>JAVQMF010000059.1:16715000-21715000 GCA_032878935.1 Erythrophleum fordii | reverse complement strand
AACATTGAATTATGATGTATGTATTCCCTTTTAATCTGATATAGAACCTTACTAGTATGGAAATATGACTTGTCACTTAAAATTATATTCTTGTCTCATCATGAATGATAATATTGAATTATTGTTGTATGGAACTTCTATTGGAACACCCATTGGATGATGTTAACAATAGTTTATACATTCTTTGCTGTTAAATTTATGAATTTGCTTATGTATGATGGATAAAGGGATTTGACTTAATACTTACATCTCTAATTGGTCATAATAGATATGCTAAGTAATTTAGGTAGAAGGATGCCATCAAAACCATACAAATTAAGGTAGAATAACTTTAGACTGCTACTAGAAGAAGAGTTAGAGGGTGTGGACAAAATTTAGAGAGTCTAGGTCTAGAAGAGGGTTAAGCTGTGGCCAAAACTCTTTTCATCATGGCACAACTTGAGGAATTTAAACTCAGAGGGTACCAGAGAGCAAACTCACCACTGTGCAAGGGAAGCTCACTACAGCGAGCATCAGAAGGCAAGCTTAGAGAATTCTAAAAGGCTTTCTTGCATCAACACCACATAAACTCACTATAATGAGACACTCAACTAGTCGTAGTGTGAGGAAAGCTAGCTGCTGTGAGAATCATGAGAATTTGAATAGTAGGTTCCTGATAGCACCTTAGCCGTGGTGGGAAAGGTCCAAGTCGAGGCCTAAGTCCCCCAAACTCTGATTCTTGCTTAAAATCTTGGATATCACCATGAACATGATATATAATAACTCGAAAGCATTTGTAAGAGGATTTTATAAGTTTGGAATCAATAGTAATGTGAATCAAACGTCTTAATTGATAATTGGAGTTACTTATGGATTCAAATGGTTTTGGTTGTTTAGTTAATAACCTTAATAATATCAAGGTTCAAACTTCCTTAATTTAATTAATTGTAATGACTTTAGGCTTTGATTTATGATCATTAACCACTCAATTAAGCTTCATTACTATAATTAGAAGTTAGGGATGTTACATTCTATGCCCATGTCATGGTATATGACTCTAAGATTATTTGTATTTTTTCGTGCCTATGAGATTAGGTTGTATTGTGACCATTTAAGTGGTCTGGACAATCAATTTTATAAGGGGAAATTCTATCAGATTTTCTCTAAAATGTTGTATTGTTTAACTTTTAATGGTTACATTGTTTGGACATAAAATTTATGAATAAGGCAAGTATAAGAATTTTAGAAATTTTGAATTTAGTATTTTTCACTCATTAACAAATGGTCTTACTTACTATTGAACAATAATAGTTAAATTAGAGCTAGATAGCTAAGGTGTTACATAATTACATAAAACCATCAAACCAATGGCAATAGGCATAATTCATAATCCCTACACACACACAAGCAATCAATGACAATCAAACAAATAATATAAGCATATAAGAATGGATGAAGAGCTTCCTTTACTCAAGAAGCACAAATTTCTCCTTATCTTCTTAGTGCCTCTTTTTGGCCTCAGACACACACTTAGGAGAAACTTGACTTGCTTGGCCTAGACATATCAAACAAGACACAAATACATCAATGGAACCATCTTTAGACCCACATAAGCTTCACACAAGCTAATTATAGCTTTAGGTTTTCATATGACTCCATTCAGTGGCATAATGAAGCAACCCATATCTTCAATGTCTTAGCTCCAATTTCTCACCCGATATAAGTCATATGACTCCATTCAAACTCATTAGAGTCACCACAAACTCAATTCAAGGAGCCTAATGCCAACTTTCTTTTTTATGCATAATAGAACCCTAAAATTTTCATCTTTCTAAATAAAACTTCTAAATTCAGACCAATGATTCTTGTGGTGTTTATAATTCATATCTAGACTATTTTTAACCTTAAAATTAAAGAAAACTCTCCCTAGGTGCTCCAATTAGTCCTTGGTTGAGACAAGCAAACATATGGCCTTCCTTGGAGTTTTTGTTTTCTTTCATGGGAAATTGGCATCTAAATGAGATCTTCAACCTTTTCTTAGCTCAATTATACTCTTTCATGATTTAAAACATCATTCTAAGATCTTATACTTCCTAAGGTGATATTAAAACCCCAGATTCCCATTTATGCATTCTATGACTTCTTAATTTGTTCTAATGTCAAAATCTTAATCTCCGCATTGCAAAACCTTAATTCCTAGCATGATTTCATAAAAGACCAACTCCTTTATATTCCCCTTACGCTAGCAAAAACTATGGAGTAGTGGAGAAACAAAGAAGAACAATTTTCCCATATCAAAACATATACCAAATAAAAAGGATTCCAATGGTGATTGTTTTGGTGTATTTGATTCCTTATTAAAAGCTCTTTCCTCTATGGGTTCTATAACACCCTAAAATTAATTAAGAATAATTATGATAAATTAGGAATTAATATGGGTAATTAGTAAAATTAATTAAGTGGAAAAGAAGATGGATATTAAATTTAGGCCATATAATTAACCTAATTCTATTTCTTAGACACCCAACCTGAGTTATGTGCAAACCCATTGTTAATGGATTCTTATAATTGGCCCAACAAATAAAAAATATGAACCCACTTGGATTTAGGCCTTTAAGTTAGCCAAATACCCAACTTAAATCTTAAAAACCTTTCTCCCTTATTCTATTCTGTAGAAAACATAAGAGGCACATGGGAAATTCAGAGGTCTAAGGTGGAGGTTAAGGTTTTCTATATATTTTCATCATTTCTCCCTTCTAAAGTCAAAATCAACCAAGGTAACTTATATATAACTTAATCCTCTCTTCTTCCTCTTCAATTTAAACTGATTGGTTTCTCATTTGGAGCATTTTTACCTTTTATCCAAAACTAAAAATTGTTGTTTGGTGCTTTCTTGGTGGATTTTTGGAGGTTGAAGCTAGGGGTGTTGTTAGGTAAGTGTTTCCTTCCCACTTTGATTCATTTTATACTAGTTTAAGACTCCTATATTTGATTTATAATATGAGCATTAATTTTGTGTGAATTTACCTAGAAAATTTAGAGGTACTGATAACCATGATATTTTATATATTTTAATCTCCTAACTTAGGCATTTTAATGTTCAAATATGGCTTTAAGACTTTAATTAGATGAGATTTCATTTTAATAGCCATTTCTATATTTTAGGAGTTAATTTGCAAAAATTTGGTTTTTAATACTCATTTTATCTTAAATAATTTTTGTGAATATGCCTATTTGATTTTTCCCACTCTTTTGTGCAGAATTTTAATATGATTTTGGAGCTTGAATGAGCATTTGATTGAAAGAAAAGAAGAAGAAGAAATGAGGGCTTCAAGTGTACAAGTTGATGAGAAAAAATTACAAGAGAATGCTTGAATTCCACGGGCTGGATGAAGAATAACGTGGGACTTCTCGAGTAGAAAACAATCAAAACAGAAGAGGTAGCATGCATGGGAGAAAAGGAAGCAATGAGTTAGAGTCTGGACAGCAGCTGCAGAACGTGGAAGAACAACGCTGGGCAGAACAGAGGAGAAAAGCGGGCTGAATGAAAAAGCAAATGAAGCCACAAAAGCATGTGATGAAAGCTCGAAATACATGCAGAATTCACGTGGAAATGAAGTGCAACACGAGGAGCCATCCAGAACGCCAAATGAAGCATGAGCTGGGAGCTGGCGAGTCGAGAGGTCTGAACGTGGGGCAGGAGCTAAACATGCACGAAGCCATAAGAACAAAAACGCTGAAGCAAAATGTGGATTATTATATTGACATTGGGGCCCACATTTACATAAGCAAAGAAGGAAAAAAAAAGGCTTCAGGCAAATATACACATGGGCAGCTCCAGATCAAGGGAATTGATTCATCTCATGCCACTCATCTTCACGTGTTTTTGGCTGAGGATTCAAGAAGAGGCTGACTCACGCATCGTCATTAAAAATTCACGTGTAGAGAGCATGGGAGGAGAATAAAGCTGAGCACGTGGAATCAATAAAGGATTCACGTGAGAATGAGGCTGAAGGCAGAGGAGAATTCACGTTAAAAAGTGAATCGTCCATCACCACATTCACCATTCTCGATGCCTTTCACCCACATTTCCATCCATTCCGTCTTTTCCACACATCCAGCCTTTCGTCCATTCCCTTCACGCCTCCATTCACAGAACCATCTACATTCCATTCTCCACCTCCATCTCCATGCCAATATGAAGTTCTAATCCACCTTGAGGCTAGCTAGGAGGAAGCTCTTGGAGAAGCTTGAATCCTTGGAAGAAGAATGCTAAATTTTGGCTAAGATTTCTTTAATTTTCCAGCACTTTTTCTCTTTCTTGTATTTGCTTGGTTAAGGAATATTGGATTGAGAATTTGTGTAATTAATTAGTGGCTGGTTAGACACTAATTAGGACATTGATTGACTGATTATGTGATTGAATTAGTACTGAATTTTCTCAATTTTCTATAATTTTCCAAGTATGCAATCAAGGTGTTTGATAAAATGCTTGTGAGAATTGATGTGCCTAATTGTCTATTTGTGGATTCCTTAATGTTTAGTTGGTTAATTAAACACTTTTGGATAGGGATTCAGAGGCTAATTAATCAAGTAATCAATCGATTTAAGTGTTCAAAGATCTTAATCACAAGAATTAGTAATCTAATGAGAGTTGAGGTCTCAATTAACATTAAATTGCTAGTTTCTTGAATCTTGAATGGTTATTCAAGATCATTTGCTAATGAACACAATTAGGAACTCTTAGGCCAGAATTAATCACAATTGAATTAGGATAAGGATAGTGGATACCAAGAGAAAATTCCTAAGCTAGTCACAAGACCATCATTCACCACAATTCATCCAATTAGATAGAATTTAGGAATTTTGATTCAATTTAGTTTTAGGTTAGTTTAATTCAACCAAAACCCCCAAATTAGATAGCTCTTAGGATTCTTTAACACTTAGAAACTCAATTGAACATTGAACTCCATTTCCAAGGGAGATGACCTTGGTTGTGCCACTTGCTATATTTTTATTCAACCTAGTTTTATTTTGAGGGTTGCACGACAAACCCGTCAGGTACCTTGAGGTTTTTGATGTGAGGAACACTAACTCCAAATTTGGAGTCTTATAGTGGCTGGGTAAGTGTTCTCTAGGTAGTTTATGATGCTTAAGCCTTATAGTATCTAATTTATGTTACAATTTACATCTAAGGATATGCTTGATTTGATTTAGGATTTCTAGAGCGTGGGGACTCTTCTTTGGCTTCAAAATTTAACTTATTTGAGTGAGGTAACTGGGGTTAATTTTTATTCTTTGCATATGTTTAGTCCAATTTTACATCTGCTACACATGTATGATTTTAAACACTAAATGAATGGTTGGCTATCTAATATGTTATGATTAGACCTTGTGAGTCCATGGTGGAGTTATGGTATAGCTGTCACCTATGCATCGTGCTTCAATCGGGCACCGAGTCATGATCAGACTCTTGTATGCACAGAGCTTAGGTTATGCTCATTAAGGAGTTGGTGTCGTAAACAGGCCTCTCCCAATATTATTGGCCTTTAATATGTTATGTATGATTGTTAGTATAGGATAATGATCACTATTAGCTCAACTATTGCATTTTACTGATATTATGTTATTTTTTATACTTATTCTATCTAATGTATATATATTGATTAATTTGAAGCATATGAATGAAATTTACCTCTAGTTACTGAGGTTTGCATCTTACCCCATTTCATGGGCTAACTATTTCAGGTGAAGGCTCTTTGGGTAAGGATAAAGAAAAGCAAGTAGATGAACTTCCATGAGTTGTGACCCTGTGTGGGTAATGTTACACTTGGGTTGATCTGACCTAGGATAGATGCTAATTTTTGTTATTTTTTGTATTGCATCATTATGTAATCATATTACCAAGTGTAGAAGTTGTGTTTTGGTGATCTATGATGTATCTAATGGAGAGTTAGGCCTTATACAAATTTGTAATCATGTGTTATCTTAAATGTTCACTTAGACTAGTATTGTATGGAACCTATGTTGGAATTTGCATTTAAATGATAATGGTAGTGACTTTTAGTATTCCTCATCTCAAAGTCCACGATTCGATGATATATGGTAGATGGATATCAAAACCTAAGTTTTGAATTGATTAAAATTGGTATGCTGAGTAATTTGGATGGTAGGATACTATTAAAACCTCACAAATTAAGATAAAATGACCTTAGGATGTTGTTAGAGGGAGGTCTGGTATGTGTGGGATGAAATTTAGAGAGTTTAGGTGCAAAAGGAAATTAAGCCACGACCAAAACAACTTAAGTCATGGCTAACAATCATCTAGAAGCTAGAAGTGTCATGGTGCCAGATACCTCACAGAGGTTCGATGTGAGAAATTTACTTAGGGAGAGTAATAAAGAGCAAACTCACTATGACAAGTATTAAGAAGTAAGCTTGGAGAGTCCTAGGAGGGTCTCTCGCCACAGTGCCACATAGGCTTGCCATGGTAGGACTCTAACTCACCACTATGAGAATTGTGAAAGTTTAAATAGTAGGTTCCTGATAGCACTTTTATCACTGTGCAGAAGGCTTGAGTCATGGCACAAGTTTCATAGATTTGATTTTAAGTTCCAGTAACCAACTTATCTATGGTAGAGAAGATCCAAGCTGTATCCTAAGTCCCCCAAACTCTTATTTTTACTTAGAAACCTTGGATTTTACTATGAACATGATATATAATGACTTGGGAGCATATGTAAGAGAATTTTGTGATGCTTAAGATTAATGGTAATGTGAACCAAATGTCTTAATTGATAAATGGAGTTACTTATGGGATCAAATGCTTTTAGTTGTTTAGCTAATGACCCTAATAATATCAAGGTTCAAATTTTCTCACTTTTTTCCAATTTAATTAATTGTAATGACTTTAGCCTTGATTTATGATCATTAACAGCATAATTAAGCCTAACCATGGTAATCAACAATTAGGCTTATTACAAGTTTAGACCCAAAACCCCCTTTTTTGAAATGTCAAAACCGTGGAGAAAGAATAGAAACTAAACAAAAAGGATATCATAGGCAAATTCCTTGAAATTTTTTACATTAGGTGGGTTCAATCCCTCTTAGTTTTTGGTGCACCTTGGGACATCCTTAGGTTTGATTTAGGATTGGAAATTTTCGGCCAAAGTGAGGGGAAGGAGATGGGGTGGCCCTTTTACGAGGAGAAGCTAGGGTTTCTTAAAAGAAATTTTTTCAATTTTGCCTTTAATTTTAAATTTCACAGTTTGTGCTCATTTCAAGTTTTATTTGAGAACCATCTTTTCTATCATGAAATTTGGTTCCTCTAATTCATTAAAAGCCTTTGGTTTCAAATTAATTAGATTTAAAACTTACTGAAGCAACTGATCAAGATTTTGGTCAACCGGTGACCTAAATTATAAATAAAAAAGGATTTAAACATTCTGATAGTTCCTATGGTTTTCGAAGCTTCTGAAATCCCTAATGAGCTCAATTGTATCATTTAAAGCTCCCTCCTTTAAGTTTTAAAAAAGTTACTCAAAATTATAATTTTTCCACTATGTTTATCCTTTAATTCATTCAACCATTTTAGCTCCAATTCTAGACTATTCTCAGTTTCTAAATTAGTCTTTTAGATGTTCTAATTAACATCTTGATCTCAAGTAGCCTTAATTTGCTTTGCCCTAGGGTGCTCTTATATCATTTTATCAGTTTTAGTTAAGTTTTTGAAAATTGATTATTACATTTCACCCCTTTAAAAATAAATTTTGTCATCAAAATTTGAATACATACTATAGCTGGATAGTTGTGGATGTTGCTTCCTCATATCATCCTCAAGTTTCTAGGTTGCCTCATCAGAAGATAGGCCCTTCAAGACCACTTTTCATCAAAGAAATGCTCTTATTTCTCAGCTGTTTAATCTTAGCATCAATAATTTTCTTTAGTGTTACCATATAGGAAAGGTTATCCTAGATTGAATATGCTCATATTCTATGACATGTGAGGGGTCTAGCAAATACATTTTCAAGTGGGAAACATAAAACACATTGTAGATTCAAGCTAAGTTTGGAGCCAAAGCTACACGGTAAGCAACAGGTCCAATTCTTTTAAGGATTTCAAATGCATCAATGTACATAGCACTAAGCTTCCTCACCTTAATAGACTGACCAACACCAATAACTAGAGATACTTGAATGAATATATGGTCTCTAGTCTCAAACTTTAATGGCCTTCTTCTCTTATTAGCATAACTCTTTTATCTATTTTGGGTCGTAATCAGTTTCTTTCTAACCTGTTTTATCTGCTTGGTGGCTTGATCTACTATCTTAGGTCCTATTAAGCTCCTTTCACTTATCTCAACCTAGCATAAAGGTGATCTACACTTTCTCCTATATAATGCCCCATATGGGGCTATCTGTATACTAGAATGGTAGTTATTATTATATGCAAATTTAACTAATTGTAAGTACACATCCCAATTCCCCTTTATTTCTAATACACATGCCCTTAATATGTCTTTTAAGGCCTAGATGGTCCTTTTAGTCTGACCATCTGTTTAGGGGTGATATGCAGTATTAAATCATAGTTTGGTCCCTAAAGTTGCTTGCAACAACCTTTAAAAGTTTGATGTAAATCCGGGGTCTCTATCATATACTATGCTCTTGAGTGCTCTATGAAGTTACACTATTTCTTTTATGTGTAACTGAGCTAATTTATTTATGGTATATGTAGCTCTAATAGGCAAAAGTGTGCAGACTTTATCAATCTATCCACTATGACCCAAATAGCATCATGTCCAGAGGATGTCCTGGATAGCCCCATAATAAAATTCATAACTATACTATCCCATTTCCACTCAGGGATATCTAGGGGCTATAATAATCTAGTGAGACTCTAATGCTCTAATTTGACCCTCTGGCACACCAAACACTTAGCATTATAATTGGATATGTCTGTTTTCATACTTAGCCACCAAAATAATCTTTTCAAATCCTGATACATTTTAGCAGCACCTGGATAGATGGTATACTTACTTTTGTGTGCTTCTTTTAAAATTTTTTCTCTCAATTTAGTTTTATTTAGCACAATTTCTATCCCAGTATACTACCATATCATCCTCAAACACTCTGAAATCTAAGGTTCTACTCTGGGATATTTCACTCCTAATCTGTTTCAAGAAATCATCCTTTCTCTTTGGGTATCTATGATCTAGGTTCTCAAATTATTTTATTATTTTAGCTCACTCAACATCAACTTACCTGAAAGCATATAGCAAGAGATATTCATATATCTAAATTTCTCTATGAGTTTTTGCTCTTTAATCATCATAAAGGCTATATGCATGGACTTTCTACTCAAGGCATTAGCCACTACATTGGCATTACCTAGATGGTATTTCAATGTGTAATCATAATCCTTCAAAAATTCTATCCATCTTTTCTGCCTCATGTTTAACTCTTTTTTATCGAATAGGTATTTCAAACTCTTATGGTCACTATTAATTTCCATTATAACAAATGCCTCTAGATTTTAGGGGCAAACACCATTGCAACTAACTCTAAGTTATAAGTGAGATAATTTTCTTCATGAGGCCTCAACTACCTAGAGACATAAGCCACTACTCTAACCTATTACATCAACACACATTCTAACCTTTTTCTTAAGGTATCACTATAAACCATAAATGGTTTACTAGGGTCAGGTATAATCAATATAGGGGTAGTGGTCAAAACTCCTTCACATATATCATTCCACACAAAAGGTTATTTTCTGGTTAGCCTCGTTAGTGGTAAGGCTATCTAAAAAAAGCCTTGTATGAACCTCTTAGAATACTTAGCCAAACTAGAAAACTCTTAACCTCGATGATAGTTTTAGGCCTATCCCATTGTAATATGTAATATCTAGTTTTCGCCAAATGATAGAAACGGGTAAGTTTTCAAAGAAAGTCTGCCAAAATGAATTAGTTAAGGTCCTAAAAAATTTAAGTAGCATTCTAGACTCCTAAAAATAAGAATCCTAGGCTCAGACAAAAAGAAAAACAGAGCTAGAAGAAATAAATAAAATTTGACAAAAGACTTACAAAATGTAATAACATTGTCATAATTTTAAGAAAATTTTGGAATTCTTATAAGAGGGCTTTTTAAATGAAAATTTTAAGTTCTTTGAGGTTTTTAAAGGCTCTGAAAACCATAGGAAGTCCCGGGATAGTTAAAACCCATCCGATGGACATTTTCTAATGACAGTGGACCCAAACTTTGATAGATTCGTTTGGGAAGATTTTAGCTCCGATTTGAGTGATTCCAAAAGTATTTTACTAAATTAGGAACCCAAATTTTATAATGGAAATGATGGTTTTCAAAAAGGAGCTAAAAGAAACAAAAATGCAAAAATAAAATGGCAAAATTAGAATTTTTGAAAAGTCTTTCTTTCTCCCACCTATATATAGAGGGCGCCCCACCTCCTCACTCACTTAGCCATATATGTTTTTGCCCTAAACCAGAGGAGAGAGCTGGGTTTGAGGCACACCAAAGGGAGAAGAAGAGAAGGAGAAATACAAGGCAAAAGGTATGGATTTTTTGTTATTGTTCATGCTTGTTCTTTAGCAAACCTCTCCTCTTCTATTTCCCTTTCTTTCCTATGGTTTTATTGAAGATTATGGATTTGTTTTGAGGGAAGAACAGAAGGAAAATTTTGAAATTAGGGTGAAAAGGCCAAGGAAGGTGAAGAACAAGTAAGAAGAACCAAGGATATCAAGGTATTTTACTATTTCTTCACTTGATCTTCCTTCTCCCTTCTCTTGTGAGAATTTCAACCTACAAATGGCCAGCCCTAGAGAGTTGAGTTTTTAATTAAACCAAGGGTGAATCTTAGAAATTTGAGGGAGAAGAACAAGAATATGCAAAGAAAACAATAAACTAGCCATTAGATTTCAAGATAGCAAATCTAGGGTTTCAAATGTTCCTTGCAAAATTTGATTTTATACAATGATTTCTAGGCCTAAATAAATGTTTGAATGAGCTCCTAAGATCCTTAGAAGTCTCTCCATATGAATTTTCCATGTAAAAAACAAAGCAAAGTCCATTGGTGCCATATTACTTCATGGTCTCGGCCTAAAGGGATAAGACACCTAGGGAGAGTTTTAAAATTTTCCAATCCCATTTTTGAGTCATATATGATAAATGAAAATAAGGGGAAACCTTAGGAAAAATTTAAGAAGCCTAAAGAATAAATTGGTGTCTTATGTTCCATAATATGACCTAAAAAAGCAACATGTTATTTGACTCTTTATTTTAATTGCGTGATGACTCCAAGAGGTTTAAAAGGAGTCAAGAATCATAAATGAAGGAAAGAACAAAGCCTAGAACTCATTTGATGGGTGTTGCTTCATTGGGTGTATTCTTGGAACCATAAAGGGGTTAATAGACTAAGTTAGTGTTTAAGGAAGATATGTGGCCTTAGAATTAATTCCATGAACCTAATTGGCTTCCATGAATTGTGTTTAGGCCAAGAGAAATCAATCCCACACCTTTGTGTGTGTGAAGCTGAAGAAAGAAGAGCAAATTCAAGAGAAAAAGTTTGTTGTTGAAACCAAGATAGCTCACTCCTCCTTCTCTCATGCATGAATGTATGCTTGGCTTGTCTTTGAATGTGTGTGTGTATTTTAAGCTATGAAAAGTGTTCTAGCATGAGCTCTTATTCCATAGTACCATGATGATGCATTATGTTTTCAAATGATGTTTATTATATTTGTTTGGGTTTGCTTGAGTGTGGAGAAGCCAATAACTCTTAGTGACGGTGAGGATAAGCTAAAAACCCTTAGAAATGGTTGAGATAAAGCAAAGTGTCTCCCATAAGTGACATTAAGCCAAAACCTCCTTGAGAAAATGGGTGAGATAAGTCCAAAATCCATAAGTGAATGGGCGAGACTAATTATAACATCCCAGAATTTATTAATAAGGATTATGGTGAATTAAGGAATTAATACAAGGATTTGGGAAAAATAAGGAAAATAAGGCTTCTAAAGAAATGGATTTATTTTAGACATTTTGAGCTAATAATCATGTTTAGTTATTGTTAGGTGGAGATATATTAATCATGGTTATAGGTTTAATTAAGGAATTAACTAAGGGGCGTTAGACATTTAATTTGAGCCTTATGATCAATGTATTTATGCCATAAGCCACATAAGAAAGCCCACTTCTATTTTGTAAGAAGGTCCAATCTCATTTCTTAAAAGCCCAACTCTCATTTCATCAACTAAACCTATCAACTTATGGCCCAATAGGCACATATCTGAACCTAAGTTGATTATGGGCTTTAGGGTTAGCCTAAACCATCTAAAACCCTAATTTGCTCAGCCCTTTGTCCTCTATTCTGTAGACCAACTCAATCTTAGGCAAGGGAGAACTCCATTTTCGCATAGGAAGAGAGGAGGCTAGGGTTTTCTGCATTCCTCCACCATTTCTCACTTCTGAAGGAAGATTTGGCCAAGGTAATCTATATAAAACATGTCCCTCTCATTCTCCTCTTCATTTTGGTCCAATTAGTTTCTAGTTTTGGGCATTTTCATCTCTTTCTCAAATCTAAAACTTGGTATTTGGGTGATTCCTTGCAAAATTTTTGAAGTTTGGAGTTAATGGAACCATGGGGTAAGTGTTTGCTTTCATTTTATGGTGTAATCTTGCTTAGATTTCATGTTATAAGCTAACTTTGGCATATGGCTAATTCCATGTGCGAAAATCCAAGATTTAAGGATGGCCCATGGTATGTTCTTGGTAGTTAAGGCTCAACTCAGTCCATTTGACCTCTTGGGTATATGGGTAAGTGTTCCCTCTTCTCTTGTGTAGTGTATGTGTTAAATTCTCACATTTTGGATTGATTTTTGCTGCATGGTTTGTACATGTGTGAAAATGGAGTTGTGGGGAGTGAATCATGGTGAGCTTTGATGTATGGACCCTAAATTGGTGTAATAGATCATTAGGAAGGTCGGGTAAGAGGCTCTCAATGAACTTTTGTTAAGATTAATCTATGGAAAGAAAAATTCCTAACTAATGATAGTTAAATGATGATGATTATGCTTATGTTAGGCTTGGTCTGCTTTGGACCATGGTGGTAGTTAGAGGAAGAGTAATTGGTTTCATTGAGGTAACCGGGGTTATTTTCCAAATTCCATGTATATGCTCATGTTAATCTAATATTTGTTACACATGCTTGATTTTGAAATATTAAATGATTGGTTGACCACTTGAATTGTTATTATAATTAGGCCTTGTGAGTCCATAGTAGAGCTATGGTGTGGCTGCCACCCATGCATGTACTTCGATGGGGCACTAGGTTATGATCAGACCTTAGATGCACTGAACCCTGATTGTGGTCATTATGGAGTAGGTGTCGTGGACAGACATCTTGTAACACCCTGAAATTAATTAAGGTGTTAATAATGTATTTAGACTAATTAAGGATAATTATTATGGAATAATTGGGTAAGCTATACGAATGGAAATTTATAGAGAAATAAGTTATTAATATATGTTTAAGATTTCAATTAGATTAAAGCTTAATTTGGGCCTAAAAATTTAATTTGAATAAGGCATGGATAAGGATTTAAAGAGGCCTAATAATTTTTGGGTGTAAACCCAACTCCTTATCATGAGACTTGGGCCAAGAGAGATTGCCTAGCAATAACCCAATCTGATTTAGTAGAATAGGGGCCCAAAATCCAATTTACATGAGCTTTTATAGTTGGCCTAACACACATTATACAGACCCAAGTTGGATTGACTCTTAGAACTTGGCCTAACCCAATCAAATTGCTACAACCCAACTTATGAGATAAGGCCCAACAAGCATAAAAATCTAAACCCACAAGGAATTGGGCCATTGGGTCAGCACATCTTACTTTTAGCTCTAAATTTTCTGCAGCCCATTCATTAAACCATAGCCCAACCACTAGAAATGAGCCCAATTGGACCTTGGGCTAATAGGTCAGCCCATTCCTCATTAAAAACCCTAAAGGTTCAGTAGCCACATCCATTTGGAAGAGCAAAACACTTGGTTCTGCAGAAGGGAAAAGCTATTTTCGCACTTGAGAAGAGGGGCTAGGGTTTTTCTGCATTCCTCCACCATTTCTCACTTTTAAAGGAAGATTTGGCCAAGGTAATCTATATAAAACATGTCCCTCTCATTCTCCTCTTCATTTTAGTCCGATTAGTTTTTGGTTTTAAGCATTTTCATCTCCTTCTCAAATATGGAATTTAGTGTTTGGGTGTTTGCTTATAAGATTTTCGGATTTAGAAGCTAGAGGAGTGATTGGGTAAGCATTTCCCTCTCATTTTGTGTATTACCTTGCTGGAAAATGTCCCTAAGGATTGATTATCATAATGGGTTCTCATATTGTGTGAAATTACAAGGAGATAATGGTGGAAAACTGAATTTCTGGGCTTGACGACTGAAATCCGAATCTTGAAATTTCCCATGGTGTGTTCTTGATAGTTGAGGCTCAACTTAGTCCATTTAACCCTTTAAGTATATGGGTAAGTGTTCCCTCTTCTCTTATGTGGTATATATACTAAATTTCCATCATTTGGACTGACTTTTGGTACATGGGTTGTGCATGTGTGAAAATGGAGTTGTGGGGAGTGACTCATGGTGAGCTTTTGTAACACCATGAATTCTAGCTCATTCTAACTCATCAAGTGCCTTTACATAACTTAATATCATGAATCATGTGAGTTTTGCATGAAAAAGGCAAAGAAATAATGCTTATTTTAGCATTACATTAGGTCTCAAAATTCCATTCGGTGTCATGTGGATCATGTGAGCTCATACTATACTTCCTCATATTTAATTTCATCATTACAACTCATTCGCATCACAAAAACATGCTTACAACCCATGGAAACCGAAATGGGGCACGGAAACTTAAAGATCATTCTCGGCCAGAATTGGTTATTTTTCTGGGTAAACTTTGGAAAAGCATAACTAAATCTAGAAAAATCAAAACTATGCAATCGTGGTCATTATGGAAATATTGAGATGTCTACTTCATAATAAAAATACTTCCAGGTCACAACATTTATCACTCAGGGCGTTTGATATAAAAAAGGCTACAGAGGTCCGACAGAAATCTAGAACTGTCACAGAATTCTATAGAAAACTTTGAAAATGTCCAATTAATTCCAAAAAAAATCCAATCCATACAAATGATACCAACCTAGAAATCTATGAATGTTAACTAGAGAGAAAAAATATCTCCAAATCAGCTCATCAAGCCTAGACTCTGAAATTCAATAGAACAGTACTTCTGGTCGGGCAATTTCACTGATACTGGACAGAAACTTCAAAAATTCATATCTCCCCCTCTAGACCTCCAAATGAGGTGCTTCTAGTTGTCACGAGTCACTGTGATTTCCTAGTTTCTGTGTATGAAATTTTGTGGCAATTGGACATCATTTGGGCCTCTTGTGACAGAAAACAATTTCGGACCAAATGAATAGTGCAGCAGACCAAATCCATAAAATTTGCCAATTTCGAAAAATCATCAAATATTTTGTAGACCTCCAAAAATTATGATCTTTAGCTTCCCAAAAGGCTCTCAATGAGATCTAATTGCATGCCAAATTTCAGATCAAGACTAGCTCATTTGGCTAAAAAGTGATATAAGGCTCCATTATGGTCAAATATGGCTCCGTATGAGGTACCAAATTTGCCAAATGGTCTTCCCTTGGTATTGGCACCTTTTGGGCAAGTCTAAAAGCACATTTAAGACTTGTGTGCGCTGCCCAAACTGTCCCAAACCTCATGCATCTCATTTTGGCTATTCAACCCATATTTATACACATATTCATCAAACTTTAAACTTGCATACTATGGCATTACATACTCAAAACATGTGCTAGTGGTCATATATCATTTCCATACATCTAAACATCACATAATAGTATCTTTACATATGTCTCAATGTTCATAGTAGATATACAACATCATATACATGATAAACCATCATTATGGTTCCAAAATGGCTAAAACCAAGGCATAAGTTTGTCAATCTCCTTCCTTTAGGGTTGTTGGCTCCCATTAGCATATCCACTTGGTTCACCTAGCATGTTAGATCATTGGAGAGGAGGGGATGAGATTCAAATAATCCCAATAGCTCATCTCCCATTCAATCATACATAATATGTGCAAAGCAAGCCTTTTAAATGCATGTATGGAGAAAATAGAAATCATAGACATTTTAAAGGTAACCTTAGCATGTGAATCAATCATACAAGACATTCAAGAGCTCACTAAGTGTTTGGATTGGCCTCACACTTCTCCTCGTGGATTTTGGACTTGCCTCACCCATTCTTTGAGCACTTTAAACTTAACCATACTCTTGGGAGCCCACTTTACTTTTGGGAGACTCTTTACTTTGTCTCAACCAAGCTCAAGGGTTCTTGGCTCACCCTCACCTAAGGGAAGAGTTCTTGGCCTCTCCACACCCAAGCAAACTCATACAAACATCATGGATTCATTTAAAACATAATGTGGTATCAAGAATCATAACATATAAAGGCATGCTAGCATACTTTCCATAGCTTGAAAATACACATAAACACATTCTAAAACAAGCTAGACACACATCCATGCATGAGAGAAGGTGGAGAGAGCTACCTTGTATACAAGCACACATTTTTTCCTTAGCTTTCAAGCCTCCTCTTTCGGCCACACACCCACAACTTGGTGGAGATAGTTTCTCTTGGCCTAGATATAAATTACGGGAGCCAATTAAGTTCATGAAACAATTTCTAGGGCCATGCGACTTGCTTAAACCCTAGATTACTCTACAACCTCCATTATGGTCCATATTAGCACCTAATGAAGCAACACCCCTCAAATGATTTCTAGGCCTCATTCTTTCTTTTCAAATATGATTCTTGACTCCTTTTAAGCCTCTTGGAGTCATCACATCATCAAAATAAAAGGCTTAACATCATGTTGCTTTTTTAGGTCATAATATAGAACCTAAGACACCAAATCACTTTCTATGAGTTCTAAATTTTTTCTAAGGCCTCCCCTCACGTTCATTCATCAAATATGACTCAATAATGGCCTTAGAAAAATTTAAAACTCTCCCTAGCTAGGAGAGCTCATCTAGGCTGAGGCTATGAAGCATATTAGGTTCCATGGAGCTTTCCTTGTTTTCTCAAGGGAAGAAGTATATGGGGAGCCTCTTAGGGATCTTGGGAGCTCATTTAAACTCTTACTTAGGCCTAGGAATCATCATACAAAGTCAGATTTTACAAGGTGCAATTGAAATCCTAGAACTTGCATCTTGAAATCTAATGGTTTTTTGTTAATTCCCTTTATATATTCTTAATCTCCACACCCTTTTTCCTTAGATTCATGCTTGGTTCTACCTAAAATCATCTCCTCCTAGGGTTTTCTCAAGTGGGGCGAAATGGTGGAGAAGGGGACCAAAAATGACAACTATAGGAAGAGAAATTACCTTGTTTTCTTGCTTTTTCTCACTTGAATCTTGTGTTCTTTGAGCTTCTCTCTTCAAATCCGAACTTTCCCTTGAATATCTCCCTTGAATCAGATTTATAAACCTCATTTTAATCATAGGAAACAAAGGAGAATGGAGGAGAAGAGGTTTAGAAGAGAAAGAGCATGAAAAACTACTAATTTCCATACCTTAAGCCTTTGATTTCTCCTCCTTCTCTTCCCTTCTTGTGAGCCTCATCCCCTAGGGTCTTCTTCTGGTTTTAGGCAGAACATGGTCATGCATAATGAAGGGAGGAGAAGGGTGCATCATATATATAGGTGGGAATAAGTTACACTTTTCAAAAATTCCCATTTTACCCTTCATACTTTGCATTTTCTTTTCTCCTTCATTTTAGCTCCTTTTTGAAAACTGTCTTTTCCATTATAAAACTTAGGTTCCCAATTAAGAAAAATGCCTCTGGAATCACTCAAATTGGAGCTAAAACCTTCCCGAATGAATCCGTCAAAGTTTGGGCACACCGACGTTGGAAAACATCAACCGGAGGGATTTTAGCTATCTCGGGGCTTTTCATGATTTTTAAGGCCTCTAAGAACCCCGAAGAACTCAAAACTTTCATTTAAAAAGCCCTCCTATGTGTTTTTCAAAAAGTGCCCATATTTATGAAAATGCTACAGGCCTTTTGGCAAATTTTTTGAATCACTTTGGCTTTGATTTCTAGGTAACTCAAGGCTCAAATCCTCATTTTCTAATATTTAAAATTTTATCATAATTTTTGTTGGCCCCAATTCTTTCTATTTCAAGGACTTCCTTTTGTATCTAACCCATTTCTGCCATTTATGGAGAAACCGAACATTGCGTTTTTCACGTTTACAAAGGGACTGGATGTTACAGCTTTGATGTATGGACCCTGAATTAGTGCAATAGATCATTAAGAAGCATGTGTAAGAAGTTCTTAATAACTTCTTGTTAAGATTAATCTGTGGATAGCAAGAATTTCTTTACTAATGATGGTTAAATGATGATAATCATACTCATGTTAGGCTTGGTATGATCTGGATCATGGTGGTAGCTAGGGGAAGAGTAATTGGCTTCAGTGAGGTAACTGGAATTATTTTCCTAATTCCATGTATATGCTCATGTTAATCTGATATTTGTTACACATGTTTGATTTTGAAATGCTAAATGATTAGTTGACTACTTGATTGTTATTGTAATTGGACCTTGTGAGTCCATGGTAGAGCTGTGGTGCGGCTGCCACCCGTGCATGTGCTTCGATCGAGTATCGGGTTGTGATCAAACCCCAGATGCACTGAGCCTTGGTTGTGCTCATTATAGAGTAGGTGTCATGGACGGACCTTTCCCGGTGTTATTAGCCATTAACATGTTGTGTCTGATTGCTGGTATGGGACAGTAGTCATTGGTAGCTCAACTAGTTTATTTGCAAATTGAATTGATGATTCTGGTATTGATGATATGAAATTGCATTGTATTGATTAATCTATACATATATATAGAATTTGCCTCTTGTTACTGAGATTGTATATCTCACCTCAATTGTGGGCTAACATTTTCAGGGACTGGACCTTTTAGTGGCAAGGAGAAAATTAATGGAAACTTATTATATGGTTCAATAGTAGGTAGGATTAGAAATCTCATCAGATTTTATTTGTATAACTAGACTACTAGTTTTATGCAATTGTTGCATTGCATCATAAATTGCCAAACATAGGGACTGTAATCATTTGATACATCATATGTCAACTTAAACTAGTGATGTATGGAATTTCTAATGGGACTTATATTTGAATAGAAATGTGAATAGTGTATGAACTCTTATGAATGGCTGTCATTGATCTATGAACTCACTGGTTTATGGTGGCTAGAGGGTTAAGGATTCACATTTGAGTTTTGAATAGGTAATGATAGATGTGTTAGGTAGATTAGGTAAAAGAAAGACCCTAAATCTTCATAAACTAAGTTAAAGTGGCCTAGAGTATTGCTAGAGGGAGAATTGGAGAGCATGAGAGGAAATCTTAGGAGCTATAAGAACAGAAGGGAATTGGCCGCGGCCAACATTTAATTGGCCTTGTTTAATTGTGGCGAACCTACCAAGGAAGAAAACAGAGAGAAATTGGCCGTGGCGAATAGTGAAGTTAGCCGTGGCTAAGTCTGAAAGGCAGATTTAGTGGTGTTCCAAAGGGTATTTAGCTGCGGTAAAATGCGTGAAAATTGTGAAGGTGTAAGGAGGTGAAACCAAGAGTAATTGGCCACGGTAAAATGGAATTTAGCCGCAGCGAAGGTGCTCAATTTCTCATATTCGCCTAGAAACCTTAGTTTCTCTTATGGTAATACTAAGAAATGATTTAGAAACTCTTGTAAGAGGTTTTTATAAATTGGAATTGATGGATGGGAGAATCAAAGTCTCCTTATTAATGATTAAATTCACTTGTACCTTTGAATAATTGTGGTTGTCTAATTAATGACCCTAATAACATTAAGATTCAAATTTCCTAATTTTTTTCGAATATAATTAGTTGTAATGACTTTCAACCCTAATTTAAATTTTATAGTTATTAATCACATACTTAACCTTAATTATGATGATTAGAAATTAGGGTCATTACAGTTGGTATTAGAGTAATGGTTGAGGACAACCGTTCTAATTTAAATTCTATGACTAGAAGCTTGGCAATCATGATGCATATTTGGCATGGTATTAGCTCATGAGAATAGCTAATTAGGCAAACATATAGTTGATGTGCTTTATGTACTGGAAGGAAGTATAGAGGAATGATGATATGAGGCTTGTAATACTTAATTAAAATGACTATTTCTTGAATTTTATTTAGAACATCACCTATCACAATAAGTATACCTTGGAGAATAATAGAGTATAGTTAGATTTTATCTCATAACACTTTAGTAATGCTAATTTTGAGACGTGAGGTTGTTAATGCCAATAAAAAGATTAGAATTTTGTCCTTCTTTTCTTCAGAGATTGGGTTATTAGTCTCAGTCTAGATAAACAACTGGTTGAGGGTTGTTGCCAACTAGCTACGTAATAGATACACCAGTCACTCGCTGTGAGGCACCAGTTGACTGAATGAATAAGACCAAGTAACTGATAAGGATGATGAACAAAGCTACTAATAGCGTTTATGACCAGTTGACTACCATTTATTAAGCAAGTCAATTGGGTACGGCCGACCAATTTACTAGCCTATCGAAGTAGTCAACTGATCACAACAAGAGTAGCAATTATTTACCTAAGTGAAATTCTAAGCTTTTCAAGGGCCATCTAGAGTGATGTTGAGAACTAAAAAGGAAATGGTACAGAGTAAAACACTTAACTTGCTATAAGAACCTTATGGAAGGGTAAGATGTAAACCTTACTTGCAATCAGGAAAATGATAATGGAACTAGTGTGTAATAAATAAGTGTGATCGATTAAATATATGAAGTTATGCACAATCCATAATGAGTTAGGATTATGTAGACTTCGAAAGGTCCCCAAAGTTGAAACTTTATAAGTACAGAGGTCCTAACCCACTTGCTTGGTCCTAATTAATAAAGAATACAATTACTCGATCCTAGCTACCGCAATTTTGGGCCTAATGAACATGGGTGATAAGAGCTAGAGAACATTTCAAATAGTTGTATTCAAACTATTGGAGGGAGCAAGCCATCTTTAGTTAATGATGACAAGAAAAGAGGGCGAGAAACCCTTAAGATTGTCGAATCCATTTCTACATGTGTATAGTGACTTTAAAGCAAGAGATTAAGGGAGATGATGTTCTGGAAGGAATCTTGAGAGCTTTGAGGCTCTTCCCTTAGTGTACTACGGCAAAAGGGAGAGATTATGACAAGAGGAAAGACAACCCTTTAGTATGATAAGGGTGAGGTGCACCGGCATGGGGTGCTTGTGCATGTTGTCTCTTGTGTAATTCCATTTACTTATGCTATGTGTTGACGTGCATTTTGTAACACCCCAAAATTTAATTAAGGTGTTAATAATATATTTGGAATAATTAAGAATAATTATTATGGAATAATTAGGTAAACTATATGAATGGAAATTTACAGAGAAATAAAGCTATTAATATAAGTTTAATTTTTCAATTAGGTTAAGGCTTAATTTGGGATCAAAATTTATTTTAGTAAGCCATGGATAAGGATTTATGGAGGCCCAATGATTCTAGATGCAAGCCCAACTCCTTATCATGAGACTTGGGCCAAGAGAGATCACCTAGCAATAGCCCAATTTAATTTAGTGAAATAGAGGCCCAAGACCCAATTTACATGAACTTTTATAGTTGGCCCAACATACATTATGCAAACCTAAGTTGGATTGACTCTTGGAACTTGGCCTAACCCAATCAAATTTCTGCAGCCCAACAAGTATAAAAAGCAGAACCCATGAGGATTTGGGCCTTCGGGTCAACCCACAACCCATTTGTGACCTAACTTAAACACAACTAAACCCTAAATACACTTAGCCTCCTCCCCCATTCTACAAAACACAAAGACACAAAAGAAAATTCGGCGGTTGAGAGGGAGGTTAGGGTTTTTCTGCATTCCTCCACCATTTCTCACTTCTAGAGGAAGATTTGGCCAAGGTAATCTATATAAAACATGTCCCTCTCATTCTCCTCTTCATTTTGGTCTGATTGGTTTGTCATTTTGAGAATCTTTAATCTCTTCTTAGGATGGAATATGTTTCTTGGATGATTGTTGCAAGATTTTCAGAGTTGGAGGATAGAGGGATGATTAGGTAAGCATTTCCCTTCCATATTATGTATTACTTTGCTGGAAAATGCCCCTAAGGATTGATTATCATAATGGGTTCTGTTATTATGTGAAATTACAAGGGAATAATGGTGGAAAACTGAATTTTTTGGGCTTGATAACTGAAATGCAAATTTTGGAATTTCCCATGGTGGACTTTCGGAGGTTGAGGCTATGGGTATTGTTAAGTGAGTATCTCCTTTCCATTTTGATTCATTTTCTGTTAGTTTGAGACCCCTATACTTGACCTATGATATGGGCTTTGGTTTCATGCGAAATTACCTAGAAATTGGAGTGAATTATAGCAATTTTTGGTGTAGGAAAGTTGGAATCCAAAATTAAATCCCTTGGTAATTAGGTGAGTAACCTCTAGGCTATCATTAGCAGTTCAACTCTTTGGATATCTGATTTTTTTATTAGAAATGATTGTAATTATGCTTGTTATAGGCTTGATGTGCATTTGGATTATTATGATAGTTAGGGGAAGAGTAATTGGCTTCATTGAGGTAATTGGGGTTATTTTCCTAATTCCATGTATATGTTCATGTTAATATGATATTTGTTACACATGCTTGATTTTGAAATGCTAAATGATTAGTTAACTATTTGATTGTTATTGTAATTAGACCTTATGAGTCCATGGTAGAGCTGTGGTGCGACTGCCACCCGTGCATGTGCTTTGATCGAGCATCGGGTTGTGATCAAACCCCAGATGCACTGAGCCCTGGTTGTGCTCATTATAGAGTAGGTGTCGTGGACGGACCTCTCCTGGTGTTATTGACCATTAACATGTTGTGTATGATTACTGGTATGGGACAGTAGTCATTAGTAGCTCAACTAGTTCATTTCCAAATTGAATTGATGATTCTGGTATTGATGATATGAAATTGCATTGTATTGATTAATCTGTACATATATATGGAATTTGCCTCTTGTTACTGAGATTATATATCTCACCCCAATTGTGGGCTAACATTTTCAGGGACCGGACCTCTTAGTGGCAAGGAGAAAATTAATGGAAGTTTATTATATGGTTTAGTAGTAGGTAGGATTGGAAATCTCATCAGATTATATTTGTATAACTAGACTACTAGTTTTATGTAATTGCCGCATTGCATCATGAATTGCCAAGCATAGGGACTGTAATCATTTGATACATCATATGTCAACTTAAACTAGTGATGTATAGAATTTCTAATGGGACTTATGTTTGAATAAAAATATGAATAGTGTATGAACTCTTTGCTGTCATTGATCTATGAACTCACTGTTTATGGTGGCTAGAGGGTTAAGGATTCACATTTGAGTTTTGAATGGGCAATGATAGATGTGTTAAGTAGATTAGGTAAAAGAAAGACACTAAATCTTCATAAACTAAGTTAAAGTGGCCTAGAGTATTGCTAGAGGGAGAATTGGAGAGCATGAGATGAAATTTAGGAGTTATAAGAACAGAAGGAAATTGGCCGTGGCTAACATTTAATTGGCCTCGGCTAAATGGTAACAGAGAGGAATTGGCCGTGGCTAACATTTAATTAGCCTCGGCCAATTGTGACGAACCTGCTAGGGAAGAAAATAGAAAGAAATTAGCCGCGGCAAATAGTGAGGTTAGCCGCGACTAAGTCTAAGAAGTAAGTCTGGGGGTGTTCCAGAAGGTATTTGGCAGCAGTGAAAGGGGTATTTAGCCGCGGCGGAATGCGTGAAATTTTTGGAGTGTGAGGAGTTGAATCCGAGAGTAATTAGCCACAGCAAAAGGGAATTTAGCCACAGTGAATGCACTGAATTTCTCATATCCACCTAGAAACCTTAGTTTCTTTTATGGTAATGCTAGAAAATGATTTAGAAACACTTGTAAGAGGTTTTTATGAGTTGGAATTGATGGATGGGAGAATTAAAGGCTCCTTATTAATGATTAAATTTACTTGCACATTTGAATAATTGTTGTTGTCTAATTAATGACCTTAATAACATTAAGGTTCAGATTTCCCAGCATCTTTCGAATATAATTAGTTGTAATGACTTTTAACCCTAATTTAATTTTTTTTTGTTATTAATCACATACTTAACCTTAATTATGATGATTAGATGTTAGGGTCGTTACACATTTGGATGGTGGTTAGAGGCACTTTACGTGCATGATACACTCGAGGAGTGTAAGGTAAGATCCTACAGCACTCTGATGCTAGAGGCAAGTGGGACGTGCTCATTTATCAGCACTTCGGTGCTAAGGGCATGCGGGGCATGTCACTTATCATATGATTTGATGAATTTTGACCACCAAATTGGCGTCAAACTAGACTAAGTAGACTTTCTTCCTAGAAGGTAAAGAGGAGATCTTTATGGTAAGGACCTACCTAAAAAAAGAATAGAATTGTACCTGTGTAAGCACAAGTGGTTGAGATATAGTCATCACGGGGTGATGAGCATGTGCATGGCCACAGAAAAGCATTGCTTGCTAATATTGATGGCAAAGTCTGGTTCCGCCATCAGTAATCTTATTGTTATGTATCACGTGAGGCGTGATTAAGGGAGTAAAGACTACATTAGGAATTCAAGACGGAGTAATGATTACTATGGTAGAAAAACTCCCTAATTTTGAAAGAGAACTCCCTAATCTAGGATAATAACTTAGGGGGAAATGAATGAGAGGTGGCAGCAATGCAATCAACTTATGATATTATAATAAAACCTTAATATAATGATTGACAAGGAAGGCTAAAAAACTAGTGGTAAATGATACTTGAGTTCTCTCACTAGGAATCCCTACTTGATCTATTGATAATTAGTGAATATTTAGTAATGAAAAGACTCACTGAATCTCCTTATTATGTTAATTTAACTCCCAACAATCAGGCATGAAATTGAAGCTTAAAAACTTTTAGGGGAGTAAAATAGTTAGTTGGGGTTGGATAGGCCATTGTGTAAGGACAGAAACTGTCATACCATCTCATATTATATGCTATAACGTTTGGTCAAAACAAAAACAAAAACCTTGTACTTACTGTTAGAGAACTTTATTGACAAGGTCTCAGATTTTACATTAATGAATACAAGATCTTGTTGATAGGATCTTAAACCTTGTTGACAAGATATTATTTTATTACTCTTTAGGGAATTATTATGAATTTCCAAATTTCTAAACTAGAGAATATTAAAAAAAAAAGGTAAAAAGTATGCTAGTTGAAGAATGACTACACTCATATGAAAATATCTTAGTTGGGGGTAGAAGATACGAAAGCGCAGCCCTTTAGGACTATATAATGACATAAAACCCAAAGAGATGTTAAGTTGACATCAAATGAGTATAGATGCCATTAAGTTGACTACTAAAGCTTGTAGTAATTGAGAATTTAAAATGAAACATTGGGATCTATTGATCATGGTAGTCTTCAGAGTCATATATATGTGATTATGGTAATGCCTTTACAAGTGCCAAAAAAAAAAAAGAAAAAAAAGGGGAAAAGAGAGAGAGAAAGGGGCTACTAAGGGTTGTCCTATGTTGGTTACACCTGCAGACAATGATGAGATTACTCAGGATGAACCACCACTACGAATTGGGAATTTTAATATTTGTAGGCAAGTTGTTGAAGCTATGCCATCTAATAAACCATCCATAAAAACTATGACTTGTAAGATTTAAAGAACTCCTTCCTAAGTCCTAAAGGATTACCTTGATGCTCTGGACAAGGTATTCTCACCCTTGAGATTAGGCCTTATTAGAAAATATAATCTAGACCTGAAATATTGTGTTTATTTTTACTTGAAAGATCGTGTTTGATTTCGATTATGTGGAAGGTGAACCTACAGTGTTTGGGTACCTTCAAGAGATTAGTTGTGAGATCAGACTTTATATTAGTTTTAACCCTCAGGAATCTTAACAAATGAGGAGGAGGAATCTTAGGCACTAATTGAAAATGAAAGGGGAATTCTATATGTCTAATGGAAGTTATGAACCGTCTACTAATGGACAGTAAATAAGGATAATGTGTGCAATAATTTATAAGATAGTTGAATGTAAGACTTGAAAACTTAAAATAGATGAACCTATAAGAGGTGAAACCCATTCTGGTTAAGAAGGTTAGACTAAAGAAATGTGGGGGTAATCTAAGTGAAGGACAAATGAAACTTCATTATGAAATAAGGTCACTTACCTATATTGCTATTAGTGGAATAAATACTAAAACGATTGACTAAGTGGAATTCCTTATAGTTCGTGGTATCAACTATTAGGGAGAGTTAAGTTAAAGTATCTAGGAGTTTTCTCTTAAATGGATTGAGAGTTAAGTAGGAAAGGAAATTAACATGAACATTTAATGATCGGTTATTGGAACGATAACCAAAAAAATGAGAGAAGAGAGAAAGAAGGGAAAAAAAGAGGGGAGAAAAATATAAAATAGAACTAAACAAAAAGCTATGAAGGGAGAGAAAATTGGGATTTATTTGAGCTAAGTGTCGAGAGCTTGCTATCAAATGATCAAGTGTAGCTTGGTCAGGATCCCTTTAGTTGTGGACAAAGAAAGAATATGTAATATTCGAGTTGGTATGTCATTTGACGTAGGTTAACTAGAGGGAATAAAATTGGGGTTATCAAGTAAAGTGGTAACATGACAACAACACCCTCCCCAGAAAAGTAATAAGAAGGGACTAGTCTCTGGTAAGACTATCTGAGTTATCAAGGAGAAGGTTATAAGGATGAATTGTCCAACATCAATTGGGTAAGGTATGACTAATTTTGAGGACAAAATTTCTAAAAAGAGGGAAGAATGTAACACCCCGAAATTAATTAAGATGTTAATAATGTATTTAGACTAATTAAGGATAATTATTATGAAATAATTGGGTAAGCTATACGAATGGAAATTTATAAAGAAATAAGTTATTAATATGGGTTTAAGATTTCAATTAGATTAAAGCTTAATTTGGGCCCAAAAATTTAATTTGAACAAGGCATGGATAAGGATTTATAGAGGCCTAATAATTTTTTGGTGTAAGCCCAACTCCTTATCATGAGACTTGGGCCAAGAGAGATTGCCTAGCAATGGCACAATCTGATTTAGTAGAATAAAGGCCCAAGACCTAATTTACATGAGCTCTTATAGTTAGCCCAACACACATTATGCAGACCCAAGTTGGATTGACTCTTGGAACTTGGCCTAACCCAATCAAATTGCTGCAACCCAACTTATGAGATAAGGCCCAACAAGCATAAAAATCTAAACCCACAAGGAATTGGGCAATTGGTTCAGCACCTCTTACTTTTAGCTCTAAATTTTCTACAACCCATTCATTAAACCATAGCCCAACCACTAGAAATGAGCCCAATTGGACCTTAAGCTGATGGGTCAGCCTATTTCTTATTAAAAACCCTAAAGGTTCAGCAGCCACACCTATTTGGAAGAGTAAAACACTTGGTTTTGCAGAAGGGAAAAGCTATTTTCGCACTTAAGAAGAGGGGCTAGGGTTTTTCTGCATTCCTCCACCATTTCTCACTTCTAGAGGAAGATTTAGCCAAGGTAATCTATATAAAACATGTCCCTCTCATTCTCCTCTTCATTTTGGTCTGATTAGTTTCTGGTTTTAAACATTTTCATCTCCTTCTCAAATTTGGAATTTGGTGTTTAGGTGTTTGCTTAGAAGATTTTCAGAGTTAGAAGCTAGAGGAGTGATTAGGTAAGCATTTCCCTCTCATTTTGTATATTACCTTGTTGGAAAATGTCCCTAAAGATTGATTATCATAATGGGTTCTGCTATTGTGTGAAATTACAAGGAGATAATGGTGGAAAACTGAATTTTCTGGGCTTGATGACTGAAATCTGAATCTTGGAATTTCCCATGGTGTGTTCTTGATAGTTGAGGCTCAACTTAGTCCATTTAACCCTTTAAGTATATGGGTAAGTGTTTCCTCTTCTCTTATGTGGTATATATACTGAATTTCCATCATTTGGACTGACTTTTAGTGCATGGGTTGTGCATGTGCGAAAATGGAGTTGTGGGGAGTGACTCATGGTGAGCTTTGATGAATGGACCCTGAATTAGTGCAATAGATCATTAAGAAGCATGGGTAAGACGTTCTTAATAACTTCTTGTTAAGATTAATTGTGGATAGTAAGAATTTCTTTACTAATGATGGTTAAATGATAATAATCATGCTCATGTTAGGCTTGTTATGATTTGGATCATGGTGATAGCTAGGGCAAGAGTAATTGGCTTCATTGAGGTAAATGGGGTTATTTTCCTAATTCCATGTATATGCTCATGTTAATCTGATATTTGTTACACATGCTTAATTTTGAAATTCTAAATGATTGGTTGACTACTTAATTGTTATAGTAATTGCACCTTGTGAGTCCATGGTGGAGCTGTGGTGCAGCTGCCACCCGTGCATGTGCTTCGATCAAGCATCGGGTTGTGATCAAACCCTAGATGCACTAAGCGCTGGTTGTGCTTATTACAAAGTAGGTGCTGTGGACGGACCTCTCCCAATGTTATTGGCCATTAATATATGATTACTGGTATGGGACAGTAGTCATTGGTAGCTCAACTAGTTCATTTGCAAATTGAATTAATGATTCTGGTATTGATGATATCAAATTGCATTATATTGATTAATCTGTACATATATATGGAATTTGCCTCTTGTTACTAAGATTGTATATCTCACCCTAATTGTGGGCTAACATTTTCAGGGACCGGACCTCTTAGTGGCAAGGAGAAAATTAATGGAAGCTTATTATATAGTTTAGTAGTAGGTAGGATTGGAAATCTCATCAGATTGTATTTGTATAACTAGACTACTAGTTTTATGTAATTGCTGCATTGCATCATGAATTGCCAAGCATAGGGACTGTAATCATTTGATACATCATATGTCAACTTAAACTAGTGATATATAGAATTTCTAATGGGACTTATGTTTGAATAGAAATGTGAATAGTGTATGAACTCGTTGTTGTCATTGATCTATGAACGCACTGGTTTATGGTAGTTAGAGGGTCAAGGATTCACATTTGAGTTTTGAATTGGTAATGATAGATGTGTTAGGTAGATTAGGTAAAAGAAAGACACTAAATCTTCATAAACTAAGTTAAAGTGGCCTAGAGTATTGCTAGAGGGAGAATTGGAGAGCATGAGATGAAATCTTAGGAGTTAGAGGAATAGAAGGGAATTGGCCACAGCCAATATTTAATTGGCCTCGGCTAAATGGTAACAAAGAGGAATTGGCCGCGCCCAATTGTGGCGAACCTGCCAGGGAAGAAAACAGAGAGAAATTGGCCACGACGAATAGTGAAGTTAGCCTCGGCTAAGTCTGAAAGGCATATTTGGGGGTGTTCCAGAGGGTATTTGGCTGCTGCAAAAGGGATATTGGGCCGCAACGAAATGCATGAAAATTGTGAAGGTGTAAGGAAGTGAAGCCGAGAGTAATTGGCTGTGGCAAAATGGAATTTAGCCACGGCGAAGGTGGTTAATTTCTTATATTCACTTAGAAACCTTAGTTTCTCTTATTGTAATACTAATAAATGATTTAGAAACTTTTATAAGAGGTTTTTATAAGTTGGAATTGATGGATGGAAGAATCAAAGTCTCCTTATTAATGATTAAATTTACTTACACCTTTGAATAATTGTGGTTATCTAATTAATGACCCTAATAACATTAAGGTTCAAATTTCCTAGCATTTTTCGAATATAATTAGTTGTAATGACTTTCAACCCTAATTTAAATTTTATGGTTATTAATCACATACTTAACCTTAATTATGATGATTAGAAGTTAGGGTTGTTACATCTCTCCCGATGTTTTTGGCCATTAATATGTTGTTTATGATTGCTGGTATAGCATAATAGTCATTGGTAGCTCTACTAGTTCATTTGCAAATTGAATTGATGATTCTAGTATTGATGATATGAAATTGCATTGTATTGATCAATCTGTACATGTATATAGAATTTTCCTCTTATTAATGAGATTGTATATCTCACCTCGGTTGTAGGCTAATATTTTTTAGGACTAGATCTCTTAGTGGCAAGAAGAAAATTAATAGAAGCTCTTTATATGGTTTCGTAGCACATAGGTTTGGAAGCCTTGTCAGATTGTATTGTGTAATTAGATTACTAGTTTTATATAATTGCTGCATTGCATTATGAATTACCAAGTATAGGGACTGTACATGTAATATAATTATCATGGAATTCAACATTTTGGTTGTAATTGGCTATCAATGGATGAGTGACTTGATCTTGTATAAACATTAAGCATTGGCCCTATGCACCTTGTGGTTGGAACACTTTTGTTGTCATTAAATTATGGAATTTACTTATGTGTGATAGTTTGGTGGGTAAAAATCAATACTTAAATCTTATAGTGGATAATGATAGATTAGCTAGGTAAATTAAGTAGATAAATACCATTAGAGTTTCACAAATTGAGGGAGAGTGGTCCTAAAGTGTTCCTAGAAGGAGAATTGGAATGCATGGGACAAAATTTGAGAATTTTAGGAACAAAAGAGAATTGGTCATGGCCAAAATCTATTTGGCCTAAGCCAAAAATGACGAAGTTGCCCAGGGAAGGTAACAGAGAAGAACTAGTTGCGACAAAAAAGAGATTGGCCATGGCTAAATGCGAGAGTCAAGTCTGATGGTGTTCTAGAGTATAATTAGCCACGGTGAAATATAGAATTGGCTACAGCCAATATTAGTGAGCAACTTAGGAAGGCTCTAATGGGTCATTTAGCCCCGATGAAGTCTGTGAAGTTGAGTGGAATGAACCTGAGAGCAATTGGCCATTGCGAAGAGGAATTTGGCCGTAGCTAAGGTCCGAAATTTTCACTTTTTAACTTAGAAACCTTTGTTTTTCCTATAATAATTCTAAGGAATGATATAGAGACACTTTTGAAAGGTTTTTGTGAGTTGGAATCAATAGTAAAATGAACATAAGACATCTTATTGATAATTAGATTCACTTGTGCCTTCAAATACTTGTGGTAGTTTAGTTAATATCTCTAGTGATTAAGGTTCAAATTTTCCCACTTCTTCCTAATGTAATTAATCGTGATGACTTCAAACCTTGATTTATTATTATTAATTGTGTCTTTAACCTTAATTATTATAATTTGAAGTTAGGGATGTTACATTTGGTATCAAAGCAATGGTTCAAGAAAACCATTCTAATTTAAATTTGATTGTTAGAAACTTGGCAATCATGATGCATATTTGGCATGGTATTAGCTCATAAGAATAGCTAATTAGGTGAACATATAGTTGTTGCGCTTTATGTTTTGGAAGGAAATTTAGAGGAATAATGATATGAGGCTTGTAATGCTTGATTAAAATGACTATTTCTTGAATTTCATTTAGAACATCACCTATCACAATAAGTATGCCCCTGAGAATCATAAAGTGTAGTGAGATTCTACCTCATAACACTTTGGTAATACTAATTTTGAGAAGTAAGGTTGTTAATGCCAATGAAAAGGCTAGAATTTTGCCCTTCTTTTCTTTAGAGATTAGGTTATTGGTCTCAATATAGATAAACAACTAATTGAGGTTTGTTGCCTACTGGCTATGCAATTGATGCACCAGTCACTTGTTGTGAGGCACCAATTGACTGAATGAATGAGACCAGGTAACTGATGAGAATGATGAACAAAGCTACTAATAGTATTTATGACCAGTTGACCGCCATTTACTAAGCAAGCCAACTAGGTACTACCGACTAGTTGACTAGCCTATTGAACTAGTCAACTGATCACAACAAGAGTAGTAATTCTTTACCTGAGCAAAGTTCTAAGCTTTTCAAAGGCCATCTAGAGTGATGTTAAGAACTTATAAGGCAATGATATGAAGTAGAACACTTGACTACTTATGGATGCCTTACAAGAGGTAAGGAGTAAGTCTTACTTACAGTCGGGAAATCAACAATAGGAGTTTGAGAACTGGGGTACAATAGATTAGTATGATTGACTAAATATTTGGAGTGATGTATAATCCATAATGAGTTAGAATTATATAGGTTTTGAAAGGTCCCTAAGGCTGAGGCTTTATAGGTATAGAGGTCCTAACCCACTTGCTTAATCCCAGTTAATAAAGAACACAATTACTCGATCCTAGCTATTGCAACTTGGGCCTAATGAATAAGGGTGATAAGAGCTAAAGAATATTTCAAATAGTTTCATTCAAAACTATTGGAGTAAGTAAGCTATCCTTAGTTAATGATGATAAGGAAGGAGGGCAAGAAACCCTTAGAATTGTCGAATCCATTTTTAAATGGGGGATAGTGACTTTAAAGCAATAGATTAAGGGAGATGATGTTTTGGAAGGAATCTTGAGAGCTTTAAGGCTTTTCCCTTAGTGTACTATGGCAAAAGAGAGAGATTATGATAAGGGGAAACACAGCCCCTTAGTGTGATAAAGGTGAGGCACACTAGCACAGGGTGCTTATGCATGTTATCTCTTTTGTGTAATTTAGTTTACTTATACTATGTTTTGACGTGCATTTGGGTGGTGGTTAGAGGCACTTTACGTGCCTAATACACTCGGGGAGTGTAAGGTAAGATTTTATAGCACCTTGGTGCTAGAGGCACATGAGACATGCTTATTTTTCAGCAATTTAATGCTTGAGGCATGTGGGGCTTGCCACTTATCATATGATTTAATGAATTTTAACCACCAATTTGCATTAAACTAGACTAAGTAGACTATCTACCTAGAAGGTAAAAAGGAGATCTTGATAGTAAGGATCCACCTAAAAAAGAGAATAAAATGGTACTTGTGTGCATACAAGTGGTTGAGATACAGTCATCATAAGGTGATAAGCATGTATATGGCCACTGGAAAGAATTGCCTGCTAATATTGAAGGCAAAGTTTGATTCTACCATCAGTAATCTTATTGTCATGTATCATGTGTGGTGTGATTAAGGGGATAGAAAACATTGGGAATTTGAGATGGACTAGCACTTATTATAGTAGTAAAACTCCTTAATTTTGAAAGAGGACTCCCTAATCCAGAATAATAGTCCAAAGGGAAAGAACAAAAGGTGGCAGTAATGCAATTAACTTATGTTATTACAATAAAACCTTAGTATAATGATTGACGAGGAAGGGCGAAACACTAGTGGTAAATGATACTTGAGTTCTCTCACTGGGAATCCCTACTTGATTCGTTGATAATTAGGAAATGCTTGATAATGAAAAGACTCACTAAGTCTCCTTATTATGTTAATTTAACTCCCAATAGTCAAGCATGAATTGAGGCCTAAAAACTTTTAGGGGAGCAAAAGAGTTAGTTAGTTGTTGGCATAGGGCATTGTGTAAGGATGAAAACTATCATACTATCTCATATTATATGCTATAGCTTATGGTCAAAAGACCTTGTACTTGTTGTCAGAGAACCTTGTTGACAAGGTCTCAAATTTTACATTAATGAATACAAAATATTGTTGATAGGATCTTAAACCTTGTTGACAAGATATTATCCCATTACTCTTTAGAAATTCTTATGAATTTCTAAACTAGAGAATATTAAAAAAAAAATAGTTGTATGTGAGGAAGTTTGAGAGAATTTGGAGTATCGCGAAAAAGGGCAAGAAGTATGCTAATTGAAGAATGACTATACTTGTATGAAAATATCTTAGTTAGGGGTAAAAGATATGAAAGTGCAGTCTTTTGGGACTATATAATGGCAAAAAATCCAAGGAGATGTGTAGTTAATTTCAAACAAGTGTAGATGCCATTAAGTTGACTACTAAAACTTGTAGTAATTGAGAATCAAGATGAGACATTGGGATCTATTGATCATGGTTGTCTTTAGAGTTACATTTATATGATTGTGGTAATGCCTTTACAAGTACCCAAAAAAAAAAGAGAGAAAGAAGAGGTTTACTAAGGGTTTTCCTATGCTAATTACACCTATGGATGACGATTAGATTATCTATAATGAACCATCATTATGAATTGGAAAATTCTAATGTTATAGGCAAGCTATTGAAGCTGTGTTATTTAATAGAACATCCACTTGAGTTATGGCTTGTAGGATTTAAGGAAACTCATTCCTAGGTGTTAAAAGATTACCTTAATACTCCAGACACTGTATTTTCACCCTTGAAATTAAGCCTCATCAAGGAATATAACCTAGACTTGAAGGATCATGTTTATTTTAACTTAAGAGATTATATTCGGTTTCGATTAGGCAGAAGGTGACTTTAAAGTGTCTGAATGACTTACATGGATTAATCGTAAGATCAGACTTTATATTAGTTCCAACCTTTGGAAGATCTTGATGAATAAAAAGGGGAAACTTGGGTACTAACTAGAGATGAGAAGAGAATTTATGTGTCTAATGGAAATAATAGACCTTTTACTGACAAACCATAAATGAGGATATAAAATGTGCAATGATTTTATGAGATAATTAAATGCAAGACTTGAAAACTCAGATTAGATGACCCTATAGGAGGTAAGACCCACTTCAATTAGGAAGGTTGTGCTAAGGAAATATGGGGGTAATCTAAGTGGAGGACAAATGAAACTTCATTATGAAATAAGATTACTTACCTATGTTGCTATTAGTGAAATAAATACTAAAAAGCTAACTAAGTGAAATTCCTTGTAGTTCTTGGTATCAACTATTAAGGAGAGTTAAGCTAAAGTATCTAGGAGTTATCTCTTAAATGGATTGAGAGTTAAGAAGGAAAGGAAGTTAACATGAACATTCAATGATCGATTGATGGAACATATTAAAAAGAAAGGGAGAAGGGAGCAGGAAAAGAAAAAGAAAGAGACAAAATAGAATAAAACAAATGCTACAAAGGGAGAGAGATTTTAAGATTTATTTGACCTAGGTGCCTAGACTTGCTATAAGGTGTTCAAGTGTAACTTAGTCTAGATCTCTTTAGTTATGGAAAAGGGAATAAGGTGGAATCTCTAGATTAGTATGTCATTTGACTTAGGTGGATAAAGAAAAAATAGAATTGTGGATAATAAATGAGGTACTAATAGAATAAGGACATCTTCTATAGGAAAGTAGCAGGGGAAGGACTAGGTTCTTGTGAAACTTTGAGAAACCAAAAAGGAAGCTATGAGGACGAATTATCTAGCATTAATTGAATGAGGTATGTCTAATTTTGAGGACAAAATTCTTAAAAAGGAGGGGAGAATGTAACACCTCAGAATCTATTAATAAGGATTATAGTGAATTAAGGAATTAATACAACGATTAGGGAAAAATAAGGAAAATAAGGTTTCTAAAGAAATAGATTTATTTTAGACATTTCAAACTAATAATCATGTTTAGTTATTGTTAGGTGGAGATATATTAATCATGGTTATGGGTTTAATTAAGGAATTAACTAAGCGGCATTAGACATTTAATTTGGGCCTTATGATTAATGTATTTATGCCATAAGCTACTGATAAACATATATTTCTATCTATTTTATTCTCCTAAACTTGGGCATTTTAATAATAAAATATGGCTTTAAGACTTTAATTAGATAAGATTTTATTTTAATAGTCATTTCTATATTTTAGGAGTTAATTTGAAAAAATTTGGTTTTTAATGCTCAATTTTATCTTAAATAATTTTTGTGAAAATTCCTATTTGATTTTTCCCACTCTTTTGTGTAGAATTTTAATATGTAATTAGAGCTTGAATGAGAATTTGTTTTGAAGAAGAAGAAGAGAAGAGTTAGGATCAAGAGCACTTTTTGTTGGGCAATAAAATTTGAATGGGAGAAATAAATCACATGTGTAATACAAGAAGGAGAAGCAACTATGGGATAGGCCTTGCATGAAGAGAACACAACACACGAGGCTTAGATTTTACATTGTAATGGAAGTAGAATGCTGCAGCCACTACACTTCCACGTTGCATTATGTTTAGCCACCCCTGAAGAAGTTGACGTGGGGGAGAATAGCAGAAATATTGGGAAGGCTCCCAAGGAGAAGAGAAATGAATGAAAAGAAGGTATATGAAGATGCATAAAGGGAAGCTAAGGGAAAATGTGATTACAAGATGAAGGAACATGGATGAAGCAAGATGCAGAAATAGAGGTAACCATAACCATTCATATATATCAAGTTTATGATCATGAATGGGAAGAAGAAGCTGCAGGTTAGTAGTGAGGAAAACAGAAGCTCAGAGACACACAATGTGATTAAAGAAGCAATGTGAGGGAGCTAAGGAAATAGAGAGTGTAGCCTTGGGCATAGGAAGAATGAGTTGAAAATGACGTGAAAAAGAACGTAAGATGAAGTGGGAGCAGTCACATGGAAGGAACAAGTAGCATGAACGTAGTCTAACAAAGGCTCAAGTTTTACGTGGAAAAGCTGCAAAATTAAAGAAGAGGAATATGAGACAAAAGCCCAGGGTTTAAAGAGATACACCACTACATGAGTTTCACGAATGAGCATGTTATAAATTACAGCTATAGTGCAAGAATTTCAGTCAAGAAGCTGAGCTCATAAGGAAGAGATGAACTTACATTCTGGATTCGAGAAAAAGCTACAGTTTAGTGAGGAGAAAAGCAAGCTAAATGAGAGAAGAGGAGATCATATTAGTAGATGATAAATAAAACACTATAGGTTCCCTTCCCTCTTTTGAAGTAGACGAAGAAGTCACGTAGAATCAAGTGAAGATAAGAAGAAGCTACATATACATGCAGAACGTGCTGTGAACAGGAACATGGATGACGTGAAAAAGCTGAGCAGAATGAAAGAGAAGCAACGAGTGAAGAAGGATTCGGGCTGGACTTCTCTTAACGTCACACATTAGTTCTTGTGGAGAGAAGAAAAAAAAATGATGGAACAAAAGAATGGAGGCTACGAATGAATAGTACATGCAAAGCTAAGGAGGAGATGATTATTATATTTGTTTTAGGGGGCCCACACTCATGCATAATAGAAGAAATACACACGACAGCACACACAAAGCTAACATGTAGAGAGGAAGTGTGACGACCCTAATTTTTAATCATTGTAATTAAGGTTAAATGTGTGATTAATAACCATAAACCAGGGTTACATGACATTAAGACTAATTACATTATGGGAATGTGGGGAAATTTGAACCTTAATGTTATTAGAGTCATCAACCATATAATTACCAACACTTGCGTATATCAGGGAAAACAAACATTCATTTATAAGTCTTGATTCTATTACCTATCAATTTCAACTCACATGAATCTTCTATCACTATTTATAAATCATCCCTTGAGACCGGGGTTGATTTTGTCAAAAAAGAAAGTAGGTTTCGGGGGTTCATTGATTAGTACACCTCTGGTGCTGATAAGGTCGGGACCGTGGTCGTTCGTCTCCGGTTTGCCGGCCGATAAGATCTCTGAGATTGACCAGCCAGCTAGGTTAGTTTGGCTATTCCTTTCTTACCATATGAAGGACCAAGATTTTCTAGCCAATATAAGGGTTTCAGGATGTTTGCCGTAGCCAATTTCCCATTAGCTGTGACCAATTCCCTTCGGCTTCACCCCTCGCATCGTTACTAATTTTGCCGTGGCGAGGAAGCCTCCTGAAACCTACCTCACTCGCCTCTCACTATTGGCCGCGGCCAATTCCTCTCTTGAATGCCTGGCTCCTTTTCGTAAAAGTTCGTTGTGGCCAATTCTCATTTAGCCACGGCGAATTACCCTCTGGATTACTCCCAGTTTTGCCTCTCCCATTTCACCGTGGCCAATTGCACATTTCGCTGCAGTGAATTGCTTTCTGGCACTCTCTCTGGGCAACTTCGCCACTATTAGTCGCGACTAACAATGTTTTAGCCATAGCCAAATGCCTTTGATCCTATTGCTCTTAAGACCTTGCCTCATACTCTCCACTCTCTATCTAGGGACTCTCTAGGGCCACTCTCCCACTTGTTATGAGGTTCTAATAGCATTTATCTAGTTGATTTACCCTAGCCATCGTAACATTACCCATCTAGCATTTAAATGTGGATTTCCCTACTCATCCATGGGTTTTACGTTAGTAAATTTATAAATTTCCCACAATGGTCATTCAATCATACTTTCATTAGGTATTTCATGCATTAATAGTCAAGTCTATAATTAACATATCATGGGATTGCATTACTCAAATAGTCATTATATCATAGATTCATAAGCCAAAATAAGTGTCAAAGTTCATACATCCATCAACAGCTAACATGGAGCCTATTTCTCAATAGTTACATTCTATGTTAACAAAATACAACTCCTACACTTGGCAATTCATGATGTAATGCAGCAATGATAAAAAACTTGTAATCTGGTTACAATACAATTTGTCAAGGTTTTAAAACCTAGGTGCTACCAACCTATTTAACAAGCTCCCGTTAATTTTTTCCTTGCCACTAAGAGGTCCAATCCCTAAAAATATTAGCCCACAACGTGGTGAGATATACAATCTCAGTAACAAAAGGAAACTTTCTATATACATGTATAAGTTAATCAATCCAATGCAATTTCATGTCATCAATACCAGAATCATCAATTTAATTTGCAAATGAACTAGTTGAACTACCAATGACTACTATCCCATACCAGTGGTAATACACAACATGTTAATGGCCAATAACACCAGGAGAGGTTCGTCCATGGCACCTACTCCATAATGAGCACAATCAGGGCTTAGTGCATCTGGGGTCTGATCACAACTCAGTGCTCGATCGAAATACATGCACGGGTGGTAGCCGCACCATAGCTCCACCATGGACTCACAAGGTCTAATTACAATAACAATCAAGTAGTCAACCAATCATTTAGCATTTCAAAATCAAGCATGTGTAACAAATATCAAATTAACATGAGCATATACATGGAATTAGGAAAATAACCTCAGTTATCTCAATGAAGCCAATTACTCTTCCCCTAGCTACCACCATGATCCAAATCATACCAAGCCTAACATGAGCTGCTGATTATCATCATTTAACCATCATTAGCAAAGAAATTCTTGCTATCCATAGATTAATCTTAACAAGAAGTTATTAAGAACTTCTTACCCAAGCTTCTTAATGATCTATTGCACTAATTCATGGCCCATACATCAAAGCTTACCATGGGTCACTCCCTATAGCTCCATTTTCGCACATAAAATTAGCCATATAACAAAGTCAGCTTATAACATGAAATTTGGGTAAGATTATACCATAAAATGAAAGCGAACACTTACCCCATAGTTCCACTAACTCCAACTCTGAAAAATCTTACAAGGAATCACCAAAGACCAAGTTTCAAATTTGAGAAGAAGATGAAAATGCTCAAAACTAGAAACTAATCAGACCAAAATGAAGAGGAGAATGAAAGGGACATGTTTTATATAGATTACCTTGGCCAAATCTTCCTCTAGAAGTGAGAAATGGTGGGGGAATACAGAAAACCCTAGCCTCCTCTCTTCCTATGCGGAAATGGAGTTCTTCTTTGCCTAAGATTGAGTTGGTCTGCAAAATAGAGGGTAAGGGGCTGAGTAAGTTAAGGTTTAAATGGGTTTGGGCTAACCCTAAAGCCAAAAATCCACTTAGGTTCAGATATGTGCTTATTGGGCCTTTGTTTGGTAAGGTGGGTTATAGAACACTTTGAGTTTAAGTGAAGTATGCTGACCTTAAGGCCCAAATTCTTGTGGGTTCTAAGGTTGGTGTTAGTTGGGCTGAATCTCATGAGTTGGGCTTCAGAGTTGTAGTTGGGTCAAGCTAAATTTCAAGAGCCAATCTAATTTAGGCCTACATAATATGCGTTGGGCCAACTCATATAAATTGGGTCTTAGGCCCCTATTCTACTAAATCAGATTGGGCCATTGCTAGGCAATCTGTCTTGGCCCAAGTCTTATGATAAGGAGTTGGGCTTACACCCAAAAATTATTGGGCCTTTATAATCATTATCCATGGCTTATTCAAATTAAGTTTTGGCCCCCAATTAAGCTTTAACCCAAATGAAATCTTAAACCTATATTAATAACTTATTTCTCTATAAATTTTCATTCATAAAGCTTACCCAATTATTTTATGATAATTATTCTTAATTAGTCCAAATACATTATTAACACCTTAATTAATTTCGGGGTGTTACAGGAAGAAAGGGGAGCACGTGAAAAATAAACAAGCCACGTGAAAAGATTAAAATGCACTCATGGCAACATCATGAGGAGGCATTCACGTTAAAATCACACGCATTCCATTCATCCATCACACATTCCATACTTCATTCCATTGTCATCCATTCCACTTCATCCACACCATGTAGAACCATAACGTAGCCATTATCTTCCATTTCCCATCTCCATCTCACCACCACGATGAAGCATTAAATATCCATTTGTGATTAGCTTGGAGAGGATCCTTGGCTGAAGCTTGAATCCATGGATGAGCAACATTTTTAGCTAAGATTTTCTTATTTTTCTAGCACTTTTCTTTTCTTATATTCTCTTGGTTAAGATTGTATTGGATTTAGAATGTGTATTATCTATAGTTAGTGGCTAGTTAGACACTAATTATGATATTTTTTTTTATTATTTGGTTGGATTAGACACTAAATTTTACACTTTCCTTTAATTTCCCATATATGCCACGAAGGTGTTCGATGAAATACATGAATGAAATTATGAACTTTATTGTTTGATTTAAAGATTTTTTAGAGTTTGGTTAGTTAATTAAACATCTTAGGCCAAATTTTGATGGGTTCTGTCATGCAACCCTCAAAATAAAACTAGGTTGAACTAAATATGTAGCTAGTGGCACAACCTAGGTTATCTCCCTTGGAATTAGAGTTCAATATTTAATTGGGTTTTCTAAGTGCTAAAGATCCTAGAACTATCTAAATTAAGAGGGGTTTTGGATCTAATTGAACTAACTAGAATTAAAATTGAATTAAAATGACTAACTACTTAATTGGATGAATTATGGGTGAATGATGGTCTTGTGACTAGCTTTGGATTCGTCCTTTGGTACCCACTATCCTTATCTTAATCCAATTGTAATTAATTCTGGTCTAAGAATCCCTAATTGTGTCCATTAGCAAATGATCTTGAATTACCACTCAAGATTCAAGAACCTAGCAATTTGATGTCAATTGAGACATCAACTACCATTAAATTACTATTCTTGTGATTAAGATCTGTGAACACTTGAATTGGATAATTAATTGATCAATTAGCATCTGAATTAACACCTTAGGATGTTTAATTAACTAAATAAACTCCAAGGAATCCTTAAATCAAATAATTAAGCACACCAATTCTCATAAGCATTTTATCAAACACCTTGATTGCACACTTGGAAAATGGTAGGAAAATGAAAATCCAGCACTTAATTCATACAATTAATCAGCCAATATCTCTCCTAATCAATGTCTAACCAGCCATCAATCATGAACTACATCAATTTCAATCACTTACAAGCTCAACCAAGTATATAAAATAATTAAAATTGGTATAGAAAGAGAGGAAAACAAAATGAAATTCTTAAAATTTTGATTCTAATTCTTGGATTCAAGCTTGCACCAAGGGTCTTCCTCCTAGCTAGCCTCAAGGTGGATTAAAGCTTTATTGGAGAATGGATGGAGGTGAGAATGGAGGAGATGGCATGGTGGATGGCTGCTGGACGAAGGGGTGGAATGTTACATGAATGGAATGTGAATTGATATCTCATGGAATGTAGCCTCTACCTGAATGTAATAATCTCCCTCATGTGCTCTTTTTATCACTTTCACGTGCTTCATCTTTTATTCCAATAGCCTGAAGCTCCTTCACGTGTGTATAAGTGTAGGTCCCACTTCATTTTCTTTATTATAATATTCCACATGAAATTCTCCTCTTCGTGGGCTTCCCTGTAGCTTCATTTTGCTATGTGTGTGAGTGTTCTAAGCTGTTGGAACTCGTGGCCTCTCTTCTTTACATAAGAATGTGTAGATTCTTCTTCTCAATGCTCGTGGTATGTAGAACTCGTGCTGTATGCTCCATTCGTAGCTTCTCACATGGCTTTGCATGGGTTTATTTTTCACTGTCAGCACATTCAGCCCGTGGCCTCTCTTTCTTCATTCTGTAACCTTCCCTTACATGCACGTTTCTGTTGGACGTTGCTGCATTTTATTCATGCTTTGTGTGTGTGTTTTTCTGCTCACTAACCCGTTACTTCCTTGCACGTTCTAGCCCTTCATTTCTTCATGTTCAGCTCAAGCCTTCTCTTCATACCACATGTTGCTTCCTCTATTTCTGCTGTTGTCCTGGCTTCCTTTCCATGTTAAAACCAAGAGCTCCTTCATCACTTGTAGTACCCCAAAATTAATTAAGGTGTTAATCATGGATTTAGATTAATTAGGAATAATTAATATGGGATAATTAGGCCAGTTAAGGGAATGGAGATTTTAGAGAGATAAATTATTAATATAGGTTTGAGAATTAATTGAGATAGAAACTACATCTAAGCCCAAATTAAGGTAGGAGGTCATGATAAGAGGCTAATAGAGGCCCAATGACTTAGATGCAGACCCAATCTAATTCAATGTGATAGAGGCCCAAGATCCACCTTGTATGGGCTTTTATAAGTGGCCCAATAAACCTTGTGTAGACCCAAGACTATGGAGTTCTTAAAACTAAGTCTAGCCTAATAAAATTCTACAGGCCAACACCTTGAAACTAGCCCAACAAGCTCAAATCTGAAGCCTATTAGGAGTTTCTTGGAGTAACCCATAACCCATCTTAGACCCAACTTAAACCTAACTAAAACCTTAACACTTCAGCCACTTTCTCATTTTATTGAAGCTCAAGAAGGAAAATCGGAAGTGTGATGGGAGGCTAGGATTTGGGGCAAGAATTTCATATTTTCTCATATTTAGAGCAAGATTTAGCCAAGGTAATAGTTATATAACTTAATCCCCTCATCCTTCTCTTTAATTTGGCCCAATTAGTTTTTCATTTGGAGTATTTTCACCCTACCCAAAATCTGAAATGTGATTGTTTAGGATTTTCTTGGTGAAATTCGTAGGTCGAGGCTAGGGCTGACATTAGGTAAGTATAAACCCTCCATTTTGATGCTTTCTTTGCTAATTTGAGACCCTCATAGTTGATTTATAAAATGGGTATTAATTTTGTACGAATTTGCTTAGGATTTTGGGTGAAATATTGAGATTTCTAGTAGAGGACACTTCAATCCAAATTTGGGACTTGTAGTGGCTGGGTAAGTGTTCTTTAGGTAGTTATTAGCATTTAAATTCTTTAAGTACTTGTTGCTACAGTAAATGATGAATTAAAGTAGTAATTCTCTGATACTATGGTTATAGGGAGATTTTTGTACCATTGGTGGCTGTTACAAATTATCTACAAGTGAGGTAACTGGGGTTTATATTAATTCCATGCATATATCTATTTTAATTTCATATTTGATGTATATGAATGATTTGAAATGTTCAATAAATTAGTTGGCTATCTATTGTATTGTGATTGGACCTTATGAGTCCATGGTGGAGCTGTGGTGTAATTGCCACCCGTGCATGTGCTTCCATCAGGCACCAGGTTATAATCAAACCCCGAATGCACTGAGCCTTGGTTGTGCTCATTAGGGAGTGGGTGCCGTGGACGAGACTCTCTCGGTGTTAATGGCCTTTAACATGTGAAAATATGATTGCTAGTATAGGATACTAATCATGATAACCTAATTGTTTCATTTACTGATATGACTTATATGATTTGGATGTTGATTTTGATTCATGCATATATGTTAATTAAACTAAATTATATAATGGAATTGCCTTGGTTACTAAGATTCGTATCTTACCCCGTTTCATGGGAATTACAATTTCAGGTGAAGGTTTCTCAGGTAAGGATAAGGGCAAGCAAGTGGATGAACATCCTTAAGCTGAGGCCTAGTGTGAGGAGCTACACTTGGTCTTAGTAGAATAGGGTAGATGCTAAATTTTACTAACCTAAGTATAGCATCATCATGTATCTATATTGCCAAGTGTAGGCTTTCATATTTTGATTACTTAGGATGTATGTATTGAGGGGTTAGACCTCATCTTAATTTGGTATTTGATGTATGGATTTATGATATCTACTGTGAGCCTTGTTGAACTATAATATGGCTTACCATTGGAAATGTAATCTTTGAGATATTGATATGAACCCTTAATGTATGGAACCCCTACTGATTGCGTATTAAATAATGACTACTGATAGTTCATGAATTCCTGTTATTGTTACTCTACAAACTTGTTGATGGATGGTAATTAGAGAAAAGAACTTGACCCTTAAATCTTAAACTTGTAAGGATAGATTAGCTGGATAAACTAGGCTAATGAAGGCTATTCGAGCTCTCACAATTAAGGTAGAGGGGCCCTAGGGTGTTATTGGAGGGAGAGTGAAGAGTATAAGGTAAGAATTTAGGAGTTGTAGAACCAGAAGACAATTTGCTGCGACTAAAATGGAGTTAGCCACAGCCAATAGAGGCGAAGTTGCCTAGGGAGAGTGCCAGAGAGGAATTCACCACGTTGAAATGTGAGAGGCTAAACTGGGAGTCGTCTAGAGGGAAATTCACTGCAGCGAAAGGGAGAATTGGCCACGGTGAACTTTTGCGAAAAAGAGCCAAGCATTCTAGAAAGGAATTAGCCGCGGTGAAAGGAGGTATTGGTCGCGACCAATAACAAAAGACGAGCGAGGGAAGTTCCAAGAGGCTTCTTCGTTGCGGTGCCATATAGGTTGGCCCCAGTGAAGGTCCAACTTGCTGCTAACAATGCGAGAGGTGAAACCAAGGGGAATTGGCCACGGCTAAGGGTAAATTGGCTGCGGTGAACATCCTAAAACTCTTATATTAATTAGGAAACCTTGGTTTTTCATATGGAAATTTGAAGGGATGACTTAGAGACATTGGGATGAGTTATAACTGATGAGTAATAGAATCAAAGGCTTATAAATAAATAGTTATTTCCCTTATGAACATAAGTGCTTGTAATTGTATGATTGATGACTCTAATCACATTAAGGTTCAAATTTCCCCGTATTTTCATAATGTAATAGGTTGTAATGCCTTATAACCCCAACCTATGATTATTAATCATGTATTAAACCTTAATTACAATGATTAGAAATTAGGCTCGTCATATCACTTTTTTTCCTTCTCCTCTTTCTGTGAAACCTATAGCTTTGTCTTCTCGATGCTCTATTTCTTCCTTCTATTTTTGCCTATGCTCAATCAAGCATGATCTATGTTCTACCCCTTATGTATTTTATTCATTCTCTGTTCTACTCCTTCTACCCTAAATACAAAGCTTTTGTTCACACGAGCTTCTTCATGTAACTCTGCTTCAATCACGTTCTCCACTGACGGGCTCGTCGCACAACCCTCAAAATAAAACTAGGTTGGATATTAAATGTAATGTAGGGCACAACCTAGGTTATCTCTCTTAGAAATGGAGTTCAATGTTTAATTGGATTTTCCAAGTGTTAAAAGACTCTAAAAACTATCTAATTTGGGGGGTTTTTGATTGAATTAAACTAAGTAAAATCTAATTGAATTAAAATTCCTAATTTCTACCTAATTGGATAAATTATGGTTGAATGATGGGCTTGTGAGTTGCTTTGGAATCGTCCCTTGGTATCCATTATCCTTATCCTAATATAATTGTGATTAATTCTGGTCTAAGAGTCCCTAATTGTGTTCACGGTAAATGTATCTTGAGTTACCACGCAAGAATCAAGAAATTAACAATCTAATGTTGAGTTGAAACCTCAATCCCTCATTAAATCGTTAATTCTTGTTTTTAAGATCAATGAACATCCAAATTGATTGATTAAATGATTAATTAGCCTCTGAATTACCATCCAAAAATGTTTAATTAACTAACTAAACACCAAGGATTCCTTAAATCAAATAATTAAACACTCAATTTCTCACATGCATTTCATTAAACACCTTGACTACATACATGGATAATTGTAAGAAATTGAAAAATCCAGTACTAAATCAATCAAGTAATCAATTAATCAACATCCTAATTAGTGTCTAACTAGCCACTAATTATAATTACACAAATTCTCAATCTAATACTACTTAACCAAGCAAATGCAAGAAAGAGAAAAGGTGTAGGAAAATTAAGAAAGTCTTAGCCAGAATTTTGCATTCTTCTCCAAGGGATTCAAGCTTCTCCAAAGTTTTTTTTCCTTGCTAGTCACAGATGGAGGATTAGAGCTTCATTTGAATAGAAGGATGGAGATGGAGGAAAATGGAGTATAGTGTGTTCTGGACAAAGGAAGGGCAAAGTGTGGACGAAGGGTGTGCTAAATGGAATGAGTGGCATCCTTTAACTTCTGCCCCAATGTATTCTTAATGCCCTTCTCACATGATTCCTTTAAATGATTCCATGTGCTGCCTTATTTTCAATTGTCTGAAGCTATCCATGTCAATATCTTCTTCTATTATGCATGAGTGTAGGCCCCGCTTTCCCTTTTAAAATATTTCACGTGCTTCCTTCAGCCTCCCCCTTTCTCACATTCTTCACGTTGCTCCTTTTCCACGAGTTTTCTTCCTCTGTTTTGCCCAACGTTCTGCTCGTGTTGCTTCGTGCTTGTTTAGCTACTACCCCACGTGATTTTCTTCTTCCATGTCAGCTTCAAATTCACGCTTCTTCCAAGCTAAGCTTCATGATCCCGTGGCTTCATTTCTGCTTCGTCCAGCTGTAGCTTGTTCAACATTTCAACCCTTCATTCTGCCTGAGTTTCTCACATAGCTTCAATCACTTGCACACACTATTTTACTCCTATTACTTCTTTAATCATTCCTTTCCATTTGCTCGAGTGTGTGTATGTGGCAGCCCCCCTTTCAGCGTCATTTTCACGTGCCTATAGATCATGCTTCTTCATGCATTTTGCTCATGGTATGTGAGCTGAACATTTATTGCTTCTCACAAGTTATTTCCATGTTAACTTTTGTATGTTTGTTTCTCCATCTTTTTGCATATCTCTCTCCAGCCCATACTCCTCCTTTCAATGTATAACCCAAGCCTCTTTCTTCCTCTCAAATGCACCTTCTGCCCATCACGACTTCTTCCTTACTGCTCATGCTTCCTTCTCTAACACATAGCATCTCATTTGTGTCTCCTCCTCTCTCTTTTTATTCATTTTTAGTTCCTAAAGATTTCATTAAAAATTCTGCCCAAATGTTCTCCCTTTTGAGTTACAAAAAATGTGGTTTCCACCCTTTGGAATCTTGCCCCTTCAATTGATCTTGTAACCTTAATTCTTCTTCAAATTTTCTTTCCACCATTAAAAATCCCATTGCCTTTTAAAGTCTGCACAAATAATAAGAAAAATTTAATAGGAAAAATTCATAAAATTATTTAAGGAAAATTATGCATTAAAATCATTCATTTGCAGATTAATTCCTAAAGTGCACAAATGCTTAATGAAATCAATTATCCACCTAAGTAAATCCATTAAGCCTTATTTAACTATTAAAATGCTTAAGCTAAGGAGAATAATATATATAAAAATCATGTTTATCTTCCACGTAAGCTTCTCCTTCCAACGTAGAACCCGTGGAACCATCAACTCAAGCCTCCAAAATCACGTTCATATGAGTGTGCTTCTCTATCAGGCAGCTCATGCTTCTTATCCTTGTGTTTTACTCCTTGCTCTCTACGTAGCTTCCATGTTAACTGCCCCTGCATGTGTACTGTAACATCCAGCCTTTCCGTAAACGTGAGAAACAGATTTATAAACTTCATTATAATCATAGGAAACAAAGGAGAATGGAGGAGAAGAGGTTTGGAAGAGAAAGAGCATGAAAAACTACTAATTTCCATACCTTAAGCCTTTGATTTCTCCTCCTTTTCTTCCCCTTCTTGTGAGCCTCATCCCTTAGGGTTTTCTTCTGGTTTTAGGCAGAAGATGGTCATGCATAATGAAGGGAGGAGAAGGGTGCATCATATAGATAGGTGGGAATAAGTTACACTTTTCAAAAATTCCCATTTTGCCCTTCATACTTTGCATTTTTGTTTCTCATTCGTTTTAGCTCCTTTTTTAGAACCGTCTTTTCCATTATACAATTTAGGTTCCCAATCAAGAAAAATGGCTTTGGAATCACTCAAATTGGAGCTAAAACCTTTCCGAATGAATCCGTCAAAGTTCAGGCACACTGACATTGGAAAACGTCCACCGGAGGGGCTTTAACTGTCCTGAGGCTTTCCATGTACATTATGTGGCATGGGTGAGCTATGAGTAAATGGAAGAGGGACATATGTGTGTATAAGGTGTGAGGAATGAGCTGGACTCTATGTGCATGGAAAGGAATAATCGTGGAGTGGATAATGTGTGTAATATGGCCACGTGGATAGCTCATGTGTGTGCTTACATTGTAGCTTATTCATCTCATTCAATTTTTTTCTTCTTTTTTTTTTCTTTTTATTTTATATTCTTACAAACAAATGCATTCAAATTGTGGAAATTATTTCCTCTTAAGATTGCATACTCTTCTCCTTTTTTCTTCTTCAATTCAATTTTCTATTCAATCTCCAACTACCTATTAAAAATATGCACAATTAATAGGAAATATTTAATAGGAAAAAAATCACAAAATCATTTAAAGAAATTTTAACATTAAAATTCAATAATTTTGCAAATAAATTCCTAAAGTGCAAAAGTAGCTATTAAAATAAAATCTCATCTAATTAAAATCCAAAAGTCATATTTAATCATTAAAAACTCTAAGTTAGGAGGAATAGAAGATATAAAAAAAACATTTATTAGCCACATAAGAAAGCCCACTTCTAGTTTGTAAGAAGGTCTAATCTCATTTCATAAGAGCCCAACTCTCATTTCATCAACTAAACCTATCAACTTATGGCCCAATAAGTACATATCTGAACTTAAGTGGATTATAGGCTTTAGAGTTGGCCTAAACCCATCTAAAACCCTAATTTACGCAACCCTTTGTCCTCTATTCTGCAGACCAACTCAATCTTATGGAAGGGAGAACTCCATTTTCGCATAGGAAGAGAGGAGGCTAGGGTTTTCTACATTCCTCCACCATTTCTCACTTCTGGAGGAAGATTTGGCCAAGGTAATCTATATAAAACATGTCCCTCTCATTCTCCTCTTCATTTTGGTCTAATTAGTTTCTGGTTTTGGGCATTTTCATCTTTTTCTCAAATCTAAAACTTAGTGTTTAGGTGATTCTTTGTAAAATTTTTGAAGTTTAGAGTTAGTGGAACCATGGGGTAAGTGTTTACTTTCATTTTTTGGTGTAATCTTGCTTAGATTTCACATTGTAAGCTAACTTTGGTATATTGCTAATTCCATGTGCGAAAATCCAAGATTTAAGGATAGCCCATGGTGTGTTCTTAGTAGTTAAGGCTCAACTCAGCCCATTTGACCTCTTGGGTGTATGAGTAAGTGTTCCCTTTTCTCTTTTGTGGTGTATGTGCTGAATTCTCACATTTTGGATTAACTTTTGCTTCATGGTTTGTACATGTGTGAAAATGGAGTTGTGGGGAGTAAATCATGGTGAGCTTTGATGTATGAACCCTAAATTGGCATCATAGATCATTAGGAAGCTCGAGTAAGAAGCTCTCAATAAAGTCTTGTTAAGATTAATCTATGGATAAGGAAATTCCTAACTAATGATAGTTAAATGATGATGATTATGCTTATGTTAGGCTTAGTATGCTTTGGACCATGGTGGAAACTAGAGGAAGAGTAATTAGCTTCATTGAGATAAACGGGGTTATTTTCTTAATTCCATATATATGCTTATGTTAATCTAATATTTGTTACACATGATTGATTTTGAAATGTTAAATGATTAGTTGACTACTTGAATTGTTATTGTAATTGGACCTTATAAGTCTATGGTGGAGTTGTGGTGCGGCTACCACCCCTGCATGTGCTTCGATCGGGCACTAGGTTGTGATCAGACCTCAGATGCACTAAGCCCTAATGTCCTTATTATGGAGTAGGTGCCATGGATGGACCTCTTCTAATGTTATTAGCCATTAACATATTATGTATGATTACTGATATGGGACAGTAGTCATTGGTAGCTTAACTAGTTCATTTGCAAATTGAATTAATAATTTTAGTATTGATGATATGAAATTGCATTGTATTGATTAATCTGTACATGTATATAGAATTTGCCTCTTATTACTGAGATTGTATATCTCACCCTGGTTATGGGCTAACATTTTCAAGGACCAGACCTCTTAGTGGTAAGGAGAAAATTAATGGAAGCTCTTTATATGGTTTAGTAGCACATAGGTTTGGAAGCCTTGTCAGATTGTATTGTGTAATTAGATTACTAGTTTTATATAATTGCTGCATTGCATCATGAATTGCCAAGTATGGGGACTGTACATGTAATATAATTATCATGGAATTGAACATTTTGGTTGTAATTGGCTAACAATGGATGAGTGACTTGATCTTGTATGAACATTAAGCATTGGCCCTACGCGCCTTGTGGTCGGAACACTTTTGCAGTCATTAAATTATGGAATTTGCTAATGTGTGATAGTTTGGTGAGTAGAAATCAATATTTAAATCTTGAAGTGGATAATGATAGATTAGCTAGGTAAATCAAGTAGATAAATACCATTAGAGTTTCACAAATTGAGGGAGAGTGGTTTTTGAGTATTCCTAGAAGGAGAATTAGAGTGCATGGTGTAACACCCCAAAATTAATTAAGGTGTTAATCATAAATTTAGGTTTATTAAGAATAATTAATATGGGATAATTAGATAAGTTAAGTGAATAAAAATTTTAGAGAGGTAAACTATTAATATGAGTTTAGGATTTAATTGAGTTAGAAACCCCATCTAGGCTCAAATCAAATTAAGTAGGCCTAGGTTATGAACTAATGGAGACCTAATCATTTTAGGTGCAGATCCAACCTTTTAATGTGAGATTTGGCCCAAAAGAGAGCCCCTAAGGAGGGCCTAATTTGATTTGATGAATTAGAGACCCAAGACCCAACTTCCATAAGCTTTTATAAATGGCCCAATAACCCTTGTGCAGACCCAAATCAATTGAGTTCTTTAAACTTGGCCAAACCCAATTAAAATTCTGCAGCTCAACACATGAAAGTTGGCCTAACAAGGCTTAAATCTGAAGCCCACTTAGTATTAGACCTTTGGGTCAGGCCATGACCCATATTAGACCCAATTTAAAACCCTAAAAACTAATTTAGCCAACCCCATTCTGCAAAAACATAAGAAGCAAAAGAGAAATTTGGAGGTCTAAAGGGGAGGCTAGGGTTCTTGACATATTTCCACCATTTCCCACTTCTAGAGTAAGATTCAGCCAAGGTAATAGTTGTATAACTTAATCCCTTTCTCTTTCTCTTCATTTTGGCCTGATTAGTTTTTCATTTGGAGTATTTTCACCATATCTAAAATCTGAAATGTGGTTGTTTAGGATTTTCTTGGTAAAATTTCATAGGTTGGGGCTGAAGGTGTTATTAGTTAAGTGTAAACTCTTTATTTTAATGCTTTCTCTGCTAGTTTGAGACCCATATAGCTAATTTGTAATATGGGTACTATTTTTATACGAATTTACTCAGAATTTGAGGTGTTATTTTGAGGTTTTTAAGGTAGGCTCAACCAAATCTGAATTTGGTTTTAGTAGTAATTGGCCAAGTGTTTCTGAGTAGTCCTATATAGCTTAACTCTTTAAGTGATGGGTTTGCTGATACAAATTGTGATTAAGGATAGTAATGGCTTGGTTTTGTGTCCATAGGCCGAAGTAGCATTCAATTGGCTCTTAAAGGATTGGCTACAAGTGAGGTAACTGGGACTATATTAATTCCATGCATATATCTGCTTTAATTTCATATTTGTTGTACATGAATGATTTGAAATGCTAAATGAATTGGTTGGCTATCTATTGTATTGTATTTGGACCTTATGAGTCCATGGTAGAGCTGTGGTGCAGCTGCCACCCATGCATGTGCTTCAATCGAGTATCGGGTTATGATCAAGCCCCAGATGCACTGAGCCCTGGTTGTACTCATTAGGGAGTGGGTGCTATGGACGAGCCTCTCTTGGTGTTATTAGCCTTCAACATATGAAAATATGATTGCTAGTATGGGATGGTAATCATAGTAGCCTAACCATTTCCTTTCCTAATATGACTGATATGATTCTGATGTTGATTTTGATTCATGCATATATGTTAATTAAATTAGATTATATGAATGGAAATTTCCTTGGTTATTGAGATTCGCATCTCACCCTGTTTTATGAGATCATACTTTCAGGTGAAGGCTTTTCGAGTAAGGATAAGGGGAAGCAAGTGGATGAAAATCTATGAGCTCTAACCATGTGGGGAAAAGGCTACACTTAGACTGGTTTAACTAGAATAGATGCTAAATTTTGTATTCTTTTTGTATAGAATCATCATGTAATCATGTTGCCAAGTGTAGGAGTCTGTATTTTGATAATATAGCATGTATCTATTGAGGAGTAGGCCTTACTTTATTTTGGTATTGGATGTATGAATTTATGATATCTGCTGTGAACTTTGTTGAACTTATGACATGATTTACCATTTAGGCACTGTAATTATGTGACACATTGGATGTAGACCTGAGCTAGTGATGCAGGAAATCTCTCATGGAACATATATATATTTGAATAATAATTGTTGGTAGCTTGTGAAATTCTTGCTGTCATTAATCTATGAATTTGCTGACATATGGTAGTTAGATGAATGGGAATTAATACTTAAGTTTTGAATTGGTAATGGTAGAATAGCTGGGTAAATAAGGTAGATAAATACTATTAGAGTCGTATAAAATGAGGGAGAATGGTCCTAAGGTGTTTTTAGGAAGAGAATTGGAGTGCATGGGATGACATTTAAGAGATGTAGTTACAAGAGAGAGTCAAACCGCAGCTAGGAAGGCCTCGCCGCAGCCTGAAGAGTGACAGTGGCGAGAAACACCACAACTTGAGAAATCTCACTGCAGCTCAACGTGAAAAAAATCACCCAGAAGGGTAGCATAAAGAAACCTCGCCGCGGCGCAACAGGTCCTGCCGTGACGCAAGTCAAGGAAACTAGGTAAGGAGCGTCCAGTAGCAAGCCTCACCATGACACAAGTGTATTCTGCCGAAGTGAGAATCATGGGACTTCGAACAGTAGCTCCAGGAGCATTTCTGCGCAGCACCATGTAGATTTACCACTGCGACAGTCCAACTAGCCGTGGTGAAATTCATGTAAGTTACCTAATAAGATTCTGGAGAATAACTTAGCCGTGGCGTAGAAAGTCAGGGCCATGGCACAAAGTGAAAACTTAGTTTTTGAGCTTCAGTACCTAACTTAGCCACGACGGGAGAATTTCAAGTTGCGGCGAAGGTTCCCAAACTCTTACCTTTAGCCCAGAAACCCTAGTTTTTTCAATGGTAATGCTAGGAAATGATATAGGAACACTTGTGGAAGGTTTTTGTGTGTTGAAATTGATAGATGGATGAATCGCATACCCCCTATGATAGTACAATTTCTTTTATGCATTCTCACATTTGTGGTTGTGTAGTTAATGAACCTAATATTATCGAGGTCTAAATTTCCCTATAATTTTCACGATGTATTTAATTTTAATGACTCTTAACCTTGATCATTAAGCATTAATCATGTATTTAACCATAATTACCATGATTAGAAGATAGGGTTGTTACACATGGGATAAAATTTAGGAATTTTAGGAGCATAAGAGAATTAGCCGTGGCCAAAATCTAATTGGCCTCGGCCAAAAGTAACGAAGTTGCCCAAGGAAGGTAATAGAGAGGAATTGGCTGTGGCTAAATGCAAGAGTCGAGTCTGGTAGTGTTTTAGAAAGTAATTAGCAGTGGCAAAATGTAGAATTGGCCGCGGCCAATATCGGTGAGCAAGTTGGGAAGGCTCCGATGGGTCATTAACAACGACAAAGCTCTAAGTTAGCCATGATGAAGTCCGTGAAGTTGAGTGGAATGAACTTAAGAGTAATTGGCCATGGTGAAGAGGAATTTGGCTGCAACTGAGGTCCCGAATTTTCTCATTTTAACTTAGAAACCTTGGCTTTTCCTATAATAATTCTAAGGAATGATATAGAGACACTTGTGGAAGGTTTTTACGAGTTAGAATCAATAGTAAAATGAACATAAGACATCTTATTGATGATTTGATTCACTTGTGCCTTCAAATACTTATGGTAGTTTAGTTAATATCTCTAGTGATTGAGGTTCAAATTTTCCTACTTCTTCTCGATGTAATTAATCGTGATAACTTGATTTATTATTATTAATTATGTCTTTAACCTTAATTACTATAATTTGAAGTTAAGGACATTACATTAATTTACTTGCTTGACAAGCCTATGGATGCCTTGTATGACTTGCTCACATGCTAAGATTGCTTCTTGAATGTTCATGTCATTGATCATGCTCATGCATGCATTTTCAAGACTTGTTTTGTGTAACACCATAACTTCCTAGATTATCTTATGCTATCTTAATGTCTCACATCATATGTTTCATGAAGAAGCAAGGAAAAATAGCATGAAATAATGAGTATTTTTGGGTTGCGTAACGTATAAATTTTTCATTCGGTGTTTCGTGTAATATATAGTTTTCGTTAAACAACAAAAATGGGTACATTTTCAAAGTAAGTCCCCCAAAATGAATTAGTTAAGGTCCTACAAAATTTGAGTGACATTTTAGACTCTTAAAAATGAGAATCCTGGGCTTAGATAGAGTAAAAAACAGAGTTAGAATGAAGAAACAAAATTTAACAAAAAACTTACGAAATGTAATGGCATTTTCATAATTTTGAGCAAATTTTGGAATTCACACAGGAGGGCTTTTTAAATGAAAGGTTTGAGTCTTTGGGGTTCTTAAAGGCCCTAAAAACCATGGGAAGCCCCGGGATAGTTAAAACCCTTCCGGTGAACATTTTTCAACGTTGATGTACCTGAACTTTGATGAATTCATTCGGAAAGGTTTTAGCTCTGATTTGAGTAATTCTAAAGGTATTTTACTAAATTAGGAACCTAAATTTTATAATGGAAAAGACAGTTGTCAAAAAGGAGTTAAAACGAATTAGAAACTAAAATGCCAAAAATGAAGGACAAATTAAGAATTTTTGAAAAGTCATTATTCCTCTACCTATATATATAGAAGGCACCCCACTCTCCCACTCACATAGCTTCATATTTTTCTGCCCTAAACTAGATAGGAAACCCTAGGAGAGTGGCGTACAAGAGGAAGAAGAAAAGGAGAAGAAACCAAAGCTTGAAGGTATAGAATTTTGGTAGTTTTTTATGTTTTTTCCTTTCCAAACCTCTTCTACTCCATTCTTCTTTATTTTATATGATTATAATGAAATTTATAAATATGTTTTAAGTAAGAAATTAAAGGGAAAATTCATATTTGAAGAGAGGAGGCCAAAGAAGATAAGATTCAAGTGAGAAAACAAGGAAAAAGAAAGTAATTTCTTCTTCCATAGTTGCTACCCTTTGTTCCCTCTTCTCCTTATGGTTCGCCTCACTCAAGAAGTCATAGGAGGGCTTGGTTTTTAGGCAAAACCAAGGATGATTCTTAGAAAAAAGGGTGTGGAGAATAAGAATATGCAAAGAGAATTAATAAATAACCATGGAAATTTAAGATGCAAATTCTAGGGTTTCATATGTTTCTTGTAATATCTGATTTGATACCTTGATTTCTATGCCTAAATGACAATTTAAATAAGCTTTTAAGATCCTTAGAAGTCTCCCCATGTGCTTGCTCCATCAAGAAAATAAAACAAAGTCCATGAAACCTAAAACCATGCATAGTCTCAACCTAGATAGGTTTAGGCACCTAGGGAGAGTTTTAAATTTTTCTAAGCCCTTTTTTTTAGCCATATATGATGAGTGAAGATGAGGGGAAGCCTTAGGAAAAATTTAGAAATCATAGAAAGTGAGTTGGTGCCTTATGTTCCACAATATGACCTAAAGAAACAACATGTAGTTAGGCTCTTTATTTTAATTGTGTGATGACTTCAAGAGGCTTAAAAGGAATCAATAATCATATTTGAAAAGAAAAAAAGGAGCTTAGAATTTATTTGATGGGTATTGCTTCATTAGGTGCTTTCTTAGAACCATGAAGGGGTTAATAGACAAAGTTAGTGTGTGAGAAAGTTGTGTGGCCTTAGAGTTAATTCCATGAACCTAATTGGCTTCCATAAATTGTGTCTAGGCCAAGAGAAATCACTCCCACACCTTTGTGTGTGTGAGGCCGAGGAAAGGAGAGCATTTTCAAGAGGAAAAGTATGTAGTTGCAACAAAGGTAGCTCACTCCTCCTTCTCTCATGCATGAATGTATGCTTGGCTTATCTTTGAATGTATGAATGTATGTTTTAAGCCATGAAATGTATTCTAGCATGATTTCATATGCCATAGTACCATGATGAATGATTATGTTCTCAAATGATATTTATTATATGTGCTTGGGTTTGTTTGAGTGTGGTGAGGCCAAGAACCCTTAGCCATGGTGAGGATGAGCCAATAACCCTTAAAGTTTGGTTGAAACAAAGTAAAGAGTCTCCTAAAAGTGAGATTGACTCCCAAGAGCAAGGTTAAGTCCAAGAACCTCTTAAAGAATAGGTGAGGCAAGTCCAAAATCCACAAGTGAATGGGCGAGGCTAATCCACTTACTTAGCAAGCCTTTGTATGCTATGTGTGACTTGTTCAAATGTTGAAAATATCTCTTGAATAATTGCGCATCCTATGATACTCATGCATGCATTTTCAAGATTGGTTTTGCATCTTTTATGTGTGATTGAAAGGGAGATGAGCTATTGGAATTCTTTGAATTTCATTCCCTTCTCTCCAATGTTCTAACATACTAGGTGGACCAAGAGAGCAAGGAAATGGGAGCCAACCACTTAAGACATAGAAATGTGACATCAAAGTGCATGGATTTTGTTTTTTTAAGACCACATAGATGGCAAATGATGTAACCCATGGTTGTATAGGTCCTATGATGTTGTGAGCATATGTAATTATGATAATATGTTATGTATAAATCAGAGATTATATTATGTGATCATTAGAATGTAAATTGAGTATGTTATGGCAAATTGACTTCTTGAATGGCTTTGTGCAATTGTGTATAAATGGAAGTGGAATGACCAAATTGAGATTCATGAGATTTAGAACCATTTGAGCAGTTCATATAAGTCATAATCATGTTTTTAAACTTGCCCAAGAGGTGCCAAACACCAAGGGAAGTCATTTGGACGCTTTGGTATCCTATATGGAACAAAAATTGACCATATTGGAAACCTATACCACTTTTTGTCCAAATGAACTCTTCTTGATCTGAGACTTGGCATGCAATTATAGCTTGTTGAGAGCTTTTTGGGAAGCTAAGTGCAGAATTTTTGGAGGTCTATGGAATATTTGATGAATTTTCAAATTTGGAAAAAATTCTGATTTTGATCAGGTTACTATTCATACTGGTCCAAAAATAAATTATCATTCAGAGCTTAAATGATGTCCAATTGCCACAAAATTTTATAGAAAGAAAATAGACATTCCAATTACTTGTTCCAACTAGAAGCACTTCATTTGGATATCTAGAGAGGAAGATATGAATTTTTGAAGTTTCTATCTAGTATTAGGTGCCCAGACTAACCTCAGGTACTATTTGATTAGGTTTTGAGGTCTGGACGTGCCTAAACTGGTCCATAGTTATTTTTCCCTCTAGAAAATATCTGTAGCTTTCCATATTGGTATCATTTACATATATTGGATTTTTGTGGAATTAATTGGACATTTTTGAAATTTGTAGCAGAAACCTACGATAATACCAGTAGCTAGCCAGACCTCTACACCTTTTCGAATGTCAAACGTCTTCTATGTTGTGTTTCATGGCCTGAACTTATTTTTAGTATAAAGTAGACATGTGTAGCTTTCTATAATGGCAAAGAATGCATGATTTAAATTTTTTTACAATTAGTTATGATTTTCCAAAATTTGTGACAGAGAAGGTAAAATTCTAGCTGAAATTGCATTCATGAAATTTATGTATCCCCTTGCCATACATGAGCTCTAGGCCAATTTTAGGGATAGAAATGAGTTGTCTCTATGTAATTAAATATAAGAATGTGATACATGAGCTCACATAGTCCATGAGACACTGAACGAAAAATTTATATGACGCAACACTAAAATATTCACTTTTATGTTATTTTCTTGCAATCTTGTGAATTCCATAACATGAGACTTGGAAATAGCATGAGGTAAAACTAGAAAATTATGGTGTTACATTTCATGGACCATGTGAGCTCATGTATTATATTCTTATATTTAATTATATAGATACAACTCAAATCCATTACCAAAAGTGGCCTAGGACTCATGCAAGTCTAGCGACAAACAAAATTCTATGAGGTAGCCTCGGCCAGAATTTCATACTTTCTATCACAAACTTTGAAAAATCATAACTAATTCTAGATATATTTGAATCATGCATTCTTTACCATTTTGTAAAGCTATAGATGTATACTTTATGCTAAAAATATATCTAGGTCATGAAACACCAAGTAGAAGACGTTTGATATTCAAAAAGCACCCAAGGTCTCAGCTACCTTGGCTACTATCACAACTTACTGTCATAAATTTTGGAAATTTATAACTAATTCTAAAAAAATAAAAATTATACAAAATTAGTCAATATGAGAAGCTATGGATGTTAAATTTAAGGAAAAAATAACTCCAGATCACACCAAGTTCATTTAGGAATCGAATTATGATGGAATAGTATTGGAGGTCCAATGGCATTACTAGTACTAACATGAAACTTCACAAATTCATAAATCTCTGGTCAAACCTCTAAATGAGTTGATCTTAGTGGCCACAGAAAGCTCATAACCTCTAGTTTGTGTTTATAAAATTTCACAAGCATTAGATACCATTTGGCTATAGGATGACACAGAACACAAAATTGACCATATGAACAATACCCTGAACCAAAACCAGAAAATTTTCCAACTTTGAAAATTCATAATTAATTCTATAGAGCTTTCATTCTTTTGCACTTTAGCTTTACAAAAATCTCTCAATGAGCCTTACATGTCTGCAAATTTTTATGGGAGGATTCATCCATTTGGTCAATTTTATAGGGTTCCATTTTGGTCATCTTCATGGTCTTTATAAGCACCAAGGTGTCCAAATTTACTTCAAAAGCTTGTGTAGCCACTTGAGCACGTGGCATTGCACCAAAATGATATTTTAAACTTGTCTTAAAGGTGCATAAACCTAAAATTTTCAAACTTACTCTCTCACCCTATGCCATACACATATTTCCATAATACTAATCTTGCCACTACATGCCCAAAATGCACATTTCCATACATATAACCTTAAATCTTATTTATACATGATACATTAGCATAATTATACATGTTCATAACATCATGGGACATATACAATAATGGATTACAACATTTGCCATTCATATGGCCTTAAAGAAATAAAATCCATATACTTTGATGTCATACTCTCATCTTTCAAGTGGTTGGCTCCTATTTCCTTGTTCTCTTGGTCCACCTAGCATGTTAGAACATTAGAGAGGAGGGAATGAGATTCAAAAAATTCCAATAGCTCATCTTCCTTTCAATCACACATAAAAGATGCAAAACAAGTCTTATAAATGTATGTATGAGCATATTAACATGTGTAATTGTAACACCATGAATTCTAGCTCATTCTAACTCATCAAGTGCCTTTACATAACTTAATATCATGAATCATGTGAGTTTTACATGAAAAAGGCAAAGGAATAATGCTCATTTTAACATTGCACTGGGTCTCAAAATTCCATTCGGTGTCACGTGGACTGTGTGAGCTCATACTATACTTCCTCATATTTAATTTCATCATTACAACTCATTCGCATCACAAAAACATGCTTACAACCCATGGAAACCGAAATGGGGCATGGAAACTTAAAGATCATTCTCAGCCAGAATTGGTCCTTTTTCTGGGCAAATTTTGAAAAATCATAACTAAATCTAAAAAAATCAAAACTATGCAATCTTGGTCATTATGGAAAGATTGGGATGTCTACTTCACACTAAAAATTCGTCCAGGTCACAATATTTATCACCCAAGATGTTTGACATCCAAAAGGCTACAGAGGTCTGACTGAAAGCTAGAACTGTCACAGAATTCTGCAGAAAACTTTGAAAATATCCAATTAATTCCACAAAAATTCAATCCATACAAATGATACCAATATGGAAAGCTGTGATGTTAACTAGAGAGGAAAAATATCTCTAGAGAGGAAAAATATCTCTAGATCAATTCATCAAGCCCAGACTCCGGAATTCAATAGAACAGTACTTCTGGTCAGGCAATTTCACTGATACTGGATAGAAATTTCAAAAATTCATATCTCCCTCTCTAGACCTCTAAATAAGGTGCTTCTAGTTGGCACGAGTCACTGTGATTGCCTAGTTTCTTTGTATAAAATTTTGTAGCAATTGGACATCATTTGAGCCTAGTGTGACAGAAAACAATTTCAGATCAAATGAATAGTGCAGCAGACCAAATCCATAAAATTTGCCAATTTCAAAAAATCACCAAATATCCTGTAGACCTCTAAAAATTATGATCTTTAGATTCCCAGAAAGCTTTCAATGAGATCTAATTGCATGCCAAATTTCAGATCAAGAATAGCTCATTTGGCTAAAAAGTGATATAGGGTTTCGTTATGGTCAAATGTGGCTCCATATGACGTACCAAATTTGCCAAATGGTCTTCCCTTGGTATTGGCACCTTTTGGGAAAGTCTAAAAGCACATTTAAGACTTGTGTGAGCTGCCCAAATGGTCCCAAACCTCATGCATCTCATTTTGGCCATTCAACCCACACTTATATACATAATCACCAAACTTTACATTCTCATACCATGGCATTTCATACTCAAAACATGTGCTAGTAGTCATACATCATTTCCATACATCTAAACATCACATAATAGTATATCTACATATGTCTCAAGGTTCGTAATACATATACAACATCATATACATCTTGAACCATTATTATGGTTCCAAAATAGACAAAATAAAGCATAAGCTTATCAATCTCCTTCCTTTAGTGTTGTTGGCTCCCATTAGCATATTCACTTGGTTCACCTAGCATGTTAGATCATTGGAGAGGAGGGGATGAGATTCAAAGAATCCCAATAGCTCATCTCCCATTTAATCATATATAATATGTGCAAAGCAAGCTTTTCAAATGCATGCATGGTGAAAGTGGAAGACATGCGTATTTTAAAACAATCTTGGCATGTGAATCAATCATACAAAACATCCAAGAGCTCACCAAGTGCTTGGATTAGCCTCACACTTCTCCTCATGGATTTTAGACTTGCCTCACCCATTTTTTAAGAGCTTTGGACTTAACCATACTCTTGGGAGCCCACTTTGCTTTTAGGAGACTCTTTACTTTGTCTTAACCAAGCTCAAGGGTTCTTGGCTCATCCTCACCCAAGGGAAGAGTTCTTGGCCTCTCCACACTCAAGCAAACTCATACAAACATCATAGATTCATTTAAAATCATAATGTGGTATCAAGAATCATAACATATAAAAGCATGCTAGCATACTTTCCATAGATTGAAAATACACATACACACATTCTAAAATAAGCTAGACACACATCCATGCATGAGAGAAGGTGGAGAGAGCTACCTTGCACACAATTACACATTTTTTCCTTTGGACTCAAGCTTCCTCTTTCTGCCACACACCCAAAAATTGGTGGAGATGGTTTCTCTTGGCCTAAATACAATATATGGGAGCCAATTAGGTTCATGAAAAAATCTCTAAAACCATACAACTTGCTTAAGTACTAGATTGCTCTATAACCCCCATTATGGTCCATATTGGCACTTAATGAAGCAACATCTCTCAAATGGCTTCTAGGCCTCATTCTTTTCTTTCAAATATAATTCTTGACTCTTTTTAAGCCTCTTGGAGTCATCACACCATTAAAACAAAAGGCCTAGCACATGTTGTTTTTTTAGGTCATAATATGGAACCTAAGACACCAAATCACCTTCTATGAGTTCTAAATTTTTTTCCAAGGCCTCCCCTCACTTTCATTCATCAAATATGACTCAATAATGGCCTTAGAAAAATTTAAAACTCTCTCTAGCTAGGAGAACCCATTTAGGCCGAGGCTATGAAGCATATTGGGTTCCATGGAGCTTTCTTTGTTTTCTTAAGGGAAGAAACATATGGGGAGCCTCTTAGGGATCTTGGGAGCTCATTTAAACTCCTACTTAGGCCAAGGAATCATCATACAATGTCAGATTTTACCAGGTGCAATTGAAACCCTAGAACTTGCATCTTGAAATCTAATGGTTTTTTGTTAATTCCCTTTGCATATTCTTAATCTCCACACCCTTTTTCCTTAGATTCATGCTTGGTTCTGCCTAAAAATCATCTCCTCCTAGGGTTTTCTCAAGTGGGGCGAAATGGTGGAGAAGGGGACCAAAAATGACAACCATAGGAAGAGAAATTACCTTGTTTTCTTACTTTTTCTCACTTAAATCTTGTGTTCTTTGAGCTCCTCTCTTCAAATCCGAACTTTCCCCTCAATTTCTCCCTTAAAACAGATTTATAAACTTCATTATAATCATAGGAAACAAAGGAGAATGGAGGAGAAGAGGTTTGGAAGAGAAAGAGCATGAAAAACTACTAATTTCCATACCTTAAGCCTTTGATTTTTCCTCCTTTTCTTCCCCTTCTTGTAACCTCATCCCCTAGGGTTTTCTTCTGGTTTTAGGCAGAAGATGGTCGTGCATAATGAAGGGAGGAGAAGGGTGCATCATATATATAGGTGGGAATAAGTTACACTTTTCAAAAATTTTCATTTTGCCCTTTATACTTTGCATTTTCGTTTCTCCTTCGTTTTAGCTCCTTTTTTAGAACTATTTTTTCCATTATAAAATTTAGGTTCCCAATCAAGTAAAATGTCTTTGGAATCACTCAAATTGGAGCTAAAACCTTTTTGAATGAATCCGTCAAAGTTCAGGCACACTGACATTGGAAAACGTCCACCAGAGGGGCTTTAACTATCCCGGGGCTTTCCATGGTTTTTAGGGCCTCTGAGAATCCCAGAGAACTCCAAAATTTCATTTAAAAAGCCCTCCTGTGTGTTTTTTCTAAAAGTACCCATATTTACAAAAATGCCACTGGCCTTTTGACAAATTTTTCAAATCACTCTGGCCTTGATTTCTGAGCAATTCAAGGCTCAAGTCCTCATTTTCTAATATTTAAAATTTTATCATAATTTTAGTTGGCCCCAATTCCTTCTACTTTAGGGACTTCCTTTTATATCTGACACATTTCTGTTGTTTACGGAGAAATTGAACATTGCGTTTCTCACATTTACAGAGGGACTAGATATTACAGTAGTCATTCAAAAGATATTTTTAACATTTGAGCAAGTCATACATAGCATACATAGGCTTACCAAGTAAGTGGATTAGCCTCACCCATTTCTATAAGAAGTTTTTGACTCAACCTTACTCTTGAGAGTCAACCTCACTTTTAGGAGGCTCTTTACTTTATCTCAACTAACTTTAAGGGTTCTTGGCTCATCTTCACCATGGCTAAGGGTTTTTGGCTTCACCACACTTAAGTAAATCCAAGCAAACATCATAAACATCATTTAGAAACATAATATATCATCATAATATTATAGCATATGAAATCATACTAGAGTACTTTTAATGGCTTAAAACACACATACACACATTGAAAGACAAGCCAAGCATACATTCATGCATGAGAGAAGGAGGAGTGAGCTACCTTGTTTGTATTTACACACTTTTTCCTTAAGTCTTGAGTCTTCTCCCTTAACCTCACACACCATATGCCATTCATATGGCTACATCATATGCAATATTGGAGTACATCATATGCCATTCATATGGCTACAAAATAGACATTTCCACACACTTTGTTGTCAAACTCTCTTCTTCAAGCTTGTAATAAATTAAAACTACCCTTTAGTGTTCCAACCTCTTCAGGCCATGGCTATGTATCAAGGAGGCACCAAGTGAGTTTGTTTTGTTTTCTTGATGGGAGATGCATGTGAGGTGTAATGAACATAATTTCTGTAAAACGACAAAATAAACTGTATAAAAGCAAGTCCTCTGAAATAAGCTAGATAGTGTTCCAAAAAATTTGCACAGAGTCCTAGACTCTTAAAAATGATAATTTTAGGCTCTGACAGAAAGAAAAACGAAGCTAGGACAGTGAAATATTGTAATGAAAACTAACGAAACGTAATGATATTTTTGTAAATAAGTGTAACTTTTGGAAAAACACATAGGAGAGCTTTTTAAATGGGAAATTTAAGTTTCCTAATGTTTTCAGAGGTCCCAAAAATCATGGGAAGTCCCGAGACAAGTAAAGCCCTTTTGGTATACATTTTCCAATGTCGATGAGCCTGAACTTGACGGATTTGTTCAGGAAGGTTTTACCTCTAATTTGAGTGATTCCAAAAGCATTTTATTAAATTAGGAACCTAAATTTTATAATGGAAAATAAGGTTCTCAAAAAGGAGGTAAAATGAAGCCGAAACGAAATTGCCATTACGAAAGGATGAAATTGAAATTTTTGAAAAAGTGTGTTTCTTAAAGCTTCCACACACTTCTCCCTTCTTCTCCCCCTCATATAGCATGAATTTCCTTTACCCAAAATACAAATATGACCTGCTCTTTTAGGCACACAAGAAGGGGAAGAAAAAGAGGAGAAAAATCAAGCAAAAGGTAGGTAAATCCATGGATTTTCATGCTCTTTCTTCCTCCAACCTTGCTCCTCTCCTTCCATGCTTTCTTTCTATGGTTTTCTTGAGATAACTGGTTCTTTTTTTGGTCCAAAACACAAGGGGAGAGTTTGAATTAATTGAGAGGAGGCCAACCAAGGAGAAAAAGTCTTGAATACATACTTGAATCTAAGGTAAATCCTTGCTTATGTTGCTTTCTCCTCTTGCTTCTCCTTGTGTTTAATTTAGGCCAAACTAGAACCATATGGGGGGAGATATTCTATCCAAAAACAAGAGAGGAACTAGGGTTTTAGACCATGAGGAAGAGGAAAATGGCAAAAAATTCCAAGAAAAACCAATAGAAATCAAGTTAGGAAAGTGTGGTGTTTTTTAGGGTTTTGGAAAATTTAACTTTATGTGAGTAATTTCTTGGCTATTTCAATGTTTCCTTAAGCTCCTAAGACCCCTAAAAACCCTCCCAAGTGGCTCTCCCATCAACAAAAAATCAAGAAGCTTATGAACCTCTATTATGGTACTAGTTTAGGCCAAGGTAAGATTACTAGGTTAAAGAGTGTTTTAATTTGTTCCAACCTTGGTTTGAGACTTTATATGATGTTAGGAGATGGGAGAAACTATTGAGGAAAATTTAGGGACCATAGATTAAGAGATGAAGCAATGGTGTCTATAATGGCGCCTTATGAAGCAACTTGGTTTTCCAATTATGCAAATAAATGTGTGAGGACTCCAAGGACTTTAAATAAGGCTAAGAGGCCTAGAAATAGAAAGAGATGGGAGCCTAAAGCTTGAATTGCAAAGGTTGCTTCAATAGGCTATTTATGGAACCATTATGCTACTTATAGAACCGAGTGTGTGTTCAAGTCTAGTGTCTTGGCTTACTTCAAGTTTGTAATTGTGTATTGTTTATGGTATCTAGGACAGGAGAGTATCCACCCACCTAGGTGCACTTGTGAGGCTAAAAAAAGGGAAGGAAAAGATCAAGAAAAGTTTGCATAAATCCAAGGTAGCTCTCCACCTCATTCTTCTTGCATTCTTGTGTGCATATGTATGTCTTTGTGTGTTTGTATATGCTCTTGTGACTTGAGAATATGCCACTTGATGTCTTAACATTACATTGGTACCTATGTGTTTCCTTAAGTAGCCTTGGTTATGGAAATGGCTCATAAGGATGAGATGATGCCAAAAGTCCCTTAATGAAGGTGAGAAGATGCTAAAAGTCTCATGGTATAGCTGAGACAAGGCCAAAAGTCTCTTAGAAGTCCCTAAGCCAAGAGTGAGGCAAATCCAAAAGTTCTAAAATAGGGTGAGGCAAAACCAAAAGTCCCTAGAGCATGGTCTTGGCTTGAATGTGAATAAGTGGCATGGAAATTGTGACTTTGCATACTTTATGGTTGCCAAACCTTCCACACATATAGTTTGATGTGTATATGCCTTGAATGTGTAACATTCGGTTCTCTGAAAACTAGATAAACGTAACATATGGTTTCTCCATAAACAAACAAAATTCACTAGATATAAAAGGAAGTCCACCGAAATGAGATAGTTAAGGTCCCAAAAATTTTGGGAAGCATTCTAGACTCCTAAAAATGAGAATCCCAGGCTCAGACAGAAAGAAAAACAGAGCTAGAATGAAGAAACAGTTTTTTATGAAAAGCTTACAAAACATAATAATATTTTTGTAATTTTTAGAAAATTTTGAAATTTACATAGGAAGGCTTTTTAAATAAAATTTTTGAGTTCTTTGGGGTTTTCAGAGGCCCTAAAAACCATGGAAAGTCCCAAGATAGATAAAACCCCTCCGGTGGATTTTTTTAACGTCAGTGTACTCAAACTTTGACGGATTCATTTGGGAAGGTTTTAGCTCTAATTTGAGTGATTCCAAAAGAATTTTATTAAATTGGAAACCTAAATTTTATAATGAAAAAGACAGTTCTCAAAAAGGAACTAAAACAAAGAAGAAACGAAAATGCCCAGAACAAAGGACAAAATGAGAATTTTTGAAAAGTGTAACCTCCTCCCACCTATATATATGATGCACCCTTCTTCTCCCTTCATTTTGCATGACCAAGCTCTGCCCAAAACAATAGAAAAACCCTAGGGAGAGTGGTGCACAAGAGGAAGGCAAAGAGGAGGAGAAATCAAAGACTTAAGGTATAGAAATTTAATAGTTTTTCATACTCTTTCTCTTCCAAACCTCTTCTCCTTTATTCTCTTTTATTTCCTATGATTATAATGAAGTATATGGATCTGTTTTAAAGGAGAAATTGAGGGAAAAATTCGGATTTGAAGAGAGGAGCTCAAAGAACACAATATTCAAGTGAGAAAAAGCAAGAAAACAAGGTAATTTCTCTTCCTATGATTGTTATCTTTGGTTCCTTCCCCTTACATTTCACCTAACATGAGAAAGCCCTAGGAGGACTTGATTTTTAGGCAGAACCAGGGGTGAATCTAAGGAAAAAGGGTGTGGAGATTAAGAATATATAAAGGAAATTAACAAAAAACCATTAGATTTCAAGATGCAATTCTAGAGTTTCGATGGCACCTTGTAAAATCTGATTTTATATGATAATTCCTAGGCCTAAATAAGAGTTTAAATGAGCTCCCAAGATCCCTAAGAGGCTCTTCATATGCATCCTCCCTTGAGAAAACAAGGCAAACTCCAAAAAGCCTTATTTCTTCTATAGCCTCAGCCTAAAGGGGTTTGTGTAGTTAGGGAGAGTTTTAAATTTTTTTAAGCCCATTTTTGAGTCATATATGATGAATGAATATGAAGGGAAGCCTTGAGAGAAATTTAGAAATCATAGAAAGTGAGTTAGTACTTTATGTTCCATAATGAGACCTAAAGAAGCAACATATAGTTAGGCTCTTGGTTTTGATTGTGTGATAACTCCAAGAGGCTTAAAAGGAGTCAAGAATCATATTTGAAAGGAAACAATAGAGCCTAGTATTTAATTAAGGTATGTTGCTTCATTAGGTATAATTATGGAACCATAATGAGGTTATAAGCTAACCTAGTATCTAAGCAAATTGTATGGCTTTAGAATTGAGTTCATGAACCTAATTGGCTTCCATAAATTGTGTTTAGGCCAAGAGAAAACTTTTCCACACTTTTTTGTGTGTGTGGCCGAAAAGGGGAGCTTAGATTCAATGGAAAAAATGTGTAATTGTGCATAAGGTAGCTCTCTCCACTTTCTCTCATGCATAATTACTTGCTTTACTTGTCTTTGAATGTGTGTATGTGTATTTCAAGCCATGAAAAATGTTCTAACATAAGCTCTTACTTCATGATACCATGATGATGCATTATGTTTTCTAAATGATGTTTATGATGTTTGCCTTGGTTTGCTTGAGTGTGGTGAGGCCAAGAACCCTTAGCCATAGTGAGAATGAGCTAAGAACCTTTAAGATTAGTTGAGACAAAGTAAAGAGTCTTCCAAAAGTGAGGTTGACTCCTAAGAGCATGGTTGAGTTCAAGAACCTCTTAAAGAATGGGTGAGGTAAGTCTAAAATCTATAAGTAAATGGGTGAGGCTAATCCACTTGTTTGGCAAGCCTATGTATGCTATGTATGACTTTTTCAAATGCTAAAAATGCTTTTTAAACAATTGCACATGTCTATATGCAATGCATGCATTTGTGAGACTTATTTTGCATGCTTTATGTATGATTGAATGGGAGATGAGTTATTGGGATTCTTTGAATCTCATCCCCTCCTCTCCAATGTTCTAACATGCTAGGTGGACCAAGAGAGCAAGAAAATGGGAGCCAACCATATAAGAGATAGAAATGTGACATCAAAATGCCTTGAATTTGTTACTTTAAGGTCTTATGAAAGGCAAATGATGTAACCTATGGTTGTATATGTCCATGATGTTATGAATATGTATAATTATTTTTATGTATCATGTATAAATGAGAACTAAGGTTGTATGTATGGATATGCACATTTTGGCTATGTAATGGCAAATTTCCATTATGGAAGAATGTATATAAATGGGAGTGAGATGGCCAAAATGAGATACATAAGGGTTGGGACCATTTGGGCAGCTCGCACAAGTCCTGATTATGCTTTTAGACTGGTCCAAAAGGTGCCAAACCCCAAGGAAAGCCATTTGGACATTTTGGTATCTCATATGGAGCCAAAATTGACCATAATAGAATCCTATGTCACTTTTTATCCAAATAAGCTCTTCTTGATTTGATATTTGGCATATAATTAGAGCTTGTTGAGAGATTTTTAGAAAGCTAAAGAACAAAATTTTTGGAGTTCTAGAGAATATTTGATGAATTTTCAAAGTTGAAAATTTTTCTGGTTTTGGTCATGTCACTGTTCATACTGGTCCAAAAATAAAATCTATCACACAGGGCCCCAATGATGTCTAATTACCATAAAATTTTATACAAAGAAACCAAACATTTAGAAAGACTTGTACAAATTGGAAGCACCTCATTTGGATGTCTAGAAAGAGAGATATAAATTTTTAAACATTCTATTCAGTATCAGGAACTCCAACTAACCTTAGGTACTGTATGATTGGTTTTTTATGCCTAGACGTGCTTGAGCTAGTCTGGAGTTATTTTTTCCCTCTAGCTAACATCCATAACTTTCTAAATTGGTATCATTTGTGTGGATTAAATTTTTTTAGAATTAATTGGACATTTTTGGAGTTTGCTACAAAATTCTGTGACAGCACCAGTAGACAGTCTGACTTCTAAAATGTTCTGAATGTCAAATGTCCTCTGTGTTGGATGTTATGGTCTAGACATATTTTTAATATAAATTATACATGTGCAAATTTATAGAATGGCCAAGAATGCATGATTTGGATTTTTCTAGAATTAGTTATGATTTTCTAAAATTTGTGACAAAAAAGAGAAAAATCTGACCGAAATTATACACATGTATTTTATGTTTCCCTTTGAGTTCCACAATATGTAAGCCACTTTTGATGATACAAATGAGTTGTATTCATGTAATTAAATATGTGAATGTGATGTATGAGCTCATATGATCCACATGACACCGAATGGAATTTTTATACATGACATAACGCTAAGAAATACATTAAAATAATGTCATTTTCTTGCCTCTTGTATGAATTGCTTGATGTGAGGCATAGATATAGTATGAAATGAGCTAGAAATATATGGTGTTATAGAATGTGTGTGTGAATGGGTATGCGAGCTATTAAGATTCAAGAAATCTCACTCCTCTTCCCTCCATTATCTTAAAATGCCTAGGTGATGTCTAAGAAGCAAAGAAGGCAAGCCAAGAGCATTGAAAAGTCATACTTTGTCCATTATGTAGCTTGTTATGTATTTGAATACCAAAGTCACTTTTTACATATTATTTTTTAGATGTAAGCTTATGGTCTTGTATAGACCATATGTGGCATGAAATCCATGGAAATGGGAATTTTGGCTTCTTGATGGCTTGATGTATTAGTGCATTAATGGAAGTGAAATAGCCAAATTAAAATGCATGAGGTTTGGGACTACTTGGACAGTTCATACAAGTCATATTCATACTTTTAAACTTGCCCAAGAGGTGCCAAACTCAAAGGAAGGCCATTTGAACTAAAGTAATACCTTATGAGAGGCAAAATTGGCCATTTTTGTAAGTTATGTAACTTTTTGTCCAAATGAGCTCTTCTTGGTCTAAAATTTAGCATACATCTAACGCTTGTTGAGAGCTTTTTGAGAAGCTAAAGTGAATATTTTTTAGAAGTCTATAGAATATTTGGCGAATTTTTAAAGTTGGAAAAATTTTTTGGTTTGGCTACTAAGGCTGTTCATATAGTCCAAAAATTGTTCTCTATCATTCATGGGGTAAATGATGTCTAATTATTACAAAATTTTATAGGGAGAAACTAAACCCTCCCAATGACTTGTACCAATTAGAATCCCTTCATTTGGATGTCTAGAGAGGGAGATATTAATTTTTGAAATTACTGTCTAGTACCAAGCGAATAGTCAGACTCGTGATACTGTTTGATTGATTTTTGGGTTCTTAACATTCTTAGATTGGTCTGGCATTATTTTTTCCCTCTTATTATCACTTGTAGCTTTTTATATTAGTATTATTTATATTGATTGGATTTTTATGGAATTAATTGAATATTTTTAAAGTTTATAATAGTAAACTGTATTAGTATCAAGTAGTAGTCGGACCTTTGTGGCTATTTTGTGATCAAACATGGTCCAAATAGGATCATCATGACTAGGACTTATTTTTAGTATAAATTTCACATCCATAACTTTCCAAAAAGCTATGATTTGTAGGATTTTTATTTTTCTACATTTAGTTATAATTTTCAAAGTTGTTCCTAAAATATGTCCCTGTACAGCCACGATGAATGAAGATTTTTAGTGTGTTATTTTCATACTTTTTCTCACTTTTTGTGTTGTGAATGAGCACCAATTGCCTGGAATGGAAAAGTATGATAATAAAAAAAATGGCATTACATGAGGAGCTTCTTAGGGATCTCTATAGCTCATTCAAACACTTATTTTGGTCTAAGAACTCTTGCATCAAAACAGAATCTTAAAGGAAACTTGAAACCCTAACTCTACTATCTTGAAATCTGATGGTTATTTGATTGTTTCCTTTGCATACTCTTATTCTTCTCCCTCATTTTTCTAAGATTCACTCTTAGTTTGGCTAGAAATTCAACCCCTTAAGGCTAGTCTTATATGAGGTGAAATATATAAGAGGAAGACACAAGAGAAATCAAGCTTGAAGTATAGCAATTTAGCTTAGTTTCTTGGTTTCTCTTGAATGCTCTTCCCCTTACTTAGCTTCTCCTTCAAAAATTTAAACTATCCCCCTCTATTCCAGACTCAAGACAGAACCAAACAACTCACTAAATCCATAGAAAGAGAGAAGAAAAGGAGAGGAAGAAGTTTTCTAAAGGAAGAGCAAGAATTTCCATGAGTTTCTTACCTTTTTCTTAGCTTTTCTCCTCCGATTTTCCCTTATTCTTATGCGCCTCCCTCTATTGTGTCTTCTATAATTTTTAGGTAGAAATGAAGTCGGTGGAGAAAGGAGAAGAAGTGGCGTGAAACATATAGAAGCTTCAAGAGGCAATTGTTTTAAAAAATTCCATTTATGTCCCTTAATCTTGGCATTTTCGTTTCTAGTTCGTTTTAGCTCCTTTTTTATAATTATCTTTTCTATCATAAATTTAGATCCTCAATTTTATAAAATGCCTTTGAAATCACTTAAATTGGAGTTAAAACCTTCCCGAGCGAAAGGGTCAAAGTTCGAGGTCACTGACGTTCTAAATCACAAATCAGAGGGGTTTTAACTGTTCTAGGGGTTCCTATAGTTTTTAAAGCCTTCAAGAACCTCAAAAAATCCATTTTTTCCATTTAAAATCCCTCCTATTGTAACACCATAATGTACTAATACTATCTAACCTCTCTCTGGGCTCGGTTCCATATGATTTCCAAAGAACCAGTACCAATCCGTGGCATTTTCATACTATAAAATGGGGTTTCAAACACTTATCTTCTGCCCCGTGGGTCCTGTGAACCCATCATTCACATTCTCTACTCACACTCCATTTATACAACTCATACATAGCATAAAACAAGCCATAAGCCACGGGTATAGAGACAAAAACCAGAAAAATACAATTTCTCACATGGACCCAAAAGTCAGATTCTGGTTCTAATTTTGGAAAATCATAACTAATTAGAGAAAAATGGGAATCTAGTAAACCATAGCTTTATGGAAAGCTCTAAGTGTTATCTTTACACTAAAAATAATTCCCAATCATAATCTCAGCGTTTGCACCATGTTTGACATCTAAAATGAGACAGAGGTCTGACTGTCCCTGTTTCTAGCGCAGCTTACTGTCATGAACTTCGAAAATTCAGAACTAAATCCAAAAAAATCCAATCTGGGAAAACTATACCAATTTGAAACTCTACAGATGTCTACTAGAGGAAAAAAATAAGTCTAGATCAGTTCAGCAGCCCTTAGACCCCAAAAATGGATGGAAGAGTAACGGAGGTCGGATGGCTTCCCTGATGCTGATACAGAACTTCAGCAGGTTCGTTCTCTCTCTACAGACCTCCGATTTAGGTTATTCTAGTTGGTATAAGTCACTATAGTTTTCTAGTTTATGTGTATAAAATTTTACAACATTTGGACTCCATTTGGTCCATTAATGACAAGGTTTTATTTTCGGACTAGCTACACAGTGCCATGACCAAATCATTAAAATTTCCTAACTTCAACAATTCACCAAATATTCTCTAGACCTCTAAATATTATCCACTTTAGCTTTCCAAGAAGCTCTCTACAAACTCTAGAGGCATGCCAAATTTCATGGCAAGAAGAGCTCATCTGGTCATACTTTGACATAGCTCACAAATTTGGCGGTTTTGGCACCCAAAATGGTCAAAGTGGGTCCAAATGGCCTCCCACATGTTCTAGCCACTCATGGACAAGTTTAAAAGCATGAAAATAGTCTATATAACATGTCCAAGTGGTCCAAATCATCATACATTCCAAACTCACTATGCTACGGGCCAAAATACACTATCACATACATTCAATAAAAGAGGCAAAACCCACATTTCTATTAATTTAGCTCTCTACACAGTTTGTACATCATATATCCATACATTTACACTTGTTTCAACATTTACATCTTAAAAATAGTGGGTACATATTCATTTTGGCACCACTTTACATCAAAAGACCAAAATAGAGCTATCATCTAGCTAAACATGTTCTTAGGCTCCTTGGTGTGCACTTGAATCTCCTTGAGCTCCACCTAGCATGTTAAGATGGGAGGGGGAAGGGGTAAGATTCAGGGAATCTCAGTAGCTCATGCACTCATTCAAGGAAGCAATCAAGGCATATAACAAGTCAAAGCATATAATTTAGCATCCAACTATTCTCAATCACATAATACATATTGTACATGCCATGGAAATCACAACAATACCACAAGTAAGCTCTAGGGACTTTTGGTCTAGCCTCACCCGAGTTTAGGGACTTTTGGATGGCCTCACCCGAGTTTAGGGACTTTTGGATGGCCTCACCCGAGTTTAGGGACTTTTGACTTGGCCTCACTCGGTTATAAGACTTTTATCCTTGTCTCACCCATCTCAAGGGACTTTAGGCGCTACCTCACCCATCTCAAGGGACTTTCAGCACTACCTCACCCGAGCAATTCTCACAATTCATCACACAAGCACATTGGTAACAATGCATCATGGCAATAACATATGGCATATCTCACACAACAAGCATATACATAAACATACAATGACTATTACATCCAAGAATGCAACAAGAAAGAGTGGAAAGAGAGCTACCTTATGAGTCAACACAAGCTTTTCCTTTCAATTTCTCTTCTCCCTTCTTGGTTTCACACTCACGCCTTGATGGAGGTGCTTTACTTGAGCCTAGACACATCAAAAAGCATAAATTACTCTCTCATAACTTAACAACTCTTAGGAGTTCTTCAGAGCAAACCTTGCTAACATATAAGAACCTAAGGGTTCTCTCTCTCTCTCTAGAATGTCACTAATTCTTCCTCTCTCTCAAGTTCTCATGGTAGTGGAAACAATATTTTCAAGGAAAACAAAGAGGTTCAATGGTGTTTTCCACTTTCCCTCTTCTGACCCATGCTTAAAATCCAACTAATCTCACAAGCAAAACCATAGAAAGAGAGGGCAAAGAGAGGAGATCAAGATGCTAAGCAGAAATGAGAGAAACTTGCTTACCTTTCCTTTGTTCTTCCTCCTTCTCTTAGTCTTTCTCACTCTCCACGCCTCTTTTCTCTCCTTAGGTCGAAGTCTAGGGCAAATAAGAGAGAAAGAATGAATTGGGTCGTGTAAAGAAGTTAATTTCTCGCTTTGTATGCTTTTCCAGACTGACCCTCACTACGGCAAAAATTAACCTTCGCTACGGTGAGCTCGTATCAGCTACCTTCGCTATGGCGAGGTTTAACTTTCGCTACGGCGAGCACGTATCAGTTCTCTTTGCTATGGCGAGGTTTAACCTTCGCTATGGCGAGCTCGTATTAGTTCCAAACCCCCACTTTCGCTATGGTGCACGCTACGGCGAGCAGCCCCTTGGTTTTTGTATGGAATGCCCGCACTCGCTATAGCTAGAAGCATTTTCGCTATAGCGAACAACTATTCTCGCTATAGCGAACAACTATTCTCGCTATAGCGAGACCATTTCTCGCTATTGCGAGCAGACTTAGAAAAATTTCTGGATTTCAAAATTTTTAACTTTCTTCTTTCTTTTCCTTTTCCTTTTTCCCGTTTGTTACACTTATGATTTTTCCAAAAAGTGCACAAAATTATAAAAATGCCATTGTATCTTCGTTGAATTTTGTCTAGTCATTCTGGCTTCGTTTTCAAGGCACTTCTTACCTTGAATCCTCATTATTTGAGGTCTAAATTAGCGCTCTAATTTTATTGGACTTTGTAACACCATACTTTTAAGATTCAATTCATGCAATTGATATACCTCATCTCATATAATTTCAATGTGGAGCAACATAATGGCACAGAGACTAAGTCTCAAGAAGCATTTCTATATGGGTAAAAAAATTTTTTCAGAGTTCCATGGGCCATAGGAACTCATCTTTCACATTCTCATACTTAAACACATGAATACAACACATTTCCATCATCAAATTTGGCCTACAACTCATGGAACGCAAAGGATCACATAAAACCCATGTTTTCATTTTCGCCAAAATTTTGGCTTTTCTGTCACCAATTTTGGAAAATCATAACTAATTCTAGAAAAATTGAAATCATACATTCTTAGACATTATGTGAACCTAAACATGTCTACTTTATGCTAAAAATATGACTGGGTGATGAAACACCACAAAGAAGAAGTTTGACATTTGAAAAGGGATGGCGATCTGGCTGGCTACTAGTACTATCACAGGTTTCTATAACAAATTTTCAAAATTTTCTAATTAATTCCAAAAAAATAAAATTTATACAAATGATACCAATATAGAAAGCTACAGATGTTAGATAGAGGAAAAAAATAACTTTAGACCAGTTTAAGCATGTCCAGGCATCAAAAACTAATCGAATAGTACATGAGGTCAGTCTGGATGCCTGATACTGGGCAAAATATTTAAAAATTCATATCTCACTCTCTAGACCTCTAAATGGAGTGAATCTAGTTGATACAAGTCACTGGGAGTGTCTAGTTTCTTCCTATAAAATTTTGTGGGAATTGGACATCATTTGCCCTTGAGTGATAGATTTCATTTTTCAGACCTGAGTGAACAGTACACCATACCAAAACTAAAAAAATTTTCAACTTTGAAAATTCATCAAATATTCTTTAGACCTCCAAAAATTCTACACTTTAGCTTCCCAAAAATCTCTCAACAAGCTCTAGATGTATGCCAAATCTCAAATCAAGAAGAGCTCATTTGGTCAAAAAGTGACATAGCCTCATGAAATAGTCATTTTTGCTCTCTATCAAGAGTCACTTTGGTTCAAATGACCTCCTCTTGAGTTGGGCACCTCTTGGGCAAGTTTAAAAGTATGAACATGACTTGTTTGAACTGCCCAAGTGGTCTTAAACTCAAACATCTCAATTTGGCCATTCCACTTCCATTATTACACTAATCTATCTAACCATTCAAGAGCTAAACTTGTCATTCAATACCTAAAACATGTTATCTCATACATTTTGCATCAAATTTCATTCATACATGATAAATTTGGATATTTACATTTGTTCATATGGTTACATGACATTTTGATCAAGGGATTACATCATATGCCATATATATAGCTAAAAAGAAGGCAAAACTAGGCATATTCACATACTTTGATGCTCATCTTCTTCTTCTAAGCTTGGTGGCCTCCAATACTTGCTCAATTGTTTCACCTAGCATGTTAAGATATTAAAGAGGAAGGGATGAGATTCAAAGAATCTCAATAGCTCATCTCTCATTCAATCACACATAAAGCATGCAATACAAGTCTCACAAATACATGCATGGGCATATTAACATGTGCAATCATTTAAGAAGCATTCTTGGCCTTTGAAAAAGTCATACATAGCATACATATACTTGCCAAGTAAGTGGATTAGCCTCACTCATTCCCTTATGAATTTTGGACTTGCCTCACCCATTTCTTTAAGAAGTTCTTGGACTCAACCTTACTCTTGGGAGTCAACCTCACTTTTGGGAGACTCTTTACTTTGTCTCAATTAATCTTAAGGGCTCTTGGCTCATCCTCACCATGGCTAGAGGGTTCTTGGCTTTTCCATGCTCAAGTAAACCAAAGCAAGCATATAAAACATCATTTAGAAACATAATGAATCATCATGGTACCATGGCATATAAAATCATACTAGAATACTTTTCATGGCTTAAAACATACATACACACATTCAAGACAATGTAAGTACACATCTATGCATGAAAGAAGGTGGGGAGAACTACCTTACTTGTATTCGTATACTTTTTTCTTAAGTCTTGAATCCTCTCCCTTGACCTCACACACTTAAGAAGGTAGAGATTATTCCTCTTGGCCTAGACACATCATATGGAAGCTAATTATACTCTTGAAGCAAAGTCTAAGGCCACATAATTACTAGAAAAGCTAGGTGACTCATAAGGCTCTTTATGGTTCCATAATGCACTTAATGAAGCAACCTTAAGAAAACATCATCTTGGCTCCACTCTATCTATTCATTCATGATTCTTGACTCTATTTAAACCTTTTAGAGTTAACATCATAACTTCTAGCCCATTTTATGTCATTTATAAGCTTTATATCATCAATCCCACAAGAGCATATGAGAAAGAGGATAAAAATAATAGACTTTTTCGCGTTGCGTTATATCTAAAAATTTCAATTCGATGTCACGTGGACCGTGTGAGCTTATATTATACTTCCTCATATTTAATTTCATTATTTCAACTCATTTGCATCACAAAAACATGCCTACAATTCATGGAAATCGAAATAGAGCTCAAAATAAACAAGCATATTTTCGGCCAGATTTACTCCATTTTCTGACCCAACTTTGGAAAATCATAACTAAATCTAGAAAATTCGAAATCATGAAATCTTGGTCATTCTGAAAAGTTTAGGATGTCTAATTCACACTAAAAATATGTCCAGGTCACAACATTCATCACACAGGATGTTTGATATCCAAAAAGCTACTGAGGTTGCTGACTGCCTGGGCTGGTGTTTAGTTTACTGATACTAACTTCAAAATTTCATAACTAATTCTATAAAAAGCTTGCTTTGCATATATTATGTATGATCGAATGGGAGATTAGCTATTGGGATTCTTTGAATCTCACTCCCTCCTCTCTAATGCTCTAACATGCTAGGTGGACCAAGGAGTTATGGTGAAGGGAGCCAACAACCATGAAAGAAGGAGATTGACAAGCCTAGGCCTAGCTTTCATTCTTTTTGAACCTATAAAGAGGCTTCACCAAGTATATGATGTTGTAAATGTACCATGACCCTTGAGGCATGTATAAATACACCATTATGTGATGTTTATATATATGAATATGATGTATGACCCCTAGCATATGTTTTGAGTACCTAATGCCAAAGTATGAGAATTGAAAGTTTGATGGATATGTGTATAAGTGGGGGTTGAATGGCCAAAATGAGATGTATGAGGTTTGAGACCATTTGGGTAGCTCACACAAGTCTTAAATATACTTTTAGACTTGCCCAAAACGTTCCAAGACCAAGGGAAATCCATTTGGCAATTTTGGTACTCAATATAGAGCCAAATTTGACCATAATGGAACCCTATGTCATTTTTTTGCCAAATGAGTTAGTCTTGCCCTGAAATTTGGCATGTAATTAGGTCTTATTGAGAGCTTTCTGTGAAGATAAAGATCATAATTTTCTGAGATCTAGGAAATATTTGATGAATTTTCAAAGTTGGGATTTTTCATGGATTCTGGTATGGCTACTGTTCATACTGGCAGTTTTGAATTCTTTGTCACCCGATGGAAAAATGGTGTCCAATGCTTATAAAATTTTATATGCATAAACGAAAGGTCATAAGATTTCTGTGGCCACTGAGATCACCTCATTTGGAGGTCTGAGCAGAGAGTTATGTATGTTTGAAGTTAACTATCAGTATTAGTAGCGTCCCAGGAGCTCAGTTACTGTTCCATCAGTTCCAGATGTCTAAACATATCTGTTTCATTCTGGAATTATTTTTAGTGTCAAGTTAACATTTGTAGCTTTCCATAATGATGGAGTGTGTGTGATTTCGATTTTTATCGAATTAGTTATGAAATTTTGAAGTTGGTATCAGTAAACTAAACACCAGCCCAGGCAGTCAGCAACCTCGGTAGCTTTTTGGATGTCAAACGTCCTGTGTGATAAATCATAGACATTTTAAAGGCAACATTGGCATGTGAATCAATCATACAAGATATTCAAGAACTCATTAAGTGTTTGGATTGGCCTCACACTTCTCCTCATGGATTTTGGATTTGCTTCACCCATTCTTTGAACACTTTGGACTCAACCATACTCTTGGGAGCCCACTTTGCTTTTGGGAGATTCTTTACTTTGTCTTAACCAAGCTCAAGGGTTCTTAGCTCATCCTCACCCAAGGGAAGAGTTCTTGGCCTCTCCACACTTAAGCAAACTCATACAAACATCATAGATTCATTTAAAATCATAATGTGGTATCAAGAATCATAACATATAAAAGCATGCTAGCATACTTTCCATAGCTTGAAAATACACATACACACATTCTAAAATAAGCTAGACACACATCCATGCATGAGAGAAGGTGGAGAGAGCTACCTTGCACACAATTACACATTTTTTCCTTTGGACTCAAGCCTCCTCTTTCGGCCACACACCCACAAATTGGTGGAGATGGTTTCTCTTGGCCTAAATATAATATATGGGAGCCAATTAGGTTCATGAAACAATCTTTAAGACCATACAACTTGCTTAAGTATTAGATTACTCTATAACCCCCATTATGGTCCATATTGGCACCTAATAAAGCAACACCTCTCAAATGATCTCTAGGCCTCATTCTTTACTCTCAAATATGATTCTTGACTCCTTTTAAGCCTCTCGGAGTCATCACATCCTTAAAACAAAGGGCCTAATATCATGTTGCTTCTTTAGGTCAAAATATGGAACCTAAGGCACCAAATCAATTTCTAGGAGTTCTAAATTTTTTCCAAGGGTTCCTCCCACCTTCTACCATCATAAGAACTCCCAAACCAAGGCTAAAACAAATTACAACTGCCCCTAGCCCAATGGTTCTGTCTTGGCCGAATTGATGGAGGGAGGAGGAGTCCATGGGCTTTTTGATTTTTCTTTAATGGGAGAGACACTTGGGAGGCTTCCTAGGGGTCTTAGAGACTAAAATAAACATTTACACATGCAAGAAAATTCATGGATTAAATCAATTTTTATAAAGTGTCCAAGAGCTCTACACTTTTCTAACTTGATTTTCATTAGCTTTTCTTCCAATTTCCTTGCATCTACTAACTCCTCATGGTCTAAAACCCACAATTCCTTCTTATTTCTGGACAAAAAGCCTCCCCCCAAGATGGTTCTATTTTGGCAAAACTCCACACACAAAGGGCAAGAAAAAGGAAGCAACGAAGATAGAAAAATTACCTTGATTCCAAGCTTTTCTCAAGAGCTCTCTTCCTTGCTTCAACCCTCTCCTTGAATTTCGAAATTTCCCCCTCAGTTCTGGGCTCAAAATAGAACCAAACATCTCACTAAATCCATAGGAAGAGAGGAGGAAAGGAGGGGAAGAAGTGTAACAAGGCAAGGAGTAGGAAAAAGTGGCTAAAACTTACACTTTTCAAAGCTTCCTCTTCCTTCCTTGGCCTCCCTTCTTGTGCGCCACTCTCAGCCCTTCTTACATCTATTTTAATGTGAGAGAGAGTGGGTGAGGAGATCTGAGCAAAGGAGGGGCGTTTTTATAAGCTAGGGATTCATTTAAGCAACTTTTCAAATTTGTAATTTAGTCCCTCTTCATAGTTTTGTTCGTTTAGGCTCGTTTCAACTCTATTTTGAAATTCGTCTTTTCCATCATATTCCTTAGGCTCTTAATCCTAATCATTGCCTTTGGAATCACTCAAAAAGGATCTGAACCCATTCTGAACCGTTCGGTCAAAGTTTCAGTCAACCAACGATCGAAATCGCTCACCGGAGGGGTTTCAACCGTTCTAGGGGTTCCCATAGTATTCAAGGCCTCTGAGAACCCTAGAAAGCTCAAATTTTTTGTTTAAAAATCCCTCCTATGAGTTTTCCAAAATTACAAAAATACCCCTACTTCCCTCAGTAAATTTTCTTATCTCTTTTGGCTCTAGTTTTTGGGCATCTTAAACCTCAAATTCTCATTTTCTAATATTTAAAATTTTATTATAATTTTAGTTGGCCCCAATTCCTTCTATTTCGAGGACTTTCTTTTATATTTGGCCCATTTCTGACGTTTACGGAGAAACTGAACATTGCGTTTCTCACATTTATGGAGGGACCAGATGTTACATTCCTTCCCCCTTAAATAAATTTCGTCCTTGAAATTTAGGAGTATACTTTCTCTTACTCTTATAGTCTAGCTAACTATTCTTTTCTTTCAAATTTTCTTTTAGCCAAGGAACTTAGTACTAGCTCTTACTAAAAGTTCTACTGCTATAAATTACTAGCTAGTTATTTCTCATAAAGGAAAGAAATTTCTGACTCTGGAGGTCTATCTTGGGAGAGCTTACTAATCATGTTGGGTTAATGTTAACCTGATCACAGGATTAATGTTTCTTTCAGTGGACTCATTTACATATCTCAGGAGGTAACTTATTTCATATCACATCTCCCGTATCCTCTCTGAATGGCTACTTATAACATCTCATTATCTCTTCTAATCATTAGAGCCATTGGAGGTTTTTGTCTGTCTGCTTACTTATTTACAAGTATCGTCCACTGTTCATCTCTGCGTTCTTTCTTACTAGCTCATCCCATAATTACAGTTCACATCTCTTTTTGTCATAGGCCTCATATCACAACTGGTTATTAGGATTATAGCTCCTTTAAGGAGTTTCTGCTTTTAATGATCCCAATTTTTTTGTTTATTACTATATCTGTCTCTGTAAGCCGGGACTTTTTCTCACTTTCTTTACTCATTTGCAGTGGCATTTTGTCGTCCTTCATTTCAAAAATGATAGGCCTAACACATATCTTATACTAGCACTGAAGAGCTACTACCACTGACTACTACTGAGTTCTAGTGGGATGCTAGCTATTCTCACAGTTTTACTCACTAGAGATATACTATACCATTTACCTCATATAAAAACTGCACCTGACCCCTTTCTAAATACATAAGCTAGCATGTAGGGATCTTTCTATCCCTCAATCAGGGCTACTATCTGCTAGGTAATGGTTCATTTAGCTCTAACTCTGGAAAACTTATTTCTTGCTTTCCTCATCCCATATACTATGCTCATCTCTAAAGAGAGCTAGTCAGTGGTCTAACTGTCTGAGTAAAGCCTTCATATCTCTGTAGCAACGGTCTACCAGACTCAGGAGATCTGTAGTCTCTGAGACAAAGGCTAGCTGAAACTATACTAGTCTCTGAGACTAACTACTCTATAAAAACTATCTCAGGCTGTCATCTCTACCAAAGGTCTATCATGTTGTGGCTAGGGTCTCTGTAACTCTGTGGGATCTACTGTGACCCCTAGGTCTACTGCGACCTTTTAGAGCCCTGCCAGGGTCTACTGCAACTCGCTGTGCTATGCTGGGATCTACTGCGATCCATCTCTGGAAGAAGTCAAAGCCTAAGATTACTGTATCTGATAGTAAAATACATACTCACTAAGTCCAATTACCATTGCTCATAATAGCTGAGGCTAAACTCAGAAGTACATCATGCTCTTTGTGCGAAGTGGGTTCTGTGTCATCTCATTCTCTAGGATCCCATCATACTAATACTAAGGAGCGTTTTAATTTTCGTTCATCGCTCTTCATTGGATCCTCAAATTCCCACTTCAGCCCCTTTTTCACTTGGGCTTTCTTTTCTTACTCTATTGACTTACTTACTTTTACATATACTCGTTTTAGCCCTCCTCTTATATCCTACAATTCTCACTATGCCCACGTTCTGCTTTTAAGTGCCTTGGCACCAGGGCATCTCACACACTGAGTGTAGTAAACATCTCTGGCAGGAGAGAGGCTATACACTGGTCACTATAAGGGACTCGGGCCATACATACTGAATTTGAACATCCTCTACTAGGGACCCCTTTCTACATGGAACCCCTTTATCCTTTTCTGACTCGTCTCTTTCTTTAACAAGGATACCTTTCGATTATCGAGACACTTTGATGATTGATGTCGTTGTTTGCTATGCACTTAAGCCATATTACTACTAGGTTGGCCACATCTAATATCATGTAGCCTCTGTTGCAAGTAAACCAAAACATCAAACACTAATACACGGGCACCTCATGACTGAGCTCAAAGCCATTATCGCCTGTATATTGCAAGTTTTCTAATAATCTAAAGTACCCCTCTTTTACTTTTCTATATCTGCCCTATTCTCGTAGAGTACTTGGGGAAAGTAGGATTCTTCCTCTACTACATCCTGAGATTTCTCTGTATTGCCCGGCAATTTTTCTTCTGGCATTATCATGCTAGAAGGGCATCTACGCCAAGGACAAGTGTGCTTTCTTAAGTACTCAAGCACATTAACAGAATATTTATTTTCAATCTGATGTTTCCTTGGCTTGAACACCATCACATCTTTTCTTTTTACTTTTCTTATCCTCTTACTTAAGTAAAAGGATATTCTACTACTGGCTATTTCTGTTACCAGTTCAGGTTTTTCTATGCTCAAGAGCACCTACACTTTTCCTGGGGTTCCTCTACTTATTTACTCTCTGTAACATCAAGGGGGTCTACTTTTTACTCCTACTCTTGCTCTGCTCTTAGCTAGACCATCCCTTGGTATTCACATAATCTTAAGAATTTCATTCAATGGTGCTCTTGGCTTATACTCTTTCGCTACATAAAACGAGGCTCACCTTCTTAGGCTATCTCTAGCTTTCTTGAGCTTCCCTGAGGGTACTAGGGCACTACCTATCTGTCTTAGCTTATTTCTACATTTGGATCAGAGCTAAGCTTTTTCTCTGTTCAGCCTCATCCCTAGGAGCACAGTATGCTATTTCTAAGGTTCTGCTAACTCAAGCTAGAACGCATATTCTCAATGTCTAGATTCTACCTCGCTGAAGCTTATGCTCTACTGGGTGCTCTGACCACGTATGTGCCTTAACCCTGTATTATGCTCATATTAGGGAGCTCATCTAGCTAACTATTAAACCCCTATCTGTTTACCTTTCTGAGCTTAATCTATACATTTAGTTGTTACTAAAGCGAGGGCATATCTTTTATGGTTAATTTCTCAGCTCTTCCTCGCTTCTTTGCTCACTATACTCTACAATCAGGGGGTCTATCTAGGGCACTTTACTAACCACTACTGGGTGGTTTCCTTGACATGAGAATATCTCATCTTTCCTTTTTTTTGTGATCCAGGGAGAACTTTCATTGAACCTTTCATTCCCATATCTCACCTAAATGATGCTACTGGTCATCTCCTTCAGGCTTAGCTTATGCTTAGCCTGGGCTAGTTATCTTATTGGACCTGTAGTTTATTAACTCTCTTCATTCTCTTCTGAACCTTGGTTACTGGCTACTCATACTTACTTCTAGGTGTTACTCATGAGGTACACCCCTTTAGGCCACTGATTATGTGCCTCACTGCTGGTAGTCTTATCTTACGTTATTTAAGGCTCCACTAGCGTTCTATTATTCAGCATCTCACAAGGTAACACCTTAGGTTGGAGTCAGCACCTTAAAGGCAAGTCTCGACAACCTCATTATCACTGTGTCTAGCTTTCTCTATACTGAGCTCTTTTTTAATCTCAATTATTAGGCCCACGGACTTCTTACTAATTTTCCATGACTATTTATTACTCTTTTTACCTACTTATACTAGGGGTTCCCACTCGCTATAGGTTGTCTTACCCCTTATCAACTCCTTTCTCAAGTTGGCCTGAATATGACCAATAAGGCGTTTACAATGCCATGTGCCACAACTAACGGCTTCTGATTGGCTTACTATTCGAGGGATTGGATTTTTATCTTTAGCTACAAACCTGAGTCTCATTGCCTCTATAACCGGCTCATCATCAAGCTAGAGGGTTCTACCTCTCACTTCATTCAGGCATAACTAGCGATCACCTTTAAGCTGTCAGGCTCTAGGGTATAGCTTATCACTCAAATCTCTGGCCTGAGGAAATTAACCTTTTGGGCTCTAATACTTATCTAGACATTTGGGTGTTGTGGCTAGGGGGTGACTCTTTTTCTCACTTCCCCTCTAGACTGGTTTGGTGTAGTCGCAGTCTCATCTCATACCGCACTGCATCATTACTTGTCTCTACGTTATGCGAGACAGCTGGGAATGGCCTGAGTATGACTACCCGAGAGAATTAGGCCTCACATACTCTATCTAGCAAGCCTCTTCCTATCAACGAGATCATTCTCATCGTTCATATCTAGGACTTGCCACTGATCCTGGCGAGCTATCATATCTCATCAAACTCTAGCTGTCGGATCCCTCAACTTTGCTCAAGCTACTTTGCTCAAGCTACTTTAGCGGTTCCAAGACCAAGGGAAATCCATTTGGCAATTTTGGTACTCAACATGGAGCCAAATTTGACCATAATGGAACCCTATGTCACTTTTTGGCCAAATGAGTTAGTCTTTCCCTAAAATTTGGCATGTAATTAGGTCTTATTGAGAGCTTTCTATGAAACTAAAGATCATAATTTTTGGAGATCTAGGGAATATTTGATGAATTTTTAAAGTTGGGATTTTTCATGGATTCTGGTATGGCTACTGTTCATACTAGCAGTTTTGAATTCTATGTCACCCGATGGCCAAATGGTGTCCAATGCTTATGAAATTTTATATGTATAAACTAGAGGTCACAAGCTTTCTGTGTCCACCAAGATCACCTCATTTGGAAGTCTGAGCAGAGAGTTATGTATGTTTGAAGTTAACTGTTAGTATTAGTAGCGCCCCAGGAGCTCAGTTACTGTTCCATCAGTTCCAGATGTCTAAATATATCTGTTTCATTCTGGAATTATTTTTAGTGTTAAGTTAACATTTGTAGCTTTCCAGAATGATGGAGTGTGTGTGATTTCAATTTTAGAATGTGTGTATGTGTATTTTCAAGCTATGGAAAGTATGCTAGCATGCCTTTATATGTTATGATTCTTGATACCACATTATGATTTTAAATGAATCCATGATGTTTGTATGAGTTTGCTTGAGTGTGGAGAGGCCAAGAACTCTTCCCTTGGGTGAGGATGAGCTAAGAACCTTTGAGCTTGGCTGAGACAAAGTAAAGAGTCTCCCAAAAGCAAAGTGGGCTCCCAAGAGTATGGTTGAGTCCAAAGTGCTCAAAGAATGGGTAAAGCAAATCCAAAATCCATGAGGAGAAGTGTGAGGCCAATCCAAACACTTAGTGAGCTCTTGAATGTCTTGTATGATTGATTCACATGCCAAGGTTGCCTTTAAAATGTCTATGATTTCTATTTTTTCCATACATGCATTTAAAAAGCTTTCTTTGCACATATTATGTATGATCGAATGGGAGATGAGCTATTGGGATTCTTTGAATCTCACTCCCTCCTCTCCAATGCTCTAACATGCTAGGTGGACTAAAAAGTTATGGTGAAGGGAGCCAACAACCATGAAAGAAGGAGATTGACAAGCCTAGGCCTAGCTTTCATTCTTTTTGTACCTATAAGGAGGCTTCACCAAGTATATGATGTTGTAAATGTACCATGACCCTTGAGGCATGTATAAATACACTATGATGTGATGTTTATATATATGAATATGATGTATGACCCCTAACATATTTTATGTCATTTATAAGCTTTATATCATCAATCCCACAAGAGCATATGAGAAAGAGGATAAAAATAATAGACTTTTTCGCGTTGCGCTATATCTAAAAATTTCAATTCGGTGTCACGTGGACCATGTGAGCTTATATTATACTTCCTCATATTTAATTTCATTATTTCAACTCATTTGCATCACAAAAACATGCCTACAATTCATGGAAACCGAAATGGAGCTCAAAATAAACAAGCATATTTTCGGCCAGATTTACTCCATTTTCTGACCCAACTTTGGAAAATCATAACTAAATCTAGAAAATTTGAAATCATGAAATCTTAGTCATTCTGAAAAGTTTAGGATGTCTAATTCACACTAAAAATATGGCCAAAAAGCCTCCCCCCAAGATGGTTCTGTTCTGGTAGAACTCCACACACAAAGGGCAAGAAAAAGGAAGCAACGAAGATAGAAAAATCACCTTGATTCCAAGCTTTTCTCAAGAGCTCTCTTCCTTGCTTCAACCCTCTCCTTGAATTTTGAAATTTCTCCCTCAGTTCTGGGCTCAAAACAGAACCAAACATCTCCCTAAATCCATAGGAAGAGAGGAGGAAAGGAGGGGAAGAAGTGTAACAAGGCAAGGAGTAGGAAAAAGTGGCTAAAACTTACACTTTTCAAAGCTTCCTCTTCCTTCCTTGGCCTCCCTTCTTGTGTGCCACTCTCAGCCCTTCTTACTTCTATTTTAATGTGAGAGAGAGTGGGTGAGGAGATCTGAGCAAAGGAGGGGCGTTTTTATAAGCTAGGGATTCATTTAAGCAACTTTTCAAATTTGCAATTTAGTCCCTCTTCATAGTTTTGTTTGTTTGGGCTCGTTTCAACTCTTTTTTGAAATCTGTCTTTTCCATCATATTCCTTAGGCTCTTAATCCTAATCATTGCCTTTGGAATCACTCAAAAAAGATCTGAACCCATTCCGAACCGTTTGGTCAAAGTTTCAGTCAACCAACGGTCGAAATCGCTCACTGGAGGGGTTTCAACCGTTCTAGGGGTTCCCATAGTATTCAAGGCCTCTGAGAACCCTAGAAAGCTCAATTTTTTTTGTTTAAAAAGCCCTCCTATGAGTTTTCCAAAATCACAAAAATACTACTACTTCCCTTGGTAAATTTTCTTATCTCTTTTGGCTCTAGTTTTTGGGCATCTTAAACCTCAAATCCTCATTTTCTAATATTTAAAATTTTATTATAATTTAATTGGCCCCAATTCCTTCTATTTCAAGGACTTTCTTTTATATTTAGCCCATTTCTGACGTTTACGAAGAAACCGAACATTGTGTTTCTCACGTTTATGAAGGGATCAGATGTTACACATTACATAATTAATTCTAAGAGCTTAGCTAGGTGTTGCTTCTTTAAGTCATATTATGGAACATATAAGACCATCTTGCTATCTATGACTTCTAAACTTCTTCCAAGGCTTCCTTTGCTGGGAGAATCATACTCTCCTTAAAATTCTAGCCCTCTTGCATCTACATATATGGGGTGAAATAGGAAGAAGAAGGGAGAGGAAGTATCTACCATAGGATGGAAGATTTACCTTATTTTTCCTTGTTTTCTCACTTGATTCTCCCATTCTTTAGCTTCCTCTCTTCAAATCCGAATTTTTCCTCTTTGGTCTGACCTTACAACAGTACCAAAAACTCTAAGAAAACTATAGGGAGAAAGGGGAGAAGGAGGAGAAGAGATTTATTAAGGAGAAGACTAGGAAATTCCAACAATTCCTTACCTTTTTCTTGAAAATTTCCCTTCTCCTTTGCCTTAGTCTTGTGTGCCTCCTTCCCTTGAGCTTTCTCTGGTCTTTGGGTAGAGTTTGGTTGATCTAAAGAAAAGGAGCAAAAGGACGCCTCATCTATATGGGTTTAAGAAGGGCTTTTTCAAAAATTTCTATTTTGTCCTTCATTTTTAGCATTTTCATTTCTAACTCATTTTAGCTCCTTTTTTAGAACCGTCTTTTCCATTATAAATTTTAGGTTCCCAATTTAGTAAAATGCCTTTAGAATCACTCAAATCAGAGCTAAAACCTTTCCGAACTAATTAGTCAAAGTTCGAGGTAACTAACGTTGGAAAACGTCCACTTAAGGGGCTTTAACTGTCTTAGGGCTTCCCATGGTTTTCAAGGCCTCTGAAAACCTTGAAGAACTCAAAACTTTCATTTAAAAAACTCTCTATATCTAATTCCATACCATACAAGCTTTAACATATTATACAAGAAAACTTTGTACTTACTGGCGAAAACCTTGTCAACAAAGTCTTAGAAATTGCACTACAGATTACAAGATCTTGTCAACAAGATCTTAGACCCAGGTGATGAGATGTTATCTCAGCCTTTAAATTAACTTAGTCTGCTACCATACTTCATGCTCAATATACATTCTAATGGTTGCATAATATCATCTTTTATTTTTGAAGAACCGGATATTACAGACCTCAAATCATTTTATCTTTGGGGCTTCATTTTGTATCCAGTGAATTACGTATATTTATAGAGAAATCGGGCATTACATTTCTCATGTTTACAGAGGTACCAGATATTACACCAGCCATAAAATCCCACCATTTAGAATTTTAAAACCACCAACAGAAATAGTATAAGGAGGAGAATCAAGTTAATAAAAAGGAGGAGAATCAAGTTAATAAAGGCAATAGCATAAAAAGAGAACAATTTCTTTGAGCTAGTCTAGGTTCTATTTTAGAGCTAAATGAAGTCAATGAAGCTGAGGGAGAGAGGGTGGCATAAGATAAAAAAGAGGAGGAGGGATATTTACAACTTTTACAAAATTTCATTTATGTCTCTTGCACTTTGTGTAATGTCTAGTTTTCGTTAAACGATGGAAACGGGCACGCTTTCAAAGTAAGTCCCCTGAGATGAGTGATTCAAGGCCAAATAAAATTTGAATAAAATGTTAAATAATAAAAAAAAAGGATTTGAGCCTTAAGTTACCCAAAAACCGGGGTCGGAGTGATTCAAAAAATTTGTCGAAAGGCCAGTGGCATTTTCGTAAATAAGTGCAATTTTGGAAAAGCACCTAGGAGGGCTTTTTAAATGGAAATTTTGAGTTGCCCAGGGTTCTCAGAGGCCCCAAAAACCATGGGAAGCCCAGTAAAGACCATCCTGTGTAAGTTTTCTAACATTGGTTGACCTGAACTTTGACCGATTCGTTCGGAAGGGTTTTAACTCCGATTTGAGTGATTCCAAAGCCATTTGTCTTAATTGGGAATCTAAATTTTATAATGGAAAAGATAGTTCTCAAAAAGGAGCTAAAACGAAGGAGAAACAAAAAGGCAAAGTATGAAGGGCAAAATAGGAATTTTTAAACACTTTGACTATTCTATTTAAGCTCATTTTAATTCCTTTTTTAGAACCTTCTTTTCCATTATAAAATGTAGGACTTCTAATTCATTAAAAGCATTTAGTTTCTAATTAATTGGATTTAAAATCTTACTGAATCATTCGGTTAAAGTTTCGGTTAACTGATGATATAAACGTACACCAGAAGAGTTTTAACCATTCTAACTATTCCTATAGTTTTTTAGGCCTCTAAAAATCCTAATGAGCTCAATTTTATCATTTAAAGCTCCCTCCTTTGATTTTTTATTAGTATTTTACCACTAAGCTCTAATTCACTCTATTTAGCCCGTTTGCCTTTGATTTTTGGCTATTCTTAGTTTCATAACCACTTCTTTAAATGTTCTAATTAACATCCTAATCTTAATTTATCTCAATTTACTTTGCCTTAGGGTCCTCATGTATCATTATATTAATTTTAGTATAGTTTCTGAAAAACCAGTTATTATAATTACTACTACAGGATGGTAATATTGGTAGTCAAACTTGTGCCATTAAGCATCTACACAATTTGTCTTGTCATTATTATTTATGCTAAGCACTATATTGATCATATTATATATGTAGATGGAATTTCTCTTAGTTACTAAGACTCTTAGCTCACCCCTATTGTAGGCTACCATTTTCAAAAGAAGGTTCTTCTACTAAGGATAAGGGGAAGCTATTGGATGACATTCCCTAACTTAAGACCTTGTGTGAGATTTTACACTTGGATATTTGGTTTAGTTATGGATGTTATTTTTTTGTAAGCTAAACCTTGTATAGCATCATGTTGCATTCATACATTGCCAAGTATAAGTATTTTATGCTTTGTAACTGGGGGTAAACCCCATAGGATTAGGCTTTAAATTATATTTAGTCTAATGACCTTACTCGTAACTAAGTAATTATGATTTGATATGTGTGTATGAAGAATTATCTTATCAAATGATGAATATGATTATGACACTTAATCTTGTTGTAACACCATAAATTCTAGCTCATCTCATGCTTTTAAATGGCACAATATCATGATCCATATGGATTTCCCATAGAAAAAGCAAGGAAAATGGGATTAATTTCGCGTTGCATCATATTTAAAATTTTCAATCAGTGTCATGTGGACCGTGTGAGCTCATAATCTACATTCTCATATTTAATTACATCCAAAAAACTCATTTGCATCAAAAAATCATGCCCACAAGTCATGGAAACCGAAATGGAGCATGGAAAATGGAAGGTCATTCTTGGCCAAAATTGGCCTCTTTTTTAGGTAAACTTTGAAAAATCATAACTAAATTTAGAAAAATCAAAATCATGCAATCTTGGTTATTCTAGAAATTTTAGGATGTCTACGCCACACTAAAAATATTTCTAGAGCATAACATTCATTACAGAGGATGTTTAACATCCAAAATAGTCCAAAGGTCTGACTGAATTCTGGAACTGTCACAGAATTCTACTAAAAACTTTGAAAATGTGTAATTAATTTCAAAAAAATCTAATCCATACAAATGATACGATCTAGAAAGTTGTGGATGTTAAATAGAGAGAAAAAATATCTCCAGATCAGTTCATCAAGCCCAGACCTCGAAATTTAATGGAACAGTACTTCTGGTCAGGCAAAATTACTGATACTAGACAGAAACTTCAAAAATTCATATCTACCTCTCTAGACCTCTAAATGAGATGTTTTTAGTTGATACAAGTCACTTTGATTATTTAGTTTCTCTGTATAAAATTTCATAACAATTGGACATCATTGAAGCCTCAGGTGACAGATTGCAATTTCAAACCAAATGAATAGTGCAGCAAACCAAAAATCATAAAAATTGCCAACTTTGAAAAATCATCAAATATTCTGTAGACCTCTAAAAATTATTATCTTTAGCTTTTCAAAAAGCACTCAATGAGACCTAATTGCATGCCAAATTTCAGATTAAGACTAACTCATTTGGCTAAAAAGTGACATAGGGTTTCATAATGGTTAATTTTGGCTCTATATAGGGTACCAAAATTGCCAAATGATTTTCCTTTGGTTTTGGCACCTTTTGGGCAAGTCTAAAAGTACATTTAAGACTTGTATGAGCTACCCAAATGGTCCCAAACTTTATGCCTCTCATTGTGGCTATTCAACCCACATTTATGCACATTTCCATCAAACTTTCAAATTGTATACTTTGGTATTACATATTTAAAATATATTCTAGAGGTCATACACCATATTCATACATTTAAACATCACATAATAGTATATTTATACATGTCTCAAGGGTCATAGAGCATTTACAACATCATATACATCAAGAAACATAACTATGATTCCAAAATGAATAAAGCTAGACATATGCTTGTCAATCTTCTTTCTTCATGGTTGTTAGCTTCCTTCACCATAGCTACTTGGTCCACCTAACATATTAGATCATTGGAGAGGAGAGGATAAGATTCAAAGAATCCCAATAGCTCACCTCCCATTCAACCATACATAATATGTGCAAAGCAAGCTTTACAAAAAATGCATGGAGAAAATGGAAGTCATGGACATTTTAAAAGCAAACTTGGCATTTGAACAACTCATACAAGACATTCAAGAGTTCACCAAGTGCTTGGATTGGCCTCACACTTCTCTTCATGGATTTTGGACTTGCCTCACCTATTCTTTAAGAGCTTTGGACTCAACCATACTCTTGGGAGCCCACTTTGCTTTTGGGAGACTCTTTACTTTGTCTTAACCAAGCTCAAGGTTTCTTGGCTCATCCTCATCAAAGGGAAGAGTTCTTAGCCTCTCCACACTCAAGCAAGTTCATACAAACATCATGTATTCATTTGAAAACATAACATGGCATTAAGAATCATGGCATATAAAGGCATGCTAGCATACTTTTCATAGCTTGAAACTACACATACATACATTTTAAAATAAGTTAAACACACATCCATGCATGAGAGAAGGTGGAGAGTGCTACTTTGTGTACAATCACACACTTTTCCTTTAGGATTCAAGCCTCCTCTTTCAGCCACACACCCATAAATTGGTGGACATGGTTTCTCTTGGGCTCGATGCAATTTATGGGAGCCAATTAGGTCTATGAAACATATTCTAAGGTTATATAACTTAGTGAAACACTAGATTGCTCTATAGGCTCCATTATGGTCCATAATTGTACCTAATGAAGCAACACCCCTCAAATGACTTCTAGGCCTCATTATTTCCCTTGAAATAGGATTCTTGACTCCTTTTAAACCTTTTGGAGTCATCACACTATTAAAACAAAGGACCTAGCATCATGTTACTTCTTTAGAGCATAATATGGAACCTAAGACACAAATTCACTTTCCATGAGTTCTAAATTTTTTCCAAGGCCTCCCTTCATTTTCATTCATCAAATATGACTCAAGAATAACCTTAGAAAAATTTAAAACTCTCCCTAACTATATAGAACATACTTGGTCGAGACATGTCTAGGTTTAGGGCTTCTTGGAGTTGTTTTTGTTTTCTTAAATGAAGAAGCTTATAGGGAGCATCTTAGGTGTCTCAAGAACTCATTTAAACTCTTAATTAGACCTAGGAAGCAAAACATAAATTCAGAATTTGAAAGGTGCACTAGAAACCTTAGGTTTTGCATATTGATTTATAATAGTTATTTCATGATTTTCTTTGCATATTCTTATTCCTCTCTATCAAATACCTAAGATTCACCTCTGGTTTGGTTGGAAATTTAACTCCCTAGGGTAGACCATATGTAGGTTGAAGTGGAGAAGAAAGGGAGGTCAATATAGCCACCATAGAATGCATTTTTACCTTGTTTCCTTACTTAGTTTAACTTGAATCTTGCTTTCTCCAAGCTCCTCTCTTCAAATCCGAAATTTTCCTTGAATATCTCCCTTGAATCAGATTTATAAACCTCATTTTAATCCAAGGAAACAAAGGAGAAAGGAGGAGAGGAGGTGTAGATGAAGAAAAGTAAGGAAAATCACTTTGAAAACATACCTTAAACTAGGCTTCCTTCCTCCTCCTTCTTCCTCTCTTGGGTGCCTCTTCCTTAGGGTTTTGCTTCTGATTTGGGGCTAGAAAATCTGAAATGAAATGAGGGCAAGTGTGAGGCACCACCTATATATAGCTAGGGTAAAAAGACTTTTTCAAAAAATTTAATTTTGCCCTTCATACTTTGCATTTTCATTTCTCCTTCATTTTAGCTCCTTTTTTAGAATGGTCTTTTTTATTATAAAATTTTAGTTCCTAATTAAGAAAAATGCCTTTGGAATCACACAAATCAGAGCTAAAACCTTTCTGAATGAATCCATCAAAGTTTAAGCACACTGACATTGGAAAACGTCCACCAGATGGGATTTAACTGTCCTGGGGCTTCCCATGGTTTTCAAGGCCTTTGAGAATCTTGGGAAACTCAAAATTTTCATTTAAAAAGCCTTTCATACTCAATTCTAGACCACACAAATTTTAACACATTATACAAGGAGACTTTGTATTTGCTGGTGAAAACCTTGTTGACAAGGTCTTAGAAATTGCACTACAGATTACAGGATCTTGTCGACAAGATCTTCGACCTAGGTGATGAGATGTTATTTTAGCCCTTAAATTAACTTGGTCCATTGCCATACTTCATGCTCAATATACATTCTAATAGTCACATAACATAATCTCTCATTTTCGAAGAATTGGATATTACACTTATCCTTGGCCTTGTTACAGTCAAAAGGTAAGTTGCTATCATGTGTAGTGAAACTTCAATGTTGATGTCTATGTATAGGTGGTTCTATTTAGGATGGTGGAGTAGAAATCTTAGAAATGTTCTTTTAGTGTTTTGATTATATGGAATGTGTAATGGTCCATCCTTTGGTTGTTATCATAGTATGCTTTACTATCATAAGTCTTATTGGAATGAATTTAGGGTGTAGCATACTTGTATTTTGAATTTAGGGATTTTGTCAAAGTTTTATGAAGGTGGACAAGCTTGATTTGTCATTTGAAACTTGCTCAAAGTGATTAGATTATTTTAAGTGGGGTATTGTGTATTTTAAGTTGCCACTTGGAGCTAATCCTTATCATTTGCTACCATAGAAGGGTCTTAGTGCTATCATATTGAGGTTTGATTGGCTTAGTTAGCTTATAAATGCTTGAGTAAGGTAAAATCATTGAATGACTATAGAAGGACAAAACCTTTAAAAGTCTTGTATTTTATCCATAGGAAGATCTTAGGATTGAGTTTGAGGTGGTAGCAATTTATTAGTCTATATATCTTAGTGTCTAGGGTCAGTATGCATTTATGCTATGGCCAAATTCCTTTAAGTTGCAGCCAAAATGCACTAGTTATGTTTCAGAGGCTAACTTTGCTACAATGCAAATTGTGTGACTTATTGAATTCTCAAACCTAAAAGCATTCTCACCACAGCATGGAAAGGTCTAACCATGGTGAGAATTATGCTTATGTGTGTTAATTGGGTCCAAGAGTGATCTTGCCATGGTGTGGGCAACCTAAATTGTGGCGAGAATCACATTATGTTGGAAATTTGGTCCAAACCCCAAGTCTAGCCACTATGAGAGCCTTCCTAGTCATAGCAAAAATGCTCTTATGAGGTCTTAGGAGTTTCAAAAGACCATTTGAGCCTTGACTGAATCTTGAAGCTCATATTTTACCTCTTTAAACTTGTCCTCCTTATGTTAATGATAAATAATGGTTAGTGGCTCAATATACACATATTCTAATGTCATACCTAGGGAGTCCTAAATTTGTTATTAAGTTAAATGAAGGTTTATAACTTTGTTTTCTTTTCATCTTAGCAAAATTTTCCCTCTTTTACAGAAGACTGGATATTAGTGAAGGCACAATTAACTTTGTTGGAGGTCTATCTTTGCATAATTTCTTTGACCCATTAAATGTTATCCAAGTTTCATGAAATTAGTGGGAACCTTATCATAAGGTTAATTAAAAGCCATACAAATAGTTTCTAAAAGTTCCTATGGTATCCCTTTAACTAAACTCATTTAGGACCCTACTCGATTTAAACCCACTACATGTTATCCTTTCTGAATTCAATTTAATTAACCTAGTACATGAACTCCAAAAATCTTTAAAATTTCCAAATCTAAGTTTATAGGTCTTTACTACTCTCCCGTAAAAATTCATGCATAAATTCCTTCATTTACCAATTTAATTAAATTTATTATAAATTCTACCCAAATTTATCCAGCATTGAAATATGTCTTTCTTAGTGTATGATTTAAGGATCCAACTTGTCCAAAAAATTCTATAAATCTCTAGGTTTAGGTTTAGAGAGTGAAGGACTGCACATAAAAATTTGGATTCAAAAATCAACCTCTACGTGTCTCTATAGAAGTCAAATATGAAACTACTATAATCACTAGCTACTCCTATATTCTATCTAATTGTACATTATTTCATTTGGTCCAACCCAAGGAGTTACACCCATAGCTTCTATACTAAATTCCTTGGGACCCTAACTTTGCATACGACGGAAATTCAACGCCACTCAAGATCTTAGATAATTAGTTTCATACAAAATGATAACTGAAATTGTTTCATTTACAACATTGCATTTTTGTCAATTACAGTTATCTAACTAAACAAAAGGTCATCTTTGTATCATTGCAACATAGAACCCATACTCAAATATTCATACTTAGATCCACATTCACTAAAACTAAGTTAGTGTAAACTCCATCAGTTGTAGAACTAATTCTTGGAAAGAAGAGTTAGTCTTGTAATGAGATAATAATCCTAATAGTTAACACAATATTTGAGAATATATATGCATAACACTGAACAAAATTCAAATTACATTCAATGCACAGTTTCAAAGTAGAAACCATTTAGTGGCTAGATAACAGTTTATGATCCTTTGTTAAGCTATCATGCTTAGATCATTGGGCAACAATAGAGGGAATAATACCGACATCTACCATTTTAGTCAAGAAATAAACATGAAAGTATTGTTAACTACCTATTTAGTAATTTAATAAATTCAATTTAGTGCATCCAATGTATATATAAAATGAAAATGGTGTTAACTACCTATTTCGCCACTACGATTCTGTCAAATCAGTCCCTAGCCCTTGTTGTCACAATTTTGTTCCTACAATTTCAATCATTCAATACCCTAGTTAAGGATATGCCACAACTAAAGTTCAAAGACAAGAAAAATTTGTTAAATTCAAATGCCATCAATTATTGTTTGCTTCTAACAAATAGGAAATTAGGATTTCCAATCTAACATCAATCAAACCTCCATTTTTCCTCCTCTACATTAATTTAATCTTATTAGGGTTAATTATAAAAATTCTAAAATCCTAAAATCCAACTCTTAAACATAATCTGGCTGACGATTAGACTCACTAACAATTTTCTTTCTTTGCTTTAGTGTTTTCTCCCAATTGTAATATCAAGGAGCATGTATATTCCATCATGTACACCTATATGGTTTCATCTAGTGTCAAGGCAGTCCACACATATGTTCTACTCCTTTTGTTTTCTCAAGTCATTCCTTATTAATTCTACAATTGACTAGCTCCATACACAAGCTTGACACAATCACAATTGAACCTACTCAGCTAGCTATATCTAAATAGGAAAGTGTTTAGATTTCTTACCTTATATTAATTCATTCATTGCTCTCACTTTAGGACAGCCTTCCACCTCTAAATTCTTAACTGAACTAGAGCCAAAATAGCAACAACCAGAAAATTAATTAATAGAAGAAGGAGCTTACATGGTTTAGGCTAACTTTTCCTTTTACAAACTTCATTAAGATTCTCAATTCTTACCTCTTGTAGCCATTTCTTTTCCCACTCCTTCAAGACACCGAAGCAACCATGGAAATCTTCCTTCTCTTAATATTGCTCTTGGCCTGGTTAAGACTAAAGTGGAAGAAACATACAAAAGTGCCACCTCATGCTCCTAACCAAAAGTGGGGAAAATGAAATTGAATCACTTCCTCCCATTTGCTATTCAGTGCCATACAAGGTTTCACTTTCTCCCCCTCTTATCTAAGTAGTACATTTAGATAATGTGCCATAACTCACATGACCTAAAGAATGTAATGGTGATTAACCAAACACACACTCACACATGCACATCCACAATGGAGGAATTAAAAGAATGTGAGTTTATGATTTGTTTATCTTATTTTCCTTCCCAAGGCCCCACACCACCATTTAGGCTACGTGTCTTGTTTCCATATTGTCTAAATCATCCATTTAAATGAATATCATGGTATTTCACATGGCTAAGTGAGTAGGCCATATAATAGAACATACACACATTTAAATATTCCTATAGTTAAATGGTAACATAGAATTATAAATCATTTTTCCTAAACCACCAGCCACATCACACGTCCCATTATCCCTTTAACAATTATTCAATTAAAGCTTCATATTTATTTGCAAGGCTAAAGGAACTTCTAATGCTCTAATCGAATGTGCATGTATATATATATACGTGGGGATAGTGGAACGTCAAGGTGGCAATAATCATAAGCTTGTCTTTTATTTGTTTATTTATTCAACCATCCACCAACTAGGCATACTAGATGCCAAAAGCTCCAAGGTTCATTCAAGCTCATGATTTACATGGCTAAATGGATTAGATGCCACATGACCAAACATACCTACACTTATATATATATACACATACATTAATGGATGGTGGTCAATGCTATATATTCTAAATTTGTCTTTTCTTTCTCTTACTAAAGCCTAAGCCACTTGGCCACCTTATGTCCTATATTCTTATCACTAACAAAACATGACACCTATTGATGAATTCTCATTTACATGGCCAAAAAATCCCACATTCTAACTGAATGCACATATATATTAATATAAGCATGGATAAGTGGCAAAGATTGTAGATCTTGTCCCTTAGTCATTTGCTACATTCATGTAAGTCACCTACTATGTAACGAATATGGAGTGGACTCCTATTAACTTATGGTTCAGATGAAATGTAATGTGCCAACCTAGTATTAGGAAGTCTTTTAATATATATTCCCCCATTAGTTCTATTTAGTCAATTAGCTCTTAATTAATCATGATTAATCTTCTAAGGCTTGCTTGAATTTGCCCTCTTAAGTTTTCCCTTCGTTATTTAGGTTATATTATCACTTAAGGAAAATTTAGGATGTGACATCTAACACTCCTTAAAGGTATTTTGAGAGGGGTAATTAGGTTTAAGGGGGAATTATGTTTTCACACAAACATAAACCTTCTTTTATGGTTTTGGTAGTGTGATTGTTGATATAAAAGTTTAAATTTTATCTATATTTTGTATCTTGGTAATCCATTATCCTATTTCATACAATAATTACAACTTCAATTAAGCTTATTTAGGAATTAGGATTGTTACACTGGTCCTAACAATCTCTTTTCCCCTACTTTGAGCCAACAAAAAGGTGATCTACCTTTTCTATTGTAAAGAGCGTCATAGGATACTATTCCAATACTAGAACAAAAGACAATGTTATAAGTGAACTCTACTAATAGAAAATATTCATCCCAACTCTTGCCTTCATCTAAGGTAATGGCTTTCAACATGCCCTTTAAAGTTTAAATTGTTCATTCTGATTAACCATCTATTTAAGGATGAAAAGTTGTATTGAAATACAGTTTAGTGTCAAAAGCTTCTTGTGGCACTCCCAAAAACCTAAAAGCAATCCTAAGATCTCAATTTGACACTATACCAGATGGTACCCTATGTAACCTTACAATTTCCTAAATATATAATTGAGCAAGTTTATCTAAGGAGTACTTGGCCTTAATAGGTAAAACGTTGGGGGACTTGGTATACCCAATTACCCATATAGCATCCTTACCACTTTGGGTCGTTGGTAATCTTATCACAAAATCCATAGTGACATTATCCCATTTCCATTCAAAAATTTCCAAAGATTCTAGCAAATAAGAGGGTTTGTAATGTTCAATTTTAACCCTTTAGCATATTAGACACTTAGCCACATATTTAGCAATCTCCTTCTTTATTTCTAGCCACTAGTGAATCTTCAAATCTTGATACACTTTAGTAAAACTAGGTGAATAGTATATTTGCTTTTATGGGCTTCTTTTAAAATTTTCTCTTTAAGCTCTACCTGATCTAGAACACATGCCCTTCCTTGGAAAAGAATGGTTTTGTTAAGGGCTTTGCAAAAATCATGATGTCCTAATTGCCACAATAAGGACTAATCTTGCCTTTGTAAGTCTTTAATATAAGTCTTTAAGTCACACTCAATTCTAAGTTTACTTAAACTTAACTACAGGGTAGGACAGCATAGAAAGTCTTGTATCCCTAAAGTATTATATCATCTTGATTTCCTCAATCATCAACCTTGCCACTTGTAGGGAATTTCCATTAAGGGCATGTACTATTACATTTGCCTTTCTTAGGTGGTATCTAGGTTCAAAATTGTAGTCTTTAATTAATTCCATTCATCTTTTTTGTCTTATGTTTAGTTCTTTTAAGTTAAACTTAAGGCTCTTTTAAGTCACTAAAAACATCAAAGTTAGCACCATATAAATAATGTTGCCAAATCTTTAAGGCAAATACAATAGGTGTTAACTCTAAGTAATGAGTGGGATAATTTTCTTTATAAGGACTAAGTTGTCTTTAGGCATAGGCTACAACCTTCTTGTTTTGCATAAGCACACATCCTAAACTCATTTTAGAGGCATCATTAGACACTTCAAAATTTCTCTATGAATTAAGGATTATTGGATAGGTGAAGTAGTCAATTTTCCTTTGAACTATTCTCACACTCAAAGGTCCATGCAAAAGGATTTCCTTTTCAAGACAAGTTAGTCAAGGGTAATGCTAATTGTGAAAACCCTTGAATGAACCTTTTATGATATCTAGCTAGGCCTAGGAAACTTCATATTTCCGTAATGGATTGAGGCATTTTCCATTCTATTACTGCTTCCACCTTACCAAGTTCTATAAATACTCCCTTTTGCAATATTACCTGGCCTAAGAATTTCACTCATGTTAACTAGAACTCACATTTTTCAAATTTGGCAAACAATTATTTCTCTTTTAGTATTAGTAACACCATCATAAGATGCTTTTCATGTTCTTCTTCTTTCCTTGAGTAAATCATAATGTCATCTATGAACATTACTGTGAATTAGTGTAGGTAAGGCCTGAAGATTCTATTCATGTAATTCATGAACCCTACCAAAGCATTGGGTAGTCCAAAAGCAATTACTAGGAATGAATAGTATCCACATATGGTTCTAAAAGTAGCCTTACGTATGTCTTTTATCTTTACCCTAATCCATGATGCCTTGACCTAAAATAAATCTTGGAAAAAATAGATATTCTTCTTAACTAATCTAAGATATCATCTCTCCTAAGGAATAGGCATTTGTTCTTGATTATTACCTTATCCAATTGTCTATAATCTATACATAGTCTAAGGCTTCCATTTTTCTTTTTTACAAATAGTGCAAGGGCTCCCTAAGGTTAGACGCTAGGTCAAATTAACTTCTTGGCCAACAAGTTTTCTATTTGAATCTTATGTTCATTTAATTCTAAAGGAGATATCTTATAGGATGATATAAAGATTGGCCCTATTCTTGAAATTAAATCTATGATGAATTTCACTTCTCTTTTAAGAGAGAGGGTAGAAATAGAGGAAAAAAATTCTAGGTAGTCATTCACCATAACCCATTTCTAATTCTCGCTTTTTCTCTAAGGATCCTAACTGTACACATACTTCATCTATCTTCATACTAACAAGATTAATAGTAATGTTGGCAATTTCTAGTTTACAAGCAAGTGGAAGTATCATAGTCTTGTGGAAACAATTTATGGTTACATGATTTCCAATCAACTACCACGCTAAAGATAATGTCAATATTGCTCAATGGTAAGCAAACAAAATAAGTAATAATGGCTCAAGTGTCAATCTGTATAGTGCTATTCAAACAAGCAAATCATGTATAAACTTGTTTCCTTGTAAGGGTGGAAACGATCAAAAACCAATTTAGAGATATTTAAATTTAATCTCTTTACATATTCAACAAATATAAAGGATTGCATGGCTCCTAAGTCATATAGTGCAAATAAATGAACGTTATTAACAAAACATATACCTAGTATAAGATTGGGAGACTCACTCACTTTCTTTTACTTAATGTAAATTATTTTATAATATTATGATGAGGGATATACATTTCTCAAGTTAATTCTTATATTTTCTAAAATCCTAATTTTTCCTACCTTACGATTAAATTAACTCTTTTACCCCATAGTCATTTTCCATATGTTCTACCTTTTTAATACTACTTTTCTAGATCACTTTGCTCTATACATAATTTAAAAAAAGTAAAAATTTAGGGTCAATAGTAGTTTAAAGTAGTTTAAAATAACTTAATCTACATCTATGCCACTAGTTACCCTAATTTGTGTGCAATCAAGGTTTTGACTAATTTTATTAGCTCTAGTTGATCTGGTAATCTTATTTAGTCATATAATAATGAAAAATATCTTACCCTATTAATATACTACTAAATATTTAAATTCTTGATTTTCCCTATTGCGTTGCAAAAGCTCTTTTTGGTTATTCTTAAATTAGATTTTAACCATTTTCAAGTCTTTTTTCTTATCTAATTTGGCTTTTACTTCCTCTTATTACTTCTTATCACCTTATCTCATAATCTAGCCCACTATAAAAATATTGGATATTATAGTATCTACTCTTATAAGCTTTTATTAGCACTAAATCCCTTAAATCATCGCTCATTGGTATACACAACCTACCTTGAAATAAAATGGCATCATCCTTTCTTATACTAAACTCATGGCAATTGCCTAGAGGAATCTGCGCTCCCACCTCTCAAAAAAATTCATCCTAAAACTGAGCACTTAAAAATTTCTCTCTAAAATTGCTTTGAATTCTAAGCTCAATCAACCACATGCTTCTTAGATTAACAAGGATAAACAAATTTAAATCCTTCAAGTACTTAATCAACTTCTATTCCTTTTTCATCATCATAGCCATATGGATTGATTTCCTACTCAAAACATCCACTACCACATTAGCTTTACCCAAATGATACTTAAGAATGAAGTTGTAATCCTTAAGGAATTCTACCCATCTCCTCTATCTTATATTCAATTTTTTTTTTCACAAACTCTTATGATCACTAAAGACTTCAAATGATACTCCATATAAATAGTGCCTCTAAATTTTTAGGGCAAAGACTACAGTTGCTAATTCTAGATCATAGGTAGGATAGTTTTCCTCATACAGTCTAAGCTATCTGAACGCATAAGCTACCACTCTTCCTTGTTGCATTAACACACACCCCAAACCCTTCTTAAACGCATCACTATACAGTACAAAGGTTTCATATGGATCAAGAATAATCAATAATGAGGTAGAAGTTAACCTAACTTTTAGCTCTTAAAAGCATTTCTCACACTTGCAATCTTATTCAAATGGCACAACCAAAAATTCGTAGTGAAATATCTAGTCCTAAATAGGAATATCCTCAAACCTAACCCCTAACTGATGGTACCCCAATCTCAAATTTATTTTGGAGTAAACAGTGGATCCTATCGACTAGTCCAATAGGCTATCTATCTTAGCCAGTGCATACTTATTCTTAATGGTAACCTAGTTTAACTACCTATAGTCTATGCATAACCTCATACTCACATCCTTCATCTTAACAAACAAAATAGGTTCACCCCAAGGAGATATACTAGGTTTAATAAAACCCTTCTCTAACAATTCCTCTATTTACTTTTTCAACTTGACTAATTTTGGAGGTACCATCCTATAAGGTGCTTTAGATATAGGTCCTATACCAAGTACTATGTCTATGGCAAACTCTGATTCCCTATCTGGTGGTAGTCCACTCACTTCTTTAGGGAAAACCTCAAGTTAATTCCTCACAACTAGTACGCTCATAATACCCTCTTTTACTTTAACTTGAAGGGAAAAAAAACTATAAAACCCTAATATCTCTTTAGATAAGATAAACTAGTAGCAATCTTAGTACAAAATACACAAATAAGCAAAGATATAGTTTTTCTAGAATAGTCAAGAAAGGCATTATTCAAAGACAATTGATCTATACCAATACTAACATCAATATTAATCAATAGAAGACAAACAAGGTCAACAATTGAAAGTCTATTATCAAACTCTACAACTTAAACAAACACTAGTTTAGACCTTTCCTCCTTAGGAGTAGCAACAAATCAGTCATAAGGCAATTCACTCACAAGCAAAACCAATCATTTCATACAATTGTAAAAGATCAAAGAATAGGTAGCCCCAAAGCCAAACAATGCATCTATAATATGATTTCTTGTCTTAAACATATCTTGGATAGAATTGGAGATTGCCTAGCCTCCTACTAACTCAGTGCAAAGACATGCCCCCTGATTTTGAGGTCTTGGAGGTGAAACTACTCCTTTCAGCTTTAGATAGTATTTTATGAGACTTAGCTTGCCATAGCAAAAACAAGGGTTTTAACTTCTTATAGAGGGTTTACTACTATGAAATTGTCCATACTTGCCACAAATTGAATTCATAATAGTTGTACTTTTTCTTTACTCTAAGAATGTCCAAACTTAGGCTGCTTATCCTATTAACAATTGCCAAATTTCCTAATATGTAAGATATTTTCGCCATTCCTTTTTCCCTATGAAAGGTAGTATGATCAAGTACGAACCTCTAGATACTCTCCTCAATAACCTTGGCCTTGCTAGCCAATATAACAAAATTCTTGATTTCATACCCAAATATCTACACCTTAATTTCTAACCTTAAATGATTCTAAAAGTTCTGAGCCTTCCACTCCTCATTATGGGTAATATTTAAATAACAACAAAACTTGGATTGCTCATCATATTTCTTCTCATATTAATAGACATACATATCTCCTTATTCTAGTTTCATAAATTCTATCTCCTTCATGCTTCTCACATGTTATAGTTAATACTTCTTGAAAAAAGATGTTTAGAACACAACCCAAGTCAACACTACACCCTTCTCTTACAATAGCTTCTTTTCACCCCTTCACCAAACTCCTACTACTTTTTCTAGCTTGTATGTGGCCAACAAGACCTTTTCTTCATTAGCATACCTCATCATTTTAAACATATTCTTTAGCTGTCTAATTCATTATACAACAACTAACAACTCATATACACTAAGAAATGCTGTGGGATTAGTCTTCAAAAATTTTCCTATTAACTTATGGCTTATCTCCCCTGTTCCTCCACCAACAATAGGCTCTTCCTTTCTTTCTTCTATAGCAAGGCCACCATGGCCTACCCCTTTCACTCAACTCTTGAAGTATGTGGGCTAATTCTGTTAACATTGCTTCCTACCTTTGGATTCTATTGGCCATCACTTTTATGGTCCTTCTTATCTCTTGCATGGTCTCATTTTATTCCTTACGGTTTGCCATACCTAACCTATGAACAAAGGAAACAAAGCCTTAGTATCTACAATTCATCAAGTATTATAGGAAAATACCTCTACGCATAATATTCTATAACTTAAGACAACCTTGAACAACACCAAATCACAAAAAGTTCAATGGTTTTACCTAAAACATTGCTCTGATACCAAATTGTAATGTCTAATACTTATATCTATAAAATAATACAATTCCTCAAAAATATAATCTCTTACTAGTCAACTACAAAACCTAAAATGAATAATTCATAATATAACTCCAATATATTGATCCCAAAGTAAAATTTTATGTAACCATCTGATAATAAAACTCAACTACAAATGTGAACAAAGTTACAAACAACCTTAATATTCTCTTATTACATTATCATAAGTTATACTATAACATTTTACTAAACCAATCTAACTAAGGTATTCATTATTTGGCTTTTCCTCACCAACCATAGCTCTTCGTCCTAAAAATGCCATTAACAAAACATGAGATAAAATCTCAGTAGTTTATGAAGTTCCAAAATTTGCATTGCCAACCATAAGTATAAGTGTTTTCTTTTAAAGAAAAGTAATTAGTAAGAAGTAAAGTAATGAATATAGAGAAAATATCTTCAAGAAACATTCATTAGTTATGAGAATAAATAGTTTCCAATTAATTATCATAAGTCATTAATAAAAGCATAAAAAATTTAATACAAATCAATCTCTCAAATAAATCTTACTTTAGAAAACCATATGCTCGCCGAAACTCACAGGCAGGATTTCACTTCTGTAACCCCTACTTTATGTCTGGTGGTATTTGCTATATAAGTTAACTATATCTTTCACTCATCTATCTCACACGAAATAAGATATATGACTTTAAACTTGGCTTTTGGCTAACAGTAATCACTAGCTAGAGTGTAAGCATGCACACCTTACCCAGCAAATTGGTTTACTAACCTAATAATTAATGGCATCAAGTTTAATTTCATAATCATAATCATAACCATCAAGTAAATATTCATCCCTAGGTTTTCAACACAAGGTTCCATCTCAAAGACAACAAAAACCAACATATATTTGAAAACATCACATAGCAATTCTAAGATCATTTTATCTCAAAAGTCAAATAAACATTAATCATTCACTTTCACTTTAAGTAAACAGTGACCGTAGTATAAGAATAGTTTAATCTCATAGTATAAAAGCATAATTCATCATTTCACAATATAATTCCATCATTTCATAAGGGCCACAACACCATTTCAAATAATTCACCTTTCTCAATTACTTTTAAGTGTAAATCAAACATTTCATAGATCAACTTCATAAAATATAAGAATGCATTAGAATTATATTTATGTATGCTAACTACCTTAAAATGAAGTCAAATGCATACTTGCCAAGCCACCACTACTACCCTCAAGCTAAGAATCTACAATGTATCAATAAAATACATTTAATATCATATATGTAATAAATGACTATTCAGAAACTAAACTAAAACTAATAAAATGAGATATGATTACACTAAAACAAAGTAAATTGAGGCTAAATAGAATTAGAATGATAATTAGAACATCTAAAATGTGGTTTAGAGCCTAAGAATAACCCAAAATTAGAGCTAAAATGGCTAAATAAATTAAAGTATAATGTAGTGGCAAAATCGTAATTTTATGTAACTTTTTGAAAACTTAAAGAAGAAAGTTTTAAATGAAAAAATTGAGTTTCCTAAGGTTCTCAGAGGCCCTAAAAACTATAAGAATCCTTAGAATGATTAAAACCTCTTCAGTGTACATTTTAGGTCATCAATTGATTGAAACTTTGATCGGATTGTTTGGGATTGTTCTAAATCTAATTAATGTGAAACCAAAGGCATTTAATGAATTAGAGGACCGAATTTTATAATGGTCAAGACAATTCTCAAAAAGGATTTGAAATGAGCTTAAACGGAGGAACTAAAATTTAAGGGACATAGTTGAAAATTTTAAATTATTATAATTAATCCTCCTTCTCCTTATTTAGCATGCCAGCACCCTTCTCCTTATTTCCACCAACTTTATTTTTCCAAAAATACAACCTAGACCATCTTGAAGTGGCACACAAGAAAGAGAAGAAAAGAGGAAGAAAACTAAGCAAAAAGGGTAAGAATTCAAGCTCTTTTCATGCTCTTCTTTTCTCTTATGTTCTTCTCCTCTCTCTTCTTATGGTTTTGAAGTTCTGAATGGTGGTGATTTGTGGCATGTTCAATAGAGGAAAGGAAGAATTTGGAAAAAAAACCTTGGAAACTTAAGAAAGCTCACTTAACAAGCTTTAAGAAAAAGTATGTTTCTCTTTGGAGAACTTGCTTTTCTTGGTTCTTCCATGGATGCTCCAATTCGACCAACCTAGGGGGACCATGTAAGGGGTTTAATTTTGGTCCAAACTTGATAGGAAATGGGGTTTTGAAGCATAGAAAATCATATGGAACTAATAGAACTAAAAAAGAATCATTTGGTAGCAAGTTATGGAAACTAAGGTTTTGATTGCACCTAGGAAAATATGAGCCCTTAAAATGATATTTTAGACTACATGAGAGTATGATTAAGTTAAGAAAAGGCTAAGGAACTCATATATATGCTAAATCCCCTAGAAAAGTAAGCAAAACTTCATGAGTGCTCTTCCTTGTAGGTGTTTCAACCAAGCTTCATTCAAAGCACTTAAGGAGAGTTTTCTTTAATTCTAATGCTAGATATGGTCTAGAAATGAATTATAAACACCAAAGGAACAATTAGTTTCAATTTAAAAATCATATTTTGAAAGTTGAAAATTAAGGTTCCATTATGCATAAAGAAGCAACTTAGTGCATGACTTATCGAATTGAGTTTATGATAACTCTAGTGAGTTTAAATGGAGTCATGTGACTTAGATTAAGTGAGAAAATGGAGCCAAGATGATAAGTTATATGAGTTTCTTCATTATGCTATTAAACAGAGCCATATGGATGCCTAAAGCTAGAATTAGCTTGTGTAGAGCTTATGTGAAGCTAGAGATGGTTCCTTTGATACATTTATGTCTTGTTTGATGTGTCTAGGCCAAGCGAATCAAGGTCCTCTTAAGTGTGCTTGTGAGGCCAAGGCAAGAAAGTAGGAACCAAGAAAGGAATTTTGTACTTCTTGAGAAAGATAGCTCTTCATCCATTCTTATATGCATATTTTGGTTGTTTGATTGTCACTGAATGCTTATATGAGTGTTTGAATCATAAAATATGCCTATTGCTATTAATTTAATGAATTGATATGATTATGTTTCTTAGAATGCACTTGGAATGTGTAATGGCTCTCAAGGGTAAGGTTGCGCTAAAAGTCTCTTTTCTTAGGTAAGGCGAGGCCAAAAGTCTTATGGAATGAGTGAGACTAAGTCAAAAAGTCCCTAGAATAGGTGAGGCTAATCCAAAAACCGCAAACAATTGGATGAGGCTAGACTAAAAGTCCCTATGCTTGATTTTGACTTTTATGGATCCATATGAAATTGTAAACATGATTATGCTTGTTATTTAGATGTTTATAATGCATGCTGGCTTTCTTTAACATGATAACGTGCGATGTAAGTGTACTTAAAAGGAGAATGAGCTATTGGGATTTTTGGAATCTTACTCTTCCTCATAGAGGCTAATCCAAAAACCCCAAACAATTAGATAAGGCTAGACTAAAAGTCTCTAGAGCTTGATTTTGACTTTTATGGATCCATATAAAATCGTAAACACGATTATACTTGTTATTTAGATGTTTATAATACATGCTTGCTTTCTTTCATATGATAACATGCAATATAAGTGTACTTAAAGGGAGAATGAGCTATTGGGATTTTTGGAATCTCACTCTTCCTCATATTATTTCAGACCATATCTAAGGAAATCTCAAGAAGCCATGGATGGGAGCCAACAAGCATAAATGGTGCTACTTTGATAATGGCTTAAGGATTTATGTAATTTAGTACACAAAAATGGTTGTACATGTTATTTTTATAATATAAACATTCACCCATATGTAAAAGTATATGATTATGATATAAATACCAATAGTGGATATTTATATGCTAAATTATGTAAATTGATTGTGTATGTGCAATAGAAAGTGTGAGTATATTTATGACGACCTTAACCTCTAATCGTAGTAATTAAGCTTAAACACATAGTCAGAAATCATAACCTGAGGCAAGAATCATCTCAAATCATCAAATTAGGAAAAAGTAAGGAAATTCGAACCTTAATATTATTAGAGTCATTAACCAAATAGTTACAACCAGTACATAAGTGAAACAAATCCCCAATTAAAAGCCTTTAGATTTATTACCAATTAATTTTCAACTCTCAAGAACCCTTTATAAGTGTTTCTAAGTCATCCCTTAATGTTGCCATAGGAAAAACCAAGGTTTCAAGGTTAATATAAGGGTTTGAGAACCTTCTCCGCAGGTAAATGCTTTCGTGCCGTGGCCAATTGCTCTCAGGTTCACTTCTTACATTTTTATAGATTTCGCTATGGCAATAGCCATGGTGAGTTAGAGTCTTATCACAGTGAGTCTATATGGTGCTGTAGTAAGAGGACCTCCTAGAGCCTACCTCACTCGCCCTCGATATTAACCACGGCCAATTCTCCTTTTTGCTGCAGCGAATTCCTCTCTGGAACACCACCAAACTCACCCCTCAACTTTCATTGTGGCAAATTCCATTTCACACCACAACAGATCACTCTTTGGATGACATCCAGTTTGGCCTCTCACATTTTGTCGTGGTTAATTTCACTTCTCACCATAGTAAATTGCTCTCTGTTACTCTCCCTAGGCAACTTCGCCTATATTGGCCGCGACTAATATTATTTTGGCTGTGGCGAAACACCTTCTGGTCTTACAACTTCAAAAATTTTGTCTCATATACTCTAACTCTCCCTCTAGTGACACCCTAGGGCCACTCTACCTTAATTTGTGGGGCTCTAATAGCTTTCATTTGCCTAATTTACCCAGCTTATCTATCATTACTAATTCAAGAATTAAGTGTTAATTTATATTTATCCAACTACCATATATCAATAAGTTTATAGATTATAGACAGCAAGAATTCATGAACTATCAATAATTATCATTCAAATTCATATTCCATTAAAGGTTCCATGCATCACTAGCTTAAGTCAACATCCAATATATCACGCGGTTACATTTCCAAAAGGTAAACCATATCATAGGATCCACAAAGTTCTATGTCAAATGTTATAAACTCATACATCAAATATCCATTTAATATGAGGCATAACTCCTCAATAGATACATTTTATGTTGTCAAAATACAAACTCCTATACTTGGCAACATCATTACATGATGATACTATATAAAAGAATAACAAAATTTGTATCTACTTTACTCAGATCAGCCCAAGTATAGCCTTCTCCACACATGGTTGGAGCTCATGGATTTTCATCCACTTGCTTCCCCTTATCCTTACCTAAAAGGCCTTCACCTAAAATAGTTAGCCCATGAAATGAGGTGAGATGTAAATTGTAACATCCAATTTTCTAAAAATAAGAAAAAATGCGAGAAACATAACGTACAGTTTCTCCGTAAATAAAAAAATTCACTGGATACAAAAGAAAGACCCCCGAAATGATGTAGTTAAGGTTCCAAAAAATTTGGAAAGTATTCTAGACTCCTAAAAATGAGAATCCTAGACTCAGATGGAAAGAAAAATAGAGCTAGAATAAATAAACAATTTCTTACAAAAAAACTTATGAAATGTAATGGCATTTTTGTAATTTTAAGCAAATTTTGAAATTCACATAGGAGGACTTTTAAAATAAAATTTTTGAGTTCATCAAAGTTTTCAAAGGCCCTAAAAATCATGGGAAGGCCTGAGACAGCTAAAACCCCTCCAGTAGACGTTTTTCAACGTCATTGTACTCGAACTTTGACATATTTATTCAAGAAGATTGTAGCTCCGATTTGAGTGATTCCAAAAGCATTTTACTAAATTGGAAACCTAGATTTCATAATGGAGAAGACGGTTCTCAAAAAGGAGCTAAAACAAATTAGAAACTAAAATGCCAAGAACAAAGGGCAAAATGAGAATTTTTGAAAAGTTCTTCTTCCTCCTTTATATATATAGGTGGTGCCCCACTCTCACCCTCATGTAGCATCATATGTTTTTGCCCTAAACTAGAGAAGGAAGCCCTAGGATGAGGAGCATAAGAGGAGGAGAAATTTAAGCAAAAAGGTATGGAATTTTGGTAGTTTTTCATGCTTTCCTCCTTCCAAACCTCTTCTCCTCCATTCTCCTTTATTTCCTATGATCATAATGAAGTTTATAAATATGTTTTAAGGGAGAAATTAAAGGGAAAATTTGGATTTGAAGAGAAGAGCTCAAAGAACACAAGATTCAAGTGAGAAAAAGCAAGAAAACAAGGTAATCTCTTCTTCCATGGTTGATACCCCTTGCTACCCTTCTCCTCCATTTTGCCTTACTTGAGAAGACCTAAGAGGATTTGATTTTTAGACAAAACCAAGGGTGATTCTAAGGAAAAAGGGTGTGGAGATTGAGAATATGCAAAGGGAATTGACAAAAAGCCATTAGATTTCAAGATGCAATTTCTAGGGTTTCAATTGCACTTTATAAAATCTGATTTTATATAATGATTCTTAACCCTAAATAAGAGTTTAAATGAGCTCCTAAGATCCCTAAGAGGCTCCCCATATGCATCTTCCCTTAAGAAAACAAAGCAAGGTCCATGGAGAACAAAAACCTCTATTGTCTCGGCCTAAGGGAAATAGCATAGCTATGGAGAGTTTTAAATTTGTCTAAACCCATTCTTGAGTCATATATGATGAATGAAAAAGAGGGGAGGCCTTGGGAAAAAATTTAGGAAGCTTAGAGAATGAGTTAGTTCTTTATGTTCTATATTATGACCTAAAGAAGCAACATATAGTTAGGCTCTTAGTTTTGATTGTATGATGACTCCAATAGGCTTAAAAGGAGTCAAGAATCATATTTGAAAGGAAAGAATGGAGCCTAGAATTTATTTGAAGGGTGTTGCTTCATTGGGTGCAATTATGGAACCATAATAAAACTTATAGATCAAGCTAGAGTTAAAGCAAGTGTGTGGCCTTAGAATTAACTCCATAAACCTAATTAGCTTCCATAAATTGTGTTTAGGCCAAAAAAAATCATCCCCACACTTTTGTGTATGTGTGGCTGAAAAAAGAAGCTTGGATTCAAGAGAAAAAGTGTGTAATTGTATCCAAGGTAGCTCTCTCCACGTTCTCTGATGCATGGATATGTGCTTAGCTTGTCTTAGAATGTGTGTATGTGTATTTTCAAACCATAAAAAGTATGCTAGCATGATTTCATATGCCATGGTTTTATGATGGCATATTATGTTCTAAATGATGTTATGATGTTTGTTTGGGTTTGCTTGAGGATGGTGAGGCCAAGAACCCTTAGCCATGGTGAGGATGAGCTAAGAACCCTTAAGATTGGTTGAGACAGAGTAAAGAGTCTCCTAAAAGTGAGATGGACTCCCAAGAGCATGGTTGAGTCCAAGAATCTCTTAAAGAATGGGTGAGGCAAGTCTAACATCCATAAGAAATTGGGTGGGGCTAATCCACTTGCTTGGCAAGCCTTTGTATGCCATGTGTGACTTTTTCAAATGCTAAGAATACTCCTTGAATGATTACATATGTCCACATGCCATGCATGCATTTGTAAGACTTGTTTTGCATCCATTATGTATGATTGAATGGGAGATAAGCTATTGGGATTCTTTGAATCTCATCCCCTCCTCTCTAATGATCGAACATGCTAGGTAGACCAAGTGGATAAGGTAATGAAAGCCAACCACCTTAAAGATGAGAGTATGACATCCAAGAACATGAATTTTGCTACTTTAAGGACATACAAATGGCAAAAGATGTAACTAATAGATGTATATGTATTATAATGTTACGAACACATGTATTTATGATAACATGTCATGTATGAATGGGAGGATGTATTATGTGACCATTAGATTACGATTTGAGCATGTTATAGCCTTGTAGCTCCTTGAATGCTATTATGGAATTGTGTATAAGTGTGGGCAAGATGGCAAAAATGAGAGGCATGAGATTTGGGACCATTTGGACAGCTCACACAAGTCCTAATTATGCTTTTAGACTTGCCAAAGAGGTGTCGAACCCCAAGGAAAATCATTTGGACATTTTGGTCTCCTATATGGAGCCAACATTGACCATAATAGAACCCTATGCCACTTTTCATCCAAATGAGTTCTTCTTAATCTGAGATTTGGCATGAAATTATAGCTTGTTGAGAGCTTTTTGGGAAGCTAAATAATATAATTTTTGGAGTTCTAGAGAATATTTAATGAATTTTTAAAGTTGAGAAATTTTCTAGTTTTGGTCATGTCACTATTTATACTGGTCCGAAAATGAAATCTGTCACACAAGACTCAAATGATGTCTAATTGTCACAAAATTTTATACAAAGAAACTAAACATACCCAGTGACTTGTGCCAACTAGAAGTACCTCATTTAGATATCTAGAGAGGGAGATATAAATTTTCAAAGAATCTGTCCAGTATCAAGAACTCCAACCAACCTCAATTACTGTTTGATTGAGTTTCGAGGTCTAGATGTGCCTGAACTGATCTGGAGTTATTTTTTTCCTCTATCTAACATCCACAGCTTTCTATATTAATATCATTTGCATAGATTGGATTTTTTTGGAATTAATTAGAGAAGTTTGCTGTAGAATTATATAATAGCACCATTGGACAGCCTGACCTCTGGACCATTTCGAATGTCAAACATTCTGTGTGTTGAATGTTATGATCTAGACATATTTGTAGCATGAAGTATACATGTGTAGCTTTCTAGAATGGCTAAAAATGCATGATTTGAATTTTTCTAGAATTAGTTATGATTTTCTAAAGTTTGTGACAAAAAAAGGAAAATTCTAGCCGAAATTATATATGTGAATTTTATGCTTCCTCTTGCTACACACGAGCTCTAGGCCAATTTTGATGATGGAAATAATTTGTATCCATGTAATTAAATATAAGAATTTGATGTATGAGCTCACATGATCTACGTGACATCAAATGAAATTTTTGTACGCGACGTAACGCTAAAATATTCATTATTTTTATGCTATGTTCTTTGCTCTTCCACGAGTTACATGATGTGAAGCATGAGAATAGTATGAGAAAAGCTAGGAAGTTATGGTGTTACATTTATTGGTATTATAGTTATGTAAAGGGCTATGTAAAGGCTTGAATGGATAGGTAGAGCCTTATATGAGACATTTTAGGTGTATGAAGATAGTTGTGGCTTGTTTTATGATGAGTAAGTTGTAGAATGGTCTTGGAGTAGTTAGTAGACACCGGGAAAGAGTGGCCTCTCGAGTAGCTTGAGCAGAGCTACCCTTGAGCAGAGTTAAGTAATCCGACAGCTAGAGTTTGATGAGATATGATAGTTCGCCGGAATCAGTGGTAAGCCCTAGATATAAACGATGAGAAACGATCTTGTTGATATGAAGAGGCTTGCTAGAGAGAGTATGTGAGGCCTAATTCTGCTAGTAGTTACACTCAGACCATTCCAAGATGTCTTTCATAATGTAGAGATAAGTAAGGATGCAACGCAGTATGAGATGAGACTGTGGCTGTACAAAACCAGTTTAGAGGGGAAATGAGAAGAGAGTTATCCCCTAGTCACAACACCCAAATGTCAAGATAAGTATTAGAGCCCGAAAGGTTAATTCCCCGAAGGTAATAGTTGGCTATTCATGAACGAAACAAGAGGTAGAACTCTTTAGCTTGATGATGGGCTGGATATAGAGACAATGAGGCTCAAGTTGGTAACTAAAGGTAAAAATCCAATCCTTAAAAAAGCAAGCCAATCAGAGGCCACTAGCCACTAGCCACAACCAATTCATTACTTAGCCGTGGCCAATTTTTTCAGAAAGCAGCGAAGCAATTCAGAGAGTTCCTCGCCACAGCCAATTGAGAAGTTAGCCGCAACCAATACTTAGATAGCAAAACTAGGGTGAACTCGAGGCTAATTAGTCACGATGAATGATATGCTAGCCGTGGCGAATGGCAGTATGAATGCCTTGTTGGTCATATTCAGGCCAACTTGAGGAATGAACTGATAAAGGATCAATTGATCCACATAGAGTGGGAACCCCTAGTATAAGTAGAGAAAAGAGTAATGAATAGTCACGGAAGATTGGTAAGAAATTCATGGGCCTAGTAGTTGAGATTGAGAAAAGAGCTCAGCATAGAGAAAGTTAGACACAGGGATGATAAGGTTGTTGAAACCTGCCTTTAAGGTGTTGACCCTAACCTAGGATGCTACCCTATGAGATACTAAATGATAGAATGTTAGTATAGCCTCAAAATAAAGTAAGATAAGATTACCAGTAGTAAGGCACATAGTGAGTGACCTAGAAAGGTGTAGCTCATAGGTAACACCTAGAGGTAAGTATAAGTAGCCCAGTAATAGAGGCTCAAAAAAGAATGAGGATAGTTAGTAAGCTACGGATTTGATAAGATGGTTAGCCTAGGCTAAGCATAAGCTAAAGCTTGGGAAAGATAACCAGTAGCATCATTCCAAGTGAGATATGTGAATGAAAGACTCAATGAAAGTTCTCCCTAGATCGAGAAAGAAAAGATGAGATATCTTGAGTCGAAGAAACCACCCAGTAGTGGTTAGCAAATTTCCTTAAATAAACCCCTCGAGTAGTAAAGTATACTGATAAAGGAAGCAAGGAAGAGCTGAGAAACTAGCTACAGAAAAATGCTCTCGCTTTAGTAATGATTAAATGAGTAAACTGAGTTAGAGAGGTAAACGGATAGGGATCCAATAATTAGTTAGGCGAGCTCCCTAATATAAGAATGATATAGGGTTAAGGCACGCAAGTAATTAGAGCACCCAATAGAGCATAAGTTTTCAGTGAGATAGAATCTAAACATTAAGAGTATGTGTTCCGAATTAGGTTAGCAAAACCCTAGAAATAGTATACTGTGCTCCTGGGGTAAGGCTAAAGAGGCTAAACAGAAAGAAAACCCTACTCTGATCCGAATGTAGAAATAAACTGAGACAGATAATTAGTGCCTTAGTACCCTCAGGGAAGCTCGAGGGAATTAAAGACTGCCTCAAAAGGCGAGTCTTGTATTATGCAAAGAAAGAGTGCAAGCCTAGAGCGTTATAGAATGAAATTCCTAGGATTATATGAAATAGAATCCTTCTTACTAAGGGATGGTCTAGCTAAAAGCAGAATATGAGTATGAGCAAAAAATTGACCCCCTTGATATTACAGAAAGTGAATAAGTAAAGGAACCTTGGGAAAATGCAAGTGCTCTTGAGCATAAAGAAACCTGAACTGGCAACAGAAACAGCTAGTAGTAAAACATCTTTTTACCTAAGTAAGAGGATAAGAAGGTAGAAAGAGAAGATATGACAGTGTTCAAGCCGAGGACATATTAGATTGAGAATAGATATTCAGTTAATGTGCTTGAGTACTTAAGAAAGCACACTTGTCCTTAGCATAGATGCCCTTCTAGCATGATATTGCTCGAAGTTAAAAAAATAGTCAAGTAATGTAGAGAGATCTCAAGATGTAGTAGAGGAAGAATCCTACTTTCCCTCAACACTCTACGAGATTAGGGCAAATAGAGAAAAGTAAGAGAAGGATACTTTAGATTATTGGGAAACTTGCAATATACAAGCGATAGTGGCTTTGAGCTTAGTTATGAGGCACCCATGTATTAGTGTTTAATGTTATGGTTTGCTTGCAATAATGGTTACATGATGTTAGGTTTGATCAATCTAATAGTAATGTAACTTGAGTGCATAGCAAACGATGACATCAATCACCAAAATGTCCCGATAATTAAAAGGTATTCTAGTTTGTTAAAGAACAAGAGGAGTTAGAAAAGAGAAGTAAAGGGATTCCAATAATATCAGAATAATGAGAAAAGCATGCAGAAAGAAATCCCTAGTAAAGAATGTTCAAATCCAGATAACATAAGTTCAATATGTATGATTTGAGTCCTTTATAGTACATGTAAACAAAATGAGTAAGGACCAATATATAGCCTCTCTCCTACCATAATGTTAACCACACTCAGAGTGTGAGATGCCCTAGTGCCAAGGCACTTAAAAGCAAAAAGTGGGCATAGTTAAAAATCACAGGATATGCGAAGAAAAGATAGCAAAGTACAATTAAAGTAAGAAAAGAAAGCCTAAGCAAAAAAGGGTTGAAGTGGGAATTAGGAGTGATGAGCGAAAATTAAGATGCTCTTAAGTATCAATATGAGGGAATCTTAGAGATCAGATGACACAGAACCCACTTCACACAAAGAGCATGATATACTTCTGAGTTTAGCCTCAGTTATTATGAGCGATAGTTATCAGAGACTTAGTGAGTATGTGTTTTACTGCCAGATATAGTACTCTTAGGCTTTAATGTCTCCCAGAGATGGATTGCAGTAGATCCCAGTATAGCACAGTGGGTTACAATTGACCTTAGTAGGGCTCTGAGAAGTAATAGTAGACCCAGGGGTCACAGTAGATCCCATAGAGTTACAGAGAGCCCTAGCCACACCATGATAGTTCTCTGGTGAGATGACGGCCTGAGATAGTTCTACAGAGCAGTTAGTCTCAGAGACTAGTACAGTTTCAGCTAGCCTTTATCTCAGAGACTATAAATCTCCTGAGTCTGGTAGACCATTGCTACAGTGATATGAAAGTTTTACTCAGACAGTTAGACCACTGACTAGATTTCTTTAGAGATGAGCATAGTATATGGGATGAGGAAAGTAAGAAATTAGCTTTCCAGAGTGAGAGTCTGATGAACCACTACCTAGTAGATATTAGCCCTGACCGAGGGATAGAAAGATCCCCCACATGCTAGCTTATGTATTTAGAAAAGGATCAAGAATAATTTTATATGAGTTAAATGGTACAGTATATCTCCAATGAGCAAACTATGAGAATACCTAGCATCCCACTAGAGCTCAACAATAGTAAGTGGTAATCACTCTTCGATGCCAGTATGAGACACAAATATTAGGCCTATCAGTATTAAAATGAGGGACTATAAATACCACTGTAAATGAGCAAAGAAAATAAGAAAAAGTCTTGACCTACAAAGATAGATGTAGTAGTAAATAGAGAAGCTAGGATCACTAAAAGCAAAAATTTCTCAAAGGAGTTGTAATCCCAATAAGTAATTAAGATATGAGGCTTGTGATAGAAAGAAATGTGAATTGTAATCATGGGATAAGCTAGTAAGAAATAATGTTGAGATAAACAATAAATGGTACATGTAAATAAATAAATAAGTAAGCAAACAGACAGAAACCTTCAATGGCTGTAATGATTAGAGAAGATGATGAGATGTTATGAGAAGTCATTAAGAGAGGACACGAGAGACTTGATATAAAAAGAGTTACCTCCCTAGATATGTAAATGAGTTCACTGAAAGAAATATTAATCCTACGAACGGGTTAACATTAACCCGATATGATTAGTAAGCTCTCTCAGAATAGGCCTCCAGAGTAAAAAATTTCTTTCCCTTATAATATCGTGTATTCTATAGTGATAGAGCCCTCATTAAGGGCTAGTAATTAAAAAAATTCCCTAGTTGAGAGAAAACTCAAATGAGTGAAATCGCAAAGAAAAGCGTATAGAGCCAAGAAGAAGGGAAAGAAAATAGCAGTTAGCCATAATAGAAAAAAGTAAGAAGAAAGCATAACCCAAATTTTGAGGATGAAATTTATTTAAGGAGGGGAGAAATGTAACATTTGATTCTCTAAAAATGAGAGAAAACACGAGAAACGTAACATACGGTTTCTCCGTAAATGAAAGAAATTCACGGGATACAAAGCAAGTCCTCCGAAATGATGTAGTTAGGTCCTAAAAAATTTGGAAAGCATTCTAGACTCCTAAAAATGAGAATCTTAGGCTTAGATAGAAAGAAAAATGGAGCTAAAATGAAGAAAAAATTTCTTACAAAAAACTTACGAAACATAACGGCATTTTCGTAATTTTGAGCAAATTTTGGAATTCACACAGGAGGGCTTTTTAAATAAAATCTTTGAGTTCCTCAGGGTTCTCAGAGGACTTGAAAACCATGGGAAGGCCTAGGACAGTTAAAGCCCTTCCGGTGGACGTTTTTCAACATCGATGTACTCGAACTTTGACAGATTTGTTCGGGAAGGTTTTAGCTTCGATTTGATTGATTCCAAAGGCATTTTACTAAATTGGAAACCTAAATTTCATAATGGAGAAGACGGTTCTCAAAAAAGAGCTAAAACAAATTAGAAACAAACATGCCAAAAATGAAAGGCAAAATAGGAATTTTTAAAAAGTTCTTCTTCCTCCTTTATATATATAAGTGGCCCCCCACTCTCACCCTCATGTAGCCTCATATGTTTCTACCTTAAACCAGATAAGGAAGCCTTAGGATAAGGCGCACAAGAGAAAGAAGAAGAGGAGGAGAAATTCAAGCAAAAAGGTATGAAATTTTGGTAGTTTTTCATGCTTTCCTCCTTCCAAACCTCTTCTCCTTCATTCTCCTTTGTTTCATAGGATTATAATGAAGTTTATAAATATGTTTTAAGGGAGAAATTGAGGAAAAAATTCGGATTTGAAGAGAGGAGCTCAAAGAACACAAAATTCAAGTGAGAAAAAGCAAGAAAACAAGGTAATTTCTTCTTCCATGATCGATACCCCTTGCTACCCTTCTCCTCTATCTCGCCCACTTCAAAAGACCTACGAGGATTTGATTTTTAGGCAGAACCAAGGGTGATTCTAAGGACAAAGGGTGTGGAGATTAAGAATATGCAAAGGAAATTGATAAAAAGCCATTAGATTTTAAGATATAATTTCTAGGGTTTTGATTACACCTTGTAAAATCTGATTTTGTATGATGATTCCTAGGCCTAAATAAGAGTTTAAATGAGCTCCCAAGATCCCTAAAAGGCTCCCCATATGCATCTTCCCTTGAGAAAATAAAGCAAGGTCCATAGAGAGTAAAAACCTTCATTGTCTCGGCCTAAGGGAGATAGCATAGCTAGGGAGAGTTTTAAATTTTTCTAAACCCATTCTTGAGTCATATATGATGAATGAAAAAGAGGGGAGGCCTTGGAAAAAATTTAAAAAGCTTAGAGAATGAGTTAGTGCTTTATATTCTATATTATAACCTAAAGAAGCAACATATAGTTAGGCTCTTGGTTTTGATTGTGTGATGACTCCAAGAGGCTTAAAAGGAGTCAAGAATCATATTTGAAAGGAAAGAATAGAGCCTAGAATTTATTTGAAAGGTGTTACTTCATTGGGTGCAATTATAGAACCATAATAAAGCTTATAGTTCAAGCTAGAATTCAAGCAAGTGTGTGGCCTTAGAATTAATTCCATAAACCTAATTGGCTTCCATAAATTGTGTTTAGGCCAAGAGAAATCATTCCCACACTTTTGTGTGTGTGTATGGCGAAAAAAAAGAGCTTGGATTCAAGAGAAAAAGTGTGTAATTGTATCTAAGGTAGCTCTCTCCACCTTCTCTCATGCATGGATGTGTGCTTAGCTTGTCTTAGAATGTATGTATATGTATTTTTAAGCCATGAAAAGTATGCTAGCATGATTTCATATGTCATGGTTTTATGATGACATATTATGTTTCTCAATGATGTTATGATGTTTGTTTGGGTTTGCTTGAGTGTGGTGAGGCCAAGAACCCTTAGCCATGGTGATGATGAGCCAAAGATTGGTTGAGACAAAGTAAAGAGTCTCCCAAAAGTGAGATGGACTCCCAAGAGCACAGTTGAGTCTAAGAATCTCTTAAAGAATGGGTGAGGCAAGTTCAAATCCAAAATCCACAAGAAATTAGGTGAGGCTAATCCACTTGCTTGGCAAGTCTTTGTATACTATGTGTGACTTTTTCAAATGCTAAGAATGCTCTTTGAATGATAGCATATGTCCACATGCCATGCATGCATTTGTAAGACTTGTTTTGTATTCATTATGTATGATTGAATGGGAGATGAGTTATTGGGATTCTTTGAATCTCATCCTCCTCTCTAATTATCTAACATGCTAGGTAGACCATGTGGACAAGGTAATGGAAGCCAACCACCTTAAAGATAAGAATATGACATCCAAGAACATGAATTTTGCTTTTTTAAGGACATACAAATGACAAAAGATGTAACCAATGGATGTATATGTATTATGATGTTATGAACACATGTATTTATGATAACATGTCATGTATGAATGGGAGGATGTATTATGTGACCATTAGATTATGATTTGAGCATGTTATGGCCTTGTAGCTCCTTGAATGCTATTATGGAATTGTGTATAAGTGTGGGCAAGATGGCAAAAATGAGAGGCATGAGGTTTGGAACCATTTGGGCAGCTTATACAAGTTTTAATCATGGTTTTAGACTTGCCCAAGAGGTTCCAAATCTAAAGGAATACCATTTGAACATTTTAGTATCCTATGTGAAGCCAAAATTGACTATAATAGAACCCTAGGTCACTTTTTATCCAAATGAGCTCTTCTTGATCTAAGATTTGAAATACAATTAGAGCTTGTTGAGAGCTTTTTGGGAAGCTAAAGAACAGAATTTTTGGAGGTCTAAAGAATATTTGATGAATTTTCAAATTTAAAAAATTTTTTGGTTTTGGTTATGTCACTATTCATACTGGTCTGAAAATGAAATCTTTTACAAAGGGCTCAAATGATGTCCAATTGCCATGAAATTTTATACAAAGAAACTAAACATACTTGTGCCAACTAGAAGTACCTCATTTGGATGTCTAGAGAGGGAGATATAAATTTTCAAAGAATCTATCCAGTATCAGGAACTCCAGCCGACCTTAGTTACTGTTTGATTGAGTTTCAAGGTCTGGACGTGCCTGAATAGGTCTAGAGTTATTTTTTCCCTCTAGTTAACATCCACAGCTTTCCAGATTGGTATCATTTGCATAGATTTAATTTTTGTAAAATTAATTAGATATTTTTGAAATTTGCTGCAGAATTCTATGCAACACCAGTGGACAGCCTAACCTCTAGACCATTTCAATTGTCAAACGTCCTTTGTGGTTAATGTTATGGTTTGGACATATTTTTAGCATAAAATAAACATGTGCAGCTTTCTAAAATAGCTAATAATGTATGATTTTAATTTTTCTTGAATTAGTTATGATTTTCTAAAATTTGTGGCAGAAAAAGGGAAATTCTGGCCGAAATTATATATGTGAATTTTATGCTTCCTCTTGCTACACACGAGCTCTAGCCCAATTTTGATGATGGAAATAAGTTGTATCTATGTAATTAAATATAAGAATGTGATGTATGAGCTCACATGGTCCACGTGATATCGAATGAAATTTTCATACACGACGTAACACTAAAATATTTATTTTTTTATGTTATTTTCTTTGCTCTTCCATGAGTTAGATGATGTGAAGCATGAGAAAAGCTAGAAAGTTATGGTGTTACACAAATCTCAGTAACCGAAATAATTTTCATTTATATAATCTAATTTAATTAACATATATGCATGAATCAAAATTAGCATCAGAATCATATCAGTCATTTCAGCAAATGAAATGATTAGGCCACTATGATTACCATCCCATACTAGCAATTATATTTCCACATGTTAAAGGCCAATAATAGCGGGAAAGGCCCGTTCATGGCACCCACTCCTCAATGAGCACAATTAGGGCTCAGTGGATCTGGGGTCTGATCATAACCCAGTGCCCGATCGAAGCATATATACAGATGGTAGCTGAACTACAGCTCTACTATAGACTCACAAGGTCTAAACACAATATAACAAATAGCCAATCAATATTTAGCATTTCAAATCTTTCATGTGCAACAAATATAAAATTAAAGCAAATATATGCATGGAATTAATATAATCCCCAGTTACCTCACTTGTAGCCAATTCTTTAAGAGCCAACTGAATGCTACTTCAGCCTATGGATACAAAATCAAGCCTCCTAATTATCATTTATATTAGCAAGCCCATCACTCAAGGAGTTATACTACAAAGGACTACTCAGAAATACTTACCTAATTACCATAAGAACTAAATTCGGATTTGGTTGAGCCTATAACAGTAACCTCAAAAAAACACCTTAAATTCTGAGTAAATTCATATAAAAACAATACCCATATCATAAATTAGCTATACGGGTCCCAAACTAGTAGAGAAAATATCAAAATAAGGAGTCTATACTTACTTAACAACACATCTAGCCTCAACCTATGAAATTTTACCATGAAAACACCAAAAACACATTTTCAGATTTTGGGTATCGTGAAGGTGCTACAAATAAGAAGCCAATAGGGTCAAATTGAAGAGAAAGAGAAGAAGATTAAATTATATAACATTCACCTTGGCTAATTTTGACTTTAAAAGTGAGAAATGGGGCCAAGAAGGTGGTGGAAACCCTAACCTCTAAGAGACCTCCGAAGTTGCCTTATGTTTTTTGAGGTTTTGCAGAATGGGGGTGGATAGAATGATTTTTAGGGTTTAAATTGGGTCTTAAATGGGTTATGGGTTGACCCAAAGGCCCAAATCCATATAGGTTCAGATTTTATGCTTGTTGGGCCAGATTTCATAAGTTGAGCTACAGAAATTTGATTGGGTTAGGCCAAGTTCCAAGAATTCATTTGGTTTTGGTCTGCATAAGGGATGTTGGGCTAATTATAAAAGTTCATGCAAATTGAGTTTTGGGCCTCTATCCCCTTAAACCAAATTGAGCCATTGCTAAGTGGTCTCTCTTGGGCCAAAACTCACAATAGGAAGTTGAGTCTGAACCTAAATTCATTGAGTCTCCATTAATCCTTACCCATAGCTTACTAAAATTAATTTGGGCCTAGATAAAGTTTCTAACCCAATTAAATCTCAAACCCATATTAATAATTTATTTCTCTCCAGATTTCAATTCACATGGTTTGCCGAATTATTTCATAATAATTATTCTTAATTATATTTAATATATGATTAATACCTTAATTAATTTTGGGGTGTTATAATATTGCCAAGTAGATAGGTCATTTTAAGTTGCATGATGTTTGAGACCTTATGAGATGGTCATATATCCTGTGTTTCATATCTTGGATGTGCTCAAATGGTCACATTCATTAAGGAAGCTCATTTGGAACCATTTGATGCCATAAATGTGCCATTTTGAGCCATAAAATAGCCCTAAATCAAAACTAAACCAAATGAGTGAATTTTGACATGAAATTTGGCAAGAATTTATATCTTATTTAGAAATTTCCACAAAGCCAAGGAATAAAGTATAACACCCTAAAATTAATTAAGGTGTTAATCATGGATTTGGACTAATTAAGAATAATTATTATAAAATAATTGGGTAAGTTATATGAATGGGAATTTATAGAAAAATAAGTTATTAATATGGGTTTAAGATTTCAATTGGATTAAAGCTTAATTTAGGTCCCAAAATTAATTTGAGTAAGCCATGGATAAGTATTTATGGAGCTCCAATGATTTTAGGTGCAAGCCTAACTCCCTATCATGATACTTGGGCCAAGAGAGATCACCTAGTAATGGCCCAATCTGATTTAGTGAAATAGAGGCTCAAGACCTAATTTACATGAGCTCTTATAGTTGCCCCGACACACATTATGCATACCCAAATTGGATTGACTCTTGGAACTTAGCCTGACCCAATCAAATTTTTATAGCCCAACTTATGAAATAAGGCCCAACAAGCATAAAAATCTGAACCCATGAGGATTTAGGCCTTTAGGTCAATCCATAACCCATTTAAGACCCAACTTAAACCCAACTAAACCCTAAATACACTTAGCCTCCTCCCCATTCTACAGAAAAAACACAAGAGATAAAGCAAAATTTGGAGGTTTAGAGGGAGGCTAGGGTTTTTCTGCATTCCTCTACCATTTCTCACTTTTAGAGGAAGATTTGGCTAAGGTAATTTGTATAAAACACGTCCCTCTCATTCTCCTATTCATCTTGGTCTGATTAGTTTCATTTTGAGAATTTTTCATCTCTTCTTAGGATGAAATATGGTTCTTGGATGATTGTTGTAAGATTTTCAGAGTTGGAGGTCAAAAGGATGATTAGGTAAATGTTTTCCTTCCATTTTGTGCATTATTTTGCTGGAAAATGTCCTTAAGGGTTGATTTTCATAATGGGTTCTATTATTGTGCGAAATTACAAGGAGATGAAGGTGAAAAACTAAATTTTCTGGGCTTGATGACTCAAATTTGAATTTGGGAATGTCCCACGGTATGTTCTTGGTAGTTAAGGTTCAACTCAATCTATTTAACCTCTTAGATGTATGGATAAGTGATTTCTCTCCTTTATGAGATGCATGTACTAAATTCCCATCATTTGGACTGAGTTTTGGTGCATGCCTTGTATATGTACGAAAATGGAGATGTGGGGAGTGAACCATTGTGAGCTTTGATGTCTTGACCTTGAATTGGTGCAATTGACCCTTTAAGAAGCTAGGTAAGTAACTTTTAGGTAGCCATTGGAGGTTTAACCCTTTGGATATATGATTTATTGCTACAAATGATGATAACTATACTTGTTTTAGGCTTGGTGTGCATTTGAATTATAATGGTAGCTAAGACAGAGTAATTGGCTTCATTAAGGTAACTGGGCTTATTTTCCTAATTCTATGTATATACTCATGTTAATATGATCTTTGTTACACATGCTTGATTTTGAAATGCTAAATGATTGGTTAACTACTTGAATTGTTATTGTGATTATACCTTGTGAGTCCATGGTGGAGCTGTGGTGTGGCTACCACTCGTGCATGTGCTTCGATCAAGCACTGGGTTGTGATCAGACCCCAGATGCACTGAGCCCTGGTTTTGCTCATTATGGAGTAGGTGCCATGGACGGATCTCTCCCAATGTTATTGGCCATTAATATCTTATGTATGATTGCTGGTATGGGATAGTAGTCATTGGTAACTCAACTAGTTTATTTGTAAATTGAATGATGGTTCTGGTATTGATGATATGAAACTGCATTGTATTGATTAATCTATACATATATATGGAATTTGCCTCTTGTTACTAAGATTGTATATCTCACCCCAATTGTGAGCTAACATTTTCAGGGACCGAATCTTTTAGTGGTAAGGAGAAAATTAATAGAAGTTTATTATGTGGTTTGGTAGTAGGTAGGTTTGGAAACCTTGTCAAATTGTATTTGTATAACTAGACTACTAGTTTTATGTAATTGCCACATTACATCATAAATTGCCAAGCATAGGGACTGTAATCATTTGATACATTAGATGTCAACTTAAACTAGTGATGTATGGAATTTCTAATGGGACTCATGTTTGAATAGAAATGTGAGTAGTGTATGAACTCTTTGCTGTCATTGATCTATGAACTCACTGGTTTATGGTGGCTAGAAGGTTAAGGATTCACATTTGAGTTTTGAATGGATAATGATAGATGTGTTAGATAGATTAGGTAAAAGAAAGACACTACATTTTCATAAACTAAGTTAAAGTGGCTTAGAGTGTTGCTAGAAGGGGAATTGGAAAGCATGAGATGAAATTTTGGGAGTTATAAGAACATAAGGGAATTGGCCTCGGCCAAAAGTAATGAAGTTGCCCAGGGAGGGTAACAGAGGAAATTAGTCGCGGCCAAAATTTAATTGGCCTTGGCCAAATGGTAATAGAGGATAATTGATTGCGGCCAACATTTAATTGGCCTTGGCTAAATGTGGCGAAGCTGCCAGGGAAGAAAACAAAGAGCAATTGGCCGCAGCAAACAGTGAGGTTAATTGCGGCTAAGTCTGAGAGGCAGGTTTGAGGGCATTCCAAAGGGTATTTGGCTACGGTAAAAGGGATATTTGGCCGTAGCAAAATGTGCAAAATTTATGAAGGTGTAAGGAGTTGAACTCGAGAGTAATTGGCTGTGACGCGAGAGAATTTAGCCACGGCGAAGGTGCTCAATTTCTTATATTCACCTAGAAACCTTAGTTTTTTTATAGTAATACAAAGGAATGATTTAGAAATACTTGTAAGAGGTTTTTGTGAGTTGAAATTGATAAATGAAATAATCAAAGGCTCCTTATTGATGATTAAATTCACTTGCACATTCGAATAATTGTGGTTTTCTAATTAATGACCTTAATAACATCAAGGTTCAAATTTTCTTATATTTTTTGAATATAATCAGTTGTAATGACTTTCAACCTTGATTTATGATTATTATTTACGTACTTAACCTTAATTATGATGATTAAAAGTTAGAGTTGTTACATATAATTTTTGTAACTCTATAGAATTCCTTTTATTTTTCAAACTTGGCTAAATTATGCAATAAGGATTCACATTTGAGTTTTGAATGGATAATGATAGATGTGTTAGGTAGATTAGGTAAAAGAAAGACACTAAATTTTCACAAACTAAGTTAAAGTGGCCTAGAGTGTTGCTAGAGGGGGAATTGGAAAGCATGAGATGAAATATTGGGAGTTATAAGAACATAAGGGAATTGGCCTCGGCCAAAAGTAATGAAGTTGCCCAGGGAGGGTAACAGAGGAAATTAGTCGCGGCCAAAATTTAATTGGCCTTGGCCAAATGGTAATAGAGGATAATTGGTTGCGGCCAACATTTAATTGGCCTTGGCTAAATGTGGCGAAGCTGCCAGGGAAGAAAACAAAGAGCAATTGGCCGCAGCAAACAGTGAGGTTAATTGTGGCTAAGTCTGAGAGGCAGGTTTGAGGGTATTCCAAAGGGTATTTGGCTACGATAAAAGGGATATTTGGCCGTAGCAAAATGTGCAAAATTTATGAAGGTGTAAGGAGTTGAACTCGAGAGTAATTGGCTGTGACGCGAGAGAATTTAGCCACGGCGAAGGTGCTCAATTTCTTATATTCACCTAGAAACCTTAGTTTTTTTATAGTAATACAAAGGAATGATTTAGAAATACTTGTAAGAGGTTTTTGTGAGTTGAAATTGATAAATGAAATAATCAAAGGCTCTTTATTGATGATTAAATTCACTTGCACATTCGAATAATTGTGGTTGTCTAATTAATGACCCTAATAACATCAAGGTTCAAATTTTCTTATATTTTTTGAATATAATCAGTTGTAATGACTTTCAACCTTGATTTATGATTATTATTTACGTACTTAACCTTAATTATGATGATTAAAAGTTAGAGTTGTTACATATAATTTTTGTAACTCTATAGAATTCCTTTTATTTTTCAAACTTGGCTAAATTATGTAATAAGGATTCACATTTGAGTTTTGAATGGATAATGATAGATGTGTTAGGTAGATTAGGTAAAAGAAAGACACTAAATTTTCACAAACTAAGTTAAAGTGGCCTAGAGTGTTGCTAGAGGGGGAATTGGAAAGCATGAGATGAAATATTGGGAGTTATAAGAACATAAGGGAATTGGCCTCGGCCAAAAGTAATGAAGTTGCCCAGGGAGGGTAACAGAGGAAATTAGTCGCGGCCAAAATTTAATTGGCCTTGGCCAAATGGTAATAGAGGATAATTGATTGCGGCCAACATTTAATTGGCCTTGGCTAAATGTGGTGAAGCTGCCAGGGAAGAAAACAAAGAGCAATTGGCCGCAGCAAACAGTGAGGTTAATTGCGGCTAAGTCTGAGAGGCAGGTTTGAGGGTACTCCAAAGGGTATTTAGCTACGATAAAAGGGATATTTGGCCGTAGCAAAATGTGCAAAATTTATGAAGGTGTAAGAAGTTGAACTCAAGAGTAATTGGCTGTGACGCGAGAGAATTTAGCCACGGCGAAGGTGCTCAATTTCTTATATTCACCTAGAAACCTTAGTTTTTTTATAGTAATACAAAGAAATGATTTAGAAATACTTGTAAGAGGTTTTTGTGAGTTGAAATTGATAAATGAAATAATCAAAGGCTCCTTATTGATGATTAAATTCATTTGCACATTTGAATAATTGTAGTTGTCTAATTAATGACCCTAATAACATCAAGGTTCAAATTTTCTTATATTTTTTGAATATAATCAGTTGTAATGACTTTCAACCTTGATTTATGATTATTATTTATGTACTTAACCTTAATTATGATGATTAAAAGTTAGAGTTGTTACATATAATTTTTGTAACTCTATAGAATTCCTTTTATTTTTCAAACTTGGCTAAATTATGCAAATTTGTCTGTACACTATTCATTTAATTAGTTTTGGTTTTTTGTATATTTGAGGGGCCAAAAGAACTCCATTCCTCATGAAATTTTATAAGCATATAGTTGGCATTATAAGCTTTCCACAGCCACTAAGATCCTTAATTTAGAGTTATGTAGCTCAAGATATGTATGTTCAAAGTTTTAGGTCTGCATATGCATGAAACTCTAATAGTGTTACCATTCCATTAGATTTTTATAGAATAAATGAAATTTTTTTAACCTAAAATTTTTATAATATGTAGTTCATGCCATGAACTTTCTAGAAAGTCCTTATTTGCATGATTTGGAGTTTTCTGGCTCAAGATATGGATTTTTAAAGCTAGTGGCTATATTATGCAACAATGTGAAATTATGGAAATCTGGTAAATTGAAGCACATGGCTTGGAACCCGAATTCCTTGCTCATTTTTGTAATGTTTCCAGTTGAGCAAATATATTAAGGATGATTTTAAGATTGGTAAGTTAAAATGGTGCATTCAAGCTAAATTGAAGTATTTGCACCATTAATGTCAGCATTTTCAGGTACTAGAAGTGTTGAAAATATAAAAATGGATGTTGCAAACACTATATAATGTAAATATTGTGCTACCTTATTATGGTATGAAAATATATACACAAAATAATATTTCTTATTTAATTAAATTCATCTTATTTTATCCACTTATCATAATAGTGAACACTCCATAAGCACTCAACAAGTCCAACACTTCACACCTCCACTTGGGTCTACACTTTGTCTTCTACATTTCATACCAAAATAATAAAATAAGCTTCTAAATTAATTTAGTAGTATTAAATATAAATATCAATAACTATGGAATAGTAAACTTACCCACATTCCACTCTTAGAAAAAAGGTCAATTTTCCAACTAAGCATTTCATCAAAAATTTAATGTGCAACTTTAAATACTAATAACAATTAACACCTAATCAATATTCTAACCAATTCACTTGAATTACTAAAAGCTTAATCACACTTTTAATTAACTAATTTCAACCTCAATTGTCAAATTTTCCAAAATTCCCAATTATCAAATCCTAAGATTCAACATCATCTATTTTAAACTCTAATCAATTCAAAATGAAGGTAAGAGGAAGTAGAATAATTTTTCTTCATGTCCCTTAGCTAAATCCTTAAACAAAGACCTTAAATGGAGCTTGCAAATTGATGAAGAAGCTTGAAGCTCTTCTTTCCTCCTATGGGACATCAGTTTCGATTGAGAAAGTATGAAGGAGTGTTTTAGATTTTATGAATAGGGTATTTTAGTATCAATAAGTATAGGTTAGGATCTTCAATTTTAGTAAAGGTTATAATCTACCAAAAATCACCATGGGTAATAATAATTCATTTAAAAAGTTACTTTTTGTTATTTATTAAAAGAAAATTCCAATCACATGTTGGGATTTTCTACTTCCTTTTATTTTAGTTAGGTTTGGATTCTAGATTGGACTTCTACTCTTTTTTCTATCATCTTTTAAATCCAACTCACTTTAGAATTATAATCCCTCTAAACAATATTTAATGAACAAACATATAATTAAATCCTTGTATTTTTTAATTAAAGAATTAATTAATTCCTATTAAATCCTCAATTACACAGTTCTTGAAATTTATTTCTATTTATTAATTGCTAATCACAAAAATTTTCCTAATCCTACATGTCAAACCATAATTCAACAAAATACTAATTAATCTCCCTATATCGTACCTCACACCCCTAATATTAATAATATATATATATATATATATGTTTGTATATTTTTTTAAATAAGTAACAATAATTTAGCTATTTTTTTCCAAATTTTATTTTTAATAATTTAGGATGTTACACCTTCCTAATAGGGAAGCTAATCCCGACCATTTTTAGAGAGAAGTTATATCCTCATAAGAAAGCTAATATGGAGGATTACTCCCCTAGATGCCAATGGTGCCATGACTATATCATAATATGCCTTTTCATATACGCATAATACTATGCACACAAAATTCCTTTCTTTAAAAAAACATATCAACTTAAGCAAATAAAACTCACTTCAATTGGCATATAATTGCACAATTATCACTTTCAATATGAATATTATTCAATAAATCGTGATTTCAAGAATTTTGAGTACTGATCAAGTTAAAAGATTTAATTATCATCCATACATTACTTATCAATGACAATATGGAATTCATAAAATATGTGATAGTAAAGAAACCTCTATGTTTGAAAGCTTAAATAAGGCTTCTAATTACCCTTTATATCATAATTTTTTAGTAGTTTAATTGTTAGATATAAGAGTCTACTCAAAATATGCAAAAACTCAAAGTTTCTTCTATTTCAACAAAAACAGTGTTGCATTGCAACATGCTTGGTGTCGTACTACCACATAGGATTTTTCTTGTGCGACAAAGTGATTGGTGCCACAGTACTACTTCTTCTCTTTCATGAAGTTGGCACTATTTATAGTAATGTTAACTTCCAAATTTTGCACTTTTAGACCCAATTCTCCTTATCCAAGCATGTTAAACACTAAATAAACATCTTAGAACATCAATACAACCATCAAAACAAGTTTTACATGCAAGAATCAAGAGTTGCATTATCGAGGTCATAAAGAGAGAAAGTGGTGGTTAAAGTAATCTAGAGCTTTCATTCATTTCTTTTACACAAATGGTGTCTACTCCTCACATGGGTAATTAAAAGCTTAAAAAAAATTTTAAAATGTCAAAATCAAAAGCCCAATTCTAGCTTAAAAAGAGAAAGCTTCATATCTTAGCACACATAGGGTATTACATAAAACCAATCATAACTTAGGCATCTAGACATGCTAATAATGTTTACTATAATTTTTAGAATGCATAGAAATGATGGCTTTCTTTATTCAACCATTAAGGTTCAAAAATTGCATTTAGAGAGAGAAAATTTTCATTATATGCAACAAATTAGATAATAGATAATGCAAGGAGGTGAGACTCGGTAAGACAAGCGGTATCTTACCTAATTTTGAGGCTTGGAATGGGCTAAAACTCCTTCTTCAAATTTCCTTTCCTCCTTGTAGCTCTTTTTTCTCTACCTTGCTCACTTTCTACACTCTTTGCTCTCACATCTCCTTCTCTCTCTCTCTCTCTCTCTCTCTCTCTAACACACACACACACACACATAAAAACTTTGCTTGTTCTAATGCAAAAACAATGGGAAAGAAGTGGCTTTAAATAAAGGAGTGAAAATAATCTCAACCATTGGATTTCTTCTTGAATTCACACTGTTAAGTCCTTCATCCGTTCCTTTATTCCCCACATTTTTCTTACTAACTTCATAAGAAGGTTAATAAACAAGTACTTAGTAGATAAAAATTTTGCTTAATTTGGTTAATACTAGGTATAAATTTATCTCTATTTAAGGCAAGATTTACATCAAAACTTCCAGATCATCATGCTCGTAATTCCTATGTTAATTTCATCATAGGAAAATTAATTTCAAACCTAAGCTAAAATTATGAGTTTTGACCATAAACTCCTATCATTTATATTTTGGCCCTAAAAATTTTCCTTGGTAGTTCATAGAAATTAGCTCTCAGAATATTTATTTCATAATTTCATTTGTTTTCTTAATTATTATTATTCCAATTAATTTTAATAATTCTTTAAAATTGCTAATTCATTACATAAAATTTCAAAAAAATTTCCTTATGACTTATGGTCATAGAAACTCCTTAAATCTTCATTCTCCAGTCATATATGAGTCCCTAACTATTTTTTAGAATTTTATTTGATTTATTATAAATTATTAAATATTATAAACAATGCTAATTAATTTTTATTGGAAAGGAAGATTTTACATAAAGGCACGGCCTTTTTTAGCTCAGATTAGCTCTAAAAGTTTAAGTTTAGCACTAGGCTCAATGCTGCTTCCTTATTCACAACAACCTGAGTTTGATTTCTTATTTTGTTTCCTTAGATGCATCAAAGAATCTAGGTTATAACAAAAGCTTGGTCTTGTACAACAATTACCATCCTTAGCATTAAGGTTATTGAAATTTCCTCTTCTTCTTGATGACATGCCTTTGTTGCACAAACAAAACAATCATTATCAAGGTGATCAAGCTCGATAATTTATTCCTACTTGTGAAACAAAGCTATGGCATCAAGCATGAATATGCAAGTATATAAGTGCTAGTATCACTTTTACTTATGTTAACTTGCATATAAATAAAAGTCAGGCTACCAAAATTTTCCTATTTTATTCTAATCTTATCTAGATTCTCTAAGATGGACTGCTTTGATACCATAAATGTAACCCTTTTTACAAATTATTTACATGCCCCTTAATAATTAATTGCTTATTTATAACGTATAACATATGATTGCTTATAGTGAAAGTTATCGATTGTACTTGGCCATGTATCCACAGAGAAATTACATAACACATAATCATATAGATTGATTCATCACATTATTTTGTAATATTACACATAGAGTTGTCATTCAATTGGAGTGATCAATCTCATTTAAGGTTTATGACAACATTTATCTAAGTTAACATATTATTTTAATCAAGTCACAGTGACGATTGTGTCGAGCAACTTCAAATAAATTAGGTTGAAAAATATTTGTAGCTAGTGGCGCAATCAAGATCGTCTCCCTTGGAAATGAATTTCAATATTCAATTAAGTATTCTAAGTGTAAAAGTACTCTAAAAGCTACCTAATTAAAAGGGGATTTTGATTTTAATTAAACTAATTAGAATCTAATTTCACTTAAAAATACAACTACTACCTAATTGCATGAATTAAGGAGCAACTAATAGACATGTGACTAGTTTTGAATTTTTCCTTTGGTATCCACTGTCTTTATCCTAATTTAATTATCAATGTTTCTGGTCTAAGAGTCTCTATTTGTGCTCATAGCAAGTTATCTTGAGTTGCCACACAACATTCAAGACATTAACAATTTGATATTGAATTGAGATCTCAATTCCACATTAAATCATTAATTTTTGTCATTAGGATCAATGAACACTAAATTTGAATGATTAATCTATCAAATTAGCCTCTAAATTATCATCTTAGGATGTTCAATTAACCAATTAAACTCTAAGGTAGCCTCAAATTAGACATTTAAGCACACAATATCTCATATGTATTTCATCAAATACCTTGACTACATACATGAATAATTGAAGATCAATAAAAAATTTAGCACTTAATTTAATCTATTAATCATCAATTACTCTCTTAATTGATGTCGAACCAGCCACCAATCACAAATAACATAATCTTAATTCATTACAAGCATAACCAAGCAAATACATGAATAAGGAAAATGCTAGAAAGAGAGAAAAAATAAAATATAAAGCTTAGCCAAAATCCCTTTGATAATCTCCATAGATTCAAGCTTTAATCCAAAGTTGTCATCCAAGCTAGCCACAAGAGGGAATTAGTGGTTCGTGGAGTGGAGAATGATGGAGGGGAAATGGGTGGATGAGCCACGGCAATGGAGAATGGATGGATAGTGTATGAAGAGTGAATGATGGATAATTCCTCGAGCTTCCCCCCTGTCTTTTGTTCATGCTCTCCTTTCCTTTTTAACTAATGGGCCCCCCTTTTTTTTAGCATTTCACGTGCTTCCTTCAGCATTCCCCTCTCACACGTTTTTTTTCTCCTATTTCATATGCTACTCTTCATGCCTCCTTCAGCCAGTGTATATTTCACGTTCTGCTCATATGTTTTCTTATTCTTTTTTTTTTCAGCTATCAGTCACGTGTTCTGGCATCTACACGTGTGCTTGTGTGAATGCTGGTGAAAGAGAGCCTATGAGTTAGCTGGATGTACTTCTCTTCGCTCTCCATCATGTTCTGTTCTTAACCTAAGACTCTTCTTCCTTCCTAACCTGTGTGTGAATTACAATAGTTACATGACCTTCCTCCTATCATATGAGAGCTATGTGGAATAATAATAATAATAATAATAATAATAATAATAAAAGAAAACCATGAGTGAATGAAGTCATGTGCAATGACGTGTTATGTGAGAATGCAAGGGATGTGCAACGTGTAATGTAGGAAGCCTCATGCATTGAATATATGCATGCTCTCTCATGCTTCCACACAAGACTTAGTGCTGCATGTGCTACTTCCATGTGAGGGAGTGGATTGTGTGATGAGTGAATGAAGTGTCTCTCCAATCCCACATGTATGAGTGTGTGATATTTGGACTTGTGGTGTGTGTTTAATGTGTGTGGCTTTTGATTCATGGAGTTGGCCCACGTTTCTCCCTAAAACAAAACCAACGTGCTTCAACTTGTAAGTAAAAGTAAGTGTGTGTAATAACCTAATGTCTAATCATAGTAGTTATGTAACACCATACTTCTAGGACTCAATTCATGCAATTCCCATGCCTCATCTGATGTTTGTTCTATGGAAACAATCTAGTGGCATAGGGAGTTATGAATTAAAATACATTTCTCTACGGGTAAAATTTTTCTTTCGGAGTCCTGTGGGCCATATGAATGCATCTATCACATTCTCATACTTAAATACATGAATATAGCTCATTTCCATCATCAAATTTGGTCTACAACTCGTGGAAAGCAAAGGAACACATTAAAATTCATGTTTGCATTTTCGTCCAGAATTTCCTCTTTTCTGTCACAAACTTTGGAAAATCATAACTAAATCTAGAAAATTCGAAATCATACAATTTTTTTCACTGTGGAAAGATCAGGATGTCTACTGCACACTAAAAATACGTCCAAGTCACAACATTCATCACACAGGACGTTTGACATCCAAAACGCTACAGACTCACTGGCTGCCTAGGCTATGATTCAGGTTACTGATGCAAACTTCTGAAATTCATAACTAATCCTACAAAAATCACAATCACACAAATTCAGTCATTCTGGGAAGCTACAAATGTTAACTTGACACTAAAAATAATTCCTGAGTGAAACAGATACGTTTAGGCATTTGGAACTGATGGAATAGTGATTGAGTTCTGGAGTCGCCACTGTTACTAACAGCAAATTTCAAAAATGCATAACTCTGTGTTCAGACCTCCAAATGAGGTGATCTCGGTGGCCACAAAAAGCTTATGACCTCTCGTTTATGCACATAAAATTTCATAAGCATTGGACACCATTTGGCCATCGAGTGACACGAAAATCAAATCTGTCAGTATGAACAGTGCACATACCAGAAACCATAGAAAATCCCAACTTTGAAAATTCATCAAATATTCTCTAGGTCTCCGAAAATTATGATCTTTAGCTTCCCAGAAAGCTCTCAACAAGACCTAATTGCATGCCAAATTTCAGGGCAAGACTAACTCATTTGGCCAAAAAGTGGCATAGGGTTCCATTATGGTCAATTTTGGCTCCATATTGGGTACCAAAATTGCCAAATGGATTTCCTTTGGTCTTGGCACCTTTTGGGCAAGTTTAAAAGCATGTTTAAGACTTGTGTGAGCTGCCCAAATGGTCCCAAACCTCATGCATCTCATTTTGACCATTCAACCCACACTTATACACATAACCACCAAACTTTACATTCTCATACCATGGCATTTCATACTCAAAACATATGCTAATGGTCATACATCATTTCCATACATCTAAACATCATATAATAGTATGTTCACATGTGTCTCAACGTTCTTAGTACATATACAACTTCATATACATGATGAACTATCATTATGGTTCCAAAAAGGAGCAAAATAACACATAAGCTTGTCAATTGTCTCTCTTCAAGGTTGTTGGCTCCCTTCACCACAATTGCTTGGTCCACCTAGCATGTTAGATCATTGGAGAGGAGGGGATGAGATTCAAAGAATCCCAATAGCTCATCTCCCATTCAATCATACATAATATGTGCAAGCAAGTTTCACAAATGCATGCATGGAGAAAGTAGAAATCATAGGCATTTTAAAAGCAACCTTAGCATGTGAATCAATCCTACAAGACATTCAAGAGCTCACTAAGTGTTTGGATTGGCCTCACACTTCTCCTCATGGATTTTGGATTTGCCTCACCCATTCTTTGAGCACTTTGGGCTCAACCATCTTGGGAGCCCACTTTGCTTTTGGGAGACTCTTTACTTTGTCTCAACCAAGCTCAAGGGTTCTTGGCTCCAGGTGGAGAGAGCTACCTTGTATACAAACACACACTTTTTCCTTAGCTTTCAAGCCTCCTCTTTTAGCCACACACCCATAAGTTGGTGGAGATAGTTTCACTTGGCCTAGACACAAATTATGGGAGCCAATTAAGTTCATGAAACAATTTCTAGGGCTATGCAACTTGCTTAAACCCTAGATTACTCTACAACCTCCATTATGGTCCATATTGGCACCTAATGAAGTAACACCCCTCAAATGATTTCTAGGCCTCATTCTTTACTCTCAAATATGATTCTTGACTCCTTTTAAGCCTCTTGGAGTCATCACATCATTAAAACAAAGGGCCTAACATCATGTTGCTTCCTTAGGTCACAATATGGACCCTAAAGCACCAACTCATTCTCTAAGCTTCCTAAATTTTTCCCAAGGTTTCCCCTCACATTTATTCCTCATGTATGACTCAAAAATGGGCTTGAAACAATTTAAAACTCTCCCTAACTATGCCATCCCTACTTGGCCGAAAGTTAGAGCATAAATGGGATTTCATGGCTTCTTGATTTTTCCTTAATGGGGGAACCATTTAGGGAGGTTGTTAAGAGTTGTAAGAGGTCAAGGAAACACTTAAATAGCTAAGGGAACTCATGGATTAAATCAGTTTTTACAATCCCTTTAAGTGCTCTACACATTTCTAACTTGATTTTCATTAGCCTTTCTTCCAATTTCCTTGCATCTACTAACTCCTCATGGTCTAAAACCCACAATTCCTTCTTATTTCTGGACAAAATGCCTCCCCCCAAGATGGTTCTGTTCTGGCAGAACTCCACACACAAAGGGCAAGAAAAAGGAAGCAACCAAGATAGAAAAATCACCTTGATTCCAAGCTTTTCTCAAAATCTCTCTTCCTTGCTTCAACCCTCTCCTTGAATTTCGAAATTTCCCCCTCAGTTCTGGCTCAAAATAGAACCAAACATCTCATTAAATCCATAGGAAGAGAGGAGGAAAGGAGGGGAAGAAGTTTAACAAGGCAAGGAGTAGGAAAAAGTGGCTAAAACTTACACTTTTCAAAGCTTCCTCTTCCTTCCTTGGCATCCCCTCTTGTGCGCCACTCTCAGCCCTTGTTACTTCTGTTTTAATGTGTGAGAGAGCGGGTGAGGAGATCTGAGCAAAGGAGGGGCGTTTTTATAAGATAGGGTTTCACTTAAGCAACTTTTACACTTTGCAATTTAGTCCCTCTTCATAGTTTTGTTCGTTTGGGCTTGTTTCAACTCATTTTTGAAATCCGTCTTTTCCATCATATTCCTTAGGCTCTTAATCATAATAATTGCCTTTGGAACCACTCAAAAAGGATCTAAAACCATTTCGAACCGTTTGGTCAAATTTTCAGTCAACCGACAGCCGAAATCACTCACCGGAGGGGTTTCAACTGTTCTAGGGGTTCCCATAGTATTCAGGGCCTCTGAGAACCCTAGAAAGCTCAAATTTTGTGTTTAAAAAGCCCTCCTATGAGTTTTCCAAATTTTTCAAAAATTACAAAAATGCCCCTACTTCCCTTGGTAAATTTTCTGATCTCTTTTGGCTCTAGTTTTTGGGCATCTTAAACCTCAAATCCTCATTTTCTAATATTTAAAATTTTATTATAATTTTAGTTGGCCCCAATTCCTTCTATTTCAAGGACTTCCTTTTATATTTGGCCTATTTCTGACGTTTGCGGACATTGTGTTTCTCACGTTTACGAAGGGACGGGATGTTACAAGTTAAGCTTAAATACGTAGTTAATAATCACAAATCAAGGTCTATAACTATTTCAATTAATCGATTTAAGAAAATGTAAGGGAATTTGAATCTTGATGTTATTAAAGTCATTAACCAAATAATTACAACTATTTATGCACATAAGTGAATCTAATTTACAATCGAAAGCCCTTAATTCATTTATCCATTAATTCTAACTCACAAAAACCTTTTACAAGTGTTTCTAAATCAATCCTTAGCATTATCATAGGAAAAACCAAGGTTTCCAGGCTAAAAGTAAGAGTTTGGGAACCTTCCCCGCAGTTAAGTTGGCTACTGGAACCTAAAAACTAAGTTTCGCATCTTGTGCCGTGGCCTAGGACATTTGCGCCATTGCAAAGTTGCTCTCGGGTTCAACTTCTCAAATCTTTGTAAATCTCACTACAATGAGCCCATGTGACACTGTGGTAGAAACACCCCCTAGAGCTACTGTACAAAGTTTCAGGATTTGAGCTGCGGCGGGCTATACTTATGCCATGATGAAACTAGCTACTAGAACACTCATTACCTAATTCCCTCAACTTACGTTATGACAGAACATGTTGTGCCACAGCAAGGTTGCTCTCTATTACTCTCCTTAGGGAACATTTTCATTTTTCACTAACACTCATCGCTTCTGTTACTCTCACCACGGTGTGACTCTCTCTTGTGCCTATACCTCCCAAATTTTGTCCCATGCACTCTAATTCTCCCTTTAGAAAGACTCTAAAACCACTCTCCCTTAATTTGTGAGACTCTAATGGTATTTATTTACTTGATTTACCTAACATGTCTAACCTTACTAATTCAAAGCTTAGATATTGATTTCTACTCCCATACTATCATGCATTAGCCAATTCCATATGATAATAACAAGCAACTAGATTCATATACAACTAATATTATCATTCAAATATAAATCCCAATAGGGCACCATGCATTACTAGTCTAAGTCATCATTTAAGTTATCACATGATTACATTCTTGAATAGTTAACCATATCCTAGCATCAGCTAGGTTCCATGTTAGATATATAAGTTCGTACATCAAATAACAATTTATCATAAGGTCTAACTCCTCCATAAATACATTATAGGTTAACAAAACATAACCTCCTATACTTAACAATATGATTACATGATGATGGTATACAAAAGAATAACAAAATTAGTATCTACACTAAATTAGCTCAGTCCAAGTGTAGCTTCTCGCACTAGGCCTTAACTCATAGATATTCATCCACTTACTTGCCTTTATCCTTACCTGAAGGACCTTCACCTAAAATAGTTAACCTAAAAAATAAGGTGAGATGCAAATCTCAGTAACCAAGACAAATTCTATTCATATATTCAAATTTAATTAACATGTGTGCATAAAATCACATAAACATTAGAAAATAAACCTGTCGCATCAATAAATGAAACAATTAGGCTATCAATGACTACTATCCCATACTAGCAATCACGAATCCACATGTTAAAGGCCAATAACACTGGGAGAGATTTGTCCACGGCACCTACTCCCTAATGAGTACAACCAGGGCTCAATACATTTGGGGTTTGATCATAACCCAGTGCCCGATTGAAACACATACGCGAGTGACAGCCACACCATAGCTTTACCATTGACTCATAAGATCCAATCACAATATAACGGATAAGCCAACCAATTTATTTAGCATTCAAAATCATACATGTGTAGCAGATATAAAATTAAAATGGACATATGCATGGAATTTAATATGAACCCTAGTTACCTCACTTAATTAAGTCAAGTTCTACAACCAAAAGTATATCTCCAAACTCTAAAAGTCCTATATCAAATCAAAGCATATTCTTAGATGATAATTACAACATATACCAGATTCCACAAGATCCAACCATTACAAGCTACTTAGAAAAACACTTACCCAATCACCAAGAGACTCAAATTTTGGATTTTGTCTTCCCTAGACTAAAAACTTCAAAATATCACCCTACATTATGGATATTTTTGCATAGAAATAGAGTCCATATCATAAGTTAGCTATTGAGGTCTATAACTAGTAGTAAGTGCATCAAAATGATATCCAATATTCCTCCTAGCCTTAACCTTTGAAAATCTTCCAAAAAAATACCAAACAAACACATTTTAGATTTTAGGTATGGTGAAAATACTCTAAATGAAAAATCAATCAGGTAAAATTGAAGAGGAAGAGGAAAGGATTAAGTGAAAATTAAGTTATATAACACTCACATTGGCTGATTTTGGCTCTAGAAGTGAGAAATGATAGATTTCTTGCTAAGAACCTTAGCCTCTCTCCAAACCTCTGAAAATTGCTTCTTGTGTTTCTTATGTGTCTTGTTTCTGTAGAATTGGTGGAAGGGGCAGGATATGTTTATGGTTTGGATTGGTTTGGGCTAACTCAAAGGCCCAATTCCAAGTGGGTTTTAGATTTATGATTGTTGGGCCAGATTTCATAAGTTAGACTGCAAAATTTTGATTGGATTACACCAAGTTCTAAGAGTCAATCTAATTTGGATTTACACCTAAAATCATTGGGCCTTCATTAGTCTTTATCTATCACCTTCTTAAATTAATTATAAGCCTAAATTAAGTTTTAACCCAATTGATTCTTAAGCTTACATTAATTATTTATTTCTCTATAAACTCCTATTTACATAACTTGCCTAATTATTCCATAATAATTATTCTTAATTAGTCCAAATCCATGATTAACACCTTAATTAATTTTAGAGTATTATAGTATGTTAGTGGAAGGACGTGGGTGTGTTATGTCTTCCCCCTTCTATCACGTGATTCTTCCCCAGTGTGTGTATGAAGAAGAAGCCCGTGTAAGTGTGTTGAATCTGCATGTGTGTGTTGCTCATGCATCTCCTACCTCTCCCTTTGTGATTCCATGATAAAGAAACCATGCATTTTAACTTAGAAAGTGAGGGCCTCATATAGATATCAAAATGTGGTGTCCATGCCTACGTATCAACCCAAAAGAGTGCCTTCATGTGTGCTTATGGGAGTGTATGTGGCAGAGAGATGTGCACATGATTGAGAGGGCTATGTAGGTATTAATGCATGATAGCTTGGTGCATTTTTGTGTGAGTTTTCTTCCATGCATGAGTGATGAATGTGACCGTGCTTGATAGTGTGTGATTAGATGTGTGTATGTGATTAGAGCCTCCTGAACGTGTGAATGAGTGTGTGAAGCTCCCTCCATATGTTTCCACATGCTTAGATGTGCATGAATTGGTGAAAGATAACTTGGATGAATGCATGTATTAGTAGAATGCCATGCCTCATCCTTCATTTTTTTTAATTTTTATTTCTTAAAAAATGAATTAAGAAAATCTGCATAAGAAAATAAAATAAAACAAAACAAAATATTAAGTAGGAAGAATTCACAAAAATTATTTAAAAGAAATTTATGCATTAAAATTCAATAATTTTGCAAATAAATTCCTAGAGTGCAAACAATGGCCAATAAAATAAAATAGTATCTAATTAAATTCTTAAAGCCATAATTCATTATTAAAATGCCCAAGTTAAGGAGATTAAAATACATAAAAATTATGTTTATCAAATAGGATTATTATATATTCATATTTATATCAAAATAAAGTCCTATAAATCCTAAGGTGCTACATCAAGTCCATGTAACTAAAAGGCAAATAAGGCCTGCCCTTCCTCATTGATTACTATCCATTTCAGGCTTATAATCATTTAAACCTTCTCTATATCAAGCACTTCAACATAGACCCACTTAATTTCAACTGTGAATTTAATTATTAGCATCTTTATAATTTGAATATGAATGCATTACCACACAAAGTGAGAATTGCATAATTCTGAATAAAATAATGCAATAATTTGAAAACAAATAATGGTTCAACTACATCATATACATAAAAAAAAAAATTTATTTGTTATTCTTGTCTATTTAAGAAATAGTCTACATCATATCATCATGCATGCAAGTAGACAGAATAAAGTGTATGACAACATCTCACATGAGTATACTATTCAAAGGAATTTTATTCTGGTCATATCATATGTCTTATGTGCTTATGTATTTCGTCATAAAATATCAAACCATACACATATGTCAATATTATACAACTCATGGTAAAAACATCATCATATAATTTAACATGTCAAGGCAATCATAATATGCAATTCTACCTAAATCATCCCAAAGAAATGTAATTGTATCATTCTTAAAAATGCTGCTTAGAATAAAAACATCTATAGGTACTACGTCTAGTGTCCTATGCCATTTAACACAGACCTATGTTTTCACATTCATAAGCAATACACCAAGTATCCCATACTACTTAATTCAAAGCTTAGGTTTCTACATAACTAAGAATAAAGAATTACTTTCCTTAGCTCTTTCATATCTGCATATCGTGAAAGTTACATTAATATATCCATAATCATAAAAAGAAACCAAATTAATAGTATTCTATATAAGGCATCCCTAATAGTAGATCCACAGAATATGCAAATCTAAGGCTTCAAAACATCTCTAAAGAGAAGCTGAAAAGCCATCCTATATGAGAAGCTGAAACCATCTCTTTTGAGAAGCTAAATAACTATCTCTTGCAGAGAAACTAAAAATAGCATTTCATATGAGAAGCTGGTAATGATCATCCCTACAAGAATCACATCTCTTGGATACTAATGGCATTATGTTCTTATAAGTTTTACCTTATTTTATCTTTCATTATGCAAATCATGAATGTCATGCATGCTAAATATAATTTCCCCAATGAGAGTAAGAATCATCAATCTCAATCAAATAAGATATTATATGTAATGGCTTATATAAACCAATCTAGATATCATAAGGTAGACATACAATACAATTTAATGCATGTATATATTGAATTGCATAAAATAATAAAAAATGGCTTATATTAATTTTGATGGAACCTCTTTTTTCTTATACATTATATTTTAGTATCTTAAGTGTCTTAAGACAACTAAAGTTCTTATTCAAGTATCCCAAAGGTCATCTATGCATAGGAATTGTTAGGGATTCAGCCTCCCATGTGTAGGAGCTGATGTACTTTGATTGATATGGTCATCCATGCATAGGCATAGTCCAGAGTTTAGTCTTCTATGCATGGGGCTTCAATACATACTCCTTGCATAAGCACTTATGTGAGGAATTATTTCTTAATAACTTTTAGGGTTCCAAGGGAATTAGATGAAGTAATTAAAGATATTTATAAATGCATGCATACATGCAAGACTACACAACAAAAGCATCAAGATCATGTATCATAGGAAATTCTACAATTTCTTTACATCAAAGAGTTACACAACCATTGTCCATTTACATGGCCAAGCCGTGTAACTCTCAGATATAAGGTCATGTTGTAGCACATAACCTATGTAGCTTTACACAGGGTATGAACACAGATGAGTACAAGCTTTGTCAAATTACATGGCCAGGCCTTGCTCATTTCAAAAGCTTCCCTAAATGAGCACAAGCCGTGTAAAAGAAAAAAAAAACATAATAGGGCCATGCTCAACATCCTTATTGTAAAGAATGCTATTAGATTCTCATAAACTTGGTTTTTCATCAAAATATAACCATCCACTATATATAGACCATCATATAATCATCATAGCATGTTTAAAAGCAACTTTAATTCACAAATTAACAAGTTTACAACAATTCCCATAAATTTTGCCTTCAACCTCTTAACCTATATTTAAAATAATAGTGAATGAGAAGAGATAAAGAAGAAGAGAGATGAAAGGGGGATCTTATCTAACTTCTTAGTAAGATAAGAGTTTGTCTTACCTCAGCTTTTATGGTCTTTAATCCTTCAAGTTCTCCTTTTTGCCTTTGTCCTTTCCTCCTCTCCTTTACACCTTCAATCTCGAGCTTTTTCTCACTTTCTCCCTGCTACTAAGTCTCTCACACATAGCTTTGCTTTTCCTAATTTGATGGTGGTATAAAGAAGAGAAATGGTGAAGATGTATTACATATAAAGGGGCAAAGAAGAAAAGTTGGTTTTTGGTTTAATCTCTCATCTTTCTCTTCTTGTTTCTTGCTTCATCAAGAAGTCTAAAGAAAAAATCTCTTAGTAATAATTAGCATATCAAAAGATACCCATTTATTCAATATTAGGCATAAAATTTGTTGCTAATCATTAGAAGTAGCGTCCCATAATTTCTTATTGGTTGGATCAATTCTTCTACAACATTTTTCTCTTAGAAAAAAATTACATTGTAACCTCAAAAAAAATTGCATTTTAGCCTCAACTAAAATTAGTTTTTGGTCCTTGTTGAAATTACACTTTAGACTTTAAACTTTTAATAATTATATTTTGATCCAAAATTTAATCTAAATATTTTTTTTCCCAAATATTCTCTTAAATTTTTAAGGCCTCAAATGGTCTAGGAAATTTTTTAAAGCTCCTTTCCTAAATATTTATTTCTTAATTATTTACCATTAACAAATTAGAATTATTTCCAAATGATTCCTGAATAATTTCTATTAAATTCCTAATAGCTTTAGTAAATTTCCATTATGTTATGTAAAATCATATTTCCTAAAATTCTTGTTATTTAGTTAGAAATTAGCCTTCAAATAATTTCTAATATTATTAACCTACCCTAATTTACTTAAATATAATTTAAATGAAATCTATTTGAAGAAGGATGTTATACCAAGTATAAAGACAAGGCTGAAGTAACTAAGGTTCTTAGTGGCTTGAACCTATTTGAGTTAACCATAGCTTCTATATAGTTCATTCTCTTTCTCTCTCTCCCCTTTTAGATATATGTCTAAGATCATAAAATGTATTTTAAATTAACATTAGCATTGATTAGAATAAAGAAACAAACATATGGAAGCTCAACTACACAATTGCTATGGAAAACTTCAAACAAACATCAAAGAAACAAGAAGGAAACATGGTGCTATGGCTCTAACTTTCCAGTCATGAAGATGGAGGTTATTACCTCATTAAGAAGTAGCTGAGTTCATAGCTTCAACTTTCCAATCACAACCTTAGTAGCTGTTATTACTCGAAACCCAATTTTCTTACCTTGTTATGCATCTTTTCAAATTTTACCAAGTTTCCATATATGCTTAAGCTAGCAATTCACCTTAACAGGTCAATGACCTTTTCCAAAACTAATCTTGGGATATCAATCCTAAATCTTTCCAAATCTAAATTGGAAACAATTCATTAAGTATTCATAAGAAATTTAAACAACTACCCTATTTTGCATGTAGGTAAATACCACTTTCTATAATTCATAATTTCCTAAGTTCTCAACCTTTATCATAGAACGTGATACATGCATTTTTATACATTCCAAGAGCAAAATCTAAAGGTTTAAAACATAAAATCAATCCACTTACATCATAACCATGAAAATTACAAACTCATACAAATTTCAATATTTGGTTGCATCCCATCTTGTTATCTAGTTTCTATGCTTATAAAAAGGAACCACTTCATCAAATTTACAAGCTTGAGCTACCATTTATATATAGTACCTCAAAATATTCATAAGACATATAATCTCAATAGCTAATATTTCTTCTTCATGTGAAAATATAGCAATAACACAAGCATAATGTGGACTTATACTTTCATAGAAACATGCTATGTATAAAATCTCTACTTGGATAAATGAAGTGGTTTTTTTCCCATTGCAAGGATCTATACTAAGTTAATGGCCAACAACTTGGGAGGAGTTCTACTTGGCTTCCACTTTCATATCAATAAGCTCTACTTACCTCTTTTACATATCAAGGGAAAGCCCTACTTGGCTTCTATTCCTTCTTACAACAATATTTAATTTGCCAGTCTAACCATACATAGCAATTCATATCAATAACGCATAGTCTCAAACATACACATACACACAGACAGAGAGAGAAAGAAAGAGAGAGATATATATATATATACATATGCAAAGCTCATAATAAAAAGAATACTAGCTACCTTAGTTGCCAAATGCATCTTCAACTTAAGCAGTATCACTTCCTTCTTTCAAAGAGAGTTATCTAGGCTAATAAAAAATACCTATTCCATACAAATTCAATAATCCCAATTTCTAAGAAATTTGTCTCAAGAAAATTTAACCATTTACTCATTAAAACAACCTATACAGTAATTCTCCCTCTTCCAATTCTTCTCCAAAAGAAATAAAAAGAAAATGGTGAGATGTATGTATTTGACCAAAATTGAGGAATCAAGATAAAAACTTTACCACACTCCTTTTATTTTTCATAACGATTTCAACCTTTCTCTCTTTAGATTTTATTCTTTCCTACAACATCCACAATACCATAAATATTTAGCTTAATGGAAAGCTCATAAAACTAAGTGTCACACCCGAAAATGCGACCGCGTGGCGCCTTTATCAAAGAAATCAAAACTAAAAGTGAAAAGAATCAGATAAATAAATAGAATTCTAGAGTCGCCACCAAAATTTTATTTTTTTAAAAGGCAAAACTTTGGAAAAACCTTTTTTATTTGAAAAATGGTCTGCAAACCAGATTTGGATTCGAGAGTCAATTGTGAGTGGGGAAGGTGTTAGGCATCCCACTACACCCGTTCTTAAGAACGGTTACCCTAAGTCTGTTGTGCAAAATTAATATGGCCTCTATTCTATTTTAATTCTCCCTAACCAATCACATGCAAAGAACAGAAAGGAAAATTTAAGGAAATAAAATTAAAGAGAAGAAAGAAGCAAAACAAAAAGAGATTCATAGAATAAATAAGGAAAAGGGAATAAAATAAAATTAGAAGTAATAAAAGAAATAAAATTAAAGGAAATAAAATTAAGGGAAAATATTTATTTACAAAGGCGGACTTGACCTAGAATGAAAGCCTAGGGCCTACGTACCCTCAGAGAGGGATCAAAGTCTACGTAGTTCGATGGAAGATTGTATTTGTTGATTTTTTTTTTTTTTTTATGTTTGTTTTTTTTTTCTTTTTTTCTTTTCTCTTTTTCTTATGAGTTTGTGTCCTTTATTATTTTTTTTTAATTTTTATTTTTTTTTATTTGGGTATTTTTATTTTTTCAATTAATTTTTTTGTTTAGGTATTTTTATTTTTTTATTTTTGTGAAAAAACAAAGAAAATAAATTGCTTTTTCCTTTAACAAATAAAACAAATTTTGAAATTGATTGATGTGTTTTGATTTGCTAAAGGAAAATTTAATTTAATTTTTCTTGCATTTCTAATTTTTCCTCTTACTTATCATTTTTTTTGTTTTCTATCATTTTCATCATTTTTTTTTGGTTTATTATTGTTTATTACCCCTTTTTTGTTTGTTTGTTTTTCTTATTTTGCTTTTGTTTATTATTATTATTATTATTTTGCTTGTTGTTATTATCATTTTTTTTGTTTTCCATTTTTTCTACTTTTTTTTTTCTTTTTTTTTATCCTTTTTTTATTTTTCTTTTTGATTTTGTTTTGTTTTGTTTTTATTTATTTGTTTCTCTTTTTTGTTAATTTTTATGTTTTTTTTTCTATTTTACTCTTTCTCTATCTCTTTTTTATCACTGTTTTGTTTTTGTTTTGTTTTGTCATTATTTTTTTTTTTTACCTCTATTTTATTTATTTATTTTTTGGGTTCTATTTTGTTCCTTCTCTTTTTTTTCTTTTTGTTTTGTTTTTATTTTTATTTCTATTTTTTGTTATTTTTGTTTATCTTTGTTTTGTTTATGATTTTTTGACTTTTTGTATATTTTTGTTTTTTTGCATTTTTTCTGATTTTGTTATTGTTGTTTATTTGTTTCTTTTTGTGTTTTTTCTGATTTTGTTATATATATTTTTATTTTTATTTTTTATTATTATTTTTTGTAACTTTGATTTTATCTTTGTTTACTGTATTTTTTGTTTTGGACTAATTTTCGTTTTTTTTTTTTTTAGTTTTACTTGTAATTTATTATTTTTGTTATTTTTATTATTTTTATTTTTTGTGTTGTTGTTTTTTTTTTTTTTGGTTTTATTATTATTATTATTTTTTTAATTTCGTTTTTGTTTTCTGTCTTGTTTTTATTTCTATGTATTTTCATTTTTTTCTTTATTTTTTTTGGCTATTATTGTTTCTCTTGTTTTTTTTTTATATATATTTATCCCCTTTTTTTTTTTTGATCTGGTTCTTTTGCTTTGCCATTTTTTTTGTTGTTGTTTATTTCGTTTTGTATTTTGTTTGTTGTTGTGATTCTTTTGTTTTGTTTGGTTTTGTTTCAATTAATTTTTTGTTGCTTTTATATTATTTATTCTTTGGTTCTTTTACCTTTGTCTTCTTGCTTTTGATTTTTTTTTATTACTTTTATCCATTCTATCACCCTCTCTTTTTTGAACATTTGGTTCCCTTCACCAGACTTTCCCATTTACATGTTTGGTCTCTTTTTCTTTTCATTTCTTTATTTTCTTATTTTTTCTTGTTCCATATTTAGATTATCATTTTTTTTTATTTCACAATTTTTGTTTATTAATTTTGTTTATTCATTTATTTTTTATTATTTATATTATTACTTTTTTTTTGTCGGGAAATTCTTTTGGTTTGAGGCTTTTGAAGCCCAAAAGATAGAAACGAAAGATCGAAACCCAAAAGCTACCAAGGAGGCTTATTGGCCACACATGATCTCTTGGTTTAACTAAGTGCCTGAGGAGATATGAAATCTCACACGGCAAAATCCTACAAATAAAATGCAGAACAGGAGCGAGGCCCTGAGGAAGAAGACAGATATCTATGCTTGTGTGTGCTAGGTGTCCAATCAGATTCACTACATCATTCTTGAGTGCCTTTACAATATGAAGAAAACTAAAAAAAATAAATATGCATATGGAATATAGATACATTGCAACATGTCCTTCCCTCCTTCAGACTGAATCCGAGTGACATCTCGTACACTGAAAACCTAACCTTCCCACATATTGTTTCAGCAGTGCTTCCGAGTCCACAACAGACCATATAATTCACAAAAAAAAAAAAACAGCAAAAGCAATGTAAAACGAAAATAGCGTGATTCTAGTAGGTTTCAGGTATCAAATTAATGGCTCCACATATTCTCAAATACTATCGAACAATTGTGAAACTGAAATAAGTTGCATCCTCTGATTGACATGAACAAGACCTCTAAGATAGAATCCTAAACCTATGCCAGCGAGCAGAGATGAAATCTAAACAACAAGTAACATATATATACATATATATAACTGAACTAGAAGTGGCAGGTTGAACTGGTTAAATATACAGAGATTAAATCAGGCGCCAATGCATTATTCGACAATCCAGGAATCAACAGAAAATGCTTCAGAAACAAACAAGAATCGAATTGGCAAAAAGAAAACGCAGGGAGGGCAATCTGTGACTACTCGGTTGAATACAACCTTTGCCATATTATCCAGCAATCCAAACAGAAATGAAACCAAACACAAATGCACTATTCGACAATCCAGGCATCAACAAATTAGGTCTCAGAAGCTAAATAAAATTAACCCAATGCCAGATGAAACTAATAATGTGTCATGCAGCAATCCAAGACCAACTTATGAAATTCTAAATTCATACCTGGCCGATGTCTTTGCTGAAGTTTAAGGGTTTTGTTCTCTGTCGGATCACTCCTAGCTCTCCTCTCTCGTGTGCCTCCCGTATTTCCTTCGTTCTGCAATCCGAGATTCAACCCAGAATCTCTAGTTCCTTGTTTTCTCTTCTCTCCAGAAAACCACTCCGAACCTCTCCCTCAGTCTCTCTAAAAAGGAAAATTCCCCCCTGGACTCTTTCTTTCCCTTGCAGAGACAGTTTTCCCGCAAGGATTCCTTCTCCCTCAATCTCTTGCACCTTTCGAGTTTTCTTCAATCCAGAGAAGAAAAACCTTCGGACCCCCCAAAAATCCCCCTCCTTTCTCATTCTCACGAATCTTTACAAGCCTCCCTCCTGTGGTCCCCTTCTTCCGAAATCCCTCGCGATTCTCTGCTCCACTCACCTCTCCGTCCTCCTTGTACGATTTCGTTTCCCCCTTCTGGTGCGTCGTGCGCTGCTGGAGGATAAGGGAATCAGAAGGCCAGGGGGGACCAGAGGGACACCTCGGCATTTCTGAGGCGGGTAGGGTTTTTTCGTTGGTTTCTCTTTGGGTTTCCATTCGGGTTAGTGAAGCGGGGAGGAGAATCCAGACGTTGTGGGCTGAACCGGTTCCTTCCAACTGGGCTTCCATGCTTTGGGCCCCTTTTTGTTATTTCTGGTCCAAGTCTGAGTTGGGCTCTCTCTCTTCTTGGTTTTATTTTTTGTTTTGTAATATTTTCTCTCCAAGTTTTTTTTTTTTTATGATTAAATGGGGCCCCTTTTTATGTTATTTTTATTACTATTTATTTTTTATTTTTATTTTATTTTTATTTTGATTTGATTTGATGATTTTTTTTATTCTCTTTTTTAGTTTTTTTTTTTTAGTTTTGTTTTATTATTATATTATTATTTATTTATCATTACATACTCTTTCTTTACTCTTATTAGCTTCTTTTTTTTTTTTTGAAATATATCTGGACAAAATACGGTGTTCACAGTTGCCCCTCTTTACTTGTTTCTTAGGGCAGAGAAATTAAAAATGTAATTTATATATATTTTTATTGCTTAAGAAACAAGTAAAGATAAGAACACGTATTTTGTTTGACCTGATTTGATTACCTTCTGACAATTAAACAATAAAGAAAAGGTAAGAGCGACCCGAACAAAATGTAGTGTTTACAGGTTGCCCCTCTTCACTTATTCTTTAAGTAAAGAAATCGAAAATACAATTTTTGATATCTTTAGCTTATGAATAAGTAAAGATGGAAACATATATTTTGTTTGGGGAGCTAATAGATCAAGGGGAGCTAACTTACCTGGAAATGCAATTCTGCCTGGTGCAGAACTTTGAGTTGCCTATTCTGGTAAGATTTTGGGTGTCTGCTCTTGCAGGACTTTGGATATGCCTATTCTGGTAGAACTTTGAGTGCCTGTTCTAACAAGACTTTGAGTGCGCCTATTCTGGTAGGACTTTTATTGGTGCCTATTCTGGCAGGACTTTGGGTGCCTGTTCTGGCAGGACTTTGATTGGTGCCTGTTCTGGCAAGACTTTTGGTTTGCCTGTTCTGGCAGGACTTTGATGCCTATTCTGGTAGGACTTTGATGCCTATTCTGGTAGGACTTTAAGTGCCTGTTCTGGCAGGACTTTGGGTGCCTGTTCTGGCAGGACTTTGGTTTGCTTGTTCCGGCAGGACTTTGATTGCCTATTCTGGTAGAACTTTGAGTGCCTGTTCTAACAAGACTTTGAGTGCGCCTATTCTGGTAGGACTTTTATTGGTGCCTATTCTGGCAGGACTTTGGGTGCCTGTTCTGGCAGGACTTTGATTGGTGCCTGTTCTAGCAGGACTTTTGGTTTGCCTGTTCTGGCAGGACTTTGATGCCTATTCTAGTAGGACTTTGATGCCTATTCTGGTAGGACTTTGAGTGCCTGTTCTGGCAGGACTTTGGGTGCCTGTTCTGGCAGGACTTTGGTTTGCCTGTTCCGGCAGGACTTTGATTGCCTATTCTGGTAGGACTTTTATTGGTGCCTATTCTGGTAGGACTTTGGTTGCCTATTCTGGTAGGACTTTGGGTGCCTGTTCTGGCAGGACTTTAATTTGCCTGTTCTTGCAGGACTTTGATTGCCTATTCTGGTAGGACTTTGGGTGCCTGTTCTGGCAGGACTTTGATTGGTGCCTGTTCTGGCAGGACTTTTGGTTTGCCTGTTCTGGCAGGACTTTGATGCCTATTCTGGTAGGACTTTGATTGGTGCCTGTTCTGGCAGGACTTTGGGTGCCTATTCTGGTAGGACTTTGATGCCTATTCTGGTAGGACTTTGAGTGCCTGTTCTGGCAGGACTTTGGTTTGCCTGTTCTGGCAGGACTTTGATTGCCTATTCTGGTAGGACTTTTATTGGTGCCTATTCTGATAGGACTTTGGTTGCCTATTCTGGTAGGACTTTGGGTGCCTGTTCTGGCAGGACTTTGATTGGTGCCTGTTCTGGCAGGACTTTGATTGCCTATTCTGGTAGGACTTTTATTGGTGCCTGTTCTGGCAGGACTTTGGTTTGCCTGTTCTGGCAGGACTTTGATTGGTGCCTGTTCTGGCAGGACTTTGATTTGTGCCTATGTTTGGGTAATGCATATGTATATGTGAGATGCATGATATATGAATGGAACTTTATGGGGGGAAAGTAACCAGAGGATTTGGTAAATGAAGGTAATCTTGCGAGCAGGAAACATGAAACATGTAGGTGTTGCCCTTGATTTGGTTTCAGTTTCTTAGGCAACGAAGGGAGAATATGTGGGGATGCTTTATTTAACATGTACTTGTATTTTCCTCTTCTTCTTCTTTTTTTATTTTCTCCTTCTTTTCCTTCTTTTTATTTATTTATTCTATTATTATTTTTCGTCTGTTTCTTGTTTTGATGTGTCTTTGTCTTTTCTTTTTTTCATAAAAATGCTAATTTAGAGGCATTACCAAGCATTGAACTTTTAACTGACCAACTATATGGACGAGGTATATTGTCCTCTCGAATCACTACCCATTTAACCAGACTCTTGGCATTTTAGCTTACAGTCAATTAGGAATCCTTGACATTCCGCCAACAGATGATTTCATACAGTATCTTTGAAGCCACGGTTGACCCTTTCATTTGTTTTCTTGGGAAGAAGAGCCATTGTACATGTCATTCAGGAATGTCTTGATAAATGAGTCTGAGATGAAAATGGCATTTTGATGAGAGACATTTGAGATTTGGTCTCGGTCTATCCTTCCGGTAAGGATTAGGATAATTGGTCCAAAAAGGGTCTCAATGATGACGTGTCAAGTATTTGATTTGATAAGTGTTATTCCTTAGTTGTTAATTTATTTATAAAACATGAATGCAGTTGTTGCAACATGAATAGAAGTTGCTAAAGAACAATCTCTGATTAGAAATCTTACCGAACATATAAGAGTTTAGACAAATAGGTAATTTGCAAACATAGAAAAGATAAAAGAACTAGAATCAAAAAGTTCTTTCAAAGAATGTCCTCTACGTTTGGCCCTGTCTGCCCCTACAAGGTGATTCTTTGCGTTATACAAGACATGCAATTCGCCAAACCTAATTTAAAACCTTTCTCGCCCATATCTCGACTCGACTTTGGACCTCAGATTTTGTCCCACCTTGTGCCTAGGCATCTTCCCATTCCCCCTAGCGAGCTTTTCTTTCCTTTCTTCCCCTTCCTTTCCTTTCTCCTTTGCTTTTTCCGTTGTCTCTTTTCTTTTCTTTTATTATTTTTTCTTCTTTTTTCCTTTTTTGCTCTAATTTTTGCCTAGACCGTCCTTTCGGATTTTCAGCCTAGCGAGCTTTTATTTGTGCTCTAACTTTTGCCTAGGATGCCCATATGGGTTTTCAACCTAGCGAGCTTTTCCTTATGCAAAATATTTTTTTACTGCATCTGAATTGCAGGGCTTGGTCAAATCATGGCCATCCATATCCGTCAAAACTAATGCCCCTCCTGAGAAAGTGTGCTTCACAATGTAAGGCCCTTCATAAGTAGGAGCCCATTTGCCTCGAGCATCGTCTTGGTTGGGCAAGATTCTTTTAAGAACTAAGTCACCAGCCTTAAACTCTCTATGGCGGAGCTTTTTGTTGAAAGCCCGTGCCACCCTCTTTTGATACAACTGGCCATGGCATATAGCCGTGAGTCTTCGCTCCTCGATCATATTCAACTGTTCATACCGAGCCCTCATCCAATCACTTTCATTTAAATTGGATTCAATTAATACCCGCAAGGTAGGGATTTCAACCTCGATTGGCGTGACAGCTTCCATTCCATAAACTAGAGAATACGGAGTCGCTCCAGTGGAGGTACGCACAGTTGTGCGATAACCATGCAACGCGTATGGGAGCATATCATGCCAATCCTTGTAGGTGATGGTCATTTTAGCAATGATCTTCTTTATGTTCTTATTCGCTGCCTCTACTGCCCCATTCATTTATGGTCGATAGGGTACTGAATTATGGTGCTTGATCTTAAACTGTTCGCAAAGTTTAGAGACTTCTGTTCCATTCAGGTTTGCAGCGTTATCTGTAATGATCCTTTCAGGGAGCCCATATCGACATATGATGTTCGTCTTGAGAAACTTGCAGAAAGCTCTTTGAGTGACACTGACAAAGGAATTAGCTTCTATCCACTTAGTGAAATAATCGATGGCAACCAGAATAAAACGATGTCCATTTGAAGCCTTAGGATTTATTGGGCCAATTACATCCACGCCCCACATGGAGAAAGGCCAAGGTGCCACCAGATTGTGTAACGAAACCGGTGGTGCATTGATTTTGTCTGCATATATTTGGCATTTGTGGCATTTTCGAACGTACTCAATGCAATCTTTCTCCATTGTTAACCAAAAATACCCACACCTCTGGATTTGTTTGGCCAACATAAAACCATTCGTATGCGTACCGCATATTCCTTCGTGCACTTCCGTGACTATCTTTTGGGCCTCCTTCGCATCCACACACCGTAACAGTGTACTATCGTGACTTCTCTTGTATAGGGTCCCATTGCTGATGAAGAAATTCATGGCTAGGCACCGGATAGCCTTTTTATCACCTTCGGTGGCCTCAATTGGGTATTCTCTACTTGTCATATATGTTTTAATGTCATGATACCAAGGTTGTCCGTCATGCTCTTCTTCTATGTTCAAGCAGTATGCTGGTGAATCTCTAGCCTCTACTCGGAGCAGCTGGACTTGGACTCCATAGTCAAGTCGAATCATTACTGCCAAGGTGGCTAAAGCATCAGCAAATTGGTTCTTATCTCGAGTGATATGATGAAAATTGATTTCTTCAAATTGTTCAATTAATTGAGCCAGAAATTTCTGATATGGAATCAGTTTTGAATCCTTAGTTTGCCACTCCCCAGTCACTTGATAAATTATAAGGGCTGAATCGCCAAAAACTTCGAGATTTTTTATACCAAGAGTTATGGCAGCATTTAACCCATTGATGCAAGCTTCATATTCAGCTACATTGTTAGTGCATTCAAATTCCAATTTAATGGCCACTGGGAATTGCTTTCCTTCAGGGGATATAATTACAGCTCCAATACCATAGCCATGCATGTTTGCAGCTCCATCAAAATACATCTTCCATCGTCTATCTTTCTCATCTTCATCATCTTCATCATCCTCGATGGCTAGGACGTCCTCATCAGGAACATGAAAGTCCAATGGTTGGTATTCATCCAAAGGGTTCTCGGCTAGGTAATCTGCTATAACGCTCCCTTTTACAGACTTTCGCGTCATATACTTGACATCGTACTCAGATAGAATTACTTGCCACTTAGAGACTCTACCAGAAACGTGTGGGCTTTCAAAAATATATTTGATGGGATCCATTCGAGAGATTAACCAAGTAGTGAAATAAAGCATGTATTGCCACAAACGTCTGGTGGTCCATGCTAACCCGCAACAAGTCTTCTCGATCAGTGGGTAGCGGGCTTCACATTCGTTAAATTTCTTACTCAGGTAATAAATTGCTTGCTCCTTCTTTCTGGAGGTGTCATGTTGCCCCAGTACAGCCCCCATCGATCTTGGCAAGATGGTCAAATAGAGGATCAAAGGTCGTCCTTGTGTGGGTGGAACCAAAATTGGGGGATTTAATAAATAATCCTTAATCTTGTCAAAGGCTTGCTGGCAGCTATTATCCCATCCTCCAGTGTAACTCTTCTTTAACAATTTAAAAATTGGTTCGCAGGTTGCAGTTAAGTTGGCAATGAATCTTGCTATATAATTCAGTCGACCCAGAAAACTCCGCACCTCCCTTTCAGTTTGGGGAGCTGGCATTTCCCGAATCGCTTTTACTTTATCAGGATCCACTTCTATCCCCTTCTGACTCACCATGAAGCCCAATAACTTTCCAGTTAAAGCCCCAAATATACACTTGTTGGGGTTTAAGCGGAGTTTATATTCACGCAACCTTTCAAACAATTTTCTCAAAACTGCCACATGGCTCTCCCCTTCTCCAGATTTAGCCACCATATCATCGACATACACTTCAACCTCCTTATGCATCATGTCATGAAAGAGTGCCATCATGGCCCGTTGATAAGTCGCTCCTGCATTCTTTAACCCAAATGGCATCACCCTGTAACAATAGGTTCCCCATGGCGTAATGAATGTAGTTTTCTCTTTATGGTCTTTATGCATAGGGATTTGATTGTACCCCGAGTAACCGTCCATGAAGGAATACCGATGAGCTCGGGCCGTATTATCGACTAAAATATCAATATGAGGCAGTGGAAAATCATCTTTAGGGCTTGCCTTATTCAAATCCCTATAATCAACACACATGCGAACCCTTCCATCTTTTTTAGGGACTGGTACAATGTTTGCTACCCATTGAGGGTACGTGGACACTTGGAGGAACCCTGCTTCTAATTGTTTCATGACCTCTTCTTTTATTTTCAAAGACATGTCGGGACTCATTCTCCTCAACTTTTGCTTCTTTGGCTCGACATCTGGGAATAAAGGAATCTCATGAGAAGCAATCTTTGGATCGAGTCCAGGCATGTCTTGATAAGACCATGCAAAGACGTCCATGTATTCCCTAAAAAGTTGAACCATCTCCTTTTTTTCTGGATTATCTACTATTTTAATCTCCCTTTTATCTTCCTCTATCCCTAAGTTAATGTTTTCAACTGTTTCTTCATGTGGGCATATCCCATTACCTTCAGAGTCGAGCATTTTTTCAAGGATTTGGGTTAACTCTTCATTATCAGATTCGGAATCATGCATATCTGTAGTAACGCAAGAATCACTTAATATGGGCTCGGGGACCTCTGCGCTGGACATGAGTCCCGAGGAAAATGATTTCCTGGAGGAGGACATAAAAGGAAAAAGGAACGAGTAAAGAGAAGGAAAGGAAAGCATGATATTCAAGGACTTGGATTTCATTAACAAAAGCTGCCATCATTCATAAAATATCGAATGTAATTGCAAAGTAAAACATCTTAAACAAATTAAAACAAAGGAACAACATAATCGTGACAATTACTCTAGAGTTACGACATCCGCGATATCCTCAATTTCCCAATTATCCAATCTGTCTCCGGAATCGTCGACCGTAACCCAAGCTTTAATTCCTCGTGTGGCTCCATCATCAACCATTGAAATACTTAACTGGCCCATAACCTCTGATGGGGGCGAAAAAGTTTCCTTGATGTGGGGAACTTTCTGCTTCTCTTGCTCTTTACTTCCCTTTGCGCTCGGTTGTGCCTTTAGTTGATTTGACAACAAAGGTTCATACCCCAAACCTTGACGCTTGGGATTTTCTGGGAGACTGATAGGCCGTTCAATTCCTTGAAGCTGTATCCCCAATCCCTTTCCGGATTTGAACCCGTTCCTTTCTAACTTTTTCATCACAGTCTGGTTAACATTCCCGACGACATGCTTGGGTCCATCCATCTCTAAACTTTGAAGCGGCTTTTCCATCTCTTGTTCAGCAGCTTCGATATAGGGCAAAGAGCTGGGCTTGCTCAACATTATCTCCTCTTCTCCTTTAATAGTGATTATCCTCCCCTCATCAATGAACTTAACCCTTTGGTGAAAAGTGGAAGGCACCGCGCCGGCGGAATGAATCCAAGGCCTACCCAACAACATTGTATAGGACGGATCAATATCCATAACTTGAAAGTCCACCACGAACATTTTCGGCCCGATCTCCAAGGACAATCGAGTATTACCAATTACTACTCTCTTGGAGCCATCAAATGCTCTAACCACCATATCACTTTTTTCAATGAGTGATGTCTCAACTGCCAGTTGCTCAAACGTGGCTAGCGGTAGCACATTAAGTGCCGATCCTCCATCAATCAAGACCTTTGCAATTACAAAGCCATTGCATTTCAATGTAATGTGCAAGGCCTTAGGCTGATTGGCAGATGTCCCCACAATCTCTTCCTCAGAAAACGAGATGGTCGATGTGGATTTGACAACATTCATCACATTGGCAATCTTCTCTGGGGTGACGTCGGGTCGAACGTATGCTTCCTCTAATACTTTTTGTAAAGCTCGACGATGCACCTCCGAGCTCATGATTAAGGACCACATTGAAATTCGAGCTGGGGTTTTCTTCAGTTGTTCTACCACATCATATTCGCTCTGCTTCATGATTCGTAAGAATTCATCGTCAGTGCTTTCTTCTCTTTCCTTTTGTTTCTCTTTTTGACCGCTGTTATCAACCCCTTTTCCCCTTAGACTTTTATCCACATTTGTAGGAAGATAAACCCTACCACTTCGAGTGACTCCCCTAGTCTCGGTTATATTTGTGATAGGCTCTCCTTCTGCCTTAGCGATTACTGCGTGATTCAGGGAATATTCAATAGTTTCCTCATATCTCCAGGGTACAGCGCGATTACTTTCATACGGGAAGGGTGCTGGCATATTAATAATTACTGGTGAGGGTTTCAGAGGGGAGGAGGCCGCCGTTGAAAATGGCTCATTAACAATTAGAGTAACTGTTTTTAGTTGCCTGGCAGGGATGACAACATCAACACATTTCTTATCTATCATATAAACTTCTTCCTCAGACTTCCCTACAACCACAACTCCCAATGTCATTAATTCTTTCAATGCCCCCTGGAACTGCGCGCAACTCTCGACATTATGATCTGTAACTTGTTGATGGTAATCGCAAAATGTAGCTTGTGACTCAGCAACAGTTTTAATAGACTCTACCAGTGTTGATTCCAACATGTATCCAGCCGATCGAAGATTAGCCAAAAGAATCTTCATGGGGAACTCAATAGTGTCAGGGTTCTTAGAAAATCCCGATTCATTCTCAATAGCATTCACTTGTCGTCCGTGGCTGGGTAGAGGATTGGTGGTGATTGTCGAATCTTCCCTGGGCTTAAGCTGGATATGATTAGAGTCTATTAGATCTAACACATTCCTCTTGAACGTGATACAGTTCTCAATTGAATGCCCCGGGGCTCCCATATGATACTCGCAAGAGACGTTAGGGTTGTACCAAGCTGGGTATGGTGGTTGCATCCCCTTCACGTACCGTGGCCCTATGAGCTTTGCCTCCAATAATTGCTGGTACAGCTCTGCATTGGTGGAATTGAAATTAGGCCATGGACGGTTGTCCCTCGGTCGTACATTAGCTCCCCTCTCTTGTTGTCCTGGTCCATTCAGCGCTGGTCTATACTGAGTTTGGCCCCCACTTTCCTGACCAATCTGATAAGACACCGGTTGTCGTGAGAATGGTTTTGAGGGTTGAATGTAGCTTACTTCCCCTTCCTTCTTCTTTATACCCTGTCCCCTTCTAAATCCGCCCTCCGTCGAAGGAGATGCAAGCTTTTCGTCTCGAATGTCCGTGTCAATTCTCTCTCCCACCTCAATTAAATCCGCGAAGTCAGTAACATGGGTTCCCAACATGATCTTGTAGAAGGGATCGGATAAGGTCCGGATAAAGTATGAACAAAATTCGGATCCAATCATTGGGGGCTGAACTTGAGAGGCCATTAATCTCCACCTTTGAGCGTATTCTTTGAATGACTCAGTTGGTTTCTTAGTCATTCTTTTCAACTGTTCCCTAGTTGGGGCTGTGTCGAGATTAAACTTGTATTGTTTCATGAAAGCATTTGTGAGATCTCTCCACTTACGAATCTTAGAATGGTCTAATTGCATAAACCATAATAAGGCAGATCCAGTCAGACTTTCCGGAAAGAAATTCATCCCTTAACCAAACAGTCATCTTTATGCAATACGACTTGAGATGAAAAATTGGGTTACCAGAGCCATCGTACTTGTCAAAATTTGGAACTTTAAACTTTTTCGGAATTGATACTTCGGGGGTTAAGCACAACTCTTCTATTTCTAATGACCCCCATGTGGTTGGCCCTTGTAAATCCCGCAACTGGTCTCTTACCTCCCCTAACTCTCTTTCCCAGTCCTCCTTAGCATCATTACTCTTCCCCTTGCTATCCGCAGTTGGGATCTGGAATGTATAGGTTGCATCATACCCAGGAAAATCTTGCATATCTTTTGTTTCATCACATGGAACCGGCTTATCAGCCATCAGCATAGGAGGATCTTGTGCATTTGTGTGTTGTATCACAGGGTCAGGTACTCGACTAGAATGTTCTTCAGTTATAACCACTCCGGGTGAGCTTCTTCCCATGTGTGCAGCGATGGGTGGATGACTGGATGCACTGGGTGAATTATCAATGCCTTTTCCTTTGACAGCTTCCAACAACGCCTTCATCATTTCACTCATTTGAGCCATCTGATTCTCCATAGTTGTAATGCGATTATTCAGTGTGACTGTGTCTTCCTCAACCCTCTGACTACCTTTCCCTTGACGTTCCTCCATGAGCCTAGTTCTTGAGCGTGTGTCGTATATCCTAGTAGGATGTATCTGGTTAGATGGGACGCGTTTCGGAGGCACAATATTGTCTTTCTTTTATTTGATTCTTTCTATTCTTTTCTCTGTAAATAGAAAACAAATTTAGTGATAATGAAAAAAAACCTCTCATTTTATTATTATTACTATTATGTGCACATTCTTTAATTTGGGTCAACTGTTTTGGCATAATGGCAAAGGAACATTTGGACCTCTGATTCTTAAAGGATTTCATTAACCCATGTAAGAATATCAAAGTTGACACTTGACACAAGAGGGAATTAAAAACCCCTACATGACCAGGTCTTTGTATTCATCTGAGCTATCAAGCATAAGGAGCATACAACTTTGTTTCTTCATTACATCGGAATTTTTGGAACTTAATAACTATTAAGATATTTCAACTCATTTACAATGTCATGACATAACATAAAAAACTCTGTCATTTCCTTTGGTGTATTCCATGGGTTAGCCAAACCCTCAGCTGCTTTTAATGTGCTTGTGAAATTAGGGAGAATTTCGTCAGCTAAAAGTAACAATTTCCTGAACCAGGACATGAACCTTTCCTTTTCTGTGGCTCGCTCTACATGAAGTACTTTCCATGTCTCAATCATCTCAGCTTGCTGGTTAAGCTGTTCCACCAAATTTTGCACTACCGCAGCATTATCACTTCTGACACTGGATATCTCATGCATTTTCTGCTCCAATTCCCTTGCCAGCATATCAATTTCGTGTTGAATCCCACTAGATTTAAGCTTCTGCACTTGTTTTTCTAGTATGTCTTTTTCCTTAAGAACCTTCATCAACTGGCTTCTACTGATACGCATCTTCTTTTCATTTTCCGTTACCCGCTGTTAAGCCTTTTCTATGGTATCCCTCAATCTTATATTTTCTTCTTTCATTCTTTTCATCCCAACATGCCCCACATTTCCTTTATGCCTCTTTACCCTATCCACTTCTGCTCGCAACACTGCACATTCACTTCTCATTTGGCTCAAACTCCTCAGGCGTTCTTGCCTTTTTTCTTCTAAACTTTTCAACTCTTCTTTTTTCTCTTCTACTTGTCTTGCTAGTTGTTTGTCAATTTCCTGCATGTCATTGCCAAGTATGGGGTCAATAGGTCCAAAAGAAGGGTTAGCCCCCTTTGTCCTTTCCTTTAGCCATTCTTGATACTCCTTGGTTGTGGCTACTATTCGCTTGCCCAGTTCGCATCTCCCTTTGCATATCACACGACTCCATGCACCTCTTATTTTTTGGCAAAGTGTCTTGGCTTCCGGATCATTATGATAAAAATGAACCAATTGTATTGCTTCCTTGGATGGAATACCTTGTTTGTATGCAAACTGTTGATGGACAATCGAGGGGTTGTAATTAATACAGCCTCGAGGGCTCATCAGAGGTACATTCAAGAATTCTCCGTAACAATACACTATTTCTTCACTTTCCCACCAAGCCAGCTTCCACCATACTGTATTCTTATCCAATTGACTGAGGGTTTGAGCCCAATCGTCGCGAGTCTTCTTTGAAGATGACAGGATAACACCTTCACGATTAAGGAAATCCCTAACAGGGTGATGTATGGTATCATGTCATCGACCCAACTGATATTGCCTCCCATAAATATGATTGAACATCCAAACGGTGAGGAGTTGTAGGCAACACTTCAATTTTCCTCCTTTTTCTTGTTGGCAGAAGCTTAAGGTTAAGAACGTTTCCGCCAAAATTGTGGGTGTGGGATTCACGCGATGATTTTCCACCATCCATAGAACACTCACAGCCGCCAAATCAATTATTCCTACTGCTGAAGGGAATAGTACTAACCCATATATGGCTAGAGCCAGGACTCTCTTAAAAGCCACCCAATCTCCCTTTTCAGCTAAGATCTCCAACCGCCTTTCTACGTACTTCCTCAAAAGGCCTTCGGTTTGTCCTCGCTGATGTAATTGTATTTTGCTAGGATCTTCCCCTAAAATCTGAGCCACTGTACGCTTTGATGGCAAATGTCCAGGATAGTAGTAGACGGAAGCATCCTTTCCCATGAGCGTATTCATGAAACTCCCATATTCTTCTAGAGTGGGTGTAATCTGGAATGTAGAGAATGTAAAACACCTTAGTGAATTATCCCAATACTGGGCCAAGGCGGAAAGTGCTTCTGGCTGGACCGGTATTCGCAACAAATCCAAAATATCCCCATACTCCCTTCGAAAATCTCGGATATGCCTTCCAGTCAACTTCTCACTTAAGACAATCAAACTCTCGACTGATTCAGCTTCTGCCTTGATTTTAAGCTTCGTTTCCGTTGCAACTAGGCCAGTTGGTCTTGAGCTCAGGTATTGTCCATTCCCCAAAGGTTCCACCATTGTGCCAATTAACCCAGATGACTGTTCATTATTTCAAAATATCAAAACTCATTGGTTAGTGTATCATTATCGTTAGCTTGACAATTCTACCCAACTCTCAAGGAATTTATTATTCCATAGAGAATAAAGGGTATGATGATCAATTTAAGAAAGAAAAGCTCTCTACACAATTGACACCGATATGCTCAGTAAACTAACACAATGATATACTGACATTCATGCAATGATATTGGATATAATGCCTCAGCATGAGAAATAATTAAAAAAAAAAATTTGTACTCCTCCTTGAGGGGCCTATTGCTCCATGGGAGAAAAGAGGCGACAATTGAATCGAGAGAAACAAGTCTTTCTACACGATTCAACGTCCTAAAAATTAATTCTCTAACTGAGACATCATATCTGTTTATTGACGATAGAAAACTATTAGATTTTATCATTTCCATGATTTGAAACATTAGTTTTCTATTAGAAGTTCATTATTTCGCGGGGTAGGGTGTATTATGCGATGTTTATTATTTAAATCATATCCATTTCTTTTATGCATGAATGCATGCTGAAAAATTTCCCTTTCGGGGGGAGCCATGAAGAATGCGATTATGGCCTTTTCGGGGTTGAAAACCCACTAGGCTAGGGTTAGTTTAACTAATGCGTACTTTCATCATAGTTAACGTTATGTCTAGTTAGCGTTATAACAACCCGTCAACTACTCCAGTAATCAGTGGCGATGTGTCACTTTTCCTATGGGTATCATTGGGGTGTAATGCATGAACAATTAAAGGTGTTCTCCTTTGTCCTACTATGGATAAATCCTAGGTTGTGATCATTGGTTTATAGCAGTATGGCTCTACCTACTTAGGAGGCATCTATGGCTTGACTATCAGTGCAAATTTTCATGGCAGATCTATGACCCCTAATCATTGGTCCCTAAACTGCCCCCACCGTGAGGTGAGGATCTCATTATATGAATTCGACCTTAAGAGGAAAAAAAAGATCCTACACAGGTCCAGTCCATATAACAAGGTACAATTTAGGCGAGGTCTTCATGATAGCCTCAGGAAGCACAAGGCTTCACAGGGAAATCAATATAAACCTCTACTAACTTAAGGAACACTCAGACCCGGGTATAGGGCCCATAACGTGTGTGATATACTTATGTATTAGTGAGGTGTGTGAGGAGAGCATTTACCTTTTCATCCTATGAACTACCCAACCCTCATCTGCTAAGCAGATTGACAGAACAAAAGGCAGAGAAATATATGCAGATAGAAATAAGAAGTAAAGTATACAAATATAGTCATCTACCCTAAGGTTTTATTCCACATGTTATCTATCCTAACATATATTGTATACAAAATCAATGAAATGAAGCTAATAAAACAAGTATGTGGATGACATGTTATCTATCCTAACATGTATCATATACACAATCTAGGAAATAAAACAAATAAGCAAGCATGTAAAAGGGACGTTATCTATCCTAATTATGTGAGACAAACAAACAAAAGGAGAATCGAAATAAAAGAAGGCCATAATATTTTGCACAACTAACTTAACTTGGGCTGGACTCTCTCTAACTGTCCCCAGTGGAGTCGCCAAACTGTCACACCCGAAAATGCGACCGCGTGGCGCCTTTATCAAAGAAATCAAAACTAAAAGTGAAAAGAATCAGATAAATAAATAGAGTTCTAGAGTCTCCACCAAAATTTTATTTTTTTAAAAGGCAAAACTTTGGAAAAACCTTTTTTATTTGAAAAATGGTCTGCAAACCAGATTTGGATTCGGGAGTCGATTGTGAGTGGGGAAGGTGTTAGGCACCCCACTACACCCGTTCTTAAGAACGGTTACCCTAAGTCTGTTGTGCAAAATTAATATGGCCTCTATTCTATTTTAATTCTCCCTAACCAATCACATGTAAAGAACAGAAAGGAAAATTTAAGGAAATAAAATTAAAGAGAAGAAAGAAGCAAAACAAAAAGAGATTCATAGAATAAATAAGGAAAAGGGAATAAAATAAAATTAGAAGTAATAAAAGAAATAAAATTAAAGGAAATAAAATTAAGGGAAAATATTTATTTACAAAGGCGGACTTGACCTAGGATGAAAGCCTAGGGCCTACGTACCCTCTGAGAGGGATCAAAGTCCACGTAGTTCGATGGAAGATTGTATTTGTTGATTTTTTTTTTTTATGTTTGTTTTTTTTTTCTTTTTTTTCTTTTCTCTTTTTCTTATGAGTTTGTGTCCTTTATTATTATTTTTTTAATTTTTTTTTTATTTGGGTATTTTTATTTTTTCAATTAATTTTTTTGTTTAGGTATTTTTATTTTTATTTTTTTTGTGAAAAAACAAAGAAAATAAATTGCTTTTTCCTTTAACAAATAAAACAAATTTTGAAATTGATTGATATGTTTTGATTTGCTAAAAGAAAATTTAATTTAATTTTTCTTGCATTTCTAATTTTTCCTCTTACTTATCATTTTTTTTGTTTTCTATCATTTTCATCATTTTTTTTTGGTTTATTATTGTTTATTACCCCTTTTTTGTTTGTTTGTTTTTCTTATTTTGCTTTTGTTTATTATTATTATTATTATTTTGCTTGTTGTTATTATCATTTTTTTTGTTTTCCATTTTTTCTACTTTTTTTTTTCTTTTTTTTTATCCTTTTTTGATTTTTCTTTTTGATTTTGTTTTGTTTTTTTTTTTATTTATTTGTTTCTCTTTTTTGTTAATTTTTATGTTTTTTTTTTCTATTTTACTCTTTCTCTATCTCTTTTTTATCACTGTTTTGTTTTTGTTTTGTTTTGTCATTATTTTTTTTTTTTACCTCTATTTTATTTATTTATTTTTTGGGTTCTATTTTATTCCTTCTCTTTTTTTTCTTTCTTTTGTTTTGTTTTTATTTTTATTTCTATTTTTTGTTATTTTTGTTTATCTTTGTTTTGTTTATGATTTTTTGACTTTTTGTATATTTTTGTTTTTTTGCATTTTTTCTGATTTTGTTATTGTTGTTTATTTGTTTCTTTTTGTGTTTTTTCTGATTTTGTTATATATATTTTTATTTTTATTTTTTATTATTATTTTTTGTAACTTTGATTTTATCTTTGTTTACTGTATTTTTTGTTTTGGACTAATTTTCGTTTTTTTTTTTTTAGTTTTACTTGTAATTTATTATTTTTTTTATTTTTATTATTTTTATTTTTTGTGTTGTTGTTTTTTTTTTTTTTGGTTTTATTATTATTATTATTATTTTTAATTTCGTTTTTGTTTTCTGTCTTGTTTTTATTTCTATGTATTTTCATTTTTCTTTATTTTTTTTGGCTATTATTGTTTCTCTTGTTTTTTTTTTATATTTTTTTTTTATATATATTTATCCCCTTTTTTTTTTATCTGGTTCTTTTGCTTTGCCATTTTTTTTGTTGTTGTTTATTTCGTTTTGCATTTTGTTTGTTGTTGTGATTTTTTTGTTTTGTTTGGTTTTGTTTCAATTAATTTTTTGTTGCTTTTATATTATTTATTCTTTGGTTCTTTTACCTTTGTCTTCTTGCTTTTGATTTTTTTTTATTACTTTTATCCATTCTATCACCCTCTCTTTTTTGAACATTTGGTTCCCTTCACCAAACTTTCCCATTTACATGTTTGGTCTCTTTTTCCTTTCATTTCTTTATTTTCTTATTTTTTCTTGTTCCATATTTAGATTATCATTTTTTTTTATTTCACAATTTTTGTTTATTAATTTTGTTTATTCATTTATTTTTTATTATTTATATTATTACTTTTTTTTTGTCGGGAAATTCTTTTGGTTTGAGGCTTTTGAAGCCCAAAAGATAGAAACGAAAGATCGAAACCCAAAAGCTACCAAGGAGGCTTATTGGCCACACATGATCTCTTGGTTTAACTAAGTGCCTGAGGAGATATGAAATCTCACACGGCAAAATCCTACAAATAAAATGCAGAACAGGAGCGAGGCCCTGAGGAAGAAGACAGATATCTATGCTTGTGTGTGCTAGGTGTCCAATCAGATTCACTACATCATTCTTGAGTGCCTTTACAATATGAAGAAAACTAAAAAAAATAAATATGCATATGGAATATAGATACATTGCAACATGTCCTTCCCTCCTTCAGACTGAATCCGAGTGACATCTCGTACACTGAAAACCTAACCTTCCCACATATTGTTTCAGCAGTGCTTCTGAGTCCACAACAGACCATATAATTCACAAAAAAAAAAAAAACAGCAAAAGCAATGTAAAACGAAAATAGCGTGATTCTAGTAGGTTTCAGGTATCAAATTAATGGCTCCACATATTCTCAAATACTATCGAACAATTGTGAAACTGAAACAAGTTGCATCCTCTGATTGACATGAACAAGACCTCTAAGATAGAATCCTAAACCTATGCCAGCGAGCAGAGATGAAATCTAAACAACAAGTAACATATATATACATATATATAACTGAACTAGAAGTGGCAGGTTGAACTGGTTAAATATACAGAGATTAAATCAGGCGCCAATGCATTATTCGACAATCCAGGAATCAACAGAAAATGCTTCAGAAACAAACAAGAATCGAATTGGCAAAAAGAAAACGCAGGGAGGGCAATCTGTGACTACTCGGTTGAATACAACCTTTGCCATATTATCCAGCAATCCAAACAAAAATGAAACCAAACACAAATGCACTATTCGACAATCCAGGCATCAACAAATTAGGTCTCAGAAGCTAAATAAAATTAACCCAATGCCAGATGAAACTAATAATGTGTCATGCAGCAATCCGAGACCAACTTATGAAATTCTGAATTCATACCTGGCCGATGTCTTTGCTGAAGTTTAAGGGTTTTGTTCTCTGTCGGATCACTCCTAGCTCTCCTCTCTCGTGTGCCTCCCGTATTTCCTTCGTTCTGCAATCCGAGATTCAACCCAGAATCTCTAGTTCCTTGTTTTCTCTTCTCTCCAGAAAACCACTCCGAACCTCTCCCTCAGTCTCTCTGAAAAGGAAAATTCCCCCCTGGACTCTTTCTTTCCCTTGCAGAGACAGTTTTCCCGCAAGGATTCCTTCTCCCTCAATCTCTTGCACCTTTCGAGTTTTCTTCGATCCAGAGAAGAAAAACCTTCGGACCCCCCAAAAATCCCCCTCCTCTCTCATTCTCACGAATCTTTATAAGCCTCCCTCCTGTGGTCCCCTTCTTCCGAAATCCCTCGCGATTCTCTGCTCCACTCACCTCTCCGTCCTCCTTGTACGATTTCGTTTCCCCCTTCTGGTGCGTCGTGCGCTGCTGGAGGATAAGGGAATCAGAAGGCCAGGGGGGACCAAAGGGACACCTCGGCATTTCTGAGGCGGGTAGGGTTTTTTCGTTGGTTTCTCTTTGGGTTTCCATTCGGGTTAGTGAAGCGGGGAGGAGAATCCGGACGTTGTGGGCTGAACCGGTTCCTTCCAACTGGGCTTCCATGCTTTGGGCCCCTTTTTGTTATTTCTGGTCCAAGTCTGAGTTGGGCTCTCTCTCTTCTTGGTTTTATTTTTTGTTTTGTAATATTTCCTCTCCAAGTTTTTTTTTTTTTTTATGATTAAATGTGGCCCCTTTTTATGTTATTTTTATTACTATTTATTTTTTATTATTATTTTATTTTTATTTTGATTTGATTTGATGATTTTTTTAATTCTCTTTTTTAGTTTTTTTTTTTAGTTTTGTTTTATTATTATATTATTATTTATTTATCATTACATACTCTTTCTTTACTCTTATTAGCTTCTTTTTTTTTTTTTTTGAAATATATCTGGACAAAATACGGTGTTCACACTAAGAACAAACTTTTCTTCATTGACTAGGAATTAAAGCAAAGGTAGGTCATGCAAAGCTCCCTTTTCCCTTCTATGGAGTTTTGACACACTCTCTCTCACTCCTTTATTTCACTATTTCAATCAAGGCAAGAAGGATATGAAGTATATGAGATGGTAGGTATGGTTGGGGTGTTAACCAAATATGCTTGGGAAAATATAACAAAAAATTCCTACATTTAGATAGTAAAGGCAGGTGGAATATTTGTATATTAAAATTGGCATCTAAGTATCCCAATAAATAGTTGGACACACAAGTAAGGGAAGTTAGGAATGAAGAAATAATATGTCTAATATAATTAAGCAATGGTAAGTATGAAATAATACTACTAACTATGTAATCCCTTCTTAAGCTTAATTAAATATAATCCTTAATAAACCTTTATTTATATTGCAAAGCTAAACAAGGTAATTATCAAGGTGTTGTACCAAGTTAGTTCTAACTGTGTTTATAAGCAAAAAAAAAGAATAATGCTGGTATTGTGGAAACATTTTAGGAAACTTCGATAGTGTTACTTATTCGGATATTTGAGGAAGTAGTAGAGAATACTACTAAGGCATGGTTTGTTAATAAGTAGATAACATCCCACCTCATGTTCTCTTATTTTATGATTTCATATCTTGTATCTCTATATTTTGCAAATTAAAGATTTATTAGCATTCTTGAAATTCTATTAGCATTGATGTTAAAACAAGACATATTTTAATTATATTGCATTTCTTAAATTATATGCTGTTAATACATGTATGAAATCAATCGGACTAATCTTCTGAAATTTATGAAAATATCTTTGTTGGTTACTTATGAGAAATGGTTATAGACAATTTGAGTTAGTATGATTCCATATATGACGGTAATGTTTTATGGAAGGACTAGTCATAGAAAATTAGTTGCTAACAGTAGTTCTGATAGCGTTTGGATGCAATGGCTAGTGCCCTAACTAGCAAGGGATGCAAAAAATGCTAGCCCTATGTGACAATCATCATAGATGGAATAAAAGGACATGATTCACTTGAACAGAGGACTCATGATAGTTGGTTATTTAACCACGTGGGCTATGCACTTATGACTATCTAGTTACTTATCCATGTAGGTTGTGTGCCCATGATTGTTATTTTATGTTTGAAGAAAGTCCTTCCAATAAGAATTTTTGAAAGAATTGAATTTGAAACCATTTAATAATATCTTGAAATGCACCTAATTTACATTATTATTACTTTCACTTATTTTCAAATATGTAATTGCCATGATTTAATATGCATTTCATATTTGAACTTCTAAATATTATTTGCTATAAGGTGAAACATGAGTTCAGATTTTAAATCCATGAAAGTTATGTGCAAAAGCTACCTTAATTTACTTATTCATTTATTTAATTATCCATATATTTCTTTCTTAAACCATGAGATGTTATTTACTTACTGAACATTTGATATATCCTCTTTAGCACTCTAATGAAGGTTGACACTTCTTTTGGGTGAGCCCTATTTTGATCCATGTGGACAATGTATCTTTTGTTGACATTGGTGTAAATTATTTGTAATTTAGTTATAGCTCTGCAAATTTCACAAGTAGGATCTCCTATCCTAATATATATTGTAGAGTGAATAGAAATTGATAGCGGAGTTCTCTTTTGGATGTGATGTTATGTACTGGCTATTATAAAAATTTTAGGATGTCCTATTTTCAAAGGAAACTCTATTGAACTTTCTATAATAGGTTAAACTTGTATTGGTTAGGCAATTAATGGATTTGAAGTTGAAAATGAGATTTATCAAATAAAAAATATTTTGCAAATTGTTAAAGTTATATTGTTGCAAGGGAGACACCAAATAATAAGTGTTCAAATTATCATGTTTGGCTTATGAGTACAAGATTGACCTCATATACTAAGCCAGTCACATCTTGGATTTTAGGATGTGACAAAACAAATGTTCAATTGAGTAAACTAATAATTACTCTAGATGCAAGATTGATAGAATGAATGCAAGACTCAAAGCAAAGATTCAAATAAATTAACTCAAAACTCATTCAAACAAGATATGTAGTTAGGGATTTGATTTCTTCTTCCCTAATTAATTTGATTTGCAAATATTCTAAAAATGTTTACCTATCATAGATGGTTAAATTTCCTAGGGTACAATCATTCTTCTTGAATCTAATTGATTTAGCCTAAACTTTTTAACCCTAAATACTTAGGTTATATTCAAGACTAATTATCTTTAAGTTATTAAACTCTGTGAAATTCTTAATTGGTTTACCTTCACCTCTCAGTTCCTTCTTATAATTTATGAAAGTACCATGCAAATTCTTCACCTTTTGGTAACTTTGAATTATGGCATATGCTATAGTTGCTTGAAAGTAATTTCACTCATTAGTTCATCATTAATATTTTAGAATCATTTGAACAAATAATAAAGCTATTGCTTTTGGTTCCTTTTTGTTACTTGATTTTAATAGAAAGTTTCATCTCTCAATACTTCTCACCAGGGTGAGTGATATTCTGCTATGGGCAAGTATAAGATGAACTATTGATGCTTCATATAAATTGGACTTAACCCATTAATCAACTAGGTCAACCTAATTGTATAAGGCCTACTATTGGGCCTCATTAGGCTAGACAGGCCAAGTTGGTATTCATGAACAATGAATAAGCATAATTAGATATTTTACCTTTGCCTCCAAAGTTATTATGGTAATGATAGTGGTAGTTCAAAGACTATCACTAGCAGTGAGATAATAGGGGGTGAGAAAGTAATAATGAAGATAAAAGGGAGGGCAAAATGTGCATCAAACAATTAGAAATGTTTTAGTAATTTCACATAGTTAAAATTAAACTTAACAACTTATATATAGGTAGAGGAATTATTGCAATAGGGTTAACATATCACAAAGTTAATTGCAAATTTTTATAAATGTGGAAGACATTGTAGTTAGAGGCAAAATCTAAAGTAGATAGATGTAACTTTCTTTAATAAATACACTAGTAGCTTTTCCTATAAATATGAGAACAAAATTTAAGTGTTATTTTTTTAATATTTACTATTAAATTTTCAAATAAAAACATAATATGTAGTTCACCAAACAAAATGACATGTGAATAGTTTTTTTACAAGTGAACAACACAAAATTACCTCCTTCAAAAGAGTTTTTTTTTAATATATATTATGCTTTTAATTATGCTCTTATTAAAACATCCAATACCAAATCCCTAAAATCTAACTAAAAAAGAAAGGAAGAAATCTCCATTTTTTTATTCTAATGAAATAAAAAACATAAGAAATGAGTAAAAGACAATAAGGTAAAAAGAATTTGATCTAAAGGCAACATTTTTACAAAATTCAAATCTAATGGTTTTGAGTTCAATGTAGCTTGATTGATTGGTCAACAGTGACCAATCAATCAATATAAGCTAAAAAAAATTGATGAATGGATATATGCAGCGATGTGTTGCTTATTGATTGGTTGAGGGAGGTTGCAGTAACATGTAGTGCAAAATTACTAGGCCAATTGAGAAAATAAGAAAATTTTAAGATAATGGTGAATTATAATTTGACCATATTGCCCTACATCTTCTCCTGTAAAAATTCACACCTCGCTTCCATCCTATCTATATATTTACACTTTCCTTCCAAGTTTTAGCTGCCAAAATTTTCACCTCTCAACTTCTTTCTCCCATTTTCATTTTGGCTTGTGACTAAAGTTCCTTTCTCATTATTTTCTCTCCTTCTTCTCTTAAGTAGGTGCTTTGTGATCAATATTTAAGATAAGTGGAGCATAGTGTGTGTTAAATCTATTTGCAAATCTAAACAAGTAACTAGAATTTCCTTGTCTATGTACATGTTTATTTTTTTTCCTTGTCATTTGTCACATTTATATTTGATTTGTTGCATATAAATAATTGTTGTATCTATTATCTAAAACGAATATTATGTGTTGTATTATAAAATTATATTTGCACTTATTGCCATTGTTATTTTATAATTTACTTCATATTTTTAGATTTTTACTTTAAAGTTTCAATTTGAATGTAATATAAAAAAAAGAAGAATTAGAAATTAGTAAAAATATATCTTGATAATACTTTAAGAAAAAAATTTATATTATTTAAAAAAGTGTTCAAAAATAAAATTTTATAAACTTTAAAATACTTTAATATGTGTAAATTTATATTATTTACAAAAAAATTGGGGAAAAAAGCCAAGAAAAAGATAAGTAGAAAATAGCAAAATAAATAGAAATTTTGAAAATAGAAGATTTGTAAAACCTTTTAAAAAGTAAATGAAAATAATGGAATAATTTTGTTAAAGTAATCTAAATAATTTTTAATAATGTGGAAATAAAAACATAGAAGTTGTGATATTTTAGAGATAATTTTATTAAAATAAGATCAACACTTTTTTAAAATTAAAGTAAGGAAAAATAATTATAAACATTTAATGTAAATTGAATATTATAGAAAGAAAGAAATTATAAAAGAATTGATTTCAAAATTAATGATATGGTTAAGAAAATAGCATACAATTAAAAAAAAAAGAAAAAACATATAAACTATAAAATACTTTAATATGTTTAAATTCATAGTACTTTAAAAAACTTTGAAAAAAGTCTTAAAAAATGCCAAAATAAATAGAAATTTTAAAATAGAGAATTTTGCAAACCTTTGAAAGAGAAAACAATAATACAGAAATAATTTTGTTAAAATAATATCAATAACTTTAAAAATTGAAGTAAAAACAAATCATTATAAATCTTTAATGCAAAATGAAAATTATAGATAGAAAGAAATTAAAAAAGAATTGATAGCATAAAATAAAACAAAAGCGAAAACAAATATTTTTAAAACACTTTAGGTTAACCATTATATTATTTAAAAAATTTAAAAATAAAAATTTATGAAACTATAAGATAATTTAATATGTTTAAATTTATAATATTTCAAAAAAAATGAAAAAGCAGAAAAAAAAAGGATAAGTTAAAAAATGACAAAATAAATAGAAATTTTAAAAATAAAGAAATAATTTTGTTAAAATAATATGAATAATTTTTAATAATGTGAAAATAAAATTTTAGAAATTAGGATGCATTAGAAATAATTTTGTTAAAATTATATCAATAATTTGCAAAATTTAAAGTAAAAGTAATTATAAATATTTAATGTAAAACGATTGTTATAGAAAGATAGATATTATACAATAATTTGATTTTAAAATGTATGATGTTTTTAAGAAAATAGCATAAAATAAAAAAAACGTGAAAACAAATATTTTTAAAATATTTTAGCAAACTTTATAAAACTATAAAATACTTCAATATGTCAAAATTTATAATATTTTATTAAAATTTTTTCTGCTATTCTACTATTATCTGGTATCAGAGCCTTTTGATCTTTTTAAATTAGTAAAGTTATAATGTTATTATTTTCTCTTATTTAAACTTTATTTTCTATTCTGGTGAAAACATTAGTAAGCCTGTGAGGCCGAAACCCGCAATATTTGTAAGTTTGTTGGAATAGCCTGATGTTACTGTTAAAACTAGGATAAGAAAAGAAATGATAGAATAGAAGAGATAACAACAGTATAATGAGTTGGTTTAGAAGGATGCTAGGTTCAGATAGTGAAAATAGTAGTTATAAAAGTTTAAGTCAAAGAAGTTATAGTCTAGCAAGTAACAAAGGAGAAAGTAGTATTACTACTGGACTGGAGGGACAGAAATAAAAGAGATAGACGATGAGCAAATATTAAATGAAGGAAAAATAACCACAAAAATTTTACAAGAACAGTTAACAAATTGGAGTATGCCAACCTTTAAAAAAGAAGAAATTTATAGAAAAACCAGTTTTGATTTTTCTTATGAAACCCATACTATAAAAAGAGAAATAGGAATAATTAACAGTAAACAGTCTATTTCCATGATCACCAGAGGAATTCTAGCAAAATATCGAGAAAAGTGGACTTTGATGCATTTAGGAATGATTCAAGTAATAGTTAAACCTTATTTTAGATTAGGCATAAATAAACCTATTCTAGTATGCTTAAGAGATAAACGACAGATAGTAAATTTTGACAAATAGGTCTGATATAGTCAAATTTACATGCTAGACCAGTCTACTTTGACTACTTTTCGAATTATGTAATAAAATTAAAAGATGTTAATGCATGAAATGGATTAGTCATGGAAGTAGGATCTGATGATTCTTGGGAAAAAAGTACTACTGTTATACTTATTCAGTATAGAATGACATTTAAATTCACAAGAACTCATCAGAATTTAAAGTATCAAAAGAGTCCCTTAAAGGACAAACCATACTTATAGAAATAAGAGACCTTTCCAAAACTACAGTCTTAGTACCAAAATTATTAAAGCACAATGAAGTACAATTCCCTACTAGCTGAGATTTTCCTAAGTTAGCACCCTAGCACCTTTACAGGAAATGAAATTAGAGAGTATAATAAGAACTCCAGAAGGAGATATATCTTATAGAATGTTAAGCTGATCCATGTCAACTCCTAGAACAGAAAATAGATAGTCAACACATAATGAAGAAGCTAGAAGTTCTATAGATAATTCCAATATAAATTATAGGTTAAGAGGAGTTAATTTTGAGCTAAACATTTCATGGCTTATTTATGAACAAGAAACTTCTAATAATGAAACTATTAATAATTTAGAAACTCAGTCAGAAATCGAAAGAGAATTCCAACCCACAGAATATTAATCAATTAGATCCCAACAGCTAAGAGTAATTAGAAAAGATAGTTATCAAATAAACAAAGATTTATTAAGAAAAGAATTTATGTTAAAAGTACATAAACCTAAAAGAGAATGGTTTTTCTTAACCTTCTCTGAAGAAGAACAAATAAAAATTAGGGAAGAATGGTATAAAGAAATAGAAAAACTTAAAACAGATATATATTTCTTCAAATGGTTAAAAATATATACCTATAATAATGAAATATTTAATCCATTTGCAGAAAATTATCCTTCAATTAATGTAACTAAAGCTAGGACCCAACATTAGAAATGTAAAAATAATCTAAGTGTAGCAACTATGCATGCACCTTTAGAGGAATAAGTGTAATTATTTTGTTGTTTTTCTATATCCTCAAGACGCTAGAGGAATAAGAAATATACAACAACAAAATAATTATTCAAATCAAATACTTTATACTATTAGTCAATAATTAAGCAGAGTAAAAAACAAAATAGAGGATATAGAAAAACAAACAAGTCCTTTAACGAAAAATAACTTAGACCCTCAAAAGCCAATATTTAAATACGAGGCCATACCTATAGAAGAAGCAAAGAAAATAACTTTAGGAAAATGGGAACTTAGAGACAAGAAAACTAAAGAAACAGATGAAATATTAAAGCAAATAAATGATAAGTTACAATAACTAAATCTGGAAAAAGGCCCAGTAGTAAGAGTTAATACTATAACTGAGTTAAACAATAGTTCAAAGACACAGAGGAAATCTCCTTAAACAAAATTAAAAGAAAATACTCTAAATTTGGAAAAATAACAAAAAGTTATTATCCACGACCCACTATTCCCTAATTTATAGTTTAAAGAAAGAAAAGATATGGCTGCATCATTTTATGACGGCAGAGCCATCTATAAATGGAATTTAGATGGATATAATGAATATAAAATAATGAATGTAGTTCAAGAAATGATGATTGCAGTAGCTACTTATAGAACAAATGACAATAATGATAATAATATTTTTGATATCATAATCCAAGGGTTTACAAGAAAGTCTAAAAGGATTGTGGGAAAATATCCTAATAGAAGAAGAAAGCAAAGAGATAAAAATCATCATATAGCAAGAATTAATCAAGTAAGACAAGAGAAAGTATATCTAGATAATATTGCACAGCTAGTATATGCAATAATAAAATCATTTGTAGGAGAACTTGTGAGTATATAGGAAAGATACCTAGAAGAATTAATGAATTTAAGATGCCCAACCTTAGTCGACTTTAGATGGTACAACGATAATTTTATTCCTAAAGTTTTTTAAAGACAAGATGGGAATTCGGATTTCTAGAAAGAAAGATTTATTTTCGGATTACCAAAACTTTTTGCAAAAAGAGTTTGAGATGAAATTAGACACAAACAGGGAGGTTCAATAAAGTATAGTTATATGACCTATGGACATATTATCAATGTTATAAATATAGTAGGACTAAGACTATGTAATGAAATGAAAATGCAGAGGAAAATACATTCAGAAAGAAAACAAGGAAAATTAGAATTAGAAAATTTTTGTGAACAATATGGATTTGAGAAAATAAAAGCACCCTCAAGAAGGAAGAAAAATAAGATAACCTATAGATATAAACCTACTTATAAAAAATATAAGAGAAAATATAGCCAGTATAATAAACCATACAAAAATAAAAAATCTAGAAATACTAACAGGAAAGATAAAAAAGAAATAGTTTGTTACAAGTGTGGCCAATTTGGTCACTATACTAACAAATGTAAAACAGAGAAGAAAATCAAGGCCTTAGAAATAAGTAAAGAAACAAACAAAATTTTCTGAGAATATTGATAAATAATGATTTTACTTCAAAATCAGAAAGCAATAGCTCTTCTGACAATGAAGAAGATTATATTTATCAAATTTAAGGAAAATAAAAAATAGAAACCTAAGAATCAGAAGCAGAATGCTTAAGCACAGACATATGTGGATGTGAATCCTGTATAGAAAATATTACAAAAAACAAAGTAAATGTAATATCCAAAGAGAATGTTCAATTCTTAATAGATATAATGGATAAAATAAATGATGAAGATGTTAAAAGACAATATTTGTTAAAGATAAAAGATATTTTAGATAAGGATGGAAAGTAAAAAGGGAAACCTCCTCTAATAACAATGAAAGAGATCTTAAGCAAATTCGAAGAAAAACCACAACTTGTAGGAATAAATGAATTACAATAGGAAATAAAATGTATTAAAGAAGAAATAAGAGAATTAAAAGAAAAAGGTAGATATAGAGAATTAGAGATATTAGAAATAAGAACTTTATTAGAAGAAAAGGAAACACCAACAATTAAAAAAAAAGAGTGACGATGAAAGGCAAGATGATAATGAAAAAATAGCAAAAGAAATAAGTCAAGAAAAATTCTTATAGCGAATTACTAAAATGACATATCAAAAATGGTATTGTCAAATGAATTTAGTTATAAATAATGAATACCATAAAAATTTAGTGGTATTAGCTGATTCTAGAGGAGATTCAAACTGTATTCAAGAAGGATTAATAGCAACTAAATACTATGAAAAAACATTAGAAAGTTTATCTTCAGCTAATAATGCAAAATTAAAAATACAGTATAAATTATCTAAAGCTCATATTTATAATAAAGGAATATATTTTAAAAATATCTTTATATTAGTAAAAAATCTAAATGAACCAGTTATATTAGGAACTCCCTTTTTAAGCAAATAATACCTTTTAAAGTAACCACCATAGGGATAATTACTAAAGTTGTAGGGAAAGAAATTTGCTTTGAATGGACAATACCTCATATAACTAAAGAAATAAAAATGTTAAAAAGAAAATTCAATTTATAAAATAAATTGCATCTAGAAAAAACAAAATCAGATAAATTTTCTTCAAAAAGAAATACAATATAAAAGAATAGAAGAACAAATACATAATCCAAACATAGTAGAAAGGATTAATCAATTAGAAGAAAAATATTTGCGCGGATCATCCAAATGCTTTTTGGGATAGGAAGAAACACGCAGTTGAACTACCTTATAAAGAAAATTTTGATGACAAAAATATTTTCACAAAAGCCAAACCAATACAGATGAATAAAGAACTCTTAGAATATTGTAAAGAAGAAATAAAACAATTATTAAATAAGAAATTAATAAGGTCGAGCAAATCTCCTTGGAGTTGCCTAGCATTTTATGCACAAAATCATGCAAAAATAGAAAGAGAAACTCCTCGCATAGTGATCAATTATAAGCCCTTAAATAAAGTTTTAAAATGGACAAGATACCCTATTCCAAATAAGAAAAATATTAAAAGAAGACTTGTTCATGCAGTTATATTTTCCAAATTTGATATGAAGTCAGGATATTATCAAGTTCAGATAGTAGAAATGGATAGATAAAAAATAGCTTTTACAGTTCCTTTTAGGCATTATGAGTGAAATGTTTTTAAGAAAATAGCATAAAATTAAAAAAGTAAAAACAAATATTTTAAAAAATTTTAGCAAACTTTATAAAACTATAAAATACTTCAATATGTCAAATTTTATAATATTTCAAAAAACTAGAAAAAGCAAAAAAAAGTTAAGTTAAAAAAAGATAGATTGAATAGAAATTTTGAAAATAATGTGTATTTTTTTATAAATAAAACTATAGAAATTAGAATATTATATATATAAGTTTAGAAATAACAGTAAAACCTTAGAAATTAGGATATTTTAGAAATGATTTTGCTAAAATAATATCAATTTTTAATAATTGAAGTAAGAAAAAAATCATTATAAGTATCTAAGGTAAAACAAATATTATAGAAAGAAGAAAATTATAAAAGAATTGATTTAAAAATTTATGATATGTTTAAGAAAATAGCATAAAATAAAAAAGGAAGAAATGAAATTTCAAAAATACTTTAGCTTAAGCATTATATTATTTAAAATAAAATTTGAAAATAATACTTTATAAAACTCTAAAATACTTTAATATGTTTAAATTTATAATATTTCAAAAAAATTAAAAAGCAAAAAAAAAAAGATAAGTTAAAAAAGACAGAATAAATAGAAATTCTAAAAATAGAAAATTTGTAAAACCTTTGAAAAAGAAAATAAAAATAAAGAAATAATTTTGTTAAAATAATATGTGTATTTTTTAATAATTTACAGATAAAATTTTAGATTTTAGGATATTTTAGATATATGTTTAGAAATAAAAATAAAATCTTAGAAATTAGGATATTTTTAGAAATAATTTTTTTGAAATAATATAAATAATTTTAAAAAAGTGAAGTAAGAATTTTGAAAAATTATTTTATAAAAATATAAAAAAATTAGATTCCAAAATAGTATAAAAAGTGAAATGAAAATAATAAAAATAATTATAGTGTAGGAAAGTACATTTTATTTTTATCAAATGAATTACTAAATGTAAGTGTGAATGTAGGAGAAAAAAATAGCTAAAAGAAATAAGCATATTTGCATTTATATGAATGAAAGAATTTTTGAAAGTATTTAGGGCAAAACATTTCAATATATCATATTGAAGTACTAACAATTAATACTAATATCACTTTAGGGCATTGAAAGATATAACTAGTCAACAGTTATGGTTTCCCCCTAATTAAGTCATATTTAATTTGATATAGAAGCTTTCGATGTCATTAATCCAATGTAGTATCAAATAATTTTCTTAAAAGATGATTTTGATGTCTAGAGGATATGGCAAGTATACTCATATTTCCTATCACAACTGAATGTGGTAAAGTTGTATGTGAATACATCAATCATTGACCCACATTTGAGCATAGAAATTCAGCCAACTTCTATAAATGTCGATGAACAAGCTCCCCTTTTTCTCTTCATGCCTTGCAAATATCGATCCATTCTATCTATTACTAACTTATGCTTAATAATATCACACCATACTAATTAAGCCCAATTTGCAATTGAGTTCCTTTCACCCAACACTTGGCTTTATTGAACTTCCTTCTCCAAATGATTAAAAAGAAAATGTTTTGGAGGACTTTGAAAAACAAAGATGAATACAATGCTAAACTTGATCCTAATTGTAACAATGATAACGATAATGATGAGTCTAAAAATGATGGCACTGATATGGGTAGAAAGGATATGGCAAATGCCTTTAAAGTTGAACCAGTATCCCAATATGTGGCATTAGCCAAGTTAACATGATTCCTTGAGATTCGACTACTGACTGAGAAGACTAATAAGCAGTGACTGATCATAGCATGGTTGGTTAAGAACTTTGCTAACTTGTCAGATGATGTAGATGAAGAGGTTATACGTCAATTTACTTAAGCCCATATTCTCAGGTTGATTGGGGCATTTTTTAGTTGCTAAATAGGTCTAACTATAAATTAAATTTGATGTACCTCTCATTGTTGGTGAACTTCAAGCAAGTTGGCAAGTTTAGTTGTATTTAACAGTGTTAGCTTACCTACACCAAAAACTTTATAATATAACATATAGGGACAAAAAAGGAATAGGTAGTTACTTGACACTGTTGCACTTGTGATCAAGGGATTGATTCATTATACTTGAACTAAAGAGATCATTGAACCTTGATTCTCACGTAAAAGAGTATTTTCTATTTCCACATTTGGGCTTCAGGTATGAATTGCAGTTAGAATGTGCATGCGATTACATCCATGATAACTTTATATATTTATTATTGTTTGCTAATATTTGAAAATTGTGACAGATGGAAAAATGTTGGATGGCCTCTTTGTCTGGGTATGCAAGCATTAAGTTAGTACCAAACTTTTCTGGATGTAATGGGGACAACAAGGTGAGTTTTTTTTTTCTCTTTTTTTTCCCCAAAATGGATATCATAACTTTAACATTTCTTAATATCATATTATTTCATCCATATTATCTATAGATTATTTGGTACTTATATTAGCCATAGAGCATGCATGAGCTAATTATAGAATGCTGCTTCACTTCTTTGGATATTTGAATTGCTTCATATGCTTTCATATCATAGAGTGACACCATTCAAATTATGTCCTATTCTAGTTTGGTCAGCGCTCACCAATCTCTTAAGTGCCAATTTGAATGGATGCTCTCTATGCTTTGCAACTTCAAGGAAGAACCTCGGCCAACTGGGTAACAAAGCATATTGCTTTAATCCAATAATGGTATAGCTAGCAAGATGCTATGATATTGTTCCCTATTATTAAGGAGCTGTTTGATCACATATTTAAGTATAAGCAATAGTACTAGCAATGTATTCGACGATGAATCTAGCCATTTAGTGCTGCTATTGACCATGTAGTAAATTTTTAAATAGTTGTTTTTCTTGATATATATATATATATTATGTTAATATTTAAAGTTTCATTTCTATTTTGTTTATGCTGATATAGTTAAGGAATTTTATAAGATGTACTTGCAAGACTTTTTACTTATAAATTTCAATGAGACTCTAGGCCAACACTGTAGAAATATATTATTAGCTCATGGTAAATAATGATTTTTACTATTCTCCGATCTATCCATGCCTTAAATTCATACAGATTGGTCAGATAGGAGATGTCAGAGCTACTTATTAACCTAGCAATCTACTATTGAGAAAGAGAAGAAGAAAAATGAGGAGTTGATGCAACATGACAATGGCATTAGCATGGCCAGTTCATCTTTGTATATTCCAGCACTAATGCATAAAGACATTAGCATGGTTATTCCATTTTCTTTTATCTTGGCCAACCCATTTGGCGGTTTTAAAGGAGTTAGTCTTTTATATTATAGGTCATCGTTACCCATGTCTAATTTTGGAACACTTGAGTGGATGTTTGACCTTTTAGAATCATTTGCAAATCTTCTTATCGATACATTTAAGTTTAGGGTTGTATATACAGGTAGTTTCTTTGAGCTTGAAGGATTGAAGGATTGTCATAATTAGAGTTTGCGACATTGAATAAGCTGATTTCTCTGGTTGATTTTTCATCCTTGAATTTAAATTCTTTAATTATAGTACAAAAGTAACAACAGCTAGGAGAATTGAGATAGTAGCAATTATAGTGTAAAAAGAAAAGGTTGCATTATAACATTAAAAGTCATTTGTTATAGTTTTTTTAAATATTAATGTAATTTATTATCAAATATTTTAAAAATTATTTATTTATTTTATATATTATTTCGTTTATTTTGTCTTATATTTAATTAAATTTATATGTAATTAATTGTTTACAATATTTTTATATAAAAGAATTACTTAATTAAAAATTCAATAATTCAACTCATTTCAACTAACTCAATCAAATTAAAAAAATATGGCTTGAATTTGGGTTGAATCTATCCGACTCAAGCTTTGGCAAAAGTGTTGCCTTCAGGGGCAATACATTTTGCCTTATTTTCTTTTTTGGATAATAAATGTTGTCTGATATTGCCTTTGCATTACGAAGCCAAGAAATCTCACTTGCCCATCAAAGAGCCAACGAATGACAAGTGTATAATGGTGGTAGATTGAACTTTGCGAGGTTTTGCATATCACAATTAAGGTAAAAAAGCGTTGCATATAAATTTTATGATATATTGTATTAATATGCCTTTCCTTTCAGGCGGTGCCAGAAACCTATGGAATAATTTTTTTTTTCCTTCACCAAAACTATGTCGAATCCCAAGCGTCAGCGGGAGTCTCTGACATCTAGTGCAGGCGATTCGCCCCTTGGGTATCACCCTCCGAGGGCGGAATCAGATGGGCAACCCTCAATCAGAAGCACCAAGCCTTATCCGCCTCCGAATGCCCTCTATGAGGACCTTGCTGGCAGTTCGGACCTTTTCTGGAAGAACCTTCAGCATTTTCACAAATCCTTAGGCACCAAATTTAAGTGAGTGGGATTCTGGTGTATTCATTCTCCTACTTTTTATTAGTAGATTCAAGAACCGTATAATTATGCTGTACAGTGATCATTTGCGGTGTTTGTTGGAGCTATTGCAGTTTCTCTGGACCTAAGATACATACTCGTTGTCTGTTATTATTAAATGCCCATTAATGTTCTGCAACCATTTCTCTTTCATTTTCTGGCGCTTAGTAGATTTGACTGCAGTATAATTTGCAATCTTGAGGTTTTGTTTGTTAAGGACTTCCTTAGTTACTAATTTGCTGAAATTATTAATTTTGGATCTCCTCGCTTCTATTTCATACTTTATGTTTATTCATGTTGTTATCCTTTACTGCACATTAAACAGATTTCATCGTGGATTTCTTTTTGCTTGATTTTAACATAATTACTGGAGTACTGGTGCACTGGTGCTTGTTTTGGAATCCAAGGAAATAAAGCTGATAGCGACTTGCTTCTGTCATACTGGTGCTCTTATCCATTTGGAACCCATGTTTTCCCTTTCAAACGCCAACCAAATAGTTTGCAATCTGGGAACCAAATGTTTGATCAACTTAGACCACTGCAAAGATAAGGAAAGGCAGATTCTTCATGGTTTTAACTATTGGTTGTATGGTGAATTTCTAATACCTGTCTCTCCTACTTTGTACAACACCAATCACAAGTATAACTTCTCAATTGCTGAATTCTGCCTGAAAAGAATCTTTTATCTCCTTGTCTATATTCTGTCTTAAATACAAAGAGAATATTCTTTATATGCAAACGTTACCATAACTGGGAACTCGTGACTTCACAATGAATTTTAAGCATGATATTCTATTTTTTTAGTAAAGCAAATGGGTGGAAACTTTTCATCCAATTGGACCTTCTAAAGGTGGGAGAAATTTTTAACATGCAACTTTATATGATAGAATCATGGTTGAGAATGTGTAATTTTTACTTTTCTTAGATCAGTTTGGGCATATGTTTAAGGAAGTTGCTGCTTCTTTCTAATTGGCTTTACATAGTATAACAAGTTACAACCTATGTTTTTCTCTTCCTTATCTATATGCTTACTAAGACATATTTGAAGTGTCGTATGAAGGGCAAATGATGCATACAATAGGTTAATTAAAATGACATTCTTTTGCCCTTTATGTTTGTGTAGAGTTCCTACTATAGGAGGAAAGCCACTAGATCTATATCACCTTTTTATGGAAGTCACTTCTCGCGGTGGGCTTGAAAAGGTATGTATTGGTTTTTCTTAGACATTAAAATTTTATTTTTTTAAGAAAGGTAACAAGAAAATCAGAGTCTTCTTGTGTCATAGATTAGAAAATATATGTTTTTTTTTGTTTCTTCCCTTTTCTAATATGATATCCATCAACTTGTGTTAGGTACATAGGTAAGTGGAAAGGGACATTTTTGGTTTCAGTTGATAAGATGTTTGTTTTAGAGGTTCTTAAGTTTGCAACTTAACCATGATTCAGCTCGGTGGTCTTGAATATTTTGTTGATTAGATTATTTTAATTTTTTACAGCCCTTCTAAAAGAACTCCTCTTAAGCATGTTCTTAAACTAACATAGGTAATTGGAGATCGTAAATGGGAGGAAGTGATTACAGTCTTCAAGTTCCCAGATACCATAACCAGTGCATCTTTTGCATTGCGCAAATACTATCAATCATTGCTTTATGACTTCGAGCAGGTTTATTACTTTCGGAAGCAAGCCCCTTCTTTTTCAATGCTTGGTAAGGAAAAACCTTTGTTATTTTTTTTTTTCGTAATTATGCTGTATCACAATTTGCCTGCATTGACAGATCAATTATTTCATGCCTCCAGATTCTGTTAACAGGAGCCTATTGAACTCAAAGGAAGGTGCTGCTATGAATGATTTACCAGGTCAGGGTAATCAACCTACCAATTAAGGTGTAATAGGTTTACTGCATTGATGCGTTAGTCACTAGTAGTTATGTGTTTCCACGGGTGGAGGAAGAGTCTGTGTCTTCTGCCTTAGGTGCTGGCCCTGTGTTTGGTTTTATATAAACACACACACACACACACACACACACACACAAACATATATATATATATATATAGAGAGAGAGAGAGAGAGAGAGAGAGAGAGAGAGAAAGAGAGTAAATTAATGATTTTGTCCCTAAAGGATTACTCCTTTCAGTTTGGTCTGTCAACTATAAAACCTTCCAATTTAGTATCCCTAAATAGTGGTGGAGTCATATTATAGTGAGGAGGCATTTGCAAAATTTGTATGTATATAGTATTAACATTATGCCTCTATATCCTTTGAAATTTTGAATCTATTGAACTCACAAAATTCACTAAACAGATACATGTATTTTTTTTTTTTTTTGGGTTATTTGACTCTTTAAACTGAACCCACTAAGTACACACATAATTGTTTCCCCCTCTTTTCCTTCATTTCATTTCATTTCTTTCTCTTTTTCCCATTTTCTCCTTAACTTTCTTCCTCTTTTTCCATTTTCCTCTCACTTTTTCCTCTTTTTTTCCCGTTTATAAATTGTCCTTAACTTGTTAGACTTTACACAGTGATTATTCTCTCTCCTCTTATTGCCCCCGTCCAATATTTTAATTTATATTTAATCAAAGCATGCCTTTGATGCATTTTCATAATTAGTGGTTTTACAATAATTGAGTAGAATATAATTAAGTTCAAATGTCAATATATTGTGTTCAATTAAATCAACAATTGTCTCTGAAAATAGTGCAAAACTTTTTGAAGTGTTATTGGAAAAAATAGTTTTCTTTGTGTGCTTTGCGTATATATATAATTTTGCAAATTGATAGTCATACATTTTTATGCTTGATCAGATAAACCTTTTTTTTTTCTTTTCAAAATGTTATTATGAGCTGTTCATGAAATTATTATGATATTATTAGTAATTATGTATTTTTTTAGTATATCCTTGTTATGCATTATATGAGTATGGAATAAATGTAAAATTATATTCTTATATGTAGGTAGTGAATTGTTGATATTAATATAAAGAATTGAACCCTAGTTATTGAGACTTTATACAAAGCCAAGGAGATAACTCTCAATAAGATAAAATAAAATAAAAGGATAATTAAAGTCAAAATAAAACCTATTATTCTAATTTCTATGTTTATCTTTAATTTCTGTTTTACACATAATTACTAATATCTCCCTTAAATATTCTTTTCTAATTCTTTATTATTTTCTCACTGTTGGAGAAAACTTGATCTCGAGCTTTGAAGTGTTAAATTAATAGAATAATACATCTTAGAGCATTAGGTATGACAGTGGTCAATAAGAGTAAAATTGATAGCACAAGCACTTTTGTACTCTCCAATACATTAGGAATAATAAATTTAACTTGGCATAGCAACTTAGTTTAGCAAGAGACACACTAATTCTAACATAAAAATGAAAATTGGAGAACATATCATATAACAAATTATACGGTTTAAGTATTTCAGATTCATCATATAATATGATGAGGAAATAGAGGAAGATATAAAACATAAGATTCAAGTAGGGTGGATGAAATGGAGGAGTTCTTTGTACATTATTTGTGATACAAGAATATCACTCAAACTGAAGAGTAAATTTTACCACATAGTTATAAGACCTGCCATGTTGTATGTGACTGAGTATTGGACAATAAAAAGTTAATAAGAGAATAAGATCAATGTTACATAGATGAGGATGTTGCATTGGATGAGTGGATATACCAGACAAGAAAGAATTAAAAATAAATACATTATAAGAAAGCAGAGGTCACACCTATTGTGGAAAATATTGAAGAATTGGGCCTTAAATGGTTTGTGCATGTTTGAGATAGGCTAATAGAAACCTTAATAAGGAGAGTAGATTAGATGGAGTAGTCAAATAGTTAAAGGTAGAGAAAGACTAATAAAAATTATAAGCGAAACATTCAGAAGGGGTTAGATTTAAATGGTTTGTCTAAAAATATAATTCGCGATAGGATTTTATGGCATTGTTTGATCTATGTAGCCGACTTCATTTAGTAGGTAAATACTTATTATTGTTATTGTATATCGGCTTAGTTGGCTGAACCTAGATTTAATCTGGATCCCCTCTAGCAACAAACCTAGGTGGTTGCTTCATGTAGACTTCCTCTTCAAGACTATCACAAAGAAATGTATTTTTAATGTCAAGTTGATAAAAGGGCTAGCGGTGAATACCAATGATAGACAATACTACATAAATAGAGGCAATCTTGGCCGTCGATGAGAAAGTGTTGTTTTAATCCATGCCAAAAATTTGAGTGTAGCCTTTAGCTACAAGGCATGCTTTAAGGCAATCAGTGGTACCATCAAAGCTAATTTTCAATATAAACTCACCTACAACCAACAATAGATTTAGTGGGCGAAGATGTAAAAGTTCCCCGGTATCACTTGACTAGATAGTCTCCATTTATTCAATTATAGCTTGTCGCCATCTAGGATGAAAGAGCCCTTCTTGAGTAGTCTGAGGAATGAAAATAAAGGATAAAAAAGATACAAATGCATAGAGTCACAACAAAAGATAATAACTTAAAATTATAAACAGGATGGAGATTATGAGGAGAAAGAATACCTTTTCCAATAGCAATGGAAAAATTATCAACAAGAGATAGGTTCGGAGTAGGTTCAGTGCAGGAACTGTGTGTGAATCATCAGGGACATCCACAGAATCTACATGAGCGATAAGTGGAGTTGGTGGGGAGGAGATAGTGAAGTCAACTATAGGCTTGACCAATAAAGGAGAACTAGGATTAAAGGATGGAACGAGAAGCACCTCAATGACAGTGAGAGAATCATGTGAAATGGTCAAAGAATAAAATGGTGTTGGCTCAAAGAAGGTAACGTCTATGATCTTGAAGTAGCGATTAGTGTCTAGGGATAACACTTGTACTCTTTCTAGAGATGGGAGTAATCGAAGAAAATATATTTGAAAGACGTAACAGATAGTTTATCCCCCCTCCCTTCCTTGGGGGGAGGGGTTCAAATTGTGGACAAAGCAGGTATAACTAGATTTTGTAATTGATGGAGATCAAGGTAATATGGGATGTCAAAGTCTCACGTTGAGTAGTATGGGATGTTCAATGGGATACTTGAGTAGGATGGTTCTCCCACCTCAATAGCTAGCTTTTGAGGGAGGGTTTCCCACCTTGCTTAGGTGCCAATCAATTGGTATTAGAGCTGGTAGTTGGCAGCTTTAGAAAGGGCTACCTTTGAAGGGTTTTGACAGGCGGAGAGTTCTGACCAGCAGAAGATTGAATGAAGTACCGTCGAGTGAAGTGTCACAAAGTGTAGCCGTTAGAATATCGGCTTTCTAAGGGCAGTCAATTGATGAAGACTAAGGTAGTATGGGATGCCAAAGTCCCACATTGAGTAGTATGGGATGTTTAAAGGGGTACTTAAATAAGATAGTTTTCCCATTTCAATAGCTAGCTTCTGGGAGAAAGTTCCCTATCTTGCTTAGATACTCATCAGTAATATAGAAGGCATTCGATTTATCAAGTAGTATGCGGTGAGGATAGTATCAACACAAAAACGAAGGGGAACATTGTGATGAAGTAATAAAGTGTTGTTTCAATGAAACAACTAAAGTATATAAGCACAAAAAGATTGATGAAGTATGTCTTGTGCAATCATGAAATTTTTGAAATGAGCAAAGAAATATTCATGACTATTGTTGTGTAAAACTTATAGAAGTGCCTACTTGAGTATAGATCTCATTGCAAAATTGTTAAAAAATAGAGAACAATTTAGGTGACAAAACATTGAAAACCCAAAGTTGAATAAGTACGATTCAGTCCCTAAACATTAGAGGGAACAAGAGAAAAGGGAAAGACAACTCTTATGTTATTACTTATAGGAAAAAAAGTATAAAAATGTATACCCAACTGACATGGCTCACATTTTAAAGATGACAAAAATGATAGATTAGGCACCATTTTCTGAAGTTTAGTGAGATCAAGATGACCCAAACAAAAATGCAGTAGCTATGGAGGGTTAGAAGAGGTGCAGAGAATTGAAGATGTTGGCATAGAGAGGTGATAGAGTTTATAAGATTCATGCTCAATGCCAATCGTTTGCCCTGTATACCGGTCTTGTATAACCACAGATGAATCGATAAAGGTGATAGTACAGTTAAGTATTTGGGTGAGTTTACTAATAGAAACAAGATTAAAATGACAACTAAGAATGTAAAGAATAAAGGTTAAGGGTAAGGAAAGAAAGGGTTGTACTTGACTAATACCTTTGGCAACTATCTTAGAACCATTAGCAAGAATAATAGTAGGAAGTGAAAAAGGTGAAATATCGAGATGTGAGAAGAGGTGTGTGTTACCAAAGATATGATTAGAATTGCTGAGGTCAAGAATTCAAGGCTTAAGGGATGAGGATTAAGAGAGACATGTTATAGAATTACTAGTTTGTGTGACGAAGGTACTTGAAGTGGTAGTGTGCTTGGTAGCCTGATATTGTAGGAAGGCTTTGTAGTCAACTCCAATTAAAGTGGTTGAAGGGGGACCATCATCCTGAGGAATGTCAAGATTCTCCATTAAAGCAACATTGGCTATCTTGAGGTGACCATGTAAAAAATAACATTGGTCACAAACATGACCTAGTTTGTTACAATAGGCACATTGAGGGTTGTTGTCCATGCTTTCTTCCTCCATTGTTATATCCACTATGTTCATGATTCCAATTGCAATCATTGTAAGGGGATATTAGCAACAACCGATTGAATTCTTGTTTCACAAATTCGACCTTTTTTGCATAAGTGTTCATTTTTGTATCCAACTGCTTCAGAGTGATCATTTTAGTAACAAGAGTATGAACATATTGAATGTCATTATGATAGGCCCAATCTTGATGGGCCTTAGTTGATGAGAATGTATAGCAGGAGAAAAAGAGAGAGAATAGCAAATAGTCATGTAGGAGTGGTCCCACGTGAGGAGGGACGAGAATAGCTAACTATGAGGTGGAAGAGAGGGAAAGGGGTGGCGTGGAATGAGTGCATGACAGCTAGGAATATAGGCACATATGACGGGAGAAGGAGGGTAAGGAAAAAATGAGTGGTTGTCTAGGAGAGCACTTACCTTTCGAATGTAGGGGAGTTATTTTCTTTGATTTTCGTTATCAGTGGCTAAGAAATTCTCATTCCTAAATTGTAATCTTCCCATTGTTACATTTTGGGAAGAAATCCAATTTGTTAATTCAATAAAACCACACTTTTGAAAGTTTCCAACAATGTTGGTATCAGGGTTGTTCTTTCCAAGGGATGGTCAACACTAGAATGGAGCAGAGAGTAGATGCTGTGGAGAAAAAGCTTGGATGAGATGCACAATCAACTAATGAATGTTATGGAGGTATTGATGGATTTGTAAGATAAGTTTAATAAGAATCAGAATGCGATGCGGAGCTACGGAAGGGGAAAGGGAGTAGCATCGGAGCATGCAGCCACATAATTGGAAGCTGGAGAAAGAACAAGTGAAGTTGTAGTGGAAGAGAAGGACATATTGCGATTTAGGAGACTAGAGATGCCTCTATTTTTAGGGGACAATCCAGTGGGTTGGTTGTTCCACCAACAGAGTGAGAGATGATGAAAAACTCGGAGTCGTAGCCGTCTGTACGGAAGGAAAGTGTTAAACGTAGCGAGTTTTGATTTAATTATTAGATCAAACAAAAGTTAATTCATAGGTTTGCCAAGTTGTAATGTTATGGAATTATCTTTTTTTTTTTTTTCCTAAAGACATGAAGCACTATTATAGGCTCAAGTTAATCTGATTTCGAACTTGTTTCTTGTTTTTGTCACAGATTGGTTTAATGCTTGGTTAAAGTTTAAAGTCTGATTTAGGATTTTGTAAACTGGTAGAAGACCTTGTCAACTAGATTATAGACCTTGTAGACTGATGTTAGGCCTTGGTTATGCCTTAGTGTTTTGATCTAAGACCTTGTCGACAAGGTATACCTAACTATCAGTTTCATACATTAGAGTCACATAGATAAAATATATTCCACAATGTCAAATTTCTAGTGATATAGTAGTACAACCAAGCTAGGGATTACCTTCATATCTTTACAACACAACACACATATACTTATAACTACCAAAAGCAAGTTAATTTGTTAATATTTACATTGCCAAAAGGTTTACAAAGAATTAGCTTTGCCAAAAGGTTTACAAAGAATTAGCTATACAAACGATACATAAACTAAATGTTTTGTCTATTATTTTTTTGCGGACTTGGCTCTATCTGCTTCAGAACTAATTCTTGGAGAGAAAAGTCATGCAATGAGATAATAATCCCAATAGTCAACATCATATTTAAAGAATATATAAGTGGCATTGAATCAGAACTTAGATCGTGTTAGATGCATAGTCTTAATAGAGAAACCGTCTAGTTGCTAGATAATAGCTCTCATCCATTCATTGGATTATCATACTTAGGTTATTGGCCAACAATAGAGGGACTGGTACCCAAGACATCTGCATTAATCAAAGAATAGATATAAATGCAACCAAACATTCAATATAGCATAGTTAAATTCATAATTTAGTTTAGTGCATAAGCGTATATAAAATAAATGTGCTGCTAATTACCTGATCAGTCAACCCCAATGTCCTATCAACAAGCTTCTATTTCCAGCAAGTCAAGAACCAAAAATCTAATTCAACTAAAAATACATAAGGATTCATATAAATCAGCCACAACTTCATATAATCCTAACTCATTAATATAATCAAATTCAAAGGTTTTGGAAGGGTCTTACCAAAGTTTATTCAATTGCAAAAGTCTAGCCAATTCAACCCCTAGTTCTTGTTGTCAAACTCTTTTCCTACAATTACAATCCCACAACATCCTAAGCTAGGGATAAGTCACGGCCAAGGTTTCAAAATAAAATGGAATCACTAAATTCAAGTGCTATAAATCATGGTTCACTTCTTATTAATTGAAAATCAAAATTCCCAATCTAAGAATCATTTAAATCTTCGTTTTTTCTTTCCTCACTGGTTTGACCTCATTAAGATTCACAATAACAAATTTATGGTCTTAAAGTCCAGCTTATAAACATCATTTCAAATAACAATTTAAGCTTACAAATAAGTGAAATGTTCCTTACCAACTATGACAACAAAGTGAGCTTATAACTTACAATTGAATCATGACATAATTGATTACCAATACAGCCCTTACATGTTCTGCATCATCTATCTTCATTCCACATCACAATTTAATAAGTCTATAGTAGCAAATTCCTATGACTAAGTACAGCAGTAGAATTTTATCCATCCTACACTACCTTTTGGCTGATACCAACATTTCAAGAGAAGGATTAAATCCCTTCCCTTTAAAATGTTTTTTGCTCATTCCTACACTTTTTTAACAACAAAATGCCACAATTTAGAATTCCAATTGGATAGAATGAAAGTAAACAAGGAATAGAATAATTTTTTCTTCACTTACCTTAGATGTTACCCTTTAAATCATCCACATGCAACCACGGTTTACATTTCTTTCTCTCGAAACTCCATGGCCGAAGCTTAAAGTATTTTATCTATTTTTCTCAAAGTTGTTCTTGGCCTAAATAAACCAAAACCAAAGTAGAAAATAATAGCAAATGGCCACCTAATTCAACATGACTAACAAGAGAGATAATGGGATAGTCAATGTGGCATTGCCTTGAGAATTATTTATTCCCTTTTTGCTATTCAAAAGCCATCGGTCATGCTAAGTGTCTCTTGATCCATTACACATTAGGACAACTCATGGAAGAGAAGCTTTATGAATCGCATAGCTATAAGGTCCTAAGGCAACAAAACTGAATAACATAGATATATATATATATATATCTAGGTGGCATTGACTTGAAGGTTTTGTCTCTTATTTATCTTGCTACTTCACCAGGGCACTGGCTATGCAAAGAGAAATGAATATATATATGTTTATTGATTTAGATAAGGAATGATGTGCCCATGCTACTCTAATATAAAGGGAGAAGACTTTGACTTAGTGTTTTGGTATGAGATGGCTGAGAATGTGCATCCAAAGTAAGTTGTTAATTTTTTTTTTTTATATAATGCTAAGGGCCTCCCTCCTTTTCTTTCAAGATGGATGACCAACCTATTATTAAAGAGTGTTTAACATATTTTCTCCATTGTTCTCTTCAATTCACTTCTAAATTTCCATTAAACCTAAAGTAACTAAATTATCTCCCAATAAATCTTAATTCTCTAAGAATTGTTTAGATTCCTCTTTTAAATTTTTCCTTGCTTAGCTAGGTGATTACTCTTGATGATGTAACTCAATACCCTCCTTTCTAGTTTGTGATTCAATTTCGAAAAAATTAGGATGTGACAAAAGGCGCTTAACTAGCTTCAGTGGTTGGAAATGTGAAGCCTAGTGAAAAGTTGGATTGAATTCAAGAAGGAAGTGTTGGCACGGTTTCATAGAAGGCAGCTACGAGATGCGTATGAAATGATTATGGCTTTGAGGCAAGAGGGAACCATAGCTGAAGACAAAGAATATTTTGAACTACTATAAACTATAACGACTTAAGGCTCCAAAGGAGGTGCTCATGGGGGCATTTAAAAATGGTCTTAAGGATGAAATAAGGATGGAAGTTCGCATGATGCAACCCACCTCCTTAAAACAGTTAATGGACTTAGCTTTTCAAGTGGAGGAAAGGAACTTGGTGGTAGAACAAGCTAGGGAAAAAAAATTATATCTAAGGTGGTAAAGGCCTTGGGAGAATCCAGGTGGCAGGGGAACAAGCTAGTTTTTCCTAAAATACAGAGCTTCTTGGATTCACAAAAGACATATTATCAACTACAAAAAATTGCACTCCTGATAGTAAGGGAGGTGCGGAATCTATGACAAGTAGTGGGTCAAGTGTTAACATTTCAAAAACTTTTAAAGGAGGAAGTGTGTCTTCCAAAAGGCTTATTGAAGCTGAAATCAACAAATGAGAGCAGGTTCTTTGTCTTAAATGTGAAGAAAAGTTTAGTCCCAATCATAGATATAAGAACAAGGCGTTATAGTTGTTAATTCTATCCCTTGAAGAAGTGGAAGAAGAGGTAACGGGGCTTGAAGAAAAGGATGAAGAGGACTAGAACATCCACACCATGGAATTGTCCATGAACACAATTGTGGGAATAGGAGAGCCAAAATCAATGAAGCTGCTAGGTACTTTAATGGGTCAAACGGTGTTGATATTAATAGATAGTGACGCTACTCAATTTTATAGCCTCATAACTGGTGGAGCATTTGAATTTACCCATACAAGGGACAAGTAAATATGTCACCACCATAAGCAATGGGCACAAGATAATTGCACAGGGGATGTGCAAGCAAGTGGAGCTAGAGTTTCAAGGAGTAAAAATTCAGCAAGATATTTATCCTTTTAAATTGAGTGGGGCAAAAGTTGTTTTGGGGGTGGAGTGGCTAGAGTCCCTTCAAGAAGCAAGGGTAAATTGGAAGAACCTTACTATGAAGTACAAGGTGCACAAGTAGTGAATTTGTCTAAAAGGGGATCCCTTAACTAAATCAAAGGTATCCCTAGATGCACTATTTAAAAATTTGAAAGGGGAAGGATCTGGGTGGAATTTTACAAGCTCATTGTACAAGAGGGACAGCAAAAGGAAGTGCAAGAAATTCAAGCATTATTAAAAGAATTTGAAGGCATTTGTGAGACATCTAAGGGTCTACCTCCACGATGTTCAAGGGATCATGCTATTTTAATTAAAGAGGGAGCAATTGTACCCAATATCACCCTACCGTTATGCACATTCTCAAAAAATAGAGATAGAAAAATTGGAGAGGGAAATGCTAACTGTGGAGATTATTCACCTAAGTTGTAGTGTTTATTCCAGTCTTGTTTTTCTGGTAAAGAAGAAAGATGGGCTAGAGATTTTATGTTGACTATAAGGCCTTGACTTTATGGCGTCGATTGATTCATGTAACCAACCCCATTTAATGGGAAAAGGTTTTGTTGTTGTTATTGTTGTTGTATAAGGCCTTGAACAAAGTTACAATTTTAGACAAATTTCCTATTCCTTGCATTGATGAGTTGTCGGATAAATTAGAGGGAGCCTTCATTTTTTCTAAGTTGCACCTAAAATCCAGATATCATCAAATTTGGATTAAAGAAGGAGATGAAGGAAAGACAACTTTTAGAACACATAAGGGTTATTATGAATTCTTAATAATGCCATTCGGGTTGTCAAACGCTCCCTTCACTTTTCAATTCCTAACGAACGACATTTATAAACTCTATCTGAAGAAGTTTGTGCTAGTTTTCTTTGATGATATATTGGTTTGCAATTTTTATTTTGAAACCCACCTTTCCCATTTGAGGGTTGTCTTCGAGATATTACAGAATCAGTATGTGTTTGGCCAGCTCAAATTGGAGTAGTTGGGACATGTTATTTCGGCTAAAGGGGTTGAAATAGATCCTGCCAAGTTGGCAATAATGCTTTCTTGGCTTTTACTGAGGGATATCAAAGCCTTGAGAAGAACTACAGCAAAATAGCTGCTCCTCTCATAGAACTATTGAAGAAGAAAACCTTTAAGTGGTGGAAGGAAAAGCTCAAACAGCCTTTGAGAAATTAAAGAAGGTGATGTCTTCTGCACCTGTGTTGGCAATGCCAAATTTTTCAGTTCCCTTTAAGCTTAAGACTGATGCTTTGGGTAGAGGCATTGTGGCTGTCCTAATGCAACAAGGAAGACTCATAGCCTATTTTAGCCAAGTTCTGTCTAAGAGAGCCCAGTAGACCTCAGTTTATGAGAGGGAACTTATGGCAATTGTGCATGTTGGGAAGAGGTGGAATCATAATTTAATAGGGCATCCATTCATTATTTGTACTGACTAAAAGGCTCTCAAATTTTTGCTAGACTAGAGGATTGTAGAACTAAACCAACAGAAGTGGATTTCCAAGCTCATGAGTTATAAAATTGAGATAGTCTATAAACCTAGATTTGGGAATAAGGTGGCTGATGCACTCTCATGGAAGGAGGAGCTAATGGAATTGAAGGCCTACTTCCTATGGAATTGTGAAGAGATGGAAACTATGGATAAATAAGTCAAGAAGGATGCAAAATTAGGTGCAATTGTGCAGCAATTGATAGCAAGACAAGAGCCTCCTGCTAGGTAAAGCTTAAAGAGTGGCTGCCTATGTTACCAGGACAGGATGGTATTACCTAGAAATTCTCCTTAGGTAGCGGCTTTAATGAAGGAATTTCATGCATCTCCTATTGGAGGTCACTCAGGTTATTTGTGCACATACAAGAGGTTATCTGTGGTAGTATATTGGGAGGGAATGAAACAAGATGTACAGAATTTTGTTGTTGCATGTGAGGTGTGCCAAAGGTGCAAATATTAAGCTATGCATCCAGCAAGTTTACTTCAGCCCTTATGAATTCCACACAGGGTTTGGGAAGACATTAACATGGATTTTATAGTGAAGCTACCCAATTCAGAGAAGTTTGATACCATTTTGCTGATGGTGGATAGGCTTGTTAAGTATGCACCTTTCATTGGTTTATTGCATCCTTTTTCAGCAATAGTAGCTGAGATCTTTGTTAAAGAAGTGGTTAAGCTTCATGATTTTCCAATATTGATTGTGTTGGACAGAGATAGACTCTTCATGAGTCAATTTTGGCAAGAAATATTTAAAATGGGTGGTACAAACTTGAATTATAGTTCTAGTTATCACCCCCAAATAGATGGTCAAACTAAGGCAGTGAACTAAAGCCTTGAAACTTATTTGTGTTGCTTTGTAAGGGACAAGCCAAAGAAATGGGTTAAATGGTTAACGTGGGCTGAATATTGGTTTAATACTTCCTACAACCCTTCCATAGGAATGACACTTTTTAAGGCTCTTTATGGATGGGATCCTCCAACTCTTTAAAAGATGGAAGATGTTACCCACCTGTGGAAGAGGTCAACGAAACCATTAGTGCTTGAAATTTGGTTTTGGCTTAATTAAAACAGGATTTGGAGAAAGCCCAAGAGTTCATGAAAGTGCAGGCTTATAAGTCTCAGAGGGATGTGACCTTTAATAAAGGGGACATGGTGTATTCGAGGATTAGTCCCTACAAACTTAGAACTTTGTTAAAAAGAGTCAATGAAAAATTGAGTCCTAGGTTTTATGGCCCTTATAAAGTGCTAGAAAAGGTAGGACAGGTGGCCTATCATCTTGAGCTACCACCAACAACCAAAATACATCCAGTGTTTCATGTGTCCCACCTTAAATGATCTTTGAATGCCACTGAAGCTTCACAACAGATTCCTCCTTTTCTATTTGAAGAACTAGAATTACAAGTCCAGCCAACAGTGGTTAGAAAGGCAAGGAGACTGACGAATAGAGTGGTGGAGATCTTGGTCAAATGGGCTGCATTACTAGAATTCAAGAACACATGGGAAGACTATGATGTAATACACAACCAATTTCTTAGATTTCCACCTTGAGGATGAGGTGTAACTAGTTGGGGAGGGCATTGATAGGCCCAATCTTAATGGGCCTCAGTAGATGAGAATGTATAGCAGGAGAAAAAAAGAGAGAATAGCAGATAATCATGTAGCAGTGATCCCACATGAGGAGGGACAGGAATAACTAACTACGAGTTGGAAGAGAGAGAAAGGGGTGGCGTGGAATTAGTGCATAACGGCTAGGAATATAGGCATGTATGATGGGAAAGGAGGGTAAGGAAAAAGTGAGTGGTTGTTTGGGAGAGCACCTACCTCTCAAATGCAGGGGAGTTGTTTCCTTTGATTTTCGTTATTAGTGGCTAAGGAATTCTCATTCTTGAGTTGTAATCTTCCCATCATTACTTTCTAGGAAGAAATCCAGTTTGTTAATTCAATAAAACCACATTTTCGAAAGTTTCCAACACATTAGTGTACATGGATTTGGCATTTTGCTAAAAGGTATAATATGTTTTATAATTGTAAAAAATTTGTCATAAGTTATGTTCAACTGAATGCCATAATAGACCACACAATTAATGTTCTATTTTCTTTCAAGTAGGCCAATCAGAAATTTAAATATCATTGACCTATTTCACTAAGTGATCCTCGTAGACTTGGCCAAGGAACCAAAGCTCAATAGAAGTAGCCCAAGTAATATAATTAGAGCCATCTAATTTCTCGGGAGTAATAATGGGATTTCTTGAAAATGCAATAAGAAAAGTACTTGACTTATTGGCTAAAGAGGCTGGAACAATGTTAGACATAATGTATTTTGATGGAAGGGACTCTAGAAGGTGACAAAAGGTGAAGAATGACAGTGACCAAATGTGACGAATAGAGGAGGATAGTGTCAAACACCATAAACAATGCCCAACTAAGAAAGGTGAATGGGCTAGGTAGAATGAAGGCTGATGCCCACTTCTAGGTGGATGTTGGTTGGAGGGGTGGTGTGACACGCCAATGCATGGGCAAGAAGCAATTATGCAACTAGTGCGTGGCAGCATTTGGAGCTCTAGCGACAACAATGACCCATCAGCAACATCTGAGGTGACTAGTAAGGGCGTGTGTCAAGATCAAACATGGCATAGTGACTAGAATGAAACACAATCACTAGGAAAAAGGCTTACCAAAAGAGAATAAGGGTTTTGATTTTGATGCCATATAAAATAGACAGAAACAGAGAAAATCCCTGAATGAAATATTGTCGGTGAATTTTCACCCATACGAAACCTCATACTTATAGGAGAAGGATACAAGACATTGAAGACTCATAATTACAGAATAATATCCTGCTAATTACACACTTATAACCTACCAAATATGGAATAAGACACATGCTAATATACACTCACAATCTAGTCAGCATATTTTCATTTCAGCTGTTTCCTTTACTGTTCAATTATTATTTTCAGTTTTAGGAATAATTTAAATTAGCTGATTTATTGGGATTGATTAGGAGATTTGTTCCCTGCTTTTGACTATATATATGTTGTCTCTAGTTCATTGAAAAGCAATCAATAAGAATTCTCTACCTTCTATATTTCTTCAGTTTCCATCATTATGTCTGCTTGGTTTGGAAGTTTCTGCTGCATCTTTCAAATATAAATGCACATTCAGTGATCAATGACTGGTGATGGAAAATTAGTAATGATATTTATATAGGATTCTTGTGGTTTTGGTGGTGGTCTATTTTTTTTTTTTGCTTGAACTGTTTCTTAGACTAACATTATCAATGGCACTGTAGTGGCAGAAAATAAAACAGCTTTGTCAACAGATGCTGATGGGCCATCTATTGCTGTAGCTGTTGTTGGGGGCAAGTAAATTGTAGCTCCAATATATATTTCAGAACTTAAAGAAACATGGATTACAAATGGCATGCATTTGGAGATGTAGAGAGGGCTTAGATTTTGATGTGATTTATGGCTGCGTGGAAGCATTGAAATCAGGTTCTGATGCCAAGCTGATGTCACATCTGTAGACGTAGAATCAGGGAAGATATGTAACCTGAGAGAGGGTGTGAGAAAAATTAATGGGAGGGAAGGCAGTAGCAGAAAAGTCTTATGTAATGATTTTGATAGGAACCTTTATGAGGATCACACTGCAAGAGTTAGCTCATGAAGTTGGTACTTGTTGAAAGAGATAAAGGCGTATGGTGTGGGTGTGAGAGTTAGGATATAGTTATTTTAAATAATAGATAGAATGCCATTATCTTAAAGATTAGTTTTAATCTCATCCTCCCTTATCTGACCAAAGAAGTTAGGGGAGGAAGAAGTTAGGAGAGGATTAGTGTGTGTGTGTGTGTGTTTTTTTTTTAAAAATTAATAAGTCTATGTACTTTGGATTAGATTAGGTGTTGAGCTGCTGGATTTTAGCCAGCTGTTACCCAACATCTACACTATTTTTATTGATGCATTCTACCTTGAATAATACAGGAAAACAAAGAAACATCTTCTCTAGTTTCATGCGACACCCTCTATGATTTCAACATGGTATTAGAGCATTAGGGGCTGCGCTGACCTGAGGATCTCCTTCAGCACCATGAGAGCCCTTCAGACTAGTGTATAAGATCCTAACACAGGATCGTCCAACAGCACCTAGCCCATTCCTCTGAACATGAGTCATAGTGGCTCTACTGGTTCAGCCTCCATGGACTTAGAAACACCCCTCTGATGATCACCAATCACCATTTCAACGGAAAAAACTACTTAAGGGGTTTTAATGTTCATCATCGAATAAGACACAGAAGAGTATATCACAAGGCTGTGGAACCAAAGATCACAAATTAGAGATATAAGACATGGAGATCAAAAACCAACATGATTAAATCATGGTCGGTAAACTCTAAGTCTACAAAGACCAGAGAGAACTTTCTCTTTCATCAGACAACCAAAGATTTCTGGGATGCAATGCACAGATTATACTCATCAGTGGAGAATATAACATCCTAATTTCAAATCAAGGGACTCATTCATGATTTTAAAAAAGGAGAATTGAATGTCACCCAATGCTTCAATGCTTTAGTGATGTATTGGCAGCAACTTGACTTATATGAAGTCCACCAATGGAAGTGCAGTGAAGATGCATCTTCCTACAAAAGATTAGTAGAAAAAGAGTGAATTTACACTCTTGTCTTGGTACTCAATAATATCTTTGAAGATATTAAGGGTAGAGCAATGTCTACTTGGCCTCTACTATCACTTGGTGAGGCATTTGCACAAGTGAAATGGGACAAGAGTCAGAAACAACTAACACAAGGCACTCCACTACCTAAATTTGTGTTGAAGTCCTTGTCCATGGCCACTAAATCAAGTAGTGTTGCAGATTTCAAGCAAAAGAAAGGTGATAATGACGGGCCCATTAGCTGGTGAAAATATATAGCAGGAAAAGAAAGAGAGAAAATAATAGATAAAAATGTAGGAGTGGTCCCATGTGATGATGGACAGAAATTAACTATGAGCTGGAAGAGAGAGAGTGGGGGAGGCATGGAATTAGTGCATGGAGGCTAGGAATTTAGAGACGTGTGGGGGTGTGTGCGGGGGTGGAGGGGAATTGAGTATTGTTTTAGGAGAGAACCTACCTCTCGAGTGCAAGAGTGTTTTGTTTCGTCATAGTGGCTGCAAAATTTCCATTTCTTTGAGTTGTAATCCTCCCATCGTTGGCTTCTGGGAGGAAAGTTAGTGTTAAATTCAATGATATCGCATTTCATAAAGATTCTAACAATTTGGTATCAAAGCTGTTCTTTCCAAGGGGATGGTCAACACCAGATGGGAGCAGATAGTTGTTGTGGTGGAGAAAAGCTTAGATGAGGTGCGCAATCAATTAACGAATGTGATGGAAGTGTTGAAGGATTTGAGAGACAAGTTTAATGAGAGTCAGAATGCAATGCAGAGTCAAGGAAGAGAGAGGAGACTCACAACAGAACAACCTACAGTGCAGTCGGAAGTTGGAGGGGGTACAGGTGATGTTAATTAGAAGAGAAGGATGTGTCGTGTTTCAGGAGATTGGAAATGCCTTTGTTCTTAGGAGACAATTCGGTTGGTTTGTTATTAAGAGTGGAATGCTATTTTTCCACCAACGGAGTGAGAGGTGAGGAGAAACTAGAGGCTGCTGTTGTTTGTATTGAAGGAAAGGCACTCACTGGCTTCAATGGCTAGAAACACAAAGTCCAGTGAGGAGTTGTATTGAATTCAAGAAGGAAGTGTTAGCGTGACTCCACAAAAGGCAGCTAGGCGATGGGTATGAAATGATCATGGCTTTGAGGCAAGATGGAATTGTCATTGATTACAGAGAAAACTTTGATCTATTATTAGCAACAATGACAAAAGCTCCTGAGGAGGTTCTCATGGGGGCGTTTAAGAATGGCCTTAAGGAGGAAATAAAGGTAGAAGCTCGCATGATGCAACCCACTTTCAAGTGGAGGAGAGGAATTTGATGGTTGAACAAGCTAGGAAGAAGAAAATTATTTCTAAGATGGTAAGAGCCTCGGGAGAGTCTTGATGGCAGGGGAACAAGTTAGTTCTTCCTAAAATACAAAACTCCCTGGAGCAGCAAAAGAGAACATTACCACCCCTAAGAACCCACAATCCTAATAGCAAGGGAGGTGTGGAATCTAAGACGAGTAGTGGGTTAAGTGTTAACATCCCAAAAACTTTTAGAGGAAGTGTGACTTCTAAATGGCTCACTAAAGCTGAACTCAATAGGAGAGAACATGGCCTTTGTTTTAAATGTGTAGAAAAGTATAGTTCCAACCACAGGTGCAAGAGTAAGGCGTTGCAATTGATAATCCTATTACCCGAAGAAGAAGAGGTGGGGGAAAAGAGAACAGAGTTTGAAGAAAAGGATGAAGAGGACAAGAATATTCACACTATGGAGCTATCTATGAATACAATAGTGGGAATAAGTGAGCCAAAATCAATGAAGTTGTTGGGAACTTTAATGGGTGAAACGGTGTTGATATTGATAGATAGCTGAGCCACTTATAATTTCATCCTGAAATTACCCATACAAGGAACAAATAAATATATCACTACCGTAGGCAGTGGGCACAGGATATTTGGGCAAGGTATGTGCAAGCAATTGGAGTTGGAATTACAAGGAATAAAAATTCAGCAAGATTTTTATCCCTTTGAGTTGAGTGGAGCAAAAGTTGTCTTGGGGTGGAATGGTTAGAGTCCCTTGGAGAGGTAAGGGTAAATTGGAAGCACCTTATCTTGATGCACAAGGTGAATAGGTAGAGGAGATCCATCCTTAACTAAATTTAAGGTGTCCCGAAATTCATTATTTAGAAACATGAAGGAAGAGGGAGAAGGGTTCTGGGTGGAGTATTATGAGCTAACCATACAAGAGGGACCGCAATAGGAAGCTCTAGAAACTCAAGCATTATTAAAAGACTTTGAAGGTATTTGTGACCCACTGAAAGGTTTGCGTCCTCGTCGTTCAAGGGACCATGCTATTTTAATTAAAAGAGGAGCAGCTGTACCAAATGTTAGGCCATATCGCCCATTCGCCCATTCCCAAAAAGCATAGATAGAAAAAATGGTGAAGGAGATGATCATAGCTGGAATGATTAATCCAACTTGTAGTCCTTATTCTAGTGCTATTTTATTGGTGAGAAATAAAAGATGGGAGTTGGAGATTTTGTGTTGATTATAGAGCTTTGAACAAGGTCATCATTCTAGACATTTCCTATTCCTTGCATTGATAAGTTGTTGGATGAACTAGGAGGGGCCACTATTTTTTCTAAGTTGGACTTGAAATTTGGGTATCATCAAATTCGGATCAAGCTGGGGATTAAGAAAAGACATCTTTTAGAACACACGAGAGTTACTATGAATTCTTGGTGATGCTATTTGGATCAACAAATGCTCCCTCAACTTTTCAATTTTTGATGAACGATATTTTTAAACTTTATTTGAGGAAGTTTGTGCTAGTTTTCTTTAATGATATATTGGTTTATAGTTCTGATTTCAAAGTCCACCTATCACATTTAAGAGTTGTTTTTGAGGTGTTGTAGAATCATAGCTTGGTGATTAATAGAAGTGTGTATTTGGACAGTTTAAGTAAGAGTACTTGGGACATGCTATCTCAGCTATAGGAGTAGAAATAGATCTTGCAAAGTTGGACACAATGCTTTCTTAGCTTGTACCAAAAGACATCAAAGCTTTAAGAGGCTTTTTGGGTTTAATAGGGTAGTATTGAAAATTTGTGAAAAGTTATAGTAAAATAACTGCCCCCCCTAACAGAGTTACTGAAGAAGAATGCTTTTAATTGGGGACACAGCTCAAATAGCCTTTGAAAATTTAAAGAAAGCAACATCTATTACATTTGTGTTGGCAATGCCAAAATTTTCATTACCCTTTGAGGTCAAAACATATGCCTCCTGTAGGGGAATAGGACTGTCCTAATGCAACGAGGAAGACCCGTAGCTTATTTCAACCAAGTTCTTTCAAGAAGAGCTCAACAAATCTTATGTTTATGAAAGGGAACTGATGGCACTTGTTCATGCTATAAAAGGGTGGAATCATTATCTAGGGGGACACCTATTCATTATTCTCATAGACCATAAGGCTCTTAAATTTCTGCTAGAATAGAGGGTTGTTGGTCCAAACCAATAGAAGTGGATTTTCAGGCTCATGGGATATAAATTTGAGATAACTTATAAATCTAGGAAAATAGGGTGGCTGATGCATTGTCAAGGAAGGAAGAGACGATGGAATTGGAGCCTTATTTTTTATGGAATTGTGAAGAGATGGAGGCTCTAGATGAGGAAGTCAAGAAGGATGAAAAATTAGCAGTAAATGTGTAGCAATTGATAGTAGACAAAGCCTCCCAAAGGGTACAGCATGAAGGGGGGCTATTTGTTTTATCGGGATAGCATGAATCTACCCAAAAATTCCCCTTGGGTTGCGGCTCTTATGAAGGAATTCCATGCATCTCCTATTGGGGGCCATTTAGGTTATTTGTGCGCTTACAAGAGGCTAGCAGAAGTAGTGTATTAGGAAGGAATGAAAGAGATGTGTAGAATTTCGTTGCTAAATGTGAGGTGTGCTACAAGTGCAAGTATCAGGCCATGCGTCTAGGTAGTTTACTTCAGCCATTACCCATCCCACAAGGGGTGTGGGATGATTAGCATGGATTTTATAGAGAGGCTTGCCAAATCAGAGAGGCTAGTTACCATTTTGGTGACAGTGGATAAGCTTGCTAAGTGTGTACACTTCATTGGCTTATCACATTCTTTTTCCGCTAAAGAAGTAGCTAAACATTTTGTTAAAGAAATGGTTAAGCTTCATGGTTTTCTAAGATCCATTGTGTCTGATCGTGATAAACTCTTTATGAGTCAATGTTGGCAGGAGCTATTTAAAATGGGTGGTACAAAGTTGAAATATAGTTTTGGTTACCATCCACAAACCGATGGTCAAACCAAGGTGGTAAATCGAAGCCTTGAGATCTATTTGCATTGCTTTGCAGGGGACAAACCAAAGCAACAGGCTAGATGGTTACCATGGGTTGAATATTGGTTTAATACTTCCTACAATCGTTTCATAGGAATGACACCTTTTAAGGCTCTATATGGATGGGATCCTCCAACTCTTCTAAAAATGGACTCAGCTGTAGAAGAAGTTAATGAGTCCATAAGGGCTAGAAATCTGGTTTTGGCTAAACTCAAGTAGAATGTGGAGAAAGCCCAAGAATACATGAAATTGCAAGCTCATAAATCATGAAGGGAAGTGACTTTTCAAGAAGGGGTACATGGTATGTTTGAAGACCAGTTCTTACAAACTAAAAGCTTTGTGAAAAAGAGCCCATGAAAAGTTGAGTCCTAAGTTCTATGGCCTTTACAAGGTGCTGGAAAAGATAGGGCCTATGGCCTATCGTTTGGAACTGCCACCAACCACAAGAGTACATGATGAGACACCCTCTAAGAACCTTGTCCTAGGAACCTTCAACAAGATGACACTTTGTCCAATACTGGCTAGAAAACAAGAATGTTGGTCAAAGGAAAGACCCTAAAAGAACTTGTCTCTTAGAACCCTAGCCTCAAGACGCCACAAAGGAAGACCAATCCTTTGATAAGTCACGTGAACTCTCAGAGAACACAAAGAAACAAAAGCCTCACAAAGTATTGAATAATACTCAAATTCATTCATTCATGATGTTCCAAATAGAGTACAATAGGGAACCTTTTATAGGCAAAGTTTCTAAAAGTCTAAAATCCTAATGAAAGTAAAACTCTAAAATATAATTAGAAATATTTTAAATAGTGCCTAAAGTTAAGGAATTAGATTAGAATACTAATTTTAACTTAATCTCCAAGATAAACTCTTTGACTAAGTTCAAAAAAAATAATAAAATAATAAAAAACGAAATGCGAAAAGAATCCTAGTCAAAACTAATCAGCTTCTTTAAATTGTCACATGGGATGCTCATGCTTCATTAAAAATCACATGGTTGACACATGATTCTTAATCTCTTACAATTGGACTCCAATTAGGCCTTGGCACTCCTCTTGTATGTGTATAACTACATTGGGCCTTCAACATGTTAGATATTGACTTTAATTGCTCCATGGCCCTTCTTAGGATGTTGGATATTGACTTTAGTTGCTCCATGGCTCTTCTTAGGACATTGAGCTTCCACTTGGACTTCCACTTTTGCATCTTTAAGGAAGTCTCATGTCCAAAGTCCAATTCAGCATGTTTTGAATTGATCAAATATGGATCTCGGGCTCTAAACTTGGGCTGACGTCTAACATAGATATTATCTTGAGCTCTTTGAAATTTTTGGACATAGTGCACAATTTGGGCCATTTGAGCTCTTTGAAGTTCTTAATGGATGAGGGTTTCTCGAACTTCTTGTGCTCCAATGGGCATGCCTACTGATATTGTATCAGTACATCCAGTGTTTCATGTGTCACACCTAACGGTCCTTGAATGCTACTAAGGCTTCCCAACAAATTCCTCTTTTTCTATTTGATGAACTAGAATTACAAGTTCAACCAGAAGCAGTTAGAAAGGCAAGGAGGTTAACCAATTGAATAGTGGAGATATTGACTAAATGGATTGCACTACCTGAATTTGAGAATACTTGGGAGAACTATGATGCATTACATAACTAGTTCCTTGAAAAAGGTGAAATCGGGTGGGGAGGGTATTGATGGGCCCAATCCTAATGGGCCTCAGTTGGTGAAAATGTATAGCAGGAAGAAAAGAGAGAAAATAATAGATCAAAATGTAAGAGTGGTCCCATGTGACGATGGACATAAGTATGAGCTGGGAGAGAGAGAGACTAGGGGAGGCGTGGAATTAGTGTATGGAGGTTAGGAAATTAGGGACATGTGTGGGGGCGGAATGAAATTGAGTATTGTTTTGGGAGAGAACTTGCCTCTTGGATGCAGGAGTGTTTTGTTTCGTCATAGTGGCTGCAAAATTTCCATCTCTTTTAAGTTGTAATCCTCCCATCGTTGCCTTTTGGGAGGAAAGTTAGTGTTAAATTCAATAATATTGCATTTCCTAAAGATCCCAATAGATATACCATGGTGTGACCATTGTAAAAAGGCTGGTCACACCAAGGATAAATGTTGGAAACTTCATGGCAAGGTTGTAGATTGGAAACCATGGTCATAGAAGGAGTCTTGAGTCCTTGTAATAAGTGGAGAAGAACAGAATCAGACTCATGGCCCCATTGAATCTAATCTGTCCAATAGAGAGCTCCTAGCCACTTTGCAAAAGATTAATCAATTTTGCAAAAAATTATGATTAATCAAGGCAAAAGCTCAGAACAAGTGATTGCAACCGAGGTAAGTCTTCCATGCCATACTCTATGACGTCCAATAATTAGATGGTTGATTCAAGTGTGATCAACCATATAATGTGTAATATCTCTATCATAGAGGAACTTGTTGCAAGTCCTAAAGGTTTTATGTCACTATTGTTGATGGTACTTTAGCCAAAGTAAGTGGTAGAGGAATTGTACAAATTTCTAAACAGTTGGTTCTAAAAGATGTTCTTTTTGTAACCCCATAAAAGTACAATCTTTTATCAGTAAGCAAGTTTGTTAAAGATTCAATGTGTGAGATTAATTTTGATGCCTTTAGGTGTTCTCTTCAAGACTTGGAGTTGGGGAGGAGGATTGACAATGTGTGTGAAGGACTGTATTGGCTGGAGGGACTCAAAAAGAAAAGTAATGCTTTGACATTTGTCACTCACTCAGACCAAGAGAACAATGTTTTGTTAGGGTATTATAGGTTAGGCCATCCAAATTTCAATTTCATGAGAAAATTGTACCCTTTTTTGATGAATAAAAGTACTATTTTCCCCCTAATGTGAAAATTTTCAGTTATCAAAACATGTCAAATCCACTTATCCCTCTTAGTCTTACCAGCCCACTAAATCATTTTCTCTTATACACAGCGATTTGTGGGGCTCCTCAAACGTTAACAATATTAATGGGACATGTTGGTTTGTCACCTTTATAGACGATCACTCTAGACTAGCATGTAGTATCTCCTAAAAGAAAAATCTGAAGTAGTTAGTGTATTTCAAAATTTCCACATACTAATCCAAAACCAATTCCAAACTTCCATTCAAATTTTTAGAATTGACAATGGTAAAGAATTCTTCAATGCTATCCTTGACTCTTACCTTACACACCATGGGATTCTTCGCCAAAGTTCTTGTGTTAATACTCCCCAACAAAATTGAGTCGCTACAAGAAAAAGATAGATACCTCCTAGAGGTAGCAAAATCCATACTTCATAGTTTAAATGCTCCTAAAATTTATTGGAGAGAGACTGTTTTAACAGCTACATGCTTAATCAATAGAATGCCCTCAAGAATTTTAAAATTCATCTCACCGCACCAAAAAACTTCTTGAACACTATCCCACAAATCATACCATGTCCTCTCTTCCCTATTAGGTTTTTGAATGTACCTCATTTGTTCACAATGACAATGGGGGAAAACTTGAGCCTAGAGCTATTAAATACATTTTTTATTGGGTACTCATCCAGCAAAAAGGGCTACAACTGCTATTTACCCTCCACAAAGAAAATGTTCACCACCCTAAATGTCACCCTTTTTGAAGCAACCCCATTTTATCCCCAAACAGCCATTCAGGGGGGAGAACTTTAGAGGTAAAGTGGCTGTTTGAAAACAATTCCCATCCTGAACCTACTGAAACTAGCCTAAACTACCCTAAAACTAGCCTAAACAGCCGTGAAACAAGCCAAAACAGTCCTGGAAACAGCCCAGACTGCACCAAACAAAACCCACCAAATGAACCACATCCTCTCAAAATATTTCCTATTGAACCTGAGGTCTGCCTGAGTGCTATACTGAACAAGGAAATACTTGCTTATAGCAAGGAAAAGAAAAATCAGTTGAGTGTAGTGACAGAACAGCAGAGGGAGCAAAGCAAGGTGACAGAACAGCATACAAATAATTGCACACAGTCCAAGCAAAGTCAATCCGATTGCCATCCTCCAAGTTCTGATCATCAAGGAGATTTGGACGTTCCTATTACTTAGGAAAAGGGGTGAGAAGTTGCACAAAACACTCCATTAATAATTTTGTTTCCTATGACAAACTATCATTCAGTTGTAGGCTTTTGTACATAATTTCTCCCTTAAAAAATTCCCAGTAATGTGTATGAGGCAGCAAAAAGGAAAGAGTGGCAAGCTGCAATCCAAGAAGAATTAGAGGTTCTTGAGAAGAACAAGATGGGGGAGATTGGTGATCTCCCCCTAGGAAAAACTCCAGGTGGTTGCAAATGGATCTTTATAGTTAAATATAGCTCTAATGACAGTGTTAATTACCACAAGGCTAGACTTGTTGCTAAAGGGTTCATACAAAGAAACATTTGCTTTAATCATGAAGTTTAACACTATCAAAGTCCTATTATCCCTTGCTGCAAACCTTGATTGGCTATTACATGAGCTAAATGTAAAGAACACCTTTCTGAATGGAGATCTCGAGGAGGAGGTGTATATGCAAATACCACTTACTTTAGAGAATATAGGTAGTGGCACTAAGGCGTCCAAACTCTACAAATTGTTGTATGGGCTTGAACAATCTGCAAGAGCTTGGTTCAAGAGACTCACTAATGTGGTTAAGAACCAAGCATACATTCAATGTCAGCCTTATCACACCTATTTATCAAGCACAGTGTAGGAGGGAAACTTACAATCTTAATTGTGTATGTAGATGATATTGTGGTAACTAGGGACTTCAATGGGAAAATAACCTAGTTAGTGAAGACTCTTGCAGCGGAGTCTGAAATAAGAAACCTAGGCAGCCTAAGGTAGTTCCTAGGTATAGAAATTGGAAGAACTAAATGGCATTTCTGTGTCCTAGAGAAAATACAATGTGGACCTTCTTGAAGAAACTAGAATGTTGGATGCAAGCTTGTAGACACTCCAATGGAAGCTGACTATAAGTTGAAGCTCAAACAAGAGAGTTCTCTAGTTGACGCCAAGAGACACCAACGACTTGTGGAAAAACTAATTTACTTGTCTCATACTTGTCCAAATATCAACTTTCCCATGAGTGTAGCCAATTAATTCATGAGTAACCCGAATGAGAATCACTCGGAGATGGTATACCAGGTTCTTTGATATCTTAAAATGACTCTTGGAAAGGGCTTACTTTTCAGGAAAGGTAACCACAGAGAAATTGAAGTATATTTAGATGTTGATTGGCCGAGTTTGTGACTAATAGAAGGTCTACTACTTGCTACTTTACTTTTGTTTAGGGCAACTCGGTCACATGGAGGAGCAAGAAATGACCTGTGGTTGCATATAGTAGTATAGAGGTAAGAGTTTTGGGCACTAGCTTTGGGCCATGTGAAAGAATTTGGTTAATAAAACTCTTCAAGGAGCTGAAATTGGTTGTTGACTTACCTATGAGTGTGTTTTGTGATAATATGACAATTGGAATTGCAAAAGATTCTATTCATCATGATAGGACAAAACATGTAGAAATATATCGATGTTTCATTAAAGAAAGATTGACTCAAGCCTACTTGAATTGAACTATGTCTTTACTAACTCACAAATTGTAGATGTTATGACAAAAGGCCATCACTAGTGTCAATTATGAAGAGTTGACTTCCGAACTGGGAATGATCAATCGCTACTCCCTAACTTGAGAAGGAGTGTTGAAAGAGATAATGAGCACGTGTGGATGTGTGAGTTAGAATATAGTTATTTTAAATAATAGGTAGAATGTCGTTATTTTAAAGTTTAGTTTTAATCTTATCCTCCCTCATCTTAATGAAGAAGTTAGGAGAGGATAAGGTGTTTTGTCTATTGTCTTCTTGGGATCAGATTGGGTGTTGAGCTGCTGCATTGTAGCTAGCCGTTGCCCACATCTATCCTATTTGTATTGATGCATTCTGCCTTGAATAATACAGGAAAACAGAGAAACATCTTTGGTTTCGTGTGACACCCTCTCTGATTTCAACAGTCCCTATAAACCCCATATAAGAGTCCCATACTTCTAATGTAAAACCCAAACCTATATCTTGCCGGAACCTAATAAAGAAGAAAACATGATAAAAAATATGAAGAGAAAATTGCCTGCCCCTGTATTATTCCCATAATACTGACATTATACTCATGTATAGCCTAAACTTGTTAATGATAAGGAAGCTGAAGATATAGTACATGAGCCCTGAGTGTGTATGAAATTATGAATCTGTTCTGTGGAAGTATAAGGAATGAGACAAATTGTTGTTGTTAGATAATTTGTCTGGTCAATTTTCTTTTAACTTGCAAACATTGATAAAAGAATGAATATCTGCTTCTGTTCTTCAGCTTTATGTTCACCTAATCTATGTGGGTAAGTGGCCACGCATTGCATATATAGCTGTGATAAGGATTTTCTTGTTCATCTTGCATGCAGTTAGTGAGAAGCAGCTTGGTTCTTTGGTGCCTGGTACCATTGATTTGAAATTTGATGGTGGATATGTAGTTTCTGTGAATCTGGGTTCTGACCAGCTGAAAGGTATACTGTATCATGTTCCTCTCAATGCATACCAGAGTTCTCCTGCTGGATCTATACCTACTTCTCAGAATCGGAAGAGATCAAGGTTGGGTTTACATGATCCATCTCGGCCGAAGTCAAACAGGAGTGGCTACAATTTCTTCTTTGCTGAGCACTATGCTAGGCTTAAGCCTTCGTACTATGGGCAAGAGAGAGCAATTAGTAAGAAGATTGGGTTTTTGTGGAACCATCTCACAGAAGCAGAAAGACAGGTGTAAATGCACATTTTTTAACTTCCATTTGACCTTTCAACTCTGGATTTTGTTTGGTTTTATATTGCTTTCTCCCCCCAACCCTCCCCCTCCGTCTTTGTAACATCAGATACTGATATCTGGCATGCCAAAATGTTTTAAGCTTCAAATCGAATATACTGTGACTGCAGGGGGTGTAGTCAAGCTAATAGCTTAACCTGTGTCCATGTGCCTTTTTTTGAGAGAAAAAATTCTAGTTGTAAGGATAAAAATTTTAGTTGAGAAAAAAGTTATATTTCTTATTGGAAAACCGATAAGTTTTTTTACCATATACCTAGTTTTCTCGTCCATTCTTGTTCACTAATGATTAAGAAATTACAAAACAATTTTATGAAAAAATTACACTTCATAAGTAAAAGTAGAAAATATTTATTGTTAAATTTTGAAATTATTTCAAAGGCCTATCGAACCAATAATTTTTGTCCTCTCAATTGAAATTTATTAAGTGTAATTTTTTCTTACTGTTAAAATTTCTGTCCTCATATTTAAAATTTTTGGTTCTCAATTAAAATTCCCTCAGCTGAAATTTTTATCTTCACGATTAAAAGTTTCTATCTCTTTAAAAAAAAAAGACCCATGGATACGTGTCAAATTATTAACTTGACTGAGGATCCATATTCCTCCAAAATCATGGTACAGAAAATTATTGATCGTACACTGGTACTTTATACTGACTTTGCAGCTTGTTTTGGTTGCAATTTTGAGATATATATATAGTTAACTGATAGCTGTTATTTGGTTTGGTGAAAAATCAAGAGATGTAATACTATCTCGTTGAAATTTCTGCTTTCTGATTTTTACACCTTCAGTTAGGTGCCTAGAAAAAATAGTTTTTAACATAGAATTATCATAGGATTAAACTAAAATATGACCTATCCTTACCCGTGAAACTGCTTGATAACTGCAGCCATGAGGTGCATGCGTGAAAGCCGAAAGTAGGATCCTAGAAATGCTTGATAACTGCAGCCATGACGTGCATGAGTGAAAGCCAAAAGTAGGATCCTAGAAATGCTTGATAACTGTATACATCTGCTTACCATGGAAGGAGCAAAGATGTGAAATTGCCCATATTTTAGTTTGAAATCATGTTTTGGTATCTTTTATCTCTGAAGACTTCCTCATACAATATGTATGACTCTAATGCAGATTTATCAGGAGAAAGGACGGAGAGATAAGGAGAGATACAGGACTGAAATGTTGGAGTACAAATCATCCAATAATTCGACTCCTCAATAGCCTCCAATATGTGGAAATCTCATTGCCATTTCAAATGATTTCATCCTACTTCATTTTTGCACTTGTTCTAGCTGACTTTCTTTTCCAATACGGAGAACCCCTGGGACAACTGATGGCTGAGGGACACCTTTGGTATGATCCTGATGTGAATTATGATTGACAGGGTGTGCAAAACTGGTTGTATCTGTTCTTTTTGGGATAGTGAAGCAAGGGTCTTCTGTTCAGTTTATGCACTTCATCACTAGTTGTATACTTGTTTACTAGACCAAAATATCATTAGTTGTTACACCTGAAAATGCGGCTAGCATGACCAATGTTATAGAGAAATCAGTTTTTGATAGGTAAGCTTTGAATTAAAAAAAAAAAAAGAAAAAAAAAAAATCCTTAGAAGAGACTGGTCTTGGAAGGAACCATGCTAGATTCTGGAGTTGATACACATTATTGGAAAGGCGGTAGGCATTCTACGCATCTAATAATGAAATTAATTTGTTTATTCACGCCTATTTACTCGTGGCAATCATATACAATTAAGAACAAAATGATCAATGGGGAAGGAAAATGTTTGCAATGTAAGTTGTGTCCAGGAAAGGAGTTCCAAGACTTGCGTGCCTCATACGGGGATTAAAATGAGTGATAATTTTAAATACATGGGAATACCGTGATCTCTAGTTATAACACTAATTGTTAAATATTAATAAGGGTATATTACATGGACTTTTTTTGAATTTTATTAAAATTATACCTACATTCTCTTTATTTTTAAAATAGACATTTTAATTTAATTTTTTTTACAAAAAATATCTTTCATTAACCACTTTTAGATTTAGGTTAATGAAGGGTATTTAAATAAAAAAATTAAAGTTGAACTAAAGTGTAATGTAACTTTTTGTTTCAGAAGAGATTTGGATATATTTTAAGAATAAAATAGAAATTTATGTAGTTTTAGTCAAATTTATGACAGGTTTATGTAATTTATTATATGACTAAACATATAATAATTCATTAATTACACAAAAATTAAATTAATTTCTTAAGAGTTATTACTTATTGAATAAGTTAATATTAAAATAATTATTTAATGACATATTATTCTATATTTAATAATTAATTGCATCATAACTAAAAAATAAGATGTCCCTAGAAACACAAGATCATTGCAACTTCATTAGTTTCATTATTATTATTATTATTATTATTATTATTATTATTACTACTACTATTATGATTATTTATTTACATTCTTTCTTTACAATCCATTGAAATTCCAAGCGTAGGAAATTTTCAAGCATAGGGTAGTTATGAATCTTTTTTTTTTTTTTTTTTCAATATAAGTGCATGTAGAATTTGTATTTTATGCTTCAAGTTTTGAAAGTTAGATAAAATTGGTTTATTTCAAAGTTTTAATTTCATAGTTCCATGAGAAACTACCATAAAGGATTAATAATATATTAGGCAATATGAATAGTATGAAAAAGGAAATATTTCAAGATATTCTCATGATTAAACTAGTTGAATACAAGCATAATTATTATAATCTACTTGAATCTTCACTATAACCATGAATTGACAAAAATTTTAGAAGAATTTGCTAACAGCAAAATTCTAAAACAAAAACTGTTACGTCTACCTCAATTTGGAATAGCTATCTTTCTTCTTTCTTCCTTTGACCCCTTTATGTTTCTTTGTATGTGAGAATCCCTTTTCTTTCTTCTCCCTTGAGAGTATAGTGGGGCCATTATATAGGGAAATTTAGGGTGAGAGGCTTTTCTTTTCTTGTGGCTTTTTCTTGAGAAATTTCCTTGTCATGTTTTCTTATATAAGGTGAGCTAGGAAGTTTTGTCATATGGAATTCATTCATTTGTTTTATCTTCGCCTTCCATTTTCACCAAGTGCAAAGCTAGGTCACGTGAGGGTAAAATTTTCTTTATGTGGTTTGTTTTTCTTTTCTTATCTTCTTTATATAGTGTCCTTAAAGGTTTCCTAGTTAATATTCTCTTTTAGCTTACTTGTTCTTAGAACCTTTTTATTTTCTTCTTAAAATCCTTAATCTTATTGAAATTTATCAAAGTGTGGTTTCTTGTAATTTCCTTCTTATGTGATGATGTTGAATTTTAGGCATATATTTTTTTTCATTAGTTGACATGGGAAAAAGTTCTAGTTGAATGCTAAAGGTTTTTAGTTTTATTTTAACTAATTTAGTTCCATGTAGTTACATTTGTTTAGTTGGTTATTTTAATTTGTGTATCTTGGGCTATTTCTTCAACCTAAACATGCTTATCTTAGTCTCTTTCAAGTCAATTTTAGTGATTGTGTGAAAGGTATAGCTAAATTTCCAAACTTATGGAAGAATTTACAACTTTGTCCACCTTATCTTGACTTTCTCTCACCTTTGGAAAGCTAGGTGAATTTCTTGCATTGTTTACGTGAGATGATGTATCTTTGTGACATATGGTTTCTTCTTTATTCTTCTTTATGTATGAATCTCACCTCATGGTCAAAATTATCTTAAATTAAATTTTTAGTTGTAACACGCTATCTAGTAATTAGCAATTTAATGAAGAAATATTTTGTTTATTTTAGCCTATAAATGGTAATATATATATTAGTGGGTTTTAGAATACCCAATTCAGCCCAACACAAAAGGATAAGGACATTAAATCCAAAACCCACCAAGCCCACTCTTTTAATTGGCCTAAAATGTTAGAAATAATAATAGTTCATTAAGAGACCTATTACTTAAACCTAAATAGAACATCTATTCCTTGAGGTTGCTACAAAAACATATGAACATCCAGGGGGAAAGAGAGCTTCATCATTTTAATTCCATAGAGGTCAAAACTTGAAGCCCTTGCATGCGGGTTAAATGTAGAAATTTCCTATGGAGATGAAGGTGGTATTTAATTTTGGGTAAGAATAAGCGAGAAATCTTTGGATAAGTTAGAGGAAGGAGGAAGTTGCTTTAGAAAATATAGAAGTCAATTGTGAAATTGGGGGAAACTAAAAGCTTGAAAGAGGTAAGTGAAATTCTTCTTTTTTATTCTTGATAATGCTATCTGAGATGAAATTAAGGGATTGAGGTACATATTTGCTGGGTTATGATTAGCTAAAACATGATTTGTAATAGGAAGAAAAATACTTGTTGAAAAGCTTTGGAATTTGGTTTTATTGCTTTGAAAGTGGAATAGGAAACTAGTGAGATTTTACTCTATTTAGCCTTATGGTATTAAATTGAGAAAAATTTGATGTGAAAATTGATTGGTTTTTTCACTTTGGTTAATTGAGAGGTTTGAAAGATACGTGCTTGGTGGACTAAGGTTTCACTTGTGAAAGAAATGAAAATTGTAATATCCAGTTCTTCTGTAAATGTAAGAAACATAATGTCTGATTTGTTTGTAAATGTACGTAATTCACTAGATATAAAAGAAAGTCCCCCAGATAGAATGATTTGAGGTCCAATAAAATTAGAGTAATAATCTAAACCTCAAATAATGAGGATCCAAGGTCAAAGGTACCCTAAAAATAGAGCCAGAATAATCAGACAAAATTCAACGAAGATGCAGTGGTATTTTTGTAATTTTGGACACTTTTTGAAAAACTCATAGAAAAAATTTTTAAATGGTAAAAATGAGTTTCTCCAGGTTCTTAAAGGTCCCAAAAACTATAGGAACCCCTGAATAGTTAGAACCCTTCTAATTGACATTTTATAACGTTAGTTGACCTGAATTTTGACCCTTTTGTTCGGGAAGGCTTTATATCCAATATGAGTGATTCCAAATGCATTTTATAAGTTAGAAAACTAAATTTTATGATGGAAAAGGAAGTTCTAAAAAAGGAGTTAAAATAAGCCTAAAACGAAAAAGCCAAAAAGATGGGACGTAAATGGAATTTTTGTGAACAATTTTTAAGACATATGACCTTATATGTAGCGTCCCTCTATTCTCCTCCTTGGAACTGACTTAGTTGCTACCCAAAACACAGAGAGAGAGAGAGACCAAGGGAGAAAGGCACACAAAGGAGGGGAAAAAGGAGAAGAGAACTAAGGCAAAAAGGTGAGCAAATTCTTGAAATTTCATACTCTTTCCTTTGGCAAACTTGTTCTCCTCCTTCTCCTCTTTCTTTCCATGGTTTTGATGTGTGATTTGGTTCTTTTTTAAGCCATGTTCAGAGGGGAGAAGTTTGAAATTCAAGAGAGAAACATAAGCAAAGGAATGGACTTTTGAGAAAAGCTAGAATTCAAGGTTAATTCATTGCTTTTCATGTTTCTTCTCCCTTGCTCTCATATGTGAGTTTCGGCCACTCCTAGGACAGCAAAGGCGGAATTGTTTTTGAACCAAACCAAGAGTGAACCTAGGATTTAGAGTGTGGGAAACAAGAATATGCAAATAAATCCAAGAAAGAACCATTGATTTGCAAGATGTCTAGCCTAGAGTTTCACTTGCACCTTAGTTTGTAGGAAGCTTTCTAGTCATAATTTAAGGTGTCTAAGAGTTTGTATGAGTCCCTAAGACATCAAGGAAGCCTCCCACATGTATCTCCAATCAAAGAAAGCAAAACAACTTCCATTGGTGCCAAAGGAAGCATAGTCTCAACCTAAGCTAGAAGTAGCACCTAAGGAGTGTTTTAAATTTTCTAAGCCTAGATTTGCATCACATATAATGAGAGAATATGAGAGGAAGCCTTGGAAAAATTTTAGAAGCCATGGATAGTGAGATAGGTTCCATAATGTAGCATAATCAAGCAACTCCTAGGTAGGCTCCTTAAAATGAGTGTGTGATGGCGCTAAGAAGTCCCAATGCAGTCAAGAGTTATAGATTGATGGAGAGAATGGAGCCAACATCATAAATTCTTGTAGTTGCTTCATTAGGTGCTTTATAAAACCACAATGGAGTTTTGTAACTAAGTAGGCTTCCATGGAAAGTGTGTGATGCTAGAGTTTGATTCAATGATGTAATTGTGTCCCATTTGATGTGTTTAGGCCAAGAGAATCCATTGCCACTAATTTGAAAGGGTGTGGCTGAGAAAAGGGAGGAAGATTTCAAAGGAAGAGTGTGTAACATTGGCTCCAAGGTAGCTCTCTCTCCTTTCTCTCATGCATTCTTGGGTGTTTTCTTGTCTTTGGATGTGTATATGTATGATTATGTTTTGTAAAATATTTCTAGCGAATGTTTACATGTTATGGTACCAAGATGCCTTTGTTATGTTTTTGAAAGATGCTTTATGAATGTGTTTTGCTTGCATGAGCTTGGTAAAGCCAAAAGTCTCTTAGTAAGGGTGAGGATGAGCAAAAAGTCCTTAAGAATAGGTGAGACAAAGCCAAAAGCCAAAATTCACTAGAAGTGTAAGGCTTAGTGAAAAGTCTTTTGAAAGTAGGTGAGGCAAGTCCAAAAGTCCTAAAGAGAAAGGGTGAGGTTAAACCATTGTCTTGGCAAGCCTATGTCAGAGGAGTATGTTTTCTTGAATGAGAGGAATGTTTCATTTACTAGATTGCCATGCATTCATCTTTGGACTTGAATTTGTGTTCATTATGTATGATTGAAAAAGGTGAAGAGCTATTGGGATTCTTAGAATCTCACTCTTCCCTCCCCATTGCCTGAACATGTCTAGGTGGACCAGGTGAGTAAAGAGATGGAAGCCACCACACTTGAAGGAAAGAAAATTGACAAAAGAGTTGCTAAATGCTTGTGTTATAACCATTTTGTTGTCAAATGATGTAATTCCATGATGTATATAATGTATGATCTCTTGAACATATGCATATACGTGGATATATGATGTATGAATGAAAATTGGTAGCTTATGATGAGATTTAATAATTTTGCCAATGAGATGCATTAACGCACTTGTAAGATCTCATGTATATGGGCAAGTGGCTGAGTGATTTTGTGATGAATGGATAGTTGAGCCTCTTGGACATGTTTAGAGCACTATTTTTATCCTTTCCCATGTGTTCAAGTGGTCTTGGAAAAGTTAGAAGCTAAAATGGTCCATAATTGACCCTGTAAGAGACATAAAAGTGCCATTTTGCAACCCTATGTCACAAACTGACCAAATAGACGAATTTTCCTATGAAATTTGGCATGCATATAGGTATCATCTAGAGCTTTTTAGGAAGCCAAAACCAAATTATTTGGAGCTTTAGAGAATTAATTATGAATTTTCAAAGTTGGCAAAAAGCTGCTGCAATGGTCCAGACACTGTTCATATGGTCAGTTTCTTCTCTTGTGTCATCCGATGGTCAAATGCTATCCTATCATACCTCACTATATAACGCTTTTCCTACTACTAATACCTTATGTAGAACTTAGAAGAGTCAATGGAAACCTGAACTGATTAAAATTTTTTTTTTAAAAAATTTTTTTCATACAATTTCACTATTCATTTAGTCATTCTTAGAATTTTGTCCAATTTTGAAAATACGTAATTAATTATAGAAAAATCGTATGAGGTAGGTTCAAGGCTATAATTTAAGCTCTTTAAGTCCTTTACAAGGAAAAAATACTTACTCAACGGAATACATATAAATTCATATAAAATTGCCCCTAAAACAAACTGGACTATTTTACCCCTCATTTGTCATATTATTATTATCATATTATTTTGCTTTTATATAAGCACATGTATCTTTGCATTTTGGCATGCTAGTCATATTCTTTTTATTTAAGGGTTGAGTATCTACATGGCTTTTTGTTACACATCCTATTACCTTACAGTATCATAATACAACTCATACATACAATAATCCAAAGATATTTAATTACATGACAAAATTTGATGCATAAAAGTAAGGTCCTTGATTTATGCCTCCACACTCTTTGCCCTTTTTTTGCTTAAACTTGAACCTAGCATGGGTTATATTTGGGGTGAGATTATGAAATCTCAGTAGTAGTTAACCAATCTCATTCACAAGAAAGCTGTAAGTACATAATATAATGCCAATCAAGGTGCCATATACCATATAGTAATGAAAGAAATTTCATACAAGGCCAAGCACAATCCAAACATACATGTCTCATCTTATAGCATAAATGAAAACTTGATATAGCATAATACTCATCATTATACAAACATACAAGCTTAAAGAAAGAGAAAGGAAAACTACTACCTTAGCAAACTCTGCTCCTTAAGCCTTGGAACTCGGTCCACTTGCTCTTGGAGTTTCCAAACAAATATCAAATCCTATAATCATAATGATAATTCATTACAATCAACACATAGGCCTTAACCCCCAAAGTAATATGACCCTTTTAAACTTATTGGAACCATTGGAATTGGAAAAATCAAACTCCTTCCCTTCCAATCCACTATGGCGGAATAGTGTGCATTTCTTTGCCCAACAATTAGTAATTTTGTTCCATGAGTTTTGGGGGCTTTGCCATAGATATTTCTAGCTAAAAACACCCTTTTGAATCTATTCAAATGCTTAAAATTATCAAATTCCAATCCCAACAACACGTTTTGGTCATGACATCGCCTAACTTTGTTTTAGGCCTAAAATTGAGTTTCTTTGGTTCTAAAAATTCCATAGCCTCTTCCTTTATGTTTTAGGACTTGAAATTTGGTATACATAACTCTAGGACATTAAGAAAACACCATAAAAATTTTGAGGAAATTCGGACAGCATCTCCCATAATTTCCATTTTCCCAAAAATTACAATCTTTGTGTTTTTCAAAGTTCTAGCACATAACAACAATGAATAGGCTCATATGGCCTTCATGGTCAATATATAAACTCCATTCCTAGGCCTTCATATTCAATATATAAACTCCATTTTTAATCATCCATATGCTGTCCGAAAGTGACCCATAACTAGGGTTTAACAAAACTAACTTAAACCATGTGATTTTCAAGTACAAAGTGGAGAAAACTTACTCTTTAAGCTTAATCCTTGCTTCCTTTGCTTTTCTCACACTAAAATCCCTTCTTTTCCCACTTAGAGAAACATGCCACTTTGAAGAAAAGATGAAGATGCAGCTGCCCTTTGGAGAAAATGATTGGAGGATGAAGAAGATGATAAAATTTGATGAAGAATGGTGGTAGTTTTACTTGATTTCACTTCCTCTTCCACCTTTCCTCCCTTGCTCTCTCTCTTCACGTTTTTCTCTCCCTTTTCCTTGTGTGTGGCATGAAAATGGTTGAATGGAGAGGAGGAAGATGAACTTAAATGAAGTTAAATGGTACCAAATTTGGACCCTTGGAGCAACCTTTTCAAGATCAAATCAAAACTTTCCATTCTTTTTCTTTTGTTTTTTCTAATTTCATGAGTAAATATCTTCTTCCTAAAATTTCTTAGCCACACACTTGGATGTCCATTCTTAGCCGTTAAGTTATGGTGATTTGATGGTTAGTAACCATGGTTAATTTTTTAACTCAACCATGGTCAATTTCTAACCTAACTATGGTTAATCCTTTAAACTAACCAAAATTCTTTCTTTTCTTTCCTCTTTATTTTATATTTATATTTGGGTTTCATCTTTTCTAAAACCCTAAATATATCTTCTTTTCTCTTATTGGGCCTTTAGAATTGTTATTGGGCCTTACAGCAGTCCAAAATCGATGTCCCGGCCCGATAAGATTTTACAGTACAATGTATACCTTTAGACTTTTTAAAATTTATAAATATATATTTTTTACTTTCTAGCCATACTGAGCCTTAAAATGGATCAGGGGTCCTCAACCTCAATCTTCATAAATTTCGGTGTCAATCGGATATCTGGGTCTTTAGGTGTAATTTCCACCGTTCTATATTATGATTGTACCCTAAAATTTTCATTTATTGTAATTTAGTCCCTGAAACTCCTTTAGGATTTCCTAGGCCTTTAGCTATTCCTATTTCCATAGGTGTTACAATCTCCTCTTTCCATTTTGTTCATGGCTACTAATCGGCTAACCAGATCTCGCCTGGCCATCCGGACAATGTGGCATCATCGGACCCGTCTCATCAAACGGAGTTTAACCATGGGTCACAGATTTATGAGATTGTTGCCTATTTTTTGATATTCTTGCCTAAAGCCACAAATAGGGGGTGAAATTAGGGTTCCCAAACTTTTAGGTAATCTATACATTTTGCCCCGCTCATAACTTTTCTTTGCGTTTTAGTCCATGGCTCCTCTATACTCAGCCTTTGGGACTCTTCGGGACCTTTTTCTGATCTTTTTTTTCCCCTATTTTGGCCCTATCATCTTGGTCTTAAGCCTATCCCTTTTTTTTTCCTATCCTGTCCTCATTTTTACTATTTTTAGCCCTATTTTAGCTAATATTTATCTTAGACAGATGTTACATATCCAATGCTCATGACATTTACAGGCATGATAAGCTTTTCGTGGCCACCGAGATCACCCTATTTGGAGATTTATAAAGGGAGATATGAATTTTTGAAGTTGGTGTTCAGTACCAGTAACATTGCAGTGCCTTTGGTACTATTCCATCCAATTCCGTAGGCCAAATACTTTTGTTTTGGTCTGAAAATAGTTTTATCCTCTAGTTAACATCAACAGCTTTCCACAATAGTATGATTTGCTGGGTTTTGGTCTTTTTATAATTCGTTATAAATTTTTAAAGTTTATATTAGTAACCTATAATAGCAAACTTGGGCAGCTAGACCTTTAGTGCTTTTCTATTGTCAATTTTGGTCCATATGATATTTTCATGGCCTTGAATGATTTTTAAGCTATATTTGACATTTAGAGCTTTCCAAAAAGCTATCATTCACTTGATTTTGATTTTTTTAGATTTAATTATGATGTTTCAAAGTTGCACCAAAAATCTGACAATTTCACTATTCATTTAGTTGTTCCCAAAATTTTGTCTAAACTTGAAGATACATAATTAATTTTAGAAAAATCGTATGAAGTTGGTTCAGGGCTCTACTTCAAGCTCTCTGAGTCTTTTACAAGGGAAAAATACTTACTTAGCAGAGTACATATAAATTCATATAAAGTTGCCCCTAAAACAAACTAGACAGTTCTACCCCTTATTTGTCATATTATTATTTCTTTGTCTTTATATAAGCATAAGCATCCTTGCATTTTAGGCACGCTGGTCATATTCTTTTTATTTCAGGGTTAGGTATATATATGGCTTTCTGTTACATACCCTCTTATCATACAGTATTATAACACAACTCATACATACCATAATCCAAAGATATTTAATTACATGACAAAATATGATGCATAAAACTAAGGTCCTCAATTTATGCCTCCACACTTTTTGCCCTTTCCTTACTTGAACTCAGACTTAGCATGGGTTATATTTAGGGTGAGATTATGAAATCTCAGTAGTAGTAAACCAATCTCATTTACAAGCAAGCATGTAAGTACATAACATAATGCCAATCAAGGTGCCACATACCATATAGTAATACAAGGAATTTCATATAAGGCCAAGCACAATCTAAGCATGCATGTCTCATCTTATAGCATAAATGACAACTTGATATAGCCTAACACTCATCATTATACAAAATACAAGCTTAAAGAAAGAGAAAGGAAAACTACTACCTTAGCAAACTTTGCTCCTCAAGCCTTGGAACTCGATTTACTTGCTTTTGGAGTTCCCAAACAAATATCAAACCCTATAATCATAATAATAATTCATTACAATCAACACACAAACCTTAACTTTTAAAGTATTATGGCCCTTTTAAACTCATTGGAACCATTAGATTTGGAAAAATCCATCTCCTTTCCTTCCAATCCACTATGGCCGAATAGTGTGCATTTCTTGGCCAAAATTTAGAAATTTTATTCTATGAGTTTTGGGGGCTTTGCCATAGGTATTCCTAGCTAAAAACACCCTTTTGAATCCATTGGAATAGATAAAATTAACAAATTCTAGCTCCAACAACATGTTTTGGTCATAACAAAACCTAGCTCTGTTTTAGGCCTAAAAGTGAGTTTCTTTGGTTCTAAAAATTCCATAGCCTCTTCCTTTATGTTTTAGGACTTGAAATTTGGTATACATGAATTTAGGACATTAAGAAAATACCATAAAAATTTTGAGAAGATTTGGACAGCATCTCCCCAAGATTTCCATTTTCCCAAAAATTACAATATGTGTTTTTCAAAGTTCGAGCACATAACAACAATGGATAAACTCATATGGCCTCCATAGTTAATATATAAAATCCATTCCTAGGCCTTCATATTCAACATATAAACTCCATTTCTAATCATCTATATGCTATCTGTAACAACCGGGAAAAAGAAAAGAAAAGGAAAAGAAAGGAAGTAGAAAGCTGGAAATTTTCGGAATCCAGAATTTCTGCCAAGTCCTCTCGCAATAGCGAGAAATGGTCTCGCTACAGCGAGAGTGCTTGTTCGCAATAGCGAATTCGATTCTAGCTATAGCGAGTGCTGGCAGCAGCCCATACAAAAACCAGGGAGTTGCCCGCTGTAGCGTACGCCATAGCGAGAGTGAGGTCTGGAACTGATGCGAGTTCGCCATAGCGAATGGTATATCTTGCCATAGCGAAGGGAACTGACACGAGCTCGCCGTAGCGAAGGTTACACCTAGCCATAGCGAAGCCAGATTACACGAGCTCGCTATAGCGAAGGTTAGTTTTCGCCGTAGCGAGAGTCAGTCCGGAAGAGAGTAAATAGCGAGATTTAGACTTCATTAAATGCCCAAACTCAGTTCTTCTCTCATATCTGCCCTAGACTTCGACCCAAGGGGAGAAAAGAGGCGTGGAGAGTGAGAGAGATCAAGAGAAGGAGGAAGAGCAAGGGAAAGGTAAGGAAATTTCCCTCATTTCTCTTTAGATTTTTGATCCCCTCCCTTTGCCCTCTTTTCCTACGGTTTTATTTGTAAAAATGGATGGTTTTTGGGCATGGGTCAGAAGAGGGAAAGTGGAAAACACCTTTGAATTTTTGTGTTTTCTTTGAAAATGTTGTTTTCCACTACCATGGGAGCTTGAGAGAGAGAAAGAGTTGATGGCATTCTAGAGAGAGAGAGAGGACTCTAGGTTCTGGTATGTAGGAGAGTTTGATCTGAATGATTCCATGTTAAGAGAGTAATTCCATGCTCTTTAATTGTGCCTAGGCTCAAGAGAAACACCTCCATCAAGGTGTGATTGTGAACCTAAGGAGGGAGAGGAAAAATTGAAAGGAAAAGCTAGTGGTGGCTTTGGCTCATAAGGTAGCTCTCTTTTCCCACTCTTTCATGTTGCATTCTTGGATATGATAGTCATTGTATGTTTATGTATATGCTTGTTGTGTGGAATATGCCATATGCTATTGCTTTGATGCATTGATGCCAATATGCTTGTATGATGAATTGTGAGATTTGCTTGGGTGAGGTAGTGCCGAAAGTCCCATGAGATGGGTGAGGTGAAGCCGAAAGTCCCTTGAGATAAGTGAGACAAGGCCAAAAGTCTCAAACGAGTGAGGCCAAGTCAAAAGTCCTTAAACTCGGGTGAGGCCATCCAAAAGTCCCTAAACTCGGGTGAGGCTAGACCAAAAGTCCCTGGAGCCCATTTTTGGCATTGTTGTGATTTCCATAGCATGTACATCGTGTGTTGGTTGTTTGAGAATAGCTAAGTGCTGATTCACATGCCTTGACTTGTTATATGCCTTGATTGCTTACTTGATTGAGTGCATGAGCTACTGAGATTCCCTGAATCTCACCCCTTTCCCCTCCCACTAAATATGCTAGGTGGAGCTCAAGGAGAACCGAGCACACACCAAGGAGCCTAGGAGCATGCATAGTTAGATATTACTTTCTTTTGAATATTTTGATGTAATTTTGATGTAAAGTGGTGCCGAATGAATATGCGCCCACTATTTTTGAGTTGTAAAGGTTGTAACAAGTGTAAATGTATGAAAGGATATTGTATGAACTATGTTTATAGCCAAATGAATGGAAATGAGGGTTTTGCCCCTTTTGTGGAATGAATGCAATAGTGTATATTTGGCCGTAGCATAGCGAGATTTGAATGTATGTTGATTTGGACCACATGGACTTGTTAGATAGACTATTTTTACGCTTTTAAACTTGTCCATGAGTGGCTAGAGTGTGTGAGAGGCTATTTGGACCCGTTTTGGACCTTTGGGGTGCCAAAACCGGTAAATTTGAGAGCTCCGTCAAAGTATGACCGGATGAGCTCCTCTTGCCATGAAATTTGGCGTGCCTCTAGAGTGTGTAGAAAGTTTCTTGAGAAGCTAAAGTGAGTAATATTCAGAGGTCTAGAGAATATTTGGGGAATTGTTGAATTTGGAAAAATTTAATAGATTGGTCATGTACTATTCATCTAAACTAGAAAATGAAATCTGTGGCACTCATAGACCAAATGGATTCCAAATGTAGTGAAATTTTATACACATAAACTAGAAAACCAAAGTGACTTATAGGAACTGGAATCACCTAAATCAGAGGTCTGTAGAGAGAGATTGGATCGTCTGAAGTTCTGTATCAGCATCAGAGAGCTCTTCTGACCCCCGTCACTGTTCCATTAGTTTCTGGGGTGTAGGAGCTACTGAACTGATCTGGACTTATTTTTCTCCTCAAGTAGACATCCGTAGCTTTCCGAATTGGTATAATGTACCCAGATTGGATTTTTGTGGATTTAGTTATGGATTTTTGAAAGTCATGACAGAAAGCTGCACCAGAAACAGTGACAGCTGGACCTTCCTCCTATTTTCGATGTCAAACCTAGTCCAAATGCTGAGATTTTGATTGGGAATGATTTTTAGTATAAAGTCAACACTTAGAGCTTTCTAGAAAGCTAAAGTTTGTTGCATTTTTCTACAATTTCTTATGATTTTCCAAAGTTAGAGCCAAAATATGACTTTTGGGCCCAAGTGAGAAAATGCAATTTTTCTGGTTTTTGGCTCTATACCCGTGGCTTATGGTTTGTTTTATGCTATGTATGAGTTGTATAAGTGGAGTTTGAGTTGAGAAAATAAATGATGGGTTCACAGGACCCACGGGGCAGAAGTTGAGTGTATGAAACCCCGGTTCATAGCATGAAAATGCCACGGACTAGTGTTGTTTCTTTGGAAATCATATGAAACTGAGCCTAGTGAGAGGCTAGGTAGTGGTAGTAGATTAAGGTGTCACACTGTCCAAAAGTGACCCATAGCTAGGGTTTAACAAAACTAACTTAAACCTTGTGATTTTCAAGTGCAAGGTGGAGAAAACTTACTCTTTAAGCTTAATCCTCGCTTCCTTTGCTTTTCTCACACTAAAATCCCTTCTTTTCCTACTTAGAGCAACATGCCACCTTGAAGAAAGGATCAAGATGCAGTTGCCCTTTGGAGAAAATGATTAGAGGATGAAAAAGATGAAGAAATTTGGTGAAGAATGTTGGTAGTTTTGCTTGATTTCACTTCTTCTTCCACTTTTCCTCTCTCTCTCTCTCTCTCTCTTCACATTTTTCTCTCCCTCTCCCTTGTGTGTGGTGTGAAAATGGTGGAATGGAGGTGAAGGAGATGAACTTAAATGAAGTTAAAGGGTCATACCAAATTTGGACCCTTGGATCAACCTTTTCAAGATCAAATCTTAGCCTTCCATTCATTTTTTTCTTTTGATTTTCTAATTTCATGACTAAATATCTTCTTCCCAAAATTCCTTGGCCACACACTTGGATGCTTATTCTTAGCCCTTAAGTTATAGTGATTTGATGGTTAGTATCCATGGTTAATTTTTTTAACTCAACCATGATTAATTTCTAACATAACAATGGTTAATTCTTTAAAGTAACTAAAATCCTTTCTTTCCTTTTATTTTATTTTATATTTATATTTGGGTTTCATCTTCTCTAAAGCCCTAATTATATTTTCTTTCCTCTTATTAGGGCTTTAGAATCGGCTATTATACCTTATAGCAGTCTAAAAATCGGTGTCCAGGCTCGATTAATGTTTTATAGTACAGTACATACCTTTAGACATTCTAAAATTTATAAATATAATTTCCTCTATTTTTTGGCCATATTGAGCCTCAAACATGGATCAGGGGCCCTCAACCTCGATCCTTATAAATTTCAGTGTCAATCAAACATCTGGGTCTTTAGGTATAATTTTTACTGTTCTGTATTATGATTGTGCTCTAAAATTTTTATTTATTACAATTTAGTCCCTAAAACTCCTTTAGGGCTTCTTAACCCTTTAGCTATTTCTATTTCCATGGTTGTCACAACTTCCTCTTTCTATTTTGCTCATAGCTACTGATTGGGCTAACCAGATCCTAGACCAGATCTCGCTCGGCCATCCAGACAATGTGGCGTCATCATACTCGTCTCATCAAATGGAGTTTAACCATGGGTCAGGATTTTTGAGATTCCTACCTAATTTTTTGATATCCGTGCCTAAAACCACGAATAGAAGGTGAAACTAGAGTTCCCTGAACTTTTAGAAAATCTATACATTTTGTCCTGCACATAACTTTTCTTTAGATTTTAGTCCTTGGCTCCTTCATACTTAACCTTGGAGACTCTTCGAGACCTTTTTCTGGTCTTTTCTTTTTCATCTATTTTTCTCCCAATTTTGGGGTACCTCTGGCCTTGACTCATCATTATTTACAGTTTAGAATATTATTCTAATTTTATTAGACCTAAATTTACTCTATTTGGGAGACTTCCTTTTGTATCCAGTGAATTTTATACATTGATGGAGAAACCATATGTTACGTTTCTCGTATTTTCTTATGTTTTCTTGCATTTTCGAGGGACCAAATATTACATCAGTTGTCGTTAAAAAACATACACCGGAAGGGTTTTAATTGTCCTAGGACTTCCCATGGTTTTTAGGGCTTCTGAGAACCCCAGAGAGCTAAAATTTTTTATTTAAAAAGCCATCCTGTGAGTATTCTAAAAATTATCTAAAATTACAAAAATGCCATTGTGTTTCATAACTATTTCATTAAATTCCGTCTGGTTATTGTTTCTCTGGTTTCAGGGCACCTCTTGTCACACCATACTTTATTAGATTCCATATTCCCATATTCAAGATAACTTTCATGCATACCAAGGAGAAACCAAGAAAAGAGGATAAAAATATTGTATTTTTTTATGTTGTGTAATGTTTTAAAAATTCAAATTTTGCTCTGTGGATCCTGGGAACTCACTAGCAACATTCTATATTTATCTTCCATCCATACAAATCATAAACATCCCAAAACTTTGCATAAACCACGGATTAAGAGCTAAAAATCACAAATATTCACGTTTTGCCTTAGGTTAGAATTTTAGTTTTCTGCTAGCAACTTTGAAAAATCATAAGTAAATATAGAAAAAATTGAAATCAAGCAAACCATAGCTTTCTGGAAAGTTCTAGATGTTAAATTTATATAAAAATAATTCCAAGCCACGACAACCTCATCTAGACCACTTTTGATAATAGAAAAGGTACAAACGTTGGATTGCCTAGTATTACTGATACCGCTTATTGATATGAACTTTGAAAATGTACAATTAATTCCATAAAAATACAATTCATGCAAACTATACCAATTTGGAAAGCTATAGATGTTAACTAGAGAGAAAAATAGTTCCAGATCAATCCAAGAGCATTCAGAGCCTGAAAATTGATGGAACAATACTGGGGGTTTGATTATGCACTTAGAACAGAATAGAAATTTCAAAAATTCATATCTCCCTCTCTAGACATCCAATTAAGGTGCTTTTAATTGACACAGGTCACTGGGAAGGTCTAGTTTTTTCTTGTAAAATTTTACAGCTGTTGGACATCATTTGCCTCATGAATAATATAGATCCATTTCAGACCAAATGAATAGTAACACTGGCCATTTCAAAAATTTCAGCCAATTTCAACAATTCACCAAAAAATTTGTAGGCCTCCAAATATTAGAAACTTTAGCTTCCCAAAAAGCTCTCAACAAGATCTATATGCATGCCAAATTTTAGACCAAGAAGAGCTCATTTGGATAAAAAGTGCCACAGCTCACCAAATTAGTCAAGTTTGGCTCTCATAATGTACCAACTTGGTCTAAATGGCTTTCCTTGCAGTTTGACACTTCTTGGGCAAGTTTAAAAGCATAAATCAGCTTATATGAACTGCCCAAGTGGCCCCAAACCTCATGCATCTCATTTTGGTCATAATCTCACATCAAATTCAAACATGTGCTCTAGGGACTTTTGTTTTTGCTTCACCCTCTTTCTAGGACTTTTAGATTTTCCTGATAAACACCATCTTTATATATTTTATTTCCTCTTTAGTTGGGTATTTTAATAATTAAATATGACTTGATTAATGCAATTGAATGGAATTTGATTTTGGTTGGCCACTTTTACATTTGAAGAATTAATTTGCAAATTATTGGTTCTTAATTCTTAAATTTATCTTAGATAATTTTTGGGTATTTCTACTTAATACTTTCCATTCTTTTGTGCAGATTTTAATGGGCAAATGATGTTTGAATGAGAATTTGAGTTAGAGAAGAGGAGAAGAGTTGGTCTTCAAGTGTACTCTTTGTTGGGCAATTAAAATTTGAATGAGAGGAGTAAATCACATGGATTCTACACTTACAAGAATAGCAACATACCAATTGATACAATATCAGTAGGCATGCCCATTGGAGCACAAGTTCGAGAAGCTCTCATCTATCAAGAAACCCAAATCATTCGAGCTTTGGTCGCTAATACAAGGTATATCTTTGTGTTTTCCCTTCTGTTGTTCTTCATACTTTCTCTCCTTCCATTTGTGTTATCTTTTTCATCTTCGTCTTTGTCTTCTATCTTCTTCTATCTTCCATTGTTATGTGCCTCCATCCTCATTCAAAAAAAAGAAAAAGAAAAAAGAGTGTGATACTCCAAAAAAAAATTAAAAAAAAAGTGAAAAAAAATGAAAAAAAAGAGAGAATAGATTCAGATTGCAGAATTTAAAATTGCAAGTTGTGCCAATTCAAAGTTGAAAGCTTAAAGCTTGGAGTTAGTTTCTTAATTGGAGTCAATTTCCTAATTGGAGTTAGTTTCCTAATTGGAGTCAATTTCCTAATTGGAGTTAATTTTCTAATTGGAGTTAATTTTCTAATTGGAGTTAGTTTCCTAATTTGATTGCATTGAGTAGCTACCAAGTTATCTATTTTTCTATTTGCATTCAAGTAAGGATTTTCTTTCCTAATTGTTCTAAATTTGAATTTCAAGTAGTTTCCTATTTTAATTAACTTGGTTCTCAAGTAGGTCCCTATTTTCAGATTTTCCCTTTCCTTCTCTTTCCTTCAAAGCCATCCAAAGCTCCCCTTCCTCCTTCTTTCCCTTTTTGTTGCACACCTCTTTTTCTCCTTTGTCTGATGTTTTAGGAATTTACATTTTAGGATTCTAGTTTTTTGATTGCCACTAGTATGATCTTTTCTTTTGATTTGCTTATGACTTGCTTAGAACACTTGTAAGAAGCAAATTGTTGAGTGGTAAAAGGAAAGAGTGCAATTAACATTAAAGAAAAAGCCAAAAAGAGAGTTAAATATGAGTGAACTTATTATCTTTTGAGTGTAAACATGTGAGAAGAGTGTGTAAGGTCCTATTCCTTTTTTCTTTTTTTGACTAACTTTTCAGGTGATAAGATGTCCAATGAGTACAAATTCCTTGAAGAGGCTAAAAAAGGGCGATTCAAGCAAACTTGTGCATGGTTAGATGCATTCCAATCCAATTCCAACTCTATAGGACAAGATAAGCAAAAGTCATCCCCTGATTTCCATACTAGATAGCTTATCAAAGAGAAAGTTTGCAACATGGCTATTGATAATAATAGCTGTAGAAATGTTGCTAGTACCTTACTTATTGAGAAATTAAACTTGCCTACTATAAAGCATCTTAGGCCCTATAACTTGTTGAAGGGTAGTGCTGAATTTAGGGTTAATAAGAAAGTTTTGATTTCTTTCTCCATTGGTAAATATCATGATAAAGTGTTATATGATGTGGCTCCTATGTATGATGGACCTATTATGCTTGGTAAACCATGGAAACATGTTAGAAAAGCTAAATATGTTAAGCATAAGCACAGGCATTGCTATTGCTATTCATTTATATTCAATGAAAAAAATTATATGTTGGTACCTCTTGATCCTATGGATGCATATGAGGATCAAATGAGAATAGTACAAGCATACAAAATGAAAGAAAAAGAGAGAGCAAAAGAAAAAGAGAGAGAATATGAGTTAGAGAGAGAAAAAGATGAGATTGAAAAAGAAAAGAGTGTGAGTGAAAAGAAAGAGCAAGAGAGTTGTGAGAAAAGTGAGAAAAGCATGAGTGTGAGCAAGTTTGATGAACAAAGAGAGGTTGAGAGTATGTGTAAGGATGTTTATTTATCTACTAACAGTCTTAACCCATCTTTGCCTATTGTTGGTTCTAGCTTCTTGCAGGTATGTAGAGATTTGTTTTTAAAGAAGTTACCCAATGGACCCTCATCTTCAACTAGCATTGAAAAGAGTTGTGATTGCCTAGATTTGTTTCCTAAGAAACCACCTGATGGTTTCCAATCTTTAATGTGCTTTCAAAAGTGCTTTCATTGCATGGATTTTGTTATTCCTAAAGAATTATTGCCTTTCAAAAGCATTGAGCACCACACATTGAGTTTTAATTGTTTCATAAATTTTGTGGCTGTTAGAAATTCATATTACATTAATTTTAAGATTAAAAGGTTATCGTATTACTTGGATTTTGTTATGGCCTTTGGATTTATTACAGGTAAATGTGGGATCAAAATTATCATTTATATTTGGGTGCATATGAGAAAGAAATACTTCTTAACTCAAAGCGAGTTTAAAGAGTTTCCCAACTTAGAGTATTCTAATTTGTTTTAGAGAATTGATGATCTCTTTGAGAGGAGACTATTAGTTTACAAGATTCTTTCACTTGATGAATATAGTGTTATCATTATTTTTAGGAAGTCTAATTTATTTCCCCATGATAGAGGTGAAGATTCGAGGACAAATCTTTTCAAAGAGGGAGGGAATGATACAATATCAGTAGGCATGCCCATTGGAGCATAAGTTCGAGAAGCTCTCATCTATCAAGAAACCCAAATCATTCAAAAGCATATGATTCAGGTCCAAATGGCTCATGAAGAGATGGCCCATGCTCAAGAGGCCCAAATTGTACTAGTATTTGTCCAAAAATTTCAAAGAGCTCAAGATAATATCTATGTTAGACGTCAGCCCAAGTTTAGAGCCCAAGATCCATATTTGATCAATTCAAAACATGCTAAATTGGACTTTGGACATGAGATGTCCTTAAAGATGCAAAAGTGGAAGTCTAAGTAGAAGCCTAATGTCTTAAGAAGGTCCATGGAGCAATTAGAGTCAATATCCAACATGTTGAAGGCCCAATGTAGTTATACACATACAAGAGGAGTGCCAAAGCCCAATTGGAGTCCAATTGCAAGAGATTAAGAATCATGTGTCAACTATGTAATTTTTAATGAAGTATGAGCTGTAACACCCCGAAATTAATTAAGGTGTTAATCATGGATTAAGATTAATTAAGGATAATTAATATGGGATGATTGGGCTAGTTAAAGAAATAGGGATTCTAAATAGATAAATTATTAATATGGGTTTGAGAATTAATTGGGATAGAAATGGCATCTAGGCCCAAATTAATGAACCATGATAAGAGGCTAATAGAGGCCCAATGAATTAGAGGCAGACCTAAACTAATTTAATGAGATAGAGGCCCAAGATTTATCTTGTATAGGCTCAATTAAGTGGCCCAATTACCCTTGTGCAGACCTAAGCCCTTGAGCTCATCAAATTAGGCCCAAATCCCATTAAACTTCAGCAACCCAATGTGTGAAAATTGGCCCAACAGAATTATGCAGCCCAACACTTAAAAACTGGCCCAATAAGCAAAATCTGAAACCCAATTGGATTTGGACTTGGAGCAACCCATGACCCAGCCTCTTGACCCAACTTAAACCCATCTAAAACCTTAATGCTTCAGCCACACCTTCATTTTTCTGAAACTCAAGAGGCAAATTCGGAGGTTGAGAAGGAGGCTAGGGTTTGGGGCAAGATTTCTGCATTTTCTCATACTTAGAGTAAGATTTGGCCAAGGTAATAGTTATACAACTTAATCCTCTCATCTTTCTCTTTAATTTGGTCCAATTAGTTTTTCATTTGGAGAGATTTCATTATACCCAAAATCTGAAAAGTGAGTGTTTGGAGGTTTTCTTGGTGAAATTCGTAGGTTGAGGTTGGGGTTGGTATTAGGTGAACTTAAACCCCCCATTTTGATGCTTTCTTTGTTGGTTTGAGACCCCCATAGTTGATTCATATTATGGGTACTAATTTTATACGAATTTGCTTAGGATTTTGGGTGAAACATTGAGAATTCTAGTGGGAGATACTTGAATCCGAATTTGGGAATTGTGGTGGCTGTTGCAATTGTCTGCAAGTGAGGTAACCAGGGTTTATGTTAATTCCATGCATGTATCTGTTTAATTTCATATTTTGCTGTATATGAATGATTTGAAATTACTGAATGAATTGGTTGGCTATCCATTGTATGGTTATTGGACCTTGTGAGTCCATGGTGGAGCTGTGGTGCGGCTGCCACCCGTGCACGTGCCGCGATCGGGCACCGGGTTATGATCAAATCCCAGATGCACTGAGCCCTGGTTGTGCTCAATGGGGAGTAGGTGCCGTGGACGGGCCTCTCCCAATGTTAATGGCCTTTAACATGTGATAATATGATTGCTAGTATGGGATAGTAATCATGATAGCCTAATTATTTCATTTTGCTGAGATGACTGATATGAATCTGAATGATGATTTTGATTCTTGCTTATATGATTAATTAAACTGGATTATATGATGGAATTGCCTTGGTTACTGAGATGTGTATCTCACCCCGTTTTGTGGGATTACAATTTCAGGTGAAGGTTCCTCGGGTAAGGATAAGGGTAAGCAAGTGGATGAAAATCCATAAGCTTCAACCTATGAGGAGATGGCTACACTTGGGCTGACTTAGCTAGTATAGATGCTAATTTTGTATTCCTTAATGTATAGCATCATCATGTATCTGCATTGCCAAGTGTAGGCTTGAACATTTGATTTATTGAGAATGTATGTACTAAAGGGTTAGACCTCATCTTAACTTAGTATTTGATGTATGGATTCATATTATTTGCTGTAAACTTTGTTGACCTATAATATGGTTGTCAATGGAAATGTAACTTTTGAGATATTGGTATGAACCCCTATTGTATGGAACCCCTATTGATTGAGTATTAAATGATAGCTACCGGTAGTTCATGTATAATCTATTGTTGTTACTTTATAAACTTGCTGACAGAAGGTAATTAGAGGAAAGAAATGGACACATAAGTTTTGAATTGGTAATGGAAGAATAGCTAAGTAAATAGGGTAGATAAATGCCATTAGAGCCATATAAAAGGAGGGAAAGTGACCTTAGAGTGTCCCTAAGAAGAGAAATGGAGTGTAGGGGGCGAAATATAGTGAAAACAGTGACAGAAGGGAATCACGCCGCGGCCAGGAAGGCTTCGCCGTGGCCTAGGAAGTGACAGTGGTGAGGGATGCCGTGGCTTGAGAAATCTCTCCGCGGCGTGGAGTGAAAATAATCGCCCAGGGGGTGACAGAACGTAACCTCGCCGTGGCACAATAAGTCTCACCGCGGTGCGAGTCGAGGAACTTAATTAGGGAGGTTACAGTAGCAAAACTCACCGCGGCGCCACATAGGTTGGCCGCGGTGCAGATCCAACTCGCCGCGGCGATAGTCAGGAAAATTCCAGAGAGTAACTTGGCCGCGGCGCAAGAGTTCCAGGCCGCGGCGCAAGTTTAAAAACTTGGTTTTTAAGCTCCAGAACCTAGCTTAGCAGCGGCGGAAAAGTTCCAGGTCGCGGCGCAGGTCCCCAAACTTCTATATTTGACCTAGAAACCCTAATTTTAGTAAGGCTAATGTTAGGGAATGACATGAGTACATTGGTGGGATGTTCTTGTGGGTTGAAATTGATTAACAGATGAATCCTAAACCCTTAATGATGGTACAAACCCTTTTATGCATGTTCCCGTCATGGTTGTTAGTTGATGATCCTAGTAGTATCAAGGTTTAAATTTCTCTATATTTTATTAATGTGATTAGTTGCAATGACTTCAAACCTTGATCATTATCTATTAATCGTGTATTTAGCTATAATCACTGATATTAGAATCTAAGGTCGTCACATGAGCATCCCATGTAACTATTTAAAGGAGTTGATTAGTTTTAACCAGGATTCTTTTTTTATTTCATTTTTTTTTATTTTATTATTTTTTTGAACTTGGTCAAAGAGCTTATCTTGGCGATTAAGTTAAAATTAGTATCCTAATCTAGTTCATTGATTTTAGACACCATTTAAAATATTTCTAATTAGATTTTAGTGTTTTACTTTTATTAAGATTTTAGTCTTTTAGAAACTTTGCCTACAAAAGGCTTTCTATTATATTCTATTTTGGAAGACATGAATGAATGAATTTGAGTATTATTCAATTCTTTGTAAGGCTTTTGCTTCTTTGAGTTATCTGAGAGTTCACGTGACTTATCAAAGGATTGGTCTTCCTTTGTGGCGTCTTGAGGCTAGAGTTTTAAGAGACAAGTTCTCTTAGGGTCTTTCCTTTGACTAACATTCTTGTTTTCTAGTCGGTTCTGGGCAAAGTGTCATCTTGTTGAAGGTTCATAGGACAAGGTTCCTAGAGGGTCTTGCATCACCAATTCACTAATGCATGGGTTCATGTGGAAGCTTAGGGCTAAGGTTTCCATTCACATTGCATCATAAATAACACACACTCATCCATTCATTCACATGCATGGTTAAGCAGCTAACCATTTATAGGAAGCACGTGGAAAGGAGCTTTGGTGGATGAAACAAGATACAACTAGTTACGGGGTTGAAGAAAATGAAGGAAGCAACATGGCTGGAATAGGGAAAGGAAAAACACGATGGAACAGCTACATTGGATGGTCAATGGAGAAGAAGCAACGTGAGGAATTTACATACGGACTTCAAGGGAATGAAAGCTAGATTCACTCAAGGCACTTGCACGTCATAGCAGCTCCACATAGATGCAGTAGCTCAGCCATGGGCTTAAACACACATGCATGACTCAAGAAGGAAGCCACGCGTCTAGCTTACAGGCAACTCTCACACTAGTCATAGCATCAGCATCTCACACGTAAGGCATAAACGTAGAAGCCACGGATTGAAAAGGAATGAGCAAGCCATGAGTAAAAGCCATAGGTCAAGGAGCAGCTACTGTATGAGTGAGAAGCGTGAAGCCGTGGAAGTAAGAACAAACACGTCACTTATCCACATAGATAGCAACATAGGCATTTGAAACACGAGAGTAGACATGTATGCAGAAGAGAGGAAACTCTTACATGAAGGAGCTGAGGAGCATAGAGCTAACTTAAAAAAGGGAAGTATGGAAACCACGTGATTCATTAAAGGAAAAAAGGGCTGGTAATAAGCTTTAGAAGCACAAAAGCCACGTGATTCATAGTAAGAAAGAAAAAGCTATAGTTTTTCTTTTAATGATAAGGCAGCAGAACATGTGACAGAAGGGATTAAATGAAGCATGAGGGTAGCATGTGTTGAAGCGAGCCAATGTGGAAAGAAAAGAAAGACGTAAAAAAAGTGTAGCTGGGAGAAAAATACACATGGGAAGCTCTAGGAGGCAATCATCAATTTATCTATGATCCACAATCAATCTAATCCATGTGAGGAAGCATGGGAGAAGCACGAGGGGTAACTAAACATGGGCTGGGGGGATTCAAAGGGGAGGCTACACTCTATCAATGCCATTCCACTGTGTCGCTCCTTCGTCCACTCCATGCCGATAGCCATTTTCAGTCTATTTTCCTCCATCTCCACTGTAAAATGAAGCTTTAATTCTCTCCCTTATGGCTAGCTAAGAGGAGAACCTTGGAGAAGCTTGAATCCATGGATGAGCAACATATTTTTGGCTAAGATTTTTTTATTTTTCCAGCACTTTTCTTCTCTTATATTATCTTGGTTAAGATTGTATTTGATTAGGAATATGTGTTATCTATAGTTGGTGGTTGATTAGACACTAATTAGAATACCTTTTGTTGATTAATTGATTGATTAATTACTGAATTTTTCAATTTTCTACAATTATCCATGTTTGCAATCAAGGTAGTTGATGAAATGCATGTGAGAGATTGAGTACTTAAATGTCTAATTTGAGAATTTTTTAGAGTTTAATTAGTTAATTAAACATCTTAGAGTAATAATTCATAGGCTAATTGATCAATTAATCAATCAAATTGTGTTCATTGATCCTAATGACAAGAGTTAGTAATTTGATGTGGGGTTGGGTTTTGTAACACCATAACTTCTAGCTCATTTCATTTTATAAGCTTTGTATTATCAATCCCACAAGAGCATATGAAAAAAGGGATGAAAATAATAGATTTTTTTCATATTGCGCTATATCTAAAAATTCAATTTAGTGTCACGTGGACCGTATGAGTTCATACTATACTTTCTCATATTTAATTTCATCATTACAATTCATTTGCATCACAAAAACATGCTTACAACCCATGGAAACCGAAATGGGGCATGGAAACTTAAAGATCATTCTCGGCCAGAATTGGTCCTTTTTCTAGGCAAATTTTGAAACATCATAACTAAATCTAGAAAAATCAAAACCATGAAATCTTGGTCATTATGGAAAGCTTGGGATGTATAATTCATACTAAAAATATGCCCAGGTCACCATATTCATCACCCAGGACGTTTGACATCTAAAAAGCTATAGAGGTCCGACTGAAATCTGGAACTGTCACAGAATTCTGCAGAAAACTTTGAAAATGTCCAATTAATTTTAAAAAAAATCCAATCCATACAAATGATACCAATTGGGAAATCTGTGGATGTTAACTAGAGAGGAAAAATATCTCCAGATCAGTTCATCAAGCCCAGACTCCGGAATTCAATAGAACAGTACTTCTGGTCGGACAATTTTACTGATACTGGACAGAAACTTCAAAAATTCATATCTCCCTCTCTAGTCCTCCAAATGAGGTGCTTCTAGTTGTCACGAGTCACTGTGATTGCCTAGTTTCTTTGTATAAAATTTCGTGGTAATTGGACATCATTTGGGCCTCGTGTGATAGAAAACAATTTCAGACCAAATGAATAGTGTAGCAGACCAAATCCATAAAATTTGCCAATTTCAAAAAATCACCAAATATTTTGTAGACCTCCAAAAATTATGATCTTTAGCTTCCTAGAAAGCTATCAATGAGACCTAATTGCATGCCAAATTTCAGATTAAGACTAACTCATTTGGCCAAAAAGTGATATAGGATTCTATTATGGTCAAATTTGGCTCCATGTGAGGTACCAAACTTGCCAAATGGTCTTCCCTTGGTATTGGCACCTTTTGGGCAAGTCTAAAAGCATATTTGAGACTTGTGTGAGCTGCCCAAATGTTCCCAAACCTCATGCATCTCATTTTGGCCATTCAACCCACACTTATATACATAATCACCAAACTTTACATTCTCATACCATGGCATTTCATACTCAAAACATGTGCTAGTAGTCATACATCATTTCCATACATCTAAACATCACATAATAGTATCTTTACATATGTCTCAATGTTCATAGTACATATACAACCTCATATACATTATGAACCATCATTATGGTTCCAAAATAGACAAAACAAGACATAAGCTTGTCAATCTTTGCTCTTCATGGTTGTCGGCTCCCTTCACTATAATTATTTGGTCCACCTAGCATGTTAGATCATTGGAGAGGAGGGAATGAGATTCAAAGAATCCCAATAGCTCATCTCCTATTCAATCATACATAATATGTGCAAAGCAAGCTCTTCAAATGCATGCATGGTGAAAATGGAAGACATGCATATTTTAAAAACAATCTTGGCATGTGAATCAATCATACAAGACATTCAAGAGCTCACCAAGTGTTTGGATTGGCCTCACACTTCTCCTCATGGATTTTGGACTTGCCTCACCCATTCTTTGAGCACTTTGGACTCAACTACACTCTTGGGAGCCCACTTTGCTTTTGGGAGACTCTTTACTTTGTCTCAACCAAGCTCAAGGGTTCTTGGCTCATCCTCACCCAAGGGAAGAGTTCTTGGCCTCTCCACACTCAAGCAAACTCATACAAACATCATGTACTCATTAGAAAACATAACATAGCATCAAGGATCATAGCATATAAAGGCATGCTAGCATACTTTTCAAAGCTTGAAAATACACATAAAAACATTCTAAAACAAGCTAAACACACATCCATGCATGAGAGAAGGTGGAGAGAGCTGCCTTGCACACAATTACACACTTTTTCCTTTGAATTCAAGCCTCTTCTTTCGGCCACACACCCACAAATTGGTGGAGATGGTTTCTCTTGGCCTAAATACAATTTATGGGAGCCAATTAGGTTCATGAAACTAACTCTAAGGCCATACAACTTGCTTAGATACCAGATTGCTCTATAGGTTCCATTATGGTCCATAAATGCACTTAATGAAGCAACACCCCTCAAATAATTTCTAGGCTCCATTCTTTCCTTTCAAATATGATTCTTGACTCCTTTTAAGCCTCTTGGAGTCATCACAATTAAAAAAAAGAGCCTAACATCATGTTGCTTCTTTAGGTCATAATATGGAACCTAAGGCACCAATTCACTTTTTTTGAGTTCTAAATTTTTTCCAAGGCCTCTCCTTACTTTCATTCATCAAATATGACTCAAGAATAGCCTTAGAAAAATTTAAAACTCCCCCCATCTACACAATCCCTTCTTGGCTGAGACATAAACACCATTTGGGCCATATGGAGTTTTCTTGGTTTTCTTGAAGGGAGAAGCTTGTGGGGAGCATCTTTGGTGTCTCAAGAATCATTTATACTCTAGCTTAGACCTAGGAAGGATCATACAAATTCAGAAATTAGAAGGTGCACTTAAAACCCTAGGTTTTGCATATTGATTTCTAATGCCTATTTCTTAGTTTTCTTTGCATATTCTTATTCCTCTCCATCAAATACCTAAGAATCACCTTTGGTTTGGTTAAAAATCTGACTCCTTAGGTCTGTCTAAGTCTAGGTCGAAATGGAGAAGAAGGGCCATGAAAGATATGAACCATATGATGCATTTTTACCTTGTTTTCTTGCTTAGTTTGGCTTAAATCTTAATTTCTCCAAGCTCCTCTCTTCAAATCCGAACTTTCCCTTGAATATCTCCCTTGAATCAGATTTATAAACCTCATTTTAATCATAGGAAACAAAAGAGAATGGAGGAGAAGAGGTTTGAAAGAGAAAGAGCATGAAAAACTACTAATTTTCATACCTTAAGCCTTTGATTTCTCCTCCTTTTCTTCCCCTTTTTGTGAGCCTCATTCCCTAGGGTTTTCTTCTGGTTTTAGGCAGAACATGGTCGTGCATAATGAAGGGACGAGAAGGGTGCATCATATATATAGGTGGGAATAAGTTGCACTTTTCAAAAATTCCCATTTTGCCCTTCATACTTTGCATTTTTGTTTCTCCTTCGTTTTACCTCCTTTTTGAGAACTGTCTTTTCTATTATAAAATTTAGGTTCCCAATCAAGAAAATTGGCTTTGGAATCACTCAAATCGGAGCTAAAACCTTGCTGAACGAATCCGTCAAAGTTCGGGCACATCGACATTGGAAAATGTCCACCGGAGGGGCTTTAACTGTCCCGGGGCTTTCCATGGTTTTTAGGGCCTCTGAGAACCATGGATAACTCAAAAATTCCATTTAAAAAGCTTTCCTGTGTGTTTTTCAAAAAGTGCCTATATTTACGAAAATGTCACTGGCCTTTTGGCAAATTTTTCGAATCACTCTGACCTTGATTTCTGGGCAACTCAAGGCTCAAATCCTCATTTTCTAATATTTAAAATTTTATCATAATTTTAGTTGGCCCCAATTCATTCTATTTCAGGGACTTGCTTTTGTATCTGGCCTATTTCTGCTATTTACGGAGAAACCGAACATTGCGTTTCTCATGTTTACGGAGGGACCGGATGTTATAGGTTTCAATTCAACATTAAATTATTAATCCTTTGATTCTTGCGTGGTAACTCAAGATACATTGTTATGAACACAATTAGGGACATCTTAAACTAGAATTAATCACAATTGGATTAGGATAAGGATAGTGGACACTAAGGGATGAATCAAAAGCTAGTCATAAGTCTATCATTCAACCATAATTCATACAATTAGGTAGTTAGTCATTTTAATTCAATTTCATTTTACTTAGTTTAATTAGATTGAAAATCCCCCTTAATTTAGGTAGTTTTAGGATATTTTAACACTTAGAAACCCAATTAAGTATTGAACTTCATTTCCAAGGGAGATGACCTAGGTTGTACCGCTAACTATATATTTTAATCTAACCTAGTTTTATTTTGGAGGTTGTGCTACACAGCCTCTCATGGCCTCACTTTTGGCCTAGGGACTTTTGGCCTTGTCTTCGCTATGCCTTGAGACTTTTGTCATCTCCTCACCCACATTTAGGGACTTTTGGCATCACCTCACTCTTATGAGCAATTTCCACAATCAATGTTATTCAAAACAACACATTGGTACCAACGCAATATCAAGACATCAAGTGGCATGTTCTCAAGTCACCCAAGCACACACAAGCACACAATAATATATATATATATATACAATCAAGAATGCAAAGAGAATGAGGTGGAGAGCTACCTTAGTATTTATGCAAGCTTCTCTTAGTCTTTTTCCTTCCTTTTCTCGGTTTCATAAGCACACCTAGGTGGGTTGGTATTCTCTTGGTCTAAATATCATAAATAACACGCAATTACACTCTCGAAACAAGCCAAGACACTAAATTTACTCTTAAGAACACAAGTGGTTCTATAGGTTACATAATGGTTCCATTAGTGGCCTATTGAAGCAACTCTCACAATTCAAGCCCTAGACTCCATTCTTTTCTCATTTCTAGGCCTCTTGACCTCATTTAAGGTCTTTGAAATCATCACTCACTCACTTACATAAGTCTAGATACATGTTGCTTCATAAGGCTCTATTATGGAAACCATTGTCTCATATCCCAAATTATGGCTCCTAAATTTTTTCCAAGGGTTCCTCTTACCTTCTACAATCATATAAAGTCTCAAACCAAGGTTAGAACAAATTAAAAACTCCCTAACTTAGTCATCTAGTCTTAGCCGAACCATGCACCCTAGGAAGAGTTCGTGGAGCTTTTGATTTTTCCTTGATGGGAGAGCCATTTGGGAGGCTTCCTAGAGGTCTTAGAGACTCAATTAAACACTTACATAGCCTAGAAAATTCATGTACTAAATCAATTTTTACAAACCCTTCAAGGGCTCTACACTTTTCTAACTCAATTTTCATTAGTTTTTCTTGCAATTTCTTGGCATATTCTACTTCCCCATGGTCCAAAACCCAAGTTCCTCTCTTGTTTTTGGATAGAAAATCCCTCTCCCATATGGTTCTGGTTTAGTCCAAAATATACATAAAGAAGGAGCAAGAAGAAGAAGCAAGTTACTAAGACATCTACTTTGGATTCAAGCTTGCTTTCAAGAGCTCTTTACCTTGGTTGGCTTCTCATCCAAAATTTTGAACTATGCCCCATTGTTTTAGATTCAAAATAGAACTAAACAACTTAATAAAACCATGGAAAGAGAGCTTGGAGGGAGAGGAACAAAGTTGCAAGAGGAAGAAGCATGAAGATCCTTGAATTTTCCTACCTTTTTCCTTGTTTTCTTCCTCCTTTCTTAGCTCTTCTTGTGCACCACTTGCTGCTGGTTTTCTTTTCTATTTTTGAGTAGAATAAATTCTGCCTAAGGAAGATAGGAGAAAGGGCGTGAATTATGTGGAAGCTTCAAGAAGCTACTTTTATCAAAAATTTCAATTTTGCCCTTTCATTGTGGCATTTTTGTTTTAGCTTTTTTTTTAGAATCATTTTTTCCATAATAAAATTTATGTTCCCAATTTAATAAAATGCCTTTGGAATCACTCAATTTGGAGCTAAAACTTTTCCAAACGAATCCATCAAAATTCAGGTTCACCATCATTGGAAAATGTACATCGGAGGGGCTTTAGCTGTCTCAGGGTTTCCCATGGTTTTCAGGGCTTCTGAGAACCTTGGGCAATGCAAAGTTCCTATTTAAAAAGCCATCTTATGAGATTTCCCAAAAATTATGCATAATTATGAAAATACCACTATGTTTCATTAAATTTTGTAATAATTTTACTTCACCGTCCTAGCTCTATTTTTCTTTTTGTCTGAGCCTGGGATTATTATTTTTAGCAGCCTAGGACACTACCCAAATATTTTGGGATGTTATCTAGCTCATTTTAAGGGATTTACTTTTATACAGCTCATTTCATCTTTTTATGGAATTTCTATTCGTTACGCCTCTGGCCTTGGATCATCATTATTTGAGGTCTTAAACATTGCTCTAATTTTCTTGGACCTCAAATCATTCTATTTGGGGGGCTACCTTTTGTATCCGGTGAGTTTCATACATTTACAGAGAAATTGAATGTTATGTTTATCAAGTTCCCTCGTGTTTTTTAAGAACCGGATATTACAAAACTTAGGTTTTTACGGGTGAGAAATAAGTATATGCAAAGAAACTCCAAAAAGAAGCATTAGAAATTAGGTTTCCAAAACCTAGGGTTTTTATTGCACCTTGGTATATATAAAGCTTTCTAGTGGTATTTCTAATTGTCCAAGAGTGTATATGGGTTCTTGAGACACTTAGAAAGCCTCACATGTGCCATTTCCTTCAAGAAAACAAGGCTAGCTCCGTGGGTCCAAAAGGTGTACATTGTCCTAGCCAAGTATGGATCTTGTACCTCAGAAGAGTTTTAAATTTTCTAAGGGTAGAAAGGGACTAAATATGATGGAGGAATATTAAGGGAAGCCTTGGAAAAATTTTACAAAGCATAGGTAATGAAATGGGAGTATAGGTTCTAATTTAAGACTTAAAGAAGTAACTTGTGTCTAGGCTCTTGGGAATGAACTTATGATAACTCCAAAAGTTCTAAATGGAGTTAAGAAACCTAGATAGAAGAAGAAAATGAAGTCAAGATCTTAAATTCTAGTAGTTGCTTCATTAAGTCTTCTATGAAACCATTATGTAGCCATAGAACAAAGTGAGCTTCCATAGAGTGTGTGATGCTAGAGCTTACTTCCATGATGTAATTGTGTCCTATTTGATGTGTTTATGCCAAGAGAATCAAGCTCCACCTTATTGCAAGTGTGTGGCCAAAAGAGGAGAAGAATAATCCAAGGAAAAAGTGTTGAGTTCTTACTTCAAAGTAGCTTTCTAACCTTTCTCACATGCATAGCTTGGTTCTTTTTTTGTCACTAAGTGCTTGTGTGTATGTTTGAGCCATGGGAAATGTTTTTAGCCTATATTTACATGTTATACTTGTAACACCATATATTTCTAGCTTATTCCATAACTTTCTTATGCATCACATCATCAATTCCATGAAGGAAGTGAGAAAAATTCATTAAAATAATGTATATAATTGCGCTGCGTCGTGTATAAAAATTTCATTTGGTGTCATGTGGACTGTGTGAACTCGTACAACACATTTTCATATTTAATTACATGAATACAACTCATTTACATCATCAAAAGTGGCCTACAACTCATGGAATTCAAAGGGAAGCTCAAAATACTTATGTATATTTTCATTTAGATTTTGGCTCTTTTCTGACCAAAGTTTGGAAATTCATAACTAATTTTAGAAATATCAAAATTATGCATTCTTGGCTATTCTAGAAAGCTACAGATGTTTAATTCATATTAAAAATATGTCCAAACCATAACATCCATCACAGAGGATGTTTGACATCTGAAAATATCCAGAGGTCAAGCTATCCACTGGTGCTATCACAGATTTCTATTGCAAATTTCAAAAATATCCAATTAATTCCAAGAAAATCCAATCCATACAAATGATATCAATATAGAAATTTGTGGATGTTAGCTAGAGGGAAAAAATAACTTCACACCATCTCAGATATGCCTAGACCTTGAAACCTAGTCAAACAGTAACTGAGGTCGGGTGAGGTTCTTGATACTAGATGGAATCTTTAAAAGTTCATATCTCCCTCTCTAGACCTACAAATGAGGTGCTTCTAGGTGACACAAGTCACTAGGAATGTATAGTTTATTTGTATAAAATTTTGTGGCAATTGGACATCATTTGAGCCCTGTGTGATAGATTTCATTTTCGGACTTGAGTGAACAGTGACATGACCAAAACTAGAAAATTTGCTAACTTTGAAAATTCATCAAATATTCTGTAGACCTTCAAAAATTATTTTCTTTAGCTTCCTAAAAATCTCTCAACAATATGTAATTTCATGTCAAATCTTAGATCAAGAAGAGCTAATTTGGCTAAAAAATGACATAAGGTTCTATTATGGTCAATTTTGGCTCCATATAGGGTACCAAAATGTCCAAATGGCTTTCCTTGGGTTTTGGCACCTTTTGGGCAAGTTTAAAAGCATAATTAGTACTTGTGTGAGCTGCCCAAATTATTCCAAACCTCATGTATCGTATTTTGGCCATTTCATCCACACATATGCACACTTACATCAACTTTCCAAGAAATATAACTTGGCATTACATACTCAATTTACATTCTAGCATTCATGCATTATATTCTTTCATTTATACATCATATATGATCATAATTATATATGTCCAAGAGGTCATAGACCATATACAATAATGGATTTCATCATTTGACATAAATATAGTCTCAAAGAACTAAAAACTTTGCATTTTGTTGTCATTCTCTCATCCTTAGGGCGGTTGGCTTCCATTTCCTTGTCCACTTGGTCCACCTAGCATATTAGATCATTGGAGGGGAGGGAATGAGATTCAAAGAATCCTAATAGCTCATCTCCCATTCAATCATACATAATAGATGCAAACAAGTCTTATAAATGCATGTATGGTTATGTGGACATGTTCAAACATTCAAGAGACATTTTCATCATTTGAGAAAGTCATACATAGCATACAAAGGCTTGCCAAGCAAGTGGATTGGCCTCACTCAATTTCTTATGGATATTGGACTTGTCTCACCCATTTTTTAAGAGATTCTTGGACTCAACCATACTCTTGGGAGCCCATCTTGCTTTTAGGAGACTGATGGCTCTGTCGCGCAACCCTCAAAATAAACTAGGTTGGATATTATATGCAAAAATTTATAGTTAATGGCACAACTTAGGTCATCTCCCTTGGAAATAGAATTCAATGTTTAATTGGATTTTTTAAGTGTTAAAAGATCTTAGAACTACCTAATTTAGGGGGTTTTTTCGATCTAAATAGACTAACTAGAATCAAATTGAATTAAAGTTCCTAAACTCTACCTAATTACTTAAATTATGGGTGAATGATGGTCTTGTGGCTAGCTTTGGATTCATCCCTTGGTAACCACTATCCTTATCCTAATCTAATTGTAATTAATTCTGGCTTAAGAGTCCTTAATTGTGTCCATTGGCAAATGATCTTGACTTACCACTGAAGATTCAAGAACCTAGCAATTTGATGTTAATTGAGACCTCAACTACCATTAAATTACTAATTCTTGTGATTAAGACCTATGAACACTTGAATTGAATGATTAATTGATCAATTAGCCTCTGAATTATCACGCTAGGATGTTTAATTAACCAACCAAAAACAAGAAATCCTTAAATCAAACAATAAAGCTCATAATTTTACTTATGCATTTCATCGAACACCTTCATGGCATACATGAGAAATTGGAGGCAAATGAACAATTCAGAACTTGATTCAATCAATTAATCAACAAAAATAATCTCCTAATTAGTGTCTAACTAGCCACTAACTATAGACAACACACATTCCTAATCAAATACAATCTTAACCAAGAGAATATAATAATTGAAAAGTGCTGGAAAAATAAGAGAATCTTAGCCCAAAATTTTGATTTTAATCATTGGATTCAAGCTTCAACTCAAGAGCCTTCCTCCTAGCTAATCACAAGATGGATTAGAGCTTTATTAGAGGTGGAATGGAAGATGATGGAATGGGAAAATGGCGTGGAGTTGCTCTCTAGATGTGGAATGGACGAAGGGGTGTGAATGAATGTGTGATACGATGGATTGTGCATCTGGATGATGGCGATAGATTTATTCAAATGAATGGCATCATCCCTTCTCACGTGATTTCTTTTTAATGATTCCATGTGCTACCTCTTCTCATTCCTTCTCATTGCTCATAGCTACATCGATGTGTGTATGAGTGTGAGCCCCACTTCATTTTATTTTATAATATTCCATGTGAATTCCAGCCTATAGCTTCTGCATGCTTTGTTCAAATCCAAACGTAGCTTCTACTTGTTTTGGAGTTCCTTGTTCAACTATTGCCCCACGTGATTTTCTTCTTCCATGTCAGCTTCAAATTCACGCTTCTTTCCAGCTAAGCTTCATGATCTCATGGCTTCATGTAACTTCCATGAATTTTCCACATCAACCCCACGCCTCTTCAGCTGGTCCCATGGCTTTGCATGTTCTCAGCTCCTGTTATTCCACATCTTTTTCTCCATGTGAGCTGCTTCTATATGTTGTTTTCTTCATCTTCATTTGCTTACTTCTAATGTGTTTTCTGTTTGTTTATGCTGTAGCCTATAACTTCGTTTGTTAATTCTTTGTGTTTTCTCCACGCTGTTGCCCAGTACTCCTCTAGCTGAGAGCTCCTTCATCATGTGCTTTTCTCCATTTCTGCATGCATGTGTAGCTTCTTTCATGCATTATTCTCTAACTCTAGCTCGTGGCTTCTTCATTTGCTTTGCTCTACGTGTTCTTTCAGATGTGAAAGCTTCTTTATTCAAAACGTGGCTTTTTCTCCTCGCGTTATTCTCCCACGTGATTTCTCCATGTAATTCCTTAACATGAACTGCTCTTCTCCAGCACACGTTCTACTCGAGTGTGTAGATGTAGGGAGGTGGATGAGTGAGTTGTGTGAGTGTGTATGCACATGCATGAAACCTAAGAAGTGAGTGAATGTGTTGATGTGTGAAGGCTGGCTTACGTGTTTGTTCTGGTGTGTACATATGGTTGACTTGAGCTACCCTTACTTGAGTGTTACATGGAGATGAAAGTGTGATATGTGTGTGCAGATTATGTGAGCCCATGCATGCTTCTGTGTTAATGCTACATATGGTGAATGGAAGTGGATAAGATTGATTAGTAAGTGAAAGTGTAAGAGTGTGTTTTCTGATGTTGTTTCTTGTGTGAATGTGCTACAATATGGAGCATGGAAGCTTGTGTGAGCTTATGTGTATGTCTTCCACGAGAGAAACAAAGGAGTTGGAGCTGACTTCTTCTTCAAAACCCATTGCTCCTATTCAAATGCAATTTTATTCTTCCATTCCAATTCCATTGCCTATCAAAAAATCTGCAGAAATAATAGGAAGAATATCCACAAAATTATTTGAGATAAAATTGAGCATTAAAAACCAATAATTTGTAACTTAATTCCTCAAATGTAGAAAATGGCTATTTAAAATCAAATTCCATTCAATTACATCCATTAAGCCATATTTAATTATTAAAGTGCTAAAATTAGGAGGATTCACGTATATAAAACTCATGCTTATAAGAGACTCTTTGCTTTGTCTCAACCAATCTCAAGGGTTCTTGGCTCATCCTCACCATGGCTAAGGGTTCTTGGCCTCACCACTCTCAAGCAAACCCAAGCACATATCAAAAACATCATATAAGAGCATATTGTAACATCATGGCACCATAGAGTTAAATTCATGCTAGAACACTTTTCATGGCTTAAAAATACACACACATACATTCAAGACAAGCTAAACACACATCTATGCATGAAAGAAGGTGGAGAGAGCTACCTTGATAGCATTTATACACTTTTTCTCTTGAATCCAAGCTCCCTTTTTTAGCCACACACCCACAAAAGTGTGGGGATGATTTCTCTTGGCTTGAACATAATTTATGGAAGCCAATTAGGTTCATGGACTTAATTTTAAGGCCATACAACTTGCTTAAACTTTAGCTTGATCTATAAACTCATTATGGTTCCATAATTGCACCTAATGAAGCAACACCCCCCGAATGAATTCTAGACTCCATTCTTTCCTTTCAAATGTGATTCTTGGCTCCTTTGAAGCCTCTTGGAGTCATCACACAATTAAAACCAAGAGCCTAACTACAGATTGCTTCTTTAGGTCATAATATGGAACCTAAAGCACCAAATCACTTTCTATGAGTTTTAAATTTTCTCCAAGGCCTCCTCTCATTTTCATTCATCATATATGATACAAAAATGGGTTTGGAAAAATTTAAAACTCTCCCTAGCTACACTAACCTACTTAGGCTGAGCCTATGGAGCTTATTGGTCTCCATGGATTTTGCTTAGTTTTCTTGATGGAGGAAGCACATAGGGAGACTTTTAAGGATCTTAGGAGCTTATTTAAAATCTCATTTAGACATAGGAATCAAGGTATCAAATCAGATTTTGCAAGGAACATATGAAACCCTAGACTTTACATCTTGAATTTTCATGGTTATTTGTTAATTCTCTTTGCATATTCTTAATCTCCACATCCTTTTTGATACAATATTAGTAGGCATGCCCATTGGAGCGCAACAAGTTCGAGAAACCCTCATCCATCAAGAACTTCAAAGAGCTTAAGTGACCCAAATTGTGCACTATGTCCAAAAATTTCAAAGAGCTCAAGATAATTCCTATGTTGGACGTCAGCCCAAGTTTAGAGCCCAAAATCCATATTTGATCAATTTAGAACATGAATGAATTTGAGTATTATTCAATTATCTGTGAGGCTTTTGCTTCTTTATGTTCTTTGGGAGTTCACGTGACTTATCAAAGGATTGGTCTTCCTTTGTGGCGTCTTAAGGCTAGGGTTCTAAGAGACAAGTTCTCTTAGGGTCTTTCCTTTAACTAACATTCTTGTTTTCTAGCCAGTCTCGGGCAAAGTGTCATCTTGTTGAAGGTTCCTAGGACAAGGTTCCTAGAGGGTCTCTCATCACTTTTTCCTTAGAATCACACTTGGTTTTGCCTAAAAATCAACTCCTCTTAAGTCTTCTCAAGTGGGGCAAAATGGTGGAGAAGGGGAGCAAAGGGTAGCAACCATGGAAGAAGAAAATACCTTGTTTTCATGGCTTTTCTCACTTGAATCTTGTGTCCTTTGAGCTCCTCTCTTCAAATTCGAATTTTCCCCTCAATTTCTCCCTTAAAAAAGATTTATGAACTTTATTATAATCATGGGAAACAAAGGAGAATGGAGGCGAAGAGGTTTGGAAGGAGGAAAGCATGAAAAACTACCAAGAATCTGTACCTTTTTCTTGATTTTTCTCCTCCTTTTCTTCCCTTTCTTGTGTACCACTCTCCCTAGGGTTTTCCTCTAGTTTTGGGCAAAACTTGGTCGTGCAACATGAAGGGAGAAGAAGGGTGCATCATATATATATATGTAGGAGGAAGTTATACTTATAAAAAATTCCCATTTTACCCTTCATTCTTGACATTTTTGTTTCTCCTTTATTTTAGCTCCTTTTTTAGAACTATATTTTCCATTATGAAATTTAGGTTCCCAATTTAGTAAAATGCCTTTGGAATCACCCAAATCAGAGCTAAAACCTTCCCGAACAAATCTGTCAAAGTTCAGGCACACTGACATTGGAATACATCCACCGGAGGGGCTTTAACTGTCTTGGGCCTTCTCATGGTTTTTAGGGCCTCTAAGAACCTTGGAAAACTAGAAAATTTCATTTAAAAATCCCTCCTGTGTGAATTCCAAAATTTACTCAAAATTACGAAAATGCCATTACGTTTCGTGAGCTTTTCGTAAGAAATTGTTTCTTCATTCTAGCTCTATTTTTCTTTCCGTCTGAGGCTGGAATTCTCATTTTTAGGAGTCTAGAATCCTTCCAAAATTTTTTGGAGCCTTAACTACATCATTTTGTGAGACTTCCTTTTGTATCCGGTGAATTTCGTTTGTTTATAGAGAAACCGTGCATTATGTTTCTCATGTTCTCTCTTGTTTTCTGAGAACCAAATGTTAGAATGACCATTTTGTTTCTTAAAATGTGTTTATGATTGCATTATGGCTTGCTTGGGTTTGGTGATGCCAAAACTCCCTTAACAAGGATGAGGATGAGCCAAAAGTCCTTAGAAATAGGTGAGACAAAGCCAAAAGTCTCAAGAGAAGTGAGGCTAAGTCAAAAGTCCTTTAAAAATGGGTGAGGCAAATCCAAAAGTCCTAAGAAAGATAGGTGAGGCTAAACCAATGCCTTTAGAGCTTATGCTTGTTACGTATGAGTTGATATGCCAAAGAAAATAATTTATGTATGATTACTAGTTACTTAAATGTCATGCATGCATTCTTTGACATGTTTTAGCATCCATTATGTATGTTTGAAAGGGCTAAGAGCTATTGGAATTTTTTGAATCTCACTCTTCTCCCACATATGCCTAACCATGTCTAGGTGAGCCAAGGGGACAAAGAAATGGAGACAAACAACCTTGAAGATCAAGACTTTGACAAATGGTTATGAAAAATAGGCATTTTGATGGCATATTGATGTCCAACTATGTAACTATGAGATGTATACATGATGTAAACCCTTGAACATATTCTAATGTATGTATAAATAGTGTATGTATCAATATGGGAGCTAGATGAATGAGTATGTATGTTCTTGCCACCAAAGAGCCTTTATGATGTGTGATGTTCATGTGTATATATGCAAGTGGCAAGGTGAGATTGAGTTCCATAATGATTTGGATCATTTGGCATGCTTTTATATATGGTGTTTATGCTTTTATACTTGCCCAAGTGGTTGTGGAAATTCAAGAAGAGCTTTTGGTGTCTTTAAATCCCATTTAAGACTTCAAATTTTACCATTTTGAATGCTAAACCAAAGTCTAACCAAATAAGTGATTTTTTCTATGAAATTTGGCTAGCAAGTAGGGCTCATTTATAGCTTTCCATAGAGATAAAGAACACTCAATTTGGAACTTTAGAATATTTATTATATTTTTCAAAGTTGGCCAAATTATGCAGAAATGGTATGGTTACTATTCATTTGATTAGTTTGCTTCTCTATGTCACACGTGGGCCAAATGAAGTCTAATGCTCATGAAATTTTATAGTTATGAACTAGACATCATAAGATTTCCATAGCCACTAAGATCACCTCATTTGGAGCTCTGTAGAGGGATAACCAAATTTTTGAAGTTGCATGACAGTACCAGTAATGCAGACTGACCTGAGTTATTGTTTCATCAATTTACATGGGTTTAAGGCCATGGAATTCATCTGGAATTATTTTTATTCAATAGTATACATCCACAGCTTTCTAGAACGCATGGTTTGCTTGATTTTTATTTTTCTAAAATTAGTTATGAATTTTCAAAGTTTGTATAAGAACATTGGAAACTGAACCCAAGAGCAAAACATGAGTTTTATGAGATGTAGTTCCAAACCCGAAATGAATGAGATCAATTGTGATGTGTATGATTTGTATGAATGTGTTATGATTAGAAAATGATTTTGATGAGTTCACATGGTCCATCGAGCATAAAATGATGCAATGAGATCTTACGTAACACAATTAACACCATTAAATATATTCATTAGTTTTCATGGGAAGTATTTGTCTCCTTGTATCTATGCTCCATTACATATAAGATGCAATGAGATAAATAATGAGACCACAGTATAATAGCTAAGAGGTTATGGTATTACAAAAGGCAAGGAATTATGAACACAGAATTAAGGAGTGGCTCTACTTATGTATGTTTTTAGCTTACAGATGACCCTATGTATATATCTCGCTTTTAGAAGGGTTGTGCATGTGGTATATGAATGATGTGACATGGCCTTAAGGCTTGTTTTAGGATTCTGACTTGTACATGTACATGGATACCAAGATAGGACTATTACTAATAATTTGGAATTGTATATATGATGCAAATCATGGGAATAAGTTAGTTAGCTCAAAAGAACAAGCTGATTCAAGACCTTCAAATGATCCTTTGCATCTTCTAATTGGACCTGTCACAAGGGCCAATGTTAAAAGACTTAAAAAAGCATTAAGTGGGCTTGTTCAAGAGACTTTGGCTAAGCAAAATTTTGATAAATTTGATCCAAGTATTAATTAGGACGTCATTAATATTATTTAGGTTAAAGATGGAGCCATTGGAGTTATTTTGGGTCAAAATATTGCAAAATAAAGAGCTTGGGCTAAGAACCATACATGGATTGACTTAATTGGGCCTAAATAATGCTATTATGGGCTTAATATATTAACTTCTAAAAGCTTTTTGTATTAAGACAAAAATTAGGATTAATTAGGCAGATTTTCTTTCCTTTTTCTATTTTAAAAAAAAGATTTGATTATTTTGTATTCCTAATTTCTAAGTCATTCAGTTAAGATTATGCAATTAGTTTCCTAATTTTCTTCCAATAGGCAGATTTGACTTACACTATAAATACATATGTTCTACCTCCATTTGTAATCAGATTGGAGTGAATGAAATCTTAATTATGGTAGTTCCAAACTTGAGAGTGATTTTCTCTAGGCTTTTTCATAGAACTAATAGACTTATCAAGGCTTTATCAACCTTGTGGCATCTTCCAACACTTGGGGTCCTTATTCATCTATGCTCAAAGGTTCCAAGTGGATCACCAAACCTTTGTTTAGCTTTCTTGGGGTGCGTATACTTTAGTATTGGTTGTGGGTTTGAGGTGTAACACCATATATTTCTAGCTTTTCTCATACAATTCGCATGCCTCATACCATGCATTTCTTAAGGATTTCAAGAAAAAGGTATATAAATAATGCATTAAATTTGCATTGCGCTATGAATAAAAATTTCGTTCATTGTCTCGTGGATCATGTGAGTTCATACATCACATTTTCATATTTTATTACATGGATAGAACTCATTTCCATTCCCATAAAGCTCGTGTATGGAAAGAGGAAGCATAAAATTCATATATGCATTTTCAGCTAGAATTTTCTCACTTCTGTCATAACTAATTCTAGAAAAATAGAAATCATGCATTCTTAGCCATTCTGGAAAGCTACACATGTCTAAGTTATGGTAAAAATATGTCTAAACCATAATATCCAACACAGAAGATGTTTGACCTCCGAAAAGGTCCAGAGGTTTGGCTATCCACTGGTGCTGTCATTGGATTCTATAGCAAACTTAAAAAATGTCCAATTAATTGCAAAAAATTCCACTCTATGTAAATGATACAAATATGGAAAGCAACAAATGTTATATAGAGGTAAAAAATAACTTCAGACTAGTTTAGGCACGCCTAGACCTCGAAACCCAATCAAACAGTACCTGAGGTCAGTTGGGGTGTCTGATACTAGGTAGGTATTTCAAAAATTCGTATCTCCCTCTTTAGACATCTAAATGAGGTGCTTCTAGTTGACACAAGTCACTGGGAATGTCTAGTTTCTCTATAAAATTTTGTGACAATTGTACATCATTTGAGCCTTATGTGATAGAAACATTTTCAGACCAAGTGAATAATACATTAGACCAAAATCAAAATTTTTGCCAACTTTGAAAATTCATCAAATATTCTCTAGACCTCTAAAAATTCTGTTCTTTAACTTCCTAAAAATATCTCAACAAGCTCTAATTGCATGCCAAATCTTAGATCAAGAAGAGCTCATTTGGATAAAAAGTGATATAGGGTTCCAAATTGATTCATTCTTGGTCCATACAAGATACCAAAATGTCCAAATGGCTTTTCTTGGAGTTTGGCACCTCTTGGGCATGTCTAAAAACTTAAATAGGACTTATGTGAGCTACCCAAATGGTCCCAAACCCCATGCATCTCCATTTGACCATTCCACTTCCATTTATACATAAACTTCCATAATGCAAATTTTCCATTTCATAACCAAAATGTGCATATCCACACATACAACTTTAGCTCTCATTCATACATGGTACATTAGTATAATTACATATGCTTCTAAGGTCATTGGTCATATACAACATTAGATTACAACATTTACCACTTATGTGGCCTTAAAGAAGTGAGAATCATGCACTTGAATGTCATACTCTCATCTTCAAGGTGGTTGGCTTCCATTACCTTGCTCTCTTGGTCCACCTAACATGTTAGAATATTGGAGAGGAGGGGATGAGATTCAAAGAATGCCAATAGCTCATCTCCCTTTCAATCACACATAATATATGCAAAACAAGTCTTGAAAATGCATACATGGATATAATAGGTGACATGAACATTCAAGAAGCAAGCTTGGCATGTGGATAAGTCATACAAGGCATCCATAGGTTTGCTAGGTGAATGGATTGGCCACACCCTTTCCCTTATGGATTTTGGACTTTCTTCACCCATTCTTTAAGAGATTCTTGGACTCAACCTTGCTCTTGGTAGTCTATCTCACTTTTGGAAGACTCTTCACTTTGTCTTAACCAATTCTAAGGGTTCTTGGATCATCCTCACCATGGTTAAGAGTTCTTGGCTTCTCCACACTCAAGCAAATCCAAGCAAGCATCATAACATCATTTAGAAACATATTGTATCATCATAGTACCATGGCATTTAAAATCATAACAAAATACTTTTCATGACTTAAAACACACATACAAACATTCAAAGACAAGTCAAGCATATAATCATGCATGAGAGAAGGAGGAGTGAGCTACCTTGGAAGCAACCACACACTTTTCTCTTTGGAAGAATGCTCCCTTTCTTGGTCTCACATACAAAATATGTGGAGACGATTTATTTTGGCCTAAACATAATTTATGGAAGCTAATTAGGTTTATGAAATAAATTCTAAGGCCACACAATTTACTTAGACCCTAGCTTAACCTATAAACCCTTTTATGGTTCCAAAAATGTACCTAATAAAGCAACATCCATCATATAAATTCTAGGCTTCATTCTTTCCTTTTAATATGATTCTTGACTCCTTTTAAGCTTCTTGGAGTCATCACACAACTAAAATAAAGAGCCTAACTACATGTTGCTTCTTTAAGTCATATTATAGAACATAAAGCACTAACTCATTCTCTAAGCTTCCTAAATTTTTCCTAAGGCTTTCCCTCATTTTTATTCATCATATGTGACTCAAAAATGGGCTTGAAAAATTTTAAAATTCTCCTTAGCTATGCTATCCTCACTAGGCTAAAACATGGAGCATTAATAGAGTTCAAGAACTTCTTTATTTTTCCTTGATGGGAGACACACTTGGGAGGCTTCTTAGAGGTCTTAGAAGCTTAAATAAACATTCACACATGCAAGGAAGTTTATATATTAAATCAATTTTTTCATCCCATTCAAGAGCTTCACACTTTCCATTCTTGCATTTCATTGATTTCCCTTCCAATTTCTTTGCATATTCTACTTTCCCATAGCCTAATTTATGTGTTTCATACTTGCTCTAAGTCAAAAACCTCCCCCCTCTCTTGGTTTTGTATGAGGCTGAAATATGGGAGAAGAAGCTAAGGAAAAGAAGCAACATCTTGTAAGAAAATTACCTTGAATCAAGTTCTTTCCCAAGAGTTTTCCCTTAGCTTTATTCTTCTCCTTGAGTTTCTAAACTTTCCCCTCTCATTCAAGGCCAAAATAGAACCATTGAAGCATCCAAAACCATAGGAAAATGGAGCAAAGAGAGGAGAACAACTTTGAAGAAGAGAAAGTCATGAAATTCCTTCCATTTACCTATCTTTGTTAGCTTTCTTCTCCCTTCTCTTATGCTTCTCCTTGTGCGTCTCCTTCTCTAGCCCCTTCTCTATTTTGGATGAGGCACCAAGTCAATTAAGAGAGAGAGAGAGAGTGGGATGTCGTTCTTAAAGAAAGCATTAAGACTAAATTGTTCCAAAAATAATGTTTACATCCTGCATATATGGCAATTTTGTCTTAGCTTCATTTTAGCTCCTTTTTGAGAACCATATTCTCCATCATAAAATTTAGGTTCCCAATTTTATAAATTGCCTTTGGAATCACTCAAATCAGAGGTAAAACCTTCCTGAATGAATCGGTCAAATTTTGGGTCAACTGACATTGGAAAACATACACCGGAGGGGTTTTAACTGTTCTGGGCTTCCCATGATTTTTAGGGCCTCTAAGAACCCCAGAGAACTCAAAAATTTCATTTAAAAAGCCCTCTTATATGTTTTTTCAAAATTACACTTATTTACGAAAATGCCACTAGCCTTTCGACAAATTTTTTGTATCATTGTGGCCTTGGTTTCTGGGCAACTCAAGGCTCAAATCCTCATTTTCCCATATTTATAATTTTATTCTAATTTTTATTGGTCTTAAATAACTCATGTCAAGGGGCTTGCTTTGAAAATGCATTTGTTTCCGTCATTTAACGAAAACTGGACATTACACAAGGGATCTAATCCTTATGGGTTCACGCCAATATAACCTTGCATGCCAAGTTAGGATGCTATTGAGGGTGTTTGATGTATATGTGTTCTACCAGGATTTTGTGTAATGGTTTGTTATATGTGAAATGGTGTGAAATAATGTAAATGTGTGCTTTGGGAGTGAAAGATTGATCCTTATATAGTTATAGTTATAATGTATTAATTGACAACTTATCCTTGCATTTTGTGGTATGGTTTTGGTGTTGGGGTTACTCATTATGTCTAGGTTTGCCTAGGTGAGTGTTGGGAGCCTTTGGGTGTGACACCTTTGTGGCGTCCTTAATTTACAATTCCCATGATTAAAATAAGCTTTAGTGTGGCTTGTTATAACATATTTCATATAGCTAAACTCATATCATTTTATCTTTAAGGAAATGAAAATACAACATAACAAAATTTTTGGTAGCGATTTTTACCCTTTTTCTATGTCTAACGAGCCTCTAGGGGTCCAACCTAGATTTTCTTGTCATTTTAATCCATAGGCATGTTTGTTTCAACCCACATAATTATCATATAATAGCTAATGGCATAAAGGAGCTATATAATCAATTTTGGCTTCCTTTGATATAATATGGGATAAACTTCAAAAATTCATAACTTTAGCTATATAACTCTGATTTATATAAATTAGGTACTTTCTAATTAGGCATTTATAGAAAGTGTATGATTTGAAATTTATGCTATAAAATTTCAAGTGAAAATGAATCCATTTGACTCTTGTAAAGATATGAAAACCTAAGTAGAGTGAACAATGATTGCAAAATTCTACAACTTTAGACCAAATTAAAAAATTCACCAAATATTCTATAAAGGTAAGAAAAATACCTTCTTTAGCTTGTTGGAAAGCTCTATAAATCCTCTAAGTGTTCTCCAAAGTTTAACCCCAAAGTAAGTCATTTGAGTTTTTAAGGATAAAGATGCAATTTATAGCTTATGTAGACCAAAATTTGATTTTAAAGTGATCCATTTGAGCCCTAATATGTGTAACATCTAGTACCTTTGTAAACGTAAGAAACGTAATGTCTGGTTTATCTATAAACGTACGTAATTCACCTGATACAAAATGAAGTTCCCCAGATAGAATGATTTGAGGTGTAATAAAATTAGAGTAATAATCTAAACCTTAAATAATGAGGATCCAGGGTTAGAGGTGCTTTAAAAATGGAGTCGGAATGACCAGACGAAATTCAACGAAGATGCAGTGGCATTTTTGTAGTTTTGGCCACTTTTTGGAAAACTCATAGGAGGGATTTTTAAATGAAAAAAATGAGTTTCTTGAGGTTCTTAGAGGCCCTAAAAACTACAGGAACTCCCCACACAGTTAAAACCCCTCCGGTGTACGAGTTAGAATGTCAGTGAACCTGAACTTTGACCCTTTTGTTCGGAAAGGTTTTAGACCTGATTTGAGTGATTCCAAAGGCTATTTTAGAAGTTAGAGAACCTAAATTTTATGATGGAAAAGATAGTTCTTGAAAAGGAGTTGAAATAAGCCTAAAACGAAAATGCCAAGAATGAAGGATAAAATTGGCATTTTAAAAGCTCTTTAAGAATCCCTAGCTATATATAGGTGGCACCCCACTTCTCCCTCATCTTTGCCAACCTAAATTCTATCCAAGACTAGGGAGAAGTTCTGCAAAAAGTGGTGCACAAGAGGGAGCTTCAAGGGAGGAGAAAAACCTAAGAAAAAGTAAGGAAAATCAAGGAATTTCTTGCTCCTTCCTTCATTGAACGTGCTCTCCTTCTTCTCCTCTTTCTTTTCATGGTTTTGATGCATGATTTGGATCTATTTGGAGCCTTATTAAGAGGGGAGAATTTTGAAATTTCAAGGAGGAGTGAAGGCAAGGGAGAAAGCTCTTGAAAAGGCTAAGGAATCAAGGTATTTTCATGGCTTTCCTTGCTTCTTCTTTTTGCTCCACCATGAGTGATTTTTGGCCTTATGTAGAACAAGTAAGAGGGAGCAAAATATGACCCAAAACAAGCATGAAAGCAAGGTTTTTAAGGGTGAGGAACAAGTAGATGCAAAGAAATTCCAAAAAGAACCATTAGTTTTCAAGCTTCCAAAACCTAGGGTTTCCTTTGTACCTTAGTATGTATGAAGCTTTCTAGTGATATTTCTAATTGTCTATGAGTGTATCTAGGTTCTTGAGATGCCTAGAATGTAACATCATGATTCTAAGACTCAACTCAAGCAATTTCCATGCCTTATCTCATGCTAGTTCTATGGAAAGTAACATAATGGCATTGGAAATTATGGATAAGTTGCATTTCATCACAGGCAATTTTTCCTTTCAGTGTCCTGTGGGCCGTATGGACTCATCCATCTCATTCTCATATTTAAATACACAAATAAAACTCATAACAAGCTCAAGAAGTGGTCTATACCTCAAGCAAAGAGATGATATACTTAAAAACATAGTGTGCAGCCTCGGGTAGGATTTCTAGGTTCTATGCCTAAAATTTGAAAAATCATAACTAATTCTAGAAAAATTCAAATTAGGCACACTATATCATTTTGGAAAGAAACAGATGTCTACATTATTTTACAAATGAATTCAGATCACAACAAAGGCTACTAGTCACTGAAAATTGATAGAACAGTACCAGAGGTCGACTGTTATTACTAGTACTGACTTTCAACTTCAAAAATTCATATCTCCCTACTCAGAGGTCCAATTGGGGTGATCTTAGCGGCCATGGAAAGATCATTATGTATAGTTTATAGCTATAAAATTTTATGAGTATTGGATATCATTTGGACCATAAATGATACAACATAAATTTTTGACCATATGAACAGTGTCTACATTAGTTCAGCAGAAAAAAGGCCAACTTTGGAAATTCATAATTAATTCCACAGAGCTCCAAATAATATGGTCTTTGTCTTCCCAAAAATATTTGGATAAGATCTACATGTATGCCAAATTTTATGGGCAAATTCGTTTATTTGGTCGGATCTTGACATTGGGTTGCAAAATGACTCATTTTGTGTCATATAAGGGGTCTAAACGGTCCATTTCAAGTTCTAAGGCAACCATGACCGCTTGAGCACCTGGGAATGCATCAAAATGACATTATAAACTAGTCTTAAAGGTGCATAAACCAAGATTTCTCAAACTCACTCTCTCACCCCATGCCATACACAAGCATACATGCACTTTCTCTTGCCATTCAATACCCAAAAACTGCATTAGGATTCATTTAGCATCAAACCTCATTCATACATCAATTATGTGGGTATTTACATATGTTCAAATGATTACATAACAATTTCATCATGAGATTACATCATATGCCATGTGTATGGCTACAAAAGAGATAAAACTAGGCATTCTCATATACTTTGATGTCAATCTCCTTCTTCTAGGCTTGGTGGCTTCCATTATCTTGCTCAATTGCTTCACCTAGCATGTTAAGACATTGGAGAGGAGGGGATGAGATTCAAAGAATCCCAATAGCTCATCTCCCTTTCAATCACACATAAAGTATGCAATACAAGTCTTGAAAATGCATGCATGGACATATTAACATGTGTGAGCATTCAAGAAACATCCTTAATATTTGAACAAGTCATACATAGCATACATAGGCTTGTCAAGTAAGTGGATTAGCCTCACCCATTCAGTTATGGATTTTGAACTTGCCTCACCCATTTTCTCTAAGAAGTTTTGACTCAACCTCACTCTTAAGAGTTAACCTCACTTTTGGGAGGCTCTTTACTTTGTCTTAACCAAGTTTAAGGGTTCTTGGCTTATCCTCACCAAGGCTAGAGGGTTCTTGGCTTCTCCACACTTAAGCAAACCAAGGCAAGCATATAAAACATCATTTGAATGCATAAAACATCATCATGGTACCATGGCATATGAAATCATGCTAGAATACTTTTCATGGCTTAAAACACACATACACACATCCAAAGACAATGTAAGCACACATTTATGCATGAGAAAAGGTGGAGAAAGCTACTTTTGCTATACAAGTACACTTTTTCCTTGAGCCTTGAGTCCTCTCCTTCGAACTCACACACCTAAGGAGGTAGAGATCATTTCTCTTGGCCTAGACACATCATATGAAAGCCAATTATGCTCTTGAATCAAATTCTAAGGCCATACATTCACTAGAAAAGCTAGATGGTTCATATAACTCTTTTATGGTCCCATAATGCACTTAATGAGCAACGCTAAGAAAATATCATCTTAGCTCCATTCTCTCCATCCATTTATGATTCTTGACTCTATTAAAACCTCTTGGAGTCATCACACAATCAAATCAAGGAGCCTAGCTTGGTGTTGCTTCTTTAAGCCATAATATGGAACCTATGATGCTATCTCACTTTCTATGGCCTCTAAAATTTTTTCAAGGCTTCCTCTCATCCTGTTCCATCATACATGACTCAAAAATAAGCTTGGAATAAAGTAAAATTTCCTCTTGGTACTCTTTCTAGCCTAGGCCAAAATCATGCTTCATATGAGTACCAAGTGGGTTTGCTTCACTTTCTTGATGGAAGATGCATATGAGGAGCCTTCCAGGAAACTTAAGAGCTCATCCAAACACTCATTTAGGTCTAGGAACAATTACATCAAATCAGATTTTCAAGGGAGCCCATGGAACCCTAGGTTTGCCATCTTGAAAATCAATGGCTTTTACTTGAATTTCCTAGCATATTCTAAATTCCCACACCTTAATTCATATGATTCATTCTTGGTTCTACCAAAAAACACTCTCCCCTTGGCTGGCTATAGGGAGGACGAATTGCACACAAGAAGGTTAAGAGAAGTGAAGCATGGAGACTAAGATTTTCACCTTGATTTTAAGCTTTCCTTGAATGCTTTCCTTTTTTTCTAGCTCTCCTTTCCAAATCCGAATTTTTCCCCTTTAGTTTGACCTCAAAACAACACTAAAAATCCCAATAAAACCATGGAAAGAAAGAAAGGAAGGAGGAGGAGAAGTTTAATAAAGGAAAGTGCTTGAAAAACTAAGATTTTTATATCTTTTTTGCCTTGTTTTTCCTCTTCTTCTTGCCTCCTCTTGTGTGCCATTTCCCTTTGCTCTGCCTTTTGTTCTTGGGCAGAAATAAGGTCGGTCTAAGAGGGAGAGAAAGAGGGTGTGATTTAAGAAGGGGTTTCTTGAAACTTCTTTTTCAAAAATTCTAATTTTGCCCTTCGTTCTTAGCATCTTTGTTTTTGACTCATTTTAGCTCCTTTTTTAGAACTATCTTTTCCATTATGAAATTTAGGCTCGTAATTTAATAAAATGCCTTTGAAATCACTCAAATTGGAGCTAAAACCTTCTTGAATGAATTTGTCAAAGTTTGGGCTCACCACTATTGGAAAACGTCCATTGACTCATCATTATTTGTGATTTAGAATATTATTCTAATTTTGTTAGACCTCAATTTACTATATTTGGGGAACTTCCTTTTGCATCCAGTGAATTTTATACGTTGACGGAGAAACCATATATTACGTTTCTCATGTTTTCTCTCGTTTTCAGAGAACTGAATGTTATAGGTGAGGCTAATCCACTTACTTGGCAAGCCTATGTATGCTATGTATGACTTGCTCAAATGTTAAAAATGTCTTTTAAATGATTGCACATGTCAATATGCCATGCATGCATTTGTAAGACTTATTTTGCATCTTTAATATGTGATTGAAAGGGAGATGATCTATTAGGATTCTTTGAATCTCATTCCCTCCTCTCCAATGTTCTAACATACTAGGTGGATCAAGAGAACAAGGAAATGGGAGCCAACCACTTGAGAGATGAGAGCATGACATTAAAGTGTATAAATTTTGTTTCTTTAAGGCTATATGAATGGAAAATGTTGTCATCTATGGTATATTTGTCCTATGAGGTTATGAACATGTATAATTATACTAATGTATCATGTATAAATAAGATTTAACGTTATATGTATGAAAATGTGCATTTTGGACATGTAATGGTAAAACTAGTATTATGGAAATGCATGTATAAATGGAAGTGGAATGGCCAAGTTGAGATACATGAGGTTTAGGACCACTTGGGCAGTTCATGCAAGTCATATTCATGCTTTTAAACTTGTCCAAGAGGTGCCAAACATCAAAGGAGACCATTTGGATACAATTGGTATCTCATATGGACCAAAATTGACCATATTGGAAAGCTATACCACTTTTTGTCTAAATGAATTCTTTTTTATCTGAAATTTGATATGCATTTAGAGGTTGTTGAGAGCTTTTTGAGAAGTTAAAGTCAGAATTTTTAAAGGTCCATGGAATATTTGATGAATTTCTAAAGTTTGAAAATTTTCTAAAATTGGATCAGTGCATTGTTTAGCTAGGTCTGAAATTAAATTCTATCACTCAAGGGCCAAGGGATGTCCGATTGCCACCACCTCATTTAGATGTCTAGAGAGGGAGATATAAATTTTTGAATTTTCTATCCAATATCAGGCATCCAGTCAGACCTAGGTTATTATTTGATTAGTTTTCGAGGCCTGGACATGCCTAAACTGGTCTAAAGTTATTTGTCCCTCTAGCTAAGATCCATAACTTTCCATATTTGTATCATTTGCATGAATTGGATTTTTGTGAAATTAATTGAACATTTTTGAATTTCATAGCAGAAACTTGTATTAGTACCAATAGCCAGTCTGACCTTTATACTTTTTTGAATGTCAAACGTCTTTTGTGTGATGTTTCATGACCTAGAAATATTTTTAGGATAATTTAGACATCTTTAGCATTCCAGAATGATAAAGAATGTGTGATTTCAATTTTTCTAGAATTAGTTATGATTTTCCAAAATTTGTGACAAAAAGTGAAAATTTCTGGTTGAAATAGCAATTATGAATTTTATGTATTCCCTTACCTTGCACAAGTTGTAGCCACTTTTAGTGATAGATTTGAGTTGTATCTATGTAATTAAATATGAGAATTTGATACATGAGTGGCCCACGGGACTCCAAAGAAAAAATTTTATCCTTGACAAAGTGCATGTACATTCATTTTTCTCATGCTACCTTTCTTGCTTCATTATGAAATGCAAAGAATAAGACCTAAAAATGGCAGGAGGCAAGCTAGATAAATATGGTGTTACACCTCTAGCTATTGGGTTGATGTTATGGTACCATTATGCTTCTTGAATTATGTTTGGAATGTGACTTTGCTCTTGATGGCCGAGGTGATGCCAAAAGTCCCTTGGAATGGATGAGGTGAAGCCAAAAGTCCCTAGGAATAGGTGAGACAAGGCCAAAAGTCTCTTGGAATGAGTGAAGCTAAGTCAAAAGCCCCTAAAAAATGGGTGAGGCTAACCCAAAAGTCCCAAATAGTTGGGTGAGGCTAAACTAAAAGTCCTAAGAGCTTAATTTTGATCTTGACATATTTATGTCATCTTGAAAACATATTTATGTTTGATTCTTGGAAGTTTTTGGTACACACTTGTGTTCTTTGACATGATAATATGCTATGTATGCTTACTTGATGGGTGAAAGAACTATTGAAATTCTTTGAATCTCACTCTCCCCCACTTTCTATCTAACTTTGTGTAGGTGAAGCCTATAACACCATGATTATATAGCTCATCTCATTCCTTATCTAAGCTCATTTCCAAGAATTTCACAAGTTTCTAAGGAAAGAACAATAAAAATAATGAATAAATTTATGCCACGTAGGGGATGAATTTTTCATTTGGTGTCTCGTGGACCATATAAACTCATTCAAATCATTCTTATATCTAATTACACTGATACAACTCAATACCATCACTAAAGGTAGCCTAGAACTTGTGCAAGTGTGAGAAACACATAAAATTCCATAGTGTAGCCTCATCCAGAATTGCATGCTTTTTGTCATAAAATTCGAAAATCATAACTAATTTTAGAAAAAATGAAATTAGGAATTCTTTATCATTCTAGAGAGTTACAGATGTATACATTATGTTAAAAATAATTTCAGGTCATGGAACATCAAGCAAAAAACTTTTGACATTAGAAAAGCACCCAACATCTCAGCTGTCTGGCTGCTATCATAGGTTCCTATCATAAATTTTGGAAATTCATAACTAATTATACAAAAATCAAAATCATGCAAATTTGGTCAATTTAGAAACTATAGATGTTAACATTAAGGGAAAAATATCTCTAGACCACACCAAGACCATCTGGGAACTGAATTATGATGGAATAGTACTAGAGGTCTAATGGCACTACTGGTACTAACAGTAAACTTCAAAAATTCATAACTCTCTACTCCAACCTCCAAATGAGGTGGTCTTGGTGGCCAAAGAAAGATTATAACCTCTAGTTTATGTTTGTATAATTTCATAAGTACTAGACATCATTTGGCTATCAAATGGCACAAAACACAAAACTGACCATATAAATAGCACATACACCAAAATAATAGAAAAATCCCAATTTTGAAAATTCATAATTAATTCTGTAGAGCTCTGATTTTTCTTCACTTTATCTTCCCAAAAATCGCTCAATGAGCTCTACATTTTTTCTAAATTTCATGGGATGATTCATCCATTTGGTCAGTTTGTGCCATAGGGTTCCAGTTTGGTCATTTTTATAGTCTCAACTAGCATCAAAGTCTCCAATTTTGCTTCCCAAGCTTGTGTGGCCACTTGAGCACGTGGGAATGCATCAAAATGACTCTCTAAACTTGTTTCAAAGGAGCATAAACCCAGATTTCTTAAACTCACTCATCCACCCCATGATATACACAAGATTACACATGCTAGCTCTTGCCATTCAATACCCAAAACATTCTATCTTATACATTTGGCATCAAATTTTGTTCATACATCATAGATTTGGGTAATTACATATGTTCATATGATTACATAACAATTTCATCATGGGATTACATCATATGCCATGTGTATGGCTACAAGAGAGACATAACTAGGCCATTTCATACATTTTGATGTCAATCTCCTTCTCTTTGGCTTGGTGGCTTCCATTACCTTGCTCAATTGATTCACCTAGCATGTTGAGACATTGGAGAGGAGGGGATAAGATTCAAAGAATTCTAATAGCTCATCTTCCTTTGAATCATATATAAAGAATGTAATACAAGTTTTGAAAATGCATGTATGGGCATATTAAAATGTGTGAGCATTCAAGAAAAATTCTTAGCATTTCTCTTCATATGGTTGTTATCTTTGGTTCCCTCCGCCTCCATTTTGCCTAACATGAGAAAACCCTAGGAGGACTTGATTTTTAGGCAAAACCAAGGGTGAATCTAAGAAAAAGGGTGTGGAGATTAAGAATATGCAAAGGGAATTAACAAAAAACCATTAGATTTCAAGATGTAAGTTTTAGGGTTTTAATTGCACCTTATAAAATATGATTTTGTATGATTATTCCTAGGCCTAAATAAGAGTTTAAATAAGCTCCCAAGATCCCTAAGAGGCTCCCCATATGCATCCTCCCTTAAGAAAACAAAGCAAATTCCAAAAAGCCACCATTTCTTCCATAGCCTCGGCCTAAAGGGGCTTGTGTAGCTAGGGAGAGTTTTAAATTTTTCTAAGCCTATTTTTGACTCATATAATGAATGAATATGAGGGGAAGCCTTGGGAGAAATTTAGAAACTATAGAAAGTATGTTAGTGCTTTATATTCCATATTATGACCTAAAGAAGTAACACGAAGTTAGACTCTTAGTTTTAATTGTGTGATGACTCCAAGAGGCTTAAAAGGAGTCAAGAATTATATTTGAAAGAAAAGAATGTAGCCTAGAATTTCCTTGAGGGGTGTTGCTTCATTAGGTGCAATTATAGAACCATAATGAGGTTTATAGATCAAGCTAGAGTTCAAGCAAGTGTGTGGCCGTAGAATTAATTCCATGAACCTAATTAGCTTTCATAAATTGTGTTTAGGCCAAGAGAAAAATTTCCCACACTTTTGTGTGTGTGTGGATGAAAAGGGGAGCTTGGATTCAAAGGAAAAAGTACGTAATTGTGTACAAGGTAGCTCTCTCTACCTTCTTTCATGCATGGATGTGTGCTTAGCTTATCTTGAATGTATGTATGTGTATTTTTAAGCTATGAAAAAGTGTTCTAGCATGACTTTAACTCTATGGTGCCATGATGTTACAATATGCTCTTATATGATGTTTTTTATGTGTGCTTAGGTTTGCTTAAGTGTGGTGAGGCCAAGAACCCTTAGCCATGGTGAGGATGAGCTAAGAACCCTTGAGATTGGTTGAGACAAAACAAAGAATCTGCCAAAAGTAAAGTGGGCTTCCAAGAGCATGGTTAAATCCAAGAATGCATTAAAGAATGGTTGAGGCAAGTCCAATATCTATAAGAAATTGGGTGAGGCTAATCCACTTGCTTGGCAAACCTTTGTATGCTATGTATGACTTTCTCAAATGATGAAAATATCTTTTGAATGTTTGAACATGTCCACATGACCATACATGCATTTATGAGACTTGTTTGCATCTATTATGTATGATTGAATGGGAGATGAGCTATTGGAATTTTTTAAATCTTATCCCCTCCTCTCTAATATTCTAACATGCTAGGTAGACCAAGAGAGCAAGGAGATGGAAGCCAACCACTTGAGAGATGAGAGTATGACATTGAAATGTATGAAATTTGCTTCTATAAGGCTATCAAGGTGGCAAATGTTGTCATCTATGGTTGTATATGGCTTATGACCTCTTGAACATGTGTAATTATGTTAATAAGTGATGTATGAATGAGAGTTAAAGTTGTATGTATGAATATGCACATTTTGGTTATGTATTGGCAAGTTTTCATTATGGAAGTTTGTGTATAATTGGATGTGGCATAGCCAAAATGAGAGGTGATAACCATGATATTTTATATATTTTAATCCCCTAAAGTAGGTGTTTTAGTGTCTAATTATGGCTTTAGGAATTTAATTAAGTGGAATTTGATTTTAATTTGTCATTTTTGCATTTGAGGAATTAATTTGCAAATTATTGATTCTTAATGCTTAAATTCATCTTAAATATTCCACTTAATACTTTCCATTCTTTGTGTACAGAATTTCAATGGACAATTAAAGCTTGAATGGTAAATTGAATTGGAGAAGGTATGAGGTTCAAACACCATGCAATTCTGACGTGGCTGGAACAAAGAAGAGACAACACAATGAATGGAGCTGCATGAAGGGAAGCTTGAAAGGAAACTCGTGGCAAGGGAAGAAAGCAAAACAGAGGAAGAGCATCACATGTGAAAGAGGAATGGAGCAACCACGTGGAAAGCAACACGAACTGTACTGGCAGTAACAAGAAAACGTGGAAGCTTGCATGAGCTAAAAGAACACGAATGAAAGGAGGAGGTTCAGAAGCAACACACACAAGCAGATGAAACAAGAAAAACTGGGCACAAAGGAAGAAGAAAATCACGTGAGATATGGCTGGAGCTCGAGGGAGCATGAAGAAGTCATGATGGACAGCAGCTGCAGAATGAGCAAGAAGCAAACTCGAAACAGAGGAGGAAGCATGGCCTCGTGAACTCCCACTAATGCAGAAACAGAGAAGAACAATGCAAGAAGAAATATATATACAACTTTCATGCATCCAGCAGCTCAGAAACACAAGCAGAAAGTGAAGTATATGAGAGTAAGGCAGTTGGAGGAGATTCACGTGAAAGAGTTTATTGAAGATGAAGTTATGGGTTGGACTTCTCAACATGACAGCAACGTGAAACGCGACATGCAGAAGCTACCAGGCTGGACGAAGAAGCTTTTTGAGCTGGAGATTGAAGAAGTGCAGTAGCTGAACAGGGGAGAAGCCACGTCTGGTTTGAAAAAGGAATGGCAGCAGCTTGCAACTCGAGCAACACACAGACCAGCAGCTAACGTAGAACGAAGAAGAAGCTGAAGCTAAGAAAACGAAGAGCAACGAGTTGAAGTCTGGACAGCACGAACAGAAAATCGAGGAAGAACCTTACATGCAGAAGTTACGTGCTATGGCTGGAGCTACTCATAGAATTCAAGTGGAAAATAATAATAAAATGAAGTGGGACCCACCTTAGATACACATGAATGAGGAGGCAGCACTTAAACGTGGAGCTGAGCACGTGGATTAATGAAATGAGCTGTGAGATGAGAAGAATTGCGTGACTTCAGCATGCAAAGTGAGGAGCTGAGGAGCACGTGATGAATTAATGAGAAGGAAAGAATAATAACGCTGGAGAAGGCTACGGGCAGGACGTGACTGGAGAGAGAATAAGAACGCTGGAGGAAAACGTGAGAAGGGAGGTTCATCGGGTTCCAGAGGAAGAACGAGGGATGAAAAAAAAAAAAAACTCGAAGGTTCCAGCGCTGAAGAGGAAGAAATTCTCATTTGAATTCTTGATGGCTGCAGCTTCCTTGATCGATTCTCCTCCAATTGATTCATCCATGGCAGCTTGAATTCCATTTGGTGGCTAGCTGAAAATTGGATCCTCCTAGATGAAGATTTGAGCTCCACATTTCCTCATGAATTTGGATAAACTCTCTTGTTCAATCTTTTAATTTCAGCATTATTTCCTTGATTAATTTGACTAGGTTTAGCTTATTGGTTTAGGAACTTAATTGTTGGAATTACTGGACTGAATTAATTCTTTGATTGAACTTACTTTGCATTTTGGAATTATTTGTGATCATTATATGTTTGTAAAAATTCCAGAAGTAGTGCTGTACAATTGAACTCTAATTTCCTCTTGATTTTAGGCTAATTGATGCAATGGTAATTGGATTAGTTGGCTGGAATTTTGGTGCAATTAATTGCTTGAGGGATTAATTAATCTAATTGGTGAATTAGCATCTTGAGTGGATTGTGCAGTAGATTTCATTAATCAATCAAACATTGGTTGTAGTGTGTTCTTATTTTTAATTCAATTAATTAGTTGTTCAAGGTTTATGGTGGTTGCAAAACTCCTTGAATGATTAATGAATTGAATCTTGGATGGTCATTCAAGAGCCTTACAAGCAATGCACTAAAGAGCAAGAACATAATCCAAAGTTGGTAAACTAAAAAGAGCAAGGATAATTGAACTCTAGGGAATCCAATTGAAAGCTAGCTACCACATTTACTTGACTAATCACTTGAATTTAGTTGTAGATTTTCAATTCTTGTCAATTAACTTTAGTTCAATTTGACTCTAGCATTTCAAAACCCCCCAAAACAAGTCCTAATTAGTAATACTTAGAATACTCTTCTATAAACAAATTAAGGCACAAACTCCTTGGAAAAATGACCTAGGTTGCACCATTATCTACAAATTTATTTTGCCACCTAGTTTTATTTGAGATTGCGCGACACGATCATCAAGAGGCATGGAGTTTGGGACCATTTGGGTAGCTCACAAAAGTCCTAATTATGCTTTTAGACTTGCCAAAGAAGTGTCAAACCCCAAGGAAAGCCATTTGGCCATTTTGGTATCCTATATGGAGCCAAAATTGACCATAATGGAACCCTATGTCATTTTTTGTCCAAATGAGCTCTTCTTGATCTAAGGTTTGGCACGCAATTAGAGCTTATTGAGAGCTTTTTAAAAAGCTAAAGAACATAATTTTTGGAGGTTTACAGAATATTTGATGAATTTTCAAAGTTGACAAATTTTCTGATTTTGGTCTGATGCACTATTCACTTAGTCTGAAAATGAAATCTATCACATAGGGCTCAAATGATGTGCAATTACCATGAAATTCTATAACTAGACATTCACAGTGACTTGTGCCAACTGAAAGCACCATATTTGGATATCTAGATAGGAAAATATGAATTTTTAAAGATTCTGTCCAGTATTAGAATTTCACCTGACCTCAGTTATTGTTTGATTGGATTTCAAGGTCTGAGAGTGCCTAAGCTGGTATGGAGTTATTTTTTCCCTCTAGTTAACATCCACAGCTTTCGAGATTGATACTATTTGCATGGATTGGATTTTTTTTTAAAATTAATTAGACATTTTTGAAATTTGTTGTAAAAATTGTGACTACACCAGTGGACAACTTGACCTTTAGACCATTTCGAATGTCAAACATCCCCTGTGAGAGATGTTATGGTCTAGAAATATTTGTGACAAAAATGAGCAAATTCTAGCTGAAAATGAATATGTATATTTTGAGCTTTCCTTCAAGTTCCATGAGTTGTAAGCCATTTTTCATGATGCAAATGAGTTGTATTCAAGTAATTAAATATGAGGATGTGTTGTATGAGGTCATATGGTCCATGTGACATTGAATGGAATTTTCCTACACGACGCAATGCAAGAAAATGCATTATTTTAATTCCTTTTTCTTGCTCTTTCATGGAATCTATGAATGTAAAGTATGGAAATGTTATGAAATGAGCTAAAAATATAAGGTATTACATTTATTGGTATTAGAGCAAAGTTCCAGCCTTTTTCAGATTGGATTTGGCTTGAGGATGTAGGAATAGGACTATGTAAAGGGCTATGTAAAAGCTTAAATGGATAGGTAGAGCCTTGTATGAGATATTGTAGGTGTGCAAAAGTAGTTTCTGGCTTTATTCATGATAAGTAAGTTATAGAATGGTCTTGGAGTAGTTAGTGTAACACCATAAATTCTAGCTCATTTCATGTTATCTCTATGCTTCCTATTAGACATCTCATGGAAGAACCAAGGAAATAGCATAAAAATAATGAATATTTTCATATTGCATCGTGTATAAAAATTTCATTCGGTGTCATGTGGACCATGTGAGCTCATACAACATATTCTCATATTTAATGACATGAATACAACTCATTTGGATCATAAAATATGGCCCACAACTCATGGAACTTAAAGAAAAACCTAAAATTTTAGCCAGAATTTTGCTCATTTCTGACCCAAATTTGGAAAATAATAACTAATTCTAGAAAAATTGTAATCATGCATTCTTGGCCATTCTAGAAAGCTATGGATGTCTACTTCACATAAAAATATGTCCAGACCATAACATCTATCACTGAGGATGTTTGACATCCGAAAAAGTCCAGAGGTCAAATTGCCTCCTGGTGCTACTACAAATTTTTGTAGTAAATTTTGAAAATGTCCAATTAATTCCAAAAAAATCCAATCCATGCAAATGATACCAATCTAGAAAGCTGTGGACATCAGCTAGAGGGGAAAAATATATCTAGACTAGCTCAAGTAGCCCAATCCTTGAAATTTAATAGAATAGTAACTGAGGTCGGGTAAAACTCCTAATACTAGATAGAATCTTCAAAAATTCATATCTCCCTCTCTAGAAGTTCAAATGAGGTGATCTAGTTGTCACAGGTCATTGTGAATGTCCAATTTCTTTGCATAAAATTTCATGGCAATTGGACATCATTTGAGTCCTGTGTGACAGATTTTATTTTTGGATCAAATGAATAGTGTAGCAGACCAAAATCAAAAAAATTGCCAAGTTTGAAAATTCATCAAATATTCTGTAGACCTCCAAAAATTATGTTCTTTAGTTCCCAAAAGCTCTGAACAAGCTCTAATTTCATACCAAATCTCAAATCAAGAAGAACTCATTTGGCCAAAAAGTGACATAGTGTTCTATTATGGTCAATTTTGGCTCCATATGAGGTACCAAAGTAACCAAATGGCTTTCCCTAGGGTTTGACACCTTTTGGGCAAGTCTAAAAGCATGATTAAGACTTATTTAAGCTATCCAAATGGTCCCAAATCTCATGCCTCTCATTTTGGCAATCTCATCCACACTTATGCATAATTCCATATTATCATTAAGGAAGCTACAATGCTATAACATGCCCAAATTTTATTCTAGTGGTCACATAGCATATTCTCTCATTCATACATGTCATAATATCATAATTACATATGTTCATAACATTATAATACATGTACATCTATTGAATACATCAATTGCCATTCCTATAACCATAAAGTAACAAAATTTCCACATTTTAATGTCATTGCTTCATCTCTCATGTAGTTGACTCCCATTGCCTTGCTCTTTGGGTCTACCTAGCATATTAGATTATTAGAGAGGAGTGAATGAGATTCAAAGAATCCCAATAGCTCATCTCTCATTCAATCATCCATAATGGATGCAAAGCAAGTCTTGAAAATGCATGCATGGATAAAATGGAAGTAAAAAATATTCAAGAAGCAAACTTGGCATGTGAATAAATCATATAAGACATCCAAGAGCTTGCTAAGTGGATGGATTGGCCTCACCCTTTTCCTGATGGATTTTAGACTTGCCTCACCTATTCTTTAAGAGATCCTTAGACTCAACCATGCTCTTAGGAGCTCACTTTGCTTTTGGGAGACTCTTTGCTTTATCTTAACTAATCTCAAGGGTTCTTGGCTCATCCTCATCATGGTTAATAGTTCTTGGCTTCTCCACACTCAAGCAAACTCAAATAAACATCATAGTATCATTTAAAAACATAATATGTCATCATGAAATCATAGCATATAAAATCATGCTAGCATACTTCTCATGGCTTGGAAACACACATACAGACGTTCTAAGACAAGCTAAACACATATCCATGAATGAAAGAAGGTGGAGAGAGCTACTTTGCACACAATCACACACTTTTCCTTTTGAAATTCCATCCCATGATTCAGCTACACACCCACAAAAGTGTGGGGAAGGTTTCTCTTGGCCTAAACATAATTTATGGAAGCCAATTAGGTTCATGAAATAATTTCTAAGGTCACGCAACTTGCTTAGACACTAGGTTGTTCTATAAACCCCATTATGGTCCATAATTGCACCTAATGAAGCAACACCCCTCAAATAAATTCTAGGCTCCATTATTTCCTTTCAGATATGATTCTTGACTCCTTTTAAGCCTTTTGGAGTCATCACATAATTAAAACAAAGAGCCTAACAACATGTTGCTTCCTTAGGTCATAATATGGAACCTAAAGCACTAACTCACTTTCTATGAATTCTAAATTTTTTCAAGGCCTCCCCTCATCTTCATTCATCATATATGACTCAAGAATGGCCTTAGTAAATTTCAAAACTCCCCTTAGCTATGGAGACTTGACTAGGTTGAGACTATAGGGGTTTTTGGCCTCTTTAGTGTTTTCCTTGTTTTCTTGAAGGAGGAAGCATGTAGGTAGCATTTTAGGGATCTTAGGAGCTCATTTAAACTCTTAATTGGGGCTAAGAATCATCATATAAAATTAGATTTAGGAAGGTGCACACAAAACCCTAGAATTTGCATCTTGAAATCTAATGGCTAGTTTGTTGTTTCCTTTGTATATTCTTGTTCTTCTCCCTCAAATACCTAAGATTCACCCTTGGTTTGGTTGAAAATTTAACTCCCTGAGGTTGGCTATATATGAGTCAAAATAACCACAAGAGAAAGGAGGAAGAAGATCAAGTGGAAGGCTTGCATGATACCTTGATTTCCTTAGTTTTTCTTACTTGTTCTTTGCTTTCCTTGGCTTCCTCCCTTGAATTTCAAAATTTCCCTTCTATTCTTCCTTCAAAACAACCCTTAAAACTTCAGAAAAATCATAGGAAAGAAGAGGAAAAAAAAGGAGAAGAGATTGGCTAAGAGAAAGCATGAAAAACAAGAAAATTTCCATACCTTAAGCTTCGATTTTCTCCTCCTTTTCTTCTTCCCTCGCCACTCTCCTAGGGTTTTTCCTCTGATTTTGGGCAGAACAATCTGAAGCTAAATGAGAGAGAGTGTGAGGCGCCATCTATTTATAAGGGAGGAAGAAACACTTTTTCAAAAATTCTAATTTTGCCCTTCATTTTTTGCATTTTTATTTCTCCTTCGTTTTAGCTCCTTTTTTAGAACCATATTTTTCATTATAAAATTTAGGTTACCAATTTAATAAAATTTCTTTGAAATCACTCAAATCGGAGCTAAAACCTTCCTGAACGAATTCATCAAAGTTCAAGTACACCGATGTTGGAAAATGTCCACCAGAGGGGATTTAACTGTCCTGGGGCTTCCCATAGTTTTCAGGGCCTCTGAGAACCTTGGAGAACTCAAAACTTTCATTTAAAAAGCCCTCCTGTGTGAATTCCAAAATTTACTCAAAATTGCGAAAATACCATTACATTTCATAAGTTTTTCGTCAAAATTTGTTTCTTTATTCTAGCTCCATTTTTTCCTTCCATCTAAGGCTACGATTCTCATTTTTAGGAGTCTAGAATGTTATTCAAATTTTTTAGGACCTTAACTAATTTATTTCAGGGGACTTGCTTTGAAAACGTGTCTATTTCTATCGTTTAATGAAAACTTTAACATTACAGTTAGTGGACACCAGGAAAGAAAGTGGCCTCTAGAGTAGCTTAAGCAGAGCTAACCTTAGGCAGAGTTGAGTGATCCAACGGCTTGAGCTTAATGAGATGTTATAGCTTGCTGGCATTAGTGGTAAGCCCTAGACATAAACGATGAGAAATGATCTCGTTGATATGAAGAGGCTTGCTAGAGAGAGTATGTGAGGCCTAATTCTCCCTGGTAGTCATAGTGAGGCCATTCTGATATGTCCTGCTTAATGCAGAGATAAGTAGTGATGTAGCGTGGTGTGAGATAAGACTACGATTGCATAGGACCAATTTAGAAGGGAATGAGAAAGAGTGTTATCCCTTAGCCACAACACCCAAATGTCTAGATAAGTATTAGAACCTGAAAGGTTAATTCCCTCAGGCCAGAGGTTGAGTTACAAGCTACACCCTAGAGCCCAATGGTCCTGAGATGATAAGTAGGTATGCATGAATGAAGTAAGAGGTAGAACCCTCTAGTTTGATGATGGGCTAGATATAGAGGCAATGAGGCTCTGGTTAATAGCTAAAGATGAAATTCCAATCCATGAAAAAGCAAGCCAATCAGAGGCCATTAGCTGTGGCCAATTATTCCAGATAGTAGCGAGGCAATCCAGAGAGAGTTCCTCACCATGCCAATTAAAAAGTTAATCATGGCCAATACTTAGACAGGAAAACTAGGGTGAACCCGAGGTTGATTAGTCGCGACAAATGATATGTTAGCCATGGTGAATGGTAGTATGAATGCCTTGTTGGTCATATTCAGGCCAACTTGATAAAGGAGTTAATAAGGGGTCAGACAACCCACAAAGAGTGGGACCCCTAGTATAAGTAGAGAAAAGGGTATTGAATAGTTACGGAAGATTAGAAGGAAATCTGTGGGCCTAGCAAATGAGACTGAGAAAAGAGCTCAATATAGAGAAAGTTAGACGCAAGGATAATAAGGTTGTTGAGACCCGCCTTTTGCAACATCTGGTTTCTAAAAACGAGAGAAAATGTGAGAAACGTAATGTATGGTTTCTCTGTAAACGAACAAAACTCACCGGATACAAAAGGAAGTCCCCCGAAATGAGATAGTTAAGGTCTTAAACAATTTGGGAAGCATTCTAGGCTCCTAAAAATGAGAATCTCAGGCTCAGACGGAAAGAAAAATAGAGCTAGAATGAAGAAATAATTTCTTACGAAAAGCCTACGAAACTAATGGCATTTTCATAATTTTGAGCAAATTTTTAGAATTCACATAGGAGGGCTTTTTAAATGAAAATTTTGAGTTTCCTAGGGTTTTCAGAGGCCTTAAAAATCATGGAAAGTCTTGGGACAGCTAAAGCCCCTCTAGTGGACGTTTTCCAATTTGACAGATTCATTTGGGAAGATTTTAGCTCCAATTTGAGTGATTCCAAAGGTATTTTACTAAATTGGGAACCAAAATTTTATAATGGGAAAGACGGTTCTAAAAAAGGAGCTAAAATGAAGGAGAAACAAAAATACAAAGTATGAAGGACAAAATGGGTATTTTTGAAAAGTGTAACTTATTCCCACCTATATATATGATGTACCCTTCTCCTCCCTTCATTATGCACGACCATATTCTACCTAAAACTAGAAGAAAACCCTAGGGGATGAGGCTCACAAGAAGGGGAAGAAAAGGAGGAGAAATCAAAGGCTTAATGTATAGAAATTCGTAGTTTTTCATGCTCTTTATCTTCCAAACCTCTTATCCTCCATTCTCTTTTGTTTCCTATGATTAAAATGAAGTTTATAAATCTGTTTTAAGGCAGAAATTGAGGGAAAAAATCGGATTTAAAGAGAGGAGCTTAAAGAACACAAGATTTAAGTGAGAAAAAGCAAGAAAACAAGGTAATTTCTCTTCCTATAGTTGTCATTTTTGGTTCCCTTCTCCACCATTTTGCCCTACTTGAGAAAACCCTAGGAGGAGATGATTTTTAGGTAGAACCAAGCATGGATCTAAGAAAAAAGGGTATGGAGATTAAGAATATGCAAAGGGAATTATCAAAAAGCCATTAGATTTCAAGATGCAAATTTTAGGGTTTCACTTGCACCTTGTAAAATCTGATCTTGTATAATGATTCTTAGGCCTAAATAAGAGTTTAAATGAGCTCTTAAGATCCCTAAGAGGTCCCCCATATGCTTCTTCCCTTAAGAAAACAAAGAAAGCTCCATGGAACCCAATATGCTTCATTGTCTCGGCCAAGAAGGGTTCTCATAGCTAGGGAGAGTTTTAAATTTTTCTAAGGCCATTCTTGAGTCATATTTGATGAATGAAAGTGAGGGAAGGCCTTGGAAAAAATTTAGAACTCATAGAAAGTGATTTGGTGTCTTAGGTTTCATATTATGACCTAAAGAAGCAACATGGTAATAGGCCTTTTGTTTTAATGGTGTGATGACTCCAAAAGGCTTAAAAGGAGTCAAGAATCATATTTGAAAGGAAAGAATGAGGCCTAGAAGTCATTTGAGGGGTGTTACCTTATTAGGTGCCTTTGTGGACTATAATGGAGCTTATAGAACAATCTAGTGTTTTACCAAGTGATGTAGCCTTAGAATATGTTTTATGGACCTAATTGGCTTCCATAAATTATATCTAGGCCAAGAGAAACCATCTCTACCAAATTGTGGGTATGTGGCCGAAAGAGGAGACTTGAAAGCTACGAAAAAGTGTATGAGTGTACACAAGGTAGCTCTCTCCACCTTCTCTCATGTATGTATATGTGTTTAGCTTGTTTTAGAATGTGCGTATGTGTATTTTCAAGCTTTCAAAAGTATGCTAGCATGCCTTTATATGCCATGATGCTTGATGCTATGTTATGTTTTCAAATGATTACATGATGTTCGTGTGAGTTTGCTTGAGTGTGGAGAGGCCAAGAGCTCTTCCCTTAGGTTTGGATGAGCCAAGAACCCTTGAGCTTGGTTAGGATAAAGTAAAGAGTCTCCTAAAAGTAAAGTGGGCTCCCAAGAGTATGTTTAAGTCCAAAGCTCTTAAAGAATGGGTGAGGCAAGTCCAAAATCCATGAGGAGAAGTATGAGGCCAATCTAAGCACTTGGTGAGCTCTTGAATGTCTTGTATGATTGATTCACATGCCAAGTTTGCTTTTAAAATGTCCATGACTTCTATTTTCTCCATGCATGCATTTGAAAAGCTTGCTTTGCACATATTATGTATGATTGAATAGGAGATGAGCTATTGGGATTCTTTGAATCTCATCCCCTCCTCTCCAATGATCTAACATGCTAGGTGAACCAAGTGGATATGCTAATGGGAGCCAACAACACTAAAGGAAGGAGATTGACAAACTTATGCCTTGGTTTTAGCCAATTTAGAACCATACTTATGTATCTTAATGTCTATGATGTTGTCTATGTACAATGAACCTTGAGACATATGTAAATATCCTATTATATAATGTTTAGATCCATGAATATGATGTATGAGCTTTAGAATACAATTTGAGTTTTGAATGTCCAATTATGCATTATGGAAGTTTGATGGAAATATGCATAAGTGTGAGTTGAATAGCCAAAATGAGATACATGAGGTTTGGGACCATTTGGGAAGCTCACACAAGTCTCAAATAGGTTTTTAAACTTGCCCAAAAGGTGCCAAGACCAAGGAAATTCCATTTGGCAATTTTGGTACCCAATATGGAGCTAAAATTGACCATAATGGAACCCTACGTCACTTTTTGGCCAAATGAGTTAGTCTTGCTCTAAAATTTGGCTTGTAATTAGGCTCATTGAGAGATTTATGGGAAGCTAAAGAACATAATTTTTGGAGGTCTAGAGAATATTTGATGAATTTTCAAAGTTGGGAATTTTTATAGATTCTGGTATGGGCATTGTTCATTCTGGTAGTTTTGTGTTTTGTGTCACCCGATGGCCAAATGGTATCTAATACTTGTGAAATTTTATATGCATAAAATAAAAGTTATAAAATTTCTGTGGCCACCAAAATCAACTCATTTGGAGGTCTGAGCAAAGAGTTATGCATTATTGAAATTGGCTGTCAGTAGCAGTGATGCCCCAAGAGTTCAGTTACTGTTCCACAGGATTCTAATGATTAATATATCTTATTCATCCTAGAATTATTTTTATCATCAATTTAACATTTGTAGCTTTCCAGAATGACCTAATTTGTATGATTTTGATTTTTATAGAATTAGTTATGAATTTTAGAAGTTTGTATCAGTAATCTGAACAGCAGCCCAGGCAGCCAGCGACCTCAGTAGTGTTTCGGATGTCAAACGTCCTCCATGATGAATGTTATGGTCTGGGCATATTTTTAGTATGAAGTATACATCCCAATATTTTTCAGAATGATCAAGAACACATGTTTTTTATTTTTCTAGATTTAGTTATGATTTTCCAAAGTTTTCCCAAGAAAGAGGCCAATTCTGGCTGAAAATAAACTCCTATTTTCCATGCTTCATTTCGGTTTCCATAGGTTGTAGGCATGTTTTTGGGATGTAAATGTGTTGTAATGATGTAATTAAATATGAGGATACATATTATGAGCTCACACAATCCACATGACGCCAATTGTAAATTTTTAAGCATAGCACAACACAAATAAACCCATTATTTTCATTCCCCTCTTTATATGCTCTTATGAAAATAATAAGGTGAAGCTTATGAATGTCATGAAATGAGCTAGAATTTATGGTGTTACACCTTTAAGGCATTGACTCCAACCTAGGATGCTACCCTGTGAGACACTGAATGATAGAATGTTAGTATAGCCCTAAAATAATGTAAGATAAGACTACCAGCAGTGAGGCACATAGTGAGTGGCTTAGAAAGGTGTACCTCATAGCTAATACTTAGCGGTAAGTATGAGTAGTTCAGTAACTAAGGCTAAAAAAAGAATGAGGATAATTAGTAAGCTACGAGTCTGATGAGATGGCTAGCTCAGGCTGAGTATAAGCTAAAGTCTAGGAGAGATGACCAGTAGCATCATTCCAGGTGAGACATGTAAATGAAAGGCTTAGTGAAAGTTCTCCCTAGATTGAGAAAAGAAAGATAAGACATCCTGAGTTAGGGAAATCACCTAGTAGTGGTTAGTAAATTTTCCCTAGATAGACCCCCCTGAGTCATAAAGTATAGTGATAAGGGAAGTGAGGAAGAGCTGAGAAACTAGCTATAGAAAAGATACCTTCTCTTTAGTAATGATTAAATGAGTAAGCTAAGCCCAGTAAAGTAAATAGATAGGGGTCTGATAGTTAGTTAGACGAGCTCCTTAGTATGAGAATGCAGGGGTTAAGGCACATGCATGATTAGAGCACCCGGTAAAGCATAAGTTTTTAGTAAGGTAGAATCTAAATAATGAAAGTACGTGTCCTGGATTGGGTTAATAAAACCCTAGGAATAGTATACTATGCTCCTGAGGATGAGGCTAAAGAGATTAAACAGAAAGAAAGCCTAGCTCTGATCCGAGCATAGAAGCAAGCTGAGACAGACAGTTAGTGCCTTTGTACCCTAAGGGAAGCTCAAGAGAGTTAGAGATTGCCTAATAAAGCGGGTTTTACATTATATAGAAAAAGAGTGTAAGCCGAGAGCATCGTAGAATGAAATTCTTGGGATTATATGAAATAGAATCCTTTTACCAAAGGATGGTCTAGCTAAGAGCAGAGTAAGAGTATGAGCGAAAAGTAGACCCCTTGATGTTAAGGAGAGTGAATAAGTGGAGGAACCCTAGGAAAATGAAGGTGCTCTTGAGCGTAAAGAAACCTAAACTGGCAACAAAAATAGCCAGTAGTAGAATATCCTTTTACCTAAGTAAGAGGATAAGAAAGGTAGAAAGAAAAATTATGACAATGATCAAGCTGAGGACATATTAAATTGAGAATATATATTTAGTTAATGTGTTTGAGTACTCAAGAAAGCACACTTGTCCTTGGCATAGATACCCTTTTTGCATGATAGTGTCCGAAGTAAAAACAATCGGGTAATGTAGAGAGATCTCAAGATGAAGTAGAGAAAGAATCCTATTTTCCCCAAGCACTCTATGAGAATAAGACAGATAAAGAAAAGTAAGAAATGAATGCTTTAGATTGTTGGGAAACTTGTAAAATATAGACAATAGTGACTTTGAGCTCAGTCATGAAACACCCGTGTATTAGTGTCTCATGTTATGGTTTGCTTGCAACAATGGTTACATGATATTAGGCCTAATCAACCTAATAGTAATGTGACTGGAGTGCGTAGCAAATGATGACATCAATCGCTAAAGTGTCCCAATAATCGAAGAGTATCCTAGTTAGTTAAAGAATGAGATAAGTCAGAAAAGAAAGGTAAAGGGATTCTGTAATATCAGAATAGTAAGGAAAGTATGTAGAGAGGAATCCCCAGTAGAGAATATTCAGATTCAGTACGTATAGCTTGAGTCCCTTATAGTATATATAAATGAAACAAACAGGGACTAGTGTATAGCCTCTTTCCTACTAGAGAAGTTAGCCACAGTGTGTGAGATGTCTTAGTGCTAAGGCACTTAAAAGAAGAACGTGGGCATAATTAGAAATTACAAGATATGAGAGGAAAGTTAGAATGAATACACGTAAAGTAAGTAAGTCAATAGAAAGCCCAAGTAAAAAAGGGCTAAAGTAGGAATCTAAGGATCCCATGAGGATTGATGAACATTAAAATCCTCCTGAATATCAGTATGACGGGATCCTAGAGAATTAGATGACATAGAACCTACTTTGCACAAAGAGCATAATGTACCTCTGAGTTTAGCCTCAGCTATTATGAGTGATGGTTACCAGACTTAATGAGCATGTATTTTATTGTCAGATATAGTGATATTAGGTTTTGACGTCTCCCAGAAATGGATCATAGTAGATCTTAGTATAGCACAACGGGTTGCAGTAGACCCTCGTAGGGCTTTGAGAGGTTGTAGTAGACCTAGGGGTCATAGTAGATCCCACAAAGTTACAGAGAGCCCTAGCAATAGCATGATAGTTCTCTGGTGAGATGATGACCTGAGATAGTTTTTACAAAATAGTTAGTCTCAGGGACCAGTACAGTTTCAACTAACTTTTGTCTCAGAGACTAAAGACCTCCTGAGTCTAGTAGATCGTTGCCATAGAGATATGAAGGCTTTACTCAGACAGTTAGATCACTGACTAGATCTCTAGAAAGATGAGCATAATATATGAGATGCGAAAAGCAAGAAATTAGCTTTTCAGAGTTAAAGCCAAATGAACCACTACCTACCAGATAGTAACCTTGACCAAGGGATAGAGAGATCCTTGCATGCTAACTTATGTATTCAGAAAGGGTTCAGGTGAAGTTTTTATATGAGGTAAGTGGTACAGTCTATCTCCAGTGAGTAAAACTGTGAGAATAGCTAGTATCCCACCAAAACTCAGCAGTAGTCAGTGGTAGCGGCTCTTCGATACCATTATGAGACACATAGGTTAAGCCAATTAGTATTGAATTGAGGGACTATAAAATGCCACTGTAAGTAAGCAAAGAAAATGGAAAAAAGTCTTGGTCTACAGAAACAGATGTAGTAGTAAATAGAGAAGCTGGAATTATTGAAAATAAAAAATCCTCAAAGGAGCTGTAATCCCAGTAAGTAACTATGATGGAAAGAAATGTGAATTGTAATCATGGGATGAGCTAGTGAGAAAGAACACAGAGATAAATAGTGGACAATACTTGTAAATAAGTAAATAAATAGACAGAAACCTCTGATGGCTCTAATGATCAGAAAAGGATGATGAGATTTTATGAGAAGCCATTGGGAGAGGATATGGGAGACACAATACAAAATAAGTTACCTCCCGAGATGTGTAAGAGAGTTCACTGAAAGAAATGTTAACTTCAGCGAATGGGTTAATATTAACTCGATATAAATAGTAAGCTCTCCCAAGATAGGCCACCAGAGTTAGAAATTTCTGTCCCTTATGAGAAGAATTAGCCAGTACTTTATAATAATAGAGCCTTCATTAAAGAGCTAGTATAAAAATCCCCTGGCTGAGAGAAAATTCAAATGAGCAAAATTGCAAAGAAAGCATATAAAGCCAGAAAGAAGGAAAAGAAAAGAGCAGTTAGCCAGAAAGGAAAAGAGTAAGAGGAAAGTATACCCCAAATTTCGAGGACAAAATTTATTTAAGGGGGAGAAATGTAACATCCAATTTTTTGAAAACCAGAGAAAATGTGAGAAACAAAATGTACGGTTTCTCTATAAACGAACAAAATTCACTGGATACAAAAGGAAGTTCCCCAAAATGAGATAGTTAAGGTCTTAAAAAAATTGGGAAGCATTCTAGACTCCTAAAAATGAGAATCTCAGGCTCAAATAGAAAGAAAAATGGAGCTAGAATAAAGAAATGATTTCTTACAAAAAGCTTATGAAACGTAATGGCATTTTCATAATTTTGAGCAAATTTTGGAATTCACACAAGAAGACTTTTTAAATGAAATTTTTGAGTTTCCCAGTGTTCTTAGAGGCCCTAAACTTTAACAAATGTTTTTCAATGTTGATGTGCCCGAACTTTGACAGATTTGTTTGGAAAGGTTTTAGCACATATTTAGGTGATTTCAAAGGCATTTTACTAAATTTAGAGCCTAAATTTCATAATGGAAAAGACGGTTCTAAAAAAGGAGCTAAAACGAAGGAGAAACAAAAATGCCAATAATGAAAGGAAAAATGGAAATTTTTGAAAAGTATAACTTCCTCCCACCTATATATATGATGCACCCTTCTTCTCCCTTCATGTTGCACAACCAAGTTCTGGCCAAAACCAGAGGAAAACCCTAGGAAGAGTGGTGCATAAGAGGAGGTGAAATCAAAGGCTTAAGGTATGGAAATTTAGCAGTTTTTCATACTCTTTCTCTTCTAAACCTCTTATCCTTCATTCTTCTTTATTTCCTATGATTACAATGAAGTATATGGATCTATTTTAGAGGAGAAATTGGGAGGCAAATTTGGATTTGAAGAGAGGAGCTCAAAGAACACAAGATTCAAGTGAGAAAAAACAAGAAAACAAAGTAATTTCTCTTCCTATGGTTGTTATCTTTGGTTCCCTCCTCCTCCATTTTGCCTAACATGAGAAAACCGTAGGAGGACTTGATTTTTAGGTAGAACCAAGGGTGAATCTAAGGAAAAAAGGTGTGAAGATTAAGAATATACAAAGAGAATTAACAAAAAACCATTAGATTTCAAGATGCAAGTTCTAGGGTTTCAATTGCACCTTGTAAAATATGATTTTGTATGATGATTCCTAGGCCTAAATAAGAGTTTAAATGAGCTCTCAAGATCCCTAAGAGGCTCCCCATATGCATCATCCCATGAGAAAACAAAGAAAACTCTAAAAAGCCCCCATTTCTTCCATAGCCTTGGCCTAAAGGAGTTTGTGTAGCTAGGGAGAGTTTTAATTTTTTTTAAGCCTATTTTGAGTCATATATGATGAATGAATATGAGGGAAAGTTTGGGAGAAATTTAGAAACCATAGAAAGTGAGTTAGTGCTTTATGTTCCATATTATGACCTAAAGAAGCAACATATAGTTAGGCTTTTGGTTTTAATTGTGTGATGACTCCAAGAGGCTTAAAAGGAGTTAAGAATCATATTTGAAAGGAAAGAATGAAGCCTAGAATTTCCTTGAGGGGTGTTGCTTCATTAGGTGAAATTATGGAACCACAATGAGGTTTATAGATCAAGCTAGAGTTCAAGCAAGTGTGTAGCCTTAGAATTAATTCCATGAACCTAATTGGCTTCCAAAAATTGAGTTAGGCCAAGAGAAAACTTTCCTACACTTTTGTGTGTGTGTGGCCGAAAAGAGGAGCTTGAATTCAAAGGAAAAAGTGTGTAATTGTGTATAAGGTAGTTCTCTTCACCTTCTCTCATGCATGGATGTGTGCTTAGCTTGTCTTGAATGTATGTATGTGTATTTTTAAGCCAGGAAAAGTGTTCTAGCATGACTTTAACTCTATGGTGCCATGATGTTACAATATGCTCTTATATGATATTTTTGATGTGTGCTTGGGTTTGCTTGAGTGTGGTGAGGCCAAGTGTAACACCAAAAATTATAGCTTATTTCATGACATTACGTTTCGTAGGCTTTTCGTAAGAAATTGCTTCTTCATTCTAGCTCAGTTTTTGTTTTTGTCTGAGCCTGAGATTCTCATTTTTTAGGAGTCTAGAATGCTTCCCAAATTTTTCAGGACCTTAACTACATCGTCTTGGGGGATTCCTTTTGTATCCAATGAATTTCGTTCGTTTACAGAGAAACCATACATTGCGTTTCTCACATTTTCTCTAGTTTTCGAAGAACATGATATTACACCAAGAACCCTTAGCTATGGTGAGGATAAGCCAAGAACCCTTGAGATTAGTTGAGACAAAGTAAAGAGTCTCCCAAATGCAAAGTGGGCTTTCAAGAGCATGGTTGAGTCCGAGAATGCATTAAAGAATGGGTGAGGCAAGTCCAATATCCACAAGAAATTGGGTGAGGCCAATCCACTTGCTTAACAAGCCTTTGTATGCTATGTATGACTTTCTCAGATGATAAAAATATCTTTTGAATGTTTGAACATGTCCACATGACCATACATGCATTTGTGAGACTTGTTTGCATCCATTTTGTATGATTGAATGGGAGATGAGCTATTGGGATTCTTTGAATCTCATCCCCTACTCTCTAATATTCTTACACGCTAGGTGGACCAAGAGAGCAAGGAGATGGAAGCCAACCACTTGAGAGATGAGAGTATGACACTGAAATGTATGAATTTTCCTTCTTTAAGGCCATCAAGGTGGCAAATGTTGTCATCTATGGTTGTATATGACCTATGACCTCTTGAACGTGTGTAATTATGTTAATAAGTGATGTATGAATGAGAGTTAAAGTTATATGTATGAATATACACATTTTTGTTATGTATTGGCAAGTTTTCATTATGGAAGTTTGTGTATAATTGCATGCGGCATAGCCAAAATGAGAGGCATGGAGTTTGGGACTATTTGGGCAGCTCACACAAGTCCTAATTATGCTTTTAGACTTACCTAAGAGGTGCCAAACCCTAGGGAAAGGTATTTGGACATTTTGATATCTTATATGGAGCCAAAATTAACCATAATGGAACCCTATGTCACTTTTTATCCAAATGAGTTCTTCTTGATCTAATATTTTGCATACAATTAGAGCTTGTTGAGAGATTTTTGGAAAGTTAAAGAACATAATTTTTAATGGTCTACAGAATATTTGATGAATTTTCAAAGTTGGCAAATTTTCTAACTTTGGTCTGATGCATTGTTCACTTGGTCCGAAAATGAAATCTGCCACATAGGGCTCAAATGATGTCCAATTACCACAAAATTTTATACAAAAACTAGAAATTCACAGTGACTTGTGACAATTAAAAGCACCTCATTTGGATGTCTAAAAAGGGAGATATGAATTTTTAAAAGTTTTGTCCAGTATCAAGAACTTTACCCGACCTCAGTTACTGTTTGATTAGATTTCGAGGTCTGAGTCTCCTTGAGCTAGTTTGGAGTTATTTTTCCCTCTATTTAACATCCACAGCTTTGCATATTGGTATCATTTGCATGGATTGAATTTTTGTGGAATTAATTGTACATTTTTGAAGTTTGCTGCAGAAATTTGTGACTGCACTGTGGACAGCTTGACGTCTGGATCATTTTGGATGTCAAACGTCCTCTATGATAGATGTTATGGTCTAGAAATATTTTTAGCATGAAGTAGACATGTGTAGATTTTCATAATGGCCAAGAATGCATGATTTTGATTTTTCTAGAATTAATTATGATTTTCCAAATTTTGTGATATAAATGAGCAAATTCTGGCTTAAAATGAATATGTATATTTTGAGCTTCCCTTCGAGTTCCATGAGTTGTAAGCCACTTTTCATCATGCAAATGATTTGTATTCATGTAATTTATAACACTATAAATTCTAGCTCATTTCATGACATTCATAAGCTTCACATCATCATTTCCATGAAAGCACATGAAAAAGGGCATGAAAATAATGAATTTATTTGTGTTGCGTAATACCTAAAAATTTGCAATCGGTGTCACATGGACCGTGTGAGCTCATGCTATGCATTCTCATATTTAAATACATCATTACAACTTTGTTGCATTACAAAATCATGCCCGTAACTCATGGAAACTGAAATGGAGTATGGAATGGGCTTATTAAATTTTGGCCAGATTTGCCTCTTATTCTGGCCAACATTTGGAAATTCATAGCTAAATTTAGAAAAATCAAAATCATGCAATCTTGGTCATTCTAGAAATATTAGGATGTCTAATTTACAATAAAAATAATCTCAGACCATAAAATTCATCACAGAGGATGTTTGATATCCAAAATTGTCCAAAGGTCTGACTGAATTTTGGAACTGATACAAAATTCTGTAGAGAAATTTGAAAATGTCCAATTAATTATACAAAAATCAAATCTATGAAAATGATACCAATATGAAAATCTGTGCATGTTAACTAGAGAGAAAAAATATCTCTAGATTAGTTCATCAAGCCTAAACCCAGGAATTCAATGGAACAATACTTCTGGTCGGGCAAGTTTACTGATATTGGACAGAAATTTTAAAAATTCATATCTCCCTCTCTAAACCTCCAAATGAGGTGCTTCTAGTTGACACAAGTCATTACAATTGCCTAGTTTCTTTGTATAAAATTTCATGACAATTGGATATCATTTGAGCCTCGTGGGACAGAAAACAATTTCAGACCAAATGAATAGTGCAGCAGACCAAAACCATAAATTTTTCCAACTTTGAAAAATCATCAAATATTCTGTAGATGTCCAAAAAATCATGATCTTTAACTTCCCAAAAAGATCTTAATGAAACCTAATTGCATACCAAATTTCAGATCAAGACTAGCTTATTTGGTTAAAAAGTGACATAGAGTTCCATTATGGTCAAATTTGGCTCCATATGAGGTACCAAACTTGCCAAATGGTCTTCCCTTAGTGGTGGCACCTTTTGGGCAAGTCTAAAAGTATATTTAAGACTTGTGTGAGCTGCCCAATTGGTCCCAAACCTAATGCATCTTATTTTGGCCATTCAACCCACACTTATACACATTTCTATTAAACTTCCACATTGCATATTTTGGCATCTCATGCTCAAAACATAAGCTAGAGGTCATACAGCATATCCATACATTTAAACATCAAATAATAGCATATTTATATATGTCTCAAGGGTCATAGCCCATTTACTATATCATATACATCATATGGTACAATCATGGTCTTAAAGTGGCAAAAGCTAAACACATGATTGTCAATCTCCTTCCTTTAGTATTGTTGGCTCCCATTAGCATATCCACTTGGTTCACCTAGCATGTTAGATCATTGGAGAGGAGGGGATGAGATTCAAAGAATCCCAGTAGCTCATCTCCCATTCAATCATACATAATATGTGCAAAGCAAGTTTTACAAATGCATGCATGGAGAAAATGGAAGACATGGACATTTTAAAAGTAACCTTGGCATGTGAATCAATCATACAAGACATCCAAGAGCTCACCAAGTGCTCAGATTGGCCTCACACTTCTCCTCATAGATTTTGGACTTGCCTCACCCATTCTTTAAGAGCTTTAGACTCAACCATACTCTTGGGAGCCCACTTTGCTTTTGGGAGACTCTTTACTTTGTCTCAACCAAGCTCAAGGGTTCTTGGCTCATCCTTACCAAAGGGAAGAGTTCTTGGCCTCTCCACACTCAAGTAAACTCAAGCAAGCATCACATACTCATTTAAAAACATAACATGACATTAAGAATCATAGCATATAAAGGCATGTTAGCATACTTTTCATAGCTTGAAAATACACATACACACATTCTAAAACAAGATAAACACGCATCCATGCATGAGAGAAGGTGGAGAGAGCTACCTTGCACACAATTACACACTTTTTCCTTTGGACTCAAGCCTCCTCTTTCGGCTACACACCCACAAATTGGTGGGGATGGTTTCTCTTGGCCTAGATACAATTTATGGGAGCCAATTAGGTTCATGAAACAATCTCTAAGACCATACAATTTGCTTAGATGCTAGATTGCTCTATAAGCTCCATTATGGTCCATAAATGCACTTAATGAAGCAACACCCCTCAAATACTTTGTAGGCCTCATTCTTTCCTTTCAAATATGATTTTTGACTCCTTTTAAGCCTCTTGGAGTCATCACATCATCAAAACAAAAGGCCTAGCACCATGTTGCTTCTTTAGGTCATAATATGGAACCTAAGACACCAAATCACTTTCTATGAGTTCTAAAATTTTTTCCAAGGCCTCCCTTCATTTTCATTCATCAAATATGACTCATGAATGGCCTTTGAAAAATTTAAAACTCCCCCCACCTACACAATCCCCTCTTGGCTAAGACATAGACATCATTTGGGCCATATGGAGTTTTCTTTGTTTTCTTGAAGGGAGAAGCTTTTGGGGAGCATCTTTGGTGTCTCAAGAACTCATTTATACTCTAACTTAGACCTAGGAAGCATCACATAAATTTAGAATTTGAAAGGTGCACTAGAAAACCCTAGGTTTTGCATCTTGAATCCTAATGCCTATTTCATGGTTTCCTTTGCATATTCTTATTCCTCTCCATCAAATACCTAAGAATCATGATTGGTTCTGCCTAAAAATCATCTCCTCCTAGGGTTTTCTCAAGTGGGATGAAATGGTGGAGGAGGGAACCAAAGATGACAACCATAGGAAGAGAAATTTCCTTGTTTTCATGCTTTTTCTCACTTGAATCTTGTGTTCTTTGAGCTCCTCTCTTCAAATTCGAATTTTCCCCTCAATTTCTCCCTTAAATCATATTTGTAAACTTCATTATAATCATAGCAAAGATAAGGAAATGGAGAAGGAGAGGTTTGGAAAGGAGAAAGCATGAAAAACTATGAAATTCCTTACCTTTTCCTTACTTTTTCTCCTCCATGGTGTGCCTAAGAGAGCTGATGTTTTTTCTAGTTTTTGGGCAAAATGGGTCATGCAAATGGAGAGGAGAAGAAATAAGAAACTTAAAGTGTGTTCGAGAAGCTTCCACTTTCTCAAAAATTCCAATTTTGCCATTCGTTTTTGGCATTTTCATTTCTCCTTCGTTTTAACTCCTTTCTGAGAACTGTCTTTTCCATTATAAAATTTAGGTTCCCAATTTAATAAAATACCTTTCAAATCACTCAATTTGGAGCTAAAACCTTTCCAAACAAATTCGTCAAAGTTTGGGCACACCGACGTTGGAAAACATCCACTGGAGGGGATTTAACTGTCCTGGAGCTTCCCATGGTTTTCAGGGCCTCTGAGAACCCTGGGGAACTAAAAAATTTCATTTAAAAAGCTCTCCTATGTGAATTCCAAAATTTGCTCAAAATTATGAAAATGCCATTACATTTTGTAAGCTTTTTGTTAGAAATTGTTTCTTCATTCTACCTCTATTTTTCCTTCCCTCTGAGCTTGAAATTCTCATTTTTAGGAGTCTAAAATGCTTCCCAAAATTTTTAGGACCTTAACTACATCATTTTGGGGGACTTCCTTTTGTATCCGGTGAATTTCATTCGTTTACGGAGAAATCGTACATTACATTTCTCATGTTTTCTTTGGTTTTCGGAGAACCGGATATTACATAATTAAATATGAGGATGTGTATTGTGAGCTCATATGGTCCACGTGACATCGAATGAAATTTTTATACACGATGCAATGCAAGAAAATGCATTATTTTAATTCTCTTTTCTTACTCTTTCATGGAATCTATGAATGTAAAGCATGGAAATGTTATGACATGAGCTAAAAAATATAAGGTATTACACTTGGCTTCTCCACACTCAAGCAAACCAAGGCAAGCATATAAAACATCATTTGAATGCATAAAACATCATCATGGTACCATGGAATAAAAGCTGATGCTAAAATACTTTTCATAGCTCAAAACATATATTTACACATTCAAAGATAATGCAAGCACATATTCATGCATGAGAGAAGGTGGAGAGAGCTACCTTGCTTACATTCACATACTTTTTCCCTGAGCCTTGAGTCCTCTCCCTTGACCTCACACACCCAAGGAGGTAGAGATCATTTCTTTTGGCCTAGACACATCATATGGAAGCCAATTATACTCTTGAATTAAATTCGGCCATATATTCACTAGAAAAGTTAGGTGACTCATAAGGCTCTTTTATGGTTCCATAATGCACTTAATGAAGCAACCTTAGGAAAATATCATCTTGGCTCCATTCTCTCCATCTATTTATGATTCTTGACTCCATTTAAACCTCTTGGAGTCATCACACAATCAAATCAAGGAGCCTAGCTAGGTGTTGCTTCTTTAAGCCATAATATGGAACCTATGATACTATTTCACTATTCATGGCTTCTAAAATTTTTCTAAGGCTACCTCTCATCCTCTTCCATCATATATGATTCAAAAATAAGCATGGAACAAATTAAAACTACCCCTTATGCTTCATCTAGCCTAGGCCGAAATTATGTACTATATGAATACCAAGTAGGTTTGCTTCACTTTCTTCATGGAAGATTGATGGGCTTGTCGTGCAACCCTCAAAATAAAACTAGGTTAATCTAAAAATATAGTTAGTGGCACAACCTAGGTCATCTCCCTTGGAAATGGAATTCAATGTTTAATTAAGTTTCTAAGTGTTAAAGGATCCTAAGAGCTACCTAATTTGGGGGTTTTAGCTGATTTAAACTAACCTAAAACTAAATTGAATCAAAATTCCTAAATTCTGTCTAATTGGATGAATTATGGTGAATGATGGTCTTGTGACTAGCTCAGGAATCATCCCTTGGTATCCACTATCCTTATCCTAATCTAATCATGATTAATTCTGGCCTAAGAGTTCCTAATTGTGTTCATTAGCAAATGATCTTGAATAACCATTCAAGAATCAAGAGATTAACAATCTAATATTGAATTAAAACCTTAATCCCGCATTAAATCATCAACTCTTGTTTTTAAGATCAATGAACATCCAAATTGATTGATTAACTGATTAATTAGCCTCTGATTCATCATCCAAAAATGTTTAATTAACTAACTAAACACCAAGGAATTCTCAAATAGACAATTAAACACATAACCTCACTCATGCATTTCATCAAACACCTTCGTGGCATACATGAGAGATTAGAGAGAATAATGAAAAATCAGATTCAAATCTAATCAATTAATCAACAAGAAAAGTTTCCTAATCAGTGTCTAACCAGCCACTAATTAATTACACAAATTCCTAATCAAATACAACTCAACCGAGGTTGTACAGAATGAGAAAAGGTGTAGGAAAATTAAAGAAATCTTAGCCCAAAATTCTGCTTCTTCTCCAAGGATTCAAGCTTCAACCCAAGAGCTTCCTCCTAGCTAGCCTCAAGGATGAATCAGAGCTTCATGGATGTGGAATGGAGATGGAGGAAAAATGGCGTGGTATGTGGTTCTGGACACTGGATGGAGGCGAAGGGCGTGTGGTGAATGGGCGAATGTGACATCGTGAAAAAATGAATGGGATGTGAATGAGTGTGGATGACGTGAATAATCCGTCCAAATCCAAGCGTGTGGAATGTGTATGGCATGATTTATCTAATGGCGTTGGATGGATCTCATTAAAAGTGCTCTCTTTCACGTGCCCATTAATCATTCATGTGCTCAGCTCTTCAATCCTTCATTGCCCGAATGTAATTGTTTTTCTTTGATTATTGAGTGGACCCCACCTCATTTTGTATTATAATATTCCCTATGCATGCCAGACATAGCTCCTATACCACGTGATTGCTTCTTCTACAGCTGGAGTTTCTCACGTTCTTCACCTCTGTTTTGCTTGAGTTTGTTAGCTGCTTCTACTCTGTTTCAGCTCGTTTAACTTGCATGACAGCTGCTGTACTCTTAGCTCGTGTTGCTTCCTCATGCAGACAACATCTTCTTCTCTATTTTAGCCACGTAGAACCTGCTCAACTGGTTCTCTTTTCATTTGACTCAAAACTGTCCACCAGCAGCACTTCATTCACTTTCATATTTAGCTCATTGCTTTCTCTCAAAGAACCAGAACCCATGTTTACGTGTGAGCTTCTTCCTCTACAAACCAGAAACTCGAGCCAGCTTCTTCACCTTGCTACTTCAAAACCAAGCTCGTTCTGCTTCTCTTCATTTTGACGCTGCCACTGCATGTATGTATGACGTTAAGTAGACTGCCACATGGTTCTTTACATCACATGGATCTGCTACATGTATTTAAGTGGATGAAGATTCAATTTCCCATTCAAAGCTCCAATTTTCATATTAAAATTCTGCACAAAAGAGTGGAAAAAATCAAATGGAATTATCTACAAAATTATTTAAAAGAAATTCATGCATTAAAACCAATAGTTTGCAACTTAATTCCTTAAATGTAAAAATAGCCAATTAAAATCAAATTCCATTCAATTGCCTTTATTAAGCCACATTTAATTATTAAAAAGGTTAAGTTAGGAGGAATAAAGTGTATAAAAATTATGCTTATCAAAGATGCATATGAGGAGCCTTTTAGGGATCTCAAGAGCTCATTCAAATACTCATTTAGGCCTAGGAACAATTACATCAAATCAAATTTTCAAAAGAGCACTTAAATCCCTAAGTGGTGCATCTTGTTCTTTAATGTTTTTTACTTGATTCCAATTTTATATTCTTAATCCTTGCACTCTGAAACCCTTAGTTCCTCTTTGGTTTAGACAGAAGTCATTCCCTAGGGATTGGGCTCCACGGTGGCCGAACCATACAAGAGAAGGGGGAGGAAGAACCTATCATAAAAGTGAGATTTTACCTTATTTCCTTGATTCTTCTTGCTTGTTTCTCATCTTTCTTGGCTTCCTCACCTCAAAAAAGAATTTTCTCTCTCTGTTCTGCCCCCAAAATAGTACCAAAACTTCATTAAAACCATGGAAAGGAGGCTTGAGAGGAGAGGAACAAGTTTGGAACGAGAAGGAGCATGAAAATCCATAAAATTCCTTACCTTTTTCTTGCTTTTCCTCCTCCTTTCTTCTCCTCCTTGGTGCGCCTAAGAGAGCTAGTATTTTTCTAGTTTTTGGACAGAACAAGTCATGCAAATAAAGGGGGAGAAGAAATAAGAAACTTAAAGAGTGTTTAAGAAGCTTCCACTTTCTTAAAAAATCTAATTTTGTCCTTCATTCTTGGCATTTTTGTTTCTGACTCATTTTAGTTTCTTTTTTAGAATTGTCTTTTCCATTATGAAATTTAGGTTCCCAATTTAATAAAATGCCTTTAGAATCACTCAAATTAAAGTTAAAACCTTCTTGAATGAATCTGTGAAAGTTTAGGTTAATCAAGATTGGAAAACATCCACCGAAGGGGTTTTAACTATCCTGGAGCTTCCCATGGTTTTCAGGGCCTCTGAGAACCCTAAAGAACTCAAAACTCTCATTTAGAAAGCCCTCCTATGTGAATTCCAAAATTTACTCAAAATGACACAAATGCCCTTATGTTTTGTGTAACACCATAATATATTAACTCTATCTAGCCTCCCTCTGGGCTCAATTCCATATGATTTCCAAAGAACAAGTACAAACCGTGGCATTTTTATGCTATAAAACGAGGTTCAAACGCTCATATTTTGTCCCGTGGGTCCCGTGAACCCATCATTCATATTCTTAACTCAAACTCCATTTATACGACTCATACATAGCATCAAACAAGCTATAAACCACGGATATGAAGCAAAAAACCAAGAAAGTGCATTTTCTTAAATGGGCCAAAAAGTCAGATTTTTGGCTTTAAATTTGGAAAATCATAACTAATTATAGAAAAATGGAAATCTAAAAAACCATAGATTTTGGTAAATCTCTAAGTGTTAACTTCACACTAAAAATAATTCCCAACCACAATCTCAGCGTTTGGACCTTGTTTGACATAAAAAATGAGACAGAGGTTTGGCTGTCCCTGATACTGGTGTAGCTTACTATCATGAACTTCAAAAATTGATAACTAAATGCAAAAAAATCCAATCTGGGTAAACTATGCCAATTTGGAAAGCTACAAATGTCAAATGGAGGAGAAAAATAAGTTCAGATCAGTTCAGTAGCCTTTAGACCTCGAAAACTAATGGAACAGTAACAAAGGTCGGATCGCTTCCCTGATGCTGATACAGAACTTCAGAAGGTTCATTCTCTCTTTACAGACCTCCAATTTAGGTGATTCCAATTGGTATAGATCATTGTGGTTATCTAGTTTATGTCTATAAAATTTCATGACAATTGGACTCCATTTGGTCCATGAATGACACGGATTTATTTTTGGACTAGTTACATAGTACCATGACAAAACCATCAAAATTTTATAACTTCAGAAATTCGTCAAATATTCCCTAGACCTCCAAATATTACCCAATTTAGCTTTACAAGAAGCTCTCTACAAACTCTAGAGGCATGCCAAATTTTATATCAAGAAGAGCTCATTTGGTCATACTTTGATGCAGCTCACAAATTTGACGGTTTTGGCACCCAAAACAGTTCAAAGTGGGTCCAAATGGCCTCCCACATGTTCTAGCACCTCATAGACAAGTTTTAAAGTATGAACATAGCATATATGAAATATCCAAGTGGTCTAAAACATCATACATTTCAAATTCACTATGCTACAGGCCAAAATACACTATCACATACAATCTACAAAAAGGGCAAATCCCACATTTTCATTACTTTGGCTCTTTACATAGTTTATACATCATTTTTCCATACATTTACACCTGCTTCAACATTTATATCTCAAAAATAGTAGGTGCATATTCATTTTGGCACCTCTTTACATCAAAAGAACCCAAAATAAACTAACAACTATCTAAACATGCTCAACTAGGCTCCTTGGTGTGCACTTGAATCTCCTTGAGCTCCACCTAACATATTAAGATGGGGGAGGGAAGGGGGTGAGATTTATGGAATCTCAGTAGCTCATGCACTCATTCAAGGAAGCAATCAAGGCATATAAATAAGTCAAAGCATGCAAATAGGCATCTAACCATTCACAATCATACAATACATGATTTACATGTCATGGAAACCATATCAATGCCAAGAATGAGCTTTAGGGACTTTTGGTCTAGCCTCACCCCATTTTAGGGACTTTTGGATGGCCTCACCCTTGGTTTAGGGACTTTTGACTTAGCCTCACTCAGTTATGAGACTTTTGGCCTTATCTCACCCATCCTCAGGGACTTTCAGCTCTACCTCACCCATCTCAAGGGAATTTTGGCACTACCTCACCCGAGCAAATTTCACAATTCAACACATAAGCATATTGGTACTAATGCATCAAGGCAATAACATATGGCATGTCTCACACAACAAGCATATACTCAAGCATACAATGACTATTACATCCAAGAATGCAACAAGAAAGAGTGGAGAGAGCTACCTTATAAGCCAACACAAGCCTTTCTTTTCAATTCTTCTTCTCCCTTCTTGGTTTCACATGAACCTTGATGGAAGTGCTTCTCTTGAGCCTAGACACAACAAAGAGCATGGATTACTCTCTCATAACTCAACTACTCTTAGGGGTTCTTCAGAGCAAACCCTTCTAATATATAAGAACCTAGGGGTTCTCTCTCTCTCTCTAGAATTTCACTAACTCTTCCTCTCCCTTAAGCTCTCATGGTAGTAGAATCAACATACTCAAGGAAAGCAAAGAAGTTCAAGAGTGGTTTTCCACTTTCCCTCTTCTGATCCATGCCTAAAACCCAACTAATTTCACAAGCAAAACCATAGAAAGAGAGGGCAAAGGGAGAAGAACAAGATGCTAAGAAGAAAAGAGAGGAAAATCTCAAGCTTGCTTACCTTTTCTTTGTTCTTCCTTCCTTCTCTTGGTCTCTCTATCTCTTCATGCCCCTTTTCTTTCCTTTGGTCGAAGCCTAGGTCAGATAAAAGAGAAAGAATGAATGGGGACATTTTAAGAAGTCAAATTCTCCCTCTTTATGCTTTTCTGGACTAACCCTCGCTATAGCAAAAGTTAACCTTTGCTACGGCGAGCACGTATCAGTCCCAGACCCCCATTTTCGCTATGGCGTGTGCTACGGCGAGCAACTCCCTGGTTTTTGTATGAAATGCCTGCACTCGCTATAGCTAGAAGCATTTTCGCTATAGCGAACAAGTACCTTCGCTATAGCTAGACCATTTCTCACTATAGCGAACAGGTACATTCACTATAGCTAGGCCATTTCTCGCTATAGCTAGTTGACTTAGAAAAATTTCAGGATTTTGAAAATTTTCAGCTTTCTTCTTTCTTTTTCTTTTCTTTTTTTGGTTGTTACATTTTGTCAACCTTTCATTCAAATTTATTTCTTCATTTTAGTTCTATTTTTCTTTCAATTTGAGCCTGAGATTCTCATTTATAGGAGTTTAGAATGCTTCCCAAATTTTTTGGGACCTTAACTAAGTCATTTTAGGGGGACTTGCTTTTGTATTCAGTGAATTTTTTTTGTTTGTAGAGAAACCATATGTTACGTTTCTCGCATTTTCTCTTATTTTTGGAGAACCGGATATTACAAAGACCATAGCGTAAAGAATGGGAGCCAATGAGCATGAATGATGATACTTTGATAATAGAATAAGATTTTGTGTATAATGATGTCAAAGATGTATATAAAAGTTAATTGAGTTGTAAACCCTTGAGTATGTGTAAAAGTATATAAACATGTTATATGTAGTGAATATGAAGCCAAATGTATGAAAATGTATAATTTTGACATCCTTGAGCCATGATGTCTAAGTGTATTTATGCATGTGGGATGGTGAATTTGAGTTCCATGAGGATTTGAACCTGTTATGATGCTCTATACATTGTGTTTGAACTTTTAGACTTGCTCAAATGGTCATGGTTCTTGTAGGGAGCCATTTGGTACCATTTAGAGCCATATGGTTACTATTTTAAGTTATATTTTGCCCCTAACCAAAATCGAACCAATGAATAAGTTTTGGCATGAAATTTGGTAGCCATATATATCTCATTGAGAATGTTTCACAGAGCTAAAGAGAATAATTTTTGGAGCTCTATGAAATATCTTATGATTTTTCAAAGTTGGTTAAATTATACAGAAACTGTCATGGCATTGTGCTTCTGGACAGTCTAGTTTTCAGTGTCTTTGGAGAGTCAAATGAAGTCCAATACTCAGGAAATTTTACATGCATGTAGTTGGCATTATAGTCTTTCTACAACCACTAAGAGTACTCAATTTGGACTCTGTACAATAAGATATGAATTTCTAAAGTTGCATGTCTGGTGTAGTAATAGAAATAGACCCCAGTTATTATTCTATTAGTTTTTGTCAGCCAAATAATCTTGTTTTGATCTAAAATTTTTATAGTAGTTAGAGGATGCCTTGAACTTTCTGAAAAGTGCTTATTTTCATGATTTGGAATTTTCTATAATTAGTTATGAATTTTTAAAGTTAGTGCAGAGTTTAGGTGCAAGTTGTCAATTTAGGTCCTATGAAGATTTTATGTATTCCTTGAGCTAAAATGCTAAAATGAGTATGAACAAACTTTTTATGATGAAAATGAATCAAGGAAAAGAAAGACTAAGGGTTGGACCCCTATAGCTCAAAATGAACCTATGTGGCAAGAACTAAGTGTTAAAAAATTAGGAAAGATGTGAATTGCATGGAAAGATGTACTTGTGGTAACTTGTGATGCTTGACCTTAAACTTGATTTCCATGCTTGTTTGTAATATTTTTGGTTGAGAAAGTATATTAAAGATGAGTTAGCATTAAATCATGTCAAGTTAAAGGCTGAGATAACATCTTGTAGATAAAGTCTAGGATCTTATCGACATAATCTTGTATTTTGCACTGTGAAATCTGAGACCTTGTTAATAAAGTTTTCTGTCAGTAGTACAAGGTCTTTTGGTAGTAAGTTATAACATTTGATATATGTGATGGTGTGACATGATGTAACCATTCTAAGCCATGGCCAAAGTTTTCAAAATCATAATTTAGCTATTAATTCCTAATTTTCACCATAGTAGTGATGAGTAATGACTTTTAGTCTAACACATATGAGTTTTTAAGCTTCTTGGAGGTATTTTGGTTCAAAAAAAAATTGTTAATAGGAATTTTGAATTCTATGAACAATAATCCCATTGTACAACTTGATGGTCGACATTAATTATTTAAAGATTCAAATTTCCTTATGTTTTCAGTCATTGCTAACCCATTAACCAAATTAGACCTTAAGTGCAATTAATTAAGAACAAAATTATGCTTAATTAGCTTAGAAAATAGTTGGGGTTGTTACAAGCTATATGTGTATGAAAAAGTAATGTGATGGCTCTTATCTCTCTAAGGCATGGAGCCTAGTAGCTTTTCCTTGGCCCCAAGTTGAAATTAGTTAAGCCTACCTAGTTTATGATGATGCCATGGCTTGAGAATAAATGAGTTTTCATATTATATGATGTATTTGAGTTACATGATACATATGCATAGCATCCTTGCACCACATGCATTACATTTACTCATGGTGTTCATGCATGCACTGAATTGGTTGAGATTGGGTATTGAGATTCTCCCGTAATCTCACCCTTATACTTCCATTAACTATTTCAGGGTCACAAAGTGAAGGCAAGGATATTGAAAAGACCTAAATGTTAGAAATGTTGTGCTAGAAATATTATATGTATTAAATCTTGATGTATGTAGTATTATGACACTCTTTTTGAATCTATAATGATCTATGGTGTCAAACAATGTGTATAATTCATGTGTGATGATGAGGCCTTATGTACAAGTTAGATTACCTTAATGTATAGCATGTTGTTATAAAATATGAGCATTTATATAGCCTATTGCATGTATGGTGCTAGTATGTATATATGTAAACTTGGGTGCGAAAGGGTTAAATTTTAATCCAAGACACTTTGCATGTAATGGAATAATTGAAAATGTCTTTTAGGATGAATGAAGTTTGCTCAAAGTGGAAGAAACCTAATAGGACATCAAATAGTCCATTTTGATACCAAACTTTGTTTTAAAAGAGGCCTAAACAACTCTTATGTCAAAAGTAGTCCAAATGATCTAGTTTGAGTCTAAAATTTGACATGATCCTTAGTAGAGCTTTCTAAGAAGTTATGAATCAAAATTTTGGGGGCTATATAGAATATTTCTTGAATTTTCTGAAATTCTGTAAAATTTTCATTTTGGTCTTAATACTGTTTATTTGGTCAATTATGATATTTTATGTATTTGAGTGGCCAAATAAAATTTGATACTCATGAAATTTTACAAGTATATAATTGACATTATAATCTATTCGTAGCCATCAGAGTTGTATAGCCAAAGATATGCATTTTTGAAGTTTAGGATTTGGTTATGGTTGTTTACTATAGCAGCCTTTGTTCTCCATGGGTTTTAGTGGGACAAATGAATTCATTTATACTTAAATTTTTACAGCATGTAGTTCACATCCTAAGTTTTTTGTAGACACTTAATTTGCATGAATCAAAATTTTATAACCCGAGTTATGAATTTTTGAAGTTGGTGCATAATATGGCTTAGGACACCATTTCGGGCTAGAGAGTTTTCTTGGGCTTCCAATGCATATTTTTTGGTTTAATGAGTTGAAACATATTTGTTTATGATGAATATGAACAAAGAAAAAGAAATAATCAAATTTGAATCCCCATAGCCCTATATAACTGGTAAACGGGTAGTTTTTAGTGTTGAAAAACTTAAAAGTAGTTGTAAACTTTGTCCCCAATTCGATAAATTGTATAAATAAGTTAGGTAAAGCTAGGTATGACACTAGGTGCCTTAACCATCTTTAGGTTAAGACTATGCACCCATGATAGCCTAATGGAGTTTTTGTTATTTTCTTGGGGAATTTGATAGATATGCAGTATCCTTATTCAAGTTTGGTCATATGATTAAAAAAATCTTCCTAAGGTTCTATATCTTCCATGGTGCAATTGGAACCCTAGGTGGCCTTATATGGCTTTCTAGGTTATCTTTTTTGCATAAACTTGCTATCTACATTTCTAAACCCTTATTCCTATCAAATTTCTCATCAAATGAAAGCTCCCTATTTCGCCACTCTCTTTAGTTGAATTGAAGAAGAAAAGGATGACTAGGAGAATAGCAATTTCTTGGTTCATATTATACCTTGTTTACAAGCCTTTTGGATGGAGATTTCTATGCTATAATTTGTTACTCCAAATTCTCTCTTTTTCTCAAGTGATCACCCACCAAAGTCCTCTTTTCAAGAAACCAAAACCATCAATAGAAAGGTTTTGAAGAGGAGAAAGAGATTGTTAACTAGCGTGAGATGAAAATATGCATGATTTCTTACTTATTCAGCTCCTTCTTCCTTCTCTTCCATGCCTTCCTTGGTTTGATTTAGAGGTGTTTATGTTAGTTCTAAGAAGGTGGCATGGCTGGCATGACCTAATATAAAGGGAGAAGGGATATTTTAAAACAATTTCAAATTTTCATTTATGTCCTTGCCCTTTAACCCTTTTGTTTGAGCTCATCTCATATCCTTTTCGAAAATTGTCAATTTCATATGAAAATTGAGGCTCTCTAGTTTATTAAAAGCACTTACTTTGAAATTTATGGGATTTGAAAGAATCTAGAAAAACTTGATTAAAGTTACAGTTAATTGAAACTTTAAACCATATACCATGAGGGATTTAACTATTATGACGATCCCTTTTGGCATTTAAAATTTTTTTCCTTGAGTTTCTAAAATTTTGTTCAAAATTATGATTTTGCCACTTGTACATTAATTTATTATGTTTAACTACTTTAGCTTTGTTTTCACTCTATTATTGATTTCATAACCCTTATTTCTTGATGTTTTAATTAATATTTTACCCTTATTTATCCTTAATTCATTTCACTTCTGGGTCTTCTTTCATTAACATAATGTTCCAACTCACTTTAAAAAGCTAGATGTTACATGGTTAAGGGGTTTGTTTTCACTCTATTATTGATTTCATAACCCTTATTTCTTGATGTTTTAATTAATATTTTACCCTTATTTATCCTTAATTCATTTCACTTCTGGGTCTTCTTTCATTAACATAATGTTCCAACTCACTTTAAAAAGCTAGATGTTACATGGTTAAGGGGTTTGTTTTCACTCTATTATTGATTTCATAACCCTTATTTCTTGATGTTTTAATTAATATTTTACCCTTATTTATCCTTAATTCATTTCACTTCTGGGTCTTCTTTCATTAACATAATGTTCCAACTCACTTTAAAAAGCTAGATGTTACATGGTTAAGGGGTTTGGTATAGTTCATTTGACCATTTTAGGCATTCTTGTGGTCCTAGTGCATTGGGGAAGTTTACTTTAGCATTTTAGAGTTGTGGGAATAGATTGACTCCAAATAGCCATTTTATGTATGTGAAACCCAATTAGTGAAGTTCATTTTGTTGTCAAATTTTGGCCTTAGGTGGTTTAGTTTGCTAAGTGAGGTTTAGCTAAGTGGAATTTTGTTCCTTAAGCTCAAACTAAGGTCTTTGGACTTAGACATATGTTTATAGGCATTCGAGACTTGCTTGGCGTAGTTTAGTTGACTTTGGTATGGTGAAGCATAATTTGAGTAGGCCACTTGTGGATTGCAAGTGACCATTTTACTATCATGGGTATTAGAAGTGCATCATAAAGATGTAGCATGCCCATTGGTAAAGATTATTGGTTTGATGGTGTAAGAACCCTAATTCTTAATTATTATGATTAAGCTTAATAGTATAATTAGTAATCACAAATCAAGGTTTAAAGTCATTATAATTAATTAAAATAGGCAAAAGTGAGGAAAATTTGGAACTTGATATCATTAGGGTTATTAGTTAAGCAATCTTAACTAATTGAATCCCCAAGTGATCATAATTATTAGTTAAGACCTTTAATTCATCTTGCTACTAATTTCAATACACAAAAACCTCTTATAAATTTTCCCAAGCCATTGCACAACATTATCATAGTAAAATTCAAGATTTCTAAGTCAAAAATAAGAGTTTAAGAACCTTTGCCATGACTTGGACCTTTCTCGTTGCAGTTAAGTTGGTTATTGGAACCTAAACACCAAGTTTGGGGACTTTCGCCATAACTTGGTACACCCGCACCACGACATAAGTGACTACTAGAGCTTAAAATTGAAATTTCATACCTTGCACCATGACTTAGGTTTTCTGCGCTGAGGCGAAGTGCTCTTGGGAATCTACTGTTCATGTTTTTGCGATTCTCATTACAGGGAGCCTATGTGGCACTGTGGCAGATATGCCTCAGGGAACTCTCACCCCAATATATTCAAATTGTGTAACACCTTATATTTCTAGCTCATTCCATCACATTACCATGCTTTACATCATACATTCCATGAAGGAGCAAGAAAAAGGGGATTAAAATAATGCATTTTCTAGCGTTACATCGTGTATAAAAATTTCATTCAGTGTCACGTGGACCATGTGAGCTCATACATCATATTCTAATTATTAATTACATGAATACAACTCATTTATATCATCAAAAGTGGGCTACATCTTGTGGAAACCAAAGGAAAACATAAAATACATATATATAATTTCAGCCAGATTTTCCTCATTTTTGTCACAAATTTTGGAAAATCATAACTAATTCTAGAAAATTGAAATTATGCATTCTTGGCCATTATGGAAAGCTACACATGTATACTTCATGATAAAAATATTTTTAAATCATAACATCTAACATAAAAGACTTTTGACATTCAAAATCGTCCAGAGGTCAGGCTATCCATTAGTGCTATCATCGAATTCTGCAGCAAAATTTAAAAATGTCCAATTAATTTGAAAAAAATCCAATCAATGCAAATGATACCAATTTGGAAAGCTATGGATGTTAGCTAGAGGACAAAATAACTCTAGACTAGTTCATGCATGCGTAGCCTAATCAAACAATACCTGAAATCAGTTTAAGAGCTTGGTACTGGATAGATTTTTTGAAAACTCATATCTCCCTCTCTAGACATCCAAATAAGGTTCTTCTAGTTTCTACAAGTCATTGGGAATGTCTAGTTTCTCTGTATAAAATTTCATGGCAATTGGACATCATTTGTGCCCTATGTGATAGATTTCATTTTCGGACTTGAGTGAACAGTGATATGACCAAAACTAGAATTTTTGCCAACTTTGAAAATTCATCAAATATTCTCTAGACCTCTAAAAATTTTGTTCTTTATCTTCCTAAAAAATATCTCAATAAGCTCTAATTGCATGCCAAATCTCTGATCAAGAAGAGCTTATTTGGATAAAAAGTGACATAAGATTCTATTATGGTCAATTTTGGCTCCATATAGGATACCAAAATGTCCAAATAGCTTTCGTTAAGGTTTGATACCTTTTGGGTAAGTCTAAAAGCATAAATAGGACTTGTGTAAGCTGCCCAAATAGTCCCAAATCCCATGCATCTCAATTTGGCCATTTCACTTACACCTATTGTAACACCATAAATTTCTAGCTTTGTCTCATACTACTTCTAAGTCTCATGCCATGAATTACACAAAAATAAGAGAAAATGGCATTAAAATAAGGCATTTCTTTGCATTGCGCTATGTATAAATTTTTCTTTCGGAGTTTCGTGGCCTATATGGGCACACACTATACTTTCCCATATTTAATTACATTAATACAACTTCTTTGCATTACAAAATTGTGCCCACAACTCATGGAAACCGAAATAGAGCATAGAATATAAAGGTTCATTCTCAGCCAGAATTGCTCCACTTTCTGACCAAATTTTGGAAAATCATAACAAAATCTAGAAAAATTGAAATCATGCAATCTTGGTCATTCTAGAAATATTAGGATGTCTACTTCACACTAAAAATATGACCAGACCATAACATGCATCACAGAGGACGTTTGACATCCAAAATTGTCCAAAGGTTCGACTGAATTCTGGAACTGTCACTGGATTCTACAGAAAATTTTGAAAATGTCCAATTAATTCCAAAAAAATCCAATCCATGCCAATGATACCAATCTAGAAAGCTATGAATGTTAACTAGAGGTAAAAATATCTTCAGATCAATTCATCAAGCCTAGGCCTCAAAATTCAATGGAACAATACTTCTGGTCGGGCAAAATTACTGATACTGGATAGAAATTTCAAAAATTCATATCGCCCTCTATAGACCTCCAAATAAGGTGCTTCTAATTGGCATGAGTCACTATGATTTTCTAGTTTCTTTGTATAAAATTTCATGGTAATTGGACATCATCTAAGTCTCGTGTGACAGAATTCATTTTCAGACCAAATGAATAGTGTAGCAGACCAAAACCATAAAAATTGCCAACTTTGAAAAATCATCAAATATTCTATAGACCTTTAACAATATGATCTTTAGCTTCCAGAAAAGCTCTCAATGAGATCTAATTACATGCCAAATCTCAGATCAAGACTAACTCATTTGGCCAAAAAGTGACATAGGGTTATATTATGGTCAAATTTAGCTTCATTTGGGGTACCAAACTTGCCAAATGGCTTTCCCTTAATTCTGGCACCTTTTGGACAAGTCTAAAAGTGTATTTAAGACTTGTGTGAGCTGCCCAAATGGTTCTAAATCTCATGCATCTCATTTTGGCCTCTTAACCCACACTTATGCATATTTCTATTAAGTCATTCATGAAGCCATCTTTGCCATACATACTCAAGTTCTATTCTAGAATTCATACATCATATCTAACCATTTATACATCATGTAATATCATGTTTACGCATGTCTCAAGGGTCATATGCTATTTACAACAACAATATATAACATTAAGCATCATTATAGTTCCAAAATGGATAAAGCTAGGCATATGCTTATCAATCTCCCTTCTTCATTGTTGTTGGCCCCCTTTACCATAGTTACTTGGTCCACCTAGCATGTTAGATCATTGGAGAGAAGGGGATGAGATTCAAAGAATCCCAATAGCTTATCTCCCATTCAATCATACATAATATATGCAAAGCAAGTCTTAAAAATGCATGCATGGATATAATACAAATCATGAACATTCATGAAGCAAGCTTGGCATATGAACACATCATGCAAGACATTCAAGAGTTCACCAAGTGTTTGAATTGGCCTCACACTTCTCCTTATGGATTTTAGACTTACGTCACCCATTCTTTGAGAGCTTTAGACTCAACCATACTCTTGGGAGCCCACTTTACTTTTAGGAGACTCTTTGCTATGTCACAACCAATCTCAAGGGTTCTTGGCTCATCCTCACCATGGTGAAGAGTTCTTGGCCTCACCACACTTAAGCAAACTCAAACAAACATCATGTACTCATTTGAAAACATAACATGGCATCAAGAATCATGGCATAGAAAGTCATACTAGCATACTTTTCATGGCTTGAAAATACACATACACACATTCTAAGACAAGCTAAACACACATTCATGTATGAGAGAAGGTAGAGAGAGCTACCTTGCGCACAATCACACACTTTTTCCTTGGATTTCAAGCCTCCTCTTTCGGTCACATACCCACAAGCTTGTGGAGATAGTTACCCTTGGCCTAGATATAATTTATGGGAGCCAATTAGATTCATGAAACAATCTTTAAGGCCATACAATTTTCTTAGATGCTACATTGCTCTATAAGCTCCATTATAGTCCATAAATGCACCTAATGAAGCAACACTCCTCAAATAATTTCTAGGCCTCATTCTTTCATTTTAAATATGATTCTTGACTCCTTTTAAGCCTATTGGAGTAATCAAACCATTAAAACAAAGGGTCTAACATCATGTTGCTTTTTTAGGTCATAATATGAAACCCAAGACACCAAATCACTTTCTATGAGTTCTAAATTTTTTCCAAGGTCTCTCCTCATTTTTATTCATCAAATATGACTCAAAAATGGCTTTAGAAAAATTTTAAACTCCCCTTAGCTATGAGAACTTGCTTAGGTTGAGACTATGCATGATTTAGGGTTCCTTAGAGTGTGCTTTGTTTTCTTTAAGGTGGAAGCTTGTGGGGAGCATCTTAGGGATCTTAGGAGCTTATTTAAACTCTTAATTAGGCCTAGGAATTATCATATGAAATCAGACTTTGGAAGGTGCACACAAAACCTTATAATTTGTATCTTGAAATCTAATGGTTTTTTAATAATTCCGTTTGCATATTCTTAATCTCCACACCCTTTTTCCTTAGATTCATGCTTGGCTCTGCCTAAAAATCATCTCCTCCTAGGGTTTTCTCAACTGGGGTGAAATGGTGGAGATGGAAACCAAAGATGACAACTATAGGAAGAGAAATTACCTTGTTTTCATTCTTTTTCTCACTTGAATCTTGGTTCTTTGAGCTCCTCTCTTCAAATCCGAATTTTCCCCTCAATTTCTCTCTTAAAACAGATTTATTAACTTCATTATAATCATAGGAAAGAAAGGAGAATGGAGGAGAAAAGGTTTGGAAGAGAAAGAACATGAAAAACCATGAAAATCCATACCTTTCTACCTTGAATTTCTCCTCCTTTTCTTCCTCCTCTTGTGCGTCTCATCCCCTAGGGTTTTCCTCTAGTTTTGGGCAGAACTTGTTCATGCATAATGAAGGGAGAAGAAGGGTGCATCATATATATAGGTGGGAGTAAGTTACACTTTTCAAAAATTCCCATTTTGCCCTTCGTTCTTGGGATTTTCGTTTCTCCTTTGTTTTAGCTCCTTTTTTAGAATCGTCTTTTTTATTATAAAATTTAGGTTCCAATTAAGTAAAATACCTTTGGAATCACTCAAACTAGAGCTAAAACCTTCTTGAATGATCTCGTCAAAGTTTGGGTACACTGACGTTGGAAAATGTCCACTGAAGGGGATTTAACTGTCCCGTAGCTTTCCATGGTTTTCAGGGCCTCTAAGAACCCCGAAGAACTCAAAAATTTCATTTAAAAAGCCCTCCTATGTGAATTCCAAAATTTGCTCAAAATTATGAAAATGCCATTACGTTTCGTAAGCTTTTCGTAAGAAATTGTTTCTTCATTTTAGCTCCATTTTTCTTTCTGTCTGAGCCTGGGATTCTCATTTTTAGGAGTCTAGAATGCTTCCCAAAATTTTTGGAACCTTAACTACATCACCTTGGGGGACTTCCTTTTGTATCCGATAAGTTTCGTTCATTGACGGAGAAACTGTACGTTACGTTTCTCACATTTTCTCTGGTTTTCGGAGAACCAGATATTACACCTATACACATTTACATAAAACCATTCAAGAAGCCACATTGCCATAACATACTCAAATCATATTCTTTCATTCACATGACACATCCTCTCATTTCTACATCACATATCATAATTACATATGTTCATAACATCATGATACATATACAACTATTGATTACATCATTTGCCATTTGTATGGCCTTAAGGTAGCAAAAATCATGCTCTTGAATGTCATACTCTCATCTTCAAGGTGGTTGCTTCCATTACCTTGTCCACTTAGTCCACCTAACATATTAGATCATTGGAGATGAGAGGATGAGATTCAAAGAATCTCAAATGCTCATCTCCCATTCAATCATACATAAAGGAAGCAAAACAAGTCTTACAAATGTATGCATGGAATATGAACATGCGCAATCATTTAAGAAGCAATTTCAACACTTGAGCAAGTCACACATATCATACAAAGGTTTGCTAAGTAAATGGATTGGCCTCACCTATTTACGTATGGATTTTAGACTTGCCTCACCCATTCTTTAAGAGGTTCTTGGATTCAACCTTGTTTTTGGGAGTCAACCTCACTTTTTGGAAAATTCTTTACTTTGTCTCAACCAATCTTAAGGGTTCTTGGCTCATCCTCACCATGGCTAAGGGTTCTTGGTCTCACCACACTTAAGCAAACCAAAGTAAACATCATAAACATCATTTGGAAAACATAATTCACCATTAAGATACCATGGAGTAAGAGCTCATGCAAGACATTTTTCATGGCTTAAAATATACATACACACATTCGAAGACAAGTAAAGCAAACAATCATGCATGAGAGAAGGAGGAGTGAGCTACCTTGGATACAATTACACACTTTTTCTCTTGAATCAAAGCTCCCTCCTTCGGCCACACACACATAAAAGTGTGGGGATGATTTCTCTTGGCCTAAAAACAATTTATGGAAGCCAATTAGGTTCATGGAATTAATTCTAAGGGTACACAACTTGCTTAGATACTAGTTTGATCTATAAACCTCATTATGGTTCTATAAATGCACCTAATGAAGCAACACCCCTTAAATAAATTCTATGATCCATTCTTTCCTTTCAAATATGATTTTTGACTCCTTTTAAGCCTCTTGGAGTCATCACACAATTAAAATAAAGAGCCTAACTACATGTTGCTTCTTTGGGTCATATTATGGAACATAAAGCACCAACTCATTCTCTAAGCTTCCTAAATTTTTCCTAAGGCTTCCCCTCATATTCATTCATCACATATAACTCAAAAATGGGCTTGAAAAAATTTAAAACTCTCCCTAGCTGACCTAACCTCTCTTGGCCGAGACAATGGAGGGTTTTGCTTTCCATGGGCTTTGCTTTATTTCCTTGATGGAGGAAGCACATGGGGAGCCTTTTAGGGATCTTAGGATCTCATTTAAACATTTATTTAGGCATAGGAATTAAGAGATCAAATCAGACTTTTGAAGGAACACTTGAAACCTTAAAAATTACATCTTAAAATTTCATGGTTTTTTGTTCATTCCATTTGCATATTCTTAATCTCCACACCTTTTTTTCTAGGAATCACCCTTGGTTCTGCCTAAAAACTAAGTCCTCCTAGGGTTTCTTAGAAGAGGTGAAATGGAGAAGGGAGAGGAACAAAAGGTAGCAATAACACCATAATTTCTAGGTCATTTCTATCACATTTGCATGCTCATATGATATATTCCATGAGGGAAGTAAGAAAAATCCTTTAAAATAATACATTTCTTTGCGTTACGTCATATACAAAAATTCCATTCGGTGTCATGTGAATCATGTGAGCTCATAGAACACATTCTCATATTTAATTATATGAATACAACTCATATGAATCATAAAATATAGCCTACAACTCATGGAATTCAAAGGAAAGCTCAAAATACTCCTGTATATTTTTGGCTAGAATTTGTCTCTTTTCTGACTAAATTTTGAAAATTCATAACTAATTCTCAAAAAATTAAAATCATGCATTCTTGGCTATTCTGGAAATCTACGGATGTCTAATTCATATTAAAAATATTTCTAGGCTATAACATCCATCACAAAGGACGTTTGAAATCCAAAATGGTCCAGAGGTCAAACTACCTCCTAGTGCTATCATAGATTTCTATAGCAAACTTTGAAAATGTCCAATTAATTCCAAAATACCCAATCCATGCAAATGATATCAATATAGAAATCTATGGATGTTAGCTAGATGGAAAAAATAACTCTAGACCAATTCAGGTAGCTCAACCCTTGGAATTCAATGGAACAGTTATAGAGGTTAGCTAAAATCCTTAATACTGGATAGAATTTTCAAAAATTCATATCTCCCTCTCTAGACAACTAAATGATGTGCTTCTAGTTGACACAAGTCATTGTGAATGTCTAGTTTCTTTGTATATAATTTCATGGCAATTGGACATCATTTGAGCCATGTGTAATAGATTTCATTTTTAGACCAAATGAATAGTGCATCAGACCAAAACTAAAAAATTTGCCAATTTTGAAAATTCACCAAATATACTGTAGACCTCAAAAAATTATGTTCTTTAGCTTTCCAAAAATCTCTCAACAAGATCTAAATTCGTGCCAAATCTCAGATCAATAAGAGCTCATTTGGCTAAAAAGTGACATAGGGTTCTAATATGGTCAATTTTGGCTCCATATAGGGTACCAAAATATCCAAATGGTTTTCTTTTGGTTTTGGCACCTTTTGGGAAAATCTAAAAGTATAATTAGGACTTGTGTGAGTAACGGGCTCATCGCACAACCCTCAAAATAAAACTAGGTTGAACTAAATATATAGCTAATGGTGCAACTTAGGTCATCTCCCTTGGAAATGGAGTTCAATGTTCAATTAGGTTCTCTAAATATTAAAGGATCCTAAGAGCTACCTAATTTGGGGGTTTTAATTGAATTAAACTAACCTAAAACTAAATTAAAACAAATTTCCTAATTTCTACCTAATTGTGTGAATTGTGAGTGGAAGATGATCTTGTGACTAGCTTAGGATTTGTCCCTTGGTATCCACTATCCTTATCCTAATCTAACTGTGATTAATTCTAGCCTAAGAGTTCCTAATTGCGTTCATTAGCAAATGATCTTAAATAACCATTCAAGATTCAAGAGACTAGCAATTTGATATTAATTGAGACCTCAACTCCCATTAAATTACTAATTCTTGTGATTAAGATCTTTGAACACTTGAATTCAATAATTAATTGATCAATTAGCCTCTAAATTAACACCCTAGGATATTTAATTAACCAACCAAACTCTGAGGAATCTTTAAATCAAGCAATTAAGCACACCAATTCTCACAAGCATTTTATCAAACACCTTGATTGCACACTTGAAAAATTATAGGAAAATGAAAATTTAGCACTTAATTCATACAATTAATCAGCCAATATCTCTCCTAATCAATGTCTAACTAGCCATCAATCATGAACTACATCAATTTCAATCACTTACAAACTCAACCAAGCATATAAAATAATTAAAATTGATATAGAAAGAGAGAAAAATAAAATGAAAATTTTAGCCCAAAATTCTGATTCTAATTCTTGGATTCAAGCTTTAACTCAAGAGCTTCCTCCCTTTCTAGCCTCAAGGATGAATCAAAGCTTCATTCGGTGGATGGAAATGGAGGAAAATGGAGTGTTGTGTGTTTTGGATGAAGGGAATGGACATGGTGTGTGTTCTGTGAATGGGCTCGATGATGTGATTGAATGATCACGTGAAATACGATGGATGAGCTCATTTCATGGAATGAATGGTTGAGATGAATGCTATAATGATTGAAGCTCTCACGTGTTCTGCCTCTCTTTGTTTTTTAATTAGTGGACCCCACCTTTTTTTCTTTTGTAAAATTTCACGTGCTTCCTTCAGCCTCCCCCTTTCTCACATTCTTTCATTTATTTTATTCTTCGTCACATGCTATTCTATTCTTTTTCATGTTCTGAACTTCATTTTCCATGTCTTCAAATTAGCACCACGATTCTTCTTTCTACTCGTGTGCTTAACATGATTGTTGCTCCCTGTTTCTCACCAAAACGAAGCTCATCCACGTTAGAATCTAAACTCATGATGCAATGTTCTTCTCTTCAAACCTAGTCCACGTTTTAAACTCGTGGCTCTCATTTTTCCAGCTCATGCTTCGTGGCTTCATCTTTTCATTTAAGCTATCACATGCTCAGCTCGTGTTTCTTGTTTCTGCTCGAGCCTGTGACCTCGTGACTACTGCATGGGTATATTTTTCTCTGTCAGCACATTCAGCCCTTCATTTCTTCACATTCTTGTTCATAGCACGTTTTGCATGTATAGGTATTCCTCTAATCATGTGGCTTCTTGTTCCTGCTGCATTTAACTCATATTTTCTGCACTTGCCTCCACGTTAGCTCTATCATAAAAACGTGCTCTGTTTCACGTTGTTTTCCTCTCATTTTTGCTTCTCTTCTTGTTTCCTCGAGTTCCAGCCACTACTGTGTGTGTATTTCTGTCGCTAACTCGTAGCTCTATTCTTCCTTCCCTTTCACCACGTGCAGCTTGATGATCCAGCGTCTTCATTCAGCTGCTGTGTATGTTATTTGCTTCGTTTTATGTCTCTGTTGCCCAGCACGTTGCTTCCTTCTCTTCTGTTTTAAGAAACATTCAACTTCTGCTTCTTCCTTACTCAAGCTCGAAATTCTTCTTCAACTACTGGTCTCGTGTTTCTTCCATGTGAGCTCAAGTTATTCCAAATCTTCATCTCTGTTTCTGCATGAGCTGCTTTTGTTTTGATCTCAGCCAAAGCTTTCTACTGTTCACATGCACAAAAGTTCCAGCCTTCATGCAGCTTTGTCTTTGTTCAGCCATAATCAGCTTGCCTTATTCCCCTCTCCCAGCTCGCGTTAGGACTGTGGCACTTCTTCCAGCTTCTGTTCACAGCACATAAAACTCGAGCTTCTCCTCTATTTTGTACTACTGCCCCTCATGTTTAATCTGAACCCATGGCTTCTTCTTTTCATAAACTAAAAGCTACATCCCCTGCTTCCTTCATTCACTTTGCTTCTCATTTAAACTTCAGCCCAAGATCCCTTTTGATGCTTCTCACGTGTACAAGATGGCTGCCTCTTGTGACGTGGGTGTGTAAATGATGCACGTACTTAACATGGGATTAAGTTGTGTGAAGTGTAGACGTGGATAGCTATAAATCAACGTGAAGTGTGATGAGAGCTGCCCATGTGTGTGTCTTCCTTAAAATATGCACATGCTTCTCCTTCCCATTCCACATCAAAACCTTGCTTCGAATGTATTTAATTTTTATTCTCTTCAACTCTTCCAACTCATGGCTTTTATGATTGTGTTCAAAGCCCATTAAAATCTACACAAAAGAATGGAAAGTGTTAAGTAGGAATACCCACAAAATTATTAAAAAGGAATTCATGCAATAAAATTCAAGAATTTTACAATTTAATTCCTAAAGTGCAAAAGTGGCTATTAAAATTAATTTCCATTCAATTGCATTCATTGAGCCACATTTAATTATTAAAATGACTAAGTTAGGAGGAATAAAATGTATAAAAATCATGCTTATCAATGAGCTGCCCAACTGGTCCCAAACTCCATGCATCTCATTTTGGCCATTTCATCCACACTTATGCACATTTCCATAATTTTATTCAAGAAATCACATTAACATTACAAGCTCATTTTACATTCTAGGATTTACATACCATAATCTCTCACTTATACATGATACGTAAACATATTTATACATGTTCATAACTTCATATGACATATACATCCATGAATTACAACATATGCCAATTATATGGTTTCAAAGTAACAAGATTTCCACATTTTCATGTCATTCCTTCATCTCTCATGTGGTTAACTCACATTGCCTCTCTCTTTGAGTCCACCTAACATGCTAGGACATTGGAGAAGAGGGGATGAGATTCAAAGAATTCCAATAGCTTATCTCCCATTCAATCCTACATAATGGATGCAAACAAGTCTCATAAATGCATGTATGGTCATGTGGACATGTTCAAACATTCAAGAGACATTTTCGTCATTTGAGAAAGTCATATATAGCATACAAAGGCTTGCCAAGCAAGTGGATTGGCCTCACCCAATTTCTTATGGATATTGGACTTGCCTCACCCATTCTTTAAGAGATTTTTAGACTTAACCCTACTCTTGGGAGCCCATCTTGCTTTTGGGAGACTCTTTGCTTTGTCTTAACCAATCTCAAGGGTTTTTGGCTCATCCTCTCCATGGCTAAGGGTTCTTGGCATCACCATACTCAAGCAAACCCAAGCATACATCAAAAACATCATATAAGAGGATATTGTAACATCATGGCACCATGGAATTAAAGTCATGCTAAAACACTTTTCATGGCTTAAAAATACACAGACATACATTCAAGACAAGCTAAGCACACATCCATGTATGAAAGAAGGTGGAGAAAGCTACCTTGCTAACATTTGTACACTTTTTCCTTAAGCCTTGCATCCTCTCCCTTGACCTCATACACCTAAGACGGTGGAGATCATTCCTCTTGGCTTAGAAACAATTTATGAAAGCCAATTAGGCTTATGGAATTAATTCTCAGGCCACACACTTGCTTGAACTTTAGCTTGATCTATAAACCTCATTATGGTTCTATAATTGCACCTAATGAAGCAACACCCTTCAAATAAATTCTAAGCTCTATTCTTTCTTTTCAAATATGATTGTTGACTCCTTTTAAGCCTTTTGGAGTCATTACACAATTAAAACTAAGAGCCTAACTACATGTTACTTCTTTAGGTCATAATATGGAACCTAAAGCACTAACTCACTTTCTATGGTTTTAAATTTTTTTCAAGGCCTCCCTTCATTTTCATTTATCATATATGACTTAAGAATGGGGTTAGAAAATTTAAAACTCTCCCTAGCTATGAGAACCCTTCTTGGCTGAGACAATGAAGCATATTGGGTTCCATGGAGCTTTCTTTGTTTTCTCAAGGGGAGAAGCATATAAGGAGACTTCTAGGGATCTTAGGAGCTCATTTAAACTCTTATTTAGGCTTAGAAATCATCATACAAAATCAGATTTTATAAGGTGCAATTGAAACCCTAGAAATTACATCTTGAAATTTAATTATTAATTTCTTTTGCATATTCTTAATCTCCACACCTTTTTTTCCTTAGAATCACCCTTTTTTGCCTAAAAATCAAATCCTCTTAGGTCTTCTCAAGTGGGGCGAAATGGAGATGAAGAGAACTAAAGATGACAACCATAGGAAGAGAAATTACCTTATTTTTATGGCTTTTCTCACTTGAATCTTGTCTTCTTTGAGCTCCTTTTTTCAAATCCGAATTTTTCCCTCAATTTCTCTCTTAAAGTAGATTTATAAGCTTCATTATAATTATGGGAAACAAAGGAGAATGGAGGAGAAGACGTTTGGAATGAAGAAAGCATGAAAAACTATGAAAATTCATATTTTCTACCTTGAATTTCTCCTCTTTTTCTTCCTCCTCTTGTATGCCTCATCCTCTAGAGTTTTCCTCCAATTTTGGGCAGAACATGGTCATGCATAATGAAGGGAGAAGAAGGGCACATCGTATATATAGGTTGGAGGTAGTTACACTTTTCAAAAATTCTCATTTTGCCCGCCCTTCGTTCTTGACATATTTGTTTCTCCTTCGTTTTAGCTCCTTTTTTAGAACCTTCTTTTCTATTATGAAATTTAGATTCCCAATTTAGTAAAATACCTTTGGAATCACTCAAATCAAAGCTAAAATCTTTCGAATAAATCCATCAAAATTCAAGTACATTGGCATTGGAAAATGTCCACCAGAGGGGATTTAATTGTCCTAGGGCTTTCTATGGTTTTCAGGGCCTCTGAGAACCCTGAAGAACTCAAAACTTTCATTTAAAAAACCCTCCTATGTGAATTCCAAAATTTGCTCAAAATTACAAAAATGCCATTACATTTCGTAAGAAATTGTTTCTTCATTCTAGCTCCGTTTTTCTTTTTGTCTGAGCCTGAAATTCTCATTTTCAGGAGTCTAGAATACTTTTCAAATTTTTTGGGACCTTAACTATCTCATTTTGGGGGACTTTCTTTTGTATCTGTGAATTTCATTCGTTTATAGAGAAACTGTACATTACGTTTTTTACGTTTTCTCTTGTTCTTAGAGAACTAGATGTTACAATAGCAACCATGGGAGAAGAAATTACCTTGTTTTCTTACTTTTTCTCACTTGAATCTTATGTTCTTTGAGCTCCTCTCTTCAAATCCGAATTTTTTCCTTAATATCTCCCTTAAAACAAATTTGTAAACTTCATTTTAATCAAAGGAAACAAAGGAGAATGGAGGAAAGGAGGTTTAGATGTAAGAAAGCATAAAAAATTACCAAAATTCCTTACCTTCAAGCCTTGATTTCTCTTCTCCTTCTTTTTCCCTTGGTGTGCCACTCTCCTAGGGTTTCTTCTTTGGTTTGGGGTAGAAAATATAAGACTCAAATGATGGAAGAGTGGGGCGCCTCCTATTTATAGTTATAGGAGAATAACCTTTTCAAAAATTTCTGTTTTACCTTTTGTTTTTGGCATTTTCGTTTCTAATTCATTTTAGCTCCTTTTTAAGAACTATCTTTTTCATTATAAAATTTAGGTTCCCCATTTAGTAAAATGCCTTTAGAATCACTCAAATCGGAGCTAAACCTTCCGAATGAATCCATCAAAGTTCAGGTACACTGACATTGGAAAATGTCCACCAAAGGGGATTTAATTGTCTTGGGGCTTTCCATGGTTTTCAGGGCCTCTGAGGACCCCGAAGAACTCAAAAATTTCATTTAAAAAATCCTCTTGTGTGAATTCCAAAATTTACTCAAAATTACAAAAATGCCATTATGTTTCGTAAGATTTCCATCAAAATTTGTTTCTTCATTCTAGCTCCATTTTTCCTTCTGCTAAGCCTAGAATTCTCATTTTTAGGAGTCTATAATGTTACTGAAATTTTTCAAAACCTTAACTAATTCATTTTGGGGGACTTGCTTTAAAAATGCACTTGTTTCTGTCGTTTAACAAAAATTGGACATTAATTCTCCCTTTTTTAAAAAAATTTCGTCCTTGAAATTTAGATAACATACCTTATGGGAAGAGTTTTGGATGTTTCTTCCTTATATCTTCCTCTAACTCCTTGGTAGCTTCTTCAGGATATTACCCCTTCCAAACCACTTTTACCAACGGTATTGTCTTATTCCGTAACTGCTTGAGTCTAATGTCCATGATCTGATCATGATATTATGTATGATAGATCATCTTGTAATTACACATTCTCATATTTTATGACATGTGAGGGGTCGGGCTAATACTTTTTGAGCTGTGAAACATGGAATACATTATGTACTTGGCTCAGGTTTGAGGGAAGGGCTAGTCTGTAAGCCACAGGTCCTACTTTATCAAGAATCTGGAAAGGACCTATGTACTTTGGACTGAGCTTTTTACTTTTTATAGACCGACCTTTCCCTGTGAATAGAGAAACTCTAATTAAGACATGGTCTCCAATCTCAAACTTTAACAGCTGTCTACATTTATTCGCATAAATTTTTTGTCTACTCTAGGCCGTCAAGAGTTTCTTTCTAATGGTCTCAATTTGTCTAGAAGTCTAGTCTACTAACTCTAAGCCTATAAGACTTTGCTCTCCTAGCTCAACCTAACACATTGGAGACCTACACTTCCTCCTATACAATGTCTCATACAGTGCCATCTGTATACTTGCATGATAACTATTATTATAAGCAAACTCCACTAGAGGCAAGTATGTATCCCAATTTCCTTTCATTTCTAACACACATGCCCTCAACATGTCTTCAAGGGTTTAGATGGTTCTCCATCTATCCATCTGTCTGTGGGTGATAGGCTATGCTAAATCTGAGTCTAGTACCTAGAGCATCCTGTAATGATCTTCAGAATTTCGATGTGAATCTGGGATCTCTATCTGACACTATGCTCCTAGGTACACCATGTAATCTAACTATCTCTTTGATGTATAGTTAGGCTAATTTATCTAAGGTATAAGTGGCTTTCATAGCTAAGAAGTGCGCTGACTTTGTTAACCTATCCACTATTACCCATATTACATCATGCCTCGATGATGTCTTGGGTAAACCTATGACAAAATCCATTGCTATACTATCCCATTTCCACTTTGGGATATCTAGGGGCTAAAGTAACCCAGTTGGCTTCTGGTGTTTTATTTTCATTTTCTGGCATAATAAACATTAGGAGACATACTTTGCTATGTTTGTTTTCATTCCAAGCCACCTGAACATTTTCTTTAAATCCTGGTACATTTTATTACTACCTGGATGAAGGGTGTACTTGCTTTTATGTGCCTCATCTAATATTTTTTCTCTAATTTTTGTATTTTTAGGCACATACAGTCTATCTCTATATCTTACTATATCATCCTCAGATAGATTGAACTCTTGAATGCTGCCCTGGGCTATCTGGGTTTTAATTTTACTTACATGGTCATCTATCTACTGGGCCTCTCTTATCTGATCCCTCAGGTTATTTTCTATTCGAGTTTCACTCATTAATAATTTCCCTAAATACACATCACAGGACAGACTCATATCTCTAAATCTCTCAATCAATTCCTATTCTCGAATCATCATATAGGCCATGTGTATGGATTTTCTACTTAGGCATCAGCTACCACATTAGCCTTATCGAGATGGTATTTCAATGTGAAGTCATAGTCTTTCCAAAATTCTAACTATCTACGCTATCTCATATTCTACTCTTTCTATTCAAATAAATATTTAAGGCTCTTGTGGTCATTATAAATTTCTCTAACTGCCCCGTATAAGTAGTGTCTCCATATTTTCAAAGCAAATACCACTGTGGCTAACTCTAGTTCATGTGTAGGGTAGTTTTCCTCGTGAGGTTTTAGCTATCTAGAAGCATAAGCTACCACTCAGCCTTTCTGCATAAGTACGCATCCTAACCTTTTCTTTGAGGCATCACTATAGACTACAAAGGTCTCTTAAGGAACAAGGAGTACTAGGACTGGGGCCGTGGTTAGCTTGTGCTTCAATTCTTGAAAACTACTCTTACATTTCTCATTCCACACAAATAGTACATTCTTTCTAGTAAGATAGGTCAGTGGCATCGCTATCTAAGAAAAGCCTTGAATAAACCTCCAATAGTAACCTGCTAAACCTAGGAAGCTCCTAATCTCTGTCACTGTCTTAGGTCTCTCCCACTGTAATACTGCCTCCACCTTATGGGGATCTACTGCGACCCTTGTCTGGGAGATCACATGACCTAGAAATTGAACTTCAGTGAGCCAGAATTCACATTTACTAAGTTTAGCGTACAACTATCTCTCTCTCAAGGTCTTTAAGGCTAATCTTAGGTGTTGCTCTTGTTCCTCTCTACTTTTTGAGTAGATGAGGATGTTATCTATGAAGACTACTACAAATCTATTTAAATATGGCCTGAGGACTTTGTTCATATAATCCATGAATATGCAGGTGTACTCATTAATGCAAAGGGCATAACTAAAACTTCATAATACCTATATCTAGTTCTAAATGCTATTTTAGGAATATCCTTAGCCTTTATTCTAAGCTGATAGTATCTTGACCTGATGTCTATCTTGGAAAATACTGACGCGCCTACTAACTAATCTAGAAGGTTATCTATGCAAGGGAGAGGGTACTTATTCTTAATGGTTTTCTTGTTGAGTTCCTAGTAATCTATACATAATCTAAGGTTCCTATCTTTCTTCTTTACTAATAAGACTGGAGCTCCCCATGGCGAGACACTAGGTCTAATAAAACCTTTCTCTAAGAGCTCTTCTATCTATTTCTTAAGTTCAGCTAGCTCAGTGGAAGCTATCCTATACGAGGCCTTAGACATTGGACCTGCCCCAAGTACAATATCTATAGGAAACTCAACCTTTCTCTCTAATAGTCCACTAATCTCTTTAAGGAATACCTTTGGGAACTCCCTCACTACGGGAATCTTATCTATACCCTCTTTTACCTCAGCCTGGACTGAAAAGAAAACTAGGTACCCCTGACAACCATGCCCTAGAGATCTCTCAGCATAGGAGGTGGTCATGACAGATAACTCAGTCCTCATACTAGGCACAGTCCCACACTCAAGTAATGTAATACATTTGTGGCTATAATCTAGTGTTGCATTATTTACAGACATCTAGTTCATGCCAATGATCACATCAATATTAACAAGGGGCATACAAATCAAATCCAGGGTGGTAAGGTAATGATCAAATTGGATCACAAAATTTAAACAAGCATGGGAGGTAATGGCTCGGTCTCCTGTAGGGGTAGATACATGCAAGTCATATGGTAATGTATATATACTCAGATCCAACCTTTTGGCACAGTTATATGATATAAAAGAATGGCTAGCACCTGAATCAAATAATGTAGTTACAAAAAAAATCATTTATTTTAATAGTACCTTAAATCAGACTTAGGGACCGGCTGGCCTCTTACTGTGACAGGGCAAAGACTCTACCTTGGGTCTGAGGTCTGGAAGGAGGAGCCATCTCCCTTTATTGTGTAATCAGTGGAGGAGCCTGGGTACAATCCTTAGCCATATGTCCCAGCTTACCACACCAAAAGCATACATTTTTCCTAACATAGCATAGTCTGGTTCTGTGGTTCTTACCACACTGGGGAACCTGTGATAGGTGTGAAGCTACCTCTGCTGGACTAAGTCCTCTGTCTTTTGCCTTTTCAGCCCCACTGGCCTCTACCACCTTTTCAGCTAGTACCTGTAGCTTGTGATCCCTCTCTAGGTCTCTTGGGCTCAGGGAGGGGTGGCCTAGCACTGGAAGTAGGCTACATCTTCCTAAGGTTCATCTCTGTAACCCTGCATATCTAGACCAGGGTATTAAAGTGCTTGATCTCTATGGTACTACCCTATCTCTGATCTTAGGGAGCAAGCATTTCTCTAATCTATTTTCTTTTCACCTCTCATCATCATGCCTCTTTAAGTAAAAGGAGTATCAGGAGAGCTTTACAAATTTCACCACATATTGGTCCATGGACATCTCTGTCTATTTCAGGAGGATAAATTCTGATTCTTTCTCATCCCTGACTGAGTTAGGGAAATATTTCTCGTGGAATACCTCGAGGAATGCCTCCCATGTAATCGGAAGGTTCTTCACCCTCATAATAGGCTTAGTGCCCTTTCACCCAGTCTGCTTCTTTTTGCAACTAGAAGATAGCCATCTTGGCTTTTTGCTTAGATGTGCACTCTATCACCTCGAAGATTTTCTCTAACTGCATAATCTAGGCCTCAGTGTTTTTTGAATTCATCTTACCATCAAAGTTGGGAGGCTTAAACTTTCTGAACTAGGTGATGATCTTTCTGGTCGAGGGTTGCTCCTGAGTTGGAGGTGTCAGAGCTGGTGGAATAGGGGCAACCATCTGTGCATGTGGCTATAGATTTAAGTGAGTCACCCCTGAGTACTTGGGACAATTTGAGTGGTGAGGTGGCTGTGGAGGAGTAGGTGTAGGGCCCTAACTTTTCCTCTCAGCAAGCTATTCCTGTAACTACATAATAATGGCCTGCTGCTAATCCAAGCGAGCCATGATAGACTGTAAGGCTCCAGTGTAATATCCAGTCCTCTGGAAATGAGAGAAAACGTGAGAAACATAATATACGATTTCTCCGTAAATGAATGAAATTTACCAGATACAAAAGGAAGTCCCCCAAAATGAGATAGTTAAGGTCCCAAAAAATTTTGGAAGCATTATAGCCTCCTAAAAAGGAGAATTCCAGGCTCAAATTGAAAGAAAAACAGAGTTAGAATGAATAAACAATTTTTTATGAAAAGCTTACAAAACAAAATGACATTTTCGTAATTTTGAGAAAATTTTGGAATTCACATAGGAGGGCTTTTTAAACGAAAGTTTTGAGTTCTCTAGGGTTCTTAAAGGTCCTGAAAACCATGGAAAGCCCTGGGACTGCTAAAACTCCTCCGGTGGACGTTTTCTAATGTCAGTGTACCCAAACTTTAATAGATTTGTTCGAGAAGGCTTTAGCTCTGATTTGAGTGATTCCAAAGGCATCTTACTAAATTGAGAATCCAAATTTCATAATGGGAAAGACAGCTCTCAAAAAGGAGCTAAAACAAAGAAGAAACAAAAATGCCAAGAACGAAGGGCACAATAGGAATTTCTGAATAGTGTAACTTCCTCCCCCCCTATATGATGCACCCTTCTTCTCCCTTCATTATGCACGACCATGTTCTGCCCAAAACTAAAGGAAAACCTTAGGGGATAAGGAACACAAGAGGAGGAAGAAAAGGAAGAGAAATTCAAGGTAGAAAGGTATGGGTTTTCATGGTTTTTCATGCTCTTTCTCTTCCAAACCTCTTCTCCTTCATTCTCCTTTATTTCCTCCCCCCTATATGATGCACCCTTCTTCTCCCTTCATTATGCACGACCATGTTCTGCCCAAAACTAAAGGAAAACCTTAGGGGATGAGGCACACAAGAGGAGGAAGAAAAGGAAGAGAAATTCAAGGTAGAAAGGTATGGATTTTCATGGTTTTTCATGCTCTTTCTCTTCCAAACCTCTTCTCCTTCATTCTCCTTTATTTCCTATGATTATAATGAAGTATATGGATCTGTTTTAGAGGAGAAATTGAGGGGAAAATTCGGATTTGAAGAGAGAAGCTCAAAGAACACAAGATTCAAGTGAGAAAAAAAATAAGAAAACAAGGTAATTTCTCTTCCTATGGTTGTCATCTTTGGTTCCCTCCTCCTCTATTTCACCTAACATGAGAAAACCCTAGGAGAACTTGATTTTTAGGTAGAACCAAGGGTGAATCTAAGGAAAAATGGTGCAGAGATTAAGAATATGCAAAAGGAATCAACAAAAAACTATTAGATTTCAAGATGCAAGTTCTAGGGTTTCAATTGCAACTTGTAAAATCTGATTTTATATGATGATTCCTAGGCCTAAATAAGAGTTTAAATGAGCTCCTAAGATCCCTAAGTGGCTCTCCATATGCTTCTTCCCTTGAGAAAATAAAGCAAACTCCAAAGAGCTCCATTTCCTTTATAGCCTCGGCCAAGCAAGGATAGCATTACTAAGGAGAGTTTTAAATTTTTTTAAGCCCATCCTTGAGTCATATATGATGAGTGAAAATGAGGGGAGGCTTTGGGAAAAATTTAAAACTCATAGAAAGTGAGTTGGTGCTTTAGGTTCCATATTATGACCTAAAGAAGTAACATATAGTTAGGCTTTTGGTTTTAATTGGGTGATGACTCCAAGAGGCTTAAAAGGAGTCAAGAATCATATTTGAAAGGAAAGAATGGAGCCTAGAATTTATATGATGATTCCTAGGCCTAAATAAGAGTTTAAATGAGCTCCTAAGATTCCTAAGTGGCTCTCCATATGCTTCTTCCCTTGAGAAAACAAAGCAAACTCCAAATAGCTCCATTTCCTCTATAGCCTCAGCCAAGCAAGGATAGCATAACTAGGGAGAATTTTAAATTTTTTTAAGCCCATCCTTGAGTCATATATGATGAGTGAAAATGAGGGGAGGCTTTGGGAAAAATTTAAAACTCATAAAAAGTGAGTTGGTGCTTTAGGTTCCATATTATGACCTAAAGAAGTAACATATAGTTAGGCTTTTGGTTTTAATTGGGTGATGACTCCAAGAGGCTTAAAAGGAGTCAAGAATCATATTTGAAAGGAAAGAATGGAGCCTAGAATTTATCTAAGGGGTATTGTTTCATTAGGTGCATTTATAGACCATAGTGAGGTTATAAGTTAACCTAGTGTCTAAGCAAATTGTATGGCCTTAGAATTGAGTTCATGAACCTAATTGGTTTCCATGAATTGTGTCTAGGCCAAGAGAAAGCATCTCCACAAGTTGTGTATGTAGCCGAGAGAGGAAGGCTTGATTCAAGAAGAAAAGTGTGTGATTGTGTACAAGGTAGCTTTCTCTACCTTCTCTCATGCATGGATGTGTGCTTAGCTTGTCTTAGAATGTATGTATGTGTATTTTCAAGCCATGAAAAGTATGGTAGCATGATTTCCTATGCCATGGTTTTATGATGACATATTATGCTTATATGATATTTTTTATGTGTCCTTGGGTTTGCTTGAGTGTGGTGAGGCCAAGAACCCTTAGCCATGGTGAGGATGAGCCAAGAACCCTTGAGATTGGTTGAGACAAAGCAAAGAGTCTCCCAAAAACAAGATGGGCTCCCAAGAGTATGGTTAAGTCTAAGAATCTCTTAAAGAATGGGTGAGGCAAGTCCAATATCCACAAGAAATTGGGTGAGGACAATCCACTTGCTTGGCAAGCCTTTGTGTGCTATGTATGACTTTCTCAAATGACGAAAATGCCTTTTGAATGTTTGAACATGTCAACATGACCATACATGCATTTATGAGACTTGTTTGCATCCATTATGTATGATTGAATAGGAGATGAGCTATTAGGATTCTTTGAATCTCATCCCCTCCTCTCTAATATTCTAACATGCTAGGTGGACCAAGAGAGCAAGGTAATGGAAGCCAACCATCTTAAGGATGAGAGGATGACAACAAAGTCCTTGAATTTTGTTACTTTGAAACCATATAATTGGCAAATGATGTAATCTATGGATGTATATCTATCATGATACCATGAACACATGTAATTATTGTGATGACCCTAACTTCTAATCATTGTAATTAAGGTTAAATACGTTATTAATAGCCATAAATCAAGGTTACAAGACATTATGACTAATTGCATTTAAAAAATGTAGGGAAATTTGAACCTTAATGTTATTAGGGTTATCAACCAAATAATAACAAGAATTCATGTATACGAGGGAATCAAATACTCATTTATAAGCTTTTGATTCAATTACCCATTAATTTCAACTCACAAGAATCTTCCACCAATGTTTCTAAGTCATCCCGTGGGGTTACCATAGGAAAAACCAAGATTTCTAGGTTTGAATGAGAGTTTGGGGTCGTTAGCAATGGCTAAATGTCTTTCCGCCACGGCCAATTGCTCTTGGGTTCACTCTTTATCACCACAGCAAGTTGGAGCTTCGCCATGGCTAACTTATATGGCACCGTAGTGAGGAAACCTCCTGGAACCTACCTCACTCACCTCTCGCTATTGCCTACAACCAATTCCCCCTTTCACCGCGGCTAATTCCTCTCTAGAACGCTTGACACAATTTCATAAAAGTTCGCCACAGCTAATTCCCATTTAGCCGTGGCGAATTACCCTCTAGACGACTCCTAGTTTTATCTGTCACATTTCACCATGGCTAATTCCACTTTTCACTGCGGTGAATTTCTCTCTAGTACTCTTCCTGGGGAACTTTGCCTCTATTGGTCGCGGTGAAATGCCTTCTGATCCTACAACTTCTAAAACCTTATCTCATACTCTCCACTCTCCCTTTAATGACACCCTAGGGCCACTCTACCTTAATTATGGGGCTCCAATAGTTTTCATTAGCCTAATTTACCCAGCTAATTTATTATTACTAGTTCAAGACTTAAGAGTCAATTTCTACTCCTTCTACTAACCTATATCAGCAAGTCCATAAAGTAATAACAGTAAGAGTTCATGAACTATCAACCATTATCATTCAATACTTATTCTATTAGAGATTCCATATATCATTGAATTCAAATCAATAATCTATTATATTCCATAATGACATTTCCAATAGTAGACCATATCATGCTTTCAAGAAAGTTCATACATCAAATACTATAAGTTCATACATCCAATACCAAGCTATAATGAGATTTAAGTCCCTAATAGATACAATTCAACTAATCAAAATATAAATGCCTACACTTAACAATATGATTACATGATGATGCTATATAAACAAATAACAAAATTGCATCTATTCTATTTAGATCAATGCAAGTGTAGCCTCCTTCACACATGGCTGAAGCTCATGGATTTTCATCCACTTGCTTCCCCTTATTCTTACCCAAAGGACCTTCACCTGAAAGTATGATCCCATGAAATGAGATGAGATGCAAATCTCATTAACCAAGGCAAATTCCATTCATATATTGTGGTTTAATTACATATATGTATGATTTCATATAAGCATCAGAAAACATACCAGCGACATCAGTAAATGAAATAATTAGGCTATCTATGATTACTATCCCATACTAGCAATCACAATTCCACATGTTAAAGGCCAATAACACCAAGAGAGGCCCGTCCACAGCATTTACTCCCCAATGAGCACAACCAGGGCTCAGTGCATCTAAGGTTTGATCATAACCTAGTGCCCGATCGAAGCATATGCACGAGTGGCAGTCGCACTATAGCTCCACCATGGACTCATAAGGTCTAATTACATATAACAAATAGCCAACCAATTCATTTAGCATTAAAATTATAATCATGCAGCAAATATAAAATGAAAATAGACATATGCATGGAATTAGCATGTAACCCTAGTTACCTTACTCTGTAAACAATTGAAAAGCCACCAGCAGTGCCAAAATCTCCCTATAACCATAACATCAGAAGATTACTACTTTAAATCATAATGTACAACAGCAACAAATACTTAAGGAATTAAAATACTAATGGCTACCCGGAAGACGCTTACCCAGCCACTATAAATCCCTAAATTCGGATTGAATATGCCTTCTACCAGAAACTTCAATATATCACCCTAATTCCTAAGCAAATTCATACAAAATTAATACCCATACTATAAATCAACCATGGGGGTCTTAAACCAGTATAAAATACATTAGAATGGAGAGTTTAAACTTACCCAATGTCCCTTCCAGCCTCTACCTCTGAAAATCCTCTAGGAAAATACCAAACAACCACATTTTAGATTTTGGTTATGGTGAAAATGCTCTAAGTTATATAATAAGTACCTTGGCTGATTTTGAGCTTAGAAGTGAGAAATGGTAGATTTCTTACCCCAAACCCTAGCCTCCCTTCAAACCTCCAAAAATGAGTTGTGTGTTTTGTGTTTCTGCATAAGGGAGGGGAAAGGCTGAATATGTTTAGGGTTTTGGATGGGTTTGGGCTAACCTAATGGCCCAAGTCTATATGGGTTTAGACTTTGAGTAGAATTGGGCTAAGTTTTAACTTGTTGGTCTAATTTTAACAATTTGGACTTTTAGTTAGGTTGTGTCACGTTTTTTAGGAGCCCACTTAGTTGAGGTTTGCACAAGGGGTATTAGGCCAATTACAAGGGCTTATATAGGTTGGGTCTTGGGTCTCTATCTCATTAAATCAAATTGGGCCCTCCCTAAGTGCTCTCTCTTAGGCCAATTCTCACATTAAAAGGTTGGTTCTACACCTAAAATTATTGGGCCTCCATTAGTCCTTAACGTTGGCCTATTTAATTTAATTTGGGCCTAAATGGGGTTTATAACTCAATTAAATTTCAAACTCATATTAATGATTTATCTCTCTAAAATTTTTATTCACTTAACTTGCCCAATTATCCGATATTAATTATTCTTAATTAACCTAAATCTATGATTAATACCTTAATTAATTTTGAGGTGTTACAATTATGATAATATGTCACGTATGAATGAGAGAATATGTTATGTGATCATTAGAATGTGATTTGAGTATGTTTTGGCAAATGAGCTTTTTGGATGACATTATGGAAATGTGTATAAGTGTGGATGAGATTGCCAAAATGAGATACATGGAGTTTGGAACCATTTGGGTAGCTCACACAAGTCCTAATTATGCTTTTAGACTTGTCCAAGAGGTGCCAAACCCCAAGGAAAGCCATTTGGACATTTTGGTATTCTATATGGAGCCAAAATTGACTATAATGAAATCCTATATTACTTTTTCTTCAAATGATCTCTTCCTAATCTAAGATTTGTCATGCAATTAGGGCTCATTGAGGGCTTTTTGGAAAGCTAAAGAACATCATTTTCTGAGGTCTACAGAATATTTGATGAGTTTTCAAAGTTGGCAAATTTTCTAGTTTTGGTCATGTCACTGTTCATACTGGTCCAAAAATAAAATCTATCACACAGGGCCCAAATGATGTCCAATTGCCATAAAATTTTATAAATAGAAAGTAGACATTCTCGATGAAATGTTCCAACTAAAAGCACCTCATTTGGAGTGTAGAGAGGGAGATATGAATATTTGAAGAATATACCCAGTATTAGGAGCCTCACTCGACCTCAGTTACTGTTCAATTGAATTCCGAGGTCTGGGAGTGCCTGAGCTAGTCTGGAATTATTTTTAACCTCTAGCTAACATCCACATCTTTCTAAATGGTATCATTTACATATATTGGATTTTTTTTAAATTAATTGGACATTTTCAAATTTTGCTGCATAAATCTGTGACAGAATCAGTGGATAGCTTAACCTCTAGACCATTTCAGGTGTCAAAAGTCCTCTATAGTGGATGTTATGATCTAGACATATTTTTAGTATGAATTATACATCCATATATTTCTTGAATGACCAAGAATGCATGATTTTGATTTTTCTAGAATTAGTTATGAATTCCCAAAATTTAGTCAGAAAAGGGGCCAATTCTGGCCGAAATTTAATATGCATATTTTAAGCTTCCCTTCGTGATTCTTGAGATGTAGGCCATATTTTATGATGTAAATGAGTTTTATTCATGTAATTAAAGATGAGGATGCATGGTATGAGCTCACACAGTCCATGTAACACTGAACAAAATTTTTATATACAACATAACGCGAAAATAATCAATATTTTATATGCCATTCCTTGTGATTTTCATGAAGTGCATGGCATGAGGCATTCTAATTACATGAGAGAGGCTAAGATATTATGGTTTTACATTTATTGGTATCAGAACAAAGCTCCAGCTCTCTCAGATTGAATTTGGCTTGGGGATGTAGCAATAGGGCTATGTAAAGGTTTGAATGGATAGGTAAAGTCTTATATGCAACATGTTGGGTGTATGAGTATAGTTTATGGCTTTATTCATGATAAGTAAGTTGTATGATGATCTTAGAGTAGTTAGTGGACACCAAGAAAGAGTGGTCTCTAGAGTAGCTTAAGCAGAGTTGAGTGATCCCATGGTTAGAGTTTGATGAGATATGATAGCTCGTCAGGATCAGTGGCAAGCCCTAGATATAAATGATGAGAAATGATCTCGTTGATATGAAGAGGCTTGCTAAAGAAATTATGTGAGGCCTAATTGATAATTGCTAATTTTCATATATTTTTCCTCTTCTAATTAGGCTTTTTTATTATAAATTTTGGCTTAAGGGACTTCAATTGGAGAATAATTGAGTTTATTGACTATTTTAGTATTTTAGGAATTAAATTGCAAAATTATTGGTTTTAATGCATAAATTTGTTTAAATAATATTGTAAGATTATTCCTACTTAATTGTCTCCATTGTTTTTATGCAGACTTTGAGAAAATTAAATCTTAATGTTGGAGAAAATATGGAAGGTTATTTTGAGAAGGAAGCCACGAGTCCATTCCATCACTTCACTCTGTTTCACTAACAGAACATAATCACATACTGGCCACTAGTTGGGTGGGCGAGCTAAATGAAGAAGAGAAGAAACTTGCAAGCTAAGGTTGGAAGGAGACCACGTGAGAAGCAAATGAAAAGCATGCAGTAGTTTAAGTGGAGGAATCACATGGAAATCGAAGGAACAAGAAACCACGTCACACGAGCTGTTGATGTAAGAGGAGTCTCGAGTTTCACGTGAGAAGAGCTAGGACAAAGCTTCATGTGAGAAGAAGATGCATGAAGGAGCACGTGAGGAGTTACATGAGGAGCTGATGCAGCACACGTTGAATAGAACCATGCATGAAGCACATTGATCCATTGAGAGACCTATCAAGGCTATAGACTCCATTCCCTACACCTCATCCGAAGAAACCACACATGCGAGCTAAAACACAAATAGCTCCATGTAAAGAGGTTTTGGGTTGAAAGTGTGGAGGAATAGAGAAGAAGGTTTTTCTAGTGGGGATGAGTGGGAAAATGTAAATGAAGCTACGGGCTGAAGATAGAATACAAGAAGAATAAAAAGAGGCTCGAGGTGATGACTTTCACGAGTCTGAATTAAAGAAGCTACATAATGCATTTGAGCTGATGGAAGCTTCCCACATCGAAGAAGCATGGAGAGGCAGCTAAGGGCTTTAGTTGGGAGAGAAAGCTGAGCTGATGAAGAGAGCGTCAGAATGGATTAAAAGTTGACATGGAATAACACGAGAGAAGGCTAAAGCTGGGAGAAATATAATAACATGAGCTGAGAAGTATGGCTAACGCGTATTAATGAAGCTTGCACGAGCTGGATTGGAAGCTACAGAGCAAGTGGAAGAGAACTAATGAAGCCACATGATTCTTAGTAAGAATAAAACTATAGGTTGATGTAGTCTATTCATGTGCAGCTGAGGCAACATGTAAAAGGAGTCATGCGCACACAAGATAATACATGGTCATCGCGCAACCCTCAAAATAAAACTAGGTTGGATATTTTATGCAATATAGGGCACAACGTAGGTCATCTCCCTTGGAAATGGAATTTAATGTTCAATTGGGTTTTCTAAATATTAAAGGATCTTAAAAGCTATCTAAATTAGGGGGTTTTTGATTGAATTAAACTAAGTAAAATGAAATTGAATTAAAGTTCCTAAATTTTACCTAATTGGATAAATTATGGGTGAATGATGGTCTTGTGACTAGCTTTGGATTTGTCTCTTGGTATCCACTATCCTTATCCTAATCCAATTATGATTAATTCTAGCCTAAGAGTCCCTATTTGTGTCTAATACAAATTATCTTGAGTTACCATGCAAGAATCAAGGGATTAACAATTTAATGTTGAATTGAAACCTCAATCTTGTATCAAATTGCTAACTCTTGTCATTAGGATCAATGAACACTTGAATTGAGTGATTAATTAATTAATTAGCCTCTGAATTAACACCCTAGGATGCTTAATTAACCAAATAAACTCCAAGGAATCCTTAAATCAAACAATTAAGCACACTAATTCTCACAAGCATTTTATCAAACACCTTGATTGCACACTTGACAAATGGTAGGAAAATGAAAATCTAAAACTTAATCCATGCAATTAATCATTCAAAATTCTCCTAATCAATATTTAACCAGCTATCAATCATAAACTACATCAACCTCAATCATTTACAAGCTTGACCAAGCAAATAAAATAATTAAAATTGATATAGAGAGAGAATAAAATAAAATGAACTCTGAGCCCCAAATTTGATTCTAATCCTTGGATTCAAGCTTCAACTCAAGAGCCTTCCTCCTAGCTAATCACAAGGTAGATTAGAGCTTCATTGGAGAATGGATGGAGGTGAGAAAAATGAAGGAAAAATGGGGTGGAAGGGCATGGAGTGGCTGCTGGACGAGGAATGGAATGTCGCATGAATAGATTCTGGATGGATGGAATGTATACTTGGAATGGACGAAGTGGATGAATTACATGATGGATTATGCGTCTGGATGATGACAATGGATTTATTTAAATGAATGGCATCATCCCTTCTTACGTGATTTCTTTTTAATGTTCTACGTGCTACCTCTCATTTATTCTGCCCATAGCTACATGCATTTGTATATAAGGTGGGCCCCACTTCATTTTGTTTTATAATATTCCACATGCTTCCTTCTCCACGTAGCTTCTTCTTCGTGCAGTTTCCTCTCCATTTTGCTCACATACACATAGAACTCAAGCTGCATGTGCATATGAGTGTGCTTGAGGCTTCTTCTCTTTAATCTCCAGCTCACACTTCTTCTCTCAAATACATATTCTGCCTTTTCTCCACGTGATTCCTCTACACTGCTGTTCATAGCCATGTAAGACTTAAGTCTCTTCTTTAGCTGCTGTACTAAGTTCTGCCTCTACACCCATAGCTTTTCTTCTTTATGTATATGTTTTTGCTCATGGCTTCTAAGTTTCTCACGTCAGCTATTGTTCACACGACCTGCTGTTCTACCTACATTGAGCTTCCTTCTCCTCACTTAAACCATGGCTTGCTCATTAGGAGTGTCTTATTCAACTTCAGAGTTGCATGTGTGTTTCTCCACGTGTTTCTTTATGTGTTTGTAGCCCCACATCAGCTTCTACGTTACACTCTTCCTTTCATGTAGCTACTGTTCTACTGATTCTCTTCATGCATCATGCAGATCCCTTCTTCGCATTTTGACGTCCTTTTCTTTTCATCACGTTATTATTCACGTCAGCTCCACATGCTTCTTTCACTTACTCTGGTCAGCGTTGTTCTGTAGCTTATTTTCTTGTTTCTTCTTCAACTCGAGTTTGCATGCTTCATGTTTCTTCTCCAACCAAGCACAAAGCTTCATCTCTTTCTATCATGTTTGTTCCTTCCCTTATAACAGCCAAGTTTAACACTTGCTAACCTGTAGCTGATCCATGCGGCTCATGCAAGCTTCTTCTCTCTATTTCTGCTTCTCTTCTTTTTCTCATCCCACATTTTGCTTCTTGCTTGAACCCGTGTGTTTCTTCATTTAACTTAGCTCCTTTCCACATTGAAGCTGCACCTCCTTACACAAATTCCATGTCAACCCATAAATGCTTCATGTAATGAGAGCTTTTTCTTCTTGTAAACCATCACTTAAGCCTCCATGCATATAAAACCCAAGCCTTCTCATCAAGAACCCGTTGCTTCTAATGTGTTGCTTATTTGAAAGGTGTTAGTATGAGCTATGGTTTGCTTTCCACGAGAGAAACAAGGGACCTGGAGCTTACTTCTTCTTAAAACCCATTGCTCCTATTCAAATGCTATTTTATTCTTCCATTCCAATTCCATTACCCATAAAAAATTTGCAAAAATAATAGGAAGAATATTCACCAAATTATTTGAGATAAAATTGAGCATTAAAAACCAATAATTTGTAAATTAATTCTTAAAATGTAGAAAATGGCTACTAAAACCAAATTCCCTCTAATTAGACCTCTAAAGCCATATTTGGATACTAAAATGCTTAAGATAAGGAGAATAAAATATATAAAAATCATGTTTATCAGTGACACACGAAAAGAATTTACTGAGCAAGTGAGATTTTAATGAATTATAAACTGGAATTTAGCTACGAAATGACATGGATTAATGAAGCATCATGTGGGAGAAAAATGCAAAAAAGAGGCAAGCTGAGGGGCATATGACTCATGAAGGAAAGAAAAGAAAAACATGACCTAAAGTTGGAAAAGAGGCGAGCTGGGAGCGAGGAGAGAAGGTGAAAAAGACGATGTAAAGGCTATAGCTCCAGAGGCTGAACGAAGAGGCATTTTCTCATCGGTTTCTCCATGGCTGCTGCTCATTCCATTGATTCTCCTTCGATTAAATTCTCCATGGTAGCTTGAATCATCCTTAGTGGTTAGCTGAAGCTTGGAAACTCCCAGATGCAGATTTAAGCTCCACATTTCCTTATCAAATTGGATAAAAATTCCTTACTTACTCTTTTAATTCCAGCATTAATTCTTTTATTAATTTGACTAGGTCTAGTTTATTAATTTAGGAATTTAATTGCTAGAAATTATTGGATTGATTTATTTTATGGATTGAGTATAATTTGATCTTTGGAATTTTAATTGTGATCATTACATGTTTGTGAAAAATCCAAAATTAGTGCTGTGCAAATTACTTTTAAATTCCTTTTGATTTTAGGCTAATTGATGCAATGGTTGTTAGATTGAGTGGCTAGAATTTTTGTGCAATTAATTGTTTGAGGAATTAATTAATCTAATTGGTTAATTAGCATCTTAAGTGAATTGTGCAGTAGATTTTATTGATAAACTAGGATTGGTTATAGTGTTTTCTTGTTCTTAATTCAATTGATTAATTTTTCAAGGTTTCTTATGGTTGCAAATTCCTTGAACAATTGATGAATTGAATCTTGGATGGTCATTCAAGAGCTTTTATGGGGAATACACTAATGAGCAAGAAATTAAATCCAAATTTGGTACACTAAAATGGGAGCAAGGATAATTGAATTCTAAGGAGTCCAATACAAGGCTAGCTACCATATTTCCTTAATTGTTCACTTCATTTTAGTCTTAAGTTTTTTATTCTTGTCATTTACAATTTAGTTCAATTAAATTCTAGCATTTCAAAACCTCTAAACAAGTTCCATTTGGTAATACTTAGAATACTCTTTCATAAACAAGTTGAGGCACAAAGACTCCTTGGGAAATTACCTGGGTTGTACCATTACCTATAGAATTTATTTTGCTACCTAGTTTTATTTGAGATTGTGTGACATAATCGTCACTAATTCTCCTTGATAGTCATAGTCAGGCCATTCCTAGCTATCTCACGTAATGCAGAGACAAGTATGATGCAGCGCGGCATGAGATGAGACTGTGACTGCACAGGACCAGTTTAGAGAGGAAATGAAAAGAGAATTATCCCCTAGCCACATGACCCAAATGTCTAGATAAGTTCCAGAGCCCAAAAGGCTAATTTCCTCAGGCCAGAGGTTGAATTACAAGCTACACCCTAAAGCCTGATAGCCTTAAAATGATAAGTAGTTATGCATGAATAAAGCAAGAGGTAGAATCCTCTAGCTTGATAATGGGCTAGATATAGAGGCAGTGAGGCTTAGGTTGGTAGCTAAAGATGAAATTCCAATCCATCAGAGGCCGAAGTAACGAGGTAATCCAAAGAGTTGCTCGTCATGACCAATACTCAGACAAGAAAACTAAGGTGAACTGAGGCTAATTAGCCCTGGCGAATGATGTACTAACTATAGCAAATGGCACCATGAACGCCTTGTTAGTCATATTCAGGCCAACTTGAGAAAGGAGTTGATAAGGGGTCAGATGACCTACAGAAAAGGGTATTAAATAGTTACGAAAGATTAGTAAGAAATCCGTGGGCCTAGCAAATGAGATTGAAAAAAGGGCTCAGCATAGAGAAAGTTAAACACAGGGATGATAAGGTTGTTGAGACCCATTTTTAAGGCATTGACTCCAAGCTAGGGTGCTACCCTGTGAGACACTGAATGATAAAATGTTAGTGTAGCCTCAAAATAACGTAAGATAAAACTACCAGCAATAAGGCGAATAATGAGTGGCCTAGAAAGGTGTACCTCATATGTAACACCTAGAGGCAAGCATGAGTAGCCCAATAACAAAGGCTCAAAAAAGAATGAGGATAGTTAGTAAGCTACAAGTCCAATGAGATGGCTAGCTTAAGCTGAGCATAAACTAAAGCTTGGGGAAGATTACCAGTAGCATCATTCCATGTGAGATATGTAAATGAAAGGCTTAGTGAAAGTTCTCTTTAGATTGAGAAATGAAAGATGAGACATTCTAATGTTGGGGAAACCACCTATTAGTGGTTAGTAAATTCCCCTAGATAGACCCCTCTGATTATAGAGCATAATGATAAAGGAAGCGAGGAAGAGCTGAGAAACTAGCTATAAAAAAGATACCCTTGCTTTAGTAATGATTAAATGAGTAAGCTAAGCCCAATAAAGTAAATAGATAGGGGTCCGATAGTTAGTTAGATGAGCTCCCTAATATGAGAATGTAGGGGTTAAGGCACATGCATGATTAGAGCACCCGGTAGAGCATAAGTTTTCAGTAAGGTACAATCCGGGCATTGAGTGTATGTGTCCTAGATTGGATTAGCAGAACCCTAGAAATAGCATACTATGCTTCTGGGGATGAGGCTAAAGAGGCTAAATAGAAAGAAAGCCTAGCTTTGATCCGAGCATAGAAGCAAGTTGAGATAGACAGTTAGTTCCTTAGTATCTTTAGGGAAGCTCGAGAGAGCTAGAGATTGCCTAGGAAGGCGAGCCTTGTGTTATATAGAGAAAGAGTGTAACTCGAGAGTGCCATAGAATGAAATCCTTGGGATTATATGAAATAGAATTCTTCTTACCAAGGGATAGTCTAGCTAAGAGTAGAGTAAGAGTATAAGTGAAAAGTAGACCCCCTTGATGTTATAGAGAGTGAATAAGTGGAGGAACCCTAGAAAAATGCAGGTGCTGTTGAGCATAAAGAAACCTGAACTGGCAACAGAAACAGCCAGTAGTAAAACATCTTTTACCTAAGTAAAAGGATAAGAAAGATAGAAAGAGAAGATATGATAGTGTTTAAGCTGAGGACATATTAGCTTGAGAATAGATATTCAATTAATGTGCTTCAGTACTTAAGAAAGCATACTTGCATAGATGCCCTTTTTGCATGATAGTGCCCAAGGTAAAAATAGTTGAGTAATCTAAAGAGATCTAGGGATGAAGCAGAGAAAGAATCCTATTTTCCTTGAGCACTCTACAAGAATAAGGCATATAGAGAAAAGTAAGAGAGAAATACTTTAAATTGTTGGGAAACTTGTAATATACAAGTGATAGTCACTTTGAGCTTAGTCATGAGGCACTTGTGTATTAGTGTTTGATGTTATGATTTGCCTGCAACAATGGTTACATGTATTGGGTCTAGCCAACCCAGTAGTAATATGACTTGAGTGTGTAACAAACGATGGCATTAATCATCAAAGTATCCCAATAATAGAAAGGTATCCTAGTTAGCTAGATAATGAGATAAGTTAGAAAAGAAAGGTAAAAAGATTCCAGTAATATCAAAATAATGAGAAAAGCATACAGAAAGGAATCCCTAGTAAAGAATGTTCAGATTCAGTATGTATAGCCCGAGTCCCTTATAGTATATGTAAATGAAAGGAATAGGGGCCAGTGTATATGGCCTCTCTCCTGCCAGAGATGTTAACCACACTCAGTGTGTGAGATGCCCTAGTGCCAAAGCACTTAAAAGCAAAACTTGGGCATAGTTAGAAACTGTAGGATATGAGAGGAGGGCTAGAACGAGTATATATAAAGTAAGTAAGTCAATAGAGTAAGAAAAGAAAGCCCAAGCAAAAAGGGGTTGAAGTGGGAATTTGAGGATCTTATGGGGAGCAATGAATGAAAATTTAAAATGCTCCTTAGTATTAGTATGATGGGATCCTAGAGAATCAGATGACACAGAACCTACTTCGCATGAAGACATGATGTACTTTTGAGTTTAGCCTCAGCTAGTATGAGTAATAGTAATCAGACTTAGTGAGCATGTATTTTATTGTCAGATACAGTGATCTTAGGCTTTGACGTCTCCTAAAGATAGATCGCAGTAGATCCTAGCATAGCATAACGGGTTACAATAGACCCTAGCAGGGCTCTGAAAGGTTGTAGTAGACCCAGGGGTCACAGTAGATCCTAGAGAGTTATAGAGAGCCCTAGCTACAGCATGATAGTTCTTTGGTGAAATGATAGCTTGAAAGAGTTTTTATAGAACAGTTAGTCTCAGAGACCAGTACAGTTTTAGCTAGTTTTTATCTCAGAGACTAGATACCTCCTGAGTCTGGTAGACAGTTACTATAGAGATATGAAGGCTTTCCTTAGCTCTCTTTAGAGATGAGCATAGTGTATGGGATGAGGAAAGTAAGAAATTAGCCTTCTAGAGTTAGAGCCAGACAAATCACTACCTAGCAGATAGTAGCCTTGACCGAGGGATAAAGAGATCCCCACATGCTAGCTTATGTAATCAGAAAGGGGTCAGGTGCAGTTTTTATATGAGGTAAGTGGTACCATATATTGATAATTACTAATTTTCATATATTTTTCCTCTTCTAATTAGGCTTTTTTATTATAAATTTTAGCTTAAGGGACTTCAATTGGAGGATAATTGAGTTTATTGACCATTTTAGTATTTTAGGAATTAAATTGCAAAATTATTGGTTTTAATGCATAAATTTGTTTAAATAATTTTTTGAGATTATTCCTACTTAATTGTCTCCATTGTTTTTGTATAGACTTTGAGCAAATTAAATCTTAATGTTGGAGAAAATATGGAAGGTTATTTTGCGAAAGGAGCCACGAGTCCATTCCATCACTTCACTCAGTTTCACTAACAGAACACAATCACATACTGGCCATGAGTTGGATGGGTTGAAGTTTAGATGAAGATAGAATGCATGAAGAAGCTAAAATAGAGCTGTGAAAAGCTACGTGGAAAGAGAAGAGAAAGAGCATCGAGTTGAAAGGAGCTTGGGCAGCTCTCATGTAAGCTACACGAGCTGAATGAAGGAAGAAGTTTATAAGTAAACACAAGCTCAAGGAAGTGAAGAAAGCGCTGGAGTATAGTGAGATAAAGAGACGAAGCATGAAGGGCTTGAGCTGGAAGAGAAGTAGAGTTAAACGTTGAACAGAACCATGCATGAAGCACATTGATCCATCAAGAGACCCATCAAGACTACACACTCCATTCCCCACACCTCATCCGAAGAAACCACACATTTGAGCTGAAATAGAGTAGAAACAGCTCCAAGGCGAGTTATGTGGAGGAGCAGAAAAGAGGAAGAGCCACGAGTTGTGTGGAGTGAAAGAGCTTGGTTTTAACTTTGAAGTAGTCGAACATGAGTTGGAAACAGTAGCTAACGTCAAAGAGGAGCTGAACACATAGGAAGTGTAACATCTAGTTTTCTGAAAATGAGAGAAAATGTGAGAAACGTAACGTACGATTTCTCTATAAACGAACGAAACTCACCGAATACAAAAGGAAGTCCCCCAGAATGAGATAGTTAAGGTCCTAAAAAATTTGCAAAAGCATTCTAGACTTCTAAAAATGAGAATCTCAGGCTCAGACGGAAAGAAAAATGGAGTTAGAATGAAAAAATAAATTCTTATTAAAAGCCTATGAAATATAATGGCATTTTCATAATTTTAAGCAATTTTTAGAATTCACACAGGAGGGCTTCTTAAATGAAAATTTTTAGTTCTCCGAGGTTTTCAAAGGCCTTAAAAACCATGAAAAGCCCTGGGACATCTAAAGCCCCTTCGGTGGACGTTTTCTAACATTAGTGTACCTGAACTTTGACAGATTCATTCGGGAAGGTTTTAGCTCCAATTTGAGTGATTCCAAAGGCATTTACTAATTGGGAACCTAAATTTTATAATGGAAAAGATGATTCTCAAAAAGGAGCTAAAATGAAGGAAAAAGAAAAATGCAAAGTATGAAGGGCAAAATCAGAATTTTTGGAAAGTGTAACTTATTCCCACCTATATATATGATGCACCCTTCTCCTCCCTTCATTATGCATGACCATGATCTGCCTAAAACCAGAAGAAAACCCTAGGGGATGAGGCTCACAAGAAGGGGAAGAAAAAGAGGAGAAATCAAAGGCTTAAGGTATGGAAATTAGCAGTTTTTCATGCTATTTCCCTTCCAAACCTCTTCTCCTCCATTCTCCTTTGTTTCCTATGGTTAAAATGAAGTTTATAAATCAGTTTTAAGGGAGAAATTGAGGGGAAAATTCGGATTTGAAGAGAGGAGCACAAAGAACACAAGATTCAAGTGAGAAAAAGCAAGAAAACAAGGTAATTTCTCTTCCTATGGTTGTCATTTTTGGTTCCCTTCTCCACCACTTAAGAAAACCCTAGGAGGAGATGATTTTTAGGCAGAACCAAGCATGAATCTAAGGAAAAAGGGTGTGGAGATTAAGAATATGCAAAGGGAATTATCAAAAAGCCATTAGATTTCAAGATACAAATTCTAGGGTTTCAATTGCACCTTGTAAAATCTGATTTTGTTTGATAATTCCTAGGCCTAAATAAGAGTTTAAATGAGCTCTTAAGATCCCTAAGAGGCCCCCCATATGCTTGTTCCCTTGAAAAAACAAAGAAAGCTCCATGGAACCCAATATGCTTTATTATCTCAGCCAAGAAGGATTTTCAAAGCTAGGGAGAGTTTTAAATTTTTCTAAGGCCATTCTTGAGTCATAGTTGATGAATGAAAGTGAGGAGAGGCCTTGGAAAAAATTTAGAACTCATAGAAAGTGATTTGGTGTCTTAGGTTTTATATTATGACCTAAAGAAGCAACATGGTGCTAGGCCTTTTGTTTTGATGTTGTGATGACTCCAAGAGGCTTAAAAGGAATCAAGAATCATATTTGAAAGGAAAGAATGAGATGTAGAAAATATTTGAGGGGTGTTACTTCATTAGGTGCATTTATGGATCATAATGGAGCTTATAGAGCAATCTAGCATCTAAGCAAATTGTATGGTCTTAGAAATTATTTTATAAATCTAATTGGCTCCCATAAATTGTATGTAGGCCAAGAGAAACCATCTCCACCAATTTGTGGGTGTGTGGACAAAAGAGGAGGCTTGAGTCTAAAGGAAAAAGTGTGTAATTGTGTGCAAGGTAGCTCTCTTCACCTTCTCTCATGCATGGATGTGTGTTTAGCTTGTTTTAGAATGTGTATATATGTATTTTCAAGCTTTGAAAAGTATGCTGGCATGCCTTTATATGCCATGATGCTTGATGCCATGTTATGTTTTCAAATGATTACATGATGTTTGTGTGAGTTTTCTTGAGTGTGGAGAGGCCAAGAACTCTTCCCTTTGGTGAGGATGAGCCAAGAACCCTTGAACTTAGTTGAGACAAAGTAAAGAGTCTCCCAAAAGCAAAGTGAGCTCCCAAGAGTATGGTTAAGTCCAAAGCTCTTAAAGAATGGATGAGGCAAGTCCAAAATCCATGAGGAGAAGTGTAAGGCCAATCTAAGCATTTGGTGAGCTCTTGAATGTCTTGTATGATTGATTCACATGCCAAGTTTGCTTTTAAAATGTCCATGACTTCTATTTCCTCCATGCATGCATTTGAAAAGCTTGCTTTGCACATATTATGTATGATTGAATGGGAGATGAGCTATTGGGATTCTTTGAATCTCATCCCTTCCTCTCCAATGATGTAACATGCTAGGTGGACCAAATAATTATGGTGAAGGGAGCCAAAAACCATGAAGAGGAAAGATTGACAAGTTTATGCATGGTTTTGTCCATTTTGGAACCATAGTGATGATTCATATTGTATATGATGTTGTGTATGTATAATGAACCTTGAGACATATGTAAATATACTATTATGTAATGTTTAAAGCCATGGATATGATGTATGAACTTTAGAATATAATTTGAGTTTTGAATGTCCAATTATGCATTATGGAAGTTTGATGGAAATATGCATAAATGTGGGTTGAATGGCCAAAATGAGATGCATGAGATTTGGAACCATTTGGAAAACTCACACAAGTCTCAAATAAGCTTTTAAACTTGCCCAAAAGGTGCCAAGACTAAGGGAAATCCATTTGGCAACTTTGGTACCCAATATGGAGCCAAAATTGACCATAATGGAACCCTATGTCACTTTTTGGCCAAATGAGTTAGTCTTGCTCTAAAATTTGGCATAAAATTAGGTCTCATTTAGAGATTTTTGGAAAGCTAAAGAACATAATTTTATGAGGTCTAGATAATATTTGATGAATTTTCAAATTTGGGATTTTCTATTGATTCTGGTATGGGCATTGTTCATACTGGCAATTTTGTGTTTTGTGTCACTTGATGACCAAATGGTGTCTAATGCTTGTGAAATTTTATATACATAAACTAGAGGTCATAAGATTTTTTTTATCCATAGATATCACCTCATTTGGAGGTCTGAGCAGAGAGTTATACATGTTTGAAGTTAACTATCAGTACTAGTAGCGCCCCAAGAGTTCAGTTATTGTTCCATAGGATTCCAATAGCTAAAGGTACCTGTTTCATTCTAGAATTATTTTTAGAATCTAGTTAACATTTGTATCTTTCCATAATGACTGAATTTGTGAGATTTCTATTTTTATTAAATTAGTTATGAATTTTAGCAATTTGTATCAGTAATCTAAACAGCAGCCCAGGTAGCTAGCAACCTTAGTTGCTTTTCAGATGTCAACGTCATCCATAATGAATATTATGGTATGGGAATATTTTTGGTGTGAAGTAGACATCCTAAGAATTCCAGAATGATCAAGAAGACATGTTTTTAATTTTTCTAGATTTAATTATGATTTTCCAAATTTTTCCTAGGGAAGAGGCCAATTCTGGCCGAAAATAAACTCCCATTTTCCATGCTTCATTTCGGTCTCCATGGGTTGTAGGCATGTTTTTGTGATACAAATGAGTTGTAATAATGAAATTAAATGTGAGGAAGCATAGCATGAGCTTACACGGTCCACGTGACACCGAATTGAAATTTTTAGATATAGCGCAATGCAAAAAAGTTTATTATTTTCATCCCCTTTTTCATATGCTCTTGTGGGATTAACAATACAAAGCTTATAAATGGCATGAAATGAGCTAGAAGTTATGGTGTTATAGGAAGCTACTAGCTTTTGGAGCTGAATAAAAAGAGAAAAAAAGACGTCAGAAATGACGTGAAAAAGAGCAGAAATTTTTGAAGAAGCTCTAGAACATGATGTGTGTGTAAGAAGAAAAAGCTACGAATTCATGCAGTTAGCCATGGGTTCTAGCTAAGAACCAATGTGTGGTGTTGTAAAAAGAAATGAGTTGAATGAATGGAGAGGTAGCTAAGGGCTTGAGCTGACAAAGAGATGCATGCAACTCGAGTGGAAAGTCAACATAGCGAAATAAATAAATGGAACACATGCAAAGCTAGTGAGTAGAAAGCTCGAGTTCTTCATGTTGGGTTGGATGAAGAAGCTTGCACGAGCTAGATTAGAAGCTATAGATCACATGGAGATGATGTAAATGAAGCTACAGGCTGAGGTGGGAATTAACGCGAGCTGGAAAAGGAGAGAGGGAACAAGACATAAAATGCTAGAGCTCCAGAGGCTGAACGAAGAAGCATTTTTCATTGGATTCTCCATAGCTACTGCTCATTCCATCATTCCTTCTTCGTTTGAATTCTCCATGGCAACTTGAATCATCCATGGTGGCTAGCAGAAGCTTGGAAACTCCCAGATGCAGATTTGAGCTCCACATTTCTTACCAAATTGGATAAAAATTCTTTGCTCCATCTTTTAATTTCAAAATTATTTTCCTTATTAATTTGACTAGGTTTTGTTTATTAATTTAGGAATTTAATTACTAGAAATTATTAGATGAGTTTGATTTATGGATTGAATATAATTTGATTTTTGGAATTTTAATTATGATCATTACATGTTTGTGAGAATTCTAGAATTAGTGCTGTGCAAATTACTTTTAATTTCCTCTTAATTATAAGCCAATTGATGCAATGGTTGTTAGATTAAGTGGCTAGAATTTTTGTGCAATTAATTGTTTAAGGGATTCATTAATCTAATTGGTTAATTAACATCTTAGGTAGATTGTGCAATAGATTTTATTGATCAATTAGGATTGGTTTTAGTGTGTTCTTGTTCTTCATTCAATTAATTAATTTTTCAAGGTTTCTTATGGTTGCAAATTCCTTGAATAATTGATGAATTGAATCTTGGATGGTCATTCAAGAGCTTTTATGAGGAATACACTAATGAGCAAGTAATTATATCCAAATTTGGTCCACTAAAAAGGAAGCAAGGATAATTGAATTCTAGGAAGTTCAATACAAGGCTAGCTACCACATTTTGTTAACTGTTCACTTCAATTTAGTCGTAAGTTTTTATTCTTGTTAATTAAATTTTAGTTCAATTAAATTCTTACATTTCAAAACCCCTCTAAACAATTTTCATTTTGTAATACTCGAAACACTCTTTCATAAACAAATTAAGGTACAAACTCCTTGGGAAATGACCTAGGTTGCACCATTATTTAGAGAATTGATTTTGCTACCCAGTTTTTATTTGAGATTGCATGACACAATCGTCAAATTTGAATTGATTAGATTAAACCCTGAATTTTTCATTTTCTTTCCATTTTCCAAGTGTGCAATCAAGGTGTTTGATGAAATGCTTGTGAGAATTGGTGTGCCTAATTGTCTATTTATAAATTTCTTGGTGTTTAGTTAATTAATTAAACATCTTTTGATGATGATTCAAAGGCTAATTAATCAGTTAATCAATCAAATTGAGTGCTCATTGATTTTAAAGACAAAAATTGACGATTTAATGCAGGATTAAGGTTTCAATGCAACATTACTTTGTTAATATCTTGATTCTTGAGTGGTAACCGCAAGATTACTTGTTATGGACAAAATTAGGGAATCTTAAGCTAGAATTAATCACAATTGAATTAGGATAAGGATAGTGGATACCAAGGGACGAATCCAAAGCTAGTCACAAGTCCATCATTCACCTCTTAGTTCATGAAATTAGGAATTTAGGAATTTTAATTCAATTTCATTTTACTTAGTTTAATTCAATGTAAAACCCCCCTGAATTAGGTAGTTTTAGAGTCTTTTAACACATAGAAAACCTAATTGAGCATTGAACTCCATTTCTGAGGGAGATGACCTAGGTTGTGCCCTATATTGCATATAATATCCAACCTAGTTTATTTTGAGGGTTGTGCGACAGACCTGTCAAAATTTAGCGCTATTGCCAGGGTTTTGGATTCTCAATTGTTTGAGAAAGTTTTCTAAGTATTTTTGTTCCACTTTAGCTCTGTTTTGGTTCTATTTTAGCTTAGTTTTTGTTCTATTTTGAACTTGGATTTGGTTTATTTCGGTGTTGCGTATCAACTTGTCTGCTTGCTGGAATTTTTGTTTAAAGTGCCTAAAAAATTCTTAAACTTTGTTTTCCAAGGTTTTTGGGTGTTTTAAGCAAAAGTAATAGAAAAGCTATTAGGTGCACCATCTTTTGGCCAAATTCCAACGTTTAAGGCACTTTTTCTAATTTTTTAGTATTTTCTCGAATTTTTTAGGAATTTTTCAATTTTTTTGGATTTAATTTCTTTATTTTTTGTGAGTTTGTTTTGTGTCATTAACCTCTATTTAGGAGTGTTTTTGATAGTTAAGTAAGTCTTAGCTTCATTTGAATTTTATTTTCTTGATTTTAGTTATAATTTGTTAGCGATTTGTTTGTACTAAAATTAATTGTGCTTCTTATACTTTTTGCTTTAAATGGATCCATACTATTATTCTAATCAAGGTGTTTATGATTCTTGTGCAGAGCATAGGATTTCTCAAAAGTTGGATGAAGCCATGATAATGCTTCAAGCCCTTCTTGAAAGACAAAGACAAGAGCAACAAAGCCAACAATACTAACGATTCCAACAACCATGCTACCAACCACACCACCATTCCTATGAAGTTCATCCTAGCTACCAACCATACCACCATCCATATGGAGTACAGCCCAATTACCACCATCATTATGAACCATACCATGATTACCATAGGCAAGAGCCAAAATATCATCCTTACAATTATTATGAGGGATACATGCAACAGGAGCCCTAGAGGGAATCGAGTTGGGAAGAGAGGATGATGCAGCTAATGGAAGTCTTAGATCTTCAAATCTAGCAAAGGGATGCCCACCATCTTCAATTCAAACAAGAAACTAAATGGTGGCATCTTGAAAATCAACAAAAGATTGACAACATTACGAAGGATTTGGGAATTCAAATGAATTAACCGACTTCAAGTGCTAATGAATTAATGGAAGAGCAAATTAGAAGGAAATGTATAGAGGAGGAAGAGTCTTATTCACTGGGTAATATCCTTCCATCTTCTAATACTTTGCAATTTGTTAGAACTAAATCTAGTTTGCTTGATAGCACTATGACTATTGATACATATAATATTGTTGATTCTGAATTGAACGATGATGTTGTTGATAAGGAAATTATTGTTGAATCTCCTGATTTGATTGATTATGGTAACTCATTGAGCAAAATCAACACATTTGTTGATGTTCATGAATCCTTGTGTATTGATACACTTGGTATTTCTACTCCTAGCTATGATCATAATGATGAATTCATTTCTAAACTTGTTAATGATGATACTTTTGAGTCTAGGGTAGTAGATAAGTGTGGGGATGACCTAGAATGTGATGATCATTCTGTTCCTAGTGTGGAATTATTTGATAAGTCTGTTGATGATACATCTTATGAGTTTAGGGACAGCATACCATCTAGACCATGTGACATAGCTGATTTGGATGCATCTTTTGATTATGTTTGTGCTGGATCCACTATATGTGATAGATACTCTCAAATTAATTCTTTCATTGAGACTAGTGAGTTCCTTACATATTCTGATCAATATGATTCTTCACTAGCATGTAATGGTATCATTGATGAAACCATAAATGTAGCATGTGATGAGAATATAAATAGTGCAATTGTTGAGCAGCTTGTTGTTGTTGATAATTAAAACTCTAATTTGAAATGCTTATGTGATGAATTGCATACATGTCCTTTATGTGTTGAGATTAATGAGTTTCTGGAGTCTGATGAGTCTATTGAATCTAAAGCGTCCTTTCTTTGCACTAAATTTGTTAATAAGATTGATTCTATTAATCATACTAGTATTGATGAGGGCATACATAGTGATACTACTGATGTAGAAAATCTTATTAATGCTTATGCTGTTATTGATACTAGTGAAAGACTAGATTTTGTTGTTGATCATTGTTTAGAATTTTGTGAGCCTACTGATGTCTCTTTGGTCAGAGAAGATACCGTTTCTCTTGTTGAGAGTTTGGAACAAATTCTTGAAGTTGTTGAGCTAGTTCCCAACAATCAACAAACTCTCCCAGTTGAGGAGAAGCAACTGCCAACTACATTGGAGGACGTGAACTTAAAAGGCTATGAGAAGTTGCAATTTAATTTTTCTGTAGATGCAGTGACTCTTACTGATAAAAGTCCAGTAGATTTTATTGGTTTTGATAGATATTTAGAGAGTCTAGAGTCTAGTGTTTTTAAATTTGATTTTAAATTTTCTTTTTTCAGTTTCAAATTTCCTAAATTTGATTTTTCTTCTTTTACTATTCCTGAATTTGTTGAATATGACTTTTTAAGACTACTAATGGTTGAGGAAGTCCATGGGTCATCACTGTATGATCAATCAAAATGTTTTAAAGTAGTAAGACTCAAATTTCTTCAATTAAGAAGGAATAATGCAGTTTTGATTTTGGTTTTTGATACATATGATTAGTTAGTCTTTTATGGAGTTCTTTATAGTTTAGGATTTAGTTTTCTTTTCTTTTCTGAATTACAGTTTATTTTGTTTCTATTTTGTAGGTAATAAAAGGTTGCTAACCAGCTACAAAAGGAAATCTGAGCCACCCTTGAAATTTTTTATTCAAGTTCATCTGGTTGTATACTCTCCTTTCACTCTTTTTATGTTATGCTATTTATTTTTTTATTGGATTGTGTGCTGACATTGAGGATAATGCAATATTTAAGTGTGGGGGGAGAGTCATTTCATTCCATCCATCTTTTCTTTGTTTTGAAAGAAAATAAAATTGAAAATTTTTTAGAAAAATTTTGAAAAATAGTGTGATTCTTTTTAGTTTTTTTGTGGAAGTTGCAAGTTAAGATGATTATAGCTTGGATTCACTTAGACATGATAAGTGATGGATCTTGTTTTTTAATTCAAGTGAAGTGGCAATGAATTTGATTTCAATGAATTATTTGATAGCCATTAGCTGGTGAGAATTTGAACCTTAATTGTTCATTTCTAGTGTGTATTCACCTATCTTTACTTTCACTCTAGAACTTATCTTAATTCTTTGTTGAGACCACATTTGCATTTGCATGCATGAAAATGATAAGGCATTCATTTCTTTTTATAACTAGTGAGCCAAAAAGCCAACGCTACATGCACTTTATCCATTGTTTAACTATTTTGAACCTTAATTTTCTTTTTTTGTTAGCCTATAGCCATTTAAAAATGTTTTCCAAAGAAGTGCTTGAATTTTCTTTGCAATTCTTATTATTAGTTGAAAAGAAGGCCTTGAAGCACATTCTTACCTACCCTAAATTGTCATTGATTGCTCTTAAGGTTCTACGGTATCCATTTGTTTGTTTTTCCCCTTGTTTTTGTATCCATTGATTTCATTTCCTTTACCCCATTACAACCTTGAATAAGTCCTATTAATTTGTGTATTGCATTTAGCATTAGATGGTGGAGATTTAGAAGCTTGACAAGCTTATGGTAGTGAGCTTTGAAAGGTGGAAATTGAGTGATATACATTGCCCTTAAACACTGGAGAATTGAGAGTAAACACTAACCTATGTGAGAGGCTATGCATTTTAATTCATTATTTTCGAATGAATTTGCCATGGAGCTTATTTCTTGATGCAAGTGAAGTTAGCTTTGATTGTTAAAGTGTTGAAAAGTTTCGGTCATTCTCTAGCTTGTGATTTCTACACTCCCTTTTTCATTTTCCTCTTTCCATTTGTTTTCCATTAGTCTTCCTTTGATTTTGAGCTTTACCCAAGAGTGCAAAGGTTTAAGTGTGGGGGAATTTGATAAATGCTATTTTTATATCTTCTATTCCTCCTAACTTAGTCATTTTAATGATTAAATATGGCTTTAAGGGTTTAATTAGATACAATTTGATTTTATTAGCCATTTATGCATTTTATGAATTAATTGGCAAAATTATTGAGTTTTAATGCATGAAATTCTTTTAAATAATTTTGTGGATAATTCTATTGAATATTTTCCATTCTTTTGTGTAGATTTTTAAGGGGCAAATGGAATTTAAAAGAGGAATTTATTTAGAAAAGAATTGAGGATTGAATCAAGGGAATTTTATGTAGGAGAAGTGCACATGGGATGAGAAGAAGTCAAAAAGAGAGATACAGGAAGCAAGAAAAGCCACGTGGGATGGTGTGATGAGAGCTAAAGGTAAAGCCATAAGCTGGAGAATGGAAAGAAACATGCAAAGAAGAAGGAACTCATGTAGAGGGAGCTGAGGAAATAGAGAAGGTAGCCTCGGGCATGGGAGAAAAGTGAAGGAAAAACACAGCATGAGAAGAAGCAACATGAAAATAACGTGGAAGATGAGCTGAAAATAGAGTTGAATGGAGGAAAAGTTGATGTGGAAAAACATAAAGAAACGAGTTAGAGCTGGAAGTAAAACACGAAGCAATAACACATACTAATGAAGGGCTGAGTGAGCAAGAATAAAGAAGAAGCTATGGGTTTCTTTTGATGAGAAGGCAAAGTAAGAAGCAAACTCAAAATAGAGGAGAAGAATGCATGGGTAGAACCAAATGAAGCTATGTTAGAAGCTGCATGCAGACCACATGAGCAAGATGTGAAAAATGCAAAAGAACAACATGAGGATGATTAAAGATGTTGGTTGGAGGAGAAAACACATTAGAAGTGAAGAAGGCAAGGAGCATGGGTTGAATAATGCATACACGAGCAGAATAGAGAAGAATCAGGTACATTCCATGTACACATGCAATTGAACAGTAACATGAAGAATATGAAGCTGAATCATGTGAGAAACTTGGGTCTAATGAGAGAAGGCTGGAGCTGAGGGCTGGATGAAAGTCAAAGCCATGGGCTGATTTGTATTAATGAAACACGAATGAATAAAGTTCAGAGAACAAACACCACAATCCTGACGCAGCTGCATGAAGCAGCCAACGTGGAAAAAGAAGCATGAAGCATAGATTTTGTTTTATTATATTCAACACTTCAGCATGACAAGTTGGGGCTCACACTCATATAAAAAGGAGCCATGTGAAACAAATAAAAAAGCACCTGAAAAGGGGCTAGAGGCATTTATCCATTGTATACATTCCATTCGAATAAATCACGCCATTCACGCACATTCCATTCAACACATTCGCACATTCACGCCCTTCGTCCATTCTTCATCCAGCGACTCCACGCCATTTCTCACATCCTTCATTCCTATTCCATCTTCACCCAATGAAGCTCTAATTCCATTTATGGCTAGTTAGGAGGAAGGCACTTGAGTTGAAGCTTGAATCTATAGAGAAGAACTTAGAATTTTGGCTAAGGATTTCTACTTTCCTACACTTTTTCTTTTTCTTGTACATGCTTGGTTAAGTTGTATTGGACTGAGAATTTGTGTAATTGTAATTAGTGGCTGGTTAGACACTAATTAGAAAGCTTTTTTATTGATTAATTGATTGGATTAAACACTAAATTTTGCATTTTCTTACCATTTTCCAAATGTACAATCAAGGTGTTTGATGAAATGCTTGTGAGAATTGGTGTGCTTAATTGTCTATTTGTGGATTCCTTGGTATTTAGTTGGTTAATTAAACATCTTTAGATGGTGCTTCAAAGGCTAATTAATTGGTTAATCAATCAAATTTAGTGTTCATTAATCTTAAAGACAAGAATTGACGATTTAATGCGGGATTGAGGTTTATATGCAACATTACTTTGTTAATATCTTGATTCTCGAGTGGTAACGCAAGATAACTTGTTATAGACACAATTAGGAAATCTTATGCCAGAATTAATCACAATTGAATTAGGATAAGGATAGTAGATACTAAGGGACGAATCCAAAGCTAGTCACAAGTCCATCATTCACCTTTTATTTCATGCAATTAGGAATTTAGGAATTTTAATTCAATTTCATTTTACTTAGTTTAATTCAATGTAAAACCTACCTGAATTAGGTAACTCTAGAGTCTTTTAACACTTAGAAAACCTAATTAAGCATTGAACTCCATTTCCAAGGGAGATGACCTAAGTTGTGCCCTATATTGCATATAATATCCAACCTGGTTTATTTTGAAGGTTGCGCGACAGACTTGTCATATATCTCCAGTGAGTAAAACTATGAGAATAACTAGTATCCCACTAGAAATTAGAAGTAGTAAGTGGTAGTAGCTCTTTGGTGCCAGTATGAGACACACAGGTTAGGCCAATCAGTATTGAATTGAGGGACTATAAAATACCACTATAAGTGAGCAAAGAAAGTGAGAAAAAGTCTCGATCTACAAAGATAGATATAGTAGTAAACAGAGAAGTTGGGATCATTAAAAGTAGAAACTCCTTAAAAGAGTTGTAATCCCAGTAAGTAACTAAGTTGTGAGGCCTATGCTAGAAAGAAATGTTAATTGTAATCATGGGATGAGCTGATAAGAAAGAATGTAGAGATAAATAGTGGATGGAACATGTAAATAAGTAGACAAATAGAAACCTCCGATGGCTCTAATGATTAGAAAAGATGATGAGACATTATGAGAAGCCATTGGGAGAGGATACGGGAGACATGATACAAAATGAGTTACCTCCCTAGATGTGTAAATGAGTTCATTAAAAGAAACGTTAATCCTACGAATGGGTTAACATTAACCCAATATGATTAGTAAGCTCTCCTAGGAAGGCCTCAAAAGCCAGAAATTTCTTTCCCTTATGAGACAAAACTAGCTAGTACATCATGGCAATAGAGCCCTCATTAAGAGCTAGTAATAAAAGTTCCCTAGCTGAAAGAAAATTCAAAAGAATGAAATTGATGAGGAAGCATATAGAGCCAGGAAGAAGGGAAAGAAAAGAACAGTTAGCCAAAAAAAGAAAATAGTAAGAGGAAAGCATACCCCAAATTTTGAGGATGAAATTTATTTAAAGGGGGAGAAATGTAATATCCGGTCCTTTGAAAACGAGAAAAATGTGAGAAATGTAATGTACGGTTTTTCTGTAAATGAATAATATTCACTGGATACAAAAGGAATTCCCCCGAAATGAGATAGTTCAGGTCCCAAAAAATTTAGAAAGCATTCTAGCCTCTTAAAAATGAGAATTATAGGCTTAGACGGAAGGAAAAATAGAGTTAGAATGAATAAACAATTTCTTATGAAAAGCTTACGAAACATAATGACATTTTCGTAATTTTAAGCAAAATTTGGAATTCACACAGGAGGGTTTTTTAAATGAAAGTTTTGAGTTCTCTAGGGTTCTCAGAGGGCCTGAAAACTATGGAAAGCCCCAAGACAGCTAAAACTGCTCCAGTGGATGTTTTTCAATATTGGTGTACCTAAACTTTGATGGATTCATTTGAGAAGGTTTTTAGCTCCAATTTGAGTGATTCCAAAGGCATTTTACTAAATTAGGAATCCAAATTTCATAATGGGAAAGAAGGCTTTCAAAAATGAGCTAAAATTAAGGAGAAACAAAAATGTCAAAAACAACGGGCAAAATGAGAATTTTTGAAAAGTATAACTTTCTCCCACCTATATATATGATGCACCCTTCTTCTCCCTTCATTATGCATGACCATGTTCTGCCCAAAATCAGAGGAAAACCCTAAGGGATGAGGTGCACAAGAGGAGGAAGAAAAGGAGGAGAAATTCAAGGTAGAAATGTATGAATTTTCATGGTTTTTCATGCTCTTTCTCTTCCAAACCTCTTCTCATTCATTCTCCTTTATTTCCTATGATTATAATGAAGCATATGGATCTATTTTAGAGGAGAAATTGAGGGGAAAATTCGGATTTGAAGAGAGAAGCTCAAAGAACATAAGATTCAAGTGAGAAAAAGTAAGAAAACAAGGTAATTTCTCTTCCTATGGTTGTCATCTTTGGTTCCCTCCTCATTCATTTCACCTAACATGAGAAAAACCTAGGAGGACTTGATTTTTTGGCAGAACCAAGGGTGAATCTAAGGAAAAAGGGTATGGAGATTAAGAATATGTAAAGGGAATCAACGAAAAACCATTAGATTTTAAGATGCAAGTTCTAGGGTTTCAATTACAGCTTGTAAAATTTGATTTTGTATGATAATTCCTAGGCCTAAATAAGAGTTTAAAATAGCTTCTGAGATCCCTAAGAGGCTCCCTATATGCTTCTTCCCTTGAGAAAACAAAGCAAACTCCAAGGAGCTCTATTTCCTCTATAGCCCTGGCCAAGCAAGGATAGCATAGCTAGGGAGAGTTTTAAATTTTTCTAAGCCCATTCTTGAGTCATATATGATGAATGAAAATGAGGGGAGGCTTTGGGAAAAATTTAGAACATATTAAAAGTGAGTTGGTGTTTTAGGTTCCATATTATGGCCTAAAGAAGCAACATATAGTTAGGCTCTTAGTTTTAATTGTGTAATGACTCCAAAAGGCTTAAAAGTAGTCAAGAATCATATTTGAAAGGAAAGAATGGAGCTAAGAATTTATCTAAGGAGTTTTGCTTCATTAGGTGCATTTATAGACCATAATGAGGTTATAAGCCAACCTAGTGTCTAAGCAAATTGTATGACCTTAGAATTGAATTACGAGATCTGGGAGTGTGTAAGCTAGTCCGGAATTATTTTTTCCCTCTAGCTAACATCCACAACTTTCCAAATTTGCATGGATTGGATTTTTGTGGAATTAATTGGACATTTTCAAAGTTTGCTGCAGATATCTGTGACAGAAATAGTGGACAGCTTGACCTCTGGACCTTTTCGGATGTCACATGTCCTTTATCATGGATGTTATGATCTAAAAATATTTTTAGTATGAATTAGACATCTATAGCTTTCCAGAATGACCAAGAATGCATGATTTCAATTTTTCTAGAATTAGTTAAGAATTTTCAAAGTTTGGTCAGAAAAGGGGCTAATTCTAGCCAAAATTTAATATGCATATTTTAAGCTTCCCTTCATGATTCTTGAGATGTAGGCCATATTTTATGATCCAAATGAGTTGTATTCATATAATTAAATATGAGGATGCATGGTATGAACTCAAACTATCCACATGATATTGAACGAAATTTTTATATACGATGTAACGTAAAAATAATCAATATTTTATATGCCATTCCTTGTGATTTTCATGAAGTGCATGGCATGAGGCATTCTAATTACATGAGAGAGGCTAAGATATTATGGTGTTACATCCAGAAATTGAATCACTAGGCCTAGCTTTATCATCAGCATGAGCCTTTCTAGAGGGATGACCTCTCCTAGTGTTTGCCATCTTACTGAAACATCATAACAAACTTTAACATGAAAAAGGGAACACTTCCACCATCAACACACTCAATTCATCCATAAACAAGCTCATATGCATCTAGGCAACTTATAAACATAAGCCACAACCCACATCAAGAGCCTGACCCTTTGCTCTGATACCAAAAATGTAACACCTCATATTTCTGACTCATTCCATCACATTACCATGCTTTACATCATACATTCCATGAAGGAGCAAGAAAAAACGGATTAAAATAATACATTTTTTAGCGTTGCGTTGCGTATAAAAATTTTATTTGGTGTCACGTGGACCATGTGAGCTTATACATCACATTATCATATTTAATTACATGAATACAACTCATTTACATCATCAAAAGTGGCCTACATCTCGTGGAAACCAAAGAGAAGCATAAAATACATATATAATTTCAGCCAGATTTTCCTCATTTTTGTCATAAACTTTGGAAAATCATAACTAATTCTAGAAAAATAACACATTATATTTTATGCTAAAAATATGTCCAGACCATAACATCTAACACAAAAGATGTTTGACATTCGAAATGGTTGAGAGGTTAAGATGTTCATTGGTGCTGTCACAGAATTTTACAAAAATTTCAAAAATGTCAAATTAATTCTAAAAAAATCCAATCCATACAAATGATACCAATATGGAAAGCAGTTGATGTTAACTAGAGGGAAAAAATAACTCCAAGCTAGTTTAGGCATGCCCAGAGCTTGAAACCCAATCAAACAGTACCTAAGGTCAGTTGGAGTGCCTAGTAAAAGACAGATTCTTTGAAAATTCATATCTCCCTCTCTAGACATCCAAATAAGGTGCTTTTAGTTGGCACAAGTAATGATGCCTTAATCACTTAAGCACTCAATTAAAGTAAGATTGATTTAATATAGTATAGGTCAACCCTAGGTCATTCTTCCCAAGGAGCAATTTAGGGGTTAGTTTGAATTGATTTTAGGTGATTATTTAATGCTTAAAATATTATGTGAATTCTAGAAAACTATCTCTATGCTAAATACAAAATTAATTGAACAAAATGCATGCAATGAGGGGGTTTTGAATTAAGAAATTAAATTTCAACTAAAAGAGAAAAGAAACTAAACAAGTAATTAAACTAGACTGCTCTAAATTGAAATTAAAGTGATTGTGAAAATGCAAAAAACAAACAGGAGGCAACCAAAGTTTTGCAAGAGAATTTCAGCTCTCATCACTCACCAAAGATTAATTGAAACCAAGAGAAGTGATTAGATAATAGACTAATGAATTTAATTAACTTAATCTAAGGATAGGAAACCCTAAGCTCAGATGCACATCACTTGACTTAACTAAGAAACGCTGAGCTAATTCAAGTAATTTACAAGTAATTAAGCCAATTAAACTCATCAAATCCTTCAACAATTGGATTTAATTAATTCTGGAAAATTTGGTTTTAATTACGTAATTAAACAATTAAGTAATTATACTACCCAATTCAACAATCAAGTATTGCAAGAGACCAAGATATACAATTAAAATCATAAAATTAATCAAATTAATGCAAGAGAACTCAAACATCAATCCAATCAACATTATAAGGTCTAGAAACCAAAATTCCAACAGCTACAAAACATAATTCCAATCCCAAATAACACCAATTCTAATTACAATCCAAGATAAAATCATTGTCTAACCTTAAACTAGGTTTCAACATTAAATCCACATAGAAATTCCTAAAACTAGAAAATCCCTAAGTTCTTGAAATTGAAAGAGGAAAAATTTGGAAGAAAAAAACTCCCCAATGTTCTTCAATCCATTTAATTCAAGAGCTCAAGCCTTCCTCCTCCATACTCCATCTTGGTGCCACCTTTCCTTAAGCTTCCATGGAATTGGTTCCTCTAAACTCCTTCAAACTCTTTGCCATGAAGAGATAATGAAGGAGAATAGCCTTTTCTTGGATGAATGATGGTGGGTCAGATGGGAGGGAGACGTGTTGGTGAGAAGATGAGTGAATGAGAAAGAGGAAATGGGGCCCGCAGGTGTTGCTGGAGAGAGGAATGAAAATGATGATGATGGTTCTACATTCTCCTTCTAGGAGCCCTCAGTTGTGAAGTTTGAAAAGGAGAAAATGAATCCAAATATGGTCCAAGGAGAGAGAGGCATGGTCATCTGTCTCTGCTATGACGTCCAGAGAAGGCAAGATGAATGAATAAGCAATTCGTTCCTCCTGGTCCAGGCACTGACTCTGCGTGTGAAGTTTCTTTAGGTGTTGTTCGAAAAATCAATGAAGAAGCAGCAGCTCCCTCCAATTTTTCGGCATCTCTACATCTCTCTGTGTCTCTTGGTGTAGTCCAGAAAAGACAATGAATAAAGTGACAATTCATTCCTCTTGCTCTAGTGTCCTCCCCCTAGGTGCAGTCCAACGTTGACTCTTCCACACAAGAAAACAAAATTAACCTAATATCCTATTTACAAAAATTGTCATTATCAAGTAATTAATAAAAATAAAAATTCTGCTCCAATCTTGACCCTTGATTCATTTTAAATCTTCAATTCATTTGCCCAAAATTGTCTTCACCATTGATTCCTAATTTATCTCTAAAAATTTGCACAAATTAAATAAATATTTTAAAGATTGGAAATATTCAACCCATCAAAGAAATATAGAAAATAAAATATTATCAATTTAAACCCAAAAATTCTCCTAATTAATTCAAAATTGTATTATTTCTCAAAATTGACCAAAAATTCAAATATTGTATAATAAATCCATTTAAGCTCAAATTAATCATTAAAAACAATAATAAATGTGGGTAAAAATATATAAAAGTTAGCACTTATCAACAAGTCACTGGGAATGTTTGGTTTCTCTGTATAAAATTTCATGGCAAGTAGACATCATTCGAGCCCTATGTGACAAATTTCATTTTTGGACCTGAGTGAACAGTGACATGACCAAAACCAAAATTTTTGCCAAATTTGAAAATTCATCAAATATTCTTTAGACCTCCGAAAATTATTTTCTTTAGCTTCCCAAAAAGATCTCAACAAGCTCTAATTACATGCCAAATCTTAGATCAAGAAGATCTCATTTGGATAAAAAGTGATATAGGGTTCCATTATGGTCAATTTTGGCTCTATATAGGATACCAAAATGTCCAAATGGCTTTCCTTAAGGTTTGGCACCTCTTAGGCAAGTCTAAAAGCATAAATAGGACTTGTGTAAGCTACCCAAATGGTCCCAAATCCCATGCATCTTAATTTGGCCATTTCACTTACACCTATACACATTTACATAAAACCATTCAAGAAGCCACATTGCCATAACATACTCAAATCGCATTCTTTCATTCACATGACACATACTCTCATTTTTACATCACATATTATCATAATTACATATGTTTATAACATCATAATACATATACAACTATTGATTACATCATTTGTCATTTGTATGGCCTTAAAGTAGCAAAAATTATGCTCTTGAATATCATACTCTCATCTTCAAGGTGGTTGGCTTCCATTACCTTATCCACTTGGTCCACCTAGCATATTAGATCATTGTCAAGGAAGGGATGAGATTTAAAGAATCCCAATAGCTCATCTCCCATTCAATCATATATAAAGGAAGCAAAACAAGTCTTACAAATGCATGCATGACATATGGACATGTGCAATCATTCAAAAAGCAATTTCAACACTTAAGCAAGTCACACATATCATGTTAGGAATTATGGGAGGCACACAGCGGAAACATTAAAAAATTTTGATCCCAATTCCCACCAAGGATCCGCCAAAATCACTTAAACTGAATAGGTTCAGAGAATTACCTTTTTTCTTCCGATTGAGTTTGTTGTTTGCTTTTATTTGGATCACAGGAACTGACCGCAGATCAGCTCCCTCTACTGGTATTCACACGAACGGGGTTCAGCAACTCAAAGCAGTGTGCTAGCAATCTGTCCGTACAGTCCGTACAGTCCGTACGATGTCTCTCTCTCTAAGGATTTTGGAGGTAGCTCTAGCTCTAGCTATGTATATATCTTTTTTCTAATATGGAAACCCCTATTTATAGACTAAAGTTTCAGATATATTTAATTAATCAAAATTAATTAAATATATCTATTAGTTTAAATTCAAATCTATCCTATAGTTTAAATTTAAACTAACAATATCTAGAGTTTAATTTAAATTATCTGATTAGTTTAAATTTAAATCTATCTGATAGAATTAAATTTAAACCTATCTGATAGAATCAAATTTAAATTATCTGATTAGTTTAAATTTAAATCTATCTGATAGAATCAAATTTAAATTATCTGATTAGTTTAAATTTAAATCTATCTGATAGAATCAAATTTAAATTAATCCACATATATATATATAATATCAAATATAATATATATATATATATATATAATATAATATATTTTGAATTTAATTATTTATATATATATATATAAATAATTCCTCCATCCTAGATATTCATTGAATCTAGACACATTTCTGATTCAATGAATGTGGACATTTTAGTTTGAGTTGGTCCGTTCTTGTGTGCAACCCTGCAGGCCCATATGATGTTGGCAGTGGGCCAACTACACTGTTTGACCCATAAATCACAAGCGGCCTCTAGCAAGACATTGTGACTACCCAAATCATACGAGATCGGTGATCCGATGCAACCTATCTTATAACCCTATCATATCCCTTTTTGTCACACGATATCTAGATCGAGTATGAGACATGGAAATGTCATTCTCAACTTGCTCGATCATAACTTTCTCGATCTCCGAGCAGACTGATATAAGATGGAACCCTTTCCATTTGAGCATGGCCATGCATTTCTCAGTCACACTCATCGAGGGGCCCAGAGATATCTCTCTCTATTAATTAGAGGGACAAATTCCATCTTGACCACTCATCTTCCTCTGCATGAATTTCATTATACCTGATCATAGTCTTTATAATCACCTGGTTAAAGGTGACATTAGACTATGCCAAAGTACAGTGTCCTTCATGTAGGAATCTATGTTGATCTCAGGTCCAAGGGATCAATGACATAGTTATATATGAGATAAATTTATGACCTAATCCATGTAACTTATCTCATGACGGGTCTATCCAGCATCCTGTTCTCTAACACACGCCTATAATTTTGATTCATATCATCATATATGATTAACACTTAATCAATCAAAATCATACTAATCTTAATTCATCGTTGTTCCCACAAGGATGATTGATTAGGGACATTTTGGATAATTCAAAAAATAATTTATCCATGGATATTATTATATATAAACATGCAAATAATATAATAATGTAATAAAAAGAAAACTCTTATTTCGTAATAATAAACAATGTTTGCAATACAATGATTGGCCTAGGGCACAATCTCTAACATATCATACAAAGACTTGCCAAGTAAGTGGATTGACCTCACCCATTTACTTATGAATTTTGGACTTACCTCACCTATTATTTAAGAGGTTCTTAGACTCAACCATGCTCTTGGGAGTCAACCTCACTTGTGGGAGACTCTTTACTTCGTCTCAACCAATATTAAGGGTTTTTGGCTCATCCTCACCATGGCTAAGGCTTCTTGGCCTCACCACACTCAAGCAAACTAAAGCAAATAGCATAAACATCATTTGAAAAACATAATGCATTATCATAGTACCATGGAGTAAGAGCTCATGCTAGAACATTTTTCATGGCTTAAAATACACATACACACATTCAAAGACAAGTAAAACAAACAATCATACATGAAAGAAGGAGGAATGAGCTACCTTGGATACAATTACACACTTTTTCTCTTGAATCAAGGCTCCCTCCTTCGACTACACACACACAAAAGTGTAGGGATGATTTCTCTTGGCCTAAATACAATTTATGGAATCCAATTAGGTTCATAGAATTAATTCTAAGGCCACACAACTTACTTAGACACTAGCTTGATCTATAAACCTCATTATAGTTCCATCAATGTACCTAATGAAGCAGCACCTCTCAAATAAATTCTAAGCTTCATTCCTTCCTTTCAAATATGATTCTTGACTTCTTTTAAGCCTCTTGGAGTTATCAAACAATTAAAATAAAGAGCCTAACTACATGTTGCTTCTTTAGGTCATATTATGGAACATAAAGCACCAACTCATTCTCTAAGCTTCCTAAATTTTTTCTAAGGCTTCCCCGCATATTGATTCATCATATATGACTCAAAAATGGGCTTGAAAAAATTTAAAACTCTCCTTAGCTACCCTAACCTCTCTTGGCTGAGACAATGGAGGGTTTTGCTTTGTTTCTTTGATGGAGGAAACACATGGGGAGCTTTCTAGGGATCTTAAGAGCTCATTCAAACACTTATTTAGGCATAGAAATTAAGAGATCAAATTAGATTTTTGAAGGAACACTTGAAACCCTAGAAATTGTATCTTGAAATTCCATAGTTTTTTGTTAATTTTCTTTGCATATTCTTAATCTCCACACACTTTTTCCTAAGAATCACCCTTGGTTCTACCTAAAAACCAAGCCCTCCTAGGGTTTCTTAGGTGAGACGAAATGGAGAAGGGAGAGGAACAAAAGATAGCAACAATGGGAGAAGAAATTACCTTGTTTTCTTGCTTTTTCTCTCTTGAATCTTGTGTTCTTTGAACTCCTCTCTTCAAATCCGAATTTTTCCCTTAATATCTCCCTTAAAACAGATTTGTAGACTTCATTTTAATCAAAGGAAATAAAGAAGAATGGAGGAGAGGAGGTTTGGATGGAAGAAAGCATGAAAAATTACCAAAATTCCTTACCTTCAAGCCTTGATTTCTCTTCTCCTTCTTCTTCCCTTGGTACACCACTCTCCTAGGGTTTCTTCTCTAGTTTGGGGCAGAAAAATATGAGACTCAAATGATGGAAGAGTGGGGCACCTCTTATTTATAGGTGGAAGAGAATGGTTTTTTCAAAAATTTCCATTTTACCCTTCGTTTTTAGCATTTTCATTTCTAATTTGTTTTAGCTCCTTTTTTAGAACTATCTTCTCCATTATAAAATTTAGGTTCCCAATTGAGTAGAATGCCTTTGGAATCACTCAAATCGGAGCTAAAACCTTCCCGAATGAATCCGTCAAAGTTCGGGTGCACTAACGTTGGAAAACATCCACCGAAGGGGATTTAACTATGTAGGGGCTTCCCATGATTTTTTGATCCTCTGAGAACCACGAAGAACTCAAAATTTTCATTTAAAAATCCTTCTCACATGAATTCCAAAAATTACTCAAAATTACAAAAATACAATTACGTTTCGTAAGATTTTTGTCAAAAAAATTTTCTTCATTCTAGCTCCGTTTTTCCTTCTGTCTGAACCTAGACTTCTCATTTTTAGGAGTCTAGAATGTTACTCAAATTTTTTGGGACCTTAACTAATTCATTTAGGGGGAATTGCTTTGAAAACACACTCGTTTCTGTCATTTAACGAAAACCAAATATTACAAATTGCAACACAATGGAAGTACCTGTGCTGTTGTGCTTGTTGCTTTTGATTGACTCCTGGCTATGACATAGTTATTCTTGGCCGTAGTGTGACCCTTTTCTGCACCTATACCTCCCAAATTTTGTCACATACACTCCAACTCTCCCCTTTAGCAACACTTTAAGGCTACTCCACCTTAATTTGTAGGGCTTTAATGGCATTAATCTTCTTGATTTACCCAACATACCTATCATTACCAATCCAAGATTTAAGAGTTGATTCCTACTCATAAAACCATCATGCATCAATAAATTCATGAAGTATCAATAGCAACAAGATCCATAAGAATTATCATTCATGGAGATATAAAAGCATGCTCTCAAGAGTCAAGTCATACATTTATACTAAAGAGGTTCCATATCATATTATAAGTGAAAGCATACATCAAACTCCAGGTTATGTAAAGCCTAACTCCCTATTAGTTACATCAATGTTTACCAAAACACATAATATCTACACTTGGCAACATAATTACATGATAATGATGCTATACAAAAGAATAAAAAAAATTAGCATCTATCCTAGATTAGATCCATTTAAGTGTAGAATTTCATACATATGGTCTTAACTCATACATGTTCATCCACTTGCTTCTCTTTATTTTTACCCGAAGGACCTTTACCTAAAATAGTTAACCCATAAAATGGGGTGAGATGCAAATCTTATTAACCAAAGGCAAATTCTATTCATATATTCCAATTTAATTAACATATCTGTATGAAATTAGATAAGCATTAAAAAATATATACTAGTTATATTAGCAAATGAAACAATTAGGCTATCAGTGACTACTATCCTATACTAATAATCCCATTTCCATATGTTAAAGGCCATCAACATCAGGAGAGGCCTGTCCATGGCACCAACTCCCTAATGAGCACAACCTGGGCTCAGTACATACAAGGGTCTGATCATAGCTTGGTACCCAATTGAAGCACGATGCATGGCTGGCAGTCGCACCATAGCTCTACCATGGACTCTCAAAGTCCAAACATAGTATATCAGATAGCCAACCATTCATTATACATTTCAAAATCATACATGTACAGCAGATATAAAATTAAAGTAGACATATGCATGGAATTTAACATTAACTTCAGTTACCTCACTCTATAGACAAATTGGAAAGCTACCAATGGTACCAAAATCTTCCTATAATCACAACATTAGAAAATTACTATTCTAAATCATCATTTATAGCAGCAAACATGTACCTAAAAAATTAAAATACTAATGGCCACCTAGAGAGCACTTACCCTGTAAAGTCCCACATCGGGTAGGAAGACCCTAGGCTAGGGCCTTATAAGTAAGAGTAGTATTCTCCATACATGGATGTGTTTTCCTGGGAGCTAATAGGATAAGCCATCTTTCAAGAAGAACAAAACCTCGGAGCTAATGGGAGAAGCCATCTACCATGGACAATATCTACAGGGATCTGTAAGGTGTTTGGTATTAGAGCTGGCCTAGCTGTGTGTGCAACCCAAGGACGAGTTGGCTCCAAAAAGGGGTGGATTGTAAAGTCCCATATCAGGTAGGAAGACCTTGGGATAGGGCCTTATAAGTTGGAGTAGTACTCTCCCCACGTGGACGCATTTTCCTAGGAGCTAACGGGAGAAGCCATCTTTTAGGAAAAATAAAACCTCAGAGCTAATAGGAGAAGCCATCTACTAGGGACAATATCCACAAGGCTCTGTGAGGTGTTAAAATGTCATACCACATATATTCCATTATCATACTCTTCCATTCAAGGCTATTATATCCATTTTCCCCATGAAATTACAAGAAAAGTATGAAAATAATGTACTTTTGTTACACAATGTTGGGGTTAAATTTTCAATTCACATTATATAGGCCCCGTGGATGTTCCAACATCATTCTTTACTCATTCATCACTTGTACAAGTCACAAAAAATCTAAAACATCAAGCAATCCATGGATTTCAAGCTTAGAACCATGGATTTTTCTTCATTCACCTCAGACAGCATATGGCAGATTTCAGGGGCAACTTTGAAAACTCATAATTAGATGTAGAAAAATTGAAATCTACCATGCTATAGCTTCCTAGAAAGATATGAGTGTTAATTTATAGTAAAAATGATTTCAAGTCATGAACATAGCATCTGGACCATGTTTGACATCAAAAAAGGCTCAAAGGTCTGATTGGCTACTAATACTGATACGGATTTCTAATATAAACTTAAAAAATGTCTAATTAATTCCACAAAAATTCACTCTATGCAAATGATACCAATCTAGAAAGCTATGGATGTTAGCTAGAGAGTAAAAATCATTCCAAATCATTCCAGGTTCGTTCAGACTACAAAAACTAATGAAATAATTACATAAGTCTGACTGGACATCGGGTACTAGATAGCAACTTTGAAAATTCATATCTCCCTCTCTAGATATTCAAATGGGATGATTTAAGTTGGCACAAGTCATTAGGAAGGTATAGTTTCTATCTATAAAATTTCTTGGTAATTGGACATCATTTGCCCTATGATTGACATAGAACAACTTTTGGACCAAAGCTACAGTAATAGTAACCAAACTAGAAAATTTTTCCAACTTCAAAAATTCATCAAATATTCTATGGACCTCCAAATAATAACCACTTTAGCTTCTAAAAATGCTATCAATAAGCTCTAGATGCATGCCAAATTTTAGATCAAGAAGAGCTCATTTGGATGAAAAGTGACATAGCTCACCAATTTAGTCACTTTTGCTCCATATGAGGGACCAACTTAGTTCAATTAGCCTCCTTTAATTTTTGGCACCTCTTGGGCAAGTTTAAAAGCATAAATATAACTTGTAGGAACTGTCCAAGTGGTCTTAAACACCATGCATCTCATTTTGACCATTCCATATCCAAGATTACATAAACATCTTAAGCCATCAAGAAGTCAAAATCCATATTTACATTGATCTAAAGTTACATAAGGTTTACATGGCATCCATACATGATATTAAATTTGCTAAAGGTCTTACATCACAAAAATAATATGTACAAGGCCACTTTGACATTTAGCTACAATTTAGACTACATATAGGCAAAGTAAAGCTTTTCAATGTTCTTGGCTTCCACTTCCTTGTCTTTGAGCACCACCTAGCCATTTCAAGAGTGAGAGGGAAAGGGGAGTGAAATTTCAAGAATCTCAATAGCTCACACACCCTTTCACACACGCATTCAAAGCATATACATATCAAAGCATATGTATGAAGGTTTGGCAACCATAAAGTATACAAAGTCATAATTTCCATGCCACTCATTTACATTCAAGCGAAGATCATACTCTAGGGACTTTTGGTTTTGCCTCACCACATTTTTAAAAATTTTGGATTTGCCTCATGAAATATTCGGTTCTCTAAAAATGAGAGAAAATACGAGAAACGTAACATACAAATTCTCTGTAAACGAACAAAATTTACTAAATGCAAAAGCAAGTCCCCCTAAATGGCTTAGTTAAGGTCCCAAAAAATTTGAGATGTATTCTAGACTCCTAAAAATGAGAATCTTGGGCTCAAACGAAAAGAAAAATAGAGTTAGAATGAAGAAATAAAATGTAATGAAAGGTTAACGAAACGTAAGGATATTTTCGTCATTTTGAGCAAATTTTGAAATTCTCATAGGAGAGCTTTTTAAATGAAAATTTTAAGTTCTCCAGGGTTCTCAGAGGCCCTGAAAACCATGGGAGGCCTTAGGATAGTTAAAACCTCTCTGATGGACGTTTTCTAATGTCAATTGACCTAAACTTTGACCAGTTTGTTTAGGAAGGCTTTAAATCCAATTTGGATGAAACCAAAGGCATTTTATGAATTATAAGATCTAAATTTTATGATGAAAAAGATGGTTCTAAAAAAGGAGTTAAAATGAGCCTAAACGAAGCAAACAAGTGCATAGGGGCAAAATGGTCATTTTAAAAAATTGTAAAAGAGACTTCTTAAGTAAGATTACACCTCATCACCTTCTCCAAGCTTCCATTTGTAGAATAATGGGCAGCAAAGGTGTGACATCAAGAGGGGAGAGAGATAAGAAGTTTAAGCTTCCGTTTAGGTAAGTAAACGGCCCCGTTTTATCTCGCACTAATTAGGAAAGTTAATCTTCTGTCTAAGAGCTCTCTAATAGTGGTTTTCTTTTCTTGAAAACATGAAGATTCAGGTCCAACCCAAGTTAAAAAGATACTCTTTTCAAGAAATCAATTGTTGGAAAATAATCTATGTGAAGAGAGCTCCATTTTAAGCTAAGACTTCACTTGAAACACTTGTAATATCTTGTGTTTTCGAGCCATTTAAGCTTCATTTAGAGAGAGAAAGTGAGGAGGAGAGTTTTTCTTTATGTGTTCTTGATGGAACTAAAGGTTATTGAATGTGAGGATTAAGAATATATAACTAGAATTGAAAATGGACCTTAAGAATGCAAGTTATGGAATTTAGGGTTTTGATTGCATCTTGAACTCTACCATGAACCCTAGCCATATTTTAAGATCTTGAAGTATTCATATGAGTTCCTAAGACACCAAGAGAGCTTCCTACATGATTCTCCCATCAAAGGAAGCAAAGAAACTCTAAGGATGCCAAGAAGAGTATATGCTTTAGCCTAGAGTAGAAATGGCACCTACGGGTAGTTTTAATTTGTTTTAAGCTTATTTCTGAGTCATGTATGATGGGAGAGTATGAGAGGAAGCCTTGGAACAATTTTAGAAACCATAGAAAGTGAGGTGGCCTTATATGTTTCATATTATGGCTTAAAGAAGCAATACCTAGCTCATTTCATGACACTCATGTGCTTCACATCATTAAATCCATGAGAATGTAAAGAAAAGGGAATAAAATAATGAATATTTTTGTGTTGCGTTGTGTATAAAAATTCTATTTAGTGTCACATGGACCGTGTGAGCTCATACTATATATTCTCATATTTAATTACATTAATACAACTCATTTGCATCGTAAATGATGCTCACAACTCATGGAAACTGAAAAGAAGCATAGAATATAGAGGTTTAATTTCGGCCAGGTTTGGCCCCTTTTCTGACCCAATTTTGAAAAATTATAACTAATTCTAAAACAATCAAAATTATACATTCTTGGCCATTCTAGAAAGCTACAAATGTTTGATTCATACTAAAAATATGCCCAGATCAGAACATCCATCACAGAGGGCGTTTGACATCCAAAAACATCCATTGGTCAAATTGCCTCCTAATGTTATCACAGATTCTGTAGCAAACTTTGAAAATGTCCAATTAATTTCAAACAAATCCAATCCATGCAAATGATACCAATATGGAAAGATGAGGATGTTAGCTAGAGGTAAAAAATACTTTTAGACCTTCAGGTAGCCTAATCCTTGAAATTCAATAGAATAGTAACTCAGGTCAGGTAAGGGTCCTAATACTGGATAGAATATTCAAAAATTCATATCTCCCTATCTAGACCTCTAAATGAGGTGCTTCTAATTTTAACAAGTCACTATGAATGTCTAATTTCTCTGTATAAAATTTCATGGCAATTGGACATCATTTGGGCCCTATGTGATAGAATACATTTTTGAACCAAATGAATAATGTAGCAGACCAAAATTAGAAAAATTGCTAACTTCGAAAAATCATTAAATATTCTATAGACCTCCAAAAATTATAATATTTAACTTTCCATCTATACTAAAATATGTCTTTGGATGAATGGGGGATTACATCGCTCTTTGATCTGTAGAATAAGGCCTACGAGCTCTCTGTTTTAGTTTTATAGTAGAGATGTCTCCACAACAAGGAACCAAATCACAATGGATCGAAGCCCTCTGCCCTCACCCTTCACTGAGTCATCTAGCTATCTACAGCATCGCTTTATAGACCTCTGTCTTTTGTCTTAGCAACCCTTACTTATTCTCTTTCTCTCGATCAATCTTTCGTTTTCTCACGTGCTATCGCCCCCATTAACTCTGGTGCATGTCTCCCAAGTAGTCTTTTCCCATTAAGTTTCTATTTTAGTCTTTTAAGAGGGTATCACCATTCTTATAGTGCTTCTTCCTGAAAACTGGTTGGAATGGAGGAAGAAGAGGAATTCTCGTATAGTCAACAATCATTCCCTAGCCTCTCATCCTTCTATCCCTTCTTTCATAACATCTGCTAGCTATCATTATAAGTTCTTTCTCTAAGGTGACTCATGACTCTCAACAAGCTCTAAATGTCTACCAATCAAGAAGAGCTCATTTGGCTAAAAAGTGATATAGAGTTTCATTATGGTCATTTTGGGCTCCACATAGGGTACCAAAGTAACCAAATGGTTTTCCCTTGGCCTTAGCATCTTTTGGGCAGGTCTAAAAGCACATTTAGGACTTGTATGAGCTGCCCAAATGGTCTTAAACCTCATGCATCTCATTTTGGCCTTTTCATCCATACTTATACATATTTCCATAAAGTCATTCATGAAGTTATAATGTCATAATATACTCAATTTACATTCCATCATTCACATAACACATTCTCTCATTTCTATATCACATAATATCATAATTACATATGTCTCAAGGGTTATAGATCATTTACAACAATAATATATATCATTATGGTTCATTATGGCTTTAAAAGTTAAATGCTAGACATATGGATATCAATCTCCTTTCTTTAATGTTGTTAGCTCCCATTACCATATCCACTTAGTCTACCTAGCATATTAGACCATTGAAGAGAAGAGAATGAGATTCAAAGAATCCCAATAGCTCATCTCCCATTCAATCTTACATAATATATGCAAAACAAGCCTTAAAAATACATGCATGGATATCATGGAAGCTATGAACATTCAAGAAGCAAACTTGGCATGTGAACAAGTCATACAAAACATTCAAGAGCTCACCAAGTGTTTAGATTGACCTTATACTTTTCTTCATGGATTTTGTGTAATACCATATCTTTCTAGCCTTCCTCATACGATTAACATGCTCCATAACATGCATTGCTTAAGAGTTGTAAGAAAATGGGATATAAATAATGGATTAAATTCTCATTGCGCTTTATCTAAAAATTCCATTCGGTGTCATGTGAATCGTGTGAGCTCATACTATACATCCTCATATTTAATTACATCATTAGAACTCAATTGCATCATAAAATCATGCTCACAACTCATGGAAACCGAAAATGGAGCATGGAAAATGGAAGGTCATTCTCAACCAGAATTGGCCTCTTTTTTGGGCAAATTTTGGAAAATCATAACTAAATCTATAAAAATTGAAATCATACAATCTTGGTCATTCTAGAAATAATAGGATGTCTAATTCACACTAAAAATATGCCCAAACCATAACATCTATCATGGAGGACGTTTGACATTCAAAAATCTACTGAGGTCGCTGCTGCCTAGGTTGCTATTTCAGATTACTGATACAAACTTCTAAGATTCATAACTAATTCTATAAAAATCAAAATCATACACATTTGGTCATTATAGAAAGATATAAATGTTAAATTGATGCTAAAAAAAATTCTAGAATGAAACAGACACGTTTAGCCATTGGAATCCTATGGAACACTGACTGAACTCTTAGGGCACCATTGCTACTGACAGCCAACTTTAAAAGTGCATAACTCTTTGTCCAGACTTCAAATGAGGTGATCTCAGTGGCTATAGAAAATTTATGACCTCTAGTTTATGAATATAAAATTTCACAATAATTGGATATCATTTGTCTATCAAGTGACACAAAACACAAATATGCTAGTGTGAATAATGCCCATACTAGAATCAATAGAAAATCCCAACTTTGAAAATTCATCAAATATTCTCTAGACCTCCAAAAGTTATATTCTTTAGCTTTCCAAAAATCCCACAATGAGATCTAATTGCATGCCAAATTTCAAATTAAGATTAACTCATTTGGTCAAAAAGTGACATAGGGTTCCATTATGGTTAAATTTAGCTCCATATAAGGTACCAAATTTTCCAAATGGCCTTCCCTTAGTGTTGGCACCTTTTGGGCAAGTCTAAAAGTATATTTAAGACTTTTGTGGGCTGCCCAAATGGTCCCAAACCTTATGCATCTCATTTTGGCCATTCAACCCACACTTATGCATATTTGCATCATACTTCCACATTGCATATTTGGACATGATAAACGCAAATTGTATTCTAAAGCTCATACATCATATCCATAGTTATAAACATCACATAATAGCATATTTATACATGTCTCAAGGTTCATAGACTATCTACATCATCATATACATCAAGGTACATAAGTATGGTTCCAACATAGCTAAAACTAGACATATCCTTGTCAATCTCCCTTCTTCATGGTTGTTGGCTCTCATTGGCATATCCACTTGGTCCACCTAGCATGTGAGATCATTGGAGAGGAGGGGATGAGATTCAAGGAATCCCAATAGCTCATCTCTTATTCAATCATACATAATATGTGCAAAGCAAGCTTTACAAATGCATGCATAGGGAAAATGGAAGACATGGACATTTTAAAAGTAAACTTGGCATGTGAATCAATCATACAAGACATTCAACAGCTTACCAAGTGTTTGGATTGGCCTCACACTTCTCTTCATGGATTTTGGACTTGTCTCACCCATTCTTTAAGAGCTTTGGACTTAACCATACTCTTGGGAGCCCACTTTGCTTTTAGGAGACTCTTTACTTTGTCTCAACCAAGCTCAAGGGTTCTTGGCTCATCCTCACCAAAGGGAAGAGTTCTTGGCCTCTCCACACTCATACAAATTCATAATCATGGAATCGTTTAAAACATAACATGGCATCAAGAATCATGATATGTAAAGGCATACTAGTATACTTTTCATAGCTTGAAAATACATATACACACATTCTAAAACAAGCTAAACACATATCCATGCATGAGAGAAGGTGGAGAGAGCTACCTTGTGTATATTCACACACTTTTTCCTTAGTTTTCAAGCCTCCTCTTTCGGTCACACACCCACAAGTTAGTAGAGATAGTTTCTCTTGGCCTAGATATAATTTATGGGAGCCAATTAGGTTCATGCAACATATTCTAAGGTTACACAATTTGCTTAAACTCTAGGTTACTCTAGAACCCCCATGATGGTCCATATTTGCACCTAATGAAGCAACACCCCTCAATTGATTTATAGGCCTCATTCTTTCTTTTCAAATATGATTCTTGACTCCTTTTAAGCCTCTTGGAGTCATCACATCATTAAAACAAAAGGCCTAGCATCATGTTGCTTCTTTAGGTCATAATATGGAACCTAAGACACTAAATTACTTTCCATGAGTTCTAAATTTGTTCTAAGGCCTCCCTTCATTTTCATTCATCAAATATGACTCAAGAATGGCCTTAGAAAAATTTAAAACTCTTCCTAGCACCATGGAACATGCTTGGCCGAGACATGCCTAGGTTTTAGGCTCCATAGAGTTTTCTTTGTTTTCTTGAAGGGAGAAGCTTGTGGGGAGCATCTTTGGTGTCTCAAGAACTCATTTATACTCTAACTTAGACCTAGACCTAGAAAGCATCACATAAATTTACAATTTGAAAGGTGCACTAGAAACCCTAGGTTTTGTATCTTGAATCCTAATGCCTATTTCATAGTTTCCTTTGTATATTCTTATTCCACTCCATCAAATACCTAAGAATCATGTTTGGTTGGGCTTGGAAATCAGATCTTCCTAGGGTTCTTAGGCTAGGTCGAAATGGAGAAGAAGGGCCATAGAAGATATCAACCATAGGATGCATTTTTACGTTGTTTCCTTACTTAGTTTGGCTTGAATCTTGGTTTCTCCAAGCTCCTTTCTTCAAATCCGAACTTTCTCTTTAATATCTCCCTTGAATCAGATTTATAACCTCATTTTAATCCAAGGAAACAAAGGAGAAAGGAGGATAGGAGGTGTGAATGAAGAAAAGCAAGAAAAATCACCATAAAAACATACCTTACACTTGGCTTTCTTCCTCTCTTGGGCGCCTCTCCCTTAAGGTCTTGCTTCTAATTTGGGGCTGGAAAATCTGAAGTGAAATGAGGGCAAGTGTGAGGCGCCACCTATATATAGGTAGGGAAAAGTGACTTTTTCAAAAATTTCAATTTTGCCCTTTATATTTTGCATTTTCGTTTCTCCTTCTTTTTAGCTCCTTTTTTAGATCCATTTTTTCCATTATAAAATTTAGGTTCCCAATTAAGAAAAAGTCCTTTGGAATCACTCAAATTAGAGCTAAAACCTTCCCAAATGGATCTGTCAAAGTTTAGGCACACCGATATTGGAAAACGTCTATCGGAAGGGCTTTAGCTGTCCTGGGGCTTTCTATGGTTTTTAAGGTCTCTGAGAACCCTGAGGAACTCAAAACTTTCATTTAAAAAGCCCTCCTATGTGAATTCTAAATTTTGCTCAAAATTATGAAAATGCCATTACGTTTCATAAGCTTTTCATAAGAAATTGTTTCTTCATTCTAGCTCCATTTTTCTTTCTGTTTGAGCTTGGGATTCTCATTTTTAGGAGTCTAGATTGCTTCCCAAATTTCTCGAGACCTTAACTACATCATCTTTGGGGACTTCCTTTTATATCCAATGAATTTCATTCATTAATGAAGAAACTGTACGTTACGTTTCTCACGTTTTCTTTCGTTTTCAGAGAACTAGAAGTTCATTCTCGGCCAGACTTGGCCTCTTTTCTAAGAAAACTTTGAAAAATCATAACTAAATCTAAAAAAACTTGAAATCATGAAAGTTTGATCATTCTGGAAAGCTTAGGATGTCTACTTCACACTAAAAATATGCCCAAACCATAACATGTATCATGGAGGATGTTTGATATCCAAAATGCTACTGAGGTTGTTGTTACCTGCGCTGCTATTACTGATACAAAATTCTAAAATTCATAACTAATTCTATAAAAATAGAAATCACACACATTTAGTCATTCTAGAAATCTACAAATGTTAACTTGATACTAAAAATAATTCCAAAATGAAACAGATATGTTTATCTATTGGGAACCTATAGAACAGTAACTGAACTCCTGGACTGCCACTACTATTGACAGCCAACTTAAAAAATGCATAACTCTTTGATCAGACCTCCAAATAAGGTGATCTTAGTGGCTACAAAAAGATTATGACCTATAGTTTAAGAATATAAAATTTCACAAGAATTGAACACCATTTGGCCATCGGGTGACACAAAACACAAAAATACCAGTATAAACAATGCACATACCAGAATCCATAAAAATCCCAACTTTGAAAATTCATCAAATATTCTCTAGACTTCCAAAAATTATGTTCTTTAGCTTCTCAAAAGGCTCTCAATGAGACCTAATTGCATGCCAAATTTCAGAGCAAGACTTACTCATTTGGACAAAAAGTGATATAGGGTTCCATTATGGTCAATTTTGGCTCCATATTGGGTACCAAAGTTGCCCAAATGGATTTCCCTTGGTCTTGGCACCTTTTGGGCAAGTTTAAAAGCTTATTTGAGACTTGTGTGAGCTTCCCAAATGGTCCCAAACCTCATGCATCTCATTTTGGCCATTCAACCTATACTTATGTATATTTCCATCAAGCTTCCATAATGCATAATTGGATATTCAAAACTCAAATTGTATTCTAAAGCTCATACATCATATCCATGGCTCTAAATATTACATAACAGTATATTTACATATGTCTCAAGGTTCATTATATATATACAACATCATACACAATATGAACCATTATTATAGTTCCAAAATGAATAAAACTATGCATAAGCTTGTCGATCTTTCCTCTTCATGGTTGTTGGCTCCCTTCACCATAGCTACTTGGTCCACCTAGCATGTTAGAGCATTGGAGAGGAGGGGATGAGATTCAAAGAATCCCAATAGCTCATCTCCCATTCAATCATACATAATATGTGCAAAGCAAGCTTTTCAAATGCATGCATGGAGGAAATATAAGTCATAGACATTTTAAAGGCAAACCTGGCATGTGAATCAATCATACAAGACGTTCAAGAGCTCACTAAGTGTTTGGATTAGTCTCACACTTCTCCTCATGGATTTTGGACTTGCCTCACCCATTCTTTGAGTACTTTGGACTCAACCATACTCTTGGGAGCCCACTTTGCTTTCGAGAGACTCTTTACTTTGTCTCAACTAAGCTCAAGGGTTCTTGGCTCATCCTCATCAAAGGGAAGAGTTCTTGGCCTCTCCACACTTAAGCAAACTCAAACAAACATCATGTAATCATTTGAAAGTATAACATGGCATTAAGAATCATGGCTTATAAAGGCATGCTAGCATACTTTTCATAGCTTGAAATTACACATACACACATTCTAAATAAGCTAAACACAACCATGCATGAAAGAAGGTGGAGAGAGCTACCTTGTGTATATTCACACACTTTTTCCTCAGTTTTCAAGCCTCCTCTTTCGGCCACACACCCAAAATTGGTGGAGATAGTTTCTATTGGCCTAGATTCAATTGATGGGAGCTAATTAAGTTCATGGAACACATTCTAAGGTTACACAATTTGCTTAAACTCTAGGTTACTCTAAAACCCCCATTATGGTTCATATTTGCACCTAATGAAGCAACACCCCTCAATTGATTTCTAGTCCTCATTCTTTCATTTCAAATATGATTCTTGACTCCTTTTAAGCCTCTTGGAGTCATCACATCATTAAAACAAAAGGCCTAACATCATGTTGCTTCTTTAGGTCATAATATGGAACTTAAGACACCAAATCACTTTCCATGAGTTCTAAATTTTTTCCAAGGCCTCCCTTCATTTTCATTCATCAAATAGGACTCAAGAATGGCCTTAAAAAAATTTAAAACTCTTTCTAGCACCATGGAACATGCTTGGCTGAGACATGCCTAGGTTTTGGGTTCCATGGAGTTTTCTTTGCTTTCTTGAAGGGAGAAGCTTATGGGGAGAATCTTTAATGCCTCAAGAACTTATTCATACTCTAACTTAGACCTAGGAAGCATCACATATATTCAGAATTTGAAAGGTGCACTAGAAACCCTAGGTTTTGCATCTTGAATCCTAATGCCTATTTTATGGTTTCCTTTGTATATTCTTATTCCTATCTATCAAATACCTAAGAATCGTGCTTGGTTGGGCTTGAAAATCAGATCTTCCTATGATTTTTAGGCTAGGTCGAAATGGAGAAGAAGGGCCATGGAAGATATCAACCATAGGATGCATTTTTACTTTATTTTCTTGCTTAGTTTGGCTTGAATCTTGATTTCTCCAAGCTCTTCTCTTCAAATCCGAACTTTCCCTTGAATATCTCCCTTGAATCAGATTTATAAACCTCATTTTAATCTAAGGAAACAAAGGAGAAGGGAGGAGAGGAGGTGTGGATGAAGGAAAGCAAGGAAAATCACCATGAAAACATACTTTAAGCTTGGTTTTCTTCCTCCTTCTTCTTCCTCTCTTTGCACCTCTCTCTTAGGGTTTTTCTTCTGATTTGGGGCTGGAAAATCTGAAGAGAAATGAGGGCAAGTGTGAGGCACCACTTATATATAGGTAGGGAAAAATAACTTTTTCAAAAATTCTAATTTTGCCCTTTATACTTTGCATTTTCATTTCTCCTTCATTTTAGCTCCTTTTTTAGAACTATCTTTTCCATCATAAATTTTAGGTTCCCAATTAAGGAAATGCCTTTGGAATCACTCAAGTCAGAGCTAAAACCTTCCCGAACAAATTCATCAAAGTTCAGGCACACAGACGTTAGAAAACGTCCACCAAAGGGGCTTTAGCTGTCTCGGGGCTTTCCATGATTTTTAGGGCCTCTGAGAACCCTGGGGAACTCAAAAATTTTATTTAAAAAGCCCTCCTATGTGAATTCCAAAGTTTACTCAAAATTACAAAAATGCCATTATGTTTCGTAAGCTTTTCGTAAGAAATTTTTTCTTCATTCTAACTCCATTTTTCTTTCCATCTGGGCCTGAGATTCTTATTTTTAGGAGTCTAGAATGCTTCCCAAATTTTTTGGGACCTTAACTATCTCATTCTAAGGGACTTCCTTTTATATCCGGTGAGTTTTGTTCGTTTACAGAGAAATTATACGTTACGTTTCCCACATTTTCTCTCGTTTTTAGAAAATCGGATGTTACATTTCTCCCCTCTTAAATAAATTTTGTCCTCAAAGTTTAGGGTACACTTCCTCTTACTCTTTTCTTTTCTAGCTAACTGTTCTTTTCTTTCCTTTCTTCCTGGCTCTATACGTTTTCTCAGTGATTTCATTCTTTCAAATTTTCTCTCAGCTAGGAAATTTTTATTACTAGCCCTTAATAAGGATTTTATTAGTATAAAATACTAGCTAGTTCTCTCTCTCATAAGGGAAAGAAATTTTAGATTCTGGAGGCCTATCCTGAGAGAGCTTACTAATCATAATGGGTTAATGTTAACCTGTTCGCCGGATTGACGTTTCTTTCAGTAGACTCCTTTACACATCTAGGGAGGTAACTCATTTTATATTATGTCTCCTGTATCCTCTCCCAATGGCTTCTTATAAAGTCATCATCTTTTCTAATCATTACAGCTATAGGAGGTTCCTGTTTGTCTGTTTACTTTTCACATATTCCGTCCATTGTTCATCTTTGCGTTCTTTTTACTAGCTCTTCCCATGATTATAATTTACATTTCTTTTTATCATAGGCCTCATATCTTAGTTACTTACTAGGATTACAACTCCTTTAAGGAGTTTCTGCTTTTAATGATCCTAGTTTCTCTGTTACTACTATTGTATCAGTCTTTGTAGGCTAGGACTTTTCATAAAGTCATCATCTTTTCTAATCATTACAGCTATAGGAGGTTCCTGTTTTTCTGTTTACTTTTCACATATTCCATCCATTGTTCATCTTTGCGTTCTTTTTACTAGCTCTTCCCATGATTATAATTTACATTGCTTTTTATCATAGGCCTCATATCTTAGTTACTTACTAGGATTACAACTCCTTTGAGGAGTTTTTGCTTTTAATGATCCTAGTTTCTTTGTTACTACTACTGTATCAGTCTTTGTAGGATGGGACTTTTCTCACTTTCTTTGCTCACTTGCAGTGGCATTTTATAGTTCTTCATTTTAATACTGATGGGCCTAACTTGTATGTCTCATACTGGCACTGAAGAACTACTACCACTAACTACTATTGGGCTCTGATGGGATGCTAGCTATTCTCGTAGTTTTGCTCATTGGAGATATACTATACCACTTACCTCATATAAAAACTACACCTGACTCCTTTCTAAATACATAAGCTAGCATGTAGGGATCTCTTTATCCCTTGGTCAGGGCTACTATCTGCTAGGTAGTGGTTTATTTGGCTCTAACTCTGGAAAGCTAATTTTTTACTTTCCTCATCCTATACACTATGCTCATCCCTAAGAGTACTAGTCAGTTATCTAAGTGTCTGAGTAAAGCCTGCATATCTCTGTGGCAATAGTCTACCAGACTCAGGAGGTCTCTAGTCTATGAGACAAAGGTTAGCTAAAATTGTACTAGTCTCTGAGATTAACTGCTCTGTAAAAGCTATCTTAGGTTGTCATCTCTACCAAAGGTCTATCATGTTGTGGCTAGGTCTCTATGTAACTCTGTGTTATCTACTATGACCCCTAGGTCTACTGTGACCTCTCAGAGCCCTGCTAAGGTCTACTACAATCTACTATGCTATGTTAGGATCTACTACAATCCATCTTTGGGAGATGTCAAAGCCTAAGATCACTATATCTGATAGTAAAATACATGTTCACCAAGTTTCGTAACCATTGCTCATAATAGCTAAGGCTAAACTCAGAGGTACATCATACTCTTTGTACGAAGTGGGTTCTGTGTCATCTCATTCTCTAGGATCCTGTCATACTAATACTAGGGAGCATTTTAATTTTCATTCATCGCTCCTCATAGGATCCTCAGATTCCCACTTCAGCCCCTTTTTCACTTGGGCTTTCTTTTCTTACTCTATTGACTTATTTGCTTACATATACTCATTTTAACTCTCCTCTCATATCCTGCAGTTCTCACTATGCCCACGTTCTGCTTTTAAGTGTCTTAGCACCAGGGCATCTCACACACTGAGTGTAGTAAACATCTCTAGTAGGAGATAGGCTATACACTAGTCCCTATTCATTTTATTTACATATACTATAAGGGACTCGGGCTATACATACTAAATCTGAACATTTTCTACTAGGGATTTCTTTCTGCATGCTTTTCTCATTATTCTGATATTATTGGAATCCCTTTACCTTTCTTTTCTAACTTACCTCATCATCTAGCTAACTAGGATACCTTTCGATTATCGGGACACTTTGATGATTGATGCTATCGTTTGTTACGCACTCAAGTCACATTACTACTGGGTTGGCCAGAGCCAATATTATGTAACCATTGTTTCAAGTAAACCATAACATCAAATACTAATACACAAATGCCTCATGACTGAGCTCAAAGTGTAGCATCTGATCCCTTTGTAAATGTGAGAAACGCAATGTTCGGTTTCTCCATAAACTGCAGAAATGGGCCAGATACAAAAAGAAGTCCTTGAAATAGAAGGAATTAGGGCCAACTAAAATCATGATAAAATTTTAAATATTATAAAATGAGGATTTGAGCCTTGAGTTACCCAGAAATCAAGGCCGGAATGATTTGAAAAATTTGCTAAAAGGCCAGTGGCATTTTTGTAAATATGGGCACTTTTTGAAAAATACACAGAAGGGCTTTTTAAAAGAATTTTTGAGTTCTTTGGGGTTCTTAGAGGCCCTAAAAACCATGGAAAGCCCCAGGACAGCTAAAGCCCCTTCGGTGGACTTTTTCTAACGTCAGTGTGCCCGAACTTTGACGGATTTGTTCGGGAAGGTTTTAGCTCCAATTTGAGTGATTCCAAAGACATTTTACTAAATTGAGAACCTAAATTTCATAATGGAAAAGACAATTCTAAAAAAGGAGCTAAAACGAAGGAGAAATGAAAATGCCAAAAAAGAAAGGTAAAATTGGAATTTTTGAGAAAGTGGAAGCTTCTTGAACACACTTTAAGTTTCTTATTTCTTCTCCTCTCCATTTGCACGACCCATTCTGCCCAAAAACCAGGAAAAACACCAGCTCTCTTAGGCACACCATGGAGGAGAAGAAAGGAGGAGAAAAAGAAAGGAAAAGGTAAGGAATTTCATGGTTTTTCATGCTTTCTCCTTTCCAAACCTCTTCTTCTCCATTTCCCTTTGTTTCCTATGCTTATAATGAAGTTTATAAATCTGATTTAAGGGAGAAATTGAGGGGAAAATTCGCATTTGAAGAGAGGAGCTCAAAGAATATAAGATTCAAGTGAGAAAAAGCATAAAAACAAGGTAACTTCTCTTCCTATGGTTGTCATCTTTGGTTCCCTCCTCCACCATTTCGCCCCACTTGATAAAACCCTAGGAGGAGATGAGTTTTAGGTAGAACCAACCATGAATCTAAGGAAAAAGGGTGTGGAGATTAATAATATGCAAAGGGAATTATCAAAAAGCCATTAGATTTCAAGATGCAAATTCTAGGGTTTCAATTGCACCTTGTAAAATCTGATTTTGTATGATGATTCCTAGGCCTAAATAAGAGTTTAAATGAGCTCCTAAGATCCCTAAGAGGCCCCCCATATGCTTCTTCCCTTGAGAAAACAAAGGAAGCTCCATGGAACCCAATATGCTTCATTGTCTAGGCCAAGAAGGGTTCTCATAGCTAGGGAGAGTTTTAAATTTTTCTAAGGCCATTCTTGAGTCATATTTGATGAATGAAAGTGAGGGGAGGCCTTGGAAAAAATTTAAAACTCATAGAAAGTGAATTGGTGTCTTAGGTTCCATATTGTGACCTAAAGAAGCAACATGGTGCTAGGCCTTTTGTTTTAATGATGTGATGACTCCAAGAGGTGTAAAAGGAGTCTAGAATCATATTTGAAAGGAAAGAATGAGGCCTAGAAAGTATTTGAGGGGTGTTGCTTCATTAGGTGCACTTATGGACCATAATGGAGCTTATAGAGCAATCTAGCATCTAAGCAAATTGTATAGTCTTAGAGATTGTTTCATAAACCTAATTGTCTCCCATAAATTGTATCTAGGCCAAGAGTAACCATCTCCACCAATTTTTGGGTGTGTGGCCGAAAGAGGAGGCTTGAGTTCAAAGGAAAAAGTGTATAATTGTGTGCAAAGTAGCTCTCTCCACCTTCTCTCATTCATGGATGTGCGTTTAGCTTGTTTTAAAATATGTGTATGTGTATTTTCAAGCTTTGAAAAGTATGCTAGCATGCCTTTATATGCCATGATGCTTGATGCCATGTTATGTTTTCAAATGATTACATGATGTTTGTGTGAGTTTGCTTGAGTGTGGAGAGGCCAAAAACTCTTCCCTTTGGTTAGGATGAGCCAAGAACCCTTGAGCTTGGTTGAGACAAAATAAAGAGTCTCCCAAAAGCAAAGTGGGCTCCCAAGAGTATGGTTAAGTCCAAAACTCTTAAAGAATGGGTGAGGCAAATCCAAAATCCATGAGGAGAAGTGTGAGGCCAATCTAAGCACTTGGTGAGCTCTTGAATGTCTTGTATGATTGATTCACATGCTAAATTTGCTTTTAAAATGTCCATGTCTTCCATTTTCCCCATGCATGCATTTTCTAAGCTTGCTTTGTACATACTATGTATGATTGAATGGGAGATGAGCTATTGGGATTCTTTGAATCTCATCTCCTCCTCTCTAATGATCTAACATGCTAGGTGGACCAAATAATTATGGTGAAGGGAGCCAACAACCATGAAGAGGAAAGATTAACAAGCTTATACATGGTTTTGTCCATTTTGGAACCATAATGATAGTTCATATTGTATATGATGTTGTATATGTACAATGAACCTTGAGACATATGTGAATATACTATTTTGTAATGTTTAGAGCCATGGATATGATGTATGAGCTTTAGAACACAAATTGAGTTTTGAATGTCCAATTATGCATTATGAAAGTTTGATGGAAATATGCATAAGTATGAATTGAATGGCCAAAATGAGATGCATGAGGTTTGGGACCATTTGGGTAGCTTACACAAGTCTCAAATAAGCTTTTAAACTTGCCCAAAAGGTACCAAGACCAAGGGAAATCCATTTGGGCAACTTTGGTACCTAATATGGAGCCAAAATTGACCATAGTGGAATGTTATATCACTTTTTGGCCAAATGAGTTAGTCTTGCTCTAAAATTTGGCATGCAATTAGGTCTCATTGAGAAATTTTTGAGAAGCTAAAGAACATAATTTTCGGAGCTCTAGAGAATATTTGATGAATTTTCAAAGTTGGGATTTTCTATTGATTCTGGTATGGGCACTGTTCATACTGGCAGTTTTGTGTTTTATGTCACCCGATAGCCAAATGGTGTCGAATGCTTGTGAAATCTTATAGACATAAACTAGAGGTTGTAAGATTTCTGTGGCCACCTAGATCACCTCATTTTGAGGTCTAATCAGAGAGTTATGCATTTTTGAAGTTGACTATTACTACCAGTGGTGCCCTAGGAGTTTAGTTACTGTTCCATAGGTTCCTGATGACTAAACGTATCTATTTCATTCTGGAATTATTTTTAGTAACATTTTTAGCTTTCCAGAATGACCCAATGTGTGTGATTTTTATTTTTATAGATTTAGTTATGAATTTTAGAAATTTATATCAGTAATCTAAACAGCAGCCCAGGCAGCCAGCGACCTCTGTAGCTTTTCAGATGTCAAACGTCCTCCATGATGTGTGTTATGATTTGGGCACATTTTTAATATGAATTAGACATCCTAAACTTTCTAGAATGACCAAGATTGCATTGTTTAGAATTTTCTAAATTTAGTTATAATTTTCCAAAGTTGGGTCAAAAAATGGAGCAAACTTGGCCGAAAATATGCTTGCTTATTTTGAGCTCCATTTCGGTTTCCATGAATTGTAGGCATGTTTTTGTGATGTAAATGAGTTATAATGATGGAATTAAATATGATAATGCATAACATGAGCTCACACGGCCCATGTGACACCAATTGCAAATTTTTAAGCATAGCGCAACGTAAATAAACCCATTATTTTGATTCCCCTCCTTATACGCTCTTTATGGAAATAATGAGGTGAAACTTATGAATGTCATGAAATGAGCTAGAATTTATGGTGTTACACAAAGCCACTATTGCCTGTCTATTACAAGTTTCCCAATAATCTAAAGTGTCCCTTTCTTAGTTTTCTCTATCTATCCTATTTTCATAAAGTGCTCAGGGAAGGTAGAATTCTTCCTTTACTATATCCCAAGATTTCTTGGTATTACCCGGCTATTTTTCTTCAGGCATTATCATGCTAGAAGGGCGTCTACGCCAAGGACAAGTGCGCTTTCTTAAGTACTCAAGCATATTAACTGAATGTCTATTCTCAATCTAATATGTCCTCAGCTTGAACACTGTCATACTTTCTCTTTCTACCTTTCTTATCCTCTTGGTAAAAAGGATGTTTTACTATTGGCTATTTCTGTTGCCAGTTCAGGCTTTTCTATGCTCAAGAGCACTTGCATTTCCTGGGGTTCCCCTATTTATTTACTTTCTGTAACATCAAGAAGGTTTATTTCTTGTTCGTACTTTTACTCTGCTCTTAGCTAGACCATCCTTTGGTAAAGAGGATTCAATTTCATATAATCCCAGGAATTTCATTCTATGGTGCTTTCGGCTTATACTCTTTCTCTACATAATACAAGACTCACCTTCTAAAGCAGTTCCTAACTTCCTTGAGCTTTCCTAAGGGTACTAAGGCACTAATTGTCTGTCTTAATTTATTTCTACATTCGGATCGGAGCCACGTTTTTCCTTTATTTAATCTCTTTAGCCTCATCCCCAGGAGCACAATATACTATTTCTAGGGTTTTTGCTAACTCACTTCAGAACACATACTCTCAATGTCTAGATTCTACCTCACTGAAGCTTATGCTCTACTGGGTGCTCTAATCACTCACGTGCCTTAACCCCATATCATTCTCATATCTCGTTTGACAAATGTTCAAACCCCTATCTATTTACCTTTCTGGGTTAAGCTTACTCATCTAATTATGACTAAAGCGAGGGCATCTTTTCTATAGCTAGTTTCTCAACTCTTCCTTGCTTCCTTTATTACGATACTTTACGACTTAAAGGGGTCTATTGAGGGGAAATTACTAACCACTACTAGGTGGTTTTCCTGAGATGAGGATGTCTCATCTTTCTTTTTCTTGATCCAGGGAGAACTTTCACTAAGCCTTTCATTCATATATCTCACTTAGAACGATGCTACTGGTCATCTTCTCTAGGCTTTAGCTTATGCTTAGCCTAGTTAGCCATCTCATCGGACATGTAGCTTACTAACTATCCTCATTCTTTTTTAAGCCTCTATTACTGGTTACTCATACTTACTTCTAGGTATTACCTATGAGGTACACCTTTCTAGGCCACTCGCTAGGTCCCTTACTACTGGTAGTCTTATCTTATATTATTTTGAGGCTACATTAGCGTTCTATATGACAGAGCCTCCAGACATATTGTCCCTTGGTCGCAGGTTCAGCGAACTGCGCTCCCTTGGGTTTTGTCATTTCCCGCTCGCTGAGCCTTTGCCCGTACTCATGGGAAAATGCATGTCTGGTGGGGAGAACTTTGCTCCCACTTATAAGGCATTCGCACAGGCCCTTTCCAACCGATGTGGGACTTTACAATCCATCCTTTTTTTGGGTCGACTCGTCCTCAGGTCACACATAGGCCAGGATTACTCTGATACCAATTCCCTATAAAGCCTCCAGACGTATTGTCTCTTGATTGTAGGTTCAGTAAACTACGCACCCTTAGGTTTTGTCATTTCCCACTTGCTAAGCCTTTGCCCGCACTTACAGGAAAACGCGCGTCCAGTGGGGAGAGCTTCGCTCCCACTTATAAGGCCTTAGCATAAGCCCCTTCCAGCCGATGTGGGACTTTACATTTTGGACTTGCCTCACCCATTTTTTAAGAGATTCATGGACTCAACCATACTCTTTGGAGCCCACTTTGCTTTTGGGAGACTCTTTGCTTTGTCTTAACCAATCTCAAGCATTTTTGACTCATCCTTACTATGGTTAAGAGTTCTTGGCCTCTTCATACTCAAGTAAACTCAAACAACCATCATACATTCATTTGAAAATATAATATGTCATCATGAATCATGGCATATAAAATCATGCTAGCATACTTTTCATGGCTTGAAAATACACATACACATATTTTAAGACAAGCTAAACGCATATCCATGCATGAGAGAAGGTGGAGAGAGCTACCTTGTATACAATCACACACTTTTTTCTTAGAATTCACGCCTCCTCTTTCAGCCATACACCCTCAAACTTGTGGAGATGGTTTCTCTTAATGTAGATACAATTTATGGAAGCCAATTAGGTTCATGACACAATCTTTAAGGCCATACAACTTGCTTAGATGCTAGGTTACTTTATAAACCCCATTATGGTCCATAAATGCACCTAATGAAGCAATACCCCTCAAATAATTTCTAGATTCCATTCTTTCCTTTCAAATATGATTCTTGACTCATTTTAAGCCTCTTGGAGTCATCACACAGTTAAAACAAAGAGCCTAATATCATGTTGCTTCTTTAGGTCATAATATGGAAACTAAAGCACTAAATCACTTTCTATGCGTTCTAAATTTTTTCCAAGGCCTCCCCTCACTTTCATTCATCAAATATGACTCAAGAATGGTCTTAGAAAAATTTAAAACTCTCCCTAATTATAAAAACATGCCTAGGCCGAGACTATAGGCTTCCTTGGCCTCCATGTAGATTTCTTTATTTTCTTGAAGGAGGAAGCATGTGGGGAGCATCTTAGGGGTTTCAAGAACTTATTTAAACTCTTAATTAAACCTATGAATCATCACACAAAATCAAAATTTGGAAGGAACACTTGAAATCCTAGAATTTGCATCTTGAAATCTAATGGTTTTTTTGATAATTCCCTTTACATATTCTTAATCTCCACACCCTTTTTCCTTAGATTCATGCTTGGTTCTGCCTAAAAATCATCTCCTCCTAGGGTTTTCTCAAGTAGGGTGAAATGGTGGAGAAGGGAACCAAAGATGGCAACTATAGGAAGAGAAATTACCTTGTTTTCTTGCTTTTTCTCACTTGAATCTTGCGTTCTTTGAGCTCCTCTCTTCAAATCCGAATTTTCCCTTGCATTTCTCCCTTAAATCAGATTTATAAACTCCACTTTAATCAAAGGAAACAAAGGAGAAAGGAAGAGAAGAGGTGTGGATGAAGAAATGCATGAAAAACTACCATGGAAACATACCTTAAGCTTGGATTTTCTCTCCCTTTTCTGCTTCCCTTGGTGCACCACTCTCCTAGGGTTCTTCTCATGATTTGGGGCAGAATAATCTGAAGCTAAATGAGGGAGAGTGTGAGGCACCACCTATTTATAAGGGAGGAAGAAGCACTTTCTCAAAAATTTTAATTTTGCCCTTCATTCTTGGCATTTTCGTTTCTCCTTCGTTTTAGCTCCTTTTTGAGAATTGTCTTTTCCATTATAAAATTTAGGTTCCCAATTAAATAAAATGCCTTTGGAATCACTCAAATCGGAGTTAAAATCTTCCCAAACGAATCCATCAAAGTTCAGGTACATTGACGTTGGAAAATGTCTACCGGAGGGGATTTAACTGTCCCGGGGCTTTCCATGGTTTTCAAGGCCTCTGAGAACCCTAGAGAACTTAAAACTTTCATTTAAAAGGCCCTCCTATGTAAATTCCAAAATTTGCTCATAATCACGAAAATGTCATTACGTTTCGTAAGCTTTTTGTAAGAATTGTTTCTTCATTCTAGCTCATTTTAGGAGTCTAAAATTCTTCCCATATTTTTTTGGGACCTTAACTATCTCATTTTAGGGGACTTCCTTTTGTATCCAATGAGTTTTGTTCTTTAACGGAGAAACTGTATGTTACATTTCTCACGTTTTCTAATATTTTTAGAAAACTGGATGATACAGTTTAAATGGAGTCAAGAATCATAAATGAATAGATAGAATAGAGCCAAGATGATGTTTTTTTAAGGTTGCTTCATTAAGTGCATTATGAAACCATAAAAGAGCCTTATGAGTCATCTAGCTTTTCTAGTGAATGTGTGACCTTATAATGTAATTCAAGATTATAATTAGCTTCCATATGATGTGTCTAGGCCAAGAGAAATAATCTTCACCTCCTTATGTGTGTGAGGTCGAAGGAGAGGACTCAAGGCTCAAGAAAAAAGTGTGCTTGTATGGTAAAGGTAGCTCTCTCCACCTTCTCTGATGCATGAATGTGTGCTTACATTGTCTTGGATGTGTGTATGTGTGTTTTAAGCCATGAAAAGTGTTCTAGTATGATCTCATATGACATGGTACCATGATGATGATTTATGTATGCAAATGATGTTTTATATGCTTGCCTTGGTTTGCTTGAGTGTGGAGAAGCCAAGAACCCTCTAGCCATGGTGAAGATTGGCCAAAAACTCTTAAAATTGGTTAAGACAAAGTAAAGAGTCTCCCAAGAGTGAGGTTGAGTCAAAACCTCTTAGAGAAAATGGGTGAGGCAAGTCCAAAATCCACAAGTGAATGGGTGAGGCTAATCTATTTACTTGGCAAGCGTATGTATGCTATACATGATGTGTTCAAATGCCAAGCATGTTTCATGAATGCTCACATGTGTTAATATGCTCAAGCATATATTTTCAAGGCTTGTATTGCATACTTTATGTGTGATTGAAAAGGAAATGAGCTATTAGGATTCTTTGAATATTATTCCCTCCTCTTCAATGTCTTAACATGCTATGTGGAGTAATTGAGCAAGGTAATGGAAGCCACCAAGGCTAGAAGAAGAAGATTGACATCAAAGTATATGAAAATGCCTAGTTTTATCTCTCTTATAGCCATACACATGGCATATGATGTAATCTCATGATGAAATTATTGTGTAATCATATGAGCATATGTAATTACCCAAATGTATGATGTATGAATGAGATTTGATGCCAAATGTATGATATAACATGGTTTAGGTATGGAATGGCAAGACTTAGCATATGCATTCTTGTGTATATCATGGGGTGGATGAGTGAGTTTAAGAAATCTGGGTTTTGCACCTTTGAGACAAGTTTAAAATGTCATTTTGGTGCATTCCCACGTGCTCAAGTGGTCATGGTTGCCTTGGAGCTTAATTTGGACTATTTGGACCCTTTGTAAAGCTAAAAAATGACTTATTTCACAACCCAATGTCAAGATTTGACCAAATGGACTAATTTGCTCATGAAATTTGGCACACATGTAGTTCTTATCTATATCTCTTTGGAAAGCTAAAGACCAGATTATTTGAAGCTCTATAGAATTAATTATGAATTTCCAAAGTTGCCATTTTTCTGCTAAACTAATACAGGTATTATTCATATGGTCAGAAAACTTGGGCTATGTCATTCATGGGTCAAATGATGTCCAATGATCATGAAACTTTATAACCATAAACTAGACATCATAAGCTTTCCATACCACTGAAAGAATCCTAATTGGACTTCTAAGCGGGGAGATATGAATTTTTGAAGTTGGAGATCACTACTAGGGATGACAGTTGACCTCTAGTATTATTCTACCAGTTTGTTATATAGCAGCTATTGTTGTGATTTGGATTTATTTTTACATAAAGTAGACATCTGTAGCTTTCCAGAATTGTATAGTGTGCCTGATTTCAATTTTTTTAGAATTAGTTATGATGTTTCAAATTTTAGGCATAGAATTTGGAAAACTGATCCAAGGCTGCACTAGTGTATTTTGTGTATTTACTCCCTTTGCTTAAGGTGTGGACCATCTCTTGAGCTTGTTATGAGTGGTATTTAGGTATTTAAATGTGAGAATGAGAAGGATGAATCCATATGACCCATGGGACTCTAAGAGAAAATTTTTACCCGTGGAGAAATGCATTTTAATTTATGATTCCCTATGCCATTATGTTACTTCCCACAGAATTTACATGAGATGAGGCATGGGATTTGCATGAGTTGAGTGTTAAAGTTATGGTATTACATTTATTGGTATTAGAGCCAAGTTCCAGGCTCTCTTAGGTTGGATTTGGCTTGAAGATATAGCAATAGGGCTATACAAAGGCTTGTATAGTAAGGTAAAGCCTTCTATGAGACATATTGGGTGTGTGAAAATAGTTTGTGGCTATGTTTATGACAAGTAAGTTGTAGAATTGTCTTAGAGTAGTTAGTGGACATCGAGAAAGTTGGCCTCTAGAATCGCTTGAGCAGAGCTAATTGATCTGACGACTGGAGCTCTATATGATATGATAGCTTGTCACAATCAATGGCAAGCCCCATATATGAACGATGAAAAAAAGATCTCGTTGATATGAAGAGGCTTGCCAGAGAGAGTACGTGAGGCCTAATTCTCTCTGGTAGTTATACTCAGACCATTCCGAGATGTCTCACATAATGTAGAGATAAGTAGGATGTAGCATGGTATGAGATGAGACTGTGGCTACACGAGACTAGTGTAGAGGGGAAGTGAGAAAAAGAATTACCCCTAACCACAACACCCAAATATCTAGATGAATTCCAAAACCTAAAAGGCTAATTCCTTTAGGCCAATGGTTTAAGTTACGAGCTACATCCCTTAGAGCCTAATAGCCTAAAGGTGATAGTTAGATATACATGAATAAAGCAAAAGGTAGAACCCTCTAACTTGATGACGGGTTGGATATAGAGGCAATGAAGCTCTAGTTTTATAGCTAACGATAAATTTTCAATTCATGAAGAAGCAAGCCAATCAAAGGTCATTAGCCATAGCCAATTAATTGCTTAACCATGGCCAATTATTCCATAAAGCCACAAGGCAATCCAGAGGATTCCTCACTGTGACCAATTAAGAAGTTAGCAGCGACTAATACTTAGACAGGAAACTAGGGTGAACCGAGGCTAATTAGCCATGGCGAATGGAAGTATGAATGCCTTCTTAGTCATATTCAGGCCAATTTGAGAAATGAACTAATAAGGAATCAATCCACCCATAGAGAGCGAGAACCCTTAGTATAAGCAAAGAAAGAGAGTAGTAAATGGTCATGAAAGATTAGTAAGTAGTATGTGATCAGTAAGCCTAGCATATGAGATTAAGAAAGAATTCAACATTAAAAAGTGTTAGACATAGGAATAATAAGGTTGTTAAGAATTGCCTCTAATGCATTGACTCTAACCTAAGGTGCTATCTTGTAAGACACTGAACGATGAAATGTTAATGTAGCCTTAAAATTTACTTAAGATAAGGCTACCAATAGTGAGGCACATAGTGAGTGGCCTAGAAAGATGTACCTCATAGGTAACACCTAGAGATGAGTATGATTAGCCCAGTGATAGAGACTCAGAAGAAAATGAGGATAGTTTAGAAAGCACTAAGTTATTATAAGCTATAGGTCTGATGAGATAGGCAGCTCAGATTAAGTATAAGCTGAAGCCTACAGGAAGTGACCAGTAGCATCGTCCAGGTAAGATGTATAAAGGGAGAAATTAATTTGACTAAAAGGCTCAGTAAAAGTTCTCCCTGGATCGAGAAATGAAAGATAAGATATCCTGAGTCAGGGAGACCACTTAGTAGTGGTTAGCAAATTCCCCAAGATAAACCCCCCTGAGTTGTAAAATATAGTGATAAGGGAAGCGAGAAAGAACTGAGAAACTAGCCATAAAAGAGATGCCCTCACTTTAATAATAACTAAATGAATAGACTGAGCCTAGAAAAGTAAATAGATAGGGGTCTGATAATTAGTCAGACAAGCTCCCTAATATGAGAATGATATAAGGTTAAGGCACGTTAGTGATTAGAGCACCCAGTAGAGCATAAGTTCCAGCAAGGTAGAATCCAGATATTGAGAGTACATATCCTAGATTGGATTAGTATAACCCTAAAATCAATATACTATGTGCCTGGGCATGTGGCTAAAGAGGCTAAACAAAGAGAGAAAGCCTACTTTGATTCAAATGTAGAAATGAGTTGAGACAAATGGTTAGTGCCTTAGTACCCTTAGGGAAACTCAAGGGAGCTAGGGATTGCCTCAGAAGGTGAGTCTTGCATTATGCAGAGAAAAAGTATAAGCCAAGAGTGTCACATAATGTAATTCTTAGGATTTCATGAAATAGAACTTTTTTTACTAAGAGATAGTCTAGTTAAGAGCAAAGCAAGAGTATAAAAGAAATTAGATCCCTTTGATGTTACAGAGAGTGAACAAGTAAAAGAACCCAGGAAAAATGCAGGTGTTCTTGAGCATAAAGAAACCTGAATTGGCAATAGAGATAGCCAGTAGTAGAGCATCCTTTTGTAGAAGTAGAAGGATAAGAAAGGTGAAAAGAGAGAGAATAAATGATAGTATTCAAGTCTAGGACATAATAGATTGAGAATAAGTGTTGAGTTGATGTGCTTGAATACTTGAGAAAGCACACTTGTCCTTGGCATAAATGCCCTTCTAGCATGATAGTGCCCAAAGTGAAAATAGTCGAGCAATGTATAGTGATCTTAGGATGAAGTAGACGAAGAATCCTATTTTCTCTGAGTATCCTACGAGAATAAGGTAGATAAAAAAAGTTTAAGAGGAATACTTTAGATTATTGGGAAACTTGTAATATATTGACAATAGTGGCTCTGAGCTTAGTTATGAGGCACCTGTGTACTAGTATTTGATGTTATGGTTTGCTTGCAACAAGGGTTACATGATATTGGATCTGACTAACCTAGTAGTAATGTGACTTGAGTGTGTAGCAAATGATGACATCAATCACCCAAGTGTCCCAATAATCAAAAGGTATTCTAGTTAGTTAGATAACGAGATAAGTCAGAAAAGAGAGGTAAAGGGATTCTAGTAATATCAGAATGATGAGAAAAGCATGCAGAAAGGAACCCCTGGTAAAGACTAGTAATATAGAAAAGAATGTGCTAATAGTAAGGAATGTTTAGATTCAGATAGCATAAGTCTAGTATGCATAGCTTGAGTCCTTTATAATACATGTAAACAAAATGAATAGGGACAAGTATATAACCTCTCTCCTACCATAGATGTTAGCCACACTCAGTGTGTAAGATGCCCTGGTGCCAAGGCACTCAAAAACAGAGTATGGGCATAGTTAGAAATTACAGGATATGAGAAGAAAAAATAGTTGAGCACAACTAGAGTAAGAAAAGAAATCCCAAGTAAAAAGAGGCTGAAGTGGAAACCTAAGGATCCCATTAAGAGCAATGAATGAAAATTAAAATCCTCTTGAGTATTAGTATAATGGGATCATAGAAAGTCAGATGACACAGAACCCATTTCGCAGGAAGAGCATAATGTACTTTTAAGTTTATCCTTAGTTATTATGAGTGATGGTTACTAGACTTAGTAAGCATGTATTTTACTATCAGATACAATAATCTTAGGCTTTGATGTCTTCTAAAGATAGATCGCAGTAGATCTTAGCATAGCATAGCGGGTTGTAGTAGACCCTAACAAGGCTCGGAGAGGTCGCAGTAGACCTAGGGGTCGCAGTAGATTCCACAGAGTTACAGAGAGCCCAATCACCGCATGATAGCCCTCTGGTGAGATGATAGCCAAAGATAGCTTTCACAAAGCACTTAGTCTCAGAGACCAGTATAGTTTTAGTTAACTTTTGTCTTAGAGATTAGAGATCTCCTGAGTCTGGTAGACCATTGCCACAGAAATATGAAGGCTGTACTCAGATAGTTAAACCACTGACTAGATCTCTTGAGAAATGAGCATAGTATATGAGATGAGGAAAGCATGAAATTAGCTTTCTAGAGTTAGAGCCAGAACCACTACCCAACAGATATTGGCCCTGACCAAGGGATAGAGAGATCCCTATATGTTAGACTATATATTCCAAAAGGGGTTGGTGCAGCTTTTACATGAGGTAAGTGGTATAGTATACCTCCAATGATCAAAACTATGAATATAGCTAGCATCCCACTAGAATTCAACAGTAGTTAGTGGAGTTGCCTTCGCTGCCAATACGAGGAATGTAACATCTAGTTCTCCAAAAACAAGAGAAAACTTGAGAAATGTAACATACAGTTTCTCCATAAATGAATGAAATGATGTAGTTAAGGTCCCAAAAAATTTAGGAAGCATTCTAGACTCTTGAAAATGAGAATCCCATGCTCAAAAGGAAAGAAAAATGGAGCTAGAATGAAGAAACAATTTCTTACGGAAAACTTACGAAATGTAATGCCATTTTCGTAATTTTGAGTAAATTTTAGAATTCACACAAGAGGGCTTTTTAAATGAAATTTTTGAGTTCTTCAAGGTGCTCAAGGGCCCTGAAAACCATGGGAAGGCCTGAGATTGTTAAATCCCCTTCGGTGGATGTTTTCTAACGTCGGTGTACCCAAACTTTGGCGGATTGTTTGGGAAGATTTTAGCTCCGATTTGAGTGATTCCAAAGGCATTGTACTAAATTGGGAACATAAAATTTCATAATGGAAAAGATGATTCTAAAAAAGGAGCTAAAACAAATTAGAAATGAAAATACCAAGAACAAAGGGCAAAATGAAAATTTTTGAAAAGTTCTTCTTCCTCCTATATATATATAAGTGGCACCCCACTCTCACCCTCATGTAACCTTATATGTTTCTGCCCTAAACTAGAGAAAGAAGCCTTAGGATGTGGTGCACAAGAGGAAGAAGAAAAGGATGAGAAATTCAAGCAAAAAGGTATAGAATTTTAGTAGTTTTTCATACTTTCCTCCTTTCAAACCTCTTCTCCATTCTCCTTTATTTCCTATGATTATAATGAAGTTTATAAATTTATTTTAAGGGAGAAATTGAGGAGAAAATTTGGATTTGAAGAGAGAAGTTCAAAGAGTACAAGATTCAAGTAAGAACAAGCAAGAAAACAAGGTAATTTCTTCTTCCATGGTTGCTATCCCTTGCTCCCCTTCTCCACCATTTTGCCCTACTTGAGAAGACATAAGAGGATTTTATTTTTAGGTAGAACCAAGGGTGATTCTTAGGAAAAAGGGTGTGGAAATTAAGAATATGTAAAGAGAATTAACAAATAACCATGAAAATTCAAGATGCAAAGTCTAGGGTTTCATATATTCCTTGTAAAATCTGATTTGATACCTTGACTCCTATGTCTAAATGAGATTTTAAATGGGCTCCTAAGGTCCCTAGAAGTCTCCCCATGTGCTTCTGCCATCAAGAAAACAAAGCAAACTTTATGGAAGCCAAAGTCTTCCATAGCCTCGGCCTAAAGGGGTTTATATAGCTAGGGAGAGTTTTAAATTTTTCTAAGCCCATTTTTGAGTCATATATAATGAATGAATATGAGGAGAAGCCTTGGGAAAAATTTAGGAAGAATAAAAAATGAGATGGTGCTTTATGTTCCATAATATAACCTAAAGAAGCAACATGTAGTTAGGCTCTTGGTTTTAATTGTGTGATGACTCCAAAAGGCTTAAAAGGAGTCAAGAATCATATTTGAAAAGAAACAATGGAGCCTAGAATTTATTTGATAAGAAAGTTAGAATATAAGCAAGTTATATGGCCTTAGAATTAATTCCATGAACCTAATTGGCTTCCATAAATTGTGTCTAGGCCAAAAGAAATGATCTCCACCTTCTTGGGTGTGTAAGGTCAAGAGGGAGGATTCAAGGTTTAAGGAAAAAGTGTACAAATGCTAGTAAGGTAGCTCTCTCCACCTTCTCTCAAGCATGATTACTTGCTTTACTTGTCTTTGAATGTGTGTATATGTATTTTAAGCCATGAAAAATATTTTAGCATGAGCTCTTATTCCATGATACCATGATGATGCATTATATTTTCTAAATGATGTTTATGATATTTGCCTTCGTTTGCTTGAGTGTGGTGAGGCCAAAAACTTTTAGCCATGGTGAGGATGAGCCAAGAACCTTTAAGATTAGTTGAGACAAAGTAAAGAGTGTCCCAAAAGTAAGGTTGACTCCCAAGAGCATGGTTGAGTCTAAGAACCTCTTAGAGAATGGGTGAGGCAAGTTCAAAATCCACAAGTAAATAGATGAGGCCAATCCAATTGCTTGACAAGCCTATGTATGCTATGTATGACTTTTTCAAGTGGTAAGAGTGCTTTTTGAATGATTCCATATGTCTATATGCCATACATGCATTTGTGAGACTTGTTTTGTATGTTTTATGCATGATTGAATGGGAAATAAGCTATTGGAATTTTTTGAATCTCATCCCCTCCTCTCCAATGTTCTAACATGCTAGGTGGACCAAGAGAGCAAGGTAATGGAAGCCAACCATCTTGAAGATGAGACCATGACATCAAAGTGTCTTGGAATTGTTACTTTAAGGCTTTATGGATAGCAATTGATGAAATCTCTAGTTGTATATGACCTATGATGTTATGAGTATGTATAATTATGTTAATGTATTATGTATAAATGAGAGCCAGGGCTATATGTATGGAAATAATCAATTTGGTCATTGATAAACACGTATTTCTATCTATTTTATTCTCCTAAACATGGGCATTTTAATAATGAAATATGGCTTTAAGACTTTAATTAGATAAGATTTTATTCAAATAGCCATTTTTTACATTTAAGGAATTAATTTGCAAATTATTGGTTCTTAAAGCTTAAATTTATCTTAAATAATTTTTGGATATTTCCACTTAATGCTTTCCATTCTTTTAGGCAGACTTTAATGGGAAATTGAAGCTTGAATGAGAATTTCAATTAAAGAAGAGAAAGGAATGATTAAAGAAGCATACTTGAGCAGTCCTTCACTCAACATTAACACACATGCATGACTCAAGAAGGAAGAAGCTTGTGAGCTAAAGTGAGTTGAATGAATGAAGAGAAGAGCTAGAACAGAGCTGGAAGAAACTAGGTTTCATGCATGAGAGGAAGCTCATAAGAGTAGATGTTACGTGGAAATATGAGCAAAACAGAGGAAAAGAATATCATGAGGAAGCACAAGCTAAGTTGAACGTTGAAGCAACAACCATATGGAGAACACATAGAAGCAAAAACGAGAAAATGAGCTGGAGACACTGAGCAGAGAATGATGAAGTAGCTTGAACAAAAGCCACAGCTAGCAACTCACAAACTCGAGCAAAAATGGAGGAAAGAGTAAGAAGAAGCAAGCCATGGGGTTTGGGGCTTTAAGAGGAAGAAGGAAGAGAAGAACAACACTACAGGCAAAGAAATGGAAATAGAGAAAAGAACACAAAAGAGCATCTACACGAAGAAGAAAGGCTATGGGTTAGTAAGGATCCTTGAGTGAGACTTGTACAGAAGCTGCATAATGAAAACACGAAGCAAGCAAAATGCATGAAGACATTGAGCTGCACGAAGGAGGTAAAACTACAGTTTTAACGTCAGTGAGAAGAAAACGAAGAGCAACACGAGTTGAAGTCTGGATAGCAACTACATAGAATAAAAGAAGCAAGCCACGAGCAATATAAAGCAAGAGCTGGGAATGAACACGTAAGAATGGATGTGGAGAGCAATTAAATAATCCATGTGAATAGTGATAAAGCTTAAGCCAAAGCAACACGTGAGCAGAATAATAAAAATGCTAAAGCAGAACATGAATTTAAATAAAGCTCACATGAAAAGCATGTTGGGGCCTACACTCATTCACACATCCAAGCTACGGGCAATGAAGGAATGAGAGGGCTGAGCATGTGACAAATTAATGAACCACGTGAGAAGGGGAATCACGCCATCAGCATTCAAGGATCCATTGTAATTCATATCCTATAGATTCACGACGTCATACTCATTCCATTTTACACACCCTTCATCCACACCATACAAAGCCATTCACCACACCATTTTCATCCATTTCTTCCATCTCACCACCACGATGAAGCTTTAATCCTCCATCTTGAGGCTAGCTAGGAGGAAGATCCTTGGTGGAAGCTTGAATCCATAGATGAACATAGAATTTTGGCTAAGACTTTCTTAGTTTTCCTACACCTTTTCTCTTTCTTGTAATTGCTTGGTTAAGTAGTATTGGATTGAGAATTTGTGTAATTGATTAGTAGCTGGTTAGGTACTAATTAGGAAAGTAATTGTTATATTAATTGATTGAATTAAGTTCTGAATTGTCATTTTCCTTTAATTTCCCATGTATGCCACGAAGGTGTTCGATGAAATACATGAGTGAGATTATATGCCTAATTGTCTATTTGTGGATTCTTTGGTATTTAGTTGGTTAATTAAACATTTTTGGATGATGATTCAGAGGCTAATTAATCAATTAATCATTCAATTTAAGTGTTCATCGATCCTAAAGGCAAGAATTAATGATTTGGTGTAGGATTGAGGTCTCAATTCAACATTAACTTCTTAATCTCTTAATAATTGTGTGGTAACTCAAGATACATTTGCTGTGGACACAATTAGGGACTCTTAGGCCAGAATTAATCATACTTGGATTAGGATAAGGATAGTGAATACTAAGGGGCGAATCCAAAGCTAGTCACAAGACCATCATTCAACCATAATTCGCATAATTAAGTAGTAATTAGGAATTTTGATTCAATTTAGTTTTAAGTTAGTTTAATTCAATCAAAAACCCCCAAATTAGATAGTTTTTAGGATCTTTAACATTTAGAAAACCCAATTGAACATTGAACTCCATTTCCAAGGGAGATGACCTAGGTTGTGCCACTAGCTACATATTTAGTTCAAACTAGTTTTATTTTGAGGGTTGCACAATGAGACCCATCAGTCATGTAATGGCAATTTTGTATTATGGAATTTCATTTATGAATGGAAGTGGAATAGCCAAAATGAGATGCATGAGGTTTGGGACCATTTGGGTAGCTCACATAAGTCCTAATTATGCTTTTAGACTTGTCCAAGAAGTGCCAAACTCCAAGAAAAGCCATTTGGACATTTTGGTATCCTATATGGAACCAAAATTGACTGTAATGGAATCCTATATCACTTTTTGTCCAAATGAGCTCTTCTTGATCTGAGATTTGGCATGCAATTAAACCTAATTAAGAGATTTTTGGGAAGCTAAAGAATATAATTTTTGGAGGTCTAAAGAATATTTGATGAATTTTCAAAGTTGGAAAATTTTCTAGTTTTGGTCATGTCACTGTTCATACTGTTTCAAAAATGAAATCTGTCACACAGAGCTTAAATGATGTCCAATTGCCACAAAATTTTATATAGAGAAACTAGATATTCCTAGTGACTTATGCTAATTAAAAACACCTTATTTAGATTTCTAAAGAGGGAGATATGAATTTTAAAAGAATTTATCCAGTATTAGGAACTCCAGCCAACCTCAGTTACTGTTTAATTGAGTTTCGAGGTCTGGGAGTGAACGGCCTAACCTCTAGATGTTTTCAAATGTCAAACATCTTTTATGATAGATGTTATGGTCTGGACATATTTTTAGCATGAAGTAGACATGTGTAGCTTTCCAGAATGGCCAAGAATGCATGATTTTGATTTTTCTAGAATTAGTTATGATTTTCTAAAATTTATGATAGAAATGTGGAAAATTTGGCCGAAAATATATGTATGTGTTTCATGCTTCCCTTCGAGTTCCACGAGATGTAAGCCACTTTTAATGATGCAAATAAGTTGTATTCATGTAATTGAATATGAGAATGTGATGTATGGGCTCACATGGTCTATGTGACACTGAATGAAATTTTTATATGCGACGTAACGCTAGGAAATGCATTATTTAATGCCATTTTCTTACCTCTTATGTGAATGGCATGACTTTAGGCATCAAAATAGCATGAAATGAGCTCAGAATTTATGGTGTTACAAGGAACATATGTTTGGCCTTTCAGTGTTGAGATGAGGAACTACAAATTGCCCATCCTTAGGTGAGCAAAGAAAGTAAGGAAAAGTCTAAGCCTAAAGAGACAAATGTAGTAATAAACAGAGAAACTGAGATCAATAAAAGTGGAAACTCCTCAAAGGAGCTATAATCCCAGTAAGTAATTGAGATATGAGGCCTGTGATAGAAAAAAATATGAATTGTAATCATAGGATGAGCTAGTAAGAAAGAATATAGAGATGAACAGTGGACGGTACATGTAAATAAGTAAATAAACAAATAGAAACCTCTAATGGCTATAATAATCAGAAAAAGATTATGAGACTTTATGAGAAGCCATTAGGAGAAGATACGAGAGATTTGATACAAAAAAAGTCATCTCTCGAGATATGTAAATGAGTCCATTGAAAATAATATTAACCCCTATAGACGGGTTGAAACTAATTAAATATGATTAGTAAGCTCTCCCAAGATAGGCCTCTAGAGCCATAACTTCTTTCCCTAATGAGAAGAACTAGCATGTATTCTATAATAATAGAACTCTCATTAAGAGCTAGTATGAAAATTCCCTGGCTAAGAAAAACTCAAAGAGCAAAATCGTTGAGAGAAGCGTATAAAGCCAAGAAGAAGGGAAAGAAAATAATTAGTTAGCTAGAATATAAAAGAGTAAGAGAAAGTGTACCCCAAATTTTGAGGACAAAATTTATTTAACGGGGGAAGAAATGTAATATCTGATTTTCTGAAAATGAGAGAAAATGCGAGAAATGCAACGTACGATTTCTCAGTAAACGAACAAAATTCACCGAATACAAAAGTAAGTCCCCTAAAATGGCTTAGTTAAGGTCCTAAAAAATTTGGAAAGTATTCTAGACTCCTAAAAATGAGAATCCTAGGCTCAGGTAGAAAGAAAAATAGAGTTAGAATAAAGAAATAAAATGTAATGAAAGGTTGATGACATATAAGGGCATTTTCGTCATTTTGAGCAAATTTTGAAATTCTCATAGGAGAGCTTTTTAAATAAATTTTTTTTGTTTTCTAGGGTTCTTAGAGGCCCTGAAAACCATGAGAAGCCTCAGGACAATTAAAACCCCTCCAGTGGACATTTTTTAATGTCGGTTGACCTAAACTTTGACCAGTTTGTTCAAGAAGGTTTTAAATCCAATTTAGATAAAACTAAAAGTATTTTATGAATTAGAGGATCTAAATTCTATGATAAAAAAGACGATGCTCAAAAAGGAGTTAAAATGAGCCTAAACGGAGTAAATAGACGCGTAGGGGCAAAATGGTCATTTTAAAAAATTGTAAAGAGGCTTCTTAAATAAGATTACACCTCATCACCTTCTCCAAGCTTCCATTTGTAAAAAAATGGGCAGCACTAGCATGACATCAAGAGGGGAGAGAGAGAAGAAGTTTAAGCTTTCGTTTAGGTAATTAAATAACCCCGTTTCATCCCGTGCTAGTTAGGAAAGTTATTCCTCTCTCTAAGAGCTCTCTAATGGTGATTTTTTTTTTCTTGAAAACTTGAAGATTCAGGTATAACCCAATCCAAAAAGGAACTCTTTTCAAGAAATCAATTGGTGGAAAATAATCTACGTGAAGAGAGCTCTATTTTAAGGTAAGACTTCACTTGAAACACTTGCAAAATATTGTATTTCTAAGCCATTTAAGCTTCACCTAGAGAGAGAAAGTGAGGAGGCGAGTTTTTCTTTATGTGTTCTTGATGAAACTAAAGGTTATGGAGTGTGAGGATTAAAAATATACAACTAGAATTGAAAAGGGAGCTTTAGAACGCAAGTTTTGGAATTTAGGATTTTGATTGCACCTTAAACTCTACCATGAACCCTAGCCATATTTTATGATGTTTAAGTGTTCATATGAGTTCCTAAGACACCAAAAGAGCTTCCCTAGATGATTCTCCCATCAAAGGAAGCAAAGAAACTCCAAGGATGCTAAGAAGAGTAAATGCTTCGGGCTAGAGTAGAAATGGCACCTAGGGGTAGTTTTAATTCGTTCTAAGCTTATTTTTGAGTCATGTATGATGGGAGAGTATGAGATGAAGCTTTGGAAAATTTTAGAAATCATAGAAAGTGAGATGGCCTTGTATGTTCCATATTATGGCTTAAAGAAGCAACATCTAGCTAGGCTACTTGATTTAATTGTGTGATGACTCCAAGAGGTTTAAATGGAGTCAAGAATCATAAATGAATAGATAGAATGGAGCCAAGATGATGTTTTCTTAAGGTTGCTTCATTAAGTGCATTATGAAACCATAAAAGAGCCTTATGAGTCATCTAGCTTTTCTAGTGAATGTGTGGCCTTATAGTGTAATTCAAGAGTATAATTAGCTTCCATATGATGTGTCTAGGCTAAAAGAAATGATCTCCACCTCCTTGTGTGTGTGAGGTCGAGGGAGAGGACTCAAGGCTTAACGAAAAAGTGTGCTTGTATGGCAAAGGTAGCTCTCTCCACCTTCTCTCATGCATAAATGTGTGCTTACATTATCTTTGGATATGTGTATATGTGTTTTAAGCCATGAAAATTGTTCTAGCATGATCTCATATGCCATGGTACAATGATGATGATTTATGTATGCAAATGATGTCTTATATGCTTGCCTTAGTTTGCTTGAGTGTAGAGAAGCTAAGAACCTTTTAGCCATGGTGAGGATAAGCCAAGAACTCTTAAAATTGGTTGAGACAAAGTAAAGAGTCTTCCAAGAGTGAGGTTGACTCACAAGAGTGAGGTTGAGTCGAAACCTCTGAGAGAAAATGGGTGAGGCAAGTCCAAAATCCATAAGTGAATGGGTGAGGCTAATCTATTTACTTAGCAAGTGTATGTATGCTATATATGATGTGTTTAAATGCCAAGGATGTTTCGTGAATGCTCACATGTGTTAATATGCTCATGCACGCATTTTCAAGGCTTGTATTGCATACTTTATGTGTGATTGAAAGGGAGATGAGCTATTGGGATTCTTTGAATCTCATCCAGTCCTCTCCAATGTCTTAACATGCTAGGTGAAGAAATTGAGCAAGGTACTGGAAGCCACCAATCCTAGAAGACGGAGATTGACATCAAAGTGAATGAAAATGCCTAGTTTTGTCTATCTTATAGCCATACACATGGCATATGATGTAATCTTATGATAAAATTTTTGTGTAATCATGTTAGCATATGTAATTACCCAAATGTATAATGTATGAATGAGATTTGATGCCAAATGTTTGATATGGCATGGTTTGGGTATGGAATAACAAGACAAGACATATGCATTCTTGTGTATATCATGGGGTGGATGAGTGAGTTTGAGAAATCTGAGTTTGTGCACCTTTGATAAAAGTTTAGAATGTCATTTTGGTGCATTCCCACAAATTCAAGTGGTCATGGTTGCCTTGGAGCTTAATTTGGACTATTTGGACCCTTTGTAAAGCTTAAAAATGATTATTTCACAATCCAATGTCAAGATCTGACCAAATGGACTAATTTGCTCATGAAATTTGGCACACATGTAGATCTTATCTAGATATTTTTGGGAAGCTAAGGATCAGATTATTTGGAGCTCTATAGAATTAATTATGAATTTCTAAAATTGCCATTTTTCTGCTAAATTGATACAAGTACTATTTATATGGTCAGAAACTTGGGCTGTGTCATTTGTGGGTCAAATGACATCCAATGATCATGAAATTTTACAAATAAACTATACATGATAACCTTTCCATGGCCACTAAGATCACCCCAATTGGACCTCTGAGCAGGGAGATATGAATTTTTGAAGTTGGAGATCAATACTAGGGATGATAGTTGACCTCTGGTACTATTACATCAGTTTCTTATGGCTAGCAGCCTTTGTTGTGATCTATATATATTTCAGCATAAAATAGACATTTGTAGCTTTCCAGAAGAGTATAGTGTGCCTAATTTTGATTTTTCTAGAATTATTTATGATGTTTCAAATTTCTGGTACAAAATCTAGAAAATTGATCTGAGGCTGCACTAGTGTATTTTGTGTATTTACTCCCTTTGCTCGAGGTATGGACCATCTCTTATGCTTGTTATGAGTGGTATTTAGGTATGTAAATGTGAGAATGAGAAAGATGAGTCCATATGACCCACTGGACTCCAAGAGAAAATTTTTACCTTGGAGAAAGGCATTTTGATTTATGATTCCCCGTGCCATTATGTTGCTTTCCATAGAACTTACATGAGATAAGGCATGGGATTTGCATGAGTTGAGCATTAAAGTTATGGTGTTACACTTCACTCTTGGCCTAGGAACTTTTGACTTGGCCTCACCCTTCCAAGAGACTTTTGGCCTTGTCTCACCCATGCCATGAGACTTTTGGCATCTTCTCACCTTCATTATGGGACTTTTAGCATCACCTCACCCTTGTGAGCTATTTCCATAACCAAAGACATTCAAGGAAACACTTTGGTACCAATGTCATATCAAGGCATTAAATGGCATGTTCTCAACTCTCAAGAGCATACACAAACACACAAAGACATACATATGCACACAAGAATGTAAGGAGAATAAGGTGGAGAGCTACCTTTCAATGGATGCAAGCTTCCTTTGTTTTACCCCCTCCTTTTCTTGGCCTCACAAGAAAACTTAGGTGGGTGGATGTTCTCTTGGCATAGACACCATAAACAACACACAATTACATACTTGAATCAAGCTAAGACATTAAACTAAAGCTTGAATACACACTTGGTTCATGAGTGGCATAATGATTCCATAATTGGTCTAATGAAGTAACTCTCACATTTCAAGTTTTAGGCCCCTATCTCTTCCCATTTCTAGACCTCTTGAACTCAATTAAGGTCCTTAGAGCCCTTATATAACCACTTGCACAAGTGGAAAGCTATGTTACTTCTCAAGTCATCATTATGGACACCATTGTCTCATCTCTCATTCCATGGCTCTTAAATTTTTCCAATGGTTCCTCCCATCTTCTAACATCATAAGGAGTTCCAAACCAAGGCTAGAACAAATTCAAACATCCTCCAACCTCATGCTCTTGCCTTTTCTAAACCTATGGAGAAAATAGGGTTCTTGGACTTCTTGATTTTTCCTTGATGGGAGAGCCACTTAGGGAGGTTTCTAAAGGTCTTAGGAGCTCAATGGAACACTTAAATAATCAAGGAAATATCCACAAAAAATCAGATTTCAAGATTCCCTCCAGGAGCCAACACTTTTCTAACTTAATTTCTATTGATTTTCCATAAAATTTCTTGGCATATTCCATCTTTCCATGGGCTAATTCCCTTGTTCCCCTCTTGTTTTGGATAGAAATCCCTCCCACCTTCATGGTTCTGGTTTAGTTGAACATACACCCAAGAGGAGAGCAAAAGAATAAAGCAACAAGCAACAAGATTTACATTGGTTTCCAACTTACTTCTAAGGCTTCTCCTTCTTGGTTCTCCCCTGTTAATTTTCAAAAATTCCCCCTTATTCTGGACCAAAATTAGAACTAATCCACTCAAGAAAACCATAAAAAGAGAGCATAGAAGGAGGGAAGCAAGAATGGAAGAGAAAGAAGCATGAAATTCCATGAATTTACCTATCTTTCTTGCCTTGGTTTCCTCCCTTTCTCCTCTTCTCTTGTGCATTAAGAGGGCTAAGCATTTTCTATTTTTTGGGCAGAAAGGGTTGTGCTAATTAAAGGGGAGAAGAGACAAGAAAGTGTTGGAAGCTTATGGAAGTTTCAAGAAACTTACTTTTCCAATTTTGCCCTTTTGTAATGGCATTTTATTTTAGCTTCGTTTTAGCTCCTTTTTTAGAACCTTCTTTTCCATTATAAAATTTAGATTTCCAATTTAATAAAATACTTTTGGAGCCACTCAAATTAGAGCTAAAAGCTTCCTGAATGAATTCATCAAAATTCAGGTTCATCACTATTGGAAAACGTACAAAGGAGGGGCTTTACCAATCTTGGGGCTTACCATGATTTTTAGAGCCTCTGAGAACCTTGGGCAACTCAATTTTCCCATTTGAAAAGCCCTCCTATGTGTTTTTCTAAAAGTTTCACTTATTTACGAAAATACCATTATATTTCATCAATTTTCGTCATAAATTGTTTTACCATCCTAGCTTTGTTTTTCTTTCCGTTTGAGCCTAGAGTTATCATTTTTAGAAGGCTAGGACTCTACCCAAATTTTTTAGGATATTATCTAGCTCATTTTAGAGGGCTTGCTTTTATATAGCTTCATTTTACAAAAATTTACGTTCGTTAGCCACTACATGTCTCCAATCTCAAATTCGATTGTTCCCATACTAGTAACTTCAGAATATCACTTGAAATTCTAGAATTCACACAAAATTAATACGCATACTATAATAAACTATAGGAGTTCTAAACTAGCAGAAAATGCATCAAAATAAGGAGTTTATACTTATCCAATACCTCTCCAAACTTCAACCTCCGAAAATCCACCAAGAAAACATTAAACAACCCAAATCAAATTTGAGATGTGGGTGAAAATACTCTAAATGAAAAATCAATAAGGGCAAATTGAAGAGTAAGAGAAGAGGATTAAGTGTTATAATAATACCTTGGCTGATTTTGACTTTAAAAGAGGAAAATAGGTTCAAGAAGATGATAGAAAACCTAGCCTCCAAGGGACTTCCAAAAATTGCTTTGCCTCTTATGTTTTTCTCTTGTGCAGAATGGGGAGTAGTTATTAAAGGTTTAAAGTTTAAGTTTGGGTCCTAGTTGGGTTATAAACTAACTCAAAGACCTAAATCCATATAAGGGTTCGGATTTTTATCTTGCTAGGCTAGATTTCATGAGTTAGGCTACAGAATTTCTAGGATTTTAGTAGGGTTTTGGGCCTCTAACTTACTATACCAAATTGGGCCATTGCTAAGGGTCTCTCTTAAGCTAAGTCTCACAATAGAAAGTTAGGTTTGCTCAAAAATATAATTGGGCCTCTATTAGTGTTTATTTATGATATACTTAAATTAATTATGAGCCTAAATTGAGTTTCTAACCCCATTGAATCTTTAAGCCTACATTAATAATTTATTTCTACATAATTTCTTATTCATATAGCTTGCCTATTTATTTCATAATAATTATTCTTAATTAGTTCAAATCCACAATTAATACCTTAATTAATTTTGGGGTGTTATATCTCCCCTCCTTTTAGAAATTTTGTCCTTAAAATTAAATGTACCTTGCTTAAATAGTGTTGGATAGTCCTTCCTCATTGCTTCCTCTATTTCCCAAGTTAGTTCATTTAGAATAAGTCCCTTCCATACCACCTTTATTAAGAGGATGTCCTTATTATGCAGCTGTTTTAACTTTTGAGTCCACTATCCTTTTCAATTCAACCACGTAAAACAAATCATCTTGTAGATGCACATTCTCATACTCAATGACATGTGAGGGGTCTGGGTGATACCTTTTCAATTGGGACACATGAAACACATTATAAAATCTGGCTAGGTTTGGAAGTAAAGTAACTCTATAGGCCACGGGTCCTATCCTTTCAAGCATTTGAAAAGGACCAAGGTAGTAAGGATTGAGCTTTCTTGTCCTGATAGACTGTCCAACACCCATCACTGGAGTAACCTTAAGGAACACATGGTCTTCTACCTCAAATTCTAAAGGTCTCCTTCTCTTATTAGCATAGCTCTTTTGCCTACTCTAGGCAGCCAATAACTTCTTTCTAATGAGTTATATTTGATGGGTGGTTTGGTTAACTATGTCTGGACCTAAGAGACTCCTTTCACCAAGCTCTACCCAACACAAGAGTGATTCGCACTTCCTCCCATACAGTGCCTCAAAGGGTGCCATTTGTATACTAGAATGGTAATTATTATTACAGGTAAACTTAGCTAAAGGCAAGTACACATCCTAGTTTCCATTTAACTCTAGCACACTAGCTCTAAGCACATCCTTAAGGGTTTGTATGGTTCTCTTAGTTTGTCCATCTAATTGAGGATGATAGGCAGTGCTAAAATTAAGAGTAGTGCCTAAAGCTTCTTGTAGAGAATACCAAAATTTCGAGGTGAACCTTAAGTCTCTATCTAACACAATGCTATTGGAGACAACATCTCACAATCTCACAGATATACAGTTGAGCTAGTCTATCTAGAGGATAAGTGGCTCTAATATGTAGAAAGTAGGCAGATTTTGTTAGTTTATCCATAATTACCCAAATGGCATCATAACCTAATGATGTCCTAGGCAAACCCATCATAAAATCCATGGATATGCTATCCTATTTCCACTCTGGGATCTCTAAAGGGTGCAACAAGCATGTGGGCTTTTGGTGTTTAATCTTACCCCTCTGGCAAACTAGATATCTAGCAACAAACTCAACTATATCCAACTTCATTCTAAGCCACTAAAAACTCTTCTTAAGATCTCTATACATCTTAATAGTGATTGGATGAATGGTGTATCTTCTTTTATGAGCTTCAGACAACACTATGTTCCTTAACTTTTCATCCTTAGGTATGCACACTCTACCCTGGTACTTCACCAAACCATCCTCTAATAGGTCGAAGTCTCTAACCTCTCCACTTCCTAGCTACTCTCTAATCCTTCCCAAATGTTCATCTTGCTCTTAGGCCTCTTTAATTCTCTTTCTAAAGTCATTTTCTATGCTTAATTCTCCTAAAAGAAAGCTACTAAGATGTATTGAAATAGATAAATTCAAATCTCTCAACTATTTAATCAATTTTACTCTCTAAGCATCATCATTGCCATGTGAATAGATTTCTTACTCAAGGCATCAGTGACAACATTCATCTTTTCTGGATGATACTTTAAGGAGAAGTCATAGTTTTTAAGAAATTCCATCCATCTTCTTTGCCTCATGTTCAACTCCTTTTGGTCAAAGGACTTTTGACTAAGCCTCACTCTTTTAGAGACTTTTAGCTTTGTCTCACCTATTATTAGGGACTTTTGGCTTATCCTAACCCTAGCTAAGGGACTTTTGGCTTCACCACACTTAAGCAAGCCATTCATATTCATAAAAACATCATTCAAGCACATAAGCATGGCATCATGGTACGATGGCATATAAATATATGCTAAAAACATCTTTCATGGCTTAAACATACACACACACACATTCAAAGACAAGAAAATATCCAAAGATGCATGAGAGAAAGGAGAGAGAGCTACCTTGTATGCAATAACACACTTTCTTTCTTGGAAAATCTTCCTCTCCCTCATCCAAACACTCACAAGGATGTGGGACTTGATTTTTGTAACACCTTATATTTCAAGCTCATTTCACAATATTTCCATGCTTTACATTCATAGATTCCATGAAAAAGCAGGAAAAGAGAATTAAAATAATGCATTTTCTTGCGTTGCGTTGTATATGAAAATTCCATTCAATGTCACGTGGACCATATGAGCTCATACAACATATTTTCATACTTAATTACATGAATATAAATCATTTACATCATGAAAAGTGGCCTACACCTCAAGAATCAAGAAGGGAAGCATAAAATATTCATATCCATTTTCGGCCAAATTTGGAAAATTATAACTAATTCTAAAAAAATAAAATTCATACATTCTTGGCCATTTTGGAAAGCTACAGATATTTACTTTATACTAAAAATATGCCTAGACCATAACATCCATCACAGAGGATGTTTGACATTTGAAAAGTTCTAGATGTCAAGCTATCCCCTAGTTCTATCATAGCTTTTTGTAGAAAATTTGAAAATGTCCAATTAATTCTAAAAAAATCCAATCTATGCAAATGATATCAATCTTGAAAGATGTGAATGTTAGATAGAGGGAAAAAATGACTTTGGACTAGCTCAGCATGCCAAGACCTCGAAATCTAATCAAATACTAAAAGAGGTCAGCTGGAATTCCTGATACTGGATAGAGTTTTCAAAATTTCATATCTCCCTCTTTAGACATCCAAATGAGGTGCTTCTAGTTGGCATGAGTCACTATGAATGTCTAGTTTCTCTGTACATTTCATGGCAATTGGACATCATTTGGGCCTTGTGTCATAGATTTCATTTTCAGACCAAATAAATAATGCAACAGACCAAAATAAAAAAATTTACCAACTTTGAAAATTCATCAAATATTCTGTAAACCTTTGAAAATTATGTTCTTTAACTTCCTAAAAATCTCTCAACAAGATCTAATTGCATGTCAAATCTCAGATCAAGAAGAGCTCATTTGTCCAAAAAGTGACATAGGGTTCCATTATGGTTAATTTTAGCTCCATATGAGGTACCAAAGTAACCAAATGGCTTTTCCTAGGGTTTGGCACCTTTTGGGTAAGTCTAAAAGCATGATTAAGACTTGTGTAAGCTACCCAAATGGTCCCAAATTCCATGCATCTCATTTTGACCATCCCATTCAATCATACATAATGGATGTAAACAATCTCATAAATGCATGTATGGTCATGTAGACATGTGCAAGCACTCAAGAAATATTTCATCATTTAAGAAAGTCATACATAGCATACAAAGGTTTACCAAGCAAGTGGATTGGCCTCACCTAATTTCTTGTGGATATTGGACTTGCCTCACCCATTCATTAATGCATTCTTGGACTTAACCATGCTTTTGGGAGCCCACTTTGCTTTGTTTCAACTAATCTTAAGGATTCTTGGCTCATTCTCACCATGCCTAAGGGTTCTTGGCCTCACCATACTCGAGCAAACCCAAGCACACATCAAAACATCATTTGAAACATAATATGTCATCATAAAGCCAAAGTATAGGAAATCATGCTATCATATTTTTCATAGCTTGAAAATATACATACACATATTCTAAGACAAGCTAAGCACACATCCATGCATGAGAGAAGGTCGAGAGAGCTACCTTGTACATAACCACACACTTTTTCTCTTGAAATTCCCTCCCTTGCTTCGGCCACACACCCACAAAAGTGTGAGGAAGATTTCTCTTGGCCTAAACACAATTTATGGAAGCCAATTAGGTTCATGAAACAAATTCTAAGGCCATACAACTTGCTTAGACATTAGGTTATTCTATAAATCCCATTATGATCTATAAAATACACCTAATGAAGCAACACCCCTCAAATAAATTCTAGGCTCCATTCTTTCCCTTCAAACATGATTCTTGACTCTTTTTAAGCCTCTTAGAGGTATCACACAATTAAAACAAAGAACCTAGCTACATGTTGTTTCATTAGGTCATAATAAGGCCTCCCCTCATTTTCATTCATCATATATGACTCAAAAATGGGCTTAGAAAATTTTAAAACTCTCTCTAGCTACACAAACACCTTTAGACCAAGGCTATGAAAGAAATGGGGCTCTTTTGGAGTTTGCTTTGTTTTCTCAAGGGAGGATGCATATAAGGAGCCTCTTCAGGATCTAGGGAGCTCATTTAAACTCTTATTTAGGCCTAGGAATCATCATACAAAATCAGATTTTACAAGGTGCAATGGAAACCCTAGAACTTGTATCTTGAAATCTAATAGTTTTTGGTTCATTCTCTTTGCATATTCTTAATCTCCAGACCCTTTTTCCATAGATTCATCCTTAGTTTTTCCTAAAATCAAGTCCTCCTAGGGTTTTCTCATGTTAGGCAAAATGGAGGAGGAGGGAACTAAAGATGACAACCATAGGAAGAGAAATTACTTTGTTTTCTTACTTTTTCTCACTTGAATCTTGTGTTCTTTGAACTCCTCTCTTCAAATCCAAATTTTCTCCTCAATTTCTCCTCTAAAATAGATCCATATATTTCATTATAATCATAGGAAATAAAGGAGAATGAAAGAGAAGAGATTTGGAAGAGAAAACGTATGAAAAACTATTAATTTCTATACCTTAAGCCTTTGATTTCTCCTCCTCTTTTCCTTCCTCTTGTGTGCCACTCTCCTTAGGGTTTTTCTCTAGTTTTGGGCAGAACTTGGTCGTGCAACATGAAGGGAGAAGAATTGTGCATCATATATATAGGTGGGAGGAAGTTACACTTTTCAAAAATTCTCATTTTGCCCTTTGTTTTTGGCATTTTTGTTTCTCCTTTGTTTTAGCTCCTTTTCGAGAACAATCTTTTCCATTATAAAATTTAGGTTCCCAATTTAGTACAAGGCCTTTGGAATCACTCAAATTGGAGCTAAAAGCTTCCTGAATGAATCCGTCAAAGTTCGGGTACACTGACATTGGAAAACGTCCATCGAAGAGGCTTTAGCTATCCCAGGGCTTTCCATGGTTTTTAGGGCCTCTGAGAACCTTGGGGAATTCAAAAATTTCATTTAAAAAACTCTCTTGTGTGAATTCCAAAATTTGCTCAAAATTCCAAAAATGCCATTACGTTTCATAAGCTTTTCATAAGAAATTGTTTCTTCATTCTAGCTCTATTTTTCTTTCCATCTGAGCCTGAGATTCTCATTTTTAGGAGTCTAGAATGCTTTTCAAATTTTTCAGAACCTTAACTACATCATCTTAGGGGACTTTTGTATCTGGTGAATTTTCGTTGTTGACAGAGAAATCGTACATTACATTTCTCATGTTTGCTCTTGTTCTTAGAAAATTGGATGTTATAATTTCTTTGGCCTAAACACATTAAATGGGATCTAGTTATGCTCTTGGAACCAATTCTAATGTCACACATATACTAGAAAAGCTAGATATCTCATATGGTTCAATTATGGTTCCATAAGGTACCTAATGAAGCAACCTTGAGAAAACATGATCTTGGTTCCATTCTTTCCCTTAATCTATGACTCTTGACTCCATTTAAACTCCTTGGAGCCATCATACATTCATTTCAAGGAGCCTAGCTATGTGTTGCTTTATTATGCTACAATATGGAACCTATACCTCCATCACCCTTTCTAATCTTTCTAAATTTTTTCTAAGGTTTTATCTCATACTCTCCCATCATATATGATACAAAACTAAGTTTGGAAGAAATTAAAACACTCCCTAGGTCTATGGTCTCTCCTTGGCCGAACCTATGCTCCTCCTATGCACCCATGGAGTTTTCAGTTTTTCCTTGAAAAGGTAGACACTTGGGAAGCTCCCTAAGGGTCTTAGGAACTCAAACAAATACTTAAATAGGCTAGGAAATTCTTGGATTAATACAGATTTTAGGTTATGTTCATAAATCCCTAGCTTTTCTCTCTTGCAAATTCATGGATGTTTGTTTGTTTTCTTTGTACTTTCTTGCTTCCTACACTCTAATTTATATGATTCACTCTTGGTTCTACCAAAAAACAATTCCCTCATGTCTACTCTTATGAAAGCTGAAACTTACCTATACATGAACATGAAAGAAGAAGCATGGAGGCTAATGGTTTTACCTTGAATTCAAGAATTCAAGATTTCTTTGAATGCTCTTCCTTTCCCTTTGGCTCTCTTCTTCCAACTCAAACTTCTCCTCTCTAGTCTAAGCTCAAAATAGAACCAAAAGTTTCAATAAATCCATGGAAAGGAAGAAGAGAAGGAGGAGAAGAAGTTTACTAAAGAGGAGAGCAAGAAATTCCATAGATTTCCATACCTTTTACCTAGTTTTTCTTCTCCCTTTTCCCTTTCTCTTGTACGCCTCTCTCCTTTGGTCTCACTTTCTAGTTTGAGTAGAATTGAAGTTGGTTAAGATAGGAGAGAAGAAGGGATGCACATTTATAAGGAGCATTAATAAAATTGTTCTAAAGAAATACCATTTATATCTCATAAACTTGGCATTTTTGTTTTATGTTCATTTTAGCTCCTTTTTTAGAATTGTCTCTTCCATCATAAAATTTAGGTTCTCTAACTTATAAAATTCCTTTGGAATTACACAATTTGGAGCTAAAACCTTTTCGAACAAAAGGATCAATGTTAGGGCCTTTGAGAACCTTAAAAAGCTCAAATTTTTCATTTAAAAAGCCTTCCTATGTGAATTCTAAAAATTACCCAAAATTATGAAAATACCATTACATTATATAACTATTTTCTTAAATTCTATTTGGTTATTTTAGCTTCTATTTCAGGGCATATCTGGCCTCCTATTATCATTACTTAAGGTCTAGATCATTATTTTAATTTTTCTAGGCCTTAACCAAATCATTTCAGAGGACTTACTTTTAAAGCGTATTTGTTTTCATCATTTCTACAAAAACTTAACATTATAATTTCTCCCTAAGTTTTGTCCCATACACTCCAACTCTCCTCTAATAACATTCTAAGGCCACTCTACCTTAGTTTGTGAGGCTCTAATAGCTTTCATCTATCTAGTTTACCTAACATACCTATCATTACCCATTCAAGACTTAAGGGTTGATTCCTACTCATCAAAATATCATGCATTAGTAAATTCATGAAGTATTGACAGCAACAAGATCTATAAGCAACTAATATTATCATTCATGGAGATATAAAAGCATGCTCCCAAGGGTTAAGTCATACAGTCATACTAAAGAGTTTCCATATTAGATATAAATAAGTACATATACCATATGTCATATTTGTATAAGACTTAACTCCCTATTAGATACATTATAGGCTAACAAAATACAAAATATCTACACTTGACAATATGAATACATAATAATGCTATATAAGAGAACAACAAAATCAGTATTTACCCTAAATTAACTTAGCCTAAGTGTAGCTTCCTAAATAAGGCCTTAGCTCATGGATGTGTATCCACTTGTTTTCCTTTATCCTTACCCGAAGAGCCTTCACCTAAAAGTATTATCCCATGAAATGAGGTAAGATACAAATCTTAGTAACCAAAGGCAAATTCCATTCGTATATTCAAATTTCATTAACATATGTGCATAAAATCAAGTAAGCATTAGAAAATATACCAGTCATATCAATAAATGAAATAATTAGGCTATCAATGACTACTATCTTATACTAGTAATTACATATCCATATGTTAAAGGCCATTAACACCAGGAGAGACCCGTCCATGACACCAGCTCCCCAATGAGCACAACCTGAGCTTAGTGCATATAAGGGTATGATCATAACCCAATGCCCAATCAAAGCACAATGCATCGGTGGTAGTTGTAACACCATAAATTCTAGCTCATTTTATGCCATTCATAAGTTTTATATCATCAATTCCACAAGAGCATATAAAAGAGGGGATGAAAATAATGGGTTTCTTCACATTATGTTATATTTAAAAATTTGCAATTGGTGTCATGTGGACTATGTGAGCTCATACTATACATCCTCATATTTAATTATGAGTGGGGAAGGTGTCATGTGGCCTATGACCTAGATGATGGATTCGAGAGTCGATTATGAGTGGGGAAGGTGTTAGGTACCCCACTACACCTGTTCTTAAGAACGGTTACTCTAAGTTAGTTGTGCAAAATTATCATGGCCTTTAGTCTATTCTAATTCTCCGTAACAAATCACATGCAAAATAAGAAACAAAGAGATTAAAAGAAATGAAGTTAAAAGTAAAAAAGAAAGAAAATTAATAATAAAATTAAAACAAAAAGAAATTCAAGAAGTAAAATGAGTAGGAAATGAATAAAATTAAAAGTAAAATAAGATAAAAAGAAATTAAAAGAAAAATGTTTATTTACAAAGGCGAACTTGACCTAAGGTGAGAACCTAGGGCCTACGTACCCTTCAAGAGGGATCAAAGTCTACGTAGTTCGGCTAGAGACTATGTTAGGGGTGATGTTTTGTTTTGTTTTGTTTTTTTTTTTTTTTTTTTGTTTGGCTTTTGTTTGATTCTTAAATTTTGATTTTTTTTATTTGATTTGATTTTTTTTGTTTTTTTATAAAAGAGAAAGAGAGTAAAAATCATTTAAACTTTTGTAAACAAAATAAATTTTAAATTAGTTGATGTGTTTTTATTTGCAAATGATAGGATTGATTTTACTCTTCTTCTTCTTTTCTCCCTTTTTCTTTATTTTTTGGTTTTATTTTTTTTTTGGTTTTTATCTCTTGTCTTTTTTTTTATTCTGTTTTTCTCATTGTTTTTGTTTTGATTTGTCCTTTAATTTTTTGCTTTTGTTTTTGTTTTTCATTTTTTTTTTCATTTTTTTAAAATTTTTTAGGGCATTAAAAAGGATTTTTTAATTTTTATTTGATTCTATCTTGATTTTTTATCTTTTTTTTATATTATTTTTTTGTTTTGACTTTCGTTTTTTCATAGTCGATTTTTCTTCTTTTCCTTACCCCCTTTTTTAATGAAGTTCTTTTATTAGATTTGATTTTTTTTCTTGATTTTTATTTCTTTTGTCTTGATTTTTTTGTTTCACTTTTTCTCTTTTTTTTTTGGTTGTTCTTTTTTGTTGTTTTTTTTCGTTATTTTAATTTTTGATTGATTTTTTTTTTAATATATATATATTTTAATATTTTGTTTTATTTTTATTTTTGTTCTTATTCTTTGCTTGTTTGTTTTTGTTATTGTTGTTGTTGTTGTTTTTAATTTGTTTTTAATTTTTTTGTTTCTTTTTTGTTGTTGTTGTTGTTGTTTTTTCTTTCTTTCTTTTGTTTCTTTTCTTTTTGTTTCTTTTTTTTGTTGTTATTATTTTTTGTTTTCTAGTTATTTCTATTTTTATTTCTTTTTGCTATGGTTCTTGTTTTTTTGGTTTTATTATTTGTTTCTTTTTTTTGATTAATTTTTATCTTGTGTTCTATTTTGTTTTTCTCTTTTTCTTCTTGTTTTTTGTTTATTTTTTGTTTATCTTTGTTTATGTTTCTTGTCTTTTTTCTTTCCTTGTCTTTTGTTCTCCTTTTTTTAAAATTTATTTTATCTTTTCTTCAAAAGGACAATCTTCTAAAAAACTAATCTTTGAATTTTTAGCACAACACTTTTCAAACATTTGCAGAATAATTTTTAAGAAAAGAGAAGGCAAATATTTGGAACTCGATTTAATTTTTAGTGAAAAGCCTTTTTTATTTTTTTTTGCCTTTCTTTTTATTAAAAATTTTCTTTAAAGAATCATTTGCTGAAGGCCATTAAAACCTAAAACACTAAATATAAATTCAAGACCCAAAAGGCACCAAGGAGGCTTATTGCCACACATGGCCTTTTAGTTTGTTCTTATGTGCCTAAGGGGATATAAAATCCCACATGGCCATACTAGTAACTTAGAGAATAAATAAAATAAATAAAAGTAAAATAAAAAAAAAATGTACGAATAATTTATATTTGTGAGAGTGGGTGCTCAATGTTCAGCCATGATTCATTGTATTATTTTTGGACATATTTACAAGATTACAAAACAAATACAGATAATGACTACATTATAATATCTTTCCCTTCTTCTAAGTGAATTAGAAAAGCTATCCCTATGCATTGCGAACCCAAGCTCCATTATTTGCTCCATCAACACACCGATTCATCAAAAAACAACCAGTAGAAATCCAGCAAAAACACTTTTGAGTAAACATCTTAAATAGATACCATTTCAGAGTTAAATCAGCATAGCAAGAAAATGCGTTTATCTCAAGTATGAATACAATGCATCTCAAACATTTCGTCAAACATTTAGCAGGCATTCCTTACGTAGGTTGGATTTCACACCCACCATTCCCACTCACTGAATGATCATTACGGTGGCTCAGAACCCAAGACTAAACAATGCTTTTCAAATAGCAAAATATTACATGTTAGATTGCCCCAGTTGCTACCTCCCTATTGACTCTATGCACCCCAAGAATAAATCCTAGACACATATCATCAGCAAGCAGAAATGAAGCTAAATGAAATAATGACGGGGCTATTAGTAAAAAACAGCTAAATTTACAGGGGATGGCACTAGCTACCGAAGCATTACTCGACTATCCTAGATGAACCAACACATGCCTCAGAGAATGAATAGGAATTAAACTAACAGAAATGAAATAGAGAAAAGACAATTAGTGACTACTTAGTTTAATGAAATCAATAGCATGTTATTCAGCAATCTAAAACTCGAGATGAACTCAATCAACAACAAGTTATTCAGCAATCCCAAAAGTAAACAGAGCAATTCTTAGAAGCAAACTGGAATTAAACCAATCAAAATAGAATGGAGACCAGACTTTCATGTAGAAATGGTTAACCGATTATTCAAAACTACTAATGCATCACCCATCAATTTAAAGCCAGCCAAATTATTAGCTCCAGAAAGAAATGAAATTAAATTGACATCTAACCTATATTTTGCTAGAATCTGGAATGCCTCGCTTGCCTTCGAGCCCTGGCCAGCCCCTTTCTCCCCTGTTCCTCAGTCTTGGGTTTCTTCTTTCGTCTGTCTCTCATGTCGGCCTTCTCCTTTAAATCGATCAATCAAATGTTTCTCTCCTTTTCCTGCTAAAACCCAATTTCGGCCCTTCCCTTCAAATCAGATCACCAGAATCTCCCCGATTTCCTCTCCAGAAAAGAGATCAAAAGTCTTCTTCTCCTTAATCTTTGTCGCTTTCTGGTATATCAAAGCCCAAAAATCCCCTTCTCTCTCGCACCCTTCTCCCTGAAAATCCTTTTCTCCATTAGTCTCTCTCGACTCTTTGTTTTCTCCACAGAAAAAAATCCCCTTCTCTCGTGCATTCCCTTGCTTCTTATAAGCGTTTCCCCGCGTGGTCCCCTTCTCTCCTCGTACGGATTATCGTCGTGCTTCTCTACTCCACAAATTTGCAGTACCAACACTCACCTCCCATACGATTTCGCCCCTTCGCATCCGGAAATGCCTACGAGAGGGGGTCAGAGCAGAGAGAGAAGGGACCAGAGCTGTCTAGGGTTTTTCCTCCTTTCGTTTCATTTTCCTTTCGGGTATACGGGCTTCATATTTGGGTTAGAGAGGCAGAAGGTCTAGGATTCATGGGCTGAACGAAACAAGCCTCCATTTTCCTTAATTAGTTCTTCCAAGATGGGCCTCCATTTCAGTTCAACCATTTCCTTTGCATGTCTCCATTCTTTAGGCATCTTTTTTCATTTTTGGCCCAATTCTGAGTTGGCTTTAGGTTGGACTCCTTCTCTTTTTTTTTTTTTTTGTTTTGGTTTGGGATCTTCTATATTATGTTCCAGAATTTTAATCCCCTTTTTTTTTGGGCTTTCCCCTTTTTTTAATATATATATTTTTATATTCTTTTTTTCTTTTTGTAGTACCCTTTTGATGATTTTTTTTGGCCTTTTATTCCTTTTTTTGTTTTCTTAATTATTATCTTCTTTTAATTATTCTTTTTGATGATTTTTTTTGAATTAACTTGCTTTTTTTCTTTTCTCTCTCTTTCTTTGTGGGTTTTACTTTTTTTCCTTTCATCTTTCCTTTTCTTTTCCTAGTCTCTTTTTTATTTTTATTTCTTTTTTTTAGATTTCTATTATTCCCTCTTTGATTTTTCTTTTTATTCCAATTTTGGGATTAATGGGCCTTTACCTTGTTTTATTTTTATTTTTACTTTTATTGTTTTATTTTTTAATTTATTTTGGGTTCTTTTCCTTTGATTTTTTTTTTGAGTTTGTTAGGTTAAAAGGACCTATTTGATTTTTGTCTTCCTTTTTTTGTTTTCTATTTTTTATTAGTTTAATTTTATCATGATTTTTGGAGCATGTTTGGACAAAATACGGTATTCACAGTTGCCCCTCTTTACTTGTTTCTTAAGCAAAGAAATTGAAAATGTAATTTTTTATTTTATTTTTACATAAAAAAATAAGTAAAGATAAGAACACATATTTTGTCTAGGCTGATTTGATTGCCTCTTATCAATTAAACCATAAAGAAAAGGTATGAGCGACCCAAACAAAATATGGTGTTTACAGGTTGCCCCTCTTTACTTATTTTTAAGCAAGGAGATCGAATATGCCATTTTTTATATCCTTAGCTTAAGAATAAATAAAGATAGAAACATATATTTTGTTTGAGGAGTTAATAGATCAAGGGAAATTAATTTACCTGCAAGTGTTGGGACTTGATAAAAGATGCTTGCAAGTACAAGGTTTTTTAACATATGCTCAATTTATGCAAGATTTTTGGGTGCCTGGTTTGGCGAGGCTTTAGTGCCTGTTCTGGCAGGACTTTGGTGCTTGTTCCAGTAGGACTTTTGGATGCATATTCTAGTAGGACTTTGGTTACCTGTCCTAGTAGGACTTTGGTGCCTATTCTGATAGGACTTTGGGTGCCTATTCTGGAAGGACTTTGGTGCCTGTTCTGGCAGAACTTTTGAGTGCCTTTTCTGGTAGGACTTTTGGTGCCTATTCTTGGTAGGACTTTAGTGCTTATTCTAGTAGGACTTTGGGTGCCTATTCTGGTAGGACTTTAGTGCCTATTCAGGCAGGATTTTTGAGTGCCTATTTTGGTAGGACTTTGGGTGTCTATTCTGGTAGGACTTTGGTACCTGTTCTGGCAGGACTTTTGAATGCCTATTCTGGTAGGCCTTTAGGTGCCTATTCTAGTAGGACTTTGGTGCCTATTTTGGCAGGACTTTTGAGTGCCTATTCTGATAGGACTTTGGGTGCCTATTCTTGGTAGGACTTTTGGGATGCCTATTCTGATAGGACTTTGGTGCCTATTCTGATAGGACTTTGGGTGCCTATTCTGGTAGGACTTTGGCCTGTTCTGACAAGACTTTTGAGTGCCTATTCTAGTAGGACTTTGGATGCCTATTCTGGGAGGACTTTGGTGCCTGTTCTAGCAGGACTTTAGTGCATAGCCCAATGTTTATGTAATGCATATGTATATGTGAAATGCATGATATATGAACAAAGCCTTATGAGGAACGTAACTAGTGGATTCGGTGGATGAATGTAATCTTGTCCATTATATGATTTTTGCTTCTTGGGCAAAGAATGAAGAACATATGGGATACTTTATTTAATATTTACTTGCCCCAACATGAAAGTGTGCATGACACTATGAATTATTATTTGTTGTACTTTTCTCTTTTTTCATTTTCTTCTTCTTCTTTATTTATTTTATCTTATTATTATTATATATTTTTTAAAAAAAAATCATTATTATTATTTCTTGTTTTTTTTCTTTAATTGTTTTGTTTTGTTTTGTTTTTATTTCCATGAAAATGCTAGTTTAGAGGCATTACTAAGTGTTAAACTTTTAACTAACTAACTATAGAGACAAGGTATATTGTCCTCTCGAAGCGCTACCCATTTAACCAGACTTTTGGTACTTTGGCTTACATCCAATTGGGAATTCTTGATGCTCCACCAATAGAGGATTTTATACGTTATCTTTGAAACCACAGTTGTCCCTTTTATTTGTTTTCTTGAGGAGAAAAGTCATCATACATGTCATTCATGAATGTCTTGATGACTAAGTTTGAGATGAAGATGGCATTTTAATGAGAGACATTTGAGATTTGGTCCTAGTCTATCCTTCCAGTAATGATTAAGATAATTGGTCCAAAGAGGGCCTTAATGTTGATGTGCCAAGTATTTGCTTTGACAAATGTCATTCCTTAGTTATTAATTTATTTATAAAAAGCATGAATGCAGTGGTTGCAATATGAATGAACAATGAATTGTAACCAAAATAGAATAGAAATTACTAGAAGAATAATCTCCAATTAGAAGTTTTATTAAGTACATAAGAGTTAAGACAATAGGTAATTTGAAACATAGAAAAGATAAAAGAACTAGAATCAAGAAGTTCTTTCGAAGAATGTCCTTTACAATTGGCCCTGTTTGCCCCTACAAGGTGATCCTTTGCGTTATACGAGACATGCATTTTGTCGAATCTAATTTGAGACCTGCTGCTTCCGTACTTCGATCAAACTTTGGACTTCATATTTTGCCTTACCTTTTGCCTAGGCATTTTCTCATACTACCTAGCGGGCTTCTCTTTCCTTTCCTCCCCTTCTTTTCCTTTCTCCTTTCCTCTTTCTTCTTTTTTTTTTAGCTTTAATTTTTGCCTAGGCCTCCCCTTCGGGTTTTCAGCCTAGCGAGCTATTATTTGTGCTCTGACTTTTTCCTAGGTCGTCCATGTGGGTTTTCAGCCTAGTGAGCTTTTTCTCTTATACAAAATATTTTTTTACTGCATCTGAGTTGAAGGGCTTAGTCAATTCACGACCATCCATATCTGTCAAAACTAATGCCCCTCTTAAGAAAGCATGCTTCACAATGTAAGGCCCTTTATAAGTAGGAGCCCATTTACCCTGAGCATCATCTTGGTTTGGCAAGATTCTTTTAAGAACTAGTTCACCAGCCTTAAACTCTCTAGGATGAAGCTTTTTATCGAAAGCTTGTGCTACCCTTTTTTGATACAACTACCCATGGCATATAGCGGTGAGTCTTCGCCCTTCAATCATATTCAACTATTCGTGCTGAGCCCTCACCCAATCACTTTCATCTAAATTGGATTCAATTAATACCTACAAGATCAGGATTTCAACCTCAATTGGCGTGACAGGTTCCATTCCATAAACTAAAGAATACGGAGTCGCTCTAGTAGAGGTACGCACAGTGGTGCGTTAACCATGCAATGTGTATGGGAGCATGTCATGCCAATCCTTGTAGGTGATTGTCATTTTAGCAATGATCTTCTTTATGTTCTTATTTGCTGTCTCTACTGCCCCATTCATCTATGGTCGATAGGGTGCTAAATTATGGTGCTTGATCTTAAACTATTCATAGAGTTTATAGACTTTTGTTCTATTCAGGTTTGCAGCATTATCCGTAATGATCTTTTCGGGTAGCCGACAATGACAAATAATGTTCATTTTAAGGAACTTGCAGAAAGCCTTTTGAGTGACACTGACGAAGGAATTAGCTTCTATCCACTTAGTGAAATAATCAATAGCAACGAGAATGAAACAATGTCCATTTGAAGCCTTGGGATTAATTAGGCCGATTACATCGATGCCCCACATGGAGAATGGCCAAGGTTCCACCAGATTGTGTAATGAAATTGATGGTGCATTGATTTTATCCGAGTATATCTGCCATTTGTGACACTTTCAAACATATTCAACGCAATCCTTCTCCATTGTTAACCAAAAATACCCACATCTCTAAATCTATTTGGCCAACATGAGGCCATTTGTATGTGTACTGCATACTCCTTCATGCACTTTTGTGACTATCTTTTAGGCCTCCCTCACATCCACACACCATGACAGTGTGCTATCATGACTTCTCTTGTACAGGATCCCATTGCTGATGAAGAATTCATGGCTAGACACTGGATAACCTTTTTATCACTTTCGATAGCCTCAATTGGGTATTCCCTGCTTGTCATATAAGTTTTAACGTCGTGATACCAAGGTTGTTCATCATGCTCTTCTTCTATGTTTAATTAATATGCTGGTAAATCTTTGGCTCCCACTCGAAGCGACTAGACTTAGACTCTATAGTCAAGTCAAATCATTACTGCCAATCAACAAATTAGTTCTTATCTCGAGTGACATGATGAAAATTGATTTCTTTAAATTGTTCAATTAATTGAGCCAGAAATTTTTGATATGGAATTAGTTTTGAATCTTTAGTTTGCCATTCTCCAGTCACTTGATAAATTATAAGAGCTGAGTCACCAAAAAATTTAAGACTTTTTATACCGAGAGTTACTGTAGCATTTAGCCCATTGATCATATTCAGCTACATTGTTGGTGCATTCAAACTCCAATTTAATGGCCACTGGGAATTGCTTTCCTTTGGGGGATATAATTACAGCTCCAATACCATAGCCGTGTATGTTTGTGGCTCCATCAAAATACATCTTCCATCCCTGTCATTTCCATCATCTTCATCATCCTCTACAGCTAATATGTCCTCGTCAGGGAAATAAAAATCCAATGGTTGGTATTCGTCCAAAGGATTCTCAGCCAAGTTGTGACAACCCTAACTTCTAATTCTAGTAATTATGGTAAAATACACGATTAATGATTAATGATCAAGGTTTGGAGTCGTTACAATTAATTACATTAAGCAAATATAGGGAAATTTGAACCTTGATGTTATTAGGGTCATCAACTAAACAACCATAAATGGAAGAATGCATAAAAGGAATTGCACTATCATCAGGGGTTTATGATTCATCCATCCATCAGTTTCAATACACAAAAACCTTGCACAAGTGTTCCTATATTATTTCCTAGCATTACCATTGAAGAAATTAGGATTTCTAGGCTAAAGGTGGGAGTTTGGGGACCTACGCCTTGACTTCGAACCTTCCCGCTGCGGCTAAGTTAGGTCTTGGAGCTCGAAAACTAAGTTTTTCACTTTGCGCCTCGGCCCTGACCTCTCGCATGCGCGGCTATGTTGCTTTCGGGAATCACTGGGTAACTTACTCGAATTTCACCGCGACAAGTTGGATCTATGTCATGGCCAATCTACATGGCACTACGGTAGAGATTCCTCTTGAAGCTACTATTTAGAGTCCCACAATTCTCACCTCGACGGAATACACTTGCACCGCGGTGAGTTTTGCTACTATACTCTCCTTAATTTCTTTCCTCGACTTGCGTCGCGGCAAGACCTATTACAACGCAACGAGGTTTCATTCTATCACCCTCTTAGGCGATTTTTTTTCTACTGCACCGCGGCGATATCTCTCAAGCCGCGGCATCCCTCGCCACTGTCACTCTTCAGGTCACGACGAGGCCTTCCTAGCTGCGGCGTGACTCCCTCCTGTAACTATATCTCTTACATTTCATCCCAGGTACTCCAATTCTCTTCTTAGGAACACCTTAGGACTACTTCCTCCCATTTTATATGACTCTAATGGTATTTATCTACCCTATTAACTTAGCTATTCTACCATTACTAATTCAAAACTTAAATGTAAATTTTCACTCCTCCAACTACCCTATATTAGCAAGTCCATAGAATAATAGTAATAAGAATTCATGCACTATTAACAATTAACATTCGATACATGTTCTATTAAAGGTTTCATACATCAATGATTCATATCAATATCTAATACATCACATAATTATATCTTTAATAGTATACCATGCCATAACTTCAGTAAAATCCATACATTAGGTGTTATGGGACTCATACATTTAATATCAAGTTATGATGAGGCCTAACTTCTTAGTAAATACATCCTAAGTAATCAAAATATAAAAGCCTACACTTGGTAACATGAATACAAGATGATGCTATACAATAAGGAATACAAAATTTAGCATCTATACTAAATAAATCAGCCTAAGTGTAGCCTTCTCCCCACATGTTGAAGCTCATAGATTTTCATTCACTTACTTCCCCTTATCCTTACCTGAAGAACCTTCACCTGAAATGTTAATCCCATGAAATGGGGTGAGATATGAATCTCATTAACTAAGGAAATTTCCATTCATCATATCCAGTTTATTTAACATATATGCATGAATCAAAATCAACGTCAAAATCATATCAGTCATAATAGTAAATGAAATAATTAGGCTATCATGATTACTACCCCATATTAGCAATCATATTTTCATATGTTAAAGGCCAATAACACCAGGAGAAGCTTGTCCACAACACCCACTCCCTAATGAGCACAACCAAGGCTCAGTGTATCTAGGGTTTGATCATAATCCAGGGCTCGATCAAAGCACATGTATGAGTGGCAGCCACACCATAGCTCCACCATGGACTCACAAGGTCCAATCACAATACATAGATAGCCAACCAATTCATTCAGTATTTCAAATCATTCATGTACAATAAATATGATATCAAAACTGATATATCCATGGAATTAATATAGTCCCAGTTACTTCACTTGTAGATACATTTGCAACAGCTACCAATGGTACAAAAATCGCTCTATAACCATAGCATTAGAGAATTACTACTTTAATTCATCATTTACAGTGGCAACAAGTACCTAAAGAATTTAAAATGCCAATGACCACCTAGGGAACACCTACCCAGCCATTACAAGGCCCAAATTCGGATTGAAATGTCCTCCACCAAAAACTTCAATATTTCTTCCAAAATCCTAAGCAAATTCGTACAAAATTAATACCCATACTATAATCCAATCATTAGGGTCTCAAACTAACAGAAATACCTAAAAAGGAAGAGTTTATACTTACCTAATGTAAGCCCTAACCTTAACCTATGAATTTTCACCATAGAAACACCAAATGGCAAGTTTCAGATTTTGGGTATGGGTGAAAGAGCTCTAATTGGAACATTAATTAGTTCAAATTAAAGAGAAAGATGAGAGGATTAAGTTGTATAACGATTACCTTGGCTGAATCTTGCTCTAAAAGTGGGAAAATATGGAAATATGCTAAGAACCCTAGCCTCTCCTTTGGACCTCCAAATTTTGAGTGTGTCTCTTATGATTCTGTAGAAGGGGGGAGGTGGCTAGGTCAATTTTAGGGTTTAAGTTAGGTTTTCTATGGGTTATGGGCTGCTCCAAGACCCAACTCCAAATAGGTTTCAGATTTTAGCTTTATTAGGCCAGTTTTAAAGTGTTGGGCTGCAGAATTTTATTAGGCCAGACTTAGTTTTAAGAACTCTATGGTCTTGGGTCTATACAAGGGTTATTGGGTCACTTATAAGAGCCTATACAAGGTGGATCTTAGGCCTTTATCACATTGAATTGGATTGGGTCTGCACCTAACTCATTGGGCCTCCATTAGCCTCTTATCATGATCTCCTACACTAATTTGGGCCAAGATGAAGTTTCTGTCCCAATTAATTCTCAACTCATATTATTAATCTATCTCTCAAAATTACCATTCACTTAACTTACTCGATTATTCCATATTAATTATTCTTAATTAACCCAATTCTATGATTAGCACCTTAATTAATTTTGGGGTGTTACACAAGTGATCTGCTATGATACTCCTTTTTACAGACTTTTGTATCATATACTTGACATCATACTCAGATAGAATCACTTGCCACTTAGAGACTCTACCAAAAACGTGTGGACTTTCAAAAAAATATTTGATAGGATCCATTCGAGAGATTAACCTAGTGGTGAAGTAAAGCATGTATTGCCGCAAATGTCTAGTGGTCCATGCCAATCTGCAACAAGTCTTCTCAATTAATGGGTAGCGGGCTTCACATTCATTAAATTTCTTACTAAAGTAATAAATTGCTAGCTCCTTCTTTCTGGAGGTATCATGTTGCCCTAATATAGCCCCCATCGATCTCGATAAGATAGTCAAATAAAGGATCAAAGGTTGTCTGTGTGGGTGGAACTAGAATTAGGGGATTTAATAGATAATCTTTGATTTTGTCAAAAACTTGTTGATAGTTACTATCCCATCCTCCAATGTAGTTCTTTTTCAATAATTTGAAAACTGGCTCACAGGTTGCAGTCAAGTTGGCAATAAATCTCGCTATGTAATTTAGCTGACCTAGAAAGCTTCATACTTCCTTTTCTGTTTGGGGAGATGGCATTTCCCGAATTGCTTTTACCTTATCAAGATCCACCTCTATTCCCTTTTGGCTCACCATGAAGCCCAACAATTTTCCAATTAAAGCCTCAAAGATACACTTGTAGGGGTTTAAGCGGAGTTTGTATTCACACAACCTTTCAAATAACTTTCTCAAAACTGCCATGTGGCTTTTCCCTTCCCTAGATTTAACCACCATATCATCGACATACACTTCAACTTCCTTGTGCTTCATATCATGAAAGAGTGCCATCATGGCTCATTGATAAGTTGCTACTGCATTCTTTAATTTGAATGGCATTACTCTGTAAAAATATGTTTCCCATGGCATGATGAATGTAGTTTTCTTTTTATCATCTTTATGCATAGGGATTTGATTGTACCCTGAGTAACCGTCTATGAAGGAATACCGGTGGGCTCATGTTGTATTATCAACTAAAACATCAATGTAAGGCAATAGAAAATCATCCTTAGGGCTTGCCTTGTTCAAATCCCTATAATCAACACGCATGCGAACCCTTTCATCTTTTTTTAGGACTGGTACAATGTTCGCTACCCATTAAGGGTATGTGGAAACTTTGAGGAACCCTGCCTCTAATTATTTCATAACCTTTTCTTTTATTTTCAAAAATATGTCGGGGCTCATTCTCCTCAATTTTTGCTTCTTTGGCTTAACATTTAGGAATAAAGGAATCTCATGAGAAGCAATCTCTGGATTGAGTCCAGGCATGTCTTGATAAGACCATGCAAAGACATCCATGTATTCCCTAAAGAGCTAAATCATCCCCCTTTTTCTGGATTATCTACTATTTTAATCTCCCTTTTATCTTCCTCTGTCCCTAGGTTAATGTTTTCCACTATTTGTTCATGCGGGCATATCCCTTTATCTTCATAATCGAGCATTTTCTCAAAGAGTTGGGTTAATTCTTCATTATCAGATTCAGAACCATGCATATCTATAGTAATGCATAAATCACTCAACGAGGACTCGGGGACCTCTGCATTGGATAGGAGTCCCGAGGAAAACAATTTCTTAGAGGAAGAAATGAAAAGAAAATGAACGAGTAGGAAAAATAATAGAAAGAAAGGCATGATATCCAAGGACTTTAGTTTCATTCACAAAATGGCACTATCATTCATAAAGTATTGACTGAAATTGTAAAGTAAAATGTCTTTAAATAAAGGAACAACACGATCATAACAATTACTCTAAAGTTACGACATCAGTGATATCCTTAATTTCCCAGTTATCCAATCTATCCCCATAATCATCGACCATGATCCAAGCCTTAGCCCCTCGTATGACTCCATCATTAACCATTGAAATACTTAAACGGTTCATAATCTCTGAAGGAGTCAGAAAAGTTTCTCTGATATGGGGAATTTTCTGCTTCCCATGCCCCTGACTTCCTTTTGCGCATGGTTGTGCTTTTAACTGGTTTGGCAACAGAGGCTTATATCCTAATCCTTGACACTTAGGATTTTCTGGGAGGGTAATAGGTCATTCAATTCCTTAAAGCTGTATCCCCAGTCCCTTTCCAGATTAGAACCCATTCCTTTCTAACATTTTCATCATGATCTGATTAACATTTCCAATGGTAGACTTAGGCCCATCCATCTTTAAGCTTTGAAATGACATTTCTATCTCTTGTTCAGCAGCTTTGATGTATGACAAAGAACTGGGTTTACTCAACATTATCTCCTCTTCTCCCTTGACAGTGATTATCCTCCCTTTGTTAATAAATTTAACCCTTTAATGAACCGTTGAAGGGACAGCACCGACAGAGTGGATCCATGGTCTCCCAAGCAACATTGTATAAGATAGATCAATGTCTATTACTTGGAACTCCACTATAATTATTTTTGGCCTAATTTCCAATGGTAGGCAGATAGTGCCAATCACTGCTCTTTTAGAACTATCGAATGCTCTAACCACCATGTCACGTTTTTCAACATGCGATGCCCTATTGCTAGTTGCTCAAACGTGGTCTATGGTAATACATTAAGTGTCGATCCTCCATCAATCAAGACCTTCACGACTATAAAGCCATTACATTTCAAGGTAATATGCAAAGCCTTAGGCTGATTGGCAGATGTCCCCATAATCTCTTCTTCGAAAAATGAGATAGCAGATGTGGACTCGACAATATTCATCACACTGGCAATCTTTTTTGGGGTAACATCGGGACGCACATATGCTTCCTCCAATACTTTTTGCAGAGCTCGACGATGCACCTTCGAGCTCATGACTAAAGACCACATTGAAATTTGAGCTGGAGTTTTCTTCAGTTGTTCCACCATGTCATATTCGCTCTACTTCATGATTCGTAAGAATTCATCGTTAGCACTTTCTTCTTTTTCCTTCTTCGAACTGCTAGCATCAATGCCTTTTTTCTTCAGATGTTTGTCAACATTTGTAGGGAGGTAGACCCTACCACTTCGAGTGACCCCCGAGCCTCAACTATATTGGTGATAGGTTCTCCTTTTGCCTTAGCGATTACTGATTGATTAAAAGGAAGTTTAATAATTTCCTTATATCTCTAGAGTATAGCACGATCACTTTCATATGGGAAAGGTGCTAGCATGTAAACAATTATTGGTGAGGGCTTTGGGGTAAAGGAGGCCGCCATTGAAAATGGCTCATTGATAGTTAGAGTAACTATTTTCAATTGCCTGGCAGGGAAGACAACATCAACACATTTCTTATCTGTTACACAAATTTCTTCCTCAAACTTCCTTACAACCACAGCTCCCAATGTCATTAATTCCTTCAATGCTCTCTGGAACTATGCGCAACCCTCGACATTATGATCTGTATCTTGTTGATGGTAATCACAAAATGTAGCTTGTGACCCAAAAATAGTTTTAACAAACTCTTCTGGTGTTAATTCTAACATGTACCCAACTAATTGAAGATCAGCTAAAAGAATCTTCATGGGGAACCCAATAGTGTCAGGGCTCTTAGAAAATCCCAATTCATTTCCAATAGCATTCACCTATCACCTGTGACTGGGTAGAGGATTAGTGGTGATTGTTGAATCCTCCCTAAGCTTAAGTTGGATATGATTAGACTCTATTAGATCCAACACGTTCCTCTTGAATATGATACAATTCTCAATTGAATGCCCTAGGGCTCCCATATGATACTCACAGGAGACGTTGGGGTTGTACTAGGCTGGGTATGGTGGTTGCATCCCCTTCACATACCGTGACCCTATGAGTTTTGCCTCCAACAATTTTTAGTACAACTCTGCATTGATAGAATTGAAATTAGGCCATGAACGGTTGTCCTTCAGTCGTACATTAACTCCCCTCTCCTGTTGTCCTGATCCATTCACTGTCGATCTATACTAGTTTTGGCCTTTGCTTCCCCTACTCATCTAATAAGACACCGGTTATCGTAAGAATGGTTTTAAGGGTTAAATATAGCTTATCTCCCCTTTTTTCTTCTTCATACCTTGCCCCTTCCTAAATCCACCCTCTGTCAAAGGAGATACAAGTTTTCCATCTCGAATGTCTGTGTTAATTCTCTCTCCAACCTCAATTACATCAACAAAATTAGTAATATAAGTTTCCAGCATGATTTTGTAGAATGGATTGGATAAAGTCTGAGTAAAGTATGAATAGAATTTAGATCCGATCATTGCAGGCTAAACTTGGGAGGCCATTAATCTCTACCTTTGAGCATATTCCTTGAGCAACTCAGTTAGCTTCTTATTCATTCTCTTCAGCTGTTCCCTAGTTGGGGCTGTGTCGAGATTGAATTTGTATTGTTTCATGAAAGCATTTATGAGATTTCTCCACTTGCAAATCTTAAAATGGTCTAATTGCATAAACCATAATAAGGTAGACCTGGTCAGACTCTTCGGGAAGAAATTTATTAGGAACTTTTCATCCCTTGACCAAACAGTCATCTTCGTGCAATATGACTTGAGATGATAAATTGGATTACCAAAACCGTCGTACTTGTCGAAATCTGGAACTTCAAACTTCTTTGGAATTGATACTTCTGGAGTTAAGCACAACTCTTCTATATCCAATGACCCCTATGTGGTTGCTCCTTGTAGATCACGCAGTTGGTCCTTGACCTTCCCTAATTCTCTTTCCTAGTCCTCCTTAGCATCATTATTCTTCCTTTTGCTATGCAATTGAGATCTAGGATGTATACGTAGCATCATATCTGGAGAAGTCTTATATATCTTTTGCTTCATCACAGGGAACCTGCTTGTCAGCCACTATCATAGGAGGATCTTGTGCATTCTTCTGTTGTAGCACAGGGTTAGGTACTCGACTAGAATGTTCCTCAGTTATAACCACTCCGAGTGAGCTTAATCCCATTTGTACAGTGATGGGTGGATGATTGGATGCGCTAGGTGAGTTATCAATGCCTTTTTCTTTGAAAGTTTCCAACAACATCTTCATCATTTTGCTCATTTGAGCCATCTGGTTCTCCATGGTCATGATGTGGTTGTTCAGTACGACTGTGTCTTCCTCAACTTTCTGACTACCTTCCCCTTGATGTTCCTCCATGAGCCTAGCTCTTGAACGTGTGTCGTATATCCTAGAGAGATGTATCTGGTTAGATGGGACACATTTTGAAGGCGCAATATTGTCTTCCTTTTATTTGACCCTGTCTATTCTTTTCTCTGTAAAGAGAAAGCAAATTAAGTAATATTCAAAAGTACTTCTCTTATCTTATTATTATCATTATTATTATTATATGCATATTTTTTAATTTGGGTTAACCGTTTTGGCATAATGGCAAAGGAACATCGGGCCCTCTAATTCTTAAAGGATTTCATTAACCCATATAAGAATATCAAAGTTGACACTTGACGCAAGAGGGAATTAAAAACCCCTACACAATCAGGTCTTTGTATTCATCTGAGCAATTTCCCTTTCATCAAGCATAAGGAGAATACAACTCTTATTTTTTCATACCAAAGTACTAAGTGATACATTACATCGGGATTCTTTGGAACTTAACAACTATTGAGATATTTCAACTCATTTACAATGTCATTACACAACATAAAAAATTCTATCATTTCTTTTGGTGTACTCAATGGATTAGCTAAACCTTCAGCTGCTTTCAATGTGCTCGTGAAATTAGGGAGAATCTCGTCAGCTAGGAGGATCAATTTCCTAAACCAGGACATGAACCTTTCCTTTTCCATAGCTCGCTCTGCATGAAGTATCTTCCATGTCTCAATCGTCTCAGCTTGCTAATTAAGCTGTTCCACTAAGTTTTGTACTACAGCAGCATTATCACTTCTGACGATGGATATTTCATGCATTTTCTGTTCTAATTCCCTTGCTAGCATATCAATTTCGTGTCGAGTCCCACTAGATTTAAGCTTCTGCACTTGTCTTTCTAGTACATCATTTTTCTTAAGGACCTTCATCAACCAGGTTCTACTGATATGCATCTTCTTTTCATTTTTGGTTACCCGTTGTTGAGCTTTCTCTATTGTATCCCTCAATCTTATATTTTCTTCCTTCAACCTTTTCATCTCAACATTCCCCATACTTCCTTTATGTCTCTTTGCCCTATTCACTTCTACTCGTAGCACTGCATATTCACTTCTCATTTGGTTCAAACTCCTCAAGCGTTCTTGTCTTTTTTCTTCTAAACCTTTCAATTTTTCTTTTTTTTCTCCCACTTGCCTTGCTAATTATTCGTCAATTACTTGCATGTCATTGCTGAGCATGGGATCAGTTAGTCTGAAAGAAGGGTTAGCCCCTTTTGTCCTTTCCTTTAGCCATTCTCGATATTCCTTGGTTGTGGTTATGATTCGCTTGCCTAGTTTGCATTTCCCTTTGCATATCACTCAGCTCCATACGCCTCTTTTTTTTTGGCAAAGCGTCTTAGCTTCCTGGTCATTATGAAAAAAGTGAACCAATTGTATCGCTTCCTCGGATGGAGTATCTTGTTTATATGCGAACTGTTGATGAACAATCAATGGATTATAATTAATGCAACCTCAAGGGCTTATCAGGGGTATATTCAAGAATTCTCCATAACAATACACTATTTCTTCACTTTCCCACTAGGCCAGCTTCCACCACACTGTGTTCTCATCTAATTGACTGAGGGTTTAAGCCCAATCATCACGAGTCTTCTTTGAAGATAACAGGATAGCACCTTCATGATTAAGGAAATCCTTAATTGGGTGGTGTATAGTGTCATGTTATCGACCCAATTGATATTGCCTCCCATAAATATGATTGAACATCCAAACTGTGAGGAGTTGTAAGAAACACTTCAATTTCCCTCCATTTTCTTGTTGACAAAAGCTTAAGGTTAAGAACATTTTCGCCAAAACTATAGGCATAGAATTTATGTGATGATTTTCCACCATCTATAAAACGCTCACGGCCGCCAAATCAATTATTCCCACTGTTGAGGGAAACAACGCTAATCCATATATGGCTAGAGCAAGGACCCTCTTAAAAGTCACATAATCTTCCTTTTCAGCTAAGATCCCTAAATGCCTTTCTACGTACTTCCTCAAAAGGCTTTCAGTCTGTGTAACACCCCAAAATTAATTAAGGTGTTAATAATGTATTTAGATTAATTAGGAATAATTAATATAGGGTAATTGGGCAAGTTAAGTAAATAGAGATTTTAGAGAGATAAATTATTAATATGCATTTGAGATTTAATTGGGATAAAAATTTTATCTAGGCCCAAATTAATGAATCATGATAAGAGGCTAATGGAGGCCTAATGAGTTAGGTGCAAACCCAATCTAATTTAATGTGATAGAGGCCCAAGATCCACCTTGTATAGGCTCTTATAAGTGGCCCAATAAACCTTGTGCAGACCCAAGACTATAAGTTCTTAAAACTAAGTCTGGCCCAATAAAATTCTGCAGCCCAATACCTTAAAACTAGCCCAACAAGCTCAAAACTGAAGCGCATTAGGAGTTGGACCCTTGGAGCAACCCATGACCCATATTTGACCCAACTTAACCTAACTAAAACCCTAAAAACTGACCAGCCACCTCCCACATTCTTCAAAACACAAAGACATAAAAGAAATTCAGAGGTGAGAAGGAGAGGCTAGGGTTCTTAGCATAATTCCACATTTTCTCACATTTAGAGCAAGATTCAGCCAAGGTAATAGTTATATAATTTAATCCCCTCATCTTTCTCTTTAATTTGGCCTAATTAGTTTTTCATTTGGTATTTTCACCCTACCCAAAAATCTAAAATGTGATTGTTTGGGGTTTTCTTGGTGAAATTCGTAGGTTGAGACTAGAGCTGACATTAGGTAAGTATAAACCCTCCATTTTGATGCTTTCTTTGCTAATTTGAGACCCCCATAGTTGATTTATGATATGGGTATTGATTTTGTATGAATTTGCTTAGGATTTTAGGTGAAATATTGAGGTTTCTGCTTGAGGACACTTTAATCCGAATTTGGGACTTGTAGTGGCTGCGTAAGTGTTCTTTAGGTAGTTATTAGCATTTAAATTCTTTGGGCACTTGCTGCAACTGTCAATGATAAATTAGAGTAGTAATTCTCTGATGTTATGGTTATAGGGAGATTTTGTACCTATGGTGGCTATTGCAATTGTCTACAAGTGAGGTAACCGGGGTTTACATTAATTCTATGCATATGTCGGTTTAAATTACATATTTGCTATATATGAATGATTTGAAATGTTGAATGAATTGGTTGGCTATCTATTGTATTGTGATTCGACCTTGTGAGTCCATGGTGGAGCTGTGGTGTGGCTACCACCTGTGCATGTGCTTCGATCGGGCACCGGGTTAGGATCAAACCCCAAATGCACTGAGCCCTGGTTGTACTCAATAGGTAGTAGGTGCTATGGACGGGCCTCTCTCGGTGTTATTGGCCTTTAACATGTGAAAAATATGATTGCTAGTATGGGATAGTAATCATGATAGCCTAATTATTTCATTTACTGATATGATTGATATGATTCGAATGTTGATTTTGATTCATGCATATATGTTAATTAAACTACATTATATGATAGAATTGCCTTGGTTATTGAGATTTATATCTCACCCCATTTCATGGGATTAATATTTCAGGTGAAGGTTCTTCGGGTAAGGATAAGGGGAAGCAAGTGGATGAAAATCCATGAGCTCTAACCTGTAGGGAGAAGGCTACACTTAGGCTGATTTATTTTGTATAGATGCTAAATTTTGTATCCCTTATTTTATAGCATCATCTTGTATTCATGTTGCCAAGTGTAGGCTTTTACATTTTAATTACTTAAGATGTATTTATTGAGAAGTTAGGCCTCATCTTAATTTGGTATTGAATGTATGAACATATGGTATCTGATATATATAAACCTTGTGAACTTATGATATGGCTTACCATTTGGGAATTGTAGTCACCCGATGCATTAGATATTGATATAAACCATGGATGTATGGAATCTCTAATGGAATGTGTATCGAATGTTAATCGTCATTAGTGCATGAGTTCTTGTTGCCATTACTCTATGGACTTGCTGATATAGGATAATTAGAGAAAAGAAATTGTCCCTTAAATCTTGAACTAATGGGGATGGATTAGTTGATTAAATTAGGCTAATAAAGGCTATTTGAGCCCTACAATTAAGGCAGAGGGGCCCTAGGGTGTTATTGGAGGGAGAGTGGAGAGTAAGAGACCAGATTTTCAGAGTGTAGGACTAAAAGGCACTTCGTCGTGGCTAAAATGGAGTTAGCTGCGGCCAATAGAGGTGAAGTTGCCCAGAGAAAGTGCCAGAGAGTAATTCGTCACGGCAAAGTGGGTAATTGGCCGCGGCAAAATGAGATAGGCTAAACTGGGAGTCGTTCGAGGGAAATTCCCCGCGATCAAAGGGGTAATTAGTTGCGGTGAACTTTTGCAAAAAAGAACCAGGCATTTTAGAGAGGAATTGGCCACGCGTGAAAGGAGGTATTGGTCGCGGCCAATATTGAGAGGCGAGCGAGGTAAGTTCCAGAAGACTTCATTACCACAGCGCCATGTGGGTTGGCCGTGGCGAAGGTCCAAAGCCGCGACAAAATTAGTAACTATGCAAGGGGTGAAGCCAAGGGGAATTGGCCGCAGCGAACATCCTAAAACCCTTATATTGCTAAGAAATCTTGGTTTTTCATATGTTAACCTCAAGGGATGATTTAGAGCCATTAGGATGAGTTATAATTGATGGGTAATAGAATTAAAGGCTTATAAATAAATGTTTATTTTTTTATGTGCATAAGTGCTTGTAATTGGATGGATGATGACTCTAATAACATTAAGGTTCAAATTTCCTCGTATTTTCATAATGCAATTGGTTCTAATGCCTTATAACCCCAATCTATGATCTTTAATCACGTATTTAACCTTAATTACCAGGATTAGAAATTAGGGTTATCACAGTCTGTCCTCTCCGATGTAATTGAATTCTACTAGGATCTTCCCCCAAATTTTGACCCACTGTACGTTTTGATGGTAAATGTCCAGGATAGTAGTAAATTGAAGCATCCTTTCCCATAAGTGTATTCATGAAGCTCCCATATTCCTTTAGAGTAGGTATAATCTGGAATGTAGAGAATGTAAAACATCTTAGTGAACTATCCCAATGCTGGGCAAGGCTGAAAGTGCTTCTTGCTGGACCGGTATTCGCAACAAGTCTAGAATATCCCTGTAATCCCTTCGAAAATCTCAGATATGCCTTCCATTCAACTTCTCACTTAAGACAATTAAACTCTCGACCGATTCAGCTTCTGCCTTGATTTTAAGCTTCATTCCCATTGCAACTAGGCCAGTTTGTCTTGACTCAAATATCGTCCATTACCCAAAAGTCCCATTATCACCATTATGCCAATTAACCCAGATAGTTGTTCACTATTTCAAAATATCAAAGCTTATTAGTTAGTGTATCATTATCATTAGCTTGACAATTCTGCCCAATTCTCAAGGAATTTATTATTCCATAGAGAATAAGGGTATGAGGATCAATTTAATAAAGAATAGCTCCTTACATAATTGACACTGATATGTTCAACAAGCTAATATAACGATGCACTGACATTCATTCTATGATATTGGATATAATGCCTCGGCATGAGAAATGATAAAAAGACTTTGTACTCATTGCTCCATGGGAGAAAAGAGTCGATAATTAAATCGAGAGAAATAAGTCTTTCTACACAATTCGACGTCCTAAAAAGATTCAAATCTCTAACCGAGACATCACATCTATTCATCGATGATATAAAACTAACAGATTTTATAATTTCCAAAATTTTGGGAAATATTCATTTTCTATTAGGAATTCATTGTTTTGTGGGATAGAGTATGTTTTGCAGTGTTTATTATTTTATCTTTATTATATTTCTTTTATACTTTATTTTATGAATGAATGTATGTTGAAAGATTCCCCTTTCGAGGAACCATAAGGAATGTGGTTATGGCCTCTTTGGGGTTAGAAACCCACTAGGCAAGGGTTAGTTTAACTAATGCATACTTTCATCATAATTAATGTTATGTCTAGTCGGCATCATAACAGCCCGTTAACTACTCCAGTAAACAGTGGCGATGTGTCACTTTTCTTATGGATATCATTGGATGCATGGATGTAATGTATGAACAATTAAAAGTGCCCTCCTTTGTCCTAATATGGATAGATCCTAGGTTTTGATTACCGGTCTATGGAAGTCTGACTCTACCTATTTAGGAGGCATCTATGGCTTAACTATCAATGCAAATTTCCATGGCAGATCTATGACCCTTAATTATTAGTCCCTAAATTGCCCCCACCGTGAGATGAGGATCTCATTATATGAATTTGACCTTGAGAGGAAAAAAGATCCTACACAGGTCTAGTCCATATAACAAGGTACAATTTAGGCGAGGTCTTCATGATAGCCTCAGGAAGCACAAGGCTTTACATGGAAATCAATATATACCTCTACTAACATAGGCAACACTCAGACCCGGGTATAGGGCCCATAATGTGTGTGATATGTTTGTGTATCAGTGATGTGTGTGAGGAGAGCATTTACCTTTTCATCCTATGGACTACCCAACCCTCATCTGCTAGACAGATTGGCAGAATAAAGGGCAGAGAAATATATATACAGATATAAATAAGAAGTAACATATACAAATATAGTCATCTACCCTAAGGTTTTATTCCTCATATTATCTATTATAACACATATTATGTACACAATCAAGAAAATAAAACATATAAAGCAAGCATGTGAAAGATATGTTATCTACCCTAATCATGTGAGGCAAACAACAAACAAAAGGGAGAACCAAAATAAAAGGTAGGTCATAACATTTTGCACAACTAACCAAATTTGGGCTTGACTCTCAAAGGCTCCCCAGTGGAGTCGCCAAACTGTCACACCTGAAAATGCGACCGCATGGCATCTTTAAAAGAAATTGAAAACTAAAATCAAAATTAAAAGGAAATTTTATAGGGTTCAGGAGTCACCACCAAAATTTTATTTTGAAAAGGTAAAACTTTGGAAAAGTCTTTTATGAGAAAAATAGCCTATGAACTAGATGATGGATCCAGGAGTCGATTATGATTGGGGAATGTGTTAGGCACCCCACTATACTCGTTCTTAAGAACGGTTACCCTAAGTTAGTTGTGCAAAATTATCATGGCCTTTAGTCTATTCTAATTTTCTTTAACAAATCACATGCAAAATAAGAAATTTAAAGATTAAAAGAAATGAAGTTAAAAGTAAAAAAGAAAGAAAATTAATAATAAATTAAAACAAAAAGAAATTCAGTAAGTAAAATGAGTAGGAAATGAATAAAATTAAAAGTAAAATAAGATGAAAAGAAATTAAAAGAAAAATATTTATTTACAAAGGCAGACTTGACCTAGGGTGAGAGCCTAGGGCCTACGTACCCTTCAGGAGGGATCAAAGTCCACGTAATTCAACTAGAGACTGTGTTAGGGGTGATGTTTTGTCTTTTTTTTTTTTGTTTTTTTTTGTTTTGTTGTTTTTTTTGGCTTTTGTTTGATTTTTTAATTTTGATTTTTTTATTTGATTTGATTTTTTTTTGTTTTTTGTTTTTGTTTTATCAAAGAGAAAGAAAGTAAAAATCATTTAGACTTTTGTAAACAAAATAAATTTAAAATTGGTTGATGTGTTTTTATTTGCAAAAGACAGGATTGATTTTACTCTCCCTCTTCTTTTCTCCCTTTTTCTTTATTTTTTTTATCTCTTTTCTTTTTTTATTCTATTTTTGTCTTTGTTTTTGTTTTGATTTGTCCTTTAATTTTTTGTTTTTGTTTTTGTTTTTTCATTTTTTTAATTTTTTAGGGCATTAAAAAGGATTTTTTAATTTTTATTTGATTCTATCTTGATTTTTTATCTTTTTTTATATTATTTTTTTGTTTTGACTTTCATTTTTTCATAGTCGATTTTTCTTCTTTTCCTTACCCCCTTTTTTAATGAAATTCTTTTATTAGATTTGATTTTTGTTCTTGATTTTTATTTCTTTTGTCTTGATTTTTTTATTTCACTTTTCCTCTTTTTTTCGGTTGTTCTTTTTTGTTATTTTAATTTTTGATTGATTTTGTGTTATTGATTTTTTTATAATATATATATATTTTAATATTTTATTTTGTTATTATTTTTTTGTTATTATTTTTGTTCTTATTCTTTGCTTGTTTGTTTTTGTTATTGTTGTTGTTGTTGTTTTTTTATTTGTTTCTATTTTCTTGTTGTTGTTTTTTTATTTATTTTTATTTTTATTTTTTTGTTTCTCTTCTTTTTTGGGTTTTTGTTATTGTTGTTGTTGTTGTTGTTTTTTCTTTCTTTTTGTTTTTTGTTGTTATTATTTTTAGTTTTCTAGTTGTTTCTATTTTTATTTCTTTTTGTTATGGTTCTTGTTTTTTTGGTTTTATTATTTGTTTCTTTTTTTTTTTTTTGATTAATTTTTATCTTGTGTTCTATTTTGTTTTTCTCTTTTTCTTCTTGTTTTTGTTTATTTTTGTTTATCTTTGTTTGTGTTTTTTGTCTTTTTTCTTTCCTTGTCTTTTGTTCTCTTTTTTTTTTTTAATTTATTTTATCTTTTTTTTCAAAAGGACAATCTTCTAAAAAAACTAATCTTTGAATTTTTAGAACAACGCTTTTCAAACATTTGCAGAATAATCTTCAAGAAAGGAGAAGGCAAATATTTGGAACTCGATTTAATTTTTAGTGAAAAGCTTTTTTTTAATTTTTTTGTTGATTTTTTTTCCTTTCTTTTTATTAAAAATTTTCTTTAAAGAATCATTTGTTGAAGGCCATGGAAACCCAAAACACTAAATGTAAATTCAAGGCCAAAAAGGCACCAAGGAGGCTCCATACATGGCCTTTTGGTTTGTTCTTATGTGCCTAAGGGGATATAAAATGCCACACGGCCATACTAGTAACTTAGAGAATAAATAAAATAAATAAAAGTAAAATAAGAATAAAAATAAAAGCAAAAGAAAATAAAATAAAATAAATTCACGAATAACTTATATTTGTGAGGGTGGGTGCTCAGTGTTCAGCCATGATTCACTGTATCATTTTCGAACATATTTACAAGATTACAAAACAAATACAGATAATGACTACATTACAATATATTTTCCTTCTTCTAAGTGAATCAGAAAAGCTATCCCTGTGCATTGCGAACCCAAGCTCCATTATTTGCTCCATTAATATGTTGATTCATCAAAAAAACAACCAGCAGAAATCTAGCAAAAACACTTTTGAGTAAACATCTTAAATAGGTACCATTTCAAAGTTGAATCAGCATAGCACAAAAATGCATTTATCTCAAGTATGAATACAACACATCTCAAACATTTCATCAAACATTTGCTAGGCATTCCTTACGTAGGTTGGATTTCACACCCACCATTCCCACTCTTTGAACAATCATTACGGTGGCTTAGAACCCAGGACTAAATAGTGCTTTTCAAACAGCAAAATATTACATGTTAGATTGCCCTAGTTGCTACCTCCCTATTGACTTTGTGCACCCTAAGAATAAATCCTAGACACATATCATCAGCAAGCAGAAATGAAGCCAAATGAAATAATGATAGGGTTATTAGTCAAAAATAGTTAAATTTATAGGGGATGGCACTAGCTACCGAAGCATTCCTTGACTATCCTAGATGAACTAACACATGCCTCAAAGAATGAATAGGAATTAAACTAACGCAAACGAAACAGAGAAAAGACAATAAGTGACTACTCAGTTGAATGAAACCAATAGCATGTTATTCAGAAATCCAAAACTTGAGATGAAATCAATCAACAATAAGTTATTCAGCAATCCCAAAAGTAAACAGAGCAAGTCTCAAAAGCAGACTAGAATTAACCCAATCAAAATGGAATGGAGACCAGACTTTCATGTAGAAATGGTTAACTGATTATTCAAAACTACTAATGCATCACCCAGCAATCTAAAGCTAGCCAAATTATTTGCTCCAGAATGAAATGAAATGAAATCGACATCTAACCTGTATTTTACTAGACTCTGGAATGCCTCGCTCACCTTCGAGCCCTGGCCAGCCCCTTTCTCCCTTATTCCTTAGTCTCAGGTTTCTTCTTTCGTCTGTCTCTCGTGCCAGCCTTTTCCTTTGAACTGATTAATCAAACTTTCTCTCCTTTTCCCTGTAAAACCCAATCTCGACCCTTCCTTTCAAATTAGATCACCTGAATCTCCTCGACTCCCTCTCCAGAAAAGAGATCAAAAGTCCTTTTCTCCTTATTTTTTATCGCTCTCTGGTCTATCAGAGCCTAAAAATCCCCTTCTCTCTTACACCCTTCTCCCTGAAAATCCCTTTCTCCCTCAGTCTCTCTTGACTCTTTGTTTTCTCCACTAGAAAAAAATCCCCTTCTCTTACGCATTCCCTTGCTTCTTATAAGCATTTCCCTGTGTGGTCCCTTTCTCTCCTCTTATAGTTTATCGTCACGCTTCTCTACTCCACGAATTTGCAGTACCAACACTCACCTCCCGTATGATTTTGCCCCTTCGCATCCGAAAATGCCTGCGGGAGGGGGTTAGAGTAGAGAGGGGGGACCAGAGCCGTCTAGGGTTTTTCCTCCTTTCGTTTTGTTTTCCTTTCGGGTATACGGGCTTCATATTCGAGTTAAAGAAGCAGAAGGTCTGGGATTCATGGGCTGAACAAAACGAGCCTCCATTTTCCTTAATTAGTTCTTCTAAGATAGGCCTCCATTTCAGTTCAACCATTTCCTTTGCATGGGCTCCATTCTTTGGGCTTCTTTTTTCATTTCTAGCCCAATTCTGAGTTGGCTTTGGGTTAGACTCCTTTTCTTTTTTTTCTTTTTTTTTGGTTTGGGATCTCCTAAATTATGTTTTAGAATCTTAATCCTTTTTTTTTTTTGGGCTTTCCCCTTTTTTTTAATATATATTTTTTTATATTCTTTTTTTCTTTTTGTATTACCCTTTTGATTATTTTTTTTGGCCTTTTATTCCTTTTTTTATTATTATCTTCTTTTAATTAAATTTTTATGAGTTTTTTTTAGTTAACTTGCTTTTAGTCTTTTCTCTCTCTTTCTTTGTGGGTTTTACTTTTTTTTCTTTCATCTTTCCTTTTCTTTTCCTAGTCTCTTTTTTATTTTTGTTTCTTTTTTTTTGAATTTCTATTATTCCCTCTTTGATTTTTCTTTTTGTTCCAATTTTGGGATTAATGGCCTTTACCTTTTTTATTTTTATTTTTATTTTTATTGTTTTATTTTTTAATTTATTTTGGATTCTTTTCGTTTGATTTTTTTGGGTTTGTTGGGTTAAAAGGACCTATTTGATTTTTTTCTTCCTTTTTTTTGTTTTTTATTTTTTATTAGTTTAATTTTATCATGATTTTTAGAGCATGTTTGGACAAAATAAGGTGTTCATATTCATTCTCGGCCAGATTTACTCCATTTTCTGACCAAACTTTGGAAAATCATAACTAAATCTAGAAAAATTAAAATCAAGCAATCTTGGTCATTTTGGAAAGATTTGGATGTCTAATTCACACTAAAAATATGTCAGATCATACCATTCATCATAGGAGATGTTTGACATTCAAAATGGTTCAAAGGTCCGACTAAATCCTAGAACTGTCACAGAATTCTGCTGAAAACTCTGAAAATATCCAATTAATTCCACAAAACTCCAATCAATGCAAATGATATCAATCTAGAAAGCTGTCATGCAATCTTGGTCATTCTGGAAAGATTTGGATGTCTAATTCACACTAAAAATATGTCAGATCATAACATTCATCACAGGGGACGTTTGACATCCAAAATGGTTCAAAGGTCTGACTAAATCCTGTAACTGTCACAGAATTCTGCTGAAAACTTTGAAAATGTCCAATTAATTCCACAAAACTCCAATCGATGCAAATGATATCAATCTAGAAAGCTGTGGATGTTAGCTAGAGGGAAAAGTATCTCCATATCAGTTTATCAAGCCTAAACCTCGGAATGCAATGGAACAGTACTTCTGGTCGGGCAAAATTACTGATACTGGATAGAAACTTCAAAAATTCATATCTCCCTCTCTAAACCTCCAAATAAGGTGCTTCCAATTGACACGAGTCACTGTGATTTTCTAGTTTCTCTATGTAAAATTTCATGGGAATTGGACATCATTTGAGCCTCATGTGATAGAAAACAATTTCAGACCAAATGAATAGTGTAGCAGACCAAAATCATAAATTTTGCTAACTTTAAAAAATCATCAAATATTCTGTAAACCTTCAAAAATTATAATATTTAGCTTCCTAGAAAGCTCTCAATGAGCTTAATTGCATGCCAAATTTCAAATCAAGACTTACTCATTTGGCTAAAAAGTGACATAGGGTTCCATTATGGTCAAATTTGGCTCCATATGAGGTACCAAACTTGCCAAATGGCATTCCCTTGGTGTTGGCACCTTTTGGGCAAGTCTAAAAGCATATTTAAGACTTATATAAGCTGCACAAATAGTCCCAAACCTCATACATCTCATTTTGGCCATTCAACCCACGCTTATGCTCATTTCCATCAAACTTCCACATTGCACACTTTGGCATTACATACTCAAAATAAATGTTAGAGGTCATATATCATATTCACATATCTAAACATCACATAATAGTATATTTATACATGTCTCATGCGTCATGGTACATTTACAACAACATATATATCAAGAAACATAATTATAGTTTCAAAATGGAGAAAGTTAGGCATATGCTTGTCAATCTCCCTTCTTCATTGTTGTTGGCTCCCTTCACCATAGTTACTTGGTCCACCTAGAATGTTAGAGCATTGGAGAGGAGGGGATGAGATTCAAAGAATCGCAATAGCTCATCTCCCATTCAATCATACATAATATGTGCAAAGCAAGCTTTACAAATGCATGCATGGAGAAAATGGAAGTCACGGACATTTTAAAAGCAAACTTGGCATATGAACAAATCATACAAGACATTCAAGAGCCCACCAAGTGTTTGGATTGGCCTCACACTTCTCCTCATAGATTTTGGACTTGTCTCACCCATTCTTTGAGAGCATTGGACTTAACCATACTCTTGGGAGCCCACTTTACTTTGTCTCAACCAAGCTCAAGGGTTCTTGGCTCATCCTCACCAAAGGGAAGAGTTCTTAGCCTCTCCACACTCAAACAAACTCAAACAAACATCATGTACTCATTTAGAACCATAACATGGCATCAAGAATCAAAGCATTTAAAGGCATGCTAGCATAATTTTCATAGCTTGAAAATACACATACAAATATTCTAAAGCAAGCTAAACACACATCCATATATAAGAGAAGGTGGAGAGAGCTACCTTGCACACAATCACACACTTTTTCCTTGGATTTCAAGCCTCCTCTTTCGGTCACACACCCATATGTAGGACAAAATACACAAGAAGAGAAACAAGGAAAAATAGGCATGGAACTAAGGATTTTACCTTAAATTCAAGCTTTTCTTGAATGCTCTTCCCTTTCCTTTGGCTCTCCTCCTCAATTTAGAAATTTCTCCCTTTGGTCTAAGCTCAAAACAGACCTAAAGACTTCAATAAATCCATATAAAGAAAGAGGAGAAAGAGGGGAAGAAGATTAATGAAGGAGAAAGCATGAAAAACCATAAAATTCTTACACTTTTTGCTAGGTTTCTCTCCTCCTTCTTCCCTCCATCTTGTGCGCCATTCTCATCTACCCTTGGTTTTATTTTAGCCTAAAAAGGTTAGTCATAAGGAGTGGGGTAGAGGTGGGGACGTTTTTATAAGCCTAGGGGTTCATTTAAGCAACTTTTAAAATTTGCAATTTAGCCCCTCTTCTTAGTTTTGTCCATTTGGGCCAATTTCAACTCCTTTTTGAAAATCATCTTTTCTATCATAAATTTTGAGTCCTTTGATTCATAAAATGGCTTTGGTTTCACCCAAATTGAATTTAAAACAATTCTAAATCTTCGGTCAAAGTTTCAGTTAATCGATGGCTGAAATTGCTCACTGGAGGGTTTTTAACTGTCTCAGGGCTTTTTATGATTTTCACAGCCTTTGAGAACTCTAGGGAACTTAAATTTTTCATTTAAAAAGCCCTCCTATAAGTAATCTAAAAATTGCTCGAAATTACAAAAATGCCATTATGTTTCATTACATTTTTGTTAAAATTTGTCTGGCTATTTTGGCTCCAATTTTAAGGCACCTTTGGCCTTAAATTACCATTATTTAAGGTCTAGAATATTATTCTAATTTTATTGGGCCTCAAATCACTCTATCTATAGGACTTTCTTTTGTATCCAGTGAATTTTATATATTTATGGAGAAATTGTGTGTTAGGTTTCTCACGTTTTCTCATTTTTTTAGGAGCTAGATATTACATATACCCTCTAACCCATCATCAAGCCCAACATGCAATGAAAAAAATACTAGAAACCCTTGGCTACCACACTTAAGGTACCTCTCGACTTAGGCGGCCGACACATAAGCAAGCTCAGTCATAAGATAAGTTTTAGGTATATTTGCAGGTAAGGAAATAGCCTTATGGTTACAATCAAGTATCACATTATTAGCCAACAACCGATCCGTACCAATAATTATATCAAAGTCACATAAAGGGATACAAAAAAAGGATACAACTTAAGTGCTCAATTTCCAAGATAAAAGTGTAACTTTAATAAATTTCAGCAAAATCATAACTCTAACAAAGTTTAGCAAAATCGTAAATAAAATCTTCAAAATACTTAGCTAAAACTAGAGATAATTAAACATTCAAAACAACTTGAATTAAGTGCTCAATTTTAAAACAATTAAAATATAATCAATGCCATTTCTAGTTCAACTTCCACTGCATTAAAACAAAAAGTTAACTAGGATAAAACCTTTCCAACTTAAGTGCTCAATTTCCAATGTAACCAAGGCCAAATTTCAAGCTTATCAGACATCTAAGTCATAGCTAAGACATGAAATACAATTTTTAGTTCCATTTCCTAAAATACAATTCATAAGTTCATAAAATTTTCATAAATCAACTCAATTTGGCCAAACTACTAGAATAGCAAAAAAAGAAGAAGTAATTTTACCATCCTTTTACCTTATCCTCTTTCTCATTTTAATAAGTCAAGATAGACTGTTACCCAATTTTCCTCTTCCCTTCCTTGTCTTATTCAACCCAAAAATAATCCAATTAACTCAAAATTCTACACTAAGCCACAACAGAACATTTTAATCACAATTTGAACTGCCAAAGAAATGATTAAAATCAAGTATTAACATGAAGGGAATTACCTTAAATCCTTTTTTTTTACTACTTAGGGTTTACACTTAGTGAATTTTTTCCTCTACTTAAAGGAACAACTATCACTAAATGAAAATCTAATCAAAGAAAATTGAAGCTCTTGAATAATATAACATTTTTCATAAATGTACCTTGGCTAAAAGTGAAGTCTTCCATGCAAGCCTTCAAAGTCTCACCACCATTGATGCTCTTCAAGCTATCTTCTCTCTCCTTTCTCATGATTTAGTTTTTGGGATCTACGTGGCCAAATGAATTTTGATGGGTTATTTGGGGCTCACAATGGTCAGTCAAGAAGAGGGGTGAAAGGAGGTTAGTGGAAAATGATGTCATCCTTTATTATCTTAAGTATTTTGCATACCATTGTCATCCATTGTCTCTCTCCATTCACATTCCTCTCCACTCAATTTTTCTCTTCTCACCAACCAAAACTGTTGTGCAATCTAAATGGAAGCTACATCTCAATTAATTAGTCCCAAATTAATGCTACCTTGCACCAAAAATCAATATACCCTTGTTTTAATTTCTTTTTTATCACAATAAGTAAGTCCTTACTAAATAAAATTTTCCCAAATCTTCTTTGAATCTTTTTAAATTATTTTTTAAATCTCCATATTTTAGTTACTCAAATTTCCATAAATTTGCCAATATCTTTTTATCACTTAAAAATCACAAGTTCTTTATTTTTTGTTATTTGGGTCTTTCTACTAACTCCATAATTACTTAATAACTGACTGGGATGTTATAACCCTTGCTTCAAATCTTGATAACAAAACTCCTTAAACTTTCAATTTTGTGTGCAAAGCTTCCTTTTGTTAATGATTCTATTAAATCACTAATAAAGAAGTGTCACACCAAACTTAGGGAATGATGCATCAACTTACATGGATTTAAGGGCATTTTAGTCTTTTATCTAAAGGCCTAAAACACTTCGCATCAAGTCCTTTGATATGGCAACAGCTAGTGATGCTTACAACATCAAGACTGATGGTCATCCTAAATTGAAGGCCCTAGGACCAAAGCAAATATACTTTTCATTTGTTACATATGCTAAGACCCTTATAGAGCATTTCAAGTCCTCTGACATAGTAGTTGTGGAAGGTTTGTTTGACTTTGAGATTTCAAGCTATAATAACCTATAATTTTTTTCTTTAGAAGAAAATTAGAAACAAGTTATCAATGCAAAATAAATTATCTTAAGATAGAAGATAATAATTAATTAATTTAACCAAAATTTTAAAGTCAAGAAATTATATATAATGGAGCCATTTAAATATCTATTTAGTACCTTTTGAGATTCTCTTTATCTTAAAACCTCCATATAATTATCCTAATCAAGTATAAATTTTTAAAGGAACTTTATCTCCTTTCTTAAAAAATAATACATCTTGCACTTTATTTTAAGTCAGCAGAAAACCTTATTCTCTTATATTTTTCTCTCCTTTTATCTTTTTTCTTTTCTAGCTCTTCCCTTATTCTCTCTCTTTCCTCCTTCATGAAATCTAGAAGATCTCTTTCACTATAATGTGTCTTCATCTTCTTCTTTCTTCTACTTCCACTACATCATTCTTCCTTCACCGTGTAACACCATCTTTAAGTGCACTAATCGTCAATTGGTTCACTGGCCACCCTTTAACCAACAATGTCCATTGACACATTACATTATTGAAGGTTCCTTAAGTCAACCATACCTCCATCTTTTCTACACTCTTTTTCCTCAATATAATTGTGAATCTTGGAAGCCAAATGACATTGGTTTCTTTCCTACATCTTTCATCTTCTTTCTTCACTTTTCTTCCATTCTGACTTTACTTTTCTCTAATATGGTTTGCCACTTTCAGCTTTTTCTTTCCCTAAAATTTTGGCTACAAGAGAGCTCTTCAATTTGGGTTCTAATTGAAAATCTTTGGAGTGTGAAAGTCATAATTTAATCTCTTGCCCCATAAGGAAATTTTTGAGTTCAATTTGAATTTAGAAAGTTGAATTTAAAATATTTAGATCTGAGGTTAGTGAAGATGATAGGGAGTTTAGATTAAAATTGGAGCTTTAGGTGCTAGAGGCTATATTTGGTGAAATTGATAATTATTAATGTTAACTAAGTAATTAGAATATTAATTTTATGTTAAATATAATTATAGGCAACATTGTGGATCTCCCTTCAACTAAGAACTTATCTTGAAATGGTAGGAAGAAGGGATTTTGCATCCTGATTACATTTTCTTGCCTCAATTATCGTTTTAATAAATTTTATTTTGCTACATTATGGGAAAATAAATCTTCAACCTTTAAAAATCTTCAATTGCAAAAATTATGTGAATAATGATGAAATTCATTTATGTGTGATATGAAAATAGTGATGTACTCATGTCATGAACTCATATGTTATCCCTTGTTTCTTTCATAATATAAAACTTCATTTAAATTTTTCCTTGTATATATTTTATAAATTATTATTTTTATTTTTTCTTATATAATTTTCTTAAAATTGATTTCTTTCTAATTAATTGATAATTATCAAAGTATATAAATATATCTTTGAATTATCTTTACTTTTTTAATATCATTTTTATTTATTTGGTTATGATATAGTATTTGTTTATATTAATTAAAAAGTAATGGATAAGATATAATATGAATCCTGTAACTATTAGTGAGGATAATGACTTGGATTTACTTAATTAAGTAGAAATGCAATGAAAAGTATAGAGGCATTATGAGATATGATAAACAGTGCCATTGTGCTAAAAATTTGTGAGATAAAGTGCTGTGGCATTGAGAAAGAAGTTGAGAAATAAAATGTAATGGCATTAAGATATGAAATAAAGTGTGATGACACTAAAATATAAAATAAAGTGTGGTGGCACTGAGAAATAAAATATGCAAAGTGCGATGGCATTAAGATATGAAATAAAAATGTGGTGACACTAAGATGTGAAATATTATGTAACGTGTGGTGGCACTAAGATATGAAATATGTAAAGTGTGATGACATTGTGAATAGTAATATGATATATCCTCGCATATGATATCCATCCAATAAATTTTTATCTTTAAAAATCATAATTTTCATTTAGAGTTGGTTATTACCTGAATGAATGTTTTTAACATTTTGGATATTTATGAATTAGTATCCCATTTTATTTTTAATATTACTCAATTGTGAAAAACTTATATATGCATCTTGTTTTCCCTTTGACACATTTTGTTATTTATACACTTATTAAGTTAGTGGTAAATTCACCCTACTCCTTATATATATATATATGTATTTTAAGATTAACAGATAGTCAAGTAAAGTGTTTTTGGACTAGCATATTTCCCAAATGCATTAAATGGGCTCTTTACTAGATATGTGGTGATGTAGAACTCCATGACACCATATTTACTATATGTTGGGTAAAATAAAGTAGTGTAGGAGTTGTAGCTATTTTGAGTTTCTTATTTTATTTTACTTTTTTATTTTTTCTTTCTTTTTATTGGGAAAAAGTATTTACTGCTAGATTGAGACTATTTGTACAAATTAAGGAGCATCCATTCTTCAGGGGATGTTTTGTTGGATTCTATGAAACCTAAAGTGACTTGTAATGCCATATTAAAATCTCAAGTGAGTGTATTTCTTTAGACCTACTAAGCTAAGCTATCCTTCAGTTGGCTTAGTTTATACATCAATCACAACCAAGGGTTTTGAGTTGTGACACAAGCTGAGTCATCCTTCAACTTCGGTTTCCCATTGGACTTCCACACTATGCTCCAATTATGTCTATCCATATCCCTTAGCTTTCCCAATTGGTGTTCCTCCTTTGCCTAGCATGTAACACCCTGAAATTAATTAAGGTATTAATCATGGATTTGGACTAATTAAGAGTAATTATTATATAGTAATTAGGCAAGTTATATGAATAAGAGTTTATGGAGAAATAAATAATTAATGTAGGTTTAAGATTCAATTAGCTTGGAACTTAATTTAGGTCCATAATTAATTAGAGTAAGTCATGGATAAAGACTAATGGAGGCCCTAATAATTTTAGGTGCAAATCCAACTTCTTATGGTGAAACTTAGCCCAAGGGAGACCACTTAGCAATGCCCCAATTTGGTTTAATGAGTTAGAGGTCCAAGACCTAACTAAAATCCTAGAAATGTTATAGACCAACTCATGAAATCTAGCCCAGCAAGACACAATCTAAACCTCCATATGGATTTGGGCCTTTGGATCAGCCCATAACCCATTTAGGACCAAACTTAAATCCTAAAACCAACTTTAGCCCTTCTTACTCTGTAGAACCATAAAACACACAAGAAACACACAAAGCATTTTCAAAGGTTTTGGAGAGAGGCTAGGGTTCTTGGCAAAAATCCATCTTCACCCACTTTTAATGTCAAAATCAGCCTAGGTAAGCATTACATAACTTGACCTCCTCCTCTTCTTCTTTGATTTAACTTGATGGGTTTTCTATTTAGAGCATTTTCACCACACCTTAAATCTGATATGGATCATTTGATGTTTCTTGGAGGATTTTTAGAGGTTAGGGCTAGGAGGGATATTGGGTAAGTTTAAACTCCTTATTTTGATGCATTTACTGCTAGTTAGGGAGCCTAATAGCTAACTTATAAGATGAACTCTATTTATATGCAAAATATCTATAATTTTGGGTGATATTTTGAGGTCTCTAGTGTAGGGAAGACAAAATCCAAAATTTGTTCTTGTAGTGGCTGTGTAAGTGTTCTCTAGGTAGCTATTGGTGATTTAATTCTTTGAGTATTGGATTGCAGCTATAATTGATGAATAGGAATGGTAATGGTCTAATTTTGTATTCATAAGCTGAGGTGGCATTGTTGTTGGCTCTCAAGAAATTGTCTACAAGTGAGGTGACTAGGGTCAATGTTTATTCCATGTATATATCTACTTTAATTTTATATCTACTATACATGTATGATTTTAAATGTTAAATGAATGGTTAGCTATCTGATATATTATGGTTGGACCTTGGGAGACCATGGTGGAGCTATGGTGTAGCTGCCACCCATGCATTGTGCTTCAATCAGGCACTGGGTTGTGATCAAACCCTTATATGCACTGAGCCCAGGTTGTACTCATTGGGTAGTTGGTGTTATGGATAGACCTCTCTTGGTGTTAATGGCCTTTAACATATGAAATATAATTACTAGTATGAGATAGTATTCATTGATGGCCCAATTGTTTCATTTGCTGATATGACTATTATTTCTTATGCTTATCAAGTTTTATGCACATATGTTAATTAAATTGGAATATATAAAGGGAACTTGCCTTTAATTATTGAAATTTGCATCTCACCCTATTTCATAGAATAATACTTTTAGGTGAAGGCTCTTTGGGTAAGGATAAAAGAAGTAGATATATGTAACATCCGGTTCCCTGAAAACAAGAGAAAACGTAAGAAACGTAACATATGGTTTCTCCATAAACAAATGAAACTCACCGGATACAAAAGGAAGTCCCCCAAAATGAGACAGTTAAGGTCCCAAAAAATTTGGGAAGCATTCTGGACTCCTAAAAATGAGAATCCCAAGCTCAGATGGAAGAAAAAATAGAGCTAGAATGAAGAAATAATTTTTTATGAAAAGCTTACAAAATGTAATGGCATTTTCTTAATTTTGAGAAAATTTTGGAATTCACATAGGAGGGCTTTTTAAATGAAATTTTTGAGTTCTCTGGGGTTCTCAAAGGCCCTGAAAACCATGGAAATCTCCAGAAAAATTAAAACCCCTCCAGTGGACGTTTTCTAATGTCGGTGTACCCAAACTTTGATGGATTCGTTCAGGAAGGTTTTAGCTCGAATTTGAGTGATTCAAAAGGTATTTTATTAAATTGGGAACCTAAATTTTATAATGAAAAAGACGGTTCTAAAAAAGGAGCTAAAATAAAGGAGAAACAAAAATGCAAATTATGAAGGGCAAAATGAAAATTTTTGAAAAGTGTAACTTATTCCCACCTATATATATGATGCACCCTTCTCCTCCCTTCATTATGCACGACCATGTTCTGCCCAAAACTAGAAGAAAACCCTAGGGGATGAGGCTCACAAGAAGGGGAAGAAAAGGAGGAGAAATCAAAGGCTTAAGGTATGGAAATTAGTAGTTTTTCATGCTCTTTCTCTTCCAAACCTCTTCTCCTCTATTCTCCTTTGTTTTCTATGATTAAAATGAAGTTTATAATTATATTTTAATGGAGAAATTGAGGGGAAAATTCTGATTTGAAGATAGGAGCTCAAAGAACACAAGATTCAAGTGAGAAAAAGCAAGAAAACAAGGTAATTTCTCTTCTTATGGTTGTCATTTTTGGTTCCCTTCTCCACCATTTCACCCCACTTGAGAAAACTCTAGGAGGAGATGATTTTTAGGTAGAACCAAGTATGAATCTAAGGAAAAAGGGTGTGGAGATTAAGAATATATAAAGGGAATTATCAAAAAGCCATTAGATTTCAAGATGCAAATTCTAGGGTTTCAATTGCACCTTGTAAAATTTGATTTTGTATGATGATTCCTAAGCCTAAATAAGAGTTTAAATGAGCTCCTAAGATCGATAAGAGGCCCCCCATATGCTTCTTTCCTTGAGAAAACAAAGAAAGCTCCATGAAACCCAAAATGCTTCATTGTCTCAGCCAAGAAGGGTTCTCATAGCTAGGGAGAGTTTTAAATTTTTCTAAGGCCATTCTTGAGTCATATTTAATGAATGAAAATGAAGAGAGGCCTTGGAAAAAAATTTAGAACTCATAGAAATTGATTTGGTGCCTTAGGTTCCATATTATGACTTAAAGAAGCAACATGGTACTAGGCCTTTTGTTTTAATGGTGTGATGACTCCAAGAGGCTAAAAAGGAGTCAAGAATCATATTTGAAAGAAAATAATGAGGTCTAGAAGTCATTTGAGAGGTGTTGCTTCATTAGGTGCCAATATGGACCATAATGGGGGTTATGCAATCTAGTACTTAAGCAAGTTATATAGCTTTAGAAAATGTTTCATGAACCTAATTGGCTCCCAAAAATTGTATCTAGGCCAAGAGAAACTATCTCCACCAATTTGTGAGTGTATGGCCGAAAGAGGAGGCTTGAATCCAAAAGCAAAAGTGTGTAATTGTGTGCAAGGTAGCTCTCTCCACCTTCTCTCATGTATAGATGTATGTTTAGCTTATTTTAGAATGTGTGTATGTGTATTTTCAAGCTTTGAAAAGTACGCTAGCATGCCTTTACATATCATGATTCTTGATGCCATGTTATGTTTTCAAATGATTACATGATATTTGTATGAGTTTGCTTGAGTGTGGAGAGGCCAAGAACTCTTCCCTCTAGTGAGGATGAGCTAAGAACCCTTGAGCTTGGTTGAGACAAAGAAAAGAGTCTCCTGAAAATAAAGTGGGCTCCCAAGAGTATGGTTGAGTCCAAAGTTCTTAAAGAGTGGGTGAGGCAAGTCCAAATCCATGAGGAGAAGTGTGAGGCCAATCTAAACACTTAGTGAGCTCTTGAATGTCTTGTATGATTGATTCACATGCCAAGTTTTCTTTTAAATTGTCCATGACTTCCGTTTCTCCATACATACATTTGTAAACCTTACTTTGCACATATTATGTATGATTGAATGGGAGATGAGCTATTAGGATTCTTTGAATCTCATCCCCTTCTCTCCAATGCTCTAACATACTAGGTGAACTAAGTGGATATGCTAATGGGAGCCAACAACACTAAAGGAAGGAGATTGACAATTATATGTTTAGCTTTTGTCACTTTAAGACCATGATTGTATCATATGATGTATATAATGTTGTAAATGGTCCATGACCCTTGAGATATGTATCAATATGCTATTATGTGTTGTTTAAATGTATGGATATGTTGTATGACCTCTAGCTTACAATTTGAACACGAGATGCCAAAGTGTGCAATGTGAAAGTATGATAGAAATATGCATGAGCGTGGGTTGAATGACCAAAATAAGATGCATGAGGTTTGGAACTATTTGGGCAGTTCACACAAGTCTTAAATATGTTTTTAGACTTGCCCAAAAGGTGTCAACACCAAAGGAAAGCCATTTGGCAAATTTGGTATCCCATATAGAGCCAAATTTGACCATACCTTACGTTACTTTTTGGCCAAATGAGTTAGTCTTGATTTGAGATTTGGCATGCAATTAGGACTCATTGAGAGCTTTTTGGGAAGCTAAATAACATAATTTTCTGAAGTTTAGAGAATATTTGATGAGTTTTCAAAGTTGTGATTTTTTATTGATTCTAGTATGTGCACTGTTCACACTGGCAGATTTGTGTTTTGTGTCACTCGATGGTCAAATGGTGTCCAATGCTTGTGAAATTTTATAGGCATAAACTAGGGATCATAATATTTCTGTAACCACTAAGATCACCTCATTTGGAGGTCTGAGCAAAGAGTCATGTATTTTTGAAATCGGCTGTCAGTAGCAGTGGCGTCCCAGGAGTTTAGTCATTGTTCCATAGGATTCCAATGGCTAAACGTATCTGTTTCATTGAGGAATTATTTTTAGTATCAATTTAACATTTTTAGATTTCCATAATGACCAAATTTGGGTGATTTATATTTTTATAGGATTAGTTATGAATTTTAGAATTTTGTATCAGTAATCTGAAACAGCAGCCCAGGCATAGCGACCTCAGTAGCTTTTTGGATGTCAAACGTCCTCCATGATGCATGTTATGGTCTTGGAATATTTTTATTATGAAGTAGACATCCTAAGATTTCTAGAATGACCATGATTGCATGATTTTAATTTTTTTAGATTTAATTATGATTTCCCAAAATTTGCCCAGAAAAGAGGCCAAGTCTAGTCGAAGATGAATTCCCATTTTCCATGTTTCATTTCGGTTTCCATGGGTTGTAGGCATGTTTTTGGGATGTAAATGAGTTGTAATAATGTAATTAAATATGAGGATGTATATCATGAGCTCACACGGTCCACGTGACACTAAATGAAATTTTTAGATACGACGCAACGTGAGAATAATAATTATTTCTTTGGCTTTTCCATAGAAAACCAATATGATTCATGATATTATGCCATTTAAAAGTATGAGATGAGCTAGAATTTATGGTGTTACAATATAAATCTATAACACCATATATTTCTAGCTCATTTCATGACATTCCCATACTTTACATTTATAGATTCCATGAAAGAGCAAGAAAAAGAAATTAAAATATTGCATTTCTTTGCATTACGTCGCGTATAAAAATTTCATTTGGTGTCATGTGGACCATGTGAACTCATACACCACATTATAATATATTATTTACATGAATACAACTCATTTCTATCATCAAATATGCCCTACATCTTGTGGAAGCCAATTGGAAGCATAAAATATACATATTCATTTTCGGCTAGAATTTGCTCATTTCTGTCACAAATTTTGAAACATCATAACTAATTAAAAAAAAATTAAAATCATGCATTCTTGCCCATTTGGAAAAGCTACACATATCTTGTTCATACTAAAAATATTTTTAGATTATAACATTTAACACAGAGAACGTTTGACATTTGACAAGGTCCAAAGGTCACACTATCCACTAGTGCTATTATAGATTTTTGTAGCAAATTTCAAAAATGTCTAATTAATTTCACAAAAATCTAATCCATGTAAACAATACTAATTTGGAAATCTATGGATGTTAGCTATAAGGGAAAAATAAGTTCAGACCATTTCAAGCATGCCAGACCTCAAAACTCAATCAAACAATAACTGAAGTTGGCTAGAGTTCCTAATACTAGATAGATTTTTTGAAAATTCATATCTCCCTCTCTAGATATCCAAATGAGGTTCTTCTAGTTGATATAGGTCACTGAAAATGTCTAGTTTTTGTGTATAAAATTTAGTGGCAATTGGACATCATTTAGGCTCTGTGTGAGAGATTTCATTTTCAAACCAGTATGAACAGTGACATAACCAAACCAGAAATTTTTTCAATTTTGAAAATTCATCAAATATTCCCTATACCTTTGAAAATTCTATTCTTTAGCTCTCCAAAAAAGCTCTCAACAAGATCTAATTGTATGCCAAATCTTAGATCAAGAAGAGCTTATTTGGAGAAAAAGTGACGTAGGGTTCCATTATGATCACTTTTGGCTCTATATAGAATACCAAAATGTCCAAATGGCTTTCCTTGGGGTTTGGCACCTCTTGGGGAAATCTAAAAGTATAATTAGGACTTGTGTGAGCTGTCCAAATGGTCCCAACTCTCATGCATTTTATTTTGGCAATCTCATCCATACATATGCATAATTCCATAATGCCATTCAAGGAACTACAATGCCATAACATGCTCAAATTGCATTCTAGTGATCACATAATGCATTCTCCTATATATACATGACATATTATCCTAATTGCATGTGTTCATAACATCATAATACTTATACATCCATTAATTACATCATTGGCCAATTGTATGGTCTTAAAGTAGCAAAATTCATATTCTTGGATGTTATACTCTCATCTTCAAGGTGGTTGGCATCCATTACCTTGCTCTCTTGGTCCACCTAGCATATTAGATCATTGGAGAGGAGGGAATGAGATTCAAAGAATTCCAATAGCTCATCTCCCATTCAATCATACATAATGGATGCAAACAAGTCTCATAAATGCATGTATGGTCATGTTAACATGTGCAAGCATTCAAGAGGTATTTTCATCATTTGAGAAAGTCATACATAGCATATAAAGGCTTGCCAAGGAAGTGGATTGGCCTCACCTAATTTCTTGTGGATGTTAGACTTGCTTCACCCATTCTTTAAGAGATTCTTAGACTTAACCATACTCTTGGGAGTCTATCTTACTTTTGGGAGACTCTTAACTTTGTCTCAACCAATCTTGAGAATTCTTGGCTCATCCTCACCATAGCTAAGGGTTCTTGGCCTCAACACACTCATGCAAACCTAAGCACATATCATAACATCATTTAGAAACAATATGTCATCATGAAACCATGACATATAAAATCATGCTAGTATACTTTTCATGGCTTGAAAATACACATATACACATTCTAAGACAAGCTAAACATACATCCATGCATGAGAGAAGGTGGAGAGAGCTACCTTGCACACAATTACACACTTTTTCCCTTGAATCTCCCTTCCTCGCTTTGGCCACACACACAAAAGTGTGGGAAAGATTTCTCTCAGCTTAGACACAATTTATGGAAGCCAATTAGGTTCATGGACTCAATTTTAAGGCCATACAATTTACTTAGACACTAGCTTGGTCTATAACCTCATTATGGTTTCATAATTGCACCTAATGAAGCAACACCCCTCAAATAAATTCTAGGCTCCATTATTTCCTTTCAAATATGATTCTTGACTCCTTTTAAGCCTCTTGGAATCATCACACAATTAAAATCAAGAACCTAACTATATGTTGCTTCTTTAGGTCATAATATGGAACATAAAGCACCAACTCACTTTCTATGGGTTCTCAATTTTTCCCAAGGCCTCCCCTCATTTTCATTCATCATATATGACTCAAGAATAGACTTAGAAAAATTTAAAACTCTCTCTAGCTACACAAACCCCTTTAGGCTGAGGCTATGGAGGAAATGAGGCTTCTTGGAGTTTACTTTATTTTCTCAAGAGAGGATGGATGTGGGGAGCCTCTTAGGGATCTTAGAAACTCATTTAAACTCTTATTTAGGCCTAGAATCATTGTATAAAATCAGATTTTGTAAGGTGCAATTGAAACCCTAGAATTTGTGTCTGGAAATCTAATGATTTTTTATTAATTTCCTTTGTATATTCTTAATCTCCGCACCCTTTTTCCTTAGAATCACCCTTGGTTCTGCCTAAAACTCAAACCCTTCTAGGGTTTCTTAGGTTAGGCGAAATGGAGAAGGAGGGGAACCAAAGGTAGCAACCATGGGAGGAGAAATTACCTTATTTTTTTGCTTTTTCTCACTTGAATCTTGCTTTCTCTAAGCTCCTCTCTTCAAATTCGAATTTTCCCCTAATTTTCTCCCTTAAAACAGATTTGTAAACTTCATTTTAATCAAGGAAATAAAGGAGAATGGAGGAGAGGAAATTTGGATGGAAGAAAGTATGAAAAACTACTAAATTTCCTTACCTTTAAGCTTGAATTTCTCCTCCTATTCTTCCTCCTCTTGTGCACCTCATCTCCTAGGGTTTTCTCTAGTTTTTGGGTAGAAACATATGAAGCTACATGAGGGTGAAAGTGGGGCGCCACCTATATATATAAAGGAGGAAGAAGAACTTTTCAAAAATTTCTATTTCTTCCTTCGTTCTTGGCATTTTTGTTTCTAATTCATTTTAACTCCTTTTTGAGAACCATCTTTTTCATTATAAAATTTAGGTTCTCAATTTAGTAAAATACCTTTGGAATCGCTCAAATCGGAGCTAAAACCTTCCTAAATGAATCCATCAAAGTTTGAGTACACCGACGTTGAAAACATCCCCCGGAAGGGATTTGACTGCCCCAAGACTTTCCATAGTTTTCAAAGCCTCTAATGTAACACCATAATTTCCATCTCATTTCTATCACATTTTCATGCTCATATGATATATTCCATGAGAGGCAGTAAGAAAATCTATTAAAATAATACATTTTCTTACGTTACGTCATGTATAAAAATTCCATTTAGTGTCACGTGAACTATGTGAGCTCATACCAAACATTCTCATATTTAATTACATGAATTCAACTCATTTGCATCATAAAATGTGGCCTACATCTCAAGAATCACAAAGGAAAACATGAAATATTAACATATATTCTTGGCCAGATTTTGCCTCTTTTCTGTCCAAATTTTGGAAAATCATAACTAATTATAAAAAAATCAAATCATGCATTCTTAAAAATTATGAAAAGCTATGAATGTCTACTTCATACTAAAAATATGTCCAAACCATATCATCCATCATAGAGGACTTTTGACATCCGAAATAGTTCAAAGGTCAAACTACTCACTAGTGCTGTCACAAATTTCTACAGCAAACTTTGAAAATGTCTAATTAATTCCCCAAAATTTCAATCCATTCAAATGATACCAATTTAGAAAGATGTATATGTTAGCTAGAAGTTAAAAATAACTCCAGACCAGCTTATGCATGCCTATACCTCGAAATGTAATAGAATAATGACTAAGGTTGGGTGAAGCTCCTGATACTAGATAGAATATTTAAAAATTCATATCCCCCTCTCTAAATATCTAAATGGGGTGCTTCTAGTTGGCACAAGTCACTAGGAATGTCTAGTTGCTTTGTATAAAATTTTGTGGCAATTGGACATCATTTGAGCCTTATGTGACAGATTTCATTTTCAGACCAGTATGAATAGTGACATGACCAAAACCAGAAAATTTGCCAATTCTGAAAATTCATGAAATATTCTGTATGTAACACCATAAATTCTAGCTCATCTCATACTTTTAAATGGTATAATATCATGAATCATATTGGTTTTCCATGGAAAAGCTAAAGAAATAATGATTATTTTCACGTTGCGTCATATCTACAAATTCATTTCTGCGTCACGTGGACCGTGTGAGCTCATGCTATGTATCTTCATATTTAATTACATCATTAAAACTTATTTACATCCCAAAAACATGCCTACAACTCATGAAAACTGAAATGAAGCATGAAAAATAGGAACTCATTCTCGGCTAGAATTGGCCTCTTTTTTAGGCACACTTTAGAAAATCAAAACTAAATCTAGAAAAATTGAAATATTGCAATCTTGGTCATTTTGGAAAGCTTAGGATGTCTACTTTACAGTACAAATATGCTTAGATCATAACACACATCATGGAGGACGTTTGACATTTGAAAAGCTACTGAGGTCGCTGGCTGCCTAGGCTGCTGTTCAGATTACTAATACAAACTTCTAAAATTCATAACTAATTCTATAAAAATCGAAATCACACATTCCAGAATCAATAGAAAATTCCAACTTCAAAAATTCATCAAATATTCTCTAAACCTCAGAAAATTATGTTCTTTAGCTTCCTAAAAAGCTCTCAATGAGATCTACTTTCATACCAAATTTCAAATCAAGACCAATTCATTTGGCCAAAAAGTGATATAGGGTTCCATTATGGTCAAATTTGGCTCCATATAAGGTACCAAACTTGCCAAATGGCCTCCCCTTGGTGTTAGCACCTTTTGGGCAAGTCTAAAAGCATATTTAAGACTTGCATGAGCTGCCCAAAGGGTCCCAAATCTCATGCATCTCATTTTGGCTGTTTGACCCACACTTATGCATATTTGCATCATAGTTCCACATTGCATATTTGGACATTATAAACTCAAATTGTATTCTAAAGCTCATACATCATATTCATAGTGATAAACATTACATAATAGTATATTTATACATGTGTCAAGGTTCATAATATATTTACAACATCATATACATCATTATGGTTCCAAAATGGGCAAAACCAAGCATAAGCTTGTCAATCTTTCCTCTTCAAGGTTGTTGGCTCTCATTGTCATATCCACTTGGTCCACCTAGCATGTTAGATCATTAGAGAGGAGGGCATGAGATTTAAAGAATCTCAATAGCTCATCTCCCATTCAATTATACATAATATATGCAAGCAAGATTTTCAAATGTAAGCATGGAGGAAATAGAAGTCATGGACATTTTAAAAGAAAACTTGGCATGTGCATCAATCATACAAGACATTCAAGAGCTCACTAAGTGTTTGGATTGGCCTCACACTTCTCCTCATGGATTTTGGACTTGCCTCACCCATTCTTTAAGAGCTTTGGACTCAACCATACTCTTGGGAGCCCACTTTGCTTGTGGGAGACTTTTTACTTTGTCTCAACTAAGCTCAAGGGTTCTTGGCTCATCCTTACCAAAGGGAAGAGTTCTTGGCCTCTCCACACTCAAGCTAACTCATACAAACATCATGTAATCATTTGAAAACATAACATGGCATCAAGAATCATAGCATATAAAGGCATGCTAACATACTTTTCATAGCTTGAAAATACACATACACACATTCTAAAACAAGCTAAACACATATCCATGTATGAGAGAAGGTGGAGAGAGCTACCTTGTGTATATTCACACACTTTTTCCTTAGCTTTCAAGCCTTCTCTTTTGGCCACACACCCAAAAGTTGGTGGAGATAGTTTTTCTTGGCCTAGATACAATTTATAGGAGCCAATTAGGTTTATGAAACACATTCTAAGGTTACACAATTTGCTTAAACCCTAAATTACTCTACAACCCTTATTATGGTCCATATTGGCACCTAATGAAGCAACACCCCTCAAATGATTTCTAGGCCTCATTCTTTCCTTTCAAATATGATTATTGACTCCTTTTAAGCCTCTTGGAGTCATTGCATCATCAAAACAAAAGGCCTAGCGCCATGTTGCTTCTTTAGGTCATAATATGGAACCTAAGACACCAAATCACTTTCCATGAGTTTTAAATTTTTTCCAAGGCCTCCCTTTATTTTCATTCATCAAATATGACTCAAGAATGGCCTTAGAAAAATTTAAAACTCTCCCTAGCACCATAGAACATGCTTGGCCAAGACATGCCTAGGTTTTGGGCTCCATGGAGTTTTCTTTGTTTTCTTGAAGGGAAAAGCTTGTGGGGAGCATCTTTGGTGTCTCAAGAACTCATTTATACTCTAACTTAGACCTAGGAAGCATCACATAAATTTAGAATTTGAAAGGTGTACTAGAAACCCTAAGTTTTGCATCTTGAATCCTAATGCCTATTTCATGGTTTCCTTTGCATATTCTTGTTCTTCTCCATCAAATACCTAAGAATCATGCTTGGTTGGGCTTGAAAATCAGATCTTCTAAGGGTTCTTAGGCTAGGTTGAAATGGAGAAGAAGGGCCATGGAAGATATCAACCATATGATGCATTTTTACCTTGTTTTCTTGCTTAGTTTGGCTTGAATCTTTATTTCTCCAAGCTCCTCTCTTCAAATCCGAACTTTCTCTTGAATATCTCCCTTGAATCATATTTATAAACCTCATTTTAATCCAAGGAAACAAAAGAGAAGGGAGGAGAGGAGGTGTGGATGAAGAAAAGCAAGGAAAATTACCATGGAAACATACCTTACACTTGGATTTCTTCCTCCTTCTTCTTCCTCTCTTAGGTGCCTATCCCTTAGGGTTTTGCTTCTGATTTGGGGCTAGAAAATCTGAAGTGAAATGAGGGCAAGTGTAAGGTGTCACCTATATATAGGTAGGGAAAAATGACTTTTTCAAAAATTTCCATTTTACCCTTCATACTTTGCATTTTTGTTTCTCCTTTGTTTTAGCCCCTTTTTGAGAACCTTCTTTTCCATTATAAAATTTAGGTTCCCAATTAAGAAAAATGCCTTTGGAATCACTCAAATCGGAGCTAAAACCTTTTCGAACGGATCTATCAAAGTTTGGGCACACCGACATTGGAAAACGTCCACCGAAGGGGATTTAACTGTCTCGGGGTTTCCTATGAGTTTCAGGGCCTCTGAGAATCTTGGAGAACTCAAAATTTTGATTTAAAAATCCCTTCTCTGTGAATTCCAAAAATTACCTGAAATTATGAAAATGCCATTACATTTCGTACGGTTTTTGTCAAAATTTATTTTTTCATTCTAGTTCTATTTTTCCTTTCGTCTAAGGCTAGAATTCTCATTTTTAGGAGGCTAGAATGTTACTCAAATTTTTTGGGACCTTAACTAATTCATCTCAGGGGACTTGCTTTGAAAACATGTTCATTTTCGTTGTTTAACGAAAATCGGACATTACAATTCTAACACCACACAGAGCCCTCACGAGTATTGTCCCTTCCTTCTTGGTTCGTAGGTCTTTGACCCTACCTTCCCAGTTCGTTAGGCTTTGTCCTTTCCCATAGGAAAAGTGCACTCATGGGGGGAAGCATGACTACTGGCCCACGTCATGAGTATTGCCCAGCGTAGGACATTTAACTAGATCACTGGGATTGCCTTCTCCAGCGTAGGACATTTAACCAGTTCACCAGGAGAAGCGCGCTCGTGAGGGGGAGGATTCTCCCCACTTATATGGGCTAGCCACAGGCCCCTTCCAGCCGATGTGGGACTTTACACTGTAGACCTCCAAAAATTATGTTCTTTAGCTTTCCGACAAGCTCTAATTGCATGAAAAATCTCAGATCAAGAAGAGCTCATTTGGATAAAAAGTGATATAAGGTTCCATTATGGTCAATTTTGGCTCCATATATGGTACCAAAATGTCCAAATGGCTTTTCTTAGGTTTTGGCACCTTTTGGGCAAGTTTAAAAGTATAAACATGACTTGTATGAACTGCCTAAGTGATCTCAAACCTCATGCATCTCAATTTAGCCATTCTACTTCCATTATTACACTAATCTATCTAGCCATTCAAGAGCTAAACTTGCCATTCAATACCCAAAACATGCTATCTCATACATATAGTATCAAATTTCATTCATACATCATACATTTGGGTATTTACATATGTTCATATGATTACATAACAATTTCATCATGAGATTACATCATATGCCATGTATATGACTAAAAAGAAAATAAAACTAAGCATATTCAAATACTTTGATGTCAATCTTCTTCTTCTAGACTTGGTGGCCTCCAATACCTTGTTCAATTGTTTCACCTAGCATGTTAAGACATTGGAGAGGAAGGGATGAGATTTAAAGAATCCTAATAGCTCATCTTTTATTCAATCATGCATAAAGCATGCAATCCAAGTCTCACAAATGCATGCATGGGCATATTAGCATGTGCAAACATTTAAGAGACATTTTCATCATTTGAAAAAGTGATACATAGTATACAAAGGCTTGCCAAGCAAGTGGATTGGCCTCACCCAATTTCTTGTGGATATTGGACTTGCCTACCCATTCTTTAATACATTTTTGGACTTAACCATGCTCTTGGGAGCTCACTTTGCTTTTGGGAGACTCTTTGCTTTGTCTCAACTAATCTTAAGGGTTCTTAGCTCATCCTCACTATGGCTAAAGGTTCTTGGCCTCACCACACCGAAGCAAAGCCAAGCACACATCAAAACATCATATGAAACATAATATGTCATTGTAAAACCATGGCATATGAAATCATGCTATTATACTTTTCATGGCTTGAAAATACACATACACACATTTTAAGATAAGCTAACCACACATTCATGCATGAGAGAAGGTGGAGAGAGCTACCTTGCACACATTCACACACTTTTTCTCTTGAAATGCCCTCCCTTGCTTCGGCCACACACCCACAAAAATGTGGGGAAGATTTCTCTTGGCCTAAACATAATTTATGGAAGCCAATTAGGTTCATGAAATAATCTCTAAGGTCACATAACTTGCTTAGACACTAGGTTGTTCTATAAACCCCATTATGGTCCACAAAAGCACCTAATGAAGGAACACCCCTCAAATAATTTTTAGGCTCCATTCTTTCCTTTCAAATATGATTCTTGACTCCTTTTAAGCCTCTGGGAGTCATCACACAATTAAAACAAAGAGCTTAGTAGCATGTTGTTTCTTTAGGTCATAATATGAAACCTAAAGCACTAACTCACTTTTGATGAGTTCTAAATTTTTTCCAAGACCTCCCCTCATATTCATTCATCATATATGACACAAAAATGGGCTTGAAAAAATTTAAAACTCTCCCTAGCTACCTTAACCTACTTAGGACGAACCTATGGAGCTTATTGGTCATTATGGATTTTGCATAGTTTTCTTGATGGAGGAAGCACATGGGGAGACTCCTAGGGATCTTAGGAGCCCATTTAAACTCTCATTTAGACATAGGAATCAAGGTATCAAATCAAATTTTGCAAGGAACATATGAAACCCTAGACTTTGCATCTTGAATTTCCCTGGTTATTTATTAATTCTCTTTGCATATTCTTAATCTCCACACCCTTTTTCCTTAGAATCACCCTTGGTTCTGCCTAAAAATCAACTCCTCTTAAGTCTTCTCAAGTGGGGCAAAATGGTAGAGAAGGGGAGCAAAGGGTAGCAACCATGGAAGAAGAAAATACCTTGTTTTCATGGCTTTTCTCATTTGAATCTTATGTTCTTTGAGCTCCTCTCTTCAAATCCGAATTTTCCCCTCAATTTCTCCCTTAAAAACTATTTTTAAACTTCATTTTAATCATAGGAAATAAAGGAGAATGAAGGAGGAGAGATTTGGAAAAGAAAGAGCATGAAAAACTACTAAATTTTATACCTTAGGCCTTTGATTTCTCCTCCTCTTTGCCTTTCTCTTGCCCACCACTCTCCCAAGGGTTTTCCTCTGGTTTTGGGCAGAACTTGGTCGTGCAACATGAAGGGAAAAGAAGGGTGCATCATATATATAGGTGGGACGAGGTTACACTTTTCAAAAATCACCATTTTGTTCTTCGTTCTTGGTATTTTCATTTCTCCTTCATTTGAGCTCCTTTTTTAGAACTATCTTTTCCATTATAAAATTTAGGTTCCCAATTTAGTAAAATGCCTTTGGAATCACTCAAATTAGAGCTAAAACCTTCTTGAACGAATTTGTCAAAGTTTAGGTACCCTAACATTGGAAAATATCCACCGAAGGGGATTTAACTATCCCAGGGCTTTCCATAGTTTTCAGAGCCTTTGAGAACCTTGAAGAACTCAAAACTTTCATTTAAAAAGCTCTCCTATGTGAATTCCAAAATTTGCTCAAAATTACAAAAATGCCATTACGTTTCGTAAGTTTTTTGTAAGAAATTGTTTCTTCATTCTAGCTCCGTTTTTCTTTCCGTCTGAGTCTAGGATTCTCATTTTTAGAAGTTTAGAATGCTTTCTAATTTTTTTAGGACCCTAACTACATCATCTTGGGGGACTTTCTTTTGTATCTAATAAATTTTGTTTGTTGATGGGGAAACCGTACATTACTTTTCTGACGTTTTCTCTCATTTTTAGAAAGTTAGATGTTACATTTAAGAACCCTAAGAAACTCAAAATTTTTATTTAAAAAGTCCTACTATGTTAATTCCAAAATTTGCTCAGAATTGCAAAAATGCCATTATGTTTCGTAAGTTTTTCATCAAAAATTGTTTCTTCATTCTAGCTCTATTTTTTTTTTTGTCTGAACCTGGGATTCTCATTTTTAGGAGTCTAGAATGCTTCCCAAATTTTTCAGGACCTTAACTACACCATTTTTGGGAGACTTGCTTTTGTATCTAGTGAGTTTCATTCATTTACAAAGAAACTGTACGTTACGTTTCTCACATTTTCTCTTGTTTTTAGAAAATTAGATGTTACAACATCCATGAGCTAAGGCCTTGTGTGGGAAGCTATGCTTAGGCTGAGTTAATTTAAGGTAGATGCTGATTTTGTTGTTCTTTTGTATAGCATCATAATCATGTAATCATGTTGCCAAGTGTAAGTATTTTATGTTTTAGTAAACAATGATGTTACTAATAATGAGTTAGGCTTTACACAACTTAGAGTTTGATGTATGCTTTCACTTACGATCTGATATGGAACCTCTTTAGTATGAATGTATAACTTGACTCTTGAGAGTATGCTTTTATATTTTCATGAATGATAATATTAGTTGCTTATGGATCTTGTTGCTATCAATACTTTATGAATTTACTGATGCATGATAGTTGGATGAGAAAGAATCAACCACTAAGTCTTGAATTGGTAATTATAGGTATGTCAGATAAATCAGGTAGATTAATGCCCTTAGAGCCCCACAAATTAAGGTAGGATCGCCTTAAAGTACCACTAGAGGGAGTGTTGGAGTGTATAGGACGAAATTTGGGAGGTATAGGTGCAAAAAAAGGTCATGTCATGGCCAAGAATGGCTGAGTCATGGCCAAGAGTCAATTAAAAATGAGGAGCACTGTGACACAAAACAAAAAATCCACTTAGGGTGAGTGACAGAGTGAAACCTCGCCATAATGTAAGATGAAAATTTTACCTAGGGAGGGTAACATAATGCAACTTCGCCACAACACAAGTATTTTCATCCCGACACAATTCGAATAAATTGGGTTGAGAGTCCCAGGAGGCGTATCTATCGTGGTGCCACATAGACTTGTCCCAGCAAGGGTCCAACTCGCCACATCGTGGAAACATGAATAATAGGTCCCCAAGAGTACTCTACTGCAATGCGAAAAACCCAAGTCGTGACGCAAGGTGCAAAATTTCAGTTTTGAGTTACAATAGCCACTTACGCTGTGGCACAGGTGTACCAAGTCATAATGCAAATCCCCAAATTTGGTTTTTAGGTTCTAGTAACCAACTTAGCCTTAGCAGGGAAGGTCCAAGTTGTGGCGAAGGTTCCCAAACTATTTTTGACTTAAAAACCTTGAATTTTACTATGTTAATGTTGTGCAATAACTTAGGAGTCTTTATATGAGGTTTTATGAGTTGAAATTAGTAGCAAGATAAATCAAAAGTTTTAAATGATAACTATGATAACTTATAGATTTGATTAGTTGTGGTTGTTTAGCTAACGACTTTAATGATATCGAGGTTTAAATTTTCTCCACTTTCTCCTTTTTTAATTAATCATAATGACTTTAGACCTTGAGTTGCAATTATTAATCATGCTATTAAGCTTAATCATGATAATTAAGAATTAGGGTTGTTACACACCATACATAGCTAGCATTCATTTTACATCACAATTGGCTATAAAGGTTCATTTTCATAAAGTAAACACTTTTGGCAAGTATTTACCATCATTAAAAGCCAAAATAACTTATTAGTTGCCAAATGGACCATGTGAGCTTACCAAAATTATTTTTTATTCATAACACATTTGTTCAAGTAGAACTATCATAAATTTGAAGCTCACAATTTAGGTTCAAGCCATAGAACTCAAAATGCATATCACGCTTGCCATTTCTATGAAATTCCATATTCTAATCTACAGCTTGGAAAATCATAAGTAATTCTAGAAAAATTAAAATTATGCAAATTATACCATTCTAGAAAGCTACATATGTTCTCTAGCTGCCATATAAATTTTAGATCAAAACAACCAAATTTATCTCACAAAAATTAATAGAATAGTAACACTGATCTGGGGACATCCTACAACTAAGATCAAACTTCAAAAATTTATATCTCCTTCAATAAAGATCTAAATGAGGTCCGCTTAATGGCTATGGAAAGCTTAAATGGAGACCTAATTGTTGTAAAAATTTCAAGGGCATATGAGTTCATTTGACTTATGAAATCCATTGCATATTAGAGGTTACTATAGTACTAGGGCAACACTAGACTTTTAACTTCAAAAATTCATAACTCTCTTTATATAACTTCTTTTGATGAAAACTTGGTGGGCCTAGAAAGCTTATAATGTCAAATATATGACTTAAAATTTCATAGGCATTAGACTTCATTTGGCCCTTGAATGACATAGAAATGTAAACTAACTATATTAATAGTAACCTCGACAATTCTACATAATTTGGTAAAATTTGAAAAATCATATTAAATTCTCTAAAGCTCCAAATTGAGTGCTCTTTATCTCTATAAAAATTTCTAGATGAGACCTATTTTTTTGCCAAATTTCATGTAAAAATGCATCCATTTGGTTAGACTTTGGTTTAGCTCAAAAAAGTGGTCAATTTGAAGTCCATAAAGGGATAAAAAGGCACCAAATGGTCTTCTACTCAATCCATAACCATTTGAGCATGTCTAAAAGCATAAACATAGCCTATGAGAGCATCTCAAATCCTCCAAATCATTATGCATCTCAAAATCACCATCCTAGTTGCTAATATACACATATACATCAAGGCACATGGATGGCAAAGACTCACATATGCATACATTTGGTTCCAAAATGGATTTATACAGCATATTTGCATACTCTTTCACATGCTCAATAATTTACATCTTATAAACATCATTGAGTTATAAAATTTGACATTAAAATGCCTAAAATTGCTATTTCATTGTCAAAGTCCCATGCTTTAAGATATTTGTGTAATATCCGGTTCTCTGAAAATATGAGAAACATAACGTACGGTTCCTTCATAAACGCACAAAATTCATCGGATAAAAAGGGAAGTCTCCCAGATAGAGTGATTTGAGCTCCAATAAAATTATAATAATATTCTAGACCTCAAATAATGATGAGTCAAGGCCAGAGGTGCCCTAAAACTAGAGCCAGAATAGCCAAACAGATTTTAAAGAAAAGGTAATAAAACGTAATGGCATTTTCATAATTTTAGGCAATTTTTAAAATACTCACAGGATGGATTTTAAATGAAAAATTTGAGTTCTTCAGGGTTCTTAGAGGCCCTGAAAACCATGAAAACCCTTGGGAAAGTTAAAGCTCCTTCCGTAGATGTTTTCCAATGATCGTGAGCCTGAACTTTGATAGTTTCATTTGGTAAGATTTTAGCTCTAAATTGAGTGATTCCAAAGGCATTTTATTAAATTGGAAACCTAAATTTTATGAAAGAATAAATGGTTCTAAAAAAGGAGCTAAAACAAAGCTAAAACAAAAATGCTATAACGAAAGGGCAAAATTAGAATTTTGTGAAAACGTAGCTTTTTAAACTCTTTATAAACTTCACACCACATCTCCTCCTCATTTCACCAACTTGATTCTACCTAAAAATAGAAAGGAAGGCCAGTTCTCTTAGGGGTACCAAGGAGGAGAGAAAAGGAGAAGAAAAAGCAAGAAAAGGCATGGATTTCTTAGTTTATCTTTAGCAAATTCATCCTCCTCTATTTTCCCTTCTTTCCTATGGAATTTTTGATGTATTTGGGATTCTTTTGAGGTTAGACCAAGGAGGGAAATTTTGTGTTTGGAGGGGAGAAGCCACGTAAGGGAAGAATCATCTAAAAAATTAAGGAAAAACAAGGTAAAATCTTATCTCCATGGTAGCTCCTCCTCCTTGCATGTTCGGCTAGCCTAGGGAGATCCAAGAGGACTTGGATTTTGGGTAGAACCAAGGGTGAATCCTCAGAAATTGGGTGTGGAGAATGAGAATATGTAAAGAAAATTAACAAATAACTATTAGTTTTCAAGATAACATCATTAGGGATTCAAGTGCTCAATGAAAAATCTGATTTGATGTAATGATTCTTAGGCCTAATTGAGTGTTAACATGAACTCTAGAAACCCTTAGTAACCTCCCCGTATGCTTCTCCCACCAAAGAAGGCAAAGCAACTCCAAGGGTGCCAAGAAGAGGGCATGTCTTGACCTTGAGGGGTTAAGGTACCTAGGAGTAGTTTTAATTTCATCTAAGCTTAGTTTTGTATCATATATGGTAGGAGAAGATAAGAGGAAGCCTTGGGAAAAATTTAGAAGGGCTAAGGAATGAATTGGTAGTATAGGTTCCATAATATGACCTAAGAAAGTAACATGTAGTTAGACTCCTTGTTTTGGTTGTGTGATAACTCCAAGAATTCTAAATGGAGTTAAGAATCATAGATGGAAGGAAGAAAGGGGGCCAAGAGTTTAAATTATAGATGTTGCTTCATTAGGCACATTTTGGAACCATAAATGAACCACAAGACCAATCTAGTATTCAAAATAAATGTGTAGTCTTAAGAATGGTTCCAAGAGCATAATGGGGTTCCATTTTATGTGTTTAGATCAAAGGAAACAAGTCCCACCGTCTTGTGAGTGTGTGGCTATGGGAGAGGAACTCAATTCAAGGAAGAAAGGGTGCATTTGTGACAAAGATAGCTTTCTCTCCTTTCTCTCATGCATAAGTGGATGTTTATCTTATCTTGGATGTGTGTATGTATGATTTGAGCCATGAAAAATGTCTTAGCATGTATCTAGATGCCATGGTACCAAGATGTTGCATTATGTCTTCAAATGATGCTTTGTGAATTTGCTTTAGTTTGCTTGAGTGTGGTGAAGCCAAGAACCCACTACCTATAGTGAGAATAAGCCAAGAACCCTCAAGAATGGTTGAGACAAAGTTTAGAGTCTTCCAAGAGTAAGGCCTAGTATAAAGCCTTTAAGAAAAATGGTGAGACAAGTCCAAAATCCTTAAAGAGAACAATAGGGCTAAACCACTTACTTGGAAAACCTATGGATTTATTGTATGACTCTTTGAATGCTAAAAATATTTCTTGAATGATCACATGCTCCATAATGCTCATGCATGCATTTTTAGACATAGATTTACATTCTTTATATATGGTTGAAAGAGAGAAGAGCTATTGGGATTCTTAGAATCTTATTCCTTCCTCCCCACATGTCTAACATGTCTAGGTGGACCAAGTGAGCCAAGAAATGGGAGCTACCGAGCTTAAAGAGGAAAGTTTAACAACCAAGTATGTGAAAATGCCAAATTCTAGCCATATGAGTGGCACATGATGTAATTATTATTGTATATATTGTATGACCTTATCAACATATGTAAATATGTAAATGTATGATGTGTGAATGAGATTTAATGCTATATGTATGAATTAGTATGATTTGGACATTGGATGGCAATACTTGGCATGTATGCTTTTATGTATAACTTGGGGTGGATGAGTGAGTTTGAGAAATCTGGGTTTGTGCACCTTTGAGACAATTTTAGTAGACCATTTTGGTGCTTTCCCAAGTGCTCAAGTGGCCATGGCTACCTTAGAAACCAAAATGGACCATTTGGACCCCTTATGAGACATAAAAGTGACCATTATGCAACCCAATGTCAAGATCTGACCCAATGAACGAATTTGTCCATGAAATTTGGCATGCATATAGATCTCATCTAGATCTTTTTGGGAAGATAAAGAATATATTATTTGGATCTCTTTGGAATTAATTATGATTTTCCAAAGTTAGCATTTTTCTATTGTTTTGATGCAAACACTATTCATATAGCCAATTTTTGTTGTTGTGTCATTCTGGCATCAAATGGTATTCAATGCTCATGAAATTTTAAAAACATGAAGTAGACATAATAATATTTCCATGGCCACCAAGATTATCCCAATTGGACATCTAATCAAGGAGATATGAATTTTTGAAATTAAGGGATAGTACTAGTAATGATAGATGACCTTGTGTACTATTCTATCAATTTCTAGTAGTTATACATCCCTGTTTGGTCTAGAATTATTTTTACATAAAGTACACATCTGTAGCTTTTCAAAATGGTATAGTTTGCTTGATTTTGATATTTCTAGAATTAGTTATGAATTTTCAAAATTCATGATAGAAAACTAGAAATTCAGTCTGAGGCTACACAAATTATTTTCATGCATATACTTCATTAGCTCGAGTTCTAGGCCACTTCTTGATATGCTTATAAGTTATATTTGTGTATTTAAATATGAGAATAAGATGGATGAGTTCATATGGCTCATGGGACATGAAATGAAAATTTTATCCATGACATAAACTAATTTAATGGAATATTTTTAATAGCTTTTCTTTGGGAATTTTATGTAATCCAAGGAGTTAAGCCTAGATAAGATATGAGATGAGCTATATAAATATGGCATTACAATTTGGCCTACATTCCTTGGTCCACTTAGCTCACCTAGACATGGTTAGCATATGTGGGGGAAGGGTGAGATTAAAAAAATCCCAATAGCTCTTTACCCTTTCAAACATACATAAAGGATGCATTTATATGTCAAAGAATTTTTCATGCCATTTAAGCTACTAATGAATATACATAAATCAATTTCCTCATCATGTGAACTCATACATGTCAAACATAGGCTCTCAAAGGTATTGGTCTAACCTCACCCAAGTTCCTTGGGACTTTTAGATTTGCCTCACCCACTTTTAAGGGACTTTTGACTTAGCCTCACTCTCATTAAGATTTTTGGCTTTGTCTCATCCATTCCTAGGGACTTTTGGTTCATTCTCACCCATTCTAAGGGACTTTTGGCATAACCATACCCATTCAAGCCACTTTGCATTCAAAAACACCTTTTAAGAAGCATAATGGTACCATGTTATGTAATCAATAGCTAGAAACATATCTCATAGTTCAAATAGACATACAAGCATCCAATGACAAGCAAACATCTAGGAAATACATGTAAAAAAAGTTAGAGAGCTACCTTGTGCCAAAAAACTCAAGTTTTTTCCTTTGCTTTCATACTTCCCCTTGAGTTTTTTCCTTCTTCTTCTTGGCCACATACACACAATTAAGGATGTCTTGATTCATTTGGCCTAGACACATCAAACAAAACACAATTCAATCATTGAAACCACTTCTAACCTTACATGAACTCTATACAAGCTCACTTTTTCTTATGACACCATTATGGTTCCATATAAGGCACAATGAAGCAACCCTTAGAATTCATGATCTTGGCTCCAATTTTTCATTCAATCTAGGACATATGACTCCATTAGAACTCATTAGAGTCATCACCAATTCAATTCAAGGAGCCTAAACTCAAGTTGCTTCTATATGTCTTAAAATGAAGCCTACACTTGCATCTTATAAACCATTGATACAATATCAGTAGGCATGCCCATTGGAGCGCAACAAGTTCGAGAAACCCTCATCCATCAAGAACTTCAAAGAGCTCAAGTGGCCCAAATTGTGCACTATGTCCAAAAATTTCAAAGAGTTCAAGATAATTCCTATGTTGGAGTCAACCCAAGTTTAGAGCCCAAAATCCATATTTGATCAATTTAAAACATGCTAGATGTCACTCAATTCAAAAAAATGTTGATCTTGGAGTTGAATTAAACTTTGGACATGAGATCTCCTTAAAGATGCAAAAGTGGAAGTCCAAGTGGAAGCCCAATGTCCTAAGAAGGTCTAAGCAATCCGAGAGTGGCCAACTCCAAAGAATGCAAGTGAAGTAAAGAGCTTCCATGGATTGGCGAGCTTTTATAGGTGATTTGTTAAGGACTTCTCTACTCTTGCTGCCCCTTTAAATGATTTGGTAAGAAAGAATGTGGTATTCAAGTGGGGTGAAGCACAAGAGCATGCTTTTAACATACTGAAAGACAAACTAACTAATGCCCCTGTACTTGTATTGCCTGATTTTACTAAGGTTTTTGAAATTGAGTGTGACGCTTCTGGTATAGGCATAGGTGGTGTGTTAATGCAGGATTCCAAACCTATTGCATATTTCAGTGAGAAATTAAGTAGCCCTGCTTTAAATTATTCTACATATGATAAAGAGTTGTATGCCTTGAAACAAACTTTAGAAACTTGGCAACATTATTTGTGGCCTAAAGAGTTTATTATCCATTCTGATCATGAATGAATTTGAGTATTATTCAATTATCTGTGAGGTTTTTGCTTCTTTGTGTTCTCTGGGAGTTTGCGTGACTTATCAAAGGATTAGTCTTCCTTTGTGGCATCTTGAGGCTAGGGTTCTAAGAGACAAGTTCTCTTAGGGTCTTTCCTTTGACCAACATTCTTGTTTTCTAGCTGGTCTCGGGCAAAGTGTCATCTTGTTGAAGGTTCCTAAGACAAGGTTCCTAAAGGGTCTCTCATCAACCATGGCTTCTAAATTTAAACTACTAGTTCCTTTGATATTTATTAATCATATCTAGGCCATCCCTATCCTTAAAAGTGAAGAGAAATCTCACTAGGTGCTTCATCTCCCTTTGGCTGAGACATATACACCATTAGCCACCCATAGAGTTTCAATTATTTTTCTTAGGAAAATGGCACTTGTAAAGCTCCCTATATGTCTTATGATCTCTTACATACTCTTATATAGGCTAGACTACCTTAGAAAGCTTCAAAAATGGTTAGGTGTACTAAGAACACATACCTTTACATAACTTGTTTTCTAATACTTTTCCTTTGAATCTAATTGTATATTCTTATATCTCATGCTTGATAATGTAACACCATAATTTCCTGACTCATTTCATACTATATTTATGCCTCACATCAAGCAATTCATATAAGAGGCAAGAAAATAACATTATTTTAATGCATTTCTTAGAGTTGCGTCATGTATAAAAATTTCATTCAGTGTCACATGGACCATGTGGCTCATACATCACATTTTCATATTTAATTACATGGGTACAACTCATTTGCATCACCAAAAGTGGCCTACAACTCATGGAAACCAAAGGGAAGCATAAAATACATATATATATTTTTTGCCAGAATTTGCTCATTTCTATCATAAACTTTGGAAAATCATAACTAATTTTAGAAAAATCAAAATCATGCATTTTTGTCCATTTTGGAAAGCTACACATGTTTAATTTATGATAAAAATATGTCTAGATTATAACATCTAACACTGAGGACGTTTGACATTCAAAAAAGTCCAGAGGTCAGGCTATCCATTAGTGCTATCACAAAATTTTGCAGCAAATGTAAAAAATGTCCAATTAATTCCACAAAAATCCAATCCATGTAAATGATACCAATCTGGAAAGATGTGGATGTTACATAGAGGGAAAAAATAACTACAGACTAGCTCAGGTACGTTCAGGCATAAAAAATAATCAAACAGTACCTGAGGTCAAGTGGAGTTTTTTGATACTGGACAGAATCTTTAAAAATTCATATCTCCCTCTCTAGACATCTAAATTAGGTGCTTTTAGTTGGCAAAAGTCACTGTGAATGTCTAGTTTCTCTTATAAAATTTTGTGTAATTGGACATCATTGGAGCCCTGTGTGACAAATTTCATTTTTAAACCAGTATGAACAATGACATGACCAAAACCAAAAAATTTTCCAACTTCAAAAATTCATCAGATATTCTCTAGACCAAAATGAGTATTTCCATACATATAACCCTATCTCTCATTTATACATAATACATTAACATAATTATACATGCTCATAACATCATAGGTCATATACAACTAGGGGTTTCATTATTTACTATCCATAAAGCCTTTAACTAACAATTTTAAGACACTTTGATGTCATGGTGTCATCTTCAAGATGGTTGGCTTCCATTACCTTACTCTCTTGGTCCACCTAGCATGTTAGAATATTGGAGAGGAAGGGATGAGATTCAAAGAATTCCAATAGCTCATCTTCCATTCAATCATACATAAAGCATGTAAAACAAATCTCACAAATGCATGCATGGCATATGGACATGTGCAATCATTCAAAGATCATTCAAAGAGCATTCTTGGCATTTGAAAAAGTCATACATAGCATACAAAGACTTGCCAAGTAAGTGAATTAGCCTCACCTATTTACTTGTGAATTTTAGACTTGCCTCACCCATTCTTTAAGAGGTTCTTGGACTCAATTATGCTCTTGGTAGTCAACCTCACTTTTGGGAGACTCCTTACTTTGTCTTAACCAATTTTAAGGGTTCTTGGCTCATCCTCACTATGGCTAAGGGTTCTTGACCTCACCACACTCAAGTAAACCAAAGCAAAGATCATAGATATCATTTAGAAAACATAATGCATCATCATAGTACCATAAAGTATGAGCTCATGCTAAAACATTTTTCATGGCTTGAAATACACATACACACATTCAAAAACAAGTAATGCAAGCAATCATGCATGAGAGAAGGTGGAGAGAGCTACCTTGCTAGCATTTGTACACTTTTCCTTAAGCTTTGAATCCTCTCCCTTGATCTCATATACCCAAGAAGGTGGAGATCATTCCTCTTGGCCTAAACATATCATATGGAAGCTAATTATACTCTTAAAGCAAAGTCTAAGGCCACACAACTTGCTTAAACTCTAGCTTGACCTATAAAACCCTTTTATGTTTCCAAAATGCACCTAATGAAGCAACACCCCTCAAATACATTCTAGGCTCCATTCTTTCCTTTCAAATATGATTCTTGACTCTTTTTAAGCCTCTTGGAGTCATCACACAATTAAAATAAAGAGCCTAACTACATGTTATTTCTTTAGGTCATATTATACAACATAAGGCACCAACTTACTTTCTATAGTTTTTAAATTTTTTCCAAGGCCTCCCCTCATCTTCATTCATTATATATGACTTAAAAAAGGGGTTAGAAAAATTTAAAACTATCCCTAGCTATATAAAGCCCTTTAGGCCGAGGCTATGGAAGACTTTGGCTTCTATAGAGTTTGCTTTGTTTTCTTGATGGAGGAAGCATATGGGGAGACTTCTACGGATCTTAGGAGCTCATTCAAACACTTATTTAGGCATAGAAATTAAGAGATCAAATCAGATTTTGGAAGGAACACTTGAAACCCTAGAAATTGCATCTTGAATTTTCATGGTTTTTTGTTAATTCTCTTTGCATATTCTTAATCTCCACACCATTTTTCCTAAGAATCACCTTTGGGTCTACCTAAAAATCAAACCCTCCTAGGTTTTCTTGAGTGGCACAAAATGGTAGAGGAAGAGGAGCAAGGGTAGCAACCATGGAAGAAGAAATTACCTTGTTTTCTTGCTTTTTCTCACTTGAATCTTGCTTTCTTCAAGCTGCTCTCTTCAAATCCGGATTTCTCCCTTAAAATAGATTTACAAACTTCATTATAATCAAAGGAAGAAAGCTCAAGAGGAGAGGAACAAGTTTGGAAGAAGAAGTAGCATGAAAATTCATGAAATTCTTTACCTTTTCCTTGCTTTTTCTCCTCCTTCTTCTCCTCCATGGTGCACCTAATAGAGCTGGTGTTTTCTTTGGATTTTGGATAGAATGGGTAGGCAAATGAAGGGGAGAAGAAATAAGAAACTTAAAGTGTGTTCAAGAAGCTTTCACTTTCTCAAACATTCCAATTTTGCTCTTCATTTTTGGCTTTTTTATTTCTAACTCATTTTAGCTCCTTTTTCATAACCGTCTTTTTCATTATGAAATTTAGATTCCCAATTTAGTTAAATTCTTTTGAAATCACTTAAATCAGAGATAAAACCTTTCCAAATGAATTAGTCAAAGTTTAGGTCAACTGACATTAGAAAACGTCCACGCATAGGGGTTTTAACTGTTCTAGGGTTTTCCATGGTTTTCAGGGCCTCTGAGAATCCTGAAGAACTCAAACTTTCATTTAAAAAGCCCTCCTATGTGAATTCCAAAATTTGCTCAAAATTACAAAAATGCCATTATGTTTTGTAAGTTTTACATGAAATTTCATTTTTGCATTCTAGCTCTATTTTTCTTTGCATCAGAGCCTGGGATTCTCATTTTTAGGAGCCTAGAATGCTTCTCAAATTTTTTGGGACCTTAACTACATCATTTCAGGGGACTTCCTTTTGTATCCTGTGAAATTCGTTCATTTACGGAGAAACCGTATGTTACGTTTTTCACATTTTCTCTCATTTTCAAAGAACCAGAAGTTACAGATAACCCTTGTCTCTTGTAATGTCCAGTTTTTGTTAAACAACAGAAATAGGTGTATTTTCAAAGCAAGTCACCCAAAATGAATTAGTTCAGGTCCCAAAAAATTTGAGTAACTTTCGAGACTCTTAAAAATGAGAGTCCAAGCCTTAGACAGAAGGAAAAATGGAGATAGAATGAAGAAATAAATTTTGACGAAAATCTTATGAAACATAATGGCATTTTCGTAATTTTGAACAAATTTTGGAATTCAAATAGGAGGGCTTTTTAAATGAAATTTTTGAGTTTTTCGGGGTTCTCAGAGGCCCTGAAAACCATGGGAAGCCCCGGGACAGTTAAATCGCCTCCGGTAGATGTTTTTCAACATTAGTGTACCCGAACTTTGACAAATTTTTTCGGGAAGGTTTTAGCTCCGATTTGAGTGATTCCAAAGGAATTTACTAAATTGGGAACCTAAATTTTATAATGGAAAAGATAGTTTTCAAAAAGGAGTTAAAACAAAGGAGAAACAAAAATGCCAAGAACGAAAGGCAAAATGAGAATTTTTGAAAAGGCCCTTCTCCTCCACCTATAAATAGGAGGCCCCCCACTCTCTCCTTCATTTAGTCTTAGATTTTTCTACCCAACTTTAGAGAAGAAGGCTAGGGTTTAGGCACACCAAGGCAAGAAGGAGAAGAGAAATTCAAGCTTTAAGGTATGGTTTCTTGGTAGTTTTTCATGCTTTCTTCCATCCAAACCTCCTCTCCTCTATTCTTCTTTGCTTCCTTTGATTAAAATAAAGTTCACAAATCTGTTTTAAGGGAGAAACTTAGGGGAAATTTTGGATTTGAAGAGAAGAGCTTGGAGAAAGCAAGATTCAAGTGAGAAAAAGCAAGAAAAAAAGGTAATTTCTCCTCCTATGGTTGCTACCTTTGGTTCCTCTCCTCCTTCATTTTGCCTAACATGAGAAACCCTAGGAGGACTTGATTTTTAGGTAGAACCAAAGATGAATCTAAGGAAAAGGGTGTAGAGCTTAAGAATATGCAAAGGGAATTAACAAAAAACCACTAAATTTCAAGATGCAATTTTTAGGGTTTCAAGTGTACCTTGTAAAATATGATTTTTTTTTATGATTCCTAGGCATAAATAAGAGTTTATATGAGTTCCTAAGATTCATAAGAGGCTCCCCATATGCTTCTTCCCTTGAGAAAGCAAAGAAAGCTCCATGGAAGCTAAAAATGCTCCTTGTCTCAGCCTAAGGGAGATAGCATAGCTAGAGAGAGTTTTAAAATTTTCTAAACCCATTTTTGAGTCATATATGATGAATAAATATGAGGGGAAGCCTTGGAAAAAATTTAGAAAGTATAGAAAGTGAATTGGTACTTTATGTTCCATATTATGACCTAAAGAAGCAATATGTAGTTAGGCTATTGGTTTTAATTGTGTGATAACTCCAAGAGGCTTAAAAGGAGTCAAGAATCATATTTAAAAGGAAAGAATGGAGTCTAGAAATTATTTAAAGGGTGTTGCTTCATTAGGTAGTTATGGAACCATAACGAGGTTATAGACCAAGTTAGTGTCTAAGAAAATTGTATGGGCTTTGAATTGAGTCCATATGTAACATCTGGTTTTCTGAAAATGAAAGAAAACATGAAAAACGTAACGTACGATTTCTCCATCAATAAACAAAATTCAATGGATACAAAAGGAAGTCCCCCAAGATGATGTAGTTAAGGTCCCAAAAAATTTGGGAAGCATTCTAGACTCCTAAAATGAGAATCTTAGCCTTAAATGGAAAAAAAAATAGAGCTACAATAAAGAAACAATTTCCTATGAAAAACTTACGAAACATAATGGCATTTTCGTAATTTTGAGCAAATTTTGGAATTCACATAGGAGGGCTTTTTAAATGAAATTTTTGAGTTCTCTGGGGTTCTTAGAAGCCTTGAAAACCATGGAAAGCCCCGGGACAGTTAAATCCCTTCCGGTGGACATTTTCCAATATCAGTGTATTCAAACTTTAACAGATTCGTTTGGGAAGGTTTTAGCTCCGATTTGAGTGATTCCAAAGGCATTTTACTAAATTAAGAATCTAAATTTTATAATAGAAAAGATGGTTCTCAAAAAGAAGCTAAAACAAAGGAGAAACAAAAATGCCAAGAACAAAGGGCAAAATAGGAATTTTTAAAAAGTGTAACTTCCTCCCACCTATATATATGATGCACCCTTCTTCCCCCTTTATTATGCACGGCCATATTCTGCCCAAAACCAAAGGAAAACCCTAGGGGATGAGGCACACAAGAGGAGGAAGAAAAGGAGGAGAAATTCAAAGTAGAAATGTATGGATTTTCATGGTTTTTCATGCTTTCTTCATTCCATACCTCTTCTCCTCCATTTTACTTTGTTTCCTATGATTAAAATAAAGTTTATAAATCTTTTTTAATGGAGAAATTGAGGGGAAAATTCGGATTTGAAGAGAGGAGCTCAAAGAACACAAGATTCAAGTGAGAAAAAGCAAGAAAATAAGGTAATTTCTCTTCCTATGGTTGTCATCTTTGGTTCCCTTCTCCACCATTTCGCCCCACTTGAGAAAACCCTAAGAGGAATTGATTTTTAGTAGAATCAAGGGTGAATCTAGGGAAAAAGGGTATGGAGATTAAAGATATCTAAAGAGAATTTACAAAAAATCATTAGATTTCAATATGCAAATTCTAGGGTTTTGTGTGCACCTTGTAAAATCTGACCTTGTATGATGATTCCTAGGTCTAATTAAGAGTGTAAATGTGTTCCTAAGATCCCTAAGATGCTCCCCACATGCTTCCTCTTTCGAGAAAACCAAGCAAACTCCATGAAGCCTAATAAGCTCCATAGTCTCAGCCAAGCATGGATGGAGTAGCTAAGGAGAGTTTTACATTTTTCCAAGCCCATTTTTGTGTCATATATGATGAATGAATATAAGGGGAGGCCTTGGAAAAAATTTAGAACTCATAAAAAGTGAGTGGTACTTTAGGTTCCATATTATGACCTAAAGAAGCAATATATAGTTAGGCTCATTATTGTAATTGTGTGATGACTCCAAGAGGATTAAAAGGAGTTAAGAATCATATTTGAAAGGAAAGAATGGAGCCTAGAAATTATTTGAGGGGTGTTGCTTCATTAGGTGCAATTATGGACCATAATGGGGTTTATAGAACAACCTCGTTTCTAAGCAAGTTGTGTGCCCTTAGAATTTGTTTCATAAACCTAATTGGCTTCCATAAATTGTATCTAGGTCAAGAGAAACCGTCTCCATAAATTTGTGGGTGTGTGGCTAAAGCAAGGGAGGGAGTTTCAAGAGAAAAAGTATGTGATTGTATGCAAAGTAGCTCTCTCCACCTTCTCTCATGCATGGATGTGTGTTTAGCTTATCTTAGAATGTGTATTTTCAAGCTATGAAAAGTATGCTAGCATGATTTTATATGCCGTGATTTCATGATGACATATTATGTTTCCAAATGAATGTATGATGTTTGTTTGAGTTTGGTTGAGTGTGGAAAGGCCAAGAACTCTTAACCATGGTGAGGATGAGCCAAGAACCCTTGAGATTGGTTAAGACAAAGCAAAGAGTCTCCCAAAAGCAAGTGGGCTCCCAAGAGTGTGGTTGAGTCCAAGAATCTCTTAAAGAATGGATGAGGAAGTCCAAAATCCATAAGGAAAAGTGTGAGGCCAATCTGTTCACTTGGTGAGCTCTTGAATGCCTTATATGACTTGTTCACATGCCAAGCTTGCTTCTTGAACGTTTATGACTTCCATGATATCTATGCATGCATTTTCATGACTTGCTTTGCATATATTATGTATGATTGAATGGGAGATGATTTATTTGGATTCTTTGAATCTTATTCCCTCCTCTCCAATGATCTCACATGTTAGGTGGACCAAGTGGACATGGTAATAGAAGCCAACCACCTTGAAGGAAAGAGTTTGACAACAAAGTATTAGAGTTTTCTTACTTTAAAGCCATATTTGTGTCCAATATTGTAATCCAATAATGTATATGGTCCATGACTTCTTAGACATGTATAATTATGATATTATGTGATGTATAAATATATGGATATGATGTATGAACCCTAGAATAGAATTTGGGTATATAATGCCAAGGTATGCATTTTGGAAAGTTTGATGTAATATGTATATGTGTGGATGAAAAGTCCAAAATGAGATGTATGAGGTTTAGGACCATTTGGGCAGCTCACACAAGTCCTAAGTGTGCTTTTAGACTTTCCCAAAAGGTGTCGAGACCAAGGGAAAATCATTTGGTCACTTTGGTATCCCATATGGAGCCAAAAATGACTATAATGAAACTCCATGTCACTTTTTGGCCAAATGAACTCTTCTTGCTCTGAAATTTGGGATGTAATTAGAGTTTGTTGAGAGCTTTTTGGGAAGCTAAAGACAATAATTTTTTAAAGTCCATAGAATATTTGATAAATTTTCAAAATTGGCAATTTTTTTGATTTTGGTGTGCTACACTATTCATTTGGTCTAAAAATGAAATCTATCACACATGGCTCAAATGAAGTCCAATTTCCACGAAATTTTATATAGAGAAACTAGGCATTCAAGTGACTCGTGTCAAATGGAAGCACCTCATTTGGAGGTCTAAAGAGGGAGATATGAATTTTTGAACATTCAATCCAGTATCAGGGATTTCAGCTAACCTCTATTACTGTTCCATCAAATTCCAAAGTCTAGGCTGCCTGAGCTGGTCTAGAGTTATTTTTTTCCTCTAGCTGACATCCACAACTTTCTAGATTGGTATTATTTTCATGGATTGGATTTTTTTGGAATTAATTAGATATTTTCAAAGTTTGCTACAAAAATCTGTGACAGTTCCAGAAGACAGTTTGACCTCTAGAAATTTTAGGATGTCAAACATCCTATGTAATGGATTTTATGGCCTGGACATATTTTTACTATGAAGTAAAAATCTGTAGCTTTCCAGAGTGGCAAAGAACGCATGATTTTGATTTTTCTAGAATTAGTTATGAATTTCCAAAGTTTAGTCAGAAAAGGGGCCAATTCTAGCTAAATTTTAATATACATCTCTTGAGCTTCCCTTCATGATTTTTGAGATGTGCTATAACACCATAAATTCTAGCTCATTTCATGCCATTCATAAGTTTTATATCATCAATTCCATGAGAACATATAAAAAAGGGGATAAAAATAATAGATTTCTTTGCATTTGTTATATTTAAAAATTTGCAATCGGTGTCATGTAGACCATGTTGGATTATATTATACATCCTCATTTTTAATTACATCAGAAAAACTCATTTGTATCACAAAAACATGCCTATAACTCATGAAAACTAAAATGGAGCATGGAAATTGGAAGTTCATTCTCGGCCAGAATTGGCCTCTTTTCTGGGAAAATTTTGAAAAATCATAATTACATCTAAAAAAATTGAAATCATGAAATCTTGGTCATTTTGGAAAGCTTTGGATGTCTACTTCATACTAAAAATATGCTCAGACCATAACATCCATCACAGAGGAAGCTATCATAGAATTCTATAAAAAACTTTGGAAATCTCTAATTAATTCCACAAAAATCCAATCCATGCAAAATGATACTAATCTGGAAAGCTGTGGATGTTAACTAGAGAGGAAAAATATCTTTAGACTAGTTTATTAAGCCCAGGCCTTAGAATTCAATGGAACAAAACTTCTGGTCGGGCAAAATTTTTAGTACTGGACAGAAACTTCAAAAATCCATATCTCCCTCTCTAGACCTCCAAATGAGATGGTTTTAGTTGGCATGAGTCACTGTGATTGTCTAGTTTCTCTATATAAAATTTTATGATAATTAGACATCATTTGAGTCTTATATGACAAAATGCAATTTTATACCAAATGAATAGTGCAGCAGATCAAAACTATAAAAATTGCCAATGTTGAAAAATCATCAAATATTCTATAGACCACCAAAAATTATGATTTTTAGCTTCCCAAAAAGCTCTCAATGAGACCTATTTGCATGCCAAATCTCAAATCAAGACTAGCTCATTTGGCTAAAAAATGACATAGGGTTCCATTATGGTCAAATTTGGCTCCATATGAGGTACCAAACTTGCCAAATGGCCTTCCCTTGGTGTTGGCACCTTTTGGGCAAATCTAAAAGCATATTTAAGACTTGTATGAGCTTCCCAAATGGTTCCAAATCTCATGCATCTCATTTTGGCCATTCAACCCACACTTATGCACATTTCCATCAAATTTTTACATTGCACACTTTAGCATTACATACTCAAAATAAATGCTAGAGGTCATATATCATATTCATACTTTTAAACATCACATAATAGTATATTTACATATGTCTCAAGGTTCATAGTACATTTACAACATCATATACATTATGAACCATTATTATGGTTCCAAAATGGACAAAACAGGACATAAGCTTGTCAATCTCTCTTCTTCATTGTTGTTGGCTCCCTTCACCATAATCACTTGGTCCACCTAGCATGTTAGATCATTGGAGAGGTGGGGATGAGATCCAATGGATCCCAATAGCTCATCTTCTATTCAATCATACATAACATGTATAAAGCAAGCTTTTCAAATGCATGCATGGAGAAAATAAAAGTCATAGACATTTTAAAAGCAAAATTGGCATATGAACAAATCATACAAGACAATTGAGAGCTTACCAAGTACTTGGATTGGCCTTACACTTCTCCTCATGGATTTTGGACTTGCCTCACCCATTCTTTAAGAGCTTTGTACTCAACCATACTCTTGGGAGCCCACTTTGCTTTTGGGAGACTCTTCACTTTGTCTCAACTAAGCTCAAGGGTTCTTGGCTCATCCTCACCAAAGGGTAGAGTTCTTAGCCCCTCCATACTCAAGCAAATTTAAACAAACATCATGTACTCATTTAGAAACATAACATGGCATCAAGAATCATAGCATATAAAGACATGCTAGCATACTTTTCATAGCTTGAAAATACACATACACACATTCTAAAACAAGCTAAACACACATCCATGCATGAGAGAAAGTGGAGAAAGCTACCTTGCACACAATTACACACTTTTTCCTTTAGACTCAAGCCTCCTCTTTCAGCCACACACTGACAAATTGGTGGAGATGGTTTCTCTTAGCCTAGATAGAATTTATGGGAGCCAATTAGGTTCATGAAACACCTTCTTAGGCTACATGACTTGATCAAACACTAAATTACTCTATATGCTCCATTATGATCCATAAAGGCATCAAATGAACCAACATCTCTCAAATGACTTCTAGGCCTCATTCTTTTCTTTCAAATATGATTCTTGACTCCTTTTAAGCCTCTTGGAGTCATCACATCATTAAAACAAAAGGCCTAGCACCATGTTGCTTCTTTAGGTCATTATATGGAACCTAAGACACCAAATCACTTTCCATGAGTTCTAAATTTTTTCGAAGGCCTCCCTTCATTTTGATTCATCAAATATGACTCAAGAATGGCCTTAGAAAAATTTAAAACTCTCCCTAGTACCATGAAACATGCTTGGCCGAGATATGCCTAGGTTTAAGGCTCCATGGAGTTTTCTTTGTTTTCTTGAAGGGAGAAGCTTATGGGGAGCATCTTAGGTGTCTCAAGTTCTCATTTAAACTCTTAATTAGACGTAAGAAGCATCACACAAATTCAAAATTTGAAAGGTACACTAGAAACCCTAGGTTTTGCATCTTGAATCTTAATGCCTATTTCATGGTTTTCTTTGCATATTCTTATTCCTCTCCATCAAATACCTAAGAGTCATCCTTGTTTTGGTTGAAAATCTAACTCCATAGGGCTGTCTATACCTAGGTCGAAATATGCTTGAAGGAAGACCAAGTGGAAGAATTACAAAATACCTTGTTTTCTTTGAATTTCCTTGCTTGTTCTCGCTTTCCTTGGCCTCCTTACTTGAATTTCAAATTTTTCCTTCTATTCTCGCTTGAAAACAGCCCTCAAAACATTATAAAAAATCATGGAGAAGAAGAGGGAAAAAGAGGAGAAGAGATTGGTGGAGAGAAAGCATGAAAAACAAGCAAAAATTCCATACCTAAAGACTTACATTTTTCCTCCTTCTTCCCTTTTCTTTGTGCACCACTCTCCAAGGGCTTTGCTTTTGATTTGGGGCTAGAAAATCTGAAGTGAAATGAGGGAGTGTGAGGCGCCACCTATATATAGCTAGGGCAAGGTGACTTTTTCAAAAATTCCCATTTCGCCGTTCATACTTTGCATTTTCATTTATCCTTTGTTTTAGCTCATTTTTTAGATTTGTCTTTTTCATTATAAAATTTAGAATTCCAATTAAGAAAAATGACTTTGGAATCACTCAAATCGGAGCTAAAACCTTTCCGAACAGACTCGTCAAAATTTGGGCACACCGACATTGGAAAACATCCACCAAAGGGGTTTTAACTATTCTGGGGATTTCCATGATTTTCAGGTCCTCTAAGAACCCTGGAGAACTCAAAACTTTCATTTAGAAAGCCCTCCGATGTGAATTCCAAAAATTGCCTGAAATTACGAAAATGTCATTACGTTTTGTAGGCTTTTCGTAAGAAATTGTTTCTTCATTCTAGCTCCATTTTTCTTTCTGCCTAAGCTCGAGATTCTCATTTTTAGGAGTCTAAAATGCTTCTCAAATTTTTTGGGACCTTAACGATCTCATTCTGAGGGACTTCCTTTTGTATCTGGTGAGTTTTGTTCGTTTACGGAGAAATCATACGTTACATTTCATATATTTTCTCTCGTTTTTCAAAAAATTGGATGTTACATGTAGGCCATATTTTATAATTAAAATGAGTAGTATTCATGTAATTCAATATGGGTATGTGATGTTTGAGCTCATATGGTCCACGTGACATTGAATGGAATTTTTATACGTGACGTAACACTAAGAAGTGCATTAAAACAATGCCATTTTCTTGCCTCTTTTATGAATTTCTTGATGTGAGCCATAGATATAGCATGAAATGAGCTAGAAATATATGGTGATACACCATGAACCTAATTGGCTTCCATAAATTGTGTCTAGGCCAAGAGAAATCTTCCCCACACTTTTTTGTGTGTGTGGCCAAACAAAGGAAGGGAGATTCAAGGGAAAGAGTGTGTAATTGTATCTAAGGTAGCTCTCTCTACCTTTTCATCATGCATAGATGTGTGCCTAGTGTAATATCCAGTTCTCTGAAAAACGAGAGAAAACGTGAGAAACGTAACGTATAATTTTTCTGTCAACGAACAGAACTCACTGGATACAAAAGGAAGTCCCCCGAAATGAAGTAGTTAAGGTTCCAAAAAATTTGGAAAGCATTATAGACTTCTAAAAATGAGAATCCCAAGCTCAGACAGAAAGAAAAATGGAGCTAGAATGAAGAAATAATTTCTTACGAAAAGCTTACAAAATGTGATGGCATTTTCGTAATTTTGAGTAAATTATGAAATTCACACAGGAGGGCTTTTTAAATGAAAATTTTTAGTTCTCTGGGGTTCTTAAAGGCCCTAAAAACCATGGAAACCCCCGGGACAGTTAAAACCCCTCCGGTGGACATTTTCTAACATTAGTTAACTGAAACTTTGACTGATTCGTTCGGGAAGGTTTTAGCTCCAATTTGAGTGATTCCAAAGGCATTTTACTAAATTTGGAACCTAAATTTCATAATGGAAAAGTCGTTTCTAAAAAAGAAAATAAAACGAAGGAGAAACAAAAATGCCAAAAACGAAGGGCGAAATGAAAATTTTTGAAAAGTGCAACTTCCTCCCACCTATATATATGATGCAACCTTCTTCTTCCTTCATTATGCACGACCAAGTTCTGCTCAAAACCAGAGAAAAACCCTAGGGAGAGTGGCACACAAGAGGGAGGCAAAGAGGAGGAGAAATTCAAGGTAGAAAGGTATGGATTTTCATGATTTTTCATGCTCTTTCTCTTCCAAACCTCTTCTCCTTCACCCCCCTTTGTTTCCTTTGATTAAAATGAAGTTTACAAATCTGTTTTAAATGATAAATTGAGGGAAAATTTTGGATTTGAAGAGAGGAGCTCAAAGAACACAAGATTCAAGTGAGAAAAGCCATGAAAACAAGGTATTTTCTTCTTCCATGGTTGCTACCCTTTGCCCCCCTTCTCCACCATTTTACCCCACTTGAGAAGACTTAAGAGGAGTTAATTTTTAGGCAGAACCAAGGGTGATTCTAAGGAAAAAGGGTGAGGAGATTAAAAATATGAAAAGAGAATTAACAAACAACCATGGCAATTCAAGATGCAAAGTCTAGGGTTTCATATGTTCCTTGCAAAATCTGATTTGATACCTTGATTCCTATGTCTAAATGAGAGTTTAAATGAGCTCCTAAGGTCCCTAGAAGTCTCCCCATGTGTTTCCTCCATCAAGAAAACCAAGCAAAATCCATAGAGACCAATAAGCTCCATAAGGTCGGCCTAAGTAGGTTAGGGTAGCTAGGGAGAGTTTTAAATTTTTTCAAGCCCATTTTTGTGTCATATATGATAAATGAAATTGAGAGGAGGCCTTGGAAAAATTTAGAACTTATAGAAAGTGAGTTAGTGCTTTAGGTTCCATATTATGACCTAAAGAAGCAACATGTTGTTAGGATCTTTTTTTTAACTATGTGATGACTCCAAGAGGCTTAAAATGAGTCAAAAATCATATTTGATATGAAAGAATGGAGCCTAGAAATTATTTAAGGGGTGTTACTTCATTAGGTGCATTTATGGACCATAATGGGGTTTATAGAACAACTTAGTGTCTAAGTAAGTTGTGTAGCCTTAGAAATTGTTTCATGAACCTAATTGGCTTCCATAAATTGTATCTAGGCCAAGAGAAACCATCTCTACAAGTTTGTGGGTGTGTGGCCGAAGCAAGGGAAGGAGGTTCAAGAGAAAAAGTGTGTGATTGTGTGCAAGGTAGCTCTCTCCACCTTCTTTCATGCATGGATGTGCGTTTAGCTTGTCTTAGAATGTGTGTATGTGTATTTTCAAGACATGAAAAGTATGCTAGCATGATTTGATATGCAATGATTTCATGATGACATATTATGTTTCAAATGGTGCTATGATATTTGCTTAAGTTTACTTGAGTGTGGAGAGGCCAAGAACTTTTCACCATGGTGAGGATGAGCCAAGAACCTTTGAGATTAGTTGAGACAAAGTAAAGAGTCTCCCAAAAGCAAAGTGGCCTCCCAAGAGTATGGTTGAGTCCAAAGCTCTTAAAGAATAGGTAAGGCAAGTCAAAAATCCATGAGGAAAAGTGTGAGGCCAATCCAAACAAATGGTGAGCTCTTGAATGTTTTGTATGACTTGTTCACATGCCAAGCTTGCTTCTTGAATGCTCATGACTTCCATGATATCCATGCATGCATTCTTAAGGCTTGCTTTGCATATATTATGTGTGATTGAATGGGAGATGAGCTATTGGGATTCTTTGAATCTTATCCCCTCCTCCCCAATGGTCTAATATGCTAGGTGGACTAAGTGGATATGGTAATGGGAGCCAACAACATTGAAGGAAGAAGAAGATTGACATCTATATGTATAGCATTTAACTTTTTAAAGCCATAATGAACCATAATGATATATATTATTGTTGTAAATGGTTTATGACCCTTGAAACATTTGTAATTATGATATTATATGATGTAGAAATGAAAGCATGTATTATATGAATGATGGAATGTGAATTGAGTATGTATGGCAAAGATAGCTTCATGAATGAGTTTATGGAAATATGCATAAGTGTAGATAAGAAGGCCAAAATGAGATGCATGGGGTTTGGGACCATTTGGGCAACTTACACAAGTCCTAAATGTGCTTTTAAACTTGTCCAAAAGGTGCCAAAACCAAAGAAAAGTCATTTGGCAATTTTGGTATCCTATATGGAGCCAAATTTTATCATAATGGAACCCTATAACACTTTTTATCCAAATGAGTTATTCTTAGTCTAAGATTTGGCATGCAATTAGGTCTCATTAAGATCTTTCTGTAAAGCTAAAGATCATAATTTTTGGAGGTTTACAGAATATTTGACAATTTTTCAAAGTTGGCAATTTTTTTGGTTTTGGTATGCACTATTCATTTGGCTGAAAATGAATTCTGTCACACAAGGCTTAAATGATGTCCAATTGCCATGAAATTTTATACAATTAAACTAGAGATTCACAATGACTTCTACCAACTAGAAGCACCTCATTTGGATGTCTAGAGAGGGAGATATGAGTTTTTGAATATTCTGTCCAGTATTAGGAATTTTGCCCGACCTAAGTTACTGTTCCATTAAATTCCAAGGTTTGGGCTTGATGAACTGGTCTGGAGATATTTTTTCTCTCTCGCTAACATCCACAACTTTCTAAATTGGTATCATTTGAATGAATTGGATTTTTTTGGAATTAATTGGACATTTTCAAAATTTTCTATAGAATTCTATGATAGTTCAAGAATGCTGTCTGACCTCTGGACCATTTTGGATGTCAAACATCCTTTGTGATGGATGTTATGATCTGGGAGTATTTTTAGTATGAATTAGACATCTGTAGCTTTCTAGAATGACCAAGATTTCATGATTTCTATTTTTCTAGATGTAGTTATGATTTTTCAAAATTTGGTCAAAAAAAGGGATAAATCTGGCCGAAATTAAACAACCACATTTCATGCTTCATTTTAGTTTTCATGACTTGTGGGCATGATTTTGTGATGAAAAAGAGTTATATTAATGTAATTAAATATGAGAAAGTATAGTATGGGCTCACACAGTCCACGTGACACCAAACGAAATTTTCATACATGACGCATCGCATTCTTATACATTATTTTAATAGATTTTGCCTACTTCCTCCACGGCTTTGGTGATATAATTTATAAGAAGATTATAAGATGAGCTAGAAATTATGGTGTTATACCTAGCTTGTCTTAGAATGTGTGTATGTGTATTTTCAAGTCATGAAAAGTATGCTAGCATAATTTCATATGCCATGGTTTCATGATGACATATTATGTTTCTAAATGATGTTATGATGTTTGTTTGGGTTTGCTTGACTATGGTGAGGCCAAGAACCCTTAGCCATGGTGAGGATGAGCCAAAAACCCTTAAGATTGGTTAAGACAAAGCAAAGAGTCTTCCAAAAGCAAGATGGACTCCAAAAGTATGGTTGAGTCCAAGAATGTCTTAAAGAATGGGTGAGGCCAATCCACTTGCTTGGCAAGCCTTTGTATGCTATGTATGACTTTCTCAAATGATGAAAATTCCTCTTGAATGTTTGCACATGTCAATATGACCAGATATGCATCCATGAGACTTATTTTGCATCTATTATGTATGATTGAATGGAAGATGAGCTATTGGGATTCTTTGAATCTCATTCCCTTCTCTTTAATGTTCTAACATGCTAGGTGGAACTAATGGACAAGGTAATGGAAGCCAGCCACCTTGAAGAAGAGAGCTTGACACCAATATGCTTAGTTTTTACTCTTTAAAGTCATGTTGATGTCTAATGGTGTAAATTATTATTGTAAATGGTCTATAGCCTTTGGAACATATGTAATTATGATAATATGTTGTGTTTAAATGGGAGAATATATTATGTGACCACTAGAATGCCAATTGAGAATGTATGGACAATGTGGCTTCTTGAATGAGTTTATGGAATGGTGTATAAGTGTGGATGAAATGGCAAAAATGAAATGCATGGAGTTTGGTATCATTTGGACAGCTTACACTAGCCCTAATTATGCTTTTAGACTTGCCCAAAAGGTGCCAAACCCCAAAGAAAGCCATTTGGATATTTTGGTATCCCATATGGAGCCCAAATTGACTATAATAAAACCCTACATCACTTTTTACCCAAATGAGCTCTTCTTGATATGAGATTTGGCATAAAATTAGAGCTTGTTGAGAAGGTAAAGAACATAATTTTTAGAGGTCTATAGAATATTTGATAAATTTTCAAAGTTGGCAAATTTTTTGGTTTTGGTCATGTTACTATTCACTCAGGTCTGAAAATAAAATCTATCACATAGGGCTCAAATGTTGTCCAATTGCCATGAAAATTTATACAGAGAAACTAGACATTATTAGTGACTTGTGCCAACTAGAGGCACACCATTTGGATGTCTAGAGAGGGAGATATGAATTTTCAAAGAATCTATTTAGTATCAGGAACTCCAACCGACCTCAGTTATTGTTTGATTGGATTTCGAGGTCTGGACATGCTTGAGCTGGTCTAGAGTTATTTGTTCCCTCTAACTAACATCCATAGATTTCCATATTTGTATCATTTACATAGATTGGATTTTTTTGGAATTAATTGGATTTTTTTGAAGTTTGCTACAGAAATCTATGACAGCACCAGTGGATAGCTTGATCTCTGGACCATTTCAAATGTCTAACATCCTTTATGTTGGATGTTATGATCTATATATATTTGTAGTATGAATTAGACATCTGTAGCTTTCTAGAATAGCCAAGAATGCATGAGTTTGATTTTTCTATAATTAGTTATGATTTTCCAAAGTGTGTGACAAAAATGTGCAAATTCTTGAAAATGTATATGAGTATTTTGAGCTTCCCTTCGAGTTCCATGAGTTGTAGGCCACTTTTCATGATGGAAATGAGTTTTATTCATGTAATTAAATATGAGAATATGATGTATGAGCTCACATGGTCCACGTGACATCGAATGAACTTTTTATACATGACGCAACACCTAAAAAAAAAATTTTAATCCCTTTTCCTTACTCCTTCATGGAGTTGATAATGTAAAGCATGGGAATGTTATGAAATAAGCTATAAATATATGGTGTTACATTTCTACCTTGTTATAGGTTGAATTCCTTCCCTATTGATTAGGCCTAGGTCTTCTTACCTTAATTTAATGCTTTTCCAAGGAGCTTCCTTATGCCTTAGCCCTTTCCTTCAATTTCTTTCTCCCACTTGCTAGATCAACCATAGAACAGCCTCAAATAAATCAATAAAACCATGGGATGAGAAAAGAGAAAGAGGAGAAGAGGTCTAGTGAAGGAGAAGACATGAAAAAGTAAGGATTTCTTACCCTTTTTAGCTTGAATCTTCTTCCCTTCTTCCCTTCTTCTTGTGCACCTCTTAGAATTTCCTTAGAATCTAGTTAGACTAGATGGAAGTTGTTTATAAGGAGAGGGCAAAGATGGGACACAATTTAAGGACTAAGGGGCTAATTTAAGACACTTTTTAAAATTCCCATTTTGTCCCTTCTCTTGGCTCTTCTTGTTTAGGCTCATTTCAACTTCTTTTCGAGAATCATCTTTTCTATCATGAAATTTAGGTCCTTTAATTCATAAATCACTTTAGTTTTACCCAAATTGGATTTAAAACCTTTCTAAATGAATCGGTTAAAGTTTTAGTTAACTGACATTGTAAAATGTAAAGTAGAGGGTTTTTAACCATTCTAGGGGTTCCTATGATTTTTAAGACCTTTGAGAAGCCTAGGACACTCATTTTTCCCATTTAAAGGCCCCTCCTTTAAGTTTTCTAAAAGTTGGCCAAAATTACAAAAATGCCACTAGATTTCGTCTTATTTTATTTAGCCATTCTAACTCTAATTTTTGGGCTTCTTTTGCCTTGTATCCTCATTTTCAATTATTTAGAATTTTGTCCTAATTTTATTTAACCTTAAATCATTTGATTTAAGGGACATCCTTTTATAGTTTCCTTGGTTTAGGACTTTTAGGACATGCCAAGTATTACATAGAAACTTTAAATTTTGCTAAACTTGATGTTCATACCAATTGTATAAAGTTGTGTGACTGAAACATCTAACTTTATATTATACTTTCCTATATGCTTTAATCCCATTTCTATGAATTTTGCATAATTAAGATACTATGCAACGAAAATAAATTAAAGCTTTTTCAAAAATTTTGCTAGTCTCCCTTTGACATTTAAGGGTCTCAACCTTACAAAGGTTTTAATTTATGCTCCTACTGATATTATCCATTTCTAACATAAGTAAGGACTGTAGGGCTCAATTAACAGCAAGCCCTTTTAAAAAAAAAAATTCTACCTACATTTATAACTCAAGACAAGGCATAAACTCGATAAGATATCTAATCATTAGTTGTAGATATAATATTACATTATTCCTTACACAAGTTCCAAACTGTATGCATATATATATATATATATCAAACTTTCCAAATGCATTCATAATTCTCTTGCCAGACCCTTAACCTTCCCATAATTGTTGTGTTCCTTTTGTCTCTACCAGTGTCTTCACCTAGCATGGGTTAGTAGACATGGAAAATAAAATGGGATGAGATTTTAGGAAGAATCTCAGTAGCAAGCTCTACACTTAATGCATACATAAGTCACTCAAGCATAAGGACCCAAGCATGCATAAAAACATACCTCGTAACATAGTAGAATTAGTGTAAAACATATTCAATCAATAGCTATGATTTTTAAAACATTGTACTAGTCTGTGGTCTACTTAGGGAAGAGCTATTGTACTTAATCCCTCTCTAGGCATACTTAAGGATAAGCTACTATGCTCAACTCCTTATTTGAGCATAATTGATGCCATAAAGTACACTCTCACCATAAGGGCACATAAAACATAATCATACAAGCCAACTTAAATATAAAACATTATCATTATAAAGCATATATAACACACATATAAGCATCCAACACTCAAGCAACAAATATGCATATATAAGGGAATGAGATGCTACTTGAAATAATTGATGCCATAAAGTACACTCTCGCCATAAGGGCACATAAAACATAATCATATAAGCCAACTCAAATATAAAACATTATCATTATAAAAAGCATATATAACACACATATAAGCATCCAACACTCAAGCAACAAATATGCATATATAAAGGAATGAGATGCTACTTGAAAAAACTCAAACCTAATGCCATGTAACTTGAATTATGCAAGCTCTACTTTAACTCATTCTCCACTCCAATGCCCTAAGGATGCATTAAAATCACTAGAATTACCTAAACAGGCAAAATAGGTAATGATATAAATAATCAAAACACTTACTAATTTAATTCATTACCTTTCCTTAAAATTCTATAAATACTTTATCTTGGTCCCTTACTTAAAAAAATCATATCTTGAGTTAAAGACCTTCAAATTTAGCAAATTATAGCTTGTTGGAAAGTTCAATCTATGAATTATCTACTATAAAAATTTTGATTCTAAACTAATCAATCTGGTTCCTAAAATGCATCAAAAATTAGATCTGCTATGGGGTAAAATTTTGAAGTATGACACCTTTTCTATACCAACTTTAAAAGCTTAACTTTGGTTAGGAGTGTCCAAATTGGGAAAACTAAGACTTGTTGAAAAGCTCTTAATGTACCCTAGCTACAACAAAAATTTTAGGTTTATACTAGATCATTGAGTCCCTAAAAATAGTCACAACAAATTTAAGGCTATCCAGAGACTAAAACTGATACAAGGTAGATTTTCTAGGGCTATTTTGGAAATTCATATAATATTCCGTACTAATCCAAAAATTACAAACTATATCTCATATAAAACTTTGGATGTCCTGTAAATGTCTAATAGGTTTCATGCCTAAATTCTTCCATTAAGGCCTCCATGGGTAAAGATATATTTGTGGACTTATTATGAGGTCTGTTTTGACTATTCATGGCTCCAAAATTACCATATTAGCTATTTATGCAATTTTCTCCTTGTGAACAAGTTTCTTAACTAGCAACTAACTCATTTAACTAGTTTCTAATATAGGCCTACATCAAAATATGACCATGCCACTTGTTTATTTCACTTAGAGTTCTATCTGACTATTTTGCACTCTTAGTAGCCATATTGCATTTTTTGATTCCATTAATGGTTGTGTCAAGAAACCTCAAATAACTAGGTTGATTAAAGATTTGTAGCTAATGATACAACTTAGGTCATTGCCCAAGGAGTTTTTGCTTCCAATTATTTATGAAAAAGTTATCCTAGTGACATTAAATGAGAAGTGGTTAGGGGGTTTTGAATTACTAAATGTTAATTGAATTAAAAAAATAACAAGAACTAAAAGCTTAAGACTAAGTGATGGCAACAATTAGGAAAAGTGTGGTAACTAGCTTTTGAATGGACTTCCTAAGATTTAATTATCCTTACTCCCTTTTAATATACCAAAGCTTGCTTCTTAGTGTTTTCTTCATAAAGATTCTTGAATTACCATCCAAGACTCAAACTACTAATGATAAAGGAATTTGTAACCATAAAGTACTGTAGAAAACTAGCAATTTGAATTAAGAATAAGAACACACCAAAATAGTACATAAATACTTATCAAATTCACTGAATAATTTGTTTAGAGATGCTAATCAACCAATTAGATTAAATGTTTCCTCAAGCACAAGCATCACACAAAAGTCTAACCACTTAATATAATGACCATTGCACTAAATAGCCTAAGAACAAGAGGAATTAACTAGCAAATTAGTTAGCTACTACATATGGAATTTTTACAAACACTGAGGCTTCAAAACAAGCTCTAAATGTGAAATTACAATCAAAATATAAAGCAAATTAATCTAGTACATTCAGCTACCAAATTCTTCATTTAACAAGCTAAACCTTGTCAAATTAAATAAAGAAATTAATCCATAGAAGTCACATTCTCAGCTAGCTACCCAAACAAATTTAATCTTCCATTGAGGAGATAGATGGAGGAAAATGGGGGAAAGATTTCACGACCATGAAAGCTTGATGGATGAATAATGAATCAATCCCTAATTTCATGTCCCTAGAGCTCACAATACGTAATGTGTTCTACCTTTGCCTAGACCCCCCTTTTTTCTTTTCCAAACCTAAGAGGTTCTATGGCGCAACCTTCAAAATAAAACTAGGTTGAACAAAATATGTAGTTAGTGGCACAACCTAGGTCATCTCCTTTGGAAATAGAGTTCAATGCTTAATTGAGTTTCTAAGTGTTAAAGGATCCTAAAAGCTATCTAATTTAAGGGGTTTTTTATTTACTTAAACTATTTGAAATAAAATTGAATTAAAATTCCTAATTGCTATCTAATTATATGGATTATCGGTGAATGATGGGCTTGTGACTAGCTTTGGAATTGTCCCTTGGTATCCACTATCCTTATCCTAATTCAATTGTGATTATTCTGGTCTAAGAGTCCCTAATTGTGTTCAATACAAATGTATCTTGAGTTACCATGCAAGAATTAAGAGATTAACAAAGTAATGTTGCATTGAAACCTCAATCCCACATTAAATCGTCAATTCTTGTCCTTAAGATCAATGAACACTCAATTTGATTGATTGACCGATTAATTAGCCTTTGAATCATTATCCAAAGATGTTTACTTAACCAACTAAACACTAAAGAATCCACAAATAAACAATTAAGCACACCAATTCTCACAAGCATTTCATCAAACACCTTGATTGCACACTTGGAAAATAGAGGAAAATGAACAATTCAAAATTGAAATCAATAAATTAAAATAACAATTGCTTTCCTAATTAGTATCTAACTAGCTACTAATCAATTACACAAATTCTCAATCCAATATAACTTAACCAAGCATGTACAAGAAAAAGAAAAAGTGTAGAAAATTAAGAAATCTTAGCCAAAATTTTGAGTTCTTTTCCTTGGATTTAAGCTTCCACCAAGAACTTCTTCCTTGCTAGTCACAGATGGAGATTAAAGCATCATTAGAGTGGAGATGGAATGGAAGAATGGATGGGAAAAATGGAATGGCGTGGTCTGGACGAAGGGTGGACGAAGGGCATGTGAATGACTCCTATGAAGGAATGACGTTGGATGAATTAAAAATGGATGATGAATTGCGAATGGATTGTAGTGTTCTTTTCACGTGCTCCCCTTGCCTCATTCTCACGTGATTTCTTTTATTTTCACATGCTCAGCCCTTCATTCCTTCATTGCCCATAGCTACATGTATATGTGTATAAGTGGGCCCTACTTAATTTTTTTTATAATATTCCACATGCTTCCTTCTCTACGTCTTGCCTTTAGCCCATTTACATAGTGATGCATGAATGGAAAGGCTTCAATTCTCATGTGTTCTCTTCATCACAATAACATGTCTGCATAGTTAGCTCCCAGCCGAGTCTCTCACGTGATTCAGCTTCATATCCTTCACGTCAGCCCTAAGTTCTGCCCTTTCATTCAGCTCGCTTTTCTCTTTACTAAACATAGCTTCTTGCTTTCTTTGAATCCAGAATGTAGCTATTTTTGTTTCTGCATGCATGTGAAGCTCCATTCAAGTGCTTTCATGGATGGTCCTCTTATTTCCACTCTTTGCATTCTACGCTTAACTCGAGCTACATGCCTCCTTCGTTCTATGTTACCTGCTCCTTCCTTGTTCAGCTACTACCCATTTGCTCGAAAAACTCCTTCAGCTACTGGTCTCGTGCAGCTCGTGGTTACTTTGTCATTCACTCAACACGTGGCTTTTGAATCTTCCATCTTTCCAGCCCATACTCCTCTTCTCAAGCTTCTCCTTTCATGCATGTTTCTGCTGGACATTGCTGCGTTTTATTTGTGCTCTGTGTGTGTGTTTTTCTGCTCACTAACCCGTTGCTTCCTTGTACGTTCCAGCCTTTCATTCTTTCGTGTTTTCTTCTTCTCCTTGATTCATCCACCAAAGCTCGACCTCACTTCATTTCTCTTAGCTTCAGTCCCCCAGTCATATTCTTTTCACACCTTGTTCACGAGTTTTCCATGTACTCAAGCTACATGCTACTCTGTATGTGTGTGTTTATTTTGCTCAAAAGCTTGTTCTCTATTCCAATAGTGTCTTCATTCAACTTAGCTCTCCTAGATTTTTCCTTGCCCGAGCTTTTATTTCTCTTTTCATGTATTCATTTTTAAGAGTCCAAGCATGTGCTTTCTTTTTCTCCAGCTCGTTAGCTCCTATGTGCTTCTGCATGTACTCTTCTCTCGTGACTTCCCACGTCAACTTCTTCATGGGTGGCTAGACATGATGCAACATGGAAGTGTAAAATCTAAGCCTTGTTGTTGTGTTCTCTTCATGCAAGGCCCATCCCATAGCTGTTTCTCCTTCTTGTATTACACATGCGATTTATTTCTCCCATTCAAATTTTATTACCCAACAAAAAGTGCACTTGATCCTAACTCTTCTCTTCCTCTTCTTTAAAACAAATTCTTATTCAAGCTCCAATTACATATTAAAATTCTGCACAAAAGAGTGGGAAATATCAAATAGGAATATTCACAAAAATTCTTTATGATAAAATTGAGCATTAAAAATTAATAATTTGTAAATTAATTCCTATAATGCAAAGAATGGCTACCAAGATCGAATTTTACCTAATTAAACTCCTCAAGCCATATTTGCTCATTAAAATGCTTAAGTTAGGAGAATTAAAACATATAAAAATCATGGTTATCAAAACCCATGCCCTCTTTTTTCCTCTCACATGCTCTTTCCTATGTGTTAATGTGTGGACCCCTTATGATGCTGAAGAGTTGTGAAACATGGTCTGTAGCCTTCAATCTATAGCACTTTTTTTCTCTCTCATAAATCTCCTCTAGACCCCCTGCATATCCTCACCTTCTTCTTCTCTTCTCTCATGCCTTTTCATGTGATCATTTTTTTGCTGCTGCCTATGAAAAGTACATGGTTATTTTTTCATTCATTCTTGTGCTTCTTCTATGTTGCCTTCTTTAACTAACACATACTCTCTCTCATGTTTCGTCCTCCCAAAACTCATGGCTTCATATTGACTTCCATGTGAGCTGTCCTATTGTTGAATGTATGCATGTGTGTAAGAGTGAAATGGATGAACTTGGATATGCCTCTCAACCCTAGACTAATCCTTTAAATCCATGTCCTTCATGTTATGTTTTCCCTAACTTGTGCCTCATCATGTATTTTAGACCTTCCTAAAATTCCTTGCTCAACTTCCACATGATTATCTCCCACTTCAGCTTCCTTTCCCACCTAAAACTCTGATTGATTTCTCTTGTGCAACACGAACCAGTCGTGAATATGTTAACTCTTGCTTACAAGTGAATGTGAGGGAATGGGTATAGATGGAGCTTTTACATGAACTCGTGCTTTGGAGTGTGATTGGTTGTGTGTATGAATATGTGAGTAAGTTGGACGTACTACGTGGAAGAACCCATGTCTCTCGTGCATGAATAAGTGAATAACATGGGTGTGTGTCATGTGTACTTCAACAAGCTTCCATGTCTGCATCAAGTGAAGTTCTATGTGTAATGTAACACCATACTTTTAAGATTCAATTCATGCAATTGATATACCTCATCTCATATAATTTCTATGTGGAGTAGCATAATGGCATAGAGACTAAGTCTCAAGAAGTATTTCTATATGGGTAAAATTTTTCTTTCAGAGTCTTGTGGGCCATATAAATTCATCTATCATATTATCATACTTAAATACATGAATACAACTCATTTAAGTCATAAAACTTGGCCCACAACTCGTGGAAAGTAAAGGAACACATAAAACCCTTGTTTGTATTTTTGTCTAAAATTTTGGCTTTCTATCATCAATTTTGGAAAATCATAACTAATTCTAAAAAATTTGAAATCCTATGTTCTTTGCCATTCTGGGAAGCTACACATGTCTATATTATGCTAAAAATATGAACAGGTCATGAAACACCACACAGAGGGCTTTTGACATTCAAAGAGGGACAGAGGTCTGGCTGGCTACTGGTACTATCATAGGTTTCTACAGCAAATTTCAAAACTATCCAATTAATTCCACAAAAATCCAATGAACATGAATGATACCAATCTAGAAAGATACAAATGTTAACTAGAGGGAAAAAATAACATCATCATAGTCCATGCATGTTCAGGCATTAAAAATAAATCAAATAGTAACTTGGGTCAGTTTGGATGCCTGATGTTGGATAGAAATTTAAAAAATGCATATCTCCCTCTCTAGACATCCAAATGGGTGCTTCTAGTTGGAACAAGTCACTAGGAGTTTCTAGTGTCTCCTTATAAAATTTTGCAACAATTGGACATTATTTGCCCCTTGAGTGACAGATTCCATTTTCAAACCTAAGTGAACAGTATACCAATCCAAAACCAGAAAATTTCTCAACTTTGAAAATTCATTAAATATTCTATAAAACTCCAAAAATTCTGCACTTTAGCTTCCCAAAAAGCTCCCAACAAGCTTTAGATGTATACAAAATCTTAAATCAAGAAGAGCTTATTTGGGCAAAAAGAGGTATAGGTTTCCAATATGGTCAATTTTGGTCTATATTAGAGACCAAGTGTGCCCAAATGGTCTTACTTGGTGTTTGGCACCTATTGGACAAGTTTAAAAGCACAAATAAGACTTGTATAAACTGCCCAAGTGGTCCCAAACCTTACACATCTCAATTTGGTCATTCCACTTCCATTATTACACTAATCTAGCTAACCATTCAAGAGCTAAACTTGCCAGTCAATACCTAAAACAAGTTATCTCACACATTTGGCATCAAATTTCATTCATACATCATACATTTGGGTATTTACATATGTTCATATGGTTACATAATAGTTTCATCAAGGGATTACATTATATGCGATGTATATGGCTAAAAAGAAGGCAAAACTAGGCATATTCATATACTTTGATACCTATCTTCTTCTTTTAAGCTTGATGGCCTCCAATACCTTGTTCAATTGTTTCATCTAACATGTTAAGACATTGGAGAGGAGGGATAAGATTCAAAGAATCCCAATAGCTCATCTCCCATTCAATCACACATAAAGCATGCAATACAAGTCTCATAATGCATGCATGGGCGTATTAACATATGTAATCACTTAAAAAGCATTCTTGGCATTTGAAAACATCATGCATAGCATATATAGGCTTGCCAAGTAAGTGGATTAGCCTTACCCATTTACTTGTAGATCTTGGACTTGCCTCACCCATTTCTTTAAGAGGTTTTTGGACTTAACCTTACCCTTGGGAGTCAACTTCATTTTTGGGAGACTCTTTACTTTGTCTCAACCAACTTTAAGGGTTCTTGGCTCATCCTCACCATGGTTAAGGGTTCTTGGCTTTTCCACACTCAAGCAAACCAAAGCCAAGTATCAGAGACATCATTTAGAAACATAATGCATCATCATGGTACCATGGCATATATAATCATGCTAGAATACTTTTCATAGCTTAAAACATACATACACACATTCAAGACAATGTAAGCACACAATTATGCATGAGAGAAGGTGGAGAGAGCTACCTTGCTTGAATTTGCATACTTTTTCCTTAAGACTTGAATCCTCTCCCTTGACCTTATACACCTAAGAAGGTGGAGATGATTCCTCTTAGCCTAAACACATCATATGGAAGCTAATTATACTCTTGGAGCAAAGTTTAAGAACACATAATTACTAGAAAGGCTAGGTGACTTATAAGGCTCTTTTATGGTTCCATAATGCACTTAATGAAGCAACCTTAAGAAAACATCATCTTAGCTCCACTCTATCTATTCATTCATGATTATTGACTCCATTTAAATTTCTTGGAGTCATCATATAATCAATTCTAGGAGCCTAGCTTGGTATTACTTCTTTAAGTCATATTATGGAACATATAAGGCCATCGTGCTATCTATGACTTCTAAACTTCTTTCAAGGCTTTCGCTCATACTCTCCCATCATACATGATATAAAACTAAGCTTGGAAGGAATTAAAACACTCCCTTGGTGCATGGACTCTCCTTGGCCGAAGTTATGCTTCCATAAAGCACCAATGGAGTTTCCTTGCTTCTTTTGATGGGAGAATCATGTAAGAAGCTCTCTTGATGTCTTAGGAAATCATATGAACCCTTAAACATCATAAAATATAGATAGGGTTCATAATAGAGCTCAAGGTGCAATCAAAACCCTAACTTTTCTATCTTGCAAATTCATGGTTTTTACATGGATTTCTTTGCATATTCTTACTCTCCTCCCTCAAATTCATGGAATTCACCCTTGGTTCTCCTCAAAATTCTAGACCTCTTGCATCTACATATATGGGACAAAATAGGGAGAAGAAAGGGCAGGAAGTATCTACCATGGGATGGAAGATTTACCATGTTTTTTCTTGTTTTCTCACTTGATTCTCACTTTCTTTGGCTTCCTCTCTTCAAATCCGAATTTTCCCTCCTTGGTCTAACCTTAAAATAGCACCAAAAACTCTAAGAAAACCATAGGGAGAAAGGGGAGAACAAGAAGAAGAGATTTCCTAAGGAGAAGACTAGGAAATTCTAATAATTTCTTACAGGAAATTCTAATAATTTCTTACCTTTTTCTTGAGTTTTTCCCTTTTCCTTTGCCTTGTTCTTGTGTGCCTCCTTCCCTTGAGCTTTCTCTAGTATTTAGGTAGAGTTTAGTCAATCTAAATGAGGGGAGCAGAAGGATGCTTCATATATATATATAGGTTTAAGAAGGACTTTTTTCAAAAATTTTCATTTTGTCCTTTCTTCTTGGTATTTTTGTTTTTAACTCATTTTAGCTCCTTTTTTAGAACTATCTTTTTTATTATAAAAATTAGGTTCCTACTTTAGTAAAATGCCTTTGGAATCACTTGAATTGGAGCTAAAACCTTTCTGAATGAATCTGTCAAAGTTTGGGTGCACTGACATTGGAAAACGTCCATCGAAGGGGCTTTAATTGTCCCAGGGCTTCTTATGGTTTTCAAGGCCTCTGGGAATATTGGAAAACTCAAAACTTTCATTTAAAAAACCTTCCAAACTCAATTCTAGACCACACAAGTTTTAGTACATTATACGAGAAAGCCTTGTACTTGCTGGTGAAAACTTTGTCGACAAGGTCTCAGAATTTGCACTATAGATTATAGGATCTTGTCGACAAGATCTTTGACCTAGGTGATGAGATGTTATCTCAGTCCTTAAATTAACTTGGTCCATTGTCGTACTTCATGCTCACTATATATTCTAATAGTCGCATAGCATAATCTCTCATTTTTTAAGAACTAGATATTACGTGTAACACCATATTTACTAAGCTCATCTTACATCATTACTAGGCTTATCTCCTTGGATTACATAAGATTTCCAAGAAGAGCTATTAAAAATGTTCCATTAAATTGTGTTACGTCATGTATACAATTCTCATTTCATGTTCCATGGGCCATATGGACTCATCCATCTCATTTTCATATTTAAATACATAAATACAACTCAAAGCCATCTCAAGGAGTGGCCTAGAACTCGAGCTAATGAAGTATATACATGAAAATGAAGTGTGCAACTTCGGACTGAATTTCCAGGTTTCTATCATGAACTTTGAAAAATCATAACTAATTCTAAAAAAATTAAAATCAAGCACACTATACCATTCTAGAAAGCTATAGATGTCTTCTTTATGCTAAAAATAGTTCCAGACCACAACATCGATTTTTAGCTATTGGAAACTGATAGAACAGTAACAAAGGTCACCTATCACTATTAGTATTGTCCTCCAACTTCAAAAATTCATATCTCCCTACTCAGATGTCTAATTGGGGTAATCTCGATAGCCATGGAAAGCTTATCATGTCTAGTTTGACCCTCAAATGACACAGCCTAACCAATTGACTAAATGAATAGTGTTTGCATTAGAACAGCAAAAAAATTCCAATTTTGAAAAATCATAATTAATTCCATAGAGCTCCAAATAATTTGGTCTTTGGCTTCCTAAAAAGCTCTAGATGGGATCTATATGCACGCCAAATTTCATAAGCACGCCAAATTTCATTTGGTTAAATTTTGACATTGGGTTACAAAATGGTCACTTTTATGTCTCATAAGGGCTCCAAATGGTCCATTTTTGCTTCTATGACAACCCTGGCCACTTGAGCACGTGAGAAAGCATCAAAATGGTCTATTAAACTTGTCTCAAAGGTGCACAAACCCAGGTTTCTCAAACTCACTCATCCACCCCAAGTTATACGCAAGAATGCATATGTCAAGTCTTGCCATTCCATACCTAAATCATGCTATTTCATACATATGGCATTAAATCTCATACATACATCATACATTTACATATTTACATATGTCATTAAGGTCATACAATATATAAAATAAAGGATTACATCATGTGCTTCTTATATGGCTACAATTTGGGATTTTCACGCACTTGGTTATCAATCTTCATTCTTTAGGCTTGATGGCTTCTAGTCCTTGGCTTACTTAATCCACCTAGACATGTTAGACATGTAGGGAGGGAGGAATGAGATTCTAGGAATTCCAATAGCTTTTCTCCCTTTCAATCACATATAAAGAATGGAATTCTATGTTTAAAAATGCATGCATGAATATTATGGAACATGTGATCATTCAAGAAGCAATTTCTAGCATTTAAGAAGTCATACAACACATCCATAGGCTTGCCAAGTAAGTGCTTAGCCTCACCCATTCTCTTCTAGGATTTTGGACTTGCCTTACCCTTTTTCTTAAAGGCTTTGAACTAAGCCTTACTCTTGGGAGACTCTTTGTTTTGTCTCAACTATTCTTAAGGGTTCTTGGCTCATCCTCACCATGGCTAGAGGGTTCTTAGCTTCACAACGCTCAAGCAAACCCAAGCAAGTGCACAAGATATCATTTGAATGCATAAAATAACATCATGGTACCATGGCATATAAAATCATGCTAGAATACTTTTTCATGGCTTAACATATGCATACACATATTCAAAGACAAGACAAGATTCATCCATGCATGAGAGAAAGTAGAGAGAGCTACCTTTGTTACAATTGCAAGCTTTCCTTCTTGGATTTGGCTACTCTTCCTCGGCCACACATACAAAAGGAGGTGAAACTTGTTTCTTCTGGCTTAGACACATCATATGGAAGCCAATTATACTCTTGAACAAATTTCTAGAGCCATACATTCATTAGAAAAGCTAGGTAGTTCATATGGCTCTTTTATGGTTCTAGAATGCACTTAATGAATTAACCCTATGGAAACATGATCTTTGCTCCATTATGTTCATTCATTTATGATTCTTGACTCCTTTTAAGACTCTTGGAGTCATCACACAATCAAATTAAGGAGCCTAGCTAGGTGTTGCTTCTTTAATGCATAATATGAACCTAAGATACCATCTTATTATCTATGGCTTCTAAAATTTTTCCAAAGCTTCCTCTCATCTTCTTCCATCATATATGGCCAAAAATAAGCTTGGAACAAATTAAAACTACCGCTAGGTACTCCAACCTTTCTAGGCCGAGATCATGCTCCATTAAGACACCCTTGGAGTTTCTTTACTTCTTTTGAAGGGCGAAGCATGTAGGAAGCTCTCTTGGTGTCTTAGGAGCCTATATGAACTCTTAAACACCATAAAATATAGCTTGGATTCATGGTAGAGTTCAAGGTGCAACCAAAATGTAAAGTCCCACATCGGCTGGAAGGGGCCTGTGGCTAACCCATATAAGTGGGGGAGAATCCTTCCCCACCAAGTTCTCCTAAAGAACTGGTTAAAGGACTTAAACTCGAGACAAGACCTTGGTAAGGGATAGGTAGCCACGCTTCCACCCAAAGTTACACTTCTCCTAGCGAACTGGTTAAAGGTCCTGTGCAGTAAAAGGCAAACCCCTTGAGCGAACTGGTTAAAGGACCTGTACTCAGGACAATACCTTAGGGAGGGATAGGTAGCCACACTTCCATCGAAAGGCGTGCTTTTCCTAAGGGAAAGGAAAAACTCCAACGAACCGAAAAGGTAAGGTCAAAGACCTACGAACCAAGAAGGAAGGGATAATACCTCGGTGGCTTTATGTGTGTGTCAATCTCCTTCCTTTAGTGTTGTTGGCTCCCATTAGCATATCCACTTGGTTCACCTAGCATGTTAGGTAAACCAAGTGGATATGCTAATGGGAGCCAACAACACTAAAGGAAGGAGATTGACACACATACAGAGCCACCGAGGTATTGTCCCTTCCTTCTTGGTTTGTGGGTCTTTGATCTAACAGTAACTTGGACAATTCTGCCTAATTTGGCAAACTTTGAAAATTCAAAATAAATTCTCTAGAGTTTCAAATTAGGTGCTTTTTAGCTTTTCATTTGGTTAGACTTTAGTTTAGCTTAAAATTATGTCACTTTTGAAACTATGAAGGATCTATTATTCCACAACTATTTGAGCATATCCAAAAGCATAAAGACAGCCTATGAGAGCATCCCAAATGGTCTAAATCATTATGCATAACAAAATCACTATCCTAGTTATTACATACATGGACATCAAAGCATAAGGATGTCAAAAACTCACATAAACCTTCATTTAGTTTCAAATCCCATTCATGCATCATATTTACATACATTTACTTGGTTTTAAATCCTATTCATGCATCTTATTTACATACATAAGGAGAAAAGACACATCTAGTAGGTACACTCCCACATTGACTCCTTTCACATGAGGCTCCACTCTATCTTTCATTCACATGTGCATAAGCTTTTACACCAAGGAAGGAATGAGCAAACACATACAGGTCCAGTCACATGCACAGCACTTCACTTCTTCTATGTAAACATAGCAACTCTCTTCTATTTACATACTCCACATAGCACACGGATGAGGGAAGAAGATAGCCACTTACACGTTCTCTCTAGCTTCCATCATTTAGCACTCAAACCTCTCACTTGTAGTAGGCTCATCCATGCACACCCTACATCACATTGCCATCCATTCTTACACTCACCCATATAGATGTAGTAGCTTACACAGTTTCACTTTAATACACTTTATAGCTAGCTCACACACACAAAGGCTCCATCTTCTTTCATCTCACATTGATTCATGCTAGCTTTCACGTGGCAAGGGAGGAGATGCATGGGATTCTTTCATTTACATGGACAACTTTCATCACACAAGCACACGTTCATGCATGGAAATACTCTCATATTACATATAGCTATTACTCGCATGAAACAAACACGAAGGATGCACGTAGCTCTTAATTCACGAGTATTAATTCCATTTTCTCATGCAGGGCAAGTCATATACACAGCACATCACTCCCATAATTCCCCATTACACAAAGGACACCTCATGTGGATGAATGAGAGGCATGGGTTTTCTCTCAGGTTTCATGCACGCCTTTAGTCCACTCTCTCATATCACTCATAGGCCACTTACAAGAGCATAATGGACACGGGTTTAGCATATAGAACCATGGGTTTTAGAGAGCAAAATAGAAACGTATTGGCTTTCACTTATTTCCACACTTATGTGAAGCCATAGGTTAATGCATAAGCTTCTTGCATTTACATGAATGTATGGTCTAGTTTAGCTCATCTCACTCATATGGTATTCACACACGAGCTCTCCATGCACTCCACTCATGGGTTTCTAGACATGGGAGGTGGTGTGGTTTAGGTTTTAGAAGCTAGCCATTAATACCTACATACATGCATGGGAATGACATAAGCAAGGAGTTGACGTGGAATGAGAGGAAAATAGCACGTGAGGAGCAAAAAAAAGAGATTAAATAAAGCAACATGTAGAAACCATGAGTGAAGAGGCTCAATTATAAATAAAGGGAAGAAGTACATGAGCAGGGAAAATGAAAACACGTGAAGGTAAAAGAATGAAGCACGTGGAGGGATTAAAAATAGAAGCTCGAGCAATAGGCATGTTATCTCAATCCATCTCATGCTTCATCTCATTCCATTTTCCATTCAGCCGTGACCATCATCTCTATATTTCCTCCATCATTCTCCATTCCATGGAAGTTTAATTGACTTGGTGGCTAGCTAGGAGGAATCCCTTGGATGGAGAGTTTATAGAGATTACCAAGGGATTTTGGCTAAGAATTTCTATTTCATTTTTCCTCTCTTTTTACATTAATTTTTGCTCATGTATTTGCTTGGTTAAGCTTGTAATGAATTAGGATTGGTGTTGTTTGTAATTGGTGGTTAGTTAGACATCAATTAGAAGAGCATTTGAATGCTTAATTGATTGAATTAAGTATTGGATTTTCATTTTCCTACAATTGTCCATGTATGTAGTCAAGGTATTTGATGAAATGCATGTGAGAAATTAAGTGCTTGAATATCTAATTTAAGGTCTCTTTAGAGTTTAATTGGTTTATTGAACATTCTAAGGTAATAATTTATATGCTAATTTGATTTATTAATCACTCAATTCAAGTGTTCATTAATCCTAATGACAAGAGTTAAGATTCGATGCAAAGTTGAGGTTTCAATTCAACATTAAATTACTAATCTCTTGAATCTTGTGTGGTTACTCAAGATAACTTACTATGAACACAAACAAGAACTCTTAAACCAAAACCAATGATAATTGAATTAGGATAAGAATAGTGGATACCAAGGGATGAATCCAAAGCTAGTCATATGTTTATTAGTACCTTATTAGTTTAGGTAGTAGTTAGAAATTTTAATTCATTCTAATTTTAGTTAGTTTAATTAAATCAAAACCCCCTTAATTATGCAACTTTTAGATTTTCTTTTATACTTAAAAAACTCAATTGAACATTGAAATTCATTTCCAAAGAAATGAATTAAGTTGCATCTTATATTACAAATCTTACTTAACCTAGTTTATTTGAGGTTGCTTGACACAACCATCAATCTACATCACATATACATCATGTGGTTACAAACTTTGACATCAAAATACCCAATTTCCTATTCTATTGTCAAAATCTTACTCTTCAAAATGTTTGGCCTCTATTTCTTGTTCCTTAAGCTTCATCTAGACATGGTTAGACATAATATGGGGAAGAGTGAGATTCAAAGAATCCTAATTGCTCTTTACCCTTTCAAACATACATATATGGTGCATTTACATGTCAAAGAATGCATGCATGGCATAAAAGCTACTAATGAACATACATAAATCAATTTCCTTGTCATGTAAACTCATGCGTGTCAAACATTGGCTCTAAAGTGTGTTAGTCTAGTCTCACCCAATTTCTTTGGGCTTTTGGATTTTCCTCACCCACTTTAAGAGACTTTTGACTTAGCCTCACTCCTTCTTGAGACCTTTGGCTTTGTCCCACCTATTCTTAAGGACTTTTGGTTCATCCTCACCCATTCTAAGGAACTTTTGGCATAACCATACCTATTCAAGCCACTTTGCATTCAAAATCACATTTCAAGGAGCATAATGGTACCATAATAAGTAATCAATAACTAGAAATATATCTCATGGTTTAAACGTACATACAAGCATCCGATGACAAGCAAACATCCAAGTAATATATGCAAGAAAGGTTAAAGAGGTACCTTGTATCAAAATCACACACTTTTCCTTTATTCTTTCCTTTCCTTTCTTGGCCATACACTTGCACTTAGGAGAATCTTGATTTGCTTGGCCCAGACACATCAATAAGGCACAATTCAATCATTGGAACCCATTCTAGCCTTGTACAAACTCTATGCAAGCTCACTTTCCCATATGACATCAATATGGTTCCATAAAAGGGCATAATGAAATAAACCTTAGAATTCATGATCTTGGCACCAATTTCTCATTCAATTTAAGTCTCTTGGTTCCATTTAGACTCTTTGAAGTCATCACAGTTTCAATTCAAGGAGCCTAGATTTAAGTTGCTTCTATATGTCTTAAAAGTGAAACTAAACCTCCATCTCACAAACTATGATTTCTAAATTCAAACCAATACTTCCCTTAATGTTTGCTAGTCATATCTAGGCTATTCCCATCCTTGGAATTAATTAAAACTCTCCCCAAGTGCTTGGACTGCTCTTAGCTAAGACATGGAGCTAGGTGAACATCCATGGAGTTTGTATGATTTTCTTTAGAGAATTGGCACTTGTAAAGCTTCCTAGATGTTTTATTATCTCTTAAATACTCTTACATAAGCTAGATTATCATTAGAAAGCTTCAAAATTGGCTAGGTGCACTAAGAATCCTAAGTTACAAAACTTGATTTCTAAAGCTTTTCTTTTAAATCTAATTATATATTCTTATTCCTCATGCTTAAAAACCCTTGTCTCTACCTCATTTTAGATTGAATTCATTCCCTCTTGATTGGGCCTAGGGTTGGTTGAAAATGTACATGGAGGGAGCAGCTAAGAAAAGTAAGAAAGCCATGAAGTTTACTTTAATTTCAAAGCTTTTCAAGAACACTTTCACTTGCTTTGAACTTCTCCTTCAATTTCTAAATTTCTCCTACTGAACTAGTCCTAAATTAGTCATGAAAACCATGGGAAAAAAGAGGAGAAAGAGGAAAAGAAGATTGGTGAAAGAGAAGACATGAAAAATGATGGATTTTCTTACCTTTTGCTTAGTTTCTCCTTCCTTTCTTCCACCCTTCTTGTGTGCCTCTCCCCACTACCCTTAGTTCTGCTTTGGAGTGGAAGTAAGTCAGTTAGAAGGAGTGGGCAAAAGTGGGTCTTGTTTTAAGGGGGCTAAGGCTCATTTAGATAACTTTTCAAAATTATAATTTAGTCCCTCATCTTTGTTTTATCCAATTAGGTTTATTTCTACTCCTTTTTTAGAACTGTCTTTTTCATATGAAAATTTAGATTTTTTAATTCATAAAATGCCTTTGGTTTTATCCAAATTAGATTTAAAACCTTCCCAAATGAATTAGTCAAAATTTTGGTCAATTGATAACCAAAAACATAAAACCCTAAGAAACTCAATTTTCCATTTAAAAGTTAGCCAAAATTATAAAAATATCATTAGATTTTTTTGATTTTATTTAGCTATTATGGCTTTCATTTCCCTTGCATCCTCATTTTTAATTATTTAGAATTGTGTCCTAATTTTATTTAACTTCAAATCATTCAATTTAAGGGACCGTCTTTATATTTTCCTCAGTTTAGGACTTTTAGGACATGCTAGGTATTATAGTCAAGGCAAATGGAAGAAGTGGGGTCTGCTATATATAGGCTAGAGGTTCATTTAAGACCTTTTAAAATTTTAATTTTGCCCTTCATTCTTGGTTCTTGCTATTTGAGGTCATTTTAACTTCTTTTCGAGAATCATCTTTTCTATTATGAAATTTAGGTCCTCTAATTCATAAAATCCCTTTGGTTTCACCTAAATTGAATTTAAAATCTTCTCCAATGAATTGGTTAAAGTTTTAGTCAACTGACACTTTAAAATGTAAACTGGAAGGGTTTTAATTATTCTAGGGACTCTTATAGTTTTTAAGGCCTCTAAGAACCACGAAAGACTCAATTTTTTCATTTAAAGATCCCTCCCTTGAGTTTTCTAAAAGTTGCTCAAAATTATAGAAAATGTCACTTTATTTTTGTCAATTTTTATCTAGCTTTTCTAGCTCTAGTTTCCAGGTATCTTAAGTTGTGTATCCCTATTTCTAATTGTCTAAATTATTTTTCTAATTTTATTAAGCCTATAATCATTTAATTTAGAGGACTTCCATTAGTAATCTACTTAGTTTACGAATTTTAAAATGATGGATGTTACAAAAAGGGGATGAAATGGATAGCCATAAAACAGAGAACTAACAAATCAATTAATCCTCTAAGTCTTTCTCAAAAAGGTCAATCTAATACCTCAACAATTTCAAGAATCCAATCAAAAATTATAACTATAATTATCAAGTAATTACAAGCTAAACCTAGACTTATAAAACCAGAAAATTGCAACATTAAGAGAAGAAGAAGAGGAGAAAAGAATTAACCAAATCTTGGACCATTTGTCTTAGGTTAAAATCTACACTTCAAAGCCTTCATCCTAAGCTAGCTATAGGGAAGAATCTACTTTCAAAAATGAGGAGAGTGTGAATGATGTTCTTGTTCCTAGTTTTATATGAATCTCTTCTTGAGAACCCAAGAGTCCAAACCCCTCTCCTTCTTACATGTTCTCTTCCCTCTCTCTCTCTCTCTCTTTCTCTCTCTCTGTACCTAAGATTCCTCAATCCACGTCCTTCTTTTTCCACACTCCTTCATTTAAAAAGCCCTCCTGTGTGAATTCCAAAGTTTGCTCAAAATTACAAAAATGCCATTACATTTCGTAAGCTTTTCGTAAGAAATTTTTTTTTTTCATTCTAGCTCCAATTTTCTTTCTTCTGAGCCTGGGATTCTCATTTTTAGAAGTCTAGAATGCTTCGTAAATTTTTCAGGACCTTAACTACATCATCTCGAGGGACTTCCTTTTGTAGCTAGTGAATTTTGGTTGTTTACAGAGAAACTGTTCATTACATTTCTCACATTTTCTTTGGTTTTCGGAGAACTAGATATTACATTAAAGGCTAAGTATAAAGGAGCCAGAGACCAAAGTGCAAAAAGGTTATGAGGCAAGCAAAATATATAGATTTCCTGAAAGTTTGGGAAACCCTAATTTGACCCCCTATTTGTGGCTCTAGGCACGAGTATAAAAAATTGAGCAGGAATCTTATAAATCTGTGACCCACGGTTAAACCTATTTGATAAGGTAGATTCGATGACACCAAGTTGTTCAGATGGCCTAAGAGATCCAGTCGGGATCTAGTTAGCTTGATCAGTAGCCATAGGAAAGTTAGAAAGAGGAAATTGTAACACCTATAGAAATAAGAATAGCTAAAGGGCTAAGAAACCTTGAAGGAGTTTTAGGGACTAAATTGCAAGAAATAAAAATTTTAGAGCACAATCATAACATAGAATAGTGAAAATTACACCTAAAAACTTAGATGTCCGATTGACACCAAAATTTATGAAGATCGAGGTTAAAGGCCCCTGATCCATGTTTGAGGCTCAATATGGCCAGAAAGTAAAGAAAATAATATTTATAAATCTTAGAAAGTCTAAAAGTATACATTGTACTGTAAAATCTTAATCGGGTCCAGACACCGATTTTGAATTACTGTAAGGTCCAATAGCCAATTTTACAGGCCCAATAAGAGAAAAGAAAGTATAATTAGGGTTTTAGAAAAGATGAAACCTAAATATAAATATAAAATAAAGAGGAAAGAAAAGAAAGGAATTTTGGTTAGTTTAAGGGATTAACCATGGTTAGGTTAGAAATTGACCGTGGTTAAGTAAAAAAATTAATCATGGTTAGTTACCATCAAATCACCATAACTTAAGGGCTAAGAATAGGCATCCAAGTGTGTGGCTAAGAAATTTTAGGAAGAAGATATTTAGTCATGAAATTAGAAAATCAAAAGAAAAAGAATGGAAGGTTAAAATTTAATCTTGAAAAGGTTGATCCAAGAGTCCAAATTTGGTATGACCATTTAACTTCATTTAAGTTCATCTTCTTCACCTCTATTAAGCCATTTTCACACCACACACAAGGGAAAAAGAGAGAAAAACGTGAAGAGAGAGAGAGTGTGTGTAATGTCTAGTTTTTGTTAAACAACAGAAACAGGTACGTTTTCAGAGCAAGTCCCCCGAAATGAAATAGTTAAGTTCCCAAAAAATTGATAACATTCGAGCCTCCTAAAAATGAGAATTGTAGCCTCAGACAGAAGGAAAAACGGAGCTAGAATGAAGAAACAAATTTTGACGGAAACCTTACGAAATGTAATGGCATTTTCGTAATTTTGGGAAATTTTTGGAATTCACACAGGAGGGTTTTTTAAACCAAATTTTTGAGTTCTCTAGGGTTCTTAGAGGCCCTAAAAACCATCGGAAGCCCCGGGATAGTTAAATCTCTTCCAATGGATGTTTTCCAACGTCGGTGTGCCCAAATTTTGACAGATCCATTCGGAAAGGTTTTAGCTCCGATTTGAGTGATTCCAAAGGCATTTTTCTTCATTGGGAATCTAAATTTTATAATAGAAAAGACAGTTCTCAAAAAGGAGCTAAAATGAAGGAGAAAAGAAAATGCAAAGTATGAAGGGCAAAATTAGAATTTTTGAAAAAGTCACTTTTTCCTACCTATATATAGGTGGTGCCTCACACTTGCCCTCATTTCTCTTCAGATTTTCCAGCCCCAAACCAGAAGAAAAACCCTAAGGGAGAGGTGCCCAAGAGAGGAAGAGAAAAACCAAGCTTAAGGTATGTTTTCATGGTGATTTTACTTGCTTTTCTTCATCCACACCTTCTCCCCTCCCTTCTCCTTTGTTTTATTGGATTAAAATGAGGTTTATAAATCTGATTCAAGGGATATATTCAAGGGAAAGTTCGGATTTGAAGAGAGGAGCTTGGAGAAATCAAGATTCAAGCCAAACTAAGCAAGAAAACAAGGTAAAAATGCATCCTATAGTTCATATCTTCCATGGCCCTTCTTCTCCATTTTGACCTAGCCTAAGAACCATAGGAAGATCTGATTTTCAAGCCCAAACAAGCATGATTCTTAGGTATTTAAGGGAGAGGAATAAGAATATGCAAAGGAAACCATGAAATAGGCATTAGGATTCAAGATGCAAAACCTAGGGTTTCTAGTGCACCTTTCAAATTCTGAATTTATGTGATGCTTCCTAGGTCTAAGTTAGAGTATAAATGAGTTCTTGAGACACTAAAGATCTCCCCACAAGCTTCTTCCTTCAAGAAAATGAAGAAAACTCCATGAAGCCCAAAACTTAAGCATGTCTCAGCCAAGAGGGGATCTTGTAGGTGGGGGGAGTTTTAAATTTTTCTAAGGCTATTCTTGAGTAATATTTGATGAATGAAAATGAAAAGAGGCCTTCAAAAAAATTTAGAACTTATGGAAAGTGATTTGGTATCTTAGGTTCCATATTATGACCTAAAGAAGCAACATGGTGTTAGGCCATTTGTTTTAATGATGTGATGACTCCAAGAGACTTAAAAGGAGTCAAGAATCATATTTGAAAGGAAAGAATGAGGCCTAGAAATCATTTGACAGATGTTGCTTCATTAGGTGCCAATATGGACCATAATGGGGGTTATAAAGCCACCTAGTGTTTAAGTAAGTTGCATGGCCTTAGAAATTATTTCATGAACCTAATTGGCTCCCATATATTGTATTTAGGCCAAGAGAAACCATCCCCACCAATTTTTGGGTGTGTGGCCGAAAGAGGAGGCTTGAATCCTAAAGGAAAAGTGTGTATTTGTATACAAAGTAGCTCTCTCCACCTTCTCTCATGCATGGATGTGTGTTTAGCTTATTATAGAATGTGTGTATGTGTATTTTCAAGCTTTGAAAAGTATGTTAGCATGCCTTTATATGTCATGATGCTTGATACCATGTTATGTTTTCAAATGCTTACATGATGATTGTGTGAGTTTGCTTGAGTGTGGAGAGGCCAAGAACTCTTCCCTTGGGTGAGGATAAGCCAAGAACCCTTGAGCTTAGTTGAGACAAAGTAAAGAGTCTCCCAAAAGCAAAGTGGGCTCCCAAGAGTATGGTTAAGTCCAAAGCTCTTAAAGAATGGGTGAGGTAAGTCCAAAATCCACGACGAGAAGTGTGAGGCCAATCTAAACACTTGGTGAGCTCTTGAATGTCTTGTATGATTGATTCACATGCCAAGTTTGCTTTTAAAATGTCTATGACTTCTATTTCCTCCATGCATGCATTTAAAAAGCTTGCTTTGCACATATTATGTATGATTGAATGGGAGATGAGCTATTGGGATTCTTTGAATCTCATCCCCTCCTTTCCAATGATCTAACATACTAGGTGGACTAAGTAATTATGGTGAAGGGAGCCAACAACTATGAAGAAGAAAGATTGACAAGCTTATACATAGTTTTGTCCATTTTGGAACCATAATGATGGTTCATATTATATATGATGTTGTATATGTACAATGAACCTTGAGACATATGTAAATATACTATTATGTAATTTTTAGAGCCATGGATATGATGTATGAGCTTTAGAATACAATTTGAGTTTTGAATGTCCAATTATGCATTGTGGAAGTTTAATGGAAATATGCATAAGTGTGGGTTGAATGACCAAAATGAGATGCATGAGGTTTGGGACCATTTGAGCAGCTCACCCAAGTCTCAAATAAGCTTTTAAACTTGTCCAAAAGGTGCCAAGACCAAGGGAAATCTATTTGGCAACTTTGGTACCCAATATGGAGCCAAAATTGACCATAATGGAACCCTATGTCACTTTTTAGCCTAAAATTTGGCATGAAATTAGGTCTCATTGAGAGGTCTTTAGGAAGCTAAAGAACATAATTTTTAGAGGTCTAGAGAATATTTGATGAATTTGCAAAGTTGGAATTTTCTATTGTTTCTGGTATGTGCATTGTTCACACTGGTGGATTTGAGTTTTGTGTCATTCGATGGTCAAATAGTGTCCAATTCTAGTGAAACTTTATAGGCACAAACTAGAGGTCATAATATTTCTGTACCACCGAGATTACCTCATTTGGAGGTCTGAGTAGAGAGTTAAGTATTTTTGAAGTTGGCTGTCAGTCGCAATGGCACCCCAAGAGTCCAGTTATTGTTCCATAGGATTCCAATGGCTAAATGTATCGGTTTCATTCTGTAATTATTTTTAGAATAATTTAACATTTTTATCTTTCCAGAATGACCAAATGTGTGTGATTTCAATTTTTATAGAATTAGTTATGAATTTTAGAAATTTGTATCAGTAATCTGAACAACAGCCCAGGCAGCCAGCGACCTCTGTATTGTTTTGGATGTCAAATGTCCTCCATGATATGTGTTATGATTAGGACATATTTTTAATATTAATTAGACATCCTAATATTTCTATAATGATCAAGATTTCATTTTTTTGAATTTTCTAGATTTAGTTATGATTTTCCAAATTTTGCCCAGAAAAGAGGCCAAGTCTGGCCGAAAATGAATTCCCATTTTTCAAGCTCCATTTCAGGTTCCATGGATTGTAGGCATGTTTTTCAGGTGTAAACAAGTTGTAATGATATAACTAAATATGAGGATGCATAGCATGAGCTCACAAGGTCCACGTGACACCGAAATGAATTTTTAGATACGACGCAACGCAAAAATAATCATTATTTCTTTGGCTTTTCCATGAAAAACCACTATGATTCATGATATTATGTCATTTAAATATATGAGATGAGCTAGAAATTATGGTGTTACATAGAGGGAGGAAAGGTGGAGAGAAAGTGAAATCAAGCAAAACTACCACAATTCTTCATCAAATTTCTTCACCTTCTTCATTCTCCAATCATTTTCTTCAAAAGGCAACTGCATCTTCATCCTTTCTTCAACGCGGCATGTTGGTATAAGAGGGAAAAGAAGGGATTCTAGTGTGAGAAAAGAAAAGGAAGCAAGGATTAAGCTTAAAGAGTAAGTTTTCTCCACTTTGCACTTGAAAATCACATTGTTTAAGTTAGTTTTGTTAAACCCTAGTTATGGGTCACTTTTGGATAGCATATAGATGATTAATAATGGAGTTTATATGTTGAATATAAATGCCTAGGAATGGAGTTTATATGTTGACTATAAAGGCCACATGAGCTTATTCATTGTTGTTATATGCTGGAATATTGAAAAACACAAAGATTGTAATTTTTGGGAAAATGGAAATTATAGGGAGATGCTATCAAAATTTCCTCAAATTTTTTATGGTGTTTTATTAATGTCCTAAAGTCACGTATACCAAATTTCAAGTCCTAAAACATAAAGGAAGAGGCTATGAAATTTTTAGAACCAAAGAAACTCAATTTTGGGCCTAAAATAAAGCTAGGTTATGTTATGACCAAAACGTGTTATTGGGGTAGGAATTTGATAATTTTAAGCATTCAAATAGATTCAAAAGCATATTTTTAGCTAGGAATATTTATGGGAAAGCTCCTAAAACTCATGGAATAAAATTACAAATCTTTGGCCAAGAAAGGCACACTATTCGACCATAGTGGATTAGAAGGGAAGGTGTTGGATTTTTCCAATTCAAATTGTTCCAATGAGTTTAAAAGGGATTAATTTAAGATTTAAGGTCTATGTGTTGATGGTAATGAATTATCATTATGATTATAGAGTTTGAAATTTGTTTGTGAACTCCAAGAGCAAGTGGACCAAGTTCCAAAGCTTGAGGAGCAAAATTTGCTAAGGTAATAATTTCCCTCTCTCTTTCTTTAAGCTTGTATGTTTGTATAATGATGAGTGTTATGCTATATCAAGTTGTCATTTATGCTATAAGATGAGACATGTATGCTTGGATTGTAGTTGGCCTTGTATGAAATTCCTTACATTACTATGTGGTATGTGGCACCTTGATTGACATTATGTTATGTACTTACATGCTTGCTTGTGAATGAGATTGGTTTACTACTACTGAGATTTCATAATCTCACCTCAAATATAACCCATGCTAGGTTTGAGTTTAAGCAAAGAAAGGGCAAAGAATGTGGAGGCATAAATCGAGGACCTTACTTTTATGTATCATATTTTGTTATGTAATTAAATATCCTTGGATTATTGTGTGTATGAGTTATGTTATGATATTGTACGGTACTCAGGTATGTAATAGAAAGCCATGTATATATTCAACTCTTAAGTACAAAGAATATGATTAGCGTGCCTAAAATGCAAAGATGCATATGCTTATATAAATGCGAAATAATAATATGTCAAGTGAAGGGTAAAATTGTCCATTTTTTGTCGAGATACATTCATATGGAATTATATGCATTCCATTGAGTAAGTATTTTTTCCTTGTAAAGGACTTAGAGATTTGGAATTAGAACCTTGAACCGACCTCATATGATTTTTCTATAATTAATTATGTATTTTCAAATTTGGACAAAATTCTAGGAATGACCAAATGAATAGTGAAATTGCATGAGGAAGTTTTTAAAAGGAAAAATTTTAATCAGTTTAGGCTTCCATTGATTCTTCTAAGTTCTATATGAGGCATTTGTAGTAGGAAAAGTGTTATATAGTAATGTATGACAATATGCTTGTCTATTATCTACATCTCCACCACTTAAACTCAAATGCCAATGTATGAATCATAAGGTCTTTATCATGGTTGTAATGTAGGTCAAGGTAAGAAATAAGTGGTAACAGAAGGAATAAGGACAAATCAAGAAACAAAATGGATATTTAAAATCATCAAGAGCATAAGGAAAGATGCATACAGAATGGAATAAATGTGCATTCCAAGGCCTTATTCACTTCAAACAAACATATGCACAATGAAAACAAAAAGTAACTTTTCTTTCTTTCTTTTCCTTTTCTTTTTCTCATTTCACATGCTTTTCTTTACTTTTCTTCTTTAATTTTTTTTCTCATTTTCTTTCTTCAAACTTGTTTTTCAACTATGTACATCAATAAAAACACAAATTGAATGCCCTAAAATTGATGTGAAAATGCACATCTACCTACCTTATCAAGATAAAATGCTCTTAACAATTAAAAGTATCCTAATCAAGGTAGGAAAAGATATTTATTTGTTTTTCATGGTTAAATGCTAAAAAAAGAAAACATATAAAGCTCAAAGAGATAAAACAATTTGTAAAACACATGTGGGATGACTATTTGTCTTTATCTACAATAAAACAAAAGAAGAATAAATGCTGTATGTAACAATCGGGAAAAGGGGAAAAGGAAAAGAAAGTAGAAAGCTGGAAAAATTCGAAATCCAGAAATTTTGCTAAGTCTTCTCGTAACAGCGAGAAATGGTCTCGCTGCAGCGAGAGTACCTGTTCGCAATAGCGAAGGTGATTCTAGCTATAGCGAGTGCGGGCAGTAGTCTATACAGAAACCAGGGACTTTCTCGCCGTAGCGTGCACCATAGCGAGAGTGGTAGTCTGGAACTAACACGAGTTCGCCATAGCAAAGGTTAAATCTCGCTATAGAGAAGCTAGATAACACAAGCTCGCCGTAGCGAAGGTTAATTTTCGCCGTAGCGAGGCTCAGTCCAGAAGAGAGTAAAAGGTGAGAAATTTACTACTTTACACGACCCAACTCATTCCTTCTCTCATTTTTGCCCTAGACTTCGACCCAATGAGAGAAAAAGGCGTGGAGAGTGAGGGAAACTAAGAGAAGGAGGAAGAGTAAGGGAAAGGTAAGCAAGATCCTCCTATTTCTTCTTAGAATTCTGATCTCCTCTCTTTGCCCTCTCTTCCTACGGTTTTGTTTATGAGTTTAGTGAGGTTTTGGCCATGGGTCAGAAGAGGGAAAGTGGAAAACACTCTTGAATCTCTTTGTTTTCTTTGAAAATGTTGTTTCCACTACCTTAGGAACTTGAGAAAGAGGAAGAATTGATGGCATTCTAGAGAGAGAGAGAGAACCTCTAGGTTTTGGTATGTTAGGAGAGTTTGATCTGAAGGTCATATTCTAAGAGAGTAATTCTATGTTCTTGATTGTGTCTAGGCTCAAGTGAAGCACCTCCATCAAGGTGTGAGTGTGAAATTAAGAAGGGAGAAGAAAATTTGAAAGGGAAGACTTGTGTTGGCTTTGGCTTATAAGGTAGCTCTCTTCCCACTCTTTCTTGTTGTATTCTTGGATGTAATTGTCATTGTATGTTTATGTATATGCTTATTGTGTAGAATATGCAATATGCTATTGCTTTGATGCATTGATGCCAATGTGCTTGTGTGTTGGATTGTGAGAATTGCTCGGGTGAGGTAGTGCCGAAAGTCCCTTAAGATGGGTGAGGTGAAGCCGAAAGTCCATTGAGATGGGTGAGACAAGGCCAAAAGTCTCATAACCGAGTGAGGCCAAGTCAAACGTCTCTAAACTCGGGTGAGGCCATCCAAAAGTCCCTAAACTCAGGTGAGGCTAGACCAAAAGTCCCTGGAGCCCATTTTTGGCATTGTTGTGTTTTCCATAGCATGTACAACATGTAATGTGATTGAGAATGGTTGGATGCCAAATTATATGCTTTGACTTGTTATATGCCTTGATTGTTTACTTGAATGAGTGCATGAGCTACTGAGATTCCCTGAATCTCACCCCTTCCCCTCCCAACTTAACATGCTAGGTGGAGCTCAAGGAGATACGAGTGCACACCAAGGAGCCTAGATGCATGTGTAGCTAGGTGTTTGTTTATTTTGGTCTTTTGATGTAATTTTGATGTAAAGAGGTGCCAAAATGAATATGCACCTTCTATTTTTGAGATGTACATGTTGTAGTAAGTGTAAAAGTATGGATATATGATGTACAAACTATGCATAGAGCCAAATTAATGGAACTGTGGGTTTTACCCCTTTTGTTGAATGTATGTGATAGTGTATTTTTGGCCATAGCATAGTAAGTTTGGAATGTATGATGATTTAGACCACTTGGACTTGTTATATAAACTAGTTTTATGCTTTCAAACTTATCCATGAGGAGTGAGAATGTGTGAGAGGCCATTTGGACCCATTTTGGACCTCTTGGGTGCCAAAACCGGTAATTTTGTGAGCTCCATCAAAGTATGACCGATGAGCTCCTCTTGCCATGAAATTTGGCATGCCTCTAGAGTTTGTAGAAAGCTTCTTCAGAAGCTAAAGTTGGTAATATTCAGAGGTCTAGAGAATATTTGGTGAATTGTTGAAATTGGGAAAAATCCATGGTTTGGTCATGTACTGTTTCATTAGTCCGAAAATGAAACCATGTCATTCATAGACCAAACAGTAGCCAAATGTCGTGAAATTTTATACACATAAACTAAAAAACCACAATGACCTATACCAACTAGAATCACCTAAATTGGAGGTCTGTAGAGAGAGAACGAACCGTCTGAAGTTCTGTATCAGCATTAGGGAGCCACCTGACCTCCGTTACTGTTCCATCAGTTTTTGGGGTCTATGGGCTGCTGAACTGATCTAGACTTATTTTTTTACTCTAGTAGACATCTGTAGATTTTCAAATTGGTATAGTGTACCCAGATTGGATTTTTGTGAATTTAGTTACGAATTTTTGAAGTTCATGACAGTAAGCTGCGCCAGAAACAGAGACAGCCGGACCTTTGTCTGATTTTCAATGTCAAACATGGTCCAAACGCTGAGATTATGATTGGAAATTATTTTTAGTGTAAATATAACACTTAGAGCTTTCTTGAGAGCTATGGTTTGCTAGATTCCCATTTTTCTATAATTAGTTATGATTTTCCAAAGTTAGAGCCAAAATATGACTTTTGGGCCCAAGTGGGAAAATTGCATTTTTCTGGTTTTTGGCTCCATACCCGTGGCTTATGGCTTGTTTTATGCTATGTATGAGTTGTATAAATGGATTGTGAGTAGAGAAAGCAAGTGATGGGTTCACAGGACCCACGGGGCAGAAGATGAGTGTATGAAATCCCATTTCATAGCATGAAAATGCCACGGATTGGTATTGGTTTTTTGGAAATCATATGGAACCGAGCCCAGTGAGAGGCTAGATAGCGATAGTAGATTAAGGTGTTACATTTTTGGTATCAGAGAATGGTTCAGGCACTTTTGCTCAATGTTAGACTCTTGAATGCTATGATTTGCTTGTGTTTGGTGTGAATGGTCATGGAAGTGGTAGCATCCTTATGCATGTGTGCTTGTGATATCATTGTGAACTGAGAATTGCTACTTCTTTTCAGACATGGTTGAGACTAGACGGGGCAAGGGTAAAGGCAGACCGCCCAGGGCTCAGAGAGCTGAGCCAGAGGTTCCTATTGGGACTGAGGATCCTCTGCGGGCCATCATGGAGAGACTTGATCGGTATGAGGCCATGATGGGCCAGCATCAGGAGATGCTGGAACAGTAGAGGTATATTGCCCAGCAATAGCATGATATGATTATGCATTTGTAAGACACCCTTGCTAGGCAAGAAGATGCTAGAAGAGATGTCCCTGTACCTCAACCATCCGCATCCAGTATTCCACTTGCACCTCCCCCGGAGCCTGCTGCTCCACAGACCCATACGCCTATCCAAAAAGTGTTGAAGCAGTTTAGGCAGAACAATCCAACCTCGTTTGACGGGGAGTTAGATGCGGATAAGGCAGAGGCTTGGGTGATGCAGCTTAAGAAAATATTCTCAGTGATGGATTGTACCACCGAGCAGAAAGCCCAGCTAGCCACTTTCATGCTAGAAAAGGAAGCTGATAGATGGTGGTGTAGCACGAAACCTCTTATGGAGACCAAGAATATACAGATAACTTGGGAGACTTTCTTGGTCGAGTTTTATGAGAAGTATGTCCCTAGTTTGGTGAGGAAAAAGAAAGAGATGGAATTCATGAGTTTGAGACAGACGGATGAGATGACTGTGGACCAATATATGGCCAAGTTCATTAAGTTGTCTCGGTATTCCTCTTACCTCCAGAGGTATGATGATGAACCCTGGAGATGTGATCAGTTTGAGACTAGGTTGAGGCCCCTGATTTGCAATAGAGTCACTCCACAGCGGATCAGAAAGTTTAATACTCTTATGGAGGTCAGCAGGGTGATTGAGACTAACTTGCAAGTTACCATGCCTGCTGCAACTACGGCTAGTCAAAAGAGGGTTCTGGATTTGAAAAGGCCAAAACCAGAAGAGGGCTCTAGTTTGACACCTAGTACTAAGAGGAGAGGTAAGGGGCCATGGAATAAAAGGTAGCAGCGAGCTGTGCCACCTCCTCGGGGCCAGTCATCCTTCCAGCAGTCTTCGGTGACATGTTTCAAGTGTGGGAAGCCGGGGCACATTGCTAGACACTGTCCTCAGATGGAGACAGTGCCTCCTCCTAGACCATAGACCCAGGGCCGAGTGTTTGCCCTTACTCAGCAGGAAGCCAGTGCATCTCCCAGTTTGATCTGAGGTACGTTGACAGTGAATGGCTTTCCTGTAGTAGCTATGTTTGATTCGGGTGCTAGTCACTCATTTATATCTTATGATTGTGTGAGGAAATTGGGTCTGGTCGTTAGTGTCTTGCCATTTGACTTATCTGTCACTACATCCACTGGAGGCCACGTGGTTACTTCCCATACTTGCTTAAATGTCACTGTTCAGTTTAACCATTGTCATACCACTATTGATTTGGTTTGTATGCCCTTCCATGATATTGATTTGATCATTGGTATGAACTGGTTGGCTGCAAATAATGCCATACTTGATTGTGAACACCGAACTATTTCCCTACCTGCTTGTGGGACCATACCTAGGGTAGGAGCTGAGTTATCCTTTATGACTACTGCCCAGGCTGAGAGATATTTAGAGTGTGGATGTCAAAGGTTTCTAGTCTTTTTCTCTATTCAGGCCATGATAGAAGAAGGGATAGAGGAGATCCCAGTTGTCAGGGAATTCCCGGAGGTTTTCCCTAAAGAGTTTGACTTTAGTGGCGTACCCCCTGAGTGAGAATTAAAGTTCCCTATAGACATAGTGCCTGGGGCTGGACCGGTGTCCAAGGCTCCTTACAGGATGGCTCTCGCCGAGCTTGCTGAGTTGAAAGAGCAGATAGAGGAATTGTTAGAGAAAGGGTTTATCTGTCCTAGTGTTTCACCTTGGGGTGCTCCGGTGTTATTTGTGAAATAGAAATATGGTAGCTTGCGTTTGTGTATAGATTACAGAGAGTTGAATAAAGTTACCATCAAGAATAAATATCCTCTCCCTAGAATTGATGATTTGTTAGATCAGTTGGCTAGGGCATTTGTGTTTTCCAAGATAGATCTTAGATCTGGGTACCACTAGTTGAGAGTGAGAACTGAAGACGTCTCTAAGACGGCCTTCAGAACGAGATATGGGCACTATGAGTTCCTTGTGATGCCATTTGGGTTGACGAATGCGCCTGCTGTGTTCATGGATTACATGAACAGGGTATTCAGACCGTATCTAGATCAGTTTGTGGTAGTCTTTATTGATGATATTTTAGTGTACTCCCGATCTTTTGAGGAGCACGAGAGGCATTTGAGATTAGTCCTAGACACCTTGAGAGAGAAAAGGTTGTTCGCCAAACTTAGTAAATGTGAGTTTTAGCTGACCGAGGTACGATTCTTAGGTCATGTGATCTCACGAGACGAGGTTGCGGTTGATCCCCATAAAGTTGAGGCTGTGTTACAGTGGGATAGACCTAGAACGATCACCAAGGTCAGGAGTTTCCTAGGTTTGGCAGGGTATTATAGACGGTTTATTCAGGACTTTTCTCGAATGGCCTTACCACTGACGAGGCTAACTAGGAAAGATACACCTTTTGTGTGGGATGAGAGATATGAGAAGAGTTTCCAGGAGTTGAAACTCTGTTTGACCACTGCCCCTGTACTGATTATCCCTTACCCTAGTGAACCATTTGTGGTTTATTGTGATGCTTCGGGCAAAGGGTTAGGATGTGTGTTGATGCAGCAGGGTCGAGTAGTGGCATATGCCTCGAGGCAGTCAAGGCCTCATGAGGAGAATTACCCCACGCATGACCTGGAGTTAGCCGCCGTAGTGTTTGCTCTTAAAATTTAGAGACACTATCTGTATGGTGCGACCATAAAGATCTATAGTGACCACAAAAGTCTGAAATACCTGTTTGATCAGAAAGAACTCAATATGAGACAGAGGAGATGGATGGAATTCTTGAAAGATTATGATTATGTGTTGAAATATCATCCGGGCAAGGCCAATGTGGTGGCAGATGCCCTGAGTAGAAAAACCATCCATGTAGCCCATATGATGATTAGGGAACAGGAGCTCTTAGAGAAGTTCAGAAACTTGAATCTCTCCTGTCAGGTGGTATCGGGTAGATTATATCTGAGTGAAACCCGAATTGAGAATATCTTGAGAACCCAGATCTTAGATGCCCAGAGGGAGGATGAGTTCCTGAAATAGATCAGGAATGAGATTACCCAAGGTAAGACCTCAGATTTCAAGGTGTCTGAGGATGGTATGATAGTATACTGAGATAGAATCTATGTGCCTAGTTAGAATGAGTTGAGAGAAAGCATTCTAGAAGAGGCGCATAAGAGTAAGTATACTATCCACCCAGGTGCCACCAAAATGTATCAGGATTTGAAAAGAATATTCTGGTGGCCAGGGATGAAGAGCCATGTGACGGATTATGTAGCTAGATGCCTAGTGTGTCAGAGGGTAAAAATTGAACATCAGAAACTGGCCGGGTTGTTGCAACCTCTAAATATCCCTGAGTGGAAGTGGGATAGTATAGCCATGGACTTTGTTATGGGGTTACCCAGGACATCCTCTAGACACGATACTATTTGGGTAGTTGTAGATAGATTGACAAAGTCGGCACACTTTTTAGCTATCAGGGCTACTCATACACTGGATAGATTAGCCCAGTTGTACATTAGAGAGATAGTGCGACTTCATGGAGTACCCAGTAGCATAGTTTCGGATAGAGACCCCAGGTTTATATCAAACTTTTGGAGGTCATTGCAGCATGCCTTAGGGACTAGGTTGCGGTTTAGTACTACATATCACCCCCAGACAGATGGTCAGACTGAAAGGACCATCCAGACATTTGAAGATATGTTGAGGGCATGTGTGTTAGAAATGAGGGGTAACTGGGATGCGTATTTACCATTAGCAGAGTTTGTGTATAACAACAGTTACCATTCCAGTATTCAAATGGCCCCTTATGAGGCTTTGTATGGGAGAAAGTGCAGATCCCTTTTGTGTTGGGTTGAGCTAGGTGAGAGGAGTATGATAGGACCTGAGATCGTAGACCAGACCACCAGACAGATAGAGTTGATTAGAAAGAGACTCCTCACGGCCCAGAGTAGGCAGAAAAGCTATGCTGATAAGCGTAGGAGGCCGTTAGAGTTTGAGATTGGAGACCATGTGTTCATTCGAGTATCTCCAATGACGGGAGTAGGTCGGTCAATGAGGGTAAGGAAGCTCAGTCCTAGGTATATTGGTCCATTTGAAATCCTTGAGAAAATTGGACCCGTGGCTTACCGAATAGCCTTACCTCCTAACCTAGCCCAAATCTACAGTGTTTTTCATGTCTCCCAGTTGAAAAAGTATTTACCAGACCCCTCACATGTCATAGAATATGAGCATGTGCAATTGCAGGAAGATCTTTTCTATGTAGTGAGACCGGAGAGAATTGTGGATGCTAAGCTGAAATAGCTGAGAAGCAAGAACATTCCTCTGGTGAAAGTGATCTGGAGAGGTCTGACATCTGAGGAAGCAACCTGGGAATTGGCGGATGAAATGAGGTAAAAATATACAGAGTTATTCCCTTGAGGTAAGATTTTTTTAAATTTCGAGGGCAAAATTTCTTTTAAGAGGGGTAGAAATGTAACAACCGGGAAAAGGGGAAAAGGAAAAGAAAGTAGAAAGCTGGAAAAATTCGAAATCCAGAAATTTTGCTAAGTCTTCTCGCAACAGCGAGAAATGGTCTCGCTACAGTGAGAGTGCTTGCTCACAATAGCGAAGGTGATTCTAGCTATAGCGAGTGCGAGCAGCAGTCCATACAGAAACCAGGGAGTTTCTTACCGTAGCGTGCGCCATAGCGAGAGTGGTAGTCTAGAACTAACACGAGTTCGCCATAGCAAAGGTTAAATCTCGCCATAGCGAAGCTAGATAACACAAACTTGCCGTAGCAAAGGTTAATTTTCACCGTAGCGAGGGTCAGTCTGGAAGAGAGTAAAAGGTGAGAAATTTACTACTTTACATGACCCAACTCATTCCTTCTCTCATTTTTGCCCTAGACTTCGACCCAAGGAGAGAAAAAGCATGGAGAGTGAGGGAAACCAAGAGAAGGAGGAAGAGCAAGGGAAAGGTAAGCAAGATCCTCCCATTTCTTCTTAGAATTCTTATCTCCTCTCTTTGTCCTCTCTTCCTATGGTTTTGTTTATGAGTTTAGTGAGGTTTTGGGCATGGGTCGAAAAAGGAAAAGTGGAAAATACTCTTGAATCTCTTTGTTTTCTTTGAAAATGTTGTTTCCACTACCTTAGGAACTTGAGAGAGAGGAAGAATTGATGGCATTCTAGAGAGAGAGAGAGACCTCTAGGTTCTGGTATGTTAGGAGAGTTTGATCTGAAGGTTACATTCTAAAAGAGTAATTCTATGTTCTTGATTGTGTCTAAGCTCAAGTGAAGCACCTCCATCAAGGTGTGCATGTGAAATTAAGAAAGGAGAAGAAAAATTGAAAGGGAAGGCTTGTGTTGGCTTTGGATTATAAGGTAGCTCTCTTCCCACTCTTTCTTGTTGCATTCTTGGATGTAATAGTCATTGTATGTTTATATATATGCTTATTGTGTGGAATATGCCATATGCTATTGCTTTGATGCATTGATGCCAATGTGCTTGTGTGTTGGATTGTGAGAATTGCTCGGGTGAGGTAGTGCCGAAAGTCCCTTGAAATGGGTGAGGTGAAGCTGAAAGTCCCTTGAGATGGGTGAGACAAGGCCAAAAGTCTCATAACTGAGTGAGGCCAAATCAAACGTCCCTACACTCAGGTGAGGCCATCCAAAAGTCCCTAAACTCAGGTGAGGCTAGACCAAAAGTCCCTGGAGCCCATTTTTGGCATTATTGTGTTTTCCATAGCATGTACAACATGTAATGTGATTGAGAATGGTTGGATGCCAAATTACATGCTTTGACTTGTTATATGCCTTGATTGTTTACTTGAATGAGTGCATGAGCTACTGAGATTCCCTGAATCTCACCCCTTCCCCTCCCAACTTAACATGCTAGGTGGAGCTCAAGGAGATACGAGTGCACACCAAGGAGCCTAGATGCATGTATAGCTAGGTGTTTGTTTATTTTAGTCTTTTGATGTAATTTTGATGTAAAGAGGTGCCAAAATGAATATGCACCTTCTATTTTTGAGATGTACATGTTATAGTAAGTGTAAAAGTATGGGTATATGATGTACAAACTATGCATAGAGCCAAATTAATGGAAATGTGGGTTTTACCCCTTTTGTTGAATGTATGTGATAGTGTATTTTTGGCCGTAGCATAGTGAGTTTGGAATGTATGATGATTTAGACCACTTGTACTTGTTATATAAACTAGTTTTATGCTTTCAAACTTGTCCATGAGGAGTGAGAATGTGTGAGAGGCCATTTGGACCCATTTTGGACCTGTTGCATGTCAAAACCGGTAATTTTGTGAGCTCCATCAAAGTATGACCGAATGAACTCCTCTTGCCATGAAATTTGGCATGCCTCTAGAGTTTGTAGAAAGCTTCTTGAGAAGCTAAAGTTGGTAATATTCGGAGGTTTAGAGAATATTTGGTGAATTGTTGAAATTGGGAAAAATCCATGGTTTGGTCATGTACTGTTTCATTAGTCCGAAAATGAAACCATGTCATTCATAGACCAAACGGTAGCCAAATGTCGTGAAATTTTATACACATGAACTATAAAACCACAGTGACCTATACCAATTAGAATCACTTAAATTGGAGGTCTGTAGAGCGAGAACAAACCGTCTGAAGTTCTGTATCAGCATCAGGGAGCCACCTAACCTCCGTTACTGTTCCATCGGTTTTCGAGGTCTATGGGCTGCTGAACTGATCTGAACTTATTTGTCTCCTCTAGTAGAGATCTGTAGCTTTTCAAATTGGTATAGTGTACCAAGATTGGATTTTTTTGGATTTAGTTACAAATTTTTAAAGTTCATGACAGTAAGCTGCGCCAGAAATAGAGACAGCCAGACCTTTGTCTGATTTTTGATTTCAAACATGGTCCAAAAGCTGCGATTATGATTGGGAATTATTTTTAGTGTAAAGATAACACTTAGATCTTTCTCGAGAGCTATGGTTTGCTAGATTCCCATTTTTTTATAATTAGTTATGATTTTCCAAAGTTAGAGCCAAAATATGACTTTTGGGCCCAAGTGGGAAAATTGTATTTTTCTGGTTTTTGGCTCCATACCCGTGGCTTATGGCTTGTTTTATGCTATGTATGAGTTGTATAAATGGATTGTGAGTAGAGAAAGTGAGTGATGGGTTCACAAGACCCACGGGGCAGAAGATGAGTGTATGAAACCCCGTTTCATAGAATGAAAATGCCACGGATTGGTATTGGTTCTTTGGAAATCATATGGAACCGAGCCCAGTGAGAGGCTAGATAGTGGTAGTAGATTAAAGTGTTACACTGTAATCATTTTCATGCATGGCAAATGAATAGATGTGGCCATCAATATGATTTAAGCCAAGTTATAGAGTAAAAGTAAGATAAGGAATACGTACTAGAAATGAATATCAATAGACACAAAATCTTACAAGATAAATTGACCATCATCAAAGTTTACTAAAGTTAAGCTAATTGCCATTTAACTTGCATTCTTAACATAAGTTTAATTTCCTATCAAGTCAAGGCATATCAAAGCTATGATCATGCCTCAATACTAGCAACTTCCACAAAAAACAAATCCTTTTTTTTAATTTTTTTTTCAAAACGCACAAACAATACAAAACAAAACTTCACACTAACAAAAACTAGAAATCAACTAACCAAAACAAAGCAAAATCAAACATTTTGTTTGAATGGTCCCCCATATACTTAAACATTACATTGTCCTCAATGCAAGCTCAAGCTCCAAACCAAAGATAGACAATAAAATATAAAAGGTGAAAAGGGAAAGTATACAATCGAGTAAGCTACGTTGCATTGTGAAGCTGGAGATCCTCCTTCTCATTCCTTGGAACTCCTTTATAAAAATACTTGAGCCTATGGCCATTCACTTTAAACTTCCCTTCAGTAGCCTCATCTAATAGCTCTACTGAACAAAAGGAAAAACATTAGACATAATATACGGACCTTCCTGTTTAGAACAAAGCTTACTAGGCATAAGTTTGAAGCGGGACTTGTAGAGAAAAACTTTGTCTCTAATAATAAACTCCTTTGCAATTTTCTTATCATGGAAAGCCTACATCTTTTCTTTGTAAATGCGTACATTCTCATAGGCTTCTAGATAAATCTCTTCAAGCTTTTGTAATTGAAATCTCCTTCGAAAACTCGCTCCGTGTAAGTCCATATTGCACTTTTTCATAACCTAATAAGCTCCATGCTCCATTTCCCCTAGTAAGTGATAAACCTTTTCAAAGACTAGCTGATAGGGTGACATGCCAATTAGAGTCTTGTAGGCAATTTTATAAGCCCATAAAGCATCATCTAGCCTCTTGCTCTAATCTTTCCTATTTGGCTGCACTATTTTCTCCAAAATTTGCTTTACCTCCTAATTGGAAATTTTTGCTTGGCCATTTGCTTGAAGGTGATATGGAGTAGCCACTTTATGCATAACCTTATACTTGTTAAACAAGCTTTGCATACTTCAGTTACAAAAATGAGTGCCTTGGTCACTAATGATAAACCTAGGAATCCCAAACCTACAAAAAATATGGGAGCAAACAAACTTTACAACCATAGAAGAATCATCAATTCTTGTAGGCTTTGCTTCCACCCACTTTGAAACATAATCAATAACCAATAAAATATATGCAAAACCAAAAGAAATAGGAAAAGGTTCTATAAAGTCAATGCCCCAAACATCAAATAAAATAAGATGTTATGGCATTTCATTTCTCCTAGATATGCTTCTTGTTTGTTGACACCTAACACATCTTTTATAAAAATCATAGGCATCTTGAAACAAGGTAGGCCAATACAATCCACTATCCAAAACCTTTCTAGCTACGTGTTTTGGATTAAAGTGACCTCCATATGTAAGAGTGTAATATAATCTCAAGATTGACTCAAACTTTACATGAAGCACAACGTCTAATTACTTGGTCACTACATAGTTTCCACAGGTATAGATCATCCCATATATAGTATCTAGCTTCACTCTTAAACTTATTGAACTAATGTTTATTCAAGTTAACTGGTGATTCATATGCAACAAAATAATTCACTAGGTCCGCATACCATAGGTAGAAACTATGAACAGTATACAAATGCTTATCTAGAAAATGATTATCAATAGGTAAAGAATCTATCTTCGGAGCCTTAATCTGGTTCAAATGGTCAGCCACTAACTTTTTTGCTCTACTTTTATCCCAAATGACAATGTCAAACTCTTGAAGCAAAAGCATTCATCTAATCAGCCTTGGCTTTGTAATATCCAGTTCTTCAAAAATGAGAGAAAACGTGAGAAACGTAACATACGATTTCTCCATAAACCAACGAAACTCATCGGATACAAAAGGAAGTCACTCAAAATGAAATATTTAAGATCCCAAAAAATTTGGGAAGCATTCTAGACTCCTAAAAATGAGAATTTCAAGTTGAAATAAAAAGAAAAATAGAGCTAGAATGAAGAAACAATTTCTTACAAAAGATTACGAAACGTAATGGCATTTTTGTAATTTTAAACAAATTTTGGAATTCACATAGGAGGGCTTTTCAAAAGGAAGTTTTGAGTTCTTTGGGGTTCTCAGAGGCCCTGAAAGACATGGAAAATCCTGGGACAGCTAAAACCCCTCTGATGGATGTTTTCCAATGTCGATGTACCTAAACTTTGACAGATTTGTTCAGGAAGGTTTTAGCTCCGATTTGAGTGATTCCAAAGGCATTTTACAAAATTGGGAACCTAAATTTCATAATGGAAAAGATGGTTCTATAAAAGGAGCTAAAACAAAGGAGAAAAGAAAATTCCAAAAGAGAAAGGCAAAATAGAAAATTTTGAAAAAGTGTTTCTTCCTCCCTTATAAATAGGTGACGCCTCACACTCTCCCTCATTTAGCTTCAAATTTTTATACCCAAAATTAGAGGAGAAACCCTAGGAAAGTGGCCCACCAAGGGAAGAAGAAGAGGAAGAGAAAATCCAAGCTTAAGGTATGTTTCCATGGTAGTTTTTAATACGAAACCATCCACACCGCCTCTTCTTCATCCTCCTTTGTTTCCTTTCATTAAAATGGAGTTTATAAATCTGATTCAAGGCAGAAACTCAAGGGAATTTTTGGATTTGAAGAGAGGAGCTTGGAGAAAGCAAGATTCAAGCAAAAATAAGCATGGAAACTAGGTAATTTCTCTTCCTATAATTGATATCTTCATCCTCCCTCCTTCTCCATTTCGACACACCCTAGGAACCATAGGAGGAGATGATTTTTAGGTAGAACTAAGGATGAATCTAAGGAAAAAGGGTGTGGAGATTAAGAATATGTAAAGGGAATTATCAAAGAACCATTAGATTTCAAGATGCAAATTCTTGAGTTTTGTGTGCATCTTGTAAAATTTGATTTTGTATGATAGTTCCTTGGCCTAATTAAGAGTTTAAATAAGCTCCTAAGATCCCTAAGATGTTTCCCACATGCTTCCTCCTTCAAGAAAACAAAGAGAATTCCCAAGAAGCCATTATGCTCTATAGTCTCGGCCAAAATGAGATCCCATAGTTAGGGATAGTTTTAAATTTTTTTCAAGCCTATTTTTGTGTCATATATGATAAATGAATATGAGGGGAGGCCTTGGAAAAAATTTAGAACTCATAGAAGTGAATTGGTGCCTTAAGTTCCATATTATGACCTAAAAAAGCAACATGTAGTTAGGCCTCTTGTTTTAATTGTGCGATGACTCCAAGAGGCCTAAAAGGAGTCAAGAATCATATTTGAAAGGAAAGAATAGAGCCTAGAATTTATTTGAGGGGTGTTGCTTCATTAGATGCATTTATGGACCATAATGGAGTTTATAGAGCCACCTAGTGTCTAAACAAATATGTGATCTTAGAATTGAGTTCATGAACCTAATTGATTCCCATAAAATGTGTCTAGGCCAAGACAAAGCATCACCATAAGTTTGTGGGTGTGTGGCTAAAGCAAGGGAGGGAATTTCAAAAGGAAAAGTGTGTGATTGTGTGTAAGGTAGCTCTCTCCACCTTCTCTCATGCATGGATGTGTCTTTAGCTTGTCTTAGAATGTGTGTATGTGTATTTTCAAGCCATAAAAAGTATGCTTGCATGACCTTATATGCCATGATTTCATGATGACACATTATGTTTTAAATGATACCATGATGTTTGTTTGAGTTTGCTTGAGTGTGGTGAGGCCAAGAACTCTTAAACATGGTGAGGATGAGCCAAAAACCCTTCAAATTGGTTGAGACAAAGCAAAGAGTCTCCCAAAAGCAAAGTGGGCTCCCAAGAGTATGGTTGAGTCTAAGAATCTCTTAAAGAATGGGTGAGGCAAGTCCAAAATCTATGAGAAAAAGTGCGAGGTCAATCCATCCACTTGGTGTGCTATTGAATATCTTCTATGACTTATTCACATGCCAAGCTTGCTTCTTGAATGTTCATGACTTCCATGATATCCATGCATGCATTTTTAAGGCTTGCTTTGCATATTTTATGTGTGATTGAATGGGAGATGAGCTATTGGGATTCTTTGAATCTCATTCCCTCCGCTCCAATAATCTCCCATGCTAGGTGGACCAAGTGGACAAGGTAATGGGAGCCGACCACCTAGAAAAAGAGAGTTTGACATCAATATGTCTAGTTTTTGCCTTTTAAAGCCATAATAATGCTTAATGATGTATATTATTGTTATAAATGATTTGTGACCCTTGGGACATATGTAATTATGATATTATATGATGTGGAAATGGAAGAATGTGTTATGTGAATGATGGAATGTAAATTGAGTAGGCTATGGTATTGTGACTTCATGAATGACATTGTAGAACTATGGAAATGTGTGGATGAAATGGCCGAAATAAGATACGTGGAGTTTAGGACCATTTGTTAGCTTACACAAGTCTTCATGATGCTTTTAGACTTGCTCAAAAAGTGCCAAATCTTATGGAAAGCCATTTGGTTACTTTGGCACCCTATATGGAGCCAAAATTGACCAAAATAGAACCCTATGTCACTTTTTAGCAAAATGAGCTCTTCTTGATCTGACCTTTGGCATGCAATTAGGTCTCATTTACAGATTTTTGCAAAGCTAAAGTCTATAATTTTTGGAGGTCTACAGAATATTTGATGAATTTCTAAAGTTGGCAATTTTTCTAATTTTGGTCTGCTGCACTATTCTTTTGGTCTGAAAATGTAATCTGTCACACAAGGCTCAAATGATGTCCAATTGTCACAAAATTTTATACAGATGAACTAGACATTCACAGTGACTCATGAAAACTAGAAGCACCTCAATTAGAAGTCTAGAGAGTTAGATATGAATTTTTAAATATTCTATCTAGTATCAGGAGTTTTGCCCGACCTGAGTTATTGTTCTATTACATTCTAAGTTTTGGGTGTGATGATTGGTCTAGAAATATTTTTACCCTCTAGCTAACATCCACATATTTCTATATTGGTATCATTTGTATGAATTTTATTTTTTGGAATTAATTGGACATTTTGGAAGTTTACTGCAGAAATCTATGACAGCATCAAAAGGTAGTTTGACCTCTTGAATTTTCGAATATCAAACATCCTCTATAATGGATGTCATAGTCTGTAAATATTTTTAGTGTGAAATAGAAATCCATAGCTTTCCTGAATGGCCAAGAATACATGATTATGATTTTTCTAGAATTAGTTATGATTTTCCAATTTTGGATGAAAAAGTGACAAATTTTGGCCGAAATTTAATTTGCTTATTTTAAGCTTTCCCTTGAGTTCCACAAGTTGTAGGCCACTTTGCATGATGTAAATAAGTTGTATTCATGTAATTAAATATGAGAATATGATTTATAAGCTCACATAGCCCACGTGATACCAAATGAAAAATTTATGCATAGCACAATGCTAAGAAATTTATTATTTTATGTCATTTTTCTTTGTTCCTTCATAGAATGCATGATATGAAGCATGAGAATGGTATAAGATAGCTAGGAAATTATGGTGTTACATTTATTGGTATCGGGGTAAAGTTCCAAGCCCTTTCGAATTGGATTTGGCTTGAGGATATAACAATAGGGTTATGTAAAGGCTCGAATGAATAGGTTGAACCTTGTATGAGACATTGTGGGTATGTGAAAGTAGTTTGTAGCTTTATTCAGGATAAGTAAGTTATAGAATGGTCTTGGAGTAGTTAATGGATACCAAGAAAGAGTGGCCTCTAGAGTAGTTTGGGCAAAGCTAAGCTTAAGCAAAGTTGAGAGATTCAATGGCTAGAGCTTGATGAGATGTGATTGCTCGCTGGGATCAGTAATGATCTCATTGATAGAAAAGGCTTACTAGAGAGAGTGTGTGAGGCCTAATTCTCCTTAGTAGTCATACTTAGGCCATTCTAAGATGTCCTGCTTAATGCAAAGACAAGTAGTAATGCAGTGCGTCGTGAGATGAGATTGCTGCTGTACAGGACTAGCTACGAGGGAAGTGAGAAAAAGAGTCACCTCCTAGTCATAACACCCAAATGTCTAGGTGAGTTTTAGAGCCTGAAAGATTGATTTCCCTCAGGGCAAGAGTTTGAGTTACAAGCTACACCTTTTAAAGTCCTGATAGCCCAGAGGTAACAGCTAGCTATGTACGAATGAAGCAAGAGGTGGAACCCTTTAGCTTGATGAGGGGGTAGATATAGAGGTAATGTGGCTCAGGTTAGTAGCTAAAGATAAAATTCCAATCCATGAAAAGGCAAGCCAATTAGAGGCCATTAGCTGCAGCAAATTAGTTGCTTAGTCATGACCAATTATTCCATAGAAGCAGCGAGGTAATCCAGAGAGTTCTTTGCTGCAGCCAATTAAGAAGTTATTCGCAACCAATACTCAAATAGGAAAATTAGGGTGAACCCGAGGCTAATTAGCCGTAGTGAATAATGTATTAACCGCAGTGAAGGGCACCATGAATGCCTTATTAGTCATATTCAGGCCAACTTAAGAAAGAAATTGATAAGGGGTTAGATAACCCATAGAGAACGAGAACCCCTAACATAAGTAAAGAGAAAGAGTAATGAACAGTCAGGGAAGGTTAGTAAGAAATCCGTGGGCCTAGTAAATGAGATTGAAAAAAAGAGCTTAGCATAGAGAAAGTTAGGCATAGGAATGATAAGGTTGTTAAGCCCTACCTATGAGGCATTAACTCCAACCTAGAGTGCTACCCAGTGAGACACTGAATGATAAAATATTAGTGTAACCTTGAAATAATATAAGATAAGACTAACAGTAGTGAGGCACATAGTAAATGGGCTAGAAAGGTGTACCTCATAGGTAACACCTATAAGTAAGTATGAGTAGCCGGTAACAGAGGCTCAAAAAAGAATGAGGATAGTTAGTGAGCTACAGGTTTGAGGAGATGGTTAGCCCAGGCTGAGCATGAGCTAAAGCCTAGGGAGAGATGACTAGTAGTATCATTTCAGGTGAGATATGTAAATGAAAGGCTCAGTAAAAATTCTCCCTAGATCAAGAAAGGAAAGATGAAACATCTTGATGCCAGAAAAAACACCCAGTAGTGGTTAGTAATTTCCCCTAGATAAACCCCTCGAGTCGTAAAGCATAATGATAAAGGAAGTGTGGAAAGCTGAAAAACTATCTACAGAAAAGATGCCCTCGCTTTAGTCATGATTAGATGAGTAAACTAAGCCAGAGAAGTAAATGGACAGGGGTTCAATAGTTAGTTAGACGAGCTCCCTAATACGAGAATTATATAGGGTTAAGGCACGTGAGTGATTAGAGCACCCAGTAGAGTATAAGTTTTCAGTAAGATAGAATCCGAACATTGAGAGTACTTGTCTTGAATTGAGTTAGTAGAACCCTGAAATCAATATATTGTGCTCCTGGGGATGAGGCTAAAGAGACTAAATAGAGAAAAAGTCCAGCTCTAATCTGAACATAGAAATAAACTGAAATAGATAGTTAGTGCCTTAGTATCCTTAGAGAAGCTCAAGAGAGCCCAAGACCGCCTCAGAAGCGAGTCTTATATTATGCAAAAAAAGAGTGTCAGCTGAGAGCATCATAGAATGAAACTCTTAGGATTATATGAAAGAGAATTCTTTTTACTAAGGGATGGTCTAACTAAGAGCAGAGTAAGAGTATGAGCGAAAAGTAGACCCCCTTGATGTTACAAAGAGTGAATAAGTAGAGGAATCCTGGGAAAAGGCAAGCACCTCAAGCGTAAAGAAACCTGAACTGGCAACAGAAATAGCCAGTAGTAAAATATCGTTTTACTTAAGTAAGAGGATAAGAAAGGTAGAAAGAGAAGATATGATAGTGTTCAAGCCGAGGACATATTAGATTGAGAATAGATATTCAGTTAATGTACTTGAGTACTTAAGAAAGGACATTTATCCTTAGCATAGATGCCCTTCTAGCATGATAGCACCCGAAGTAAAAATAGCTAGGTAATATAGAGGAATCTTGGGATGTAGTAGAGGAAGAATCCTAATTTCCCTAAGCACTCTTCGAGAATAGGGTAGATAAAGAAAAGTAAGAAAGGAATACTTTAAATTGTTGGGAAACTTGTAATATACAAGTGATAGTGGCTTTGAGCTTAGTCATGAGACGCTTATGTATTAGTGTTTGATGTTATGGTTTGCTTGCAACAATGGTTACATGATATTAGGTCTGGCCAACCCAGTAGTAATATAACTTAAGTGCATAGCAAACGATGACATCAATCACCAAAGTGTCCCGATAATCAAAAGGTATCCTAGTTAGCTAGATAATGAGATAAGTCAGATAGGAAAGATAAAGGGATTCCAATAATATCAGAATGATGAAAAAAGCATGTAGAAAGGAATCCCAATAAAGAATGTTCAGATCCAGATAGCATGAGTTCAGTATGTATGATTTGAGTGCCTTATAATACATGTAAACAAAATGAGTAGGGACTAGTGTATAGCCTCTCTCCTATTAGAGACGTTCATCACACTCAATATGTGAGACACCCTAGTGCCAAGGCACTTAAAAGCAGAACGTGGGCATAGTTAGAAATTACAGAATATGAGAGGAAAGATAGTTGAGTATAGTTGAAGTAAGTAAGTTAATAGAGTAAGTAAGAAAGCCCAAGCAAAAAGGGGCTAAAGTGGGAATATGAGGATCCTATGAGGAGCGATGAGTGAAAATTAAAATGCTCCCTAGTATCAGTCTAACGAGATCCTAGAGAATTAGATTACATAAAACCCATTTAGCACAAAGAGCACGATGTACCTTTGAGCTTAGCCTCAGCTATTATGGGCGATAGTTACCAGACTTGGTGAGTATGTATTTCATTGTTAGATAAAGTGATCTTAGGCTTTGACGTCTCCCAAAGATGGATTGTAGTAGATCCTAGCATATCATAACAGGTTGTAGTAGACCCTAGCAGGACTTTGAGAGGCCACAGTAGACCCAGGGGTCACAGTAGATCCCACAGAGTTACAGAGAGCCCTAGCCACAATATAATAGTTCTCTGGTGAAATGACAGCTTGAGATAGTTTTTATGTAGTAGTTAGTCTCAGAGACTAGTATAGTTTCAGCTAGCCTTTATCTCAGAGACTACAGATCTCCTGAGTTTGGTAGACTATTGCCACAGAGATATGAAGGCTTTACTCAGATAGTTAGACTACTGACTAGATCTCTTTAGAAATGAGCATAGTGTATGGGATGAGGAAAGCAAGAAATTATCTTTCTAGAGTTAAAGCCAGATGAACCACTACCTAGCAGGTAGTAGCCTGATCGAGGGATAAAGAGATCCCTGCATGCTAGCTTATGTATTCAGAAAAGGGTTAGGTGCAATTTTACATGAGGTAAGTGGTACAGTATGTCTTTAATGAGTAAAACTGTGAGAATACCTAGCATCCCACCAGAGCTCAATAGTAGTTAGTGGTAATCGCTCTTTGGTGCCAATATGAGACACACATGTTAGTCCTATCAGTATTGAAATGAGGGACTATAAAATGCCACAGTAAGTGAGCAAAGAAAGTAAGAAAAAGTCTTGGCCTACAGAGACAGATGTAGTAGTAAATAGAGAAGATAGGATCATTAAAAGCAGAAACTCCTCAAAAGAGCTATAATCCCAGTAAGTAATTGAGATGTGAGGCCTGTGACAGAAAGAATGTGAATTGTAATCATAGGATGAACTAGTAAGAAAGAACGCAGAGATAAACAGTGGACAATATATGTAAATAAGTAAGCAAATAGACAGAAACCTCCAATGGCTGTAATGATCAGAAAAAGATGATGAGACATTATGAGAAGCCATTGAGAGAGGATACGAGAAATGTGATATAAAATACGTTACCTCCTGAGATATATAAATGAGTCCACTGAAAGAAACATTAATCATGCGAACGGGTTAACATTAACCCAATATGAATAGTAAGCTCTCCCGAGATAGGCCTCTAGAGTTAGAAATTTCTTTCCCTTATAAGAAAATAGGCATATACCCTATGATGGTAGAGCCCTTATTAAGAGTTAGTAATAAAAGTTCCCTGACTAAGAGAAAATTCAAATGAGCAAAATCGCTGAGAAAAGTGTATAGAGCCAGAAAGAAGGGAAAAAAAGAGCAGTTAGCCAGAAATGAAAAGAGTAAGCGAAAAGCATCCCCTAAATTTTGAGGATGAAATTTATTTAATGGGGGGAGAAATGTAATATCTGGTTCTCCAAAAACGAGAAAAAATGTGAGAAACGTAACGTATGATTTCTCCTTAAATGAACGAAACTCATTGGATACAGAAGAAAGTCCCCTGAAATGAATTAGTTAAGGTCTTAAAAATTTTGGAAAGCATTCTAGACTCTTAAAAATGAGAATTTCAAGCTCAGACGAAAAGAAAAATGGAGCTAAAAGAAGAGACAATTTCTTACGAAAAGCTTACAAAACAAATGGCATTCTCGTAATTTTGAGAAAATTTTGAAATTCACATAGGAGGACTTTTTAATAGAAGTTTTGAGTTCTCTAGGGTTCTCAAATGCCCTGAAAACCATGGAAAGCCCCGGGACAGCTAAAACCCCTTCAATGGACGTTTTCTAACATCAGTGTACCCAAATTTTGACAGATTCATTTAGGAAGGTTTTAGCTCCGATTTGAGTGATTCCAAAGGAATTTTACTAAATTGGGAACCTAAATTTCATAATGGAAAATACAATTCTCAAAAAGGAGCTAAAACAAAGGAGAAACGATAATGCCAAGAACGAAGGGCAAAATGGAAATTTTTTTAAAAAATGTTTCTTCCTCCCTTATAAATAGGTGGCACCTCACACTCTCCCTCATTTAGCTTCAGATTGTTTTGCCCAAAATCAGAGGAGAAACCCTAGGAGAGTGGCGCACCAAGGGAAGAAGAAGAGGAGGAGAAAATCCAAGCTTAAGGTATGTTTCCATAGTAGTTTTTCGTGCTTTCCTCCATCCACACCACCTCTTCTTCATCCTTCTTTGTTTCCTTTCATTAAAATGGAGATTATAAATCTGATTCAAGGGAGAAACTCAAGGGAATTATTGGATTTGAAGAGAGGAGCTTGGAGAAAGCAAGATTTAAGCAAGAATAAGCAAGGAAACTAGGTAATTTCTCTTCCTATAGTTGATATATTTGTCCTCCCTCCCTCTCCATTTTGACACACCCTAGGAACCATAGGAGGAGATGATTTTTAGGCAGAACCAAGGACGAATCTAAGGAAAAAGGGTGTGGAGATTAAGAATATGCAAAGAAAATTATCAAAGAACTATTAAATTTCAAGATGCAAATTCTAGGGTTTTTTGTGCACCTTGTAAAATCTGATTTTGTATGATAATTCCTAGGCCTAATTAAGAGTTTAAATAAGCTCCTAAGATCCCTAAGATGCTTCCCACATGCTTCCTCCTTCAAGAAAACAAAGAGAATTCCAAGGAAGCCATTAAGCTCCATAGTCTCAGCCAAAATGAGATTCCATAGCTTGGGAGAGTTTTAAATTTTTCCAAGCCTATGTTTGTGTCATATATGATGAATGAATATGAGGGGAGGCCTTGTAAATAATTTAGAACTCATGGAAAGTGAATTGGTGCCTTAGGTTCCATATTATGACCTAAAGAAGTAACATGTAGTTAGGCCTTTTGTTTTAATTGTGTGATGACTCTAAGAGGCCTAAAAGGAGTCAAAAATCATATTTGAAAGAAAAGAATGGAGCCTATAATTTATTTGAGGGGTGTTGCATCATTAGATGCATTTATGGACCATAATGGAGTTTATAGAGCCACAAAGTGTCTAAGTAAGTATGTGGCCTTAGAATTGAGTTCATGAACCTAATTGATTCCCATAAAATGTGTCTAGGCCAAGACGAAGCATCACCACAAGTTTGTGGGTGTGTGGCTGAAGCAAGGGAGGGAATTTCAAACAGAAAGTGTGTGATTGTGTGTAAGGTAGCTCTCTCCACCTTCTCTCATGCATGGATGTGTCTTTAGCTTGTCTTAGAATGTGTGTATGTGTATTTTCAAGCCACAAAAAGTATGCTTGCATGACCTTATATGCCATGATTTCATGATGACACATTATGTTTTAAATGATACCGTGATGTTTGTTTGACTTTGCTTGAGTGTGGTAAGGCCAAGCATTTTTAACCATGGTGAGGATGAGCTAAGAACCCTTAAGATTAGTTGAGACAAAGCAAAGAGTCTGCCAAAAGCAAAGTCGGCTCCCAAGAGTATAGTTGAGTCCAAGAATCTCTTAAAGAATGAGTAAGGTAAGTCCAAAACCTATGAGGAAAAGTGTGTGGCCAATCCATCTACTTGGTGAGCTCTTAAATGTCTTTTATGACTTATTTACATGCCAGGCTTGCTTCTTGAATGTTCATGACTTCCATGATATCCATGCATGCATTTTTAAGGCTTGCTTTGTATATTTTATGTGTGATTAAATAGAAGATAAGCTATTGGGATTCTTTGAATCTCATTCCCTCCTCTCTAATGATCTCTCATGCTAGGTGGACCAAGTGGACAAGGTGATGGGAGCCAACCACCTTGAAGAAGAGAGCTTGACATCAATATGTCTAGTTTTTGCCTTTTAAAGCCATAATGATGATTAAAGATGTATATTATTATTGTAAATGTTTTGTAACCCTTGGGACATATGTAATTATGATATTATATAATGTGGAAATGGGAGAATGTGTTATGTGAATGATGGAATGTAAATTGAGTATGTTATGGTAATGTGATTTCATGAATGACATTGTAGAACTATGGAAATGTGTGGATGAAATGGCTGAAATGAGATGCGTAGAGTTTGAGACCATTTAGGTAGCTTACACATGTCTTAATCATACTTTTAGACTTTCCCAAAAGGTGCCAAACCCTAGAGAAAGCCATTTGGTTACTTTGGCACCCTATATGGAGCCATAATTGACCATAATAGAACTGTATGTCTCTTTTTGGCCAAATGAGCTCTTCTTGATCTAATATTTGGCATGAAATTAGATCTCATTGAAAGCATTTTAGGAAGCTAAAGATCATAATTTTTGAAGTTCTATAGAATATTTGATGAATTTCCAAATTTGGCAATTTTTCTGATTTTGGTTTGCTACACTATTCATTTGGTCCGAAAATGAAATATATCACACAAGGCCCAAATGATGTCCAATTGCTACGAAATTTTATACAAAGAAACTAGACATTCATAGAAACTCATACCAACTAGAAGCAATTGGAGGTCTAGAGAGGGGGATATGAACTTTTAAACATTCTATCCAGTATCAGGAGTTTTACTCGACCTGAGTTATTATTCTATTAAATTTTGAGGTCTGGGCATGTTGAACTAGTCTAAAAATATTTTTTTACTCTAGATGACATCCACAGCTTTCCAAATTGGTATTATTTGTATGAATTGGATTTTTTCAGAATTAATTGAAAGTTTTTGAATTTGCTGCAGAAATCTGTGACAACATCAGATGGTAGTTTGACCTCTAGACCTTTTTGGATATCAAACGTCCTTTGTAATGGATGTTATGGCCTGGACATAGTTTTAGTGTGAAGTAGACATTTGTAGCTTTCTAGAATAGGCAATAATACAAGATTTTGATTTTTATAAAATTAGTTATGATTTTCCAAAGTTTGGATAGAAAAGTGGGAAATTCTGACCAAAATTTAATGTGCTTATTTTAAGCTTTCCTTTGAGTTCCATGAATTGTAGGCCACTTTGCATGATGCAAATAAGTTATATTCATGTAATTAAATATGAGAATGTGATGTATGAACTCATATGGCTTGCGTGACACTAAATGAAAAATTTATGCATAGCACAACGCTAAGAAATTCATTATTTTACGTCATTTTTCTTTGTTCCTTCATAGAATGCATGATATGAAGCATGAGAATGGCATAAGATAAGCTAGGAAATTATGGTGTTATAGGCTTCGTGTTAGGCTTCTTCAAAAAATACTTCAAGGCTGCATAATCATTGAAAACAATTACTTTAATATCAAGTAAATAAGTTCTAAATTTATCTTAGGCAAAAATAGTAGCAATACATTTTTTTTTTCTGTGGTGGTATAATTTGCTTGAGCCCTATCCAAAGTCTTGGATGCATAAGCAATCACATGGGATTTTTTATCTACTCTCTTGCTCAAAACTACTCCTAACGTATAATTGGAAGTATCACATAAAAGCTCAAATGGAAGACTCCAATCAAGGGGCTGAATAATGGGTGGGGAAGTCAATTTTTTCTTAAACTCATCAAAAGCTGCTTTGCATACATCATCAAAATGAAAATCAACATCTTTCTATAATAGTTTAGACAATGGCAATGCAATCTTACTAAAATTTTGTATAAATCTCTTGTAAAAACTTACATGACCTAGAAAAGACTGGACCTCCTAAATACATGTTAGGTATGGTAAAGAAGTGACAACATTTATCTTAGCTTTATCAACTTTTATGCCTTGTTCAGATACAACATAACCCAATACAATGCCTCTTCGAACCATTAAATGACATTTTTCAAAATTAAGTATAAGGTTCTTTTTTATACGTCTCTTTAGAACTCTATCCATAATAGAGAAACACTCCTAAAAAGAATTTCCATATACAACAAAATCATTCATAAAAATTTCCATATAGTTTTTTAGAAATTCATTAAAAATAGAAACCATACATTGCTAGGAAGTGTAATGCCTCTTCTAATTCCCTGTATTTTTATTAATTTATTAATGACTATTTTTTTATTTATTTGTAAAAAAATTTAATTTAAATAATGTTTTTGATAGAAATTCTTTACTACATGTCAACTAACCTATATAGTGTAGCAGATCGTAAAATGCAGTGAAAACTATTGTCATCACATATAGTTAAGTGTTTAGATATAAGGTAGCAGGGTCATATGAGTACAGACCATAGCATATCACTAGGGATTTATCCTATAACTACCCAAAAAGAAAATCCCCAAATAACACAAAGGACAAAAAAGATCAATCCCCTATTTTCACAAAAAGTTAGTGTAAGTAATTGGGCCATTATTAATGGATATGGAGGTGCTGGAGGTTCAAATCCACTCAATGGAAATGAGTGAGATTTGAGCTTTCCGAAGGCCACAAAGTACATAGGCATAGCATGCACAACGTTGTCACATGATATGATTTGTATGTTGTGAATGACAAAGACCTATCCTTGTAACACCATAATTTCTAGCTCATTTCTATCACATTTGCATGCTCATATGATACATTCCATGAGGGGAAGTAAGAAAATCCATCAAAATAATACATTTCTTTGTGTAGCGTAATGTATAAAAATTCTATTCGGTATCACGTGGACCGTGTGAGCCTATACAATTCATTCTCATATTTAATTACCTAGATACAACTCATTTGCATCATCAAAAGTGGCCTACACCTCAAGAATCACAAAGGGAAATATGAAATATTTATGTCCATTTTTTGCCAAATTTAGCTCTTTTCTAACCAAATTTTGGAAAATCATAACTAATTCTAGAAAAATTAAAATTATGTATTCTTGAGCATTTTGGAAAGCTACGGATGTCCACTTCATATTGAAAATATGTCTAGACCATAAAATCCATCACAGAGGACGTTTGATGTTTGAAAAGGTCCAGAGGTCAAGCTATCCATTGGTACTGTCACAGATTTGTGTAGAAAACTTTGAAAATGTCTAATCAATTCCAAAAAAATCCAATCCATGCAAATGATACCAATCTAGAAAGCTGTGGATGTTAGCTAGAGGAAAAAAATAACTCCAAACCAATTCAGGTACGCCCAGACCTCAAAATCTAATCAAACATTAACAGAGGTTGGCTAGAATTCCTAATACTAGACAGATTCTTTGAAAATTCATATCTCCTTCTCTAGACATCCAAATGAGGTGCTTCTAGTTGTCACTGGGAATGTTTAGTTTCTCTATATAAAATTTTATGGCAATTGGACATCATTTGAGCCCTGTGTAACAGATTTCATTTTCGAACCAAGTGATCAGTGCATCAGACTAAAATCAGAAAATTTACTAACTTTGGAAATTCATCAAATATTTTGTAGGCCTTTGAAAATTCCGTTCTTTAGCCTCCCAAAAAGCTCAACATGTTCTAATTGCATGCCAAATCTCATATCAAGAAGAGCTCATTTGGATAAAAAGTGACATAGGGTTTTAAATATGTCAATTTTGGCTCCATAAGGGATACCAAAATGTCTAAATGGCCTTTCTTGGGGTTTGGCACCTCTTAGGAAAGTATAAAAGCATAATTAAGACTTGTGTGAGCTACCCAATTAGTCCCAAACTCCATGCCTCTCATTTTGGCTATGTCACATGTAATTATACATATACTTCCATAATGAAAACTTGCCAATACATAACCAAAATAGGCATATCCATACATACCACTTTAACTCTCATTCATACACCACTTATTAACATAATTACACATGTTCAAGAGGTCACAGGTCATATACTACCATAGATGATGACATTTGCCACCTTGATGGCCTTAAAGAGAAAATTTCATATATTTCAATGTCATACTCTTATCTCTCAAGTGGTTGGCTTCCATCTCCTTGCTCTCTTGGTCCACTTAGTATGTTAGAACATTGGAGAGGGGGGGATGAGATTCAAAGAACCCCAGTAACTCATTTCCCATTTAATCATACATAATTGATGCAAACAAGTCTAAAAAATGCATGTATGGTCATGTTGACATGTGCAAACATTTAAGAAATATTTTCATCATTTAAGAAAGTCATGGCTAAGGGTTCTTGGCCTCACCACACTCAAGTAAACCCAAGCACACATCAAAACATCATATAAAACATAATATGTCATCATAAAACCATGGCATATGAAATCATGCTATCATACTTTTCATGGCTTGAAAATACATATACACACATTCTAAGACAAGCTAAGCACACATCTATGCATGAGAGAAGGTGGAGAGAGCTATCTTGTATACAATTACACACTTTTTCCTTGAAATCCAAGCTCCCCTTTTCAGCCACACACACACACAAAAGTGTGGGGAAGTTTTCTCTTGACATAAACACAATTTATGGAAGCCAATTAGGTTCATAGAATTAATTTAAGGCCACACACTTGCTTGAACTCTAGCTTGATCTATAAACCTCATTATGGTTCTATAATTGCACCTAATGAAGCAACACCCCTCAAGTAAATTTTAGGCTCTATTCTTTCCTTTCAAATATGATTCTTGACTCCTTTTAAGCCTCTCGTAGTCATCACACAAGTAAAACCAAGAGCCTAACTACATGTTGCTTCTTCAGGTCATAATATGGAACATAAAACACCAACTCACTTTCTATGGGTTCTAAATTTTTTCCAAGGCCTCCTTTCATTTTCATTTATTATATATGACTCAAGAATAGGCTTAGAAAAATTTAAAACTCTCCCTAACTACACAAACCCCTTTAGGCCGAGGCTATGGAGGAAATGGGGTTTCTTAGAGTTTACTTTGTTTTCTCAAGGGAGGATGCATATGGGGAGTCCCTTAGGGATCCTGGGAGCTCATTTAAACTCTTATTTTGACCTAGGAATCATTATACAAAAACATATTTTACATGGTACAATTGAAACCCTAGAAATTGCATCTTAAAATCTAATAGGTTTTTGTTAATTCCCTTTGCATATTCTTAATCTCCACACTCTTTTTCCTTAAATTCATCCTTGGTTCTGCCTAAAATTCAACTCCTCCTTGGTCTCCTTTGATTAAAATGAAGTTTCTGAATCTAATTCAAGGGAGAAATTCAAGGGAATTTTCGGATTTGAAGAGAGGAGCTTGGAGAAAGCAAGATTCAAGCCAAAATAACCAAGGAAACTAGGTAAAATTTCATCCTATGGTTGCTATTCTTGATTCCTCTTCTTCTCCAGTTTGACACACATAAAGAACTTTAGGAGGATCTGATTTTTAAGCCCAACCAAGCATGAATCTTAGGTATTTGAAGGAGAAGAACAAGAATATGCAAAGAAAACAACAAAATAACCATTAGATTTCAAGATGCAAATTCTAGGGTTTCAAGTGTTCCTTCCAAATTCTAATTTTGTGTGATGATTCCTAGGTCTAATTAAGAGTTTCAATGAGTTCTTGAGACCTTTAAGGTGCTCCCCACATGCTTCCTCCTTCAAGAAAAGAAAGAAATCTCCAAGGAGGCCAAAAACCCCAATAGTCTCGGCCTAACCAACTTCTTATAGTTAGGGAGACTTTAAAATTTTTCTAAGGCCATTCTTGAGTGATATTTGATGAATGAAAATAAGGGAAGCCTTGAAAAAAAATTTAGAACTCAGAGAAAGTGATTTAGTGCTTTAAGTTCCATATTATGACCTAAAGAAGCAGCATGATGTTAGGCTCTTTGTTTTGATTGTGTGATGACTCCAAGAGGCGTAAAAGGAGTCAAGAACCATATTTGAAAGGAAAGAATGGAGCATAGGAATTATTTAAGGGGTGTTGCCTCATTAGGTGCATCTATGGACCATAATGGAGTTTATAGAGCAACTTAGTGTCTAAGCAAGTTATGTGACCTTAGAATTTGTGTCATGAACCTAATTGGCTTCCATAAATTGTATCTAGGCCAAGAGAAACCATCTCCACAAATTTTTGGGTGTGGGACGAAGAGAGGAGCTTGAATCCAAAGAGAAAAGTGTGTAATTGTGTGCAAGGTAACTCTTTCCACCTTCTCTCATGCATGGATGTGTGTTTAGCTTGTCCAAGAATGTGTGTATGTATATTTTCAAGCCATGAAAAGTTTGCTAGCATGATTTTATATGCCATGATTCATGATGACTTATTATGTTTTCAAATGAAAGTATGATGTTTGTTTGAGTTTGTTTGAGTGTGGAGAGGCCAAGAACTCTTAACCATGGTGAGGATGAGTCAAGAACCCTTGAGATTGGTTGAGACAAAGAAAAGAGTCTCCCAAAAGCAAAGTGGGCTCCCAAGAGTATGGTTGAGTCCAAGAATCTCTTAAAGAATGGGTGAGGCAAGTCTAAAATCTATGAGGAAAAGTGTGAGGCCAATCCATCCACTTGGTGAGCTCTTGAATGTCTTGTATGACTTGTTCACATGCCAACCTTGCTTCTTGAATGTTCATGACTTCCATGATTTCCATGCATGCATTTTCAAGACTTGCTTTGCATATATTATGTATGATTGAATAGGAGATGAGTTATTGGGATTCTTTGAATCTCACTCCCTCCTCTCCAACAATTTAATATGCTAGGTGGACCAAGTGGACATGGCAATGGGAGCCAACCACATTGAAGAAGAGAGATTGACACCAATATGCCTAGCTGTTGCTTTTAAAAGTCATAATGATGTATATTATTGTTGTAAATGGTCTATGACCCTTGAGACATATGTAATTATAATATTGTATGATGTAATAATGAAAGAATGTGTTATGTGAATGATGGAATGTAAATTAAGTTTGTTATGGAATTATAGTTTTTTGAATGGCTTTATGGAACTATGCATAAGTGTGGATGAAAAGGCCAAAATGAGATGCATGAGGTTTGAAACCATTTAGGCAGGTTGCACAAGTCCTAAATGTGCTTTTAGACTTGCCTAAAAGGTGCCAAAACTAAAGGAAAACTATTTTGTCACTTTGGTATCCTATATGGAGCTAAAAATGACCATAATGGAACCCTATGTCACTTTTGGCCAAATGAGCTCTTTTTACTCTGAGATTTGGCATGAAATTAGAGGTTGTTGAGAGATTTTTGGGAAGCTAAAGATCATAATTTTTAGAGGTCTACAGAATATTTAATGAATTTTTAAAGTTGGCAATTTTTCTGATTTTGGTCTACTGCACTATTCATTTGGTCCGAAAATGAAACATACATATTTTGCACTTCATTTATGTTTTCTTGAGTTGTGGGCCACATTTTATGATGCAAATGAGTTATATTGATGTAATTAAATATGAGAATGTGTAGTATGAGTTCACATAGTCTAAGTGACATCGAATACAATTTTTATACACAACGTAATGCAAAAATATTCATTATTTTATTGCCTTTTTCTTGGGAAGCTTACATGATTCATGATATTAAGTCATTTAAAGGCATGAGATGAGCTAGAATTATGGTGTTACATCTATTGGTGTCAGAGCAAAGGTTCAGGCTCTTGTTATAGGTTGTGGCTTGTGTTTTTGAGTTGCCTATATGCATATGAGCTTGTTTTCGGATGAATTAAGTGTGTTTGATGGTTGATGTGTTCCATTGTTTCATGTTAAAGTTTATTATGATGTTTTAGCATAATGGTGAACACTAAGAGAGGTTGCCCCTCTAAAAAGGCTCATGCTGATGAAGCCGGGCCTAGTGATCCAGTTGTTGGAGCCTTATAGTCTATCATGGCTCGCTTAGATCAGCAGCAGGCCGTCATTACGCAGCTTCAGGGATGGCTCTCTGAGAGAAACAGCAAGGGCCCTACACCTACTCCTCCTTAGCCACCTCCACACTCAGACCATCCTGAGCATTCAGGGGTGACTCATTCAAATCCATAGCCACACATGCAGGTTGTTGCCCCTATTCCACCAGCTTAGATGCCTCCTGCTCAACAGCAGCCCTCGACTAGAAAGATCATTATGCAGTTTAGGAAGTTCGAGCCTCTCACCTTTGATGGTGAGATGAACTCAGATAAAGCTGAGGCCTGGATCATGCAGTTAGAGAAAATTTTCAAGGTGATGGAGTGTACATTTGAGTAAAAAGCCAAGATGGCTGTATTCTAGCTACAGAGAAAAGTACATTATTGGTGGAAGGGCACCAAGCCAATTTTGAGCACGAGAAACTCCTCGATTACATAAGATGCACTCCTCAAAGTATTTCACGAGAAATACTTCTCTAGTTCTATCAGAGATAAGAAAGATTTAAAATTTATCCTCTTTAAGCAGACTGAGGGGGATGTCCATGGATCAATATGTAGTAAAGTTTATAGAGCTCTCTAGATACTCCTCATATTTACAAAAACATAATGATGAAAGGTGGAAAGCGGATAGATTAGAGAAGGGTTTGCTCCCTGAGATCAGAGATAGGGTGGTGCCATAGAGAATTAGGCACTTAACACCCTTGTAAAAGTACGTAGAGTCACAAAAATAAATCTCAGGATGATGCAGCCTAGTTCCAGTGCTAGACCACCCCTCTTTGAGCCCAAGAGACTTACAGAGGGATCATAGGCTGCAGTTACTAATAGGAGAGGTGGTAGAGGCCATTGGGACCGAAAGGGGAAGAGACAAAGGACTCAGTCTAGCAGAGGCAATTTCATACCTAGAACATGTCCCTAGTGTGGTAGGAACCATGGCACCAGACCATGTTATGCAGGGTAAAATGTGTGCTTTAAATGTGGTAGGCCAGGACATATGGCCAGGGATTGCACCTAGGCCCCTCTACAGTTCACATAGTAGAGGGAGATAGCTCCTCATCCCAGACCTCAGACCTAGGGTAGAGTTTTTACCCTATCACAGCAGGAGGCTAGCCAGTCCTCGAGTCTGATTCAAGGTATTATTAAAATAAATGATTTTTCTGTGACTACATTATTCGATTTAGGTGCTAACCACTCTTTTATTTCATATGACTGTGCTAGGAGGTTGGGTCTAAGTATGCATACATTGCCATATGATTTGCATGTAACTACCCCTACAGGAAATTGAGCTATTACCTCCTATACTTGTCTAAATTGTACGATCCAGTTTAACCAGTACCTAACCACTCTTGATTTGATTTGTATGCCCCTTATTGATATTGATGTGATAATTGGCATGAACTAGATGTCTGTGAATAATGCCACACTAGATTGTAGCCACAAATGCATTACTTTACCTAAGTATGGGACTATGCCTAGTACGAGGGCTGAGTTATCTATCATGACCACCTCCCAAGCTGAGAGATCTCTAGAGCATGGTTGTTAAGGGTACCTAGTTTTCTTTTCAGTTCAGGCTGAGGTAGAAGAGGGTATAGAGAAGATTCTCATAGTGAGGGAATTCTTAGAGGTATTCCCTAGAGAGATTAGTGGATTTCCCCTAAAGAGAGAGGTAGAGTTTCTTATAGATATTATACCTAGGGTAGGTCCAGTGTCTAAAGCCCTGTGTAGGATGGCTCCCACCGAGCTAGCTGAGCTTAAGAAACATATAGAAGAGCTTTTAGAGAAAGGTTTTATTAGACCCAGTGTTTTGCTATGGGGAGCTCTAGTCCTATTCATAAAGAAGAAAGATGGGAGCCTTAGGTTATGTATAGATTACCAGGAACTCAATAAGATCACAATTAAGAATAAGCACCCTCTCCCTCACATAGATGACCTCCTAGATCAGCTAGTAGGAGTGTCAATGTTTTCAAAGATAGACCTTAAGTTGGGATATCATCAGCTCAGAATAAAGGCTAAAGATAATGCCAAGACAGCTTTTAGAATTAGATATGGGCATTATAAATTTCTAGTTATGCCCTTCGGGTTAACGAATGAACCCTCAATCTTCATGGATTACATGAACAGAGTTTTCATGCCATACTTAGACAGATTTGTAGTTGTCTTCATAGATGACATCCTCATCTACTCAAAAAGCAGAGAGGAACATGAGCAGCACCTAAGACTAGCCTTGGAGACCCTGAGAGAGAGATAATTGTATGTTAAACTTAGTAAATATGAGTTCTGACTCACTAAAGTTCAGTTTCTAAGTCATGTGATCTCCCAGGCAAGAGTCATAGTAGATCCCCATAAGGTAGAGGCAATATTACAGTGGGAGAGACATAGGACAGTGATAGAAATAAGGAGCTTTCTAGGTTTAGTAGGTTATTATAAGAGGTTCATTTAGAGCTTTTCTTAGATAGCAATGCCACTAACTCAGCTTACTAGAAAGAATGTGCCATTTGTGTGGAATGAGAAATGTGAGAGTAGTTTCCAAGAACTAAAGCAAGAGTTAACCACGGCCCTAGTTTTAGTACTCCCTAACCCTAAAGAAACTTTTATAGTACACAGTGATGCCTTTAAGAAAGGGTTAGGATGTGTGCTTATGCAGAAAGGCCGAGTGGTAGCTTATGCTTCTAGACAATTGAAATCTTATGAGAAAAACTACCTCACACATGACCTAGGGTTAGCCGTAGTGGTGTTTAGCTTGAAAATATGGAGACACTACTTGTATGGGGCAGCAATAGAAATTTACAACGACCATAAGAGCCTTTAATATTTGTCTGAAAATGAGTCAACGGAGATGGTTAGTGACGGGCTTGTCGTGCAACCCTCAAAATAAAACTAGGTAGGATATTAAATATAGCAAGTGGCACAACCTAGGTCATCTCCCTTGGAATTGGAATTCAATGTTCAATTGGGTTCTCTAAGTGTTCTAAGATCCTAGAACTATCTAATTTGGGGGGTTTTTGATTTAATTAAACTAACCTAAAACTAAATTGAATTAAAATTCCTAAATTCTATCTAATTAGATGAATTATGGTGAATGATGGGCTTGTGACTAGTTTAGGAATTGTCTCTTGGTATCCACTATCCTTATCCTATTCTAATTGTGATTAATTCTGGTCTAAGAATTCCTAATTAAGTTCATTACAAATTATCTTGAGTTACCACACAAGAATCAAGAGATTAACAATCTGATGTTAAATTGAGACCTCAATCCTGCATTAAACCGTTAACTCTTGTCTTTAAGATCAATGAACATCTAATTTGATTGATTAACTAATTAATTATCTTCTGATTCATCATCCAAAAATGTTTAATTAACCAACTAAACATTAAGGAATTCTCAAATAGACATTTAAGCACATAACCTCACTCATGTATTTCATCGAACACCTTCGTGGCATACATGGGAGATTAGAGAGAATAATGAAAAATCAGATTCAAATTCAACCAATTAATCAACAAAAAAGGTTTCCTAATCAGTGTCTAACCAGCCACTAATTAATTACACAAATTCCAAATCAAATACAACTCAACCGAGATTGTACAGAATAAGAAAAAGTGTAGGAAAAATAAGAAAATCTTAGCCATAATTTCTGCTTCTTCCCCAAGGATTCAAGCTTCTACTCAAGAGCTTCCTCCCTTGCTAGCCTCAAGAATGAATCAGAGCTTCATTTGGTGGATGGAGATGGAGGATGGATGAAGGAATGGAGTGTCCTGTGTGTGGAGGAAGGGGATGGCGAGATGGATGAATGGAGGCGTGGGTGAATGGATGTGATGCGTGGATGAATAAAGACGGAGGTGAGGGTTTTAAAAGGCCAATGACCGAAGGAATAAGGATTAATGAGGCGTGTTTGAATGGGTTGCTGGCGTCATTTTGCTGGACGAATAATGAATGCGTGCATGGTGAATGAATGACGTGAATGGTAGCCTCTCCTCGTGCTTCATTTATTCTCACGTGCTCCACCCTCTAATTGCAATCGGCTGAAGGCATTTTCTTAATTCCCTTCACGTGCTCTCCCTCTTATTCCAAATCTGAAGCCTTCTTATGTGAATGTGTATAAACGTGGGACCCACTTTAATTTACATTATTATAATACTTCATTTCATGCAAGCTTTCCCACGTAACTTCTGTAGCTTCTTCGTGGCTTCAGATCTGCTTCGGCCAGCTGCACTTCCTCTCTGTTTCTGCTATCTCGTTGCTGTCCATGTATGTTTGTTTCTGTTTCTCTTCGAACCAGAACCATGGTTTTCTTCATTTTTCAACTTGTTCCAGCCCTCCATTCTTTCGTGTTCTCGAGTTGTAAGCTGCTGGTTTGTGTTCTGTTTCCAGCTCCTTCAACCCGTGGCTCCTGTGTGTGACCAAATGTGATTCTTCTGCTTTGTTCTGCATGCTTGTGTTTTCTTCTTCGTTCCATAGCGTGGCTTCACCTTCTGTTCAAGCTCAAACGCTTCTTGTTCCAGCTACTTCTTCAACTCATGCATCTTCTGTTTCTGCTCCTTACTTCTTCATTCATATTCATGCATCCACGTTGCTTCTTTACTTATCTTCGCAAACCACGAGTTGCTTCTGGTTTTCTTCTCTGTTTCTGCTGGTGAACTTGCATGACAGCTACTGTTTGCTTGCTCGAAAGCTCCTTTCCACTGTTCTAACAGCTTTTCCATGAGTTTTCTTCCTCTGTTCAGACTTACAAACCAACCCGAGAGTGCTTCCACGTGATTAGCTTCATTTGCAGGACTTCATATCTGTTTCTTCATGAGCTGCTTCTGTTTTGTTCTCATTCACATAGAACTCGAGCTCAAGTTTGCTTCATCTGCTTGACGTGGTCCTGGACTTCTCTTTGTTTCATTCTTTTAAACCCAGTCCACGTTGCTTTCCTCTGTTTTGCTCACATTTCCACGTGGCTCATTTAACTCTTCTGCTCATGCTCTGCTCAGCTACTGGCCATGTTAACGTCTGTTCTGCATTTGTGTGTTTCTTCATATAAGTGTTGCCTCGTCATTCTTCACTGTAGTTACACAAGACACGAGAGAAAGTTCAGCTCACAAGCCACCTTCAACCCAGCCTCTTTTCCACGTGATCTCCTCCCATGCATATCCCTTGCTTCTTTCTCCCACACATACATGCGTTCATCTCTTCTTCTTCTTTGCTCTTCAAAACAAATGCTCATTCAAGCTCCAAATTCATATTAAACTTCTGCACAAAAGAATGGTAAAAAAAAATCAAATGGAATTATCCACAAAATTATTTAAAAGAAATTCATGCATTAAAAACCAATAGTTTGCAACTTAATTCCTTAAATGTAAAAATAGCCAATTAAAATCAAATTCCATTCAATTGCCTTCATTAAGCCACATTTAATTATTAAAAAGGTTAAGTTAGGAGGAATAAAGTGTATAAAAACTATGCTTATCAGTTAGAATTTTTTAAAGATTATGATTTTATACTAAAATACCATCCCAATAAGGCTAATGTGGTAGCTGATGCCCATACACATGGCTTGTATGATGATCCAAGAGCAAAAATTGATTGAGAAATTCATAGATATGAGTCTCTTCTGTGAGGTGTATTCGAGGAAGCTATTAATGAGTGAGACTCAAATAGAAAATGACCTGAGGGATCAAATAAGAGAGGCCTAAAAAAATGATGATCATGTGAATAAGATTAGAGCCCAGATAGCGTAGGGTAGTATTCAAGAGTTCAATCTGTTTGACGATAACATAGTGAGGTATAGGGATAAGCTGTATGTGCTTAGAAACATAGAAATTAGAGAGACGATATTAGATAAGGCACATAAGAGGGAGTATACCATTCATCCGGGTAGTAATAAAATGTACCAAGATTTAAAGAAAATGTTTTGGTGGCTTGGAATAAAGAGAGACATAGCAGAGTACGTCTCCCAGTGTCTAGTATGCCAAAGAGTGAAAATAGAACATTAGAAGCCAACTGGGTTACTTCAGTCCCTTGATATCCCAGAGTGAAAATGAGATAACATAGCTATAGATTTTGCCATGGGTTTACTAGGACATCGTCGGGGTATGATGCAATATAGGTAATAGTAGATAGGTTAACAAAATCAGCACATTTTCTACCTATGAAAGCCACTTATACCCTAAATAAATTAGCCTAACTGTACATCAGGGAGATAGTCAGACTGCATGGCATGCCTAAGAGTATAGTATCAAATAGAGATCTTAGATTCACATCAAATTTTTGGAGATCGTTATAGGATACTCTAGGCACTAGACTCAGGTTTAACATAGCCTATCACCCTTTGACGGATGGACAGACAGAGAGAACCATCCAAACCCTAGAGGACATGTTAAGGACATATGTTCTAAAGATGAAAGGGAACTGGAATACATACTTGCCTCTAGCAGAATTTGCCTATAATAACAGTTATCATACAAGTATACAGATGGCACCGTATAAGGTATTGTATGGTAGGAAGTGTAGGTCCCCAATGTGCCAGGTTGAGTTAGGAGAGCAGAACCTTATAGGCCTAGAATTAGTGGACCAAACCTCCAGACAGATAAAAACCATTAGAAAGAAACTTATGATGGCCTAGAGTAGACAAAAAAGTTATGCAGATAAATGTAGGCGGCCGTTAGAGTTTGAGATTGCAGACTATGTCTTTATTAGAGTGTCTCCAGTCATAGGGATAGGTCAGTCCATAAAAAGTAAAAAGCTCAGTTTAAAGTACATAGTCCTTTTTAGATTCTTGATAAAGTAGGACCTGTGGCTTACAAACTAGCCCTTCCCCCAAACCTAAGCCAAGTCCACAATGTATTCCATGTTTCCCAACTTAAAAAGTACTAGCCTGACCCCTCACATGTCATAGAATATGAGAATGTGTAGTTACAGGAAGATCTATCATACATAGTAACACCAGATCAAATCGTGGACGTTAGACTCAAGCAGTTACGGAATAAGACGATACCACGGGTGAAAGTGGTTTAAAAGGGGTTATCTTCAGAGGAAGCTACCTAAGAACTAGAGGATGATATGAGAAAGAAACATCTAGAACTCTTCCCATAAGATATGTTATCTAAATTTTGAGAACGAAATTTTTTAAAGAGGGAAGAATTGTAATGTCCAATTTTCATTAAACGATAGAAACAAGCATGTTTTCAAAGCAAGTCCCCTAAAATGAATTAATTAAAGTCCTAAAAAATTTGAGCAACATTCTAGACTCCTAAAAATGAGAATTCTAGCCTCAGACAGAAGGAAAAATAGAGCTAGAATGAAGAAACAAATTTTGATAGAAAACCTATGAAGCGTAATGGCATTTTCATAAATTTGAGCAATTTTTGGAATTCACATAGGACGACTTTTTAAATAAAATTTTTGAGTTCTCTTGGGTTCTCAGAGGACCTAAAAACCATGGGAAGCCTCGGGACAATTAAATCCCCTCCTATGGACGTTTTCCAACATCGGTGTGCCCAAATTTTGACAGATTCATTTGGGAAGGTTTTAGCTCTAATTTGAGTGATTTCAAAGGAATTTTATTTAATTGGGAATCTGAATTTTATAATGAAAAAGAAGATTCTCAAAAAGGAGCTAAAATGAAAGAGAAACGAAAATGCAAAGAACAAAGGGCAAAATTGAAATTTTTCAAAAAGTCACTTTCATACACCTATATATAGGTGGCGTCTCACACTCTCCCTCATTTAGCTTCAGATTATTCTGCCCCAAACCAGAAGAAAAACCCTAGGAGAGAGGCGCACCAAAGGAGGAAGAAGAAGAAAAGAAAATCCAAGCTTAAGGTATGTTTCCATGGTGATTTGTCATGCTTTTCTTCATCCACACCTCCTTTCCTCCTTTCTCCTTAGTTTCCTTTGATTAAAATGAAGTTTATAAATCTGACTCAAGGGAGAAATTCAAGGGAATTTTCGGATTTGAAGAGAGGAGCTTGGAGAAAGCAAGATTCAAGCCAAAATAACCAAGGAAACTAGGTAAAATTTCATCCTATGGTTGCTATTCTTAATTCCTCTTCTTCTCCAATTCGACACACATAAAGAACCCTAGGAGGATCTAATTTTTAAGCCCAACCAAGTATGAATCTTAGGTATTTGAAGGAGAAGAACAAGAATATGCAAAGAAAACAACAAAATAACCATTAGATTTCAAGATACAAATTCTAGGGTTTCAAGTGTTCCTTCCAAATTCTGATTTGTGTGATAATTCCTAGGTCTAATTAAGAGTTTAAATGAGTTATTGAGACCTTTAAGATGCTCCCCACATGCTTCCTCCTTCAAGAAAACAAAGAAATCTCCAAGGAGGCTAAAAACCCCCATAGTCTCGGCCTAACCAAGTTCTTATAGCTAGGGAGAGTTTAAAATTTTTTTAAGGCCATTCTTGAGTCATATTTGATGAATGAAAACAAGGAGAAGCCTTGGAAAAATTTTAGAACTCATAGAAAGTGATTTAGTGCTTTAGGTTCCATATTATAACCTCAAGAAGCAACATGATGTTAGGCTCTTTGTTTTAATTGTGTGATGACTTCAAGAGGCCTAAAACGAGTCAAGAATCATATTTGAAAGGAAAGAATGGAGCTTAGAAATTATTTGAGGGGTGTTGCCTCATTAGGTGCATTTATGGACCACAATAGAGTTTATAGAGCAACCTAGTGTCTAAGCAAGTTGTGTGACCTTAGAGTTTGTTTCATGAACTTAATTGTCTTTGATAAATTGTATCTAGGCCAAGAGAAACTATCTCTCCAAATTTATGGGTGTGTGGCCGAAGAGAGGAGCTTGAATCCAAAGAGAAAAGTATGTAATTGTGTGCAAGGTAGCCCTTTCCACTTTCTCTCATGCATGGATGTGTGTTTAACCTATCCTAGAATGTGTGTATATATATTTTCAAGCCATGAAAAGTATGCTAGCATGATTTTATATGCCATGATTCATGATGACTTATTATGTTTTCAAATGAAAGTATGATGTTTGTTTGAGTTTGCTTGAGTGTAGAGAGGCCAAGAACTCTTAACTATGGTGAGGATGAGCCAAGAACCCTTGAGATTGGTTCAGACAAAGCGAAGAGTCTCCCAAAAGAAAAGTGGGCTCCCAAGAGTATGGTTGAGTCCAAGAATCTCTTAAAAAATAGGTGAGGCAAGTTCAAAATCTATGAGGAAAAGTGTGAGACCAATCCATCCACTTGGTGAGCTCTTGAATGTCTTGTATGATTGTTCACATGCCAAGCTTGCTTCTTGAATGTTCATGACTTCCATAATGTCCATGCATGCATTTTCAAGACTTGCTTTGCATATATTATGTATGATTAAATGGGAGATGAGCTATTGGGATTCTTTGAATCTCACTTCCTCCTCTCCAATGATCTAATATGCTAAGTGGACCAAGTGGACATGGCAATGGGAGCCAACCACATTAAAGAAGAGAGATTGGCACGAATATGCCTAGCTTTTGGCTTTGAAAACCATAATGATGTTTAATGATGTATATTATTATTGTAAATGCTCTATGACCCTTGAGACATATGTAATTATGATATTATATGATGTAGGAATGAAAGAGTGTGTTATGTGAATGAAGGAATGTAAATTGAGTATGTTATGGCATTATATTTTTATCAATGGCTTTATGGAACTATGCATAAGTGTGGATGAAAAGGCCAAAATAAGATGCATGAGGTTTGAAACCATTTGAGTAGCTCACACAAGCCCTAAATGTGCTTTTAAACTTGTCCAAAAGGTGCCAAAAGCAAAGGAAAATCATTTGGTCACTTTGGTATCCTTTATAGAGCTAAAAATGACCATAACGGAACCCTATGTCACTTTTTAGCCAAATGAGCTCTTCTTACTCTATGATTTGGCATGCAATTAGAGCTTATTGAGATCATAATTTTCAGAGGTCAACAGAATATTTGATGAATTTTCAAAGTTGGCAATTTTTCTAATTTTGGTCTACTACACTATTTATTTGGTCCAAAAATGAAATCTATCACACAGGGTCCAAATGATTCCTAATTGCCACAAACATTTATAATAAGAAACTATACATTCACAATGACTCATGACAACTAGAATCACCTCATTTGGACATCTAGAGAGGGAGATATGAATTGTTGAACATTCTGTCCAGTATCAGGAGTTTTACCCGACCTGAGTTACTGTTCTATTGAATTCTGAGGACTAGGTTGTCTGAGCTAGTCTAGAAATATTTTTTCCCTCAAGCTAACATTCGCAGTTTTCTAGATTGGTATCATTTGCATGGATTATAGTTTTTTGAAATTAATTAGACATTTTCAAATTTTGCTACAAAAATCTGTGATAGTTCTAGAATGCAGTTTGACCTCTAGCTCTTTTTAGATTTCAAATGCCCTCTGTGATGGATTTTATGTCCTAAACATATTTTTAGTGTGAAGTAGAAATCCGTAGCTTTCTAGAATGACTAAGAATGAATGGTTTTGATTTTTTTAGAATTAGTTATGATTTTCCAAAATTTGGTCAGAAAAGGGGCCAAATCTGGCCTAAAATAAACATCCATATTTTATGCTTCATTTCAGTTTTCTTAAGTTGTGGGCCACATTTTAGATGCAAATGAGTTATATTGATGTAATTAAATATGAGAATGTATAGTATGAGCTCACATGGTCCAAGTGACACTGAATAAAATTTTTATACACAATGCAACACAAAAATATTCATTATTTTATTGCCTTTTTCTTGGGAAGCTTACATGATTCATGATATTAAGTCATTTAAAGGCATGAGATGAGCTAGAAATTATGGTGTTACATTGGCCACATTGCATCATAAATTGCTAAGTATAGAGACTGGTTATGTAAACTAATAGGGGGTCAGGCTTTACACAACTTGGAGTTTGATGTATGCTTTCACTTACAATCTTGAATGGACCTCTTTAGTATAGAATTGATTGTGTGATGACTCCAAGAGGTTTAAATGCAGTCAAGAATCATAAATAGATGGAGAGAATGGAACCAAGATGATGTTTTCCAAAGGTTGCTTCATTAAGTGTATTATGGGACCATAAAAGAGTCTAGCTTTTCTAGTGATTGTGTGGCCTTACAATGTGATTCAATAGTATAATTAGCTTTCATATAATGTGTCTAGGCTAAGAGAAGTGATCTCCACCTTCTTCAGTGTGTGAGGTCAAGGAAGAAGATTCAGGACTCAAGAAAAAAGTGTGTAAATAAAAGCAAGGTAGCTCTCTCCACCTTCTCTCGTGCATGAATGTATGCTTGGCTTGTCTTTGAATGTGTGTATATATGTTTTAAGCTATGAAAAGTATTTTAGTATGAGTTTTTATTCCATGGTACCATGATTATTTTTATGCATTCAAATGATATTTTATGTGCTTGCTTTGGTTTGCTTGAGTGTGGAGAAGCCAAAAACCCTCTAGCCATGGTGAGGATGAGCCAAGAACCCTTAAAGTTGGTTGAGACAAAGTAAAGAGTCTCTCAAAAGTGACATTGACTCCCAAGAGTAAGGTTAAGTCAAAAATCTCTTAAAGAAATGGGTGAGACAAGTCCAAAATCCACAAGTGAATGGGTGAGGCTAATCCACTTACTTGGCAAGCCTATGTATACTATGTATGACTTGTTAAAATGCCAAGAATGTCTCTTGAATACCCACACATGTTAATATATCCATACATGCACTTTTAAGGCTTGTTTGCATACTTTATGTGTGATTGAAAGGGAGATGAGCTATTGGAATTCTTTGAATCTCATCCCCTCCTCTCTAATGTTCTAACATGCTTGGTGGATCAAGATAGCAAGGAGATAGGAGCCAATCACTTGAGAGATGAGAGCATAACATTGAAAGGCATAGAATTGGCTTCTTTAAGGCCATCAAAGTGGCAAATATGTAATCTATGATTGTATATGACAAATGACTTTATGAGCATATATAATTATGATAATATGCCATGTATAAATGAGAGATTATGTTATGTGACCCTGAGAATGTAATGGCAAATTTTACTTCTTGAAAGTTTGAAGCATTAGTGTATAAGTGGAAGTGAAATGGCCAAATTGAGATGCACGAGGTTTGAGACCATTTGGGTAGCTCATACAAGTTATAATTATACTTTTAGACTTGTCTAAGAGGTGTTAAACATCAAAGAAAGCCATTTGGGCTTTTTGGTACCTTATATAGAGTCAAAATTGACTATAATAGAACTCTATATCACTTTTTATCCAACTGAACTCTTCTTGATTTGATATTTTTCATTCATATAAAGCTTTTTGAGAGCTTTTTGGGAAGCTAAAGAACAAAATTTTTGGAGGTCTAGAGAATATTTGATGAATTTTCAAAATTGGCAAAAATTCTGGTTTTGGTCTGATACACTGTTCACTTGCTCCGAAAATGATTTCTATCACACTGGACTCAAATGATGTCCAATTACCACAAAAATTTGTATGGAGAAACTAGACATTCCCAATGACTTGTATCGACTAAAAACATCTCATTTGGATGTCTAGAGAGGGAGATATGAATTTTCAAAGATTCTGTCCAGTATTAGGTGCTTCAACTGACCTCAGGTATTGTTTAATTAGGTTTCGAGGTCTAGGTATGCCTGAACTGGTCTGGAGTTATTTTTACCCTCTAGCTAACATCCACAAATTTCTAGATTGGTATCACTTGCATGGGTTGGATTTTTGTGGAATTAATTGGACATTTTTTAAGTTTGTTACGCAAACCTATGACAGTACCAGTGGATAGCCTGACCTCTGGACCTTTTTGAATGTCAAACGCCTTCCATGTTGTGTTTCATAGTCTAGACATATTCTTAGCATAAAGTAGAAATATGTAGCTTTCCATAATGGCCATGTATGATTTTGACTTTTTTAGAATTAGTTATAATTTTCTAAAGTTTATGACAAAAAAGCCAAAATTCTGTTTGAAATTACTCCATGAGATTTCATGCTTCCCCTTGCTTTGCATGACCTCTAAGTGAATTTTGGTGACAAAAATGTATTGTATCCATATAATTAAATATAAGAATGTGATACATGAGTCCATATGGCCCACAGGACTCCAAAGGAAAATTTTATATGCGACGTAATGCTACATAATGCCTTATTTTAATGCCATATTTCTTACTCTCCTATGGATTGCATGATATGAGATATGGAAGAAGTATGAAATAAGCTAAAAATATATGGTGTTATACTTGAGACCTTGATTTGCGATTACTAATCATGTTATTAAGCCTAATCATAATAATTAAGAATTATGATCATTACATTTGGTATCAGAGAAATGGTTTAGGAAAACCGTGCTAATTTAAATTTTATGGTTAGAAACTTGGCAATCATTATGCATATTTGGCATAGTATTAGCTCATAAGAGTAGCTAATTATATAAACATGTTTTATTGCTTTTTAACTCATAAAAGGAAATATAGAGGAATAATTATATAAGGCTTGTAGTGACTACTAAAATTAATGTTCCTTGAATCTTATTTTGAAGATCATCTATCTTAACAAGTATGCCCTTAGGAATTGTAACATCCAAGGTTTCAAAATTTTTCTAAATCTTCTCGCTACAGCTAGGTGCCAGTTCGCTACAGCAAGGATGTAATGTCTGATTTTCATAAAAATGATAGAAACAAATACATTTTCAAAGTAAGTCTTCTGAAATGAATTGGTTAAGGTCCAAAAAAATTAGAATAATAATCTAGACATTAAGTAATGAAATTAGAAGGCCAGAGATGCCCTAAAATAGAGGCTAAAATAACCATATGAAATTTAATGAAATAGCTATGTAACGTGATGGCATTTTTGTAATTTTGGGCAAATTTTAGAATTCTTATATAAGGGCATTTCAAATGGAAAATTTAAGTTCTTCTGGGTTCTTAGAGGCCCTGAAAACCATGAGAAGCCTTGGAATAGATGAACACCTCTCGTGTACGTTCTCTAATGTCTGTTAACTTAAACTTTGACCCTTTCATTCGGGAAGGTTTTAGCTCCAATTTAAATAATTTCAAAGGTATTTTATAAGATTGAGAGCCTGAATTTTATGATGGAAAAGATGGTTCTCTAAAAAGAAGCTAAAACGAACCGAAAACAAAAATGCCAAGACTAAGCGACATAAATGGAATTTTTTGGAAATAATTCTTGAAACCTAGCTATACATGCCCTACACCCCACTCTTCTCCTCATTTAGTTCATTTTGTAACATCCGATTTTCTAAAAACTAGAAAAAAACGAGAGAAACGTAATGTACGGTTTCTCTGTTAACGAACGAAACTCACCGAATATAAAAGGAAGTCACCCAAGATGATGTAGTTAAGGTCCTAAACAATTTGAAAAGTATTCTAGACTCCTAAAAATGAGAATTCCATGCTCAAATGGAAAAAAAAATAGACCTAAAATGGAGAAACAATTTCTAACGAAAAATTTACGAAATGTAATGGCATTTTCGTAATTTTGAGCAAATTTTGGAATTCACACTGGACGGCTTTTTAAATAAAAATTTTAAGTTCTCTGGGGTTCTCAGAGGCCCTGAAAATCATGGGGAGCCCCGAGATAGTTAAATCCCCTCCAGTGGACGTTTTCCAATGTCGGTTGACCCAAACTTTGATCGATTCATTCGGTAAGGTTTTAGTTTCAAATTGAGTAATTCCAAAGGCATTTTATTAAAATGGGAATCTAAATTTTATAATGGAAAAGACAATTGTCAAAAAGGAGCTAAAACGAAGCCAAAACAAAACTGCCATTACGAAAGGATAAAATTGGAATTTTTGAAAAAGTGTGTTTCTAGAAACTCCCACGCACTTCCCCTTTCTTCTCCCATCTTCTTAAGCACGAAATTTCTATCCAAAATAAAGAATATGATCTGCTCTCTTAGGCTCACAAGAAGGGGAAGAAAAGGAGGAGAAATCAAAGGCTTAAGGTATGGAAATTAGTAGTTTTCATGCTCTTTCTCTTCCAAACCTCTTCTCCTCCATTCTCCTTTGTTTCCTATGATTAAAATGAAGTATATGGATCTATTTTGAAGGAGAAATTGAGGGAAAATTCAGATTTGAAGAGAGGAGCTCAAAGAACACAAGATTCAAGTGAGAAAAAACAAGAAAACAAGGTAATTTCTCATCCTATGGTTGTCATCTTTGCTTCCCTCTTCCACCATTTCACCCCACTTGAGAAAACCCTAGGAGGAGATGATTTTTAGGCAGAACCAAGCATGAATCTAAGGAAAAAGGGTGTGGAGATTAAGAATATGCAAAGAAAATAACAAAATAACCATTAGATTTCAAGATGCAAGTTCTAGGGTTTCAATTGCACCTTGTAAAATCTGATTTTATATGATGATTCCTAGGCCTAAATAATAGTTTAAATGAGATCCTAAGATCCCTAAGAGGCTCCCCATATGCTTCTTCCCTTGAGAAAACAAAGAACGCTCCATGGAACGCAAAATGCTTCATTATCTCGGCCAAGAAGGGTTCTCATAGCTAGGGAGAGTTTTAAATTTTTCTAAGGCCATTCTTGAGTCATATTTGATGAATGAAAATGAAGGGAGGCCTTGGAAAAAATTTAGAACTCATAGAAATTAATTTGGTGCCTTAGGTTCCATATTATGACCTAAAGAAGTAACATGGTGCTAAGCCTTTTGTTTTAATGGTGTGATGACTCCAAGAGGCTTAAAAGGAGTCAAGAATCATATTTGAAAGCAAAGAATAGAGCTTAGAATTTGTTTGAGGAGTGATGCTTCATTAGGTACATTTATGGACCATAATGGAGCTTATAGAGCAATCTAGCTTCTAAGCAAATTGTATGGCCTTAGAGATTGTTTCATGAACCTAATTAGCTCCCATAAATTGTATCTAGGCCAAGAGAAACTATCTCTACCAATTTTTAAGTGTGTGGCCAAAAGAAAAGGCTTGAATCCAAAAGGAAAAGTGTGTAATTGTGTGCAAGGTAGTTCTCTCCACCTTCTCTCATGCATGGATCTGTGTTTAGCTTGTCTTAGAATACGTGTATGTGTATTTTCAAGTCATGAAAAGTATGCTAACATGATTTTAAATGCTATGATTTCATGACGTCATGTTATGTTTTTAAATGAATGCATGATGTTTGTTTGAGTTTGCTTGAGGGTGGAGAGGCCAAGAACTCTTCACCATGGTGAGGATGAGCCAAAAACTCTTGAACTTGGTTGAGACAAAGTAAAGAGTCTCGTAAAAGCAAAGTGGGCTCCCAAGAGTATGGTTGAGTCCAAAGCTGTTAACGAATAGGTGAGGCAAGTCCAAAATCCATGAGGAGAAGTGTGAGGCCAATCTAAACACTTGGTGAGCTCTTGAATGTCTTGTATGATATGTTCATATGCCAAGCTTGCTTCTTGAATACTTATGAATTGTATTATGTCCATGCATGCATTTTTAAGGCTTGCTTTATATATATTATGTATGATTGAAAGGGAGATGAGCTATTAGGATTCTTTCAATCTCATTCCCTCCTCTCCAATGATCTAACATGCTAGGTGAAAGTGGATATGCTAATAGGAGCCAACCACACTAAAGGAAGAAAATTGACAATTATATATTTAACTTTTGTCACTTTAAGACTGTGAATGTACCATATGATGTATATGATAATGTAAATGTGCCATGACCCTTAAGACATGTGTAAATATACTATTATGTGATGTTTAGATGTATGAATATAATGTATGACCTCAAGCATTTATTTTGAGTATGTAATGCCAAAGTGTGCAATGTGGAAGTTTCATGTAAATGTGCATAAGTATGGGTTGAATGGCCAAAATGAGATGCATGAGGTTTAGGACCATTTGGGCAGCTCACACAAGTCTCAAATATACTTTTAGACTTGCCCAAAAGGTGCCAAAACCAAGGGAAAGCCATTTGGCAATTTTGGTACTCCATATGGAGCCAAATTTAACCATAATTGAACCCTATATCACTTTTTAGCCAAATGAGTTAGTCTTAATTTAAAATTTGGTATGCAATTAGGTCTCATTGATAGATTTTTGGAAAGCTAAAGATCATAATTTTTGGAGGTCTACAGAATATTTGATGATTTTTCAAAGTTGGCAATTTTATAGTTTTTGGTTTGCTGCCCTATTCATTTGGTCTGAAATTGCATTCTGTTACACGAGGCCTAAATGATGTTGATTCCCATGAAATTTTACTCAGAGAAACTAGGAAATCACAATGACTCATGCCAACTAGAAGCACCTCATTTGGAGGTCTAGAGAGGGAGATATAAATTTTTGAAATTTATGTCTAGTATCAATAAGTTTGCCTGACTAGAAGTACTGTTCCATTAAATTTTGAGGTCTAGGCTTGATGAACTGATCTGGAGATATTTTTCCTCTGTAGTTAACATTCACATATTTCTAGATTGGTATCATTTTCATGGATTATATTTGTTTGGAATTAATTGAACATTTTCAAAATTTTCTGTAGAATTCTTTGACAATTCCAGAATTCAGTCAAACATTTGGCCAATTTTGGATGTCAAACATCCTCTGTGATGCATTTTATGGTCTTGGAGTATTTTTATGTGAAGTAGACATCCTAATATTTCTATAATGACCAAGATTACCTAATTTCAATGTTTCTAGATTTAGTTATGATTTTCCAAAATTTGCCCAGAAAATAGGCCAATTCTGGCCAAGAATGAACTTCCATTTTCCATGCTCCATTTCGGTTTCCATGAGTTGTAAGCATGTTTTTGGGATGAAAATGAGTTGTAATGATGTAATTAAATATGAGGATGCATATCATGAGCTCACACAATCCACGCGACACCGATTGCAAATTTTTAAGTTTGACGTAACACAAATAAACCCATTATTTTCATCCCCTTTTTCATATGCTCTTGTGTAATTGATGATATAAAGCTTATGAATAGCATGAAATAAGCTAGAATTTATGGTGTTACATTTATTGGCATCAGAGCAAAGTTCCAGGCTTTCTCGGATTGGATTTGGCTTGAGGATGTAGCCATTGGGCTTTGTAAAAGGCTTGTATGACTATAAAAAGTCCTATATGAGACATCTTGGGTGTAGGAGAATAGTTTGTGGTTTTATTCATAATAAGTAAGTTATAGAATGGTCTTAGAGTAATTAGTGGACACTAAGAAAGAGTGGCCTTTAGAGTACCTTGAGCAGAGTTAACCTTAAGTAGGGTTGAGTGATTCGACAGCTAGAGCTTGATGAGATGTGATAGCTCATCGGGATCAGTGGCAAGCCCTAGATATGAATGATGAGAAATGATCTCATTGACATGAAGAGGCTTGCTAGAGAGAGTACTTGAGGCCTAATTCCCTGGTAGTCATACTCAGGCCATTCTGAGATGTCCTGCTTAATGCAGAGATAAGTAATGATGCAGCATGGTAAGGGATGAGACTGCGACTACACAGGACCACTAGCCACAACACCCAATTTTCTAGATGAATTCCAAAGCCCAAAAGACTAATTCCTTCAGGCCAGAGGTTAAGGTATAAGCTACACTATAGAGCCCTGATAGCCCAGAGGTAACAACTAGTTATGTATGAATAAAGCAAGAGATAGAACCTTCTAGCTTGATGATGGGCTGGTTATAGAAGTGGTGAGGCTCGGGTCAGTAGCTAAAGATGAGAATCCAATCCATGAAAAAACAAGCCAATCAAAGGCCATTAGCTGCAGCCAATACTCAGATAGGAAAACTAGGTGAACCCAAGATTAATTAGCCATGGCAAATGATGTGTTATCCGCGGCGAATGGCACCATGAATGTCTTGTTGGTCATATTTAGGCTAACTCGAGAAAGGAGTTGATAAGGGATCAGACGACCCACAGAAAATGGGAACCCCTAGCATAAGTAGAGAAAAGGGTATTCAATAGAGTTATGAAAGATTAATAAGAAATTCATAGGCCTAACAAATGAGGCTGAGAAAAGAGCTCAACACAGAGGAAGTTAGACACAGGGATAATGAGGTTGTTGAGAGCCACCTATGAGGCGTTAACTCCAACCTAGAATGCTACCTAGTATGACAATGAATGATAGAATACTAGTGTAGCCTCGAAATAATGTAAGATAAGACTACTAGTTGTAAGGCTCATAGCGAGTGGCCTAGAAAGGTATACCTCATAGGTAACACCTAAAGGTAAGTATGAGTAGCCCAGTAATAGAAGCTCAGAAAAGAATAAGGATAATTAGTAAGCTACGAGTCTGATGAGATGGCTAGCCTAGGCTAAGCATAAGTTAAAGCCTGGAGGAGATGACCAGTAGCATCATCCAGGTGAGATATGTGAATGAAAGGTTTAGTGAAAGTTCTCCTTAGATTGAAAAAGGAAAGATGAGACATCCTCATGTCAGGGAAACCACCTAGTAATGGTTAGTAAAGTCCCCTAGATAGACCCCCTAAATCATAAAGAGAAGCGAGAAAGAGGTGAGAAATTAGATATAGAAAAGATACCCTTGCTTTAGTCATGATTAAATGAGTAAGTTAAACTTAAAAAGGTAAATAGATAGGGGTCTAAAAATTAATCAAATGAGCTCCCTAATATGAGAATGATATGGGGTTAAGGCATGTGAGTGATTAAAGCACCCAGTAGAGCATGAGCTTCAGTAAGGTAGAATCCAAACATTGAGAGTATCTGTTCTGGATTGAGTTAGCAGAACCCTAAAAAATAGTATATTGTGCTCCTAGAGATAAGACAAAAGAGACTGAACAGAGAGAAAGCCTAGCTCTGATCCAAATGTATAAATAAGTTGAGACAGACAGTTAGTGCCTTAGTACCCTTAGGGAAGCTCGAGGAAATTAGGGACTGCCTCAGAAGGTGAGTCTTGCATTATGTAGAGAAAGAGTGTAAGCCGAAAGCACCATAAAATGAAATTCCTGGCATTATATGAAATAGAATCCTCCTTACCAAGGGATGGTCTAGCTAAGAGTAAAGTAAGAGTACGAACGAGAAATAGACCCCTTTGATGTTATAGAGAGTAAATAAGTGGAGGAACCTCAAGAAAATGTAGGTGCTCTTGAGTGTAAAGAAACCTGAACTGGCAACAGAAACACCCAGTAGTAGAATATCCTTTTACCTAAGTAAGAGGATAAGAAAGGTAGAAAGAGAAGATATGACAGTGTTCAAGCCAAAGACATATTAGATTGAAATTAGATATTCAGTTAATGTGCTTGAGTACTTAAGAAAACATACTTGTCCTTGGCATAGATGCCCTTCTAGCATGATACTGCCAAGAGTAAAAATAATCGGGCAATACAAAGAGATCTCAGGATGTAGTAGAGAAAGAATCTTACTTTTCCTGAATACTTTACGAAAATAGGGCAAATAGAGAAAAGTAAGAAAGGGATACTTTAGATTATTAGGAAACTTGTAATAGACAGGCAATAGTGGCTTTAAGCTCAGTCATGAGGCGCTTATGTATTAGTGTTCGATGTTATGGTTTTCTTGTAACAATGGTTACATGATATTAGGTCTGGCCAACCCAATAGTAATGTGACTTGAGTGCATAGCAAGCGATGACATCAATCACCAAAGTGTCCCAATAATCGAAAGATATCCTAGTTAAAGAACAAGATAAGTCTGAAAAGAAAGGTAAAGGGATTCCAATATCATAATAGTAAGGAAAGCATACAGAAAGGAATTCTTAGTAAAAAATGTTCATATTCAATATGCATAGCTTGAGTCCTTTATAGTATATGTAAATGAAATGAATAGGGACCAGTGTATAGCCTCTCTCCTGCCAAAGATGTTCACCACACTTAGTGTATGAGATGCCCTAGTGTCAAGCAGAACATGGACATAATGAGAACTGTAAGATATGAGAGGAGGGCTAAAACGAGTATATATAAGTAAGTCAATAGAGTAAGAAAAGAAAGCCCAAGTGAAAAAGGGGCTGAAGTGGGAATTTGAGGATCCTATAAGGAGAAATGAATGAAAATTAAAATTAAAATGCTCCCTAGTATTAGTATGACGGGATCCTCGAGAATTAGATGACACATAACTCACTTTGCACAAAGAGCAAGATGTACTTCTGAGTTTAGCCTAAACTATTATGAGGGATGGTAACTGGACTTAGTAAGCATGTATTTTACTGTTAGATACAGTGATCTTAGGCTTTGATGTCTCCCAAAGATGAATCGTAGTTGATCCCAGCTTAGCACAGTGGGTTGCAGTAGACCCTAGCAGGGCTTTGAGAGGTTGCTGTAGACTTAGGGGTCACAGTAGATTCTACAGAGTTACAAAGAGCCCTAGCCACAACATGATAGATCTCTGGTAGAGACGACAGCTTGAGATAGTTTCACAGAGTAGTTAGTCTTAGAGACTAGTACAATTTCAGTTAGATTTTATCTCAAAGACTAGAGACCTCCTGAGTCTAGTAGACTATTGCTACAGAGATATGAAGGCTTTACTCAGACAGTTAAACCACTGACTAGCTCTCTTTATAGATGAGCATAGTATATGAGATGCGGAAAGTAAGAAATTAGCTTATTAGAGTTAGAGCTAGATGAATCACTACCTAGCTGACAGTAGCCCTAATTGAGGGATAAAGAGATCCCTGCATGCTAGCTAATGTATTTAGAAAGGAGTCAGGTGCAATTTTTATATGAGATAAGTGGTACAGTATGTCTCCATTGAGTAAAACTGTGAGAATAGCTAGTACCCCATCAGAGCCCAGCAGTAGTCAGTGGTAGTGGCTCTTCAATACCAGTATGAGACATACAAGTTAGGCCTATTAGTGTTGAAATGAGGCACTACAAAATGCCATTGCAAGTGAGCAAAGAAAGTGAGAAAAGTCACAGCCTATAAAAACATATGTAGTAGTAAATAAAGAATTGGGATCATAAAAGCAGAAACTCTTCAAAAGAGTTGTAATCCTAGTACATAATTAAGATGTGAGGCTTGTGATAGAAAGAAATGCAAATTATAATCATAGGATGATCTAGTGAGAAAGAACGTAGAGATAAATAGTGGAAGGAACATATAAATAAGCAGACAGATAGAAAACCTCTTATAGCTCTAATGATTAGAAAAGATGATGAGATCTTATGAGAAGCCTTTCAGAGAGGATATGGGAGATGTGATATGAAATAAATTACCTCCTGAGTTATGTAAATGAGTCCACTGAAAGAAACATTAATCCTGGAACGAGTTAACATTAACCCGACATGATTAGTAAGCTTTCCTAAGATAGGCCTCTAGAGTCAGAAACTTCTTTCCCTTATGAGAAAGACCTAGCTAGTATTTTATAGCAATAGAGCCCTTGTTAAGAACTAGTAATAAAAGTTCACTGGCTGAGAGAAAATTTGAAAGAATGAAATCACTGAGAAAGCGTATAGAGCTAGGAAGAAGGGAAAGAAAAGAATAGTTAGCTAGAAAAGAAAAAGAGCAAGAGGAAGTGTACCCTAAATTTTGAGGATGAAATTTATTTAAGGGGGGAGAAATGTAACATCTGGTTTTCTAAAAACTAGAGAAAACGTGAGAAACGTAACGTACGGTTTCTCCGTTAACAAACGAAACTCATTGGATATAAAAGGAAGCCCCCAAAGATGATGTAGTTAAGGTCCCAAAAAATTTGGGAAGTATTCTAGACTCCTAAAAATGAGAATCCCAGGCTCAGATGGAAAGAAAAATGGAGCTAAGATGGAGAAATAATTTCTGACAAAAAACTCACGAAACGTAATGGCATTTTCATAATTTTGAGCAAATTTTGGAATTCACACAGGAAGGCTTTTAAAATGAAAAATTTGAGTTCTCTGGGATTTTCAAAGGCCCTAAAAATCATAGGAAGCCCCGAAATAGTTAAACCCCCTCCTGTGGATGTTTTCCAATGTCAGTTGACCAAAACTTTGATCGGTTCGTTCGGTAAGATTTTAGCTCCAAATTGAGTGATTCTAGGCATTTTATTAAATTGGGAATCTAAATTTTATGATGGAAAAGATGGTTGTCAAAAAGGAGCTAAAACGAAGCCAAAACAAAATTGCTATTACGGAAGGATAAAATTGGAATTTTTGAAAAAGTGTGTTTCTAGAAACTCCCACACACTTCCCCTTTCTTCTCCCATCTTCTTAAGCACGAAATTTCTGTCCAAAATACAAAATATGATCTACTCTCTTAGGCTCACAAGAAGGGGAAGAAAAGGAGGAGAAATCAAAGGCTTAAGGTATGGAAATTAGTAGTTTTTCATGCTCTTTCTCTTCCAAACCTCTTCTCCTCCATTCTCCTTTATTTCCTATGATTAAAATGAATTATATGGATCTGTTTTGAGGGAGAAATTGAGTGAAAAATTCGGATTTGAAGAGAGGAGTTCAAAGAACACAAGATTCAAGGGAGAAAAAGCAAGAAAACAAGATGATTTCTCTTCCTATGGTTGTCATCTTTGCTTCCCTCCTCCACCATTTTGCCCCACTTGAGAAAACCCTAGGAGGAGATGATTTTTAGGCAGAACCAAGCATGAATCTAAGGAAAAAGGGTGTGGAGATTAAGAATATGCAAAGAAAATAACAAAATAACCATTAGATTTCAAGATGCAAGTTCTAGGGTTTCAATTACACCTTGTAAAATCTAATTTTATATGATAATTCCTAAGCATAAATAAGAGTTTAAATGAGTTCGTAGGATCCCTAAGAGGCTCCCCATATGCTTCTTCCCTTGAGAAAATAAAGAAAGCTACATGAAACCCAATATGCTTCATTGTCTTGGCCAAGAAGGGTTCTCGTAGCTAGGGAGAGTTTTAAATTTTTCTAAGGCCATTCTTGAGTCATATTTGAGGAATGAAAATGAAGGGAGGCCTTAGAAAAAATTTAAAACTCATAGAAATTGATTTGGCGGCTTAGGTTTCATGTTATGACCTAAAGAAGCAACATGGTGCTAGGCCTTTTGTTTTAATGGTGTGATGACTCCAAGAGGCTTAAAAGGAGTCAAAAATCATATTTGAAAGCAAAGAATAGAGCTTAGAATTTATTTATGGAGTGATGCTTCATTAAGTGCATTTATAGACCATAATAGAGCTTATAGAGAAATCTAGCATTTAAGCAAATTGCATAGCCTTAGAGATTGTTTCATGAATCTAATTGGCTCCCATAAATTGTATCTAGGCCAAGAGAAACTATCTCCACCAATTTGTGAGTGTGTGGCTGAAAGAAGAGGCTTGAATCCAAAAGGAAAAGTGTGTAATTGTGTGCAAGGTAGCTCTCTCCACCTTCTCTCATGCATGGATCTATGTTTAGCTTGTCTTAGAATGCATGTATGTGTATTTTCAAGTCATGAGAAGTATGCTAGCATGATTTTAAATGCCATGATTTCATTATTTCATGTTATATTTTTAAATGAATGCATGATGTTTGTTTAAGTTTGCTTGAGTATGGAGAGGCCAAGAACTCTTCACCATAGTGAGGATGAGCCAAGAACTCTTGAGCTTGGTTGAGATAAAGTAAAGAGTCTCCCAAAAGCAAAGTGGGCTCCTAAGAGTATGGTTGAGTCCAAAGCTTTTAAGGAATGGGTGAGGCAAGTCCAAAATCCATGAGGAGAAGTGTGAGGCCAGCCTAAACACTTAGTGAGCTCTTGAATGTCTTGTATGATGTGTTCATATGCCAAGCTTGCTTCTTGAATACTTATGAATTGTATTATGTCCATGCATGCATTTTTAAGGCTTGCTTTACATATATTATGTATGATTGAAAGGGAGATGAGCTATTTGGATTCTTTGAATCTCATTCCCTCCTCTCTAATGATCTAAGATGCTAGGTGAACTAAGTGGATATGCTAATGGGAGCCAACAACACTAAAGGAAGGAGATTGACAATCATATATTTAACTTTTGACACTTTAAGACCATGATTGTACCATATGATGTATATGATAATGTAAATGTGCCATGACCCTTGAGACATGTGTAAATATACTATTATATGATGTTTAGATGTATGAATATGATGTATGACCTCTAGCATTTATTTTGAGTATGTAATGCCAAAGTGTGCAGACATGTGTAAATATACTATTATATGATGTTTAGATGTATGAATATGATGTATGACCTCTAGCATTTATTTTGAGTATGTAATGCCAAAGTGTGCAATGTGAAAGTTTCATGTAAATATGCATAAGTGTGGGTGATGCATGAGGTTTGGAACCATTTGGACTACTCACACAAGTCTTAAATATACTTTTAGACGTGCCCAAAAGGTGCCAAAACCAAGGCAAAGCCATTTGGCAACTTTGGTACGCTATATGAAGCCAAATTTGACTATAATGGAACCCTATGTCACTTTTTAGCCAAATGAGTTAGTCTTGATCTAAAATTTGGCATGCAATTAGGTCTCATTGAGATATTTTTGGAAAGCTAAAGATCCTAATTTTTGGAGGTCTACAGTATATTTGATGATTTTTCAAAGTTGGCAATTTTTATCGTTTCTGGTTTGTTGCACTATTCATTTGGTCTGAAATTTCATTCTATCACACGAGGCCTAAATGATGTCCAATTGCCATGAAAGTTTACATAGAGAAACTAGGAAATCACAGTGATTCATGCCAACTAGAAGCACCTCATTTTGAGGTTTAGAGAGGGAGATATGAATTTTTGAAATTTCTGTCCAGTATTAGTAATTTTGCCTAACCAGAAGTACTGTTCCATTGAATTTCGAGGCCTGGACTTGAGGAACTAACCTAGATATATTTTTCCTCTCTATTTAACATCCACATCTTTCCAGATTAGTATCATTTGTATATGACAGTTCCAGAATTCAGTCAGACCTTTGGACCATTTTGGATGTCAAATGTCCTCTATGATGTATTTTATGGTCTAGGCGTATTTTTAGTGTGAAGTAGATATCCTAATATTTTTAGAATGACTAAGATTTCCTAATTTTGATTATTCTAGATTTAGTTATGATTTTCCAAAGTTTGCCCAAAAGAGAGGCCAATTCTGGCCGAGAATGAACTTCCATTTTCCATGCTCCATTTTGGTTTCCATGAGTTGTAGGCATGGTTTTGGAATGAAAATGAGTAGTAATGATGTAATTAAATATGAGAATGCATAGCATGAGCTCACACAGTCCACGCGACACTGATTGCAAATTTTTAAGTTTGACATAACACAAATAAACCCATTATTTTCATCCACTTTTTCATATGCTCTTGTGTAATTGATGAGATAAAGCTTATGAATGGCATGAAATGAGCTAGAATTTATGGTGTTACACATTTCATTTCTATCCTAAACTAGAGAAAAGACCTAAAGGGTGAGGCGCAGAAGAGAAGAGAGAAAGGGAGAAGAAAAAGCAAGAGAAAGGTATGGATTTTCATGTTTTTTCTTAGTTTTTCCTTAGCAAACATCTTCTCGTTCTTCTTCTTTTCTTTCCCATGGGTTTATTGAAGCTTTTAGGTCTATTTTAAGGTTAGACCAAAAGGGGAATTTTCAAAAATTAAGTGAAGAAGCCAAGCAAAGGAAGCCAAGAAACCAAGGTATTTTGTTACTTTTATGCTTGATTCTTCTTGTTCCTTCTCTTGTGATTTTTGATGTATATATGACCAGCCATAAGGGGTTGAATTTCTAGCCAAACTAAGATGAATCTTAGGAAAATGAGGGAGAAGAACAAGAATATACAAAGGAAACAACAAAACAACCATTAGATTTTAATATAGCAAAGTTAGGGTTTTAAGTGTTACACTAAAATTCTATTTTGATGCAGAGTTCCTAGGCCAAGATAGATGTTTGGATGAGCTCCTAAGATCCCTAGAAAGCTTCTCACATGCATCTTCCACTAAGAAAACAAAACAAACTCTTTTAGTGTCTTCATGAAATATAACCTCAACCTAGGGAGGATAAAGCACTAAGGGGTAGTTTTAATTTATCCAAACTTGATTTTGAGTCATATATGATTGGAAAGGATAAGAAGAAGCCTTGAAAAATTTTTACAAGTCATGGATAGTGAGATGTAGTTATAAGTTCCATATTGTGACTTAAAGAAGCAACACCTAGCTAGGCTCCTCAAGTTAATCATGTCATAGCTCCAAGAGGCTTAAAAGGAGTCAAGAGTTATAAATGGATGAAAAGAATGGAGCCAAGATCATGTTTTTCTAAGGTTGCTTCATTAGGTGCATTATGGCACCATAAATGAGTCATAAGAGCCACCTAACTTTTGAAATGAATGTGTAGCTTTAAAATTGTCCAAGGGTATAATTGGCTTCCATATTATGTGTCTAGGCCAAAGGAATCAAGTCTTACATCCTTGTGAGTGTGTGGCCGAGGGAGAGGAAGCATTCTTGAAAAGAAAAGTGTGTATTTGTAGCCAAGGTAGCTCTCTCTTCTTTCTCTTATGTATAAGTGGATATTTATCTTGTCTTTGAATGTGTGTATATATGTTTAAGTCATAAAAGATGTTTCTAGCATGTATTTATATAACACCATAATTTTATAGCTCATCTCATTCCTTATCCAAGCTCATTTCCAAGAATTACACAAGTTTCCAAGGAAAGAGCATTAAAAATAATGAATAAATTTATGTTGCTTAGGGAATGAATTTTTCATTCGGTGTCCCACGAACCATATAAAGTCATTCAACTCATTCTCATATTTAATTACCACTAATACAACTCATAACCATCCAAGGAAGTGGCCTAAAACTCGTGCAAGTAGATGGAGTACATGAAATTCAAGAGTTTAGCCTTAGCTAGAAAATTCAGTTTACTATCATAAAATTTGAAAAATCATAACTAATTCTAGAAAAATTGAAATCATGCATTATTTACCATTCTAGAAAGCTATAGATGTGTACTTTATGCTAAAATATATCTAAACCTCAACAGGGGCTACTAGCAACGAGAAATTTATGGAACAGTACCAGAGGTCGACTAGTGTTACTAGTACTATCCTCCATCTTCAAAAATTCATATCTCCCTTTTCAGAGGCCCAATTTAGGTGATCTTGGTGGTCATGGAAATCTTATCATGTCTAGTTTATTCTTGTAAAATTTCATGAGCATTAGATATCATTTGGTCCATGAATGACACAGCTTAAGTTTCTGACCATATGAATAGTACCTGTATCAGTTTAGCAAAAAAATGTGAACTTTGAAAAATCATAATTAATTCCACAGAATTCCAAATAACCTAGTCTTTGGCTTCCCAAAAATCTCTAGATAAGATCTATATGTATACCAAATTTCATGGGTAAATTTGTTCATTTGGTCAGATCTTGACATTGGGTTGTGAAATGGTCATTTTCAACCTTTACAAAGGGTCTAAATGGTCCAATTTGATCTCCTAGGCAACTATGACCATTTGAGCACATGGAAATGCACGAAAATGACATTTTAAACTTATCTCAAAGGTGCACAAACCCAAAATATGAAAACTCACTCTCTTACCCCATGCCACACATAAGAACATACAAGGCTAGTCTTGCCATTCCATATCCAATTTGTACTACACCATTCGTATAACATTAAATTTCATTTGTACATGATATATGTAATGTCTGGTTTTTGTTAAATGATGAAAACGGGCATGTTTTCAAAGCAAGTCCCTCGAAATGAATTAGTTAAGGTCCTAAAAAATTTAAGTGATATTTTAGACTCCTAAAAATGATAATTTTAAGCTCAAATGGAAAGAAAAATGGAGCTAGAATAAAGAAACAAAATTTAACGAAAACTTACAAAACGTAATAGCATTTTCATAATTTTGAGCAAATTTTGGAATTCACATAGGAAGGCTTTTTAAAGGAAAGTTTTGAGTTCTCTAGGGTTCTTAGAGGCCCTGATAACTATAGGAAGCCCCGGGACAATAAAAACTCCTCCAGTAGACATTTTCTAACGTCGATGTACCTAAACTTTGACGGATTCATTCAAGAAGGTTTTAGCTCTGATTTGAGTGATTCCAAAGGCATTTAACTTAATTGGGAACCTAAATTTTAAAATGGAAAAAATAGTTCTTGTAATACCCCAAAATTTATTAAGGTGTTAATCATAGATTTGGGTTAATTAAGAATAATTAATATGGAATAATTGGACAAGTTATGTGAATAGAAATTTTAGAGAGATAAATTATTAGCATGAGTTTGAGATTTAATTGAGTTAGAAACCCCATTTAGGCCAAGTTAAATTAAATGGGCCATGATTAGAGACTATTGGAGGCCCAAGATTTTAGATGCAAACTCAACCTTTTATTATGAGACTTGGCCTAAGAGAGAGCACTTAGTGATGGCCCAATTCAATTTAATGAATTAGAGACCTAAGACCCAACTTACATAAGCTCTTATAAATGGCCCAACAAGCCTTGTGCAAACCCAAATCAATTGAGTTCTTCAAACTTGGTCTAACCCAATTAAATTTTTGCTGCCTAACAAGGCTTAAATCTGAAACCCACTTGGTATTGGACCCTTGGGTCGGCCCATGACCCATATTAAAACCAACTTAAACCTAACTAAAACCCTAAACATATCAGCCCCTCCACACTTTGCTAAAACACAAACACAAGAGGATTTTCGCACCTTGAGAGGGAGGCTAGGGTTATAAGCAAGAAATGCACCATTTCTCACTTCTAAGCTCAAAATCAACTAAGGTACTTATTATACAACTTAATTCCCTTCTTTTTCTCTTCATTTTGACCCTGTTAGTTTTTCATTTGGAGCATTTTCACTATACCCAAAATCTAAAATGTGATTATTAGGGATTTTTTTGGTGAAATTTCGTTGGTTGGGGCTAAGGGTGTTATTAGGTAAGTATAAACTCTCCATTTTGATGCATTTTCTACTAGTTTAAGACCCCCATAGTCGAATTATAGTATGGGCCTTAATTTTATGCGAATTTTCCTATGGTTTAGAGTGATATTTTGATGTTTCTAATCTAGGGAAGGCAAACCCCAAAATTAGAGGTTCTTGGTGATTGGGTAAGTGTTTCTGAGTAGTTCTATATAGCTTAACTCCTTGAGTAATGGATTTACTTATATAAATTGTAATTAGGAATAGTAATGGCTTGATTTTATGTCCATAAGCTAAAGTAACATTCAATTGGCTCTTAGAGGTTTGACTACAAGTGAGGTAATTGGGGTTCATGCTAATTTCATGCATATATCTGTTTTAATTTTGTATTTGCTGTATGATTATGATTTTAATGCTAAATGAATTGGTTGGCTATCTGTTATATGTGATTGGACCTTGTGAGTTCATGGTGGAGCTGTGGTGCGGCTGCCACCCGTGTATGTGCTTCAATCGGGCATCGGGTTATGATCTGACCTCAGATGCATTGAGCCTTGGTTGTGCTCATAGGGGAATGGGTGCCATGGATGGGCCTCTCTTAGTGTTATTAGCCTCTAACATGTGAAATTGTGATTATTAGTATGGGATAATAATCATAGATAGCTTAATTATTTTATTTATTGATATGGCTGGTATGTTTTCTATTACTTATATGAATCAAGCATATATGTGAATTAAATTAGAATATATGAATGGAATTTGCCTTGGTTACTAAGATTCACATCTCACCCCATTTCATGGGATTATACTTTGAGGAAGGCTCTTTGGGTAAGGATAAGGGGAAGTAAGTGGATGAAAATCCATGAGCTCTAACTATGTGTGGAGAAGGCTACACTTAGACTAATTTAAATAGAGTAGATGCTAAATTTTGTATTCTTTTTGTATAGCATCATCATGTAATCATGTTGCTAAGTGTAGGTGCTAATATTTTGATTAGTTATAATGTATCTATTAAGGAGTAGGCCTCATTTTGGTTTGGTATTGGATGTATGAACTTATAACAACTGATATATAAACTTTGTTGAATTTATGATATGGTCTATTATTGGAAATGTCATCATGTGATACATTAGATGTTGATTTGAAGTAGTGATGTATGGAATCTCTAATGGAATATGTATTAAATGATAATTGTTAATAGTTTATGAATTCTTGCTGTTATTACTCTATGAACTTGCTGATATAGGGTAGATAGAGGAGTAGAAATTTACACTTAAGTCTTGAACTATTACACTTAATTCTTGAAGGGTAAATTAGGCTAATAGAAGCTATTGAAGTCCCAGAAATTAAGGTAGAGTGGTCCTAGGGTGTCATTGGAGGGAGAGTGTAGAGTATGAGACAAGATTTTATAAGTTGTAAGATTAGAGGGCATTTCACCATGGCCAAAATAGTCTTAGTCGCTGCCAAAATAGGTGAAGTTGTCTAGGGAGAGTACCAGAGAGTAATTCGCCGCTATGAGAAGTGGAATTAGCTGTTACAAAATGTGAGAGGTCAAACTGGGAGTCGTCCAGAAGGTAATTCACCACAGCTAAATGGGAATTGGCCGCAACAAACTTTTGTGAAATTGTGTCAAGCGTTCCAAAGAGGAATTAGGCGAGGCTAAAGGGGGAATCAACTCAAGCCAATAGTGACAAGTAAACGAGGTAGGCTCTAGGAGGTTTCCTTGCCACGATGCCATGTAGGTTAGCTGCAATGAAGATCTAACTCGCCGCGGCTATCACCGTGGTGAAATTTGTGAAGATAAAGAGTGAACTCAAGAGCAATTGGCTGCAATGCAAGGACATTTATCAGTGGCTAATGGTCTCAAACTCTCATTCTACCCTAGAAATATTAGTTTTTCATATGGTAATCTTAAGGGGTGACTTAGAAACATTGGTAAAAGATTCTTGTGAGTTGGAATTAATGGGTAATAGAATTAAAGACTTATAAATGAGTGTTTGTTTCCCTTGTGTACATGAATGCTTGTAATTATTTGGTTAATAACCCTAATAACATTAAGGTTCAAATTTTCCTGCATTTTCTAAATGTAATTAGTCGTAGTGTCTTGTAACCTCGATTTGTAGTTATTAATCATGTATTTAACCTTAATTACAATAATTAGAAGTTAGGGTCATCACAATTCTCAAAAAGGAGCTAAAACGAATTAGAAACAAAAATGCCAAAAATGAAGGGCAAAACAAAAATTTTTGAAAAAGTCATTCTTCCTCCACCTATATATATATGCTACTTCACTCTCCCATTCACTTAGCCTCATATTTTTCTGCCTTAAATTAGAGAAGAAAACCTAAGAGAGTGGTGAACAAGAGAAAGAAGAAGAGGAGGAGAAATCAAGGCTTGAAGGTACGAAATTTTGGTAGTTTTTCATGCTTTCTACTTTCCAAACCTCTTCTCCTCCATTCTCCTTTGTTTCTTATGATTATAATGAAGTTTATAAATCTGTTTTAAGGGAGAAATTAAGACAAAATTTTGGATTTGAAGAGAGGAGGCCAAAGAAGACAAGATTCAAATGAGAAAATAAGGAAAAACAAGGTAATTTCTTCTTCCATGGTTACTATCCCTTGTTCTTCTTCTTTCTATGGTTCGCCCCTCTCAAGAAGTCATAGGAGGGCTTGGTTTTTAGCTAGAACCAAGGGTAAATCTTAGGAAAAAGGGTGTAGAGATTAAGAATATGCAAAAAAAATTAACAAATAACCATGAAAATTTAAAATATAAATTCTAAGGTTTCATATATTCCTTAAAAATATGATTTGATACCTTAATTTCTATGCCTAAATGAGAATTTAAATGAGCTCCTAAGATCTCTAGAAGTCTCCCCATGTGCTTTCTCCATCAAGAAAACAAACCAAAGTCCAGAAAGACCAATTTACTCCTTAGTCTTGGCTTAGATGGATTTGTGTACCTAGGGATAGTTTTAATTTGTTCCAAACCCATTTTTGAGTCATATAAGATAAGTGAAGATGAAGGGAGGCCTTGGGAAAAGTTTAGAAATCATAGAAATTGAGTTGGCCTTATTTGTTCCATAATGTGACCTAAAGAAGCAACATATAGTTAGGTTCTTTATTTTAATTGTGTGATGACTCCAAGAGGCTTAAAAGGAGTCAAGAATCATATTTGAAAGGAAAGAATTGAGCCTAGAATTTATTTGATGGGTGTTGCTTCATTGGGTGCATTTTTGGAACCATAAAGGGGTTAATGAGCCAAGCTAGTGTCTAAGAAAGTTGTGTGGCCTTAGAATTAATTCCATAAACCTAATTGGCTTCCATAAATTGTGTCTAGGCTAAGAGATATCATTCCCACACCTCTGTGTGTGTGAGACCAAAGAAGGGAGAGGAAGTTTAAGGGAAAAAGTGTGTGCTTGCTTCCAAGGTAGCTCACTCTTCCTTCTCTCATGCATGAATATATGCTTGGCTTGTCTTTGAATGTGTGTATGTGTGTTTTAAGCTATGAAAAGTATTCTAGCATGATTTCATATGCCATGGTACCATGATGATCCATTATGTTTTAAAATGATGTTTGTTATGTGTGCTTGGGTTTGCTTGAGTGTGGTGAGACCAAGAACCCTTAGCCATGGTGAGGATGAGCCAAGAGCTCTTAGAATTGGTTGAGACAAAGTAAAGAATCTCCCAAAAGTAAGGTTGAGTCCAAGAACCTCTTAAAGAATGGGTGAGGCAAATCCAAAATCCACAAGTGAATGGGTGAGTCTAATCTACTTGCTTGGCAAGCCTTTGTATGCTATATATGATTTGCTTAAATGTTGAAAATGATTCTTGAATGATTACACACTTTATGATGCTCATGCATACATATGTAAAACTTGGCTTGCATTCTTTATGTGTGATTGAAAGGGAGATGAGCTATTAAGGTTCATTGAATCTCATCCCCTTCTCTCCAATGCTCTAACTTGCTAGGTAGACAAAGAGAATAAGGAAATGGAAGCCAACCTTTTGAAAGATGCAAGTGTGCCATCAAAGTGCATGGAATTTGCTTCTTTAAGGCCATTTAAGTGGCAAATGTTGTAACCTATTATTATATATGACTCATGACCTATTAAGCATGTGTAATTATGTTAATATCTTATGTATAAATAGGGAATTATGTTATGTGAATACTAGAATGTATATTGAGCATGTAATGGCAATTTTAGTTTCTTAAAGACTTGATGCATTAGTGTATAAATGGAAGTGGAATGGCCAAATTGAGATGCATGATGTTTGGAACCATTTGGGTAGTTCATACAAGTCATAATCATGCTTTTAAACTTGTCCAAGAGGTGCCAAACACCAAGAGAAGTCATTTGGACATTTTGGTATCCTATATGGAGCATAAATTGACTATATTGGAATCTTATACCACTTTTTGTCCAAATGAACTTTTCTTGATCTGAGATTTGGCCTACAATTAGAGCTTGTTAAGAGCTTTTTAGAAAGCTAAAGAATAGAATTTTTGGAGGTCTATGGAATATTTAATGAATTTTCAAAGTTAGAAAAAATTCTAATTTTGGTCAGGTTACTATTCATATGATCTGAAAATGAATTCTGTCACTCAAGGCCCAAACGTCTAATTGCCACAAAATTTTATTGGAAGAAACTAGATATTTCTAGTGACTTGTGCCAACTAGAAGCACCCCATTTGGTGGTCTAAAGAGGGAGATATAAATTTTTAAAAATTCTACCCATTATTAGGCATTCAGACTGATCTCATGTACTGTTTGATTGGTTTTCGATGCCTAGACATGCCTAAACTGGTCTAGAGTTATTTTTGCCCTCTAGCTAACATATGTAAATTTCTAGATTAGTATCATTTACATGGATTGGATTTTTGTGAAATTAATTAGATATTTTTTAAATTTGTAGAAGAAACTTGTGACAGCACCAGTAGTCAGCCAGACCTCTGCACCTTTTTAAATATCAAACATCTTCTGTGTTATGTTTCATGGTCTAGACATATTTTTAACATACAGTAGACATGTGTGTATTTCTAGAATGGCAAATAATACATGATTTTGATATTTTTAGAATTAATTATGAATTTTCAAAATTTGTGACAGAAGTGGAAAAATTCTGGCCAAAATTGTTTTATGAGATTTTATGTGTTCTCTTGCTTTTCTTGAGTTGTAGGCCACTTTCGGTGATGAAAATGAGTTTTATCCATGTAGTTAAATATGATAATATGATACATGAGCTCACATGATCCACATAACACCGAATGAAAATTTTATACGTGACACAATACAAAGAAATGCATTATTTTTAATGTCATTTTTCTTACACCCTTGTGCAAATCATGGCATGAGACTTGGAGTTAATATGAAATAAGCTAGAAATATATGGTGTTACAATGCATTTGCATGATTACACATATTCATAAGGTCATAGGACATATACAATAATGGATTATAACATTTGCCACTCATATGGCTATAAAGAAGCAAAATCAAGGCATTTTATTGTCATACTCTCATCTTCCAACTTGTTGGCTTCCATTACCTTGTTCACTTAGTCCACCTAGCATGTTAAGGCATCAGAGAGGAGGGAATAAGATTCAAAGAATCCCAATAGCTCATCTCTTTTTCAATCATGCATAAAATATGCAATTTAAGTCTCAAGAATGCATGCATGAGTATAAGGAGCAATATGAGCATTCAAGAAACATTCTTGGTACATGAGTAAGTCATACAAAGCATCTATAGGTTTTTTCAAATAAGTGGATTAGCCTCACTTATTCACTTCTAGATTTTAGACTTGCCTCACCCATTTTCTTTAGGAGGTTTTAGCTCAACCTTACTCTTGGGAGACACTTTACTTGGTCTCAATCATTTCTAAGGGTTTTTGGATCATCCTCATCATGGCTAAGAGTTCTTGGCTTCTCCACACTCAAAGCAACCCACGCAAACATGTTAGGAATCATTTGAAAATATAATGCATCATTATGGTACCATGGAAAAGAGCTCATGCTAGAACATTTTTCAGAGCTTAAAACATACATACACATATTCAAAGACAAGTCAAGCATACATTCATGCATGAGAGAAGGAGGAGTGAGCTACCTTTGTTGCAACCACACACTTTTCCTTTTGAAACAATGCTCCTTTCCTCGGCCTCACACACACAACAGAGTGGGATTGATTTCTCTTGGCCTAAACACAATATATGGAAGCCAATTAGGTTTATAGAATCAATTCTAAGGCTACACATCTTCCTTAAGCACTAACTTAATCTAATAACTCCTTTATGATTCTAAAAATGCACCTAATGAAGTGACATCCATCAATTGAGTTCTAGGCTCCATTCTTTCCTTTCATTTATGATTATTAACTCCTTTTAAGCCTCTTGGAGTAATCACACAATTAAAATAAAGAGCCTAACTACATGTTTCTTCCTTAGGTCATATTATAGAATATATAAGGCCATCTCACTTTCTATGGTTTCTAAATTTTTCCCAAGGCTTCCCCTCATCTTCAGTCATCATATATGACTCAAAAATAGGCTTGGAAAAATTTAAAACTATCCCTAGGTGTCCCAACCATGCTAGGCTGAGCCTATGCTCCCTTTTGGCTTCCATAGAGTTTGCTTTGTTTTCTTAATGGAAGATGCATGTGAAGAGCCTTCTAGGGATCTTAAGAGCTCATTTAAACATTCATTTAGGCCTAGAAATCATAGTATTAAATCAGATTTTACAAGGAATACTAGAAACCCTAACTTTGCTATCTTGATTTTCCATGGTTCTTTTGTTGCTTTCTTTGCATATTCTTATTCTCCTCCCTTAAATTTTGAAGATTCATCCTTAGTTTAGCTAGAAATTTAACTCCCTAAGGCTAGCCATATGTAGTCGAACTAAGGAAGAAAGGAGAGAAGAAGTAGCTACCATGGGATGGAACTTTTACCTTATTTTTCCTTGTTTTCTTGGTTGATTCTTCCATTCTTTGGCCTCCTCTCTCAAGATGGTCAGGTAAAAAGAATCATTCCATCTCATCCATTCATCAAGATGGGCTGAGCACGTAAGAGGAATTAAAAGAAATACACTCAGGCAGAGGCATGAATCATCCATACATCCAACACACTCCATCCATTTACATTCGTATACACCATCTAAACACTCCATCCATAACACTGTAGCATTCCATCTTCCATTCTCGATCTCCATCTCACCACCATGAAGCATTAATTCTCCCTTGTGGCTAGCTAGGAAAAGGACCTTGGAGAAGCTTGAATCTGTAACTGATAAACACATATTTCTATCTATTTTATTCTCCTAAACTTAGGCATTTTAATAATGAAATATGGCTTTAAGACTTTAATTAGATAAGATTTTGTTTTAGTAGCCATTTCTATATTTTTGGAGTTAATTTGCAAAAATTTGGTTTTTAATGCTCAATTTTATCTTGAATAATTTTTGTGAATATTCCTATTCGATTTTTTCCACTCTTTTGTGCAGAATTTTAATATGTAATTAGAGCTTGAATAAGAATTTGTTTTGAAGAAGAGGAAGAGAAGAGTTGGGATCAAGTGCTCTTTTTATTGGGCAATTAAATTTGAATGGGAGAAATAAATCACATATGTAATACAAGAAGGAGAAGCAGCTATAGGATAGGCCTTGCATGAAGAGAACACAACACACGAGGCTTAGATTTTACATTGTAATGGAAGAAGAATGTTGTAGCCACTACACTTCCATGTTGCATCATGTCTAGCCACCCATGAAGAAGTTGACATGGGGGAGAGTAGCAGAAATAGTAGGAAGGCTCTAAAGGAGAAGAGAAATGAATGAAAAGAAGGTATATGAAGATGCATGAAGGGAAGCTAAGGGAGAATGTGATTACAAGATGCAGAAACAGAGGTAGCCACAACCATTCACATACATTAAGTTCATGATAATGAATGGGAAAAAGAAGCTACAGGTTAGTAGTGGAGGAAAAAAATGAGACAACATGAGACTCACATGCATAGTAGCTTGAGTGGACAAAAGCTAATATAAAAAAGAAGCTAGAGAATGGGAAGCAACACGAATGAATAGGCAAGGAGGTTGGAAAGAAGAAGTAGTTACGGCCTGCAGTTGAAACAGAGGTTCAGAAGCAAGATGAATGAATGAAGGAGTTGAAGTAATGAGCATGCATGTCTACTTAAGGAGAAGAGTTGTACATCGAAGTCATGTGGAACTGAATGAAGAAACACTGTTGAAATAGAGAAGAAGCTTTTGAGCAAAACAAACACACACATGTAGAAATAGAGTAGCATGTAGCTCGAGTACATGGAAAACTCATGAACAAGGTGTGAAAAGAATGTGACTGGGGGACTGAAGCTCAAAAAGCTAGATAGAACGTAAGCTGAGTTGTATTGCGTGAGGAATATAAGGACGTGGAAAAAAATGCAAAGAAGAGGCAAGTGAAAATCCACACGAAAACCACAAAAGAAGCTAGTAAAAAACTAAGCGAAGCTATGGGTTTTTAGGGCATGGGGAGTTGGCTGTATAAACACATGAGTCTGGGGGAAGATAATTATTATATTCACAATAGGGCCCACATATGCATAAATGGAGACTCTCACGTGAGAAGGAAAATGGAAGAACAAATACTCAGATGGGAATGATAGAAGCAAAACCACATGATTATTAAAGAGGAGTGGCACATAGGAATTAAAAATAATACACTTGGGCAGCACTATATCCATTGTATCACACAAATCATCCATCGTCATTCATTCAAGACTTCATCCAGAAGCTTCCATCGTCATTTCCTCCATCCTCTCCATGCCATTTCTCATCCTCTATTCCCACTCCATTCCACCTCCAATGAAGCTTTAATTCCATTTGTGGCTAGCTAGGAAGAAGGCTCTTAACTTGAAGCTTGAATCCATGGAGAATAACTCAAAATATTGGCTAAGATTTCCTTAATTTCCTATACTTTTTCTTTGTCGTGTACAAGCTTGGTTAAGTTGTATTTGATTAGGAATTTGTGTAATTATAATTAGTGGCTGATTAGACACTAATTAGGATATTGTTTGACTGATTATTTGATTGAATTAGTGCTACATTTTTCAATTTCCTACAATTATCCATGTATGCAGTCAAAGTGTTTGATGAAATGCATGTGAGAGATTGAGTGTTTAATTGTCTAATTTGAGGATCCATTAGAGTTTAATTAGTTAATTGAATCTCTTAGGGTGTTAATTCAGAGGCTAATTGATCAATTAATCATTCAATTCAATTGTTCATATATTTTAATCACAAGATTTCATAAGTTAATGGGAGTTGAGGTCTCAATTAACATTAAGTTGCTAGTTTCTTAAATCTTGAGTGGTAATTCAAGATCCCTTGCCAATAAATACAATTAAAGACTTTTAGACCATAATTAATCACAATTGGATTATGATAAGGATAATGAACACCAGAAGGTGAATCCAAAGCTAGTTACAAGTCCATCATTCAACCATAATCCATACAATTAGGTAGTTAGTCAATTTAATTCAATTTCATTTTACTTAGTTTAATTCAATCAAAAACCCCCCAAATTTAGATAGCTTTTAGGATCTTTTAACACTTAGAAACCCAATTGAGCATTGAATTTCAATTCCAAGGGAGATAACCTAGGTTGTGCCACTAGCTATATATAATCTAACTTAGTTTTACTTTGAGGGTTGCGCAACAAAGCCTATCAGTAACATCCTGTTTTTGTTAAACGATGGAATCAGGTGCATTTTCAAAGCAAGTCCCCTGAAATGAACTAGTTAAGGTCTCAAAAAATTTGAGTAACATTCTAGACTCCTAAAAATGAGAATCTTAGCCTCAAACAGAAGAAAAAATAAAGCTAGAATGAAGAAACAAATTTTGACGAAAATCTTACAAAATGCAATAGTATTTTCATAATTTTGAGTAAATTTTGGAATTCACACAAGAGGGCTTTTTAAATGAAATTTTTGAGTTCTCTGGGGTTTTCAGAGGCCCTAAAAACCATGTGAAGCCCCAGGATAGTTAAATCTCCTCCGGTGGACGTTTTCTAACGTCGGTGCACCTAAACTTTGACGGATTTGTTTAGGAAGGTTTTGGCTCCAATTTGAGTGATTCCAAAGGCATTTTATTAAATTGGGAACCTAAATTTATAATGGAAAGATGGTTCTTAAAAAGGAGCCAAAACGAAGGAGAAATGAAAATGCAAAAAATAAAGGGCAAAATGGAAATTTTTGAAAAATGCTTCCTCCTCCCCATATAAATAGGTGACACCCCACTCTCTCCTTCATTTAGGCTCAGAATTTTCTGCCCAATTTTAGAGAAGAAGGCTAGGGTTTAGGCACACCAAAGGGAGAGAAGAAGAAGGAGAAATCCAAGCTTTAAGGTATGGTTTCTTAGTAGTTTTTGATACTTTCTTCCATCCAAACCTCCTCTCCTTCATTCTCCTTTTTTTTCTTTAATTAAAATAAAGTTTAAAAATCTGATTTAAGGGAGAAACTTAGGGGAAATTTCGGATTTAAAGAGAGGAGCTTGGAGAAAGCAAGATTTAAGTGAGAAAAAGCAAGAAAACAAGGTAATTTCTCCTTCCATGGTTGCTACCTTTGGTTCCTCTCCTCCTCCATTTTGCCTAACATGAGAAACCCTAGGAGGACTCAATTTTTAGGCAAAAGCAAGGATGAATCTAAGGAAAAAGGGTGTCGAGATTAAGAATATGCAAAAGAAATTAACAAAAAGCCATTAGATTTCAATATGCAATTTCTAGGGTTTGAAGTGCACCTTGTAAAATCTAATTTTGTATGATGATTCCTAGGCCTAAATAAGAGTTTAAATGAGCTCCTAAGATCCTTAGAAGTCTCCCCATGTGCTTTTCCCTTTGAGAAAACAAAGCAAAGTCCATGGGTGCCAAAACCTAGCATAGGTTCGGCCAAAGGAGGTTCTCATAGCTAGAGAGAGTTTTAAATTTTTCTAAGCCCATTTTTTAGTCATATATGATGAATGAAAATGAGGGAAGGCCTTAGGAAAAATTTAGAATCCATAGAAAGTGAGTTGGTGCCTTTTGTTCCATATTATGACCTAAAGAAGTAACATGTAGTTAGGCTTATGGTTTTAATTGTGTGATGACTCCAAGAGGCTTAAAATGAGTCAAGAATCATATTTGAAAGGAAATAATGAAGTCTAGAATTTATTTGAGGAGTGTTGCTTCATTAAGTGTAATTATAGAACCACAATGTGGTTTATAGATCAACCTAGTGTCTAAACAAGTTATGTGGGCTTAGAATTAGTTTCATGAACCTAATTAGCTTCCATAAATTGTGTCTAGGCCAAGAGAAATCTTCTCCACACTTTTGTGTGTGTGTGGCCGAAGCAAGGAAAGGAGATTCAAGGGAAAAAGTGTGTAATTGTATCCAAGGTAGCTCTTTCCACCTTCTCTCATGCATGGATGTGTGCCTAGCTTGTCTTAGAATGTGTGCATATGTATTTTCAAGCCATGAAAAGTATGCTAGCATGATTTCATATGCCATGGTTTTATGATAACATATTATGTTTCTAAATGATGTTATGATGTGTACTTGGGTTTGTATGAGTGTGGTGAGGCCAACAACCCTTAGCTATGGTGAAGATGAGCCAAGAACCCTTGAGATTAGTTGAGATAAAACAAAGAGTCTCCCAAAAGCAAGATGGACTCCTAAGAGCATGGTTGAGTCCAAGAATGTCTTAAAGAATGGGTGAGGCAAGTCCAACATCCACAAGAAATTGGGTGAGGCTAATCCACTTGGTTGGCAAGCTTTTGTATGCTATGTATGACTTTCTCAAATAATGAAAATGTCTCTTGAATGTTTGCACATGTCAACATGACCATACATGCATTTATGAGACTTGTTTGCATCCATTATGCATTATTAAATGGGAGATAAGCTATTAGAATTCTTTGAATCTCATTCCCTCCTCTCCAATATTCTAACATGCTAAATGGACCATGAGAGCAAGGTAATGGAAGCCAACCACCTTGAAAAAAAGAGCTTGACAACAAAGTGCTCAAATTTTGTTATTTTAAAGTCATGAAAAAAGGCAATTAATTTAACTAATAAATGTATATGTATTATAATGCCATGAATATATGTAATTATGCTAATATATCATGTATGAATGAGAGAATGTATTATGTGACTACTAGAATGCCATTTTAGTATGTATGGACAATGTGGCTTCTTGAATGAGTTTATGGAAATGTGTATAAGTGTAGATGAGATGGCCAAAATAAGATGCATGGAGTTTGGGACTATTTGGGCAACTTACACAAATCCTAATTATGCTTTTAAACTTGCCCAAGAGGTTTCAAACCCTAAGGAAAGCTATTTGGATATTTTGGTATCCCATATGGAGCCAAAATTGACCAATTTAGAACCCTATATTACTTTTTTGCCCAAATGAGCTCTTCTTAATCTAAGATTTAGAATAAACTTAGATCTTGTTGAGAGCTTTTTGGGAAGCTAAAGAACATAATTTTTGGAGGTCTAGAGAATATTTGATGAACTTTCAAAGTTGGCAAATTTTCTAGTTTTGGTCATGTCACTGTTCACTCAGATCCGAAAATGGAATCTATCGCACAAGGCTCAAATGATGTCCAATTGCCATGAAATTTTATATAGAGAAACTAGATATCCCCAGTGACTTGTGTCAATTAGAAGCACCTCATTTGGATGTCTAGAGGGGGAGATATGAATTTTTAAAGAATCTATCCAGTATCAGGAACTTCACCCAACCTCAGTTACTATTTGATTAGATTTCGAGGTCTGGGCATGCCTGGGCTGGTATGGAGTTGTTTTTTTCCTCTAGCTAACATCCACGGCTTTCCAAATTGGTATCATTTGCATGATTGGATTTTTTTTGAATTAATTGGACATTTTTGAAGTTTGCTACAAAAATCTGTGACAGCACTAGTGGATAGCCTAACCTTTGAACCTTTTTAAATGTCAAACATCCTCTTTGTTGGATGTTATGGTCTAGAAATATTTTTAGTATGAAGTAGACATCTATAGAATGGCCAAGAATGATTGATTTCGAGTTTTCTAGAATTAGTTATGATTTTCCAAAGTTGTGACAAAAAAGTGAAAAATCTGGCCGAAAATATGTATGTATATTTTAAGCTTCCCTTCAAGTTTCTTGAGATGTAGGCCACTTTTGATGATGCAAATGAGTTGCACTCATATAATTAAATATGAGAATATAATGTATGAGCCCACATGGTCCACGTGACACCGAATGAAATTTTTATACATGACGCAATGCAAAGAAATGTATTATTTTAATCCCTTTTCCTTACTCCTTTATGGAATTGATGATGTAAAGCATAGGAATGTTATAAAATAAGCTAGAAATATATGGTGTTATAGAATCCATGGCGAAGAACAAGGAATTTTGGCTAAGATTTTCTCTTTTTCTTGCATTTTCCCCTTTCTTGTATTATCTTGGTTAAGGTTGTATTGGATTGGGAATTTGTATTGTTTACAATTAGTGGCTGGTTAGACACTAATTAGGATACTTTTTGAATGATTGTTTGATTGATTTAGTACTGGATTTTCATTATTCTCTAATTTTCCACATATTCCATCAAGGTGTTCGATGAAATGTATAAGTGAAATTGTGTGCTTGATTGTTTGATTTGAGGATTCCTTGATGTTTGGTTAGTTAATTAAACATCCTAGAGTGTTAACTCAGAGACTAATTGATTAATTAATCACTCAATTCAAGTGTTCATTGATCCTAAAGACAAAAGTTAGTGATTCGATGCGGGATTGAAATTTCAATTCAACATTAAATTATTAATCCCTTGATTCTTGCGTGGTAACTTAAGGTACATTGTTATGAGCACAATTAGAGATAGCTTAGACCAAAATTAACCACAATTGAGTAGGATAAGGATAGTGGATACCAAGGGACGAATCCAAAGCTAGTTACAAGCCCATCATTCATCTCATAATTCATACAATTGGTGGTTAGTCATTTTAATTCAATTTCATTTTACTTAGTTTAATAAGATCAAAATCCCCCCTTAATTTAGGTAGTTCTAAGATCTTTTAACACTTAGAAACCCAATTAAACATTGAATTCCATTTCCAAGGGAGATGACCTAGGTTGTGCCACTAACTATAAAATTTAATCTAACCTAATTTTATTTTGAGGGTTGCACGACACGACCTCTCACCCTTAGTCAGGTCCAATATCTACTAGGTCATGGTTCATCTAGCTATAATATTGAAAAGCAACTTTCTTGCTTTTCTCATCCCACACACTATAATCATCTCACAAGAGGTATACTCAGTGGTTTAACTGTCTACATGTAGCCTTCATATCTCTATGACAATTGTCTACTAGATTTGGGAGATCTCTAGTTTCTAAGACAAAAACTATCTGATACTATACTGCTCTTTGAGACTAACTGATCTGGGAAAACTATCTTAGGCTATCATCTCCCTAAAGAATTGTTATAATGTAACTGTGGGCTCTCTGTATCTCTGTCGGATCTATTACAACCCTTGGGTCTACTACGACCTCTTAGATCTCTACTAAGGTCTATTGCAACCCACTATACAATGTTAGGATCTACTGCGATCCATCTCTAGGGGATGTCAAAACCTAAGATCATGGTATTCGATAATAAAACATATGCTCACTAAGTCCAGTAACCATTACTCATAATGGCTAAGGCTAAACTCATATGTCTACTAAGGTTTTCATGTGAAGTGGGTTTTATGGCGCTTATTTCTCTATTGATGCCATTGGAATAACGCGTAGGAGTATTCTAATTTTCATTTACTACGCCTTGTGGGATCCTTAGGTTCCCACTTCAAGCTTTGTATTGGCTTACTACATTTTACTTGGACTCTTTTTATCTTTCCTCTCATACCTCGCAATTTCTAACTGTGCTCCTGTTATGCTTTTAAGTGCCTTCAACATCGAGACATCATACACATCAAGTGTGTCTAACATCTCTCGCAGGATAAAGGTCATGTGTTGGTCCCTTTTCACTTCATTTAGTTATATCATTAGGGGCTTATCTTATGCATTTTGAACTCGTGCTATCTAACTTTTAACATTCTAATACTATTAATACGTTCCCTTCTTCATCATTGTTCTTTACTAAGGATTCCTTTTTACATACTTTTTTATCATTATGATATTACTGGAATCTTTTACCTCTTTTTCTTTAGCTTATCTCTTGATTTAACTAACTAGGATGCTCTTCGATTATTGGGACACTCTTTATAGTAAATGCCATTATTTGCTATGCACTCAAGTTACATTATTACTAAGTTGGCCAAACTTAATATCATGTAACCATCGTTGCAAGCAAACCATAGTATCAACCACCAATACATAGGTGTATCATGACCGACCTCAAGCCACAATGACCAGAAAAGTCTTGGAGAAACCAAGAGGAAGAGAAGAGAAAAATTCTTGCAAAAAAATAGAAGAAAAACAAAGAAGAAGAGTGGTGTTTAATTTCCTCTGGTAGCTTTTCTTTCTCTCTTTCTCCTTTCTTTCCTCCTTCTTTAGGCCTAGCTTCTCCTCCTTTTTTTTCTTTTTGTTTGGTCAAATTGTGTGTGTGTGTTTTGTGTATGAGTGTGGTGTGAAAGTATGTGTATGTTTTGTATATTTTATTTACAAATGAATGGCTAAGGTTTAATCAACTTTTAAGGTGGAAGATCTTGGCCTTTAGATCAAATGGACGATTAAGATTTAGCCTTGAAATGAGAGATTAAATGTGGGCCTTTCAATTTCATCAAGGGTTGTAATTTAATCTTTAAAAGGTGAAACAAATCTAAGCCATTGGATTACATCAATGGTTTAGATCGCATCATGTTTTACGAGCGAATATTAGCCGTTGGATTTTAATTATGGTTAACTTTTAACCATGATTACTTCTTTGTATTGTGTGAAGATAAGGTTGCATTTAATGCTGCTTAAGTTAGCATCTATGTCATGTTGCATGTAACGCATGAGATTTACTTGGATTCGCTGATGTAAGCCTGCGTAATCGCTTAATAGTTCGTGTAGTTTCTAAAATTCTTTTCTACTTTCTAGTCTCTTCTTCACACATGGTGCCACATCATTGTTCTCCTTACTCCATGGCACCACATCAGCACCTTCCATGCTCCATAGTGACTTGTCAGCTTTTTCTTGGTTAGAATTTACAAAATTGCTATTGTTTTGTAAGTTCACTGTAATATTTTATTTAACCTATGTTTTTAGAGTTCTCCATTATATTTTAATATTATTTGGGCCTATGTGGGTCCCATTTAATGTCTCTAACCATATATTTAATTGTTATTTATTTTTCTAATATTTTATTCTTATAGGGTTCAAATTACTATTTTGCCCTTGGTAGTGACGTAACAAACAAGCACATCATTTTTTGCTTATACCTTTGTCTTAACTCCACATTTTTAGATTCCATCACCACCATTTGGTATATCTTTTTGTACAAAATTTCTTGAGATAGCTAACTCAAGCTTAGGGGTTTAGTTCATCTCTATATAAGCTCGTAATCATTCGAGGCCATTTTCTGGTCTTAACGATTCCAGAATTTCACATAATGAATTTTATAATTTTATGCACATTATTTCCTAATTATTGACATATATATATTTATATATATTGGACTAGTTCTAAATTCCTCTTTCTTGGAAGAAAATTTATCAAAGTTCGTCTAGGTGGCATATAACGATTTTGCCAGGCCCCCTGAACCCCCTAAAAATCTCAAAAATTTCTATGGATCCTATTTATCTTATACTTCTCATATACGAAACTACTTCATTCAAATTTATATCATTAAAGCTTAATAAATTCATTACATAAAATACTAAATAATTAGAAAACCTTAATTTTTAAGGATGTTAATGAAGTTCCAGGGGCATTACAAAGAACAAAGGGCATCTTTCTATAGGCAAATGTTTCAAATAGGCAAGTGAATGTTGTCTTTTCTTAGTCTTCCAAGGCTATGCATATTTGGAAATAGCATGAAAATCCATTCAAAAAATAATAGTGAGACTTTCCAGCTAAATGCTTAAGCATTTGATCAATAAAAGGAAGGGGGCAGTGGCCTTTTCTGGTGACAAAATTAAGACATCTATAACCGATGCAAATGCAACAACTATTTTGCATACGAGTTAGCACCAACTCCTTCTTTTCATTTTGGACACAGTAATCCCAGTCTTTTTAGGAACAACTTGCATAAGACTAACCCATTGACTATAAAAAATTAGATATATAATACCAATAGATAATAGTTTAAATACTTCCTTTTTAACCACATCAAGAAAAAGCAGGTTGAGTCACTTTTAAGGTTGCCTTACTGGTTTAGCTCCATCTTCCAACAAAATTTGGTGCATACAAGTCTCAAGACTATTGCTTGATAAATATACTAAGGTCCATCTTATGGCCTGTCTCTACTTCCTTAAGACCTCCAAAAGTTTCACCTCCTCATCCTAAGCAATATCACTAGCCACAATGATAAGGAACTTTTCTCTTTCTTCAAGGTAAGCATATTTCAATGTATCTGGGAGTGGCTTAAGCTCTAGGATAGGATCTTGCTCAATAGAGGGTATGAGCTTGTTAAACACTATCTCCTCTATACCATACACTTGCTCAAACGACTCATAAGAAACAAAAGAATCCTTTCCAGCATGGAAAACATCAATGGCATAGGATGATTCAAAAAAATCAACAATCAAATGAATATTAACATTATAGCTATCTTATCCACATGCAAAGTCTCATTAGAACCAAAAAACCTATAAAACTAATATAATCAACAAAGGTTTTAGATGCAACAAAATTAACTTAATTAGTACATGCAATAGGTTCTCTAGAGTCAACACTATCATTATAGTTTAAAACAGCATCAATCTCTCTACATATAATATAGAAATGACAACCATCACAAGTATGTCTTAAAGAATCATTAAAATTAGCAATATCACAAGAATCAGTCAACAGACTATCCCTAAACTCAGTACTAGTATAATCAACTAGCATATTAATCAAACTCACACCAAGAATAGAATGATCATCACATAGGTGCTTCATGGCATCAAAAATATTAAAATGTATTACATTGCCAGCAAATTCTATAAAAACTGTTCCTTTATGCACATTTATGATTGTCTTGGCTATCTTTAAGAAAGGTCTACCTAGAATGAGCGGTGCATGACCATGAGACCTACATCTGTCATCCTCCATGTTAAGAATATAAAAATAAGTTGGAAATATTAAATATTTGATTTTAACCAAGACATCTTCCAATACTTCTAAAGGATAAGCCATACTCTAGTTTACAAGCTGCACAATGCGCCAGTTGATTTCAATTCTCTTATCTGCAAAGATGAATACACTGATCTTAGTATCACATTAATAGTAGCACCAAGATCAATTAAAGTATCAAAAAACTCAAAATTTTCAATAGTGTAAGGTATTATAAAAGTTCTCAAATCTTGACACTTAGTAGGCATTGCAAGCTATATAAGTGCTAAAACCTTTTTACCAAAGTTGATTTTCTCATTCCCTTTCAGCCGCCTTTTGTTGTACACATTTCTGTGAGAAATTTGGCATACTTGGTAATGGTCTTAATGGCTTCCAACAAAGGTATGCTGACTTTAACTTTCTTGAAAGTCTTACAAATCTCTTTCTCAAATTCTACTTCAGCTTGTCTCTTCCCCTAGGCAGGTCTACGTGGGAAAGGTAAAATCTTCTTTGGCTCCTTTTCCTTTTCAACTTCATCCAATGCGATGTGTGTTTTTGCTAATGTCAACTTATTTATAGTACTAGTATCTAAGGACCCATAAATTTCCTTCCCACTCCTAAGGGTGATAGCACCGACATTACTACTTCTGGGGTTAATCATTGTCTGTGAAGGTAATTTCCTTGATCCTTTAATTTTCATCTCATTCACTATTGTTAACTGACCAATCTATGTATGAATACTCTACATTTCTTGTCTATGTTGAATTTCATTTTGTTGAAGCCTTTCTATGAGCTATTTTTTATCATATCTTCTAGACTATTTCCCTTACTAGATTCCTCCTGTATATGAGTAGATTATTTCATAGGTTGTCAGGGCTGTGTAGATGCCCCTATAGCATTATACTTTTGTTGTTGTTGTCTTCCCCTATATCTCAAGTTTAGGTGATCTCTTCACTTCGGATTATAAGTGTGGGAGTATAGATCATATCAGTGTTGTCCTTGCTATATTGGCTTTCTTGGAAGGATCCCAACATAAATCTCAACTTTGTTGTCTAATTGTAGGCATTGATTAGTAAAAGGTATGGCTAAAGAGTATATACCAAACACAAGATCAATACATGTAATAGATGTAAAGACTTGTTGTGGAGGATGGGAAACATTTTGCCTCTGAACTAATGTTGTAATATCTGGTTTTCTTTAAACAACGAAAATGGGTGTGTTATCAAAGCAAGTCCCCTTATATGAATTAGTTAAGGTCCTAAAAAATTTGAGTAATATTCTAGACTCCTAAAAATGAAAATCCCAAGATCAGACAGAAAGAAAAATAGAGCTAGAATGAAAAAATAAAATTTAACAAAAAACTAACAAAACGTAATGGCATTTTCATAATTTTGAACAAATTTTGGAATTCATATAGGAGAGCTTTTTAAATGGATGTTGTGAGTTCTTCAGGCTTCTCAGAGACCCTAAAAACTATGGGAAGCCTCGGAACCATTAAAACCCCTCCGGTAGACATTTTTTAATGTCGGTGTACCTAAACTTTGACAGATTCATTCAGGAATGTTTTAGCTCTGATTTGAGTGATTCTAAAGGCATTTTATTAAGTTGGGAACCTAAATTTTATAATGAAAAAGGCAATTTTAAAAAAGGAGCTAAAATGAATTAGAAACAAATATGCAAAAAATGAAGGGCAAAACAAGAATTTTTGAAAAGCTATTCTTCCTCTACCTATATATATAGGGTGCCCCACTCTCTGATTCATTTAGTCTCATATGTTTCTGCCCTAAACCACAGAAAAAGCCCTAAGAGAGTGGCGCACAAGAGGAAGATAAAGAAGAGGAGAAATCAAGGCTTAAAGGTATGGAATTTTGGTAGTTTTTCATGTTTTTTCCTTTTGAAACCTCTTCTCCTCCATTCTCCTTTATTTCTTATGATTATAATGAAGTTCATAAATCTATTTTAAGGATGAAATTAAGGGGAATATTTGGATTAGAAGAGAGCGGGCCAAAGAAGACAAGGTAATTTCTTCTTCCATGGTTGCTACCCCTTGCTCCTCTTCTCTCCATATTTCGCCCCACTCAAGAAGTCATAAGGGGACTTTGTTTTTAGATAGAACCAAGGGTGAATCTTAGGAAAAAGAATGTGGAGATTAAGAATATGCAAAGAAAATTAACAAATAACCATGGAAATTCAAGATGCAAATTCTAAAGTTTCATATGTTCTTTGTAAAATCTGATTTGATACCTTGATTTCTATGCCTAAATGAGAGTTTAAATGAGCTCCTAAGATCCCTAGAAATCTCCCCATGTGCTTCCTCCATCAAGAAAACAAACCAAAGTCCATGAAGGCTAAAATCATGCATAGTCTTGGCCTAGATGAGTTAGGATACCTACGGAGAGTTTTAATTTGTTCCAAATCCATTTTTGAATCATATATGATGAGTGAAGATTAAGGAAGGCCTTGGGAAAAATTTAGAAATCATAGAAAGTGAGTTGGCCTTATATGTTCCATAATATGACCTAAAGAAGCAACATGTAGTTAGGCTCTTTACTTTAATTGTGTGATGACTTCAAGAGGCTTAAAAAGGAGTCAAGAATCATATATGAAAGGAAAGAATGGAGTCTAAAATTTATTTGATGGGTGTTGCTTCATTAGGTGCATTCTTGGAAACATAAAAGGGTTTATAGATCAAGTTAGTGTCTAAGCAAGATGTGTGGCCTTAAAATTAATTCCATGAACCTAATTGGCTTCCATAATTTGTGTTTAGACCAAGAGAAATCATTTCCACACCCTTGTGTGTGTGAGACCGAAGAAAGGAGAGGAAATTCAAGAGAAAAAGTGTGTGGTTGCATATGAATATATACTTGGCTTATCTTTGAATATGTGTATGTGTGTTGTAAGCCATGAAAAGTATTCTAGCATGATTTTATATGCTATGGTACCATGGTGATGCATTATGTTTTCAAATGATGTTTATGATGCTTACTTTGGTTTGCTTGAGTATGGTGATGCCAATAACCCTTAGCCATGGTGAGGATGAGCTAAGAACCCATAGAATTGGTTAAGACAAAGTGCAAAGTCTTCTAAAAGTGAGGTTGACTCCTAAGCGTAAGGTTAAGTCTAAAAACCTCTTAAAGAAGGGGTGAGGCAAGTCCAAAATCCATAAGTGAATGGGTGAGGCTAGTCCACATAGTTGGCAAGCTTATGTATGCTATGTATGAATTTTTCAAATGCCAAGAATTGAATGATTGCACATCCTATAATACTCATGCATGCATTTTCAAAATTAGTTTTGCATCTTTTATGTGTGATTGAAAGGGAGATAAGCTATTGGGATTCTTTAAAACTCATTCCCTCCTCTCCAATGTTCTAACATGTTAGGTGGACAAAGAGAGCAAGGAAATAGGAGCCAACCACTTGAGAGATAAAAATGTGACATTAAAGTGCATGGAATTTACTTTTTAAGGCTATATAAGTGGCAATTGTTGTAACCTATTATTGTATAAGACCTATGACCTCTTGAGCATGTGTAATTATGTTAATATGTGATGTATAAATGAGAGATTATGTTATGTGAATACTAGAATGTTAATTGAGCATGTAATGGCAAGTTTAGCCTCTTGAAAGTTTGATGCATTAGTATATAAATGGAAGTAGAATAGCCAAATCGAGATGTATGAGATGACTTTTTCAAATACCATGAATGCTTCTTGAATGATTACACATCCTATGATACTCATGCATGCATTTTCAAGATTGGTTTTGCATCTTTTTATGTGTGATTGAAAAGGGAGATAAGCTATAGGTATTCTTTGAATCTCATTCCCTCCTCTCCAATATTCTAACATGCTAGGTGGACCAAGAGAGTAAGGAAATAGGAGCCAACCACTTAAGAGATGAAAATGTGACATTAAAGTGGATGGAATTTACTTTTTAAGGCTATAAAAGTGACAATTATTGTAACCTATTATTGTATAAGACCTATGACCTCTTGAGCATGTGTAATTATGTTAATATATGATGTATAAATGAGAAATTATATTATGTGAATACTAGAATGTTAATTGAGCATGTAATGGCAAGTTTAGCCTCTTAAAAGTTTGATGTATTAGTGTATAAGTGGAAGTAGAATAGCTAAATCGAGATGCATAAGATGACTTTTTCAAATGCCAAGAATGCTTCTTAAATGATTGCACATCCTATGATACTCATGCATGCATTTTCAAGATTGGTTTTGCATCTTTTATGTCTGATTGAAAGGAAGATGAGCTATTGGGATTCTTTGAATCTCATTCCCTCCTCTCCAATGTTCTAACATGCAAGGTGGACCAAGAGAGCAAGAAAATGGGAGCCAACCACTTGAGGGAGAGAAATGTGACATTAAAGTGCATGGAATTTACTTTTTAAGGATATATAAATGGCAATTGTTGTAACCTATTATTTTATAAGACCTATGACCTCTTGAGCATGTGGAATTATGTTAATATGTGATGCATAAATGAGAGATTATGTTATGTGAATACTAGAATGTTAATTGAGCATGTAATGGCAAGTTTAGCCTCTTAAAAGTTTGATGCTTTAGTGTATAAGTGGAAGTAGAATAGCCAAATCGAGATGCATGAGATGACTTTCTCAATTGTCAAGAATGCTTCTTGAATGATTACACATCCTATGATACTCATACATGCATTTTCAAGATTGGTTTTGCATCTTTTATGTGTGATTAAAAGAGAGATGAGCTATTGGGGTTCTTTGAATCTCATTCCTTCCTCTCTAATGTTCTAATATGCTAGGTGGACCAAGAGGGCAAGGAAATGGGAGCCAACCACTTGAGAGATAGAAATGGGACATTAAAGTGCATGGAATTTACTTTTTAAGGCTATATGAGTGGCAATTGTTGTAACCCATTATTGTATAAGACGTATGACCTCTTGAACATGTGTAATTATGTTAATATGTGATGTATAGATGAGAGATTATGTTATGTGAATACTAAAATGTTAATTAAGCATGTAATTGCAAGTTTAGCCTCTTAAAAGTTTGATGCATTATTGTATAAATGGAAGTAGAATAGCTAAATTGAGATGCATAAGGTTTGGAACCATTTGAGCAATTCATATAAGTCATAATCATGCTTTTAAACTTGCCCAAGAGGATCCAAACATTAAGGAAAGTCATTTGGACACTTTGGTATCTTATATGGAACAAGAATTGACCATACTAGAAACCTATACCACTTTTTGTCCAGATGAACTTTTCTTAATATGAGATTTGGCATGCAATTAGAGTTTGTTAAGAGCTTTTTGGGAAACTAAAGTACAGAATTTTCAGAGGTCTATGGAATATTGGATAAATTTTCAAAGTTGGGAAAAATTCTGATTTTGGCTCATGTTACTGTTCATACTGGTCTAAAAATGAATTCTATCACTCAGGGGCCAAATGATGTCCAATTGTCATAAAATTTTATAGGGAAACACTAGACATTTCCAACAACTTGTGCTAATTAGAAGCACCTCATTTGGATCTCTAGAGAGGGAGATATGAATTTTTGAATTTTTCTCTAGTATCAAGCACTCAGACTGACCTTAAGTACTATTTAATTGGGTTTCGAGGTCTGGACATGCTAAACTAGTCTGAAGTTATTTTTTTTTCTTTAGTTAACATCTGTAGCTTTCTAGATTGGTATCATTTTCATGAATTGGATTTTTGTGAAATTAATTAAACATTTTTGAAATTTGTAGCAAAAACTTGTGATAGTACCAGTAGCTAGCCAAACCTCTGCATCTTTTTCTAATGTCAAACATCTTCTGTGATGTGTTTCATGGCCTGGACATATTTTTATTATAAATTATACATGTGTAGATTTCTTGAATGGCAAAGAATGTATGATTTTGATTGTTCTAGAATTAGATATGATTTTTCGAAATTTGTGACAGAAGTGAGAAAATTCTAGCCAAAATTGTATTCATGAATTTTATGTATCCCCTTGCCATATACAAGCTTTAAGCCAATTTTGGGGATGAAAATGAGTTGCATCTATATAATTAAATATAAGAATATGACACATAAGCTCACATGGTCCACGTGACACTGAATGAAAATTTTATACGCGATGCAATGCTAAAAAATTCATTATTTAATGCCATTTTCTTGCCTTTTGTGTAAGTAGCATGGTTTAAGGCTTGAGATTTATATGAAACAAGCTAAAAAAGTATGGTGTTACATTTATTGGTATCAGAGCAATGGTTCATGCTCTTGATGTGGATTATAGCTTGTGTTTATAAGTTGCCTAGATGTGTATGAGCTGCTCTGTGGATGAATTGAGTGTGTGATGGTGTGAAAGTGTTCCCTTTCCATGTTAAAGTTTATTATGATGTTTCAGAGCTATAGTGAACACTAGGAGAGGTCAGCCCTCTAGAGAGACTTGTGTGGATGATAGAGCTGAGCCTAATGATCTAGTTGCTGGAGCCCTATAATCTATTATGGCTCACCTATAATAGTAGCAGGTCGTGATTATGCAGTTACAGGAATGACTTGCTGAGAGAGATAGCCAGGGCCCTATACCTTCTCCTTTATAGCTGCCTCACCATTTAGATCGTCCCGAGCATTCAAGGGTGACTCACTCAGACCCACAGCCACATGTATAGATGGTTGCCCCTATTCTGCCAACTTAGACCTCTCCAGCTCAGAAGCAGCATTCTATTAGCCAAGTCATCACCAAGTTCAAGAAATTCGGGCCTCTTACCTTTGATGGTGAGATGAACACAGAGAAAGCCAAGACCTAGATCATGTAATTAGAGAAAATCTTTCGGATGATGGAGTGCACATTTGAGCAAAAAACCACTATGGCTATTTTTTAGCTAAAGAAAGAAGCAAATTTCTGGTGGAGGGGCACTGAGCCTATCTTACAGACAAGGAACCTTCCGATTACATGGGACGCATTCCTCTAAGCCTTTTACAAAAGGTGCTTCCCCAGTTAGTTAGGGATGAGAAGGAGTTAGAATTCATACTCTTGAAACAGACAGAGGGGATCTCCGTGGACCAATCCGTGGCCAAATTTGTAAAGCTCTCCTGATATTCCTCTCATTTATAGAGATATGATGCTGAGTGGTAGAGAGCAGATAGGCTAGAGAAAGGTTTGCTCCTAAAGATCAGGGATAAGGTAGTGCCATAGAGAATCAGGCACTTTAACACCTTAGTTGAGATATGTAGAGTAATGGAGGCAAATCTCAAAATGATGCAGCCTACCTCAAGTGCTAGACCACCCCTCCCTGAGCCCAAAAGACCTAGAGAGGGATCATAGGCTGCAGTTACTAACAGAAAAGGTGGTAGAAGCCAGTTGGGCCAAAGGGACAAGAAACAAAGGACTCAATCTAGTAGAGGTAGCTCTGCACTTATGACATGTCCCCAGTGTGGTATGAACGAACCACGGGACCAGACCATGCTATGTAGGGCAGAACGTATGCTTCTGGTGTGGTAAGCTAGGACACATGGCTAGGGACTACACCCAAGCTCCTCCATAGTTCACATAGTAAAAGGAGATGGCTTTTACTCCCAAACTTTAGACCCAGGGTAAAGTCTTTGCCCTGTCACTGCAGGAGGCTAGCCGGTCCCTGAGTTTGATCTAAGGTACTATTAGAATAAATGATTTTTCTATAACTGCATTATTTTATTCGAATGCTAGCCATTCTTTCATATTATATGACTGTGCTAGGAGATTGGGTCTAAGTATGCATACACTACTATATGACTTGCATGTATCCACCCTCATAAGAAACTGAGCCATTACCTCCCATGCTTGTTTGAATTGTGTGATTTAGTTCAATCACTGCCTTACCACCCTTGATTTGATTTGCATGCCCCTTATTGATATTGATGTGATCATTGGCATAAACTGGATGTCTATGAATAATGTCACATTAGATTGTAGCCACAGATGCATTACTTTACCTGAGTGTGGGACTGTACCTAGTATGATGACTAAGTTATCTGTTATGACCACCTCCCAGGCTGAGAGGTCTCTAGGGCATGGTTGTCAGGGGTACCTAGTTTTCTTTTCAGTTCAGGCTGAGGTAGAAGAGGATATAGATGAGATTCCTGTAGTGAGAGAGTTCTCAGAGGTATTCCCTAAAGAGATTAGTGGACTACCCCCAGAGAGAGAGGTCGAGTTTCCTATAGATATTGTACCTGAGGCAGGTCCAGTACCTAAGGTCCCGTACAGGATGGCTCCCACCGAGCTAGCTGAGCTTAAGAAACAGATAGAAGAGCTTTTAGAGGAGGGTTTTATTAGACCCAGTATCTCACTGTGGGGAGCTCTAGTCTTTTTCATAAAGAAGAAAGACAGGAGTAGATAAGCATGATTTTTATATATTTTATTCTCCTTAGCTTAGGCATTTTAATGATCAAATATGGCTTTAGGGTTTAATTAGGTGAAATTTGATTTTAGTAGCCATTTTTGCACTCAAGGAAATTATTTACAAGATTTTAGAATTTTAATGCATGAATTTCTTTAAATAATTTTGTGAATTTTTCCTATTGAATTTTTCTTACTATTTATGTATATTTTTGTTAGGCAATGAAAAATTTAAGGATGGAAACTAATTTGGAAAATGATTGAAGCTTCAAGATTGAATCAAGAGCTAAACTACATGAAGGAAGCCACACTTTACAACTAGAAAGAGGGATTTTTGGACGGAAGGTAGCTCACTCACACACAATAACAATGCACCCACTTAAACACATGTAGAAGCATTTCACTCACCCTCCACGTGATCCATTTGTAGCAAACACACACTATCATTCAATTACACACCCTCCATGTAGTTTTATACACTTCAAACACATAACACAAGTCCAGCACGTTATTTCACTTCCATGTAGCTTCCATAAGTCCAGTTCATACACATGCATGTAGCCATGGTCCAACCACGTTAACACACTCACACGTAGCACAAAAACAACAGAGAAGCAACGGGTTATGGTTGAAAGGGTGGAGAAGCAGAATAGAACCATGCATGAAGCACTCTCAAGTTGAACAGCATGTAAGTAAGAGAACCATCCACAAAGCACTTGAATAAAGCTCATGTTATCATATGCAAGCTATAGGTTGAGTGAGAAAGAGGAAGCTGCACATGTATACAGAAATAGAGACAGCCATGGGAGGAAGCTTCACGATGACAGCTAGCACGTTGCTATGAGCTTGCATTAGCTGAAGCACATGATGGGAGGAGAAAAGATGGCAAAAACGTGAAGTGAAAAGCTGCTGGAGCAACACGAATAAATGAAGCAGCAGATGGTAGAGAAGAAGAAAGCTTAAGCTTGGGTGGATGAAACAACATAGAAGAAACACATACAGAAACATGTGGAGAGAAAAGATAGAGTAGTGAGTTGGAGATCCAAAAAGGGAAGTGATACGTAAATGAAAAGCAACAAATGAAAGAAGGTGGGGACCACTAACTAAATAAAATAAAATAAAAGAAGGAAGCAAGCCAAGTGAGGAGATGAATGAAAATACACAAGAACAGAATGTGGGATGACTTGTATTAATGAAGCACATGAGGGAGAGTATAGGAGAGAGGCTGAAGCTGGGCAGGATACATCATTCATTGTGGCACACTCGATTGATATACACATTCCACACTACTATCCAGAACACGCTCCTTCGTCCACTCCACTCTACACTAGTAGCATTCTTCATCCATTTTCCTCCATTCTTCCACCACCATGAAGCACTAATTCTCCCTTGTGGCTAGCTTGGAAAAGGATCTTGGAGAAGCTTGAATTTATAGAGAAGAACTCAGAATTTTGGCTAAGATTTTCTTAATTTCTTACACTTTTTTTCTTTTTCTTATACATTATTGGTTGAGATGTATTTGATTAGGAATTTGTATTGTTTACAATTAGTGGCTGGTTAGACACTAATTGGGATGCTTTTTTATGGGTTAATTAATTAGATTAAACACTGAATTTTCATTTCTCTTCTAATTTCTCATGTATGCCATTAAGGTGTTTGATAAAATGCATGAGTGAAATTGTGTGCTTGATTATTTGATTTGAGGATTCTTTGGTGTTTAGTTAGTTAATTAAACATTGTAGGGTGATGATTCAGAGGTTAATTAATCAATTAATCAATCAAATTGAGTGTTCATTGATCTTAAAGACAAGAATTGACAATTTGATACAGGATTGAAGTTTCAATTCAACATTAGATTGTTAATATCTTGATTCTTGAGTGGTAACTCAAGATACTTTGCCATGAACACAATTAGAGACATCTTAGACCAGAATTAATCACAATTGAATTAGGATAAGGATAGTGGATAGTAGAGGATGAATCTAAAGCTAGTCACAAGTCTATCATTCACCCATTTGTTCGTGCAAGCAATTAGGAACTTTATTTCAATTAAATTCTAGTTAGTTTAATTAAACTAAAACCCCCCTTTTAATTAGGTAATTTGTAGAGTCCTTTAACACTTAGAAAGCCCAATTAAATATTGAATTCCATTTCTAAGAGAGATAACCTAGGTTGTGCCACTAGCTATATATTTTATAACCTAGTTTTATTTTAAGGGTTGTGTGACACGAACTCTCAAAATTTGGCGCTGTTACTAGGTAATCAGATTCTCAATTGTTTGAAAAGGATTTCTAGGTGTTTTTACTCTATTTTAGTTTTGTTTTAGTTAGATTTTTGCCTTATTTTGGACTTGGATTTGGACATTTCAGTATTGCGTGACAAGAGTATGCTTGCTAGAATTTTTGTTTAATGTGCCCAGAAAATTCTTAAACTTTGTTTTCTAAGGTTTTTGGGAGTTTTAAGCAAAAGCAATAGCATAGCTATTAGGTGCATCATTTTTTTTCCAAATTCCAATGTTTAAGGCACTTTTTCTAATTTTTTAGTATTTTCTCGAATTTTTTTAGGAATTTTTCAATTTTTCTAGATTTAATTTCTTTATTTTTTGTGAGTTTATTTTATGTCATTAGCCTTTGTTTTTTTCGTGTTTTTTATTGTTAGGAAGTTCTTAGCTTCATTTGATTTTTATTTTCTTGATTTAGGATTAATTTTGGTCATAATTTGTTAGCGATTTGTTTTATGCTGAAAGTAATTGTACTTCTCATATTCTTTGCTTTAAATGAATCCATATTATTATTTTAATCAAGGTGTCTATGATTCTTGTGCAAATGATAGGATTTTTTGGCAGTTAGATGAAGTCAGGTCAATGCTTTGTGGCATTCTTGAATGACAAAGACAAGCACAACAAAGCCAACAATACCAATAATTCCAACCACTATGCTACTAACCATACTATCATCAAGATGAAGTCCACCCCAATTACCACCATCATTATGAGCCATACCACAACTTCAATGTGCAAGAACTAGAATATCATCCCTACAACTATCGTGAAGAATACATGCAATAGGAGCCCCAGAGGAAACTGAGTTGGGAAGAAAGGATGATACAATAATTAGAAACCCATAATCTTTAACTCCAACGGGAAATTGAACAGTTGCAACTCCAAAACCAATAAATGATGGATAACCTCATGAAGGATTCAGGATTTCAAATGAATCAATCGACTTTAAGTGCTATTAAATTGACTGAAGAGCAAATTAGAAGGGAATGTATAGAGGAGGAAAAATTTTATTCATTAGGTAATATCCTTCCATCTTCTAATACTTTACATTTTGTTGGAACTGATTCTAGTATACTTGATAGTCCTAAGACTATTAATGCATATGATTGTGTTGATTCTGAATTGCACGATGATGATGTAGATGAGGAAATTATTGTTGAATCTCCTTATTTGATTGATTGTGGTAACTTATTAAGAAAAATTGACACATTTGTTGATATTCATGAACCCTTGTGTATTGATGCACTTGGTTTTTCTACTCTTACCCGTGACCATAGTGATGGATTCATTTCTAAACCTATTAAGGATGATTCTATTGAGTCTAGGGTAGTAGATAAGTGTAGGGGTGATTTGGCATGTAATGACATGATTACTGAAATAGTAGATGTGGTATGTGATAATGATATGGATGATATAATTATTGAACAGCTTGTTGTTGATAATTTAAACTCTAATTTGAAATGCTTATGTGATGATTTGTATACATGTCCTGTATGTGTTAAGATTGATGAGTTTTTGAAGTCTAATAAGTCTATTAAATCCATGAACTCCTTCGTTTGCACTAAAACTATCAATGAGATTGATCTTACTGATCATGCTAGTATTGATGAGAACATGAACAGAGATAGTGCTGATGTTGAAAATCCTGTTGATCCTTGTACTTTTGCTGATGCTAGTAAGAGACTAGATTTAGTAGTTGATCATTGTATAGAATCTTGTGAGCTTATTGATGTCTCTTTGGTCAGGGAAAATATTGTTTCTTTTGTTGAGATTCCTAAAGTTGTTGAGCTAGTTCCCAACAATCAACAGACTCCCCCAACTAAGATAAGCAACTACCAAATACCTTAGAGGATTCCAACTTAAAGGACTGTGAGAAGTTGCAATTAAATTTTTCTGTTATTGCAGTGACTTTTACTAATGGGAGTCCAGCTGATTTTATTAGTTTTGAAAGATATTTAAAGAGTCTTGATTTTAAATTTTCTTTCTTTAGTTTTAAATGTCCTAGATTTAATTTTCCTTCTTTTATTTCTTTTGAATATGCTGACTTTGACTTTCCAAGACTACTGATGGTTGAGGAAGTCCATGAATCATCTCTGAATGATCAAACCAAATGCTTTAAAGTAGTGAGACTTAAATTTGTTCAATTAAAAAGGAATAAATTGGTTTTTGACACTTATGATTAGTTAATCTTTAATAGAGTTCTTTTTAGCTTAGGATTTAGTTTTCTTTTTCTTTTTTGCATTATAGTTTATTTTGTTTTTATTTTGTGGGTAATAAAAGGTTGCTAACCAGCTACAAAGAAATTTGAGCCACCCTTGGAATCTTCATTTTCAACTTCATCTGGTTGTATACTTTCCTTTCACTCTTTATATTGTGTTGTTTACCTGTTGACTGGATTGTGTGCTAGCATTGAGGACAATGCAATATTTAAGTGTGGAGGGGAGAGTCTTTTCATCCCATTTCATCTTCATTTTTTTGCTTTGTTTTGAAAAAAAAATTTGAAAATTTTTGAGAAAATTTTGAGAAATAGTTGATTTTTTTTTTTAATTTTTCTGTGAAAGTTGGAAGTTGAGATGATTGTAGCTTGGATTCACTTTGACATGATAAGTGATGGATCTTGTGTCTTGATTTAAGTGAATTAGCAATGAATTTGATTTCAATGAATTATTTAATAGCCATTAGTTGGTAAGGAATTAAGTCATATCTATTCATTTCTAGTGTGATTTACCTATCAAGCTTTCACTCTAGAACTTGTCTTGATTCTTTGTTGAGACCACATTTGCATTTGCATGCATGAAAATGATAAGGCATTCATTTCTTTTATAACTAGAGAGCTAAAAAGCCAACCTTACATGCACTTTACCTATTGTTTAGCCACTTTGGACTTGATTTTTTTTTTTTTGGTTGAGCCCATAACCATGAAAAATGAAAATGTTTCCCCACCTTGTTTGAAGATACTTTAGGGATTTCAAAGAGCATTACACTTGTTTAGGATGAGAGAATGTATGCTTTGCATCCATTTAGGCCATTGTTATTCAATGTAAAGGAATTTGTTCTAAAAAAAATTACAAAGAAAAGAAGAGATGGAAAAGAAAAAGGAAAACAATGAATGAGAAGTTTGAAAAAAAATAGAAAAATTAAAAGAAAGAAGTGTTTTGAGTTAGTATTGCATATATTTGTTGGAAATAAGGCCTAGATGCACATTCTTCCTTATCATAAGTCTCATTTTATTGCTCTTGAGATCCCAAGGTGTCCTATTTGTTATTTGTTTTCCCCTTGTTCTTGTTTATCCATTCATTTCATTTCCTTAGCCCTATTACAATCCTGAATAAAGTCCTATTGATTTGTGCATTGCATTTGACATGGATGGTGGAGATTTAGAAGCTTGACAAGTTTAAGGTAATGAGGTTTGGATAGGTGAAGTTTGAGTGAAACACATTGCCTAAACACTTGAGATTTGAGAGTAAACACTCATCCATGTGAAGGGCTATGCATTTTTGATTCATTCTTTTCAAATGAAATTGCCATAGAGCTTATTTCTTGATGCAAGTGAAGTTAACTTGGATTGTTGAAGTGATGAAAAGTTGTGATTAGTCTCTAGCTTGTGATTTTTACACTTTCTTTTCCATTTTCATTTTTCGCTTGCCATTGTGATCCATTTGTACCAAACACACACCATCATTCAACTACACACCCTTCACGTAGTTTCATACACTTTAAACACATAACACGAGTCCAGCATGTTATTTCACTTCCATGTAGTTTCCACAGGTCCACTTCATACACATGCATGTAGCCATGGTCATAAATGTAACACCATAACTTCTAGCTCTATTACATGCCATTTATAAGCTTCACATCATGATTTCCATGAGGGCACATAATAAAGGGGATAGAAATAATCGACTTTTTCCGTATTGCGCTATATCAAAAAAATTCAATTCAGTGTCACGTGGACCGTGTGAGCTTAGACTATACTTCCTCATATTTAATTGTATTATTACAACTCATTTTCATCATAAAAACATGCCTACAATTCATGGAAACCGAAATGGAGCACAAAATAAGCAAGCATATTTTTGGCCAGATTTGCTCCATTTTCTGACCCAACTTTGGAAAATCATAACTAAATCTAGAAAATTCGAAATCATACAATATTTGTCACTCTGGAAAGCTTAGGATTTCTAATTCGCACTAAAAATATGTCCAAGTCATAGCATTTCCCACACAGGACGTTTGATATCCAAAACGATACAGACTCACTGGCTACCTGGGCTATGATTTAGGTTACTGATGTAAATTTCTGAAATTCGTAACTAATTCTACAAATATCGAAACCACACACATTCAGTCATTCTGGAAAGCTACAAATGTTAACTTGACAATAAAAATAATTCTAGAATGAAACAGATACTTTTAGGCATCTGGAACTGATGGAACAGTGATTGAGCTCTGGAGATGCCACTGTTACTGATAGCAAACTTCAAAAATTCATAACTCTCTGATCAGACCTCCACATGAGGTGATCTCGGTGGCCACAGAAATTTTATGACCTCTAGTTTATGCATATAAAATTTCATAAACATTGGATACCATTTGGCCATCAAGTGACACGAAAATCAAATCTGCCAGTATGAACAGTGCACATACCAGAAACCATGGAAAATCCCAACTTTAAAAATTCATCAAATATTCTCTAAGTCTTCGGAAATTATGATCTTTAGCTTCCCAGAAAGCTCTTAATGAGACCTAATTTTATGCCAAATTTTAGGGCAAGACTAACTCATTTGGCCAAAAAGTGGCATAGGGTTCCATTATGGTCAATTTTGGCTCCATATTGGGTACCAAAATTGCCAAATGGATTTCCTTTGGTCTTGGCACCTTTTGGGCAAGTTTAAAAGCATGTTTAAGACTTGGGGAAGCTGCCCAAATGGTTCCAAACCATTTGCATCTCATTTTGGCCTTTTCACCCTCACTTATACACATTACACCAAGCTTTTCTCAAGTGCATACATTAGCATAAACACTCAATTTATGTTCTAGAATACCTACACCATACCCATTCATTTATCTATCACATAATATCATGTTTACATTTGTCCAAGGGGTCATAGACTATTTACAATAATAATATACATCATGAAGTCTCCTTATGAATCAAAAGACCAAAAATCAAGCATAAGGATGGCAATCTTCTTTCTTCAAGGTGGTTGGCTCCCATTGCCATGTCCACTTGGCCCACCTAGCATATTAGGACATTTAAGAGGAGGGAGTGAGATTCAAGAATCTCAATAGCTCATCTCCCATTCCATCACACATAATATGTGCAAGCAAGTTTCACAAATGCATGCATGGAGAAAGTAGAAATCATAGGCATTTTAAAAGCAACCTTAGCATGTGAATCAATCATACAAGACATTCAAGAGCTCACTAAGTGTTTGGATTGGCCTCACACTTCTCCTCATGGATTTTGGACTTGTCTCACCCATTCTTTAAGCACTTTGGACTCAACCATACTCTTGGGAGCCCACTTTGCTTTTGGGAGACTCTTTACTTTGTCTCAACCAAGCTCAAGGGTTCTTGGATATCCTCACCCAAGGGAAGAGTTCTTGGCCTTTCCACACTCAAGTAAACCCATACAAATATCATGGATTCATTTAAAAACATAACATGGCACGAAGCATCATGGCATATAAAGGCATGCTAGCATACTTTTCAAAGCTTGAAAATACACATACACACATTCTAAAATAAGCTACACACACATCCATGCATGAGAGAAGGTGGAGAGAGCTACCTTGTATGCAAATATACACTTTTTCCTTAGCTTTTAAACCTCCTCTTTTGGCCACACACCCACAATTTGGTGGAGATGGTTTCTCTTGGCCTAAATACAATTTTTGGGAGCCAATTAGGTTCATGAAATAGTCTCTAAAGCCATATAACTTGCTTAAGTACTAGATTGCTCTATAATCCCCATTATGGTCCATAAAGGCACCTAATGAAGCAACACCCCTCAAATGATTTCTAGGCCTCATTCTTTCTTTTCAAATATGATTCTTGACTCCTTTTAAATCTCTTGAAGTCATCATATAATTAAAACAAAGGGCCTAACATTATGTTGCTTCCTTAGGTCACAATATGGAACCTAAAGCACCAACTCATTCTCTAAGCTTCCTAAATCTTTTCCAAGGTTTCCCCTCACATTCATTCATCATGTATGACTCAAAAATGGGCTTGAAACAATTTAAAACTCTCCCTAACTATGCCATCCCTACTTGGCCCAAAGTTAGAGCATAAATGGGATTTCATGGCTTCTTGATTTTTCCTTGATGGGGGAACCATTTAGGGAGGTTGTTAAGAGTTGTAGGAGGTCAAGGAAACACTTAAACAACCAAGGGAACTTATAGATTAAATCAGTTTTTACAATCCCCTTAAGTGCTCTACACTTTTCCAACTTTTAGGTTCATGACTTTCCATGGGATTTTGTTCATTTTATGGAGGAAGAGACATATGGGGGACCTCTTAGGGATCTTAGGAGCACATTTAAACATTCATTTAAGCCTAAGAACATTTATATAAAATCAGATTTGCAAGGGAGCATTTGGATCCCTAATGATTCCATTTTGTTTCTTAATGCTCCTTTCTTGATTCTATTGGTTCATTCTTAATCCTTGCCATCTAAAACCCCTAATCCCTCCATAAATTGGATAGAAAATAGCCCCTAAGAATTGGGCTCATGGTGGTCAAATTCGTGCAAGAGGAAGGGGGAGGGAGAAACTACCAAAGAATAGAAGTTTTACCTTATTTTCTTGCTTCCTTTGGCTTGTTCTTCCACTTGGTTGGCTTACTCCCTCAATTTTCGAAATTCCCTTCTCTGTTCTGCCCCAAAAACAGCACCAAACTCTCTATTAATACCATAGAAAGAAAGCTTGAGAGGAGAGGAGCAAGGTTCAAGAAGGAAGGATATGGAATGTCTTAAGTTTCTTACCTTTTTCTTGAATTTCTTCCTCCAAAATCCTCCTCCTCTTGTGCGCCTAAGGAGCTGGAGTTCTCCTCTGAAAATGGGCAGAAGCAAGTCGGTTTAGAGAGGGGGAGGCAGAACGTGGCATATAAAGAAGAAGAAAGAAGCTTCCTTTAACACTTTAATGCCAATTTTGCCCTTCGTTCTTAGCATTTTCGTTTCTCCTTCGTTTTAGCTCCTTTTTGAGAACTGTCTTTTCCATCATAACAAAGAGATTCCCAATTTAATAAAATGCCTTTGGAATCACTCAAATCGGAGCTAAAACCGTCTCGAACGAATCGATCAAAGTTTGGGTCAACCGACATTGGAAAGAGTACACCGGAGGGGCTTTACTGGTCCCGGGGCTTCCCATGGTTTTTGCGACCTCTGAGAACCCTGGGCAACTCAAAATTTCCATTTAAAAAGCTCTCCTAGGTGCTTTTCCAAAATTACACTTATTTATGAAAATGTCACTGGCCTTTCGGCAAATTTTTTGAATCGCTCCGACCCCGGTTTCTAGGCAACTCAAGGCTCAAATCCTCATTTTTTATTACTTAAAATTTTATCCAAATCTTATTTGGCCTTGAATCACTCATCTCAGGGGACTTGCTTTGAAAACGTGCCCATTTCCATCGTTTAATGAAAATAAGACATTACAATTCTCTCCCCCTTTTAAAAATTTCGTCCTCGAAATTTAGATAACATACCTCATGGGAAGAGTTGTGGATATTTCTTTCTCATATCATCCTCTAGTTCCCAAGTGGCTTCCTCAGGAGATAACCCTTTCCAAACCACTTTCAGCAGCAGTATCGTCTTATTTTGTAACTGCTTGAGCCTAATGTCCACGATCCGATCTGGTGATACTATGTATGATAGATCATCCTGTAACTGCACATTGTCATATTCTATGACATGTGAGGGGTTGGGCTGGTATTTTTTCAACTGGGAAACATGGAAGACATTATGGACTTGGCTTAAGTTCAGGGGAAGGGCTAGTCTGTATGCCACAGGTCCTACTTTATCAAGAATCTGGAAAGGACCTATGTACTTTGGGCTGAGCTTTTTACTTTTGATGGACCGACCTATCCCTGTGACTGGAGACACTCTAATGAAGACATGGTCTCCAATTTCAAACTCTAACGGCCGCCTACGTTTATCTGCGTAACTTTTCTGTCTACTCTGGGCCATCAGAAGTTTCTTTCTAATGGTCTCTATTTGTTTGGAGGTCTGGTCTACTAACTCTGGGCCTATGAGGCTCCGCTCTCTTAGCTCAACCCAACACACTGGGGATCTGCACTTCCTCCCATACAATACCTCATACGGTGCCATCTGTATACTTGCATGATAATTGTTATTATAGGTAAATTTAGCTAGAGGCAAGTATGTATCCCAATTCCCTTTCATTTCAAATACACACGCCCTCAACATGTCCTTTAGGGTTTGGATAGTTCTCTCTATCTGTCCATCCGTCTGAGGGTGGTAGGCTGTGCTAAATCTAAGTCTGGTGCCTAGAGCATCCTGTAATGATCTCCAGAAATTCGATGTGAACCTGGGATCTCTATCTGACACTATGCTCCTAGGCACACCATGCAGTCTAACTATCTCCCTGATATACAATTGGGCTAACTTATCTAGGGTATAAGTGGCTTTCATAGGTAAAAAGTGCGCTGACTTTGTTAACCTATCCACTATTACCCATATTGCATCATACCCCGATAATATCCTGGGTAAACCCATGACAAAATCTATAGCTATGCTATCCCATTTCCACTCCGGGATATCTAGGGGTTGAAGTAACCCAGCTGGTTTCTGATGTTCTATTTTTACTCTTTGGCATACTAGACATTGGGAGACATACTCTGCTATGTCTGTTTTCATTCTAGGCCACCAGAACATTTTCTTCAAAGCCTGGTACATTTTATTACTGCCCGGATGAATGGTGTACTTACTCTTATGTGCCTCATCTAATATCTTTTCTCTAATTTCTATGTTTCTAGGCACATACAGCCTATCCCTATATCTTACTATGTCATCCTCAGATAGATTGAACTCCTGGACACTACCCTGGGCTATCTGGGCTCTAATTTTGTTTACATGATCATCTGTCTGCTGGGCCTCTCTTATCTGATCGCTCAGGTCATTTTCTATCCGGGTCTCACTCATTAATAGTTTTCCTGAATACACCCCGCAGGAGAGACTCATGTCTCTAAATCTCTCAATCAATTCCTGCTCTCGGATCATCATACAGGCCATGTGTATGGATTTTCTACTTAGGGCATCAGCTACCACATTAGCCTTACCGGGATGGTACTTCAATGTGAAATCATAATCTTTCAAAAATTCTAACCATCTCCGTTGCCTTATGTTCAATTCTTTCTGTTCAAATAAATATTTGAGACTTTTGTGGTCACTGTAAATTTCTATTACTGCCCCATATAAGTAGTGTCTCCATATTTTCAAAGCAAATACCACTGCGGTTAACTCTAAGTCATGTGTGGGGTAGTTTTCTTTATGAGGTTTCAACTGTCTAGAAGCATAAGCTAACTCTAAGTACGCATCCTAACCCTTTCTTTGAGGCATCACTGTATACTACAAAAGTTTCTTTAGGGTCAGGGAGTATTAAAACTGGGGCCGTGGTCAGCTTGTGCTTTAGCTCTTGGAAACTACTCTCACATTTCTCATTCCACACAAACGGCACATTCTTTCTAGTAAGCCGGGTCAGTGGCATTGCTATCTGAGAAAAGCCCTGAATGAATCTCCTATAATATCCTGCTAAACCTAGGAAGCTCCTGATCTCTGTCACTGTCCTAGGTCTTTCCCACTGCAATACTGCCTCTACCTTATGGGGATCTACTGCGACCCCTGCCTGGGAAATGACATAACCTAGAAACTGAACCTCAGTGAGCCAGAACTCACATTTACTAAGTTTAGCGTACAATTGTCTCTTTCTCAGGGTCTCCAAGGCTAATCTCAGGTGCTGCTCATGTTCCTCTCTACTTTTTGAGTAGATAAGGATGTCATCTATGAAGACTACTACAAATCTGTCTAAGTATGGCCTGAAAACTCTATTCATGTAATCCATAAAGACTGCGGGTGCATTCGTCAACCCGAAGGGCATAACTAGAAACTCGTAGTGCCCGTATCTAGTTCTAAAAGCTATCTTAGGAATATCCTCAACCTTTATTCTAAACTGATGGTATCCCGACCTGAGGTCTATCTTTGAAAACACTGACGCTCCTACTAACTGATCTAGGAGGTCATCTATGCAAGGGAGAGGGTACTTATTCTTAATAGTAATCTTATTGAGTTCCCGGTAATCTATACATAGCCTAAGGCTCCCATCTTTCTTCTTTACAAATAGGACTGGAGCTCCCCACGGCGAGACGCTGGGTCTAATGAAACCCTTCTCTAAAAGTTCTTCTATCTGTTTCTTAAGCTCTGCTAGCTCGGTGGGAGCCATCCTATATGGGGTCTTAGACACTGGACCTGCCCCAGGTACAATGTCTATGGGAAACTCTACCTCTCTCTCTGGGGGTAGTCCACTAATTTCCTTGGGAAATACCTCTGGGAACTCCCTCACTACAGGAATCCCTTCTATACCCTCTTCTACCTCGACCTGAACTGAAAAGAAGACCAGATACCCCTGACAACCATGCCCTAAAGATCTCTCAGCTTAGGAGGTGGTCATGACAGATAACTCAGCCCTAGTACTAGGCATAGTCCCACACTCAGGTAAAGTGATACACCTATGGCTACAATCTAGTGTGGCATTATTTGCAGACATCCAGTTCATGCCAATAATCACATCAATATCAATGAGGGGCATACAAATCAAATCAAGGGTGGTCAGGCAATGGTTAAACTGGATCACACAATTCAAATAAGCATGGGAGGTAATGGCTCGGTTCCCTGTGGGGGTAGATATGCAACTCATATGGCAATATATGCATACTCAGACCCAACCTCTCAGCACAATCATATGATATAAAAGAGTGGCTAGCACCCGAATCAAATAATGCAGTCACAGAAAAATCATTTATTTTAATAGTACCTTGGATTAGACTCGGGGACCGGCTAGCCTCCTACTATGATAGGGCAAAGACTCTACCCTGGGTCTGTGGTCTGGGAGGAGGAGCCATCTCCCTCGACTGTGTGATCTGCAAAAGGGCCTGTGGAGGAATCTGGGTGCAATCTCTAGCTATGTGCCCCGGCCTGCCACATCTGAAGCACACATTCTACCCCGCATAGCACGGTCTGGTGCCATGATTCCTGCCACATTCGGGACAAGTAATGGGTGGAGCACTGCCTTTACTGGACTGAGTCTTCCATCTCTTACCTCTCCGGTTCCACTGACTCTTTCCGCCTCTTCGGTTAGTCACTACAGGCTGGGAAACCTCTCTAGGTCTCTTGGGCTCAGGGAGAGGAAGGGGTGGTCTAACACTGGAACTGGGCTGCATCATCCTGAGGTTCGTCTCCATTACTCTGCATACCTCAACTAGGGTATTAAAGTTCCTGATTCTCTGTGGCACAACCCTGTCTCGAATCTTAGGGAGCAAGCCCTTCTCTAATCTATTTGCCCTCCATCTCTCATCATCATGTCTCTGTAGGTAAGAGGAATATCTGGAGAGCTCAACAAACTTTGCCACATACTAGTCCACGGACATCCCCGGAGTCTGCTTAAATAGAATGAATTCTGATTCTTTCTCATCTATGATAGAATCGGGGAAATATTTCTCGTGGAACACCTCGAGGAATGCCTCCCAGGTGATTGGGGCGTTCCTCGCTCTCAAGATAGGCTCAGTGCCCTTCCACCAGTAAATTGCTTCTTTCTGTAACTGGAATGCAGCCATCTTGGCTTTCTGCTCAGACGTGCACTCCATCACCTCAAAGATTTGCTCTAATGCCATAATCCAGGCCTAAGCTTTATCTGCATTCATCTCACCATCAAAGGTAGGAGGCCTGAATTTTCTGAACTGTGTAATCACCTTTCTGGTCGAGGGTTGCTGTACAAGAGGCGTCTGAGCCTGTGGAATCGGGGCAACCATCTATGTGTGTGGCTGTGCATCTGGGTGAGTTGCCCCTGAATGCTCGGGACGATCTGAGTGTGGAGGTGGCTGAGGAGGAGTAGGTGTAGGGCCCTGGCTATCTTTCTCAGCAAGCCGTTCCTGAAGCTGCATAATGACGACCTGCTGCTGATCCAGGCGAGCCATGATAGACTGAAGGGCTCCAGCAACTGGATCACTAGGCCCGGCTTCATTAGCACGAGCCTGGCTAGGGGGCCGACCTCTCCTAGTGTTCACCATTGTACTGAAACATCATAACAAATTGTAACATGAGCTAGGGAACACTTCCACCATCATACACACTCAATTCATCCAAACAAGCTCATATGCATATAGGCAACTCAAAAACACAAGCCACAACCCACAATGATAGCCTGAACCTTTGCTCTGATACCAATAAATGTAACACCATAACTTCTAGCTCTATTACATGCCATTTATAAGTTTCACATCATGATTTCCATGAGGGCACATAAAAAAGGGGATAGAAATAATCGACTTTTTCCGCGTTGCGCTATATCAAAAAAATTCAATTCGGTGTCACGTGGACCGTGTGAGCTTAGACTATACTTCCTCATATTTAATTGTATGATTTCAAATTTTCTAGATTTAGTTATGATTTTCCAAAGTTGGGTCAGAAAATGGAGCAAATCTGGCCAAAAATATGCTTGCTTATTTTGAGCTCCATTTCGGTTTCCATGAATTATAGGCATGTTTTTATGATGAAAATGAGTTGTAATAATACAATTAAATATGAGGAAGTATAGGCTAAGCTCACACGGTCCACGTGACACCGAATTGAATTTTTTTGATATAGCGCAACGCGGAAAAAGTCGATTATTTCTATCCCTTTTTTTATGTGCCCTCATGGAAATCATGATGTAAAGCTTATAAATGGCATGTAATAGAGCTAGAAGTTATGGTGTTACACAACCATATTAACACAATCACACGTAGCACAAAAACAACAGAGAAGCAACGGGTTATGGTTGAGAGGGTGGAGAAGCATAACAGAACCATGCATGAAGCACTATCGAGTTGAACAACACATAAGTAAAAGAGCCATCCATGAAGCACTTGAATAAAGCTCATGTCATCACATGCAAGCTATTGGTTGAGTGAGAAAGAGGAAGCTGCACATACATGTAGAAATAAAGACAGCCACGGGAGGAAGCTTCACGATGACAACCAGCACGTTGCCATGAGCTTGCATCAATTGAAGCACATGATGGGAGAAGAAAAGATGCCAAAAATGCGAAGAGAAAAGCTGCTAAAGCAACACAAATGAATGAAGTAGTAGAGCACGTGAATGGTAGAGAATAAGTAAGCTCGAGCTTAGGTGGATGAAATAACATAGAAGAAACACATACAGAAACACGTGGAGAGAAAAGACAGAGTAGCGAGCTACAGATTGAAGAGAGGAAATTTTGACAACCCTAACTTTTAATCATGGTAATTATGGTTAAATATATGATTAATGCTTAATGATCAAGGTTTAGAGTTATTATAATTAAATGTATCATGAAAATTATAGGGAAATTTGAACCCCGATAATATTAGGGTCATTACTACACAACCATAAATGGGAGAATGCATAAAAGAAATTGTACTATCATGAGGGGTTTGTGATTCATCCATCCATCAATTTCAATGTACAAAAACCTCCCACAAGCATTCCTACATTATTTCCTAGCATTACCATCTAAGAAATTGAGGTTTCTGGGCTAAAGGTAGGAGATTGGGACCTTCGCCGTGACTTGAAACTCTCTTGCCACAACTAAGTTAGTTATTGGAACTTGAAAACTAAGTTTTTCATTTTGCATTGTGACCTTAACCTTCTGTGCCGTAGCTAAGTTACTCTCTGAAATTTTATTAGACAACTCACTGCAGTGAGTTAGACCATCACTGCTGTAGTGAGCCTTTGTGGGGGCATGGCAGAAATGCCTCTTAGAGCTATTGTTCGAAGTCCCATGATTCTTGCCTCAGCGAGATACACTTACGCCACGCGTGAGACTAGCTACTGGACACTCCTTACCTAGTTTCCTCAACTTGAGCCGTGGCGGGACACGTTACGCCATGACGATTTTTCTTTCTGTCACCTTCTGTGGGCAACCTTTACACTTTAAGCTGCAGTGAGATTACTCACGCCATGGCTCTACTCGCCTTTGACACACTCTTGGCCATGGTGAGAACTTCCTAGCCGTGGCGTAACCCCCTCCTACAAATACATCTCCCAAATTTCATCCCATGCACTCCAATTCTACCCCTAGAAGCACTCTAGGACTAGTCTGCCTTAATTTGTGAGGCTCTAATAGTATTCATTCACCTAATTTACTTATCTTATCTATCATTACTATTTCAAGACTTAAGTGTTAATTCCTACTCCTCCAACTACCCTATATCAGTAAGTTTATAGAGTAATAGTAGCGAGAATTCATGAACTATTAACAATTATCACCTAATACACATTCCGTTGGAGGTTCCATACATCACTAGTTCATATCAACATTTAATGTATCACATGATTAGGTTTCTAATAGTAGACCATATCATAAATTCAACAAGGTTCATATATAAGATGTTATAAGTTTATACATCCAATGCCAAGCTAAGATAAGGCCTAACTCCACAATAGATACATTCTAAGTAATCAAAATATAAATGCCTACACTTGGCAACATGATTATATGATGATGCTATACAAAAGAATACAAAATTTAGCATCTATTCTATTTAAATCAGTCTAAGTGTAGCCTTCCCCACATATGGTTGGAATTCATGGATTTTCATCCACTTACTTCCCCTTATCCTTACCTAAAGAGCCTTCACGTGGAAGTATAATCCTATGAAATGGGGTGACATGCAAATCTAAGTAACCAAGACAAATTCCATTCATATATTCCAGTTTAATTAACATATATGCATGATTCCATATAAGCATCAGAAAATATACCAACCATATCAGTAAATGAAACAATTAGACTATCTATGTTTCTTATCACATACTAGCAATCACAATTCCACATGTTAAAGGCCAATAACACCAAGAGAGGCCCGTCCACGACACCTACTCCCCATTGAGCACAACCAAGGCTTAGTGCATCTGGGGTTTGATCATAACCCGATGCCCGATTGAAGCACATGCATGGGTGGCAACTGCACCATAGCTCTACTATCGACTCACAAGGTCCAATCATATACAACAGATAGCCAACCAAATCATTTAGCATCAAAATCATAATCATGCAGCAAATACAAAATTAAAGCAAACATATGCATAGAATTAGCATAAACCCTAGTTACCTTACTTGTAGCCAATCCTCTAAGAGCCAATTGAATGCTACTTCAGCCTATGGATACAAAACCAAGCTATTACTATCCCTAATTACAATTTATACTAGCAAACCCATTACTCAAGGAGTTAAGCTATATAAAACCACTCAGAAGCACTTACCGAATCTCTAAAAGCCTCTAATTTTGGGTTTTGCCTTCCCTATACTAGAAATATCAAAATATCACTCCAAACCATAAGAAAATTCGCACAAAATTAAGGTCCATACTATAAGTCTACTATGGGGGTCTTAAACCAGTAGGAAATACATCAAAATGAAGAGTTTATACTTACCTAATAACACTCTCAGCCCCAACCTACGAAATTTCACCAAGAAAATCCCAAACAACCATATTTCAGATTTTGGGTATGGTGAAAATGCTCTAAATGAAAAACTAATTAGGCTAAAATGAAGAGAAAGAGAAGGGGATTAAGTTATACAACTATTACCTTCATTGAATCTTGCTCTAAAAGTGGGAAATTGTGAAAATATGTCAAGAACCCTAGCCTCCCTTTTGGACCTCCGAATTTCCCTTTTGTTTCTTGTGCTTTTGCAAAATGAGGGTGGCTAAAATGGTTTTTAGGGTTTTAATTTGGGTTCTAAATGGGTTATGGGTCAACCCATGAACCCAAGGACCTATTGGGTTCCCCCTAGTTGTTAGGCTGAAGTTATAATTTGTTGGACCCACTTCAACAATTCAGACTTTTAGTTGGGTTGGGTTAAGTTTTCAAGAGCCTACTTAGTTGAGGTCTGCATAAGGGGTATTGGGCTAATTACAAGGGCTTATATAAATTAGGTCTTAGGCTTCTATCTCATTAAATCATATTGTGCCCTCCCTAGATGCTCTCTCTTGGGCCAAGTCTCACATTAAAAGGTTAGGTCTACACCTAAAATTATTGGGCATTCACTAGTACCTAACCTTGGCCTACTTAATTTAATTTGGGCTTAAATGGGGTTTCTAACTCAATTAAATCTCAAACTCATATTAATAATTTATCTCTCTAAAATTTCCATTCATTTAACTTGCCCAATTATTCCACATTAATTATTCTTAATTAACCTAAATTTATGATTAACACCTTAATTAATTTTGGGGTGTCACAGAAGTGATACATAAATGAAGAGTAACAAATGAAAGAAGGTGGGGTTCATTAATTAAAAAATAAATAAAACAAAAGAAGGAAGCAAGCCACGTGAGGAGATGAATGAAAATACACACGGACAAAATGTGGGCTGACTTGTATTAATGAAGCACATGAGAGAGAGTATAGGAGAGAGGCTGAAGCTGAGCAGGATACCATTGGGAATTTTCGGAATGTGCAGCGAAATATTAAAACCCCAAATCCCTTTTTATGGATCCATCAATGTTGTTTAAATTGAGTAGATCTAGAAATATTTACCTTTTCTATCGGATCCTAGGAACTGATTTACAGATCTGCTCCCTCTATCGGTATCCACATGAACAGATGTTTAACTCGAACGGCGTGCTAACACCTTTTACCAATGTCTGCACATGTTCTTGGTAGAGAAGACGCTCTCCTCTTCCTTTCTCTATGTAACACCATAAATTCTAGCTCATCTCATGTCTTTACATAACTTGATATCATAAATCAATTGAACTTTGCATGAAAAGGGCAAGAAAATAAGGAATATTTTTGCGTTGCGTTGTATCTAAAAATTCATTTTGGTGTCACGTGGACCATGCGAGCTCATGCTATGCATCCTCATATTTAATTATATCATTAAAACTTGTTTACACCCAAAAACATGTCTACAACCCATGGAAACCAAAATGGAGCATGAAAAATGGGAATTCATTTTCGGCCAGACTTGGCCTATTTTCTAGGCAAAATTTGAAAAATCATAACTAAATCTTGAAAAATTGAAATAATGTAATCTTGGTCATTCTAAAAAGATTAGGATGTCTACTTCACACTAAAAATATGTCCAGATCATAACACATCTCATGGATGACGTTTTACAATCGAAAAGCTACAAAAGTCGCTGGCTACTTGGGCTGCTGTTCAGATTACTGATACAAACTTCTAAAATTCATAACTAATTCTATAAAAATTGGAATCACACAAATTTGGTCATTATGGAAAGCTACAAATGTAAACTTGATACAAAAATAATTCCAAAATGAAACAGATACGTTTAGCCATCAGGAACCCATGAAACAGTAACTGAACTCCTAGGGTGCCACTAGTACTAATAGCCAAATTCAAAAATGCATAACTCTCTGCTCAGACCTCCAAATGAGGTGATCTTTATGGCCACAGAAATATTATAACCTCTAGTTTATGGCTATAAAAGTTCACAAGCATTGGACATCATTTGTCTATCAGGTGACACAAAACACAAAACTACTAGTATGAACAGTCCCCATACCAGAAATAATAAAAAATTCCAATTTTGAAAATTCATCAAATATTCTCTAGACCTCCAAAAATTATGTTCTTTAGCTTCCCAAAAATATTTCAATGAGACTTAACTTTATGCCAAATTTTAGAGCAAGACTAACTCATTTGGCAAAAAAGTGATGTAGGGTTCTATTATAGTCAATTTTGACTCCTTATTAGGTACCAAAATTGCCAAATAGATTTTCCTTGGTCTTGGCACCATTTGGACAAATTGAAAAGCTTATTTGAAACTTGTGTGAGCTGCCCAAATGGTCCCAAACCTCATGCATCTCATTTTGGCCATTTAACCCACACTTATACATATTTCTATCAAACTTCCATAATGCATAATTAGACATTCAAAACTCAAATTATATTCTAAAGTTCATACATCATATCCATGGCTCTAAACATTACATAATAGTATATTTACATAGGTCTCAAGGTTCACTGTACATATACAGCATCATATATGTAACAATCAGGAAAAGGGAAAAGAAAAGAGAGAAAAAGAAAGAAAGAAGGAATCTGGGAATTTTCGGAGTTCATAAATTTTCCCAAGTCTTCTCGCAATAGCGAGAAAGGGTCTCGCTATAGCGAGAATGCCTGTTCGCAATAGCGAGAGTAATTCTATGTTCTTGATTGTGCCTAGGCTCAAGTGAAGCACTTCCAACAAGGTGTGAGTGTGAAATTAAGAAGGGAGAAGAGAAATTGAAAGGGAAGGCTTGTGTTGGCTTTGGCTTATAAGGTAGTTCTCTCTTCCCACTCTTTCTTGTTGTATTCTTGGATGTAATAGTCATTGTATGTTTATGTATATGCTTATTGTGTGGAACATGCCATATGCTATTACTTTGATGCATTGATGCCAATGTGCTTGTGTGATGAATTGTGAGATTTGCTCGGGTGAGGTAGTGCCGAAAGTCCCTTGAGATGGGTGAGGTGAAGCTGAAAGTCCCTTGAGAATGGATGAGACAAGGCCAAAAGTCTCAACCGAGTGAGGCCAAGTCAAAAGTTCCTAAACTCGGGTGAGGCCATCCAAAAGTCCCTAAACTTGGGTGAGGCTAGACCAAAAGTCCCTAGAGCCCATTTTTGGCATTGTTGTGATTTCCATAGCATGTACAATGTGTGTTAGATGTTTGAGAATGGCTAAATGCTTATTCACATGTTTTGACTTATTATATGCCTTGATTGTTTACTTGAATGAGTGCACGAGCTATTGAGATTCCCTGAATCTCACCCCTTCCCCTCCCAACTTAACATGCTAGGTGGAGCACAAGGAGAAGCAAGTGCACACCAAGGAGCCTAGGAGCATGTATAGGAGAATGTTAGTTTTATTTGATCTTTTTGATGTAAAGTGGTACCAAATGAATATGCGCCCACTATTTTTGAGATGTAACTATTGTAACACGTGTATATGTGTGAAATGATGATGTACAAACTATGTAAATAGCCAAAGTAATGGAAATGTGGGTTTTACCCCTTTTATGAATGAATGTGAAAGTGTATATTTGGCCGTAGCATAGTGAGATTGGAATGTATGTTGATTTGGACCATATGAACTTGTTATATATACTAGTTTTATGCTTTCAAACTTGTCCATGTGGAGTGAGAATGTGTGAGAGGCCTTTTGGATCCATTTTGGACCTCTTAGGTGCCAAAACCGGTATTTTTGAGAGCTCCATCAAAGTATGACCGGATGAGCTCCTCTTACCATGAAATTTGGCATGCCTCTAGAGTTTGTAGAAAGCTTCTTGAGAAGCTAAAGTGGGTAATATTCGGAAGTCTAGAGAATATTTGGTGAATTGTTGAAGTTGGGAAAATTTGGTAGTTTGGTCATGTACTGTTCATATAGGTCAGAAATGAAATCCATGTCATACATAGACCAAACAGTAGCTGAATGTCATGAAATTTTATACACACAAACTAGATGACCACAGTGACCTATACCAACTAGAATCACCCAAATCAGAGGTCTATAGAGAGAGATTGAACCTTCTGAAGTTTTGTATCAGCATCAAGGAGCTCACCTAACCTCCGTTACTATTCCATCAGTTTTTAGGGTGTAGGGGCTACTGAAATGATCTGGACTTATTTTTATCCTCTAGTAGACATCCGTAGCTTCCCAAATTAGTATAGTGTGCCCAGATTGGATTTTTTTGGATTTAGTTATGAATTTTCAAATGTCATGACAGTAAGCTGCACCAAAAACAGTGACAGCTGGACCTCCTTCCCATTTTCGATGTCAAACATGGTCCAAACCCAGATATTATGATTGGGAATTATTTTTAGTGTAAAGTTAACACTTAGAGCTTTCTAGGAAGCAAAGTTTACTAGATTCCCATTTTTCTAGAATTAGATATGATTTTCCAAAGTTGGAGCTAAAATATGACTTTTGGGCACAAGTGAGAAAATGCATTTTTCTAGTTTTTGACTCCATTCCCATGGCTTATGGTTTGTTTTATGCTATGTATGAGTTGTATAAATGGAGTTTGAGTTGAGAATATAAATGATGGGTTCACAGGACCCACGGGGCGGAAGATGAGTGTATGAAACCCCGTTTCATAGCATGAAAATGCCACGGATTGGTATTGGTTCTTTGGAAATCATATGGAACCAAGCCCAGTGAGAGGCTAGATAGCGGTAGTAAATTAAGGTGTTACAATATACAATATAAACCATCACTATGGTTCCAAAATGGACAAAATCATGCAAAAGCTTGTCAATCTTTCCTCTTTATGGTTGTTGGCTCCCTTCACCATAATTATTCGGTCCACTTAGCATGTTAGATCATTGGAGAGGAGGGGATGAGATTCAAAGAATCCCAATAGCTCATATCCCATTCAATCATACATAATATGTGCAAAGCAAGCTTTTCAAATGCATGCATGGTGAAAATGGAAGACATGTATACTTTAAAAATAATCTTGGCGTGTGAATCAATCATACAAGACATCCAAGAGCTCACCAAGTGCTTGGATTGGCCTCACACTTCTCCTCATGGATTTTGGACTTGCCTTACCCATTCTTTAAGAGCTTTAGACTCAACCATACTCTTGGGAGTCCACTTTGCTTTTGGGAGACTCTCTACTCTATCTCAACCAAGCTCAAGGGTTCTTGGCTTATCCTCACCCAAGGGAAGAGTTCTTGACCTCTCCACACTCAAGCAAACTCACACAAACATCATGTAATCATTTGAAGACATAACATGGCATCAAGTCTCATGGCATATAAAGCCATGGTAGCATACATTTCAAAGCTTGAAAATACACATACACAGATTTTAAAACAAGCTAAACACACATCCATGCATGAGAAAAGGTGGAGAGAGCTACCTTGCACACAATTACACACTTTTTCCTTCGGATTCAAGCCTCCTCTTTCGGCCACACACCCACAAATTGGTGGAAATGCTTTCTCTTGGCCTAGATGCAATTTATGGGAGCCAATTAGGTTCATGAAACAATCTCTAAGGCCATACAAATTGCTTAGATGCTAGATTGCTCTATAAGCCCCACTATGGTCCATAATTGCAACTAATGAAGCAACACCCCTCAAATGATTTCTAGGCCTCATTTTTTCTTTTCAAATATGGTTCTTTACTCCTTTTAAGCCTCTTGGAGTCATCAAACCATTAAAACAAAAGGCCTAGCACCATGTGGCTTCTTTAGGTCATAATATGGAACCTAATACACCAAATCACTTTTTATGAGTTCTAAATTTTTTCCAAGGCCTCCCCTTACTTTCATTCATCAAATATGACTTAAGAATTGCCTTATAAAAATTTAAAACTCTCCCTAACTAGGAGAACCCATCTAGGCCAAGGTTATGAAGCATATTGGGTTCCATGGAGCTTTCTTTGTTTTCTTAAGGGAAGAAGCATATGGGGAGCCTCTTAGGGATCTTGGGAGCTCATTTAAACTCTTACTCAGGCCTAGGAATCATCATACAAAATCAAATTTTACAAGGTGCAATTGAAACCCTAGAACTTGCATCTTGAAATCTAATAGTTTTTTGTTAATTCCCTTCGTATATTCTTAATCTTCACACCCTTTTTCCTTATATTCATGCTTGGTTCTACTTAAAAATCATCTCCTCCTAGGGTTTTCTCAAGTGGGGTGAAATGGTGGAGGAGGGAACCAAAGATGACAACCATAGGAAGAGAAATTACCTTGTTTTCATGCTTTTTCTCACTTAAATCTTGTGTTCTTTGAGCTCCTCTCTTCAAATCCGAATTTTCCCCTCAATTTCTCCCTTAAATCATATTTATAAATTTCATTATAAGCATAGGAAAGAAAGGGAAATGGAGAAGGAGAGGTTTGGAAAGGAGAAAGCATGAAAAACCATGAAATTCCTTACCTTTTCCTTACTTTTTCTCCTCCTTTCTTCTCCCCATGGTGTGCCTAAGAGAGTTGGTGTTTTCTATGGTTTTTGGGTAGAATGGGTCGTGCAAATGGAGAGGAAAAGAAATAAGAAACTTAAATTGTGTTCAAGAAGCTTTTACTTTCTCAAAAATTCTAATTTTGCCCTTCTTTTTTGGCATCTAACTCTTTTTTTCTTTCTGTCTGAGCTTGAGATTCTCATTTTTAGGAGTCTAGAATGCTTCCCAAATTTTTTGGGACCTTAACTATCTCATTATGGGGAACTTCCTTTTGTATCCAGTGAGTTTCATTTGTTTACGGAGAAATTGTACATTACGTTTCTCACATTTTCTCTCGTTTTCAGAAAATCGGATGTTACACTTTAGGCATCAGTACAGTGTCAGTACACTTTCTCTCTCTAGATGTCTATACAGTGTTCATACGTCGTCCGTACAATGTCTCTCTCTAGGGTTTTTCTTTAATTCTGTTGTTCTAAGAAACCCAAATCTTCTACCATTTTATAGAGGTATCTTATTAGGGTTTCAAATATATTTGACTAATTTAAAATATATTATTTTGAATCAGATCAAATTTAAATTAAATATATTAGTTTAAATTTAAGTCTATCTAATAGATTTAAATTTTAACTAATTATTTAATATAAATCTAGAACTTAATTCAAATTTAATTTATCTCATAAATTAAACTTAAATTATCATATTAGTTTAAATTTAAATCTATCATATAGATTTTGAATTTAAAACTAATTGATTTAAATTAATTGAAGGATATATATATATTTTGAATATATATATATATATTTTTTAAATTTTATAAATTATATATATATCAAATATATATTTATTTATTTATTTATAAAATTCTTCCACCCTAAATTGAACGTGATATTTATTGAATCTAGACACAATTTCAAATTCAATGAATTTGGATATCGCATTCATTGAATCTAAACGCAATTTCAGATTCAATGTGACCCTATAGGCCCATATAATATTAGTAGTGGGCTAATAGCACTATTTGACCCATAAGTCACAAGCACCTTCTAACAAGACATTGTGATTACCCAAATCGTATAGGGATCGGTGATCCGATGCAATCTATCATATAATCTTATCACATCCCTTTTGTCACATAGTATTTAGATTAAGTATAAGGAATGGAAATGTCATTCTCATCTTACTTGATCATCACTTTCTCGATCTATGTGCAAACTAATAGTACAAATGGAAACTCTTCCATCCAAGCACGGCCATGCATTTCTTAGTCTCACTCATCGAAGGGCTTAGAGATATCTCTCTATTAATTAGAAGGATAAATTCTATCTTGACTACTCATCTTCTTCTACATAAATTTCACTATACTCGATCATAGCCTTTATGGTCACTCGGTTAAAGATGACTTTTGACTATGCCAAAAAATAGTATTCCTCATGTTGGAAACTATGGTGATTTCAAGTCTAAGGGCTTGGTGATACGGTTATACATAAGATACACTTTTGACTTAATCCATGTAGCTATCTTATGGCAGGTCGATCCAGCATCTTGTTCCCTAACAAATGCCTATAATTTTGATTTGTATCTTTATATATGATTAACACATAATCATCAATCAAAATCATACTAGTCTTAGTTCATTATCATTTCCATAATGATGATCGACTAGGGATGTTTAAGATAATTAATATAATTTATCCAAAGATATTATTATATAGAACATGCAAAAGAATATAATAATAATGTAATAAAAGAAAACTCTTATTTCTTAATAAAGTATAATGTTTGCAATACAATGATTGGCTTAGGGCATAATCTCCAACAATTCCCACTTGCACCAGGCCCAATTGTTGATGTGTCTAACACCCATTGACCTAACATGATGCTCACGCTTTGCTTATGCAAGCGGTTTAGTAAGTGAATCAGCAACATTGTCATCAGTTAGTACTTTGCATATCTTTATATCACCCCTATCAATGATTTTTCTAATGAAGTGATATCACTTAAGTATGTGTTTGGTTTTTTGATGTGACCTTGGCTCTTTGGCTGTGTTATGGCACCATTGTTGTCACAAAATAGATCTATTGGATTTGAGATGGTTGGCACTACTCCTAGTTCAGTGATGAACTTCTTAATCGAAACGGCTTCCTCAACTGCATCTGATGTTGCTAGGTACTCAGCTTCTATTGTAGAATCAGCTACTGTGCTTTACTTGGAGTTCTTCCAGCTGACTGCTCCACCATTCAAACAGAATACAAATCCTAATTATGATCTATAATCATCCTTGTTAGACTAGAAACTTACATCTATGTAACCATTTACAACAAGCTCATCTTCTAATCCTCCATAGACCAAGAATACATCCTTAGTCTTTCTTAAGTATTTCAAGATATTCTTGATAGCAGTCTAGTGACTCTCACTTGGATCTAACTAATATCTACTAGTCATACTTAAGGCATATGAGACATCCAGTCAAGTACACAATATAGCATACATGATAGATCCAATAGTCGAGGCATATGGAATCTTGCTTATGCAATCTCGCTCATCATATGTGCTAGGACACTGAGTCTTACTGAGATTGATGCCATGAGACATAGGTATATAACCCTTTCTTGAATCTTTCATATTAAACTTATGTAATACTTTCTCTATATAAGTGCTCTGACTTAAGCCGATTAACCTCTTGGATCTATCTCTATAGATCCTTATCCCTAGGATGTAAGTGGCTTTGTCTAAGTCTTTCATTAAGAAACACTTTCCTAACCAAGTCTTGACATTCTACAAGGTAGGTATGTCATTTCCAACGAGTAGATGTCATTAACATAAAGCACTAGAAATACAACTATGCTCCCACTAACCTTCTTGTAAACACAAGGTTCATCGATATTTTAGATAAATCCAAAATCTTTGACTACTTCATCAAAATGATGATTCCAACTCCGAGATGCTTGTTTCAACCTATAAATGGATTTTTGAAGCTTACAAACCTTCCTAGAATCCTTTGGATGTACAAAACCTTCAGGCTGTGTTATGTACACATCCTCAAGTAGCTTCCCATTAAGGAATGCTATTTTGACGTCCATCTGCCAAATCTCATAATCATAGTATGCTACAATGACAAGAAGTATCCTGATTGATTTAATTATGGTGACTGGTGAAAAGGTTTCATCATAGTCTATACCATAGGTTGTTTGAATCCTTTTGCAACCAATCGTACTTTGAAGGTATGCACTTGGCCATCCATGTCAATTTTCTTCTTAAAAACCCATTTGCACCCAATAGTTTTTATACTTTTAGGTAGGTCAATCAAGGTCCATACCTGATTATCATACCTAGATTACATCTCAGACTTCATGGCTTCTAGCCATGTCTTAGAGTCTAATCCCACTATAGCTTTTTGATAGGTAGTTGGCTCATCTTGATCAATGAGTAACACATCACGACTCTCAGTTAAAAGAAATCCATATCTTTGAGGTTGATGTCGTGTCCTATCAGACATTCATGGGCCTTGTGTTACCTGAGTAGGCTCAACAACTTGTTATGACTGTTCTCATTTTTCCATCTCTGGCTCAATGCAATTTTATGGTTCTCGAACTTCTTCAAGATGTATCTTACTCCCACTAGTTCTTTTAGAGATAAATTCTCTTTCTAAAAAGATACCATTGCGAGAAATAAACAACTTATTCTCGTTGGGATTGTAGAAGCAGTATCCTTTAATTTCCTTAAGATACCCTACAAAAAAGAATTTTATAGATTTGGGTGCTAACTTATCTGAGGCTTGTTGCTTAACATATGCCTCGCATTCCCAAATCTTGAGAAAAGCTAAACTGGGCTTCTTCCTAGTCCATATCTCATATAGGGTCTTTTCAACCACCTTAAATGGTACACAGTTTAACCTGAACGTAACTGTTTCTAATGCATAGCCCTAAAAGAACGGTGGAAGATCTGTTTGACTCATTATAGATCAAACCATATCTAATAGGGTTTAATTCCTTCGTTTAGAAACACCATTCTATTGTGGTGTTCTCGGTGGGGTAAATTGTGAGACAATTCTATAACTTCTAAGATGGTTAATAAATTGTTGGCTCAAATATTCACCACCTCGATTAGATTGAAGTGCTTTAATAGATTTGCCAAACTAATTTTGTACCTCATTTTGGGAGGTTTTGAACATTTCAAAAGATTTTGGTTTGTGTTTCATTAAATAGATGTACCCATATCTACTATAGTCATCTATAAAAGTAATGAAGTACTTAGTGGACCACATATATCAGTATGTATTAAGCCCAATATGTCAGTGGCCCTCTCACTATGCCCAGTAAAAGGTGCCTTAGTCATCTTTCCTAATAAACAAGATTCACAGGTGTCAAATGATTCAACATCAAATGAGTTAAGTAGTCCATCTAGATGGAGCTTTGAAATGCATTTCTCATTTATATGGCCTATATGACAGTGCCATAGGTAGGTCAGACTTAAATCGTTTGACTTGATCCTCTTGGTAGTTACATTATAGATATTTTCATTATTGGGAATTTCAAGGTTCAAGTAATAATGACCACCATGGAAATCACCATCTGTATAAAAGATGTCATTGAAATAAATAGAACATTTATTATTCCCAATAACTGAAGTAAAACCTTTCTTATCTAAATAAGAAAGTGAAACAATGTTTTTACTCAAAGTAGGAACATAATAGCAATTGTTAAAAACAAACAAAAACTCACTAGGCAAACTAATTCATAAGTGGCTACAGCAAAAGCAAAAACTCTTGCTCTGTTTCTAACTCGTAGGTCTATTTCACCTTTTTTTAACTTTCTACTCCTTTTAAGACCCTGCACATTTGTACAAATGTGAGTTCCACATACAGTATCTAATACCCATGTAGAAGAAGTAGAAAGATTAATTTCTATAACATAAATACCTAAAGTAACAGCCTCGTTATTCATCTTATTCTTTAGATCTTCTAGGTAGAGCTTGCAGTTTCTCTTCCAATGATCAAGCTTATTGCAAAAGAAATAAAGTCCTTCCTTGGGAGGCTTTGCCTTCTTGGCTTTAAGCTTAGGTTTGGGCTTGGGCTTGTTTTGGTCCTTGGACTTATTGTCTGAGCCGTTTCCCTTTCCTTTGCTTTTGCTTTTCTTTTTTATTCCTTTTCCTTTCTGAACCATTAAAACAGTGCTTAGCTTTTTCTTGATATTTTGCTCAATAGTTTTAAGTATCGAATGCAGTTTAGAAATTGATTTCTCCATGTTGTTCATATTATAGTTCATGATGAACTAGTCATAACTTTCCCAAAGTGAGTTTAAGATCAAATCTGTAACTAACTCCTGGCTCATAGGAAATCCAAGCCTTTCGAGGTAATTAATATAGCCTTTCATTTTTAAGACATGAGCGCTAACTAATGCACTTCAACCATTTTGCAGGAATGTAAGGCCTTGGTAGTTTCATACCTTTCTTGCCTCGCCTGTTGTTGGAACATTTCCTTGAGATGCACAATCATCTTATAAGCCTCTGTGTGTTCTAGATCTCTTTGAAATTTTGGGATCATAGTGGCTAGTATCAAGCATGCTACATCTACAGAGTCATTAAGATGCTTAGTGTGGGCATCTTTTTGGGCTCTTGGAGCATTGGCTGTAAGCTCCTCAGGAATGGGTTGATCTAGGACATATGACTTTCTCTTATGCTTGAGAACAATTCTCAAGTTCCTAAACCAGTTAAGAAAGTTGGTCCTATTTAGTTTGTCCTTTTTAAGGATGGATCGCAATGATAGTGAAGCAGAATTATTTGTCGACATTTTTCTACAACAAAATAAGCAAAGTCAAGTTAATAATCTGCCACTAAAATTAACCCTCAATTTAATTTAGTAAGCTAAGACCCATATTTCATTCAATTGTAAGTCTGCTTTGGTAAGATGCTTAAAATTAACTTATTTTGGTAGATAACTTGTTTACCAATTACATCATACGTAACTCTTAGATCTTTATGGGATTCTATTATCATATAATCCGACATGTTTAATCCCATCTAATGCCTTAAGACCCAAAACCGTTTTGATAGTCTCAATTAAGTCAAACTATTATGAACCTTATGAGTATCACCATTACCCAAGCCATAACACCATATATTTCTAGCTTATTTCATAACATTCTCATGTATCATATCATCAATTCCATGAAGGAAGTGAGAAAAGTCCATTAAAATAATGTATTTAATTGCGTTGCGTCGTGTATAAAAATTTCATCCGGTGTCACGTGGACCATGTGAGCTCATACTATACATTCACATATTTAATTACATGAATATAACTCATTTTCATAATAAAATGTGGCCCACAACTCATGAAACTCAAAGGGAAGCTCAAAATACTAGTATATTTTCAGCCAAAATTTGGCTCTTTTCTGACCAAATTTTGAAAATTCATAACTAATTCTAGAAAAATCAAAATCATGCATTCTTGCCCATTCTAGAAAACTATGGATGTCTACTTCATACTAAAAATAATTTCAGACCATAATGTCCATTATGAAGGACATTATCACAAATTTCTGTAGCAAACTTAAAAATGTCCAGAGGTCAAACTGCCCACTGTGCTATCATAGATTTCTACAGCAAACTTCAAAAATATCCAATTAATTTTAAAAAAATCCAATCCACACAAATAATACCAATATAGAAATATGTCAATGTTAGCCAGAGGAAAAAAATAACTCCAGACCAGTTCAGGCAGCCCAAACCTTGAAATTTAATAGAATAGTAACTGAGGTCGGGTAAAACTTCTCATACTGGATAGATTATTCAAAAATTCATATCTCCCTCTCTAGGCATCCAAATGAGGTGCTTCAAGTTGGTATGAGTCATTGTAAATGTCTAGTTTCTCTGCATAAAAGTTCATGGCAATTGGACGTTATTTGGGCTCTGTGTGATAGATTTCATTTTTGGACCAGATGAATAGTGCACCAGACCAAGATCAAAAAATTTTCCAACTTTGGAAATTCACCAAATATTATATATAGACCTCAAAAAATTATGTTATTTAGCTTCCCAAAAAGATCTCAACAAGATCTAATTGCATCCCAAATCTTAAATCAAGAAGAACTCATTTGGATAAAAAGTGATATAGGGTTCCGTTATGGCCAATTTTAGCTCCATATAGGATACCAAAATGTCCAAATGGTCTTCCTTGAGTTTTGATACCTTTTAGGCAAGTCTAAAAGTATAATTAGAACTTGTGTGAGTTGCCTAAATAGTCCCAAACCTCATGCATCCCATTTTAGCCATTTTATCCACACATATGCACACTTCCATCAACTTTTCAAGATACATAACTTGGCATTGCATACTCAAATTACATTCTAGGGTTCATATATCATATCCATTCATTTATACATCATGTGTGTAACACCATAACTTCTAGCTCTATTACATGCCATTTATAAGCTTCACATCATGATTTCCATGAGGGCACATAAAAAAGGGGACAGAAATAATCGACTTTTTCCGCATTGCGCTATATCTAAAAAATTCAATTCGGTGTCACGTGGACCGTGTGAGCTTATACTATACTTCCTCATATTTAATTTTATTATTACAACTCATTTTCATCATAAAAACATGCCTACAATTCATGAAAACCGAAATGGAGCTCAAAATAAGCAAGCATATTTTCGGCCAGATTTGCTCCATTTTCTGACCCAACTTTGGAAAATCATAACTAAATCTAGAAAATTCGAAATCATACAATCTTTGTCACTCTAGAAAGCTTAGGATTTCTAATTCGCACTAAAAATACGTCCAAGTCATAGCATTCACCACACAGGACGTTTGACATCCAAAAAGATACAGACTCGCTGGCTGCCTGGGCTGTGATTCAGGTTACTGATGTAAATTTCTGAAACTCGTAACTAATTCTACAAAATCCAAAACCACACACATTCAGTCATTCTGGAAAGCTACAAATGTTAACTTGACACTAAAAATAATTCCAGAATGAAATAGATAATCTTAGGCATCTGGAACTGATGGAACAGTGATTGAGCTCTGGAGATGCCACTGTTACCGACAGCAAACTTCAAAAATTCATAACTCTCTGCTCAGACCTCCCAATGAGGTGATCTCGGTGGCCAAAGAAAGCTTATGACCTATAATTTATGCACATAAAATTTCATAAGCATTGGACACAATTTGGCCATCGAGTGACACAGAATTCAAAACTGCCAGTATGAACAGTGCACATACCAGAAACCATGGAAAAACCCAACTTTGAAAATTCATCAAATATTCTTTAGGTCTCCGAAAATTATGATCTTTAGCTTTCTAGAAAGCTCTTAATGAGACCTAATTGTATACCAAATTTCAGGGCAAGACTAACTCATTTGGCCAAAAAGTGGCATAGGGTTCCATTATGGTCAATTTTGGCTCCATATTGGGTACCAAAATTGCCAAATGGATTTCCTTTGGTCCTGGCACCTTTTGGGCAAGTTTAAAAGCATGTTTAAGACTTGGGGAAGCGTCCCAAATGGTTCCAAACCATTTGCATCTTATTTTGGCCTTTTCACCCTCACTTATACACATTACACCAAGTTTTTCTCAAGTGCATACATTAGCAAAAACACTCAATTTATGTTCTAGAATACCTACACCATACTCATTCATTTATCTATCACATAATATCATGTTTACATTTGTCCAAGGGGTCATAGACTATTTACAATAATAATATACATCATGAAGTCTCCTTATGAATCAAAAAACCAAAAATCAAGCATAAGGATGGCAATCTTCTTTCTTCAAGGTGGTTGGCTCCCATTGCCATGTCCACTTGGCCCACCTAGCATATTAGGACATTTAAGAGGAGGGAGTGAGATTTAAGAATCTCAATAGCTCATCTCCCATTCCATCACACATAATATGTGCAAGCAAGTTTTACAAATGCATGCATGGAGAAAGTAAAAATCATAGGCATTTTAAAAGCAACCTTAGCATGTGAATCAATCATACAAGACATTCAAGAGCTCACTAAGTATTTGGATTGGCCTCACACTTTTCCTCATGGATTTTGGACTTGCCTCACCCATTCTTTAATCACTTTAGACTCAACCATACTCTTAGGAGCCCACTTTGCTTTTGGGAGACTCTTTACTTTGTCTCAACCAAGCTCAAGGGTCCTTGGCTCATCCTCACCCAAGGGAAGAGTTCTTAGCTGTTCCACACTCAAGTAAACTCATACAAACATCATGAATTCATTTAAAAACATAACATGGCACCAAGCATCATGGCATATAAAGGCATGCTAGCATACTTTTCAAAGCTTGAAAATACACATACACACATTCTAAAACAAGCTAAACACACATCCATGCATGAGAGAAGGTGGAGAGAGCTACCTTGTATGCAAATACACACTTTTTCCTTAGCTTTTAAACCTCCTCTTTTGGCCACACACCTACAATTTGGTGGAGATGGTTTCTCTTGGCCTAAACACAATTTTTGGGAGCCAATTAGGTTCATGAAACATTCTCTAAAGCCATATAACTTGCTTAAGTACTAGATTGCTCTATAATCCCCATTATGGTCCATAAAGGCACCTAATGAAGCAACACCCCTCAAATGATTTATAGGCCTCATTCTTTCTTTTCAAATATGATTATTGACTCCTTTTAAATCTCTTGAAGTCATCACATAATTAAAACAAAGGGCCTAACATTATGTTGCTTCCTTAGGTCACAATATGGAACCTAAAGCACCAACTCATTCTTTAAGCTTCCTAAATTTTTCCCAAGGTTTCCCCTCACATTCATTCATCATGTATGACTCAAAAATGGGCTTGAAACAATTTAAAACTCTCCCTAACTATGCCATCCCTACTTGGCCGAAAGTTAGAGCATAAGTGGGTTTCATGGCTTCTTGATTTTTCCTTGATGGGGGAACCATTTAGGGAGGTTTTTAAGAGTTGTAGGAGGTCAAGGAAACACTTAAACAACCAAGGGAACTTATAGATTAAATCAGTTTTTACAATCCCCTTAAGTGCTCTACACTTTTCCAACTTTTAGGTTCATGACTTTCCATGGAGTTTTGTTCATTTTATGGAGGAAGAGACATATGGGGGACCTCTTAGGGATCTTAGGAGCACATTTAAACATTCATTTAAGCCTAAGAACATTTATATAAAATCAGATTTGCAAGGGAGCATTTGGATCCCTAATGATTCTATTTTGTTTCTTCATGCTCTTTTATTGATTCTATTAGTTCATTCTTAATCCTTGCCATCTAAAACCCCTAATCCCTCCATAAATTGGTTAGAAAACAGCCCCTAAGAATTGGGCTCATGGTGGTCAAATTCGTGCAAGAGGAAGGGGGAGGGAGAAACTACCAAAGAATAGAAGTTTTACCTTGTTTTCTTGCTTCCTTTGGCTTGTTCTTCCACTTGGTTGGCTTACTCCCTCAATTTTCGAAATTCCCTTCTCTGTTCTGCCCCCAAAACAGCACCAAACTCTCCATTAAAACCATAAAAAGAAAGCTTGAGAGGAGAGGAGCAAGGTTCAAAAAGGAAGGATATGGAATGTCTTAAGTTTCTTACCTTTTTCTTGAATTTCTTCCTCCAAAATCCTCCTCCTCTTGTGCGCCTAAGGAGCTGGAGTTCTCCTCTGAAAATGGGCAGAAGCAAGTCGGTTTAGAGAGGGGGAGGCAGAACGTGGCATATAAAGAAGAAGAAAGAAGCTTCCTTTAACACTTTAATGCCAATTTTGCCCTTCGTTCTTAGCATTTTCGTTTCTCCTTCGTTTTAGCTCCTTTTTGAGAACCGTCTTTTCCATCATAACAAAGAGGTTCCCAATTTAATAAAATGCCTTTGGAATCACTCAAATCGGAGCTAAAACCATCCCGAACGAATCGGTCAAAGTTTAGGTCAACCGACATCGGAAAGAGTATACCGGAGGGGCTTTACTGGTCTCGGGGCTTCCCATGGTTTTTGGGGCCTCTGAGAACCCTGGGCAACTCAAAATTTCCATTTAAAAAGCCCTCCTAGGTGCTTTTCTAAAATTACACTTATTTACGAAAATGCCACTGGCCTTTCGGCAAATTTTTCGAATCACTCCGACCCTGGTTTCTGAGCAACTCAAGGCTCAAATCCTCATTTTCTATTATTTAAAATTTTATTCAAATTTTATTTGGCCTTGAATCACTCATCTCAGGGGACTTGCTTTGAAAACGTGCCAATTTCCATCGTTTAATGAAAACGGGACATTACAATGTGTAATCACAATTACATATGTCCAAAGGTCATAGACCATTTACAAGCATGAGTTACAACATTAGACATGAATATGGCTTTAAAGAACTAAAAACCATGCATTATGTTATCAAGCTCTCTTCTTCAAGGTGGTTGGCTTCCATTACATTGTCCACTTAGTCTACCTAGCATATTAGATCACTGGAGAGGAGGGAATGAGATTCAAAGAATCCCAATAGCTCATCTCCCATTTAATCATACATAATGGATGCAAACAAGTCTTATAAATGCATGCATGGCATGAGGACATGCGCAATCATTCAAAGAGCATTCTTAGTATTTGAAATAATCACATATAGCATACAAAGGCTTACCAAGCAACTGGATTGGCCTCATCTAATTTCTTATGGATATTGGATTTGCGTCACCCATTCTTTAAGAAATTCTTGGACTCAACCATGCTCTTGGGAGCTCACTTTGCTTTTGGGAGACTCTTTACTTTGTTTTAACCAATCTTACAAGTTCTTGCCTCATCCTCACCATAGCTAAGAGTTCTTCGCCTCACCACACTCAAGCAAACCTAAGCACACATCAAAACATCATATAAAACATAATAAGTGATCATAAAACCATGGCATATGAAATCATGCTATCATACTTTCTATGGCTTAAAAATATACATACACACATTCTAAGACAAGCTAAGCATACATCCATGCATGAAAGAAAGTGGAGAGAGCTACCTTGTACACAATTACACCTTTTTCTTTTGAATCCAAGCCTCCTCTTTCAGCCACACTCACACAAACTTGTGGAGATGGTTTCTCTTGGCCTAGACACAAGTTATGGAAGCCAATTAGGTTCATGAAACAAATTTTAAGGCCACACAACTTGCTTAGACACTAAGTTGTTCTATAAACTCTATTATGGTTCCATAATTGCACTTAATGAAGCAACACCCTCAAATAAATTCTAGGCTCCATTATTTCCTTTCAAATATGATTCTTGACTCCTTTTAAGCCTCTTGGAGTCATCACACAATTAAAACAAAGAGCCTAACTATATGTTGCTTCTTTAAGCCATAATATGGAACCTAAAGCACCAACTCACTTTCTATGGGTTCTAAATTTCTCCCAAGGCTTCTCCTCATATTCATTCATCATATATGACTCAAAAATGGGTTTAGAAAAATTTAAAACTCTCCCTAGCTACACAAACCCCTTTAGGCCGAGGCTATGGAAGAAATGGGCTTTTTGGAGTTTACGTTGTTTTCTCAAGGGAGGATATATACGGGGAGCTCTTAGGGATCTTAAGAGCTCATTTAAACTCTTATTTAAGCCTAGGAATCATTATACAAAATCAAATTTTACAAGGTGCAATTGAAACCCTAGAAATTGTATCTTGAAATCTAATGGTTTTTTGTTAATTCCCTTTGCATATTCTTAATCTCCACACCCTTTTTCCTTAGATTCACCCTTGGTTCTGCCTAAAAATCAAATTCTCTTAGGGTTTCTCATACTAGGCAAAATGGGGGAGGAGAGGAACCAAAGGTAGCAATCATAGGAAGAGAAATTACCTTGTTTTCTTGCTTTTTCTCACTTAAATCTTGTGTTCTTTGAGCCCCTCTCCTCAAATCCGAATTTTTCCCTCAATTTCTCATTTAAAATAGATCCATATACTTCATTATAATCATAGTAAATAAAGGATAATGAAGAAGTAGAGGTTTGGAAGAGAAAGAGCATGAAAAACTATTAAATTTCCATAAGCCTTTGATTTCTCCTCCTCTTTGCCTCTCTCTTGTGTGCCACTCTCTCTAGGGTTTTCCTCTAGTTTTGGGCAGAACTTGCTTATGCATGATGAAGGGAGAAGAATGGTGCATCATATATATAGGTGGGAGGAAGTTATACTTTTCAAAAATTCCCTTTTTGCCTTTCATTCTTGGCATTTTTTTCCCCTTTGTTTTAACTCCTTTTTTAGAACTGTCTTTTCCATTATGAAATTTGGGTTCCCAATTTAGTAAAATGCCTTTGAAATCACTCAAACTGAAGCTAAAACCTTTCGGAATGAATTTGTCAAAGTTTGGCCACACTGACGTTAAAAAATATCCACCAGAGGGGTTTTAGCTGTCTCAGGGCTTTCTATAGTTTTTAGACCCTCTAAGAACCCTGAGAAACTCAAAAATTTCATTTAAAAAGCCCTCCTATGTGAATTTTAAAATAACAAAAATGCCATTACATTTCGTAAGTCTTTTGTAAAAAATTATTTCTTCATTCTAGCTTTGTTTTTCTTTTAGTCTAGGCTTGGGATTCTCATTTTTAGGAGTCTAGAATGCTTCCCAAATTTTTGGGACCTTAAATACATCATCTTGGGGGACTTCCTTTTGTATTCGATGAATTTTATTCGTTTACGGAGAAATCGTACGTTAGGTTTCTCACATTTTCTCTTGTTTTTAGAAAACCAAATGTTACATTTCTCCCCCCTTAAATAAATTTCATCCTCAAAATTTGGGGTGCACTTTCTTCTTATTCTTTTTCTTTTCTAGCTATCTTTTATTTTCTTTCCCTTCTTCCTAGCTCTATACATTTTTCTCAGTGATTTCACTCATTTAAATTTTTCTCTTTGCCAGGGAATTTTTCATTACTAGCCTTTAATGAGGGCTCTATTGCCATGATGTACTAGCTAGTTCTCTCTCATAAGGGAAAGAAATTCCTAACTCTGGAGGCCTATCTTGGGAAAGTTTATTAATCATATTGGGTTAATGTTAACCCGTTTGCAAGATTAATGTTTTCTTTAGTGGACTTATTTACACATCTTGGGAGGTAACTTATTTCATATCATGTCTCTTATATCCTCTCTAAATGGCTTCTAATAACATTTGATCATCTTTTCTAATCATTAAAGCCATCGGACGTTTTTGTCTATTTGCTTATTTATATGTTTCATCCACTGTTTATCTCTACATTCTTTCTTACCAGCTCATCCTATGATAACAATTCACATTTCTTTCTAGCATAGGCCTCACATCTTAGTTACTTACTAGGATTACAACTCCTTTGAGGAGTTTCTACTTTTAATGATCCAAGCTTCTCTATTTACCGCTACATCTGTCTTTGTAGGCCAGGAATTTTTCTCACTTTCTTTACTCACTTACAATGGTATTGTATAGTCCCTCCTTTCAATACTGATTGGCCTAACATATATCTCATACTGGCACCGAAGAGCGATTACCACTGACTACTGTTAAGCTCTGGTGGGATGTTAGGTATTCTCACAATTTTGCTCACTAGAGATATACTGTACCACTTACCTCATATAAAAACTACACCTGACCCCTTTCTAAATACATAAGCTAGCATGCGGGGATCTCTCTATCCCTCGATCAGGGCTACTGCCTGCTAGGTAATGGTTCATCTGGCTTTAACTCTGGAAAGTTAATTTCTTGCTTTCCTCATCTCGTCTCTAAAGAAAGCTAATCAATGGTCTAACTGTCTGAGTAAAGCCCTCATATATCTATGGCAATGGCTTACTAGACTTAGGAGATTTGTAGTCTCTGAGATAAAGGCTAGTTGAAACTATACTAGTCTCTGAGACTAACTACTCTATAAAATTATCTCAAGTCGTCATCTCACTAGAGAACTATCATGTTGTGGCTAGGGCTCTCTGTAACTCTGTGGGATCTACTGTGACCCCTGTGTCTACTATGACCTCTCAAAGCCCTGCTAGGGTCTGCTGCAACCCGCTATGATATATTAGAATCTACCGCGATCCATCTTTGAGAGACGTCAAAGCCTAAGATCACTAGATCTGATAGTGAAATACATAATCAGCAAGTCTAGTAACTATCGCCCATAATAGCTGAGGGTAAACTCAGAGTTACATCATGCTCTTCTTATGAAGTGGGTTTTGTATAATCTGATTCTTTAGGATCCCGTCATACTAATACTAGGGAGCATTTCAATTTTCACTCATCACTCCTCATAGGATCCCTTTTTTCACTTAGGCTTTCCTTTCTTACTTTATTAACTTACTTACTTTGCATGTACTCATTCTAACCTTCCTCTCATATCCTACAGTTTTCTAACTATACCCACGTTCTATTTTTAAGTGCTTTGGCACCAAGGCATCTCACATACTGAGTGTGGTGAACATCTCTAGCAGGAGAGAGGCTATACACTAGTCCATATTCATTTCATTTATATATGCTATAAAGGACTTTGGCTATGTGTAACATCATAAATAAGCTTTGTATTATCAATCCCACAAGAGCATATGAAAAAGGGGACGAAAATAATAGACATTTTCACATTACGCTATATCTAAAAATTCAATTCGGTGTCACGTAGACCGTGTGAGCTTATACTATACTTCCTCATATTTAATTTCATTATTACAACTCCTTTGCATCACAAAAACATGCTTACAACTTATGGAAACCAAAATGGCGCATGGAAATTTAAAGATCATTCTCGGCCGGAATTGGTCCTTTTTCTGGACAACTTTGGAAAATCATAACTAAATCTAGACAAATCAAAACCATATAATCTTGGTTATTCCGGAAAGCTTGGGATGTCTAACTCACATTAAAAATATTCCCAGGTTACAATATTAATCACCTAGGACGTTTGACATCCAAAAATTTACAGAGGTCCGACTGAAATCTGGAACTGTCACAAAATTCTGTAGAAAATTTTGAAAATGTCCAATTAATTCCACAAAAATCTAATCCATGCAAATAATACCAATTTGGAAATCTGTGGATGTTAACTAGAGAGAAAAAATATCTCTAGATCAGTTCATCAAGCCCAGACTCCGGAATTCAATAGAACAATACTTCTGGTCGGACAATTTCACTGATACTGGACAAAAATTTCAAAAATTCATATCTCCCTCTCTAGACTCCAAATGTGGTGCTTCTAGTTGCCACGAGTCACTGTGATTGTCTAGTTTCTGTGTATAAAATATTGTGGTAATTGAACATCATTTGTGCCTCATGTGATAGAAAACAATTTCGGACCAAATGAATAGTGCAGCATACCAAATCCATAAAATTTTCCAATTTCAAAAAATCATCAAATATTCTATAGACCTCAAAAAATTATGATCTTTAGCTTCTTAGAAAACTCTCAATGAGATCTAATTTCATGCCAAATTTAAGATCAAGACTAGCTCATTTGGCCAAAAAGTAATATAGGGTTCCATTATAGTCAAATGTGGCTCCATATGAGGTACCAAATTTGCCAAATGGTCTTCCCTTGGTATTGGTACCTTTTGGGTAAGTCTAAAAGCACATTTGAGACTTGTGTGAGTTGTCCAAATGGTTCCAAACCTCATGCATCTTATTTTGGCTATTCAACCCACATTTATACACATATTCATCAAACTTTAAACTTGCATACTATGGCATTACATACTCAAAACATTGTCTAGTGGTCATATATCATTTTCATACATCTAAACATCACATAATAGTATCTTTATATATGTCTCAACATTCATAGTACATATACAACATCATATACATGATAAACCATCATTATGGTTCCAAAAAGGCTAAAACCAAGGCATATGTTTGTCAATCTCCTTGCTTTAGGGTGGTTGGCTCCCATTGGCATATCTATTTGGTTCACCTAGCATGTCAGATCATTGGAGAGGAAGGAATGAGATTCACAGAATCCCAATAGCTCATCTCCCATTCAATCATACATAATATGTGCAAAGCAAGCTTTTCAAATGCATGCATGATAAAAATGTAAGACATGCATATTTTAAAACTATCTTGGCATGTAAATCAATCATACAAGACATCCAAGAGCTCACCAAGTGCTTAGATTGGCCTCACACTTCTTCTCATAAATTTTGGACTTGCCTCACCCATTCTTTAAGAGCTTTAGACTCAACCATACTCTTGGGAGCCCACTTTGCTTTTAGGAGACTCTCTACTCTGTCTCAACCAAGTTCAAGGGTTCTTGGCTCATCCTCACCCAAGGGAAGAGTTCTTGACCTCTCCACACTCAAGCAAACTCACACAAACATCATGTAATCATTTGAAGACATAACATGGCATCAAGCCTCATGGCATATAAAGGCATGGTAGCATACGTTTCAAAGCTTGAAAATACACATACACAGATTTTAAAACAAGCTAAACACACATCCATACATGAGAGAAGGTGGAGAGAGCTACCTTGCACATAATTACACATTTTTTCCTTTGGACTCAAGCCTCCTCTTTCGGCCACACACTCACAAATTGGTGGAGATAGTTTCTCTAGGCCTAGATACAATTTTTAGGAGCCAATTAGGTTCATGAAACATTCTCTAAAGCCATACAACTTGCTTAAATACTAGATTGCTCTATAAGCTCCATTATGGTCCATAAATGCACCTAATAAAGCAACACCCCTCAAATACTTTCTAGGCCTCATTCTTTCCTTTGAAATATGATTCTTGACTCCTTTTAAGCCTCTTGGAGTCATCACATCATCAAAACAAAAGGCCTAGCACCATGTTGCTTCTTTAGGTCATAATACAGAACCTAAGGCACCAAATCACTTTCTATGAGTTCTAAATTTTTTCCAAGACCTTTCTTCATTTTCATTCATTAAATATGACTCAAGAATGGCCTTAGAAAATTTAAAACTTTCCCTAGCTATGAGAACCCATCTAGGCTGAGGCTATAAAGCATATTAGGTTCCATGGAGCTTTCTTTGTTTTCTCCAGGGAAGAAGCATATGGGGAGCCTCTTAGGGATCTTGGGAGATCATTTAAACTCTTACTTAGGCCTAGGAATCATCACACAAAGTCAGATTTTACAAGATGCAATTGAAACCCTAGAACTTGTATCTTGAAATCTAATGGTTTTTTGTTAATTCACTTTGCATATTCTTAATCTCCACACCCTTTTCCTTAGATTCATGCTTGGTTCTGCCTAAAAATTATCTCCTCCTAGGGTTTTCTCAAGTGGGGCGAAATGGTGGAGAAAGGGACCAAAAATGACAACCATAGGAAGAAAAATTACCTTGTTTTCTTACTTTTTCTCACTTGAATCTTGTTTTCTTTGAGCTCCTCTCTTCAAATCCGAACTTTCCCTTGAATATCTCCCTTGAATCAGGTTTATAAACCTCATTTAATCATAGAAAACAAAGGAGAACGGAGGAGAAGAGGTTTGGAAGAGAAAGAGCATGAAAAACTACTAATTTCCATACCTTAAGCCTTTGATTTCTCCTCCTTTTCTTCCCCTTCTTGTGAGCCTCATCCCCTAGGGTTTTCTTCTGGTTTTAGGCAGAAGATGGTCGTGCATAATGAAGGGATGAGAAGGGTGCATCATATATATAGGTGGGAATAAGTTACACTTTTCAAAAATTCCCATTTTGCCCTCATACTTTGCATTTTCGTTTCTCCTTCGTTTTAGCTCCTTTTTTAGAACTATCTTTTTTATTATAAAATTTAGGTTCCCAATCAAGAAAAATGGCTTTGGAATCACTCAAATCAGAGCTAAAACCTTTCTGAACAAATCCGTCAAAGTTCAGGCACACTGACATTGGAAAAAATCCACCGGAGGGGCTTTAGCTGTCCTGAGGCTTTCCATGGTTTTTAGAGCCTCTGAGAACCTTGGAGAACTCAAAACTTTGATTTAAAAAGCTCTCCTGTGTGTTTTTAAAAAAGTACCCATATTTACGAAAATGCCACTGGCCCTTTGGCAAATTTTTTGAATCACTCTGGCCTTGATTTCTGGGAAACTCAAGGCTCAAATCCTCATTTTCTAATATTTAAAATTTTATCATAATTTTAGTTGGACCCAATTCCTTCTATTTCAGGGACTTCCTTTTGTATCTGGCCCATTTTTACCGTTTACGAAGAAACCGAACATTACGTTTCTCACGTTTATGAAAAAGGCTGGATGTTACATTCCTCCCCCCTTAAAAAAATTTCATCCTCAAAATTTAGGGGTACACTTTCTCTTACTCTTATAGTCTAGCTAACTGTTCTTTTCTTTCCCTTCTTCCTGGCTCTAGATGCTTTCTCAGCGATTTCATTCTTTCAAATTTTCTTTCAGCCAGGGAACTTTTATTACTAGCTCTTAATAAAGGTTCTACTGCTATAAAATACTGGCTAGTTCTTTCTTATAAGGGAAAGAAATTTCTGACTCTAGAGGCCTATCTTGGGAGAGCTTACTAATCATGTCGGGTTAATGTTAACCCGATCGCAGGATTAATGTTCTTTCAGTGAACTCATTTACACATCTCAGGAGGTCACTTATTTCATATCACGTCTCCCGTATCCTCTCTGAATGGCGTCTCATAACATCTCATCATCTTTTCTAATCATTAGAGCCATTAGAGGTTTCTATCTGTCTGTTTATTTACATGTTTTGTCCGCTATTTATCTCTGCATTCATTTTCACTAACTCATCCCATGATTATAATTTGCATTTCTTTCTATCATAGGCCTCACATCTTAGTTAGTTACTGGGATTACAACTCCTTTGAGGAGTTTCTGCTTTTAATGATCTTAGTTTCTCTGTTTACTACTACATCTATTTTTATAGGCCGGGACTTTTCTCACTTTCTTTCCTCACTTGTAGTGGCATTTTATAGTCCCTCATTTCAATATTGATTGGCCTAGCATATATCTCATACTGGCACCGAAGAACTACTACCACTGACTACTGCTGGGCTCTCATGGGATGCTAGCTAGTCTCATAGTTTTGCTCACTGAAGACATACTATACCACTTACCTTATATAAAAATTACACTTGACCCCTTTCTGAATACATAAGCTATCATACAGGGATCTCTCTATCCCTTGGTCAGGGCTACTATTTGCTAGGTAGTAGTTCATCTGGTTCTAACTCTAGAAATCTTATTTCTTATTTTCTTCCTCCCATATACTATGCTCATCTCTGAAGAGAGCTAGTCAGTGGTCTAACTGTCTGAGTAAAGCCTTCATATCTCTATAGCAACGGTCTACCAGACTCAAGAGATCTGTAGTCTTTGAGATAAAGGCTAGCTGAAACTGTACTGGTCTCTGAGACTAACTGCTCTATAAAAACTATCTCAGGCTATCATCTTTACCAAAGGTCTATCATGCTGTGGCTAGGGCTCTCTGTAACTCTATGGGATCTACTTTGACCCCTGGGTCTACTGCGACCCCTCAGAGCCCTGCTAGGGTCTACTGCAACCTGCTATGCTATGCTAGGATCTATTGTGATCCATCTCTAGGAGATGTCAAAGCCTAAGATTACTGTATCTGACAATAAAATACATGCTCACTAAGTCCAGTTACCATCGCTCATAATAGCTGAGGCTAAACTCAAAAGTATATCATGCTCTTCACGCGAGTGAGTTCTGTGTCATCTCATTCTCTAGGATCCCGTCATACTAATACTAGGGAGCATTTTAATTTTCGTTCATTGCTCCTTATTGGATCCTCAAATTCCCACTTCAGCCTCTTTTTCACTTAGGCTTTCTTTTCTTACTCTATTGACTTACTTACTTTTACATATGCTCGTTCTAGCCTTCCTCTCATATACTGTAGTTTCTAACTATACCTACGTTCTTCTGTTAAATGCCTTAGCACTAAGGCATCTCACACTGAGTGTGGTTAACTTCTCTGGCAGGAGAGAGGCTATGCACTGCTCCCTCTTTATTTCATTTATATATACTATAAGGGACTCAAGTTATGCATACTAAATTTGAACATCCTCTACTAGGGACCCCTTTTTGCATGGAATCCCTTTATCTTTCTTTTCTGACTTGTCTCTTTCTCTAACTAGGATACCTTTCGATTATTGAGACACTTTGGTGATTGATGTCGTCGTTTGCTATGCACTTAAGCCACATTACTACTAGGTTGGCTAGACCTAATATCATGTAGCCTCTATTGCAAGCAAAGCAAAATATCAAACACTAATACACGGGCGCCTCATGACTGAGCTCAAAGCCATTATCGCCTGTATATTGCTAGTTTCCCAATAATCTAAAGTACCCCTCTTTTACTTTTCTCTATCTGCCCTATTCTCATAGAGTACTCGGGGAAAGTAAGATTCTTCCTCTACTACATCCCGAGATTTCTTGGTATCGCTCGACTATTTATACTTTGGGCAATATCATGTTAGAAGGGCATCTATGCCAAGGACAAGTGTCCTTTCTTAAGTACTCAAGCACATTAATAGAATATTTATTTTCAATCTTATGTGTCCTTGGCTTGAACACTATCACATCTTTTCTTTCTACTTTTCTTATCCTCTTACTTAGGTAAAAGGATATTCTACTATTGGCTATTTTTGTTGCCAGTTCAGGTTTCTTTACGCTCAAGAGCTCCTGCATTTTCCTAGGGTTCCTTCACTTAATCACTCTCTGTAACATCAAAGGAGTCTACTTTTTACTCATACTCTTGCTCTGCTCTTAGCTAGATCATCCCTTGGTAAGGAGGATTCTATTCATAAAATCCTAAGAATGTCATTCTATAGCGCTCTCGGCTTACATTCTTTCTCTAGGCTTACATTCTTTCTCTACATAAGATGGGGTTCGCCTTCTTAGGCAGTCTCTAGCTTTCTCGAGCTTCCCTAAGGGTATTAAGGCACTAACTGTCTATCTTAGCTTATTTCTACATTCGGATTAGAGCTAGGCTTTTTTTCTGTTTAGCCTCTATAGCCTTATCCCCAGGAACATAATATGCTATTTCTAAGATTCTGCTAACTCAATCCAGAATGCATATTCTCAATGTCTGGATTCTACCTTACTGAAGCTCATGCTCTATTGGGTGCTCTGACCACATATGTGCCTTAACCCTGTACTATTCTCATATTAGGGAGCTCGTCTAACTAACTATCAGACCCCTATCTGTTTACCTTTCTGAGCTTAATCTATACATTTAGTTGTTACTAAAGTGAGGGCATATCTTCTATGGTTAATTTTTCAGCTCTTCCTCGCTTCTTTGTTCACTATACTTTACAATCAGGGGGTCTAGCTAGGGGACTTTACTAATCACTATTAGGTGGTTTCCCTGATATGAGGATATCTCATCTTCCCTTTTTTTACTCCAGGGAGAACTTTCACTTAGCTTTTTATTTACATATCTCATCTGGAATGATGCTACTGGTCATCTTTTCTAGGCTTTAGCTTATGCTCAGCCTGGCTAGTCATCTCATCAGACCCGTAGCTTACTAATTATCCTCATTCTTTTTTGAGCCTCTATTACTGGTTACTCATACTTGCTTTTAGGTATTACCTGTGAGGTATACCTTTCTAGGCCATTCGCTAGGTGCCTCACTGCTGGTAGTCTTATCTTACGTTATTTAAGACTCCACTAGCATTCTATTATTCATCATCTCACAAGGTAACACCTTAGGTTGGAGTCAGCACCCTAAAGGTGAGTCTCGACAACCTTATTATCACTGTGTCTAACTTTCTCCATGCTGAGCTCTTTCCTCAATCTCATTTACGAGGCCCACAGACTTCTTACTAATCTTTCATAACTATTCTTTTCCTCTACTTATACTAGGGGTTCCTGCTCGTTGTGGGTTGTCTTACCCCTTATCAGCTCCTTTCTCAAGTTGGCCTAAATATGACCAACAAGGCGTTTACACTGCCATTCGCCATGGCTAACGGCCTTTTATTGGCTTACTATTCTAGGGATTGGATTTTATCTTTAGTTACTAACCCAAGCCTCACTGCCTCTATAACCGGCTCGTCATCAAACTAGAGGGTTCTACCTTTCACTTCATTCAGGCATAACTTGTAACCTGGTCCCTTCGTAAACGTGAGAAACACAATGTTCAGTTTCTCCCTAAACGTCAGAAATAAGCCAAATATAAAAGGAAGTCCTCGAAATAGAAGGAATTGGGGCCAACTAAAATTATAATAAAATTTTAAATATTAGAAAATGAGGATTTGAGATTTAAGATGCCTAAAAACCAGAGCCAAAAGAGATCAGAAAATTTTACCCGTAGAGAAATGCATTTTAATTCATAACTCCCTATGCCACTAGATTGTTTCCATTGAACAAACATAAGATGAGGCATGGGAATTGCATGAATTGAGTCCTAGAAGTATGGTGCTACATTTATTGGTATCAGAGCCAAGTTCCAGGCTCTCTCAGATTGGATTTAGCTTGAGGATATAGCTATTGATCTTTGTAAAAGACTTGTATGACTATAAAAAGTCCTCTATAGGACATTGTGGGTGTGTGAGAGTAGTTTGTGGCTTTATTCATGATAAGTAAGTTGTAGAATGGTCTTAGAGTAGTTAGTGGACACCGAGAAGAGTGGCCTCTAAAGTAGCTTGAGCAGAGTTGAGGGATCCAATGGCTAGAGCTTGATGAGATATGATAGCTCGCCGGGATCAGTGGCAAGCCCTAGATATGAATGATGAGAATGATCTCGTTGATAGAAAGAGGCTTGCTAGAGAGAATATGTGAGGCCTAATTCTATCAGGTAGTCATACTCAAGCCATTCCCAACTGTCTCATACAAGGCTTTACCTATCCATTCAAGCCTTTTACATAGCCCTGTAGCTTATTAACTATCTTCATTCTCTTCTGAACCTTGGTTACTGGCTACTCATACTTACTTCTAGGTGTTACCCATAAGGTACACCCCCTTAGGCCACTCATTATGTGCCGCATTCTTTATTCTCAAATATGATTCTTGACTCCTTTTAAGCTTCTTGGAGTCATCACATCATTAAAACAAAGGGCCTAACATCATGTTGCTTTCTTAGGTCACAATATGGAACCTAAAGCACCAACTCATTCTCTAAGCTTCCTAAATTTTTCCCAAGGTTTCCCCTCACATTCATTCATCATGTATGACTAAAAAATGGATTTGAAACAATTTAAAACTCTCCCTAACTATGCCATCCCTACTTGGCCGAAAGTTAGAGCATAAATGGGATTTCATGGCTTCTTGATTTTTCCTTGATGGGGGAACCATTTAGGGAGGTTGTTAAGAGTTGTAGGAGGTCAAGGAAACACTTAAACAACTAAGGGAACTTATAGATTAAATCAGTTTTTACAATCCCCTTAAGTGCTCTACACTTTTCCAACTTTTAGGTTCATGACTTTCCATGGGGTTTTGTTCATTTTATGGAAGAAGAGACATATGGGGGACCTCTTAGGGATCTTAGGAGCACATTTAAACATTCCTTTAAGCTTAAGAACATTTATATAAAATCAGATTTGCAAGGGAGCATTTGGATCCCTAATGATTCCATTTTGTTTCCTAATGCTCCTTTCTTGATTCTATTGGTTCATTCTTAATCCTTGCCATCTAAAACCCCTAATCCCTCCATAAATTGGACAGAAAACAGCCCCTAAGAATTGGGCTCATGGTGGTCAAATTCGTGCAAGAGGAAGGGGGAGGGAGAAACTACCAAAGAATGGAAGTTTTACCTTGTTTTCTTGCTTCCTTTGGCTTGTTCTTCCACTTGGTTGGCTTACTCCCTCAATTTTCAAAATTCCCCTCTCTGTTCTGCCCCAAAAACAGCACCAAACTCTCCATTAAAACCATAGAAAGAAAGCTTGAGAGGAGAGGAGCAAGGTTCAAGAAGGAAGGATATGGAATTTCTTAAAGTTTCTTACCTTTTTCTTGAATTTCTTCCTCCAAAATCCTCCTCCTCTTGTTCGCCTAAGGAGCTGGAGTTCTCCTCTGAAAATGGGCAGAAGCAAGTCAGTTTGGAGAGGGGAAGGCAGAACGTGGCATATAAAGAAGAAGAAAGAAGTTTCTTTTAACACTTTAATGCCAATTTTGCCCTTCGTTCTTAGCAATTTCGTTTCTCCTTCGTTTTAGCTCCTTTTTTAGAACCGTCTTTTCCATCATAACAAATAGGTTCCCAATTTAATAAAATGCCTTTGGAATCACTCAAATCGGAGCTAAAACTGTCCCGAACGAATCGGTCAAAGTTTGGGTCAACTGACATCGAAAAGAGTACACCGGAAGGGCTTTACTGGTCCCGGGGCTTCCCATGGTTTTTGGGGCCTCTGAAAACCCTGGGCAACTCAAAATTTCCATTTAAAAAGCCCTCCTAGTTGCTTTTCCAAAATTACACTTATTTACGAAAATGCCACTGGCCTTTCGGCAAATTTTTCGAATTGCTTCGACCCCGGTTTTTGGGCAACTCAAGGCTCAAATCCTCATTTTCTATTATTTAATAAAATGTCCTATAGAGGACTTTTTATAGTCATACAAGTCTTTTACAAAGATCAATAGCTACATCCTCAAGCTAAATCCAATCCGAGAGAGCCTAAAACTTGGCTCTGATACCAATAAATGTAGCACCATACTTCTAGGACTCAATTCATGCAATTCCCATGCCTCATCTTATGTTTGTTCTATGGAAACAATCTAGTGGCATAGGGAGTTATGAATTAAAATGCATTTCTCTACGGGTAAAATTTTCTTTCGGAGTCCCGTGGGCCATATGAATGCATCTATCATATTATCATACTTAAATACATGAATATAGCTCATTTCCATCATCAAATTTGGTCTACAACTCGTGGAAAGCAAAGGAACACATTAAAATTCATGTTTGCATTTTCGTCCAGAATTTCCTCTTTTCTGTCACAAATTTTGGAAAATCATAACTAAATCTAGAAAAATTGAAATCATGTGTTCTTTGTCATTCTGGAAATCTTAGGATGTCTACTTCACACTAAAAATACGTCCAAGTCACAGCATTCATCACACAGGACGTTTGACATCCAAAAAGCTACAGACTCGCTGGCTGCCTGGGCTGTGATTCAGGTTACTGATGTAAATTTCTGAAATTCGTAACTAATTCTACAAAAATCGAAATCACACAAACTCGGTCATTCTGGAAAGCTACAAATGTTAACTTGACACTAAAAATAATTCCAGAATGAAATAGATAATCTTAGGCATCTGGAACTGATGGAACAGTGATTGAGCTCTGGAGATGCCACTGTTACCGACAGCAAACTTCAAAAATTCATAACTCTCTGCTCAGACCTCCCAATGAGGTGATCTCGGTGGCCAAAGAAAGCTTATGACCTATAATTTATGCACATAAAATTTCATAAGCATTGGACACCATTTGGCCATCGAGTGACACGAAAATCAAATCTGCCAATATGAACAGTGCACATACCAGAAACCATAGAAAATCCCAACTTTGAAAATTCACAAAATATTCCCTAGGTCTCCGAAAATTATGATCTTTAGCTTCCCAGAAAGCTCTCAACAAGACCTAATTGCATGCCAAATTTCAGGGCAAGACTAACTCATTTGGCCAAAAAGTGGCATAAGGTTCCATTATGGTCAAATTTAGCTCCATATGAGGTACCAAATTTGCCAAATGGCCTTCCCTTGGTTGTGGCACCTTTTGGGCAAGTCCAAAAGCTTATTTAAGACTTGTGTGAGCTGCTCAAATTGTTCCAAACCTTATGCATCTCATTTTGGCCATTCAACCCACATTTATACACATTTTCATCAAACTTTAAATTCTCTTACCATGGCCTTGCCTACTCAACACATGTGCTAATGGTCATATATCATTCGCTGCGATTAACGGCCTTTGATTGGCTTACTATTATAGGGATTGGATTTTATCTTTAGCTACCAACCCAAGCCTCACCGCCCCTATAACCGACTCATCATCAAGCTAGAGGGTTCTACCTCTCGCTTCATTCAGGCATAACTAGCTATCACCTTCGGGCTGTCAGGCTCTAGGGTATAACTTATAACTTAACCTTTCGAGCTCTAATACTTATCTAGGCATTTGGGTGTTGTGGCTAGGGGGAGACTCTTTTTTCACTTCCCCACTAAACTAGTTTGGTGCAGCCGCAGTCTCATCCCATACCGCACTACATCATTACTTGTCTCTGCGTTACATAAGACAGTTGGGAATGGCTTGAGTATGACTACCCGATAGAATTAGGCCTCACATATTCTCTCTAGCAAGCCTCTTTCTATCAACGAGATCATTCTCATCATTCATATCTAGGGCTTGCCACTGATCCCGGCGAGCTATCATATCTCATCAAGCTCTAGCCATTGGATCCCTCAACTCTGCTCAAGCTACTTTAGAGGCCACTCTTCTCGGTGTCCACTAACTACTCTAAGACCATTCTACAACTTACTTATCATGAATAAAGCCACAAACTACTCTCACACACCCACAATGTCCTATAGAGGACTTTTTATAGTCATACAAGTCTTTTACAAAGATCAATAGCTACATCCTCAAGCTAAATCCAATCGGAGAGAGCCTGGAACTTGGCTCTGATACCAATAAATGTAGCACCATACTTCTAGGACTCAATTCATGCAATTCCCATGCCTCATCTTATGTTTGTTCTATGGAAACAATCTAGTGGCATAGGGAGTTATGAATTAAAATGCATTTCTCTACGGGTAAAATTTTCTGATCTCTTTTAGCTCTGGTTTTTGGGCATCTTAAATCTCAAATCCTCATTTTCTAATATTTAAAATTTTATTATAATTTTAGTTGGCCCCAATTCCTTCTATTTCGAGGACTTCCTTTTATATTTGGCCTATTTCTGACGTTTACGGAGAAACTGAACATTGTGTTTCTCACGTTTACGAAGGGACCGGATGTTACATTTCTCCCCCCCTTAAATAAATTTCGTCCTCGAAATTTGGGGTACACTTCCTCTTCCTCTTTTCTTTTCTGGCTAACAGTTCTGTTCTTTCCCTTCTTCCTAGCTCTATACGCTTTCTCAGCGATTTCATTCTTTTAAAATTTCTTTTAGCCAGGGAACTTTTATCTACTGCTAGAAAATACTAGCTAGTTCTTTCTCATAAGGGAAAGAAATTTCTGACTCTGGAGGCCTATCCTGGGAGAGCTTACCATGAAGAGCATGATATACCTCTGAGTTTAGCCTCAGCTATTATGAGCGGTGGTTACTGGACTTAGTGAGCATGTGTTTTACTGTCAGATACAGTATCTTAGGCTTTGACATCTCCCAGAGATGGATTGCAGTAGATCCTAGCATAGCATAGCGGGTTGCAGTAGACCCTAGCAGGGCTCTGAGAGGTCGCAGTAGACCCAGGGGTCACAGTAGATCCCATAGAGTTATAGAGAGCCCTAGCCACAGCATGATAGATCTCTGGTAGAGATGACAGCCTGAGATAGTTTTTACAAAGCAGTTAGTCTCAGAGACCAGTACAGTTTCAGCTAGTCTTTGTCTCAGAGACTATAGACCTCCTGAGTCTGGTAGACTGTTGCTACAAAGATATGAAGGCTTTACTCAGACAGTTAGACCACTGACTAGCTCTCGTTAGAGATGAGCATAGTATATGGGATGAGGAAAGCAAGAAATAAGCTTTCCAGAGATAGAATCAAATGAACCACTACCTAGCAGATAGTAGCCCTGACCAAGGGATAGAAAGATCCCTGTATGATAGCTTATGTATTCAGAAAAGGGGTCAGGTACAGTTTTTATATGAGGTAAGTGGTACAGTATGTCTCCAGTGAGCAAAACTGTGAGAACAGCTAGCGTCCCATCAGAGCCCAGCAAGAGTCAGTGGTAGTAGCTCTTCAGTGCTAATATGAGATATACAAGTTAAGCCTATCAGTGTTGAAATGAGGGACTATAAAATGCCATAGCAAGTGAGCAAAGAAAATGAGAAAAGTCCCGGCCTATAAGAAACTGGGATCATTAAAAGCAGAAACTCCTCAAAGGAGTTGTAATCCAAGTAAGTAACTAAGATGTGAGGCCTATGATAAAAAGAAATGCAAATTATAATTATGGGATGAGCTAGTGAGAAAGAACACAGAGATAAATAGTGGACGGAATATGTAAATAAGTAGACAAATAGAAACCTCTTATGGCTTTAATGATTAGAAAAGATGATGAGATGTTATAAGAAGCCATTCAGAGAGGATACAGGAGACGTGATATGAAATAAATTACCTCCTGAGATGTGTAAATGAGTCCACTAAAAGAACGTTAATCTTGCGATCGGGTTACCATTAACCCGACATGATTAGTAAGCTCTCCCAGGATAGGCCTGAGGAGATTAACGTTCTTTTAGTGGACTCATTTACACATCTCAGGAGGTAATTTATTTCATATCACGTCTCCTGTATCCTCTCTGAATGGCTTCTTATAACATCTCATCATCTTTTCTAATCATTAAAGCCATAAGAGGTTTCTATCTGTCTACTTATTTACATGTTCCGTCTACTATTTATCTCTGTGTTCTTTCTCACTAGCTCATCCCATAATTATAATTTGCATTTCTTTTTATCATAGGCCTCACATCTTAGTTACTTACTTGGATTACAACTCCTTTGAGGAGTTTCTGCTTTTAATGATCCCAGTTTCTTATAGGCCGGGACTTTTCTCATTTTCTTTGCTCACTTGCTATGGCATTTTATAGTCCCTCATTTCAACACTGATAGGCTTAACTTGTATATCTCATATTAGCACTAAAGAGCTACTACCACTGACTCTTGCTGGGCTCTGATACCAATAAATGTAACACCATACTTCTAGGACTCAAATTCGTGCAAGAGGAAGGGGGAGGGAGAAACTACCAAAGAATGGAAGTTTTACCTTGTTTTCTTGCTTCCTTTGGCTTGTTCTTCCACTTGGTTGGCTTACTCCCTCAATTTTCGAAATTCCCCTCTCTGTTCTGCCCCAAAAACAGCACCAAACTCTCCATTAAAACCATAGAAAGAAAGCTTGAGAGGAGAGGAGCAAGGTTCAAGAAGGAAGGATATGGAATTTCTTAAAGTTTCTTACCTTTTTCTTGAATTTCTTCCTCCAAAATCCTCCTCCTCTTGTGCGCCTAAGGAGCTGGAGTTCTCCTCTGAAAATGGGTAGAAGCAAGTCAGTTTGGAGAGGGGGAGGCAGAACGTGGCATATAAAGAAGAAGAAAGAAGTTTCTTTTAACACTTTAATGCCAATTTTGCCCTTCGTTCTTAGCATTTTCGTTTCTCCTTTGTTTTAGCTCCTTTTTGAGAACCGTCTTTTCCATCATAACAAATAGGTTCCCAATTTAATAAAATGCCTTTGGAATCACTCAAATCGGAGCTAAAACTATCCCGAACGAATCGGTCAAAGTTCGGGTCAACCGACATCGAAAAGAGTACACCGGAAGGGCTTTACTGGTCCCGGGGCTTCCCATGGTTTTTGGGGCCTCTGAAAACCCTGGGCAACTCAAAATTTCCATTTAAAAAGCCCTCCTAGTTGCTTTTCCAAAATTACACTTATTTATGAAAATGCCACTGGCCTTTCGGCAAATTTTTCGAATTGTTTCGACCCCGGTTTTTGGGCAACTCAAGGCTCAAATCCTTATTTTCTATTATTTAAAATTTTATCCAAATTTTATTTGGCCTTGAATCACTCATCTCAGGGGACTTGCTTTGAAAACGTGCCCATTTCCATCGTTTAATGAAAACGGGACATTACATAACTAGCTATCACCTTCAGGCTGTCAGGCTCCAAGGTATAGCTTATAACTCAACCACTAGCCTGAGGAGACTAACCTTTCGGGCTCTAATACTTATCTAGACATTTGGGTGTTGTGGCTAGGGAGTGACTCCTTTTTTCTCACTTCCCCTCTAGACTGGTTTGGTGTAGTCACAGTCTCATCTCATACCGTACTACATCATTACTTGTCTCTGTGTTACGCGAGATAGCTGGAAATGGCCTGAGTATGACTACTCGAGAGAATTAGGCCTCACATACTCTCTCTAGCAAGCCTCTTCCTATCAACGAGATCATTCTCATCGTTCATATATAGGGCTTGCCATTGATCCCGACAAGCTATCATATCTCATCAAGCACTAGCCGTTGGATCCCTTAACTCTGCTGAAGCTCGTATAGAGGCCACTCTTCTCGGTATCCACTAACTACTCTAAGACCATTCTACAACTTACTTATCATGAATAAAGCCACAAACTACTTTCACACACCCACAATGTCTCATACAAGGCTCTATTTATCCATTTATGCCTTTTACATAGCCCAGCTACTACATCCTCAAGCCAAAATCCAATCCAAGAGAGCCTAGAACTTTGCTCTGATACCAATAAATGTAACACCATAAATAAGCTTTGTATTATCAATCCCACAAAGAGCATATGAAAAAGGGGACGAAAATAATAGACTTTTTTACATTGCGCTATATCTAAAAATTTAATTCGGTGTCACGTGGATCGTGTGAGCTTATACTATACTTCCTCATATTTAATTTCATTATTACAACTCCTTTGCATCATAAAAACATGCTTACAACCTATGGAAACCGAAATGGGGCATGGAAATTTAAAGATCATTCTCGGCCAGAATTGGTCCTTTTTTTGGAAAATTTGGAAAATCATAAATAAATCTAGAAAAATCAAAACCGTGTAATCTTGGTTATTCTGGAAAGATTGAGATGTCTACCTCACACTAAAAATATTCCTAGGTAACAATATTCATCATCTAGGATGTTTGACATCCAAAAAGTTATAGAGGTCTGACTGAAATCTGGAACTATCATAGAATTCTGCAGAAAAATTTGAAAATGTCCAATTAATTCCACAAAAATCTAGTCCATGGAAATGATACCAATTTGGAAATCTGTAGACGTTAACTATAGAGGAAAAAAATCTCTAGATCAGTTCATCAAGCCAAACTCTAGAATTCAATAGAACAGTACTTCTGGTCGGGCAATTTCACTGATACTGGACAGAAATTTCAAAAATTCATATCTCCCTCTTTAGACCTCCAAATGTAGTGCTTCTAGTTGCCACAAGTCACTATGATTTTCTAGTTTCTATGTATAAAATTTTGTTGTAATTGGACATCATTTGGGCCTCGTGTGATAGAAAATAATTTCAGACCAAATGAATAGTGTAGCAGACCAAATCCATAAAATTTGCCAAATGCGAATAATTATCAAATATTCTATAGACCTTCAAAAATGATCATCTTTACCTTCCCAGAAAACTCTCAATGAGATCTAATTGCATGCCAAATTTCAGATCAAGACTAGCTCATTTGGCTAAAAAGTGACATAAGATTCCATTATGGTCAAATATGGCTCCATATGAGGTACCAAATTTGCCAAATGGTCTTCCCTTAGTATTGGTACCTTTTGGGCAAGTCTAAAAGCACATTTGAGACTTGTGTGAGTTGCCCAAATGGTCCCAAACCTCATGCATCTCATTTTGGCCATTCAACCCACATTTATACACATATTCATCAAACTTTAAACTTACATACTATGGCATTACATACTCAAAACATGTGCTAGTGGTCATATATCATTTCCATACATCTAAACATCACATAATAGGATCTTTACATATGTCTCAACGTTCATAGTACATATACAACATCATATACATGATAAACCATCATTATGGTTCCAAAATGGCTAAAACTAAGGCATAAGTTTGTCAATCTCCTTGCTTTAAGGTTGTTGGCTCCCGTTAGCATATCCACTCGGTTCACCTAGCATATTAGATCATTGGAGAGGAGGGATGAGATCCAAAGAATCCCAATAGCTCATCTCCCATTCAATCATACATAATATATGCAAAGCAAGCTTTTCAAATGCATGAATGATAAAAATGTAAGACATGCATATTTTAAAACCATCTTGGCATGTGAATCAATCATACAAGACATTCAAGAGCTCACCAAGTGCTTAGATTGGCCTCACACTTCTTCTCATGAATTTTGGACTTGCCTCACCCATTCTTTAAGAGCTTTAGACTCAACCATACTCTTGGGAGCCCACTTTGCTTTTGGGAGACTCTTTACTCTGTCTCAACCAAACTCAAGGGTTCTTGGCTCATCCTCACCCAAGGGAAGAGTTCTTGACCTCTCCACACTCAAGCAAACTCACACAAACATCATGTAATCATTTGAAGACATAACATGGCATCAAGCCTCATGGCATATAAAGGCATGGTAGCATACGTTTCAAAGCTTGAAAATACACATACTTTCATTTTAAAACAAGCTAAACACACATCCATGCATGAGAGAAGGTGGAGAGAGCTACCTTGCACACAATTACACACTTTTTCCTTTGAACTCAAGCCTCCTCTTTTGGCCACACACTCACAAATTAAGAGCCAATTAGGTTCATGAAACATTCTCTAAAGCCATACAACTTGCTTAAATACTAGATTGCTCTAGAAGCTCTATTATGGTCCATAAATGCACCTAATGAAGCAACAACCCTCAAATACTTTCTAGGCCTCATTCTTTCCTTTGAAATATGATTATTGACTCCTTTTAAGCCTCTTGGAGTCATCACATCATCAAAACAAAAGGCTTAGCACCATGTTGCTTCTTTAGGTCATAATACAGAACCTAAGGCACCAAATCACTTTCTATGAGTTCTAAATTTTTTCCAAGGCCTTTCTTCATTTTCATTCATTAAATATGACTCAAGAATGGCCTTAGAAAAATTTAAAACTCTCCCTAGCTACGAGAACCCATCTAGGCTGAGGCTATAAAGCATATTGGGTTCCATGGAGCTTTCTTTGTTTTCTCAAGGGAAGAAGCATATGGGGAGCCTCTTAGGGTCTTGGGAGCTCATTTAAATGCTTACTTAGGCCTAGGAATCATCACACAAAGTCAAATTTTACAAGGTGCAATTGAAACCCTAGAACTTGCATCTTGAAATCTAATAGTTTTTTTTAATTCCCTTTGCATATTCTTAATCTCCACACCCTTTTTCCTTAGATTCATGCTTGGTTCTACCTAAAAATCACCTCCTCCTAGGGTTTTCTCAAGTGGAGTGAAATGGTGGAGAAAGGGACCAAAAATGACAACCATAGGAAGAGAAATTACCTTGTTTTCTTGCTTTTTCTCCCTTGAATCTTGTGTTCCTTGAGCTCTTCTCTTCAAATCCGAACTTTCCCTTGAATATCTCCCTTGAATCAGATTTATAAACCTCATTTTAATCATAGGAAACAAAGGAGAATGGAGGAGAAGAGGTTTGGAAGAGAAAGAGCATGAAAAACTACTAATTTCCATACCTTAAGCCTTTAATTTCTCCTCCTTTTCTTCCCCTTCTTGTGAGCCTCATTCCCTAGGGTTTTCTTCTGGTTTTAGGCAGAAGATGGTCGTGCATAATGAAGGGATGAGAAGGGTGCATCATATATATATATGTGGGAATAAGTTACACTTTTTAAAAATTCCCATTTTGCCCTTCATACTTTGCATTTTCGTTTCTCCTTCGTTTTAACTCCTTTTTGTGAACCGTCTTTTCCATTATAAAATTTAGGTTCCCAATCAAGAAAAATGGCTTTGGAATCACTCAAATTGAAGCTAAAACCTTTTCGAACAAATCTGTCAAAGTTCAGGCACACCGACATTGGAAAACGTCCACCGGAGGGGCTTTAGCTGTCTTGAGGCTTTCCATGGTTTTTAGAGTCTCTGAGAACCTCGAAGAACTCAAAACTTTCATTTAAAAAGCCCTCCTGTGTGTTTTTTAAAAAGTGCCCATGTTTACGAAAATACTACTGGCCCTTTGGCATATTTTTCAAATCACTTTGGCCTTGATTTCTGGGAAACTCAAGGCTCAAATCCTCATTTTCTAATATTTAAAATTTTATCATAATTTTAGTTGGACCCAATTCCTTCTATTTTGGGGACTTCCTTTTGTATCTGGCTCATTTCTGTCGTTTACGGAGAAACTGAACATTGCGTTTCTCACGTTTACGGAAAGGTCGATTGTTACACTATGTATACTGAATCTGAACATTTTCTACTAGGGATCCCTTTCTACACGCTGTCCTTACTATTATGATATTACTGGAATCTCTTTACCTTTCTTTTCTAACTCATTTCATTCTTTAACTAACTAGAATACTCTTCGATTATCGAGGCACTTTGGTGATTGATGTCATTGATTACTATGCCCTCAAGTCACATTACTACTAGGTTGGTCAAACCTAATATCATGTAACCATTGTTGCAAGCAAACCATAACATCAAATACTAATACACAAGTGCCTCATGACTGAGCTCAAAGCCACTATCGCCTATGTATTACAAGTTGGGAAAATTATGTTTAAGGACCAAGAAGTGAAAATATTTATTTTTAAGGACCCTTACTACTAGGTTCAACTGTTTGTTGCAAAACTTAGTGGTAATCATCCTAAAACAAGTAGTAACAGGTCCTTAAGAATAATTTTCTTTACTTTTGGGTCTTTTATTATAATTCTCCCTTACAAGTTTCCCAATAATCTAAAGTATTCCTCTCTTACTTTTATTTATCATCCCTATTCTTAGAGAGTATTTGGGGAAAATAAGATTCTTCCTTTCTTTCATCCTGAGATCTCTCTGTATTGCCTAACTTTTTTTACTTCGGGCACTATCATGCTAGAAAGGCATCTATGCCAAGGACAGATGTGCTTTCTTAAGTACTCAAGCACATTAACTGAATATTTATTCTCAATCTAATATGTTATCGGCTTGAACATTGTCATATCTTCTCTTTCTACCTCTCTTATCCTCTTACTTAGGTAAAAGGATGTTTTACTACTGGCTGTTTCTGTTGCCAGTTCAGGTTTTTTTATACTCAAGAGCACTTATATTTTCCCGAGGTTCCTCCACTTATTTACTTTTTGTAACATTAAGGGGGTTTATTTCTCACTTATACTCTTACTCTGCTCTTAGTTAGACCATCTCTTGGTAAGAAGGATTTTATTTCATATAATCCTAGGAATTTTATTCTATGGCGCTCCGACTTACACTCTTTCTCTACATAAAATGAGGCTCGCTTTCTTAGACGATCTCTAGCTACCTCAAACTTCCATTAAGGTACTAAGGCATTAACTGTCTGTCTTAGCTTATTTCTACCTTCATATCAGAACTAGGCTTTCTCTCTGTCTAACCTCTTTAGCCTCATCCCCAGGAACACAGTATACTATTCTATGGTGTTACTGACCCAATCTAGGACATGTACTTTCAATGTTTGGATTCTACCTTACTGAAAGCTTATGCTCTAATCATAGACGTGCCTTAACCCTATATTATTCCCATATTAGAGAGCTCATCTAACTAACTATTGGACCCCTATCTATTTACTTTACTGGGCTTAGCTTACTCATTTAATCCTTACAAAAGCGAAGGTATCTTTTTTGTAGCTAGTTTCTTGGCTCTTCCTTATTTCCTTTATCACTATACTTTATGACTCAGGGGTCTATTTAGGAGAATTTACAAAAAACTACTGGGTGGCCTCCCTAACTCAAGGTGTCTCATCTTTCCTTTCTTGATCCAGGAAGAACTATCATTGAGCCTTTCAATTACATATCTCACCTGGAATAATACTACTGGTCATCCTTCCCAAGGTTTATCTTATGCTCAGCCTAGGCTAGCCATCTCATCGGACCTGTAGCTTACTAACTATCCTCAATCCTTTTTGAGTCTTTGTTACTGGGCTACTCATACTTATCTCTAGGTGTTACCTATGAGGTACACCTTTCTAAGCCACTCTAGGGGTTCACTGTTAGTAATCTTATCTTACGTTATTTTGAGGCTACACTAACATTCTATCATTTAGTGTCTCACTGGGTAGCATTCTAAGTTGGAGTCAAGCCTTAAAGGTGAGTCTCAACAACCTTATCATCCCTGTGTCTAACTTTCTCTATGCTGAGCTCTTTTCTCAATCTCATTTACTAGGCCCACAGATTTCTTACTAATCTTTGGTAACTATTCAATATCCTTTTCTCTACTTATGCTAGGGGTTCCCACTTTCTGTGGGTCGTCTGACCCTTTATCAACTTCTTTCTCAAGTTAGCCTAAATATGACTAACAAGGCGTTCATGGTGCCATTTGTCACGACTAGTACATCATTAACCGTGGCTAATTAGCCTTAGTTTCACCTTAGTTTTTCATGTCTGAATATTGGCCACGGCTAATTTCTTAACTCTCTGGATTACCTCTCTACTTCATGGAATAATTGGCTGCGGCTAAGAAATTAATTGTCACTTGGACTGTGTGAGCTCATAGTATATATTCACATATTTAATTACATGAATACAACTCATTTGCATTATAAAATGTGGCCCATAACTTATGGAACTCAAAGGGAAGCTCAAAATACTCATGTATATTTTCAGCCAGAATTTAGCTCTTTTCTTACCAAACTTCATAAATTCACCAAATATTCTCTAGACCTCCAAAAATTATATTCTTTAGCTTTCCAAAAAGATCTCAATAGCTCTAATTGTATGCCAAATCTCAAATCAAGAAGAACTCATTTGGCCAAAAAGTGACATAAGGTTCCATTATGGCCAATTTTGGCTCCATATAGGGTATGAAAATGTCCAAATGGTCTTCCTTGAGTTTTGGCAACTTTTGGGCAAGTCTAAAAGCATAATTAGAACTTGTATGAGCTGCCCAAATGGTCCCAAACCTTATGCATCCCATTTTGGCCATTTTATCCACACATGCACACTTTCATCAACTTTTCAAAATACATAACTTGGCATTACATACTCAAATTACATTCTAGGGTTCATATATCATATCCATTCATTTATACATAACGTATAATCATAATTACATATGTTCCAAAGGTCATAGAATATTTACAAGCATAAGTTACATCATTGGACATGAATATGGCTTTAAAGAACAAAAAACCATGCATTATGTTGTCAAACTCTCTTCCTCAAGGTGGTTGGCTTCCATTACCTTATTCACTTGGTCCACCTAGCATATTAGATCACTAGAGAGGAGGGAATGAGATTCAAAGAATCTCAATAGCTCATCTCCCATTCAATCATACATAATGGATGCAAACAAGTCTCATAAATGCATACATGGTATGAGGACATGTGCAATCATTCAAAGAGCATTCTTAGTATTTGAAAAAGTCACATATAGCATACAAAGGCTTGCCAAGCAACTAGATTGGCCTCTCCCAATTTCTTGTGGATATTGGACTTACCTCACCCATTCTTTAAGAAATTCTTGGACTTAACCATGCTATTAGGAGCTCACTTTGCTTTTGGGAGACTCTTTACTTTGTTTCAACCAACCTTAAGGGTTCTTAGCTCATCCTCACCATAGCTAAGGTTTATTGGCCTCACCACACTCAAGCAAACCCAAACACACATCAAAACATCATATGAAACATAATATGTCATCATAAAACCATGGCATATGAAATCATATTATCATACTTTTCATGGCTTAAAAATACACATACACACATTCTAAGACAAGCTAAGCATACATCTATGCATGAGAGAAGGTAGAGAGAGCTACCTTGTACACAATTACACACTTTTTCCCTTGAATCCAAGCCTCCTCTTTTAGCCACACACACAAAAACTTGTGGTGATGGTTTCTTTTGGCCTAGACAAAAGTTATGGAAGCCAATTAGGTTCATGAAACAAATTCTAAGGCCGCACAACTTGCTTAGACACTAAGTTGTTCTATAAACTTCATTATAGTTCCATAATTGCACCTAATGAAGCAACACCCCTTAAATTCTTTCTCTTCAAATATGATTCTTGACTCCTTTTAAGCCTTTTGGAGTCATCACACAATTAAAACAAAGAGCCTAACTATATGTTGCTTCTTTAGGCCATAATATAGAACCTAAAGCACCAACTCACTTTCCATGGGTTCTAAATTTCTCCCAAGGCTTCTTCTCATATTCATTCATCATATATGACTCAAACATGGGTTTAGAAAAATTTAAAACTCTCTCTAGCTACACAAACCCCTTTAGGCTGAGGCTATGGAAGAAATGGGCTTTTTGTAGTTTGCCTTGTTTTCTCAAGGGAGGATGCATATGGAGAGCCTCTTAGAGATCTTAAGAGCTCATTTAAACTCTTATTTAGGCCTAGGAATCATCATACAAAATCAGATTTTACAAAGTGCAAATAAAACCTTAGAAATTGTATCTTGAAATCTAATGATTTTTTGTTAATTCCCTTTGCATATTCTTAATCTCCACACCCTTTTTCCTTAGATTCACCCTTGGTTCTACCTAAAAATAAAATCCTCCTAGAGTTTCTCATGCTAGGCGAAATGGGGGAGGAGAGGAACTAAAGGTAGCAACCATAGGAAGAGAAATTACCTTGTTTTCTTGCTTTTTCTCACTTAAATCTTGTGTTCTTTGAGCTCCTCTATTCAAATCCGAATTTTCCCCTCAATTTCTCCTTTCAAATAGATCCATATACTTCATTATAATCATAGGAAATAAAAGAGAATGAAATAGAAGAGGTTTGGAAGACAAAGAGCATGAAAAACTACTAAATTTCCATACCTTAAGCTTTTGATTTCTCCTCCTCTTTGCCTCTCTCTTATGCACCACTCTCTAGGGTTTTCCTTTAAAACTAATTGATTTAAAATAATTGAAGGATATATATATCTTTCAAATATATAAATATATATATATTTCAAATTTTATAAATTATATATATATAAAATATATATTTATTTATTTATAAAATTTTTTCTCCCTAGATTGAAAATGACATTCATTGAATCTAGACGCAATTTCAGATTCAATGAATTTAGACATTACATTCATTAAATCTAAACGTAATTTCAGATTCAATGAATTTGGACATTTTAGCTCAAGTTGACTCGTTCTTGTGTATGACCTTATAGGCTCATATGATGTTGGCAATGGGCTAATAGCACTATTTGACCCACAAGTCACAAGCGGCCTTTAGTAAGACATTGTGACTACCCAAATCATATAGGGATCAGTGATTTGATGCAACCTATCATATAATTTTATCACATCCCTTTTGTCACACGATATCTAGATTTAGTATGAGGCATAGAAATGTTATCCTCATCTTACTTGATTGTCACTTTCTTGATCTACGTGCAGACTGACAGTACAAATGGAAACCCTTCCATTCGAGGATGGCCATGCATTTCTCAATCTCACTCATCGAGGGGCCCAGAGATATCTTTCTATTAATTAGAGAGAAAAATCTTATCTTGACCATTCATCTTCTTTTACATGAATTCTACTATACCCGATCATACCCTTTATGATCACCTAGTTAAAGATGACTTTTGATTATGCCAAAAAATAGTGTTTCCCATGCTAGAAACTATAGTGATATCAAGTCTAAGGGCTCAGTGATACGATTATACATAAGATATGCTTCTAACTTAATCCATGTAGCTATCTTATGGTGGATCGATCCAGCATCTTGTTCCCCAATAAATGCCTATGATGTTGATTTGTATCTTTATACATGATTAACACATAATCATTAATCAAAATCATACTAGTCTTAGTTCATCATCATTCCCACAATGATGATCGACTAGGAATATTTAGGATAATTGATATGATTTATCTAAGGATATTATTATATACAACATGCAAAAGAATATAATAATAATGAAATAAAAGAAAACTCTTATTTCTTAATAAAGTATAATATTTGCAATACAATGATTGTATAACACCATAAATTCTAACTCACTTCATGACATTCATAAGCTTCACATCATCACTTCCATGAGAATGTAAAGAAAAAGAGAATAAAATAATGAATATTTTCGCGTTGCATCGTGTTTGAAAATTTCATTCAGTGTTACGTGGACTGTGTGAGTTTATACTATATATTCTCATATTTAATTACATGGATACAACTCATTTACATCATAAAATGTGGCCCACATCTCAAGAATCATGAAGGGAAGCTCAAGATATACTTATTAAATTTCTGCCAGAATTGGCCCCTTTCCTAGCCAAATTTTGGAAAATTATAACTAATTCTAAAAAAGTAAAAAACATGAATTCTTGGACATTCTAGAAAGCTACAGATGTCTGCTTCACACTAAAAATATATACAAACCATAACATCTATCACAGAGGATGTTTGACATCTGAAATAGTCCAGAGGTCAGACTGCTTCCTGATGCTCTCACAAAATTCTGCAACAAACTTTGAAAATGTCCAATTAATTCTAAAAAAATCCAATCCATGCAAATGATACCAATCTAGAAATTTGTGGATGTTAGCTAGAGGGAAAAAATATTTCTAGACCAGCGCAAGCAGCTCAGACCTTGAAATCAGGTCGGGCAAAACTTCTAATATTAGATAGAATGTTCAAAAATTCATATCTCCCTCTCTAGACCTCCAATTGAGGTGCTTCTAGTTGTCACGAGTCACTGTGAATGTCTAGTTTTTTTGTATAAAATTTTGTGGCAATTGAACATCATTTGAGCCTTGTGTGATAGAAATTATTTTCGGACCAAATGAATAGTGTAGCAGACCAAAATTAAAAAAATTGCCAACTTTGAAAATTCATCAAATATTCTATAGACCTCCAAAAATTATAGTCTTTAGCTTCCCAAAAAGCTCTTAAAAAGCTGTAAATTTTTTTCTAAATCTCAGATCAAAAAGAGTTCATTGGGCTAAAAAGTGACATAAGGTTCTATTATGGTTAATTTTGGCTCCATATAGGGTATCAAAATTGTCAAATGGCTTTCCTTTAGTTTTGGCACCTTTTGGGCAAGTCTAAAAGCACATTTAAGACTTGTGTGAGCTTCCCGAATGGTTCTAAATCTCATGCATCTCATTTTGGCCTTTTCATCCACACTTATACACATTTACATCAAACTTCCAATATGCATACCTTGGCTTTACATACCCAAATTCTATTCTAGGGTTCATACATCATATCCATACATTTATACATCACATAATATCATAATTACACACGTCTAAGGGGTCATAGACCATATACATCAAAGGATTACATCAATTGACATAAATATGGCCTTAAAGTAGTAAAACTTAAGCACTTGATTGTCAAACACTTTCCTTCAAGGTGGTTGGCTTCCATTACCTTGTCCACTTGGTCCACCTAGCATGTGAGATCATTGGAGAGGAGGGGATGAGATTCAAAGAATCCCAATAGCTCATCTTCCATTTAAGCATACATAATGGATGAAAACAAGTCTTATAAATGCATGTATGGTCATGTGGATATGTGCAAACATTCAAAAGACATTTTCATCATTTGAGAAAGTCATACATAGTATACAAAGGCTTGCCAAGCAAGTGGATTGGCCTCACCCAATTTCTTATGGATATTGGACTTGCCTCAACCATTCTTTAATGCATTCTTGGACTCAACCATGCTCTTGGAAGCCTACTTTGCTTTTGGGAGACTCTTTGTTTTGTCTTAACCAATCTTAAGTGTTATTGGCTCATCCTCACAATGGCTAAAGGTTCTTGGCCTCACCACACTCAAGCAAAACCAAGCACACATCAAAACATCATATGAAACATAATATGTTATCATAAAACTATGGCATATGAAATCATGCTATCATACTTTTCATGGCTTGAAAATGCACATAGACATATTCTAAGACAAGCTAAGCATACTTCCATGCATGAGAAAAGCTAGAGAGAGCTACCTTGTACACAATTACACACTTTTTCCATTGAATCCAAGCCTCCTCTTTTGGCCACACACACACAAACTTGTGGAGATGGTTTCTTTTGGCCTAGACACAATTTATGAAAGCCAATTAGGTTAATGAAACAAATTCTAAGGCCACACAACTTGCTTAGACACTAGGTTATTCTATAAACTCCAGTATGGTTCCATAATTGCACCTAATGAAGTAACACCCCTCAAATAAATTCTAGGCTCCATTCTTTCCTTTCAAATATGATTCTTGACTCCTTTTAAGCCTCTTAGAGTCATCACACAATTAAAACAAAGGGCCTATCATCATGTTGCTTCTTTAGGTCATAATATGGAACCTAAACACCAAATCACTTTCTCTGAGTTCTAAATTTTTTCCAAGGCCTCCTCTCATTTTCTTTCATTACACATGACTCAAGAATGGCCTTAGAAAAATTTAAAACTCTCCCTAGCTACCCCAACCTTGCTTGCCCGAGATTATGCCCCTTTTTGGCCTCTTTGGAATTCTCTTTGTTTTCTTGAAGGAGGAAGCATGTGGGGAGCATCTTAAGGGTCTTAAGAGCTCATTTAAACTCTAAATGAGACCTAGGAATCATCATATAAAATCAGAATTTAGAAGGAAAACTTGAAACCCTAGAATTTGTATCTTGAAATCTAATGGTTTTTTGATAATTCCCTTTGCATATTCTTAATCTCTACACCCTTTTTCCTTAGATTCATGTTTGGTTCTACCTAAAAATCATCTCCTCCTATGGTTTTCTCAAGTGGGGCAAAATGGTGGAGAAGGGAACCAAAGATGACAACCATAAGAAGAGAAATTACCTTATTTTCTTGCTTTTTCTCACTTGAATCTTGTGTTCTTTGAGCTCCTCTCTTCAAATCCGAATTTTCCCCTCAATTTCTCCCTTAAAAAAGATTTATAAACTTCATTATAATCATAAGAAATAAAGGAGAATGGAGGAGAAGAGGTTTGGAAGAGAAAGTGCATGAAAAAGCAATGAAAATCCATATCTTTCTACCTTGAATTTCTCATCCTTTTCTTCCTCCTCTTGTGCGCCTCATCCCCTACGGTTTTCCTCTGGTTTTGGGCAGAACATGGTCATGCATAATAAAGGGAGAACGGTGCATCATATATATAGGTGGGAGGAAGTTACACTTTTCGAAAATTCCTATTTTGCCCTTCATTCTTGGCATTTTTGTTTCTCCTTTGTTTTAGCTCCTTTTTTAGAACTGTCTTTTCCATTATAAAATTTAGGCTCCCAATTTAGTAAATTATCTTTGGAATCACTCAAATCAGAGCTAAAACCTTCCTGAATGAATCAGTCAAAATTCAAGTGAACCGACATTAGAAAACATCCACTGGAGGGGTTTTACTGTCCCAAGGGTTTCCATGGTTTTCAGGGCCTCTGAGAACCTTAGGGAACCAAAAATTTCATTTAAAAAGCCCTCCTATGTGAACTTCAAAATTTGCTCAAAATTACAAAAATACCATTATGTTTCGTAAACTTTTTGTAAGAAATTGTTTTTCATTCTAGCTCTATTTTTCTTTCCATTTGAGCCTAGGATTCTTATTTTTTAAGAGGCTGGAATGCTTCCTAAATTTTTTGGGGCCTTAACTACATCATCTTAAGGGACTTCCTTTTGTATTTGGTGAATTTTATTCATTTATGAGGAAACATTTCTCACGTTTTCAGAGAACTGGATGTTACAGATTGGCTTAGGGCATAATCTCCAACAGATACATCATTCATCATGGCACATCGATTGATATACACATTCCACGCTGCTGTCCAAAACAAACTCTTTCATCCATCCACTCAACACCTGTAGCCATCTTTATCCATTTTCCTCCATTCCTCCACCATCATGAAGTATTAATTCTCCCTTGTGGCTAGCTTGGAAAAGGATCTTAGAGAAGCTTGAATCCATGGAGAAGAACTCAGAATTTTGGCTAAGATTTTCTTAATTTCTTACACTTTTTTTTCTTTTTCTTGTACATTCTTGGTTGAGATGTATTTGATTAGGAATTTGTATTGTTTACAATTAGTGGGTGGTTAGACATTAATTAGGATGCTTTTTTGGATTGATTGATTGGATTAAACACTGAATTTTCATTTCTCTTCTAATTTCCCATATATACTATCAAGGTGTTCGATGAAATGCATGAGTGAAACTGTGTGCTTGATTGTTTGATTTGAGGATTCCTTGGTGTTTAGTTGGTTAATTAAATATCCTAGGGTGATGATTCAGAGGTTAATTAATCAATTAATCAATCAAATTGAGTGCTTATTGATCTTGAAGACAAGAATTGACAATTTGATATAGGATTAAAGTTTCAATTCAACATTAGATTGTTAATATCTTGATTCTTGAGTGGTAACTCAAGATGCTTTGCCATGAACACAATTAGAGACATCTTAGACTAGAATTAATCACATTTGAATTAAGATAAGGATAGTGGTTATCAAAGGACGAATCTAAAGCTAGTCATAAATCTATCATTCACCCATTAGTTTATGCAATTGGGTAGCAATTAGGAACTTTATTTCAATTAAATTCTAGTTATTTTAATTAAACCAAAACCCCTTTTTAATTAGGTAATTTGTAGAGTCCTTTAACACTTAGAAAGCCCAATTAAACATTGAATTTCATTTCCAAGGGAGATGGCCTAAGTTGTACCACTAGCTATATATATTTTACAACCTAGTTTCATTTTGAAGGTTGCACAACACAAACTCTCAAGAGCCTTAGGCTTTGTATAAATGACTAGGAACTCAATAAGATAACCATTAAGAATAAGCACCCTCTTCCTCACATAGATGACCTCCTAGATCAGTTAGTAGGAGCATCCGTATTCTCTAAGATAGACCTCAGGTCGAGATATCACTAACTTAGAATAAAGGCTAAAGATATTCTCAAGATAACATTTAGAACAAGATACGGGTATTATGATTTTCTAGTTATGCCCTTCGAGTTGACAAATGCACCCATAGTGTTAATGGATTACATGAATAGAGTGTTCAGGCCATACTTAGACAAATTTATAGTTGTCTTTATAGATGACATCTTCATCTACTCAAAAGGTAGAGAGGAACATGAGCAGCACCTGAGATTAACCTTAGAGACCCTGAGAGAGAGACAGTTGTACGCTAAACTTAGTAAATGTAAGTTCTGGCTCACTGAAATTCAATTTCTAGGTCATGTGATCTCCCAAGTAGAGGTCACAGTAGATCCCCATAAGGTAGAAGCAGTATTACAGTGAGAGAGACCTAGGATAGTGACAGAGATTAGGAGCTTCCTAGGTTTAGCAAATTACTATAGGAGGTTTATTCAGAGCTTTTCTCAGATAGCAATGCCACTAACCTAGCTTACTAGAAAGAATGTGCCTTTCATGTTGAATGAGAAATGTGAAAGTAGTTTTCAAGAGTTGAAACACAAGTTAATCACGGCCCTAGTACTCCCTGACCTTAGAGAGACTTTTACAGTTTATAGTGATACCTCTAAGAAAGGGTTAGGATGTGTGCTTATGTAGAAAGGCCGAGTGGTAGCTTATGCTTCTAAACAGTTAAAACCTCATGAAGAAAATTACCCCACACATGACCTAGAGTTAGCCGCAGTGGTATTTGCTTTGAAAATATGGAGGCACTACTTGTATGGAGTAGCTATAGAAATTTATAGTGACCATAAGAGCCTTAAATATTTATTTGAACAAAAAGAGTTGAATATGACACAATAGAGATGGTTAGAATTTTTGAAAGACTATAATTTTTTATTGAAATGCCATCCTGATAAGGCTAATGTAGTAGCTGATGCCCTAAGTAGAAAATCCATACACATGGCCTATATGATGATCCGAGAGTAGGAATTGATTGAAAGATTCAGAGATATAAGTCTTCATGTGAGGTGCACTCAAGGAAGCTATTAATGAGTGAAACCTAAATAGAAAATGACTTGAGGAAGCAAATAAGAGAGGCCCAGCAGACATATGACCATATAAGTAAGATTAGAGTCCAAATAGCCCAGGGTAGCAGCTAGGAGTTCAATCTATCTGAGGATGACATAGTGAGATACAGGGATAGGCTTTATGTGGCTAGAAATACAGAAATCAGAGAGAAAATATTAGATGAGGCACATAAGAGCAAGTACACCATTCATCCAAGCAGTAATAAAATGTATCAGGACTTAAAGAAAATGTTCTAGTGGCCTGGAATAAAAATAGGCATAGCAGAGTATGTCTCCCGATGTTTAGTATGCCAAAGAGTTAAGATAGAACACCAAAAACCAACTGGGTTACTTCAGCCCCTAGATATCCCATAATGAAAATGGGATAGCATAGCTATAGATTTTGTTATGGGTTTGCCTAGGACATCATCGAGGCCTAATGCAATATGGGTAATAGTGGATAGGTTAACAAAGTAAGCACACTTTCTAGCTATGAAAGCCATTTATACCCTGCACAAATTAGCTCAACTGTACATCAGGGATAGTTAGATTACATGGCATGCCTAGGAGCATAGTTTCAGATAGAGACCTCAAATTCACATCGAATTTCTGGAAATCATTACAGCATGCTCTAGGTATCAGACTTAGATTTAGCACAACCTATTACCCCTAGATGGATGGACAGATGGAGAGAACCATCTAAACCCTAAAGAATATGCTGAGGGCGTATGTCTTAGAGATGAAAGGAAATTAGGATACATACTTGCCTCTGATGGAGTTTGCCTATAATAACAGCTATCATGCAATTATACAGATGGCACTGTATGAGGCATTGTATGGAAGGAAGTGTAGGTCTCCAATGTGTTAGGTTGAGCTACGAGAGTAAAGCCTAATGGGCCCAGAGTTAGTGGACCAGACTTCTAGACAGATTAAGACCATAAAAAAGAAACTCTTGACAACCCAGAGTAGATAGAAAAGTTATGCAAATAAACGTAGACGGTCATTAGAGCTTGAGATTGGAGACCATGTCTTTATTAAAGTATCTTTAGTCACAAGGATAGGTCAGTCCATAAAAAGTAAAAAGGTCAGTCCAAAATACATAGGTCCCTTCTAGATTCTTGATAAAGTAGGACCTGTGGCCTACGACTAGCCCTTTCCCCAAACTTAAGCCAAGTACACAATGTATTCCATGTTTCACAACTCCAAAAAGTACTAACCCGACCCCTCACATGTCATAGAATATGAGAATCTGCAGTTACAGGATGATCTATCATACATAGTATCACCGAATCATATCTTGGATGTTTTACTCAAGCAATTACAGAATAAGACAATACTACTGGTGAAAGTGGTTTGGAAGGGGTTATCTCCCGAAGAGGCTACCTGGGAGCTAGAGGAAGATATGAGAAAGAAATATCTAGAACTCTTTCCATGAGGTATGTTATCTAAATTTTGAGGATGAAACTTTTAAAAGGGGAAGAATTGTAATATCTGATTTTCGTTAAATGATGGAAACAGGTGCGTTTTCAAAGCAAGTCCCTCAAAATAAATTAGTTAAGATTCTAAAAATTTTGAGTAACATTCTAGACTCCTAAAAATAAGAATCCCAGGCTCAGATATAAAAAAAATAGAACTAGAATAAAGAAACAAAATTTAATGAAAAGCTTATGAAATATAATAGTATTTTCATAATTTTGAGTAAATTTTAGAATTCATACAAGAGGGCTTTTTAGATAAAATTTTTTACTTCTTCAAGGTTCTCAAAGGCCTTAAAAACCATGGAAAGCCTTAAAACCATTGAAACCCCTCCAGTGGATGTTTTCCAACATCGGTATACTTGAACTTTGATGATTTTATTCGAGAAGATTTTAGCTCCAATTTGAGTGATTCCAAAGGCAGTTTACTAAATTGGGAACCTAAATTTTATAACAGAAAATACGGTTCTAAAAAAGGAGCTAAAACGAATTAGAAACAAAAATGCCAATGAAAAGTCATTCTTCCTCCACCTATATATATAGGGTGCCTTACTCTCCCATTCATTTAGCCTCATATGTTACTACTCTAAACTTGAGAAAAAGCCCTAGGAGAGTGGCGCACAAGAGGAAGAAGAAGATGAGGAGAAATCAAGACTTGAAGGTATGGAATTTTGGTAGTTTTTCATACTTTTTCCTTTCCAAACCTCTTATCCTTTTATTTCCTATGATTATAATGAAATTTATAAATTTTTTTTAAGTGAGAAATTAAGGAAAAATTTTGGATTTGAATAAAGGAGGCCAAAGAAGACAAGATTCAAGTGAGAAAATAAGGAAAAATAAGGTAATTGCTTCTTCCATGGTAGCTACCACTTCCTCATCTTCTCTCCATATTTCGCCCCACTGAAGAAGTCATAGTGGGGCTTATTTTTTAGGTAGAACAAAGGGTGAATCTTAGGAAAAAGAGTGTGAAGATTAAGAATATGCAAAGAAAATTAACAAATAACTATGAAAATTCAAGATATAAATTCTAGGGTTTCATATGTTCTTTGTAAAATCTGATTTGATACCTTGATTTCTATGCCTAAATGAGAGTTTAAATGAGCTCCTGAGAACCCTAGAAGTCTCCCAATGTGCTTGCTCCATCAAGAAAACAAAGTAAAGTCCATGAAGGCCAAAATCATACATAGTCTCAGCCTAGATAAGTTAGGATACCTACGGAGAGTTTTAATTTGTTCCAAGTCAATTTTTGAGTCATATATGATGAGTGAAGATGAGGGGAGGCCTTTAAAAAAATTTAGAAACATAGAAAGTGAGTTGGCCTTATACGTTCCATAATATGACTTAAAGAAGCAACATGTAGTTAAACTCTTTATTTTAATTGTGTAATGACTCCAAGAGGCTTAAAAGGAGTCAAGAATCATATATAAAAGGAAAGAATGGAGCCTAGAATTTATTTGATGGGTGTTGCTTCATTAGGTGCATTCTTGGAAATATAAAAGGGTTTATAGATCAAGTTAGTGTCTAAGTAAGATGTGTGGCCTTAGAATTAATTCCATGAACCAAATTGGCTTCCATAAATTGTGTTTAGGTCAAGAGAATTCATTCCCACACCTTTTTATGTGTGAACTCGAAGAAGGGAAAGAAAATTTAGGAGAAAAAATGTGTGGTTGCATCCAAGGTAGCTCACTCTTCCTTATCTTATGCATGAATGTATGCTTGGCTTGTCTTTGAATGTTTGTATTTATGTTTTAAGCCATGAAAAGTATTCTAGCATAATTTCATATGCCATGGTACCATGATGATGCATTATATTTTCAAATGATGTTTTATGATGCTTGCTTTGGTTTGCTTGAGTGTGGTGATGCCAAGAACCTTTAGCCATGGTAAGGATGAGCCAAAAACCCTTAAAATTGGTTGAGACAAAGTAATAAGTCTCCTAAAAGTGAGGTTGACTCCTAAGAGTAAGGTTGAGTCTATAAATCTCTTAAAGAATGGGTGAGGCAAGTCCAAAATTTATAAGTGAATGGGTGAGGCTAATCCACATAGTTGGCAAGCCTATGTATGCTATGTATGACTTTTTCAAATGCCAAGAATGCTACTTGAGTGATTGCACATCCTATGATACTCATGCATGTATTTTCAAGATCAGTTTTGTATCTTTTACGTGTGATTGAAAGGGAAATGAGCTATTGGGATTCTTTGAATCTTATTCCCTCCTCTCCAATGTTCTAACATGCTAGGTGGACCAAGAGAGCAAGGAAATGGGAGCTAACCACTTGAGAGATAGAAATATGACATTAAAGTGCATGGAATTTACTTTTTAAGGCTATATAAGTCGCAATTGTTATAACCTATTATTGTATAAGACCTATGACCTCATGAGCATGTGTAATTATGTTAATATGTGATGTATAAATGAGAGATTATATTATGTAAATACTAGAATGTCAATTCAGCATGTAATGGCAGGTTTAGCCTCTTGAAAGTTTGATGCATTAGTGTATAAGTGGAAGTAGAATAGCAAAATTGAGATGCATGAGGTTTAGAACTATTTGGACAATTTACATAAGTCATAATCATGCTTTTAAACTTGCCTAAGAGGTGCCAAACATTAAGAGAAGTTATTTGGGGACTTTGGTATCTTATATGGAGTAAGAATTGACCATATTAAAAACCTATATCACTTTTTGTCCAAATGAAGTCTTCTTAATCTGAGATTTGGCATGTAATTAGATCTTGTTAAGAGTTTTTTGGGAAGTTAAAGTTCAGAATTTTTAGAGGTCTATAGAATATTTGATGAATTTTCAAAGTTGGGAAAAATTATGATTTTGGCTCATGATTCTGTTCATACTGGTCCAAAAATGAATTCTATCACTCAAGGGACAAATGATATCCAATTCCCATGACATTTTATAGGGAGAAATTAGACATTCCCAGCGACTTGCACCAACTAGAAGCACCTCATTTGGATGTCTAAAGAGGGAGATATGAATTTTTGAAGTTTCTATCTAGTATTAGGTGCCTAGACAAACTTCTGGTATGGTTTGATTAGGTTTCGAGATCTAGACGTATCTAAACTGGTTTGGTATTATTTAACCCCTCTAGGTAACATCTGTAGCTTTCTAGATTGGTATCATTTGCATGGATTAGAGTTTTTTGGAATTAATTGGACATTTTTAAAGTTTGTAGCAGAAACCTATAACAGTACTAGTAGCTAGCCAGACCTCTACATCTTTTCAAATGTCAAACATCTTTTGTGTTGTGTTTCATGACCTAGAAATATTTTTAACATAAATTAGATATGATATCTTTCTAGAATGGCAAAGAATGCATGATTTCAATGTTTTTAGAATTAGTTATGATTTTCCCAAATTTGTAGCAGAATTGAGAAAATTCTGGCTGAAACTATATTCATGAATTTTATGTATCCCCTTGCCATACACGAGCTTTAGGCCAATTTTGGGGATGGAAATGAGTTGTATCTATGTAATTAAATATGAGAATATGATACATGAGCTCACATGGTCCACGTGACACTGAATGAAAATTTTATACGTGATGCAACGCTAAGAAATTCATTATTCAATGCCATTTTCTTGCCTTTTGTGTAAGTAGCATGGTTTAAGGCATGAGATTTATATGAAACAAGCTAGAAAAGTATGGTGTTACAAATGTAAGGTTCAATTTTTTTAAAAAATGACAAAAATGGATATATTTTAAGAGTAAGTCCTTCTGAAATGAATTGGTTAAGTTCTATAAAAATTAGAATAATGATCTAAACCTTAAGTAATGAAAATAGGGGGCCAGAGGTGCCCTAAAACAGAAGCCAAAATAACTAGACAGAATTTAATGAAATAGTTATGTAACATAATGACATTTTTGTAATTTTAGGCAAGTTTTAGAATACCCACAAGATGGCTTTTTTTAAATGGAAAATTTGAGTTCTCTGGGGTTCTTAGAAGCCTTGAAAACCATAGTAAGTCCCGGGATAGTCAAAACCCCTCTGGTGTGTGTTTTCTAGCAACGGTGGAATCAAACTTTGAACTTTTCATTCGAGAAGGTTTTAGCTCCAAATTTAGTGATTTCAAAGGCATTTTATAAGATAGAAAACCTAAATTTTATGATAGAAAAGATAGTTCTAAACAAGGAGTTAAAAAAAATAAAAAACGAAAATGCCAAAAAGATGGGATATAATGGGAATTTTTAATGAACAATTTTATTCCTTCTTCCTACATATATGGATGCCCCTTTCTCTCCCTCACTTAGCCGACTTTAATTCTGCCCAAAAATATAAGCGAGACCAAGGAAGAGAGGCTCACAAGAGAAGGGAAGAGGAAGAGGAAAAACAATGCAAGAAAAGTATGAAATTCATAGATTTTCTTGGTCTTTCCTTTAGTAAACTTAATCTCCTCCTTCTCCTCCTTCTTCCTATAGTTTTATTGAAGTTTTTTGTGTTAGTTTGAGGTTATACTAGAGGGGAGAAATTTGAATTTGAGGAAGACAGTTCAAGCAAAAGAAGAAGCATCCAGAGGAAGCTAGGAAATCAAGGTAGTTTGGTTGTTTTCAAGCTTGCTCTTCCTTGTTCTTCTTTTTGTGTATTTTGCCCCATGTATGGACAGCAAAGAGAGATTGAATTTTGAACCAAACTAAGGATGAATCTTAGGAATTAGAGTGTGGGAAACAAGAATATACAAAGAAAACAAAGAAAGAACCATGATTTTCCAAGATGTATAACCTAGGATTTTAGTTGCACCTTGGTTTGTAAGATGATTCCTAGCTATAAATTAAGATGTTTAAGAGTTCATATGAGTTCTTAAGACATCAAGGAAGCCTCCCACATGCGTCTCCTATCAAAAAAATCAAAATAACTCTATTGGTGTCCAAATGAGACACAGTCTCAGCCAAGAAAAGATGTGACACTTAATGAGTGTTTCAATTTCTTCCAAGCTTGGTTTTGCATCATATATGATGAGAGAGTATGAAAGGAAGCTTTGGAAAAAAAATTTAGGAAGCTTAGGGAGTGAGATGGAGGTATAGGTTTCATATTATGACTTAAAGAAGCAACATGTAGCTAGGCTTCTCAAATTGACTGTGTGATGACTCCAAGAGATCTAAATGGAGTCAAGAACCGTAGATGGAAGGAAATAATAGAGCCAAGATCTTGCATTCTTAGTGTTGCTTCATTGGGTGCATTATGGAACTATAATTGAACCTTAGAAGCAATCTGGCTTTTCAAATGTATCTATAGCTTTAGAAATGGTTCCAATAGTGTAATTGGCTTCCATGTGATATGTCTAGGCCAAAAGAATCAAGCTCTACCTCCTTGTGAGTATTTGGCCAAGGGAGAAGAGGATTTTCCAAGGAAGAAAGTGTGCTTTTGCAATCAAGGTAGCTCTCTCTCCTTTTTCTTATGCATCCTTGGATATTTTCTTGTCTTTGAATATGTGCATCGTAACATCTAATACTTTGAAAACGAGAGAAAATGTGAGAAACGTAACGTACGATTTCTTTGTAAACAAACGAAATTCACCAGATACAAAAGAGAGTCCCTCGAAATGATGTAGTTAAGGTCCCAAAAAATTAGGGAAGCATTTTAAACTCCTAAAAATGAGAATTCCAGGCTCAGAAGGAAAGAAAAACAGAGCTAGAATGAAGAAACAAAGTCTTACAGAAAACTTATGAAATGTAATGGCATTTTTGTAATTTTGAGCAAATTTTGGAATTCACAGAGGAAGGCTTTTTAAATGAAAATTTTGATTTCTTCAGGGTTCTCAGAGGCCCTGAAAACCATGGAAAGCCCCGAGACAGTTAAAACCCCTCCGGTGAATGTTTTCCAACGTCGATGTACCTGAACTTTGACAGATCTATTCAAGAAAGTTTTAACTTCAATTTGAGTGATTCCAAAGGTAGTTTATTAAATTGGGAACCTAAATTTTATAATGGAAAAGACAATTTTAAAAAAAGAGGTAAAACGAATGAGAAACGAAAATGCCAAGAACGAAGGGCAAAATGAAATTTTTTGAAAAAGCCATTCTTCTCCTATATATATGAGGCGCCCCACTCTCCCATTCATTTAGTCTCATATTGTTTTGCCCTAAACCAGAAGAAAACCCTTAGAGAGTGGCGCACCAAGGGAAGAAGAAGGAGAAGAAAATTTAAGGCAAAAAGGTATGGTTTCTTGGTAGTTTTTCATGCTTTCTTCTATCCAAACCTCTTCTCCTCCATTCTCCTTTGTTTCCTTTGATTAAAATGAACTTTACAAATCTGTTTTAAGGGAGAAACATAGGAGAAAATTCGGATTTAAAGAGAGGATCCTAGAGAAAGCAAGATTCAAGTCAGAAAAAGCAAGAAAACAAAGTAATTTCTTCTTCCATGGTTGATATCCTTTCTTCCCCTTCTTCACCATTTTGCCCCACTTGAGAAGGGCTAAGAGGATTTGATTTTTAGGTAGAACCAAGGGTGATTCTAAGGAAAAAGGGTGTGGAGATTAAGAATATGGAAAGAGAATTAACAAATAACCATAGAAATTCAAGATGCAAAGTCTAAGGTTTCATATGTTCCTTGCAAAATCTGATTTGATACCTTGATTCTTATGTCTAAACAAGAGTTTAATTAAGCTCCTAAGATCCCTAGAAGTCTCCCTATGTGCTTCCTCCATCAAGAAAACAAAGCAAAATCCATGAAGCCTTAATTCCTCCTTAGTCTCGACCTAGATGAGTTTGCATAGCTAGGGAGAGTTTTAAATTTTTCTAAGCCCATTCTTAAGTCATATATGATGAATGAAAGTGAGAGGAGGCCTTAGGAAAAATTTAGAAACCATAGAAAGTGAGTTGGTGTCTTATGTTCCATATTATGATCTAAAGAAGCAACATATAGTTAGGCTTTTGGTTTTGATTGTGTGATGACTCCAAGAGGCTCAAAAGGAGTCAAGAATCATATTTGAAAGGAAAGAATGGAGCCTAGAATTTATTTGAGAGATGTTGTTTCATTAAGTGCAATTATGGAACCATAATGAGGTTTATAGATCAACCTAGTGTCTAAGCAAGTTGTGTGGCCTTAGAATGAATTCCATGAACCAAATTGGCTTCCATAAATTGTGTTTAAGCCAAGAGAAATCATCACCACACTTTTTTGTGTGTGTGTCCAAAAAAGGGGGCTTGGATTCAAAAGAAAAAGTGTGTAATTGTGTGCAAGGTAGCTCTCTCTACCTTCTCTCATGCATAGATGTGTACTTAGCTTATCTTAGAATGTGTGTATGTGCATTTTCAAGCCATGAAAAGTATGCTAGCATGATTTTATATGCCATGGTTTCATGATGACATATTATATTTCTAAATGATGTTATGATGTGTACTTGGGTTTGCATGAGTGTGGTGAGGCCAAGAACCCTTAGCCATGGTGAGGATGAGCCAAGAACCCTTAAGATTGGTTGAGACAAAGTAAAGAGTCTCTAAAAAGTAAGATGGACTCCTAAGAGCATGGTTGACTCCAAGAATCTCTTAAAGAATGGGTGAGGCAAGTCTAACATCCACAAGAAATTGGGTGAAGCCAATCCACTTGCTTAGCAAGCCTTTGTATGCTATGTGTGACTTTTTCAAATGCTAAGAATGTTCCTTGAATGATTGCTCATGTCCACATGCCATGCATGCATTTGTAAAACTTGTTTACATCCATTATGTATAATTGAATAGGAGATGAGCTATTGGTATTCTTTGAATCTCATCCCTTCCTCTCCAATGATCTAACATGCTAGATGGATCAAGAGAGCAAGGGAATGAAAGCCAACCATATGAGAAAATGAAAGCTTGACATTAAAATACATAGCTTTTGTTTTTTAAAGCCATATTGATATCGAATGATGTAACTAGCTGTTGTATATGGTCTATGACCTCTTTAGCATGGATAATTATATTAATATGTGATGTATAAATGAGAGGATATGTTATGTGAATGCTGGAATGCAAAATGAGTATGTTGTGGGAGATTAGCTTCTTGAATGGCTTTATGAAATTGTGTAAAATGGGAATGGAATGGCCAAAATGAGATGCATGAGGTTTGGGATTCCTTCGGTAGCTTACACAAGTTATATGCCAAACCCCAAGGAAAACCATTTGGACATTTTGATATCTTATATGTAGCCAAAATTGACTAATTTAGAACCCTATATCACTTTTTGTCCAAATGAACTCTTCTTGATTTGAGATTTGGTATTAAATTAGAACTTGTTGAGAGATTTTTGAGAAGATAAAGAACATAATTTTCAAAGGTCTATAGAATATTTGATAAATTTTCAAATTGGGAAATTTTCTGGTTTTGGTCATGTCACTGTTCATACTGGTTTGAAAATGAAATCTATCATACATGGCTCATATGATGTCTAATTGTCACAAAATTTTTTACAAATAAACTAGACATTCCCAGTGATTTGTACCACTGGAAGCACCTCATTTGGATGTCTAGAGAGGGAGATATGAATTTTTAAAAAATCTATCTAGTATCAAGAACTCCACCAGACCTCAGTTACTGTTTGATTAAATTTCGAGGTCTAGGCATGCCTGAACTAGTCTGGGATTATTTTTTCCCTTTAGCCAACATCCATAACTTTCTAGATTGGTATAATTTACATAGATTGGATTTTTGTGGAATTAATTAGACATTTTTGAAATTTGTTGTGGAATTTTGTGACAACACAAGTGGATAGCCTGACTTCTGGACAATTTCGAATGTCAAACATCCCCTGTGTTAGATGTTATGGTCTGGACATATTTTTATCATGAAGTAGACATGTTTATCTTTCCATAATAACCAAGAATGCATAATTTCTATTATTCTAGAATTAATTATGAGTTTCCAAAATTATGATAGAAAAGTGAAAAAATCTAGCCAAAAATATGTATGTGTATTTTAAGCTTCCCTTCAAGTTCCATAAGTTGTAGGCCACTTTTCATGATACAAATGAGTTATATTCATGTAATTAAATATGAGAATATGATGTATGAGCTCACATGGTCCACGTGACACTGAATGAAATTTTTATACACGATGCAATGCTAAATAATATATTATTTTAATGGATTTTTCTTACTTCCTTCATGGAATCTATGTTGTAAAGTATGGGAATGTTATGAAATGAACTAGAAATAAGTGGTGTTACATGCGTGTATGTTTAATGTAATGTCTGGTTTTCATTAAACGATAAAAACGAGTGTGTTTTCAAAGTAAGCCCACTGAAATAAATTAGTTAAGGTCTTAAAAAATTTAAGTAACATTGTAGACTCCTAAAAATGAGAATCCCAGGCTCAGACAAAGAGAAAAATGGAGCTAGAGTGAAGAAACAAAATTTAATGAAAAACTTACAAAATATAATGACATTTTCATAATTTTGAGCAAATTTTGAAATTCACACGGGAGGGCTTTTTAAATGAAACTTTTGAGTTCTCTAAGGTTCTCATAAGCCCTGAAAACTATGAGAAGCCCAATGACAGTTAAAATCCTTCCAGTAGATGTTTTCTAACGTCAGTTTACTTGAATTTTGATAGATTCATTCGGAAAGGTTTTAGTTCCAATTTGAGTGATTCTACAGGCATTTTACTAAATTAGGAAACTAAATCTTATAATGAAAAAGATGGTTCTAAACAAGGAGCTAAAATGAATTAGAAGCGAAAATGCCAAGAATGAAGGGTAAAATAGAAATTTTTGAAAAGTCTTTATTCCTTCCTCCTATAAATAGATGGTGCCCTACTCTCCTACTCATTTAGCTTCATATGTTTCTGCCCTAAACCAAAGAAAAAACCCTAGGAGAGTGGTGCATAAGAGGAAGAGAAAGAGGAGGAGAAATCACAACTAAAAGGTATGGATTTTTGGTAGTTTTTCATGCTCTTTCCCTTACAAACCTCTTCTTCATTTCTCTTTCTTTCTTGTGATTATATTGAAGTACATGGATCTATTTTAAGGGAGAATTAAGGGGAAAATTCGGATTTGAAGAGAGGAGGCCAAAGAAGGGAGGATTCAAGTGAGAAAACAAGGAAAAATAAGGTAATTTCTCCTTCCATGCTTGCTACCCCTTACTCCTCTTCTCTCCATGTTTTGTTTAACACCATAGATTTCTAGCTAATTTCTATCACATTTACATGCTCATATGATACATTCCATGAAGGAAGTAAGAAAATCCATTGCAAATAATACATTCCATTGGATTAAGTTGTATATAAAAATTTCATTTTATATCACATGGGCCATGTGAGCTCATATAACACATTTCTATATTTAATTACATGAATACAACTCATTTGCATCATAAAATGTGTCCTACATCTCAAGAATCATGAAGGGGAGCTTAAATTATACCTATTACATTTCGGCCAAATTTTGCTCAATTCTGCTACTAACTTTGGAAAATCATAACTAATTCTAAAAAAATCGAAAACATGCATTCCTAGTCATTATAGAAAGCCATGAATGTCTACTTCACACTAAAAATATGTTTAGACCATAACATCTATCATAGAGAATGTATAACATCTGAAAAGGTCCAGAGGTCAAACTGCCTTCTGGAACTATCACAGATTTCTATAGTAAACTTTGAAAATGTCCAATTAATTCCACAAAAATCCAATCCATGTAAATGATATTAATCTAGAAATCTATGAATGTTAGCTAGAGGGGAGAAATATTTTCAGACCATTTCAGGTCGGGTAAAACTCTTAGTACAGGATAGAATGTTCAAAAATTCATGTCTCTCTCTGTAGACCTTCAAATGAGGTACTTCCAGTTGGCACAAGTCACTGTGAATTTCTAGTTTCTTTGTATAAAATTTGTGGCAATTAGACATCATTTGACCCTTGTGAGACAGATTTCATTTTTGGACCAAATGAATAATATAGTAAACCAAAATTAGAAAAATTGCTAACTTTGAAAATTCATCAAATATTCTGTAGACCTCTGAAAATTATGGTCTTTAGCTTCCCCAAAAGCTCTCAAAAATATCTAATTGCATGCCAAATCTCAGAGCAAGAAGAGCTCATTTAGTCAAAAGGTGATATGGGGTTTCACTAAGGTCTTTTTTGGCTCTATATGGGATACCAAAGTGACCAAGTGGTTTTTCCTTGGTTTTAGCACCTTTTGGACAAGTTTAAAAGCATACTTAGGACTTGTGTGAGTTGCCCAAATGGTTCTAAACCACATACATCTCATTTTGGCCTTTTCACCCACACATATACACATTTCCATACTAACATTCAAGAAGCTACATTGACATGAGAAGCTTATTTTACATTCTAGTATTCACATGTCATAATCTCTCACTTATACATAATACATCAACATATTTATACATCTTCATAACTTCATAAGAAATATACATTCATGAATTTCAACATATGCCATTCTTGTCGCCTTAAAGTAACAAAATTCAAACACTTTCATGTCTGATGTGCTTGGCTTCCATTCTCTTGCTCTCTTAGTCCACCTAGCATGTTAGAGCATTGGAGAGAAGAGGATGAGATTCAAAGAATCCCAATAGCTCATCTCCCATTCAATCATACATAATATATGCAAAGTAAGTCTTGAAAATACATACATGGATATAATGGAAGTCATGAACATTCAAGAAGCAAGCTTGGCATGTAAATAAGTCATACAAGACATTTAAGAGCTCGCCAAGTAGATGGATTGGCCTCACACTTTTCCTCATGGATTTTGGACTTGCCTCACCCATTCTTTAAGAGATTCTTAAACTCCACCATACTCTTGGGAGCCTACTTTGGTTTTTAGAGACTCTTTGCTTTATCTCAACTAATCTCAAGGGTTCTTGGCTCATCCTCACCATGGTTAAGAATTCTTGGCCTCTCCACACTTAAGCAAACTCAAACAAACATCATACATTCATTTGAAAACATAATATGTTATCATGAAATCATGCTAGCATACTTTTAATGGCTTGAAAATACACATACACACATTCTAAGACAAACTAAACACACATCCATGTATGAGAGAAGGTGGAGAGAGCTACCTTGCACACAATCACACACTTTTTCTTTTGAAATTCCTTCCCTTGCTTTCGCCAACACCCACAAACTTGTGGAGATGCTTCCTCTTGGCCTAGACACATTTTATGGGAGTTAATGAGGTTCATGAACTTAATTCTAAGGCCACACATCTTCCTTAAATACTAATTTGATCTATTAGCTCCTTTATGGTTCCAAGAATGTATCTAATGAAGCAACACCCCTTAAATAAATTTTAGGCTCTATCCTTTCCTTTCAAATATGATTCTTGACTCCTTTTAAGCTTCTTGGAGTCATCACACAATTAGAACAAAGAGCCTAACTACATGTTACTTCTTTAAGTCATAATATGGAACCTAAGGCACCAATTCACTTTCCATGGGTTCTAAATTTTTTCTAAGGCCTCCCCTCATATTCATTCATCATATATGACATAAAAATAGGCTTGGAAAAATTTAAAACTCTCCCTAGCTACTCCATACATGCTTGGCCGAGACATAGCCCCTACTTGGCCTCTTGGAATTCTCTTTGTTTCCTTGAAGGAGGAAGCATGTGGGAAGCATCTTAGAGATCTTAGGAGCTCATTTAAACTCTTAATTAGGCCTAGAAATTATCATATAAAATTAGATTTTAGAAGGTGCATACAAAACCCTAGAATTTGCATCTTAAAATCTAATAGTTTTTGATAATTCCCTTTGAGTATTCTTAATCTTCACACTTTTTTTCCTTAGATTCATGCTTGGTTCTGCCTAAAAATCATCTCCTCCTAGGGTTTTCTCAAGTGGGGCAAAATGGTAGAGAAGGGAACCAAAGATGACAATCGTAGGAAGAGAAATTACCTTGTTTTCTTGCTTTTTCTTACTTGAATCTTATGTTCTTTGAGCTCCTCTCTTCAAATCCGAATTTTCCCATGAATTTCTCCCTTGAATCATATCTATAAACTCCATTTTAATCATAGGAAATAAAGGAGAAGGGAGGATAGGAGGTGTGGATGAAATAAAACATGAAAAACTACCATGGAAACATACCTTAAGCATGGATTTTCTCATCCTTTTCCTCTCCCCTTGGTACACCATTCTCCTAGGGTTTTTCTTCTGATTTGGGGCAGAATAATTTGAAGCTAAGTGAGGGAGAGTGTAAGGTGCCACTTATTTATAAGAGAGGAAGAAGCACTTTTTTAAACATTTCCATTTTGCCCTTCATTATTGGCATTTTTGTTTCTCATTCGTTTTAGCTCCTTTATGTGAACTGCCTTTTCCATTATGAAATTTAGGTTTCCAATTAAATAAAATGCCTTTGGAATCACTCAAATCGGAGCTAAAACCTTTCCGAATGAATCCGTCAAAGTTTGGGTACACTGACATTGGAAAACATCCACCGGAAGGGGTTTTAACTGTCCCAGGGCTTTCCATGATTTTCAGGACCTCTGAGAACCCTGGAGAACTCAAAACTTTTTTTTAAAAAGCCCTTCTGTGTGAATTCCAAAATTTGCTCAAAATTACAAATATGCCATTACGTTTTGTAAGTTTTTCGTAAGAATTTGTTTCTTCCGAAGAACTCAAAACTTTTCGTCTGAGCCTAGGATTCTCATTTTTAAGAGTCTAGAATGCTTTGCAAATTTTTTGAGACCTTAACTACATCATTTCGGGGGACTTCCTTTTATATTCTGTGAGTTTTGTTTGTTTATGGAGAAACCGTACGTTATGTTTCTCACATTTTCTCTAGTTTTCGGAGAACCAGATATTACATTTTGCCCTACTCAAGAAGTCATAGAAGGGTTGGATTTTGAGCAAAACCTAGGGTGAATCTTAGGAAAAAGAGTGTGGAGAATAAAAATATGTAAAGGAAATTCCATAAAAATTTAAGATAGAAATTCTAAGGTTTTATGTGCTCCTTGTAAAATTTGACTTGATACCTTAATTTTTATGCCAAAATGAGAGTTTAAATAAGCTTCTAAGATCTCTAGAAGTCTGCTCATGTGCTTCCTCTATCAAAAAAACAAAGCAAAGTCCACAAAGGCCAAATTCCTCCATTGTCTTGCCTAAGAGGGTTTGAATACTAAGGGAGAGTTTTAAATTTTTCGACGTCCATTTTTAAGTCATATATGAAGCCTTGGAAAAATTTAGAGACATAGAAAGTGAGTTGGCCTTTTATGTTCCATAATATGACCTAAAGAAGCAACATGTAGTTAGGCTCTTTGTTTCAATTGTGATGACTCCAAGAGACTTAAAAGGAGTTAAGAATCATATATGAAGGGAAAGAATGGAGCCTAGAATTTATTTGATAGGTGTTGCTTCATTAGGTGCATTCTTGGAACCATAAAGGGGTTTATAGATCAAGTTAGTGTTTAAGGAAAATGTATGGCCTTAGAATTAATTCCATGAATCTAATTGGCTTCTATAAATTATGTTTAGGCCAAGAGAAATCATTTTCATACCCTTGTGTGTGTGAGGCCGAGGAAGGGAGAGCAAATACAAAGAGAAAAGTGTGTGGTTGCATCCAAGGTAGCTCACTCCTCCTTCTCTCATGCATGCATGTATGCTTGGCTTCTCTTTAGATGTGTGTATATGTGTTTAAAGCCATGAAAAATATTCTACCTTGATTTCATATGCCATGGTACCATGATGATGCATTATGTTTCTAAATTATATTTGTGATATTTGCTTGGGTTTGCTTGAATATGGTGAAGCCAAAAACCCTTAGCCATGGTGAGGATGAGCCAAGAACCTTTAGAATTAGTTGAGACAAAGTAAAGAGTCTCTCAAAGGTGAGGTTGACTCTCAAGAGCAAGGTTGAGTCAAAAACCTCTTAAAGAAATAGGTAAGGCAAGTCCAAAATCCACAAGTGAATAGGTGAGGCTAATCCACTTACTTGACAACCCTATGTATGCCATGTATGACATTTTCAAATGCCAAGAATGCTTATTGAATGCATGCACATGTCAATATGTCCATGCATGCATTTGTAAGATTTGTTTTGCATCTTTTATGTGTGATTGAAAGAAAGATGAGCTATTGGGATTCTTTGAATCTCATTCTCTCCTCTCTAATGTTCTAACATGCTAGGTGGACCAAGGGAACTAGGAAATGGGAGGCAACCACTTTAGAGATGAGAATATGACATTAAAGTATATAGATTTTGTTTCTTTAAGGCTATATGAATGGCAAATGTTGTAATCTATAGTTATATATGTCCTATGATATTATGAACATGTATAATTATACTAACATATCATGTACAAATGAATTTAAGATTATATGTATGGAAATGTGCATTTTGGACATGTAACGGCAAATTAGTATCATGGGAATGCATGTATAAATGGAAGTGGAATGGCTAAATTGAGATACATAAGGTTTGGGACCACTTGGACAGTTCATACAAGTCATATTCATGCTTTTAAACTTGCCCAAGAGGTGTCAAACATCAAGAAATACCATTTGGGCACATTTGGTATCTAATATGGAACAAAATTGACCGTTTTGGAAACTTCTACCACTTTTTGTCCAAATGAGCTCTTCTTGATCTGAGATTTGGCATACATCTAGAGCTTGTTGAAAGCATTTTGGGAAGATAAAGTGCAAAATTTTTGGAGGTCTATGGAATACTGATGAATTTTCAAAATTGGGAAATTTTTTGATTTTGGTTTTGGGTACTGTTCACACTGGTCTGAAAATGAATTCTATTACTCAGGGGACAAATGATGTCCAATTGCTATAAAATTTTATAGAAAAAAACTAGACATTTCTAGTGACTTGTGCCAACTAGAATCACTCCATTGGATATCTAGAGAGGGAGATATAAATTTTTAATATTTCTGCCCAGTATCAGGTGTTCAGACATACCTCAGGTATTATTTGATTCATTTTCAAGGTCTGGACATGCCTAAACTAGTCTAAAGTTATTTTTTCCCTCTAACTAACATCTGTAACTTTTCAGATTGGTATCATTTACATGGATTGGAGTTTTGTGGAATTAATTGGACATTTTTTATGTTCATAGCAGAAACCTATATCAATACCAATAGCCAATAAGACTTTTACACCTTTTTGAATGTCAAAGTCTTCTGTGTGATGTTTCATGACCTAAAAATATTTTTAAAATAAATTAGATATCTCCAAAATGGTAAATAATGCATGATTTCAATTTTTCTAAAATTAGTTATGATTTTTTAAAGTTTGTGACAGAAAAGGAGAAATTCTAGTCGAGGTAGCTACCATGGATTTTGTGTATTCCTTTGCCTTGCATGAGTTTTAGGCCACTTTTGGTGATGGAAATGAGTTGTATCTATGGAATTAAATATTATAATGTGATACATAAGCCCACATGATCCACGAGACACTAAATAAAAAATTTGTACACTACACAACACTAAAATATTCATTATTTTTATGCTATTTTTCTTATTCCTCCATGAAATGTATAATGTGAGACATGGAGATAGCATGAAATAAGCTAAAAAATTATGGTGTTACATTTAAACCATAAAAAATGTTTCTAGCAAGTATTTATATGCCATGGTACCATGATGCTTTGCTTATGCACTTGAATGATGTTTTTACAAACATGAATAACTTGTGTGAGTGTGGTAAAGCCAAAAGTCCCTTAGCAAGGGTGAAGATGAGCCAAAAGTTTCCAAGAATGGGTGAGATAAAGCTAAAAGTCTCTAAAAGAGTAAGGCTTAGTCAAAAATCTCTTAATAAAATGGGTGAGGTAAGTCCAAAAATCCCAAAAAGAATGGGTGAAGTTAAATCGTTGTCTTGGCAAGCCTATGTATGTTATATGTGACTTCTTGAATGCAAGAAATATTCCATGTATGTTTATAAATTTCAAGATAGCCATACATGCATTTTTAGACTTGAATTTACATCTATTATGTGTGCTTGAAAGGGAGAAGGGCTATTGGAATTCCTAGAATCTTACTTTTCCCTCCCCATTACCTAACATGTCTAGGTGGACTAAGTGAGCAAAGGATTGAAAGCCACCAAGCTTAAAGGAAGAGGATTGACATGGAAATGTATTATGTATTCACTTTGTGACCATTTTGATGTCACATATGTAACCTTATGATGAATGTGATGTAAACCCTTTTGAACATGTGTAATTATATGGATACTTGATGTATATATGAGAATTGACACCATTGGAATGATATAACAAGTTTTTGACAATGAATGGCAAGAATTGTCTATGTATGCTTTGTGTATATCATCAAGTGGGAGATTGACTTTGTGAGATCTAGATTTGTGAACCTTTGAGATATGTTTAATAGGCTAATTTGATGCTTTCTCACATGCTCAAGTAGCCCCAGAAATGCTAGAAGCCAATTTGGTCCCTCTTAACCCCTAATGAAGCTTGAAAGATGTCATTTTAGAACCCTATAGCACAAACTGACCAGATGAATTTTCTCATGAAATGTAGCATGCATATAGATCTTATCTAGAGCTTTTTGGAAAGCTAAATACCAGATTATTTAGAGCTCTGCGAAATTAATGATAAATTTTCAAACTTGCCAAATTTCTACTGTACTGATATGGTTACTCTTCATATGATTAGTTTTTTCCTTTGTATTATTTGAGGGCCAAATAGTGTCCAATGCTCATGAAAATTTTACAACATAAACTAGATATGATAAAATTTCTATGGCCATTGAGATCACACCAATTGGATGTCTGAGCAGAGAGATATGAATTTTTGAAGTTTGGAGTCAGTACCAATAATGCAACAGTACCTTTGGTACTATTCCATTAATTTCTAGTGGCTTAATGCTCCCATTTTGGTATGGACTTATTTTTATCATAAAGTTAACATCTGTAACTTTCTAGAATGCTATATGGTGCTTAATTTTGATTTTTCTAGATTTAGTTATGAATTTTCAAAATTAGCATAAAAAATCTGATAATAGAACTCAAAACAGTCGTACATTATTTTGTCTATGTATGTTATAAGCTCGAGTTTTTGGCAACATTTTAAGACGATTTTAAGTTGTAAGTATGTATTTAAATAGAAGAATGAGATGGATAAATTTGTATGGTCCATGGGACACAAAATAAAATTTTTATCTATTACATAACACAAAATAATCTATTATTTTATTTGAGTTTTCTTGAGAAGTTGTATTATCTAAGGGAATATGACTAGAAATAAGATGAGATAAGTTAGATAGATATGGTGTTACAAAATAAATCCATCTATCTCACCATGGAGGAAAGCTCATCTAAAGCATTTTGCATCTTTTGCTGGGTGTGATCATACTGAGTAGCATAAATCTCACTAATATCTCTCATTGGCTACACCATTCCAATACCAAATTGCTAATCATTCAGGGCCATTTTAGAAGTAAGATCAAAGGCTGCCTCTAAAGTCAAATCAACAAAGGCACCACCTTATGTGGTATCAATCATATTCTTATCCACTAGTAAAAGCCCTTCATAGAAGTATTAGATCAACAACTGATCAGTAATCTGGTGGTATGGATAACTAGCACAAAGCTTCTTAAATCTTTCCCAATATTCATAAAGAGTTTCTCCTGACATCTGATGGATCCTAGAAATTTCCTTTCTAATAGAAGCTATATAGGATACAAGAAAGAATTCCTCCAAGAAAAGGCAATTCAACTGATCCTAAGAATTAATAACACATAGAGGAAGATAATAGAACAAATCCTTAGCTATGCCATCTAGAGAGAAAGGAAATGCCCTGACCTTAATATGTTTTTTCTAAAACTTCTTGCGATTTTATAGTTGAGTAAACAACATGAAATTCCTTCAAATGCTTATAAGGATCATCTCATGCAAGTCCATAAAATTTAGGAAGTAAAAGAATCAATGTAGACTTAAGCTCAAAATTTACATCCAATTCTGGATATTAAATACAAAGATTTTGATAATGCACATTAGAAGCTACAAGTTCTTTAATGGTTCTAGAATGCATGTTACCATTCAAATTCCTATTGACATTCAAGTTAGCTTGTGCATATATATTCATGTTACCATTTATTTGCTCTTGTTCAGCCATATTACAATAAAAAAAATGAGGTACACAACTAAGTCCTTTCATGCTGTAACACCCCAAAATTAATTGTTAATCATAGATTAAGATTAATTAAGAATAATTAATATAGGATGATTGGGGCTAGTTAAGGAAATAGGGATTTTAAATAGATAAATTATTAATATGGGTTTGAGAATTTACTTAGGATAGAAATTGCATCTAGGCCTAAATTAATGAAACATGATGAGAGGCTAATGGAGGCCCAATGAGCTAGGTGCAGACCCAATCCAATTTAATGTGATGGAGGCCCAAGATCCACCTTGTATAAACCCTTATAAGTGGCCCAATCACCCTTGTGCAGACCCAAACCCTTGAGCCCATCAAATTAGGCCCAAAACCCATTAAACTTCAGCAACCCAATGTATAAAACTGGCCTAATGGAATTCTGCAGCCCAACAATTGAAAACTGGCCCAATAAGCAAAATCTGAAACCCAATTGGATTTGGACTTGGAGCAACCCATGACCCAGCCCCTTGACCCAACTTAAACCCACCTAAAACCCTAATACTTCAGCCACTTTCCCCCCCATTTGCTGAAACACAAAGAAAATTCGGAGGTTGAGAAGGGGGCTAGGGTTTGGAGCAAGAATCTCATATTTTCACATACTTAGAGCAAGATTCAGCCAAGGTAATAGTTATACAACTTAATCCCCTCATCTTTCTCTTTAATTTGGTCTAATTAGTTTTTCATTTAGAGGATTTTCACCTTACCCAAAATCTGAAATGTGGTTATTTGGGGTTTTCTTGATGAAATTCGTAGGTTGAGGCTAAGGCTGACATTAGGTGAGTTTAAAACCCTCATTTTGATACTTTCTTTGATGGTTTGAGACCCCCATAGCTTATTTATATTATGGGTATTAATTTAGTACGAATTTGCTTAGGATTTTGGGTGAAACATTGAGAATTCTGGTGGGAGATACTTGAATCCGAATTTGGGATTTGTGGTGGCTGTTGCAATTATCTACAAGTGAGGTAACCGGGGTTTACATTAATTCCATGCATGTATTTGTTTAATTTCATATTTGTTGTATATGAATGATTTGAAATTTGCTGAATGAATTGGTTGGCTATCTATTGTATGATGATTGGACCTTATGAGTCTATGGTGGAGCTGTGGTGCGGTTGCCACCCGTGCATGTGCCGTGATCGGGCACCGGGTTATGATCAAACCCCAGATGCACTGAGCCCAGGTTGTGCTCAATGGGGAGTAGGTGCTGTGGACGGGCCTCTCCCGGTGTTAATGGCTTTTAACATGTTATAATATGATTGCTAGTATTGGATAGTAATCATGATAGCCTAATTGCTTCATTTACTGATATGACTGATATAATTTTGAATGTTGATCTTGACGCATGTATATATGTTTATTAAACTGGATTATATGATGGAATTGCTTTGGTTACTGAGATTTATATCTCACCCCGTGTTATGGGATCAATATTTCAGGTGAAGGTTTTTCGGGTAAGGATAAGGGCAAGCAAGTGGATGAACATTCATGAGCTGAGGCCTAGTGTGGGGAGACTACACTTGGTTTGAGTGTAATAGGGTAGATGCTAAATTTTGTTTAGTCTTGTATAGTATCATCATGTATTTGTATTGCCAAGTGTAGGCTTGCACATTTGATTTATTGAGGATGTATATATTGAGGGGTTAGACCTCATCTTAATTTGATAATGGTTGTATGGATTCATGATATCTGCTGTAATTTATGTTGACCTATAATATGGCTTATCAATGGAAATGTAACCCTTGAGATATTGATACGAACCCCTAATGTATGGAACCCCCTATTTATTGACTATTAAAGGATAGCTGCTGGTAATTCTTGTATATTCTGTTGCTGCTACTTTATAAACTTGCTGATAGAGGGTAATTAGAGAACGGAAATGGGCATATAAGTTTTAAATTGGTAATGGAAGCATAGCTAAGTAAATAAGGTAGATAAATGCCATTTGAGCCATATAAAATGAGGGGAAGTGACCTTAGAGTGTCCCTAAGAAGAGAAATGGAGTGTAGGGGTGAAATATAGTGAAAACAGTGACAGAAGGGAATCACGCCGCAGCCAGGAAGGCTTCGCCGCGGCCTAGGAAGTGACAGTGGCGAGGGACGCCGCGGCTTGAGAAATCTCGCCGCAGCGCTGATGCAATAGCACCAAGAGACCTTGTTAAGCATAAAAGTGGACTTGATGAAGGATATGGTGCTAAGTTCCAAGCCCAAGAGTTCAAGTCAAATGTGCCTAAAGATCCATTGCAAGGCATAGGAGGCCCAATAACAAAAGCTAGGGCCAAAGCAATGAAAGAAGCCTTCAATAATTTAATTCATAAACTTCATAACTTAGAGCCCATTCATTTAAGTCAAGAGAAGGCCCAAGAAGATGTAAAGGGTGTGATCATGCTAACCATTCTACAAGAGGAGTGCCAAGGCCCAATTGGAGTCCAATTACAAGAGATTAAGAATCATGTGACAACCATGTGATTTTTAATGAAGCATGTGCATCCCATGTGACAAATTAAAGAAGCTGATTAGTTTTGATTAGGATTCCTTTTGAAATTTCATTTTTTATTATTTTATTATTTTTTTTGAACTTGATCAAAGAGCTTATCTTGGAGATCAAGTTAAGATTAGTATCCTAATCTAATTAGGATATATATTAGGTATCATTTAAAATATTTTTAAATCAGGTTTTAGAGTTTTACTTTAATTAGGACTCTAGAAAATTTTACCTATAAAAGGCTTCCTATTGTACTCTATTTTACACATGAATGAAATTAAGTATTATTCAATTATTTGTGAGGCTTTTGCTTCTTTGTGTTCTCTGAGAGTTCACGTGACTTATCAAAGGATTGGTCTTCCTTTGTGGCGTCTTGAGGCTAGGGTTCTAAGAGACAAGTTCTCTTAGGGTCTTTCCTTTGACCAACATTCTTGTTTCTAGCCGGTCTCAGGCAAAGTGTCATCTTGTTGAAGGTTCCTAGGACAAGGTTCCTAGAGGGTCTCTCATCATTTGGTATCAGAGCTTTGGTCGCTAGTACAAGGTATATCTGTGTTTTCTCTTTCATTGTTCTTCATACTTTCTCTCCTTCCATTAGTATTACCTTCTCCATCTTCATCTTTTTCTTCAATCTTCTTCTGTCTTCCATTGTTGTGTTCCTCCATCCTCAAAAAAAAAAAAAAAAAGAAGAGAGTATGGTACTCCAAAAAGAAAAAGAGAAGAGAGTGTGATACTCCAAAAAAAAAATATCAAAAAAAAAAATTCGAAAAAAAAAAAGAAAAAAAAAGTGAAAAAAAAAGGGAGTGAAAAAAAAAAAAAATTTAGATTGCAGAATTCAAAATTGCAAGTTGTGCCAATTCAAAATTAAAAGCAAGATTGGAGTCAATTTCCTAATTGGAGTTTGTTTCCTAATTTAATTGCATTAAGTGGCTACCAAAGTTATCTACTTGTTTATTTGCATTCAAGAAAGGATATTGTTTCCCAATTGTTCGAAACTTGAATTGCAAGTAGTTTTCTATTCTTAAGGTTTCTTATTTTCAAATTTTTTTTTTTTCTTTCCATCTCTTTCCTTCCAAACCTTTCCTTACTCCTTCTTTTTCCTTTTTTGTTACACACCTATTTTTCTCCTTTGTTTGATTCTTTGGGAATTTATATTTTAGGATTCTAGTTTTTGGAACGTCACTAGTTTGATCTTTTCATTTGATTTGCTTGTAACTTGCTTAGAACACTTGTAAGAAGCAAATTATTGAGTGGTAAAAGGTAAGAGGGTTAACATTAAAGAAAAAGCCAAAAAGAGAGTTAAACACGAGTGAAATTATCATCTTTTGAGTGTAAACACATAAGCTAGTGAGTTACGAGGTCCTATATCTTTCCTTGCTTTTTTTTTTTTTTTGTACAAACTAATATTTCAGGATGTCTGGAGAATCTGAGCATAGTGACTTTGACATGAAAGTCTGGATTAGAGCCGTTCAAAGTACTCTTGAGAAACTTAGTGCCAGATTAGATGATGTGGAGTCTTCTTCCAATAGGAGGACCCATAGGAGGCAACCTCATATGGAACTTGATGATGATGCTGAATCTGACTTTGAGGAGTCCCATACACGGAGAGGTAGACAATCATCATCCAATAAGGATGGTGGTATTGGAAACATCAAGATGAAGATTCCATCATTCCCCAGGAAAAATGACCCAGACCAGTACTTAGATTGGGAAAGAAGAGTGGAGCATGTGTTCGAGTGCCACTCTTACACTGAGGTGAAGAAAGTAAAACTTGCTACAGTGGAGTTTACTGACTATGCTAGCATCTGGTGGGATCAACTCTTACTCACTAGAAGACGTACCGGTGAAGGTCCAATTCGTGATTGGCAGGAGATGAAAACTATCATGCGCAAACGATTTGTCCCTAGTTACTATTATAGGGAATTGCATAAGAGGCTCCAAAATCTGAAACAAGGGTCTATGAGTGTGGAAGATTACTATCAAGAAATGGAGATTGCCATGATTAAGGCAAATGTGGAGGAAGACCGTGAAGCAACCATGGCCCGATTCATTGAGGGCTTAAATTCTGAAATAGCTACCCAAGTTGATTTATACAATTACCTGGATATGGAGGAGCTCTTACATAGAGCTATCAAGGTGGAAAAGCAACTAAGGGCTCGACAAAAGCTAAAAGTGACATCTAGCTCGAGTTCTTGGAGGGATTCCAAAGTCTCCTTCAAGCCAAAGACTGATTTCAAGTCTAAGGAGGAAAGTAAGGTAAAACCCTTTCAGGTTAAGGGTAAAACTGATTCAAAACCTTTATCATCTTCTAACCCAACTGCTTCTTCTTCTAAAGTTAGATGTTTTAAATGTAATGGTTTTGGTCATATTGCTTCACAATGTCCTAACAAACGAACTATGATTATTCTTGAGAATGGTGATGTGACTAGTGCTAGTAGTGAGTCTGAGGAGGATGAGATGCCACCCTTGACTGATGACTCAGATTTAGAATTAACTGAAGCTGTAAATGGTGAAGCCCTTGTGGCTAGACGTGCTCTCAATATTCAACCAAAAGAAGATCTCGAGGTAGAGCAGCGTGAGCATATTTTCCATACTCGTTGCTTCATCCACAAGAAGGTCTGTAGTGTGATTATTGATGGTGGTAGCTGTACAAATGTAGCTAGTACTTTACTTGTGGAAAAGCTAAACTTGCCTACTTTGAGGCATCCTACCCCTTATAAATTACAATAGCTTAATGATAGTGGGGAGGTAAAAGTAACAAAACAGGTGCTCATCTCTTTTTCTATTGGTAATTATCATGATGAGATTCTTTGTGATGTAGCACCTATGTATGCTGGTCACTTGTTACTGGGTAGGCCGTGGCAGTTTGACAGAAAGAAAGGTAAAACATGATGGATATAAAAATTATTACTCCTTTGTTTTTAATGGTAAGACCATTGTGTTGACCCCTCTGCGTCCTGTTCAAGCATATGAAGATCAGTTAAAAATCGAAAGAGAATGTAAGAATAGAGAGCAAGAAAAGAAAGGTAAAGTGAGTGTGAGTATTGAGAATGAGAAGAAGCAACAGAAAGGTGAGTTGAGTAGAAAGAAAATTAGAGAAAAATATGAGGAAAAGAAAGTAAGTCTATTTTCGAGTAAAAGTGAGATCAAGAGAGCTCTTATTAGTGAAAATGATTTCTTATTGCTTTATAAAGATGTTTATCTTACTATCAACGATCTTGATCACTCTTTGCCTGCTAGTGTTACATCTTTATTACAGGAATTCTGTGACTTATTTCCAGAGGAAATACCTAATGGACTGCCCCCTTTAAGAGGTATTGAGCATTGCATAGACTTTATCCCAGGAGCATCTATTCCTAATAGACCTGCTTATCGAGCAAATCCAGATGAGACTAAGGAAATACAACATCAAGTGGAAGAGCTCATGAAGAAAGGCTTTGTTCGTGAAAGTCTAAGTCCATGTGCTGTCCCAGTGATTCTTGTGCCCAAAAAGGATGGCAAGTGGCGGATGTGTGTAGATTGTCGTGCCATTAACAAAATAACGGTAAAATATCGCTACCCTATCCCTAGGTTAGATGATATGCTTGACGAGTTGCATGGTGCATGTGTTTTCTCTAAAATTGATCTTAGAAGTGGTTATCATCAGATTAGAATGAAAGAAGGTGATGAATGGAAAACTGCTTTTAAGACCAAGTTTGGGTTATATGAATGGTTAGTTATGCCATTTGGCTTGACTAACGCACCTAGCACTTTCATGAGTTTAATGAACCATGTCTTTAGATCTTTCATTGGTAGATTTGTTGTGGTTTACTTTGATGACATTTTGATTTACTCTAAAAGTCTAGAAGAGCATGTGAATCATTTGCATGATGTGTTTGTTGTGCTTGGAGAGAATAAACTCTTTGCCAATTTAGAGAAGTGCTCTTTTTGTTTGGATTCTGTGGTTTTTCTTGGATTTGTTGTAGGAGCTCGTGGCATACAAGTGGACGAGGAGAAGGTCAAAGCAATCCGAGAGTGGCCAACTCCAAAGAATGCGAGTGAAGTAAGGAGCTTCCATGGATTGGCGAGCTTTTATAGAAGATTTGTTAAGGACTTCTCTACTCTTGCTGCCCCTTTAAATGATTTGGTAAGAAAGAATGTGGTATTCAAATGGGGTGAAGCACAAGAGCGTGCTTTTACCATACTGAAAGACAAACTAACTAAAGCCCCTGTACTTGTATTGCCTGATTTTACTAAGGTTTTTGAAATTGAGTGTGACGCTTCTGGTATAGGCATAGGTGGTGTGTTGATGCAGGATGCCAAACCTATTGCATATTTTAGTGAGAAATTAAGTGGCCCTACTTTAAATTATTCTACATATGATAAAGAGTTGTACGCCTTGAAACGCACCTTAGAAACTTGGCAACATTATTTGTGGCCTAAAGAATTTATTATCCATTCTGATCATGAAAGTCTTAAGTTTCTTAAGTCCCAGGGTAAATTGAACAAAAGACATGCAAGATGGCTTGAATTTATTGAAACCTTCCCTTATGTGATTAAGCATAAGCAGGGAAAGGAAAATGTTGTAGCGGATGCATTGTCTAGGCGTTACACTTTGATTACTTCCATGCACGCTAGATTGATAGGATTTGAGATGTTAAAAGGCATGTATGAGTCTGATTCTGATTTTGCTAATATTTGGAAATCTTGTGAAATGCATGGTGCTAATGACTATTACAGGTTTGATGGTTTCCTTTTCAAAAAGAACAAGTTATGTGTTCCTATGTGTTCCATTCGTGAGCTTCTTATTAAGGAAACTCATGGCGGGGGATTGATGGGTCATTTTGGTGTCGAAAAGACTTTGGCTCTTTTGAATGAGCATTTTTATTGGCCTGGTATGAGAAAGGATGTGGTTGCTGTTTGTTCTAGATGTATTACTTGTAAGCATGCTAAATCTAGAATTCAATCACATGGCTTATATTCCCCCTTACCAGTTCCTTCTCACCCATGGACTGATATTTCTATGGACTTTGTCTTGGGTTTACCTAAATCTTCCACTGGGAAAGATAGTGTCTTTGTTGTTGTGGATAGGTTTAGTAAAATGGCACATTTTATTGCTTGTTCCAAAACTAATGATGCTGTGTATGTGGCAGAATTGTTTTTCAAGGAGGTTGTTAGGTTGCATGGTGTGCCAAAAACTATTGTTAGTGATAAAGATGTAAAATTCTTGAGTTATTTCTGGAAAACGTTGTGGAATAAACTTGGCACTAAACTTTTGTTTTCTACTACAGCACACCCACAAACTGATGGACAGACTGAGGTTGTTAATAGAACTCTCTCTACTTTATTAAGAGCTATCATTCAAAAGAATCTTAAGAATTGGGAGAAGTGTTTGCCCCATGTCGAATTTGCTTATAATCGTGCTGTTCATACTACTACAAAATTCTCTCCTTTTGAAATTGTTTATGGCTTTAATCCTTTAACGCCGTTAGATTTGCTTCCTTTCCCTTCACATGAGTTTACTAACCTTGATGGTGCTAGGAAGGCTAAGTTTGTGCAGGATTTGCATAAGAAGGTGAAAGCCAATATTGAAAGAAGGAATGAGCAAATTGCTAGCCAAGTTAATAAGGGTAGAAGGCGTGTGGTGTTTGAACCTGGCGATTGGGTGTGGGTTCACTTGCGAAAAGAACGTTTCCCAGAACAAAGAAAGTCAAAACTCCAACCTAGAGGAGATGATTCGAGGACGAATCCTTTTCAAGAGGGGGGGAATGATGCAATAGCACCAAGAGACCTTGTTAAGCATAAAAGTGGACTTGATGAAGGATATGGTGCTAAGTTCCAAGCCCAAGAGTTCAAGTCAAATGTGCCTAAAGATCCATTGCAAGGCATAGGAGGCCCAATAACAAAAGCTAGGGCCAAAGCAATGAAAGAAGCCTTCAATAATTTAATTCATAAACTTCATAACTTAGAGCCCATTCACTTAAGTCAAGAGAAGGCCCAAGAAGATGTAAAGGGTGTGATCATGCTAACCATTCTACAAGAGGAGTGCCAAGGCCCAATTGGAGTCCAATTACAAGAGATTAAGAATCATGTGACAACCATGTGATTTTTAATGAAGCATGTGCATCCCATGTGACAAATTAAAGAAGCTGATTAGTTTTGATTAGGATTCCTTTTGAAATTTCATTTTTTATTATTTTATTATTTTTTTTGAACTTGATCAAAGAGCTTATCTTGGAGATCAAGTTAAGATTAGTATCCTAATCTAATTAGGATTATATTAGGTATCATTTAAAATATTTTTAAATCAGGTTTTAGAGTTTTACTTTAATTAGGACTCTAGAAAATTTTGCCTATAAAAGGCTTCCTATTGTACTCTATTTTACACATGAATGAAATTAAGTATTATTCAATTATTTGTGAGGCTTTTGCTTCTTTGTGTTCTCTAAGAGTTCACGTGACTTATCAAAGGATTGGTCTTCCTTTGTGGCGTCTTGAGGCTAGGGTTCTAAGAGACAAGTTCTCTTAGGGTCTTTCCTTTGACCAACATTCTTGTTTCTAGCCGGTCTCAGGCAAAGTGTCATCTTGTTGAAGGTTCCTAGGACAAGGTTCCTAGAGGGTCTCTCATCAAGCGCGGAGTGAAAATAATTACCCAGGGGGTGACAGAACGTAACCTCGCCGCAGCGCAAGAAGTCTCGTCGCGGCATGAGTCGAGGAAATTAATTAGGGAGGTTACAGTAGCAAAACTCGCCATGGCACCATATAGGTTGGCCGCGGCGCAGATCCAACTCGCCGCGGCGAAAGTCAAGAAAATTCCAGAGAGAAACTTGGCCGCGGTGCAATAGTTCCAGGCCGCGGCGCAATAGTTCCAGGCCGCGGCGCAAGGTTAAGAACTTGGTTTTCGAGTCCTAGAACCCAGCTTAGCCGCGGCGGGAAGGTTACAGGCCACGGCGCAGATCCCCAAACTCCTATATTTGACCTAAAAACCTTAATTTCAGTAAGGCTAATGTTAGGGAATAGTCTGAGTACATTGGTGAGATGTTTTTGAGGGTTGAAATTGATTAATGGATTAATGGATGAATCCTAAACCTTTAATGATAGTACAAACCCTTTTATGCATGTTCCCGTTATGGTTGTTAGTTGATGATCCTAGTAGTATCAAGGTTTAAATTTCTCCTATATTTTCTTAATGTAATTAATTGCAACGACTCCAAACCTTGATCATTATTTATTAATTGTGTATTTAGCTATAATCACTGATATTAGAATTTAGGGTCGTCACACATGTAATCAAAAGCTATACAAGTACTACTACTATTCCTTACACTAACACTATTTTTCTTGATCTTTACTTGCCTTCGGAAAGTTCTTTCAATCTTAGGGTCCAGATCAATCAATTTTTCACCAAAGGATTATCATAAACCAATTAGCCAAGTAAGAACTAAGAAATGGCATAAGAACTAGATAAGAAAAATTAAAGAAATAACTTAAAAAAATAGAAAAAATGTCCTAAAAATTAAGAAAATACTTGAAAAATAGAAAAAATTAAGGAAAATGATGGAATTTGGCCAATACAGGGGTTGCCTCACAGTTAAAAGCTATGATTTTTACTTAGTACCATCTCAAATATAAAAGTACTAAGTTTCAAAAATTTTTAGGCAGGTAATTTGAGAACAAATCATAGCACATCGAAAAATCAAATTGATAATTGAATTAGCATAATTCCACACACCAAAAAGAAAGAGAATTAAATTTAAATTAAACTAACAATTACCTAACATATAAAAACACTTTAAAATAGAAAAAAAAAATCACACAAAATGACTCACAAAAATAAAAGAAATTAAATCCAAAAAATCCTAAAAAATTTGAAAAAAATATTTAAAAATTTAGAAAAATGCCTTAAACGTTGGAAGTTGGCCTAAAAATACTATACCAAATAAAATAGTTATTATTTTTACTCAGCACACCTAACAACTTTAGAATACAAAGTTTCAAGAAAATCTAGTTTAGTCCAACAAAAATTCTAGCAAGCAGAACAAGTGATGCACACAACCGAAATGACCAAAATTCAAGTTCAAAACAGGGTAAAAATAGACAAAAAACAAATCTAAAGTAGAGCTAAGACACTTATATAACTTTTTCAAACAATTGAGAATCTAATTTCCCCTATAACAGCACCAAATTTGATTACTTTTATCGAACAGTTACAAATAACTTGGTTGTGAAATAAATTTGTAAATAGTGGTGCAACCAAGATCATCTCCCACAAAAATAGATTCCAATTAATAAAGTTTTCCAAATGTCAAATGCAACTTAAAAACTAATAATTCCATAAATCAATTAGGGGTTTAATGATTGAAATTAAAAGTAATTAGAGAAGTAAAACAAAACTACTAGCTAGAATTAACAGAAGTGACAACAATCAAGCAAATGAAAGTAGCTAGCATTGAGTGAAAGTTTGATTCTCATTATTGAAATTAGATTTCACTAAGAGCTGGACCTAATCCTCTTTTGTGTATTCATAATTAATTCCCTCAAGTTACCACTTAAGAGTGCAAGAAATTAGCAGATTAATAACTCTTAAAACATCAAGACTACACTAGCCTACCAATCCTTAAATTAAACTCATTGAACAAACTAAACATAAAGATTAATTGATTTTAAAGGTTATGCACTTTCATCCTAGATGCTTAATTAACCAATTGAACATCAAGATTCCTCAAATCAACAATTAAGTACAATTTTCCAACAATATTACACAAGAACCATTGCACTAACCAAGCTGAAAATTTAGAAGAGAAGGGGATGAAATGGACAACCATAAAATAGAGAACTAACTAATCAATTAATTCTCCAATTCTTTCTTCAAAAGATCAATCCAATAACTAAACAATTTCAAGAATCCAATCCCAAATTATAACTACAATTATTAAGTAATTACAACCTAAACCTAGACTTATAAAATCAGAAAATTGCAACATTAAAAAGAGAAGAAAAGGAGAAGAGAATTAGCCAAATATTGAAGTAGTTGTCTTAGATTCAAATATGCACTTCAAAGTCTTCATTCCAAGCTAGCTACATAGAAGAATCAAGCTCTCATTGACAACAAATAACAAAGATATTTTTGGTGTAGAGTTTCAATCATCAAGCTTTCAAAAATGAGGAGAGTGTGAATGACGTTCTTGTTCTTGGTTCTATGTGAATCTCCTCCCGATAACCCCAGAGTCCACATCCCTCTCCTTCTCACGTGTTTTCTTCCTTACCTCTCTCTATACCTGAGACTCCTCAATCCACGTCCTTGTTATATGCTCTTTTATTTTTCATAATCCCCAGCCTCTTCTATGTGAATCCTTTTGAACCTCCAAACTCGAGCTAGTCATCCCATGTCAAAACTCCCCCACATGACAATCATGTTTTGGTCTCTACTTTCTAATCCTACATGAACAAATTAGTGGCTAGCTGTGCATGTGCATATGTGTATAAGTAAGTGAAGGGACATGTGAATGGATTGAAAGCCATGGAATGTTTGATGCATGCCATATGTGAATGTGAGAATGAGAACTATGGATTCCATGTGTTGAACTCTTGCTTTTGCATGATCATGTGTCGTGTGTGAGGCTCCTGCATGAATGAGTAAATATGTGTGCCTTCCTTTTCATGTTTCCACATGTGTGTTTTTTCTTCCCCTCATGAATGTGTGAATGCCATGAGTCAATGTGAATGGATGAGTGTTATTGTGTGAGTTGTCTGCCATGCCTACATGTGTGTATATCTTGGACCTGAGACTCCCACCTATCTCTCTAGTATCATCCCATGAGTTGAGTTGGTGTGTGAATCAGAAATGTGGAGAATGTGTGTGTAATGTGTTATGTGACAGAGCACCCCCAGCTCGTTTATGTGTTAATTGTAACACCATATTTAACTAGCTCATCTTATCTCATCTCTAATTGAATTTCTTTGATATGATAAGGTTCTAAGAAAATTTTCATTAAAATATTACATTATTTTTGCGTTGCGTAATGCATAAAATTTTCATTTCGTGTCCCATGGGTCATATGAACCCATCCATCTCATTTTTCTATTTAAATACATGTATACAACTCAAAACCATCTCAAAATATTGCCAAATGCTCATAGCAAACATACACAAAATAATACAAGTTCATTTTGGGTCCAACTTGACAAATTTCTAATGCCACTTTGAAAAATCATAACTGAATCTACAAAAATAAAAATCAAGCAACCTATAGCTTTCTGGAAAGATCTAGATGTTAACTTTATGCTAAAAATAATCTCAAGCCATGAAAACATCATTTGGACCATGTTTGACAACAAAAAAATAACATAGGTTAGACAGCACAGTATTTTTGATATAGCTTACTGATATAAATTTCAAAAATACATAATTAATTCCAAAAAAATCCAATTCAAGCAAAATATACCAATTTGGAAAGCTACAAGTGTTAACTTTAAGGAAAAAATACTCCCAAACCAAGCCAGACACCTTTAGCTACTGAAAACTTATAGAACAATTCATGGACTCGGCTAGCGCTACTACTACTGGCATAGAATTTCAAAATTTCATAACTTTCTACTCATACCTCCTTATAAAATTTTATAGCCATTGGACACCATTTGCTCCATGAATGACAGAGATGAAGTTTCTGACCATATGCATAGTACCTCTGTCAAAATTATAAAGTTTTGCCAACTTTAGAAGTTCACCAAATATTCTCTAGAGTTCCAAATAATATGCACTTTAGTTCCCCAAAAAGTTCTAGACAAGATCTATATTCATGCCAAATTTCATGAGAAAATTCATTCATTTGGTCAGATCTTGACATAAGGTTGAAAATTGGTCACTTTTTGCTTCTTAAGGGTCACAAATGGTCCATTTTTACTTCTAACTTTTCTAAAGCCTCTTGAGCATGTGGAAAAGCATCAAAATAATCTATCAAACATGTCTCAAAGGTCCACAAACCCAGATATTACAATTTCACTCTCCCACTCCAAGGTATACACAAAAGCATATATGAATCATTCTTGCCATACAATGTCCAAACCATGCAACATCATACATCTACTACCAATTCTCATATATACTTTACATATTCATGTAATTACACATGTTCAAGAGGTTATACATCATATACACAATGGAGATAAATTGTTTGGCAATGATATGGCTATAATACAAGTGTTTTTCAACTTCTTTATCAATCTCCTTGCTTTCAAGTGTGTTGGCTCTCATTTCCTTGCTCTTTTGATCCACTTAGACATATTATGTAATGGGAGGAAGGAATGAGATTCCAGGAATCCTAATAGCTCTTATCCCTTTCAAGTATACATAAAGGATGCAAATTCAAGTCTAAAATTATGCATGAATATCATAGAGTGCATAATCATATATAGAACATGTCTTGCACTCAAAGAGTCATATAAAACATATATAAGTTTGCCAAGGAAATGGTTTAGCCTCACCCATTCTCTTTGAGGATTTTGGACTTGCCTCACCCACTATTTTAAGGGACTTTGGACCAAGCCTCACTCTTGATAGACTTTTGGCTTTGTCTGACCCATTTTTGAAGGTTTTTGGCTTATCCTCACCCCAACTAAGAGACCTTTGGCTTCATTGCACTCAAGCAAACCAAAACATGTTCATAAAGCATTATTCAAGTGCATAACAAAGCATCATGGTACCATGGCATGTTAAAACATCTTTCATGACTTAAAACATGCACACGCATATTCAAAGACAAGAAAACATCCAAAGATGCATGAGAGAAAGGGGAGAGAGCTACTTTGCCTATAAAATCACACTTTAACCTTTGAAAATCCTTCTCCTCCCTCAGCCAAACATCTATGAAGAGGTGGAGCTTGATTCCCTTAGCCTAAGCACATGAAATAAGATCCAATTATACTCTTGGAATATTTACCAAAGTCACTCACACACTAGAAAAATTTGGTTGGTCAAATGGTCTAATTATGGTTCCATAAGACACTTAATGAAGTAACCTTGAGAATTCTTGATCTTGGCACCATTCTTCCCTTCCATCTATGACTCTTGACCCCATTTAAACTCCTTGGAGTTATCACACATTTATTTTAAGGAGCCTAACTAGGTGTTACTTTATTATGCTACAATATGGAACATATAACTCCATTTCATTATTCATGACTTCTAAAATTTTTCTAAGGCTTTCTCTCACACTCTCCCATTATATCTGATGCAAAACTAAGTTTAGAAAAAATTAAAACACTCCTTTGATGCTTCATCTCCCCTTGGCTGAACCTATGCTCACCTTGGCACCAATAGAGGTTGTCTTACTTTCCTTGATGGAAGATGCATGTGGGAAGCTCTCTAGAGATCTTAGAAACTCATACAAACACTTACCTTGCCCTATGGACTCTTATATCAAAACAAAATTTTAGTAATGCTCTTGAATCCCTAGCCTTACAATCTTGAATTTCATGGATTATTTCTTGAAATTCTTTGCACTATGTTATTACCTTCACTCTAATTCATGGGTTTCATCTTTGGTTTTGCCCAAAATCCATTCCCTCTTGGCTGGCCATATGTAGGATGAAATGCACATAAAGAAGAACAAGAAAAGGGAAGCATGGAAACTAAAAATTTTACCTTGAATTCAAGCCTTTCTTGAATGTTCTTCCTTTTTCTCTAGCTCTCCTCCTCAATTTTGAACTCCTCTCTCTTGGTCTGAGCTTAAAACAGAACCAATTCATGTACCAAAGCTATAAGAAGAAGGAGGAGGAGAAGAGAAATCAAATTGTTAAAAGAAGAGGCTGGAATTTATACACTTTTGTCATCTTTTTCTCGAATTTTTCCTCAATTCTTGGATGCCACTCCCAGCTGGTCTCCCTTCTGTTCTAAGGCAAAAATAAAGTCGGTCATGTGAGGGAGAGAAGAGGGGGTGTATTTAAGGAGGCTTCTTGAACTTTCTTTTTCAAAAATTTCATTTATGCCCCCATTTCGTAGCTTCTTCATTTTAGGTCTGTTTTAGCTCTTTTTTGAAAACCATCTTTTCCATCATAAAATTTAGATTCTCTTATAAAATGCCTTTAGAATCACTCAATTTGGAGTTGAAACCTTCCCGAATAAATCTGTCAAAGTTCGGGCTCACCGCCGTTGAAAAAATGTATACTAGACGGGTTTTAACTATTTTGGGGCTTTCTATGGTTTTGAGGACCTCTAAAAACTCTAAAAAAATCAAATTTTCCATTTAAAAAGCTCTCTTATGTGTATTCTAAAAATTACTCGAAATTACGAAAATGTCATTATGTTTCATTGTATTTTCTTTAAAAACCCATTTGACTATTCTGGCTCTGGTTTTAGGGTATCTCTAGCCTTAACTCATCATTATTTGAGGTCTAAAATATTACTCTAATTTTATTGGACCTCAAATCACTCTATTTGGGGGGCTTCCTTTTGTATCTGGTGAATTTCATGTGTTTACGAAGAAACCATACGCTACGTTTTTTGCATTTTCTCTTGTTTTCAAATAATCGAATATTACATTAATTCCATGGAGTGAATGATTCTAATGCATCCCTCTTGCATGTGGGCTTATGTGCATTTGATTTGTTCTCCTGATGCCGTGTAAGAGTATATGAATGTAATCTCCTCTTTCCACATGACTTGGTGCATGCAGACGGAATGTCGTGGCTTCCTTAGAGTGAGCTGTCATGTTTCCATGTGCTTCATGTAATTGTGTGAGTGGAATCCGTGCAAGCCTCGTGTGTGAATGTATGAGTGTCAGCATGCATGATTGTGTGTCCACGTGTTTGTGAATAAAGCGCCATGGGTGAATTGAAGCTTCGTGTGTTAATGGGCCGTGAGTGAATTGTGATGAAGCTGCGCTCATTTGATGCATGAAACTCCATGTATCTACATGAGAATGAAAGGGGCCAATGTACATGCATATCTGTAAAAGGGAGAGGCCATGTGTGCTTCAAAGCGGAGAATATGAGAATATGAAATGAAAACCCAAATTGGATCCACTTCTCCAACTCTTCATGTGAAATATCCGTCCCAAATCATCTTCCCTTTTTTTTTCAATTTCCATTTGTCCATTTAAAAAAATCTAAACAAATAATAGAAAATATTAAGTAAAAAATTTTACAAAATTATTTAAAAAGAATTTATGCATTAAAAACAAAAAATTTTACAAATAAATTTCTGGAATACAAAAATATCTAATTAAAATCAAATCTCATTTAATTAAATCTATTAAACCATAATTCATCGTAAAAAATGCCCAAATAAAGAGGGATACAATATATGAAAATTGATATTTATCAGTTCTTTGCACAAAAGTTGAAAGAGAGTTTATTATCAAGATTTGAAAGTTAGAAGGTTTTTTACATATGATCCAAAATTCAGAGAGATAATATGTATTTTAGCCTTTACTATGCAAAACGAGTAAAACAATCAGAATTGAATATCAAACTCAAAATAACTTCATGAACTCCCTTTTTATGCAAACAATTAAGAAACACCGTATTATAGCCTGTACCAATAAAAAAAATGCAAATCATGTTTTTAATCCATCACTGTTGCGCGTGCACACACATGTGTGAACCTACAAATGATAACAACGATGAATCAAAACACTCATTTGATTAATTGTGTATGAATCAACCAACGTACTCAGGATTATTCATAAATGCAAATCGCTTCCTTTTCTTTTGCACTATACAAATCTTAAATTCAAGCTTTATTGCATTATGCTATCTGCTTATCCGAATATAAAAATGAGATAGAGGTTTCATAGAGCTTAAATAGATAGGGTTAAATATGAATTAAATGAAAAGCATGAAGAAAAACAATTCCTCCTTTTTCCTGCTTTCACTACGACCGAGCAATAATTCAAATAAAAAGACAAAACTAAAATCCTAAAGGCCAAAAACAAGAATAATTCAAATACAAATTTACCCAAATTCGGAACTTTTTGATTTAAACATATTAAAAATAAAATTGTGAACACACTTTTTATAAAAATTAAAACAAGAAGAAATTAAAAAATATATATCAAAATCTTTTTTTATTTTGAGTTTTTCATTTGTAATTTTTTTTAGTTTTGTCATTTTAATTTTTGAACCCTTTGTTAGTTAAGATCTTCATTTAATTAATATAGCTTTTAGATTATATCTTGGACTTTATTTTAGGCTTCAGTCATTCTAATTTGGGATTTTAGATCCACTTGGCGATTTTTTTAACAGTTTCTTAAAATTTAGGCCCAAAAAACACATGAAAACCCAATAAAAAAGATATGCCTAGTTCCAATAAGCCATCCCAATTCATGTTTTTATATATACATTTTACAAATAAAAAAATTAAAGAAAACAAAAAATTCTCTCCATCAACTCACGACCTTCTTGTTCAAGACTTCCGGAAAATGATTCCTCAATAGTTCCCTTTAATCCCTTGATCATTGACAACTGAAATCAAAATAAATCCAAATAGGTTAGATTATATCTTTGTTCTTCATAATTTTATGAAGATTTTAATTTAGTTATTACACTTGAAGTTTGATTCTTATAATTTTAAAACATTTGTCAAAAAAAAATCAACTATAAAATCGCGGTATATCACTATTAAAATTGATCCTATGTGGCAAATGAGAATCTGATGTGATATTATATGGTTGCCCTGTCGTCTAAAACATGCCACTAATCTCTACAAGTCAAAAAATAAAAATACAAATAAAAATAAAACTACCTCTCTAGCCCCGGCCACCTTTTCTTTGTCTGCAATATCCGTTTATTGCTGTACATCTTCCGAGTTTTGGCGTCTTTCAATTTCAGCGAAGTTTAGAGAACCCATTCTATTTTTGGCCTCAACATTCTGGTATAGGCTTGATCAAGCTAACACAAATTAATATTCCAACATATGCTTCTGACAAAAATCAAATGGCTAACATTCTTGCCAATCACCTATGGGCATCTCAAAGATCTGTTCTTTCGGAGAATCCCTTGAGATCACATAGAATTCATCGACCTGTGCTTCCTTCAACGATTGGGGAGGGAGTGTTCGAGTCGATTTCGGTGGGATGAACCCAATTTCTTCCTCGGTTGTGGGTGCAGCCTCTGTTTTCTCTTCTGCTGCCGTGATGACTGTTGTGAAATTGCAGGGTTTGAAGGAGAAGAAAAAGGAGAAGGTGGAGGATCGTTTGAAAGAAGAAGGTTTGGAGGAAGAGTGGGTTGGGTGAAGAGGGACGCTTGGGTTGCCGTGGAGGAAGAGATTTTGGATGTTGGAATGGATAAGGTGATCTGGGTTTGGTGGTCTGTTCCCTGCGCTGCTGTTGTCCATTTGATGAACGGAAATAAACAGAAAATTGTGGATGGAGGAAAATGGTCATTCTCTTTTTTTTTGTTCGGTTGCTTACATGTAGTGTCTGGTGGTATGATGGGATAATTTGGTTGCTACATAATGCCACGTTTGCCACGCGGGTCACACCTTAAAATAGGAGATATAATTGACAATTTTGTCTAAAATGTACGAAAAAAAGTAAAATTTAGTGAGTAGATAACAATCACAATAATTGAAAATGGAACTTGTAAACATGAGTTTTTCTTTTCCAAAATAAAAACGTGACAGAGAATTAGTTTCTAGATTATAAAGAAATCACCAATTTGAAAGAATTGAGCTAATAAAAAAATTAGAATTAAATGCATCATTCAAGTAGTTAAGCTAATTTATTCAAAAATCAATGTAAGACATTGCAAAAAAATGGTCGAATGAGACAATTAATAAATATAATTACTTATTAAATAAAGAAAACACATAAAATTCATTTGAAAAACAATAAGTCCTATTAGAATGGGTCTCACATGAAAGGACTAGTTTTATTTTCATTAGGGGCAGCTATATTTTATTGACAAATTTTTATCTTATTGGAAAATGAAGTGCCCTAGATGAGTTAACCTAACCCATGACCTAATCTAATTTTTTGAAAAGAAATTGATTAATTAATTAATAAATCATTTAAGGGGTCCAAAATGAAGTGCCCTAGATGAGTTGACCTGACCCAAAAATCTCTAGATAAGATCTACATGTGTGCCAAATTTCATGGGCAAATTCATTCATTTGGTCTGATCTTGACATTTGGTTGCAAAATGGCTCATTTTGTGTTATATAAGAGGTCCAAATGGTCCATTTAAAGTTTTAAGGTAACCATGACCATTTGAGCACATGAGAATGCACCAAAATGATTGTCTAAACTTGTCTCAAAGGTGCATATACTCAAATTTCTCAAACTCATCCACCTTATGATATACACAAGATTGCATATGCTAGCTTTGGCCATCTAATACCCACGTTATGCTATCTCATATATTTGGCATCAAATTTCATTCATACATTATACATTTGGGTATTTACACTTGTTAATATAATTACATAACAAATTCATCATGGGATTACATCATATGCCTTGTGTATGGCTACAAAAGAGGAAAAAATAGGCCATTTCATGCATTTTGATGTCGATCTTCTTCTCCTTGGCTTGGTGGCTTCCATTACCTTGCTTAATTGATTCACCTAGCATATTAAGACATTGGAGAGGAGGCGATGGGATTCAAAGAATCCCAATAGCTCATCTCCCTTTCAATCACACATAAAGTATATAATACAAGTCTTGAAAATGCATGCATGGGTATATTGAAATATGTGAGCATTCAAGAAACATTCTTAGCATTTAAAGAAGTCATACATAACATACATATTTCTAGCTCATTTTACAATATTCCCATGTTTTACAGTCATAAATTTCGTGAAAGAGTAAGAAAAAGGACTTAAAATAATGTATTTCTTTGCATTACGTCGTGTATGAAAATTCCATTCGGTGTTACGTGGACCTTATGAGCTCATACATCACATTCTAATATTTAATTACATGAATACAACTCATTTGCATCATCAAAAGTAGCCTACATCATGTAGAACTCAAAGGGAAGCTCAAAATACACATTTATTTTCGGCTAGATTTACCCTCTTGTCTATCACAATTTTGAAAAATCATAACTAATTTTAGAAAAATTAAAATCATGCATTCTTGGTCATTCTAGAAAGCTAAACATGTCTATTTGATGCTAAAAATATGTTTAGATCATAACATCTAACACAGAAGACGTTTGACATCTGAAATAGTCCAGAAGTCAGGCTACCCACTGGTGCGATCACAGAATTCTACAGTAAACTTCAAAAATGTCCAATTAATTCCAAAAAAATGTAATCCATGCAAAATGATACCAATTTGGAAATTTATGGATGTTGGCTAGAGGTAAAAAAATAACTTCCGACCAGTTTAAGCATACCCAAACCCCAAAACTCAATTAAACAGCAACTGAGGTCGAGTGAAGTTCTTGATACTGGACAGATTCTTTGAAAATTCATATCTCCCTCTCTAGACATCCAAATGAGGTGCTTCTAGTTGACACAAGTTACTAGGAATGTCTAGTTTCTCTTATAAAATTTCTTGGCAATTGGACATCATTTGAGCCCTATTTGATAGATTTCATTTTTGGATTTGAGTGAACAGTGACATGACCAAAACCAGAAAATTTGCCAATTTTGAAAATTCATCAAATATTCTGTAAATCTCTAAAAATTATTTTTTTTAGCTTCCCAAAAATCTCTCAACTAGCTCTAATTTCATGCCAAATCTCAGATCAAGAAGAGCTCATTTGGGCGGAAAGTGATATATGGTTCCATTATGGTCAATTTTGGCTCCATATAGGATACCAAAATGTCCAAATGACTTTCCTTGGGGTTTGGGACCTCTTGGGCACGCCTAAAAGCATATTTAGGACTTGTGTAAGCTGCCCAAATGGTCTCAAACTCCATGCATCTCATTTTAGCCATCTCATTCACACATATGCACAATTCCATAATGCCATTAAGGAAGCTAATTTGCCATCATATATTCAAATGGTCACGTAATATATCTTCTCATTCATACATGACATATTAATATATTTACATATGTTTATAATATCATAATACATATACATCCATTAATTACATCATTTGCCAATGGAGTGGCCTTAAAGTAGCAAAAATCACATTCTTAATTGTCATACTTTCATCTTCAAGGTGGTTGGCTTCGATTACCTTGTCCACTTGGTCCACCAAGCATGTTAGATCATTGGAGAGGAGGGAATGAGATTCAAAAAATCTCAATAGCTCATCTCCCATTCAATCATACATAATGGATACAAAAAAAGTCTCATAAATGCATGTATGGTCATGTTGACATGTGCAAACATTTAAAAGGCATTTTTATCATTTGAGAAAGTTTACATAGTATATAAAGGCTTGCCAAGCAAGTGGATTGGCCTCACCCAATTTCTTGTAGATGTTGGACTTGCCTCACCCATTCTTTAAGAGATTCTTAGACTCAACCATGCTCTTGGGAGTCCATATCACTTTTGGGAGACTCTTTATATAACACCCCAAAATTAATTAAGGTGTTAATCATGGATTTAGAGTAATTAAGAATAATTAATAAAGGATAATTGAGAAAATTAGTGAATAGAAATTTTAGAAAGATAAATTGTTAACATGGGTTTGAGAATTAATTGGGATAAAAATTTCATCTAGGCCCAAATTAATAGATCATGATGAGAGGCTAATGGAGGCCCAATGAGTTAGGTGCAGATCCAACCCAATTTAGTGTGATAGAGGCCCAAGATCCATCTTGTATAGACTCTTATAAGTGGCCCAATTACCCTTGTGCAGATCCAAATTCTTGAGCTCTTCAAACTTGGCCCAAATCCCATTAAACTTCAGCAACCCAATGTATAAAACTGGCCTAATAAAATCCTGCAGCCTAACACTTAAAAACTGGCCCAATAAAGTTAAAAATCTAGAGCCCATTAGGAGTTGGACTTGGGGCAACCCATGACCCATCCCTTGACCCAACTTAACTCCACTAAAACCCTAAAAACTAACCAGCCACCTCCCACATTCTGTAAAACACAAATACACAAAGCAAATTTAGAGGTGAGAGGGAGAGGCTAGGGTTCTTGGCATAATTCCACATTTTCTCACATTTGGAGCAAGATTTAGCCAAGGTAATAGCTATACAACTTAATCCCCTCATCTTTCTCTTTAATTTGGTCTGATTAGTTTTTCATTTGGAGTAATTTCATTATACCCAAAATCTGAAATGTGGGTGTTTGGGGATTTTCTTGGTGAAATTCGTAGGTTAAGGTTAAGGCTGGTATTAGGTGAGTTAAACCCCCCATTTTGATGCTTTCTTTGTTAGTTTGAGACCTCCATAGCTGATTTATATTATGGGTATTAATTTTATAAGAATTTGCTTAGGATTTTGGGTGGAATATTAAGATTTCTGGAATAGGATACTTAAATCCGAATTTAGTATTTGTGGTAGCTGGGTAAGTATTCTTTAGGTAATTAATAGCATTTAAATCCCTTGGGTACTTGTTGTAACTGTTCATGATGAATTAGAGTAGTAATTATTTGATGCTATGATTATAGGGAGACTCTGTACCATTGGTAGCTATTGCAAATCTGTCTACAAGAGAGGTAACCAGGGTTTACATTAATTCCATGCATGTATCTATTTTAATTTCATATTTCCTGTATATGAATGATTTGAAATGCTGAATGAATTGGTTGGCTATCTATTGTATGATGATTGGACCTTGTGAGTCTATGGTGAAGCTGTGGTGCGGCTGCCACCTGTGCATGTGCTACAATCGAGCACCGGGTTATGATCAAACCCCAAATGCACTAAGCCCTGGTTGTGCTCAATGGGGAGTAGGTGCCGTGGACGGGCCTCTCCCGATGTTAATGGCCTTTAACATGTGAAAATATGATTGCTAGTATGGGATAGTAATCATGATAGCCTAATTGCTTCATTTATGGATATGACTGATATGATTCAAATGTTGATTTTGCTTCATGCATGTATGTTAAATTAAACTGGATTATATCATGGAATTGCCTTGGTTACTAAGATTATTATCTCACCCTGTTTTATGGGATTACAATTTCAGGTAAAGGTTCCTCGGGTAAGGATAAGGGCAAGTAAGTGGATGAACATCCAAGAGCTAAAGCTTAGTGTGGGGGAGCTACACTTGGTCTGAGTAGAATAGAGTAGATGTTAATTTTGTTAGGTCTTGTATAGCATCATCATGTATCTATATTACCAAGTGTAGGAGTCTATATTTTGATAATATGATGTGTACATATTGAGGAGTAGGCCTTACTTTAAATTGGTAATTGATGTATGAGTTTATGATATTTGTTGTAAACCTTATTGAACCTATGATATGACTTACCATTTGGTAATGTAACCTTGAGATATCGATATGAGTCATTGATATATGGAACCTCTAATGGAAAGTGTATCTAATGTTAAATGTCAATGGTACATGATTTGTGTTGTTATTATTCTCTGGACTTGCTAATATAGGGTAATTAGAGAAAAGAAATTGACCCTTGAATCTTGAATTAGAGAAGAGAGATTAGCCAGATGAATTAGGCTAATGAAAGCCATTTGAGCCCCACAATTAAGGTAGAGGAACCCTAGGGTGAGATTGGAGGGAGAAAGGAGAGTATGAGTCTAGATTTTCGGAGTGTAGGACCAGAAGGTACTTTGCCGCGGCTAAAATGGAGTTGGCTGTGGCCAATAGAGGCGAAGTTGCCCAGGGAGAGTGCCAGAGAGGAATTCACCGTGGCAAAATGTAAATTGGCCGCGGTGAAATGGGAGAGGTCAAACTGGAAGTCATTGATAAGCATGAACTTTATATCTTTCATTCTTCCTAACTTAGTCATTTTAATGATCAAAGATGGCTTTAAAGGTTTGATTAGATACAATTTGATTTTATTAGCCATTTATGCACTTTGTGAATTAATTGGCAAAATTATTGAGTTTTAAGGCATGAAATTCTTTTAAATAATTTTGTGGATAATTCTATTGAATATTCTCTATTCTTTTGTGTAGAATTTTTGATGAGCAATTAGCTTGAATGAGAAATTGAATTGAAGGTGAAGATTGAGCTTCAAGTATACTTTTGTGGAGCTAAAAATTTGAGAATGTGAAGCGAGAGCAAAGATGAACGAAGAAGACTACAAGAACTGAATGGATGAAGAAACAAAAGATGTACAAAAGAAGAAGAAGCCATGAGTTCAGATTAAGCACAAAAAGCTTTGAGATGGAAGGAATAAAGGCTCGGGCAAAGCAGCTGCTGAACAGAGCTGAGTTACATGAGAAACTCAGGCACAAGGGCTGAAACGAGAAGAAAATAACGTGGAACAGCGTGGGAACTCATGGCAAGGGAAGGAGAAGCATGTGCAGATTTTAAGGAACAAACACACACACCTGGCAGGAGAAAGACTACAGCTGCTGCATGGAACGTGGAAAAACACGTGGGAATGTGAGCAGAGTGAAAGTGAGGTATTCACGAAGGAGCTGCATGGGAGAAAAGCGAGCTGAACAGGGAAGCAACTATGTGGAGAACTTCCTTGAGCAGAACGAAGAAGTTGTGCCAGCTGAAACAAGAAGTAACTGGCTGGAACTCGAGAACAGCCACGTGAAGAAGCTGCAGAATGAGCATGAAGCAAACTTGAAGCAGAGAGAAAGGACGCTCAGCAGCTGCAGAACGACGAAGAAGAAGAGGACAGCAGCTATAGTTGGAATGAAGAAGAAGAGACTATGAACAGAAAACACATGGCAGCAGACTCGAGCAACACACATGAAGCAGCACAAGCAGAACGATGAAGCACAGCAGCAAAACGAGAAAGAGAAGCAGAAGCAATACACATGAGCTGCAACGTAGGACCCGACGTGAACATAAACAAAGAGGCATGCAGAAGCTACAGTAGCCAACATGGAATATTATATTGATGCTGGGGCCCACGTTTTTACACGCACAAGGGAGCTTCAGATAATGGAAAGAGGCAGCACTTAAACGAAGAGTTAATCACGTGGATTAAGGAAGCTTGAGAGCTGGAGATTTAGTGATCTGGAGGAGAAACTTAAACGTGGTTTCAGCGTACAAATGAGGAACAAAAAGCTGAGCACGTGAATTGATTAATGAATAGCACGTGAAAGGGAGCAGAAATACACACCCAGACGTCTCCATTCATCACACGACTCCAGATCCCTACGCCTCATTAATCCTTATTCCCTCGGTCATTTGCCTTTTAAAAACACCCATGCATCCATCATTCATTCACGTCTTCACGCCTGATCATACCCTCACCTCCTACGCCTCCATCCACACCCACAACGCATCACATCCATTCACCCACGCCTCCATTCATCCATCTCGCCATCCCCTTCCTCCACACACAGGACACTCCATTCCTTCATCCAGAGCCTTCATCCATCCTCCATCTCCATCCACCAAATGAAGCTCTGATTCATTCTTGAGGCTAGCAAGGGAGGAAGCTCTTGAGTAGAAGCTTGAATCCTTGGGGAAGAAGCAGAAATTATGGCTAAGATTTTCTTATTTTTCCTACACTTTTTCTTATTCTGTACAATCTCGGTTGAGTTGTATTTGATTTGGAATTTGTGTAATTAATTAGTGGCTGGTTAGACACTGATTAGGAAACCTTTTTTGTTGATTAATTGGTTGAATTTGAATCTGATTTTTCATTATTCTCTCTAATCTCCCATGTATGCCACGAAGGTGTTCGATGAAATACATGAGTGAGGTTATGTGCTTAAATGTCTATTTGAGAATTCCTTAATGTTTAGTTGGTTAATTAAACATTTTTGGATGATGAATCAGAAGATAATTAATTAGTTAATCAATCAAATTAGATGTTCATTGATCTTAAAGACAAGAGTTAACGGTTTAATGCGAGATTGAGGTCTCAATTCAACATCAGATTGTTAATCTCTTGATTCTTGTGTGGTAACTCAAGATAATTTGTAATGAACTTAATTAGGAATTCTTATACCAGAATTAATCACAATTAGAATAGGATAAGGATAGTGGATACCAAGAGACAATTCCTAAACTAGTCACAAGCCCATCATTCACCATAATTCATCTAATTAGATAGAATTTAGGAATTTTAATTCAATTTAGTTTTAGGTTAGTTTAATTAAATCAAAAACCCCCCAAATTAGATAGTTCTAGGATCTTAGAACACTTAGAGAACCCAATTGAACATTGAATTCCAATTCCAAGGGAGATGACCTAGGTTGTGCCACTTGCTATATTTAATATCCAACCTAGTTTTATTTTGAGGGTTGCACGACAAGCCCGTCAGTCATCCAAAGAGAAATTTACCGCGACGAACTTTTAAGAAAATGTCCTTGGCATTCCAGAGAGGAGTTGGCCGCGGCAGAAGGAGGAATTGGCCGCGGCCAATATCGAGAGGCGAGCGAGGGAGTTCCAGGAGGCTTCTTCACCGCGGCGCCATATAGGTTGGCCGCAGCGAAGATAGCCACGGTGAAACTAGTGAAGAGGAAAGGGGTAAAAACAGAAAGGAATTGGCCGTGGCAAATAGTAATTTGGCTGCGGCTAATATGCTGAAACACTTATATTAACTAGAAAACCTTAGTTTTCCATATGTTAATCACAAGGGATGATCTAGAGTCATTAGGATGAGTTGTAATTGATGAGTAATAGAATCCAAGGCCTATAAATAGATGTTTAATTCCCGTATGAACATAAGTGTATGTAATCGTATGATTGATGGCTCTAATCACATTAAGGTTCAAATTTTTCCATATTTTCATGACTTATGATGATTAATCGTGTGTTTAACCTTAATTATGATGATAAGAAATTAGGGTCGTCATACTTTACTTTGTCTCAACCAATCGTAAAGGTTTTTGGCTCATCCTTACCATGGCTAAGGGTTCTTGGCCTCACCACACTCAAACGTAAGCACACATCATAAATATCATATGAAAGCATATTGTAACATCATGGCACCATGGAATCAAAGTCATGCTAGAACACTTTTCATGGCTTAAAAATACACATACACATATTCAAAGACAAGTAAAGCAAATAATTATGCATGAGAGAAGGAGGAGTGAGCTACCTTGGATACAATTATACACTTTTTCTGTTGAATCCAAGCTTTCTTTTTCGGCCACACACACACAAAAAAGTATGGGGATGATTTCTCTTAGCCTAAACACAATTTATGGAAGCCAATTAGGTTTATAAAATTAATTCCAAGGCCACACAACTTGCTTAGACATTAGGTTAATCTATAAACCTCATTATGATTCTATAATTGCACCTAATGAAGCAACACCCTTTAAATAAATTCTAAGCTTCATTCTTTCCTTTCAAATATGATTCTTGAGTCCTTTTAAGCCTCTTGGAGTCATCACACAATCAAAACCAAGAACCTAACTATATGTTGCTTCTTTAGGTCATAATATGGAACATAAGGTATCAACTCATTCACTAAGCTTCCTAAATTTTTTCCAAGGCTTCCTTTCATATTTATTCATCATATATGACTCAAAAATGAGCTTAAAAAAAATTTAAAACTCTCTCTAGCTATGGAAACCCTTCTTAGCTGAGACAATGAAGCATATTGGGTTCTATGGAGTTTTCTTTGTTTTCTCAAGGGAAGATGCATATGGGGGAACTTTCTAGGATCTTAGGAGCTCAATTAAACTCTTATTTAAGCCTAGGAATCATTGTGCAATGTCAAATTTTGCAAGGTGCACTTGAAACCCTAGAATTTGTATCTTGAAATTTAATTATTTTTTGTTAATTCTCTTTGCATATTCTTAATTTCAACACCCTTTATCCTTAGATTCACCTTTGGTTCTACTTAAAAATCAAATCCTCCTATGGTTTCTTAGGTTAGGTGAAATGGAGAAGGAGGGGAACCAAAGGTAACAACCATGGGAAGAGAAATTACCTTTATTTTCTTGCTTTTTCTCACTTGAATCTTGCTTTCTCCAAGCTCCTCTCTTCAAATCCAAAATTTTCCCTAAGTTTCTCCCATAAAAAAAATCTCTAAACTTTATTTTAATCAAAGGAAACAAAGGAGAATGGAGGAGAAGAGGTTTGGATGGAAGAAAGCATGAAAACTACCAAGAAACCATACCTTAAAGCTTGAATTTCTTCTCCTCTTCTTCTTCCCTTGGTACACCACTCTCCTAGGGTTTTTCCTCTGATTTTGGGCAGAACAATCTGAAGCTATGTGAGTGTGAGAGTGAGGCGCCACCTATTTATAGGGGAGGAAGAAACACTTTTCAAAAATTTATATTTTGTCCTTCGTTCTTGGCACTTTCATTTCTCTTTCATTTTAGTTCTTTTTTAGAACCGTCTTTTCCATTATAAAATTTAGGTTCCCAATTTAGTAAAATGCCTTTGGAATCACTCAAATCAGAGCTAAAACCTTCCTAAACAAATTTGTCAAATTTCAGGTGCACTGATGTTAGAAAACATCCACCGGAGGAGATTTAACTATCTCGAGGCTTCCCATGGTTTTTAGGGCCTTTGAGAACCCCAAAAAACTCAAAAATTTCATTTAAAAATTCCTCCTATGTGAATTCCAAAATTTGCTCAAAATTATAAAAATGCCATTATGTTTTGTAATATTTCTGTGAAAATTTTTTTATTCATTCTAGCTCCATTTTTCCTCCAGTCTAAGGTTAGGATTCTCATTTTTAGGAGTCTAAAATATTACTTAATTTTTTCAGACTTTAACTAATTCATTTTAGGGACTTGCTTTGAAAACACGCTCGTTTTCATCATTTAACGAAAACTGGACATTACAATTCTCCACCCTTTAAAAATTTCATCCTCGAAATTTAGATAACATACCTTATAGGAAAAGTTTTGGATATTTCTTTCTCATATCATCCTCTAGCTCCCAGGTAGCCTCTCTGAGAGATAACCCCTTCCAAACCACTTTCACTTGCATATCGTCTTATTCAGTAACTATTTAAGTTTAACATCCACGATTCGATTGGTGATACTATGTATGATAGATCATCCTATAATTGCACATTCTCATATTCTATGACATGTGAGGGGTCAGGCTGGTACTTTTTAAGCTAGGAAACATGGAATATGTTGTGCACTTGGCTTAAGTTTGGGGGAAGGTCTAGTCTGTATGCCACAGGTCCTACTTTATCAAGAATCTAGAAATGACCTATGTATTTTGGACTAAACTTTTTACTTTTAATGAACCGACCTATCCCTATGACTGGAGAGACTCTAATGAAGACATGGTCTTTAATCTCAAATTCTAATAGCTATTTACGTTTATCTGCATAACTTTTCTATCTACTCTGGGCCATTAGGAGTTTCTTTCTAATGGTCTCGATTTGTCTAGATGTCTGGTCCACTAACTCTGGGCATATAAAGCTCTGCTCTCCTAACTCAACCCAACACATCAGAGACTTACATTTACTCCCATATAATGCCTTATATGGTGCCATCTGTATAATTGCATGATAACTGCTATTATAAGCAAACTCTGCTAGAGGTAAGTATGTATCCTAGTTCCCTTTCATTTCTAACACACACGCCCTTAACATGTCTTCTAACGTTTAGATGGTTCTCTCCATTTGTCCATCCATCTGGGGACGATAGGTTGTGCTAAATCTGAGTCTGGTACTAAAAGCATCTTGTAATGATCTCTAGAAATTCGATGTCAATCTAGAATCTCTATCTGACACTATGCTCCTAGGTACACCATATAATCTGACCATCTCCCTTATGTACAGCTGGGTTAATTTATCTAGGGTATAAATGGCTTTCATAGGTAAGAAGTGCATTAACTTTGTTAATCTATCCACTATTACCTATATCGCATCATACCCCGATGATGTTCTGGATAAACTCATGACAAAATCCATAGCTATGCTATCCTATTTCTACTCTGGGATATCTAGGGGCTGAAGTAACCCAGCTGGTTTCTGTTATTTTATTTTCACTCTCTGGCATACTAGACATCGAGAGACATATTCTGTTATGTCTATTTTCATTCTAGGCCACCAGAACATTTTCTTTAAATCCTGGTACATTTTATTACTGCCTGGATGAATAGTGTACTTGCTTTTATGTGCCTCATCTAATATTTTCTCTCTGATTTCTATATTTCTAGGTACATACAGCCTATCCCTATACCTTACTATGTTATCCGTAGACAGATTGAACTCCTGAATGCTACCCTGGGCTATTTGATGTCTAATCATATTTACAAGGTCATCAGTCTATTGGGCCTCTCGTATTTGATTTCTCAGGTCATTTTCTATTCAAGTTTTACTCATTAATAGTTTCCCTGAATACACCTCATAAGAGAGACTTATATTTCTGAATCTCTTAATCAATTCTTATTCTCAGATCCATACAGGCCATGTGTATGGATTTTTTACTTAGGGCATCAGCTACCACATTAGTGTAACATTCGGTTCTCTAAAAAATGAGAGAAAACTTGAGAAACGTAACGTACAGTTTCTCTGTCAACAAACAAAACTCACTAGATACAAAAGAAATTCCTTCAAAATAAATTAGTTAAGGTCTTAAAAAATTTGGAAAGCATTATAGATTGATATAAATGAGAATCCCAAGCTCAGACAGAAAGAAAAATGGAGCTAGAATGAAGAAACAATTTCTTATGAAAAACTTACGAAATGTAATAGCATTTTTGTAATTTTGAGAAAATTTTGAAATTCACATAGGAAGGCTTTTTAAATGAAAGTTTTGAGTTTCCCAGGATTCTCAGAGGCCCTGAAAACCATGGGAAGACCCGAAATAACTAAAGCCCCTCTTATGGACGTTTTCCAACGTCGATATACTCGGACTTTTACAGATTCATTCGAGAAGGTTTTAGCTCTGATTTGAGTGATTCCAAAGGCATTTTAATAAATTGAGAACCTAATTTTATAATGGAAAAGATAGTTATAAAAAAGGAGCTAAAACGAAGTAAACAAAAATGCCAAAAATGAAGGGCAAAATGAGAATTTGTCTTCCTTCCCCCTTCCTATATATAAGTGGCGCCCCATCTCCTCCTCCATTCAGACCATTATATTTTTGCCCTAAACCAGAATAAAAACCCTAAGGAGAGTGGAGCACAAGAGGAAGAAGAAGAGGAGGAGAAATCCAAGCAAAAAAGTATAAAATTTTAGTAGTTTTTCATGCCTTCGAAACCTCCTATCTTCCATTCTCCTTTGTTTCCTTTGATTAAAATGAAGTTTTCAAATCCTTTTTAAAGGAAAAATTAAGGGGAAAATTCAAACTTGAAGAGAGGATCTTGAAGAAAGCAAGATTTAAGTGAGAAAAAGCAAGAAAATAAGGTAAATCTTATATCCCATGGTAGCTATTCCTCCCCCCTTCTTCTCCATATTTTGCCCCATGTATGTAGATGCTAAAGGGCTGGAATTTTAAGGAGAACCAAGGGTGAATTCTATGAATTTAAGGGAGGAGAGTATGAATATGCAAAGAAAAGGCCATAGATTTTCAAGGTAGCAAACCTAAGGTTTCATAGGTTCCTTTGAAAATCTAATAATATAATTATTTTTAGGCCTAAATGAATGTTTAAATGAGTTCCTAAGATTTCTAAGAGTCTCCCTATATGCATCTTCCATGTAGAAAACAAAGCAAACTCCATAAAGGCCAAAAGGAGACATAGGCTCGGTCTAAAGGGGATGAGACACCTAAGGAGAGTTTTAAAATTTTTCAAACCCATTTTTGAGTCATATATGATGAATGAAAATGAGGAAAAACCTTGGAAAAAATTTAGGAGGCTTAGAGATTGAGTTGATGCTTTATATTCCATAATATGACCTAAAGAAGAAACATGTAATTAGACTCTTTATTTTAATTGTGTGATGACTCCAAGAGGCTTAAAAGGAGTCAAAAATCATATTTGAAAAGAAAGAATGGAGCCTAGAATTTATTTGATAGGTGTTGCTTCATCAGGTGCATTTTTGGAAACATAAAGGAGTTTAAAGACCAAGCTAGAGTCCAAGCAAGTTGTGTGGCCTTAGAATTAATTCCATGAACCTAATTGGCTTCCATAAATTGTGTTTAGGCTAAGAGAAATCATCCTCACACTTTTGTGTGTGTGTCGCTGAAAGAGGAAGCTTGGATTCAAGAGAAAAAGTATGTAATTGTATCTAAGGTAGCTTACTCCTCCTTCTCTCATGCATGATTGTTTTCTTTACTTGTCTTTGAATGTGTGTATGTGTATTTTTGAGCCATGAAAAGTTCTTTAACAGGACTTTAATTCCATGGTGCTATGATGTTACAATATGCTTCCATATGATGTGTGCTTGGGTTTGCTTGAGTATGGTGAGGCCAAGAACCCTTAGCCATGGTGAGGATGAGCTAAGTGTTAGGAATTATGGGAGGCACACAGCGGAAACATTAAAAAAATTTTGATCCCAATTCCCACCAAGGATCCGCCAAAATCACTTAAACTGAATAGGTTCAGAGAATTACCTTTTTTCTTCCGATTGAGTTTGTTGTTTGCTTTTATTTGGATCACAGGAACTGACCGCAGATCAGCTCCCTCTACTGATATCCACACGAACGGGGTTCAGCAACTCAAAGCAGTGTGCTAGCAATCTGTCCGTACAGTCCATACGACGTTTCGTACAATTCCGTACGACGTCCGTACGATGTCTCTCTCTCTAAGGATTTTGGAGGTAGCTCTAGCTCTAGCTATGTATATTATTTTTTCTAATATGGAAACCCCTATTTATAGACTAGAGTTTCAGATATATTTAATTAATCAAAATTAATTAAATATATCTATTAGTTTAAATTCAAATCTATCCTATAGTTTAAATTTAAACTAACAATATCTAGAGCTTAATTTAAATTATCTGATTAGTTTAAATTTAAATCTATCTGATAGAATTAAATTTAAACCTATCTGATAGAATCAAATTTAAATTATCTGATTAGTTTAAATTTAAATCTATCTGATAGAATCAAATTTAAATTAATCCACATATATATATATATATATAATATTAAATATAATATATATATATATAAAATATATAATATATTTCGAATTTAATTATTTATATATATATATATATATAAATAATTCCTCCATCCTAGATATTCATTGAATCTAGACACATTTCTGATTCAATGAATGTGGACATTTTAGTTCGAGTTGGTCCGTTCTTGTGTGCGACCCTGCAGGCCCATATGATGTTGACAGTGGGCCAACTACACTATTTGACCCACAAATCACAAGCGGCCTCTAGCAAGACATTGTGACTACCCAAATCATACGGGATCGATGATCCGATGCAACCTATCTTATAACCCTATCATATCCCTTTTGTCACACGATATCTAGATCGAGTATGAGACATGGAAATGTCATTCTCAACTTGCTCGATCATAACTTTCTCGATCTCCGAGCAGACTGATATAAGATGGAACCTTTTCCATTTGAGCATGGCCATGCATTTCTCAGTCACACTCATCGAGGGGCCCAGAGATATCTCTCTCTATTAATTAGAGGGACAAATTCCATCTTGACCACTCATCTTCCTCTGCATGAATTTCATTATACCTGATCATAGTCTTTATAATCACCCGGTTAAAGGTGATATTAGACTATGCCAAAGTACAGTGTTCTTCATGTAGGAATCTATGGTGATCTCAGGTCCAAGGGATCAATGACATAGTTATATATGAGATAAATTTATGACCTAATCCATGTAACTTATCTCATGACGGGTCTATCCAGCGTCCTGTTCTCTAACACACGCCTATAATTTTGATTCATATCATCATATATGATTAACACTTAATCAATCAAAATCATACTAATCTTAATTCATCGTTGTTCCCACAAGGATGATTGATTAGGGATATTTTGGATAATTCAAAAAATAATTTATCCATGGATATTATTATATATAAACATGCAAATAATATAATAATGTAATAAAAAGAAAACTCTTATTTCGTAATAATAAACAACGTTCGCAATACAATGATTGGCCTAGGGCACAATCTCCAACAACTCCCACTTGTACTAGGTTCAATCATTAATGTTTCTAATACCCATTGACCTAACATGACGATCATGCTTAGCCTGTGCAAGCGGCTTAGTAAGAGGATCAGCAACATTGTCATCAGTTGGTATTTTACATATCTTTATATCACCTCTATCAATGATTTCTCTGATAAGATGATATCGCCTGAGTATGTATTTTGTCCTTTGATGTGACCTAGGTTCTTTAGCCTGTGCTATTGCACCATTGTTGTCACAGAACAAATCTATCGGATTTGAGATGATAGGTACCACCCCTAGCTCAGTGATGAACTTTTTAATCCAAACAGCTTCCTTAGCTGCATCTGATACTGCTAGGTACTCAGCTTCTATTGTAGAATCAGCCACAGTGCTTTGCTTTGAGCTCTTCCAACTTATTGCTCCACCATTCAAACAGAATACAAATCCTGATTGCGATCTAGAATCATCTTTGTCAGATTGAAAACTTGCATCTGTGTAACCATTTACAACAAGCTCGTCATCCAATCCTCCATACACCAAGAATACATCCTTAGTTCTTCTTAAGTACTTTAGGATATTCTTGACGGCAGTCCAGTGATTCTCACCTGGATCTGATTGAAATCTACTGGTCATACTCAAGGCATATGAGACATCTGGTCGAGTGCACAACATGGCATACATGATAGATCCAATAGCCGAGGCGTATGGAATCTTACTCATGCGCTCTCGCTCATCACGTGTACTAGGACACTGAGTCTTGCTGAGATTGATGCCATGAGACATAGGTACAAAACCCCTTTTTGAATCTTGCATACTAAATCTATGCAATACCTTATCTATGTAGGTGCATTGACTTAAACCGATTAGCCTCTTGGATCTATCTCTATGGATCCTAATCCTAAGGATGTAATTGGCCTCGCCTAAGTCTTTCATTGAGAAATACTTTCCTAACCAAGACTTGACAATCTGCAAGGTAGGAATGTCATTTCTAATAAGTAGGATGTCATCAACATAAAGCACTAGAAATACAATTGTGCTCTCACTAACCTTCTTGTAAACACAAGGTTCATCAATATTTTGGATAAAACCAAAATCTTTGACTACTTCGTCAAAGCGATGATTCCAACTTCGAGATGCTTGCTTCAATCCATAAATAGATTTTTGAAGCTTGCAAACCTTCCCAGAATCCTCTGGACACATAAAACCTTCAGGTTGTGTCATATACACATCCTCAAGCAGCTTTCCATTAAGGAATGCTATTTTCACGTCCATTTGCCAAATCTCATAATCATAGTATGCAGCAATGGCAAGAAGGATTCTGATTGATTTGATCATAGCGACTGGTGAAAAGGTTTCATCATAATCTATACCATGTGTTTGTTTGAATCCTTTTGCAACCAATCGTGCCTTGAAGGTATGCACTTGGCCATCCATGTCAGTTTTCTTCTTGAAAACCCACTTGCACCCTATGGCTTTTATACCTTCAGGTGGGTCAATCAAGGTCCATACCTGATTGTCATACATGGATTGCATCTCAGACTTCATGGCTTCTAGCCATTTCTCAGAGTCTAATCCCATTATAGCCTCTTGATAGGTGGTTGGCTCATCTTGATCAATGAGCAACACATCACGATATCTTTGAGGCTGATGTCATGTCCTATCAGACCTTCGTGGGCCTTGTGTTACTTGAGTAGGCTCAACAACTTGTTGTGAGTCTTCTCGATTTTCCATCTCAGGTTCAATGCGATTTTGTGGCTCTTGAACTTCTTCAAGATGTATCTTACTCCCACTGGTTCTTTTAGAGATGAATTCTCTTTCTAAAAAGATACCATTTCGAGCAACAAATAATTTGTTCTTAGTGGGGTTGTAGAAGTAGTATCCTTTAATTTCCTTAGGATAACCCACAAAAAGACATTTTATAGATTTGGGTGCTAACTTATCTGAAGCCTGTTGCTTAACATATGCCTCGCATCCCCAAATCTTAAGAAAAGATAAACTGGGCTTTTTCCCAGTCCATATCTCATATGATGTCTTTTCAACCGTCTTAGATGGAACACGGTTTAGTGTAAACGTAGCTGTTTCTAATGCATAGTCCCAAAAGGATGGTGGAAGATCCGTTTGACTCATCATGGATCGAACCATATCTAATAAGGTTCGGTTCCTTCGTTCAGAAATGCCATTCCATTGTGGCGTTCCTGGTGGGGTTAATTGTGAGACAATACCACAATTTCTAAGATGGTCAATAAACTCTTGGCTCAAATATTCACCACCTCGATCGGATCGAAGTGCTTTAATAGATTTACCAAGCTAATTCTGTACTTCATTTTGGAATGTTTTGAACATTTCAAAAGCTTCAGATTTGTGTTTCATTAAATAGATGTAACCATATCTACTATAGTCATTTATAAAAGTAATAAAGTACAAGTGGCCTCCTCTAGCAGTTGTACTTAGTGGACCACATACATCAGTATGTACTAGGCCCAATAAGTCAGTGGCCCGCTCACTGTGTCCAGTGAAAGGTGCCTTAGTCATTGATAACCATAATATTTTATATATTTTAATCCCTTAACTTCGGTGTTTTAGTACCCAAATATGGCTTTAGGAATTTAATTAAGTGGAATTTGATTTTAATTTGCCATTTTTACATTTGAGGAATTAATTTGCAAATTATTAATTCTTAATGCTTAAATGTATCTTAAATCATTTTTTGGATATTTTCACTTAATACTTTTCATGCTTTTTGTGTAGATTTTAATGAGCAAATGATGCTTGATGAGAATTTGGGTTAAAGAAGAGAAGAACCTCCCATATCCAGCACATGACACATGAATTTTGTTTGAGGGAAGTGAAGAACAGAGCAAGCCATTGATTTCTGAAGCAATACAAGCTAAGGAGCTGGTCATGAGCTGAACAAAGACGCTGAAGCTACAGCTTTAATGTTTGACAAAGGATGCATGAGCTGAAGAAGCTACAGGGCTGGAAGAGCAAGTTACACGAGCTGAAATAGAGTAGAAGCAGCTCACAAACTCCAGCAGAAACAGAGGAGAAAGAAGTGAGAAGCTAATACAGAGGAATGAAGCTACGGGTTGCATGTATAGAATAAGATGCATGTGCTTCTCACGAGGAATATGCAGCAGAAGAGGAGAAGAGATTAAAACAATCTCGAGCTGCAGATTACTGAGCCATTCATGCATGAAGTACACGAGGAAGTCTGGGCTGATGACACACAAAGGAGCTGAAGTAACACACAAACCAGAAGCAATGTCCAGTTGTACGTAGGAGCAGCAGAATGAAGAGAAAACCATTATGCACACGTCATATGTAAGCAGCCAAATGGGAATGAAGTGTCAGCTGAACCATGTGAAAAGAAAAAGCAATGAGCTGTCCAGAACGTGGAAAACGTAAAAGAAGAGCTGCTGAACAGAGATGAAGCTACGTGAGAAACTCCAGCAAATGAATGAGAAGAGAACCAGCTGCAGCGTGAGAAGAAGAAGCTACGTACATGCAGAACAGAGGAGGTTCAGAAGCAACACAGAATAAACGAAGAAGCAGAAGAAGAAGTTGAACCTAAGAATGAGAAGTAACGAGTTGAAGTCTGGACAGCACGAACAGAAAATCGAGGAAGAAGCTTACATGCAGAAGTTACGTGCTATGGCTGGAGCTACATCTGAATTCATATGGAATAAACTATAATAAAAAAATAAAGTGGGACCCACACTCACCTAAACAAAGTTGGAGAAAATGCTTCGGGTATTTCCACCAGGAACAGCACGTGAAGAGCACACATGAAGGAGCTTCAGCCGATTGAAATTAGAGATGGGAGCACGTGTTTCTCACAAGGCAATTAAGAAAATGCATTCGGGTAAGTGAGAATGAAGCTGAGCACGTGGAATCAATAAAGGAATCACGTGAGAATGAGGCTGAAGGCAGAGGAGAATTCACGTTAAAAACCACACCTCCGTCTTTATTCATACGCCTCATTTAACCCACATTTCCATCCATTCCAGCGTACACACCACTCCACGCCTTCACGCCTCCATTCACAGAACCATCTCCATTCCATCTCCATCTCCATACCACCACGATGAAGCTTTGATTCAACCTTGAGGCTAGCTTGGAAGCAACCTTGGAGAAGCTTGAATCCAAGATTTGAAATCAGAATTCTGGCTAAGCATTTCATTTTATTTTCCTCTCTTTCTATATCAATTTTTATTATTTTATATGCTTGGTTGAGTATGTAAGTGATTGAAATTGATGTAGTTCATGATTGATGGCTGGTTAGACATTGATTAGGAAAGATATTGGCTGATAAATTGTATGAATTAAGTACTGGATTTTCATTTTCCTACAATTTTCTAAGTGTGTAATCAAGGTGTTTGATAAAATGCTTGTGAGAATTAGTGTGCTTAATTGTTGATTTAAGGATTCCTAGGAGTTTAGTTGGTTAATTAAACATTCTAGGATGTTAATTCAGTAGCTAATCAATCAATTAATCATTCAATTTAAATGTTCATCGATCCTAAAGGCAAGAATTAATGATTTGGTGTAGGATTGAGGTCTCAATTCAACATTAACTTGTTAATTTCTTGAATCTTGAATGGTTATTCAAGATCATTTACTAATGAACATAATTAGGAACTCTTAGGCTAGAATTAATTATAATTGGATTAGGATAAGGATAGTGGATACCAAGGGATGACTCCAAAGCTAGTCACAAGATCATCATTCACTTCATTAGTTCATGCAACTAGGAATTATGAATTTTAATTCAATTAGATTTCACTTAGTTTAATTAGATCAAAACCCCCCCTTAGTTTAGAAATTTTTAGAGTCTTTTAACACTTAGAAAACTCAATTAGGCATTGAATTCCATTTCCAAGGGAGATGACCTAGGTTGTGCCCTATAATGCATTTAATATTCAACCTAGTTTTATTTTGAGGGTTGTACGACAAGCCCGTCAGTCATCTTTCCTAATATACAAGATTCACATGTGTCAAATGATTCAAAATCAAATGATTTCAGAAGTCCATTTTAATGGAGCTTTGAAATGCGTTTCTCATTTATGTGGCCTAGATGACAGTGCCAGAGATAGGTCGGATTCAAGTCGTTAGTCTTGATCCTCTTGGTAGTTATGTTATAGACATCTTGATTATTGGGAATATCAATATTTAAATAATAATGACCACCATGTAAATCACCATCCGCATAAAAAATGTCATTACGATAAATAGAACATTTATTATTCCCAATAATTGAAATAAAACCTTCCTTATCCAAATAAAAAAGTGAAACTATGTTTCTACTCAAAGCAGGAACATAATAGCAATTGTTCAAAATTAACAAAAGCCCATTGGGCAAAACTAATTCATAAGTGCCTACGGCTAAAGCAGCAACTCTTGCTCTATTTCCAACTCGTAGGTCTATTTCGCCCCTTTTCAACTTCCTACTCCTTTTGAGACCCTGCACATTTGTACAAATGTGAGTTCCACATGCAGTATCTAATACCCACGTAGGAGAAGTAGAAAGATTAATTTCTATAACATAGATACCTGAAGTAATAGCCCTGCTATTCTTCTTTTTCTTTAGATCTTCCAGGTAGAGCTTATAGTTTCTCTTCCAATGACCGGGTTCATTGCAAAAGAAACAAACTCCTTCCTTGGGAGGCTTTGCCTTCTTGGCTTCAGGCTTGGGTTTGGGCTTGTTTTGGTTTTTGAACTTATTGTTCAGGTCCTTTCCTTTGCCTTTGCCTTTCTTTTTCATTCCTTTACCTTTCTGAACCATTAAAACAGAGCTTGAATTTTTCTTAATATTTTGCTCGGCAGTTTTAAGCATCCCATGCAGTTCAGAAATAGATTTCTCCATGTTGTTCATATTGTAGTTCATGACAAACTGGTCATAACTTTCAGGGAGTGAGTTTAAGATCAAATCTGTAGATAACTCCTGACTTATGGGAAATCCGAGCCTCTCAAGGTGATCAAGGTAGCCTTTCATCTTCAAAATATGAGTGCTAACTGATGCACCTTCAGCCATTTTACAGGAATGTAAGGCCTTGGTGGTTTCAAACCTTTCCTGCCTTGCCTGTTGTTGGAACATTTTCTTGAGATGTACAATCATCTCAGAAGCCTCTATAAGTTCCAGATCTCTTTGAAGTTCTGGGACCATGGTGGCTAACATCAAGCATCCCACATCCACAGGATCATTGATATGCTTGGTGTGGGCATCCTTCTGTGCTCTTGGAGCATTGGCTACAGGCTCCTCAGGAATGGGCTCATCTAGAACATATAGCTTTCTTTCCTGTTTGAGAACAATTCCCAAGTTTCTAAACCAGTCAAGAAAGTTTGTCCCATTGAGTTTGTCCTTCTCAAGGACGGATCGCAATGATAGTGTAGCAGAGTTATTTGTTGACATTTTTTCTACAACAAAATATGCAAAAATCAAATTAATAACTTTCCACTAAAAACAACCCTCAATTTAATTTAGTGGACTAAGACCCATATTTCACTTAATTATAAGTCTGCTTTGGCAAGACGCTTAAAATTAAGTTATTTAGGTAGGTAACTCGTTTACCAATTACATTACATGTAACTCTTAGATCTTTTATAGGATTCATTCATCACATGATTCGGCATGTTTAATCCCATCAATGCCTTGAAACCCAAAACCATTTTGATAGTTTCAATTAAGTCACACCACTATGAAACTTATGAGTATCGCCATTACCCAATCTGTCTTACTAAGATAACATAAATGTATCCTACTTTGGTGGAACCTACAGTCAGGTGATCAAAGTCTTGACAGATGTTCATTAGTGGGTGGCATTATAACTTAATATTTTATATGAGGGATTTTATTTCATTATTTCATTAAAACTAGTTGTCACACAATTATATACTACGATGGCATACATACATGCATATGATCTCATCATAAATCTTAAAATAAATGTGACACAATATGGCCCATCTATCCTATCTCCTCACAAGCCAATGAAAGGATTCCTCTAAGATAAGATCTATATATACAAAGAGAAACCTCGTTTAAACATTCGAGGGGAGTGTGAGATGAGAAAAGAATGTACATTCAGAATGAATAGAGAGAGGCACGACAAGCAGGTCGTATTTTAAAAAATTACAAATCATAAGTATCCTAGGGCCATATCATGCACCATACCCATCCAAGCAAATCACAATACACATATTACAAATATCTCATTTAATATGAAAGGTTGTAAATTTAGTGAATTAATTTTAAAATAGATTGTGTTGTGCTAGGATTAGATAGCAATGGCGGATTCATTCAATGTATCACATACATAGCGAAACGAATTCGCATTGAAAATAAAATATAATCTGTACAAAATAAATATATATATATATGTAACAGATTAATAATTATGTTCCCAATCACATTGAAAACTATACATATATCATATATGTGAACGAATTAAAAGAACTTCTACGCTTAGATTTCATACTTTTTTTTAAAAAAAATAATTTGATCAAATTAATATCGCATACATATCTTATATTAGCACATGCGAAAAAATTGATTATAAGATAAAATTCTTATAACACACAGGTATTCAATTTAAGCAATTATTGATGAGGCTCTGATACCACTGTTGGGAATTATGGGAGGCACACAGCGGAAACATTAAAAAAATTTTGATCCCAATTCTCACCAAGGATCCGCCAAAATCACTTAAACTGAATAGGTTCAAAGAATTACCTTTTTTCTTCCGATTGAGTTTGTTGTTTGCTTTTATTTGGATCACAGGAACTGACTGCAGATCAGCTCCCTCTACTGGTATCCACACGAACGGGGTTCAGCAACTCAAAGCAGTGTGCTAGCAATATGTCCGTACAGTCCGTACGACGTTTCGTACAATTCCGTACGACGTCCGTACGATGTCTCTCTCTCTAAGGATTTTGGAGGTAGCTCTAGCTCTAGCTATGTATATTATTTTTTCTAATATGGAAACCCCTATTTATAGACTAGAGTGTCAGATATATTTAATTAATCAAAATTAATTAAATATATCTATTAGTTTAAATTCAAATCTATCCTATAGTTTAAATTTAAACTAACAATATCTAGAGCTTAATTTAAATTATCTGATTAGTTTAAATTTAAATCTATCTGATAGAATTAAATTTAAACCTATTTGATAGAATCAAATTTAAATTATCTGATTAGTTTAAATTTAAATCTATCTGATAGAATCAAATTTAAATTAATCTACATATATATATATATAATATCAAATATAATGTATATATATATATATAATATATAATATATTTCGAATTTAATTATTTATATATATATATATATATAAATAATTCCTCCATCCTAGATATTCATTGAATCTAGACACATTTCTGATTCAATGAATGTGGATATTTTAGTTCGAGTTGGTTCGTTCTTATGTGTGACCCTGCAGGCCCATATGATGTTGGCAGTGGGCCAACTACACTGTTTGACCCATAAATCACAAGTGGCCTCTAGCAAGACATTGTGACTACCCAAATCATACGGGATTGGTGATCCGATGCAACCTATCTTATAACCCTATCATATCCCTTTTGTCACACGATATCTAGATCGAGTATGAGACATGGAAATGTCATTCTCAACTTGCTCGATCATAACTTTCTCGATCTCCGAGCAGACTGATATAAGATGGAACCCTTTCCATTTGAGCATGGCCATGCATTTCTCAGTCACACTCATCGAGGGGCCCAGAGATATCTCTCTCTATTAATTAGAGGGACAAATTCCATCTTGATCACTCATCTTCCTCTGCATGAATTTCATTATACCTGATCACAGTCTTTATAATCACCCGGTTAAAGGTGACATTAGACTATGCCAAAGTATAGTGTTCTTCATGTAGGAATCTATGGTGATCTCAGGTCCAAGGGATCAATGACATAATTATATATGAGATAAATTTATGACCTAATCTATGTAACTTATCTCATGACGGGTCTATCCAGCGTCCTGTTCTCTAACACACGCCTATAATTTTGATTCATATCATCATATATGATTAACACTTAATCAATCAAAATCATACTAATCTTAATTCATCGTTGTTCCCACAAGGATGATTGATTAGGGACATTTTGGATAATTCAAAAAATAATTTATTCATGGATATTATTATATATAAACATGCAAATAATATAATAATGTAATAAAAAGAAAACTCTTATTTCGTAATAATAAACAATGTTCGCAATACAATGATTGGCCTAGGGCACAATCTCCAACACTAAGAACCCTTAAGATTGGTTGAGACAAAGCAAAGAATCTCCCAAAAGCAAAATGGGCTCCCAAAAGCATGGTTGAGTCCAAGAATCTCTTAAAGAATGGGTGAGGCAAGTCCAACATCCACAAGAAATTAGGTGAGGCCAATCCACTTGCTTGGCAAGCCTTTGTATACTATGTATGACTTTCTCAATTGATGAAAATGTCTCTTAAATGTTTACACATGTCAACATGACCATACATGCATTTATAAGACTTATGTACATCCATTATGTATGATTGAATGGGAGATGAGCTATTGGAATTCTTTGAATCTCATCCCCTCCTCTCCAATGTTCTAACATGCTAGGTGGACCAAGAGAGCAAGGTAATGGAAGCCAACTAGCTTGAAGATGAGAGGATGATATTAAAGTGCTTGAACTTTATTACTTTAAAGCCATGTCAAAGGCAATTGATGTAATCAATGGTTGTATATGTATTATGATGTTATGAAAACATATGCAAATATGATAATATGTCATGTATAAATGGGAGAATATGCTATGTGACCATTAGATTGTGATTAGAACATGTTTTAGCAAATGTGCTCCTTGGATGACATTATGGAGTATTACATAAGTGTGAGTGAAATGGCTAAAATGAGATACATGGAGTTTAAGACTATTTGGACAGCTCACACAAGTCCTAATTATGCTTTTAGATTTGCCTAAGAGGTGCCAAAACCCAAGAAAGCCATTGGGACATTTTGGTATCCCATATGGAGCTAAAATTGACCATAATAGAACCCTATGTTACTTTTTATACAGATAAGCTCTTCTTAATCTAAGATTGGGCATGAAATTAGAGCTTGTTGAGAGATTTTCGAGAAGCTAAAGAACATAATTTTTGGAGGTCTACAGAATATTTGATGAATTTTCAAAATTGGCAAATTTTCTGGTTTTGGTCATGTCACTGTTCATACTGGTCCAAAAATGAAATCCATCACATAGGGCACAAGTGATCTCCAATTTCCATAAACTTTTATACAAAGAAACTAGACATTCCCAATGACTTGTTCCAACTAGAAGCACCTCATTTGGATGTCTAGAGAGGGAGATATGAATTTTCAAAAAATCTATCAAGTATTAGGAACTCCACCCGCCCTCAGTTGCTATTTGATGAGTTTCGAGGTCTGGGCATGCCTAAGCTAATCTGGAGTTATTTTTTCCCCCTAGCTATCATCCACATATTTCCATATTGGTATCATTTGCATGAATTGTATTTTTTTGGAATTAATTAGATATTTTTGAAATTTGTCACAAAAACCTGTGACAGTACCAGTGGCCAGTCTAACCTCTGGATTTTTTCTAATGTCAAACTGTTAGATGTTATGATTTGGACATATTTTTAGCATAAATTATACATGTGTAAATTTCCATAATGACCAAGAATGCATAATTTTGATTTTTTTAGAATTAGTTATGATTTTCCAAACTTTATGACAAAAATGAGGAAAATCTGGCTGAAATTATATAGATGTATTTTATGCTTCCCTTTGAGTTCCATAAGATGTAGACCAGTTTAATGATGCAAATGAGTTTTATTCATGTAATTAAATATGATAATGTGTTCTATGAACTTACATGGTCTACATGACACCGAATAGAATTTTTATACATGACGTAACACAAAGAAATGTATTATTTTTAATCCTTTTTCCTTACTCCTTCATGAAATTGATGATGTAAAGCATGGGAATGTTAGGAAATAAGCTAGAAATATATGGTATTATATTTATTGGTAACAGAGTAAAGTTTCAGGCTCCCTTGGATTGGATTTGGCTTGAGGATGTAGCAATAGGGTTATGTAGAAGGCTTGTATAGTTATGTAAAGTCTTATATGAGATATGTTAGGTGTATGAGTATAGTTTGTGGCTTTGTTCATGATGAATAAGTTGTACAATAGTCTTAGAGTAGTTAATGGATACCGAGAAAGAGTGACCTCTAAAGTAGCTTAAGCAGAGTTAAGCTTGAGCAGAGCTAAGGGATCTAACGGCTAGAGCTTTATGAAATATGATGGCTCACCAGGATCAGTGGCAAGCCTTAAGTATGAATGACAAGAAATGATCTCGTTGATAGGAAGAGGCTTGTTAGAGAAAATATCTGAGGTCTAATTCTCCTTGGTGGTCATACTCAGACCATTCTGAGATGTCTCGCGTAATGCAGAGACAAGTAGTGATGCAGCGTAATATGAGATAAAACTATGGCTACACAGGACCAGTTTGGAGGGGAAGTGAGAAAAAGAGTCACCCCCAGCCACAACACCCAAATGTCTAGATAAGTTTTAGAGCCTAAAGGCTAATTCCCTCAGGCCAGAGCTTGAGTTACAAGCTACATCCTAGAGCCTAATGGTCCTGAGATCATAAGTTGTTATGTATGAGTGAAGCAAAAGGTAAAACCCTCTAGCTGGATGACAGGCTGGATATAGAGGCAATGAGGCTCGGGTTTGTAGCTAAAGGTGAAGTCGCAATGTATGAGGAAGCAAGCCAATTAGAGGCCATTAGCTGTGGCTAATTAATTGCTTAGTCATGGCCAATTATTCTAAGAAGCAGCAAGGTAACCCAGAGAGTTCTGCGCCATGGCCAATTAAGAAGTCAACTGCAGCCAATAGTCAAATAGGAAAACTAAAGTGAACCCGATGCTATTTAGCTGTAGTGAATGATATGTCAGCCGCAACGAATGTCACCATGAATGCCTTGTTGGTCATACTCAAGCTAACTTGAGAAAGGAGTCGATAAGGGGTTAAATAACCCACAGGGAGTGGGAACCCCTAGTATAAGTAAAGAAAAGGAATAATGAATAGTCACAGAAAATTAGTAAGAAACCTGTAGCCCTAGTAGTTGAGACTGAGAAAGAGCTCAGCATAAAAAAAGTTAGACACAGGGATGATAAAGTTGTTGAGACCCACCTTTAAGGCGTTGACTCCAACTTAGGTTGCTACATTATGAGACACTAAATGATAGAATGTTAGTGTAATCTTATAATAATGTAAGATAAGACTACTAGCAATGAGACACATAGTGAGTAGCCTAGAAAGGTGTACCTCATAGGTAACACCTAGAGGTAAGTATGAGTAGCCCGATAACAGAGACTCAAAAAAGAATCAAGATACTTAGTAAGCTACAGGTCCAATGAGATGGCTAGCCTACACTAAACATAAGTTAAAGCCTAAAGGAAATGACCAGTAGCATTGTTCCTGGTGAAATATATGAATGAAAGGCTTAGTAAAGGTTCTCCCTGAATCGAGAAAGAAAAGATGAGGCATCTTGATGTTGGGGAAACCACTTAGTAGCGATTAGTAAAATCCCCTAGATAGACCCCCCCTAAATCATAAAGTATGGTGATAAGAGAAGCGAGGAAGAGCTGAGAAACTAGCTACAGAAAAGATACCCTCACTGTAGTAATGATTAAATGCACATACTAAGCCCCAAAAAGTAAATAGATAAGGGTCCAATAGTTAGTTAGACAAGCTCCCTAATATGAGAATGAAATGGGCTTAAGACACGTGAGTAATTAGAGCACCCAGTAGAGCATAATCTTTCAGTGAGGTAGAATCCAGATAGTGAGAGTACATGTTCCAGATTGAGTTAGCAAAACCCTAAAATCAATATACTGTGCTCCTAGGGATGAGGCTAAAGAGATCAAATAAAGAGAAAGCTTAGCTCTGATCCAAACATAGAAACAAGCTGAGACAGACAGTTAGTACCTTAGTACCCTTAAGGAAGCTTAAGAGAGCTAGAGACTGCCCTAGAAGGCGAGTCTTATATGATGTAGGGACAAGTGTAAGTCGAGAGTGCCATACAATGAAATTTCTAGGATTATATGCAATAGAATCCTTCTTACCAAGGGATGGTCTAGCTAAGAGTAAGAGTATGAGCGAAAAGTAGACCCCTTTGATGTTATAGAAAGTGAATAAGTAGAAGAACCCATGAAAAGTACAGGTGCTCTTGAGCATAAAGAAACCTGAACTTGCAATAGAAACAACTAGTAGTAAAATATCCTTTTACCTTAGTAAGAGGATAAGAAAGATAGAAGAAAAGATCTGACAGTGTTCAAGCCGAAGACATATTAGATTGAGAATAAATATTCAGTTAATGTGCTTGAGTACTTAAGAAAGCACACTTGTCCTTGTCATAAATGCCCTTCTAGCATGATACTGCCCGAAGTAAAAATAGTCGGGCAATACTGAGAGATCTCAAGACGTAGTAGAGGAAGAATCCTACTTTCCCTAAGTACTCTACGAGAATAGGGCAGATAGAGAAAAGTAAGAGAGAGATACTTTAGATTATTGGGAAACTTGCAATATATAGGCAATAGTGACTTTGAGCTTAGTCATGAGGCGCCCATGTATTAGTGTTTGATGTTATGGTTTACTTGCAATAGTGGTTACATGATATTGGGCCTGATTAACCTACTAGTAATTTAACTTGAGTGCATAGCAAACAATGACATCAATCACCAAAGTGCCCCAATAATTAAAAGGTATCCCAGTTAAAGAATGAGATAAGTCATAAAAGAAAAGTAAAGAGATTCCAGTAATATTGTAACACCATAACTTCTAGCTCATTTCATGCCATTCTAGCTCATTTCATGCCATTTATAAGCTTTGTATTATCAATCCCACAAGAGCATATGAGAAAGAAGATAAAAATAATAGACTTTTTCTGCGTTGCGCTATATCTAAAAATTCAATTCGGTGTCACGTGGACTGTATGAGTTCATACTATACTTCCTCATATTTAATTTCATTATTACAACTCATTTGCATCATGAAAACATGCCTACAACCTATGGAAATCGAAATGAAGCTCAAGATAAACAAGCACATTTTTGGCCAGATTTGCTCCATTTTCTAACCCAACTTTGGAAAATCATAACTAAATCTAGAAAATTCGAAATCATGCAATCTTTATCATTATGGAAAGCTTAGGATGGCAATCTTCTTTCTTCAAGGTGGTTGGCTCCCATTGCCATGTCCACTTGGTCCACCTAGCATATTAGGACATTTAAGAAGAGGGAGTGAGATTCAAGAATCTCAATAGCTCATCTCCCTCCTCCTCCCAGACCACAGACCCAGGGTAGAGTCTTTGCCCTATCACAGCAGGAGGCTAGCTGGTCCCCGAGTCTGATCCAAGGTACTATTAAAATAAATGATTTTTCTGTGACTGCATTATTTAATTCGGGTGCTAGCCATTCTTTTATATCATATGACTATGTTGAGAGGTTGGGTCTGAGTATGCATATATTGCCATATGAGTTGCATGTATCTACCCCCACAGGGAACCGAGCCATTACCTCCCATGCTTGTTTGAATTGTGTGATCCAGTTTAACCATTGCCTGACCACCCTTGATTTGATTTGTATGCCCCTCATTGATATTGATGTGATTATTAGCATGAACTGGATGTCTGCAAATAATGCCACACTAGATTGTAGCCACAGGTGTATCACTTTACCTGAGTGTGGGACTGTGCCTAATACTAGGGCTGAGTTATCTATCATGACCACCTCCCAAGCTGAGAGATCACTAGGGCATGGTTGTCAGGGGTATCTGGTCTTCTTTTCAGTTCAGGCTGAGGTAGAAGAGGGTATAGAAGAGATTCCCATAGTGAGGGAGTTCCCAGAGAGAGAGGTAGAGTTTCCTATAGACATTGTACCTGGGGTAGGTCCAGTGTCTAAGGCCCCATATAGGATGGCTCCCACCGAGCTAGCAGAGCTTAAGAAATAGATAGAAGAGCTCTCTCCACCTTCTCTCATGCATGGATGTGTGTTTAGCTTGTTTTAGAATGTGTGTATGTGTATTTTCAAGCTTTAAAAAGTATGCTAGCATACCTTTATATGCCATGATGCTTGATGCCACGTTATGTCTTCAAATGATTACATGATGTTTGTGTGAGTTTGCTTGAGTGTGGAGAGGCTAAGAACTCTTCCCTTGGGTGAGGATGAGCCAAGAACCCTTGAGCTTGGTTGAGACAAAGTAAAGAGTCTCCCAAAAGCAAAGTGGGCTCCTAAGAGTATGGTTGAGTCCAAAGTGCTTAAAGAATAGGTGAGGCAAGTCCAAAATCCATAAGGAGCTAAAACAAAGGAGAAACAAAAAGGCAAAGTATGAAGGGCAAAATGGGAATTTTTGAACAAGTCACTTTACCCTAGCTATATATAGGTGGCACCTCACACTCTCCCTTATTCACTTTAGAATTTCTAGCCCCAAATCAGAAGCAAATCCTTTGGAGAGTGGCACACAAAGAGAAAGGAAGAAGGAGGAAAGATTCAAGACTTTAGGTATAGAATTTTGTTTATTTTTCATGCTTTCTCTCCACCACTTTCTTCTCCTTTTTTTCCCTCTTCTTCTCCATGATTTTTTCTGAAGTTTTGAGGGCTGTTTTGAAGGGAGAACAGAGGGGAAAGTTCAAATTTCAAGTAAGGAGGCCAAGGAAAGTAAGAACAAGCAAGGAAATCTAAGGAAAACAAGGTATTTTGTGATTCTTCCACTTGGTCTTCTTCCTCCCTTCCTTGAGCATTTCGACCTAGACCTAGACAGACCTAAGGAGTCAGAATCCCTGTGACTGGAGATACTCTAATGAAGACATGGTCTCTAATTTCAAACTCTAACAGCCGCCTACGTTTATCTGCATAACTTTTCTGTCTACTCTGGGCCATCAGAAGTTTCTTTCTGATGGTCTCTATTTGTTTGGAGGTCTGGTCCACTAACTCTGGGCCTATGAGGCTCTGCTCTCCTAGTTCAACCCAACACACTGGGGATCTACACTTCCTCCCATACAATACCTCATACGGTGCCATCTGTATACTTGCATGATAACTGTTATTATAGGCAAACTTCGCTAGAGGCAAGTATGTATCCCAATTCCCTTTCATTTCTAATACACACGCCCTCAACATGTCCTCTAGGGTTTGGATAGTTCTCTCTGTCTGTCCATCCGTCTGAGGGTGGTAGGTTGTCCTAAATCTAAGTCTGGTGCATAGAGCATCCTGTAATAATCTCCAGAAATTCGATGTGAATCTGGGATCCCTATCTGACACTATGTTCTTAGGCACACTATGCAGTCTAACTATCTCCCTGATATATAGTTGGGCTAACTTATCTAGGGTATAAGTGGCTTTCATAGGTAAGAAGTACGCTGATTTTGTTAACCTATCCACTATTACCCATATTGCATCATACCCCGATGATGTCCTGGGTAAACCCATGACAAAATCCATAGCTATGCTATCCCATTTCCACTCTGGGATATCTAGGAGCTGAAGTAACCCAGCTGGTTTCTAATGTTCTATTTTTACTCTTTGGCATACTAGACATCGGGAGACATACTCTGCTATGTCTGTTTTCATTCCGGGCCACCAGAATATTTTCTTCAAATCCTGGTACCGGAGGGTCTTTACCGGTCCCGGGGCTTCCCATGGTTTTTGGGGCCTCTAAGAACCCTAGGCAACTTAAAATTTCCATTTAAAAAGCCCTCCTAGGTGCTTTTCCAAAATTGCCCATATTTACGAAAATGCCACTGGCCTTTCGGCAAATTTTTTGAATCACTTCGACTCCAGTTTCTGGGCAACTCAAGGCTCAAATCCTCATTTTTTATTATTTAACATTTTATCCAAATTTTATTTGGCCTTGAATCACTCATCTCAGGGGGCTTACTTTGAAAGCGTGCCAGTTTCCATCGTTTAACGAAAACTGGACATTACAAATATCATAATAGTAGGAAAAGTATATAGAAAGGAATTCCTAGTAAGGAATGTTTAGATTCAGATAGCATGAATTCAGTATGTATGATCTAAGTCCCTTATAGTACATGTAAACGAAATGAATAGACCAGTGTATATAGCCTCTCTCCTGCCAATGATGTTAGCCACACTCAGAGTGTGAGATGCCCTAGTGCCAAGGCACTCAAAAGCAGAATGTGGGCATAGTTAAAAATCATAAGATATGAGAAGAAAAGATAGCAGAGTATAATTAAAGTAAGAAAAGAAAGCCCAAGCAAAAAGAAGCTGAAGTGGGAACCTGAGGATCCCATGAGGAGTGATGAACAAAAATTAAGATGCTCTTAGGTATCAGTATGACGAGATCCTAAAGAATTAGATGACATAGAACTCACTTTACACGAAGAGCACGATGTATCTCTGAGTTTAGCCTCAGCTATTATGAGTGATGGTTACTGGACTTAGTAAGCATGTATTTTACTGTCAGATACGGTGATCTTAGACTTTGACATTTCCCAGAGATGGATCATAGTAAATCCTAGTATAGTATAGCGGGTTGCAATAGACCCTAGCAAGGCTCTAAGAGGTGGCAGTAGACTCAGGGGTCATCGTAGATCCCACAGAGTTACAGAGAGCCCTAGCCACAACATAAGAGTTCTCTTGTGAGATGATGGCCTGAGATAGTTCTATAGTAGTTTGTCTCAGAGACCAGTGTAGTTTCAGCTAGCCTTTGTCTCAGAGACTACAGATCTCCTGAGTCTAGTAGACCATTGCTATAGTGATATGAAAGCTTGACTCAAATGGTTAGACCACTAACTAGATCTCTTTACAGATGAGCATAGTATATAGGATGAGGAAAGCAAGAAATTAGCTTTCTAAAGTTAGAGCCAGATGAGCAGCTAGTAGCACTGATCGAAGGGTAGAGAGATCCCTCACATGCTAGCTTATGTGTTCAGAAAAGGGTCAGGTGTAGTTTTACATGAGGTAAGTGGTATAGTATGTCTCTAGTGAGCAAAACTGTGAGAATACGCAGCATCTCACTAGAGCTCAACAGTAGTCAATGGTAATCACTCTTCGGTACCGGTATGAGACACATATTACGCCATCAGTGTTAAAATGAGGGATTATAAAATGCCATTGTAAGTGAGCAAAGAAAGTAAGAAAAAGTCCCAGCCTACAGAGACAAATGTAATAGTAAATGAGAAGCTAGGATCGTTGATAGCAGAAACTCCTTAAAAAAGTTATAATCCTATTAAGTAATTAAGATATGAGGCCTATGATAGAAAGAAATGTGAATTATAATCATAGGATGAGCTAGTAAGAAAGAATGCAGAGATGAATAGTGGATAGAACATGTAAATAAGGAGGTAGATAGACAGAAACCTTCGATAGCTATAATGATTAGAAAAGATGATGAGATGTTATGAGAAGCCATTAAGAGAGGACATGGGAGACTTGATACAAAATGAGTTACCTTCCTAGATGTGTAAATGAGTCCACTGAAAGAAATGTTAATCCTGTAAACGAGTTAACAATAACCCGATATGATTAGTAAGCTCTTCCAAGATAGGCCTTTAGAGTCAAAAATTTCTTTCCCTTATAAGAAGAATTATCATGTATTCTATAGTGATAAAGCCCTCATTAAAGGCTAATGATGAAAAAAATTCCCTGACTGAAAGAAAACTCAAACAAGTGAAATCACCAAGAAAAGCATATAGAGCTAGGAAGAAAGGAAAGGAAAGAACAACTAGCTAGAAAGAAAAGAGTAAGAGGGAAGGAATGCCCCAAATTTTGAGGACGAAATTTATTTAAAGAGGGGAGAAATGTAACATCCTGTTATCTAAAAAATGAGAAAAAATGTGAGAAATGTAATATACGGTTTCTTTGTCAATGAATGAAACTCACCGAATACCAAAGAAAGTTTCCTGAAATGAATTAGTTAAGGTCCCAAAAAATTTAGGAAGCATTCTAGACTCCTAAAAATGATAATCCCAGGCTCAGACAAAAAGAAAAATAGAGGTAGAATGAAGAAACAATTTCTTACGAAAAACTTATAAAACGTAATGGCATTTTCATAATTTTGAGCAAATTTTGAAATTTACATATCAAGGCTTTTTAAATGAAAATTTTAAATTCCCCAGAGTTCTTAGAGGCCCTGAAAACTATGGGAAGGCCCGGGACAGCTAAAGCCCTTCCGGTGGACGTTTTCTAATGTCAGTGTACCCAAACTTTGATGGATTTGTTCAGGAAGGTTTTAGCTCTAATTTGAGTGATTCCAAAGGCATTTTACTATATTGGGAACCTAAATTTTATAATGGAAAAGATGATTCTAAAAAAGGAGCTAAAATGAAATATAAACGAAGGGCAAAATGGAAATTTTTGAAAAGTCTTCCTTCCTCCTTCCTATATATAAGTGGCACCCCATCTCATCCTCCATTCAGCCCATTATGCCCCAAACTAGAGAAAAACCCTAGGGAGAGTGACGCACAAGAGCAAGGGGAATAGGAGGAGAAATCCAAGCAAAAGGTATAGAATTTTGGAGTTTTTCATGCTTTCTTCCTTCCAAACCTCTTCTCCTCCATTCTCCTTTGTTTCTTTTGATTAAAATAAAGTTTTCAAATATATTTTAAGGGAAAAATTTGGATTTGAAGAGAGGAGCTTGAAGAAAGCAAGATTCAAGTGAGAAAAAGCAAGAAAACAAAGTAAATCTTACATCTCATGGTAGCTACTCCTTCCCCTTTCTTCTCCATATTTTGCCCCATGTATGTAGATGCTTGAGGGCTAGCATTTTAAGTAGAACCAAGGGTGAATTCTATGAATTTAAGGGAGGAGAGTAAGAATATGCAAAGAAATTCAAGAAAAGGCCATGGATTTTCAAGGTAGCAAACTAAGGATTTCATGGGTTCCCTTGAAAATCTAATTTGATATAATAATTTCTAAGCCTAAATGAATGTTTAAATGAGTTCCTAGGATCCCTAGGAGTCTCCCCATATGCATCATCCATGAAGAAAATAAAGCAAACTGCATGGAGGCCAAAAGGAGACATAGGCTCGGCCTAAGGGGGATGAGACGCCTAGGTAGAGTTTTAAATTTTTTCAAGCCTAGAATTTATTTGATAGGTGTTACTTTATTAGGTGTATTTTTGAAAACATAAAGGAGTTTATAGACCAAGCTAGAGTCTAAGCAAGTTGTGTGGCCTTAGAATTAATTCTATGAACCTAATTGGCTTCCATAAATTGTGTTTAGGCCAAGAGAAATCATCCCCACACTTTCGTGTATGTGTAGCTGAAAGAGGAAGCTTGGATACAAGAGAAAAAGTGTGTAATTGTATCTAAGGTAGCTCACTCCTCCTTCTCTCATACATGATTGTTTGCTTTACTTGTCTTTGAATGCGTGTATGTGTATTTTTGAGCCATGAAAAGTTCTTTAGCATGACTTTGATTCCATGGTGCTATGATGTTACAATATGCTTCCATATGATGTGTGCTTGGGTTTGCTTGAGTGTGGTGAGGCCAAGAACCCTTAGCCATGGTGAGGATGAGCCAAGAACCTTTAAGATTGGTTAAGATAAAGCAAAGAGTCTCCCAAAAGCAAGATGGGCTCCCAAAAGTATGGTTGAGTCTAAGAATCTCTTAAAGAATGGGTGAGGCAAGTCCAACATCTACAAGAAATTAGGTGAGGCTAATCCACTTGCTTGGCAAGCCTTTGTATGCTATGTATGACTTTCTCAATTGATGAGAATGCCTCTTAAATGTTTGCACATGTCAACATGACTATACATGCATTTATGTGACTTGTTTACATCCATTATGTATGATTGAATGAGAGATGAGCTATTAGAATTCTTTGAATCTCATCCCCTCCTCTCCAATGTTCTAACATGCTAGGTGGACCAAGAGAGTAAGGTAATGGAAGCCAACTAGCTTGAAGATGAGAGGATGACATTAAAGTGCTTGAACTTTGTTACTTTAAAGCCATTTCAAAGGCAATTGATGTAATCAATGGTTGTATATGTATTGTGATGTTATGAACATATGTAAATATGATAATAAGTCATGTATAAATGGGAGAATATGCTATGTGACCATTAGATTATGATTAGAACATGTTTTAGCAAATGAGCTCCTTGGATGACATTATGGAGTATTACATAAGTGTGAGTGAAATGGCTAAAATGAGATACATGAAATTTGAGATCATTTGGTCAGCTCAAACAAGTTCTAATTATGCTTTTAGACTTGCCCAAGATGGATTAGATGTGTTTTATGCTTTCCTTTGAGTTCCAGGAGGTTGGCCAAAATTATATAGATGTATTTTATGCTTCCCTTTGAGTTCCATGAGATGTAGACCAGTTTTTATGATGCAAATGAGTTGTATTGATATAATTAAATATGAGAATGTGTTGCATGAACTCACATGGTCCACATGACACTGAATGAAATTTTAATACATGATGTAACATAAAGAAATGTATTCTTTTAATCCCTTTTCCTTACTCCTTCATGAAATTGATGATGTAAAGCATGGGAATGTTATGTAATAAGTTATAAATATATGGTGTTATAATTAGCCTTACCGAGACGATATTTCAATGTGAAGTCATAATCTTTCAAAAATTCTAACCATCTCTGTTGTCTCATATTTAACTCTTTCTGTTCAAATAAATATTTAAGGCTCTGGTAGTCGCTATAAATTTCTATTGTTGCCCTGTATAAGTAGTCTCTCTATATTTTCAAAGCAAACACTACTATGGCTAACTCTAGGTCATGTGTGGGGTAGTTTTCTTCATGAGGTTTCAACTATCTAGAAGCATAAGCATAAGCTACCACTCGGCCTTTCTGCATATGTATGCATCCTAACCCTTTCATTGAGGCATCACTGTATACCACAAAAGTCTCTCTAGGGTCAGGGAGTACTAAAACTGGGGCAATGGTTAACTTGTGCTTCAATTCTTGAAAAATACTCTCACATTTCTCATTCCACACAAACGCACATTCTTTCTAATAAGTCGGGTCAATGGCATCACTATTTGAGAAAAGCCCTGAATGAACCTCCTATAGTGACCTGCTAAACCTAGGATGCTCCTGATCTCTATCACTATCCTAGGTCTCTCCCACTATAATACTGCCTCTACTTTATGAGGATCTATTGCGACCCCTACCTGGGAGATCACATGACCTAGAAATTGAACTTCAGTGAGCCAGAACTCATACTTACTAAGTTTAGCATACAACTATCTCCCTCTTAGGGTCTCCTAGGCTAATCTCAGGTGCTGCTCATGTTCCTCTCTACTTTTTAAGTAGATGAGGATATCATCTATGAAGACAACTACAAATCTTTCTAAGTATGGCCTAAAGACTCTGTTCATATAATGCATGAATACTGCGAGTGCATTTGTCAACCCGAAGGGCATAACTAATAATTTATAGTGCCCATATTTAGTTCTAAATGTTGTTTTGGGGATATCCTCAGCTTTTATTCTAAGCTGATAGTATCTCGACCTGAGGTCTATCTTAGAAAATATTAACACTCCTACCAACTGATCTAAGAGGTCAACTATATGAGGGAGAGGGTATTTATTCTTAATGGTTATCTTATTGAGTTCCTGATAATCTATACATAATCTAAGATTCCCGTCTTTCTTCTTTAAGAATAAAATTAAAGCTCCCCACAGCAAGACACTGGGCCTGATAAAACCCTTTTCTAAGAGCTTTTCTATTTATTTTTTAAGCTCAACTAGCTCGGTAGGAGCCATTCTGTACAGGGCCTTAGACACTGGACCTACCCCAGGTATAATGTCTATAGGAAACTCAATCTCTTTCTCTGGGGGTAGTCCACTATTCTCTTTAGGAAATACCTTGGGGAATTCCCTCACTATGGGAATCTCATCTATACACTCTTCTACCTCAGCTGAAGTTGAAAAGAAAACTAGATAACCCTGACAACCATGCCCTAAAGATCTCTCAACCTGAGAGGTGGTTGTGACAGATAACTCAGTCCTCATACTAGGCACAGTCCCACACTCAGGTAAAGTAATACATCTATGACTACAATCTAGTGTGGCATTATTTACAAACATCCAATTCATGCCAATAGTCATATCAATATCAATAAGGGCATACAAATCAAATTAAGAGTGGTAAGGTAATGATTAAACTAGATCACATAATTCAAACAAGCATGGGAGGTAATGGCTTGATTTCTTATAGGTGTGGATATATGCAAATCATATGGAAGCATATACATACTCAGACCCAACCTCCTAGCACAGTCATATGATATAAAAGAATGGCTAGCACCCGAATCAAATAATGCAGTAATAGAAAAATCATTTATTTTAATAGCATCTTGAATTAGACTCAGGGACCGACTAGCCTCTTGCTGTGATAGGGCAAATACTCTATCCTAGGTCTAAGGCCTGAGAGGAAGAGCCATCTCCTTGTACTGTGTGATCTATGGAGGAGCCTGTGTGTAATCCCTGGCCATGTGTCTTGGCCTACCACACCTAAAACACATGTTCTGCCCTATGTAACATGATCTGGTGCTGTGATTCTTACCACACTGAGGATATGTGACCAGTGTGAAACTACCTCTGCTAGCTGAGTCTTTCGTCTCTTTCCCTTTTGGCCCCACTAGCCTCTGCCACCTCTCCGGCTAGTCATTGCAGCCTGTGATCCTTCTCTAGGTCTCTTGGGCTCAGGGAGGGGTGGTCTAGCACTAGAAGTAGGCTGCATCATCCTGAGATTTGTCTCTGTCACTTTGCATACCTCAACAAGGGTGTTAAAGTTCCTAATTCTCTGTGGCACTACCCTATGTTTGATCTTAGGGAGCAAGCCTTTCTCTAATCTGTCTGCTCTCCACCTTTCATCATCATGCCTTTGTAAGTAAGAGGAGTATCGGGAGAGTTTTACAAATTTTGCCACATACTGACCCATGGACATCCCCTCTGTCTGCTTCAAGAGAATGAATTCTGAATCTTTCTCATCTCTAACTAAACTGGGGAAATATTTCTTATGGAATACCTAGAGGAATGCCTCCCACGTAATCAGAAGGTTCTTGGCCCTCAAAATAGGCTTGGTGCCCTTCCACTAATAGTCTACCTCTTTCTGTAATTAGAAAACAGCCATCTTGGCATTCTACTCAGATGTACACTCTATCACCTTAAAGATTTGCTCTAACTGCATAATTCAAGCCTCAGCTTTATTTGAATTCATCTCACCATTAAAGGTGAGAGGCCCAAATTTTCTAAACTGGGTGATGATCTTTCTGGTCGAGGGCTGTTGCTGAGTTAGAGGCGTCTGAGTTGGTGGAATAGGGGCAACCGTCTGTATGTGTGGCGGTGGATCTGGGTGAGTCACCTCTAAATGCTCGGATGATTAAGTGGTGAGGTGGCTAGGGAGGAGTAAGTGTAGGGCTCTGATTGTCCCTTTCAGCAAGCCGTTCCTATAACTACATAATAACAGCCTGCTACTGATCCAGGCGAGCCATAATAGACTATAGGACTCCAGCAACTAGATTGCTAGGCGCAGCTCTATCATCAGCACGAGCCTCTCTAGAGGGCTGACCTCTTCTAGTGTTCACCATCTTACTGAAACATCATAACAAACTTTAACATGAAAAAGGGAATACTTCCACCATCAACACACTCAATTCATCCATAAAACAAGCTCACATGCATCTAAGCAACTCATAAACACAAGCCACAACCCACATCAAGAGCCTAAACCTTTGCTCTAATACTAATAAATGTAACACCATATATTTCTAGCTTATTTTGCAACATTCCCATGCTTTACATTCATAAATTCCATGAAAAAGTAAGAAAAAGGACTTAAAATAATGCATTTCTTTGTGTTACGTCGAGTATAAAAATTTCATTTGGTGTCACGTGGATCTCGTGAGCTCATACATCACATTTTTATATTTAATTATATGAATAAAACTCAGTCACATCATCAAAAGTGGCCTACATCACGTGGAACTCAAAGGGAAGCTCAAAATACACATATCTATTTTTGGCCAGATTTACCCTTATTTCTATTACATTTTTTAAAAATCATAACTAATTCTAGAAAACTTAAAATCATGAATTCTTCATCATTCTAGAAAGACACACATGTTTATTTTATACTAAAAATATGTTCAGACCATAACATCTAACACAGAAGATGTTTAACATCCGAAATAGTCCAGAGGTCAGGCTGCCTACTAGTGTTATCACAGAATTCTGTAACAAATTTCAAAAATCTCCAATTAATTCCACAAAAATCCAATCCATGCAATTATACCAATTTAGAAAGATTTGGATGTTGGCTAGAGGAAAAATATAACTTTAGACCAGTTCATGTACGTCCAGACCTCGAAACTCAATCAAATAGTAACTAAGGTCGGTTGGAGTTCCTGATACTGGATAGATTCTTTGAAAATTCATATCTCCCTCTCTAGACATCCAAATGGGGTGCTTCTAGTTGTTATAAGTCATTGGGAATGTCTAGTTTCTTTATGTAACATTTTGTGGCAATTGGACATCATTTGAGCCCTGTGTGACAGATTTCATTTTCGAACCAGTATGAACAATGATATGACTAAAACTAAAAAATTTTTCAACTTTGAAAATTCATCAAATATTCTATAGACCTCCAAAAATTATTTTCTTTAGCTTCCCAAAAATCTCTCAACAAGTTCTAATTTCACACCAAATCTCAAATCAAGAAGAGCTCATTTGGGCAAAAAGTGATATATGGTTCCATTATAGTCAATTTTGGCTCCATATAGGATACCAAAATGTCCAAATAGCTTTCTTTGGGGTTTGGGACCTCTTGGGCAAGTTTAAAAGCATATTTAGGACTTTGTAAGCTGCCCAAATGGTCCCAAACTCTATGCATCTCATTTTGGCCATCTCATCCACATATATGCAAATTCCATAATACCATTAAGGAAGCTAATTTGCCATCATACATTCAAATTAAATTCTAATGGCACATAATATATCCTCTAATTCATACATGACATATTAACATATTTACATTTGTTTATAACATTATAATACATATACATCCATTATTACATCATTTGCCAATCGGGTGGCCTTAAAGTTGCAAAAATCATACTCTTGAATGTCATACTTTCATCTTCAAGGTGGTTGGATTTCATTACCTTATCCACTTGGTCTACCTAGCATGTTAGATCATTGGAGAGGAGGGAATGAGATTCAAAGAATCCCAATAACTCATCTCTCATTCAATCATATATAATGGATACAAAACAAGTCTCATAAATGCATGTATGGTCATGTTGACATGTGCAAACATTTAAAAGGCATTTTTATCATTTGAGAAAGTTTACATAGTATATAAAGGCTTGCCAAGCAAGTGGATTGGCCTCACCTAATTTCTTGTGGATGTTGGACTTGCCTCACCCATTCTTTAAGAGATTCTTGGACTCAACCGTGCTCTTGGGAGTCCATCTCACTTTTGTGAGACTCTTTATTTTGTCTCAACTAATCTTAAGGGTTCTTGGCTTATCCTTACCATGGCTAAGGATTCTTGGCCTCACCACACTCAAGCAAACCTAAGCACACATCATAAACATTATATGAAAGCATATTGTAACATCATGGAACCATGGAATCAAAGTCATGCTAGAACACTTTTCATGGCTTAAAAATACATATACCCACATTTAAAGACAAGTAAAGCAAATAATCCTGCATGAGAGAAGGAGGAGTGAGCTATCTTGGATACAATTACACACTTTTTCCCTTGAATCCAAGCTCCCTTTTCGGCCACACATATACACAAAAGTGTGGGGATGATTTCTCTTGGCCTAAACACAATTTATGGAAGCTAATTAGGTTCATGAAATTAATTCTAAGGCCACACAACTTGTTTAGACATTAGGTTAATCTATAAACCTCATTATGGTTCTATAATTGCACCTAATTAAGCAACACCCTTGAAATAAATTCTAGACTTCATTCTTTCCTTTCAAATATGATTCTTGACTCCTTTTAAGCCTCTTGGAGTCATCATACAATCAAAACTATGAGCCTAACTATATGTTGCTTCTTTAGGTTATAATATGGAACATAAGGCACTAACTCATTCACTAAGCTTTCTAAGTTTTTTCCAAGGCTTTGTCTCATATTCATTCATCATATATGACTAAAAAATGAGCTTAAAAAATTTAAAACTCTCCCTAGCTATGGAAACCCTTCTTTGCCGAGACAATGAAGCATATTGGGTTCCATGGAGTTTTCTTTGTTTTCTGCAAGGAAGATGCATATAGGAGAACTTCTAGGGATCTTAAGAGCTCAATTAAACTCTTACTTAAGGCTAAGAATCATTGTGCAAAGTCAAATTTTACAAGGTGCACTTGAAACTCTAGAATTTACATCTTAAAATCTAATGGTTTTTTATTAATTCCCTTTGCATATTCTTAATTTCCACACCCTTTTTCCTTAGATTCACCCTTGGTCTTACCTAAAAATCAAATCCTCCTAGGGTTTCTTAGGTTAGGTGAAATGGAGAAGGAGGGGAACTAAAGGTAACAACCATGGGAGGAGAAATTACCTTTTTTTAAAGTCTTTTCGTACTTGAATCTTGCTTTCTCCAAGCTCCTCTCTTCAAATCCAAAATTTTCTCTAAGTTTCTCCCTTAAAACAGATTTTTGAACTTTATTTTAATCAAAGGAAACAAAGGAGAATGGAGGAGAAGAAATTTGGAAGGAAGAAAGCATGAAAAACTACCAAGAAACCATACCTTAAAGCTTGAATTTCTTCTCCTCTTCTTCTTCCCTTTAGTGCACCACTCTCCTCGGGTTTTTCCTCTAATTTTAGGTAGAAGAATTGAAAGCCATGTGAGTGTGAGAGTGAGGTGCCACCTATTTATAGGGGAGGAAGAAACACTTTTCAAAAATTCTCATTTTGCCCTTCATTCTTGGCATTTTTGTTTCTCTTTTGTTTTAGCTCCTTTTTTAGAACTGTTTTTTTCATTATAAAATTTAGGTTCCCAATTTAGTAAAATTCCTTTGGAATCACACAAATTGGAGCTAAAACCTTCTCGAATGAATTTGTCAAACTTTGGGTGCACCAACATTAGAAAACGTCCATCGGAGGGGATTTAATGGTCCCGAGGCTTCCCATGATTCTAGGGCCTCTGAGAACTCCAAAAAACTCAAAACTTTCATTTAAAAAGCCTTCCTGTGTGAATTCCTAAATTTACTCAAAATTACAAAAATGCCATTACATTTCATAAGATTTCTGTCAAAATTTGTTTCTTCATTCTAGCTCCATTTTTCTTTCTGTCTAAGGCTAGGAATCTCATTTTTGGGAGTCTAGAATGTTACTCAAATTTTTTGGGACCTTAACTAATTCATTTTAGGGGACTTGCTTTGAAAATACGCCCGTTTTCGTTATTTAACAAAAATTGGACCTTACATATAAGCTTGCCAAGTGAGTGGACTAGCCTCACCCATTTTCTCTAAGAGGTTTTGAGTCAACCTTTCTCTTGGGAGTCAACCTCACTTTTGAGAGACTCTTTTCTTTGTCTCAACCAAGTTTAAAGGTTCTTGTCTTATCCTCACCATAGCTAAAAGGTTCTTGGCTTCTCCACACTTAAGCAAGCCAAGGCAAGCATATAAAACATTATTTGAATGCATAAAACATCATCATGGTACCATGGAATAAAAGCTTATGCTAAAATACTTTTCATAGCTCAAAACACATATACACACATTCAAAGACAATGTAAGCACACATTCATGCATGAGAGGAGGAGGAAGCTACCTTACTTGCATTCACACACTTTTTTCTTAAGTCTTAAGTCCTCGCCCTTGACCTCACACACCCAAGGAGGTGGAGATCATTTCTCTTGGCTTAGATACATTATATGGAAGCCAATTATACTCTTGAATTAAATTCTAAGGCCATATATTCGCTAGAAAAGTTAGGTGACTCATAAGGCCCTTTTATAGTTTCATAGTGCACTTAATGAAGAAACCTTAGGAAAATATCATCTTAGATCCATTCTCTCCATCTATTTATGATTCTTGACTCCGCTTAAACCTCTTGGAGTCATCACACAATCAAATCAAGGAGCCTAGCTAAGTGTTGCTTTTTTAAGCCATAATATGGAACCTATGATACCATCTCACTATCCATGACTTCTAAAATTTTTCCAAGGTTTCCTCTTATCCTCTTCCATCATATATAACTAAAAAATAAGCTTGGAACAAATTAAAACTATCCCTTGGTGCTTCATCTAGCCTAGGCCGAAATTGTGCACTGTATAAACACCAAGTGGGTTTGCTTCACTTTCTTGATGAAAGATGTGTAACATCCAATTCTTTGAAAATGAAAGAAAACGTGAAAAATGTAACGTACGGTTTCTCTGTAAACGAACGAAATTTACTAGATACAAAAGGAAGTCTCCCAAGATGATGTAGTTAAGGTCCCGAAAAATTTAAGTAACATTATAGCCTCTTAAAAATGAGAATTCTAGCCTCAAATTGAAGAAAAAGCGAAGCTAGAATGAAGAAATAAATTTTGACAAAAACCTTACGAAACGTAATGGCATTTTCGTAATTTAGGGCAATTTTTGGAATTCACATAGGAGGGCTTTTTAAATCAAAGTTTTGAATTCTTCAGGGTTCTCAGAGGCCCTGAAAACCATGGGAAGGCCCGGGACAGTTAAATCCCTTCTAGTGGATGTTTTCTAATGTTGGTGTTCCTGAATTTTGACAGATCCATTCGGAAAGGTTTTAGCTCCAATTTGAGTGATTCCAAAGGCATTTTTCTTAATTTTGAATCTAAATTTTATAATGGAAAATACGGTTCTAAAAAATGAGCTAAAACGAAGGAGAAACGAAAATACAAAGTATGAAGGGCAAAATTGGAATTTTTGAAAAAGTCATTTTTCCCTACCTATATGTAGGTGGCGCCTCACCCTTGCCCTCATTTCACTTCAGATTTTCTAGCCCCAAATCAGAAGCAAAACCCTAAGGGAGAGGCACCCAAGAGAGGAAGAAGAAGGAGGAAGAAAGCCAAGTGTAAGGTATGTTTTCATGATGATTTTCCTTGCTTTTCTTCATCCACACCTCCTCTCCTCCCTTCTCCTTTGTTTCCTTGGATTAAAATGAGGTTTATAAATCTGATTCAAGGGAGATGTTCAAGGGAAAGTTCGGATTTGAAGAGAGGAGCTTAGAGAAATCAAGATTCAAGCCAAACTAAGCAAGGAAACAAGGTAAAAATACATCCTTTGGTTGATATCTTCCATGGCCCTTCTTCTCCATTTCGACCTAGCCTAAGAACCATAGGAAGATCTGATTTTCAAGCCCAACCAAAGATGATTCTTAGGTATTTGATGGAGAGGAATAAGAATATGTCAAGAAAACCATGAAATAGGCATTAGAATTCAAGATGCAAAACCTAAGGTTTCAAGTGCACCTTTCAAATTCTGAATTTATGTGATGCTTCCTAGGTCTAAGTTAGAGTATAAATGAGTTCTTGAGACACCAAAGATGCTCCCCACAAGCTTCTCCCTTCAAGAAAACCAAGAGAACTCCAAGAAGCCCAAATAATGCCATAGTCTCGGCCAAGCATGTTCCATGGTGCTAGGGAGAGTTTTAAATTTTTCTAAGGCCATTCTTGAGTCATATTTGATGAATGAAACTGAAGGGAGGCCTTGGAAAAAATTTAGAACTCATAGAAAGTGATTTAGTGTCTTAGGTTCCATATTATGACCTAAAGAAGCAACATGGTGCTAGGCCTTTTGTTTTGATGATGTGAAGACTCCAAGAGACTTAAAAGGAGGCAAGAATCATATTTGAAAGGAAATAATGAGGTCTAGAAAGTATTTGAGGGGTGTTGCTTCATTAGGTGTATTTATGGACCATAATGAAGCTTATAGAGCAATCTAGCATCTAAGCAAATTGTATGATCTTAGAGATTATTTCATGAACCTAATTGGCTCCCATAAATTGTATCTAGGCCAAGAGAAACCATCTCCACCAATTTGTGGGTGTGTGGCCAAAAGAGGAGGCTTGAATCCAAAGGAAAAAGTATGTAATTGTGTGCAAGGTAACTCTCTCTACCTTCTCTCATGCATGGATGTATGTTTGGCTTATTTTAGAATATATGTATGTGTATTTTCAAACTATGAAAAGTATGCTAACATGCCTTTACATATTATGCTTCTTGATGCCATGTTATGTTTTCAAATATCTACATGATGTTTGTATGAGTTTGCTTGAGTGTGGAGAGGCCAAGAACTCTTCCCTTGGGTGAGGATGAGCCAAGAACCCTTGAGCTTAGTTGAGACAAAGTAAAGAGTCTCCCAAAAGTAAAGTGGGCTCCCAAGAGCATGGTTGAGTCCAAAGCTCTTAAAGAATGGGTGAGGCAAGTCCAAAATCCATAAAGAGAAGTGTGAGGCCAATCTAAGCACTTGGTGAGCTCTTGGATGTCTTGTATGATTGATTCACATGCCAAAATTGTTTTTAAAATATGCATGTCTTCCATTTTTACCATGCATGCATTTGAAAAGCTTGCTTTGCACATATTATGTATGATTGAATGGGAGATGAGCCATTGGGATTCTTTGAATCTCATCCCCTCCTCTCCAATAGTCTAACATGCTAGGTGGACCAAGTAATTATGGTGAAGGGAGCCAACAACCATGAAGAGGAAAGATTGACAAGCTTATGCATGTTTTGTCCATTTTGGAACCCTAATAATGGTTTGTATTGTATATGATATTGTATAGGTACAATGAACCTTGAGACATATGTAAATATACTATTATGTAATGTTTAGAGTCGTGGATATGATGTATGAACTTTAGAATACAATTTGAGTTTTGAATGTCCAATTATGCAATATGAAAGTTTGATGGAAATATACATAAGTGTGGGTTAAATGTCCAAAATGAGACGCATGAGGTTTGGGACCATTTGGGCAGCTCACATAAGTCTGAAATAAGTTTTTAAACTTGCCCAAAAGGTGCCAAGACCAAGGGAAATCCATTTGGCAACTTTGGTACCTAATATGGAGCTAAAATTGACCATAATAGAACCCTATATCACTTTTTAGCCAAACAAGTTAGTCTTGCTCTAAAATTTGGCATGAAATTAGGTCTCATTGAGAGATTTTTGGGAAGCTAGAGAACATAACTTTTGGAGATCTAGATAATATTTGATGAATTTTCAAAGTTGGGATTTTCTATTGTTTTTGGTATGTGCACTGTTCACACTGGCAGATTTGGGTTTTGTGTCACCTGATGATCTAATGGTGTACAATGCTTGTGAAATTTTATATTCATAAACTAGAGGTCATAGGCTCTTTGTGGCCACTGAGATCGCCTCATTTGGAGGCTTAAGCAGAGAGTTATACATTTTTTAAGTTGGTTGTCAGTAGTAGTGGTGCCCCAGGAGTCCAGTTACTATTCCATAGGATTCTAATAGTTAAACGTATCAGTTTCATTCTAAAATTATTTTTAACATCAATTTAACATTTTTATATTTCCATAATGACTAAATTTGTGTGATTTTGATGTTTATAGAATTAGTTATGAATTTTAGAAATTTGTATTAGTAATCTGAATAGCAGCCCAGGCAGCCAACGACCTCAGTAGCTTTTCAGATGTCAAACGTCCTCCATGATGAATGTTATGGTCTGGGCATATTTTTAGTGTGAAACAGACATCCCAAGATTTCTATAATGATCAAGAACATATTTTTGATATTTCTAGATTTAGTTATGATTTTCCAAATTTTGCCCAGGAAAAAGGCCAATTCTGGCCGAAAATAAACTCCTATTTTCCATGCTTCATTTCGGTTTCCATGGGTTGTTGGCATGTTTTTGGGATGTAAATGAGTTGTAATGATGTGCTTAAATATGAGGATGCATAGCATGAGCTCACATGGTCCATGTGACACTGAAATGAATTTTTAGATACGACGCAACGCGAAAATAATCATTATTTCTTTGGCTTTTCCATGGAAAACCACTATGATTCATGATATTATGCCATTTAGATGTATGAGATGAGTTAGAAATTATGGTGTTACATTTATTGGTATCAGAGCAAAGTTACAGGCTCTCTTGGTTTGGATTTTGGCTTAAGGATGTAGCAGTTGGGCTATGTAAAAGCTTGAATGAATGGGTAGAGCCTTGCATGAGACATTTTGGGTGTGAGAGGATAGGTTGTGGCTTTGTTCATGATAAGTAAATGGTAGAATGGTCTTAGAGTAGTTAGTGAGCACCAGGAAAGAGTGGCCTCTAGAGTAGTTTGAGTAGAGTTAGTTTAAGCAGAGTTAACTTTGAGCAGAGTTGAGTGATCCCATGGCTAGAGCTTGATAAGATGTGATAACTCGCCAGGATCAGTGGCAAGCCTTGGATATAAACAAGGAGAAATGATCTCATTAATAGGAAGAGGCATGCAAGAAAGAGTATGTGAGGCCTAATTCTCTTTGGTAGTCATACTCAGACCATTCTAAGATGTCCTGCTTAATGTAGAGACAAGTAATGATGCAATGTGGTATGAGATGAGATTGCGACTACACAGGACCAGTTTAGAGGGAAAATGAGAAAGAAAGTTACCCCCTAGCCATAACACCCAAATGTCTAGATAAGTATTAGAACTCAAAAGGTTAATTTTCTTAAGCCAGAGGTTGAGTTACAAGCTACACCCTAGAGCCCTGACAGCCCAGAGGTAACAGCTAGCTATGTATGAATGAAGTAAAAGGTAGAACCCTTAGCTTAATGATGGGCTAGATATCGAGACCATAAGGCTTGGGTTAGTGGCTAAAGATGAAAATCCGATCCCAAAGAAATAACTTAATTAGAGGTCGTTAGCCATGGCCAATTAGTTGCTTAGCCACGGCCAATTATTCCATAGAAACAGCGAGGCAATCCAAAGAGTTTCTCGCTGTGGCCAAGTGAGGAGTTAACCATGGCCAATACTCAGACAGGAAAACTAGGGCAAACCCGAGGCTGATTAGCCGCAACGAATGATGTGTTAGCCACAGTGAATGGTAGTGTAAACATCTTATTGGTCATATTCAGGCTAACTTGAGAAAGGAGTTGATAAGGGGTTAGACGACCCACAGAAAGTGGGAACCCCTAGCATAAGTAGAGGAAAAGGTATTGAATAGTTACGAAAGATTAGTAAGAAGTCTGTGGGCCTAGTAAATGAGACTGAGGAAAGAGCTCAACATAGAGGAAGTTAGACACAGTGATAATGAGGTTGTCGAGACTCGCCTTTAAGGTGCTGACTCCAACCTAAGGTGTTACCCTGTGAGATGCTGAATAATAGAACGCTAGTGGAGCCTCAAAATAACGTAAGATAAGACTACCAGCAGTGAGGCACCTAGCAAGTGGCCTATAAAGGTATACCTCATAGGTAATACCTAGAAGTAAGTATGAGTAACCAATAATAGAGGCTCAGAAAAGAATAAGGATAGTTAGTAAGCTATAGGTCTAATGAGATGGCTAACCAGGCTGAGCATAAGCTAAAGTTTAAAGAAGATGACCAGTAGCATTGTTCCAGGTGAGATATATGAATGAAAGACTTAGTGAAAGGTCTCCCTGGATCGAGAAAGAAAAGATGAGACATTCTAAGTTAGGGAAAACTACCCAGTAGTGGTTAGTAAAATTCCCTTAGATATACCCCCCTAAGTTATAAAGTATAGTAATAAGGGAAGTGGGGAAGGGCTAAGAAACTAGCTATAGAAAAGATGCCCTCACTTTGAGCTAAAAAGGTAAATGGATAGGGGTCCAATAGTTAGTTAGATGAGCTTCCTAATATGAGAATGATATAGGGTTAAGGCACCCGAATGATTAGGGCACCCAGTAGAGCATAAGCTTTTAGTAAGGTAGAATCCAGACATTGAGAGTACATGTTCTAGCTTGGGTTAGTAGAACCCTAAAAATAATATATGATGCTCCTAGGAATAAAGCTAAAGAAATGAAATAGAGAAAAAGCCCAGCTTTGATCTAAATGTAGAAATAAGTTAAGACAAATAAATTGAGATAGACAGTTAGCACCTTAGTACCCTTAGAGAAGCTTAAGAGAGTTAGAAACTGCTTAAAAAGGCGAGCTTCGTTTTATGTAGAGAAAGAGTATAAGCCGAGAGTGCCACAGAATGAAATTCTTGGGATTATGTGAAATAAAATCTATCTTACCAAGGGATGGCCTAGTTAAGAGTAGAGTAAGAGTATGAACGAAAAATAGACCCCCTTGATGTTATAGAGAGTGAATAAGTGGAGGAATCCTGGGAAAATATAGGTGCTCTTGAGCATACAGAAACTTGAACTAGTAATAGAAACAACCAGTAGTAGAATATCCTTTTACCTAATCAAGAGGATAAGAAAGGTAAAAAGAGAAGATATGACAATGTTCAAGCCAAGGACATATTAAATTGAGAATAGATGTTTAGTTAAGGTGCTTGAGTACTTAAGAAAGCAAACTTGTCCTTGGCGTAGATGCCGTTCTAGCATGATAACACCCAAAGAAAAATAACTAGGCAATATAGAGAAATCTTGGGATGTAGTAAATGAAGAATCCTACCTTCCTCGAGCACTCTATGAGAATAGGGCTTATTAAAAAAGGTAAGAGAGAGGTACTTCAGATTATTGGAAAACTTGTAATATACAGGCGATAATGGCCTTGAGCTCAATCATGAGGCACCTGTGTATTAGTGTTTGATGTTATGGTTTGCTTGCAACAACGGTCACATGATATTAGGCCTGATCAACCTAATAGTAATGTGACTTAAGTGCGTAGCAAATGATGACATCAATCACTTAAGTGTCCCGATAATCAAAGAGTACCTTAGTCAGTTAAAGAATGAGATGAGTCAAAAAAGAAAGGTAAAAGGATTCCAGTAGCATCAGAATAGTAAGTAAAGCATGCAAAAAGGAATCCCCAGTAGAAAATATTCAGATTCAGTATGCATAGCCCGAGTCCCTTATAGTATATGTAAATGAAATGAATAAGGACTAGTGTATAGCCTCTCTCCTGCCAAAGGGTTTCACCACACTCAGGGTGTGAGATGCCCTAGTGTCAAGGCATTTAAAAGCAGAACGTGGGCATAGTGAGAATTGCAGGATATGAGAGGAGAGCTAAAGCGAGTATATGTAAGTAAGTAAGTCAATAGAGTAAGAACAGAAAGTCTAAGCAAAAAGGGGCTGAAGTGGGAATCTAAGGATCCTATGAGGAGTGATGAATGAAAATTTAAAATGCTCTCTAGTATTAGTATGACAGGATCCTAGAGAACTAGATGACATAGAACCCATTTCGCACGAAGAGTACGATATACCTTTGAGTTTAGCCTCAGCTATTATGAGCGATGGTTACTGGACTTAGTGAGCATGTATTTTACTGTCAAATACAGTAATCTTGGGCTTTGATATCTCTCAAAGATGGATCGCAGTAGATCTCAACATAGCTCAGTGGGATGCAGTAGACCCCAGCAAGGCTCTGAAAGATCGTAGTAGACCCAGGGGTCATAGTAGATCTAGCATGGCTCAGTGGGATGCAGTAGAACCTACCAGGCCTCTGAGAGGTCGCAGTGGCCTAGGGGTCACAATAGATCCCACAGAGTTACAAAGAGCCTTAGCCACAGCATGATAGACCTTTGGTAGAGATGACAGCCTGAGATAGTTTTTACAGAGTAGTTAGTCTCAGAGACCAATACAGTTTTAGCTAGCCTTTGTCCTAGAGACTAAAAAACTCCTGAATTTGGTAGACTATTGCCACAGAGATATGCAGTCTTTACTCAGACAGTTAGACCACTGATTAGCACTCTTAGAGATGAACATAGTATATGGGATGAGGAAAGTAAAAAAATAAGCTTTTCAGAGTTAGAGCCAGATGAACCACTACCTAACAAGCAGTAGTCCTGATCGAGGGATAGAGAGATCCCTACATGCTAGCTTATGTATTTAGAAAGGAATCAGGTACAGTTTGTATATAAGGTAAGTGGTACAGTATGTCTCCAGTGAGTAAAACTATGAGAATAGCTAGCATCTCATCAGAGCCCAAGTAGTCAGTGGTAGTAACTCTTCAGTGCCAGTATAAGACATACAATTTAGGCCTATCAGTGTTGAAATGAGGGACTACAAAATGTCACTGCAAGTGAGCAAAGAAAGTGAGAAAAGTGTAACACCATACTTCTAGGACTCAATTCATGCAATTCCCATGCCTCATCTTATGTTTGTTCTATGGAAACACTCGAGTGGCATAGGGAGTTATGAATTAAAATGCATTTCTCTACTGGTAAAATTTTTCTTTCGGAGTCCCGTGGGCCATAGGAATGCATCTATCACATTCTCATACTTAAATACATGAATATAGCTCATTTCCATTATCAAATTTGGTCTACAACTCGTGGAAAGCAAAGGAACACATTAAAATTCATGTTTGCATTTTCGTCCAGATTTGCTCCATTTTCTGACCCAACTTTGGAAAATCATAACTAAATCTAGAAAAATCTAAATCATATGTTCTTTGTCATTCTGGAAAGATCAGGATGTATACTTCACAATAAAAATACGTCCAAGTCACAACATTCATCATACAGGACGTTTGACATCCAAAAAGCTACAGACTCACTGGCTGCCTGGGCTGTGATTCAGGTTACTGATGCAAACTTCTGAAATTCATAACTAATTCTACAAAACTTGAAATCACACAAATTCAGTCATTCTGGGAAGCTACAAATGTTAACTTGACACTAAAAATAATTCTCGAATGAAACAGATACGTTTAGGTATCTGGAACTGATGGAACAGTGATTGAGCTCTGGAGTCACCACTGTTACTGACAGCAAATTTCAAAAATGCATAACTCTGTGCTCAGACCTCCAAATGAGGTGATCTCGGTGGTCACAGAAATATTATGACCTCTAGTTTATGCACATAAAATTTCATAAGCATTGGACACCATTTGGCCATCGAGTGACACGAAAATCAAATCTGCCAGTATGAACAGTGCACATACCAGAAACCATAGAAAATCCCAACTTTGAAAATTCATCAAATATTCTCTAGGTCTCCGAAAATTATGATCTTTAGCTTCCCAGAAATCGCTTAATAAGACCTAATTGTATGCCAAATTTCAGGGCAAGACTAACTCGTTTGGCCAAAAAGTAGTATAGGGTTCCATTATGGTCAATTTTGGCTTCATATTGGGTACCAAAATTGCCAAATGGATTTCCTTTGGTCTTGGCACCTTTTGGGCAAGTTTAAAAGCATGTTTAAGACTTGGGGAAGCTGCCCAAATGGTCCCAAACCATTTGCATCTCATTTTGGCCTTTTCACCCTCACTTATACACATTTCCATCAAACTTTCAATTCTCATACTTTGGCATTAGATACTCAAAACATATGCTAGAGGTCATACATCATATTCATACATATAAACATCATAAAATGGTGTATTTATACATGCATCAAGGATCATGGTACATTTACAACATCATATACTTTGTGAAACCTCATTATAGGTTCAAGAAGAATGAAAGCTAGGCCTAGGCTTGTCAATCTCTTTCTTTCATGGTTGTTGGCTCCGTTCACCATAACTCCTTGGTCCACCTAGTATGTTAGAGCATTGAAGAGGAGGGAGTGAGATTCAAAGAATCCCAATAGCTCATCCCCCATTCAATCATACATAATATGTGCAAAGCAAGCTTCTCAAATGCATGCATGGAGGAAATATAAGTCATAGCCATTTTAAACGCAAACTTGGCATGTGAATCAATCATACAAGACATTCAAGAGCTCACTAAGTGTTTGGATTGGCCTCACACTTCTCCTCGTGGATTTTGGACTTGCCTCACCCATTCTTTGAGCACTTTGGACTCAACCATACTCTTGGGAGCCCACTTTGCTTTTGGGAGACTCTTTACTTTGTCTCAACCAAGCTCAAGGGTTCTTGGCTCATCCTCCTCTTTTGGCCACACACCCACAATTTGGTGGAGATGGTTTCTCTTGGCCTAAATACAATTTTTGGGAGCCAATTAGGTTCATGAAACATTCTCTAAAGCCATACAACTTGCTTAAGTACTAGAGTGCTCTATAATCCCCATTATGGTCCATAAAGGCACCTAATGAAGCAACACCCCTCAAATGATTTCTAGGCCTCATTCTTTCTTTTTAAATATGATTCTTGACTCCTTTTAAGCCTCTTGTAGTCATCACATAATTAAAACAAAGGGCCTAACATTATGTTGCTTCCTTAGGTCACAATATGGAACCTAAAGCACCAACTCATTCTCTAAGCTTCCTAAATTTTTCCCAAGGTTTCCCCTCACATTCATTCATCATGTATGACTCAAAAATGGGCTTGAAACAATTTAAAACTCTCCCTAACTATGCCATCCCTACTTGGCCGAAAGTTAGAGCATAAATGGGATTTCATGGCTTCTTGATTTTTCCTTGATGGGGGAACCATTTAGGGAGGTTGTTAAGAGTTGTAGGAGGTCAAGGAAACACTTAAACAACCAAGGGAACTTATAGATTAAATCAGTTTTTACAATCCCCTTAAGTGCTCTACACTTTTCTAACTTTTAGGTTCATGACTTTCCATGGGGTTTTGTTAATTTTATGGAGGAAGAGACATATGGGGGACCTCTTAGGAATCTTAGGAGCACATTTAAACATTCATTTAAGTCTAAGAACATTTATATAAAATCAGATTTGCAAGGGAGCATTTGGATCCCTAATGATTCCATTTTGTTTCCTAATGCTCCTTTCTTGATTCTATTGGTTCATTCTTAATCCTTGCCATCTAAAACCCCTAATCCCTCCATAAATTGGACAGAAAACAGCCCCTAAGAATTGGGCTCATGGTGGTCAAATTCGTGCAAGAGGAAGGGGGAGGGAGAAACTACCAAAGAATGGAAGTTTTACCTTGTTTTCTTGCTTCCTTTGGCTTGTTCTTCCACTTGGTTGGCTTACTCCCTCAATTTTCGAAATTCCCCTCTCTGTTCTGCCCCAAAAACAGCACCAAACTCTCCATTAAAACCATAGAAAGAAAGCTTGAGAGGAGAGGAGCAAAGTCCAAGAAGGAAGGATATGGAATGTCTTAAAGTTTCTTACCTTTTTCTTGAATTTCTTCCTCCAAAATCCTCCTCCTCTTGTGCGCCTAAGGAGCTGGAGTTCTCCTCTGAACATGGACAGAAGCAAGTCGGTTTAGAGAGGGGGAGGCAGAATGTGGCATATAAAGAAGAAGAAAGAAGCTTCCTTTAACACTTTAATGCCAATTTTGCCCTTTGTTCTTAGCATTTTCGTTTCTCCTTCATTTTAGCTCCTTTTTGAGAACTGTCCTTTCCATCATAACAAAGAGGTTCCCAATTTAATAAAATGCCTTTGGAATCACTCAAATCGGAGCTAAAACCGTCCCGAACGAATCGATCAAAGTTCGGGTCAACCGACATCGGAAAGAGTACACCGGAGGGGCTTTACTAGTCCCGGGGCTTCCCATGGTTTTTGGGGCCTCTGAGAACCCTGGGCAACTCAAAATTTCCATTTAAAAAGCCCTCCTAGGTGCTTTTCCAAAATTACACTTATTTACGAAAATACCACTAGCCTTTCAGTAAATTTTTCAAATCGCTCCGACCCCGATTTCTGGGCAACTCAAGGCTCAAATCCTCATTTTCTATTATTTAAAATTTTATCCAAATTTTATTTGGCCTTGAATCACTCATCTCAGGGGACTTGCTTTGAAAACGTGCCCATTTCCATCGTTTAATGAAAACGGGACATTACAAAAAGTCCCAGCCTACAAAAACAGATATAGTAGTAGTAACAGAGAAACTGGGATCATTAAAAGCAGAAACTCCTTGAAGGAGTTGTAATCCCAGTAAACAACTAAGATGTGAGGCATATGATAGAAATAAATGTAAATTATAATCATGGGAAGACCTAGCGAGGAAGAACGCAGAGATGAACAGTGGACGATACTTGTAAGTAAGTAAGTAGATAGACAGAAACTTTCGATGGCTATAATGATTAGAAAAGATGATGAAATGTTATAAGAAGTCATTCAGAGAGGATACGGGAGAGAAAATGACATTTATGTCCCTAATTTAAAAAAAAGGTAATAAAAGGGACAAGTACTATTGAGTAATGATGACAAGGGCATAATAGGCAAGTCTTACTTTTTTTTTAAGTAGTTCATTCCCTAAAAAGTAGATTGCAGGTTACCAAATGTATCCTAATTACTCTTTTATAAGAGAAAATCCTTGAGCAATTCAATAGAAAAATTGTAAACTAATCAATATCCTTATAGTAAAAAGCGATAACCTAAGCCATGAGATATGTCTTTTAATTGAATATATATTGAAAATTATGTAAAAACTCCCTTACTCTACCATTATTGGATGTTGTATGCAATAATGTATACAAGGTTAGGTATTTATGAGCAATTAACCTTGTGTATTAGTAACAGCCAAATTTTGGTCAATGGCATCAAAATGCCATTCAAAGAATCCTAAGATACTTGTAAGACATTATAAACTAGGCATTACACTAGAAAAGGGATCCAGATACATGAAATTAATTTTTGGATACACTTTCTTTCTATATAGTGATATTATATCTTAGAGTAACAAGAGACAAACATGCATAACATTATTTATCTAGGAAGTAGAGTTTATTACATGTTCTACAATAGTGCTAGAGGCTATATGGATAAAAAGAATTGTGAAAACTTAAGGATCATTGGTAGGATATTGAGTCCAATATTAATTAATGATGATAGATGAGAAGCCATAGCCAATATTAAATAGATATATACAAGAACAAGAGATATTAATAGCATACAAGGGTGTTACTATAAAATATGTCTACACATAAAGTGCTAGTTGATCCCTTGATGAAATAGATACCTAGAGATGTGCATAAGGAAGATGATGAATTTCTTAGTAAGCAAGAACATAGAGTTACAAACTCTATGTACAACTTAATTGTTGATTAAATAGATGCGTAATGCCATAATCATAGATAACATACACAATGATAGTATGCATATAGGTTTATAAGGTTTGCTTTTTCACACAAGCAATTGCCTTTTTTCATAACATACTTTATACAACTAAACTCATATTATTTCCTCTTTAAGGCAATAAAAATACAACCACAATAAACTTTTAGCAATGGTTTTTTTGTCATTTTCTATGATGAGTAAGCCTTTAAGGGTCCAAATTAGATTTTCTTACCATCTTAATCTATAAACTCCATAGACACATTTGTTTCAACCCATATGATCATCATTCAAGACCTAAGTGCATAAAGGAGTTATATAACCCAATTTGGCTTCTTTTGCAATAATACAAACCTAACTTCAAAAATTCATAATTTTGGTTACATAACTCTAATTTATGCAAATTAAGTATTTACATAAACTTATAATTTGAAATTTATGCTGCAAATGTAACACCATATTTATCTAGCAACAATTTTATACCAATACTAGCTGAAAAGTATCAATTTAAAATTATTTTTGAGAAATTCACACTTTAGGCAGCAGAAATAAGCGACATTATAAGCCCAAATAATTCAATTTTAATCATATGGATCATTTGGCCTTACCAACGTTTTATTCTATCCATAATTACTTAGTAGACTATAAACATCACAATTCAAAGCCTCCATTTTGGGTTTGGAGTAGGCAACACAAATTTAAGACCAAACTTGAACTTTCCTTAAATCCATATTCTGTTACAAATATTGGAAGTTCAGAATTAATCCTAGAAAAATCCAAATCATGCAAATTATACCATTTTGGAAAGCTCAGGATGTCCTCTAACTACCATAAAAATTTTAGATCAAAACAACTAGGTTTACCCTATGAACTTTAATGGAACAATAACACTAGTCACTAAAAATTCCTACAGCTAAACACAAACTTTAAAAATTCATATCTCCTTTAAGAGCTCCAAATGGGGTGGTCTTAGTGGCTATGTAAAGTTAAGATGAGACCTAATTTCTATAAAACTTTCAAGGGCATATGAGTTCATTTGACCCACGAAATCTATTGCATATCAGAGGTTACTACAATATTTGAGCGCAATTAGACCTTTAACTTCGAAAATTCATAAATCTCTTTATAACACTCCTTTTTATGTGAACTTGGTGGGCTTAGAAAGCTTATAATATCAGCTATATGTCTATAAAATTTTATGAGTATTGGACTTCATTTGACCCCTAAATGACATAGAAATGCAAACTAACCATATAAACAACAACTAGGACAATTCTACATAATTTGGCCAAATTTGTAAATTTATAATAAATTCTCAAGAGCTCCAAATTGGGTACTCTTTAACTCTATGAAAAGTCTTAAATGATACCTATATGCTTGCCAAATTTTATGCAAAAATTCATTCATTTGGTCAGTTTGTGGTTTAGGTAAAAAATATGGTGATTTTGGGGACCAAAGTGGTGCAAAAGGGTGTTAAATAACCTTCCGACCAAACCATAGTCAATTAAGCATGCCCAAAAGTATGAATACAGCATAGGGAAGCATTTCAAATAGTCCAAATCATCATACATATGGAAATCACTATACCACATGGACTTATACATCATGCAACTAAGCTCAAGGGTGGCAAAAATACACATTCTCATTCATTTCAGCTCAAATTCGATACATACAATATTCATACATACATTTACATATGATCCATCATTCAGATCTCATGTTCATTATATAATTACATACTTTGACATCAAATTGTACATAAACCTATTCTAATGTCAAAGTACCACCTTTTATGCTCTTTGGCTTTCTTTCTTTGCTCTATATAGCTCACCTAGACATACTTAGACATAATATAGGGGAGAGTGAGATTCAAAGAATCCCAGTAGCTCTTTTACCCTTTCAAACATACATATATGGCATATTCTCATGTCAAAGAAAGCAAGCATGTCATAAACACTTCTTATAAGCATCCATAAACATATTCTCATATAATAGAAACTCATACATGTCAAACATAGGCTCTAAAGGATGTTGGTCTAGCCTCACCTACTTTCTTTAGGACTTTTGGATTTGCCTACCCTTTTTTAGAGATTTTTGACTTAGCCTTACTCTTTTTTTAGACTTTTGGCTTATCATCACCCATTCTAACAGACTTTTGGTACAACCACACCCATTCAAGCCACTTTACAATCAAAATCTCCTTCAAGAAGCATAATGATACCATGGCATAAAATCAATGGCTATAAACATATCTTGTAATGTCCCACATCGGGTAGGAAGACCTGGGGCTAAGGCCTTATAAGTGGGAGCAAAGCTCTCCCCACCAACAGCACGCTTTTGGGTGCGGATCCCTGAATGGCGGATCGGCCCAGAGGACAAAACCCTTGCCACGTGGGAACCCACGGGGAGCTGTAAGTAGGGACAATACTGTTGGAGGCTCTATAGGGTATTGGTATCAGAGCAATCCTGGCCCATGTGCGACCCGAGGACGGGTCAGCCCCAAAAGGGGGGTGGATTGTAAAGTCCCACATCGGCTGGAAGGGGCCTGTGCTGAGCGCTTATAAGTGGGTGCGAAGCGCTCCCCACCAGAGGCGCCTTTTCCCGTGAGTTAAGCGGGCAAGGGACAAAACCCACTGAACCGGGAAGGCTGGGTCTATGACCCTCGAACCGGGAAGGACGAGACAATACCTCTGGAGGCTCTGTAGGTTGTTTTATTGTAAAGTCCCACATCGGCTGGAAGGGGCCTGTGCTGAGCGCTTATAAGTGGGTGCGAAGCGCTCCTCACCAGAGGCGCGCTTTTCCCGTGAGTTAAGTGGGAAGGGACAAACCCCACTGAACCGGGAAGGCAGGGTCGAAGACCCACGAATCGGGAAGGACGGGACAATACCTTGGTGGCTCTATGTGGTGTTGGTATTAGAGCAATCCTGGCCCATGTGCGACCCGAGGACGGGTCGGCCCCAAAAGGGGGTAGATTGTAAAGTCCCACATCGGCTGGAAGGGGCCTGTGCTGAGCGCTTATAAGTGGGTGCGAAGCGCTCCCCACCAGAGGCGCCTTTTCCCGTGAGTTAAGTGGGCAAGGGACAAAACCCACTGAACCGGGAAGGCTTGGTCTGTGACCCTCAAACTGGGAAGGACAGGACAATACCTCTGGAGGCTCTGTAGGTTGTTGCGGCTCCCCGTGGGTTCCCACGTGGCAAGGGTTTTATCCTCTGGGCTGATCTGCCATTCAGGGATCCGCACCCAAAAGCGCGCTGTTGGTGGGGAGAGCTTCGCTCCCACTTATAAGGCCTTAGCCCCAGGTCATCCTACCCGATGTGGGACATTACATTCCACCCCCCTTGGGGCCAACCCGTCCTCGGGTTGCACATGTGGCTAGGCCAGCTCTGATACCAAACAACCTACAGAGCCTCCAGAGGTATTGTCCCATCCTTCCCGGTTCGAGGGTCACAGACCCAGCCACCAACACCATACAGAGCCACCAAGGTATTATCCCGTCCTTCCCGGTTCGTGGGTTTTCGACCCTGCCTTCCCGGTTCAGTGGGGTTTGTCCCTTCCCGCTTAACTCACGGGAAAAGCGCGCCTTTGGGTGGGAAGCGTAGCTACCTGGGCCCATTGGTATTGTTCCCCGAGCGGCGAACTCGCCCGTCCTCAAGGGTTTTTGCCTTCTCTGAGCTTCGAGGGTCTTTGACCCAGCCTTCGCTCAGGAGAAGCGCGCCTTTGGTATTGTTCCCCGAGCGGCGAACTCGCCCATCCTCAAGGGTTTTTGCCTTCTCCGAGCTTCGAGGGTCTTTGACCCAGCCTTCGCTCAGGAGAAGCGCGCCTTTGGGTGGGAAGCGTAGCTACCTGGGCCCATTGGTATTGTTCCCCGAGCGGCGAACTCGCCCATCCTCAAGGGTTTTTGCCTTCTCCGAGCTTCGAGGGTCTTTGACCCTGCCTTCGCTCAGGAGAAGCACGCCTTGGTGGGGGAAGCTTTGCCCCCACTTATATGGGCCGTTCCCAGGACCAAACCATCTAATGTGGGACTTTACAATCTACCCCCCTTTTGGGGCCGACCCGTCCTCGGGTCGCACATGCGAACAGCCGGCTCTAATACCAAACAACCTACAGAGCCTCCAAAGGTATTGTCCCGTCCTTCCCGGTTCGAGGGTCACAGACCCAGCCTTCCCGGTTCAGTGGGTTTTGTCCCTTGCCTGCTTAACTCACGGGAAAAGGCGCCTCTGGTGGGGAGTGCTTTGCACCCACTTATAAGCGCTTAGCACAGGCCCCTTCCAGCCGATGTGGGACTTTACAATCCACCCCCCTTTTGGGGCCGACCCGTCCTCGGGTCGCACATGGGCCAGGATTACTCTGATACCAAACAACCTATAGAGCCTCCAGAGGTATTGTCCCGTCCTTCCCGGTTCGAGGGTCACAGACCCAGCCTTCCCGGTTCAGTGGGTTTTGTCCCTTGCCCGCTTAACTCACGGGAAAAGACGCCTCTGGTGGGGAGCGCTTCGCACCCATTTATAAGCGTTCAGCACAGGCCCCTTCCAGCCGATGTGGGACTTTACATATCTCATGGTCCAAACATGTAGACAAGCATCCAAAAACAATCAAACATCTAAGAAATGCATGTAAGAAATGTTAAAGAGCTACCTTATGTCAAGAAACACAAACTTTTTCCTTTACTCTTTACTTCCCCTTATCAGCCTCAAATATACACCTAGGGGGATCTTGATTCACTTGGCCTAGACATACCAAATAAGACACAATTTGGTCATTAGAACCAATTTTAGCTTCATATATACTCTATACAAACTTACTTTATCTTATAACATGGCTATAGTTTCATATAAGAGGATAATGAAGCAACCATTAGGATTCATGATCTTGGTTCCACTTTCTCATTCAATATAAGCCATATGATTCCATTTAAACTCATTAGAGTCATCACAAATTCAATTCAAGGAGCCAAACACTAAGTTGCTTCTTTATGCCTAAAAAAGAACCTAAACTTTCATCCTTCAAACCATGGTTTCTAAATTCAATTTAATGCTTCCATTATTATTCTTATATCATTTTAAGACTATCCGTAGTCTAAGAATCCATTGAACAACTTCCTAACCCTTAGAAATTGCTCTGGGCCAAATATGGAACCATAAAAACCTAACTTGCACATTCTAAAGTTTCAATCAATTCTAAACTTAGATTCTTGTTCCTTGCATCAAATAACATCAAAATATACTAATTAAGAATTAAAAATAACATGGTTAGCCATTGAAGAAGTTTAGGCCAAACCATTACAAAATCATGGTCTAGATTACATCTTTTCATGATTCAAGGAGAACTAATTTTAGATATGAAATTCTTGCATATTAAAACCCTTAGTTCCATCAAGAACATATGAAGAAAAACTCTCCTCCTCACTTTCTCTCTCTAGGCCAAAGCTTAAATAGCTTGGAAACGCAAGATTTTGTAAATGTTTCAAGTAAAGTCTTATCTTAAAACGAAGCTCTCTTTGCATAAATTATTTTCCATTGATTAGTTTCTTGAAAAGAGTTCCTTTTTAACTTAGGTCATGTAACACCATAATTCTATGACTCATCTCATATCATATGTAGGCTTAATTCCATGAAGCACATGAATTTATCTAGGAAAAGCCATAGAAAAATAAAAATGAATTGTGTTACATAGTGGATAAATTTCTCATTCGGTATCCCATGGACCATATGGACTCATCCATCTCATCCTCATATTTAATTACACAATTGCAAATCATAACAAGCTCAAGAAATGGCCTAGAACTCGTGCAAGTGGATGGTATACATGAGAATCAATGATGCAGCCTTGGGTAAAATTTCCAAGTTACTATCATAAATTTTGAAAAATCATAACTAATTCTAGAAAAATCAAAATCATGCATACTTTACCATTCTAGAAAGATTCAGATGTCTAATTTATTATAAAAATATATCTAGACCACAAAATGGGCTGATAACTACTAGAAATTGATAGAAAAATACTAGAGATCGACTATCATTACTTGTACCATCTTCCAACTTCAAAAATTCATATCTCCCTGCTTAGAGGTCCAATTTGGGTGATCTCAGTGGTCATGGAAATACTATCATGTATAGTTTATACTTATAAAATTTTATAAGCATTGGATATCATTTGGCCCTCAAATAATGCAGCCCAAGCAACTGACCATATGAACAGTGTCTGCATTAGTTCAATAGAAAAATGCAAACTTTGAAAAATCATAATTAATTCCACAGAGCTCCAAATAATCTGTTCTTTAGCGTCCTAAAAATCTATAGATGAGATATATATGCATACCAAATTTCATGGGCAAATTCACTCATTTGGTCAGATCTTGATATTGGGTTGTGAAATGGTCTATTTGGTGTCATCAAAGGGGTCCAAATAGTCCAAAATTACTTCTAAGGCAACCATGGCCACTTGAGTACATAGGAAAGTACCAAAATGGTCTATTAAACTTGTTTCAAAGGTGCACAAACCTAGATTTCTTAAACTCACTCATCCACCCCAAGTTATACAAAAGAATGCATATGTCAAGTCTTGCCATTCCATACCCAAAATGTGCTAAATCATACATATGGCATTAAATTTCATTCATATATCATATATTTATATATTTACAGATGTTCATATAGTCATACAATATATATAATAAGAGATTACATTATGTGCCCCTCATATGGCTATAAATTTTCATTTTTACACACTTGATTGTCACACTTTCTCCTTATAACTTAGTGGCTCTCACTCTTTGGCTCCCTTAGTCCACCTAGACATGTTAAACATGTGGGGAGGAAGGAATGAGATTCTAAGAATCCCAATAGCTCTTCTCCCTTTAAATTACATATAAAGAATGCAAATCTATGTCTAAAAGTGCATGTATGACTATTATGAAACATGTGAGCATTCAAGAAGCATTCTTGGCATTTTAAAGAGTCATACATGGTATGTATAGGCTTGCCAAGTAAGTAGATTAGCCTCGCCCATTCTCCTCTAGGATTTTAGACTTGCCTCATCCTTTTTCTAAAGGCCTTGAACTAAGCCTTTCTCTTGGGAGACTCTAAGCTTTGCCTTAACCATTCTTAAGGGTTCTTAGCTCATCTTTACTATGGCTAGAGGGTTCTTGGCTTCACTACACTCAAGCAAATGAAAGCAAGGTAACAAGGCATTATTTGAATGCATAAAATAACATCATGGTACCATGGCATATAAAATCATGCTAGAACATATTTTCATGGCTTAACACATATATACATATATTCAAAGACAAGATAACATTCATCCATGCATGAGAGAAAGGAGAGAGAGCTACCTTTGTTATAATTGCAAACTTTTTCTCTTGAATTTGGTTGCTCTTCTTCGACCCCACACGCACAAGAAGGTGGAGATTATTTCTCTTAGCCTAGACACATCATATGGAAGCCAATTATGCTCTTGACCCAATTTCAAGAGCTACACATTCATTAGAAAAAATAGGTAGTTCATATGGCTCCTTTATGGTTCCATAATACACTTGATGAAGCAACCTTAAGAAAACATCATCTTGTCTCCATTCTCTCTATCCATTTATGATTCTTTAATCCATTTAAACCTTTTGGAGCTATCACACAATTAAAACAAGGAGTTTAACTAGGTGTTGCTTCTTTAAGCCATAATATGGAACCTATGGTACCATCTCACTCTCCATGACTTCTAAAATTTTTTCAAGGTTTTCTCTCATCCTTTTCCATCATATATGACTCAAAAATAAGCTTGGAACAAATTAAAGTTATCCCTAGGTGCTCCATCTAGCTTAGGCTGAGGCTAGGCTTCAAGGAAGCACCAAATGGATTTCCCTTGTTTTCTTGATGGAAGATGCATATGAGGATCCTTCTGGGTATCTTAGGAGCTCATCCAAACACTCATTTAGGCTTAAGAATCATTGTATCAAATCATATTTTTAGTGAAACACTTGAAACCCTAACTTTGCTATCTTGAAATCTAATGACTATTTGATTGTTTCCTTTGCATATTCTTGTTTTCCTCCCTCATTTTTCTAAGATTCATCCTTGGTTTAGCTAGAATTCCAACCCCTTAGGTCTAGTCTTACATGAGGCAAAATGGAGATAAGAAGAATAAGGAGGCTTAAGCTTAGGAAGTAGCAAAAATACCTTATATTCTTGCTTTTTTGGGCTTGTTCTTTACTTGGTTGGCTTCCTCTCTTGAATTTTAAAATTTCCATCTTTGTTCTGTCCTCAATACAGACCTAAAAAATTCAACAAAACCATAGAAAGAAAGAGGGGAAAGAGGAGAACGAGATTGGTGAAGGAGAAAGCATAAAAAATTATGAAATTCTTACACTTTTTGCTACGTTTCTCTCTTCCTTCTTCCCTCCATCTTGTGCACTATCCTCACCTACCCTTGGTTCTATTTTAGCACATAAAATTCGTTCATAAGGAGTGGGGCAAAAGTGGGGATGCTTTTATAAGCCTAGGGGTTCATTTAAGTAACTTTTAAAATTTGCAATTTAATCCCTCTTCTTAGTTTTGTCCATTTGGGCTCATTTCAACTCTTTTTTAAGAACTATCTTTTCTATCATAAAATTTAGGTCCTCTAATTCATAAAATGGATTTGGTTTCACCCAAATTAGATTTAATACCATTATGAACCATTCAGTCAAAGTTTCAGTCAACTGATAATCGAAATTGCTCACTGGAGGAGTTTTAATTGTCTCGAGACTTTTCATGGTTTTCAAGGCCTTTGAGAATCCTGAAGAACTTAAATTTGCCATTTAAAAAGCCCTCCGGTGAGAATTCTAAAAATTGCCTGAAATTACAAAAATGCCATTACCGTTCGTTGCATTTTCGTTAAAATTCGTCTGGCTATTCTGGCTTTAGTTTCAGGGCACCTCTAGGCTTAAATCATCATTATTTGAGGTTTAGAATATTATTCTAATTTTATTGGATCTCAAATCACTCTATCTGAGAGACTTTCCTTTGTATCCAATGAATTTCATATGTTTATAGAGGAACTATACGTTACATTTTTTACGTTTTCTCATATTTTTGAGGAACTGGATATTATAGGTTAAACCTAAAATTTCAAGTTTTCAAGAAAAGAAAATCATCATTAGAGAGCTCTTAGAGAGAGTAACAACTTTTTCAATTGGTGTGGGATGAAACGGGGCCATTACTTACCTAAATGGGAGCTTAAACTTTTTTCTCTCTCTTCCCTTAATGTCACACCATGGCTGCTCTACAATGCTAAAAACAGAAGCTTGGAGAAGATGATGAGGTGTAACCTTACTTAGGAAACCTCTTTTATAATTTTTTAAAATTACCATTTTGCCCATACGGGCCTATTTGTTCCGTTTAGACTCATTTCAACTCCCTTTTGAGAATTGTCTTTTCCATCATAAAATTTAGGTCTTCTAATTCATAAAATGCCATTGGTTTCACTTAGATTGAATTAAAAACCTTCTCAAATGAATTGGTTAAAGTTTTGGTCAACTGACATTCTAAAATATAAATTGGAGGGGTTTTAACTATTCTAGGGGTTTCTATATTTTTCAAAGCCTTTAAGAACCCTAGGAAACTTAATTTTTTCATTTAAAAATCCCTTAAGTGAGTTTTGCAAAATTTTTCTAAAATTACAACAATGCCACTGTATGTTTTTGCAAATTTTCATAGCCTTTTAGGCCCAAGTTTCTGGGTATCTCAAGTTTCATATCCTCATTTTTATAGGTCTAGTTTATCACTCTAATTTTATTTTGTCACTATTCATATGATTTATGAGACTTCCTCTGAAAATCCTTAGTTTCTGGCCTTTTATGGAAAATTGGGTGTTACAACAAAAATTTCAAATGAAAATGAATCCATCTTATCTCTAAAAAAGACATGAAACCCGAAGCTATGCAAAGTGAACAGTAATTGCAAAATTTTATAACCTTATAGCATATTAAAAAATTCATTAAATATTCTATAAAGTTCAGGAAAATATCATCTTTTGCTTGTTAGAAAGTTCTATAAATCTTTTAAGTGTCTACCAAATTCCAGCCCCAAACTAGGTCATTTGGGTTATCAAAAGTAAGGATGCAATTTATAGCTTATTTGAACAAAATTTTGGTTCTAAAGTAGTCCATTTGGGCCTTAATATGCGATCTCTTTCCTTGAGTAAATTTTAATCCATTCATACTTGATTTTTATAAGAACCATTACATGAAATATGGCTAACTACAAAAATTCATCATCTCACACATGACTATCCATGTAAGGTGAGCAACATCTCATATATAAAAGCATGTATCATTTACATCCATTTTCATCAAAATAACATTCATACATATTCTCAAGCTTGTAGAAGACTTATTATTACATGTCTTTATCATATACATAATAATTTATCACTAATTTATCTCAAAATTTATACATTAAATACATAAATACATTGGAAGCTCTATATTAGACATTATAAGGCTCTGAATCTTCTTTGGTTCTCTGTCTTTACTTATAGTGCCTGTCATGGTTAGTGGAAGATGGATAGGGTAAGATTCTTGAGAGAATCTCAATAGCAAATCTCTTTCCACATCAACGCATACAATGAATGCAAATGAAGAAATGCAAACATGTAGGTCATATGCATCAAATAGCTTAAACATAAAATTTAGCATGAAACTTCAACTCTTATCTGGCCATGGTATCAAAACATACTAGCTAGGCTCAATTAGACTCAACTCTAGGCTAAAGAAGAGCTACTACATTTAATTTCCCACTATAGAAAACTAGGAGACAAACATAGCATCATACATGCATAAAACTCATCTAAAAGCCATTTCAAAGCGTAACTCATACAGTCATTGAATAGCCAAACATATAATCATCTCAACTCATTCATACACTCAAATGCATGCAAGATAAGAAGAGATAGCTACTTTATGGAGATGGGAGCTTTAAACTATCACTAGCACTAACCCTCTTGACTTTTCTCTTTTCCTTGGTCTTTCTTGACTTGATGTAACATCTATTTTTTTAAAAGCCATAAGCTAAAAGGATTGCCAAAGGAACTCCCCTGAATTGAATGATTAGAGGTTCAATAAATTAGAACAATAATCTAGACACTTAAAAATGGGGATACAAGGCTTAAGATACCTAAAAATCGAAGATAGAAAAGCTAACAAAAATTGACGAAAATGAGTGACATTTTCTGTAATTTTAAGCAACTTTTAGAAAACTCAAAGGAGGGATTTTCAAATGAGAAATTGAGTTTCTCAAGGTTCTCAGAGGCCTTAAAAATCATAGGAACCCCTAAAATGGTTAAAACCCTTACTTTTAGGTTTTTGAATGTCAGTTAACCTAAACTTTGACAGATTCATTTCCAAAGGTTTTAAATCCAATTTGGGTGAAACCAAAATATTTTATGAATTAAAGGACCCAAATTTTATAATGGAAAAGATGATTCTTAAAAAGGAGTTGAAATAAGCTCAAATGGAAAAAACTAAGACTAAAAGGCAAAATTGGAAAATTGAAAAGTCTTAAATGAACCCCTAACCTATATATAGCACGCCCTACTTCTTCCATCTTCCTTGACTGACTTTCTTCTGTACCAAAATAGAACCTTACGCTTCTTGAAGTGGCACACCAAGAAGGAGGAGATAAGGAATGAAAAACCAAGGAAAAAGGTCAGAAATTTCATAGGCCCTGTTTGATTCTGTTCTGGTTATAATATTTTTAAAATAGATTTTTTTAGAAAAAATTTTAAAAATAAAACAATTAAAAAATCTATTTGAATCATTATTATGAAAAATCACTATTTTTTGCCTTTTCCCTGATTCTATAGAATAAAAATTAACAAAACATCTAAAAAATGTTCTAATTTTTTTGTTTTCAAAAACACAATTATGTTTTTATGTTTTACAAAACACTTTTTAAAACACACATTATCAAACAATTATCTATTTATTTTTTTGTTCTTAAAAATAGAAAACTATTTTGGAAACAAAAATTCAAACAGGCCTATAGTTTTTCATGCTTCTTCCTTCACCAATCTTGTCCTCCTCTTTTGTTCTCTTGTTTCCTATGGTTTTGATGATTGATTTGAGGATGATTCATGGCTAGTTCAGTGAGAGGAGGATAGAAATTGGAGGAGAGTAAAGAAGCAAGTGAAAGGGCTCTTGAAAAAGGTGTGAAATCAAGGTAACTTCCATGGTTTCCTTTGCTTCTTCTTCCTTGTTCTCCACAGGTGAATTTTTGGCCATCCCTAGACCACTAAAGGGGGGATGATTTCTAGTCTTAGCAAGGAAGAAACAAAGGTTTTATATGAGAAATAAGAATATGAAGTTAGATTTTAAAGAAAAGCTTTAGAGTTCAAGTTGTATAACTTAGAGTTTTTGTTGCACCTAGCCATTCTTGAAATTTTCCAAGGATAGTCCAGCCTATGTAAGAATATGTATGAGATCTTAAAACATCTAGAAAGCGTCACAAGTGCCAATCCCCTAAAGAAAATGAATGAAACTCAATGGGCCCCTTTCCTTGCTCATGTCTTGGTCTAAGCATGTCCACGCATGTAGGGAGAGTTTTAATGAATTATAAGGCTAGAAATGGACTAAATATGATCAATAAATATCAAAAGAAGTATTGGTTTGAATTTGGAAATCATGATTTGTAAGATGGAGGTTTAGGTTCGTTTTTAAGACATAAAAAAGCAACTTAAGTCTAGGTTTCTTGGATTGAAATTGTAATAACTCCAAAGAGTTTAGATGGAGTCAAGAGACTTAGATTGAATAAGAAATTAGAACTAAGATCATGAATCCCAAAGGCTACTTCGCTATGTCTTGTATGGAACCATAATGGTGTCTTAGAATAAAGTAGGCATGCATAGAGTCTTTATAAGGTTAGAACTTGTTCCAATGATTGAATTGTGCCTCATTTGATGTGTCTAGACCAAGTGAATCAAGTCCCACCTAGTAGCATGTGTGTGCCTAAAAAAGGGGAAGGAGTAAGCAAAGAGAAAATTTTGTATTCTTGCTTCAAGGTAGCTCTCCAACCTTTCTTGCATACATTTCTTAGATGTTTGCTTATCATTAGATGCTTGTGTGTATGTTTGAGATATGTTTCTAGCTATTGATTACATGTCATGGTACTATGATGTTTCTTGAAATGTGATTTTGAATGCAAAGTAGCTTAAATGAGTATGGTTATGCCAAAAGTAACACCATAAATTCTATCTCATTTCATGACATTCATAAGCTTCACCTTATTATTTCCATAAGAGCATATAAAGAGGGGAATGGAAATAATGGGTTTATTTGTATTGCGCTATGATTAAAAATTTACAATCGGTATCACGTGGACCGTGTGAGCTTATACTATGTATCATCATATTTAATTACATTATTACAACTCATTTTATATCCCACAAACATGCCTATAACCCATGGAAACCAAAATGAGGCATGAAATATGGGAGTTTATTTTTGACTAGAATTGGCCTCTTCCCTGGGAAAACTTTGAAAAATTATAACTAAATCTAGAAAAATAAAAAACATGTATTCTTGATTATTATAGAAATCTTAGGATGTCTACTTCACATAAAAGTATGCCGAGACTATAAAATTCATCATGGAGGACGTTTGACATTCGAAAAGCTACTGAGGTTGTTGGCTACTTGGGCTGTTATCCAGATTACTGATACAAATTCTAAAGTTCATACCTAATTCTATAAAAATTGAAATCACACAAATTAGATAATGTGGAAAGATACAAATGTTAACTTGATGCTAAAAATAATGTCAGTATGAAACAGATATGTTTGGCTATTGAAATCCTATGGAACAGTGACTGAACTCTTGAGGCGCCACTACTACTGATAGCCAACTTAAAAAATGCATAACTCTTTGCTCAGACGTCCAAATGAGGTTATCTCTATGGCCACAAAAATCTTATGACCTCTAGTTTATGAATATAAAAGTTCACAATCATTGAACACCATTTAACTATCAGGTGACACAAAACATAAATCTGCCAGTATGAATAGAGCCCATACCAGAATCAATAGAAAATCCCAACTTTGAAAATTCATCAAATATTCTCTAGACCTCCAAAAATTATGTTCTTTAGCTTCCAAAAAAGCTCTTAATGAGTCCTAACTACATACAAAAGTTCAGACCAAGACTAACTCATTTGGCTAAAAAGTGACATAGGGTTCCATTATGGTCAATTTTGGCTCTATATTGGGTACCAAAATTGCCAAATGGATTTTCCTTGGTCTTGGCACATTTTGGGCAAGTTTAAAAGCTTATTTAGGACTTGTGTGAGCTGCCCAAATGGTCCCAAACCTCATGCATTTCATTTTGGCCATTCAACCCATACTTATGCATATTTCTTTGAAATTTTCACATTGCATACTTTGGCATTTCATACTCAAATTGTATTCTAAAGCTCATACATCATATTCATAGTGATAAACATTACATAATAGTATATTTATATATGTCTCAAGGTTCATTGTACATATACAACATCATAGACATTAAGATGCATAGATATGGTTCCAAATTAGCTAAAACCAAGGCATAAGTTTGTCAATCTCTTTCCTTTAGTGTTGTTGGCTCCCATTAGCATATCCACTTAGTTTACCTAGCATGTTAGATCATTGAAGAGGAGGAATTGAGATTCAAAGAATCCCAATAGCTCATCTCCTATTCAATCATATATAATATGTGTAAAGCAAGCTTTATAAATAAATACATGGAGAAAAAGAAGTCCTGGACATTTTGAAAGCAAACATGGCATGTGAATCAATCATACAAGACATCCAAGAGCTCACCAAGTGCTTAGATTGGCCTCACACTTCTCCTTATGGATTTTGGACTTGCGTCACCCATTCTTTAACAGCTTTGGACTCAACCATACTCTTGGGAGCCCACTTTGTTTTTGGGAGACTCTTTACTTTGTCTCAACCAAGCTCAAGTGTTCTTGGCTCATCCTCACCAAAGGGAAAAGTTCTTGGCCTCTCCACACTTAAGCAAACTCATACAAACATCATGTAATCATTTGAAAACATAACATGGCATCAAGCATCATGGCATATAAAGGCATGCTAGCATACTTTTCAAAGCTTGAAAATATACATACACACATTCTAAAACAAGCTAAACACACATCCATGCATGAGAAAAGGTGGAGAGAGCTACCTTGCACACAATTACACACTTTTCCTTTTGGATTCAAGCCTCACTCTTTCAGCCACACACTCACCAATTGGTGGAGATAGTTTCTCTTGGCCTAGATATAATTTTTGGGAGCCAATTAGGTTCATGAAACATTCTCTAAAGCCATACAACTTGCTTAAGTACTAGATTACTCTATAACTCCTATTATGGTCCATATTGGCACCTGATGAAGCAAAACCTCTCAAATGACTTCTAGGCCTTATTCTTTTTTTTCAAATATGATTCTTGACTGCTTTTAAGCCTCTTAGAGTCATCATACCATTAAAACAAAAGGCCTAGCGCCATGTTGCTTCTTTAGGTCATAATATGGAACCTAAGACACCAAATCACTTTCTATGAGTTCTAAATTTTTTCTAAGGCCTCCCCTCACTTTCATTCATCAAATATGACTCAAGAATGGCCTTAGAAAAATTTAAAACTCTCCTTAGCTATGAGAACCCTTCTTGGCCAAGACAATGAACCATATTGGGTTCCATGGAGCTTTCTTTGTTTTCTCAAAGGAAGAAGCATAAGGGGGGCCTCTTAGGGATCTTAGGAGCTCATTTAAACTCTTATTTAGGCCTAGGAATCATCATAAAAAATTAGATTTTACAAGGTGCAATTGAAACCTGAGAATTTGCATCTTGAAATCTAATGACTTTTTTATAATTCCCTTTGCATATTCTTAATCTCCACACCATTTTTCCTTAGAGTCATGCTTGGTTCTGCCTAAAAATCATCTCTTCCTTGGGTTTTCTCAAGTGGGGCGAAATGGTGGAGAAGGGAACCAAAAATGACAACCATAGGAAGAGAAATTACCTTGTTTTCTTGCTTTTTCTCACTTGAATCTTGTGTTCTTTGAGCTCCTCTCTTCAAATCCGAATTTTTCCTTCAATTTTTCCCTTAAAACAGATTTATAAACTTCATTTTAATCATAGGAAAGAAAGGAGAATGGAGGAGAAGAGGTTTGGAAGAGAAGAGCATGAAAACCTACTAATTTTTATATCTTAAGCCTTTGATTTCTCCTCCTTTTCTTCCCCTTCTTGTGAGCCTCATCCCCTAGGCTTTTCTTCTGGTCTTAGGCAGAACATGGTCATGCATAATGGAGCGAGGAGAAGGGTGCATCATATATATAGGTGGGAATAAGTTACACTTTTCAAAAATTCCCATTTTGCCCTTCATATTTTGCATTTTTATTTCTCCTTCATTTTAGCTCCTTTTTTAGAACCATCTTTTCCATTATAAAATTTAGGTTCCCTATTAATAAAAATGGCTTTGGAATCACTCAAATCGGAGCTAAAACCTTTCCGAATGAATCTATCAAAGTTCGGGCACACCGACATTAAAAAAATCCACCAGGGGGGATTTAACTGTCCCAAGGCTTCCTATGATTTTCAAGGCCCCTAAGAACCCCGGGGAACTCAAAAATTTTAATAAAAAAGCCCTCCTGTGTGAATTCCAAAATTTGCTCAAAATTACGAAAATGCCATTATGTTTTGTAGGCTCTTTGTAAGAATTTATTTCTTCATTTTAGCTCTGTTTTTTTTTCATCTGAGGCTACAATTCTTATTTTCAAGAGTCTAGAATTCTTCCCAAATTTTTTGAGACCTTAACTACATCATCTTGGGGGACTTCCTTTTGTATCCGATGAATTTCTATCGTTTACGGAAAAACAGAATGTTACATTCCTCCTCCTTAAATAAATTTCATCCTCAAAATTTAGGGGTACACTTTCTCTTACTCTTTTATAGTCTAGCTAACTGTTTTTTTCTTTCCCTTCTTCCTAGCTTTATACGCTTTCTTAGCAATTTCATTCTTTCAAATTTTCTCTCAGCTAAGGAACTTTTATTACTAGTTCTTAATAAGGGTTCTATTGTTATACAATACTAGCTAGTTCTCTGTCTCATAAGGGAAAGAAATTTTAGATTCTGGAGGCCTATCCTAAGAGAGCTTACTAATCATGACGGGTTAATGTTAACCTATTTGTAGGATTAATATTTCTTTCAGTGGACTCATTTACACATCTCGAGAGGTAATTATTTCATATCACTTCTCCTGTATCCTCTCTGAATGGCTTCTCATAACATCTCATCATCTTTTCTAATCATTAGAGCCATCAGAGGTTTCTATTTGTCTGCTTATTTACATATTCCATCCACTATTTATCTCTGCATTCTTTCTCACTAGCTCATCCTATGATTATAATTTGCATTTCTTTCTATCATAGGCCTCACATCTTAGTTACTTACTAGGATTACAACTTCTTTGAGGAGTTTCTGCTTTTAATAATCCCAGTTTCTCTGTTACTAGCCAGGACTTTTTCTCACTTTTTTTTTGCTCACATATAATGGCATTTTATTGTCCCTCATTTCAACACTAATAGGCCTAACATGCGTGTCTCATACTGGCACCGAAGAGCTACTACCATTGACTACTGCTGAGTTGTAGTGGGATGCTAGCTATTCTTACAGTTTTGCTCACTGGAGATATATTATACCACTTACCTCATATAAAAATTGCACCTAGCTCTTTTCTAAATACATAAGCTAGCATGTGGGGATCTCTCTATCCCTTGGTCAGGGCCATTATCTGCTAGGTAGTGGTTCATCTGGCTCTAACACTGGAAAGATTATTTCTTGCTTTTCTCATCCTATATACTATGCTCATCTCTAAAGAGAGCTATTCAGTGGTCTAACTGTCTAAGTAAAGCCTTCATATCTCTATACCAACGGTCTACCAGACTCAGGAGGTTTGTAGTCTTTGAGACAAAGGCTAGCTGAAACTGTATTAGTCTCTGAGACTAACTACTCTGTAAAACTATCTCAGGCTGTCATCTCTACCAGAGATCTATCATGCTGTAGTTAGGGCTCTCTATAACTCTGTAGGATCTACTATGACTCCTAGGTCTACTGCGACCTCTCAAAGCCCTGCTAGGGTCTACTGTAACCCGCTGTGTTATGCTGGGATCTACTACGATCCATCTCTGGGAGACGTCAAATCCTAAGATTACTGTATCTGACAGTAAAATAGATGCTCACTAAGTCCAGTTACCATTGCTCATAATAGCTGAGGCAAAACTTAGAAGCACATCATGCTCTTCGTGCGAAGTGGGTTCTGTGTCACCTCATTCTCTAGGATCCCGTCATAATAACACTGGGGAGCATTTTAATTTTCATTTATTGCTCCTCGTAGGATCCTCAAATTCCCACTTCAGCCCCTTTTTCACTTGGGCTTTCTTTTCTTACTCTATCGACTTACTTACTTACATATACTAATTTTAACTCTCCTCTCATATCCTGCAGTTCTCACTATGCTCACGTTCTGCTATTAAGTGCCTGGCACTAAGGCATCTTACACATTGAGTATGATTAACATCTCTGGCAGGAGAGAGGCTATGCACTGGTCCCTATTCATTTCATTTACATATATTATAAGGGACTCAGACTATGCATACTGAATCTAAAACATTCTTTACTGGGGATTCCTTTTTGCATGCTTTCCTTACTATTTTGATGCTACTGGTCATCTTCTCTAAGCTTTAACTTATGCTTAGCCTAGGCTATCTATCTTATTAGACCTGTAGCTTATTAACTATCTTCATTCTCTTCTGAGCTTCTATTATTGGGCTACTCATGCTTACCTTTAGGTGTTACCTATGAGGTACACCTTTCTAGGCCACTTGTTATGTGCCTTGCTACTAGTAGTCTTATCTTACGTCATTTCGAAGCTACACTAGTATTCTATCATTCATTGTCCCACTAGGTTACACTCTAGGTTGGAGTCAACGTCTCATAGGCGACTCTCAACAACCTCATTATCTCCGTGTCTAACTTCCTCTGTGTTGAGTTCTTTTCTCAGTCTCATTTGCTAGGCCTACTATGATCCATCTCTAGGAGACGTCAAAGCCTAAGATTACTGTATCTGATAGTAAAATACATGCTCACTAAGTCCGGTTACCATTGCTCATAATACCTGAGGCTAAACTCAGAAGTATATCATGCTCTTCGTGCGAAGTGGGTTCTGTGTCTCCTCATTCTTTAGGATCCCGTCATACTAATACTAGGGAGCATTTTAATTTTCATTTATCGCTCCTCGTAGGATCCTCAGATTCCCACTTCAGCCCCTTTTTCACTTGGGCTTTCTTTTCTTACTCTATCGACTTACTTACTTACATATACTAATTTTAGCTCTCCTCTCATATCCTGCAGTTCTCACTATGCCCACGTTCTGCAATTAAGTGCCTGGCACTAGGGCATCTCACACATTAAGTATGGTTAACATCTCTAGCAGGAGAGAGGCTATGCACTAGTCCCTATTCATTTCATTTACATATATTATAAGGGACTCAAACTATGCATACTGAATCTGAACATTCTTTACTGGGGATTCCTTTCTGCATGCTTTCCTTACTATTCTGATGCTACTGGTCATCTTCTCTAGGCTTTAACTTATGGTTAGCCTAGGCTATCTATTTTATTAGACCTGTAGCTTATTAACTATCTTCATTCTCTTCTGAGCTTCTATTACTGGGCTATTCATGCTTACCTTTAGGTGTTACCTATGAGGTACACCTTTCTAGGGCACTCGCTGTGTTCTTTCCTACTGGTAGTCTTATCTTACGTCATTTTGAGGCTACACTAGTATTCTATCATTCATTGTCCCACTAGGTTGCACTCTAGGTTGGAGTCAACGTCTCATAGGCGGCTTTCAACAACCTCATTATCACTGTGTCTAACTTCCTTTATGTTGAGCTCTTTTCTCAGTCTCATTTGCTAGGCCCACAGATTTCTTATTAATCTTTCGTAACTCTATTCAATACCCTTTTCTCTATTTATACTAGGGGTTCCCACTTTCTATGGGTCGTCTAACCCATTATCAATTCCTTTCTCAATTTGCCTAAATATGACCAACGAGACATTCATTGTGCCATTTGTTGTGGCTAATACATCATTCACCGCGGCTAATTAGCCTCGGGTTTACCCTGATTTTCTTGTCTGAGTATTGCCCATGGCGAGGAACTCTCTGGATTGCCTCGTTATTTCTATGGAATAATTGACTGTAGCTAAACAACTAATTGGTCGTGGCTAACGGCCTCTGATTGGCTTATTTTCTAGGGATTGGATTTTTATCTTTAGCTACCAACCCGAGCCTCATTGCCTCTATAACCAGCCCATCATCAAGCTAGAGGGTTCTACCTCTTACTTCATTCATGCATAACTAGCTATCACCTCCAGGCTGTCAGGCTCCAAGGTATAGCTTATAACTCAACCTCTGCCCTGAGGAGACTAACCTTTTGGGCTCTAATACTTATCTAAACATTTGGGTATTGTGGCTAAGGGGTGACTCTTTTTCTCACTTCCCCTCTAGACTGGTTCGGTGCAGTCGTAGTCTCATCTCATACCGCACTGCATCATTACTTGTCTCTGTTACGCGAGACAACTGGGAATGGCTTGAGTATGACTACCTGAGAGAATTAGGCCTCACATACTCTCTCTAACAAGCCTCGTCCTATCAACGAGATCATTCTCATTGTTCATATCTAGGGCTTGCCACTGATCCTGGCGAGCTATCATATTTCATCAAGCTCTAGCCGTTAGATCCCTTAACTCTGCTCAAGGTTAGCTCTGCTCAAACTACTCTAGAGGCTACTCTTTCCTGATATACATTAACTACTCTAAGACCATCATACAACCTACTCATCATGAAACAAGCCACAAACTACTTTCACACACCCAATATGTCTCATGTAAGGTTCCACCTATCCATTTAAGCCTTTATATAGCCCAATTATTACATCCTTAAGCCAAATCCAATCCGGGAGAGCCTGAAACTTTGCTCTGATACCAATAAATGTAACATCATAAAATCTAGGTCATTTCATGACATTCATAAGCTTCACCTCATTATTTCCATAAGAGCATATAAAGAGGGGAATGAAAATAATAGATTTATTTGCGTTGCGCTATGCTTAAAAATTCACAATCAGTGTCACGTGGACCGTGTGAGCTCATGCTATGTATCATCATATTTAATTACATCATTACAACTCATTTTACATCCCAAAAACATGCCCACAACCCATGGAAACCGAAATAAGGCATGAAAAATGGGAGTTTATTTTTAGCCAGAATTGGCCTCTTGGCAAACTTTGAAAAATCATAACTAAATCTAGAAAAATAAAAAACATGTGTTCTTGATAATTCTAGAAATATTACGATGTCTACTTCATACTAAAAGTATGCCCAGGCCATAACATTCATCATAGAGGACGTTTGACATTCGAAAAGCTACTGAGTTTGCTAGCTGCCTGGGCTGCTGTCCAGATTACTGATACAAACTTCTAAAATTCATACCTAATTCTATAAAACTTGAAATCACACAAACTTGGTCATTCTAGAAAGATAAAAATATTAAATTGATTCCAAAAATAATTCCAGAATGAAACCAATACGTTTGGCCATTGGAATCCTATAGAACAGTGACTGAACTCTTGGGGCACCACTACTACTAACAGCCAACGTCAAAAATGCATAACTCATTGCCCAGACCTCCAAATGAGGTGATCTTGGTTGACACAAAAATTGTATGACCTCTAGTCTATTCATATAAAATTTCACAAGCATTGAACACCATTTGACCATCAGGTGACACAAAACACAAATCTACCAGTGTGAACAGTGCCCATACCAAAATCAATAGAAAATCCCAACTTTGAAAATTCATCAAATATTCTCTAGACCTTCAAAAATTATATTCTTTAGCTTCTTGAAAATATCTTAATGAGATCTAACTACATGCCAAATTTCAGAGCAATACTAACTCATTTGGCTAAAAAGTGATATTGGGTTCCATTATGGTCAATTTTGGCTCTATATTGGGTACCAAAATTGCCAAATGGATTTCTCTTGGTTTTGGCACCATTTGGGCAAGTTTAAAAGCTTATTTGGGACTCATGTGAGCTGCTGAAATGGTCCCAAACCTCATGCATTTCATTTTGGCCATTCAACCCACACTTATGCATATTTCAATGAAATTTCCACATTGCACACTTTGGCATTCCATACTCAAATTGTATTCTAAAGCTCATACATCATATTCATAGTGATAAACATTACATAATAGTATATTTATATATGTCTCAAGGTTCATTGTATATATACAACATCATAGACATTTAGATACATAGATATGGTTCCAAATTGGCTAAAACCAAGGCATAAGTTTGTCAATCTCCTTCCTTTAGTGTTGTTGGCTCCCATTATCATATCCACTTGGTTCACCTAGCATGTTAGATCATTGGAGAGGAGGGAATGAGATTCAAAGAATCCTAGTAGCTCATTTCCCATTCAATCATACATAATATGTGCAAAGCAAGCTTTATAAAAATGCATGCATGGAGAAAAAGAAGTCATGGACAATTTGAAAGCAAACTTGGCATGTGAATCAATACAAGACATGCAAGAGCTCACCAAGTGCTTAGATTGGCCTCACACTTCTCATGGATTTTGGACTTGCCTCACCCATTCTTTAAGAGCTTTGGACTTAACCATACTCTTGGGAGCCCACTTTGCTTTTAGAAGACTCTTTACTTTGTCTCAACCAAGCTCAAGGGTTCTTGGCTCATCCTCACCAAAGGGAAGAGTTCTTGGCCTCTCCACACTCAAACAAACTCACACAAATATCATGCAATCATTTGAAAACATAACATGGCATCAAGCATTATGGCATATAAAGGCATGCTAGCATATTTTTCAAAGCTTGAAAATACACATACATACATTCTAAAATAAGCTAAACACACATCCATGCATGAGAGAAGGTTGAAAGAGCTACCTTGCACATAATTACACACTTTTCCTTTTGGATTCAAGCCTCCTCTTTCAGCCACACACTCACAAATTGGTGGAGATAGTTTTTCTTGGCCTAGATACAATTTTTGGGAGCCAATTAGGTTCGTGAAACATTCTCTCAAGCTATACAACTTGCTTAAGTACTAGATTACTCTATAACCCCCTTTATGGTCCATATTGGCACGTAATGAAGCAACACCTCTCAAATGACTTCTAGGCCTCGTTCTTTCCTTTCAAATATGATTCTTGACTCATTTTAAGCCTCTTGGAGTCATCACACTATTAAAACAAAAGGCCTAGCACCATGTTACTTCTTTAGGTCATAATATGGAACCTAAGACACCAAATCACTTTCTATGAGTTCTAAATTTTTTCCACAGCCTCCCCTCACTTTCATTCATCAAATATGACTCAAAAATGGCCTTAGAAAAATTTAAAACTCTCCTTAGCTATGAGAACCCTTCTTGGCCGAGACAATGAAGCATATTGGGTTCCATGGAGCTTTCTTTGTTTTCTCGAGGGAAGAAGCATATGGGGAGCCTCTTAGGGATCTTAGGAACTCATTAAAACTCTTATTTAGGCCTAGGAATCATCATACAAAATCAGATTTTACAAAGTGCAATTGAAACCCTAGAATTTGCATCTTGAAATCTAGTGGCTTTTTGATAATTCCCTTTGCATATTCTTAATCTCCACACCCTTTTTCCTTAGACTCATGCTTGGTTCTGCCTAAAAATCATCTCCTCCTTAGGTTTTCTCAAGTGGGGCGAAATGGTGGAGAAGGGAACAAAAAATGACAACCATAGGAAGAGAAATTACCTTGTTTTCTTGCTTTTTCTCACTTGAATCTTGTGTTCTTTGAGCTCCTCTCTTCAAATCCGCATCTTCCCCTCAATTTCTCCCTTAAAAAAAATTTATAAACTTCATTTTAATCATAGGAAACAAAGGAGAATGGAGGAGAAGAGGTTTGGAAGAGAAAGAGCATGAAAAACTACTAATTTCCATACCTTAAGCCTTTGATTTCTCCTCCTTTTCTTCCCCTTCTTGTGAGCCTCATCCCCTAGGGTTTTCTTCTGGTTTTAGGCAGAACATGGTTGTGCATAATGGAGGGAGGAGAAGGGTGCATCATATATAGGTGGGAATAAGTTACACTTTTCAAAAATTCCTATTTTGCCCTTCATAATTTGCATTTTCTTTTCTCCTTCATTTTACCTCCTTTTTGAGAACCGTCTTTTCCATTATAAAATTTAGGTTCCCAATTAAGAAAAATGGCTTTGGAATCACTCAAATTAGAGCTAAAACCTTTCCGAATGAATCCGTCAAAGTTCGGGCACACCGACGTTGGAAAATGTCCGTCGGAGGGGATTTAACTGTCCCAGGGCTTCCAATGGTTTTCAATGCCTCTGAGAACCCTGGAGAACTCAAAATTTTCATTTAAAAAGCCTTCCTATGTGAATTCCAAAATTTGCTCAAAATTACAAAAATGCCATTATGTTTCATAGGTTCGTAAGAATTTATTTCTTCATTCTAGCTCCATTTTTTTCTTCAATCTGAGGCTATAATTCTCATTTTCAAGAGTCTAGAATGCTTCCCAAATTTTTTGAGACCTTAACTACATCATCTTGGGGGACTTCCTTTTGTATCCGGTGAATTTCTGCCGTTTACGGAAAAACTGGATGTTACACCAAAAGTCCCTTAGCATATGTAAGGATGAGCCAAAAGTCTCTAAGAATGGGTGAGACAAAGCCAAAAGTCTCAAGAAGAGTGAGGCTAAGTCAAAAGTCCCTTGAAAATATGTGAGGCAAATCCAAAAGTCCCAAAGAAATTGGGTGAGGTTATACCAACACCCTTTAAAGCCTATGCTTGACATGTATGAGTTCACATGACAAGGAAAGTGATTTATGTATATTCATTAGTAGCTTTTATGCCATGCATGTAACACCATCATTTCTTGCTCATATCTATCATCATTTACAAGTTCATGTGATATGTTCCATGAAGGAAGTAAGAAATTCCATCAAAATTAATATATTTTCTTGCGTTGCGTCATATGTAAAAATTTCATTCGGTGTCACGTGGGCTGTGTGAGCTCATACTATATATTTTCATATTTAATTATATAGATACAACTCATTTTCATTATAAAATGTGGGTCACAACTCAAGAAAACTGAAATGAAGCATAAAACATGGAAGTTTATTTTCAGACAGACTTTGCCTCTTTTTTGTCCAAACTTTGAAAAATCATAACTAATTCTAAAAAACTCCAAAACATGCATTCTTGATCATTTTGAAAAGCTACAGATGTATACCTCACACTAGAAATATGTCTAGGCCATAACATCCATCACAAAGGATGTTTGATATCTAAAAAAAGTCCAGAGGTCAAACTGCATTTTGGAACTATCATAGAATTCTACAGCAAAATTTTAAAATGTCCAATTAATTCCAAAAAGATATAATCCATGAAAATGGTACCAATCTAGAAATCTATGGATGTTACCTAGAGGGAAAAAATATTTTTAGACTAGCTTAGGCATCCCAGACCTCTAAATTCAATAGAACAGTAACTCAGGTCGGGTAAAACTCCTAATACTGGGGCAGAATGTTCAAAATTTTATATCTCCCTCTTTAGACCTCCAAATGAGGTGCTTCTAGTTGTTATAAGTCACTGTGAATTTCTAGTTTCTCTGTGTAAAATTTCGTGGCAATTGGACATCATTTGGGCCCTATGTGACAAATTTCATTTTTGGACCAAATGAATAGTATAGCAGACCAAAATCAGAAAAATTGCCAAATTTGAAAATTCATTAAATATTCTGTAGACCTCCAAAAATTATGTTCTTTAGCTTCCCAAAAATCTCTCAACAAGCTCTAATTTCATGTCAAATCTCAAAGCAAGAAGAGCTCAGTTGGTCAAAAAGTGATATAGGGTTCCATTATGATCATTTTTGGCTCCATATGGAGTACCAAAGTTGCCAAATAGTTTTCTCTTGGTCTTTGCACCTTTTGGGAAATTCTAAAAGTATAATTAAGACTTGTGTGAGCTGGCCAAATGGTCCTAAACCTCATGCATCTCATTTTGGCCTTTTCATCCACACATATTCATATTACATCAAATTTTCCAAAATGCATACCTTGGCATTATATACTTAAATTATATTCTAGGGTTCATACATCATGTCTATTCATTTATACATCGCATATGATCAAAATTATACATGTCTAAAAGGTCATAGGCCATATACATCTTTAGGTTACAATATTTGACACAAATATGGCCTTAAAGTGATAAAACTCAAACACTTTGTTGTCAAACTCTTTCCTTCAAGGTGGTTGGCCTTCATTACCTTGTCCACTTGGTCCACTTAGCATGTGAGATCATTGGAGAGGAGAGGATGAGATTCAAAGAATCCCAATAGCTCATCTCCCATTCAATCACACATAATATATGCAAAATTAGTCTTGAAAATGCATGCATGGATAAAATGGAAGTCATGAACATTCAAGGAGCAAGCTTGACATGTGAATAAGTCATACAAGACATTCAAGAGCTCAACAAGTGTTTGAATTGGCCTCACACTTTTCCTCATGGATTTTGGACTTGCTTCACCCATTCTTTAAGAGATTCTTAGACTCAACCATACTCTTGGGAGCCCACTTTGCTTTTGGGAGACTCCTTGCTTTGTTTCAACCAATCTTAAGGGTTCTTGGCTCATCCGCACCGTGGTTAAGAGTTCTTGGCCTCTCCACACTCAAGCAAACTCAAACAAACATCATACATTCATTTGACAACATAATATGTCATCATGAAATCATGGCATATAAAATCATGCTAGCTTACTTTTCATGGCTTGAAAATACACATACACACATTCTAAGACCAGCTAAACACAATCCATGCATGAAAGAAGGTGGGGAGAGCTACCTTGCACACAATCACACACTTTTTCTCTTGAAACTCCCTCCCTTGCTTTGGCCACACACCCACAAAAGTGTGAGGAAAGTTTCTCTTGGCCTAGACACAATTTATGGAAGCCAATTAGGTTCAAAAAATAATTTCTATGGCTACACAACTTGCTTAGACACTAAGTTGTTCTATAAACCCTATTATGGTCCATAAATGCACCTAATGAAGCAACACCCCTCAAATAAATTCTAGGCTCCATTCTTTCCTTTCAAATATGATTCTTGACTCTTTTTAAGCCTCTTAGAGTCATCACACCATTAAAATAAAGAGCCTAACAACATGTTGCTTCTTTAGGCTACAATATGGAACCTAAGGCATTAAATCACTTTTTATGAGTTCTAAATTTTTTCTAAGGCCTTCCCTCATCTTCATCATCATACATGACTCAAGAATGGCCTTAGAAAAATTTAAAACTCTCCCTAGCTAACCCAACCTTGCTTAGAGGAGACTATGCCCCTTTTTGGCCTCGTTGGAATTCTCTTTGTTTTCTTGAAGGAGGAAGCATGTGGGAAGCATCTTAAGGAGGAGAGAAGGTGTGGATGAAGAAAAGCATGAAAAACTACCATGGAAACATACCTTAAGCTTGGATTTTCTCTCCCTTTTCTTCTTCCCTTGGTGTGCCACCCTCTTAGGGTTCTTCTTCTGATTTAGGGCAAAATAATCTGAAGCTAAGTGAGGGAGCATGTGAGGCGCCACTTATTTATAAGGGAGGAAGAAACACTTTTTTAAAAATTTTAATTTTGCCCTTCATTCTTGGAATTTTTGCTTCTCCTTTGTTTAGCTCCTTTTTTAGAACCGTCTTTTCCATTATAAAATTTAGGCTCCCAATTTAGTAAAATACCTTTGGAATCACTCAAATCACAGCTAACAGCATCCTGAATGAATTTGTCAAAGTTTAGGAATATTGACGTTGAAAAACATCCACTGGAGGGGTTTTAACTGTCCCGGGGCTTTTCATGATTTTTAGAACCCTAGGAAACACAAAGCTTTCATTTAAAAAGCCCTCCTGTGTGAATTCTAAAATTTGCTTAAAATTACAAAAATGCCATTACATTTCGTAAGCTTTTTGTAAAAATTTATTTCTTTATTCTAGCTCTGTTTTTCTTTCCGTCTAAGCCTAAAATTCTAATTTTTAGGCATCTAAAATTCTTTCTAAATTTTTTGAGACCTTAGCTAAATTGTTTCAGGGGACTTCCTTTTGTATCAGGTTGGTTTCATTCATTTACGAAAAAATCGTACGTTACGTTTCTCATGTTTTTTCTCATTTTCAGAAAATCTGATATTATAATGCATGTATTCTTTGACATGAATATGCATCCTTTATGTATGTTTGAAAGGGTAAAGAGCTGTTGGGATTCTTGGAATCTCACTACTCCGCCATATATGTCTAACCATGTCTAGGTGAGCCAAGTTAAGTAAGAAATTGAGGCCAAGTACCTCGAAGCATAGACTCTTGACAATAGAATAGAAAAATTGTAGATTTTGATGTCAAGTAAATATATGTAAATATGATGTAAATATGATATATGAATGGAATTTGGAACCAAATGAATGCATATGTGAGTTTTTGCCATCCATGTGCCTTGATGTATATGTGTATATTAGCAACTAGGATGGTGGTTTTGAGATGAGTAAGGATTTTAACCATTTGGGATGCTCTCATAGGCTATATTTATAGTTTTGGACATGCTCAAATGATTGTGAATTGAGTAGAAGTTCATTTGGTGCCTTTTTATCCTTGATGGACTTTAATTTGACCATTTTCTTGAGCTGAGCCAAAGTTTGACCAAATGGATAGGTTTTTGCATAAAATTTGGGAAGATATTAGGTCTCATCTAGATCTTTTCATAGAGCTAAAGAACACTCAATTTGGAGCTCTAGAAAATTTATTATGATTTTTCAAATTTGGCCAAATTATACAAAAACTGTGAAGGGTACTATTTATATGGTTAGTTTGCATTCCTGTGTCATTAGTAGGCCAAATGAAGTCAAATGCTTATGAAATTTTACAAGCATAAACTAGAGATCATAAGCTTTCCATAACCACTAAGAGCATGCAATTTGGATTGGTATAGAAGGAGTTATGAATTTTTAAATCTCAAGGTTTGCATCAATCTGAGAGCACGACCTAGGTTACTATTTTTTTGATTTCCATGGACTAAAAGCGATTTTCTTGGTATAGAATTATTTCTAATAGTTATTTAACATTTAAAGATTTCCAAAAAGATATAGTATACATGATTTTAATTTTTTTAGAATTAGTTATGATTTTCCAAAGTTCACATCAGTAAATTGGCCTTACAACACAAGAGCAAAATTATGATATTGTGAAGAATGGTCCAAAAATCGAGATTTCTAGGATAAATTATGATGTTTTTTATACGAATGGATATGTTATGCATGGATAATGCTATTGGTAAGCCCACATAATTCCTAAAGCCAAGAATGAATTAAATGAACTTTCAATTATATACTACTTTCATCCACACCATTACTAAAAAATGCTATTTTCATGTAAATGTGTATCATATGCCAAGTATGCCATGGGCTAAGAGCTATAAAAAGATGGTGTTACACTTGAAACCTACAAGGTAATGGACTTGAACTAACTTGGCCTACATGTAATATTTGATTTTCGTTAAACGACAAAAATGGTTACATTTTCAAAGTAAGTCCCTCGAAATGAATTATTTAAGATCCTAAAAAATTTAAGTAGTATTCTAGACTCTTAAAAATGAGAATCCCAGGCTTAGACGAAAAGAAAAATAGAGCGAGAGTGAAGAAACGAATTTGAATGAAAGATTGAAGAAACGTAATAGTATTTTCATAATTTTGAGTAAATTTTGGAACTCACACAAGAAGGCTCTTTAAATGAAAGTTTTGAGTTCTCCAGGGTTTTCAAAGGCCCTAAAATTCATGGAAAGCCCCAGGACAGTTAAAACCCCTCCGGTGGATGTTTTCTAACGTCGGTAGACCTAAACTTTGATGGATTTGTTCGAGAAGATTTTAGCTCCGATTTGAGTGATTCCAAAGGCATTTTAATAAATTGGAAACCTAAATTTTATAATGAAAAAGATAGTTCTAAAAAAGAAGCTAAAATGAATTGAAAACAAAAATACCAAGACGAAGGGGCAAAATTAGAATTTTTTAAAAGTGTTTCTTAAAACCACCCTTATATATATGGCCCCCCCACCTCCTCGTTCATTTAGCTCAATTAGTTTCTGCCCTAAACTAGAGGAAAAATTCTAAGAGTGAGGTGGACAAGAAGGAGAAGAAAAGAAGGAGAAAAGCAAGGCAAAAGGTATAGATTTCTTGGTTTTTTCATGCTTTCTCTTTAGCAAACCTCTTCTCCTCCATTCCCCTTTCTTTCCTATAATTTTATTGAAATTTATGAATCTGTTTCAAGGGAAGAGTAGAGGGAAAAAGTCGAATTTGAAGAGAAGAGACCAAAGAAAGGAAGAATCAAGCAAGAAAACAAGGAAAAACAAGGTAAAAGTCCATCCCATGGTAGTTATTTCTTTTTCCCCTTCTTCCTTGGTTCGTCCAACTCAAGAAGCTATAAGAGGGCTTGGATTTTAGGCAGAACCAAGGGTGAATCTTGGGAATTTAAGGGAGGAAAATGAGGATATGAAAAGAAAATAACTAAAGAACCATTAGATTACAAGATAGAAAACCTAGGGTTTCAAGTGTTCCTTGCAAAACCTAATTTGATACAATAATTACTAGGCCTAAATGAGTGTTTGAATGAGCTCCTAAGATCCCTAGAAGGCTCCCCATATGCATCTTCCACTAAGAAAATGAAATAAAAACTTGATTTGATACAATAATTCCTAGGCTTAAATGAGTATTTGAATGAGCTCCTAAGATCCCTAGAAGGCTCTCCATATGCATTTTCCACCAAGAAAACGAAACAAAGTCCATGGGTGCCAAGAAGAAGCCTAGTCTCGACTTAGAAGAGTCAGGGTACCTAGGGATAGTTTTAAATTTTTCCAAGCCCATTTTTTAGTCATATATAATAAGTGAAGATGAGGGGAAGCCTTGAAAAAAATTAGAAACCATAGAAAGTGAGATGGCCTTATATGTTCTATAATATGACCTAAAGAAGCAACACCTAGTTTGGCTCTTTGTTTTAATTGTATGATGACTCTAAGAGGCTTAAAAGGAGTTAAAAATCATAAATGAAAGGAAAGAATGGAGCCTAAAACTCAAATAATTGATATTACTTTATTAGGTACATTTTTGAAACCATAAAGGGGTTATTAGACTAAGTTATTGTTTAAGGAAGATGCATGGCTTTAGAAATAATTTCATAAACTTAATTGGCTTCCATATATTATGTTTAGGGCAATAGAAACCAATTCCACACCCTTATGTGTGTGAGGCCGAGGAAGGGAGCATTGTTTCAAGAAGAAAAGTATGTGGTTGCACCAAAGGTAGCTCACTCCTCCTTCTCTCATGCATGAATGTATGCTTGACTTTTGTTTGAATGTGTGTATGTGTGTTTTAAACTAAGAAAAGTATTCTAGCATGAGCTCTTATTCCATGGTACCATGATGATGCATTATGTTTTCAAATGATGCCTAAAATGTTTGCTTGGATTTGCTTGAGTGTGGAGAAGCCAAGAACTCTAGGCTATGGTGAGGATGAGCCAAGAATCCTTAGAAATGGTTGAAACAAAGCAAAATGTCTCCTGAGAGTGAGGTTGAGCCAAAACCTCCTTGAGAAAATGGGTGAGGCAAGTCCAAAATCCATGAGTAAATAAGTGAGGCTAATCTACTTACTTGGCTAGCCTATGGATGCTTTGTATGACTTACTCACATGTCAAAAATGTTTCTTGAATGATCATGTCATCCATTATGCTCATGCATACATTTTCAAGACTTGTTTTGCATATTTTATGTATAATTGAAAGGGAAATGGGCTATTGGAATTCTTTGAACCTCATTCCCTCCTTTTCAATGCCTTAACATGCTAGGTGAACCAAGTGAACAAGGCAATGGAAGCTAACAAGTTAGAAGATGAGAGTTTGACAACAAAGTGCCTTGATTTTACTTCTTTATAGCCATATGAATGGCAAATGTTGTAACCCTTTATTGTATATGTCCTATGACCTTATGAACATATGTAATTTTGCTAATGTATCATGTACAAATAAGATTTACTGTTATATGAATGGTATAGTGCATTTTGAGTATGGAATGGCAAGACTAGCATTACGTAATCTTGTGTATGGCATGGGGTGAGAGAGTGAGTTCTTAAATTCTGGGTTTGTGCACCTTTGAAATAATTTTAGAATGCCATTTTGGTGCATTTCTATGTGCTCAAGTGGTTATGGTTGCCTTGGAGCTCAAATTGGACCATTTGGACCTTTTGTAGAGCTTGAAAATGACTATTTCATAACCCAACATCAAGATGTGACCAAATGAATGAACTTGCCCATGATATTTAGCACACATATAGATCTTATCTAGATATTTTTGGAAATCCTAAGACTAAATTATTTGGAGCTCTTTGTAATTAATTATAATTTTTCAAAGTTGGCATTTTTTTACTTAATTAATACAGGTACTGTTTATATAGTTAGAAATTTGGGTTGTGCCATTCATGGGCAAAATGATGTCCAATACTCATGAAATTTTACAAGAATAAAATAGAAATGATAACTGTTTCATGGCCATTGAGATCACCTCAATTAGAGCTTTGAGTAGGGAGATATGAATTTTTGAAATTGGAGGTTAGTACTAGGGATGACAATTGACCTTTGGTATTGTTCCATCAATTTTCAATATCTAGCTGCCCCTTTTGAGGTCTAGAAATATTTTTATCATAAAATAGACATCTGTAGCTTTCCATGATAGTAAAGAATGCATGATTTCTATTTTTCTAGAATTAGTTATGATTTTTCAAAATGTATGATGGTAAACTAAAATTCTGGTTGAGGCTACAACTAGGAATTTTATGTATTCCCTCCACTTGCACGAGTTCTGGACCACTTTTGGTGATGGATTTGAGTTTTATCTATGTAACTAAATATGAGAATAAGATATATGAGTTCATATGGTCCACGAGACACCAAATGAAAATTTCATCCCCTATGCAACGCAAAAATATTCACTTTTTTATATGCAATTTCCTTGTGTCCTTGAGAAGTGCATGGCATAAGACATAGAAGTTGCATGATATAAGGTAGAGAGTTATGGTGTTACACTACATACATCAATTTACATTGCAAAGTAACTCATCAAGACCTATTCTAACTTGTATTACTATCATATAGGTCTATTATAACTTGAAATACAACTTTGAACTACTTTAAGTTCTTGAAGTAGAAACTTTCATAATTAAATTTCTAGGCTTCAAAATCTCACTTGATATGAGCCATATGATTCTTGCAATGTCCCACATCAGCTTGAAGGGGCCTGTGCTGAGCGCTTATAAAGCGGTGCGAAGCGCTCTCTTCTAGACGCGCGTTTTGGGCTGAAATTAGAGTAAGCCCAAGGCGACAAAACCCCTCCCTTCCCGGGTGAAATGAGAGTAGCCTGACGGGGGACGTAGGGGACAATACGTCTGGCGGCTCTGTAAGTCTTTTGGTATCAGAGCAATCCTGGCCCATGTGCAACCCGAGGACGGGTCGGCCCCAAGGGGGGTGGATTGTAATGTCCCACATCGACTGGAAGGGGCCTGTGCTAAGCGCTTATAAAGGGGTGCCAAGCGTTTTCTTCCAGACACACGTTTTGGGCTGAAATTAGAGTAAGCCCAAGGCGACAAAACCCCTCCCTTCCTGGGTGAAATGAGAGTAGCCTGATGGGGGACGTAGGAGACAATACGTCTGGCAGCTCTGTAAGTTGTTTGGTATCAGGCTGAGCGCTTATAAAAGGGTGCAAAGCGCTCTCTTTCAGACGCGCGTTTTGGGCTGAAATTAGAGTAAGCCCAAGGTGACAAAACCCCTCCCTTCCCAGGTGAAATGAGAGTAGCCTGACGGGGGACGTAGGGGAAAACTTACAGAGCCGCCAGACGTATTGTCCCCTACGTCCCCCGTCAGGCTACTCTCATTTCACCCAGGAAGGGAGGGGTTTTGTCACCTTGGGCTTACTCTAATTTCAGCCCAAAACGCGCGTCTGGAAGAGAGTGCTTCGCACCCCTTTATAAGCGCTCAGCACAGGCCCCTTCCAGCCGATGTGGGACATTACAATCCACCCCCCTTGGGGCCGACGCGTCCTCGAGTCGCACATGGGCCAGGATTGCTCTGATACCAAACAACTTACAGAGCCACCAGACGTATTGTCCCCTACGTCCCCCATCAAGATACTCTCATTTCACCCAGGAAGGGAGGGGTTTTGTCGCCTTGGGCTTACTCTAATTTCAGCCCAAAATGCACGTCTGGAAGAGAGCGCTTCGCACCCCTTTATAAGCAGTCAGCCTGATACCAAACAACTTACAGAGCCGCCAGACGTATTGTCCCCTACGTCCCCCATCAGGCTACTCTCATTTCACCCAGGAAGGGAAGGGTTTTGTCGCCTTGGGCTTACTCTAATTTCAGCCCAAAACGCGCATCTGGAAGAGAGCGCTTCGCACCCTTTTATAAGCACTCAGCACAGGGCCCTTCCAGCCGATGTGGGACGTTACAATTCTAATGGAACTTATTAGAGCCATTAGATGTGTAACATCCAGTTCTTCAAAAGTATGAGAAAACGTGATATGAAACGTAACGTAATGTATAGTTCCCCTATAAACGTACAAAATGCACTAGATACAAAAAGGAAGTCCCCCAAATAGAGTGATATGAGATCCAATAAAATTAGAACAATATTCTAGACCTCAAATAACAAATTCAGGAAGCAAAGGTGCCTTGAAATTAAACTTAAAATAGTCAAACAGAATTTAACAAAAATGCAACGAAACATAATGGCATTTTTGTAATTTTTGGCACTTTTTGGTAAACTCATAGGAAGGCTTTTTAAATGGAAAATTTAAGCTCTCCGGGGTTTTCAGAGGCCTTAACAACAGGGATGCCCCAGGATAGTTTAAACTCCTCCGGTGAATGTTTTCCAACAACTATTAACCCAAACTTTGATTGGTTCGTTTTTGGAAGGTTTTACCTCCAAATTGAGTGATTCTAAAGGAATTTTATAAGATTGAGAATCTAAATTTTATGATGAAAAAGACAATTCTCAGAAAGGAGCTAAAATGAACTGCAAACAAAAAAGTTAAGAAAAGAGGACAAAATAGGAATTTTTGAAAAGTTCATTAAGTGACCTTGCTCCTTATATAGCATCCCATTCTTCTCCTCCATTTAGACTGATCTAGTTACTGCCCAAGCTAGAGGAGGTTCTTCCAAAGAAATGCACAAGGAAGGAGGAGAAAAACAAGGAAAAAGATATGAAAATTGATAGAATTTCATGGCTCTTCCTTTAACAAGTTGATTCCTCTCATTCCCACCTTTCTTTCTATGGTGTTATTGAAGTGTTTGGTTCTACTTTGAGCTACATACAGAGGAGGGAGAGTGGAATTTGGAAAAGAGTAATCCAACATATGGAAGAGCACTTGAGAAAAGCTAGGAATCAAGGTAAGCTTGTTGTCTTCCATGCTTTTTCTTCTTTGCTCCTCCTTGTGTGAATTTTGTCCCACTTAGAGCCCTGCCATGGGAAACTAAATTCTGACCTAACCAAGGAAGATTCATAGGTTTTAGACCATGGGAATCTAGAAGATGCAAAGAAATTGGAAGAAAACCTAGTAAAATTCAAGATAGTAAAGTCAGGGATTCATGGAGACATTGTGAAATTTGATTTGATTCAAGAATTCCCTAACTTATGTAAGTGTTTGTATGAGTTCCTAAGACCCATAGGAAGTCTCCCAAGTACCTCTCCCATCAAAGAAAATTTGCAAAGTCCATGGGCAAATTCCCTTACTATGTCTCGGCCAAGCATGGTGAGAGTAGCTAGGGAGTGTTTTAATTTCTTCCAAACTTAGTTTTGCATCATATATGATGGAAGAGTATGAGAGGAAGCTTTAGAAAAAATTTAGGAAGCATAAGATGTGAGATGGAGCTATAGGTTCTATATTGGAGCATAATGAAGCAACATGTAGTTAGGTTCCTCAAATTGATTGTGTAATGGCTTCAAGAGGCTTAAATGGAGTCAAGAACCATAGATAGAAGGAAAGGATAGAGCCAAGATCATTAATTATTGGTGTTGCTTCATTAGGTGCCTTATGGAACCATAATTGAACCTTAAAAGCAATTTAGTTTTTCAAATGCATGTGTAGCTTTAGGAATTGTTCTAAGAGTATAATTGGCTTCCATATGATGTGTTTAGGCCAAAGGAATCTAACACCTCCTTCTTGTGAGCATTTGGCTGAGGGAGATGAAGGATTTTCAAGAGTTAAAGTGTGTTCTTGCAAGTAAGGTAACCCCCTTTCCTTTCTTTCATACATGTTTAGGTGTTTTCTTGTCTTGAATGTGTGTGTGTGTGCATGTTTAAGTTATGAAATATGTTTCTAGTAAATGATCACATGCCATGGTACCATGTTGTTATGTTTATATGCTTAAAAGATGTTTTTATGAATGTGTTTGGTTTGCTTGAGCTTGATAAAGCCAAAAGCCCCTTAGGTAGGGTGAGGATGAGCCAAGAGCCCCCAAGAATAGGTGAGATGAAGCCAAAAGTCACTAAAGAGTAAAGGTTAGTCAAAAGTCTCTTAAGAAAATGGGTGAGGCTAAACCATTTCCTTGGCAAGCCTATGTATGTTGTATGTGACTTCTTGAATGAAGGAAATGATCCATATATGTTTAAGAATTTCATGAATGCCATACATGCATTTTTAGACTTGAAATTGCACCATTTATGTGGGGTTGGAAGGGAGAAGGGCTATTGGGATTCCTAGAATCTTACTCTTTCCTCCCCATTACCTAACATGTCTAAGTGGGCCAAGTGAGTAAAGAAATGGAGGCCACCAAGCTTAAAGGAAGAAGTGCGACAAGGAAATGGGATAATTAGTCACTTTGTAACCATTGTGATGGCATATGATGTAATACAATGATGTATATGATGTAAAACCTTTTGAATATATATATGTATATGGATACTTGATGAATATATGAGAATTGGTACCATTTGAATGATGTAGTAAGTTTTTGGCAATGAATGGCAAGAGTTGGTCACATATGTTCTTGTGTATAGCTTGGAGTGCAAGAGTGAATTTGTAAGGTTTGGGTTGTATGACCTTTTGAACATGTTTGATAGGCTATTCTCCTACCTTCCCACATGCTCATGTGGCCTTAGAGGTAGTAGAAGCAAAGTTGGACCATTTAAGACCCCTTAATTAACACAAATGTGGCATTTTGCAACCCTATGTCACAAACTAACCAAATGGACGAATTTTCTCATGAAATTTGGCATGCATATAGATCTCATCAAATATTTTTGGTAATTAAAGGCTAGATTGTTTAGAGCTTTGTGGAATTAATTATGAATTTTTAAAATTGCTAATTTTCTATTATTCTGATATAAGCAATGTTTATATGGTCAGTTTAGGTTTCTATGTAATCTGTGGGACAAATGTGGTCCAAAGAATGTGAAATTTTATATACATATACTAGAAATTTCTAGTGACTTATAGAAATTAAAAGCACCTCATTTAGAGGTCTGAGTAAATAGTTATGAATTTTTGAAATTCTATGTCAGTATCAATAGTGCTACCAGAGCCCATGTAGTGTTCCATCCGTTTTTAGTAGCTAAACATGTCTATATTGGTCTAGAAGTATTTTTTCCTTAGGTTTAACATCTGTAGCTTTCCAAATTGATATATTTTTCTTAAATTAGATTTGTTTGGAATTAGTTATGCATTTTTAAATTTATATTAGTAAACTGTATCAGAAATGATAGGCAGTCTAACTTATATTAGTAAACTATATTAGAAATGATCCAAATGATGTTTTCATGGCTTGAAATTATTTTTAATATAAATTTAACATCTAGAGCTTTCCAAAAAGCTATGAGTTGCTTGATTTCAATTTTTTAAAATTTAGTTATGATTTTTCAAAGTTGTAATAGAAATCTGTCAAGTTGAACCCGAGACTAACTTGCAATATTTTGTGTATATATGCTATAAGCTCAAGCTTTTAGCAACATTTTAAGATGGTTTTGAGTTGTATGCATGCAATTAAATTAGAGAATGACATGGGGAAGTCCATAGGTCCCTGAGACATGAAATGATAATTTTAAGTCTGACATAACACAAAAATTATGGAATATTTTAAGTGAATTTCTTTGCCAACTTCCTTTTGTATCTGGTTCTTTGAAAATGAGAGAAAATATGAGAAATATAACATATGGTTTCTCCATTAATAAACAAAATTTACTGGATATAAAAGGAAGCCTCCCAAAATGATGTAGTCAAGGTCCCAAAAATTTTGAAAAGCATTCTCAGAGGCCCTGAAAACCATAGGAAGGCCTGGGAGAGCTAAAACTCTTCCAGCGAACATTTTCCGATATCTGTGCATCTAAACTTTAATAGATTCATTCAAAGAAGTTTTAGCTCCGATTTGAGTGATTCCAAAGGAATTTTACTAAATTGGGAATCTAAATTTCATAATGGAAAAGATAGTTTTAAAAAAGGAGCTAAAACGAATTAGAAATGAAAATATCAAGAACGAAAGGCAAAACGAGAACTTTTGAAAAGTGTTTCTTCCTCCTACTTATAAGTAGGTGGCACCCCACTCTCACACTCTGTAACACCATATATTTCTATCTCATATCATAACATTTACGTGTCTCACATTTATAATTTCCATGGAAAAGCAAGAAAAATGAGTTAAAATAATACAATTTCTTGCATTGCATTGTGTACAAAATTTCCATTAGTGTCACGTGGACCATATGAGTTCATACTATACATTTTCATATCTAATTACATGGGTACAACTCATTTGCATCTTAAAATGTGGCGCATATCTCAAGAATCATGAAGGGAAGCTCAAAATATGCCTATTAAATTTTCAGCCAGAATTGGCCTATTTTCTGACCAAATTTTGGAAAATCATAACTAGTTCTAAAAAAATAGAACTCATGCATTCTTAATCATTTTGGAAAGCTACAGATATCTTATTCACACTAAAAATATGTCTAGAACATCTATCACAGAGGACGTTTGACATCTAAAAAGGTCCAGAGGTCAAACTGTCTCCTGGTGCTATCACAGATTTCTGCACCAAACTTTGAAAATGTCCAATTAATTCCAAAAAAATCCAATTTATACAAATCTAGAAAGATGTTGATGTTAGCTAGAGGAGAAAAATATTTCCAATCCAGCTCAGGTAGTGTAGACCTCAAAATTCAGTAGAATAGTAACTTAGGTCGGGTAAAACTTTTGATACTAGACAGAATGTGTAAAAATTCATATCTCCCTCTCTAGACCTCCAAATGAGGCTCTTCCAGTTGGCATGAGTGACGGGCTTGTCGTACAACCCTCAAAATAAAACTAGGTTGACTAAAAATATAGCAAGTGGCACAACCTAGGTCATCTCCCTTGGAAATGGAGTTCAATGCTTAATTAAGTTTCTAAGTATTAAAGGATCCTAAAGGCTACTTGATTTTGGGGGGTTTTTGATTGAGTTAAACTAATCTAAAACTAAATTGAATCAAAATTCCTAAATTCTATCTAATTGGAGAATTATGGGTGATAATAGTCTTATGACTAGCTTAGGAATCGTCTCTTGGTTTCCACTATCCTCATCCTAATCTAATTGTGATTAATTCTGGCCTAAGAGTTCCTAAATGTGTTCATTAACAAATGATCTTGAATAACCATCCAAGATTCAAGAAAGTAGCAATTTAATGTTAATTGAGACCTCAATTCTCATTAGATTACTAATTCTTGTGATTAAGATCTTTAAACACTTGAATTGATTGATTACTTGATTAATTAGCCTCTGAATTACCATCCAAAATGTTTAATTAACCAATTAAACACTAAGGATTCCTCAAATCAAACAATTAAACACTCAATTTCTCACATGCATTTCATCAAACACCTTGACTGCATACATGGATAATTGTAGGAAATTGAAAAATCCAGTACTAATTCAATCACATAATCAGTCAATTAATATCCTAATTAGTGTCTAACCAGTCACTAATCATAATTACACAATTTCCTAATCAAATACCACTTAACCAAGATTGTATAGAAAAAGAAAAAGTGTAGAAAAATTAAGGAATCTTAGCCAAAATTCTGCTTCTTCTCCAAGGATTCAAGCTTCAACTCAAGAGTGCTTCCAAGCTAGCCTCAAGGATGGATCAAATCTTCATTCGGTGGATGGAGATGGAGAATGGAGTGGTCTGGACGAAGAAGTGGTGTGTTCTGTGTGGAGTGGACGAAGGCGTAGAGTGAATGAATTAGGCCCATGAATAATGACGGAATCCAGCGTTATTCACGTGCTAACCTGGTGCCTCATTCTCACGTGGCTTGCTTAAATTTTCACGTGCTCAGTTTTTCATGTTATCTGAAGCTCTTTCATATGTGTGTGTATGAAATGTAGGGCCCACTTTATTTTGCATTATTATATTTCACGAGAATTCAGACGTAGCTCCAGCACTTCAGCTTTCTTAATTCCATGTAACTTCTGCTTCACGTGCCCAGTGTCTTCTTCCTTCTCTCAGCTCGTTTTTATTCTCCATGCAAGCTTCTTTTAAAATCTGCTCATCACTTCATTTCTTTTTCGCAGAAGCAACTCGTGCTTCTTCTGTTCTCAAACGTTAAAGCTGTAGCTTCGCCTTCTTCGTGCAGCTTCCTCTGTTCACCCACGTGAATGTTTCATGCAGAACTTGAGCTCTTCGAGTTGCTCTTCATTTTCTCGTTGGTTCTTCATTTCCTTAGCTCCCCTTCACCATGTGTTCCTTCATGTATCTTCTTCTTCGTTTGCTGCTAGTTTGTGTTTTGCTCGAGTTGTAAGCTGCTGCCATTTGTTTCTTCATGCTCCTCACGCCAAAACAGTAGCTTTGCCTTCTCTGTTCTGCATGTGTGTGTATAGTACTTGATTCTGCTTCGTCCAGCTACAGCTGCTGTCCTCTGCTTCTTCGTCGTTCTGCAGCTGCTGTCTAGCCATTCTCCACGTGATTTTCTTCTTCCTTTGTGCCCAGATTTCCTTGTTTCAGCTACTCGAGTTCAGCCTCTGCATGTGTGCTTCTTCCTCGATTTTCTGTTCATGTTTTTCTTAATGCAGCTTCTGTATCTTCTTGTTTCCTCGAGTTCCTGCTCTGTTCAACTCTTTCATTCTACAGCTCATTCCAGACTTCAACTCGTTATGTTTCTCAGCTCTTACTTCGTTGTGCTTGTTTCTGTTCACGTCCCTAGAGCCTTACTCGTTGCTGTCTCTGTTTCACGTTGCTGTCCAGACTTCAGCGTCTTTCACTTGTTCTACTGCCAGCCATGCAAACCCAGTTCAGCGTCTCTTCATCGTGATGTTCCCCACGTTGGCTGCTGTTCTCTCTTGCCACGAGTCTTCTTCTTTGTTTTGGTGTGTGATTGCTATAAATGGAGCCACATGTGGAAGTCCATCCCATGTATGAAACTAAGAAGACCCAATGATGTGCACACTAAGAAAGGAAAGAAAGATTAAGTAGGAAAAGCTTCAAAATTATTTATTGAAATTTATGCATTAAAAATCCAAGATTTTGTGACTTATTTTCTAAAATGCAAAGAATGGCTATTAAAATCAAATTTCAACTAATTAAACCTCTAAAGCCACATTTGATCATTAAAATGTCCAAAATTAGGGGATTAAAATATATAAAATATCATGCTTATCAAATTCCCCCATACTTAAACCTTTGCACTCCTGGGCAAAGCTCAAAATCCAAAATAAAAGAATGATTTGAAACATCCGGCTAGTAGAATGGCAAGTGGGGAATGAAAATGGAAAAGAAAGTGTAAAAATCACAAATTAGAGACCAATCACAACTTTTCAACACTTGAACAATCAAAGCTAATTTCACTTGCATTAAAAATTAAGCTCCGTGGCAATTTTATTTGAAAAGAATGAATTGAAATGCATAGCCTCTCATGGATTGGTGTTTACTCTCAACTCAAGTGTTTAAAGGGATGTGTTTCACTCAAGCTTCACCTATCCAAGCTCACTACCATAAGCTTGTCTAGCTTCTAAATCTCCACCACCCATGCCAAATGCAATACACAAATCAATAGGACTTTATTAAAGGTTGTAATGGGGTTAGGGGAATGAAATGAATGGATACAAAAATAAAGGGAAAACTAAACAAAATGAATACCTTAGAACCTCAAGAGCCTTCAATGGAGATTGAGGATAGAGAAAAGTGTGCATTCAAGGCCTTATTTCCTATCACTATAGGCAACTACAACTTAATTTGAAAATTTTCTTTGTTTTGATTTTCTATGGCTTCCTTTTCTTTCTTTTTCTTTTTTTTTTTTTCATTGCTTTTCTTTTGCTTTCTTTTTGCTTTTCTATCTCTTCTTTCTTTGCATTTTTTTTAGAACAAATTCTTTGAATCACAATGGCCTTAATGGATGCAAAACACACATTCACATATCCTATTTAGATGTAATGTTCCTTAAAATAACCTAAGGCATCTTCAAACAAGGTGGGAAAATATTTAATAATGGCTATGGCTAACAAGAAAAGAAAACAAGTCCAAAGTGGCTAAAACAATGGATAAAATGAATGTAGGTTGGCTTTTTGGCTCACTAGCTAGAAAAGAAATGAATGCCTTATCATTTTCATGCATGCAAGTGCAAATGTGGTCTCAACAAGGAATCAAGACAAGTTCTAGAGTGAAACAAAGATAGGTGAATACACACTAGAATTGAACAATTAAGGCTCAATTTCTCACCAGCTAATAGCTATCAAACAATTCATTGAAATCAAATTCATTGCCACTTCACTTGAATCAAAACACAAGATCTATCACTTGTCATGTCTAAGTGAATCCAAGCTACAATTATCTCAACTTGCAATTTTCACAAAAAAATTGAAAAAAATAAAGCTATTTTTTCAAAAATTTTCTCAAAATTTTTTTTTTCAAAACAAGGAAAGGATGGAATGGAATGAAATGACTTTCCCCCCCACACTTAAATATTGCATTGTCCTCAATGTCAGCACACAGTCCAGTAAAATAAACAACACAAGATAAAGAGTAGAAAGGGAAAGTATACAACTGGATGAATTTGAAAATGAAGATCTCGAGGTAGGCTAAGATTCCCATGTAGCTGGTTAGCAGTTTATTTCCTACAAAACAGAAACAAAACAAACTGTAATGCGGAAAAGACAAAGAAAACTACATCCTAAACTAAAAAGAACTCTATCAAAGACTAACTAATCATACGTATCAAAAACCAAGATTAAAACCACTTTATTCCTTCTCAATTGGACAAATTTGAGTCTCACTACTTTAAAACATTTTGATTGATCATTCAGTAATGACTCATGGACTTTCTCAACCATCAGAAGTTGAGGAAAGTCATTTTCAGCAAATTCAGGAACAAGAAAAGAAGAAAAATCAAATTTTGGACAATTAAAACTAAAGAAAGAAAACTTAAAATTAAACTGAAAATTTGAGCTTCCTAAAAATCTATCAAAACCAATAAAATCTACTTGACTCTCATCAGTAAGAGTCACTGCATCTACAAAAAAATCTAATTGCAACTTCTCACAGTCCTTTGAGTTCAAGTCCTCTAAGGCATTTGACAGGTGCTTTTTCTCAGCTTGGAAAGTCTGTGGTTTGTTGGGAATTAGCTCACCAACTTCAAGAATTTGTTCAGCACTCTCAACAAGAGAAACAATATCTTCCCTGACCAAAGAGACATCAGTAGGCTCACAAAATTCTAAACAATTATCAACAGCAAAATTTAATCTCTCACTAGCATCAACAATAGCAAAAGGATCAACAGAATTTTCAACATCAGCACTATCACTATGCATATTATCATCAACACTAGTATGATCAGAGAAATCAGTCTTATCAATCATTTTAGTACAAACAAAGGATTCCATGGATTCAACAGACTTATCAGACTTCGAAAACTCATTAATCTCAGCACACACAGGACATGTATGCAATTTATCACACAAGCATTTAAGAGTTAAGTCTGAATTATCAACAAACCGCTCAACAATTTTAATGTCTATATCATTATCACATGCTACTTTCACTGCCTCATCAATCATACCATCACTTGCTAGTGAAGAATCATGTTGATCAGTATATGTGAAGAACTCGCTAGTCTCAATGAAAGAATTAATTTGGGAGTATTCATCACATATAGCAGATTCAACACACACATAATCAAGAGATGCATCCAAATTAGTTATGTCATATGATCTAGATGGCATGTTATCCCTAAATTCAGAAGGCGCATCATCAACAGAATTCTCAACCAATTCCAGACTAGGAATAGCATGATCATCACATTCCAAATCACCCCCACACTTATCTACTACCCTAGACTCAATAGATTCATCAATTGATTCAGATATGAATTCATCACTAAGGTTACAGCTAGGTGTAGACATCCCAAGTGCATCAGTACACAAGGGTTCATGAACATCAATAAATGTGTCAATTTTACTCAATGAGCTACCACAATCAACCAAATCAAGAGATTCAACAATTATTTCCTCATCAACATCATCAGCATGCAATTCAGAATCAACAACATTATATGCATCAGTAATCATAGTGCTATCAGGCAAACTAGATTCAGTTCCAACAAATTGTAAAACATTAGAAGATGGAAGGATATTACCTAATGGATAAGACTCTTCTTCTTCTATACATTCCCTTCTAATTTGCTCTTCAATTGATTCATTAGCACTTGAAGTCGGTTGATTCAATTGAATTCCTGAATCCTTCATCATATTGTCAAGCCTTTGTTGCATTTCAAGATACCACCGTTCATGTTCTTGTTTGAATTGAAGATGTTTGGCATCCCTTTGTTGGATTCGAAAATCTAAGGCTTCCATTAGCTGCATCATCCTTTCTTTCGAACTCGGTTCCCTCTGAGGTTCTTGTTGCATGTACCCCTCATGGTAGTTGTAAGGATGATATTGTGGCTCTTGCCTATGGAAGGTATGATATGGTTCATAATGATGGTAGTAATTGGGGTGAATCTCACATGAGTTATGGTATGGTTGATAGCTGGGGTGAACTTCATAGGAATGGTGGTGTGGTTGGTAGCATGGTTGTTGGATTTGTTGGTATTGTTGGGCTTGCTGTTCTTGTCTTTGTTGTTCAAGACGGCCTTGAACCATTGTCATGGCATTATCCAACTTCCTGGAAATCCTATCATTTGTATAAGGATCATAAGCACCTTGATTAGAAAAATATAGATCCATTTAAAACAAATAAAATGAGAAGTTCAATCACTTTCAACACAAACAAATCACAAACAAATTATAACTAAAATTAACTCAAAATCAAGAAAATAAAATTCAAATGAAGATAAAACTTACCTAACTATGAAAAACACTCCTAAACAGAGGTTAGTCTTATAAAATAAACTCACAAAAAATAAAGAAATTAAATCCAGAAAAATTGAAAAATTCCTAAAAAAATTCGAGAAAATACTAAAAAATTAGAAAAAGTGCCTCAAACGTTGGAATTTGGTCAAAAAATAGTGTACCTAATAGCTTTTCTATTACTTTTGCTCAAAACACCAAAAAACCTTGAAAAACAAAGTATGAGAATTTTCTGGGCACTTTGAACAAAAATTCCAGCAAGCAGGACACTTAACGTGCAACACCGAAATTAACCGATTCCAAGCTCGAAATAGAACAAAAATCAAATCAAAACAAAATCAAAACAGAGCTAAAACAAAACAAGAACACTTAGAAAACTTCCTCAAACAATTAAAACTCCAATTCCCCGGCAACGGCGCCAAATTTTGACAGGCTTGTCGTACAACCCTCAAAATAAAACTAGGTTGACTAAAAATATAGCAAGTGGCACAACCTAGGTCATCTCCCTTGGAAATGGAGTTCAATGCTTAATTAAGTTTCTAAGTATTAAAGGATCCTAAAAGCTACTTGATTTTGGGGGGTTTTTGATTGAGTTAAACTAATCTAAAACTAAATTGAATCAAAATTCCTAAATTCTATCTAATTGGAGAATTATGGGTGATAATGGTCTTGTGACTAGCTTAGGAATCGTCTCTTGGTTTCCACTATCCTCATCCTAATCTAATTGTGATTAATTCTGGCCTAAGAGTTCCTAAATGTGTTCATTGACAAATGATCTTGAATAACCATCCAAGATTCAAGAAAGTAGCAATTTAATGTTAATTGAGACCTCAATTCTCATTAGATTACTAATTCTTGTGATTAAGATCTTTGAACACTTGAATTGATTGATTACTTGATTAATTAGCCTCTGAATTACCATCCAAAATGTTTAATTAACCAATTAAACACTAAGGATTCCTCAAATCAAACAATTAAACACTCAATTTCTCACATGCATTTCATCAAACACCTTGACTGCATACATGGATAATTGTAGGAAATTGAAAAATCCAGTACTAATTCAAACACATAATCAGTCAATTAATATCCTAATTAGTGTCTAACCAGTCACTAATCATAATTACACAATTTCCTAATCAAATACCACTTAACCAAGATTGTATAGAAAAAGAAAAAGTGTAGAAAAATTAAGGAATCTTAGCCAAAATTCTGCTTCTTCTCCAAGGATTCAAGCTTCAACTCAAGAGTGCTTCCAAGCTAGCCTCAAGGATGGATCAAATCTTCATTTGGTGGATGGAGATGGAGAATGGAGTAGTCTGGACGAAGAAGTGGAGTGTTCTGTGTGGAGTGGACGAAGGCGTAGAGTGAATGAATTAGGCCCATGAATAATGACGGAATCCAGCGTTATTCACGTGCTAACCTGCTGCCTCATTCTCACGTGGCTTGCTTAAATTTTCACGTGCTCAGTTTTTCACGTTATCTGAAGCTCTTTCATATGTGTGTGTATGAAATGTGGGGCCTACTTTATTTTGCATTATTATATTTCACGAGAATTCAGACGTAGCTCCAGCACTTCAGCTTTCTTAATTCCATGTAACTTCTGCTTCACGTGCCCAGCGTCTTCTTCCTTCTCTCAGCTCGTTTTTATTCTCCATGCAAGCTTCTTTTAAAATCTGCTCATCACTTCATTTCTTTTTCGCAGAAGCAACTCGTGCTTCTTCTGTTCTCAAACGTTAAAGCTGTAGCTTCGCCTTCTTCGTGCAGCTTCCTCTGTTCACCCACGTGAATGTTTCATGCAGAACTTGAGCTCTTCGAGTTGCTCTTCATTTTCTCGTTGGTTCTTCATTTCCTTAGCTCCCCTTCACCATGTGTTCCTTCATGTATCTTCTTCTTCGTTTGCTGCTGGTTTGTGTTTTGCTCGAGTTGTAAGCTGCTGCCATTTGTTTCTTTATGCTCCTCACGCCAAAACAGTAGCTTTGCCTTCTCTGTTCTGCATGTGTGTGTATAGTACTTGATTCTGCTTCGTCCAGCTACAGCTGCTGTCCTCTGCTTCTTCGTTGTTCTGCAGCTGCTGTCTAGCCATTCTCCACGTGATTTTCTTCTTCCTTTGTGCCCAGATTTCCTTGTTTCAGCTACTCGAGTTCAGCCTCTGCATGTGTGCTTCTTCCTCGATTTTCTATTCGTGTTTTTCTTAATGCAGCTTCTGTATCTTCTTGTTTCCTCGAGTTCCAGCTCTGTTCAACTCTTTCATTCTACAGCTCATTCCAGACTTCAACTCGTTATGTTTCTCAGCTCTTGCTTCGTTGTGCTTGTTTCTGTTCACGTCCCTGGAGCCTTACTCGTTGCTGTCTCTGTTTCACGTTGCTGTCCAAACTTCAGCGTCTTTCACTTGTTCTGCTGCCAGCCATGCAAACCCAGTTCAGCGTCTCTTCATCGTGATGTTCCCCACGTTGGCTGCTGTTCTCTCTTGCCACGAGTCTTCTTCTTTGTTTTGGTGTGTGATTGCTATAAATGGAGCGACATGTGGAAGTCCATCCCATGTATGAAACTAAGAAGACCCAATGATGTGCACACTAAGAAAGGAAAGAAAGATTAAGTAGGAAAAGCTTTAAAATTATTTATTGAAATTTATGCATTAAAAATCCAAGATTTTGTGACTTATTTTCTAAAATGCAAAGAATGGCTATTAAAATCAAATTTCAACTAATTAAACCTCTAAAGCCACATTTGATCATTAAAATGTCCAAAATTAGGGGATTAAAATATATAAAATATCATGCTTATCAATGAGTCACTGTGGATTTCTAGTTTCTCTGCATAATATTTCATGGCAATTAGACATCATTTGAGCCCTATGTGATAGATTTTATTTTCAGACCAAATGAATAGTGCAGCAGACCAAAATCAGAAAAATTGTCAACTTTAAAAATTCATCAAATATTCTATAGACATATGAAAATTATGGTCTTTACCATCTTAAAAAGCTCTCAATGAGACCTAATTTCATGCCAAATCTCAGATCAAGAAAAGCTCATTTGGTAAAAAGTAACATAGGATTCCATTATGGTCATTTTTGGCTCTATATGAGATACCAAAGTGACCAAATGGTTTTCCTTTGGTCTTGGCACTTTTTAGGCAAGTCTAAAAGCACATTTAGGACTTGTGTGAGCTACCCAAATGGCCCTAAACTCTATACCTCTCATTTTGGCCATACCACATGTAATTATACATATACACATCAAGCTTTCAAGAAACATTCCCTTACATTACATACCTAATTTACATTCTAGGGTTCATATATCATATCCATTCATTTATACATTACATATGATCATAATTATACATGTCCAAGAGGTCATGGACCATATACATCATAAGATTACAATGTTTGACACAATTATGGTCTTAAAGTAACAAAACTCAAGCACTTGGTTGTCAAACTCTTTCCTTCAAGGTGGTTAGCTTCCATTACCTTGTCCACTTAGTCCACCTAGCATGTGGATCATTGGAGAGGAGGGAATGACATTCTAAGAATCCCAATAGCTCATCTCCCAGTCAATCATACATAATATATGCAAAGCAAGCCTTAAAAAATGTATGTATGGATATCATGGAAGTCATGAACATTCAAGAAGCAAGCTTGGCATGTGAATAAGTCATACAAGACATTCAAGAGCTTACCAAGTGGATGGATTGGCCTCACACTTTTCCTCATGGATTTTAGACTTGCCTCACCCATTCTTTAAGAGATTCTTAGACTCAACCGTACTCTTGGGAGCCCACTTTGCTTTTGGGACTTTGTCTCAACCAATCTCAAGGGTTCTTGGCTCATCCTCACCATGGTTAAGAGTTCTTGGCCTCTCCACACTCAAGCAAACTCAAACAAATATCATACATTCATTTAAGAACATAATATGTCATCATGAAATCATGGCATATAAAATCATGCAAGTATACTTTTCATAACTTGAAAAAACACATACACACATTCTAAGACAAGCTAAACACACATCCCTGCATGAGAGAAAGTGAAGAGAGCTGCCTTGCACATAATCACACACTTTTTTATCTTAGAATTCCCTCCTTTGCTTCGGTCACACACCCATAAACTTGCAGAAATGGTTTCTCTTGGCCTAGATATAATTTATGAAAGCCAATTAGATTCATGGAACAAATTCTAAGGCCACACAACTTGCTTAGACACTAGGTTATTCTATAAACTCTGTTATGGTCCATAAATGCACCTAATGAAGCAACACCCCTCAAATAACTTATAAGTCCATTCTTTCCTTTCAAATATGATTCTTAACTCCTTTTAAGTCTCTTGGAGTTATCACACAATCAAAACAAAGAGCCTAACAACATATTGCTTCTTTAGGTCATAATATGGAACCTAAAGCACCAATTCACTTTTTATGAGTTCTAAAATTTTTCCAAGGCCTCCCTTCATATTCATTCATCAAAAATAGGCTTGAAAAACATTTAAAACTCTCCCTAGCTATGGAATCTCATTTTGGCCGAGACTTTGGAGATTAATGGCTTCCTTGGAATTCTCTTCGTTTTCTTGAAGGAGGAAGCATGTGGGGAGCATCTTAAGGATCTTAGAAGCTCATTTAAACTCTTAATTAGGCCTAGGAATTATTACACAAAATCATAATTTGGAAGGAACACTTGAAACCCTAAAATTTGCATCTTGAAATCTAATGGTTATTTTGTTATTTCCTTTGAATATTCTTGTTCTTCTCCCTCAAATACCTAAAATTCATGCTTGGTTTGGCTTAAAAATCAGATCCTCCTATGGCTCCTAGGGTTAAGCGAAATGGAGAAGAAGGGTGAGTGAAGATATCAACCATAGGATGAAATTTTACCTAGTTTCCTTACTTATTTTTGCTTGAATCTTGTTTTCTCCAAGCTTCTCTCTCCAAATCCGAAAATTCTCTTAAGTTTCTCCCTTGAATCAGATTTATAAACTTTATTTTAATTAAAAGAAATAAAGGAGAAGGGAGGAGAGGAGGTGTGGATGAAGAAAAGCATGAAAAACAACCATGGAAACATTCCTTAAGCTTGGATTTTCTTCTCCTTCTCTTCTTCCCTTGGTGCACCCAAAACCCTAGCTCCCACTTCTAAAATTAGGCAGAAATTTATTATTCCAAATGAGGGAGAAAGTGGGGCACCACCTATTTATAGGGGGAGGTTAATGGCTTTTTCAAAAATTCTAATTTTGCCATTCATTCTTTGCATTTTTGTTTCTTCTTTGTTTTATCTCCTTTTTTAGAATCATCTTTTCCATTATAAAATTTAGTTCCCAATTAAATAAAATGCCTTTGGAATCACTCAAATAGGAGCTAAAATCTTCCCGAACAAATCAGTCAAAGTTTGGGTGCACTGATGTTGGAAAACATCCATCGGAGGAGATTTAATTGTCCTGGGGCTTCCCATGGTTTTTCGGGCAGATGAGAACCCCGAAGAACTCAAAATTTTCATTTAACAAGCTCTCTTATGTGAATTCCAAAAATTGCTCAAAATTATGAAAATGCCATTACATTTCATAGGTTTTTCATCAAAATTTGTTTCTTCATTCTAACTCCATTATTCCTTCTATCTGAGGCTAGGATTCTCATTTTTAGCAGTCTAGAATGTTACTCAAATTTTTTAGAACCTTAACTACCTTATTTCAGGGGACTTGCTTTGAAAATATGTCTGTTTTTGTCGTTTAACAAAAATCAGACATTTCATACTCACATAGCTTCATATTTTTTTGCCCAAATTCAGAGGAGAGAGCTAGGGTTTAGTCACACCAAAGGGAGAGAAGAAGAAGGAGAAATCAAGGCAAAAAGGTATGGATTTTTGGTAGTTTTCTATGCTTTCTTCCATCCAAACCTCTTCTCCTCCATTCTCCTTTATTTCTTTCGATTATAATGAAGTTTACAAATATGTTTTAAGGGAGAAATTGAGGGAAAATTCGGATTTGAAGAAAGGAGCTTGAAGAAGACAAGATTCAAGTGAGAAAAAAATAAGAAAACAAGGTAATTTCTTCTTCCATAGTTGCTATCCCTTGATCTTCTTCCTCCACCATTTCACCCCACTTAAGAAACCCTAGGAGGGTTTGATTTTAAGTAGAATCAAGGGTGATTCTTAGGAAAAAGGTGTGGAGATTAAGAATATGCAAAGAGAATTAACAAAAAAACCATGAAATTTCGAGATGCAATTTCTAAGGTTTCAAGTGTTCCTTCCAAAATCTGGTTTGATTTCTTAGTTCCTATGCATAAATAAGTGTCTGAATGAACTCCTAAGATCCCTAGAAGTCCCCTCATGTGCATCTTCCCTTGAGAAAACAAAGCAAGCTCTATGGAAGCTATCATGCTTCATTGTCTCAGCCAAGAAGGGTTACCATAGCTAGGGATAGTTTTAAATTTTTTTAAGCCCATTTTTTAGCCATGTATGATGAATAAAGATGAGGGGAAGCCATGGGAAAAATTTAGAAATCATACAAAGTGAGTTGGTGCCTTATGTTCCATAATATAACCTAATGAAGTAACATGTAGTTAGGATTTTTATTTTAATTGTGTGATGACTCCAAGAGGCTTAAAAGAAGTCAAGAATCATATTTGAAAGGAAATAATGGAGCCTAGAATTTATTTGAGGGGTGTTGTTTTATTAGTGCATTTTGGAACTATAAAGAGGTTTATAGGTCAAGCTAGAGTTTAAGCAAATTGTGTGGCCTTAGACTTTACTCCAAGAGTATAATTAGCTTCCATATGATGTGTCTAGGCCAAGAGGAATGATCTCCACCTTCTTGGGTGTGTGAGGTCAAGGGAGAGGATTCAAGGCTCAAGGAAAAGTGTACAAATGCTAGCAAGGTAGCTCTCTCCACCTTCTCTTATGCATGGTTGCTTGCTTTACTTGTCTTTGAATGTGTGTATGTGTATTTCAAGCTATGAAAAATGTTCTAGCATGAGCTCTTACTCCATGGTACCATGATAATGTATTATGTTTCTAAATGATGTTTGTTTTGGTTTGCTTGCACATGGTGAGGTCAAGAACCCTTAACCATGGTGAGGATAAGCTAAGAACCTTTAAGATTGATTGAGACAAAGTAAAGAGTCTCCCAAAAGTGAGGTTAACTCCCAAGAGCATGGTTGAGTCCAAGAACCTCTTAAAGAATGGGTGAGGCAAGTCTAAAATCCACAAGTAAATAGGTGAGGCCAATCCACTTACTTGGCAAGCCTATGTATGCTATGTATGACTTTTTTAATTGCCAAGAATGCTCATTGAATGATTGTGTAATGTCTAATTTTCTTTAAACGACGAAAATAGGTGCATTTTCAAAGCAAGTCCCCTGAAATGAATTAGTTAAGGTCCCAAAAAATTTGAGTAATATTCTAGGCTCCTAAAAATGAGAATCCTAGCCTCAGATGGAAGGAAAAATGGAGCTAGAATGAAGAAACAAATTTTGACAAAAATCTTACGAAACATAATGGCATTTTTGTAATTTTGAGCAAATTTTGGAATTCACATAGGAGCACTTTTTAAATGAAAATTTTGAGTTCTCTAGGATTCTCAAAGGCCTTGAAAACCATGGGAAGCCCTGGGAAAATTAAATCCCCTCCAGTGGATGTTTTCCAACGTCGGTGTACCCGAACTTTAACGGATTCATTTAGGAAGGTTTTAGCTTCGATTTGAGTGATTCCAAAGGCATTTTATTAAATTGGGAACCTAAATTTTATAATGGAAAAGATGGTTCTCAAAAAGGAGCTAAAATGAAGGAGAAACGAAAATGCAAAGAACGAAGGGCAAAGTTGAAATTTTTGAAAATGCCATTTCTTCCTACCTATAAATAGGTGGCACCTCACACTTTCGCTCATTTAGCTTCAGATTATTCTGCCCCAAATCAAAATAAAAACCCTAGGAGAGTGGCGCACCAAGGGAAGAAAAGAAGGAGGAGAAAATCCTAGCTTAAGGTATAGAAATTTGCTTATTTTTCATGCTTTCTCTTAGCCAATCTCTTCTTTTCTTTTTCCCTCTTCTTCTCCATGATTTTTCTGAAGTTTTGAGGGCTCTTTTGATGGAAGAACCGAGGGGAAATTTCAAAAATCAAGTGAGGAGGCCAAGGAAAGCAAGGAACAAGCAAGGAAGTTAAAGGAAAACAAGGTATCATGCAATCCCTCCGCTTGATCTTCCTCCTCCCTTCTCTTGTGCATATTTTGACCTATATATGGTCAGCCTTAGGGAGTTAAATTTTCAACCAAACCAAGGGTGAATGTTAGGTATTTGAGGGAGAAGAACAAGAATATGCAAAGAAAATAACAAACTAGTATTACTTTTCAAGATGCAAAACCTAGGGTTTCAAGTGCACCTTGTGAAATGTGATTTTGTGTGATGATTCTTAGGCCTAATTAAGAGTTTAAATGATCTCCTAAGATCCCTAAGATGCTCCCCACATGCTTCCTCCTTCAAGAAAACCAAGCAAACTCTATGAAGCTGAATAAGGTCCATAGTCTTGCCCAAGCAAGGTTGGGGTAGCTAGGGAGAGTTTTAAATTTTTCTAAGGCTATTCTTGAGTCATATATGATGAATGAAAATGAGAGGAGGCTTTGGAAAAAATTTTGAACTCATAGAAAGTGATTTGGTGCTTTAGGTTCCATATTAGGACCTAAAGCAGTAACATGTTGTTAGGCTCTTTCTTTTAATTATGTGATGACTCCAAGAGGCTTAAAAGGAGTCAAGAATCATATTTGAAAGGAAAGAATGGAGCATAAAAATTAATTGAGGGGAGTTACTTCATTAGGTGCATTTTTGGACCATAATGGGATTTATAGAACAACCTAGTGTCTAAGTAAGTTGTGTGGCCTTAAAATTTGTTTCATGAATCTAATTGGCTTCCATAAATTGTGTTTAGGCCAAGAGAAACCTTCCCCGTACTTTTGTGTGTGTGTGGCCGAAGAGAGCAGCTTGAATCCAAAGGGAAAAGTGTGTGATTGTGTGGAAGGTAGCTCTCTCCACCTTCTTTCATGCATGGATGTATGTTTAGCTTGTCTTAAAATGTCTGTATATGTATTTTCAAGTCATGAAAAGTATGCTAGCATGATTTTATATGCCATGAATTCATGATGACATGTTATGTTTTTAAATGAATGTATGATGTTTGTTTGAGTTTGCTTCAGTATGGAGAGGCTAAGAACTCTTAAACATGGTGAGAATGAGCTAAGAACCCTTGAGATTAGTAGAGATAAAACAAAGAGTCTCCCAAAAGCAAAGTGGGTCCCAAGAGTATGGTTATGTCTAAGAATCTCTTAAAGAATGGGTGAGGCAAGTCCAAAATCCATGAGAAAAAGTGTGAGGCCAATCCATCCACTTGGTAAACTCTTGGATGTCTTGTATGACTTATTCACATGCCAAGCTTACTTCTTGAATATTCATGACATCTATTATATCCATGCATGCATTTTCAAGACTTGCTTTGCACATGTTATGTGTGATTGAATGGGAGATGAGCTATTGGGATTCTTTGAATCTCATTCCCTCCTCTCAAATGATCTAATATTCTAGGTGGATCAAGTGGACAAGGTAATAGAAGCCAACCACCTTGAAGGAAAGAGTTTGATAACAAAATGCCAAGTTTTTGGTTCTTTAAGGCCATAATTATGTTAAATGATGTAATCCAATGATGTATATGGTCTACGACCTCTTGGACATTTGTAATTATGATAACATGTGATCTAAAAATGGAAGAATGTATTATGTAATCACTAGAATGCAATTTGGACATGTTATGGCATTATAGTTTCATGAATGGCTTTATGGAAATATGCATATGTGTGGGTAAAATTGCCAAAATGAGATGCATGGAGTTTGGGACCATTTGGACAGCTTGCACAAGTCTTAATTATGCTTTTAGACTTACCCAAAAGGTGCCAAACCCTAGGGAAAGCCATTTGGTTACTCTGGTACCTCATATGGAGCCAAAATTGACCATAATAGAACCTTATATCACTTTTTGGCCAAATGAGCTCTTCTTGATCTGAGATTTGGCATGCAATTAGAGCTTGTTGAGAACTTTTTGGAAAGCTAAAGAACATAATTTTTGGAGGTCTACAGAATATTTGATGAATTTTCAAAATTAGCAATTTTTTTGATTTTGGTCTATTGCACTATTCATTTGGTCCGAAAATGAAATCTATCACACAGGGCACAAATGATGTCCAATTGCCATGAACTTTTATACGGAGAAACTAGACATTCACATGAATCCTTGTAACTAGAAGCACCTCATTTGGAGGCCTAGATGAGGAGATATGAATTTTTTAAAATTCTATCTAGTATCAGGAGTTTTACCCGACCTTAATTATTGTTCCATTGAATTCTAAGGTTTGACTACTTGAACTAGTCTGGAGCTATTTTTTTCCTCTAGCTAACATCAACAGCTTTTCATATTGGTATCATTTGTATGGATTGGATATTTGTAGGATTAATTGGATATTTTCAAATTTATTGTAGAAATCTATGATAGCACCGATGAGTAGTTTGACCTCTAGATCATTTCGGATGTTAAACGTCCTCTGTGATGGGTTTTATGGTCTAGACATATTTTTAGCATGCTATAGACATCAGTAGCTTTCTAGAATGGCCAAGAATGCATGATTTCAATTTTTTTAGAATTAGTTATGAATTTCCAAAATTTAGTTAGAAAAGGGGCCAATTTTGACCAAAATTTAATATGCATATTTTAAGCTTCCCTTCGAGTTCCATGAGTTGGAGGCCACATTTTATGATCCAAATGAGTTGTATTCATATTATTATATATGGGAATGTGTCGTATGAGCTCACACGGTCCACGTGACACTGAATGGGATTTTTATATATGACGTAACGTAAGAAAATGTATTATTTTTAATGGAATTTCTTATTTCCTTCATGGAACATATAACATGAACATGTAAATGGTGATAGATAGGAGCTAGAAATGATGGTGTTACAAATTACACATGTCCATATGTTATGCATGCATTTATGAGACTTGTTTTGCATCTTTTATATATGATTGAATGGGAGATAAGCTATTGGGATTCTTTGAATCTCATCCCTTCCTCTCCAATGATCTAACATACTAGATGGACTAAGAGATCAAGGAAATGGGAGCCAACCACATGAGAGATGAGAGCTTGACATCAAAATGCCTAGATTTTGTTACTTTAAGGTCTTATGGATGGCAATTGATGTACTCCATCATTGTATATGACCTATGACCACATGAACATATATAATTATGTTATTGTATCATGTATAATTGAGAGCTAAGGTTGTATGTATGATTATGCACATTTTGGCTATTTAATGGCAAATTTGCATTATGGAAGTAGAGTAGAAAAAATGAGAGGCATGAGGTTTGGGACCCTTTGGGCAACTTACACAAGTCATAATCATGCTTTTAGACTTTTCCAAGAGGTGCCAAATTCCAAGGAAAGCCATTTGGACATTTTGGTATCCTATAAATTGACCATAATAAAAGCCTATATCACTTTTTGTCCAAATGAGCTCTTCTTGATCTGAGATTTAGCATGCAATTAGAGCTTGTTGAGAGAATTTTTGGGAAGATAAAGAACAAAATTTTTTGAGGTCTAGAGAATATTTGATGAATTTTCAAAATTGGCAAAAATTATGGTTTTGGTTCGATATACTATTCACTTGGTCCGAAAATGATTTTGTCACATAAAGCCCAAATGATGTCCAATTGCCACAAAATTTTATATAGAGAAACTAGACATTTCAGTGACTTGTGCCAACTAGAAGCACCTCATTTGGAGCTTTAGAGATGGAAATATGAATTTTTAAAGATTCTACCCAGTATCAAGCGCCCCAACTGACCTCAAGTACTGTTTGATTAGGTTTCGAGGTCTGGATGTGCCTGAATTGGTATGGGGTTAATTTTTTTCCTTTAGCTAACATCCATAGCTTACTAGATTGGTATCATTTGTATGAATTGAAATTTTTTGGAATTAATTGGATATTTTTTATGTTTGCTACAAAATTCTATGACAACATCAGTGAATAGCCAGACCTCTGGACCATTTCGGATGTCAAATGTCTTCTTTGTTATGTTTCATGGTCTGGACATATTTTTAGCATAAAGTACACATGTTTATCTTTCTAGAATGTCCAAGAATGCATAAGTTTGATTTTTATAGAATTAGTTATGATTTTCTAAAAATTTATGATAAAAAGCCAAAATTCTATCTGAAATTACTCCATGAGATTTCATGCTTCCTTTTGCTTTACATGACCTCTAAGTGAATTTTGATGATGGAAATGGCTTGTATCTATGTATTTAAGTATAGGCATATGATACATGAGTCCATATGGCCCACGGGACTCTGAAAGAAAAATTCTACCTTTAGAGAAACGTAACTTATCCATGAAAATGAATGATATTATATTGCCTCCTATAGAACAAGCATGAAATGAGAACTACCCTAAGTTAATTAGAACTAAGGAATTCAATTAGGACCCAAAAAGGGAAGACACATGTTAGGAAGCCCTACTAAGACTTTAGTTTGATAATTTCTTTAGTGGGTAAGTATGCAACTATGAGTCAAGACAAGGTTGGGGCCATTAGTATCATAATGTCTCATTATTTCCACATACATACAAATATAGGTAGGCATCTTCAGTTATGTGATAACCATCTCCTTAGCCATGCATAGTAAGGATCAAGATCTAGAGAAACACTCAAATTAATCTAAGTATCATAAACTCCTTGCATGGTTAAGAAGGTGATGTACGAATAAGAAAACAATCAAATAATAATAAAGACAAAACATTGCCACCTTGACTTCTACTCATCCATAATATGCATTAGTTATTTGGCTATTTCAATTGTATGTCCAGCCATGGGGAATAATGGGAAGTTGCATGTAATATAATAGTTGGCATAAGTTAAAGGAGAGACACCTAACATGCATGGGTAGATAAACAATGGAAAAGAATTAAAGCAATTAAATTCCAACCTCCCTTGACACCTCATGCTTCCTTATGTAAAACGTATACATATATATGTGTAGATGGCATATGATTAACTTAAATGGTGCGTTCAGCTGTGGAGAAGCTAGGGATAAATATAAGAGACAGCCCTTGAGTGGAAATTGGAATAAAAGACATAAGGTTGGACAATCAAGTAGGAAAGGAAGTCAAAAAAATTAAATTAAACCTTTATCATTGCCACCTCATGCTTGCACCATCCACCCATATATGTGTAATGAATTAATGTTTAGTTAATGCTCTTGTGCTGCATTGTCATGGAAGTTAAAGGCCAATTGCAATATATGTATTAGGTGGAGATAATATAGATAGGATGCTGCCATCTAGCCTCACACGGTAACAACCAGAAAAAGAAAAGAAAAAGAAAGAAGAAAGCTGAAAATTTTCGAAATCCTGAAATTTTTCTAAGTCTGCTAGCTATAGCAAGAAATGGCCTAGCAATAGCGAATGTACCTGTTCGCTATAGCGATAAATGGTCAAGCTGTAGCGAAGGTACCTATTCGCTATAGCAAGAATGCTTTTAGCTATAGCGAGTGTGGGCATCCCATACAAAAACCAAGGAGCTGCTCATTGTAGCGCACCATAGCGAAAATAGGGGTCTGGGACTGATACGTGCTCGCCGTAGCAAAGGTCAATTTTTGCTATAGCGAGGATTAGTCCAGAAAAGCATAAAAAGGGAGAATTTGACTTCTTAAAATGTCCCCATTCATTCTTTGTCTTTTATCTAACCTAAGCTTCGACCAAAGGAGAGAAAAGGGGCGTGGAGAGAGAGAAAGACTAAGAGAAGGAAGGAAGAACAAAGAAAAGATAAGCAAGCTTGAGATTTTCCTCTCTTTTCTTCTTAGCATCTTGTTCTTCTCTCTTTGCCCTCTCTTTCTATGGTTTTGGTTGTTAAATTAGTTGGGTTTTAGCCATAGGTCAGAAGAGGGAAAGTGGAATATGTTGGTTCTACCAACTTAAGAGCTTGAGAGAGAAGAAGAGTCAGTGAATATATGCTTTGTAGGGTTTGCTAAAGAACCCCCTAACTTGGTGAATAATCCCATACTCTTTATTGTGTCTAGGCTTAAGAGAAGTGCCTCCATCAAGGTGTGAGTGTGAAACCAAGAAGAGAGAAGAGAAATTGAAAGGGAAGGCTTGTGTTGGCTCATAAGGTAGCTCTCCACTCTTTCTTATTGCATTCTTGGATGTAATAGTCATTTTGTACTTGTGTATATGCTTATTGTGTGGGACATGCCATATGTTATTGCCTTGATGCAATGGTACCAATATGCTTATGTGTTGGATTGTGAAAATTGCTCGAGTGAGGTAGTGCCAAAAGTCCCTTGAGATGGGTGAGGTAGAGTCGAAAGTCCCTGAGGCTAGGTGAGACAAGGCCAACAGTCTCATAACTGAGTGAGGCCAAGTCAAAAGTCCCTAAACCAAGGGTGAAGCTATCCAAAAGTCCCTAAAATTGGGTGAGGCTAAACCAAAAGTCCCTAGAGCTCATTCTTGGCATTGATATGGTTTTCATGGCATGAAAATTATGTATTGTATGATTCTGAATGGTTAGATGCTTATTTGCATGCTTTGACTTGTTTATATGCCTTGATTGCTTCCTTGAATGAGTGCATGAGTTACTGAGATTCCATGAATCTCACCCTCTTCCCTCCCCCATCTTAACATATTAAGTGGAGCTCAAGGAGATTCAAGTGCACACCAAGGAGCCTAGGAGCATATTTAGATAGATGTTAGTTTATTTTGGTTCTTTTGATATAAAGAGGTGCCAAAATGAATATGCACCTACTATTTTTGAGATGTAAATGTTGAAGCAAGTGTAAATGTATGGAAAAATGATGTATAAACTATGTAGAGAGCCAAAGTAATGAAAATGTGGGATTTGCCCTTTTTGTGGATTGTATGCGATAGTGTATTTTGGCCCGTAGCATAGTGAGTTTGAAATGTATGATGATATGAACCACTTGGACATTTTATATATACTATGTTCATGCTTTAAAACTTGTCCATGAGGTGTGAGAACATGCGGGAGGCCACTTGGACCCACTTTGAACCGTTTTGGGTGCCAAAATTGCCAAATTTGTGAGCTCCATCAAAGTATGACCAAATGAGCTCTTCTTGATATGAAATTTGGCATGCATCTATATTTTGTAGAGAGCTTCTTAGGAAGCTAAAATGGGTAATATTTAGAGGTCTAGGGAATATTTGGCGAATTGTTGAAATTAGGAAATTTTGATGGTTTGGTCATGGTACTGTGTAACTAGTCTGAAAATAAATCTATGTCATTCATAGACCAAATGGTGTCCAATTGTCATAAAATTTTAAAGGCATAAACTAGAAAATTACAGTGACCTATAACAACTAGAAGCACCTAAAACGGAGATCTGTAGAGAGAGAACGAACCTTCTGAAGTTCTGTATCAGCATCAAGGAAGCCATCCGACTTTCGTTACTGTTTCATCAGTTTTCGAGGTCTAAGGGCTGCTGAACTGATCTGGAATTATTTTTTCCTCTAGTTAGCATCTTTATATTTCTAAATTGGTATAGTTTTCCCAGATTGAATTTTTTTGGATTTATTTATGAATTTTGGAATTTCATGACAACAAGCTGCACCAGTATCAGGGACAGCTGGACCTCTGTCTCTTTTTCGATGTCAAACAAGGTCCAAATGCTGAGATTGTGGTTGGAAATTATTTTTAGTGTAAATCTAACACTTAGATATTTCTAGAAAGCTATGGTTTGCTAGATTACCATTTTTCTATAATTAGTTATGATTTTCCAAATTAGAGCCAAAAATCTGACTTTTGGGCCCATTTAAGAAATTGCATTTTCTTAGTTTTTGGCTTCATAACCGTGGTTTATGACTTGTTTTATGATATGTATGAGTCGTATAAATGGTGTGTGAGTAGAGAATGTGATTGATGGGTTCACGGGACCCACGGGACAAAATATGAGCATTTGAACCCCGTTTCATAGCATGAAAATGCCACGATTTGTATTTGTTCTTTGAAAATCATATAGAATTGAGCCCAAAGGGAGATTTATTGAGGTTAAGACATTATGGTGTTACATTTTTGGTATCAGAGCAAAGGTTCAGGCACTTTTGCTCGATGTTAGGCTCTTGAATGATGTGATTTGCTTGTGTTTGGTATGAATGGGCATGGAAGTGGTAGCATCCATATGCATATGTGCTTGTGATATCATTGTGAACTGAGAGTTGCTACTTTTTTTCAGACATGGTTGAGACTAGACGGGGCAGGGGTAGAGGCAGACCAGCCAGGGCTCAGAGAGCTGAGCCAGAGGTTCCTGTTGGGCCTGAGGATCCTCTGCGAACCATCATGGAGAGGCTTGACCGATATGAGGCCATGATGGGCCAGCACCAGAGATGCTGGAACAGCAGAGGTACATTGCCCAACAAGAGCATGATATGATCATGCATTTACAAGACACCCTGGCCAGGCAAGAAAAAGCCAGGAGAGAAGCCCCTGCACCTCAACCATCCACATCCAGCATTCCACCTGCACCTCCCCAAGAGCTTGCTGCTCTTCAGACCCAGACGCCTATCCAAAAAGTGTTAAAGCAGTTTAGGCAGAATAATCCACCCTCATTTAACAGGGAGTTAGATGTAGATAAGGCGGAGGCTTAGGTTATACAACTAGAGAAAATATTCTCGATGATGGATTGTACCACCGAGCAGAAAGCTCAGCTAGCCACTTTCATGTTACAAAAGGAAGCTGATAGATGGTGGCGTAGGATGAAACCCCTGATGGAGACCAAGAACATACAAATAACTTGGGAAAGCTTCTTGGTCAAGTTTTATGAGAAATATTTCCCTAGTTCGGTAAGGAAGAAGAAAGAGATGAAATTTATGGGCTTGAGACAGATAGATGAGATGATTGTGGACTAATATGTGGCCAAGTTCATTGAGTTGTCTCAGTATTCCTCTTACCTCCAGAGGTATGATAATGAACCTTGGAGATGTGAGCAGTTTGAGACTGGCTTGAAGCCCCTGATCACCGATAGAGTTACTCCACAGTGGATCAGGAAGTTCAATACCCTTGTGGAGGTCAGCAGGGTGGTTGAGACTAACCTGCAAGCTATCATGCCTACTGCGACTACAGCTAGTCAGAAGAGGGTTCCAGAATTGAAAAGGCCGAAACCAAAAGAGGGTTCTAGTTTGACACCTAGCACCAAGAGGAGAGGCAAGGGGTCATGGAATAGAAGGCCACAACGGGGTGTGCCACCTCCTCGGAGCCAGTCATCCTTCCAGCAGTCTCCAGTGATATGTTTCAAGTGTGGGAAGCTAGGGCACATTACTAGACACTGTCCTCAGATGGATACAGTGCCTCCTCCTAGGCCACAGACCCAGGGCCGAGTGTTTGCTCTCACTTAGCAGGAAGCCAGTGCATCCCCCAGTTTGATCCGAGGTACGCTGATAGTGAATGGCTTTCCTGTAGTTGCTATGTTTGATTCGGGTGCTAGTCACTCGTTTATATCCTATGACTGTGTGAGGCAATTGGGTCTGGCCATTAGTGTCTTGCCATTTGACTTGTCTGTCACTGCACCCATTGGAAGCCACGTGGTTACTTCTCATACCTGCTTAAATGTTACTATTCAATTTAACCATTGTCATACCACTATTGATTTGATCTGTATGCCCTTCCATGATATTGATTTGATTATTAGTATGAACTGGTTGGCCGTGAATAATGCAATACTTGATTGTGAACACCGAACTATTTTCCTACCTACTTGTGGGACCATACCTATGGTAGGAGCTGAGTTATCCTTTATGACTACTGCCTAGGCTGAAAGATATTTAGAGTGTGGATGCCAAAGGTTTCTAGTCTTTTTCTCTATTCAGGCTGAGGTAGAAGAAGGGATAGAGGAGATCCCAGTTGTTGAAATTAGGAAATTTTGATGGTTTGGTCATGGTACTGTGTAACTAGTCCGAAAATAAATCCATGTCATTCATGGACCAAATGGTGTGCAATTGTCATGAAATTTTATAAGCATAAACTAGACAGTCACAGTGACCTATACTAATTGAAGCACCTAAATCGGAGCTCTGTAGAGAGAGAACGAACCTTCTGAAGTTCTGTATCAGCATCAGGGAAGCCATCCGACCTTTGTTACTATTCCATCAGTTTTCGAGGTCTAAGGGCTGCTAAAATGATTTGGAATTATTTTTCTCCTCTAGTTAACCTCTGTACCTTTCCAAATTAGTATAGTTTTCCCAGATTGGATTTCTATAGATTTAGTTATCAATTTTGGAATTTCATGACAGCAAGCTGCACCAGTATCAGGGACAGCCGGACCTCTGTCTCTTTTTTGATGTCAAACAAGGTCCAAACACTGAGATTGTAGTTGGAAATTATTTTTAGTGTAAATCTAACACTTAGAGCTTTCCAAAAAGCTATGGTTTTCTAGATTCCCATTTTTCTATAATTATTTATAATTTTCTAAAGTTAGAGCCAAAAATCTGACTTTTGGGCCCATTTAAGAAATTGCATTTTCTTAGTTTTTGGCTTCATAACCGTGGTTTATAGCTTATTTTATGATATGTATGAGTTGTATAAATGGTGTGTGAGTAGAGAATGTAATTGATGGGTTCACGGGACCCACGGGACAAAATATGAGCATTTGAACCCCGTTTTATAACCTGAAAATGCCACGGTTTGTACTTGTTCTTTGGAAATCATATGGAATTGAGCCCAGAGGGAGATTTATTGAGGTTAAGACATTATGGTGTTACACACACCAAGTAAGAAATAGAGAGAATGAATGCTTAATCACTTGAAGGAATCCAAGTAGTGGTGGGAAACCATGAGCTATTTATTGGATTGATTATCCTTCATTTAGCCTTATTTTTTGGCTAAAAGAAAGAGTGGTTGGAAGGTAGAGAGAACTCGGACAACCATGGAGCTACAAGGAATGAATAAATCATGAACGTAGGGAGGAATTTCAAGGAGAATCAATAAAGGTAAGTATAAGAAAACATTTAGACTTCTTAACTACTTCCATTTGACCAATTAAATTAATTAATGAGGATGTTTAATCTTGGTTGGACAGCAACAAAATTTTAGAGGAAAGCCTATTAGGAGTAAGTTATGGAAAATCAAAGGTAAGGGACTAAATTTTTTGCTTCCTTAAAGCCAATTGAGACTGAGAGAATGGAAGGATAGGAATAGGTATACATTTGAGTATATTAGCTATAGGGATAGCATGCTAGAAACATTCTAAATTGCACAAGAAAAATGGTATTGAGGGGTGAAAATTTAGAGACTAAATTGGAAGCCATCCAGAGAATAATTAGCTGCACTGTAAAGCATATTTAGCCGCAGCTAAAGCACTCAATTCCTTATAATAACCTAGAAACCTTGGTTTTTCCTATAACAACATCAAGGGATGACTTGGAAACACTAATAGGAGATTCTTGAGAGTTGAAAATTAATGGGTAATAGATTTAAAGGCTTTTAATTAGGGAATGATTTCTCTTATGTACATGAATGCTTGTAAATAATTGGTTAATGACTCTAATAATATTAAGATTCAAATTTCCTCACTTTTTCCTAAATTGATTAATTTAAACAGTGCTAGACCTTGAATTATGATTATTAACCGCATGTTTAGGCCTAATTACCATGATTAGAAGTTAGGGTTGTCATAAAGAGCAGAGAAGAACATGAATGACATTTAAGATTAGTCTTGGAGACCTTAAGAGAGAAACAATTATATGCCAAACTTAGTAAATATGGGTTCTGGTTTATTGAAGTGAAATTCCTAAAAGATGTAATCTACCAAGAAATGGTTATAGTAGATCCCCATAAGGTAGAGGTAGTACTTCAATGGGAGAGACCTAGGACAGTGACAAAGATCAGGAGCTTCCTAAGTTTGGCAATTATAGGAAATTTATCCAAGGCTTTTCTCAGATAGCTATGCCACTAACTAGACTCACCAGAAAGAATGTAACTTTTGTATAGGATGAGAAGTGTGAACAGAGTTTTAAGGAACTAAAGTATAGGTTAACCACAACCCCAGTTTTAGTGATCCCTAACCTTAGAGAGACTTTTGTAGTCTATAGTGATGCTTCTAAGAAAGGGTTAAAATGTGTGCTTATGCAGAAAGGCCGAGTGGTAGCTTATGCTTCTAGATAGTTGAAGCCACATGAGAAAAACTATCCTACTTATGAATTAGAGCTAGCAGCAATTGTGTTTGCTCTTAAGATATGGAGACGTTACTCGTATGGTGCAACCATAGAGATATATATTGATCATAAAAGTCTCAAATATTTATTTGAATAGAAAGAGTTAAATATGAGATAGAAGAGGCGGTAAGAGTTTCTAAAAGATTATGATTATACTTTAAAATACCATCCAAGAATGGCTAATGCAGTTGCAGATGCATTGAGTAGAAAATCCATACATATGGTCTATATGATGTTAAGAGAGTAAGAACTCATTAAGAAGTTTAGAGATATGAATCCTATTGTCAGGTGCATTCTATAAAGCTACTAATGAGTAAAACCTAAATAGAAAGTGAATTAAGGAGTCAAATAAAAGATGCCTAATAAGAAGATGATCATATAAGAAAAATTAAAGATTAGATGTCCCAAGGTAAAGCTTCAAAGTTTAACTTATCTGAGGATGGAATAATGAGATACAAGGATAGAATTTATGTCCCTAGAAACTCAAAATCAAAAGAAAAGATATTAGAAGAGGCACATAAGAGTAGATATACCATTCATCTAGACAATAACAAAATATATCATGATTTAAAGAAAATGTTTTGATGGCCTGGAATGAAATTAGACATAGTTGAGTATGTCTCTAGGTGTTTGGTATGTTAAAGAGTTAAGATTGAATACTAGAAACCAACTAGGTTACTTTAGCCCCTAGATATCTATCATACCTTATGTTTCCTCTCATTATATCCTTCCATTCAAGATATTATGTGCATGTTCATAGGGAATTATTAAGAAAAAGCCATATTTTTATGCACTTTGTCACATGACGTCGAGGTTAATTTTTCTCAACTGGCACTACGTGGGCCCCGTGAATTATCCAACAATATTCTCTACTCATTTATCATTGAAACAAATCATAATCAACTCAAAATATCAAGCAATATATAGTTTTAGAGTCAAAAACCCTGAAATTTTCACTTAATCTTGGGGACAACATATGGTAGATTTCAGGGGCAATTTTGAAAAATCATACCTAAATGTAGAAAATTTGAAATCAAACAAACAATAGCTTTCTAGAAATCCCTAGATGTTAAGTTTACATAAAAATAATTCCTAGCCATGAAAATCTCATATGGACCACTCTTGACATCAGAAAAGGCAGGGAGGTCGAGCTGTTCAGAAATCTGATACAACTTACTAATATAAACTTTAGAAATTCATAATTAATTCTAAAAAAAATCCAATTCATGCAAATTTTACCAATTTGGAAAGGTGTAGATGTTAACTAGAACAGAAAAATAGTTTTAGATCGAGCTTCCAGATCGAAAAAATCAATCAAACAGTAACATAGTCTAGAGGTGCGTCTGGAACAAGATAATAACTTCAAAAATTCATATCTCCCTTTCTAGACATCCAAATGAGGTGCTTTTAATTGGCACAAGTCACTGGGAAGGTCTAGTTTTTGTCTATAAAATTTCATGGCATTTGGACATCGTTTTCCCCATAAGTGACAGAGATTCATTTTGGGCTATATGAACAGTAATGCTGACCAAAACCAGAAAATTTCCTAACTTCAAAAATTCGCCAAAAAATCCATAGACCTCCAAATAATACACACTTTAGCTTCCCAAAAAACTATCAACAAGCTCTAGAGGCATGCCAAATTTTAAATCAAGGATAGCTCATTTGGACAAAAAGTGATACAATCCACCAAGATGGTCATTTTAACTTCTCATAATACAACTCTTTAGTCCAAATGGCCCCTTTTAGTGCTTGACACCTCTTAAGTAAGTTTAAAAGCATAAATATGACTTGTATGAACTATCTAAATGGTATCAAACCTCATGCATCTCATTTTGGTTATTTTACATCTAAAAATGCACTAATGTATACGTGCCATCAAGTGTTAAGATCTTTCATTTTCATTGATTTTGTGCCACACATGGTTTACATTATTCATACATAATATTACATTTGTTCAATGATTTACAACTCAAAATCAATATGTATAAGTTCACTTTGACATTCATTGGCAATTTCAACTACATAATAGACAAAGTGAAGCTTCTCAACACCCTTGTCTTGCATTTCTTGCTTCATGAGTGCCACTTAGACATATTTAGATTAAAGAGGGTAGGCGAGTGAGATTCATGGAATCTCAATAGCTCACACACCTATTCATATACATATTCATGGCATATACACTTCAAAGCATATGTATGGAAAGTTTTCAACCATAAAGTAGGCAAAGTCACAATTTCCATGCCACTTATTCACATTTAAGCCAAGAACATGCTCTAAGGATTTTTGATTTTACCTCACCCCATTGTTAAGACTTTTGGATTTACCTCACTTTTAGCCTAGGGACTTTTGACTTGGCCTCACCCATTTAGATACTTTTTGTAATGCTTATTCTAAATACCCATCTTTAGCTATATATTCTTGAGGAATTCCTAAATTGAGTTTAATTACTTTTTCTATTTTAATTATTCTTTCATAATAAAATCTAATTAATGGCATAGCAGACTATGAAAATAATGGAAATATATTATAATTTATACAAACTAGTTTAAGAGTTCTCTCATAAGGAAGTAGGGTCATACAGGTCACATCACATCAAAAAGGGATCTGTCCTATAACTATCCAAAAAGAAAATCCCCAAATAATAAAAGGATTGTGACGACCCTAACTTCTAGTCATTGTAATTAAGGTAAAATACATGATTAATAATCATAAATTAGGGTTACAGGAGATTAAGACTAATTACATTCGAAAAATGCGGGGAAATTTAAACCTTAATATTGTTAGAGTCATCAATCAAACAATTACAAGCATTCATGTACACAAGGAGACAAACATTCATTTTTTAAGCCTTTGATTCTATTGCTTATTAATTCCAACTCACAAGAATCTTCTACCAATGTTTCTAAGTCATCCTTTGAGATTACCCTATGAAAAACTAAGATTTCCTAGCTAATATAAGGGTTTTAGGACATTTGTTATGGCCAATTTCAATTTAGCCGTGACTAATTCCTCTCGGGTTCACTCCTTACATTGTCACTGGGTATGAGTTAGACCTTTGCTACGGCCAACATACATGGCGCTGCGGCGAGAAAGCCTCTGGGAACCTACCTTACTTGCTTCTTACTATTGGCCGCGGCCAATTCCTCCTTTCGCCTCAGCTAATTCCTCTTTGGAATGCCTGACAAATTCTCACAAAAGTTTGCCGTGGCCAATTCCCATTTAGCCATGGCAAATTACCCTTTAGATGACTCCCAGTTTTGCCTCTCCCATTTTGCCGTGGTGAATTGCTTTCGAGTACTCTCCCTGGACAACTTCGCCTCTATTGGCCGCGGCTAACTCTATTTTGGCCGCAGTGAAATGCCTTCTAATCTTACAACTCCTAAAATCTTGTCTCATACTCTCCACTCTCCCTCCATTGACACCCTAGGGCCACTCTACCTTAATTGTGGGATTCCAATTACTTTCATTAGCTTAATTTACCTAACTAATCTATCATTACCAGTTCAAGATTTAAGAGTTAATTTCTTTTCTCCAATTACCCTCTATCAATAAGTTTGTAGAGTAACACTAGTAGGAATTCATGAACTATCAGTAGTTATCATTTGATACATAATCAGTGGGGGTGCCATACATCGATGGTTCATATCAACATCTAAAATATCATATGATTACATTTCTAATAGTAAGCTATATCATAATTCAATAAAGTTTACAGCAGATATCATAAATCCATACATCCATCAACAACTAATATGAAGCCTATTTCTCATTAGTTACATTCTATGTTATCAAATACAAACTCCTACACTTGGAAATACAGATACATGATGATGCTATAAAGAGGTTAACAAAATTTAGCATCTACTCTATTCCACTCAGACTAAGTGTAGCTCCCCACACCAAGCCTCAGCTCATGGATGTTCATCCACTTGCTTGCCCTTATCCTTACCCGAAGAACCTTCACCTGAAATTGTAATCCCATGAAATGGGGTGAGATGCAAATCTCAATAACCAAGGAAAATTCCATCATACATTCCAATTTAATTAACATATATGCATAATTTCACATAAGCATAAGAAAACACACCAGTCATATCAGTAAATGAAACAATTAGGCTATTATGATTACTATCCTATACTAGCAATCATATTTCTACATGTTAAAGGCCAATAACACCAGGAGAGGCCCGTCCACGACACCCACTCCCCAATGAGTACAACTAAGGCTTAGTGCATCTGGGATTTGATCATAACCCGGTGCCCGATCGAAGTACATGCATGGGTAGCAGCTGCACCACAGCTACACCATGGACTCACAAGGTCCAATCACAATACAATGGATAACCAACCAATTCATTCAGCATTTCAAATCATTCATGTACAGTAAATTAAGTTACCGATAGTTACCTAAGTGATACCCACCTAATCACCAAGAGCCTCAAATTTCGAATTTTGCCTTCCCTAAACCAGAAATATCAATATATCACTCTAAATCACAGGAAAATTCACACAAAATTAAGGCCCATACTATAAGTCTACTATAGGGTCTTAAACCAGTAGGAAATGCATCAAAATGGAAAGTTTATACTTACCTAATACAGCCCTAGCCTCAACCTATGAAATTTCACCATGGAAACCCTAAACAACCACATTTCAGATTTTGGGTATGGTGAAAATACTCCAAATGAAAAACTAATCAAGCCAAAATAAAGAGAAAGAGAAGGGGATTAAGTTATATAACTATTACCTTGGCTGAATATTGGTTTAGAAGTGGGAAATGGTGGATTTCTTGCCCCAAACCCTAGCTTCCCTTCAAACCTCTGAATTTCTCTTTTGTGTTTTTGTGTTTTGCAGAATGAGGAGTGGCTAGGTTAGTTTTTTTAAGGTTTCAGTTGGGTTTTCTATGGGTTATAGGCTGCTCCAATGATCCAACTCCAAATGGGCTTCAAATTTAAGCTTGGTTAGGCCAGCTTTAAGCTGTTAAGCTGTTAGGTTTTAATTAAAATTAGGCCAAGTTTTAAAAGCTCAAAGGATTTGGGCCTACCCAAAGGTTGTCGAGCCCATTACAAGAGTCTATAAAAGGTGGATGTTGGGCCTCTATCACATTGAATCAGATTAGGTCTGCACCTAACTTACTGGACCTCTATTAGCATCTTATCATGATCTCCTATATTAATTTAGGCCTAGATGAAGTTTTTATCCCAATCAAACCTCAAACTCATTAATAATTTATTTCTCTAAAATTCTCATTCACTTAACTTACCCCGATTATTACACATTAATTATTCTTAATTAACCTAAATCTATGATTAATACCTTAACTAATTTTGGGGTGTTACAAGGACCAACAAGGTCAGTCCCCTATATTCACAAAGGGTCAATGTCAGTGACTAAGCCTCTATTCATGCAAATGGAGGAGAAGGAGGGTTAACTCCACCCATTGAGAATTTGTGGGACTCTAGCTCCCCTGGGGACATAAAGTACACTGGTATAGGACGAATAACATCATCACATGATCTGATGCATATATTATGGATGATAAAGACCCATCCCTAGATTGGGAATTGGATCCACTCTGCCTAGAGTTCTAAGGTCACTCGATAAATCGACATCTAAGAAAAGTACAAATCACTACAAAGTGAGAAATAATTTTCTCAGTAACATAGGCAGAATTAATACCACACAATATCCATGAAAAAGAGTCAAGTGGTAATTTTAACAGATAGCAAGTAATATAATGGTAAGACAGTCAATTTACTAACCAATATAAATGGAGAGATATACTTGTTAGCAATATCTAATGTAAATATAAAATAGCAAAGTGAACAGTCATATTACATCTAAAGATAGAATGCAAATGAACACAAGAATTATCTCAACATAATTAATATTCAGCAGTTGCAAGATATTCAAGAGATTTCTCCATGCATAGAATATAGAATATATAACAAATGATATTTATTCCCTCTTGACCATTAGGCCTTGGAGTTTGCCAGGCTCAATACCCATATCTTGTTGCACTGCCATGACATAACAGGCTCACCCCTGTTTCCTTTACTAAGGCATCCCTAAGTGGGTACCAAAGGAAAGTCATATAAAATATATCAATAATATGTCATACAAGCCATCATTTGATCAAGGAATAATAGGTGTATTTAGGAAAGAACTACCTTGCATAACTCTGTGCATAAATAATCCTGATAGCATGACAACATACTAGAGTCTAAAATTAGTGGTTTAGATATTATAAGTATCTTTGAGATTGGACATGCAACACAACAGGAACTACCCAATCGCCAACTCTGGCATACACACAAGGCTCATCCCCTATAACACCATAATTTCCTAGCTTTACCTCATGCTATTTGCAAGTCTCATGTTATGGAGCTCACAAGAATATAAGAAAATAACATATAAAAGTGAATATTTTAACATTGCGTTGCATATAAATTTTTTCATTCAGTGTCCCGTGGACCATGTGAGCTTATGTATCACATTTTCACATTTAATTATATGAATACGACTCATTTTCATCATCAAAAGTGGCTTACAACTCGTGGAAAGCAAGGGAGTACATAAAATTCATATTTGCATTTTCAGCCAGAAATTTTGCTTTTCTGTCACAAAATGTGAAAAATCATAACTAATTGTAGAAAAATAAAAATCATGTATTCTTTGCCATTTTGGAAAGCTACACATGTCTACTTTATGTTAAAAATATTTCATGGCCATGAAACATAACAAAGAGTTTGACATTTGAAAATGTGCAGAGGTCTAGCTGGTTACTGGTACTGTCATAGGTTTTTGCCACAAACTTAAAAAATGTCTAATTAATTCCAAAAGAATCCAATATATGCAAATAATACCAATCTAGAAAGCTAAAAATGTTGGCTAGAGGGAAAAAATAACTCCATACTAGTTTGGACACGTCTAGACCTTGAAGTCCAATCAAAGAATACCTAAGGTTAGTCTGGGTGCCTGATACTGGATAGAAAACTCAAAAATTTATATCTCCCTTTCTAGACATCTAAATGAGGTGCTTCTAGTTGGTACAGGTCATTGGGAATGTCTGGTTTCTCTCTATAAAATTTTGTGGCAATTGAACATCATTTGGCCCTTAAGTGATAGAATTCATTTTTGGATTAGTATGAACAGTACCATGAACTAAAATCAAAATTTTTTCTAATTTTGAAAATTCATCAAATATTCCATAGACCTTTAAAAATTTTGTACTTTAGCTTCTCAAAAATCTCTCAACAAGCTCTAATTTCATGCTAAATCTCAGATTAAGAAGAATTCATTTGCATAAAAAGTGGTATAGGTTTATAATATAGTAAGTTTTTGTTCCATATAGGATACCAAAGTGTCCAAATGACTTCTCTTGGTGTTTGGCACCTCTTGGTCAAGTTTAAAAGCATGAATATGACTTATATAAGCTGTCCAAATGGTCCCAAACCTCATGTATCTCATTTTGGCTATTCCACTTCCACTTATACACTAATGCATCAAACTTTCAAGAAGCAAAATTTGCCATTACATGCTTAATATACACTCTAGTATTCACATAACATAATTCCTCATTTGTGCATAATGTATTAACATAATTATACATGCTCAAAAGGTCATAGGTCATATACAATAATAGGTTACAATATTTGCCACTTATATGGCCTTAAAGAAGCAAATTCCACGCACTTTGATGGCATACTCTCATCTTTTAAGAGGTTGGCTTCCATTTACTTGTTTACTTTATTTAGCTAGCATGTTAGAATATTGGAAGGGAGGGAATGAGATTCAAAGAATCCTAATAGCTCATGTCCCTTTTAATCACACATAAAAGATGCAAAACTAATCTTACAAATGTATGCATAGGCATACTAATATGTGCAAACATTCAATAAGCATTTTTAACATTTGAGCAAGTCATACATAACATACAAAGGCTTGCCAAGTAAGTGGATTAGCCTCACCTATTTAGTTATGGATTTTAGACTTGTCTCACCCATTCTTTAAGAGGTTCTTAAACTTAACCTTGCTCTTGAGAGTCAACCTCACTTTTGAGAGACTCTTTACTTTGTCTCAACTAATTTTAAGGGTTCTTAGCTCATCCTTACCATAGCTAAGGGTTTTTGGCCTCACTACAGCTAAGGGTTATTGGCCTCACCACACTTAAGCAAACCCAAGCACACATAACAAACATCATATGAAATTATACTAGAATACTTTTCATGGCTTAAAACACACATACACACATTCAAAGACAAGCTAAGCATACATCCATGCATGAAAAAATGAGGAGTGAGCTACCTTGGATGCAATCACACACTTTTTCTCTTGAAAATGCTCTTCCTTCCTTGGCCTCACACACACAAAGGTGTGGGAATAATTTCTCTTGGCCTAAACATAATTTATGGAAGCTAATTAGGTTCATGGAATTAATTCTAAGGCCACACAACTTCCTCACACACTAACTTGGTCTATAAACCCCTTTATGGTTCCAAAAATGCACCTAATGAAGCAACACCCATCAAATAAATTTTAGTCTCCATTCTTTCCTTTCATGTATGATTCTTGATTCCTTTTAAGCCTCTTGGAGTCATCACACAATTAAAGTAAAGAGCCCAACTACATGTTGCTTCTTTAGGTCATATTATACAACATATAAGGCCAACTCACTTTTTATGGTTTCTAAATTTTTTCCAAGCCCTACTCTCATCTTCACTCATCATATATGACTCAAAAATGGACTTGAAACAAATTAAAACTCTCCTTAGGTATCCTAACTCATCTAGGCTGAGACTATGCATGGTTTTGAGTTTCATAGACTTTGCTTTGTTTTCTTGATGGAGGAAGCATATGGGGAGACTTCTAGGAATCTTAGGAGCTCATTTCAACTCTCATTTAGGCATAGAAATCAAGGTATCAAATCAAATTTTACAAGGAGCATATAAAACCTTAGAATTTGCATATTGAATTTCCATGGTTATTTGTTAATTTTCTTTGTATATTCTTATTCTCCACACTCTTTTTCCTAAGAATCACCCTTGGTTATGCCTAAAAACCAAGGCCTCCTATGACTTCTTGAGTGGGGCAAAATACGAAGAGAAGAGGAGCAAGGGGTGGCAACCACGGAAGAAGAAATTATTTTGTTTTTCCTTGTTTTCTCACTTGAATCTTGTCTTCTTTGGCCTCCTCTCTTCAAATCCGAATTTTTTCCTTAATTTCTCCCTTAAAATAGATCCATATACTTCAATATAATCATAGGAAATAAAGGAAAATAAAGGAAAAGAGGTTTGGAAAGGAAAAAACATAAAAACTACAAAAATTTTGTACCTTCAAGCTTTGATTTCTCCTCCACTTTTTCTTCCTCTTGTGCGCCACTCTCCTAGGGCTTTTCCTTTGGTCTAAGGCAGAAAAATATGAAGCTATGTGAGTGGGAGAGTGGGGTGCCCTATATATATAAGTGGAGGAAGAATGACTTTTCAAAAATTTTTATTTTGTCCTTCATTTTTGGCATTTTCGTTTCTAATTCATTTTAGCTCCTTTTTGAGAGCCTTCTTTTCCATTATAAAATTTGGGTTCCCAATTTAGTAAAATGCCTTTGGAATCACTCAAATTGGAGCTAAAACCTTCCCAAACGGACTGTCAAAGTTTGGGTACATCGACATTCAAAAACATCCACCAGAGGGGTTTTAACTGTCCTAGAGCTTCCCATGGTTTTTAGGGTCTCTGAGAACCCTAAAGAACTTAAAACTTTCATTGAAAAAGCCCTCTTGTGTGAATTCCAAAATTTGCTCAAAATTACAAAAATGTCGTCATATTTCATAGATTTTTTGTTAAATTTCATTTTTTCTTTCTAAGTCTGTTTTTCTTTCTGTCTGAGTCTGGGATTCTCATTTTTAGGAGTTTAAAATGTCACTCAAATTTTTTGGGATCTTAACTAATTCATTTCGGGAGATTTGCTTTGAAAATGTGCTTGTTGTTGTTATTTAACGAAAATCGGATATTACACCCCCTATCCGCGCTATATATATTGGCCAGTCCTTTACCAAATAACCCATAGTCATATAATCAGGTAGTAAACAACATATTATTCATGTCAAGAAATCAGATAGTATATCAACACGGCAAACAGTGTAATTCTAGAACATATATTATCACATATTCCATTCTTGAAATAATGCTACGAAATTTTCTAACTATCACCAATGAGCTCCAAAATTTATAAAATAAATATCAACATAATCTAGACATCACATAGAACATATTAGGTTACAACAATCATCCAAAACATATCAAATAATGTCAAGAAAAATTCAAGAACATCTTGGTCAACACTTTTTCTCAAGAATTTGACTTTTTATATAATGATCCATAAATTACCAAAATTTCACCATAAGCCTTATCTTTTTGTAGATTAACCTTATTTAGTTGGATTTAAGAAAACTCTTCCCTAGGTATATGTACATGTGTTGGCCAAACCTAAGTATCAAGGAAGACATGTGATTTTGCTTCATTTTCATGTCACCAAATAACCACACATACATATTCAAGGATGATAAACAAATGTCCTTAATCAATTTCTAGAGATTTCATATGTATCCTACAATTTTCTCAAGGTAAAATTCTAGGGTTTCTTGCCAATTTCTTCATGAAAATCAAAGCTATATTAATCTTCCTCTTCCTTATGCTTTCTTCCATCACTCCCCCATTTATTTTCTCTTCAATTCCTCCCCTCGCATCTTGAAATACAAAGCTTCTTAATTTGTAGAAAAACTGCCAAAAATAGGAATTTTCTTGAATCACATGAATTCATAAGCCATATATATGATTTATGCATCTTTTCTCCATCTTTTCTTGGCTAGAATTCTTGGAAACAACAAAATTTCCCATCCCCTCTTGCCATGGACGAAAATTAGAGAAAAAGAGAAGAGAAAATTGTTGGATAAAAAAATAAGAACAACTAAGAAGAAGAAAGTCTATCAATTTTTCCTTAGCTTCGTCGTGTTTGATTTTCCCAGACAGCTTTTCTTTCTTTCATCCTCCTCCCTTTCCTTCTTCCTTAGGCCAAGTTCTCTTCTCTTCCTTCTTCTCCTTGTCTTGGTCGAATTGGTGTGTGTATTTTGTGTGTGAGAATGGCATGAAAGTGTGCGTGTGGTTTACATATATATATATATTAGTTATGAATGGTTAAGATTTAATTAACTTTAACATGGAAGATCTTGGCCTTTAGATTACATGAATGGTTAGGATTTAACCTTGAAATAAAAGATAAAATGTAGGCCTTAAGATTAGATCAAAGGTTGTGATTTGATCTTGAAAAGGAAGAGAAATCTAAGCCATTGATTGCATCAACGGTTTAGATCGCATCACATTTTATAGATGAATATTGGTCATTGGATTCCTATGGTTACTTTTTCATAATGTGTGAAGATAAGATTGCATTTAATGCCACTTAAGTCAGCATCTTTGTCATGCTGAAGTCAATAGTAACTTTTTCCTAATGTGTAAGATTTCTAAGATTTGCTTATGCAAGCTTGCGTAATTGCTCCGTAGCATATACAGCTTCCAGAATTCTCTTCCAACTTCTAGCTTCTTCTTCACACATGGCACCACATCATCTCTCTCCCTTCTACATGGCACCACATCAGCACCTTCCTAGCTCCCTGGTGCCATGTTAGCTCTTCCCTAGTTAGACTTACAAAATTGCCACTGTTTCTTAGGTTCCTTATAATATTTATTTAATCTGCATTTTTTTAAGTTCTTTGCTATATTTTAATATTATTTGGCCTTATGTGAGTCCCATTTAATGTCTCCAACCATATATTTAAATATTATTCATTTTCTTAATGTTTTATTATTTTAGGGTCTAAATGATTATTTTGCCCCTGGTAATGATGTGATAGACAAGCACTTTTGCTCATTTTTCGCTAATATCTTCTTCTTAACTCAATATTTCTAGATTCTGTCACCACTTCCCAGTAGACTTTTCTGCATAGAATTTCTTGAGACAGCTAAAACAAGTTTAGAGTCTTAGTTCGTCTCCGTATAAGCTTGTAATCATTCCAGGACATTTTCTGGCTCTAACAAATCCAGAATTTCATGGAACGAATTTTCTAATTTTCTACGTATTATTTTCTAACTATTGATATATATATTGGATAGTCTTGAATTCCCCTTCCTTCTAGAAAAATTATCAAAATTTGTCCAAGTAACAAATGGCAATTTTGCCCTTGGGCCCTCTGGACCCCCTAAAATCTCAAAAATTCCTATAGGTCCTATTCAACTTATACTTCTCATATACAAAGCTATTTTGTTCAAATTCTTTTTATTAAAGCTTAATAAATTCATTACATAAAATACTAAATAAGACAATCCTAATTTTAGGGATGTTACACTTTTGGCCTTGTCTCATCCATGCTAAGAGACTTTTGGCATCTCCTAACCTTCATTAAGGACTTATGGCATCACCTCACCCTTATAAGCTATTTCCACAATCAATGGTATTCAAGACAACACATTGGTACCAATGCAATCTCAAGATATCAAGTGGCATGTCATCAAGTCCCAAGAACACACATAAGCATACAATGACATGCATATGCACACAAGAATGCAAGGAGAATGAGGTAGAGAGCTACCTTGAATTTATGTAAGCTTTCCTTTGTCTTATCCATCCCTTTTTTCAGTTTCACAAGTGCACTTAGGTGGGATGAGATTCTCTTGACCTAAACATCACAAATAATGCATACTTATGCACTTGAAGTGAGCCAAGACACTAACTCACTCTTAAACACATACTTAATCCTACAAGTGACATGATGATTCCATAATTGGCTCCTTGAAGAAACCTTCACAATTCAAGTTTTAGGCTCCATTCGCTTCCCATTTCTAGGCTTCTTGACTTTATTCAAGGTCCTTGGTGCCATCACACCTTCATTTACACAAGCTAAAAACCAAGTTGCTTCATAAAGCACCATTATGTACACCATTGTCCCATCTTCCAATCCATGGCTCCTAAATTTTTTCCAATGGTTTCTCCCATCTTTTAACATTGTATAAAGTCCCAAACCAAGGCTAGAACAAATTAAAATACTCCCTAACCTAATGCACTTGCCTTGGCCAAACCATGTACCATAATGGAGGTTTATGGAGTTCTTGATTTTTCCTTGATGGGAGAGCCACTTAGGGAGGTTTCTAAGAGTCTTAGGGGCTCAAGGGAACACTTAAATAGTTAAGGAAATGCACACACAAAATCAGATTTCAAAAAACCCTAAAGAATGCCATGCTTTCCTATCTTAGTTTCCTTTGGTTTTTCTTGTAATTTCTTGCCATATACCTCTTTTCCATTGTCTAAAACCCTAGTTCCTCTCTTGTTCTTAAGTAGAATTCCCTCTCTTCTTATGGTTCTGTATGAGGCCGAAACACACATAACTAAGGAGTAAGGGGAAAAAGCAACAAGAACAAGAAAATACCTTGGATTTCTAGCTCTTTTTTTATGCTTCTTCCTTGGCTTGACTTCTCTTCTCAATTTTCAAAAATTTCTCCTTGTTTCTGGTCCAAAATTAGAACCAATCATCTCAAGAAAACCATAGAAAGAGAGGAACAAGATTGGAAGAAGGAGAAGCATGAAATTCTATGAAATTTCTCACCTTTTCCTTAGTTTCTTCTTCCCTTTCTCTCCTCCTCTTATGCGCTAAGAGAGAGCTTTTTTTTTTTGTATTTTAGGCAGAAAAGGTCAAGCTATATAAGAGGAGGAAGAGTCAAGAAGCTTATGGAACATTCAAGAAACTCACTTTATCAAAAATTCTAATTTCATCTTTTCATAATAGCAATTTCATTTTGGCTTCATTTTAACTCCTTTTCTAGAATTGTCTTTTCCATTATAAGGTTCCCAATTTAATAAAATGTCTTTAGAATCACTCAATTTGGAGCTAAAACCTTCTCAAATGAATCCATCAAAGTTTGGGCTCACCGTTGTTGAAAAATATACATCAAAGGGGCTTTAACTATCTTAGGCCTTCCATGGTTTTTAGGGCTTTTGAAAACCTTGGGCAACTCAAAATTTTCATTTAAAAAGCCCTCCTATGTGTTGTTCTAAAAATTACACTTATTTATGAAAATGCCATTATGTTTCGTTAGCTTTCATCACAATTTGTTTCACCATCCTAGCTTTGTTTTTCTTTTTATCTGAGCCTAGGATTATTATTCTTATGAGCCTAGGATACGCCCCAAATATCTTGGGACATTATCTAGCTCATTTTAGGGGACTTTCCTTTATACATCTCATTTCATTGTTTTACAGAATTTACCATTCATTACAATATCCCTAAGTAGAAATGGGATAGTGTAGCTATGGATTTTATTATAGGATTACCTAGAACATTATTGGGGTATGATGTTATATAGGTAATAGTGGATAGATTAATCAAGTCAGTTTATTTTTTAGCAATCAGAGCCATATACACCCTAGACAAATTAGCCTAACTATACATAAAGGAAATAATAAGGTTGCATGGTGTGCCTAGGAGCATTGTCATACCTAGCATTTACTATCTCATTCATAGCAAACACAGTTACAAGCAAGTGCCACATTCATCCATAAGCCTTTTAATATCAAAATCCGGTCGTTTTGAGTTATAAGGGTCCACACTTGATTCTTTCCTTCCTTAACTCATTTTTATCATAAAAGAGTTTGTTAATACTCAAATTAAGGTGCATAATTTGTGGAATCCCTTAAATCCCTAGAAACCCAAAATGAAAGCATAGGTGCCAAAATCTGCCCTGATTTTGGAATTCATAACTTGGGCTATACAACTCTAAATTATATAAATAAGTTGTCTATGAAAATCTTAGGATGTGAAATATATGTTGTAAAAATGGCAAGAAAAATTGAATTTAGTTTCTTGGTAAAATGCAAAGAAACAGTAACTTAGGTTAGAAATGGAGGCAAGTAGTAGACCTGAATTTTAAAATTGCATATCTTGAGTTACACAACTCCAAATTAGGTTCTTTCAATGGCCATAGAAAGCTTATGATGAGATCTAATTGTTGTAAAAGTTTCAAGATCATCTGAGTTCATTTGTCTCACAAAGTGCATGGCATATTAGAACTACAATAGCATTTAGGCATAGTTAGACACTCAACTTCAAAAATTTATAACTCCCTTTATACAAATCCTTTTAATGCAAACATAGTGGCCTTACAAAGCTCATAATGTCATATATATTCTTGTAAAATTACATGAGCATTGGACTTCATTTGGCCCCTAAAAAAACCAAGATACTAAACCTGTTCTGTGTGAATAGTACCCAACCTAAAATGAAATTTTTGTCCAAATTCAGAAATTTTTAAAATATTTTGTGCAACTTTAAAAATTATGGTTCTTAGCTTCACAAAAAGCTTTAGGAAGGGCCTAAATGCATGCTAAATCTTAGGCTCAAACTAGGTCATCTAGGCCACTTTGACATGGGAGTTGTTTCTGGCAAATTTGAGACTATTTTAGGTACCAATTTGGATCCTTTGGTGTCCAATTAGGTTTCTTCCACTTTGAACACATTTCTTTCATCCTAAATGGTCTTTCTAACCATTCCATATCATTGCAAAATAAGTGGATCAAAATTTGACCCTTGAACACCTAAGAATACATATATACATCATGTCTTCTTATAACTAAAATTGTACCATAATACATATACATTGCCACAAATAGTCATACATTGGTATTCTTATACTTTTACATATGGTTCTGTCATTAAAAATGAAGTAGCATTATCATATACATCATAAGTGTGTCATGGTACATGTAAAACATCACGTGTTACATGTACATAAATTCAAGTACAAGATGGGATTCTAATACATAATCTTCTACTATCTATGATCTCTATTGGTCTTGATCTTGGCTTGGAGAACCTGAAATAGTTAGTGGGAGCATAGGGGTGAGATTCTGGAGAATCTCAGTAGCTAATCTCAACCAACTCAATATACACAAGAATGTTATGAATGTATGTTATGCATGTGGTTCAAGAATGTAATGGTCATGCTTCATATGAATCATGTGCATCATAAAATATAAAAACTCATTCCTTTCATAGCCATGGCTTTATCATAACCTTACTAGGCTTAACTTTTCTCAACTTGAGGCCAAGAAAGAGCTACTATGCTCAATTCCAAGCCTTAGGGGAGCTAAGATCCAAAACGTATCATTCTCATTCATATAACTCATTCTGAAAATTATGCTAAAACATATATCATGAATGTATCAAGCAACAACACACACAAGTATTACAACTCATTGAAGCACTCAAATGTATGCAAGAAAGGGAGATAAAGTTGCCTTGTGATTCTAAAGGCTTGGATGTACCACTAACCCACTTGTTAGCTTCCTTTTTCCTTACTTTTCTTGTACCTTGTGATTCTAAAGACTTGGATATACCGCTAACCCACTTGTTACCTTCCTTTTTCCTTACTTTCCTTACCTTGACACCTATAAATGAGTGAGTTAGAGTTACCTTGACCTACATATGAAAATTACAAGGAATATTAATCCCATAGAACTCATTCTAGGTTCCAAGATGCTTTAATCTCATTAAAACTCAAGGTGGTAGTTTAGACTAGTTTAGGTCCATTATGAAGCAACCCTTGGTTCTTGCTTTCTAAATGTAAAACTCTTGGTTCTTACAAGTCTTATAACTCTCAAGAGACTTATTTGAGTCATTACATGCTTGGTTAGAAAGCTCTAGAACTAACTTGCTTCATTAACTTCCTTTAGGCCCTTAAAATTCAATCTAATGCTTTCATAACTCCTTATTCATCGTATTTAAGTCTCTAAATTTATTAGAACTCAAAGAAACACTCCCTAGGTAGCTCATCCACTCCTTAGCCGAATTGGTACTCAAGGTAAGACATCTTGAAGTTTTGCTACTTTCTCTTGGGAATTTGATAAATATTCTTATTCCTTGGTTTCTCTAGAGCCTATACATGATTAAATATGGCTTAGGTTATTTTGTTAAAGTTCCAAAACTCTCAAGGTGCAATTGAAACCCTAACTTTTCTAATTTTCTTTCTAATGTTCCTTTCTTGATTCTAATGGTATAATTCTATTCTTCACACTCTAAAACCCTTGATTCTACCTTACTACCATCCTCACACTTCTTAGGCCCTAGGGTTGACAAATTTGAGAGGGAGAGAGAAGGCAAGGAGTAGCTAACTTTGTACCTTGTTCCATACATCTTCTTAAAGCTTTTCAAGAGAAGAATTTGGTGCAAAGCCTGGTTTCCTCAAATCCTCTCCTTCTTCCACAAGTCCACCCTTGAAAGGCCTCCTCTTAGGAAACTAAAACCATGAGGAGAAAGAGTTTGAAGATGATAATTGTAACATCTGGTTTCTCCATAAACATGAGAAATATAATATTTGGTTTCTCTGTAAACATACAAAACTTACTAGATATAAACAAATGTCCCCCAAATAGAATGATTTGAGGTCCAATCAAATTTGAGTAATAATTTAGACTGCAAATAATAAGGATCTAAGGCTATAGGTGCCCTTAAAACTGAGTCAGTATAACCAAACAAAATTTAACGAAGATGTAGTGACATTTTCATAATTTTGGGTACATTTTAGAAAACTTATAAGAGGGATTTTTAAATGGGAAAAATGAGTTTTAGGGATTCTTAGAGGCCTTAAAAACTATTGGAAGCCTCAGACTAGTTAAAACCCCTCCGATTTACATTTTAGAATGTTAGTGAACCTAAACTTTAACCCTTTTGTTCGGGAAGGTTTTAGATCCAATTTGAGTGATTTCAAAAGCATTTTATAAGTTAGAGAACCTAAAATTTATAGTGGAAAATATGGTTCTTAAAAAAAGAATTGAAATGAGTATAAAACAAAAAGGCCAAGAACAAAAAGCAAAATTAGAAAATTGAAATGTCTTAAATGGGTCCCTAGACTATATATAGCATGCCCCACTTCTTCCATCTACCTTGGCCGAATTTCCTCTACACCAAAATAGAACCTAAGCTTCTTGAAGTGGCACACCAAGAGGGAGGAAGAAGGGAAGAAGAAACCAAGCAAAAAAGTAAGAAAATCTATGGTTTTTCATGCTTCCTCATTCACCAATCTTGTTGTCATCTTTCTCCTCTCTTTTCCTATAGTTTTGATAATTGATTTTGAGGATGATTCATGGCTGGTTCAGTGAGAGGAGGATAGAAATTGAAGGAGAAACAAGAAACAAGTGGAAGAACTCTTGGAAAAGCTTGAAACCAAGGTAAATTCCATGGACTTTGTTGCTTCTTCTTGATCCTTCTTCTATGCATGGTTTTGGCCAACCCTAGGCCCACTCAATAAGGGATAAATTCAAGCCAAAACAAGGTAAAGCCAAGGGTTTTCAAGTGTGAGGAATAAGAATATGCAATTAGATTCAAAGGAAAAGCTTTAGAATTCAAGATGTATAACTTAGGGTTTTTGTTACACCTAGCCATACTTGAAGCTTTCCAAGGATAGCCTAGCCTATGTGAGAGTATGTATGAGATCCTAAAACATCTAGGAAGCTTCACAAGTGCCAATTCCCCAAGAGAAAGCAAGCAAACTCCATGGGTGCACAATGCTCTTCATGTCTTAGCCTAACCCACTTCATGCACCTAGGGAGTGTTTTAATTTGTTCTAAGCCTACAGTGGGACTAAATATGATGAAAGATCATTAATGGAAGCCTTGGAAAATTTTAGAAACCATAGAATGTGAGATGGAGGTATAGGCTCCATAATGTGACATTAAGAAGCAACTTATAGTTAGGCTCCTTAAAATAAATGTGTGATAACTCCAAGGAGTCTAAAGGGAGTGAAGAGACCTAGAATGAATGAGAAAAGGGAGCCAAGATCATGAATTCTCATAGTTGCTTTGTAAGGTCTTGTATGGAAGCATAATGGAGCCATAGAACAAAGTGCCTTCACATAGAGTGTGTATGATGCCAAAGCCTGTTTCCATAAGTGATTTATATCTCTTTTGATGTGTCCAGGCCAAGAGAACCAAGGGCAACCTAATTTAAAGGCTTGGTGTAACACCATAATTTTAGAACTCATTTCACATGACTATGAAGGTTCCTCCCATTACCATACAAGAAAAGGAAGGAAAAACTCATTAAAATAATGAATTTCTTTGCGTTACATAACGTATAAATTTTTCATTCAGTATCCCGTGGACCATATAGACTTATTCAACTTATTCTAATATTTAATTACACTAATACAACTCATAACCATCTAAGGAAGTGGCCTAAAAATCGTGCAAGTGGATGGAATACACAAAAATACTAAGTGCAGCCTTGGCTAGAGTTTCCAATTTTCTGTCATAAATTTTGAAAAATCATAACTAATTCCAAAAAAATAAAAATCATGTATTCTTTACCATTATAGAAAGCTACTGATATCTAATTTATATAAAAATATGTCAAAAACTCAACAGGGGCTGCTAGCCACCAAAAATTGGTGGAAGAGTACCACAGGTTGACTGTCATCCCTAGTACTGATCTCCAATTTCAAAAATTCATATTTCCTAGCTCAGAGGTCCAATTTAGGGATGATCTTAGTGGAAATGGAAAGCTTATCATATCTAGTTTATGCCTGTAAAATTTCATGAGCATTGGACATCATTTGGCCCTCAAATGACACAGCCCAAGTTTCTGACCATATAAATAGTACCTATATCAGTTCAGTAGAAAAATGACGACTTTGGAAATTCATAATTAATTTCATAGTGCTCCAAATAGTATGATCTTTAGCTTCCCAAAAAATTTTGGATAAGATCTATATGTGTGCCAAAGTTTATGGGCAAATTCATTCATTTGGTCAGATCTTGATATTGGGTTGCAACATGGCTCATTTTGTGTCTTACAAAGGGTCCAAATGGTTCATTTTGAGCTCCAAGGCAACCATGACTACTTGAGCACATGAGAATGTACCAAAATAGCCTTCTAAACTTGTCCTAAAGGTGCATAAATCCATAATTTGAAAACTCATTCTCTCACCCTGTGCCGTATGCAAAACATACAAGGCTAGTCTTGCTTCTTAATATCCAAAATGCACTATATCATACACATAACATTAAATCTCATTTGTACATGATACATTTGCATAATTACATATGTTCATGAGGTCATAGGACATATACGATAAGGTATTATAACATTTGCTACTCATATGGCCATAAAAAAGCAAAATCAATATACTTTGTTGTCATACTTTCATCTTTCAAGTTAATGACTTCCATTACCTTGTTCACTTAGTCCACCTAGCATGTTAAGGCATTGGAGAGGAGGAAATGAGACTCAAATAATCCTAATAGCTCATCTCCTTTTCAATCATACATAAAATATGCAATTCAAGTCTTAAGAATGCATGCATAAGTACAAGGAACAATATAAGCATTTAGAAAACATTCTTGGCACATGAGTAACTCATACATAGCATACATAAGCTTACCAAATAAGTGGATTAGCCTTACCCATTCACTTATGAATTTTGGACTTGCCTCACCCATTTTCTCTAGGAGGTTTTGGCTCAACCTCACTCTTGGGAGACACTTTGCTTTGTATCAACCATTTTTAAGAGTTCTTGGCTCATCCTCATCATGGCTAAGAGTTATTGGCTTCTTCACACTCAAGAAAACCTAAATAAACATGTTGGACATCATTGGAAAACATATTGCATCATCATGGTACCATGGAATAAAGGCTCAGGCTAGAATACTTTTCATAGCTTAAAACACATATACACACATTCAAAGACAAGTCAAGCATACATTTATGCATGAGAGAAAGAGAGGTGAGTTATCTTTGTTGCAACCACACACTTTTTCTCTTGAAAATGCTCTCCCTTCCTCGGCCTCACACACACAAGGGTGTGGGATTTGTTTTTCTTGGTATAAACATAATATATGGAAGCCAATTAAGTTTATGGAATCATTTCTAAGGCCACACATCTACTTGGAACTCTAACTTTGCCTTATGGTTCATTTATGATTCCTAAATACACCTAATGAAGAAACACCCATCAAATGAGTTCTAGACTCTATTCTTTCCTTTCATATATGATTCTTGACTCCTTTTAAGTCTCTTGGAGTCATCACACAATTAAAACAAAGAGCCTAACTACATATCGCTTCCTTAGGTCATATTTTGGAACCTATGACACCAATTCATTCTCTAAGCCTTCTAAATTTTTCTCCAGGTTTTCCCTCATCTTCACTCATCATATATGATCAAAAATGGGCTTGGAAAAATTTAAAACTATCCTTAAGTACCCTAACTCTTCTAGGCCAAAACCATGCTCTTTATGGCTACCCTTGGACTTTGCTTTATTTTCTTAGTGGAAGATGCATATGGGGAGTCTTCTAGGGATCATTGGAGCTCATTTAACATTCATTTAGGCCTAGGAATCATTGCATCAAATCAGATTTTACAAGGAACACTAGAAACCCTAGGTTTGCTATCTTGATTTTCCATGGTTGTTTGTCAATTCTCTTTGCATATTCTTATTTTCCTCCCTTAAATTCCTAAGATTCACCCTTGGTTTTGCCTAAAATCCAAGCCTTCTTGAAGCTCCATGTGTGGGACAAACTAAGGAGAAGAAGGGAGCAAGAGATAGTTACCATGAAAGGAAGATTTACCTTGTTTTCTTAGTTGTTTCTTCCTTTCTTTGGCCTTCTCTCTTCAAATCCGAATTTTTCCCTCTATTCTTCCCTTGAAACATATCCAAGAACTTCAATAAAACCATAGGAAAGAAGGGGAAATGGAGAAGAAGAGATTTGCTAGAGAGAAAACATGAAAAAAAAACTAAGAAATCCATACCTTTCTACCTTGTATTTTTCCTTCCTTTCTCCTCCTCTCGGTGTGCCTTAGTCTTAGGGTTTTTCCTCTAATTTAGGGTAGAAACTAAATGAGCTAAATCAGTGAGGAGGTGAGGTGCCCTATATATATAGGTGGCTTTAAGAAAGACTTTTCAAAACTTCTAATTTTGCCCTTCATCTTGGCATTTTTTGTTTCTATTTTGTTTTAGCTCCTTTTTGAAAACTATCTTTTCTATTATAAAATTTAGGTTCTTAGTTTAATAAAATACCTTTGGAATCACTCAAATCGGAGCTAAAACCTTCTCGAATGAATTTGTGAAAGTTCAAGTCAACTGACTTTGGAAAACATCTATTGGAGGGGTTTTTATAACAACATAAATTCTAGCTCATTTCATAACATTCATAAGCTTCACATCATCATTTCCATTAGAGCATATGAAAAAGGGACCAAAAATAATAGGTTTATTTGTGTTGCGTCATATTTAAAAGTTCCATTTGATGTCATGTGGGTCGCATGAGCACATACTATACTTTCCCATATTTAATTACATCAATACAACTCCTTTGCATCACAAAATCATGCCCATAACTCATGGAAACCAAAATGAAGCATGAAATGGGCTTGTTTAATTTTGACCAGATTAGCTCCATTTTCTGACCAAAATTTGGAAAATCAAAACTAAATCTAGAAAAATAAAAAACATGCAATATTGGTCATTTTGGGAATCTATGGGTGTCTAATTCATATTAAAAATACACCCAGACTATAAAATTCATCACAAACGACATTTGACATCCAAAATAGTCCAGAGGTTAGAATGCATTTTGAAACCGATATAGAATTCTGTAGAAAATTTTGAAAATGTCCAATTAATTACACAAAAATCCAATCCATATAAATGATACCAATATAGAAAGCTATGAATGTTAACTAGAGAGGAACCCATACCTCATAATTCAATGGAACAATACTTCTGGTTGGGCAAAATTACTAATACTGGACAGAACCTTCAAAAATCTCCCTCTCTAGACCTCCAAATGAGGTGCTTCTAGTTGTCATAAGTCATGTGTTTGTCTGGTTTTTCTATATAAAATTTCATGGCAATTGGACATTGTTTGAGCCTTGTGTGGCAGAATGCAATTTCGGACCAAATGAATAGTGTAGCAAACCAGAAACCATGAAAATTGCCAACTTTGAAAAATCATCAAATATTCTGTAGACCTCTGAAAATTATGATCTTTAGCTTCTCAAAAAGCTCTCAATGAGACCTAATTGCATGATAAATCTCAGATCAAGATGAACTCATTTGGCCAAAAAGTGACATAGGATTTCATTATGGTCAAATTTGACTCCATATGAGGTAGCAAACTTGCCAAATGGCCTTCCCTTGGTTGTGGCACCTTTTGGGCAAGTCTAAAAGTACATTTGAGACTTGTGTAAGCTACTCAAATGGTCCCAAACCTCATGTATCTCATTTTGGCCATTCAACCCACATTTATGCACATTTCCATCATACTTTCACATTGCATAATTTGGCATCTCATGCTCAAAATGTAGGCTAGAGGTAATACATCATATTCATATATTTAAACATCATATAATATCATATTTATACATGTCTCAAGGGTCATGGTACATTTACAACTACATATATATCAAGAAACACAATTATGGTTACAAAATGGCTAAAGCTAGAGATAAACTTGTCATTCTTCCTTCTTCATTGATGTTGGCTCCTTTTACCATAGTTACTTGGTCTACCTAGCATGTTAGATCATTGGAGAGGAGGGGATGAGATTCAAAGAATCCCAATAGCTCATCTCCCATTCAATCATACATAATATGTGCAAAGCAAGCTTTACAAATGCATGCATGGACATAATACAATTCATGAGCATTCAAGAAGCAAGCTTAGCATATGAACACATCATACAAGACATTCAAGAGCTCACCAAGTGTTTAGATTGGCCTCACACTTCTCCTTATGGATTTTGGACTTGCCTCAGCCATTCTTTAAGAGCTTTGGACTCAACCATACTCTTGGGAGCCCACTTTGCTTTTGGGAGACTCTTTACTTTGTCTCAACCAAGTTTAAGGGTTCTTGGCTCATCCTCACCATGGTGAAGAGTTCTTGGCCTTTCCACACTCAAGAAAATTCACACAAATATCATGTACTCATTTAGAAACATAACACGACATCAAGGATTATGACATATAAAGGCATGCTAGCATACTTTTCAAAGCTTGAAGTTACACATACACACATTCTAAAACAAGCCAAACACACATTTATGCATGAGAGAAGGTGGAGAGAGCTACCTTGTGTACACTCACACAATTTTTCCTTGAATTCAACCCTCCTCTTTTGGCCACACACCCACAAATTGGTGGAGATGATTTCTCTTGGCCTAAATACAATTTATAGGAGCCAATTAGATTCATGAAACAATTACTAGGGCCATGCAACTTGCTTAAACCCTAGATTACTCTACAACCTCCATTATGGTCCATATTGACACCTAATGAAGCAAAACCCCTCAAATAATTTCTAGGCCTCATTCTTTTCTTTCAAATATGATTCTTGACTGCTTTTAAGCCTCTTGGAGTCATCATACTATTAAAACAAAGGGCCTAGCATTATGTTGCTTCTTTAGGTCATAATATGAAACCTAAGACACCAAATCACTTTTTATGAGTTCTAAATTTTTTCCAAGGCCTCCTCTCACTTTCATTCATCAAATATGACTCAAGAATGGCCTTAGAAAAATTTAAAACTCTCCCCCACTACAAGAACCCTCTTTGGCCGAGGCTTTGGGCTTCCTTAGCCTTCTTGGAGTTCTTTTGGTTTTCTCGAAGGAGGAAGCATGTGGGGAGCATCTTAGGGATCTTAGGAACTCATTTAAACTTTTAATTAGACCTAAGAATCATCAGATAAGGTCAGCTTTTACAAGGTGCACACAAAACCCTAGAATTTACATTTTGAAATCTAATGGTTATTTTGTTGTTTTTTTTTTTTTTTTGCATATTCTTAATCTCCACACCCTTTTTCCTTAGATTCATGCTTGGTTCTGCCTAAAAATCATCTCCTCCTAGGGTTTTCTCAAGTGGGGAGAAATGGAGGAGAAGGGGACCAAAGATGATAACCATAGGAAGAGAAATCACCTTATTTTCATGCTTTTTCTCACCTAAAACTTGTGTTCTTTGAACTCTTCTCTTCAAATCCGAATTTTTCCCTCAATTTCTCCTTAAAATAGATCCATGTACTTCATTATAATCATAGGAAATAAAGGAGAATGAAGGAGAAGAGATTTGGAAGAGAAAGAGCATGAAAAACCATGAAAATCTATACCTTTCTACCTTGAATTTCTCCTCCTTTTCTTCCTCCTCTTGTGCGCCTCATCCCCTAGGGTTTTCTTCTAGTTTTAGGCAGAACATGGTCATGCATAATGAAGGGAGGAGAAGGGTGCATCATATACATAGGTGGGAATAAGTTACACTTTTCAAAAATTCCCATTTTGCCCTTCATACTTTGCATTTTCATTTCTCCTTTGTTTTAGCTCCTTTTTTAGAACCGTATTTTCCATTATCAAATTTAGGTTTCCAATTTAGTAAAATACTTTTGGAATCACTTAAATTGGAGCTAAAACCTTCCCGAATGAATTCATTAAAGTTCAGACACACCGACGTTGGAAAACGTCCACCATAGGGGCTTTAGCTGTCCCGGGGCTTTCCATGGCTTTTAGGACCTCTGAGAACCCTGGGAAACTCAAAGCTTTCATTTAAAAAGCCCTCCTATGTGAATTCTAAAATTTGCTCAAAATTACGAAAATGTCATTACATTTTGTAAGCTTTTCGTAAGAATTTTTTTTTTTCATTCTAGCTCCATTTTTCTTTCCGTCTAAGCCTAGGATTCTCATTTTTAGGAGTCTAAAATGCTTCCTAAATTTTTTAAGACCTTAACTGCATCATCTTGAGGAACTTCCCTTTTATATTTGGTGAGTTTTATTCGTTAACGAAGAAATCGTACAATATGTTCCTCATGTTTTCTTTCGTTTTCTAAGAACCAGATGTTACATACACATATAGAGCCACCAAGGTATTGTCCCTTCCTTCCCGGTTCGTAGGTCTTTGACCCTGCCTTCCCAGTTCGTTGGGGTTTGTCCCTTCCCTCTTAGCTCATAGGAAAAGCGCGCCTTGATGGGGAGGGATTCTCCCCTACTTATATGGGCTAGCCATGTAATATCCGGTTCTCCAAAAACCAAAGAAAATGTGAGAAACGTAATGTAACATTTCTCCGTAAACGAACTAAATTCACTGGATACAAAAAGAAGTCCTGCAAGATGATGTAGTTAAGGTCCCAAAAAATTTGAGTAACATTCTAGCCTCCTAAAAGTGAGAATTCTAGCCTCAGATGAAAGGAAAAATGAAGCTAGAATGAAGAAATAAATTTTGACAGAAACCTTATGAAATGTAATGGCATTTTGTAATTTTGGGAGACTTTTGGAATTCCCATAGGAAGGCTTTTTAAATCAAAGGTTTAAGTTCTCTGGGGTTCTCAGAGGCTCTGAAAACCATAGGAAGCCCCAAGACAGTTAAATCCCCCCCGGTGGATGTTTTCCAATGTTAGTGTGCCCAAACTTTGATGGATCTATTTGGAAAGGTTTTAGCTCTAATTTGAGTCATTCTATAGGAATTTTGCTTAATTGGGAATCTAAATTTTATAATGGAAAAGATGGTTCTCAAAAAGGAGCTAAAATGAAGGAGAAACAAAAATGCAAAGTATAAAAGGCAAAATTGGAATTTTTGAAAAAGTCACTTTTCCCTACTTATATATAGGTGGTGCCTCACATTTGCCTTCATTTCTCTTCAGGTTTTCCAGCCCAAAATCAGAAGAAAAACCCTAAAAGAGAGGCGTCCAAGAGAGGAAGAAGAGGGAGGAAGAAAACCAAGCTTAAGGTATGTTTTCATGGTGATTTTCCTTGCTTTTCTTCATCCATACCTCCTCTCCTCCCTTCTCCTTTGTTTCCTTGGATTAAAATGAGGTTTATAAATCTGATTCAAGGGAGATATTCAAGGGAAAGTTCGGATTTGAAGAGAGGAGTTTGGAGAAATAAAGATTCAAGCTAAACTAAGCAAGAAAACAAGGTAAAAATGCATCCTATGGTTCATATCTTCCATGGCCCTTCTTCTCCATTTTGACCTAGCCTAAGAACCATATGAAGATCTGATTTTCAAGTCCAAACAAGCATGATTCTTAGGTATTTGATGGAAAGGAATAAGAATATGCAAAGGAAACCATGAAATAGCCATTAGGATTCAAGATGCAAAACCTAGGGTTTCTAGTACACCTTTCAAATTTTGAATTTATGTGATGCTTCCTAGGTCTAGGTTAGAGTATAAATGAGTTATTGAGACACCAAAGATGCTCCCCACAAACTTCTCCCTTCAAGAAAACAAAGAAAACTCCATGAAGCCCAAAACCTAGGCATGTCTCGGCTAAGAGAGGATCTTGTAGGCGGGGGGAGTTTTAAATTTTTCTAAGGCCATTCTTGAGTCATAATTGATGAATGAAAATGAAGGAAGGCCTTGGAAAAAATTTAGAACTCATGAAAAGTGATTTGGTGTCTTAGGTTCCATATTATGACCTAAAGAAGCAACATGGTACTAGGTCATTTGTTTTAATAATGAGATGACTCCAAGAGGCTTAAAAGGAGTCAAGAATCATATTTGAAAGAAAAAGAATGAGGCCTAGAAATCATTTGTGGGGTGTTGCTTCATTAGGTGCCAATATGGACCATAATAGAGGTTGTAGAGTAATCTAGGGTTTAAGCAAGTTGCATGGTGCTAGAAATTGTTTCGTGAACCTAATTAGCTCCCATATATTGTATTTAGGCCAAGAGAAACCATTTCCACTAATTTGTGCATGTGTGGCCAAAGGAGGAGGCTTGAATCCTAAAGGAAAAGTGTGTCTTTGTATACAAGGTAGCTCTTTCCACCTTCTTTCATGCATGGATGTGTGTTTGGCTTGTTTAGAATATGTGTATGTGTAATTTCAAGCTATGAAAAGTATGCTAGCATGCCTTTATATACCATGATGCTTGATTGCATGTCATGTTTTCAAATGATTACATGATGTTTGTATGAGTTTGCTTGAGTATTGGTTGAGACAAAGTAAAGAGTCACCCAAAAGCAAAGTGGGCTCCCAAAAGTATGGTTGAGTCCAAAGCTCTTAAAGAATGGGTAAGGCAAGTCCAAAATCCATGAGGAGAAGTGTGAGGCCAATCTAAGCACTTGGTGAGCTCTTGGATGTCTTGTATGATTGATTCACATGCCAAGATTGTTTTTAAAATATGCATGTCTTACATTTTCACCATGCATGCATTTGAAAAGCTTGCTTTGCACATATTATGTATGATTGAATAGGATGTGAGCTATTGGGATTCTTTGAATCTCATCCTCTCCTCTTCAATGATTTAATATGCTAGGTGGACTAAGTAATTATGGTGAAGGGAGCCAACAACCATGAAGAGGAAAGATTGACAAGCTTATGCATGGTTTTGTCCATTTTGGAACCATAGTGATGGTTCATATTGTATATGATATTGTATATGTACAATGAACCTTGAGACATATGTAAATATACTATTATATAATGTTTAGAGCCATGGATATGATGTATGAACTTTAGAATACAATTTGAGTTTTGAATGTCCAATTATGCATTATGGAAGTTTGATGGAAATATGCATAAGTGTGGGTTGAATGGCTAAAATGAGATTCATGAGGTTTGGGACTATTTGGGTAGCTCACACAAGTCTCAAATAAGCTTTTAAACTTGCCTAAAAGGTTCCAAGACTAAGGGAAATCCATTTGGCAACTTTGGTACCCAATATGGAGCCAAAATTGACCATAATGGAACCCTATGTCACTTTTTAGCCAAACAAGTAGTGCTCTAAAATTTGGCATGAAATTAGGTCTCATTGAGAGATTTTTTGAAAGATAAAGAACATAATTTTTGGAGGTCTAGAGAATATTTGATGAATTTTCAAATTTGAGATTTTCTATTGTTTCTGGTATGTGCACTGTTCACATTGGCAGATTTGGGTTTTGTGACACCTGATAGTCAAATGTTATCCAATTCTTGTGACATTTTATAGACATAACCTACAGGTCATAACATTTCTATGGCCATAAAGATCACCTCATTTGGAGGTCTGAGTAAAGAGTTATGCATTTTTGAAGTTGGCTATCAGTAATAGTGGTGCCCCAAGAGTTCAGGCACTGTTCCATAGGATTCCAATATGCAAACATATCTATTTCATTCTAGAATAATTTTTACCATCATTTTAACATTTTTAGCTTTCTATAATGACCAAATTTGTGTGATTTTGATTTTTATAGAATTAGTTATGAATTTTAGAAATTTGTATTAGTAATCTGAACAGCCGCCCAGGTGGCTAGCGACCTCAATAGATTTTTGGATGTCAAACGTCCTACATGATGAATGTTATCGTCTAGGAAATTTTGTAGTGTGAAGTATACATCCCAAAATTTCTAGAATGACCAAGATTGCCTATTTTTGATATTTCTAGATTTAGTTATGATTTCCCAAAGTTTGCCCAAAAAAGAAGCCAATTCTAGCTGAAAGTGAATCTCCAATTTTCATGCCCCATTTTGGTTTTCATGAGTTGTAGGCATGTTTTTGTAATGAATTTAAGTTATAATAAAGTAATTAAACATGAGAATACATAGTATGATCTCACATGGTCCACGTGACACCGAATGGAATTTTGAAACCCAGTGCAACGCTAAAATGAGCATTATTTTCCTTGCCTTTTTCATGCAAAACTCACATGATTCATGATATTAAGTTATATAAATGTATGAGATGAGTTAGAATGAGCTAGAATTCATAGTATTACATTTATTGGTATCAAAGCAAAGTACCAAGCTCTCTCGGATTGGATTTGGCTTAAGGATGTAGCCATTGGGCTTTGTAAAAGGCTTGTATGACTATAAAAGTCCTATATGAGACATATTGGGTGTAGGAGAATAGTTTGTGGCTTCATGAATTGTGGGATGGTCTTAAAATAGTTAGTGGACACTGGGAAAGAGTAACCTCTAGAGTAGTTTGAGTAGAGTTAACTTTAAGCAGAGTTGAGTGATCCGACGGCTAGAGCTTGATAAGATGTGATAGCTCGCCAGGATCAGTGGCAAGCCCTGGATATAAACGATGAGAAATGATCTTGTTGATAAGGAAAAGGCTTGCGAGAAAGAGTATGTGAGGCCTAATTCTCTCTGGTAGTCATACTTAGACCATTCCGAGATATCCTGGTTAATGTAGAAACAAGTGATGATGCAGTGTAGTATGGGATGAGACTGCGACTGCCCAGAACTAATTTAAAGGGGAAGTAAGAAAAAGAGTTACCCCCTAGCCACAAAACCCAAATGTCTAGATAAGTATTAGAGCTTGAAAGGTTAATCTCCTCAGGCCAAAGGTTAAGGCACAAGGTGTACCCTAGAGCCTTGATAGCCTAGAGGTAACAACTAGTTATGTACGAATGAAGCAAGAGGTAAAACCCTCTAGCTTGATGACGGGCCGGTTATAGAGGCGGTGAGGCTTGGGTTGGATGCAAATCCAATCCCTAGAATAGTAAACCAATAAGAGGTCGTTAGCCGCGGCCAATTATTCCAGATAGGAGCGAGGTAATCCAGAGAGTTCCTCGCTACAGCCAATACTGGGACAGGAAAATTAGGGTGAACCCGAGACTAATTAGCCATGGTGAATGATGTGTTAACTGCGACGAATGGCAGTGTAAACACCTTATTGGTCATATTTAGGCCAACTTGAAAAAGGAGTTAATAAGGAGTCAGATAACCCACAGAGAACGAGAACCCCTAATATGAGTTGAAAAAGGAGTAATGAATAATCACAAAAAGTTAGTAAGAAATCCATGGGCTTAGTAAATGAGACTGAGAAAAAAACTCAGCGTAGAAAAAGTTAGACACAGAGATAATAAAGTTGTTGAGACCCGCCTTTAAGGCACTGATTCCAACCTAAGGTGTTATCTTGTGAGACACTGAATAATAGAATGCTAGTGTAGCCTCAAAATAACATAAGATAAGATTATCAGCAGTGAGGCACCTAGCAAGTGGCCTAGAAAGGTGTACCTCATAGGTAATACCTAAAAGTAAGTATGAGTAACCAGTAATAGAGGCTCAGAAAAGAATAAGGATAGTTAGTAAGCTACAGGTCCGATGAGATGGCTAACCAGGCTAAGCATAAGCTAAAGCCTAGAGAAGATGAGCAGTAGCATCATTTTAGGTGAGATATATGAATAAAAGGCTTAGTGAAAGTTCTCCCTGGATTAAGAAAAAGAAAGATGAGACATCCTCATGTCAAGAAAACCACCTAGTAGTGGTTAGTAATTTCCCCTAGATAAACCCCTCTGAGTCATAAAGTATCGTAATAAAGGAAGTGAGGAAGAGCTAAGAAACTAGCTATAGAAAAGATGCCCTCGCTTTAGTCATAATTAGATGAGTAAGCCAAACCCAAAAAGGTAAACAGATAGGGCTCTGAACATTTATCAAACGAGTTCCCTAATATGAGAATGATATGGGGTTAAGGCACATTAGTGATTAGAGCAACCAGTAGAGCATGAGCTTTAGTGAGGTAGAATCCAGACATTGAGAGTATGTGTTCTGGATTGAGTTAGCAGAACCCTAGAAATCACATACTGTGCTCCTCGGGGTGAGGCTAAAGAGACTGAACAAAGAGAAAATCTAGCTCTGATCTAAACATAGAAATAATTTGAGATAGACAGTTAGTGCTTTAGTACCCTCAGGGAAGCTCGAGAGAGCTAGAGACTGCCTAAGAAGGCTAGCCTCATTTTATGTAGAGAAAGAGTATAAGCCGAGAGCACCATAGAATGAAATTCCTGGGATTATATGAAATAAAATCAGTCTTACTAAGGGATGGCCTAGTTAAGAGTAGAGTAAGAGTATGAATGAAAAATAGACTCCTTTGATACTACAGAGAGTGAATAAGTGGAGGAACCCTAGGAAAATGTAGGTGCTCTTGAGCATAAAGAAACCTGAACTGGCAATAGAAATAGTCAGTAGTTGAATATCCTTTTACCTAAGTAAGAGGATAAGAAAGGTAGAAAGAGAAGGTATGACAATGCTCAAGCCGAGGACATATTAGATTAAGAATAGACGTTCAGTTAAAGTGCTTGAGTACTTAAGAAAGCACACTTGTCCTTGGCGTAGACACCTTTCTAGCATGATAATGCTCGAAGAAAAATAACTGGGCAATACAGAGAGATCTCGGGATGTTGTAGATGAAGAATCCTATTTTCCTCGAGCACTCTACAAGAATAAGGCTGATAGAAAAAGGTAAGAGAGAGGTACTTTAGATTATTGGGAAACTTGTAATATACAGGCGATAATGGCCTTGAGCTCAGTCATGAGGCATTTGTGTATTAGTGTTTGATGTTATAGTTTGCTTGCAACAATGGTCACATGATATTAGGCCTGATCAACCTAATAGTAATGTGACTTAAGTGCATAGCAAATGATAACATCAATCACTAAAGTGTCTCGGTAATCGAAGAGTACCCTAGTCAGTTAAAGAATAAGACAAGTAAGAGAAGAAAGGTAAAAGGATTCTAGTAATATTAGAATAGTAAGAAAAGCATGCAGAAAGGAATCCCCAGTAGAAAATGTTCAGATTTAGTATGCATAGCCCGAGTCCCTTATAGTATATGTAAATAAAATGAATAGGGACCAATGTATAGCCTCTCTCCTACCAGAGATGTTTACTACACTCAGTGTGTGAGATGCCTTGGTGCCAAGGCACTTAAAAGCAAAACGTAGGCATAGTGAGAACTGCAGGATATGAGAGAAGAGCTAGAATGAGTATATGTAAGTAAGTAAGTCAATAGAGTAAGAAAATAAAGCCCAACCAAAAAAGGCTGAAATGGGAATATGAGGATCCTATGAGGAGCGATGAGTGAATTTATATGCTCCTGAGTATCAGCATAGTGGGATCCTAGGGAAGCATAACATAGAACCCACTTCGCACGAAGAGCATGATGTACCTCTGAGTTTAGCCTCAGTACTATGAGTGATGGTAACCAGACTTAGTGAGCATGTGTTTTACTGTCAGATACAGGAATCTTAGGCTTTGACATCTCCCAAAGATGGTTCGCAACAGATCCTAGCATCGCACAGCGGGTTGCAATAGACCCTAGCAGGGCTCTGAGAGGTAGCAGTAGACCCAGGGGTCACAGTAGATCCCACAGAGTTACAGAGAGCCCTAGCCACAGCATGATAGGCCTTTGGTAGAGATGACAACCTGAGATAGTTTTTACAAAGCAGTTAGTCTTAGAGACCAGTGCAGTTTCAGTTAGCTTTTGTCTCAGAGACTAAAGACCTCCTAAGTCTGGTAGACCGTTGCCACAGAAAAATGAAGGCTTTACTCAGATAGTTAGATCACTGGCTAGCTCTCTTTAGAGATGAGCACAGTGTATGGGATAAGGAAAGTAAGAAATAAGCTTTCTAAAGTTAGAGCCAGATGAAACACTACCTAACAGACATTTACCCTGATCGAGGGATAGAAAAAAAAATCCCCACATGCTAGCTTATATATTCAGAAAGGGTTAGGTGCAGTTTTTATATGAGGTAATTGGTACAGCATATCTCCAGTGAGCAAAACTGCGAGAATAGATAGCATCCCATTAGAGCCCACTAGTAGTCAGTGGTAGTAGCTCTTCGGTGCTAGTATGAGATATATGCTAGGCCAATCAATATTGGAATAAGGGACTATAAAATGCACTGTAAGTGAGCAAAGAAAGTGAGAAAAAGTCTCAGCCTATAGAGATAGATGTAGTAGTAAATAGAGAAGCTGGGATTATTAAAAGTAGAAACTCTTTAAAGGAGTTGTAATCCCAGTAAGTAACTAAGATGTGAGGCCTATGACAGAAAGAAATGCAAATTATAATCATAGGATGAGCTAGTGAAAAAGAACATAGAGATAAACAGTGGATGAAACATGTAAATAAGCAAATAGATAGAAACCTCCGATGGCTATAATGATCAGAAAAGATGATGAGATGTTATGAGAAGTCATTCAGAGAGGATACGAGAGATGTGATATGAAATAAGTTACCTTCCGAAGATGTGTAAATGAGTCCACTGAAAAGAAATGTTAATCCTGCGAATGGGTTAACATTAACCTGACATGATTAATAAGCTTTCCCATGATAGGCCTCTAGAGTCAGAAATTTCTTTCCCTTATGAGAAAGAATTAGCTAGTATTTATAGCAATAGAGCTAGTAATAAAAATTCCCTGGTTGAAAGAAAATTTGAAAAAAGAATAGTTAGATAGAAAAGAAAAGAGCAAGAGAAGTGTACCCCAAATTTTGAGGATGAAATTTATTTAAGAGGGAGAAATGTAATATCCAGTTCTCCAAAAAACAAAGAAAACGTGAGAAACGTAACGTACAGTATCTCCGTAAACAAATGAAATTCACCGGATACAAAAGGAAGTCCCGTAAGATGATATAGTTAAGGTCCTAAAAAATTTGAATAGCATTTTAGTCCCCCTGAAAATGAGAATTTTGGCCTTAGACGGAAGGAAAAATAGAGCTAGAATGAAGAAATAAATTTTAACAGAAACCTTACAAAACGTAATGGCATTTTCGTAATTTTGGGTAATTTTTGGAATTCACACAGGAGGGCCTTTTAAATCAAATTTTTGAGTTCTCTAGGGTTCTCAGAGGCTCTGAAAACCATAGGAAGCCCCGGGATAGTTAAATCCCCTCCGGTGGACGTTTTCCAATGTTGGTGTGCCCAAATTTTGACAGATTCATTCAAAAAGGTTTTAGCTCTGATTTGAGTGATTTCAACAGCATTTTTCCTAATTGGGAACCTAAATTTTATAATGGATGATTCTCAAAAAGGAGCTAAAATGAAGGAGAAATGAACTGCAAAGTATGAAGGGCAAAATTAGAATTTTTGAAAAAGTCACTTTTCCCTACCTACCTATAGGTGGTGCCTCACACTTGCCCTCATTTCTCTTCAAGTTTTCTAGCCCCAAATCAAAAGAAAAACCCTAAGAGAGAGTTGCCCAAGAGAGGAAAAAGAAGGAAGAAGAAAACCAAGCTTAAGGTATGTTTTCATAGTGATTTTCCTTGCTTTTCTTCATCCACACCTCTTCTCCTCCCTTCTCCTTTGTTTCCTTGGATTAAAATGAGGTTTATAAATCTGATTCAAGTGAGATATTCAATGAAAAGTTCAGATTTGAAGAGAGGAGCTTAGGGAAATCAAGATTCAAGCCAAACTAAGCAAGAAAACAAGGTAAAAATGAATCCTATGGTTCATATCTTCTATGGCCCTTCTTTTCCATTGCGACTTAGCCTAAGAACCATAGGAAGATCTGATTTTCAAGCCCAACCAAGCATGATTCTTAGGTATTTGATGGAGAGGAATAAGAATATACAAAGGAAACCATGAAATAGGCATTAGGATTCAAGATGCAAAACCTAAGGTTTCTAGTGCACCTTTCAAATTCTGAATTTATGTGATGCTTCCTAGGTCTAAGTTAGAGTATAAATAAGTTCTTGAGACACCAAAGATGCTCCCCACAAGCTTCTCCCTTCAAGAAACTAAAGAAAACCCCATGAAGCCTAAAAACTAGGTATGTCTCAGCCAAGAGAGGATCTTGTTAGTGAGGGGAATTTTAAAGTTTTCTAAGGCCATTATTGAGTCATAATTGATGAATCAAAATGAAGGGAGGCCTTGGAAAAAATTTAGAACTCATGGAAAGTGATTTGGTGTCTTAGGTTCTATATTATGACCTAAAGAAGCAACATGATGCTAGGCCATTTGTTTTAATGATGTGATGACCCCAAGAGGCCTAAAAGGAGTCAATAATCATATTTGAAAGGAAAGAATGAGGTCTAGAAATCATTTGAGGGATGTTGCTTCATTAGGTGCTAATATGGACCATAATGGAGGTTGTAGAGTAATCTAGGATTTGAGCAAGTTGCATAGCCCTAGAAATTGTTTCATGAATCTAATTGGCACCCATATATTGTATTTAGGCCAAGAGAAACCATCTCCACTAATTTGTGGGTGTGTGGCCAAAAGAGGAGGCCTGAATCCTAAAGGAAAAGTGTGTCTTTATATGCAAGGTAGCTCTCTCCACCTTCTTTCATGCATGGATGTGTGTTTAGCTTGTTTAGAATGTGTGTATGTGTAATTTCAAGCTATGAAAAGTATGCTAGCATGCCTTTATATGCCATGATGCTTGATGCCATGTTATATTTTCAAATGATTACATGATGTTTATATGAGTTTGCTTGAGTGTGGAGAGGCCAAGAACTCTTACCTTGGGTGAGGATGAGCTAAAAATCCTTGAGCTTGGTGGAGACAAAGTAAAGAGTCACCCAAAAGCAAAGTGGGCTCCCAAGAGTATGGTTGAGTCCAAAGCTCTTAAAGAATGGATGAGGCAAGTCCAAAATCCATGAAGAGAAGTGTGAGGCCAATCTAAGCACTTGGTGAGCTCTTGGATGTCTTGTATGATTGATTCACATTCCAAGATTGTTTTTAAAATATGCATGTCTTACATTTTCACCATGCATGCATTTGAAAAGCTTGCTTTGCACATATTATGTATAATTGAATGGGAGATGAGCTATTGGGATTCTTTGAATCTCATCCCCTCCTCTCTAATGATTTAACATGCTAGGTGGACCAAGTAATTATGGTGAAGGAGCCAACAACCATGAAGAGGAAAGATTGATAAGCTTATGCATGGTTTTGTCCATTTTGGAACCATAGTGATGGTTCATATTGTATATGATGTTGTATATGTACAATGAACCTTGTGACATATGTAAATATACTATTATGTAATGTTTAGAGCCATGGATATGATGTATGAACTTTAGAATACAATTTGAGTTTTGAATGTCCAATTATGCATTATGGAAGTTTGATGGAAATATACATAAGTGTGGGTTGAATGGCCAAAATGATATGCATGAGGTTCGGGACCATTTGGGTAGCTCACACAAGTCTCAAATAAGCTTTTAAACTTGCCTAAAAGGTGCCAAGACTAAGGGAAATCCATTTGGCAACTTTGGTACCTAATATGGAGCCAAAATTGACCATAATGGAACTCTATATCTCTTTTTGGCCAAACAAGTTAGTCTTGCTCTAAAATTTGGCATGCAATTAGGTCTCATTGAGAGATTGTTGGTAAGCTAAAGGACATAATTTTTGGAGGTCTAGAGAATATTTGATGAATTTTCAATGTTGGAATTTTCTGTTGTTTCTGGTATGTACATTGTTCACACTGGCAAATTTGGGTCTTGTGTCACCCGATGGTCAAATGGTGTCCAATGCTTGTGAGATTTTATAAGTATAAACTAGAGGTCATAAGCTTTCTGTGGCCATCAAGATCGCCTCATTTGGAGGTCTGAGCAAAGTGTTATGCATTTTTTAAGTTGGCTATCAGTAGTAATGGTGTCCCATGATATAAATGAGTTGCAATGATGTAATTAAATATGAGGATACATAGTCTGAGCTCACACGGTTCACGTGACACCGATTGTAAATTTTTATGCATAGCGCAACGCAAATAAACCTATTATTTTCATTCCCCTCTTTATATGCTCTTATAGAAATAATGAGGTGAAGCTTATGAATGTCATGAAATGAGCTAGAATTTATGGTGTTACACAATCCACCCCCCTTTTAGGCTGACCTGTCCTCGAGTTGCACATGGGCCAGGATTGCTATGATACCAATACATATAGTGCCATCAAGGTATTATCCCTTCCTTCCCAGTTCTTGGGTCAAAGACCCTACCTTCCCGGTTCATTGGGGTTTGTCCCTTCTCGCTTAGCTCACGGGAAAAGTGCACCTTGGTGGGGAGGGATTCTCCCCCACTTATACAGGCTAGCCACAAGCCCTTTCCAGCGATGTGGGACTTTACAATTTTAACTGTCCCAAGGCTCCCCATGGTTTTCAGGGCCTCTTAGAATCTCGAAGAATTCAAAACTTTCATTTAAAAAGCCTTGCTATGTGAATTCCAAAATTTTCTTAAACTTACAAAAATGCCATTACGTTTCTTCAATCTTTCGGTCAAATTTGTTTCTTCATTCTAGCTCCATTTTTCTTTCCATCTAAGCCTAGCATTCTCATTATTAGGAGTCTAAAATGCTACTTAAATTTTTAAGGGCCTTAACTAACTTATTTCAGGGGACTTGCTTTGAAAATGTACTCGTTTCCATCGTTTAACAAAAATTGTATATTACCCTTGGCAGAGAAAGAGGAAGAAGAATTCCAAGGGGAAAGTGTTGTATAATTGCTTCAAGGTAGCTCTCTAACCATTTTCTCATGCATGGCTTGGATGTTTGCTTGTTTTTAAGTGCTTGTATATATGTTTATTCCATGAATAATGTTTCTAGCTATTGCCCATATGCCATGGTACCATCATGATTTTGAAATGGGTTTTATGAATGTGTTTTGGCTTGAATGGATTTAGTTATGCCAAAAATCCCTTAAAAGTAGGTGAAACAAATCCAAAAGTCCCAAGAAAGGTGGGTGGGGATAAACTAATGCCCTTGTGAGCTTATGTTTGCTATGTATGAGTTTATGTGACAAGAAAAATGTTTTATGTATGTCTATTAATAGCTTAAATGTCATACATGTATTTTTTGACATTTATATGCATCTATTATGTATGTTTGAAAGGGTTAAGAGCTATTAGGATTTTTTGAATCTCACTCTTTCTCATTTTCCATCTAACCATGTCTAGGTGAAGTCCAAGAAAGCAAGAATGGAGTTCAAGAAGCATGAGTTGCCACACTTTGGCAATAAAATGGCTTTTAATGTAATGTAATGTCAAAGTATGTATGTATGAGTAGTTATGGCTTGTAAAATATAGAACATGTATAAAAGAATATGGATACCATTTGTGAATGGAATTTAGAACCAAATGTACGTTTATGTGAAATTTTACCACCCATGTGCTAGTGTATACATGTGTATGATTACAAGTGGCAAGGTAAGATTTAGTTCCATGATGATTTGAACCATTTGAAGGGCTTCCCTAGGCTATTTTTGTGTTATGGGATGTGCTCAAGTGGCTATGGAAGAAGAGGATGGTCAAATGGTGCCTTATGAAACCACTTCGATCATCAAAAGTGACCAAATCATGAGCTGAACCAAAGTTTAATCAAATGGATGAGTTTTTGCATTAAATTTGGCCAAAACCTAGGACTCATCAATAGCTTTTCATAGAGCTAAAGAGAACCCAATTTGGAGCTCCATAGAATTTACTATGATTTTTCAAAGTTGGCTAAATTATGCAGAATAGTAATGTGTACTATTCATATGGTCAAATTTTGTCTCTGTGTCACACATGGGCCAAATGAATTCTGTGCTTATGAAATTTTATAAAAATAAACTAGACACCATAAGCATTCCATACCCACCAAGATCACCTCATTTGAAGCTCTGTAGAGGGGGAAATGAGTTTTTGAAGTTGTATGATAGTATTAGTAATCTAGCCTAACCTGAGTTATTATTCTATCAATTTCCACAAGTTAAAGGCCATGACATTGGTCTAGAACTATTTTTACTCTTTAGTAGACAGTCACAACTTTCTAGAATGGTATGGTTTGCTAGATTTTGATTTTTCTAAAATTAATTATTAATTTTTGAAGTTCATATCAGTAACTTGTGACAGCAAACCTAGGCAACTGGACCTTTGGTGTTATTCTATTATCAATCATAGTCTAGTTGATGGTTTATGGTCTAGAATAATTTTTAACCTGTGGTTGACATTCAGGGCTTTCCAGAAAGCTATCATTTGCTAGATTTCAATTTTTCTAGAATTAATTATGATTTTCCAAATTTGAGGTTTGAAATCTGCCCCTATAACCCGAGAGCAAACCATTGATTTTGTGGAAGGTGGTCTAAAATCTGAGACTCTTATGTTGTTTTGTGATGTGTATGACTTGAACAATTTGTTATGGATGGAAAATGATATGAATCAGTTCATATATTCCATGAAAGCATAAAATGAAAATTTTGGGCCTTATGTAATGCAATTCAATTCTGTTATTTATGTACTATTTTCATGTAAATGATGGAAGCTAGGCCTTACAATGGAATAAGTAGGCTAAATGTTTAAGGTATTATAAGAATCATCTCAGTGAAGAAAGAAGCATGAAAAAGTACTAAAATTCTTACCTTTTCTTGGTTGGTTTTCCTTCTTCTTTCTCTTCCTATGATGTGCCTCTCTCTTCTGGTTTATATGGTTTAGGTTTTGGTTTGAAAGGTTTGGGTTGTACTGGATAGGTCTTAGAAGTAAGAGGTTAAGTTATAATATTTTTCATAATTCTAATTTTGCCCTTTAACTTCATTTTCCCTATTTTCACTGATTTTAGCTCCCTTTTCAAAATCGTCTTTTCCATATGAAAATTTAGGTCCTCTATTTCATAAAATACCTTTAGGTTCACCCAAATTGGATTTAAAATCTTACCGAATCATCTAGTCAAAGTTTTGGTCAACTGACATCATAAATCGTACACTGGAAGGGGTTTTAACCATTTTAAAAGTTTCTATGCTTTTTAGGGCCTTTGAGAACTTTGGAAAACTTAATTTCATCATTTAAAACTCCCTTCTTTGAGTTTTCAAAAAGTTATCCAAAATTATGAGAGTGCCACTACATTTTTGGCTTTATTTAGCCACTTTCACTTTGATTTTAGGCCATCATTAGCTTTGTATTCTCATTTCTTAATGTTTAAATTATTATTCTAATTTTGTTTAACCTCTAATCATTTCGTTATGGAGTTCTCTTTTATAATCTCTTTTGTTTCAGTCTAGTTATAAAGAGACCAAAGATTACAAGCATAGTATCAGATAGAGATCACAGATTCACTTCAAATTTATGAAGGTCATTATAGGATGCTGTGTAACACCTTAATATCACACCACTATCTAGCCTCTTACTGGGCTCGGTTCCATATGATTTCCAAAGAACTAGTACCAATCCGTGGTATTTTCATGCTATAAAACAGGGTTTCGAACACTCATCTTCTGCCCTGTGGGTCCTGTGAACCCATCATTCACATTCCCTACTCACACTCCATTTATACAACTCATACATAGCATAAAACAAGCCATAAGCCACGGGTATGGAGCCAAAAACCAAAAAAATGCAATTTCTCACATGGGCCCAAAAGTCAGATTTTGGCTCTAAATTTGGAAAATCATAACTAATTATAGAAAAATGGGAATCTAGTAAACCATAACTCTCTGGAAATATCTAAGTGTTATCTTTACACTAAAAATAATTCCTAATCAGAATCTCAGCTTTTGGACCATGTTTGACATCGAAAATCAGACAAAGGTCCGGTTGCCCCTGTTTTCGGCGCAGCTTACTGTCATAAATTTCAAAAATTCATAACTAAATCCAAAAAATTCCAATCTGGGCACACTATACCAATTTAAAAAGCTACAGATATCTACTAGAGAAGAAAAATAAGTCCAGATCAGTTCAGTAGCCCTTACACCCCGAAAACTGATGGAACAGTAACGAAGGTCAGGAGGCTCCCTGATGTTGATATAGAACTTCAGAAGGTTCATTCTCTCTCTACAGACCTTCGATTTAGGCGATTCTAGTTGATATAGGTCACTGTGGTTGTCTAGTTTATGTGTATAAAATTTCACAACATTTGGACTCCATTTGGTTCATGAATGACAAGGTTTTCTTTTTCGGACTATGGTAACAGTACATGACCAAACCATGGATTTTTCCCAATTTCAACAATTGGCTAAATATTCTTTAGACCTCCGAATATTACCCACTTTAACTTTCTAAGAAGCTCTCTACAAACTCTAGAGGCATGCCAAATTTCATGGCAAGAAGAGCTCATCTGGTCATATTTTGACGGAGCTCACAAATTTGGCAGTTTTGACACCCAAAAGGTCCAAAATGGGTCCAAATGGCCTCTCACACGTTCTAGCCACTCATGGACAAGTTTAAAAGCATGAAAATAGTCTATATAACATGTCCCAGTGGTCCAAATCATCATACATTCCAAACTTGCTATGCTACGGGCCAAATTACACTATCACATACATTCAACAAAAGGGGCAAAACCTACATTTCCATTAATTTGGCTCTATGCATAGTTTGTACATCATATATCCATACATTTACACTTGCTATAACATTTACATCTCAAAAATAGTGGATGCATATACATTTTAGCACCACTTTACATCAAAAGAGTCAAAATAGAGCTAACATCTAGCTACACCTGCATCTAGGCTCCTTGGTGTGCACTTGTTTCTCCTTGAGCTCCACCTAGCATGTTAAGTTGGGAGGGGGAAGGGGTGAGATTCATGGAATCTCAGTAGCTTATGCACTCATTCAAGAAAACAATCAAGGCATATAACAAGTCAAAGTATGTAATTTGGCATCCAACCATTCTCAATCACATAATACACGTTGTACATGCTATGGAAATCACAACAATGCCACAAGTAAGCTCTAGGGACTTTTGGTCTAGCCTCACCCAAGTTTAGGGACTTTTGGATGGCCTCACCCAAGTTTAAGGACTTTTGACTTGGCCTCACTCGGTTATGAGACTTTTGGCCTTGTCTCACCCATCTCAAGGGACTTTCGACTTAACCTCACCCATCTCAAGGGACTTTCTGCACTACCTTACCCGAGCAATTCTCACAATCCATCACACAAGCACATTGATAACAATGCATCATGGCAATAACATATGGCATATCTCATACATCAAGCATATACATAAACATACAATGACTATTACATCCAAGAATGCAACAAGAAAGAGTGGAAAGAGAGTTACCTTATGAGCCAACACTAGCTTTTCCTTTCAATTCCTCTTCTCCCTTCTTAGTTTCACAATCACACGTTGATGGAGGTGCTTCACTTAAGCCTAGAGACAATTAAGAGCATGGAATTACTCTCTTAGAATGTATTCTTCAGAGCAACCCTCCTAACATACAAGAACTTAGGGGTTCTCTCTCTCTCTCTAGAATGCCACCAATTCTTCCTCTGTCTCAAGTTCTCATGATAGTGGAAACAACATTTTCAAGGAAAACAAAGAGTACAAGGGTGTTTTCCACTTTTCCCTCTTCTGACCCATGCTTAAAATCCCACTAATCTTACAAACAAAACCATAGAAAGAGAGGGCAAAGAGAGGAGATCAAGATTCTAAGAAGAAATGAGAGAAACTTGCTTACCTTTCCTTTGCTCTTCCTCCTTCTCTTGGTCTCTCTCACTCTCCACGCCTCTTTTCTCTCCTTGGGTCGAAGTCTAGGGCAAATAAGAGAGAAAGAATGAGTTGGGGCGTTTAAAGGAGTCAAATTCTCACTTTATACGCTTTTCCGGACTGACCCTCGCTACGGTGAAAATTAACCTTCGCTACGGCGAGCTCGTATTAGCTACCTTCGTTATGGCGAGATTTAACTTTCGCTACGGCAAGTACGTATCAGTTCCCTTCGCTATGGCAAGATTTAACCTTCGCTATGGCAAACTCGTATTAGTTCTAGACTCCCATTATCGCTATGGCGTACGCTACGGCGAGTAGCCCTCTGGTTTTTGTATGGAATGCTCGCACTCGCTATAGCTAGAATCACTTTCGCTATTGCGAACAAGCACTCTCGCTATAGCGAAACCATTTCTCGCTATTGCGAGAAGACTTAGCAAAATTTCTGAATTTCAAAAATTTCCAACTTTCTTCTTTCTTTTCCTTTTCCCTTTTCCCGGTTGTTACATGCTGTAACGTCCAGTTTTCGTTAAACGACAAAAACGGGTGCATTTTCAAAGCTAGTCCCTTGAAATGAATTAGCTAAGGTGCCAAAAAATTTGAGTAACATTCTAGACTCCTAAAAATGAGAATCCTAGCCTCAGACGAAAGGAAAAATGAAGCTAGAATGAAGAAACAAATTTTGACGAAAAACTTACGAAATATAATGGCATTTTCATAATTTTGAGCAAATTTTGGAATTCATACAGGAGGATTTTTTAAATGAAAGTTTTGACTTCTCTAGGGTTCTCAGAGGCCTTGAAATCCATGGGAAGCCATGGACAATTAAATCCCCTTCCAGTGGACATTTTCCAATGTCGATGTACCTGAAATTTGATAAATTTGTTCGAAAAAGTTTTAGCTCTGATTTGAGTGATTCCAAAGGCATTTTATTAAATTGGGAACCAAATTTTATAATGAAAAGGATGATTCTTAAAAAGAAGCTAAAATGAAGGAAAAACAAAATTGCAAAGAACGAAAGGTAAAATTGAAAATTTGAAAAAGCCACTTTCCTACCCCTATATATAGGTGGCGCCCCACTTTCTCCCTCATTTAGAATTAGAAATTTTTGCCTAATCTTAGAGGAGAGAGCTAGGGTTTGGGGTGCACAAGAGAGGAAGAAGAAGAAGGATAATTCAAGCTTAAAGGTATGTTTCCATGGTAGTTTTTCATGCTTTTTTCCATCCATACCTCCTCTCCTTCCTTCTCCTTAGTTTCCTTTGATTAAAATGGAGTTTATAAATTTGATATAAGGGAGAAACTCAAGGAAATTTTCAAATTTGAAGGGAGGAGCTTGGAGAAAGCAAGACTTAAGCAAGAGCAAGGAAATTAAATAATTTCTCTTCCTATTGTTGCTAATTTTGGTTCCTCTTCTTCTCCAATTCGACACATTTAAGGCACCCTTGGAGGAGTCAATTTTTCGGTAGAACCAAGCATGAATCTAAGAAAAAGGGTGTGGACATTAAGAATATGCAAAGGGAATTAACAAAAAACCATTAGATTTCAAGATGCAAATTCTAGGGTTTTAAGTGTTTGTTCCAAAATCTAATTTTGTGTGATGATTCCTAGGTATAAATAAGAGTTTAAATAAGCTCCCAAGATCCCTAAGAGGCTCCCCACATGCTTCCTCCTTCAAGAAAACCAAGCAAAATCCATGGAGGCTAAAATTGCTTTATGTCTCAGTCAAGCATAGATGGGATAATTAGGGAGAGTTTTAAATTTTTGTAAGACCATTCATGAGTCATATATGATGAATGAAAATGAGGGGAGGCCTTGGAAAAAATTTAGAACCCATAGAAAGTGAATTGGTGCTTTAGGTTCCATATTATGACCTAAAGAAGCAACATGTTGTTAGGCTCCTTGTTTTAACTGTGTGATGACTCCAAGAGGCTTAAAAGGAGTCCAGAATCATATTTGAAAGGAAAGAATGGAGCTTAGAAATTATTTAAGGAGTGTTGCTTCATTAGGTGAATTTGTAGACCACAATAGGGTTTATAGAACAACTTAGTGTCTAAACAAGTTGTGTGGCCTTAGAATTTTTTTCATGAACCTAATTGGCCTCCATAAATTATGTTTAGGCCAAGAGGAACCTTCCACACACTCTTATGTGTGTGTGGCCAAAAAGAGGAGCTTGAATTCAAAGGGAAAAGTGTGTGATTGTGTGCAAGGTAGCTCTCTCCATCTTCTTTCATGTATGGATGTGTGTTTAGCTTGTCTTAAAATGTGTGTATGTGTATTTTCAAGCTATGAAAAGTATGCTAGCATGATTTTATATGCCATAATTTCATGATGACATATTAAGTTTTCAAATGATGCTATGATGTTTGTTTGAGTTTGCTTGAGTGTGGAAAGGCCAAGAACTCTTAACTATGGTGAAGATGAGCCAAGAACCCTTAAGATTAGTTAAGACAAAGCAAAGAGTCTCCCAAAAGCAAAGTGGGCTCCTAAGAGTATGGTTAAGTCTAAGAATCTCTTAAAGAATGGGTGTAGCAAGTCCAAAATCCATAAGGAAATGGGTGAGGCTAATCCATTTACTTGGCAAGCTCTTGGATGTCTTGTATGACTTATTCACATGCCAAGCTTGCTTCTTGAATGTTCATGACTTCTATTATATCCATGCATGCATTTTCAAGACTTGCTTTGCATACATTATGTATGATTGAATGGGAGATGAGCTATTAGGATTCTTTGAATCTCATTTCCTCCTCTCCAATGATCTAATATGCTAGGTGGACTAAGTGGACAAGGTAATGGAAACCTACCACCTTGAAGGAAAGAGTTTGACAACAAAATGCAAAGTTTTTAGTTCTTTAAGGCCATAATTGTGTGAAATCATGTAATCTAATGATGTATATGGTCTATGAACTCTTAAACATATGTAATTATGATATTATGCTATGTATGAATGAGAGAATATGTTTTATAGTCATTAGAATGTGAAATGGGTATATGGTGGCAAATTAGTTTCATTGGTGGTTTGATGGAATTATGCATATATATGGATGAAATAGCGAAAATGAGATGCATGGAGTTTGGGACCATTTGGGAGCTGACTCAAGTCTTAATCATACTTTTAGACTTGCCTAAAAGGTGCCAAACCCTAGGAAAAGGCATTTGGTTACTTTGGTACGTCATACAGAGTCAAAATTGACCGTAATAGAACCCTATATCACTTTTTGGCCAAATGAGCTCTTCTTAATTTGAGATTTGGCATGCAATTAGAGCTTGTTAAGAGCTTTTTGAGAAGCTAAATAACATAATTTTCTGAGCTCTACAGAATATTTGATGAATTTCCAAAGTTGGTAAATTTTCTAATTTTAGTCTGCTGCACTATTCATTTGGTCCAAAAATGAAATCTGTCACACAAGACTCAAATGATGTCCAATGGCCATGAAATTTTATGCAAAGAAACTAGACATTCACAATGACTCGTGCCCGCTAGAAGAACCTCATTTGGATGTCTAGAGAGGGAAATATGAATTTTTCAAAATTCTGTCCAATATCAGGGATTCCAACCGACCTTTGTTATTGTTTGATTGGATTTCAAGGTCTTGTCGTGCCTAAGATGGTCTGAAGTTATTTTGTGGAATTAATTGAACATTTTCAAAATTTTGCTATAGAAATCTGTGACAGCATCAGAGGGCAGTTTAACCTCTAGATATTTTTAGATGTCAAACGTCCTCTATTATGGATGTCATAGTCTAGACATATTTTTAGTGTGAAGTCAACATCAGTAGCTTTTCAGAATGACCAAGAATGCATGATTTTGATTTTTTTAGGTTTAGTTATCATTTTTCAAAGTTGTGACAGAAATGAGCCAAATTCTGTCCAAAAATGTGTGTGCCTAATTTAAGCTTTCTTTCGAGTTTCATGAGTTGGAGGCCACATTTTATAATCCAAATGAGTTTTATGCATGTAATTAAATATGAGAATATGTTGTATGAGCTCACATGGTCCACGTGACACCGAATGTAATTTTTAAATATAACGCAATGCAAAGAAATTCATTATTTTTATTTCCTTTTTCATACACCCTCATGGAATTTAATGATGTGAAGCATATGAATATCATGAAATAAGCTAGAAATATATGGTATTACATATACCCTAGGAACCAGATTGATATTCAGCTTATCATCCTTAGATAAAAAGAACTATCTAGACCTTAGAAGACATGTTGAGGGCATGTGTTTTAAAAATGAAAGAAAACTGGGATACCTAATTTCTTTTGGCAGAATTTGCCTACAATAATAGTTATCAATTTAGTATTCAGATGGCACCGTATAAGGCATTATATGAGAGGTGTCATACCTTACTATATTACACTTTTTCAACTACAAATACCTCTTATAGAACTTAGAGGAGTCAGTGGAACTTGAGCTGATTAAAATTTTCTTTTAAAAAACTTCTTCATACAATTTCTCTCTTTATTTAGTCATTCTAAGAATTTTGTGCAAACTTGAAAATACATAATTAATATTAGAAAAATCATATGAGATTGGTTCAGTGCTCTACTTCAAGCTCTCTAAGTCCATTACAAGGGAAAAAATACTTACTTAGTGGGGTACATATAAATTCATATAAAATTGCCCCTAAAACAAACTAGATGGTTCTACCCCTCATTTATCATAGTATTATTACTTTACCTTTATATAAGCATAGGCATCCTTGCATTTTAGGCACGCTAGCCATATATTATTTTTTTTCCCTTAAGAATTAAGTATATACATGGCTCTCTATTACATACCTGAGTACCTTACAATACTATACCACAACTCATACATACAAGAATCCAAGATACTTAATTACATGAACAAAATGTGATGCATAAAAGTAAGGTCCTTGGTTTATGCCTCCATACCTTTTACCTTTTCTTTGCTTAAGCTTGGACCTGACATAGGTTATGTTTGGTGTGAGATTATGAAATCTCAGTAGTAGTAAACCAATCTCATTCACAAGATAGCATGTGAGCACATAACATAATGCCAATCAAGGCATCACATACTACATATTGATGTAAGGAATTTCATACAAGGCCAAGCAATATCCCAACATACATGTCTCATCTTATAGCATAAATGACACTCGGTATAACATAACACTCATCATTATACCAACACACAAGCTTAAAGAAAGAGAAAGGAAAACTACTACCTTAGCAATCTTGCTCCTTAAGCTATAGGACTCAGTCCACTTGCTCTTGGAGTTTCCAAACAGTTATCAAACCCTATAATCATAATGATAATTCATTACAATTAATATATAGACCCAAAATCCTAAAGTAAAATAGGCCTTTTTAAACTTAATAGGACCATTGGAATTGGAAAAATCTAACTCCTTCCCCTCCAACTCACTATGGCCGAATAGTACGCATTACTTGGCCAAAATTTAGAAATTTTATTTCATAAGTTTTAGGGGCTTTACCATAAGTATTCCTAGCTAAAAACACCCTTTTAAATCCATTGGAAAGGATAAAAATATCAAATTTCAGCCCCAACAACACGTTTTGGTCATAACATAATCTAGCTCTATTTTAGGCCCAAAAGTGAGTTTCTTTGGTTCTAAAAATTCCATAGCCTCTTCCTTTATGTTTTAGGAATTTAAATTTGGTATACATGACTTTAAGACATTAAGAAAACTCCATAAAAATATTGGGTAAATTCGGACAGCAGCTCCCTGACATTTCCATTTTCCCAAAAATTACAACTTTTGTGTCTTTCAAGGTTCCAGCATACAACAAAATGGATGAGCTCATATGGCCTCCATAGCTAATATATATACTCCATTCCTAGGCCTTTATATTCAACATATAAACTCCATTTCTAATGATCCATATGCTGTCCAAAAGTGACTCATAGTTACAGTTTAACAAAACTAACTTAAACCATGTGATTTTCAAGTGCAAGGTGGACAAAACTTACCTTTAAGCTTAATCCTTGCTTCCTTTTCTTTTCTCACACTAAAATCCCTTCTCTTCCCACTTAGAGCAACATTCCACCTTGAAGAAAAGATGAAGATGCAGCTGCTCTTTGGAGAAAATGGTTGGAGGATGAAGAAGATGAAAAAATTTGATGAAGAATGGTGGTAGTTTTGCTTGATTTCCCTTCTTCTTCCACTTTTTCTCCCTCTCTCTCTCTCTCTCTTCATGTTTTCTCTCCTCCTCCCTTGTGTGTGTGATAACCATGATATTTTATATATTTTAATCCCCTAACTTAGGTGTTTTAGTGTCCAATTATGGCTTTAGGAATTTAATTAAGTGGAATTTGATTTTAATTTGCCATTTTTGCATTTGAGGAATTTATTTGCAAATTATTGATTCTTAATGCTTAAATTCATCTTAAATAAATTTTGGAAATTTCCACTTAATACTTTTCATTTTCTGTGTGCAGAATTTCAATGGACAATTAAAGCTTGAAAGGAAACTCGTGGCAAGGGAAAAAAAGCAAAACAGAGGAAGAGCATCACATGTTAAAGAGGAAGGAGAACCAGCTGCAAGCCAAAAGAAGAGCCATGCATGAAGCTACAACTTTAACGTTTGGCAAAGGAAAACCATGAGCTTGAGTTAATGGAAGCAACGCGCATGAACTGGGTTTTAAGCGTGAGGAAAGGAGCAGAAACGAAGAACACAAAGCTACAGGTAGCCACTGGTTAAAGAAGCAACTCCAGACCAGAAAGAAGAAGCTTTGGGCTGGAAGAATTAAAGGAGAGGAAGGAAACACAACGTGGGAAACTTGCATAGAAGGGCTAGACAGTAACGTGAGATTTACGTAGAAGATGAGCTGAAAACAGAGCATGAATGGAGGTAACACGAAGGCTGGAACTAAGGAGCAGAAACAAAGGAGAAGCTCGAGTTATTGGTTCAAACATGGAGAAGAGTACAGCAGTTGCATGGGTTCAGATTAAACACGAGGGGCAGCAACATACACATGCAGAAACAGAGGAAAACTTGCTTGAGCTGCATGGGAGAAAAGAAAGCAATGAGGAAACTCGTGGAAAAGCTGCAGAATGAAAGAGTTGAACAGAGGCTGAACTCGAGGGTTGGCAAGGAAACAAACACAAAATGAAGCTGCAAAAATAAGAGGAGAAAGCTACTGGTTCTGGAACGAAGAAGAAAACACGAAGCAACATGAGCAAAATGAAGAGCTGCATGAGAAAGCAACGTGGAAGGTGATTAATATATTCAATGGGGCCCACACTCACATAATCAAAGACACATTCGGGCTAGTGAATAACGAGTTGCAGCATGGAAGTAAAGGAAGCTGAAATAAGGAGCTGAACACGTGAGCTAAGCGTTGATGATTCATCGGGTAGTGGCTTACATTCTCCATCTAATCCAGACCCTACGTTTGATCATCACTTTTCCATCCAAGGGCTGACATGAAAAACATGGAGGAGGCGTGACTTCAGCTGAGGGACACGTGATTAATTAAGGAGAATGTGGAAAAAAAGCTGGAGAGAACGCTACGGAGTGTGTGACTAGAACGCTGGAGGAAAACGTGAGAAGGGAGGTTCATCGGGTTCCAGAGGAAGAACGAGGGACGAAAAAAAAAAATGGAAGGTTCCAGCACTGAGGAGGCGAGAAAAGAGAACGAGGGAGAACGTAGAACGCGAAAAGCTCCAGCGCTGGACAGTTCTGGTTGAATTCTCAATGGTTGTAGCTTTGATGATCAGATTCTCCTTCAATTGATTCATCCATGGCAGCTTGAATTCCATTTGGTGGCTAGCTGAAGATTGGATCCTCCTAGATGAAGATTTGAGCTCCACATTTCCTCATGAATTTGGATAAACTCTCTTGCTCAATCTTTTAATTTCAGCATTATTTCCTTGATTAATTTGACTAGGTTTAGCTTATTGGTTTAGGAACTTAATTGCTGGAATTACTGGACTGAATTAATTCTTTGATTGAACTTACTTTGCATTTTGGAATTATTTGTGATCATTATATGTTTGTAAAAATTCCAGAAGTAGTGCTGTACAATTGAACTCTAATTTCCTCTTGATTTTAGGCTAATTGATGCAATGGTAATTGGATTAGTTGGCTGGAATTTTGGCGCAATTAATTGCTTGAGGGATTAATTAATCTAATTGGTGAATTAGCATCTTGAGTGGATTGTGCAGTAGATTTCATTAATCAATCAAACATTGGTTGTAGTGTGTTCTTATTTTTAATTCAATTAATTAGTTGTTCAAGGTTTATTGTGGTTGCAAAACTCTCTTGAATGATTAATGAATTGAATCTTGGATGGTCATTCAAGAGCCTTACAAGGAATGCACTAAAGAGTAAGAACATAATCCAAAGTTGGTAAACTAAAAAGAGCAAGGATAATTGAACTCTAGGGAATCCAATTGAAAGCTAGCTACCACATTTACTTGACTAATCACTTGAATTTAGTTGTAGATTTTCAATTCTTGTCAATTAACTTTAGTTCAATTTGACTCTAGCATTTCAAAACCCCCCAAAACAAGTCCTAATTAGTAATATTTAGAATACTCTTCTATAAAAAAATTAAGGCACAAACTCCTTGGGAAAATGACCTAGGTTGCACCATTATCTACAAATTTATTTTGCCGCCTAGTTTTATTTGAGATTGCGCGACACGATCATCAAATTTGGCACCGTTGCCGGGGAGTTTAGTTTCTTAATTGTTTGGAGAGATTTCTTAGTATTTTTGCCCTGTTTTTGATCTGTTTTTGCTCTATTTTCCCCCTGTTTTGAACTTGGAATTGAACCATTTCGGTTGCTTGAATCATCTTGCTAGCTTGCTGGAATTTTCGTTTGAAGAACCCAGAAAATTCTCAAATTCTGTTTTCCAAGGTTTTTGGGTGTTTGAGCAAAAGTAATAGCAAAGCTATTAGGTGCACTATTTTTTGGCCAAATTCCAACGTTTGGTGCACTTTTTCGAATTTTTTAGTAATTTTTCGAATTTTCTAGGATTTTTCTAATTTTTCTGGAATTTTTGTTTTAATTTTTCTTTGCTGATTTTTTTTGTTCCTTCTTAGTTCTTGCTTGTCTAATTGGTGTATGACAAGAAGCTCTAGTGAAAAATTAATTGATTTGGATCCAGAAATTGAAAGAACCTTTATAAGACAAGTAAGGATTCGGAAAAACAAGGATAGTGTAGGAACTATTTCTTCTGCTTTTGATTCTGTGCAAGGAATTGATTGTGCACTTCAATTTGCTAGTGATCATATGGCTGAACAAGATCAAATGAATGCTAATAGGAATATGCATGTTCAGGCTAACTTGAATGTGAATGCAAATTTGAATAATAACATGCATGCCAGAACTATTAGAGAATTGACAGCACCTAATGTGCATTATCAAAATCTTTGCATACAATATCCAGAATTAGATGCAAATTTTGAGCTTAAATCTGGTTTGATTCACTTACTTCCTAAGTTTCATGGACTTGCAGGAGATGACCCTCACAAACATCTAAAAGAATTCCATGTTGTATGCTCTACAATGAAGCCACAAGGTGTCTAAGAGGAATAAATCAAGCTCAGAGCATTCCCTTTTTCCTTGGATGGTTTAGCCAAGGATTGGTTGTACTATCTACCTCCCGGTGCCATTACTTCTTGGGACCAACTGAAGAGGCTATTCTTGGAGAAATTCTGTCCTGCCTCTCGCACTGCATCAATAAGGAAAGAGATATGCGGGATCAGACAAAATAATGGAGAGACTTTGTATGAGTACTGGGAAAGATTCAAAAGATTGCTGGCTAGTTGTCTTCACCATCAAATTTCTGATCAGTTGCTCATTCAATACTTCTATGAGGGGCTATTGATCATGGATAGAAATATGATTGATGCTGCCTCTGGTGGAGCCTTAGGTGATCTGACACCTACGGTGGCCTGGGAGTTGATTGATAAGATGGCTCAGAATGCTCAGCAATTTGGGTCTAGATCAATGCAAACAGTAAGAAGAGTCAATGAATTGTGTGCTCCAGATTATGGTCAGAGAATTGAGAGCAAACTTGAAGTAATGTCTACTATGCTCCAAAAGCTTGCTTTAGATCGGCAGCAGTCATCCTCCACTCCTTCTCAGACTTGTGCACCACAGTCCTACCCTGCTCAGACATATTCTTATCCACAGTGTTATGCATCTGGACAGACATCTACCTCTACTACCTTGGTAGGACCCCTGTGTGATATATGTTGTTTGGCCACACATACTACTGAACAGTGTCCTATGTTAGAGGACAGGGTAGAGGCTTGTGCTGGGATGTTTCCAATTAGGCCAATGCAACAAGGGCAACAAAAATATGATCCCTATTCTAATACATACAACCCAGGATGGAGGGATCACCCTAACCTGAGATATGGGGGAGGACAACAGCAAAATAGATACAATGTTGCAGGACCGAGTGCACAGTATTCCCAACCTCTTAAGCAATCAGTTCCTATCCAAGAGGAACCCATAAAAGATAACAGCATGGAGTTTATGATGAAGCAACTCCTGGAAAAGATGGATCAAAATGAGGCTAGAAACAAACAAGAATTGTCTAACATGAAAAATCAGAGCAAGCATTTAGAGAATATGGTTAGCCAGTTGGCTAGCTCTCTCAATGAGATAAAAAGCCAAGGTTCAAGCCAATTACCCTCACAGACAGTTGTTAATCCAAGGAATAGTAGCAATGTCAGTGCCATCACTCTTAGGAGTGGAAAGGAAGTTAAGGGATCCTCAGATACTACTACTATGGATAAGTCGGCGTCATCAAAAACACACGTCGCACCAAATGAGCTTAATAATGAAGAGGAGCCAAAGAAAATTTTGCCTTTCCCACATAGACCTACCTTGGGAAAGAGGCAAACTGAAGCAGATGTGGAAAAGGAGATTCTTGAGACTTTTAAAAAGGTTGAAGTCAATATACCCCTGTTGGAAGCAATCAAGACCATCCCTAAATATGCCAAGTTTCTCAAGGAGATATGTACTAATAAGAGGCGTCTGAGAGGGAATGAAAAAGTCAATTTTGGCAAGAATGTTTCAGCACTGATACAGCCAACAATGCCCACTAAGTGTCAAGATCCGGGCACTTTTACAATTCCATGGACCATTGGAAATTTTGAGTTTTCTGATGCTTTGATTGATCTTGGTGCTGCTATAAATGTTATGCCTAAATCTGTTTATTCATCTTTACAGATGGGAGAGCTGAAACCTACCGGAGTGGTTGTACAGCTAGCAAACAGGAGCATTGCTTATCCTTCAGGAGTCTTGGAGGATGTTCTAGTCAAGGTAAAGGATTTAATTTTTCCAGCTGATTTTTATGTCCTTAATATGGAAGATGATAGATATAAATCTAATGGACATGGCCTACTCATATTAGGTAGACCTTTCCTGAAAACTACCAAAACAATTATAAATGTGCATGAGGGTACTCTTCAAATGGAGTTTGCTGGCAATGTGATACAATTTAACATATTTGATGCCATGAAATATCCCTGTGATGATAACTCTGTTCTTAGTATCAGCCTGATTGATATGCTAGTTGATAATGCCAGTGCTGATTTTAGGGATAGTTTATTGACTGATTCCTGTGATATTGCTGACTTGGATGATTCTCTTGATTGTACATGTTCTGGAACTACTATATGTCATAGATGTACCCAGATTAGTGCTTTTATTGAGAATAGTGAGTTCCTTTCATGTACTGATTATCATGGTTCTGAGACCTCCTCCTTTTGTGCTGATTTCACTGTTGATCAGCCTTTGACTGATTTGGATGATTATACTAGTTTAGGTCAATCTTCTTGTTCTAAAGATGATGTGCACGCTGTTGCTTTCCCTGAATGTTCTAATGTTGCTGGATTTACTGATTCTCAGAATATGTTGCATATTGATATCACTTTTGGATATACTGATTGTGCTAGTTCATCTATTTCCACTCTTGCATTGCCTATTGATAGTGGTAATAGATGCTGTGTAACTAGTTCATCTGATAGTGATACTAATGTTGATATTGCTGTTGGTTCTCTTGTTGATACTCCTTTTGCTAATATTCCCAAAGATGGGAAAGTTGTTTCTTCTATCTGTGAGTTGTCTGAACAAGTATTTGGCATGGAAGAAATTGAAATCAAACAACTAATACCTTCAGTTGAGCAAGCTCCCACCTTAGAGCTCAAACCGCTGCCAGACAATCTCAAGTACACTTACTTGGGGGAAGATGAGAAGCTTCCGGTAATTGTAGCCAGTGGCATTATTCCAGAGGAAGAAGAGAAGCTTCTTGAGGTCTTAAGGAGGAGAAGACAAGCAATAGGGTGGACCTTAGCTGACATACCTGGCATTAGCCCTGATACATGTATGCACAGAATTTTGTTAGAAGATGGGGCAAAACCAGTAAGGCAACCTCAAAGGCGACTGAACCCACTTATTCTAGATGTGGTTAAAAAGGAAGTTTCTAAACTTTTATCTGCTGGTATTATATATCCTATTTCTGACAGTCAATGGGTTAGTCCTGTGCAGGTGGTTCCAAAGAAATCAGGGATCACAGTGGTCCGAAATGAGAATAATGAATTGGTGCCCACCCGTGTACAAAATAGTTGGAGGGTTTGCATTGACTATAGGAGGCTTAATTTAGTCACTAGAAAAGATCATTACCCCCTCCCATTTATTGATCAGATGCTTGAACGTTTAGCTGGTAAATCTCACTACTGTTTTCTGGATGGATTTTCAGGGTACTTTCAGATATGCATAGCCCCGGAGGATCAAGAGAAGACGACATTCACATGCCCATTTGGAACATATGCCTATAGACGAATGCCCTTTGGTCTTTGCAATGCCCCTGGGACCTTCCAGCGGTGCATGGTTTCCATTTTTAGTGATTTCCTTGAACATTGTATAGAAATTTTTATGGATGATTTCACTGTATATGGGAACTCTTTTGATGATTGCTTATGTAGTCTGGATAGAGTCCTAGCTAGATGCATAGAGAAGAACCTTGTACTTAATTTTGAAAAATGTCACTTTATGGTTCGAAAAGGCATTGTATTGGGTCATATTATATCTGAACAGGGCATAGAGGTAGATAAAGCTAAGATAGATGTTATAACTTCTCTACCATACCCGACATGTGTTCGGGAGGTCCGATCTTTTCTAGGTCATGCAGGTTTTTATAGAAGATTCATTCAGAACTTTAGTAAAATTGCTTTGCCATTGTCTAAGCTGTTACAAAAAGATGTTGATTTCCAGTTTGATATTGCATGTAAAACAGCTTTTGATGAACTTAAGAAATGCTTGACTTCCCCACCCATCATCCAACCCCCTGATTGGACCCTCCCATTTGAGCTTTTATGTGACGCATCTAATTTTGCTGTAGGTGCAGTCTTGAGCCAGAGAGTGAATAAGAGGTCCCATGTGATTGCTTATGCATCCAAGACTCTGGATGGGGCCCAAGCAAATTATACAACCACAGAAAAAGAGTTTCTTGCTATTGTTTTTGCTTCGAATAAATTTAGATCTTATTTGCTGGATACTAAAGTTATTGTTTTTACTGACCATGCAGCCTTGAAGTACTTGTTGAAGAAGCCTGATGCAAAGCCTAGATTGATCAGATGGATGCTTTTACTTCAAGAATTTGACATTGACATCCAGGATAAAAGTGGAGCTGAAAACTTGGTGGCAGACCATTTGAGCAGAATTGAAGCTTCAAAGGTAAATTCCTTACCTATTGATGATGATTTCCCTGATGAGCATTTATGTGCTGTGCATAGTTTTTATCCATGGTATGCGGACTTAGTGAATTATCTAGCTGCTTCTGAACTACCTGTTGATTTGACTAAACATTAGTTGAATAAGTTTAGGAGTGAAGCTAGGTATTATATTTGGGATGATCCATATTTGTGGAGATTATGTAGTGACCAAGTGATTAGACGTTGTGTGCCTGATATAGAATTTGATTCTGTTTTGAATTTTTGTCACGCACTTGCATGTGGAGGTCACTTTAGTCCAAAACGCACAGCTAGGAAGGTTCTAGATAGTGGATTGTATTGGCCTACTCTGTTTCGTGATGCTTTTGACTTTTGTAAAAGATGTGTCAGGTGTCAACAAACAGGTAGCATATCTAGGAGAAATGAAATGCCACAGCATCCCATTTTGTTTTGTGAAGTCTTTGATGTGTGGGGCATTGATTTTATGGGACCTTTTCCTACTTCTTTTGGCTTTTCATATATCTTATTGGCTGTTGATTATGTTTCAAAGTGGGTGGAAGCCAAACCCACTAGGACTGATGATTCTTCTGTGGTTGTAGAGTTTGTTCGCTCTTACATTTTCTGCAGGTTTGGTATTCCCAGAGCCATTATCAGTGACCAGGGCACTCACTTTTGTAACCAGAGTATGCATAGCTTGCTTAGCAAGTATGGTGTTGTGCATAAAGTAGCTACTCCGTACCACCCTCAGACAAATGGCCAAGCAGAAATTTCTAACCGGGAGGTGAAGCAAATTTTGGAGAAAACAGTGCAGCCGAATAGGAAAGATTGGAGCAAGAGGCTGGATGATGCACTTTGGGCGTATAGGACTGCCTACAAGACTCCTATTGGCATGTCACCCTATCGGCTGGTATTTGGAAAAGCATGTCACTTACCGATGGAAGTAGAGCATAAAGCTTACTGGGCTGTGAAGAAATGCAATTTGGATTTGAATGGAGCAGGAACTCATAGAAAATTCCAACTCCAAGAGCTTGAAGAGATCAGATTGGAAGCCTTTGACAATGCAAGGATTTATAAAGAAAAGACAAAGGCATTCCATGATAAGATGATTGCAAGGAAAGAGTTTGTGGTCGGTCAAAAAGTCCTACTCTATAAATCCCGTCTGAAACTTATGCCAAGTAAACTTCGTTCTAAATGGGAAGGTCCTTATATAGTTTCTAATGTTTTCCCTTTTGGTGCAATTGAGCTTCTGGATGAGCAAACAGGAGCTAAATTTAAAGTTAATGGACATCGGCTCAAACGCTTTTATGAAGGAGTTCCAAGGGATAACAAGGAGGAACTCCAACTTCATGACCCACCCTGAACCCCGGTTGTACTCTTTCCCTTTCCCCTTTTCTATTGTGTTGTCTTTATCTGTTTACTGGATTGTGTGCTGGCATTGAGGACAATGCAATGTTTAAGTGTGGGGGGGATACAAATAAAATTTTTAGTCTTTTTTTTTATTTTGGTTAGTTGATTTTTCTAGTCTTTAGGCTTTTAGTCAATTTTGTGTTATTTTCCAGTTAAAAAAAAAAAAAACCAAAAACTATGCTTTTGTGTAAGTTGCTAGCATTAAGGGGATCCTGGCTTTGATATATCTTGATTTGATAAGGATTTGACCTTGTGTTAAGAATGCAAGTTAAGTGGCAATTAGCTTTGCTTTAATGAAATTTGATGATAGTCAATTTACCCTGTGAGATTTTGAACCTATTGCTTATTCATTTTTAGTGGGTATTCCCTATCTTACTTTTACTCTAGAACTTGGCTTGAATCTTATTCAAGGCCACATTTATTCATTTGCCATGATGAAAAGGATTAAGGCATTCATTTTTGTTTTGCTTTAGCTAGAGCCAAAAAGCTATCCTTCATGTGTTTAATCCAATTGTTTTTCCCATTTGAGCCTTATATTTTTCCTTGTTAGCCTTTTAGCTATGGAAATCACATCATTGTTCTTCCTACCTTGATTAGGATGCTTTTGATTGTTAAGGGCATTATATGTTGTTAAGATGGATGGAGGTGCACTTTGCACATCATTTATAGGCCATTTATTTCTTCTTCTTCAAGAGTATTCCCGAGAAAAAAAAAAGAGAAAAAAATAAAAAAAAAAGAGAAACAAAGCAAAAGAGAAGCAGTTGAAAAAAAAAAGAAAAAAATGAAAAATGAAAATGATGAAATAAGAAAGAAAAAAAAAAGAAAGAAAAAGGAAAAAGGAAAGTTAAGTTGTTCTCTTATTGCATATTTTTCTGTTTGTGTTAAAAGGGCCTTAAGATGCAATTTCACTCTATCCTTATCCTTATTTTAATGCTCTTAATGATTTTAAGCATCTGATTTGTTTTTGAATTTCCTTCATTCTTTTGTTTACCACTTGTTTCATACCTTAGCCTACGTTACAACCATAATAAAGACCTTTTGATTCATTCATTGGCATTTGATTTTAGTGGTGGAGATGTAGATGATTGCCAAGCTTATGGTAGTAAGGTTGGGTAGGATGAAATTTGAGAGTAAGCACTTCATCCTAAACACTAAAGAGGAGAGTGATAAATACAAATCCAAGTGAGGGACTTTCATTGCATTTCATTTTTGATAAAGTGTATTGCTATGGTACTTGTTGCATTGATGCAAGTGACATGACTTGGAAAATTGAGCTATTGATTTGCTTTGAGCTTCCTTGTGCTAAGTGACTTATACAACTCCATTTCTCTTGATTTCTTTTCCATTAGTCTCTTCTTGAAGTCTTGAACTTTGCCTAGGAGTGCAAATGTTTAAGTGTGGGGGAATTTGATAACCATGATATTTTATATATTTTAATCCCCTAACTTAGGTGTTTTAGTGTCCAATTATGGCTTTAGGAATTTAATTAAGTGGAATTTGATTTTAATTTGCCATTTTTGCATTTGAGGAATTTATTTGCAAATTATTGATTCTTAATGCTTAAATTCATCTTAAATAAATTTTGGAAATTTCCACAGAGGAAGAGCATCACATGTTAAAGAGGAAGGAGAACCAGTTGCAAGCCAAAAGAAGAGCCATGCATGAAGCTACAACTTTAACGTTTGGCAAAGGAAAACCATGAGCTTGAGTTAATGGAAGCAACGCGCATGAACTGGGTTTTAAGCGTGAGGAAAGGAGCAGAAACGAAGAACACAAAGCTACAGGTAGCCACTGGTTAAAGAAGCAACTCCAGACCAGAAAGAAGAAGCTTTGGGCTGGAAGAATTAAAGGAGAGGAAGGAAACACAACGTGGGAAACTTGCATGGAAGGGCTAGACAGTAACGTGAGATTTACGTAGAAGATGAGCTGAAAATAGAGCATGAATAGAGGTAACACGAAGGCTGGAACTAAGGAGCAGAAACAAAGGAGAAGCTCGAGTTATTGGTTCAAACATGGAGAAGAGTACAGCAGTTGCATGGGTTCAGATTAAATACGAGGGGCAGCAATATACACATGCAGAAACAGAGGAAAACTTGCTTGAGCTGCATGGGAGAAAAGAAAGCAACGAGGAAACTCGTGGAAAAGCTGCAGAATGAAAGAGCTGAACAGAGGCTGAACTCGAGGGTTGGCAAGGAAACAAACACGAAATGAAGCTGCAAAAATAAGAGGAGAAAGCTACTGGTTCTGGAACGAAGAAGAAAACACGAAGCAACATGAGCAGAATGAAGAGCTGCATGAGAAAGCAACGTGGAAGGTGATTAATATATTCAATGGGGCCCACACTCACATAATCAAAGACACATTCGGGCTAGTGAATAACGAGTTGCAGCGTGGAAGTAAAGGAAGTTGAAATAAGGAGCTGAACACGTGAGCTAAGCGTTAATGATTCATCGGGCAGTGGCTTACATTCTCCATCTAATCCAGACCCTACGTTTGATCATCACTTTTCCATCCAAGGGCTGACATGAAAAACATGGAGGAGGCGTGACTTCAGCTGAGGGACACGTGATTAATTAAGGAGAATGTGGAAAAAAAGCCGGAGAGAACGCTACGGAGTGTGTGACTAGAACGCTGGAGGAAAACGTGAGAAGGGAGGTTCATCGGGTTCCAGAGGAAGAACGAGGGACGAAAAAAAAAACTGGAAGGTTCCAGCGCTGAGGAGGCGAGAAAAGAGAACGAGGGAGAACGTAGAACGCGAAAAGCTCCAGCGCTGGACAGTTCTGGTTGAATTCTCAATGGTTGTAGCTTCGATGATCAGATTCTCCTTCAATTGATTCATCCATGGCAGCTTGAATTCCATTTGGTGGCTAGCTGAAGATTGGATCCTCCTAGATGAAGATTTGAGCTCCACATTTCCTCATGAATTTGGATAAACTCTCTTGCTCAATCTTTTAATTTTAGCATTATTTCCTTGATTAATTTGACTAGGTTTAGCTTATTGGTTTAGGAACTTAATTGCTGGAATTACTGGACTGAATTAATTCTTTGATTGAACTCACTTTGCATTTTGGAATTATTTGTGATCATTATATGTTTGTAAAAATTCCAGAAGTAGTGCTGTACAATTGAACTCTAATTTCCTCTTGATTTTAGGCTAATTGATGCAATGATAATTGGATTAGTTGGCTGGAATTTTGGTGCAATTAATTGCTTGAGGGATTAATTAATCTAATTGGTCAATTAGCATCTTGAGTGGATTGTGCAGTAGATTTCATTAATCAATCAAACATTGGTTGTAGTGTGTTCTTATTTTTAATTCAATTAATTAGTTGTTCAAGGTTTATTGTGGTTGCAAAACTCTCTTGAATGATTAATGAATTGAATCTTGGATGGTCATTCAAGAGCCTTACAAGGAATGCACTAAAGAGTAAGAACATAATCTAAAGTTGGTAAACTAAAAAGAGCAAGGATAATTGAACTTTAGGGAATCCAATTGAAAGCTAGCTACCACATTTACTTGACTAATCACTTGAATTTAGTTGTAGATTTTCAATTCTTGTCAATTAACTTTAGTTCAATTTGACTCTAGCATTTCAAAACCCCCCAAAACAAGTCCTAATTAGTAATATTTAGAATACTCTTCTATAAACAAATTAAGGCATAAACTCCTTGGGAAAATGACCTAGGTTGCACCATTATCTACAAATTTATTTTGCCGCCTAGTTTTATTTGAGATTGCGCGACACGATCATCAGTGTGGCATGAAATTGGTGGAATGGAGGTGATGGAGATGAATTTAAATGAAGTTAAATGGTCATACCAACTTTGGACCCTTGGATCAACCTTTTCAAAATCAAATCTTAGCCTTCCATTCCTTTTTTTCTTTGATTTTATAATTTCATAACTAAATATCTTCTTCCATAAATTCCTTGGCCACATACTTGGATACCTTTTCTTAGCCCTTAAGTCATGGATAGTAACCATGGTTAATTTTCTTAACTCAACCATGGTTAGTTTTTAACTCAACCATGGTTAATTCTTTAAACTAACTAAAATCCTTTTCTTCTTTTCTTCTTATTTTATATTTATATTTGGGTTTCATCTTCTCTAAAGCCCTAATTATGTCTTTTCTTCTCTTATTGGACTTTTAGAATCAGCTATTGGGCCTTACAGCAGTCTAAAAATGGGTGTCCAAGCCCGATGAAGGTTTTACAGTACAATATATACCTTTAGACTTTCTAAAATTTATAAATATTATTTCCTCTACTTTCTGGCCATACTGAGCCTCAAACATGGATCAGGGGCTCTCAAGCTCAATCTTTATAAATTTAGGTGTCAATTAGACATTCGGATCTTTAGGTGTAATTTTCATCATTCTGTATTATGATTGTGCTATAAAATTCTTATTTATTGTAATTTAGTCCCTAAAACTCCTTCAGGGTTTCTTAACCCTTTAGTTATTTCTATTTCTATAGTTGTTACAACTTCTTTTTTCTATTTTGCTCATGGCTACTAATCGGGCTAATGGGATCCCGCCTAGCCATCTGCACAACATCGCGTCATTAGACCCGTCTCATTAAACGGAGTTTAACCATGGGTCACAGATTTTTAAAATTCTTGCCCATTTTTTTGATAATCGTGCCTAAAGCCATGAATAGAGGGTGAAACTAGGGTTCCTTAAACTTTTAGGAAATTTATACATTTTGCTCGGAACATAACTTTTCTTTGCATTTTAGTCCCTAACACTTTCATACTTAACTTCGGAGACTCTTCGGGACCCCCTTTTTTTTTCTTCATCTATTTTGGCCCCAATTTTAGGGTACCTCTAGCCTTGACTCATTATTATTTGTGGTCTAGAATGTTATTCTAATTTTGTTAGACCTCAATTTATTCTATTTAAGGGACTTTCTTTTGTATCTGGTGAATTTCGTACTTTGATGGAGAAATCGTATGTTACGTTTCTCGCATTTCCTTACATTTTGTTACATTTTTTAGGGACCAAATATTACATTTCTCCCCTCTTAAATAAATGTCATCCTCAAAATTTGGGGTACATTCGCATTAACCTTTCTTAAATCCTTGCCAATTGATCTTTTCTTGCCCTTGCCTTTTCAAGTTTGAATTGTATTTTACTCTCTTTATTCACTCGAGAGGGCTTATATAACTCTTCGACTTAATAACTAATCCTCATGCTCTTACTCTTTCTTGTACTACCAATGAAGAGCAATTACCATTGACTATTGCTAAATCTGGTGGGATGCTAACTATATTCACAGTCTCGATTAATGAAGACATACTGTACCACTTACCTTATTTAAAAACTGCACCTGACCCCTTTCTAAATATATAAGTTAGCATGCGAGGATCTCTCTATCCCTTGGTCAGAACTACTGTCTGCTAGGTAGTGGTTCATCTGGCTCTAACTCTAAAAAGCTAATTTCTTGCTTTTTGCATCCCATATACTATGCTCATCTCTCTAGAGATTTAGTCAGTGATCTATCTCTTTAGAGATTTAGCTAGTGATCTATCTGTCTGAATAAAGCCTTCATATCTCTATGGCAATGGTCTACCAAACTCAAAAGGTCTTTTGTCTCTGAGACAAAAGTTAGTTGAAACTGTACTGGTCTCTAAGATTAATTGCTCTATAAAAACTATCTCTGGCCGTCATTTCACCAGAGAACTATCATGCAGTGGCTAGGGTTCTCTGTAACTCTGTGGGATCTACTGTGACCCTTGGGTCTACTGTGACCTCTTAGAACCCTGCTACGGTCTACTGCAACCCACTGTGATATGCTAGGATCTATTGCAATCCATCTCTAGGAGACGCCAAATCCTAATATTATTGTACCTGATAGTAAAATATATGCTTACTAAGTTCAGTAACCATTGCTCATAATAGCTGAGGCTAAACTCAGAGGTACATCGTACTCTTTGTGCGAAATGGATTCTGTGTCATTTAATTCTCTAAGATCCTATCATACTGATACTAGAGAGCATTTTTATATTTTTTCATTCATTGCTCCTCATAAGATCCTTAGATTCCCACTTCAGCCCTTTTTTACTTAGGCTTTCTTTTCTTATTCTATTGACTTACTTACTTTATGTGTATTCGTTCTAACTTTCCTCTCATATCCTGCAGTTTCTAACTATGCGCACGTTTTGCTTTTTAAGTGCCTTGGCACTATGGCATCTCATACTTTGAATGTGGTTAACATTTATGGTAGGAGAGAGGCTATATACTGGTCCGTACTTATTTACATATACTATAAGGGACTCAAGCTATGCATACTGAATTTGAACATTCTCTATTAGGGATCCCTTTTTGTATGCTTTCCTTAATATTATGATATTACTAAAATCCCTTTACCTTTCTTTTTTGACTCATCTTATTCTTTAACTGACTAGGATACTCTTTAATTACCGAGACACTTCGGTGGTTGATGTTGTTGTTTGCTAAGCATTCAAGTCGCATTACTATTTGGTTGATCAGGCCTAATATCATGTAACCATTGTTGCAAGCAAATCATAACATCAAACACTAATACACAAGTGCCTCATGACTGAGCTCAAAGTCACTATCGCCTGTATATTACAAGTTTCCTAACAATCTAAAGCATATATCCCTTACATTTCTCTATCTGCCCTATTCTCATAAAGTGCTCGGGAAAATAGGATTCTTTCTCTGCTTCATCTTGAGATCTCTTTACATTGCCCGACTATTTTTACTTTGGGCAGTATCATGTTAGAAGGGCATCTATGCCAAGAACAAGTGTGCTTTCTTAAATACTCAAAGACATTAACTGAATATCTATTCTTAATCTAATATGTCCTCAGCTTGAACACTGTCATATCTTCTCTTTCAACCTTCCTTATCCTTTTACTTAGGTAAAAGGATGTTTCACTACTAGTTGTTTCTGTTGCCAGTTTAAGTTTTCTCTATGCTCAAGAGCACCTGCACTCTTCCTAGGTTCTTCTACTTATTCACTCTCTGTAACATTAAGGGGGTCTACTTTTCGCTTATACTCTTACTCTACTCTTAGTTAGATCATTCCTTGGTAAGAAGGATCTATTTCATATAACCCCAGGAATTTCATTCTATAGCGCTCTCGGCTTACATTCTTTCTCTACATAGTGCGAGACTCGCCTTCTTAAGCAGTCTCCAGCTCCTTCGAGCTTCCCTGAGGGAACTAAAGCACTAACTATCTATCTAAGCTTATTTCTACATTCAGATAAGAGTTGGGCTTTCTCTCTGTTCAGTTTCTTTAGCCTCATCCTTAGGAGCACAATATACCATTTCTAGGGTCTTATTAACCCAATCTAGGACACATACTCTCAATGTCCAGATTTTACTTCACTAAAACTTATGCTCTACTAGGTGCTTTAATCACTCATGTGCCTTATTCCTATATTATTCTCATATTAGGGAGCTCGTTTGACTAATTATCAAACCCTTATTTTGTAGCTAGTTTCTCAGCTCTTCCTCACTTCCCTTATCACTATACTTTATGACTCGAGGGGTCGATCTAAGGTAATTTACTAACCACAACTAGGTGGTTTTCCTGACATCCAAATGTCTCATCTTTCCTCTCTCGATCCAGGGAGAACTTTCACTAAGCCTTTCATTCACATATCTCACCTGGAGTGATGCTACTCGTCATCTCCTCTAGGCTTTAGCTTATACTTAGCTTGGGCTATCTATTTCATCAAACCTGTAACTTGCTAACTATCCTCACTTGAGCCTCTGTTATTGGCTACTCATACTGACTTCTAAGTGTTACCTATGAGGTACACCTTTCTAGGCCACTCGCTATGTGCCTCACTACTAGTAGTCTTATCTTACATTATTTTGAGGCTACACTAATATTCTATCATTCAGTGTCTCACAAGATAGCATTCAAGGTTGCAGTCAATGCCTTAAAGGCGGGTCTCAACAACCTTATCATCCCTGTGTCTAACTTTCCCTATGCTGAGCTTTTTCTCAGTCCTAACTATTAGGCCCATGAATTTCTTACTAACCTTCCATGACTATTCACTACTCTTTTCTCTACTTATACTAAGGGTTCCCGTTCTATATGGATCGACTGATCCCTTATCAGTTCATTCTTCAAGTTGGCCTGAATATGACCAACAAGGTATTCATACTACCATTCTCCACGGCTAACATATCATTTGTCGTGACAAATTAGCCTCGGGTTCACCCTAGTTTTCTTATCTGAGTATTGGCCGCAGCTAACTTCTTAATTGGCCACAACGAGGAACTCTTTGGATTACCTTACTACTTCATGGAACAATTAATTGCGGCCAAGCAATTAATTGGCCATGGCTAACGGCCTATGATTTACTTACTTTTTCATGGATTGGAATTTCATCTTTAGCTATCAACCCGAGCCTTATTGCCTCTATATCTAGCCCGTCATCAAACTAGAAGGTTCTACCTCTTGCTTTATTCATACATAACTAATTATCATCTCTGGGCTGTCGGGTTGTAGGGGTGTAGCTCATAACTCGACCTCTGGCTTGAGGGAATTAGCCTTTTGGGCCCTGAAACTTATCTAGACATTTGGGTATTATGGCTAGGGGATAATTCTCTTTCTCACTCCCCTCTAAACTAGTCCTGTGCAGTCGCAGTCTCATCACATACTGCACTGCATCACTGCTCATCTCTGTATTATGCGAGATAGCTAGGAATGGCCTGAGTATGACTACCAGGGGAGTTAGGCCTTACATACTCTCTCTAGCAAGCCACTGATCTTGGCAAGCTATCACATCTTATCAAGCTCTAGTCATCAGATCCCTCAACCTTGCTTAAGCTTAACTCTGCTCAAGCCACTCTAGAGGGCACTCTTTCCCAGTGTCCATTCTCTATTCTAAGACCATTCTACAACTTACTCATCATGAACAAAGCCACAAACTATACTCATACACTCAACAAGTCTCATATAAGACTTTACCTATCCATTCAAGCCTTTACATAGCCCTATTACTACATCCTTAAGCCAAATCTAATTCGAGAGAGCCTGAAACTTTGCTCTGATACCAATAATGTCATACCTTACTATATAACACTTTTTCTACTACAAATACCTCTTATAGAACATAAAAGAGTCAATGGAAACCTGAACTGACTAAAATTTTCTTTTTAAAAACTTCCTCATACAATTTCACTATTCATTTGGTCATTCTGAGAATTTTATCCAACCTTGAAAATACATAATTAATTTTAGAAAAATCATATGAGGTAGGTTCAGTGCTCTACTTCAAGCTCTCTAAGTCCTTTACAAGGGAAAAATACTTACATAGAAGGGTACAAATAAATTCATATAAAATTTCCCCTAAAACGAACTAGACGGTTCTACCCCTCATTTGTCATAGTATTATTATCTTGCCTTTATATAAGCACAGGCATCCTTGCATTTTAGGCACGCTAGCCATATTTTTTTTTTTTTCACTTAAGAGTTAAGTATATACATGGCTCTCTATTACATATCTGAGTACCTTATAATACCATACCATAACTTATACATACAAGAGTCCAAGATACTTAATCACATGAACAAAATGTGATGCATAAAAGTAAGATCCTCTGTTTATGCCTCCACACCTTTTGCCCTTTCTTTGCCTAAGCTTGGACCTAACATAAGTTATGTTTAGGGTGAGATTATGAAATCTCAATAGTAGTAAACCAATCTCATTCACAAGCTAGCATGTGAGTACATAACATAATGCCAATCAACGTATCACATACTACATAGTGATGCAAGGAATTTCATACAAGGCTAAGCAATATCCCAGCATACATGTCTCATCTTATAGCATAAATGACACTCAGTATAACATAACACTCATCATTATACCAACACACAAGCTTAAAGAAAGAGAAAGGAAAGCTACTAACTTAGCAATCTTGCTCCTCAAGCTTTAGGATTCGATCCACCTACTCTTGGAGTTTCCAAACAATTATCAAACCCTATTATCATAATGATAATTCATTATAATCAAAATATTGACCCAAAATACTAAAGTAATATAGCCTTTTTAAACTTAATAGGACCATTGGAATTGGAAAAATCTAACTCCTTCCCTTCTAATTCACTATGGCCGAATAATATGCATTACTTGGCCCAAATTTAAGAATTTAATTTCATGAGTATTAGTGTAACACCCCAGAATTAATTAAGGTGTTAATAATGTATTTGGACTAATTAAGAAAAATTATCATGAAAAAAATTGGGCAAGCTTTATGAATGAAAATTTATAGAGAAATAAGTTCGTAATATAGGTTTAAGATTTCATTTGGGTTAAAGCCTAATTGGGGCCCAAAATTTAATTTGAATAAGCTATGGATAAGGATTTATAGAGGCCCAATAATTTTTGGGTGTAAGCCCAACTCCTTATCATGAGGCTTGGGCTAAGAGAAATTGCCTAGCAATGATCCAATTTGATTTAGTAGAATAGGGGCCCAAGACCCAATTTATATGAGTTAGCCCAACGCACATTATGTAGGCCCAAATTAGATTAGCTCTTGAAATTTGGCCTGACCCAACTACAACTCTGAAGCCCAACTCATGAGATTCAGCCCAACTTATGAGATAAGGCCCAACAAGCATAAAAATCTAAACCTACAAGGAATTGGACCATTGGTCAGCACATCCCACTTTTAGCTTTAAATTTTCTGCAGCCCATCTTACCTATCACTAGCCCACTTAAAATAATGGGCCCATTGGACCAGCCCATCTTCACTAAAACCCTAAGAAGTCTTATCTCCACCCATTTGGCTACCAAGGAATACATGTTCTACAGACTTAGAAAGACATTTTCGCACTTGAGAAGAGGGGCTAGGGTTTTTCTGCATTCCTCTACCATTTCTCACTTCTAGAGGAAGATTTGGCTAAGGTAATCTATATAAAACATGTCCCTCTCATTCTCCTATTCATTTTGGTCCGATTAATTTCTGGTTTTGAGCATTTTCATCTTCTTCTCAAATCTGAAACTTGGTGTTGGGTGATTCTGTGACAACCCTAATTTCTAATATCGGTGATTATAGCTAAATACATAATTAATAAATAATGATCAAGGTTTGGAGTCGTTGCAATTAATTACATTAAGAAAATATAGGGAAAATTTAAACCTTGATACTACTAGGATCATCAACTAACAACCATAATGGGAACATGCATAAAAGGGTCTGTACCATCATTAAAGGTTTAGGATTCATCCATTAATCAATTTCAACCCACAAAAACATCCCACCAATGTATTCATACTATTCCCCAACATTAGCCTTATTGAAATTAAGGTTTCTAGGTCAAATATAGGAGTTTGGGGACCTGCGCCGCGACTTGGGATCTCTCCGCCATGGCTAAGTTGGGTTCTGGAGCTCAAAAACTAAGTTTTTAACCTTGCGCCGTGGCCTGGAACTATTGCGCTGCGGCTAAGTTACTCTCTGGAATTTTCCTGACTTTTGCCGCAGCGAGTTGGATCTGCGCCGCAGCCAACCTATGTGACGCCGCGATGAGTTTTGCTACTGTAACCTCCCTAATTAATTTTCTCGACTCGCGCTGCGGCGAGGTTACGTTCTATCACCCCCTGGGCAATTATTTTCACTCCGCGCCGCGGCGTCCCTCGCCACTGTCAATTCCTAGGCCGCGGCGTGATTCCCTTCTGTCACTGTTTTCCCTATATTTCGCCCCTTACACTCCATTTCTCTTCTTAAGGACACTCTAAGGTCACTTCCCCTCATTTTATATGGCTTAAATGGCATTTATCTACCTTATTTACTTAGCTATGCTTCCATTACAAATTCAAAACTTATATGCCCATTTCCGTTCTCTAATTACCCTCTATCAGCAAGTTTATAAAGTAGCAACAACAGAATATACAAGAATTACTAGCAGCTATCCTTTAATACTCAATAAATGGGGGGTTCCATACTTTAGGGGTTCATATCAATATCTCAAAGGTTACATTTCCATTGATAAGCCATATTGTAGGTCAACATAAATTACAGCAGATATCATGAATCCATACAACAATTACCGAATTAAAATGAGGTCTAACCCCTCCATACATACATCCTCAGAAATCAAATGTGCAAGCCTACACTTGGCAATACAGATACATGATGATGCTATACAGAACTTAGCAAAAATTAGCATCTACCCTATTACACTCAAACCAAGTGAAGCTTCCCACACTAGGCCTCAGCTCATGGATGTTCATCCACTTGCTTGCCCTTATCCTTACCCGAAGAACCTTCACTTGAAATATTTATCCTATAACACGGGGTGAGATATAAATCTCAGTAACCAAAACAATTCCATCATATAATCCAGTTTAATAAACATATATGCATATGTCAAGATCAACATTCAAAATCATATCAGTCATATCAGTAAATGAAGCAATTAGGCTATCATGATTACTATCCCATACTAGCAATCATATATTTAACATGTGAAAGGCCATTAACACCGGGAGAGGCCTGTCCACAGCACCTACTCCCCATTGAGCACAACCTGGGCTTAGTGCATCTGGGGTTTGATCATAACCCGGTGCCCGATCGCGGCACATGCACGGGTGGCAGCCGCACCACAACTCCACCATGGACTCACAAGGTCCAATCATCATACAACAGATAGCCAACCAATTCATTCAGCAAATTTCAAATCATTCATATACAACAAATATGAAATTAAATGGATACATGCATAGAATTAATGTAAACCCCGGTTACCTCACTTATAGACAATTTCGCAACAGCCACCACAAATCCCAAATTCGGATTCAAGTATCTCCCACTAGAATTCTTAATGTTTCACCCAAAATCCTAAGCAAATTCATACCAAATTAATACCCATAATGTAAATAAGCTATGGGAGTCTCAAACCATCAAAGAAAGCATCAAAATGAGGGGTTTAAACTCACCTAATGTTAGCCCTATCCTCAACCTACGAATTTCATCAAGAAAACCCCAAATAACCACATTTCAGATTTTGGGTAAAGTGAAAATCCTCCAAATAAAAAACTAATCAGACCAAATTAAAGAGAAAGATGAGGGGATTAAGTTGTATAACTATTACCTTAGCTGAATCTTGCTCTAAGTGTGAGAAAATATGAGATTCTTGCCCCCAACCCTAGCCTCCTTCTCAACCTCCGAATTTTCTTTGTGTTTCAGTAAATGGGGGGAAAGTGGCTAAAGCATTAGGGCTTTAGGTGGGTTTAAGTTGGGTCAAGGGGCTGGGTCATGGGTTGCTCCAAGTCCAAATCCAATTGGGTTTCAGATTTTGCTTATTGGGCCAGTTTTCAATTGTTGGGCTGCAGAATTTCATTGGGCCAGTTTTATACATTGGGTTGCTGAAGTATAATGGGTTTTGGGCCTAATTTGAAGGGCTCAAAGGTTTGGGTCTGCACCTAATTCATTGGGCCTCCATTAGCCTCTTATCATGGTTCATTAATTTGGGCCTAGATGCAATTTCTATCCTAATTAATTCTCAAAACCATATTAATAATTATCTATTTAAAATCCCTATTTCCTTAACTAGCCCAATCATCCCATATTAATTATTCTTAATTAATCTTAATCCATGATTAACACCTTAATTAATTTTGGAGTGTTACAGATTCCTTGCAAGATTTTCAGAGTTGGAGGTTAGAGGGATGATTAGGTAAGCATTTGCCTTCCATTTTGTGTATTACTTTGCTGGAAAATGCCTCTAAGGATGGATTATCATAATGGGTTCTGTTATTATGTGAGATTACAAGGAGATAATGGTGGAAAACTGAATTTTTTGGACTTGATGATTGAAATGCAAATTTTGGTGCTTCCATGGTGGATTTTCGGAGGTGAGGCTATGGGTGTTGTTAAGTGAGTATCTCCTTCCCATTTTGATGCATTTTCTGTTAGTTTGAGACCCCTATAGTTGACCTATGATATGGGCTTTGGTTTCATGTGAAATTACCCAGAAATTGGAGTGAACTATGGCAATTTCTGGTGTGGGAAAGTTGAAATCCAAAATTAAATCCCTTGGTAATTAGGTGAGTAACCTCTAGTCTGTCATTAGTAGTTCAACTCTTTGGATATTTGATTGTGATTAGAAATGATGATAATTATGCTTGTTATAGGCCTGGTATGCATTTGGATTATTATGGTAGCTAGGGGAAGAGTAATTGGCTTCATTGAGGTAACTGGGTTATTTTCCTAATTTTATGTATATGCTCATGTTAATCTGTTATTTGTTACACATGCTTGATTTTGAAATGTTAAATGACTGGTTGACTACTTGATTGTTATTATGATTGGACCTTATGAGTCCATGGTGGAGCTGTGGTGCGGCTGCCACCCGTGCATGTGCTTCGATCGAGCACCGAGTTGTGATCAAACCTTAAATGCACTGAGCCCTGGTAGTGCTCATTATGGAGTAGGTGCCGTGGATAGACCTCTCCTGATGTTATTGGCCATTAACATGTTATGTATGATTGCTGGTATGAGACAGTAGTCATTGGTAGCTCAACTAGTTCATTTGCGAATTGAATTGATGATTTTGGTATTGATGACATGAAATTGCATTGGATTGATTGACTTGTACATATATATGGAAATTGCCTTTTGTTACTGAGATTGTATATCTCACCCCATTGTGGGCTAACATTTTCAGGGACCGGACCTCTTAGTGGCAAGGAGAAAATTAATAGAAGATCATTAAATGGTTTGGTAGCACATAGGCTTAGGAGCTTTGACAAAATGTATTGTAACTAAATTATTAGTTCTATATCATTACTGCATTGCATCATGAGTTGCCAAGTATAGGGATTGTATATGTAATATGATTATCATGGAATTGAACATTATGATTGTAATTGGCTAATAATGGATAAGTGATTTGATTTTATTTGAACATTAAGCATTGACCCCATGCACCTTGTGACCATAATACATTTGCTGTCATTAATCTATGAACTCACTAGTTTATGGTAGCTAGAGAATTAAGGATCCACATTTGAATTTTAAATGTGTAATGATAGATGTGTTAAGTAGATTAGGTGAAAGAAAGACATTAAATCTTCACAATCTAAGTTAAAGTGGCCTAGAGGGTTGCTAGAGGGGGAATTGGAGAGCATGAGATGAAATTTTGGGAGTTATAGGAACAGAAGAGAATTGGCCGCGGCCAACATTTAATTGGCCTAGGCCAAATAGAAACAGAGAAGAATTGGCCATGGCCAACAATTAATTGGCCTCGGCCAAATGTGGCAAACCTGCCAAGGAAGAAAACAGAGAGAAATTGGCTCCGACGAATAGTGATGTTGGCCACGGCTAAGCTTGGGAAGCAAGTTTAGGGGTGTTCTAGAGGGTATTTGGCCGCTATGAAAGGGGTATTTGGCCGCGGCAAAATGCATGAAATTTATGGAGGTGTAAGGACTTGAATCCGAGAGTAATTGGCCATGGAGAAAGGGGATTTAGCCACGGCAAAGGTGCTCAATTTCTCATATTCACTTAGAAACTTTAATTTCTTTTATGGTAATACTAAGAAATGATTTAGAAACACTTGTAAGAGGTTTTTATGAGTTGGAATTAATGGATAGGAGAATCAAAGGCTCCTTATTAATGATTAAATTCACTTGTACTTTTGAATAATTGTGGTTGCCTAATTAATGACCCTAATAACATTAGGGTTCAAATTTCCTAACATTTTTCGAATATAATTAGTTGTAATGACTTTCAACCCTAATTGAAATTTTATGGTTAGTAATCACGTACTTAACCTTAATTATGATTATTAGAAGTTAGGGTCATTACATTTGGGCACTTTACCATAGGTATTCCTAGCTAAAAACACCTTTTTGAATCCATTTAAAAGGATAAAAATATCAAATTTTAGCTCCAACAACACGTTTTGGTCATAACATAATCTAGCTCTGTTTTAGGCCTAAAAGTGAGTTTCTTTAGTTTTAAAAATTCCATAGCCTCTTCCTTTTTGTTTTAGGACTAGAAATTTGGTATACATGACTTTAAGACATTAAGAAAATGCCATAAAAAGTTTGGAAGAATTCGGACAGCATCTCCCCAACATTTCCATTTTCCAAAAAATTACAATCTTTGTGTTTTTAAAGGTTCCAACATACAACAAAATGGATGAGCTCATATGGCCTCCATAGCTAATATATAAACTCCATTCCTAGGCCTTCATATTCAACATATAAACTCCATTTCTAATTATCCATATGTTGTCCTAAAGTGACTCATAGTTATCGTTTAACAAAACTAACTTAAACCATGTGATTTTCAAGTACAAGATAGAGAAAACTTACTCTTTAAGCTTAATCCTTGCTTCCTTTACGTTTCTCACACTAAAATCCCTTCTCTTCCCACTTAGAGCAACATTCCACCTTGAAGAAAAGATGAAGATGCAGCTGCCCTTTGGAGAAAATGGTTGGAGGATGAGGAAGATGAAGAAATTTGGTGAAGAATGGTGGTAGTTTTGCTTGATTTCATTTCTTCTTCCACATTTTCTTCCTCTCTCTCTCTCTCTTCACGTTTTTCTCTCCTCCTCCCTTGTGTGTGGCATGAAAATGGTGGAATGGAGGTGAAGGAGATGAATTTAAATGAAGTTAAATAATCATACCAAATCTGGACCTTTGGATCAACCTTTTCAAAATCAAATCTTAGCCTTCCATTCCCTTTTTTCTTTGATTTTCTAATTTCATAACTAAATATCTTCTTCCATAAATTCCTTGGCCACATACTTGGATACCTTTTCTTGGCCCTTAAGTCATGGATAGTAACCATGGTTAATTTTCTTAACTTAACCATGGTTATTTTTTAACTCAACCATGGTTAATTTCTAACCTAACCATGGTTAATTCTTTAAACTAACTAAAATCTTTTTCTTCTTTCCTTCTTATTTTATATTTATATTTGGGTTTCATCTTATCTAAAGCCCTAATTATATCTTTTTTTCTCTTATTGGGCTTTTAGAATCAGCTATTGGGCCTTACAGTAGTTTAAAAATCAGTGTCCAGGCCCGATGAAGGTTTTACAGTACAATACATATCTTCAGACTTTCTAAAATTTATAAATATTGTTTCCTCTACTTTCTGGCCATACTAAGCCTCAAACATGGATCAAGGGCCCTCAAGCTTGATCCACATAAATTTCGGTGTCAATTAGACATCCAAATCTTTAGGTGTAATTTTAACCATTTTGTGTTATAATTGTGCTTTAAAATTTTTATTTATTGCAATTTAGTCCCTAAAACTCCTTCAGTGTTTATTAACCCTTTAGCCATTTTTATTTCTATAGTTGTTACAACTTCTTTTTTCTATTTTGGTCATGGCTACTAATCGGGCTAATCGGATCTCGCTTGGCCATCTGGACAACGTGGCGTCATTGGACCAGTCTCATCAAATGGAGTTTAACCGTGGGTCATAAATTTTTAAGATTCTTGCCTGATTTTTTTATATTCGTGCTAAAGCCACGAATAGAGGGTGAAACTAGGGTTCCCTGAACTTTTGGGCAATTTATACATTTTGCCTAGAACATAGCTTTTCTTTGCATTTTAATCCCAGGCACTTTCATACTTAACTTCGAAGACTCTTCAAGACCCTTTTTTTTTTCTTCATCTATTTTGGCCCTAATTTTAGAGCACCTTTGGTCTTGACTCATCATTATTTGTGGTCTAGAATATTATTCTAATTTTGTTGGGCCTCAATTTACTCTATTTGGAGAACTTCTTTTTCTATCTAGTGAATTTTATATGCTAACGGAGAAACTGTAACACCATAACTTCTAGCTCATTTCATGCCATTTATAAGTTTTGTATTATCAATCCTACAAGAGCATATGAAAAAGGGGATGAAAATAATAAACTTTTTCACATTACGCTATATCAAAAAATTTTCATTTAGTGTCATGTGAACCGTGTGAGCTCATACTATACTTCCTCATATTTAATTCCATCATTATAACTCATTTACATCATAGAAACATGCCTACAATTCATGAAAACTGAAACGGAGCTCAAAATAAGCAAGCATATTTTTGGCCAGATTTGCTCCATTTTCTGACCCAATTTTGGAAAATCATAACTAAATATAGAAAATTCAACATCATGCAATCTTGGTCATTCTATAAATCTTAGGATGTCTACTTCACACTAAAAATATTTCCAGACCATAACATTCATCATGGAGGACGTTTGACATCAAAAAACTACTGAGGTCGCTGGCTGCCTGGGCTACAGTTCAGATTACTGATACAAAATTCTAAAATTCATAACTAATTCTATAAAATTCTAAATCACACAAATTTGGTCATTATAGAAATCTAAAAATGGTATCTTGATACTAAAAATAATTTTAGAATGAAACAGATACATTTAGCCATTGGAATCCTATGGAATAGTAACTGAACTCCTAGGGCGCCACTGCTACTGATAGCCAATTTCAAAAATTCATAACTCTTTGCTCAGACCTCCAAATGAGGTGATCTCAGTTTCCAAGAAACATTATGACTTCTAGTTTATGAATATCAAATTTCACAAGTATTGGACATCATTTGGTTATCGGGTGACACAAAACAGAAAACTGCCAGTATGAATAGTGCACATACCAGAATCCATAAAAATCCCAACTTTGAAAATTCATCAAATATTCTATAAACCTCCAAAAATTATATTCTTTATCTTTTAAAAAAGCTCTCAATGAGACCTAATTGCATGCCAAAGTACAGAGCAAGACTAACTCATTTGGCCAAAAAGTGATATAAGGTTTTATTATGGTCAATTTTGGCTCCATATTAGGTACCAAAGTTGCCAAATGGATTTTCCTTGGTCTTGGCACCTTTTGGGCAAGTTTAAAAGCTTATTTGAGATTGTGTGAGCTGACCAAATGGTCTCAAACCTCATGCATCTCATTTTGGCCATTCAACCCACACTTATGCATATTTCCATCAAACTTCCATAATGCATAATTGGACATTCAAAATTCAAATTGTATTCTAAAGCTCATATATCATATTCATGGTGATAAAAATTACATATTAGTATATTTATACATGTCTCAAGGTCCATAATATATTTACAACATCATAGGCATTAAGATACATAAGTATGGTTCCAAAATGGCTAAAACCAAGGCATAAGTTTGTCAATCTCCTTCCTTTAATGTTGTTGGCTCCCATTAGGATATCCACTTGGTTCACCTAGCATGTTAGATCATTGGAGAGGAGGGGATGAGATTCAAAGAATCCCAATAGCTCATTTCCAATTCAATCATACATAATATGTGCAAAGCAAAATTCACAAATACATGCATGGTGAAAATGGAAGACATGCATATTTTAAAAACAATCTTAGCATGTGAATCAATCATATAAGACATCCAAGAGCTCACCAAGTGCTTAGATTAGCCTCACACTTCTCCTCATAGATTTTGGACTTGCCTCACCCATTCTTTAAGAGCATTGGACTCAACCATACTCTTAGGAGCCCACTTTGCTTTTGCAAGACTCTTTACTTTGTCTCAACCAAGCTCAAGGGTTCTTGGCTCATCCTCACCAAAGGGAAGAGTTCTTAGCCTTTCCACACTCAAGCAAACTCATACAAACATCATGTAAAATTTGAAAACATAACATAACATCAAGAAGCATAATATGTAAAGGCATGCTAGCATACTTTTCATAGCTTGAAAATACACACACACATTCTAAAACAAGCTAAACACATATCCATGTATGAAAGAAGTTGGAGAGAGTTACCTTGTATATAAGCACACACTTTTCCTTAGCTCTCAAGCCTCCTCTTTCGGCCACACACCCACAATTTGGTAGAGATGGTTTCTCTTGGCCTAGATACAATTGATGGGAGCCAATTAGGTCTATGAAACATATTCTAAGGCTACATCACTTGGTAAAGCACTAGATTGCTCTATAACCCTCATTATGGTCCATAAAGGCACGTAATGAAGCAACACCCCTCAAATGACTTCTAGGCCTCATTCTTTCCTTTCAAATATGATTCTTGACTCCTTTTAAGCCTCTTGGAATCATCACATCATTAAAACAAAAGGCCTAGCACCATGTTGCTTCTTTAGGTCATTTTATGGAACTTAAGACACCAAATCACTTTCCATGAGTTCTAAATTTTTTCCAAGGCCTCGCTTCATTTTCATTCATCAAATATGACTCAAGAATGGCCTTAGAAAAATTTAAAACTCTCCCCTACACCTAGAACTCTTCTTGGCCGAGACATGCCTAGGTTTAGGGCTTCTTGGAGTTGTCTTTGTTTTCTTTAAGGGACAAGCTTGTGGGGAGCATCTTTGGTGTCTCAAGAACTCATTTATACTCTAACATAGACCTAGGAAGCATCACATAAATTCAAAATTTGAAAGGTGTAATAGAAATCCTAGGTTTTGCCTCTTGAATCCTAATACCTATTTCATGGTTTCCTTTGCATATTCTTATTCCTTTCCATCAAATACCTAAGAATCATGCTTGGTTGGGCTTGAAAATCAGATCTTCCTATGGTTCTTAGGCTAGGTCGAAATGGAGAACAAGAGCCATGGAAGATATGGACTAAAGGATGCATTTTTACCTTGTTTTCTTGCTTGGTTTGGCTTGAATCTTGATTTCTCCAAGCTCCTCTCTTCAAATCCGAACTTTCCCTTGAATATCTCCCTTGAATCAGATTTATAACCTCATTTTAATCCAAGGAAACAAAGGAGAAGGGAGGAGAGGAGGTGTGGATGAAGAGAAGCAAGGAAAATCACCATGAAAACATACCTTAAGCTTGGTTTTCTTCCTCCTTCTTCTTCCTCTCTTGGGAGCCTCTCCCTTAGGGTTTTGCTTCTGATTTGGGGCTAGAAGATCTGAAAAGAAATGAGGGCAAGTGTGAGGCACCACCTATATATAGGTAGGGAAAAGTGACTTTTTCAAAAATTTCAATTTTGTCCTTCATACTTTGCATTTTTGTTTCTCCTTCGTTTTAGATCCTTTTTGAGAACTATCTCTTCCATTATAAAATTTAGGTTCCCAATTAAGAAAAATGGATTTGAAATCACCTAAATTGGAGCTAAAACTTTTTCAAATGAATTAGTCAAAGTTTGGGTCAACCGACTTTGAAAAAATCACACCGGAGGGTCTTTACTGGTCCTGGGGCTTCCCATGGTTTTCAGGGCCTCTGAGAACCCCAGAGAACTCAAAACTTTCATTTAAAAAGCCCTTCTATATGTTTTTTGAAAAGTCCACTTATTTACGAAAATATCACTGGCCTTTTGACAAATTTTTTAAATCACCCTGACCTCGAATTCTGGGCAACTCAAGGCTCAAATCCTCATTTTCTATTATTTAAAATTTTATCCAAATTTTATTTGGCCTTGAATCACTTATCTTAGAGGACTTGCTTTGAAAACCTGTCTGTTTCCATCGTTTAACAAAAATTGAACATTATAAAAACCATATGTTATGTTTCTCGCATTTTCTTACATTTTTTAGGGATTGGATCTTACAAGTGTAACATCCAGTTCTTTGAAAACTAGAGAAAATGTGAGAAACGTAACATACGGTTTCTCTATAAACGAATGAAATTCACCAGATATAAAAGGAAGTCTCCCAAAATGAGATAGTTAAAGTCCCAAAAAAATTAAGAAGTATTCTAGACTCCTAAAAATGAGAATCCCAGGCTTAGATAGAAAGAAAAATGGAGCTAGAATGAAGAAATAATTTCTTACGAAAAACTAACGAAACGTAATGACATTTTCGTAAATAAGTGTAAATTTTGGAAAAACATATAGGAGAGCCTTTTAAATGAAAGTTTTAAGTTGTCTAGAGTTCTCAGAGGCCCTAAAAACTATGGAAAGTCCCAGGATAGTTAAAACCCCTACAGTGGACATTTTCCAATGTTGGTATACCTGAACTTTGACGAATTCATTCAGGAAGGTTTTAGCTCCAATTTGAGTGATTCCTAAGGCATTTTACTAAATTGGGAACCTAAATTTTATAATGAAAAAGATGGTTCTAAAAAAGAGGCTGAAACAAAATTGTCATTATGGAATGACAAAATTAGAATTTTTAAAAAAGCGTGTTTCTAGAAGTTCCCATACACTTCTCCTTTCTTCTCCCATCTTCTTAAACATGAAATTTCTGCCCAAAATACAGAATATGATATGCTCTCTTAGGCTCACAAGAAGGGGAAAAAAAGGAAGAGAAATTCAAGGTAGAAAGGTATGGATTTTAATGGTTTTTCATGCTTTCTTTATTTCAAACCTCTTCTCCTCCATTCTCCTTTATTTCCTATGATTATAATGAAATTTATAAATCTGTTTTAAGGGAGAAATTGAGGGGAAATTTTAGATTTGAAGAGAGGAGCTCAAAGAAAACAAGATTCAAGTGAGAAAAGCCATGAAAATAAGGTATTTTCTTCTTCGATGGTTGATATCCTTTGCTACCCTTCTCCATCATTTCGCCCCACTTGAGAAGACCTAAGAGGATTTGATTTTTAGGCAGAACCAAGGGTGATTCTAAGGAAAAAGGGTATGGAGATTAAGAATATGCAAAGGGAATTAACAAAAAGCTATTATATTTCAAGATGCAATTTTTAGGGTTTCAATTGCACCTTGTAAAATCTAATTTTGTTTGATGATTTCTAGGCCTAAATAAGAGTTTAAATGAGCTCCTAAGATCCCTAGAAGTCTCCCCATGTGCTTCTCCCCTTGAGAAAACAAAGAAAGCCCCATGGAACCTAATATGCTTCATTTTCTTAGCCAAGAAGGGTTCTCAAAGCTAAGGAGAGTTTTAAATTTTTGTAAACCCATTTTTGAGTCATATATGATGAATGAAAATGAGGAGAAGCCTTGGGAGAAATTTAGAAACCATAGAAAGTGAGTCAGTGCTTTATGATCCATAATGAGACTTAAAGAAGCAACATATAGTTAGGCTTTTGGTTTTAATTGTGTGATGACTCCAAGAGGCTTAAAAGGAGTCAAGAATTTTATTTGAAAGGAAAGAATGGAGCCTAAAATTTAGTTGAGGGGTGTTGCTTCATTAGGAGCAATTATGGAACCATAATGAGGCTTATAGATAAAGCTAGAGTTCAAGCAAGTGTGTGGCCTTAGAATTAATTCCATGAACCTAATTGGCTTCCATAAATTGTGTTTTGGCCAAGAGAAAACTTCCTCACACTTTTGTGTGTGTGTGGCCCAAAAAGGGAGCTTAGATTCAAAGAAAAAAGTGTGTAATTGTGTATAAGGTAGCTCTCTCCACCTTTTCTCATGCATGGATGTATGCTTAGCTTGTCTTGAATATATGTATGTGTATTTTTAAGTCATGAAAAGTGTTCTAACATGACTTTAATTCTATAGTGCCATGATATTACAATATGCTTATGTTTTTGATGTGCTTGGGTTTGATTGAGTGTGGTGAGGCTAAGAACCCTTAGCCATGGTGAGGATGAGCCAAGAACCCTTGAGATTGGTTGAGACAAAGCAAAGAGTCTTCCAAAATTAAAGTGGGCTCCCAAGAGTATGGTCGAGTCTAAGAATCTCTTAAAGAATGGGTGAGGCAAGTCCAATATCCACAAGAAATTGGGTGAGACCAATCCACTTACTTAATAAGCCTTTGTATGCTATGTATGACTTTCTTAAATGATAAAAATGTTTCTTGAATGTTTGCCCATGTCAACATGACCATACATGCATTTATGAGACTTGTTTGTATCTATTATGTATGATTGAATGAGAGATGAGCTATTGGGATTCTTTGAATCTCATCCCCTCCTCTCTAATATTCTAACATGCTAGGTGGACCAAGAAAGTAAGGAGATAGAAGCCAACCACTTGAGAGATGAGAGTATGACAGTGAAATGTATGAAATTTGCTTCTTTAAGGCTGTTAAGGTGGAAAATGTTGTCATCTATGCTTGTATATGACCTATGACCTCTTGAACATGTGTAATTATGTTAATAAGTGATGTACGAATGAGAGTTAAAGTGGTATGTATGAATATGTCCATTTTGGTTATGTATTGGCAAGTTTTCATTATGGAAGTATGTGTATAATTGCATGTGGCATAGCCAAAATGAGAGGCATGGAGTTTGGGACCATTTGGGTAGCTCACACAAGTCTTAATTATGCTTTTAGACTTGTCTAAGAGGTGCCAAATCCCAAGGAAGGCTATTAGGACATTTTGGTATCCCTTAAGGAGTCAAAATTGACCAATTTAGAACCATATGTCACTTTTTATCTAAATGAGCTCTCTTTGATCTGAGATTTGGTGTGCAATTAGAACTTGTTGAGAGATTTTTGGAAAGTCAAAGAACAGAATTTTTGAAGGTCTACAGAATATTTGATGAATTTCCAAAGTTGATAAATTTTTTGATTTTGGTCTGATGCACTGTTCACTTGGTCTGAAAATAAAATCTGTCACACTGGGCTCAAATGATGTCTAATTGCCACAAAATTTATATTGGGAAACTATACATTCCCAATGACTTGTTACAATTAGAAACCTCATTTGGATGTCTAAAGAATGAGATATGAATTTTCAAAGAATCTGTCCAGTATCAAGAATTCTAGTTGACCTCTGTTATTGTTTGATTGGATTTTGAGGTTTGGGCATGCCTGAACTAGTCTGGAGTTATTTTTTTCCCTCTAGCTTACATCTACAGCTTTTTAGATTGGTATCATTTGCATGGATTGGATTTTTTTGGAATTAAATGGATATTTTCAAATTTTTCTACATAAATCTATGATAGCACCTATGGACAGATTGACCTCTAGACCTTTATGAAAGTCAAATGTCCTTTGTGATAGATTTTATGGTTTAGACATATTTTTACTATGAAGTGGACATCGGTAACTTTTCAGAATGGCAAAGAATGCATGATTTTGATTTTTCTAGAATTAGTTATGATTTTCCAAAGTTTGGTCAGAAAGAGGCAAAATCTAGCCGAAATTATATGCGTACATTTCATGCCTCCCTTCAAGTTTCTTGAGGTGTAGGCTTTTAATGATTCAAATGAATTGTATTCATGTAATTGAATATGAAAATGTGTTGTATGAGCCCACATGGCCCACGTGATGCTGAATGAAAATTTTTTATACACAACGCAAAGCAAGAAAATGTATTATTTTGTTCTCTTTTCTTGTTCCTTCATGGAAAATTATGAATGTAAAGCATGAGAATGTTATAGAATGAGTTAGAAATATGGTGTTACAACAAGAGAAAGTACAGGTCCCCAGTATGTTAGGTTGGGCTTGGACAAAAGTGTCTTATATGTCCAAAATTAGTGGATCAAACCTTTAAGTAAATAGAATTGATCAGGAAGAAACTTCTAACGGCACAAAGTGGACAAGAAAGTTATGTAGATAAGAGAAGAAGGCCATTAAAATTTGAGGTTGAAGACCATGTGTAATACTATAATATATTAGCCTCATTAGACTAGTACTCATGCTTGGTTACCTAAAATTTCTAAGAAAAGGGATAAAAATACTAGCATTTTATTGCATTACGTAGGGCCCAAAGTTTCCATTTCATGTTATGTGGGTCATATAAACACACTAACATTATTCTCCACTCATACGTCATCTATTCAACTCATACATATCATAAAACAATCCATGAACTATGGATTTGGAATCAAAAACCAGAAAAAAATTTACAAGTTACTCGCGGGTCCAAAATTCAGGTTTTTGACACCAACTTTGGAAAATCATAATTAGTTCTAGAAAAATCAAAAGCAAGAAAATGATTACTTTTTTGAAAAGCTCTAGATTTCATATATAAGTTAAAAATCATTCTAGGCCATGAAAACCCCAGCTAGACCATGATTAACATTAGAAAAGCTCGAAAGGTCCAACTACCCAAGTTTGCTGTCACAAGTTACTGATATGAACTTCAAAAATTCATAACTAAATCTAGAAAAATCAAATCCCAACAAACCATATCATTATCGAAAGCTATGAATGTTAAAATGAGGGAAAAAATAAGTTTAGACCAAAAAAGAAGCAACTAGAGCACGAAAACCTATGGAATAGTAGCAGAGGTCTAGCTACACCCCTAATACTAATATGGAATTTCAAAAAATCATTTATCTCTCTATATAAATCCAAATGAGGTGCTCTCAAGTTCTATAGAAATATTTTCATGTCTAGTTTATACATGTAAAATTTCATAGCCATTGGACACCATTTGGCCTTTGAGTGATGGAGGCAAAAGATCTTACCATTTGCACAATAATAATGCCAATTCTGTCAAAATTTGCCAACTTTGAAAATTCACCAAAAATTCTCTAGAGCTCCAAATGTGCACTTTAACTTTCCAAAAAGCTGTAGACAAGACCTATATGCATGCAAATTTTAGGCCAATAAGAGTTCATTTGGTCAAATCTTGATATAGCTCACAAATATGTCAAATTTGGCACCATATATAGGTCAAAATTTGTCCAAATGGCTTCTTACTTCTTCTACCACCACATAAGCACGTTTGGAAGTATAAACATAACATATACAAGCTTCCCAAATGGTCTAAACTACCATGCATCACAATCTCATTATGCCACATGCAAGAATATAAAACTAAGAATGAGCTACCAAGTACTCAAAACACTTTTTCTCATTGGATTGGTTCTAGTTTTGGGTTCATATATTACATATATCCACTTTTACATTTGCTCAAACATTTACATCTCAAAAATAACATATACATATAATATTTGACATCCCTTTACATCATGAATTATATTCATGGCAAAGTATGATCTATCAAGTGCCTTGGCTTCCACTTGTGGCTTCTTGAGCTCCACCTAGACATGTTAAGATGGGAGAGGGAAGGGGGTGAGATTCAAAGAATATCAATAGCTCATACACTCATTCAAGCAAGCAATCAAGGCATATAAACATGTCAAAGTATATAAGTAGGCATCCAACACCATTAAGAATCATTTAACACATAATTTACATGCCATGAAAACATATCAAAGCAAAAATAAGCTATAGGGACTCTTAGTCTAGTCTCACTCCATTTTGGGGACTTTTGGATTAACCTCACCCTTGGTCTCGAGACTTTTGAGTTAGCCTCACTCATCCATGAGACATTTGGCCTTGTTTCACCCATGCTTAGGGACTTTTGGCTTCACCTTACCTATTTCAAGGGACTTTTACCACCCCACCCTTAAGAGTAAATTTCACAACTAAAACATATTGAACCAATGCAACAAGGCAACATCAAATGGCATATCTCATGATACAAATGCAAATACAAGCATACAATGACAATTACATATCCAAGAATACAAACAAAAAGGGGTGAAAAGCTACCTTGCAAGCCAACATAAGCTTCCCTTTTGATTACTCTCTTCCCTTTTTGGTTTCACACCCACAAATAGATGGAGCTTGATTTCTTTTGCCTATACACAACAAATAAGATCCAATTATACTCTTGAAGCAAGCCACAACATGAAATACACACTAAAGGAGCACACTTGGCTTTATTGTCACATATTAGTTCCATAAAAGGCCTAAAAAGCAATTACCATAATTCAAGATCTTGGCTCCATTCTCTTCTTACACTTAGGCCTCTTGACTCCATTTGGAATCCTTAGAGCCATCACACACTCATTTGCAAGAGCCTAAATACATGTTACTTCTATAGATCATATTATGGAATCTATACCTTTAACTCTTAAAATATGGCTTCTAAATATTTCCTAAGGCTTCCTCTCATCTTCTTCCATCACATATGGTTCCAAACCAAGTTAGAACAAATTAAGACACTCTCTAGCCTTATCAACCATGCTTGGCTGAAACAATGGAGGAAAATGGGACCAAGGAGTTTGCAAATTTTTATTGATGGAAGGGGCACTTGGGAGGCTTCCTAGGGGTCTTAGAAAGCCAAACAAACACTTACATATGCTAGAGAATTCTTGAATCAAATAGATTTTACAATATATTCAAGAAACCCTAACTTTGTTATCTTGAAATTCAATGATTTTTCTTCCACTTTCTTTGCATTTCCTAAGTCCTCACACTCTAAATCATAGGATTCTTGCTTGCTCTAGGTCAAAAATTCCTTCGCTTTTACTAGTTCTCAAATTGGCCAAACTAACACACATAAGAAACAAAGATAGATAGATATCTACCTTGATTCCCTTACTTCTTCAAGAGCTTCTTCTTTTGGTATAGCCTTCTCTTCCAAAGTCTAATCTTTCACCTTTAAACCAAGGCTAAAATAGTCTCATATCATCCACTAAAACCATGAAAAGGGAGAGAAGAAGGAAGAGAAGGGAAGTGGTAAAGGAAGAACTAAGAAAAACCTTAATTTCCCATACCTCTTGCCTTGATTTTCTTCTCCCTTCTTCTTATGTGTTTATCTCCCTTGGGCTCTCTCTCTCTTTTGGATAGAACAAAGTTAGTTAGAATGGAGAGCAAAGAGGGGAATGTCCCTTATAAGGAATAAAAAGAAGAAATTGGTCATTAAAAATGACGTTTACGTCCCAACTTTTAGCTAATTCATTTGAGGTCCATTTTAGCTCCTTTTTCAGAACCGTTTTCTCCATCATAAAATTTAGGTCCTCTATCTTATAAAATGGCTTTAGAATAACTCAATTTGGATTTAAAACCTTCTCAAATAGAATAGTCAAAGTTTAGGTCAACTAACATTCAAAAACGTACATCGAAGGGGGTTTAAACCATTTTAGGGGTTCCTATAGTTTTTAGGGCATCTGAGAACACTGGACAACTCAATCTTTCCATTTAAAAATCCATCCTTGGTGTTTCCTTAAACAAGTTTTTCTATAACGAGGATAGCTTTCACTATTGCTAGAGCTTCCTGACAATTCTCGCCACAACTATTGTGATAAATTTTCTGAATTTTGTATAAGCCATGAACTTGCTATAGCGAATAGGCATCCTAGCTATAGCAAATTGGTACCCTCGTTATAGTGAATAGGGATCCTAGCTATAGCAAGAAGACTTAAAAAAATTCTAAAACCTTGAGTTCTTGTTTCTACAAAACTCAGATGTTACACCATGTATTTGTGAAAGTGCTTCCAATCACAGGGATAGGTAGGTCTATAAAGAGTAAGAATCTCAATTCAAAGTACATAGGTCTGTTCTAAATTCTTGATAAAGTTAGACCTATGGCTGTTAAACTTGCTTATATTGTATCCCAACTCAAAAAGTACCATCCTGACCCCTCGCATGTCATAGAATATGAAAATATACATTTACAGGATAATCTATCTTATATAGTATCACCAGATCGAATTGTGAATGCTAAGCTAAAGCAGTTAAGGAACAAAAGCACACTGCTAGTGAAAGTAGTTTGAAAAAGGCTATCCCCTGAGGAAGCTACCCAGGAGCTAGAAGAAGAAATGAGAAAGAAATATCTAGAGTTATTTTAATTAGGCATATATCTAAATTTTGAGGATAAAATTTTATTTAAAAGGGTGAAATGTAATACCCAGTCTTTCTTAAAATAATTAAAATGGTGAGTTATAAAAGAAAGACCTCAAAATCAAAGGATTAGAAGCTAAACAAAATTAGAATAATAATCTAAGCATCTAAAAATGAGGATACCAAGTTAAAGATGCACTAAAATTAGAGCCAAATGGCTAAATAAAATTATTTGAAAATGCAGTGGCATTTTTATAATTTTGAGTAACTTTTTGGAAACTCAAATAATGGAGCTTTAAATGGAAATTTTGAGTTTCAAGGTTCTCAAAGGCCCTAAAAATAATAGGTGTAAGTCCCACATTTGGTAGCAAGACCTTGTGCTAAAGCCTTATAAGTGGGAGTAATACTCTCCCTATGTGAACTCATTTCCCTGGGAGCTAATGGGAGAAGACATCTTCTAGGAAGAATAAAACCTCAGACCAAATGGGAGAAGCCATCTACCAGGGATAATATCCACGGGGCTCTGTCAGGTGTTTAAATTGTAATACCCAGTTTTCATTAAATAACAAAAACAGGTTCATTTTCAAAGTAAGTCCTGCGAAATGAATTAGTCAAGGTCCTGAAAAATTTAAGTAGCATTTTAGATTCCTAAAAATGAGAATCCAAGGTTCAGATGGAAGGAAAAAGAAATGAAATTCAATGAAAAACTTATGGAACGTAATGGCATTTTCATAATTTTGAGCAAATTTTGGAATTCACATAGGAGGGATTTTTAAATGAAAGTTTTGAGTTCTCTAGGGTTCTCAGTGGCCTTGAAAACCATAGGAAGCCTCGGGACAATTAAAACCCATTTGGCAACCTGAACTTTGACGGATTCGTTTGAGAAGATTTAGCTCCGATTTGAGTGATTCCAAAGGCATTTTACTAAATTGGGAACCTAAATTTTATAATGAAAAAGACGGTTCTAAAAAAAGAGCTAAAACAAATTTGAAACGAAAATGCCAAGAACAAAGGGCAAAATAGGAATTTTTAAAAAGTCTTTCTTCCTCCCAACTATATATATAAGGCACCCCACTCCTCCACTCATATAGTTTCATATGTTTCTGCCATAAACTAGAGAAAAACCCTAAGCAGAGTGGCGCACAAGAGGAAAAGAAAGAGGAGGAGAAATCAAAGGGCAAAGGTATAGATTGTTGGTAGTTTTTCATGCTCTTTCTTTAGCAAACCTCTTATCTTCCATTTTCCTTTCTTTCCTATGATCATATTAAAGTATATTGATCTATTTTAAGGGAGAAACAAAGGGAAAAATTTAGATTTGAAGAGAGGAGTCCAAAGAAAGGAGAATTTAAGCAAGAAAACAAGGAAAAATAAAGTAATTTCTCCTTCCATGATAGCTACCCCTTACTCCTCTTTTCTCCTTGGTTCGCCCCATTCAAGAAGCTATGGAAGGGCTTCAATATTGGGTAGAACCAAGGGTGAATCTTAGGAAAAGGAGTGTGGAGAACAAGAATATGTAAAGGGAATTAACAAATAACTATGAAAATTCAAGATAGCAATTCTAGGGTTTTATGTACTCCTTGTAAAATATGATTTGATACTTTAATTTTCATGATTAAATGAATGTTTAAATGAGTCCCTAAGATCCCCAGAAGTCTCCCCATGTGCTTCCTCCATTGAGAAAATAAAGCAAAGTCTATGAAGGCCGAATTGCTTCCTAGTCTCAGCCTAAGAGGGTTAGGATACCTAGGGAGAGCTTTAAAATTTTTCAAGCCCATTTTTAAGTCATATATGATGAGTGAAAATGAGGGAAAGCCTTAGAAAAAGTTTAGGAGGCCTAGAGAATGAATTAGTGTCTTATGTTCCATAATATGACCTAAAGAAGCAACATATAGTTAAACTTTTTGTTTTAATTGTGTGATGACTCCAAGAGGCTTAAAAAGAGTCAAGAATCATATATGAAAGAAAAGAATAGAGCCTAGAATTTATTTGATGCGTGTTGCTTCATTAGGTGCATTCTTGGAACTATAAAGGTGTTAATAGACAAAGTTAGTATTTAAGGAAGATGTGTAGCCTTCGAATTAATCCCATGAACCTGATTGGCTACCATAAATTATGTTTAGGCCAAGAGAAACCAATTCCACACCTTTGTGTGTGTGAGGCTGAGGAAAGGAGAGCAAATTCAAGGAGAAAAGTGTGTGGTTGCATCCAAGGTAGCTCACTCCTCCTTCTCTCACGCATGAATGTATGCTTGGCTTGTCTTTGAATGTGTGTATATGTATTTTAAACCATGAAAAGTGTTTTAACATGAGCTCTCATTCCATGATACGATGATGATGTTTATGCTTTTAAATGATGCTTAATGTGTTTGTTTGGGTTTGCTTAAGTGTAGAGAAGCCAAGAACCCTCTAACCATGGTGAGGATGAGCCAAGAGCCCTTAAAGTTAGTTGACACAAAGTAAAGAGTCTCCCAAAAGTGAGATTGACTCCCAAGAGTAAGGTTGAGTCAAAAACCTCTTAAAGAAATGAGTGAGGCAAGTTCAAAATCCACAAGTGAATGGATGAGGTTAATCCACTTACTTAGCAAGCCTATGGATGTTTTGTATAACTTGCTCACATGCTAAGATTATGTCTTGAATGTTCATGTCATCCATTATGTTCATGCATACATTTGCAAGACTTGTTTTGGATCTTTTATGTGTGATTGAAAGGAAGATGAGCTATTGAAATTCTTTGAATCTCATTCCCTCATCTCCAATGTTCTAACATCCTAGGTGGACCAAGTGGATAAGACAATGAGAGCCCACACCTTGGGAGATGAGATTATGACATCAAAGTGCATGGATTTTATTTCCTTAAGGCCATATAAGTGGCAAATATTGTAATCTATTATTGTATATGACCTATGACCCTATGAGCATGTATAATTATGTTAATATATCATGTATAAATGAGAAGTCATGTTATGTGAATGATATTATGTAAATTGAGCATGTAATAGTAAATTTGGCTTCTTGATGGTTTGATGGATTAGTGTATAAATGGAAGTAGAATGGCCAAATTGAGATGTACAAGGTTTAGAACCATTTGGACAATTCATACAAGTCATATTTATGCTTTTAAACTTGCCCAAGAGATGCCAAACATCAAGGGAAGTCATTTAGACACATTTGGTATCTCATATGGAGCAAAATTAACCATATTGGAAAGCTATACCACTTTTTATCCAAATGAACTCTTCTTAGCCTGAGATTTAGCATGAATTTAGAGCTTTTTGGGAAGTTAAAGTGCAAAATTTTTAGAGGTCTATGGAAAATTTGATGAATTTGCAAAGTTAGGAAATTTCTAAGTTCTTAGAGTCACAAGGTATCTTTATCTCCCTTTCTTGCATACTTTTGAGTGCTTGAATAAGTTTGAATACTTGTATGTGTTGTTGCTTGATGTATTCATGAGATATGTTTACATGATTTCCATAATAAGCTTTATGAATGAGTATGACATGTTTTTGGCTCCTAGCTCCCCTAAGACATGGAATTGAGCACAATAGTTCTTCCTTGGCCTCAGGTTGAGAAGAGTTAAACCTAGCAAGGTTATGATAATGCCATGGCAAAGAAAAGAATGATTTTTCATGTTTTATGATGCATTTGATTCATATGAAGCATGAGCATAGTATTCTTGTACCACATGCATGGTATACACTCATGGCATTCATGTATGTATAGAATTGTTTAAGATTAGCTATTGAGATTCTCCCAAATCTCACCCTCCTTGCTCCCACTAACCATTCTAGGTTCACCAAGCCAAAGCCAAGATCACAAGAAGGAATAGATATTAGGAAATGGTATATTAAGACACTATGTTGTACCAATTTTTGTTATATGTAAGTATATGACATTTTATTTATGTCATGATAGACTTATGATGTATATGATCATATTACTTCATATTTAGTGATGGAACCATGTGTAAAAGTATGAGAATAGCCATGTATAACCATGTTGGGCAATGTATATGCATTGCAATGGTATTTGATGTATAAGATGACATAAGGCATACATGTAGTCTTGGGTACTAAAGGGTCAATGTAATATCCAGTCCCTTGAAAATGTAAGAAAACATAAGGAAACACAAGAAATGTAGTATACAATTTTTTTGTTAACGTACGAAATTCATTAGATACAAAAGGAAGTCCCCCAGTTTCACCCTTTATTTGTGACTTTAGGCACGAATATCAAAAAATCGGGCAAAAATCTTATAAATCCATGACCCATGGTTAAACTCCATTTGATAAGATGGGTCTAATGATGCCACATTGTCCGGATGGCCTAGCGGAATCCAGTTCAGGATCCGGTTAGCTCGATCAGTAGCCATGAGCAAAATAGAAAAACAAAGTTGTAACAACTATAGAAATAGAAATAGCCAAAGGGCTAAGAAACCCTGAAGGAGTTTCAGGGACTAAATTGCAATAAATGAAAACTTTATAGTACAATCATAATATAGAACAGTGAAAATTACATCTACAGACCTGGATGTCCGATTGACACCAAAATTTATGAGGATCGATCTTGAGGGCCCCTGATCGATGTTTGAGGCTCAGTATGGCCAAAAAATAGAGGAAATAATATTTAGAAATTTTAGAAAGTTGTATTGTACCGTAAAACCTTCATCGGGCCTGGACACCGATTTTTAGACTGTTGTAAGGCCTAATAGTTGATTCTAAAAGCCCAATAAGAGAAGAAAAGATATAATTAGGGCTTTAGAGAAGATGAAACCTAAATATAAATATAAAATAAGAAGGAAAGAAGAAAATGATTTTAGTTAGTTTAAAGAATTAACCATGGTTAGGTTAGAAATTAACCATAGTTGAGTTAAAAAAATTAACCATGGTTACTATCCATGACTTAAGGGCAAAGAAAAGGTATCCAAGTGTGTGCCCAAGGAATTTTTGAAAGAAGATATTTAGTTATGAAATTAGAAAATCAAAGAAAAAAAGGAATGGAAGGCTAAGATTTGATCTTGAAAGGGTTGATCCAAGGGTCCAAATTTGGTATGACCATTTCATCGCCTTCACCTCCACTCCACCATTTTCATTCCACACATAAGGGAGGAGGAAAGAAAAACGTGAAGAGAGAGGGAGAGGGGAAAAAGTGGAAGAAAAAGTGAAATCAAGCAAAATTACCACCATTCTTCATCAAATTTCTTCATCTTCTTCATCCTCCAACCATTTTCTCCAAAGGGCAGCTGCATCCTCATCTTTTCTTTAAGGTGGAATGTTGCTCTAAGTGGGAAGAGAAGGGATTTTAGTGTAAGAAAGGCAAAGGAAGCAAGGATTAAGCTTAAAGAGTAAGTTTTCTCCACCTTACACTTGAAAATCACATGGTTTAAGTTAGTTTTGTTAAACCCTAGCTATGAGTCACTTTTGGACAGCATATGGATCATTAGAAATGGAGTTTATATGTTAAATATAAAGGCCTAGGAATGGAGTTTATATATTAGCTATGGAGGCCATATGAGCTCATTCATTTTGTTGTATGCTAGAACCTTGAAAAACATAAAGATTGTAATTTTTGGAGTAATGGAAATGTTAGGGAGATGCTGTCTAAATTTTTCCAAACTTTTTATGGTGTTTTCTTAATGTCTTAAAGTCATGTATACCAAATTTCAAGTTTCAAAACAAAAAGGAAGATGCTATGGAATTTTTAGAACCAAAGAAACTCACTTTTGGGCCTAAAATGGAGCTACACCATGTTATGACCAAAATGTGTAGTTGGGGCTGGAATTTGATATTTTTATCCTTTCCAATGGATTCAAAAGGGTGTTTTTAGCTAGTAATACCTATGGGAAAGCCCCCAAAACTCATGGAATAAAATTCCTAAATTTTGGCCAAGCAATGCATACTATTCGACCATAATGAATTGGAAGGGAAGGAGTTGGATTTTTCCAATTCCAATGGTCTTATTAAATTTAAAAGGGGCCATATTACTTTAGGATTTTGGGTTTATATGTTGATTGTGATGAATTATCATTATGATTATAGGATTTGATAATTGTTTGGAAACTCCAAGAGCAAGTGGATCGAGTCCTAAAGCTTGTGGAGCAAGATTGCTAAGGTAGTAGTTTTCCTTTCTCTTTCTTTAGGCTTGTGTGTTGGTATAATGATGAGTGTTATGTTATACTGAGTGTCATCAATGCTATAAGATGAGACATGTATGCTAGGATATTGCTTAGCCTTGTATGAAATTCCTTGCATCACTATGTAGTATGTGATACCTTGATTGGCATTATATTATGTACTTACATGCTAGCTTGTGAATGAGATTGGTTTATTACTACTGAGATTTCATAATCTCACCCCAAACATGACCTATGTTAGGTCCGAGCTCAGGCAAAGAAAGGGCAAAAGGTGTGGAGGCATAAATCGAGGACCTTACTTTTATTCATGCAATTAAGTATCTTGGATTCCTATATGTATGAGTTATGGTATGGTATTATAAAGTACTCAGGTATCTAATAGAGAGCCATGGATATACTCAACTCTTAAGTAAAAAAAAAAAATATGGCTAGCATGCCTAAAATGCAAGGATGCCTATGCTTATATAAAGGTAAAGGAATAAGACTATGACAAATGAGGGGTAGAATAGCCTAGTTTGTTTTAGGGGCAACTTTATATGAATTTATATGTACCCTACTAAGTAAGTATTTTTCCCTTGTAAAGGACTTAGGGAGCTTGAAGTAGAGTACTGAACTAACCTCATATGATTTTTCTAAAATTAATTATGTATTTTCAAGGTTGGGTAAAATTCTCAGAATGACCAAATGAATAGTAAAATTATATGAGGAAGTTTTTAAAAAGAAAATTTTAATCAACTCACTATTGACTCCTCTAAGTTCTATAAGAGGTATTTGTAGTAGAAAATATGTTATATAGTAAGATATAATAGTCAAATTTTGATCCAACTATTTTAGCATGATATGGAATGATTAGAAATGTCATTTACAATGGAAGAAATGTGCTCAAAGTGGAAGAAAACAAATTGGACACCAAATGCTCCAAATTAGGATTAAAATTGGTCTTAAATCTTCCATGAATAACTCCTATGTCAAAAGTGGCCTAAATGATCTAGTTTGAGACTAAGATTTGGCATGCATTTAGATCCCTTCTAGAGCTTTCTATCAAGCTAAGAACTATAACTTTTTGAATTTTACAAAATATTTTACAAATTTTTCAAGTTGCACAGAATTTTCAAAATGGTATTGTACTGTTCACACTGCATAACAATGATATTTCATGTCTTTTATGGGCAAATAAAGTCCAATGTTCATAAAATTTTTCAAGCATATAGTTGACATTATAACCTTTCAGTGGCTACTAAGATTGCCCAATTTAGAGTTGTGTAGCTCAAGATATATAGTTTTAAAATTTTGAGTTTGTCATATGTCTTCCATTTCGACCAGAGTACTATTCCATTACATTTGGTAAGGAAAATGAACTCAAATTTGCATGAAATTTTTATAGCATATAGTTTATATCCTAGGATTTTCATAGACACCTAATTTGTATGATTTGGAGTAATATAGCCCAAGTTATGAATTTTTTAAAATTAGTTCAAATTTTGGACTTATGCTGTCATCTTGGGTTAAGTAGAGTTTTAGGGTGTCCTATGAGCTAGGCAACATAAAATAAGTATGAGCAAGCTTGTTTTATGTTGAAAATGATTAGAAGAAAAGAGAAAATCAAGTTTAGACCCTTATAGCTCAAATTGAACTATAAATGGCCCATTTTTAGTGTGAAAAATTTATGAATGGATGTGAAATTTTGTTTAAAACTCCATACTTGATATGAAGGAGTTAAGTAAAGCTAGGTATGATAACTCTAAAGATAGAGCAAGGGCTTGTTTCTAAGATGGCTTAAAACTATAAGTAGTTTGGTAGTAGGTTAGTGCAACTAGTAAGAGGTATTAATGAGTTGTATACCCCTCAGTATGATCAAACTTGGTAGATGATGCATAATACTTTAAAAGAGCTCTCCACTATGGTTAGATTGATAGGTTTAGATCAGAGGTAGACAACTTCCTCTTCTTTATAGTAGGTTTCTACATCTACAGCTTTGATTGAACCTTTGTATGGTATTTGCTCCCTAGCCACACATGCTACTAATCAGTGCCCACAGTTAGACAACCGAATTGAGACTTGTGTTGGGATCTTTCTAGGTAAGCCAATGCAACAAGGACAACATAGATATTACCCATACTCTAACACCTACAATTTGAGGTGGAGAGATCACACACACTTAAGATATAGAGGAAGACAACAACAATAAAAGTATAATGCTGCAGCACCAAGTACAAAACCACCACAGTTTATTCTAATACAATAGGAGTTTGGTAAGGGAAATAACCTGGAAAATGTAATGAAGCAACTTATAGAGAAGCTTTAATAGAATGAACTTCAATATAGATAGGAAATGTAGAATATTTAAACACCGATTGGTCAGTTAGAGACCTCAATGAATGAGATGAGGAGTCAAGGATCCGGGAAATTACCCTCATAGATAGTGGTTTATCTTAGAAGTACTAATATTAGTGCCACCACCCTCAGGATTGGGAGCAAGGTCCAGGAGCCATCAGATACTACTACCATGGATAAGTCAGTATTAGTAAAAACATAAGTGGCATTAGATGAGCTTCATAAGGTAAAAAGAGCTAAAGAAGATTTTGCCTTTCCCATGTAGATGTACCCAGGGAAAGAGACAAGTTAAAGCAAAATTTGAGAAGGAGATTCTTAAGACCTTTAAGAAAGTTGAGGTTAACATACCTTTGTTAGAAGCCATTAAGAACATCCCTTAGTATGCCAAATTCTTCAAAGAAATATATACCAATAAGAGGTGGATAAAAGGAAATTAGAAAGCCAATTTTGACAAGAATGTTTTAGCACTTACATAACTTGCAATGCCCACTAAGTGTTAAGATCTAGGCACTTTCACAATACCAAGCACTATTTGCAATTTTGAGTTTTCTGGTGCTTTAATTGACCTTGGTGCTACTATTAACATGATGCCTAAGTCAGCGTATTCATCTTTATAGGTGGGACAATTAAAGCTAACTGGAATGGTTATATAACTCACAAACCAAAGCATGGCTTATCTTTTGGGAGTGCTAGACGACATCTTGGTAAAGGTAAAGGACTTAATATTTCAAGATAATTGTTATGTCATTAACATGGAGGATGATAGATATAGGTCTCATGGTTACACACCACTCATTCTAGATAGACCTTTCTTAACAATTGCTAAGATAATTATAAATATTTATGAGGGTACTCTTTCTATGGAGTTTGTTGGCAATGTAATACACTTTAATATCTTTGATGCCATGAAGCACCCATGTGATGATCATTCTATTCTTAGTGTGAGTTTGATTGATATGCTAGTTGATGATGCTAGTATTGAATTTAGGGATAACATGTTAACTAATTCTTGTGATATTGCTGAGTTTGATGATTCTTCGAGATGTACTTGTAATGGTTCTCCTATATATAATGGATGTAGAGAAATTAATGATTTTATTATTTACAATGATAGTGTAACATCCAATTATCTAAAAATAAGAGAAAACATGAGAAATATAATGTACGATTTCTCCGTAAATAAATGAAACTCACCAGATACAAAAGGAAGTCCCTTAAAATGAGATAGTTAAGGTCCTAAAAAATTTGGGAAGCATTCTAGACTCCTAAAAATGAGAATCTCAGGCTCAAATAGAAAGAAGAACAGAGCTAGAATGAAGAAACAATTTCTTCAAAAAGCTTACGAAACGTAATTTTAAGCAAATTTTGGAATTCACACAAGAGGGCTTTTTAAATGAAAATTTTGAGTTCCCCAAGGTTCTCAGAGGCCCTAAAAACTATGGGAAGACTCAAGATAGCCAAAGCCCCTCCAGTGGACGTTTTCCAACGTCGGTGTACCCAAATTTTGATGGATTCATTCAGGAAGGTTTTATCTCTGATTTGAGTGATTCCAAAGGCATTTTACTAAATTGGAAACCTTAATTTCATAATAGAAATACGGTTCTAAAAAAGGAGCTAAAACAAAGGAGAAACGAAAATGCCAAAAATGAAGGGCAAAATAGAAGAAATTTTTGAAAAGTGTGACTTACTTCCACCTATATATATGATGCACCCTTCTTCTCCCTTTATTATGCATGATCATGTTCTGCCCAAAACCAAAGGAAAACCTTAGAGGATGAGGCACACAAGAGGAGGAAGAAAAGAAGGAGAAATTCAAGGTAGAAAGGTATGGATTTTCATGGTTTTTCATACTCTTTCTCTTCCAAACCTCTTCTCCTTCATTCTCCTTTATTTTCTACAATTATAATGAAGTATATGGATCTGTTTAAGAGGAGAAATTGAGGAAAAGTTTTGGATTTGAAGAGAGGAACTCAAAGAACACAAGATTCAAGTGAGAAAAAGCAAGAAAACAAGGTAATTTCTCTTCCTATGGTTGTCATCTTTGGTTCCCTCATCTTCCATTTCACCTAACATGAGAAAACCCTAGGAGGACTTAATTTTTAGGTAGAACTAAGGCTGAATCTAAGGAAAAAGGGTGTAAAGATTAAGAATATGCAAAGGGAATTAACAAAAAACTATTAGATTTTAAGATGCAAGTTTTAGGGTTTCAATTGCACCTTATAAAATCTAATTTTGTATGATGATTCCTAGTCCTAAATAAGAGTTTAAATGAGCTCCTAAGATCCCTAAGAGACTCCCCACATGCTTCTTCCCTTGAGAAAACAAAGCAAACTCCAAGGAGCTCCATTTCCTCCACAGCCTCGGCCAAGCAAGGATAGCATAGTTAGAGAGAGTTTTAAATTTTTATAAGCCCATTCTTGAGTCATATATGATGAATGAAAATGAGAGGAGGCCTTAGGAAAAATTTAGAACTCATAGAAAGTGAGTTAGTGCTTTAAGTTCTATATTATGACCTCAAGAAGCAACATATAGTTAGGCTTTTAGTTTTAATTGTGTAATGATTACAAGAGGCTTAAAAGGAGTCAAAAATCATATTTGAAAGGAAATAATGGATCCTAGAAATTATTTAAGGGGTGTTACTTCATTAATGAGATTTATAGAATAACCTAGTATCTAAGCAAATTGTATGGCCTTAAAATTGAATTCATGAACCTAATTGGTTTCCATAAATTGTATCTAGGCCAAGAGAAAGTATCTCCACAAGTTTTTGTGTGTGTGGCTGAAAGAGGAAGCCTTGATTCAAGAAGAAAAATGTGTTATTGTGTACAAGGTAGCTCTCTCCACCTTCTCTCGTGTATAGATGTATGCTTAGCTTGTCTTAGAATGTGTGTATGTGTATTTTCAATTCATGAAAAGTATGATAGTATGATTTCATATGCCATGGTTTTATGATGACATATTATGTTTCATATGATGTTTTGATATGTGCTTGGGTTTGCTTGAGTGTGATAAGGCCAAGAACCCTTAGCCATGATGAGGATGAGCTAAGAACCCTTAAGATTGGTTGAGGGAAAGCAAAGAGTCTCCTTAAAGCAAAGTGGGCTCCAAGAGCATGGTTGAGTCCAAGAATGCATTAAAGAATGGGTGAAGCAAGTCCAATATCCACAAGAAATTGGGTGAGGCCAATCCACTTGCTTGGCAAGCCTTTGTATGCTATGTATGACTTTCTCAAATGATAAAAATGTCTCTTGAATGTTTGCACATATCCACATGACCATACATACATTTATAAGACTTGATTGCATCCATTATGTATGATTGAATGGGAGATGAGCTATTGGGATTCTTTGAATCTCATCCCCTCCTCTCCAATGTTCTAACATGCTAGGTAGACCAAGAAAGCAAGGTAGTGGAAGCCAATCACTTTGAGGATGAGAAGATGACAACAAAGTTCTTGAATTTTGTTACTTTGAAATCATACAATTGGCAAATGATGGAATCTATGGATATATATGTATCACGATGTCATGAACACATGTAATTATGATAATATGTTATGTAGGAATGAGAGAATAGGTTATGTAACCATTAGAATGTGATTTGAACATGTTATGGCCTTGTAGCTTCTTGAATTAGTTTATAGAATTTTGCATATGTGTAGATGAGATGCATTAGGGTTAGGACCATTTGGACAGCTCACATAAGTCTTAATTTAGACTTGTCCAAAAGGTGCCAAACCCTAGTGAAAGCCGTTTGGTTACTTTGGTACCTTATATGGAGCCAAAATTGACCAAAATGAAACCCTATGTCACTTTTTAGCCAAATGAGCTCTTCTTGATATGAGATTTGGTATGCAATTAGAGCTTATTGAAAGATTTATGGGAAGCTAAAGAACATAATTTTTAGAGGTCTACAGAATATTTAATGAATTTCCAAAGTTGGCAAATTTTTTAATTTTTAACTGTTGTACTATTCATTTGGTCCGAAAATGAAATCTATCACACAAGGCTAAATGATGTCCAATTGCCATAAAATTTCATACAAAGAAACTAAACATTTACAGCGACTCGTGCCAACTATAAGCACTTCATTTAGGGGTCTAAAGAGGGAGATATGAAATTTTAAAGCTTCTGTCCAATATCAAAAGCTTCATTCGACCTCAGTTACTATTCCATTGAATTCTAAGGTCTGGGCTATCTGAACTAGTCTGGAGTTATTTTTTTCTTCAAGCTAACATCCACAGCTTTCTAGATTGGTATCATTTTCATGAATTGGATTTTTTTAGAATTAATTGAATATTTTCAAAATTTGCTACAAAAATATGTGACAGCATCAGTGGCAGTTTGACCTCTGGCCCTTTTCGGATGTCAAACGTTCTCTATGATGGATGTTATGGTTGGAACATATTTTTAGTATGAAGTAGACATCCATAGCTTTCCATAATAGCTAGGAATGCATTATTTTGATCTTTCTAAAATTTGGTCAGAAAAAGGGCAAATTCTAGCTGAATTTTAATATATATATTTTAAGCTTCCCTTTATGATTTATGAGTTGTAGGCCACTTTTGATGATGCAAATGAGTTGTATCCATGTAATTAAATATGAAAATATATTGTATGAGCTCACACGATCCACGTGACACTAAATGAAAATTTTAAATATGATGCAACGAAAAGAAATTCATTATTTTTATTCCCTTTTTCATACACTTTCATGAAATTTAATGATGTGAAGCATATGAGCATCATGAAATAAGCTAGAATTTATGGTGTTATTGTATTGACTCTAAGAAACCTATTGCATGTACTGAGCAGGTTGATTCTATTGCATCTAGATCTTTTGTTAATTGCATGAATCTTATTTAGTTTTTGGTTTCTAATGAGACTATGCATATTGATATTGATTCTTTTGATGGCCATGGTGCTAGCTACACTATAGCAAGTTGGGAAAGATTCTTTAATTTCTTATGAGTTCTCTGAGAAGGATAGCGATTAACAAGCTCATACCTTCTATTGAGCAAGCTCTTACCCATGAGCTTAAGCCACTTCCAAATACACAAAAGTATGCTTACCTTGAAAAAAGAGACAAGCTTCCTGTTATTGTAACAAGTGATATTACCTAGGATGAGGAGATGAGACTTTTGGAGGTCCTAAGGAAGTAGAGGAAAGTAATAGAATGGACCTTGGTAGATATATTGGGCATTAGCCCTGAGACTTGTATGCACCAGATTTTGTTAGAAGATAGAGCTAAATCGGTGAGGCAACATAAAAAATGACTCAACTTGCTTATTCTTGGTGTGGTTAAAAAGAAATATCTAAACTTTTATTTGTTGGTATTATATATCCAATTTCTAATAACCAGTGGGTTAGTCCTATGTAGGTGGTTCCTAAAAAGACAAGGATTACAGTGGTCTGAAATGAAAGAATGAGTTAGTGTCAACTTATGTGGAAAATAGCATGAGGTTTGTATTTATTACAAGTGTTTTAACTCAGTCACTAAAAAAGACCACTACCTTCACCTTAATTAATCATATGCTTAAGCATTTAATAAAGAAGTCTCATTACTATTTCCTTGATGGATTTTTAAGGTATTTCCATATATGTGTAGCCTCATAGGACTAGGAAATGATAACATTCACTTGCCTATTTGGAACTTTTGCCTACAAAAAAATGCCTTTTAGTCTTTGTAAAGCCCTAGGAACTTTCTAACAATGTATGGTTTCCATTTTTAGTAATTTTCTAGAAAATTATATGGAAGTCTTTATGGACAATTTCACTGTGTATGGGAATTTTTGTAAGATTGTTTGTCTAGTCTTAATAGGGTTCTAGAGAGATGTGTAAAGAAGAACCTTGCACTTAATTTTGAAAAGTGTCACTTTATGATTCGAAAATGCATTTGTATATGAGAAGGGCATAGAGGTTGTTAAGGCCAAGATAGATGTTGTCACTTCTTTACCATCCCAGACATGTGTTCGAGAGGTTTAGTCTTTCCTAGGTCTCATAAGTTTTTACTGGAGGTTCATATAGGGCTTTAGTAAGATTGCATTACCACTGTCTAAGCTTCAATAAAAAGATGTTTGGTTCCTATTTGATGATGTATGCAAAGCAGCCTTTGATAAGCTTAAGAGGAGATTAGCTTCCCACCCCTTATTCAGCCTCCTGATTAGAGTCTTCCATTTAAGCTTTTGCGTGATGCTTCCAATTATGCTCTAGGAGCAGTGTTGAGCTAGATAGTGGATAAAAAGTTACATGTGATAGCTTATGCATCTAAGACCTTGGATGGGGCCCAAGTAAGCTATACCATCACAAAAAAGGAGTTTCTTACTATTATTTTTACTTTAGATAAATTTAGATCTTATTTGCTTGACATTAAGGTTATTGTTTTCATTGAGCATGCAGCCTTAAAGTACTTGATGAAGAAGCCTGATGTGAAACTGAGGTTGATTAGATAGATGCTTTTGCTTCAAGAGTTCAACATAGACATTCATGATAAAAGTGGAGCAAAGAACTTGGTTGCTAACTATTTGAGTTGGATTGAGGCTCAGAAGGTAGATTCCTTCCTTATTAATGATAACTTTCTAGGTGAGCATTTGTATGTCGTGCATAGTTTCTACCTATGGTACATGGACTTAGTGAATGATCTAGCTACATTTAAATGGCCTATTAACTTGAGTAATCAATTGAATAAGTTAAAGAATGAAGCTAGATATTATTTATGGGATGATCCATACTTGTGGAAGATAAGTAGTGACCAAGTGATTAGATGTTATGTGCTTGATGTAGAGTTTGAGTCTATTTTAAGATTTTCTCGTACTTTTGCATGTGGAGGTCACTTTAGTCCAAAATGAACAACTAAGAAGGTTCTAGGTAGTGGATTATATTGGCCTACCTTGTTTCATGATGCCTATGATTTTTATAAGAGGCATGCTAGGTGTAAACAAGCAAGGAGCATATCTAGGAGAAATGAAATGCTACATAGCCCATTTTTTTTTGAGATATTTGATATTTTAGACATTGATTTTATGGGATAATTTCCTATTTCTTTTGGCTTTGCATATATCTTATTAGCTATTGATTATGTCTCAAAGTGGGTGGAAGCAAAGCCCACTTGGACTAGTCATTCTTCTGTAGTTGTAGAGTTTGTTTGCTCTCAGATTTTCTATAAGTTCAGTATTCCTAGAGCCATCATTAGTGACCAAGGCACTCACTTTTGTAACCAAAGTATACAAAACTTACTTAGTAAGTATGAGGTCATGCATAAAATGGCCACTCTTTTCACTTCTAAACAAATGGCCAAGTAGAAATTGCTGGAGATTGTGCCCTAGGCCAATCATTATATTGCGAATATTATTTTTATTATGAAATAAGAGTTTTCTTTTTATTACATTATCATATTATTTGCATGTTTATATATAATAATATCCATGGATAAATCATTTTTTGGATTATCCAAAATGTCCCTAGTCAATCATCATTGTGGGAACAATGATGAATTAAGACTAGTATGATTTTGATTAATTAAGTGTTAATTATATATGATGATATGAATCAAAAATCATAGGCATGTGTTAGAGAACAAAATGTTGGATAGACCCATCATGAGATAAGCTACATGGATTAGGTCATAAGTTTATCTTATGTATAACCGTGTCATTGATCCCTTGGACCTAAGATCACCATAGATTCCTACATGAAGGACACTGTACTTTGGCATAGTCTAATGTCACCTTTAACTGGGTGATTATAAAGACTATGATCAGGTATAATGGAATTCATGCAGAGGAAGATGAGTGGTCAAGATGGAATTTGTCCCTCTGGTTAATAGAGAGATATCTCTGGGCCCCTCGATGAGTGTGACTGAGAAATGCATGGCCATGCTCAGATGGAAAAGGTTCTATCTTATATCAGTCTACTCGGAGATCGAGAAAGATTACGATCGAGCAAGTTGAGGATGACATTTTCATGCCTCATACTCAATCTAGATATCGTGTGACAAAAGACATATGATAGGGTTATAAGATAGGTTGGATCGGATCACCGATCCTGTATAATTTAGATAGTCATAATGTCTTGCTAGAGGCCGCTTGTGATTTGTGGGTCAAACAGTGTAGTTGGCCCACTGCCAACATCATATGGGCCTGCAGGGTCGCACACAAAAACGGACCAACTCGGGCTAAAATGTCCACATTTATTGAATCAGAAATGTGTCTAGATTCAATGAATATCTAGGATTGAGGAATTATTTATATATATAAATAATTAAATTCGAAATATATTATATATACTATATTTGATATTATATATATATATGTATATATATATGAATTAATTTAAATTTGATTCTATTAGATAGATTTATATTTAAACTAATCAGATAATTTAAATTTAATTCTATCAGATAGATTTAAATTTATACTAATCAGATAATTTAAATTTGATTCTATTAGATAGTTTTAAATTTAAACTAATTAGATAATTTAAATTAAGCTCTAGATATTGTTAGTTTAAATTTAAACTATAGGATATATTTGAATTTAAACTAATAGATATATTTCATTAATTTTGATTAATTAAATATATCTGAAACTCTAGTCTATAAATAGGGTTTTCATATCCGAAAAGGATAGCTAGAGCTGCCTTCAAAATCCTTAGAGAGAGAGACATCGTACGGAATTGTACGAAACGTCGTACGGACTGTACAGATTTGTACAGACAGGCTGCTAGCATACCGTTTGAGTTGCTGAACCCCGTTCATGTGGATACCAGTAGAGGGAGCTGATCTGTGGTCAATTCCTATGATCCAAATAAAAGTAAACAACAAACTCAATCGACAAAAAAAGGTAATTCTCTAAATCTATTCAGTTTAAGCGATTTTGACAGATCCTTGGTGGGAATTGGGATCAAAATTTAAACGTTTCCGCTGTGTGCCTCCCATGATTCCCAACAGAAATTTCCAACCACAAAGTGAAGCAAATTTTAAAGAAGGCAGTGTAGTCCAATAGGAAGGATTGGAGCGAGAGGCTAGATGATGTTTTATGGGCTTATAGGACCACCTACATGACTTCAATTAGTGTAATATTCAGCTTTTGTTAAACGACAGAAACATGTACATTTTCAAAGCAAGTTCCTTAAAATGAGTTAGTTAAGGTCTCAAAAAATTTAAGTAGCATTCTAGACTCCTAAAAAATGAGAATCCTAGGTCAGACGGAAAGAAAAACAAAGATAGAATGAAGAAATGAAATTAAACAGAAGGCTGACGAAATGTAATGGTATTTTTGTAATTTTGAGCAAATTTTGGAATTCACACAAGATGGCTTTTTAAATGAAAATTTTGAGTTCTCCGGGGTTCTTAAATGCCCTGAAAACCATAGGAAATCTCGAGACAGTTAAAACCTTTCTGATGGACGTTTTCCAATGTCAATTGACTTGAATTTTGAAAGATTCATTCAGGAAGATTTTAGCTCCAATTTGAGTAATTCCAAAGGCATTTTACTAAATTAGGAACTTAAATTTTATAATGAAAAAGACAGTTCAAAAAAAGAGCTAAAACAAAACGAAAATGAAAATGCCAAAATGAAAGGGCAAAATTGTTATTTTTGAAAAGTGTTTCTTAAACCCACATATATATATATATATATAAGGTGGCCCACCTCCTCACTTATTTGGCTCATTTAGTTTCCACCCTAAACTACAGAAAGAACCCTAAGAATGAGGTGCACAAGAAGGAGAAGAAGAGAAGGAGAAAAACAAGGCAAAAGGTATATAATTTCTTTGTTTTTTTATGCTTTCTCTTTAGCAAACCTCTCCTCCTCCATTTCCCCCTCTTTTGTAACATCCAGTCCCTCCGTAAACGTGAGAAACGCAATGTTCAGTCTCTTTGTAAATGGCATAAATGGGCCAAATACAAAAGGAAGTCCCTGAAATAGAAGGATTTGCGGCCAACTAAAATTATGATAAAATTTTAAATATTTGAAAATGAAGAGTTGAGCCTTGAGTTGCCCAGAAATCAAGGCCAGAGTGATTCAAAAAAATTTGCCAAAAGGCTAGTGGCATTTTTGTAAATATGGGCACTTTATGAAAAACACACAAGAGGGCTTTTTAAATGAAAGTTTTGAGTTCTTCGGGGTTTTCAGAGGCCCTGAAAATCATGGAAAACCCCGGGACAGTTAAAACCCCTCCGGCGAATGTTGTCTAACATCAGTTGACCCAAACTTTGACTGATTCATTCGGAAAGGTTTTAGCTCCAATTTGAGTAATTCCAAATGTATTTTACTAAATTGGGAACCTAAATTTCATAATGGAAAAGACATTTCTCAAAAAAGAGCTAAAACAAAGGAGAAACAAAAATACCAAAAACAAAGGGCAAAATTGGAATTTTTGAGAAAGTGGAAGCTTCTTGAACACACTTGAAGTTTCTTATTTCTTCTCCTCTCCATTTGCACGACCCATTCTGCCTAAAAACCAGAAAAAACACCAGCTCTCTTAGGCACACCATGGAGGAGAAGAAAGGAGGAGAAAAAGTATGGAAATGGTAAGGAATTTCATGGTTTTTCATGCTTTCTCCTTTCCAAACCTCTCCTTCTCCATTTCCCTTTCTTTCCTATGATTATAATGAAATTTATAAATCTGATTCAAGGGAGATATTCAAAGGAAAGTTTGGCTTTAAAGAGAGGAGCTTGGAGAAATCAAGATTCAAGCCAAATTAAGCAAGGAAACAAGGTAAAAATGCATCCTATGGTTGATACCTTTCATCACACTTCTTCTCCATTTTGACCTAGACTTAGATAGACCTAAGGAGTCAAATTTGTAACCCAACCAAAGGTGATTCTTAGGTATTTGATGGAGAGGAATAAGAATATGCAAAGAAAACCAAGAAATAGGCATTAGAAATCAAGATGCAAAACCTAGGGTTTTAAGTGCACCTTCTAATTTCTGAATTTGTATGATGCTTCCTAGGTCTAAGTAAGAGTATAAATGAGTTCTTGAGGCACCAAAGATGTGCCCCACAAGCTTCCTCTCTCAAGAAAACAAAGAAAACTCCATGAAGCCCAAAACCTAGGCATGTCTCGCCCAAGAAGAGTTCTAGGTGTGGGGGAGAGTTTTAAAGTGAGGGGAGGCCTTGGAAAAAATTTAAAACTCATAGAAAGTGATTTGGTGTCTTAGGTTCCATATTATGACCTAAAAAAGCAACATGGTACTAGGCCTTTTGTTTTAATGGTGTGATGACTCCAAGAGGCTTAAAAGGAGTCAAGAATCATATTTGAAAGAAAAGAATGAGGCCTAGAAGTCATTTGAGAGGTATTGCTTCATTAGGTGCCAATATGGACCATAATGGGGATTATAGAGCAATCTAGTACTTAAGCAAGTTGTATGATCTTAGAGATTGTTTCATGAACCTAATTGGCTCCCATATATTGTATTTAGGCCAAGAGAAACCATCTCCACCAATTTTTAGGTGTGTGACCGAAAGAGGAGGCTTGAATCTTAAAGGAAAAGTGTGTGTTTGTATACAAGGTAGCTCTCTCCACCTTCTCTCATGCATAGATATGTGTTTAGCATGTCTTAGAATGTGTGTATGTGTATTTTCAAGCTATGAAAAGTATGATAGCATGCCTTTATATGCCATGATTCTTAATGCCATATTATGTCTTCAAATGAGTACATGATGTTTGTTTGAGTTTGCTTGAGTGTGGAGAGGCTAAGAACTCTTCCCTTTGGTGAGGATGAGCCAAGAATCCTTGAGCTTGGTTGAGACAAAGTAAAGAGTCTCCCAAAAGCAAAGTAGACTCCTAAGAGAATGGTTGAGTCCAAAGTGCTCAAAGAATGGGTGAGGCAAGTCCAAAATCCATGAGGAGAATTGTGAGGCAAATCCAAACACTTAGTGAGCTCTTGGATGTCTTGTATGATTGATTCACATGCCAAGATTGTTTTTAAAATGTGCATGTCTTACATTTTTACCATGCATGCATTTGTGAAGCTTGCTTTGCACATATTATGTATGATTGAATGGGAGATGAGCTATTGGGATTCTTTAAATCTCATTCCCTCCTCTTCAATGATCTAACATGATAGGTGAACCAAGTGGATATGCTAACGGGAGCCAACAACCATAAAGGAAGGAGATTAACAAACTTATGCCTTGGTTTTAGCCATTTTGGAGCCATAATGATGGTTTATCATGTATATGATGTTGTATATGTACTATGAACATTGAGACATATGTAAATATACTAATATGTGATGTTGAGATGTATGATTCTTATATATGACCACTAGCCCATGTTTTGAGTATGTAATGCCATAGTATGAAAGTTTAAAGTTTGATGGAAATATGCGTAAGTGTAGGTTGAATGGCCAAAATGAGATGTATGAGGTTTATATTCACAAACTAGAGGTCATAAGCTTTCTGTGGCCACTGAGATCACCCCATTTGGAGGTCTGAACAGAGAGTTATGCATTTTAGAAGTTGATTGTCAATACCAGTGCTGCCCTAGGAGTTCAGTTATTGTTCCATAGGTTCCCGATAGCTAAATGTATCTATTTCATTCTGGAATTATTTTTAGTATCAAGTTAACATTTTTAACTTTTCAGAATGACTGAATTTTTATGATTTTGATTTTTATAGAATTAGTTATGAATTTCAGCAATTTGTATCAGTAAACTGAATAGCAGCCCAGGCAGCTAGCGACCTTTGTAGCTTCTTGGATGTCAAACATCCTGAGTGATGAATTTTGTGACCTGGGTGTATTTTTATATGAAGTAGACATCCTAATCTTTCCAGAATGACAAAGATTTCATGATTTCTATTTTTATAGATTTAGTTATGATTTTCCAAAGTTGGGTCAAAAAATGGAGCAAATCTGGCCGAAAATATGCTTGCTTATTTTGAGCTCCATTTCCGTTGCCATGAATTGTAGGCATGTTTTTGTGATGTAAATGAGTTATAATGATGGAATTAAATATGAGAAAACATAATAAGATTTGCATGGCCCACGTGACACCGAATGGAATTTTGAGGCCCAGCGCAATGCTAAAATGAGCATTATTTCTTTGCCTTTTTCATGCAAAACTCACATGATTCATGATATTAAGTTATGTAAAGGCATGGGATAAGTTAGAATGAGCTAGAATTTATGGTGTTACATTTTTTGGTATCAGAGCAAAGTTCTAAGCTCTTTTGGATTGGATTTGGCTTGAGGAAGTAGCATTAGGGCTGTGTCAAGACTTGAATGGATAAGTAAAGCCTTGTATGAGACTTGTTGGGTGTGTGAGGATAGGTAGTGGTTTTATTCATATAAGTAAGTTGTAGGATGGTCTTAGAGTAGCTAGTGGACACTGGGAAAGGTTGGCCTCTAGAGTTGCTAGAGCAGAGTTGAGGTATCCGACAGCTAGAGCTTAATGAAATATGATAGCTCGCCGGGATCAGTGGCAAGCCCTAGATATGAACAATGAGACATGATCTCGTTGATATAAAGAGGCTTGCTAGAGAGAGGATGTGAGGCCTAATTCTCCCTGGTAGTCATACTCAGACCATTCCGAGATGTCCTGCTTAATGCAGAAAGAAGTAGTGATGCAGCGCGGCATAAGATGAGATTGCAGCTGCATAAGACCAGTTTAGAGGGGAATGAGAAAGAGAGTTACCCCTTAGCCACAACACCCAAATATCTAGATGAATTCCAGAACCCAAAAGGTTAATTCCCTCTGGCCAGAGGTTTAACTTACAAGCTACACCCCTTAGAGCCTGACAACCCTGAGATGACAATTAGTTATGCATGAATAAAGCAAGAGGTAGAACCCTTTAGCTTGATGATGGGCTAGATATAGAGGCAATAAGGCTCAAGTTGGTAGCTAAAGATAAAAATCCAATCCATGAAACAGTAAGCCAATTAGAGGCTATTAGTTGTGGCCAATACTTAGACAAGAAACTAGGGTGAACTCAAGGCTAATTAGTCGCAACAAATGACAGTAAGAAATTAATGGGCTTAGCAGTGAGACTGGGAAAGAGCTCAATGTCAAAGAAAGTTAGACACAGGGACAGTAAGGTTGTTGAGACTCGCCTATGAGGAGTTAACTCCAACCTAGAATGTTAACCCTGTGAAAATGACGATGGACTGATATAATGAGTTTAGGGCCACTTAGACACTGCCAGGAAAAACCTTGTTAACAGGGTCTTAAATTTCTCATGGCAATATACGAGATCTTGTTGCCAAGATCCTAGACCCTGTTGACATAATATTTATATAGCCTTGAAACTTATATAAGATAAGACTACCAGCAGTGAGGCACCTAGCGAGTGGCCTAGAAAGGTATACCTCATAGGTAATACCTAGAAGTAAGTATAAGTAACCAATAATAGAGGCTCAGAAAAGAATAAGGATAGTTAATAAGCTATGGGTCCAATGAGATGGCTAGCCAGGCTGAGCATAAGCTAAAGCCTGGAGAAGATGACTAGTAGCATCGTTCCAGGTGAGATATATAAATAAAAAGCTAAATGAAAGTTCTCCCTAGAGTGAAAAAGGGAAGATGAGATATCCTCATATAAGGGAAACCACCTAGTAAGGATTAGTAAAGTCCCCTAGATAGACCCCTCGATTGTAGAGTATAGTAAGCAAAGAAGCGAGGAAGAGCTGAGAAATTAACCATAGAAGATATGCCCTCGCTTTAGTAACAACCAAATGTATAGATTAAGCTCAGAAAGGTAAACAGATAGGGGTCTGATAGTTAGTTAGATAAGCTCCCTAATATGAGAATAGTACAGGGTTAAGGCACATACATGGTCAGAGCACCCAGTAGAGCATGAGCTTCAGCGAGGTAGAATCTAGACATTGAGAATATGCGTTTTGGATTGAGTTAGCAGAATCCTAGAAATATCATACTGTGCTCCTAAGGATGAGGCCAAAGAGGCTGAACAGAGAAAAAGCCTAGCTCTGATATGTATGTAGAAATAAGTTAGTGCCTTAATACCCTCAGGGAAGCTCGAGAAAGCTAGAGACTGCCTAAGAAGGCGAGCCCCGTCTTATGTAGAGAAAGAAGGTAAGCCTAGAGAAAGAATGTAAGCCAAGAGCACTATAGAATGACATTCCTAGGATTTTATAAAATAAAATCCTCCTTACCAAGGGATGGTCTAGTTAAGAGCAGAGCAAGAGTATGAGTAAAAAGTAGACCCCCTTTAATGTTATAGAGACTAATTAAGTGGAGGAACCCTGGGAAAATGCAGGTGCTCTTGAGCGCAAAGAAACCTAAACTAGCAAGTAGAATATCTTTTTACCTAAGTAAGAGGATAAGAAAAATAGAAAGAAAAGATGTGACAGTGTTCAAGCTGAGGACATATTAGATTGAGAATAGATATTCAGTCAATGTGCTTGAGTACTTAAGAAGGTACATCTGTCCTTGGCATAGACACCCTTCCAGCACGATAGTGCCTGAAGTAAAAATAGCAGGGTGATATAAAGAGACCTCGAGATGTAGTAGAGGAAGAATCTTACTTTCCCCAAGTATTCTATGAGAATAGGGCAGATAGAGAAATGCAAGAAAGGAATACTTTAGATTATTTGGAAACTTGTAATATACGGGCGATAATGGCCTTAAGCTCAATCATGAGGCACCTGTGTATTAGTGTTTGATGTTATAGTTTGCTTGCAACAATGGTTACATGATATTGGGTCTGGCCAACCTAGTAGTAATGTGACTTGAGTGCGTAGCAATCGATGGCATCAATCATCAAAGTGTCTCGATAATTGAAAGGTATCCTAGTTAGCTAGATAATGAGATAAGTCAGAAAAGAAAGGTAAAAGGATTCTAATAATATTAAAATATTGAGAAAAGCATACAGAAAGGAATCCCCAGTAGAAAATATTCAGATTCAATATGCATAGCCCGAGTCCCTTATAGTATATGTAAATAAAATAAATAGGGACCAGTGTATAGCCTCTCTCCTACTAGAGATGTTTATTACACTCAGTATGTGAGATGTCTTAGTGTCAAGGCACTTAAAAGCAGAACGTGGCCATAGTGAGAACTGCAGGATATGAGAAGAGAGTTAGAATGAGTACATGTAAGTTAGTAAGTCAATAGAGTAAGAAATGAAAGTCCAAGCAAAAAGGGACTGAAGTGGGAATTTGAAGATCCTATGAGGAACGATGAATGAAAATTTAAAATGCTCCCTAGTATTAGTATGATGGGATCCTAGAGAATGAGATGACACAGAACCCACTTCGCACGAAGAGCATGATGTACTTCTGAGTTTAGCCTCTTAGTGAGCAGTCTAACGATCTCCTTGATGTACAGCTAGGCTAACTTATCTAGGGTATAAGTGGTTTTCATAGGTAAGAAGTACGCTGACTTTATTAACTTATCCACTATTATCCATATTGCATCATACCCCGATGATGTCCTGGGTAAACCCATGACAAAATCCATAGCTATGCTATCCTATTTCCACTCCGGGATATCTAGGGGCTGAAGCAACCCAGCTGGTTTATGATGTTCTATTTTTACTCTCTGGCATAGCTTACCACCTTCAGATAGATGGACAGATGGAGAGAACCATCCAAACCCTGGAGGACATGTTGAGGGCGTGTGTATTAGAAATGAAAGGGAACTGGGATACATACTTGCCTTTAGCGAAGTTTGCCTATAATAACAGTCATCATGCAAGTATACAGATGGCACTGTATGAGGCATTGTATAGGAGGAAGTGTAGATCCCAAATGTGTTGGGTTGAGCTAGGAGAGCAGAGCCTCATAGGCCTAGAGTTAGTGGACCAAACCTTTAGACAAATAGAGACCATCAGAAAGAAACTTCTGACGGCCCAGAGTAGACAGAAAAGTTACGCAGATAAACGTAGGCAGCTATTAGAGTTTGAAATTGGAGACCATGTCTTCATTAGAGTGTCTCCAGTCACAGGGATAGTTTGGTCCATCAAAAGCAAAAAGCCCAGTCCAAAGTACATAGGTCCTTTTCAGATTCTTGATAAAGTAGGACTTGTGGCATACAGACTAGCCCTTCCTCCGAACCTAAGCTAAGTCCATAATGTCTTCCATGTTTCCTAGTTGAAAAAGTACTAGCCCGACCCCTCACATGTCATAGTATATGAGAATGTGCAGTTACAGGATGATCTATCATACATAGTATCACCAGATCGGATCGTGGATGTTAGACTCAAGCAGTTACGGAATAAGATAATACTGCTGGTGAAAGTGGTTTGGAAAGGGTTATCTCCTGAGGAAGCCACCTGGGAACTAGAGGATGACATAAGAAAGAAATATCTAGAACTCTTCCCATAAGGTATGTTATCTAAATTTCGAGGACGAAATTTTTAAAAGGCAAAGAGAATTGTAATGTCTGGTTTTTGTTAAACGACGAAAACGAGTACATTTTCAAAGCAAGTCCCTTGAGATGAGTAATTCAAGGCCAAATAAAATTTGGATAAAATTTTAAATAATAAAAAATGAGGATTTGAGCCTTGAGTTGCCCAAAAATCGAGGTCGGGGTGATTCAAACAATTTGCCAAAAGGCCAGTGGCATTTTTGTAAATAAGTAGACTTTTTGGAAAACATACAGAAGGGCTTTTGAAATGAAAGTTTTAAGTTCTACGGGGTTCTCAGAGGCCCTAAAAGCCATGTGAAGCCCCGGCATTGGTAAAGACCCTTCGGTGCAATTTTTCCAATGTCAGTTGACCTAAACTTTGGCCGATTTGTTTGGAAAGGTTTTAGCTCCGATTTGAGTGATTCCAATGCCATTTTTCTTAATTGGAAACTTAAATTTTATAATAGAAAAGATGGTTCTCTAAAAGGATCTAAAACAAAGGAGAAACGAAAATGCAAAGTATGAAAAGGACAAAATTGAAATTTTTGAAAAAGTCACTTTCTCCTCCATATATATAGGTGGCGCCCCACTTTCCTCCCCATTTGGAATCAGATAATTTTGTAAATAAAAAGCTAAGTGAAAATTCTCCCTAGAACAAAAAAGGAAAGATGAGACATTCTAAGTTGGGGGAAAACTACCTCGTAGTGGTTAGTAAAATTCCCTTAGATATACCCTCTGATTGTAGAGCATAGTGATAACGAAAGCGAGGAAGAGTTGAGATGGTTTCTCTTGGCCTAAATACAATATATGAGAGCCAATTAAGTTCATGAAACAATCTCTAAGACCATATAACTTGCTTAAGTACTAAATTGCTCTATAACCCCCATTATGGTCTATATTAGCACCTAATGAAGCAACACCTCTCAAATGACTTCTAGGCCTCATTCTTTTCTTTCAAATATGATTCTTGACTCCTTTTAAGCCTCTTGGAGTCATCACACCATTAAAACAAAAGGCCTAGCACCATGTTGCTTTTTTAGGTCATAATATGGAACCTAAGACACCAAATCACTTTCTATGAATTTTAAACTTTTTCCAAGGCCTCCCCTCACTTTTATTCATCAAATATGACTTAAGAATGGCCTTAGAAAAATTTAAAACTCTCCCCCACAGCTAGAACTCTTCTTAGCTGAGACATGCCTAGGTTTTAGGCTTTATGGAGTTTTCTTAATTTTCTTGAAGGAGGAAGCTTGTGGGGAGCATCTTTGGTGTCTCAAGAACTCATTTATACTCTTACTTAGGCCTAGGAAGCAACATACAAATTCAGAAATTGGAAGGTGCACTTAGGTTTTGCATCTTGATTTCTAATGCCTAGTTCTTGGTTTTCTTTGCATATTCTTATTCCACTCCATTAAATGCCTAAGAATCACCTTTGGTTTGGTTAAAAATTTGACTCCTTAGGTCTGTCTAAGTCTAGGTCGAAATGGAGAAGAAGTGTGATGAAAGGTATCAACCATAGGATGCATTTTTACCTTGTTTCCTTGCTTAATTTAACTTGAATCTTTGTTTCTCCAAGCTCCCCTCTTCAAATCCAAACTTTCCCTTAAATATCTCCCTTGAATCAGATTTATAAACTTCATTATAATCATAGGAAAGAAAGGGAAATGGAGAAAGAGAGGTTTGGAAAGGAGAAAGCATAAAAAACTATGAAATTCCTTACCATTTCCTTACTTTTTCTCCTCCTTTCTTCTCCTCAATGGTGTGCCTAAGAGAGCTGGTCTTTTTTTCTGGTTTTTGGGCAGAATGGGTAGTGCAAATGGAGAGGAGAAGAAATAAGAAACTTAAAGTGTGTTCAAGAAGCTTCCACTTTCTCAAAAATTCCAATTTTGTCCTTCGTTTTTGGCATTTTCGTTTCTCCTTCATTTTAACTCCTTTTTTAGAACCATCTTTTCCATTATGAAATTTAGGTTCCCAATTTAGTAAAATACCTTTGGAATCACTTAAATTAGAGCTAAAACCTTCTTGAACGAATCAGTCAAAGTTTAGGTCAACCGATGTTAGAAAACGTTCACCGGAGGGGTTTTAACTGTCCTGGGGCTTTCCATGGTTTTCAAGGCCTCTGAGAACCCCGAAAAACTCAAAACTTTCATTTAAAAAGTCTTCTTGTGTGTTTTTCAAAAAGTACCCATATTTACGAAAATGCCATTGGCCTTTTGGTAAATTTTTTGAATCACTCTGGCCTTGATTTCTAGGTAACTTAAGGCTTAACTCCTCATTTTCTAATATTTAAAATTTTATCATAATTTTATTTGGCCCTAAATCCTTCTATTTCAGGGACTTACTTTTGTATCTGGCCCATTTCTGCTATTTACAGAGAAATCAAACATTGCGTTTCTCATATTTATGGAGGGACCGGATGTTACATTCCTCCCCCCTTTAAATAAATTTTGTCCTCAAAATTTAGGGGTACACTTTCTCTTACTCTTTTAGTCTAGCTAACTGTTCTTTTCTTTCCCTTCTTCTTAGCTCTAGATGCTTTCTCAGCTATTTTATTCTTTCAGCCAGGGAACTTTTATTACTAGCTCTTAATAAAGGCTCTACTACTATAAAATACTAGCTAGTTCTTTCTCATAAGGGAAAGAAATTTTCTGACTCTGGAGGCCTATCCTAGATTACTCTACAACCTCCATTATGGTTCATATTGGCACCTAATGAAGCAACACCCCTCAAAATGATTTCTAGGCATCATTCTTTACTCTCAAATATGATTCTTGACTCCTTTTAAGCCTCTTAGAGTCATCTGTAGAATATTTGATGATTTTTTGAAATTGGCAAATTTTATGGACTTGGTCTGCTGCACTATTTATTTGGTCCAAAATTATTTTCTGTCACACGAGGCCCAAATGATGTCCAATTGCCATGAAATTTTATACAAAGAAACTAGGCAATCATAGTGACTCGTGCCAACTAGAAGTACCTCATTTGGAGTCTAGAGAGAGAGATATGAATTTTTGAAGTTTCTGTGCAGTATCAGTGATTTTGCCCGACCAGAAGTACTGTTTTATTGAGTTCTGGAGTCTGGGCTTGATGAACTAATTTGGAAATATTTTTCCTCTCTAGTTAACATCTACAACTTTCAAGATTAGTATCATTTGCATGGATTGGATTTTTGTGGAATTAATTGAAAATTTTCAAAATTTTCTGCAGAATTTTGTGATAGTTCCATATTTCAGTCGGACCTTTGGACCATTTTGGATGTCAAACGTCCTGGGTGATGAATCTTGTGACCTGGGCATATTTTTAGTGTGAAGTAGATATCCTATCGTGTTAATGTTAACCTGTTCGTAGGATTAACATTTCTTTTGGTGGACTCATTTACACATCTTGGGAGGTAACTTATTTCACATCACATCTCCCGTATCCTCTCTGAATGGCCACTTATGACATCTCATCATCTTTTCTAATCATTAGAGCCATTGAAGGTTTCTATCTATCTGCTTATTTACATATTCCGTTTACTATTTATCTCTACGTTCTTTCTTACTAGCTCATCCCATAATTAAAATTTGCATTTCTTTCTGTCATAGGCCTCACATTTTAGTTACTTACTGGGATTACAACTCCTTTGAGGACTTTCTACTTTTATGACCCCAATTTCTCTATTTACTATTACATCTGTTTTTGTAGGCTAAGACTTTTCTTACTTTCTTTGCTCACTTGTAATGACATTTTATAGTCCCTCATTTCAACACTGATAGGCCAAACTTGTATGTCTCATACTGTCATTGAAGAGCTACTACCACTGACTACTGCTGAGTTCTAGTGGGATGCTAGCTATTCTCACAGTTTTGCTCACTAGAGATATACTATACCACTTACCTCATATAAAAATTGCACCTGACCCCTTTCTGAATACATAAGCTAGTATGAAGGGATCTCTCTATCCCTTAGTCAGGGCTATTGTCTACTAGGTAGTGGTTCATCTGGCTCTAACTCTGGAAAGTTTATTTTTGCTTTTCTCATCCTATACTGTGCTCATCTCTAAAGAGAGCTAGTCAGTGGTCTAACTATCTGAGTAAAGCCTTCATATCTCTGTAGCAATAGTCTACTAGACTTGGAAAGTCTGTAGTCTCTGAGACAAAGGCTAGCTAAAATTGTACTAGTCTCTGAGACTAACTACTCTGTAAAACTATCTCAGGCTGTCATCTCTACCAGAAATCTATCTTGTTGTGGCTAGGGCTCTCTGTAACTCTGTGGAATCTACTGTGACCCCTAGGTCTACTGCGACCTCTCAAAGCCCTGCTAGGGTCTATTGCAACCTGCTGTGCTATGCTGGGATCTACTGCGATCCATCTCTGGAAGACGTCAAAGCCTAAGAGGCTTTGTGAGCAGTTTAAACGTAAACGTGAGAGGAGGCTTGAATCCTAAAGGAAAAGTATTTGTTTGTATACAAGGTAGCTCTCTCCACCTTCTCTCATGCATGGATGTGTGTTTAACATGTCTTAGAATGTGTGTATGTGTATTTTCAAGTTATGAAAAGTATGCTAGCATGCCTTTATATGCTATGATTCTTGATACCATGTTATGTCTTCAAATGAGTACATGATATTTGTTTGAGTTTGCTTGAGTGTGGAGAGGCCAAGAACTCTTCCCTTTGGTGAGGATGAGCCAAGAACCCTTGAACTTAGTTGAGATAAAGTAAAGAGTCTCCCAAGCAAAGTAGGCTCCCAAGAGTATAGTTGAGTCTAAAGTACTCAAAGAATGGGTGAGGTAAGTCCAAAATCCATGAGGAGAAGTGTGAGGCCAATCCAAACACTTAGTTAGCTCTTGGATGTCTTGTATGATAGATTCACATGCCAAGATTGTTTTTAAAATGTGCATGTCTTACATTTTCACCATGCATGCATTTGTGAAGCTTGTTTTGCACATATTATGTATGATTGAAAGGAAGATAAGCTATTGGGATTCTTTGAATCTCATCCCCTCCTCTCCAATGATCTAACATGATAGGTGAACTAAGTGAATATGCTAATGGGAGCCAACAACTCTAAAGGAAGGAGATTGACAAACTTATGCCTTGGTTTTAGCCATTTTGGAACCATAATGATGGTTTATCATGTATATGATGTTGTATATATACTATGAATGTTGAGACATATGTAAATATACTAATATGTGATGTTGAGATGTATGATTCTCATATATGACCACTAGCCCATGTTTTGAGTATGTAATGCCATAGTATGAAAGTTTAAAGTTTGATGGAAATATGCATAAGTGTGGGTTGAATGGACAAAATGAGATGTATGAGGTTTGAAACCATTTGAGCAGCTCACACAAGTGTCAAATAAGCTTTTAAACTTGCCCAAAAGGTGCCAAGACCAAGGGAAATCCATTTGGCAATTTTGGTACCCAATTTGGATTCAAAATTGACCATAATAGAATCCTAGGTCACTTTTTAGCCAAATGAGCTAGTCTTGATCTAAAATTTGGCATGCAATTAGGTCTGATTGAGATATTTTTGAGAAGCTAAAGATCATAATTTTCGAAGGTCTAGAGAATATTTGATGAATTTTCAAAGTTGGAATTTTTCATGGATTCTGGTATAGGTACTGTTCATATTGGTAGTTTTGTTTTCTGTGTCACCCGATGGCCAAATGGTGTCAAATGCTTATGAAATTTTATATGAATAAAATAGAGGTCATAATATTTCTGTGGCCTTTGAGATCACCTCATTTGGAGGTCTGAGTAGAGAGTTATGCATTTTTTAATTTGACTGTTAGTACTAGTGGTGCCCTAGAAGTTTAGTTACTGTTCTGTAGTTTCCTGATAGATAAACGCATCTGTTTCATTCTAGAATTATTTTTAGTATCAAATTAACATTTGTAGCTTTCCACAATGACTAAATTTATATGATTTCAAATTTTATAGAATTAGTTATGAATTTCAGAAGTTTGTATTAGTGAACTAAATAGTAGCCCAGGCAGCCTGTGACCTCTATAGCTTTTTGGATGTCAAACGTCCTGTGGGATGAATTTTGTGACCTGGGTTATTTTTGGTGTGAATTATACATCCTAAGATTTTTAGAATGATGAAGATTGTATGATTTCTAATTTTCTAGATTTAGTTATGATTTTCCAAAGTTGGGTCAGAAAATAGAGCAAATCTGGCTGAAAATTTGCTTGCTTATTTTGAGCTCCATTTCAGTTGCCATGAATTGTAGGCATGTTTTTGTGATGTAAATGAGTTATAATAATGGAATTAAATATGAGAAAGTATAATAAGATTTTCATGATCCACGTGACACCGAATGGAATTTTGAGGCCTAGCACAATGCTAAAATGAGCATTATTTCTTTGCCTTTTTTCATGCAAAACTCACATGATTCATAATATTAAGTTATGTAAAGGCATGAGATGAGTTAGAATGAGCTAGAATTCATGGTGTTACATCTTTCCTATAGTTTTATTGAAGTTATTGGATCTGTTTTGAGGGTAAAATAGAGGGGAATTTCGAAATTGCGGTGAGGAAGCCAAGGAAGGTGAAGAACAAGCAAGAGGAACTAAGGAAATCAAGGTATTTTGGAATCTCTTCACTTAATCTTCCTCCTTCCTTCTCTTGTGGGTGGTTCAAACTACATATGGCCAGCCCTAGGGAGTTGAATTTCTAGCTAAACCAGGGATGAATCTTAGGAATTTAAGGGAGAAAAATAAGAATATGTAAAGAAAACAACAAAAGATCCATGGAAAATCAGAATAGCAAAGTTAGGGTTTCAAGTGTCTCTTACAAAATCTGATTTGATACAATAATTCCTAGGCCTAAATGAATGTTTAAATGAGCTCCTCATATCCCTAGAAGGCTCCCCATATGCATCTTCCACCGAGAAAACAAATCAAATTCCAAGGGTAGCCATAAGGAGCATGGTTTCGCCCTAGAAGAGTTAGGACATATAGGGATAGTTTTAATTTATTCCAAGTCCATTTTTTAGTCATATATGATGAGTGAAGATGAGAGGAAGCCTTGGAAAAAATTTAGAAACCATAGAAAGTAAGATGGCCTTATATGTTCCATAATATGAGCTAAAGAAGCAATACTTAGTTAGGTTCCTTGTTTTAATTGTGTGATGACTCCAAAAGGTTTAAAAGGAGTTAAAAATCATGAATGAAAGGAAATAATGGAGCCTAAAACTCAATTGATAGATGTTGCTTCATTAGGTGCATTTTGGAACTATAAAAGGGCTATTAGACCAAGCTAGTGTTTAAGGAAGATGTGCAGCTTTGGAAATGATTTCATGAACTTAATTGGCTTCCACATATTGTGTTTAGGCTAAGAGGAACAAATCCCACACCTTTGTGTGTACGAGGCCGAGGAAAGGAGAGTATTTCCAAGAGAAAAAGTGTGTGGTTGCAACAAAGGTAGCTTACTTCTCCTTCTTTCATGCATGAATGTGTGCTTGACTTGTCTTTAAATGTGTGTATGTGTGCTTTAAGTCATGAAAAGTGTTTTAGCATGTGCCTTTAATCCATGATACTATGATGATGCATTATGTTTTTAAATGATGTTTAATATGTTTGCTTGGGTTTGCTTGATTGTAGAAAAGCCAAGATGTAATATCCGATTTTCGTTAAACAATGCAAACAGGTGCGTTTTCAAAGCAAGTCCCCTAAAATGAATTAGTTACGGTCCCAAAAAATTTATGTAACATTTTAGACTCCTAAACATGAGAATCCTGAGCTCAGACAGAGTGAAAAATGGAGCTAGAATGAAAAGATAAAATTTAACAAAAGACTTACGAAACATAATGGAATTTTCACAATTTTAAGCAAATTTTGAAATTCACACTAAAGGCCTTTTAAAATGAAATTTTTTAGTTCTCTAAAGTTCTCAGAGGCTTTGAAAATCATAGGAAGCCCTGGAATAGTTTAAACGCCTTCGATGGATGTTTTCCAATATCGGTATACCCGAACTTTAACAAATTCATTCGAGAAGGTTTTAGCTCTGATTTAGTGATTCCAAAGGCATTTTACTAAATAGGAAATCTAAATTTTATAATGAAAAAGATGGTTCTAAAAAAGGAGCTAAAACAAATTAGAAACGAAAATGCCAAGAGTAAAAGGTAAAATGAGAAATTTTGAAAAGTCTTTCTTCCTCCCACCTATATATATAGGGCCCCCCCCACTCTTCCCCTCATTTAGCTTCATATGTTTTTGCCCTAAACCAGAGAAAAACCTTGAGGAGAGTGGTGCATAAGAGAAAGAGAAAGAGGAGGAGAAATCAAAGGCCAAAGGTATAGATTTTTTGTAGTTTTTCATACTCTTTCTTTAGCAAACTTCTTCTCCTCTATTTTTTTTTCTTTCCTATGATTATATTGAAGTATATGATCTATTTCAAGGGAGAAATAAAAGGAAAAAATTCGGATTTGAAGAGAGGAGGCCAAAGAAAGGAGGATTCAAACAAGAAAATAAGGAAAAATAAGGTAATTTCTCCTTCTATGATGGCTACCCCTTGCTCCTCTTCTCTTCTTGGTTTGCCCCACTCAAGAAACTATAGGAGGGCTTGGATTTTGGGTAGAACCAAGGGTGAATCTTAAGAAAATAAGTGTGGAGAATAAGAATATGCAAAGAGAATTAACAAATAATATAGAAATTCAAAATAGCAAATCTAGGGTTTCATGTGCTCTTTGTAAAATTTGACTTGATACCTTAATTTTTATGCTTAAATGAATGTTCACATAAGCTTTTAAGATCCCTAGAAGTCTCCCCATGTGCTTTCTCCATCAAAAAAATAAAGCAAAGTCCATGAAGGCCAAATTGCTTCCTAGTCTCGGCTTAAGAGGGTTAAGATACCTAGAGAGAGTTTTAAATTTTTTCAAACCCATTTTTGAGTCATATATGATGAATGAAAATGAGAGAAAGCCTTGGCAAAAATTTAGAAGCCCTAGAGAATGAATTAGTGTCTTATGTTCCATAATATGACCTAAAGAAGTAACATGTAATTAGGCTCTTTGTTTTAATTATGTGATAACTCCAAGAGGATTAAAAGGAGTCAAGTATGAAAGGAAAGAATGGGGCCTAGAATTTATTTGATGGGTATTGCTTCATTAGGTGCATTTTTGGAACCAGAATGAAGTTAATAGACCAAGTTAGTATTTAAAGAAGATGTGTGGCCTTAGAATTAATTCCATGAACCTAATTGGCTTCCATAACTTGTGTTTAGGCCAAGAGAAAACAATTCCACACCTTTGTGTGTGTGGGCCCAAGGAAGGGAGAGCAAATTCAAGGAGAAATGTGTGTGGTTGCATCCAAGGTAGCTCACTCCTCCTTCTCTCATGCATGAATGCATGCTTGGCTTGTCTTTGAATGTGTGTATGTGTGTTTTAAGATATGAAAAGTATTCTAGCATGAGTTTTTATTCCATGGTGCCATGATGTTACATTATGCTTCCATATAATATTTATTACATGTGTTTGGATTTGCTTGAGTGCGATGAAGCCAAGAACCCTTAGCCATAGTGAGGATGAGCCAAGAACCCTTGAAATTGGTTAAGACAAAGTAAAAAACCTCCCAAGAGTAAGGTTGACTTCCAAGAGTAAAGTTAAGTCAAAAACCTTTTAAGAAATGGGCAAGGTAAGTCCAAAATCCACAAGTGAATGGGTGAGGCTAATCCACTTACTTGACAAGTCTATGTATATCATGTATGATTTGTTCAAATGTCAAGGATGCCTCTTGAATGATTGCACACTCCATGATACTTATGCATACATTTTCAAGACTTGTTTTGCATCTTTTATGTGTGATTGAAAGGGAGTTGAGCTATTAGAATTCTTTAAATCTCATTCCCTCCTCTCCAATGCTCTAACATGCTAGGTGGACCTAGTGGACAAGACAATGGGAGCCCACACCTTGGAAGATGAGAACATGACAACAAAGTGCATGAATTTTATTTTTTATGGCCATATGAATGGCAAAGTAGCTTTTTATATATTATTTTTGAGATGTAAGCTCATGTATGAATGTAAAATGATATATGACTCTTGTATAAATTATATGTGGCATGAAATCAATAGGAATGACAAGTATGGCTTCTTGATGGCTTAGTGTATTAGTGTATAAATGGAAGTGGAATGGCCAAATTGAGATGCATAAGATTTGGAACCACTTGGGTAGTTTATACAAGTTATATACATGCTTTTAAACTTGCCCAAGTGGTGCCAAACATTAAAGAAGGCCATTTGGACACATTTGGTATCTCATATGGAGCAAAAATAACTATATTGGAATGCTATACCACTGTTTGTCCAAATGAGCTTGTCTTGGTCTGAGATTTGACATACATATAGAGCTTGTTAAGAGCTTTTTGGAAAGCTAAAATGCAAAATTTTTAGAGGTCTATGGAATATTTGCTGAATTTTCAAAATTGGAAAATTTTTTGATTTTGGTTCAGTGTATTGTTCATTCTAGTCTGAAATTAAATTCTATCATTTATGGGGAAAATGATGACCAATAAAGAGAAACTAGACCATTCCAGCGACTTGTGCCAACTGGAAGCACCTCATTTGGATATCTAGAGAGGGAGATATAAATTTTTGAAGTTTTCATCCAGTATCAGGCATCTAGCTAGACCTATGTTACTGTTTGATTAGTTTTTAAGGTATGGACATGCTAAACTGGTCTGAAGTTATTTTTTCCCTCTAGCTAACATCTGTAGCTTTTTAGATTGGCATCATTTGCATGGATTGGATTTTTGTGGAATTAATTGGACATTTTTGAAATTCATAGCAGAAACCTACATTAGTATCAGCAGCCAGTTAGACCTTTGCACTTTTTTTAATGTCAAACATATTTCACTTGATGTTTTATGACCGGAACATATTTTTAGCATAATTTAGACATCTGTAGCTTTCCAAAATGGTATGCATGATTTTGAATTTTCTAGAATTAGTTATGATTTTTCAAAATTTGTGATAGAAGAGGGAAAATTCTGGCCGAGGTTGCAACTATAAATTTTTTGTATTCCCTTGCTTTGCATGAGTTTTAAGCCACTTTTGGTGTATTTATGTAATTAAATATGAGAATATGATACATGAACTTGCATGGCCCATAGGACACCGAATGAATAATTTATATGCTACGCAACACTAAAATATTCATTATCTTTAATGCTGTTTCCTTGAGAATTTGTATGATTCTTGGAAATGAGTTTAGCCAAGTGATGACATGTACTACGTAATTATGGTGTTACACAAGAACTCTTAGCTATGGTGAGGATGAGCTAAGAACCCTTGAGCATAATGAAACCTATAGAGCAATCTACTGTTTCATAAGTTGTGTAGTCTTAGAGTGTGGTTCATGAACTTAATTGGCTCCCATAATTTGTATCTAAGCCAAGAGAAACTATCTCCACCAAATTGTGGGTGTGTGGCTGAGAGAGGAGGCTTGAAAGTTAAGGAAAAAGTGTGTGCTTATATACAAGGTAGCTCTCTCCACCTTCTCTCATGTATGAATATATGTGTAACTTGTTTTAGAATGTGTGTATGTGTATTTTCAAGCTTTGAAAAGTATGCTAGCATATCTTTATATGCCATGATGCTTGATGCCATGTTATGTTTTCAAATGATTACATGATGTTTGTATGAGTTTGCTTGAGTGTGGAGAGGCCAAGAACTCTTCCCTTTGGTGAGGATGAGCCAAGAACCCTTGAGCATGGTTGAGACATAGTAAAGAGTCTCCCAAAAGCAAAGTGGGCTCCCAAGAGTATGATTAAGTCTAAAGTGCTCAAAGAATGGGTGAGGCAAGCCCAAAATCCATGAGAAGAAGTGTGAGGCCAATCCAAACACTTAGTGAGCTCTTGAATGTCTTGTATGATTGATTCACATGCCAAGGTTGCTTTTAAAATGTCTATGATTTCTACCTTCTCCATGCATGCATTTGTGAAACTTGCTTTGCACATATTATGTATGATTGAATGGGAGATGAGCTATTGGGATTCTTTAAATCTCATTCCCTCCTCTCCAATGATCTAACATGCTAGGTGGACCAAGCAATTATGGTGAAGGGAGCCAACCACCATGAAGAGGGACAAGTGACGAGCTTATGATTATTTTGTTTATTTTAGAACCATAATAATGGTTCAAGATGTATATGATGTTGTATATGTATTATGAACCTGGAGATATATGTAAATATACTATTATGTGATGTTTAGATGTATGGAAATGATATAAGACCATTAGCACATGTTTTGAGTATGTAATGTCATAGTATGGAAGTTTAAAGTTTGATGAACATGTGTATAAATGTGGGTTAAATGGCCAAAATGAGATGCATGAGGTTTAGGACCATTTGAGCAGCTCACACAAGTCTTAAATATGCTTTTAGACTTGCCCAAAAGGTGCCACAACTAAGGGAAGGCCATTTGGCAAATTTGGTACCTCATATGGAGCCAAATTTGACCATAATGGAACCCTATATTACTTTTTAGACAAATGAGTTAGTATTGCCCTAAAATTTGGCATGCAATTAGGTCTCATTGAGAGCTTTTTGTGAAGCTAAAGACCATAATTTTCGGAGATCTAGAGAATATTTGATAAATTTTCAAAGTTGGGATTTTTCATGGATTATGGTATGGGTACTGTTCATACTGGCAGTTTTGTGTTTTGTGTCACCCGATGGCCAAATAGTGTCCAATGCTAATGAAAGTTTATATTCATAAACTAGAGGTCATAATATTTCTGTGGCCATAGATATCACCTCATTTGGAGGTCTGATCAGAGAGTTATGCATGTTTGAAGTTAACTGTCAGTATCAGTAGTGCCCCAGGAGTTCAGTTACTGTTCCATTAGTTTTTGATAGATAAACGTATCTGTTTCATTCTATAATTATTTTTAATATCAATTTAACATTGTTTTATTTCCATAATGACCAAATTTGTATGATTTTGATTTTTTTTAGAATTAGTTATGAATTTTAGAAATTTGTATTAGTAAACTGAATAATAGCCCAGGCAGCCAACGACCTCTGTAGCTTTTTGGATGTCAAATGTCCTGTGTGATGAATATTGTGACTTGGGCATATTTTTAGTATGAATTAGACATCCTAATCTTTCTAAAGTGACAAATATTGTATAATTTCTAATTTTTTAGATTTATTTATGATTTTCCAAAGTTTGGTCAAAAAATGGAGCAAATCTGGCCAAAAATATGCTTGCCTATTTTGATCTCCATTTCGGTTTCATGAGGAAAACTACCCCACACACGACTTAGAGTTAGCTGCAGTAGTATTTGCTTTGAAAATATGGAGACACTATTTATATGGAGCAGCTATAGAAATTTACAGTGACCACAAGAGCCTTAAATATTTATTTGAACAGAAAGAATTGAACATGAGGCAACGGAGATGGTTAGAATTTTTGAAAGATTATGACTTCATCTTAAAATACCATCTCGGTAAGGCTAATGTGGTAGCTGATACCCTAAGTAGAAAATCCATACACATGGCCTGTATGATGATCCGAGAGTAGGAATTGATTGAGAGATTTAGAGACATGAGTCTCTCCTGCGAGGTGTATTCAGGAAAACTATTAATGAGTGAAACCCGAATAGAAAATGACCTAAGGGATCAGATAAGAGAGGCCCAGCAAACAGATGATCATGTAAATAAGATTAGAGCCGAGATAGCCCAAGGTAGTGTCCAGAAGTTCAATCTATCTAAGGATGACATAGTAAGATACAGGGATAGGCTGTATGTGCCTAGGAACACAGAACTTAGGGAAAAGATATTAGATGAGGCACATAAAAGTAAGTACACTATTCATCCGGGTAGTAATAAAATGTACTAGGATTTGAAGAAAATGTTTTGGTAGCCCAGAATGAAAATAGACATAGCAGAGTATGTCTCCCAATGTCTAGTATGCCAGAGAGTAAAAATAGAACATAAAAAACTAGCTAGGTTGCTTCAGCCCTTAGATATCCTGAAGTGGAAATGGGATAGCATAGCTATGGATTTTGTCATGGGTTTACCCAGGACATCATTGGGGTAAGATGTAATATGGGTAATAGTGGATAGGCTAACAAAGTCAGCGCACTTCTTACCTATGAAAGCCACTTATACCCTAGATAAGTTAGCCCAGCTGTACATCAAGGAGATAGTTAGACTACATGGTGTGCCTCGGAGCATAGTGTCAGATAGGGATCCCAGATTCACATCGAATTTTTGGAGATCATTATAGGATGCTCTAGGCACCAAACTTAGATTCAGCACAGCCTATCACCCTCAGACAGATGGACAGACAGAGAGAACCATCCAAACCCTAGAAGACATGTTGAGGGCGTGTGTGCTAGAAATGAAAAGGAATTAAGATACATACTTGCCTTTAGTGGAGTTTACCTATAATAATAGTTATCATGCAAGTATACAGATGGCACCGTATGAGGCAATATATGGGAGGAAGTGTAGATCCCCGTTGGGTTGAGCTAGGAGAGCGGAGCCTCATAGGCCCAGAGTTAGTGGACCAGACCTTCAGACAAATGGAGACCATCAGAAAGAAACTTTTGACGGCCCAGAGTAGACAGAAAAGTTATGCAGATAAACGTAGGCAGCCATTAGAATTTGAAATTGGAGACCATGTCTTCATTAGAGTGTCTCTAGTCACAAGGATAGGTCGGTCCATCAAAAGCAAAAAGCTTAGTCCAAAGTACATAGGTCCTTTTTAGATTCTTGATAAAGTTAGACCTGTGACATACAGACTAGCCCTTCCTCCGAACCTAAGCCAAGTTCACAATGTATTCCATGTTTCCTAACTAAAAAAGTACCAGCCTAACCCCTCACATGTCATAGAATAGGAGAATGTGCAATTACAGGATGATTTATCATACATCGTATCACCAGATCGGATCGTGGATGTTAGACTCAAGCAGTTATGGAATAAGATGATACCACTGGTGAAAGTGGTTTGGAAAGGGTTATCTCCCGAGGAAGCCACCTGGGAACTAGATGATGATATGAGGAAGAAATATCTAGAACTCTTCCCATGAGATATGTTATCTAAATTTCAAGGACAAAATTTTTAAAAGAGGGAGAGAATTGTAATGTCTAGTTTTCGTTAAATGATGGAAACGGACACGTTTTCAAAGCAAGTCCCCTGAGATGAGTGATTCAAGGCCAAATAAAATTTGGATAAAATTTTAAATAATAGAAAATGAGGATTTGAGCCTTGAGTTGCTAAAAAATCAAGGTCGGGGTGATTCGAAAAATTTGCCAAAAGGCTAGTGGCATTTTCGTAAATAAGTGGACTTTTTAGAAAACATACAGAAGGGCTTTTTAAATGAGTTCTTGAGACACCAAAGATGCTCCCCACAAGCTTCCTTGTTCAAGAAAAGCAAGAGAACTCCAAGAAGTCCAAAGGAAGCCTATGTCTTAGCCTAGGCTTGTTTATGTAGGTGGAGGGAGTTTTAAATTTTTCTAAAGCCATTCTTGAGTCATATTTGATGAATAAAAGTGAGGGGAGGCCTTGGAAAAATGAGCTAGAAGTTATGGTGTTACAAATTGAACTTCAAAGAATTCACTCATGGTTAGCTACAATTAAATGCTTGGTTGCTGTCACTTCTTTGATTTTAACTAGTAGTTACATTTTACTTTTTGAATCACTTTTAATTTCAACCATTAAATCCCTATATAATCTTTAAAATTGCTAGCTCTTAGGTTGCCTTTGACATTTAGAAAGTTTCTTTAGTAATTGGAATCCATTTCTATGGGAGATGATCTTGTTTGCATTGCAAACTTATTTACATAACCTAGTTATTTGGAACTATTTGGCAATATTATCACCTACTCACATATCTAAGTAGGTCTCATGTAATTGCATATTTTACTCAAACAATAACAAGCCAAATAATTGCAACTAATATATTCAAGCAACTAGGGACTCAAGCAAACCAACCATACATATAAGAATGAAGGAAAAGCTACCTTATCGAGTAATTTCAATCAATTTCCATGTTCTTCTCCTCTTGATCCCATAGCCTCACACACACATTTTGGTATGGTCTTACTTGCTTAGCCTAAGCACATCAATTAAAGTATAAAACAACCAATTAGGTCATATTCAAACTTACTCTAGCATACATGTGCATATTTGAATTTAAAGTATGATTTTTGGTTTCTTTAAGTGTTGCAAAATAACTCATTCCATTTGCTATATTTCATGTAGCAATTCCATCATTCATTTATCTCAATTTACTCGCTTTTCATGGTTAAAACAAGTCCAAAAGTTTAGCCATATTACTTATTTCATTCTTAAGGTAAGTTAGGTTTTTTATGGAATCAAATTTGCAACTTCATCAAATCTCATTCTTTTACTTAAACTAATGATTCATCTAGCCTCTATATTACTCATTTAGGCCTCTTAAGCCATGATATTAAATTAAAAGCTTCCTAAGTATCTCTTCTTTCTATTGGCTGAGAGCTCTCCCATAATGCCTTAACTTAGAATTTTGTTTGTTTCATTAGGAATTTGTTGGCTTTAGGATAGTTATAATTAATTTCTAGTTCAATTATGGTATTATAGGGATTAACCAACTCCCCTAGGGTTTTGAATCATCCTTGGCCAAACTCACACCCTAAGGAAGCTCTATGCATTTCTCTTGGTTTTTAATTAAATCTATTTACATATTTTTACTCTTCACCCTTCTAATCCTTAGTTTCATTTCATCAAACATATATTCCTTCATTCATTCTCTCTCTTGGCCAAAGCTATAATGAGCTAGGGTTCCCAAAGATACAAATTTTTTCACAACAAAATCATACCTTATCTTGACGCTCTCTCAAAGGAGATACTTTTAGTACAATTAGTTTCCTTAAAGGAGTTTTCTCACTTAAGATACCAACCATAAAATTCACCTTTTTTAGAAACCAATACTACCATGAGAAAGCATATAAAGTAAGAAAAGTTTCATAACTATGGCAAAGCAAAATTTGGCATAAAACCTTACCTACTGTAGCCTTCTTTTCCTTCTCTTTCCTCCCTTCTTTCATGCCACCATGGGAGAGTTCTAGAGCTATTTAGGTCAATTATAAGAAGTAGGAGATAAGTGGCTTGCTATAAATAATATCTAGGATTTTATAACTTCTTTTAAAAAATTCCAATTTTACCCCTATATTATAATTCCTTCATTTGAACTTATTTTTCAGTATTCTTAGAAATCAATAGCGCCACACTAAATTTTGGACTCTTTTCTTCATTAAACATAACTATTTAATGATTGCATGGATTTAAAACAATATAAAAAAATTCAGTCAAAGTTATTGCTACTTGGGGTCATAAAGTGTACATTGTCAAGGATTTAATCGAACTAACCTTATCTAATTAATTTATTAACCTTATTTTATAATATTATAATGAGGGATATTCATTTCTCAAGTCAATTTTCATATTCTATAAATGCTTGATTTTTGTGTCAGTTAGACCTGATTCAACTCCTTTAGTCTTGACTGGCTCTCTCTCTCCTTATGACCCTTCTTTAACTAATTCTTTCCATTCATTAAGAACTATATTAGCTTGCAAAATATAGAATATTACTTTTAACCCCCTAAAAATAAATTATGTCCTTAAAATTTAGAATATACCTCAGGTAAACAATTGTGATGCTACTTCTTCATGTTGTCCTCGAATTCCCAAGTTGCCTTATCAGAAGCTAAATCTTCCTAAACCACTTTCACCAGAGAAATTTACTTATTTCTCAGTTGTTTGATCCTATTATCAATAATTTTCTATGGTACTATAACATAAGAAAGATTATTCTGCAATTAAATGTTCTCATATTCCCTAAGCATGTGAAGGGTCTATTAAGTACATTTTAAGTTAGGAAACATTGAATACATCATAGATTTTGGCTAGGTTAGGAGGCAAGGCAGTATGATAAGCAACAAGCCCAACTTCTTCAAGGATTTTAAATGAACTTATATACCTAGTACTAAGCTTCCTTATCATAGATTAACCCACTCCAATAACTAGAAATACTCAAATGAGCTTATGATCTTTAGTCTTAAACTTTAATAGCCTCATTCTTTTATCCACATGACACTTTTGACTACTTTTGGGTTGTAAGAAGTTTCTTTCTAATTAATTCTATCTGCCTGGTGATTTAGCTTACTATCTTAAATCCTATTAAACTCCTCTCACCTAACTTAGTCTAGCATAGTGGTGACCTACATTTTCTCTCATATAGAGCCTCATGCTGGACTATTTGGATACTAGAATAGTAACTATTATTATATGTAAACTTAGCTAGTGGCAAATATATATCCCAATTCCCTTTCATTTTTAAAACATATGCCCTCAATATATCTTCTAGGGTCTAGATGATCCTTTTTATCTGACCATCTATCTGGGAGTGATAGGCGATAGTAAATCTGAGTTTAGTCCCTAAAGCTACCTAAAGAGACTTCTAAAAGTTTTAATATAAACTTGAGATCTCTATTAGTACAAAAATATTAGACACCTTATGGAACTTCATTATCTCTTTTATATACAATTGGGCTAATTTATCTAATGTATACGTAGCCCTGATCAGTAAAAGGTGTAAAGACTTTGTTAGTCTATCCACTAGTACCTAAATAGCATGACATCTTAGTGATGTCTTGGGTAACTCTATGATAAAATCTATAGCTATACTATCCATTTTCCACTTTGGGATATCTAGGGTTGCAACAATCTAGTTAGTTTCTGATGCTCAATTTTTACCATCTGACACACTAGACATTTAGCCACATAATTGGCTATGTCTATTTTTATCCCTAGCCACTAAAACAATTTTTTCAAATCCTAATACATCTTTATGGCACTTGGATAAATTGTGTGTTTACTCTTATGTTCTTCTTGTAAGATCTTTTCTCTTAATTATATCTTATTTAATACATAGATTCTCTCACAATACATAACCATACCATCCTCAGTCACCTTCAACTTTGAGGTCTTACCTTAGGATATCTCACTCTTAATCTAACTCAAAAAGTTATCTTCTTTCTAGGCATATAAAATCTAAACTCTCAAGTCATTCTCTACTCTAGTCTTACTTATCAATAGTTTATCTGAAAACATCTAGTAGAAAATATTTGTATTCTTAAAATGCCTTATAATTTCCTATTCCATAATCATCATATAGGCTACATGTGTAGACTTTCTGCCCAAAGCATTAGCTACCACATTGGTCTCACCTATATACGTAATGTATAGTCATAATCTTTTAAGAATTCAATCCATCTTCTTTGCCTCATATTCAATACTTTATGATTAAACAAGTATTTTAGACTTTTGTAGTCATTATATATCTATATTGTAGTACTATATACGTAATGCCTCTATATTTTAAGAGTAAATACCATTACAACTAGCTCTAAATCATGCATGGGATAATTTTCCTCATATGGCCTTAACTGCCTAGAGGCATATGCCACTACTCTACCCTATTGCATCAACACACATCCTAACCTTTTGCTTGAAGCATTATTTTGAACCATAAAAGGTTTGCTAGAGTCAAGTATGACTAAGATAAGGGTAATGGTCAAACGAAGTTTCAACCCTAGAAACTCATATCACATCTATCATCCTATAAAAATGGTGTTTCTTTCCTTGCTAGCCTAGTAAGTGGTAAGGCTATCTGAGAAAAGCCCTATATGAACCTTCTAATAACCTACTAAACCTTGAAAACTTCTAACCTTAGTGATGGTTTTATGCCAATCCCACTGTAACATAGCCTCAACTTTATTGAGATCAACCACAACCTTACTTATGATATTGTCACACCCAGTATTTTCTAAATTCTTTGGCATTAAAAGAAAAATTAATGTCTGATAACTATTGCTGAATAGTTACAAATAACTTGGTTGTAAAAATAAATTTGTAGATAGTGATGCAACTAAGATCGTCTCACACAGAAATGGATTCCAATTACTAAGGAAGCTTCCTTAATGTCAAAGGCAATTTAAAAACTAAAAATTCTAAATATTTGTTGGAGGTTTAATGACTAAAATTAAGAGCAATTGAAGAAGGAAAACAAAAGTACTATCTAGAATCAAAGAAAGTGTGAACAATCAAGCAATTAAGTGTAACTAGCCTTGAGTGAATTTCTTGAAATTTGATTATCATCATCCAAATTATATTTCACTAAGGTCTAGACCTAATCCTCGTTAGTATATTCATAATAAATTTTCTCAAGCAACCACTTAATGATGCAAGAAATTAGCAAATTAATGATTCTTGAGACCTCAAGATTACACTAGCTTACTAATATTTGAATTAAGCTCTTTTGAACACACTAAAATAGATATTAATTGATCATTAAAGGTTTTGCACGTTCATCTTAGTTGCTTAATTAACCAATTAAACATCAAGATTCTTCAAATAAAAACTAACCACAAAAATCAAACAAGATTACATGACAACCATTGCAATAATCAAGGTAAAAATTAGAAGGAATAAAGAATGAAATGTGCAATTATTAAATAGAGAAAAATTAACCAATTCATCCTCCAATTTAATCTCCAAAAATCCTATTCAATAGCTCAACAATTTCAAGAATCCAATCCAAATTTATAGCCACAATTATCAAATAATTACAAGCTAAACCTAGACTCACAAAACCATAAAATTGCAACATTAAGAGGAGAAGAAAAGGATAAGAGAATTAGCCAAATCTTGGAGTATCTTTCTTGGATTCAAATTTGCACTTCAAGGCCATTATCCTAAGCTAGCTACATGAAGGAATTAAGCTTTCATTGATTGAAATTTATGGAGGAAAATCTTGTATGCTTCTTTAGCCGTGAAAGCTCCAAAATGGGAGAAGATGATAATGCGTTCCTGGACATGTGAATGAATCTCCTCTCATTTCATGAATCTATTCCCTGGACATCTAGAATGCCCCCAGTCCCCTCACATGACTAACTGTGCATGTTTTTTATGCCCATTCATATGCATTCTACATGTGCATCCTTATCATCCTTCCATGTGACACCTAGTGCCTGAGAGAGTCAACATGAGTGTAAGAATGGAGTGTTCCCGTGCCTAATTATATATCAAAGTGTGAGAATGCTATATGTGACTGGAGAGAGCAATGTAGCTACATGCCCATGTGCGAGTGCCAATTAGTGTATGAATAAAGTGAGGAAGAGGGTCTTGCATTAACGTGACTTAGTGTAGCATTTTGTGTGTGAATCTATGTCTACGTGTGAGTGGATCTGGTCCTTACTCTTGGGCCTCCCTAATGCAAAATGACATGTGCTTTATGTGACTAATGGATTTGGCCATTGGACATCTAAATGAGAGTCCTGTGCCTATAACGTGATTGTGTGTGTGTAGGAGAGTCAATGTCTCTTTTGCATATCAACATAAGCCATCCAAAAAAGCTGCCATGCATATAATCAATCTAAGAATGTAAGAATGGAGCAAATAGGCCATGTGTGAATCTAGTGCATTCAAGAGAGAGCCTGAGAGTGTAATGGATTATGAATTAAGGGGCCTTCATCTCTTATTTCCCAATTTTTGATTTTCTAAAAATGCATTAAAAATTTTAGGCAATTATCTACTACTTTAATTTACACACATATAGCTTCCATCTTAAGATATCAGCTCTTGATTCAATCTTATATCCTTCAACTCTTCTCCAAATTAATCTCCACTATTTAAATTCCATCTCACTATGAAAAATGTAATATCTGGTCCCTAAAAAACATGAGAAAATGTAAGAAAATGTGAGAAATGTAACGTACAGTTTCTCCGTCAACGTATGAAATTCACCGGATACAAAAGGGAGTCCCCCAAATAAAGTGAATTAAGGTCCAATAAAATTAGAATAATATTCTAAACCGCAAATAATGATGAGTCAAGGCTAGAGGTGCCCTAAAATTGGGGCAAAAAACAAAAGAGATTAGAAAAAGGTCCGAAGAGTCTCCAAGGTTAAGTATGAAGGAGCTAGGGACTAAAATGCAAAGAAAAGTTATATGCCAAGCAAAATGTATAGATTGCCCAAAAGTTTAGGAAACCCTAGTTTCACCCTCTATTCGTGGCGTTAGGCACGAATATTAAAAAATCGACCAGGAATCTCAGAAATCTGTGACTCACAGTTAAACTTCGTTTGAAGAGACGGGTCCGATGACGCCACATTATCTGGATGGCTGGGCAGGAGTTGGCCTGGGATCCAGTTAGCCCGATCAATAGCCATGAGCAAAATAGAAAGAGAAAGTTATAACAACCATGGAAATAGAAATAGCTAAAGGGCTAAGAGACCTTGAAGGAGTTTTAAGGACTACATTGTAATAAATGAAAATTTTAGAGTATAATTATAATATAGAATGGTGAAAATTACACCTAAAGACCTAGATGTCCAATTGACACCAAAATTTATGAGGATCGAGGTTGAGGGCCCCTGATCCATGTTTGAGACTTAGTACGGCCAAAAAGTAAAGAAAATAATATTTATAAATCTTAGAAAGTCTAAAGGTATGTATTGCACTGTAAAACCTTAATCAGGATCGGACATCAATTTTTAGATGGTTGTAAGGCCCAATAGCCAATTCTAAAGGCCTAATAAGAGGAAAGAAGATACAATTAGGGCTTTAGAGAAGATGAAACCCAAATATAAATAAAAAATAAAAAGGAAAGAAAGAAAAGATTTTAGTTAGTTTAAAGAATTAACTATAGTTAAGTTAGAAATTAACTATGTTTGAGTTAGAAATTGATTGTGGTTGAGTCAAAAAAACTAACCATAGTTACTAACCATCAAATCAACATAACTTAAGGGCTAAGAATAAGCATCTAAGTGTGTGGCTAAGTAATTGGGAAGAAGATATTTAGTCTAGAAATTAGAAAATCAAAAGAAAAAAAGAATGGAAGGCTAAGATTTGATCTTGAAAAGGTTGATCTAAGGGTCCAAATTTGGTATGACTATTTAACTTCATTTAAGTTCATCTCCTTCACCTCCATTCCACCATTTTCACGCCACATGTAACACCATAAATTCCAGCTCATCTCATACTTTTAAATGGCATAATATCATGAATCATATTGATTTCCCATGAAAAAAGCCAAAGAAATAATGATTATTTTCGTGTTGTATCGTATTTAAAAATTCATTTTGGTGTCACATGGATTGTGTGAGCTCATGCTATGCATCCTTATATTTAATTACATCATTACAACTCATTTACACCCCAAAAACATGCCTACAACCCATGGAAACCAAAATGAAGCATGGAAAATGAGAGTTTATTTTTGGCCAGAATTGGCCTCTTTCCTGGGTAAACTTTGGAAAATCATACCTAAATGTAGAAAAATTGAAAACATGTGTTCTTTATCATTATAGAAAGATACAGATGTATAATTCATACAAAAAATATGCCTAAACCATAAAATTCATCATGGAGGATGTTTGACATTCGAAAGCCTACTAAGGTCGCTGGCTGCCTGGGCTGCTGTTCAGATTACTGATACAAAGTTCTAAAATTCATAACGAATTCTATAAAAATTGAAATAACACAAATTCAGTCATTCTAGAAATCTAAAAATGTTAACTTGATACTAAAAATAATTCTAGAATGAAATAGATACGTTTATCCATTGGGAACCTATGGAACAGTAACTGAACTCTTGGGGTGCCACTTGTACTGACAGTCAACTTCAAAAATACATAACTCTCTGCTCAGACCTCCAAATGAGGTTATCTCAGTGGCCAAAGAAAGCTTATAACTCTATTTTATGCCTATAAATTTCAAAAGCATTGGAAACCATTTGGACATTGGATGACATAAAATACAAGACTGCCAGTATGAATAGTGCCCATACCAAAATTAATAAAAATCCCAACTTTGAAAATGTCTCAAATATTCTCTAGACCTCTGAAAATTATATTCCTTAACTTCCTAAAAAGCTCTCAATGAGACCTAATTGCATGAAAAATTTTAGATCAAGACTAACTCATTTGACTAAAAAGTGATATAGGGTTCCATTATGATCAATTTTGGCTCTATATTGGGTACCAAAGTTGCCAAATGGATTTCCCTTGGTCTTGGCACCTTTGGGGCAAGTTTAAAAGCTTATTTGAGACTTGTGTGAGCTTCCCAAATGGTCCCAAATCTCATGCATCTCATTTTGGTCATTCAACTCACACTTATGCATATTTCCATCAAACTTCCATAATGCATAATTGGACATTCAAAACTCAAATTGTATTCTAAAGCTCATACATCATATCCATGGCTTTAAACATTACATAATAGTATATTTACATATGTCTCAAAGTTTGTTGTACATATACAACATCATATACAATATGAACCATCATTACGGTTCCAAAATGGACAAAACCATGCATAAACTTGTCAATCTTTCCTCTTCATGGTTGTTGGCTCCCTTCACCATAATTACTTAGTCCACCTAGCATGTTAGATCATTTGAGAGGAAGGGATGAGATTCAAAGAATCCCAATAGTTCATCTCCCATTCAATCATACATAATATGTACAAAGCAAGCTTTTCAAATGCATACATGAAGGAAATAAAAGTCATAGACATTTTAAAAGCAAACTTGGCATGTGAATCAAGCATACAAGACATTCAAGAGCTCACCAAGTGCTTAGATTGGCCTCACACTTCTCTTCATGGATTTTGGACTTACTTCACCCATTCTTTAAGACCTTTGGACTTAACCATACTCTTGGGAGCTCACTTTGCTTTTAGGAGACTCTTTATTTTATCTCAACGAAGCTCAAGGGTTCTTGGCTCATCTTCACCCAAGGGAAGAGTTCTTGGCCTCTTCACACTCAAGCAAACTCACACAAACATCATGTAATTATTTGAAAACATAACATGATATTAAGCATCATGGCATATAAAGGCATGCTAGCATACTTTTCAAAGCTTGAAAATACACACACACACATTCTAAAACAAGCTAAACACACATCCATGCATGAGAGAAGGTGGAGAGAGCTACCTTGTATACAAACAGACACTTTTCCTTTAGGATTCAAGCCTCCTCTTTTGGCCACACACCCACAAATTGGTGGAGATGGTTTCTCTTGGCCTAAATACAATATATGGGAGCCAATTAGGTTCATAAAATAATTTCTAGGGCTATGCTACTTGCTTAAACCTAGATTACTCTACAACCTCCATTATGATTCATATTGGCACTTAATGAAGCAACACCCCTCAAATGATTTCTAGGCCTTATTCTTTCCTTTCAAATATGATTCTTGACTCCTTTTAAGCCTCTTGGAGTCATCACATCATTAAAACAATGGGCTAGCACCATGTTGCTTCTTTAAATCATAATATGGAACCTAAGATACCAAATCACTTTCCATGACTTCTAAATTTTTTCCAAGGCCTTCCTTTATTTTCATTCATCAAATATGACTCAAGAATGGCCTTAGGAAAATTTAAAACTCCCCTACCTACAAGATCCCCTCTTGGCCGAGACATGCCTAGGTTTTGGGCTTCATGGAGTTTTCTTTGTTTTCTTGAAGGGAGAAGCTTGTAGGGAGCATCTTTGGTGTCTCAAGAACTCATTTATACTCTAACTTAGACCTAGGAAGCATCACATAAATTCAGAATTTGAAAGGTGCACTAGAAACCCTAGGTTTTGCATCTTGAATCCTAATACCTATTTCATGGTTTCCTTTACATATTCTTATTCCTTTCCATCAAATACCTAAGAATCATGCTTGGTTGGGCTTCAAAATCAGATCTTCCTATGGTCCTTAGGCTAGGTCAAAATGAAGAAGAAGGGCCATGGAAGATATGAACCATAGGATACATTTTTACCTCGTTTTCTTGCTTAGTTTGGCTTGAATCTTGATTTCTCCAAGCTCCTCTCTTCAAATCCGAAATTTTCCTTGAATATCTCCCTTGAATTAGATTTATAAACTTCATTTTAATCCAAGGAAACAAAGGAGAAGGGAGGAGAGGAGGTGTGGATGAATAAAAGCAAGGAAAATCACCACGAAAACATACCTTAAGCTTGGTTTTCTTCCTCCTTCTTCTTCCTCTCTTGGGTGCCTCTCCCTTAGGTTTTTTCTTCTGATTTGGGGCTGGAAAATCTGAAGAGAAATGAGGGAAAGTGTAAGGCACCACTTATATATAGGTAGGGAAAAGTAACTTTTTCAAAAATTTCAATTTTGCCCTTCATATTTTACATTTTTGTTTCTCCTTTGTTTTAGCTCCCTTTTGAGAACCATCTTTTCTATTATAAAATTTAGGTTCCCAATTAAGAAAAATGCCTTTGGAATCACTCAAATCAGAGCTAAAACCTTTTCGAACGGATCCGTCAAAGTTTGGGTACACTGACATTGAAAAACGTCCACCGGAAGGGATTTAAATGTCCCAGGGCTGCCCATGGTTTTCAGGGCCTTTAAGAACACTGAAGAACTCAAAACTTTGATTTACAAAGCCCTCCTGCATGAATTCCAAAAATTTCCCAAAATGACAAAAATGCCATTACATTTCGTAAGGTTTCTGTCAAAATTTATTTCTTCATTCTAGCTCTATTTTCCCTTCTATCTGAGGCTATAATTCTCATTTTTAGGAGGTTAGAATTTTACTCAAATTTTTTAGGACCTTAACTAATTCATTTCGGGGGACTCGCTTTGAAAATACGTCCATTTTCGTTGTTTAACGAAAATTGGACATTACACCACACACAAGGGAGAGGGAGCAAAAAGTGTGAAAAGAGAGAGAGAGGGAGGAAAAGTGGAAGAAGAAGTGAAATCAAGCAAAACTACTACCATTCTTCACCAAATTTCTTCATATTCTTCATCCTCCAATCATTTTCTCCAAAGGGCAACTGCATCTTCATCCTTTCTTCAAGGTGGCATGTTGCTCTAAGTAGGAAAAGAAGGGATTTTAGTGAGAGAAAAGCAAAGTAAGCTAGGATTAAGCTTAAAGAGTAAGTTTTCTCCACCTTGCACTTAAAAATCACATGGTTTAAGTCAGTTTTGTTAAACCCTAGCCATGGGTCACTTTTGGACAGTAAATGGATGATTAGAAATGGAGTTTGTATGTTGAATATTAAGGCCTAGGAATGGAGTTTGTATATTGACTATGGAGGCCTTATGAGCTTATCCATTGTTGTTATGTGCTAGAACTTTGAAAAACACAGATTGTAATTTTTAGGAAAATGGAAATGTTAGGGAGATGCTGTCTGAATTTTCTCAAAATTTTTATGTGTTTTCTTAATGTCCTAAAGTCATGTATACCAAATTTTAAGTTCTAAAACATAAAAGAAGAGGCTATGGAATTTTTAGAACCAAAGAAACTCACTTTTAGGCCAAAAACAGGCTAGATTATGTTATGACCAAAACATACTATTGGGGCTGGAATTTGATAATTTTATCCATTCTAATGGATTCAAAAAGGTGTTTTTAGCTAGGAATACCTATGGAAAAGCCCCTAAAACTCATGGAATAAAATTTCTAAAATTTGGCCAAGAAATGCACATTATTCAGCCATAGTGAATTGGAAAGGAAGGAGTTAGATTTTTCCAATTCCAATGGTCCCAATGAGTTTAAAAAGGGTATATTACTTTAGGATTTTAGGTCTATATATTGATTGTAATGAATTATCATTATGATTATAGAGTTTGATAATTTTTTTGGCAACTCCAAGAGTAAGTGGACCGAGTCCCAAAGCTTGAGCCCAAAGCTTGAGGAGCAAGGTTACTAAGGTAGTAGTTTTCCTTTCTCTTTCTTTAAGCTTGTGTGTTGATATAATGATGAGTGTTATGTTATACTAAGTGTCATTTATGCTATAAGATGAGAAATGTATGCTGAGATATTGCTTGGCCTTGTATGAAATTCCTTGCATTACTATGGAGTATGTGATACCTTGATTGGCATTATATTATGTACTTACATGCTAGCTTATGAATGAGATTGGTTTACTACTACTGAGATTTCATAATCTCACCCCAAACATAACCTATGCTAGGTCCGAGATCAGGCAAAGAAAGGGCAAAAGGCATGGAGGCATAAACCGATGACCTTACTTTTATGCATCACATTTTGGTCATGTAATTAAATATCTTGGATTCTTATATGTATGAGTTATGGTATGGTATTGTAAGGTATTCGGGTATGTAATAGAGAGCCATATATATACTCAACTCTTAAGTAAAAAGAATATGACTAGCATGCTTAGAATGCAAAGACACATGTGCTTATGTAAGGGCAAATAATATATATATAAAATATGTCAAATGAGGGGTAAAATCATCTGATTTTTGTAAGGACATTTTTATACAAATTTATATGTATTCCACTGAGCAAGTATTTTTCCCTTGTAAAGGACTTAAAGAGCTTGAATTAGAGCCTCGAATTGACCTCATACGATTTTTCTATAATTAATTGCTCATTTTCAAAGTTGGACAATATTTTGGGAATGACCAAATGAATAGTAAAATTGTATGAGGAAGTTCTTTTAAAGAAAATTTTAATCAGTTTAGATTTCCAGTAGCTCTTTTAAGTTCTATATAAGGCATGAGTAATAGGAGAGGCGTTATATAGTGAGGTATGACAAAAAATCTGCATAAATAATAGATAATACTAAGTGAAAAATTCACAAAATTATTTAGAAAGAATTTATGCATTAAAAACCATGAATTGTGCAAATTAATTCCTAAAGTGCAAAAATAGCCAATAAAATCAAATCCTATCTAACACAATCCAATAAAGCCAAAATCCATCATTAAAAAGTCCAAATAAAGAGGAATAAAATATATAAAAATGATATTTATCAATTTTCCCACACTTAAACTTTTGCACTCCTGGACAAAAGAAATTAAAACTCCAAAAAAAGGATAATGAAAAGAACAAAAAGAAAATGTGTAGCCACTAAACATAAAAGAAGATCATAGCATATCAACATCCCAACTATCAAAGTTATATCATTTACATCAATGCAACATATGCCATGGCAATATACTTATAAAAAATGAAATGCAATAAGGCCCTTCATGTGGATTAGTGTTTGTCACTCTATTCTTTAGTGTTCAAGGTTAGGTGTTTACTCCTAAATTCCAACTTATCCAAATTTACTACCATATGCTTGGCTATTATCTACATCTCCACCACTGAAAATCAAATACCAATGTATGAATCATAAGGTCTTTACTATGGTTGTAATGTAGGCTGAGGTAAGAAACAAGTGGTAAACAAAAGAAATAAAGAAAAATTCAAGAAACAAAGTGGATACTTGAAATCATCAAGGGTATAAAGAAAAGAGTGTAGAATGGAATAAATGTGCATTTTAAACAAACAAACATATGCACAAAGAAACCAAAAAGTTGCTTTTCATTTTTTTTCCTTTTCTTTCTTTTCTTTTTTTTCTAAATATATATATTTTTTCTTTTCTCATTTGCTTTTCTTCTTCTTTTTTTTCAAACTCTTTTTTTTTTCATCTATGTATATTTCCTTAACAAAAGCACCATTTTTTCTTTTCTTAAACATTTTTCCAACTATGTACCTTTCCAAAAAGAACACTAAATGGACCAAATATGATATGAAAATGCACATCTGTCCACCTTAGCAAGATAAAATACTCTTAACGACCAAAAGTATCCTAACAACAAGGTGGGAAACAATATTTATTTGTTTTTCATGGCTAAAAGGGTAAAAAGAAAACATATAAAGCTCAAAGAGTAAAAACACATGTAAGATGACTATTTCACTTTATCTTCAACAAAATAAAAGAAAAATGAATGCCTTAATCCTTTCCATGCATGGCAAATACACAAATATGTCCTTGAATCTACCAAAAAATAAAACACATGTAAGATGGCTATTTGGCTTAATCTACAACAAAATAAAAGAAGAATGGATGGCTTAATCCTTTCCATGCATAGCAAATACACAAATGTGGCCTTGAATAAGATTCAAGCCAAGTTTTAGAGTAAAAGTAAGATAGGGGATACACATTAGAAATGAACATCAATAAGCAGAAAATCTCACAAGGTAAGTATAATATCCGGTTCTTTGAAAACGAGAGAAAATGAGAAAAACGTAATGTACGGTTTCTCTATAAATGAACGAAATTCATCAGATGCAAAAAGGAAACCCCCAAAATGAATTAGTTAAGGCTCAAAAAATTTTGAGAAGTATTCTATACTCCTAAAAATGAGAATACCAGGCTCAGACGGAAGGAAAAACGGAGCTAGAATGAAGAAACAAATTTGAACGAAAGGTTGATGAAACGTAAGGGCATTTTCATCATTTTGAAATTTTTATAGGAGGGATTTCTAAATGAAAGTTTTAAGTTTTTCAGGGTTCTCAGGGGCACTGAAACCCATAGGAAGCTTCAAGACAGCTAAAGCCCCTCTAGTAGACGTTTTCTAATATTGGTATACCCAAACTTTGATGGATTCATTCGAAAATGTTTTAGCTCCGATTTGAGTGATTTCGAAGGAATTTTACTAAATTGGGAATCTAAATTTTATAATGGAAAAGATGGTTCTAAAAAAGGAGCTAAAACGAGTTAGAAACGAAAATGCCAAGAATGAAGGGCAAAATGAAAATTTTTAAAAGTCCTTCTTAAACCCCTTATATATATGAGGCGCCTTTCTTCTCCCCTCATTTAGGTCAACCTATTCTGCCCAAAAACTAGAGAAGACTCAAAGGAGGAAAGTGCATAAGAACAAGGCAAAGGAGAAGGGAAAAACTCAAGATAAAGGTAAGAAATTGTTGGAATTTCCTAGTCTTCTTTTTAGGAAATTTCTTCTCTTCCTTCTCCCCTTTCTCCTTCTAATTTTCTTAAATTTGTTGGTGTTATTTTGAGGTCAGACCAAGGAAGAAAAATTCGAATTTGAAGAGAGGAGGCCAAGGAAAGTGAGAATCAAGCAAGAAAATAAGGAAAAACAAGGTAAATCTTCCATCTTATGATAGCTACTCCTTCCCCCTTCTTCTCCCTATTTCACTGTAACACCACAACTTCTAGCTAAGTTAGTAGGAGCGTCAGTATTTTCTAAGATAGACCTCAGGTCAGGATACCATCAGCTTAGGATAAAGGTTGAGGATATTCCCAAAATAGCTTTTAGAACTAGATACGGGCACTATGAGTTTCTAGTTATGCCCTTCGGGTTGACGAATGCACCCGTAGTCTTTATGGATTACATGAACAAAGTTTTCAGGCCATACTTAGATAGATTTGTAGTAGTCTTCATAGATGACATCCTTATCTACTCAAAAAGTAGAGAGGAACATGAGCAACACCTGAGATTAGCCTTGGAGACCTTGAGAGAGAGACAGTTGTACGCTAAACTTAGTAAATGTGAGTTCTGGCTCACTAAGGTTCAGTTTCTAGGTCAAGTCATCTCCTAGGCAGGGGTTGTAGTAGATCCCCATAAGGTAGAGGCAGTATTGCAGTGGGAGAGGCCCAGGACAGTGACAAAGATTAGGAGCTTTCTAGGTTTAGTAGGTTATTATAGGAGGTTCATTCAGGGCTTTTCTCAGATAGTGATGCCACTGACCCGGCTGACTAGAAAGAATATCCGTTTGTGTGGAACGAGAAATGTGATAGTAGTTTCCAAGAGTTGAAGCACAAGTTGACCATGACCTCAATTTTAGTACTCCCTAACCCTAAAGAAACTTTTATAGTGTACAGTGTTGCCTCAAAGAAAGGGTTAGGATGTGTGCTTATGCAGAAAAGCCGAGTGGTAGCTTATACTTCTAGACAGTTGAAACCTCATAAGGAAAACTACCCTACACATGACTTAGAGTTAGCCGCAGTGGTGTTTGCTTTGAAAATATGGAGACACTACTTATATGGGGTAGCAATAGAAATTTACAGCGACCACAAAAGCCTTAAATATTTATTTGAACAGAAAGAGCTAAATATGAGGCAACGGAGATGGTTAGAATTTTTGAAAGATTATGATTTCACATTGAAGTACCATCCTGGTAAGGCTAATGTGGTAACTGATGCTCTAAGTAGAAAATCCATACATATAGCCTGTATGATGATCTGAGAATAGGAATTGATTGAGAGATTCAGAGACATGAGTCTCTCCTGCGATGTGTGTTTGGGAAAATTGTTAATGAATGAGACCAAAATAGAAAATGACCTGAGGGATCAAATAAGAGAGGCCTAGCAGACAGACGACCATGTAAATAAGATTAGAGCCTAGATAGCCCAAGGTAATGTTCAGGAGTTCAATCTGTCTGAGGATGACATAGTAAGATATAGGGATAGGTTGTATGTGCCTAGAAACACATAAATTAGAGAAAAGATATTAGATGAGGAACATAAGAGTAAGTACACCATTCATTCAGGCAGTAATAAAATGTACCAGGATTTGAAGAAAATGTTATGGTGGCCCAGAATGAAAATAGACATAGCAGAGTATGTCTCTCAATATCTAGTATGCCAGAAAGTAAAAATAGAAAATTAGAAACCAGCTGGGTTACTTCAGCCCCTTAGATATCTCAGAATGGAAATGGGATAGCATAGCTATTGATTTTGTCATGGGTTTACCCAGGACATCATCGGGATATGATGCAATATGGGTAATAGTGGATAGGTTAATAAAGTCAGTGCATTTCTTACCTATGAAAGCCACTTATACCCTACATAAGTTAGCCCAGTTGTACATCAGGGAGATAGTGAGATTGCATGGTATTCCTAGGAGCATAGTGTCAGATAGGGATCCCAAATTCACATCGAATTTCTAGAGATCATTACAGGATGCTCTAGGCACCAGACTTAGATTCAGCACGGCCTATCACCCTCAGACGGATGGACAAATGGAGAGAACCATCCAAACCCTAGAGGGACATGTTGAGGGCATGTGTATTAAAAATGAAAGGGAACTGGGGTACATACTTGCCTTTAACAGAGTTTGCCTATAATAACAGTTATCATATAAGTATACAGATGGCACCGTATGAGGCATTGTATGGGAGGAAGTGTAGATCCCTAGTGTGCTAGGTTGAGCTAGGAGAGCGGAGCCTTATAGGCCCAGAGTCAGTAGATTAGACCTCCAGACAAATAGAGACCATCAGAAAGAAACTTCTGACGGCCCAGAGTAGACAAAAAAGTTACGCAGATAAACATAAGTGGTCGTTAAAGTTTGAAATTGGAGACCATGTCTTCATTAAAGTGTCTCCAGTCACAGGGATAGGTCGGTCCATCAAAAGCAAAAAGCTCAGTCCAAAGTACATAGGTCCATTTTAGATTCTTGATAAAGTAGGACCTATGGCATACAGACTAGCCCTTCCCCCGAACCTAAGCCAAGTTCGCAATGTATTCCATGTTTCCCAACTTAAAAAGTACCAGCCCGACCCCTCACATGTCATAGAATATGAGAATGTCTAGTTATAGGATGATCTATCATACATAGTATCACCAGATCGGATCGTGGACGTTAGACTCAAGTAGTTACGAAGTAAGACGATGCCATTGGTGAAAGTGGTTTGGAAAGGATTATCTCCTGAGGAAGCCACCTGGGAACTAGAGGATGATATGAGAAAGAAATATCCAGAACTCTTCCTATGAGGTATGTTATCTAATTTCGAGGATGAAATTTTTAAAAGGGGGGAGAATTGTAATGTCCAATTTTCGTTAAACGACGAAAACGAGCACGTTTTCAAAACAAGTCCCCTGAGATGAGTGATTCAAGGCCAAATGAAATTTGGATAAAAGTTTAAATAATATAAAATGAGGATTTGAGCCTTGAGTTGCCCAAAAATCGGGGTCGGGGTGCTTCGAAAAAATTTGCCAAAAGGCCAGTGGCATTTTTGTAAATAAGTGGACTTTTTGGAAAACATGTAGAAGGGCTTTTTAAATGAAAGTTTTGAGTTCTTCGGGGTTCTCAAAGGCCCTAAAAACCATGGGAAGCCCCAAGACCGGTAAAGACCCTCCGGTGTAATTTTTCCAACGTCAGTTGACCCGAACTTTGACCGATTCATTCAGAAAGGTTTTAGCTCTGAATTGAGTGATTCCAAAGCCATTTTTCTTAATTGGGAACCTAAATTTTATAATGGAAAAGAATGTTCTCAAAAAGGAGCTAAAACAAAGGAGAAACGAAAATGCAAAGTATAAAAGGCAAAATTGAAATTTTTGAAAAAGTCACTTTCTCCTCCCTATATATAGGTGGCACCCACCTTTCCTTCCCATTTGGAATCAGAAAATTTTGCATAATTTTAAAAGGGAGAGCTAAGGTTTTGGGCACACCAAGAGAGAAGGAGAAGGAGAAGAAATTCCAAGGAAAAGGTAGGTTTTTATGTATGTTTTCATACTTTTTCTCCACTAATTTCTTCTCCTTTTTTTTCCTCTTCTTCTCCATGATTTTTTCTGAAGTTTTGAGGGCTGTTTTGAAGGGAGAACAGTGGGGAAAGTTTGAAATTCAAGCGAGGAGGCCAAGGAAAGCAAGAACAAGCAAGGAAATTCAATGAAAATAAGGTAATTTCTCTTCCTATGGTTGTCATCTTTGGTTCCCTCCTCCACCATTTCGCCCCATTTGAGAAAACCCTAGGAGGAGATGATTTTTAGGCAGAACCAAGCATGAATCTAAGAAAAAAGGGTGTCAAGATTAAGAATATGCAAAGGGAATTAACAAAAAAACCATTATATTTCAAGATGCAAGTTCTAGGGTTTCAATTGCACCTTGTAAAATCTGATTTTTTATGATGATTCCTAGGCCTAAGTAAGAGTTTAAATGAGCTCCCAAGATCCCTAAGAGGCTCCCCATATGCTTCTTCCCTTGAGAAAACAATGAAAGCTCCATGGAACCCAATATGCTTCATAGCCTCAGCCTAGATGGGTTCTCTTAGCTAAGGAGAGTTTTAAATTTTTCTAAGGCCATTATTGAGTCATATTTGATGAATGAAAATGAGGGGAGGCCTTGGAAAAAATTTAGAACTCATAGAAAGTGATTTAGTGCCTTAGGTTCTATATTATGACCTAAAGAAGCAACATGGTGCTAGGCCTTTTTTTTTATGATTTCATGACTCCAAGAGGCTTAAAAGGAGTCAAGAATCATATTTGAAAGGAAAGAATGAGGCCTAAAAAGTATTTGAGGGGTGTTGCTTCATTAGGTGCATTTATGGACCATAATGGAGCTTATAGAGCAATCTAGCATCTAAGTAAATTGTATGGTCTTAGAGATTATTTCATGAACCTAATTGGCTCCCATAAATTGTATCTAGGCTAAGAGAAACCATTTCCACCAATTTGTAGGTGTGTGGCCGAAAGAGGAGGCTTGAGTCCAAAGGAAAAAGTGTGTAATTGTGTGCAAGGTAGCTCTCTCAACCTTCTCTCACGCATGGATGTGCGTTTAGCTTGTTTTAGAATGTGTGTATGTGTATTTTCAAGCTTTGAAAAGTATGCTAGCATGCCTTTATATGCCATAATGCTTGATGCCATGTTATGTTTTCAAATGATTGCATGATGTTTGTGTGAGTTTGTTTGAGTGTGGAGAGGCTAAGAACTCTTCCCTTTAATGAGGATGAGCCAAGAACCCTTGAGCTTGGTTGAGACAAAGTAAAGAGTCTCCCAAAAGCAAAGTGGGCTCCCAAGAGTATGGTTGAGTCTAAAGCTCTTAAAGAATGGGTGAGGCAAGTCCAAAATCCATGAGGAGAAGTGTGAGGCCAATCTAAGCACTTGGTGAGCTCTTGGATGTCTTGTATGATTGATTCACATGCTAAGATTGATTTTAAAATATGCATATCTTACATTTTCACCATACCTGCATTTGAAAAGCTTGCTTTACACATATTATGTATGATTGAATGGGAGATGAGCTATTGGGATTCTTTGAATCTCATCCCCTCCTCTTCAATGATCTAACATGCTAGGTGGACCAAGTAATTATGGTGAGGGGAGCCAACAACCATGAAGAGGAAAGATTGACAAGCTTATGCATGGTTTTGTCCATTTTGGAACTATAATGATGATTCATATTGTATATGATGTTGTATATGTACAATGAACCTTGAGACATATGTAAATATACTATTATGTAATGTTTAGAGCCATGGATATGATGTATGAGCTTTAGAACACAAATTGAGTTTTCAATGTCCAATTATGTATTATGAAAGTTTGATGGAAATATGCATAAGTATGGGTTGAATAGCCAAAATGAGATGCATGAGGTTTTGGACCATTTGGGCAGCTCACACAAGTCTCAAATAAGCTTTTAAACTTGCCTAAAAGGTGCCAAGACCAAGGGAAATCCATTTGGCAATTTTGATACTCAATATGGAGCCAAAATTGACCATAATGGAACCCTATATCACTTTTTTGCCAAATGAATTAGTCTTACCCTAAAATTTGGCATGCAATTAGGTCCCATTGAGATCTTTCTGGAAAGATAAAGATCATAATTTTCAGAGGTCTAGGGAATATTTGATGATATTTCAAAGTTGGGATTTTTCATGGATTCTAGTATGGGTACTGTTCATACTGGCAGTTTTGTGTTCTGTGTCACCCAATGGCCAAATGATGCCCAATGCTTGTAAAATTTTATATTCATAAACTAGAGGTCCTAAGATTTCTATAGCCACCAAGATCTCCTCATTTGGAAGTCTGAACAGAGAGTTATGCATTTTTGAAGTTAACTGTCAGTACCTGTAGTGCCCCAAGAGTTCAGTTACTGTTCCATTGGTTCCCGATGGCTAAACGTAACTGTTTCATTCTGGAATTATTTTTAGTATCAATTTAACATTTTTATCTTTCTATAATGACAAAATTTTTGTGATTTTAAGTTTTATAAAATTAGTTATGAATTTTAGAAATTTGTATCAGTAAACTGAACAAAAGCCTAGACAGCCAGCAACCTCTGTAGCTTTTTGGATGTCAAACGTCCTGTGTGATGAATGTTGTGACTTGGTCGTATTTTTAATGTGAATTAGACATCCTAATCTTTCCAGAATAATAAATATTGTATGATTTCAAATTTTATAAATTTAGTTATGATTTTCCAAATTTGGGCCAGAAAATGAAGTAAATCTGGACGAAAATATGCTTGCTTATTTTGAGCTCAATTTTGGTTTCCATGAATTGTAGGCATATTTTTGTGATAAAAATGAGTTGTAATAATGAAATTAAATATGAGTAAGTATATTATAAGCTCACACGGTCCACGTGACACCAAATTGAATTTTTTAGATATAGCGCAACGCGGAAAAAGTCTATTATTTTCATCCCCCTTTTCATATGCTCTTGTGGGATTGATAATACAAAGCTTATAAATGGCATGAAATGAGCTAGAAGTTATGGTGTTACATTTGCCCTATGTATGTAGATGTAAGAGGGCTGGAATTTTGAGGAGAACCAAGGGTTAATTCTATGAATTTAAGGGAGAAGAGTAAGAATATGCAAAGAAATTCAAGAAAAGGCCATTGATTTTCAAGGTAGCAAACCTAAGGTTTCATGAGTTCCCTTGAAAATCTAATTTAATATAATTATTCCTAGGCCTAAATGAGTGTTTGAATGAGTTTCTAAAATCCCTAGGAGTCTTCCAATATGCATCTTCCACGTAGAAAAAAAAAGCAAACTCCATGGAGGCCAAAAAGAGGCATTGATGTGAAATCAAAGGGGTGCCCCAATCTTCACAGCGTAGGTTGATGGATAGATGATGGTTCAAGACCTGATGGAAGCAAATAGCCAACCAACATTATAAGAACGTTGACCTGCTACTTAGACAATGCGCCTAACCATGAACATAATAAACCAATCCACACAATGACGCACTTGGGTCGAAGCACCAATTGGGGGCTTTTACGAACTTGAATCACCAACCTAAAGATAGGTTGACAAGACAAAGGTTTCACAAGAGCAAAAAAAAGATAATATTCTCACAATTAGAGAAACACTCAGCATAATTCTATTACTTCCAATCTGATTCAAATGAAAGAAAAATACATGTATTTATAGTGTAGCTCAAACCTATCTACTAAAGGAAAAGTAGGAAACTAACTACATAATCCTAACTGAAAGATCTAAAAATTAGGGATACAAAATCAAATCTTTTTAAAAATAGAAAAGAAAAGATAATCAGCCTAATCAATTCTAATTTTCGTTCAAATATATAAAGCTTCTAAAAGTTAGCATATTAAGCTTATAATATCATTATTTAGGCCCAAATGAGTTAATCTACGTATGGCCCTTGGTCCAGACTCTTTAATTTACAATATTATAGCTCAAATTAGCTCTAATAGCTCCATCTTTAGCCCAAATAATGTTGAGGATATTTTGATTAATACTTGAATTAGATTAAAAAATCTGCTTGATCCAAATCTCTTGAATAAGTCCACTTAATGTTTCTTTAAGTTGTTTAGCTTTCGCCCTTATAATAGGTCCAATTGGAAGATGCAAAGGATCATTTGAAGATTTTGAATTAGCATCTTCATAAACCTTGTTCATATCATCCTCCCCCTCTTGAAAAGGAGTCGTCCTCGACTCTTCAAAATCTGCACCAAAACAAAGAGAAAGGTCAGAAACATTGAAAGTAGCACTTACACCATACTCACCTAGTAAATCAATCTTATAAGCATTATCATTGATTTTCTCTAATACTCGAAAAGGTCCATCTCCTCGAGGCATAAGCTTAGACTTTCTTTTATCAAGAAATCTCTCTTTTCTAAGGTGCAACCAAACTAAATCCTTTGGTTTAAATACTATCTTCTTTCTTCCCTTGTTAGCACGATTTACATATTGTTGAGTCATCCTCTCAATGTTTTGCTTAGCTCTTTCATGGATTTCCCTAACGAACTCAACATGCTTCTTCCCATCCATATTGAGTCTTTCCTGCAAAGGCAAAGGAGTTAAGTCGATAGATGTAAGAGGATTAAAACCATATACAATCTGAAAGGGTGAATATTTAGTAGTAGAATGAATGGCCCTATTGTAAGCAAATCCGACATGGGGTAGACACTCCTCCCAATTCTTTAAGTTCTTAACAATTGTCTGTAACAAAGAAGAAAGTGTCTAATTCACAACTTTAGTTTGCCTATTAGTTTATGGGTGGCAGGTAGTAGAAAATAGCAATTTAGTTCCTAGCTTGCTCCACAATGTCTTCCAGAAATAGCTTAGGAACTTAGCATCTTGATTCGATACTATAGCTCTTGGCATCCCATGAAGCCGTACAACTTCTTGAAATAACAAATTGGCAATGTTAAGCATCATCAACCTTATGACATGCAATGAAGTATGCCATTTTAGAAAATCTATCTATTACAACAAAAATAGAGTCTCTCCCCATTTTAGATCTAGGTAATCCCATGATAAAGTGCATAAAAATATCTTCCCAAGGTACACTAGGAATAGGGAGAGGGGTATATAATCCATGGGGATTTATTTTAGATTTAGCTTTATGACACATAATACATCTACTTATAAATTTTTCAACATCTCTACGCATCCTAGGCCAATAAAAATGTTCATTTAAGACATCAAATGTTTTAGCAATGCCAAAATGTCCTTTTAAACCACCTGAATGCACTTCCTTCACCAATAACATACGCATAGAAGAATTAGGAATGCAAAGTTTATTAACACAAAATAAGAATCCATCATGTAAGTAAAATTTGTCCCAACCAAGTCCAGGTTTACAATGGCTAAAAGCTTCACCAAAGTCAACGTCATTAGTATATAATTCTTTGATGAATTCAAAACTGAGAATTTTAGAGTCTAACATGGAAAAAAGAACATACCTCTGTGAAAGTGCATCTGTAGCAATATTCTCCTTACCTTTCTTGTGCTTGATGACATATGGGAAAGAATCAATGAATTCAACCCACTTAGCATGTCTTTGATTCAATTTGTTTTGGCTCTTAATATGTTTAAGAGCCTTATGATCAGAATATATGACAAATTCCTTAGGCCATAAATAATGATGCCAAGTTTCCAACACTTTAACTAAGGCATATAGCTCCTTATCATATGTAGGATAGTTAAGAGTAGGACCACTTAGCTTTTCACTAAAATATGCAATGGGCTTACCTTCTTGCATAAGTACACCTCCTATGCCAATTCCACTTGCATCACATTCTACCTCAAAAATCTTACTAAAGTCTGGAAGTGCAAGTAAAGGTGCTTGGGTGAGCTTCTTTTTAAGAGTTTAGAAGGATTTCTTTTAAGCTTCTCCCCATTTGAATGTAGCATTTTTCTTTGTCAACTCATTCAATGGAGCTGCTATTATGCTAAAGTCCTTCACAAACCTTCTATAAAAGCTTGCAAGTCCATGTAAGCTCCTCACATGTTCGATCGTGGTAGGGGTTGGCCAATCTCGAATGGCTTTGATCTTTTCTTCATCCATCTCAATCCCCTCGGCACTCATAACAAAACCAAGAAAAACAACTCTATTAGTACAAAAATCACACTTCTTTAAATTGCCAAACAATTTTTCTTTTCTTAGAACATCTAGGACTTGTCTTAAGTGATCCACATGCTCATTCAAAGTCCTACTATACACAAGAATATCATCAAAGTAAACTATGTGACACCCTAAACTACTACCGCTAACTAGCCTCTCTATAGGCTCGGTTCCATATGATTTCCAAAGAGTCACTACTCTTTTGTGGCATTTACATGCTATGAACCGGGGTTTCATATACTCATCTTTCACCCCGTGGGTCCTGTAAACCCATCTCAAGCATCCTCAACTCAAACTCCATACATACAACTCATACATAGCATAAAACAACCCATAAGCCACGGGTATAGAGCCAAAAACCAATAAAATACATTTTCTCACTTTGGGCCCGAAAGTCATATTTTGGCTCTAAGTTTGGAAAATCATAAGAAATTGTAGAAAAATGGGAATGTAGCAAACTTTAGCTTTCTGGAAAGCTCCAAGTGTCAAATTTACACTAAAAATCATTCCCAACCACAAACACATCGTTTGGACCATGTTTGACATCGAAAATGGGAGGAAGGTCCGGCTGTCACTGTTTTTGGTGCAGCTTTCTGTCATGACTTTCGAAAATACATAACTAAATCCACAAAAATCCAATCTGGGCACATTATACCAATTTGGAAAGATACGGATGTCTACTAGAGGAGAAAAATAAGTCCAGATCAGTTCAGTAGCTCCTACACCCCGAAAATCGATGGAACAGTGACAGGGGTCAGGAATGCTCCCTGATACTGATACAGAACTTCAGTCAGTTTAATCTCTCTCTACAGACCTCCGATTTGGGTGATTCTAGTTCCTACAAGTCACTTTGGTTTTCTAGTTTATGTGTATAAAATTTCACCACATTTGGAATCCATTTGGTCTAAAAGTGCCACAGATTTCATTTCTGCCCTATGAAACAGTAACATGACCAAATCAACAATTTTTCCCAAATTCAACAATTCCCCAAATATTCTATAATCCTCCGAATATTACCCACTTTAGCTTCTCAAGAAGCTTTCTACAAACTCTACAGGCACGCCAAATTTCATGGCAAACGGAGCTCATCCGGTCATACTTTGACGGAGCTCACAAAAATACCGGTTTTGGCACCCCATAGGTCCAAAACGGGTCTAGATAGCCTTTCACACATTTTCACTCCACATGGACAAGTTCAAAAGCACAAGACTAGTATATCTAACATGTCCATATGATACAAATCATCATACATTCTATTTTCACTATGCTACGGCCAAATTTACACAACGACATTCATGCATCAAAGGGGTAAAAACCCACATTTCCATTACTTTGGCTAATAACAGAGTTCATACATCATCCTTTCATATTTCTACACGTGTTACGAACTTTACATCTCAAAAATAGTGGGTACATCTTCATTTGGCACCACTTTACATCATATTTACATCAAAATATCAAAAGAAAGTAATATCTCTAACTATGCATGCTCCTAAGCTCCTTGGTGGGTGCTCGGTTCTCCTTGAGCTCCACCTAGCATATTAGTTTGGAGGGGAAAGGGGTGAGATTCAGGGAACCTCAGTAGCTCATGCACTCAATCCAGCAAGCAATCAAGGCATATAACAAGTCAAAGCATGTGAATAAGCATTTAGCTATTCTCAAACATCCAACACATAATGTACATGCTATGGAATTCACAACAATGCCAAAAATGAGCTCCAGGGACTTTTGGTCTAGCCTCACCCGAGTTTAGGGACTTTTGGATGGCCTCACCCGAGTATAAGGACTTTTGACTTGGCCTCACTCGTTTGAGACTTTTGGCCTTGTCTCACCTATCTCAAGGGACTTTCGGCTTCACCTCACCCATCTCATGGGACTTTCGGCACTACCGCACCCGAGCAATTCTCACAACTCATCACACAAGCATATTGACATTCAATGCATCAAAACAATAGCATATGGCATATTCCATACAACAAGCATATACATAATCATATAATGACTATCATACCCAAGAATGCATAAGAAAGAGTGAAAGAGAGAGCTACCTTTGGAGCCAAAGCTAACACAAGCTTTTCCTTTCAATTTCTCCTTTCCCTCCTTAGGTCCACAAACACACCTTGATGTAAGTGTTTCACTTGAGCCTAGACACACCAAAAGCATGCAATTACTTTCTTGTAATTCAATTTAGAGTAACCCTCTATCACACACAACCTAGGGTTCTCTCTCTAGAATGCCATTAACCCTTTCTCTCTCTCAAGCTCCCATGGTAGTGGAAAACCTCACTTTCAAAGAAACTCAAGGATTTAAAAGAGTTTTCCACTTTCCCTCTTCTGACCCATGCTCAAAATGCAACCATTTTCACAATTAAAACCGTAGAAAGAGAGGGCAAAGGGAGGGGATCAGAGTTCTAAGAAGAAATGGGAGAAGTTACCTTACCTTTCCCTTGATCTTCCTCCTTCTCTTGATCTCTCACACTCTCCACGCCTCTTTTCTCTCTTTGGGTCGAAGCTTAGGGCAGATATGAGAGAAGAAATGAGTTTGGGCGTTTAATGAAGTCTGATTCTCGCTATTTACTCTCTTCCGGACCGACTCTCGCTACGGTGAAAACTAACCTTCGCTATAGCGAGCTCGTGTAATCTGGCTTCGCTATGGCGAGGTGTAACCTTCGCTACGGCGAGCTCGTGTCAATTCCCTTCGCTATGGCGAGATTTACCACTCGCCATGGCGAAATCGCGTCAGTTCCAGACTTCACTCTCGCCATGGCGCCGCTACAGCGGGCTGCTCCCTGGTTTTTGTATGGGCTGCTGCCAGCACTCGCTATAGCTAGAATCGCCTTCGCTATTGCGAACTAGCTCTCTCGCTGTAGCGAGACCGTTTCTCGCTGTTGCGAGAGGACTTAGCAGAAATTCTGGATTCCGAAAATTTCCAGATTTCACTTCCTTTCTTTTCCCTTTTCTTTTCTTTTTTCCCGGTTGTTACAAACTACCACAAACTTGCCTATGAAAGAACGCAAGACATGATTCAATAAACTCATAAATGTGCTAGATGCATTAGTGAGACCAAAAGGCATAACTAACCATTCATAAAGTCCATGTTTAGTCTTAAATGCAGTTTTCCATTCATCTCCTTCTTTTATTCTAATATGATGGTAGCCACTTTTTAAATCAATTTTAGAGAAAATAGTGGAGCCATTTAATTTATCAAGAATATCATCTAACCTAGGGATAGGATGACGATATTTCATCGTTATATTATTGATGGCTCTACAATCAACACACATCCTCTATGTGCCATCCTTTTTAGGTACAAGCAGCACTAATACAGTACACGAGCTTAGGCTCTCCCTTACATATCCTTTATCAAGAAGCTCTTACACTTGTCTTTGAATCTCCTTAGTCTCTTCAGGGTTGGTACGATATGCTGGGTGGTTTGGTAGAGGTGCTCCAGGTATAAAGTCAATTTGATGTTCTATCCCTCTAATTGGTGGCAATCCAAAAGGTATTTCTTTGGAAAAGACATCTTTATATTCCTGCAATAGAGACTTAACAACACTAGGCAAGGTAGAGGTTAAGTTATTAGTGCTTAACATAGCTTCTTTGTAGATTAATACTATAAGGTTTTGTTGAGAAAACAAAGCTTGCTTGATTTCACTCCTATTTGCCACTAATAAATTTTTCTCTCTTTCTCTCTCATTTTCTTTCTTGCCTTTATATTTTTCTTTCTTTTCTCTCTCTCCTCTTGGCTTACTCTCTTTTCCTCTCCCATTTTCATTGCCTTCCTTTTTAGACACCTTTATACTCTTACTTTCTTGCTTTCTTTCCTTCTTAATTTGATCTTCTAATATTTGTTTCGGTGACATAGGAAGGAGGGTTATAGGTTCCCCTCTAAGTACAAAAGAGTAACGGTTAAGAAAACCATCATGTGTAACATGCCTATCATATTGCCAAGGCCCACCTAATAAAAGATGGCATGCTTTCATTAGTACAACATCACATAATATTTCATCTTTATACTTACCAATAGAAAATATTACCTTTACTTATTTTGTTATCCTCAACTCTTCACATTCATTAAGCCATTGAAGCTTGTATGGCCATTGATGCTTAAAGGTAGATAAATTCAACTTCTCTACTAGCTCAGTGCTTACCATATTGCAGCAACTTCCTCCATCTATGATGACACCATATATTTTCCCTTGGATTTGACAGTGAGTATGAAACAAGTTCTCTTTTTGTTCATTTTCTTTTGCCATCATCTGGGCACTAAGCGCTCACCGAGTCACAAGGAGTTCTCCTTCTTCTACATATTCTCCATCTTCATTCTCTATGAATGGATCTTCTTCTTCTTCTTCAGTTGTTTCTCCTTCAGTTTCCCACTCACCAAGGTTGTTGATAGTCATGGTTCGCTTGTTAGGACATTTACAAGAGATATGTCCTCTCCCTTGACACTTAAAGTATTGTATGTCTCAATTTCTGGAAGAACTAGGTCCACTTTGAACCTTCTTGGGTGGGGTGGTTAACTTTTCTCCATTTTTAGTTTCATTCTCCTTAGAATTTGAAGAAAAGGGGATATCATTCTCTGATTTTTTCTTCCATGAGTTGAAAGAACTTGAATTAAACTTCTCCTTTACAAATTCTTTCTCTTAAGTTATCTCTCTATCTTGGCAGCTTGATGGACTAAGTCATGAATCTCCATATAGTGGTACATCTTCACAATATCAGTTATGTCACGATTGAGCCCATCTAAGAAGTGAGCCATTGTTGCTTCTGGATCCTCCTCTACATTAATTCTAATCATGGTTATTTGCATTTCCTTGTAATACTCATCCACACTCTTGGATCCTTGAGTGAGGTGTTAAAGCTTATTGTGAAGTTCTCTTCGAAAATAAGATGGAATGAATCGCTTCCTCATGATAGCCTTCATCTCTTTCCATGTCGAAATAGGGTGCTATCCATATCTAATCCGCTCCTTTTGCATCTGGTCTTACCAAATAAAAGCATAATCAGTAAACTCAAGAGCAACAATTTTGACCTTCTTACCTTTAGAGTAGTTATGGCATGAAAATATTTGCTTTACACGCATCTCCCACTCCAGGTATGTTTCTGGATCACTCTTGCCTTGAAAGGAAGGAATTTTGACTTTGACTCCTCCAAGGCCTTCTTCTTCATCTCTAGGCTTCCTCGGTGGTCTTCCTTGTATGTTGAGTGGCCTTCTTCTCAGCTGAGTCTCCTCCCCTTCATAATCTTTCTCATGGCTCTCCATGTCTTCCACATATTCATGGTGTTGTGGGCATGTAGCATGAGCTTGCCTTTGGTTGGCTTGAGCAGTCCTTTAGCTATAGGTTCTACTCTCCACTCGATCTAAGCATTCATGGACTCTTTCTAACTTCTTATCAAGCATCCTCTCAAAATGACTCACTAGTGCTTTCATTTGCAAAGGCACTACTCCAAATGAATTGTGACCATCATTATCACTTTCATGTGCAACTCCTTTTTCTCGATTATCTGCCATGTTAGTGAAAAAGAAATGAAAGAAACAAAAGTATATAGGGCCTCACAAACACTTCCTTACTTGTTTCACTCAATTAAGATATAACACTCTCACTTGTGTTTACTTTCTCCCTCTTTTTGGCTTTTTTTAATTTTTTGGATAATAATCTTACCTACTCTTGCCTTTTACCTTTCAATATCAATCCTATACTCTTATGTCACCTAAGATCTCGTCAAGTGATCCAATATTGCCAATTCTCAATTCAACCAAGTATGTGTAGATGGGTGGTTTAAAAGTCATGATTGGCACACATTGAGGGTAGGGTTCGGTTAGGCTAGGGCTCCAAAGAGAAGAGGGAAGATTTAACTATTTAATAATGCAAAATCAAGTTTAAAATCCCAAAGAGCCATAAATGTAATTATGAAAAGTTCAACTATGAGGAAAATGCAAGATCAAATTAAGAAAGTTCAAATAAAGGAAAAAAAAAAAGGGAAACAAGGGCAAATCAAAATAAGGAAGTGCATATTACAATATCAAAGCAAATAAGGTAAAATAGAAAACAAAATCATCTAATTAGCAATTCCTTTTTTTTCTTTTTCTTTTTTTCAATTTTTTTAATTTTTTTGTTTTACCTTTTTTTTTTGCTTTTTTTTTTTGGCTTTTCTCTTCTGACTTGATCTAATGAAATAGTCCAAAACTTACAAAGTCACAAAATAGGAAACAAACTAAACAAATTAGATTTGAGAGATTTAGAAAATATTATAAACTAAAACCTAATATATCTTGACATAGAATAGTCTAATTAGGATGATTCCAAAACGACATGAAAATTGAGATTCTAAACTTTCAGAAACACCTATTAATCATCGAAAACCTCAATCGAAAAGGGGTTGAACAGATAAGAAAGGAAATAGAATATTTAGACAAGAAAAATTTTCAGATTACAAAATTAATGGCTCTTATAGTATAAAAACCAAATTTTGCACACTAAGAATCAAATCTGGAAACAAGGTAGAAAGTTTTTTTTTTAGGGTATTAAAGGTGGCAAAGAAAAGATATGATAGATAAGAAAATTTAGAGGTTAGAAGGAAAAGGTATTGGATAATCATGGGTAACCTACCATGTAAACCGAAGATCTGATACCAAATGATGCGAAATCAAGGGGGTGCCCCAATCTTCACGGTGTAGGTTGATGGATAGATGATGGTTCGAGACCTGACGGAAGCAAATAGCCAACCAACGTTATAAGAACATTGACCTACTACTTAGACAATACACCTAACCACGAACACAATAAACCAATCCACACAATGACGCACCTAGGTCGAAGCATGAATTGGGGGCTTTTACGAACTTGAATCACCAACCTAAAGATAGGTTGACTAGACAAAGGTTTCACAGGAGCAAAGAAAAGATAATATTCTCACAATTAGAGAAACACTTAGAATAATTCTATTACTTCCAATCTGATTCAAATGAAGGAAGAATACATGTATTTATAGTGTAGCTTAAACCTATCTACTAGAGGAAAAGTAGGAAACTAACTACATAATCTAAAAATTAGGGATACAAAATCAAATCTTTTTTAAAACATAAAAGAAAAGATAATCAGCCTAATTAATTCTAATTTTCGTCCAAATACATAAAGCTTCTAAAAGTTAGCATATTAAGCCCATAATATCATTATTTAGCCCAAATGAGTCAATCTATGTATGACCCTTGGTCCAAAGCCTTTAATTTACAATATTATAGCCCAAATTAGCTCTAATAGCTCCATCTTTAGCCCAAATAATGTTGAAGACGTTTTGATTAACACTTGAATTAGATTCAAAAATCTACTTGGTCTAAATCTCTTGAATAAGTCCACTTAATGTTTCTTTAAGTTGTTTAGATTTCGCCCTTACAATAGGTCCAATTGGAAGATGCAAAGGATCATTTGAAGATTTTGAATTAGCATATTCATGAACCTAGTTCATATCAGGCATAGACTCGGCTTAAAAGGGATGAGATACCTAGGGATAGTTTTAAATTTTTATAAGCCCATTTTTGAGTCACATATGATGAGGGAAGATGAGGGGAAGCCTTGGGAAAAATTTAGAAACCATAGAGAATGAGATGGTTTTATATGTTCCATAATATGGCTAAAAGAAGCAACACCTAGCTAGGCTCCTAGAATTGATTTTGTGATGACTCCAAGAAGTTTAAATGGAGTCAAGAATCATAAATAGATGGAGAGAATGAAGCCAAGATGATGTTTTGCAAGGGTTGCTTCATTAAGCGCATTATGGAACCATAAAAGAGCCTTATGAGTCACCTAGCTTTTCTAGTGATTGTGTGGCCTTAGAATTTGATTCAAGAGTATAATTAGCTTCCATATAATGTGTCTAGGGCAAGAGAAGTGATCTCCACCTTCTTGGGTGTGTGAGGTCAAGGGAGAGGATTCAAGACTTAAGGAAAAAGTGTGTGAATGCAAGCAAGGTAGCTCATTCCTCCTTCTTTCATGTATGAATGTATGCTTGGCTTGTCTTTGAATGTGTGTATGTGTGTTTTAAGCCATGAAAAGTATTCTAGCATGATTTCTGTAATGTCTAGTTTTCATTAAATGTGGAAAATGGGCATGTTTTCAAAGTAAGTCCCCTGAAATGAGATAGTTAAGGTCTCAAAAAATTTGAGTAATGGTCTAGACTCCTAAAAATGAGAATCCTAGCCTCAGATGGAAGGAAAAATAGAGCTAGAATGAAGAAACAAATTTTGACAGAAAACCTACGAAATGTAAGGGCATTTTCATAATTTTGGGTAATTTTTGGAATTCACACAAGAGGGCTTTTTAAATAAAAGTTTTGAGTTCTTCGGGGTTGTCAAAGGCCCTAAAAACCATGAGAAGCTCCAAGACAGTTAAATCCCCTCCGGTGGATGTTTTCTAATGTCGGTGTGCTTGAACTTTGATGAATCTGTTCGGGAAGGTTTTAGCTCCAATTTGAGTGATTCTAAAGGCATTTTTCTTAATTGGAAACCTAAATTTTATAATGGAAAAATGGTTCTAAAAAAAGAGCTAAAACAAAGAAGAAAGGAAAATGCAAAGTACAAAGGGCAAAATTAGAATTTTTGAAAAAGACACTTTGTCCTACCTATATATAGGTGGTGCCTCACACTTGTCCTCATTTAACTTCAGATTTCTCAGCCCCAAACTAGAAGAAAAACCCTTAGAGAGAGGTGCCCAAGAGAGGAAGAAGAAGGAGGAAGAAATCCAAGCTAAAGGTATGTTTTCATGGTTGTTTTTCATGCTCTTCTCCATCCACACCACCTCTCCTTCATCCTCCTTGATTTCCTTTGATTAAAATGAAGTTTATAAATCTAATTTAAGGGAGAAATTCAAGAAAAATTTTGGATTTGAAGAGAGGAGCTTGGAGAAAGCAAGATTCAAGCCAAACTAAGCAAGGAAACAAGGTAAAAATGCATCCTATGGTTGGTATCTTTCATCACCCTTCTTTTCCATTTTGCCTAACCCTAGGAGCTATAGGAGAATCTGATTTTTAAGTCCAACCAAGCATGAATCTTAGGTATTTGATGGAGAAGAACAAGAATATGCAAAGAAAATAACAAAATAACCATTAAATTTCAAGATGCAAAACTTAGGGTTTCAAGTGCACCTTCCAAAATCTGAGTTTGTATGATAATTTCTAGATTTTATTAAGAGTTTAAATAAGTTCTTAAGACACCTAAGATGCTCCCCACAAGCTTCTTCCTTCAAGAAAACAAAGAAAACTCCAAAGAACCTTAACCTAGGTATAGTCTCGGCCAAAGCATGTTCATGTAGCTAGGGAGAGTTTTAAATTTTTCTAAGGCCATTCTTGAGTCATATTTGATGAATGAAAATGAGGAGAGGCCTTGGAAAAAATTTAGAACTTATAGAAAGTGATTCAGTGTCTTATGTTCCATATTATAACCTAAAGAAGCAACATGATATTAGGCCCTTTGTTTTAATTGTGTGATGACTCCAAGAGGGTTAAAAGGAGTCAAAAATCATATTTGAAAGGAAAGAATGGAGCCTAGAATTTATTTAAGGGGTGTTGCTTCATTAGGTGCATTTATGGACCATAATGGGACCTATAGAGCAATCTAGTATCTAAGCAAGTTGTATGGCCTTAGAAATTGTTTTATGAACCTAATTGGCTTCTATAAATTATACCTAGGCCAAGAGAAACCATCTACACAAGTTTGTGGGTGTGTGACCAAAAGAGGAAGCTTGAGTCCAAAGAGAAAAGTGTGTAATTGTATGCAAGATGGCTCTCTCCACCTTCTCTCATGCATGGATATGTGTTTAGCTTGTCTTAGAATGTGTGTATGAGTATTTTCAAGCCATGAAAAGTATGGTAGCATGATTTTATATGCCATGATTTCATGATATCATGTTATGTTTTCAAATGAATGTATGATGTTTGTTGAGTTTGCTTGAGTGTGGAGAGGCTAAGAACTCTTCACCATGGTGAGGATGAATCAAGAATCCTTGAGATTAGTTAAGACAAAGTAAAGAGTCTCCCAAAAGCAAAGTGGGCTCCCAAGAGTATGGTTGAGTCCAAAGCTCTTAAAGAATGGGTGAGAAAAGTCCAAAATCCATGGGGAGAAGTGTGAGGCCAATCCTAACACTTGGTGAGCTCTTGAATGATTTGTATGACTTTTCCACATGCTACGTTTGCTTCTTGAATGTTCATGACTTCCATAATAACCATGCATGCATTTTCAAGGCTTGCTTTGCATATATTATGTATGATTGAATGGGAAATGACCTACTGGGATTCTTTGAATCTCATCCCTTCCTCTCCAATGATCTAATATGCTAGGTGGACCAAGTGGTTATGGTAATGGGAGCCAACAACATTGAAGAAGGAAGATTGACAACCATATGCTTAGCCTTTGCCATTTTGGAACCATAATGATGCTTCATGATGTACATTGTTATTGTAAATGAAATATGACCTTTTAGACATGTGTAATTATGATATTATATGATGTATAAGTGCATGGATATGATGTATGAACCCTAGAATAGAATTTGAGTATGTAATGCCAAGGTATGCAATTTGGAAGTTTGATGTAAATGTGCATAAGTGTAGATGAAAAGGCTAAAATGAGATGCATGAGGTTTGGGACCATTTGGGCAGCCCACACAAGTCCTAAATGTGCTTTTAGACTTGCCCAAAAGGTGCCAAGACCAAAGGAAATCCATTTGGCAACTTTGGTACTCTATATGGAGCCAAAATTGACGATAATGGAACCCTATATTACTTTGTGGCCAAATGAGTTATTCTTGATATAAGATTTAGCATGCAATTAGGTCTCATTGAGAGCTTTTTAGGAAGATAAAGATCATGATTTTCAGAGGTCTACAGAATATTTGATGATTTTTCAAAGTTAGAAATTTTTATGGTTTTGGTTTGCTACACTATTCATTTGGTCCGAAAATGAATTCTATCACACGAGACCCAAATGATGTCCAATTACCATGAACTTTTATACAAAGAAACTAGACATTCATAGTAAGTTGTGCCAATTAGAAGCACCACATTTGGAGGTCTAGAGGGGGAGATATGAATTTTTTAACATTCTATCTAGTATCAGGAATTTTACTCGACCTAAGTTACTGCTCCATTAAATTCTGAGGTCTAGGCTTGATGAACTAGTCTGGAGATTTTTTCCTCTCTAGCTAACATTCACAGCTTTCCATATTGGTATCATTTATATGGATTGGATTTTTGTGAAATTAATTGGACATTTTTAAATTTTTCTGTAGAATTATGTGATAGTTCCAAAATATAGTTTGACCTCTAGACTATTTTAGATGTCAAACACCCTCTGTGATGGATATTATGGTCTAGGCATACTTTTACTATGAAGTAAACATCCGTAGCTTTCCAGGATAGCTAAGATTGTATGATTTCAATTTTTCTAGAATTAGTTATGATTTTTCAAATTTGGTCAGAAAAAGTGGTAAATTTGGCCGAAATTAAACAATCCCATTTTATGCTTCCTTTCGATTTCCATAAGTTGTGGGTATGATTTTGTGATACAAATGAATTTTATTGATGTAATTAAATATTAGAATGTATAGCATGAACTCACACGGTCCACGTGACACTGAATGAAATTTTTAGATACGACGCAATACGAAAATAATAATTATTTTCTTGCCTTTTTCATAGGAAACCTTCATGATTCATGATATTAAGCCATTTAAAAGCATGAGATGAGCTAGAATTTATGGTGTTACAATTTCTGTAATGTCCAGTTTTCATTAAATAACGGAAACAGATGCATTTTCAAAGCAAGTCCCTTGAAATGAATTAGTTAAGGCCTCAAAAAATTTGAGTAACATTTTAAACTCCAAAAAATAAGAATTTTAGCCTCAGATAGAAAGAAAAATGGAGCTACAATGAAGAAACAAATTTTGACAGAAATCTTATGAAACGTAATGATATTTTTGTAATTTTGAGCAATTTTTGGAATTCACACAGAGGGCTTTTTAAATGAAAGTTTTGAGTTCTCCGAGGTTCTTAAAGACCCTAAAAACCATGAGAAGCCCCAGAATAGTTAAATCTCCTCTGGTGGATATTTTCTAATATTGGTATACCCAAATTTTGACAAATTCATTTGGAAAGATTTTAACTCTAATTTGAGTGATTCCAAAGACATTTTACTAAATTGGGAACCAAAATTTCATAATGGAAAATATGGTTCTAAAAAAGGAGCTAAAATAAATAAGAAACAAAAATGCCAAGAACGAATGACAAAAAGGGAATTTTTGAAAAAGCCACCTATAAATAGGTGGCACCACCCCTCCTCACTCATTTAGACACAATTGTTTCTACCCAAATTCAGATAAGAAAGCTAGGGTTTAGGCATCCTAAAGGGAGAGAAGAAGAAGGAGAAATTCAAGACATATGGTATGGAAATTTGATTGTTTTTCATGCTTTCTTTTAGCTAATCTTTTCTCCTCCTTTTCCCCTTTCTTTCCTATGATTTTGTTGAAGTTTTAGGGGATGTTTTGAAGGAAGAATAGAGGGAAAATTTCAAAATTTAGGTGAGGAAGCCAAGGAAGGTGAAGAACAAGCAAGAAAAACTAAGGAAAAACAAGATATCATGCAATTTTTCCATTTATTCTTCTTCCTCCCCTCTCTTGTGAGTATTTTGACCTATATATGGTCAACCTTAAGAAGTCAAGTTTTCAACAAAACCAAGGGTGAATCTTAGGAATTTGAGGGAGAAGAACAAGAATATGTAAAGAAAATAACAAACTAGTCATTATATTTCAAGATACAAATTCTAGGGTTTCAAGTGTACCTTGTAAAATCTGATTTTGTAGAATGATTTCTACACTTAAATAAGAGTTTAATTGAGCTCCTAAGATCCCTAGAAGTCTCCCCATGTGCTTCCTCCCATGAGAAAACAAAGCAAAGTCCATAGAGCCTAAAACCTAACATAAGTTCTGCTAAGAGAGGTTCTTATAGTTAGAGAGAGTTTTAAAATTTTCTAAGCCCATTTTTGAGTCATATATGATGAATGAATATGAAGGGAAGCCTTGGGAAAAATTTAGGAAGCATAGAAACTGAAATAGTGCTTTATGTTTCATAATATGACCTAAAGAAGCAACATGTAGTTAGACTCTTAATTTTAATTGTGTGATGACACCAAGAGGTTTAAAAGGAGTTAAAAATCATATTTTAAAGGAAATAATGGAGCCTAGAATTTATTTGAGGTGTGTTGCTTCATTAGGTGCATTTATGGAACCATAATGAGGTTTATAGATCAAGCTAGTGTCTAAACAAGTTGTGTAGCCTTAGAATTAATTCCATGAACCTAATTGGCTTCCATAAATTGTGTTTTGGCCAAGAGAAATCATCCCCACACTTTTGTGTGTGTGTGGCCGAAGTAAGGAAGGGAAATTCAAGAGAAAAAGTGTGTGGTTGTAACCAAGGTAGCTCACTCCTCATTCTTTCATGCATGATTGTTTGCTTTACTTGTCTTTGAATGTGTGGATGTATATTTTTAAGCCATAAAACGTGTTCTAGCATGACTTTGATTTCATGGTGCCGTGATGTTACAATATGCTTTCATATGATGTTTATGATGTGTGCTTGGGTTTGCTTAAGTGTGGTGAGGCTAAGAACCCTTGGCCATGGTGAGGATGAGCCAACACCCTTAAATTGGTAGAGGCAAAGTAAAGAGCCTCCCAAAAGTGAAGTTGACTCCCAAGAGTATGGTTGAGTCCGAGAACCTCTTAAAGAATAGGTGAGGCAAATCCAAAATCCACAAGTAAATGGGTGAAGCTAATCCACTTGCTTGGCAAGCCTTTGTATGCTATGTATGACTTTCTCAAATCATGAAAATGCCTCTTGAATGTTTGCATATGTCAACATGACTATACATGCATTTATGAGACTTGTTTGTATCTTTTATGTATGATTGAATGAGAGATGAGCTATTGGAATTCTTTTAATCGCATCCCCTCCTCTCCAATATTCTAACATGTTATATGGACTAAGAGAGTAAGGTAATGGAAGCCAACCACCTTGAAGATAAGAGCTTGACATCACCATGCATAGTTTTTGATCTTTAAGGCCATGTCTAATAATGTAATTCATTATTGTATATAGTCTACAACCTTTAAACATATGTAATTATGTTAAGATGTGATGTAGAAATGAGAGAATATGTTATGTGATCATTAGAATGTGATTTGAGTATGTTATGGCAATGTGGCTTCTTGAAGGGTTTTATGCAAATGTGTATAAGTGTAAGTGAGATGGCCAAAATGAGATGCATGAGGGTTAGAATCATTTAGGTAGCTCACACAAGTCCTAATTGTAACACCATAGTTTCTAGCTCAACTAAATTCATGATATTTGTAACACCATAATTTGTTTCTCATAAAAGGGCAAGGAAAATAATGAATATTTTCATGTTACGTCATATCTCAAAATTTTATTTGGTGTCATGTGGACCGTGTGAGTTCATGCTATGCATCCTCATATTTAATTACATTATTAAAACTCATTTACATCCCAAAAACTTGCCTACAACCCATGGAAACTGAAATGGGGCATGGAAAATGGAAATTCATTTTCGGCCAAAATTGGCCTCTTTTCTGGGCAAATTTTGGAAAATCATAACTAAATCTAGAAACATTAAAATCATTTAATCTTGGTCATTCTAGAAAGCTTAGGATGTCTACTTCACACTAAAAATATGCCCAAATCATAACATGCATCATGGAGGATGTTTGACATTCAAAATGGTCCAAAGGTCAGACTGAATCCTGGAACTATCATAAAATTCTGCAAAAAACTTTGAAAATATCTAATTAATTTCAAAAAAATCCAATCCATGCAAATGATACCAATATAGAAAGCTGTGGATGTTAACTAGAGGAAAAAAATATCTTTAGATAAGTTTATCAAGCCCAGACTTCAGAATTTAATGGAACAGTACTTCTGGTTAGGCAAAATTACTGATATTGGATAAAAATTTCAAAAATTCATATCTCTCTCTCTCTAGACCTCCAAATGAGGTGCTTCTAGGCATGAGTCTCTGTGATTGTCTAGTTTCTTTATATAAAATTTCATGGCAATTGGACACCATTTGGGCCTCGTGTGATAGAAAATAATTTTGGACCAAATAAATAGTGCAGCAAACCAAAACCATAAAAATTTACCAACTTTGAAAAATCATCAAATATTCTATAGACCTCCAAAAAATTATGATCTTTAGCATCCCAGAAAGCTCTCAATGAGACCTAATTGCATGTCAAATTTTAGATCAAGACTAACTCATTTTGCTAAAAAGTGACATAGGGTTCCATTATGGTCAAATTTGGCTTCATATAAGGTGCCAAACTTGCCAAATGGTCTTCCCTTGGTGTTGGCACCTTTTGGGGAAGTCTAAAATCATATTTAAGACTTGTATAAGCTGCCCAAAGGGTCCCAAATCTCATGCATCTCATTTTGGCCATTCAACCCACACTTAGGCATATTTACATCATACTTCCATATTACATAATTGGATATTACAAACTCAAATTGTATTCTAAAGGTTATACATCATATCTATAGTTATAAACATTACATAATAGCATACTTATATATGTCTCAAGGTTCATAGTACATTTACAACATCATATACATCATAAACCATCATTATGGTTCCAAAATGGACAAAACAAGGCATAAGCTTGTCAATCTCTCTTCCTCATTGTTGTTGGCTCTCATTGTCATATCCACTTAGTCCACCTAGCATGTTAGATCATTGGAGAGGAGGGGATGAGATTCAAAGAATACCAATAGCTCATCTCCCATTCAATCATACATAATATGTGCAAAGTAAGTTTTACAAATACATGCATAGAGAAAATAGATGTCATGGACATTTTAAAAGCAAACTTGGCATATGAACAAATCATACAAGACATTCAAGAGCTCACCAAGTATTTGGATTAGCCTCACACTTCTTCTCATAAATTTTGGACTTGCCTCACCCATTTTTTAAGAACTTTAGACTCAACCATACTCTTGGGAGCTGACTTTGCTTTTGGGAGACTTTTTACTTTGTCTTAACCACGCTTAAGAGTTTTTGGCTCATCCTCACCAAAAGGAAGAGTTCTTGGCCTCTCCACACTCAAGCAAACTCATACAAACATCATGTACTCATTTAGAAATATAACATGGCATCAAGGATCATGGCATATAAAGGAATGCTAGCATACTTTTCAAAGCTTGAAATTATACATACACACATTCTAAAACAAGCTAAACACACATCCATGCATGAAAGAAGGTGGAGAAAGCTACCTTGTGTACACTCACACACTTTTTCCTTGAAATTCAAGCCTCCTCTTTCGGCCACACACCCACAATTTGGTGGAGATGATTTCTCTTGACCTAGATACAATTTATGGGAGCCAATTAGGTTTATGAAACACATTCGAAGGTCACATAGCTAGGTGAAATACTAGATTGCTCTACAACCCCTATTATGGTCCATAAGGGCACCTAATGAAGCAACACCCCTCAAATGAATTCTAAGCCTCATTCTTTCCTTTCAAATATGATTCTTGACTCATTTTAAGCCTCTTGGAGTCATCACATTGTAATATCCAGTTCTCCAAAACTTGAGAAAATGTGAGAAACGTAACATACGGTTTCTCCGTAAACGAACGAAACTCATCGGATACAAAAGAAAGTCCCCCAGAATGAGATAGTTAAGGTCTTGAAAAATTTGGGAAGCATTCTAGACTCTTAAAAATGAGAATCTTAGGCTTAGATAGAAAGAAAAATAGAGCTAGAATGAAGAAACAATTTCTTATGAAAAGCCTATGATACGTAATGGCATTTTCGTAATTCTGAGCAATTTTTGGAATTCACATAGGAGGGATTTTTAGATGAAATTTTTGAGTTTTCCAAGGTGTTCAAAGGCCTTAAAACCCATGGAAAGTCCCAGGACAACTACAGCCCCTCCGGTGGACGTTTTCTAATATCAGTGTGCTTGAACTTTGACGGATTCGTTCAGGAAGGTTTTAGCTCCAATTTGAGTGATTCCAAAGGCATTTTACTAAATTGGGAACCTAAATTTCATAATGGAAAAGATCGTTCTAAAAAAGGAGCTAAAATGAAGGAGAAACAAAAATGCCAAGAACGAAGGGTAAAATGAAAATATTTGAAAAATGTAACTTATTTCCACCTATATATATGATGCACCCTTCTTCTCCCTACCATGTTCTGCCCAAAATCCAAGAAAAACCCTAGGGGATGAGGCACACAAGAGGAGGAAGAAAAGGAGGAGAAATTCAAGGTAGAAAGGTATGGATTTTCATGATTTTTCATGCTCTTTCTCTTCCAAACCTCTTCTCCTTCATTCTCTTTTATCTCCTATGATTATAATGAAGTATATGGATCTGTTTTAAAGGAGATATTGAGGGGAAAATTCGGATTTGAAGAGAGGAGCTTAAAGAACATAAGATTCAAGTGAAAAAAAGCAAGAAAACAAGGTGATTTCTCTTCCTATGGTTGTCATCTTTGGTTTCCTTCTCCACCATTTCGCCCCACTTGAAAAAACCCTAGGAGGAGAGGATTTTTAGGTAGAACTAAGTAAGAATCTAAGGAAAAAGGGTGTGGAGATTAAGAATATGCAAAGGAAATTATCAAAAAACCATTAGATTTCAAGATACAAATTCTAGGATTTTGTGTGCACCTTTCAAAATATGATTTCATATGATAATTCCTATGTCTAATTAAGAGTTTAGAATGTGTGTATGTGTATTTTCAAGCTATGAAAAGTATGCTAGCATGGCTTTATATGCCATGATTCTTGATGCCATGTTATGTTTCTAAATGAGTACATGATGTTTGTTTGAGTTTGCTTGAGTGTGGAGAGGCCAAGAACTCTTCCCTTGGGTGAGGATGAGCAAAGAACCCTTGAGTTTGGTTGACACAAAGTAAAGAGTCACCCAAAAGCAAAGTGGGCTCCCAAGAGTATGGTTGAGTCTAAAGCTTTTAAAGAATGGGTGAGGCAAGTCCAAAATCCATAAAGAGAAGTGTGAGGCCAATCCAAGCACTTGGTGAGCTCTTGAATGTCTTGTATGACTTGTTCATATGCTAAGTTTGCTTTTAAAATGTCCATGACTTTTATTTTCTCCATGCATGCATTTGTAAAACATGCTTTGCATATATTATGTATGATTGAATGGGAGATAAGCTATTGGGATTCTTTGAATCTCATCCCCTTCTCTCCAATGATCTAACATGCTAGGTGAACTAAGTGGATATACTAATGGGAGCCGACAACACTAAAGGAAGGAGATTGACAATCATATGTTTAGCTTTTGCCACTTTAAGACCATGATTGTACCATATGATTTATATAATGTTGTAAATAGTCTATGACCTTTGAGACATATGTAAATATGCTATTTTGTGATATTTAAATGTATGAATATGATGTGTGACCTTTAGCATTTAATTTGAGCATGAGATGCCAAAATGTGCAATGTGAAAGTATGATGGAAATGTGCATAAGTGTAGGTTGAATGGCCAAAATGAGATGCATGAGGTTTGGGACTATTTAGGCAGCTCACACAAGTCTTAAATGTATTTTATACTTGCCCAAAAGGTGCCACAACCAAGGGAAAGCCAATTGGCAAATTTGGTACCCCATATGGAGCTAAATTTGACCATAATGGAACCTTATATCATTTTTTAGCCAAATGAGTTAGTCTTGACCTAAAATTTGGCATGAAATTAGGTATGATTGAGAGATTTTTGGAAAGCTAAATATCATAATTTTTGGAGGTCTACATAATATTTGATGATTTTTCAAAGTTGGCAATTTTCATAGTTTCTGGTTTGCTATACTATTCATTTGGTACGAAATCAAACTCTGTCACTCAAGGCTCAAATGATGTCCAATTACCATGAAATTCTATACAAAGCAACTAAAAAATCACAGTGACTTGTACCAACTAGAAGCACCTTATTTGGAGGTCTAGAGAGGGAGAGATGAATTTTTGAAGTTTCTGTCCAGTATCACCAAATTTGCCCAACTAGAAGTATTGTTCCATTGGATTTCGAGGTCTGGGCTTGATGAACTGATATGGAGATATTTTTTATCTCTATTTAACATCCACATCTTTCCATATTGGTATCATTTGAATGGATTGGATTTTTGTGGAATTAATTGGACATTTTCAAATTATTCTGTAGAATTTTGTGACAGTTCCAGAATCCAGTCGGACCTTTGGACAATTTTGTATGTCAAACGTCCTCTGTGGTGAATGTTGTGATTTGGGCATATTTTTAGTGTAAAGTAGACATCCATATATTTCCAAAATGACCAAGAACACATAATTTTGATATTTCTAGATTTAGTTATGATTTTTCAAATTTAGTTAGAAAGTGGAGCAATTTCGGCCGAGAATGAAACTCCATGTTCTATGCTCCATTTCGGTTTCCATGAATTATGGGCATGATTTTGTGATGCAAAGGAGTTGTATTGATGTAATTAAATGTGGGAAAGTATAGTATGTGCCCATATGGCCATGAAACTCTGAAAGAGAAATTTATACATAATGCAATGCAAGGAAATGCCTTATTTTAATGCCATCTTCTCTTATTCTTGTGTACTTTATGGCATGAGATTTACAAGTAGTATGAGACAAAGCTAGAAATTTATGGTGTTACACACATCATTAAAACAAAAGGCCTAGCACCATGTTGCTTCTTTAGGTCATAATATGGAACTTAAAACACCAAATCACTTTCCATGAGTTCTAAATTTTTTTCAAGACCTCCCTTCATTTTTATTCATCAAATATGACTCAAGAATGACTTTAGAAAAATTAAAAACCCCCCCACCTACAAAATCCCCTCTTGGCCGAGACATAGACACCATTTAGGCCATATGGAGTTTTCTTTGTTTTCTTGAAGGAAGAGGCTTGTGGGGAGCATCTTTGGTGTCTCGAGAACTCATTTATACTATAAATTAGACCTAGGAAGCATCACATAAATTTAGAATTTGAAAGGTGTACTAAAAACCCTAGGTTTTGTATCTTGCATTCTAATCCTTATTTCAGGGTTTTCTTTGCATATTCTTATTCCTCTCCATCAAATATCTAAGAATCATGCTTGGTTGGGCTTGAAAATCAATCTTCCTAGGGTTCTTAGTGTAGGTCAAAATGGAGAAGAAGGGTAATGGAAGATATCAACCATAGGATGCATTTTTACCTTGCTTCCTTGCTTAGTTTGGCTTGAATCTTGATTTTTCCAAGCTCCTCTCTTCAAATCCAAACTTTTCCTTGAATTTCTCCCTTGAATCAGATTTGTAAACTTGATTTTAATCCAAGGAAATAAAGGAAGATGAAGGAGAGTTGGTGGAGATGGAGAAAAGCATGGAAAACAACCATAAAAACATACCTTAAGCTTGGAAATTCTTCTTCTTCTCCTTCTCTCTTGGTGCACCCAAAACCCTAGCTCTCCCTTCTGAAATTATGCAAAATTTTCTGATTCCAAATGGGGAGGAAAGTGGGGCGCCACCTATATATAGGTAGAGAAAAGTGACTTTTTCAAAAATTCCAATTTTGCCCTTCATACTTTGCATTTTGGTTTCTCCTTTGTTTTAGCTCCTTTCTTAGAACTGTCTTTTCCATTATAAAATTTAGTTCCCAATTAAGAAAAATGCCTTTGGAATAACTCAAATCAGAGCTAAAACCTTTTCAAACGGATCCGTCAAAGTTCAAGCATACCGACGTTGGAAAACGTCCACCGAAGGGGATTTAACTGTCTCAGGGCTTCCCATGGTTTTCAGGGCCTCTGAGAACCCTGGAGAACTCAAAAATTTGGTTTAAAAAGCCTTCCTATGTGAATTCTAAAATTTGCCCAAAATTATGAAAATACCATTACATTTTATAAGGTTTCCGTCAAAATTTATTTCTCCATTCTAACTCCATTTTTCCTTCTATCTGAGGCTAAAATTCTCATTTTTAGGAGTCTAGAATATTTCTCAAATTTTTTGGAACCTAAACTAATTCATTTCGGGGAACTTTCTTTGAAAACGTGCCTGTTTTTGTCATTTAACGAAAACCGAAAATTACAACATTTTATAAGCTGCACATCATCATTTCCATGAAAGTACATGAAAAAGGGGATGAAACTAATAGATTTATTTGCGTTGCATCATACTTAAAAATTTGCAATTAATATCCTGTGGACCATGTGAGCTCATACTATACATCCTTATATTTAATTACATCAAAACAACTAATTTGCATCACAAAATTATGTCTACAACTCATGGAAACTAAAATAGAGCATGGCATATGGAAGTTCATTCTCGACCAAATTTGCTCCATTTGTTGACCAAATTTGGAAAATCATAACTAAATCTAAAAAAATTGGAATTATGCAATCTTAGTCGTTCTGGAAATCTTTGGATGTCTACTTCACATTGAAAATACGCAGATTATGACATTCATCATAAAGGATGTTTGATATTCAAAATGGTCTAAAGGTCCGACTAAATTCTAGAACTGTCACAAAATTCTACAGAAAACTTTGAAAATGTCCAGTTAATTCCACAAGAATCCAATCCATGCAAATGATACCAATATGGAAAGCTGTGGATGAAATGAGTTAGAAATTATGGTGTTACAATTTCATATGCCATGGTACCCTGATGATGTATTATGTTTCTAAATAATGTTTATGACGCTTACTTTGGTTTGCTTGAGTGTGGTGAAGCCAAGAACCCTTAGCCATGGTGAAGATGAGCCAAGAACCCTTAGAATTAGTTGAGATAAAGTAAAGAGTCTCCCAAAAGTAAGGTTGACTTCCAAGAGTAAGGTTGAGTCTAAAAACCTTTTAAAGAATGGGTGAGGCAAGTCCAAAATCTATAAGTGAATGGGTGAGGCTAATTCACTTACTTGGCAAGCCTTTGTATGCTATGTATGACTTGCTCAAATGTTAAGAATGTCTCTTCAATGATTGCATATGTCAATATGCTCATGCTACATTTGTGAGACTTATTTTGCATCTTGTTTTTTGATTGAAAGGGAGATGAGCTATTAGGATTCTTTGAATCTAATTCCCTCCCTTTCAATATTCTAACATGCTAGGTGGACTAAGGGAACAAGGAAATGGGAGCCAACCACTTGAGAAATGAGAGCATGACATCAAAGTGTTAGATTTTGCTTCTTTAAGGCCATATGAATGGCAAATGTTGTAACTCATTGTTGTATATGTCCCATAATGTTATGAACATGTATAATTATGTTATTGTATCATGTATAAATAAGAGTTAAGGTTATATGTATGGAAATGTGCATTTTGGACATGTGATGACAAATTATCATTATGTAAATGCATGTATAAATGGAAGTGGAATGGCCAAATTGAGATGCATGAGGTTTGGGACTACTTGGGTAGTACATACAAGTCATATTCATGCTTGCCAAAGAGGTACCAAACATCAAGAAAGACCATATAGGCACATTTGGTATCTAATATGGAGAAAAATTGACCATATTGGAAACTTATACCACTTTTTGTCCAAATGAGCTCTTTTTTATTTGAGATTTAGCATGTAACTAGATCTTGTTGAGAGCTTTTTGGGAAGCTAAAGTGCAAAATTTTAGTAGATCTATGGAAATTTGATGAATTTTTGAAATTGGAAAAATTTTTGACATAAGCTTATGGCACTGTTCACTTAGGTCTGAAAATGAATTCTGTCACTCAGAAGGCAAATTATGTCCAATTGCCATGAAATTTTATAAGAAAAAAATTAGACATTCCCAGTGACTCGAGCCAACAAGAAGAACTATATTTGGATGTTTAAAGATGGAGATATGAATTTTTAAAGTTTCTACCTAGTATCAAGTGTTCAGATAGACGTTAGGATTGTTTGATTTGTTTTCAAGGTCTGTGTCACATGCTAGATCGCCATAAATGGTAACATTACCAAATTAGCTAAAGAAGAACCTTGATGAAAATGTTAAAGAACTAACTAAAGTTGTTTAGGAACTAAAGAACTTGATAAGGACAAGACAATGCCACCTTAACATCCCATTAACTTGTCACCTAAATGATCATGTTTAGACATGGTAGTGAACCTTAACTTAGCCATAGAAAAAAATTGGCCATGGAGCTCCCTTGGATTAATGGTGTAGGCATTAAGAGATGTAGACATATAGGAAAGGGGACGGTCTAACATCTTGGAGTGTCTACCATAAAATATATATACATATATACATCATTAAATAGTGCTTTAGGAAGCTAGAACCAAACATTTTATGAAGCCATTACTCAACAAAATATATGTATCCATGTGTAGTTTTGCTATTCGAAATAATTAGCCATGTGGACTGCCATATGTTTCATCTAAGGCAATAAGATAGGAATAAAACATTAAGCATAAATGGTGTAGTGGGCCACGGAGGAAATGAACTTTAATTAGCAGATCTATATCTTATGTATTACCTATGCAAGAGATACATATATATATGATAATTGACCATGGCTGCTTCTCTCTTGGATATGGGAATTAAATGCCAATGACACCTCATACTTCCTTGTGTAAGACATGTAAGTATATGTGGTAGATGGCATTTCATTTCCTTAAGTGGTGTGTTCATATACATAAATGGTAATTGACCATGGCTTGTTTCTTCCTTGGATGTGGGAATTTAATACCAATGCCACCTCGTGCTTCCTTGTGTAAGGCATGTGAGTATATGTGGTAAATGACATTTGATTACCTTAGGTAGTGCATTCAGTCATGGAGAAGCTAGGAATGAAAGTTTCATGTAAATGAATAGCTTAAGTAATTTAGAATGAGGACACCTAAACTTGCACCACATAAGCATGGAAACGAAGAAAACTTCAGCACAAAAAAATGAGACACCTCATGCTTGCACCACCCACCTACATATGTACATATTCAGTTGCAAATTATTAGTGCTCATATTTGGTTTGATAGCAAGAGTTAAATATTACCTTTAATATGTAGTTTAAACGAGAATAAGACACATACCTGCTGCCACCTAGCACTCCACCGAGTCAAGGAATTTTGATTTGCCTTCATGCCAACCAAAAGCGGTGAAAAAGCAAGAGCTGTCCGTTGCATTATGTAACACCATACATCTAGGACTCAATTCATGCAATTCCCATGCCTCATCTTATGTTTGTTCTATGGAACAATATAGTGGCATAGGGAGTTATGAATTAAAATGCATTTCTCTAAGGGTAAAATTTTTCTTTCGGAGTCCCGTGGGCCATATGAATGCATCTATCACATTCTCATAGTTAAATACATGAATATAGCTCATTTCCATCATCAAATTTGGTCTACAACTCGTGGAAAGCAAAGGAACACATTAAAATTCATGTTTGCATTTTCGTCCAGAATTTCCTCTTTTCTGTCACAAACTTTGGAAAATCATAACTAAATCTAGAAAATTCGAAATCATACAATTTTTTTCACTGTGGAAAGATCAGGATGTCTACTTCACACTAAAAATACGTCCAAGTCACAACATTCATCACACAGGACGTTTGACATCCAAAAAGCTACAGACTCACTGGCTGCCTGGGCTGTGATTCAGGCTACTGATGCAAACTTCTGAAATTCATAACTAATTCTACAAAAATCGAAATCACACACATTCAGTCATTTTGGGAAGATACAAATGTTAAATTGACACTAAAAATAAGTTCAGAATGAAACAGATAGGTTTAGATATCTGGAACTGATGAAATAGTGATTGAGCTCTGGAGATGCCACTGTTACTGACAGCAAACTTCAAAAATTCATAACTCTCTACTCGGACCTCCAAATGAGGTGATCTAGGTGGCCACAGAAATCTTATGACCTCTAGTTTATGCATATAAAATTTCATGAGTATTGGAAACCATTTGGCCATCGGATGACACAGAATTCAAAACTGCCAGTATGAACAGTGCACATACCAGAAACCATGGAAAATTCCAACTTTGAAAATTCATCAAATATTCTCTAGGTCTCCGAAAATTATGATCTTTAGCTTCCCAGAAAGCTCTTACTGAGACCTAATTGTATGCCAAATTTCAGGGCAAGACTAACTCATTTGGCCAAAAAGTGACATAGGGTTCCATTATAGTCAATTTTGGCTCCATATTGGGTACCAAAATTGCCAAATGGATTTCCCTTGGTCTTGGCACCTTTTGGGCAAGTTTAAAAGCTTATTTGAGACTTGTGTGAGCTGCCCAAATGGTCCCAAACCTCATGCATCTCATTTTGACCATTCAACCCACACTTATACACATAACCACCAAACTTTACATTCTCATACCATGGCATTTCATACTCAAAACATGTGCTAATGGTCATACATCATATCCATACATTTAAACATCATATAATATCATATTTACACATGTCTCAAGGGTCATAGCCTATTTACAATATTCATATACATCATTGAACATCATTATGGTTCCCTAAAGCAAAAACTCGACATATGAATGTCAATCTCCTTCCTCTAGTGTTGTTGGCTCCCATTGGCATATCCACTTGGTTCACCTTGCATGTTAGGACATTTAAGAGGAGGGAGTGAGATTCAAGAATCTCAATAGCTCATCTCCCATTCCATCACACATAATATGTGCAAGCAAGTTTCACAATGGCATGCATGGAGAAAGTAGAAATCGTAGGCATTTTAAAAGCAACCTTGGCATGTGAATCAATCATACAAGACATTCAAGAGCTCACTAAGTGTTTGGATTGGCCTCACACTTCTCCTCATGGATTTTGGATTTGCCTCACCCATTCTTTGAGCACTTTGGGCTCAACCATACTCTTGGGAGCCCACTTTGCTTTTGGGAGACTCTTTACTTTGTCTCAACCAAGCTCAAGGGTTCTTGGCTCCTCCTCACCCAAGGGAAAAGTTCTTGGCCTCTCCACACTCAAGCAAACTCATACAAATATCATGGATTCATTTAAAACATAACATGGCATCAAGGATCATGACATGTAAAGGCATGCTAGCATACTTTTCAAAGCTTGAAAATACACACACACACATTCTAAAACAAGCTAAACACACATCCATGCATGAGAGAAGGTGGAGAGAGCTACCTTGTATACAAACACACACTTTTTCCTTAGCTTTCAAGCCTCCTCTTTTAGCCACACACCCACAAGTTGGTGGAGATAGTTTCACTTGGCCTAGACACAAATTATGGGAGCCAATTAAGTTCATGAAACAATTTCTAGGGCTATGCAACTTGCTTAAACCCTAGATTACTCTACAACCTCCATTATGGTCCATATTGGCACCTAATGAAGCAACACCCCTCAAATGATTTCTAGGCCTCATTCTTTACTCTCAAATATGATTCTTGACTCCTTTTAAGCCTCTTGGAGTCATCACATCATTAAAACAAAGGGCCTAACATCATGTTGCTTCCTTAGGTCACAATATGGAACCTAAAGCACCAACTCATTCTCTAAGCTTCCTAAATTTTTCCCAAGGTTTCCCCTCACATTTATTCATCATGTATGACTCAAAAATGGGCTTGAAACAATTTAAAACTCTCCCTAACTATGCCATCCCTACTTGGCCGAAAGTTAGAGCATAAATGGGATTTCATGGCTTCTTGATTTTTCCTTGATGGGGGAACCATTTAAGGAGGTTGTTAAGAGTTGTAAGAGGTCAAGGAAACACTTAAATAGCCAAGGGAACTCATGGATTAAATCAGTTTTTACAATCCCTTTAAGTGCTCTACACTTTTCTAACTTGATTTTCATTAGCCTTTCTTCCAATTTCCTTGCATCTACTAACTCCTCATGGTCTAAAACCCACAATTCCTTCTTATTTCTGGACAAAAAGCCTCCCCCCAAGATGGTTCTGTTCTGGCAGAACTCCACACACAAAGGGCAAGAAAAAGGAAGCAACCAAGATAGAAAAATCACCTTGATTCCAAGCTTTTCTCAAGAGTTCTCTTCCTTGCTTCAACCCTCTCCTTGAATTTCGAAATTTCCCCCTCAGTTCTGGGCTCAAAACAGAACCAAACATCTCATTAAATCCATAGGAAGAGAGGAGGAAAGGAGGGGAAGAAGTTTAACAAGGCAAGGAGTAGGAAAAAGTGGCTAAAACTTACACTTTTCAAAGCTTCCTCTTCCTTCCTTGGCCTCCCCTCTTGTGCGCCACTCTCAGCCCTTCTTACTTCTGTTTTAACGTGTGAGAGAGTGGGGGAGGAGATCTGAGCAGAGGAGGGGCGTTTTTATAAGCTAGGGCTTCATTTAAGCAACTTTTAAACTTTGCAATTTAGTCCCTCTTCATAGTTTTATTTGTTTGGGCTCGTTTCAACTCCTTTTTGAAATACATCTTTTCCATCATATTCCTTAGGCTCTTAATCATAATAATTGCCTTTGGAATCACTCAAAAAGGATCTAAAACCATTTCGAACCGTTCGGTCAAATTTTCAGTCAACCAACAGCCGAAATCACTCACCGGAGGGGTTTCAACTGTTCTAGGGGTTCCCATAGTATTCAGGGCCTCTGAGAACCCTAGAAAGCTCAAATTTTGTGTTTAAAAAGCCCTCCTATGAGTTTTCCAAATTTTTCAAAAATTATAAAAATGCCCCTACTTCCCTCGGTAAATTTTTTGATCTCTTTTGGCTCTAGTTTTTGGGCATCTTAAACCTCAAATCCTCATTTTCTAATATTTAAAATTTTATTATAATTTTAGTTGGCCCCAATTCCTTCTATTTCGAGGACTTCCTTTTATATTTGGCCCATTTCTGACGTTTACGGAGAAACCAAACATTGTGTTTCTCACATTTACAGAGGGACCGGATGTTACACATTAGTTACCATTCATCTTAATTCATTTTAGGCTAAGGGAAGTAGTGGCAAGAAGGGGGAAAACTAAGACAACCATAGAAGAGGGGAGAGGAAAAGATAAACCAAAGTAGAAGGACTCCATAAAGGGTAAGTTCTAAGTTGCTTCCTTATTCTGGACTGAAACATTTTACCTTTTGTAGAATTAGTTAGAAAAGGATTTTGATGCCAAAATTTGTATCATAGGTTTTCCATTCCCTATACTTGAATACTAGAAAATTACAGAATTTTTGGAACAAGGTAGATCAAAGAAACAACCCACTATTTCAATTTAGCTTTTGTACAGGATAGCTTGGGGCTGATTTCATAAAGAATTTTGTTAAATGGGTAAATGAAGGAATTAGTACATGAAATTTGGTAGGGAGGTATCTAAGATGTATAACTTTAGTTCTACAAAGTCTTAGAAATTTTTGGGCTCATTTGGTAGGATAACAAAGCTAGAAACAGCAATGGCAGTGTATGGCAAGCTCAACTGAGGTAGTGACCAAAACAGTAGGAGTTTAGGGGCTATCCTTGGGAATTTTTGAAAACTATTTTTGTGGCTTATAATTAACATAATAAGGGGTCACTCTAATAATTTTTATGATTTTTAGAGGTTAATTAGTGGAGGAAAGAAATTTAACACAAACAGGTCTGAAAATGTAGTTAAATTAAGACTATGGTAGTTTTCGTTTTTTGCTATTGTAGTGTGAATTTGTATGGTAAATTAGAGAATCAAGCTTGAAAATAAGGACTAAGGACTTAATGTCAAAGCAATAGACCACACAGAAATAACTTAGATAGTAACTAATTAATGAGAAGGAGAAGAAAACGAAGACATGATTGTTTACAATTAGGAATTCCAATCGTCAACTAACAAAAGGGGTTTGGGAATTTCATACAGGGGGATTAGTACTTTAATTGAAATGTAAATATTAACCATGACTCATCCTTAATTAAGGCAATGCATGATTGAAATTTAGGAAGGCAATTGGGACAACAAGAACTGAGGAATCAACGATGACGAAATAGGTAGATAACATGGCGTTCTGTCATTTAAATACATAATTACACTGAATGATTTTCTAAATTTTGTATGCTGTGCATAGGTACATATATACCCACTAATGTGACTCTCTTGAGTATTAGATCACTGGTATTGGCCAATGGCCAAAGTATAATAGCCTAACAAATGAATGTACACTGTTATCTTGGAATTTGCATGCTCCTATACCGAATGGTGCACCGAAGTACTCTTATTCAGTGTTCTCTGTATGTGTAAACTGTGAACCCATTGTTATCTACTGGGATTATATCTCATTATAAAGCTAACTATTTTTTAGGTAATACCCATACTACAGATGGAGCCCATTCTACAGAGGATAACTGAACCAATCTGAAGCCTGTAGTGGCTATAGTTGTTGTAACTTCCTTGAATAATGTTAAATGTTGAAAGTTTGACTTTAGTGAATACTTAGCATTGTTGACTACCTGCTCATTGGTTATGTATAAATATTACACATGAGAAATTTACCATAAGTTAACTGTGATGTTTATTAGGCTACCGAACTCCTTGTACAAGTAAACTCTTATATTTGTATTTGCATGAAATTGATTATCATAATCATGGAAGCAATTATTGCATATTTACATTATCAACTTATGGTTTTCTTGTGATAATGATGAAGGTTGTCTGGCTATGACAATTATCCTCCCAGGTCTAGGATCTTACTGACAAGATTTTGGATTATACACTATGGAATTAAAGACCTTGTCGACAGGATCTCGGATTTTGCTTTGTAAAACTTAAGACCTTGTCAACAGGGTCTTCTGTTAGTAGTACAAGATCCTTCCATATGGTAAGTTATAGCGTATGCAAAGTGTAGGTGTGACAATTTGGTATCAAAGCAATGATTCAAGAAAACTTATGTCGATTAGGAGACATTGTTGTGACCTTTTTACCTGTTAAATCTTTGGTTTATATAGGTTCTCCTTTTTAGGCATTGTAGACTAAGTAACTCACTTAGTTTATTGTTTGCTCTATGTATGAATTTATGTGTGGCAAGTTAACATGGCCTCAAGAATAACACAAACTGAGATCCTAGAAGAATTAATAGCCACTATATAGTCTATGTCATATATGTTAGAAGAACAGGCAATTAAGCAAGTTGCCACTGCTGAGGCACTAGAATAGGTGTAGGAAACCTTAAGGAAAAATGATGAGGATAGAAATGTAGAGAAAAACCCTACTAAAGTAGATGAGCCAATAGAAAACCGTGAGACACCTCAGGAAAGGGGACCTAGAACCAACCTTATACTCTCAGTTTTATCCCATTTCAGAAAAGCCTATCCCCTAGCATTTCAAGGAGAGTATGATCCCACTAAGGCAGAATGATGAATTATGCAGTTAGAAAAAATATTCAGGGTTATAGATTATACCTCAGAACAAAAGGCCCTGTTGGCTACTTATATGTTTGAAGGAGAAGCTAAATTTTAGTGAAAGAGTGGGGAGAGAACCTTGATAGCTAGAGGGATGCCACTTAACTGGAAAACCTTTTAGAGGGTGTTTTATGAGAAGTATTTTCCCTTTTCAGTGAGAAATCGAAAGGAAGTAGAATTTATGAAGTTAGTGTAGGGTGATATAACGGTGGACCATTACGTAGCTAAACATGTGGAGTTGTCTAGATTTTCTTCTTATTTGAGAGATCATGATGATGAGGCTTAGAGTGCTTCTAAACTAGAACAGGGACTTTGACTAGATATCAAGGAGAGAGTGATCACCCACCAATAGAGGAACTTTAAGGAGATAGTGGAAATTTATAGGTTGGTAGAAGAAAGTATACTGGATGCAGACGTAGAAAGGAGGAGAATACAGTCAGAAAAGAGAAAGAGAGAGAAAATAACACTTTTAAGAGAGGGAGTGGGGGAATAGTCTAGAATAAGAAACCTAGAAGGAGTGGAGAACAATTTAGAGGAAAACAGTAAGGTCAGGGTTCTGTAGATAGGATATGTGATATATGTGGTAAAAACCATGGATACAGTCCCTGCAGAGCCAGCAAGAATGTGTGTTTCAGATGTGGACAACCAGGACACTTTTCCTAAGATTGCAGAGTTCAAAAGGAATCAGCCCCATTAGCTAGACCACAGACGCAAGGGCGAGTATTTGCTCTGACTCGCCAGGAGGCAGCTTAGTCGCCTAATTTGATCCAAGGTACAGTTTTAATTAATAATTGTATTGTAAATGCACTATTTAACTCTGAGGCAACCCACTCATTCATTTCATATGATTATGCTAAGAGTCTGGATTTGAGAGTCAACATGCTATCATTTTCATTGTCCATAACTACCCTTACCGATGGATCTATTGTTACTTTTGATGCATGTTTAAATTGTGCAATTCAATTTGATAAAAGATCCACTACTCTTGACCTAATATGCATTCCCATGACTAGAATTGATCTTACTATTGGCATGGATTGGTTATCTACAAATAATGTTATCCTTGATTATTCTCGTAAATTGGTCTCATTGCCTATTTGTGTTTCAAATTCTAAATCTTTCAATGAGTTTCCTATATTATCCACTGCCCAAGCTGAGAGTTACTTTAGGAAAGGTTGTTAGGGGTTTTAGTCTTCTTTTCTCTACAAGTTAAGGTGGAGGAAGGAATAAAAATCATACTAGTGGTTAGAGATTTCCTCGAAGTGTTTCCTACTGAAGTTAGCAGTCTTCCTCCTTATAGAGAATTAAAATTTTCCATTGACTTAGTGCCTGGAACTAGTCCTCTATCTAGAGTGCCCTATAGGATGGCCCTAGCTGAGTTAGCTGAACTGAAAAAGCAACTAGAGGAACTATTAGAAAAAGATTTCATTAGACCTAATGTGTCTTTGTAGGGTGCGCCAGTCTTGTTTATGAAGAAGAAAGATGGGAGCATGAGATTATGCATAGACTATAGACAGTTGAACAAAGTGACTATAAAGAATAAGTATCCACTACCTAGGATAGATGATCTCTTAGATCAGCTAGCTGGAGCCTCCATAGACTTAAGTTCAGGATACCACCAATTGAGAATCAAAGCAGAGGACATTCTAAAAACTACCTTTAGAACTAGGTATGGGCATTATGAATTTCTTGTTGTGCCTTTTGGTTTGACAAATGCCCTAGCTATTTTTATGTACTATATAAACAGGATTTTTAAGCCCTACCTAGACCAATTTGTGGTTATTTTCATAGATGACATTCTTATTTATTCTAAAAGTGTAGAGGAACATAAGAAACACCTTAGGAGTGTCCTTTAAATTTTGAAAGAGAAACAACTATTTGCTAAACTTAATAAGTGCGAGTTTTGGTTAATTTTTAGGGCATGTAATCTCTGAAAGAGGGGTAGCAGTGGACCCTAGCAAAATAGAAGCAATAGTGAATTGGGAAAGGCCCAAAACTGTCACAGAGGTTAGGAGTTTCCTGGGACTAGCTGGGTACTATAGGAGGTTCATCGAAGGATTTTCTCAATTAGTTACACCTTTGACTAGATTAACCTAGAAGGACCAATTGTTCATTTGGAATGATAAATGTGAGGAGAGATTTTAGGAATTGAAAACCAGATTGACTTCCACACCCATCTTAGTGATACCAGACCTCCAGAAACCTTTTGTAGTATACAGTGATGCTTTTAAGAAAGGGCTAGGATGTGTCTTAATGCAAGAGGGTAGAGTAGTCGCCTATGCTTCTAGATAGTTAAGATCCCATGAGGAGAATTGCCCCACCCATAACTTAGAATTAGTAGCCATTGTGTTTTCCCTAAAAATTTGGAGACATTACTTATATAGGGGATTATTTGAGGTTTATAATGATCACAAAAGTTTGAAATACCCTTTTGACCAGAAGGAATTGAACTTGAGATAGAGTAGGTGGATGGAATTTCTTAAAGACTATGACTTCACCCTTAAGCATCACCCAGGCAAAGCAAATATAGTTGCAGATGCCTTAAGTAGAAAGTCGATACATGTGTCACTTATGATCCTTAGGAAACAAAAATTGATAAAGGATTTTAGGGACCTAAACCTTTCCATCTCCCTACACCCTGGTAGCCTCTCAGCGTGTGAGTTGAGGATTCATAGTGAACTACTAGACCAAATTAAAGATGCCCAAGTTTCTGATAAGTTCTTAGAAAAGACTAAGAAACATATAAGCTAGGGGAAGTCCAAAGAATTTCGAGAATCTGAGGATGGACTGATTTGGTACAAGGATAGATTGTATATACCCGAGAAAAGAGAATTGAGGGACATTATCTTAGTAGAAGCCCACATAAGCAAATACACTTTACACCCAGGCACAATAAAGATGTATCAGGATCTTAAAAAGAATTTTTTGGGGCATGGCATGAAATCAGAAATTGCCCAATACGTGTCTAAGTGCTATAGCCCTTAGAAATCCTTGAGTAAAAATGGGATAGTATCTCTACGGATTTTGTTATGGGCTTACCTAGGACATCCTCAAGATATAACTCCATTTGGGTAATAGTAGATAGATTAACCAAATCTGCTCACTTCTTAACATTTAAGTCTACCTACACCACAGACAAACTAGCTTATCTTTATGTGAGTGAGATTGTGAGACTTCATGGAGTGCTTATTAGTATTATTTCAGATAGAGACCCTAAGTTTGTATCTAAATTTTGGATGTCTCTTCTTCAAGCTTTAGGTACCCAATTGAAATTTAGTACGACTTATCATCCTCAAAGAGACGGCCAAATAGAGAGGACCATTCAAACTTTAAAGGATATGCTTAGGTCATGTGTCTTGGAGTTTAAAGGGAACTAGGATGTATACTTACCCTTAGCGGAATTTGCATACAATAATAGTTACCATTCCAGTATCCAAATGGCCCCATTTGAAGCCCTTTATGGGAGAAATTGTAGATCCCCCTTGTGTTGGGTTGAACTAGGCGAAAGGAGTCTTTTAGGGCCAGAGATAGTGGACCGAACATCCAGACACATAGAGATCATCAAGAAAAGGTTGCTAGTTGCTCAAACTAGATAAAGGAGCTATGCAAACCAAAAAAGATGACCCCTAGAATTTGGAACTGGTGACCACATATTTCTTAGAGTAACTTCAATTACAGCAGTGGGTCGATCCTTGAAATCCAAGAAACTCAGCCCCCGTTACATGGGTCCTTTCCAAATTCTGGATCAGATAGGACCAGTGGCTTACAGACTTGCCCTTCCTCAAAATCTATCCCAGATTCATAATGTTTTCCATGTCTCCCAGTTAAAGAAATCTCAACTAGATCCTTCACACATCATAGAGCATGAATTAGTGCATTTGCAACATAATTTGTCCTATGTTGTAGAACTAAAGGAAATAATAGACAGGCGGATCAAACAATTAAGGAACAAGAGTATCTCACTAGTCAAAGTGGTCTTGAAAGGGCTATCCTCAGACGAAGCTACATGAGAAACTGAGGGACATATGAGGGAGCATTATTCGACAATATTTTCATAAGGTACATAAATTTTTGGGGACAAAAATTTTTATAGGGGGAAGGAATTGTCACATTCTAGATCGCTATAAATGGCAATGTAACAAAATTAGCTAAAAAAGAAGCTTGATGAAAATGTTAGAAAAATAACTAAAGTTATTTAGGAACTAAAGAACTTAATAAGGACAAGACAATCCCACCTTGACATCCCATTAACTTGTCACCTAGATTATCATGTTTAGACATGGTAGTGAACCTTAACTTAGCCATAGAAAAAAATTAGCCATGGAGCTCCCTTGGATTAATGGTGTAAGCATTAAGAGATGTAGACATATAGGAAAAGGGACGGTCTAACATCTTGGAGTGTCTACCATAAAAAATATATACATATATACATCATTAAATAGTGCTTTAGGAAGCTAGAACCAAACATTTTATGAAGCCATTACTCATCAAAATATATGTATCCATGTGTAGTTTTGCTATTCGAAATAATTAGCCATGTGGACTGCCATACGTTTCATCTAAGGCAATAAGATAGGAATAAAACATTAAGCATAAATGGTGTAGTGGGCCACGGAGGAAACGAACTTTAATAAGCATATCTATATCTTATGTATTACCCATGCAAGAGATACATATATATATGATAATTGACCATGGCTGCTTCTCTCTTGGATATGGGAATTAAATGCCAATGACACCTCATACTTCCTTGTGTAAGACATGTAAGTATATGTGGTAGATGGCATTTCATTACCTTAAGTGGTGCGTTCATATACATAAATGGTAATTGACCACGGCTTACTTCTTCCTTGGATGTGGGAATTTAATACCAATGCCACCTCGTGCTTCCTTGTGTAAGGCGTGTGAGTATATGTGGCAGATGACATTTGATTACCTTAGGTGGTGCATTCAGCCATGGAGGAGCTAGGAATGAAAGTTGCATGTAAATGAATAGCTTAATTAATTTAGAATGAGGACACCTAAACTTGCACCACATAAGCATGGAAACGAAGAAAACTTCAGCACACAAAAATGAGACACCTCATGCTTGCACCACCCACCTACATATGTACATATTCAATTGCAAATTGTTAGTGCTTGTATTTGGTTTGATAACAGGAGTTAAATATTACCTTTAATATGTAGTTTAAACAAGAATCAGACACATTCCTACTGCCACCTAGCATTGCACCGAGTCAAGGAATTTTGATTTGCCTTCATGCCATCCAAAAGCAGTGAAAAAGCAAGAGCTGTCCATTGCATTAGTTACCATTCACCTTAATTCATTTTAGGCTGAGGGAAGTAGTGGTAAGAAGGGAGAAAACTCGAACAGCCATAGAAGAGGAGAGAGGAAAAGATAAACCAAAGTACAAGGACTCCATAAAAGGTAAGTTCTACGTTGCTTCCTTGTTCTAGACTGAAACATTTTACCTTTTGTAGAATTAGTTAGAAAAGTATTTTGTTGCCAAAATTTGTAAAACAGGTTGTCCATTCCTTATACTTGAAATTTGGAAAATTACAGAATTTTTGGAATAAGGTAGATTAAAGAAACAACCCACTAATTCAATTTAGCTTCTATATGGGACAACTTAGGGCTGATTTAATAAAGAATTTTGTTAAATGGGTAAATGAAGGAATTAGTACATGAAATTTGGTGGGTAGGTAGCTAAGACGTATAAATTTAGGTCTGCAAAGTCTTAGAATTTTCTGGGCTCATTTGGTAGGATAACAAAGCCAGAAACAGCAAGGGCAGTGTACAGCGAGCTCAACTGAGGCAGTGACCAAAACAGTAGGAGTTTAGGGGCTATCCTTGGGAATTCTTGAAAAATGTTTCTGTGGCTTATAATTAACATAATAAAGGGTCACTCTAATAATTTTTATGATTTTTGGAGGTCATTTAGTGGAGGAAAGAAATTCACAAAAACAGGTCCAAAAATGTAGTTAAATTGAGACTATGATAGTTTTCGTTTTTCGCTATTGTAGTGTGAATTTGTATGGTAAATTAGAGAATCAAGCTTGAAAATAAGGACTAAGGACTTAACTTTAAAGCACTAGACCACACATGAATAACTTAGATCGTAACTAATTAATGAAAAGGAGAAGAAAATGAAGACGTGATTGTTTACAATTAGGAATTCCAATCGTCAACTAACGAAAAGGGTTTAGGAATTTCATATGTGGGGTTAGTACTTTAATTTCAATGTAAATATTAACCATGACTCATCCTTAATTGAGGCAATGCATGATTGAAATTTAGGAAGGCAATTGGGACAACAAGAACTGAGGAATAATGTGACAAGATGATGGTGACGAAATAGGTAGATAACATGTCGTTCTATCTGTTTACATACATAATTACACTGAATGATTTTCTAAATTTTGTATGCTGTACATTGTTGCACATATACCCACTAATGTGACTCTCTTGAGTATTATATCACTATTTTTCACCAATGACCAAAGTATATAGCCTAACGAACGAATTTACACTACTATCTTGGGACTTGCATGCTCTTGTACCGAATGGTGCATGAAAGTATTCTTATTCAGTGTTTTTTGTATGTGTAAACTGTGAACCCATTCTTATCTACTGGGATTATATCTTGTTGTAAAGCTAACCATTTTTTAGGTAATACCCATACTACAGACGAAGCCCACTCTATGGAGAATAACTGAACCAATCTGAAGATTGTAATGGCTATAGTTGTTGTAACTTCCCTGAATAATGTTAAATGTTGAAAGTTTGACTTTAGTGAATACTTAGCATTGTTTATTACCTGCTCATTGTTTTTGTATAAATATTACACATGAGAAATTTACCGTAAGTTAACTGTGATGTTTATTAGGGCTACCGAACTCCCTGTACAACTAAACTCTTATATTTGCATTTGCATGAAATTGATTATCATAATCATGGAAGCAATTCTAGCATATTTACATTATCAACTAATGGTTTTCTTGTGAAAATGATGAAGGTTGTCTAGGTATGACAATTATCCTCCCAGGTCTAAGATCTTGCTGACAAGATTTTGGATTCTACACTATGGAATTAAAGACCTTGTCGACAAGATCTTGGATTTTGCTTTGTACATCTTAAGACCTTGTCAACAGGGTCTTCTATTAGTAGTACAAGATCCTTCCATATGGTAAGTTATAGCGTATGCAAAGTGTAGGTGTGACAGTCTAGATGTGCCTAAACTGGTTTGAAGTTATTTTTACCCTCTAGCTAACATCCATAGCTTTCCAGATTTGTATCATTTGCATGGATTAGATTTTTTTAGAATTAATTGAAAATTTTTGAAGTTTATAGTAGAAAGTTGTATCAGTACCAGTAGCTAGTCAGACCTCTGTACCTTTTCAAATGTCAAACATCTTCTGTTTGTGTTCCATGGCCTGGACATATTTTTAGCTTGAAGTAGACATGTGTAGCTTTCCAAAATGGCAAATAATGCATAATTTTGATTTTTCTAGAATTAGTTATGATTTTCCAAGAATTGTGACAGAAAAGGAAAAATTCTAGCCAAGGCTATATGTACAAATTTTATGCACTCCCTTGCCTTGCACGAGCTCTAGGCCAATTTTGGTGATGAAAATGAGTTGTACCTATGTAATTAAATATGGGAATATGATACATAAGTCCATATGTGTAACATCCGGTTCTCTGAAAACGAGAGAAAACGTGAGAAACACAACGTATGGTTTCTCCGTCAATGAATGAAATTCACCGGATATAAAAGGAAGTCCCCCCAAATGACTTAGTTAAGGTCTTAAAAAATTTGGGAAGTATTCTAGACTCCTAAAAATGAGAATCCCATGCTTAGATGGAAAGAAAAATAGAGCTAAAATGAAGAAATAAATTGTGACGAAAGATTGACGAAATGTAAAGGTATTTTTGTCATTTTGAGAAAAATTTGGAATTCACATAGGAGTGCTTTTTAAATGAAATTTTTGAGTTCCCCAGGGTTCTCAGAGGCCTTGAATACCATGGGAAGGCTCGGGACAGCTAAAGCCCCTTCGGTGGGTATTTTCCAATGTCAGTATATGCAAACTTTGATGGATTCGTTCAGGAGGGTTTTAGCTTTGATTTGATTGATTCCAAAGGTATTTTGCTAAATTGGAAACCTAAATTTTATAATGGAAAAGATAGTTCTAAAAAAGGAGCTAAAACGAAGTAGAAACTAAAATGCCAAAAATGAAGGGCAAAATGAAAATTTTTGAAAAGTCTTCCTTCCTCCTTCCTATATATAAGTGGTGACCCATCTCCTCCTCCATTCAACCCATTATGTTTCTGCCGCAAACAAGAGAAAGACCCTAGAGAGAGTGGCACACAAGAGGAAGAGGAAGAGGAAGAGGAAGAGAAATTCAAGCAAAAAGGTATGGAATTTTGGTAGTTTTTCATACTTTCTTCCTTCCAAACCTTTTCTCCTCCATTCTCCTTTGTTTCCTTTGATTAAAATGAAGTTTTAAAATCTATTTTAAGGGAGAAATTAAGGGGAAAATTCGGATTTGAAGAGAGGAGCTTAAAGAAAGCAAGATTCAAGTGAGAAAAAGTAAGAAAACAAGGTAAATCTTGGATCCCATGGTAGCTACTCCTCCCCCTTTCTTCTCCATATTTCGCCCCCATGTATGTAGATGCTAGAGGGCTGGAATTTTATGGAGAACGAAGGGTGAATTAGATGAATTTAAGGGATGAGAGTAAGAATATGCAAAGAAATTCAAGAAAAGGCTATGAATTTTATAAGTAACAAACCTAGAGCTTCATGGGTTCTCTTGAAAATATGACTTGATATAATTATTCCTAGGCCTAAATAAATATTTAAATGAGTTTCTAAGATCCCTAGGAGTCTCCCCATATGCATCTTCCATGTAGAAAACAAAACAAACTCTATAGAGGCCAAAAGGAGACATAGGCTCGGCCTAAAAGGGGTGAGACACCTAGGGAGAGTTTTAAATTTTCTAAGCCCATTTTTGAGTCATATATGATGAATGAAAATGAGGGGAAACCTTAGGAAAAGTTTAGAAACCATAGAAAGTGAGATGGTGCTTTATGTTCAATAATATGACCTAAAGAAGTAATATGTATTTAGGCTCTTTGTTTCAATTGTGTGATAACTCCAAGAGGCTTAAAAGGAGTCAAGAATCATATTTGAGAGGAAAGAATGGAGCCTAGAATTTATTTAAGGGGGGTTACTTCATTAGGTGCATTTATGGAGCCATAATGAGGTTTATAGGTCAAGCTAGTATCTAAGAAAGTTGTGTGGCCTTAGAATTAATTCCATGAACCTAATTGTCTTCCATAAATTGTGCTTAGGCTAAGAGAAACCATCCTCACACTTTTGTGTATGTGTGGCCGAAGGAGGTGGCATTGGCTCAAGAGAAAAAGTGTGTAATTATATCCAAGGTAGCTCTCTCCATCTTCTCTCATATATGGATGTGTGCTTAGCATGTCTTAGAATGTGTGTATGTGTATTTTCAAGCCATGAAAAGTATGCTAGCATTACTTTATATGCCATGGTTTCATGATGACATATTATGTTTCTAAATGATGTTATGATGTGTGCTTGGGTTTGCATGAGTGTGGTGAGGCCAAGAACCCTTAGCAATGGTGAAGATGAGCCAAGAACCCTTAAGATTGGTTGAGACAAAGTAAAGAGCCTCCCAAAAGTGAGATAGACTCCCAAGAGCATGGTGAGTCCAAGAATCTCTTAAAGGATGGGTAAGGCAAGTCCAACATCTACAAGAAATTAGGTGAGGCCAATCCACTTGCTTGGCAAGCCTTTGTATGCTATGTATGACTTTCTCGAATGATAAAAATGCCTCTTAAATGTTTGCACATGTCAACATGACCATACATGCATTTATGAGACTTGTTTGCATTCATTATGTATGATTGAATGGGAGATGAGTTATTGGGATTTTTTGAATCTCATTCCCTCCTCTCTAATGATCTAATATGCTAGGCGGACCAAGAGAGCAAGGTAATGGAAGCCAACCACCTTGAAGATGAGAGGATGACATAAAAATGCTTAAGTTTTACTACTTTAAGGCCATACAAATGGAAAAAGATGTAACCAATTGATGTATATGTATTATGATGTAATGAACACATGTAATCATGATAATATGTCATGCATAAAAGGGAGAATGTATTATGTGACCACTAGAATGCAAATCGAATATGTTATGGCATTGTGGTCCCTTGAGTGAGTTTATGTAATTGTGCATAATAGCAAGTGGTATAGCCAAAATGAGATGCATGAGGGTTGGGACCATTTGGATAGCTCATACAAGTCCTAATTATGCTTTTAGACTTGCCCAAGAGGTGTCAAACCCCAAGAAAAGCCATTTGGACATTTTGGTATCCTATATTGAGCCAAATTGACCATATTGGAATCCTATACACTTTTTGTCCAAATGAGTTCTTCTTGATTTGATATTTGGCATACAATTAGAGCTTATTGAGAGCTTTTTTAGAAGCTAAAGAATATAATTTTCGGAGGTCTACAGAATATTTGATGAATTTTCAAAGTTGCCAAATTTTCTGGTTTTGGTCATGTCATTGTTTATACTGGTCCGAAAATGAAATCTATTGCATAGGGTCCAAATGGTGTCCAATTGCCACAAAATTGTATACAAAGAAACTAGACATTCCTAGTGACTTGTGCCAACTAGAATTATCCCATTTGGATGTTTAGAGAGGGAGATATGAATTTTCAAAGAATCTGTCCAGTATTAGAAACTTCACCTGACCTCAGCTATTGTTTGATTGATTTTTTATGCCTGGACGTGCCTAAGCTAGTCTAAAGTTATTTTTTTCCTCTAGATAATATCTACAGATTTCCATATTGGTATCATTTTTATGGATTGGATTTTTTTGGGATTAACTGGACATTTTTTTAAGTTTACTGCAAAAATATGTGATAGCACCAATGGGCAGCCTAACCTCTGGACTATTTCGAATGTCAAACATCTTTTGTTATAGATGTTATGGTCTGGACATATTTTTAGCATGAATCAAATATCTTTATCTTTCTATAATGGGCAAGAATTTATGATTTCAATTTTTCTATAATTAGTTATGATTTTCCAAAGTTGTGATAGAAATGAGGACAAATATGGCCGAAATTATATATGTATATTTCATGCTTCTCTTCGAGTTCCTTGGGATATAGGCTACTTTTGATGATTCAAATGAGTTGTATTCATGTAATTAAATATGAGAATGTGATGTATGAGCTCACATGGTCCACATGACATCGAATGAAATTTTCATACATTATGCAACGCAAAGAAATGCATTATTGTAATTCCCCTTTTTGCTCTTTCATGGAATTTATGAATGTAAATCATGGGAATGTTATGAAATAAGCTAGAAATATATGGTGTTACAATATGGCCCACGGGACTCCAAAGGAAAAATCTTATCCATAGCAAAGTGCATGTATATTCATTATTCTCATGCTACCTTTCTTGCTTCATTATAAAATGCATAAATAAGACCTAGAAATGGCATGGGGCAAGCTAGATAAATATGGTGTTACAATAAGTTTACCATCATCAAAGTTCATTAAAGCTAAGCTAATAGCCATTTTACTTGCATTCTCAACACAAAGTCAATTTCCTATCAAGTCAAGACATATTAAAGCTGTGATCATACCTCAATACTAGCAACTTTCATAAAAATAGAAGTTCTTATTTTTTTTCAAAAAGTTTTTCAAAACACACAAACAACACAAAAGCAAAACTAACACACAAAAACTAAAAATCTACTAACACAACAAAGAAAAACCAAAAATTGTTTAAATGCCCCATAACACTTAAACATTGCATTGTCCTCAATGCAAGATCAAGATCCAACCAGAAGATGGACAACAGAATATAAAAGGTGAAAGGGAAAGTATACAATTGGGCAAACTAGGTTGCATGAAGCTAGAGCTCCTCCTTCTCAATCCTTGGAACTCCTTCATAAAAATGCTTGAGTCTATGGGTACAAAGATTGAAAGGCATTTTTCTATAGGCGAATGTCGTAAATGAGCAATTGAATGTTGTCTAGTCCTAATCTTTTAAGGCTATATATATCTAGAGATACCCTGAAAATCCATCAAGAAAATAATAGTAGGACTTCCTAACTAAATGCTTAAGCATCTAATCAATAAAGGAAAATGGGTAGTGATCTTTTCTAGTGACAAAATTAAGATGCCTACAATCAATGCAAACCCTCCAACTATTTTGCACACGAGTTAGTACCAACTTATCCTTTTCACTTTGAACCACTGTAATCTGTAATCCCAATCTTTTTAGGAATAATTTGCATAGGACTAAACCACTGGCCATCGGAAATCAGATATATAATTCTAGCAAATAAGAGTCTAGATACTTCCTTTTTAACTACATCAAGAACAAGAGAGCTGAGTTGCCTTTGAGATTGCCTCACCGATTTTGTCACACCATAATATATTAAGCTTCATATCCTCATATCCAAGGTTGATCTCATGCCAATTCAAGGAAAAACCAAGAAAAGAAACAAAAATATTGTATTTTCTTGTGTTACGTTAGGGTTTAAAAATTCATTCTGCATCCCGAGAATCCTATGATGTAACACCATAGTTTCTAGCTCATTTCATGCTATATCTACGCTTCCCATTATGTATTTCATGGAAGGATCAAGAAAATAGCATAAAAATAATGAGTCATCACGTATGAAAATTCCATTCGATGTCACATGGACTATGTGAGTTCATACAATACATTCTCATATTTAATTACATGAATAAAACTTATTTTCATCATCAAAAGTGGCCTACATTTTGTTGAACTCAAAGGGAAGCTTAAAATATACATATATATTTTCAGCTAGACTTGTCCTCATTTTCTATCATAACTAATTTTAGAAAAATTGAAATTATGCATTCTTTGTCATTCTTGAAGGCTACACATGTCTACTTCATATTAAAAATATGTCTAAACCATAACATCTAACACAGAGGATGTTCGACATTCAAAAACATCTAGAGGTCACGCTATCCACTGGTACTATCACAGAATTTTGTAGCAAATTTCAAAAATGTCCAATTAATTATACAAAGATCCAATCCATGCAAATGATACTAATATAGAAATCTATGAATGTTATCTAGAGGGAAAAAATAACTCTAGACTAGTTCAGGCATGCCCAGACCTCGAAATCTAATCAAACAATAATTGAGGTTGGCTAAAGTTCCTAACACTGGATAGGTCCTTTGAAAATTTATATCTCCCTCTCTAGACAACCAAATGGGGTATGTCTAGTTGCCACAAGTCATTGGGAATATCTAGTTTCTCAGCATAAAATTTTATGGCAATTGGACATCATTTGGACCCTATGTGATAGATTTCATTTTCGGACTTGAGTGAACAATGACATGACCAAAACTAGAAAATTTGCCAACTTTGAAAATTCATCAAATATTCTCTAGAGCTACAAAAATTTTTTTCTTTATCTTCCCAAAAAGCTCTTAACAAGCTCTAATTGCATGCCAAATCTTAGATCAAGAAGAGTACATTTGGAAAAAAAGTGACATAGGGTTCTAAATTGGTCAATTTTGGCTCCATATAGGATACCAAAATATCCAAATGGCTTTCCTTGGGGTTTGGCACCTCTTGGGCAAGTCTAAAAGCATAATTAAGACTTGTTTGAGCTTGCCAAATGGTCTCAATTGTCATGCATTTCATCTTAACCATCTCACCCATACATATGCATAATTCCATAATGCCATTTAAGAAACTACAATACCATAACATGTTCAAAATACATTTTAATGATCACATAATACATTATCCTATTTATACATGACATAATATTATAATTACATGTGTTCATAACATTATAATACATATACATCCATTGGTTACATCTTTTGCCATTTGTATGGCATTAAAGTGGCAAAATTCATATTCTTGGATGTCATACTCTCATCTTCAAGGTGGGCTTCCATTACCTTGTTCACTTGGTCCACCTAGCATGTTAGATCATTGAGAGGAAGGAATGACATTCAAAGAATTCCAATAACTCATCTCCTATTCAATTATACATAAACGATGCAAATAAGTCTCATAAATGCATGTATGGTCATGTTGACATGTGCAAACATTCAAAAAGCATTTTCATCATTTAAGAAAGTCATACATAGCATACAAAGGCTTGTCAAGCAAGTGGATTGACCTCACCCAATTTGTTGTAGATGTTGGACTTACCTCACCCATTCTTTAAGAGATTCTTAGACTCAACCATACTCTTGGGAGTCTATCACTTTTGGGAGACTCTTTACTTTATCTTAACCAATTTTAAGGGTTTTTGGCTCATCCTCACTATGGCCAAGGGTTCTTGGCCTCGCTACACGCAAGCAAACCCAAGCACACATAATAAGCATCATTTGAAAACATATTATAACATCATGACACCATAGAATCAAAGTTATGTTAGAACACTTTTCATGGCTTAAAAATACACATACACACATTCAAAGACAAGTAAAGCAAGCAATCATGCATGAGAAAAGGAGGAGTGAGTTACCTTGGATAAAATTGCACACTTTTTCTCTTGAATCCAAGCTCCCTTTTTTGGCCACACACACATAAAAGTGTGGGGATGATTTCTCTTGGCCTAAACATAATTTATGGAAGCCAATTAGATTTATGGAATTAATTCTAAGGCCACACAACTTACTTAGATACTAGCTTGGTCTATAACCTCATTATGGTTCCATAATTGCACCTAATGAAGCAACATCCCTCAAATAAATTCTAGGATCCATTCTTTCCTTTCAAATATGATTCTTGACTCCTTTTAAGCCTTTTGGAGTCGCAATCAAAACCAAGAGCCTAACTATATGTTGCTTTTTTAGGTCATAATATAGAACATAAAGCACCAACTCATTCTTTAAGCTTCCTAAATTTTTCCTAAGGCTTCCTCTCATATTTATTCATCATATATGACTCAAAAATGGGCTTAGAAATATTTAAAACTCTCCCTAGGCACCCAAACCTAGTTAGGCCAAGACTATGCATGATTTTGGCCTCTTGGGACTTTACTTGGTTTTCTTTAAGGAGGAAGCACATGGGGAGACTTTTAGGGATCTTCGGAACTCATTTAAACTCTTATTTAGGCCTAGGAATCATTGTACAAAATCAGATTTTACAAGGTGCAATTAAGAAATTGCATCTTGAAATCTAATGGCTTTTTGTTTATTCTTTTTGCATATTCTTAATCTCCACACTCTTTTTCCTTAGAATCACCCTTGGTTCTGCCTAAAAACCAAGTCCTCCTAGGGTTTCTTAGGTTAGGAGAAATAAAAAAAGGAGAGGAACAAAAGGTAGCAACCATGGGAGAAGAAATTACTTTGTTTTCTTGCTTTTTTTTTCACTTAAATCTTACTTTCTCCAAGCTCCTCTCTTCAAATCTGAAATTTCCCCTCAATATCTCCCTTAAAATAGATTTGTAAATTTCATTTTAATGAAAGGAAACAAAGGAGAATGAAGGAGAGGAGGTTTGGATGGAAGAAAACATGAAAAACTACCAAAAAACCATACCATAAAGCTTGAATTTCTTCTCCTCTTCTTCTTCTCTTGGTGCACCACCCTCCTAGGGTTTCTTCTCTAAATTTGGGTAGAACAATATGAAGCTATATGAGTGTGAGAGTGAGAGTGAGGCGCCACCTATTTATAGGAGGAGGAAGAAACACTTTTCAAAAAATCCTATTTGGCCCTTCATTTTTGCCATTTTTGTTTCTCATTTATTTTAATTCCTTTTTTAGAACTATCTTTTCCATTATAAAATTTAGATTCTAATTTAGTAAAATGCCTTTAGAATCACTCAAATCGGAGCTAAAACCTTTCCGAATGGGTCTTCCAAATTTTGGGTACACCAACATTGGAAAACATCCATCAGAGGGGATTTAACTGTCCTAAGGCTTCCTATGGTTTTTAGGGCCTCTAAGAACCCTGAAGAACTCAAAACTTTCATTTAAAAAGCCTTCTTGTGTGAATTCCAAAACTTACGAAAATACCATTACATTTTGTAAAATTTCTATCAAAATTTGTTTCTTCATTCTAGCTCTATTTTTCCTTCCGTCTGAGGTTAGGATTCTTATTTTTAAGAGTTTAGAATGTTACTCAAATTTTTTGGGACCTTAACTAATTCATTTCGAGGGACTTACTTTGAAAATGTGCCTATTTCTGTCATTTAACGAAAACCAATCATTACATGTAAACTCACCAATATCATTCTTTACTCATGCTCTATCCATACACATCACAAACATTTCAAAATATTCCATAAACCACAGATTAGAGACCAAAAACTAGAAAAAATCATGTTTTAGCCTTGGATCCAGAATTCAATTTTCTACTAGCAATTTTGAAAAATCATATCTAATTCTAGAAAAATCAAAATCAAGCAACCTATAGCTTTCTAGAAAGCCTTGGATGTTAACTTTATACTAAAAATAATTTTAAGCAATAATAGAATCATTTGAACTATGTTTGACAACAGAAAAATGACATAGGCCAGACTACCTAGTGGTTCTAATACAACTTATCGATATAAATTTCAAAATTCATAACTAATTCTAAAAAAATCCAATTCAGGAAAAATATTCTAATTTGGAAAGCTACAGATGTTAACTAGAGGAAAAAAATAAATCTAGACCAATTCAAAAGCCTTTAGATCTCAAAAACTAATGGAACAGTAGCCAACATCTGCTAGCATCCCGGATATTGATCTAAAATTTAAAAACCTTAGTTCTCCCTCTACAAACCTCTAATTGAGGTGCTTCCAATTGGCATAGGTCATTGTGAAAGTCTAATTTCCCTTTGTAAAATTTTATAGCCATTGGACACCATTTTCCTTATGAATGATAGAGATGAAAATTCAAACCAATTGTATAGTGACGGTACGAAAACCATGGAAATTTGTCCCAAATAATATGCATTTTAGATTCCCAAAAAGCTTTGAATAATATCTATATGCATGCCAAATTTTGAGTCAAGAAGAGTTCATTTGGATAGATTTTGCCATAGCTCACAACCATGGTCATTTTAGTATCATCTAAGGGTTCAATTTGGTTTAAATGGACTTCTTTGTGTTCTAGCACCTCTTAGGCAAGTTTGAAAGCATAATTACATCATATATGAACTGCTCAAGTGGTCCAAATCATCATGCCTCTTAATTTGGCCATTCCAAATGTAATGATACACAAGCAAATATGAGCTCTTAAATACCCAAATCACATTCTACCATTACTTCGTCATCAAATTTGGTTCATACATCATCCATATATGCTTTTACATTTGCTCAAATATTTACAACTAAAAAATAATATATACATATACATTTTCACACTCTTTTACATCAAATGTTATACATAATCATATAACACTCGCATATGCTTCGCCGAGACACCCACACACAGAAGAGCCCTTAGAGTTTTTTATTTTTCCTTGATGGGAGACACACTTGGAAGGCTTCCTAGAGGTCTTAGGAGCTCAATTAAACACTCACACATACAAGGAAACTCATGTATTAAATTAATTTTTACAATATGTTTAAGAGTCTCACACTTTTCTTACTTGAAATTCAATGGATAAACTTCCAATTTCTTTGCATATTCTAAGTTCCCATAGCCTAAATCAATGAATTCTCTCTGGTTCTTGAATAGAAATTCGTCCCCTCTCATGGTTCTGTATAAGGCCAAGACACTCAAGAAGAATTAAGGGAAGAAGAAGCAACAACATAGAAGGAAGTTACCTTAAATCAAGCTCTTTCCAAGAGGTTCTTCCTTTGCTTAAATCTTCTCCTTGAATTCTTACACTTCCCCCTCTAAATCAAGCCCAAAACAGAGCCATATGAGCACTCAAAACTATGGAAAGAGAGAGCAAAGAGGGAGGAACTAATTTTCTAAAGAAGGAAGCCATTGATTCTTATAATTTTTTCACCTTTTTCCTTGATTTTTCTCTTCTTCCTTGGCTCCTCTTGATGTCTCTCTCTCTCCAGCCCTCTTCTCTGCTTTGGATGAAGTAATATGTCAGTTAGAAAAGCTTAGAACTTGGACGCCTAATATAAGCAAGAAAGAAGGGATTTCTTTTATAAAAATGATGTTTACATCCCATATTAGTGGCATTTTCTTTTTAGCTTTGTTTTAGCTCCTTTTTTAGAACCATGTTTTTCATCATAAAATTTAGGTTCCCAATCTTATAAAATACCTTTGGAATCATTCAATTTGGAGCTAAAACCTTCGCGAACGAACTAATCAAAGTTCGGGTCATTTGACATTCAAAAACACACATCGAAGGGGCTTTAACTATCTTGAGATTTCCCATGGTTTTCAGAGTCTCTGAGAACCCTGAAAAGCTTAAATTTTCCATTTAAAAAGCCGACCTATGAGTTTTCAAAAAGTTCCCATATTTATAAAAATGCCACTAGACTTTCGAGAAATTTTTTAAACCACTTCAGCTCTAGTTTCTAGGTAGCTCAAGACTCAAATCTTTATTTTTCATTATTTAAAATTTTACCCAAATTTTATTTGGCCTTAAATCGCTCATCTCAGGAGACTTGCTTTTCAAATTGACTCATTATAGTATTTTCACAAAGTATCGGATGTTATAGGTTTTGCTCCATCTTCCAACAAAATTTGGTGCATTCAGGTTTTGGGGCTAATGTCCAGTATATCTGCCAAGGTCCATCCTATTGTTTGCCTCAGTAACGAATAGTAAATCCTATAAAACGATGAAATGAGTTTGTTTGAAAAGCAAGTTCACTGAGATGAGTGATTTAAGGCCAAATAAAATATGGATAAAATTTTAAATAATAAAAAATAGGATTTAAGCCTTGAGTTATCCAGAAACCAAGGCCGGAGTGATTTAAAAAATTGTCAAAAGGCCAGTGGCATTTTCGTAAATAAGTACAATTTTTGGAAAAACACATAGGAGGGCTTTTTAAACAGAAATTTTGAGTTGCTCAGAGTTCTCAAAGGCCCCAAAAACATGGGAAGCCCTGGGACTACTAAAGGCCCTCCGATGTACCTTTTCCAATAGTAATGAACCCAAACTTTAACAGATTCATTTGAAAAGATTTTAGCTTCAATTTGAGTAATTCCAAAGGTATTTTATTAAACTAGGAACCCAAATTTTATAATGGAAAATATAGTTCTAAAAAAGGAGCTAAAACGAAACTAAAACAAAATTACCATTACAGAAGGATGAAATTGGAATTTTTGAAAAAGTGAGTTTCTTGAATGTCCCATAGGCTTCTTGACTCTTCATCCTCTCATATAGTATGACTTTCTTCTTGCCAAAATATAAAAAAGGATCAGCTCTCTTCGGCGTATAAGAAGAAAGAGAAAAGGAAGGAAGAAACCAAGGAAAAGGTGAGGAATTTGATGGAATTTCATGCTTCTCCTTCTTCCAATCTTGTTCCTCTCTTTCTTTGCTCTCTTTCCATGGTTTATTTGAATGAATTAGTTTTTTTTAAGTCCAGAACAAAGAGGAGCAGCTTGAATTACTTGAGGAGAAGAAAACCAAGGAGACAAAGTCTTGAAACCAAGCTTGAATCTAAGGTATTTCATGGTTTTGTTGTTTCTCCTCTTTGCTTCTTCCTTGTGTACTTTTTGGCCTAAACTAGAACCATGTGAGGGGGAGATTTTTTGCCTAAGAGCAAGACAGGAACTAGGGTTTTAGACCATGGAGAAGGGGTATATGGCAAGAAATTCCAAGGAAAACTAATAGAAACTAAGATAGAAATGTGTAGCCTTCTTTAGGGTTTTGTAAAATTTGATTTTGTATGAGTGTTTTCTTGGCTATTTGAGTGTTTCCTTGAGCTCCTAAGATCTCTGGAAACCCTCCCAAGTGGCTCTCCCATCAAGAAAAAATCAAGAACTCCAAGAAGCCCCATTATGGTGCATGTCTCAGCCAAGCATGAACAATAGGGTTAGGGAGTCTTTGAAATTGTTCTAACCTTGGTTTGGGACTTTATATGATGTCAAAAGATGGGAGAAACCATTGGAAAAAATTTAGGAGCTATAGATTGGGAGATGGGACAATGGTGTCCATAATGGTACTTTGTGAAGCAACTTAATTCTAAGCTTGTGCAAATGATTGTGCGAGGGCTCCAAGGACTTTGAATGAGGCCAAGAGGCCTAGAGAAGGAAAGAAAAAGGGGGCCTAGAGCTTGAATTGTGAATGTTACTTCAATAGGCCATTTATGGAACCATTAGGCTACTTATGGAATCAAGTGTGCATTTAAGAATATAATTAGTGTCTTGGCTTGCTTCAAGTGCATAATTGTGTGTTAATGGTGATGTTTAGGTCAAGAGAATCCTACTCAACCTAGGTGCTCTTGTGTAATTGAGAAGGAGAAGGAACAAACCAAGTAAAGCTTGCATCAAGTTAAAGGTAGCTTTCCACCTCATCCTCCTTACATTCTTATGCATGTGTATGTCTTTATGCGCATATTTTATGTGACTTGAGAATATGCCACTTGAATGACTTTGATTGTGGAAATGGCTCATAAGGGTGAGGTGATGCCAAAAGTCCCTTAGTAAAGGTGAACAGATGCTAAAAGTCTCATGGCATAGGTGAGACAAGGCTAAAAGTCTCTTGAAGGGGTGAGGCCAAGGATGAGGCAAATCCAAAAGTCCTAGAATTAGGGTAAGGCAAAAACAAAAGTCCTTAGAGTATGTTCTTGAATTGTGAATGAATTGGTGGTGTGAAAGTATGTATTTATGCATGCTCATGTTGAGGCATGTTCTAAAAGTGTGCCTTTGATGTATGTATGCCTTGAATGTATGGGTGCTTGAGCTATTGAGATTTGAGGAATCTCACTCCCCTTCCTTCCATTATCTTGAAATGCCTAAGTGATGTTCAAGAAGCAAGGAATGCAAGCCAAAGGTCTTGAGAAGCTACACTTTGACAATTATATAGTTTTCCTTGTACGTAGATACCAAAGTGGATATGTACATGATATTTTTGAGTTGTAAACCATTGAACAAATGTGATACTATGTATAAATGATGTATGAACATTGTATGGTGCCAAGACAATGGAAATGTGAAATTTGAACCCTTGTGTGCAGACTTGGATACATGCATTCTTGAGTGTGGGATAGCCAAATTAAGATGCATGAGGTTTGGGACCACTGGGGCAATTTATACAAGTCATATTCATGTTTTTAAACTTGTAAGCACCTTAGACTAATGCAGATCTGACCTTTTAAATCTACATTCCAAGGATTGGATTTGACTTGTAGATATCCCTAAGTACATAATCTATCTACTCATCTCCTTGACTTCTTAACCCAAGAGGTGCCAAACTATTAAGGAAGCCATTTGGACAAAGTTGACATCTTGAATGAGGAAAAATTGACCATATGTGAGGCTATGTTACTTTCTATCCAAATGAGCTCTTCTTGGTCTAAAATTTGGCATACATCTAGGCTTATTGAGAGATTTTCAAGAAGCTAAAGTGGGTATTATTTAGAGGTCTACAAAATTTTTGGTGAATTTTTGAATTTGGCTTAAATTTCAGAATTTGTCCGAATACTGTTCATATAGTTTGAATTTTGATCTCTGTCATTCATGGGGTAAACGAAGTCAAATTGACACTAAATTTTATAATGAGAAACTAGACCTTTCCAGTGACTTATGTCAATTAGAAGCATCCCATTTGGATGTCTAGAGAGGGAGATATGAATTTTTGAAATTGCTATTCTATTCAAGGAACACCTCTAGACATGTGTTATTGTTTGATTGATTTTTAGGGTCTGAATGCTCTTGTGTTGGTCTAGAACTATTTTTACCCTCTAGCTAACATCTTTATCTTTTTGAATTGGTATAGAATACATGGATTGGATTTGTTTGGAATTAAATATGAATTTCTAAAGTTTACATTAGTAAGCTGTATCAAATTTCTAGACAACTTGACCTCCTTGTCTTTTATGTTATCAAACATAGTCCAAATGAGATTTTTGTGACTAGGAATTATTTTTATGTAAATTTGACATCCATAGCTTTCCAGAAAGATATGGTTTGAATGATTTCAATTTTTCTACATTTAGTTACGATTTTTCAAAGTTACCCCTGAAATCTATTATATGCTGTCCGCAAGATTAAGTGAACATTTTGGGGTTTTTGACTTGAAATCCATGGATTGCTTAATATTTTGAGTTGATTGTGATTTGTTCTAATGATAAATGACTAGAGAATGTGAATTGAAAAAATTTACCTTGATGTAACATGATAAAGTGCATGAAAATGTGGATTTTTCTTAATAAATCCCTATGAACATGCACATAATTATCTTGAATGGAAGGATATAATGAGAGGAAATATAAGGTATGACAACCTTTACTTCCTTAAGACCTCCAAAAGTCTCACCTCCTCATCTTGATTAATATCACTCACCACAATGACAAGGAGCTTGTCTTTTTCTTCAAGATAAGCATATTTCAGTGTATCTAGAAGTAACTTAAACTCTAAGGTAGGAGCTTGCTCAACAAAAGGTATAAGCTTATTAATCACTATCTCCTCCATTCCATACATCTGCTCAGATGACTCAAAAGAAACAGAAGATTCTTTCCCATCATGGGAAACATTAGTAGCATGAAAAGAATTAATAAAATCATCAGTCACATGAATATAAGCACTAGCTACATTACAACAAGCAGAAGAGCTAGCACTATGTCTATTAAAACAACCAATATCACCATGCATAGTCTCATTAGAACCAGAAAACTCAATAAGACCAGTTCTATATGTAATAGAATCAATATGCTTAGTACATGCAATAGTTTCTCTAGAGTAAATACTATCATCATAACTCAAAAATAGCATCAATCTCTTTACATTTAGTACATACATGAGAACCATTGACCAACCTTGTTGTGAGGTAGCAATTTAAAAACTTGATTGCAGAATAAAAATTACATAGTGAAAGTCTATAACCAAGGTCATTTCACTTTGGAGCAACTAAAATAATAAAACTTAAGTGAGTGACTAAGTAATTAAGCAAGTGTTTTTTTATATTATTTTTTCAATTTATTTTATTTTTATTTATTTATTATATTTTTAATATATATTACTCATTAAATTGTCTTCATGAACATAGAAAAGTATGTAAGTATGCAGGTAATTGTGTGGGAGTATAAACAAATGTATATGTTTGTGGAACAAGTATAGAAAATGTAAGTGATGTAATTTATTTTAAATGCAAAAACTAAATAAAAGGATGCTAATGCAAAAATACTAACCCATATAAGATTTAAACTAATTACAAAAATTAAGAGATTTTTTCTCTATTTTTTTATATGACTAAATTGAAAATTTAACTAAAATGAAAATTAAACTAGAACAAATTCAAGAGAGCTAATTGTGCAAAATTATGTGTAATGAAAAATTCAAATGCAATGAAATGGAGATAACAACCTAGCAATACTTAAAGAGGGAAGAAAATTAGGCTTTAATAATTAATTGAACTTGGAATAACTACTATGATCAAATGTTAAATACATTAAAACCATGAACTCTCTAAGTTTAGGATGCAAGACTAACTACCTAGAATGAATATTTTTGGTACTGTTCCATTGGATGCAAGACTAGTGACCCATGGTACAATTCCTTTGGGATCATACTTTTAGGCTTTAAATTGTGTTAGTTTTGGTTGAACAAATGTGTTAAGGAAAAATGTGGTAAGCTTATATGGTCCATAAAGCTAAGAAAGCATTATTTTAGCTTATATTGTCAGTTATTTCCATGGTCTCAAGTATAAATTTAATGAAATTGACCACTTTAAGCTATTTGACATGCATTTTAAATAGCATCTAAATATGGTATGACACACAGCCAAGAAGAAGGGAGAATGGAAGAATTGACAAAGAAAAGTGGAAGAATGGAGGTGGAATGGAGGAAAATGGTGAAGAAGTGAAGAAGAATGGTGAAGAGAAGGAAGAAGAAGTTCAAGGAGATGGAAGAAGCAAGAAAAAGATGTCTCACCTTGGCCAAGATGAAGAATCCATCCCCCCTCTTGGTTTTTGCTTCTTGGTGAATAGAATTAGGGTTTAGGAGGTGATGTGGATTAGTGAGTGCAAGATGAACTAATAAGGAGAAGGCTTGAGACAATTGGACCAATAGAAGCTTAAGAGAATGGTGAGATGGATCAGTAAGTCCAAGTAGATGCTTAGGTGGCTATGGTTATGAGATGGAGATAAGGTGGATAAATAAGGGCTTAGATGGACCAATGGGATTAAAACAAGTTGATGACATGGATTAATGAATGCCACGTAAGCATGTCACATCATCACCCTATGAAAAGTCAAGTTTCTCTTCCATTTAAATGACCAAATTACCTTCTAATGAGCCATGCAACCTATAAAAATGTGACACCAAAATAGATTATGTAGCAAAAATAGAATAAAATGATTAATCACATAATTAGGTAGCATTAATTATTAATTAAATGAATTAATCCAATTAAGCCCTATTAAAGACTAATGGAGGATGAAAATTAAACATAAATGGAGAGAATATTGGGCTAAAATTATTAAAAAAAAAAGAAAAAAAAACTTTAAGAAATTCACAAGAAAAATTATTTTTCTATACAAATAACCATTTTACCCCTAGTTGGATCAACTCTAATCCCTTTTACTAATCATATCATTGATCAAATGACTCAACTTTAACCATTAATCTCATAAGATTGATTGCCTAATAATCATATGAAATGATCAAATTAAAATTTATTAATGAAAAATCCAAGTGGGTCCCTATGTAGGGGTATTTTGGGAAAGTGAAAAATGGTAGAGATAGTGAAATTTTGGGTTCAACATGAAATAAAAAATAATGATATGGGATGGAGAAAATCATCAAACAGATGAAGGAATGGGCATTCACCAAAAGAAACTCACTAGAAAACATTTAGAATTTCATGATTAATCACTTGGTAAAACACAATTAGGAATGAAATCATAGTGCAATGCATTGATTAGGCAAGATAAGAATAATTAAGCCCTAAAATTAATGGAATCACAGAATATACACATTATGAATATAATCCCAAAGAATTAGCCCAAAAAAAACCATTAAATCCAAAATTTGGCCAAAATTATGAAAATTTTCTAAAAAGCGCTAATTAGCCAAAACCATTTATTACAATCACTAAGAATAAGGGATAAAAATGATGAAAATAAAGGAGTTACCAATTCCCCCATGCTTAATCTTTTGCACTCTAGGGAAAAAATAGAGCAAAAGTCATAGAAAAACCAAAAGGAAAACAAAGAAAAACAAGAAATGTGAAAAACAAACAAACCATGCAATTAATCAATACAATCATACCCTTCAAATCAAGGCAAGCTAATTAAGCATTGCAAGATCAAACATCATAGCAAAGAGACTTAGCTGAGGTCCTTATAAAGTTAAGGGTCTTCTCCAAGGATAGTGTCTAATTCTCTCTTTCACTCAAGTGGCTTATGGATACCTTCAATTCCTTCACATTAGCTCTCTTTCCATAAGCTTGGCAAATGTCTAAACTCTCCACCACTATTAGAGTCAATCACACCACATAGATCAAAAGGACTTTTATTAGGATGGCTATGGCTAGAAAGAAAAGGGATCATGTAAGAAACAAAATGGGATAACAATGCAAAACCAATAAAATGTTGAATACCTAAAATCATCAAGAGCTAGTTAATGAAACTAAGATGAACCAATCATATCACCTAAACCTTATTCACCCATTATGGTGCAACAGGTAATAATATCAAACAAATAATTGCAACTTTCTCTTTTTTTTCTTGTTTCTTTTTTTTTAATATTTCTTCTATTTTTTATCCCTTTTTCTTTTTTTTTAAAAGTAAGCTAAGAATATTAACAATTGGTAACACAACAAATGGACAATGTGTCTTTATCCATCCTAGATATGAAATGCATGCTCTTAATAACTATGAGCATTCAACAAAAGGGTAGAAGAGATATGAATGCATGAAATGGCTAAGGGTAAGAAATGAATAAGCCATAGGCTCAAAGGGGCTAACAAGAGATATATCAATGTATATGGGATAATATATTTGGCCAAGGGTTAATTGTAAGAAATAAATGCCTTTATCATATCTATGCAATTGCAACTAACAATGCGTGTGATCTTGAACAAGATATAAGCCAAATTCTAGATTAAGAACTAAATAGAAGGATACACTGAAAGGAAAAATTTAGGCTCAAAACTCATTAGGGTAAATGACTGTCAGCTTAAAGTCCCCAGATTAAGTACTTTGCCACTTAGTTTAATACATGCAATGATAATTAAAATAGCTTTCATTTCAAAATAATCATGTATTAATCAACTCTAGCATGTAAGTTGTAATACGTAGTTGATAAGCATGATTTTTATACATTTTATTCCTCCTAACTTAGTCATTTTAATAATCAAATATGGCTTTAGGGGTTTAATTAGATGGAATTTCATTTTAGTAGCCATCCTCTGTACTTTATGAATTAATTGGCAAAATAATTGATTTTAAATGCATAAATCATTTTAAAGGAATTTTGTGGATAATTCTATTGAATATTCTTCACTCTTTTGTGCAGAATTTTAATATGAATTGGAGCTTTGAAGGAGAATCTGTTTTGAAATGGAGAAGAGCTCGAAGGAAGATGTCATGAGACCATGAAACTGTATGAAGAAGTTAACGTGGAAAGCTACGAGTAAAAGAGAGAAAGCTTATGTGATTGCTAGTGTGGATTTGCATGAGAATTAAATGAAGCAAACACGAAGAGATATGCTGGACTTCTCAACATGATAGCAACAAACACACACATATGCAGAGCCAGAACTTGGAGCTGGCCGAAGGAAAGAAACGATGTGGAAGAATAAGTGTTGAGCTGGAATGAGCTACAGCACTTACATGAAAGCCACGAGAGCAGAGCATGAACAGAAGAGAAGGAAGCAACGTCCAGTTTCGTGCAGAAGCAAATAACACACATAGAACAAAGGAGAACGAACTCGAGCAGCTGAAGCAAGAAAATCTGGGCACAAAGGAAGAATCCACGGGGCAAAACAGAAGCAGCTCATGCAGAACAGAAGTTGACGTGGCCAGAAGCTGCAGCAGAAGCAAGAAAAGAAGCTGCAGTTGAACGAAGGAAGTGTGAAGACAGCCACAGTTTGGGAGAATGAGCAGAAGAAACGCAGAACAGAGCATGGAGCTCACATGCTCGACCAAAACAAAGAAGAAGACTCGTGGCAAGAGAGAACAGCAGCCAACGTGGAGAACATCACGATGAAGAGATGCTGAACTGGGTTTGCATGGCTGGCAGCAGAACAAATGAAAGACGCTGAAGTCTGGACAGCAACGTGAAACAGAGACAGCAACGAGCAAAGCTCCAGGGACGTGAACATAAACAAGAGGCACGAGCTGCTGGTCTAAAAAAACGCTAGAGCTACTGGAATCAAAATGCATAAGTCTGGAAGCAGCTGCATGATTCGAAGAAAGCGCTGGGTACATGAAGCAGAAGTTACATGGGATTGAGAAAGCTGAAGTGCTGGAGCTACGTCTGAATTCACGTGAAATATAATAATGCAAAATAAAGTGGGGCCCATCTCATGCATAATAGCTTTGGACAATTGAAGATGTGAGCAACGTGAAGGCAAGAGCTGAAGAGGGAGCACGTGAAAATTTAAGCAAGCACGTGGAGTCATTAACATGAGCACGTGAATAACGCCCAATTCATCACGTCGTCCAGTACCCATTCCGAAAATACATCCACACATACATCCATACACACGCCCATTCAATTCGTCCAGAGCCCATTCCATTCACGTCACTTCGCCCATTCTCTACACGCCTCTACGCTCAAACCCTAGCCGTCATTCGCCCACACCTCCGTCTATATATACATCCATTCATCCATTCACTCGAAGCCTCCATCCCTTTCGACTACATCCATTCATCCATTCACTTCACATCTCCATTCCATCATTCCATACTCCATCATTCATCCACCGAATGAAGATCTAATCTCCATCTTGAGGCTAGCAAGGGAGGAAACTCTTGAGTAGAAGCTTGAATCCATGGATGAACAACAAATTATGGCTAAGATTTCTTTATTTTTCCTACACTTTTTCTTATTTTGTACAATCTCAGTTGAGTTGTATTTGATTTGGAATTTGTGTAATTAATTAGTGGCTGGTTAGACACTGATTAGGAAACCCTTTTTGTTGATTAATTGGTTGGATTTGAATTTGATTTTTCATTATTCTCTCTAATCTCCCATGTATGCCACGAAGGTGTTCGATGAAATACATGGGTAAGGTTACGTGCTTGATTGTTTGATTTGAGAATTCCTTGGTGTTTAGTTGGTTAATTAAACATTTTTGGATGATGAATCAGAAGATAATTAATTAGTTAATCAATCAAATTAGATGTTCATTGATCTTATAGACAAGAGTTAACGGTTTAATGTGGGATTGAGGTCTTAATTCAACATCAGATTGTTAATCTCTTGATTCTTGTGTGGTAACTCAAGATAATTTGTAATGAACTTAATTAGGAATTCTTAGGCCAGAATTAATCATAATTGGAATAGGATAAGGATAGTGGATACCAAGAGACAATTCCTAAGCTAGTCACAAGACCATCATTCACCATAATTCATCCAATTAGGTAGTAATTAGGAATTTTAATTCAATTTAGTTTTAGATTAGTTTAATTCAATTACAAACCCCCAAATTAGATAATTCTAGGATCTTAGAACACTTAGAGAACCTAATTGAACATTGAATTCCAATTCCAAGGAAGATGACCTAGGTTGTGCCACTTGCTATATTTTTAGATCAACCTAGTTTTATTTTGAGGGTTGCACGACAAGCCTGTCAAAATTTGGCGCCGTTGCCGGGGAATTTGGAGTCTCAATTGTTTGAGAAAGTTTTCTAAGTGTTTTTGTTTTGTTTTATCTTTGTTTTAGTTCTGTTTTGATTTGATTTTCGTTCTGTTTTGAACTTGGAATCGGTCAATTTCGGTGTTGCGCGTTAAGTATCCTGGTTGCTGGAATTTTCGTTCAAAGTGCCCAGAAAATTCTCATACTTTGTTTTTCAAGGTTTTTGGGTGTTTTGAGCAAAAGTAATAGAAAAGCTATTAGGTGCACCATTTTTTGGCCAAATTCCAACGTTTGAGGCACTTTTTCTAATTTTTTAGTATTTTTTCGAATTTTTTAGGAATTTTTCAATTTTTCCAAATTTAATTTCTTTAATTTTTGTGAGTTTATTTTGTGTGACTAACCTCTGTTTAGGAGTGTTTTTCATAGTTAAGTAAGTCTTAGCTTCATTTGATTTTATTTTCTTGATTATTGAGTTTATTTTAGTTATAATTTGTTAGGATTTTATTTGTGCTGAAATTAATTGTGCTTCTCATTTTTCTTTGCTTTAAATGGATCCATATTTTTCTAATCAAGGTGTTTATGATCCTTATGCAAATGATAGGATTTCTCAAAAGTTGGATAATGCCATGTCAATGCTTCAAGGTCTTCTTGAAAGACAAAGACAAGAGCAACAAGCCCAACAATATCAACAAGCACAACAATACCAACAACCATGCTACCAACCATACCACCAACCATATGAGATTCGTCCAAATTACCATCCTCATTATGAACCACATCATAACTTCCATATGCAAGAGCCATACCTTGATTACCATATGCAAGAGCCAAACTATCGTCCTTACAATTACCATGAGGGGTACATGCAACAAGATCCTCAAAGGGAACCAAGTTCGGAAGAAAGGATGAGGCAACTAATGGAAGCTTGTGATGTTCAACATCAGCAAATGCAGCAAATGCAGCAAATGGCCCAACGGATAACTGAACAGCTGCAACTCTTTGACCAACAATTGAAGGATTCAGGAATTCAATCAAATCAACCGATTTCAAGAGCTACTGAATTAATTGAAGAGCAAATTAGAAGAGAATGTATAGAGGAGGAAGAGTCCTATTCATTTGGTAATATCCTTCCATCTTCTAATATTTTACAATTTGTTGGAACTGACTCTAATTTGCATGATAGCACTGTGATCCCTGATGCATATAATGTTGTTGATTCTGAATTGCATGATGAAGATGTTGATGAAGAAATTATTGTTGAATCTCCTGATTTGGTTGATTGTGGTAGTTCATTGAGCAAAACTGACACATTTATTGATGTTCATGAACCCTTGTGTACTGATGCACTTGGGATGTCTACTCCTAGCTGTGATTATAGTGAAAATTTTATTTCTGAATCAATTGATGAATCTATTAAGTCTAAGGTAGTAGATAAGTGTGGGGGTGACTTAGAATGTGATAATTATTCTATGCCTGGTGTGGAATTAGTTGATAAGTCTGTTGATGATGCATCTACTGAGTTTAGGGACAACATGCCATCTGGACCATGTGATATAGCTGATTGGGATGCATTTCTTAATTGTGTGTGTGTTGAATCTATTTATATGTGATAAATGCTCCCAAATTAATTCTTTCATTGAGACTAATGAGTTTCTCACATATACTGACCAACATGGTTCCTCACTAGCATGTAATGGTATGAATGATGAAGTGGTAGATGTAGCATCTGAAAAGGATATAAACAGTGAAAATGTTGGACAGCTTGTTGATCATTCAGACCCCACTCTTAAATGCTTATGTGATGATATACATACAAGTCCTATGTGTGTTGAAATTAATGAGTTTGTGGAGTCTGATAAGTCTGTTGAATCCACGGAATCTTTTGCCTGCACTGAAATTTTTTATGCTTTTGATTCTACTGATCATACTAGTATTGATGAGGGCATGCATAGTGATACTGTTGATGTTGAAAATTCTATTGATGCTTGTGCTGTTGTTGATACTAGTGAGAGACTTGATTTTACTGTTGGCAATTGCTTAGAATATTATGAGCCTACTGATGTCTCTTTGGTCAGGGAAGATATTATCTCTATTGTTGAGAGTCCTGAACAGATTCCTGAGGTTGGTGAGCTAGTTCCCAACAATCAACAGATTCTCCAAGCTGATAAAAAGCAACTGCCAGATACCTTGGAGGACTTAAATTCAAAAGACTGTGAGAAGTTGCAGTTTAATTTTCCTATGGATGTAGTGACTCTTATCGATGAGAGTCAAGTAGATTTTATTGGCTTTGATAGATATTTAGAGAGTCTAAAGTCTAGTGTTTTTAAATTTGATTTTAGATTTTCTTTCTTTAGTTTTAAATCTTCTAATTTCGATTTTTATTCTTTTCTTGGTTCTAAATTTGCTGAAAATGACTTTCCTAAACTACTGATGGTTGAGGAAGTCCATGGGTCATCATTGAATGATCAATCAAAATGCTTTAAAGTAGTGAGACTTAAACTTCTGGAGTTAAGAAGGAATAAAGTAGTTTTAATTTTTGTTTTTGATACATATGATTAGTTAGTCTTTAATAAAGCTCTTTTAGTTTAGGATTTAGTTTTCTTTTCTTTTCTATATTACAGTTCATTTTGTTTTTGTTTTGTAGGAAATAAATTGCTAACCAGCTACATGGGAATCTTAGCCTACCTTTGAGATCTTCATTGTCAAGTTCATCCGGTTGTATTCTCTCTTTTCACTCTTTATATTGTGTTGTTTATCTGTTTACTGGACTGGTGCTGACATTGAGGACAATGCAATATTTAAGTGTGGGGGGGAGAGTCATTTCATTCCATCCATCTTTTTTCAAAACATTTTCTAAAAATTTTTGAAAAATAATGTGATTTTTCTTCAATTTTTCTGTAAAAGTTGCAAGTTAAGATGATTATAGCTTGGATTCATATAGACATGATAAGTGATGGATCTTGTGTCTTGATTCAAGTGAAGTGGCAATGAGTTTGATTTTAATGAATTATTTGATAGCCATAAGCTGGTGAGAATTTGAGCCTTATTTGTTCAATTCTAGTGTGTATTCACCTATCTTTGTTTCACTCTAGAACTTGTCTTGATTCTTTGTTGAGAGACCACATTTGCATTTGCATACATAAAAATGATAAGGCATTCATTTCTATTTTAGCTAGAGCCAAAAAGCCCACCATACATTCACTTTATCAATTGTTTTAGCCACTTTGAGCCTTGTATTTTCATTTTCTTGTTACCCATAGCCATTAAATATGTTTTTCCACCTTGTTTTAAGATGCCTTAGAGATTTCAAGGAGCATTACATCTAATTAGGATAGGTGAATGTGTGAATTGTATCTATTAAGGCCATTGTTAGTCAAAGAATTTGTTCTAAAAAAAAATGCAATGCAAAGAAAAGAATAGAAAAGCAAAAAGAAAAAAAAAAGCAATGAAAAAAAAAAGAGAAAAAGAAAAAGAAAAGAAAAGAATGAAAAAAAAAAAAAAAAGAAGAAAGGAGTGTTTTAAATTGAGTTTATAGTTTCTTATACTTGTTGGAAATAAGGCCTTGAATGCACATTCTTCCCTATTCTAGATTGTCATTGAGTGCTCTTGGGGTCCTAAGGTATCCATTTGTTTAGTTTTTCCCCTTCTTTTTGTTATCCATTCATTTCATCTCCTTAGCCCCATTACAACCCTAACTAAAGTCCTTTGATTTGTGTATTGCATCTAGCATCGGTGATGGAGATTTAGAAACTCGACAAGCTTATGGTAGTGAGCTTGGATAGGTGGAATGTGAGTGAAACACATTGCCCATAAACACTTGAGAGATGAGAGTAAACACTAACCATGTGAGAGGGCTATGCATTTCAGTTCATTCTTTTCAAATGAAATTGCCATGGAACTTAATTCTTGATACAAGTGAAATTAGCTTTGATTGTTAAAGTGATAAAGAGTTGTGATTAGTCTCTAGTTTGTAATTTTTGCACTTTCTTTTCCATTTTCTTTTTTTTCACATGCCATTCTTCTAGCCGGATGCTTCAATTCATTCTTTATCTTGGATTTTAAGTTTTGCCCAGGAGTGCAAAGGTTTAAGTGTGGGGGAATTTGATAAGCATGATTTTTATACATTTTATTCCTCCTAACTTAGTCATTTTAATAATCAAATATGGCTTTAGGGGTTTAATTAGATGGAATTTCATTTTAGTAGCCATCCTCTGTACTTTATGAATTAATTGGCAAAATAATTGATTTTAAATGCATAAATCATTTTAAAGGAATTTTGTGGATAATTCTATTGAATATTCTTCACTCTTTTGTGCAGAATTTTAATATGAATTGGAGCTTTGAAGGAGAATCTGTTTTGAAATGGAGAAGAGCTCGAAGGAAGATGTCATGAGACCATGAAACTGTATGAAGAAGTTAACGTGGAAAGCTACGAGTAAAAGAGAGAAAGCTTATGTGATTGCTAGTGTGGATTTGCATGAGAATTAAATGAAGCAAACACGAAGAGATATGCTGGACTTCTCAACATGATAGCAACAAACACACACATATGCAGAGCCAGAACTTGGAGCTGGCCGAAGGAAAGAAACGATGTGGAAGAATAAGTGTTGAGCTGGAATGAGCTACAGCACTTACATGAAAGCCACGAGAGCAGAGCATGAACAGAAGAGAAGGAAGCAACGTCCAGTTTCGTGCAGAAGCAAATAACACACATAGAACAAAGGAGAACGAACTCGAGCAGCTGAAGCAAGAAAATCTGGGCACAAAGGAAGAATCCACGGGGCAAAACAGAAGCAGCTCATGCAGAACAGAAGTTGACGTGGCCAGAAGCTGCAGCAGAAGCAAGAAAAGAAGCTGCAGTTGAACGAAGGAAGTGTGAAGACAGCCACAGTTTGGGAGAATGAGCAGAAGAAACGCAGAACAGAGCATGGAGCTCACATGCTCGACCAAAACAAAGAAGAAGACTCGTGGCAAGAGAGAACAGCAGCCAACGTGGAGAACATCACGATGAAGAGATGCTGAACTGGGTTTGCATGGCTGGCAGCAGAACAAATGAAAGACGCTGAAGTCTGGACAGCAACGTGAAACAGAGACAGCAACGAGCAAAGCTCCAGGGACGTGAACATAAACAAGAGGCACGAGCTGCTGGTCTAAAAAAACGCTAGAGCTACTGGAATCAAAATGCATAAGTCTGGAAGCAGCTGCATGATTCGAAGAAAGCGCTGGGTACATGAAGCAGAAGTTACATGGGATTGAGAAAGCTGAAGTGCTGGAGCTACGTCTGAATTCACGTGAAATATAATAATGCAAAATAAAGTGGGGCCCATCTCATGCATAATAGCTTTGGACAATTGAAGATGTGAGCAACGTGAAGGCAAGAGCTGAAGAGGGAGCACGTGAAAATTTAAGCAAGCACGTGGAGTCATTAACATGAGCACGTGAATAACGCCCAATTCATCACGTCGTCCAGTACCCATTCCGAAAATACATCCACACATACATCCATACACACGCCCATTCAATTCGTCCAGAGCCCATTCCATTCACGTCACTTCGCCCATTCTCTACACGCCTCTACGCTCAAACCCTAGCCGTCATTCGCCCACACCTCCGTCTATATATACATCCATTCATCCATTCACTCGAAGCCTCCATCCCTTTCGACTACATCCATTCATCCATTCACTTCACATCTCCATTCCATCATTCCATACTCCATCATTCATCCACCGAATGAAGATCTAATCTCCATCTTGAGGCTAGCAAGGGAGGAAACTCTTGAGTAGAAGCTTGAATCCATGGATGAACAACAAATTATGGCTAAGATTTCTTTATTTTTCCTACACTTTTTCTTATTTTGTACAATCTCAGTTGAGTTGTATTTGATTTGGAATTTGTGTAATTAATTAGTGGCTGGTTAGACACTGATTAGGAAACCCTTTTTGTTGATTAATTGGTTGGATTTGAATTTGATTTTTCATTATTCTCTCTAATCTCCCATGTATGCCACGAAGGTGTTCGATGAAATACATGGGTAAGGTTACGTGCTTGATTGTTTGATTTGAGAATTCCTTGGTGTTTAGTTGGTTAATTAAACATTTTTGGATGATGAATCAGAAGATAATTAATTAGTTAATCAATCAAATTAGATGTTCATTGATCTTATAGACAAGAGTTAACGGTTTAATGTGGGATTGAGGTCTTAATTCAACATCAGATTGTTAATCTCTTGATTCTTGTGTGGTAACTCAAGATAATTTGTAATGAACTTAATTAGGAATTTTTAGGCCAGAATTAATCATAATTGGAATAGGATAAGGATAGTGGATACCAAGAGACAATTCCTAAGCTAGTCACAAGACCATCATTCACCATAATTCATCCAATTAGGTAGTAATTAGGAATTTTAATTCAATTTAGTTTTAGATTAGTTTAATTCAATTACAAACCCCCAAATTAGATAATTCTAGGATCTTAGAACACTTAGAGAACCTAATTGAACATTGAATTCCAATTCCAAGGGAGATGACCTAGGTTGTGCCACTTGCTATATTTTTAGATCAACCTAGTTTTATTTTGAGGGTTGCACGACAAGCCCGTCAGTAGTTTGCTGAAAAAAGGGTTAGAAATGTGCGATATTCAAAGAAAGTTTCTTAAATCAATAGGATGATGGCCAAATACAATTAGAGTAATAATTTAGACCCCAAAAAATAAGGATTTGGTGCTTGAGTTGCTCGAAAATCCCAATCAGAAGAGCTAAGAAAATTTGTGAAAATAAGTTGGGGTATTTTGATAATTTTGAAAAATTTTGGAAAACTCACATGACGGATTTTTAAACAAAAAAATTTGAGCTCCTCAAAGTTTTTAAAGGCCCTGAAAACCATGGGAACCCTTAGAATGGTTAAAACCCTTCCGATGAGTGATTTCGACAAAGAATTAACTAAAACTTTGATCGAACGATTCGAAATAGTTTCAAATCCAATTTGGGTGAAACCAAAAGCAATTTATAAGTTAGAGGACCCAAATTTTATGATGAAAAAGATGGTTCTCGAAAAGGAGTTGAAATGAGGATAAATGAAAAAAACCATAGTTTATGGACTAAATTGAAAAGTGAAAAAGTATGATAACTTTACCTTTTTGGTCTTATAAGCATGTTCAGACTTAGCCACTCCCTCTCCATTAAAATGTGCTAGTCTGGATAGATTAGGAGAGAGCTCCTAGGGTGCTCCATCATAAGGAAGAAAAGGAAAGAGGACTCAAGCTTAAGGTGAGGAATTGCAAGCCTTCTCTTGCCTTTCCTTTGTTTAGCTCTTTCTCCTCTCTTTTTCTATAGATTCCAAAGCTGATTTAGTTCAATGTTGAGGTCAGCTTAATTAGAACAAGAGAGTTTTAGAAGCAGAGACTAGAAGCAAGTGGAAGCACCTTGAGAAAGCAAGCAAATAAGGTATGGTTCTTGGCTTCCTTTTGCTTACCTTTGGATGTATTCCTTAGTGTAATTTCAATCAAACCTAACTCTTCTAGAGGGAGATGAATTTTGACCTTACCAAGAGAGAAACATGTGTTTTAGAGTGTGGAAATTAAGATTAGTCCATTGGAATCAAAAGGGAAGCAAAGAAATTCAAGTTAGAAAATCTTAGGGTTTTAAGATAAATGACTAAATCTAATTTTTCCTAGAGACATTCTAGCTTATATAAGACCTTGTATAAGTCCATTAGATCTCTAGGAAGTTTTACATGAGCCATTCCCTTTAAGAAAAATCAAGCAACCTATGGGCTCCTTTTTATGGTGATAGTCTCGGCCTCAACAAGATTGAACCACTTAGGGAGGGATTTTTTTCATTCTAAGGGTCTTGGCTTAGATACGAATTATAAGTGCTAGAGGAACCAATGAATTGAATTTAGAAAGCTTGGTTTGTGAGATGGTAATTTAGGTCCCATTTAGACATAAAGAGGCAACCTAGAGTTTGGCTTTCTAGATTGAGTTTATGATGACTTCAATGAGTTTATATGGAGTCATATGACCTGGAAAGAATGAGAATTGGGAGCCAAGAGCATGATTTCAAATGGTTGCTTCATTGTGTCATATATGGACCATATTAGAGTTTTAAAACCAAGTGAACTAGTATAGATATTGTATGAAGCTAGAATTGGTTCCAAGGATTGATTTGAGTCTCATTTGATATGTCTAGGCCAAGAGAATCAAAATCATCCTAATTAAGGGTGTTTAGCCAAAAAGAGCAAGAGAGAAGCAAGGGGGAAGTTATGTTTCTTAGTATAAGGTAGCTCTCTAACCTTTCTCACATGCATTGCTTAGATGTTTATTTGTCTTTGAGTGCTTGTGTGTATGTTTGAACTATAAGAAATGTTTCTAGCCATTACTTACATATTATGGTACCATTATGTTTCTTGAAATGTGTTTATGAATGCAAAGTGGCTTGAATGGGTATGGTTGTGCCAAAAGTCCCTTAGCATAGGTGAGAATGAGCCTAAAGTCCCTAAGAATGGGTGAGACAAAGCCAAAAGTCTCAAGAAAAGTGAGGCTAAGTAAAAAGCCCCTTGAAAGTAGGTGAGGCAAATCCAAAAGTCCCAAGTAAGTTAGGTGAGGAAAAATCAATACCCTTAAAAGCCTATGTTTGATATGTATAAGTTCATATGACATGGAAAATGATTATGTATGTTCACTAGTAGTTTAAATGCCACGCATGCATTCTTTGACATGAAATTACATCCATTATGTATGTTTGAAAGGGTAAAGAGCTATTGGGATTCTTAGGATTTCACTCTTCCCCACATATGTCTAACCATGTCTAGGTGAGCCAAGTGGACTAAGAAATGGAGGCCAAAAACCTTGAAGAACAAGATTTTGACAATGAAGTAAAGAAATAGGCTTTATAATAGCATTTTGATGTCAATAATTGTAACCATATGATGTATATATGATGTAGACCTTTGAACATGTTCAAATGTATGTAAATATGATATATGTATCAATTTTGGAACCAAATAAATGAATATATGAGTTTTTTCCATCCATATGCTAGAATGTCCATGTATATAGATGCAAGTGGCAAGGTGAGAATGAGCTCCACGATGATTTGAATCATTTGTCATGCTTCCACATGTTATATTTATGCTTTTGTATGTGCCCAAGTGGTTATGGAATGTTAAGACCCATTATGGACTTCGAAATTGACCATTTCTTGAGCTAAATCAAAGTCTGACCAAATGTAACATCATAAATTCTAGCTCATTTTATGTCATTCATAAGCTTCACATCATCATTTCCATGAGAGCACATGAAAAAGGGAATGAAAATAATGGGTTTATTTGTGTTGTGTCATACTTAGAAATTTCAATCGGTGTCACGTGGATCATGTGAGCTCATACTATACATTCTCATATTTAATTATATCAAAACAACTCATTTTCATCACAAAATCATGCTCAGAACTTATAAAAACTGAAATGGGGCATGGAATATGGAGGTTCATTCTCGACTAGATTTGCTCTATTTTTTGACTAAACTTTTGGAAAATCATAACTAAATCTAAACAAATAGAAATCATGTAATCTTAGTCATTCTAGAAAGCTTCGGATGTCTACTTCATACTAAAAATATGTCCAGATCATAACATTCATTACAGAGGATATTTGACATCCAAAATGGTCTAAATGTTTGGCTGCATCTTGGAACTGATACAGGATTCTGCAGAAAACTTTGAAAATGTCCAATTAATTTCAAAAAAATCCAATCCATGCAAATGATACCAATTTAGAAAGCTATGGATGTCAACTAGAGGGGAAAAATATCTCTAGACTACTTCATTAAGCCTAGACCTCAGAATTTAATAGAACAGTACCTCTAGTTGGGCAAAATTTCTGATACTAGATAGAATGTTCCAAAATTTATATCTCCCTCTTTAGACCTCCAAATGAGGTTCTTCTAGTTGGCATGAGTCACTGTGATTTTATAATTTCTTTGTATAAAAGTTCATGGCAATTGGATATCATGTAAGCCTCATGTGACAGAATGCAATTTCGGACCCAATGAATAGTGCAGCAGACCAAAACCATAAAAATTGTTAACTTTGAAAAATCATCAAATATTCTGTAGACCTCCAAAAATTATGATTTTTAGTTTCCAAGAAGCTCTCAATGAGATCTAATTGCATGTCAAATCTCATATCAAGAATAACTCATTTGACTAAAAAGTGACATAGGGTTCTATTATAGTCAATTTTAGCTCCATATAGGGTACCAAAGTTGCCAAATGGATTTTCCTTGGTCTTGGCACCTTTGGGGCAAGTCTAAAAGTACATTTAAGACTTGTGTAAGCTACCCAAATGGTTCCAAATCTCAGACATCTTATTTTGGCTATTCAACCCACAATTATGCACATTTGCATCAAACTTCCAAATTACACACTTGGGCATCACGTACTCAAATTGTATTCTAGATCTCATACATCATATTTATACATTTAAACATCACATAATATCATATTTACACATGTCTCAAGGGTCATAGACTATTTACAACATCATGTACATTATGAAGCATCATTATGGCTCCAAAAAGAATAAAACTTGGCATATGGTTGTCAATCTTCCTTCTTCATTATTGGTGGCTCCTATTGCCATAGCTACTTGGTCCATCTAGCATGTTGGATCATTGGAGAGGAGGGGATGAGATTCAAAGAATTCCAATAGCTCATCTCCCATTCAATCATACATAATATATGCAAGCAAGCCTTACAAATGTATACATGGAAAAAATGGAAGTCATTGTCATTTAAAAAGCAAGCTTGGTATATGAACAAATCATACAAGACATTCAGGAGCTAACTAAGTGTTTGGATTGGCCTCACACTTCTCCTCATGGATTTTGGACTTGCCTCACCCATTCTTTGAGAGCTCTGGACTTAACCATACTATTGGGAGCCCACTTTGCTTTTGGGAGACTCTTTACTTTGTTTTAACCAATCTCAAGGGTTCTTAGCTCATCTTTGCCATGGTGAAGAGTTCTTGGCCTCTCCACACTCAAGCAAACTCAAACAAACATCATATATTCATTTGGAAGCATAACATGGCATCAAGAATCATGGCATATGAAGGCATGCTAGCATACTTTTCATAGCTTGAAAATACATAAACACACATTCTAAAACAAGCTAAACACACATCCATGCATGAGAGAGGGTGGAGAGAGCTACCTTGTGTACACTCACACACTTTTTCCTTGAAATTCAAGCCTCCTCTTTTGGCCACACACCCACAAATTGGTGGAGATGGTTTCTCTTGGCCTAGATACAATTTATGGGAGCCAATTAGGTTCATGAAACACATTCTAAGGCTACACAATTTGCTTAAACACTAGATTGCTCTATAAGTTCCATTATGGTCCATAAATGAACCTAATGAAGCAATACCCCTCAAAAAATTTCTAAGCTCCATTCTTTTGTTTCAAATATGATTCCTGACTTCTTTTAAGCCTCTTAGAGTCATCATACAATTAAAACAAAGGGCCTAACATCATGTTGCTTCTTTAGGTCACAATATGGAACCTAAAGCACCAAATCACTTTCTATGAGTTCTAAATTTTTCTGAAGGCCTCCCCTCATATTCATTCATCAAATATGACTCAAGAATGGCCTTAAAAAAATTTAAAACTCTCCCTAGCTATATAAACTCCCTTTGGCTGAGCCTATGTATAGTTTAGGGCTCCTTAGAGTTTTCTTTGTTTTCTTGAAGGAAGAAGCATGTGGGGAGCATCTTAGGGATCTTAGGAACTCATTTAAACTCTTAATTAAACCTAGGAGTCATGACATAAGGTCAAATTTTACAAGGTGCACATAAAACCCTAGAATTTGCATCTTAAAATCTAATAGTTTTTTGATAATTCCCTTTGCATATTCTTAATCTCCATGCCTTTTTTCCTTAGATTCATGCTTGGTTTTACCTAAAAATCATCTCCTCCTAGGGTTTTCTCAAGTGGGGCAAAATGGTATAGAAGGGAACCAAAGATGGCAACCATAGGAAGATAAATTACCTTGTTTTCTTGCTTTTTCTCACTTGAATCTTATGTTCTTTGAGCTCCTCTCTTCAAATCCGAATTTTTCCCTCAATTTCTCCCTTAAAACAGATTTGTAAACTTCATTTTAATCATAGGAAACAAAGAAGAGTGGAGGAAAAAGAGGTTTGGATGGAAGAAAGCATAGAAAACTACCAAGAATCCATACCTTTTTCCTAATTTTTCTCCTCCTTTTCTTCCCCTTCTTGTGAGCCTAAGAGAGCAGATCATATTCTGTATTTTGGGCAGAAATTTTGTGCTTAAGAAGATGGGAGAAGAAAGGAGAAGTGTGTGGGAGCTTCTAGAAACACACTTTTTCAAAAATTTCAATTTTATTCTTCCGTAATGGCAATTTCGTTGTGGTTTTGTTTTAGCTCCTTTTTTAGAACTGTCTTTTCCATTATAAAATTTAGGTTTCCAATTTAATAAAATGCCTTTGGAATCACTCAATTTGGACTTAAAACCTTATCGAACAAACCGATCAAAGTTTGGGTCAACTAACATTAAAAAACGTTCACCGGAGGGGATTTAACTGTCCCAGGGCTTTCCATGGTTTTTCAGGCCTCTAAGAACCCTGGGGAACTCAAAATTTTCATTTAAAAAGCCCTCCTGTGTGAATTCCAAAATTTACTCAAAATTATGAAAATGCCATTATGTTTCGTAAGCTTTTTCATAAGAAATTGTTTCTTCATTTTAGCTCTATTTTTCTTTCTGTCTGAGTCTGAAATTCTCATTTTTATGAGTCTAGAATGCTTCTCAAATTTTTTGGGACCTTAGCTACATCGTTTTGGGGGCTTCCTTTTGTATCTGGTGATTTTTGTTTGTTTACGAAGAAACCGTATGTTATGTTTCTCATGTTTTTTCTCATTTTTATAAAATCAGATATTCCACCAAATGGATATGAAATTTGGCTAACAAATAGATATCATCTAGAGCTTTTCATAGAGTCAAAGATCACTTGATTTGGAGCTCTATAAAATTTATTGTAATTTTTTAAATTTGGCCAAATTATGTAGAATTGGTATGAGTAATGTTCATATTATCAATTTGCTTCTCTGTGTCACTCATGGGACAAATAAAGTCCAAAACTCATGAAATTTTACAAACATAAACTAGACATCATATGCTTTCCATAGCTACTAAGAGCACCTTATTTAGAGCTCTATAGAAGGAGAATTTTGTTTTTGAAGTTTTAGGTCCTAGAACTATCTGAGAACAGACTTGATGTATTGTTCTATTACTTTTCATGAGCTAAATGCTTCTATCTTAGTCCAGAACTATTTTTAGTCATTAGTTAACATCTAGAGCTTTCTAAAAAGCTATCATATATATGATTTTAATTTTTCTAAAATTAGTTATAATTTTTCAAAATTCATATAAAAAATTTGTAACAGCAAACCTAAGAACAAATCTGGTTCTCCTTGAAATTTGGTTCCAAATCTGTGATTTATGAGATGTGTTGTGATGTTTATGACATGAATGGATATGTTATGGATGGAAGATAATATTGATGAGCTCATATGGTCCCTAAAGCATAAAATGAATTAATTAAGTTTTCCATTATGTAATTAACCATGGATAAAAGTGCCACTTTCTTGTAAATATGTACCAATATGTCAAGTATGTGTTAAGATAACCTATGTGGCATTTGTTTAAGGGTTACAAAGTTAAGGTATTACATAAGTTCTAATATCCAAAACTCAATTTTTTTTTAAAACAAGATGAAAACATACTTTTTAAGAAGCCTCTCCCCTACACTTAATCTTATGCATTGTCCTCAATGCATCAGGCCAACCAACAATCTAGATAAAACAATTAGCAGTAAAGACAAATACAAAAGGAAAAGGGTAGGGAAAGGATAGAAGCAACCTATTCAGGAAGGGTTTGAAAATTGGAGTTCCTCATACTCATGCGAAAGTACTCGCTCAAAGTAGTGCTTGAGTCGATGTCCATTCACCTTGAACTTTGTCTTGCTCATCACATCATATAGCTCAACTACACCAAATTGAAAGACTCAGGAGATTATGTAAGGACCTTCCCATCTTGATCGAAGCTTCCCATGCATCAACTTCATTTTAGACTTATACAATAACACTTTTTTGCCCTCTTGAAACTCCTTTCTCATAATATCTTAGTCATGAAATGCATTAAATTTCTCTTTCTAAATCCGGGAACTCTCATATGAATCTCTCCTATGCTCCTCCAACTCTTGCAATGTAACATCCGGTCCCTCCGTAAATGTGAGGAACGCAATGTTCGGTTTCTCCGTAAATGGCAGAAATGGGTCAAATATAAAAAGAAGTCCTTGAAATAGAAGGAATTGGGGCCAACTAAAATTATAATAAAATTTTAAATATTAGAAAATGAGGATTTGAGGTTTAAGATGCCCAAAAACTAGAGTCAAAAGAGATCAGAAAATTTACCGAGGGAAGTAGGGGCATTTTTGTAATTTTTGAAAAATTTGGAAAACTCATAGGAGGGCTTTTTAAACACAAAATTTGAGCTTTCTAGGGTTCTCAGAGGCTCTGAATACTATGGGAACCCCTAGAATAGTTGAAACCCCTCCGGTGAGTGATTTCGGCTGTCGGTTGACTGAAAATTTGACCGAACGGTTCAAAATCGTTTTAGATCCTTTTTGAGTGATTCCAAAGGCAATTATTATGATTAAGAGCCTAAGGAATATGATGGAAAAGATGGATTTCAAAAATGAGTTGAAACAAGCCCAAACGAACAAAACTATGAAGAGGGACTAAATTGCAAAGTGTAAAAGTTGCTTAAGTGAAACCCTATCTTATAAAAACGCCCCTCCTTTGCTCAGATCTCCTCACCCACTCTCTCACATGTTAAAACAGAAGTAACAAGGGCTGAGAGTGGCGCACAAGAGGGGAGGCCAAGGAAGGAAGAGGAAGCTTTGAAAAGTGTAAGTTTTAGCCACTTTTTCCTATTCCTTGCCTTGTTAAACTTCTTCCCCTCCTTTCCTCCTCTCTTCCTATGGATTTAATGAGATGTTTGGTTCTGATTTGAGCCCAGAACTAAGGGGAAAATTTCGAAATTCAAGGAGAGGGTTGAAGCAAGGAAGAGAGATCTTGAGAAAAGCTTGGAATCAAGGTGATTTTTCTATCTTGGTTGCTTCCTTTTACTTGCCCTTTGTGTGTGGAGTTCTGCCAGAACAGAACCATCTTGGGGGGAGGCTTTTTGTCCAGAAATAAGAAGGAATTGTGGGTTTTAGACCATGAGGAGTTAGTAGATGCAAGGAAATTGGAAGAAAGGCTAATGAAAATCAAGTTAGAAAAGTGTAGAGCACTTAAAGGGATTGTAAAAACTGATTTAATCCATGAGTTCCCTTGGCTATTTAAGTGTTTCCTTGACCTCTTACAACTCTTAACAACCTCCCTAAATGGTTCCCCCATCAAGGAAAAATCAAGAAGCCATGAAATCCCATTTATGCTCTAACTTTCGGCCAAGTAGGGATGGCATAGTTAGGGAGAGTTTTAAATTGTTTCAAGCCCATTTTTGAGTCATACATGATGAATAAATGTGAGGGGAAACCTTGGGAAAAATTTAGGAAGCTTAGAGAATGAGTTGGTGCTTTAGGTTCCATATTGTGACCTAAGGAAGTAACATGATGTTAGGCCTTTTGTTTTAATGATGTGATGACTCCAAGAGGCTTAAAAGGAGTCAAGAATCATATTTGAGAGTAAAGAATGAGGCCTAGAAATCATTTGAGGGGTGTTGCTTCATTAGGTGCCAATATAAACCATAATGGAGGTTGTAGAGTAATCTAGGGTTTAAGCAAGTTGCATAGCCCTAGAAATTATTTCATGAACTTAATTGGCTCCCATAATTTATGTCTAGGCCAAGTGAAACTATCTCCACCAACTTATAGGTGTGTGGCTAAAAGAGGAGGCTTGAAAGCTAAGGAAAAAGTGTGTGTTTGTATACAAGGTAGCTCTCTCCACTTTCTCTCATGCATGGATGTGTGTTTAGCTTGTTTTAGAATGTGTGTATGTGTATTTTCAAGCTTTGAAAAGTATGCTAGCATGCCTTTACATGTCATGATCCTTGATGCTATGTTATGTTTTAAATGAATCCATGATGTTTGTATGAGTTTGCTTGAGTGCGGAGAGGCCAAGAACTCTTCCCTTGGGTGAGGATGAGCCAAGAACCCTTGAGCTTGGTTGAGACAAAGTCAAGAGTCTCCCAAAAGCAAAGTAGGCTCCCAAGAGTATGGTTGAGTCCAAAGTGCTCAAAGAATGGGTGAGGCAAATCCAAAAATCCATGAGGAGAAGTGTGAGGCCAATCCAAACACTTAGTGAGCTCTTGAATGTCTTGTATGATTGATTCACATGCCAATGTTACTTTTAAAATGCCTATGATTTCTACTTTCTCCATGCATGCATTTGTGAAATTTGCTTGCACATATTATGTGTGATGGAATGGGAGATGAGCTATTGAGATTCTTGAATCTCACTTCCCTCCTCTCCAATGATCTAACATGCTAGGTGAACTAAGTGGATATGCCAATGGGAGTCAACAACACTAGAGGAAGGAGATTGACAATCATGTGTTTAGCTTTTGCCACTTTAAGACCGTGATTGTACCATATGATATATATGATGTATTAAATGGGCTATGACCCTTGAAACATGTGTAAATATGATATTATATGATGTTTAAATGTATGGATATGATGTGTGACCTCTAGAACCTATTTTGAGTATGTAATGCCAAAGTGTGCAATATGGAAGTTTGTTGGAAATATGCATAAGTGAGGGTGAAAAGGCCAAAATGAGATGCAAATGGTTTGGGACCATTTGGGCAGCTTCTCCAAGTCTTAAACATGCTTTTAAACTTGCCCAAAAGGTGCCAAGACCAAAGGAAATCCATTTGGCAATTTTGGTACCCAATATGGAGCCAAAATTGACCATAATGGAACCCTATGCTACTTTTTGGCCAAATGAGTTAGTCTTGCCCTGAAATTTGGCATACAATTAGGTCTCATTAAGAGATTTCTGAGAAGCTAAAGATCATAATTTTTGGAGACCTAGAGAATATTTGATGAATTTTCAAAGTTGGGATTTTCCATAGTTTCTGGTATTGCACTGTTCATACTGGTAGATTTGATTTTCGTGTCACTCGATGGCCAAATGGTGTCCAATGCTTATGAAATTTTATATGCATAAACTAGAGGGCATAAGGTTTCTGTGGCCACCGAGATCACCTCATTTAGAGGTCTGAGCAGAGAGTTATGAATTTTTGAAGTTTGCTGTCAGTAACAGTGGCATCTCCAGAGCTCAATCACTGTTTCATCAGTTCCAGATGTCTAAACCTTTCTGTTTCATTCTGGACTTATTTTTAGTGTCAATTTAACATTTTTAGCTTTTCAGAATGACTGAATTTGTGTGATTTCGATTTTTTTAGAATTAGTTATGAATTTCAGAAGTTTACATCAGTAACTTGAATCACAGCCCAGGCAGCCAGCGAGTCTGTAGCTTCTTGGATGTCAAACGTTCTTTGTGATGAATTTTGTGATGTGGTCATATTTTTAGTGTGAATTAGACATCCTAAGTTTTCTAGAATGACCAAGATTGCATGATTTTGAATTTTCTGGATTTAGTTATGATTTTCCAAAGTTGGGTCAGGAAATAGAGCAAAGCTGGCCGAAAATATGCTTGTCTATTTTGAGCTCCATTTCGGTTTCCACGAATTGTAGGCATGTTTTTGTGATGGAAATGAGTTGAAATAATGAAATTAAATATGGGGAAGTATAGTATAAGCTCACACGGTCCATGTGACACCGAATTGAATTTTTTGATACGACGCAACGCGAAAAAAATCATTATTTCTTTAGCGTTTCCATGGAACATCAATATGATTCATGATATTATGCCATTTGAAAGCATGAATTGAGTCCTAGAAGTATGGTGTTACATGCAATACTCTAGCTTCTTGTAAGTTCATATTGCATTACTTGATTGCCCAATAGGATTTATGCTCTACTTCCACTGGTAGATGGCATGCTTTACCATAGAATAGTCTAAATGGTGACATCCCAATTGGTGTTTTGTAAGCAATGCGATAGGTCCATAATGCATCATCCAGCCTCTTACTCCAATTTTTTCTCTTAGGCTACATTGTCTTTTCTAGAATCTACTTCACTTCTTTATTTGACACCTTTGCTTCACCGTTGGTCTATGGATGGTAAAGGGTAGCAACCTTATGGATCACTCTATATTTCTTCAAAAGTGCTTGCATTGTTCGATTATAAAAATGACTACCCTGGTCACTAATGAGTACTCTAGGAACTCTAAACCTACAAAATATGTGAGACCAAACAAAATCCACAACCATAAAGGAATCATCAGTATGGGTGGCTTTCGCCTCCACCCACTTAAAGACATAATCCACAACCAGCAGTATATATGAAAAACCAAAAAGGATAGGGAAAAGGCCTATGAAATCAATGCCCTAAACATAAAAAATTCACAAAACAAAAAAAACTATTGAGGCATCTCATTCCTCCTAGAAATACTACCAATATGTTGACACCTATCACAACTTTTACAGAACTCATGTGCATCCTTGAACAAAGTGGGCCAGCATAATCTAGAATCTAAAACCTTCAATTTAGTGTGCTATGATGAAAAGTGACCTCCACAGGCTAATGTATGACAAAATGCAATATAGAATCGTGCTCATGCTAAGGCACACATCTCTTAATCAACTAATCACTACATATGCACCACAAATCAAGATGATTATTGATATAGTACCTAGCCTCTCTCTTAAATTTATCTAGCTGATGTTTATTCATATGAGTAGGCAAAACAGATGCAGCAAGAAAGTTAGCAATATCAATATATTAAGGAATAGATATACCAACTACATAGAGCCTATCATTAGGAAAATCATCTAAAGGTAAAGAATATGTTACCACAGGAATCCTACTCACGTGATCAGCTACCATGTTCTTTGCACCACTCTTGTCACAAATTTCCACATAAAATTCTTGTATCAGCACTACCCATCTAATTAAGCAGGGTTTAGAGTCTAGCTTCTTAAATAAGTACTTGATAGCTGAATGATTTGTAAAGACAATAACCTTTGTATGGAAGATGTAGGATCAGAATTTCTCTAGCCCAAAGACAATTGCAAATAACTCCATCCCTGTGGTGGTATAATTGGCTTGAGTAGCATCTAATGTCCTCAAGGCATAGGCTATGACATATTGTCTTTTCTCTACTCTTTGGGCCAGAACTACACCCAGTGCATAGTCTAAAGCATCACACATGAGCTCAAATGAAAGGCTCCAATTAAGTGCCCAAATGATAGGGGGTGAAGTAAGTTTCTTCTTCAACTTGTCCTAAACACTCCTACAAGCATCATAAAAAATAAAACTTACATCTTTTTGTAGAAAATGAGATAATGGCAATGCTATTTTACTGAAATCTTTAATGAATCTCCTATAAAATCCAGTATACCCAAGAAAAGAACACACAACTTTAACATACAAAGGAATGATGTCAACCTTAGCTTTATCTACCTCAATACCATCAAATGAAACAATATGTTCTAAAACAATTCCTCTCTTAGCCATGAAATGGCATTTCTCAAAATTTAGCACAAGATTATAATTAACACATCTTTCCAAAACCCTATCCAAATCAGCTAAACATGCATCAAAAGAATCACCATAGAGTGTGAAATCATCCATAAATATCTCCATGCAATGCTCAAGAAAATCAGAAAATATGGAAACCATGCAATGCTAAAAAGTGCCTGGTGTATTACAAAGGACAAATGGCATACATCTATATGCAAAGGTTCCAAATGGACATGTGAATATAGTCTTAACTTGATCTTCTGGTGTAATACAAATATAAAAATATCCAGAAAACCCATCCAAAAAATAATAATGGGATCTAGCAATGAGTCTCTCTAGCATCTAATCTATAAAAAGGAGGGGGTAGTGTAACACCATAATCATTAAGCTCATCTCACATCATTACTTGACTCATTTCCTTGGATTACACAAAGTTCCCAAAGAAAAGCCATTAAAATATTCAATTTAATTGCATTATGTCATGGATAAAATTTTCATTTCGTGTCTTGTGGACCATATGAAGTCATCCATCTCATTATCATATTTAAATACATAAATACAACTCAAAACCATCTCAAGAAGTGGCTAGAAACTCAAGCTCATGAAGCATATACATAAAATTTATGTGTGCAATCTTGGGTTCATGGTCCAGCTTCTGTTATGAATTTGAAAAAATCATAACTAATTCTAGAAAAATTGAAATCAAGCACACTATACCATTCTAGAAATCTAGAGATGTCTACTTTATGTAAAAATAATTCTAGACTATAACATGGACATCTAGCCACTGGAAATTGATAGAATACCTGACACTACTAGTACTATCACAGAACTTCAAAAATTCATATCTCCTTAATCAGACATCCAATTGGGGTGATCTCATTGGCCATAGAAAGATTATCATCTCTAGTTTATGTCTGTAAACTTTCATGAGTATTGGACACCACTTGGCCCTCAAATGACACAGGAGAAGAAACTGACCATATGAATAGTAACCATACCTGAACAGTTGAAATTTGGAAATTTTGAAAAATCATAATTAATTCTATAGAGTTCCAAATAATTTAGGCTTTAACTTCCCAAAAATATTTGAATGAGATCTACATGTATGGCAAATTTCACAGGCAAATTCGTTCATTTGGTTAGATCTTGACATTGAGTTCCAAAATGGTCATTTTTTTGTCTTCAATGGGTCTCAAATGGTCCAAAACAACTTCTAAGACATCTATGGCCACTTGAACATGTGGGAAAGAACTAAAGTGGTCTACTAAACATGTATCAAAGGTGCACAAACCTAGATTTCACAAACTCACTCTCTCACCCCAAGGTATACACAAGAACACATAAGCTCATCTTTGGCATTCAATGTCCACATTGTAACACCCCAAGATTAATTAAGGTGTTAATCATAGATTTAGATTTATTAAGGATAATTAATATGGGATGATTAGGCAAGTTAAATGAATGGGCATTTTTAAAGAGATAAATCATTAGCATGGGTTTGAGAATCATTTAGGATAGAGATTTACATCTAGGCCCAAATTAATGAATCATGATAAGAGGCTAATGAAGGCCCAATTACCCTTGTGCAGACCCAAGCCCTTGAGCCCTTCAAATTAGGCCTAAAACCCATAAAACTTCAGCAACCCAATGTATTAAACTGGCCCAAAAGAATTCTGCAGCCCAACAAGTGAAAACTGGCCCAATAAGCTAAAGTCTGAAGCCCATTTGAACTTGGACCTTGGAACAACCCATAACCCATTTTTGACCCAACTTAAACCCATCTAAAACCCTAATACTTCAGCCACTTATCCCATTTGCTGAAACTCAAAAGTGAAATTCGGAGGTGGAGAAGGAGGCTAGGGTTTGGGGATTTGGCCATCACACACTTAGAGCAAGATTTGGCCAAGGTAATAGTTATACAACTTAATCCCCTCATCTTTCTCTTTAATTTGGTCCGATTAGTTTTTCATTTGGAGAATTTTCATCCTACCCAAAATCTGAAATGTGGGTGTTTGGGAATCTTTTGGAGAAATTTGTATGTTGAGGTTGGGGCTGGTGTTAGATGAGTTTAAACCCCCCATTTTGATGCTTTCCTTGTTAATTTGAGACCCCCATAGCTAATTTATATTATGGGTATTAATTTAGTACGAATTTACTTAGAATTTTAAGTGGATTATTGAGATTTCTGGTAGAGGACACTTTAATCCGAATTTAGGATTGGTGATGACTGAGTAAGTGTTCTTTAGGTAGTTATTAGCATTTAAATCTCTTAAGTACTTATTGCAACTGCTAATGATGAATTAGAGTAATAATCATCTGATGTTCTGGTTATAGGGAGATATTGTATCTGTGGTGGTTGTTGCAATTGTCTGCAAGTGAGGTAACCGGGGTTTACGTTAATTCCATGCATGTATCTATGTTAATTTCATATTTGCTGTATATGAATGATTTGAAATTGCTGAATGAATTGGTTGGCTATCTGTTGTATGATGATTGGACCTTGTAAGTCCATGGTGGAGCTGTGGTGCGGCTGCCACCCGTGCATGTGCCACGATCGGGCACCGGGTTATGATCAAACCCCAGATACACTGAGCCCTGGTTGTGCTCAATGGGGAGTGGGTGCCGTGGACGGGCCTCTCCCGATGTTAATGGCCTTTAACATGTTAAATATATGATTGCTAGTATGGGATAGTAATCATGATAGCCTAATTGTTTCATTTGCTGAGATGACTGATATGATTCTGATGTTGATTTTGATTCATGCATATATGTTAATTAAATTGGATTATATGATGGAATTATCTTGGTTACTGAGATTCATATCTCACCCCATGTTATGAGATTACAATTTCAGGTGAAGGTTCTTCGGGTAAGGATAAGGGTAAGCAAGTGGATGAACATCCATGAGTTGAGGCCCGGAGTGGGGGAGCTACACTTGGTCTGAGTAGAATAGGGTAGATGCTAATTTTGTTAAGTTTTGCATAGCATCATCATGTATCTGTATTGCCAAGTGTAGGAGTCTATATTTTGATAATGTAATGTGTATTTATGAAGGAATAGGCCTTACTTAAATTAGAGATTGATGTATGGATTTATGTTATCTGAATGAGCCTTGTGGAATTCATGTTATTGTTGTATTACAAATTGCTGATCAATGGACTTGCTGACATAGGGTAATTAGAGAAAAGAAAATGATCCTTAAATCTTGATCTAGAGAGGATAGATTAACTGGTTAAATTAGACTAATGAAGGACATTTGAGCCCCACAATGAAGTTAAAGGAGCCCTAGGGTGTTAATGGAAAGAGAGTGGAGAGTAAGAGGCAAGAAATTCAGAGTTATAGGATTAGGAGGAACTTAGCCGCGGCTAAAATATAGTTGGCCGCGGCCAATAGAGGCGGAGTTGCCCAGGGAGAGTTCCAGAGAGGAATTTGCCGCGACTAAATGTTAATTGGCCGCGGCAAAATTTGAGAGGTCAAACTGGGAGTCATCCATAGGGTAATTGGCCGCGGCAAATTAGGGAATTGTCCGCGGTGAACTTTTGAGAAAATGTCCTTGGCATTCCAGAGAGGAATTGGCCGCGGCGGAAGGTGTAATTGGCCATGGCCAATATTGAGAGGCGAGCGAGGAAGCTCCAGGAGGCTTCTTCGCTGCGGCGCCATGTAGGTTGGCCGCGGCGAAGGTCCAACTCGCCGCGGCGATAGTGATGAAGAAAGGGGTAAAACAGAAGGGAATTGGCCACAGCTATAGGTAATTTGGCCGAGGCTAACATGTTGAAACACTTATATTAACTAGAAAACCTTGGTTTTCCATATTTTAATCATAAGGGATGATCTAGAGTCATTAGAATGAGTTATAATTGATGAGTAATGGAATCCAAGGGTTATAAATGGATGTTTAATTCCCTTATGAACATAAGTGTATGAAATCATATGATTGATGACTTTAATCACATCAAGGTTTAAATTTTTCCATATTTTCATGACTTATAGTGATTAATCACGTGTTTAACTTTAATTATGATGATAAGAAATTAAGGTCATCACACACATCATGCAATATCATTCATATAGCCTTAATTCTCATACATATACAATATATCCATGTATTTACAAGTGTTTATAAGCTCATACATCATATACAATATTGGATTACATCACGTGCCATTCATATGGCTACAAAATAGACATTTCCACATACTTTGTTGTTGATCTCCTTCTTTTTATGCTCGGTGGCTTCCATTTCTTGGCTCACTTGGCCCATCTAGTCATGTTAGACAAATGGGGAGGAAGGGATGAGATTCTAGGAATCTCAATAGCTTTTTTTCTTTTCAACCATACATAAAGAAGGCAAATCCATGTCTAAAAATGCATGTATAGGTATCATGGAGTGTGACATCCAGTTCTCTGAAAATGAAAGAAAGCGTGAGAAACGTAACGTATGGTTTCTCTGTCAACAAACAAAATTCACCAGATAAAAAAGGAACTCCCCTGAAATGAGATAGTTAAGGTCCTAAAAAATTTGGGAAGCATTCTAGACTCTTAAAAATGAGAATCCCAGGCTCAGACGGAAAGAATAATAGAGCTAGAATAAAGAAACAATTTCTTACGAAAAGCTTACAAACGTAATGGCATTTTCATAATTTTGAGTAAATTTTGGAATTCACAAAGGAGGGCTTTTTAAATGAAAGTTTTGAGTTTTTCGGGGTTCTCAGAGGCCCTGAAAACCATGGAAAGCCCCGAGACAGTTAAAACTCCTCCAATGGACGTTTTCTATTGTCAGTTGACTCGAACTTTGACTGATTCGTTCAAGAAAGTTTTAGCTCTGATTTGAGTGATTTCAAAGGCATTTTACTAAATTGAGAACCTAAATTTTATAATGGAAAATATCGTTCTCAAAAAGGAGCTAAAACGAAGGAGAAATGAAAATGCAAAGAATGAAGGGCAAAATTAGAATTTTTGAAAAAGTTACTTTCCTACCCCTATATATATATGGTGCCTCACTTTCCCCTCCATTTAGCTTCAGATTATTCTGCCCAAAATTAGAAGAAAAACCCTAGGAGAGAGGTGTACCAAGGGAAGAAGAAAAGGGAGAGAAAATCCAAGCTTAAGGTATGTTTCCGTGGTAGTTTTTCATGCTTTTCTTCATCCACACTTCCTCTCCTCCTTTCTCCTTTGTTTCCTTTGATTAAAATGAAGTTTATAAATCTAATTCAAGGGAGAAACTCAAGGGAATTTTTGGATTTGAAAAGAGGAGCTTGGAGAAAGCAAGATCCAAGCAAAAATAAGTAAGAAAACTAGGTAAAATTTCATCTTATGGTTGATACCTTCACCTTGCCTTCTTCTCCATTTCGCCTAACCCTAGGAGCCATAGGAGGATATGATTTTTAAGCCAAACCAAGAATGAGTCTTAGGTATTTGAGGGAGAAGAACAAGAATATGCCAAGGAAGCAACAAAATAACCATTAGATTTCAAGATGCAAATTCTAGGGTTTTGTGTGTACCTTGTAAAATCTGAACTTGTGTTAGGTTTAATTAAGAGTTTAAATGAGTTTTTAAGATCCCTAAGATGCTCCCCACATGCTTCCTCCTTCAAGAAAACAAAGAGAATTCCAAGGAGGCTAAGGAAGCCCTATGTCTTGGCCAAACAAGGTTGGTGTAGATAGGGAGAGTTTAAAATTTTTCCAAGCCCATTTTTGTGTCATATATGATGAATGAATATGAGGGGAAGCCTTGGAAAAAATTTAGAACTCATAGAAAGTGAATTGGTACTTTAGGTTCCATTTTATGACCTAAAGAAGCAACATGCTATTAGGTTCTTTGTTTTGATTGTGTGATGACTCCAAGAGGCTTAAAAGGAGTCAAGAATCATATTTTAAAGGAAAGAATGGAGCTTAGAAGTTATTTGAGGGGTGTTGCTTAATTAGGTGCATTTATGGACCATAATGGAGTTTATAGAGCAACCTAGTATTTAAGCAAGTTGTGTGGCCTTAGAATTTGTTCCATAAACCTAATTGGCTTCCATAAATTATATCTAAGCCAAGAGAAACCATCTCCATAAGTTTGTGGGTGTGTGGCCGAAGCAAAGGAGGGAATTCCAAGAGAAAAAGTATGTGATTGTGTGCAAGGTAGCTTTCTCCACCTTCTCTCATGCATGGATATGTGTTTAGTTTGTCTTAAAATGTGTGTATGTGTTTTTTCAAGCTATGAAAAGTATGCTAGTATGATTTTATTTGCCATAATTTCATGATGACATATTATATTTCAAATGATGCTATAATATTTGTTTGAATATGATTGAGTGTGGTGAGGCCAAGAACTCTTAACCATGTTGAGGATAAGCCAAAAACCCTTGAGATTAGTTGAGACAAAGCAAAGAGTCTCCTAAAAGCAAAGTGGGCTCCCAAAAGTATGGTTGAATCTAAGAATCTCTTAAAAAATGGGTGAGGCAAGTCCAATCCATGAGGAAAAGTGTGAGGCCAATCCATTTGGTGAGCTCTTGAATGCCTTGTATGACTTGTTCACATGCTAAGCTTGCTTCTCAAATGTTTATAACTTCCATGATATCTATACATGCATTTTCAAGACTTGCTTTGCATATATTATGTATGATTGAATAGAGGATGAGCTATTGGGATTCTTTGAATCTCATTCCCTCCTCTCCAATGAACTCACATGCTAGGTGGACCAAGTGGACATAGTAATGGAAGCCAACGACTTTGAAGGAAAGAGTTTGACAACAAAAGTATTGGAGTTTTGCACTTTAAGGCCATATTTGTATCCAATATTGTAATCCAATCATGTATATGGTCTATGACTTCTTAGACATGTCTAATTATGATATTATGTGATGTATAAATGTATGGATTTAATGTATGAACCCAATAACAGAATTTGGGTATATAATGCCAAGGTATGCATTTTGGAAAGTTTGATGTAATGTGTATATGTGTGGAGGAAAATGCCAAAATGAGATGTATGAGGTTTGGAAGCATTTGGGCAGCTCACACAAGTCCTAAATATGCTTTTAGACTTGCCAAAAAGGTGCCAAGACTAAGGGAAAACCATTTGGCAACTTTGGTACTTCTTATGGAGCAAAAAATGACCATAATGGAACCCTATATCACTTTTTAGCCAAATGAGCTCTTCTTGCTTTGAGATTTGACATAAAATTAGAACTTGTTAAGAGCTTTTGTGAAGCTAAAGAACATAATTTTTGGAGGTCTACAGAATATTTGATAAATTTTCAAAGTTAAAAATTTTTCTGGTTTTGGTCTGCTATACTATTCATTTGATCCAAAAATGAAATTTGTCACACAGGACTCAAATGATGTCCAATTGCTACAAAAATTTATACATAGAAATTAGACATTCACAGTGACTGTATTAATTGGAAGCACCTCATTTGGAGGTCTAGAGAGGGAGATATGAATTTTTGAACATTCTATTTAGTATCAGGAGTTTTACTTGACCTGAGTTACTATTCTATTGAATTCCGGGGTCTGGGCCACCTGAGCTGGTCTAGAAATATTTTTTACCTCTAGCTAATATCTAGAGATCTATTTAGTATCAGGAGTTTTACTTGACCTGAGTTACTATTCTATTGAATTCCGGGGTCTGGGCCACCTGAGCTGGTCTAGAAATATTTTTTACCTCTAGCTAATATCTAGAGATTTCTATATGATTATCATTTGAAAAGATTGAATTTTTGTGGAATTAATTGGACATTTTCAAAATTTACTACAAAAATATGTGATAGCATTAGGAGGTACTTTGACCTCTGGACCTTTTCGGATGTCAAACAATCTTTGTGATAGATGTTATGATCTTACCATATTTTTAGTGTGAATTAGAAATCTGTAGCATTCCAAAATGACCAAGAATGTGTAACTTTGATTTTTCTAGATTTAGTTATGATTTTTTAAAATCTGGTTAGAAATTAGGAAAATTCTAGCCGAATATATGTGAGAATATTCTAAGCTCCCCTTTGAGTTTCATGAGTTGTGGCCCACATTTTATGATGTAAATGAGTCATATTTATGTAATTAAATATGTGAATGTATAGTATGATCTCACACAGTCCACGTGACACCGGATGAAATTTTTATACACTACGCAAAGTAAGAAAATGCATTATTTTAATTTTCTTTTCTTGCTCCTTCATGGAAATTATGAATGTAAAGCATGAGAATGGCATAAGATAAGTTAGGAAATTATGGTATTTTATGGAGCATATAATCATTCATGGAGCATTTCTAGCATTCAAGAAGTCATGCACAACATCTATATGATTATCATTTGAAAAGATTGAACTTTTGTGGAATTAATTGGACATTTTCAAAATTTACTACAAAAATATGTGATAGCATTAGGAGGTACTTTGACCTCTGGACCTTTTCGGATGTCAAACAATCTTTGTGATAGATGTTATGATCTTACCATATTTTTAGTGTGAATTAGAAATCTGTAGCATTCCAAAATGACCAAGAATGTGTAACTTTGATTTTTCTAGATTTAGTTATGATTTTTTAAAATCTGGTTAGAAATTAGGAAAATTCTAGCCGAATATATGTGAGAATATTCTAAGCTCCCCTTTGAGTTTCATGAGTTGTGGCCTACATTTTATGATGTAAATGAGTCATATTTATGTAATTAAATATGTGAATGTATAGTATGATCTCACACAGTCCACGTGACACCGGATGAAATTTTTATACACTACGCAAAGTAAGAAAATGCATTATTTTAATTTTCTTTTCTTGCTCCTTCATGGAAATTATGAATGTAAAGCATGAGAATGGCATAAGATAAGTTAGGAAATTATGGTATTTTATGGAGCATATAATCATTCATGGAGCATTTCTAGCATTCAAGAAGTCATGCACAACATACATATGTTTGCCAAGTAAGTGGTTTAGCCTCACCCAATCTCTTTGGGGAATTTTAAACTTGCCTTACCCATTTTCTTAAAGGCTTTTAACTAAGCCTTACTTTTGGGAGACTTTTGGCTTTATCTCAATCATTCTTGGGGACTTTTGGCTCATCCTTACCCAAGTTAGGGGACTTTTGGCTTCACCATGCTCAAGTAAACCAAAACATGTTTATAAAGCATCATTCAAACATCATGGTACCATGGCATATAAATACATGCTAAAACATTTTTCATGACTTGAAACATATATACACACATTGAAAGACAAGATAAACATCCACTCATGTATGAAAGAAAGAAAAGAGAGCTACCTTTGTCACACTTGCACACTTTTCTCCTTGAACTTGGTTCCTCTTCCATGACCACACAGTAATAAGAAGGTGGAACTTGGTTCCTTTGCCCTAGACACATCATATGGAAGCCAATTACACTCTTGGAACAATTTTTAAAGCTACATATTCATTGCAAAAGCTAGGTGGCTCTTGTGGCTCTTTTATAGTTCCATAATGCACCTAATGAAGCAACCTTAGGAAAACATAATCTTGGCTCCATTCTTTCCATCCATCTAAGGTTCTTGACTCTATTTAAGCCTCTTAGAGTCATCACACAATTAATTTAAGAAGCCTAGCTAGGTGTTGCTTCTTTAAGCCATAATATAGAACCTATGATGCCATCTCACTATCCATGACTTCTAAAATTCTTTCAAGGCTCCCTCTCATCCTATTCCATCATATGTGACTCAAAATCAAGTTTGGAATGAATTAAAACTACCCCTTGGTGCCTCATCCTCTTTAGGCCGTGGCTATAGACCAAAAGAGCACCAAATGAGTTTGCTTAGTTTTCTTGATGGAAAATGCATGTGGGAAGCTTCTTAGGAATCTATAGAGCTCATATAAACATTCATTTTAGCTTAGCAATTCTTGTATCAAAACATAATTTTAAGGGAACACTTGAAACCCTAACTTTGCTATCTTAAAATCCAATGGTTGTTTGATTGTTTCCTTTACATATTCTTGTTCTTCTCCCTCATTTTCCTAAGATTCACTCTTGGTTTGGCTAGAAATTCAACTCCTTAGGGCTGTTCTTATATGAGGCAAAAAATACAAGAGGAAGAACAAGAGAAATCAAGCTTGAAGCATAACAATTTACCTTGGTTTCTTGACTTTCCTTGAATGCTCTTCTCCTTGCTTGGCTTCTCCTCTAAAAATTCAAACTATCCCCCTCTATTTTGGATTCAAAATAGAACCAAATATCTCACTAAATCCATAGGTAGAGAGAAGGAAAGGAGAGGAAGAAGTTTTCTAACGGAAGAGCAAGAATTTCCATGAATTTCTCACCTTTTTCTTGGCTTTTCTCCTCCTCTTTCCCCTTGTTCTTGTGTGCCTCCCTCTCTTGTGTTTTCTATGGTTTTTGGATAGAAATGAAGTCAGTGGGGAAGGGAGAAGAAGTAGCGTGAAACATATGGAAGCTTCAAGAGGCAATTTGTTTTAAAAAATTCCATTTATGTCCCTTAATTTTGGCATTTTCGTGTCTAGTTCATTTTAGCTCCTTTTTTAGAACTATCTTTTCCATCATAAAATTTAGGTCCTCAATCTTATAAAATGCCTTTAGAATCACTCAAATTGAAGGTAAAACCTTCTCGAACGAAAGGGTTAATGTTCGAGGTCACCACCATTCTAAAACGTAAACCAGAGGAGTTTTAACTGTTCTAGGGTTCCTATAGTTTTCAGAGCCTCTAGGAACCCCGGGAAACTCATTTTTCCCATTTAAAAATCTCTTTTATGAGTTTTCTAAAGAGTTCCCTAAATTACAAAAATTCCACTACATCTTCATTGAATTTCGTCTGGTCATTCTAGCTCTGTTTTTAGGGCACCTCTAACCTTAGATCCTGATTATTTAAGGTCTAGATTATCACTCTAATTTTATTGGATCTCAAATCATTATATATGGGAGACTTCCTTTTGTATTCAATGAATTATGTACATTTACAGAGAAACTAGGCATTATATTTCTCATGTTTACAGAGGTACCGGATGTTATAGGTAGTGATCCTTTCTAGTCAAAGAATTCAATTTTTATAGTCTATGCATACCTTCTAACTATTCTGAACACTAGTTAGAACTAACTCACCTTTATGATTATGCATCACAATAATACCAATCTTTTTTAGGACTACCTGAATCGGACTGACCTATTGACTATAAAAAGTAAGGTAGATTATACCTACAGAAAGAAGTTTATAAACTTTTTTCTTTACCACATCAAGGATCAATAGGTTGAGTCATCTCTGTGGTTGCCGCATAGCTTTGGCACCATCATTTAGTAAAATGCAATGCATACATACCTCGGGGCTGATCTTAGGGATATCAATAAGGGTCTATCCCATGGCCTTCATCCTTCACCTAAGCACTTCTAGAAGGCGAATTTCCTCCTCAATGGTTATGTCACTAGCTATAATCATTAGCAGCTTCTCACCTTCCTCCAAATAAATGTATTTTAGTAAGTCAGGAAATGGCTTCAACTTTAAGGAAGGAGGTTGCTCAACTAAAGGTATAAGCAACTTCAAATCAATGTCAATTAAACTAGAAAACTACACTAAAGACTCACAAATAAAAGAAGAGACTTTCCCACCTTGGGAATCATCAGTAGAAACAATAATAGCAGAGGAATAAGGAAATACATCATATTCCATAAAATCATTAACAAAAGCAATGCCATTAGTGGCACTCATATTAAAAACAACATCAAAATCAGAAATCTCTAAATTCACATAAGTACTAGCTACAAAAGCATCTACATCCACATTACTAATGTGTCTCCTAGAAAAAGAATGATCAATAGAAATAAAACTATCTAAATCATCAGGTTCATCATCAACATGTATATTTACAACATTAGTAGATCCAATATATATAGTAGAAACATGATCAATGTTAATTAACAATTCAAAATCAGGTAATAAAGACAAATCAACTTTATCCATAGCATTAATTACACTAAATAATTGAGAAAATCCCACTGAATCAATAAAAGTAGTAGATAAATGACCATTTGAACCACTACTACCATGAACAAGAACAAAAACACCATCTTTAGAATGTCCACAATCTCAATAAAATTAGAAAAAATATTAATGTCAGCAAGATCTAGACCAGTATATGCATCACAACCCCTAATTTCAAAACATGCACAAGTGAAAGAATCATCTAAACTAGCAATATCACATGATCTACTCAGCATGCTATCTCTAAAATCCATAACAGCATCATCAACAAGCACATCAATAAACTAACTCCTATCTTAGCACAATCATCAGGTGGATATCTCATAGAATCAAGTACATCAAATCTAATGATATTTTGAGCAAATTCTATAGTCAAAGTACCAACATGTACATCTATCATAGCCATAGCAGTTTTCAAGAAAGGCCTACCCAAAATCAAATATGATGGTTCCCTTTGCTTAAACCTACTATCATCCATATCAAGAACATAAAACTCTACTGGGAATATGACATCTTTTACCTTAACCAAGACATCCTCCAAAACTCCTTCTAAAGCCACACAATGTTTATCAGCAAGAAAGGCAATTAGGCTAGTTTGCTTGAGATCCACTTCTTGAAGTTGAGAAAAGACTGATTTTGGCATAACATTGATAGGTGCTCTTAAATCTGCCAAAGCATTTGAGAACTCAATGTCACTAATAGTACATAGTATGAAGAAACTACTAGGATCCTTGCACTTCACTGGCATTAGCAACTGATAGAGTGAAGAAACAACTACTCCTAAATCAACTTGACCTTTATGCTTAAGCTTTCTTTTTATAATGCATAACTCCTTCAAAAAATTTGCATAATTAAGCACCTATGCAACTAGGTTAACTAGGAGAATATTAATCACCACCTTCCTTATGATGTCATAGATCTCCTTAAACATCTCTGCTTCCTTCTTTCCTCTCTTAGTCTTAGCTACCCTAATAGGGAAAGGTAGAACCTATTTGCTCACTTACTCCTCTTCCTTATCTTTTTCTTCCTCTTTCTATGGTGCTACTTGTGTTTTTTATGAAGTGGGCTTATCTTGTGATATAAAGGTGGAAGCAGAATCATCAATGATAACTTCCTTGTTTTTGGAAGTGTAAGTGGCAATAGGATCTACAAAGGTGACTGTCTTGCCACTTCTGAGAGAGATAGCATTAACTCCACCAAGATCAAGATTTTGCTGGGTCTTAACATTTGGATTGACTACCATTTATGATGGCAGCTTACTTGAAACTTAACTCTACATGTTACTAATTGTATTAGACAACTGCCTAATCTAAGCCTGGAGAGTCTGTATCTTTTGTCTATGTTGTAAATCCTTTTGTTGTTATTCCCTCTTTATCTAGTCTAACCTATCCAACCTATCCACCAAAAGCTTCATCATAGTATCTAGCTTGCTCTCTAGTTTTGAACTCTCATCTTGAACAGGTACAGGTTGCCTAACTAGTTGAAACACCTAACCACTAGAGCTGATACCTTGATTGAACTGTGGTTGCTAAGGTTGGATACCACCATATCTAAAGTTCAGGTGATCACACAATCTAGGATTGTATGTATTTAAATATGGATCATATTTTTGGCCACCTTGATTCATTGGCTTAGAAGAATACACTTTATTACAAGGCTAAGCTTTATCATTCAAGAGTGGGCAAGCTTTAGGAGTATGAGTAGCCAATGAGCAAATAGAACAAAGTGTGCCAATCAAAGCTGAAAAACTAGAGTGTGGGGTGAAAGTGGTAGAAGATCCTATAGAATTAACAGCATTGGTAGAAGATTGAAGTTGAAGCATAGCCACTTTCTCTATAATAGATGTTAGTTTATCTATCTTGCTCTTAAGGTGACACTCAGGGAATAAGGAATGCAACCCAACTTCATTTATTCAGGCTTGCTATCTAGTACCAAACTACTGGGCATTTTGTGCTTTCTTCTCAATCAATTCCTAAGCAACATCAACAGTTAGGTCAAGCAAAGCACCTCTAATAGTAGAGTCTAATAAATCTCTCTCTAGAGGAAGGATACCTTCATGAAAATACTATAATAAAGTATATGGGATTTGGTGGTCGGGGCAACTGGATAATAGCATCTTAAGTCACTCCCAATACTCATAAAAGGACTTCTCAGAAATTTAACAAATGCCACAAATGTCTTTCCTGATAGAGAAAGTGTAATATGCAGGGAAAAATTTCTCCAAAAAATAATATCTTAAGCCGATCCCATGTGGTGTTGAATTGAGGGGGTGGTCAGAGTAACCAATTCTTAGTAGACCCCTCTAAAGAAAAAGGAAAAGTATGCATTTTAATCTCATCTTCAGAAACACCATTAGGTCACATAACAATGCAAATCATATGGAAAGCCTTCAAGTGATTGTATGGATCATCACCTGTAAGGCCATTAAATTTAGGAAGTAAGTGTATAAATCCAGGCTTCAACTCAAGATTAGTATTAATGTTAGGATAATTAATGCACCAATTTTGAAAATGCAAATAAGGTGAAACTAACTCTTTAATGGTCCTAGGAGGAACATTATTATCAACATTAATATAAGCAGGTTCTAAACATGCCCAATTATTTATATTTCCCTTATTATCTTCTATTTTGGCTTTAGAATCAAGCGAATCAACAAATGACTCAACTAAACAAGACTCAAAAGAAAAAGTAGGAGAATTTTCAATAGAACTACTACCTATAAGATTACTAACTCTAATTCTTTTTTGTCGATGAAATGTTCTCTCAATTTCAAGATCAAGTTCAAACAATTTTTCAAGAGAGGATTAGGTCATGCAACATCAACAAAGTAGAATTATAGTAGTAAGCAACTAACAACATACCAAAGAAACAAGAAAACAATAAATAGAAAATGTAGAAAAAATAAAAAAAGTCAATAGTCAATAGTCAATAGTTAACAAAAAAGTCAACAATCAACCCAAAAATTAAGTACTAATCAAAATTTAAGCTAAAATGACCAAAGTTAAGAAACTAAAAAGACCAATCACAAACTAAAATTCATTAATCCTAATATATACACAAATGGACATAATTGAACAAACAAAACACACAAATTAAGCATAGGAAAGAAGAAAAAAATAGAGAAATAAATTTAGGAAAAATTTCCAAAAATGAAGAAAAAATGAAAAAGTGGTCAAAACGGTTGAATTTGGTCAAAATTACTAAGACCTCATAAGGGTATGACTTTTGATCAGAGCACCCAAAAACCTTGGAATACAAAGTTTCATGCAAATATGGGCAAGTTAGAATAAATTCCAGCAAGTATTTACTTGTAAAAATCCAACCAAAATAACAAGTTTCCTTATAAAACCAAATGAAAAATAGCAAAACTAATCCTAACTACTTAATTACCAACTAAACCAAATGAAAATAAGTTGCTCCTCGATAATGGCGCCAATAAATTGACCAACCTTGTCGTGAGGTCGTAATTTAAAATTTTGATTTCAAAATAAAAATTACGTTGTAAAAGTGTGCAACAAAGGTCGTTTTACTCCAGAGCAACTAAAATAATAAAACTTATGTAAATGACTAAGTAATTAAGCAATTTTTTTATATTATTTTTTAATCATTTTATTATTTTATTTATTTATTATATTTTTAATATATATATATATATCTATTTACTTATTAAATTGTCTTCATGAACATATAAAAGTATGTAAGTATGTAGGTAATTGTATAGGAGTATAAACAAGTGTATATGGGTGTGGAACAAGTATGAAAAATGTAAGTGATGTAATTTATTTTAAATGCAAAAACCAAATAAAAAGGATGCTAATGCAAAAATACTAACCTATATAAGATTTAAACTAATTACAAAAATTAAGAGATTTTTTTTTCTTTGTTTTTTTATATGATTGAATTGAAAATTTAACTAAAATGAAAATTTAACAAATTCAAGAGAGCTAATTGTGCAAAATTGGGTGGAATAAAAAATTCAAATGCAATGAAATGGAGATGACAACCTAGCAATACTTGAAGAAGGAAGAAAATTGAGCTCTAATGATTAATTGTACTTAGAATAACTACTATGATCAAATGCCATATACATTAAAACCATGAACTCTTTAAGTTTAGGATGCAAGACCAACTACCTAAAATGAATACTCTCTTAGGCATTTTATCAAACACCTAACTTGCATGGTAATATGACATTTGATCAAGATTGTGAGAATTGGACAATTAATCTATAGCATTGGCCAAGACTTTTTGCCTATAAAACCACATCCATTCAATAATTCTAATACTTCAATCAAGAATTAAACCACTTAATTAGCACTTACAATGCTAAATTAGAAAGCTAAAGTTCAACAACCAAAACATAAGAACACAAGATGCAAAGGCCAATTTAAACATAATCTCATATTAGTAAAATAGTAATTCATACAAATTCCAATCCACCAATCCAATGGTTCACATTAGAATCCATAATAGTTTAACATAATTCAACCATTACAATTCCAATTCTATCCTAAATTGACAAAGAAATTGAAATGGAAATAGTGAAAGTAGAAAAAATAGTTAGCCCAATCCAATAATTGCAATCCATGGCCTCTTGAATCCCTTCTAAGCCTGTTAGGTTATCATCAAACTCTTTAGCTCCTCGTGGTCATAAGCCCTCCTTCAATCTTCAAGAAAATTTCATCCATAGCCTTCAAGATGGGAATGGTGTCCTTACGGTAGAAGATGGAAGAAACGGTCACAACCAAGACGAAAAAGGGAAGAATGAAAGAATAGATGAAGAAAAGTGGAAAAATGGAGGTGGAATGGAGGAAAATGGTGAAGAAGTAAAGAAGAATGGTGAAAAGAAGGAAGAAAATGTTTAAGGAGATGGAAAAAGCAAGAAGAAGATGTCTCACCCTTGGCCCAGATGAAGAATGCCATCCTCCCTCTTGGTTTTTGCTTCTTGGTGAATAGAATTAAGTTTTAAGAGGTGATGTGGATTAGTGAGTGTGAGATGAACCAATAGGGAGAAGGCTTGAGACACTTGGACCAATAGAAGCTTAAGAGAATGGTGAGATGGATCAGTAAGTCCAAGTAGATGCTTAGGTGGCTGTGGTTATGAGATGGAGGTGAGGTGGATAAATAAGGGCTTAGATGGACCAATGGGATTAAAACAAGTTGATGACATGGATTAATGAATGCCACATAAGCATGTCACATCATCACCCCATGAAAAGTCAAGTTTCTCCTCTATTTAAATGACCAAATTACCTTCTAATGAGCCATGCAACCTATAAAAATGTGGCACCAAAATAGATTATGTGGTAAAAATAAAATAAAATGATTAATTACATAATTAGGTAGCATTAATCATTAATTAAATGAATTAATCCAATTAAGCCCTATTAAAGACTAAATGGAAGGATGAAAATTAAGCACAAATGGAGAGAATATTGGGCTAAAATTATTAAAAAGAAAGAAACAAAAAAACTTTAAGAAATTCACAAGAAAAATTATTTTTCTATGCAAATAACCATTTTACCCCTAGTTGGATCAACTCCAATTCCTTTTACTAATCACTTCATTAATCAAATGACCCAATTTTACCCATTAATCTCATAAGCTTAATTGCCTAATAATCATATGAAATGATCAAATCAAAATTCATTAATGAAAAATTCAAGTGGGTCCTTATGTAGGGGTATTTTTGGGAAAGTGAAAAATGGTAGAGACAGTGAAATTTTAAGTTCAACATGAAATAAAAACTAATGATATGGGATGGAGGAAATCATCAAAAAAATGAAGGAATGGATATTCCTCAAAAGAAACTCATTAGAAAACATCTAGAATTTCAAGATTAATCACCTGATAAAGCACAATCAGGCATGAAATCACGGTGCAATGCATTGATTAGGCATGATAGGAAGAATTAAGCCATAAAATTAATGGAATCACACAATATACACAATATGAAAATAATCCCAAAGAATTAACCTTAAAAAAACCATCAAATCCAAAATTTGGCCAAAATTATGAAAATTATCTAAAAAGCACAAATTAGCCAAAACCATTTGTTAAAATCACTAAGAAGGAGGTATAAAAATGATGAAAATATAGGAGTTATCAACTATCACAAGTACATCTCAGAAAATCATCAAACTAAGCAATATCACACGAAATAGTCAACATGCTATCCCTAAACTCAGTATTAGCATCATCAACTAGTATATAAATCAAACTCACACTAAGAGCAGAATGACCATCACATGAGTACTTCATTGCAAGTAAATTCCATAGAAAGAGTTCATTCATGCACATTTATGATTGTCTTAGTTATCTTTAAGAAAGGTCTACCGAGAATGAATAGTGCATGGCCATGAGCCTATATTTATTGTAACACCCTAAAATTAATTAAAAGTAATAATTATGGATTTGGGCTTAATTAAGAAGAAATAATTATATGAAGAAGGGACATTAAATGTTTGGTCCTTATGATTATTTTGTCTAAGTTAAGAACCTTTAGTAGGTGTAACACCCCGAAATTAATTAAGGTGTTAACCATGGATTAGGAGTAATTAAGAGTAATTAATATGGGATGATTGGGCAAATTAATTGAATGGGAATTTTAGAGGGATAAACTATTAGCATGGGTTTGAGAATTGTTAAAGATAGAAATTTGCATCTAGGCCCAAATTAATTAAATCATAATAAGAGGCTAATGGAGGCCCAATGCATTAGAGGTAGACCCAAACTAATTTAATGAGATAGAGGCCCAAGATTTATCTTGTATAGGCTCAATTAAGTGGCCCAATAACCTTTGTGTAGACCCAAGCCCTTGAGCTCTTCAAATTAGGCCCAAAACCCATTAAACTTCAGCAACCCAATGTGTGAAAACTGGCCCAACAGAATTATGCAGCCCAACACTTAAAAAAACTGGCCCAACAAGTAAAATCTGAAAGCTCAATTGGACTTGGACCTGGAGCAACCCATGACCCAACCCTTGACCCAACTTAAACCCACTAAAACCCTAAAAATCTGACTAGCCACCTCCCACATTCAGCAAAACACAAAATAGAAGAGAAATTCGGAGGTGAGGAGGAGAGGCTAGGGTTCTTCACTTAATTCCACATTTTCTCACATTTGGAGCAAAATTTGGCCAAGGTAATAGTTATACAACTTAATCCCCTCATCTTCCTCTTTAATTTGGTCCGATTAGTTTTTCATTTGGAGAGATTTCATTATACCCAAAATCTGAAAAGTGAGTGTTTAGGGGTTTTCTTGATGAAATTCGTAGGTTGAGGTTGGGGCTGGTATTTGGTGACTTTAAACCCCCCATTTTGATGCTTTCTTTGTTGGTTTGAGACCCCCATAGCTTATTTATATTATGGGTATTAACTTGGTACGAATTTGCTTAGGATTTTGGGTGAAACATTGAGAATTCTGGTGGGAGATACTTGAATCCGAATTTGGGATTTGTGGTGGCTGTTGCAATTGTTTGCAAGTGAGGTAACCGGGGTTTACATTAATTCCATGCATGTATCTGCTTTAATTTTATATTTGCTATATATGAATGATTTGAAATGTTGAATGAATTGGTTGGCTATCTGTTGTATCATGATTGGACCTTGTGAGTCCATGGTGGAGCTGTGGTGCGGCTGCCACCCGTGCATGTGCCACGATCGGGCACCGGGTTATGATCAAACCCCAGATGCACTGAGCCCTGGTGTGCTCAATGAGGAGTAGGTGCCGTGGACGGGCCTCTCCCGGTGTTAATGGCCTTTAACATGTTAAATATATGATTGCTAGTATGGGATAGTAATCATGATAGCCTAATTATTTCATTTGCTGAAATGACTGATATGATTCTGATATGGATTTTGATTCATGCATATATGTTGACTAAACTGGATTATATGATGGAATTGTTTTGGTTACTGAGATTTATATCTCACCCCGTGTTATGGGATCAATATTTCAGGTGAAGGTTCCTCGGGTAAGGATAAGGGTAAGCAAGTGGATGAAAATCCATAAGCTTCAATCTATGGGGAGATGGCTACACTTGGGCTGACTTAGCTAGTATAGATGCTAATTTTGTATTCCTTAATGTATAGCATCATCATGTATCTGCATTGCCAAGTGTAGGCTTGAACATTTGATTTATTGAGAATGTATGTACTAGAGGGTTAGACCTCATCTTAACTTAGTATTTGATGTATGGATTCATATGACCTGCTGTAAACTTTGTTGACCTATAATATGGTTGTCAATGGAAATGTAACTTTTGAGGTATTGGTACGAACCCCTATTGTATGGAACCCCTATTGATTGAGTATTAAAGGATAGCTACCGGTAGTTCATGTATAATCTATTGTTGTTACTTTATAAACTTGTTGATAGAAGGTAATTAGAGGAAAGAAATGGACACATAAGTTTTAAATTGGTAATGGAAGAATAACTAAGTAAATAGGGTAGATAAATGCCATTAGAGCCATATAAAATGAGGGAAAGTGACCTTAGAGTGTCCCTAAGAAAAGAAATGGAGAGTAGAGGGCGAAATATAGTGAAAACAATGATAGAAGGGAATCACGCCACGGCCAAGAAGGCTTCACCGCGGCCTAGGGAGTGACAGTGGCGAGGGACGCCGCGGCTTGATAAATCTCGCTGCAGCGCGGAGTGAAAATAATCGCCCAGGGGGTGACAGAACATAACCTCGCCGCGGCGCAAGTCGAGAAAATTAATTTGGGAGGTTACAGTAGCAAAACTCGCCGCGGCGCCACATAAGTTGGCCGCGGCGCAGGTCCAACTCGCCGCGGCGCAAGAGTTTCAGGCCGCGGCGTAAGTTTAAAAATGTGGTTTTTGAGCTCCAGAACCTAACTTAGCCGCGGCGGGAAAGTTCCAAGTCGCGGCGCAGGTCCCCAAACTCCTATATTTGACCTAGAAACCCTAATTTCAGTAAGGCTAATGTTAGGGAATGGTATGAGTACATTGGTGGGATGTTTTTGTGGGTTGAAATTGATCAATGGATGAATCATAAACCTTTAATGATGGTATAAACCCTTCTTATGCATGATTCCGTTATAGTTGTTAGTTGATGATTCTAGTAGTATCAAGGTTTAAATTTTCCCTATATTTCTGCAAAGTAATTGATTGTAGCAACCCCAAACCTTTATCTATTAATTATATATTTAGCTATAATTACCAATATTAAAGTTAGGGTCGTCACAGTAGGGGCCCAATTATCTTTTTATCCAAACCCAACCAAAGACCCATGTAGCTTTAGCTTAAAAACTTGCAAGATGGGTCTAAATAAGTCTTGGGCTATTGGGTCAGCACATTTCAACCCTAACCCTAAGAGTTTTGCTGCCCAACTCATCAAGCCTTGGTCCAATATGCAAATTTCTAGACCCAATTAGATAATGGGCCTTAGAGATAGCTTATATCACTTAAAAACCCTAACATAACCCTTTTGCCTTGCCTATTTTTTGGAGACACTAGAAAAACTCAATAAGAGAAGTTTATTTTAGCACTTTGAAAGAGGAGGCTAAAGTACTTTGTACATTTCCACAATTTCCCACTTTTAAAGTAAGATTCAACCAAGGTAATCTATATGAAACTTAATCTTCTCTTTTTCCTCTTCCTCTTCATTTTGGCCCAATTAGTTTTTTGTTTGAAGTATTTTCACCATAAACCCCAATCTAAAATGGTTGTTTTGGTTCTTCCATGATTAATTGTCAAAGGTTGAGGTTAGAAGGCTTGTTAGGTAAGTATCCTTTCCCCATTTTGATGTATTTTTTGTTGGATAGAAACCCCTATAGCTTATTTATGATATAACTTTGATTTTGTACAAGTTCACCTAGAAATTAGAGTGGTATTTTGAAGTTTCTAGCGTGGGGAAAACCAAACTTGAACTTAGAGCCTCTTGGTAGCTGGGTAAGTATTCTCTAGGTAGTTTGTAATGATTGGATCCTATAGTATTTGAGTTATGTTGTAATTAACACCTAGGAACATATTTGATTTGATTTAGGAATCTCTATAGTGTGAAAATTCATCTTTGGCTTCAGAAATTGACTCAATTAAGTGAGGTAATTAGAGTTAATTGTAATTCCTTGCATATGTCCACTTTAATCTTATATATGCTGCACATGTATGATTTCGAATGCTAAATAATTAGTTGGTTACTTGAATTGTATGTTTAAACCTTGTGTGAGTCCATGGTAGTGTTGTAGTATGGTTGCCACCCATGCATCATATTTTGATCAGGCATCGGGTTGTGATCAAAACCCTAAATACACTAAGCTCAGGTTGTGCTTATTGGATTATTGGCCTTTAACATATCAAATGTGATTGCTAATATGGGATAGTAGTTACTTATAGCTCAATTATTTCATTTGCTGATATGATGGATGTTTCTTATACTTAATTGATTAAACTGCACATATATTGATTAATTTGGTACGTATGAATAGAATTTCCCTCTTAGTTACTAAGATTTGCATCTTACCCTGTTTTATGGGCTAACAATTTTAGGTGAAGGATCCTCAGGTAATGATAAAGGGAAGCAAATAGATGAACATTTATAAGCTAAGACTATGTGTGCAAACCTTGCACTTGAATGAATTTACCTGACTTAGAATATATGCTAATTTTTGTGGTTCATTTTATATAACATCATCATGTAATCATATTGTCAAATGTAGGTATTTTATATTTTATAATCAAGGTGCAACTAATAAGAGAATGAACCTTGCATTAGTTGTAATATGATGTATGTAATACCCAAAAATTAATTAAGACTAATTATGATGATTAAGGAATTAATCAAGGTAATTAGTAAAGCTAATTAAGCAGAAAGGGGAATATGAAGGAAAAAATTTGTTAATGTGGGCTTAAAGATTCAATTGGGTTAGAAATTCAATCTGGGCTCATAATCAATTTAAGTATGTCATAAATAAATACTAATAGCAGCCCAATTATATTTTTGAGTAGACCTAACTTCCTATTTTAAGACTTAGCCCAAGAGAAACTACTTAGCAATGGCCTAATCTAGTTTGGTGAGTTAGAAGCCCAAAATCCCATTAAAAATCTTATAAGTTCTATGTCATACCATAGTATTCTAGTACCATATTGCTCAATTCAAGATGGCTTATACACATTCTCAAGGGAAATCCAATAAAAGTATATAAAAACAATGAATTTATTTGCATTATGTCGAGGATTAAATTTTCATTTCTCTTCATATGGATCCCGTAAGTTTCCTCAACATCATTCTTTAATTATTTATCACTTATACAAATCATGCATAGCTTAAAACATCACACAACCCACAACTTCAAGTTCAAAAACCCAAAATTTCCCCTTATTCTTCTTGGACAGCATGTGGTAAATTTTAAGGGAAATTTTGAAAAATCATAACTAAGTTAAGAAAAATCAAAATCAAGCAAGCCTATCTTGTTGGAAAGTGATGGATGTTAACTCTACATAAAAATAATTCCTAGCCACAAAAAGCTCATATAGACCACGCTTGACATCACAAAAGACACAAAGGTCAGGCTGTCTAGAATTTTGATATAGATTATTGATATAAAATTTAAAAATTCATAATTAATTCCAAAAAAATCCAATTCATGCAAAATGTACCAATTTAGAAAGATGTGGATGTTAACTAGAGAGAAAAAATTGTTCCTAATCAATCCAAGAGATTTCAAATCTAAAAAAATGATGGAATAGTACTAAAGGTATGACTAGATGCCTGGAATAGAATGGCAACTTCAAAAATTCATATCTCCCTTTCTAGATATCCAAATTAGGTGCTTCTAGTTGACATAGGTCTTTAGGAAGGTCTAGTATTTTTCTATAAAATTTCATAGCAATTGGACTTCGTTTGGCCCATGAGTGATAGAGATTCATTTTGGACCTAATGAATAGCAACATCAGAAAATTTTGGTTTTTCAGCCAATTTCAAAAATTTGCCAAAAATTCCACAGACCTCCAAATAATATCCAATTTAGCTTCCCAAAAGTCTCTTAATAAGCACTAGATTCATGTCAAATCTTAGTCTAAAAAGAGTTCATTTTGAAAAAGTGATATAGCTTCGCAAAATGGTCATTTTTACGTCTTACAAGATGTCAACTTTGCCCAAATGGCTTCCTTAATGGTTAGGCATCTCTCGAGTAAGTTTAAAAGCATAAATATGACTTGTATGAATTGCCTAAGTGGTCCCAAATATCATGCATGTAACACCATAATGTACTAATGCTATCTAACCTCTCTCTGGGCTCGGTTCCATATGATTTCTAAAGAACCAGTACCAACCATGGCATTTTCATGCTATAAAACGGGGTTTCAAACACTCATCTTCTGCCCCGTGGGTCCTGTGAACCCATCATTCACATTCTCTACTCACACTCTATTTATACAACTCATACATAGTATAAAACAAGCTATAAGCCACGGGTATGGAGTCAAAAACCAGAAAAATACAATTTCTTAAACGGACCCAAAAGTCAGATTTTGGCTCTAACTTTGGAAAATCATAACTAATTAGAGAAAAATGGGAATCTAGAAAACCATAGCTCTATGGAAATCTCTAAGTGTTATCTTTACATTAAAAATAATTTCCAAATACAATCTCAGCTTTTGGATCATGTTTGACATCGAAAATGAGACAGAGGTCCGACTATCCCTGTTTCTGGCGCAGCTTACTGTCATGGACTTCGAAAATTCAGAACTAAATCCACAAAAATCCAATCTAGGCAAACTATACCAATTTGAAAAGCTACAGATGTCTACTAGAGGAAACAAATAAGTCCAAATCAGTTCAGTAGCCCTTAGACCTCGAAAACTGATGTAATAGTAACGGAGGTCGGATGGCTTCCCTAATGCTGATATAGAACTTTAGACAGTTCGTTCTCTCTCTACATACCTCTGATTTAGGTGATTCCAATTGGTATAGGTCACTGTGGTTGTCTAGTTTATGACTATAAAATTTCATGACATTTGGACTCCATTTGGTCTATAAATGACATGGAGATCTTTTCGGGCTAATGACATAGTACAATGACCAAACCATCAAATTTTTCCAATTTCAACAATTCACCAAATATTCCCTAGACCTCCAAATATTACCAACTTTAGCTTCCCAAGAAACTCTCTACAAACTCTAGAGGCATGCCAAATTTCATAGCAACAAGAGCTCATCTGGTCATACTTTGACGAAGCTCACAAAATTAACAGTTTTGGCACCCAAAATGGTCAAAGTGAGTCCGAATGGCCTCCCACATGTTCTCACTCCTCATGGACAAGTTTTAAAGCATGAAAATAGTATATATAACATGTCCAAGTGGTCCAAATCATCATACATTTCAAACTCACTATGCTACGGGCCAAAATACACTATCACATACATTCAACAAAAGGGGAAAAACTCACATTTTCATTAATTTAGCTCTCTACATAGTTTGTACATCTTATATCCATACATTTACACTTGCTACAACATTTACATCTCAAAAATAGTGGGTGCATATTCATTTTGGCACCACTTTACATCAAAAGACCAAAATAAAGCTATCATCTAGCTAAACATGTTCCTAGGCTCCTTGGTGTGCACTTGAATCTCCTTGAGCTCTACCTAGCATGTTAAGATGTGAGGGGGAAGGGGTGAGATTCATGGGATCTCAGTAGCTCATGCACTCATTCAAGGAAGCAATCAAGGCATGTAACAAGTCAAAGCATGCGATATAGCATCCAACCATTCTCAATCATATAATATATGTTGTACATGCCATGGAAATCACAAAAATGCCACAAGTAAGCTCTAGGGACTTTTGGTCTAGCCTCACCCGAGTTTAGGGACTTTTGGATGGCCTCACTTGAATTTAGGGACTTTTGACTTGGCCTCACTCGGTTATGAGACTTTTGGCCTTGTCTCACCCATCTCAAGGGACTTTCGGCTCTACCTCACCCGAGCAATTCTCACAATCCAACACACAAGCACATTGGTAACAATGCATCATGGCAATAACATATGGCATATCTCACACAACAAGCATATACATAAACATACAATGACTATTACATCTAAGAATGCAATAAGAAAGAGTGGAAAGAGAGCTACCTTATAAGCCAACACAAGCTTTTTCTTTCAATTCCTCTTCTCCCTTCTTAGTTTCACACTCACACCTTGATGGAGGTGCTCCACTTGAGCCTAGACACATCAAAGAGCATAAATTACTCTCTCATAACTTAACAACTCTTAGGAGTTCTTCAGAGCAAACCCTCCTAACATACAAGAACCTAGGGGTTCTCTCTCTCTCTCTAGAATGTCACCAATTCTTCCTCTCTCTCAAGCTCTCATAGTAGTGGAAACAACATTTTCAAGGAAAACAAAGAGGTTCAAGGGTGTTTTCCACTTTCCCTCTTCTGACCCATGCTTAAAATCTAACTAATCTCATAAGCAAAACCATAAAAAGAGAGGGCAAAGAGAGAAGATCAAGATTCTAAGAAGAAAAGAGAGAAGCTTGCTTACATTTCCTTTGCTCTTCCTCCTTCTCTTGGTCTTTCTCACTCTCCACGCCTCTTTTCTCTTCTTGGGTCGAAGTCTAGGGCAAATAAGAGAGAAAGAATGAATTGGGTCGTGTAAAGGAGTCAATTTCTCGCTTTTTACTCTTTTCGGGACTGACCCTCGATATGGTGAAAATTAACCTTCACTACAGCGAGCTCGTATCAGCTACCTTCACTATGGCGAGGTTTAACTTTTGCTATGGTGAGCACATATCAATTCCCTTCGCTATAGTGAGGTTTAACCTTCGCTACGGCGAGCACGTATCAGTTCCAGACCCCCACTTTCGCTATAGCACACGCTACGGCGAGCAGCCCCCTGGTTTTTGTATAGAATGCCCGCACTCGCTATAGTTAGAATCATTTTCGCTATTGCGAACAGGCACTCTCGCTATAGCGAGACCATTTCTCGCTATTGCGAGCAGACTTAGAAAAATTTTTGGATTTCGAAAATTTTCAGCTTTCTTATTTCTTTTCCTTTTCCCTTTTCCTGGTTGTTACAATGCATCTCAATTTGACCATCCAACATCCGTTAATACATAGTTACACATAAGCCATCCAAGAGCCAAATTTCATAATTCCACTGATTTAGTGCCATATAAAGTCTATACAATATTCATACATCATTTTAAATTTGCTTATAGTCTTGCATCTCAAAAATAACATATTCATAATTACTTTGACATTCAATTACAAAGGAAACCATATAATGATCCAAATATAGCTTTTCAACTCCCTTGGCTTGCACTCTTTGGTTCTTGAACACCACCTAGACATTTTAAGAATGAAAAGGGAAGGGGAATGAGATTCATGGAATCTTAGTAGCTCACACACCCATTTTGTACACCCATTTATGGTATATATACATCAAAGCATAAGTATGGAAAGTTTGGCAATCATAAAGTGTGCAAAGTCACAATTTTCCATGCTAGTAAATCACATTCAAGTCAAGGACATGCTTTAGGGACTTTCGATTTTGTCTAACCCTATTTCTAGGACTTTTGGATTTGCCTCACCCTTGGTTTAGGGACTTTTGACTTGGCCTCACCCATTCAAAAGACTTTTGGCCATGTCTCATCCATACCATGAGACTTTTGGCATCTCCTTACCTTCATTAAGAGAATTTTGACATCACCTCACCCTTATGAGTCATTTCCACCATTAAAGGCATTCAAGACAACACATTGATACCAATGTAATCTCAAGACATCAAGTGGCATGTCCTCAAGTTACAAGAGCACACACAAGCACATAATGATATACATATGCACACAAGAATGCAAGGAGAATGAGGTGGAGAGCTATCTTGAATTTTATGCAAGCTTTCCTTAGTCTTTCTCCTTCCCTTTTTCCATCTCATAAGCACACCTAAGTGGGTTAGTGTTCTCTTGGCCTAAACACCATAAATAGCATGCAATTATGCACTTGAAGCAAGCCAAGATACCAAACTCATTCATAAACACACACTTGATTCCATAGGTGGCATAATGGTTCCATGAATGACCTATTGAAGTAGCCTTCACAATTCAAGCTCTATGCTTCATTTTCTTTTCATTTCTAGGTCTCTTGACCTTATTTAAGGTCCTTGGAGCCAACACACATTCCTTTACACAAGTGTAAGTCCAAGTTGCTTCATAAGACACCATTATGGACATCATTATTCCATCTCCCAATCCATGGCTCCTAAATTTTTCCTAATGGTTTCTCCCATCTTCTAACATTATATTAAGTCCCAAACCAAGGTTAGAACAATTTAAAATACTCTCTAACCCTTCCAAGCAGCCTTGGCCAAGACACCCTCCATAAACGGGGTTCTTGGAGTTTCAACTTTTTCCTTAATGAGAGAGCCACTTGGGGAGGTTTCTAGGAGTCTTAGGTGTAACACCATAATTATATAGCTCATCTCATTCATTATCTAAGCTCATTGGCTTGGGTTAGATCTGAATCTTCAAGTTTTCAAGAAAAGAAAACCACCGTTAGAGAGCTCTTAGAGAGAGGAATAACATTCCTAACTGGTGCGAGATGTAACGAGGTCGTTTACTTACCAAAACGGAAGCTTAAACTTCTTCTCTCTCTCTCCTCTTAATGTCACGCCATGGCTGCCCATTTTTCTACAAATGGAAGCTTGGAGAAGGTGATGAGGTGTAATCTTACTTAAGAAGCCTCTTTTATAATTTTTCAAAATGACCATTTTGCCCCTATGTGCCTGCTTGCTCTGTTTAGGCTCATTTTAACTCCTTTTTTAGGATCATCTTTTCCATCATAAGATTTAGGTTCTCTAATTCGAAAAATGCCTTTGGTTTCATCTAAATTGGAATTAAAACTCTCCTGAATGAACTAGTCAAAGTTTGGGTCAATCGACATTAGAAAACACCCACTAGAGGGGTTTTAACTGTCTTAGGGCTTCTGATTATTTTCAGGGCCTTTGAAAATCTTGAAGAACTCAAAACTTTTATTTAAAAAGCCCTCTTGTGAAAATTCTAATTTTTTCTCAAAATGACAAAAATACCTTTACGTTTTGGAAGCCTTTCGTTCGAATTTATTTATTCATTCTAGCTCCATTTTTCTTTCCGTCTGAACTTGGGATTCTCATTTTCAAGAGTCTAGAATGCTTCTTAAATTTTTTGGGACCTTAACTAAGTCATTTTGGGGGATTGTATTTGATGAATTTCATATGTTGACAAAGAAACTGTATGTTACATTTCTCATGTTTTCTCTCACTTCTCAGAGAACTAGATATTACATTTCTCCCCCCTTAAAGAAATTTTGTTCTCAAAATTTGGGATATACTTTCCTTTTACTCTTTTATTTTCTAGCTAACTACTCTTTTCTTTCCCTTCTTCCTGGCTCTATTTGCTTTTCTCAGCTATTTCACTTTTTTGAGTTTTTCTGTTAGCTAGGGAATTTTCATTACTAGCTATTAATGAGGGCTCTATTATTATAGAGTACTAGCTAGTTCTTTTCATAAGGAAAAGAAATTTTTGACTCTAGAGGCCTATCCTAGGAGAGCTTACTAATCATATCAGGTTCGTTTTAACCCGATCATAAGAGTTGACATTTTTCTCAGTAGACTCACTTACATATCTCAGAAGGTAACTTTCTTCGTATCAAACCTCTTGTATCCTCTCTCAATAGCTTCTGATAAAGTTTTGTCATCTTTTTCTGATCATTATAGCCATTGGAGATTTTTGTCTATTTGTTTACTTACTTATTTACATGTACCGTCCACTGTCCATCTTTGCGTTCTTTCTTACTATCTCATCCCATGATTACAATTCATATTTCTTTTTATTATAGGCCTCATATCTCAATTGCTTACTAGGATTATAGCTCTTTTGAGGAGTTTTCACTTTTAATGATCCCAGTTTCTCTGTTTACTACTACATCTGTCTCTTTAGGCTAGGACTTTTCCTTACTCTTTTTGCTCACTTACGAGTAGGTCATTTATAGTCCCTCATCTCAACACTGATAGGCCTAATATATGTTCCTCATACTAGCATCGAAGAGTGAATATCACAAACTAATATTGAATTCTGGTGAAATGCTAACTATACTCACAATGTCGATCATTAGAGGCACACTATACCACTTACCTCATATAAAAAGCACACCTAACTCCTTTCTGAATACATAGTCTAGCATGTAGGGATCTCTCTATCTCTTGGTTAGGGTTAATATCTATTAGGTAGTGTTCATTTGGCTTTAACTCTGGAAAGCTATTTTCTTGCTTTCCTCATCCAATATATTATGCTTTTCTCTCAATAGATCTAGTCAGTGGTCTAACTACCTGAGTAAAGCCTTTATATTTTTGTGGCAATAGTCTATTAGACTTGGGAGGTCTCTAGTCTCTAAGACAAAAGCTAACTGAAACTGTATTGGTCTCTGAGCCTAACTACTTGGTAAAAACTATCTTAGGCCATCATCTCACTAGAGAACTATCATATTGTGATTGGGGGCTGTCTGTAACTCTGTGGGATCTGTTACGACCCCTAAGTTTACTACAACCTCTCAAAGCCCCACTAGGGTCTACTGTAACCTAATGTGCTATGCTAGGATGTACTACGATCTATCTCTGGGAGACGTTAAAGCCTAAGATTTCTTTATAAACAAACAAAATTCATCGAATATAAAAGGAAGTCCCCCAAGATGATGTAGTTAAGGTCTCAAAAAATTTATAAAATATTCTAGACTCCTAAAAATGAGAATCCTAGGCTCAGATAGAAAGAAAAATGGAGCTAGAATGAAGAAACAAATTGTGACAAAAAGTTAACAAAATGTAAGGGCATTTTCATCATTTTGAGAAAATTTTGGAATTCACAGAGGAGGGCTTTTTAAATGAAATTTTTTAGTTCTCTGCAGTTCTCAGAGGCCCTAAAAATTATGAAAAGCCCCGACAGTTAAAACCCTTCCGGTGGACGTTTTCTAACGTCGGTTGACCCGAACTTTGATTGATTCGTTCAGGAAGGTTTTAGCTCTAATTTGAGTGATTCCAAAGGCATTTTACTAAATTGGGAACCTAAATTTCATAATGGAAAAGACAGTTCTTAAAAAAGAGCTAAAATGAAGGAGAAATGAAAATGCTAAAAAAGAAGGGCAAAATTGAAATTTTTGAGAAAGTGGAAGCTTCTTGAACACACTTTAAGTTTCTTATTTCTTCTCCTCTCCATTTGCACGACCCATTCTGCCCAAAAACCAGAAAAAACACCAGCTCTCTTAGGCACACCATGGAAGAGAAGAAAGGAGAAGAAAAAGTAAGGAAAAGGTAAGGAATTTCATGGTTTTTCATGCTTTCTCCTTTCTAAACCTCTTCTTCTCCATTTTCCTTTCTTTCCTATGCTTATAATAAAGTTTATAAATCTGTTTAAGGGGAGAAATTGAGGGGAAAATTCGGATTTGAAGAGACGAGCTCAAAGAACACAAGATTCAAGTGAGAAAAAGCAAGAAAACAAGGTAATTTCTCTTCCTATGGTTATCATCTTTGGTTCCCTCCTCCACCATTTTGCCCCACTTAAGAAAACCCTAGGAGGAGATGATTTTTAGGCAAAACCAAGCATGAATCTAAGGAAAAAAGGTGTGGAGATTAAGAATATGCAAAGGGAATTAACAAAAAACTATTAGATTTCAAGATGCAAGTTCTAGGGTTTCAATTGCACCTTGTAAAATATGATTTTGTATGATGATTCCTAGGCCTATGTAAGAGTTTAAATGAGCTCCCAAGATCCCTAAGAGGCTCCCCATATACTTCTTCCCTTGAGAAAACAAAGAAAGCTCCATGGAACCTAATATGCTTCATAGCCTTGGCCTAGATGGGTTCTCCTAGCTAAGGAGAGTTTTAAATTTTTCTAAGGCCATTCTTGAGTCATATTTCATGAATGAAAATGAGGGGAGGCCTTGGAAAAAATTTAGAGCTCATAGAAAGTGATTTGGTGCCTTAGGTTCCATATTATGACCTAAAGAAGCAACATGATGTTAGGCTCTTTGTTTTAATTGTGTGATGACTCCAAGAGGCTTAAAAGGAGTGAAGAATCATATTTGAAAGGAAAGAATAGAGCCTAGAAATCAATTGAGGGCTATTGCTTCATTAGGTGTAATTATGGACCATCATGGAGCTTATAGAGCAATCTAGTGTTTCACTAAGTTATGTAGCCTTAGAATATGTCTCATGATCCTAATTGGCTCCCATAAATTGTATCCAGGCCAAGAGAAACCATCTCCACCAATTTGTGGGTGTGTGTCCGAAAGAGGAGGCTTGAATTTCAAGGAAAAAGTATGTGAGTGTACACAAGGTAGCTTTCTCCACCTTTTCTCATGCATGGATGTGTGTTTAGCTTGTTTTAGAATGTGTGTATGTGTATTTTCAAGCTTTGAGAAGTATGCTAACATGCCTTTATATGCCATGATTCTTGATGCCATGTTATGTTTCCAAGTGAGCACATGATGTTTGTATGAGTTTGCTTGAGTGTGGAAAGGCTAAGAACACTTTCCTTTGATGAGGATGGGCCAAAAACCATTGAGCTTGGTTGAGATAAAGTAAAGAGTCTCCCAAAAGTAAAGTGGGCTCCCAAGAGTACGGTTGAGTCCAAAGTACTTAAAGAATGGGTGAGGCAAGTCCAAAATCCATGAGGAAAAGTGTGAGGCCAATCCAAACACTTGGTGACCTCTTGGATGTCTTGTATGATTGATTCACATGCCAAGATTGCTTTTAAAATATGCATGTCTTACATTTTCACCATCCATGCATTTGAAAAGCTTGCTTTGCACATATTATGTATGATTGAATGGGAGATGAGCTATTGGGATTCTTTGAATCTCATCCCCTCCTCTCCAATAATCTAACATGCTAGGTGAATCAAGTGGATATGCTAATGGGAGCCAACAACACTAAAGGAAGGAGATTGACAATCATGTGTTTAGCTTTTGCCACTTTAATGCCATGATTATACCATATGATATATATGATGTAGTAAATGGGCTATGACCCTTAATACATGTGTAAATATGATATTATATGATGTTTAAATGTATGGATATGATATATGACCTCTAAAACCTATTTTGAGTATGTAATGCCAAAGTGTGCAATATGGAAATTTATTGGAAATATGCATAAGTGTGGGTTGAATGGCCAAAATGAGATGCATGAGGTTTGGGACCATTTGGGCAGCTCACACAAGTCTCAAATAAGCTTTTAAACTTGCCCAAAAGGTGCCAAGACTAAGGGAAATCCATTTGGCAATTTTGGTACCCAATATGGAACCAAAATTGACCATAATGGAATCTTATGTCACTTTTTAGCCAAATGAGTTAGTCTTGCTATGAAATTTGGCATGAAATTAGGTCTCATTGAAATATTTTTGGGAAGCTAAAGAACATAATTTTTGAAGATCTATAGAATATTTGATGAATTTTCAAAGTTGGGATTTTTTATTGTTTCTGGTATGAGCACTGTTCATACTGGCAATTTTGTGTTTTATGTCACCTGATGGCCAAATGATATCCAATACTTGTGAAATTTTATAATCATAAACTACAGGTTATAATATTTCTTTGGCCATAGAGATCACCACATTTGGAGGTCTGAGCAGAGAGTTATGCATTTTTGAAGTTGGCTGTCAGTACCAGTGGTGCCCCAGGAGTTTAGTTACTGTTCCATAAGTTCCCGATAGATAAACATATCTCTTTCATTCTAGAATTATTTTTAAAATCAATTTAACATTTTTATCTTTCCGGAATGACCAAGTTTGTGTGATTTATATTTTTATATAATTAATTATGAATTTTAGAAATTTGTATCAGTAATCTGAATAGCAGCCCAGGCAGCCAGCGACCTTAGTAGCTTTTCGAATGTCAAACGTCCTCCATGATGAATTTTATGGTCTGGGAATATTTTTAGTGTAAATTAGACATCCTAATATTTTCAGAATGGCTAAGAACACATGTTTTTGATTTTTCTAGATTTAGTTATCATTTTCCAAAATTTGCCTAGGAAAGAGGCCAATTCTGGCCGAAAATGAATCTCCAATTTTCATGCTCCACTTCGGTTTCCATGGGTTGTAGGCATGTTTTTGGGATGTAAATGAGTTGTAATGATGCAATTAAATATTAGGATGCATAGCATGAGCTCACATGGTCCACGTGACACCAAAATGAATTTTTAAATATAACGCAATGTGAAAATAATCCCACTTTTTCTTGATTTTCCCATGGAAATCCTATATAGTTCATGATATTATGCCATTCAAATGTATGAGATGGACTAGAATCTATGATGTTACATATGCTCACTAAGTTAGGTAACCATCGCTCATAATAACTAAGGCTAAACTCAGAGGTACATCATACTCTTTGTGCGAAGTGGGTTCTGTGTCATCTGAATCTCTAGGATCCCATCATACTGATACTCAAGAGCATCTTAACTTTCCTTTATTACTCCTTATAGGATCTTCAGGTTCCCACTTTAGCCCCTTTTTACTTGGGCTTTCTTTTCTTACTTTAATTGTACTCAACTATCTTTTTCTTTCATATCCTACAATTTCTAACTATGTTCATGTTCTGCTTTTGAGTGCCTTGGCATTAGGGCATCTCACACACTGAGTGTGCCTAACATCTCTGGCAGGAGAGAGGCTATACACTGGTCCCTTCTCATTTGATTTACTTGTACTATAAGGGACTCAGGCTATGTATGCTGAACTCATTCTATCTAAATTTAAACATTCTTTACTATTAGCACGTTCTTTTCTATATTATTATTATTCTTTCCCGGGGATCTCATTCTGCATGTCTTTTTTATCATTCTGATACTAATAGAATCCCCTTTTCTCTCTTTTTTGACTCATCTCATTATTTAACTAACTAGAATACCTTTCAATTATCAAGACACTTTGGTGATTGATGTCATTGTTTGCTAAGCACCCAAGTCACATTACTACTGGGTTGGCCAAACCCAATATCATATAACCATTGTTGCAAGCAAATCATAACATCAAACACTAATACATAGACGCCTCATGACTGAGCTCAAAGCCACTATCACCTGTATATTATAAGTTTCACAAAAATCTAAAGTATTCCTTTCTTACTTTTCTTTATCTACTTTATTCTTGTAAGATACTCAGGGAAAATAGGACTCTTTCTTTCCTTCATCCCGAGATCACCTTACATTGCCTGACTATTTTTATTTCGAGCACTATTGACGAGGTTCTATTGCACAACCCTCAAAATAAAACTAGGTTGAACAAAAAATGTAGCTAGTGGCACAACCTAGGTCATCTCCCTTGGAAATGGAGTTCAATGTTCAATTAGGTTTTCTAAATATTAAAAAATCCTAGAACTACTTAATTTGGGGGGTTTTGGTTGAATTAAACTAAGTAAAATATAATTGACTTAAAATTCCTAATTTCTACCTAATTAGATGAATTATGAGTGAATGATGGTTTTATGACTAGCCTTGGAATCATCCCTTGGTATCCACTATCCTCATCCTAATCCAATTATGATTAATTCTGGTCTAACAATCCCTAATTGTGTCCACAGCAAATGTATCTTGAGTTACCACATAAGAATCAAGAGATTAACAATTTAATGTTGAATTGAAACCTCAACCTTGCATTAAATTATTAATTCTTGTCTTTAAGATTAATGAACACTCAATTTGATTGATTAACCGATTAATTAACCTCTAAACCATCATCCAAAGATGTTTAATTAACAAACTAAACACCAAGGAGTCCTCAAATCAAACAATCAAGCACATAATCTCACTCATGCATTTCATCGAACACCTTCGTGGCATACATGGGAAATTAGAGAGAAATGCAAAATTTAGTGTCCAATCCAACCAATTAATCAACAAAAAGGCTTCATAATTAGTGTCTAACCAGCCACTAATCATAATTACACAAATTCTCTATCAAATAAAACTTAACCAAGACAATATATGAAAGAGAAAAAGTGTAGGAAAATAGAAATCCTTAGCCAAAAATTCTATTTGTAATTCCATGGATTCAAGCTTGCACCAAGGTCCTTCTTCCTTGCTAGTCACAGATGGAGGCTTAGAGCTTCATGGAGGTGGAAGAATGGAAGATGGAATAAGTCTGTGTGGTGTGAATGGACACTGGATGGAGAATGGACGAAGACATAGGGTGAGATGATGGAATCAATGAATGGACGATGGAGGCGTGAAATGACATGTTCGATCATGCAAAAGGAAATGATGGAGTGAATGCGCCAAATGGAATCCTCCTTTTCACGTGCCTTTTTTTTTCATTCACGTGCTCAGCCCCCCCCATTCCAATTGTCTGAAGCTTGCATGTGATTATATGTATGAGATGGGCCCTACTTCATTTTATTTTATTATATTCCACATGAATTCCAGACGTAGCTCCAGCGTCTTTCTTAGCTCCCCTTCACGTCATGTTCCACGTTCTTCCTCTGCATGTGAGCTTCTTCGTGTATGCCAATTCATTCCATGCAACTTCTTTACTCTTGTTGTATGCCTCGTGTTCACTAATTGCTCTCCTTTAATTCTTCCAGCTCAAAGCTTCTTGTTTTAGCTGCTTCTTCACGTTGTCCACATTCCTCTCCACTTCTGCATGCATACTTAACTTCTTCCTTCCTCTTGAACACATGTTGCTCTTCTTTTATTCAAGCTATCACACCAGACCTTCCTTCTCCTTTGTTTTGCTCACATTCCACGTGGTTTCTTTTCTTCATGCTCCATCCAGCCCACTTCTTCACGTTGATGCGGTGTTCGTGTTATCTTGCAGCTCCCAAAACCCATAGCTTACCATGCCCAGCTTGTGCTTTCCTTTCAAGATTGTTCTTTGCTAAACTAGAAACTCAAGCCTCTTTTTCATGTCACGTTCTGCCGCGTAGTAATCAAGTCAGCTCAAGCTTTAGTCTCTCCTCTATTTCTACATGAGTGGGAGTTCACATGGCATGCTACAATTGGTGCTTTATCGTGTTCTGCTTCCATGCAATCTCCTTTTCTTCATAGACCAGAACCCACACTCTTCCTTTTCCAGACCCAAGCTCCTTGTTATTTCTCATGTCAATTCACTTTATCCATCCCACATTGCCCCTTTAGCTAGAACTTGTGGCTATCTTCTTCAAACTCACGTTGCTTCAGCTCTTTGATTCAAACATGGCTTATTTTATCACTTTCACATTATTTTCAGCTCATTCTTCCCATGCCCAAGGCTACACTCTCTATTTCCTTAGCTCCCTCACATTGCTTCTTCATATATGTTCTTTTCATGCAATTCATTCTCTCCTATAACCCACGTCATCTCCTTGTGGCTGTTGCATGCTTCTTCTCTTCCCCACAAGTCTGCTTCATGAATCAGTGGCTTGCTCTGTTCTTCACTTCCTTCAAACAAAATCCACGTGTCATGTGCTGGATGTGGAAGGTTCTTCTCTTCTTTAAACCAAATTCTCATCAAGCATCATTTACTTATTAAAATCTGTACAAAAGAATGAAAAGTATTAAGTAGAAATACCTGAAAATTATTTAAGATAAATATAAGCATTAAGAACCAATAATTTGCAAATTAATTCCTCAAATGTAAAATTGGCCAAATAAAATCAAATTCCATTCAATTACATTCATTAAGCCACATTTAATTATTAAAATGACTAAGTTAGGAGGAATAAAATGTATAAAAATCATGCTTATCAAATTCCCCCACACTTAAACCTTTGCACTCTTGGGCAAAGCTTAAAATCCAAGATAAAAGAATGAATTGAAACATCCGGCTAGTAAAATGGCAAGTAGAAAATGAAAATGGGAAAGAGAAAGTAAAAATCACAAATTAGAGACCAATCACAATTTTTCATCACTTTAATAATCAAAGTTAACTTCACTTGCATCAAGAATTAGGCTCCATAGCAATTTCATTTGAAAAGAATGAATTGAAATGCATAGCCTCTCACATGGATTGGTGTTTACTCTCAACCTTCCAATGTTTAAGGGAATGTGTTTTGCTCAAGTTCCACCTATCAAAGTTCATTACCATAAGCTTGTCAAGCTTCTAAATCTCCACCACCCATGCCAAATACGATGCACAAATCAATAGGACTTTATTCTTGGTTGTAATAGGGCTAGGGAAATGAAATGAATGGGCAAACAAGAACAAGGGGAAAAATAAACAAATGGATACCTTAAAACCTCACAAGCAATCAATGGAAATCTAGAATAGGTAAGAATGTGCATTCAAGGCCTTAATTCCAGCTAGCAAAAAGCAACTACAAAATCAATTTGAAACACTTCTTTCTTTTGATTCTCAATTGCTTTTCTTTTGTTGTTTTTTAATTTGCTTTCTTTAGCTTTTCCATCTCTTCTCTTCTTTTCTTTTGCAAAATTTTTTTCTTAAAGATAATTTCCTCAACTTTTAATAACCATGGCCTAAATGGATGCAAAACATACATTCTCTCTTTCCAAACAAGTGTAATGCTCCTTAAAGTCCTTAAGGCATCTTTAAACAAGATGGAAAACATTTTTTAATGGCTATGGGTTTAACAAGAAAAGAAAACCAAGGTTCAAAGTGGCTAAAAAAATGGATAAAATGAATGTATGGTTAGCTTTCTGGCTCATTGGCTACAATAGAAAGGAATGCCATATCATTTTCATGCATGCAAATGCAAATGTGGTCTCAATAGAGAATCAAGACAAATTCTAGAGTGAAAGCAAAGATAGGTGAATACACACTAGAAATGAACAATTAAGGCTCAAATTCTCACCAACTAATGGCTATCAAATAATTCATTGAAATCAAATTCATTGCCACTTCACTTGAATCAAGACAAAAGATTCATTGTTTATCATGTCTAAGTGAATCTAAGCTATAATAATCTCAACTTGCAACTTTCATAGAAAAAATAAAAAAAATTCACGCTATTTTTCAAAAATTTTCTTTTTTTTTTCAAAACAAAGAAAAGATGGATGGAATGAAATGACTCTTCCCCCCACACTTAAATATTGCATTATCCTCAATGTCAGCACACAGTCCAGTAAACAGATAAACAACATAATATAAAGAGTGAAAAGAGAGTGTACAACTGGATGAACTTGAAAATGGAGATCTCAAGGGTAGCTTAGATTCCCATGTAGCTGGTTAGCAATTTATTTCCTACAAAATAGAAACAAAACAACTAGTGATGCAGAAAAGAAAAGAAAACTAGATCCTAAGCTACAAAGAACTCTATCAGAGACTAACTAATCATACGTATAAAAAACCAAAATCAAAGCTGCTTTATTCCTTCTTAACTAAACAAATTTGAGTCTCACTACTTTAAAACATTTTGATTGATCATGCAGTGTTGACTTATGAACTTTCTCAACCATTAGTAGTCTCAGAAAAGTCAAATTCAACATATTTAGAAATAGTGAAAGAAGGAAAATCAAATTTAAGACATTTAAAACCAAAGAAAGAAAATTTAAAATCAAACTGAAACTTTGAACTTTCTAAAAATCTATCAAAACCATTAAAATCTATTAGACTCTCATCAATAAGAGTCACTGCATCAACAGGAAAATTAAATTACAACTTCTCATAGTTTTTTAAGTTTAAGGCATCTGGCAGTTACTTCATCTCAGCTGGGAGAGTCTGTTGATTGTTGTGAATTAGCTCATCAACTTCAAGAATTTGTTCAACACTTTTAACAAGAGAAATAGTATGTTCCCTGACTAAAGAGACATAAGTAGGCTCACAAAATTCTAAACAATGATCTACAATAGAATCTAGTCTCTCACTAGTATCAATAACAAGACAAGGATCAATAGGATTTTCAACATCAGCACTATCGCTATGCATGCCCTCATCAATACTAGTATGATCAGTAGAATCAGTCTTATCAATAATTTTAGTGCAAGTAAATGAATTCATGGATTTAGTAGACTTATCAGACTTCAGAAACTTATTTATCTCAGCACATATAGGACATGTATGCAATTCATCACATAAGCATTGCAAATTAAAGTCTGAATTATCAACAAGCTGTCTAACAATTTCACTATCTATATCCTTTTCATATGCTACATCTATTATTTCAGCAGTCATACCATCACAGGCTAGTGAGGAATCATGTTGACCAGAATATGTGAGGAACTCACTAGTCTCAATGAAAGAATTAATCTGAGAGTATTCATCTCATATAGCAGATTCAACATATACACAATCAAAAGATGTATCCAAATCAGCTATGTCATATGGTCCAGATGGTATACTATCCCTAAACTTAGTAGATGCATCATCAATAGACTTATCAACCAATCCTAGACTAGGAATAGCATGATTATCACATTTTAAGTTACCCTCACACTTATCTACTACCCTAGACTCAATAGATTCATCAATTGATTCAGCATGAATTCATCACTATGGTCACAGCTAGGAGTAGAAATTCTAAGTGTATTAGTACATAAGGAATCATAAACATTAACAATTGTATCAAATTTGGTTAATGAATTACCACAATCAATCAAATCAGGAGATTCAACAACAATTTCTTCATCAACAACATCATCGTGCAATTCAGAATCAACAACATTGTATGCATCACGAATCACAATGCTATCATATATACTAGAATTAGTTCTAACAAATTGTAATGTATTAGAAGATGGAATGATATTACCCGATGAGTAGGACTCTTCCTCCTCTATACATTCCTTTCTAATTTGCTCTTCAATTGATTCATTAGCACTTGAAGTTAATTGATTCATTTGAAATCCTGAATCCTTCATGAGGATATCCGCCATTTGTTGGTCTTGGAGTTGCAACCATTCAGTTCCTCATTGGACCATTTGCTCTAATTGTTGGTTTTAAATAATACAAGCTTCCAATAGCTGCTCTTCCTAACTTGGTTCCCTTTGGACCTCTTGTTGTATATGCCCCTCATGATAATTGTAATTATGATACTCTGGCTCTTGCATATGGAAGTTATGGTATGGCTTATAATAATGGTGGTAATTTGGGTGTACTCTATATGGATTGTGGTATGGTTTAATGGAATTGGTGTGAACTTCATAGGGATGGTGGTATAGTTGGTAACATGGTGGTTGGACTTGTTGATATTGTTAGCTTTGTTGCTCTTGTCTTTGTCGTTCAAGAAGACCTTGAAGCATTGACATGGAGTCATCCAACTTCTGAGAAATACTATGCACTCCACAAGAATTATAGACACCTTGATTAGAATAATAATAATCCATTTAAAGCAAAGAAAAAAAAATAAGAAGCATAATTACTTTAAGCATAAGCAAATTACTAACAAATTATGACCAAAATTAATCCTAAATCAAGAGAATAAAAATCAAATGAAGCTAATAACTTCCTAAATATGAAAAAAAACTTCTAAATAGATGTTAGTCACACAAAATAAACTTACAAAAAATAAAGAAATTAAATCCTGAAAAATTGAAAAATTCCTAAAAAATTCGAGAAAATATAGAAAAATTAGAAAAAGTACCTTAAACGTTGGAATTTGGCTAAAAAATAGTACACCTAATAGCTATGCCATTATTTTTGCTTAAAACACCTAAAAAAATTGGACAACAAAGTTTAAGAATTTTTTGGGTACCTTAAACAAAAAATTCCAGCAACCAGACAAGTTAATGCGTAACACCGAAATGAACCAAATCCAAGTTCAAAACAGAACAAAAACTAAGCTAAAATAGAACTAAAACAAAGCTAAGACAGAACAAAAACACTTAGAAAAATTTCTTAAACAATTAAGACTCCAATTTCCCCAGCAACGGCTCCAAATTTTGACAAGGCTCTGTCGCGCAACCCTTAAAATAAAACTAGGTTGAACCCTTAAAATAAAACTAGGTTGAACTAGTGGCACAACCTAGGTCATCTCCCTTAGAAATGGAGTTCAAAGTTCAATTGGGTTTTCTAAATGTTAAAAAATCCTAGAACTACTTAATTTAGGGGGTTTTGGTTGAATTAAACTAAGTAAAATCTAATTGAATTAAAATTCCTAAGTGCTACCTAATTGGATGAATTATGAGTGAATGATGGTTTTGTGACTAGCCTTGGAATCATCTCTTAGTATCCACTATCCTTATCTTAATCCAATTATGATTAATTATTGTCTAAGAGTCCCTAATTGTGTCCACAGCAAATGTATCTTGAGTTACCATGCAAGAATCAAGAGATTAACAATTTAATGCTGAATTGAAACCTTAACCCTTCATTAAATCATTAATTCTTGTCTTTAAGATTAATGAACACTCAATCTGATTGATTAACCGATTAATTAGCCTCTAAACCATCATCCAAAGATGTTTAATTGACCAACTAAATACCAAGGAGTCCTCAAATCAAACAATCAAGCACATAATCTCACTCATGCATTTCATCGAACACCTTCGTGGCATACATGAGAAATTAGAGAGAAATGCAAAATTCAGTGTCCAATCCAACCAATTAATTAACAAAAAGGCTTCCTAATTAGTGTCTAACCAGCCATTAATCATAATTACACAAATTCTCTATCAAATACAACTTAACCAAGACAATATATGAAAGAGAAAAAGTGTAGGAAAATAGAAATCCTTAGCCAAAAATTCTATTTGTAATTCCATGGATTCAAGCTTGCACCAAGGTCCTTCTTCCTTGCTAGTCACAAATGGAGGCTTAGAGCTTCATGGAGGTGGAAGAATGGAAGATGGAATGAGTTTGCATGGTGTGAATGGATGCTGGATGGAGAATGGACGCAAACGTAGGGTGAGACGATGGAATTAGTGAATGGATGATGGAGGCATGAAACAATGTGTTCAATCATGCAAATGGAAATGACGAAGTGAATGTGTCAAATGGAATCCTCTTTTTCACGTGCTTTTTTTTTTCATTCATGTGTTCAACCCCCCATTCCAATTTTCTGAAGCTTGCATGTGATTATATGTATGAGATGGGCCCCACTTCATTTTATTTTATTATATTCCATATGAGTTCTAGACGTAGCTCTAGTGTCTTTCTTAGCTCCCCTTCACATCGTGTTCCACGTTCTTCCTCTGCTTATGAGCTTCTTCGTGTATGCCAATTCATTCCATGCAATTTCTTTACTCTGGCTGCATGCCTCGTGTTCACTAATTGCTCTCCTTTAATTCTTCCAACTTAAAGCTTCTTGTTTTAGCTACTTCTTCACATTGTCCATGTTCCTCTCCACTTCTGCATGCATCCTTAGCTTCTTCCTTCCTCTTGAACACATATTACTCTTCTTCTATTCAAGTTATCACGCCAGTCCTTCCTTCTCCTCTGTTTTGCTCACGTTCCATGTGGTTTCTTTTCTTCATGCTCCATCCACCCCGCTTCTTCACTTTGATGTGGTGTTCGTGTTATCTTGCAGCTCCCAGAACCTGTAGCTTACCATGCCTAACTCGTGCTTGTTTAACTTGTTTACCACGTGCTTATTGTGTCTCATGCAATTTCCACGTTGGCTCTGCTCAGCTGGTTCTCTTCTTGTTTCCTCTATGCAAGCTCCTTTCAAGCTTGTTCTTTGTTAAACCAGAAACTCAAGCCTCTTTTGCATGTCCCGTTCTGCCCCATAGTAATTAAGTCAGCTCAAGCTTTAGTCTCTCCCCTATTTTTGCATGAGTGGGAGTTCACGTGGCCATATTGCAACTGGTGCTTAATCGTGTTCTGCTTCCATGCAATCTCCTTCTCTTCCAGACCAGAACCCACACTCTTCCTTATCTAGACCCAAGCTCCTTTTTATTTCTCACGTCAACTCACTCTATCCATCCCACATTGCCCCTTTATCTAGAACCTATGGCTATCTTCTTCAAACTCACATTGCTTTAGCTCTTTCATTCAAACGTGGCTTATTTTATCACTTTCACATCATCTTTAGCTTATTCTTCCCATGCCCGAGGCTACGCTCTCTATTTCCTTAGCTCCCTCACATTGCTTCTTCATATATCTTCTTTTCATGCAATTCATTCTCTCCTATAACCTACATCATCTCCTCATGGCTATTGCATCCTTCTTCTCTTCACCATAAGTCTGCTTCACAAATCAGTGGCTTGCTCTGTTCTTCAATTCCTTCAAACAAAATCCACATTTCATGTGCTTGATGTGGAAGGTTCTTCTCTTCTTTAAACCAAATTCTCATCAAACATCATTTGCTCATTAAAATCTGCACAAAAGAATGAAAAGTATTAAGTAGAAATACCTGAAAATTATTTAAGATAAATTTAAGCATTAAGAACCAATAATTTGCAAATTAATTTCTCAAATGTAAAAATGGCCAAATAAAATCAAATTCCATTTAATTGCATTCATTAAGCCACATTTAATTATTAAAATGACTAAGTTAGGAGGAATAAAATGTATAAAAATCATGCTTATCAACTATCATACAAAAAGGGCATCTATGCCAAGGATAAGTGTGCTTTCTCAAGTACTCAAGCACATCAACTTAGCAGTTTATTCTCAATCTATTATGTCCTCAACTTGAACATTGTCATATTCTCTTTTTTTTTTCTTTTTACTTTTCTTATCTTTTTACTTAGGTAAAAGGATGCTCTACTACTGGCTGTCTCTGTTGCTAGTTTGGGTTTCTTTACACTCAAGAGCACCTGCATTTTTCTTGGGTTTCTCTACTTGTTCGCTCTCTATAACATCAAAGGGGTTTACTTTTCTTATACCCTTACTTTGCTCTTAACTAGATTATCCCTTTATAGGAGAAATTCTATTTCATGTAATCCAAAGAACTACATTCTGTGGTGCTCTTGGCTTACACTCCTTCTCTGCATAATGTAAGACTTACCTTCTTAGGTGGTCTCTAGCTCCCTCGAGCTTCCTTGAGGCTACTAAGGTATTAACTGTTTGTCTCAGCTCATTTCTACATTCATATTAAAGCTAGGCTTTCTCTCTCAATTTAGCCTCTTTAGTCTCATCCCCAGGAGCATAATATACTGATATTAGGGTTCTATTAACCCAACCCAGGACACATACTCTCAATGTTTGAATTCTACCTTACTGAAAACTTATGCTCTACTGGGTGCTCTAATCACTCACGTGCCTTAACCCTATATCATTCTTATATTAGGGAGCTTGTCTAACTAACTATCTGACCCCTATCTGTTTACTTTCTTGTGCTTAATCTATTCATTTAATCATTACTAAAGTGAGGGTATTACTTCTGTAGCTAGCTTTTAAGGTTTTCCTCGCTTCCCTTATCACTGTACTCTATAATTCAAGAGGTCTATCTAGGGGAATTTACTAACCACTACTAAGTGGTCTCCCCAATTCAGGATGTCTTATTTCTCCTTCCTTAATCTAGGGAGAACTTTCACTGAGCCTTTAATTAAATTTGTTTCTCCTTTTATACTTCTCACTTGGACAATGCTACTGGTCATTTCCTGTAGGCTTCAGCTCATACTTAGTCTGAGCTGCCTATCTCATCAAACCAGTGGCTTACAATAGCTTAGTGCTTTCAAAACTATTCTCATTCTCTTCTAAGTCTCTGTCACTGGGCTAATTATATTTATCATATTAGCCTTTCATAGTATTCACAGGGCTAGCATTCTAGGTTGGAGTCAACGCCTTAGAGGCAGGTTTCAACAACCTATTGTCTCTGTGTCTAACATTCTCTAATGCTGAGTTCTTTCTCAGTCTTAACTACTTGGCCTACTGATTGCTTACTAATCTTTTGTGACCATTACTACTCTTTTTCTCTACTAACACTAGGGGTTCCCATTGTCTATGGGTCGACTTGACCCCTTATAAACTCATTTCTCAAGTTGGCCTGAATATAACCAACAAGGCTTTTCATACTGCTATTTGCCGTGGCTAACACATCATCTGCCATAGCTAATTAGCCTTACGTTTACCTTAGTTTCCTATTCAAGTATTAGCTACTACTAACTTCATAATTGGCCATGGTGAGGAACTCTCTGGATTGCCTCGCTGCTTCATAGAATAATTAGCCACAGCTAGGTAATTAATTGGCTGCAGCTAATGGCCTCTGATTGGCTTATTTCTTCATTAATTGGAAACTTCATCTTTAGCTACAAAACCCAAGCCTCATGGCCTCTACATTCAGTCTGTCATCAAAGCTAAAGGGTTCTACCTCCTGCTTCATTCATGCATAACTAGTTGTCACCTCTAGGCTGTCAGGCTCTAAACGGTGTAGCTTGTAACTTAACCTCTGGCTTGAGGGAATTAATGTTTTAGGCTCTAATACTTATCTAGACATTTGGGTGTCATGGTTAGGAGGTAACTTTCTTTCTCACTTCTCCTCTATGCTAGTCTTATATAGACGCAGTCTCATCTCATATTGCACTACATCACTACTCATCTTTGCATTACACGAGACATCTCGGAATGGTCTAAGTATAACTACTAGGGAGAATTAGGCCTCACATACTCTTTCTAACAAGCCTCTTCATATCAACAAGATCATTCCTCATCGTTTATACCGAGGGCTTGCCACTGATCCCGCGTGAGCTATCATATCTCATAGAGCTCCAGTCGTCGGATCACTTGGCTTTGCTCAAGCTACTCTAAAGGTCAGCCTTCCTCGATGTGCATTATCTATTCCAAGACCATTCTACAACTTACTTATCATAAACATAGCCACAAGCTATCTTCACACACCCAAAATGTCTTATACACGACTTTACATAGCTATACAAGCCCTTTACATAGCCCTATTGCTACATGTAATATCTGATTTTTTGAAAATGAGAAAAAATATGAGAAATGTAATGTATGGTTTCTCTATAAATGAACAAAACTCATTGGATACAAAAGGAAGTCCCCCGAAACGATGTAGCTAAGGTCCTAAAAAATTTAAGAAGCATTCTAGACTCCTAAAAATGAGAATTTCAGGCTTAGACGAAAAGAAAAAGAGAGCTAGAATGAAGAAATAATTTTTTACAAAAGGCTTACGAAACGTAATGGCATTTTTGTAATTTTGAGCAAATTTTGGAATTCACACAAGAAGGCTTTTTAAATGAAAGCTTTGAGTTCCCCAAGGTTCCTAGGGCCCTGAAAACCATGAAAAGTCCCAGGGATAGTTAAAACCCCTTCGGTGGATATTTTCTAACGTGGGCGTGCCCGAACTTTGATGAATTTGGTCAAAAAAGTTTTAGCTCCGATCTGAGTGATTTGAAAGGCATTTTACTAAATTGGGAACTTAAATTTTATAATGGAAAAGACAGTTCTAACAAAGGAGCTAAAATGAAAGAGAAACAAAAATGCCAAGAACGAAGGGCAAAATTGGAATTTTTGAAAAAGTGTTTCTTCCTCCCTTATAAATAGGTGGTGCCTCACACTCTTCCTCACTTAGCTTCAGATTATTTTGCCCCAAATCAGAAGAAGAACCCTAGGAGAGTGGCACAACAAGGGAAAAAGAAAAGGGAGAGAAAATCAAGTATGTTTCCATGGTAGTTTTTCATGCTTTTCTTCATCCACACCTCTTCTCCTCCCTTCTCCTTTGTTTCCTTTGGTTAAAATGGAGTTTATAAATCTGATTCAAGGGAGAAATTCAAGGGAAAATTCGAATTTGAAAGAGGAGCTCAAAGAACACAAGATTTAAGTGAGAAAAAGCAAGAAAACAAGGTAATTTCTTTTCCTATGGTTGTCATCTTTGGTTCCCTTCTCCACCATTTCACCCCACTTGAGAAAACCCTAGGAGGAGATGATTTTTAGGTAGAACCAAGCATGAATATAAGGAAAGAGGGTGTGGAGATTAAGAATATGCAAAGGAAATTATCAAAAAACCATTAGATTTCAATATTCAAACTCTAGGGTTTCAAGTGTTCCTTCCAAATTTTGATTTTGTGTGATGATTCTTAGATCTAATTAAGAGTTTAAATGAGCTCCTAAGATTCCTAAGATGTAACACCATAGTTTCTAGCTGACATCCATCATTATTTACATGCTCATGTGATATATAGTAAGAAGGAAGTGAGAATTTTATTGAAAATAACACACTTTCTGCGCCGCATCATGACTAAAAATTTCATTTGGTGTCACGTGGACTATGTGAGCTAATGCTATACATTCTCATATTTAATTACATCATCACAACTCATTTGCATTACAAAAACATGCCTACAACCCATGGAAACCGAATTGGAAGGTAGAAAATGAGGTTTCATTCTCAGCCAGAATTGGCCTCCTTCTTGGGCAAATTTTGGAAAAGCATAACTAAATCTAGAAAAATCGAAATCATACAATCTTTGTCTATTTCAGGGACTTTCTTTTGTATCTGGCTCATTTCTACCATTTACAGAGAAACCAAACATTGCATTTCTCACATTTACGGAGGGACCGGATGTTACATAAGATGCTCCCCACATACTTCCTCCTTCAAGAAAACAAAGAGAATTCCAAGGAGGCCAAAAAGGGGCATAGTCTCAGCCAAGCAAGGTTAGGGCAGCTAGGAAGACTTTTAAATTTTTCTAAGGCCAGGCTTGAGTCATGTATGATAAATGAAGATGAAGGGAGGCCTTGGAAAAAATTTAGAACTCATAGAAAGTGATTTAGTGCCTCAGGTTCTATATTGTAGCCTAAAGAAGCAACATGTTGTTAGGCTCTTTGTTTTAATGGTGTGATGACTTCAAGAGGCTTAAAAGGAGTCAAGAATCATATTTGAAAGGAAAGAATGGAGCCTAGAATTTATTTAAGGGGTGTTGTTTCATTAGGTGTATTTATGGACCATAATGGGTTTATAGAACAACTTAGTGTCTAAGTAAGTTGTGTAGCTTTAAAAATTGTTTCATAAACCTAATTGGCTTCCATAAATTGTGTCTAGGCCAAGAAAAACCTTCCCCACACTTTTGTGGGTATGTGGCCGAAGCAAGGGAGGGAGTTTCAAGAGAAAAAGTGTGTGATTGCGTGCAAGGTAGCTCTCTCCACCTTGTTTCATGTATGGATGTATGTTTAGCTTGTCTTAGCATGTGAGTATGTGTATTTTCAAGCTATTAAAAGTATGCTAGCATGATTTTATATGCCATGGTTTCATGATAACATATTATATTTTCAAATGAATGTATGATGTTTGTTTGAGTTTGCTTGAGTGTGGAGAGGCCAAGAACTCTTAACCATGGTGAGGATGAGCCAAGAACCCTTGAGATTGGTTGAGACAAAGCAAAGAGTCTCCCAAAAGCAAAGTGGGCTCCTAAGAGTATGGTTGAGTCCAAGAATCTCTTAAAGAATGGGTGAGGCAAGTCCAAAATCTATGAGGAAAAGTGTGAGGCCAATCCAAACACTTAGTGAGCTCTTGAATGTCTTGTATGACTTATTCACATGTCAAGCTTGCTCCTTGAATGTTCATGACTTCTATTTTATCTATGCATGCATTTTCAAGACTTGCTTTGTATATATTATATGTGATTGAATGGGAGATGAGCTATTGGGAATCTTTGAATCTCATCCCCTCCTCTCCAATGATCACACATGCTAGGTGGACCAAGTGGACAAGGTAATGGAGGCTAACCACCTTGAAGGAAAGAGTTTGACAACAAAGTGTTTGAGTTTTATCACTTTAAGGCCATATTTGTGTCAAATATTGTAACCCAATGATGTATATGGCCTATGACCTTTGAGACATGTATAATTATGATCATATGTGATGTATAAATAAATAGACGTGATGTATGAACCCTAAAATATAATTTAAGTATATAATGCCAAGATATGCATTTTGGAAAGTTTGTTGTAATATGTATATGTGTGGATGAAAAGGTCAAAATGAGATGAATGAGATTTGGGACCATTTGGGTAGCTCACAAAAGTCTTAATTATACTTTTAGAATTGCCTAAAAGGTGCCAAGACCAAGGGAAAACCATTTGGCAACTTTGGTATTCCATATGGAGCCAAAAATGACCATAATGGAACCCTATATCACTTTTTAGCCAAATGAGCTCGTCTTGCTCTGAGATTTGAAATGCAATTAGAGCTTCTTGAGAGCCTTTTGGGGAGATAAAGAACATAATTTTTGGAGGTCTACAGAACATTTGATGAATTTTCAAAGTAGGCAATTTTTCTAATTTTCGTCTGCTGCACTATTCATTTGGTCCAAAAATGAAATATGTCACATAGGGCTCAAATGATGTTTAATTACCACAAAATTTTATACAAAGAAACTAAACATTCACAGTGACTCATACCAACTAGAAGCACCTCATTTGAAGGTCTAGAGAGGGGGATATGAATTTTTGAACATTCTACCCAGTATCAGGAGTTTTACTCAACTTGAGATACTATTCTATTGAATTCAGAGGTTTGGGATGCCTAAGCTGGTCTAGAAATATTTGTCCCCTCTATTTAACATCTATAGCTTTCTAGATTGATATTATTTGCATGGATTTGATTTTTTTGGAATTAATTGGACATTTTCAAAGTTTGTCATAGAATTCTATGACAGTTCCAGAATGCAATTTGACCTCTGGACTTTTTTGGATATCAAACATCCTCTGTCATGGATGTTATGGCTTGGACATATTTTTAATGTGAGGTAGACATCTGTAGCTTTCTAGAATGGCTAAGAATGCATATTTTTTATTTTTTTGGAATTAGTTATAATTTTCCAAAATTTGGACAGAAAAGAGGCAAAGTCTGTCCCAAAATAAACCTCCATGTTTTATGCTTCACTTCGGTTTTCTTGAGTTGTGAGCCATATTTTATGTTGCAAATGAGTTGTATCTATGTAATTAAATATGAGAATGTATAGTATGAGCTCACACAGCCCACATGACACTGAATGAAATTTTTACATATGACGCGACGCAAGAAAATGTATTAATTTTGATAGAATTTCTTACTTCCTTCATGGAACATATCACATGAACTTGTAAATGATGATAGATATGAGCTAGAAATGATGGTGTTACACGACATCCTCAAGCCAAATCCACTCTAAAAGAGACTAAAACTTTGTTCTGATACCAGTAAATATAACGCCATAATTATATAGCTTATCTCATTCCTTATCTAAATTCATTTACTAGAATTTCACAAGTTCCCAAGGAAAGAGCAATAAAAATAATGAATACATTTGTGCCACATAGGGGATGAATTTTTCATTCGGTGTCTTGGGGATCATATAAACTCATTTAATTCATTCTCATATTTAACTACACTAATATAACTCAAAAACATCCAAGAAAGTGGCCTAGAACTTGTGCAAGTGAAGGAAACACACAAAATATCATAGTGTAGCTTCGGCCAGAATTGCATGCTTTCTATCATAAACTTTGAAAAATCATAACTAATTCTAGAGAAATCAAAATCATGAATTCTTTATCATTCTAGAAAGCTACAAAAGTCTAATTTATAGTAAAAATAGTTTTAAGTCATGAGACATCAAGTAGAAAACTTGTGACATTCGAAAAGCACCCAAGGTCTTAGCTGCCTAGGCTACTATCGCAACTTACTGTCATAAACTTTGGAAATTCATAACTAATTCCAAAAAAATCCAAATCATGCAAATTTAGTCAATCTGAGAAGCTATAGATGTTAAATTTAAGAGACAAATATCTTCAGACCACGCCAAGTCCATTTGAGAACTGAATTATGATGGAATAGTACTAGAGGTCAAGTGGCATTACTAGTACTAACATTAAACTTAAAAAAATCATAACTCTTGGCTCAGACCTCCAAATGAGATGATCTTGGTTTATAACCTCTAGTTTATGCCTGTATGATTTTACAAGCATTGGGCACCATTTGACCGTTAGATGACACGGAACACAAAACTGACCATATAAACAGTACATGCACTAAAATAACAGAAAAATTCAATTTTGAAAATTCATAATTAATTTTGTAGAGTTCTAATTTTTTGAACTTTTGCTTCCCAAAAAGCTCTCAATGAGCTCTATATGTCTATCAAATTTCATGGGAAGATTCATCCATTTGGTCAATTTGTGTTATAGGGTTCCAATTTGGTCATTTTTATAGTCTCAACCAGCATCAAAGTGTCTGATTTTGCTTCCCAAGCTTGTGTGGCCACTTGAATATGTGAGAATACATCAAAATGACTCTCTAAACTTGTTTTAAAGGTGCATAAACTCAAATTTCTCAAACTCATTCATCCACGCCATGATATACATAAGATTACACATGCTAGCTCTTGCCATTCAATACCCAAAACATGTTATCTCATACATTTGGCATCAATTTTCATTCATACATCATACCTTTGGGTAATTACATATGTTCATATGATAACATAACAATTTCATCATGGGATTACATTATATGCCATATGTGTGGCTACAAGTGAGACATAACTAGGCCATTTCATACATTTTGATGTCAATCTCTTTCTCCTTGGCTTGATGGCTTCCATTACCTTGCTCAATTGATTCACCTAGCATGTTAAGACATTGGAGAGGGGGGGATGAGATTCTAAGAATTCCAATAGCTCATCTCCCTTTCAATCACACATAAAGTATGCAATATAAGTCTTGAAAATGCACGCATGGGTATATTGAAACATGTGAGCATTCAAGAAACATTCTTCGCATTTGAATAAAGCATACATAGTATACATAGGCATACCAAGTGACACTTATGGATTTTGGACTTGTCTCACCCATTTTCTCTAAGAGGTTTTGACTCAACCTTACTCTTGGGAGTCAATCTCACTCTTGGGAGACTTTTTACTTTGTCTTAACCAAGTTCAAGGGTTCTTGGCTCATCCTCACCATGGTTAGAGGGTTCTTGGCTTCTCCACACTCAAGCAAACGAAGGCAAGCATATAAAAACATTATTTGAATGTATAAAATATCATCATGGTACCATAGAATAACAGCTTATGCTAAAATACTTTTCAAAGCTCAAAATATATATACACACATTCAAAGACAATGTAAGCACACATTTATGCATGAGAGAAGGTAGAGAGAGCTACCTTACTTGCATTTGCACACTTTTTCCTTGAAGCTTGAGTCCTCTCCCTTAACCTCACACACCCAAAGAGGTGGAGATCATTTCTCTTGGCTTAGGCACATCACATGGAAACTAATTATACTCTTAAATTAAATTCTAATGCCATACATTTACTAGAAAACCTAAGTGGTTCATATGGTCCTTTTATGGCTCCATAATGCACTTAATGAAGCAACCTTAAGAAAATATCATCTTGGCTTCATTCTTTCCATCTATTTATGATTTTTGACTCCATTTAAACTTCTTAGAGTCATCACACAATCAATTTAAGGAGCCTAGCTAGGTGTTGCTTCTTTAAGCCATATTATGGAACATATAAGGCCATCTCACTTTCTATGGTTTCTAAAATTTGTCTAAGGCTTCCTTTCATACTCTCCCATCATACATGATGCAAAACTAAACTTGGAAGGAATTAAAACACTCTCTAGGTGCATAAACTTTCCTTGGCTGAAGCTATACTTCCATATGGCACCAATGGAGTTATTTTAATTTCTTTGATGGGAGAAGCATATGGGAGGCTCTCTTGGTGTCTTAGGAACTCATATATACTCTTAGACAACTTAAATTACTACTAGGAAGCTTCATCTTAGCCTAGGTGCAACCAAATCCCTAAATTCCATAACTTGTATTCTAAAGCTCCCTTTTCAATTCTAGTTGTATATTCTTAATCCTCGCACTCCATAACCTATGGTTCCATTAAGAACACATAAAGAAAAACTCTCCTTATTTTCTCTCTCTAGACTGAAGTTTAAATGGCTTAGAAATACAAGATTTTGCAAGTGTTTCAAGCAAAGTCTCACCTAAAAATAGAGCTCTCTTTACGTAGATTATTTTCCACCAATTGATTTCTTGAAAAGAGTTCCTTTTTCACTTGGATTAGACCTAAATCTTCAAGTTTTCAAGAAAAGAAAACCACCATTAAACAGCTTTTAGAGAGAGGAACAACTTTCTTAATTGGTGCAGGATGAACCGGGGCCATTTACTTACCTAAACGAAAGCTTAAACTTCTCTCTCTCCCTTCTTTATGTCACGCCATGGCTATCCATTTTTCTGCAAATGGAAGCTTGGAGAAGGTGATAAGGTGTAATCTTACTTAAGAAGCCTCTTTTACAATTTTTCAAAATGACCATTTTGTCCTTACATGCCTATTTGCTCCGTTCAAGCTCATTTTAACTCCTTTTTTAGAACTTTTTTTACCATCATAAGATTTATGTTCTCTAATTCATAGAATGCCTTTGGTTTCATCCAAATTGGATTTAAAACCTTCCTAAATGAACTAATCAAAGTTTAGATCAACTGACATTAGAAAATATCCACCGAAGGGGTTTTAACTATCTCGGGGCTTCCAATGGTTTTTAGGGCCTCTGAGAATCTTGAAAATTATCTTTTGTTAGCCTTTTGTTCGAATTTATTTCTTCATTCTAGCTCTATTTTTCTTTTCATCTGAGCTTGAGATTCTCATTTTCAGGAGTTTAAAATGCTTCCTAAATTCTTCAAGACCTTAACTAAGTCATTTTGGGGGACTTCTTTTTGTATCTGGTGAATTTTGTATGTTAACAGAGAAATTGTACGTTATATTTCTCATGTTTTCTCTCATTTCTCAGAGAACCAGATATTACATTAGGAGCTCAATGGAACACTTAAATGGCCTAGGAAATTCACGCACAAAATCATATTTCACAAAACCCTAAAGAATCCCGCACTTTTCTAGCTTAATTTTTATGGGTTTTTCTTGTAATTTCTTGGCATATTTCACTTCCTCATGGCCAAAAACCCTAGTTTCTTTCTTGTTTTTGGTCATAACTCCCTCCCCTCATGGTTCTGGTTTGGCCAAAAATGCACCAAGAGAAAAGCAAGAGAAGAAAACAACAAAAGGCAAAAGTTACCTTGGATTCAAGCTTGGTTTCAAGACTTTTTCTCCTTGATTTGCCTCTCCTCAAGGAATTCAAACTCTTCCCTCTAGTTCTAGAGTCAAACTGGAACTAAAACCTCTTAATAAAACCATGAAAAGAAAGCTTGAAGGGAGGAGAACAAAATTGGAAGAAGGAGAAGCATAAAATTCCATGAAATTGGCTACCTTCTCTTGGTTTTCTTTCTCCATTCTCTCCTTCTCTTATGCACCTAAGAGAGAGCTTCCTTTTTCTATTTTTGGGCAAAGGGAGTTGACCTAAAGAAGGGAAAAGAAGTGGCGTGAAAGTGGTAGAAGCTTCAAGAAGCAGACTTTTTCAAAAATTTCAATTTCATCCTTTCGTAATGGCAATTTTGTTTTAGCTCCTTTTTGAGAACCATCTTTTCCATTATAAATTTTAAGTTCCTAATTTAATAAAATGCCTTTGGAATCACTCAAATTGAAGCTAAAACCTTCTTGAACAAATTCGTCAAAATTTGGACCCATCATCATAGGAAAAAGTACACCAAAAGGGCTTTACTGGTCCTAGGGCTTCCCATGGTTTTCGGGGCCTCTAAAAACCCTGGGCAACTTAAATTCTCCATTTAAAAAGCCCTCCTATGAGTTTTTTTCCAAAATTTGCTTGTATTTATGAAAATACCATTATGTTTTGTTAGTTTTTGTCACAATTTCATTTTATCATCCTAGCTCCATTTTTCTTTTTGTTTGAGCTTAGGATTATTATTTTTAGGAGCCTAGGACACTACCTAAATTTTTTAGGAAATTATTTAGCTCATTTTCAGAGGACTTTCTTTTATACAGCTCATTTTGTCATTTTACGGAATTTACCATTCGTTACATTCTACTGCCCAATTCATGAAACCAAGGCCCAGCTACTAGGAACAAGCCTGATTAGACTTTAGATTGATGGGTTAGCCCATTTCTCATGTAAACCCTAAGAGAAAATCCTTTCCAATCACTTGAATTCAGAAACACAAGAGGCAAAGGGAAATTTTTGAAGGTTTAGGGTGGAAGTTAGGGTTCTTGGCATAAATCCATCATTTCTCACTCCTAGAGCAATATTTAGCCAAGATAACTTATATATAACTTAATCCTCTCTTCTTCCTCTTCAATTTAACCTGATTGATTTTTCATTTAGAGCATTTTTACCACACTTCAAATTTGATATGGATTATTTGGTGTTTTCTTAGAGAATTTTTAGAGGTTGAGGCTAAGAGGGATATTGGTGAGTATAAACTTCTCATTTTGATGTATTTTCTATTAGTTTAGAACCCCTATAGCTGACTTATGATATAAGTAGTGGTTTTATGCAAATTTACCTAGAATTTAGAGTGTTACTCTAAGGTTACTGATGTAGGCACAACTAAATCCGAATTTGGTTCTTGTAGTGGCTAGGTAAGTATTCTCTAGGTAGTCCTTTAGGGTTTAATTCTTTGAGTATTGGGTTTGCTACTATAAATGATGATTAGGAAGAGTAATGGTCTAGTTTTGTGTCTATATGATGAAGTAGAATTGTTGTTGGCTTTCAAAGAATTCTCTAAAAGTGACGTAACTTGGGTTAATGTTAAATTCCATGTATATGTCTACTTTAATTTTATATCTACTACACATATATGATTTTGAATGCTAAATGAATGGTTAGCTATCTGATATATTTTGTTTAGACCTTGTAAGTCCATCGTGGAGCTGTGGTGTAGCTACCACCCGTGCATTATCTTTGATCGGGCACCGGGTTATGATTAGACCTTCATATGCATTGAGCCCAAGTTATGCTCATTGGAGAGTTGGTGCCATGGACGGCCCTGTCTCAGTGTTAATAGGCTTTAACATGTGAAAATGTGATTGCTAGTATGGAATAGTAGTTACCCATAGCCTAATTATTTCATTTGCTAAGATGACTGGTATATTTTCTGATGCTTATATGATTTTATGCACATATGTTTATTAAATTGAAATATATGAATTGAATTTGCCTCTAGTTACTAAGATTTGCATCTCACCCTATTTCATAGGCTAGCTATTTCAGATAATGGTCTTTTGGCTAAGGATAAAAGGAAACAAATGGATGAACATCCATGAATTATGACCCTGTGTAGGGGATGCTGCACTTGGGTTATTTTAAACTTAGGATAGATGCTAATTTTGCTATTCTTTTATATAGCATCATCATCATATAATTATGTTTTCAAGTATAGGTATGTTAGGGTACTGGAAAACAATGATGTAACCAATAAGGAGTCAAACTCTTTACAACTTCGAATTTGATGTATGTATTTATATATCTAATATAGAACCTTGTTGATCCTAAGATATGGTCTATTATTTGAGAATGTGATCATGTGATACCTTAAGTATTGACTTAGACTAGTAATACATGGAGCCTATATTGGAATTTATATTTGGATGATAATGTTAGTAGATATGAATCCTTCTTGCTATCATTGATATATAAATTGTTGATGTATGATAGTAGATGTGTAGGAATTAACATCTAGATTTGGGTTAGTAATGGAAGACATGCTGAGTAAATTAGGCTATGGATACTTTTAAGACCTTATAAATTAAAGTAGAATGACCTTAGTATGCCATTAGAGGGAGTGTTGGAGTGTTTGGGTGTAGGAGGATGTTAAGTCGTGGCCAAAACACCTTAAGTCGCAGCCAACAGTCAATCAGAGGCGAGGAGCACCACGACACAAGATGAAAATTTTACCCAGGGAGGGTAATAGAATACAACTTCACCACAACATAGGTACTTCCGCCACAGCGCAATTTGAATAAATTGGGTTAAGAGTTGTAGGAGGCATACCCATTGGGTGCCATATAGGCTAGCCACGATGAGGGTCCAACTCGCTGCAATGATAGGTCCCAAGACCACCTTTGCTATGATGCAAAAGCCCTGAGTCATGGCGCAAGGTTTGAATTGTCATTTTTGAGCTCCACTAGTCACTTATGCCATAGCGCGAATATAACATGTCATGGTGTGAGTCCCCAAACTTGGTTTTTAGGTTTCAGTAACCAACTTAGACATGGCAGGGAAGGTCCAAGTCATGATGAAGGTTCTAAACTCTTATTTTTGACTTAGAAACCTTGAATTTCACTATGTTAAGGTTATGTAATAACTTAGGAATATTATAAGAGGATTTTGTAAATTGGAAATCAATAGTAACATATATCAAGGTTCAAAGTTCCTCACTTTTTCCTAACCTAATTAATTGTAATGACTTTAGATCTTGATTTATAATCATTAATTATGCAATTAAGCCTAATCACGACAATTAAGAATTAGGGTTGTTATAATGTATGTGTTCAATTATAATCTGATATGAAACCTCTATTGGAATACATATTTAAATGATATTATTATTGGCTTTTGCACTCTTTGCTATCAAAATTTATAAACTTGCTGAAGTATGGTAGTTAAATGGGTGAAAATCAACACTTAAATCCTCTGATTGGTTATGATAGGTGTGTTTAGTAATTTAAGTAGTTGTATGCTATTAAAACATTACAACTTAAGGTAGAATGGCCTTAGAATGCTACTAAAGGGAGAGATGGGGTGTTTGGGACAAAATTTAAAGAGTTTAAGTGCAAAATAAAGTTAAGCCACAACTAAATCTATATAAGTAGTGGCTAAGAGTCACCCAAAAGCAAGGAGTGTCGCAGTGTATGTGTTTGAGTTGTGGCACAACAAAAAAATTTTACCTTACAAGGGCACCAGAGAGTAACCTCACCATGGCGAAAATTAAGGATATCAAAATAAACTTCTAGTAGCTTGATAAACACGTTTTTCTATATATTTTATTCTTCTAAACTTGGGCATTTTGATAATGAATTATAGTGTCAAGACTTTAATTAGATAAGATTTTATTTTAGTAGTCATTTCTATATTTTAGGAGTTAATTTGCAAAATTTTGGAATTTTAATGCACAAATCTTTTTAAATGAATTTTGTGAAATATTTCTATTTCATCTTTTTCATTCTTTTTCTGCAAATTTTCAATAAAAATTTGGAGCTTGAATGGGAAATTGAATTGAAGGAGAAATGGAGCTTCAAGTGTGCATTTCTTAGAAAATAAAATTTAAAAATAAGAGAATGAAAAGGAGGTAGCACAATCATCATCATCCATCTTATTCATGAACATTCCACATAGGCACTCCACTTCATTCACAAGCTTCCACACACTTATGAGCAGCCATCATATCCAAAAGAGAAAGAGACTTGGATTCCATGTGGAAAGGAGCTTAGGCACAGATTATACACACAGCAACAGCTACGGGTTCCTCCATGTAGTTGCTATATGAGATGAGAAGCAGGATGGTTCTGTTTTGAAAAGGATGAAGAAGCTACATGGTATAAGAAGAAAAATACATGCAGAACACATGTTGGGCAGAACGTGCCACTATTTGAAAGGGAAGAATGTGAAGAATGTAGCTCTAAAATAGCAGAATGCACGAGTCCAAGCAAAAATAACATGGAGAAACACACATGCGATTCTAAAGTCGAATAAGATACTGCCAATGAGCAAGCAAGCAATGCACAAAACGTGAAACAAAGAACATTTTTTTGAGGGAGCTGACGTGGAGGAAGCATAAGTCTAGTTGGTTATTTAAAGAGAAGAGGCTATTGGTTCTGGTACTTTTTGAGGAGTAGAAACACAAAAGTTATATCAAGAAGCAAGCTCCAGCTTGAAAAGAGAAGAAGAAGACTTGAAATGCAAAGCCACGAAATGAACACGTAAGGATTGACGTGGGAACCAAAGGCTAAGAATAAAAGTAAAAGTAGCACGTGAAAGGGAGAATGAAGAGCACGTAATTAGAGGGAACGACAAAAATAAAGGAAGCAGCAACCACATAGAAGAGTTTCACATGGGGAATAATTCAAGAAGAAAAAGTAGAAAGTAATTCATATGGCAATTAAAAGAAATGCATATGTATTGGTTTGACATGGAATGAGATGTGATACATTCAGTAACACATGAGAAAGAATTAAATGGAAAAGCCACGTGAAAGGAAAATTGACGTAGATTGCATACAGACAGAACACTATTTTGAAGGAAATCCATCTCATCCATTCATTGAGAGAGGCTGGGCATGTGAAATGATTAATGAAACATGTGAGGGAGGCTGGAGGCAATAGATAATCCATCAAATAAAATAACACATGGAGATCCATCATCAAATAGATACGCATTCATCCATTCCATTCACACCATCCAGATGCTCTGTCGTCCATTCCATTTACATACACTAGCAGCCACGCCATATCCATTTCATCCATCTCCCTCCATTTTTCTTCCACATCAACATTAATTTCCCTTGTGGTTAGCTAAGAGGAAGGCTCTTAAGTTGAAGCTTGAATCCAAGGATTAGAAAAGGATTTTTAGCTAAGATTCTTATCTCTTTTTACACTTTTCTATTTTCTTGTACATGCTTGGTTGAGATGTATTAGATTAGGATTAGTGTAGTTTGTAATTAGTAACTGGTTAGACACTAATTAGAAGAGCAATTGATGTTTTAATTGATTAATTTTAGTGCTAGATTTTCATTTTCCTACCATTTTCCAAGTGTGCAATCAAGGTGTTTGATAAAATGCTTATTAGAATTGGTGTGCTTAATCGTCTAATTTGAGGATTCATTGGAGTTTGATTAGTTAATTGAATCTTATAGGGTGTTAATTCAGAGGCTAATTGATCAATTAATTACTCATTTAAGTGTTAAAGATCTTAATCACAAGAATTAGTAATTTAATGGGAGTTGAGGTCTCAATTAACATCAAGTTGCTACTTTCTTGAATCTTGAGTGGTAATTCAAGATCCCTTGCCAATGAACATAATTAGAGACTCTTAGACCAGAATCAATTATAATTGGATTAGGATAAGGATAATGGATACCAAGAGATGAATCCAAAGCTAATCACAAGTCCATTATTAATCATAATTCATACAATTAGGTAGCAATTAGGAATTTTAATTCGATTTCATTTTACTTAGTTTAATTAGATAAAAAACTCCCTTAATTTAGGTAGTTCTAGGATCCTTTAACATTTGGAAAACCAATTAAACATTAAACTCCATTTTCAAGGGAGATAACCTAGGTTGTGCCACTAACTATGAAATTTAATCCAACCTAGTTTTATTTTGAGGGTTACGCGACACAACCCATCATAGCTCATCTTGTCACAGTACAAGGGAAGCTTATTGCGGCACAGATTAATAATTTTTAAACACTATGGTCCAATGAGTAGCTTTGCCAAGGTGTAGGTATACTAAGTCGAGGCGCAAGTCTAAAAACTTAGTTTATAGGTTCTAGTACCCAACTAAGCTATAGTGGGAATGTTCAAGTAATGACGTAAGAAACTAAACTCCTATTTTTAGCCTAAAAAATCTAATTTTCTTAAGGTTAATGGTATATAATGTCATGAAAACAATTATAAAAGGACTTTGGGAGTATAGAATAAGTGATAAAATAAATCAATGGTTTCATTCAATAACTTAAATTACTTATCAGCTTAATTCAGTTTGTTCTTGAATCAATAATCCTTAATGATGCAAAGTTCAAAGTCCTTCACTATGTTTCCTAAATAGTTATTTGTGTTAACATTAGACCTGGATTTATGACCATTAATCACGCAATTCACCTTCTTAGTTTCACACTCACACCTTGATGGAGGTGTCTCACTTGAGCCTAGACACATCAAAGAGCATAAATTACTCTCTCATAACTTAACAACTCTTAGGAGTTCTTCAGAGCAAAACCTCCTAACATACAAGAACCTAGGAGTTCTCTCTCTCTCTTTAGAATGCCACTAATTCTTCCTCTTTCTTAAGTTCTCATGGTAGTGGAAACAACATTTTCAAGGAAAACAAAGAGGTTCAAGGATGTTTTCCACTTTCCCTCTTCTGAGCCATGCCCAAAACCCCACTAATCTCACAAACAAAACCATAGAAAGAGAGGGCAAAGAGAGGAGATCAATATTCTAAGAAGAAATGAGAGAAACTTGCTTACCTTTCCTTTGCTCTTCCTCCTTCTCTTGGTCTTTCTCACTCTCCACGCCTCTTTTCTCTCATTGGGTCAAAGTCTAGGGCAAATAAGAGAGAAAGAATGAATTGGGGCATTTAAAGGAGTCAAATTCTCGCTTTTTACTCATTTCCGGACTGACCCTCACTATGGTGAAAATTAACCTTCGCTACGGTGAGCTCGTATCAGCTACCTTCGCTATGGCGAGTTTTAACTTTCGCTACGGCGAGCACGTATTAGTTCCCTTCGCTATGGCGAGGTTTCACCTTCACTATGGCGAGCTCGTATTAGTTCCAAACCCTCACTTTCACTATGGCACATGCTACGGCAAGCAGCCCCCTAGTTTTTGTATGGAATGCCCGCACTCGCTATAGCTAGAAGCACTTTTGCTATTGCGAACAGGCACTCTTGCTATAGCAAGACCATTTCTTGCTATTGCGAGCAGACTTAGGAAAATTTCTGAGTTTTGAAACGTTTTAGCTTTCTACTTTCTTTTCCTTTTCCCTTTTCCCAGTTGTTACATCCACATTGCACATTTGGACATTATAAACTCAAAATGTATTCTAAAGCTCATACATCATATCCATAGTTATAAACATCACATAATAGCATATTTATACATGTATCAAGGTTCATAGACTATCTACATCATCATATACATCAAGGTACATAAGTATGGTTCCAACATAGCTAAAACTAGACATATACTTGTCAATCTCCCTTCTTCATGGTTGTTGGCTCTCATTGGCATATTCACTTGGTCCACCTAGCATGTGAGATCATTAGAGAGGAGGGGATGAGATTCAAAAAATCCCAATAGCTCATTTCCTATTCAATCATACATAATATGTGCAAAGCAAGCTTTACAAATGCATGCATGGGGAAAATGGAAGACATGCATATTTCAAAAACAATCTTGGCATGTGAATCAATCATACAAGACATCCAAGAGCTCACCAAGTGCTTATATTGGCCTCACACTTCTCCACATGGATTTTGGACTTACCTCACCCATTCTTTAAGAGCTTTGGACTCAACCATACTCTTGGGAGCCACTTTGTTTTTGGGAGACTCTTTACTTTATCTTAACCAAGCTCAAGGGTTCTTGGCTCATCCTCACCCAAAGGAAGAGTTCTTGGCCTCTCCACACTCAAGAAAACTCACACAAGCATCCTGTAATTATTTGAAAACAAAACATGGCATCAAGCATCATGGCATATAAAAGCATGCTAGCATACTTTTCAAAGCTTGAAAATACACATACACACATTCTAAAACAAGCTAAACACACATCCATGCATGAGAGAAGGTGGAGAGAGCTACCTTGTGTATATTCACACACTTTTTCCTTAGCTTTCAAGCCTCTTCTTTTGGCCACACACCCACGAGTTGGTGGAGATAGTTTCTCTTAGCCTAGATACAATTTGTGGGAGCCAATTAGGTTTATGGAACACATTCTAAGGTTACACAATATGCTTAAACTCTAGGTTACTCTAAAACCCCCATTATGGTCCATATTTACACCTAATGAAGCAACACCCCTCAATTGATTTCTAGGCCTCATTCTTTCCTTTCACATATAATTCTTGACTCCTTTTAAGCCTTTTGGAGTTATCACATCATTAAAACAAAAGGCCTAGCACCATGTTGCTTCTTTAGGTCTTAATAGGGAACCTAAGACACCAAATCACTTTTCATGAGTTCTAAATTTTTTCCAAAGCCTCCCTTCATTTTTATTCATCAAATATGACTCAAGAATGGCCTTAGAAAAATTTAAAACTCTCCTTAGCACCATAGAACATGCTTGGCCGAGACATGCCTAGGTGTTAGGCTTCATAGAGTTTTCTTTATTTTCTTGAGGGGAAAAGCTTGTGGGGAGCATCTTTGGTGTCTCAAGAACTCATTTATACTCTAACCTAGACCTAGGAAGTATCACATAAATTCAGAATTTGAAAGGTGCATTAGAAACCCTAGGTTTTGCATCTTGAATCCTAATGCCTATTTCATGGTTTCCTTTGCATATTCTTATTCCTCTCCATCAAATACCTAAGAATCATGCTTGGTTGGGCTTGAAAATCTTATCTTCTTAAGGTTAATAGGCTAGGTCAACATGGAGAAGAAGGGCCATGGAAGATATCAACCATAGGATGCATTTTTACCTTGTTTTCTTTCTTAGTTTGGCTTGAATCTTGATTTCTCCAAGGTCCTCTCTTCAAATCCGAACTTTCTCTTGAATATCTCCCTTGAATCAGATTTATAAACCTCATTTTAATCCAAGGAAACAAAGGAGAAGGGAGGAGAGGAGGTGTTTAGATGAAGAAAAGCAAGGAAAGTCACCATGAAAACATACCTTACACTTGGCTTTCTTCCTCCTTCCTCTGCCTCTCTTGGGCGCCTCTCCCTTAGGGTTTTTCTTATGATTTGAGGCTGGAAAATCTGAAGTGAAATGAGGGCAAGTGTGACGACCCTAATTTCTTATCATCATAATTAAGGTTAAACATGTGATTAATCATCATAGGACATGAAAATGTGGACAAATTTAAACCTTAATGTGATTAGAGTCATCAATCATACAATTACATACACCTATGTTAATAAGGGAATTAAATATCCATTTATAAGCCTTAGATTCCCTTACTCATCAATTAAAACTCATCCTAATGATTCTAGATCATCTCTTATGGTTAACATAAGGAAAACCAAGGTTTTCTAGTTAATATAAGTGTTTCAGCATGTTAGCCGCGGCCAAATTACCCTTCGCCACGGCCAATTCCTTTCTGTTTTACCCCTTTCTTCTTCACTAGTTTCGCCGTGGCGAGTTGGACCTTCGCCACGGCCAACCTACATGGCGCCGCGGCGAAGAAGCCTCTTGGAGCTTCCTCACTCGCCTCTCGACATTAGCCGCGGCCAATTCCACCTTCCGCTGTGGCCAATTCCTCTCTGGAATGCCGGGGACATTTTCTCAAAAGTTAGCCGCGGCGAATTCCCCTTTGGATGACTCCTAGTTTAACCTCTCAAATTTCGCCACGGCCAATTAACATATCGCGGTGGCGAATTCCTCTCTGGAACTCTCCCTGGGCAACTCCGCCTCTATTGGCCGCGCCCAACTAAATTTTAGCTGCGGCTAAATTCCTCCTGAGCCTATAACTCTGAAATTCTTGCCTCTTACTCTCCACTCTCTTTCCATTAACACCTTAGGGCTCCTCTAACTTCATTATAGGGCTCAAATGTCCTTCATTAGTCTAATTTAACCAGTTAATCTATCCTCTTTAAATCAAGATTCAAGGATCATTTTCTTTTCTCTAATTACCCTTTGTCAGTAAGTCCATTGATCAGTGATTTGTCATACAACAATAACATGAATTCCACAAGGCTCATTCAGATAACATAAATCCATACATCAATCTCTAATTTAAAGTAAGGCCTACTCCTTCATAAATACACATTACATTATCAAAATATAGACTCCTACACTTGGCAATACAGATACCTGATGATGTTATACAAGACTTAACAAAAATTAGCATCTACCTTATTCTACTCAGACCAAGTGTAGCTCCCCCACACCGGGCCTCAACTCATGGATGTTCATCCACTTGCTTACCCTTATCCTTACCCGAAGAACCTTCACCTAAAATTGTAATCCCATAACACGGGGTGAGATATGAATCTCAGTAACCAAGATAATTCCATCATATAATCTAGTTTAATTAACATATATGCATGAATCAAAATCAACATCAGAATCATATCAGTCATCTCAGCAAATGAAACAATTAGGCTATCATGATTACTATCCCATACTAGTAATCATATATTTAACATGTTAAAGGCCATTAACACTAGGAGAGGCCCGTCCACGGCACCTACTCCCCCTTGAGCACACCAGGGCTCAGTGCATCTGGGGTTTGATCATAACCCGGTGCCCAATCGTGGCACATGCACAGGTGGCAGCCGCACCACAGCTCCACCATGGACTCACAAGGTCCAATCATCATACAACAGATAGCCAACCAATTCATTCAATAATTTTCAAATCATTCATATACAACAAATATGAAATTAAACAGATACATGCATGGAATTAATGTAAACCCCGGTTACCTCACTTGTAGACAAATTTTGCAACAGCCACCACAGATACAATATCTCCCTATAACCAGAACATCAGATGATTATTACTCTAATTCATCATTAGCAGTTGCAATAAGTACTTAAGAGATTTTAATGCTAATAACTACCTAAAGAGCACTTACCCAATCACCACTAATCCTAAATTCGGATTAAAGTGTCCTCTACCAGAAATCTCAATAATCCACCCAAAATTCTAAGTAAATTCGTACTAAATTAATACCCATAATATTAATCAGCTATGGGGGTCTCAAATTAACAAGGAAAGTATCAAAATTGGGGGTTTAAACTCATCTAACACCAGCCCCAACCTCAACATACGAATTTCTCTAAGAAAATCCCCAAACACCTACATTTCAGATTTTGGGTAGGATGAAAATTTTTCCAAATGAAAAACTAATCAGACCAAATTAAAGAGAAAGATGGGGGGATTAAGTTGTATAACTATTACCTTGGCCAAATCTTGCTCTAAGTGTGTGAAAATGCAGAATTTTTGCCCCAAACCCTAGCCTCCTTCTCCACCTCCGAATTTCACTTTTGAGTTTCAGCAAATGGGATAAGTGGCTGAAGTATTAGGGTTTTAGATGGGTTTAAGTTGGGTCAAAAATGGGTTATGGGTTGCTCCAAGGTCCAAGTTCAAATGGGCTTTAGACTTTAGCTTATTGGGCCAGTTTTCACTTGTTGGGCTACAAAATTCTTTTGGGCCAGTTTAATACATTGGGTTGCTGAAGTTTTATGGGTTTTAGGCCTAATTTGAAGGGCTCAAGGGCTTGGGTCTGCACAAGGGTAATTGGGCCTTCATTAGCCTCTTATCATGATTCATTAATTTGGGCCTAGATGTAAATCTCTATCCTAAATGATTCTCAAACCCATGCTAATGATTTATCTCTTTAAAAATCCCCATTCATTTAACTTGCGTAATCATCCCATATTAATTATCCTTAATTAATCTAAATCTATGATTAACACCTTAATTAATCTCGGGGTATTACAGCAAGTGTGAGGCGCCACTTATATATAGGTAGGGAAAAGTGACATTTTCAAAAATTTCAATTTTACCCTTCATACTTTGCATTTTCATTTCTCCTTTGTTTTAGCTCCTTTTTGAGAACTGTCTTTTCCATTATAAAATTTGGGTTCCTAATTAAGAAAAATGCCTTTGGAATCACTCAAATCGGAGCTAAAACCTTCCCAAACGAATCTATCAAAGTTCGAGGCACACTGACATTAGAAAACGCCCACCAGAGGGACTTTAGCTGTCCCAGGGCCTTCCATGGTTTTTAGGGCCTTTGAGAACCCTAAGAAACTTAAAACTTTTATTTAAAAAGCCCTCCTGTGTGAATTCCAAAAGTTGCTCGAAATTACAAAAATGCCATTACATTGCGTAAGCTTTTTGTAAGAAATTGTTTATTCATTCTAGCTCTGTGTTTTCTTTCTGCCTAAGCCTAGGATTCTTATTTTTAGGAGCCTAGAATGCTTCCCAAATTCTTTAGGACCTTAACTACATCATCTTAGGGGACTTCTTTTTATATCTAGTGAATTTTGTTTGTTAATAGAAAAATTGTACGTTACGTTTCTCACGTTTTTTTTTAATTTTTAGAGAACCAGATGTTACATGTTCTCTAGCCATACATACTACTGATTAGTGTCCATAGCTAGACAACAAGGTTGAGACCTATGTTAGGATCTTTTCTGGAAAGCCAATGCAGCATGGACAACACAGATATGATCCATATTCCTACACCTATAATTCGGGGTGAAGAGATCACCCAAACTTAAGGTATGGAGGAGGACAACAACAACAGAAGTATAATACTATAGGGCCAAGTACATAACCTCCATAGCATATGAGATAATCTATTCCAATATAGGATGAGTCTAGTAAGGGAAATAGCCTAGAAAGGAAATAACATAATGAAATTCAGTATAGTTAGGAAATGCAGAACATTCAAACATAGATTGGTCAGTTAGCAACCTCAATAAATGAGATAAGAAGTCAAGGGTCAGGGAAATCACCATCACAAATAGTGGTTAATCCTAGAAGTAGTAATGTCAATGCCATCATCATTAGGAGTGGGAAGGAAATTCATGGGTTCTCAGATATTACTATTATAGATAAGTTGACATTGGCAAAAACATATATTGCACCAGATGGGCTTCAAAAGGAAGAGGAGTCAAAGAAGATTTTTCCTTTCCTGTAACACCATATCTATAAACGGTCTCAGCTCATGGTATAATTGCGTCATTGAAAGCTAAATTAATACATTCTTGGCTTAATGGACCATGTCAGCTTACCAAATTCATATTCATTCAGAACACATTTGTTAAACCAGAATTATCATAATTTGAAGCTCAAACTTTGGGTCCAAGCCATAGAGCACAAAATTGCACTACATTTTGGATTTTGTCATGAATTCCATATTTTGATATGAACTTTGAAAAATTATAACTAATTCTAAAAAAATCCAAATCATGCAAGCGATAGCTTTTTAGAAAGCATTAGATGTCATATAGTGGTCATAAAAATTTTAAATCAAAACAACCACATTTGCCCTATGAAAACTGATGGTACAATACATTAGGTCTAGTGGTCATTCTGTAGTAGACCTAGAACTTCACATATTAATTTCTCCCTCTACAGAGCTCCAAATTAGGTGCTCTAAGTGGCTATGGAAAGCTTATGATGTATACTATATGTTTGTAAAATTTCAAGAGCATTTTACTTCATTTGTCCTCTAAGTGATATAGAAAAGAAAACTAACTACATGAATAGTAACAATGGCAGTTTCTACATAATTTGGCCAACTTTGAAAAATATTAATAAATTCTCTAAAAATAGTGCTCTTTAGCTCTATCAAAAACTCTAGATGAGACCTGTTTTCTTGCCAAATTTCATGCACAAACTCGTCCATTTAGTCAGTTTGTTGTTTAGGTCAAGAAAGTAGCCAATTTTGGAATCATAATAGGGTCAAAGTGCACCAAATGGCCATCTGCTCATACGATGACCATTTGAGCACATCCAAAAGTATAAATGCAGTATATAGAAGCATCCCAAATGATTCAAATCATCATGAAACTCATACTCACCTTTCCACTTAAATTCATACACATGTATTCTATGGTCCTAGGATGGCAAAAACTTACATACTTATGAATTTGATTCCAAATTCCATTCATACTTTATAGTTGCAAACTTTTTATATATGCTCCAAGGTTTACATCATATAAACATTATATATATACAAACTTTGACATCAAAATGCATAAATTTCCTATTCTATTATCAAACTCTCATTCTTTAAGGTGCTGGGCTCCCATTTCTTGCTCCATGAGATTCACCTAGACATGGTTAGACATAATATAGGGAAGAGTGAGATTCAAAGAATCCTAATAACTCTTTTAACCCTTCAAGCATATATACATGGCACATTTTCATGTCAAAGAATGCAATTATGTCATAAAAGTCTCTTATAAACATACATAAGCATATTTTCATGTCACATAAACTCATACAAGTCAAAGATAGACTCTAGGGCTTTTGGTCTAGCCTCACCCAATTCTTTGGGACTTTTAGATTTGCCTCACCTACTTTTAAGGACTTTTGACTTAGTCTCACTCTTTCATTGAGAATTTTGGCTTTCTCTCCCCTATTCTTGGGGACTCTGGCTTTTTCTCACCCATTCTAAAGGACCGTTGGCATAACCTTACCCATTCAAGTTATCTTGCATTCAAAACATGTTTCAAGAAGCATAATGGTACCATAGCATGAATTCAATGGCTATAAACATATCTCATGGTTAAAACATACACACAAGTATCCAATGACTATCAAACATCTAAGACATGCATGTAAGAAATGACAAAGAGCTACCTCAAGTCAAGAAGCACACTTTTTTTCCTTGAGTTTCTCCTTCTCCTTCTCGACTACACACACAACTAGGTAGGGCTTGATTTGCTTGGCCTAGATATATCAAACAAGACACAATTACATCCTTGGAAGAAGTTCTAATTTTACATAAACTCTATGCAAGCTTACTTTATCTTATGGTATAGTTATGGTTCCCTATAAGTGCATAATGAAGCAACCCCTAGAATTCATATTCTTGACTCCAAGTTCTCATTTAATCTAAGTCATATGACTTTATTTAAACTTAATAGAGTCATCTCCAATTCACTTCAAGGAGCCTAAACTTAAGTTGCATCTTTATGTCCTAAAAAAGAAATCTAAACTTCCATCTCATAAACCATGGTTTCTAAATTCAAACCAATGGTTCTTTTGGTATTTATTAATCATATCTAGACCACTTCTATCCTTGGAATAAAACAAAAATCTCCCTAGGTACTTGTTCTTATCCTTGGCTAAGACATAGAGCAACTTAGGGACCCATGGAGTTTACTTGGTTTTTCTTAGGGAAATGGTACTCTTGAAGCATCCTAGACCTCTTACATAGGCTAAATTATCCTTAGAAAGCTTAAAGAATTGCTAGGTGCAACAAAATCCTTAGACATTACAACTTGAATTCTAAAGCTTGTCTTTTAAATCTAATTGTGTATTCTTACTTCTCAAGCCTTAAAACCCTTGTTCCTACTTTGTTATGACTAGAAATCATTCTCTCCTTGATGGTTTAGGGTCGGCCAAAAAATCACCACAAGAAGAAGCAACTACGAAGAAGCAAAGAAAGCTATGATATTTACCTTGGTTTTAAGCCTTTTCAAGAGCACTTTCACTTGTTTCTACTCTCTCTCTCAAAGTCTCTCTTCCTTTTACTAACCTAGCCATGGAATAGCTCTAAATAAGTCATCAAAACCATGAGAGAAAAGAGGAGAAAGAGGAGAAGAAGTTTAATAAAAGGGAAGCATGAAAAAGTGATGGTTTCTTACTCTTTTTGCTTAAATTTTCTTCCTTTCATTTCTCCTTCTTGTGTGCCACTTTAGGGTGTCTTAGAATTTGGTTTGAGGTAGAGCAAAGTCAGTGAAAATGAGAGGAGGGTGTGGGACATGATATATAAGAAGCTAGGCCAAGTTATAACACTTTTTCAAAATTTTCATCTTGTCCTCTTTCTTGGTTCTTTCCATTTAGGCTCATTTCAATTCTTTTATGAAAGTTGTCTTTTTCATTATGAAATTTAGGTCCTCTAATTCATAAAACATCTTTGGTTTCACCTAATTTGGATTAAAATTTTCTCGAATGAATCAGTCAAAATTTTGGTCAACTAATAATATAAGTGTAAACTAGAAGGTTTTAACCATTTTAGAAGTTCTTATGGTTTTTAAGGCCTTTAAGAATGCCAATAAACTTAATTTTTTCATTTAAAGATCCCTCCTTTGAGTTTTCTAAAATTTTTTCAAAATTACAAAAATACCACTGCCTTTTTGTTAAATGTTATTTAGCTATTCTTCCTCTAGTTTTATGGCACCTTTAGCCTTATATCCTCATTTTTACATGTCTAGATTATTGCTCTAATTCTACTTGGCCTCTAATAATTTAATTTAAGGGATTTCTTTTTATAATTTCCTTAGTTTATGGCTTTTAGAATAAGCAGGTGTTACATTTCCCACGTAGACCTCCCCAAGGAAAGAGACAAGCTAACGCAGAACTTGAAAAGGGGATTTTTGAGACCTTAAAAAACATTGAGATCAATATACGTTTACTAGAAGCCATTAAGACCATTCTTAAATATGCCAAATTCCTTAAAAAAAATGTGTACCAATAAGAGGTAGCTAAGAAGGAATGAGAAAATCAATTTTGGTAAGAATGTTTCAACACTTATACAGTCAGCAATACCCACTAAGTGTCAAGATCCAAGTACTTTTACAATACCTTGCAATATTAGAAATTTGGAGTTTTTTGAAGCTTTAATTGATCTTGGTGTTGCTATTAATGTAATGACTAAATTAGTGTATTCATCTTTGCAGGTGGGACAATTAAAGCTAATTATTGTAACACCATAATTTCCTAACTCATTTCATCACAATCCCATGCTTTATGTGATGCATTCCATGAAGGAAGTAAAAAAAATCTATTAAAATAATACATTATTTGGCATTACATCAAGAATAAAAATTTCATTCGGTGTTACGTGGATCATGTGAGCTCATACATCACATTCTCATATTTAATTACATGACTACAAATCATTTCCATCATCAATTATGCCCTACATCTCGTGGAAGTCAATTGGAAGCATAAAATATACATATTCATTTTCGGCCAGAATTTGCTCATTTCTGTCACAAAATTTGGAAAATCATAACTAATTCTAAAAAAATAAAAATCATGCATTCTTGCCCATTTTAGAAAGCTACACATGTATACTTCATAATAAAAATATTTTTAGACTATAACATCCAATATAAAGATGTTTGACATTCAAAAAGATCTAGAGGTCAGGCTATCCATTTGTGCTATCACATAATTCTGCAACAAACTTCAAAAATATCCAATTAATTTTAAAAAATCAAATCCATGTAAATGATACCAATATGGAAATCTGTGGATGTTAACTAGAGGAAAAAAATAACTCCAGAGTAGTTCAGGCATGCCCAGACCTTAAAACTCAATCAAACAGTACCTGAGGTCAGGGGAGCACTTGGTATTGGATAGATTTTTGAAAATTCATATCTCCCTCTCTAAACATCCAAATGAGATGCTTTTAGTTGGTAAAAGTCACTAGGAATGTGTAGTGTCTTTGTATAAAATTTCATAGCAATTGGATATCATTTGTTCCCTGTGTAACAAATTTCATTTTTTGACTTGAGTGAACAGTGACATGACTAAAACTAGAAAATTTGCCAACTTTGAAAATTCATCAAATATTCTCTAGACCTCTAAAAATTATGTTCTTTAGCTTCCTAAAAAGATCTCAACAAGCTATAATTCCATGCCAAATCTCAGATCATGAAGAGCTCATTGGATTAAAAAGTGATGTAGAGTTCCATTATGGTCAATTTTGGCTCCATATAGGATACCAAAATGTCCAAATGGCTTTCCTTGGGATTTGGAATCTCTTGGGTAAGTCTCAAAACATAATTAGGACTTATGTGAGCTTTCCAAATGGTCCCAACCCTCATGCATCTTATTTTGGCCATCTCACTCACACTTATACACAATTCTATAATACCATTCAAGAAGCTACAATACCATAACATGCTCAAATTGCATTCTAGTGATCACATAATATATTCTCCCATTTATACATGACATATTATCATAATTACATGTTTTTACAATATCATAATACATATACATCTATTGGTTACATCTTTTGCCATTTGTATGGCCTTAAAGTAGCAAAATTCAAGCACTTTCATGTCATCTTCTTATCTTCAAGGTAGTTGGCTTCCATTACCTTGTCCACTTAGTTTACCTAGTATGTTAGAACATTGGAGAGGAGGGGATGAGATTCAAAGAATCCCAATAGCTCATCTCCCATTCAATCATACAGAATGGATGCAAAACAAGTCTCATAAATACATGCATGGTCATGTTGACATGTGCAAACATTCAAGAGACATTTTCATCATTTGAGAAAGTCATACATGGCATACAAAGGCTTACCAAGCAAGTAGATTGGCCTCACCCATTTACTTGTGGATTTTGGACTTGCCTCACCTATTCTTTAATAGGTTCTTGGACTCAACCATGCTCTTGGGAGTCAACCTTACTTTTGGGAGACTTTTTATTTTATCTCAACTAATCTTAAGGGTTCTTGGCTCATCCTCACCATGGCTAAGGGTTGTTGGCCTCACCACATTCAAGCAAATCCAAGTACACATCATAAACATCATATGAAAGCATATTGTAACATCATGACACCATGGAATCAAAGTCATGCTAGAACACTTTTCATGGCTTAGAAATACACATACATACATTCAAAGACAAGTAGAGCAAGCAATCATGCATGAGAGAAGGAGGAGTGAGCTAACTTGGATACAATTACACACTTTTTCTCTTGAATCCAAGCTTCCTCTTTCGACCACACGCACACAAAAGTGTGGGAATGATTTCTCCTGGCCTAAACACAATTTATGGAAGCCAATTAGGTTCATGGAATTAATTCTAAGGCCACACAACTTGCTTAAATACTAGCTTGGTCTATAACCTCGTTATGGTTCTATAATTGCACCTAATGAAGCAACACCCTTAAATAAATTCTAAGCTCCATTATTTCCTTTCAAATATGATTCTTGACTCCTTCTAAGCCTCTTGGAGTCATCACACCATTATAACAAAGAGTCTAATTATATGTTACTTCTTTAGATCATATTATGGAACACAAAGCACCATCTCACTTTCTATGCTTCCTAAATTTTTCCCAAGGTTTCCCCTCATATTCATTCATCATATATGACTAAAAAATGGGCTTAGAAAAATTTAAAACTCTCCCTAGCTACCCTAACCTCCTTAGGCTGAGACCATGAAGCTTAATGGCCTTCATGGACTTTTGTTTTGTTTTCTTAAGGGGTGATGCATGTGGGGAGCTTCTAGGGATCTTAGGAACTCAATTAAACTCTTATTTAAGCATAGGAATCATTGTACGAAATCAAATTTTACAAGGTGCACATAAAACCCTAAAAATTACATCTTGAAATTCCATGATTTTTTGTTAATTCCCTTTACATTAATCTTCACACCCTTTTTCCTTAGAATCACCCTTGATTCTACCTAAAAATCAAACCCTCCTAGGGTTTCTTGAGTGGGGCAAAATGGTGGAGGAAGGGAAGGAAGGGGTATCAACCATGGAAGAAGAAATTACCTTATTTTCTTGCTTTTTCTCACTTAAGTCTTACTTTCTCTTGGATCCTCTCTTCAAATCCGAAATTTCCCATTAATATCTCCCTTAAAATAGATTTGTGAACTCCATTTTAATCAAAGGAGAATGGAAGAGAGGAGGTTTGGATGGAAGAAAACATGAAAAACTGCTAAGAAACTATACCTTAAACCTTTGATTTCTCCTTCTTCTCTCCCTTTGGTGCACCTAAACCCTAGCTTTCTTCTCTGAAATTGGGTAGAAACAATTGTTTCTAAATGAGTGAAGAAGGGTGGCGCCACCTATTTATAGGTGGAAGAGGATGGCTTTTCAAAAATTCCCATTTTACCTTTCGTTCTTGGCATTTTTGTTTTTCCTTTGTTTTAGCTCCTTTTTTAGAACCATATTTTCCATTATAAAATTTAGGTTCCCAATTTAGTAAAATGCCTTTGAAATCACTCAAATCAGGGCTAAAACCTTCCTAAATAGATCCATCAAAGTTCAGGTACACGACATTAGAAAATATTCACCAGAGGGGATTTAACTGTCCTAGGGCTTCCTGTAACACCATAATTTCTAGTTGATCTCATAACATGCTTATACATTATATCATTAAATCCATGAAGGAAGTAGAAAAAGTCTCTCAAAATAATCTATTTAATTGCACTGCGTCGTGTATAAAAATTCCATTCGGTGTCATATAGACCATGTGTGCTCATACAACACATTCCCATATTTAATTACATGGATACAACTCAATTGCATCATGAGATATGGCCTACAACTCATGGAACTCAAAGGAATGCCTGAAATAAACACATATATTATGCATGAAATAAACACATATATTTTCGGCCAGCTTTTGCCCCTTTTCTACCTTAACTTTGGAAAATCATTCCTAATTCTAGAAAAATTAAAATCATGCATTCTTGGTCATTCTAGAAAGCTACGAATGTCTACTTCATACTACAAATATGTTCAGAGCATAAAATCTATCAAAGAGGATGGTTGACATTCAAAATGGTCCAGAGGTCAAACTGCCCACTAGTGCTGTCATAGATTTCTGCAACAAATTTTAAAAATGTCCAATTAATTCCATAAACATCTAATCCTTGCAAATGATACCAATATAGAGAGATGTAGATGTTACCTAGAGGGGAAAAATATTTCTAGACTAGCTCAGGCAGCCCAAACCTCGAAATTAAATAGAACAATAACTTAGGTCGGACAAAACTCCTGATACTAAATAGAATGTTCAAAAATTCATATCTCCCTCTTTAGATCTCCAATTGAGGTACCTCTAGTTGTCATGAGTCACTATGAATGTCTAGTTTCTTTGTCTAAAATTTTGTGGCAATTGGACATCATTTGTACCTTGTGTGACATAATTCATTTTTGGACCAAATGAATAGTGCAGCAGACCAAAACCAAAAAATTTGCCAATTTTGAAAAATTCTCAAATATTTTGTAGACCTCCAAAAATTATGATATTTAGCTTCCCAAAATGCTCTCAACAAGCTCTAATTGTATGCCAAATCTAGATCAAGAAGAGGTCATTTGGCTAAAAAGTGACAGGATTCCATTATAGTCAATTTTAGCTCTATGTGAGGTACTAAAGTAACCAAATGATTTTTCCTAGGGTTTAGCACCTTTTAGGCAATTCTAAAAGCATGATTAAGACTTGTGTAAGCTGCCTAAATAGTCTCAAACTCCATGCATCTCATTTTGGCATTTCCATCCACACATATGCACATTTTCATAAACTCATTCATGAAGCTATCTTTGCCATACATACTCAATTCACATTCCATCATTCAAATAACACATACTTTCATTTCTACATCATATAATAGCATAATTACATATGTCTCAAGGGTCATAAACCATTTACAACAATAACATACATTATAGTTCAAAAAAGTATGTCAATCTTCCTTCCTCAAGGTAGTTGGCTTCCATTACTATGTCCACTTAGTCCACCTAGCATATTAGGTTATTCGAGAGGAAGGAATGTGTAACATCCCACATCGACTGGAAGGGGCCTGTGCTGAGGGCTTATAAGTGGGAGCGAAGCTCTCCCCACCAAGGCATGCTTTTGGGCTGAAATAAGAGTAAGCCTAAGGGATAAAACCCCTCCCTTCCCGGGTGAAATGAGAGTAGCCTGACGGGGGACGTAGGGGACAATACCGTGGAGGCTCTGTAAGTTATTTGGTATCAGAGCAATCTTGGCCCATGTGCGACCTGAGGACGGGTCGGCCCCAAGGGGGGTGGATTGTAACATCCCACATTGGCTGGAAGGGGCCTGTGCTGAGGGCTTATAAGTGGGAGCGAAGCTCTCCCCACCAAGGCGCGCTTTTGGGCTGAAATAAGAGTAAGCCCAAGGGACAAAACCCCTCCCTTCCCGAGTGAAATGAGAGTAGCCTGACGGGAGACGTAGGGGACAATACCTTGGAGCCCGATGTGGGACATTACAGAATGAGATTCAAAGAATCCCAATAGCTCATCTCCCATTCAATCATACATAATATATGCAAAGCAAACCTTAAAAATGCATGCATGGATATCATGGGAGTCATGAACATTCAAGAAGCAAGTTTGGCATGTGAACAAGTCATACAAAACATTTAAGAGCTCACCAAGTGTTTGGATTGGCCTCACTTTTCCTCATGGATTTTGGACTTGCCTCACCAATTCTTTAAGAACTTTGGACTCAACCATACTCTTGGTAGCCCACTTTGCTTTTGGGAAACTCTTTACTTTGTCTCAACCAATCTCAAGTTCTTGGCTTATCCTCACCATGGTTAAGAGTTCTTAGCCTCTCCACACTCAAGCAAACTCAAACAAACATCATGCATTCATTTGAAAATATAATATGTAATCATGAAATCATGGCATATAAAATCATGCTAGCATACCTTTCATGGCTTGAAAATACACATACACACATTCCAAGACAAGCTACACATACATCCATGCATGAGAGAAGGTGGAGAGAGCTGCCTTATATACAATTACACACTTTTTTCTTGGAATTCAAGCCTCCTCTTTTGGTCACACACCCACAAACTTATGGAGATAGTTTCTCTTAGCCTAGATACAATTTATAGGAGCTAATTAGGTTCATGAAACAATCTCTAAGGCCATAAAACTTGCTTAGATGCTAGATTGCTCTATAAGTTCCATTATGGTCCATAAATACACCTAATGAAGCAACACCCCTAAAAAAATTTCTAGGCTCCATTCTTCCCTTTCAAATATGATTCTTGACTCCTTTTAAGCCTCTTGGAGTCATCACACAATTAAAACAAAGAGCCTAACATTATGTTGCTTCTTTAAGTCATAATATAAAACCTAAAGTACCAAATCACTTTCTATAAGTTCTAAATTTTTTCCAAGGCCTCCCCTCATTTTCATTCATCATACATGACTCAAGAACGGCCTTAAAAAAATTTAAAACTCTCCCTAGCTACCCCAACCTTGCTTGGCTGAGACTATACCATTTTTTGGCCTCCTTGGAATTCTCTTTCTTTTCTTGAAGGAGGAAGCATGTGGGGAGCATCTTAGGGATCTTAAGACCTCATTTAAACTCTTAATTAGACCTAGGAATCATCATATAAAATCAGATTTTAGAATGTGCATACAAAACCCTAGAATTTGCATCTTGAAATCTAATGGCTTTTTGATAATTCCCTTTATATATTCTTAATCTCCACACCCTTTTTCCTTAGATTCATGCTTGGTTCTGCCTAAAAATCATCTCCTCCTAGGGTTTTCTCAAGTGTGACAAAATGATGGAGAAGGGAACCAAAGATGACAACCGTAGGAAGAGAAATTACCTTATTTTCTTGCTTTTTCTCACATGAATCTTGTGTTCTTTGAGCTCCTCTCTTCAAATTGGAAATTTCCCTTCAATTTCTCCCTTAAAATAGATTTATAAACTTCATTATAATCATAGGAAACAAAGGAGAAAGGAGGAGAAGAGGTTTGGAATGAAGAAAGCGTGAAAATCCATACCTTTCTACCTTGAATTTCTCCTCCTTTTCTTCCTCCTCTTGTGTGCCTCATCCCCTAGGGTTTTCCTCTGGTTTTGGGCAGAACATGGTCGTGAATAATGAAGGGAGAAGAAGGGTGCATCATATATATAGGTGGGAGTAAGCTACACTTTTCAAAAATTTTCATTTTGCCCTTCATTTTTGGCATTTTCGTTTCTCCTTCATTTTAGCTCCTTTTGGAGAACCATATTTTCCATTATGAAATTTAGGTTTCCAATTTAGTAAAATGCCTTTGGAATCACTCAAATCAGAGCTAAAAGCTTCTTGAATGAATCTGTTAAAGTTCAGGTGCATCGACATTAGAAAACGTCCACTAGAGGGGATTTAACTGTCCCGGGGCTTTCCATAGAGAATTTACTTAGGATAGAAATTGCATCTAGGCCTAAATTAATGAAACATGATGAGAGGCTAATGGAGGCCCAATGAGCTAGGTGTAGACTTAACCTAATTTAATGTGATGGAGACCCAAGATCCACCTTGTATAAACCCTTATAAGTAGCCCAATCACCCTTATGCAGACCCAAACCCTTGAGCCCTACAAATTAGGCCCAAAACCCATTAAACTTCAGCAACCCAATGTATAAAACTGGCCCAATGAAATTCTGCAGCCTAACAATTGAAAACTGGCCCAATAAGCAAAATCTGAAACCCAATTGGATTTGGACTTGGAGCAACCCATGACCCAGCCCCTTGACCCAACTTAAACCCACCTAAAACCCTAATGCTTCAGCCACTTTCCCCCATTTGTTGAAACACAAAGAAAATTCGGAGGTTGAGAAGGAGGCTAGGGTTGGGGGGCAAGAATTCTGCATTTTCACATACTTAGAGCAAGATTTAGCCAAGGTAATAGTTATACAACTTAACCCCCTCATCTTTCTCTTTAATTTGGTCCGATTAGTTTTCATTTGGAGGATTTTCACCTTACCCAAAATCTGAAATGTGGTTATTTGGGGATTTCTTGATGAAATTCGTAGGTTGAGGCTAGGGCTGATATTAGGTGAGTTTAAACCCCTCATTTTCATGCTTTCTTTGATGGTTTGAGACCCCCATAGCTTATTTATATTATGGGTATTAATTTGGTATGAATTTGCTTAGGATTTTGGGTGAAACATTGAGAATTCTAGTAGGAGATACTTGAATCCGAATTTGGGATTTGTGGTGGCTGTTGCGAATTTGTCTACAAGTAAGGTAACCGGGGTTTACATTAATTCCATGCATGTATCTATTTTAATTTCATATTTGCTATATATGAATGATTTGAAATGTTCAATGAATTGGTTGGCTATCTGTTGTATTATGATTGGACCTTGTGAGTCCATGGTGGAGCTGTGATGCGGTTGCCACCCATGCATGTGCTTCGATCAAGCACCGGGTATGATCAACCCCAGATGCACTGAGCCCTGGTTGTGCTCAATGGGGAGTAGGTGCCGTGGACGGGCCTCTCCCAGTGTTAATGGCCTTTAACATGTTATAGTATAATTGCTAGTATGGGATAGTAATCATGATAGCCTAATTGTTTCATTTGCTAAAATGACTGATATGATTCTGATGTTGATTTTGATTCATGCACATATGATAATTAAACTGGATTATATAATGGAATTGCCTTAGATACTGAGATGTGTATCTCACCCCGTTTTATGGGATTACAATTTCAGGTGAAGGTTTCTCGGGTAAGGATAAGGGCAAGCAAGTGGATGAACATCCATGAGCTGAGGCCTAGTGTGGGGAGGCTACACTTGGTCTGAGTGTAATAGGGTAGATGCTAAATTTTGTTTAGTCTTGTATAGTATCATCATGTATCTGTATTGCCAAGTGTAGGCGTTCATATTTTGGTTTCTAAGGATGTATGTATTGAGGGGTTAGACCTCATCTTAATTTGGTAATTGCTGTATGGATTCATGATATCTGCTGTAAATTATGTAGACCTACAATATGGCTATTAATGGAAATGTAACCATTGAGATATTGATATGAACCCCTATTGTATGGAACCCCATTGATTGAATATTTAAGGATAGCTGATGGTAGTTCATGTATAATCTGTTGTTGTTACTTTATAAACTTGTTGATAAAAGGTAATTAGAGGAAAGAAATGGGCATATAAGTTTTGAGTTAGTAATGGAAGCATAGCTAAGTAAATAAGGTAGATAAATGCCATTAGAGCCATATAAAATGAGGGGAAGTGACCTTAGAGTGTCCCTAAGAAGAGAAATGGAGTATAGGGGGCGAAATATAGGGAAAACAGCTACAGGAGGGAGTCACGCCGCGGCCAGGAAGGCTTCGCCGCAGCCTAAGAAGTGACAGTGGCGAGGGACGTCGCGGCTTGAGAAATCTCGCCGCGGTGCAGAGTGAAAATAATCGCCCAGGGGGTGACAGAACGTAACCTCGCCGCGGCGCAAGAAGTCTCGCCGCGGCGTGAGTCAAGGAAATTAATTAGGGAGGTTACAGTAGCAAAACTCGCCGCGGCACCACATAGGTTGGCCGCGGCGCAGATCCAACTCGCCGCGGCGTCAGGAAAATTCCAAAGAGCAACTTGGCTGCGGCGCAATAGTTCCAGGCCATGGCGCAAGATTAAAAACTTAGTTTTCGAGCTCCAGAACCCAACTTAGCCGCGGCGGAGAGATCCCAAGTCGCGGCGCAGGTCCCCAAACTCCTATATTTGACCTAGAAACCCTAATTTCAGTAAGGCTAATGTTAGGGAATAGCATGAGTACATTGGTGGGATGTTAATGTGGGTTGAAATTGATTAATGGATGAATCCTAAACCTTTAATGGTGGTACAAACCCTTCTATGCATGTTCCTGTTATGGTTTTTAGTTGATGATCCTAGTAGTATCAAGATTTAAATTTCCCCTATATTTTCTTAATGTGATTAGTTGTAACGACTCCAAACCTTGATCATTATTTATTAATTGTGTATTTAGCTATAATCACCAATATTAGAATTTAGGGTCGTCACAGTTGGTATTAGAGCAATGGTTCAGGCAAGTGTAGTTGATTTATATCTTTGTTGTTAGAAAACTTGGCAATCATGATGCATGCATGATAGGAATAGAAACATTATGACCTGATGATAACTCTTATACCTATACATATATTTGCCATGGGTGGAGTGTGTTTTGTTTACCTTGGGCTATAGTTTAATGGGGGATGCTTGTGGTTGTGCTTGTAGCATTGAAGAGTTAGATGGCTACCCATAGAGAAACAACTAAGATGCTGAGAGAGATGCAAGAGGCCATGGCTGCAATGGCCAACCGTATGAGGGAACAAGCTGAGGCCTATGAAACCACAGTGAGGGCAATGACTGACCGGCTTCAAGAGCAAGCCGAGGCTCATGCAGCGACTATACAAGTGCTACAACAGCTACATGAAAGTATGAATAAGCCGAATCAGGAGTTGCCAATGGAAAATCATATGGGGGCTGGTTATAACCTTGGTGTGGGACACCTAGGGGAGGATGATGACCTCTCTGTGGTGTTGTCCAAATTTAGAAAGGCTGATCCTCCATCCTTTTTAAGGGACTTAGACACTGATAAAGCCGAGAGGTGGCTTATGTAATTGGAAAAGATCTTTGGGGTTATGACTTGCACCACCAAACAAAAGGCCAAGCTGGCTATCTACAAGTTGGAAGGAGAGGCTGAGCATTGGTGGAGGAATGCCTCCAGATTGCTGATTGCAAGGGAGATACCCTTGACCTGGGAGAGCTTTTAGATGGCATTTGAAAGCAAATACTTCCCACCATTAGTGAGGGCTGACAAGGAGGCTGAGTTTAACTTCCTTGAGCAAGGGGATATAAATGTAGACTAATATGCGGCCAAATTCATTCAGTTGTCTCGCTTCTCCTCCTACCTGAAAAGGTTTGATGATGAGCCCTGGAAAGCTGAGAAATTTGAAAGAGGCCTGAAACCAAAGATCAAAGATAAAATTGTCTCTCTACAAATCTACAACTTTGATGAACTAGTGGAGAAGTTTAGAGTGACAGAGAGGGCCATGATGGAGAGTGAGGCTAAGAAAAAGAAGACCCTGGAAGGAAAACGTGACCGGGGCATGGAGCCCTTTAGGGGCGGAAGCAAGAAAGGAACCCATAGTGGGAGTGGCTCTTGAGGTAGGAGACCACCCCCAAGGAATGTCCCTCAAAGAAGAAGCATGGGACCACCGAGAATTGCAATGAGTGCCCCACCCACTTGTGCCAAATGTGGGAAGAACCATGGGAATGGGCCTTGTCTAGTGTGTTACAATTGTGGAAAGCCGGGACACTATGCGCGGACTTGCACAGTGTCATGTGAGTCGGCCTCATCAATTAAGCCACCTGTTCAGGGAAGGGTGTTCGCCCTTACGCAGCATGAGGCTAGTAGATCCCCTAGTCTGATCCGAGGTACTTTACCTGTCTATAATCATGTCGTAGATGCATTGTTTGATTCGGGTGCGACCCACTCATTCATCTCATATGACTGTGTTAAGCGTCTGGGTCTTAAAATTAGCCTGTTGCCATTTGAATTGTCTGTGTCCACCCCTACTGTACTGTACTATGATTACATCTGATGTATGCTTAAATTGTACTGTACAATTGGATAGCTGTTGTACTACCCTTGACTTGATTTGTATCCCTTTGTGTGATTTTGATGTAATCATTGGTATGGACTGGTTGTCTGCTAATAATGTGATACTTGACTGCAACCGTAAGACTGTTTCCTTATCTGCAAACATACCTGAAAGTTGTCCTGTGACTGAGCTTACTTGTGTGTCTGCCGCCCAAGCCAGGAGGTGCCTTAGGCGTGGATGCCAAGGGTTTCTAGTATTCTTTTCATTGCATGTTGAAGTTGAGGATAGGTTAGAGGATATACCTGTGATTAGGGAGTTTCCTGAGGTTTTCCCTAAGGAGTTTAGTGGACTACCTCCAGAGAGAGAGTTGGAATTTTCTGTTGATTTGGTACCCAGTACTAGTCCAATCTCTAAGGCCCCATATAGAATGGCGCCTGCTGAGTTGGCTGAGTTGAAGAGTCAATTAGAAGAGTTATTGGAGAAAGGGTTTATTAGGCCAAGTGTGTCTCCATGGGGAGCACCAGTGTTATTTATCAAGAAAAAGGATGGTAGCCTTAGATGGTACAAACCCTTCTATGCATGTTCCCGTTATGGTTGTTAGTTGATGATCCTAGTAGTATCAAGGTTTAAATTTCCCCTATATTTTCTTAATGTGATTAGTTATAACGACTCCAAACCTTGATCATTATTTATTAATTGCGTATTTAGCTATAATCACTGATATTAGAATTTAAGGTCGTCACAATTAAGACTTGTGTAAGCTACCCAAATGGTCTCAAACCTCATGCATTTCATTTTGGCCATTTCATCCATATATATGCATATCTCCATAAAGCCATTCATGAAGTTGCATTACCATAATATACTCAATTTATATTCTATCATTCACATAACACATTCTTTCATTTCCACATTATATAATACCATAATTACATATGTTCCAAGGGTCATAGACTATTTATAACAATAACATACATCATTAAGCATCATTATGGCTTTAAAAAGGCAAAAGCTAGGTATATTGGTGTCAAGCTCTCTTCTTCAAAGTGGTTGGCTTCCATTACCTTATCCACTTAGTCCACCAAGCATATTAGATCATTGGAGAGGAGGGAATGAGATTCAAAGAATCCCAATAGCTCATCTCCTATTCAATCATACATAATGGATGCAAAGCAAGTCTTGAAAATGAATGCATGGATATAATAGATGTCATAAACATTCAAGAAGCAAGCTTGGCATGTGAATAAGTCATACAAGAAATCCAAGAGCTTGCCAAGTGGATGGATTGGCCTCACCCTTTTCCTCATGGATTTTGAACTTACCTCACCCATTCTTTAAGAGATTCTTGGACTCAACCATTCTCTTGGGAGCCCACTTTGTTTTTGGGAGACTCTTTGCTTTGTCTCAACTAATCTTAAGGATTCTTGGCTCATCCTTACCATGGTTAAGAGGTCTTGGCCTCTCCACATTCAAGCAAACTCAAATAAACATCATAGCATTATTTAGAAACATAATATGTCATCATGAAATCATGGCATATAAAATCATGCTAGCATACTTTTCATGGCTTGAAAATACACATACACACATTCTAAGATAAGCTAAACATATATTCATGCATGAGAGAAGGTGGAGAGAGCTAGCATGCACATAATCACACACTTTTCCTTTTATAATTCCTTCCCTTGCTTCGGCCACACACCTACAAAAATGTGAGGAAGGTTTTTCTTAGCCTAAACACAATTTATGGAAGCCAATTGAGTTCATGAAACAATTTCTAAGGTCACACAACTTGCTTAGACACTAGGTTATTCTATAAACCCCATTATGGTCCATAAATGCACCTAACGAAGCAACACCCCTCAAATAATTTCTAGGCTTCATTCTTTCCTTTTAAATATGATTCTTGACCCCTTTTAAGCCTCTTGGAGTCATCACACAATTAAAACAAAGAGCCTAATAACATGTTGCTTCTTTAGGTCATAATATGGAACCTAAAGCACTAATTCACTTTTTATGAGTTCTAAATTTTTTCCAAGGCCTCCCCTTATTTTTATTCATCATATATGACTCAAGAATGGCCTTAGAAAAATTTAAAACTCTCCCTAGCTATCCCATCCATGCTTGGCTGAGAATATAGAGCTTATTGGCCTTCTTGGAGTTTTCTTTGTTTTCTTGAAGGAGGAAGCATGTAAGGATCATCTTAGGGATCGTAGGAGATCATTTAAACTCTTAATTAAACTTAGGTATCATCACATAAAATTAGATTTTACAAGGTGCATACAAAACCCTAGAATTTGCATCTTGAAATCTAATGATTTTTTGTCAATTTTCTTTGCATATTCTTAATCTCCACACCCTTTTTCCTTAGATTCATCCTTGGTTCTGCCTAAAAATCATCTCTTCCTGGGGTTCCTTAGGCATGTCGAAATGGAGAAGGAGGGAGGATGAAGATATCAACCATACGAAGAGAAATTACCTAGTTTCCTTGCTTATTCTTGCTTGAATCTTGCTTTCTCCAAGCTCCTCTCTCCAAATCTAAAAATTCCCTTAAGTTTCTCCATTGAATCAGATTTATAAACTCCATTTTAATCAAAGGAAATAAAGGAGAAGGAGGGAAAGGAGGTGTGGATGAAGAAAAACATGAAAAACTACCATGAAAATATACCTTTAAGCTTGAATTCTTCCTTCTTCTTCTTCCTCTCTTGTACACCCAAAACCCTAGCTCCCTTCTCTGAAATTAGGCAGAAAATTCTGATTCCAAATGAGGGAGAAAGTGGGGTGCCACCTATATATAGGGGTAAGAAAGTGGCTTTTTCAAAAATTTTAATTTTACCCTTCGTTCTTTACATTTTTGTTTCTCCTTTGTTTTAGCTCCATTTTGAGAACTATCTTTTCCATTATAAAATTTAGATTCGTAATTTAGTAAAATGCTTTTGGAATCACTCAAATCGAAGATAAAATCTTCCCGAACGAATCTATCAAAGTTTGGATGCACCGACATTAGAAAATGTCCACCGGAGAAGATTTAACTGTCCCAGGGCTTCCCATAGTTTTCAGGGCCTCTGAGAATCTCAGAAAACCTAAAACTTTTATTTAAAAAGTCCTCCTGTGTGAATTCCAAAATTTGCCCCAAATTACGAAAATGCCATTATGTTTCGTAAGATTTTCGTCAAAATTTGTTTCTTCATTCTTGCTCCATTTTTCCTTCCTTTTGAGGCTAGGATTCTCATTTTTAGGAGTCTAAAATGTTACTCAAATTTTTTGGAACTTTAACTAATTCATTTCAGGAAACTTGCTTTGAAAACACGCCCATTTCCTTTGTGATGACCCTAATTTCTTATCATCATAAATAAGGTTAAACACGTGATTAATCACTATAGGTCATGAAAATGTGGAAAAATTTAAACCTTAATGTGATTAGAGTCATCAATCATACCATTACATACACTTATGTTCATAAGAGAATTAAACATCCATTTATAAGCCTTGGTTCTATTACTCATCAGTTATAACCCATCCTAATGACTCTAGATCATCCTTTGTGATTAACATATGGAAAACTAAGATTTTCTAGTTAATATAAGTGTTTTAGCATGTTAGCCGTAGCCAAATTACCCTTAGCCGCGGCCAATTCCTTTCTGTTTTACCCCTTTCTTTATCACTAGTTTCGCCGCGGCCTTCGCCGCAGCCAACATACATGGCACCACGGCGAAGAAGCCTCCTGGAACTCCCTCGCTCGCCTCTCGATATTGGCCGCGGCCAATTCCTACTTCCGCCGCGGCCAATTCCTCTCTGGAATGCCGGGGACATTTTCCTAAAAGTTCGCCGCGGCTAATTTCTCTCTGGACGACTCCCAATTCGACCTCTCACATTTCGCCGCAGCCAATTTACATTTCGCCATGGCGAATTCCACTCTGGCACTTTCCCTGGGCAACTTCGCCTCTATTGGCCGCGGCCAACTCAATTTTAGCCACGGCGAAGTGCCTTCTGGTCTTACACTCCGAAAATCTGAACTCATACTCTCCTTTCTCCCTCCAATCTCACCCTAGGGTTCCTCTACCTTAATTGTGGGGCTCAAATGGCTTTCATTAGCGTAATTGATTCGGCTAATCTCTCTTCTCTAACTCAAGATTCAAAGGTCAATTTCTTTTCTCTAATTACCCTATATCAGCAAGTCCAGAGAATAATAACAACACAAATCATGCACTATTGATATTTAACATTAGATACACTTTCCATTATTAGCCAATTACAATCATGATATTCAATTCCATGATAATCAAATTACATATACAATCCCTATACTTGGCAACTCATGATGCAATGCAGCAATGATACAGAACTAACAATTTAGTTACAATACATTTTGTCAAAGCTCCCAAGCCTATGTACTACCATACCATTTAATGATCTTCTATTAATTTTCTCCTTACTACTAAGAGGTCTGGTCCCTAAAAATATTAGCCCACAATGGGGTGAGATATACAATCTCAGTAACAAAAGGTAATTTCCATATATATGTACAAGTCAATCAATCCAAGGCAATCTTATGTCATCAATATCAAAATCATCAATTCAATTAGCAAATGAACTAGTTGAACTACTAATGACTACTGTCCCATACCAGCAATCATACACAACATGTTAATGGCCAATAACACCGAGAGAGGTCTGTCCACAGCACCTACTCCATAATGAGCACAACCAGGGCTCAGTGTATCTGGGGTTTGATCACAACCCGGTGCTCGATCGAAGCACATGCACGGGTGGTAGTCGTACCACAGCTCCACCATGGACTCACAAGGTCCAATCACAATAACAATCAAGTAGTCAACTAGTCATTTAACATTTCAAAACCAAGCATGTGTAACAAATAGAAAATTAACATGAGCATATACATGGTGTGACGACCCTAAGTTCTAACATCGGTAATTATAGTTAAATACATGATTAATAAATAATGATCAAAGTTTGGAGTCGTTGCAACTAATCACATTGAGAAAATATGGGGAATTTAAACCTCAATACTACTAGGATCATCAACTAACAACCATAACGAGAACATGCATAAAAGGGTTTGTACAATCATTAAATGCTTAAGATTCATCCATCAATCAATTTCAACTCATAAAAACATCCCACCAATGTACTCATACTATTCCCTAACATTAGCCTTACTAAAATTAAGGTTTCTAAGTCAAATATAAGGGACCTGCGCCGCGACTTGGGATCTCTCCGCTGCGGCTAAGTTGGGTTCTGGAGCTCGAAAACTAGGTTTTTAACCTTGCGCCGCGGCCTAGAACTATTGCACAGCGGCCAAGTTGCTCTCTGGAATTTTCCTGACTTTCACCGCGATGATAGCCGCGGCAAGTTGGATCTGCGCCGCGGCCAACCTATGTGGCGCCGTGGCGAGTTTTGCTACTATAACCTCCCCAATTAATTTCCTTGACTTGCACCGCGGTGAGACTTCTTGTGCCGCGGTGAGGTTACATTCTGTCACCCCCTGGGCGATTATTTTCATTCCGCGCTGCGGTGAGATTTCTCAAGCCGCGGCGTCCCTCGCCACTGTCACTTCCTAGGCCGCGGCGAAGCCTTCTTAGCCGAGGCGTGATTCCCTTCTGTCACTGTTTTCACTATATTTCGCCCCCTACACTCCATTTCTCTTCTTAGGGACACTCTAAGGTCACCTCCCCTCATTTTATATGGCTCAAATGATATTTATCTACCTTATTTACTTAGCCATGCTTCCATTACAAATTCAAAACTTATATGCCTATTTCCGTTCTCTAATTACCCTCTATCAGCAAGTTTATAAAGTAGCAACAACAGAATATACAAGAATTACCAGCAGCTATCCTTTAATACTCAATAAATGGGGGGTTCCATACATTAGGGGTTCATATCAATATCTCAAGGGTTACATTTCCATTGATGAGCCATATCATAGGTCAACATAATTTTCAGCAGATATCATGAATCCATACAACAATTATCAAATTAAGATAAAGTCTAGCCTTTCAGTACATACATTCTCAATAAATCAAATGTTCAAGCCTACACTTGGCAATATAGATACATGATGATGCTATACATTAAGGACTACAAAATTAGCATCTATACTAGCTAAGTCAGCCTAAGTGTAGCCATCTCCCCATAGGTGGGAACTCATGGATTCTCATCCACCTGCTTACCCTTATCCTTACCCGAGGAACTTTCACCTGAAATATTAATCCCATAAAACGGGGTGAGATACACATCTCAGTAACTAAGGCAATTCCATCATATAATCCAGTTTAATCAACATATATGCATGAAACAAAATCCATATCAGTCATTTCAGCAAATGAAACAATTAGGCTATCATGATTACTATCCCATACTAGCAATCATATTTAAACATGTTAAAGGCCATTAACACTGGGAGAGGCCCGTCCACGGCACCCACTCCCCATTAAGTACAATTAGGGCTCAGTGCATCTGGGGTTTGATCATAACCCGGTGCCCGATCATGGCACATGCACGGGTGGCAACTGCACCACAGCTCCACCATGGACTCACAAGGTCCAATCAAGATACAACAGATAGCCAACCAATTCATTCAACATTTCAAATCATTCATATATAGCAAATACGAAATTAAAGCAGATACATGCATGGAATTAATGTAAACCCCGGTTACCTCACTTGTAGACAAATTCACAACAGCCACCACAATTCCCAAATTCGGATTCAAGTATCTCCCACCAGAATTCTCAATGTTTCACCCAAAATCCTAAGCAAATTCGTACCAAATTAATACCCATAAGATAAATAAGCTATGGGGGTCTCAAATTAACAAAGAAGGCATCAAAATGGGGGGTTTAAAGTCACTTAATACTAACCCCAACCTCAACCTACGAATTTCCCCAAGAAAATCCCCAAACACCCACATTTCAGATTTTGGGTATGATAAAAATTCTCCAAATGAAAAACTAATCAAACCAAATTAAAGAGAAAGATGAGGGGATTAAGTTGTATAACTATTACCTTGGCCAAATCTTGCTCTAAGTGTGTGAAAATGCAGAATATTTGCCCCAAACCCTAGCCTCCTTCTCCACCTCCGAATTTCACTTTTGAGTTTCAGCAAATGGGATAAGTGGCTAAAGTATTAGGGTTTTAAATGGGTTTAAGTTGGGTCAAGGGGCTGGGTCATGGGTTGCTCCAAGTCCAAATCCAATTAGGCTTCAGACTTTAGCTTATTGGGCCAGTTTTCACTTGTTGGGCTACAGAATTCTTTTGGGCCAGTTTAATACATTGGGTTGCTGAAGTATAATAGGTTTTGGGCCTAATTTGAAGGGCTTAAAGGTTTGGGTCTGCACAAGGGTAATTGGGCCACTTAATTGAGCCTACACAAGATAAATCTTGGGCCTCTATCTCATTAAATTAGTTTAGGTCTACCTCTAATTCATTGGGCTTCCATTAGCCTCTTATCATGATTCATTAATTTGGGCCTAAATGCAATTCCTATCCTAATTAATTCTCAAACCCATATCAATAATTTATCTATTTAAAATCCCTATTTCCATAACTAGCCAAATCATCCCATATTAATTATTCTTAATTAATCTTAATCCATGATTAACACCTTAATTAATTTTGGGGTGTTACACATGGAATTAGGAAAATAACCCAGTTACCTCAATGAAGCCAATTACTCTTCCCCTAGCTACTATAATAATCCAAATGCACACCAAGCCTATAACAAGCATGATTATCATCATTTCTAATCACAATCAAATATCCAAAGAGTTGAACTATTAATGACAGACTAGAGGTTACTCACCTAATTACTAAGGGATTTAATTTCGGATTCCAACTTTCCCACACCAGAAATTGCCATAGTTCACTCCAATTTATGGGTAATTTCACATGAAACTAAAGCCCATATCATAGGTCAACTATAGGGGTCTCAAACTAACAAAGAAAGCATCAAAATGGGAAGGAAATACTCACTTAACAACACCCATAGCCTCACCTCCGAAAATCCACTATGGAAGCACCAAAATTCGCATTTCAATCATCAAGCCCAGAAAATTCAATTTTCCACCATTATCTCCTTGTAATCTCACACAATAACAGAACCCATTATGATGATACATCCTTAGGGGAATTTTCCAGCAAAATGATACACAAAATGGAAGGGAAATGCTTACTTAATCCTCCCTCTAACCTCTAAGTCCGAAAATCTTGCAAGGAATCACCCAACACCAAATTTCAGATTTGAGAAGAAGATAAAAATGCTCAAACCCAGGAATTAATCAAACCAAAATGAAGAGGAGGATGAGAGGGTCAAGTTATATATAACTCACCTTGGCTAAATTATCCTTTAGGAGTCAAAAATGGAGCCTCCATGTTGGTAGAACCCTAGCCTCCCTTAAACCTCCGAATTTTCTCCCTTGCCTCTTGTGTTTTCTGCTGAATGGGGAGGGAGGCTGCTGACCCTTTAGGGTTTTTAATGAGGAATGGGCTGACCCATCAGCCCAAGGTCCAATTGGGCTCATCTCTAGTGATTGGGCCATGGTTTAATGAATAGGTTGCAGAAAGTTTAGAGCTAAAAGTGGAATGTGCTGACCCAATGGCCCAATTCCTTGTGGGTTCAGATTTTTATACTTGTTGGGCCTTATCTCATAAGTTGGGCTAAATCTCATGAGTTGGGCTTCAGGGTTGTAGTTGGGCTAAGCCAAATTTCAAGAGCCAGTCTAATTTGGGTCTGCATAATGTGTGTTGGGCCAGCTCACATAAATTGGGTCTTGGGCCCCTATTCTACTAAATCAACTTGGGCTATTGCTAGGTGATCTCTCTTAGCCCAAGTCTCATGATAAGGAGTTGGGCTTGCATCTAGAATCATTGGGCCTTTATAAGCCTTTTCTCATGATCTCCTACATTAATTTGGGCCTAGATGTAGTTTCTATCCCAATTAATTCTCAACTCATATTATTGATTTATTTCTCAAAAATTACCATTCACTAAACTTGCCTACTTATCCCATATTAATTATCCCTAATTAATCTAAATCTATGATTAACACCTTAATTAATTTTGGGGTGTTACATCCTTCGTCTAACAAAAATTGGACATTACACACATATGCCTAACCATGCCTAGATGAGCTAAGCGGACAAAGAAATGAAGGCCAACGACCTTGAAAATTAAGACTTTGACAAATAGTTATGAAAAATAAGCATTTTGATGGCATATTGATGTCAAACTATGTAACCATGAGATGTATATATGATGTAAGCCTTTGATCATGTTCTAATGTATGTATAAATGGTGTATATATTAATATGGAAGCTAGATGAATGAGAGTGTGAGATTTTGCCACTTATTTGCCCTTATGTGATATGATGCACTTGTGTATGTGTGCATATGGCAAGGTGAAATTAAGCTCCATGAGGATTTAGATCATTTGGCATACTTTTATATATAGTATTTATGCTTTTAGACTTGCCCAAGTGGTTGTGGAAATTCAAGAAGAGCTTTTGGTGTCTTGAAGTCCCATTTTTGGCTTCAATTTTGACCATTTGATATGCTAAACCAAAGTCTAACCAAATGAGTGATTTTTTCCATGACATTTGATTAGTGAGTAGTTCTCATCTACAGATTTTCATAAAGCTAAAGATCACTTAATTTGGAGCTCTATAAAATTTATTATGATTTTTCAAAGTGGGTCAAATTATACAAAAATGGTATAGTTACTGTTCATTTGGTTAGTTTGCCTCTCTATGTCACATATGAGTCAAATGAAATCCAATACTCATGAAATTTTATATACATAAACTAGATATCATAATCTTTCCAAAGCCATTGAGATCACCTCATATGGAACTCTGTAGAGGAAGAAATGAATTTTTGAGTTGCATGATAGTACCAATAATGTAGCCTAACCTAAGTTACTGTTCCATTGATTTCTGATGGCTTTAAGCTACCGCATTGGTCTAGAATTATTTTTATTCAAAAGTAGACATCAATAAATTTCTATAATGGTATGGTTTGTTTGATTTTGATTTTTCTAGAATTAGTTATGAATTTCCAAAATTTGTATTAGAAAGCTGGAAATTGAACCCGAGAGCAAACCATGGAATTTGTGAAGTGTAGACCTAAACCCAAAATAAATGAGACCAAATGTGATGATTATGACTTCTATGCATGTGTTATGACTAGACAATGATGTGTATGAGTTCACATGGTCCACAGAGCATAAAATGAGGAAATGAGATCTTATGTAACACAAATATATACAATTAAATATTCATTATTTTCTCATGTGAGATGCATGGTTTCTTATCCTTATGCTCCAATACATATAAGATGCATAGAGATGGACAATGAGACCATGACATAATAGCTAAGAGGTTAAGGTATTGCGCATTTCAGATTTAAGGCATACATCCCCATTTGACATTCACACTTGCATTCTTCCACATGTTCAATATTCTAATGCAAATTTTGAAAATTTATAACTAATTCTAGAAAATTTCAAAGCATGAAAATTATAGCTTTTTAGAAAGCTCAGGGCGCCATCATTTGACCCATGAAATGCTAATGGAATAGTAACCGGGTCAAGATTTCGGACAATAGTAGACCTAAAACTTCAAAAATTCATGTCTCTCTCTACACAAATCTAAATTGAGTGTTCTTGGTGGCTATGAAAAGCTTATAATTCCAACTATATGGATGTAAAATTTCATGAGCATTATACTTCATTTGGACCCTCAAGGATACCAAAAACCAAACTAACCAAATGAATAGTACCAGTGACAGTTTCTACATGATTTGGCTAACTTTGAAAATCATAATAAATTCTCTAGAGCTCCAAAAATTTTGTTCTTTAGCTCCGTGAAAAGCTATAGATGAGATCTAAATGTTGGCCGAATTTCATGTCAAAACTTATCCATTTGGTCTAGTTTTGATTCAAGGGCAAAATATAGCTCATTTTGAGGTTCAAGAAGCACCAAAATGGTCCAAATGAAGCTATTTGGGCACATCCAAAAACTCAAACACAGTATGTAGAAGCATCATAATAAGTCCAATTCATCATATAACTCAAAACCATCATTCCACTTGTTCATATCTATGAGCATAACATGGCCCAAGGATGTCAAAATCTCATATTCTCATACATTTGGATCCATATCCATTACATATACATTTACATATGATCAAAGGTTTACATCTCATAAACATCATATACATACATACTTTAACATTAAATAATATAAAAAACTATCCTATTGTCAAAGTATCATCATTGATGCTCCTTAGATTCCATTCCTTACTCTATGAGGCTCACTTAAACATGGTTAAACATAAAGTGGGGAAGAGTGAGATTCAAAGAATCCCAATAGCTCATTCACCCTTTCAAACATACATATATGGTGCATTTTTATGTCAAAAAATGCAAGCATACTATAAATGCTTCTATTAGGCATACATAATCACATTTTCAAGTCACATGAAGTCATTCCAATTCAAACATGAGCTCTAAGGAATTTTGGTCTAGCCTCACCCAATTCTTTGGGACTTTTGGATTAGCCTCATCCACTTTTAGAGACTTTTGACTTAGCCTCACTCACTCTTAAGACTTGTGGCTTTGTTTTAGCCATTCTTAGGGACTTTTAGCACAACCTTACCCATTAAGAGCCATACACTTTTAAATTGTCATTTACAAAACATAATGGTACCAAAGCATTAACTAATAGCTATAAGCATATCTCATGATTCAAACATATATACAAGCATCCAATGACAATCAAACAACTAAGCAATGCATACAAAAAAGGATGGAGAGCTACCTTGAGTTAAGAATCATAAACTTTCTTCCTTGAACTTTCCTTCCCTTGTCAGCCCCACTTACACACACACCTAGGAAGAGCTTAATTTTCTTGGCCTAGATACATCAAATAAGATACAAACACATCATTGGAACCATTTCTAACCTCACATAAACTCTACACAAACATATTCTAGCTTATGGTATGTTTATGGTTCCATACAAGGGCATAATGAAGCAACTCCTATGATTCATGATCTTGGCTCTAATTTCTTACTTAATCTAAGTCTCATGACTCTATTTAAACTCATTAGAGTCATCGCAAACTCAATTCAAGGAGTCAAACACTAAGTTGCTTCTTTATGCCTAAAAAGGAACCTAAACTTTCATCTTTCAAACCATGGTTTCTAAATTCAAACCAATGATTCCTTTGGTGTTCATTATTCATTTCTAGACCATTTCTATCCTTAGAATTAAAGAAAATTCTCCCTAGGTGCTTGTTCTCTCTCTTAGTTGAGACATGTAGCAAGTAAAGAGCCCATGGAGTTTCATTCAATTTCCTATGGGGTTTTGGCAACCATGAAGTTTCTTAGACCTCTTATGAACCCATACATACTCTTATGTAAGCTAGATTATCATTAAAAAGCTTCAAAATTTCCTAGGTGCAACTAAAACCCTAAGTAACACAACTTGGATTCTAAAGCATTTCTTTTAGTTCCAATTGCATATTCTTATTTCTCATGCTCCAAAACCCTTGTTCTTAACTTGTTATGACCTAAATTCACCCTCTCTTAGATGGTCCTAGGTATGGCTAAAACTCATACTTAAGAAGCAACCAAGGAGAAGCAAGTGAAGCCATGATATTTACCTTGTTTCAAAGCTTTTTTAAGAGAATGTCTTAAAGCTTTCAAGCTTTTCTCTAATTCCTCTCTTCCTCTTACTAGACCAGTTGTGACATAGCCCTAAATAAGTCATCAAAACCATAAGAAAAGAAAGGAAAAAGAGGAGAAGAAGTTTGATGAAGCATGAAGTATGAACAAGTGGTGATTTCTTACACTTTCAAGCCTTTATTTCCTTCCGCTCACTCCCTCTTCTTGTTTGCCTCTTGAAGCTTGCTTGGGTTCTGTTTAAGATGGAAGTTAGTTAGAAGAGTGGAGAAGAGAAGGACATGGTTTTAAGAAGCTAGGGATCTATATATGACACTTTTTCAAAATTCCAATTTAGTCCTTAAACTTGGTTCCTTCCATTTGGGCTCATTTCGACTTTTTTTTAGAACCATATACTCTATCATAAAATTTAGGTTTTCTAGTTCATAAAATGCCTTTAATTTTACCCAAGTTAGATTTTAAACCTTACCAAATAATCTGGTCAAAATTTTAGTCAACCAAGGGACACTGGTTTTGGCCCAAACTTGATAGGAAATGGGGTTTTGAGGCATGGAGATTAATATGGAACCAAAAAAAGAAAATAGAAAGCTATTGGTTGCAACTTTCCATACCCAGGGTTTTGATTGCACCTTAGGAAACATGAAACTTTAAAATGATATTTTAGACCATGTAAAAGTATAATAAGCTAAGAAAAGGCTAGGGAATTCATATAGCTACTAAATTCCCAAGAAGAATGAACAAAACTCCATGGTTGCCATTCCATATATCCATTTGAAGCACCTAGAGAGAGTTTTATTTGATTCTAAGGATAGAAATGGTCTAGAGATTAATTATAAACACTAAAGGACTCATTGGTTTAAATTTAAATGCCTTATTTTGAAATGTGAAAGTTTAGGATTCCATTATGCATAAAGAAGCAACTTAGTACTAAGCTCCTTGATTTAAGTTTGTAATGACTCTAATAAGTTTAAGTAGCGTCATATGACTTATATTAGGTGAGAAATTGGAGCTAAGATAATGAATTATATGAGTTTCTTTATTATGCCACTAAATGTAGCCATATAGAAGCCTAAAACTAGAATTAGCTCATGTAAGGCTTGTGTGAGTCTAGAAATGGTTCCATTGATGCATTTATGTTGTGTTTGATGTGTCTAGGCCAAGCAAGTCAAGTCTCTCCCATGTATGCTTGTAAGGCCGAGAAAGGGAAGTGAGAAACCAAATAGGGAACTTGTACTTCTTAAGTAAAGGTAGTTTTTCATCCTTTCTTGTATGCTTATATTGGTTGTTTGATTGTCATTGATTGCTTGTATATGTGTATAGATTATGACTCATGTCTATTGCTATTGGTATGATGATTTGATGCAATTATGTTACATGAAATGCATTTGAAATGTGAAATGGCTCTTAATGTGTAAGGTTGTGCCAAAAGTCCCTTGAATTGGGTGAGGTGAAGTGAAAAGTCCTTAAGTATAGGTGAGATAAGGCCAAAAGTCTCAAGAATAAGTGAGGCTAAGTCAAAAGTCCTTAGAACTTGTTTTTACTTTAATGGATCCATATGACTTCAAATATTTTATTATGTTTGATATTTGAATGCCTATCATGCATGCTTGCTCTCTTTGATATAGTAACATGCCTTATCAGTGTGCTTGAAGGGTGAATGAGCTATTGGGATTCATAGAATCTCACTCTCCTCCATATTACTCCTACTCATGTCTAGAGAATTCTCATAGAGCTAAGAATGGAGAGCAACACGTGTGACTGGCAATACTTTGACAATAATTTAGGATTTTATATAATGTTACACATGAGACATTGTATATGTTATTTTTGTAATGTAACCATCCCCATAATTGTAAAAGCATGGGATTATGATGTGAATGACAATTTTGAATGTAAATGTACAAGAATAAGCCATTTGACTATGTGTGTACCATGGAAAGTATGTGTATAATGCCAAGTGGACGAGTCCTTTTGAATTGCATGATATTTGGGACCTAATGAAATGGACATATATGCTGTATTTCATGTTTAGAACGTGCATAAATGGTCACACACAATGAAGAAGCCCATTTTGAACCATTTGGAACCAATGGTGCACCATTTTGAGTCACTTTTTACCCTTGAACCAAAATCTGACTAAATGAATGAGTTTTTAAATAAAATTTTGCATGCATTTAAATCTCATTTAAAGCTTTCTATAGAGTCAAAGAAGAGAATTTTTAGAGCTGTATAGAACTTATTATGATTTTTCAAAGTTGGTTGAAAATTACAAAATTACTTGGGTATTATTCATATGGTCAGTTTTAGTTTTTCGGGTATTTAAGGGACCAAATGGACTCTAATGCTCATTAAATTTTATAGGCATATAGCTTGCATTATAATATTTCCATATCCACCAAGTTTACTTAAAATGGATCTGTGTATCCAAAGATATTTATCATCAAAGTTTCTGGTTTGGTTGTGCCCAAAAATCTAATTTAGTTACTATTCCATTAAATTTTCACAGGGCAAGTGAACTTGTTTTTATCTGAAATTTTTATAGCATGTAGTTCATTCTTGAGCTTTCCATAAAGTCATAATTTGTGTAAATTGAAATTTCTATCTCAAGATATTAATTTTTAAATTTAGCTGCTGAAATGAGGAAATATGATTCATGATTCATTTTATGATGTTTCATGTTGAACAAACTTGTTTAATATGGTTCTTGAGATTGGTAAGTTGCAATTATGTATATATGTTAAATTGAAGAAGTTGAGCCTTTAAAATAATTAATGTTGTAAAATTGATATAATGTAAAATAGGTGTTATTTCTTGATAGTATGACATACTTCAAGCCCTTCATCCCAAGCTAGCTACATGGAGGAGTTAAGCTCTCATTAATTGAAATTTACGAAGGAAAATATGTTATGTTTCTTTGAACATGAAAGCTCCAAAATAGGAGAAGATGACAATGCATTCCTAGACGTGCATGCTATTACCTAGAAAATCTTCTCCAGTTGCACCAACAATCTCTCAGCTTTTTCAGTGTCCAACTCCCCTAAAAAACAATGGAAGATTAGCCTTTTAGAACTTGGCCAATATAGCTAAGATGTCATCCTTTCCTCTTTAGTGCCTTACAGCAAGGCTTTGACCAGCACCAACCCAATTTCCAACCAGCTTTTAATTCTATTTGTTCATGGTCTCAGGTAGCTATTGTAGCACTTGAACAGTGGTTGCATGAGCCTCAACTTGCTCTTAAAGCTAGTCATTCATTGCCCTCACAATGGCCATACGGGCCTCAGCTTGCTCCTTTATACAATTGGCCATTATAGTCATTGTAACAAACCTAATTCTTAATACTCATGATTTGGCTTAATTACAAAATTAATGATTGTAAATCAAGGTCTAAAGTCATTACAATTAATGAGAATAGGAAAAAGGTGAGAAAATTTGAATCTTGACATTATTAGGGTTATTAGCTAAGCAACCACAACTAATTGAATCAACAAGTGATCATAATTATCAGTTAAGACCTTTGATTGATTATACTATTGATTTTAACTCGCAAAACCCCTTATAAATATTCTCAAGTCATTTTATAACCTTAACATAGTGAAATTCAAGGTTTCTAAGTCAAAAATAAGAGTTTGGGAACCTTCGCCGTGACTTGTGTAACATCCAATTTTCTGAAAACGTGAGAAACGTAACGTATGGTTTCTCCATAAATAAACGAACTCACTAGATACAAAAGGAAGTCCTCCAAAATGATGTAGTTAAGGTCTTAAAAAATTTGGGAAGCATTCTAGACTCTTAAAAATGAGAATTCCAAGCTCAGATGGAAAGAAAAATGAAACTAGAATGAAGAAATAATTTTTTACGAAAAGTTTGCGAAATGTAATGGCATTTTTGTAATTTTGAATAAATTTTGGAATTCACACAAGAGGGCTTTTTAAATGAAAGTTTTGAATTCTCCGGGGTTCTCAGAGGCCTTAAAAACCATGGAAAGCTCCGGGATAGTTAAATCCCCTCCGATTGATATTTTCCAACGTCGACGCACCCAAACTTTGACAAATTTATTTGGGAAGGTTTTAGTTCTGATTCAAGTGATTCCAAAGGAATTTTATTAAATTGGGAACCTTAATTTTATAATGGAAAAGAAGGTTCTAAAAAAGGAGCAAAAACGAAGGAGAAACGAAAATGTCAAAAATAAAGGGTAAAATTAGAATTTTTGAAAAAGTGTTTCTTCCTCCCTTATAAATTGATGGTGCCTCACACTCTCCCTCACTTAGCTCCAGATTATTCTGCCTTAAATCAGAAGAAAAACCCTAGGAGAGTGGTGCACCAAGGGCAGAGGAAAAGGAAAAGAAAATCCATGCTTAACGTATATTGCCATGGTAGTTTTTCATGCTTTTCTTCATCCACACCTCCTCTCCTCCCTTCTCCTTGGTTTCCTTTGATTAAAATGGAGTTTATAAGTCTAATTCAAGGGAGAAATTCAAGGGAAAATTCGGATTTGAAGAGAGGAACTCAAAGAAGACAAGATTTAAGTGAGAAAAAGCAAAAAAAAAAGGTAATTTCTCTTCCTATGGTTGTCAGCTTTGGTTCCCTTCTCTACCATTTCGCCCCACTTGAGAAAACCATAGGAGGAGATTATTTTTAGGTAGAACCAAGCATGAATCTAAGGAAAAAGGTGTGGAGATTAAGAATATGCAAAGGGAATTATCAAAAAATCATTAGATTTTAAGATACAAATTCTAGGATTTTGTGTGTACCTTCCCAAATCTGATTTTATATGATGATTCCTAAGTTTAATTAAGAGTTTAAATGAGCTCCTAAGATCCCTAAGATGCTCCCCACATGCTTCCTCCTTGAAGAAAACAAAGAGAATTCCAATGAGGCCAAAAAGGGGCATAGTCAAGGCCAAGCAAGCTTAGGGTAGCTAGGGAGAGTTTCAAATTTTTCTAAGGCCATTTTTGAGTCATATATGATGAATGAAAATGAGAGGAAGCCTTAGGGAAAATTTAGGAAGCATAGAAAGTGAGATGGTGCTTTAGGTTCCATATTATGACATAAAGAAACAACATGCAGTTAGGCTTTTGATTTTAATTATATAATGACTCCAAGAGGCTTAAAAGGAGTCAAAAATCATATTTGAAAGGAAAGAATTTATTTAAGGGGTGTTGCTCATTTGGTGCAATTATGGAACCATAATGAGGTTATAAGTCGAGCTAGTGTCTAAGTGAGTGTGTGGCCTTAGAATTGAGTTCATGAACCTAATTAACGTCCATGAATTGTATTTAGGCCAAGAGAAACCATCCTCACACTTTTGTGTGTGTGTGTGTGTGTGTGTGTGTGGCAGAAGCAAGGGAGGGAGATTCAAGAATAAAAGTGTGTGATTGTATCCAAGGTAACTCTTTCCACCTTCTTTCATGCATGGATCTGTGCTTAGCTTGTCTTAAAATATGTGTATGTGTATTTTCAAGCCATGAAAAGTATGATAGCATGATTTCATATGCCATGGTTTTATGATGACATATTATGTTTATATGATATTTTTGATGTGTGCTTGGGTTTGCTTGAGTGTGGTGAGGCCAAGAAGCCTTAGCCATGGTGAAGATAAGCCATGAACCCTTGAGATTTGTTGAGACAAAGCAAAGAGTCTTCCAAAAGTAAGATGGGCTCCCAAGAGTATGGTTGAGTCCAAGAATCTCTTAAAGAATGGGGGAGGAATGTAACATCTGGTCCTTCCATAAATGTGAGAAATGCAATGTTCGGTTTCTCCGTAAATGGCAGAAATGGGCCAGATACAAAAGAAGTCCTTGAAATAGAAGGAATTGGGGCCAAATAAAATTATGATAAAATTTTAAATATTAGAAAATGAGGATCTTGAGTTGCCCAGAAATTGGGGCTGAAGTAATTCAAAAAATTTGTCAAAAGGCCAGTGGCATTTTTGTAAATATGGACACTTTTTGAAAAAACACACAGGAGGGCTTTTTAAATGAAATTTTTGAGTTCTCTGGGGTTCTCAAAGGCCCTAAAAATCATGAAAAGCCCCGGGACAGTTAAAGCCCCCCGGTGGATGTTTTCTAACGTCGGTGTGCCTGAACTTTGACGGATTCGTTCGGAAAGGTTTTAGCTCCAATTTGAGTGATTCCAAAGACATTTTACTTGATTGGGAACCTAAATTTTATAATGGAAAAGATGGTTCTCAAAAAGGAGCTAAAACAAAGGAGAAATGAAAATGCAAAGTATGAAGGGCAAAATGGGAATTTTTGAAAAGTGTAACTTATTCCCACCTATATATATAATGCACCCTTCTCCTCCCTTCATTATGCAGGACCATCTTCTGCCTAAAACCAGAAGAAAACCTAGGGGATGAGGCTCACAAGAAGGGGAAGAAAAGGAGAAGAAATCAAAGGCTTAAGGTATGGAAATTAGTAGTTTTTCATGCTCTTTCTCTTCCAAACCTCTTCTCCTCTATTCTCCTTTGTTTCCTATGATTAAAATGAGGTTTATAAATCTGATTTAAGGGATAAATTGAGGGGAAAGTTCTGATTTGAAGAGAGGAGCTCAAAGAACACAAGATTCAAGTGAGAAAAAGCAAGAAAATAAGGTAATTTCTCTTCCTATGGTTGTCATTTTTTGTCCCCTTCTCCACCATTTCGCCCCACTTGAGAAAACCCTAGGAGGAGATGATTTTTAGGTAGAACCAAGCATGAATCTAAGGAAAAAAGGGTGTGGAGATTAAGAATATGCAAAGGGAATTATCAAAAAGCTATTAGATTTCAAGATGCAAATTCTAGGGTTTCAATTGCACCTTGTAAAATCTGATTTTGTATGATAATTCTTAGGCCTAATTAAGAGTTTAAATGAGCTCCTAAGATCCCTAAGATGCTCCCCACATGCTTCCTCCTTCAAGAAAACAAAGAGAATTCCAAGGAGGCCAAAAAAGGGCATAGTCTTGGCCAAGCAAGGTTGGGGTAGCTAGGGAGAGTTTTAAATTTTTCTAAGGCCATTCTTGAGTCACATTTGATGAATGAAAATGAAGGGAAGCCTTGGAAAAAATTTAGAACTCATAGAAAGTGATTTGGTGCCTTAGGTTCCATATTATGACCTAAAGAAGCAACATGGTGCTAGGCCTTTTGTTTTGATGATGTGATGACTCCAAGAGGCTTAAAAGGAGTCAAGAATCATATTTGAAAAGAAAGAATGAGGCCTAGAAATCATTTGAGGGGTGTTGCTTCATTAGGAGCCAATATGGACCATAATGGAACCTATAGAGCAATCTAGCGTTTCATCAAGTTGTGTAGCCTTAGAGTGTGGTTCATGAACTTAATTGGCTCCCATAATTTGTATCTAGGCCAAGAGAAACTATCTCCACCAATTTTTGGGTGTGTGGCCGAAAGAGAAGGCTTGAGTCCAAAGGACAAAGTGTGTAATTGTGTGCAAGGTAGCTCTCTCCACCTTCTCTCATGCATGGATGTGTGTCTAGCTTGTTTTAGAATGTTTGTATGTGTATTTTCAAGCTTTGAAAAGTATGATAGCATTCCTTTATATGCCATGATCCTTGATCCCATGTTATGTTCTTAAATGATTTCATGATGGTTGTATGAGTTTGCTTGAGTGTGGAGAGGCTAAGAACTCTTCCCTTGGGTGAGGATGAGCCAAGAACCCTTAAGCTTGGTTGAGACAAAGTAAAGAGTCTCCCAAAGACAAAGTGGGCTCCCAAGAGTATGGTTGAGTCTAAAGCTCTTAAAGAATGGGTGAGGCAAGTCCAAAATCCATGAGGAGAAGTGTGAGGCCAATCCAAGCACTTGGTGAGCTCTTGAATGTCTTGTATGATTGATTCACATGCCAAGGTTGATTTTAAAATGTCTATGATTTCTACCTTCTCCATGCATGCATTTGTGAAACTTGCTTTGCACATATTATGTATGATTGAATGGGAGATGAGCTATTGGGATTCTTTGAATCTCATCCCCTCCTCTCTAATGATCTAACATGCTAGGTGAACCAAGTGGATATGCTAATGGGAGCCAACAACTCTAAAGGAAGGAGCTTGACAAGGTTATGCTTTATTTTGTCTATTTAGAACCATGATAATAGTTCAAGATGTCTATGATGTTGTATAAGTATTATGAACCTTGAGACATACATAAATATATTATTATGTGATGTTTAGATGTATGGAAATGATGTATGACTACTAGCACATGTTTTGAGTATGAAATGCCATGGTATGAGAATTTAAAGTTTGATGAATATGTGTATAAATGTGGGTTGAATGGCCAAAATGAGATGCATAAGGTTTGGGACTATTTGGATAGCTCACACAAGTCTTAAATCTGCTTTTAGACTTGCCCAAAAGGTGCCACAACCAAGGGAAGGCCATTTGGCAAATTTGGTACCTCATATGGAGCCAAATTTGACCATAATGGAACCCTATGTCACTTTTTGTTCAAATGAGTTATTCTTGCCCTAAAATTTGGCATGCAATTAGGGCTCATTGAGAGCTTTCTGTGAAGCTAAAGATCATAATTTTCGGAGATCTAGGGAATATTTGATAAATTTTCAAAGTTGGGATTTTTCATGGATTCTGGTATGGGTACTGTTCATACTGGCAGTTTTGTATTTTGTGTCACCCGATGGCCAAATGGTGTCCAATGCTTATGAAATTTTATATGCATAAACTAGAGGTGGCCACTGAGATCGCCTCATTTGGAGGTCTGAGCAAAGAGTTATGCATTTTTTAAGTTTGCTTTCAGTAACAGTGGTGCCTCCAGAGTTCAGTTACTGTTCCATAAGTTTCTAATGGCTAAACGCATCTGTTTCATTCTAGAATTATTTTTAGTATCAATTTAACATTTTTATCTTTCCAGAATGATCAAATTTGTGTGATTTCAATTTTTATAGAATTAGTTATGAATTTTAGAATTTTGTATCAGTAATCTGAACAGCAGCCCAGCAGCCAACAGCCAGCGACCTCAGTACATTTTCGGATGTCAAACATTCTCCATGATGAATTTTATGGTCTGGGCATATTTTTAGTGTGAATTAGACATCTGAAGCTTTCCAGAATGGCAAAGAACACATGATTTCAATTTTTCTAGAATTAGTTATGATTTTCCAAAGTTTGTGACAGAAAAGAGGAAATTCTGGCTGAACATGTAAACATGGATTTTATGTGTTCCTTTGCTTTCCAAGAGTCGTAGGCCAAATTTTATGATGGAAATGAGCTATACTCATGTGTTTGAGTATGAGAATGTGATGGCTGCATTCATATGGCCCATGGGACTCTAAAAGAAAATTTTTACCCGTAGAGAAATACATTTTAATTCATAACTCCCTATGCCACTATATTGCTTCCACAGAACAAACATAAGATGAGGCATGGAAATTGCATGAATTGAGTCCTAGAAGTATGGTGTTACATGAGGCAAGTCCAATATCCATAAGAAATTGGGTGAGGCCAATCCACTTGCTTAGCAAGCCTTTGTATACTATGTATGACTTTCTCAAATGATGAAAATGTTTCTTGAATGTTTGTATATGTCAACATGACTATACATGCATTTATGAGACTTGTTTACATCTATTATTTATGATTGAATGGGAGATGAGCTATTAGGATTCTTTGAATCTTATTCCCTCCTCTCTAATGATCTAATATCTTAGGTGGACTAAGTGGACAAGGTAATGGAAGCCAACCACCTTGAAGAAGATAACTGGGTAACATAATGCATGTTTTTTAGTCTTTAAAGCCATATTAATGTCAAATGATGTAAGCCATGCTTGTATATGGTCTAGGATCTTTGAAATAATGTATGATGAAGAAATGAAAGAATGTGTTATGTGAATGATGGAATGTAAATTAGGTATATTATGGTAATGTAGCTTCATGAATGGCATTATGGGATTATACATATGTATGGATGAAATGACCAAAATGAGATGCATGGAGTTTGGGACCATTTGGGCAGCCTACACAAGTCCTAATTATGCTTTTAAACTTGTCCAAGAGGTGCCAAACCCCAAGGAAAGCCATTTGGACAATTTGGTATCCCATATGGAGCCAAAATTTGCCAATTTAGAACCCTATGTCCCTTTTTGTCCAAATGAGTTCTTCTTGATTTAAGATTTGGCATGCAATTAGAAATTGTTGAGATCTTTTTGGAAAGCTAAAGAATATGATTTTTGGAGGTCTACAAAATATTTGATGAATTTTTAAAGTTGGCAAATTTTCTAGTTTTGGTCGTGTCACTATTCACTTAGGTCCAAAAATAAAATCTATTACACAGGGATCAAATGATGTCCAATTGCCAAAATATTTTATACAAAGAACTTAGACATTCTTAGTGACTTGTGCCAACTAGAATCACCTCATTTGGAGGTCTATAGAGGGAGATATGAATTTTTACAAATTTTGTCCAATATCAAGAACTTCACCTGACCTCAATTATTGTTTGATTAGATTTCGAGGTCTGGGCATGTCTGAGTTGGTCTGGAGTTATTTTTTCCCTCTAATTAACATCATAGCTTTCCATATTGGTATCATTTGCATGGATTTTATTTTTTTGGAATTAATTGGATATTTTCAAAGTTTTCTATAGAAATCTGTGACAGCACCAGTGGGCAGTGAGACCTTTGGACCTTTTCAAATGTCAAACGTCCTCTATGATGAATATTATGGTCTAGAGATATTTTTAGTATGAATTAGACATCTGTAGCTTTCCATAATAGGAAAGAATGCATAATTTCAATTTTTTTAGAATTAGTTATGATTTTCCAAAATTTGGCCAAAAATAAATATGAATATTTCATGCTTCCCTTCGTGATTCTTGAGGTGTAGGCTACTTGTGATGATGCAAATGAATTGTATCTATGTAATTAAATATGGGAATGCATTGTATGAGCTCACACGGTCCATGTGACACTAAAAAAAAATTTTATACATGACACAATGTAAAGAAATATATTATTTTAATGGATTTTTTTACTTCCCTCATGGAATGTATCATATGAGCATGCAAATGTGATAGAAATGAGCTAGAAATTATGGTGTTACAACGTGCTAGCACCTCTAACCAATGTCTGCACACACTCTTAGTAGAGAAGACGCTATCTTCCTTCTCTCTCTCTAAGCAAACGTACAGTGTAACACCATAAATTCTAGCTCATCTCATGCCTTTAAATAATTTAATATAATGAATCATGTGAGTTTCCATAAAAAAGGCAAGAAAATAATGATTATTTTTATGTTGCGTCGTATCTAAAATTCCATTTGGTGTCACGTGGATCATGTGAGCTCATGCTATACATTGTCATATTTAATTACATCAATACAACTCATTTGCATTATAAAATCATGCCTACAATTCATGGAAATCGAAATGAAGCTCAAAATACCCAAGTGTAATTTCGGATAGATTTGGCCTCTTTTCTAACCAAACTTTGAAAAATTATAACTAATTTTAGAAAAATTAAAATCATACAATCTTGGCCATTCTGGAAAGCTACGGATGTCTATTTCACACTAAAAATAGCCTAGACTATAACATCCATCACAGAGGGTGATTGACATCCAAAAAGGTCCAGAGGTCAAACTGCCTCCTGATGCTGTCACAGATTCTGTAGCAAACTTTGAAAATATCTAATTAATTCCAAAAAAATCCAATCCATGAAAATGATACCAATGTAGAAAGCTGTGGATGTTAGCTAGAGGGAAAAAATACTTCCAGACCAGCTCAAGCAACCCAAACCTCAAAATTCAATAGAACAGTAATTCAGGTCGAGTAATGGTCCTGATTCTGGACAGAATGTTCAAAAATTCATATCTCCCTCTCTAGACCTCCAAATGAAGTGCTTCCAGTCATGAGTCACTATGAATGTCTAGTTTCTCTGTATAAATTTTCTTGGCAATTGGACATCATTTGAGCCCTATGTGATAGAATACATTTTCATACCAAATAAATAGTGTAGTAGACCAAAACCAGAAAAATTGTCAACTTTGAAAAATTATCAAATATTTTGTAGACCTCTAAAAATTATGATCTTTAACTTCCCAAAAAACTCTAATTGTCTACCAAATCTCAGATGAAGAAGAGCTCATTTGGCCAAAAAGTGACATAGGGTTCCATTATGGTTAATTTTGGCTCCATATAGGGTACCAAAATTACCAAATGGCTTTCCTTTGACTTTGACACCTTTTAGGCAAGTCTAAAAGCACATTTAAGACTTGTGTGAGCTGCCTAAATGGTCTTAAATCTCATGCATCTCATTTTGGCCTTTTCATCCATTCATCCACACTTATACACATTTCCATCAAACTTCCCAATTGCATACCATGACATTATACTCAAATTCTATTCTAGGGTTCATACATCATATCCATACATTTACACATCACTTAATATCATAATTACACATGTCTCAAAGGTCATATGCCATTTACAACAATAATATACATCATGAAGCATCATTATGGTTCTAAAATGGCAAAGGCTAAGCATATGATTGTCAATCTTCCTTCTTCAATGTTGTTGGCTCCCGTTACCATATCCACTTGGTCCACCTAACATATTAGATCATTGGAGAGGAGGGGATAAGATTTAAAGAATCCCAATAGCTCATCTCCCATTCAATCATACATAATATATGCAAAGCAAGTGATAAACATGTATTTCTATCTATTTTATTCTCCTAACTTAAGTATTTTAGTGTCCAAATATGACTTTAGGGGTTCAATTAGATGGAATTTTGTTTTAGTAGCCATTTTTTTTGCACTTTAAGAATTAAATTACAAAATCATTGAGTTTTAATGCATGAATTCCTTTTAAATGATTTTGTGAATTTTTCTATTAAATTGTTCCTACTCTTTGTGCAGAGTTTTATTGGTAAATTGAATTTAGATGAAATTTAATTAGATGCATTTTGCATATCTCTTGATTTTGGTTCATGGTTCATGGGAAAAGAATGGCAACTCTCATGTACAGCAAATAGAAACACGTCCCTACAAGTTCCAACTCCCTTGTTTACACATGGAATGCACTCACATATCAACACAAGCCAGCCACCATTCATACCATTTCTCTCACTCTCACTTAACTTCATCGTATGTAGCCACAGGTTACTCCACGTTGCAGCACACAAAACACACACCTTCCACGTAACACACACATGCAGAAATGAAGAACACAAAGCTGCAGGTTCCACATTGATGTTTTGTTTTGGGTGCAGTCGTGTAGAAGCAGGTAGCCACTGATTAAAGAAGCAACTCCAGACTAGAAAGAGAACAGGGCACTCTTGGGTCTGACATGCTGTACAAAACAGAGGAGAAGTTGGAAGAAGTGCCATAGTCCTAACAAGAGCTGGGAGAGAGGAATAAGGCAAGCCGAATGTGGCTGAACAAAGAGCAGCTGCATGAAGAGAAAATCTGGACAGCAACATGATCTTAACTCGAGGCAAATGAAGAGAAACAGAAACAAGAGGCATAACGCATGTATTTGGGTTTCTCGTGTAAACACACACATGCAGAATCACGTCTGGAAAGCAGTCTCTATTGAGAAACACGAGGAGAACGAGCTGGGCATCTGATCACTTAAATAAAGAAGCACATGATTTAGAAGGCTCGAGCAACACGTGAAGAAAATGAAGAAAGAGATACATGGAAAGGGGCTCTAGTTTCTGGGTTAGCAAAGAAGCAAAGCCATGCATGCAGAAGGAGCAACTCGTCCAGCAGATTGCCACGGGTTCTGCACTCACACAAGAAGCTGCAGCTGAACGAAGGAAGCATGAGACAGCCACGAAATGAAGATGCAGAAAGCTAGAAGTAACTATAAGAAGAGAAACAGAGCATGAACAGAGAAAGGTAAACTCGTGGCAAGGAATCAAAACGTGAAGTCTGAACGATGAAGCACAGTAGAGCCAACGTGATAAGCTTGAGTTTAGGTGCTGTGAACAGAAGTTTGAGCTGAAAAACGAGGACGCATGGAGCTGAAGCTTGGTTTTAACGTAAATGAGCAGCTGCATGATTCGAAGAAAGCACTGGGCACGTGAAGCAGAAGTTACATGGAATTGAGAAAGCTGAAGTGCTGGAGCTACGTCTGAATTCATGTGAAATATAATAATGCAAAATAAAGCGGGGCCCATCTTATGCATAATAGCTTCGGACAATTGAAGATGTGAGCAACGTGAAGGCAAGAGCTGAAGAGGGAGCACGTGAAAGTTTAAGCAAGCCACGTGAAAATGAGGCACCAGGTTAGCACGTGAAGAACGCTGGATTCCGTCAATTTTCCACGCAAAATCCATTCGCACATTCACGAAGCCCATTCTCTCCATCCCATACATCATTCCACTCATTAACCCTCGTCTTGCCGTCATACACACCCACGCCTCCATCCACACATTCCACCCCTTCGTCCACCCACGACGCCATTTCCATCCACTTCTCCATCTCCATTCCACGCCAACATGAAGATCTAATTCATCCTTGAGGCTAGCTAGGAGGAAGCTCTTGGAGAAGCTTGAATCCATGGATGAACAACAAATTCTGGCTAAGAATTTCTCCTATTTTCTTACATTTTTCTCTTTCATCTATTGTCTTGGTTAAGCTGTATTTGATAGAGAATTTATGTAATAGTAATTAGTGGCTGGTTAGACACTAATTAGGATATTAATTGACTGATTATGTGATTGAATTAGTACTGGATTTTCCAATTTCCTACAATTTTCCAAGTGTGCAGTCAAGGTGTTTGATGAAATGTTTGTGAGAATTGATATGCCTAATTGTCTATTTGTGGATTCCTTGGTGTTTAATTGGTTAATTAAACATTTTTGGATGGTAATTCAGAGGCTAATTAATCAAGTAATCAATCAATTCAAGTGTTCATAGATCTTAATAACAAGAGTTAATGATTTGGTGAAGGATTGAGGTCTCACTTCAATATTAGGTTGTTAATTTCTTGATTCTTGCGTGGTAACTCAAGATAACTTGTAATAAACATAATTAGAAATTCTTAGGCCAGAATTAATCACAATTGGAATAGGATAAGGATAGTGGATACCAAGAGATGATTCCTAAACTAGTCACAAGCTCATTATCATTCACAATTCATCCAATTAGATAGAATTTAGAAATTTTGATTCAATTTAGTTGTAGGCTAGTTTAATTCAATCAAAAACCCCCCAAAATCAAGTAGCCTTCAGGACTTTTAACACTTAGAGAACCAAATTGAACATTGAATTCCAATTCCAAGGGAGATGACCTAGGTTGTGCCACTTGCTATATTTTTAGTTAACCTAGTTTTATTTTGAGGGTTGCACAACAAGCCCATCAGCAAGCCTTAAAAATGCATGCATGGTTATTATGGAAGTCATGAACATTCAAGAAGCAAATGTAGCATGTGGACAAGTCATACAAATCATTCAAGAGCTCATCAAGTGTTAGGATTGGCCTTACACTTCTACTCATGTTTTTCGGACTTGTCTCACCTATTCTTTAAGAGCTTTGGACTCAAGCATACTCTTGGGAGCCCACTTTATTTTTGGGAGACTCTTTGCTATGTCTCTACCAATCTCAAGAGTTCTTGGCTCATCCTAACCATGGTGAAGAGTTCTTGGCCTCTCCACACTCAAGTAAACTTAAACAAACATTATGCACTCATTTGAAAACATAATATGGTATCATGAATCATGGCATATAAAATCATGCTAACATACATACTTTTCATGGCTTGAAAATATACATACACATATTATAAGACAAGTTAAACACACATCCATGCATGAGAGAAGGTGGAGAGAGCTACCTTGTACACAATTATACACTTTTCCTTTTGGATTCAAGCCTCCTCTTTCGATCACACACCCACAAACTTATGGAGATAGTTTCTCTTACCCTAGATACAATTTATGGGAGCCAATTAGGTTTATGAAACAATCTCTAAGACCATACAACTTAGATACTAGATTGCTCTATAAGTTCCATTATGGTCCATAAATGCACCTAATGAAGCAAAACCCCTCAAATGATTTCTAGGCCCTATTCTTTCCTTTTAAATATAATTTTTGACTCCTTTTAAGCCTCTTGGAGTCATCACACAATTAAAACAAAGAATCTAATATCATGTTGCTTCTTTAGGTCATAATATGGAACCTAAGGCACCAAATCACTTTCTATGAGTTCTAAATTTTTACCAAGGCCTCCCCTCATTTTCATTCATCAAATATGACTCAAGAATGGCCTTAGAAAAATTTAAAACTCTCTCTAGCTACATGAACATGCTTTGGCCAAGACTATGCCTAGGTTAGGGTTCCTTGGAGTTTCCTTTATTTTCTTGAAGGAAGAAGCTTATGGGGAGCATCTTAGGTGTCTCAAGAACTCATTTAAACTCTTAATTAAACCTAGGAATTATCATACAAACTCAGATTTTGGAAGATGCACTTGAAACCCTAAGTTTTGCATCTTGAATTCTAATGGTTATTTTGTTGTTTTCTTTGCATATTCTTGTTCTTCTCCATCAAATACCTAAGATCCATGCTTGATTGGGCTTAAAAAGCAGATCCTCCTATGGCTCCTAGGGTTAGGCGAAATGGAGAAGAAGAGTGATGGAAGATATCAACCATAAGATGCAATTTTACTTTGTTTCCTTGCTTAGTTTGGATTGAATCTTGCTTTCTCCAAGCTCCTCTCTTCAAATCCGAAATTTCCCTTGAATTTCTCCCTTGAATCAAATTTATAAACTTCATTTTAATCAAAGGAAATCAAGGAGGATGAAAGAGAGGTGGTGTGGATATAGAAGAGTATGAAAAACAATCATAAAAACATACCTTTGGCTTGGATTTCTTCCTCCTTCTTCTTCCTCTCTTGGGCACACCTCTCTTAGGGTTCTATTTCTAGTTTGGGGCTGAGAAATATGAAGTTAAATGAGGGCAAGTGTGAGGCACCACCTACATATAGGTGAAGGAAAATAACTTTTTAAAAAATTCCAATTTTGCCCTTCATACTTTGCATTTTGTTTCTCCTTCGTTTTAGCTCCTTTTTTAGAACTGTCTTTTTCATTATAAAATCTAGGTTCCCAATCAAATAAAATTCCTTTGGAATCACTCAAATTGGAGCTAAAACCTTTCTGAATGAACCCGTCAAAGTTCGGGTACACCAACATTGGAAAATGTCCACCAGAGAGGATTTAATTCTCCTGGGGCTTTCCATGGTTTTCAGGGCCTCTAAGAACCCCAGAGAACTCAAAATTTTTATTTAAAAAGCCCTCCTATGTGAATTCCAAAAATTGCTCAAAATTACAAAAATGCCATTACATTTCGTAAGTTTGCTGTCAAAATTTGTTTCTTCATTCTAGCTCTATTTTTCCTTCCATCTGAGTATAGAATTCTTATTTTTAGGATTCTAGAATGTTACTCAAAGTTTTCAGGACCTTAACTAACTCATTTCAGGAGACTTGCTTTGAAAACGCATCTATTTCTGTCATTTAACAAAAATCGAACATTACATACAGTGTCCGTACACTGTCCGTATGCTTCTCTCTCTAAGGTTCTTTTGTTGTTCTAGGAAACCTTAGCCTCCTATTTTTTTTATTTTATTATAGAGATATCTCATTTGGGTTTTAGATATATTTGATTGATTTAAAATATATTATTTTAAATCAAATCAAATCAAATCATAATTAAATATATTAGTTTAAATTTAAGTCTATCTAATAGATTAAATTTAACCAATTATTTAATATAAATCTAAAACTAAATTCAAATTTAACTTATCTCATAAATTAAATTTAAATTATCATATTAGTTTAAATTTAAATCTATCATATAGATTTGAATTTAAAACTAATTGATTTAAATTAATTAAAGGATATATATATATTTCAAAATATATATATACATATATATATTTTGAATTTTATAAACTATATATATATTTATAAAAATTCTTCTACCCTAGATTGAATGTGACATTCATTGAATCTAGACGCAATTTTAGATTCAATGAATTTGGATATTCTAGCTCGAGTTAACTTGTTCTTGTGTGCGACCCTGTAGGCCCATATGACGTTGGCAGTGGACTAATGACACTATTTGACCTATAAGTCACAAGCAGCCTCTAGCAAGATATTGTGACTACCCAAATCATATAGGGATCGGTGATCCGATGCAACCTATTATATAACCCTATCATATCCCTTTTGTTGTAACACCCTAAAATTAATTAAGGTATTAACCATAGACTTGGGTTAATTAAGAATAATTAATATAGAATGATTAGGTAAGTTAAGTGATTGAAATTTTAGAAAGATAAATTATTAATATGGGTTTGAGATTTAATTAAGATAGAAACTTTATCCAGGCCTAAATTAATATAGGAGATCATGATAAGAGACTAATGGAGGCCCAATAAGTTAGGTGCAGACCTAATCTGATTCAATGTGATAGAGGCCCAAGATCCACCTTTTATAGACTCTTATAATGGGCCTAACAACCTTTGGGCAGGTCTAAATCCTTTGAGCTCTTAAAACTGGGCCTAACCCAATTAAAACCCAGTAGCCTAACATATGAAAGCTGGCCCAACAAGCTTAAATCTGAAGCCCATTTGGAGTTGGATCATTGGAGTAGCCCATAACCCATAGAAAACCCAACTTAAACCCTAAAAACTAACCTAGCCACCCCCCCATTCTGCAGAACACAAAGACACAAGAGAAATTCGGAGGTTTGAAGGGAGACTAGAGTTTGAGGCAAGAAATCCACCATTTCCCACTTTTAGAGCAAGATTCAGCCAAGGTAATAGTTATATAACTTAATTCCCCTTTCTTTCTCTTCATTTTGGCCCAATTAATTTTTCATTTAGAGTATTTTCACCATGCCCAAAATCTGAAATGTGGTTGTTTGGAATTTTCTTGGTGAAATTTCATAGGTGGGGACTAAAAGTGTTGTTAGGTAAGTATAAACTCTCCATTTTGATATAACATCTAGTTCTCTGAAAACGAAAGAAAACGTGAGAAACGTAACGTACAGTTTCTCTGTTAACAAACGAAATTCACCGAATGTAAAAGGAAGTCCCCCAAGATGATGTAGTTAAGGTCTCGAAAAATTTGGGAAGCATTTTAGACTCTTAAAAATGAGAATCTTAGGCTCAAACAGAAAGAAAAATGGAGTTGGAATGAAGAAACAATTTTTTACAAAAATCTTACAAAATGTAATGACATTTTCGTAATTTTGAGTAACTTTGGGAATTCACACTGGAGGTATTTTTAAATAAAATTTTTGAGTTTCCAAGGGTTCTCAAAGGCTCTAAAAATCATGGGAAGCCCCCGGACAGTTAAATCTCCTCCGGTAGATATTTTCTAATGTCAGTGTGCCTAAACTTTGACGAATCTGTTCGGAAAGGTTTTAGCTTCTATTTGAGTGATTCCAAAGACATTTTTCTTAATTGGGAACTTAAATTTTATAATGGAAAAGACAGTTCTCAAGAAGGAGCTAAAACAAAGGAGAAACGAAAATGCAAAATATGAAGGGCAAAATTGGAATTTTTGAAAAAGTCACTTTTTCCTACCTATATATAGGTGGTGCCTCACACTTGCCCTCATTTCTCTTCAGATTTTCCAGCCCCAAATCAGAAACAAAACCCTAAGGGAGAGGCACCTAAGAGAGGAAGAAGAAGGAGGAAGAAATCCAAGTGTAAGGTATGTTTCCGTGGTGATTTTCCTTGCTTTTCTTCATCCACACCTCCTCTCCTCCCTTTTCTTTTGTTTCCTTGGATTAAAATCAGGTTGATAAACCTAATTCAAGGGAGATATTCAAGGGAAAGTTTGAATTTGAAGAGAGGAGCTTGGAGAAATTAAGATTCAAGCCAAACTAAGCAAGAAAACAAGGTAAAAATGCATCCTATGGTTCATATCTTCCATGGCCCTTCTTCTCCATTTCGACCTAGCCTAAGAACCATAGGAAGATCTGATTTTCAAGCCCAACTAAGCGTGATTCTCAGGTATTTGATGGAGAGGAATAAGAATATGCAAAGGAAACCATGAAATGGGCATTACGATTCAAGATGCAAAACCTAGGGTTTTTTGTGCACCTTTCAAATTTTGAATTTATGTGACACTTCCTAAGTCTAAGTTAGAGTATAAATGAGTTCTTGAGACACCAAAGATGCTCCCCACAAGCTTCTCCATTCAAGAAAACAAAGAAAACTCCATGAAGCCCAAAACCTAGGCATGTCTCGACCAAGCATGTTCCATTATGCTAGGAAGAGTTTTAAATTTTTCTAAGGCCATTCTTGAGTCATATTTGATGAATGAAGATGAAGGGAGGCCTTGAAAGAAATTTATAACTCATGGAAAGTGATTTAGTGTCTTAGGTTCCATATTATGACTTAAAGAAGCAACATGGTGATAGGCCTTTTGTTTTAATGATATGATGACTCTAAGAGACTTAAAAGGAGTCAAGAATCATATTTTAAAGGAAAGAATGAGGCCTAAAAATTAATTGAGGGGTGTTGCTTAATTAGGTGCAAGTATGGACCATAGTGGGGGTTTTAGAGTAACCTAGAGTTTAAGCAAATTATGTAACTTAGAATGTGTTCCATGAACCTAATTGGCTCCCATAAATTGTATCTAGGCCAAGAGAAACTATCTTCACCAACTTGTGGGTGTGTGGCTGAAAGAGGAGGCTTGAAAACTAAGGAAAAAGTGTGTGAATATACACAAGGTAGCTCTCTCCACCTTCTCGCATGCATGGATATGTGTTTAGCTTGTTTTAGAATGTGTGTATGTGTATTTTCAAGTTATGAAAAGTATGCTAGCATGCTTTTAGATATCATGATTCTTGATGCCATACTATGTTTTCAAATGATTCCATGATGTTTGTATGAGTTTGCTTGAGTGTGGAGAGGCCAATAACTCTTCCCTTTGGTGAGGATGAGCCAAGAACCCTTGAGCTTGGTTGAGACAAAGTAAAGAGTCTCCCAAAAGCAAAGTGAGCTCCCAAGAGTATGGTTGAATCCAAAGCTCTTAAAGAATGGGTGAGGCAAGTCCCAAATCCATGAAGAGAAGTGTGAGGCCAATCTAAACACTTGGTGAGCTTTTAAATGTCTTGTATGATTGATTTACATGCTAAGTTTGCTTTTAAAATGTCCATGTCTTCCATTTTCCCCATGCATGCATTTATAAAGTATGCTTTGCACATATTATGTATGATTGAATGGGAGATGAGCTATTGAGATTCTTTGAATCTCATCCTCTCCTCTCCAATGATCTCACATGCTAGGTGGACTAAGTGGATATGCCAATGGGAGCCAACAACCATAAAGCAGGGAGATTGACAAGCATATGTCGTCTAGTTTTAGCTATGTTGGAACCATATTTATGTACCTTGATGTATATGATGATGTAGATAGTCTATGAACCTTAAGACATGTATAAATATGTTATTATGTGATGTTTATAATTATGGATATGATTTATGAGCTTTAGAATACAATTTGAGTTTGTAATGTCCAATTGTGCAATGTAGAAGTATGATGCAAATATGCATAAGTGTGGGTTGAACGGCCAAAATGAGATGCATGAGGTTTGAGACCCTTTGGGCAGCTCACAAAAGTCTTAAATATACTTTTAGACTTGCCCAAAAGGTGCCAATACCAAGGGGTGGCCATTTGGTAAGTTTGGTACCTTACATAGATCTAAATTTGACCATAATGGAACCCTATGTCACTTTTTAGCCAAATGAGTTTGTCTTGATTTGAAATTTGGCATGCAAGTATATCTCATTGAGATCTTTTTGTAAAACTAAAGAACATAATTTTTAGAGGTCTAGAGAATATTTGATGAATTTTCAAATTTGGGATTTTCTATTGATTCTGGTATTGGCACTGTTCACACTGATAGATTTGTGTTTTGTGTCAACTGATAGACAAATGGTGTCCAATACTTATGAAAATTTATATGCATAAACTATAGGTCATAAGATTTCTTTAGCCACTAAGATTATCTCATTTGGAGGTCTGAGCAAAGAGTTATGCATTTTTGAAGTTGGCTGTCAGTAGCAGTGGCACCCTAAGAGTTCAGTCATTGTTCCATAGGACTCCAATGGCTAAACGTATCTGTTTCATTCTAGAATTATTTTTATCATTGAGTTAACATTTGTAGCTTTCCATAATGACTAAATTTCTATGATTTCTACTTTTATTGAATTAGTTATGAATTTTAGAAATTTGTATCAGTAATTTGAAATAATAGCCCAGGTAGTAGCGACCTCAATAGGTTTTTGAATGTCAAACGTCCTCCATGATGGATGTTGTGGTCTAGACATATTTTGAGTGTGAAGTAGACATCCTAAGCTTTCCAGAATAACCAAGATTGCATATTTTAATTTTTCTACATTTAGTTATGATTTTTCAAAGTTTGCCCAGAAAAGAGGACAATTTTGGCCGAGAATGAACTTCCATTTTCCATGCCCCATTTCGGTTTCCATGAGTTGTGGGCATGATTTTGTGATAAAATTGAGTTGTAATAATGTAATTAAATATAAGGATGTATAGTATGAGCTCACACAGTCCATGTGAGACTGAATGGAATTTTTAGATATAGCACAATGAGAATTTAATCCATTATTTATATCCCATTTTCTTACAACTCTTAAGCAATGCATGTTATGGAGCATGTTGATCGCATGAGGAAGGATAGAAAGATATGGTATTACACTTTCTTTGCTAGTTTGAGACCCTAATGACTGGATTATAGTATGGGTATTAACTTTTTATGAATTTACTTGGGATTTAGGGTGATATATTGAAGTTTCTAGTAGATGACGCCTCCTTTCCAAATTTTAGGAATTAGTAGTGGCTGGGGAGATTTTTGTACCACTGGTTGCTTTTACAAATTTGTCTACAAGTGAGGTAACCGAGACTATAATAATTCCATGCATATATTTGTTTTAATTTTATATTTGCTGTACATGAATGATTTAAAATGCTGAATGAATTGGTTGGCTATCTATTGTATTGTGATTGGACCTTGTGAGTCCATGGTGGAGCTGTGGTGCGCCTGCCACCCATGCAAGTGCTTCGATCAGGCACTGGGTTATGATTAGACCCCAGATACACTGAGCCTTGGTTGTGCTCAATTGGGGGTAGGTGCCGTGGACGGGCCTCTCCTAGTGTTTTTGGCCTTTAACATGTGGAAATATGATTGCTAGTATGAGATAATAATCATGATAGCCTAATTGTTTTATTTACTAATATAACTGGTATGTTTTCTAATACTTATGTGGAATTATGCATATATGTTAATTAAACTGAAATGTATGATGGAATTTGTCTTGGTTACTCAGATATGCCTCTCACCCTATTTCATGGGATTATAATTTCAGGTGATGGTTCTTCGGGTAAGGATAAAGGGAAGCAAGTGGATGAAAATCCATGAGCTCTAGCCATGTGTGGATAAAGCTACACTTGGTCTGAGTGGAATAGAGTAGATGCTAATTTTGTTAACCTTTGTATAGCATCATCATGTATTTGTATTGCCAAATGTAGAAGTTTGTATTTTGATGACATATAATGTAACCAATGAGAAATAGGCTTCATATTGGTTGTTGATGGATGTATGAGTTTATGACACTTACTATGGTTTGTAAACCTGTGTTTTAACTAACTATTTGAGCTAGCGATGTATAAATTATCCGACGAAAACATGATTGAATGACTATTGTGAGAAATTTATAAATTGGCTGATATAAGACCAATGAATGAGTAGGAGAATCTACCTTTAAATGTGGGATGGGTAATGAAATAATGGTTAGCGCAAATTAGCTAGATGGATGCTATTAGAATCTCATAATAAGTGAGAGAGTGGCCCCAAGAGACCCTAGATAGAGAGTGGAGAGTATGAGAGAAGATTTTAGAAGTTGTATGATCATATGGCATTTAGCTGCAGCCAAAATAGGGTTAGCCATGGCTAATAGAGGTAAAGTTGCCCAGGGAAAGTACCAGAGAGCAATTCGCCATGGTGAAAGGTAGAATTAATTGCAGCGAAATGTGAAAGGCAAAACTGGGAGTCGTCTAGAGGGTAATTTGCCACAGCTAAATAGGAATTGGCTGTGGTGAACTTTTATGAGAATTTGTCGGGCGTTCCAAAAAGGAATTAGCCATAGCGAAAGGGGGAATTAGCCACAGCCAATAGTGAGAGGTGAGCGAGGTAGGTTCCAGGAGGCTTCCTTGTCACGGTGCCATATAGGTTAACTATGGCGAAGGTCCAACTCTCCGCAATTAGTGACAATGTAAGGAGTGAACCTAAAAGGAATTGGCTGTGGTTAAAAGGAATTTGGCCATGGCGAACATCCTAAAACCCTTAGATTCACCTAGAAATCTTAGTCTTTCATATGGTAACCTCAAGAGATGTCTTAGAAACATTGGTAGAAGATTCTTGTGAGTTGAAATCAATGGGTAATAAAATCAAAGGCCTATAAATGAACGTTTGTTTCCCTTGTGTACATGAATGCTTGTAACTAGATGGTTGATGACTCTAATAACATTAATGTTCAAATTTCCCCATATTTTCTGAATGTAATTAGTTTTGATGTCTTGTAACCCTAATTCATGAATATTAACTGTGTATTTAACCTTAATTACAATGACTAGAAGTTAGGGTCGTCACATTTGTCACACGATATCTAAATCAAGTATAAGACATGAAAATGTCATCTTCTTCTTACTTGATCATTGCTGTCTCAATCTACGTGCAGACTGGCAGTACAAATGGAAATACTTCCATTCGAGCACAGCTATGCATTTCTCAGTCTCACTCATCGAGGGGCCCAAAGATATCTCTCTATTAATCAGAAGGACAAATCCTATCTTAACCACTTATCTTTTTCTACATGAATTTTACTATGCCCGATCATAGCCTTTATGATCACCCAGTTAAAGATAACTTTTGACTATGCTAAAAAATAGTGTTCTTCATATTGAAAACTATGGTGATCTCAAGTCTAAGGGCTTGGTGACATGGTTATACATAAGATACCCTCATGATTTAATCCATGTAGCTATCTCATAACGGGTCAATCCAACATCTTGTTCTCTAACGAGTGCCTATGTTTTTGATTTATATCTATATACATGATTAACACATAATCATCAATCAAAATCATACTAGTTTTAGTTCATTATTGTTCCCACAATGATGATTGATTATGGATATTTAGGATAATCAATATAATTTATCCAAGGATATTATTATATAGAACATGCAAAAAATATAATAATGTAATAAAAGAAAACTCTTATTTCTTAATAAAGTACAATGTTTGCAATACAATGATTGGCCTAGGGCATAATCTCCAATAAGTAGTTAGCTACCATTTCCTTACTCTCTTAGTCCATCTAGCATGTTAGAACATTGGAGAGGAGGAAATGAGATTCAAAGAATCCCAATAGCTCATCTCCCTTTCAATCACACATAACAGATGCAAAATAAGTCTTATAAATGCATACATGGACATATTGACTTGTGCAATCATTCAAGAAGCATTCTTGGCATTTGAAAAAGTCATACATGGCATACATAAGCTTGTTAAGTAAGTGGATTAGCTTCACCCATTCACTTATAGATTTTGGACTTGCCTCACTTATTCTTTAAGAGGTTTTTGGACTCAACCTTACTCTTAGGAGTCAACCTCACTTTTGGAGGACTCTTTGGTTTGTCTTAACCAATTCTAAGAGTTCTTGGCTCATCCTCACCATGACTAATGATTCTTGGCTTCACCACACTCAATCAAACCCAGGCAAACATCATAAACATCATTTAGAAACATAATACATCATCATGGTACCATGGCATATGAAATTATGCTAGAATACTTTTCATGTTAAAACACATATACACACATTCAAAGACAAGCCATGCATACATTCATGCATGAGAGAAGGAGGAGAGAGCTACTTTGGTTACAATCACACACTTTTTCTCTTGAATTTGCTCTCCCTTCCTCGGCCTTACACACACAAATGTGTGGGATTGATTTCTCTTGACTTAAACACAATTTATAGGAGCCAATTAGGTTTATGGAATTAGTTCTAAGGCTACACATCTTTCTTAAATACTAACTTGGTTTATTAACCTTTTTATGATTCTAAGAATGCTTCTAATAAAGAAACACCAATCAAACGAGTTGTAGGCTCCATTCTGTCCGTTCATATATGATTCTTAACTCCTTTTAAGCCTCTAGGAGTCATCACACAATTAAAATAAAGAACCTAACTACATGTTGCTTCTTTAGGTCATATTATGGAACCTAAGACACCAATTCATTCTCTAGGCCTCACAAATTTTTCCCAAGGTTTCTCTTCATTTTCATTCATCATATATGACTCAAAAATAGGCTTGGAAAAATTTAAAACTCTCTCTAGGTGTCCCATCCCCTTTAGGCTGAGACTATGTAGCATTTGGTCTCTATAGATATTTGCTTTGTTTTCTTGATGGAGGATGCATATAGGGAGACTTCTAAGGATCTTAGGAACTCATTTAAACATTCATTTAAGCTTAGGAATAATTACATCAAATCAGATTTTCAAGGGAGCCTATGAAACCCTAGGTTTGCTATCTTGAAAATAAATGGCTTTTACTTGGATTTCCTTGCATATTCTTACTCTCCTCCCTTATAGAATTCACCCTTGGTTTTGCCCAAAATTCAAGCCCTCTTGCAGCTACATATATGAGGCGAAATAGGGAGAAGAAGAGGGGAGGAATAGCTATCATAGGGGGAGGAATAGCTATCATAGGATGAAGATTTTACCTTGTTTCCATGGCTTTTCTTACTTGTTTCTCACTTTCCTTGGCCTCCTCTCTTCAAATCTTAATTTTTCCCTCTATTCTTTCCTCCAAATAGATCCAAAAACTTCAATAAAACCATAGGAAAGAAAACTTAAGAGGAGAGGAACAAGTTTGGAAGAAAAAGAAGCATGAAAATCCATGAAATTCTTTACCTTTTCCTTGTTTCTTCTCCTCCATGGTGCGCCTAAGAAAGCTGGTGTTTTCTATGGTTTTTGGGTAGAATAGGTCGTGCAAATGAAGGGGAGAAGAAATGAGAAACTTAAAGAGTGTTCAAGAAGCTTCTACTTTATTAAAATTGCCAATTTTAACCTTTATTTTTGGCATTTTTGTTTCTAACTCGTTTTAGCACCTTTTTGAGAACTGTCTTTTCCATAATGAAATTTAAGTTCCTTAAAACCTTTTTGAATGAATTAGTCAAAGTTTGGGACAACCGACATTGGAAAACATCCACTGGAGGGGTTTTAATTGTCTTAGGATTTCTCATGATTTTCAGGGCCTCTAAAAACCTTAGAGAACTCAAAACTTTCATTTAGAAAGCGCTTGATAAGCATGATATTTTATATATTTTAATCCCCTAACTTAAGCGTTTTAGTGTCCAATTATGGCTTTAGGAATTTAATTAAGTGGAATTTGATTTTTATTTGCCATTTTTACATTTGAGGAATTAATTTGCAAATTCTTGATTCTTAACGCTTAAATTTTTCTTAAATAATTTTTGGATATTTCCACTTAATACTTTCCATTCTTTTTGTGCAGATTTTCAATGGGCAATTTAAATTTGAATGAAAGAATAGATAACCACATGCAGAAATAGAGGAAAAGAAGCTTTGGTGGATGAAACAAGATACAACTTGTAAAGTCCCACATCAGATGTAAAGTCCCACATCGGATGGTTTGGTCCTGGGAACGGCCCATATAAGTGGGGGCAAAGCTCCCCCCACTAAGGCGCGCTTTTCCCGTGAGTTAAGCGGGAAGGGACAAACCCCACTGAACCGAGAAAGCAGGGTCGAAGACCCACGAACCGGGAAGGACGGGATAATACCTTGGTGGCTCTGTGTGGTGTTGGTATCAGAGCTGGCCGTTCGCATGTGCGACCCGAGGACGGGTCGGCCCCAAACGGGGGTGGAATGTAAAGTCCCACATCGGATGGTTTGGTCCTGGGAACGGCCCATATAAGTGGGGGCGAAGCTCCCCCCACCAAGGCGTGCTTTTCTCGTGAGTTAAGCGGGAAGGGACAAACCCCACTGAACCGGGAAGGCAGGGTCGAAGACCCACGAACCAGGAAGGATGGGACAATACCTTGGTGGCTCTGTGTGATGTTGGTATCAGAGCTGGCCATTCGCATGTGTGATCCAAGGACGGGTCGGCCTCAAAAGGGGGTGGAATGTAAAGTCCCACATCGGATGGTTTGGTCCTGGGAACGGCCCATACAAGTGGGGGCGAAGCTCCCCCCCATCAAGGCGCGCTTTTCCCGTGAGTTAAGTGGGAAGGGACAAACCCCACTGAACCGGGAAGGCAGGGTCGAAGACCCACGAACCGGGAAGGACGGGATAATACCTTGGTGGATCTGTGTGGTGCTGGTATCAGAGCTGGCCGTTCGCATGTGCGACCCGAGGACGGGTCGACCCCCCTCTTGTCCTTCCCGGTTCGTGGGTCTTCGACCCTACTTTCCCAGTTTAGTGGGGTTTGTCCCTTCCCGCTTAACTCACGGGAAAAGCGCACCTTGGTGGGGGAAGCTTCGCCCCCACTTATATGGGCCGTTCCCAAGACCAAACCATCCGATATGGGACTTTACATTCCACCCCCCTTTGGGGCCGACCCGTCCTCGTGTCGCACATGCGAACGGCCAGCTCTGATACCAACACCACACAGAGCCACCAAGGTATTGTCCCATCCTTCTCGGTTCGTGGGTCTTCGACCCTGCCTTCCCGGTTCAATGGGGTTTGTCCCTTCCTGCTTAACTCACGGGAAAAGCGCACCTTGGTAGGGGGAGCTTTGCCCCCACTTATATGGGCCGTTCCCAGGACCAAACCATCCGATATGGGACTTTACATTCCACCCCCCTTTGGGGCTGACCCGTCCTCGGGTCGCACATGCGAACGGCCAGCTCTGATACCAACACCACACAGAGCCACCAAGGTATTGTCCCGTCCTTCCTGGTTCGTGGGTCTTCGACCCTGCCTTCCCGGTTCAGTGGGGTTTGTCCCTTCCCACTTAACTCACGGGAAAATGCGCGTCTGGTGGGGGGAGCTTCGCCCTCACTTATATGGGCCGTTCCCAAGACCAAACCATCTGATGTGGGACTTTACATTCCACCCCCCTTTGAGGCTGACCCGTCCTCGGGTCGCACATGCGAACGGCCAGCTCTGATACCAACACCACACAGAGCCACCAAGGTATTGTCCCGTCCTTCCCGGTTCGTGGGTCTTCAACCCTGCTTTCCTGGTTCAGTAGGGTTTATCCCTTCCCACTTAACTCACAGAAAAAGCGCGCCTTGGTAGGGGGAGCTTTGCCCCCACTTATATAGGCCGTTCCAAGGACCAAACCATCCGATATGTGACTTTACATTCCACCCCCCTTTGGGACCGACCCGTCCTCGGGTCGCACATGCAAACGGCCAGCTCTGATACCTATACCACACAGAGCCCCCAAGGTATTGTCCTGTCCTTCCCGGTTCGTAGGTCTTCGACCTTGCCTTCCCAGTTCAGTGGGGTTTGTCCCTTCCCGCTTAACTCACGGGAAAAGCGCGCCTTGGTGGGGGGAGCTTCGCCCCCACTTATATGGGCCATTCCCAGGACCAAACCATCCGATGTAGGACTTTACACAACTTGCCACAGGGTTGAAGAAAATGAAGGAAGCAATGTATGATGGTGAAGATGAAAGAAGCTTTGAGGAAGTAACACGAATGAGTAAGAAAGCAAAATAGAACAGCCAACGTGGAGAAGCTTGAGAGGAGAAATATGATGAAGTTAACATGAGAAACTTAGAGCTAGAAGCAGAACAAAAGGGATGGCTCAAACAAGGAACAGAAGAGGAATGAAGGTGTAGCTCGTGTTGAGATAAGAAGAAGATGTGGAGCATTAAGGCAACATCCAGCAGTAAAGAAAAGAAGAATCAATATGGAATGAGAGTAAAACAGAAACGAAGGAGAAGCATCGAGTCAAGGAAACCTGGGCTGAGACACATAAAGCAAAAGAAATATATATGGGCTGCAGCAACTACAAGAAACAGAGGAGAGGAATTGCATTAGAATGAATTAAGAAGCTTGCTCGAGTGCTGGAATAAACTATTTAAGAGAAACAACCCCATGGAGAACAAACTCGAGTAGCTAAAATAAGAAGTAACTGGCTAGAACTCGAGAAAACAAGAAGAGATATAACTGGATAGCAACATACGTCTGGACAGCAAACGGCAACAAGAAAAGAAGCTGCAGCTAAACGAAGGAAGCATGAGACAGCCACAATTTGGGGGACTGAAGCTAGGAGAAACAAAGTGAATTCGAGCTTGTGTAGAAAGAAAAGTGAAGCTTAAATGCCATAGACTGGACTCGAGTAGAAAACAAGCAAAAGAGAGGAAAAGAAATGAAGAAGCTTGAGAAAATTAGGCCAACATGGAAAAAGAATAACAGAAGCTTGAGCTTGGGTTTACGTTGAAAGAGAAGCTCGAGTTTTGTGTGAAGAACGAGCAGAAGCAGAGAGAAATGAAGCTCAGGCAACACTTATACAAAGAAGCTCCAAATACATGCAAAAGAAATATACATGGGCAGCACGTGAAATATGATAAAATAAGATGAAATGGGGCCCACACTCATGCATAATTACTTCAGACAATTGAAATGGGAAGGGGGAACACGTGTTTCTCACAAAGGAATTAAGAAAATGCATTCGGGCAAGTGAGCTAAAGCAAGCACATGGAGTCATTAACATTAGCACGTGAAAGTAGAATCATGCCATCAGCACTCATATTCACTCAATATTCACGGCGTCAGGACTTCATTCATTCACACCCACACTCATTCATTCGCTCATCCACCCCTCCGTCTTTTCCACACACAGAACCTTTCACCACGCCATTTTTCCTCCATTTCCATCCACTAATGAAGCTCTAATTCATCCATCTTAAGGCTAGCTTAGAAGCAACCTTGGCTGAAGCTTGAATCCTTGGAAGAAGAATGCAGAATTTTGGCTAAGGATTTCTATTTTCCTATACTTTTTCTTTTTCTGTACAATCTTGGTTAAGTTGTATTTGATTAGGAAATTGTGTAATTATGAATTAGTGGCTGGTTAGACACTGATTAGGAAGCCTTTTATTGATTAATTGATTGGATTAGACATTGATTTTTCATTATTCTCTAATCTCCAATGTATGCCACCAAGGTGTTCGATGAAATACATGAGTGAGGTTATGTACTTGATTACTTGATTTAAGAATTCCTTAGTGTTTAGTTGGTTAATTAAACATTTTTGGATGATGATTCAGAGGCTAATTAATCATTTAATCAATCAATTTGGATGTTCATTGATCTTAAAAACAAGAGTTAATGATTTAATGCAGGATTAAGGTTTTAATTCAATATTAGGTTGTTAATCTCTTGAATCTTGAATGGTTATTCAAGATCATTTACTAATGAACATAATTAGGGACTCTTAGACCAGAATTAATCACAATTGGATTAGGATAAGGATAGTGGATACCAAGAGATGATTTCTAAGCTAGTCACAAGACCATTCTCCACCCACAATTTATACAATTAAGTAGCAATTAGGAATTTTAATTTGGTTTCATTTTAGGTTAGTTTAAATCAATAAAAAACCCCCCAATTTAGATAGCTTTTAAGACTTTTAACATTTAGAAAACCCAATTAAACAATGAACTCCATTTCCAAGGGAGATGACTTAGGTTGTGCCCTATATTGCATTTAATATCCAACCTAGTTTTATTTTGAGGGTTGCACGACGAGCCCGTCATCGCTCTTGTGTGAATTCCAAAATTTGCTCAAAATTATGAAAATACCATTACATTTTGTCAACCTTTTGTTCAAATTTGTTTCTTCATTCTAACTCGGATTTTCTTTCTGTCTGAGCCTAGGATTCTCATTTTTAAGAGTTTAAAATGCTTCCCAATTTTTTTGGGACCTTAACTAATTCATTTCAGGGGACTTACTTTCATATTCGGTGAATTTTGTTCGTTTACGGAGAAACCATATGTTATATTTCTTGCATCTTTTCTCATTTTCAAAAAATTAGATATTACATAACTACTTTCTTAGAATTTGTAATGACAAGTTAAAATTTTTACCAATAATTGTTAGTTTAGTTCTTTCTCATTCTATGGATTATGAAAATTTTCAACTATGCTAATGTTTAATTTTTTGTAAGCAAGTTTCTAAATATGATAACTGTAATATCTAGTTCTCCAAAAACCAGAGAAAACGTAAGAAACATAACGTACAATTTCTTCGTAAACAAACTAAATTCACCAGATACAAAAGAAAGTTCCCCAAGATGATGTAGTTAAAGTCCCAAAAAATTTGATTAACATTCTAGCCTCCTAAAAATGAGAATTCTAGCCTTAGACGGAAGGAAAAACGGAGCTAGAATGAAGAAATAAATTTTGACAGAAACCTTACGAAAGTAATGGCATTTTCGTAATTTCAGGCAATTTTTGGAATTCACACAGGAGTGCTTTTTAAATCAAAGTTTTGAATTCCTCAGGGTTCTTAGAGACCCTGAAAACCATGGGAAGCCCCGAGACAGTTAAATCCCCTCTGGTGGACGTTTTCTAACGTCGGTGTGCCTGAACTTTGATGGATCTATTTAAGAAGGTTTTAGCTCCAATTTGAGTGATTCCAAAGGCATTTTTCTTAATTGGGAATCTAAATTTTGTAATGGACAATACGGTTCTAAAAAAAGAGCTAAAACAAAGGAGAAATGAAAATGCAAAGTATGAAGGGCAAAATTAAAATTTTTGAAAGTCACTTTTCCCTACCTATATATAAGTGGTTCCTCACATTTGCCCTCATTTCTTTTCATATTTTTTAGCCCTAAATCAAAAGAAAAACCCTAAGAGAGGAAGAAGAAGGAGGAAGAAAACCAAGCTTATGGTATGTTTTCATGGCAATTTTCCTTGCTTTTCTTCATCCACACCTCCTCTCCTCCCTTCTCCTTTGTTTCCTTGGATTAAAATTAGGTTGATAAATCTGATTCAATGGAGATATTCAAGGGAAAGTTCGAATTTGAAGAGAGGAGCTTGGAGAAATCAAGATTCAAGCCAAACTAAGTAAGAAAATAAGGTAAAAATGCATCCTATGGTTCATATCTTCCATGGCCCTTCTTCTCCATTTTGACCTAGCCTAAGAACCATTGGAAGATCTGATTTTCAAGCCTAACCAAGTGTGATTCTTAGGTATTTGATGGAGAGGAATAAGAATATGCAAAGGAAACCATGAAATGGGAATTAAGATTCAAGATGCAAAACCTAGGGTTTCTAGTGCACCTTTCAAATTTTGAATTTATGTGATGCTTCTTAGGTCTAAGTTAGAGTATAAATAAGTAATTGAGACACCAAAGATGCTCCCCACAAGCTTCTCCCTTTGAGAAAATAAAGAAAACTCCATGAAGCCTAAAACCTAGGCATGTCTCAGCCAAGAGAGGATCTTGTAGGTGGGGGGAGTTTTAAATTTTTCTAAGGCCATTTTTGAGTCATAATTGATGAATGAAAATGAAGGGAGGCCTTGGAAAAAATTTAGAACTCATAGAAAGTGATTTGGTGTCTTAGGTTCCATATTATGACCTAAAGAAGCAACATGGTGCTAGGCCATTTGTTTTAATGATGTGATGAATCCAAGAGGCTTAAAAGGAGTCAAGAATCATATTTGAAAGGAAAGAATGAGGCCTAAAAATCATTTGAGAGGTGTTGCTTCATTAGGTGCTGATATGGACCATAATAGAGGTTGTAGAGTAATCTAGGGTTTAAACAAGTTGCATGGCCTTAGAAATTATTTCATGAACCTAATTGGCTCCTATATATTGTATTTAGGCCAAGAGAAACCATCTCCACCAATTTGTGGGTGTGTGGCCGAAAGAGGAGGCTTGAATCCTAAAGGAAAAGTGTGTGTTTGTATACAAGGTAGCTCTCTTCACCTTCTCTCATGCATAGATGTGTGTTTAGCTTGTTTTAGAATGTGTATGTGTATTTTCAAGCTTTGAAAAGTATCCTAGCATGCCTTTGTATGTCATGATTCTTGATGCCATGTTATGTTTTCAAATGATTACATAATGTTTATATGAGTTTGCTTGAGTGTGGAAAAGTCAAGAACTCTTCCCTTTAGTGAGGATGAGCCAAGAACCCTTGAGCTTGGTTGAGACAAAGCAAAGAGTCTCCCAAAAGCAAAGTGGGCTTCCAAGAGTATGGTTGAGTCCAAAGCTATTAAAGAATGGTGAGCAAGTCCAAAATCCATACAGAAAACTGTGAGGCCAATCCAAGCACTTGGCGAGCTCTTGAATGTCTTGTATGATTTATTCATATGCCAAGTTTGCTTTTAAAATGTCCATGACTTCCACTTTCCTCATGCATGCATTTGTAAAGTTTGCTTTACACATCTTATGTATGATTGAATGGGAGATGAGCTATTAGGATTCTTTGAATCTCATCTCCTCCTCTTCAATGATCTAACATGCTAGGTGGACCAAGTAATTATGGTGAAGGGAGCCAACAACAATGAAGAAGGGAGATTGACAAGTTTATAACTAGTTTTACCTATTTTGGAAACCATAATTATGTTTCTTGATGTATATGATGTTATAAATGGTCTATGACCCTTAAGACATATGTAAATATACCATTATGTGATGCTTAGATGTATGAATATGATGTATGACTTCTGGCATTTATTTTGAGTATGTAATGCCAAAGTGTGCAATGTGGAAGTTTAATGGGAATGTGCATAAGTGTGGGTTGAATGGCCAAAATGAGATACATGAGGTTTGGGACCATTTGTACAGCTCACAAGAGTCTCAAATAAGCTTTTAAACTTGTCCAAAAGGTGTCAAGATTAAGGGAAATCCAGTTGGCAACTTTGGTACCCAATATGGAGCTAAAATTGACTATAATGGAACCCTATGTTACTTTTTGGCCAAACACGTTATTGCTCTGAAATTCAGCATGCAATTAGGTCTTATTGAGAGATTTTTGGAAAGCTAAAGAACATTATTTTATGAGGTCTAGAGAATATTTGATGAATTTTTAAAGTTGGGATTTTCTATTATTTCTTATATGTGCACTGTTCACACTGGCAGATTTGGGTTTTGTGTCACCTAATGGTCAAATAGTGTCCAATACTTGTGAAATTTTATATACATAAAATAAAGATCACAAGAGTTCTGTGGCCACTAAGATAACCTCATTTGGAGGTCTGAACAAAAAGTTATGTATTTTTGAAGTTGGCTGTCAGTAGTAGTGACATCCCAGGAGTTCAATCACTGTTCCATAGGATTCCAATAGCCAAACATATCTGTTCCATTCTAAAATTATTTTTATATGAAGTTAAAATTTTTATCTTTCCATAATGACTGAATGTGTGTGATTTTTATTTTTATAGAATTAGTTATGAAATTTAAAAGTTTGTATCAATAATTTGAACAGCAGCCCAGGCAGCCAGCGACCTTAAGTAGCTTTTTGGATGTCAAACATCCTTCATGATTCATGTTGTGATCTAGAAATATTTGTATTGTGAAGTAGACATCCTAAGCTTTCCAGAATGACCAAGAACACATGTTTTCAATTTTTCTAGATTTAGGTATGATTTTCCAAAGTTTGCCCAAAAAAGAGGCCAATTCTGGCCGAAAATGGATTTCCATTTTTCATGCCCCATTTCAGTTTCCATGGGTTGTAGGCATATTTTTGGACTGTAAATGAGTTGTAATGATTTAATTAAATATGAGGATGCATATCATGAGCTCACACAGTCCACATGACACCGAATGAAATTTTAAGACCCAGCGCAATGTGAAAATAAGCATTATTTTCCTTGCCTTTTTCATGCAAAACTCACATAATTCGTGATATTAAGTTATGTAAAAGCATGAGATGAGTTAGAATGAGCTAGAATTTATGGTGTTACAATAACAATATTGGAAATTCCTTTTTAAATTCATTCTATTCTATCCACTTTCACTTAACCCCTAAACAATGGAAAGATAGTTTCCCTTGCCATTCTTACTTAAACATCCAAACAAGGAAAAGGTAACTCTTCTTCCATTCACCCTTTTCCCCTTCCTTTCCTTTCCTTTCTATTATAATCCATTTCATGTCCTCCAAACTCCTAAACATAGCATTAGGGTTCATTTGGTTCCCTTGTCATGATATTGTTTGCAATGTAATCTTTTTTATAATATCCATTGCACCTTATAATCACTACTCAATAATTCATGTCCAACTATTTTTTTTAAAAGTGAAGGCATAAGTGTTATTTCCTATCTCATCTATCAACTTTTTACATTTCTTTTCTTTTTATATGGATAATATTCATCTAATCAAATATGCCCTTAAGTCTCTCACATAATGACTAGACTAAGGGAGGCAAGCTATACAAAAGAAAAAATAAGGGTTGAAGGATAGAGTCAACCATGGGAAAGAGAGAACAATGTAACACCCCAAAATTAATTAAGAATAATGATAATGAATTAAATGATTAATATCAAGGATTTAAGATTATTAAGAAAAATAAGGGCTTCTAAAGAAATGAATTTATTTTAAACATTTCGAGACAATAACTATTTTTTGCCATTGTTAAGTGGAAATAGATTAATTATGGTTATAGGTCTAATTAGTGAAACTAATTAAGTGAAGGTGAATATTTAATATTTAGGCCCTACGATAAACTTATGTATGTTAAGGACCATTATTAGAGGCCCAACTTCATTATAATGTGACCCAACTCCATTAAACCCAATAAACCTTGACCTAATGCCATTATTGGATTTGTCTAGTTTTGGGCCCACACTTAGTTTAAAAAAAACAAGACCATTTGGAAATAAGACCCAATAGGCTAGCCCACTTGCTTTGAAACCTTAAGAAAACCTAATTACCTTTCATTTTTGGATGCTGAAGGCATATGTTCTATAGAGACACAAAGCCATTTTTGCATATTTAGGTGGAGGCTAGGGTTTCATCATAGTTTGGCTTTTTTTTTTTTTTTTGCATTCTTAAAAGAGGATTTAGCCAAGATAATTTATATAGAACTTTTTCCTCTCATTCTCCTTTACATTTCAGTTTGATTGGTTTATGATTTAGTGAACTTTTGCCCTATCACCAAGTCTAAAAATTGATGTTTTGGTGATTTTAGTTTGATTTTCAGAGGTTAAGGCAAAAGGGATTGTTAGGTAAGCATCTTCTCTTCATTTTGATGTATTTTCTACTAAACATTGGCTCAAATGACTAATTTATGTAATGGGCTTTGTTTTTCTGCAAAATTATCAAGAAATTAGAGTGGGATATTGAAGTTTCTAGTGAATGAAGGTTTAAATATGAAATTGAAGTTCATTGGAATTTAGGTAAGTGCCCTTTAAATAATTCATGATGCTAGAATAATGGGTAACTTATTTTCTATTGGTTGTTAACTAAGAAATTGGTTTTAGCAAACTAAGATCACTAAAGAGTTGGAAACTTATCTTGACTTTAGGATTTGATGTAATTAACTGAGGTAATTGGGGTTAATTTCTAATTCATTGCATATGTTCACTTTAATCTTATATTTGCTGCATATGTATAATTTTGCGATGATAAATGATTGGTTGACTACTTGAATTATTATTTTAGAACTGTGGGCAAGTCTTTGGTAGAGCTATGGTGAAGCTGCCACCCATGCATTGTGCTTCAATCAGGTACCGAATTGTTATCAGACTTATAAATATACCGAGCCATAAGCATGCTCAATAAGGATTTGGCACCATGAATAGGCTTTTCCCTTTGTTTTTTGCCATTAACATATTGTATGTGATTACTAGTATAGGATAGTAACCATCGGTAGTTCAACTAGTTCATTTAATGATTGAATTAATAATTCTAGTATTTGTTGATGTAAAATGCATATATATCGATTAATGTGTTCATAAGTATGAAATTTTTCCTTTGGTTATTGAGGTTCACATCTGACCCCATCTTATGGGCTAATAATATTAAGTGAAGATTCCTTGGGTAAGAAAAATGGGAAGTAAGTGGATGAATGTCCCTAGGTTTAAGCTTGGTGTGGAATTCCTACACTTGGGAGACTATTAAATTGTATAGATACTAATTTTGTTTGACTTTTATTATATAGTATTATGATGCATCCATTGTTGCCAAAGTATTTTGACATTTTGTAACCCAGGATACATTCTCTAAGACTAGGCTTTAATTTACATGAATTTGGATGTAATGTTATTATTAATCAATTATAGACTGCCTTGTATGTATGAAACTTAAATGTTATCTTATGATTAAGGATGCTACTGTCATATGAAAACATGGTCTAAATTTCTATTCCATAAAGGTCTTTATTGATAGCTATTGCTTTAGATGTGAATTGAGTAGGATAGTGTAGCCATTTTAGGTTAAGAGCAAGTCTACTTGACCCATTCAAACTTGTACAAAGTAGTTTGAGTTCAACTAGTAAGGAATAACACTAAAGGTAATCACTTGAGACTTCACAATCCTTTTGCTATCATAGAGGGGAATATGTTGATATAAATTGAGTTTTATTGCTCTAATTCAATCCTAGTCCCTAAGTTATAAAGGTTAGTAAGTGAGATGTATAAGTGGAACTATATCAATAAAAATCATGTGTTTTTCCTTAAGAGGACCCTAAAACTCAAATAGGGAGAGTTACAAGTGAGTTGGGATGAATGTGGAAGAGTTTATGAGTAGTAAGAGTCTAAGTTATGGCCAAAAGTGGGTCTAGGGTAACAAAGACTAAGCGTGTGGTGCAACTCAAGGAAAAGAAAGGGGGAGATTCCGAGAGAGCAATCTCGCCACAGCATAAGTAGGGATCACCACGACAATAATCAAGAAAAAGTAAGATAGTATTCTAGGAACGTATCTTGCCATGGCACAAAATTCTTAAGTCACCATAAGGATCGTGAATTTTGCACAGTGGAGCTGCAGTAGGCAATCTCATTGTGGTGTGGAAAACCTTAGTCATAATGTGAGATGAGAATTTTGCACCTTCTAATTCTAGTAACGAGTTAAGTCGTAGCAAGGGTATTCTAGGTTATGGCGTAAGTCTGAAACTCCAATTTTTGAGTTATAAAAGCCAATTTGGTCACGGCCTAAGTCTTCAAATTCCCATTTAAGCTATGAATCTTGGCTTTCTTTATAGTAATGATGTACATGGACTTGGAAATAAAAGTAAATGAGATTGTATGCTTCTCTAAATGACTAAGGATGAAGTGGAAGTCTAATATGGGGATTTATTTAACTATTCATAAGAATTTTCTTATTCCTTTAATGGTAACTGGTATTGATGAAATAGGTTCCTAATAAGGGTGATGTTATGCTTAGATTGGCTGTTAAGATTGTAGCTTAATGGGGAGCCTCTAGTTATGCTTATGGCATTGTAGGATACTATGGTTGTATGTTGAGAAACCACTAAAATGTTAAGAGAGGTGTAAGAGCCAATCGTATGAGACCATGACTGCAATGGCCAATAGTATGAGAGAGCAAGCCAATGCCTATAAGGCTATTGTGAGGGCAATGACTAACTGACTTCAAGAACAAGCTGAGGCCCATGTAGCCACTATTCAAATGCTATAATAACTACATGAGACCATAAACACACAGAATCAAGAGGTGTTAGTTGGAAATTGGGTTAATGCTGGTCAGAACCTTGGTGTGAAGCACCAAGAAGGGAGGATGACATCTTGGTTGTAAACCAAAAGGTCGATCCTTTATCATTCTTAGGGGAGTTAGACACTAAAAAAGCTAAGTCTAGCCTTTTATTCAGCAGTGCATGTCATTCCCTCAAATTAAGCTTTTAAGTGCCAACTAGAGAAGATTTTTGAGGTAATGACATGCACCACTGATGAGTTTATTGCGCAACCCTCAAAATAAAACTAGGTTAATAAAATATATAGCTAGTTGTGCAACCTAGGTCATCTCCCTTGGAAATAGAGTTCAATGTTCAATTGAGTTTTCTAAATATTAAAGGACTCTAAAAATTTCTAAACTAAAGGGGGTTTGATTAACTTAAACTAATTAAAATGGAACTGAATCAAAGTTCCTAATTGCTACCTAATTGGATGAATTAATAGTTGAATGATGGATTTGTGAATAGCTTTGGATTTGTCCCTTGATATCCACTATCCTTATCCTAATTCATTTGTGATTAATTCTAGTCTAAGAATCCTTAATTGTGTTCACGGCAATTGTATCTTGAGTTACCACGCAAGAATCAAGAGACTAACAATTTAATGTTGAATTGAAATCTTAATCCCACACCAAATTGCTAACTCTTATCATTAGAAGGATCAATGAATACTTGAATTGAATGATTAATTGATTAATTAGCCTCTGAATCATCATCCAAAGATGTTTAATTAACTAACTAAACACCAAGGAATCCTTAAATCAATAATTAAATACTCAATCTCTTACATGCATTTCATCAAACACCTTGACTGCATACATAGATAATTATAGGAAATTGAAAAACCCAGCACTAAATCAATCAAATAATCAGTCAAACAATGTCCTAATTAGTGTCTAACTAGCCACTAATTACAATTACACAAATTCCCAATCAAATACAACTTAACCAAGCTTGTACAAGAAAAAGAAAAAGTGTAGGAAATTAAAGAAATCTTAGCCAAAATTCTGAGTTCTTCTCCATGGATTCAAGCTTCCACCAAGGATCTTCCTCTTAGCTAGTCACAGATGGAGGATTAAAGCTTCATTTGAGTGGAAGGAGATGGGATAGGAATGGAGGATGAGAATGGCGTAGAGAGGAATGGGGAGATGGACGCTGTTCTGCGTATGAATATGACGATGGAATCTTGTTCTAGATGTATGGAATAGATGAATAATGCTCTCTCCCTAATGGGCGCTTGAGATGGATTGACAAAATGATCGAATGGATGGTGTTCCTTCATTCCACGTGCTTCATTAATCTTCTTCACGTGTTACTCCTTGCTCGTGTGATTCTCCTTGTGCAACTTCTTCATTCATTGTCATTGCCCATAGCTTTATTTGCATCATTTCCACGTGAGATTTCTTCATTTAAACTTTAGCCCAAGCTTCCCACGTTAGACCCAAGCTTGTATGCTTCGTGTTTAGCTTTTCTTCATTCGTTATCTTCTCTTTTTCATTTCACACCACCCCACATTGCTTCTTCTTTTGTTTATATGAATGTGGGCCCTAACGCGTTATGCTGAAGTGTTGGAATGTAATAAAAGATTCATTCATGCTTCATGCATCCTTCCACATGTAGCTCTTCCAAACTGTAGCTTTTACTCCATTCTTTTCATACGTCTTTTACATATTCTATAGCTGCCTCTTTCTCTTCGTGTTTTCTCACATGCAGCTACTCCTTTCCATATAGGGTCCAAGCTCAAGTTTTCTTCTTCTCTCGTGTTGCTCAACGTCTATTCCAGCCACGTTGAAACTCATAGCTTTTATTCCACACATTTTGTGCGTTGCTTGCTTGCTGCTTGTGTCTTATTTACTCTATTTTGCTCATGTAAACTTCTCCTCCTAACTCTTGCTTCATTCATTCATTGCTTCTTTTTCATTCTGCTCAGTGTTGTTCTCCAGCCTCAACCCAAGCTCGAGACCTCACTTCCATGCTTCTTTTGTTCATAAGCTTCTTCTCCACGTGAGCTACTTCTTCTCTGTTCTACCTCTGCATGTGTGTTTGGCAACCTCTACTCATCAGAATAGAGCATCGTGAAGACGTGGCTGGTCATGAGTGTGAATGCATTAACTCGAGCAAATGTAGTGAGCTGAAACCTTTTCTTTAACCCACGTTCTACTCTTGCCATATCTTCATTTCCTATAGCTGCTTACAAGACACAAGAGAAAGTTCTGCACCCAAGCCTCTTTTCCATGTTAAAACCAAGTCTCTTCTTAATCACGTGTCTCCCTCATTTCTTCTTCATATACTCTGTAGTCCATAGCTTTTCATTCTTTGTTCTTGCTCACTTATTCCCATGTGATCTCTTTCCAACCTAGCTTCTTCATTTCCTTCCATGTATTTCTCTCTCCATCTTTTTCTCTGAAGCTTCTTTCCTTCACAGACCCTATGGCTAGTTTGTATGATTCTTTCACGTCAACCCTTGCTTCTTCCTCCCACACACACATGCCTTCTCATGCCATCAATTCATCTTCAATTTAAATCATTTTCCCATTAAAATCTGCATAAGAAAAATAAAGTAAAATGAAGTAGAATAAAACAAAACAAAAATATTAAGAGAGAAGAATTCACAAAGAAAATATTTCAAAGAAATTTGAGCATTAAAAATTCAAAAATTCACAAATAAATTTTTAAAGTGCAAGTAATGCCCAATGAACTCAATTATCCACCTAATAAAGCCCATTAAACCTTATTTAATTATTAAAATATTTAAGTTAGGAGAATTAAATGTATAAAAATCGCCTTCATCAACCACTAAACAAAAGGCTAGACTAGCCATCTATAAATTAGAAGGTGACTGATAATAGATGATTTTACCTATTTTTATTCCTCTTAAATTGAGCTTTTAAGTGTCAAATCATCATTAATTAGGCCTTATTAGACTATATTTGGATTATAGAACAATTTTTGCACTCTAGTAAAAATTCTTGCACAAAGTTGGGTTTTAATTTCTTAAATTCATAATACTTTAATGTGCAATTTTTCTCACTTCGTTTTTCTTAATTTTGTACAGGTTTTTAGGTGGGAATTAATATTTTTAATTTGGACAAAGCTTGGAGGAATTTTTCTTGGCCATTGGATGGAGTTTTAAAACTTAAATCTTAATTATCCATTCATTTGGTGTCACAGGCTTTTTCCATGGCTTATTCATTCACAATAACACTTACAAGTCTAACCCATTATCACATACGGCCTCCTTTTCTTAACTCATGAGTTATCTCTCATTCATACACATTCATTTACACGTAACAGATTCACTCCAGGGCATTCCACTTCCATGTAGCTTCACATACGAAAATCACACTCTCCTACTCACATTCTGTAACACCTTAAAATTTAATTAAGGTGTTAATTATGGATCTCGACTAACTAAGAATAATTATTATGGAATAATTGCACAAGTTATGTGAATGGGAATTATAGAAAGATAAATTATTAATATAGGTTCGAGATTTAATTGGGTTAGAAACCTCATCTACGCCAAAATTAAATTAAGTAGGCCATGGCTAGAGACTAATGGAAGCCTAATGATTATAGGTGCAAACCTAATTTCTTATTGTAAGACTTAGCCTAAAAGAGAGACCACTTAGCATTGGCCTAATTGGGCTTAGTGAGGTAAAAGCCCAATTATGCATGAGCTTAGTAGGAGAGCCCAATACTACTCTCCTTATGGGCTTAACTTAAATTTTCTAGAAAGCCCAAAACTTATTAGTGAATTTAAGTGAGACAAGAGCCTATTTACCCTTAGCCCAAACTTAGGAAAGTGAGTCCAAATAGATCTTGCACTATTGGATCAACATACTCTATCCCTAAAATTATAAATTCTATAGCCCAACCTAATGAACCTTGGCCTAATATGTTAAGCATCAGCCCACCAAGAATAATAAGTCCATTAGACCAGCCCATTTGCACTAAAACCTTAAAAAGTCTTCTTTCCACCCATTTGGCTACCAAGGCATTCATTTTCTATAGAACAAGAAGAAGAAATTTGCATGTTAGAAGAGGGGCTAGGGTTTTTCTGCATTCTTCTACCATTTCTCACTTATAGAGGAAGATTTGGCTAAGGTAATCTATATAAAACATGTCCCTCTCATTCTCTTCTTCATTTTGGTCAGATTAGTTTCTAGTTTTGGGCATTTTCATCTCCTTCTCAAATCTCAAATTTGGTGTTTGTGTGACTCCTTGCAAGATTATCGGAGTTAAAGGTTAAAGGGATGATTTGGTGAGTTTTTCCCTTCCATTATATGCATTACTTTGTTGAAAAATGTCCCCAAACATTGATTTTCATAATGGGTTTTGTTATTGTGCGAAAATACAAGGAGATGAAGTGTATGAACTCTTTGCTATCATTGATCTATAAACTCACTGGTTTATGATGGCTAGAGGGTTAAGGATCCACATTTGAGTTTTGAATGGGTAATGATAGATGTGTTTGGTAAATTAAGTAAGGGAATGGCACTAGATTTTCATAAATTAAGTTAAAGTGGCCTAGAGTGTTACTAAAGGGAGAATTGGAAAGTATGGAATGAAACCTTGGGAGTTATAAGAGCATAAGGTAATTAGTCACAACCAAAGTTTAATTGGCCTTGGCCAAAAGTGACGAAGTTTCCAGGGAGGGTAACAGAGGCGAAATGGATAGTTGGTTGCGGCCAATATTGAGGAGTAAGTTAAGAAGCTCCAGAAGGTCCTCTAGCTATGGCATGAAGGCATTTAGCCATGGTGAAGGTTCTCAAACCCTTATATTAACCTAAAAACCTTAGTTTTCCTATGAAAATATATAGGGATGACTTAGAAACACTTGTAAAGGGTTCTTGAGAGTTGAAAATTAATGGGTAATAGATTTAAATACTTTTAATTGGGGATTTGTTTTGCTTATGTACATGAATGGTTGTAAATATTGGGTTAATGACTCTAATAATATTAAGGTTCAAATTTCTTCACTTTTTCTTAAATTGATTAATTTAAATGATTATAGACCTTAATTTATGATTATTAACTGTATATTTAAGCTTAATTACCATGACTAGAAGTTAGGGTCATTACACATTTCATACAATCACACAATCACTCATGTATTAAGGCTTGAGTTCTCTTGTATAGGCAATATGGAAGATGTAACACCATATTCATATAACTCATCTCATCTCAATTCTAGTCACACTTCCTTGAATAACACAAGCTTTCCAAGGAAATGGCATTAAGATATTAGATTATTTTTGCATTATGTCATGGATAAAATTTTCATTTTGTATCTTGTGGACCATATGAACTCATTCATCTCATTCTCATATTTAAATACACAAATAAAATTTATAACCATCTCAAGATGTGGCCAAAAACTTGAGCTCATGAACCATATATATCAAAATTCCATGTGCAGCCTCGGGTTAGTGTACCAGCTTTCTATCATCAATTTTGAAAAATCATAACTAATTCTAGAAAAATTAGAATCAAGCAAACTATACCATTCTAGAAAGCTACAAATGTCTAATTTATGTTAAAAGGAATTCCAAACCATAAATGCAATGTTTAGCCATTAGAAATAAATGAAATAGTAACCAAACTCACTTGGCACTACTAGTACTATCATAGAAATTCAAAAATTCATATCTCCCTGGTTAGACATCCAATTGGGGTGATCTCAATGGCTATGAAAGCTTATCATGTCTAGTTTATCCTTCTAAAATTTCATGAGCATTGGACACCATTTAGCCCTCGAATGACATAGGAAAAGAAACTAACCATATGCACAGTAACCATATCAGAATAGCTAAAACTTGACAAGTTTGAAAATTCACAATTAATTCCACAGAGCTCCAAATAATCTGATATTTAGCTTCCCAAAAAAATCTAGATAAGATCTATATGCATGGAAAAGTTTATGATGAAATTCGTTTATTTAGTCAGATTGTGCTATAGGGTTGAAAATTGGTCCATTTATGCTTTTTAAAGAGGTCCAAATTTGCTCCCAAAGCTTTCATGGCCACTTTAGCACGTGGGAAAGCACCAAAATGATCTATTAAATATGTCCCAAAGGTACATAAACCCAGATTTCACAAACTCACACTCTCACCCTATGGTTTACTCAAGAACACATAAGCTATATCTTGCCATTCATTGTCCAAAGGTGGCTACAACATTCCCATGGCATCAAATCTCATACATATACAATATATCCATACATTTACAAGTGTTCATGAGGTCATACATCATATACATCATTGGATTACATCATATGCTAGTCATATAGCTACAAAATGGACAATTTCACACACTTTGTTGTCAATCTCTCTTCTTCAAGTTTGGTGGTTCCTATTTCTTGGTTTACTTAGTCCACCTAGACATATTAGGCAAATGAGAAGAAAGGGATGAGATTTTAGGATTTCCAATAGCTCTTCTTCCTTTCAACCATAAATAAAGAATGCAAATCCAAGTCTAAAAATGCATACATGGATATCATGGAGTGCATGACCATTCATAAAACTTTTCTTGCATTTAAGAAGTCATACATAACATACATAGGTTTGCCAAGAAGATGGTTTAGCCTCACCCACTTCTCTCGGGGGATTTTGGACTTGCCTCACCTATTTTCTTAAAGGGTTCTTGACTAAGCCTTATTCTTTCGAGACTTTTAGCTTTGTCTTACCCATTTTTGGGGACTTTTGGCTCATCCTCACCCTAGCTAAGGGACTTTTGGCTTTACCACAATCAAGCAAACCAAAACATGTTCATAAAGTATTATTTAAGTGCATAACATAACATAACATCATGGTACTAGAGCATATAGATACATGCTAAAATATTTTTCATGGTTCAAAACATACATACACACATTGAGAAGATAAATATCTACCCATGCATAAGAGAAAGAAGAAAGAGCTACTTTGGTTACAAATGCACTTTTTCTTTCAAGAATGCTTCCACTCCCTCAGCCACACACTCACAAGGATGTGAGACTTGGTTCTTTTGGCCTAGACACATCATATGGAAGCCAATTACACTCTTAGAACAAATTTTAAAGCTATACATTCATTTCAAAAGTTAGGTGGCTCTTATGGCTCATTTATGGTTACATAATGTACCTAATGAAGCAACCTTAGGAAAACATGATCTTAGCTCCATTCTTTCCATCCATCTATGATTCTTGACTCCATTTAAGTCTCTTGGAGCCATCACACAATTAATTTGAAAAGCCTAGCTAGGTATTGCTTCTTTAAGTCATAATACGGAACCTATAACAACATCTCACTATCCATGGCTTCTAAAATTTTTTCAAGGCTTCCTCTCATCCTCTCCCATCATGTATAACACAAAACCAAGCTTGGAATAAATTAAAACTACCCCTTGGTGCTTCATCCTCCTTAGGTCAAAGCTATAGACCATGAGAACACCAAAGGAGTTTACTTAGTTTTCTTGATGGGGGATGCATGTGAGACACCTTCTAGGGATCTCAGAAGCTTATCCAAACATCCATTTAGGCCTAAGAACTCTTGCATCAAAATAAAATTTTGGTGGAACATTTGAAACCTTAATTTTGCTATCTTAAAATCTAATAGTTGTTTGGTTGTTTCCTTTGCATATTTTTGTTCTCCTCCCTTATTTTCCTAAGATTCACTCTTAGTTTGGCTAGAAATTAAACCCCTTATGGCTGGTCATTTATAGGTCAAAAATCACAAGAGAAGGAACAAGAAGAATCAAGCTTGAAGCATAGCAAATTACCTTAGTTTCTTAGATTCCTTTACTTGGCTTCTTCTCTCCAAACTTGAAATTCCCTCCTTGGTCTAACCTCAAAATAGCCCTAAAAACTTCAATAAACCCATAGGAAAGAATAGAAGAAGAAGGAGAAGAAGTTTGCTAAGAAGAAAATAAGAAAAACCATGAAAATCCATACCTTTCTCTTACTTTTTCTTCTCCCTTTCTCTCCTCCCTTGTGCACCTCACCCTTTTGGTCTCTTCCTTGGTTTAGGTTAGAAATGAAATGAACCAAATAAGGAGAAGAGTGGGGCATGGGGTATATATAGCTAGGTTTCAAGAATTATTTCCAAAAATTCCATTTAGGTCCCTTTAACTTGTCATTTTTGTTTCTAATTCGTTTTAGCTCCTTTTTTAGAACTGTCCTTTCCATCATAAAATTCAGGTCCTTAATCTTATAAAATACCTTTGGAATCACTCAAATTGGAGCTAAAACCTTCCCGAATGAAAGGGTCAAAGTTTAGGTCAACTGATGTTAGAAAATAGTATAAGAGGGGTTTTAACTATCTCAGGACTTCCCATAGTTTTTAGGGCCTTTGAAAGCTCTAATGAACTCAAATTTGTAATTTAAAAAGTCCTCTTGTGAGTATTCTAAAATTTGTCCAAAATTATGAAAATGCCATTACGTTACGTGGCTATTTCATTAATTTTCATCTGGTTATTTTTGCCTCTATTTTAGGACACCTTTGGCCTCCTAATTTCATTACTTAATATTTAAATCATTATTATAATTTTTTTATACCTTAACCAATTCATTTCAAAGGACTTACTTTGAAAACCTATTTGTTTCTGTTGTTTTCAAAAACTGGACATTACAGAAGAGGCTAGCATCATCCATTAACACACACCCCACATGATGCACAAAACCATGCAACAACTCCATCACACATACACAAATACATGGCCATGAGTTTAGCACATGGAATCCATGGGTTTCGTTTACATCCATGCATGTAGCTACCATCTTACGAGCAATAAGAAGCATACAATAGTAACACATACATGAAGATTACATGTGTACACTAATTAGCACAGACTCAATAGATCATGTGAGAAGGGAAGGAATGAATAGGCCAGAGGCTTAGGGTCCAGGGAGAAGCATAGAACAGAAGAGCCATAAAAGAGAAAAAAGCATCTCACCTCACTCTTACTTTCATAAGGCTATAGGATCCATTATACCCATAAGGCAAAATAGCAGCTATAGGAGGCTATATGTCCAACCATCTACACTCCAATAGCTTACTCATCAGTGCACGTGGAAGCCATAGCTCACACTCACATGAAGCCAAGGGTTTATTGGAAAAAGGAGACACAAGAAAAACACGTGATAGAGAGAGGAACGTAATTGACATTGGAGACCAAGTCCTGCCTCTACAAGTAGCTCTTGCTTCATGCATAGTTCATGCACATACAAGCTACATCTACAAGTCTTGCATCAGGTTATATGGGAGAAAAAAAGGGGCCTACTCCTTAATATACACAGAAGAATGAAAGGCACGTGATAAGGAGCTGATAAAAAGAGGAGAAGCAACTCATGTGGAAGATTTTGACATGGAAAAGATGTGAGAAAGAGGCTCGGGTAGAACATGGTTAAAGGAGGAAGAACACGTTGTAAAACCCTAAAATTAATTAAGGATAGTTATGATTAATTAGGAATTAATATAGGTTTAATTAGAAAAATTAATTAAGAGAGGTGAACATTAATTTAGGTATTATGATTTATTTAGTTATGCTTGGGGCCTAATATAGAGCCCAATTATGCCATTTGCTTAGTAGGAGAGCCCAGTACTAGTTTTCTTGTAGATCCAACTTAAATTTTCTAAAAGCTTAAAACTGAGGAGTGAATTTAAGTGAGACAAGAGCCCATTAAACCTTAGCCTAAACTTGGAAAAATGAGTCCAAATGGGTCTTATGCTATTAGTTCAACACATTCCATCCTTAACCTTAAAAAAAAAAATTATGCAACCCAACCTATAATATCTAGCCTAATAAGCTAAAATATGAATCCCACTTGGACTTAGGCCTTTGGATCAGCTTATAACCTAACTTAAACCCTAAAAACCCTTCTCTCTTATCCCATTCTATAGAAAACACAAAAGACATAAGGGAAATTTAGATGTCCAAGGTGGAGGCTAGGGTTTCTACATATTTTCATTATTTCTCCCTTCTAAGGTCAAAATAAGCCAAGTTAACTTATATATAACATAATCCTCTCTTCTTTCTCATCAATTTGACCTAATTAGTTTCTCATTTAGAGCATTTTCATATTCCACCCAAAACTAAAATGTGTTGCTTGGTGTTTCCATGGTGGATTTTTGGAAGTTAAGGCCAGGGGTGTTGTTAGGTAAGTGTCTTCTTCCCATTTTGATGCATTTATTGCTAGTTTGAGACTCCTAAAGTTGATTTATAATATGGGCATTTATTTTGTGCAAATTTACCTAGAAATTTGAGAGGTATCTTAAGGTTTCTAGTGTGAGGAGCACTAAATTCGAATTTGGAACTTATAGTGGTTAGGTAAGTGTCATCTAGGTAGTCCTTAGTAGTTTAATTCTATGAGTATCTAGTTTGCTACTATAAATGATGATTAAGAGTAGTGGTTGTCTAATTTTATAATCATAGGGTGATTTTGGCACTATCATTAGCCATCAAGGATTGTCCACAAAGTGAGGTAAATTGGGTTTATTATAATTCCTTGCATATGTTCAATTTAATCTTATATCTGCTGCACATGTATGATTTTAAATGCTAAATGAATGTTGACTATGTGATATACTGTGATTGGACCTTGTGAGTCCATGGTGGAGCTATGGTGCGACTACTACCTGTGCATTATGCTTTGATCGAGCACCGAGTTATGATTAGACTCTTGTATGCACAAAGCCCAGGTTGTGCTCATTGGGGAGTTATACTATGGACAGGCCTCTCTTAGTGTTATTGGCCTTTAACATATTGTATGTGATTGCTAGTATGGGATAGTAGTCACTAATAGCTCAACTATTGCATTTTGCTGATATTATGATGTTTCTTGTGCTTATCTAATGTAATGCATATATGTTGATTAATTGAAGCATATGAATGGAATTTACCTTTAGTTACTGAGATTTACATCTCACCCCATTTCATGGGCTAACTATTTCAAGTGAAGGTTTTTTAGGTAAAGATAAAGGGAAGCAAGTGGATGAACATCCATAAGGTGTGACTTTGTGTGGGGAATGCTACACTTGGGTAATCTAACTCAAGATAGATGTTAATTTTGTTATTCTTTTATATAGCATCATTATGTAGTCATATTACCAAGTGTAGATATTTTGGTGTTTGGTAAACAATGATGTAACTAATAGGGAGCTAAACCTTATACAAATTTGGCATCTAATGCGTGCACCCATTTATATCTAATGCAGTACCTTATTAGTATGGATATAAGACTCTTCACTTGAAAAATATTATTGTGTCTTATGATTGATCATGTTAGTGGTTTATAAATTTAGTTGCTATCAATAATTCATAAATTTGCATATGTATGATTGTTGGAGAGATTTGAAATCAATACTCTAGTCTCTAAGTGGATGTAAGGGTATGTTGGGTAGTTTAGCTAGCTGGTTGCCATTAAAGCCTTACAAATTAAGGTAAAATAACCCTATGATGTTGCTTGAAGGAGGTCTAGTTTGTGTGGGATGAAATTTAGAGGGTTTAGGTGCAGAAGAAGGTTAAGTCACGGCCAAAACCACTTAAGTCACACCTAAGGGAGTTCCAGAAGTTAGGAGCATCACAACACGAGATGTCTCACCTCAGCACAATATGAGAAATTTGCCCAAGGAGAGTAACAGAGAGTAAACTCATAGCAACAAGCATCAAGAGGTAAGCTTAGAAAGTCTTGCCATAGTGAATCATAAAAGTTTAAGCAGTTGGTTCCCAAGAGCACTTTCACCGTGACACGGAAGGCTTGAGTCGCAAAGCAAGGTTCATAGTTTTCATTTTATATTCCAATAACCAACTTAGCCATAGCGGGGAAGGTCCAAGTCATGGCTTTAGTCCTCCAAACTCTTATTTTCACTTCGAAACCTTGGGTTTTACTATGAACATGATATATAATGACTTGGGACCATTTGTAAGAGGATTTTGTGATGCTTGGGATTAATGGTAATGTGAACCAAATGTCTAAATTGATAATTGGAATTACTTGTGGGATTAAATGGTTTTGGTTGTCTGGCTAATGACCCTAATAATATCAAGGTTCAAATTTTGTCACTTTTTCCAATTTAATTAATTAGAATGACTTTAAACCTTGATTTACAATTATTAACCACATAATTAAGCCTAATCATGATAATTAAGAATTAGAGTTGTTACACATGTGATTCATAATGGAGAGTAAGAGAGAACAAGTGATCATAGATTGAAGGGAATATATTGGAAGAGGTTCAGGCAAAAAAGGGGTTAGGGGAGTCCAAAATCAATCCATTCATTCCTCTATTCATCATCTATAGGCTGTGACTCCATTCCTTTTCTCCTTCATCATTTTCACTCCATGAACCATTAATTCCATTCTTGTGGCTAGTTAGGAGGAAGACTTTGGATTAAAGCTTAAATCGATAAAGATTAGCAAGGGATTTTAGCTAAGATTTTTTATTCTATTTTCCCTCTCTTTCTACACTACTTCTTGTTCATGTATTTGCTTGGTTAAGCTTGTAATGAATTAGAATTGGTGTTGTTTATAATTAGTGGTTGGTTAGATATTAATTAGGAGAGTATTTGATGATTAATGGATCAATTTAAATGTTGGGTTTTTTATTTTCCTCTAATTCTCTATGTATGCAGTTAAGGTGTTTGATGAAATGCATGTTGGAAATTATGTGCTTGAATGTTCGATTTAAGGTCTCCTTAGAGTTTAATTGGTTAATTGAACATCCTAAAGTGATAATGCAGAGACTAATTTGATGGATTTATCCTCAATTTAAGTGTTCATTAATCCTAATGACAAGAATTAATGATTCAATGTGGAGTTGAGGTCTCAATTCAATATCAAATTGTTAATGTCTTGAATCTTGTATGGTAACTTATGATAAATTGCCATGAACACATGTAGGAACTCTTAGACCAAAACCAATGATAATTGAATTAAGATGAGGATAATGGATATCAAGGGATAAATCCAAAGCTAGTCACATGTCTATCACTTGCTTGTTAACTCATACAATTTAGTTAGTAGTTAGGAATTTTAATTCAATTTAAATTCGAGCCAGTTAGATTTAATTAAAAACCCTTTTTTGATTAGGTGGCTTTTAGATTCTCTTGCACTTAAAAAAACTTACTTGAATATTGAAATCAATTTCTAAAGGAAACAATATAGGTTACACTCTATACTGCAAATCTTCTCTAACCTAGTTTATTTGAGGTTGCTCGACATAACCATCAAATTTAGCATCATTACCAAGGAGTTTGGATTCTCAATTATTAGAAAAAACTTTCTAGTGTCTTAGTTTTGTTTTAGCTATGTTTTTGTGGAGTGTTTGTCCTGTTTTGGACTTGGTTTTTGGTCTTTTCGGTTACTTGGATCCATTGTTTTGCTAGCTGGAATTTTTGTTTGATGTGCTTAGAAAATTTTCAAACATTGTATTCCAAGTCTTTTGGTTGTGTTGAGCAAAATTAATAGCATTGCTATTAGGTGTAGTGGTTTTGGGCCAAATTCCAACATTTAGAGTAATATTTCTAATTTTTTAATATTTTCTCGAATTTTCTAGGATTTTCTTAATTTTTTTAGATTTATTTTATTTATTTTTCTAAGCTTCTTTTATGTGATTTATCCTTATTTTTGAGTGTATTTATATGTTAGGTAATTGTTAGTTTAATTTGGATTCAATCCCCTTGTCTTTTGGTGTGAGGAATTGAGCTAATTCGGTTACCAATTTGATTGTTCGGTATGCTTTGATTTTTCTCAAACCACTTGCCCAGAAAATTTTGAAACTTGGTACTTTAATATTTTGGGTGGTGTTGAGCAAAAGTCATAGTTTAGGTTATGAGGTAGCCTCTGAATTAGCCAAAATCCTTTATTTTCTTTGAGTTTTCAATTTTCAAGTATTTTTTTTTCATTTTTCAGGCATTTTCTCTATTTTTTTAGATTTATTGTTTTGATTTTTCTTGGTTGATTTTTATGCTATTGCTTAGTTTTTACTTGCCTAACTGGTTTATGACAAAGTCCTCTAGTGAGAAATTAATTGATTTGGACCCTTAAATTGAAAGAACCTTTTGAAGGTAAGTAAAAATTTAAAAAGACAATGATAGTATAGAAAGTAGTAGTAGTACTTCTTTTGCTTTTGATTGTGTACAAGGAATTGATTGTATACTTCAATTTCCTAGTGATAATATGGCTGAACAAGAGCAAGTGAATGTTAACATGAATATGCATGCTTAAGCTAACTTAAATGTGAATGCAAATTTGAATGATAACATGCATGCAAGGACCATTAAAGAATTAACAACTCCTAATGTTCACTATTAAAATCATTGTATACAATATCCATAATTATATCTAAATTTTAAGCTTAAGTCTGGTTTGATTCACTTACTTCCTAAATTTCATAAACTTGAAGTAGATAACCCTTATAAGCATTTGAAAGAATTTCATGTTGTTTGCTTTACAATGAAGCCATAAAGGAGTGTCGAAGAACAAATTAAGCTTAGAGCATTCCCTTTCTCTTTTGATAGTATAGCTAAAGACTAGTTATATTGTAATATCCAGTTTTCGTTAAACGACAAAAACGAACGCATTTTTAAAGCAAGCCCCTTGAAATGAATTAGTTAAGGTTCTAAAAAATTTGAGTAACATTCTAGACTCCTAAAAATGAGAATCCTAGCCTCAAATGAAAGGAAAAATAGAACTAGGATGAAGAAACAAATTTTAACAGAAAACCTACGAAATGTAATGGCATTTTCGTAATTTTGAGCAATTTTTGGAATTCACACAGGAGGGGTTTTTAAATGAAAGTTTTGAGTTCTCCAAGGTTCTCAGAGGCTTTGAAAACCATGGGAAGCCTCAGGATAGTTAAATTTCCTCTGGTGGACGTTTTTCAATGTCGATGTGCCTAAACTTTGATGGATTCATTTAGGAAAGTTTTAGCTCTGATTTGAATGATTCCAAAGCCATTTTATTAAATTGGGAACCTAAATTTCATAATGGAAAAGAAGGTTCTCAAAAAGGAGCTCAAACGAAGGAGAAACGAAAATGCAAAGAACGAAGGATAAATTTGGAATTTTTGAAAAAGCCATTAACCTACCCTTATATATAGGTGGCACCCCACTTTCTCCCTCATTTGGAATAAAAAATTTCTGCCTAATTTCAAAAGTGAGAGCTAGGGTTTTGGGCGCACAAGAGAGGAAGAAGAAAAAGGAGAAAATCCAAGCTTAAGGTATGGAAATTTGCTTGTTTTTCATGCTTTTCTTCATCCACACCTCCTCTCCTCCCTTCTCCTTTATTTCCTTTGTTTAAAATGTATAAATCTGATTCAAGGGAGAAATTTAAGAGAATTTTTTGATTTGAAGAGAGGAGCTTGGAGAAAGCAAGATTCAAGCAAAATAAGCAAGGAAACTAGGTAAAATCTCATCCTATGGTTGATATCTTCACCCACCCTTCTTCTCCATTTCGCCTAACCCTATGAGCCATAGGTGAATCTGATTTTTAACCCAAACCAATCATGAATCTTAGGTATTTAAGGGAGAAGAATAAGGATATGCAAAGAAAACAACAAAATAACCATTAGATTTCAAGATGCAAATTCTAAGGTTTTGTGTGCACCTTGTAAAATCTGACCTTGTGTGATGATTCCTAGGTATAATTAAGAGTTTAAATGAGTTCTTGAGATCCTTAAGATGCTCCCCACATGCTTCCTCTTTCAAGGAAACAAAGAAAATTCCAAAGAGGCCAAGGAAGCCCTATGTCTCGGGCAAACAAGGTTGGGTTAGTTAGGGAGAGTTTTAAATTTTTCCAAACCAATTTTTGTGTCATATATGATGAATGAATATGAGGGGAGGCCTTGGAAAAAATTTAGAACCTATAGAAAGTGATTTGGTGATTTAGGTTCCATATTATGACCTAAAGAAGCAACATGTTGTTAGGCCCTTTATTTTAATGGTGTGATGACTCCAAGAGACTTAAAAGGAGTCAAGAATCATTTTTGAAAATAAAGAATGGAGTCTAGAATTTATTTGAGGGGTGTTGCTTCATTAGGTGCAATTATGGACTATAATAGGGTTTATAGAAAAATCTAGTGTCTAAGCAAGTTATGTGGCCTTAGAATTTGTTTCATAAACCTAATTGGCTTCCATAAATTGTATCTAGGCTAAGAGAAACCATCTCCACAAGTTTGTGGGTGTGTGGCCAAAGCAAGGGAGGGAGTTTCAAGAGAAAAAGTGTGTGATTGTGTGCAAGGTAGCTCTCTCCACCTTCTCTTATGCATGGATGTGTATTTAGCTTGTCTTAAAATGTGTGTATGTGTATTTTCAAGCCATGAAAAGTATGCTAGCATGATTTTATATGCCATGATTCATGATGACATATTATGTTTTCAAATGAATGTATGATATTTGTTTACGTTTGCTTGAGTGTGGAGAGGGCAAGAACTCTTAACCATGGTAAGGATGAGCCAAGAACCCTTGAAATTAGATAAGATAAAGCAAAGAGTCTCTGAAAAGTAAAGTGGGCTCCCAAGAGTATGGTTGAGTCCAAGAATCTCTTAAAGAGTGGGTGAGGCAAGTCCAAAATCAATGAGGAAAAGTGTAAGGCCAATCCATTTACTTGGTGAGCTCTTGAATGTCTTGTATGATTTGTTCACATGCCAAGCTCTGTATATTTTCGATTTTTCTAGATTTAGTTATGATTTTCCAAAGTTTGGTCAGAAAGTGGAGCAATTCTGGGCAAGAATGAACCTTTATATTCCATGCTCCATTTCGGTTTCCATGAGTTGTAGACATGATTTTGTGATGCAAAGGGGTTGTATTAATGTAATTAAATATGGGAAAGTATAGTGTGTGCCCATATAGCCCACAGAACTTCGAAAGAAAAATTTATACATAGCGCAATTCAAGTAAATGCCTTATTTTAATGCTATCTTCTCTTATTCTTATGTAATTCATGGCATGAGACTTAGAAGTAGTATGAGACAAAGCTAGAAATTTATAGTGTTACATTTATTAGTATTAGAGCAAAGTTCTAGGTTCTCTCGGATTGGATTTGGCTTGAGGATGTAGCTAGTGGACTTTGTAAAAGGCTTGTATGACTATAAAAAGTCATATATGAGACATCTTGGGTGTAGGAGAATAGTTTGTGGCTTTGTGAGTTGTGGGATGGTCTTAAAGTAGTTAGTGGACACCAAAAAAGAGTGTTCTCTAGAGTAGCTAAAGCAGAGTTAGTTTGAGTAGAGTTAACTTTGAGTAGAGTTGAGTGATCCGACGACTAGAGCTTGATTAGATGTGATAGCTTGCCAGGATCAGTGGCAAACCCTAGACATAAACGATGAGAAATGATCTCGTTGACATGAAGAGGCTTACTAGAGAGAGTACTTGAGGCCTAATTCCCTGGTAGTCATACTCAGGCTATTTCTAGTTGTCTCGTATAACGTAGAGACAAGTAATGATGCAACGCGATGTGAGATGAGATTGTGGCTGCACAGGACCAGTTTAAAAGGGAAGTGAGAAAAAGAGTCACCCCCTAGCCACAACACCTTAATGTCTAGATAAGTATTAGAGCTCGAAAGGTTAGTCTCCTCAAGCCAAAGGTTGAGTTATAAGTTATACCCTAGAGCCTGATAGCCCAGAGGTGATAGCTAGTTATGCATGAATGAACCAAGAGGTAGAACCCTCTAGCTTCATGACGGGTCGATTATAAAGGCAATGAGGCTCGGGTTGGTAGCTAAAGATAAAAATCCAATCCCTAAAAAATAAGCCAATTAGAGGCTGTTAGTAGTGGCCAATTAGTTGCTTAGTCACGGCCAATTATTCTATAGAAATAGCAAGGCAATCCAGAGAGTTCCTTAGTGCAGCCAATTAAGAAGTTAGCCGTGACCAATACTCGAACAGGAAAACTAGGGTCGCGGTGAATGATGTGTTAGCTGCAACAAATGGCACCATGAATGCCTTATTGGTCATATTCAGGCCAACTTAAGAAAGGAGTAGATAAGGGGTCAGACGACCCACAAAAAGCGAGAACCCTCAGTATCAGTAGAGAGAAGGGTATTAAATAGTTACGAAAGATTAGTAAGAAATCCGTGGGCCAGGTAGTTAAAACAGAGGAAAGAGCTCAACACAGAGGAAGTTAGACACAGGAATAATGATGTTGTTGAAAGCCACCTAGGAGGCATTGACTCCAACCTAAAGTGCTACCTAGTAAGACACTAAATGATAAAATGGTAGTGTAACCTCGAAACAATGTAAGATAAAACTACTAGCAGTAAGGCACAAAATGAGTGGCCTAGAAAGGCGTACCCATAGGTAAAACTTAGAGGTAAGTATGAGTAGCCCAGTAATAGAGGTTTAGACTAGTAATAAAGGCTTAGAAAGGAATCAAGATAGTTAGTAAGCTACAGGTCCGATGAGATGGCTAGCCCAAGATGAGTATAAGCTAAAGCCTAGGAAAAATGACCAGTAGCATCGTTCCAGGTGAGATATGTGAAGACAGGTTCAATGAAAGTTCTCCCTAGATCAAAAAAGGAAAGATGAGACATCCTCATGTCAGGGAAACCACCTAGTAGTGGTTAGTAATTTCCCTAGATAGGCCCCCCTGATTGTAGAACATAGTGGGAAAAGAAGCGAGGAAGAGCTGAGAAACTAGCTATGCTTTAATCATGATTAGATGAGTAAATTGAGCTAGAGAGGTAAATGAATAGGGGTCCAATAGTTGGTTAGATGAGCTCCCTAATATGAAAATGATATGGGGTTAAGGCATGTGAGTGATTAGAGCACCCAGTAGAGCATAAGTTTCAGTAAGGTAAAATCTAGACATTGAGAGTACATGTTCTGGCTTGGGTTAGCAGAATCCTAAAAATAATATATGATGCTCCTAGGAATAAAGCTAAAGAAATGAAGCAGAGAAAAAGCCCAGCTCTGATCCAAATGTAAAAATAAGTTGAGACAAAAAAGCTAAGACAGATAGTTAGTACCTTAGTACCTTCAGGGAAGCTTAAGGGAGCTAGAGACCACCTAAAAAGGTGAGCCTCGTATTATATAGAGAAAGAGGGTAAGCCAAGAGTGCTATAGAATGAAATTCTTAGGATTATATGAAATAGAATCCTTCTTACCAAGGGATGGTCTAAATAAGAGCAGAGTAAGAGTATGAGCAAAAAATAGACGCCCTTGATGTTACAGAAAGTGAATAAGTGGAGGAACCCTGGGAAAATATAGGTGCTCTTGAGCATAAAGAAACCTAAACTGGTAACAGAAATAGCCAGTAGTAGAATATCCTTTTACCTAAGTAAGAGGATAAGAAAGGTAGAAAGAGAAGATATCACAATGTTCAAGCTAAGGACATAGTAAATTGAGAATAGATATTCAGTTAATGTGCTTGAATACTTAAGAAAGCACATCTATCCTTGGCATAGACACCCTTTCAGCATGATAGCGCCCAAAGTAAAAATAGCCAGGTAATATAGAGAGATCTCAGGATGTAGTAGAGGAAGAATCCTACTTTCCCCTAAAACTCTATGAAAATAGAGCTGATTGAGAAAAGTAAGAGAGAGGTACTTTAATTTATTGGGAAACTTGCAATATACAGGAGATAGTGGCCTTAAGCTCAGTTTTGAGGCGGCCGTGTATTAGTGTTTGATATTATGGTTTGCTTGCAACAACGGTTACATGATATTGGGTCTGGCCAACCAAGTAATAATATGACTTGAGTGCGTAACAAACGATGGCATCAATCATCAAAGTGTCCTGATAATTGAAGAATATCCTAGTTAGCTAGATAACAAGGTAAGTTAGAAAAGAAAGGTAAAGGGATTCCAGTAATATTAGAATAATGAGAAAATCATGCAAAAATAAATCCCCAGTAGAAAATGTTCAGAAGCCTGAGTCCCTTATAGTATATGTAAATGAAATGAATAGGGACCAGTGTATAGCCTCTCTCCTACCAGAGATGTTAACCACACATAGTGTGTGAGATGCCCTAGTGCCAAAGCACTTTAAAGTATAACGTGGGCATAGTTACAAACTACAGGATATGAGAGGAGGCCTAGAACGAGTATATGTAAGTAAGTAAGCAAACAAACAGAAAACCTCCGATGGCTATAATGATCAGAAAATATGATGAGATGTTATGAGAAGTCATTCAAGAGGATATGGGAGATGTGATATGAAATAAGTTACCTCCCAAGATGTGTAAATGAGTCCACTGAAAGAAAACATTAATCTTGCAAATAGGTTAACATTAACCTGACATGATTAATAAGCTCTCTCAAGATAGGCCTCCAGAGTCAAAAATTTATTTCCCTTATGAGAAAGAATTAGCTAGTATTTTATAGCAATAGAGGCCATATTAAGAGCTAGTAATAAAAGTTCCCTGGCTGAAAGAAAATTTGAAAAAAATGAAATTGCTGAAAAAGCGTATAGAGCCAAGAAGAAGGGAAAGAAAAGAACAGTTGGCCAAAAAAGAAAAGAGTAAAGGAAGTGTACCCTAAATTTTGAGGACGAAATTTATTTAAGGGGAAAAAAATATAACATCTGGTGTTCTAAAAACAAGAGAAAATGTAAGAAACATAATGTACTGTTTCTCTGTAAATAAACAAAACTCACTGGATACAAAAGGAAGTCCCCCAGAATGAGATAGTTAAGGTCTCAAAAAATTTTAGAAGCATTCTAGACTTCTAAAAATGAGAATCTCAGGTTCAAACGGAAAGAAAAATAGAGCTAGAATGAAGAAATAATTTCTTACGAAAAGCCTACGAAACGTAAAGGCATTTTTGTAATTTTGAGCAATTTTTGGAATTCACATAGGAGGGCTTTTTAAATAAAAATTTTGAGTTCTGTAGGATTCTCAGAGGCCCTGAAAACCATAGAAACTCCCGGAACAGTTAAAACCCCTCCGATGGATGTTTTCCAACATTAATGTGCCCGAACATTGATAGATTCGTTTGATAAAGTTTTAACTCCAAATTGAGTGATTCCAAAGGCATTTCATTAAATTGAGAACCTAAATTTTATAATAGAAAAGACGGTTCTAAAAAAGGAGCTAAAACGAAGTCGAAACAAAATTACCATTACAGAAAGATAAAATTAGAATTTTTGAAAAAGTGTGTCTCTAGAAGCTCCACACACTTCCCCTTTCTTCTCCCATCTTCTTAAGCATGAAATTTCTGCCCAAAATACAAAATATGATCTCCTCTCTTAGGCTCACAAGAAGGGGAAGAAAAGGAGGAGAAATTAAAGGCTTAAGGTATGGAAATTAGTAGTTTTTCATACTCTTTCTCTTCCAAATCTCTTTTCCTCCATTCTCCTTTATTTCCTATGATTAAAATGAAGTTTATAAATCTATTTTAAGGGAGAAACTGAGGGCAAAATTCGGATTTGAAGAGAGGAGCTCAAAGATCACAAGATTCAAGTGAGAAAAAGCATGAAAACAAGGTAATTTATCTTCCTATGGTTGTCATTCTCCACCATTTCACCCTACTTGAGAAAACCCTAGGAGGAGATGATTTTTAGGTAGAACCAAGCATGAATTTAAGGAAAAAGAGTGTGGAGATTAAGAATATGCAAAGAAAAGAACAAAATAACCATTAGAAATCAAGATGCAAATTCTAGGGTTTTATGTGCACCTTCCAAATTCTGATTTTGTATGATCATTCCTAGGTTTAATTAAGAGTTTAAATGAGTTCTCGAGACACCTAAGATGCTCCCGACAAGCTTCCTCCTTCAAGAAAACCAAGAGAACTCCAAGAAGGCCAAGGAAGCCCATAGTCTGGGCAAAAGAGGGTTCTTGCAGTGGGGGAGAGTTTTAAATTTTTCTAAGGCCATTCTTGAGTCATATTTGATGAATGAAAGTGAGGGAAGGCCTTGGAAAAAATTTAGAACTCATAAAAAGTGATTTGGTGTCTGTGGTTCTATATTATGACCTAAAGAAACAACATAATGCTAGGCCCTTTGTTTTAATAGTGTGATGACTCCAAGAGGCTTAAAAGGAGTCAAGAATCATATTTGAAAGGAAAGAATGAGGTCTAGAAATTATTTGAGGGGTGTTGCTTCATTAGGTGCATTTATGGACCATAATGGGGTTTACAGAGCAATCTAGTACTTAAGCAAGTTGTATAGCTTTAGAGAATGTTTCATAAACCTAATTGGCTCCCAAAAATTGTATCTAGACCAAGAGAAACTACCTCCACCAATTTGTGAGTGTGTGATCGAAAGAGGAGGTTTGAATCCAAAAGGAAAAGTGTGTAATTGTGTGCAAGGTAACTCTCTCCACCTTCTCTCATGCATGGATGTGTGTTTTGCTTGTTTTAGAATATGTGTATGCTTGTTTTAGAAAAGTATGCTAGCATGCCTTTATGTGCTATGATTCTTGATGCCATGTTATGTTTCTAAATGAGTACATGATATTTGTTTAAGTTTGTTTGAGTTTGCTTGAGTTTGGAGAGGCCAAGAACTCTTCCCTTGGGTAAGGATGAGCCAAAAACCCTTGCATTTAGTTAAGACAAAGTAAAGAGCCTCCCAAAAGCAAAGTGGGCTCCCAAGAGTATGGTTGAGTCTAAAGCTCTTAAAGAATGGGTGAGGCAAGTCCAAAATCCATAAGGAGAAGTGTGAGGCCAACCCAAACACTTGGTGAGCTCTTGTCTTGTATGACTTGTTCATATGCCAAGTTTGCTTTTAAAATTTCCATAGCTTCCATTTTCTCCATACATGCATTTGTAAAGCTTACTTTGCACATATATTTGTATGATTGAATGGGAGATGAGCTATTGGGATTCTTTGAATCTCATCCCCTCCTTTCCAATGATCTAACATGCTAGGTGGACCAAGTAACTATGGTGAAGGGAGCCAACATCAAAGAAGAAGGAAGAATGACAAGTTTATGTCTAGCTTTAGCCATTTTGGAACTATAATTGTGTTTCTTGATGTATATGTGGTTGTAAATGTACCATGACCCTTGATACATGTATAAATATGATATTTAAATGTATGAATATGATGTATAACCTCTAGCCTACATTTTGAGCATGAGATGCCAAATTATGCAATGTGAAAGTATGATGGAAATGTGCATAAATGTGGGTTGAATGGCTAAAATGAGATGCATGAGGTTTAGGACCATTTGGGCAGCTCACGCAAGTCTCAAATGTACTTTTAGACTTGCTTAAAAGGTGCCACAACCAAGGGAAGGCTATTTGACAAGTTTGGTACCTCATGTGGAGCCAAATTTGACCATAATGGAACTCCACATCACTTTTCGGCCAAATAAGCTTGTCTTGATCTGAGATTTGGCTTGAAATTAGGTCTCATTGAGAGCTTTCTTGGAAGATAAAAATCATAATTTTTGGAGGTCTACAAAATATTTGATGAATTTTCAAAGTTAGTCATTTTTCTGGTTTTGGTCTGCTACACTATTTATTTGGTCCGAAAATGAATTCTGTCACACGAGGCTAACATGATGTTCAATTGCCATAAAATGTTTTATAGAGAAACTAGACAATCACAATGACTCATTCCAACTAGAAGCACCTCATTTGGAGGTCTAGAGAGGGAGATATAAATTTTTGAAGTTTCTATCCAGTATCAGTAATTTTGCCCGACCAGAAGTACTATTCCATTTAATTCCGAGGTTTAGGTTTGATGAACTGATTTGGAAATATTTTTTTTCTCTAGTTAACATCCACATATTTCCAGATTGGTATCATTTGAATGGATTAGATTTTTGTGGAATTAATTGAACATTTTCAAAGTTTTTCTATAGAATTCTATGATAGTTCCAAAATTCAGTCAGACCTTTGGACAATTTTAGATGTCAAACATCCTTTGTGGTGAATTTTATGGTCTGGACATATTTTTAGAATGAAGTAGACATCTATAGCTTCCCAAAATGACCAAGATTGCATGTTTGTGATTTTTCTATATTTAGTTATGAGTTTCCAAAATTTGGTCAGAAAGTGGAGCAATACTAGCCGAGAATGAACCTTTATATTCCATGCTCCATTTCGGTTTCCATGAGTTGTGGGCATGATTTTGTGATGCAAAGGAGTTTTATTAATGTAATTAAATATGGGAAAGTATAGTGTATGCCCATATGGCCCATAAAACTCTGAAAGAAAAATTTATACATAGCGCAATGCAAGCAAATGCCTTATTTTAATGCTATCTTCTCTTATTATTGTGTAATTCATGGCATGAGACTTAGAATTAGTATGAGGCAAAGTTAGAAATTTATGGTGTTACATGTGGTTCATACACACATGAGCTGCATCTACAAGTCCTACATCAGATTATGTGGAAAAAAAAAGGGGGCCCACTCCTTGATATATACTAAAGAATGAAGAGAACGTGATGGGGAGCTGATGAAAAAAAAAAAAAGGAGAAGCAGCTCATAGGGAGGATTTTGATGTGGAAAAGATATGAGAAAGAGGCTTGAGCAAAACATGATTGGTAGAGGAAGAACACGTGATTCATAATGGAGAGTGAGAGAGAAAACATAATGGTGGATTGAAGGGAATATATTGGAAGAGGCTCGAGCAGAAAAAGGGTTGGGGGAAGTCCTTAAATCAATCCATTCATTCCTCATTCATCCATAGGTTATGACTCCATTCCTTTTCTCCTCCATCATTTTCACTCCATGAACCATTAATTCCATTCTTGTGGCTAGCTAGGAGGAAGACTTTGGATTGAAGCTTGAATCTATGAAGATTAGCCAGGGATTTTGGCTAAGATTTTCTATTCTATTTTCCCTTTCTTTCTACACTACCTCTTGTTCATGTATTTACTTGGTTAAACTTTTAATGAATTAGGATTGGTGTTGATTGTAATTAGTGGCTAGCTAGACATTAATTAGAAGAGTATTTGATGATTAATAGATCAATTTAAATGTTGGATTTTTCATTTTCCTTTAATTCTTTATGTAATGTCTGATTTTCGTTAAACGAGAGAAATAGGCGTGTTTTCAAAGCAAGTCCCACGAAATGAATTAGTTAAGGTTCCAAAAAATTTAAGTAACATTCTAGACTCCTAAAAATGAGAATTCTAGGCTTAGACGGAAAGAAAAAATGGAGCTAGAATGAATAAACAAATTTTGATAGAAATTTTACAAAATATAATGGCATTTTCATAATTTTGAGCAATTTTTGGAATTCACACAATAAGGCTTTTTAAATGAAAGTTTTGAGTTCTTTGGGGTTCCCAGAGGCTCTAAAAATTATGAGAAGCCCCAAGACAGTTAAATCCCCTCTTGTGGACATTTTTCAATATTGGTGTACCTGAACTTTGATGGATCCATTCAAGAAAGTTTTAGTCTCGATTTGAGTGATTCCAAAGGCATTTTACTAAATTGTTATAATGGAAAAAAAAGTTCTAAAAAAGGAGCTAAAACGGAGGAGAAACAAATATGCTAAGAACAAAAGATAAAATGAGAATTTTTGAAAAAGCCATTCTCCTCCACCTATAAATAGGTGGTGCCACCCTTCTTCACTCATTTAGACACAATTGTTTTTGCCCAATTTCAGAGAAGAAAGCTAGGGTTTAGGTGCACCAAAGAGAGAGAAGAAGAAAGAGAAATCAAAGGCTTAAGGTATGATTTCTTGGTAGTTTTTCATGCTTTCTTCCATCTAATCCTCCTCTCCTCCATTCTCCTTTATTTCCTTTAATTAAAATGGAGTTTACAAATCTATTTTAAGGGAGATATTAAGGGAAAATTTCTGATTTGAAGAGAGGAGCCTAGAGAAAGCAAGATTCAAGTGAGAAAATGTAAGAAAATAAGGTAATTTTTTCTTCCATGGTTGATACCTCTTCCTTCCCTTCCTCCACCATTTCGCCCCACTCAAGAAACCCTAGGATGGTTTGATTTTTAGGCAAAATCAAGGGTGATTCTAAGGAAAAAGGGTGTGGAGATTAAGAATATGTAAAAGGAATTAACAAAAAACTATGGAATTTCAAGATGAAATTTTTAAGGTTTTATGTGTACCTTGTAAAATCTGATTTTGTGTAATGATTCCTATGCTTAAATAAGAGTTTAATTAAGTTCCAAAGATCCCTAAGAAGCTCTCCATATGCATCTCCCCTTAAAAAAATAAAACAAAGTCCATGAAAGCCATTAAGCTTCATGATCTCAGCCTAAGGGGTTAGGGTAGCTAAGGAGAGTTTTAAATTTTCTAAGCACAATTTTGAGTCATATATGATGAATGAATATGAGAGGAAGCCTTGGAAAAAATTTAGGAAGTATAGAAAGTGAGATGGTGCTTTATGATCCACAATATGACCTAAAGAAGTAACATGTAGTTAGGCTCTTTGTTTTAATAGTGTGATGACTCCAAGAGGTTTAAAAGGAGTCAAGAATTATATTTGAAAGGAAAGAATAAAGCCTAGAATTTATTTGAGGGGTGTTGATTCATTAGATGCAATTATGAAACCATAATGAGGTAATAGACCAAGCTAGTATCTAAGCAAGTTATGTAGCCTTAGAATTAATTCCATGTACCAAATTGGCTTCCATAAATTGTGTTTAGGCCAAGAGAAATCATCCTTACACTTTTGTGTGTGTATAGCCGAAAGAGGAAGCTTGGATTCAAGAGAAAAAGTGTGTAATTGTATCCAAGGTAGCTCACTCCTCCTTCTCTCATGCATGATTGCTTGCTCTACTTGTCTTTGAATGTGTGTATGTGTATTTCTAAGCCATGAAAAGTGTTCTAGCATGACTTTGATTCCATGGTGCCACAATGTTACAATATGCTTTCATATGATATTTATGATGTGTGCTTGGGTTTGCTTGAGTGTAGTGAGGCCAAAAACCCTTAACCATGGTGAGGATGAGCCAAGAACCCTTAAAATTAGTTGAAACAAAGTAAAGAGTCTTCCAAAAGTGAGGTTGACTCCCAAGAGTAAGGTTGAGTCCAAGAATCTCTTAAAGAATAGGTGAGACAAGTCTAAAATCCACAAGTAAATGGGTGAGGCCAATCCACATGCTTGGCAAACCTTTGTATGCCATGTCTGACTTTCTCAAATGATGAAAATGTTTCTTGAATGTTTGTACATGTCAACATGACCATGCATGCATTTATGAGACTTGTTTTGCATCCATTATGCATGATTGAATGGGAGATGAGCTATTGGGATTCTTTGAATCTCATCCCCTCCTCTTCAATGTTCTAACATGCTAGGTGGACCAAGTAGACAAGATAATGGAAGCCAACTACCTTAAAAATGAGAAGATGACATGAAAGTGCTTGAATTTTGCTACTTTAAGGCCATACAGATGGCAAAAGATGTAACCAATGGATGTATATGTATTATGATGTTATAAATACATGTAATTATGATAATATGTCATGTATAAATGAGAGAATATATTATGTGATCACTAGAATACAATTTGAGCATGTTATGGTATTGTAACTTCTTGAATGGTATTATGAATTGTGCATAAGTGTGAGTGAAATGGCCAAAATGAGATTCATGAGGGTTGAGACCATTTGGGCAGCTCATACAAGTCCTAATTATATTTTTAGACTTGCCCAAGAGGTGCCAAACCCTAAGAAAAGCCATTTGGATATTATGGTATCTTATATGGAGCCAAAATTGATCATAATGGAACCCCTTATCACTTTTTGTCCAAATGAGCTTTTCTTAACTTGAGATTTTGCATGCAATTAGAGCTTGTTGAGAGCTTTTTGGGAAGCTAAAGAACATAATTTTCAAAGGTCTAGAGAATATTTGATAAATTTTCAAAATTGGCAAATTTTCTAATTTTGGTCATATCATTGTTCACTTAGGTCCGAAATGAAATCTGTCACACAGGGTACAAATAATGTCCAATTGCCATAAAATTTTATAAAGCGAAACTAGACATTCCTAATGACTTGTGCAATTAGAAGCACCTCATTTGGATGTCTAGAGAGGGAGATATGAATTTTCAAAGAATCTATCCAATATCAGGCACTCTCCCCTGATCTCAGGTACTGTTTGATTGAGTTTCGAGGTCTGTGCATGCTTGAACTGCTTTGGAGTTATTTTTTCCTCTAGCTAACATCTACAACTTTCCAAAATGGTATCATTTTCATGGATTGAATTTTTGTAGAATTAATTGGATATTTTTTAAATTTGCTATAGAATTCTGTGACAGCACCAGTGGACAACCTGACCTCTAGACCTTTTTGAATGTCAAACGTCTTCTGTGTTGGATGTTATGGTCTGAACATATTTTTAGTATGAATTTAACATGTGTGGATTTCTAGAATGGCCAAGAATTCATGATTTTAATTTTTCTAAAATTAGTTATGATTTTCCAAATTTGTGATAGAAATGAGCAAATTTTGGTCGAAAATGAATATATATATTTTATGCTTCCAATTGACTTCCACGAGATGTATGGCATAATTGATGATGAAAATGAGTTGTAGTCATGTAATTAAATATAAGAATGTGATGTATGAACTCACATGGTCTACGTGACACTGAATGAAATTTTTATGCGCGATGTAACGCTAAATAATGTATTATTTTAATAGATTTTTCTTACTTCCTTCATGGAATATATCACATAAAGCATGGGATTGTGATAAAATGAGTTAGGAAATTATGGTGTTACACGTCATGTATGCAGTCAATGTGTTTGATAAAATGCATGTTGTAACACCCCAAAATTAATTAAGGTGCTAATAGTGAATTTAGGTTAATTAAGAATAATTAAGATGGAATAATTGAGTAAGTTAAGTGAATGGAAATTTTGAGAAATAAATTAATAATATGAGTTAAGAATTAATTAGGATAGAAACTTTATCTAAGCCCAAATTAATGTAAGAAATCATGATAAGAGGCAATGGAGGCCCAATAAGTTAGGTGCAGACCTAATCTGATTCAATGTGATAGAGGCCTAAGATCCATCTTGTATAGGCTCTTATGAATGGCCCAATAAACCTTGTGCAAACTCAAGACCATGGAGTTCTTAAAACTAGGTCTGGCCTAATGAAATTTTGCAGCCCAACACTTTAAAAATGCCCCAACAAAGCTAAAATCTGAAGCCCATTTAGGGTTGGATCTTGGAGTAGCCCATAACCCATAGAAAACCCAACTTAAACCCTAAAAACTAACCTAGCCACCCCCTTCTGCAGAACCACAAGAGACACACACAAAATTCAGAGGTTCAGAGGAGAGGCTAGGGTTCTTGGCATGTTTCTACCTTTTCCCACTTCTAAAGCAAGATTCAGCCAAGGTAATAGTTGTATAACTTAATCCTCTCATCTTTCTCTTTAATTTGACCTAATTAATGTTCCAGTTAGAGCACTTTCACCCACACCCAAAATCTGAAACTTGCCATTTGATGTTTCCATGGTGAAATTTCGTAGGTTGAGGCTAAGGTTGACATTAGAGAAGTATAAACTCAGCTTCTTGATGTATTTCTGCTGGTTTGAGACCCCAATGATTGGATTATAGTATGGGTATTAATTTTTCACGAATTTGCTTAGGATTTAAGGTGATATATTGATGTTTTTGGTAGAGGACACATCCATTTTGAATTTTGGGAATTTATAGTGGTTGGAGAGATTTTTGTGCCATTGGTGGCTTTTGCAATTTGTCTACAAGTGAGGTAACCAAGACTATATTAATTCCATGCATATATCTATTTTAATTTCATATTTGCTATACATGAATGATTTGAAATGCTAAATGAATTGGTTGGCTATCTATTATACTATGATTGGACCTTGAGAGTCCATGGTGGAGCTGTGGTGTGGCTACCACCCGTGCATGTGCTTTGATCGGGCACCAGGTTATGATCAAATCTCAGATGCACTGAGCCCTAGTTGTACTCAATGAGGAGTAGGTGCAGTGGACGGGCTTCTCTCGATGTTATTGGCCTTTAACATGTGAAAATATGATTGCTAGTATGGGATAGTGATCATGATAGCCTAATTGTTTCATTTACTGGTATGACTAGTATGTTTTCTGATACTTGTATGAAATCATGCATATATGTTGACTAAACTAGAATATATGAATGGAATTTTTTTTTGTTACTAAGACTCGCATCTCACCCCATTTCATGGGATTAAATATTTTAAGTGAAGGTTCTTCGGGTAAGGATAAGGGGAAGCAAATGGATGAAAATCTATGAGCTCCAACTATGTGGGGAAGAGGCTACACTTAGATTGGTTTATTTAGAATAGATGCTAAATTTTATATTTCTTTTTGTATAGCATCATCATGTAATCATGTTGCCAAGTGTAGGCTTTTACATTTTGATTACTTAGGATGTATTTATTGAGGAGTTAGGCCTCATCATAACTTGATATTGGATGTATGAATCCCATAACACCTGATGTATGAATTTTACTAAATTTATGGCATGGTATACAGTTGAAAATATAATTATGTGATGTATTAGATATTGATATGAATCATTGATGTATGAAACCTCTAACGGAATGTGTATTGAATGATAATTGTCAATAGTGCATGAATTCTTGTTACTATTACTCTATGGACTTGCTGATATAGGGTAGTTGGAGGAGTGGAAATTTACATTGTAGTTTTGAATTAGTAATAGTAGAATAGCTAGGTGAATAGGGTAGATAAATACCATTAGAGTCATATAAATGGGAGAAAGTGGTCCTAGGGTGTTCCTAAGAAGAGAATTAGAGTGCATGGGATGAAATGTAGGAGATATAGTCACGCCGCGACCTAAAGAGTGACAGTGGCGAGGGACGCCGCGGCTTGAGAAATATCGCCACGACGCAGTGCAAAAAAAATCACCCAGAAGGGCGATAGAATGAAACCTCACCGCAGCACAAGTCGAGGAAACTAGTTAAGGAGAGTACAGTAGCAAAACTCATGTGCGGCGGAAGTGTATTATGCCAAAGCGAGAATCTTGGAACTTCAAATAGTAGCTCCAAGGGGCATCTCCACTGCAGCGCCACGTAGGTTGGCCACGGCGAAGGTCAAACTCGTCGCGGCAATAAGTTACCCAATGATTCCAGAAAGCCACTTAGCCGCGGCGCGAAAGGTCAGGGCTGTAGCGCAAAGTGAAAAACTTAGTTTTCATGCTCCAGGACCTAATTTAGCCAAGGCGTGAAGGTTTCATGTCACGCCACAAGTCCCTAAACTTCCACCTTTAGCCTAGAAATCCTAATTTCTTCAATGGTAATGCTAGGAAATGATATAGGAACACTTATGAGAGGTTTTTGTGTGTTGAAACTGATGGATGGATGAATCACAAACCCTTGATGATAGTGCAATTCCTTTTATGCATTCTCTCATTTATGGTTGTTTAGTTAATGACCCTAATAACATCAAGGTTCAAATTTTCCCATATTTTCTTAATGTAATTAATTGTAACAACTCCAAACCTTAATCATTAATTATTAATCGTGTATTTAACCATAATTACCGGGATTAGAAGTTAAGGTCGTCACATATGTTAGAAATTATGTGCTTGAATATTTGATTTAAGGCCTCCTTGGAGTTTAATTAGTTAATTGAACATCCTAAGGTGATAATTCAAAGGCTAATTTAATGGATTAATCATTTAATTTAAGTATTCATTAATCCTAATGACAAGAATTAATGATTTAATGTGGAGTTGAGGTCTTAATTCAACATCAAATTATTAATGTCTTGAACCTTGTGTGGTAACTCAAGATAAATTGCCATAAACCCATGTAGGAACTCTTAGACCAGAGCCAATGATAATTGAATTAGGATGAGAATAGGGATATCAAGGGATAAATCCAAAGCTAGTCACTTGTCTATCACTTCCTTATTAACTCATGCAATTTAGTTAGCAGTTAAGAATTTTAATTCAAGTTAACTTTTTTAGCCAGTTAGATTTAATTAAAACCCCCTTTCAATTAGGTAGCTTTTAGATTCTCTTATGCTTAGAAGGCTTACTTGAATATTGAAATCCATTTCCAAGGGAAACAACCTAAGTTGCACTCTATACTACAAATCTTTTTTGACCTAGTTTATTTGAGGTTGCTCGACACAACTGTTAGTGAGGCTAAACACTGGTGGCATAGTGCTTCTAAGCTGCTAGCATCAAGGGGATAGCCTTGACTTGGAAAAGTTTTCAAATAGCCTTTGAAAGTAAATACTTCCCACTATTAGTAGGAGCTAACAAAGAAGTTGAGTTTAATTTCTTTAAGCAAGGAAAGATCAAAGAAGTTGTGTTTAATTTCTTTGAGCAAGGAGAGATCAATGTGGACTAATAAGCAACAAAGTTTATTCAGCTATCTTGTTTCTCCTCATACTTAAAACGATTTGATGACGAATCATGGAAAGCCGACAAATTTGAGAGAGACCTTAAACCTGGGTTAAAGATAAGGTTGCAACCCTTAGATTTGTAGTTTTGATGAATTGGTGGAGAAGTGTAGAGTGACTAAAAGGGCCTTAATGGAGAGTGAGGCCAAAAGGAAGAAGACACTGGAAGGTAAGCATGATCAAGGCATGGAGCCTTTTAGGGGTAAAAGCAAGAAGGGAACCAGTAGTAGTAGTGGCTCCTAGGGTAGAAGGCCACCCCCATGAAATGTCTCTCAAAGGAAGAATATAAGACCTCTGATGAGTTTAGTAAGTACCCCACCAACACGTGGTAAGTGTAGGAAGAATCATGGGAGTGGTCCTTATCTCGTGTAACAACCCTAACTACTAATAAAGTTAATTAAGCATAATTGTGTTCTTAATTGAGTGCACTTTGTAATACCATGATTTCCTAACTCAATCTATGCTACTTTCATGTCTCATGTCATAAATTATGCAAGAGGGTAGGAAAAATGATATTAAAATAATATATTATTTAGCATTACGTTGCGCATAAAAATTTAATTTGGTGTCACATAGACCATATGAGCTCATGTATCATGTTTTCATATTTAATTACATAGATACAACTCATTTTCATCACCAAAAGTAGACTACAACTCATAGAAACCAAATGGAAGCATAAAACTCATACTTGTATTTTCGGCTAGAATTTTGCCATTTCTATCACAAATTTTGGAAAATCATAACTAATTCTAGAAAAATAGAATTCATGAATTCATGGTCATTCTGGAAAACTACACATGTCTACTTTATGCTACAAATATGTCCAGACCATGAAACATAACACAGAAGATGTTTGACATCAAAAAATATTCAGAGGTTTGGCTGTCCACTGGTGTTGTCACAGGTTTCTATAACAAACTTAAAAAATTTTCAATTAATTCCATAAAAATCCAATCCATGAAAATGATACCAATTAGGAAATCTACAGATGTTAGCTAGAGGAAAAAAATAACTTCAGACCAGTTTAGACATGTCCATACCTTGAAACCTAATCAAATGTTACCTGAGGTCAGTTGGGGTGCCTGATACTGGGTAGGAATTTCAAAAATTTATATCTCTAGCTCTAGACATCCAAATTAGGTGCTTCTAGTTGTTACAAGTCACTAGGAATGTCTAGTTTCTTTATATAAAATTTCATGGCAATTGGACATCATTTGTACCATGAGTGATAGAATTCAATTTTAGACTTGTGCTACAGTACCAATGACCAAAACTAGAAAAATTTCCAACTTCAACAATTCATAAAATATTCCACAGACCTCCAAAAATTACCTACTTTAGCTTTCCAAAAAGGTCTTAATAAGCTCTAGATGTATGCCAAATTTCAGACCAATAAGAGCTTATTTGGACAAAAAGTGGCATAACCTCATGAAATGGTTATTTTTATTCCCTATCAAGAGTCACTTTAGTCCAAATGGCCTCCTCTTGGATTTGGCACCTCTTGGGCCAGTTTAAAAGCATAATTATGACTTGTAGGAATTGCCCAAGTGGTCTCAATCCCTATGCATCTTAATTTGGCCACTCCACATCCAATAATACATATGTAACCATAACCACATAAGAGGTAATTTCCATGATTTGCATTGATTTAATGTCACACATGAGCTACATAATATTCATATATCATATTACCATTACTCAAGGTCTTACATTACTAAAATAATATATACAAAACCACTTTGATGTTTTAATACAAAGAAAACTACTAAATCTTCCAAGTGTAGCTAGTTAAAGTTCTTGGCTTGCCTTTCTTGCATCTTGAGAGCCACCTAGACATTTCAAAATGGAAGTGAGGAAGAGAAGTGAGATTCCAAGAATTCCAATAGCTCACACACACCCATTCACATACATTCAAGGCATACATACACCAATGATACAATTATGAAACATAAGGTGTGCAAGGCTACAATTTCATGCCACATCTACACATCAAAATCATTCTTATGCTCTAGGGACTTTTAGTTTTGCCTCACCCCACTTCTAGGACTTTGGAGTTGCTTCACTCTTGGTTTAGGGACTTTTGACTTAGCCTTACCCATCCAAGGGACTTTTGGTTTAGTTTCACCCATGTCTTGAGATTTTTGGCACATCTTCACCCACTTTAAGGGACTTTTGACATCACCTCACCCTTATGAGCCAATCTCTCATTCAAAGGCATTCAAGAGCACACATTGGTACCAATGTAATTCCATGAGATCATGTGACATATTACCAAATCATAAGAATACATACAAGCACACAATGACATACATATGCACACTAGAAAGTATGAAGAATAAGGTGGAGAGCTACCTTTCAATTTATGCAAGCTCACTTTGCTAATTCCTTCCCCTCCTTGATTTCACAAGAGCACTTAGGTGGCTAATTATTCCCTTGGCCTAGACATCACAAGGAACATACAATCGCATAATTGAAGTAAGCCAAGACATTAAACTAAAGCTTAAACACACACTTGGTTTTATACTTGGCATTATGGTTTCATAATTAACCTAATGAAGTAACTCTTGGAATTCAATTTCCAGGTTCCATTATCTTGTTATTTCTAAACTTCTTGGACTCATTTAAGATCCTTGGAGTCATCACACATTCACTTGCACAATTGGAAATCTAAGTTGTTTTATAGAGCACCATTATGGACACCATTGCTCCATCTCTCATTCTATGATTTCTAAATTTTTCCTAATGGTTCCTTGATAAACAAATATTTTATCTATTTTCATCCTCCTAACTTAGTCATTTTAATAATCAAATGTAGCTTAATGCATGCAATTGAATGGAAATTGATTTCAATAGTCACTTTTGCACTTTAGGAATTAAACTGCAAAATTCTTGAATTTTATTGCTTGAATTCCTTTTAAATGAATTTTGTGAATTTTCTACTTCATCTCTTTCATTCTTTTATGCAGAATTTTAATATGAATTGGAGTTTTGAAGGAGAATTTGTTTTGAGAAAAAAGGAAGACGAGTTGGAGAGTTAATGAGAACCATTCAAGAAGCAACGGGCAGCAGCTCACAAACACAAGCAGAAAGTGAAGTATATGAGAGTAAGGCAGCTGGAGGAGATTTACGTGAAAGAGTTGAAGTCTGGACATGAAAGCTTGCAGAGCCAACGTGAGAAGCTTGAGTTTAGGTGCTGTGAACAGAAGTTTCAGCTGAGAAACAAGGGCGCATGGAGCTGAAGCTTGGTTTTAACGTAAATGAGCAGCTGCATGATTCAAAGAAGATGCTGAGCTGGAAGAATGAGCTGCATGGAACGTGGATGACGTGAAGAAGCAATGCGAAGCTGGTGAACAGAGCTGAAGCTACGACTTTAACGTTTGGCTGAGGAAGAAAGCCACAAGTCATGCAGAAACAGAGGAAGGAGCAACTCGTCCAGCACATTGCCATGGGTTCTGCACTCACACAAGGCAGAAGCTAAACGAGGGAAGTTGCAGCTGAACGCGAAAGCAGAAGACGTGGAAGTCTGGGTACAAAACAAATAAGAAAACTAACGTGCAGAACATCCAGTAGCTGAACAGAAATGGAAGAAAGAGCGTCGAATGCTTGCATGAGCTGAAATCAAGATGAAGAGACGCTGAAACAGAGACTGGACGCTGGACTCGAACTGGACAGCAGGAGCACGCCTGGAGCTTGAGAAAACGTTGGAGCTAGACGAGGAACAATTTCATTCATTCATCTCTGGACTGGATAGCAATTCGAAGAGCAGAAGGAATGCACAGTGAAACGAAATGAAGATGCAGAACCAAAGCCACGAAGAAGCTGCAGAAGTTACGTGGGAAAGCTTGCATGAAATAAAGTATTATAATAATGTAAATTAAAGTGGGTCCCATGTTTATACATATTCACATAAGAAGGCTTCAGACTATTGGAATGAAAGCTGAGCACGTGAAAAATAAAAGGATTCACGTGAGAAGGGGATCACACCATTCATTCGCTCATTCCGTCTAATTCCATCGTCTCACATCAACCATCCAACGTCCAGAGCCCATTCCATTCACGTCACTTCGCCCATTCTCTACACGCCTCTACACTCAAACCCTAGCCGTCATTTGCCCACACCTCCGTCTATATATACATAACTATTCATCCATTCATACGTACGCCTCCATCCATTCATCCATCTCTCCATCATCCATATTCCATCTCCATCCACCGAATGAAGATCTAATTCATTCATCTTGAGGCTAGCAAGGGAGGAAGCTCTTGAGTAGAAGCTTGAATCCTTGGGGAAGAACAACAAATTATGGCTAAGATTTTCTTATTTTTCCTACACTCTTTCTTTTTCTGTATAATCTCGGTTGAGTTATATTTGATTAGGAATTTGTGTAATTAATTAGTGGCTGGTTAGACACTGATTAGGAAACCTTTTTTTTGTTGATTAATTGGTTAAATTTGAATTTGGTTTTTCATTATTCTCTCTAATCTCTCATGTATGCCACGAAGGTGTTCGATGAATTGCATGAGTAAGGTTGTGTGTTTAAATGTCTATTTGAGAATTCCTTGGTGTTTAGTTGGTTAATTAAACATTTTTGGATGATGAATCATAAGATAATTAATTAGTTTATCAATCAAATTGGATGTTCATTGATCTTAAGAACAAGAGTTAACGGTTTAATGCGGGATTGAGGTCTCAATTCAACATTAGATTATTAATCTCTTGAATCTTGAATGGTTATTCAAGATTATTTGCTAATGAATATAATTAGGAATTCTTAGGCCATAATTAATCACAATTGAAATAGGATAAGGATAGTGGATACCAAGAGATGATTCCTAAACTAGTCACAAGCCCATCATTCATCACAATTTATCCAATTAGGTAGTATTTAGGAAATTTGTTTCAATTCAGTTTAGGATAGTTTAATTCATTCAAAAACCCCCAAACTAGATAGTTCTAGGATCTTAGAACACTTAGAGAACCTAATTGAACATTGAATTCCAATTCCAAGGGAGATGACCTAGGTTGTGCCACTTGCTATATTTTTAGATCAACCTAGTTTTATTTTGAGGGTTGCACGACAAGCCCGTCATTCCTCCCATCTTCTAACACCATATGGAGTCTCAAACTAAGGCTAGAATAAATTAAAACACGCCTTAGCCCTATGAACTATGCTTGGTCGAAACAAGCACTATGTTTAGGGTTTATGGAGCTTTTGAATTTTCTTTGATGGGAGAGCCACTTGGGAAGGTTTCTAGGGGTCTTAAGAGCTTAAGGGAGCATTCAAATAGCCAAGAAAATTCTCACAAAAAATTAGATTTTATAAAACCCTAAGGAAGCCTACACTTTTCTATCTTGATTTCCATTGGTTTTTACATGAATTTATTGCCATATTCTTAATCTTTGCACTCTTTTTCCTAAGTTCCTCCCTTGGTTCTACCCAAAATTCATCTCTTTCTACCCTTTATGTTGGCCAAAAATAGCACAAGGAAGAGCAACAAAGATGAAGCATCAAGAATGGAAAATTACCTTGGTTCTAAGCTTGTTTCCAAGGCCTTTCTTCTTTGGTTCTCTTCTCCTTGGAAAATTTGAAAATTTCCTCTTGGTTCTAGACCTAAAATAAAACCAAAAAGCTCAACTAAACCATAGAAAGAGAGGAGGAAGAGAGGAGAACAAGATTGGAAGAGGAATATGCATAAAATTCCATGAGATTACCTAGCTTTTCCTTGATTTTCTTCCTCTTTTTCTTCCCCTTTTGGTGCACCTAAGAGAGCAGATCAATTTCTGTATTTTGGGCAGAAAATATTGTGCTTAAGAAGGTAGGAGAAGCAAGGAGAAGTGTGTGGGAGTTTTTAGAAGCATACTTTTCCAAAATTTCTAATGTCATCCTTCCGAAATGACAATTCTGTTTCGGGTTTGTTTTAGCTCCTTTTTTAGAATTGTCTTTTGCATTATAAAATTTAGGTTCCCAATTTAATAAAATGCTTTTGGAATCACTCAATTTGGAGCTAAAACCTCACTGAACGACTCTATCAAAGTTCACTAATGTTAGAAAATGTACACTAGAAGGGCTTTACCAGTCCCGAGGCTTCCTATGATTTTTGGGGTCTTTGAAAACCTTGGGCAACTCAAAAATTTTATTAAAAAAGTCCTTGACGGGCTTGTCGTACAACCCTCAAAATAAAACTAGGTTGACTAAAAATATAGCAAGTGGCACAACCTAGGTCATCTCCCTTGGAAATGGAATTCAATGCTTAATTAAGTTTCTAAGTGTTAAAAGACCCTAAAAATTTCTAAACTAAGGGGGGTTTGGTTGATTTAAAATAATTAAAATGAAACCAAATTAAAATTCCTAATTGCTACCTAATTAGATGAATTGTGATAGATAATGGCTTGTGACTAGCTTAGGAATGGTCTCTTGGTATCCACTATCCTTATCCTAATCCAATTATAATTAATTCTGGCCTAAGAATTCCTAATTGTGTTCATTAGCAAATGATCTTGAATAACCATTCAAGATTCAAGAGATTAATAATCTAATCTTGAATTGAGACCTCAATCCTACACCAATTCATTAACTCTTGCCTTTAAGATCTTGAACACTTGAATTGATTGATTAGATAATTAATTAGTCTCTGAATTAACATCCAAAAATGTTTAATTAACCAACTAAACACTAAGGAATCCTCAAATTAAACAATCAAGCACATAATCTCATTCATGCATTTCATCGAACACCTTTGTGGCATACATGAGAGATTAGAGGAAATTGGAAAATCCAGTACTAAATCAATCAAATAATCAGTCAATCAATATCCTAATTAGTGTCTAACCAGCCACTAATCATAATTACACAATTTCCTAATCAAATACCACTTAACCAAGATTGTACAGAAAAAGAAAAAGTGTAGAAAAATTAAGGAATCTTAGCCAAAATTCTGCTTCTTTTCCAAGGATTCAAGCTTCAACTCAATAGTGCTTCCAAGCTAGCCTCAAGGATGGAGATTAGATCTTCATATTACGATGGAATGGAGATGGAGAGAATGGAGAGATGGATGGTTTTGTGAGTGGAGATGTAGGGGATGGAGAGAGTGGGCGAATGATGGCTAGGGTTTTTTATGATAGGAGACGATGGGATTTGACGGAATGAGTGAATGAATGGCGTGATCCCCTTCTCACGTGAATCCTTTAATGACTTCACGTGCTCTCCCTTTTTGCCAAGTCTGAAGCATTTTTCCTTCTTTATTTATGTGAATGTGGGTCCCTTTGCGTTTATTTATTATAATCCACGTTGGCTACTATAGCTTCTGCATTCATGTTCACGTCGGGTTCCACATTCCTATCTCTGCATGCTTGTATTTTCTTCTTCGTTCCAGAGCATGACTTCACCTTCTGTTCAAGCTCAAATGCTTCTTGTTACAGCTGCTACTTCAAGCTTCGTGAACTTTCTCTCCCCTTCTCAAAGCACCAGAACCTGTGGCAAGCTCCTTCTTCTGTTTCTGCATGACTTGTGGCTTTCTTCCTCAGCCAAACGTTAAAGTCGTAGCTTCAGCTCTGTTCAGCAGCTTCGCATTGCTTCTTCACGTCATCCACGTTCCATGCAGCTGTTTCTTCTTGCTCTTTCCCACCATTTCTGCTTCTTCATGCAGCTCATTCTTCCAGCTCAGCGTCTTCTTCATCGTGCCAGGTGTGTGTGTTTCTGCCATTAAACCCAGTCCACGTTTTGCTAGAGTTTGCAAGCTTCTTTGTGTTGCTTTATTCCTTTTGCATCAGACCTATATCTTCCTTCTCTGATTCTGCATAAGCTGCTTCTATTTTGTTCTCAGCTAAAACTTTCTACTGTTCACATGCTTAGCCCGTGGCTGTTTTCTTCTTTTTCTGGCTGCAACCTTTTTAGTTTGTGGCTCTCCTTACTCTTCTTCAAAACAAATTCTCCTTCAAAGCTCCAATTGCCCAACAAAAATCTGCATAAAAGAATGAAAGAGATGAAATAGAAAATTCACAAAATTTATTTAAAATGATTTATGCATTAAAATTCAAGAATTTTGCAATTTTAATTCCTAGAGTGCAAAAGTGGCTAATGAATTCAAATTGAATCTAATTAAACCCTTAAGACCATATTCCATCATCAAAATGCCAAAGTTAAGAGGATTAAAGTGTATAAAAATCATGCTTATCAGTCCTCCTATGTGTTTTTCCAAAAGTTACACTTATTTACAAAAATACCATTATGTTTTATCAATTTTTGTCACAAATTGTTTCTCCATCCTAACTCCATTTTTCTTTCTATCTGAGCCTAAAATTATCATTTTTAGGAGTCTAGGACTCTACTCAAATTTTTTGGGATATTATCTAGGTCATTTTGAAGGACTTGCTTTTATATAGCTTATTTTGTCATTTTATAGAAATTACATTCGTTACACACTTAATGTCTAATTCGATTAATGTAGTGGATGAAAATACGGGAAAATTTGAACTTTTAAATAATCAGTATTCACTATCATGTTGTATAATAAGATTATTGTTTCTAGTTCTTCAAAAATCTCATTAACAATTTTGTTCTAACCAAAATATCTCTAAGAAGCCTAAAAACTTATATATGCTAGACTAAAAGTCATTACTCATCACTACCATGGTGAAAATTAAGGATTTATAACTAAATTAAGGTCTTCAATGCTTAGGGCACAGCTTGGAATGGTTACACTGTTGCCAACTTGGTCTCTAGAACCTCTAAAAGCTAAAATTTACACTTACAACACAACTTGAAGAACTTATGCTGCGACAAAACTTAGGTTTGGATCAAATTTCGACACATACATGATTTGCGCCACAGCTAAAAATATTTATGCCATAGCCAACTGCTTACATCATGGCCAAAATATTTGCTCCACGACCAAATTAGCCTCTGGATGGTTTTTCACCGTGGCCAAAATCGCTACTGGAACATTGGTTGCTCATTTTAGCCATGACTTAAGAACCTACTGCACCCAAACATTTAAAGAAACGAACTAACAACTTACTACCACTTCAAGATCAATCCTAGGGTCTTTCAATGATTAAAAGGCAAGGTTATTAAAGGGCTTACATTCCTAAAATATCCATCCAATTGTCTTACCTAACTCAAGGATTAAAAGCTAATCCAATCATTCTAACTTCAATTATAATAGTAAAGGCACATAAAGCCACAAGTGATAACTTCATAAATGTATTTTTCATACCAATTGCCTGTAGACTACTTTGAAAAGTTTCAATGAACCAAATAAGCATGTTCCTATCCCTAAAACCCTAAAATAGCCTCAGATGCAACATATGACTATGCAACATCCACAAAATCACCCAATGACTTCTTATGACAGCAAAATAAGCCGAGGTATACCTACGGAATGGATTGACTCACAACCAATATGACCAAAACAACCTAACCATTTCCTTCAATGCTCTTAAACCATAACCAAACTCTAAAACACAATTGGCCAAGCGTTGATGTCCACTTTACACCTTATATGATAGCAAAATGACTATAATGATAGCAAAAACAAAGAATTACTTCTAAAACTTTCAAGTGACAACTCAAAACCCAAAAGATGACTTCTAAATTCCTCTAAACACCTTAAGCAGGTGTAGAAAACACATTTAAACTAGCTCAAACCTCCAAATCTTTTACACCAATAGCTCAACGTCAACTTTACAATACTAATTATTTAAAGCTCATCAAATATCAAGGTGCTCATTAATAATCATCCAGAAACAATCACAAGTACCAATTCATGATGTCTCATATTATAAAATCAATTCCTATACTTAGAAATACATGATGCAATATAGCAATTATACAACACAATGAACAATGCTAACATTCCTACTATACAAGCCTAATTTAAATAGGGTACTCAAGCCCATACATTACTAAACTATTACGGTAGATTTCCATTAGCTTCTTCTTGTTACTAAGAGGTCTGGTCTTTGAAAATGTTAGTCCACAATCGGGGTGAGATATACAATCTCAATAACAAGAGGCAAATTCCATATATGTACAAATTAATCAATATAATGCATTTATATAGAAAAACTTATTAAGGACGTTAATATCATTAGCAAATGAACTAGTTAGACTACCAGTAACTATTATCCTATACTAGCAATCACATACAACATGTTAATGGCTAATAATATAGGGAAAAACCCATCCAAGGTGCCAACTCCCTATTAAGCATACTCTAAACTTAATGTATTCATAAGTCTGATAACAACTTGGTGCTTGATCAAAGCACAATGCACAGATGGCAGTTGCACCACAGCTCCACCAAGGACATGCTTATGGTCCACAACAACAATAATTCAAGTAGCCAACCAATAAATGTGCAATAAATATTAGATTAAAATGAGCATATATACGAAATTAACCTCAATTACCTCAATGAAGCCCAATTACTCTTCCTTAGCTACCAATATAATCCAAAGGCCCACCAAGCCTATAACAAGTATAATTATTATCATTTAACCATTATTACTAAAAGAGTTTCCTATCCATTGATCCATTTCATCAAGAATCCATTAGAAATCACTTACCTAATTTGCTAAAAAGTCCATAGCACCAGTTTAAGGTCACAACACCAAGAACTCACAATGGGTTACCCCCAACATCTCTGTTTTCGCACATATAAAAGCCATGCACCAAAAGTCAATCCAAATAATGAAAATTTAGCACATACACTTCATAAAAAGAAAGGGAAACAATTACCCATACATCTAAAAAGTTAAATGGATTGATTTGAACCTTAATTACCAAGAACACACCATGGGTACAACTTGGATTTTTGCACATTCAATCCACCATATACTAAAGTCAGCTTATAACATGAAATTTATGTAAGGTTACACTACAAAATGAAGGAAGCACTTACCCTATGATTCCACCAGCTCCAAACTCTGAAAATCCTGCAAGGAATTATACAAACACCAAATTTCAAATTTGAGAAAGAAATGAAAATCTACCAAACTAGAAACTAATTAGACCAAAATGAAGAGGAGAATAAGAGGAATAAGTTTCATATAGATTACCTTAGTTAAATCTTCCTCTAAGAGTGCAAATCTAAGCCATATTGCTGATAAACCCTAGCCCTTCTTCTAACATGTGAATTTCTTCTTCTTGTTTTGCAGAATATGAATGCTTTAGCAATAAAATGGGTAGGGGGAAGGCTTCTTAGGGTTTTAGTAAAGATGGGTTAGTCCAATGGGCCCATTATTTCAAGTAGGCTTATGCTTAACATGTTGGGCCATGATATATAGGTTAATTGGGTTCAAAATGGGTTGGGCTTCTATAAGAGTAGAGTTAGGTCATATTTAGATGAAGTTGAGCCTTCATAAGAATAAGATTAGGCTTCTAATAATGTCTTGGCACACTTAAATTAATCATGGGCCTAAATCATCCTTAAATCCACAAACCTTAAGTTATTTTCCACAAAATGATCTAATTAGTAATTATTAAGATAAGATATTCAAACTTGCCATTCTTCTTAAAATTCCTATTTCCTTATAATTTTCTTAAATCCCTTTAATAATTTCATAATCCCTAAATAATCACTATTAATTAACTTCGAGGTGTTACACATGGTGTCAAGAGAGCCAGCTTCATCCGTTAAACCACTTGCATAAGGATGGGTGTTTGCACTTATGCAGTTAGAGGCTAATAGATCCCCTAGTTTGATTCGAGGTACCTTTTTATCTATAACCATATTGTAAATGCATTATTTGATTTGAGTATGATCCACTCATTCATCTCATATGACTGTGTTAAGCATCTGGGTCTTAAAGTTACCTTAACTTCCTAGCCTTTAAACAAACATCACATAGACTATCTTAACAAATACTTGCCATATGGGTACACATTTGCAAGAAAGTGGCACTTTTATCCATGGTTAATTGTGTAATTAGAAAGCCATATATATCATTATTGGCTTTAGGGACCATGTGGACTTACAAATATCATTTTCCATTTATAACATATCCAATCAAATCATAAATATCACAATTCATCTCAAGAATCTCGAATTTGGAACCACATTTCAAGAAAACTAGAATTTACTCTCGGGTTGGTATTCCAAATTTATGATATGAACTTTGAAAATTCATAACTAATTTTAAAAAATAAAAATCATGTATATGATAGTTTTCTAGAAAGCTCTAGGTGTTAAATTACAACTAAAAATAGTTCTAGATGAAGACAATAGCATTCAACCCATGAAAAGCAATAAAACAATATATTAGATCTGTTCTTAGATAGCTATAGGACCTAGAACTTTAAAATTTTGTTTCTCTCTCTACAGAGCTCCAAATGAGGTGCTCTTAGTGTTTATGGAAAGCTTATGATGTCTAGTCAATGGTTGTAAAATTTCATAAACATTAGACTTCATTTGGCCTACAAGTGACATAAAAATATAAACTGACCATATGAATAATAACTTTGTTAATTCGACATAATTTGGCCAATTTTGAAAAATTATAATAAATTCTCTAGAGCTCCAAATTGAGTGTTCTTTGATTATGTGAAAAGCTCTAGATAAAACCTATTTTTTGGCCAAATTTCATGAAAACTCATCTATTTGGTCTAACTTTGGTTCAGCGCAAGAAATGATCAATTTTGAAGTCCATAATGGTTTCATAAGGCACCAAATGACTCTCTTATCATTCCATAACCACTTGGGCACATCTAAAACCAAATGGTTCAAATTATCATAAGCTCAATTTTACTTTGCCACTTACATTTATACATAAACACATAAAGGCTCATGGGTGGCAAAAACTCACATAATCATTCATTTGGTTCCAAAATGGATACATACAACATATTTATGTATATTTATACATGCTTAAAGGTCTACATCATATATACATCATATAGTTACAATTCTTGACATCAAAATGCCATCAAAATGATATAATATCTATTCCCTTGTCAAAGTCTTGTCCTTCAGGATGTTTGGCCTCCATTTCTTGGTCCACTTGGTTCACTTAGATATGGTTAGACATTTGTGAAGGAAGAGTGAGATTCAAAGAATCCTAATAGCTCTTATCCTTTCAAACATATATAATGGATGCAATTATATGTCAAAGAATGCATGCATGGCATTTAAGCTACTAATGAACATATATAAATCATTTTCCTTATCATATGAACTCATACATATAACAGGCTATAAAGGGCATTAGTCTAGTCTCATCCAATTTTCTTAGGACATTTGGATTTGCCTCACCCACTGTCAAGGGACTTTTGACTTAGCCTCACTTTTTTTAAGACTTTTGACTTTGTCTCACCTATTCTTAGAGACGTTTGGCTCTTTCTCACCCATGCTAAAGGACTTTGAGTATAACTATACCCATTTCAGCCACTTTGCAACCATAAACATATTTCAAGAAGCATAATGGTACCATAACATGTATTCAATGGCTAGAAACATATCTCACAGTTCAAACATACACACAAGCATCTAATGACAAGTAAACATCCAAGCAATGTATATGAGAAAGGTTAGAGAGGTACTTTGAAATAAGAACACAACTCTTCCCTTTGCTTATTTCTTCCCTCTCTTGGCCAAACACTTGTAACTAGGAAGGGCTTGATTCTTTTTAGCCTAGACACATCAAATAGGACATATTTCAATCATTGGAATAAGATTTAGCTTTTCACAACCTCTATGCAAGGCTACTTTGTTCTAAGACACTATTATAGTTCCATATAACACCTAATGAAGCAACTCTTAGAATTCATGATCTTGGCTCCCATTTCTTATTCAATCTAAATCTCCATTTAAACTCTTTGGAGTCATCACAATTTCAATTCAAGGAGCCTAGATATAAGTTGCTTCTAAGTCTTAAAATGGAGCCTACACCTCCATCTCACAAACCATGCTTCCTAAATGTATTCCAATGCTTCCTTTGATGTTTATCATGTTTAGTCCTTTTTATAGCCTTAGAATGAATTAAAACTTTCCCTAGGTGCATTATCTTACTTTGGCCAAGACATAAGTAAGCTTGAAGACCTATGGAGTTTTGAAATTTTTCTTGAGGGAATTGGCACATGTGACACTTGCTAGGTGTCTTAAGAACTTATACACACTCTTAGATAACCTAAATTACTGTTAGAAAGTCTCATTTTTGCCAAGGTGCAACAAAATCCCTAGGTTTTGTAACTTGATTTTTAATGTATCCTTAATTCTCACACTTTAAAACCCTTATTTCTTATTTGGTTTTGGCCAAAGCTCATTCTCTCCTAGGTGTTCTATACTTGGCCAAAACTACCCTCTTGAAGAACAACAAAGAAAAAGCAACAACAGTCATGATTCTTACCTTGGTTTCAATCCTTTTCAAGAGCTCTTTTCCTTGCTTCTATATTCTCCTTCAATTTGTAACCTTCCCCTGCTAAACCAGTCCCAAAATTGTCCCAAATCAAACATTAAAACTATAGGAAAAGAAAGGAGAAGAAGGAAAACAAGATTAATGAAGGAAAGGGCATGAAAATCCATAGTTTTCTCACCTTTTTACCAAGCTTTTCTTCTTCTTCTTCCCCTCCTCTTATGCACCTCTCTTTGCTAGTCTCTCCTCTATTTTGGGTAGAACTTAAGTTAGTTAGAATGAGGAGAAAGAGTGGGACGACATATATAAGAAGGATGCTTTTTAAATTTCTTTTGAAAATTTCCCTTTTTGTCCCTTTTTCTTAGCTCTTGTTATTTAGGTCCATTTCAACTCCTTTTTTAAAACCATATTTTTCATCATAAAATTTAGGTCCTCTAACTTATAAAATGTCATTGGTTTCACCTAAATTGGATTTAAAACCTTCCCAAACAAACCAGTCAACGGTCGGGTCAACTGACATTCTAAATTGTAAACCGAAATGGTTTAAACCATTCTAGTGATTCTTATAATTTTTAAGGCCTTTGAGAACTCGAGAAAACTTAATTTTTTTCATTTAAAGATCCTTCCTTTAAGTTTTCTAAAAAGTGTTAAAAATTATAAAAATGCCATTAGTTTTCGTCTGATTTTATTTAAGTACTTTAGCTTTAGTTTCTGAGCATCTTAAGCCTTAGATTCTCATTTTTTTTAATTATTTAAAATTTTGTCCTAATTTTATTTGGCCTCAAATCTTCCTTTTTTAGGGATTTCCTTTTATAACTAATCCATTTCTAATGTTTTTAGGAAAACCGAACATCATAGTTAGTTTGTTGTCATTTGAATTATTTGTGTCCACCCTTACTAGATATTCTATGATTACATCTTATGTGTGCATAAATTCTATTGTACAATTGGATAGCCATTGTACTACCTTTGACCTTATTTGCATCCCTTTGCATGACCTTGATGTGATTATTAGTATAGATTGGTTGTCATCTAATAATGTGATACTTGATTATAACCGTAAGACTTTTTTCTCACTTGCTAATATACCTGAATCTTTTCCTATGACTGAGCTTGCTTGTGTGTCTGTCACCCAAGTTAGGAGGTACCTTAAGAATGGTTGCCAAGGGTTTCTTGTATTCTTTTCCTTGCATGTTGAGGGTTGAGGATAGGTTGGAAGATATACCTATGATTAGGGAATTTCCAAAAGTTTTTCCTAAAGAGGTTAGTGGTCAACCCCCAGAGAAAGAGTTAGAATTTTCTATTGAATTAGTTTCTGGTACAAGACCAGACACCTCCTGAGCTTATTGAGTTAAAAAATCAAATAAAAGAGTTACTTAAGAAGGGCTCGCAAAGCATGTCTTCATGGGGAGCACTGATGTTGTTTATTAAGAAAAAGGATAGTAGTCTTAAGCTTTGTGTTGATTTTAGGTAACTAAACTAAGTAACCATAAAAGATAAGTACCATTTGCCTAGAATTGATTATTTGCTTTGACCAATTAGCGAGAGTGTTAGTTTTTTCAAAGATTGACCTTAGGTCGGGGTACCATCAACTTAGAGTGAAGGCAAAGGACATACCAAAAATTTCTTTTAGGACTTCGTACAGGTACTATGAGTTCCTAGTCATGCCATTTAGGTTAACCAATACCCCTATTATTTTTATGGACTACATGAATAGGATTTTTAAGCCATACCTTGACCAGTTTATAGTAGTGTTCATTGATGATATGCTTGTTTATTCTAAGAGTAGTGAAAAACATAAAGAGCACCTTAGGGTAGTTCTTTAGACCTTAAGGGAGCACCAATTGTATACCAAACTCAGCAAGTATGAGTTTTGGTTATGAGAGGAAGTTCTTAGTGTAACATCTAGTTCTTCCGTACACGTGAAAAACATAATAACCAGTTTCTCCATAAATTTACGTAACCACTAGATAAAAAAGTAAGTCCCCTAGATAGAATGATTTGAGGTCCAATAAAATTAGAGTAATAATCTAGACATCAAATAATGAGGATCTAAAGGCAGACATACTGTAACACCATAACTTCTAGCTCATTTTATCATATATATACATGCCTCACATCATTATGTACATGAAGGTATAAGGAAAAAAAGGAAATATAATGAATTTCTTTGCATTACGTCATACTTAAAAATTTCATTCGGTGTCACATAGATCGTATGAGCTCATACTATACATTATCATATTTAATTACATCAATACAACTTATTTGCATCACAAAATCATGCCTACAACTCATGGAAACCGAAATGAAGCTCAAAATAAGCAAGTATATTTTTAGCTAGATTTGCCCCTTTTTCTGACCAAACTTTGAAAAATCATAACTAATTCTAGAAAAATAAAAATAATACGATCTTAGGCATTATGGAAAGATAGGGATGTCTAATTGACATTAAAAATATGCTCAGATCATGAAATTCATCATAGTCAATGTATGACATCCAAAATAGTCCAAAGGTCAGACTAAAGTCTGGAACTATCACAAAATTCTGCAGAAAACTTTGAAAATATCCAATTAATTCCAAAAAACTCCAATCTATGCAAATGATACCAATTTGGAAATTTGTAGATGTTAAATAAAGAGAAAAAATATCTCAAAATCAGTTCATTAAGCCTAGACCTTGGAATTCAATGGAACAATACTTCTGGTCGGGAAAATTTATTGATATTGGATAGAAACTTCAAAAATTCATATCTCCCTCTCTAAACCTCCAAATAAAGTGCTTCTAGTTGGCACGAGTCACTATGATTTTCTAGGTTCTCTGCATAAAATTTCATGGCAATTGGACATCGTTTGAGCCTCATGTGACAAAAAAGAATTTCAGACCAAATGAATAGTGTAGCAGACCAAAACTATAAAATTTGCCAACTTTAAAAAATCATCAAATATTCTGTAATCCTCCAAAAATTATGATCTTTAACTTCCTAAAAAGCCCTTAACAAGACCTAATTTTATGCCAAATTTCAAATTAAGACTAACTCATTTGGCCAAAAAGTGACATAAAGTTCCATTATGGTCAAATATAGCTCCTTATGAGGTATCAAATTTGTCAAATGGCTTTCTTTTGGTTGTGGCAGCTTTTGGACAAGTCTAAAAGTATATTTAAGACTTGTGTAAGCTGCCCCAATAGTCCTAAACCTTATGCATCTTAATTTGCTTTTGGTTGTGGCAGCTTTTGGACAAGTCTAAAAGTATATTTAAGACTTGTGTAAGCTGCCCCAATAGTCCTAAACCTCATGCATCTTAATTTGGCCATTCAACCCACACTTATGCATATTTCCATCAAACTTCCACATTGCACACTTTGGCATTACATACTCAAAATAAATGCTAGAGGTCATATATCATATTTATACATCTAAACATTACATAATAGTATATTTACACATGTCTCAAGGTTCATGGTACAATTAAAATATCATATACATCATGAACCATCATTATGATTCCCAAAATGGACAAAACAAAACATAAGCTTGTCAATCTCTCTTCCTCATTGTTGTTGGATCTCATTGGAGAGGAGGGGATGAGATTCAAAGAATCCCAATAGCTCATCTCCCATTCAATCATACATAATATGTGCAAAGCAAGCTTTTCAAATGCATGCATGGAGAAAATGGAAGTCATAGATATTTTAAAAGTAAGCTTGGCATGTGAATCAATCATACAAGAGATTCAAGAGCTCACCAAGTGTTTGGATTGACCTCACACTTCTCCTTCTGTATTTTGGACTTGCCTTACCCATTCTTTAAGAGCTTTGGACTCAACCATACTCTTGAGAGCCCACTTTGCTTTTGGGAGACTCTTTACTTTGTCTCAACCAAGCTTAAGGGTTCTTGGCTCATCCTCACCAAAGGGAAGAGTTCTTGGCCTCTCCACACTCAAGCAAACTCAAACAAACATCATGTACTCATTTAAAACCATAACATGGTATCAAGAATCATAGCATTTAAAAGCATGCTAGCATACTTTTCATAGCTTGAAAATACACATACATACATTTTAAAATAAGCTAAACACCCATCCATGCATGAGAGAAGATGGAGAGAGCTACCTTGCACACAATCACACACTTTTTCCTTGGATTTCAAGCCTCCTCTTTCGATCACACACCCATAAATTAGTGGAGATGGTTTCTCTTGGCCTAGATACAATTTATGGGAGCTAATTAGGTTCATGAAACACATTCTAAGGCTACATAACTTGAAAAACCCCAAATTGCTCTATTGGCTCTATTATGGTCCATAATTGCACCTAATGAAGCAACACCCCTCAAATGATTTTTAGACCTCATTCTTTCCTTTCAAATATGATTCTTGACTCCTTTTAATCCTCTTGGAGTCATCACACCATTAAAACAAAAGGCCTATCACTATGTTGCTTCTTTAGGTCATAATATGGAACCTAAGGTACCAAATCACTTTCTATGAGTTCTAAATTTTTTCCAAGGCCTCTTTTCATTTTTATTCATCAAATATGACTCAAGAATGGCTTTAAAAAAATTCAAAACTCTTCCTAGCTACCCCAACCTTGCTTGGCTGAGACTATGCATGATTTAGGGCTTCTTGGAGATTTCTTTGTTTTCTTGAAGGAGGAAGCTTGTGGGAAGCATATTAGGGATCTTAGGAGCTCATTTAAACTCTTAATTAGGCCTAGAAATTATCATATGAAATCAGATTTTAGAAGGTGCACACAAAACCCTAGAATTTGCATCTTGAAATCTAATGGTTTTTTGATAATTCTTTTTGCATATTCTTAATCTTCACACCCTTTTTCCTTAGATTCATGCTTGGTTCTGCCTAAAAATCATCTCCTCCTAGGTTTTTCTCAAGTGGGGCAAAATGATGGAGAAGGGAACCAAAGATGACAACTATAGGAAGAGAAATTACCTTGTTTTCATACTTTTTCTCACTTAAATCTTGCGTTCTTTAAGCTCCTCTCTTCAAATCCAAATTTTCCCCTTAATTTCTCCTTTAAAACAGATCCATATACTTCATTATGATCATAGAAAATAAAGGAGAATCAAGGAGAAGAGGTTTGGAAGAGAAAGAGCATGAAAAACCATGAAAATCTATACCTTTCTACCTTGAATTTCTCCTCCTTTTCTTCCTCCTCTTCTGTGCCTCATCCCCTAGAGTTTTCCTCTGGTTTTGGGCAGAACTTGGTCATGCATAATGAAGGGAGAAGAAGGGTGCATCATAGATATAAGTGGGAGTAAGTTACACTTTCCAAAAATTTCCATTTTGCCCTTCATACTTTGCATTTTCGTTTCTCCTTTGTTTTATCTCCTTTTTAAGAACCGTCTTTTCCATTATAAAATTTAGGTTCCCAATTAATAAAAATGCCTTTGGAATCACTCAAATCGGAGCTAAAACCTTCCTGAACGGATCCATCAAAGTTTAGGCACACCGACGTTGGAAAACATCCACCGGAGGCGATTTAACTGTCCTGAGGCTTTTCATGGTTTTTAGGGCCTCTGAGAACCCTGGGGAACTTAAAAATTTCATTTAAAAAATCCTCCTGTGTGAATTCCAAAATTTGCTCAAAATTTCGAAAATGTCATTACGTTTCGTAAGCTTTTCATCAGAAATTGTTTCTTCATTCTAACTCCATTTTTCTTTCCATCTAAGCCTGGGATTCTCATTTTTAGGAGTCCAAAATGCTTCGCAAATTTTTTGGGACCTTAACTACATCATCTTAGGGGACTTCCTTTTATATTCAGTGAGTTTCGTTCGTTAACAGAAAAACTTACATTTCTTATATTTTCTCTCATTTTTAGAAAATCGGATGTTACATGTGCCTTAAAAACAGAGCTAGAACAACCAAATGAAATTCAACAAAGATGAAGTGACATTTTCATAATTTTGAGCACTTTTTAGAAAACTCAAAGAATGGATTTTTAAATTGGAAAAATGAGTTTCTAGGGTTCTCAAAGGTCCTAAAAACTATAAGAATCCCTAGAATAGTTAAAATCCATCCAGTTTACATTTTAAAACGTCGGTGGACCGAAACTTTGATCCTTTTGTTCAGGAAGGTTTTAGATCTGATTTGAGTGATTCCAAAGATATTTTATAAGTTACAAAACCTAAATTTTATAATGGAAAAGATAGTTCTCGAAAAGGAGTTGAAATAAGCTCAAATGGAAAGAACTAAGAATGAAAGGAAAAATTGGAATTTTGAAATGTCTTAAATGTGTCCTTAGCCTATATATAGCACGCCCCACTTCTTCCATCTACCTTGGTTGACTTTCTTCTACACCAAAATAGAACCCTAAGCTTCTTGAAGTGGCGCACCAAGAGGGAGGAAGAAGGGAAGAGAAAACCAAACAAAAAGGTAAGAAAATCCATGGTTTTTCATACTTCTTCCTTCACCAATTTTGTTCTTCTCTCTTTTTTCTATAGTTTGGATGATTGATTTGAGGATGATTCATGACTAGTTTAGTGAAAGGAGGATAGAAATTGAAGAAGAAACAAGAAACAAGTGGAAGAACTCTTGGAAAAGCTTGAAACTAAGGTAAATTCCATGGATTTTATTGCTTCTTTTTGCTCCTTCTTCTATGCCTAGTTTTGACCAACCCTAGGCCCATTCAATAGGAGATAAATTCAAGCCAAAATAAGGTAGAGACAAGGGTTTTCAAGCATGAGGAATAAAAATATGCAATTAGATTCAAAGGAAAAGCTTTAGAATTCAAGTTGTATAACTTAGGGTTTTTGTTGCACTTAGTCATTCTTGAAACTTTCCAAGGATAGTCTAGCCTATGTAAGAGTATGTATGAGATCTTAAGACATCTAGGAAGCTTTACAAGTGCCAATTCCCTACAAGAAAGCAAGCAAACTCCACGGGCTCACATCTAATGCATAGTCTCGGCCAAACCTAGTTCAAACACCTAGAGTGAGTTTTAATTTATTCTAAGCCTAAAATGGGACTAGATATGATGGAAGAACATCAAAGGAAGACTTGAAAAAATTTTGGAAGCCTTGGTGTGTAAGATGGAGGTTTAAGTTCTATTTTAAAATATGAAGAAGCAACTTATAGCTAGGCTCCATAAAATGAATGTGTGATGGGTCCAAGAAGCCTAATTGTAGTCAAGAGTAATAAATTGAAGGAGAAAATGGAGCCAAGATCATAAATTCCCATAGTTGCTTCATTAGGCCTTGTATGGAACCATAATGAAGCTACGTGAGAAAGTAAGTCTCCATAGTAATTTCATAAGGCTAGAGCTTATTCCCATGAGTGATGTATGTCTCTTTTGATGTGTCTAGGCCAAGAGAACCAAGGGCCACCTAATTGTAAGGCTTAGCCAAGAAAGGTAAAGAAGAATTCCAAGAGGAAAGTGTTATATAATTGCTCAAAGGTAGCTCTCTAACCTTTCTCTCATGCATGGTTTAGATGTTTGCTTGTCTTTGAGTGTTTATGTGTATGTTTGAGCTAGGAGAAATGTTTCTAGCCAATGCTTACATGTTGTAGTACTATTATGTCTCTTGAAATATGTTTAGGGTTGCATTATGCTTGCATGGGTTTAATAATGCCAAAAATCCCTTAACAAGGGTGAAAATGAGCCAAAAGTCTCTAAAAATGGGTGAGATAAAGCCAACAATCTCAAGAAGAGTGAGGCTAAGTCAAAAGTCCCTTGAAAGTGGGTAAGGCAAATCCAGAAGTCCCAAGAAAGGTGGGTGAGACTAGACTAATGCCCTTGAGAGCTTATGTTTGCTATGTATGAATTTATGTGACAAGGAAAATGTTTTATGTATGCTTATTAATAGCTTGAGTGTCATGCATGCATCCATTATATATGTTTAAAAGGGTTCAAAGCTATTAGGATTCTTTGAATCCCATTCTTCCCTATTTTTCATCTAACCATGTCTAGGTGAAGTTCAAAGAAGCAAGAATAAAGTCCAAGAAGCATGAGTTTCCACACTCTGACAATAGAATAGCTTTTATGTAATGTAATTTCAAAGTATGTATGTGTAGTTTATGACTTGTAAACTATTAAACATGTATAAAAGTATGTGGATACCATGTGTGAATGGAAACTAGAACCAAATGTATGTTTATATGAATTTTTACCACACATATGCTAGTGTAGACATGTGTATGATTGCAAGTGGCAAGGTAAGATTAAGCTTTATGATGATTTGAACCAATTGGTATGCTTCCCTAGGATGCAATGGTACTTTGGGATGTGCCCAAGTGGCTAAGTCATTTGGTATCATTTTTGAACCATTATAGACTTCCATTTTGACCATTTCTTGAGCTGAATCAAAGCTTAACCAAATGAGTGGGTTTTTCAATGATTTGGCCAATAACTAGGACTTATCGAGATCTTTTCATAGAGCTAAAGAGCACCCAATTTGAAGCTCTATAAAATTTATTATGATTTTTCAAAGTTGACCAAATTATGCAAAAATAGTATGGTTACTATTCATTTGGTCAGTTTAATTCTCTGGGTCACATGTGGGTTAAATGAAGTTTAATACTTGTGAGTTTTATGGGCATAAACTAGATATCATAAGCTTTCCATAGCTACCAAGATCACCTTATTTAGAGCTCTATAGAGGGAAAAATGAAATTTTGAAGTTGTATGATAGTACCAAAAATGTAGTTTGACTTAAGTTATTGTTCCATCAATTTCTGTCAGTTAAAGGCCATGGAATTGGTCTAAGGTTATTTTTAGTCTTTAGTATACACTCACATCTTTCCAGAATGGTATGGTTTGCTAGATTTTGATTTTTTTAGAATTATTTATAAATTTTTGAAATTTATATCAGAAACCTGTGACAGCAAACCTAAGCAACTAAACTTTTGGTGCTATTCTATTGTCATTCATGGTCTAGTTAATGTTTTCATGGTCTAGAATTATTTTTAACATATGTTTGACATTTGGGGCTTTTAAGAAAGCTATCATTTTCTTGATTTTGATTTTTCAAAATTGATGTCAGAAATCTGCCCGTATAACCCGAGAGAAATTATGGCTTTTGGTGAAGCATGGTTCAAAATTTGAAACTCTTGGGATGTTTTGTGATGTGTATAACTTACACAAATTTATTATGGATGGAAAATAATATGGATGAGTTCATATGGTCCATGAAGCATGAAATGAAATTTTTGGGCCTTACATAATGCAATTTAATTCTATTATTTATGCATTATTTTCATGTAAGTGATGGAAGCTAGGCCTTGTAATGGAATAAGTAGGCTAAATGGTTAAGGTATTACACTTAGGCCACGTGATTTCAGAACAAAGCGTAGTTCTTGACCCTAATAAGGTAGAAACAATATTGAATTGGGAGAGGTCCAAGATAGTGACCAAAATTCATAGTTTCTTAGGTCTAGCTGACTACTATCGGGGGTTCATTAAGGGATTTTCTCAACTAGCAAAGCCTCTGACTAAGTTGACTAAGAAGGACTAACTATTTGTGTAGGATATCAAGTGTGAGGTTTCCTTTTTCGAACTTAAGGATAGGTTGATTATCGCACTTATACTAGTAATACCTGACCCTAAAGAAGCCTTTACGATTTATAGTGCTGCCTCTAAGAAGGGTTTAGGTTGTGTTTTAATGTGATAAGGTAGGGTAGAACCTATGTTTCTAAGCAACTTACACCTCATAAAGAGAATTATCCCATCTGAAGTTAGCTACCATGGTTTTTGCCCTTAAGATTTGGAGACACTATCGTTACAGTGCCCAATTTAAGGTGTATGGTGACCATAAGAGTTTGAAGTCCTTGTTTGACCAAAAGAAGTTAAATATGAGACAAAGGAAGTGGATAAAGTTCTTTAAGGATTATGATTTCTCCTTAAAGTATCATATAGGAAGGGTGAATGTTGTTGTTAATGCCTTGAGTAGGACATCTATTTATATAGTAGTGATGATACTTAAAGAGTAGAGGTTGATTGAGGAATTGAGAGATTTGAATTTGCTTATTGTAACACCATATCTATATAGCTCTTAACTCATGGCATAAATAGCATGTGGTGCTTATTCACATGAAAATAACACTTTTTGTCATTAGTTCATTACGTAATTGAAAGCCCATTTAATTCATTCTTGACTTTAGGGACCTTGTGGGCTTACCAATAACATTATCCATGCATAACATATTCATTCATATCAAAAATATCATAATTCACACAAATCTCATATCTTGGACCACATTGCACAATATCAAAATTTTGATCTTGGGTTGCAAGGCCATTTTTCTAATATAAATTTTGGAAATTCTTAACTAATTCTAGAAAAATTGAAATCATGCATGCTATAGTGTTTTGGAAAGCTCTAAATGTTGAATAACTACTAAAAATAATTCCAAACCAAGATAAAAGCATTTAGCCCATGAAAATTGATGGAATAGTAACCTAGGTTGTGTTCTCAGATTAGTACAGATCCTAAAATTCAAAAATTCATAACTCTCCCTATACTGTTCCAAATTGAGTGCTCTTTATGGTTATAGAAATATTATAATGTCTAGTTTGTGTTTGTAAAATTTTATAAGCATTAGACTTTATTTGTTCTATGAGTGATATAGGAAAGCAAACTGACCATATGAACAGTACCCCTGATAGTTTCTACATAATTTAGCCAACTTCGAAAAATTATAATAAATTCTATAGAGCTCAAAATTGAGTGTTATTTAGCTCTGTGAAAAACTCTAGATGAGAACTATTTGCTTGCCAAATTTTATGCAAAAAATCATCCATTTGGTTAGATTTTGGTTTAGCTCAAGAAAATGGTCCATTTGAAGTCTATAAAGGGATAAAAGGGCATCAAGTGGTCTTCTACTCAATTCACAACCACTTAAGCATATCCAAAAGCATAAACATAGCCTATAAGAGCATCCTAAATGGTCCAAATCATCATGCATCCCAAAATCACTATCCTAGTTGTTCTTATATGTAACACCATAAATTTCTAGCTTGTCTTATACTATTCTCACACCTTAAACCATGCACCTCACAAAGGAGGCAAGAAAATGGCATTAAAATAATAAATATTTTTGTGTTGCATAGTGTATAATTTTTTTCATTTGATGTCCCATGGACCACGTGAGCTCATGTATCACATTTTCATATTTAATTATATAGATACAACTCAAATCCATCACCAAAAGTGGCCTAGAACTTATGCAAGTGCAAGAAACACATAAAATATCATAGTGTAGCCTCGGCCAAAATTTCATGCTTTCTATCATAAACTTTAAAAAATCATAACTAATTCTACAAAAATTGAAATTATAAATTCTTTACCATTTTGGAAAGCTATAGGTGTCTACTTTATACTAAAAATAGTTTCAAATCATGAGACATCAAGTAGAAGACGTTTGACATTTGAAAAGCACCCAAGGTCTTAGTTGTCTGGGCTACTGTCACAAGTTACTGTCATAAACTTTGAAAATTCATAACTAATTCTAAAAAAATCCAAATCATGCAATAGATTACAACATTTGCCATTCATATGGTTATAAAGTAGCAAAATCTATGCAAATTGTTGTCAATCTCTTATCTTCTAAGTTGTTGGCTCCCATTACCTTATCACTTGGTTCACCTAGCATGTTAGAACATTGGAGAGGAAGGAATAAAATTCAAAGAATCTCAATAACTCATCTCCCTTTCAATCACACATAAAGTATGCAATACAAGCCTTGAAAATACATGCATGGGCATATTGAAATGTGTGAGCATTTAAGAAACATTCTTGGCATTTGAACACGTCATGCATAACATACATTGGTTTGCCAAGTGAATGGACTAGTCTCACCTATTCACTTATGGATTTTGGACTTACCTCACCCATTTTCTCGAAGAGGTTTTGACTCAACCTTACTCTTAGGATTCAACCTCACTCTTGGAAGACTCTTTTCTTTGTCTCAACTAATTCTAAGGGTTCTTGGCTCATCCTCACCATGGTTAGAGGGTGCTTAGCTTCTCTACACTCAACCAAACCAAGGTAAGTATATAACATATCATTTCAATGCATAAAACATCATCATGGTACCATGAAATAAAAGTTCATTCTAAAATACTTTTCATAGCTCAAAACATATGTACATACATTCAAAGGCAATGTAAGCACACATTCATGCATGAGAGAAGGTGAAGAGAGTTACCTTGCTTACATTCACACAATTTTTCCTTGAGCCTTGAGTCCTCTCCTTTGACCTCACACACCCAAGGAGGTAGAGATCATTTCTCTTGGCCTAGACACATCATATGGAAGCCAATTATACTCTTGAATTTAATTCTAAGGCCATATATTTATTAGAAAAGCTAGGTGACTCATAAGGCTCTTTTATGGTTCCATAATGCACTTAATTAAGCAATCTTAAGAAAACATCATCTTGGCTCTATTCGCTCCATTCATTTATGATTCTTGACCCCATTGAAACCTCTTGGAGTCATCACACAATCAAATCAAAGAGCCTAGCTAGGTGTTGCTCCCTTAGGTTATATTATGGAACATATAAGGACATCTCACTTTCTATGGTTTTTAAAATTTTTCCAGGGCTTCCTCTCATCCTCTTCCATCATACATGACTCAAAACTAAGTTTGGAACAAATTAAAACTACCCCTTGGTGCTTCATCTAGCCTAGGCCAAAATCATGCACTATATAAACACCAAGTGGGTTTGCTTCACTTTTTTTATGGAAGATGCATATGAGGAGCCTTTTAGGGATTTCAAGAGCTCATTCAAATACTCATTTAGGCCTAGGAACAATTACATCAAATCAGATTTTCAAGAGAGCTCATGAAACCCTAGGTTTGCTATCTTGAAAATCAATGGCTTTTACTTGAATTTCTTTACATATTCTTACTCTGCTCACTTAAATTCATAGAATTTGCCTTTGGTTCTACCTAAAATTCAAGCCCTCTTATAGCTACATATATGGGGCGAAATAGGGAGAAGAAGGGGGAAGGATTAGCTACCATAGAATGAAGATTTTACATTGTTTCCATGGCTTTTCTTACTTATTTCTCACTTTCCTTGGCCTCCTCTCTTCAAATTCGAATTTTTTTCCTCTTGGTTTGACCCCAAATTAGCACAAAAAACCTCAATAAAACCATGGAAAGGAAGAAAAGAAGGAGGAGAAGGAGTTTGGTGAAGGAAAGTGCTTGAAAAACCAAGATTTTCATACCTTTCTTGACTTTTTCTTCCTCCTTTTCTTCCTCTCTTGGTGAGCCTTAAGGAGCTGCTATTTTTCTGTAATTTGGGCAAAGGAAGTCATGCTTAAGAAGGTGGAAGAAAAAGGGGGAAGTGTGTGAGAACTTCTAGAAATACACTTTTTCAAAAATTTCAATTTCATCCTTCCACAATGACAGGCTTCGTTTTAGCTCCTTTTTTAGAACTTTCTTTTCCATTATAAAATTTAGATTCCCAATTTAATAAAATGCATTTGGAATCACTCAATTTAGAGCTAAAACCTTTCCGAACGAATCTGTCAAAGTTCGAGCTCATCGACTTTGGAAAACATACACTGGATGGGTTTTACTAGTCTCGGGGCTTCATATGGTTTTTAGGGCCTCTGAGAACCATGAACAACTCAAATTTCTCATTTAAGAAGCTGTCCTATATGTTTTTCCTAAAGTTACACTTATTTATGGAAATGCCATTATGTTTTGTTAGTTTTTATCATAAATTGTTTCACCATCTTAGCTCTGTTTTTCTTTCCATCTAAGCCTGGGATTCTCATTTTTAGGAGTCCAAAATGCTTCCCAAATTTTTTAGGATCTAAACTAAGTCATTTTGAGGCACTTACTTTTGTATCCGGTGAATTTCATTCTTTTACAGAGAAACCATATATTACATTTCTCACGTTTTTTCTCGTTCTCAGATAATCGGATATTACATTATACATATGAGCATCAAAGCATATGGATGTCAAAAACTCACATAATCATTCATTTAGTTCCAAATTCCATTCATACATCATGTTTACATATATTTGCTTGTGCTCAATGGTTTATATCACATGTATATCATCTCGATACAAACTTTGACATCAAAATATATAAATTTCAATTCCATTGTCAAAGTCCCATGCTTCAAGATGTTTGGCCTCCATTCTTTAGTCCATTTGGCTCACCTAGACATGGTTAGACATATGTATAGGAAGAGTGAGATTCCAAGAATCCTCATAGCTCTTTACCCTTTCAAACATATATATATGATGCATGTACATGTCAAAGAATGCATGCGTACCATAAAAATTTCTCATGAACATATGTAAATCAATTTCCTTATCATGTAGACTAATATATATTAAACATAGGCTCTGAAGGGTGTTAGTCTAGCCTTACCCAATTTCGTTGGAACTTTTGGATTTGTCTCACCCACTTTCAAGGGACTTTTGACTTAGCTTCACTCTTCTTGAGACTTTTGGCTTTGTCTTATCCATTCTTAGGGACTTTTGGCTCATCCTTACCCATACTAAAGGACTTTTGGCATAACCATACCCATTCAAACCACTTTGCATTCATGAACACATTTTAAGAAACATCATAATACCATACCATGTAGTCAATAGTTAGAAATATATTGCATAGTTCAAACATACACACAAGCATCCAATGACAAGCAAACATCTAGGAAATGCATGCAAAAAAGGTTAGAAAGTTACCTTGAAGCAAGAAAACAAACTTTTCTCGTTAATTACTCCTTCCCTTTTTTGGCCAAACACATGCAACTTGGTGAAGCTTGATTCCCTTAACCTATACATATCAAATAGGACATAATTCAACTAATGGAACAAGTTCCAGCTTCTCACAAACTTTATGCAAGTCTAGATTGTTCTAAGACGCCATTATGGTTCCATACAAGACATAATGAAGCAACCCTTAGGATTTATGATCTTGGCTCTAATTTCTCATTCAATCTAAGTCTCTTGACTCCATCTAAGCTCTTTAGAGTCATTACAATTTTAATCCAAAGAGCTTAAACTTAAGTTACTTCTTTATGTCCTAAAATAAAGCCTGCACCTCCATCTCACAAACCATGAGTTCTAAATTCATACCAATGCTTCTTTTGATTTTCATTAATCATATTTAGTCCATTTCTATCCTTATAATTAATTAAAACTCTCCTTAGGTGCTTGGACATGCTTAGGCTGAGACATGAGCAAGGAAAGGGACCCATTGCGTTTCATTCATTTTCTTTAGGGAATTGGCATTTGTGAAGCTTCCTAGATGTCTTAAGATCTCATACATACTCTTACATAGGCTAGACTATCCTTAGAAAGCTTCAAGAATGACTAGGTGCAACAAAAATCCTAAGTTATACAACTTGAATTCTAAAGCTTTTCTTTAAAATTTAATTGCATATTCTTGTTTCTCATACTCTAAAACCTGTGTTTCTTTCTTGCTAAGACTAGAAATCATCCCCCCTTTAGTGGTCTAGAGTTGGCCAAAAATTTACCCATGGAGAACAAGAAAGAAGAAGCAAAGGAAGCCATGGAAGTTACCTTGATTCCACACTTTTTTAAGAGCTCTTTCACTTGCTTCTTGTCTCTCCTCCAATTTCTATCCTCCTTTCATTGAACTAGCCATGAATCATCCTCAAATCAATCATCAAAACCATAGGAAAAGGGAGAAAAAAGAGGAGAACAAGATTGATGAAGGAAGAAGCATGAAAACTATGAAATTTCTTACCATTTTTCCTTGGTTTTCCCTTCCTTCTTTCCTCCCTCTTGATGCAGCACTTCAAGAAGTTTAAGGTTCTATTTTGGTGCAAAAGAAAGTTGATCAAGACAGAGAGAAGAAGTAGGGTGTGCTAGATATAGGCTAGGGATTCATTTAAGGCTTTTCAAAATTCCAATTTTACCCTTCATTCTTAGTTCTTTCCATTTGAGCTCATTTCAGCTCCTTTTCAAGAATCGTCATTTGCATTATGAAATTTAGGTCCTTTAATTCATAAAATAACTTTGGTTTCACCCAAATTGGATTAAAAACCTTCCTAAATGAATCAGTCAAAGTTTTAGTCAATTGACATTCTAAAACATAAACCGAAAGGGTTTTAACCATTCTAGAGGTTCTTATAGTTTTTAGGGCCTCTAAGAATCCGAAGAAACTTAATTCTTTCATTTAAAGATCCCTCCTTTAAGTTTTTTAAAAGTTGCTTAAAATTATAAAAAATGCCACTAATTTTCGTCAGATTTTATTTAGCTACTTCACCTTTGGTTTTTGGGTATCTTAAGCCTTCTATCCTCATTTTCAATTTTTTAGATTATTGTCCTAATTTTATTTGGCCTCAAATATTTCTATTTAGGGGACTTCCTTGTATAACTGACTCATTTCTAACGTTTTTAGAAAAACCAGACATTACATCCATGACCATGCACCCTAGTAGCCTTCCTTTAGGTAAGTTGAGGATAGAAAGTGATTTTAAGAAGAGAATTAATGAGGTCTAAGAGCTTGATGAGCATTGGGGTAAGATTAAAGAGCAATTAGGGATGGAGGAGTGAAGCATTTTGACATATTAGATGATGGTTTACTGAGGTATTAGCGTAGAGTGTACATACCTAAGGATGAGGACATAAGAAACATAGTGCTATTTGAAACCCATAAAAGTAGGTACACCATTTATCCATGCACCACTAAGATGTATAAAGGCCTTAAGTAGAGTTTTTAGTGGTCTGGAATGATATTTGACATAGCGGTGTTTGTTGCCAGATGTCTAGTTTGTCAGAAGGTTAAGATTAAACACTAAAAACTCGCAGAATTGTTGCACCCTTTAGAGATTTTAGAATGAAAATGGGATAGTATATCCATGGATTTTGTGATAGGTTTGCCTAGGACATCCTTGAGCTATGGCACTATTTGGGTGATTATGGATAGACTAACAAAGTGTACCCACTTTCTACCTATTAGAGCCACTTATCCTTTAGATAGACTAGCACAACTTTATGTCCGTGAGATTATGAGATTACATGGTATCCCTAATAGCATTGTGTCAGATAGAGACCCCAAGTTCACATCAAAATTTTGGTGGGTTCTACAAGAAGCCTTAGGCACGAGTCTTAATTTTAGTACTTTCTATTACCTTCAGTCAGATGGACAAATTGAGAGAACTATTTAGGCTCTTAAGGATATGCTTAGGGCCAGTGTGCTGGAGTTAAAGGGAAATTAGGATGTGTACTTACCTTTAGCCAACTTTGCCTATAATAATAGTTACCATTTCAGTATCTAGATGGCATGTTTTCAGGCACATTATGGAAGGAAGTGCAGATCACCCTTATGTTGGGTAGAACTGGGTCAGAGAAGCCTCTTAAATCCAGACATAATAGATCAAACCACTTGCCAAATCGAAATCATCAAGAAGAAATCGCTAGCTACCTAGAGTAGGCAAAAGAGTTATATGGATAAGAGAATAAGACCCTTACAATTTAAAGCAGGAGACTATGGGTTCCTTAAGGTTACTCTAGTGACGAGTGTGAGATGATCAATTAAGTCAAGAAAGCTTAGTCCTTGATAACTCAAATATTCTCCATATTTTTAGTCATTAATTATGGACTTTTTATTAATGATTTGATGATGTTTTGAGCTTTAGTGAATATTATTTAAATTAGGAAATAAAATCTCATCTTTTGGAATTTTAGTGAATAACTTGGACATTTTAATGATTTTTATTTCCTAGATGATAATTGTATTCCATAGGCCATTCATTTTGTTTATTTTGACTTAGGGCTTTTCATGCAAAAAGAAGCAGATTCATCTTTAACATGTTGCATGGGCTTCCTTAAGTTCTCTTAACCAACCACCAGGCCAAGTAAATGAAGAAGCAGCTCTATACATATATATATACACAATTTCACTCTCACATGTAGCAAGCTTAACCATGTCATACATTCACTCATACATCATTTTCCATGAGGCACTCCATTCTCACGAGTCAATGTACACTCGGGTTCTGATTTGGGAGTAGCACCTCAATGCATCATTCTTTCACTTATTCATGTTGGCACACTTACATGTAAGGCATCCATTCATCCTTCCCCCTCACTTGAATACATTCCAAATAGCAGCACATGCACCTATTGGCTACCACTAGATCACACTCTCATGCACACGTAGCTCCAAGATATACATATTGCATAAAGTACGTGAAACAGGGCAGCTCTCTCCATTCATAGGTTTCTGGATGTAGGGGCAAAATAATGCAAGGTTAATACATATAAAACAACTTTCATTCAACTACACAAGCACACATGGGTTAGCCCTTACACTTCATGTTACACAAACAGCTCACATGGCTTCCTCATCCATCCATGCAATGCACAAACACTCACAGGCTTCAACTAGAACATGAGGCCATCTCACACTCTTACCACACACTACATCCACTCACTCACTTCACGTCTTATACTTTCATCAACATAGCAGCCACGGGTTCATGCATCATTCATCTAGGTCCAACCATGCCATTCACGCACTGCCACTAGAACACACACATGCAGAGGCGAAGGAGCATGGGCAGAGATAAAGACCCAAGAAGAAGCTTTCACGTGATCAGAAGGTGGCTTAGGTTTGAGGAAGAGGGGAGCTGGGGATGGAGAGAAGCTACGAGTTTATGAAAAATAAGAGAAAGGCAGCATAAGTTAAGCGAGCTAGAGGCTGAGCGAGTATACAACACACAAAACATGAAACAGAGTATGTTCTTTTGAGGAAACTGATGTGGAATCATGTCTATTCAATGAGAACTCGAGAAAAGCACACACGAAAAGATTCACATGGTAATTAAAGGAATACACATGCAGTAGCTTATATGGGAAAACACTGGGACAGTAGCTCAAAGAAGTGAGCTAATAGAGCACATGATTAGGATGGGTTTTGAAGAAAAAAAATAACACACTAATAGAGAGAACACAAAGAGGAGAGCGGATTTCACAAAAAAATAACACTACGAAGGGAGCTCCAAGGACGAGAGAAAAAACAAAAAGGGAGAATCAATTCTAATTCATCAAGCATGGCCTTAGCTTCTTCCTCCTCTTATCTTCCATCCACCTCCTCAATGGTAGCTTGAAATTGCTTAGGTAGCTAGCTGAAGATGTGACTTCCATGAATGAAAATTTGAGCTCCAAGATGCATCTCCAAATTGGCTAAATTCTCTTCTCTCCATCCTTTATTTTTAGCATTAATTTCTTGGTTTAATTTGACTAGGTTTAGCTTTTTAATTAAAGAATTTGGTGATTGAATGTATTGGATGAATTATTCTATAATTGTGATTTTAATTTTACATTTGGAAATTCATTTTGATGCCTAAGTATTTGTATAAATTCCAGAATTAATGGCTATTCAATTTACTAGATAATTCCTTTTGTTTTTAGGCTAATTAGAGTAATGGTTATTGTATTAAGTAGCTAAACTTTTGTGTGATTATTGTACTTAAGGAATTCCTTAATCTAACTGATGAATTAGCAATTCTAAGTGGATTGTTTAGCTACTTTACTGAGCACTTAGGCACTATTTTTAGGTGTTCTTATCCTTAACTCAAGTGACTAATTTCTTAAGGTTTCTTGTGGTTGCAATTTCCTTGATAAATAGTAATTTGAGTCTTAGATGGTAATTCAAGAATTTTACTAAAAGAATACACTAAGAAGTAAGAATTTAAGTCCAATTTTGATATATTAAAAGGGGGTAAGGATAATTGAATCTTAGGAAGTCCATTCAAAAGCTAGTTACAACACTTTGTCCTAATTGTTGCCATTACTTAGTCTTAACCTTTTAGTTCTTGTTATTTTTCTTTAATTCAATTAAAATCTAGTAATTCAAAACCCTCTAAACACTTTTCATTTGATGTCACTTGGAGAATTTTTTTCACTAATAATTAGAAGCAAAAACTCCATGGGAAATGACCTAGTTTGTACTATTAACTATAAACCTTTAATCAACTTATTTTTATTTAAGGTTGCTTGACAAAAACCATCAGTCCTTGTTACTTTAACCCTTTTTAAATCCTTGAATAGATAGGACTCGTGGCCTATAGAGTGGCTTTACCTCTAAATTTAGCCCAATTACATGATATGTTTCACATGTATCAATTAAAGAAGTACCACTCGAATGCTTCACATGTCATTGAGCATGAGAATGTGCATCTGTAAGATAACTTGTCTTATGTTGTTAAGCCAAAAAGGATAGTGCACTTGAAAGTCAAATAGTTGCATAAAGAACATCCTCCTAATAAAAGTGGTATGAAAATGACTAACTCCTGATGAAGCCACTTGGGAGATGGAAGAGGTAATATGGAAGGATTATCTAACACTTTTTAAGTAAGGTACGCCTAATTTTGAGGATAAAATTCTTAAAAGGAGGAGAGAATATAACACCCCAAAATTACTTAAGAATAGTTATAATGAATTAAAGGATTAATATGGAAGATTTGTGGAGATTAAGGAAAATAAGAATCTCTAAAGAAATGGATTTATTTTAGACATTTTGAGACAATAACTACTTTTGGCCATTGTTAGGTGGAAATAGATTAATTATGGTCATAGGTCTAATTAAGTGAAAGTGGATATTTAATATTTGGGCCTTATGATTAACTTATGTATGCTAAAGATCATTATTAGAGGCCTAACTTCATTGTACTATGACCTAATTCAATTAAACCCAATAAACCTTGGCCTAATACCATTGAACTTGTTTAGTTTTTAGCCCATACTTATTTAAGAAAAAAAGAATCAGACCATTTGGAAATAAGGCCTAATAGGCTAGCCCACTTACTCTAAAGCCTTAAGAAAACCTAATTACCTTTGATTTTTGGATGCTAAAAGCATATATTCTATAGAGACATAAAGCCATTTTCGCATCCTTTGGTGGAGGCTAAGGTTTCATCATAGTTTGGCTCCTTTATACACTCATAGATGAGGATTTAGCCAATGTAATCTATATAGAACTTGTTTCTCTCACTCTTTTCTACATTTTAGTGCAATTGGTTTCTAATTTAATGAATTTTACCCTATCACCAAGTCTAAAACTTAATGTTTTGGTGATTTTAATTTGATTTTTGGAGGTTTAGGCTAGAGAGATTATTAGATAAGCATCTTCTCTTCATTTTGATGTATTTTCTATTGAACATTAGCTCTAATGATTGATTTATGTAATAGGCTTTGTTTTTCTACAAAATTATTAAGAAATTGGAGTGGGATATTGAAGTTTCTGGTGACAGAAGGTTTAAATCCGAAATTAAAGTTCATTGGAGTTTAGGTAAGTGCCTCTTAGATGGTTCATGATGCTAAAATGATAGGTGATTGATTTTTGTATTACATGTTGACTAAGAAATTAGTTTTGATAAACTAGGATCACTAGAAAGTCGAAAACTTATCTCAACTTCAGGATTTGACATAATTAAGTGAAGTAACTAGGATTAATTTCTAATTCTTTATATATGTGCACTTTAATCTTATATTTCCTACATATGTATAATTTGGAGATACTAAATGATTGGTTGACTACTTAAATGGTTGTTTTGGGACTATGAGCGAGTCCTTGGTAGAGCTGTGATGTAGCTACCACCCGTACATTGTGTTTCGATTAGGCATTGAGTTATGATCAGACTCATAAATATACTGAGTTATGAGCATGCTTGATAAGGAGTTGGCACTGTAGATGGGCCTTTCTCTTTGTTTTTGGCCATAACATATTGTATGCGATTACTAATATAGGATGGTAGTCACTAGTAGTTCAACTAGTTAATTTGTTAATTGAATCGATAATTTTGGTATTTGTTGATATAAAATGCATATATGTTGATTAATATGTTCATATTTATAGAATTTTCCCTTTGGTCATTGAGATTCACATCTCACCTCATTTTGTAGGCTAATAATTTCAGGTGAAGGTTTCTTAGGTAAAGAAAAAGGGAAGCAAGTGGATGAACATCCTTAGGTTTAGGCTTGGTGTAAGACTCCTGCACTTAGGAGACTATTGAATTATATAGATGCTAATTTTGTTTGAATTTTATTGTACAGCATCATGATGCATCTATTTTTGCCAAGTGTAAGTATTTTGACATTTTGTAACCCTAGATGCATTACCTAAGACCAGGTTTTAATTTACATAAATTTGAATGTAATGTTATTATTGATCAATTATGGACTGGTGTAACACCCTGAAAATAATTAATAATAATTATTTGGGAATTATGAAATTATTAAGAGGGATTTAAGAAAAATTATGAGGAAATAGGAACCTTAAGAAAAATGGTAAATTTGAGTATCTTAACATAATAATTCTTAATTGAACCATTTTAGGGAAAGTAAAATAATATTTATGAATTTAAATATAATTTGGGCCCATAATTAAGTTATGTATGCCAAGAACATTAATAGGAGCCCAATCATATTCTTATGAAGGCTCAATTTCATCTTAATATTACCCAACTCTACTCTTATGGAAGCCCAACCCATTTTGAACCTAATTAACCTATAAGTCATGACCCAACATGTTAAGCATCAGCCTACTTGGAATAATGGGTATAATGTCTAGTTTTCGTTAAATGACAGAAACGGATGCATTTTCAAAGCAAGCCCCCGAAATGAATTAGTTAAGGTCCTAAAAAATTTAAGTAACATTCTACACTCCTAAAAATGAGAATCCTAGCCTCAGACGGAAAGAAAAATAGAGCTAGAATGAAGAAATAAGTTTTGACGGAAATCTTACGAAACGTAATAGTATTTTCGTAATTTCTAGCAAATTTTGGAATTCACATAGGAGGGCTTTTTAAATAAAATTTTTGAGTTCTTCAGGGTTCTTAGACGCCCTGAAAACCATAGAAAGCCCTAGGACAGTTAAATCCCCTCCGATAGATGTTTTCCAATGTTAGTGTACCTAAACTTTGACAGATTTGTTCGGGAAGGTTTTAGTTTCGAGTTGAGTGATTCCAAAGGCATTTTACTAAATTGGGAACCTAAATTTTATAATGGAAAAGGCAGTTCTCAAAAAGGAGCTAAAATGAAGGAGAAATGAAAATGCTAAGAATGAAAGGAAAAATGGAAATTTTTGAAAAAGTCATTCTCCTCGACCTATAAATAGGTGGCACCACCCTTCTTCACTCATTTAGACACAATTCTTTCTACGCAATTTCAAAGAAAAAATTCTAGGGTTTAGGCGTATCAAAAGGAGAGAAGAAGAAGGAGAAATCAAAGGTTTAAAGTATAGTTTCTGGATAGTTTTTCATGCTTTCTTCCATCCAAACCTCCTCTCCTCCATTCTCTTTTGTTTCCTTTGATTAAAATGGAGTTTACAAATCTGTTTTAAGGGAGATATTAAGGGAAAATTTCAGATTTGAAGAGAGGAGCCTAGAGAAAGCAAGATTCAAGTGAGAAAAAGTAAGAAAATAAGATAATTTCTTCTTCCATAGTTGATATCTCTTCTTTCCCTTCCTCCACCATTTCACCCCACTCAAGAAACCCTTGGAGGGTTTGATTTTTAGGTAGAACCAAGGGTGATTCTAAGGAAAAAAGGTGTGGAGATTAAGAATATGCAAAGGGAATTAATAAAAACTTATGGAATTTCAAGATGCAATTTTTAGGGTTTTATATGGACCTTGTAAAATCTGATTTTGTACAATAATTCCTATGCTTAAATAAGAGTTTAATTGAGTTCCTAAGATCTCTAAGAGGCTCCCCACATGCATCTCCCCTTAAGAAAACAAAGCAAAGTCCATGAAGGCTATTAAGCTTCATGGTCTCGGCCTAAGGAGGTTAGGGTAGCTAGGGAGAGTTTTAAATTTTTCTAAACCCATTTTTGAGTCATATATGATGAATAAATATGAGGGGAAGGCTTGAGAAAAATTTAAGAGGCATAGAAAGTGAGATGGTGCTTTATGTTCTATAATATGACCTAAAGAAGCAATATGTAGTTAGGCTCTTTTTTTAATGGTGTGATGGCTCCAAGAGGCTTAAAAGGAGTCAAGAATCATTTTTGAAAGAAAGAATGGAGCCTAGAATTTATTTGAGGGGTGTTGCTTCATTAGGTGCAATTATAGAACCATAAAGAGGTTATAGACCAAGCTAGTATCTAAGCAAGTTGTGTGGCCTTAGAATTAATTCCATGAACCTAATTGGCTTCCATAAATTGTGTTTAGGCCAAAAGAAATCATACCCACACTTTTCTATGTGTGTGGCCAAAAAAGGAAGCTTGGATTCAAGAGAAAAAATGTGTAATTGTATCCAAGTTAGCTCACTCATCCTTCTCTTATGCATGATTGTTTACTTTACTTGTCTTTGAATGTGTGCATGTGTATTTTTCAAGCCATGAAAAGTGTTCTAGCATGACTTTGATTCCATGGTGCCATGATGTTACAATATACTTTCATATGATGTTTATGATGTGTACTTAGGTTTGCTTGAGTGTGGTGAGACCAAGAACCCTTTGCCATGGTAAGGATGAGCCAAGAACCCTTAAGATTGGTTGAGACAAAGTAAAGAGTCTTCCAAAAGTGAGATGGACTCCCAAAAGCATGGTTGAGTCCAAGAATCTCTTAAAGAATTGGTAAGGCAAGTCCAACATCCACAAGAAATTGGGTGAGGCCAATCCACTTGCTTAGTAAGCCTTTTGTATGCTATATGTGACTTTTTCAAATGCTAAAAATGCTTTTTGAATGATTGCACATGTCCATATACCATGCATTCATTTATGAGACATGTTTTGCATCTATTATGTATGATTAAATGAGAGATGAGCTATTGGGATTCTTTGAATCTCATCCCCTCCTCTTTAATGATCTAACATGCTAAGTGGACTAAGTGGACAAGGTAATGGAAGCCAACCACCTTGAAGATGAGAGTATGACATCTAAGAACATGAATTTTGCTACTTTAAGGCCATACAATTGGCAAATGATGTAATTAATGTATGTATATGTATTATGATGTTATAAACATATGTAATTATGATAATGTGTCATGTATGAATGAGAAAATATGCTATGTGACTACTAGAATGTGATTTGAGTATATGATGGCAAATTAGCTTCCTTAATGGTATTATGGAATTGTGTATAAGTATGGGTGAGATAGCCAAAATGAAGTGCATGAGGGTTGAGACCAGTTGGGCAACTTACACAAGTCTTAATTATGCTTTTAGACTTGCCCAAGAGGTGCCATTTGGACATTTTGGTGTCCCATATGGAGCTAAAATTTACCATAATTGAACTCTATATCTCTTTTCATCTAAATGAGTTCTTCTTGATCTGAGATTTGGCATGCAATTAGAGCTTGTTGAAAGCTTTTTGGGAAGTTAAAGAACAAAATTTTCAAAGGTCTAGAGAATATTTAATGAATTTTTAAATTTGGCAAAAATTCTAGTTTTAGTCATGTCACTGTTCACTCAGGTCCGAAAATAGAATTTGTCACATAGGGCTCAAATGATGTCCAATTATCATGAAATTTTATATAGAGAAACTATACATTCCTAGTGACTTGTTCCAACTAGAATCACCCTATTTGGATGTCTACAGAGGGAGATATGAATTTTTAAAGAATCTATCTAGTATCAAGAACTTTAGCTGACCTCAATTATTGTTTAATTAAGTTTCGAGGTCTGGACATGCCTGAGCTTGTCTAGAGTTATTTTTCTCCTCTAGCTAACATACATAGATTTCCATATTGGTATCATTTGGATGGATTGGATTTTCTTGGAATTAATTGGACATTTTTTAAGCTTGCTACAGAATTCTATAACAGTGCCAATGGACAACCTAACCTCTGGACATTTTCTAATGTCAAATGTCCTCTATGTTAGATGTTATGGTCTAGGCATATTTTTAGTATAAAGCATACATTTGTAGCTTCTAGAATGGCTAAGAATGTATGATTTTTATTTTCCTAGAATTAGTTATGATTTTTTAAAATTTGTGATAGAAATAAGCAAATTATGGCTGAAAATGAATATGTATATTTTATGCTTCCAATTGACTTCCATGAGATGTAGGGCATATTTGATAATGGAAATGAGTTGTAGTCATGTAATTAAATATGAAAATGTAATATATGAGCTCACATGGTTCACGTGACACCGAATGAAATTTTTATACGCAATGCGACGCAACACTAGAAAATACATTATTTTAATCCCTTTTTTCTTGCTTCTTTATGAAATGTGTGATATAAAGCATGGTAATGTGATCGAATGAGCTAGAAATATAAGATGCTACATTTATTGGTATCAGAGAAAAGGTTCAAGCTCTTGATGTGGGTTGTGGCTCGTGTTTATGAGTTTCCTAAATGTATATAAGCTTATTTTATAGATGAATTGAGTATGTTGATGGTGGAAGTGTTCCCTTTTTCATGTTAAAGTTTGTTATGATGTTTCAGCAAGATGGTGAATACTAGGAGAGGTTAGACCTCTAGAGAGGCTCATGCTGATGATAGAGCTGGGCCTAGTAATCCAGTTGTTGGAGCTCTACAATCTATTATGGCTCACCTAAATCAACAACAGGCCGTTATTAAGGAAAATTAGTACGGAGGACCTAAACATTGCAAATATTATTATAAAGGACCTGAAAAATTAATATTATTCCTAAGGACCAAATGAAATTTGGTGGATAAGAATACCCTCTGTAAATAAGCCTCCTGAAACCAGCGCAATCTACTCCATCAGGTCCCTCCCACCATTTTTATTTCCCACGAGGTCCAATGACCTCCATGATCGTCCTCCTTTATTTCTGAAGCTATTTGCCCTTTAGTTCATCAACCTTCTTCCCTTCATTTCTTTATCTGTCCTCCTTCCATTTCTTCTACCTTTCCTCAAATTCTCTTGTCATCTTGCATCTTGTTATTTGTAGCTCCTCACAGTCATGGTGTAAAGCAGAATAGAACAGCCTAGCCTTTTTGTATGATTAAGTAAGTAGCAATTTATGATATACGACATCTCTCAAATTCTCATGGTTAATGGCAACTTCTTCTTCCTGTGCTTGTTAAGGATAGTTTGCACCTAGAGTTATAAGGAGTTTTAGACATTTAATAGGTTTACTATCATTATTGATGTTCTATTTCCATCTTAAAAAGAATGCATTACTGATAGAAATATTATTACTTCTTTTTAGGAATATTACTACTTGCTTTTAGCTTTATTCCTATTGATATTGTTGTTTTGGCTTAAAAAATGACAAGCAAGTCTAAAGGTTTCTAATACCTTTTAGGTGTAGTTGTGATGAGTAGAGGATGGAAAATCAAATGTCAGGTAAGGTACTCTGCTACTTTCATTTAGGTGGACAAATCTTAAAAGATTCAAGTAGGAAGATCCACTACGAAGGGGGCCGAACAAGTGAAAGACTGATAAAAGAAGGTATATCGTTGGAAGAACTAAGGAGAGAAGTAAGATTATGCATGGACTATGATGATAATGAAATGGAAATGAAATACATTTTGAAATTTGATGCCTCTCAGCTATTGGACTTGGTGAACGATAATGGTGTGCAACAACTGATCAAATACAATGATCAATGTGTACATATATATATAATCAATGGGGAACAAACCAGAGCATCACCACCCCACTTGGTAATAGGGTGAGAAATTAGTCTTTTATGACTTGACCAGTAAATATCTACTATATGTTATAATTTTAATTGGTATACTTGGGTATCACCCCTAGACTAACAAAATGTGCAATGAATGAAAATGTAAAATAAATTCAAATTCAGTTCATTCCACTATTGGATCTCCTTCCAACCGAGAACTTGTACTTCATCCATGTGCAATATAAAGTGTCCCTTCACCAATGACTGAATTAAATTCTGGCAAGTGGACAGATTTGTTTGTTGGGTGCAGGTAAATTTTTTCGAATGCTGTTGAATTGAGGCAAGCACTGTATAAGTATAGTATTGCTCATAAATTTAGATACACTTTCCTAGAGAATAGCCCCCACAAGATGATTGTCAAGTGCAATATGGAAGGATGCAAGTGGAAGCTAACAGCATATGCAGTGGGTAAAAGCACACCCTTCCTAAGTGTGCGAACCTTTTATAGTGAGCATGTGCACTCTACACAAGATAACTTAGTAGTAACTCACAAGCAAAAGGCAGACTTAATAGCATCCATAATGGTTAAGAGTGTTAAATCAAATAAAGATAAAATGCCAAATGATATCCGTGGTAAGCTATTCAGAGAATATGGATTGGCATTAAGTTACCATCAAGCATGAAGGGGAAAGAAGAAAGCTTTAGCTGATATTGATGGGCCAGTAGACCAATCGTACATGCTAATCCCTTGATTGTGCAATTGTTTAATGGAAATAGATTCAGAAACTATTGCAATGTGGACTTCATCGACGAATAACCATTTTGAAAGGTTGTTCATTACATATAGATACTATATAACTGGCTTCATACTTGGCACACAACTAATATTGTACATTGATGGTTGTCACCTCAGTAGACCATACTTGGGGACTCTTTTAGCTGCATCTATGTATAACGTAGACAATGACTTGTTTCCACTTGCTTATGCAATTGTAGGTGCAGAAACATTTGATGATTGGGTGTAGTTCCTTCAAAAGGTTAAAGACTTAATTGGTGGAATAGAAATAACTCTAGTTTTAGATTGCCATAATGCCATAATCGGTGCAGTAAGAGAAGTGTTTGGTGGGAGAGACATACATTTTGCTATCGACATATAAAGGAGAACTTTAGTGACGAGTTTTTAAAAGTTTGCAAAGGACAAAGAAGACTGTGTAAGAATGATGCGCTGAAATTACTAGATGAAATTACATATGCTCGATTGGACATAGACTTTGTGAAAGTATTAGAAAAATTGAGGTCATTCTCCCTTGAGTTTCGTAGATGGGTGGAGACCAAGGCTGATGTTGATAGGTAGACATTAGCCAGATTTCCATACCGACGATGGAATAATATCGCAACTAACCTTGCAGAATCTTTTAATGCATAGATAGTGAAAGAGAGGAAGGACAATATTTGTGTATTAATCAATGAGCATAGGGATAAGCTAGCTAAAAAACTATATGCTAGCAAGGAAGGAATGGTTAAATGGACAAACAGGGTAGGTCCAAGGATTGAGGCAATACTAAAGGAGAATGTTGCAAGGGCAAAAAATATGATAGTAGAGCACTATGGTATTAATGAACTCCTAGTTCGAATAAAAAGCAATGATTTAAAGGTGAATGTGGCATTAAGAAAGTGTACTTGTCAAGCTTGGCAAATGTCTAGCATCCCATGTCCTTATGTGTATGCAACGATAAAGAAGGTGCATGGGAATGTGTACTCATATATGGAAGAATGCTACTCAGTGAGCTCGCAGCAAAAGATGTATATGAATACTATGATTCTTGTAGAGACTCATGATATGCCAAACCTAAACAATCTTTCGATTGACGATTATGCTAGTAACACCTTCCTACTACCACCCATCACCAGCTATCTAGCGGGGAGACCGCAAAAAAGGCGACATGAATCACAATTTCAAGATACGACTAAATATCGATGTTCTCGTTGTCAAAAGGCAGGGCATAACAGAGCTAGGTGTAAAACTCTTAATCCTTCTTTATCTTGATACTGTAAAGGTAGCTCCTGGGTGGTTATATATTGGTGTTTTTTGAAGGAAGTGGTTAGTAGTATTGTAAATGTGTGAAAGTTAGGCTCTGTTTGTACATGGATAGACATAACCTATTTTTATTTGAAGGTCTAGAAGTTAGGTTCTTTTGTACATGGGTAGACAGAACCTATTTTTTGAAGTTATGGAAGTTAGGCTCTCTTTTATACATGGGCAGACATAACTAATTTTTTTGTACATGCATCAGGGACATGTAAAGGTTCTTTGTAGTGGTTATAAGGAAGTGAAGCCTAAATTTGTTGGGCTATTGGCAACTGTATGTAATACGAATGGAAAGTAAAGAAAATAAAGTATGTGTTATAAGTGTTATGTGTATGTAATATTTGTTTATGTCGAATATCTGTGCACATGTTATGAAAAGAATTTACAACATATTAGTATTTGATTGAACTGATCATTAAAACCTCCACTGGAAGTTTAGGTGTAGGCATTTTTATGCATCTTTTCCCTCCATACTATGCCATTTTTTGTTGGTTTTGTAACTTTTTCTTCCCAAATGTAAGTGGAGGTTGATCATTTTTAACTTTCCTTGGGGTCTGGAGCAAACAAAGTAAAAATGTCTTTATGGCAGAACTCTAACTTATTTTACTGATTTGCATATGAATCACAATTTTAGTTGCAACCAACATTGTTAGTTTGCACCCTCCATGCTTGATTAATGAAAATACGGCAACTGGCTTGGCTTATGGGATTTATAACACACAACTTCCGAAAAATGATCAACCCAGATAGTATCACACACAGCAGATCCAAAGGCACCATTGAACTCTGAGGATTCATCAAGCTAGAGAAGGATGTCAGGGGATTCAGCTAGCGTAAGGATTTTTAGCAACTAAGTGTTCAGATTTTGGATTTTGTTTGGTATTCAAGGAACTGATATTATAATCCACCATTGGTACAACACCAAACAACAATCCACCATTCGCGGGTCATCAGAAAGAAAGAAAAAAAAAAAAAGAACAGTCAGTAGATCAATTATTCCTCCTCTAGTTTTCATTTTTGTGAATCTTTGTTGTTCATAATCCAGTGGTATAGAGTTTTAGGACTATTACCATGAAGTTTAAGGGAATCACTATTGGATTTAAACACAACTTTGTCTATTTTTAGGGACCTTCCAAAGTATAATTACTAGTGTTATTTACACCTGTTGCTACATGTTTTTAAGATATTACTAGTGGCCTTCAGGGATTTTATTACCATATTCAAGCTATGAGTTCAGGACATTAATGGCTAGCTTAGTGATATGACTTAGTGGACCTTAAGCAAATAGATGATAATATGTTGGCAAAAAAAAAAGTAACTCAAAGAATTTTATAATCTTGTTATAATCATAGCAATCAAATATTTATAACCATCAGTTTACAAAGTTTACAAGTTTACAAGGCTGACAGAACATTCTGGTCTGTAACTACAATAGTACAAAGTTTCAGGGAGGAAACTATTAATGCATCATGACTTCCTAGTTTGCGTCCCTTTGATTGTTGCCTTTGCAATTGCCATTACATCACCCCGGCACTTGTTCAGTGGATGGTTCACTAAGTTCTACATGAGTTGGACACGAAATGCATCCAACTCTTCTTGAAACCACAACCATTTACCCATGAGCCACCAGGTAGTAAAATATAACAAACAATAAAAGAGATGCTTAAACCAGAGTATATGTTGGCATAGTGTGCCCTTCCCACTCAGGCTTTAGTTCCCCAGTCCATAATTGCAAGTATTTTATTAAATATACTCCATAATCATCACTGAGCAACAAATGAGATATCATAAAGTCAAGGCTATCCATGCAGTACTACAAATATTGTGAGTTCAAAGTAATTCATGTACATGTTTGGCTGCTGGGGCAAGTCAATGTATTTCAAGTTGACAACTAGGCCTGCCGCCACAAATCTCTCTGGTTTCAATAGTTTCAATAGCGTGGCCAACCAATCTTTCTATTATATCACCCAGAAAGTATCACATATAGCTTAATCATTACAATTAACTTTAACAACTATATTCCAGTAGAACACAGCCTAATTTTACCATGATATAGGCCATCTTCTTCTGGCCTGCATTGGTCCTTTGACTCAATGAGTCAAGGATGTATAGAATGCATGCATGAGGGTCCAAAGCAAAGCAAAACTAGTGGTCTATAAATAGCACAAGGGCAAATACCTGCAACTATTTCCAAATGACCAACACTTTCCAGGGGGACAAGCCAACAGAAAATAACAAATACCCTATAAGTACGTTACCAAGGTGCAATCCATGATATTATAGCCCACTTTGTCAGGCCACAGTTTTTTCAGCAAATGATCCACATTGTACTGCTTGATAGGTTTCAAGAAGGTTCTCTACACTAATAATTTCATAAAGTGTATCAAAGCAGGGCTTAAAGTAAAGGATCATTAATGGTGATATGAAAGGAAAGACATATTAGTCACCATGAAATCCCCATCTAGAATGTGTCATCTAACAGTCAAGTTCTCCCGCTTTTGGTCTTCCATAAGTACTCTGCATACCATGGTTATCACCTACACACACCCAACGAATACAAGCATAAAATAATCACTTTTAAAAATTTTACACTAGTTGAGGCATGCAAAAGTTAGACTCACCAATGTGCTGATCCACTTCCATCTACCAAGGCACTGGCACTCAACACAGGTGAGGTAAAAGTCAAACAAATCAACTACAACCCTAGTAACAAAGCAGACATATTCACTCACTAATATTAGTACATCAAATACATTTCCACTGTCAGCGACATCAAATAAAATAACTTACTTAAATTATACAAACATATGAATTTTCCCATACTGATACACATACTTATTGTTATTTGCCCAAGCAGCACATGAAGTGCAATATCCATACATTGTCTTTTTCTCTTTCTTTGTTATGGCATTGAGGGCTTCCTCAACAGATGGTGACCATTTAACAGCCTTTTGACATTGTCGTACTGACCTATGTGGGTGTTATTGTCCTTCAACTTTATCCTTCAGGCTAGGGGCATCTAGTGTTTTCCTCTTCTTTAGCTCAGTCTCACTAGCCCTTCTAGATGATTCATCCAATTCATCATCCTCCCCATCTCCGCTTAACATATGCCCAGGTGATACGCTACTTCTTCTCCATCCCCTGCCTCATCATCAGCCACGTTACCTGCAGAAGTTCCCTCCATGTCACCAACAAGAGTCACTACATAGGTAGGGCTGGTAAGTTTTGTCCGTAGCATCAACAAATCTTCAACAAAGCTGTGAGCAAAGGTCAAGAGTCTTTTATACATTTTCTTGATACCCTACAAGGTTCCCATAGATAATAGTTAGTTCACAGATGCCTAAGAACCCTCAACACAATTGATATTCAAGGAGAATTAAAGTTGAGGATCTAAATATGGAAAAAATTCCTCAACAGGACCTGTTACCACTGGATTTAGAATAGATTACCACTAACTTAAAGTAAAACACCTTAAACCCAGTGGTAATAGGTCCTTCACAGTGGAAATACCTTAACTCCTATTCTCCTATTCTCCTTTGAGTTGATTCAAATATAGGAAGTGGTACCGAATGGTGAAATGCAGATTTTGAAGGGAGTGCGCGTGGGCCCTTAGTATTAAAGATTCCCTGCATCCAGAAGTAATATCAGAACAATTGGTAAATTACCAAATAATCGTATAAGCCTATATAATAGCATTGTCATATATATCCAAATAGAGAGTAGCTTACTTGAACATGCTCCTTCTCAAGCTTAACCCTTTCTTAGATGCGTTGTTGGGTCCAAAACTTGATAGCATTAGCATTGCTGGGGACAACTTCATCTCCAAGAGGAAAATGTTGCAGGAAAAAATACTGACCAAAATTAAACTTGTTAGATGTGTGAAATAATAGGTCAAATAAATATACAAGTAACAAACTATACTATCAGGAGTGGCAAACATCCTCCAATGCTCTTCTTTTCCACTCTTTTATGTGGAACTTTTTTGAAGCTTACCACTTCCTTTACAAAAGTAGACAGAACAAGTTATACCCAGTCATATGTGGTTGCATGGTCAATGTCCACAATTGCAAGAAGCAGTTTGTCATTCACATATAAGCTAGATGTTGGGCATAGGAAAGTCCCTAAGGAAAATAGTTAAAAAGCCCACTTAAAGTCTCTGCCAGCCTTGCCTCTTAATATAATATCTTTCATATCCTTCAACTTTTTTCCCTTGAACTTTCTTCTTACTGCAACCATGCGTTCTCCCTCTAAACTATCAGGTATAGGTTGGCCACCGATGGGAATGCCCAATATGCCATGGACATCTTCGGCTGTGAGCAATACTCATTTACCTCTAATTGATAGCGATCTAGTTAGACATCAAAGACTGCAACAACCTCTATGCACAAGTCCCTTGACAGGGTTTGGAATGCCAAATTTAGTAATTTTCCAAACCTCATTTCCTCCACCAATTTATTGTGCACAGTGTTATTTCTGATAAATTCAATAGATTCCTTGAACTGAAAGGACGAGCACCTTATCCCAATTGGTATCTATATAACACAAATAATTCAATAACATACCATGAACTCATTAAATGAAGGATTTTAGGGATGCATAACAATGAATTTTTCTTTACATGGGAATTTCCAGGAACATGCTCCTTCTTATGCTTCTTGTGCTCCATTCGTTCTTCATAAGCTTCATCTTTATACCTCTTTTGCTTACTTGGCTCCAAGTTCTGCCACTTTGCTAGGACTGTAGCATTCCCCTATAGAAGGATAGCCAACAATGTTACTCATTTCCCCACTATATTTTGGACATTATTTGCTCTACAACAATTATGTTGCCTACCTCTTTAACAATGTGGAACTTTCCTTTATTTTTTTTATAAAATTCAGCCTTGGAAATGAAAACACCCACCTGATTCAGTCTTTTTTCAATTACCATAAATCATCACCATGTTATAAAATATATAAAAAGATCACCTAAACTTCTGCAATCCAAATCTGTATTTGTGTGAGGTATTATCTTTATCTTCCATTGTACTTTATCTTGATAGTTACAAATCAATACCCTTCAACTACAACCACAAATAACCAAAGAAACCATCAATAATCTCTTTCTATACAAATAACCAAGTGTGATTGACAATGACTCCACACATGCCAACTACAAGTAATATAATCATTGCATTATAACTAACAAGCAAAATAGGAAATTTGTGTTACACACGTGCTTGTCATATATGTTGCATTATACAATTAAATTATGAATATTCTATACTCAACCTCCATTAATAATTCAGACATTCATTTTGCCACATTACTACCAACTTTAGTGCTGTAGCCCATTACAACTAGGTTTAGGTACGTTACAATTGTACCTCAGGAAAAATACTGCCATGTTTAGGGATATTCACACATACTACCCTACTTCATTTGAACAAATTTAGAACTGTGCTTTGCTATTGACCTTTAAGCATGCACCACTAAATTTAGGTGTTTTCTACTCCATTTATGAAATTTATTAGGAACCATGGACAACCGTTACTACCATATTTATGGATGTTACTCCTGTGCTTAAGGACATTTACTACCAGGTTTTAGGAACTATCGTCTACTATTGACTTTTAGGCACTTTACTTCCAACTTTAGTTATATTACTACTTAATTTCAACAAATTTACTACCATGCTTAGGGATTTACCATAGCATACTTATAGTTTTAGAACTTTTACTCCCAAGTTTAAGGACTTTGCTAATAGAATTAGGAAATTTTACACCACCGAGTTCCAGACACATTACTCGCTACTAGATCATCAAATCAAAACTTATCCCCTAACTTATCCCATATCCCAAATTCCAAATCTAGGTTTCAAACAATATCTAATACACAATAGCATTCATCTAATGCCAGAAGGAATTTCACATCCATAGTTCTAAATCTAGAGCCTCTCCATTCACTGCCCAAATTCCCTTTGCCAACGATACCCAGATTTTCTTTTAATGTAAAAGCGTGTGAATACTAGCATTTATGAAGGAATGAAAGTGTGAATCTTTGGAATTATCATATGAGAAGGAGAGGTGCTACTTACCTTGCTTTTCATAGATTTCCAAGTGTGGGAGAACCCATCGAAGGCTACTACTAACACGTGTCGTTTAAACCGTTGAAGGATGCCTCTCCGGTGAGAAGCTATCTATGGATTTTCAATGACCAGTTGTGAGAGAAAACTTCCAATGATTTCAACTTACCAATTACAGGAGAAACGATTGAATGCTCAGTAATTGAGGGAGGGAGAAGCGACCAGCATTTGGAGGGCAAAGGGCGCGTTTGGATGCGATTTGATTTGAGCGGCTTATTCAGTAGAAAAGCTAAGGGTATTTTTGTCCATCAAATTTTCCTTGGTCTTGCAACGTAATATTGAATTTTCTGGTCCTTCATAATAATATTTGTATTATTTGGATCTTCTGTACTAATTTTTCCCCGTTATTATGCAGTTACAGGAATGGCTTGCTGAAAAGGATAGTCAAGGCTCTACACCTACTCCTTCACAGCCACATCACCACTCAGATCGTCCCAAGCACTCAGGGGTGACTCACTCAGACCCGCAGCCACATGCACAGATGGTTGCCCTTATTCCACCAGCTCAGCAGCAACCCTCGACTAGAAAGATCATCACTTAATTTAGAAAATTCAGGCCTTCCACCTTTAATGGAGACATGAATTTAGATAAAACTAAGGCCTGGATTATGCAGTTAGAGAAGATATTTAAGGTGATGGAGTATACATCTGAGCAGAAAGCTAAGATGGTTGTTTTCTAGTTGCAGAAAGAAGCAAATTATTGGTGAAAGGATACCGAGCCTATTCTAAGGGTAAGGAACCTCCTGATTACATGGGAGGCATTCTTCCAGGTATTCCATAAGAAATATTTCCCCAGCTCAATCAAGGATGAGAAGGAGTCCAAGTTTATTCTCTTAAAACAAATAAAAAGGAAGTCCGTGGACCAATATGTGACAAAATTTGTAGAGCTCTCCCGATACTCATCCTAGTTACAAAGACATGATGATGAAAGGTGAAAAGCGGACAAATAAGAGAAAAGCTTGCTCTCTGAGATCAAAGATAGGGTAGTGCCATAGAGAATTAGGCACTTTAACACCCTTGTTGAGGTATGCAAAGTGATAGAGACGAATCTTAGGATGATGCAGCCTACCTCTAATGCTAAGCCACCCCTCCCTGAGCCCAAGAGACCTAGACAGGGAGGTTGTAGTGACCAGCAAGAGAGGTGGCAAAGGCTAGTTGAGTTGGAAAGGCAAGAGACGGAGGACTCAGTCCAGCCAAGGCAGCTTTACACCTATCACATGTCCCTAGTGTGGCAAGAATCATGACACCAGACTATGTTATGCGGGGCAGAATGTATATTTCATGTGTGGTAGGCTAGGACACATGGCCGGGGATTACACATAAGCTCCTTCACAGATCACACAGCAGAATGAGATGGCTTCTCCTCCCAGACCTCAGACCCAAGGTAGAGTCTTTGTCTTGTCACAGCTGGAGGCTAGCCGATCCCTGAGTCTGATTCAAGGTACTATTAGAATAAATGATTTTTTTGTAATTGCATTATTTGATTCGGGTACTAGCCATTTTTTTATATCATATGACTATGCTAAAAGGTTGGGTCTAAGTATACATACATTGCCATATGACTTGCATGTATCTAACCCCACAAGATACTAAGTCATTACTTCCCATACTTGTTTGAATTGTGTGATCCAGTTTAATCATTGCCTGACCACCCTTGGTTTGATTTGTATACCCCTTATTAATATTGATGTGATCATTGGCATGAACTAAATGTCTACAAATAATGCCACACTAGATTGTAGCCACAAATGTATTACTTTACCTGAGTGTGGAACTGTGCCTAGTATGAGGACTGAATTATTTATCATGACCACCTCCCAGGCTGAGAGGTCTCTAAGGCATGGTTGTTAGGGGTATCTAGTTTTCTTTTCAGTTCAAGCTGAGGTAGAAGAAGGTATAAATGAAATTCCCGTAGTGAGGGAGTTCCTAGAGGTATTCTCTAGAGAGATTAGCGGACTATCCCCAAAGAGAGAGGTCGAGTTTTCTATAGACATTGTACCAGGGGCAAGTCCAGTGTCTAAGGCCCCACACCAGATAGCTCCCACTGAGCTAGCTTAGCTTAAAAAACAAATATAAGAGCTCTTAGAAAAGGGTTTTATCAAACCCAGTGTTTTGCCATAGGGAGCTTTAGTCTTATTTGTAAGGAAGAAAGATGGGAGCCTTAGATTATGTAAAGATTACTAGAAACTCAATAAAATAACCATTAAGAATAAGTACCCTCTCCCTCGCATAGATGACCTCCTAGATTAGTATGTAGGAGCATTTGTATTTTTCAAGATAAACCTCAAGTCGGGATACAATCAACTTAGAATAAAGGCTGAGGATATTCCTAAAATAGCTTTTAGAACTAGATACGGGCATTATGAATTTTTAGTTATGCCTTTCAGGTTGACGAATGCACCCATAGTATTCATGGATTACATGAACAGAGTCTTCAGGCCATATTTAGATAGATTTGTAGTTATTTTCATAGATGACATCCTCATCTACTTAAAAAGTAGAAAGGAATATAAGCAACACTTGAGATTAGCCTTGGAGACCCTGAGAGAGAGACAGTTGTATGCTCAACTTAGTAAATGTGAGTTCTGGCTCACTGAAGTTCAATTTCTAAGTCATGTGATCTCCCAGGCAAGGGTCACAGTAGATCCCCATAAAGTAGAGGTAGTGTTACAATGGGAGAGACCTAGAACAGTGACAGGGATCAGGAGCTTCCTAGGTTTAACAGGTTATTATAGGAGGTTCATTCAGGGCTTTTCTCAAATAGCGATGCCACTAACCTGGCTTATTAAAAAGAATGTACCATTTGTGTAGAATGAGAAATGTGAGAGTAATTTTCAAGAATTGAAGCACAAGTTAACCATGGCCCCAGTTTTAGTACCTCCTGACCCTAAAAAGACTTTTGTAGTCTACAGTGATGCCTAAAAGAAAGGGTTAGGATGTGTGCTTATGTAAAAAGGCCGAGTCATAGCTTATACTTCTAGGCAGTTGAAATCTTTTGAAGAAAACTACCTCACACCCAATCTAGAGTTAGCTGCAGTGGTGTTTGCTTTGAAAATATGGAGACACTACTTATACGGGGCAGCTATAGAAATTTACAACGACCACAAGAGCCTTAAATATTTATTTAAGCAGAAAGAGTTGAATATGAGACAGCGGAGATGGTTAAAATTTTTGAAAGATTATGATTTCACATTAAAATATCATCTTGATAAGGCTAATGTGGTAGCTGACACCCTAAGTAGAAAATCCATACGCGTGGCCTGTATGATGATCCGAGAACAAGAATTGATTGAGAGATTCAGAGATATAAGTCTCTCCTGTGAGGTGTATTTAAGGAAGCTATTAATGAGTAAGACCAAAATAGAAAATGACCTGAGAGATCAGATAAGAAAGGCCCAGCAGACAGATGACCATGTAAGCAAGATTAGAGCCCAAATAGCCCAGGGTAGTATTATGGAGTTCAATCATAGTGAGGTACAAGGATAGGCTGTATGTACCTAGAAATATAGAAATTAGAGAGAAAATATTAGATAAGACACATAAAAGCAGGTATACCATTCATCAAGGCAGTAAGAAAATATACCAAGATTTAAAGAAAATGTTCTAGTGGCCTGGAATGAAAATAGACATAGCAGAGTATGTCTCTCGATGTTTAGTATGTCAAAAAGTTAAAATAGAGCACCAAAAACTAGATGAGTTTCTTCAGCTCCTAGATATCTCGAAGTGAAAATGGGATAGTATAGCGATGGATTTTATCATGGGTTTACCTAAGACATCATCGGAGTATGATGCAATGTAGGTAATAGTGGATAGGTCAACAAAGTCAGCACACTTCTTACCTATGAAAGCCACTTATATCCTAGATAAGTTAGCCCAGTTGTATATCAGGGAGATAATTAGATTACATGGTGTACCTAAGAGTATAGTGTCAGATAGAGATTCCAGATTCACATCAAATTTCTGGAGATCATTACAAGATGTTCTAGGTACCAGACTCAAATTTAGCACAGCCTATCACCCTCAGAAGAATAGACAGATAGAGAAAACCATCCAAACCCTAAAGGACATGTTGTAACACCATAAATTCTAGCTCATTTCATGATACTCATGTGCTTTACATCATTAAATTCCATGAGAACATATGAAACAAGGAATAAAAATAATGGATTTCTTTGCGTTGCGTCGTATATAAAAATTTCATTCAGTGTCATGTGGACTATGTGAGCTCATGCTATACATTCTCATATTTAATTACATCAATAAAAATCTTTTTCATCATAAAAGCATGCCCACAACTCATGAAAACCCAAATGAAACATAAAATGTGGTTGTCTAATTTCGGCCAAATTTGGTCATTTTTCTGACCAAACTTTGGAAAATCATAACTAATTCTAGAAAAATTGAAATCATACAATCTTGGTCATTTTGGAAAGCTATGGATGTCTACTTCACATTAAAATATGCCAAAACCATAACATCTATCATAGAGGGCGTTTGACATCTAAAAAGTTCCAAAGGTCAAACTACCTCCTGATGCTATCACAGATTTTGTAGCAAATTTTGAAAATGTCCAATTAATTCTACAAAAATTCAATCCATGGAAATGATACCAATCTATAAATATGTGGATATTAGCTAGAGGGGAAAAATATTTTTAGACCAACTCAGGCAGCCCAAACCTTGTAATTCAATAGAATAGTAACTCAAGTCGGGTAAGGGCTTGATACTAGACAGAATGTTCAAAAATTCATATCTCCCTCTCTAGACCTCCAAATGAGGTGCTTCTAGTTACAAGTCACTGTGAATATCTAGTTTCTCTATATAAAATTTTGTAGCAATTGGACATCATTTAAGTCCTGTGTGATAGAATTCATTTTCAGACCAAATGAATAGTGTAGTAGACCAAAATCAAAAAAATTACTAACTTTGAAAAATCATCAAATATTTTGTAGACTTCCAAAAATTATGGTCTATAGCTTTCCAAAAAACTCTCAACAAGCTCTAAATGTTTGCCAAATTTCAGATCAAGAAGAGCTCATTTGGCCAAAAAGTGATGTAGGGGTTCCATTATAGTCATTTTTGGCTCCATATCAGGTACCAAAGTGACCAAATGGTTTTCCCTTGGTCTTGGAACCTTTTGGGCAAGTCTAAAAGCACATTTAGGACTTGTGTGAGCTACCCAAATGGTCTTAAGCCTCATGCATCTCATTTTTCCCTTTTTATCCACACTTATACACATTTACATTAAACTTCCCAAATGCATACCTTGGCATTACATATCCAAATTCTATTCTAGGGTTCATACATCATATCCATATATTTATACATCCCATAATATCATAATTGCACATGTCTAAGAGGTCATAGACCATATACATCAAAGGATTACATCATATGACACAATTATGGTCTTAAAGTGACAAAACTTAAGCATTTGGTTCTAAATCTCCTTTCTTCAATGTTGTTAGCTCCCATTACCATATCCACTTGGTCCACCTAGTATATTAGATCATTGGAGAGGAGGGGATGAGATTCAAAGAATCCAAATAGCTCATCTCTCATTTAATTATACATAATATATGTAAAGCAAGCCTTAAAAATGCATGCATGGATATCATGGAAGTTATGAACATTCAAGAAGCAAGCTTGGCATGTGAACAAGTCATACAAGACATTCAAGGGCTCACTAAGTGTTTGGATTGGCCTTACACTTTTCCTCATGGATTTTGGATTTGCCTCACCCATTCTTTAAGAGCTTTGGACTTAACTGTACTCTTGGGAGCCCACTTTGCTTTTGGGAGACTCTTTACTTTGTCTCAACCAATCTCATGGGTTCTTGGCTCATCCTCACCATGGTCAAGAGTTCTTGACCTCTCCACACTCAAGCAAACTCAAACAAACATCATACATTCATTTGAAACCATAAATGTCATCATGAAATCATGGCATATAAAATCATGCTAGCATACTTTTCATAGCTTGAAAATACACATACACACATTCTAAAACAAGCTAAACACACATCTATGCATGAGAGAAGGTAGAGAAAGCTAACTTGCACACCATTACACACTTTTTCCTTGGAATTCAAGCCTCCTCTTTCGGCCACACACCCACAAACTTGAGGAGATGATTTCTCTTGGCCTAGATACAATTTATGGAAGACAATTAGGTTCATGAAACAATTTCTAAAGTCACACAACCTGCTTAGACACTAGGTTGCTCTATAAACTCCATTATGGTCCATACTTGTACCTAATGAAGTAACATCCCTCAAATAAATTCTAAGCTCCATTCTTTCCATTCAAATATGATTCTTGACTCCTTTTAAGCCTCTTGGAATCATCACATAATTAAAATAAAGAGTCTAACATCATGTTGCTTTTTTAGATCATAATATGGAACCTAAGGTACTAAATTAATTTCTATAAGTTCTAAATTTTTTCCAAGGCCTCCCCTCATTTTCATTCATCAAATATGACTCAAGAATGGCCTTAGAAAAATTTAAAACTCTCTCTATCTATGAGAACTTGCTTTGGCCTCGACATAGGGGGTTTTTGGCCTCTTTGGAGTTTTCTTTGTTATCTTAAAGGAGGAAGCTTGTGAAGAGCATCTTAGGGGTATCAAGAACTCATTTAAACTCTTAATTAAACCTAGGAATCATCACACAATATCAGAATTTGGAAGGTTCACATAAAACCCTAGAATTTGCATCTTGAAATCTAATGGTTATTTTATTGTTTTCTTTGCATATTCTTGTTCTTCTCCCTCAAATACCTAAGATTCATGCTTGGTTTGGCTTAAAAATCAGATTCTCCTAGAGTTTTTCATGTGTGTCAAATTGGAGAAGAAGGGGAAATCAAAATAGCAACCATAGGATGTAATTTTACCTAGTTTCCTTGCTTATTTTGGCTTCAATCTTGCTTTTTCCAAGCTCCTCTCTTCAAATCCGAAATTTTCTTTGAATTTCTCCCTTGTATCAGATTTATAAACTCCATTTTAATCAAAGGAAACAAAGGAGAAGGGAGGAAAGGAGGTGTGGATGAAGAAAAGTATGAAAAATCACCATGGAAACATACCTTAAAGCTTAATTTCTTCCTCCTTCTTCTTCCTTTCTTATGCACCTCTCTCCTAGGATTTTGCTTCTAGTTTAGGGCTGAATAATCTGAAGTTAAATGGGAAAGAGTGTGAGGCACCACCTATATATAGGTGTAGGAAATTGACTTTTTCAAAAATTCTAATTTTGCCCTTTGTTCTTTGCATTTTTGTTTCTCCTTCGTTTTAGCTCTTTTTTTAGAACCTTCTTTTCCATTATAAAATTTAGGTTCCCAATTAAATAAAATTCTTTTAGAATCACTCAAAACAAAGCTAAAACCTTCTTGAATGAACCCATCAAATTTCAGGCACACCGACATTGAAAAACGTCCACCAGAGGGGATTTAACTGTCCCGGGGCTTCCTATGGTTTTCAGGACCTCTGAGAATATGAGAATGTGCAATTACAGGATGATCTATCATACATAGTATCACCAGATCGAATCGTGGACTTTAGACTTAAGCAGTTACGGAATAAGATGATACTGCTAGTAAAAGTGGCTTGGAAAGGGTAATCTCTCAAAGAGGCTACCTAGGAGCCAGAGGATAATAAGAGAAAGAAATATCCAAAACTCTTCCCATCAAGTATGTTATCTAAATTTCGAGGACAAAAATTTTTTAAAAGGGCGAGAATGTAATGTCCGATTTTCGTTAAACGACAGAAACAGAAACGTTTTCAAAGCAAGTCCCCTGAAATGAATTAGTTAAGGTCCTAAAAAATTTGAGTAATATTTTAGACTCCTAAAAATGAGAATCCTAGCCTCAAACAGAAAGAAAATTAGAGCTAGAATGAGGAAACAAATTTTGACGAAAATCTTACGAAACATAATGGCATTTTCATAATTTTGAGCAAATTTTGGAATTCACATAGGAGGGCTTTTTAAATGAAATTTTTGAGTTCTTCGGGGTTCTCAGAGGTCCTAAAAATTATGAGAAGCCCCAAGATAGTTAAATCTCCTCCGATAGACGTTTTCCAATGTCAATGTACCCAAACTTTGATGGATTTGTTCATGAAGGTTTTAGCTCCGATTTGAGTGATTCCAAAGGCATTTTTCTAAATTGGGAACCTAAATTTCATAATGGAAAAAATGGTTCTCAAAAAGGAGCTAAAACAAAGGAGAAATAAAAATGCTAATAATGAAAGGCAAAATAAAAATTTTTGAAAAATTCATTCTCCTCGACCTATAAATAGGTGGTACCACCCTTCTTCACTCATTTAGGCACAATTTTTTCCATGCAATTTCAAAGAAAAAAGGCTAGGGTTTAGGCGCACCAAAGGGAGAGAAGAAGAAGGAGAAATCAAAGGCTTAAAGTATAGTTTCTTGATAGTTTTTCATGCTTTCTTCCATCCAAACCTCCTCTCCTCCATTCTCCTTTGTTTCCTTTGATTAAAATGGAGTTTACAAATCTGTTTTAAGGTAGATATTAAGGGAAAATTTCGGATTTGAAAAGAGGAGCCTAGAGAAAGCAAGATTCAGGTGAGAAAAAGTAAGAAAATAAGGTAATTTCTTCTTCCATAATTGATATCTCTTCCTTCCCTTCCTCCACCATTTTTCCCCACTCAAGAAACCCTTGGAAGGTTTGATTTTTATGTAGAACCAAGGGTGATTCTAAGGAAAAAGGGTGTGAAGATTAAGAATATGCAAAGGGAATTAACAAAAACCTATAGAATTTCAAGATGCAATTTTTAGGGTTTTATGTGGACCTTGTAAAATCTGATTTTGTTCAATGATTCCTATGCTTAAATAAGAGTTTAATTGAGTTCCTAAGATCCCTAAGAGGCTTCCCACATGCATCTCCCCTTAAGAAAACAAAGCAAAGTCCATGAAGGCTATTAAGCTTCATGGTCTCGGCCTAAGGAGGTTAGGGTAGCTAGGGAGAATTTTAAATTTTTCTAAACCCATTTTTAAGTCATATATGATGAATGAATATGAGGGGAAGCCTTGAGAAAAATTTAGGAGGCATAGAAAGTGAGATGGTGCTTTATGTTCCGTAATATGATCTAAAGAAGCAACATGTAGTTAGGCTCTTTGTTTTAATGGTGTGATGACTCTAAGAGGCTTAAAAGGAGTCAAGAATCATATTTGAAAGGAAAGAATAGAGCCTAGAATTTATTTGAGGGGTGTTGCTTTATTAGGGGCAATTATGGAACCATAATAAGGTTATAGATCAAGCTAGTATCTAAGCAAGTTATATGGCCTTAGAATTAATTTCATGAATCTAATTGGCTTCTATAAATTGTTTTTAGGCCAAGCGAAATCATCCCTGTAACACCCAAAAAATTAACTAAGGTGTTAATAATATATTTAGACTAATTAAGAATAATTATTATGGAATAATTGGGTAAGCTATATAAATGAAAATTTATAGAGAAATAAGTTATTAATATGGATTTAAGATTTCCATTAGGTTAAAGCTTTATTTGGGCCCACAAATTAATTTGAGCAAGCCATGGATATGGATTTATGGAGGCCCAATAATCTTATATGTAAGCCCAACTCCTTATCATGAGACTTGGGCCAAAAGAGATCACCTAGCAATAGCCCAATCTGATTTAGTAAAATAGAGGCCTAAGACCCAATTTACATGAGCTCTTATAGATGGCCCAACACACATTATTCAGACCCAAGTTGGATTGACTCTTGGAACTTGGCCTAACCCAATCAAATTTCTGCAACCTAACTCATGAAATAAGGCCCAACAAGTATAAAATTCAAAACCCATGAGGATTTGGGCCTTCGGGTCAACCCACAACCCATTTGGGACCCAACGTAAACACAACTAAACCCTAAATACACTTAGCCTCCTCCCCATTCTGCAGCAAAAACATAAGAGGCAAAGCAAAATTCAGAGGTTGAGAGGGAGGCTAGGGTTTTTCTGCATTCCTCCGCCATTTCTCACTTCTAGAGGAAGATTTGGTCAAGGTAATCTATATAAAACATGTCCCTCTCATTCTCCTCTTCATTTTAGTCCAATTAGTTTCTGGTTTTGAACATTTTCATCTCCTTCTCAAATTTGAAATTTGGTGTTTAGGTGTTTCCTTGTAAGATTTTCGGAGCTAGAAGTTAGAGGGGTGATTGGGTAAGCATTTTCCTTTCATTTTATGTATTATTATGCTAGAAAGTGTCCTCAAGGATTGATTTTCATATGGGTTCTGATATTGTGTAAATTATAAGGAGATGAAGGTGAAACAATAAAAATTCTAGGCTTGATGACTAAAATCTAAATTTGGGAATGTTCCATGGTGTGTTCTTAGTAGTTGAGGCTCAACCCAGTCCATTTAAACTCTTAGATATATGGGTAAGTGATTTCTCTCCTTATATGAGATGTATGTACTAAATTCTCATCATTTGGACTGACTTTTGGTGCATGGTTTGTGCATATGCGAAAATGGAGTTGTAGGGAGCGAATTATGATAAGCTTTGATGTATAGACCCTAAATTAGTGTAATAGATCATTAGGAAGCTTGGTTAAGAAGCTCTCAATGAACTCTTGTTAAGATTAATCTGTGGATAGGGAAATTCCTAATTAATGATAGTTAAATGATGATAATTATGCTTATGTTAGGCCGGTGTACTTTGAATCATAATGGTAGCTAGAGGCAGAGTAATTGGCTTCATTAAGGTAACTGGGGTTATTTTCCTAATTCCATGTATATGCTCATGTTAATCTGCTATTTGTTACACATGCTTGATTTTGAAATACTAAATGACTGATTGACTACTTGATTGTTATGGTAATTGGACCTTGTGAGTCCACGGTGGAGCTGTGATGCAGCTACCACCCATGCATGTGCTTCGATCGAGCACCAGGTTATGATCAAACCCCAGATGTACTGAGCCCTAGTTATGCTCATTATAGAGTAGGTGCCGTAGACGGACCTCTCCCGATGTTATTGGCCATTAACATGTTGTGTATGATTGCTGGTATGGGATAGTAGTTCTTGGTAGTTCAACTAGTTCATTTGTGAATTGAATTAATGATTCTAATATTAATGACATGAAATTGCATTGGATTGATTGACTTGTACATATATATGGAAATCTCCTTTTGTTACTGAGATTATATATCTCACCCTGTTATGGGCTAACATTTTCAAGGACCGGACCTCTTATTGGCAAGGAGAAAATTAATGGAAGCTTATTATATGATTTAGTAGTAGGTAGGATTGGAAATCTCATCAGATTATATTTGTATAACTAGATTGCTAGTTTTGTATCATTGCCGCATTGTATCATGAGTTGCCAAGTATAGGGACTATATATGTAATTTAATTATCATAGGATTGAATATTATGATTGTAATTGGCTGATAATGGATAAGTGGTTTGATCTTGTATAAACATTAAGTATTGACCCCATGCACCTTGTGACCAGAATACATTTGCTGTCATTGATCTATGAACTCACTAATTTAAAGTGGCTAGAGGGTTAAGGATCCACATTTAAATTTTGAATGGGTAATAATAGATATGTTAGGTAGATTAGGTAAAAGAAAGATACTAAATCTTCACAAACTAAGTTAAAGTGGCCTAGAGTGTTGCTAGAGAGGGAATTGGAGAGCATGAGATGAAATCTTATGAGTTACAAGAACAGAAGGGAATTGCCCGCAGCCAACATTTAATTAGCCTTGGCCAAATGTGGCAAACCTGCCAGGGAAGAAAACAGAGAGAAATTGGCTGTGGCGAATCGTGATGTTAGCCGCGGCTAAGTCTGAGAAGCAAGTCTAAGGGTGTTCCTGTAATGTCTGGTTTTTGTTAAACGATGGAAACGAGCACGTTTTCAAAGCAAATCCCTTGAGATGAGTGATTCAAGGCCAAATAAAATTTGAATAAAATTTGAATAAAATTTTAAATAATAAAAAATAAGGATTTGAGTCTTGAGTTGCTGAGAAACCGAGGTCGGAGTGATTCGAAAATTTTTTTGAAAGGCCAGTGGCATTTTCATAAATAAGTGCAATTTTGGAAAAGCACCTAGGAGGGCCTTTTAAATGGAAATTTTGAGTTACCCAGGGTTCTCAGAGGCCCCAAATACCATAGGAAGCCCCGAAACTGGTAAAACCCCTCCGGTGTACTCTTTTCGATGTCAGTTGATCCAAACTTTGACCAGTTCATTCGGAAAGGTTTTAGCTCCGATTTGAGTGATTCTAAAAGAATTTTATTAAATTGGGAATCTAAATTTTATAATGGAAAAGATGGTCCTCAAAAAAGGGCTAAAATGAAGGAGAAACAAAAATGCTAAGAATGAAGGGCAAAATTGGCATTAAAGTGTTAAAGGAAGCTTCTTTCTTCTTCTTTATATGCCACGTTCTTTCTCTCCTCTCTAAGACCGACTTGCTTCTACTCATTTTCAGAGGAAAACTTCAGCTTCTTAGGCACACAAGAGGAGGAAGATTTTGGAGGAAGAAATTCAAGAAAAAGGTAAGAAATTTTAAGAAATTATATATCCTTCCTTCTTGCAACTTGCTCCTCTCCTCTCAAGCTTTCTTTTTATGGTTTTAATGGAGAGTTTGGTGCTATTTTGGGGGCAGAACAGAGAGGAGAATTTTGAAAATTGAGGGAGCAAGCCGACCAAGTGGAAGAACAAGCCAAAGGAAGCAAGAAAATAAGGCAAAACTTCCATTCTTTGGTAGTTTCTTCCTCCCCCTTCCCTTTGCATGAATTTGGCCACCATGAGCCCAATTCTTAGGGCTATTTTCTACCCAATTCATGGAGGGATTAGAGGTTTTAGATGGCAAGGATTAAGAAGGAACCAATAGAATCAAGAAAGGAGCATTAGGAAACAAGATGGAACCATTAGGGATCCAAATGCTCCCTTGCAAATCTAATTTAACATGAATGTTCTTAGGTTTAAATGAATGTTTAAATGTGCTCCTAGGATCCCTAAGAGGTCCCCCATATGCCTCTTCCTCCATGAAAATGAACAAAACCCCATGAAAAGCCTTGAACTTAGAAGTTAGAAAAGTGTAGAGCACTTAAGGGGATTGTAAAAACTGATTTAATCCATAAGTTCCCTTGGCTATTTAAGTGTTTCCTTGACCTCCTACAACTCTTAACAACCTCCCTAAATGGTTCCCCCATCAAGGAAAAATCAAGAAGCCATGAAATCCCATTTATGCTCTAAGTTTTGACCAAGTAGGGATGGCATAGTTAGGGAGAGTTTTAAATTGTTTCAAGCCTATTTTTGAGTCATATATGATGAATGAATGTGAGGGGAAACCTTGAGAAAAATTTAGGAAGCTTAGAGAATGAATTGGTGCTTTAGATTCCATATTGTGACCTAAGGAAGCAAGATGATGTTAGGCCCTTTGTTTTAATGATGGGATGACTCCAAGAGGCTTAAAAGGAGTCAAAAATCATATTTGAGAGAAAAGAATGAGGCCTAGAAATCATTTGAGGAGTGTTGCTTTATTAGGCACCATTATGGACCATAATGAGGCCTATAGAGTAATTTAGGGCTTAAGCAAATTGTATAGCTTTAGAATATGTTTCATGAACCTAATTAGCTCCCTTAAATCATGTCTAAGCCAAGAGAAACCATCTCCACCAAATTGTGGGTGTATAGCCAAGGCAAAGAAGGGAAATCCAAGGAGAAAAGTGTGTAGATTTGCACACGATAGCTCTCTCCACCTTCTCTCATGCATGGATATGTGTCTAGCTTGTTTTAGAATGTGTGTATGTGTATTTTCAAGCTTTGAAAAGTATGCTAGCATGCCTTTATATGCCATGATGCTTGATGCCATGTTATGTATTCAAATGACTACATGATGTTTGTATGAGTTTGCTTGAGTGTGGAGAGGCCAAGAACTCTTCCCTTGGGTGAGGATGAGCCAAGAACCCTTGAGCTTGATTGAGACAAAGTAAAGAGTCTCCCAAAAGCAAAGTGGGCTCCCAAAAGTATGGTTGAGTCCAAAGTGCTCAAAGAATGGGTGAGACAAGTCCAAAATTCATGAGGAGAAGTGTAAGGCCAATCCAAACACTTAGTGAGCTCTTGAATGCCTTGTATGATGTGTTTCTATGCCAAGCTTGATTTTAAATGTTCATGACTTCTATTTTTCCCACACATGCATTCATAGAACTTGCTTGCACATGTTATGTATGATGGAATGGGAGATGAGCTATTGAGATTCTTGAATCTCACTCCCTCCTCTTAAATATCCTAATATGTTAGGTGGACCAGGTGGATATGGCAATGGGAGCCAACCACATTGAAGAAAGAAGATTGCCACCCTTATGCTTGATTTTTGGTCTTTTGATTCACAATGAGACTTCATGATGTATATTATTATTGTAAATAGTCTATGACCCCTTGGACAAATGTAAAAATGATATTATGTGATAGATAAATGAATGAGTATGGTGTATGTATTCTAGAACATAAATTAAGTGTTTATGCCAATGTATGCATTTGAGAAAAGCTTGGTGTAATATGTATAAGTGAAGGTGAAAAGGCCAAAATGAGATGCAAATGGTTTGGGACCATTTGGGTAGCTCCCCCAAGTCTTAGACATGCTTTTAGACTTGTCCAAAAGGTTCCAAGAACAAGGGAAATCTATTTGGCAATTTTGGTACCCAATATGGAGCCAAAATTGACTATAATGGAACCCTATGTCACTTTTTAGCCAACTGAGCTAGTCTTGATCTGGAATTTGGCATGCAATTAGGTCTCATTGAGAGCTTTTTGAGAAGCTAAAGATCACAATTTTTGGAGGTCTATGAAATATTTGATAAATTTTTAAAGTTGGGATTTTCCATGGATTTTGGTATGGGTACTGTTCATACTGGTAGTTTTGTATTTTATGTCCCCCCAATGTCCAAATGGTATCCAATGCTTATGAACTTTTATACTCATAAAGTAGAAGTCATAAGCTTTCTGTGGTCACCAAGATCACCTCATTTAGAGGTCTAAGAAGAGAGTTATGCATGTTTGAATTTAACTATCAGTATCAGTAGCACCCTAGGAGTTCAATTACTGTTCCATAGGTTCCTGATAGCTAATTGTATTTTTTCATTTTGTAATTATTTTTAGCATTAATTTAACATTTGTAGCTTTCTATAATGACTGAATTTGTGTAATTTTAATTTTTATAGAATTAGTTATGAATTTTAGAAATTGGTATCAGTAAATTGAACAACAGCCCAGGCAGCCAGCCACCTCTGTAGGCTTTTGGATGTCAAACGTCCTGTGTGATGAATTTTGTGACTTGGGCATATTTGTACTATGAATTAGACATCCTAAGCTTTCTAGAATGACTAAGATTGCATGATTTTGAATTTTTTAGATTTAGTTATGATTTTCCAAATTTGGGTCAAAAAATGGAGCAAATCTGGCCGAAAATATGCTTGCTTATTTTGAGCTCCATTTTGGTTTCCATGAATTATAGGCATATTTTTGTGATGTACATGAGTTATAATAATGGAATTAAATATGAGAATGCCTAACATAAGCCCACACAGTCCACATGACACCAATTGCAAATTTTTAAATATAGCACAACGCAAATAAACCCATTATTTTCATCCCCCTCTTTATATACTTTTATGGAAATAATGAGGTGAAACTTATAAATGTTATGAAATGAGCTAGAAGTTATGGTGTTACAGTTCCAGAGGGTATTTGGCCGCGGCGAAAGGGGTATTTGGCCGCGGTGAAATGCGTGAAATTTGTAGAGGTGTAAGGAGTTAAACCCGAAAGTAATTGGCCGCGGTGAAAGGGAATTTAGCTGCTGGGAAGATGCTTAATTTCTCATATTCACCTAGAAACCTTAGTTTCTTTTATGGTAATACTAAGGAATGATTTAGAAATACTTATAAGAGGTTTTTATGAGTTAGAATTAATGGATGGAAGAATCAAAGGCTCTTTATTAATGATTAAATTCACTTACACATTTGAATAATTGTGGTTGTCTGATTAATGACCCTAATAACATTAAGGTTTAAATTTCCTAGCATCTTTTGAATATAATTAGTTGTAATGATTTTCAACCATAATTTAAATGTTATAGTTATTAATCACGTACTTAACCTTAATTATGATGATTAGAAGTTATGGTCGTTACAATCCCCACACTTTTGTATGTATGTGGCCGAAAAAAGAAGCTTGAATTCAAGAAAAAAAAGTGTGTGATTGTATCCAAGGTAGCTTACTCCTCCTTCCCTCATGCATGATTGTTTGCTTTACTTGTCTTTGAGTATGTGTGTGTGTGTGTGTGTGTTTTTAAGCCATGAAAAGTGTTCTAGCATGACTTTGATTCCATGGTGCCATAATGTTACAATATGCTTTCATATGATGTTTATGATATATACTTGGGTTTGTTTGAGTATGGTAAGGCCAAGAACCCTTAACCATGGTGAGGATGAGCTGAGAATCTTTAAGATTGGTCGAGACAAAGTAAAGAATCTCACAAAAGTGAGATGGACTCCCAAGAGCATGGTTAAGTCTAAGAATCTCTTAAAGAATCAGTGAGGCAAGTCCAACATCCACAAAAAATTAGGTGAGACCAATCCACTTGCTTGGTAAGCCTTTATATGTTATGTGACTTTTTCAAATGCTAAGAATGCTCTTTGAATGATTGCACATGTTCACATACCATGCATGCATTTATGAGACTTGTTTTGCATCCATTATATATGATTGAATGAGAGATGAGTTATTGGGATTCTTTGAATCTCATCCCCTTCTCTCCAATGATCTAACATGCTAGGTAGACCAAGTGGACAAGATAATGGAAGCCAATCACCTTGAAGATGAGAGTATGACATCTAAGAACATGAATTTTACTACTTTAAGACCATACATGGTAAATGATGTAATTAATGTATGTATATGTATTATGATATTATAAACATATGTAATTATAATAATGTGTCATGTATGAATGAGAAAATATGCTATGTGACTACTAAAATGTGATTTAAGTATATGATGACAAATTAGCTTCTTTAATGGTATCATGGAATTGTGTACAAGTGTGGGTGAGATAGCTAAAATGAGATACATGAGGGTTGGGACCATTTGGGTAGTTCACACAAGTCCCAATTATACTTTTAGACTTTCCCAAGAGGTGCCAATCCTCAAGAAAAGCTATTTGGACATTTTGTTGTCTCATATGGAGCTAAAATTTACCATAATGGAACCCTAAGTCACTTTTTACCTAAATGAGCTCTTCTTGATCTGTGATTTGGCATGTAATTAGAGCTTGTTGAGAACTTTTTGGGAAGCAAAAGAACAAAATTTTCAGAGATCTAGAGAATATTTGATGAATTTTTAAAGTTGACAAAAATTCTAGTTTTGGTCATGTCACTGTTCATTCAGGTCTGAAAATGGAATCTGTCACATAAAGCTCAAATGATGTTCAATGACCATGAACTTTTACACAAAGAAACTAGACATTCCCAGTGACTTGTGCCAATTAGAAGCACTTGATTCGGATGTCTAGAGAGGTAGATATGAATTTTTAAAAAATCTGTCCAGTATTAGGAACTTCAGCCGACCTCAGTTACCGTTTGATTAAGTTTCAAGGCCTGGACATGCCTGAGCTAGTCTAGAGTTATTTTTTTCCCTCTAGCTAACATCCATAGCTTTCCAAATTAGTATTATTTGCATAGATTGGATTTTCGTGGAACTAATTGGACATTTTTGAAATCTACTACAGAATTCTGTGACAGCACAAATGGATAACCTGACCTTTGTACATTTTTTAATATCAAACGTCTTCTGTGTTAGATGTTATGATCTGGACATATTTTTAGTATGATGTAGACATGTGTAGCTTTCTAGAATGGCTAAGAATGCATAATTTTGATTTTTCTAGAATTAGTCTTGATTTTCCAAAGTTTGTGACAAAAATGAGAAATTTTGGCCGAAAATGAAGATGTATAGTTTATGCTTCCAATTGACTTCCACGAGATGTAGGGCATATTTGATGATGGAAATGAGTTGTAGTCATGTAGTTAAATATGAAAATCTAATGTATGAGCTCACATGATCCAGTGACATTGAATGAAATTTTTATACGCGATGCAATGCTAGAAAATGTATTATTTTAATCCCATTTTTCTTGCTTCTTCATGGAATGTGTGATGTAAAGCAAGGTAATGCGATGGAATGAGCTAAAAATATAAGGTGTTATAATGGGCCCATTGGACTAGTCCATTTGCACTAAAACCCTAAGAAGCCTTCTCTTCACCTATTTTGGCTGCTAAGGCATTCATTTTATGTAGAACAAGAAGAAGAAATTCACACGTTAGAAGAGGAGCTAGGGTTTCTCAACATTTTAGCTTAGATTTGCATTCTTTGAGAGAGATTTAGCCAAGGTAGGTTCTATAAAACTTAATCCTTCATCTTTCTCTACATGTTAATCTAATTAGTTCCTTGTTTAATGGAGATTCACTCAGACCCTTGTTCTAAGATGGTGTGTTATTACAAGATTTTTTATGTTAGAAGTTAGAAGGACAATTGGGTAAGTATTTCGCTTCCAATTTGTATATTATTTTGCTAGAAAATATCCCCAAGGATTGATTTTCATAGTGGGTTCTGCTGTTGTGCGAAATTACAAGGAGATGAATGTGAAACATTGAAGTTTCTAGGCATGACGACTCAAATCTAAATTTTTTAGTGTCCTATGGTGTGTTCTTGGTAATTAAGGCTCAACCTAGTCCATTTGACCCCTTAGGTGTATGGATAAATGTTTCCCCTTCTCTTGTGAGGTGTATGTACTAAACTTTTATCTTTTGGATTAACTTTTGGTACATGCCTTGTACATGTGCGAAAATAAAGGAGCGGGGAATGAACCATTGTGAGTTTTGATGTCTTGACCTTGAATTAGTGCAATAGACCCTTAGGAAATTTAAGTAATTCTCAATGAATTATTATTAAAATTAATTAGTGGATAGGGAAAATTTCTTGCTAATAATAGTTAAATGATGATGAATATGCTTATCTTAAGCTTGGTGTGCTTTAGATTATGGCAGTAGCTAGAGGAAGAGTAATTAGGTTTCATTGAGGTAATCAGGGTCAATTTCTTAATTTCATGTATATGCTCATTTTAATCTGATATTTGTTGTACATGTATAATTTTGAATGCTAAATGAATGGTCGACTATCTATTATGTTATGATTGGACCTTGCGAGTCTATGGTGGAGTTGTGATGCAGCTGCTACTCATGCATTGTGCTTCAATCGGGCACCAGGTTGTGATTAGACCGGTGAATGAACTGAGCCCAGGTTGTGCTCATTGGGGAGTTAGTGCTATAGACGGGCCTCTCCTAGTGTTATTGGCCATTAACATGTTATATGTAATTGCTGATATGGAAAAGTAGTCACTAGTAGCTCAACTAATTTATTTGCTAATTGAATTGATAATTTTAGTATTTGATGATATGAAAATACATTATGTTGATTAATCTATACATATATATGGAATTTTTCTCTTGTTACTGGAATTGTATATCTCACCCCGGTTGTGCGTTAACATTTTCAAGGACCAAATCTCCTAGTGGCAAGTAGAAATTAATAGAAGCCTAATATATAATTTGGTATCACATAGGTTTAGAAACATTGTCAAATTAGGCTTGTGTAATGAGAATACTAGATTTTGTGTATTTGCTATATTGCATCATGAATTGCCAAGTATAAGGACTGTTTATGTATATAATTATCACAAGATTGACATTGTGATTGTAATTGACTAATAACTAATATATGACTTGATCTTTCATGACCATTAAGCATTAATCCTATAAACATTTGTGGTTGAACCATTTTTTTAGCTATCTTGGAATAGGAATAGACTGATATGAAATTAAGTTTGATTGCTCTAATTCAATCTAAGACCCCTAGATAATAAGAATTAGTGAATCACGATATTTAGGAGTTAGGAGGTCTAGAAAACCATATATGTTAGCCATTAGGATCCTAACATCCACCTAGGACTAGTGGGAATTAATTAGAGAACATAAAAAATGAGAGTCTAGGTGCAAGATGGAGTTAAGCTGTGGCCAAAACCCCTTAAGTCACGGTTGAAAGGTTGTATCGCACAACCTCAAAATAAAAACTAGGTTGAATTAAAATTTATATTTATTGGCACAACCTAGGTCATCTCCCAAGAAATTGGATTTTAATGTTTAATTGAATTTTCTAAGTGTAAAAGGATCCTAAAACTACCTAATTAAATGGGGGTTTGAAACTAACTAAAATGAAATTGAATTAAAATGACCAGCTACTACCTAAATGCATAAACGAAGGAGTATCTAATGGACATGTGACTAGCCTTGGATTCATCCTTTGGTATCTACTATCCTTATCCTAATTCAATGATTAATGTTCTGGTCTAAAAGTTTCTAATTATGTTCATGGTAAATGATCTTGATCTACCACTCAAGATTCGAGAGACTAGCAATTTGATGTTAATTGATATCTCAACTTCCAATAAATTACTAATTCTTGTCATTATGATCAATGAACATTTAAATTTGAATGATTAATCGATCAATTAGTCTATGAATTAACACCTAAAGAGGTTTAATTAATCAATTAAACTCCAAAAAATCCTTAAATCAAATAATTAAACTCACAATTTCTCACATGCATTTCATCAAACACCTTGATTGCACACAAGGATAATTGTAGAAAAATGAAAAATTCAGCACTAATATCAATCCATTAATCATCAAATAGTCTCTTAATTAATGTCTAACTAGCCACTAATTATAAACTACACCAATCTTAGTCAATTACAAACTCAACCAAGTAAAGAAAATAACAAAAATTGATGTAGAAAGAGAGAAAATAAGATGGAATTCTTAGCCCAAAATTCCCTTGGTTATCTCTATGGATTCAAGCTTCTCCAAGATCTTCCTCTTAGCTAGCCATAATCTTCAATTAAGCTCTCATTAAATGGAAGGAGATGGAGGAAGATGAGTGGAAATGGTTGTGACTAAAAGGTGGAGTGAATGGAGAGTGTATGGGCGATGGAATGAGATGGATGAATGAATGCGTGGATTCCACTCTTGCTTACTGCCTCAGTCCCCCTAATCCCCTCCTCTCACGTGCTTTTTCATTTCCATTTAATGATCATGTGTGTTGCTCTCCTGGATGCTGCCTTGCCCGAACTCACATGCTTCTCAATCACTCTAACATGTTCTCCACATGTTAGCCCACAATCACAACTTCTTCTCGCATGGAAACCTTCTCCCTTGCCATGTGCTCCTCACACGTGTTCTGCTGTGCTTTATTAATTCCTTTCCACATGAAAACTAATGAACCCGTGGCTTCTTCCTGATAACGTGTTTTCTCCATTCCACGTGATTCATTCGTAACTTCTTCTTTTCTTCAAATAGCCAGCTGTGTTTTTGTGTGTGAGTGCAAAACCCATGGCAAGCTGCTGCGCAATGGTTGTGATATGGATGAACTGGGACGTGTGTGTTTGATACGTGTTAATGTGCTTAAGCTGTGGCTTGCTTTACTCTAACCCATGGCCTGCTTCTTCGTGTGAAAAAGAGAGCTACATGAATGTGAATGACCCTTGTCTTGTGTTGCTTCCTCAGCAGAAAGAATAGAACCCGTAGCTTTTTCTCTTCATCTCTTCCAAACCAAGCCTTCTTGTTCCTTCTCCCCAACTCGTTCTCAACTCCCTTCTGCCTCACGTGCCTTCAAACCTGTAAATGTGAAGGAGTCAACATGCTTCTTTTGTGTGAATTGCAGTAGCTACTGGACGTGTCCATACGTGTTAGTGTGAGCTGTGAATGATCATGAATGGAGTGAGCTGTAGCACTATATATGTTTGAGTGTGTTTCTTACATGAAATGAGTCACCGTGGAAGTGTCTAGAGCTACTTCTTGTGTAAGTAAGCTATATTTTGGTGAGTGTTGTGACTTGCATGTGTGTTTCTGCCACGCGATTCTCCTCTTGTAGCTGCTACATGAAGCAACCTGTGGCATTTGTTTGCATGTGTGTGTTAGTTATGTGGAATGAGTGAGTTGGTGCTTCTAGACGTGCAACCCGTGGACATGGCACATGAGAGGAGGCTGTACGTGTGCATGAATGAATGGAAAACCCCGTGTATGCTATCTATGTGGATAAGTGTGTGAACAAGAATGAAACTACTGGATGTGAGTGATTTAGGTGAAGTGCTACGTGGAAATAATGAAATCCATCCATTCACGTGATAGTACGTATGCACGAGGAATGGAGTGTATAAATAGGGGGCATGTGATTTCATCTCTCTTTTTCTCATCTGTATTTTTGAAAATTTCATTAAAATTGTGGGCCTTTTATTTAATCTTGTGGCTTCTCAAATAAATCTCCCCATTTAAGTTCCATTTTCCAATCAAAAACCTGCACAAAAGAATGAGAAAAATTAAGTAGAAAAATTTACAAAATTATCTAAAGGAATTTATGCATTGCAATTCAATAATTTTGCAAATTAATTTATGGACTACATAAATTGCTAATAAAATCAAATTCCATCTAATTAAATCCCTAAAGCCATATTTAATCATTAAAAATTCTAAATTAAGAGGAATAGAAGATATGAAAATAACATTTATCAGTGGCTAACATTCAGTCAAGGGTGAGGAACGTCACGGTACAAGACGAAAATTTTACCCAAGAAGGATAACAGAATACATCTTCACTGCAGCACAGGTACTTTTGCAGCAATGCATTTTGAATAAATTAGGTTGAAAATTCCAGGAGGTGTACCCACCCCACATAGGCTTGCTGCGACGAGTTACACGAAAGTATAAATAGTAATTCCTGAGAGCACTTATGCCATGGCACGGGTATACCAAGTCACAACAAGAGTTCCTAAACTTGGTTTTTAAGTTCCAGTAACCAACTTAGCTGTAGCTGGGAGGGTCCAAGTCGCGGCAATGCTTTCTAAACTCCCATTTTTGACTTAGAAACCTTGAGATTTACTATGATAATGTTATGAAATGACAAGGGAATATTTATAAGAGGATTTTAGGAGTTCAAATCAATAGGAAAATGAATCAAAAGCCTTAATAGATAATTATAATCACTTATGGACTTAATTAATTGTGGTTACTTAGCTAATGACCCTAATAATATTAAGGTTCAAATTTTTCTACTTTTTCCCAATGTAATTAATTGTAATGACTTTAGACCTTGATTTCTAATTATTAATCATGTAATTAATCTTAATTATGATAATTAGGAATCTAGCTTGTTATAACTGGCATGTACGTACGAAACTTAAATGGTATCTTATGATTGAGATGCTACTGTCATATGAAAATATGGTCTAAATTTCTATTCCATGAAGGTCTTTATTGATAGATATGGCTTTGGATGTGAATTGAGTTGGATGGTATAACCATTTAAGGTCAGGAGGACCAAGTCTATTCTGTCCATTGAAACTTGTACAAAGTAGTTTGAGTTCATCTGATAAGGAATAACACAACTTAAGGTAATCACTTGAGACTTCACAATCCTTTCGCTATCATAGAGGGGAATATACTGATATAAATTGAGTTTTAGTTACTCTAATTCAATCATAGGTTCCTAAGTTATGAAGGTTAGTAAGTGAGATGTATAAGAGGAACTATTTCAATAAAAATAATGTGTTTTGCCTTAGGAGGACCCTAGAACTCAAGTGGGAAAGTTACAAGTGAGTTGGGGCGAACATGGAAGAGTTTAGGAGCAATAGAAGTCTAAGTCACAGCCAAAAAGTAGGTTTGGGGTAACAAAGATTAAGAGTGTCGTGGCAAAAGTCCCTTAGCCAAGGCACAAGTCGAGGAAAAGATAAGGGGAGAGTCCTAAAGAGCAATCTCGCCACTATGTGAGTAAGGCTCGCTGCGACTAGAATCAAGAAAAAGTGGGAATAGTGTTCTAGTAGCGCATCTCGTCGTGGCGCAGAATTCTTTAGTCATGGTGAGGATTGTGAATTTTTCCAGTGAAACTACAATAGGCAACCTCACCACAATGTGGAGAGCCTAAGTCGTGGTAGGAGATGAGAATTTTGCATCTTCTAGTTCAAGTAACGAGTTAAGCCGCGATGAGGGTATTCCAAGTTGTGGCATAAATCTGAAACTTCAATTTTTGAGTTACAGAAGCCAACTTGGCCACATCCAAATCTTCCTAAGTCACAACCTAAGTCTTCAAACTCCCATTTTAGCCTATGAATCTTGGCTTTCTCTATAGTAATGATGTACATGGACTCGGAAATAAATGTAAATGAGATTGTATGCTTCTCTAAATGACTAGAGATGAAGTAAAAGTCTAATATGGGGATTTATTTAAGTATTCAAAAGAATTTTCTTGTTCCTTTAATAGTGACTGGTATTGATTAAATAGGTTCAAATTCTTTCGTATTTTTATCTTTAAAACAAATTATTATTGACATTTGACCTCTAATGCCAGTGATTAGGAGCTCATTTACAATTAATTTACTAGATTAATGGTTAGGGTTGTTACAACAAGCATCATGAAGGAAAGAACTTTCAAAGATGCAGAGGAATGAAATGAAGTAGGGGGTGCATGCTTATATTCTAGAGAAAATTACGTTTAAGGACCAAAAAATAATAAAAAAAATATTTTTAAGGACCTTTACTACTATGTTCAGCTGATTATTGTTAAATTCAGTAGTAATCATCTTAAAACAAGTAATAACAGGTCTTTCAAGATAATTTTTTTCACTTTTTGATCATTTATTATAATTCTCCCTATATTCTAATGGAAATGGGGTGTTAAATACTTTCTAATTCATTAGAATGAAATTTTAATCATTATCCTTAAGGCCATGGGTTCTAATCCTACCTCCATCATTCTCTTATTTATTTTACTTTATTTATTCATTGATCTAATTTTTAAAAAAAAATTGAAATTTACTCCCTTAATTCAAATAAAGAACTTAATTTCTAATGTTTCTATTTTATATAATTAATTAATTAATTATAGTCATTAATTTATATATACACATCTCTGTTGGGTTATTACAACATAAGACTAAACTTGATGGCACCGCGGGAACTCTTTTACCAATGTTTTAAAACTATAATGATCAAATTACAAGTAAATAAAGTGCAGAAACCAAATATAAAATTTGGCTAAACTATAAGGACCAAAGTTATAGTTTAATAATCCAAATATGAAAAAACCCAAACCTGGCTCCAAGTTTTCTTGCTTATAAACTGAATTATATTGCCAAAAGAGAGGGCAAAAAGCAGGGGTGTTTATAATTAGTCTAAATCAATGAAACTGACTCAAACCAAATCAAATAAAAAAAAGGACAAAATTGGAAAAAAATAATCGATCAATTCTGAAATTGCTAAAATTGAATGTTTCCTTTTAGTTCTTGGTTATTGTTATTATTATTTTGGTTTTAATCGAACCATTCCTTCAAAAGTTGATAATGTGATTCTTTAGAGTTGTGATAATATACTGAGTTGAAAAACTTGTTGCAAAGATTTACCTTTGATTAAAATGTGAATCTTATGAGACAATATTATATTTCGAAAGGGAAAATATAGAGCCAAATAAAGATGGAAAACATGAAAATCAGAGTTTCTTTTTTTTTCATAAATAAAGGCCCAAAGAAAAAACAAATTATTTAAGATAAATCAAACCACCCAAGCCGAAATTAATCGTTCCAAACTAACAACAAAACCAAATCAAATAAGTCCCTTTCAATCCATATATTCAAGTCATTTTGATTTTGAGTCAAATCCCAATCAAGCCAATAAACACCTCTACAAGTAAGAAGGAGAAATTTGGGAGAAAAGAAAAATGAGTCAAGAAATTTCACGGGAGCTTGAAAGGGGTAGAGGTGCGTTGATAGTTTGGACGTCTTGGGTTTAACAAGGTAGTCTTACCCGTTTATTATTACCTTTCTCTCCCTTATTGGCAACGTTTCTGCCTTTTTTTAGAGGGCAATCAAATTCTGTATTTGTTTATGTTCTGCTTCTGATTTTGTTTTGATACATGCGTTTTCCGATTGTGTTGCACTTGTGCAGGTCCAACGAAATTTTATTGGTGTTTAAGTTCTCTTCAAATGCAAAAGTCTTGAATCTGTTATTATGACTCAATGCATTATAAAATCAGTTAAATATATGGGAAGTTTGGACCCCATTCTTGTTGGATTTTGTTATGGTGTAGGGAAAGCCATTTATGATTCTGTTAATAGAATAAGAAGTGCTGCACATGGTCCTGAGTCGGTGTAGAATTCTCCACATATGAAATTGTGTCTTTTGGCTAGAGAGTGCTTAAGTGCGGGTTTTTTTTTTTTGTAAATGTTAAAATCTTGTCTTTTGCTACGCTTCCCCCTGCCTAACAAGGTAGGCCATAGTGGCAGTATTGTGTTTTTATTGTTAAAAAATTAATAAAAAGAGACAATTAAATAATAGTTACAATAATGTAATAGATATTGCAAGAAAAAAACAAAAAATATCATGAACTACATTACGCGATAGAACCAAATAATTCCATAAAGATTTTAGGCTAATAGGAGTAATATTAAAAAATATGTAACTTGTTTACAAGAATTAGTATGATAAATTCAAAATGTTAAAAAATGTAAAAATATAATATCAAGACTTAATATTATATATTATAAATTTGAAAAAAAATTTAAAGAAAGCATTTACCCACCCTCAATATCTCTCTTACACACACATACACTTGCCTGTGTGCGCGGGTATGTGTGAGGGATTATATAAAAGAAATTTTATAATTATTGTAATTATCCAAATAACAACTTAAAATGTTATGAATGTGCATTGTAGCAATTCAAATTCCTTGTATACTAAAGTTCATGGAATTTAAAATTCCATAATCCAAACCCAATTTAAGAGTTCGTTTGGGAGAAGTAAAATAAAGAGAGAGAAAGAAAATTGAAACATCTCTTTATGTTGGGAGTTTGCTTAGAAAGAAAAAAAAAAAAAGTAGGTTTAAGCAACCTCCAAAATTTTACAAATTCCTCTTTCCTTTATAATTTTAAGTAAATTAATAATTTAGCCATAAAAAACTCTTTCTTTTTAATTTAGTCTTTCGAAAATATAGCATCTCAATTTACCCCTTGAAAAATCACTAGCTTTTCACGCTGGTCCTTCCATATTAGAATAATTCTTAATAAAAAGTCACAAATGCTTTCTAAATAAACCATTTTAATTGGAGAAATATGTTTAAAATACTAAATTAAAAGACTCCTTTTTTTAGATGATTAAATTAAGAAGATAATGATATTGTAAGGAGTGAATTAAGAAAATTTGTTTTTGGAAAATGAAATTAAAAAAAAAAGATCTTTTAAATATCAAATTATTTATTCACTCTTGTAATTTTAAATTCTCCCAATTTATAGAAATTTGGAAAAAAAATTCTGGAAGGAAAAAAAAAAACTATTAAACTACCCCCTCACTCCTAACTCTCAAACATAATCTAAATGAGTAAGAGGAAAGTCGAGTTTGGTGAATTATTGTTGCCAAATTCAATTATTTCCATCACCGAAAGAAAAATGACTTCCAATCGATGACAACTCCACGTGGGGTCCAACCTATCCATAATCGCATAATGAGGAAGAATCATCCCAAAAACGTTCCAACATAGTCATTTGTTCCGTTAAACCAGAATTCCAAAGGGAATGTTACAATTGTGCACAAAATGGTATGAAAATAGAAAGAGCATATGCTCGCCCTCCCCCAACCCAAAGAAAAGGATCGTTTTATATGATAACAACTAAAGGAAGATAACTTTGCAGACTTATGTGGGTATAAACACCCCAGAACTGGGTGACAACTGTGAAACAAAAAACCAAGAGACCATGATTAACAACATGAACTGTACGAAAAAGCATAATGTCACCTTACATACTCTTTTCTGCATCATAAAAGTCTCCTCAACTCCCAAAATATCACCACAGTAGTTTTCCAATTCTTCTGCTTGGTTCTTGAACACTGCAGCCTTGCTCTCTGCCATTCCAAGCTTGTTCAGAGCCTGTGCTTGCTTTTTGGATGATGTTTCAAGTTCTTCCAATACTGTAAGTCGAAAACCTTCCGCAACCTTCAAATTCTGCATCATCTTCGTAATTACCAGGTATTCAATCTCTGCTTCTACCTTTTGCCTGAAGAAGCCCTCAAGTTCAGACTCCACTTCTTTAAATTTTTCTTCTGATAAACCTATGGTGCTACCAGATTCCTCCTTAGGAAGCTTATCACTTCTCAGGGCTGTTTCAAGTTCAGAAATCCTGGAATCCTTCAAAGCAAGTATACCCAGTAATTCCTTTAACTTGCTTTCCAAAACATTCACAGTTTGTGTCAGGATCAATACCTGAAGTTCCAAGGAACTTGAATATGGTAGTTTAATTCCTTCTACGTCAGATTGACCAGACAAGCATGACTCATGGCGTCCAGGATCAACGGCAGTATTATCAGCAGTTAGACTACTAGACTTGATCAAGTCATAATCTGGCAAGAGGGGTTCATTCCTAATCTCCCCTAATTTCTGGAGTTCTGCAACAATACACTTGAAGTTCACAATATGCAGGGACACATGCCATACTCAATAATTCCATTAAAGACTATTGTCAGAGGGGGGGGGGGGAAATAACAAGGAACTTTAGCATTAAAAAAAAATTCAAACATTTCCCCTTTTTCTTCTCATGTACATGATTCAACAGCGATAAGAAACCAGCAAAATCATAGCTTGAAAAAAAGCTTCATATAAGTTGTTCTTGGGTTATTTTGGAAAGCCATAAATTTAAGATGATGAAAAATAAGAGGAAAATAGCTTGTTTAAGTCCACTATTTCATAAGCCCACCCAAACAGGGTAGGCCAGTCGCAAGCAATTTAAAGAGTTCTGTAATCATCTCCCAAAATAATTTCCTTTCGCTGGCTCAGGTCATGTTTTTAAATAGTTTCCTCAGCCTGCTAACTTGAACTGGGAGCAAGAAAAACTAGCTAATTTGGGATTCATATCATTTCCTATTAATTTATCATCTAACCATGACCAAAAGCATCTGGTAAAACATAACCAACAAAAGCCACAATATCACAATATAAAGACAAACGACTATGTCGCTACTTGCTAGAGGAAGAAAGCACAGAAAAAAAATTAACTATGGAACTAAGAGGAAATGGTCATGAATCATATGGATCAAATAATGTTTAAATGTGGCATGCAAGCACAGGGGTATAAAGTTCTAAGGGAATAAAAACTGGATGAGAAAAGAAATGTGAGGTATCAGAGTACACACACACACACACACACACACACACACGCGCGCGTATATATATAATGATTCTTTTAATTACAGAGTATAGATTGATGAAGAAAGAAAAGAAATTACAATCTTAATACTAAGTAAGAGGAGACACAATTCAAGAGAGATGTTGTAGGTTAAACAGGAATAAGGTTTTGGAGCTCAAAATGTATAACCTGATTACAAAGAGGAGTCACCGCCAAAGCAAGTATTATACAAGTTAAAATTGCAGTGGCAGGAACAAAATATTGTAAACTATAAGTCATTCCATGAGTTCCAAGTGACAACTAAGATTTTATAGTTTCCTATAACATTAGATTAGCTCGCAAAGAGCTTGTAGCTTCTCAATAAAACGGCACCGAACAAACACCCCAACAAATATGCTAGACAGCTCCCCCAACAAAAGATAATCAATCATCAACATGCACTGATCTTTGATCAAGGCTAAGCATAATCAAAAGCCTTGGCCTGGTGGACGTGGACCTCTTCACAAAAGTACAATCTTAACAACTTAAATCTGATGAAAAATCCAAAAGCAAGCATTTACATCTATCTTCGCTAGCAAATCAAAGACAAGTGCGGTGCCAAACATTAAATAGATTAGAGAAAATAAAATCAATGGAAAATAAATCACCAGCATACAGGTACATATGTGGAACAACAGCATTAAATCTCTGATATTAAGGACTGAAAATAAAAAATAAAGAAAATACCTATTAAACAAATATCCAATTTACTGACAATGTTCGGTATTTCACTATCCCTCAAGGTTTGAATAACCAAGAAGAAAAGAAAACAAGAAAGCCAAAATGGAGGGGGAAAAAAACTGACGGAACATAAACAGAAATCTAGGAAAATATGAGAAAATTGCCTCCTATCCCACTTAACAGTTGTGAGATATAGCTTTATGTAATTGAACATATCAGCAAAGGACCACTCTATCAATGTAGCAGAATTGCTCTAATAGAAAAAAGACAACCAGGAGCAAAACAAATCGGATACTTCTAAAAGATATGACAAGCACCTTGTAATCCCTCAAGCTATCAACTGAATTAAAATACCATTTCATATACCAAATTATTGTTCTGATAAATTATCCAACTTATACACAGTTACTGTGAATCTGGAGAATTAATGCATAACTCTGAATTTACATTGTATTTCTATGTAATAATTTGGCGATGAAGAATTTTGTCCATAGAATATATGTGACAAGATTTTGTTCAAGTAACTTTGAATATTTAGGGAATAATGAAGAATAAGTATTAACAAATAAGAAAAATTTTACACTAGAGCTACCAATCTCAGTCATGGAACGGCAAGCAACATTAAAGCATCACAGAAAATCAAGTTTTCAAAAAAAGATGGACAAACCTTCTTCAAGTGCCTCCTGCACAGACTGAAGGCTACGAATAGACTCAATAAAAGGATCCTCAACTGTTGAAGACTGATTGTTCTCACTTTTTCCTTCTTTAACATCCGAAGACAAATTCCCAGCCAAATTCTCTTGTATAAAGTGTTCATTTTCATTGCAATAACCAGCTTGAACTTCCTCATGAAACTGTTCATTAGCGTAAGCCTCATCACTGTTAGCTTTGTCATAAATAATTGACCTTCCGTTATGCTTTGCATTGGTAGTTACTGTAAAGACACCACGCTTGAAGTTGAAACTTCTTAAATAAGTACTGGAATGAGAATTTTCCTTCTCCATCTTGACTCTTTCACCTTTAGGTTTCATACTGCTTTCTAGCCGTCCCTTCCCCTGTTGAAACCGTTGAGTTGAGTTAGCTAAATTTTTTGAACTCGTATTCTTAACCCGCCTTTTCTCCTCCACATACCCTAATACAGGTGGCATGTCATATCCCAATTTTGGTGTGCTAGCTGCTGTGGAAGACTTGCTATGATCTTCACTATTCTCAGAGTCTGTGACAACAGCAAAATCAGACCCAAGTACATATCTAAAATCTGAACTAGAACAACGGATTGCAGAGGCATCAATCAATCCAACATTCTTATATATATTTGAGGATATAACAGAGTACTCTCTATTTTGCTTAATATCATGTGGAAGAGGCTGGTTTTCAGTTGAACTGGCAGTGTCAGGCAAGCCTCGCTTCAGTATTTTACTGTCTACACTTGTATTTGGATCCTTAACAATCTCCCTCCTAATTCTCCTCCATTTCTTCAAGCCAAAGCCTTTTGATATAGGAGATGAATCCCCAGCATGACCTTTGCCTGTCAGATGAGCAAGTTCTTCACTAACTACTTCAACAGCATTTCCAGGATGACCTGGTATTGATGTGCTGACATCAGAATTTCCATGGCTACCGATTTCATAGTAGCTCTCATTAGCAAAAGAGCCGTTATTCTTAGTCCCGTTTTCATCATCATGGGGTGATTTTTCCTGGTTTACCTCATTTTCTTCCACAGATTCAAGGGCCGAGCTTTCACTTTCCAAATCCATAACAAAAAGCAATGCCCTCCGACACTCCTCCTTCCAAAGTAATTCAGATCAACATAAAACAATCAGATATGTGATCATCCAAGTTTACAGCAAAAATCTGACATTATTTCAAGCAATAAATCAAATGAGAATTGATGAATTTCACGGAGAAGAAAAGTGGGAAGAAGGAAAAAGACATTTACATATTCAAAAGTAAAACGAATTGAGTTATTGGGGAATACAAATGAGTGACAAGGGAGAGCATCTATGGTATCGGAACATACGCCGTTGCGTAATCAAATTCATTAATGAAGCCCTTTGAATTGAAGATGATGATACGAAAACTCCAAAGCCTGGGAATCCTGAAGCTTACGATGGTTTTGCAGATTTATAGTTTATAATTATAGGCAAAACCAATGGACTATAATTATTATTTTCACAAATTATTATCACAATTTAATTTGTTTGAACGCGGAGACGAGGAAGATTCTGACATTGCCAGATGGCCCAGTCGACATGCTGGCCCACTACTATACTGACCATCTAATCTGGCCTTCTGCGGATCACAACTCAATTTCATTCTATTCTCTGGGGAAATAATTTTGAAATTTGTATGTTTAATAATAAAATTTATTTTATATAAATCTCTAAAATTTCGGTAAAAGAAATAGCATTGTCCTTTTTTCTCTTTTTAACCCCGCCGAGCGCTCCTTCCTCTTAAGCACTCCTATTACAAACAATAATAGTATTATAATACTTATGTTCGTCAAAACAATATAAAAAACTTGATTTCAAAATTTGATAAGTAAATCAAAAATCTAATAACTTTGATTCAAGTATTGCACCATATGTCCCTTTTTCTATTCCCAATTTTTCGATGGTTGTCTAAATATATATATATATATATATACATATAAAAATTAAGTTATATTAGCCCATTACAAACAACAAATATTTTTAAGATATTGTTAACGTTAAAAATTATGAGGTTACTACCAACAATTAGAATAGCCAATGAAGTTTAATCAAAAGCTTGGAAGAAATAATTGATACTAAATGTTAGCCAAAATTTAGGTACTAGCCTAATCTCCATAACTAGTCGAATCCTCGTCACTAGCCAAAAATTCATGCTATATGTAACAAAATGCCAATAAAATAAGAAGGCAGGTTTAGTGTAATGGCTTCTTTTGTAGATAGTTGAATGCCATGATTCCCACTCCTAAGCTAGCAAGTAAGCATGACGTTATGGAGAGAGACATGGCTTAATGAAAGAATGTGCCTAACAAAAGATGCTATAAATTGGGAGCTAAGACTACTCTAATACCATATATATCTAACCTCATTTATGGCATTTATAAGTTCTCTATTATTATTTTCATAAGAGTACATGAAAAATAGACCAATAATAATGGATTTAATCGTATTGCGTTATACTTAAAAATTTTAAATTGATGACACGTGGACCGTATAGGTTCATACCATGAATATTCATATTTAAATATATTATTACAACCCATTTGCATCACAAAATTTTACTCATAACTCAAGAAAACTGAAATGGAGCATGAATGGAACTCATTGAATTTTGGCCAGATTTGCCCCCATTCTATCTAAAACTTTGGAAAATCATAAGTAAATCTAGAAAAATCGAAATCATATAATCTTAGTCATTTTGAAAAGTTTGGGATGTCTAATTTATGCTAAAAATAGGTACAAGTCATAACATCCCACACACCAAACATTTGACACGCGAAATGGTTTGGAGGTCAGACTGAGTCCTGATGCTGTCACAGTTTACTGATATAACCTTCAAAAATATCCAATTAATTTCACAAAATTACAAATCAAGTGAATGATACCAATCTAAAAAGATAAAATAACTCCAGACCAGTTCAAGCTTGCCCAGACCCTAAATTTTGATCAAATAGTGACTAAGGTCTGGTTGGACTTCTAACACTGGATTGAATCTTTGAAAAATGGTATCTTCCTCTATATAACTCCAAATGAGGTGATTCTAATTGGAGCAAGTCACTGGGAGTGTCTAATTTCTCTGTATAAAATTTTGTGGCAATTGGACATCATTTGCCCCATGAGTGACAGAGTTTAATTTCGGACTAGTGTTACAATACCAAGGACCAAAACCAGAAAAATTTTCAATTTCAATAATTCGCCAAATATTCCACAGACCTCCAAAAATTACCAACTTTAGCTTCCCAAAAAGCTCTAGATACATGCCAAATTTCAGACTAAGAAGAGTTCATTTGTATAAAAAGTGGTATAGCCTTCTAAAATGATAAGTTTTGTTCCATATGGGTAACCAATTTGTCCAAATGGTTTTTTTAATTGTTTGGCACCTTTTGGGCAAGTTTCAAAACATAAATATGATTTGTAGAGATTGTCCAAGTGATCCCAAACCTCATGCATTTCATTTTGGTCTCTCAACATCTATTTGTACATAGTTACATCAAACCATCAAAGAGCCAATTTGCATAATTCCATTACTTTTAGTGTCATATAAAGTCTACATCATTTTACACTTGTTCATGGTCTTACATCACAAAAAAATTACATGCATCATTACTTTGACACAACCACTACTTAAAGTACATAATACATCAAAATAAAGATGTTCAATATCTTTGGCTTGCTTCTCCTTAACTTGGAACACCACCTAGACAATTCAAGGACGAGGGGGAAAGGGAAGTGAGATTCCAAGAATCTCAATAGCTCACACACCCACTCACATCACATTCAAGGCATACATACAACAAATTCATACTATGTAAGCATAAAGTGTGCAATAAATTCCATTCTATGCCACATTCACATGTCAAGACCACTTTCATGCTCTAGGGGCTTTTGGTTTAGCCTCATCCTATTTTTAGGACTTTTGGATTTGCCTCACTCTTAGCCTAAGGACTTTTGACCTAGCCTCACCTATTTAAGGGATTTTTGGCCTTGTCTCACCCATGCCATGAGACTTTTAGCATCTCCTCACCTTCATCAAGGGACTTTTGGCATCACCTCACCCTTATGAGCTCTTTCCCCATCTATAGTCATTCAAGACAACACATTGGTACCAATGCACAACAAGGATCAAGTGGCATGTTATCAAGCATCAAGAATGCATACAAGCACACTAAGACATATATATGCACACAAGAATGCAAAGAGAATGAGGTGGAGAGCTACATTTTAATTTATGCAAGCTCACTTTGCAATTTCTTTCCCATCCTTGGTTTCACAAGAGCACTTAGGTGGAGTAAGGTTCTCTTGACCTAGACAACACAAATAACACACAATCACATCCTTGAATTAAGCCAAGACATTAAACTAAAGCTTATCACATACTTGGTTCTATAATGGATATATTGGTTCCATAAATGACCTATTGAAGCAATTCATATCATTCAAGTGCTAGGCTCTATTCTCTTGTTATTTCTAGACTTCTTGGACTCATTTAAGATCCTTGGAGCCATCACATATTCAATTGCGCTATCGAAAGACCAAGTTGCTTCATAAGGCACCATTAAGGACACCATTATCCCATCTCCCAATCTATAGCTCCTAAATTTTTCCCAATGGTTTCTCCCATCTTCTAATAGCATATAAAGTCCCAAACCAAGGCTAAAACAATTTAAAACATCCCCTAGCCGAATGAACCTAGCTTAGCCAAAATATGCACCATAAGAAAGGTTTATGGACTTTGTGATTTTTCCTTGATGGGAGAGCCACTTGGGAGGCTTTCTAGAGGTCTTAGGAGCTCAAGGGAACATTCAAATAGCCAAGGAAAAATTCACACAAAATCAGATTTTGTAAAACCCTAGAAAGCACTACACTTTTCTAACTTGTTTTCTTTTAATTTTTACTTGAATTTCTTGCCATATTCTTAATCCTTGCACTCTTTTTCCTAGGTTTCTCTCTTGGTTCTGCCCAAAATCCAACCCCTTCTATCCCATCCTAAGTTGGCTGAAACATACAAGAAGAAGGGACAAGAAGAGGCTACCATAGGAATGAGATTTTACCTTATTTTTCCTTAATTTCTTGGATGTTTCTTCCTTTGGTTGGCTTCTCTTCTCCAAACACGAAATTTTCCTCCTCGATCTGACCTCCAAATAGAACCAAATCATTTAAAAAATCTATGGAAAGAAGGGAGGAAGAAAGGAGAACAAGATTAGAGGAAGATGGAGCAAGAAATTCCATGAAATTACCAAGTTTCTCCTTGGCTTTCTTCCTCTTTTTCTCCTCCTTCTTGTGTGCCCAAGAGAGTTGAAGATTTCCTATATTTTGGGTAGAAAGGGTCATGCTTATTAAAGAGGAGAAAAAGGGAGAAAAGTGTGGAACTCTTTAGAACATTCAAGAAATCATAAATTCTAATTTTGCCCTTTCATAAAAGCAATTTCGTTTCGGCTTCGTTTTAACTCCTTTTTTAGAACCGTCTTTTCTATCATAAAATTTGGATTCCCAATTTAATAAAATACCTTTGGAATCACTCAATTTGGAGCTAAAATCTTACCAAACGAATTGGTCAAAGTTTAGATTAATTGACATTGAAAAATATATACCGGAAGAGCTTTACCAGGCTCGGGGCTTCCCATAGTTTTTGGGGCCTCTGAGAATCTTAAGCAACTCAAAACTTTCATTTAAAAAGCCTTCCTATGTGGTTTCCAAAAGTTGCACTTATTTACGAAAATACCATTACGTTTCATCAGTTTCTGTCGTAAATTATTTCTCCATCCAAACTCTGTTTTTCTTTCTGTCTAAGCCTAGAATTATCATTTTTAGAAATCTAGGACTCAACCCAAATTTTTTGGGATATTATCTAGGTTATTTCAAAAGATTTACTTTTATACGGCTCATTTCGTCGTTTTACAAAAATTACGTTCGTTACAACTACCATGGAAAATGTTAGGAAGAAAGCATTCTTAGAGCCATTCTACAAAAGAGAAGCGGAAACAAGGTAATTTTAAAGTGCTTTCTATCACCCAAAACTCTCAAATTAAAATCAAAATAAAAGATTCAAGAAACTTACTTTACTGTTGACCTATAGCGCTAAAATGATGATTTTGCCCTTTAAGATTGTAATACCATATCTATATAAGGCTCAACTCATGGAAAAATTGATATATAACACTGATTTGCATGAGAATAGCACTTTTAGCGACGGTTAATTGTGTTATTAAAAGCTCAATAATTTTATTCATGGCTATATGGACCATGTGAGCTTACCAAATTCATATTCCATTTATAACTCATTTGTTTAACTAGAATTATCACAATTTGAAGCTCAAAATTTAGGTCCAAGCCATAGAACACAAAATCACATCTCACTTTACATTTTGCTATACATTCTATATTTTGATATGAATTTTGGAAAATCATAACTAATTATAGAAAAATCAAAATTATGAAAATTATACCATTCTAGAAAGTTATAGATATCCTCTAACTACCATAAAAATTTTAAATCAAAACTACTATGTTTGCCTCACGAAATTTGATGGAACAGTAACATTGGTCATTGATGCATCTTGCAACTGAACTTAAATTTCAAAAATTCATATCTCCCGCTACAAAGCTTCAAATGTGGTACTCTCAGTGCAATAGAAAGCTTATGATGTTTACTACACGCCTGTAAAATTTTATGAGTATTAGACTTCATTGGGCCTTCGAGCGACACAGAAAAGCAAACTGATCACATGAACAGTAATAGTGACAGTTTCTACATAATTTGGCCAATTTTAAAAAATTATAATAAATCTTTTAGGGCTCCAAAAATGATGCTCTTTGGCTCTGTGAAAAAGTTTAAATGAGATCTATTTGCTTGTCAAATTTTATGCAAAAACTTATCTATTTGGTCAAATTTTAGTTCAGCTCAAAAAAGTGGCTAATTTGGAGTCCATAAAAGGGTCAAGAAGCACCAAATGGCTTTTTCTTCATTCCATAGCCATTTGAGCACATTCAAAAACATAAATGCAACATATAGAAGCATTCCAAATGGTACAAATCATCATGGAAATCATTCTCACCTTTCCACTTAAATTTATACACATGCTCATCAAGACTTATGGATGTCAAAAACTCACATATTCATACATTTGGTTCCAAAATGAATTCATACATTATATTTATATACTTTTACTTATGCTCAATGGTTTACATCTCATGTACATCATATAAATACAAACTTGGACATCAAAATGCATAAATTTCTTATTCTATTGTCGAAGTTCCATTCTTCAAGGTGCTTGGCCTCCATTTTCCTACTCCACTTGAATCACTTAGACATGGTTAAACATATGTAGAGGAAAAGTGAGATTCAAAGAATCCCAATAGCTCTTTTACCATTTCAAGCATACATATATGGCACATTTTCAAGTCAAAGAATGCAAGCATGTACTAAAGTCTCTTATAAGCATACATTAACATTTTCTCTTGTCATATAAATTCATACATTGTCAAACATAGGCTCTACGGGTTTTTGGTCTAGCTTCATCCTATTTCCTTAGAACTTTTGGATTTGTCTTATCCACTTTAGGGACTTTTGACTTAGCCTCATTCTTGTTGGGAATTCTGGGACACGCAGTAGAAAATGAAAACCCTGAATCCCTTCCCATAGATCCATCAATGTTGTTTAAAACAAGTAGATCTAGAAATATTTACCTTTTACCATTGGATCTCAAGAACTAATCTTCAGATCTGCTCTTTCTACTGATATCCACATGAATGGTTGTTCAACTTGAACGGCATGCTAGTGCCTTTGACCAATGTCCGTACACATTCTTGATAGAGAAGACACTCTCCTCTTTCTCTCTCTAGGTGACCGTGTAGTGTCTGTACACAATCCGTACACACACTCTCTCTAGGGTTTTTTCTTTTGTTCTATAGTTCTAAGAAACCCAAGCCTCCTCCTTTTTTTATTATAGAGATATATTATTAGGATTTCAGATATATTTGATTAATTTAAAATACATTATTTTAAATCAAATCAAATCAAATCTTAATTAAATATATTAATTTAAATTTAAGTCTATCTAATAGATTAAATTTAACTAATTATTTAATCTAATCTAGAACTAAATTCAAATATTAGTTTAAATTTAAATATATCTAATAAACTTAAATTTAAAACTAATTGATTTAAATTAATTAAAGGATATATATTTTTTAAACATATAAATATATATATAATTATATTTCAAATTTTATATAAAATATATATTTATTTATTTATAAAATTCTTTCACCCTAAATTAAATGTGACATTCATTGAATCTAAACGTAATTTTAGATTTAATGAATTTGGATATTTTAGTTTAAGTTGACTCATTCTTGTGTGTAACCCTATAGACCCATATGACATTGGCAGTGGGCTAATAACACTATTTGACCTACAAGTCACAAACGATCTCTAGCAAAATATTGTGACTACCCAAATCATATAGGGATCGGTGATCTAATGCAACCTATCATATAACTCTACCACATCCCTTTTGTCACATGATATCTAGATCAAGTATAAGGCATGAAAACATCATCCTCATCTTACTTGATTGTCGCTTTCTTAATCTATGTGCAGACTGACAATACAAATGAAAACCCTTCCATTTGAGCACGACCATGCATTTCTCAGTCTTACTCATCGAGGGGCCCAGAGATATCTCTCTATTATTCAGAGGGACAAATCCTATATTGACCACTCATCTTCTTCTACATGAATTTTACTATACCCGATCATAGCCTTTATGATCACCCGTTTAAATATGACTTTTGACTATGCCAAAAAACAGTGTTATTCATGTTGGAAACTATGGTGATCTCAAGTCTAAGGGCTCGATGACATAGTTATATATGAGATACGCTTATGACTTAATCCATGTAGTTATCTCATAACGGGTTGATCCAATATCTTGTTCCCTAACGAGTGCCTATGATTTTGATTCGCATCTATATACATTATTCACATATAATCATCAATCAAAATTATACTAGTCTTAGTTCATCATCATTTCCACAATGATGATCGACTAGGGATATTTAAAATAATCAATATGATTTATCCAAGGATATTATTATATAGAACATGTAAAAATATAATAATGTAATAAAAGAAAACTCTTATTTCTTAATAAAGTACAATGTTTGCAATACAATGATTGGCCTAGGGCATAATCTCCAACAATTCTTTCTTGAGATTTTTGGCTTTGCCTCACTCATTTTTAAGGACTTTTGGCAACTCCTCATCTATTCTAAGGGACTTTTGGCACAACCTCACCCATTCAAGCTATCTTGCATTCAAAACATATCTTCAAGAAGCATAATGGTACCATAAATAAATTCAATGGCTATAGATATATCTCATGGTTCAAACATACACACAAGCATCGAATGACAGTTAAACATCCAAGACATGCATGTAAGAAAAGATAGAGAGCTACCTTGAATTAAGAATCTCAACTTCCTTCCTTGGATTTTCTTTTCCCCTTCTCAGCCTCACACACACAACTAAGTGGGGCTTGATTCACTTGGCCAAGACATATTAAATGAGATACAATTACATCATTGGAGTAAGTTCTAGCTTCATACAAACTCAATGCAAGCTTACTTTATTCTTTGGCATGGTCATAGTTCCATATAAGTGCATAATAAAGCAACTCCTAGGATTCATAATCTTGGCTCCAATTTTTCATTCAATCTAAGTCTCTTGACTCTATTTAGACTCCTTAGAGTCATCACAAATTAAATTCAAGGAGCTTAGACTCAAGTTTTTTATTTATATCTTAAAAAAGAACCTAAACCTCTATCTCACAAACCATGACTTCTAAATTTAAATCAATGCTTCTTTTGATGTTTATTAATCATATCTAGGCCATTCCTATCCTTAAAATCAAAGAAAAATCCCCCTAGATGCTTGCTCTCTACTTAGGCTGAGACATGAAGCTACCAAGGGACTTATGGAGTTTGCGTGATTTTTCTTAGGGAATTGGCACTTGTAAAACTTCTTAGATATCTTAAGAACTCATACATACTCTTACATAAGCTAGACTATCCTTAGAAAGCTTCAAGAATGGCTTAGTGCAACAAAAACTCTAAGTTATACAATTTGAATTCTAAAACTTTTCTTTTAAATCTTATTGCATATACTTGTTTTTCATACTCTAAAACCCTTGTTTCTTCCTTGGTTTGGTCAAAATTCATCTCCTCCCAGGTGGTCTAAGTTTGGCTGAAACTATGCATGGGAGAAGAAGCAAGAAGAAGGAACAAAATCCATGGAAGTTTACCTTATTTGCAAGCTTTTCCAAGGAGCTTTCACTTGCTTTTATTCTCTCTTTCAAAGTCTCTCCTCTTCTCACTGAACCAGCTATGAATCATCCTCAAATCAATCATCAAAACCATAAGAAAAAAGAGGGGAACAAGGTTAGTGAAGGAAGAAGTATGAAAAACTATAAATTTTCTTACCTTTTTCCTGGGTTTTTCCTTCCTTTTCTTCTCCCTCTTGGTGCTCCTCCTTAAGCTGGTCTCACTTCTAGTTTGGGGTAGAAATAAGTTTGGTTAAGAATGAGGGAGAGATGGGGCGTGACATATAAGAAGGGAGGCTACTTAAAACACCTTTCAAAAATTTCCATTTTGTCCCTTTTTCTTGGTTCTTTCTATTTGAGCTCATTTCAACTCTTTTTTTAAAACCATATTTTCCATTATACAATTTAGGTCCTTTAATTCATAAAATGCCTTTGGGTTCACCTAAATTAGATTTAAAACCTTCCCGAACGAATTAGTCAAAGTTTCAATTAATTGACACTCTAAAATATAAACCAAATGGGTTTTAACCATTTTAAAGGTTCTTATAGTTTTTTGGACCTCTGTGATCATGAGAAACTCAATTTTCTCATTTAAAAATTCCTCTTTTGAGTTTTCTAAAAGTTTCCTAAAATTATAAAAAATGCCACTCTATTTTCGTCAATTTTTATTTAGCTATTTTGGCTCCGGTTTTAAGGCACCTCTAGCCTTGTATCTTTATTTTTAGATGTCTAGATTATTACTATAATTTTATTAGGTCTGTAATCATTCAATTTAAAGGACATCCTTTAGTAATCTACTTAGTTTACAACTTTTAAAATGACAAATGTTACATTTCTCTCCCTTTTAAATGAAATTTCATTCTCGACATTTAGATACATACCTTATAGAAATAGTTCTAGATACTTCTTTCTCATTTCTTCTTCTAGCTCTCAAGTAGCTTCCTCAGAAGATAGCCCCTTCCAAACCACCTTTACCAATGGTATTGCCTTATTCCTTAACTACTTTAACTTAACATTCATAATCCGATTTGGTGATACTATATAAGATAGATTATCTTGTAATTGCATATTCTCATATTTTATGACATGTGAGGGGTCAGGCTAATACTTTTTAAGTTAGGATACGTGGAAGACATAATGTACTTGGGTCAGGTTTGGGCGAAGGGCAAGTCTGTAGGCTATAGGTTCAACTTTATTAAGAATTTGAAATGGACCTATGTATTTTGGACTGAGCTTTCTACTCTTTATGGACCTACCTATCCCTGTGACTGGAGACACTCTAATAAACACGTGGTCTTCAACCTCAAACTCTAATAAACTTCTTCTTTTATTTGTATAACTTTTTTGCCTACTTTGCACTATTAGGAGTTCCTTTCTGATGGCTTCTATTTGTCTAAACGTTTGGTCCACTAATTATGGGCCTATAAGGCTCCTCTCTCCTAGTCAATATAACACACTGGGGACCTATACTTCTTCCCATATAATGCCTCGTACGATACCATCTAAATATTAGATTGATAACTATTATTATAGGCAAACTCCGCTAGAGACAAATAGGTATCCTAGTTATCTTTTAATTTAAGACACAAGCCCTCAATATGTCTTCTAGGATTTGGATGGTTCTTTCTGTTTCACCATCTGTCTGAAGGTGATAGGTTATACTGAATCTTAATCTGGTTCCTAAGGCATCCTATAATTATCTTCAAAAATTCAAAATGAATCTGGGATTTCTATCTAATACTATACTCCTAGAGACACCGTATAGTCTCATTATTTCATTTATGTATAGTTGGGTTAATTTATCTAGGATATAAGCAGCTTTCATTGCTAAGAAATGTGTTAACTTGGTTAATCTATCCATTATCACCCATATAGCATCATGCCCCAATGATGTTCAGGGTAAACCTATAACAAAGTCTATAGCTGTGCTATCCCATTTTCACTCAAGGATATCTAGGGACTAAAGTAACTTAGCTGGCTTCTAGTATTCTATTTTAACTTTTTGACATACTAAACACCGTGAGACATACTTAGCTATATCCATTTTCATCCCAGGCCACCAAAACATTTTCTTCAAGTCATGATACATTTTGTTACTACCTAGATGAATGGTATATTTACTTTTGTGTGCCTCTTCTAATATCTTTTCTCTTAATTCTAAATCTTTAAGCACGTACAGCTGATTCCTGTATCATATCACTCCATCATTAGACAGATTGAAAACTGAAGTACTACCCTGGGACATCTAGGTTCTCATTTTTCTCACATACTTATCTGTTTGATGGGCTTCTCTTATTTGATCGCTCAGGTCATTTTCTATTTGGGTTTCACTCATCATTAACTTTTCGAAATACATCTGACATGAGAGATTCATATCTCTAAATCTCTCAATAAGTTCCTACTCTCTTAACATCATGTAGGCCATATGTATGGATTTTCTTCTCAGTGCATATGCAACCCCATTAGCCTTACTTGGATGGTATCTGTAACAACCCTAATTCCTAATTATCGTAATTAAGATTAATTGCATAATCAATAATTAGAAATCAAGGTGTAAAGCCATAATAATTAATTAAAATAAGAAAAAGGTGGAAAATTTTGAACCTTGATATTATTAAGGTTATTAGTTAAGCAACCACAACTAATTGAATCCATAAGTGATCATAATTATCAGTTAAGACCTTTGATTCATCATACTATTGATTTTCACTCACAAAACCCCTTATTAATGTTCTCAAGTTATTTCATAACCTTAACATAGTGAAATTCAAGGCTTCTAAGTCAAAAATAAGAGTTTGGGAATCTTTGTTGCAACTTAGACTTCTCTTACCACAGCTACAGCTAAGTTAGTTATTGAAACCTAAAAACTAAGTTTGGAGGCTCCCATCGTGACTTGGTATATCCATGCTGCGACGTAAGTGACTACTAGAGCTCAAAATCAACAATTTGAACCTTGTGTCATGACTCAGGGCTTCTGCATCGTAGTGAATGTGGTCTTGGGATCTACTATTCATACTCTTTGTGACTCTTATTACAGCGTGACTATGTGGCGCCACAGGAGATATGCCTCTTGGAACCTTCAACTTAATTTATTCAAATTGCGCCGCAACAAAAGTACCTGTGTCGCAGTGAAGTTATATTATATTGCTCTCCCTAGGTAAAATTTTAGTCTTATGCCATGATGAGATGTCTTGTGCTGTAGCACTCTTTGCCTCTAACTAACTATTGGTGGCGACTTAAGGTGTTTTAGTTGCAACTCAACTTTCTCCTGCACCTAAACTCTCCCAATTTCATCATAAACACTATAACACTCCCTTTAATGGCATTCTAAGGTCATTCTACCTTAATCTACAAGGTTTTAAAAGTATCCAACTGCCTAATTTACTCAGCATGTCTACCATTACCAACTTAAATCCTAGATGTCAATTCCTACACATTTACTATCATACATCAACAATTTATATATCAATGATAGCAAAAAAGATTCATATCTTTTAACATTATCATTTAAATATAAATTCCAATATAGGCTCCATGCATTACTAGTTTAAGTCAACAATTCAGGTATCATATGATTATATTCTTAGATAATAGACCATATTCTAGGATCAACAAGGTTCTATATCAAATATATAAGTGCATACATCAAATTTCAAGTTGTAAAGAGTCTAACTCCCTATTAGTTACATCATTGTTTTCTAGTACCCCAAAATACCTATACTTGGCAACATGCTTACATAATGATGATGTTATACAAAAGAATATCAAAATTAGCATCTATTATAAATTAGATCCATCCAAGTGTAGAATTTCTCACACATAGTCTTAACTCATGGATGTTCATCAACTTGCTTCCCTTTATCTTTACTCGAAGGACCTTCACTTGAAATAGTTAGCCCATAAAACAGGATGAGATACAAATCTTAGTAATCGAAAGAAAATTTCATTCATATATTCTAATTTAATTAACATAAGTAGATGAAATCAAATAGGCATAAAAAAAATACTAGTCGTATCAATAAATGAAACAATTAAGCTATCAGTGACTACTATCCCATACTAGCAATCATATTTTCACATATTGAAGGCCATTAACATTGGGAGAGGCCCATCCACGGTACCAACTCCTCAATGAGCACAACTTGAGCTCAGTGCTAATAAGGGTCTGATCACAACCCAGTGCTCAATTGAAGTACAATGTAGGGGTGGCAGCTATAGTGATCGTATAGTGTCCATATTTCCATACAATATCTGTACACTGTACATACGCTTTCTCTCTCTAAGGTTTTTCTTTTGTTCTGTAGTTTAAGGAAACCTAAGCTTCCTACCTTTTTATAGAGATATCTTATTAGGGTTTCAGATATATTTGATTAATTTAAAATACATTATTTTAAATCAAATCAAATAATCAAATTTGAATTAAATAAATTAGTTTAAATTTAAGTCTATCTAATAGATTTAAATTTAAAGTAATTATTTAATATAAATTTAAAACTTAAATATATATATTTCAAATTTTATAAATTATATATATAACAAATATATATATATATATTTATTTATTTATTTATAAAATTCTTTCACCCTAGATTGAACGTGACATTCATTGAATCTAAACACAATTTTAGATTCAATAAATTTGGATATTTTAGTTTGAGTTGACTTGTTCTTGTGTACGACCCTATAGGCCCGTATGATGTTGGCAGTAGGCTAATAACACTATTTGACCCACAAGTCACAAGTGGTCTCTAACAAGACATTGTGACTACCCAAATCATATAGGAATCAGTGATCCGATACAACTTTTCATATAACCTTATCACATCTATTTTGTCACACGATATCTAGATCAAGTATGAGGCATAGAAATGTCATCCTTATCTTACTTGATCGTCGCTTTCTCAATGTACATGCAAATTGATAGTACAAATAGAAACCCTTTCATTCGAGCACGGCCACACATTTCTCAATCTCACTTATCGAGAGGCCCAAATATATCTCTCTATTAATCAGAGGGATAAATCCTATCTTAACCACTCATCTTCTTCTACATGAATTCCACTATACCTGATCATAAAGGTTATGACCACTCATATCACCCAATTAAAGATCACTTTTGACTATGCCAAAAAATAGTATTCCTCATATTGGAAACTATGGTGATCTCAAGTCTAAGGACTCGGTGATACAGTTATATATGAGATACGCTTATGACTTAATCCATGTAGTTATCTCATAACGGGTCGATCCAGCATCTTGTTCCCTAATGAGTACCTATGATTTTGATTTGTATCTATATGCATGATTAACACATCTTTAATTAATTAAAATCATACTAGTCTTAGTTCATCATCGTTCCCACAATGATAATCGACTAGGGATATTTAGGATAATTAATATGATTTATCCAAGAATATTATTATATAGAACATGCAAAAAATATAATAATGTAATAAAAGAAAACTCTTATTTCTTAATAAAGTACAATGTTTGCAATACAATAATTGGCCTAAGGCACAATTACCAATAACTCCCACTTGCATTAGGCCCAATCGTTGATGTACCTAATACCCATTGACCTAACATGACGTTTATGCTTTGCCTGTACAAGCGATTTAGTAAGTGGATCAGCAACATTATCATCAATTAATACTTTACATATCTTTATATCACCCCTATCAATGATTTCTCTGATGGGGTGATATCGCCTGAGTATATGTTTGGTGCTTTGATATGACCTAGGCTCTTTAGCCTATGCTATAACACCATCGTTGTCACAAAATAGATCTATTGGATTTGAGATAGTAGGCATCACTCTTAGTTCAGTGATGAACTTCTTAATCCAAACGACTTCCTTAGCTGCATTTGATGTTGCTAGGTACTAAACTTCTATTGTAGAATCAGCTACTGTACTTTGCTTGAAGCTCTTCCAGCTGACTACTCTACCATTCAAATAGAATACAAATCCTGATTGCGATCTAGAATCATCCTTGTCGTACTGGAAACTTGCATCTGTGTAATCATTTACAACAAGCTAGTCTTCCAATCCTCCATATACCAAGAATATATCCTTAGTCCTTCTTAAGTATTTCAGGATATTCTTGATAATAATCCAGTGACTCTCACCTAGATCTGACTGATATCTACTAGCCATACTTAAGGCATATGAGACATCAGGTCGAGTGCATAATATAGCATACATAATAGATCTAATGGCCAAGGCATATGGAATCTTGCTCATGCAATCTCGCTTATTATGTGTACTAGGATACTGAGTCTTGCTGAGATTGATGCCATGAGACATAGGTATATAACCCCTTTTTGAATCTTGCATATTAAACCTATACAATACTTTGTCTATGTAAGTGCTCTGACTTAGGGTGATTAGCCTATTGGATCTATCTCTATAAATCCTTATCCCTAATATGTAAGTGGCTTTGCCTAAGTCTTTTATTGAGAAACACTTTCCTAATCAAGTATTGACATTCTACAAGGTAGGAATGTCATTTCTAATGAGTAGGATATCATCAACATAAAGCACTAGAAATACAATTATACTCCCACTAACCTTTTTGTAAACATAAGGTTAATCAATATTTTGGATAAATCCAAAATCTTTGACTACTTCGTCAAAGTGATTATTCCAACTTCGAGATACTTATTTCAACCCATAAATGGATTTTTAAAGCTTGTAAACCTCCCAGAATCCTCTGTGTGACGACCCTAACTTCTATTCATTATGATTAAGGTTAAATAAGTGATTAATAATTATGAATTGGGGTTATAAGATATTATGACTAATTATACTCAGAAAATACAGGGAAATTTGAACCTCAATATTATTAAAGTCATCAACTAACTAATTACAAGTATTCATGTACACAAGGGGAGTAAATGCTTATTTATAGGCCTTTGATTCTATTACCCATTAATTCCAACTCATAAGAATCTTCTACCAATATTTCTAAGACATTCTTTGAGGTCACTATATGAAACACTAAGATTTCTAGGTGAATATAAGGGTTTCAGGATGTTCGCTGTAGCTAAATTTTTTTTAGCCGCGGCCAATTGCTCTTAGGTTCACTCCTTACATTGTCACTATTTTTGCCGTGGCGAGTTGGACCTTCGCCGCGGCTAACCTACATGGCGCCGCGATGAGGAAGCCTTCTGGAACCTACCTCGCTCACCTCTCACTATTGGCCATGGCCAATTCTTCCTTTCGTCGCAGCTAATTTCTCTCTAGAACGCCTGGCAAATTCTCAGAAAAGTTTGCCACAGCCAATTCCCATTTAGCCGAAGCGAATTATGCTCTAGACGACTCCCAGTTTTGCCTCTTACATTTTGTCATAGCTAATTCCACTTATCGCCGTAGAAATTACTCTCTGGTACTCTCCCTGGGTAACTTTGCCTCTATTGGCCACGGCTAACCCTATTTTGGCCGTGGTGAAATGCCTTCTGATCCTACAACTCCTAAAATCTTGTCCATACTCTCCACTCTCCCTCCATTGACACCCTAGAGCCACTCTACCTTAATTGTGGGGCTTTAATAGCTTTCATTAGCCTAATTTACCCAGCTAATCTATCATTACTAGTTCAAGATTTAAGAGTCAATTTTTTTTCTCCAATTACCCTCTATCGGTAAGTTTGTAGAGTAACGATAGCAGGAACTCATGAATTATCAGTAGTTATCATTCGATACACAATCAGTGGGGGTTCTATACATCAATGGTTCATATCAACATCTAAAATATCACATGATTACATTTCCAATAGTAAGCCATATCATAATTCAACAAAGTTCACAGCAGATATTATAAATCCATACATCAAATACCAAACTAAAGTAAGGCCTACTCCTCAATAGATATATGCTATATTATCAAAATACAGACTCTTACACTTGGCAACATGATTACATGATGATGCTATACAGAGGTTAACAAAATTAGCATATACTATATTCTACTCAGACCAAGTGTAGCTCCCCGCACCAGGCCTCAGCTCATGGATGGTCATCCAATTGCTTGCTCTTATCTTTACCCAAAGGACCTTCACCTAAAATTATAATCCCATGAAACGGGGTGAGATGCAAATCTCAGTAACCAAGGCAAATTCTATCATATATTCTAGTTCAATTAACATAAATGCATGATTTCACATAGGCATTAGAAAATATACCAGTCACATCAATAAATGAAACAATTAGGCTATCATGATTACTATCTCATACTAGCAATCATATTTCCACATGTTAAAGGCCAATAACACCAGGAGAGGCTCGTCCACGGCACCCACTCCCTAATGAGCACAACCAGGGCTTAGCGCATCTTGGGTTTGATCATAAACTGGTACCCGATCGAAGCACATGTATGGGTGGCAGCCACACTACAGCTCTACCATGGACTCACAAGGTCTAATCACAATACAATACATAGCAACCAATTCATTCAACATTTCAAATCATTCATGTACAGCAAATATGAAATTAATATATATATATATATATATATATATATATATATATGCATGGAATTAATATAGTCTTAGTTACCTCACTTGTAGGCAATTTGACAAAAGCCACCAGTGGTACAAAAATCTCCCCAGCCACTACTAATTCCCAAAATTCAAAATAGAGGTATCCTCTATCAGAAACTTCAATATATCACCCTAAATCCTAAGCAAATTCGTGAAAGATTAATACCCATACTATAATCCAATTATTAAGGTCTCAAACCAGCAGAAATATCTCAAAAAGAAGAGTTTATACTTATCTAATGTCAGCCCTAGCCTTAACCTACGAAATTTCACCATGGCACCCCAAACAACCACATTTCAAATTTTGGGTATGGTGAAAATACTCCAAATGAAAAACTAATCAGTCCAAAATGAAGAAAAAGAGAAGGGGATTAAGTTATGTAACTATTACCTTAGCTGATTTTGAGCTTAGAAGTAAGAAATGGTGGATTTCTTGCCCCAAACCCTAGCCTCCCTTCAAATCTCCAAAAATGAGTTTTGTGTGTGTGTTTCAGCAAAATGTGGAGGGGTTAAAGTGTTTAGGGTTTTAGTTGGGTTTAAGTTAGGTCAAGTATGGGTCATGGGCTAACCCAAAGGTCTAATTGCAAGTGGGTTCTGATTTAAACCTTGTTGGGCCAGCTTTAATCTCTTGGGCTGCGAAAATTTAATTGGGCCAGACCAAGTTTGAAGGACTCAATTGATTTGGGTCTGCATAAGGGTTATTGGGCCAATTATAAGAGTCTATAAAAGGTGGATCTTAGGCCTCTATCACATTGAATCAGATTGGGTCTGCACCTAACTTATTAGGCCTCCATTAACCTTTTATCATGATTTTCTACATTAATTTAGGCCTAGGTAAAGCTTCTATCCCAATTAAACCTCCAACTTATATTAATAATTTATCTCTCTAAAATTTTCATTCACTTAACTTACTCGATTATTCTATATTAATTATTCTTAATTAACCCAAATCCATGATTAACACCTTAATTAATTTTGGGGTGTTATACTCTAGAAGTAGAAAACCTTCAAGTTGTATCATGTATACATCTTCAAGTAACTTCCTATTAAGGAATGTTGTTTTGACGTCCATATGCTAGATCTCGTAATCATAGTATGCTGCAATAGCAAGAAAGATCTTGATTGATTTAATCATAGTAACTAGCGAAAAGGTTTCATCATAGTCTATACCATGGGTTTGTTTGAATCCTTTTGTAACCAATCGTGCTTTGAAGGTATGCACTTGGCCATCCATGTTGATTTTCTTCTTAAAAACCCATTTACACCCAATGGTTTTTATACCTTGGCCCATATCTGATTATCATATATGGATTGTATCTCACCCTTCATGGCTTCTAGCAGTGTCTCAGAGTCCAATCCCACTATAGCTTCTTGATAGGTAGTTGGCTCATCTTGATCAACGAGCAACACATCATGACTTTCAATTAAAAGAAATCCATATCTTTGAGGCTGATGTCATGTCCTATCAAACCTTCGTGGGCCTTGTGTTACTTGAGTAGGCTCAAAAACTTGTTATGAGTCTTTTCATTTTTTTCATCTCTGGCTCAATGCAATTTTGTGGCTCTTGAACTTCTTCAAGATGTATCTTACTCCCACTGGTTCTCTTAGAGATAAATTCTCTTTTTAGGAAGATATAATTTTGAACAATAAACAATTTATTCTCATTGGGATTATAGAAGTAGTATCCTTTAGTTTCCTTAGGATACCCCATAAAAAGGCATTTTATAAATTTGGGTGCTAACTTATCTGAGGCTTGTTGCTTAACATATGCCTCGCATCCCTAAATCTTGAGAAAAGCTAAACTAGGCTTCTTCCCAGTCCATATCTCATATGGGGTCCTTTCAACCGCCTTAGATTGTACACGATTTAGTGTGAATGCAACTATTTCTAATGCATAGCCCCAAAAGGATAGTGGAAGATCTATTTGACTCATCATAGATCGAACCATATCTAATAGGGTTCAATTCTTTCATTTATAAACACCATTCCATTGTGGTGTTCCTGGTGGGGTCAATTGTGAGATAATTCCACAATTTCTAAGATAGTTAATAAATTCTTGGCTCAAATATTCACCACCTTGATCAAATCGAAGTGCTTTTATGGATTTGCCAAGCTGATTTTGTACCTCATTTTGGAAGCTTTTGAACATTTCAAAAGATTCAGATTTGTATCTCATTAAATAGATGTATCCATATCTACTATAGTCATCTATAAAAGTAATGAAGTAGAAGTGATCACCTCTGGCAGCGGTACTTAGTAAACCACATACATCGGTATGTATTAAGCCTAATAGGTCAGTGGCCCTCTCACTATGCCCAGTAAAAGGTGCCTTAGTGATCTTTTCTAATAAACAAGATTCGTAGGTATCAAATGATTCAAAATTAAATGAGTTGAATAGTCCATTTTGATGGAGCTTTGAAATGTGTTTCTCATTTATATGGCCTAGATGATAGTGCCATAGGTAGGTCGAATTCAAATTATTTGACTTGATCCTCTTGGTAGTTACTTTATAGATATTTTCATTATTGGGAATTTCAAGGTTCAACTAATAATGACCACTATACAAATCACCATCTGCATAAAAGATGTTATTAAAATAAATAAAACATTTATTATTCCCAATAACTGAAGTAAAACCTTTCTTATCTAAATAAGAAAGTGAAACAATGTTTTTACTCAAAGTAGAAACATAATAGCAATTGTTCAAAACAAATAAAAGCCCACTGGGCAAAACTAATTCATAAGTGCCTACGGCTAAAGTAGTAACTCTTGCTCTGTTTCCAACTTGTAGGTCTATTTTGCCCTTTTTTAGCTTTCTACTCCTTTTAAGACCTTACACATTTGTATAAATATGAGTTCTACATGCAGTATCTAATACTATGTAGAAGAAGTAGAAAGATTAATTTCTATAATGTAAATACCTGAAGTAATAGCCCTACTATTCTTCTTATTCTGTAGATCTTCCAGGTAAAGCTTGCTGTTTCTCTTCCAATGACTGGGCTCATTACAAAAGAAACAAAGTCCTTCCTTGGGAGGCTTTGCCTTCTTGTCTTCAAGCTTAGGTTTGGGCTTAGGCTTGTTTTGGTCCTTAGACTTATTATCTGGGCCCTTCCCTTTCCCTTGATTTTGCCTTTCTTTTTCATTCCTTTTCTTTTCTAAACCATTAAAATAGTGCTTGGCTTTTTCTTGATATTTTGCTCAGCAGTTTTAAGCATTGAATGCAGTTTAGAAATTGATTTCTTCATGTTGTTCATATTATAGTTCATGACAAACTAATCATAACTTTTCAGTAGTGAGTTTAAGATCAAACCTGTAGCTAGCTTGTAACATCTGGTCCCTCCATAAACGTGAGAAACACAATGTTCGGTTTCTCCGTAAACGTCAGAAATGGGCCAAATATAAAAGAAAGTCCTTGAAATAGAAAGAATTTGGGCCAACTAAAATTATAATAAAATTTTAAATATTAGAAAATGAGGATATGAGGTTTAAGATGCCCAAAAACTAGAGTCAAAAGAGGTCAAAAAATTTACTGAGGGAAGTAGGGGTATTTTTGCAATTTTTGAAAAATTTGGGAAACTCATAGGAGGGCTTTTTAAACAAAAAATTTAAGCTTTCTAGGGTTCTCAGAGGCCTTGAATGCTATGGGAACCCCTAAAACGGTTGAAACCCCTCCGGTGAGCGATTTCGATTGTTGGTTGACCGAAATTTTGACCGAACTGTTCGAAATGGGTTTAGATCCTTTTTGAGTGATTCCAAAGGCAATTATTATGATTAAGAGCCTAAGGAATATGATAGAAAAGACAAATTTCAAAAAAGAGTTGAAACGAGCCCAAACGAACAAAACTATAAAGAGGGACTAAATTGCAAATTTGAAAAATTGCTTAAATGAATCCCTAGCTTATAAAAACACCCCTCCTTTGCTCAGATCTCCTCACCCACTCTCTCACACGTTAAAACATAAGTAAGAAGGGCTGAGAGTGGCGCACAAGAAGGGAGGCCAAGGAAGGAAGAAGAAGCTTTAAAAAGTGTAAGTTTTAGCTACTTTTTCCTACTCCTTGCCTTGTTAAACCTCTTCCCCTCCTTTCCTCCTCTCTTCCTATGGACTTAGTGAGATGTTTGGTTCTATTTTGAGCCCAGAACTGAGGGGGAAATTTCAAAATTCAAGGAGAGGGTTGAAGCAAGGAAGAGATCTCTTGAGAAAAGCTTGGAATCAAGGTGATTTTTCTATCTTGGTTGCTTCCTTTTTTCTTGCCCTTTGTGTATGGAGTTCTGCCAGAATAGAACCATCTTGAGGGGAGGCTTTTTGTCCAGAAATAAGAAGGAATTGTGGGTTTTAGACCATGAGGAGTTAGTAGATGCAAGGAGATTGGAAGAAAAGCTAATGAAAAGCAAGTTAGGAAAGTGTAGAGCTCTTGGACACTTTGTAAAAATTGATTTAATCCATGAATTTTCTTGCATGTGTAAATATTTATTTGAGTTTCTAAGACCCTTAGGAAACCTCCCAAGTGTCTTCCCTATCAAGGAAAAATCAAAAAGCCCATGGACTCCTCCTCCCTCCATCAATTCGACTAAGACAGAACCATTGGGGTAGGGGCTGTTTTAATTTGTTTTAGCCTTGTTTTAGGACTTCTTATGATGGTAGAAGGTGGGAGGAACCCTTGGAAAAAATTTAGAACTCCTAGAAATTGATTTGGTGCCTTAGGTTCCATATTATGACCTAAAGAAGCAACATGATGCTAGGCCCTTCGTTTTAATGATGTGATAACTCCAAGAGGTTTAAAAGGAGTCAAGAATCATATTTGAAAGGAAAGAATGAGGCCTAGAAGTCCCTTGAGGGGTGTTGCTTCATTAGGTGCCATTATGGACCATAATGAAGTCTATAGAGTAATCTAGTGGTTTATCAAGTTATGTAGCCTTAGAATGTGTTTTATGAACCTAATCAGCTCCCATAAATTATATCTAGGCCAAGAGGAACCTTTCCCACACTTTTGTGGTTGCGTAGCCGAAAAGAGGAACTTAAATTCAAAGAGAAAAGTGTGTGAATTGGTGCAAGGTAGCTCTCTCCACCTTCTCTCAAGCATGGATGTGTGTTTAGCTTGTTTTAGAATATGTGTATGTGTATTTTCAAGCTTTGAAAAGTATGCTAGCATGCCTTTATATGCCATGATGCTTGATACCATGTTATGTTTTCAAATGTTTACATGATGTTTGTATGAGTTTGCTTGAGTGTGGAGAGGCCAAGAACTCTTCCCTTTGGTGAGGATGAGCCAAGAACCATTGAGCTTAGTTGAGACAAAGTAAAGAGTCTCCCAAAAGCAAAGTAGGCTCCCAAGAGTATAGTTGAGTCGAAAGCTCTTAAAGAATGGGTGAGGCAAGTCCAAAATCCATGAAAAGAAGTGTGAGGCCAATCCAAGCACTTTGTGAGCTCTTGGATGTTTTGTATGATTGATTCACATGCCAAGATTGTTTTTAAAATATGCATGTCTCACATTTTCACCATGCATGCATTTGAAAAGCTTGCTTTGCACATATTATGTATGATTAAATGGGAGATGAGCTATTGGGATTCTTTGAATCTCACCCCCTCCTCTCCAATGATCTCACATGCTAGGTGAACCAAATGGATATGCCAATGGGAGCCAACAACACTAGAGGAAGGAGATTGACATTCATATGTCTAGTTTTTGCTTTATGGAACCATAATGATGTTCAATGATATATATGAATATTGTAAATGGCATATGACCCTTGAGACACATGTAATTATGCTATTCTATGATGTAGAAATGAGAATATGTGTTATGTGAATGATGGAATGTGAATTGAGCATGTATAGTAAAGATAACTTCATGAATGAGTTTATGGAAATGTGCATAAGTGTGGGTTAAAAGGCCAAAATGAGATGCATGAGGTTTGGGACCATTTGGGCAGCTCACACAAGTCTCAAATGTACTTTTAGACTTGCCCAAAAGGTGCCACAACCAAGGGAAGGCCATTTGACAAATTTGGTACTTCATATGGAGCCAAATTTGACCATAATGGAACCCTATGTCACTTTTTGGCCAAAGGAGCTAGTCTTGATTTGATATTTGTCATGAAATTAGATCTCCTTGAGAGCTTTCTGGGAAGCTAAAGGATATAATTTTTGGAGGTCTAGAGAATATTTGATGAATTTTCAAATTTAGGAGTTTTTATGGATTCTAGTATGTGCACTGTTCATACTGGCAGTTTGATTTTTTGTGTCACTTGATGGCCAAATGGTTCCTAATGCTTATGAAATTTTACATGAATAAAGTAGAGGTTATAAGTTTTCTGTGGCCACTGAGATCACCTCATTTGGAGGTCTGAACAAAGAGTTATGCATTTTTGAAGTTTGCTGTCAGTAACAGTGGCGCCTCCAGAGTTCAGTTACTATTCCATAAGTTCCTAATGGCTAAACATATCTGTTTCATTCTAGAATTATTTTAGTATCAAGTTAACATTTTTATCTTTCCAGAATGATCAAATTTGTGTGATTTCAATTTTTATAGAATTAGTTATGAATTTTAGAAGTTTGTATCAATAATCTGAACAGTAGCCAGCGACCTCAGTAGATTTTCGGATGTCAAACGTTCTCCATGATGAATGTTGTGGTTTGGGTATATTTTTAGTGTGAAGTAGACATCTGAAGCTTCCCATAATGGCAAAGAACACATGATTTTAATTTTGTTAGAATTAGTTATGATTTTCTAAAGTTTGTGACAGAAAAGAGGAAATTCTAGCCGAAAATGTAAACATGGATTTTATGTGTTCCTTTGCTTTCCACGAGTTGTAGGCCAAATTTGATTATGGAAATGAGTTGTACTCATGTGTTTGAGTATGAGAATGTGATGGTTGTGTTCAGATTGCCCATGAGACTCCGAAAGAAAAATTTTACCCGTAGAGAAATGTATTTTAATTCATAACTCCCTATGCCATTATATTGCTTCCATAGAACAAACATAAGATGAGGCATGGAAATTGCATGAATTGAGTCCTAAAAGTATGGTGTTACATAGCTCCTGGCTCGTATGAAATCCAAGCCTTTCAAGGTGATCAATATAACCTTTCATTTTTAAGACATGAGCGATAACTGATGCACCTTCAGTCATTTTGCAGGAATGTGAGGCCTAGTTTCATACCTTTCTTGTCTCGCCTGTTGTTGGAACATTTCCTTGAGATGCACAATTATCTCATAAGCCTTAATATGTTCCAAATCTCTCTAAAGTTCTGCGATGATGGTGGCTAGTATCAAGCATCCTGTAACACTATAAATTCTAGCTCATCTCATACTTTTAAATGGCATAATATCATAAATCATATTGGTTTTCCATAGAAAAGCCAAAGAAATAATGATTATTTTCACGTTGTGTCATATCTAAAAATTCATTTCGACGTCATGTGGACTGTATGAGCTCATGCTATACATCTTCATATTTAATTACATCATTATAACTCATTTACATCCCAAAAACATGTCTACAACCCATGGAAACTGAAATGGAGCATGAAAAATGGGAACTCATTCCAGAATTGGCCTCTTTTCTGGGTAAACTTTGAAAAATCATAACTAAATCTAAAAAAATCAAAATAATACAATCTTAGTCATTCTAGAAATCTTAGGATGTTTGCTTTACAATAAAAATATACCTAGATCATAACACATATCATGAAGGACGTTTGATATCCAAAAAGCTATTGAGGTCACTGGGTGCCTGGGTTGCTGTTTAGATTACTGATACAAAATTCTAAAATTCATAACTAATTCTATAAAAATCAAAATTATATAAATTTAGTCGTTCTAGAAAGTACAAATGTTAACTTGATACTAAAAATAATTTCAGAATAAAACAGATACATTTATCTATTATAATACTATGGGAAAATGACTAAACTCTTGGGGCGCCACTACTACTGACGACCAACTTTAAAAATGCATAACTCTTTACTCAGACCTCCAAAGGAGGTGTTCTTGGTGGCCACAGAAAGCTTATGACCTCTAGTTTATTTCTATAGAATTTCACAAGCATTGAACACTATTTGGCCATCGAGTGACACAAAACAAAAATCTTCCAGTGTGAACAGTGTACATACCAGAATCAATAGAAAATCCCAACTTTGAAAATTCATCAAATATTCTCTAGACCTCTGAAAATTATGTTCTATAGCTTCCCAAAAAGATCTCAATGAGATCTACATGCATACCAAATTTCAAATCAAGACTAGCTCATTTGGCAATAAAGTAATATAGGATTCCATTATGGTCAAATTTGGCTCCATATAAGGTACCAAATTTGCCAAATGGCCTCCCCTTGGTATTGGCACCTTTTGGACAAGTCTAAAAGCATATTTAATACTTGTATGAGTTGCCCAAAGGGTCCCAAACCTCATGCATCTTTTTTGGCTATTTAATCCACACTTATGCATATTTGCATCATACTTCTACATTGCACATTTGGATATTACAAACTCAAATTGTATTCTAAAACTCATACATCATATCCATAGTGATAAACATTACATAATAGTATATTTATACATGTCTTAAGGTTCATAATATATTTACAACATCATATACACTATGAACCATCATTATGGTTCCAAAATGGATAAAACCAAGTATAAGCTTGTCAATCTTCCCTCTTCAAGGTTGTTGGCTCTCATTGGAATATCCACTTGGTCCACTTAGCATGTGAGATCATTAGAGAAGAGGGGATGAGATTCAAAGAATCCCAATAGCTCATCTTCTATTCAATCATACATAATATGTGCAAGCAAGTTTTTCAAATTCATGCATGGAGGAAATGGAAGTCATGGACATTTTAAAAGCAAACTTGGCATGTGAATCAATCATACAAGACATTCAAGAGCTCACTAAGTGCTCGGATTGGTCTCACACTTCTCCTTATAGATTTTGGACTTGCCTCACCCATTCTTTAAGAACTTTGAACTTAACCATACTCTTGGGAGCCCACTTTGCTTTTGGGAGACTCTTTACTTTGTCTCAACCAAGTTCAAGGGTTCTTAGCTCATCCTCACCAAAGGGAAGAGTTCTTGGCCTCTCCACACTCAAGCAAATTCATGTAAACATCATGTAATCCTTTGAAAACATAACTTGGTATCAAAATTCATGATATGTAAAGGCATGCTAGCATACTTTTCATAGCTTGAAAATACACATACACACATTTTTAAACAAGCTAAACACACATCCATGCATGAGAGAAGGTGGAGAGAGCTACCTTGTGTATATTTACACACTTTTTCCTTAGCTTTCAAGCCTCCTCTTTCGGCCACACATCCACAAGTTGGTGGAGATAGTTTCTCTTGACCTAGATACAATTTATGGGAGCCAATTAGGTTCATGGAACACATTTTAAGGTTACACAATTTGCTTAAACCCTAGATTACTCTATAACCCTTATTATGGTCCAGATTGGCACCTAATGAAGCAACACCCCTCAAATGATTTATAGGCCTCATTCTTTCCTTTCAAATATGATTCTTGACTCCTTTTAAGCCTCTTGGAGTTATCGCATCATCAAAACAAAAGACCTAGCACCATGTTGCTACTTTAGGTCATAATATAAAACGTAAGACATCAAATCACTTTCTATGAGTTCTAAATTTTTTCCAAGGCTTCCCTTCATTTTCATTCATCAATTATGACTCAAGAATGGCCTTAGAAAAATTTAAAACTCTCCCTAGCACCATGGAACATGTTTGGCCGAGACTTGCCTAGGTTTTGGGCTCCATAGAGTTTTCTTTGTTTTCTTGAAGGGAGAAGCTTGTGGGGAGCATCTTTAGTATCTCAAGAACTCATTTATACTCTAACTTAGACCTAAAAAGTATCACATAAATTCAAAATTTGAAAGGTGCACTAGAAACCTTAGGTTTTGCATCTTGAATCCTAATGCCTATTTTATAGTTTCCTTTACATATTCTTATTCCTCTCCATCAAATACCTAAGAATCATGCTTGTTTGGGCTTGAAAATCAAATCTTCCTAGGGTTCTTAGGCTAGGTCGAAATGGAGAAGAAGAGCCATGGAAGATATCAACCATAGGATGCATTTTTACCTTATTTTCTTGCTTAGTTTGGCTTGAATCTTGATTTCTCCAAGCTCCTCTCTTCAAATCCAAACTTTCCCTTGAATATCTCCCTTGAATCAGATTTATGAACCTCATTTTAATCTAAGGAAACAAAGGAGAAGGGAGGAGAGAAGGTGTGGATGAAGAAAAGCAAGGAAAATCACCATGGAAACTTGCCTTACACTTGGATTTCTACCTCCTTCTTCTTCTTCTCTTAGGCACCTCTCCCTTAAGGTTTTGCTTCTGATTTGGGGCTGAAAAATCTGAAGTGAAATGAGGGCAAGTGTGAGGCGCCACCTATATATAGGTAGGAAAAAGTGACTTTTTTAAAAATTCCAATTTTGCCCTTCATACTTTGCATTTTTGTTTCTCCTTCGTTTTAGCTCCTTTTTGGGAATCGTCTTCTCTATTATAAAATTTAAGTTCCCAATTAATAAAAATGTCTTTGGAATCACTCAAATTGGAGCTAAAACCTTTCCGAACGGATCTATCAAAGTTCAGGCATACCAATGTTGGAAAACGTCCACTGGAGGGGATTTAGCTGTCCCGGGGCTTTCTATGGTTTTCAAGGCCTCTGAGAACCCCGAAGAACTCAAAAATTTGATTTAAAAAGTCCTCCTATGTGAATTCCAAAAATTACCTAAAATTACGAAAATGCCATTACGTTTCATAAGGTTTTTGTTAAAATTTATTTCTTCATTCTGGCTCCATTTTTCCTTCTGTCTGAGGCTAGAATTCTCATTTTTAGGAGGCTAGAATGTTACTCAAATTTTTTAGGACCTTAACTAATTTATCTCGGGGGACTTGCTTGGAAAACACGTCCATTTTCGTCGTTTAACAAAAACCAGACATTACACATCCTACATCTACAGAGTCATTAAGATGCTTAGTGTGGTAATCCTTTTGGACTCTTAGAGCATTAGCTGTGAGCTCCTCAGGAATAGGTTGATCTAGGACATATAACTTTCTCTCCTGCTAATAATTCTTAAGTTCTTAAACCAGTCAAGAAAGTTGGTCCCATTTAGTTTGTCCTTTTCAAGGATGAATCGCAATGATATTGTAGCAGAATTATTTGTCGACATTTTCTACAACAAAAATATGCAAAGTCAAGTTAATAATCTCCTACTAAAAATTAAGCCTCAATTTAATTTAGCAGACTAAGCCCCATATTTCACTCAATTGTAAGTCTGCTTTAGCAAGACGCTTAAAATTAAGTTATTTAGGTAGGTAACTTATTTACCAATTATATCATATGTAACTCTTAGATCTTTATGAGATTCTATCATCATATGATCTGGCGTGTTTAATCCCATCTAGTGCCTTGAGACCTAAAGCCGTTTTGATAGTCCCAGTTAAGTCAAACCATTATGAACCTTATGAGTATCACCATTACCCAAGCTGCCACACTAAGATAACCTAAGTGTATCCACTTTGATGAAACATATACTTAGGCGATCAAAGCCTTGACAGGTATTCATAAATGGGTGGCATATTAACTTAAAATTTGATTCGAGGGATTTTATTGTTATTATTTTATTATGATTCAAATATTTAATCATCGCATGATAATTTACTACGATAACATCTCATACATACATATGATCTCATCATGAAGTATAAAATAAATATGTCATATGTAACACCCCGAAATTAATTAAGGTATTAATCATGAATTTAGATTAATTAGGGATAATTAATACAGGATAAGTGGGCAAGGTTAGAGAATGGTAATTTTGAGAAATAAATTAATAATATGAGTTGAGAATTAATTGGGATAGAAACTATATCTAGGCCCAACTTAATGTAGGGGGATCATGAGAAGGGGCTTATAAAAGCCCAATGATTCTAGATGCAAGCCCAACTCCTTATCATGAGACTTGGGCCGAGAGGGATCCCCTAGCAATAGCCCAATTTGACCTAGTGAAATAAAGGCCCAATACCCAATTTACATGAGCTCTTATAGTGGGCCCAACACACATTATGCAGACCCAAGTTGGATTGACTCTTGGAAGTTAGCCTAACCCAATCAAATTTCTGTAGCCCAATTCATGAAACAAAGCCCAACAAGTGCAAAATCTGAACCTACAAGGAATTGGGCCATTGGGTCAGCATACCTCACTTAAACTGAAATTGTTCTGCAGCCCACTTCACCAAACAAAAGCCCAATAAGCACATATCTGAACCTAAGTGGATTTTGGGCTTTAGGGTTGACCCAAACTCATCTAAAACCCTAACCCTTCAGCCTCTCCTTCATTTTGCTGAAACTCAAGGAAGAAAATTCGGAGGTTTGAGGGAGGCTAGGGTTCCACCAACATGGAGGCTCCATTTCTCACTTCTAGAGGATGATTTAGCCAAGGTAGGTTATATATAACTTGACCCTCTCATCCTCTTCTTCATTTTGGTCCGATTAATTTCTGGGTTTAAGTATTTTCATCTTCATCTCAAATCTGAAATTTGGTGTTGGGTGATTCCTTGCAAGATTTTCGGACTTGGAGGTTAGAGGGAGGATTAGGTAAGCTTTTCCTTTCTATTTGGTGTATTACTTTGCTGGAAAATGCCCCTAAGGATGGATTATCCTAATGGGTTCTTCTATTGTGTGAGATTACAAGGAAATAATGGTGGAAAACTGAACTTTCTGGGCTTGATGGTTGAAATGCGAATTTTGGTGCTTCCATGGTGGATTTTCGGAGGTGAGGCTATTAGTGTTGTTAAGTGAGTATTTCCTTCCCATTGTGATGCATTTTCTGTTAGTTTGAGACCCCTGTAATTAACCTATGACATGGGATTTGGTTTAATGTGGAGTTACCTAGAAATTTGAGTAAACTATAGCAATTTCTGGTGTGGGAAAGTTGGAGTCCGAAATTAAATCCCTTAGTAATTAGGTAAGTAACCTCTAGTCGTCATTAGTAGTTCAGCTCTTTGGATATTTGATTATGACTAGAAATGGTGATAATTATGCTTCTTATAGGCTTGGTGTGCACTTGGATCATTATGGTAGCTAGGGCAAGAGTAATTGGCTTCAATGAGGTAACTGGGTTATTTTCCTAATTCCATGTATATGCTCATGTTAATCTGCTATTTGTTACACATGCTTGATTTTGAAATGTTAAATGACTGGTTGACTACTTGATTGTTATGATTGGACCTTGTGAGTCCATGGTGGAGCTGTGGTGCGGCTGCCACCCGTGCATGTGCCACGATCGGGCACCGGGTATGATCAACCCCAAATGCACTGAGCCCTGGTTGTGCTCAATAGGGAGTAGGTGCCGTGGACGGGCCTCTCTCGGTGTTAATGGCCTTTAACATGTTGTATATGATTGCTGGTATGGGACAGTAGTCAATAGTGGTTCAACTAGTTCATTTGCTAATTGAATTGATAACTCTGATATTGATGACATGAGATTGTCTTGGATTGATTGACTTGTACATATATATGGAAATTACCTTTTGTTACTGAGATTGTATATCTCACCCCGTTGTGGGCTAACATTTTCAGGGACCGGACCTCTTAGTGCCGAGGAAGAAATTAATGGAAGACCATTAAATGGTTTGGTAATGCATAGGTTTAGGAGCTTTGACCAAAAATGTATTGTAATTAAATTGTTAGTTTTGTATCATTGCTGCATTGCATCATAAGTTGCCAAGTGTAGGGGTTGTATATGTAATTCGATTATCATGGAATTGAACCTTATGATTGTAATTGGCTAATAATGGAAAGTGTATCGAATGTTAAATATCAACGGTGAATGATTGGTGTTGTTATTATTTCATAAACTCGCTAATAGAGGGTGATTAGAGAACGGAAATGGGCATGTAAGTTTTGAATTGGTAATGAAAGAATAGCTAAGTAAATAAGGTAGATAAATGCCATTAGAGCCATGTAAAATGAGGGAAAGTGATCTTAGGGTGTCCCTAAGGAGAGAAATAGAGTGTAGGGGGCGAAACATAGGGAAAACAGCTACAGAAGGGATTCACGCCGCGGCCAAGAAGGCTTCGCCGCGGCCTAGGGAGTGACAGTGGCGAGGGACGCCGCGGCTTGATAAGTCTCGCCGCGGCGCGGAGTGAAAATAATCGCCCAGGGGGTGACAGAACGTAACCTCGCCGCGGCGCAAGAAGTCTCGCCGCGGCGCGAGTCGAGAAAATTAATTTGGGAGGTTACAGTAGCAAGACTCGCCGCGGCGCCACATAGGTTGGCCGCGGCGCAGGTCCAACTCGCCGCGGCGAAAGTCAGGGAAATTCCAGAGAGTAACTGGGCCGCGGCGCAAGAGTTCCAGGCCGCGGCGGAGGGCTAAAAACTCAGTTTTTGACCTAGACACCCGGATTTCTTGAATGATAATGCTAAGGAATGATATAGGAACACTCGTGGGAGGTTTTTGGGTGTTGAAAATGATAAAGGGATGAATTACAAATGCTTGTATACATGTCCCTGTTCATAGTTGATTAGTTGATGACCCTAACAACATCAAGGTTCAAATTTCTCTGTATTTCCGCAAAGTAATTTATTGTAGCAACCCCGAACCTTGATCGCTAATTATTATCAGCATGTTTAACCTTAATTATCGAGATTAGAAACTAGGGTCGTCACATCATAATATGACCAATCTAGCCTATCTCCTCCCAAGCTAATGAGAGGATTCTTCTAAGATAAAAAGAAACTACAAAGAGAAACCTCAATTGAACATTTGAGGGAGGTGAGATAAGAAAAGAATGTACATATAAAATAAATAGATAGAGGCACGGAATGCAGGCCGTATTTAAAGAATTGCAAACCATAAAAACTTAGGGCTATATTATGCACCGTACCCATCCAATTCAAACAAACATAATTCATATATAAAGTTACAAACATCTCATCTCATAAGAGAGGTTGTGAGCATTATGATCTTAGTGTTAAATCAGATTAGGTTGCGCTAAACATATTTCACATACGAAATCATAAAGAGACTTGTTAAACAAATTTGTAAACATCCGAATTGAACAATTTATAGTTTGAATTAAATAAATTTAGAATCAAATTCAAACCTCTTTGTAATTTACACACATATGTCTCACATAATATTGAATTGTAAAGTTTAAATATCACTTATATGAAATCAAATTTAAAATTGATTTGAACATATAATACATATATGAATGCCAAATTCAAACACTAATCATGTGAGCCCTAAGTTCACATACTTATATCACATTGTAACATATTGCATCATATATAGGCCATGCGAAATCACAACAAAGGCAAAATTCACAGAACTTCACAAACTCAATTTAAACAACCATTAACCAAGCTCTGATACCACTGTTGGGAATTTTTAGAATGCACAGCAAAAAATTAAAACCCAAATCCCTTCCCACAGATCTATCAATGTCATTTAAATCGAGTAGATCTATAAATATTTACCTTTTATCGTTGGATCTCAAGAACTGATCTTCAGATCTGTTCCCTCTACCGATATCCACACAAACGATTGCTCAACTTGAACGGTATGCTAACACCTCTAACCAATGTTTTGTACACATTTTTAGTAGAGAAGACACTCTCTTCTTTCTCTCTCTAGGTGTTCCGTACAGTGTCTATACACCGTTCATATGCTTTCTCTCTCTAGGGTTTTTCTTTTATTCTGTAGTTCAAGGAAACCCAAGCCTCCTACCTTTTTATAAAGGTATCTTATTAGGGTTTTAGATATATTTGATTAATTTAAAATACATTATTTTAAATCAAATCAAATTTGAATTAAATAGATTAGTTTAAATTTAAGTCTATCTAATAGATTTAAATTTTAACTAATTATTTAATATAAATCTAGAACTTAATTCAAATTTAATTTATCTCATAAATTAAATTTAAATTATCATATTAGTTTAAGTTTAAATCTATCATATAGATTTGAATTTAAAACTAATTGATTTAAATTAATTAAAGGAGATATATATATTTCGAATATATAAATATATATATTTTTAATTTTATAAATTAAATATATATTTATTTACTTATAAAATTCTTTCACCCTAGATTGAACATGACATTCATTGAATCTAGCTGCAATTTCAGATTTAATGAATGTCAATTTCAGATTCAATGAATTTAAACATGACATTCATTAAATCTAGACATAATTTCAGATTCAATGAATTTGGACATTTTAGTTCGAGTTAACTCGTTCTTATGTGCGATCCTGTAGGCCTGTATGATATTATCAGTAGGCTAATAATACTATTTGACCCATAAGTCGCAAGCAGTCTCTAGCAAGACATTGTGACTACCCAAATCATATAAGGATCTGTGATCTGATGCAACCTGTCATATAACCTTATCACATTCCTTTTGTCATATGATATCTAGATCAAGTATAAGGTATAGAAATGTCATCCTTATCTTACTTGATCGTCGCTTTTTTGATCTACGTGCAGACTAATAGTACAAATGGAAATCCTTTCATTCGAGCACGGCAACGCATTTCTCAGTCTCACTCATTGAGAGACCCAGAGATATCTCTTTATTAATCAGAGGGACAAATCTTATCTTGACCACTCATCTTCTTCTACATGAATTTCACTATACCCGATCATAGCCTTTATGATCACCCGATTAAAGATAACTTTTGATTATGCCAAAAAATAATATTCCTCATGTTGGAAACTATGGTGATGTTAAGTCTAAGAGCTCGGTGATACGGTTATATATGAGATACGCTTATGACTTAATCCATGTAGTTATCTCATAACGGGTCGATCCAGCATCTTGTTCCCTAACGAGTGCCTATGATTTTGATTTGTATCTATATACATGATTAACACATCATTATCAATAAAAATCATACTAGTCTTAGTTTATCATCATTCCCATAATGATGATCGACTAGGGATATTTAGGATAATCAATATGATTTATCTAAGAATATTATTATATAGAACATGCAAAAAATATAATAATGTAATAAAAGAAAACTCTTATTTCTAATAAAGTATAGCGTTTACAATACAATGATTGACCTAAGGCACAATCACCAACATTTATAAAATTAGGAACCTAAATTTTATGATGGAAAAGACAGTTCTAAAAAAGGAGCTAAAATGAATTGGAAACGAAAATGCCAAGGCAAAGGGACAAAATTAGAATTTTTGAAAGCTACTTCTTAAACCTAGCTATATATAGCCTTATGCCCTACCTCCTCCTTCACTTAGCCCATTTTGTTTCTACCTTAAACCAATGAAAGGAGCAAGGGATTGAGGCACACAAGAAGGAGAAGAAAGGAAGCTGAAAAAGCTAAGGAAATGTAGGATTTTTTATGGATTTTCATGCTTTCTCTTGAACAAACTTCTTCTCCTTCATCTTCCCTTCTATCTTATGGTTTTTTTGAAGTTCTTGGATCTATTTTGAGGGCAAAATAGAGGGGAAATTTCGAATTCAAGGAGAAGAAGCCAAGCAAGGTGAAAAACAAGCAAAAGGAATTAAGAAACTAAGGTATCTTACCATCTCCATGCTTAATCCTCCTTCTTCCTCCTCTTGTGTGTGTTTTGTCCTAGGTAAGACCAACCAAGAGGGGTTGAGTTTCTAGCTAAACTACAGAAAGTTCTTAGGAAAATGAGGGAGGAGAACAAGAATATGCAATGAAAATAATAAACTAACTATTAGATTTCAAGATAGAAAAGTTAGGGTTTCATGGGTTCCTTTGAAAATCTAATTTGATACAATAATTATTCGATCTAAATGAGTATTTGAATGAGCTCCTAAGATCCTTAGAAGGCTCCTTATATACATCTTCCATCAAGAAAACAAAGCAAACTTACATGGTCCATAGCCACGGCCTAGACTAGTTGAAACGCCTAAGGATAGTTTTAATTTTTTCCAAGCTTATTTTTAAGTCATATATGATGGAAGAGGATGAGAGGAAGCCTTGAAAAAATTTTAAAAGCTATGTATAGTGAGATGGTATCATAGGTTCCATATTGTGACTTAAAGAAGCAACACCTAGCTAGGCTCCTTAATTTGATTGTGTGATTACTCCAAGAGGCTTAAAAGGAGTCAAGAATTATAAATGAACGAAGAGAATAGAGCAAAGATCATGTTTTCATAGGGTTGCTTCATTAAGTGCATTATGAAACTATGAAAGAGCCATATGAATTACTTAACTTTTTATAATGATTGTATAGCCTTAGAATTTGTTCCAAGAGTATAATTAGCTTCCATATGATATGTCTAGGCTAAGAGAAACAAGTTTCACTTCCTTTTTGTGTATGTGGCCGAGGAAGAGAAGCTAAAGTCAAGAAGAAAAGTGTGCTTGTGTGATAAAGGTTGTTCTCTCTTCTTTCTCTCATGCATGAGTGGATGTTTTATCTTGTCTTTGAGTGGATGTATGTATGTGTTAAGCCATGAAAAAGTGTTTTAGCATGTATTTATATGCCATGGTACCATGATATTGTTTTATGCATTTAAATGATACTTTGTGATTTTGTTTTGGTTTATTTGAGTGTGATGAAGCTAAGAACCCACTAGCCATGGTGAGGATGAGCCAAGAACCCTTAAGAAATGGTTGAGACAAAGTTAAGAGCCTCCCAAGAATAAGGCCTAGCTCAAAGCCTTAAGAAAAAAGGATGAGGTAAGTCCAAAATCCTAGAAGAGAACGGGTGAGGCTAAGCCACTTATTTGGCAAGCCTATGGATGTATTGTATAACTTCTTGAATGCTGGAAATTACTTCTTAAATGATCACATGTTCCATAATATTCATGCATATATTTTCAGACATGGATTTACATTCTTTATATGTGGTTGAAAGGGAGAAGACCTATTGGGATTCCTAAAATCTCATTCCTTCCTCCCCACATATTAAACATGTCTAGGTAGACCAAGTGAGCTAAGAAATAGGAGCTACCAAGCTTGAAGAGGAAAGTTTGACAACCAAGTGTGTGAAAATGTCAATTTGTAGCCATATGAGTGGCATATGATGAAATCCATGATTGTATATGTTGTATGACCTTATGAACATATATAAATATATAAATATATGATGTATAAATGAGATTTAATGCCATATGTATGATATAGTGCATTTTGCGCATTGGATGGCAAGACTTGACATGTGTGCTCTTATGTATACTTTGGGGTGGATGAGTGAGTTTGTGAAATTTGGGTTTGTATACCTTTAAGACCTATTTGGTAGACCATTTTGGTGCTTTCCCACATGCTCAAGTGGTCATGGTTATCATAGAAGCAATTTTGGACCATTTGGACCCCTTATGAAATATAAAAGTGACCATTATGCAACCTAATATCAAAATCTGACCAAATGAATGAATTTGCCCATGAATTTTGACATATATATAGATCTCATCTAGATCTTTTTGGGAAGCTAAAGACCATATTATTTGGAGCTCTGTGGAATTAATTATGATTTTTCAAAATTGGCATTTTTCTGCTATTCTGATACAAACACTGTTCATATAGTTAGTTTCTTGTGCTACGTCATTTGAGGGACAAATGGTGTCTAATACTCATGAAATTTTATAGGCATAAATTAAACATGAAAAATTTATATGGCCACTGAGATCAATGCAATTGGACATCTGAGCAGGGAGACAAGAATTTTTGAAGTTGAGGGACAATACTAGTAATGACAAGCGACCTTTGTTACTGTTCCATCAATTTCTAGTAGCTAAATGTCCCTGTTATGGTCTGGATTTATTTTTAGCATAAATTAGACATCCGTAGCTTTTTAGAATGATATAGTGTGCTTGATTTCAATTTTTTTAGAATTAGTTATAATTTTTTAAAATTTATGACAAAAATCTGGAATTTCAGTCCGCACACTTCATTTTCATGTATATACTTCATTTGCTCGAGTTTTAGGCCACTTCTTAAGATGGTTTTAAGTTTTATTTGTGTATTTAAATATGAGAATGAGATGAATAACTTCATATGGTCCACAGGACACAGAATAGAAAAATTATACATGACATAACGCAAATTTTAATGAATATTTTTAATGATTTTCCTTGACAAGCTTATATGATCTAAGGAAATAAACCTAGAAATGATATGAGATGAGTTAAAGAATTATGGTGTTACAAGAATGAGTTCTATGATGATTTGAATCATTTGGCATACTTTTATATATTATATTTATACTTTTGGATGTGCTCAAGTGGCTATGGGATGAGAGGAAAGCCTTTTGGTGCCTTGAGATACCAAATTAGACTTCAAAATTGACCATTATGTGTGTTGAACCAAAGTTTAACCAAACCCATGAAATTTGGCTAGCAAGTAGATCTCATATAGTTCTTTTCACAGAGACAAAGAGCACTTAATTTTGAGCTCTAAAGAATTTATTATGATTTTTTAAATTTGGCTAAATTATGCAGAAATGGTATGTGCACTATTTATATGGTCAGTTTATGTTTCTATGTCATACTTGAGTCAAATGAAGTCTAATGCTCATAAAATTTTACAGGCATAAACTAGATATCATAAGCTTTCCATAGTACTGAGATCACTTCATTTGAAGATCTGTAAAGAGAGAACCAAAATTTTGAAGTTGCATGACAATACCAGTAATGTAGTTTAACCTTTGGTATTATTTCATCAATTTCTATCTAGTAAATGCCACTGCATTGGTTTGGAATTATTTTTAGTTAACATCCAGAGCTTTCCAAAAATGCTATCACATGCATGATTTCAATTTTTCTAAAATTAGTTATAAATTTTCAAAATTCATATAAAAAAGCTAGACATGTCAACCCGAGAGTAGACTTTAATTTTTTAGTGCATGGCTTCCAAACTCATGATGCATGAGTTAAGTGATGATGTTTATGACTTGAATGGACATGTTATAGATAGGAAATAATATGAATGAGTTCACATAGTCCCTAAAGCCATGAATTATGAAGATGGTCTCCTAATCATGCAATTTTTCATGTATGAAAACATATGCTTCCTTGTGAATGTTGTCCATTATGCTTGAAATGGATTGGGGTGGACCATGGGACCATTGTGTAAGGGTAAAGAGGTTAAGATATTACATACTACAAGAACCAAATTCAAATTTGAGCTTCACCAATCTAGAAACTCCAATATATTACTTAATTTTCTGGGTAATTTTACACAAAATAAAGGCCCATATTATAAATCAGCTATAGGGGTTTCAAACTAGTAGAAAATGCATCAAAATGAGAAGGAAACACTTACCTAGCAACACCCCTAGCCTCAACCTCTGAAAATCTAGCATGAAAATATCAAACAATAAGTTTCAATTTTGGGTGGAAGATAAAAATGCTCCAAATGAGAAACCAATTGGTTGAAATTAAAGAGGAAGAAGAGAAGATTAAGTTATACATAAGTTACCTTGGCTAAATCTTGTTTTAGGAGTGGGAAAAGATGGAATTATGCTGCTAACCTTTGAACCTCTGAAATTTCCCTTGCCTCTTGTGTTTTTTTTTTTTGCAGAATGGAATAAGCGAGAATGGTTTTTATGATTTAAGTTAGGTTGTGGGCTGACCCAAATGCCCAATTCCAAGTAGGTTTAGATTTTTGGCTAGGTTGAGCTAAGATTTAGGTGTTAAATGGGTTAAATATATGTTAGACCTGCATAAAATAAATATTGGGCTTCTAAGAAAATAGAATTGGATCTCCTTAAGGTTAAGATTGGGCTTCTACACTTAGTCTAAGGCATAATTAAATTAATCATAAGTCCAAATTAATGTTTACATTTCTTAAGTAATTTTTTAATTAAACTCATATTAATCCCTAATTAATCATAATTATCCTTAATAAATTTTGGGGTGTTATATCGAACAAGCCCAATTTTATGTTGGATTAGGGCAAGTTAGGGTCACCTGGGCTAATTTTTTTTTGTGAACTAATACTTACAATATAAAAATATTTTTTTGTACATTCATAGGCATATATTTCAAAATAATAGGCTTTTAGAACTTTCATATTTTTATCAGCAAAATAATTTTAATAAGAAAATAGCCCATTATTATCAAGTAAAATATGAGCTATATTAGTATAATTAGCCTTAGGTAAATATATATATTTTTTCATTATTCAATAAGAGAAATGTTAGTAAGTATGCACGTTAATGATGAAAACAATTAAGTAGGGAAGATTTGAATGAGTAATAAAAATTGTAACATATAGAGAGAATCAGACAAAATAAGAATAAAAAAAAGGTATAAAATGGCAAAATATTGATAATTGAAAAAAAAAAGTAACTATTGGGTCAAGTTAGGCAGAACATATTTTCTCTTTTGGGGCGACCTAACCTAATATAGTTTTTTTTAAAGTTATACATATTTATATTTTTGATTCAATCCTACTTGACCCGATTGGCCGAGTTAGGATGGGTCTCTTAGGTCTAAAGGCCTAATGAACACCCCTATCAAGTGGGAATGGAAGGAACAAGCCTGATAATGGCTAATCTTTTAGAAATAACCATGTCCCCTATACCCCTCAAGATGACCTAGTTATCCTGGGTTTAACCCCATGCAATTGCTTGACTGACCTCTTGTTTTTTAAACTAAGTCTATGTCCAAGAGGAGAGGAGTAGTTTACAAAATAAAAGGACTAAGTTTGAAGATTATCTAACCACCAAAATTGAATTCAATTAATTCAAACCCAAAAAAAAATGTTTGATATATCCCATTTAGCCATTCTAATTTCTTATTAACCTTAGTTTTCTAAATTTGCAATTGTAGTACTATACTATATCCCCTATGTCGTAGTTGGGCAGAACCATCAATTCCAAATTCATAGTCTCTTTGTTCCTAACCTCATTTGTACAAAGAGACTGGTGAATTTGTGATTTGTTTCACTTTCATAACACTGATGTCTCTTCTTTTTGCCCTCCTTGACCAAGTCTATCTTCACTCAATCTCAATCTTCCTATTTTGAAGAAGCCCTTGCCTCAGAATGACCTACTTCCTTCCTCTCTTAGCTCCATCTACAATTCTCCTTGATGCATTGATAAGAGCTCTCTAAAAATTGACTTTTTGACTACTGCAGTTGCAATATAGGTTAGGCTGTACCAATTCTAGAATAATTTTGAAAAAAATAAATTACACATATTTTTCATAAATTTTGTTAAAGTTACATAATTCTTTTATTTTTATAATATATACTTTAGTTAAATTTTATTTTTTGACTAAAATATACTTTATAAAAAATATTAAAAAGATATTGTAGTACAAATATATATATTTAACTTAATATAAAATATTTTAATAAGAAAATTAAAATTATAACATAATTTTTCACTTTAAATGAAATTTTTATATATTCTAAAATAAAAAATTCTTAGAATTTCAATAAATTTTTAAAATAAATTATGTAATTTGTTATTTTTTATTGTCTAGTAAGATAAACGGCCTAACTTGTTTACTTTGAGTGGTCTTGCATGAAGAATCTCCCATTTATAATCAAATAAACTCAATTCAACTCGCTAAACTCCAAACCACGACCGCCAACCTAGCTCAAAAAAAATTTAAAATTAATTTTTAATTTAACTCACCTAAGTTGCCCCATAAGCAACAAGGTAAGAGCATATTGCTCTCATAAAGAAGTCATAAAGTACAACAAAAAATTATAAATTAAAAATAATAATTCCACATAAATTAACATTATATTGTTATAAAATATGATGCTTATTAAAATATAAATTAAAAAAACTTAACGAAGAATAGAAGACGTGGGTGTAATTTCAGTTGACCTCGCGCTGGCTTGGGTAATGTACCATTAGCAATTAATTAACAAATTACTCTAAAAAACCGCTGGAAGGAGAAAAGCAAAGAAAACTTTTGGGAGCTGTTTGGTTTGAGGGGTTTGTGGGGGAGGGGAGGGAAGGGGAGACCCTCCCCTTATTTGGTATGAAAAAATTGGAGGGGAGGGGAGGCAAAATACCCCCTCCCCTCCCCTCTCCTCCCCCCATCTTCCTCCTCTCCAAAAGTGGGAGTTTTTGGAGGGAAGAGAAAATTTTGTAATTTATCAAACAAAATTATCCCTATCATATTTTTAATATTCCAGTCTTGCCCTTGTTAAAATCATAACACACCCGTTGCAGCAACTTTGTGGTCTCTCCAAAGCTGGGTCTCTCTTCCGTTACCTCTCGTCTTCCGTCGCCTCCCATCTTCCGTCGCTTCTAGAGCTCTCGTTTTCGCTGGCACGAGAGCTTTCGTTTTCGTCGGTGCCAAAGCTCTCGTTTTCTCCGGCGCCTCCTTAACACACCCAATCTCATTTTCGCCGGCGCCAAAGCTTCGTGGTCTCTCCAATCTCGTCGTCTCTCTTCATCGCCCCTGTCTTCCGTCACATCCAGAGCTCGCATTTTCTCCGGCGCCTCCAGAGCTTTCATTTTCTCTGGCGCCTCTAGATCTCTTGCTTTCTTGGTCAATCCCTTCCCTCTCCAGATCTCTCTTGTACGTTTACCTGTATGTGTGTCTGTATGTCTAAATTGGAAAGAAAATTGCTTGTGTATACTTCTGGGCGCCTAGAGCAGTGAGAGCAAACCGATAGGATAGGATTTCTGGATATGTTATTTTTTATATTGGGTGGAAAGGATGCTTGCTGTACTAGTGATTTTTTTTAACATGACTCTAAGCTGGGTTACTGATTGGGAATTGCATGTAAATTCTGTTTAGAGCTTATTTGCTACTTTAGTGATCTTAAGCATGATTGTAGCTTGGTCCGTGGCTTGAAATTGAGGGAAAATCTTGTTCTTAGCTTGAAATTGAGCAAAAATCCTGTTCAGAGCCTGCATGTTGTCACAGTGACTTTTGAGCATGAGTTTTGCTTTATTTTTGGTCTGGAAATGAGTATGGATTCTGTTTAAATTTTCTGTTGTATCTCTGATGCTGTGAGCATGATCTAACCTTGCTTTTGAGCTTATTTTGTTGGACAAATGCTGTTTGAACTTGTTGGTGTAGCCCTAATGACATTCAATTTTAATTCTTGTCTTGAGTATCCTGATGCTGTGAGCATGACTTTGGTTGTTAATTTAATTGATGACAAGTCATGGGATGACATATGTGCTGTTATCTTAATAATATGAGACACTAATTTATTTTGCTCTTGAATTTGATTATAAGCTCTATGGTCAATTAACTGTCTCAAGGTTGTTCAACATGATTTAACTTTGTTTTCTAACTTAATTTTGGATCCAAATACTCTATTTACTCCTACTTGCTGTTCCAAAGTTGTTTGGCCTAATTTAATCCAGCTTGCTATTGCAAAATTCATTGTTCTGTGGGTCAATTGTATCCTAAACTTTGGTTTGACTCGCACTCACATATGTCATTGTGATTCCCAATTTTTTTGAAGTCTTTTGTCTAATAGGAGTAGAGAATGAGTTCTTTACATAAAACACACCTTACAATTCATTTCAAATAATAAGAGTAGAGATTGAGTTCTGTATATATAGACTAATTTGTTGCATGTCTGGTCTTGATTAGATTCTTTTTTTTTTCATTCCTTTTTTAGATGGATTTGGTATTTCAAAACATTTTATTGGTGCACCGATGGTGGGAATTTCGCTGAAGAGTTATAGCTATATTGTTATGTATTCTTATATATTATTATCGTACTCAAATGTGTAATTAAAAAAAAAACTATAGCATGAGTTCGAAGAGAGAAAGAGTACGTGAAGAAATAATTAGTCGAATAACTAGGAGTGAAACAAGTCGAAATATCATTAGAATGGGTCCTAGAACTTTTATTACATTATGTGCTATGTTAGAAAGGTAGGGTGGATTACAACCTACACGATGGTCAAGTGTAGAAGAACAAGTTGCAAAAACTCTTTACATATTAACACATAAAGCCAAAATTTGTGACGTTAACTTTTGGTTTCAGCATTTTGGTGAGACAATTAGTCGTCATCTCCATCAAGTGTTGAAAGCTATCCTTGAATTGGAAAGTCCTTGTACAACCTAATGGGTCAACAGTCCCTCTTGAAATTCACAATAGTCATAGATTCTACCCATTTTTTAAGGATTGTGTTGGTGCCATAGACGGAACACATATACGTGTCAAAGTATTTCCAACAGATGCTCCCTGATATCGTGGTAGGAAGGAATTCCCGACATAAAATGTGTTAGCAGCATGTGATTTTGATTTAAAATTCACTTATGTCCTCACTGGTTGGGAAGGCACCGCAACTGACTCAAGAATTATAAAAATGCATTAAGGCGAGAAGATAGGCTTAAAATTCTAGAAGGTAACTCTTTTAGTAATTGCTAGAATTATTTAAAGCATATAGTAATTATTTTTTTGGTTATAGGTAAATATTATCTTGTGGATGCTGGTTTCATGTTAACAAGTGGGCTTATTACTCCTTATCGAGGTGTTCGATATCATTTAAAAGAATATTCAGCAAGAAATCCTTCTCCAAATCATAGGGAACTATTCAATCTTCGACATTCATCATTGTGAAATGCAATTGAGAGAGCCTTTGGTGTCTTGAAAAAAAGATTTGAAATTTTGGCCAATTCAGCTAAACCTACTTATAGAGTTAAGGCTCAATCATTGATTATTATTGCTTGTTGTATTCTTCATAATTACCTAATGAGTATAGACCCCGATGAAGATCTTATAGCTAAAGTAGATGCTGAACTTGAAGCTTAAAATTTATTTGATGATAATAATCGTGCTCCCGTTAATGATAATAAAGAAGCTACACGTGGTGAGCTTATTAGAGACAACATAGCTAATCACATGTGGCTAGATTACCAAAATAGTCATTTGGAGTGATCTTATAAATTTGTATTGTTATTTGATTTACTTAGTTGATGTATTAGACTTTGATGTATCAATTTCAATTTGGATTTTATGTACACATATATTGAACTTTGATGTTTTTATTTCAATTCGGATTTTTATGTATTCATTTAATGTCTTCACCTTTGATGTTTTCATTTATATATTCCTACTTCAAGAATTTTGATTCTATGTTCATTTCTATTATGCTAAAACCCATAAAGATCATAGTATGGCGCCAAAGAAGGCATCAACGGGAACTACTAGTAAGGAATGCTTGAATTGGACTAAATATATGGATGATGCTCTTGTGGATACTTTTATGCATCAGCATAATGAGGGCAACAAAGTTAATGGGACATTTAAATTTACAGCTTATGACAATATAGTCAAAGAATTGAGTGCTTTATTTGGCAAAAAACTTGACAAGGAAAAGATAAAGAATCATTGGAAAACTTTAAAGAAGAACTTTTTTGAAGTATATGATGTTTTTAAGAATGGCATGAGTGGGTTTGCTTGGAACCCATCAACAAGCTTGTAGGATGTGGAAGACCAAGTATGTGATGCTTTAATTGAGGTTTTTTATTTACAATTAATGTAATTTGATAAATTTTTATAATTAAAGTTGGTTGCTGCTATATTTATTAATGTCAATCTTATCTTTTTCAGTCGAAGCTTAGAGTGGCAATATGGAGGAATACCCTAGTGCCAAATTATGAAAAGATGGTTATACTATATGGTAATGATAGAGCCACTGGAGAAGGGAGTGCAACAGCTTCTGAACTGAGAAAAAGACGTCTATCAACTAGTGAAGAAGACTTTCATGACACTATCAACTATGTCGATAATCTTGTTTTACAAAATGATGTCACATTAGAGAACTATGAAAATTATGTTGATGTTGATAATCTTTCAGTTCATGAACAATCACATGGGGATACAAGTGCTACAAGTAAGAGAAAAAGGAAAGAAGTTGAAACAAAAAAAAAAGATATTGACAAGTTAGTAAATGTAATGGATAAGGTAGCTTCTATACTTAGTGTTGCAAATGATGTAGTTCAGCATAGCAATAGTATCTTATAAGAGGCTTTAATCCCCAAGGATCTAATGTCAGGGGAAGACATTTGGAAAATGATTACAGATTGTGGATGTGATCCTGACAAACTACCTGCCATTTATAATTCTCTTATAAGAGATAAAGAAAAGCAGAAATCAGTTTCAATGTCCACCTGCAATGCGTAAGGCAATAATTATGGATTTGGTCTTTGGTTCTTCTAAATGAATAGAATCATTAGCATGGACGATGATATTTTGGTGTATGTTTTATTTTTGAGCCTTTTGCCACTATGGGGAACTAATACCATAGATGTATTTTGCTATCAACAATATGTTATATTTGATGATTATATATTTCTTTTCGTTTATGGTAATCTTGTTCTATATATTTTAGTAGTTTTTGTAGAAATTTTTTTATCTTTTTCTTTTGATTTGACTGTTAAGCTCTGAGATCTCCTTAATTTTATATTTTAAAATTTATTATTATTATTTATATCAAGTTTTATTAATATTATTTAAGAATTAATTCCATTAACATTATACTATATTATTTATTATTTAAAAGACATTGAGAGTTGTCTTTCTTTATTTTTAGATTTGTGCATAAATAAAAAAATGTGATAACTTGACTATAATTAAAATAAAAAATCTATATTAAAAAAATAACTATACACCCATCTTAATATACCCAACCAAAAATTGTAACTTAATAAAAGTGTATAAGTATATATATATATATAATTTTTAAAAATTTTTTATTTATCAATCTCAAAATTATATATATTAATAAAATAAAATAAAATAGATTTAGATATAAATCAATTAATAAAGAGATAATTTTAATATAAAAAAATTAAAATTATTAAACTTTTAATTATACTTTTTATATAAAAATATAATTATCTACCTAATTTTATTTCCCTTTTTTTCCTTATCTAAACAAAATTTTATTAAAAACACCCTCTTCCCCTCTCTTCTAAATAAACTAAATAAAATTTCATTAAAATACCTCTCCGCCGTTCCTTTTGAACCAAACACTCCCTTGGGTTTGGGAGGGCTTTGAAGCGAACGGAGTGATGGTATCATTTTATCGGAGGAAAGTGACTGAGAAGACGTGAATGTGAATGAAACTTGTATCTTGATTTCCATTGTGGAAGTTAAGGAAAGGGAAATCGTATGAGATCTATCGGAGTCATGAAAACGTGCTTCAAGGGCATAGTCCTCAGAGATCCCAGATTTAGATTTTATTTACAATAGATTTAGCATATCTGTTTGGGAAATTTGAAGATTTCCAATGCTAGGAGGAGAGTACGACGATCAGATTCGTCTGCTGGGGGAGTCGCCATTCAGTGGAAGCGTTGCAGAAGACACAAAGGGCGACGTAGAAGCTCAAGATCAAGGAGGAGGGGGTTCGCCATTCAAGGGTTTTCCGAAGCAATTCGATAGGGAGCTCTCTGGACGCAGGCCCAGCTTGAACCGAGATGAGAGGGAAAATAGAGAAAGAAGGGATGGGTCTCGCTCTCACTCATATCATCACCATCATCATGTATTGGATCTTCATTTCGATTCTAACGATGCTCTTGGCGACAGTGCCCCTCCTGAATGGGCATTGCTTCTCGTTGGCTGTCTTCTTGGTCTTGCCACAGGTCTCTGCGTCGCCGCTTTTAACAAAGGAGTGCATCTCATTCATGAATGGGCCTGGGCTGGTACTCCAACTGAGGGTGCTGCTTGGCTTCGATTTCAGAGATTGGCTGATACTTGGCATAGAATTCTTTTGATTCCTGTCACTGGCGGGGTCGTTGTTGGCTTGATGCACGGTCTACTCGAAATTCTGGATCAAATTAAGCAGTCCAGTTCTTCTCAAAGACAGGGTTTTGATCTGCTTGCAGGGGTTTTTCCAATAATAAAGGCTATTCAGGCTGCAGTTACTTTAGGTACTGGTTGTTCTTTGGGTCCTGAAGGCCCTAGTGTAGACATTGGAAAGTCATGTGCCAATGGATTCTCCTTAATGATGGAAAATAACAGAGAAAGAATGATAGCCCTTGTTGCAGCTGGAGCAGCTGCTGGGATTTCTTCAGGTATCCAGGTTTTCTTGTCCCATATCATTTTGCTAAACGCATAGTTTGTTATTGTCCATTTCGTACACTGGTCGTTTAATCCTCATTCAAACTATTTATGGGTGATTTAACAAATATATATTTATATATTTAGATGCTCAAGTCACTGTTGGTAGGAAGGATAATCCCAAAAGTGAAAATTTCTTGTTGCAACTTGGAATATGATATGATGTTATAATATGAGCTATTTAACTTAAAACAGTTCTCCATTTTGCACTCCTTTTTATCCTGTAAAAAATAATTTCTTAGGGAACTGGAAGTTTGTGGTAAGTAAGAAGTGTCACCCTAGGCACTGTGGAAAATACTTGTTGATTTCATTTGCACAATTAGTGAAGTTCAGAGATCATAATTAATAAGCAAATGCTCCTCATTTTGTTCCCCTAAGACTAGCTTCCTATGTAGGGATAAATGTTTGATGGCTGTTATTGTTCCCTCTAAAATAATCATGGGAAGGGAGAGTTGAATATGTTTTACCTGTTTTGAAAATGAAAAAAGTTTTGTTAGTATTTCCTAAATTGTAATTCTTCCTAGAATATTGAGCCTTGCTCTAGCAATCCTAAGGCTTGGGCCATTGCTTAGAAGCATCGATACGCCAAATTTGGAGCTGTACCTGTATCGGATACGTATCCAATACGGATACGCGTACCGTACAGGTACAAAAGTATCCGAAACGTTTCTTTGCGTATCGAAACCTTTCGAAACACTTCTTTGCGTACCGAAACGTTTCAACAAGGCTAAGAAACGGCTCCAAAACGTCCTTGAAACGGCGGTGAAACATTTTTTTTTTCCTTAAACGACTTCGTTTCGTCCATCATTTAAACCCCCAACCCTCAAATGCTTCGGTTCTTCTCCCTCAGCTTCAGTTCTTCCTCGCCCGCTGCTTCTGGTGCTGCTGCTTCTCACCGTGTGTCGCATACCCTGCTACATCATCTTCTCTGGTGACGCCTTCCGTTCCTCTGTCATCTTCTCCGGCCAGTCACAGGTGCACTTCTTCTCCGATGGCAAGGTTTCTGTTTTCAAATTTTTTTTTTTCAGAAACTTGAATGACAGAGAAAAACGAGCCTAGAATCTTGTAACTTGGCTGATAATGTCTCCCCTGCTTGTGTTTCAATTCATTCCTGTGATATGTGCCTCTGTTTGCAGAAAATTAAACTAGAATGTTCTGGGTTTGTGATATCTGATTTCCCCTATTCATTATTCAACCATTTAAGCGTAGCAATCAAAGGAGGTGAAATAATGACTCTTTACAAGGATAACAACAATGGCTACAATTTGTAAGCTGATGAAACAAACTAGGGCTCACCTAATTTTGATTCCTCTGCTCATTAATTGATTAATTATTTCATTCACTAATTATGCTTGATTAATTAGTTTTTAATGTATTAGATTATTGAATATATATATATATATATATTTTCCCGTACCCGTATCCTAAAATTTTAAAAATTAACGTATCGCACGTATCGTATCGTGTCGTACCCGATACGCGTACCCGTATCGGTGCTTCTTAGGGCCATTGTTTTCTATCATCTAATTTTACAAAATTTGTAGGTGAAGGAACCAAAGGAATCCTAAGACCAAAAATCCCCTTATCTAGGGAGTGACTGGAACCTTTGGGAGAACTAGACCTTAAAAGTTAGCTCATGTGGTTGAATATCCCAAGTTTCATATAGTCCCCGTATCATAATCCCATACTTCTGCCGTGGGACTCAAGTCCCATACCATGCAGTTGAGTCTTAACATTCTACCATGCTTCACAACCTTGATGCCCATGTATTTTTGGCTTTGTGCTAAAATTCTACCGGTGTCAGCACCTATGCTGTGGGATGCAGCAGAAGGCTTTGATACCAATTAATAGGAATCTTTGGGAGTATCACACTCCAAAATCTCAAAGTTAGAGAGTCCAAAGTCTATGTAAACTTTGCGTTAGAATTTCATACTTCTGATGTAGGTCTCAAGGCCCATACCTTGTAATTGGGTCCTAATAGGGAGGAAGAGCAATGGAAGGAGTCAAGAGGTTGAGCTGGGAACCAAGTATGAACTTACTGTGTCATTGAAGTTATTAAATAAATGTATATTCAAGAGTGGTTAGAGAACCTTGTGAGATATATCGAATTGAGAAATGTGGCATATTATAAAGGGGGAATTGATTTGGGTCTAGAAAAAGAGGAGAAATGATAGTCTTCTCTAACACAAAACTCTCAAAATTGAAAGCAAGAACCTCACCCACTCACCAATTAAACAAAGAAAAAAAGTTGTGAGTCTTGAGATAAGTTTCTGAAGGTTCATGCCAATAGCATGGATCCATATATTTCATCAATTTTGGTTGTTTAGAAACCTCTTTAAGTAGAATTTCTAATGGATTAGGAGTTTATCTAGAGCCTGAGTTTGTCATTATCCAGAATCTTAATAGTTTTCAGGGCCAGAGTTTTGACCACTTTTTGGAGCCAGCTTTGGCCTTTTTCTGCTAGAGCTGGATGCTCAGGACGAGTATGCACTAGTTGCACCAATTATCTAACGTTGCTCATTGGTTACGCTCATCATTGTTTGATTGAGCTTTGTGGTTGTTTTTTTTTTGTAAATTTGCAAATTGCTGGTTGAAGTATGTGGCAAGTTATCACTGTACTTGCTGATTTTTAAGGATACAAAGAATTAAAAATTGATTCCTAGGCATACAAAGAATAAAGGCTGATTCCTATGGATTTTGGAAATAATGGGAAGGGAAGAGATCTTGGCTATCAGCTTACTAATCAAATCTTTCCTAATAGAGAGCCTGGCTATCAGCCCATAAATCAAATCTTTCTGTTCTTATCCTGAATCTTACACTAATGAAGGTCGTACTTGTGGTCACTCTATGTCAAAGAGAGCATATTTCAAAGGGGAAACTCTGTAACTAATAAGCCTCAAAGGAACTAGAAATGAACATTATTTTTATAAGCATGTTAGCTTCGCTGTATATTGAAAATTTTACTTTTGGAATTCCATAACCACTTAGCCATACTTCTCATGTTGCTTATTATTCTTGAGTCTTGACACCTGATTTTCCAATAAAAGAAGAAATCTTATGAAGAGGAAAAGTTAATATTCAAAAGGTGAGAATAAGATATCCTTCTAGAAGAAACTAAAGAAAAATGCTGCAAAAATAGAAAAGTGAAGACCTAGGAAGAAACGATATGTGCAAGTGCCTTGAGTATTGTTGTCTGATGCCGATGCGTATCTGACACCAATTCGTCTGTCATATGCCTGGATACATGCTCCAGGTGTGTCAAATGTAACTTTTTTTTTTTTTTTTAAAAAAATCAGCTACTTATGCAGGAGAAATATGGATGGGATATGGCTCTCACAGTCGCCATACAGCTCCATACTCAATCAAGACCTCTGATTGAATCATTGAAACTTACTGTTTAGGAAACTGAAACTTTTCATTGAAAGCAAAACACATCGTTTAGGCATTTGCGATGCATTAGGATTGAAATTTCTTGTCTCTTCTCTGAAATTGATTTCCATCTTCCATTTCATCTTTGGCCAAAGTTTCTGTTTGTCTGTGAGATGGTCTCTTTGTCTCTTTGAGTGGGTCTGATTTGCTCTTCGGAGTGGCTATGCTCTTCGATGACTTGGTTTTTCCATTTGCTGAAGTGCCTTGGTGGAGATTTCTTTTCATTTGCTCATTTGCTGAAGCTGTCAGTGAAACAAAGCTAGGCGTCCAAGTAAAAATTGCTTCAAGTCTGTCTCTGTCCTCTGATAAGTGGTAAATGATAATATAATATATTATATGCACACATCAAGTGGTCATGTTATTGGAATATATTATACAACAACAACAAAATCAACAAAGCCTTTTCCACTAAGTGGGGTCGGCTACATGGATCAATCGACGCTATAAACACCTATCATAAATCATATTTTTAGACAAATCATTTAAATTTAAATCTCTCTTAATAATTTCTCCTATAGTTTTTCTTAGTCTTCCTCTACCTCTAAATATTGGATTATTCTCCATCTCATCTACTCTCCTAACTAGAACTTCTATAGGTCTCCTTCCCACATGACCAAACCATCTAAGTCTCGATTCTACAATCTTTTCCACTATATGTGCGACTTTCACCTTCTTTCTAATACATTCATTTCTAATCCTATCTCGTCTAGTGTGGCCACTCATCTACTGGAACATTCTCATCTCTGCAACATTGAACTTATTTTCTTATTGACTTTTGATTGCCCAACACTTAGTTCTATACAACATTGCAGGTCTTATAATTGTGCGGTAAAATTTACCCTTAAGTTTGAGTAGTACTCTTCTATTACAAATAACACCCGAAACACTCCTCCATTTCATCCACCCCGTTTGAATCCTATGCTTTACATATTCTTCTATTTCCCCGTTATGTTGTATGATGGATCCAAGATACTTAAATTGTGTGACTTGTGGTAGGATATGTTCTCTAATTTTTACTTCTACGCTAGAAGTAGTGTGCCTCTTACTAAATTTACACTCTATATACTCCGTTTTACTTCTACTTAAACGAAATCTATGAGCTTTCAAAGTTAGTCTTCATCTCTCTAACTTCTCATTCATTTCCTCTCTCGATTCTCTAACTAGGACAATATTATCTGCAAAAAGCATGCACTGTGGCACCAGCTCTTGGATATGTTCAGTAAGCACATCCAAAACTAAAATAAAAAGATAAGAGCTTAGAGTTGACCCTTGAGAAAAAACATAACTGCTTGTATATTGCCTTCTTTCCTTGTTCTGTGAATAGTTATTAAATAAAAGACATCTTATATATTTATAATGTTTTAAGTATTATTTCTTGTTGTGCATGAGATATTTTAAATATTAATATATGTATATTTTTTTCATAACTTTTAATAAAGTATCCTAAGAGTATCGTATCTTGTATTTTTTAAATATTGCCATATCCCTGTATCTGTATTGTATCATATATCTCATAGCTGTGCTTCATAGGTGAAGACATTAATAATTTTTTTTTTGGGGGTATAAAAGAAGAAGACATTAATAAAATAAACCTCTCAGATCCTTTAGCAAATCAGACAAAGACACCTTCTGAAAATAAACATTGGCCAAACACCATGAGGAGGCCAAGAAAGCCACCCTCAACCATAAATGAGTCTGGAAAAAAAATTATTTGAAAAATTATATATTATGCTTTGTCCAAATGTGACAAACAGTACAATTTTAAGAGATCTTTCCTTCTTTTTTCTCCCAAAATTTTGCATTTAATCAATAAGAATTACTCCAGAGTGGCTGGGCAAACTGAAGCATTCCAATTCTGCTAAGGAGCCCACTTAGTACGTCAATGGCAACTGGGCAAAGCTAAAAAGGGTGAAATTAGTCATTAGTAATAATTCTATTGAGTAATCCAGTTCAGATGAAAGACTTGTTCTGGAAGGGGGTTTTGGATTTTTAGAGACGGCAGCTAGTGGGGAGAAATGTAGACCATTATTGAGAGTAAGCAACTGAGAGAAGGATTTGCAAGAGTATATACCAGAAGAATCTAACATCCTAATCCTTCCATCAACAATAGACAAAGAATGAGGGATTTAGGCAACAAGAGAAGTAAAATTAATATTTTAAAAACTAGATTGATCATCAAACCTGTAAAGAGAGTGGTTCATGATTTACTGGTTCAACTATGATTGAACCGATAGTAAAATATGTAATACATATTTTAAAATTATATATATTCTAGAACATGATAATATACTAAAAGCATGATATATAAATTAAATAAATAAGTAGTTTAAGATGAAAATGATCAAATAGTACATATTAATGTATTTAAAACTTCATTAATAACTCTATTATATATAAAATAAGTTCATACTCCTATACAATATAATAGTCAATAATAATCATTGCAATAACGTTTTTAATCACAATAATTAACTCACATATATAGTTGTCATTTATATTAAGAAAATGAGCAAAATGATATTGTTTTAATCTAAAGAATGAACCAAAATGACATCATTTCAGTAATGAATAAAAGATAAAGGAAAGAAGTAAACTGTTTGAACCGGTCCGGTTCCCCAATTTTTGGTTAATTTTGACAGTTTTACTGGTTTTTGGACTGGTTCACTAGTTTATCGCTGATCAGATTTTGGCGTTCACATGGACTGGTTGAAGGACTAGTTCTCCAGTTTTTCAATCTGACTAGCTGGTCTGGTTTGGATTTATTTTACTTTTAAATTTTATACTGTGAGTGAAACTCTGAAGCCACTCATCACTAAGATTCTGGGAAAATGAGGAAGTACCTGAGGCAAAAATTACAAAAGCAAGCAATTGGTTTTCTATTAAAGAAGAAAGATAATATAGACAGGAAAAGATTCAGAGAGGTGCATCTCCAACCCATAAGTCTTAAAATACATCCGAGATTCTTGTCACCTTTGTAGTGCATCAGAAGTAAAATATGGACTATTGTTCAGAGTACTTCCAATGAACTTCCCCTCCCCCCCTCCCCTTCTGATTTGTGTTTGATCCTCATCCAGAGCTCATTAAGAATGTGAAACTAGATAGTGAACTGTGTGATGCATGGGGTGTATCTTTTTTTTATTCAAGACAAAAGTTAAAAAAAAAGAAAAAATAGAATATAAAATAAATTTATAATCTGCTAACATAAATATAGCTATGCTTTTGTATGGTGTTAAAATATAAAGTAAACCTAACTTATCTAATTTTCAGATGAAAAAGGCCTATTCTGTACCAACATGTGGCTTTGACTTCATTTGTGAAAAGGCTGGGCAAATAAGATGTGTTGTGAGTACCCAAAGAAGACTTATCATCCAAAATCAAGCTTCCATAAGTTATTACCACTAATGATTTTTGGAAACTCATTTTGCATGTATCTCATTTAGGAATAGACCAATCCATTTAGTAGCAGTCGCAAGAGTAAGCAGTACACACTAAGCAAGGGAAACTTCTTAAAAAAAAAAATTGTAATTATGTAATTAAAATTTAAATCAGTCAACAAAATTTATTTACTAGATAAATCATCAATCAATCCTATATGTAATGTTATAATAAGCATTTAGTGAAAATAATGTTCAAGCACATCAATAATTGTGTGTAATTCTGTTATTGTCTTTAGGTTTTCTATCCAAAATATTTTATGTAGAACCATTGACTTACTTGATTTCCCTGCTGTTTTCCTCCAATACGTTTTATTTTTCCTATAGGAATTCAATTAATTATATACATTGTTGAGAGTTTTGGGGTTTTTCTCCTACATGTTTGTGATAAATAGGAAAGGAATACATACATGAATATGGAGAAATATATACTCAAGGTTGCCAAACCTTAATTTTTTTTTCACTTATATACTATTTTTTTTCAATCATATTTGAGCCAGATAAATGACATTATACCTATCTCTAGAAATTACTATTTTTTTTCAATCATATTTGAGCCAGATAAATGACATTATACCTATCTCTAGAAATTTTCTTCCCAGGGCATCTCAATTCACCATTTACATTTGAGATTCTACTTGAAACTTAGATAAAAGATTTTAAATATATTAATCTCATTATATTTGATATATGTTAATTCTTTTTTTGATAAAATTGTAACATGTTAATATTAATACAAATAAAATTTATTTCAAATGAATAATGAATGCCTTATAAACTGTTACATATATTAAATTTAAGAATACTTATAAGGAAGAAATTTACTACAAATTGTGGAAGAGATTGCTTACTTTAACCATTTTTAGGAAATGATACTGCAAAGTAGGAAAAAGAGAAAGAAGAAAGAATTGGACAGGGAATAAAAAGGAAATGTACATACAAATGAAGCCTAAAAAATTAGATTCAAATGAGTATTGGAAATTAAATAAGCAATTAATGATATTAATAATGTTAGAGATAGTAAGGAAAGAAAGGTGAAGAGTGTAAAATTTTGAAATTTGAAGATTGGCGGAGTTGGGAGATCAAATAAAAGTTTTGACGGGGAAACTGTTGAGAGCCTTTTTTTTTTGGGGGGGGGGGGGGATGGTGGGTAGAAAATTGTTGTAATGACCTGTTTTCAAGAACAGCGGTGAAAATAAGTTTTGGTCTGACTATACAACAACAACAACAACCAAGCCTTTTCCCACTAAGTGGGGTCGGCTACATGGATCAATCGCCGCCATAAATCCCTATCATAAATCATATTTCTAGACAAACCATTTAAATCTAAATCTCTCTTAATAATTTCTCCTATAGTTTTTCTTGGTCTTCCTCTCCCTCTATTTATTGGACTATTCTCCATCACATCTACTCTCCTAACGGGGGCTTCTATAGGTCTCCTCCCCACATGACCAAACCACCTAAGTCTCGATTCTACAACCTTTTCTACAATAGGTGCGACTTTCACCTTCTCTCTAATACATTCATTTCTAATCCTATCTCGTCTAGTGTGTCCACTCATCCACCGCAACATTCTCATCTCTGCAACATTAAACTTATTTTCTTGTTGACTTTTTATTGCCCAACACTTAGTTCCATACAACATTGCAGGTCTTATAACTGTGCGATAAAATTTACCTTTAAGTTTGAGTGGTACTCTTCTATCACAAATAACACCCGAAGCGCTCCTCCATTTCATCCACCCCACTTGAATCCTATGATTTACATCTTCTTCTATTTCTCCATTATGTTGTATGATGGATCCAAGATACTTAAATCGTGTGACTTGTGGTAGGATATGTTCTCCAATTTTTACTTCTACGCTAGAAGTGGTGTGCCTCTTACTAAACTTACACTCCATGTACTCCGTTTTACTTCTACTTAAACGAAAGCCATGAGTTTCTAAAGTTTGTCTCCACCTCTCCAACTTCTCATTCATTTCCTCTCTCGATTCTCCAACTAGGACAATATCATCTGCAAAAAGCATGCACTGTGGCACCGGCTCTTGGATATGTTCCGTAAGCACATCCAAGACTAAGGTAAAAAGATAAGGGCTCAAAGTTGACCCTTGGTGGAGACCAATAGTTATCGGAAACTCTTCTGTAAGTCCACCTTTTGTTACTACGCTAGTTGTAACCTTATCATACATGTCTTGGATTGCTCGAATATAAGCTATACGAACTCCTTTTTTCTCCAAAGCCTTCCCTAGAACTCCTCTTGGCACCCTGTCATACGCTTTTTCTAAATCAATAAACACCATGTGTAAATCTCTTTGATTCTCCCTATATCTCTCCATTAATCTTCGCAACAAATATATTGCTTCCATAGTTGACCTTCCTGGCATAAAACCAAATTGATTCTCCGTAACTTGGCTTTCTTTCCTTAACCTTCGCTCAATTACTCTTTCCCATAATTTCATAGTGTGGCTCATAAGTTTAATTCCTCTATAATTTGCACAATTTTGAATATCCCCTTTACTCTTATAAATAGGGATTAAAGTACTTTTCCTCCATTCATCTGGCATCCTTTTAGATCTCATAATTTCATTAAATAACTTTGTGAGCCAACTTATACCTTTCATTCCCAAACTCTTCCATACTTCAATGGGTATATTATCTGGTCCAACTGCTCTACCATTCTCCATCCGCTTTAATGCTTCTTTTACTTCTACCTCACCAATCCTACGGTAAAAAGTATAATTTCGATCCTCTTCTTCCGTGTCCAGCCTATCCGATTGCAATAAAATCTCGTGTCTTTCATTAAAAAGCTTATGAAAATAACCCTTCCATCATTCTCGGATATCTCGTTCCGTAACTAACACTTTCCCGTCTTCATCCTTAATGCATTTCACTTGATCCACATCTCTTGTCTTTCTTTCCCTACTTTTAGCTAACTTGTAAATACTTTGTTCTCCAACTTTAGTACCTAAAGATTGGTATAACCCATCAAATGCTCTCGCTCTCGCTTCGCTCACTGCCTTCTTAGTGTCTTTCTTAGCTACTTTATATTTTTCCCAATTTTCATTACTCTTACATAATGACCACACTTTATAACACTCTCTTTTAACTTTAACCTTATCTTGTACACTTGCATCCCACCACCAAGATTCTTTATCCCTAGGTCCAGAACCTTTGGATTCACCTAATATTTCTTTTGCCACTTTCCTAATCTCTTTAGCCATTTCATTCCACATGTCGTTAGCACTTCCCTGTATTTCCCAAGGTCCTTCCTCCATAATCCGTCTCTGCAAATTCTTTTCTTTATCCCTTTTTAGTTGCCACCACTTAGTCCTCACCACTCTACCTTCACATTTACTTTTTACTCTCCTCCTAACTCTTACATCTATAACCAAAACTCGATGTTGAGTAGTTAAACTCTCTCCCGGTATAACTTTGCAATCCATGCAAAATTTTCTATCCGATTTCTTTATAAGAAAGAAATCAATTTGAGAACATACCCTTCCACTTTTATACGTGATAAGATGTTCTTCACGCTTTCTAAAACAAGTGTTAGCTAATATAAGATCAAACGCTAATGAAAAGTCTAAAATAGTTTTACCCTCTGCATTTACTTCTCCTATACCGTGTCCTCCATGAACACCCTCGTAACCTAAAGCTACCCTTCCCACATGACCATTTAGATCCCCTCCTAAAAGAATCTTTTCTCTTACTGGTATTTCTTGAACTAAACATTCTAAATCTTCCCAAAACTTTACCTTATGAGATTCTTCTAACCCTACTTGTGGTACATACGCACTAATAATATTAAAGGTTTCCTTTTCTACTACAAACTTTAATGCAATGATTCTATCTCCTAACCTTTTGACATTTACTACAGTATTTTTCCAAAACTTATCTACAATTATACCTACCCCATTTCTAGATTTATATTTACCAGTATACCAAAGTTTAAAACCTGAAGTATCTAATTCATTCGCTTTTTCTCTTACCCATTTAGTTTCTTGCAAACACATAAAATTTATCTTTCTCCTAATCATAGTATCCACTATTTCCATAGACTTACCCGTAAGTGTACCTATATTCCAAGTTCCAAAACGAATCCTACTCTCATGAACTAGCTTCTTTAGCCACATTCGTTCACGAAAATGTGGTAGCCCTTGCTTATTTTGCACTACATCCAGGCGACGATGCAGCGGCTCTTGCTCACTTCTCACTGTACTCGAGCTATACAGCGCGTTACTTACAGGCAACGACCTAGCCTTACGTCTATTATATTGATTGTCCATGTCATAAAGATTTGACAAAGTTTTATGTTGGCTGTCGACTGCCTAACACAACCCTCCTCTTTTTCCGGGCTTGGGACCGGCTATGACAAATAAAATTTGTCATAGGCAGAGTTTGGTCTGACTATAAGATAGTAAATTATTTTTGTAATAAACTTTTTAAGAGATTGAGATCTTTCATTTTTTTTATTGGTTAAAGTTCTTGAGGAAAATATGTGAAGACAGAACTGGCACTTGTCAGTATATCCTTGCAGTAATATTACTGCAAGGAAATCAATAATCAATAATAAATAATATAAGCAAATGGAAACCAACCCCCCCCCCCCCAAAAAAAACCAAAAAAAAAAAAAAAGACAAGAACTAGAGTTTCTATATGAATGTCAAGAAAAGTTGTGGGCTTAGAAGGCTAGACAAACATGCATGGCTCAAGGAGATCGTAACACTAGATACTTCCATACCTTTAGTGAATAAAAGACAGGCTTTTAATCACATCTATTGCCTCAAAGACTCTAATGGAGAGTGGACAAAGGATCTCTGCAAAATTGAGGGGATGACATCAGACTATTTTTTTGAATATATTCCAATCTGGGGGAAATGAGTCTGATACCATGAAGAAAAGAGAGAAGAATAACATTTAATAATACTTCTTATTATTTGCAAGAGAGAGGTACAGAATAAATAGGTACAGGGCAGGCAAGCTTCTGCCCCTTACAATAGGACCAAAAAAGGAAAAAGACACAATTAAATACAAGAGAACATTAAGGGAAAGAATGAAATGAAATAGGAAATAAAGGGGAAATAAATGGTTAACCTTAATCCCTCAAATCAAGGAATTAAAGACAGCCCAAGAAGGAAATAAAAATCACGGACAGGAAGAGGAGCAACAGTCAGAATAATTAAGGCAAATAATCACCCACTAAGGCAACAATAATCACCCATTTACCAACAGTTATTTAGAAGCTTTTGGGAGTAAGTAGTGTATGTTTCATATAATGGACTCTCCTGTTGCTACCATGACTGAACTTCATATAAGCAAAAGAATTTCTAGATTTTTTTGAGAAAATTAGAGTACCTGGACAACATGCTAATAGTTTCTTATATCTAACTTGATGCACCTAGCTTGCTTCAGTAGAGAGCTAACATGATCTTGTGTTTCTTTGCTTGTCATAAAAAGTTTGAGTATGAACTCATTGAACTGCATCCAAAATGTTCCTTTCTCTTATATATGTTGGATATTTTAGCTTTATTTATTTATTTATTTATATTTTTGTGTCTTCAGGCTTCAATGCAGCAGTTGCTGGTTGTTTCTTCGCTATTGAAACAGTGTTAAGGCCTCTCCGTGCAGAGAATTCTCCCCCATTTACAACTGCCATGATTATATTGGCTTCTGTCATCTCATCAACTGTATCAAATGTTTCACTTGGAACCCAATCAGCTTTTACTGTGCCTGCATATGAGTTGAAATCTGCTGCAGGTGCTTTTTGTTACCCTTGCTCTACTTACTATAAATCACTGTCACAGTTGTTATCAGCATGAAAATGGAACTGAAGGATAGAAAGGAAGAATGCTTTACTTAGTATTGTATTTCCCCCCATTGAATTTGATGGGCGTGAGAAACCATCCTTTAAAAATTGGATGTTGAGATAGGAGAATCACCTTACTTAAGTACTCCATTGAGTAGCCCATAATACACAATGTGGGGACTTTGGCATCTCATATTACTTTGGTATCCATTAATTGGCCACTTTTAGAAAGATGACATGCTCGCAGCTATACTTTATGGCACTTCACTTAGCCTTTCTCCAGTCAAAACCTTCCACAAGTATCCTTTTCTTGAGCTGTCAACCACCAATTCTGATATCAATTGATGTGCATCCAAATAAAGTGGGGAACACTACCAAAAGTTAGTTGTTAAGGTGGGAGAACTACTCTACTTAAATATTTTATTGAGCAGCTCATACTATATGATGTGGGACTTTGGCATCCCATGCTACTTTGGTCTCCATCAGATTTGATTTTTTTTTTCCTTACTAAATTGATTTTAATATTGTTGAAAGTAAGATGTGGCTAGAAAACAGACATTTAACTCTCTATTGCATTGTCCATGTTGTTAAACCTGTTGTGATATAACATTTGTTTTTATATATCTTTGTAAAACTTGATTTAGTATGAGATATATTCAACTTCTAAGGAATTCCCCATTTCCTAGTAAACCCCAAATTTACTATTCTTATAAAGTAATTCTATAATTTGGTCACTCAGTAACTTTGTACATGCTTGTAACTTGATGTGCATACTGTTCAAAAAATTATGGAAAAATATTAAAAGTAGAAGAAATATAGAAATTTTCTAGAACTTTCCAGATAAGCTCTCTCCTGAATGTGTCCTTAGATTGTTGGGGTTGTTAGAGTTTACAATTGTTTTAATTAGGAAGTACCATGTTGGTCAAAGACACTTGAGTGCTTTAAAGTTTGTTATTATCCTTGCTATTGCAAAATCCTCGAGTTCAAGCCAATAGTTATGACTAGACAATATGTGAGTGACTTGATATTGTTTAGAAATATTATTTCTCTCTTATGATATTCAAGGTTATTGAAGGATGGATGGACTTCTTTGTAGTACCAAAATATCCAATCACAGTCTAATTCACCAGTTCCCTTTGTTCTATATCTAGAACTTTTAATGAAAACCATGATCTGATTTGATATAAATTATAGAGAAGATAGAGAATCAGTCACTAGTGGGCTATTCATATGGCTATTAAGTATTGTGGGACACTTTATCTTTACCAGCATGTGTTGCCTAACATTTTATTATGATGTTACCATGCAGAACTACCTTTATACCTGATATTGGGCATGCTATGTGGCATTGTAAGTGTGGCCTTCACTCGTTTGGTTGTTTGGTTCAACAAATTATTTGAGGTCATTAAGGAGAAATTTGGCCTCCCTACTGTTGTCTGCCCTGCTTTAGGTGGTTTAGGAGCTGGGGCTATAGCTCTTAAGTATCCTGGAATACTGTACTGGGGTTTTTCAAATGTAGAAGAAATTCTACATACTGGGAACAGGGCTTCAGCTCCTGGAATATGGCTGCTGACTCAATTAGCAGCTGCCAAGGTTATTGCAACAGCTCTTTGCAAAGGGTCTGGGCTTGTAGGTGGTCTTTATGCACCAAGTTTAATGATTGGTGCTGCGGTTGGTGCTGTGTTTGGAGGCTCTGCTGCACAGCTTATCAATTCAGCCATTCCTGGAAATGCTGCTATTGCCCAACCACAGGCATATGCACTGGTAAGGTGACCTTATTGTGTGAATTGCTGATTTCAAGACTGATCTGGTTGATATATATATTCTGATTATTGTAAGTTCATGCAAGGATAACTTAACTTCTACTGCAGGTTGGAATGGCTGCTACACTAGCATCAGTTTGCTCAGTACCTTTGACTTCAGTTCTACTTCTTTTTGAGCTGACAAAAGATTATAGGATATTACTCCCTCTCATGGTAATCATTCTCTAGTATTCCTTATCATGACAAAGAAATTAGTATTCCTCTGTTCTCTATATGACTAATAAAATGAGCTGTGTAAAACTTATTTTGTTCCCTCAAATAAATTAAAGGTGATGATTTGGTATATTCTGAATTTCCAACGGATGGTTGGACATACTACGTACTGTTTAACAAATGGCATTCTTGCATTTTCTGAAGCTAAAAGAGAGTGTATAATTTATTCCCTAGCCTCGGCAGCATTTTTTCAAACATATGATTGGACATAGGTATTACATATCTTTACCAATTTGTTCTGTGAAATGTGTCACTTCCAAAGCTGTTTTTTCTTTAAATTTGCTTTTATTTCAAGTTCTTTGGTACTTGGAATGCATCTAGTTTTTTAAATAGCCAGAACTTGTGGCTTGAACTTTAACATTGTTGCATGCTTGCTTACTTTCATTTTTTACAATTATTTACTTCTGTTCGTGGTGGGGTTTGAATAGAATTTCCAGTTTTGTATGGTGTAAAAGAGTCTGAAGGTTGACATTGTTTAATATTTCACCTCTTGTGTGTTTGTCAACCCTGCACTCAGGGGGCTGTTGGATTGGCAATATGGGTTCCCTCAGTGACAAACCAGGCGAAGGAGAGCGACGCTTCTGATTTAAGAAGCTCAGCAAGAGGCTATTCTTCACTTACACTTGCTGAAGATAATGATGAAGGTAACTGGAGACAAACCAATAATGGAGGAGATGGTTTAGAACTCTCTGTTGTAGGAAATGCTGTTGATCTTGAAGGAATTGATGAAGAACTGCTTCTAGAAAATCTTAAGGTTGAGAATACCTTTCTCTTATTTCCTCTTAATTATTAACATCATAGAACTTTTGTTCTTAACTCTGCTGTATGTTGTTGACTTTTGATCTTATTATCAGGCATTTACTGATCTGATTGCTTCATAACCTCAGTCATATCATTATTCTCATTGATCAGGTTTCCCTGGCCATGTCAAATAACTATCTGAAGGTTTCACCAGCTATAACCCTGAAAGAAGCAACCAAGTGCATGCATGATGGCCAGCAGAATTGTGTCCTGGTGGTTGATGATGAAGACTTTCTGGAAGGAATATTGACATATGGTGACATTAGCAGGTTTCTGTCCAAGAAGTCTAGTGATGCTTCTAAGAGTGATTCGGGGCTTCTGGATGTATGTAGAAAGCACCCCTGCTTTTTATTTATTTAAGAATCACATGCCTATTTGCTTTTTGTTATATAAGCAGTTGTGTTCTAAAATTCATGGAATCTGGAAAATAACGGATAAAGCTTTCAAATGTGTTTGCAGGAACTGTTTTCTGAGTAACTTTTGAAACCATGACTGAAGCAAACTAGTTCACCTTATTGATATAGTAAAAACAGAACTGCTACAAAGAATTTTCAGATAGTGTATAGTGCTTTGAAGAATAGATTTTAAGTGCCCTGTTGAGCAGGCTATCCCATACAATACTGGAATTCATTCCTGGATATCTAATATTTACTAGGACGGAGTAGTCACAAGTTATTCTTTAAAATCTTGTTTTTACCGTTACTGTCTATGCTCCTTAATGTCAATCTACCATATGACAAGTCAACTTGAAAATTTGACAGGCAAGTACATTTCTTGTTTCCTCTGTTTGTACTCGAGGGATTAGTTATCGTGGAAAAGAGCGTGGACTTCTAACCTGTTACCCAGATACTAGTTTGGCTATGGCCAAGGAGTTGATGGAAGCCAAGGGTATCAAGCAGTTACCAGTGGTTCAACGTGGTTTAGATTTTGGTAAAGAGAAGAAGCGAAGAATTGTTGCTCTTCTCTATTACGACTCGCTCTGGAACTGTCTCAGGTTTTACATATCATCTGATACTATGATTCTGTACAACAATATCTGTTCTCTTGCCAAAGACTCAGGCTGGCTACTTAATTTCCATCATATGAATTCTCGTTTAATATTCCTAGCTTTTGGCTGATGGATATGTATATGTGCAGGAATGAGATTAGTAACCAGAAGTCAGTGTTTCAAAGTAGGACAGAAAACAGTTTGGATGTGATAACTGCAAATGGACATTAACCCTGGTGGGTGAGACTGATTGTCGAACCTCAAGCTTCTTGGTTGCCTTTAAGGAACAGATTTTGTTGAAAGAGTATAGGCTTTAGCAGCCAGTTTTACGGAAGCCAAGTGAGACCTCCACGGGATGGTTCATCTTTGTTTTGGTGCCTCACAGTTGTTAGTTGATACTTGAAATACAAGTTAAAATTTTCAGCCCTCTCAAGGTAAGAGTCAGTTAGCAACAATAACAATACTATAATTTCTGTTTCATTGATACCCGAGATTCTTTTGTATAATTTAGCACATTGCAACTTGTAAAGTAAATGTAGAAGAAGCAAGTCACTCATGGATACAATGGGAAAAAGAGACATGGATTTTTACACCCAGAATTTGAGTTAATTCCCTGAGCTCAGTTATGGCATACGCCTCTTTGTTTCGTCTTGTTAATTTGTATCCTACCTTCCCACATCAGTTTTTTCTTCAGCTTTTTTGCTCATCTTTGATGGTTTAGAATGGGAGTATGGGATATGCTTTTGGGATCCATTGAGTTTGCACCAGTTATCAACATATTGAGTTGATTATGCATATACTATTTTTAACTGACCCTTTTTTTTTTTTGGATTGCTTGGCGGAATGGCAGTAGGAATAGGAAAGGTGAAAAATAGAATAAGAAATGAAAAATAGGAGAATCTACAGAATAATGTTAAAAAGATGTATTTATCACTTGTTGAGTTAGTGCCCATAAGCGCTAAATTTTCTCGAATTGATTTTGACTAAATAATTTTGGATTAATGCTGAAACGGATTGATAATAGATTAAAACCCAGCTGGTAAATTGTTGCTACTCTTCAAAATGTTTTAAGATAACGAAAATTGTTTTGACAAGGTTTTAAAACGTAACAGGATGTGTTATGATGATCAGAAATGTTCTTCAATTGAAATTAGCGAAATGCTTTAATAAAGAATAAAATTTGAATAAGGTTATATAAATATTTGTAATCATATTGTGGGATAAATGTGTAATGAATTTTTTATAAAATAAGCTATGATATTGTTCCTTTAAGATATTATTTTTAATTTAGTCTTTAAAAATTTATTGTCATTGATTATAGATTTAGTTATAATTTTAATAGTTTTTTTTTTTTAATAAGAGGGTGCTCACATGGGCCTAAACACAAATCCTACACTTTCAGGACACTCATGTCTGCTTGAAGAATATCCACACATCCACGAGGAAGTGTCATAAAAGTGCAAGCCTATCTCATCCATATGCGCCTAATTAGCCGATTATCTTCCCTAAATGTATGCCTCAAAGCAATTTGTCAATCCCTAGCTAGCATCTCTCAAATACACAAGATTAAAGAAGCCATAGGGTGGTTCTTTGGGCATCCTTATTTCACCAAGACCACAATTGCTTGGGAGTTAGAATCAATATCCAACTTTCATATCCCTCTCTGTCCTAGGCAATCTGTAACCCACTAAAGATACCCCAAAGGTTAGCTCTGAGGATGCTACCCGATCTAATACCACCACATCTAGAACTACGTCCTCCATTCTGCTAACTTTTGGCAACATTGCATTTGAAGGTATCGTCTTCGGGGAAGACGAACCTATGGAAACCTCTTGTTAAGGCCTTTGCATCACATTTGTTTGAGCACAAGTGTCATTAAATTCATCCACTTTAGCAATTGTAGGCTAGAGGAGACTCATTATATCATTATGTTGCTCCTTGACCACTAAAAGGTTTCGATCTAGCCAGATATGCCATAATCCATAAACTCCAGTCTATCTAGTCTCTAGTATCCAATGAGAAGAATGTTTTCTAATATCTCCTTTGTACTAAGAGCAACCACAGGTCCCGAACAAGAGGGCAATCATGTAACGCATGCAAAGGAGTTTCAGTGAATTTGTTACATCTAGGACAAAGATCATTTGTAATCAAATGGCATTTACATCGTTAAACATTTGTCATGATTCTTCCTCTTTCCAACAACCAGAGAAACTTCTGCACCTTTGTGGCACTTGAGCTTTCTAGATTCTTTTCCATAGGGATCGTCGTTGGTTCCTCATGGGGTTCAAAATCATGTTGTATGCTGAAGCGACGAAAAATTTGTTATCTTTTTCCTTCCTCTAGCTCACTACATTAGGACCAAAATTAGTCTTAGGAGGAAGCATAGGTGAGATACACATACACGCATGGGGATGGAAGGAAAATTACAGACTTTGGTGCATAAGTTTGCCTCTATTGATTCCCTCTTGACCCAATCCATTAAGCATTCCAAGTGTGGGACCCACCTATCCTTCCAAAAATTGACAAACTTCCCATCACGTATTCCCCATCCAATCCCTTTTTCAAAATACCTCCACGTGCTCCTAATACCCTTCCATAAGTTAGGCCCAGCACAATTACCCTTTATACAAGGGAGATGATTACCCCACTCTTGTATTTATTCAAGACAACACGTGCCCATAGGCTATTCTTGCTTGTGACTAATTCCTAGTTCACCTTCATGATCAAGGCTTTATCCATATTCTTAAGGTTTTTAATGCTCAAAACACCCACTTCTCTAGGTTGACATATATGTTCCCAAGCTAATAAATGAGTTTTCCTTCGATCCTCACTATCTCCCTATATGAATCTCTTAGAAACCTCCTCAATCTACTCGCAAGTGGTTGCACGGAGCAAAGTCATTTGGACCATGAATTGATAGGTGTTTTTGGAGACTCTTTTATGATGGAGTGGCATCTTGAGGTACTTACCAAAATCTCCCATTTGTTTAAAGCTAGCCACTTCACATAATTCTTCAGCTACATTAAACTGGACATTTTTAGAAAAACTAATACAGGTTTTGTATGAGCTTACCTTTTCCCCTGAAAAATTGCAAAATACCTTAAGACACAATATTACAATATGAATTTGCTCCACCAATGCCTCAGCAAACAATATTAAGTCATTCGCAAAAAACAAATGCGATAAGTTGGGACCATCCTTGCTCAATGAGATAGGCTTCCATAACCCTTGCTGGCATGCTAAACCAATAGTGTGAGCTAACCTTTCAATGCAAAGGTCAAAGAGCTATGGTGAGAGAGGGTCTCCTTACTATGATCCTCTCGAAGATTTAAACAAAATAGTGTCCCCACCCCCCACAATTGCAAACAATTTAAAAATTGCACGAACTAATGCATTCCATAATTAAGGTAACAAAGTTCATGCTAAGTCTAATCTCCTTCAAAGTGTCTCTCAAAAACTCCTACCTTATACGATCATAGGCCTTCTCTAAGTCTACCTTGATAGCCATGAAGCCCTTATTACCTTTCTTGTTCTTCATAGTGTGTATCACCTTTTGCGCTATAATTATGTTATCATAGGTACAAAGTTGCATTGGTTCAGGGAGATAAGGCAATCCAATACTTCTTCAAGTGATTGGCTATAACTTTTGTGATGATTTTATAAATAATATTGCAAAGGAAAATTAGCCGCAATTGCTTCAAAGACTTTAGATTATCCATCTTAGGAATAAGAACTAAGGTTATTTCATTGATTGCCTCTATAAAGTTTGGATTGAAAAAACACTTCTTGATATGTTTGCAAACCAACTCTTTGATAGTATGCCATTGGCTTTGGAAAAAAGTTGCTTGTAACCCGTCTAGTCCCAGTGCCTTGAAAGGCCCCATACTGAAAAGAGCCTTTTTTATCTCATCATTTGTCATAGGTGCTTGAATTTTCACTAGAACTTTTCTTGATAAGGAAGGAAAATCACCTTTGATTGGAAATACAGCTCGGGACAAATTCTCCTTCGAATAGAGGATTTAAAAAAAATAATAAAAGCCATACTTTTTAACATTTCCCTATCTATGGCCCAATCTCCTTCTTCATTACGCATCATATCTATTTTATTCCTCCTTTTCCTTATCAGTGTAGCATTATGAAAAAAATCGTGTTCCACTCCCCAAGGTGAATCCAATCATTTCTAGCTCTGTGGTTGTAACATCCCATTATTTTAAAAGCCATAAACTAAAGCGATTACTAAAGGAAGTCCCTAAATTGAATGATTAGAGGCCAAATAAAATTAAAGTGATAATTTAGACAATCGAAAATGAGGATACAGGGCTAAAAATGCCCAAAAATTAGAGCCAAAATAATTAAACAAAATTAGACGAAAAGGCAATGGCTTTTTTGTAATTTCAGGCAACTTTTAGAAAATTTAAAAGAGGGATCTTTAAATGGGAAAATTGAGTTTCCCAAGGTTCTCAGAGGCTCTAAAAACCATCAAAACCCCTAGAATGGTGAAAACCCTTCTGGTTTACATTTTAGAATGTTGGTTGGTTAAAACTTTGATCGATTCATTCGAGAATGTTTTAAATCCAAATTGGGTGAAACGAAAAGCATTTAATGAATTAGAGTACCTAAATTTCATAATAGAAAAGATGGCTCTTAAAAAGGAGTTGAAATAAGGCCAAATGGAAGAAACTAAATGTAGGGACTAAATTGGAATTTTGAAAAAGTAGTATAACTTGGCCTTTCTTCTTATAAGTCACAACCCACTTTCTTCCACTCACCATAGCTGACTTTCTCCTGGCCAAAAATAGAACCTAAGAAAGTCTTGATTGGAGCATAAGAAGGAGGGAACAAGAAGGAGAGAAACCTAGCAAAAAGAGTAAGAAATTTAAAGTTTTTCATGCTTTCTCCTTCACCGATCTTCCTCTCCTCTTTCTCCTCTTTTCTCCCATGGTTTTGATGATTAATTTGGAGCTATTCCATGGTTGGTTCAGTAGGAGGAGGAGAGAAATTCAAGGAGAGATTAGAAGCAATTGAAGGCTTCTTCAAAAAGCTTGCAAATAAGGTAAGAATTATGGATTGTTTTGCTTCATCTTGTCTCTTTCTTCTCTTGTATGTTTCGGCCAACCCTAGGCCCATTAAGGAGGGAATGAATTCAAGCTAGAACAAAGTAGAGACAAGGGTTTTCAAGCATGAGAAACAAGAATATGCAATTAGATTTAAAAAAGAAGCTTTAGAATTAAAGTTATATGACTTAGGGATTTTGTTGCACCTAGCAAACTTTGAAGCTTTCTAATGATACTCTATCCTATGTAAGAGTATGTATGAGTTTTTAAGACATTTAGGAAGTTTCACAAGTGCCATTTCCCTAAGAAAAACCAAGCAAACTCCACAGGTCCTTGAGTTGCTCTATGTCTCGGCCAAGGATAAGAACAAGTACCTACGGAGATTTTTCCTTGATTCCAAGGATGCGAATGGTCTAGATATGATTAATTAGCACTAAGGGAAGTATTGGTTTGAATTTAGAAACCATGGTTTATGAGATGAGAGTTTAAGTTCCTTTTTAAGGCATAAAGAAGCAACTTGAGTTTAGCCTCTATGAGTTGAAATTGTGATGACCCTAATGAGTTTAAATGAAGTTATGGGACTTAGATTGAATGAGAAATTGGAGACAAGACCAAGAATTTTATATTTTGCTTCATTGTGCCCTTATATCGAACTATAATGATGTTATAAGATCAAGTAAGCATGTATAGAGTTTATGTGAAGCTAGAATTGGTCTAATGATTGAATGTGTCTTATTTGATATATCTAGGCCAAACAAATCCCCCTAGGTGTAGGTGTGAGGCTAAGAAGGGAAAGTAAGACAGCAAAGGAAAAAGTTTGTGTTCTTGATACAAGGTAGCTCTCTAACAATTTTTGCATACATTTCTTGGATGTTTGATGTAACGAATGTAATTTTCGTAAAACGACAAAATGAGCTATATAAAAATAAGTCCTCTGAAATGACCTAGATAATGTCCCAAAAATTTGGGTTGAATCTTAGACTCCTAAAAATGATAATTCTAGCTCAGATGGAAAGAAAAACGAAGTTAGGATGGAGAAACAATTTGCGATGGAAATTGACGAAACGTAATGGCATTTTTTGTAAATAAATGAAAATTTTGGAAAACCACATAGGAGGGTTTTTTAAATGAAATTTTTGAGTTGCCCAAGGTTTTTAGAGGCCCTAGAAACTATGGGAAGCCCTGGGACTAGTAAAGCTCCTCCGGTATATATTTTTTAACGTCAGTTGACCTGAACTTTGACCGATTCGTTCGAGAAGGTTTTAGCTCTAAATTGAATGATTCCAAAGGCATTTTATTAAATTGGGAATCTAAATTTTATAATAGAAAAGAAGGTTCTCAAAAAGGAGCTAAAATGAAGCCGAAACGAAATTACCATTACAGAAGGGCAAAATTGGAAATAAAAGCTTCTAGAATGTCCTAAACACTTCCACACTTTTCTTCCATCTTCTCCCTTTTATTGAGCACGAAACTTTCTGCCAAAAATACAGAAGTTATTTTACTCTCTTAGGCGCACAAGAAGGAGGAGAAAAAGAGGAAGAAAACCAAGGAGAAATGAGGTAATTTGATGGATTTTTTTGCTCCATCTTCCTCCAATCTTGTTCTCCTCTCTTCCTCCTTTCTTTCCATGGATTTTTTGAATGATTTGGTTCTATTTTTGGTCCAGACCTAAGGGGAAATTCGAATTTGCCAAGGAGAAGAGAACCAAGGAAGAAAAGCTTTGAAAACAAGCTTAAAACTAAGGTATTTTTCCATTCTTGATGCTTCATCTTAGTTGCTTCTCTTTGTGGTAGTTTTGGCTAGCCTAGGGGAGGATAGAAGGAGATGAATTTTGGGTAGAACCAAGGGAGAAACCTAGGGAAAAGAGTATAAGGATTAAGAATATGGCAAGAAATTCCAAGAAAAACCAAAGGAAATCAAGTTAGAAAAGTGTGGTGTTCTTGGAGGTTTTGTAAAATCTGATTTTGTATGAGTAATTCCTTAGCTATTTGAATGTTTCCTTGAACTCCTAAAACCCCTAGAAACCTTCTGAAGTGGCTCTCCCATCAAGGAAAATTTTGAAACTCCAAGAAACCCAATTATGTGCTTATCTTAGCCAAGGAGGATTTATAGGGCTAGGGAGTGTTTTAATTTGTTCTAGCCTTGGTTTGGGACTCCATATGATGATAAAAGATGGGAGGAACCATTGGAAAAAATTTAGGAGCCATAGGTTGGGAGATGGGACAATGGTGTCCATAATGGTGCTTTATAAAGCAACTTGGTTTTCCAATGGTGCAATTGAATATGTGATGGCTCCAAGGACCTTAAATGAGTCCAAGAAGTCTAAAAATAACAAGAGAATGGAGCCTAGAACTTGGATGATATGATTTGCTTCAATGGACCATTTATGGAACCCATATGTCCATTATGGAACTAAATGTGTGTTTAAGAGTGAACCTAGTGTCTTGGCTTACTTCAAGTGTGTAATTGTATGATGTTTGTGATGTCTAGGTCAAGAGAACCCTACTCCACCTAAGTGCTCTTGTGAGACCAAGGAGGGAAAGGAATTGGCAAAGTAAGCTTGCATAAATTAAAAGGTAGCTCTCCACCTCATTCTCTTGCATTCTTGTGTGCATATGTATATGTTGTGTGCTTGTATATGCTCTTGTAATTTAAGAATATGCCACTTGATGTTTTGAGGTTGCATTGGTACTAATGTGTCTTCTTGAATGACTATGGTTGTGGAAAGTCCCTTGATGAAGGTGAGGAGATGCCAAAAGTCTCATGGCATGGGTGAGACAAGGCCAAAAGTCCCTTGAATGGGTGAGGCTAAGTCAAAAGTCCCTAGGCCAAGAGTGAGGCAAATCCAAAAGTCCTAGAAATGAGGTGAGGCTAAATCAAAAGTCCCTAGAGCATGAAAGTGGTCTTGACATGTTGATGTGGCATGAAATGGGATTTATTGCACACTTTATGCCTGCATATTCATATATTTAATGTATATATGCCTTGAATGTGGTGTGAATGGGTGTGTGAGCTATTGAGATTCTTGGAATCTCACTCCCCTTTCCCTCTCATGCTTAAAATGTCTAGGTAGTGCTCAAGGCCAAGGAAATGCAAGCCAAGAATACTAAATGACTACACTTTGTTTAATTTGAAGTTTAAATTGTAATGAAGTGTCAAGAAGCATTGTACATATTAATTTTGGTTGTGTAAAACCTTGAGCATATGTAACATGATGTATAGACTATATGTATAATGTATGTAGTATTAAATCAATGAAATTATGTAATTGGATTCTTGAATGACATGTGTGTTTAGTGCATAAATGGATGTTGAGATACCAAAATAAGAAGCATGGGGTTTGGGACCACTTAGACAGTCCCTACAAGTCATATTTATGTTTTGAAACTTGCCCAAGAGGTGCCAAACAATTAAGAAAGCCATTTGGACAAATTGGTAACCCATATGGAGCAAAAATTTATCATTTCATGAGGCTATATCACTTTTTGCCCAAATGAGCTCTTCTTGGTATGAAATTTGGCATGCATCTAGAGTTTATTGAGAACTTTTTGGAAATCTAAAGTTGGTAATTTTTGGAGGTTTGTGGGATATTTGGTGAATTGTTGAAGTTGGAAATTTTTCTAGTTTTAGTCTTTGGTACTGTAGCATTGGTTCGAAATTAAATTCTATCACTCATAGGGAAAATGATGTTCAATTGCCATGAAATTTTATTCCAAAAAACTAGACATTTCCAGTGACTTGTGCCAACTAGAAACATTTCAATTGGAGGTCCAAAGAGGGAGATATGAATTTTTGAATATTCTATCTAGTATCAGGAGTTTTGCCCAACCTGAGTTACTGTTCTATTGAATTCCGAGGTTTGGGCTACCTGAGCTGGTCTAGAAATTTTTTTTTCCTATATTTAATATCCACATCTTTCTAGATTGGTATCATTTTTATGGATTGGATTTTTTTGGAATTAATTGGACATTTTCAAAGTTTGCTGCAGAATTCTGTGACAGTTCCAGAATGTCCTCTGTGATGAATTTTATGGTATGAACATATTTTTAGCATGAAGTAGACATCCGTAGCTTTCTAGAATGACCAAGAATGCATGTTTTTTATTTTTTTTAGAATTAGTTATGATTTTTCAAAATTTGAACATAAAAGAGGCAAAATCTGTCCGAAAATAAACCTCCATATTTTATGCTTCATTTCGGTTTTCTTGAGTTGTAAGCCACATTTTATGATGCAAATGAGTGGTAAACATGTAATTAAATATGAGAAAGTATAGTATGAGCTCACACGGTCGATGTGACACCGAATAGAATTTTTATACATGACGCAATGCGAAAATATTCATTATTTTATTCCCTTTTTCTTTACGTTCTCATGGAAATGATGATGTGAAGCTCATGAATGTCATAAAATGAGCTAGAATTTATAGTATTACATTTGGTTGTCATTGAATGTTTGTTTGTATGTTTGAACCATGAGATATGTTTATAGTCATTGATTGAATGTCTTGGTACCATGATGCTTCTTGAAATATATTTTGAATGTAAGATGGCTTAAATGGGTGAAATTATGCCAAAAGTTTCTTGGAATGGGTGAAGAGAAGCCAAAAGTCCCTAAGAATGGATGAGACAAAGCCAAAAGTCTCAAGAAAGAGTGAGGCTAAGTCAAAAGTCCCTAAAATTAGGTGAGGCAAATCCAAAAGTCCTAAAGAAATTGGGTGAGGATAAACCAAAAGCCCTTTAGCCTATGTTTGAATTGTATGAGTTATATGACATGAAAATATATTTATGTATATTTACTAGAAGCTTTTATGGCATGCTTGCATTCTTTGACATGAAAATGAACCATATATGTATGTTTGAAAGGGTAAAAGAGTTATTGGAACTCTTTGAATCTCACTTTTCCCACATTATGTTTAATCATGCCAAGATGAATTTCAAGGAGCAAGGATTGGGAACCAAGCAACTTGAAGATGAGACTTTGACAATAGAATAGGAAATTTATACATTTTAATGTCAAAGTTTGTATCTATATAATGTATACAAGATGTAAGCACTTGGGCATGTATAAAAGTATATGATTATGATGTATGAACCAAATTTGGATCCAAATGAATGATTATGTGAGAATTTAACATCCTGGTGCCTTGATGTATATGTGTATGAAATCAAGTGGAAAGGTGATTTTGAGTTATATGATAATTTCGACCATTTGGGATGCTTCTATATGCTATGTTTATGCTTTTGGATGTGCTCAAATGGTCATGGTAGGATAAGAAAGCCATTTGGTGCACTTTGACCCTTTCATGGTCTCAAAATTAGCCACTTTCTTGACGTGAGCCACAAACTAACCAAATGGATAAGTTTATGCATGAAATTTGGCAAGAAAATAGGTCTCATCTAGAGCTTTTTATAAAAACAAATAACAGTATTTTTGGAGCTCTAGAGAACTTATTTTGATTTTTCAAAGTTGGCCAAATTATACAGAAACTATCACTATTACTATTCATGTGGTCAGTTTGGTTTTCTATGTCACTTACGGGTCAAATGAAGTCCAATGCTCATGAAATATTACATGCATATAGTAGACATCATAAGCTTTCTATAACCACTGAGAGAGCCTAATTTGGAGCTCTGTAGAGGAAGAAATAAATTTTTGAAGCTTTTGGTTTGCTGCAGAATGACCACCAGACTTGATGTACTGTTCCATAAGTTTTTGTGGGACAAACATGGTTGTTTTGATCTAAAATTTTTATGGTAACTATATGACATCCTGAGCTTTCTAGAAAGATATAGTGTGTATGATTTGGATTTTTTAAAAATTAGTTATGATTTTTCAAAGTTCATATCAGAATATGGAATTCATGGCAAAATGCAAAGTGTGATGTAATTTTGTGTTCTATGGCTTGGACCCGAACTTTGTTCTTCAAATTATGATAGTTTTGATTGAACAAATATGTTAGGGATAAAAAATAAATTGGGTAAGCTCACATGGTCTATTAAGCTAAGAATGAATTAATTTAGCTTACAATGACACAATTATCCGCTGCTAAAAGTGTCATTTTGATGAAGATAAGTGTTATATGCCAATTGTGCTATGAGTTGAGACCTATATAGATATGGTATTATAGTGGTACCGTATAACTTCTTCTTCTAATAATAATGTCTCGTATTCCTTCCAAAGTTTCCATTGAAGTTCAACTAAATGATGATTGTCCTGTAAGACAAGACATCGTTCAATTCCCTCTAGTCGTTTCAACAGGTCCCTTTTTTTTTTCAAAAAACATTTTTGGACACCTCTTTATTCCATTTATTAACCCTTTCCTTGAAAAACAGTGTAACCATGCAGCCATTCCACTCCTTCTTGCCAAGTCCATTTCACCACCTCTGAGAAAGACTCATTTGTGAGCCACAAAGCAACAAATTTAAACTGAGATGAGGTGTTTGGCTTAGTAATGGTTCTAGCATCCATCTTAACTAAAATGGTTTTGTGATCTAATTTAAAATTATTAAGGCTAATCACCTGTGTGTTTGAAAAAGCACTCACTCATTCATTAGATGCTGAAGCTCTATCAATTCTTTCATGTATGTTACCTTTAATCTAGGTGTGCATAGGCCCTTGAAATCCTAGGTCTACACGTTGAAGATAATCAATCATTCCTTTAAATTCTCGTAAGCTTATCATGTTATGGGAATCACTAACTTAGTTCTCCTAAAGTCATCGATAAGTGTTAAAATTGCCCATAAGCAACCACTATTTATTACTCATATCAAATCCCACCAATCTCAAGAACCTCCATAACTCTCTTATGTTAGTGTAGATCTAGTGCTTGTAAATAGCCATAAAGAAGAACCTTACACCTCTTCCTCTTGTAACTTCCATGTGTACCACTTGGTTAAAAGTCTGTATAACTATAATAGTTACCATCGCTTGATGCCATAAAATCCATATTCCACTGGAGAAACCTTGAGCATCCTACTGAAACACACTATCATGCCCCATCTCTGAATAGTTCTTTGTGCCTTATCACCACTAACTCTTGGCTCTAGCAGAACCAATAAATCAACTTGATAATGACTACTTATGTCTTTAACCAAAGTGAGAAACAATCGTGAATCCGCCCCCTAACAATTCTAGGAGTATTCATGGAAAACAGAGAGAACTTGGTAGGTTACCACCCCTAATACACCTTTGTAGCCCCTAACTCCTTTAAAGGATTATCCCCACTGCTTTCTCATAGTTCTCATAAGTTTTCATCAACCAAAGGTTCTCTTGCATATTAGGTGGCCTACCTTGAGAGCTGTCATGGTATCTCATCCCATTATGCACTGGCTTCAATGTAGAACCTTCTTTCTCAATCAATCTTGGCACAAGTTAGGTCTTAGTTAGCTAGGTTGTATTAGTAATAGCCTTTAAAGGCTTAGCACCATTCACTCCCTTTGATTCAGAGGCTCTCATCCAAGTTGAGCCCTGGCCCATCATACGACCTAACTTATTTTTTTTCCCTTTGAACCAATCCCTTCCTGTTAACATTCTCTGTATGCATTATCTGAACCTTAGGTCCAATAAGAGGTCTCTAAGTCTGACCCAATCTCCTTGACCTCGTTTTTAGCCTTCATTGAAGAATCTCCCTATTCTACTCTTTCCACATAAATAGGATTATCATCTTTCTCCATATAAGCATTAAAGTTCTAAATGGGTGTTTCTTAGACAACTTCATCTTCATGAATAATTTGTATATCTTTTTTAAATGCGTTTTTTAAAAAAATTGCAAATCTTGATCCTGATCCATTCTGGATCTTTGCCTCATTATTAAATGATATTCCTTAGCTCTTCAAATCCTTTTTTTTTGCTGGCATAATTGTGATGAACTTCTAATCATTGTAATTAAGGTTAAATGCGTGATTAATAATCATAGATTGGGGTTACAAGGAATTACGACCAATTGCATTATGAAAATACAGGGAAATTTGAACCTTAATATTATTAGAGTCATCAACCATACAATTACAAGTGCTTATGTACATAAGGGAAATAAACATTTATTTATAAGCCTTTGATTCTATTACCCATCAATTATAACTCATCCCAATGCCTCTAAATCATCCCTTGAGATTACCATATGAAAAACCAAGGTTTCCTAATTATTATAAGTGTTTTAGAATGTTTGCCGCGGCTAAATTACACTTAGCTGCGGCCAATTCCTCTCGGTTTCACTCCTTTCTTTGTCACTAGTTTCGCCGTGACGAGTTAGACCTTTGCCATGGCTAACCTAGTTGGCGCCGCGGCGATGAAGCCTCCTGGAACTTACCTCACTTGTCTCTTACTATTGGCTGTGGCTAATTCCCTTGTTAGTCGTGGCTAATTCCTCTCTGGAACACCTGGGACATTTTCATAAAAGTTCACCGTGACGAATTCCCTAATTCACCGTAGCAAATTTCCCTCTGGACGACTCCTAATTTAGCCTATCACATTTCGTCGCGGCTAATTTCTCTTTGGACTCCCCCTAGGCAAATTCGCCTTTATTGGCTACGGCTAACTCCATTTTAACCGCGGCAAAATCCCTCCTGATCTTATAACTCTGTAAATCTAGTCTCATACTCTCTACTCTCCCTCCAAAATCACCCTAAGGCCATTCTACCTTAATTTATGCAACTCTAATGGTAGTTATGTACCTTATTCACCCAGCAATTCTATTATTACTAATTCAAAACTTAAATGTAAATTTCCATTCCTCCAACTACCCTATATTAGTAAGTCCATAGAGCAACAGCAACAAAATTCATGCACTATTGACAATTAACATTCGATACACATTCCGTTAGAGGTTTCATACATCCATGGTTTATATCAATATCTAATGCATCACATGATTACAATTTCCAAATGGTAAGCCATATCATAAGTTCAACAAGGTTTATATATCAGATACTATAAGTTTATACATCCAATACCAAATTAGGATGAGGCCTAACTCCTTAATAAATACATGCTAAGTAATAAAAAATAAGAGCCTACACTTGGCAGCATGAATACAAGATGATGCTATACAATAAGGAATACAAAATTTAGCATCTATACTAAATAAATTAGCCTAAGTGTAGCCTTCTCCCTACATGTTGGAGCTCATGGATTTTCATCTACTTGCTTCCCCTTATCCTTACCCGAAGAACCTTCACCTGAAATGTTAATCCTATGAAATGGGGTGAGATGTAAATCTCAGTAACCAAGGAAAATTCCATCATACATTCTAGTTTAATTAACATATATGCATAGTTTCACATAAGAATAAGGAACATACTAGTCATATCAGTAAATGAAACAATTAGGCTATCATGATTACTATCCCATACTAGCAATCATATTTTCACATGTTAAAGGCTAATAACACCGGGAGAGGCCTGTCCACGGCACCTACACCCCATTGAGCATAACTAGGGCTTAATGCATCTGGGGTTTAATCATAACCCAGTGCCCGATTGAAGCACATGCATTGGCAGCTCCATTATGGACTCACAAGGTCCAATCACAATACATAGATAGCTAACCAATTCATTCAGCATTTCAAATCATTCATATACAACAAATATGAAATTAAAACAGATATATGCATGGAATTAATGTAAACCCCAGTTACCTCACTTATAGACAATTGCAATAGCTCCAAGGGTACAAAATCTCCCTATAACCATAGTATTAGAGAATTACTACTCTAATTCATCATTAACAGTTGCAATAAGTACCCAAAGAATTTAAAATGCTAATGACTACCTAGGGAACACTTACCTAGCCACTACAAGTCCCAAATTCGGATTGAAGTGTCCTCTACTAGAAACCTCAATATTTCACCCAAAATCCTAAGCAAATTCGTACAAAATTAATATCTATATTATAAATCAGCTATGGGGGTCTCAAATTAGCAAAGAAAGCATCAAAATGGAGGATTTATACTTACCTAATGTTAGCCCTAGCCTCAACCTACGAATTTCACCAAGAAAATCCCAAACAACCATATTTCAGATTTTGGGTAGGGTGAAAATACTCCAAATGAAAAACTAATTAGGCCAAATTAAAGAGAAAGATGAGGGAATTAAGTTATATAACTCTTATCGTGGCTGAATCATGTTCTAAATGTGAGAAAATATGAAATTCTTGCCCCAAACCCTAGCCTCCCTTCACACCTCCGATTTTCTCCTTTGTGCTTCAGAAAAATAAGGAAGTGGCTGAAGTGTTTAGGGTTTTAGTTGGGTTAAGTTGGGTCAAATATGGGTAATGGGTTGCTCCAAAGATCCAACTCCTAATAGACTTCAGATTTGAGCTTTGTTGGGCCAGCTCTTATGCAATGGGCTGCTGAATTTTAATTAGGTTTGGGCCAAGTTTGAAGAGCTCAAGAATTTAGATCTGCACAAGGGTTATTGGGCCATCACTAGGTGCTCTCTCTTGGGCCAAGTCTCACAATAAATAGGTTGGTCTACACCTATAATTATTGGGCCTCCATTAGTCTTCACCTTGGCCTACTCAATTTAATTTGGGCCTAGATGAAGTTTCTATCCCAATTAAATCTCAAACCCATATTAATAATTTATCTCTCTAAAATCTCTATTCACTTAACTTGTCCAATTATCCCCTATTAATTATTCCTAATTAATCTAAATCTATAATTAACACCTTAATTAATTTTAGGGTGTTACAATAATCGCTCTTGGAGTTTTGTTATTAACAAAATGAGATTCCCTTCGCTGATAACGCTGAGCAATCATCTAAAGTCTGAACATTTCTAATTCAGCACTCACCTTCTGGCCAACCTCCACCTATACACCATTCTGTGTATCACTGTGCTCCACCTACCTTCCTCGCCATTCTCCTACCTTACTCCAGAAGGGCAATGATCCTGGTTATGCCCATATTTCCCACAGTGGAAACATATCACGTTCAAGCCTTCATACTCTATTCAAAAAATCAATTTCCAAACCCTCACCTTTGGAATTAGTTTCTTTCTTAGATCAACTTTGACATAAATCCTTGCAAATTGTCCCCTATCCATGCTGAAGTAATCTTCTTCCACTAGTTTATCATTCAGAGTATAACAGTCCACTTTCAATGTCCTCCCAATTGCATTTCCTATTCTCCAGAGCATATGTTTTTTATAGTATTCTAGTGGTCACTTTGGAATTCTCACCTTACAGCTAGCTTTTTATACTTACCATCAAGGGGGTTGAAAGCTGGCCACAATCTTTGAACTAGTGAATAGTGTCCTACCACCATCTAAGGCCCTATGTTTATAACAAAATTATAATCTTCATCAACTAAGGATTTTACCATAAAGAACTCATTCCCTAGTCCTGCCATTTTGAATGCACCTTTGAGACTCCAAAGCTTCTATAGACAACTCAGCAAGAATTTGTATCCTATTTTACAACCAATTAGCTTGATAATGAGAACCTTTCTGAATGGTCTACATAGGTTAGCTCATTCCTAATTGCTTACATGAATGTATGGACATAATGTGACGACCCTAATTTCTAATCTCGATAATTAAGGTTAAACACGCGATTAATCATCATAGGTCATGAAAATATAGAAAAAAATTTGAACCTTAATGTGATTAGAGCCATCAATCATACGATTACATACACTTATGTTCATACAGGAATTAAACATCTATTTATAGGCCTTGGATTCTATTACTCATCAATTATAACTCATCCTAATGACTCTAGATCATCCCTTGTGATTAACATATGGAAAACCAAGGTTTTCTAGTTAATATAAGTGTTTCAGCATGTTAGCCGCGACCAAATTACTCTTAGCCGTGGCCAATTCCTTTCTGTTTTATCCCTTTCTTCATTATATCGCCACGGCGAGTTGGACCTTCGCTGCGGCCAACCTACATGGTGCCGCGGCGAAGAAGCCTCTTGGAACTCCCTCGCTCGCCTCTCGATATTGGCCGTGGCCAATTCCTCTTTGGAATGCCGGTGACATTTTCCTAAAATTTCACCGCGGCTAATTTCTCTCTAGATGACTTCCAGTTTGACCTCTTACATTTCGCCGCGGCCAATTCCTCTCTGGCACTCTCCCTGGGCAACTTCGCCTCTTGCAACACCCCAAAAATTAATTAAGGTGTTAATCATGGATTTAGATTAATTAGGAATAATTCATATGGAATGATTGGGCAAGTTAAGTGAATGGAGATTTTAGAGAGATAAATTATTAATATGGGTTTGAGAAATTAATTGGGATAGAAACTTCATTTAGGCCCCAAATTAATAGATCATGATGAGAGGCTAATGGAGGCCCAATGAGTTAGGTGCATATCCAAACCCTTGAGCTCTTCAAACTTGGCCCAAATCCCATTAAACTTCAGCAACCCAATGTATAAAACTAGCCCAATAAAATCCTGCAGTCCAACACTTAAAAACTGGCCCAACAAAGCTAAAAATCTGGAGCCCATTAGGAGTTGGACTTGGAGCAACCCATGACCCATCCCTTGACCCAACTTAACTCCACTAAACCCTAAAAACTGACCAGCCACCTCCCTCATTCAGTAAAACACAAACACAAGAAAAATCGGAGGTGAGGAGGAGAGGCTAGGGTTCTTGGCATAATTCCACCTTTTCTCACATTTGGAGCAAGATTTAGCCAAGGTAATAGTTATACAACTTAATCCCCTCATCTTTCTCTTTAATTTGGTCTAATTAGTTTTTCAATTGGAGTATTTTCATCATACCCAAAATCTGAAATGTGGGTGTTTGGGGATTTTCTTGGTGAAATTCGTAGGTTGAGGTTGGGGCTGGTATTAGGTGAGTTTAAACCCCCCATTTTGATGCTTTCTTTGTTGGTTTGAGACTCCCATAGCTGATTTATATTATGGGTATTAATTTTGTACGAATTTGCTTAGGATTTTGGGTGGAATATTGAGATTTCTGGTAGGGGACACATTAATCCGAATTTAGGACTTGTGGTGGTTGGGTAAATATTCTTAAGGTAGCTAATAGCATTTAAATTTCTTGGGTACTTGTTGTAATTGTTAATGATGAATTAGAGTAGTAATTATCTGATGCTATGATTATAGGGAGACTCTGTACCATTGGTGGCTGTTGCAAGTTGTCCACAAGTGAGGTAACCGGGGTTTACATTAATTCCATGCGCTTGTCGATTTAAATTTCATACTTGCTGTATATGAATGATTTGAAATGTTGAATGAATTGGTTGGCTATCTATTGCATGATGATTGGACCTTGTGAGTCCATGGTGGAGCTGTGGTGCGACTGCCACCTGTGCATGTGCAACGATCGAGCACTGGGTTATGATCAAACCCCAAATGCACTGGGCCCTGGTTGTGCTCAATAGGGAGTAGGTGCCGTGGACGGGCCTCTCCCGGTGTTAATGGCCTTTAACATATGAAAATATGATTGCTAGTATAGGATAGTAATCATGATAGCCTAATTGTTTCATTTGCTGAGATGATTGATATGATTTTGATTCATGCATATATGTTAATTAAACTAGATTATATGATGGAATTGCCTTGGTTACTGAGATTTATATCTCACCCCGTTTTATGGGATTACAATTTCAGGTGAAGGTTCTTCGGGTAAGGATAAGGGTAAGCAAGTGGATGAACATCCATGAGCCGAGGCCCGGTGTGGGGGAGCTACACTTGGTCTGAATAGAATAGGATAGATGCTAATTTTGTTAAGTCTTGTATAACATCATCATGCATCTGTATTGCCAAGCGTAGGAGTCTGTATTTTGATAATATAATGTGTACCCATTGAGGAGTAGGCCTTATGTTAAATTGGAACATTGATATATGGATTTATGATACCCGTTGTAAATCTTATTGAACTTGTGATATGACTTACCATTTGGGAATGTAACCTTGAGACATTGATATGAATCACTGATGTATGGAACCTCTAATAGAAAGTGCATCTCATGTTAAAGGTCAATGGTGCATGATTTGTGTTGTTATTATTCCTTGGACTTGCTGATATAGGGTAATTAGAGAAAAGAAATTGACCCTTGAGTCTTAAATTAGAGAGGAGAGATTAGCTAAATAAATTAGGCTAATGAAGGCTATTTGAGCCCCACAATTAAGGTAGAGGAGCCCTAGGGTGAGATTGGAGGGAGACAGGAGAGTATGAGTCTAGATTTTCAGAGTGTAGGATCATAAGGCACTTCGCCGCAGCTAAAATAGAGTTGGCCGCAGCCAATAGAGGCAAAGTTGCCCAGGGAGAGTGCCAGAGAGTAGTTCGCCACGGCGAAATGTAAATTGGCCACGGCGAAATGTGAGAGGTCAAACTGGGAGTCGTCCAGAGAGAAATTAGCCGCGGCGAATTAAGGAATTGGCCACGGCTAACTTTTAGGAAAATGTCCCCGGCATTCCAGAGAGGAATTGGCTGCGGCGGAAGGAGGAATTGGCCGCAGCCAATATCGAGAGGCGAGCAAAGGAGTTCCAGGAGGCTTTTTTACTGCGGCACCATTTAGGTTGGCCGCGGCAAAGGTCCAACTCGCCACGGTGAAAGTAGTGATGAAGAAAGGGGTAAAACAGAAAGGAATTGGCCGCGGCTAAGGGTAATTTGGCCGTGGCTAACATGCTGAAACACTTATATTAACTAGAAAATCTTGGTTTTCCATATGTTAATCATAAAGGATGATCTAGAGTCATTAGGATGGGTTATAACTGATGAGTAATAGATCCAAGGCTTATAAATGGATGTTTAACTCCCTTATGAACATAAGTGTATGTAATTGTATGATTGATGACTTTAATCACATTAAGGTTTAAATTTTTCCACATTTTCATAACCGATAGCGATTAATCACGTGTTTAACCTTAATTATGATGATGAGAAATTAGGGTCGTCACACCTCTATTGGTCGCGGCCAACTCAATTTTAGCCTCGGCGAAGTGCCTTCTGGTTCTACACTCCGAAAATCTAGACTCATACTCTCTTTTCTCCCTCCAATCTCACCCTAGGGCCCCTCTACCTTAATTGTGGGCTCAAATAGCTTTCATTAGCCTAATTCATCTGGCTAATCTATCCTCTCTAATTCAAGATTCAAGGGTCAATTTCTTTTCTCTAATTACCCTATATCAGCAAATCCAGGGAATAACAACAACACAATTCATGCACCATTGACATTTAACATTAGATACACTTTCCATTAAAGGTTCCATACATCAGTGATTCATATCAATATCTCAAGGTTACATTCCCAAATGGTAAGTCATATCACAAGTTCAAAAAGGTTTACAACAGGTATCATAAATCCATATATTAATGTGCCAATTTAAAGTAAGGCCTACTCCTCAATAGGTACACATTATATTATCAAAATACAGACTCCTACACTTGGCAATACAGATACATGATGATGCTATACAAGACTTAACAAAAATTAGCATCTATCCTATTCTACTCAGACCAAGTGTAGCTCCCCCACACCGGGCCTCAGCTTATGGATGTTCATCCACTTGCTTACCCTTATCCTTACCCGAAATACTTTCACCTGAAATGTTTAACCCATGAAATAACCCATGAAATGGGGTGAGATATAAATTTCAGTAACCAAGGCAATTCCATCATATAATCTAGTTTAATTAACATATATGCATGAAGCAAAATCAACATTTGAATCATATCAGTCATATCCATAAATAAAGCAATTAGGCTATCATGATTACTATCCCATACTAGCAATCATATTTTCACATGTTAAAGGCCATTAACACTGAGAGAGGCCCGTCCACGACACCCACTCCCCATTGAGCACAACCAGGGCTCAGTACATCTGGGGTTTGATCATAACCCGGTGCCCGATCGAAGCACATGCACGGGTGACAGCAGCACCACAGCTCCACCATGGACTCACAAGGTCCAATCATCATACAATAGATAGCCAACCAATTCATTCAGCATTTCAAATCATTCATATACAGCAAATATGGAATTAAAATAGATACATGCATGGAATTAATGTAAACCCCGGTTACCTCACTTGTGGACAACTTACAACAGCCACCAATGGTACAGAGTCTCCCTATAATCATAGCATCAGATAATTACTACTCTAATTCATCATTAACAGTTACAACAAGTACCCAAGAAATTTAAATTCTATTAACTACCTTAAGAATACTTACCCAGCCACCACAAATCTTAAATTCGGATTAAAGTGTCCTCTACCAGAAATCTTAATATTCCACCCAAAATCTTAAGCAAATTCGTATAAAATTAATACCCATAATATAAATCAGCTATGGGGGTCTCAAACCAATAAAGAAAGCATCAAAATGGGGGGTTTAACTCACCTAATACCAGCCCTAACCTCAACCTACGAACTTCACCAAGAAAATCCCCAAACACCCACATTTCAGATTTTGGGTATGATGAAATTACTCTAAATGAAAAACTAATCAGACTAAATTAAAGAGAAAGATGAGGAGATTAAGTTGTATAACTATTATCTTGGCTAAATCTTGCTCCAAATGTGAGAAAAGGTGGAATTATGCCAAGAACCCTAGCCTCTTCTCCTCACCTCCGAATTTTCCTTGTGTTTGTGTGTTTTGTAGAATGGGGGAGGTGGCTGGTCAGCTTTTTTAGGGTTTTAGTGGAGTTAAGTTAGGTCAAGGGATGGGTCATGGGTTGCACCAAGTCTAACTCCTAATGGGCTTCAGATTTTTAGCTTTGTTGAGCCAGTTTTTAAGTGTTAGGTTGCAGGATTTTATTTTATTGGGCCAATTTTTATGCATTGGGTTGCTAAAGTTTAATGGGATTTGGGCCAAGTTTGAAGAGCTCAAGAATTTGGGTCTGCACAAGGGTTATTGGGCCACTTATAAGAGCCTATACAAGATGGGTCTTGGGCCTCTATCACATTAAATTGGGTTGGGTTTGCACCTAACTCATTGGGCCTCCATTAGCCTCTTATCATGATTCATTAATTTAGGCCTAGATAGAATTTCTATCCCAATTAATTCTCAAACCCATGTTAATAATTTATCTCTCTAAAATTTTTATTCACTAATTTGCCCAATTATCCTCTATTAATTATTCTTAATTACTCTAAATCCATGATTAACACCTTAATTAATTTTGGGGTGTTACATATAATGGATCTCTGTTTGCTTCGTTGCTCATGTCCTCATGCACTGCGATCTCATCATCAGAGAAAACATCTTCATCCCAAAGCCTGTTCTTTTCCTCACTCGAATGATCATTCTAATTACCATTTATCCTTAATAGTGAATCACGATAGGAAATCTATCATCTCTCCCCTTGATTTTCCCATTGATTCTTCATCCTCATGCCGATTTCCTCTTGATTTCCCTACTAGTTCCTCTTCATCACCTCCACTTCCTCAATCTCTTCCATCGCGTCCTCTTTTGCATCTTCCTCCATCCCGTTAGGCTTTGCCTTCTTCGTGCTTTGTAGCAACTGGTCTTCCTCATTTGGGCTAGCAAATTGGCATTCTCACCACTACTGTAATGCCTTCTTTAATTACCCATTTTTAATAATTTTTTTCTCAAAAAATTTTTAATTAATTTATGTCTTATTACCTTTTTCCATTTTTAATTATTCCTTCATTGTATGAATTCTTTATTTTACATATGCTAAACCTATATAGGTAGCGAAAAATGAAATATGATAGAAATAAACTATTGTTACTACATGTTGTTAAAAAGTCTACTCATAGTAGAGCGGGATTATTACAAATAGAGACTAGAGTATATCAGTGGGGATTTAGTCTAAACTACCTAAAAAGAAATCCCTAGGTAACCAAAAAGAGATACCAAAGTCAATTCCCTATTTACAAAAAGGACTAATAGCTACCAACAACTGCATATTTTTATGGAAACGGGGGAGAAGATCCATTCATGGGAAATGGTGACTCTTCAACTCTCTTGATGCCACAAAAATCACAAGAACAGCTAGTACAATATCATCATAGGATATGATATGGATATTATGTATCACATATACCCATTCTCGTATAGCGAACTGCATCCACTTTGCTTGCGGTTCTAACGTCACTCTATAAAATGATATTTGAGAAAAATATAAGCCACAACAAAGTGAGAAATAACTTTCTCCATAACATAGATATAATTAATACAACATAATATTCATGAAGAAATGTCAAGTATAAATTTAACAAATAGTAGATAATATAAACAGAAGACTTTATGGAGAATAATTAATTTATAGAATAACTTAAATAGAGAATATCATAAAACTTTCAGGATTACTCCCACATTAATAATACATAAGTTAAATATAGATAACAAATAAGATATCAGCAAGATCATATCAAAGTTACATGCTACAAGAAACCAACATACATAAGATGTAGAAAATACTAGAAAACAATAAATATTATTTAGCTTGACCATTAAGCCTTAGCAAAGGCCCTTAATACCCAGATCATGTTGCATTGGCATTGACTTAGCAAGTTCATCCCTGCTTCCTTTATTAAGATGTCCCCTAGTGGGTACCTAAGGAAAGTTATATAAGAATATTATAATCATATGTCATCCAAGCTATCATTTGATCAAGACATAATATGTATATTTGGGAAAGAACTACCTTGCATAACTCTATGCATAAATAAATAATCTTGATAGCATGATAGTGTATTGGAGTTTGGAAAAATTATATTTAAATATTTAAAATTATCTTTTCACTTTTTTAAGCCCAAATTTGTCATGGGGCCCATCCACTATCCAAAATAGTTCATAATTCATGGTCCAAAGTCGAGGTACAAAGTAAGGTAAAGTATAGCCATAAAAGGCTCGTTTAGGTATACAGAAGGCTTAAATAAGGCCCACTAAGTCCAAATAGGTCCATAATATCCAAATGGTCCTAATTAATTATTTTAGATATTTTAAGTATTTTTATTAATAAAAATTGGATATCCGACACAATAGCAACTATCCAATGGTTAACTCTAGCACGCACAAGGCTTATCCCTACTCAAGGCAATTCTGCCATAATATATCTAGGCTAGTCCTTTACCAAACAACCCATATTTATGAAATCAGATAGTAAGTAGCATATTATTCGTATTATCATGAAATTAGGCAGCAAGCAATATAGTACTAGAACAAATATTAACTATATATTCTGTAATGTCTAATTTTCCTAAAAACATTTAGAAAAGGACTAGTTATAAAAAGAAGTCTCCTAAATAGAAAGATTTGAGGTTAAATAAAATTAGGACAATAATCTAAAAAATTAAAAATGAGGATACAAGGCTTAAGATACCTAAAAACTAGAGCCAGAGTAGCTAAATAAAATCAGACAAAAACTAGTGGCATTTTCTGTACTTTTGAGCAACTTTTAGAAAACTCAAAGGAGGGATTTTCAAATTGTAAAATTGAGTTTCCTGGGGTTCTCATATGTAACACCCCAAAATTAATTAAGGTGCTAATAATAGATTTGGGTTAATTAAGAATAATTAATATGAAATAATTGAGTAAGTTAAGTGAATGGAAATTTTGAGAGATAAATTAATAATATGAGTTGAGAATTAATTGGGATAGAAACTTCATCTAGGCCCAAATTAATAAATCATGATAAGAGGCTAATGGAGGCCCAATGAGTCAGGTGCAGACCCAATCCAATTCAATGTGATAGAGGCCCAAGATCCACCTATAAGTGGCCCAATAAACCTTGTGCAGACCCAAGACCATGGAGTTCTTAAAACTAAGTCTGGCCCAATAAAATTTTGCAGCCCAATACCTTAAAACTGGCCCAACAAAGCTAAAATCTGAAGTCCATTTGGAGTTGGATCTTGGAGTAGCCCATAACCTATAGAAAACCCAACTTAAACCCTAAAAACTGACCTAGCCACCTCCCCCCTTCTGCAAAATCATAAGAGACACACATAAAATTCGGAGGTCCAAAGGAGAGGCTAGGGTTCTTGGCATATTTTCACATTTTCCCACTTTTAGAGCAAGATTCAGCTAAGGTAATAGTTATATAACTTAATCCTCTCATCTTTCTCTTTAATTTGACCCGATTAATGTTCCAATTAGAGCATTTTCACCCACACCCAAAATCTGAAACTTGCCATTTGATGTTTCTATCGTGAAAATTCGTAGGTTGAGGCTAGGGTTAATATTAAGTAAGTATAAACTCTTCTATTTGAGGTATTTCCATTGGTTTGAGACCTCAATGATTGGATTATAGTATGGGTATTAATTTTGTATGAATTTGCTTAGGATTTTGGGTGAAACATTGAAGTTTATGATGGAGGACATTCAATCCGAATTTGGGGACTTGTAGTGGCTGGGTAAGTGTTCCCTAAGTGGTCATTGGCATTTTAAATTCTTTGGGTACTTGTTGCTACTGTAAATGATGAATTAAGGTAGTAATTCTCTGATGCTTGGTTATAGGGGGATTTTTGTACCATTGGTGGCTGTTGCGAATTTATCTACAAGTGAGGTAACTGGGACTATATTAATTCCATGCATATATCAGTTTTGAATTCATATTTGCTGTACATGAATGATTTGAAATGTTGAATGAATTGGTTGGCTATCTATGTATTGTGATTAGATCTTGTGAGTCCATGGTGGAGCTGTGATGCGGCTGCCACCCATGCATATGCTTTGATTAGGCACAAGTTATGATTAAACCTTAGATGCACTGAGCCCTAGTTGTGCTCATTAGGGAGTAGGTGCCATGGACAGGCCTCTCCCGGTGTTATTGGCCTTTAACATGTGAAAATATGATTGCTAGTATGTGATAGTAATTATGATAGCCTAATTGTTTCATTTACTGATATGACTGATATGACTTTGATGTTGATTTTGATTCATGCATATATGTTAATTAAACTGGATATAATGAATGGAAATTTCCTTGGTTACTGAGATTCATATCTCACCTCATTTCATGGGATTAACATTTCAGGTGAAGGTTCTTCGGGTAAGGATAAGAGGAAGCAAGTAGATAAAAAACCATGAGCTCCAACATGTGGGGAGAAGGCTACACTTAGGCTGATTTATTTAGTATAGATGCTAAATTTTGTATTCCTTATTGTATAGCATCATCTTGTATTCATGCTGCCAAGTGTAGGCTCTTATTTTTTATTACTTAGCATGTATTTATTGAGGAGTTAGGCCTCATCTTAATTTGGTATTGGATGCATGAACTTATAGTATATGATATATAAGCCTTGTTGAACTTATGATATGGCTTACCATTTGGAAATTGTAATCATGTGATGCATTAGATATTGATATAAACCATGGATATATGAAGCCTCTAACGGAATTTGTATCGAATGTTAATTGTCAATAGTGCATGAATTTTGTTGCTGTTGCTCCATGGACTTGCTAATATAGGGTAGTTGGAGGAGTGGAAATGTACATTTAAGTTTTGAATTAGTAATGGTAGAATAACTGGGTGAATAGGGTAGATAAATACCATTAGAGTCATATAAATGGGAGGAAGTAGTCCTAGGGTGTCCTTAAGAAGAGAATTGGAGTGCATGGGATGAAACGTAGGAGATATAGTTACAGGAGGCCGTCACGTCATGACTAGGAAGGCCTTGCCGCGACCTGAAGAGTGACAGTAGCGAGGGACGCCGCGGCTTGAGAGATATCATTGTGGTGCAGTGCGAAAAAAATCGCCTAAGAGGGTGACAGAATGAAACCTCACCGTGGCGCAATAGGTCCTGCCACGGCGCAAGTCGAGGAAAATAATTAAGAAGAGTACACTAGCAAAACTTGCCGTGGCGCAAGTGTATTCTGCCGAGGTGAGAATCGTGGGAGTCCAAATAGTAGCTCCAGGAGGAATCTCTGCCGCGGCGCAAATTCAAGTAAGTTATCCAATGATTCCCGAGAGCAACTTAGCCGCAGCACGAAGGGTCGGGGCCGTGGCGCAAAGTGAAAGACTTAGTTTTCGATCTCCAAGACCTAACTTAGCCACGGCAGGAAGGTTCCAGGTCGTGGCACAGGTCGCCAAACTCCCACCTTTAGCCTAAAAATCCTAATTTCTTCAATGGTAAGGCTAGGAAATGATATAGGAACACTTGTGGAAGGTTTTTGTGTGTTGAAACTGATGGATGGATGAATCATAAACCCCTGATGATAGTGCAATTCCTTTTATGCATTCTCCCATTTATGGTTGTTCAGTTGATGACCCTAATAACATCAAGGTTCAAATTTCCATATATTTTCTTAATGTAATTAATTGTAACGACTCCAAACATTGATCATTAATTAATAATTATGTAGTTAACCATAATTACCAGGATTAGAAGTTAGGGTTGTCACATCAGTGACCTTAAAAACCATAAGAACCCTTAGAATATTTAAAATCCCTCCGATTTATGTTTTAGAGCACCAATTGACCTAAACTTTGACTAAATCATTCGAGAAGGTTTTAAATCCAATTTATGTGAACCCAAAGGCATTTATGAATTAGAGGACCTAAATTTCATAATAGAAAAGTCAATTCTCAAAAAGGAGTTAATGTGAGTTCAAATGGAAAGAACTAAGAACGAAGGGCAAAATTAGAATTTTGAAAAGTCTTAAATGAGCCCCTAGCCTATATATAGCACACCCCACTTCTTCCATTTTCCTTGACTAACTTTCTTCTACACCAAAATAGAACCCTAAGCTTTTTGAAGTGGTGCACCAAAAGTGAGGAAGAAGGGAAGAGAAAACCAAGCAAAAAGGGAAAAAAATCCATAGTTTTTCGTGCTTCTTTCTTCACCAATCTTGTTCTCCTCTTTCTCCTTTTTTCTTTAATGGTTTTGATGGTTGATTTGAGGATGATTCATGGCTGGTTTAGTTAGAGGAGGATAGAAATTGGAGGAGAGACAAGAAGCAAGTGAAAGAGCTCTTGAAAAAAATGTGAAATCAAGGTAACTTCCACGGCTTCCTTTGCTTCCTTTGCTTCTTCTTCCTTGTTCTCTATGGGTGAATTTTTGACCAACCCTAAACCACTAAAAGGGGGTTGATTTTTGTTCTTAGCAAGGAAGAAACAAAGGTTTTAGAGTATGAGAAACAATAATATGCAATTAGATTTTAAAGAAAAGCTTTAGAATTCAAATTGTGTAACTTAGGGTTTTTGTTACACCTACCCATTCTTGAAGCTTTCCAAGGATAGTCTAGCCTATGTAAGAGTATGTATAAGATCCTAAGACATCTAGGAAGCTTCATAAGTGCCAATCCCCTAGAGAAATGAATGAAACTTAATGGGTCCCTTTCCTTGCTCATGTCTAGGCCTAAGCATGTCCAAACACCTAAGGATAGTTTTAATGAATTTTGAGGCTAAAAAGGGACTAAATAAGATTAATAAATATCAAAGGAAGCATTAGTATGAATTTAGGAATCATGGTTTGTGAGATGGAAGTATAGGCTCCATTTTAAGACATAAAGAAGCAACTTAAGTCTAGGCTCCTTGAATTGAAATTGTAATGACTCCAAAGAGTTTAGATGGAGTCAAGAGACTTATATCAAATGAAAAATTAGAGCTAAGATCATAAATCCCAAGGGTTGCTTCATTATGTCTTGTGTGGAACCATAATGGTGTCTTAGAACAAAGTAGGGATGCATAGAGTTTTTATAAGGCTAGAACTTATTCCAATGATTGAATTGTGCCTCATTTGATGTGTCTAGGCCAAGTGAATCAAGTCCCACCTAGTTGGATATGTGTGGCCAAAAAGGAAAAGTAGTAACCAAAGAGAAAAGTTTGGGTTCTTGCTTTAAAGTAGCTCTCTAACCTTTCTTACATGCATTTCCTAGATGTTTTCCTGTCATTGGATGCTTAGGTGTATGTTTGAACTATGAGATATGTTTCTAGCTATTGATTACATGTTATGGAACCATGATGTTTCTTAAAATGTGATTTTGAATGCAAAGTGGCTTGAATAGGTATGATTATGTCAAAAGTCCTTTAGCATGAGTAAGGATAAGCCAAAAGTCCCTAGGAATGGGTAAGATAAAGCTAAAAGTCTCAAGAAGAGTGAGGCTAAGTTAAAAGTAGGTGAGGCAAATCCAAAAGTCATAAAAAAATTGGGTGAGGCTAGACCAACACCTTTTAGAGCCTATACTTGACATATATGAGTTCACGTGACAAGAAAAGTGTTTTATGTATCTTCATTAGTAGCTTCTATGTCATGCATGCATTCTTTGACATGAAAATATATCATATATATATATATATTTCAAAGGGTAAAGAGCTATTAGGATTATTTGAATCTCACTCTTCCCCCACATATATCTAACCATGTTTAGGTGAGCTAAGCGAACCAAGGAACGGAGGCCAAACATCTTAAAGCATGGGACTTTGACAATGGAATAGAAATTTATTTATTTTAATGTCAAAGTTTGTATCTATATGATGTACATGTGATGTAAACCATTGAGCACAAGCAAATTTATGTAAATATGATGTATGAATGAAATTTGGAACTAAATGAATGATTATGTGAGTTTTTGACATCCATATGCTTTGATGCTCATGTGTATAAGAACAACTAGCATAGTGATTTTGAGATGTTCCATGATGATTTAGACCATTTGGGATGTTTTCATAGGCTATGTTAATGCTTTTGGACATGCTCAAATGCTTGTGAATTGAGTAGAAGACCATTTGGTGCCTTTTTATCTCTTTATGAACTTCAATTTGACTATTTGCTTGAGCTAAACCAAAGTTTAACCAAATAGATGAGTTTTTGCATGAAATTTAGCAAGAAAATAGGTCTCATCTAGAGATTTTATAGAGCTAAAGATCACTCAATTTGGAGCTCTAGAGAATTTATTATGATTTTTCAAAATTGGCCAAATTATGCAGAAATTATTAAGGGCATTATTCATATGGTCAATTTTCATTCCTTTGTCATTCATAGGCCAAATGAAGTCCAATGCTTATGAAATTTTATAGGCATAAACTAAACATCATAAGCTTTCTATAGCCACTGAGAGCACCCAATTTGGATTAGTGTGGAAAAAGTTATGAGTTTTTGAATTTTAAAGGCTGTACTAGTTCGAAAGCATGACCCAAGTTACAATTCTATTGATGTTCATGGGCTAAATGCTTTTGTCTTGGTTTGGAATTATTTTTACTAGTTAGTTAACATCTAGATATTTCCAAAAAACTATAGCATGCATGATTTAAATGTTTTTACAATTAGTTATGAATTTCCAAAGTACATATCAGAAAATTGGCCCTACAACCCAAGAGTAAAATTATGATGTTGTGCAATGTGGTCCAAGATCCGAGATTTGTGTGATGAATTATGATATTTTTGATATGAATGGATATGTTATGCATGGATAATGTTATTGTTAAGCCCACATGGTCCCTAAAGTTAAATGGGCTTTCAATCACGCAATTAACTGTTGCCAGAAAGTGCTATTTTCATGTAAATGTGTATCATATGCCAAGTGTGCCATGAGCTGAGAGCTATATAGAGATGGTGTTACATATTCAAATATCTACATAATGCTTCATAAATATCTAACTTTCACAAATAGGGTCCAAAAATTACAGAATAAATATCAGCATAATCTAGACAACATATAAAGCATATTAAACCATATAAATAATCCAAATCACCATCAAATAATATAAGTAAAAATTCAAGATTTCTTGGTCAACACTTTTCTTAAAAAATTGACTTTTTATATAGTTATCCATAATTCACCAAAATTTCATTATAGGCCTTATTTTTAGTGTAGATTAACTTAATTTAGTTAGTTCTTGAAAAACTCTTTCCTAGATATCTTGAATGGTCTTGGCCAAACCTAGGAAGCATGTGTAGGTGTTGTTTTCTTCCCTTTTCTCTTGTTAACAAGCTAATAATACATAATCAAGGGAGATAGATAAAAGCCTTAAAAAATTTCTAGGAATTCCACAAATATTCTACATTTTTATCAAAATGAAATTTAAGGATTTCTTGCCCTAATCTTCATGAAAATCAAGATTATATTAATCTATCTCTTATTTAAGCTTTCTCCCATTATTCTCCTATTTATTTTCTCTTCAATGTCTTCCATGGCTTCTTGAAGTTTAAGGTTCCATGATTTATAGAAATGTTTCCAAGATTAGAAATTTTCTTGAATTACATGGAGCCATTAGTTACATATATGAATTATCCACCTTTTTCTTAGCTTGGATTCATGAAAACAACAAAATTCCTAATTTGTTCTTGCCATGATCGAAACTCAAAGGAGAAGAAAAGAGAAAATTCTTGGAGGAAAATAGAAGAAAACCAATAAGAAGAGAGTTTATCTATGTTATCTTGAATTTGCAATGTTGTTCCCCCCGGTAGCCTTTTCCTTCTTCTTTCTCCTTCCTTCTTCCTTCTCCTTGGTTGTGGCTCTCCTCCTTCCTTTCTTTCTTATTATGGCTGAATAAGTGTGTGTGAAGAAGTGTGTGGAGATGGCATGAATGTGTTTGTGTTTCATATGATTTTATTTTTAAATGGATGGTTAAGATTGAATATGTTTTAAGATGGAAGATGATTAAGCCTTAAAATTGGAGATTAAATGTGGGCCTTTGAATTAGATCAAGGGTTGTGATTTGATCTCAAAAAGTAGAAAAATATAGGCTTTAGGATTGCATCAATGGTTGAGATTATATCTCATTTTACAAATGAATATTAGTCGTTGGAGTTTAATTGTATTTAAATTTTAACTATGGTTACTTTGCTCATTTTTCGTGAAAGTAACTTTGCATTTATTACTACTTGAGTTAGCAACTGTGTCATCTAATGTCAGCAATGACATCAATAATCACTTTTTTGTAAAATGCAAGATTACAATCTTTTACTAAGATTTACTAATGTAAGATGGTATCATTGCTTTGTAACACGTACAGTCTCCAGAAAATTCTCCTGCATATGGCACCACATTATCACTTTCCTTGCTCATGGCGCGACTTCATCACCTTCCCAACTAGACTCTATGGAAAGGTCTTTGTTTCGCCGATATATCCTTTTATAGGTTTTCTATAATATTTTATTTGACCTGCATTCTTCGAGTTTTCTACTATATTTTAATATTATTTGGGCTTATATGGGTCCCCCTTAAGCTCTTTAGTCATATATTTTATTGTTATTTATTTTCTTAATATTTTATTATTTTAGGGTTCAAATAACCATTTTGCCCTTAGTGAAAGGGTCACAGACAAGCACCTCTATTTGTTTTTTGCTTATATCTCCATTTTAACCACACATCTCCAGATTCTGCCACCACCATCGAGTAGATTTTTCTGCACAAATCTCCTACGGCAGTTAACTTGAACTTCGAGGTTTATTTTGTCTTCATATAAGCTTTTAATGATCCCAGACCATTTTTGGTTTTAACAATTTCAGAATTTTATGGAACGAATTTTATAATCTTCTGTGTATTATTCCCTAACTCTTGATATATATATATATATATATATCATTTCAGTTTTTAATTGTTTAGTCCTTTGAAAAAAATATCAAAGCTCATCTGAGTAGCAAAAGACAACTTTGCCCCTTGACCCCTTGGACCCCCAAAATATCTCAAAAATTTCCTATGGGTTCTATTTGTCTCGTACTTTATATATATAGTTATTTTATTCAAATTCATCTTATTAAGGATTAATAAATTTATTTCATATAATACTAAATAATTAGAAAATCCTAATTTTTAGAGATATTACATTTCTCCCCCTTTTAATAAAAATTTTGTCCTCAAAATTTGAAATATGTACCTTAATTAAATAATTCTGGGTACTTTTGTCACATTTCTCCTTCTATTTCCCAAGTGGCTTCTTCAGGTTCATTCCTTCCCATGCCACTTTAACCAGAAGAATCGTCTTAGTCCTTAACTATTTCTGGTCAGTATCCATGATTGATATTGGCTTTACCATGTATGTTAAATTCCCTAGAAGTTCTACTAATTCATTATATAAAACATGCAAAGGATGAAAGTTAGATAAGTAAGGTGGTAAGGCTAGTTGGTAAGCTACTAAACTGATTCTTTTGAGAATTTGGTAAGGATTAATGTATCGAGGATTCAACTTTTTAGTTCAGATACCTCTAGCTATATCAATGGTAAGAGTAACTTTAAGAAAAACATGATCTCTCTCATTAAATTCTAGAGGTCTTTTTCTTTTATCAGAGTAACTCTTTTGCCTACTTTGTGCTATAAGAACTTTTCCTTTATTTTCTTAACCTGATCTGTGGTTTGTTGGACTAATTTAGGCCATAACAAAGACTTTTCTCCAACTTCATACCAACACAAAGGGGATCTATACTTTCATCCATACAATGCTTCATAAGAAACCATCCCAATGCTAGAATGGTAACTGTTATTATAAGCAAACTCTACTAATAGTAAATACCTCTCCTAATTTCCCTTTTGTTCCATCACATAAGCTCTAAGCATTTCCTTTAAGGTTTGAATGATTTTCTCAGTTTGTCTATCAATTTGAGGTTGATTGGCTGTACTAAGGTACAACCTAGTCCCAAAAGCAGTCTTAAAGGATTTCCAAAATTAAGAAGTGAACCTAGGGCCCCAATAAAAAATAATGCTAGAAGGTACAACATGTAACTTAACAATTTCCTATTTATATAATTGAGCTAATCTATTTGAAGAATAAGTAGTCTTAATGGATAAAAAGTGAGCTAATTTGGTTAGTCTATCTACAATAACCTAAATGGCATCATGTCTTGACTAGGTTCTAAGTGATTCTATCACAAAATCCATGAATATACTATCTCATTTCCGTTTAGATATTTCTAAAAGCTACAAAAATCCTAAAAGCTTCTAGTGTTTTCTTTTCACTTTCTGACATACTAAACACCTAGACATAAATTCAGCTATTTCTTTCTTCATTCCTGGCCACCAATATAATTTCTTAAAATCATGGTACATCTTTGTAAATCCAGGATGAATGGTGTATTTGCTCTTGTGAGCTTCTGATAGAATCATTTTCCTTAATTCTCTATCAAGCAAAAACAATCTACCTCAGAGCATTATGGTTTCATCCTTAGCTTTGGTGACTCTAAGCTGTCCAATTTGAACTTGTAAGGTCAAGTCAGATCCTTAGGCTTCTCTAATATGATTCCTTAAATCACAAGATATTTCAAGCCTATTTAAACCTATAACCCTTGGGTGACCTAATGAGAAAAGTGGGTAAATCTCTAGTTTGATCCATCAAGTGCATCTCCCTTATCATTAAGGAGGATACATGTAAAGACTTCCTACGCAGAGTATTTGCCACTACATTGGCCTTTCTTGGGTGATATTTTAGCTCAAAATCATAATTCACAACTTCATCCACCTTCTTTGCCTCATATTATGTTCTTTTTGTTTAAACAAGTATTTGAGGCTTTCATGGTCATTAAAGATTTGAAAAGTCACTCTATGCACGTAATGTCTCAAAATTTTAAAAGTAAATACTACAACTACTAATTCTAAATCATGGGTAGGATACTTCTCTTCATGAGGTCTTAACTGCCTAGAAGCATAGGCCACTAGTCTCTTATCTTACATAAACACACATCTTAACAATTTCTTTGACACATCACTATATACCTTAAAGGTTCTTAAGGGATCAGGTATGGTTAACATTGGAGCAGTGGTTGAAACACCTTAAATTAATTAAGAGTAATTATGGGGAATTATGGAATTATTTAAGAGGAATTTAGGGAAATTATAAGAAAATAGAAATTTTAAAGAAAATGGCAAATTTGAGTATCTTAACATAATATTTATTAGTTAGATTATTTTGAGAAAGATAAAATGATGCTTATGGATTTAAATGTAATTTGGGTTCCATGATTAATTAAAGAACACAAAAAAAATAACTTATTAGAGGCCCAACCTTATTTTTATATGGCCCAACCCATTTTGAACCCATATACCATAACCAAACATGAAGAACTTAAGCTCACTTGGATATAAGGCCTAATGGCCTAGCCCATTTACCTCAAAACCTTAAGAAAACCTAACTGCCTTTCACTTGAGTGCTGAAAGCATAAGTTCTGCAAAAACACAATGCCATATTCACACTTGAGAAGAAGGGCTAGGGTTCTAGCACTTTATGGCTTTGATTTGCACTTTAATTGGGAGAATCAACTAAGGCGATCTAGATAAAACCTGATCCTCTCATTTCCTCTTCAATTTAGTCAGAATAGTTTCTAGTTTAGTGGATTTTTACCCTCCTTCCAAATTTGAAACTTGTTGTTTTAATGGTTTCTTGTTGATTTTCAAAGGAAAAGGCTAGAAAAACTAGTAGGTAAGTTTTTCCTTCCCATTTTAATGTGTTTTATGTTGGAAAATGGCTCCAGTGACTAACTTCCCTACTAAGCTCTGTTATATTACAAAAATACAAAGGGTTTGGAGTAAAACATTGTGATTTTTGGTGCAGGGAGGCTTAAAGTTTGAATTTCGGACTCTTCGACGGTTGGGTAAGTGATTCCTAAGTAGCTTGTAATAATTAAATTCCATGGGTGCCTGATTTGTAATATCCAATTTTTTAGAAATTAAATAAAAAATGATAATGTAATATGAAAGGATCTTAGAGCTGTAACACCATACTTCTAGGACTCAATTCATGCAATTTCCATGCCTCATCTTATGTTTGTTCTATGGAAACAATCTAGTGGCATAGGAAGTTATGAATTAAAATGCATTTCTCTCCAGGTAAAATTTTTCTTTCGGAGTCCCGTGAGCCATATGAATGCATCTATCACATTCTCATACTTAAATACATGAATATAGCTCATTTCCATCATCAGATTTGGTCTACAACTCGTGGAAAGCAAAGGAACACATTAAAATTCATGTTTGCATTTTCGTCCAGAATTTCCTCTTTTTTGTCACAAACTTTCGAAAATCATAACTAAATCTAGAAAAATCGAAATCATGTGTTCTTTGTCATTCTGGAAAGCTCAGGATGTCTACTTCACATTAAAAATATGTCCAAGTCACAAAATTCATCACACAGGATGTTTAACATCCAAAAAGCTACAGACTCACTGGCTGCCTGGGCTGTGATTCAAGTTACTGATGCAAACTTCTAAAATTCATAACTAATTCTACAAAAATCGAAATCACACAAATTCAGTCATTCTGGGAAGCTACAAATGTTAACTTCACACTAAAAATAATTCTTGAATGAAACAGATGTTTAGGTATCTGGAACTGATGGAACAGTGATTGAGCTCTGGAGTCGCCACTGTTACTGACAGCAAATTTCAAAAATGCATAACTTTGTGCTCAGACCTCCAAATGAGGTGATCTCGGTGGCCACAGAAAGCTTATGATTAAGAGCCTAAGGAATATGATGGAAAAGACAGATTTCAAAATGGAGTTGAAACAAGCCCAAACGAACAAAACTATGAAGAGGGACTAAATTGCAAAGTGTAAAAGTTGCTTAAGTGAAACCCTAGCTTATAAAAACGCCCCTCCTTTGCTCTGATCTCCTCACCCACTCTCTCTAGCAAGCCTCTTCCTATCAACAAGATCATTCTCATCATTCATATCTAGGGCTTGCCACTGATCCCGACGAGCTATCATATCTCATCAAGCTCTAGCCGTCGGATCCGTCAACCCTGCTCAAACTTAACTCTGCTCAAGTTACTCTATAGGCCACTCTTTCCCGGTGTCCACTACTACTCTAAGCCCATCCTATAACTTTTTCATTATGAACAAAGCCACAACCATCCTCACACACCCAACATGTCTCATACAAGGCTTTACCTATCCATTCAAGCCTTTTACATAGCCCTATTACAATATCCTCAAGCCAAATCCAATCCGGGAGAGCCTGGAACTTTACTCTGATACCAATAAATGTAACACCATACTTCTAGGACTCAATTCATGCAATTCCCATGCCTCATCTTATGTTTGTTCTATGGAAACAATCTAGTGGCATAGGGAGTTATGAATTAAAATGCATTTCTCTCCAGGTAAAATTTTTCTTTCGAAGTCCCGTGAGCCATATGAATGCATCTATCACATTCTCATACTTAAATACATGAATATAGCTCATTTCCATCATCAAATTTGGTCTACAACTCGTGGAAAGCAAAGGAACACATTAAAATTCATGTTTGCATTTTCGTCCAGAATTTCCTCTTTTCTGTCACAAATTTCGAAAATCATAACTAAATCTAGAAAACTCAAAATCATGTGTTCTTTGTCATTCTAGAAAGCTCAGGATGTCTACTTCACATTAAAAATATGTCCAAGTCACAAAATTCATCACACAGGACGTTTGACATCCAAAAAGCTACAGACTCACTGGCTGCCTGGGCTGTGATTCAGGTTACTGATGCAAATTTCTGAAATTCATAACTAATTCTACAAAAATCGAAATCACACAAATTCAGTCATTCTAGGAAGCTACAAATGTTAACTTGACATAAAAATAATTCTCGAATGAAACAGATACGTTTAGGTATCTGGAACTGATGGAACAGTGATTGAGCTCTGGAGTCGCCACTGTTACTGATAGAAAATTTCAAAAATGTATAACTCTGTGCTCAGACCTCCAAATGAGGTGATCTCGGTGGCCACAGAAATCTTATGACCTCTAGTTTATTCACATAAAATTTCATAAGCATTGGACACCATTTGGCCATCGAGTGACACGAAAATCAAATCTGCCAGTATGAACAGTGCACATACCAGAAACCATAGAAAATCCCAACTTTGAAAATTCATCAAATATTATCTAGGTCTCCGAAAATTATGATCTTTAGCTTCCCAGAAAGCTCTTAATAAGACCTAATTGTATGCCAAATTTCAGGGCAACACTAACTCATTTGGCCAAAAAGTAGTATAGGGTTCCATTATGGTCAATTTTGGCTCCATATTGGGTACCAAAATTGCCAAATGGATTTCCTTTGGTCTTGGCACCTTTGGGCAAGTTTAAAAGCATGTTTAAGACTTGGGGAAGCTGCCCAAATGGTCCCAAACCATTTGCATCTCATTTTGGCCTTTTCACCCTCACTTATACACATTACACCAAGCTTTTCTCAAGTGCATACATTAACATAAACACTCAATTTATGTTCTAGAATACATACACCATACTCATTCATTTATGTATCACATAATATCATTTTTACATTTGTCCAAGGGGTCATAGACCATTTACAATAATAATATACATCATGAAGTCTCATTATGAATCAAAAGACCAAAAATCAAGCATAAGGATGGCAATCTTCTTTCTTCAAGGTGGTTGGCTCCCATTGCTATGTCCACTTGGTCCACCTAGCATATTAGGACATTTAAGAGGAGGGAGTGAGATTCAAGAATCTCAATAGCTCATCTCCCATTCCATCACACATAATATGTGCAAGCAAGTTTCACAATGGCATGCATGGAGAAAGTAGAAATCATAGGCATTTTAAAAGCAACATTGGCATGTGAATCAATCATACAAGACATTCAAGAGCTCACTAAGTGTTTGGATTGGCCTCACACTTCTCCTCATGGATTTTGGATTTGCCTCACCCATTCTTTGAGCACTTTGGGCTCAACCATACTCTTGGGAGCCCACTTTGCTTTTGGGAGACTCTTTACTTTGTCTCAACCAAGCTCAAGGGTTCTTGGCTCCTCCTCACCCAAGGGAAGAGTTCTTGGCCTCTCCACACTCAAGCAAACTCATACAAACATCATGGATTCATTTAAAACATAACATGGCATCAAGGATCATGACATGTAAAGGCATGCTAGCATACTTTTCAAAGCTTGAAAATACACATACAAGCATTCTAAAACAAGCTAAACACACATCCATGCATGAGAGAAGGTGGAGAGAGCTACCTTGTATACAAACACACACTTTTTCCTTAGCTTTCAAGCCTCCTCTTTTAGCCACACACCCACAAGTTGGTGGAGATAGTTTCACTTGGCCTAGACACAAATTATGGGAGCCAATTAAGTTCATGAAACAATTTTTAGGGCTATGCAACTTGCTTAAACCCTAGATTACTCTACAACCTCCATTATGGTCCATATTGGCACCTAATGAAGCAACACCCCTCAAATGATTTCTAGGCCTCATTCTTTACTCTCAAATATGATTCTTGACTCCTTTTAAGCCTCTTGGAGTCATCACATCATTAAAACAAAGGGCCTAACATCATATTACTTCCTTAGGTCACAATATGGAACCTAAGGCACCAAATCAATTTCTAGGAGTTCTAAATTTTTTCTAAGGGTTCCTCCCACCTTCTACCATCATAAGAAGTCCCAAACCAAGGCTAAAACAAATTAAAACAGCCCCTAGCCTAATGGTTATGTCTTGGCCGAATTGATGGAGGGAGGAGGAGTCCATGGGCTTTTTGATTTTTCCTTGATGGGAGAGACACTTGGGAGGCTTCCTAGGGGTCTTAGAGACTCAAATAAACATTTACACATGCAAGAAAATTCATGGATTAAATCAGTTTTTATAAAGTGTCCAAGAGCTCTACACTTTTCTAACTTGATTTTCATTAGCCTTTCTTCCAAGTTCCTTGCATCTACTAACTCCTCATGGTCTAAAACCCATAATTCCTTCTTATTTCTAGACAAAAAGCCTCCCCCCAAGATGGTTCTGTTCTGGCAGAACTCCACACACAAAGGGCAAGAAAAAGGAAGCAACCAAGATAGAAAAATCACCTTGATTCCAAGCTTTTCTCAAGAGTTCTCTTCCTTGCTTCAACCCTTTCCTTGAATTTCGAAATTTCCCCCTCAGTTCTGGGCTCAAAACAGAACCAAAAATCTCATTAAATCCATAGGAAGAGAGGAGGAAAGGAGGGGAAGAAGTTTAACAAGGCAAGGAGTAGGAAAAAGTGGCTAAAACTTACACTTTTCAAAGCTTCCTCTTCCTTCCTTGGCCTCCCCTCTTGTGCGCCACTCTCAGCCCTTGTTACTTCTGTTTTAACATGTGAGAGAGTGGGTGAGGAGATCAGAGCAAAGGAGGGGCGTTTTTATAAGCTAGGGTTTCACTTAAGCAACTTTTACACTTTGCAATTTAGTCCCTCTTCATAGTTTTGTTCGTTTGGGCTTGTTTCAACTTCGTTTTGAAATATGTCTTTTCCATCATATTCCTTAGGCTCTTAATCATAATAATTGCCTTTGGAATCACTCAAAAAGGATCTAAAACCATTTCGAACTATTCGGTCAATTTTTGGTCAACCGACAGCAGAAATCACTCACCGGAGGGGTTTCAACTGTTTTAGGGGTTCTCATAGTATTCAGGGCCTCTGAGAACCCTAGAACGCTTAAAGTTTTTGTTTAAAAAGTCCTCCTATGAGTTTTCCAAATTTTTCAAAAATTACAAAAATGCCCCTACTTCCCTCGGTAAATTTTCTAATCTCTTTTGGCTCTGGTTTTTGGGCATCTTAAATCTCAAATCCTCATTTTCTAATATTTAAAATTTTATTATAATTTTAGTTGGCCCCAATTCCTTCTATTTCGAGGACTTCTTTTTATATTTGGCCTATTTCTGACGTTTACGGAGAAACTGAACATTGTGTTTCTCACATTTACGAAGGGACCAGATGTTACAAGAGCAAAGTAAATTAAGGCCAATTAAGGAATATAATGCCAATTATAGCATCTAAAAATGTGGTTGAGAACCTAAGAATAGCCAAAAACTGGAGCCAAAATGGCTAAACAGAATAAACAAAAAACGCAATGGAAAAATCATAATTCCTGGAAATTTTTTGAAAACTTAAAAGAGGGAATTTTAAATGATAAAATTAAGTTAACTAGGGTTTCCAGAGGCTCAGAAAATCATAGGAGAAAATCATAGGAACTATCAAAATGGTTAAAACCCTTATGATATATAATTTATGTTGTCAGTTGATCTAAACTTTGACTGGATTATTCAGGATTGTTCTAAATCCCATAAAATTAAAACAAAATATTTTTAGTAAACTAGAGAATCTAAATTTTATGTTGAAAAAATTAGTTTTCAAAAAGAGTTAAAATGAGCTCAAATGGAGAAATGGAAGTGGAAGGGCAAAATTGGAAGCTTCACGAAACCCCTGCTTGTCCTTATATATATCACATCCCACCTTTCTTCCCTCACTTTGGCCAACTTTGAGCAGTTGAAAATGAGACCTAAGAAGTGTCCAAGAACCACCAAGAGCGAAGGGGAAGTGAAGCCACTTAAGATAAGTAAATGCAAGAAATTTGCCTATGATGTTATCCTAACCTAATTTCTACTCTTTTTTCTCTTCTTCTCCATGGTTTAGTTTCCTAAAAGAGGAGACTTCTTGGCTGAAACTATCATACCTTATATTCCTTCTTATTATATCCTCCTATTCAAGATAATTATGTGTATGTTCATAGGGAATTATTAAGAAAAAGCCACATTTTCATGAACTTTCTCGCGTTATGCTATGGTAAAATTTTTCAATTCGTGTTACGTGAGCCCTGTGGATTATCTAACAATATTCTATAGTCATTTATCATTGGAACAAATCACAATCAACTCAAAGTATTAAGTAATCCACGGTTTTCAAGTCAAAAACTCTGAAATTTTCACTTAAGCTCGCAGATAGCATATGGCAGATTTCAAGGGCAATTTTGAAAAATTATAACTAAATGTAAAAAAATTGAAATCATTCAAACTATATCTTTCAAGAAAGCTCTGAATGTCAAATTTACAGTAAAAATAATTCTCAATCATGAAAATCTCATCTGGACTGCGTTTGATAATAGAAAAAACATGGCAGTTGAGCTACCCAAAAATCTAATATAGCTTACTAATATAAACTTTGGAAATTCATAATTAATTTCACAAAAATTCAATCCATTCATTCTATACCAATTTGAAAAGCTAAAGATGTTAACTAGAGGAAAAATAATTCAAAACCAATCTAGATGCATTCAAATCTCAAAAATCAATCAAAAAGCATCATGGGTATGATTGTGCGCCTGGAACTGGACAGCAACTTCAAAAATTCACATCTTTCTCTCTAAATATCCAAATGGCATAATTCACTAGAAGGTCTAGTTTCCCCCTGTAAAATTTCATAACAATTGGACATTGTTTGTTCCATGAATGACATAGATTCATTTTTGGACCAATTGTATAGTACACTAACCAAAAACCAAAAAATTTTCTAATTTCAAAAATTCACCAAAAATTTCATAGACCTCCAAATATTTTGCACTTTAACTTCCCAAAAAGCTCTTTAAAAGCTCTAGATGCATGCCAAATTTTAGACCAAGAAGAGCTCATTTGGACAAAAAGTGACATAACTTCACAAAATGGTCAATTTTGCCTCCTTCAAGATGTCAACTTTGTCCAAATGGCTTCCTTAATGGTTTGGCATCTCTTGGGCCAGTTTAAAAGCATAAATATGACTTGTAGAAACTATCCAAGTGGTCTCAAACCTCAAGCATCTCAATTTGACTATCCCACATCCATTCATACACTAATTCACACAATTTACATTGCTTGGGTGCTATCAAAGGTTCATACAACATTCACACATCAATTTACATTTTTCCATGGTCTTACATCTAAAAAATTACATGTACATGCTCACTTTGACATTCAATTATAAGTAAGGTTACATAATAGACAAAATACAACTTCTCAAGATTCTTGGCTTGCATTTCTTGGTCCTTGGGCACCACCTAGACATTTCAAGAGGAAAGGGGGAAGGGGTGAGATTCCTAGAATCTCAATAGCTCACACACCCATTGACACACACATTCAAGGCATACATACATCAAGTGTACAAGTAAACAAGCTACTTGAATCATGAATGGACATTTTCAAGATTTTGCTCTAGGGACTTTTGGTTTTACCTTACCCCATTTTTAGGACTTTTGGATAAGCCTCACCCTTAGTCTAGGGACTTTTGACTTGGCCTCACCCATGCCTTGAGACTTTTGGCATCTCCTCACCCATATTAAGGGGCTTTTGGCATCACCTCAGCCTTAGGAGCTAATTTCACAACCAAAGCCTTTCAAGAACATATATTGGCACCAATGCAAACTTAGAATATCAAGTGGCATGTTTTCAACACATAAACACATATATGCACACAATGACATGCACATGCACAAGACTGCAAGGAGAATGAGGTAAAGAGCTACCTTGAATTTATGCAAGCTTCCTTTGTCTTATCCTTCCCTCTTTTTGGCCTCACAAGTGCACCTAGGTGGTTGGATATTATCTTGGCCTAAACACTATAAATAGCACATAATTACACACTTGAAGCAAGCCAAGACACTAATTATGTTCTTAAATGCACACTTGATTCCATAAGTGGCATAATGGTTCCGTAAATGGCCTATTGACGCAACCTTCACAATTCAAGTTCTAGGCTCCCATTTCTTTCCATTTCTAGGCTTCTTGGCCTCATTCAAAGTCCTTGGAGCCCTCACACAATCATTTACACAAGCTTATAATCAAGTTGCTTCACAAAACACTATTATGGACACCATTGTCCCATCTTCCAATCCATGGCTCCTAAATTTTTCCCAATGATTTCTCCCATCTTCTAACATTGTATAAAGTCCTAAAATAAGGCTAGAATAAATTAAAACATTCCCTAACCTAGTGTTCATGCCTTGGCTGAAACTATGGACAAGAATGGGGTTCTTGAAGTTCCTGATTTTTTTCTTGATGGGAAAGCCACTTATGAAGGTTTCTAAGAGTCTTAGGAGCTTAAGGGAACACTCAAATAGCCAAGGAAATTCTCATGCCAAATCAGATTTTATAAAAATCTAAAGAACTCCACACTTTTCTATCTTAGTTTCCTTTGATTTTTCTTGTAATTTCTTGCCATATAACTCTTCTCCATGGTCTAAAACCTAGTTCCTGTCTTGTTTTTGGGTAGAAATTTCCCCCTCTCTTGGTTCTAGTTTGGCCAAACACACCCATCCATGGAGCAAGGAGAAGAAGCAACAACAATAAGCAATTATCTTGGTTTTAAGTGTGCTTTCAAAGATTCTTCTTCTTGGTTTGCCTTTTCTTAAAATTTTTGAACTGCCCCTCTAAGTTCTAAACCAAAAATAGAACCAATTCACTTAAATAAACTATAGAAAAAAAGCATGGAAGGAGGGAAACAAAATTAGAAGAAGAAAGAGCATAAAATTCTTGAATTTTGTCTACCTTTTCTTTGATTTTCTTTCTCCTTCTCTCCCTCTCTTGGTGTGCATCAAGAAGCTGTCCCTTTTCTATATTTTGGGCAGAAGAAAGTCGGCCAAAAAGAATAAGAAGAAGTGGCGTGAAAGTGGTGGAAGCTTCAAGAAACTCACTATTTCAAAAATTCCAATTTCGTCCTTCTGTAATGGTAATTTCATTTCGGCTTCGTTTTAGCTCCTTTTTTAGAACTGTCTCTTCCATTATAAAATTTAGGTTTCCAATTTAATAAAATACCTTTGACATTACTCAAATCGAAGTTAAAACCTTCTCAAAGGAATCCGTTAAAATTTGGGCTCACTGTCATTAGAAAAAATATACCAGAGGGGCTTTACCAGTCCTGGGGCTTCTCATGGTTTTTGGGGCCTTTGAGAACCCTGAGGAACTTAAATTTTGCATTTAAAAAGGCATCCCATGTGTTTTTCCAAAAGTTGCATTTATTTACGAAAATACCATTACGTTTACTCAGTTTTTGTCACAATTGTTTCATAATCCTAGCTCCATTTTTCTTTTTGTCTGAGCCTAGAATTATCACTTTTAGGAGCCTAGGGCTCTACCTAAATTTTTTGAGATATTATCTAGCTCATTTCTTTGTTTACAAAATTACGTTTATTATCGAAAACTTGGAGAAAAAGGGCTCTTTCAAGGAAACTAAATATACCATATTAGTCTCCATTTAATGCCTTTTCATTTGATATGTAGCATACTGTAAGAAGCTAGTTTCTCCTTGTTCTCCTATTGCTCTCTAGGTTCGGCCAACTTGAGATGAAGATAAAGGAGTTGGCTTTTGACTAAAACATATTGGGAATTGAGGTTTTGATGTATGGAGATTAAGAATATACCATTGAAACTAATTAAGGAACTATAGGTTGCAAGAATCCATACCTAGGGTTTGATTACACCTTAGGAAGTATGAAGCCTTAGAGTGATATTTCAAAACTTGTGAGGGTATAAATGAGCTAAGAAGAGACTAAGGAACTCACATAGGTGCCAATTTCCCAAAAGGAATGAATAAAACTCCATAAAGGCTTATTATGAAGCATGTCTCGCCCAAGACTCACTTAGCACCTAGGGAGAGTTTTCCTTGATTCTAATGTTATGAATAGTCTAGATATGAATTATGAACACCAAAGGAACCATTCATTTGAATTTAGAAGTATTATTTTGAAAGGTGAAAATTTAGGTTCCATTATGCATAAAGAAGTTGTAATATCCGATTTTCTAAAACGAGAGAAAATGCGAGAAACGTAACATATAGTTTCTCTGTAAATGAACGAAATTAACCAGATACAAAACCAAGTCCCCCAAAATGATTTAATTAAGGTCCCAAAAAAACTTGGGAAGCATTCTAGACTCCTAAAAATGAGAATCCCAGGCTCAGACGGAAAGAAAAATGGAGCTAAAATAAAGAAACGAAATGTAACGAAAGGTTGACGAAATGTAAAGGCATTTTCGTCATTTTGAGAAAATTTTGGAATTCTCATAGAAGGGCTTTTTAAACGAAAGTTTTCAGTTCTCTAGGGTTTTCAGAGGGCTTGAAAACCATAGGAAGCCCTAGGACAACTAAAACCCCTTCGGTGGATGTTTTCTAATGTCGGTTAACTTGAACTTTGATCAGTTCGTTCGAGAAGATTTTTAATCCAATTTGGATGAAACCAAAGGCATTTTATGAATTAGATTACCTAAATTTTATGATGAAAAAGATGGTTCTCATAACGGAGTTAAAATGAGCATAAATAGAGCAAACATGCGTGTATAGGCAAAATGGTCATTTTGAAAAATTATAAAAGAGGCTTCTTAACTAAGATTACACCTCATCACCTTCTCCAAGCTTCCATTTGCAAAACAATGGGCAGCAATGGCTTGACATTAAGAGGGGAGAGAGAGAAGAAGTTTAAGCTTCTGTTTAGGTAAGTAAATAGCCCCGTTTCATCCCGCGCCAGTTAGGAAATAGGAAAGTTGTTCCTCTCTCTAAGAACTATCTAATGGAAGTTTTCTTTTCTTGAAAACTTGAAGATTCAGGTCTAACCCAAGCCAAAAAGGAACTCTTTTTAAGAAATCAATCGGTAGAAAATAATTTATACAAAGAGAGCTCTATTTTAAGGTAAGACTTCACTTGAAACACTTGCAAAATCTTTTGTTTCCAAGCCATTCAAGCTTAGGTCTAGAGAGAGAAAGTAAGGAGGAGAGTTTTTCTTTATGTTTTCTTGATGGAAGCAAAGGTTATGGAGTGTGAGGATTAAGAATATACAACTAGAATTGAAAAAAGAGCTTTAGAATGCAAGTTATGGAATTTAGGGATTTGGTTGCACCTAGGCTAAGATGAAGCTTTCTAGTAGTAATTTAAGTTGTCTAAGAGTATATATGAGTTCCTAAGATACCAAGAAAGCCTCCCACATGCTTCTCCCATCAGAGAAATTAAAACAACTCTATTGGTGCCATATGGAAGCATAGCTTCGGCTAAGGAGAGTTCATGAACCTAGGGAGTGTTTTAATTCCTTCCAAGCTTAGTTTTTTATCAAGTGTAATGGGAGAGTATGAGAGGAAGCCTTGGAAAAATTTTAAAAACCATGGAAACTGAGATGGTCTTTTATGTTCCATATTATGGCTTAAAGAAATAACACTTAGCTAGGCTCCTTGAATTGATTGTGTGATGACTCCAAGAGGTTTAAATAAAGTCAAGAATCATAAATAAATAGAGGGAATGGAGCCAAGAAGATATTTTCCTAAGGTTGCTTCATTAAGTGCATTATGGAACTATAAAAGAGCATTTTAAGTCACCTAGCTTTCCTACTGAATATATGGCCTTAGAATTTAATTCAAGAGATAATTGGCTTCCATATGATGTGTCTAGGCCAAGAGAAATGATCTCCACCTCCTTAGGTGTGTGAGGTCAAGGGAGAGGACTCAAGGCTCAAGGAAAAAATGTGTAAATGCAAGCAAGGTAGCTCTCTCCACCTTCTCTCATGCATGAATGTGTGCTTACATTATCTTTGAATGTGTGTAAGTATGTTTTAAGCTATGAAAAGTATTTTAGCATGAGCTCTTATTCCATGGTACCATGATGATGTTTTATGCATGCAAATGATGTTTTATGTACTTGTCTTTGTTTGCTTGAGTATAGAGAAGCCAAGAACCCTCTAGCCATAGTGAGGATGAGTTAAGAACCCTAGAACTTGTTTGAGACAAAGTAGAGAGTCTTTCAAGAGTGAGGTAGACTCCCAAGAGTAAGGTTGAGTCAAAACCTCTTAAAGAAAATGGGTAAGGCAAGTCCAAAATCCACAAGTAAATGGGTGAGACTAATCCACTCACATGGCAAGCCTATGTATGCTAAACATGATGTGTTCAAATGCCAAGAATGTTTTATGAATGCTCACATATGTCAATATGCCCATGCATGCATTTTTAAGACTTGTATTGCATACTTTATGTGTGATTAAATGGGAGATGAGCTATTGGGATTCTTTGAATCTCATTCCCTTTTCTCCATTATTCTAACATGCTAGATAGACTAAGAGAGCTAGGGAATGGAAGCCAACCATATGAGAAATGAAAGTATGACATTAAAGTGTTGTAATTTTGTTACTTTAAGGCTATATGGATGGCAAATGTTGTAACCAATGGTTGTATAGGTCCCATGATGTTATGAACATGTATAACTATGTTAATGTATCATGTACAATTGAGAGCTAAGGTTGTATGAATGGAAATGCACATTTTAGTCATGTAATGGCAAGTTTGTATTATGGAAGTGTATGTATAGATGGAAGTGAAATTGTGACGACGCTAAGTTCTAACATCGGTAATTATAATTAAATACATGATTAATAAATAATGATCAAGGTTTGGAGTCGTTGCAACTAATCACATTAATAAAATATAGAGAAATTTAAACCTCGATACTATTAGGGTCATCAACTAACAACCATAACGGGAACATGCGAAAAAGGGTTTTATATCATCAATAAAGGTTTATGATTCATCCATTAATCAATTTCAACCCACGACAACCTCCCACCAATATACTCCTGTGATTCCCTAACATTAGCCTTAAGGAAATTAGGGTTTCTAGGTCAAATATGAGAGTTTGGGGACCTGCGCCACGACCTGAAACTTTCTCGCCACGGCTAAGTTAGGTTCTGGAGCTCGAAAATTAAGTTTTTAAACTTACGCCGCGGCCCAGACCTTTTGCGCCGCGGCCAAGTTGCTCTCCGGAATTTTCCTATCGCCGCGGCGAGTTGGATCTGCGCCGCAGCCAAGTTGTTCTTGGGAATTTTTCTATCACCGCGGCGAGTTGGATCTGCACTGCAGCCAACCTATGTGGCGCTGTGGCGAGTTTTGCTACTGTAACCTCCTTAATTAATTTCCTCGACTTGCGCTGCGGCAGGACTTCTTACGCCGCGGCGAGGTTACATTCTGTCACCCTTCTGAGTGATTTTTTTCGCTCTGCGCCGCGGCGAGAGTTATCAAGCCGCGATGTCCCTCGCCACTGTCACTCCCTAGACCACGGCGAAGCCTTCCTGGCCGCGGCGTGACTCCCTTCTGTAGCTGTTTTCCCTATATTTCGCTCCCTACACTCCATTTCTCTTCTTAGGGACACTCTAAGGTCACTTCCCCTCATTTGATATGGCTCTAATGGCATTTATCTACCTTATTTACTTAGCTATGCTTCCATTACCAACTCAAAACTTATATGCCTATTTCTTTCCTCTAATTACCTTCTGTCAGCAAGTTTATAAAGTAACAACAACAGATTATACATGAACTACCAACAGCTATCCTTAAATACTCAATCAATGGGGGTTCCATACAATAAGAGTTCATATCAATATCTCAATGGTTACATTTCCATTAATAGCCATATTGTAAGTCCACATAATTTACAGCAGATATCATGAATCCATACAGCAATTACCAAATTAAGATGAGGTCTAACCCCTCAATACATACATCCTCAGAAACCAAAATATGAACGCCTACACTTGGCAATACAGATACATGATGATGCTATACAAGACTAAACAAAATTTAGCATCTACCCTATTACACTCAGACCAAGTGTAGCTTCCCCACACTAGGCCTCAACTCATGGATGTTCATCCACTTGCTTGCCCTTATCCTTACCCGAGGAACCCTCACCTGAAATTGTAATCCCATAAAACGAGGTGAGATACACATCTCAGTAACCAAGGCAATTCCATCATATAATCCAGTTTAATCAACATATATGCATGAATCAAAATCCATATCAGAATCATATCAGTCATTTCAGCAAATGAAACAATTAGGCTATATGATTACTATCCCATACTAGCAATCATATATTTAACATGTTAAAGGCCATTAACACCGGGAGAGGCCCGTCCACAGCACCCACTCCCCATTGAGCACAACCAGGGCTCAGTGCATCTGGGGTTTGATCATAACCCGGTGCCCGATCGAAGCACATACACGGGTGACAGCCGCACCACAGCTCCACCATGGACTCACAAGGTCCAATCATAATACAACAGATAGCCAACCAATTCATTCAACATTTCAAATCATTCATATATAGCAAATATGAAATTAAAATAGATACATGCATGGAATTAATGTAAACCCCGGTTACCTCACTTGTAGACAAATTTGCAATAGCCACCAATGGTACAAAATTCCTATAACCATAGCATCAGAAAATTACCACTCTAATTCATCATTAATAGTAGCAATAAGTACCCAAGGAATTTAAATGCTAATATCTACCTAAATAACACTTACCCAGTCACTACAAGTCTCAAATTCGGATTCAAGTATCTCCCACCAGAAATCTCAATGTTTCACCTAAAATCCTAAGCAAATTCGTACAAAATTAATACCCATATTATAAATCAGCTTTGGGAGTCTCAAATTAGCAAGGATAACATCAAAATAGAGGGTTTAAACTCACCTAATGTCAGCCCTAGCCTCAACCTACGAATTTCATCAAGAAAACCCCAAATAACCACATTTCAGATTTTGGGTAGGGTGAAAATCCTCCAAATGAAAAATTAATCGGACCAAATTAAAGAGAAAGATGAGGGGATTAAGTTGTATAACTATTACCTTGGCTAAATCTTGCTCTAAGTGTGAGAGAATATGAGATTCTTGCCCCTAAACCTAGCCTCCTTCTCAACCTCCGAATTTGCTTCTTTGAGTTTCAACAAATGAGAAAGTGGCTGAAGCATTAGGGTTTTAGGTGGGTTTAAGTTGGGTCAAAGATGGGTTATGGGTTGCTCCAAGGTCCAAGTTCAAATGGGCTTCAGACTTTAGCTTATTGGGCCAGTTTTGAAGTGTTGGGCTGCAGAATTTCTTTGGGCCAACTCTTATGCATTAGGTTGCTGAAGTTTAATTGGGTTTGGGCCAAGTTTGAAGGGTTCAAGGGTTTGGGTCTACACCTAATTCATTGGGCCTCCATTAGCCTCTTATCATGGTTCATTAATTTGGGCCTAGATGCAATTTCTATCCTAATTAATTCTCAAACCCCTGTTAATAATTTATCTCTCTAAAAATTCCCATTCACTTAACTTGCCCAATCATCCTATATTAATTATTCTTAATTAATCTTAATCCATGATTAACACCTTAATTAATTTCGGGGTGTTACAGAAATGACCAAATTAAGATGCATGAGTTTTGGGACTATTTGGACAGGTCATACAAGTCCTAATTATACTTTTAGACTTGCCCAAAAGGTGCCAAACATCAAAGAAAACTATTTGGATATTTTGGTATCCTATATGGAACATAAATTAACCATATTAGAAACCTATATCACTTTTTCTCCAAATGAGCTCTTCTTGATCTAATATTTGGCATAAAATTAGAGCTTGTTGAGATATTTTTGGGAAGCTAAAGAATAGAATTTTTGGAGGTTTAGAAAATATTTGATGAATTTTCAAAGTTAGGAAAAATTCTAGTTTTAGTTTGAAGCACTGTTCACTTGGTCCAAAAATGATTTTTGTCACACAGGGCTCAAATGATGTCCAATTGCCATGAAATTTTATATGAAGAAACTAGATATTCCCAGCCACTTGTGACAACTAGAAGAACCTCATTTAGACCTCTAGAAAGGGAGATATGAATTTAAAAAATTCTACCCAATATCAGGTACCCCAACTGACCTCAAGTATTGTTTGATTAGGTTTCGAGGTCTGGATGTGCCTGAACAGGTCATGAGTTATTTTTTTTCCTCTAGCTAATATTTGTAGCTTTCCAAATTGGAATTATTTGCATGAATTGTATTTTTGTAGGATTAATTAGACATTTTTTTAATTTGCTACAGAAACCTATAACAGTACAATGGATAGCCAAACCTCTGGACCTTTTCAAATGTCAAATAACTTTTGTGTTATGTCTCATGGCCTAGACATATTTTTAGCATAAATTAAACATGTGTAACTTTCTAGAATGGTCAAGAATGTATGATTTTGATTTTTCAAAGTTTCAGACAGAGAAAGGGAAATTCTGGCCAAAAATATCTATGTGAATTTTATGCTTCCCTTTGCTTTCCACGAGTTGTAGGCCACTTTTAGTTATGGATATGAGTTGTATTTGTAATATCCGATTCTCTAAAAATGAGAGAAAATGTAAAAAAACGTAACGTATAGTTTCTCTGTTAATGTACGAAATTCACCAGATATAAAAGAAAATTTCCCAAAATGACTTAGTTAAGGTCCCAACAAATTTAAGAAGCATTCTAGACTCCTAAAAATGAGAATTTCAGGCTCAGACAAAAAGAAAAACGAAGTTAGAATGAAGAAACAAAATGTAACGAAAGAATGATCAAACGTAAGGGCATTTTCGTCATTTTGAGTAAATTTTGGAATTCTCATAGAAGGGCTTTTCAAATGAAAGTTTTGAGTTCTCTAGGGTTCTCAAACACGCTAAAAACCATGGGAAGCCCTAAGACAGTTAAAACCCCTCCAATGGACATTTTCTAACATCAGTTGACTCGAATTGACTGATTCATTCGGGAAGGTTTTAGCTCCGATTTGAGTGATTCCAAAGGCATTTTATTCAATTGAGAATCTAAATTTTCTAATGGAAAAGAAAGTTCTAAAAAAGGAGTTAAAATGAGCCTAAACGGAGAAAATAGGCGCATAGGGGCAAAATGGTCATTTTGAAAAATTGTAAAAGAGGCTTCTTAAGTATGATTACACCTCATCACCTTCTCCAAGCTCCCATTTGCAAAAAATGGGCATCAATGGTGTGACATCAAGAGGGGGGAGAGAGAAGAAGTTTAAGCTTCTACTTAGGTAAGTAAATGACCCCATTTCATCCCAGCCAATTAGGAAACTTGTTTTTCTCTCTCTAAGAGCTCTCTAATGGTGGTTTTCTTTTCTTGAAAACTTGAAGATTCAGGTATAACTTAGGTTGAAAAGGAACTCTTTTCAAGAAATCAATTAGTGAAAAATAATCTACGTGAAGAGAGCTTCGTTTTAAGGTAAGACTTTACTTGAAACACTTATAAAATCTTGTGTTTCCAAGCCATTCAAGCTTAGGTCTAGAGAGAGAAAGTGAGGAGGAGAGTTTTTCTTTATGTGTTCTTGATGGGACCAAAGGTTATGGAGTGTGAGGATTAAGAATATATAACTAGAATTGAAAAGAGAGCTTTAGAATGCAAGTTATGGAATTTAGGGATTTGGTCGTACCTAGGCTAAGATGAAGCGTTGAAGTAGTAATTTAAGTTGTCTAAGAGTATATATAAGTTCCTAAGACACCAAGAGAGCCTCCCACATGCTTCTCCCGTCAAAGAAATTAAAACAACTCCATTGGTGCCATATGGAAGGATAGCTTTGGCCAAGAAGAGTTCATGAACCTACAGAGTGTTTTAATTCCTTCTAAGCTTAGTTTTGCATCATGTGCGATGGAAGAATATGAGAGGAAGCCTTGGAAAAAATTTAAAAACCATAGATAGTGAGATGGCCTTATATGTTCTATAATATGGCTTAAAGAAGCAACACCTAACTAGGCTCCTGGAATTGATTGTGTGATGATTCCAAGAGGTTTACATGAAGTCAGGAACCATAAATAGATGGAGAGAATAGAGCCAAGATGATGTTTCCCAAAGGTTGCTTCATTAAGTGCATTATGGAACTATAAAAGAGCTTTATGAGTCACTTAGCTTTTCTAGTGATTGTGTAGCCTTAGAATTTGATTCAAGAGTATAATTAACTTCCATATAATATGTCTAGGCCAAGAGAAGTGATCTCCACCTTCTTGGGTGTGTGTGGTCAAGGGAGAGGATTCAATGCTTAAGGAAAAAGTGTACAAATGCTAGCAAGGTAGCTCTCTCTACCTTCTCTCATGCATGAATATTTTCTTTACTTTTCTTTGAATGTGTGTATATGTATTTTAAGCCATGAGAAATGTTATAGCATGAGCTCTTGCTCCATGGTACCATGATGATGCATTATGTTTTCTAAATGATGTTTATGATGCTTGCTTTGATTTGCTTGACTGTGGTAAGGCCAAGAACCCTTAGCCATGGTGAGGATGAGCCAAGAACCCTTAAGATTGGTTGAGACAAAATAAAGAGTCTCCTACAAGTGAAGTTAACTCCCAAAAGCAAGGTTGAGTCCAAGAACCTTTTAAAGAATGGGTGAGACAAGTCCAACATCCACAAGTAATTGGGTGAGGCTAATCCACTTGCTTGGCAAACCTTTGTATGATATGTATAACTTGCTCAAGTGTTGAAATTACTTGAATAATTGCACATGTCCATATGATATGCCATGCATTTGTAAGACTTGTTTTGCATCTTTTATGTATGATTGAATAGGAGATGAGCTATTAGGATTATTTGAATCTCATTCCCTTCTCTCCAATGTCTTAACATGTTAGGTGAAATAATTGAGTAAGGTAATGGAGACCACCAAACCTAGAAGAAAAAGATTGACATCAAAGTATATGAAAATGCCTAATTTTACTTCCTTTTTAGCCATACACATGGCATATGATGTAATCCCTTAATGAAATTGTGATGTAACAATATGAGCACGTGTAATTATGTTGATATGTTATGTATAAATGAGAGCTAAGGTCATATCCATGAGAATGTACAACTTTGACATGTAATGGTAAACTAGCATAATGGAAATACATGTATAAATAGAAGTGGAATGACCAAAATGGGATGCATAATGTAACACCCCAAAATTAATTAAGGTGTTAATCATGGATTTAGGTTAATTAAGAATAATTAATATGGGATAATAGGGCAAGTTAAGTGAATAGAAATTTTAGGGAGATAAATTATTAATATGAGTTTGAAATTTAATTGAGTTATAAACCCCATCTAGGCCTAAATTAAATTAAGTAGGCCAAGATTAGAAACTAATGAAGGCCCAATAATTTTAGGTGCAGACCCAACCTTTTAATGTGAGAATTAGCCCAAGAGAGAGCACCTAGGGAGGGCTCAATCTGATTTAATGAGATAGAGACCCAAGACCCAACTAATATAAGCCCTTGTAATTGGCCCAATACCCCTTGCGCAGACCTCAACTAAGTGGGCTCCTGAAAAACTTGACCCAACCCAACTAAAAGTCTGAATTGTTAAAATTAGACTAACAAGTTAAAACTCAACCTAATTTTACTCAAAGTCTGAACACATATGGACTTGGGCCATTGGGTCAACCTAAACCCATCCAAAACCCTAAACATATTCAGCCTTTTCTCTCCCTTATGCAGAAACACAAAACACAACTCATTTTCAGAGGTTTGAAGGGAGGCTAGGGTTTAGGGTGAGAAACCCACCATTTCTCACTTCTAAGCTCAAAATTAGCCAAGGTACTTGTTATATAACTTAATCCCCTTCTCTTTCTCTTCATTTTGGCTTGATTAGTTTCTCATTTAGAGCATTTTCACCATACCCAAAATCTGAAATGTAGTTGTTTAGTATTTTCTTAGAGGATTTTTGGAAGTAGAGGTTAGGAGGGACATTGGGTAAGTGTAAACTCTCCATTCTAATATATTTTCTGCTGGTTTAAGAACCCCATGGTTGATTTATAGTAGAGGTATTAATTCTATATGAATTTGCTTAGAAATTAGGGTGATATATTGAAGTTTCTGGTAAATGGCATATTCAATCCAAATTTGGGGATTTGTAGTGGCTGGGTAAGCGTCTTCCTAGTAGACATTAGTATTTTAATTCCTTGGGTACTTGTTGCTGCTATACATTATGATTTAAAGTAGTAATCTTCTAATGTTATGGTTATAAAGAGATTTTGGCACTACTGATGGCTTTTCAATTGTCTACAGAGTGAGGTAACTGGGATTTCATGCTAATTCCATGCATATGTCTGTTTTAATTTTGTATTTGTTGCATGATTATGATTTTGATGCCAAATGAATTGGTTGGCTATCTGTTATATGTGATTGGATCTTATAAGTCCATGGTAGAGCTGTGGTGCGGCTGCCACCTGTGCATGTGCTTCGATCGGGCACCGGGTTATGATCAAACCCTAGATGCACTAAGCCCTAGTTGTGCTCATTAAGGAGTGGGTGTCGTGGACGAGCCTCTCCCAGTGTTATTGGCCTTTAACATATGGAATTATGATTGCTAGTATGGGATAATAATCATAGATAGCCTAATTATTTCATTTACTGATGTGGCTAGTATGTTTTCTGATACTTATATGAAATCATGCATATATGTAATTAAACCAGAATATATGAATGGAATTTTCCTTGGTTACTGAGATTTGCATCTCACCCCATTTCATGGGATCATACTTTCAGGTGAAGGCCCCTTGGATAAGGATAAGGGGAAACAAGTGGATGAAAATCCATGAGTTCCAGCCATGTGTGGAGGAGGCTACACTTGGGTTGATCTGAATAGAATAGATGCAATTTTGTTATTTGTTTATATAGCATCATCATGTAATCATATTGCCAAGTGTAGGCATTTATACTTTGATTAGTTGGATTGTATCTATTAAGGAGTTAAATCTCATTATAGCTTGGTATTGGATGTATGAACTTATAGTATCTGATGTATGAACTTTGTTGAATTCATGATATGGTCTACTATTGGAAATGTCATCATGGGATATAATAGATTGTTGATTTGAATTCAGTGATGTATGGAATCTCTAAAAGAATATGTATTGAATGATAATGGTTGATAGTTTATGGACTCTTACTGTTATTACTCTATGGACTTGCAGATATAGGGTAGTTAGAGGAGTAGAAATTGACTCTTAAGTCTTGAACTAGTAATGATAGATTAACTGGATAAATTAGGCTAATGAAAGCTATTGGAGCCCCACAATTAAGGTAGAATGGCCCTAGGGTGTCATTGGAGGGAGAGTGGAGAGTATGAGACAAGGTTTTAGAAGTTGTAGGATCATAAGGTATTTCACTGCGGCCAATAGAGGCAAAGTTGCCCAGGGAGAGTACCAGAGAGCAATTCACCATGGCGAAATGTGACAAGCAAAACTGGGAGTCATCCAGAGGGTAATTTGAAGTGGCTAAATGGGAATTGGCAGCGGAAAACTTTTGTGAAATTGTGTTAGATGTTCTAGAGAGGAATTAACCGTAGTGAAAAGGGGAATTGGTCGCGGCCAATAGTGAGAGGCGAGCGAAGTAGGTTCCAAGAGGCTTCCTTGTCGCGGCACCATATAGGTTAGCCGTAACAAAGTTCCAACTCGCTGCGGCAACAGCCACACACACAAGGACATGTAGCTATAGCTAACGACTCCAAACTCTCATTCAAACTTAGAAATCTTAGTTTTTCCTATAGTAACCCCATGAGATGACTTAGAAACATTGGTGGGAGTTGGAATTAATAGGTAATAGAATCAAAAGCTTATAAATGAGTATTTGATTCCCTTATGTACATGAATGCTTGTAATTATTTGATTGATGACCCTAATAATATTAAGGTTCAAATTTCCCTACATTTTCCGAATGTAATTAGTCGTAATGTCTTGTAACCCCGATTTGTGGCTATTAATCACGTATTTAACCTTAATTACAATGATTAGAAGTTAGGGTCATCACACATGAGATTTGGAACCATTTGGATAGTTCATACAAGTCCTATTTATACTTTTAGACTTGCCCAAGAGGTGCCAAACCCCAAGGAAAGCTATTTGGACATTTTAATATCTTGTATAGGCCAAGAATTGACTAACTTAGAACCCTATATCACTTTTTGTCCAAATAAGCTCTTCTTGATCTAAGATTTTGCATGCAATTAGAGCTTGTTGAGAGCTTTTTGGAAAGGTTAAAAATAGAATTTTTGGAGGTTTAGAGAATATTTGATGAATTTTCAAAGTTGGCAAAAATTTTGGTTTTGGTCTGATGTACTGTTCACTTGGTCCGAAAAATGATATATGTCACACAGGGCTCAAATGATGTCCAATTGCTGCAAAATTTTATATAAAAAAACTAGATATTCCCAGTGACTCGTACCAACTAGAAGCACTACATTTGGAATCTAGAGAGGGAGATTTGAATTTTCAAAGAATCTATCTAGTACCAGGCACTCCAACTAACCTTAGGTACTGTTTGATTAGGTTTCGAGGTCTAGTCATACCTGAACTAGTCTGGAGTTATTTTTTTCCTATAGCTAACATCCACATCTTTCCAAATTGGTATCATTTTCATAGATTGGATTTTTTTGGAATTAATTAGACATTTTTATGTTTGTTGTAGAATTCTATGATAGTACTAGTGGATAGCCAAACCTCTGGACCATTTCGAATGTCAAACATCTTCTGTGTTGTGTTTCATGGTTTGGACATATTTTTAGAATAAAAGACATGTGTATATTTCCATAATGGCCAAGAATGCATGGTTTTGATATTTCTAGAATTAGTTATGATTTTCCAAAATTTGTGACAGAAATGAGAAAAATCTTGTCGAAAAAATATGTATGTATTTTATGCTTCCCTTTGGTTTCCATGAGATGTAGGCAACTTTTGATTATGCAAATGAGTTGTATTCATATAATTAACTATAAAAATATGATGTATGAGCTCACATGGTCCACATGACATCAAATGAAATTTTTATACATGACTCAACGCAAAAATATTCATTATTTTTATGTTATTTTCTTAGTTCTTCCATGAGATGCATAATCGAAAGCATAGATATAGCATGAAATGAGGTAGAAATTATGGTGTTATAGTATTCATATAATTAAATATGAGAATATGATACATGAGCTCACATGGTCCATGGGACATCGAACAAAAATTTTATACGTGATGTAACACTAAATAATGCATTATTTTAATGTTATTTTTCCTACTCTCTTGTGCAATTCATGACATGAGACATGGAAGTAGCATAGATTATGGTGTTATAGAAGCAACTTGGTGTTAGGTCCCTTGAATTGAGTTTGTGATAGCTCTAATGAGTTCAAATGTAGTCATACAACTCATATTGGGTGAGATCTTGGAGCCAAGATATGGAATTACAAGGGTTGCTTCATTTTGCCACTTAATGGAACCATATGGAAACCTAAAGCTTTAAGTAAGTTATATGAGGCTTAAATGAGTCCAAGTATAGTTCCATTGATAATTTTGTGCTTCATTTGATGTTTCTAGGCCAAGCAAGAGATATCTCCCTTAAGTGTAAGTGTGAAACCAAAAGATCAAGGCAAGAAACAAAAAGGGATTAAGTGAACTCTTGCATTAAGGCAGCTCTTGTAACATCCGGTCCCTCCATAAATGTGAGAAACGCAATGTTCAGTTTCTCCGTAAACGTCAGAAATGGGCCAAATATAAAAGGAAGTCCTTGAACACCTCTTCATCTATTCTTGCATATGTATGTTGGGTGTTTGATTGGTCTTGGGCTGCTTGTATGTCTTATGTGCAAATTATGTATGTTATTAATTAATTTATGATTATATGCAATTGCATGATATTTGATTGCATTTGAAATTGGCTTGGCTCTTAAATGGGTAAGGTTGTAGATGAATGCTAGTTTTATATACATAAATCATCCTAATTTTGGCACTTTAATAATTAAATATGGCTTAATGGATGTAATTAAATGGAATTTGATTTTAATTGTCCATTTTTACATTTTAGGAATTAATTTGCAAATTATTGGTTTTTTATGCTTAACTTTATCTTAAATAATTTTGTGAATATTCCTATGTGATTTTTTTCTATTATTCTTGCAAAATTTTTTATGGGCAAATAGCATTTGAATAGGAGATTGGTTTGGAGAAGAGGTGGAAGCTTTCAAAGTCCAAGGTAGCAACATTAAGAGAACATGTGAGAGGGAAGCATTCATATCAATGAAAGGGATTGTGAAGCATGAGTTTTGAAAGATGTAGCCATAAGATGGATGAGAAATAAGAACCATAGAAGGAGAAACAAAACCATGTGTCAGCCCACTCTTGATGCACCCACTCTCATGAAGACACCTCCTTTCAAGTAGCATGCATCATTCACTCATTCCCCTCACTCAAGCAACCATTCACTCACACTCCATAACACTTAGGTTGCCACGGGTTCCACACACACACAAACCACACATCCAGCTCACTTGTACATGGTTTCATGCATAAACACGTGGTCACACTTGCATAGCACTTAAAAGCAAACCATAGCTCACACTAACACAAATGGATACGTCCAATTCTCTCTTTATTTACACCATACTCACTTCATCCACATAAGAGTCCATTTCTCCATGTAAGCAGCTCCATCTTTACACTCTCCATGTAACACTTAAGGCATGAGGTTGAGCTATGTATTCCATATTCCAGCTACTTCTTTCATACACTCACACACCATAATACAACACTCTTCTCCCAAGTTCATCCATGTAGCTTCAAACACACACACTCACTGGCACTCCATCATTTTTCCACGTAATCATACGCATGCACTAAAGGCAGTAGCTCATACATGTAAACATATGCATAGATGGAAAGAGATCATGTAGGAATGAGTGAGCAAGAACAAAGAACAAGCAATGGGTTTTGATGAAGAAGCAGCTGAGCAAAGAAAAGCTATAGGCTGGATGAAGAAGAAACAAACAAAGAACGTGTAAAGGGAGTAGTGAAGTAGTCACATGGCAAGAAGTAAATGAAACTCAAACACACACATGTAGAAATAGAGGTAGCCACGAGCTTGATGGAAAGATAAAGCAAATGAGCCATGGGTTCTAGTGCTTTGAGAGGAAGAAGGAGGAGCTGAGTTGAAGAAGAAGCTACACGAGCAGAACAAATGGAATGAAGGAAGAAGCAAGGGGTTCTAATACAACAGCTACATAAAAGAACATGTGATCATTACTTAGGCAAGAGGTAGTATCGAGCTAAAAGAAGTAAGAGGCAAACTTGAAATGCAAAACATGTGAATCATTTTCAGGTTGATGGCTTGAGCTGAGCTAAAACACAGGTATTGGGAGCCTTCCTTTACATACATTCATTCAAAATCAAGGAAGCATGAAGAAGCAACTACAAGGCAACTCGCATGAGAAGAGAAGAAGCATTAAGAAGAGAAGTAGAGACTCAAACACACCCATCATGCAAAATGTGGAAAACACATAAAATAAGTTAAAGACTTACATTGAAGCTGACATGGAAAGTGATGTGGGAAACATTTATAAAATGACGTGAATAGTGTAAGGAGAAGCTCTGGTGGCACGTGAAAATAAGAATTGAAAAAAGCATGTGGAAGTGCATGTGAGAAGGGCGAGGGACAGCACGTTACGAAGGCATCATCTCATCCACACATCATCTATCTCATGCCTGATTCCATTCTAGTCATCTCATCATTAGGGGGAGCATTCAGACCATTCATCCACCCATCTAATCATCTCATCCATCCATGATCTAGCTAAGCACGTGAAAGACTAAATGAGAACACGTGCCTCTCATAAGGGAAATAAGCTCGGGCAGCACATTAATTCAATCATCCAGAGGCCATTCCAATTCATTCATCCACCATTCCATTCACAGACTCTCCATCAACCACGTCATAGCCATTTCCACTCCATTATCTCCATCTCCACCACCATGAAACTTTAATTCTCCATCTTGTGATTAGCTAGGAGGAAGACCCTTGGAGAAGCTTGAATCCATGAATTAGAAAGGGATTTTAGGCTAAGATTTCCTCTCTTTCTACACTTTTCTTTTTTCTTATACATGCTTGGTTAAGATGTATTGGATTGAGATTGATGTAATTATAAGTAGTGGCTGGTTAGACACTAATTAGGAGATTATTTTTGAATGATTATTTGATTGATTTAGTGCTAGATTTTCATTATTCTCTAATTTCCCACGTATGCCATCAAGGTGTCAATGAAATACATGAGTGAAATTATGTGCTTGATTATTTGATTTGAGGATTTCTTGGAGTTTAATTGGTTAATGAAACATCTTAGGGTGATCATTCATAGGCTAATTAATCATTTAACCAATCAAATTGAGTGTTCATAGATGTTAAAGGTAAGAATTAATGATTTAACGTAGGATTGAGGTTTCAATTCAACATTAACTTGTTAATTTCTTGAATCTTGAATGGTAATTCAAGATCAATTGCCATGAATACAATTAGGGACTCTTAGACCAGAATTAATTATAATTGAATTAGAATAAGGATAGTGGATACCAAGAGACAAATCCAAAGCTAGTCACATGTCTATCATTCACTCTTTAATTCATGCAATTTGGTAGTAATTAGGAGCTTTAATTCAATTTCATTTTAATTAATTTAATTAGATCCAAAACCCTCCCTAAAATTAGGTAGTTCTAGGATCTTTTTACATTTAGAAAACCCAATTAAACATTGAATTCCATTTCCAAGGGAGATGACCTAGGTTGTGCCACTAACTATATATATTTTTCAACCTAATTTTATTTTGAGGTTGCGCGACACAACCGTTAGTTGTGCCAAAAGTCCTTTGAACTGGGTAAGGTGAGGTAAAAAGTTCCTAAATATGGATGAGACAAAGCCAACAATCTTAATTATGAGTAAGGCTAAGTTAAAAGTCCTTACAAGAGGGTGAGGCTAAACCAAAAGTTCCAAATTAAAGGGGTGAGGCTAGACCAAAAATCCTTAGAGTTTGTTTTATTCTTGGTTGAGTCATGTGTTTCCTCATGCATTATTATGAATGATGCTTGATAAGTTAATATGCATACTTGCTCTTTTTTACCATTGAACATGTCATATATGTATGCTTGAATGATGAATAAGCTATTGGAATTCTTTGAATCTCATCTCTCCTTATATTTTCTCTAACCATGTCTAGGTAATTCTTATGGAGGCAAAAATGACAAGTAAAGAGCATGAAAAGCACCACTTTGACACTAGTTTGACTTTTGATGTATATTTTTGCACATGTAATGATGTATACATATATTATGAGATGTAATCTCTCCCACACATCCAAAGGCATGAGACAATGATGTATAAACCATTTTTTGGATATAAATATATAATAATATGCAATTTGACTATATGAGTTCCATGATGTAAGTGTGTATAATGACAAGTGAAGGAGTGATTTTGAATTACATGGCTTTCAAGACATGTTGGATCAATTATACATGTTGTGTTTGGCATTTAAAACGTGCTCAAATGAAGCCTTGGCATAAAATGGTTCAAAATGGATCACTTGGGACAAAAAATGACAATTTTTGAGCCATAAATTACTCCTATACCAAAAACCAATCCAATTAATGAAGTTTTAGCTGAAATTTGGCAGGCAATTAGAGCTTATTTGGAGCTTTTTACATAGTTAAAGAACACAAGTTTTGGAGCTTTGTAGAATATTTTATAAATTTCCAAAGTTCTGCAGATCTTGTAGTCTAGTCCCTGATGTTGTTCATTTGGTCTAAATTTGGTTTTTCCTAGTTTTAAGGTGCAAACAAGATCACTTGCTTATGAAATTTTACAAATTTAAAGTTGACATCCTAAACTTTGGTAGCCACCAATTATGCATAAATCGGAGTTGTGTAACTTAAGTCATAATTTTTCAAAATTTGATGTCTAATATGTGCTAAAGTTGTGAGTTTATGCACATGAGGCCATATCCAAATTTTAAGCTTCTTATTGTAATATTTTAAGCTTAACAAATTTGTTTGGCATGAATTTGGGAATTTTTATGATGAAAATAATTATTTGGACATAATTAGAGGAATTGATGTTTTAATAACAGTAAATTATGTTACCAAAAGTATTATTATGAATAATTATTGTTATAATAAGAATGTGGTATGAGATGTATGTACATTCCTTAATAATATGACATGATTCATGTTGTGATTAGTGACTAAGAATATTTTTTTATCTAATCTAAGACCTCTAAAGTGTTGGAAATCAATCTTGACTTTTGGGAAGTTTAGCACAACAAGTGAGGTAACTAGAGGATTCATTTTTAATTCTATGCATATGTTTATTTTAACTTTATAATTGCTTCATTTATATGATTTTATGTGCGAATGATTAGTTGGCTACTTAATTGTGTTTGAAACCATGATCTTGTCCTTGGTGAAGTTGCGATCATGTTGCCACCCATGCATTGTGTTTCAATCAAGCATTGAGTTTTGATCAAACTCTAGAGTGCATTGAGCTGTGAGCATGCTCGATAGGGAGTTGGCATCATGGACTAGCCTTTCCCTCTGTTATTGGCTATTAACATATTGTATATGATTACTAATATGGAATAGTAGTCACTAGTAGTCTAACTAGTTTATTTTCTAATTATGCTAATGTATTTATTGTTTATTTGCTCATGATGCATTTATGTTAGTTGATGTGTACACATATATGGAATTTCCCTTTGGTTACTAAGATTCATGTCTCACCCTTTTTTATGGGCTAACTATTTCAAGTGAAGGATCTACAATTAAGGAAAAGGGAAAGTAAGTGGATGAACATCTATAACTTAAGACCTTGGATGGGACTTCTACACTTGGACACATTTAGACTTAGTATAGATGTAATTCTTTTGTAGTCAATTTTGTATAGTATCATGTTGCATTAATTTTTGCAAGTGTAGGTAATTTGACACGTTTGTAACTAATGGAATGATCATTAGTAGTTTAGGTCTAACTTATATGGAGTTACATGTAACTACTTGATGCTGAACAAATATGAATATTTATGGGTGTATGTAACATATTATGTATTTCCAAGAACATGGTTAAGTAATTGATTATATGCTCAGCTTGAACTTGTTATGTGAGTCTTCTGTTATCATATGTTTTATGAATGTGGAATTGAGATGTATCATGCCCATAATTTGCATTTGAGATTCTCGTAGAGCCTAGAAGATGGGAATATGTTAGATTGACCTATCAAAACTTGTCTAAAGTGGTTTGAGGTCAGTTGATGGGGAGTAACACAATTTAAGCTATCATAGAGGGAGATTTGTTGATATAATTTAAGGTTTAGTTACTCCAACTTAAACTTAGGTCCCTAGATCATGGAAGTTAGTAAATTATTGTGGATAAGAGGAATATAACATTAAAACCATGTGTTTTTGCTTTAGAAGGAACCTAGACATTGTTGGGAGGGAGTTACAAGTGAGTAAGAACAAGCATCAAAGAGTTTTAGACCAAAGAGGAGTTAAGTCATGGTTAAAACTATTTAAGTTGCCACCATATCACATTCAAGGGGTAATAGAACCGAATTACATTATCACACAACTCAAGAAAATAGAGAGGGAGTGTTACAGAAGACAATCTCACCATGGTGAGAATTAGGAAAAATGGGAACAGTGCTTTAGAAGCACTTCTCGTTGTGACATGAAATTTTTGAGTCGCACCCAGTGGTGTTACAATATGCAAACTCACTACGATGTGGGGAGCTCAGGTCACAACAAGGAACTGGAATTTCACATCTTCTAATTCCAGAAGCCAATTTGGTCATGGCTAAACTTTCCCAAGTTGTAGCCTAAGTCTTTAAGCCCTCGTTTTAGCTTAGAAATCTTAGTTTTCTCTATGGTAATGATATGTATTGACTTGTAAACTAATGTACATGAGTTTTATGCTACTTTGAATCATCTAGGAGAGAAAGGGAAGTCTGATATGAGAATTTAATTATCCCTAAACATGAATTTCCTTGTTCCTCTTATTGGTGACATGAAATGATTAAACACATTCAAATTTTCTCCATATTTCCATCCTTTAACGAATTTGTTAATCGTGTGTCATTTAAAGCATCAGTGATTAAAAGTTTAATTATGACTATTTAACGTGATTGACAGTTAGGGTCATTATAGTGGTTAACTTCTCTTTTAAAGTTTAGAAACTTTGCTCACACTCAATGGTACAAATAAAAAGACTTCATTTCCTAGTTAGCTTGGTCAAAGGTGAAGCTATTTGGGAGAATCCTTTTATAAATCCATGGTAATATCCAGCCAACCTAAGAAACTTTTAATTTTAGTGACAGTTTTTGGTCTTTCCCACTTAAGCATAGCTTTTAGCTTACTAGGGTCAACTGGCACACCTTGACTAGAGATCACATGGCCTAAAAATTTCACTTCAAACAACTAAAATTCACGGTTTTCTTGTTTAGCATACAATTATTTTTCTTTAAGGATTTGCAAAACTATTCTCAAGTGTTTTTCATGTTCTTCTTGACTTCTTGAATACACCAAGATATCATCTATAAACACTATCACAAAATGATCTAGATAAGGTTGGAAAATCCTATTCATGTAGTCTATAAATACTGCAAGTGCATTAGTGAGTCCAAATGGCATTACTAAAAACTCATAATAACCATATCTAGTTCTAAAGGCAGTTTTAGGAATGTCTTCTTCCCTTACCCGAATTTGGTGGTATCTAGATCTTAAGTCTATCTTGAAAAATACATAGGCTCCTCTAAGTTGGTCGATCAAGTCATCTAATCTTGATAAAAGGTATTTGTTCTTGATGGTTACCTTATTCGGTTGTCTATAATCTATATATAACCTAAGGCTTCCATCTTTCTTGGCTACAAATAAAATTGGTGCTCCTCGTGGTTAAACACTTGGCCTAATAAATTTCTTTTCTAACAGATCATTGATTTGGTTTTTTAGTTCTTACAATTCATAAGGGGATATCGTATAAAGAGTGATGCAAATTAGTCCTGTTTTAGGTATAAGGTCAATAGAAAGTTCTATCTCTCTCTTAAGGGGCAATCTTGGAATTTTATTTGGAAAAACTTTAGGAAACTCACAAAACATAGGAATTTGAGTTATCTCTATTTTGACCTCTGATGAATTCAAGAGGATATTTTTTAAATTCATAAAATCATCTTCCTTTCCAAAGGAATTGGTAGAGATCTTTGGAGGGATAAAAATAGTCTTGTTATGGCAATCAAGGGTAACATGGTTAACAGATAACCAATCCATTCCCAAAATAACAGCAAGATCAGTTATAGGAAAACAAATAAGGTCAATAACAAAATTTTGTTCACCAACATGGATAGGATAGTTTAGATAAGCATGAAAAGTCATTACTTTTTTAGTAAAGGTAACCATAACAAGACTATAGGGTAAAATAGAAATGGGAAGTTGAAAATTCTTTACACAATCTATAGAGATAAATGAATAGGTAGCTTTAGAATCAAACAACATAGGCAAGATATTATCTTTAATATAGCATGTACATTATATCAATCCGGATGAATGAGCCACTTCTCTTTTGTCTGAGGAATAGACTCTTACTAATGTTGTAGTCGAGTAAAATTCTGCTCCTTCTTCCATTGTGAACAACTTTAATGAAATGCCCTGTTTGACCACACTTATAGCAAGTAAGAGGTCCTAACAAATATGGCTTACCAAAATGTTGTTTCCCACATCTTTTACATACCATGATATTATTTGGTTTGAGTCGATAGGGGGTAGGTTTCTTCTCATTTCATAGTTTCTTATAGAAAGGTTTAAATTGGTCTCCTTTCTTTTTCCATTTATTATTCTTAAATTTTTTAGCCTCGTCCTCCTTCAGATTCTTAGCTACCACCCTACACTTATTCACCAACTTCGAATAATTTCATATCATTAGTGGTGATATAACCTTTTTCATTTCTATCTATCCTGACTTTAACTTCTGACACTTCTAGGCTTCATCCTGGTTATGCCAAAGATAAGAGGAGTACTTAGATAATTTATTCAATTTTGCCAAATATTATTCAAAGGTCATATTACCTTAGACTAGCCTAAGGTACTCTATTTCTTTGTCATTGTGGATTTCTTTAGAAAAATATTTTTCACAAAAAAACTTCTTGTAAAACTGCCCAAGTAATAGTGGTACCTTAACTTTCTAACAATTGTCTAGTACTTCCTACCAATGTTTAGCATCCCTAGAAAGCATATATGCTACAAAATGTTACCTTTGGTACATCTAAAAATCCTAACACTAAAAGAAGTTTTTTCTAGCTCTTTTATCCAGTCATCAACCTTTTCTAGATCAAAGACTCTAATGAAGTTAGGAGGTTTAGCCTTCATGAAGTCTAACCACCCTTGTTAGTTTGCTATTTCTTCCCTTCTTTCATCCCCATTTCTTCCATTTTCATTTTGACCATTCTCTTGTAGGTGTTGCAGGATTTAGTGTATAGCAGCGGCTTGCTCCCAAATAATTAAAACTAATCCCTGCAGCATCTCATTAGTACTATTTGTATTTATATTAGCATTTTTTTGGTCATTATGATTTTTTTGTTTACACAAATAAATACTATTGAGGTGATTAGGCTTAATAGTGAAAATAGTAAAATACAACACCTATATTTATTTATTCATTTCATAGTACTAAAATTAGTATATCAATAAAGAAACACTAGTAATTTCTAATCCGTGAACTAACCCTCAAACAAAGTCTAGCTTAACCTTTTTAAGACTTGGCCTAGATCGTTCTCAATTACCACACCCAAAGGCATTGATAAATCAATTTGCTTTGATGCTAAACAAGTGTAACACCTTCTTTAATTACCCATTTTTAATAAATTCTTTTCGAATAATTTCTAATTAATTTATGTCTAATTACCCTTTTTCCCTTTTAATTGTTCCTTTATTGTATGAATTCTTTATTTTATGTTAACTAAACCTATATAGTATAGCAGAATATGAAACATGACAGAAATAAAGTACTATTACTACATGTTGTTAAAAAGTCTAGTCATAGGGGAGCGAGATCATTATAAATACAGACCATAGTATATCACTAGGGATTTAGTCTAAACTACCCAAAAAGAAATCCCTAGGTAACCAAAAAGAACTACCAAAGTCAAGCCCTTATTTACAAAAAGAACTAACAGCTACTAGTAGCTACATATTTTTATAGAAATGGGGGAAAGGATCCATTCATGGGAAATAAGTGAGTCTCCATGTAATACCATATCATAATTGTAAAACCATATTTAATTAGCCTTCCTTATCTATATCCTAACTTTCTTCCATTAGTCTCACAAGTTTGTCAAGAAAATGGTATTAAAATATTTAATTATTTTTGTGTTATGTCGTGGATAAAATTTTCATTTCGTATCTTGTGGACCATATGAACTCATCCATCTTATTCTCCTATTTAATTACACACATATAACTCAAAACCATTTCAAGAAGCTGCCAAAACTCAAGTTCATGAACCATATACATAAAAATCACATGTTCAACCTCGGATTGGTGTGCCAAGTTTTTGTCATGAACTTTAGAAAATTATAACTAATTCTAGAAAAATTAAAATTAAGTACACTATATCATTCTAAAAAGCTACAGATATATACCTTATGTTAAAAATAAGTCCATACCAAAATAGGAACATCTAGCTAGTAGAAATTGATGGAACAATACCCAAATTTATCTGGCACTACTGGTACTTATGCAAAATTTCAAAAATTCATATCTCTGCTCAGATATCCAATAAGGGTGACCTTAGTGGCCATAGAAAGCTTATCATATCTAGTTTATACCTGTAAAAGTTCATAGGCATTGGATACCATTTGGCCCTCGAATAACATAGGAGAAGAAACTGACCATATGAATAGTAACCAATTAGAATAGCTAAAATTTGGCAACTTTGAAAATTCATAATTAATTCTACAAAGCTCCAAATAATCTGGTCTTTAACTTCTCAAAAATCTCTAATGAGATCTATATGCATGACAAATTTCATGAGGAAATTTTTTCATTTGGTCAGACCTTAACATTGGGTTCCAAAATGGTCAATTTTGTGCTTTCTAATAGTCCAAATTTGCTCCCAAGGCTTTTATGGCCACTTGAGCAAGTGGAAAAACCCTAAAATGATCTATTAAACATGTATCAAAGGTGTACAAACCCAAATTTCACAAACTCAGTCTTCCACCCTACACAAGATCATACAAGCCTCATCTTGCCATACAATGTCAAAAGTTGTTATATCATTCACATGGCATCAAATCTTATATATACATCAAACATCCATGTATTTACACATGTTCAAATGGTTATACAACATATTCATCATAGAATAACACCATATGCCATCAAAATGGTTACAAATAGAATAAAACAACCCACTTTCTTGTCAATCTCGCTCCTTTAAGTTTGGTAGCTCCCATTTCTTAGTTTACTTGGTCCACCTAGACATGCTAGGCAATGGGGAGGAAGGGATGAGACTCTAGAAATCCCAATAGCTCTTCTTTCCGTCAACCATACATAAAGGATGCAAATTCAAGTCTAAAAATACATGCATGGATATCATGGAGTGCATAATCATACATAAGACATTTCTTGCACTTAAGAAGTCATATAAAACATACATAGGTTTGCCAAGAAGATGGTTTAGCCTCACCTACTTCTCTTTGGGATTTTGAACTTACCTCACCCATTTTCTTAAGGGACTTTTGACCAAACCTCACTCTTTAAAGATTTTTGGCTTTGTCTCACCCTTTCTTGGAAGCTTTTAGCTCATCCTCACCCTAACTAAGGGACTTTTGGCTTCACCACACTCGAATAAACCAAAACATGTTCATAAAACATCATTCAAATGCATAACAAATAATCATGGTACCATGTGTCATACCTTACTATATAACACTTTTTCTATTACAAATACCTCTTATAGAACTTAGAGGAGTCAATGGAAACTTGAACTAATTAAAATTTTCTTTTTAAAAAATTCCTCATACAATTTCATTATTCATTTGGTCATTCTGAGATTTTTGTCCAACCTTGAAAATACATAATTAATTTTAGAAAAATCATATGAGGTTGATTCAGTGCTATACTTTAAGCTCTTTAAGTCCTTTACAAGGGGAAAAATACTTACTTAGTGGAGTACATATAAATTCATATAAAGTTGCCCCTAAAACAAACTAGACAATTCTACCCCTCATTTATCATAGTATTATTACTTTGCCTTTATATAAGCACAGGCATCCTTGCATTTTAGGCACGCTAGCCATATTTTTTTTCTCTTAAGAGTTGAGTATATACATGGCTCTCTATTACATACCTGAGTACCTTATAATACCATACCATAACTCATACATACAAGAATCCAAGATACTTAATTACATGAACAAAATGTGATGCATAAAAGTAAGGTCCTCGATTTATGCCTCCATACCTTTTGCCCTTTCTTTGCTTGAGCTCGGACCTAACATAGGTTATGTTTAGGGTGAGATTATGAAATCTTAGTAGTAGTAAACCAATCTCATTCACAAGCTAGCATGTAAGTACATAACATAATGGCAATCAAGGTATCACATAAGCCAAGTGTGATGCAAGGAATTTCATACAAGGCCAAGCAATATCCCAGCATACATGTCTCATCTTATAGCATAAATGACACTCAGTATAACATAACACTCATCATTATACCAACACATAAGCTTAAAGAAAGAGAAAGGAAAACTACTACCTTAGTAATCTTGCTCCTTAAGCTTTAGGACTCAGTCCACTTGCTCTTGAAGTTTCCAAATAATTATCAAATCCTATAATCATAATGATAACTCATTACAATCAACATATAGATCCAAAATCCTAAAGTAATATAGCCCTTTTTAAACTTAATAGGACCATTGGAATTGGAAAAATCCAACTCCTTCCCTTCTAATTCACTATGGCCAAATAGTACGCATTACTTAGCCAAAATTTAGGAATTTTATTCCATGAGTTTTGGGGGCTTTCCCATAGGTATTCCTACCTAAAAACACCCCTTTGAATCCAGTGGAAAGGATAAAAATATCAAATTACAGCTCTAACAACACGTTTTGGTCATAACATAATCTAGCTCCATTTTAGGCCCAAAAGTGAGTTTCTTTGGTTCTAAAAATTCCATAACCTCTTTCTTTATGTTTTAGGACCTGAAATTTGGTATAAATGACTTTAAGACATTAAGAAAACACCAAAAAAATTTTGGGAAAATTCGGACAGCATCTCCCCAACATTTCCATTTTCCCAAAAATTACAATCTTTGTGTTTTTCAAGGTTCCTGCATACAACAAAATGGATGAGCTCGTATGGCTTCCATAGCCAATATATGAACTCCATTTGTAATGGTCCATATGCTGTCCAAAAGTGCCTCATAGCTAGGGCTTAACAAAACTAACTTAAACCATGTGATTTTCAAGTGCAAGGTGGAGAAAACTTACTCTTTAAGCTTAATCCTTGCTTCCTTTGCTTTTCTCACACTAAAATCCCTTCTTTTCCCACTTAGGACAACATTCCACCTTGAAGAAAAGATGAAGATGCAGCTGCCCTTTGGAGAAAATGGTTAGAGGATGAAGAAGATGAAGAAATTTGGTGGAGAATGGTGGTAGTTTTGCTTGAGTTCACTTCTTCTTCCACTTTTGCTCCCTCTCTCTCTCTCTCTCTCTCTCTCTTCATGTTTTTCTCTCCTCCTCCCTTGTGTGTGGAGTGAAAATGGTGGAATGGAGGTGAAGGAGATGAATTTAAATGAAGTTAAATGGTCATACCAAATTTGGACTCTTGGATCAACCTTTTCAAGATCAAATCTTAGCCTTCCATTCCTTTTTTTCTTTGATTTTCTAATTTCATAACTAAATATCTTCTTCCAAAAATTCCTTGGCCATACACTTGGATACCTTTTCTTAGCCCTTAAGTTATAGATAGTAACCATGGTTAATTTTCTTAACTCAACCATGGTTAGTTTTTAACTCAACCATGGTTAATTTCTAACCTAATCATGGTTAATTCTTTAAACTAACTAAAATTCTTTTCTTCTTTCCTTCTTATTTTATATTTATATTTGGGTTTCATCTTCTCTAAATCCTTAATTATATCTTTTCTTCTCTTGTTGGGTTTTAGAATCAGCTATTGGGCCTTACAACAGTCTAAAAATCAGTGTCTGGAAAGTTTTACTCTACATTATATACCTTTAGACTTTCTAAAATTTATAAATATTGTTTCCTCTACTTTCTGGCCATATTGAGCCTTAAACATGGATTAGGGGCCTCAAGCTCAATCCTCATAAATTTTAGTGTCAATCAAATATCCGAGTCTTTAGGTGTAATTTTCACCATTCTGCATTAAGATTGTGCTATAAAATTTTTATTTATTGCAATTTAATCCCTAAAACTCCTTCAGGGTTTCTTAGCCCTTTAGCTATTTCTATTTCTATAGTTGTTACAACTTCTTTTTTCAATTTTGCTCATGGCTACTAATCGGGCTAATCGAATCCCGCCCGGCCATTCAGACAACGTGGCGTCATTAGACCCGTCTCATCAAATGGAGTTTAACCGTGGGCCATGGATTTTGAAGATTCTTGCCTGATTTTTTTATATTCATGCCTAAAGCCATGAATAGAGGGTGAAACTAGGGGTCCCTAAACTTTCAGACAATTTATACATTTTGCCCAGAACATAACTTTTCTTTGCATTTTAGTCCCTGGCACCTTCATACTTAACTTCGGAAACTTGTCGAGACCCTGTTTTTTTTCTTCATCTATTTTGGCCCTAATTTTAAAGCACCTCTGGCTTTGACTCATCATTATTTGCAGTCTAGAATATTAATCTAATTTTGTTAGATCTCAATTTACTCTATTTGGGGGACTTCCTTTTGTATCTGATGAATTTCGTACATTGACAGAGAAACCGTATGTTACGTTCCTCGCATTTCCTTATGTTTTCTTACATTTTCAAGGGACTAGATATTATACCATGGCATATAGATACATGCTAACACTTCTTTCATGGCTTAAAACATACACAAATACATTCAAAGACAAGAACAACACCCAATCGTGCATGAGAGAAAGTAGAGAGAGTTACCTTGGTTACAAAAGCACACTTTCTTCCTTGGAAACTCTTCCTCTCCCTCAGCCACACCTCACAAGAATGTGAGACCTTATTCCTTTGGTCTAGACACATCATATGAAAGTCAATTACACTCTTGGAACAATTTCTAAAGCCACACATCCATTTTAAAAGCTAGATTGTTCCTATGGCTCATTTATGGTTCTATAATGCACCTAATGAAGCAATACCCATAATTCATGATCTTGGTTCCATTATTTCCTTTCATCTATGGTTTTTGACTCCATTTAGACCTCTTAAAGTCATCACATAATCCATTTAACGAGCCTAACTATATGTTACTTCTTTAAGTCACAATATAGAACCTATAGTACCATCTCACTTCCTAGACTTTCTAAAATTTTTCCAAGGCTTCCTTTCATCCTCTCCCATCATAATGATACAAGACCAAGTTCGGAAGAAATTAAAATGCTCCCTTTTTGCTCCTTCCATACTAGGCCAAGGCTATGACTTCATATGGCACCAATGGAGTTGTTTTGATTTCCATGGTGGAAGAAGCATGTGGAACGCTCTCTTGGTGTCTTAGAAACTAATATGAACTCTTAAATACCATAATTTATAGCTAGAACTTATCTTACAAACCCAAGTGCAACTAAAACCCTAACTTTTCTATCTTACAATTTCATGGTTCTTTCTTTGTTTCGTTTGCATATTCTTGTTCTCCTCATTCAATTTCCTAAGATCCACCCTTGGTTTGGTTTAAAATCTAACTCCTCTTAGCTATTAATATGTGGGATGAAAAACTCAAGAAAAGGAACAAGGAGGATCAAGCATGAAAGTAGCAAAATACCTTGTTTTCCTAGCCTTTCTTGGATGCTTCTTCCTTTGCTTGGATTTTTCTCCTCAAAGTTGAAATTTTGCCCCTTGATCTGACCTCAAAACAGACCCAAATACATCAACAAATCCATAGAAAGAAAGAGGAGAAGGAGAAGAACAAGTTTGCTAAAGAGAAGACTAGGAAATTTCATGGAAAACATATGTTTCTTGCCTTGTTTTTGCTCTTCCTCTTCCCTTCTCCTGTGCGCCACTCTCCCTAGGTCTCTCTTGTTTAACGAAAATAGGCACGTTTTCAAAGCAAGTCCCCTGAAATAAATTAGTTAAGGTCCCAAAAAATTTGAGCAACATTCTAAACTCCTAAAAATGAGAGTCATAGCCTTAGACGGAAGGAAAAGGGAGCTAGAATGAAGAAACAAATTTTGACGGAAAACCTACGAAATGTAATGGCATTTTCGTAAATTTGAGCAAATTTTGGAATTCACATAGAAGGGCTTTTTAAATGTAAGTTTTGAGTTCTCCAGGGTTCTTAGAGGCCCTGAAAATCATAGGAAGCCCTAGGACAGTTAAATCCCCTCCGATGGACGTTTTTCAACATTAGTATACCCGATTTGAGTGATTCCAAAGGCATTTTATTTAATTGGGAATCTAAATTTTATAATGGAAAAGACGGTTCTAAAAAATGAGCTAAAACGAAAGAAAAATGAAAATGCAAAAAATGAAAGGCAAAATTAAAATTTTTGAAAAAGCCATTAACCTCCCTCTATATATAAGTGGCACCCTACTTTCTCCCTCATTTGGAATCCAAATTTTCTACATAATTTCAGAAGAAGGGAGCTAGGGTTTAGGCGCACAAGAAAAGAAGAAGAAGAAAATCCAAGTTTAAAGTATATTTTCACAGTGATTTTTCATGCTTTTCTTCATCCACACCTCCTCTCCTCCTTTCTCCTTTGTTTCCTTTGATTAAAATGAAGTTTATAAATCTAATTTGTAATGCTCGATATTTTTAATGCCATTTTTCCATTCCCTTTTATGCAATTCATCATGTGAGACTTAGAAATGAAAAGAAGTAAGCTAGAAATATATGGTGTTACATGATTCAGGGGGAAAATTCAAGGGGAATTTCAGATTTGAAGAGAGGAGCCGGAGAAAGCAAGATTCAAGCCAAAATAAGCAAGGAAACTAGGTAAAATTTCATCCTATTATTGCTATTCTTAATTCCCCTTCTTCTCCAATTCTACACATATAAAGAACCTTAGGAGGATCTGATTTTAAGCCCAACCAAGCATGAATCTTAGGTATTTGAAGGAGAAGAACAAGAATATGCAAAGAAAACAACAAAATAACCATTAGATTTCAAGATGCAAATTCTAGGGTTTCAAGTGTTCCTTCCAAATTTTGATTTTTTGTGATAATTTCTAGGTCTAATTAAGAGTTTAAATGAGTTCTTGAGACCCCTAAGATGCTCCCCACATGCTTTCTCCTTCAAGAAAACAAAGAAATCTCCAAGGAAGCCAAAAACCCCCATAGTCTCGGCCTAACTAAGTTCTTATAGCTAGGGAGAGTTTAAAATTTTTCTAAGGCCATTCTTGAGTCATATTTGATGAATGAAAATGAAGGGAAGCCTTGGAAAAAATTTAGAACTCATAGAAAGTGATTTAGTGCTTTAGGTTCCATATTATGACCTAAAGAAGTAACATGATGTTAGGCACTTTGTTTTAATTGTGTGATGACTCCAAGAGGTCTAAAAGGAGTCAAGAATCATATTTGAAAGGAAAGAATAGAGCCTAGAAATTATTTAAGGGGTGTTGCTTCATTAGGTGCATTTATGGACCATAATGGAGTTTATAGAGCAACCTAGTGTCTAAGCAAGCTGTGTGACCTTAGAGTTTATTTCATGAACCTAATTGGCTTCCATAAATGGTATCTAGGCCAAGAGGAACCATCTTCACAAATTTGTAGGTGTGTGGCCGAAGAGAGGAGCTTGAATCCAAAGAGAAAAGTGTGTAATTGTGTACAAGGTAGCTCTCTCCACCTTCTCTCATGCATGGATGTGTGTTTAGCTTGTCTTAGAATGTGTGTATGTGTATTTTCAAGCCATGAAAATTGTGCTAGCATGATTTTATATGCTATGATTTCAGGATGACATATTTTGCTTTCAAATGAATGTATGATATTTGTTTAAGTTTGCTTGAGTGTGGAGAGGCCAAGAACTCTTAACCATCATGAGGATGAGCCAAGAACCCTTGAAATTGGTTGAGACATAGCAAAGAGTCTCCCAAAAGCAAAGTGAGCTCCCAAGAGTATGATTGAGTCCAAGAATGCATCAAAGAATGGGTGAGGCAAGTCCAAAATCCATGAGGAAAAGTGTGAGGCCAATCCAAACACTTGGTGAGCTCTTGAATGTCTTGTATGACTTGTTCACATGCCAAGTTTGCTTCTTGAATGTTCATGACTCCCATGATATCCATACATGCATTTTTAAGGCTTGCTTTGCATATATTATGTATGATTGAATGGGATATGAGCTATTAGGATTCTTTGAATCTCATCCCCTCCTCTCCAATGATCTAATATGCTAGGTGGACCAAGTGGACATGGCAATGGGAGCCAACCACCTTGAAGAAAGAAGATTGACATCAATATGTCTAGTTTTTGCCTTTTTTGAACCATAATGATGTATATTATTGTTACCCTTGAGACATATGTAATTATGATATTATATGATGTAGGAATGAAAGAATGTGTTATGTGAATGATGTAATGTAAATTGAGTATGTTATGGCATTATGGTTTCATGAATGGCTTTATGGAAATATGCATAAGTGTGGATGAAAAGGCCAAAATGAGATGCATGAGGTTTGGGACCATTTGGGCAGCTTATACAAGTCCTAAATGTGTTTTTATACTTGCCCAAAAGGTGCCAAGACCAAAGGAAAACCATTTGGTCACTTTGGTATCCTATATGGAGCAAAAAATGACTATAACAGAATCCTATATCACTTTTTAGCCAAATGAGCTCTTCTTGATCTGAGATTTGGCAAGCATTTAGAGCTTGTTGAGAGCTTTTTGGGAAGCTAAAGATCATCATTTTTGGAGGTCTACAGAATATTTGATAAATTTTCAAAGCTGGCAATTTTTCTGATTTTGGTCTACTACACTATTCATTTGGTCTGAAAATGAAATATATCACATAAGGCTCAAATAATGTCCAATTGCTACAAAATTTTATACAATGAAACTAAACATTTAGAGTGACTCGTGCCCACTAGAAACACCTTAATTGGAGGTCTAAAGAGGGAGATATGAATTTTTGAACATTTTGTCTAATATCAAGACCCTTATCTGACCTAAGTTACTGTTCTATTGAATTTTGAGGTTTAGGCTACTTGAACTAGTCTGGAAATATTTTTTTCCTCTAGCTAACATCCATAGATTTATAAAATGGTATCATTTGCATAGATTGGATTGTTTTGGAATTAATTGGACATTTTCAAATTTTGTACAGAATCTGTGACAGCATCAATAGACAGTTTGACCTCTAGTCATTTTTGGATGTCAACTGCCCTCAGTGATGGATGTTATGGTGTAGGAGTATTTTTAGTATGAATTAGACATCCGTAGCTTTCCAGAATAGCCAAGAATGCATGATTTTGATTTTTCTAGAATTAGTTATGAATTTCCAAAATTTGATTAGAAAAGGGGCCAATTCTGGCTGAAAATGCATATGATTATTTTGAGCTCTCCTTTGATTTCCATGAGTTGTGGGACACATTTTATGATGCAAAAGATTTGTATTGATGTAATTAAATATGAGAATATATAGCATGAGCTCACACAATCTACATGACACCGAATGAAATTTTTATACACGACACAGCGCAATTAAATGTATTATTTTAATAGACTTTTCTACTTCCCTCATGAAATTTAATGATGTGAAGCACATGAGTGTCATGAAATAAGCTAGAATTTATGGTGTTACAAGAAGAGTGGGGCATGACATATATATAGGTGGGGAAATAACATTGTTCCAAATAAATTTCATTTATATCCCGCAAACTTGGCATTTTTGTTTTCAGTCCATTTTAGCTTCTTTTTTAAAACTATTTTTTTTATCATAAAATTTATATCTTCAATCTTATAAAATGCCTTTGGAATCTAAAGGGTTGTATCACGCAACCTCAAAATAAATGAGGTTGGGAAATATATAGCTAGTGTTGTAACCTAGATCATCTCCTTAAAAAATAGAGTTCAATGTTCAATTGGGTTTTCCAAGCGTAAAAGAACTCTCAAAATTATCCTAACTAAAGTGTGGTTTTGCCTAAATTTAACTAACTAAAATTTAATTGAAATAAAATTCTTAATTACTACCTAATTACATGAACTATGGGGTGAATGATAGATATGTGACTAGCTTTGAATTCGTCCCTTAGTATCCACTATCATTATCTTAATTCAATTGCCATTGATTCTAGTCTAAGAGTCCCTAATTGTATCTATCATACCACATATATTCCATTATCATACTCTTCTACTCAAGGCTATTATATCCATTTTGCCCATGAATTTATAAAAAAAGTATGAAAATAATACACTTTTGTTACGCAACATCGAGGTTAAATTTTTCAATTTGCGTCATATGGGCCCCGTGGATGTTCCAACATCATTCTCTACTCATTTATCACTTTTACAAGTCACAAAAAGTCTAAAACATCAAGCAATCCATGGATTTCAAGCTTAGAACCACAAATTTTTCTTCATTCACCTTAGACAGCATATGGCAAATTTCAGGGCCAACTTTGAAAATTCATGATTAAATGTAGAAAAATCAAAATCTGTCATACTATAGCTTCCTAGAAAAATATAAGTGTTAAATTTACACCAAAAAAATTTCAAGTCTTGAACATAGCATCTGGACCATGTTTAACATCGAAAATTACATAAAGGTCCGACTGGCTACTAGTACAAATACATATTTCTAATATAAACTTCAAAAATGTCCAATTAATTCCAAAAAAATACAATCCATTCAAATGATACCAATCTGGAAAGCTATGGATGTTAGCTAGAGGAAAAAAATCATTCTAGACCATGCCAAGTTCGTTCAAACTATGAAAACTAATCAAACAGTAACATAGGTCTGACTAGACGCCTGTTACTGAACAGAAAATTTAAAAATTCATATCTCCCTCTCTAGTCATCCAAATGGGGTGCTTCCAATTGGCATAAGTCATTGGAAAAATCTAATTATATATATATAATTTCATAGCAATTGGACACCATTTTCCCCATGCTTGACACAGATTCATTTTTGGACCATAACTATAGTAGCAGTGACCAAACTAAAAAAATTTTCCAAATTCAAAAATTCATCAAATATTCTATAGACCTCCAAATAATACCCACTTTAGCTTTCCAAAAATCTCTCAACAACCTCTAGATGCATGCCCAATTTCAAACAAAGAAGAGCTCATTTGGACAAAAAGTGGTGTAGCTCACCAAAATGACCATTATTGCTCCTTATGATGTACCAACTTGTCCAAATGACCTCCTTTAAGGTTTGGCACCTCTTGATAAGTTTAAAAGCACAAATATGACTTGTAGGAACTGTCTAAGTGGTCCTAAATACCATGCATCTCATTTTGACTATTCCACATCCAAGATTACACAAACATCTCAAGCCGTCAAGAAGTCAAAATCCATATTTACATTGATCTAGTGTCACATGAGATTTACATGGCATCCATACATCATATTACATTTGCTAAAGGTCTTATATCGCAAAAATAATATATACAAAGCTACTTTGACATTCAACTACAATTTAGACTACATAATAGGTAAAGTAAGGCTTTTCAATGTTCTTGGCTTGCATTTCCTTGTCTTTGAGCATTGTGATGACCCTAATTTCTTATCATCATATGTAAGGTTAAACACGTGATTAATCATCATAGGTCATGAAAATGTGAAAAAATTTAAACCTTAATGTGATTAGAGTCATCAATCATACGATTTCATACACTTATATTCATAAGGGAATTAAACATCCATTTATAAGTCTTAGATTTCATTACTCATCAATTATATCTCATCCTAATGACTCTAGATCATCTCTTACGGTTAACATATGGAAAACCAAGGTTTTCTAGTTAATATAAGTGTTTCAGCATGTTAGCCACGGCCAATTCCCTTCTGTTTTACCTCTTTCTTCTTCACAAATTTCACCGCGGCTGGACCTTCGCCGCGGCCAACCTACATGGCGCCGCGGCGAAGAAGCCTCCTGGAGCTCCCTTGCTCACCTCTCGATATTGGCCGCGGCCAATTCCTCTCTGAAATGCTGGGGACATTTTCCTAAAAGTTCGCCGCGGCCAATTCCATAATTCGTCGCGACGAATTTCTCTCTGGATGACTTCCAGTTTGACCTCTCACATTTCGCCGCAGCCAATTTATATTTCGCTACGGGAAATTCCTCTCTGGCACTCTCCCTGGGTGACTTTGCCTCTATTGGCCACGGTCAACTATATTTTAGCTGCGGCGAAATTCCTTCTGAGCTTCTAACTCCGAAATTCTTGCCTCCTGCTTCCCCACTCTCCCTCCATTAACACCCTAGGGCCCCTCTACCTTCATTGTGGGGCTCACTATCCTTCATTAGCCTAATTTATCCAGCTAATCTATCCTTATTAGTTCAAAACCCAAGGGTCAATTCCCTTTCTCTAATTATCCTATGACAGCAAGTCCATATATCAGCAAGTTTGTAAAATAACAATAACATGAGTTCATAGTAATATATATCAAGATTTCATTTCCAATAATAAGCTATTCCATACTTCAATAAGGCTCATAGCAAATATCATAAATCCATACATCAAATACCAATTTACAGTAAAGCCTACTCCTCAATAAGTACACGGTATATTATCAAAATACAGGTTCCTACACTTGGCAATATAGATACATGATGATGCTATACAAGACCTAACAAAAATCAGCATCTATCCTATTCTACTCAGACCAAGTGTAGCTCCCCCACACCGGGCCTCAGCTCATGGATGTTCATCCACTTGCTTACCCTTATCCTTACCCGAAGAACCTTCACCTGAAATTGTAATCCCATAAAACGGGGTGAGATAATAATCTCAGTAACCAAGATAATTCCATCATATAATCCAGTTTAATTAACATATATGCATGAATCAAAATCAACATCAGAATCATATCAGTCATCTCAGCAAATGAAACAATTAGGCTATCATGATTACTATCCCATACTAGCAATCATATTTAAACATGTTAAAGGCCATTAACACCGGGAGAGGCCCATCCACGGCACCTACTCCCCATTGAGCACAACCAGGGCTCAGTGCATCTGGGGTTGATCATACCCAGTGCTCGATCGTAGCACATGCACGGGTGGCAGCCGCACCACAGCTCCACCATGGACTCACAAGGTCCAATCATCATATAATAGATAGCCAACCAATTCATTCAACATTTCAAATCATTCATATACAGCAAATATGAAATTAAAACCGATACATGCATGGAATTAATGTAAACTCCGGTTACCTCACTTGTAGACAACTTGCAATAGCCACCAATGGTACAGAGTATTCCTATAATCATAGCACCAGATAATTACTACTCTAATTCATCATTAATGGTTACAACAAGTACCCAAGAAATTTAAATGCTATTAACTACCTTAAGAATATTTACCCAGCCACCACAAATCCTAAATTCGGATTTTAGTGTCTTCTACCACAAATCTCAATATTTCACCCCAAAATCCTAAGCAAATTCATATAAAATTAATACCCATAATATAAATCAGCTATGGGGGTCTCAAACCAACAAAGAAAGCATCAAAATGGGGGGTTTAAACTCATCTAACACCAGCCCCAACCTCAACCTACGAATTTCTCCAAGAAAATCCCCAAACACCCACATTTCAGATTTTGGGTATAATGAAAACTCTCCAAATGAAAAACTAATCAGACCAAATTAAAGAGAAAGATGAGGGGATTAAGTTGTATAACTATTACCTTGGCTAAATCTTGCTCCAAATGTGAGAAAATGTGGAATTAAGCCAAGAACCCTAGCCTCTCCTCCTCACCTTCGAATTTCTCTTGTATTTTTGTGTTTTGCTGAATGAGAAAGTGGCTGGTCAGCTTTTAAGGTTTTAGGTGGGTTTAAGTAGGGTCAAGGGGCTGGGTCATAGGTTGCTCCAAGTCCAAATCCAATTGGGTTTCAGATTTTGCTTATTGGGCCAGTTTTCAATTGTTAGGCTGAAGAATTTCATTGGGCCAGTTTTTATACATTGGGCTGCTGAAATTTAATGGTGTTTGGGCCTAATTTGAAGGGCTCAAGGGCTTGGGTCTGCACCTAATTCATTGGGCCTCCATTAGCCTCTTATCATGATTCATTAATTTGGGCCTAGATGTAAATCTCTATCCTAAATGATTTTCAAACCCATGCTAATAATTTATCTCTTTAAAAATCCCCATTCACTTAACTTGTCCAATCATCCCATATTAATTATCCTTAATTAATCTAAATCTATGATTAATACCTTAATTAATCTCGGGGTGTTACAAGCATCACCTAGAAATTTCAAGAGTGAAAGGAAAAGGGAGTGATATTCTAAGAATCTCAATAGCTCACACACCCATTCACATATACATTCAAAGCATATATACTTCAAAATCACAAATGTGTAATGCCACATTTCCATGCCACATTTACACATCAAACCATTCTCATGCTCTAGGGACTTTTGGCTTTGCCTTACCCCATTCCTAGGACTTTTAGATTTGCCTCACCCTTGATCTTGGGACTTTTGACTTAGCCTCACCCATCCAAGGAACTTTTGACCTAATCTCACCCATGCCTTGAGACTTTAGGCACATTCTCAACCATATTAAGGGACTTTTGGCATCACCTCACCCTTATGAGTCAATCTCACAACCAAACTATTCAAGAATACACATTGGTACCAATGCAATATCAAGACATCAAGTGGCATGTTATCAAATCACAAGAATACATGCAAATACACAATGACATACATATGCACACAAGAATGTATGAAGAATAAGGTGGAGAGCTACCTTTCAATTAATGTAAACTTCCTTTGCTTTACTCCCTCCCTTTCTCGGCCTCACAAGGACACCTAAGTGGTGGAAGGTTCTCTTGGACTAAACATTACAAAAAACACATAATCACATACTTGAAGCAAGCCAAGACACTAAACTAAAGCTTGAATACACACTTAGTTTCATAAGTGGCATAATGGTCCTATAATTGGCCTAATGAAATAACTCTCACATTTCAAGTTCTAGGCTTCCATCTCTTCCCATTTCTAGACCTCTTGAACTCAATTAAGGTCCTTGGAGCCCTCATATAACCACTTGCATAAGTGGAAAACCAAGTTGCTTCTTAAGCCATCATTATGGACACCATTATCCCATCTCCCATTCTATGGCTCCTAAATTTTTTTCAATGGTTTCTCCCATCTTCCAACATCATAAGGAGTCCCAAACCAAGGCTAGAATAAATTAAAACATCCTCTAGCCTCATGCTCTTGCCTGGGCTGAACCTATGGAGCAAAGTTAGTAGAAACCAAGGCTAGAACAAATTAAAACATCTCACAAACCATGATTCCTAAATTCATTCTAATGCTTCTTTTGTTGTTTACTAATCATGTTTAGGCCCTTCATATCCTTAGAATTAAAAGGAAATCTTCTTAGGTGATTTATCTCTACTTAAGCTGAGACATGGAGGAGCAAATGGACCCATAGAGTTTCATTCATTTTCTTTAGGGAGTTGGCACATGTGACACTTCTTAGATGTCTTGAGAACTCATACACACTCTTAAACAACCTAAATTACCACTAGGAAGCTTCATATTTGTCAAGGTGCAACTAAATCCCTAGATTCTATAACTTAATTTCTAATGCTTCTTATTCAATTCCAATTGCACATTCTTAATTTCCACACTTTAGAACCCTTGTTTCTTGCTTGGTTTTAGTCAAAACTCATTCCCTTCTAAGTAGTTTATAGTTGGCCAAAACTCACCCCTAGGAGAACAAGCAAGAAGAAGCAACAAGAAGTCATGATTTTTACCTTGATTGAATGCTTTTCCAAGGAGCTTTCTTATGCCTTAGCCCTCTCCTTTAATTTCTAACTCTCTCCTACTGAACTAGTCCCAAAACAATCCCAAATCAAACATTAAAATCATAGGAAAAGAAAGGAGAAGGGAGAAGCATGAAAAACCATAGTTTTCTTACTTTTTGCTAAGCTTTTCTTCTTCTTCTTCTTCTTCTTCCCTTCCTCTTGTGCGTCTCTCATAGCTAGTCTCTCCTTTGGTTTGGGATAGAACTAAAGTCAGTTAAGCAGATGGAAGGAGTAGGACGTGTTACATAAAGGCAAAGCTTCTTAAAACTCTTTTTTAAAAATTCCTAATTTGTCCTCTTTTCTTGGTTCTTTCCTTTTAGGGTAATTTTGTCATACCTCACTATATAACGCCTTTCCTACTACTAATGCCTCATATAGAATTTAGAAGAATTAATGGAAACCTGAACTGATTAAAATTTTCTCTTTAAAAAACTTCCTCATACAATTTCACTATTCATCTGGTTATTCCCAGAATTTTGTCCAACATTGAAAATACATAATTAATTATAGAAAAATAGTATGAGGTTGGTTTATGGCTATAATTCTAGCTCTCTAAGTCCTTTACAAGGGAAAAATACTTAATTAGCAGAATACATATAAATTCATATAAAAGTGTCCCTACAAAAACTAAATGATTTTGCCCCTCATTTGTCATATTATTATTATTTTCCTTTATATAAGCACATGCATCTTTGCATTTTAAGCACGCTAGTCATATTCTTTTTTTTCTTAAGGGTTGAGTATATACATGGCTTTCTATTACACACCCTATTACCTTACAGTATCATAATACAACTCATACATGCAATAATCCAAAGATATTTAATTACATGACAAAATGTGATGCATAAAAGTAAAGTCCTCGATTTATGCCTCCACACCCTTTGCCCTTTCTTTGCTTGAACTCAGACCTAGCATGGGTTATATTTAAAGTCAAATTATGAAATCCCAGTAGTAGACCAATCTCATTTACAAGCAAGCATGTAAGTATATAACATAATGCCAATCAAGGTGCCACATACCACATAGTAATGCAAGGAATTTCATACAAGGCCAAGTACAATCCAAGCATACATGTCTCATTTTATAGAATAAATGACAACTTGATATAGCATAACACTCATCATTATACAAACATACAAGCTTAAAGAAAGAGAAAGGAAAACTACTACCTTAGCAAACTTTGCTCCTCAAGCCTTGGAACTCGGTTCACTTGCTCTTGGAGTTCCCAAACAAATATCAAACCCTATAATCATAATGATACTTCATTACAATCAACACATAGACCTTAACTCCTAAAGTAATATGACCTTTTAAACTCATTGGAACCATTGGAATTGGAAAAATCTAACTCCTTCCCTTCCAATCCACTATGGCCGAATAGTATGTATTTCTTAGTCAAAAATTAGTAATTTTATTCCATGAGTTTTGGGGGCTTTCCCATAGGTATTTCTCACTAAAAACACCCTTTTGAATCTATTGGAATGCTTAAAATTATCAAATTCCAGCCCCAACAACACGTTTTGGTCATGACATAGCCTAACTCTGTTTTAGGCCCAAAATTGAGTTTCTTTGGTTCTAAAAATTCCATAGCCTCTTCCTTTATGTTTTAGGACTTGAAATTTCATATACGTGACTCTAGGACATTAAGAAAACACCATAAAAATTTTGAGGAAATTTGGATAGCATCTCCCCATAATTTCCATTTTTCCAAAAATTATAATCTTTGTGTTTTTCAAAGTTCCAGCACATAACAACAATAAATAAGCTCATTTGGCCTTCATGGTCAATATATAAACTCCATTCCTAGGCCTTCATATTCAACATATAAACTCCATTTTTAATCATCCATGTGCTGTCCAAAAGTGACCCATAACTAGGGTTTAACAAAACTAACTTAAACCATGTGATTTTCAAGTGTAAAGTGGAGAAAACTTACTCTTTAAGCTTAATCCTTACTTCCTTTGCTTTTCTCACACTAAAATCCCTTCTTTTCCCACTTAGACCAACATGTCACCCTGAAGAAAGGATGAAGATGCAGCTGCCCTTTGGAGAAAATGATTGGAGGATGAAGAAGATGAAGAATGGTGGTAGTTTTACTTAATTTCACTTCCTCTTCCACCTTTCCTCCCTTGCTCTCTCTCTCTCCACATTTTTCTCTCCCTTTTCCTTGTGTGTGGCATGAAAATGGTTGAATGGAGAGGAAGAAGATGAACTTAAATGAAGTTAAATGGTCATACCAAATTTGGACCCTTGGATCAACCTTTTCAAGATCAAATCTTAACCTTCCATTCTTTTTCTTTTATTTTTTCTAATTTCATGACTAAATGTCTTCTTCTTAAAATTTCTTAGCCACACACTTAGATGTCCATTCTTAGCCCTTAAGTTATGGTGATTTAATGGTTAGTAACTATAATGAATGATAAATTGAGTTTCCCAAGATTCTTAGAGGCCCTGAAAACTATGGGATGCTTTGGGACAATTAAAGCCCCTTCGGTATACATTTTTCAATGTCGGTGAACCCAAACTTTGACAGATTTATTTGGGAAGGATTTAGCTCCAAATTGAGTGATTCCAAAGGCATTTTATTAAATTGGGAACTAAATTTTATAATAGAAAAGACGGTTTTGAAAAAGGAGCTAAAACAAAGCCAAAACATAATTGTCATGACGGAAGGACGAAATTAGAATTTTTGAAAAAGCTAGCTTCTTGAATGTTCTATATCTTTCACACCATTTATTCTCCCCTCTTTAGACCGAATTTGCATCTACCAAAAATAGAAGGGAGAAGCATAATTTTAGCTACACCAAAGGAGGAGAGAAAGGAGGAAGAAAACAAGGAAAAAAGGTAAGGAAATCTAAGGAATTTTATGCTCCTTCTTCTTCCAATCTTGGTCCTCTCCTTCCATGCTTTCTTTGTATGGTCTATTTGAATGGATTGATTCTGTTTTGAGCCCAAAACCAAGGGGAAGAATTCTAATTCCTTGAGGAGAAGTAAACCAAGAAGAAAAAGCCTTGAAAGTAAGCTTGAATCTAAGGTACATCTTGTTCCTGGTTGCTTCTTTCTCTTGCTTTTCCTTTGGTGTGTGTTTAGCCAAACCAGAACCATGAGAGGGGAGGGATTTTTGTCCAAGAAAAAGGAAGGAACTAGGGTTTTAAACAATGGAGAAGTAGAATATGGCAAGAAATTGCAAGAAAAATGCATAAAACTGAAGTTAGAAAAGTGTAAAACACTTGAAGACTTTGTGAAATCTGATTTAGTCCTTGAATTTTCTTGGATATGTGAGTGTTCTATTGAGTCTCTAAGACCTCTAGAAAGCCTCCCGAGTGGCTCTCCTATTAAGGAAAAATCACAAAGTCCATGAATCTTCTTGCTCCTCTATGTCTTGGCCAAGCTAGGTTCAATTGGTTAGGAAGTATTTTAATATGTTCTAGCCTTCATTTGGGACTTCATATGATGTTAGAAGATGGGAGGAACCATTGGAAAAAATTTAGGAGCCATGGATTGGAAGATAGGATAATGGTGTCCACAATGGTGCCTTGTGAAGCAACTTATATGTAAGCTTGTGTAAATGAATGTGTGATGACTCCAATGACTTTGAATGATGGAAAGAGGCCTAGAAATGAAAAGAGAATGGAGCCTAGAGCTTGAATAGTGAAGGTTGCTTCAATAGGCCATTTATGGAACCATTATGCCACCTATAGAATCAAGTGTGTGTTTAAAAATGAATTTGGTATCTTGGCTTGCTTCACATGTATAATTGTGTGTTAATTATGATGTCTGTAACACCATAACTTCTAGCTCATTTCATGCTATATCTATGCTTCCCATTATGCATCTCATGGAAGAATCAAGAAAATAGTATAAAAATAATGAATATTTTTACGTTGCATCGCATATAAAAATACTATTCAGTGTCACATGGACCAGTGAGCTCATACATCACATTCTCATATTTAATTACATGAATACAACTCATTTGCAACATGAAAAGTGGTCTACATCTCATGGAACTCAAAGAGAAACATAAAATACATATGTATATTTTTGGCTAGATTTTTCTCTTTTCTATCACAAACTTTGGAAAATCATAACTAATTCTAGAAAAATTAAAATCATGCATTCTTGGCTATTCTAGAAAGCCACACATGTTTACTTTATGCTAAAAATATGTCTAGACCATAACATCTAACACAAAAGACATTTAACATTCAAAATGGTCTAGAGGTCAAGCTGTCCACTGGTGCTGTCACAAAATTCTGCAGCAAATTTCAAAAATATCCAATTAATTCCACAAAAATCCAATCCATATAAATGATACCAATCTGGGAGGAGAAAAATAATTTTAGACCAGTTCAAATACGCCCAGATCTCGAAACTCAATCAAACAGTAATTGGGGTCAAGTGATGTGTCTCGTATTAGACAGATTCTTTGAAAATTTATATCTCCCTCTCTAGACATTTAAATGAGGTGCTTCTAGTTGGCATAAGTCACTAGTAATGTCTAGTTCCTTTGTATAAAATTTCATGACAATTAGACATCATTTGAACCCTGTGTGATAGATTTCATTTTCAAACCTGAGTGAACAGTGACATGACCAAAACTAAAAAATTGGTCAACTTTAAAAATTCATCAAATGTTCTCTAGACCTCTGAAAATTATATTCTTTAGCTTTCCAAAAAGCTCTCAACAAGATCTAATTGCATACCAAATCTCATATTAAGAAGAACTCATTTGGATAAAAAGTGATATAGGGTTCCATTATAGTCAATTTTAGCTCCATATAAGATACCAAAATATCCAAATGGTTTTCCTTGGGGTTTGGCATCTCTTGGGTAAGTTTAAAAGTATAATTAAGACTTGTGTGAACTACACAAATTGTCCCAAATCTCATGCCTCTCATTTTGGCCATCTCACCTACACTTATACATGTAACACCCTAAAATTAATTAAGGTGTTAATCATGGATTTAGAGTAATTAAGAATAATTAATAGAAGATAATTGGGCAAGTTAGTGAATAGAAATTTTAGAGACATAACTTATTAATATGGGTTTGAGAATTAATTAGGATAGAAACTTCATCTAGGCCTAAATTAATAAATCATGATAAGAGGCTAATGGAGGCCCAATGAGTTAGGTGCAGGCCCAATCTAATTTAATATGATATAGGCCCAAGATCCACCTTGTATAGACTCTTATAAGTGGCCCAATTACCCTTGTGCAGACCCAAACCCTTGAACTCTTCAAACTTGGCCCAAATCTAATTAAACTTCAGCAACCCAATGCATAAGAACCGGCCCAATAAAATTCTATAGCCCAACACTTTAAAACTGACCCAACAAGCTAAAAATCTGAAGCCCATTTGGAGTTGGACCTTGGAGAAACCCATGACCTATATTTGACCCAACTTAATCCCACTAAAACCCTAAAAACTGACCAGCCACCTCCCCCATTCTGCAAAACACAAAGACACAAAGAAAATTCGGAGGTGAGAGGGAGAAGCTAGGGTTCTTAGCATAATTCCACATTTTCTCACATTTGGAGCAAGATTTAGCCAAGGTAATAGTTATACAACTTAATCCCCTCATCTTTCTCCTTAATTTGGTCTAATTAGTTTTTCATTTGGAGTATTTTCACCCTACCCAAAATCTGAAATGTGGTTATTTGGGATTTTCTTGGTGAAATTCGTAGGTTGAGGTTAAGGCTGACATTAGGTAAGCATAAACCCTCCATTTTGATGCTTTCTTTGTTAATTTGAGACCCCCATAGCTGATTTATAAAATGGGTATTAATTATGTACGAATTTGCTTAGGAATTTGAGTGATATAGTGAAATTCTGGTATAGGATATACTCAATCCGAATTTGGAGATTTATGGTGATTGGGTAAGTGTTATTTAGGTAGATATTAGCTTGTAAATTCTTTGGGTACTTGTTGCTACTATTAATGATGAATTAGAGTGGTAATTTTTTGATGCTATGGTTATAGGGATTTTTGTACCATTGGTGGCTGTTGTAAGTTGTCTACAAGTGAGGTAACCGGGGTTATATTAATTCCATGCATGTATCTAATTTAATTTCATATTTGCTGTATATAAATGATTTGAAATGCTGAATGAATTTGTTGGCTATCTATTGTATTATGATTGGACCTTGTGAGTCCATGGTGGAGCTGTGGTGCAGCTGCCACCCGTGCATGTGCTTCGATCGAGCACGGGGTTATGATCAAACCCCAGATGCATTGAGACCTGGTTGTGCTCAATGGGAAGTAGGTGCCGTGAACGGGCCTCTCCCGGTGTTAATGGCCTTTAACATGTGAAAGTATGATTGCTAGTATGGGATAGTAATCATGATAGCCTAATTGTTTTATTTACTGATATGGCTGATATGATTTTGATGTTGATTTTGATTCATGCATATATGCTTATTAAACTGGATTATATGATGGAATTGCCTTGGTTACTGAGATTTGTATCTCACCCAGTTTTATGGGATTAATATTTCAGGTGAAGGTTCCTCGGGTAAGGATAAGGGCAAGCAAGTGGAAGAACATCCATGAGCTGAGGCCTAGTGTGGGAAGCTACACTTGGTCTAAGTGTAATAGGGTAGATGCTAATTTTTGTTAAGTCTTGTTTAGCATCATCATGTATCTGTATTGCCAAGTGTAGGCTTTCATATTTTTATTATTGAGGATGTATGTATTGAGGGGTTAGACCTCATCTTAATTTGGTATTTGATGTATGGATTCATGATATCTGTTGTAAACTATATTGACCTATAATATGGCTTATCAATGGAAATGTAACCCTTGAGATATTGATATGAACCCCTAATGTATGGAACCCCTATTGATTGTGTATTAAAGGATAGCTGCTGGTAGTTCATGTATTTTCTGTTATTGTGCTTTGCAAATGTGAAGTCCCACATCGGGTAGGAGATCTGGGGCATGAGTGCATATAAGCGGGGGAGTTCCTCCCCACCGAGCGCACTTTTCCTGTGGGTTGTAAGCTCAGGGAAAGGACAAAAAGCCCGTTGAACCGTGTGCGTGGTAGTCTACGGGCGCAGCGCAGCGGGAAGGCTGGATTGTGAAGTCCCACATCGGGTAGGAGATCTGGGGCATGAGTGCATATAAGCGGGGGAGTTCCTCCCCCCACCGAGCGCGCTTTTCCTGTGGGTTGTAAGCTCAGGGAAAGGACAAAAAGCTCGTTGAACCGTGTGCGTGGTAGCCTACGGGCGCAGCGCAGCGGGAAGGCTGGGTAACAATACTTGGTGGAGCTGCTGTATGTCACAAATGGTATCAGAGCGACCTGCTCGAGTGTGCAACCCGAGGACGGGTTGGCCCCAAAAGGGGGGTGGATTGTGAAGTCCCACATCGGGTAGGAGATCTGGGGCATGAGTGCATATAAGCGGGGGAGTTCCTCCCCCCACCGAGCGCGCTTTTCCTGTGGGTTGTAAGCTCAGGGAAAGGACAAAAAGCCCGTTGAACCGTGTGCGTGGTAGCCTACGGGCGCAGCGCAGCGGGAAGGCTGGGTAACAATACTTGGTGGAGCTGCTGTATGTCACAGCAAACTTGCTAATAGAGGGTAATTAGAGAAAAGAAATGGGCACATAAGTTTTGAATTAGTAATGGAAGAATAACTAGGTGAATAAGGTAGATAAATACCCTTAGAGACATATAAAAAGGGAGGAAGTGGTCTTAGAGTGTCCCTAAGAAGAGAATTAAAGTGGCAAAATGTAAGAGATATAGTTACAAGAGGGAGTCACGCCGCTGCTAGGAAGGCCTCGCCGCTGCCTGAAAAGTGACAGTGGCGAGGGACGCCACAGCTTGAGAAATCTCGCCGCGACACAGAGTGGAAAAAAATGCTCAAGAGGGTGACAAAACGAAACCTCGCTGCGGCGCCACATAGGTCGGCTGCAGCGCAGATCCAACTCGCCTAGATGAACCACAAACTTAATTTCTTTAATGCTAATGCTAGGAAATGATATAGGAACACTTGTGGGAGGTTCTTGTGTGTAGGAATCGATGCATAGATGAACCACAAACCTTTAATGATGGTACAAACCCTTTTATACATGTTCCCATTTATGGTTGTTTAATTGATGACCCTAATAACATCAAGGTTCAAATTTCCCTATATTTTCTTAATGTAATTGACTGTAATGACTCCAAACCTTGATTTTTAATTATTAAAGTGTATTTAACCATAATTACCGGGATTAGAAGTTAGGGTTGTCACAATACACAATTACATAATACCACTAATAAAGCTAGTTTGCTATCATATACTCAAATCACATTCTAATGTTCACATAACATATTCTCTCATTCATACATGACATATTATCATAATTACATATGTTCCAAATGTCATAAGCCATATACAACAATAGTTTGTATCATTAGACATCAATATGGCTTTAAAGGACAAAAACTATGCATTATGTTGTTAAGCTCTCTCCTTCAAGGTGGTTAGCTTCTATTATCTTGCTCTCTTGGTCCATCTAGCATATTAGAACATTGGAGAGGAGGGAATGAGATTCAAAGAATCCTAATAGTTCATCTCCCCTTCAATCATACATAAAGCATGCAAAACAAGTTTTACAAATGTATGTATGATCATGTTGTCATGTGTAAATATTCAAGAAGAATTTTCATCATTTAAGCAAGTCATACATGGCATACAAAGGTTTGCCAAGCAAGTGGATTGGCCTCATCTAATTTTTTGTGGATGTTGGACTTGCCTCACCCATTCTTTAAGAGGTTCTTGGACTCAACTACACTTTTGGGAGTCAACCTCACTTTTGGGAGACTTTTTACTTTGTCTCAACCAATCTTATGGGTTCTTGGCTCATCCTCACCAAGGCTAAAAGTTCTTGGCCTCATTACACTCAAGCAAACCAAAGCAAGCATCATAGACATCATTTAGAAACATAATGTATCATCATGGTACCATGGCATATAAAATCATGCTAGAATACTTTTCATGGCCTAAAACATACACACACACATTCAAGATAATGTAAGCACACATCTATGTATGGAGAGAGCTACCTTGCTTGCATTTTGCACACTTTTTCCTTAAGCCTTGAATCCTTTCCCCTGACCTCACACACCCATGAAGGTGGAGATCACTTCTCTTGGCTTAAGCATATTTTATGGAAGCCAATTAGGTTCATAGAATTAATTCTAAGGCCACACACTTGCTTGAACTCTAGCTTGATCTATAAACCTCATTATGGTTCCATAATTGCACCTAATGAAGCAACACCCTTTAAATAAATTTTAGGCTCCATTCTTTTCTTTCAAATATGATTCTTAACTCCTTTTAAACCTCTTGGAGTCATCACACAATTAAAATAAAGAGCCTAACTACATGTTACTTTTTTAGGTCATATTATGGAACATAAAGCACCAACTCACTTTCTATAGTTTCAAAATTTTTCCCAAAGCCTCCTCTCATCTTCACTCATCATATATGGCTCAAAAATGGGTTTGGCAAAATTTAAAACTCTCCCTAGGTATGCTAACTCATCTAAGCCGAGACTATGCTTGTTTTTGCTACCCTTGGAGTTGTCTTTGTTTTCTTGATAGAGGAAGCACATAGGGAGACTTCTAGAGATCTTAGGAGCTCATTTAAAAGCTCATTTAGACATAGGAATCAAAGTATCAAATCAGATTTTACAAGGAACATATGAAACCCTAGATTTTGCATCTTAAATTTTCATGGTTATTTGTTAATTCTCTTTGCATATTTTTAATCTTCACACCCTTTTTCCTAAGAATCACCCTTGATTCTACCTAAAAATCAAACCCTCCTAGGTCTTTTTAAGTGGGGCAAAATGGGTGGAGCAGAGGAACAAAGGGTAGCAACCATGGAAGGAGAAATTGTCTTGTTTTCTTGCTTTTTCTCACTTGAATCATGCTTTTTCCAAGCTCCTCTCTTCAAATCCGAAATTTTCCTAAGTTTCTCCCTTAAAACAAATGTGTAAACTTCATTTTAATCAAAGAAAACAAAATAAAATGAAGGAGAGAAGGTTTGGATGGAAGAAAGTATAAAAAACTACCAAGAAACCATACCTTAAAGCTTGGATTTCTCTTCTCCTTCTTCTTCCCTTGGTGTGCCTAAACCCTAGCTCTCTCTTTTGAAATTTGGCTGAAAAATCTGAGACTAAATGAAGGACAGAGTGGGGTGCCTCCTATTTATAGGTGGAGGAGAATGGCTCTTTTAAAAATTTTCATTTTGCCCTTCATTCTTGGCATTTTTCGTTTCTCCTTCGTTTTAGCTCCTTTTTTAGAACTATCTTTCTATTATAAAATTTAGATTCCCAATTTAGTAAAATACCTTTGGAATCACTCAACTCAGAGCTAAAATCTTCTCGAATGAATTCGTCAAAGTTCAAGTACACCGACGTTGGAAAACGTCCACCGAAGGGAATTTAACTGTCTTAGGGCTTCCCATCGTTTTTAGGGCCTCTAAGAACCTAGAGAACTCAAAATTTTTATTTAAAAAGCCCTCCTATGTGAATTCCAAAATTTGTTCAAAATTACGAAAATGCCATTACGTTTTGTAAGTTTTCCGTAAGAAATTATTTTTTTATTTTAACTCCATTTTTCTTTCCGTCTAAGCCTGGGATTCTCATTTTTAGGAGTCTAGAATGCTTTCTAAATTTTTCAGGACCTTAACTACATTATTTCGGGGGACTTGCTTTTGTATCCAATGAGTTTCGTTCGTTTACGAAGAAATAGTATGTCACATTCTCACATTTTCTCTCATTTTCAAAGAACTGGATGTTACCATATCTAGGCTAAGAGGGTCTTAACCCACCTAAGTGCACTTGTGAGGCCAAAAAAGGGAAGGAATAAAGTGAAGCCAAGCTTGCAAAAATTCAAAGTAGCTCTCTACCTCATTCTCCTTGCATTCTTATGTGCATATGTATGTCATTATATGCTTGTGCATTCTTGTGACTTGATAACATGCCACTTGATGTCTTGATATTGTATTGGTACCAATGTATCTTCTTGAATGGCTTTGGTTGTGGCAATGGCTCATAAGGGTAAGGTGATGCCAAAAGTCCCTTAATAAAGGTAAAAAGATGCCAAAAGTCTCATGGCATGAGTGAGATAAGGCCAAAAGTCTCTTGGATGGGTGAGGCCAAGTCAAAAGTCCCTAGGCCAAGGGTGAGGCAAATCCAAAAGTCCTAAAGATGGAGTGAGGCAAAACCAAAAGTCCCTAAATGATGTTTTTGACTTGGTGTGAATTGGTGGCATGGAAATTATGATCTTGCATGCTTTATGGTTGTCTTACTTTCCATATGTGATGATCCTAACTTCTATTCATTGTAATTAAGGTGAAATACGTGATTAATAATCATGAATTGGGGTTACAAAACATTACAACTAATTACATTCAGAAAATATAGGAAAATTTGAACCTTAATGTTATTAGAGTCATCAACCAACTAGTTACAAGCATTTATGTACACAAAGGAAATAAACGCTCATTTATAAGCCTTTGATTCTATTACCCATTAATTTCAACTCACAAGAATCTTCTACCAATGTTTCTAAGACATCTCTTGAGGTCACCATATGAAAAACCAAGATTTCTAGGTGAATACAAAGGTTTTAAGATGTTCGTCATGGCTAAATTCCTCTTAGCCGTTGCCAATTGCTCTCGGGTTTACTCCTTACATTGTCACTGATTTCGCTGTAGCTAACCTATATGGTGCCGTAGTGAGGAAGCCTCCTAGAACCTACCCGCTCGCCTCTCACTATTGGCCACAGCCAATTCCCCCTTTCGCCGTGACTAATTTCTCTCTGGAACGCCTAACAAATTCTCACAAAAGTTCACCGTAGCCAATTCTCATTTAGCGCAGCAAATTACCCTCTGGACGACTCCCAGTTTTGCCTCTCACATTTCGTCCTGACTAATTCAACTTTTTGTCCCAGTAAATTGCTCTCTGGTACTCTCCCTGTGCAACTTCGCCTTTATTGGCTGCAGCTAACCCCATTTTGGCCGTGGCTAAATGCCTTCTGATCCTACAACTTCTAAAATCTTGTCTCATACTCTCCACTCTCCCTCCAATGACACCCTAGGGCCACTCTACTTTAATTTATGCAACTCTAATGGTATTTATCTACCTTATTTACCTAGCTATTCTATAGTTACCAATTCGGAACTTAAGTACTAATTCCTACTCGTCCAACTACCATATGTCAGCAAATTTATAGATTAATAACAGCAGAATTTCATAAGCTTCCAGCAATTATCATTCAAATATATATATTCCATTAAAGATTCCATGCATCACTAATTCAAGTCTATATCCAAAGTATTACACAATTACGATTCCCAAATGGTAAACCATATCATAAATTCAATAAAGTTCATATATCAGACACTATAAGTTTATACATCTAATACCAAGTTATAATGAGACCTAACTCCTCAATAGATACATTCCAACTAATCAAATTATAAACGCCTACACTTGGCAATATGAATACATGATGATGCTATATAAAAAATTAACAAAATTGCATCTATTCTACTTAGATTAGCCTAAGTGTAGCTTCCTCTACACATGGCTAGAGCTCATGGATTTTCATCCACTTATTTCCCCTTATCCTTACCCGAAGAACCTTCACCTAAAATTGTAATCCCATGAAATGGGGTGAGATGCAAATCTCAATAACCAAGGAAAATTCTATCAGACATTCCAGTTTAATTAACATATATGCATAATTTCACATAAGTATCAGAAAACATACCAGTCATATCAGTAAATGAAACAATTAGACTATCATGATTACTATCCCATATTAGCAACCATATTTCCACATGTTAAAGGCCAATAACACCGAGAGAGGCCCGTCCACGGCACCCACTCCCCAATGAGCACAACTAGGGCTTAGTGCATCTGGGGTTTAATCATAACCAAGTGCCCGATCGAAGCACATACACGGGTGGTAGCTGTACCACAGCTCCACTATGGACTCACAAGGTCCAATCACAATACAATATATAGCCACCCAATTCATTCAGCATTTCAAATCATTCATGTACAAAAAATATGAAATTAAAGTAAATATATGCATGGAATTAATATAGTCACGGTTACCTCACTTGTAAACAAGTTGGGAAGCTACAGCAATTACCAAAATCCTCCTAAAATCACAATATCAGAAAATATTCATTTTTATCAGTCCATTACTATCTCATTCATCATTTGTGGTAATAACTCCAATGCTAAAAGAATTAAGTTACCAACAGTTACCTAAGGGATACCTGCCCAATCACCAAGAGCCTCTAATTTCATATTTTACCTTCTGTAGACCAGTAACATCAATATATCACTCCAAATCATAGGAGATTTCGAACAAAATTAAGGCCCATACTATAAGTCTACTATGGGAGTCTTAAACCAATAGAAAATGCATCAAAGTGGAAAGTTTATACTTACCTAATAACACCATCAGCCCCAACCTACGAGATTTTACCAAAAAAATCCCAAACAACCACATTTCAGATTTTAGGTATAGTGAAAATACTTTCAATGAAAAACTAATCGGGCCAAAATAAAGAGAAAGAGAAGGGAAGGGGATTAAGTTATACAACTATTACCTTGGCTAAATCTTACTCTAGAAGTAGGAAATTGTGGATTTCTTGCCCCAAACCTAGCCTCTCTTCAAACCTCTAAATTTCTCTTTTGTGTTTTTGTGTTCTGCAAAATGGGGGGTGGCTAGGTTAGTTTTTAGGGTTTAAGTTGGATTTTCTATGGGTTATGGGCTGCTCCAAAGATCCATCTCCAAATGGACTTCTGACTTAAGCTTTGTTGGGCCAACTTTCATATGTTAGGCTGTTGGGTTTTAATTGGGTTAAGCTAAGTTTTAAGCGCTCAAAGGATTTGGGCCTACCCAAAGGTTGTTGGGCCCATTATAAGAGTCTATAAAAGGTGAATTTTGGGCCTCTATCACATTGAATTAGATTGGGTCTGCACCTAACTTATTGGGCCTCCATTAGCCTCTTATCATGATCTCCTTTATTAATTTGGGCCTAGATAAAGTTTCTATCCCAATTAAGTCTCAAACTCATATTAATAATTTATCTCTCTAAAATTTCTATTCACTTAACTTACCCAATCATTTTATATTAATTATTCTTAATTAACCCAAATCCATGGTTAACACCTTAATTAATTTTGGGGTGTTACACCATACTTATGCTTTGATGTATGTATGCCATGAATGTGTGTGTAAATGAGTGTGTAAGCTATTGAGATTCCATGAATCTCATTCCCTTTCCCTCTTCCTTCTTAAAATGTCTAAGTGGTGCTCAAGATCAAAGGAATGCAAGCCAAGGAGTTTAATATGTCATACTTTGTTAATTATGTAATTCTAATTGTAGTTGAATGTTAAAGTAAGGGTCTGATCACAACCTAGTGCCCAATCAAAGCACATGCACAGTGGCAGCTACACCACAGCTCCATCATAGACTCACAAGATCCAATTACAATATAACAGATAACTAACCAATTCATTTAGCTTTCAAAATTATACATGTGCAATAGATATAAAATTAAATTAGATATATGCCTATAATTTAATATGAAACCCAATTACCTCACTTGTAGATAATTCTTTAAGAGGCAACAAAATGCTACTTCTGCCTAAGGATACAAAACCAACTATTACTATCCCTAATCATTATTTATATTAGCAAACCCATTACTCCAGGAGTTAAACTACACAGGACTACTTAGAAAACACTTACCCAACTTTTACAAGAACCAAATTCGGATTTGATTGTTCCCACACCAGTAACTTCAGAATATCACCTCAAACTCTAGGCAAATTCGCACAAAATTAATACCTATACTATAAATCAACCATAGGGGCCTCTAACTAGCAGAAAAAGCATTAAAATGAGGAATTTATACTTACCTAACAACACTTCTAGCTCCAACCTTCAAAATTTCACCATGGAAACATCAAACAACAAGTTTTAGATTTTTGGATATGGGTAAAATGCTCCAAACGAAAAACTAATTAGGTCAAATTGAACAAAAAGAGGAGAGAATTAAGTTATATAACTATTACATTGACTGATTTTGAGTTTAGAAGTGGGAAATGGTGGATTTGTGCCAAGAATCCTAGCCTCTCTCTAAGACCTCCGAATTTTGCTTCTTGTATTTCTTGTGTGTCTTGTTTCTGCAGAATTGGTGGAAGGGGCTAAATATGTTTACGATTATGATGGGTTTGGGCTGACCCAAAGGCCCAATTTCAAATGGGTTCAGACTTTTGGTTGGGTTGGGCCAAGGTTTAGGTGTTAAATGGGTTTAATGTAAATTGGGCCTGCACCAGGTAAATATTGGGCTTCTAAGAAAATGAAATGGGGTCTCCCTAAGGCTAAGATTGAGCTTCTACATTTTTCTCAAGACATAATTAAACTAATCTTGAGACCTAATTGTAAATTTCCAAATTAATTATGAGCCCAATTAAATCCCCATTCTAATTGAATTTTAAGTTCATATCAATAATTTATTTTTTTCCATAAGTTCCACCCTCCCTTTCCATTTACTTAGTTTTACTAATTACCTAGATTAATTCTCTAATCATCATAATTAGTCTTAATTAATTTTGGGGTGTTACACGTACTATCATCCCTATGAAATCATCCACAAGGTTGGTCACCATCTTCGAGCATTCATCCTACTTTTCATATGTCTATGTTAAAGTAATGTCCTGATCCAACCATGAGTCTACAACATGTTCTTGATCTTTGGTCAACCTTTTTTTTTTTTTCATAAAGGAACCTGAGATGATTTTAGACAAATGAATGGTCCAAAAGAATCATAAAGCTATTACTAAAGTGTTAGTGCAATAGAAGGAAGAATCAATGAAAGAGGCTACATAGGGGATTTGGTTTGATTGCAAAAGAAGTTTCTAGTCTTGACTAAACCCATAAACCTTTAGGGACAAGGGTCTTCTAATGGAGAAGCAACAATATGATAATTAAGATATATTTAACCAAATTTAAGTTTTGAGTTGACCCACAGATGTCATGTAATTAACTTCAAGTGGTTGTAGTCAACTATAAGTTCTAGTAACTAGTTAAGTCTAAGAGAAGTTTGGAATTATATGCTTTAGCAAGGTATTTTCAATATTTTCTTTTACCAAATTCAGTTACATTAATCGGCATGACCAATGTGTGTGGAAGGCATCGAATAGTTGAATGAACTTATCTTTTATTCTCTCTTCTTATTCGTTTCCTTCTCTTCTTTTCTCCTTCTTCTATCTACGATTCTTTATCACAGGTCTAGATCATATCAGATTGCGTCAAATATTCTTGTCCATACATGAATATCAATGTCGGGGAGTGACATCCATTCTTCCCTTATCGGGACCACATTTGCCAACCAGAGAGGGTGTTGAATGGGATTGATGAGTTTCTCCCCCTTGTATCATATATGTCTTGTAGTTTGACAGAACAAGTGTTGTTAGCCTTGTGCTTATTTTCCACTTCCTTGGTGATCTTTCTCTAAAGTTGAGACCATAGTATGACCTAAAACCTACCCACTTAGTGATGTTCTACCCCAGCGTGCCATGACAGTTCCAGTGTTTGTTTGTTTTCTTATCGATGATTATTATTCTATGTCGGTAGCTTTCTTCAGTGGAGTGAGTGACCGAGTGGTACTCTGCAAATGTTGCAACTCTCGCTTGTCTTATTCGATGGAGCCATCCTTGATCCAGGCTTGGGTCTTTTACTTTCTCTTGCACTTTCATCCTCCTTCCTTTGTGCTCATAATTCTTTAGTTTTGGCCCCAAAAGAAGATCCTATCTCTCCGTCCCCTGATTTTCAAATAACATTAATTCTCCTCTCAAATTTCACTTGAAAAATGAGAATCGTTTTCCAGTTAAATTGGTGGGGATAGATATGTCCACATAATTTCGAATTGATATTTTCTTGTACAACACAATTTCTTAAAAATTAACCCGTAATATATTACGCCCCCATTCTTTGACCACTTGGTACTCATTCCTTGAAAACCAATTCTGACTGCCAAGCCTAACCTTGTAAAAGGAATAAAATTTAGAGAAGCAGAAAAAATAATAATAAAACCCCCTCATAAATCGTCTGCTACCGTCCTGCTTATTCTTGAGTGAGACGAAATAAATGAACAAACTCTATATCTTGACATTTTTCATGAAGAATGTCACTCAGTAAAATGACAAAATTAAAAAGCAGTCCTATGCATGCAGGTTGTCAGCGCATATATACTTATATAGATTCTTTTTTCTTTTTTTCCTTTTTTCATGCTATTTTTTCCTGCTATATATATATATATATATATATGTTTATAAAAATGTAAATAATGATAAGGTGAAAAAATTTACATAAGCTGCATCCGGCTCATAATTTCTTGATATACTGATGAACTACCAGGCAGGTTAAGGCCGCGTTCTGGAGTAGGCTTGACGTTTGGTTCTCCTTTTGGCATCAAGAAACCCATTTCGTTAGGTGAACGCTGTTGTTGTGCCACGAATGGAGGAACAGACATGAGAGGAAGCTTTGGTTGGGCAGGGGGACCGAATCCTGGCATTGGGTCGTTAGACATTCCAAAGGAGAAGCCATGGGAAGGCACTAGCTGCGGCCTCCCAGGTAAATTGAATGAGCCCAGAGGCAGAGCAGCAGGCCTCTTAAGGCTCCCAATGCCTCCAATTTGAACTTGTGATGCTTCAGATCTATGATTATGAAAATGAGGGGTTTGGATACCTGTTGAAGCTTGCGCAGCAACTGTGCTAGAACCAGCAGCAGCGTTGACATGACTGCTAGTGCGAGCCGCAGGAACATCATGGTTGTGCTTTCCCTCATATGTAGTGATCACAGCTTTTACATCATGCGATGCTCTCTCCACGTGCTTCCTCACTGTGCAGCCTGCATTGGTACACTTGTAGTAACTCCTGCAGCAAAATAACAACTACTTATCCCCATTTACAGTTTTGCAGCATATTATCTCTGCAGCTTGTGTATATGCAGATAGCTGTGCACGTGCAAAAGAGGAAGGAGAACAACAGAATAAGTGAGCCATAAGAGGAGAATGATCACCTTGGGTTAGGATTTCCTTTAACAACCTTTTGCCCATATTTCCGCCAACGATATCCATCATCAAGGATATCTACTTCACTGGTAGTCTGAACAACAACTCTAGGCTCACGAATAGCTCTAGTGGCACCACTTAACTCCGTTGAATAAGATTCCAGTTTCCTAAGTAAATAATATTTTATTGATTTTAGTAGCTTAGACAAATATTGTTTCCAAAATAAAAGAGGTGATGATAAGTACCTTCTTTTAGACTCTGGTTCATCTCCTTCCCCATCGTAACCTAATGATACACTGCCATGAGTGCCTCGATCATCTTCATCTTCATCATTAGAAAATGTAGATGACATGTCTATTGCATCTCCTGATTCAAAGTTAGTATCATTCTGAGTCTGCAAATTAGAAGACCGGTTGCAGGATGCAGGAACTGCAGATGCTGATGTCATTTCACGATGGTCATGCTTCCATTCAGCAGCTCCAGCTACATTTACCTTTTGTACATTTGTCTGGTGCAGGTCCCCATTATTGCCACTCTCTGGTTCAACATGCTCAGAAATGTTCATTTGCTTGTCAACAGGCGGGTTAACTGACCCTATGGCTGATTGGCGAGTGGGAGGAGGTTTAGGATGGCTGTGAACTCCCTTATAGATGATCTCTGTTATATGGCCCTCATGAGATCGTTCTACTTTCTTCTTAACCTGACAATTTGGATGTGTACACTTGTAGTAACTTCGTGGGTACTCACTACCTTTGACTTGTTTTTGGCCATATTTTCTCCAATTATATCCATCTTCAGATGGTGCACCACCAACACCAGCAATCATCGAGTCTCCATTACTTCCTGGATCTCTGTCCTCATCTTCTAGCTCCTCAAGTGGGGCAGAATGTTCAGTGCCGCCACCAACAGTATCAAGAGCCCATTGATCAGTTGAGAAAAAATTAGTTGCATTATCTTTTTGCAAAGGAAAGTCGATAAAGTCTGCTTGAAGATGGAGGCCACTTTTATTCTCATTTGGATCTTTGACAGAATCAACACCTTGAGCTTGAAAATAATTTTCTGACTGAACTGAAACCTCAATTCCAGGAAGGGATTGATTAGGAAGTGTAGTTGAATTCATCTGCAAAAACAAGACAATTAACTGCAAATGACCAAAAAGAAGATACAGAACAATGAGGCACAGATATACAGAACTATACAAGTACAGCACAATAGGGATACAGAGATATGGCAAATTCTTAGAAGTATAGGATATGACAGGCCATAATATGTCAGAACAAATTCACTTAAAACAACATTAAAATAAGAGTATCAATATTTTAAAATTGAAATAAGCATTAGTCATTAATAGCTGATACTAGATTCTTTTATATGTGAATTATAAAATTAATAAAATCAAATATTTTTTATTTGGGTAAAGTATTGCAAATACAAAACAAAACAGGTTTAAGCTAGCTTTTCATGTGGTGCTGGCTTCATATGCAATGGCTTGGTGGCCCTTGAGCAAGAAATAAACCCAGCCCAAGGACTCAGCTCCCACTCTGTGTCCTTCTCTGACTCTTGCTACTCGCCCAATCCATCAACATGAAATAAGAAAATAGAGTTGAGGATGGCGAAGAGGAAGAAGTTCTGGTTTGTCCTGATCTTCCTCTAGTACCATCTAACTATTCTGGTTTGCCTTGTTACTCTTAAAATTAAAGGAAGAAATTGCTGAAGCATGTTGGCTGGAGTACCCCAGCCATATCTGGCTTATATAACACTATAAGCCATATCCAAATGGTATTTAAGCCGAATCCAGAGTTAGAGAATTAGAAAATAAAACAAAAGAAATAGCATGATACTTTTAAGATGCATATCCAGCTTTTGTTGAAGGTGTATTTGGGTTAGATACGAGAACGACATTGACACTTTTCCCCTTTTGCCATATCATCGCTTCACAGATACATAACTACATCTCATTGCCTTAAACAGCTGTCCACCCACTTCAAGTCTCCCAAACGCATCAGGAGGTATCTATACTGACTCATAAACAACACATAACACTTGTAGACTGTGTGTGACACATAGCATGCAATGTAGATTATAGAAGTATTTTCATTTTTTTTTTAAATACTATTATTATTATTATTTTGTAGCACTGGTAGAAGACAGAATTTGCAGGATATAATTACTTTTCTAGCAGCCCCATGATAAAAAGAGTGGCCCAAATCTGTTGCAGGCTTAAAAGCAAATGTTGACGTATAGATATCATCAAAGCCGTTATCTTTACTTTTCTCAGGAGCATCAGAGGATAATTCTGAGCAACGGATGCTGCCATTTGAGGTAAACAGAAACTTTCCCGTTGTTGGAGATGGCTGTGCCTGCAATTAGACAGATTCATAATTTAGTAAGGGGCAGAACAATTTTGATAGACCAGATTTAAGCTTGCAAATATAGCAGATTGTCACAATTGGTATCTCTGATTGAAAGGAAAAGGAAAAAAAGGAAAAGTAAAGCCATTGTATAAATGCATGCATCTAACTGGTTCATAAAAAACATGAGAAGTACCAGAAAAACAAAATAAATTGCCCACCAAGAACTCAACTTGAAGCACATATACACAACAGATAGGATAGGCTGCTACCGGTTCTTGAAAAAATAAAATACAGAGAGGCATATAGTTTAGATAACAGTTTCTATATTCTACGAACAAATGCACCAGTTATTGTTACAAAGTTTATAAAAGGCAGGCCAAAAATGAGATGACATTTTCTGTATCCAATGGAAAAATAACATATAAACATCTTAACCAAGTTCTGTCTCTAATGAAATTTCAGTGCTCAGGAGTTCTATTGAAGAGAGAGAGAGAGTTCAGAACTAAAATTAGTCAAAATAAGGCACAGGAAAACTCAAAGTTACCTTATAAAACCATCGTTCAAATTGGAAAAATGGCCTATAAATCTTTAAATGTATCCAAAATTACAACATTAACAAGGTGACATAAAAGAATTAAATATGCAACCACCCATATATCCAATCAGACATATGTATAATGAGAGATAATGGAGGTCTGTGCTTTCTAGCAGCATTGCAAACATATGAATTAAGAATGCAGGTGGGGGGTAGGTCTAATATAATTCCTCTGCAACTGACAGTGTCAATGAAAAGCATAGTTAGAGTAAATTTCCAAAGATTCTCAATTTGAATGAGATTTTCAGAGAAAAATACAACACAAGGTCTTCCCCTCAGTACTTCAGTCTTAGAGCTCACCAGTGAATTTGAAAGGAACATTGGAGAACCTAAAAGTGTAGTTGGACTGAGACCAGGTGGTATGGTCAAGAAAGGTGATTGAACGTCAGAATTAAGTGAAAGGTCAGCTGGTCTAATGCTTTCTGTATTCAACCTCGGAGCATTATAGCCAGCTCTAGCTGCCATTCTTTCAACAAGACCTCCCCGTGAGCTTAACTTTTGCTCAGACAAGGAACTTGGGTCAGCCAATTGGCCAACAGAAGCACCATCTCGTAGTCTATTTTTTATGTTGGATTTTCCTGCTGCAATGGGATCGTGAAATCCCTCAAGGAGCTCATCAGTTCTAGCACTCCCAGGAGTCTCTAAGATTGGTGGTCTTGCAACATTAACTTCATCGAGCAATTTAGAGAAAATGGTTCTTGGACTAGGAATGGGAAGACCCCAGTCAGCAGATAGGGCAACATTATCATCAATCCCAGCCATGCAGACCCTCAATTTAGGAACACAACGCCTAAACTGCAAACCAAATTTCTGAAGGTTTATAAATAAAGCAGAAATGGAGAAGGCCAACTTTAGCTTGACAAATTTGCAGAGGGAAAACAAAAAAGGAAAAGAAAGATAAATGTGCTTGTATTTATTAGTGATGTACTCCATTAAATCTGTCGCAGAAGAAACCAAAGAGCATATAACAACACTATCAGTTGGAGAAACAAAGATTAAGACAACCTCAATAAAGTGCCAATATCTTTCTATCATAAGGAGAAAAAAAACACAGCAAATAGGACCATATTCGACGGTTTCAATCATAAATTTCAAAATTCATAGACGCACTTTGCTGAGTTTGCAGAGGATGAAGACCCAAATTTATTTTTTTTTTAAAATAAAAATTGAGGTACAGAGCCAGCTGAAACTCAAGATCTACGCATACCAAATCGAATGACATCATGCTTATATATATATATATATATAAAACATCGGACAAAAGGCAGGAAACGAACAAAAAATCTTAAGCCACAAAACGAGATGAATAACACTGGTTTAAGAGTATCATCCATCGACGAATACACAACAATGCAATCAACGAAGAAATACAAAAAGAAGAAAAAGCACAGAGTGTATGATCAATGATTTTACCTGAAATGACTAAATGTTGAATCGAAGCTAATATGATTTAGAAAATACCAATAAAGAGAAGCGGACAAAGAGATGAGGCAGCGTGAGCCATGAGTATGTAACCCTTTTCAAAATTGTAGCTTTAAGTTTCTTCTCTCTGCTAATTGCGGAAATAAAATAACCCTCACCAAAATTTTACCTCACTTTCCGATCAGTTTCCTCAGACACACTCCGTTGCAAACTTTAAAAGGATCGTGTGTGTGTGTGTGTGTGTGTGTGTGTGTTTTAAGAATAGTAAATGTAAGAGATCAAACTGTGTCCATTTCAATGGTTAAGGTATATATATATATATTGATATTATTATAATACTTAATAAATAATTGGTTATTAAAGAATGAAAAAAGAACTTAATTTGTGGGAGGGTGGAAAGGAAAAAGGAGACGTAGCAAATGGATGCAATCTTTGACACATAAAAAGTCCGTTTGCATTGCGAATGTGTTATCTTGTTATAATTTATGTAATATTAAATATATTTTTGTAATTATTTATTTTTTTATTAAATTATTATGTTAATTATTAAATCATCTTTATAAAAATAAAAATAAAAATTATTTTTTATTTTATTTATTTTTTTACATTTCCTTCGTATTTATATCTTTTAACCAGGCCAAAAGAGAGTGCGGCACACGCACTCAGAAACTAAGCAATTTCATTCCATTTTCTAGTCTCAGCTGGGTTTTCAATCCCATGAATGGAAAGTAATACCATTATTTTGTCATTTACTTGCCCTTCTCTTTTTTGGGGCTAAAGTAATAGGGTCAATTCCATTGTTATTAAAATAAAATAAAAGGATAGTTACTCAATTTTTTGTTATGATTCCATTAATTGGAGCCATTTGTGTCACTGTCACTTGGCTACTTATAGCTGGCTTGCAAGTCAAAAGTTCGGACAAAATTTTTAAATATATTATAATGATTTGTTTAGATAAATTAGATATACAATTTAAACCTCTATAAATTAATACCCTTAGGATCCTGGAAATTTATAAACTGATTGATATATTATTTAATAAATAAATTATTAATCTATCAATTTATACATTAATTAATAGTTATTAACTCATCAAATATTTTGTTAAAACAATGAACATAATCATTTTACACATTGGTGCGTTGTGATTATACAAATATTATTTAAATAGCAAAGTACAAATTATCATTATTCTATGTATTTGTTTAACCAAAACAAGTTCAACAATGTGATTAGTTTTATTAAATATAATTCGTGGATCTATCCATTTTTGCAACAATCTAAAGTTACATTCGATGTGTAGTTAATTAATATACTTCATGAACATTAATTCAACCAAAAACATTAATAAAAAGAACAAAGAGTATCACAAATGGTATCAAGAACATTACACCAAGAGAAGCCAGAGATGAGGTCCAAGGAGACATCAATTTCAAGAGGAAACAAATAACATTGGAGTCATATGTTACAAAGTCCTCCTACTTCTATATATATATATATATATAATTTTATATATAAGAGGATTATTGATTTATACATTTGACGAGACCTATGTATTTCTTTAAAAATGTATTATTTTGCAAATTTAGATTATTAATTTATCACGTTAGTCTCAATTTGGAACTGGCTAAATATATTATTTAATGGAGATTATATTGTATAAAATTTGTAAACTTATCTGTTTGTATTATTTTGATAGTTCAAAAGAATAGAAATTACTTTTTGGGAAAATTAATCATTTGATCTATAGTTTAATTTTTTTCAAAACAGTCCCTATAATTTTAAATTGTTTCAGGGTTACTTCCTACACTTGTTAAAGTTGTACTTCTTACAGCAGCCACATGGCATAATGGCATCAAGAATTGGCTAAGATGGCAAACAAATTCTCCACATGGCATGAAACGGAGGGGTGATTTGGCAGCCATCGATTAAAATGTAGAAGCATATTGGAGTAAAATACAAAGCAAGAGGAGTCACAAATGCAAGCTTCACACAAGGCTTCAGCATTAAAATATAGAGATGCGTCGCTCCATTCAGAGACTAGAGCTTTACACAGGCTTGACGATCGAGAGATCCAGAGAGCAGAGTTGGCTTCACTTATCCTCTTAAATGGTCTTTTACTGTGCCAACACTGAGGAACAATACTTTAGGAAGAAGAGAAGATAAAGAGAAGAAGCTCCAACCTCTTCTTGTCCAACTTTGCTCCCTGGATCTCTCGATCGTCAAGCTTGCAAACCCTGCCCTCTGACTAGAGTGACAGATATCTGCGTTTTAATGTTGAAGCATTGGGTGCGTGAAACATGCATCTGTGACTCCTCTTGCTTTGTATTTTACTCCAATATGCTTCTACATTTTAATTGAATTCGGAGGCTCCCAGATCATTCCTGCGTTTCAAGCCATATGGGAAGCTGCTAAATATGTGGCAACCGTGTTGACAACTCGTTTGCCACCTCATTCAACAACACCGTTATGCCACATGGTTATTGTAGGGAGCAAAACTTTAATGTTAGTAAAATGTAAGAATTAACCCTAAAATAATTTAAAATTATAGGGACTATTTTTTGAAATAAATTAAACTATAAAAATTAAATTACAAAATGAGACAAACTATAAGAACCAAATGATTAATTTTTCCAAAAAAATTTTTCGTCTTTTTAAATCATGTTACAAAAGATATATTAAATAGCTTTTTTAGTATCTTTATTTTTGAGACATTCATATAATTATTTTTTACTGATTTATTATATTTATTTTAAGTTGAATATGTTTTTTTTTTCCTTATCAATTTAATAGAGAATCAGATAGAAGGGTTATTCACAGTGTATGTTTAACCTCCGATATTCTCGTTTTTTTTTTTTCGAAAAGCTAAGAACAGAGCAAACAGTTGGATTAAGACCCTATAAAGCTATGCAGCCGCCCGCATCTTACTCCAATTGACTGATTGTAATAAACTGTATCTACGTATTCTATTCTTATTCCTTTCCAATTTCTCTTCACATCTGCCTTTCAGTTGCTTCTGCTAATTCTTCCATTTCATATCCTATCATAAAAGGATTTTTTTTCCCAAAAAAAAAAAAGAATCCACTTCTAAATAAAATGCCTTTCTTAGTCTCTTAATTAGAGTAGCATTTAATTTATGACTTGACTGGAAATATATATGTTAGCGTGGCAAATGAAAATAAAAAAGTTTATTCCAGCTAAAATATATTATATTGCTTAATAGAAGCGAAATACGAAAGTTTTCCTCTCTTAGGTTTTCCTCTCTCTTAGCTTAAAGGAAAAAGATAGATTTTTTGTAACTACTAATCTACAACGATAATTTTGATAAAGTGAATATTTTCTAAAAATAATGAATAAAGTGACTTTTGTTGTTTAGAATTTATTTTCTTATTATAATCAAGGATCTGTGTTAATTATTGTCAAGCCTTCAAAGGATATATGAAGTTTCCCTAATTATATGAGTTTTGATAATATAGATTGAATAATTTTGAGTCTATAAAAATATTGAGTTGTTAAGCTCTCCTAACATATTAAGAATCTAATTTTGTAAATAAAGTAAAGATTTGGATCTAATCCTTTACTAGTAAATTAAACCTAATGACTTATGCGAGCTTACTTTGTTAATTCGAGATCAATTCATGTTAGACTCATAAGAACTAATGCAAGCAAATTAACAAATACTAAAAGTGACTTGTATTATAAGATAGATGCATGATTAATGAATATTTTTTAAATAAACAAAAAAAATTGTTAGGTGGTGTTTGCTATGTGAATTTTTTTTATTTCTCCCATACTTAAAAATTAGAATGATCCAGCGGTATTAGAGGTATGTACTGTAATCTAACAAATGACAGAACACTTTTTTTTTTTTGGGCCAAAGACAGAACAGTGTTCAATCCTTCAAAATACGGGTGAAAAGCGAGTATTTTTTCCTATATTAGCGCAATATCCTTTTGTCATCTTGGAATTTATTGACTCTAAGCAAGCACCTAAAATCAGATGGGTATAGAAGGTTGTCTGTGAATTGTGACCGGGAAGGACAAGTTATATATATATATATGCGGAGCTTTCAAAGAGAACAAAACTTAATTCTGTATTGCATGATATTTATAAGTGAAAAAATCTTACACTTTTTTTTTTAATTTATAACAGAGAATTACATAGAAAGAACAAATTTACCAGAACGTAGTAACAGAAGTCTAGGAATTAAAGAACTTAAAAGTATATCTAATCCATAAACTAGCTGGTCCATTAATTTCTTCACTCCATCTGAGAAAACTGGATAGGGCCTTTTGTAAGTTATGAAATGGGTCTTATTTAATTTTTTTAAAATTAATAATATTAATTTTAAAAACAGATAAGTACAAAATATATAGAATTACTAATAATTGAATCTTGTATATTTTGTATCTAATTTTTTCCAAAATTAATAGGGTGAATTTCAAAGAGAAATTAAAAAATATATATATATATATATATACAAACTCCTCCAACACTAATATAAAATTAGAGTTTAGCAATACTAATATGATAGCCTTGAAAAGGAGCAAATTCTTCTTATCTTGCAGCTCACCTTAAAGGGCTTTTAAACAAAGCTAATAAGAATTAAAATAAAAATAAATTATACAAACTAAAATTATATAAATTTTTTTATTTTTAAAATATGTATTTTAATTTAATTTTAAAATTTTTTGACTAAAATACTCTTATAAAAAATATATAAGAGTAATTAATGAAAAGTATTTTAATTAAAAAATATAAAATTGAAATAAAGTGCAACATAATTTTTTGCTTTAGATAAAAAAAAAATTTGCATATTTTAAAAATAATAAGAAGGTCAGTCTAATTACGTCTTTATAATTTATTCATGATATAATTAAAGCAAAAATCATGTGTCTGCCTCTCATCTTTAGTAAATAATAATAATAATAATAGTAATAGCAATAGCAATAACAATAGTAATAATATCACCATAAAAAGTTATAAATTATGAGGATTAGAATGATGGACAACCTTCATTTTGGAATTCTCCATCCTTGCTCTCCCGCCAACTGTAGAATATTCTTTGCATTGACATTTAATTGACGTCAAGAGTTTCACTGGAGATAAGGTTAAACCCTCCATCAAATATGGCTTGTTCCTTGCACACACCTTCCATCATTTTTAAGTGAATAGATCTCAATCCTCATCCACCCTAATTATAATGAGTTTATCCAACAAAAAAAAAAAAAATTATTTGATTTTAGGAACAAATCCTTCAACCTTCCATCATTTTTTTCTTTGATTTAGGAATAAATCTACATCTTATGTTTTCTATTCACCCCATTTTGATCCCTTATAAATAGAGTATTTTTAAATTTAATTTCTCATGGAGTTACATACTCAATTTGGCTTCTTAGAAATAAAGTATTTTTCAATTTGGTTCCCTCACAAATAAAACCTTTATTAATAATCTTTTTCTTTTAATTTACTGTAAATAAAATTAATAGATGTAATGACATATAACATAAGTTATAAACAATGTTTTCTATTAATTTATTGTTAATTGCATTTATTGTAAATTGATACAAGGATATTATTAATAATTATTTTATTTGTCAAAATTAAATTAATAAATATCCATTTGCAATAAACTAAATTTAGATGTACCTAATATGGGAGGAACCAAATTAAAATGCTAATTCTATAAGTAACTAAATTGAGAAATGGTCTATCAGTGAAAAACCAAAATGAGACTATAGTCTTTCATATATATTAGGGAAAAAATATGTAACAATAATAATAGTGAATGTTTAATTGAAATCTCTCTTTATTTGGAAGGTAATCATAAAAACCTAGGATAATACAGAATTTTTAACTGAACATCCAAATCTTCCTTCCTTTTATAATTTTAAGGTCTCTCAATTTAAAAGATTTTGAAAGAAAAATTTTTCTTAAACAAAAAGAAGTTCAACACCATTAAAGATTATATCTTTCCCTCTCCTCCCTCCCTTCCTATTTTCTTTGGATTCCTTCCCATCTTTTCTTAACTCCCAAACATACTCTAAGAAAAAGAAATATTAAATTTAAATATAAATCATGGACAATTACTCAACTAAATTTTCTCTTCCATTTTCTTCAATACAAACATATCTTAAATCAAATGTTATTAAAACAGTGTTACGAATTTGTAAAAGAAATTTGATCTAAACATAAACCTTTGGTTTTTATAAAAAGTGGTGACAAAAAAAAAGTAAACACACTAATGTGAACCTAAATTCTCTTCAAATCCAAGGGAATGCGCACACTCAATTTAGACTGTCTAGATATAATTTTGATTGTCCAAATTTTATAAATTCTTTTATTTGTTTTAATATGAGACATCATTTTTTTGTAATTGCCAATTATAAAACTGTTTTCATCATTTTTTTGTAATTGCCAATTATAAAACTGTTTTCATCCTACATTCTGCATCTTATAAAGTAAAAAATTATAAAATTTGAACTCCAAATCAAATATAGATGGTCCAGATAGGATGGCACACTATGCATCCTATGATTGGTCCAAGATCCGTGCATCGCTACTATAGTTATGTGAACAAGAGTACGTAGCATCATAAAAATTCAATCATCTATATTTCTTAGGAACAAATCCTTTAATCTCCCATTATTCAAGGAAGATCATAGTCATATCTCACCTATCACACTTAATTCATGCTAATTTATTAGCCATGCTTTAGTTCGAGTTAGTTCACACTCTTTACTTCTTCCCTAGCAAAGAACAAGAAGAGTATGAAAGAGGAGAAAAATAATTAAAATTACAATATAGCCCTTATACAATCTTCTCATGAATTGAAAATAAAAATTGCATTGTTTTCGTCCTTTACTCCTCCCTTTGGACCGTCATATATAAAATCTCTTGTTTTATGTAGATTTTAAGCATATGGCATAAAAAATTAGGACATCCCAAAGATGTTAGAGATTGCAAAGATGACTTGTCCAAGACAATGTTCCGGTAGCAATCTCCCTTCATGTGAAATAATCATCACTACCACATAACTAAAAGGACACACAATCACAACATGAAAGCAGATTGCAATAATGCATTGCTAGAACTTTACAATAAGCTTTACTCAAATTTAGCTCTATAGTAATAATAATAATAATAGGCAGTTGTAACACTAACTAAAAATCAAAATACTAGCTAGCAAAACTGTGATATATATATATATATATATGTACCAATTTGAAGTGAATGAATACTTCATGAGCAGATGAAAGTTCAATCTCATTCTCAATTACCAGATTTGTCAACTCATATAAGCTTCCTCATCAATAACAGTGTGGTTCAATGGGAGGCCATCAAGGATGTCATTTTCTGAGTCAACCTGAAGCGATCTAAACATTGCCATCACTTCTATCATTGTTGGTCGACGGTACGGCCTCTCATCTACACATCGAAGTGCAATTCTTAAACACTGGTATAGTTCACTTTCATTACATGTCTGCGAACTGGTAGTCAAATCAGGATCCAATATCTCATTCATTCTTCTCTCTTTCTCAAGCTGCTTCGCCCATTCAACCAGATTGTTGTCATCCCCAAACTCTGAGGAGTCAGTTGGCCTCTTCCCCGACAGAAGCTCCAGCAATATAACACCATAACTATACACATCCCCTTTTGCTGAGCACCTAAAACTATGGTAGTATTCTGGTGGCACATAACCTGGTGTGCCTGCAATTGTGCTCACACTGATATGAGTGTCAAGTGCATTTACCAACCTTGCCATCCCGAAATCAGAAACTCTGGCCTCAAAGTTTTCATCAAGCAGAACATTGCTAGACTTTATGTCCCTGTGTATAATGTGAGGTATGCAGCTATGGTGAAGAAACGCCAGACCTCTTGCAGACCCTATCGCGATTTTCTTCCTTGCCGGCCAGTCAAGCTTTGAACCTCCTCCATGTAGAACACCCTCCAGACTCCCTAACTTCATGTACTCATACACAAGAAGCCTCTCCTCTCCTATCTTGCAGTAACCCATAAGGGTAACCAGGTTTCGGTGCTTAATCTTTCCCAGAGTTTCCATTTCCGCCATGAACTCCCTCTCTCCCTGACCTGACACGTAAATAAGCTTCTTGATAGCAACAACACACCCATCTTTCAGCTGAGCTTTGTACACTTCACCAAACCCTCCACACCCTATCAAGCTTTCAGCACTGAATCCATTAGTAGCCTCAAGAAGATGCCTAAATGTCAACTTACGCAAAGGTTTCTCAAAGGCGGCAACATTGATGCTTAGAGGCTCAGGAATGCTAGAGAGTTTCCAGAAGCTGCTTCCTGAAGCTGCAAGGCTCTCCATATCTTTGTCTTTCCATTCCTCCTGCGTCTGGTACTTCTTTACTCGATAAAGAGCTAATACAATCCCCAAAACACACAAGACGGAGAGAACCAGGGCAATTGCCATCCCTACCAACAAAGACTGCTTCTTCTCCCAAGTGTGAATGTGAAGACGTGCCGATTGATTTCCAGAGCCACAAGGTGGTAATGGGATCCCACAAAGCCCGGAGTTGTTTTCATATCTAGATGCAGAGAATGTGGTTAGCTGACCTCCGGAAGGAATGGAGCCTGTGAGGTTATTGTTAGAAACATCAAAGTCACTAAGAAAAGATAGCTTTCCTAATGATCCAGGGATAAATCCTTCAAGATTATTGTGGGAGAGATCTAGCACTCCTGCATCTTTCAAATCACCAAAGCTGTCGGGAATGTTACCAGTTAGCCTATTATGTCCCAAATTCAAGACCTGTAAATACTTCATACCACCAAAGCTTTCAGGAATACTTCCTGACAAGGAATTGTAGGAGAGATCAAGGTAGATCATGCTGCCATTGCTGGTAAATGTATAAACTGTGGTGCCAGAGTATACTCTTGTTAATGGGCACGAATGCACCATAGGATAACTCTCCAGCCTCTCCACCCTCACATCCTCAAATTCAACTAACCCTCCAGCACCCCTGCAGCTTGTCCCACCTTCGTTTCTCACAAATGCAAACTGCTTCCCGGAAGCACTGCCTGGAACGATTAGGCCGGCTTGATTGGCAAGATCAGGGGGGATGGTACCACTTAGGTTGTTGCTAGTCAAATCCAGCCATATGAGGCTCCTACACTTACCAAGCTCGGGCGGGATTTGTCCTGTGAGTGAATTGTTACCCAATTGGAGGATAGCAAGTTCATTCAAATTTCCAATACCTACTGGAATCTTCCCTGTAATTCGATTGCTGGCAAGTGAGATCCAAATCATATTGGTGCAGTTGGCTATTGACTGAGGAATGGTGCCCGAAATGAAGTTGTTGTTAAGAATCATGGTCTGTAAGTTACCTCCATGGACGCAAATACCTTCAGGGATGTAGCCTGTGAGGTTGTTTGCCCACATAATCAAGTCAGAAAGATTAGGCAAGAACCATATTTCCAAGGGTATTGGGCCATTCAAATTATTAAAGCTAAAATCAATTGTCCTCAAGTTGCTGTTTTTGCTGCATTTTCCAAGCTCTGGAGGTAGCGTCCCAGAAAGGTAATTACCAGCTAAGAGTATCTTTTCCAATGCAGGGAAAGAGCAGAACAGTTCAGAAGGAATTTCACCGGTGAAGGCGTTAGAGCTGAGTTCAAGCACCTGAAGCTGTGTGCAATTGGCGAGAGACAAGGGAAGAGATCCACTTATATTATTGAATGGCACGTAGAGGTACTTAAGACTTGAAAGCTTGGGGACGATGGAGCGTAGGAAGCCTCCTGAGAGATGATTCTTACCAAGGTTGAGACTCTGCAAAGAAGAGCATGTTGCGAAGGTGGACGGCAAATCACCAGAAAGCTTGTTATTTGACAGATCAAGCTCCAGGAGGGACCCACAAGCCATTCCCAATTCAGAAGGTATTTCTCCAGACAAGTCATTATGACTCAGAAACAGTTGCTTCAAACTCTTGAGACTCCCCAGCAAGCCACCTGGAATCTTGAAGCGGAGTTGATTGTGGGATAGATCCAGAATCCGGAGAGCCTGACAGTTGGTAAGGCTTGATGGGAAGTGGGTGCCAGTGATGGCGTTGTAGGAGAAACTCAGCGAAATGAGAGTAGTGCAGTTCCCAAAATCAACAAACTCAGAGAAACTGTTGTTGGAGAGATCCAAATGCTTAAGAGAAGCAGAATCAGAGATCAGAGATGGGGATAGGACAGTGAGGTGGTTGTGAGAGAGATTGAGCAGAATCAAACTGTGACAGTTGGAGAGAGAATCAGGGAAAGAGCCAGACAAGTTGTTTGCAGAGAGGTCAAGGGTCTCGAGAGAGCATGAGGGGGTGTCACCATCAATGGTGAAGGAATTTGCATGCAAGAGGAGATGACGGAGAGCAGGCAAAGCCGTGAGACGAGGAAGGTGTAAGGTGCCGGTGAGGCCTGCACCAGTGAGGTTGAGTGTAATGACAAGGCCATGAGCAGAGCAGAACACGCCTCTCCAAAAGCAGGGAGTTGCAGAATTACTATACCAGTTGGATAGGAAATTGTTTGGATCAGAGGAAACACAACACTGCTTGAAACCCAGCAGCAACCCAACTTCTGAATTTGCAGCCTCATTATTGCCAAGTTGTTGATGTTGCAGTAAAGACAATTCTCTGCCACTTGACTCTGAGACACTTATCATGAGATGAAAGAGGACAAAAATCACAAAACCCACCACCCCATGTGCTCCTCCTGACCATGATACTCTCGCATCTCTCTTCATTTTCCCCTTCTTTTTTATTGAAACTGAACTCAAAAGTTAGCTGCTAATCAATCAATCAGTCAATCAATATAATTTTTTATGTTGTTCGTCCAGCGTACAACGGATTCCCTTGATCGAGAGCGTTTCCAGTGGAAGAAGAAGGAGAAGAAAAACCTCAAAAACCAAAGTGCATGCTCTTACCCTTCCTTTGCTTGATTTTTAGATCTGCGTTGTACCTACCCTCAGCTGTTAGCTTTGATTTTCAGCCCTCTCTCTTTCCCAAATTCCCTTTACAAGACTTGCCCGGAAAGCTAAAGTCATGTAAGAAAAAGGAATCGTATTAAATTAATATTATAATAAAAAAATAAAGGAAAAAGAGGTTTCAAATAGCCATCAAGGACGCAATTATCAGATAAACTCTGGGTTTGAAAATTCATCAATTAGGGAACCAAGAGTCAAAAAGGCAATTTCAAAGATAAGGAAACAAGGAGAGGCCTCGCCGCAGTAAATTGAATAGTGACAAAAACAGAGTATAACATCTAACGGCGGGAGCAGAGGGTAAGACAGACAAGGGTCATTCATGTGCACAAAGGGACAGAGATACCTTTATGGAATTAGACAGTGTGGCTGCAGCAGCAGGTACCATGTTCAAAATTTTCAAGTCGCACTTTGCTCTTGAAAAAACAAGAGTTAGATATCGGATATCTCAAATAAAGACAAAGATATAAAAAACAAACAAACAAATAATTCATGTGTGTGTGCAGGTGTATCTGTTCTGTGAACAGACCACAAAGAGAAAAGAAAGGTGGGGTAAGGTGGAGCAGTACAACTTGTTTGTGTATATGAGATTTGAAATGAATTGATAGAGTAGGAAGGGGGCAAATAAGGAGGAGGAGGAGAATAAGGGTTGAGGCAAAAGAGAAGGATGAGTTTTGAAGACACTGCACATACAGAGAGTGCAGGAACAAAGTAAAGTAAAATGGGGTGCGATGCAGATGGAGGGTAAAAACCAAAAAAAAAAGAGGCGAGAAAGAAGCAGGAAAGGGTTAGAGTACAGTTTGGGCTCCCGCTTGTGCCCATTTTTCTTTTTTACTTTACTCATTTTTCCCGGTTTCGGTCAAACATTGGATTTGATTCTATCTTCCACTCACCCTCCCCTGTCTTTTCTTCGTTAATAATAATCATTCTCTTAATTTTTCGGCTAAATAAATGAATCATTTTCTTTAATTAGATTTAATTTATTATTTTTCTTATTTAAAAAATTATCTATATTCATTAATATTTTATATATATTACACAATTTTTTATTATTTATTTTTTGTTAATACAATTAGCTTTCAATTCATTTTCCTTAGTGAAATCACTTTTATTCTCTCTTTTTTCTAAAATCTTATTAATTTTTACATTTATTTATTATATTTATGTTTGTATGATGCATGCCGTTTGTTTATTAAAATGTTTAAATGTCAAGTTCTAATATAAAATTATAAATTTATTCTTAATATAATAACAAAAATAGACAAATAATGTCAACTTTAAAAGGAATATATTTTGTATAGAAAGTTATCTTTATTGACCAAAAAATAAATAAATAGTTAGGAAGTTTTTTTGCAAGATATATCAAAAATCAAGGGGACTTAGATGATATTTTTTAAATAAGAAGGGTATTAGTTGTAATTTAGTCAAATTTAAAAGAAAACTATTGTAATTTACTCTTTTCTTTATTTTAAGAGTGAATTTACTTTTCTTTAAAAATATATTTTATCTCATTTTAATCATTTACGGACTAAATATCATATTCTAGTCTCAAAAATTGTTTCATTTTAAATAGTCTTCATGCTAGACCTGTGAATTAGTAAATGATATAACCTAATAGAATGGGTAATATGGTTATTGGCCATCATAACATTTGTTTAGGGAGAGTGTTAGACAAGAAAAGAGATCTTAGGGAGGCAGGGAGGGAGAGAGAGAGAGAGAGAGGGAGGGGGAGAGAGAGAATCTTATTTCGATATTGAAATAATACAAAAGTAAGAGCCAAGTTTGGAAGGAACTTAGCCAACTGCATAGAATGAGTAAAACCATATTGGTTGTGGTATATTTTAATTCTTTTTATCTTAGTTTTTTAGCCTTGGAATGTCTTCCATGTATAATTTTCCTTTAGAATAAGTTAATAATGATGATCAAATTAGAATAAGTTAATATTTGTTCAGAGTAATACATTATAATCAATTATTTGAAATTGCATTGTTCAAATCAACTTATTATATAAATTCATTGTATATAGCTTGTGAAATTCTAGTCATAGAATTTTTTACGTCTTTGGCTGTGTAGACAAAACCGTATTAAGCTTGTAAAATACTATAACATTACATAGGCCTTCTTTCAAACTATGCAATAATACCTCTAAAACCTTTCAACCAACAAAAAAAAAAAACCCTATGACTCATAAAACGTACCTTTTTGATGGGCACAAAAGTATTTAATAGTACCCTCACACATCTTGTTAGACTATGTGACTTGTTATATTAATTATTTATCAATAATTTAAATAGGAGGACTATTTCAAACGAGAGCAAATTTTGAAGAACTAAAATAGAACATTTAAATTTTTTTTTTAAGATCAACTAGAGACAAAATAATATTTTTTTTAGAGGGCTAAAAATTAAATCACTCTTATTTTAATCAAATATTCACTTAAAAGTTTAATGGAGAATTGTTAAAAAGAAAGTTTTGGCATAGAATTCCTTTGAAATTGGACTCGTTTGATTGCACTTAACAGACCTTTTTAGACAGAATTTTCAATATAAGGTTCGGTCCAAATTCTTTATGACGTTTGGTGGACATTCTAATTTTTTAATAAAAATTTGTCAGAAATTATTAGTTTTATGTTTTTTAATAAGAAATGTACAATATAAATTTCAATTTCTCATTTATTTTATATCAAATATTTTATAAGTGAAAATTTAAGTATTTTAAAAACTAAAATTCTCATGTCTGAAAATAGTCTGGACAAATAAGTGACTTGCAAACACTATGGTTTTATATTTCGATGCATTTTTCATGACAAAAAATGAAATTTGTATTTGGAAAAAGATAGAGATATTTCACTTTTTGTTTCTTGAAAACTTACAGTTACTTTTGAATTTTTTTTTAAATTTTGAGAATTATCTTATATGGTAAATCATTTTTAAGTGTGTGTATATATACATGAAACTTCATTTGTAATTGAAAAAAAAAAAATTATTTGTGAGGTATGAGTTCGAGTTCAGCTTCCTTATTGCGCCCTTGGCCGTTCATTTATTTATTCATTTATGCTTTCTGCTCTTGCGCAACAAGGGATCCCATTTGTATGAAAGTTCAAACCAAAATGGGAGAAAATGACTAGTCATCATCTAGAGAAACGTGGAGACCACTTGGTTTCGCCCTAATAATTTGAGTGAGCAAAAAAAAAATAATATACTCTAAAAAAACAGAGATATATTAGAACAGTTGATTGTATACTTTATATTTTATTATTTAATTCATTATGAGCAAAATTTCAGTTCGGTCTCTCGATATTTCTTAATTTAATTTTTTATAAAATTATCTTTTCAATTTAATTATTTATAAATAAAGTCATTATTAATAATATTCTTTTATCAATACATTATAAATGAAATTTATAAGTATGAGACATGTAATATATTTTCCTAAATGGTTATCAATAACATCTTTTTATTGATCTAGTATTAGTATATTAACAATTTCATTTATAAAGAACTAAATTTAAAAATATTTTATTTATAAGAAATCAAAATAAAATTTTAGACATTTCATTTCTAACTTATGTGAATTTTCACTAGCATATAATTTGATTTTGTAAAGCGGATTAAGAAACCAATTCAAAGTACTTCTATACTTCGAAGCGTTTTCTAGTTATACATAGTCCCAACTAGAGTTTTCATTTTCATCTGATTTAACTTCCTATTCTCCGGTAAAAGCTGAGTCTTTAATTTCCAAACTTTCTTTTTTCTTTTAAAAGCACTAGAACAAACTAAAAGTGAATTTCAAAGTCAAGAATGCATGAATAGAAGCCAATCATTTAAAGTTGTAAAAGAGAGCGAGCATCTTTGTCTATTTATTGACGAGGAGGTAATATTTTCTAATGTTAAATTGCCCACGGGAGCAAAAAAACATTGCACAGGACAAGGACAGTTCTAATACCGTAGCTGCCTCAATCAGATAGTGCATGCAGCACGATGCAGAACACAAACTGATCTTTAGAACTGTAGTGGAACAACAATTAATGCCAAAAGCATAAGCAAGTCCACAAGTTGTATGCTTGCTAATCAAGTGTACAAGCTCTGGTTCCATCCATTGTCAACTATGAAACAAAGAAGGATGACAATAGAGAGGAAGACCACTTCCTCCCCTTTTACCCTATGGAGGAAGTCTATGTAATCCTAGTTTATTGGATCCAACCCCAAATCTTAAAGTTGATTACTATAAGATTGAATGCCTAGCAAATGATTTTACTGAGGGATTGAGCAAACAAATATTCATAATTTATAATCGAATATCCTAATTTCATTGTAAACGATCATAACTTTTGATTTAACATAAACTTTCAATTTTATTATTTATCAATGAAAAAAAAAATTGGAGACTACTATCATCGCAAGCTAAGATTACATGGTTGCAGTCACTTCAAAGTGCACAATTCTTTAATTAAGCGCATCTTAGGATTGTTTTAATTATTTTTATAATTTATTTGTGTTTTTTGTAATTTTCTTAATTTTCATTAATAATTAAGAGGCTTTTTAGGGTTCAGTTATCTCTATCTTATAAATATGTTTTTGGTTGATGATGACATTAACAAAAATAATAATTTTTTTCTGTAAATTAATTTTTATATTTTAATTTTAAAAATTCACTGTGTCAAAAGACACAAGATGATGGGGTAAGATTTTTTTTTTTAAGGGAAGAATCGTTGTTTTTTCTCCTCTTCCAACATAGCAATACATCAAGGTGGGTCAAGAGCAAGACATCAAAATCCTTTGGGCATAAAGACATGGATCGTGATTTAAAAAAAAAAAAAATCATTCAAGTGAATATGATAGAATTGAAGTTAAATTTCAAAGAACCAAAGAGGGATGGATGGAAAAATCCTTGAACGTAAAGGGGCGTGGGCAGAAATGTATTATCCAACTTAACCTAATAGTTATTATTTTCTTTTTATTATGAATGCCTTATTATCTTACATTTTTATTTATTTTTATTTTGTTTGACTTTCTCTATAAGTTGCAACATTTCTTACTTATCCATATTCTCCTTGTTTGTTAATTGTTTTTGTTATTGACATGTATACTTATTGACATTTCTTTTATTGGATAATGAAAATACAAATGTTTAGATAAGGTTAATTATACTAGTGTAACTTGTGTTTCCTTAATAATATTAAACTATTTTCTTATTGAAATTATTTTACCGATAAAGACACGAGAATTCTAAAAGTCCATTGTTTTGAAATCTATGGTTATAAGTATATTAAAAAATATTTTTATATTATAAGTATTAATTTATAAAAAAAATTGACTCGAGCAACCCTAAATTCTCTAATCCAATATAAAATCGAGTTTGCTCAAATTGAGTCAAGTCACAAATATAAAAACAAACCTAATATTTTAATCAAGTCGAGTATCAAGCTTATTAAATATCTAATTTGGCACAACTTATTAACAACCTTGATTGTTTGCTATTGGAAAGCAACTCTAACAATAAATAACTATTTAACTCATATATTCAAGAGATGTACTCCAAGAAGCAATTGCATCCTCAATATTTTTTTTTTGTGAAAATTGATGTTGTGCCAAGAGATAAATTGAGTGATATAAGGTAAAATAGCTTACAATATTCAAAGTTGAAAAGAAAAGCTTTTGATATAAAATTTTTAGGAAAATTAAAAATTATAATTAAAGATCTTAAATTAAAATATTTATATTAAAAATTTTTAGATTTTTAAATTATTTTAAAAATTTAAGAATTAAAATTTTAAATTATTTTAAGAAATTATAATTTAAGACTTTAAATTAAAAATTTTTATCTTTATATTTTTCAAATTATTTAAATCCTTTTATATAAATATTTTTAATATAAAATCTTTGAATATAATTTTTTGACAAAAAATCTATTTAAAAAACAGTAGATATTGGTAGAATGTGTTAAAAATAGCGTTGGGGCAATGAATGAAAGGGACCGGTGGGCGGGAATTGGGGGTGATGGGGTTTTGGGACAGGTGTGTCAAGCGCGACGCTCAAAACTTGAAAAGAATAGAGATGGCCTTTCATTTTTATTTATTTATTTTTTTAGACCAAAACCCTTTTTAGAGATCAGAGTTTGTCCGTATGTGCACACGAGCGCATCTGATTCTTCATCCGTCCAACTCCCAAGAGCCGTTCCGTGACATCCGCGTCCTGTCCCTTTACCACGCATTTAACAGTACGACAAACGGAATTATTTATCAATCAAATAAAGACTTTTAAAATCATCCAGGATTTGTTTATTCAAAAAGGTGGACCTGTATTACATGATTAACCATGTTATTACTGTCACCGTTTCAAATTTTAACTTCATTCATTTTTTTTAATTCAATTATTGTCTTTGATCAAATTTAGTGACCATCAAAATATTTCTACTTATATGGGTACCTACAAAATTCATCCATTTATGTCTAAGCAAGAGGATAAAAAATGAATTTGAGCCTAAGTCAAAAAATATGTTTTAAGGGCATGGACATGAGTTTGGAGAAGGTGGTGTTTTATCCTACAACTTCCATATTTCTATTTTGGATCAAAGTGGTTCTATTTTTTAAACATAATTAATATAAGGGAAGTCATTTTTCTAAGCCCACTAATGCATTATTTTAGATAATGACTTAAAGACTTATTGGTCTAAAGTCTAAACCAAATGTGGATTGAGTCCATATCCATGGATTTAGAGATCATCCATAAGAGGATGGAGATTAAGTTTGTTACTTACTGATATAAATTTGGGAATGAAAAAAAAAAAATTCTTTGAATTTAAGAATAAAAATTATGGTATCGTAACTAAGACCAACCCTAGTCAAATTAGTTAAAGGCCATAACGTATGAGTTTTTTCTCTTTTTTGTTTTTGCCATAACATAATATATGAGTTTTAACACCACCAAATAACAATATAAAACAATTAAATTTTATCTGCTTGTTTATAACAATATAAATTAAGTGTATCAATATACTTTGAATATTAAATTGTTTTCTTATTATTACTACAATAAAAAATAAAACTAAATCCAAATATGATCAACTCAGTGAGCCTCTTTTTTAATTTAATTTAATTAATTTAATTCCATATTTAAGCTTGAATTTTTTTAAATTTTAGAAAGTACTCATGCATAATCAAACCAAAAATCATTGCTAAACTCATTGAGTTGTAAATTATGTAATTTTAAATTTTCGAAAAAAAAAGAACACGATAGGATTTAACTCATGGTTTATTTGGGACTTTTTTTTTAATGAATTATTCTTCTGATTTGACTCTCTCCTTTATTATGATAATATATTAGATTTACATACAATTTTTTATATCTTTACTACCAAATTTTTAATAAAAATATAACATGTATAAAACATTTTAAAAGACCGAATCATGTGAAATCATAAAAACTATACACTTGTTTTTAAAATTATACACTTATTATATTTTCATTAAATAACCTAAGAGCAAAGTGTTAGAATTTAGGTCACTCATGACAGGTTAATCCATAATTTAGTAATATAATTAATTAATTAATTTAAATTAGTTTATTTTTAATTTAAAAAAGGACAATTTTTTTTGTGGGTTACAATTTTAAAAAGGAAAAAACTGACAAAATTAAATTGAAAGAAACTGATTGTGAAATCAAAAAGGTTTTCTCCCTCTAACTTTTTTGAGAGCACAAAAGAGTTAAAACACAAAATAAGAAAGAGAGTTTTCTCTGTAAAATTATTATCATATACTATCATTTGGACTATAGTGAATTTGTCATGAAGAAAAGTTAAAACACAAAATAAGAGAGAGAGAGAGAGAGAGAGAGAGAGAGAGAGAGAGAGAGTTCTCCCTATAAAATTACCATCATACACTGTTCTATAGACTATATGGTAAATTTGCTGTAAACAAAAGGTCGGAGTGATTTTGGTTCAAACTGGGTATGACAAAAAAATTTCACAAGATCTACTTTCACCATAAGGAGGTACTTGATTCCTTTTACAAAAACATCAAAATTGTACTTAAGCTTTTTTCGTATGAAAATATATAGAGACTCCTTAAAACTTAAAATTTGACCAAAATACCCTTAATGATAAAATTAATTTTTAATTTAAAAATATAGCTTATTAGAAAATATATTTTTAAATTTTTATTTTCTTTATGTTAAAAATAATGATTTTAATTTATTTTAAAATTTATCATATTTATGATCACAAAATATATATTCAATATAACTATTATTATTGAAATTAAATATGATGTTTTGACTAGTTAAATTTCTTAAAACATTATTTTCTGAATATGTTTTTGCTTTTGACAATTACTTGTTTTTATAAATAATTTTAAAACTTATTAAATTAAGCAAAGTGTCTATTTTATATTAGCTAAATTCATATTTAATACTTGTAATATTATATAAATAATAAATTTAAAAATATTTTAGTTAAAATAAATATAATTGTCTTTAAATATATAACTGTAGTTTATCGTTTGATTTTAAGAGATTTCTTTATATAATTTCAAGTAACATAAAGCTAGCTGGCTGATAAGCGTTTGGAGCCTTTCATTATCCGTCAATCTACTCTACTCCTAATTTACCGAATAAATAAATAAATTGTCTTAATTATATTATGAGTAGATGAGTAATATTATATTACAAAGAAAAGTTGAATGCAACGACGAAATTTTCGCAAAGAAAAAAAGGTTGATTTGTGGACCGTCCTTTAGTTTGTTGTAGAATGACGTTAGAAAGGTCCTCCGAAGGCCCCACATTTATCCTTCCTTTTATAATTTTAAGAAGGGCACTTCTATGGATAAGGGCACCTGTTTTGGCAGATTAGGTGATGGAAACCCTGTCGTGGACAAAAATTAGATCACTCGTTTAAATTTATTGAGGTTATGAATAATATAGTTATGTAAATATTTTTAATTTTAAAAAAATAATTTTTTTAAAAAAATAATTTTTTAAAAAAATTTCATATTTAATGACAAATATCTTATAACTCTGAGATGAGACATATGGTTATATAGATTAATTTTTTTTATTATAACTTATAGATATATTTTTATAATTAAAAGCTTATAGATAAAAGTTATATATTGAATAGGAAGGATCTCAGTAAATGGAATTTTTTTTAAAAAAAAATTTCTCTTACTCTTGTTATATTTTTTATATTTTTATTAGATTTACAATATATCATCAGTATGAGTCTCTAATAAATTGGTATAAGATGTTAATATTTAGAATTTCTTATTCATCACCTTAAAGTATAAGAAAATTTTTTCTTTTACTTCTTATTTTTTATTATTTATAAATTCAAGAATTATTCATATTTAGAATATGACTATCAATTTGATATTAGAAAATGTCTTGAAAAACTAAAAAAATAAAATATGATTAGATGATTAAGAGGTAGCAACCTTCACTTTTGATTTTGGTCAAGGAATAGTGTATATATGTAGAAAAATTCATGGTATACTTTGATAAGTTAATGGCTATAAAAAATTTTTATTATAATTTTGAAAGCTAATAATTTATGTAGTTCATGCCACTAGAAAAAAAAAAATCTCTAGAAACTCTTCAAATTCAACATATTTGTAAGTAAGTTAATGACCACTTATAACTCATGTATAAATTAGACATTAAAAGTTAATAATAACCAACCATGATTGTTGAAATAAAAATTTGAGCAATAATTACAATATAATTAGAAGTCATATAGACAAATTGCTAAAAATTCTTTTAAAATGGAAAAGGCCAAAAGTGATTATGAAACTTAACATGCTATAAAATATCGAATGTTATGTTATTTATTGTAGTAAATTATTTACAAGTTTTTAAAATTTTAAATAAGAAAACTAATTGTAATTCATCTGCACATATGGTTGTTAACCTTTATTATAATAGAATACAAAAATAAAATATATTCATTTTATACTTTAATTTTTATTCTTTACCTACAATTAAATTCTTTATATGTATCATTTTTAAAAAAATATCTTTCATATATGTGATGCTTTAATTAAAAAAATGATAAATTTTCATAAATTTATTGTGTTTAACTTTTTAAAGAGAAAAGTACTTATTAATAAATATTGGATATTGAATTTAATTTATTATTATCAATCTTGAAAGTACTTTAATAAAAAAGTCAAGTATTCTTGTGAAATGTATAAAGTGATTATCTTTATTTTTAGCCAATTTTATGAACAATTAGATATAGAATATTCTATAAATGGACTTGCAATTCTTGGAATAAATTGAAGGGAGAATACATGCACAAAAAATAATAATTTTTTAAATGGAAAAGTATTACGAAAATATGTGTAAAGAAACTTAATTACTTTATATTTTGTACTTTGAATATACTCTTGTAATAGTAATATTGAAGTATGACGTCAATAAATAACAAAAAAGTACGGTGATAATATATTATACATAATAAAATATGATTTAGTTCTTAAAAAAACAATATGAGTATTTCCCATTTCATTGTTGGGTACAAGATTTATAGTAAAGATATATGTATTGTAGATATTATTTAAATATAAAAAAATATTTTTCTCATTTAATAATAGATAATACTAATGTCAATACTATATTTGATAGTATAGAATTATTGAAGATTTTGAAAAAAGTTTTTTTATTATTACTCAAGGGATGAAGTTGTTATTGATGATGTTTTATTTTTTATTTTTTAACTAAGCCTCAAAGACATTTATGAAGTTTCAAAGATATTTGTCACAATGAATATTATATTGAGATTGTAAATAAAGTTTTTTTGATATTTACTTATTACAACTATTGTTTTTTAAAAGAAATATGTATTAAAAATGTACATGCCTTGCTTTTGGTTTGTACTATGCAATTATTATATAATTGAAATACATGTTACAGTAAATCACAAGTTTACAAATCCAAAAATATTTATTGTTTGACATGATTGGTTAGACTATTTTGTATCAATTATAATGTTAAAAATTATTTCAAACTTACATAAAATCCATCAATGAACTAGAAAATTCTTTAATTCAAAGAATTTTTATGTGTTATTTGTTTTAAAAATAAATTAATTACTAGACCATAACTAACTAAAATTAAGATTAAAATCCTTAACATTTTTTGAACACATCTAAGGAGACATATGTGAGACTATGCATCCACTATGTGAACCATTAGAATATTATATAGTTTTGATAGATATATTTATAAGATGATCACGTATATGTTTATTATTAATTTGCAATTTAGCATTTGTGAGATTGTTTGCTCAAATGATTGATTAAAACACAACTTTTACAATTATGCAATCAAAATAATTTTTCTTTATAATGCTAGTGAGTTTATATATTAAGTTTTTAATGACTATTGTCTATCTATTGTAATAATAGTTAAAAGGCATGTTGCTTGTGTTCACATATAATCGTTTAGCAAGATTATTCATTAAACCCTTTCCAATTGATGGTTAGACTAATGCTTAAGATAACAAAACTTCCCATTTCAACTTGGGGATTTGTAATTTTACAAGCAACAACATTTACAAGTATTAAACCAACAAATTATTATAATTTTTTTTATTACAATTGACTTTTGGTTAGAAGCCAAATATTCCTCATTTTAGACTTTTTAGATGTGCAATATAAGTTTTAAATTTAATTGCTACATTACACCAGATAAAGATAGGTCCCTAAAAAATATTAAGAATATATGTTAGTTGAGTCAACAACAAGATTTATTGATTAATATTTTGACAAAATAGTTTTTTTTTCGACATTGAAGGGAGACAATAAGTAGTTAGGAAAACAAATTACATGGATTGCATTTCATTATTTCATATAGGTTCTTGTACAAAATAATGTAAACTAAAAGTTTAGAAAATAGTGCATTTACTTATTACAAATTAATTGCAAGATGCATTTGCAAACCAACAAAAGACTTAATTTGATATATTAGCTAACCAAAATGATCATACTAAAGAAGTCAGTATTATAGAAGAGATCCAAGGCATTACTAATTATAAAATTTTAGAAAAGATTTAGGTACTGAAAAAAAGAATGAAAAGATTTTGGTAAGTTGTATCATTACAAAAAAAAAAACAAAAAGATACAATTATTGACAACATTTTTTCATATAATGTTATTGTTAAAATAAAAAAAAAGGATATCAAATCTAAATCTATTAAGAAATTAAAATAGAGGGATGATTTAGCCAAAAGCAAAAACAAAAATAGAAAGGTACAATTCAAGCAAAATTACATTCATTTTGAAAATTGAAGTTTTTGAATCTGTAATCTAAACACTTGAAATGTAGAGCTATTATAATATAAATAAATATTTGTGTGACAATAAAAAGAGAAAAATGAATTCGTGAAATATAAATTATGACTAATAGTACATGGGTTTTTGCAAAAGGGTTGACCATGATTATGAAGAGACGTTGGATGCAATCAATAGTTTGGTAATATATAAACAATTAATATATGTTTAATGGATGTTATTATGGTTTATTTATATGGCTGGCTCTATATTAAAATTTATATGAAAATTATCCAAAAATTTAAAATACTATAAGCATGTAAAGATTCATGGGCAAATTGTTTAATATATTTATATCAATTTTTATATGGATTAAAATAGTTTGAGAGTTACTGGTATAATCATCTCAACAAATATTTGTTGAAAGAAGGTTACAAAAATAATTTAATTTATCCACATATTTTTATAAAAAAAACATGCATAGGAGTTTGTCATAATTGTTATATTTATTGATAATTTAAATATTATTGAAACTCCTAAAGGGTTCTAAAAAAATTAATTATTTAAATAAATAATATGAGATGAAAGATTTTGAAAAAAATAAATATTTATCTTGCTTTGCAAATTGAGTACTTAACAGATATGATTCTTTTTCATCAATCAATATAAATTGAAAAAGATTTTAAAATAATTTTATATGGATAAAGCACATCCAATATATACCTCAATGGTTGTAAAATTGTTAAATATGAATAAAGACCCTTTTACTTCTTAACAGAATGATAAAAAATTTCTTGATCCTAAGGTATCATATTTTACTATTATAGGAGTATTAATATATTTTACTAATAATACACAACTTAATATTACATTTATTGCAAGTTTATTAGCTAAACTGAGCTCTTTTCTAATGAAAAGATATTAGAATAGAATTAAATATTTATTACATATTTCTTGGAGATTATTGATATAGAATTATTTTATTCAATTGAATATAGATTACAAATAATGGACTATGTAAATCTAAGATACTTGTCTGCCACAATCAATTGAAATTATTGTTGTTGCAAATGATATAATTATATGGATATTTATAATCGTTAAAGAATGACTTTCTAGAATCCTTTTCTATGTTTAATGATATGTATCCTATAACTTCCAAATGAATTATATAATTATGTAAATTTAATTTTTTTAATTATAACTCATAGATCTATATTTATGGTTAAATGTCTATAAATAGAAGTTATGTACTAAGTATAAAAAGGATCTAGATGAATGAAAATGATCTTTTCCTTTGCTTCTCAATTTTTTTGTTGCTCTTATTATATTTCTTATATTTTTATTTTTTTTACAACAATTGTTATTTTTTTGTTATTTTTAAAAAGTTTTCACTTATAATTTTATAAAAAATATTATAAAAATAAATAATTTGTATTTGACAAAATTTAATAAATGCTTTATTAATATTATTGTGTATGAATTTTTTAAAAAATGCTTTTTACTCCACTGATTTCAATTGCTATGTCTTCCTAATTTATAAAAAGAAAAATATATTTCATCTCTAAAATTTGCTATATATTGAGTTAGAAGACTACATGAAAAAATGGTGCCCTATCAGTTATGGCGCAGCACCATATTGTGCTATGCAATAAAGGCATTAAAAAAAAAAAAAATCCTTGAACTGCAAGTGCCTTAAACTCACATAAAATTAAATCACAATATAAGAAAGTTAGGAAAATTATATTCTAGAAGAATAAATCTTGACCCAATACTTATAAAGAAGCATGAACGAAAGATATAAAAAAAGATATTGATATCATACTCTAAAAAAGGATGAGAATGGGAGTGATAAGTTAGATTAGAATGCTATAAAATACTAGTTTTAATAAGTTCGCAAAGTTTATAAGAGAATCAAAGAAAAAATTCTCTCTATACAATAATATGAATTCTTGAAGTTGTCTCAAAATATTGCTCATGTCATATATATGGGGCAATAAAATAAAACTTAATAACTAATAGACTTAAATTAAATAAGCTCGAGACTAATATGAATTTCTAATCCAAGTAAGATTAGTAGTTTATTTACAATAAAAGTTCAATTCTCATTAAAAATAACACTAAAATGTGAAATTAAATGTGTAAGTTTAAATAATAAAAAAATTAGCCCATTTAAAATTGTAACATATCAATTCTAACTCAAGCCCCTTCATCATATATTTGAATGATGTTTTTAAGGTTTTTGATTCTAGTCTAAACCCATTCTCATGGTGATTGTATTACAAGAAACTTATTTGATCTATACTTCTTTGTTGTATTACAAGAAACCCATTCTCATATATTTGAAGTTTCTTTTTTTCTTTTAACTCTTACTATTATAATTAGACCTCAATAAATATACAATGGATCACTTAATGTTTGCATGCGTCCTTTTGAAATTCCATCAGTGAGCTCCTGTGTGGGGGACACAGCACTGTGCTGTGCGCCATTAGAATTCGAACAAATGTATGTGAGAATTCGTGACTATGACTGGAGGTTAGTTCCATACGAATGAGTGCTTCCCTCTTCATATGTAAAATAAATGCCTACAAATTTTATATGTAGTATTAGAGGGGGCAAAATCTTTATATTTTATTTATAATATTTGTTTATCTCCGAAATTTTTGTTTATAAGTATGCAAATTGATATTTCAGAAATGATTTAAAATATTGAAACTAAAGGAAATGTTGAAAGTCCAGATGTCTGAATAATTCAAATCAAGATATACAAGCGTCCTTGGTTCCTAGGTTTTAGGAAATGTTTTTTTACATATGCGCTCAAAAGTGGTACATTTCATGACAGTAGTACAAGCCGCTCTTTGGCTAATGGTTAATCGTAAGCGTTATTTAAAGAGGCTTTTGGTTTAACACCGGTGATAGTGCCTAGGACTTTTGGGCGTACACGTGTTTTTTTTTTTGGGGCTAAATAGATCTGAACTATTTTTCATGCCATATAATGCGTTTGGAAAGCAAGCAGTCACATGAATTTTTATAAAGTCTTATTGTCAAATTGAACTTTACCAAAAGAAAGGAAAAAGGACTATTGAATGTACATAACAACCATTATTTTTTTTCTAATATAATATATTTTTAAATAAAAATATTTTTATTCAAAAATTTAATTTTTATCTTATTTAGTATCATATAGTGCATTATAAAAAATAAAAATAATATTATTTTATGTGATACAATATTTTACATCATATCATATCAAATATTATATAATATTAAAATTTTATCAAATCTTATATTATTAAATCTTATCTTATACTATCAGGTATTATATTATTATCTTATATAATATATTAAACCAGCTCTAAGTTTTTAAACGCCTTAGACTCTGTTGTAAGATTTTCTCTTTTGGGCTGTAATATGTTCGTTTGGGTTTGTGGCCTTCTGCATTCATGGGCTTTTAAAAATGGGCTTGTAAAGTGTAGTTTCACTCTTTGGTCTTATATTTATTCTTGCGTTAACGTTTGGTCTTGACATTGACATGTCGGATAATTAAAGAGCCTCGGTGAATTACTTGAAAGTTGATCAGTCCAATTGTCTTAAATAATTATTAAAGGAGTAATTTGTTTTTTGGAAAAATGTTTAAATTATATGACTTTTCATTTGTTTTGAAATATAAACTTACATCCTTGAACCAAAATCTATTTTTATCAAAAATATATATTTTTATACTTTAATTTTAATTTTATTTATTTTGTGGTGATAATAATAAATTTATTTATTTTAAAATTTTATTAAACTCATAGAAATGCTTATGTCTATTAGTATATATTTAATGTAAATGTTGTTCTTGAAATTGAATTATTATCTATATCTTTTTTGGTAAATATATTCTTTGTTTACAATAATTTAGTTTTTTTGCCAAATGATTTTACAATTTTCTAAATTTAGAAATTTAATTTTTATTTAATATTTGTCATATATATATAATACGTATTATAATATATAAGTAATAGATATATATTTTGATCAAAATAAATGTAATTACAAATCTTTTACCCTATAAGAAATAAATGTAGCTCATATTTTGATTTTAGGAATGGAGAATCTATATTTTTAAAATAAAAGAGAGGATTATATAATTTAATCATATTTTAAGAGATGACAGATAATTTACTCTTACTAAATTCAAACATTTAGTGACAAGGGAGAATTTTTACTCTGAATCAGTAGTGCATAAAAGGAAAAAAAAAAAGAGGAAAAAAATTCGTTCCTTCTAAAGAAGAATATTTATATTTATATAATTGAATTCATAAATTAATGCAACTAAAATTTAAGAGATTTAAAATTTCAAGTACAATCATATATTATTAAAAAAAAGTGAAGAACCACGTGAATTTTAAACCATCTTAAGATAAGTACTAAGACAATGGAATATGCATTCCATATTCTAAGTCCAATTGTATTTTATTTAGAAATATATGAAGCTAGAATTTCCTAATTTATATTTAAGAAGACAACAATAATATAATAACAATCTGACTAGTAGTGCACTTTTAACCTCTTTTAAATTATTTAGGGAGTGATATTCGTATTAGGAGAATTTCGACCTCTTTTGACACCACGGAGAGGTCTAACCAATATATATATATATATATATATATATGACTTAATTTATTAATTACAAAGGACTTAAAAGATATCTAGTAATCAAATAATATGGACCAAAGAAAATATAATTTTAGTCCTATCTATTTAATGGGCGATATTAAGGCACTAACATGTTACTTCTTTATATATGATACAACTCCCAAAGTTTAAATCTGGTATAAATACTTTTGAATTACTAATTTTGATATACTATTAAAGTTAGTGAATCTTTAGAGGTAATCATTTATACTTGTAAAATAAAAAATTATTGTAAATATTATAGTTATGTAGATATTTGTAACATTTAAAAAATGACCCCCTAAGACCCATTTTTATGTTTAATGATATATACCTTATAACTTTTAAAGACTTTATATAACATAATTATGTAGATTAATTTTTTTATTTATATCATTATAACTCTTATGATAGTCTTTATGATTTAAGGTCTATAAATAGAAACTACGTACTAAGAATATGGGATTCTAAGTGAATGTGAAGTATTCCTTTATTTCTTCTCTCAATTTTCTCTCTTGCTTTCATTAGATTTCTTATATATCAATTAGTTTTGCATTACATTATTAGCATGAGTTTCTAGAAAATTGATGTAAGCTATCAATTCTTGGAGCTTGGTTTCATCATAATAAGGTATAAGAAATTGTTAGATATTACTTTATATTATTCATATATTCAATTTTATATTATTCATAAATTCAATGCTCATTTATATTTTTAATATGATTATCAATTTGATATTAGCAAACATTTTAAAAACTAAGAGCTTGAACATGTTTAGATGGTTAGCAGTTACATCGCTTTTGATTTTGTTTACTTTATAACGGATGAATTCATCGTTTAAATGAATAGTAGATATCTATAGAAAAATTCATGACATACTTTGATGAGTTGGTGGATATAAAGATTTCTTAATATAACTTTAAAAATTAATAGTTTATGGATTTCATGCTATTGAAAAGCTTTTTTCAACATATTTATGAGCATATTAGTGACTACTTATGATCTATGTACAAATTAATCAGTAAAAATGAATCATGACTTGCGATAGTTATATAAATAAAATTATGAACAATAGTTACAATAAGACCAAGAAGCCGAGAAGGCCATAACATATTAAATGGTCATGTTGTCTGTTATGACAATTTATTTGCAAATTTTTAACATTCTAAAATAGAATACCAATTGCAATTTCTTTCAATATATATGATTGGTAACTTTCATTATGATAGAAAATAAAAAATTTATTTTATACTATAATTTATATTCTTAACCCGCAATTAAATTTTTTTATATGTATTACTTAAAAAAAATATCTTATATTCATATGACACTTAAATTAGAAAAATGATTCATTTTCATGAATTTATTATGCTTAATTTTTTATGAGAAATCATAAAAAATACTTATTATAAATATTTGATGTTGAATTCATTTTATTATTATCAATTTTGAAAACACTTTAAAGGAAGAAAATCAAATATTCTTACAAAATGTATAAAGTGTTTATCTTTATTTTTAACTAATTTCATGAACAATTGGATATAAAATATTATATAAATAGACGCTTTGTTTTTGTAATATTTTGAAGAGAAAAATATGCATTGGAAGTGGTAATTTTTTTGGAGAAGAAATATTATGTAAATATGTGCAAAGAAACTTAATTATTCTATGTTTTGTACTTTGAATGTGCTTATGTTGTAGCAATATTGAAGTAGTTGATACTATATTATTATTGAGTAAAAAAATGTATAGTAATAATATACATGAAAATATAATATGTGATAGTTCTTGAAGAACTATAGATAATAGAATATGATTTAGTTTTTGAGGAATTAATATGGATATTTTCTATTATATGGTGGGATGTAAGATCTAGAATAAATACATATGTCTCATATATAGCATTTAAAGATGAAAAATATCTTTCTCATTTGATAATAAGTAATGTCAATGTCAACACTCCATTGTGGTAGTATAAAACGAATGAAAGTTTTGGAAGAGTTATTATATTATTACTTAGGGGATAAAGTTTATTATTGAGGGTGCATTATTTTTATTGAGTCTCAAAAGAATTTATTTAGCTTAAAAAATATCCATTGTAATAGATATCATATAGAGATTGTAAATGAAAAAAAAAAATTAAATATCTACTTATCATAACTATTGTATTAAGAAAGAAATGTATATTGAAAAAGTTGTCTATCTTTTTATTTAGCTTATATTATACAAATATCAGTACAATTGAAATGCATGATATAGTAAACCAAAAGTTTATTGATCTAAATACATTTATTGTTTTCTATGATTGATTAGGCTATCTTGAATCAATTATGTTGTGAAATAATTCAAAGAATTCTCATATGTTACTTCTTCTTAAAGGAAGTTAATTATTAAACTACTAGTAGCTAAAGTTGGGAGTAGATCCCTTGCATTTTTGGAATGTATCCAAGACGATATATGTGAGCTTATTCATCTATTATATGGATCATACGAATATTATATGATTTTGATAGATATATCTACAAGATGGTCACGAGTTTATTATCAACTTGCAACCTAGCGTTTGCAAGATTGTTTGCTTAAGTAATTTTATTAAGGGCACAATTTTCAAACTATGCAATCAAGACAATTTGTCTTGATAATGCTAGTGAGTTTATATTTTAGGCTTCTAATATTTATTAGCATAATAGTTAAAAAGCCAATTGCTCATGTTAATATACAAAATGATCTAATAGAATCATTCATTAAACACCTCTATGATTGAGTTTAAGCATGCTTTAATTGTAAGGCATGTTATTACACTTACACTCTAAGATTGCAATCATAACATTCTTAGAAAAATGTCTATAGGGTGTTTGATGGAGTGTAGCAATAGAAATTAGGTATAAGGTAATTCTAAGGGACGTTTAAGCACTTAGTTGTCTATAAGTTTACCATTTTTAATAAAGCTTGTTAATAAATTGAACTTAGGTAATTGCTTTTGTAACACCCCAAAATTTATTTAAGAGTGAATTATTGGGAATTATAGAATTATTAAGAGGGATTTAAGGGAATTATGGGAAATAAGAATTTTCAAGGAAATGAATTTTTGGGCATTTTGATACCAATAATAGTGATTGACCATTATTGGGTAAAAATAGATTAATTTTTGGGTTCTTGGCTTAATTAGAAAAATAATTAACTAAGAGAAAGTGGACAATAAATAATTGGGCCATAAGATTAGCTTAGTGATGATAAGAATAAGCTTTAGAGGTTCTTCATTCCTTTAGAGGCCAAAAAATTAGAAAAATGCACCTAAATGGATCTTGGGCTTTTGGGTTAGCCTAAACTCACTTAAAACCCTAACACATTTTGCCTTTTTTTCCCTATTTTGTAGACCAAACCATCCTTCAGCTAAGGGAGAACTTTATTTTCGCACTTGTGAAGAGGGGCTAGGGTTTTTCAGTTTCTTGCCACCATTTTGTACTTTTAGAGGAAGATATAGCCAAGGTAATTTATATAAAACTTATTCGTCTCCTTTACATTTTGATCTAATTAATTTCTAATTTAGTGGATTTTTGCCTCATCACAAACTTGAAGCTTAATATTTTGGTGGTTCGATCTTGATTTTTGGACGTTGGGACTAGAGGGACTATTGGGTAAGTATCTTCACCTTATTTTCATATATTTTCTGCTAGTTATTGGCCTTAATAGCTGACTTATATTATGGTTTTGATTTTATGTGAAAATACCAAGATCTTGGGGAGAGACTTTAAGGTTTCTGGAATAGGGAGACCTAAGTCCAAATTTGAAGTTCATTAGAGTCTAGGTAAGTGCCTTTTAGATAGTTCAAGATGCTAGGAATGATGAGTAACTAATTTTTGTAATGGATGTTAACTAAGAAATCAATTTTTGGTAAACCAGGATCTCTAGAGAGTTGGGAACTTGTTTTGGCTTCGGAATTAGATGCAATTAAGTGAAGTAATTAGAGTTTCATGTAATTCCTTACATATGTTCCTTGTTAATATGATATTTATTGCCTAATATATTTTTGCTATACTAAACGATTAGTTGGCCACTTGATTATTGTTTTGGACTGTGATCATGTCCTTGGTGAAGTTAACGTGTAGCTGCCACCCATGCCTTGTGTTTTAATTGGGCATTGAGTTGTGATCATACTCATGAATGCATTGAGCCTAGAGTATGCTTAATAGGAAGTTAGTGCCATGGATGGGCCTTTCCTTTTGTTATTGGCCTTTAACATATTGTATGTGATTGCTAGTATGAGATAACAATCATGGGTAAGCCAATTAGTTCATTTGCTAAGTATATTGATCCTTTTGGTATTTTTTGTATAACATGTATCTATGTTGATTAAATTGTATATATATATGTGGAATTTCCTCTGGTTATTGAGATTCACATCTAACCTTGATTCATGAGCTAACAATTTCAGGTGAAGGTTCCTCAATTAAAGAGAAGGAGAAGCAAGTGGATGAGCATCCCTAATTTGAGGTCTTGTATGGGATTTACACTTAGACCATTTTGATTTAGAGTAGATGCTATCCTTTTGTAATTTAACTTGTATACCATCATGATGCACTTACATTGCCAAGTGTAGGTTTTTTTTTGATGTTTTGTAACCAAGAATGAATCTGTTGGGAAGATTGACCTTATATTACTTGTAATCTAATGCATGTACCTAATGTTGATTTGATATGGGTTGTTGTCAATGATGAACCATGGTTATCTACATGAGAGTTTATTCGTGTTATGAAATAAATCACTATGTTGAATATCATTGTGTGTAGTTTCTATTGGAGTATGTATATATTTATATTAAATCTTATGGGAGGAATTGAGTGGAGCCATAGTTAAAATTTGCATGTGAGATTCCCTTAGAGTGAAGAAGGTAGGAATATGTCTAGACAGACCATTGAGACTTGTTCTAGATGGTTTGAGGTCAGTTGATAAGGAAATGTGCATTTAGATATCATTACTTATGGCTTAGGTACCTATAACAACCATAATGTGTAAATTTGCTAATATGTAGTGAGGCTCAATTGATGTGATCCATCCGTAAGTCCCCAACTAATGAGAATTTGTGAGTTGAAGTATATAAGAGTTGGGAGGTCATTAAAATCATGTATTTTGGCTATAGAGGCCTAAAATTCATCTAAAGTTAGTGGCAAATGGTTAGGGAGTGTATAATCAAGAGAACAGGGTTAGAAGGGAGTAGAGTTGCAATTAGGTGTTCTTGAGCTACGACCAAAAATGGAGTTTGGATTAACAAAGGCTAAGAGCACTGTGGCATAAGTTTTTGGGTCATAGCACAACTCAAGAGAAATGGGTTCAAAAGGTTCTTAAGAGCAATCTCTTTATGGCATGAGAAGAGCTCGTTATGGCGAGAGTTGGGCAAAATTCTTGGGGAAGTTACAGTAGGCTCACTTGCCACAACACCACATAAGCTCGTCATTGTGAGAGTTGGGAAATTTTGAATAGTTATGCCTAGGGGAGAACTTCACTATGGTGTGGGGAGTTTGAGTTGTAGCAAGGGTAAGTAAAAATTTGGTTTTGAGTTCTAATAGTGAGTTAGGTTATGACATGAATCCTTAAGTCATGGTATAAGTTCAATATTTTAGTTTTTAGTTCTAGTAGCCAATTCCGCTGTGGCAAAGTTTGTCCAAGTTGCTGCCTAAGACCCCAAATCTCTATTTTAGCCTCTAGGACCTAGTTTTCCTTATGTTAAGGGTAGGTAAAGGTTTGTAAACAATTATATGGGGGGTTTTAATCTTCTAGATCCCACTGTAAATGAATTAGAGAATTGAAATGAGAAATTAGATCTCCTATGAGCTTAGACCTTCTAGTCTTTATGAATAGTGGTCATTAATTATTAAATGGTTCAAATTTCTCCATAAGTTTATTCATTGATAATTAGTATCAACTTTATAGCTTAAGTACTGATTATTAATTGTGTATTTATCCTTAATTAACATTATGAGAAATTAGGGTCATTACATTTGGTATTAGAGCAATGATTTAAGAAATTATATTAGATTTTAAACTTTCTAGGTAGAAAACTTGGCAATTATGATGTATGCATGCTAGGAATAGGAACATTAAGGCTTGGTGATGTTATTTATATCTATGTATACCTATCATAGATGAACTTGTGCTTTGATTTTGCCTTTAACGTTGTAGCTTAATAGGGAGCCTTTGGTTATGCTTATGGCATTATAGAGTACTATGGCTGCATGTCATGAAACTATTGAAATGTTGAGAGAAGTGCAAGAGGCCATGACTACAATGGCTAACTGTATGAGAGAGCAAGTTGAGGCTCATGAGGCCACCATGAAGGCAATGACTAACCAGCTTTAAGAGTAAGTAGAAAGCCATGTAGCCACTGTTCAAGTGCCGCAATAATTATATGAGACTATGAACAAGCAGAATCAGGATGTGCCTATAGGAAACTGGGTTGGTGTAGGTCAAAATCTTGGTGTGGGGCATCAAGGAGGAGATGATGATATCTCAGTTGTATTAGCTAAGTTTAAAAAGGCTGATCCCCCATCATTTTTGGGTGAGTTAGACACTAAAAATATTGAGAGATGGCTAATGCAACTAGAAAAGATTTTTGAAGAGATTTTTGAAGTTATGACATGCACCATCAAGCAAAAGGTTAGGTTGGCCATCTACAAGCTAGAAGGTGAGGTGGAACATTGGTGACAGAGTGCCTTTAGGTTGTTGGCTTCAAAGGGGTACCCTTGACTTGGGAGAGCTTTCAAACTACCTTTGAGAGTAAATACTTTCCACCATCAGTGAGCTGATAAAGAAGTTGAGTTCAATTTCCTTGAACAAGGTGAGATGAATATGGATCAGTATGCAACAAAATTTATCCAATTATCCCATTTCTTCTCATACTTGAAATGGTTTGATGATGAACCCTAAAGGTTGATAAGTTTGAGAGGAGCCTTAAACTTAAATTGAGGGACAAGATTGCACCCTTCTAGATTTGTAGTTTTAATGAGCTGGTGGAGAAATATAGGGTGTCTGAAAGGGCCTTGATGGAGAGTGAAGCCAAAAGAAAGAAAACAATGGAGGGTAAGCGTGATTGAGGTATGAAACCCTTTAGGGGTGGAAGCAAGAAAGGAACTAGTAGTAGTAGTAGCTTATGGGGTAGGAGGCTACTCCTAAGAAATATCCCTTAAAGGAAGAACACAGGATCCCTGAAGAGTATAATGAGTGCCCTATCAACATGTAGCAAGTGCAAGAAGAACCATGGGAGTGGACCATGCCCTGTGTGCTATAATTATGGGAAACCATGACACTATGCATGGACTTGCACGGTGTCACAAGAGTTGGCTACATCCATTAAACCACCTGCATAAGGATGGATGTTTACACTTACGCAATAAGAGGCTAGTAGATCCCTTAGTCTGATATGAGGTACCTTTCTTGTCTATAACCATATTGTAGATGCATTTTTTGATTTGGGTGTAACCCACTTGCTCATCTTATATGACTATATTAAGTGTTTGGGTCTTAATTGTTTCTACCCCTACTAGCTATACTGTGATTACATCCAATACGTGTCTTAATTGTGTTGTACAATTGGATAGTCATTGTACCAACCTTGACCTAATTTGTATCCCTTTGCATGACTTTGATATGATCATTGGCATGGATTGGTTGTCAGCCAATAATGTGATACTTGATTGTAACCATAAAACTATCTCTTTACCTATTGTCCTACCTAAATCTTGTCCTATGACTGGACTTGCTTGTGTGTCTGCTGCTTAAGCTAGGAGGTACCTTAGGCGTGGTTGCCAAGGGTTTCTAGTATTCTTTTCCTTGCATGTTAAGGTTAAGGATGGGTTGGAGGATATACCTGTGATTAAAGAATTTTTAAAAGTTTTCCCTAAAGAGATTAGCAATCTACCCTTGGAGAGAGAGCTAGAATTTTCTATAAATTTAATCTCTTATATGGGTCCAATCTCTAAGGCTTCATATAGAATGGTGCTTGTTGAACTTGTTGAGTTGAAGAGTCAAATAGAAGAATTGTTGGAAAAAAGGTTCATTAGGTTGAGGGTATCTCTATGGGAAGCATCAGTGTTATTTGTTAAGAACAAGGATGGTAGCCTTAGACTTGGTATTGACTATAGGCAATTGAACCAAGTAACCATAAAAAACAAATGCCTTTTGCCTTGAATTGATGATTTACTTGACCAATTAGTCAAAGCATTGGTCTTTTCGAAGGTTGCCTTATATCCAGATACCATTAGCTTAGGGTAAGAGTGGAGGACATACCTAAAACCATTTTTAGGACCCAGTACAGCTATTATGAATTTCTAGTCATGCCATTAAGGTTAACCAATGCCCCTGCTATTCTTATGGACTACATGAATAGGATTTTTAGGCCATACCTTGATTGGTTTGTCATAGTGTTCATTTAAAATATTCTTGTTTATTCTACAAATAGTGAGGGACATGAAGAGCATCTTAGGATAGTCCTTCAGACCTTGAGGAATATCAATTGTATGTCAAATTTAGCAAGTGTGAATTTTGGTTATGAGAGGTGAAGTTCCTAGGTCATGTGATATTGGAACAAGGAGTAGCAGTAGATCTTGGTAAGGTGAAAGCAGTATTAAATTGGGAGAGACCCAAAATAGTAACCAAAATCTATAGTTTCTTGGGTCTAATTGGCTACTATAGAAGGTTTATTAAGGGATTTTCACAATTAGCCATGCCTTTGACCATGTTGACTAGGAAAGTCCAACCTTTCGTGTGGGATACTAAGTGTGAGGATGCCTTCTAGGAACTTAAGAATAGGTTAACCATCACACTTGTATTAGTGATAATTGACCTTAACGAGACCTTTATAGTTTATAGTGATGCATCTAAGAAGGGACTAGGTTGTGTTTTGATGAACAAGGTAGGGTGATAGCTTATACTTTTAAACAACTTAGACCTCATGAGAAAAATTATCCTACTTATGATCTTGAGTTAACTGTTATGGTCTTTGCCTTTAAGATTTGGAGGCACTATCTTTATGGTGTATAATTTGAGGTGTATAGTGACCATAAAAGTTTGAAGTATTTGTTTGACTAAAATGAGTTGAATATGAGGCAAAGAAGGTGAATATAGTTCTTTAAAGATTATGATTTCACCTTGAAGTATCATCTAGGAAAGGTGAATATGGCTGTTGATACCTTAAGTAGGAAATCTATTTATATGGAAAGGATGATACTTAGGGAGCAAAGATTGATTAAAGAATTGAGAGACTTGAATTTGTCCATTTAAGCTTATTCTAGTAGCCTTCTTTTGGGAGAGTTGAGGATATAAAATGACTTTAAGAAAAGAATTAAAAGGCCTAAGAGTTAGATGAGCATTTGGTTTGGATCAGAGAGCAATTGGAGAATGGAAAGGTTAAGGACTTTGACCTATCTAGTGATGGATTAGTGAGATCCTAGGTTAGAGTGTGCATCTCCAAGGATAAGGATATAAGAAACTTAGTACTCTCTGAAGCACATAAGAGTAGGTACACCATGTATTCGAGCACCAGTAAGATGTATAGAGATCTCAAGAAGAGATTTTGGTGGCCTAGAATGAAATTAGCCATAGAGGTTTTTGTAACACCATAATGTATTAACCTTGATTATCCATCTTTTAAGCTTGATTCTATGAAATTCTAAAGAAAAGAGGTAAAACTATGGTATTTTATTACGTTATGCCAGGGGTTTAGATGTTCATACTTCATCTCGTGGGTCCTGTAAACCCATTAATTATATTCTCTACTCAAACTTTATTCATAAAACTCATACATAGTATAAAACAATCCATGAACCACGGATATGAAGCAAAAAACCAGAAAAATTACATTTTTCTCATAGATCCAAAATTGAAAAATTTGACCCCAACTTTGGAAAATCATAATTAATTCTAGAAAAATGAGAATCAATCAAATGATAGCTTTTTGGAAAGCTCTAGATGTTAAAATTTATGTTAAAAATAATTTCAAACCACAATCTCATCATTTGGACCATGTTTGATAATAGAAAAGCTGAAAAGGTCAGACTGCCCAGTGTTTCTAATATAGATTTCTGATATGAACTTCAAAAATTCATAACTAATTCCAAAAAAATCTAATTCAAGAAAAATATATGAATTTGGAAAGATACAAATGTTATTAGAGAGAAAAAAAATACTTCTAGACTAGTTTAGAAACCTTTAGGCCTCGAAAACTGATGGAACAATAGCCAAGGTCGACTGGCATCCTTAATACTAACACAAAATTTTAGAAAATCATTTCTCCCTCCACAGACCTCCAATTGAGGTGCTTCTAGTTGATATAGATAATTGTGAATGTTTAGTTTCTTTCTATAAAATTTCATAGTCATTAGACATCATTTGGCCCATGTGTGATAGAGGTGAAGCTACTGACCATTTGCATAGTGACAATGCCATTTCTATCAAAATTTGTCAACTTTGAAAATTCACAAAAAATTCTCTAGAGTTTCAAATAATATGCACTTTAGCTTCTCAAAATGCTCTAGACAAGACCTATAAGCATGCCAAGTTTCAGACAAGAAGAGGTAATTTGGTCAAATCTTGACATAGCCCTTGAATTTGGCAAATTTGGCACCTTATATGGTTCAAAGTGGGTTCAAATGGCCTCATACATATTCTAGTATACCTTGGGCAAGTTTGAAAGCACTAATACATCACATATGAATTGCCCAAGTAGTCTGAATCATCATGCATCTCAATTTGGCTATTCCACATGCAAGAATACATTAGCATTTGCAAGGCATCAAAGGTCTAAATCTTACATTTGCATTGATTTGGTACCAAATATGGTTTTTATATCATCCATGCATGCTTTTACATTTGCTTCAATTGTTACAACTCAAAAATAATATGTACATAAGTACTTTGACTTTCTATACATCAAAACTATATATAATTAAGCAAAAGTGTCAAGAAATGGCCATTTATGCTTCATGGCCTCCAATCTTTGGCTCTTGAGCTCCACCTAGACCATATGAGATGGAAGAGAGAAGGGGGTGAGATTCATGGAATCTCAATGGCTCATGCACTCATTCAAGGAAGCAATCAAGGCATATAAACATGTTAAAGCATGCAAGTAGGTATCAACCATAAAAAAATCATTCAACACATGATTTACATGCCATGAAAATCATATCAATGCCAAGAATAAGCTCTAGGGACTTTTGGTCTAACCTCACCCTATTTCTGGGATTTTTGGATTAGCCTTACTCTTGGTCTAGGAATTTTTGACTTGGCTTCACTCATCTATAAGATTTTGGCCTTGTCTCACCCATTCCTAGGGGCTTTTGGCTCTACTACACCCATCACAAGGGACTTTTGGCACTACTTTACCCTTTAAGAGCAATTTTCACAACCTAAAATACAAACATATTGGTACTAATACAACCAGGCAACATCCAATGGCATGTCTCACAATACAAGTGCACACATAAACATACAATGACCATCATACATCTAAGAATGCAACAAGAAAGACTGAAGAGCTACCTTGTGTAATGTCTGATTGTCGTTAAATGACAGAAACAGATGCGTTTTTAAAAGCAATTCTCCTGAAATGAATTAGTTAAGGTCCCAAAAAATTTGAGTAACATTTTGGACTCATAAAAATAAGAATACTAGCCTCAAACGGAAGGAAAAATAGACATAGAATGAAGAAACAAATTTTAACAAAAAACCTACGAAACGTAATGACATTTTTGTAATTTTGAGCACTTTTTGGAATTCACATAGGAGGGCTTTTTAAATGAAAATTTTGAGTTCTTCGGGGTTCTCAGAGGCCCTGAAAACCATAGGAAGCCTTGGGACAGTTAAATCCTCTCCGGTGGACGTTTTCCAATATTAGTGCATCTAAACTTTGACGAATTCGTTTGGGAAGGTTTTAGCTTTGATTTGAGTGATTCCAAAGGTATTTTATTAAATTGGGAACCTAAATTTTATAATAGAAAATACGGTTCTCAAAAGGGAGTTAAAACAAAGGAGAAACAAAAATGCAAAGAATGAAGGGAAAAATTGAAATTTTTGAAAAAGTCACTTTTTCCTACCTATAAATAGGTGGCGCCTCACACTCTCCCTCATTTAGCTTTAGATTTGTAACACCATATATTTATAGCTTTCTTTTTATCATTTCTAAGTCTCACATGATGAATTGCACAAAAGGGAATGGAAAAATGACATTAAAATAATGCCTTATTTCGCGTTGCGTCACGTATGAAAGTTCCATTCGATGTCACAAGGACCATATGAGTTCATACATCACATTATCATATTTAATTATATACATACAACTTATTTGCATCACCAAAATTAGCCCACAACTCGTGGAATTCAAAAGGGAACATCAAATTCACTCTATTATTTTCGGCCAGAATTTCAATTTTTTTGCCACAACTTTGGAAATTCATAACTAAATCTAAAAAAATTGAAATCATACATTCTTGGCCATTATGGAAAGCTACACATGTATAATGTATGAAAAAAATGTGTACATGCTAGGAAACATAACACAGGAAGCGTTTGACATGCGAAAAGGGGCAAAGGTTCAGACAGCTACTGGTACTAATGCAAGTGTCTGCTATAAATTTTGAAAATATCCAATTAATTCCAAAAAACTTCAATCCATTCAAATTATACCAATTTGGAAAGCTATGAATGTTAAGTTTATGGTAAAAATAGGTTTAGACCATAGAAAGCACGTTTAGCTACTGAAATTTAATGGAACAGTGACTCAGGTCGTGCTGTGCTACTGTTACTGTTCCAAAAATTCAAAAATTCATATCTATTAGCTTAGACCTCCAAATGAGGTGCTTCTAGTTGTTACAAGTCACTATTAATGCCTAGTTTCTACTTACAAAATTTCGTAGCCATTGGACCATGTTTGCCCCTTGGATGACACAATTTCACAACTGACCAAATGAACAGTACTGGTGCAAATCCGAAATTTTGATGCCAACTTTGAAAAATCATAGAACATTCCACAGACCTCCAAATGACCTGATCTTTAGCTTGACAAAACGCTCTAGGCAAGAACTAAGGGCATGCAAAATTTCAAGTCAAGAAGAGGTAATTTGGTCAGACTTTACCATAGCTTAAGATTATGGCAATTTGGTTCCAATAAAGGGGCAAATTTGTTTCAAATGGGCCATTCATTGTTCCACACACATTTGAGCAACTTAGAAAGTATAAATATAGCATAAATAAGTCCCTCATAAGGTTTGAATCCTCATACAACTCAATTTTACCATGCCACTTCTATATACATACATGCATAAGTAAGCTCTCAAGTGGCCAAAATACACAATTCTATACATTAAACTCTATTCTTGATACACACACTGACTTTGTGATGACCCTAACTTCTAATCCCAGTAATTATGGTTAAATACACATTTAATAATTAAAGATCAAGGTTTGGAGTCATTACAATCAATTACATTAACAAAATATAGGGAAATTTGAACCTTGATGTTATTAGGGCCATCCATTAAACAACCATAAATGGGAACATAAGAAAAAAAAGGTTTATACCATCATTAAAGGTCTGTGATTCACCTATGTATTGATTGCTACACACAAGAACCTCCCACAAGTGTTCCTATATCATTTTCTAGCATTAGCATTAATGAAATTAGGGTTTCTAGGTCAAAGGTGGGAGTTTGGGGACCTCCGCCGCGGCTAAGTTAGGTCTTGGAACTCAAAAACTAAGTTTTTAACTTTGCGCCGCGGCCCAAACCTTTTGTGCCACGGCTAAGTTACTTTCAGGAATCATTGGGTAACTTTCTTGACTTCGCCGTGGCGAGTTGGATTTGCGCCGCTGCCAACCTACGTGGCGCCGCGACGAGTTTTGCTACTGTACCTCCTTAATTAATTTCCTCGACTCGCGCCGCGGCAGGACTTATTGTGCCGCGGTGAGGTTTCATTCTGTCACCCTCCTGGGGGATTTTTTTCGCTCTGCGCCACGGCGCCTCTCGCCACTGTCACTATTCATGCCGTGGTGAAGCCTTCCTAGCCGCGGCGTGACTCTCTCTTGTAGCAATATCTCCTACATTTCATCCCCTACACTCTAATTCTCTTCCTAAGGGCACCCTAGGACCACTTTCCCTCATTGTATGTCGCTCTAATGGTATTTATCTACTTTATTTACCCAATTATTCTACCATTATCAACTCAACACTCAAGTACTAATTCTCACTCACCTAACCACCATATGTCACCCTTTTCATGGGTTAATGACAGCAAGGATTCATATACTATCACCAATTAACATCTCATACACATTTTGATAGAGGTTTCATGCATCAATAATCCATCTCAATATCTCAAGGGTTACATTTCAAATGATAAGCCATATTATAGTTCAACAGAGTTTACAGCAGATATCATAAATCCATACATCAAATACCAAATTAAGGGGGGGTCTAACCCCGCAATACATACATTCTCAGTGATCAAAATATGAAAGCCTACACTTCGCAATATAGATACATGATGATGCTATACAAGACTTAACAAAAATTAGCATCTATCCTACTACACCCAGACCAAGTGTAGCTTCCCACACTAGGCCTCAGCTCATGGATGTTCATCCACTTGCTTGCTCTTATCCTTACTCGAGAAACCTTCACCTGAAATAAATCCCATAAAATGGGGTGAGATACAAATCTCAGTAACCAAGGAAATTTCATCATATAATCCAGTTTAATTAACATATATGTATGAATAAAAATCATATCAATTATCTCAGCAAATGAAACAATTAGGCTATCATGATTACTATCCCATACTAGCAATTATATTTTAACTTGTTAAAGGTCATTAACACTGGGAGAGGCCCGTCCACGGCACCTACTCCCCATTGAGTATAATCAGGGCTCAGTGCATCTGGGGTTTGATCATAACCTGGTGCTCGATCGAAGCACATGCACGGGTGGCAGCTGCACCACAGCTCCACCATGGACTCACAAGGTCCAATCACAATACAACAGATAGCCAACCAATTCATTCAATATTTCAAATCATTTATATACAACAAATATGAAATTAAATTAGATACATGCATAGAATTAATGTAAACCCCGGTTACCTCACTTGTGGACAACTTGCAACAGCCACCAATGGTATAAAAATCCCTATAACCATAACATCAGAAAATTACCACTCTAATTCATCATTAACAGTAGCAGTAAGTACCCAAGGAATTTAAATGCTAATAACTACCTGAAAAACACTTACTCAATCACCACAAATCTCCAAATTCGGATTGAGTATGTTCTTTACCAGACTTTCGCTATATCACTCAAATTCCTAAGCAAATTCGTACATAATTAATACCCATTTTATAAATCGACTATGGGGGTCTCAAATTAACAAAGAAAGAATTAAAATGGAGGGTTTATGCTTACCTAATGTTAGCCCTAACCTCAACCTACGAATTTCACCAAGAAAATCCCAAATAACCACATTTCAGATTTTGGGTAAGGTGAAAATTCTCCAAATGAAAAACTAATCAGACCAAATTAAAGAGAAAGATGAGGGGATTAAGTTGTATAACTATTACCTTGGCTGAATCTTACTCTAAATATGAGAAAATGCAGAATCCTTGCCCCCAACCCTAGCCTCCTTCTCAACCTCTGAATTTTGCTTCTTGAGTTTCAGCAAATGAGAAAGTGGCTGAAGCATTAGGGTTTTAGGTGGGTTTAAGTTGGGTCAAAGATGGGTCATGGGTTGCTCCAAGGTCCAACTCCAAATGGGCTTCAGACTTTAGCTTGTTGGGCCAGTTTTAAAGTATTGGGTTGCAGAATTTTATTAGGCCAGTTCTTATACATTGGGTTGCTGAAGTTTAATTAGGTTTGGGCCAAGTTTGAAGGGCTTAAGGGTTTGGGTCTGCACAAGGGTAATTGGGCCACTTATAAGAGTCTATACAAGGTGGATCTTGGGCCTCTATCACATTAAATTGGGTTGGGTCTACACCTAACTCATTGGGCCTCCATTAGCCTCTTATCATGATTTATTAATTTGAGCCTAAATAAGGTTTCTATCCTAATTAATTCTCAAACCTATATTAATAATTTATCTCTTTAAAATTTCTATTCACTAACTTGCCCAATTATCCTCTATTAATTATTTTTAATTACTCTAAATCCATGATTAACACCTTAATTAATTTTAGGGTGTTACAGACTTTACATAGTTTTACACTTGTTCAAAGTGTCATGGCTCAAAAATAACATATACATATATTCTTTGACATTCTAATACATCAAAACTAGTAAAATGTGCCAAGACATGGAGATTTAAGCTCCTTGGCCTCCATCCTTTGGATCTTGGACTCCACCTAAATCATGTGAGATGAGAGAAAGGAGGGGGTGGGATTCATTGAACCTCAATAGCTCATACACCTATCCAAGCACATTTTCAAGGCATACAATATGTCAAAGCCACAAGTATGCAATCAATCAATTCATAAAGCATTCCACTTTCACATTTTTGTGTCACAAACTCATGTCAAGCATAAGAATGAGCTCTAGGGACTTTTGGTTTGGCCTCACCCTATTTCTAGGACTTTTAGATTGCCTCACTCTTGGTTCTTGGGACTTTTGACTTAGCCTCACCCATCCAAGGGACTTTTGGCCTTGTCTCACCCATGCCATGAGACTTTTGGCATCTACTCACCTATATTAAGGGACTTTTGGCACTACCTCACCCTTGTGAGCCAATTCCACAATTCAAAGACATTCAAGAAAGCATATTGATACCAAAATAGCAACATAGCATCAAGTGGCATGTCTCAAACATACAAATATACACACAAGCACACAATGACATATATGCAACAAGAAAATGCAACAAGAAAAGGTGGAGAGCTACCTTGGGGCAAATTCAAGTCTTACTTTGCTTGTTCCTTCTCCTTTTTGGTTCCACACATACAAGGAGGTGGGGTTGGATTTCTTTGGCCTATTCACAATAAACAACACTAAATTATACTCTTGGAACAAGTTCTAACACCCAACTCACTCTTAAGACTACACTTTGTTCTATTTGTTACAATATGGTTCCATTAATGACCTAATGAAGCAACTACCACAAGTAAAATTCTTAGTTCCATTCTCTTGCCATATTTAGACCTCTTGACCTCATTTAAGGTCCTTGAAGCCATCATACACTCACTTTCACACACCTAGGTCCATGTTGCTTCATAAGGTTACATTATGGAAGCCATTGCCTCATCTCCCAACCTAAGGCTTCTAAATTTTTTCCAAGGGTTTCTCCTATCTTCTTTTATCATATAAGTCCCAAATCAAGCTTGGAACTCTTTGAAACATCCCCTAGCTATCTCTAAGGGTTTTGATCGATTTATGCCTCCATTAAAGACCTATGGAGTTTGAGATTTTTCCTTGATAGATGGGGCACTTGGGAGGCTCCTTAGGAGTCTTAGAAACTCAAAAAAACACTCACATATGATGGGGAAGTCTTAAATCAACCCAGATTTTAAACTATGTTCAAGCACCCGACACTTTTTCAGCATGAAATTCAATGGCTTTTACTTGCTTCCAATGATAGATTCTTCATCCTTGCACTCCAAAACCTCTAATCCTTCCATAAATTGGACAGAAAACAGCCCCTAAGAAGTGGGCTCATGGTGGCCAAATTCGTGCAAGAGGAAGGGGGAGGAAGAAACTACCAAAGAATGGAAGTTTTACCTTGTTTTCTTGCTTCCTTTGGCTTGTTCTTCCACTTGGTTGGCTTACTCCCTCAAGTTTCAAAATTTCCCTCTTTGTTATGCCCCCAAAACAGCACCAAACTTTCTATTAAAACCATAGAAAGAAAGCTTGGAAGGAGAGGAGCAAGTTTTAAGAAGGAAGGATATGGAATTTCTTAAAGTTTCTTACCTTTTTCTTGAATTTCTTCCTCCAAAATCTTCCTCCTCTTGTGCACCTAAGAAGCTGGAGTTCTCCTCTGCAATTGGGCAGAAGTAAGTCGGTTTAGAGAGGGGGAGGCAGAACGTGGCATATAAAGAAGAAGAAAGAAGCTTCCTTTAACACTATAATGCCAATTTTGCCCTTCGTTCTTAGCATTTTTGTTTCTCCTTCGTTTTAGCTCCTTTTTGAAAACTGTCTTTTTTATTATAAAATTTACATTCCAAATTTAATAAAATTCCTTTGGAATCACTCAAATTGGAGCTAAAACCTTTTTGAACGAACCGGTCAAAGTTTGGATCAACCGACATTGGAAAGACTACATTTGAGGGGCTTTACCAGTCCCAGGGCTTCCCATGGTTTTTGGGGCCTCTGAGAACCATGGGCAACTCAAAATTTCCATTTAAAAAGCCCTCCTAGGTGTTTTTCCAAAATTATATTTATTTACAAAAATGCCACTAGCCTTTCGGCAAATTTTTTGAATTACTTCGGCCCCAGTTTCTGGGCAACTCAAGAACTCAAATCCTCATTTTCTATTATTTAACATTTTATCCAAATTTTATTTGGCCTTAAATCACTCATCTCAGGGGACTTACTTTTCAAACCGGCCCATTTCTGTGTTGTTACAACATATCGGGCGTTACAAGATTATTCTGCCCTAAATCAGAAGAAAAACCCTAGGAGAGAGGTGCACCAAAGGAGGAAGAAGAAGAGAAGAAAATCCAAGCTTAAGGTATGTTTCCATGGTAGTTTTTTATGCTTTTCTTCATCCACACCTCCTCTCCTCCCTTTTCCTTTGTTTCCTTTGATTAAAATGAAGTTTATCAATCTAATTCAAGCAAGAAACTCAAGAGAAATTTCGGATTTGGAGAGAAGAGCTTGGAGAAAGCAAGATACAAGCAAAAATAAGCAAGGAAACTAGGTAAAATTTCATCTTATGGTTGATATCTTCACCCACCCTTCTTCTCCATTTCGCCTAACCCTAGGAGCCATGGGAGGATATGATTTTTTTGCCCAACCAAGCATGAATCTTTGGTATTTGAGAGAGAAGAACAAGAATATGCAAAGGAAATAACAAAATAACCATTTATTTTCAAGATGCAAATTCTAGGGTTTTGTGTGCACCTTCCTAAATTTGATTTTATATGATGATTTCTAGTCCTAATTAAGAGTTTAAATAAGCTCTTAAGATCCCTAAGATGCTCCCCACGTGCTTCCTCCTTCAAGAAAACTAAACAAATTCCAAGGAAGCCATTAAGTTCCATAGTCTCGGCCAAAATGAGATTCCATAGCTAGGGAGAGATTTAAATTTTTTCAATCCTATTTTTGTGTCATATATGATGAATGAATATGAGAGGAGGCCCTGGAAAAAATTTAGAACTCATGAAAAGTGAATTGGTGCCTTAAGTTCCATATTATAACCTAAAGAAGCAATATATAGTTAGGCTCTTTATTTTAATTATGTGATGACTCCAAGAGGCTTAAAAGGAGTCAAGAATCATATTTAAAAGAAAAGAATGGAGCTTAGAAATTATTTGAGGGGTGTTGCTTCATTAGGTGCATTTATGGACCATAATGGAGCTTATAGCATAACCAAGTGTCTAAGCAAATTGTGTGGCCTTAGAATTTGTTTTATGAACCTAATTGGCTTCCATAAATTATGTTTAGGCCAAGAGAAACATTCCTCACACTTTTATGTGTGTGTAGCCAAAAGAGGAGGCTTGAAATCCAAGAAAAAAGTGTGCGATTGTATACAAGGTAGCTCTCTCCACCTTCTCTCATGTATGGATGTGTGTTTAGCTTGTCTTAGAATATGTGTATGTGTATTTTCAAACCATGAAAAGTATGCTAGTATAATTTTATATACCATGATTTCATGATGACATATTATGTTTCTAAATAATGTTATGATATTTGTTGAGTTTGCTTGAGTGTGGTGAGGCCAAGGACTCTTATCCATGGTAAGGATGAGCCAATAACACTTAAGATTGGTTGAGACATAGCAAAGAGGCTCCCAAAAGCAAAGTGGGCTCTCAAGAGAATAGTTGAGTCTAAGAATCTCTTTAAGAATGGGTGAGGCAAGTCCAAAATTCATGAGAAAAAGTGTGAGGCCAAACTTTTGAATGTTTTGTATAACTTATTCACATGCCAAGCTTGCTTATTGAGTGTTCATGACTTCCATGATATCCATGTATGCATTTTTAAGGCTTGCTTTGCATATATTATGTATGATTGAATGAGAGATGAGCTATTGAGATTCTTTGAATCTCATTCCCTCCTCTCCAATGATCTCACATGCTAGGTGGACCAAGTGGACAAGGTAATGGAAGCCAACCACCTTGAAGGAAAGAATTTGACAACCAAGTGTTTGAGTTTTGTCACTTTAAGGCCATATTTGTGTCAATTATTGTAATCCAAGGATGTATATGGTCCATGACCTCTTGGACATGTATAATTATAAGCATATGTAATGTATAAATGAATGGATATGGTATGTGAACCCTAGAATATAAATTGGGTATGTAATGCAAGGGAAAGTTTCTTGAAGGTTGGATGTGTATGTGTATAATTGCATGTGATATGGCCAAAATGATAGGCGTGGAGTTTAGAACCATTTGGGCAGCTCATACAAGTCCTAAATGTGCTTTTTAGACTTGCCCAAAAGGTGCCAAAGCCAAAGGAAAGCTATTTGACAATTTTGGTACCCTATATGGAGCCAAAATTGACCATGATGGAACCATATATCATTTTTTAGCCAAATGAGCTTTTATTGATTTGAGATTTGGGATGAAATTAGGTCCCATTGAGAGATTTTTGGGAAGCTAAAGATCTTAATTTTTGGAGGTCTACAAAATATTTGATGAATTTTCAAAGTTGACATTTTCTTTAATTTTGGTTTGCTGCACTATTTATTTGGTCTGAAAATGAAATTTGTCACACAAGGCTCAAATGATGTCCAATTGCCACAAAATTTTATACAAAGAAACTAAACATTCACAGTGACTTGCAAAAACTAGAAGCACCTCAATTGGATGTTTAGAGAGGGAGATATGAATTTTTGAACATTCCTTCTAATATCAAGAGTTTTACCTTACTTGAGTTACTATTCTACCAAATTTCCAGGTTTGGGCATGATGAACTGGTCTAGAGATATTTTTTCTCTCTAGTTAACATCTATAGATTTTCATATTGATATCATTTATATAGATTGGATTTTTTTGGAATTAATTGGACATTTTGAAATTTTGCTGCAGAAATTTATAATAGCATCATAAGGCAGTTTAACCTTTGGACCTTTTTGGATGTCAAATATCCTCTGTGATAGATGTTATGGTCTAGAAATATTTTTATATGAAGTAGACATCTGTAGCTTTCCATAACAACCAATAATGCATGATTTAGAATTTTCTAGAATTAGTTATGATTTTCCAAAGTTTGGATTGAAAAGAGGCAAAGCTGGCTGAAAATAATTGTCCATGTTTTGTGCTTCATTTCGGTTTTCTTCAGATGTGAGCCACATTTTATGATGAAAATGAGTTTTATCAATGTAATTAAATATGAGAATGTATATTATGAACTCACATGGTCCACATGACACTGATAAAAAAATTTTCACACAACGTAATGCAAGAAATTGTATTATTTTAACTCTTTTTCCTGGCTACTTCATGGGAATTATGAATATGAGACATGTAAATGTTTTGATATGAGTTAGAAATATATGGTGTTATGTAACACCATAAATTTCTTGCCTTGTCTCATGCTACTTCTAAGTCTCATGCCATGAATTATACAAGAATAAGAGAAGATAACATTAAAATAAGGCATTTGCTTGCATTGCGCTATGTATCAATTTTTCTTTCAGAGTTTCGTGGGCCATATGGGCACACACTATACTTTCTTATATTTAATTACATTAATAAAACTCCTTTTCATCACAAAATCATACCCACAACTCATGGAAACCGAAATGGAGCATGGAATATGAAGGTTCATTCTCGGCCAGAATTGCTCCACTTTCTGATCAAACTTTGGAAAATCATAACTAAATTTAGAAAAATAAAAATCATGCAATATTGGTAATTTTGGAAATCTTAGGATGTATATTTACACCAAAAATATTTCTAGACCATAACATGCATCACAAGGGACGTTTGACATCCAACATTGTCCAAAGGTCCGACTAAATTCTGGAACTGTAATAGAATTCTGTAAAAAACTTTGAAAATATCCAATTAATTACAAAAAAATCCAATCCATGCAAATGATACCAATCTAAAAATATGTGGATGTTAACTAGAGAGAAAAAATATCTCCAGATCAGTTCATTAAGCTCAAACCTCAGAATTCAATGGAACAGTACTTCTGGTAAGACAATATTTACTGATACTGGATAGAAACTTCAAAAATTCATATCTCTCTCTCTAGACCTCCAAATGAGTGCTTCTAGTTGCCATGAGTCACTGTGATTGTCTAGTTTCTTTGTATAAAATTTCATAGCAATTGGACATCATTTGGGCCTCGTGTGATAGAATACAAATTCGAACCAAATGAATAGTGTAACAAACTAGAAACTATGAAAATTGCCAATTTTAAAAAATTATCAAATATTCTATAGACCTCTAAAAATTATGATTTTTAGTTTCTCAAAAATCTCTCAATGATACCCATTTGCATGCCAAATCTTAGATCAAGACTAGCTCATTTGGCTAAAAAGTGATATAGGGTTCTATTATGGTCAAATTTGGCTCTATATGAGGTACCAAATTTGTCAAATAGCCTTCCCTTGGTATTGGCACCTTTTGGGCAAGTCTAAAAGCATATTTAAGACTTGTGTGAGCTGCCTAAATGGTCCCAAATCTCATGCATCTCATTTTGGCCATTCAACCCACACTTATGCACATCTTCATCAAACTTCCACATTGCACACTTTGGTATTATATACTCAAAATAAATGCTAGAAGTCATACATCATATCCATACATTTAAACATCACATAATAGCATAGTTGTACATGTCTTAAGGGTCATGGTACATTTACATCATCATATACATCATGTGGTACAATCATGGTCTTAAAGTAGCAAAAGCTAAACATATGATTGTTAATCTCCTTCCTTTAGTGTCGTTGGCTCCCATTAGCATATCCACTTGGCTCACCCAGCATGTTAGATCATTAGAGAGGAGGGGATGAGATTTAAAGAATCCCAATAGCTCATCTCCCATTCAATCATACATAGTATGTGCAAAGCAAGCTTCATAAATGCATGCATGGAGAAAATGGAAGACATGGACATTTTAAAAGCAAACTTAGCATGTGAATCAATATACAAGACATTCAAGAGCTCACCAAGTATTTGGATTGGCCTCACACTTCTCCTAATAGATTTTAGACTTGCCTCACCCATTCTTTGAGAGCTTTGGACTCAACCATACTCTTAGGAGCCCACTTTACCTTTGGGAGACTTTTTACTTTGTCTCAACTAAGCTCAAGTGTTCTTGGCACATCCTCACCAAAAGGGAAGAGTTATTGGCCTCTCCATACTCAAGTAAACTCAAGCATACATCATATACTCATTTAGAAACATAACATGGCATAAAGAGTCATAGCATATAAAGGCATGCTAGCATACTTGTCATAGCTTGAAAATACACATACAAACATTCTAAAACAAGCTAAACACACATCCATGCATGAAAGAAGGTGGAGAGAGCTACCTTGTATACACTCACACACTTTTTCCTTGGAATTCAAGCCTCCTCTTTCGGCCACACACTCAAAAATTGGTGGAGATAGTTTCTCTTGGCCTTGATACAATTTATGGGAGCTAATTAGGTTCACGAAACATTCTCTAAAGCCATACAACTTGCGTAAGTACTAGATTGCTCTATAACCCCCATTATGGTCCATAAATGCACCTAATGAAGCAACACCCCTCAAATAGTTTTTAGGCCTCATTCTTTCCTTTCAAATATGACTCTTGAATCCTTTTAAGCCTCTTGGAGTTATCACACCATTAAAACAAAGGGCCTAGCATCATGTTGCTTCTTTAGGTCATAATATGGAACCTAAGACACCAAATCACTTTCTATGAGTTTTAAATTTTTTCCAAGGCCTCCCTTCACTTTCATTCATCAAATATGACTCAAGAATGGTCTTAGAAAAATTTAAAACTCTCCCCCACTACAAGAACCCTCTTTGGCCAAGACTATGGGCTTCCTTGGCCTTCTTGGAGTTCTCTTAGTTTTCTTGAAGGAGGAAGCTTGTGGGGAGCATCTTAGGTGTCTCAAGAACTCATTTAAACTCTTAATTAAGCCTAGGAATCATCATACAAAATCAGAATTTGAAAGGTGCACTAGAAATCCTAGGTTTTGCATCTTGATTTCTAATAGCTTTTTGATAATTCCCTTTGCATATTCTTAATCTCCACACCCTTTTTCCTTAGATTCATGCTTGGTTATGCCTAAAAATCATCTCCTCCTAGGGTTTTCTCAAGTGGGGCGAAATGGTGGAGAAGGGAACCAAAAATGACAACCATAGGAAGAGAAATTACCTTGTTTTCTTACTTTTTCTCACTTGAATCTTGTGTTCTTTGAGCCCTTCTCTTCAAATCCGAATTTTCCCCTCAATTTCTCCTTTAAAATAGATCCATATACTTCATTATAATCATAAGAAATAAAGGAGAATGAAGGAGAAGAGGTTTGGAAGAAAAAGAGCATGAAAAACCATGAAAATCCATACCTTTCTACCTTGAATTTCTCCTCCTTTTCTTCCTCCTCTTGTGTGCCTCATCCCCTAAGGTTTTTCTCTGATTTTAGGCAGAACATGATCGTGCATAATGAAGGGAGAAGAAGGGTGCATCATATATATAGGTGGGAATAAGTTACACTTTTCAAAAATTTTCATTTTGCCCTTCATTCTTGGCATTTTCATTTCTCCTTCGTTTTAGCTCCTTTTTTAGAACCGTCTTTTCCATTATAAAATTTAGGTTCCCAATTTAGTAAAATACCTTTGGAATCACTCAAATTAGAGCTAAAACCTTCCTAAACAAATTCATCAAAGTTCGGGCACATTGACATTGGAAACGTCCACTAAAGGGGCTTTAGCTGTCCCAGGGCTTTCCATGATTTTTAGGGCCTCTGAGAACTCTAGAAAACTCAAAACTTTTATTTAAGAAGCCCTCCTCTGTGAATTTCAAAATTTACTCAAAATTACAAAATTGCCATTACATTTCGTAAGCTTTTCATAAGAAATTGTTTCTTTGTTCTAGCTCCATTTTTCTTTCCGTTTGAGCTTGGGATTCTCATTTTTAGGAGTTTAAAATGCTTCTTAATTTTTTTGGGACCTTAACTACTTCATCTTGGGGGATTTCCTTTTGTATCCGGTGAATTTTGTTTGTTTACAGAGAAATCGTACATTACGTTTCTCACGTTTTCTCTAGTTTTTAGAGAATCAGATGTTACATGTTACACCTTGGCTCTCAAATACAATTCTTCTCTTTTAATTTCTCTTTTCCCTTCTCGGCCTCATAACCACAACAAGATAGAGTTTGATCTCTTTGGCCTAGTGACAACACATAACATGTAATTACTCTTTTGGAATAAGCCAAAGCATCTGTAACACCATATATTTTTGGCTCAATTCATAATATTCCCATGCTTTACATCATACATTTCATGAAAGAGCAAGAAAAAGGAGGTTAAAATAATGCATTTCTTAGCGTTGCGTCGCGTATAAAAGTTCCATTCAGTGTCACGTGAATCATGTGAGCTCATACATCACATTCTTATATTTAATTACATGAATAAAAATCATATGCAACACCAAAAGTGGCCTACATCTCGTGGAAACCAAAAAGAGGCATAAAATACATATATTCATTTTTGGATGGAATTTTCTCATTTCTATCACCAACTTTAGAAAATCATAACTAATTCTAGAAAAATAGAAATCATGCATTCTTAGCCATTATGGAAAGATATACATGTATAATTTATGATAAAAATATGTTTAGATCATAACATCTAACAAGAAGATGTTTGACATTAAATATTGTCTAGAGGTCTGGCCGTCCAATAGTGCTATTATAGAATTTTGCAGCAAATTTCAAAAATGTTCAATTAATTCCACAAAAATATAATCTATGCAAATAATACCAATCTAGAAATTTATGGATGTTAGATATAGGAAAAAAATAACTCTAGACCAGATCAGACATGTCCAAACCTCAAAACCTAATCAAACAATACCTAAGGTCAGTTGAAGTACTTAATATTGGATAGAATCTTTGAAAATTCATATATCTCTCTCTAGACCTCCAAATGAGGTGCTTCTAGTTGACACAAGTCATTGGGAATGTATAGTTTCTTTGTATAAAATTTTGTGACAATTGGATATCATTTGGGCCTTGTGTGATATATTTCATTTTTGGACCAAGTGAACTATGCATTAGACCAAAATCAGAATTTTTGCCAACTTTGAAAATTCATCAAATATTTTCTAGACCTCTGAAAATTCTGTTCTTTATCTTTCTAAAAATCTCTTAACAAACTTTAATTTCATGCCAAATCTCAGATCAAGAAGAACTTATTTAGATAAAAAGTAATATAGGGTTCCAATATGGTTAATTTTGGCTCCATATAGGATACCAAAATATCCAAATAGCTTTCCTTGAGGTTTGATACCTCTTGGGCAAGTCTAAAAGTATAATTAGGACTTGTGTGAGCTGTCCAAAGGGTCCCAAACCTTATGCATCTCATTTTGGCCATTCCACTTCCATTTATACATATACTTTCATAATGGAAACTTGCCAATACATAACCAAAATGTGCATATCTATACATACAACTTGAACTCTCATTCATACATGTACATTAGTATAATTACATATGTTTAAGAGGTCATTGGTCATATACAACACTAGATTATAATATTTGCTACTTGTGTGGCCTTAAAGAGGAAAAAATCATGCTCTTGAATGTCATACTCTTATCTTTAAGGTAGTTGGCTTCCATTACCTTGCTCACTTGGTCCACCTAGCATGTTAGATTATTGGAGAGGAGGGGATGAGATTCAAAGAATCCCAATAGCTCATCTCCCATTCAATCATACATAAAAGATGTAAAACAAGTCTTATAAATACATGCATGGCATGTGAACATGTGCAATCATTCAAGGAGCATTCTTAGCATTTGAAAAAGTCATACATAGCATACAAAGGCTTGCCAAGCAAGTGGATTGGCCTCACCCATTTACTTATGGATTTTGGACTTGCCTCACTTGTTCTTTAAGAGGTTCTTGGACTTAACCATGCTCTTGGGAGTCAACCTCACTTTTGGGATACTCTTTACTTTGTCTCAACCAATCTTAAGGGTTCTTCGCTCATTCTCACCATGGTTAAGGGTTCTTGGCCTCACCATACTCAAGCAAACCAAAGCAAACATCATAAACATCATTTGAAAAATAGAATGTATCATCATGGTACCATGGAGTTAGAGCTCATGCTAGGATATTTTTCATGGCTTGAAATACATATACACACATTCAAATACAAGTAAAGCAAGCAATCATGTATGAAAGAAGATGGAGAGAGCTACCTTGGAAGCAAACACACACTTTTCTTCTTAAATCGAGGCTTCCTTTCTCAACCTCACACACACAATGGTGTGGGAATGATTTCTCTTGGCCTAAACACAATTAGATTCATGGAATTAATTCTAAGGCCACACAACTTGCTTAAACTCTAGCTTAACTCATTGACCCCTTTATGTTTCCAAGAAAGTGCCTAATGAAGCAACACTCATCAAATAAATTCTATGCTCCATCCTTTCATTTCAAATATGATTCTTGACTCCTTTTAAGCCTCTTGGAGTCATCACACAATTAAAAAGCCTAACTACATGTTGCTTCTTTAGGTTATATTATGGAATATAAAGCACCATCTTACTTTCTATGGTTTCTAAATTTTTTTTAAGGGTTCCCCTCATATTCATTCATCATCATATATGACTTAAAAGTGGGCTTAGAAAAATTTAAAATTATCTCTAGCTATGTGATAAAGGCTATTTTCATATATTTTATTTCCTTTAATTTAGATATTTTGATGAATAACTATGGCATAATAAGTTTTATTAGGTGAAGAATTGATTTTAATAGCACTTTTGCACTTTAGAAATTTATTTACAAAATTAATGAATTTAATGCATAAATTTATCTTAAATAATTTTCCCACTCTTTTATGCAGAATTTCAATGGGTAATTAAAGCTTGAATGGTAAATTAATTTGCCGAAGGGATGAGCTTCAAGTGTACATGTGTGCTACTAGAGAGAAGGCTTCATTTACTATGATAATTACAGGAAAACACATAACACTCTTCTCTCAAGTTCATCCACATTCTTTAATCACATTTGCTATTCTAATGTGCAGGACAACACAAGAGACAACACAAGACTCACATGCACAGTAGCAGAATTAAGAAGCATGAAAAATATATGAATTTTGCTACGGGTTTGGAGAAAGGAGAAGGAACAAGAAGCCATCCCAGCTCTTTCATTCATATCCATGCATATACAAGTTGCTAATGTAAGAGAAGTCTCGAGTTTTATGTGAGAAGAGGCATAGAGATTAACATGTAATACACTACATAAAGCTAGAGTTGAACAAAGAGCCACAGAATGTATGAAGAAGAAGCTTGAGAGGAAGAAGAATGAGGCAGCTCACATGTGAAGAGAAAGAAGGCACAAAGCCACAGGTTACAGCACATACAAGAAGCTACGTGGATGATGTAAATCGCATGAGAAGTAGAACAAAGCTTAAGAGCACGAGGAGCATAACAGAGGCAGCATTGAGGGGAAGAAGGTCTAAAATGCATAAGAAGTTCAGGCTGAAGTAAACATAAATAGCACGTGGAGATTGGCTAGAAGGAAACACATGGAGAAGAAGAAGGCTTGAGAGAAAAGAAGAAAGTAGCTGTAGGTGGAAGACACACTTGAATGTAAAACTACACATGAAACTTGAGAAGAAGCATAAGTTGGAGCTTAAAGAAGAGGTAGCTGGTGTGAAGAGGAGATTGCATGGAAAATATTTGGAGTAACAAATGAAAGAGAAGTCCACGTAAGATGAAGCAATAAGCTAGAGCTGAGAGCAAAGGATGCAGCAGCCATTTACACATTCAGCTCCACCATATTAATACACACATGCATGACATGTGAACACAAGGAAGCCACGTCATTCATGAGCTCACATCCAGAAGCTTGCACGAGTTAGAAGAATTAAGCTATAGCCTGATTAAGGAAGCACGTGATTTTTAATGAAGGGTGCTAGATCCATTCATCCAGGAGAGCCATGCAATTCCATCGTATTAGTCTAGCAAACACATCATCAAATAAGAGAGAATCCATTGTCATTTTTTAGCCATTGAATAAAAATACACACTACATCTCACCCTTTCATTAAGAGAGGCTGGGCATGTGAAAAACAAATGAAACATGTAAGGCTGAATAAAATACATTCGGGCAGAGAGCATCGAGGGGGTGACAATTCATCCCATTGTCTCGTTCCTCCATTCACAGCCACCACGTCATATCCATTTCATCTATCTCCCTCCATTTTTCTTCCACATCAATGAAGCATTAATTTCTCTTATGGTTAGCTAGGAGGAAGGCTCTTAAGTTCAAGCTTGAATCTAAGGATTAGAAAAGGATTTTTGGCTAAGATTTTTATCTCTTTCTACACTTTTTTATTTTCTTGTACATGCTTGGTTAAGATGTATCAGATTAGGATTGGTGTAGTTTGTAATTAGTGACTGGTTAGGCACTAATTAGAAGAGTAATTAATGTTTTAATTGATTAATTTTAGTACTGGATTTTCATTTTCCTACCATTTTCCAAGTGTGCAATCAAGGTATTTGATGATATGCTTGTTAGAATTGGTGTGCTTGATTGTCTAGTTTGATGATTCATTGGAGTTTTATTGGTTAATTGAATCTCCTAGGGTGTTAATTCAGAGGCTAATTGATCAATTAATCACTCATTTAAGTGTTCAAAGATCTTAATCACAAGAATTAGTAATTTAATGGGAGTTAAGGTCTTAATTAACATCAAGTTGCTAGTTTCTTGAATCTTTAGTGGTAATTCAAGATCCTTTGCCAATGAACACAATTAAGGACTCTTAGACCATAATCAATTACAATTGGATTAAGATAAGGATAGTGGATACCAAGGGACAAATCCAAAGCTAATCATAGGCCCATTATCAACCATAATTCATCCAATTAGGTAGAATTTAGTAACTTTTTTTTTTCAATTTCATTTTATTAGTTTAATTAGATCAAAAACCCCTTAAATTAGATAGTTTTAGGATCCTTTAACACTTAGAAAATCCAATTAAATATTGAATTCCATTTCCAAGGGAGATGACCTAGGTTGTGCCCTATATTGCATATAATATCTAACCTAGTTTATTTTGAGAGTTTCCCGACACGACTCGTTACTATGTTATCTCTTCTTGGCCGAACCTATAGAAGGTTCTAGGTTTCATGGATTTTGTTTTGTTTTCTTGATGGAGGAAGCACATGGGGAGACTTCTAGTGATCTTAGGAGCTCATTCAAACACTTATTTAGGCATAGGAATTAAGAGGTTAAATCAGATTTTGGAAGGAACACTTGAAACCTTAGAAAATGCATTTTCAATTTTCATGGTTTTCTGTTAATTCTCTTTGCATATTTTTAATCTTCACACCTTTTTTCCTAAGAATCACCCTTGGTTCTACCTAAAAATCAAACCCTCCTTGGGTTTCATGAGTGGGGCGAAATGGTGGAGGAAGAGGAGCAAGGGGTAGCAATCATGGAAGAAGAAATTACCTTATTTTCTTGCTTTTTCTCACTTGAATCTTATCTTCTTTGAGCTCCTCTCTTTAAATCCCAATTTTTTCCTTAATTTTTCTCTCAAAATAGATTTATAAACTTCATTATAATCATAAAAGGAAAGCTCAAAAGGAGAGGAACAAGTTTGGAAGAAGAAGAAGCATGAAAATCCATGAAATTCCTGACCTTTTCCTTACTTTTTCTCCTCCTTTCTCCTCCTCCATGGTGTGCCTAAGAGAGCTGGTGTTTTCTTTGGTTTTTGGGAAGAATGGGTCATGCAAATGAAGGAAAGAGGAAATAAGAAACTTAAAAGTGTGTTTAAGAAGCTTTCATTTTCTTAAAAATTCTAATTTTGGCCTTTGTTTTTGGCATTTTTGTTTCTAACTCATTTTAGCTCCTTTTTGAGAAATGTCTTTTCCATTATGAAATTCAGGTTCCTAATTTAGTAAAATGCCTTTGGAATCATTCAAATCGGAGCTAAAACCTTCCCGAACAAATCAATCAAAGTTCGGGTCAACCGACGTTAGAAAACGTCCACCGGAGAGGTTTTAACTATCCCAAGGCTTTCCATGGTTTTTAGAGCCTCTGAGAACCCCAACAAACTCAAAAATTTTATTTAAAAAGCCTTCCTGTGTGAATTCCAAAATTTACTCAAAATGACGAAAATGCCTTTACAGTTCGTCAATCTTTTGTCACAATTCATTTCTTTATTTTAACTCTATTTTTCTTTCCGTCTGAGTATGGGATTCTCATTTTTAGGAGTCTAGAATCCTTTCCAAATTTTTTGAGACCTCAACTAAGTCATTTCGGGGGACTTCCTTTTGTATCCAGTGAATTTCGTTCGTTGACAGAGAAACTGTACATTACGTTTCTCACGTTTTTTCTCATTTTGAGAGAACTGAATATTATATTTCTCCCCCCTTAAATAAATTTTGTCCTCAAAATTTGGGGTAAACTTTCCTCTTACTCTTTTCTTTTCTAGCTAACTGCTCTTTTCTTTCCCTTCTTCCTTGCTTTATATGGTTTTCTCAGCAATTTCATTCGTTCGAATTTTCTCTCAGCCAGGGAATTTTCATACTAACTTTTAATGAGGGCTCTATTGCTATAGGGTACTAGATAATTATTTCTCATAAGGAAAAGAAATTTTTGACTTTGGAGGCCTATCCTGGGAGAGCTTGCTAATCATATCGGGTTAATGTTAACCCATTTGCAGGATTAATGTTTCCTTCAGTGGACTCATTTACATATCTCAGGAGGTAACTTATTTCGTATCAAATCTCCCATGTCCTCTCTCAATGGCTTCTTATAAAGTCATCATCTTTTCTGATCATTATAGCCATCAGAGGTTCCTGTTTGTCTATTTACTTATTTATAGGTATTGTCCACTATTCATCTCTACATTCTTTCTTACTAGCTCATCCCATAGTTACCATTCACATTTCTTTCTTTCATAGGCCTCATATCTCAATTACTTACTGGGATTATAGCTCCTTTGAGGAGTTTCTACTTTCAATGATCCCAGTTTCTTTGTGTACTATTACATTTGTCTTTGTAGGGTAGGACTTTTTCTTTACTTTCTTTGCTCACTTACAGTGGCATTTTATAGTCCCTCATTTTAACATTGATAGGCCTAATATGTCTGTTTCATACTAGCACTGAAGAGTGACTACCACTGACCACTATTGAGCTTTGGTGGGATGCTAGCTATTCTCACAGTTTTACTCACTTGAGACATACTGTACCACTTACCTTATTTAAAGTTGCACCTGATCCCTTTTTGAATACGTAGGCTAGCATGTGGAGATCTCTCTATCCCTCGATCAAGGCAAATATCTGTTGGGTAGTGGTTCATCTAATTCTAACTTTGAAAAGCTACTTTCTTGCTTTCCTCATCCCATCCTATGCTCACCTTTCAAGAGATCTAGTCAGTGGCCTAACTATTTGAGTAAAGCCTTCATATTTCTGTGGCAACGATCTATTAGACTCAGAAGGTATCTAGTCTCTGAGATGAAAGCTAACTAAAATTATACTGGTCTCTGAAACTCACTGCTCTGTAAAACTATCTCAAGCCGTCATCTTACTAGAAAACTATTATGTTGTGGTTAGGGCTTTCTATAACTTTATGGGATCTACTATGACCCTTGGGTCTACTGCGACCTCTTAGACCCTGTGAGGGTCTACTGTGACCCACTGTACTATGTAAGGATCTACTGTAATCCATCTCTGGGAGATGTCACTGTATTTGATACTGAAATACATACTCTCTAAGTCCAGTTACCATCGTTGATAATAGCTGAGGCTAAACTCAGAAGTACATTGTGCTCTTTGGGCGAAATGGGTTTTGTGTCATCTGATTCTTTAGGATCTTGTCATATTGATACTTAGGAGCATCTTAATTTTTGTTCATCGCTCCTCATAGGATCCTCAGATTTCCACTTTAACCCCTTTTTACTTAGGCTTTTATTGACTTACTTACTTTATGTGTATTTGTTCTAACTTTCCTCTCATATCTTACAATTCTAACTATGCCCACGTTATGCTTTTAAGTGCCTTGGCACTGCACATCTCACACACAGAGTGTGCCTAACATCTTTGGCAGGAGAGAGGCTATACACTGGTCCCTTCTTATTTCATTTACATGTACTATAAGGGATTTGGATCATACATACTGAACTCATGCTATCTAAATTTGAACATTCTTTACTGGGGATTCTTCTCTGTATGCTTTTCTCATTGTTCTGATATTACTAGAATCCTTTTACCTTTCTTTTTTTGACTTATCTTGTCATTTTACTGGCTAGAATATTTTTTGATTATCAGGACACTTTGATGATGGATGCTATTGTTTGCTATGCACTCAAGTCACATTACTACTGGGTTGGCTAGACCTAATATCATGTAACTATTATTGTAAGCAAACCATAACATCAAACACTAATACACTGGTGCTTCATGACTGGCTCAGAGCCATTATCGCCAGTATATTACAAGTTTCCCAACAACCTAAAGTATTTCTTTCTTACTTTTCTCCATTTGCCCTATTCTCGTAGAATGCTTAGGGAAAATAGGATTCTTCCTTTGCTTTATCCTGAGATCTCTTTGTATTGCCTGGCTATTTTTACTTCAGGCACTCTCATGCTAGAAGGGTGTCTATGCTAAGGACAAGTGTGCTTTCTTAAGTACTCAAGCATATTAACTGAATATCTATTCTCAATCTATTATGTCCTTAGCTTGAACACTGTTATATCTTCTCTTTCTATCTTTCTTATCCTTTTACTTAGGTAAAAGAATGTTCTACTACTGGCTATCTCTATCGCCAATTTAGGTTTCTTTATGCTTAAGAGCACCTGCATTTTTCCTAGGTTCCTCTACTTGTTCACTCTCTATAACATTAAAGGGGTCTACTTTTTGCTCTTACTCTTACTTTACTTTAACTAGACCATCCCTCGGTAAGAAGAATTCTATCTCATATAATCCTAAGAATTTCATTCTATGGCACTCTCAGCTTACACTCTTTCTCTGCATAATGCAAAGATTCGCCTTCTGGGGCGGTCTTTAGCTCCTTCGAGCTTTCCTGAGGTTATTAAGGCACTAGCTGTTTGTCTTAGCTCATTTCTACATTCGGATCAGAACTAGGCTTTTTCTCTATTTAGCCTCTTTAACCTCATCCCTAGAAGCACAGTATACTACTTTTAGGGTTCTACTAACCCAATCTAGGACACGTACTCTTAATGTTTGGATTTTATCTCACTGAAAGCTTATGCTCTACTGGGTGCTCAATCACTCACGTGCCTTAACCCCATATCATTCTCATATTAGGGAGCTCATCTAACTAACTATCAAACCCCTATCTATTTACTTTTTTTGGCTTAGCTTACTCATTTAATCATTATTGAAGTGAGGGCATCTCTTTTGTGGCTAGTTTCTCAGCTTTTCCTCTCTTCCCTTATCGGTATACTTTTTGACTCAAGGGGGTCTATCTAGGGAGATTTACTAACCACTACTGAGTGGTTTTCCCAACTTAGGATGTCTCATCTTTCCTTTCTCGATCGAGGGAGAACTTTCAATGAGTCTTTCATTCATATATCTTACCTGGAACGATGCTACTAGTCATTTCCCCTGGGCTATAGCTTATGCTCAGCCTGAGCTAGCTATTTTATCAAACTTGTAGCTTATTATACGCCCTATTAACTCATAGGCTTATGATAACTTAGTGCTTTTTGAACTATCCTCATTCTCTTCTGAGCCTCTGTCACTGGACTATTCATACTTACCTCTAGGTGTTACCTATGAGGTACACTTTTCTAGGCTACTCACTATGTGTCTCACTACTGGTAGCCTTACCTTATGTTAATTTCAAGGCTATACTAGCATTCTATCATTCAGTGTCTTATAGGGTAGCACTCTAAGTTGGAGTTAATGCCTTAAAGGCAAGTTTTAACAACCTCATCGTCCTTGTGTCTAACTTCCTCTACGTTGACCTCTTTCCTCAGTCTTAACTACTAGGCCCACGGATTTCTTACTAACTTTTTGTGACTATTTACTATCTTTCCTCTACTTATACTAGGGGTTCCCACTTGCTGTGGGTTATCTGATCCCTTATCAACTCATTCCTCAAGCTGGCCTGAATATGACCAACAAGGCATTCAAACTGTCATTTGCCATGGCTAACATATCATTCATTGCAGCTAATTAGCCTCGGGTACACCTTAGCTTTTTTATCTAAGTATTGGCCGTGGCTAAGCAATGAATTGGCTGCAGCTAATGGCCTCTGGTTGGCTTGCTTTTGTAGGGATTGGATTTTCATCTTTAGCTACTAACCTGAGCCTCATTGCCTCTACACCTAGCCTGTCATCAAGCTAGAGAGTTCTGCCTCTTGTTTTGTTCATGAATAGCTAACTCACCTTCGAGCTGTCAGGGCTCTAAAGGGTGTAACTTGTAACTCAAACTCCTAGCTGAGGGAATTAACCTTTTGGGCTCTAATACTTATCTAGATATTTAGGTGTTGTGGCTAGGGGATAACTCTCCTTCTCATTTCCCTCTAAATTGGTCATGTACAACCACTGTCTCATCTCATACCGTGCTTGTAACAACCAGGAAAAGGGAAAAGGAAAAGAAAGAAGGAAGTTGAAAATTTTCGAAATTCAGAAATTCTGCTAAGTCTTCTTGCAATAGCGAGAAATGGTCTCGTTATAGCAAGAGTGCCTATTTGCAATAGCGAAAGTGATTCAAGCTATAGCGAGTACGGGCAGCAGTCCATATAGAAACCAGGGAGTTGCTCGCCGTAGCGTGCGCCATAGCGAAAGTGGGAGTCTGGAACTAATACAAGTCGCCATAGCGAAGGTTAAATCTCGCCATAGCGAAGGTTAAATCTCGCCATAGCGAAGGGAACTGATACGTGCTCGCCATAGCGAAAGCTAAACCTCGCCATAGCGAAGGCAGCTGATACGAGCTCGCCGTAGCGAAGGTTAATTTTCGCCGTAGCGAGGGTCAGTCTGGAAAAGAGTAAAAGGCGAGAATTTGACTCCTTTAAACGCTCCAACTCATTCTTTCTCTCTTATTTGCCCTAGACTTCGATCCAAGGAGAGAAAAGAGGCATGGAGAGTGAGAGAGACCAAGAGAAGGAGGAAGAAACAAAGGAAAGGTAAGCAAGTTTCTCTCATTTCTTCTTAGAATCTTGATTTCCTCTCTTTGCCCTCTCTTTCTATGATTTTGTTTGTGAGATTAGTTGGATTTTGGGCATGGGTCAGAAGAGGAAAAGTGGAAAACACCCTTGAACCTCTTTATTTTCTTTGAAAATGTTGTTTCCACTACCATTAGAGCTTGAGAGAGAGAAAGAATTGGTGACATTTTAGAGAGAGAGAGAGAACCCCTAAGTTCTTGTATGTTTGGAGGGTTGCTCTGAAGATTACATTCTAAGAGAGTAATTCCATGTTCTTGATTGTGCCTAGGCTCAAGTGAAGCACCTCCATCAAGGTGTGAGTGTGAAATCAAGAAGGGAGAAGAGGAATTGAAAGGAAAAGCTAGTGTTGGCTCATAAGGTAGCTCTCTTTCCACTCTTTCTTGTTGCATTCTTGGATGTAATAGTCATTGTATGTTTATGTATATGCTTGTTGTGTGAGATATGCCACATGTTATTGCCATGATGCATTGTTACCAATGTGCTTGTGTGATAGATTGTGAGAATTACTCAGGTGAGGTAGTGCCAGAAGTCCCTTGAGATGGGTGAGGTGAAGCCGAAAGTCTCTTGAGATGGGTGAGACAAGGCCAAAAGTCTCATAACCAAGTGAGGCCAAGTCAAAAGTCCCTAAACTCGGGTGAGGCCATCCAAAAGTCCCTAAACTCGGGTGAGGCTAGACCAAAAGTCCCTGGAGCCCCTTTTGGCATTGTTGTGATTTCCATGGCATGTACAACATGTATTATATGATTGAGAATGGTTGGATGCTATATTGCATGCCTTGACTTGTTATATGCCTTGACTGCTTCCTTGAATGAGTGCATGAGCTACTGAGATTCCATGAATCTCACCCCTTCCCCTCCCATCTTAACATGCTAGGTAGAGCTCAAGGAGAGCCGAGTGTACACCAAGGAGCCTAGAAGCATGCTTAGTTAGACTTTAGCTTTATTTTGGTCTTTTGACGTAAAGTGGTGCCAAAATGAATATGCACCCACTTTTTTTGAGATGTAAATGTTGTAACAAGTGTAAATGTATGGATATATGATGTACAAACTATGTTGAGAGCCAAATTAAAGGAAATGTGGGTTTTACCCCTTTTTATTGAATGTATGTGATAGTGCATTTTGGCCCGTAGCATAGCGAGTTTGGAATGTATGATGATTTAGACCACTTGGACATGTTATATAAACTATTTTTATGCTTTCAAACTTGTCCATGAGGAGTGAGAACGTGTGAGAGGCCATTTGGACCTATTTTGGACCTTTTGAGTGCCAAAACCGCTAAATTTGTGAGCTACGTCAAAGTATGACCAGATGAGCTCCTCTTGTTATGAAATTTGGCATGTCTCTAGAGTTTGTAGAAAGATTCTTGAGAAGCTAAAGTGGGTAATATTCGAAGGTCTAGAGAATATTTGGTGAATTGTTGGAATTGGGAAATTTTAATGGTTTAGTCATGTACTGTTTCATTAGTCTGAAAATGAATCTGTGGCATTCATAGACCAAATGGAGTTCAAATGTTGTAAAATTTTATACACATAAACTAGATAACCACAGTGACCTATACCAACTAGAATCACCTAAGTTGGAGGTCTGTAGAGAGAGAATGAACCTTCTGAAGTTCTATATAAGCATCAAGGAGCCACCTGATCTCCGTTATTGTTCTATCGGTTTTCGGGGTCTAAGAGCTACTGAACTGATCTAGAATTATTTGTTTCCTCTAGTAGACATCTGTAGCTTTTCAAATTGGTATAGTTTTCCTAGATTGGATTTTTGTGGATTTAGTTACGAATTTTCGAAGTTCATGACAGTAAGCTGCGCCAGAAATAGGGATAGCCAGACCTCTGTCTTATTTTCAATGTCAAACATGATCCAAATGCTGAGATTATGATTGGAAATTATTTTTAGTGTAAATTTAACACTTAGAGCTTTCTAGAAAGCTAAGGTTTGTTAGATTCCCATTTTTCTCTAATTAGTTATGATTTTCCAAAGTTAGAGCCAAAATCTGACTTTTGGGTTTGTTTAAGAAATTGCATTTTTCTGGTTATTGGCTCCATACCCATGGCTTATGGCTTGTTTTATGCTATGTATGAGTTGTGTAAATGGAGTGTGAGTAGAGAATGTGAATGATGGGTTCACAGGACCCACGGGGCAGAAGATGAGTGTATGAAACCCCGTTTCATAGCATGAGAATGCCACAGATTGGTATTGGTTCTTTGGAAATCATATGGAACCGAGCCCAGAGGGAGGCTAGATAGCGTTAGTATATTAAGATGTTACATTTTTGGTATCAGAGCAAAGGTTTAGACACTTTTGCTCAATGTTAGGCTCTTGAATGATGAGATTTGTTGTGTTTGGTGTGAATGGCCATGGAAGTGGTAGCATCCATATGCATATGTGCTGGTGATATTATTGTGAACTGAGGATTGCAACTTCTTTTCAGACATGGTTGAGACTAGACGGGGAGGGATAGAGGCAGACCGCCCAGGGCTCAGAGAGCTGAGCCAGAGGTTCCTGTTGGGATTGAGGATCCTCTGCGAGCCATCATAGAGAGACTTGACCGGTATGAGGCCATGATAGGCCAGCATCAAGAGATGCTGGAACAACAGAGGTACATTGCCCAACAATAGCATGATATGATCATGCATTTACAAGACACCCTGGCCAGGCAAGAAGAAGCCAGGAGAGATGCCCCTGTACCTCAACCATTCACATCCAGCATTTCACCTGTACCTCCCCAAGAGCCTGCTGTTCCATAGACCCAGACGCCTATCCAGAAAGTGTTGAAGCAGTTTAGGCAGAATAATCCACCCTCATTTGACGGGGAGTTGGATGCGGATAAGGCGGAGGCTTGGGTTATTCAGCTTAAGAAAATATTCTCGGTGATGGATTGTACCACCGAGCAGAAAGCTCAGCTAGCCACTTTCATGTTAGAAAAGGAAGCTGATAGATGGTGGTGTAGCACGAAACCCCTGATGGAGACCAAGAATATACAGATAACTTGGGAAACCTTCTTGGTCGAATTTTATGAGAAATATGTCCCTAGTTCGGTGAGGAAAAAGAAAGAGATATAATTTATGAGTTTGAGACAGACAGATGAGATGACTGTGGACCAATATGTGGCCAAGTTCATTGAGTTGTCTCGGTATTCCTCTTACCTCCAGAGGTATGATGATGAACCCTGGAGATGTGAGCAGTTTGAAACTGGGTTGAAGCCCTTGATTAGTGACAGAGTCACTCCACAGCGGATCAGGAAGTTTAATACCCTGGTGGAGGTCAGTAGGGTGATTAAGACTAACTTGCAAGCTATCATGCCTACTGCGACCACGGCTAGTCAGAAGAGGGTTCTGGATTTGAAAAGGCCGAAACTAGAAGAGGGTTCTAGTTTGACACCTAGTACCAAGAGGAGAGGCAAGGGGCCATGGAATAGAAGGCCACAGCGAGATATGCCACCTCCTCGGGGCCAGTCATCATTCCAGCAGTCTCTGGTGACATGTTTCAAGTGTGGGAAGCTGGGGCACATAGCTAGACACTGTCCTCAGATGGAGACAACGCCTCCTCCTAGGCCACAGACCCAGGGCCGAGTGTTCACCCTTACTCAGCAGGAAGCCAGCACATCTCCCAGTTTGATTCGAGGTACGCTGATAGTGAATGGCTTTCCTGTAGTTACCATGTTTGATTCAGGTGCTAGTCACTCGTTTATATCCTATGATTGTGTGAGGAAATTGGGTCTGGTCATTAGTGTCTTGCCATTTGACTTGTCTGTCACTACACCCACTGGAGGCCACGTGGTTACTTCCCATACCTGCTTAAATGTCACTATTCAATTTAACCATTGTCATACCACTATTGATTTGGTTTGTATGCCTTTCTATGATATTGCTTTGATTATTGGTATGAATTGGTTGGCCGTAAATAATGCCATACTTGATTGTGAACACTGAACCATTTCCCTACCTGCTTGTGGGACCATACCTAGGGTAGGAGTTGAGTTATCCTTTATGACTACTGCCCAGGCTAAGAGATATTTAGAGTGTGGATGTCAAGGGTTTCTAGTCTTTTTCTCTATTCAGGCTGAGGTAGAAGAAGGGATAGAGGAGATCCCAGTTGTCAAGGAATTCCCAGAGGTTTTCCCTAAAGAGTTTGACTTTAGTGGCCTACCCCCTGAGAGAGAATTAGAGTTCCCTATAGACATAGTGCCTGGGGCTGGACCGATGTCCAAGGCTCCTTACAGGATGGCTCCTGCCGAGCTTGCTGAGTTGAAAGAGCAGATAGAGGAATTGTTAGAGAAAGGGTTTATCCGCCCTAGTGTTTCACCTTGTGGAGCTCCGGTGTTATTTGTGAAAAAGAAAGATGGTAGCTTGTGTTTGTGTATTGATTATAGAGAGTTAAATAAAGTTACCATCAAGAATAAATATCCTCTCCCGAGAATTGATGATTTGTTAGATCAGTTGGCTGGGGCATCTGTGTTTTCCAAGATAGATCTTAGATCTGGGTACCACCAGTTGAGAGTGAGAACTGAAGACGTCTCCAAGACGGCCTTCAGAATGAGATATGGGCACTATGAGTTCCTTGTGATGCCATTCGGGTTGACGAATGTGCTCGCTGTATTCATGGATTACATGAACAGGGTATTCAGACCGTATCTAGATTAGTTTATGGTGGTCTTCATTGATGATATTTTAGTGTACTCCTGATCTTTTGAGGAGCACGAGAGGCATTTGAGATTAGTCCTAGACACCTTGAGAGAGAAAAGGTTGTATGCCAAACTTAGTAAATATGAGTTTTGGCTGACTGAGGTGACATTCTTAGGTCATGTGATCTCACGAGATGGGGTCACAGTTGATCCCCATAAAGTTGAGGCTGTGTTGCAGTGGGATAGACCTAGAACAATCACCGAGGTTAGGAGTTTCCTAGGTTTGGCAGGGTATTATAGACGGTTTATTCAGGACTTTTCTCGGATGGCCTTACCACTAACGAGGCTAACTAGGAAAGAGAAACTTTTTGTGTGGGATAATAGATGTGAGAAGAGTTTCCAGGAGTTGAAACTCTGTTTGACCACTGCCCTTATACTGATTATCCCTGACCCTAATGAACCATTTGTGGTTTATTGTGATGCTTCGGGTAAAGGGTTAGGATGTGTGTTGATGCAGAGGGTTGAGTAGTGGCATATGCCTCGAGGCAGTTGAGGCCTCATGAGGAGAATTACCCCACACATGACCTGGAGTTAGCCGCCGTAGTGTTTGCTCTTAAAATTTGGAGACACTATCTGTATGGTGCTACCATAGAGATCTATAGTGACCACAAGAGTCTGAAATACCTGTTTGATCAGAAAGAACTCAATATGAGATAGAGGAGATGGATGGAATTCCTAAAAGATTATGATTATGTGTTGAAATATCATCCAGGCAAGGTTAATGTGGTGGCAGATGTCCTGAGTAGAAAAACCATCCATGTAGCCCATATGATGATTAGGGAGCAGGAGCTCCTAGAGAAGTTCAGAGATTTGAACCTCTCTTGTCAGGTGGTATCGGGTAAATTGTATTTGAGTGAAACTCGAGTTGAGAATATCTTAAGAACCCAGATCTTAGATGCCCAAAGAGAGGATGAGTTCCTGAAACGGATCAGGAATGAGATTACCTAAGGTAAGACCTCAGATTTCAAGGTGTTTGAGGATGATATGATAGTATACCGAGATAGAATCTGTGTGCTTAGTCAGAATGAGTTGAGAGAAAGCATTTTAGAAGAGGCACATAAGAGTAAGTATACTATCCACCCAGGTGCCACCAAGATGTATCAGGATTTGAAAAGAATTTTCTGGTGGCTAGGGTGTGACATACAGCAGCTCCACCGAGTATTGTTACCCAGCCTTCCCGCTTCTGGCTTCGCCTCCTTCACGGTTCAACGGGCTTTTTGTCCCTTGGGAACTTCCTCCCCAAAAGCGCGCCCGGTGGGGGGAGGAACTCCCCCGCTTATATGCACTTATGCCCCAGATCTCCTACTCGATGTGGGACTTCACAATCCACCCCCCTTTTGGGGCCAACCCGTCCTCGGGTTGCACACTCGAGCAGGTCGCTCTGATACCAACTTGTGACATACAGCAGCTCCACCGAGTATTGTTACCCAGCCTTCCCGCTTCTGGCTTCGCCTCCTTCACGGTTCAACGGGCTTTTTGTCCCTTGGGGACTTCCTCCCCAAAAGCGCGCCCGGTGGGGGGAGGAACTCCCCCGCTTATATGCACTCATGCCCCAGATCTCCTACTCGATGTGGGACTTCACAATCAAAATGGTATCAGAGCGACCTGCTCGAGTGTGCAACCCGAGGATGGGTTGGCCCCAAAAGGGGGGTGGATTGTGAAGTCCCACATCGAGTAGGAGATCTGGGGCATGAGTGCATATAAGCGGGGGAGTTCCTCCCCCCACCGGGCGCGCTTTTGGGGAGGAAGTCCCCAAGGGACAAAAAGCCCGTTGAACCGTGAAGGAGGCGAAGCCAGAAGCGGGAAGGCTGGGTAACAATACTCGGTGGAGCTGCTGTATGTCACAAGTTGGTATCAGAGCATAAGTTCCTGTGTCCTGTGAAATAAGTGCTCTCTAATGACGCCTTAGTTATCCTTATGAACCCGAGCATAATTATAACTAAGATATCATTAGAGACCTTATGGGGTGTAAGGGTTCCCTCTTAGGGTGTAAGACTTAGGGAGGCATGGGTTTTGTGAATTTGCATGTTTATGAATGATTCGGTTTCCTTTGTTTTGTTCTAAACCTGTGCTTTGGTTTTATAGAACAATGATGCCGGCTGGATCTAGCGCAACTGTAGGGGCAGTTGCAGAAGAGAATGCAGATGAGCCTTCTGTTGAGGCTCCTGCCCCACCGATGGCCCCAGCACCTAGGGGTCGTGGTAGAGGAGCCGGTAGAGGTCACGGTAGACGTGGAGGGCGTAGTGGGCAAGGCAGGGCCACCCCGCCCCCGGTAGAGCATGTAACAGGAGAAGGAATTATGCCTCCTCAATCGCAATTGGGATCATTGGATGCCTTGGTGGCTAGGTTACAGGGGACGGTGGAGGCACTAGCAAATGTAGTGCAAGCACAGGGGGCTAGAATTGAGCAACTAGTAAGTGTTGTAACTCCACAATCTCAAGCACAACCTCAGCCTGTTCCAGTGACGCAGCCAGTACAGAATGAACGGAGGAATGCTGATGATTTGATATCAAGATTCTTGAAATTGAAACTGCCAACATTTTCTGGGTCTGATAGCCGAGAAGATCCCCAACTCTTCATGGATGGTGTTGAGAAGGCATGCCGAGCCCTGAAATGCTCGGGCGAAGAAAGGGTAGAACTAGCCACCTATCAGATGTAGGATGTGGCTTATACTTGGTATGAGACCGTGTTTCAAGGAAGACCTGCAGGATTACCTCCGATGACTTGGGAGGAATTTAAGGAAGCTTTTATGGCCAGATTTCTACCCAAGAGCACCAGAGATACTAGACGCTGAGAGTTTGAGGTGTTGAGGCAGGTTCCTGGCATGAGTGTCTCCGAGTATGACATCCGTTATACACAGCTCTCACGATACGCACCTCATTTGGTCTCTACAGAGAGAGATCGGATTGAGAGATTTGTGGACGGACTGTTACGCCCGCTATTTAATGCAGTAGCGGCATAGGTTGAACACTTTTCCTCCTACGCCGCGGCAGTTGATTGTGCAAGGAAGATTGAGTTGCGGGGGATGGAGGATAATGCTCTCTTTTCAAAGAAGAGGAAGAGGTTTGAGGGTAAACACCAGAGTGTGGGGTACTTGACGGGTGGATCAAGACTCTAAGATCACAGCCAGACATTATCTCTAGTTTCAAGGAAATCTGCACAGCCTTCTGGTATTACAGTTAGTCAGCGGACAGATCAGAGTGCTGTTGGACGTCAAGCCCAGCATGGTCCAGTCCAAATGGAGCGCAATAGCAACCATTGCCTTACTTGTGGGAAACTCCACTCTGGGCAGTGTTATAAGGCGACAGGTGCATGTTTCCTCTGTGGGCAAGTGGGACATCTAAAGAAGAATTGCCCGCTCTAGCAACGTGGGTCTAGTCATGGATCGGTTTCATCATCTCATCAGACGGCCCCTATAGCAGTTACACCGATTCAATCGATTCCTACCCAACCGACCAGGAGTGGTGTTGGGAGAGGTGCAGGAAGCAGGGGATCAGCCTCTACAGGGAGAGGACAGGCCCGGGTATTTGCCTTGACAAGACAGGATGCGCAGGCCTCCAATGCAGTAGTTACAGGTACTCTCCAAGTTTGTTCTTACGATGCTCGTGTATTATTTGATCCTGGGTCCACTCATTCGTATGTATCTCCTCACTTTGCTCAGCGGATTGGTAGGGGTTTAATTACATTAGAGGATCCCTTCATGGTTGTGACTCCGATCGGTGAATCGTTGTCAGTGGATTATGTATGCCGGTCCTGTGAGGTTCTTACTGAGGGTAGGGAAACCTTAGCAGACTTGGCGATATTAAATATGGCTAATTTTGATGTGATTCTGGGTATGGACTGGTTAGCTTCTTGTCATGCTACGTTAGACTGTTATTCAAAGGTGGTAAGATTTCATATCCCAGGTGAGTCGCCCTTTTTGATACAGGGTGATCGTAATAGAGTGCCAATTAATCTTATCTCCTTGCTGAAAGCACAGAGGTTGCTAAGAAGAGGGTGCCAAGGATATTTGGCTGTCATTAAGGATGTGGATGCACCGACAGTAAACCTGTAACAAGTTCCTATAGTTAGGGAGTTTGATGATGTGTTCCCCGAAGAGTTACCGGGATTGCCACCGGATAGAGAGATTGAGTTTCATATTGAGGTAGTTGCGGGCACGCAACCAATTTCTATGCCCCCTTATCGTATGGCACCGTTAGAGTTGAAGGAGTTGAAGATACAGCTGCAAGACTTGTTGGATAAGGGTTTTATCCGGCCGAGTGTTTCTCCTTGGGGTGCCCCAGTACTTTTTGTGAAGAAAAAGGATGGGTCTTTTCGATTGTGTATTGATTACAGGCAACTTAATAAAGTAACAATACGCAATAAGTATCCATTACCCCACATTGATGATCTTTTTGATCAGTTGCAAGGTGCGCAGTGTTTTTCCAAGATAGATTTACGTTCTGGGTACCACCAATTGAGGATAAGAAAGGAAGATATTCCCAAGACGGCTTTCAGGACCCGTTATGGTCATTATGAGTTCTTAGTAATGTCCTTCGGGTTAACTAATGCACCGGCGGCATTCATGGATTTGATGAATCGGATATTTAGGCCATTTCTGGATAGGTTTGTCATAATATTCATTGATGACATCCTAATTTATTCAAAGAGCCAGGAAGAGCATGAACAGCATTTACGCTTAGTGTTGCAGCGATTAAGAGAAGAGCACTTATATGCAAAATTTTCTAAGTGCGAATTCTGGCTAGATCAAGTGGCATTCTTGGGCCATGTTGTTTCGAGGGATGGCATCCAAGTGGATCCAAATAAGGTAGAGGCCGTCCAAAAGTGGCCTAAACCTACTACAGTTACGGAGATTCGCAGCTTTTTGGGTTTAGCTGGGTACTATCGTCGCTTCGTAAAAGATTTTTCAAAAATAGCTGCCCCGTTGACCAGATTAACGCAAAAGCAAGTTAAATTTCAGTGGTTGGATGATTGTGAGGAAAGTTTTCAGAAACTGAAAAAGTGTTTGACTTCAGCCCCTGTCCTAACGTTACCATCTGGGATAGGAGGCTACACAGTGTATTGTGATGCCTCAAGAATAGGGTTGGGATGTGTCCTTATGCAGCATGGACGTGTGATAGCCTATGCTTCTAGGCAGCTCAAAAGACACGAGCAGAATTACCCTACTCATGATTTAGAAATGGCCGCCGTGGTATTTGCCCTTAAACTTTGGCGGCATTACCTTTATGGCGAGACCTGCGAGATCTATACCGATCATAAAAGTCTTAAATATATCTTTCAGCAAAAAGATCTCAACCTTAGACAACGCAGGTGGATGGAGTTACTCAAGGACTATGATTGCAACATTCTCTATCATCCTGGGAAGGCCAATGTAGTAGCGGATGCCTTAAGTAGGAAATCAATGGGCAGTTTGGCTCACATTGCAGAAGAGAGAAGGCCGTTAGTGGAAGAAGTCCATAATTTGGAGAATGGAGGAACGAAGTTTGAAATTTCTCATTCTGGAGCATTCTTAGCTCATATGCAAGCTTGTTCAACCCTCATAGAAAGGGTAAAGGTGGCTCAGAAGCTCGACCCTAAGTTGAGCGAGAGGATTGAAGAAGTAAGGAGTGGGAAAAATAGTGGATTCATTGTTGATTCAGAAGGAGTACTTAGAGTTGGAGACCGGTTGTGTGTGCCTAGAGTGGGGGATTTAAAGAGAGAGATTTTAGAGGAGGCTCATCATTCAGCATATACCATCCATCCAGGATCAACAAAAATGTACCAGGACTTGAAGCAATCCTATTGGTGGGATGGTATGAAGGGAGATGTAGCCGACTTTGTTTCCCGTTGCCTAGTGTGCCAACAGGTGAAGGCTGAACATAAAAAACCAGTAGGGTTACACCAGCGACTAGAAATACCTGAATGGAAGTGGGAGAGAATTACGATGGATTTCGTAACTGGATTACCCCGTACCCTGAGAGGGTATGATTCTATTTGGGTAATTGTGGATAGATTAACTAAGGCAGCACATTTCCTTCCTATCAAGACTACTTATGGTGTGGCTAAATATGCGCAACTCTACTTAAGCGAAATAGTGAAATTGCATGGAGTACCAGTATCCATAATTTCTGATAGAGGTCCTCAGTTTACATCTCGTTTCTGGAAGGCTTTCCAAGAGGCCTTGGGTACGAGAGTAGACCTCAGTACTGCTTTTCATCCTCAAACTGATGGGCAGTCTGAGAGAACGATACAAATTCTGGAGGATATGTTGAGAGCATGTATCTTGGATTTTGGTGGTAACTGGGAAAATCGTCTGCCTTTGGCAGAATTTGCATATAATAACAGTTATCAAGCAAGTATTCAAATGGCACCATTCGAAGCACTATATGGGAGGCGATGTAAGTCTCCAATAGGATGGTTTGAAGTGGGTGAAGCCAAACTGTTAGGCCCTGATCTGGTACAAGATGCACTAGATAAAGTGCGGGTGATAAAAGAGAGATTGTTGACGGCCCAGAGTCGGCAAAAGTCCTATGTGGACCACAGGCGGCGAGACTTAGAATTTTCCGTAGGTGAATTGGTGTTCCTGAAGGTATCTCCAATGAAAGGAGTAATGAGGTTTGGTAGGAAGGGGAAGTTGAGTCCGAGATATGTGGGACCTTATGAAATACTAGATCGGGTTGGTCAGGTGGCGTATCGTCTGGATTTACCACCAGATTTAGCGGGAGTACATCCAGTGTTTCATGTGTCTATGTTAAAGAAGTACTTGTCTGACCCTTCACATGTAATCAAATATCAAGATATCATGTTGGATAAAGGGTTGACATATAAGGAGGAACCTGTCTCAATTGTGGATAGGCAGGTAAGGAAGCTTCGTTCAAGAGAAGTGACAATGGTTAAGGTGCTATGGCGTAACCATTCACAGGAGGAAGCTACATGGGAAGTAGAAGGAGAAATGCATACCAAATATCCCTACTTGTTTGGGTCATGAGGTTAGAATTCCATTTTCTTGACAAAAAAATTCGGGGACCGAATTTCCTAAAGGAGAGAAGACTGTAAGAACCGGAGAAACAAAAGAAGGAAATAAGGGGGGGATTTTGTTTATTAATTTAATTATTAATCCCCTTCCAGTTTTTCTTTATTATTGGTCCGTTTTCTTTTTCTTTTTGTTAACTCTTGCTTCCTTCCTCCCGTAGACACCTTCCTTGCTTTCCTTCTCTGTGGCTGTTTCTCCTCCTTCCATCGCATCACCTCTTCCTGCAGCGAGCTCGCGAGTCTCCTCCCCGTAGAACCTGCAGCATCTCTCCCTCACCAGCGAAGTCCTCCTCGGCGTTGCACAGAGCTCCCTCTCTCGTCGCCGGGTGGAGCTCCTGTTCGCGCGCAAGTCAGAAGTTGCAGTAGCTACGGTAAGTCGACTATCCCTCAAATCAAATCCCAGATCCATCAATTTTCATTCCTTCCTTCCATTTTCGGCTTGAACCAAGAAAGAAAAAAAAAAAAGAAAAGGGAAACCTAGGTGTGTTGAAGCTTTGCCCCTGTTGCTGGCCGAATGATGAAGGGGGGGAAGGAAATTAGGGATCTTGGAATGAGATTTTCTTGTTAGGATAATTACTCACAACTTTCAATTTCTAATTCCTAGGAACAATTTTTGAAACTCAGAATAGAAATTTTAAAGGTTATGAGAGGGGTTAAGCTAAGAGGAAATTTTATATGTGTGATGGGTGAATTAAAGAATGAAAGGAAATGATTAGGAAGCTATCACTGAAGTAGATAGATGTTAGGAATTGTTGTTTAGGGATTTACGTAATGATTTAGTAAGTTTGGTGCTGGTAGGAAACTCTGGGAAAATTTACTACAAGGGAATTAAACTTTTGAGGAGGAGCAAGTGCCGTCAACTCGGGGTATTACGAAAATTCTCGGAGCCTTGACAGAAAAAAAAAGGGAACCGGGCCTTTCAAGGAGAAACAAGGACTGAGTTCTAGGGCACCGTCTGTGAGTAAATAATGGGTTTCGAATTTATTTCCATTTCATTAATCTTGAATTTGTTATTTTTCTGGATTAAGTCATTGTAGGGAGATGAATTGGCACATGGATATATATAAATATATACATATATATGTATGCCTGCCCTGTGGAAATGAATTGTACCCGAAAGAGGAGCTAATTAGAGAAGTAACTTTAGTCATTTTCAATTCGTGTATTTATTTATTTTCTAGTCCTGATTTATTTCATATATACATATATACATTTCTAAGGTCATGCACTTATATTGGTTGATTGATTACTTAATGTTGGGTTAAATCTTATTTCCTGTAAATTCCAACTTTTTGTACAAAACGATATATATATATATATGTATACACAAATAAAGAATATACTAATTAAGATTTGGGCTAAGGGTATATATATATAATCATATTGAATGTAAGAATTATGGGTTGGTGTGTGTGTATCAACTACCATAGGACCAAGTCAGGTATGGTAAAAGGACTGGGTGGAAAAGGAGCTATCCGTTAGGCGTAGCCACCCGAGTGAAACGGGTAAGGAGCTGCCAACGAGATGTAGCCACCCCCAGAAAGTGTGAATTAGGACACGTAAGTAAGATGGGTAGAGAAGGAGCTGCCCGTTAGGCGTAGCCACCCAGGTGAATGGGGCAAGGAGCTGCCAACGAGGCGTAGCCGCTACCCTATCAAATTTAGTGATAAATGTCCACTATGTAACTACATTAAAGAGCTAAGTCTAAATGGTTATTCGTGCATACAGTAGGTAGGAACTGGCTAAGGTGTAATGTGCAAGGGGTGATTTCTGCTCCTTTAGTTCATTGATGTGATTTTTGCTATAACTTGATATCTATTATCTACTCACTGAGTTATCTCACCCCTTTCAAATTCTAAATGTTTTTTTTTTCAGATAGCGCCTCTGGACCTGATCCGCCTCCCTCATCTTAGAGCTGAGGCGCGTGGCGGTGAGCCTCATTTTTGGAATTAGGGGCTCGACTAGTATTCCTTTTTGGTTTTGATATTTATTGTAATGAATCGAGGGTTATTTGTAAAGTATTTTAGGATTTGGTCTAGTGGTTTTGGATGATGTTTTTCCCCTCCCCTCTTTTTGGTTGTTGATGCTGTGCTGACTGGTTAAAGAGAGCGGAGCTCTCTGTTGTTGTTATTTCATTACATTCTGGCTGTTTGTAGGAATTTGGGATGTCCTATTTATAAGGGACACTCTGCCAAAATTTCTATAAAAAGCCAGTGCACAAAAGGAAGTAAATGCGATATATATTCAATGAGGCAGGGTTAGACTTAGTGTAGTAATCAAACTGTAGGCAAGAACCTTGTATAGACTTCCCGTGTGGTCTCCCCTTCTCTTGGAGAATTGGGGCGTGACAAAATGGTATCAGAGCGACCTGCTCGAGTGTGCAACCCGAGGACGGGTTGGCCCCAAAAGGGGGGTGGATTGTGAAGTCCCACATCGAGTAGGAGATCTGGGGCATGAGTGCATATAAGCGGGGGAGTTCCTCCCCCCACCGGGCGCGCTTTTGGGGAGGAAGTCCCCAAGGGACAAAAAGCCTGTTGAACCGTGAAGGAGGCGAAGCCAGAAGCGGGAAGGCTGGGTAACAATACTCGGTGGAGCTGCTGTATGTCACATAGGGATGAAGAATGATGTGACGGAGTATGTGGCTAGATGCCTAGTGTGTCAGAGGGTAAAGATAGAACATCAAAAACTGGCTGGGTTGTTGCAACCTCTAGATATCCTTGAGTGGAAGTGGGATAGTATAGCCATGGACTTTGTTATGGGGTTACCTAGGACATCCTCTGGACACGATGCTATTTGGGTAGTTGTGGATAGACTGACGAAGTCTGTACACTTTTTAGCTATCAGGGCTACTCATACGCTGGATAGATTAGCCTAGTTGTATATCAGAGAGATAGTGTGACTTCATGGAGTACCCAATAGCATAGTTTCGGATAGAGACCCCAGGTTCACATCAAACTTTTGGAGGTCATTGCAGCATGCCTTAGGGACCAGGTTGCGGTTTAGTACTGCATATCACTCCCAGACAGATGGTCAGACTGAAAGGACCATCTAGACATTGGAAGATATGTTGAGGGCATGTGTGCTAAAAATGAGGGGTAACTGGGATGCGTATTTGCCATTAGCAGAGTTTGCGTATAATAACAGTTACCATTCCAGTATTCAGATGGCCTCTTATGAGGCTTTGTATGGGAGAAAGTGCAGATCCCCTTTGTGTTGGGTTGAGCTAGGTGAGAAGAGTATGATAGGACCTGAGATTATGGACCAGACCACCCGACAAATAGAATTGATTAGAAAGAGGCTCCTCACGGCCCAGAGTAGACAGAAAAGCTATGCTGATAAGCAAAGGAGGCCGTTAGAGTTTGAGATTGAAGACCATATGTTCATTTGAGTATCTCCAATGACGGGAGTAGGTCGGTCAATGAGGGTAAGGAAGCTCAGACCTAGGTATATTGGTCCATTTGAAATCTTTAAGAAAATTGGACCTGTGGCTTATCGAATAGCCTTACCTCCTAACCTAGCCCAAATCCACAGTGTTTTTCATGTCTCCCAGTAGAAAAAGTATTTGCCAGACCCCTCACATGTCATAGAATATGAGCATGTACAATTGCAGGAAGATCTTTCCTATGTAGTGAGACCAGAGAGAATTGTGGATGCTAAGCTAAAATAGCTGAGAAGCAAGAACATTCATTTGGTGAAAGTGATCTGTAGAAGTCTGACATCTGAGGAAGCAACCTGGGAATTGGCAGATGAAATGAGGCAAAAATATCCAGAGTTATTCCCTTGAGGTAAGTCTTTAAATTTCGAGGACGAAATTTCTTTTAAGAGGGGTAGAAATGTAACAACCGGGAAAAGGGAAAAGGAAAAGAAAGAAGGAAGTTGAAAATTTTTGAAATTCAGAAATTCTGCTAAGTCTTCTCGCAATAGCGAGAAATGGTCTCGCTATAGCGAGAGTGCCTGTTCACAATAGCGAAAGTGATTCTAACTATAGCGAGTGCGGGCAGCAATCCATATAGAAACCAGGGAGTTGCTCACCGTAGCGTGCGTCATAGCGAAAGTGGGAGTCTGGAACTAATACGAGTTCGCCATAGCGAAGGTTAAATCTCGCCATAGCGAAGGGAACTGATACGTGCTCACCATAGCGAAAGCTAAACCTCGCCATAGCGAAGGCAGCTGATACGAGCTCGTCGTAGCGAAGATTAATTTTCACCGTAGCGAGGGTCAGTCCAGAAAAGAGTAAAAGGCGAGAATTTGACTCCTTTAAACGCTCCAACTTATTCTTTCTCTCTTATTTGCCCTAGACTTCGACCCAAGGAGAGAAAAGAGGCGTGGAGAGTGAGAGAGACTAAGAGAAGGAGGAAGAAACAAAGGAAAGGTAAGCAAGTTTCTCTCATTTCTTCTTAGAATCTTGATCTCCTCTCTTTGCCCTCTCTTTCTATGGTTTTGTTTGTGAGATTAGTTGGATTTTGGGCATGGGTCAGAAGAGGAAAAGTGAAAAACACCCTTGAACCTCTTTATTTTCTTTGAAAATGTTATTTCCACTACCATGAGGGCTTGAGAGAGAGAAAGAATTGGTGACATTTTAGAGAGAGAGAGAGAACCCCTAAGTTCTTATATGTTAGGAGGGTTGCTCTGAAGATTACATTCTAAGAGAGTAATTCCATGTTCTTGATTGTGCCTAGGCTCAAGTGAAGCACCTCCATCAAGGTGTGAGTGTGAAATCAAGAAGGGAGAAGAGGAATTGAAAGGAAAAGCTAGTGTTGGCTCATAAGGTAGCTCTCTTTCCACTCTTTCTTATTGCATTCTTGGATGTAATAGTCATTGTATGTTTATGTATATGCTTGTTGTGTGAGATATGCCACATGTTATTGCCATGATGCATTGTTACCAATGTGCTTGTGTGATGGATTGTGAGAATTACTCGGGTGAGGTAGTGCCGGAAGTCCCTTGAGATGGGTGAGGTGAAGCCAAAAGTCCCTTGAGATGGGTGAGACAAGGCCAAAAGTCTCATAACCGAGTGAGGCCAAGTCAAAAGTCCCTAAACTCGGGTGAGACCATCCAAAAGTCCCTAAACTCGGGTGAGGCTAGACCAAAAGTCCCTGTAGCCCCTTTTGGCATTGTTATGATTTCCATGGCATGTACAACATGTATTATATGATTGAGAATGGTTGGATGCTATATTGCATGCTTTGACTTGTTATATGCCTTGACTGCTTCCTTGAATGAGTGCATGAGCTACTGAGATTCCATGAATCTTACCCCTTCCCCTCCCATCTTAACATGCTAGGTGGAGCTCAAGGAGAACCGAGTGTACACCAAGGAGCCTAGAAGCATGCTTAGCTAGACTTTAGTTTTGTTTTGGTCTTTTGACGTAAAGTGGTGCCAAAATGAATATGCACCCACTCTTTTTGAGATGTAAATGTTGTAACAAGTGTAAATATATGGATATATGATGTACAAACTATGTTGAGAGCCAAATTAATGGAAATGTGGGTTTTGCCCCTTTTTGTTGAATGTATGTGATAGTGCATTTTGGCCCGTAGCATAGCGAGTTTGGAATGTATGATGATTTGGACCACTTGGACATGCTATATAGACTATTTTTATGCTTTCAAACTTGTCCATGAGGAGTGAGAACGTGTGAGAGGCCATTTGGACCCATTTTGGACCTTTTGGGCGCCAAAATCGCTAAATTTGTGAGCTACGTCAAAGTATGACCAGATGAGCTCCTCTTGTTATGAAATTTGGCATGTCTCTAGAGTTTGTAGAAAGCTTCTTGGGAAGCTAAAGTGAGTAATATTCGGAGGTCTAGAGAATATTTGGTGAATTGTTGAAATTGGGAAATTTTAATGGTTTGGTCATGTACTGTTTCATTAGTCCGAAAATGAATCTGTGGCATTCATGGACCAAATAGAGTCCAAATGTTGTGAAATTTTATAAACATGAACTAGATAACCACAGTGACCTATAACAATTACAATCACCTAAATCGGAGGTCTGTAGAGAGAGAATGAACCTTCTGAAGTTCTATATCAGCATCAGGGAGCCACCTGATCTCCATTACTGTTCCATCAGTTTTTGGGGTCTAAAGCCTATTGAACTAATCTGGACTTATTTTTTTCCTCTAGTATACATCTGTAGCTTTTCAAATTGGTATAGTTTGCCCAGATTGGAGTTTTTTGGATTTAGCTACGAATTTTCGAAGTTCATGACAGTAAGCTGCCCCAGAAACAGGGATAGCCGGACCTCTGTCCCATTTTCGATGTCAAACATGGTCCAAACGCTGAGATTATGATTGGAAATTATTTTTAGTGTAAAGTTAACACTGAGATATTTCCTGAAAGCTAAGGTTTGTTAGATTCCCATTTTTCTCTAATTAGTTATGATTTTCCAAAGTTAGAGCCAAAATCTGACTTTTGGGTCTATTTAAGAAATTGCATTTTTCTGGTTATTGGCTTCATACCCGTGGCTTATGGCTTGTTTTATGCTATGTTTGAGTTGTGTAAATGGAGTGTGAGTAGAGAATGTGAATGATAGGTTCACAGGACCCACGGAGCAGAAGATGAGTGTATGAAACCCCGTTTCATAGCATGAGAATGCCACGGATTGGTATTGGTTCTTTGGAAATCATATGGAACCGAGCCCAGAGGGAGGCTAGATAGCGTTAGTATATTAAGGTGTTACAGTGCTGCATTCTGTAACACCCCAAAATTAATTACACTGTTAATCATAGATTTGAGTTAATTAAGAATAATTAATATAGAATAATTAGGCAAGTTAGGTGAATGAAAATTTTAGAGAGATAAATTATTAATATGAGTTTGAGATTTAATTTAGTTAGAAACCCCATCTAAGCCCAAATTAAATTAATTAGGCCAAGGTTAGGGATTAATGGAGGCCCAATAATTTTAGGTGTAGACCCAATCTTTTAATGTGAGACTTAGCCAAAGAGAGAGCACCTAAAGAGGGCCTAATTTGATTTAATGAATTAGAGACCCAAGACCCAACTTGCATAAGCTCTTATAAATGGCCTAATAACCCTTGTGCAGACCTAAATCAATTAAGTTCTTCAAACTTGGTCTAACCCAATTAAAATTCTACAGCCCAACAAATGAAAGCTGGCCCAACAAGGCTTAAATCAGAAACCCACTTGGAATTGGACTTTTGGGTTAGCCCATGACCCATATTAGACCCAACTTAAACCTAACTAGAACCTTAAACACATTAGCCCCTTCACACTTTGCTGAAACACAAACATAAGAGGCATTTTCGCACCTTGAGAGGGAGGCTAGGGTTTTAAGCAAGAAATCCACCATTTCTCACTTCTAAGCTCAAAATCAGCCAAGGTATTTGTTATATAACTTAATCTTCTTATCTTTCTTTTCATTTTGGTTCGATTAGTTTTTCATTTGGAGCATTTTCACTATACCCAAAATCTAAAATGTGGTTGTTTGGGATTTTCTTAGTGAAATTTCGTAGGTTAGGACTAAGGGTGTTATTAGGTAAGTATAAACTCTCCATTCTAATATGTTTTTTTGCTAGTTTAAGACCCCTATGGTTGATTTATAGTATGGGTATTAATTTTGTACGAATTTCCTTAAGAACTAGGGTGATATATTGAAGTTTTTGGCAGGGGATATATTCAATCCGAATTTAGATATTTGTAGTGGCTGGGTAAGTGTCCTCTGGGTAGCTATTAGTATTTTAATTTTTGGGTACTTGTTGCTGCTGTACATAATGATTTAAAGTAGTAATCTTATGATGTTATGGTTATAGGGAGATTTTGGCACTGCTGGTGGCTTTTTAATTGTCTGCAAAGTGAGGTAACCGAGGATTGATGCTAATTCCATGCATATGTCTATTTTAATTTTGTATTTGCTGCATAATTATGATTTTGAGTGCTAAATGAATTAGTTAGCTATCTGTTATATATGGTTGGACCTTGTGAGTCCATGGTGGAGCTGTGGTGCTGCTGCCACCCATGCATGTGCTTTGATCGCCCACCGGGTTGTGATCAGACCCCAAATGCACTGAGCCCTAGTTGTGCTCATTGGGGAGTAGGTGCCATGGATGGGCCTCTCCCTATGTTATTGGCCTTTAATATGTGGAATTGTGATTGCTAGTATCGGATAGTAATCATAGATAGCCTAATTATTTCATTTACTAATATGGCTGGTATATTTTTTGATGCTTATATGAAATGAAATCATGCATATGTGTTAATTAAATCGGAATATATGAATGAAATTTGCCTTGGTTACTGAGATTTGCATCTCACCCCATTTCATGAGATCATACTTTTAGGTGAAAGCCCTTCGGGTAAGAATAAGGGGAAGCAAATAGATGAAAATCCATGAGCTCCAGCCATGTTTAGAGGAGGCTAAATGGGAATTAGCGACGGTGAACTTTTGTGAAAATTTGTTAGGCATTTCAGAGAGGAATTAGCCGCAGTGAAAGGGGGAATTGGCCGCGGCCAATAGCAGGAGGTGAGCAAGGTAGGCTCCAGAAGGTTTCATAGTAGTGAACTCGAGAGAAATTGGCCACGATGCAAAGACATTTAGCTGTGGCTAACGGTCCCAAACACTTATTCTAACCTAGAAATCTTGATTTTTCCTATGATAATCTCAAGGGATGACTTAGAGACATTGGGAGAAGATTCTTGTGAGTTGGAATTAATGGGCAATAGAATCAAAGGCTTATAAATGAGTGTTTGTTTCCCTTATGTACCTGAATGCTTGTAATTATTTAGTTGATGACTCTAATAACATTAAGGTTCAAATTTTTTTGTATTTTCCAAATATAATTAGTCATAATGTCTTTAACAGTGATTTATAGTTATTAATTACATATTTAACCTTAATTACAATGATTAGAAGTTAGGGTCGTCACACATTCTACTTGTCTTTGCATTACGCGAGACACTTGGAATGGTCTGAGTATGACCGCTAGGAAGAATTAGGCCTCAGATACTCTCTCTAACAAGCCTCTTCTTATCAACGAGATCATTTTTCATCATTCATACTTAGGGCTTGCCACTGATCCCGATGCACTATCATATTTCATAAAGCTCTAGCCGTTGGATCCCTTAGCTCTACTCAAGCTACTCTAGAAGCCACTCTTTCTCGGTGTCCACTAACTATTCCAAGACCACTTTACAATTTACTCATCATAAACAAAGCCACAAACTATACTCATACACCCAACATGTCTCATATAAGACTTTACCTATCTATTCAAGCCTTTACATAGCCCTATTGCTACATCCTTAAGTTAAATCCAATTTGAGAGACCCTGGAACTAGGCTCTAATACCAATAAATGTAACATCATATATTTTTGGCTCAATTTATAACATTCCCATGCTTTACATCATACATTTCATGAAGGAGCCAGAAAAAAGGGATCAAAATAATGTATTTCTTAGCGTTGTGTCACGTATAAAAATTTCATTATGTGTCGCATAGACCATGTGAGCTCATAAATTATATTCTCATATTTAATTACATGAATAAAACATATATACAATACCAAAAGTGGCTTACATTTCGTGGAAACCAAATGGAGGCATAAAATACATATATTCATTTACGGATAGAATTTTCTCATTTCTGTCACCAATATTAGAAAATCATAACTAATTTTAAGAAAATAAAAATCATGCATTCTTGGCCATTGTGGAAGGTTATACATATCTAATTTATGCTAAAAATATGTCCAAACCACAAGATCCAACACATAAGACGTTTGACATTTGAAATGGTCCAGAGGTCTGGCTACCCACTGGTGCTGTCATAGAATTCTGTAGCAAATTTAAAAAATATCCAATTAATTCCACAAAAATCCAATTCATGCAAATAATAATATAAAAAGATGTGGATGTTAGCTAGAGGAGAAAAATAACTCTAGACCAGCTCAGGCACACCTAAATCTTGAAACCTAATCAAATAGTACCTGAGGTTAGTTGGAACGCCTAGTACTAGAGAGAATCTCTAAAAATTCATATCTCCTTCTCTAGACCTCCAAATGAGGTGCTTTGAGTTGGTTTAAGTCACTAGAAATGTCTAGTTTCTCTATATAAAATTTTATGGCAATTGGATATCATTTGGGTCTTGTGTGACAGATTTTATTTTCGGACCTGAGTGAACAGTGCATTAGATCAAAATCAAAATTTTTGCCAAATTTGAAAATTCATCAAATATTCTCTAGACCTCTAAAAATTTTATTTTTTAACTTCAAAAAAGATCTTAACAAGCTCTAATTTCATGCCAAATCTCATATTAAGAAGAGCTGATTTGGATAAAAAGTGACATAGGGTTCCAATATAGTTAATTTTGGCTCTATATAGGATACCAAAATGTCCAAATGGCTTTCCTTGGGGTTTGAAACCTCTTGGGAAAGTCTAAAAGCATAATTAGGACTTGTGTGAGCTGCCCAAAGGGTCCCAAACCTCATGCATCTCATTTTAGCCATTCCACTTCCATTTATACAGATACTTCCATAATAGAAACTTGCTAATACATAACCAAAATGTGCATATCTATACATACAACTTGAACTCTCATTCATACATGATACATTAGTATAATTACATATGTTTATGAGGTCATTGGTCATATACAACATTAGATTATAACATTTGCTACTTATGTGGCCTTAAAGAAGTAAAAATCATGCTCTTGAATGTCATACTCTCATCTTCAAGGTAGTTGGCTTTCATTACCTTACCCACTTGGTCTACCTAGCATGTTAGATCATTAGAGAGGAGGAGATGAGATCCAAAGAATCGCAATAGCTCATCTCCTATTCAATCAGACATAAAAGATGTAACACCTAAAATTAATTAAGGTGTTAATCATGGATTTGGATTGATTAAGAATAATTAATATAGAATAATTGGGCAAGTTAAGTGAATGGAAATCTTAGAGAGATAAATTATTAATATGAGTTTGAAATTTAATTGAGTTAAAAATCCCATATAGGCCTAAACTAAATTAAGTAGGCTAAGGTTAGGGACTAATGAAGGTCCAATAATTTTAGGTGTAGACCTAACCTTTTAATATGAGACTTGGCCCAAGAGAGAGCACTTAGTGAGGGCCCAATCTGGTTTAGTGAGATACGGGTCCAAGACCAAACTTATATAAGCCCTTGTAATTGGCCCAATACCCTTTATGCAGACCTCAACTAAGTGGGCTCTTGAAAACTTAACCTAACCTAACTAAAAGTCTAAATTGTTAAAGTTGGCCTAACAACTTATAACTTCAGCCCAATAATTAGTGGGAGCCCAATAGGTCCTTGGGTTGATGGGTTGACCCATAACCCATTTTACCCAACTTGAAACCCTAAAAACCATTTTGGCCACCCCCATTTTGCAGAAACACAAGAAACAAAAGGGAAATTCAGAGGCCCAAAGGGGAGGCTAGGGTTCTTGGCATATTTCCACCATTTCTCACTTTTAAAGCAAGATTCATCCAAGGTAATAATTGTATAACTTAATCCCCTTCTCTTTCTCTTTATTTTGGCCTAATTAGTTTTTCATTTGGAGCATTTTCACCATACCCAAAATCTGAAATATGGTTATTTGGGATTCTTTTGGTGAAATTTCGTAGGTTGGGGCTGAGGGTGTTTTAGGTAAGTATAAACTCTTCATTTTGATACATTTTCTACTGGTTTAAGACCCCCATAGTAGACTTATAGTATGGGCCTTAATTTTATGCGAATTTTCCTATGGTATGGAGTGATATTTTGATGTTTTTGGTCTAGGGAAGGAAAAACTCGAAATTAGAGACTCTTGGTGATTGGGTAAGTGTTTTTGAGTAGTTCTATATAGCTTAACTCCTTGAGTAATGAGTTTGCTGATATAAACTGTAATTAGGGATAGTAATGGCTTGATTTTATCTCCATAGGCTGAAGTAGCATTTAATTAGCTTTTAAAGGATTGGCTACAAGTGAGGTAATCGGGGTTCATGCTAATTCCATGCATATGTCTGTTTTAATTTTGTATTTCCTACATGATTATGATTTTGATGCTAAATGATTTGGTTGGCTATCTGTTATATGTAATTGGACCTTGTGAGTCCATGGTGGAGTTATGGTGCAGCTACTACCCATGCATGTGCTTCGATCGGGCACCAGATTATGATTAAACCCCAGATGCCCTAAGCCTTAGTTGTACTTATTGGGGAGTGGGTGCCGTGGACAGGCCTCTCCCAGTGTTATTGGCCTTTAACATGTGGAATTGTGATTGCTAGTATAGGATAGTAATCATAGATAGTCTAATTGTTTCATTTATTGGTATGGCTAGTATGTTTTCTTATGCTTATATGAAATCATGCATATATGTGAATTAAACTGGAATATATGAATGGAATTTGCCTTGGTTACTAAGATTTGCATCTCACTCCGTTTCATGGGATCATACTTTCAGGTGAAGGCCCTTTGAGCAAGGTGATAAATGCTATTTTTATATCTTCCATCCCTCATAACTTAAGCATTTTAGTGTTCAAATATGGCTTTAGGGGTTCAATTATATAAGATTTCATTTTAATAGCCATTTCTGCACTCAAGGAATTTATTCGCAAAATTATTGAATTTTAATGTTTAAATTTCTTAATGAATTTTTGTGATTTTTTCTATTTCATCTCTTCCATTCTTTTTTTTTTTTGTGCAGATTTTTCAATTGGCAATTGGAGCTTGAATGGTAAATTGATTTGGAGAAGGGATGAGCTTCAAACATCATGCAATTCTGACGTGGAAGTCACACACTTGTACAGCATTTTACCATGCAATCCACACACTTACATGAAGTCACGTGATCATCACACACATGCATGACTCAAGAAGAAAGAGCCACGAGTTGGATTGGAAGAGGTGCAGAAGCATATAGCCACGGGTTGAAGGAGCTTTCGAAAAGAAGCTCAGTTAAAAAAGTTACGGGTTATACAAGAATAGAGCATGAGCAGAGGAAGATAAACTTGAATGAATGAAGCATACTTAAGTAAAACAGAGGAGAAAACACGTTAGAAGTGCAGAACATGTGAAGAAAGAGCTGAGAACAAAGCAAATAAATGAAGTAAGCAAGCTCGACCTGCTGGTTAAAAGACGTTGAAGTTAAACCTCGTTGAAGGAGTGAAGCAATACGTAAGAAGCATGCAGAACATATGGGAGGCAACATCAAAGGAAGCTAGAGGAGAAGCTCGAGTTTTATTTGTTATGAATAGAAGCTTGCATAAGTTGGAAAATGAGAAGCCACGAGTTCTAGTAGCTTAGAACAATTACACACATAGAAAAAAGAAGCTATAGGGAAGCCCACGAAGAGAAGGTATACAAACAGAAACAAAGCACTAGTTATAGGCTACAGCAGAGGCGTGGATGAAATGAGTTATTACAAAGAGCTACAAGTTAGTGACAGAAATACAGGCTACAGTAGTGGCTGGAACTCGAGGAAGCATGAAGAAGTCGTGATGGGTAGAAGGTGCATTTGAGAGGAAGAAAGAGGCTTGGGTTCTACATTGAAAGGAGGAGTATAGGCTGGAGAGAAATGTGCATGGGAGATTTAAAAGTTAACGTGGAAACTCGTGGTAAAGAAAGAATAATTGTAAGAGCCAAATGAAGCCACGAAGCATGAGCTGGGAGCCAACATGAGAAAAACTACGTCAGAAAGAGCATGGGCTGAATTCTCGTGGAATTTTATAAAAATTGAAGTGGGGCCCACCTTATATACATATGCATTTAGCTACGGGCAATTGGCGCAAGGGGAAGCATGTGAAAAACAAATGAAGCACGAGGAGGGGCTGGACACATTATCCATCGTCCATCCAATCCATCGAATAAAAGAGATCCATCCATTCATTCCATTTCATCATTATATTTATGCACACATCATCCCTTCGTGAGACACACAATCACGTCATTCATCCATTCACCTCTCATGCCCCCTTTGTCCACACCACGCAGAGACACTCCACACCACTTCCTCCATTCTCCATCTCTATTTCACCACCATGATGAAGCTCTAAGCCTCCATCTGTGACTAGCAAGGAAGAAGGCCCTTGGAGAAGCTTGAATCCATAGAGAAGAATGCAGAATTTTGGCTAAGAATTTCTATTTTCCTACACTTTTTCTCTTTCATATATTGTCTTGGTTAAGTTATATTTGATAGAGAATTTGTGTAATTGTAATTAGTGACTGGTTAGACACTGATGAGGAAGCTTTTTTGTTGATTACTTGATTAGATTGGAATATAATTTTTCATTATTCTTTAATTTCCCATGTGAGTAGTCAAGGTGTTTGATGAAATACATGTGAGAGATTGAGTGTTTAATTGTTGATTTGAGGACTCCTTGGTGTTTAGTTGGTTAATTAAACATCTTTGGATGATGATTCAGAGGCTAATTAATCAGTTAATCAATCAAATTGGGTGTTCATTGATCTTAAAGACAAGAATTAACAATTTAATGCGGGATTGAGGTTTTAATTCAATATTAGATTGTTAATCTCTTGATTCTTGCGTGGTAACTCAAGATGCATTTGCTATGGACATAATTAGGGACTCCTAGGCCAGAATTAATCACAATTGGATTAGGATAAGGATAGTGAATACCAAAGGATGAATCCAAAGCTAGTCACAAATCCATCATTCACCTCTTAAGTTCATGCAATTAAGAATTTAGGAATTTTATTTCAATTTTATTTTAGATAGTTTAACTAAATAAAAAACCCCCTAAATTTAGATAGCTTTTAGGATCCTTTAACACTTAGAAACTCAATTAAGCATTGAACTCCATTTCCAAGGGAGATGACCCAGGTTGTGCCACTAGCTATATATTTAGTTCAACCTAGTTTTATTTTGAGGGTTGCATGACCAGCCCGTCATAAGGGTTAGGGGAAGCAAGTGGATGAAAATCTATGAGCTCCAACCATGTGTGGAGGAGGCTACACTTAGGCTGATTTGAGTAAAATAAATGTAATTTTGTTATTTATTTATATAGCATTATCATGTAATCATATTGCCAAGTGTAGGAGTCTGTATTTTGATAATATAGCATGTATCTATTAAGGAGTAGGCCTTACTTTAGTTTGGCATTAGATATATGAATTTATGATATCTATTGTGAACTTTGTTGAACTTATGATATGATTTACCATTTAGGCACTGTAATTATGTGACACATTGGATGTAGACCTGAACTAGTGATGCAGGAAATCTCTCATGGAATATATATATATTTGAATAATAATTGTTGGTAGCTTATGAAATTCTTGCTGTCATAAATCTATAAATTTGCTGATATATGGTAGTTGGACGAGTAGGAATTAATACTTAAGTTTTGAATTGGTAATGGTAGTTGGATCATCACTGCGGTGAATTTATGTGGTGCTGCAGCAGAAATGCCTCATGGAACTACTGTTCAAAGCCCACGATTCTCGCCTCTACGGGATACTCTTGTGCCGCGACGAGGCTAGCTACTGGACACTCCTTATCTAGTTTCCTCAACTTGAGCTGCGACAAAAAGGTATAGACATGTCTCGCCACAGGGCACTCATTTTTGCAATCAGAGTATGCATAACTTGCTTAGCAAGTATGGTGTTGTGCATAAAGTAGCTACTTCGTTCCACCCTCAAACAAATGGCCAGGCAGAAATTTCTAACCTAGAGGTGAAGTAAATTTTGGAGAAAACAGTGCAGCCGAATAGGAAAGATTGGAGTAAGAGGCCAGATGATGCACTTTGGGCCTATAGGACTACCTACAAGACTCCTATTGGCATGTCACCTTATCAGCTGGTATTTGGAAAAGCGTGTCACTTACCGGTAGAGGTGGAGCACAAAGCTTACTAGGCTATAAAGAAATGCAATTTGGATTTGAATGAAGCGGGATCTCACAGAAAATTCCAACTCCAAGAGCTTGAAGAGATCAGATTGGAAGCCTATGACAATGCAAGGATCTATAAAGAAAAGACAAAGGCATTCCATGACAAGATGATTGCAAGGAAAGAGTTTGCTGTCGTCCAAAAAGTCCTACTTTATAAATCCCGTTTGAAGCTTATGCCAGGTAAACTTCATTCTAAATGGGAAGGTCCTTATATAGTTTTTGATGTTTTCCCTTTTAGTGCAGTTAAGCTTTTGGATGAGCAGACAGGAGTTAAATTCAAAGTTAATGGACATCAGCTTAAACACTTTCATGAAGGAGTTCTAAGGGATGACAAGGAGGAGCTCCAGCTTCATGACCCACCCTGAACCCCGGTTGTACTTTTTCCCTTTCCCTTTTTATATTGTGTTGTCTTTATCTATTTACTAGAATGTGTACTGGCATTGAGGACAATGCAATGTTTAAGTGTGTGGGGGGATACAAACACCATTTTTAGTTTAGTTTTGTTTTGGTTAGTTGATTTTTCTAGTTTTTAGGCTTTTAGTCTTACTTTTAGAGTGTTAAAGTTTTATGTTATTTTTCAGTAAAAAAAAAAAAAACTATGCTTTTGTGTAAGTTGCTAGCATTAAGGGGATCCTGGCTTTGATATATCTTGATTTGATAGGGAATTGATCTTGTGTTAAGAATGCAAGTTAAGTGGCAATTAGCTTTGCTTTAATGAAACTTGATGATAGTCAATTTACCTTGTGAGATTTTTGAACCTATTACTTATTCATTTCTAGTGTGTATCCCCTATCTTACTTTTACTCTAGAACTTGGCTTGAATCTTATTCAAGGCCACATTTATTCATTTGCCATGCATGAAAAGGATTAAGGCATTCATTATTGTTTTGTTTTAGCTAGAGCCAAAAAGCTATCCTACTTGTGTTTAATCCATTTGTTTTACCTCTTTTGAGCCATATATTTTTCCTTTTTAGCCTTTTAGCCATGAAAATCAAATGAATGTTCTTCCTACCTTGATTAGGATGCTTTCAATTATTAAGGGCATTGTATGTTGTTAAGGTTGATGGAGGTGCACTTTTCACATCATTTATAGGCCATTTGTTTGTTTTTCTTCAAAAATATTCCAAAAAAAGAAAAAAAGAAAAAATGATGATAATAAATGGAAAAAAAAAGAAACAAAGCAAAAGAAAAGCATTTGAAATACTACAAAAAAAAAGAGAGAAGAAAATTTTTGAAAAAGGAAAAGAAGAAAAAGGAAAGTAAAGTTGTTCTCTTAGTGCATATCTTTTTGTTTGTGGTTAATAGGGCCTTAAGATGCATTTTCACTCCATCCTTATTCTTATTTTAATGCTCTTGATGATTTTTAAGCATCTAATTTGCTTTTTGAATTTCCTTCATTCTTTTGTTTGTCACTTGTTTCATACCTTAGCTTACATTACAACCATAATAAAGACCTTTTGATTCATTCATTGGCATTTGATTTTGGTGGTGGAGATGTAGATGATTGCCAAGCTTATGGTAGTAAGGTTGGATAGGATGGAATTTGAGAGTAGGCACTTCATCCTAAACACTGAAGAGTACAGTGATAAACACTAATCTAAGTGAGGGACTTTCATTGCATTTCATTTTTGATTAATTGTATTGCCATGGTACTTGTTGCATTGATGCAAGTGACATGACTTGGAGAATTGAGCTATTGATTTGCTTTGAGCTTCCTTGTGCTAAGTGACATATACAACTCCATTTCTCTTGATTTCCTTTCCATTATCTCTTCCTTGGAGCTTTAGTTTTCTTTTGCCCAGGAGTGCAAAAGCTTAAGTGTGGGGGAATTTGATAATTCTCCTAATTTTGGCATTTTAATAATTAAATATGGCTTAAGGAATCTAATTGAATGAAGTTTGATTTTATTGACCATGTTTGCAATTTAGGAATTAATTTACAAAATTTTGAATTCTTAAATACATAAATCTCTTTTTAAATAATTTTGTAATTTGTTCCTACTTAATTGCTTCCACTCCTTGGGTGCAGATTTAATTGGGCGTCCTCAATTGCATGGAAAGGAGAAAAGTTACATGTGTGTGTGTGAAGAAGAAGCCACGGGTTTAGAGCTTGGATACAAATACACACACATGCAGAACAGAGATAAGCTTGTGGCAAGGAAGCACAAGCAAAACAGAGCCATGCATGGGATATAAGAAGGAGAAAAGCACGTGGAATGAGGGATTTGACAAAGAGTCAGCCACATGCAGAAAAAGAGGAGAAGGAAGGTATGGTTAGATAGCTTGAAAGAGGAACAACAACACATGTTCAAGAGGAAGGAGAGCCATAAACTAAAAGGGTAGCAGCCATATAAAGAACAAGCAAAACAGCTCACAAACTCGAGCAAAATAGAAGCTACTCATGTGGGGAGAGATATAGTTGAACAGAGGAAAGGGAGCTGCACAAAGGAGAAGCTACAACAGAAGAAGTCATTTTCTGGATTCAAAAAAAGCAAAATAGAGGAGAGTAACTCGTGAACAGTGGAAGATGAAGCAGAAACACGTGAAGTCTGGGCAAAGAGAAAAGATGAGAAGAAGCCACGCTCTGGTTTAAAAGAAAAAGAGTTGCATGAGGGATGGCTTCTCGAGGATAAGAAGCTTAAGTTCTACATGAAACATTCAAGTGGCTGAAACAGAAGAGGAAGCACGAGTTTTCTATAGGGAGAAGAAGATCCATGCACACCCTTATTTGAACTCGTGGAAAAGCTGCAGAATGTGAAGAGAGCACGATGGGTTTTGAAGGACTCCAGCAAGAAAAATGAGAAGATTTCCACGGGTTTGAAGGAAGCTCAATTACATACACATGCAGAGACATGCAGCTCGAGTGAAGAAACTACGTGGGAGCTCGAGATGTGGAAGGCTTGAGGATAGGCAGCTCGAGTGGAAAGTTCTGCTTAGATTTGAAAGACTCCCACGAGTTTCTCTACACTTCACAAGTATACATATGTAGAGCTGGAAAATGAAAGAGCTATGTGCATGGAAATTACGTTGAGAAGCTCGAGTTCTTGGTTATGATATGGAGAAAGAGCTGGAGCTAAGTTTGAATGAAGAATCTCACGTGGAAATTGACACACGAAGAAGCAGCTTCAGCAAAGGAACACGTGGGCTGATGTAGGATTAAATGAAAAAAATGCTGAAGATTTATCGGGCAGTAGCATCCATTCACCATCTCATCCAGACCTTACATTTGATCATTACCTTTCCATCCAAAGGCTGACGTGAAGAAGAAAATAAAATGTGACTTAAGCATGCAAATTGAGGAGCTGAGGGGCACGTGATGAATTAACGAAAAAGAGAGTGAAAAAAGGCACGGAAGAATCATCAGGCTGGAGGACGAAGCGTGGTTTCCAGAGGGGAGACGAGGGATGACATAAAAATTGTGAAAAGCTCCAGAGCTCCAGAGGAGGCAATTCTCGTTGATTCATACATGGCAGAAGCTTCGATGATCAAATTTCCTCCGATTAAAACCTCCATGGCAGCTTGAATTCCCTTTGGTGGCTAGCTGAAGATAGGATTCTCCTAGATGAAGATTTGAGCTCCACATCTCCTCACCAATTTGGATAAAAACTTCTTTCCTCAATCTTTTAATTTTAGCATTATTTCCTTTATTAATTTGACTAGGTTTAGCTTATTGGTTTAGGAATTTAATTGCTGAAAATTACTGGATTGAATTGATTTTTGGATTGAGCTTAATTTGATTTTTGGAATTTTAATTATGATTATTATATGTTTGTAAAAATTCCAGAAATAGTGCTGTACAATTTACTTCCAAATTTCTCTTGATTTTAGGCTAATTGATGCAATGGTTGTTGGATTAGTTGGCTGAAATTTTTGTGCAATTAATTGTTGAGGAATTAATAAATCTAATTGGTGAATTAGTATCTTGAGTGGATTGTGCAGTAGATTATATTGATCAATAAGGATTGACTCTAGTGTGTTCTAGTTCTTAATTCAATTAATTAGTTATTCAAGGTTTTTTGTGGTTGCAAAATTCCTTGAATATTTGATGAATTGAATCTTGGATGGTTATTCAAGATATCTTTATAGGGAATACACTAAAGAGCAAGAACTTAAATCCAAATTTGATAAACTAAAAAGAGCAAGGATAATTGAATTCTAGGGAGTCCATTTGAAAACTAGTTACCACATTTGCTTGACTATTCACTTCAATTTAGTCTTAAGTTTTTTAATTCTTGTCAATTAAATTTAGTTCAATTAAATTCTAGCAATTTAAAACCCCCAAAACAAGTTCTAATTGTTAATACTTAGAATACTCTTTCATAAACAATTTAAGGTACAAACTCCTTGGGAAATAACCTAGGTTGCACTATTAACTACAAAATTCATTTTGCTTCCTAGTTTTATTTGAGATTGCGCGACACAATTGTCAGCCGTGGCAAGATTTCTCAAGCTGTGGCGTTCCTCCCCATTATCACTCTCCAGGCCACAGTGAGGGCTTCCTAGCCACGACGTGAGGCAAAACCTGTGAAGATAAAAGAGTGAAATTGAGAGTGATTAGCCATGATGCAAAGATATTTAGCTATGGCTAACGGTCCCAAACTCTCATTCTAACCTAGAAATCTTAGTGTTTTATAGGGTAACCTCAAGAGATGACTTAGAAATATTGATAAAAGATTCTTGTAAGTTGGAATTAATGGGTAATAGAATTAAAGACTTATAAATGAGTGTTTGTTTCCCTTATAATTATTTGTTTGATGACTCTAATAACATTAAGGTTCAAATTTCCATACATTTCTAAATGTAATTAGTTGTAATGTCTTGTAACCCTAATTTATGTTTATTAATCACATATTTTACCTCAATTACAACGATTAAAAGTTAGGGTTATCATGAAAGATGCAAAACAAGTCTTACAAATTCATGCATAGCATGTGGATATGTGCAATCATTCAAGGAGCATTCTTAGCATTTGAGAAAGCCATACATAACTTGCAAAGACTTGCCAAGCAAGTGAATTGGCCTCACCCATTTACTTGTGGATTTTGGACATGCCTCATCCATTCTTTAAGAAGTTTTTAGACTCAACCATGCTCTTAGGAGTCAACCTCACTTTTAGGAGACTCTTTACTTTGTCTCAACCAATCTTAAGGGTTCTTGGCTCATTCTCACCATGGCTAAGGGCTCTTGGCCTCACCACACTCAAGCAAACCAAAGCAAATATCTTAAATGTCATTTGGAAAACATAATGCATCATCATGGTACCATGGAGTAAGAGCTCATGCTAGGACATTTTTCATGGCTGGAAATACACATACACACATTCAAAGATAAGTAAAGTAAGTAATCATGTATGAAAGAAGGTGGAGAGAACTACCTTGGAAGCAAACATACACTTTTCTTCTTGAATCAAGGCTCCTTTTCTCGACCTCACACACACAATGGTGTGGGAATGATTTCTCTTGGCTTAAACACAATTTATGGAAGCTAATTAGGTTCATGAAATTAATTCTAAGGCCACACAACTTGCTTAAACTCTAGCTTGACTCATTGACCTCTTTATATTTCCAAGAAAGCACCTAATGAAGCAACACTCATTAAATAAATTCTATGCTCTATTCTTTCATTTCAAATATGATTCTTGACTCCTTTTGAGCCTTTTGGAGTCGAAGAGCCTAACTACATGTTGCTTCTTTAGGTCATATTATGGAATATAAAGTACCATCTCACCTTCTATGGTTTCTAAATTTTTTCCAAGGCTTTCTCTCATATTCATTCATCATATATGACTCAAAAATGGGCTTAGAAAAATTTAAAACTATCCCTAACTATGCTATCTCCTCTTGGTTGAACCTATGGAAGGTTTTAAGCTTCATGGATTTTGCTTTGTTTTCTTGATGGAGGAAGCACATGGGGAGACTTCTAGGGATCTTAGGAGCTCATTCAAACACTTATTTAGGCATAGGAATTAAGGGATTAAATCAGATTTTGGAAGAAACACTTAAAACCCTAGAAATTACATCTTGAATTTCTATGGTTTTTTGTTAATTCTCTTTGCATATTCTTAATCTCCACACCCTTTTTCCTAATAATTACCCTTGTTTTTGCCTAAAAATTAAACCCTCCCAGGGTTTCATGAGTGGGGTGAAATGGTGGAGGAAGAGGAGCAAGGGGTAGCAACTATGGAAGAAGAAATTACCTTATTTTCTTGCTTTTTCTCACTTGAATCTTATCTTCTTTAAGTTCCTCTCATCAAACCTGAATTTTCCCCTTAATTTCTCTCTTAAAATAGATTTATAAACTTCATTATAATCATAGGAAGAAAGCTTAAGAGGAGAGGAACAAGTTTGGAAGAAGGAGTATCAAAATCCATGAAATTCCTTACCTTTTCCTTACTTTTTCTCCTCCTTTCTTCTCCTCCATAGTGTGTCTAAGAGAGCTGGTGTTTTCTCTGGTTTTTGGGAAGAATGGGTCGTGCGAATAAAGGAGAGAAGAAATAAGAAACTTAAAGTGCGTTCAAGAAGCTTCCACTTTCTCAAAAATTTTAATTTTGCCCTTTGTTTTTGATATTTTTGTTTCTAACTCATTTTAGCTCCTTTTTCAGAACTGTATTTTCCATTATGAAATTTAGGTTCCTAATTTAGTAAAGTACCTTTAGAATCACTCAAATTGGAGCTAAAACCTTCATGAAAGAATTAGTCAAAGCTCAGGTCAACCGATGTTAGAAAATATCTACCAGAGGCGTTTTAACTGTCCCAAGGCTTTTCATGGTTTTCTGGGCCTCTAAGAACCCTAGAAATCTTAAAACTTTTATTTAGAAAGCCCTCATGTGTGAATTCCAAAATTTAGTCAAAATGATAAAAATGCCCTTACGTTTCATCAATCTTGTGTCACAATTCATTTCTTCATTTTAGCTCCATTTTTCTTTCCATTTGAGCCTGAGATTCTCATTTTTAGGGGTCTAGAATGCTTTCCAAATTTTTTGGGACCTCAACTAAGTCATTTTGGGGGACTTCCTTTTATATTTGGTGAATTTTGTTCATTGATGGAGAAACCATACATTACGTTTCTCACATTTTCTCTCGTTTTCAGAAAATCGGATGTTACAACATCAACCACATATTTAAGAAGCATACTTTAGCTATGCTTCCATAAAAGGCCTAATGAAGCTTCTAAATTTTCCTTGAAGGGAAAGGCACTTGAGAAGCTTTCTAGGGGTTTTAGGAACCTAAACAAACACTTACATAGGTTAAAGAATTCTTAGAGAAAAATCAGATTTTACAAAAGGCTCAAGAACCCCTGTGATTCCTATCTTGAAGTTTACTAGCTTTTCTTCCACTTACTTTGCATTTCCTAGCTTTCCATACTCTAATTCAATGGTTTCTTACTTGTTCTAGGTTAGAACTTCCTTCCCTTTACTAGCTCTCAAGTTGGTAGAACCAATACACCCAAGAAGCAAAGATACATAGATATCTACCTTGAATTCAAGCCTTCTTCAAGAGTATTTCCTTTTGCCTTAGCCTTCCCTTTGACTTTCTATTCTCCCTCCTTTAAATCAAGCTCAAAATAGAGCTAATTCAACAACCAAAGCCATAGAAAGAGAGCAAGGAAAGAAGAACAAGATTTCAAGAAGGAAAGCTGTGAAAATCTCAAGTTTCTCTCACCTTTTCTTTGGTTTTCTTCCTTCTCCCTTCCTCCTCCTTTGCGCCCTTCTTAGATGAGCTCTCCCTTAGTCTTAAGTAGAGGAAACATCGGTTAGAAGAAAAAAGAAGCTTTTGGGGTCTTTAAGAAGCAAAAATCCACTTTTTCATGCTTTTTTCTAGATCAATTCTTGTTATAGTGGAAAATACCCTTGCTATGGTGAGCACTTATCAGTCTCAGGTCCCCTGTTCTTGCTACAATAGGCACTATTATGAGAAACTCCTTGGATTTTGTGTAGGGGACACGAACTCATTATAGTAGGCTACATCCTGGCTATGGCGAACTAGGACCTTCGCTATAGCTAATTGGAAACTCACTGTAGTGAACTGGTACATTCGCTATAGCCAATAGGGGTTCTGGCTATAGCTAGCAGATTTAGAAAATTTTCAAAAATCTTAGATGTTACAGTTTTTGGTTGTAAGTGTCTAGTTTGTCAAAAGGTAAAGAGTGAGCACCAAAAACTCATAGGCTTGTTACACCTTTTAGAAATTCCAGTGTGGAAATGGGATAGTATATCCATGAATTTCATAATGGGTTTACCTAGGATATCCTCGACTAATGATGCCATTTGGGTTATTATGGATAGACTAACAAAGTTTACTTACTTTCTACCTATTAAAGCTACTTATCCTCTAGATAGACTAGCACAACTTTATATTCATGAGATTGTGAGGTTGCATGGTGTTCCTAATAACATTATATCAGAGAGGGACCTTAGATTCACATCAACATTTTTGCAGTCTCTACATGAAGCTCTAGGCACCAATTTTAACTTTAGCATTGCTTATCACCCTCAGTGAGATGGACAAACTGAGAGGACTTTCTAAACTTTTGAGGATATGCTTAGGGCTAGTATACTGGAATTGAAGGGGAACTGAGATGTGTATTTACCTTTGGCTGAGTTCGTAATATTTTATGTAATGAATTTGTTAAATTTTAATAAGATAAATTTAAATGAAGTGATGCCGTATATGAAAAGTATAAGATGAATAGGACCCATAGAAAATTTTGAGATTTTAGGGGGGTCCAAAGGCAAAATTGTGATTTGTCACCTAGATGAATTTTGATAATTTTTTTTGGAAGAAAGAGGAATTCAAAACTAGTCCAATATATATATATATATATATCAATAGTTAGGAAATAATATGCAAAAAATTATAAAATTCATTCTATAAAATTCTGAAATCATTAGGACTAGAAAATGACCTTGAACGATGAAGAGATTATACGGAGACGAACTAAACCATTAAGCTCGAGTTAACTTTCTCAGGAGATTCTGTGTAGAAAGATCTACTAGATAGTGGAGATAGAATCTGGAAATGTGAAGTTAAGGTGAAGATATAAGTGAAAAATGAACATAGATACTTATTTGTTACGTTACTAACAAGGGCAAAACAGTCATTTTGTCCCTAAAATAATAAAATATTAGAAAAATAAATAATAATAAAATATATGGTAGTAGACATTAAATGGGACCTATGTAGGCTTAAATAATATTAAAATATAGCAGAGAACTCAAAGACTACAAGCTAAATAAACTATTACAGAGAACTTATGATAAGAGATATTGGCGAAATAATAGCTTTTTTGTAAATTTAGGCTGGAGAAGGGCTGATGTGGAGCCATGGGTAAGAAGCAGGACATGTAGCACCACATGTGTGAAGAAGATTCTAGAAACTATGCGAACCATGAAGCAATGACACAGGCTTATGTCAGCAAATCTTAGTAAATCTCACATATTACGAAAAAGTTACTGCTGACATTATAATAACGTAAACACTGACTCAACTAGTAATAGATGCAATCTTATCTTCACAAGTTACAAGAAAGTAGCTGTGGTTAAAATTTAATCGTAGTTAAAATCCAACAGCTAATATTCGCCTGTAAAACGTGATGCGATTTTAACCATTGATGCAATCTAATGACTTAGATTTCCTTACCTTTTAAAATTAAATCACAACCCTTGAACTAATCCAAAGGTCCATATTAAATCTTTAAAATCAAGATTAAATTAAATCATAAGCATCCAATGAATTTAAAGGCATAGATTTAACATTGTAAAAACATAACAAATCCTAACCATCTATTTATAAAAAAAATTTACAAGAACATACACACACACTTTCATGCCACAATCACACACAAAACACACACACACAATTTGGCCAAGATAAGAAGAAAAAGAAGGAAGGAGAGCTCAGCTATAACACCATATTCATTTCGGCTATCTCATATCACTTCTAGGCTTCCTTCCCTTAATAACACAAGAGTTCCAAGAAATGACAATAAAATATTGTATTATTTTTGCATTATGTTGAAAGTAAAATTTTCATTTTGTGCCCCATGGACCATATGGACTCATCCATCTCATTCTAATATTTAAATACATAAATACAACTCAGAACCATCTCAAGAAGTGGCCAAGAACTCGAGTTCATGAAGTATATACACAAAAATAACATATGCAGCCTCAGGTTGGTATTTCAGCTTTCTGTCATAAAATTTGAAAAATTATAACTAATTCTAAAAAAATCAAAATCAATCACACTATAACATTATGGAAAGTTACATATGTCTACTTTATGCTAAAAATAAATCTAGACCACAAAAGGGACGTCTAGCTACTAGAAATTGATGGAATAGTAATCATGGTTGCCTATCACTATTGGTATTGTCATTGAACTTCAAAAATTCATATCTCCTTCCTTAGACATCCAATTGGAGTGATCTTAATGGCCATAGAAATTTTATCATATCTAGTTTTTGTCTGTAAAATTTTATGAGCATTGGACACCTTTAACCCTTGAATGACACTGCACAAGAAACTGACCATATGAATAGGGCTTATACTAGAACAGCAAAAAATGGCAACTTTTAAAAATATAATTAATTTCACAAATCTTCAAATAATCTAATCTTTATCTTTCCAAAAAGATCTGGATGAGATCTATATGCATGCCAAATTTCATTGGCAAATTCGTTCATTTGATTAGATCTTGATATTGGGTTGTAGAATGACAGTTTTTGCGTTTCCAATTGGTCTCAAATGGTCCAAAATTGCTCTTGAGGATTTCATGGCCACTTGAGCACATGAGAAAGCACCGAAATGGTCTACTAAACATGTATCAAAGGTGCACAAACCCAGATTTCACAAACTTACACTCTCACCCTAAAGTATACACAAGAACACATAAGCCATATCTTGCCATTCAATGCCCAAAAATTGCTATATCATACATATGGCATCAAATCTCATTTATACAAAATATATTCATATATTTACATGTGTTTATGAGGTTGTACATCATATACAACAAAGGATTACATCATATGCCATTCATATGGCTACAAAATGGACATTTCCATACACTTTATTATCAATCTCCTTCCTTTATGCTTGATGGCTTCCATTTCTTGGCTCACTTGGACCACTTAGTCATGTTAAGCAAATAGGGAGAAAGGGATGAGATTCTAGGAATCCCACTAGCTTTTCTCCCTTTCAACCATACATAAAGAATGCAAATCAATGTCTAAAAATGCATGCATGGCTATATGAAACATGTAATCATTCATGAAACATTTCTAACATTCAAAAAGTCATACAAAACATACATAGGCTTGGTAAGCAAGTGGTTTAGCCTCACCTATCCTTTTTAAGGATTTTGGACTTACCTTACCCATTTTTTTAAAGGCCTTTTAACTAAGCCTTACTCTTGGGAGACTCTTGACTATGTCTCAACCATTTTTGGGGACTTTTAACTCATTCTCACCCTTGCTAGAGGGTTCTTGGCTTTACCACACTCAAGCAAACAAAAACAAGTTTACAAGACATCATTTGTATGCATAACATATGTAACACCCCGAAATTAATTAAGGTATTAATCATGGATTAAGATTAATTAAGGATAATTAATATGGGATGATTGGGCAAGTTAAGTAAATAGGGATTTTAGATAGATAGATTATTAATATGGGCTTGAGAATTAATTGAGATAGAAACTTCACCTAGGCCCAAATTAATGAACCATGATAAGAGGCTAATGGAGGCCCAATGAATTAGAGGCAGACCCAAACTAATTTAATGAGATAGAGGCCCAAGATTTATCTTGTATAGGCTTAATTAAGTGGCCCAGTTACCCTTGTGCAGACCTAAGCCCTTGAGCCCTCCAAGTTTGGCCCAAAACCCATAAAACTTCAGCAACCCAATGTATAAAACTGGCCTAATGAAATTCTGCAGCCCAACAATTGAAAACTGGCCCAATAAGCTAAAGTCTGAAGCCCATTTGAACTTGGACCTTGGAGCAACCCATAACCCATTTTTGACCCAACTTAAACCCATCTAAAACCCTAATACTTCAGCCACTTATCCCATTTGCTGAAACTCAAAAGTGAAATTCGGAGGTGGAGAAGGAGGCTAGGGTTTAGGGCAAGAATTCTGCATTTTCACACACTTAGAGCAAGATTTGGCCAAGGTAATAGTTATACAACTTAATCCCTCATCTTTCTCTTTAATTTGGTCTAATTAGTTTTTCATTTAGAGAATTTTTATCATACCCAAAATCTGAAATGTGGGTGTTTGGGGATTTTCTTGGGGAAATTCGTAGGTTGAGGTTGGGGTTGGTATTAAGAGACTTTAAACCCCCCATTTTGATGCTTTCTTTAATGGTTTGAGACTCCCATAGCTTATTTATATTATAGGTATTAATTTGGTATGAATTTGCTTAGGATTTTGGATGAAACACTGAGAATTCTGGTGGGAGATACTTGAATCTGAATTTGAGATTTTTGGTGGCTGTTGCAATTGTCTGCAAGTGAGGTAACCGGGGTTTACATTAATTCCATGCATGTATCTAATTTAATTTCATATTTACTATATATGAATGATTTGAAATGTTGAATGAATTGGTTGGTTATCTGTTGTATTATGATTGGACCTTGTGAGTCCATGGTGGAGCTGTGGTGCGGCTGCCACCCGTGCATGTGCTACGATCGAGCACCGGGTTATGATCAAACCCCAGATGCACTGAGCCTTGGTTGTGCTCAAAGGGGAGTAGGTGCCGTGGACGGGCCTCTCCCAGTGTTAATGGCCTTTAACATGTGATAATATGATTGCTAGTATGGGATAGTAATCATGATAGCCTAATTGTTTCATTTGCTGAAATGACTGATATGATTCTGATATGGATTTTGATTCATGCATATATGTTGATTAAAATGGATTATATGATGGAATTGTCATGGTTACTGAGATTTATATCTCACCCCGTTTTATGGGATTAATATTTCAGGTGAAGGTTCCTCGGGTAAGGATAAGGGCAAGCAAGTGGATAAACATCCATGAGCTGAGGCCTAGTGTAGGGAGGCTACACTTGGTCTGAGTGTAATAGGGTAGATGCTGAATTTTATTTAGTTTCATATAGCATCATCATGTATCTGTATTGCCAAGTGTAGGCTTGCACATTTGATTTATTGAGGATGTATGTAATGAGGGGTTAGACCTCATCCTAATTTAGAAATTGTTGTATGGACTCATTATTTCTGCTGTAATTGATGCTGACCTATAACATTGTTTATTAATGGAAATGTGACCCTTGAGATATTGATATGAACCCCTAATGTATGGAACCCCCATTGATTGAGCATTTATGGATGGCTGATGGTAGTTCATGTATAATCTATTATTGCTACTTAATAAACTTGCTGATAGAAGGGAATTGGAGGAAAGAAATGGGCATATAAGATTTGAGTTGGTAATGGAAGCATAGCTAAGTAAATAAGGTAGATAAATGTCATTTGAGCCATATAAAATGAAGGGAAGTGATCTTAGGGTGTCCCTAAGAAGAGAAATGGAGTGTAGGGGGCGAAATATAGGGAAAATAGCTACAGAAGGGAGTCACGCCGCGGCTTGAGAAATCTCGCTGCGGCGCGAAGTGAAAATAATTGCCCAGGGGGTGACAGAACGTAACCTCGCCGCTGCGCAATAAGTCTCGCCGCGGCGCGAGTCGAGGAAATTAATTAGGGAGGTTACAGTAGCAAAACTCACCGCGGCGCCACATAGGTTGGCCGCGGCGTAGATCCAACTCGCTGCGGCGAAAGTTAGGAAAATTTCAGAGAGTATCTTGGCCGCGGCGCAAGAGTTTCAGGCCGCGGCGCAAGTTTAAAAACTTGGTTTTCGAGCTCCAGAACCTAGCTTAGCCGCGGCGGGGAAGTTCCAGGTCGCGGCGCAGGTCCTCAAACTTCTATATTTGACCTAGAAACCTAAATTTTAGTAAGGCTAGTGTTAGGGGATAGCATGAGCATGTTGGTGGGATGTTTTTGTGGGTTGAACTTGAGTAATGGATGAATCCTAAACCTTAAATGATGGTACAAACCCTTTAATGCATGTTCCCGTTATAGTTGTTAGTTGATGATCCTAGTAGTATCAAGGTTTAAATTTCCCTTATATTTTCTTAATGTAATTAATTGCAATGACTCCAAACCTTGATTATTATTTATTAATTGTGTATTTAGCTATAATCACCGATATTAGAAATTAGGGTCGTCACAACATATCATCATGGTACCATGGCATTTAGACACTTGGTAAAACATTTTTCATGGCTTAAAACATACATACACACATTCAAAGATAAGATAAACATCCACTCATGCATGAAAGAAAGAAGAGAGAGCTACCTTTATTACAAATGCACATTTTTCTTCTTGAATTTGGTTCCTCTTCCTCAGCCATACACACACAAGAAGGTGGAACTTGGTTTCTTTAGCCTAGACACATAATATGGAAGCCAATTGCACTCTTGGAACAATTGCACTAAGGTTCATTTATGGTTCCATAAAGCACCTAATGAAGCAACCGTATGAAAACATGATCTTGGCTCCATTCTTTCTATCCATCTAAGGTTTTTGACTCCTTTTAAGCCTCTTGGAGTCATCATACAATTAATTCTCAGAGCCTGGCTAGGTGTTGCTTCTTTAAGCCATAATATGGAACTTATGATACCATCTCATTATCCGTGGCTTCTAAAATTTTTCTTAGGCTTCCTCTTATCCTCTCCCATCATATATGACTTAAAATCAAGCTTGAAATAAATTAAAACTATCCCTTGGTGCCCCAATCTCTCTAGGCTGTGGTTATGTACCAAGTGAACACCAAAGGAGCTTGTTTGGTTTTCTTGACAGAAGATGCATGTGAGAAGCCTTATAGGGATATTTAGAGCTCATTCAAACACTCATTTAGGCTTAGGAACTCTTGAATAAAAATATAATTTTAAAGAAACACTTGAAACCCTAACTTTTCTATCTTGAAATCTAATGGTTATTTTGTTGTTTCCTTTGCATATTCTTGTTCTTCTCCCTCATTTTCCTAAGATTCACTCTTAGTTTGGCTAGAAATTTAACTCCTTAGAGATATTCTTGTAATACCATAAATTTCTAGCTTGCCTCATGCTATTTCTAGATCTTATGCCATGCATTTCACAAGGAAGCAAGAAAAATGGCATTTAAAATAATGAATATATTTGTGTTACATAGCAGATAAATTTTTTATTTGATGTCTCGTGGACAATATGAACTCATTCAACTCATTCCCATATTTAATTACACTAATAAAACTCAAAACCATTTCAAGAAATGGCCTAGAACTCGTGCAAGTGGAGGATATACATAAAAACACTAGGTGCAGTCTTGGCCAGAAATTCAAGGTTGCTGCCATAAACTTTGAAAAATCATAACTAATTTTAAAAAACTATAAATCATGCATTCTTTACTATTCTAGAAATATACTGATGTCTACTTTATGTTAAAAATATATCTAGACCACAACAGGGACTACTAGCTACCAAAAATTAATGGAATAGTACTAGAGGTCAACTCTCTTTATTGGTATTATCCTCTAACTTCAAAAATTTATATCTTGCTGTTCAAAGGTCTAATTGGGGTGATCTCAGTGGCTATGGAAATTTTATAATGTCTCATTTATGTTTGTAAAATTTCATGAGTATTGGACATCATTTGGACCATGAATGAGACAACCTAATATTCTGACCATATAAACAGTGTCTGCATTAGTTCAGTAGAAAAATGCCAACGTTGGAAAATCATAATTAATTCCATAGAGCTTCAAATAATTTGGTCTTTAGCTTCCAAAAAAATCTCTAAATAAGATCTATATGTGTGCCAAATTTCATAGGCAAATTCATTCATTTGGTCAGATCTTGACATTGGGTTGCAAAATGGCTCATTTTATGTCATATAAGGGGTCCAAATGATCCATTTTGAGTTCTAAGGCAACAATAACCATTTGAGCACGTGGAAATGCACCAAAATAACCTTCTAAACTTGTCTCAAAGGTGTATAAACCCAAAAATTGAAAACTCACTCTCTCACCTCATGCCATACACAAGATTACACATGCTTTATATTGCCATCCAATACCCAAAATGCATATTACCATTCATTTGGTACTAAAACTCATACATACATCAAAGATTTGGGTAATTGCATATGTTCATATGATTATAAAACAATTCCATCATAGGATTACATCACTTGCCATACATATGGCTACAAAAGAAGCAAAATTAGGCAAATTGTTGTCAATCTCTTATCTTCCAACTTGATGGCTTCCATTACCTTGCTCTTGTGGTCCACCTAGCATGTTAAGACATTGGTAAAGGAGGGAATGAGATTCCAAGAATCTCAATAGCTTATCTCCCTTTCAATCACACATAAAGAATATAATACAAGTCTTAAAAATGCATGCATGAGCATAATGAAATGTATGATCATTCAAGAAGCAGTCTTGGCATTTGAACAAGTAATACAAGACATACATAGGCTTACTAAGTAAGTGGATTGGCCTCACCCATTCTCTTATTGATTTTGGACTTGCCTCACCCATTTTCTCTAAGAGGTTTTGACTTAACCTCACTCTTAGGAGACTCTTTATTTTGTCTCAACTAATTTTAAGGGTTCTTAGCTCATCCTCACAATGGCTAAGGGTTCTTGGCTTCACCATACTCAAACAAACCCAAACAAACATACTAGGTTTCATTTGAAAACATATTACAACATCATGGTATCATGGAATATAAGCATATGCTAGAACACTTTTTATGACTTAAAACACATATACACACATTCAAAGACAAGGCAAGCATACATTCATGCATGAAAGAAAGTGGAGAGAGCTACCTTTGCCACACAAGCACACTTTTTCTCTTGGAATTATGCTCCCTTCCTCGGCCTCACACACACAAGGGTGTGGGATTTGTTTCTCTTGGTCTAAAGATAATATGTGGAAGCCAATTAGGTTCTTGGAATTATTTCTAAAGCCATACATCTTCCTTAAACACTAACTTGGTCTAATAACCCCTTTTATGGTTCCAAAATGCACATAATAAAGAAACATCCATCAAATGAGTTCTAAACTCCATTCTTTCCTTTCATTTATGATTCTTGACTCCTTTTAAGCCTCTTGGAGTCATCTGTGATGACCTTAATTTCTAATCTTGATAATTAAGGTTAACCATGTGATTAATAATCATAAGTTGGGGTTACAAGGCGTTATGACCAATTACATTATGAAAATACGGGGAAATTTGAACCTTAATATGATTAGAGTCATCAATCATACAATTACAAGCACTTATATTCATAAGGGAGATAAACATTTGTTTATAAGCCTTTAATTCTATTACCAATCAATTATAACTCATCCCAATGTCTCTAAATCATCCCTTGAGATTACCATATAAAAAACCAAGTTTTCCTAGGTATTATAAGTGTTTCAGCATGCTCACTGTGGCCTAATTACTTTTAGCCGCGGCCAATTCCTTTCTGTTTTACCCCTTTCTTCATCACTATGCGGCGAGTTGGACCTTCGCCGCGGTGAAGAAGCCTCCTGGAACTTCTTTGCTCGCCTCTCGATATTGGCCGTGGCCAATTCCTCCTTCTGTCGCGGCCAATTCCTCTCTGGAATGCCGAGGACATTTCCTTAAAAGTTCACCGCGGCCAATTCCCTAATTCATCGCGGTGAATTCCTTTCTGGATGACTTCCAGTTTGACCTTTCACATTTCGCCAGGCCAATTAACATTTCACCGCAGTGAATTCCTCTCTAGCACTCTCCCTGGGCAACTTCGCCTCTATTGGTCGCGGCCAACTATATTTTAGCCACAGCGAATTGCCTTCTAGTCCTACACTTTGAAAATCTGAACTCATACTCTCCTTTCTCCCTTCAATCTCACCCTAGGGTCCCTCTACCTTAATTGTGGGGCTCAAATAGCTTTCATTAGCCTAATTTATCTGGCTAATCTATCCTCTCTAATTCAAGATTCAAGGGTTAATTTCTTTCCTCTAATTACCCTATATCAGCAAGTCCAGGGAATAACAACAATACAATTCATGAACCATTGACATTTAACATTAGATACACTTTCCATTAGAGGTTCCATACATCAGTGATTCATATCAATATCTCAAGGTTACATTCCCAAATGGTAAGTCATATCATAAGTTCAATAAGGTTTACAACAGATATCATAAATCCATACATCAAATACCAATTTAAAGTAAGGCCTACTCCTCAAAAGGTACACATTATATTATCAAAATGTAGACTCCTACACTTGGTAATACAGATACATGATGATGCTATACAAGACTTAACAAAATTAGCATCTACTCTATTACACTCAGACCAAGTGTAGCTCCCCACACTAGGCCTCAGCTCATGGATGTTCATCCACTTGCTTGCCCTTATCCTTACCTGAGGAACCTTCACTTGAAATTGTAATCCCATAAAATGAGGTAAGATAATAATCTCAGTAACCAGGGCAATTCCATCATATAATCCAGTTTAATTAACATATATGCATGAATCAAAATCATATAAGTCATCTCAGCAAATGAAACAATTAGGCTATCATGATTATTATCCCATACTAGTAATCATATTTTAACATGTTAAAGGCCATTAACACCGGAAGAGGCCCGTCCACGGCACCTACTCTCCATTGAGCACAACCAGGGCTCAGTGCATCTAGGGTTTGATCATAATCTGATGCCCGATAGAAGCACATGCACAGGTGGCAGCCGCACCACAGCTCCACCATAGACTCACAAGGTCCAATCATCATACAATAGATAGCCAACCAATTCATTCAACATTTCAAATCATTCATATACAGCAAGTATGAAATTTAAACTGACATATGCATGGAATTAATGTAAGCCCCGGTTACCTCACTTGTAGACAAATTTGCAATAGCCACCAATGGTACAGAGTCTCCCTATAATCATAGCATCAGATAATTACTACTCTAATTCATCATTAACAATTACAACAAGTACCCAAGGAATTTAAATGCTACTAACTACCTAAAGAACACTTACCCAGCTACTACAAATCCCAAATTCGGATTAAAGTGCCCTATACCAGAAATCTCAATATTCCACCCAAAATCCTAAGCAAATTCGTACAAAATTAATACCCATATTATAAATCAACTATGGGGGTCTCACATTAGCAAAGAAAGCATCAAAATGGAGGGTTTAAACTCACCTAATGTCAGCCCTGTAACACCCCAAAATTTATTAAGGCATTAATCATGGATTTAGATTAATTAAGAATAATTAATATGGGATGATTGGACAAGCTAAGTGAATAGGAATTTTAGAGAGATAAATTATTAATATGGGTTTGAGAATTTATTGGGATAGAAACTTCACCTAGGCCCAAATTAATGAATCATGATAAGAGGCTAATGGAGGCCCAATGAGCTAGGTGCAGACCCAACCTAATTTAATGTGATAGAGGCCCAAAATCCACCTTGTATAGGCTCTTATAAGTGGCCTAATAACCCTTGTGCAGACCCAAACCCTTGAGCTCTTCAAACTTGGCCCAAACCCAATTAAACTTCAGTAACCCAATGCATAAGAACTGGCCCAATAAAATCCTGCAACCCAACACTTTAAAACTGGCCCAACAAGCTAAAGTCTGAAGCCCATGTAGAGTTGGACTTGGAGCAACCCATGACCCATCCCTTAACCCAACTTAACTCCACTAAAACCATAAAAAAAAAAAAAAACTGACCAGCCACCTCCCACATTTAGCAAAACACAAATACAGAAAGCAAATTCAGAGGTGAGAGGAAGAGGCTAGGGTTCTTGGCATAATTCTATATTTTCTCACATTTGGAGCAAGATTTAGCCAAGGTAATAGTTATACAACTTAATCCCCTCATCTTTCTCTTTAATTTGGTCTGATTAGTTTTTCAATTGGAGTATTTTTATCATACCCAAAATTTGAAATGTGGGTGTTTGGGGATTTTCTTGATAAAATTCGTAGGTTGAGTTTGGGGCTAGTATTAGGTGAGTTTAAACCCCCCATTTTGATGCTTTCTTTGTTGGTTTGAGACCCCCATAGTTGATTTATATTATGGGTATTAATTTTTTACGAATTTGCTTAGGATTTTGGGTGGAATATTGAGATTTCTGGAAGAGGGCACTTAAATCCGAAATTTGGTATTTATGGTAGCTGGGTAAGTATTCTTTAGGTAGTTAATAGCATTTAAATCCCTTGGGTACTTGTTGTAATTGTTAATGATGAATTAGAGTAGTAATTATCTGATGCTATGATTATAGGGAGACTCTATACCATTGGTGGCTGTTGCAAATTTGTCTACAAGTGAGGTAACCGGGGTTTACATTAACTCCATGTATGTATCTATTTTAATTTCATATTTACTGTATATGAATGATTTGAAATGCTGAATGAATTAGTTAGCTATCTATTGTATTATGATTGGACCTTGTGAGTCCATGGTGGAGCTGTGGTGCAGCTGCCACCCATGCATGTACTTCGATCGAGCACCGGGTTATGATCAAACCCCAGATGCACTGAGCCCTGGTTGTACTCAATAGGGAGTAGGTACCGTGGACGGGCCTCTCCCGGTGTTAATAGCCTTTAACATGTTAAAATATGATTGCTAGTATGGGATAGTAATCATGATAGCCTAATTGTTTCATTTGCTGAGATGACTGATATGATTCTGATGTTGATTTTGATTCACGCATATATGTTAATTAAACTGGATTATATGATGGAATTGCCTTGGTTACTGAGATGTGTATCTCACCCTATTTTGTGAGATTATAATTTCAGGTGAAGGTTCCTCGGATAAGGATAAGGGCAAGCAAGTGGATGAACATCCATGAGCTGAGGCCTAGTGTAGGGAGGCTGCACTTGGTCTGAGTGTAATAGGGTAGATGCTAATTTTTGTTAAGTCTTGTATAGCATCATCATGTATCTATATTGCTAAGTGTAGACGTTCATATTTTAGTTTCTGAGGATGAATGTATTGAGGGGTTAGACCTCATCTCTGTATGGATTCATGATATTTGCTGTAAACTATGTTGACCTATAATATGGCTTATCAATAGAAATGTAACCCTTGAGATATTGATATGAACCCCTAATGTATGAAACCCCCATTGATTGAGTATTAAAAGATAGCTGCTGGTAGTTCATGTATATTCTGTTATGGTAACTTTACAAACTTGCTGATAGAGGGTAATTGGAGAAAAGAAATGAGCACATAAGTTTGAATTGGTAATGGAAGAATAGCTAGGTAAATAAGGTAGATAAATGCCATTAGAGCCATATAAAATGAGGGGAAGTGACCTTAGAGTGTCCCTAAGAAGAGAAATGGAGTGTAGGGGACAAAATGTAGGGAATATAGCTACAAGAGGGAGTCACGCTGCGGCTAGGAAGGCTTCGCCGGGGCCTAAAAAGTGACAGTGGCGAGGGACGTCGCGGCTTGAGAAATCTCACCGCAGCGCAGAGCGAAAAAAATACCCAGGAGGGTGACAGAATGAAACCTCGCCGCAGCGCAATAAGTCTTGCCGCGACGCAAGTCAAGAAAATTAATTAAGGAAGATACAGTAGCAAAACTCGCCGCGGCGCCACATAGGTTGGCCGCGGCATAGATCCAACTCGCCGCGGCTATCACCGCAGTGAAATTCAAGAAAGTTACGCCTGATTCCTGAGAGCAACTTGGCTGTGGCATAAAAGTTCTGGGCTGCGACGCAAGGTTAAAAACTTAGTTTTCAAGCTCCAGGACCTAACTTAGCCACGGTAGGAAAGTTCTAGGTCACGGCGTAGGTCCCCAAACTCCCACCTTTGACCTAGAAACCCTAATTTCTTTAATACAAATGATAGGTAATGATGTAGGGATACTTGTAGGAGGTTTTTGTGGGTTGAAACTGATGAATGGATGAATCACAAACCTTTAATGATGGTACAAACCCTTCTATGCATGTTCCCGTTTATGGTTGTTAGTTGATGACCCTAACAACATCAGGGTTCAAATTTCCCGATATTTCCGCAAAGTAATTAATTGTAGCAACCCCAAACCTTGATCATTAATTATTAATCATGTACTTAACCATAATTACCAGGATTAGAGGTTAGGGTCGTCACAAGCCCTAACCTCAACCTACGAATTTCACTAAGAGAATCCCAAATAACCACATTTCAGATTTTGGGTAGGGTAAAAATACTCCAAATGAAAAACTAATCAGACCAAATTAAAGAGAAAGTTGAGGGGATTAAGTTGTATAACTATTACCTTGGCTGAATCTTGCTCTAAATGTGAGAAAATACAGAATTCTTGCCCCCAACCCTAGCCCCCTTCTCAACCTCCGAATTTTGCTTCTTGAGTTTCAGCAAATGAGAAAGTGGCTGAAGCATTAGGGTTTTAAGTGGGTTTAAGTTAGGTCAAAGATGGGTCATGGGTTGCTCCAAGGTCTAACTCCAAATGGGCTTCAGATTTTAGTTTGTTGGGCTAGTTTTAAAGTGTTGGGCTGTAGAATTTTATTGGGCCAGTTCTTATACATTGGGTTGCTGAAGTTTAATTAGGTTTGGGCCAAGTTTGAAGGGCTTAAGGGTTTGGGTCTGCACAAGGGTAATTGGGCCACTTATAAGAGTCTATACAAGGTGGATCTTGGGCCTCTATCACATTAAATTGGGTTGGGTCTGCACCTAACTCATTGGGCCTCCATTAGCCTCTTATCATGATCTATTAATTTGGGCCTAGATGAAATTTCTATCCCAATTAATTCTCAAACCCATGTTAATAATTTATTTCTCTAAAATACCTATTCACTAACTTGCCCAATTATCCTCTATTAATTATTCTTAATTACTCTAAATCTATGATTAACACCTTAATTAAATTTTGGGGTGTTACATCATCACACAATTAAAACAGGGAGCCTAACTAAGTGTTGCTTCTTTAGTTCTATTATTGAACCTATGACACCAATTCATTCCCTAGGCCTCCTAAGTTTTCCTCAAAGTTTCCCCTCATCTTCATTCATCATATATGACTCAAAAATGGGTTTGGAAAAATTTAAAACTATCTCTAGGTACATGGAACCGTCTTGGCTGAGCTATGCTCCCTTATTAGCATCCATGGAATTTGCTTTGTTTTCTTTGTGGAAGATGCATATGGGGAGCCTTCTAGGGATCTTAGGAGTTCATCCAAACACTTATTTAGGCCTAAGAATTATTGTATCAAATCAGATTTTACAAAGGACACTTGAAACTCTAACTTTGCTATCTTGATTTTTCATAGTTATTTTTTAATTCTCTTTGCATATTCTTATTCTCCACACTTAATTTCCTAGGATTCACCCTTGGTTCTACCCGAAATCCAAGCCCTCTTAGACTTCCCTAAGGTGGTTGAACCTACAAGAGAGAGGGGAAGGAAGAAGCTACCATAGAAGTAGGATTTTAACTTGTTTCCTTGGCTTTTCTTGCTTGTTTCTCACTTTCCTTGGCTTACTCACCTCAAATTCAAAATTTCCCCTCTATTCTGCCCTCAAAATAGATACAATAACTTCAATAAACCTATAGGAAAGAAGGGAAAATGGAGGAGAAGAAGTTTACTAAAGAGAAAGCATAGAAAAGACCAAGAAAATCCATACCTCTTCCTTGTTTTTCTCCTTCTTTTCTTCTCCTTCTTGTGCGCCTCATCCTTAGGGTTCTTTCTCTGATTTAGGGTAGAAACAATTGTGACTAAATGAATGAGGAGGTGGGGTGCCTCATATATATATAGGGAGGCTAAGCAAAACTTTTCAAAAATTTTAATTTTGTTTCTTCGTTTTGGCATTGTTGTTTCTAGTTTGTTTTAGCTCCTTTTTGAGAACTGTCTTTTCCATAATGAAATTTAGGTTCCTAATTTAATAAAATTCTTTTAGAATCACTCAAATCAGAGCTAAAACCTTCACGAACAAATCTGTCAAAGTTTAGGTCAACTGACATTGGATAATGTCCACTGGAGGGGCTTTAACTGTCCTGATGCTTCTCATGATTTTCAAGGCCTTTGAGAACCTTAGAGAACTCAAAAATTTCATTTAAAAAGCCCTGTTGTGAAAATTCCAAAATTTGCTCAAAATTATGAAAATGTCATTACATTTTGTCAACGTTTTGTTCAAATTCGTTTCTTCATTCTAGCTCCATTTTTCTTTCTATTTGAGCCTGTGATTCTCATTTTTAGGAGTCTAAAATGCTAGTTAAATTTTTTGAAACATTAACTAATTCATTTTGGGGGATTTGCTTTGAAAACACATTCATTTATGTCGTTTAACAAAAACCAAGACGAAGAACAAGAAACATCAAGCTTGAAGCATGACAAAATACATTGGTTTCTTGGTTTCCTTGGCTTGATTTTCACCTTAGTTGCCTTCTCCTCTCCAAACTTGAAAATTCCCTCCTTGTTCTAACCTCAAAATAGACCCAAAAGCTTCAATAAAACCATAGGAAAGAAGGAAAGATAGGGGAGAAGGAGTTTGCTAAAGGGAAACCAAGAAAATCTATGAAAAGCCATACCTTTTCCTTGCTTTTTCTCTTCCCTTTCTCCTCTCCCTTGTGCGCCTCAATCCCTTGATTCTTTCTCTGATTTAGGGTAGAAATAAAATGAGCTAAGTGAAAGGAAGAGTAAGGCGTGGTCATATATATAGCTAGGGTTCAAGACTTGCTTCCAGAAATTCCAATTTTGTTCTTTAATCTTGGCAATTTTGTTTCTAGTTTGTTTTAGCTCTTTTTTTAGAATTGTCTTTTCCATCATAAAATTTAGGTCCTCAATCTCATAAAGTGCCTTTCAAATTACTCAAATTGGAGCTAAAACCTTCCCGAACGAAAGGGTTAAAGTTTGGGTCAACTGACGTTAGAAAACGTACACTGGAGGGGTGAGAGAGTGAATTTTTTATTTATGGGTTTATGCACCTTTGAGACAAGTTTAGAGGGCCATTTTGGTGCATTCCTACATGCTCAAATGGTCATTTTTGTCTTAGAACTTGAAATGGACTATTTGGACCCCTTTGATGACACAAAATGAGCCATTTTGCAACCCAATGTCAAGATCTGACCAAATAAACGAATTTGCCCATGAAATTTGGCACACATATAGATATTATCTAAATATTTTTATGAAGCCAAAGACCAGATTATTTGGAGCTCTTTGGAATTAATTATGAATTTCCAAAGTTGGCATTTTTCTACTGAATTGATGCAGACATTGTTTATATGGTCAAATACTTGGGCTATGTCATTCATGGTCCAAATGATGTCCAATGCTCATTCAATTTTACAAGCATAAAATAGACATCATGAGCTTTTCATGACCACTAAGATAACCCTAATTAGACCTCTGAGTAGGGAGATATGAATTTGTGAATTTGGAGGTTAGTACTAGTAATGACAATCGACCACTGGTATTGTTATATCAATTTCTAATGGTTAGCACCCTCTTTTTTGGTCTAGTTTTATTTTTAGCATAGAGTAGACATCTTTAAATTTCCATAATGGTATAGTGTGCCTAATTTAGAGTTTTCTAGAATTAGTTATGATTTTTCAAAATTCAGGCACAAAATATGGATATCCTACCCAAGGCTGCACCATTATGTTTTGTGTATCTACTCCCTTTGCTCGAGGTATAGACCATTTCTTGAGCTTGTTATGAGTTGTAATTGTGTATTTAAATATGAGAATGAGATGAATGAGTCCACATGGCCCATGGGACTCTGAATGGAAAATTTATCCGTGATATAATGCAAGTATGTTCACTGTTCCAATGCCATCCTTCTTGCTTCTTTGTGAATTATATGGCATAAGACCTAGAAATAGCATGAGGCAAGCTAAATAAATATGGTGTTACATTTTGACTAAGCTTCACTCCTCCAGAGACTTTTGACTTTGTCTTATCCATTCATAGTATAAAGTCCCATATCAGAAAGGAGGGACCAGGGCTAGGGCCTTAAAAGTGGGAGTAGTATTCTCCCTACATGGATGTGTTTTCCTGGGAGCTAATGAGAGAAGCCATCTTCCAAGAAGAACAAAACCCCGGAGCTAATGGGAGAAGCCATCTACTGGGGACAATATCCATGAGGCTCTGTAAGATGTTTAATATTAGAGCTAGCCTAGCCATATGTGCAACCTGAGGACAGGTTGACCCCAAAAGGGGGGTGGATTGTAAAGTCCCACATCATAAAGGAAGCGCCTGGGCTAAGGCCTTATAAGTGGGAGTAGTATTCTCCCCATGTGGACGTGTTTTCCTGAGAGCTAATGGGAGAAACCAGCTACCAGGGACAATATCCATGAGGCTCTATAAGGTGTTATGATACCAATAAATGTAACACCATTTATTTTTAGCTTATTTCATACTACTTCCATGTCTCATATCATGCAATCCATAAGAGAGTAAGAAATATGGCATTAAAATAAGGCATTATTTAACATTATGTCGCGTATAAAATTTTTCTTCAGAGTCCCATAGGCCATATGGACTCATGTATCACATTCTCATATTTAATGACATGGATACAACTCATTTCCATCACTAAAAGTGGCCTACAACTCATGGAAACCAAAGCGAAGCATAAAACGCATATATGCATTTTCGGCCAGAATTTTCTCATTTTTGTCACAAATTTTGAAAAATTATAACTAATTCTAGAAAAATAAAAATCATACATTCTTCACCATTCTAGAAAGCTACATATGTCTAATTTATGCTGAAAATATGTCCAGATCATGAAACACAACATAGAAGACGTTTGACATTTGAAGAGGTCCAGAGGTCTGGCTATCCACTGGTACTGTCACAGGTTTCTGCAACAAACTTCAAAAATGTCTAATTAATTCCACAAAAATTAAATCCATACAAATATAATAATCTAAAAATTTGTGGATATCATCTAGAGATAAAAAATAACTATAGACTAGTTTAGACACGCCTAGACCTCAAAATCTAATAAAATAATACCTGAGGTCAGTTGGGGCGCTTGATGCTGGGCAAGAAATTCAAAAATTTATATCTCCCTCTCTACACTTCCAAATGAGGTGCTTCTAGTTGGGACAAATCACTAGGAATGTGCAGTTTTTCATATAAATTTTTGTGGTAATTGGACATCATTTGAGCCCTGTGTGACAGAAATCATTTTTGGGTCAAGTGAACAGTGCATCAGGCCAAAACTAGAAATTTTGCCAACTTGGAAAATTCATCAAATATTCTTTAGACCTCCAAAAATTCTATTCTTTAGCTTTCCAACTTAACAAGTTCTATTTTCATAAGAAATCCCAAATTAAGAAGAGCTCATTTGGACAAAAAGTGACATTGGGTTCCGTTATGGTCAATTTTAGCTCCGTATAAGGTACCAAAAGGTCTAAATGGTTTTCCTTGGTGTTTGACACCTCTTGGGTAAGTCTAAAAGTATGATTATAACTTGTATGGACTACCCAAATGGTCCCAAATCCCATGCATCTCAATTTGCCCATTCCACTTCCACTTATACACTAATGCTTCAAACTTTCAAGAAGAAAAATTTGCCATTACATACTCAATATACATTTTAAGGGTCACATAACATAATCTCTTATTTAGGCATGACATATTATCATAATTATACCTGTTCATATCATCTTAGAGAATATAAAACTATGGATTACATCAATTGCCATCCATAAGGCCTTAAAGTAACAAAATCTATCCATTTTGATGCCAAGCTCTCATCTCTCATGTGGTTGGCTTCCATTCCCTTTGTCTCTTGGTACACCTAGCATGTTAGATCATTCGAGAGGAGGGGATGAGATTCAAAGAATCCTAATAGCTCATCTCCCATTCAATCATACATAAAAGATACAAAACAAGTCTCACAAATGCATGCATGGGCATATGGACATGTGCAATCATTCAAGAAGCATTTTTAGCATTTGAAAAAGTCATACATAGCATACATAGACTTGCTAAGCAAGTGGATTGGCCTCACCTTGTGGATTTTTGACTTGCCTCACCCATTCTTTAAGAGGTTCTTGAACTCAACTTTACTTTTAGGGTCAACCTCACTTTTGGGGGACTCTTTACTTTTTCTTAACCAATCTTAAGGGTTTTTGACTCATCCTCACCATGGCTAAGGGTTTTTGGCCTCACCATGCTCAAGCAAACCAAAACAAACATCATAAATATCATTTAGAAGCATAATGCATCATCATGATACCATGGAGTAAGAGCTTATGTTAAAACATTTTTCATGGTTTGAAATACACATACACACATCTAAAGACAAGTAAAGCAAGCAATCATGCATGAGAAAAGGTAGAGAGAGCTACCTTAGAAGCAAGCACACACTTTTTTCTCTTGAATTTTCTCTCTTTTTTTGGGCCTCACACACATAAAGGTGTGGGAATGATTTCTCTTGGCCTAAACACAATTTGTGGAAGCCAATTAGGTTCATGGAATTAATTCTAAGGCTATACAACTTGCTTAGACTCTTGCTTAACCTATAAACCCCTTTATGGTTCCAAAAATGGACTTAATGAAGCAACATCCATCAAATAAATTCTAGGATCCATTCTTTCCTTTCAAATATAATTCTTGGCTCCTTTTAAGCCTCTTGGAGTCATCACACAATTAAAATAAAGAGCCTAACTACATGTTGCTTCTTTAGGTCATGTTATAGAACATAAAACACCAACTGTAACACCATAATTTTTAGCTCATCTTATAACATTCTTATACATCATATTCTCAAATCCATGAAGGAAGTAGAAAAATTCTATTAAAATAATGTCTTTAATTACACTGTGTCATGTATAAAAATTTCATTCGGTATCACGTGGACCGTGTGAGCTCATACTATACTTTTTCATATTTATTTACATGAATAAAACTCATTTGGATCATAAAATGTGGCCCATAACTCATGGAAATCAAAGGAAAACTCAAAATAATGAAGCACATTTTCGGTCAAAATTTGCCTCTTTTTTGTCCAAACTTTGGAAAATCATAACTAATTCTAAAAAAATAAAAAACATGCATTCTTGGTCATTCTAGAAAGCTAAGAATGTCTAATTAATACTAAAAATATGTCCACACCATAAAATTCATCATAGAGGATGTTTGAAATCCAAAAATTTCTAGAGGTCAAACTGCCTTCTGGAACTATCACAGATTTTTGCAGTAAACTTTGAAAATGTCCAATTAATTCCAAAAACATCCAATCCATGCAAAGGATACCAACTTATAAATCTGTGGATATTAGCTAGAGGGAAAAAATATTTTCAAGCCAGCTCAGGCAGCCTAGACTTTAGAATTCAATAGAATAGTAACTCAGGTCGGGTAAAACTCCTAATACTGGACATAATGTTCAAAAATTTATATCTCCCTTTCTAGACCTCCAAATGAGGTGCTTCAGTTGGGATGAGTCTTTGTGAATGTCTAGTTTTGTTGTATAAAATTTTGTGGCAATTGGACATCATTTGAGCCTTGTGTGATAGATTTTATTTTTGGATAAATGAATAGTATAGCAGAGCAAAATAAAAAAAATTGCCAACTTTAAAAATTTATCAAATATTCTATAGACCTCTAAAAATTATGATCTTTAGGTTTTCAAAAAGCTCTCAACAAGCTCTAATCTCATGCTAAGTCTTAGAGCAAGAAGAGCTTATTTGGCAAAAAAGTGACATAGGGTTCCATTATGGTCATTTTTGGCTCCATATAGGGTACCAAAGTGACCAAATGGTTTTCCCTTGATTTTGGCACCTTTTGGGCAAGTCTAAAAGAAAATTTAAGACTGGTGTGAGCTGCCCAAATGGTCCCAAACTCCATAAAGCCATTTTGACCATCTCATCCACACTTATGCATATTTCCATAAAGCCATTCATGAAGCTATAATGCCATAACATACTCAATTTACATTCCATCATTCATATAACACATTCTTTCATTCCTACATCATATAATATCATAATTACATATGTCTCAAGGGTTATAGACCATTTACAATAATAATATACATTGTTAAGTATCATTATGGCTTTAAAAAGGCAAAAGCTAGGCATATTGGTGTTAATCTCTCTTCTTCAATGTGGTTGACTCCCATTACTATGTCCACTGGGTCCACCTAGCATATTAGATCATTGGAGAGGAGGGAATGAGATTCAAAGAATCCCAATAGCTCATCTCCCATTCAATTATACATAACATATGTAAAGCAAGCCTTAAAAATGCATACATGGATATCATGGAAGTCATGAACATTCAAGAAGTAAGCTTGGCATGTGAATAAGTCATACAAAATATTCAAGAGTTCACCAAGTGGATGGATTGGCCTCACTCTTTTCCTCAAGGATTTTGGACTTGCTTCACCCATTCTTTAAAAGATTCTTGGACTCAACCATACTCTTGGGAGTCCACTTTGCTTTTGGGAGACTCTTTCCTTTGTCTCAACCAATCTCAAGGGTTCGTGGCTCATCCTTATCATGGTTAAGAGTTCTTGACCTTTCTACACTCAAGCAAACTCAAACAAACATCATACATTCATTTGAAAACATAATATGTCATCATGAAATCATGGCATATAAAATCATGCTAGCATACTTTCATGGCTTGAAAATACACATACACACATTCTAAAATAAGCTAAACACACATCCATGTATGAGAGAAGGTGGAGAGAGCTACCTTGTATACAATCACACACTTTTTCTCTTAGAATTCCCTCCTTTGCTTCGGCCACACACCCACAAACTTATGGAGATAGTTTTTCTTGGCCTAGATACAATTTATAGAAGCCAATTAGGTTCATGAAACAAGTTCAAAGGCCACACAACTTGCTTAGACACTAGGTTATTTTATAAACCCCATTATGGTCCGTAATTGCATCTAATGAAGCAACACCCCTCAAATAATTTCTAGGCTCCATTCTTTCCTTTCAAATATGATTCTTGACTCATTTTAAGCCTCTTGGAGCTATCACACAATTAAAACAAAGGGCCTAACATTATGTTATTTCTTTAGGTCATAATATGGAACCTAAATCACCAAATTACTTTCTATAAGTTTTAAATTTTTTCTAAGGCCTCCCCTCATATTCATTCATCAAATATGACTCAAGAATGGTCTTAGAAAAATTTAAAACTCTCCTTCGCTATGGAAACTTGCCTAGGCCGAGACTAGGGGTTTTTGGCCTCCTTGGAATTCTCTTCATTTTCTTACAGAAGGAAGCATGTGGAGAGCATCTTATGGATCTCAAAAACTCATTTAAACTCTTAATTAGACCTAGGAATTATCACATAAGGTCAGATTTTACAAGGTGCACACAAAACCCTAGAATTTTCATCTTGAAATCTAATAGTTATTTTGTTGTTTTCTTTGCATATTCTTAATCTCCACACCCTTTTTCCTTAGATTCATGCTTGGTTTGGCTTAAAAATCAGATCCTCCTATGGCTCCTAGGGTTAGGCAAAATGGAGAAGAAGGGTGGGTGAAGATATCAACAATAGGAAGAGAAATGACCTAGTTTCCTTACTTATTTTTGCTTGAATCTTGTTTTCTCCAAGCTCTTCTCTTCAAATCCAAAAATTCCCTTGAATTTCTCCCTTGAATCAGATTTATAACTTCATTTTAATTAAAGGAAACAAAGGAGAAGGGAGGAGAGGAGGTGTGGATGAAGAAAAGCATGAAAAACTATCATAAAAATATACCTTAAGCTTGGATTTTCTTCTCCTTCTCTTCTTCCCTTGGTGTGCCCAAAACCCTAGCTCCCACTTCTGAAATTAGGTAAAAATTTCTGATTCCAAATGAGGGAGAAAGTGGGGCGCCACTTATATATAGGGGGAGGTTAATGGCTTTTTCAAAAATTTCAATTTTGCCCTTCGTTCTTTGCATTATTGTTTCTCCTTTGTTTTAGCTAATTTTTGAGAACCATCTTTTCCATTATAAAATTTAGGTTTCCAATTAAATAAAATGCCTTTGGAATCACTCAAATCAGAGCTAAAACCTTCCCAAATGAATCAGTTAAAGTTTAGGCACACTGACATTGGAAAATGTTCACCGGAGGGGATTTAACTGTCCCGGGGCTTCCCATGGTTTTTAGGCCTCTAAGAACCCAAGAGAACTCAAAACTTTCATTTAAAAAGCCCTCCTGTATGAATTCCAAAATTTGCTCAAAATTACGAAAATGCTATTACATTTCGTAAGATTTTCGTCAAAATTTGTTGCTTTATTCTAGCTTTATTTTTCCTTCCATCTGAGGCTAGGATTCTTATTTTTAGGAGTCCAGAATGTTGTTGAAATTTTTTGGAACCATAACTACTTTATTTTAGGGGACTTGCTTTGAAAATGCGCCTATTTTCATTGTTTAACAACAATTGGACATTACACCAACTCATTCTCTAAGCTTTCTAAATTTTTTCTTAGGGTTCCCCTCATATTCATTCATCATATATGACTTAAAAATAGGCTTAGAAAAAATTAAAACTCTCCTTAGGTATATAAACCTCTCTTGGCCGAGCTTGTGGAGGAATTTGGCCTTCATAGACTTTGCTTTGTTTTCTTGATGGAGGAAGCACATGGGAGACTTCTAGGGATCTTAAGAGCTCATTCAAACTTTCATTTAGACATAGGAATCAAGGTATCAAATCAGATTTTGCAAAGAACATATGAAACCCTAGACTTTACATTTTGAATTTCCATGGTTATTTGTTAATTCTCTTTGCATATTCTTAATCTCCGCACCCTTTTTCCAAGAATCACCCTTGGTTCTGCCTAAAATCCAAGGCCTCCTAGGACTTCTTGAGTGGGATGAAATGGGTGTAGAAGAGGAGCAAGGTGTAGCAACCATGAAAGAAGAAATTACCTTGTTTTTATGGCTTTTCTCACTTGAATCTTGTCTTCTTTGAGCTCCTCTCTTCAAATCCCAATTTCCCCCTTAATTTCTCCTTTAAAAAAGATTTATAAACTTCATTATAATCATAGGAAAGAAAAGGAAATGGAGAAAGATAGGTTTGGAAAGGAGGAAGCATGAAAAACTATGAAAATCCATACCTTTCTACCTTGTTTTCTTCCTTCCTTCATCCTCCTCTTGGTGCACCTCATCCTAGGGCTTCTTTCTCTGGTTTAAGGTAGAAACATATGAGGCTAAATGAAGGGGAGAGTGGGGCGCCTCATATATATAGGTGGAGGAAGGGAGACTTTTCAAAAATTCCTATTTTGTCCTTTGTTCTTAGCATTTTTGTTTTTAATTTGTTTTAGCTTTTTTTTTTAGAACTAAAATGCCTTTGGAATCACTCAAATCAGAGCTAAAACCTTCCCAAATGGATCGATCAAAGTTCAAGTATACTGATATTAGAAAATGTCTATCGAAGGGGTTTTAACTTTCCTGGGGCTTCCCATGGTATTTAGGGCCTCTGAGAACCTTGGAGTACTCAAAAATTTCATTTAAAAAGTCCTCCTATGTGAATTCCAAAAATTACTCAAAATTATGAAAATGCCATTATGTTTCCTAAGTTTTTCGTAAGAAATTGTTTCTTCATTCTTGCTCCGTTTTTCTTTCCATTTGAGCCTGGGATTCTTATTTTTAGGAGTCTAGAATGCTTTCCAAATTTTTTAGGACCTTAACTAAGTCATTTCAGGGGACTTCCTTTTTCATCTAGTGAATTTCATTCATTGACAGAGAAATCGTACGTTATGTTTCTCACATTTTTTCTCATTTTCAGAGAATCGGATATTACACATAAGGACTTTTAGCTCATCCTCACCCTGGCTAAGGGACTTTTGGCTTTATCAAGCTCATACAAGCCAAAACATGTTCATAAGGCATCTTTCAAGCACATAAATAAAGCATCATGGTACCATGGCATGTACATATATACTAACAACATTTTTCATTGCTTAAACATATACACACACATTCAAAGAAAAGAAAACACCTAACCATGCATGGGAGAAAAAAAAGAGAGCTACCTTGTATGCGAGAACACACTTTTCTCTATGGACTTTCTTCCTCTCCCTTGGCCAACCACCCACAAGGAGGTGGTGCTTGATTTCTTTAGCCGAAACATATCAAATGGGATCTAATTACACTCTTGGAATAATTTCTAAAGCCATAGACACTCTAAAAATTTTTTGGCACTCATATAGTTCAATTATGGTTCCATAAAAAACCTAATAAAGCAACCTTGGGAATTCATGATCTAGGCTCCATTCTCTCCTGTAATCTATGACTCTTCACTCCATTTAGACTCCTTGGAGCTATCACCCATTCATTTCAAGGAGCCTAGCTAGGTGTGGCTTTATTATGTTACAATATAGAACTTATACCTCCATCACACTTTCTAATCTTTCTAAATTTTTTCCAAGGCTTCCTCTCATACTCTCCCATCATATATGATGCAAGACTAAGCTTGGAAGAAATTAAAACACTCCTTAGGTGCTTCCCCTCTTCTTGGCTGAGACATGTACCTCTTTAGGAGACCCATGAAGTTTCCTCGCTTCTAGGATGGGAGGTACATATGGGATGTAACACCATAAATTCTAGCTCATTTCATAATACTCATGGGCTTCACATCATCAAATCCATGAAAGTGTAGAGAGAAAGAGAATAAAATAATGACTATTTTTTGCATTATGTCGTGTTTAAAATTTCATTCGGTGTCACATAGATCAGGTGAGCTCATACTATATATTCTCATATTTAATTATATTAATATAACTCATTTACATCATAAAATCATGCCCATAATGCATGGAAATCAAAAGGGAGCTTAAAATAATCAAGAGTATTTTCGGCCAGATTTGGCCCTTTTTCTAACAAAACTTTGGAAAATTTTAACTAATTCTAGAAAAATTTAAATCATACAATCTTGGTCATTCTAGAAATCTACTGATGTCTAGTGTACACTAAAAATATGCCCAGACCATAACATCTATCACAGAGGATGTTTGACATTCAAAATATTCCAGAGGTCAGACTACATTCTGGAACTATCATAGAATTCTGTAGAAAATTTTGAAAATGTCCAATTAATTTCACAAAAATAAAATTCATTAAAATGATATCAATCTAGAAATCTGTGGATGCTAGATAGAGAGAAAAAATATCTCTAGACTAGTTCATCAAGCCCAAACCTCGGAATTTAATGGAAGAGTAACTTAGGTTGGGCAAAACTCCTAATATTGGACAGAATGTTCAAAAACTCATATCTCCCTCTCTAGACCTCCAAATGAGGTGCTTCTAATTGGTACAAGTCATTGTGAATGTCTAGTTTTTCTTTATAAAATTTCATGGCAATTGGACATCATTTGGGCCTCGTGTGACAGAATTCATTTTCAGACCAAATGAATAATGCAATAGACCAAAACCATAAAAATTGCCAACTTTAAAAAATCATCAAATATTCTGTAGACCTCTGAAAATTATGATCTTTAGCTTCCCAAAAAGCTCTCAATGAGATCTAATTGCATGCCAAATCTCATATTAAGAATAACTCAATTGGCCAAAAAATGATATAGGGTTCCATTATGGTCAATTTTGGCTCCATATAGGGTACCAAAATTGCCAAATGGCTTTCCTTTAGTTTTGTCACCTTTTGGGACAGTCTAAAAGCACATTTAGGACTTGTGTAAGTAGCCCAAATGGTCCCAAACCTCATGTATCTCATTTGGTCCATTTAACCCACACTTATGCACATTTCCATAAAGCCATTCATGAAGCTATCTTTGTCATATATAGTCAATTTACATTCCATCATTCACATGACACATACTTTCATGTCTATGTCATATAATAGCATAATTACACATGTCTCAAGGGTCATACACCATTTACAACAATAATATACATCATCATGGTTCATTATGGCTTTAAAAGGTGAATTCTAGACATATGGATGTCAAACTTCTTCTTTCAATGTTGTTGGCTCCCATTAGCATATCCACTTGGTCCACCTAACATGTAAGATCATTGGAGAGGAGGGGATGAGATTCAAAGAATCCCAATAACTCATCTCCCATTCAATCATACATAATATATGTAAAGCAAGCCTTAAAAATACATGCATGGTTACCATGGAGGTCATGAACATTTAAGGAGCAAGCTAGGCATGTGAACAAGTCATACAAAACATTTAAGAGTTCACCAAGTGTTTGGATTGGCCTCACACTTCTCCTTATGGATTTTGGACTTGCCTCACCCATTCTTTAAGAACTTTGGACTCAACCATACTCTTGGGAGCCCATTTTACTTTTGAGAGACTCTTTGCTATGTCTCAACCAATCTCAAGGGTTCTTGGCTCATCCTCACTATGGTGAAGAGTTCTTGGCCTCTCCACACTCAAGCAAACTCAAACAAACATCATACATTCATTTGAAAACATAACATGACATCATGAAATTATGGCACATAAAATCATGCTAGCATACTTTTCATGGCTTGAAAATACACATATATACATTCTAAGACAAACTAAACACACATCCATGCATGAGAGAAGGTGGAGAGAGCTACCTTGTATACAATCACACACTTTTTCCTTAGATTTCAAGCCTCCTCTTTCGGCCACACACCCACAAGCTTGTGGAAATGGTTTCTCTTAGCCTAGATATAATTTATGGAAGCCAATTAGGTTCATGAAACAATCTCTAAAGTCTTACAACTTATTTAAACTCTAGATTGCTTTATAACCCCCATTATGGTCCATAATTGCACCTAATGAAGCAACACCCCTCAAATAATTTCTAGGCTCTATTCTTTCCTCTCAAATATGATTCTTGACTCCTTTTAAGCCTCTTGGAGTCATCATACAATTAAAACAAAGGGCCTATTATCATGTTGCTTCTTTAGGCCATAATATGGAACCTAAAGCACCAAATCAATTTCTATGAGTTCTAAATTTTTTCCAAGGCCTCCCCTCATTTTCATTCATCAAATATGACTCAAGGATGACCTTAGAAAAATTTAAAACTCCCCCTAGCTATATAAACATGCTTTGGCCGAGACTATGCCTAGGTTAGGGTTCCTTGGAGTTTTCTTTGTTTTCTTGAAGGAAGAAGCTTGTGGGGAGCATCTTAGGTGTCTCAAGAACTCATTTAAACTCTTAATTAAACCTAGAAATTATCATACAAACTCAAATTTTGGAAGGTATACTTGAAACCCTAAGTTTTGCATCTTGAATTCTAATGATTATTTTATTATTTTCTTTGCATATTCTTGTTCTTCTCCATCAAATACCTAAGATTCATTCTTGATTGGGCTTGAAAATCAGATCCTCCTATGGCTCCTAGGGTTAGGCGAAATAGAGAAGAAGGGTGATGGAAGATATCAACCATAGGATGCAATTTTACCTAGTTTCCTTGCTTGATTTGGCTTGAATCTTGCTTTCTCCAAGCTCCTCTCTTCAAATCCAAAATTTACCTTGAATTTCTCCCTTATATCAGATTTATAAACTTCATTTTAATCAAAGGAAACCAAGGAGAAGGGAGGAGAGGAGGTGTGGATGAAGAAAAGCATGCAAAATCACCATAAAAACATACCTTAAGCTTGGATTTCTTCCTCCTTCTTCTTCCTCTCTTGGGCACCTCTCTCTTAGGGTTTTGCTTCTGGTTTGGGGTTGAGAAATCTGAAGTTATATGAGGGCAAGTGTAAGGCGTCACCTATATATAGGTGTAGGAAAATAGCTTTTTCAAAAATTTCAATTTTACCCTTCATATTTTGCAATTTTGTTTCTCCTTCGTTTTAGCTCCTTTTTTAGAACTATCTTTTCCATTATAAAATATAGGTTGCCAATTAACAAATATGCCTTTGGAATCACTCAAATTGGAGCTAAAACCTTCCCGAACAGATCCGTCAAAGTTCGGGCACACTAACGTTGGAAAACATCCACCGGAGGGGATTTAACTGTCCCAGGGCTTCCCATAATTTTTAGGGTCTCTGAGAACCCTAGAGAACTCAAAAATTTCATTTAAAAAGCCTCCATGTGTGAATTCCAAAAATTGCTCAAAATTATGAAAATACCATTACATTTCGTAAGATTTCCATCAAAATTTGTTTCTTTATTCTAGCTCCATTTTTCTTTCCATTTAGGCCCAAAATTCTCATTTTTAGGAGGCTAGAATGTTACTCAAATTTTTTGGGATCTTAACTAATTCATTTCAGGGGACTTGCTTAGAAAATACATTTGTTTTTGTCGTTTAGCGAAAATCAGACATTACATGGGAGGCTCTCTAGGGGTCTTAAGAACTCATATGGACTATTAGACATCTTAAATTATGGTTAGAAGCTTTCCTCCAAATCAAGGTGCAACTAAAACCCTAGGTTATGCATCTTGAAAAATCATGGTTCTTTCTTTGTTTTCTTTACATATTCTTATTTCCTTCACTCTAATTCCTAAGATTCATCCTTGGTTTGGTTCAAAAATAACTTCCTCTTGGCTGTGCATATAGTGGCCGAACCATACACAAAAGAAGCGAGGAAGAAGAAGCATGAAAACTTCTGGATTCACCTTGAATTCAAGTTTTTCTCAAAAGTTTTCCCCTTTGCCTTGGTCCTCCTTTTGAAATTTGAACTCCTCCTCTCTAGTTTGAGTTCAAAATAGAACCAAATACTTCAATGAAACCATGAAAAAAACCAAGAGAAAGTGGAGGATAAGTTTACTAAAGGAAAGACCAAGAAAATCTATGAATTTTCCTACCTTTTTCCTTCTTTTTCTCCTTATCTTTCTCCTTCAATGGTGCACCCTTTCTTACTTACTGGCCTCTCTCCTGGTCTTTGGTAGAAATAAAGTTGATAAAAGAAGGAGGAGAGTGGGGCATCCCATATAAAGAAAAAGAATTAAAAATTGTTTCTTAAAATTTTTTGTTACATCCCGTTTTCTTGACATTTTCGTTTTAGGTTCATTTTAGCTCCTTTTTGAGAACCATATTCTCTATCATAAAATTTAGGTTATCTAGCTTATAAAATGCCTTTATAATCACTTAATTTGGAGCTAAAACATTCTTAAACGAAAGGATTAAAGTTTGGGTCAATCATTGTTAGAAAACGTACACCGAAGGGATTCTAAATGTCCTGAGATTTCTTATGGTTTTCAGAGCCTCTAAGAACCTCGGAGAGCTCAAATTTTCCATTTAAAAAGCCCTCCTGTAAGTATTCTAAAAATTGCCTGAACTTATGAAAATGTCATTCCATTTTGTAACTATTTTGTTAAATTCTGTCTAGTTATTTTGACTTTAGTTTCATAGTACCTCTAGCCTCCTATTTTCACTACTTTATGTTTAGATCATTATTATAATTTTTCTAGACCTTAACCAATCATTTTAGAGGACTTACTCTTAAAACATATTCGTTTTCGTTGTTTTTACAAAAATTAGATATTACACTATGATGTATATTAAATATTATGATGGCGTGATTTATGATATGATGTGTAATATTTAGTTTTCGTTAAACAACAGAAACAGGTGCATTTTCAAAGTAAGTCTCCCAAAATGAATTATTTATGGTCCAAAAAAATTTGAGTAACATTCTAGACTCCTAAAAATGAGAATTCTAGGCTCAGATAGAAAGAAAAATGAAGCTAGAATAAAGAAATAAATTTTAACAAAAGACTTACAAAACGTAATGACATTTTTGTAATTTTGAAGAAATTTTGGAATTCACACAAGAGGACTTTTTAAATGAAAATCTTGAGTTTCCGGAGTTCTCAAAATCCCTGAAAACTATGGGAAGCCCTAAGACAGTTAAAACCCCTCCAGTGGACTTTTTCCAATGTCAGTGTACCTGAACTTTGACAAATTCGTTCAGGAAGGTTTTTAGCTCCGATTTGAGTGATTTTAAAGGAATTTTACTAAATTGGGAACTAAATTTCATAATGGAAAAATAGTTCTAAAAAAGGAGTTAAAACAAATTAGAAACAAAAATGCCAAGAATGAAGGGCAAAACAGAAAATTTTTGAAAAGTTTTTCTTCCTCCCACTTATAAATAGATGGTGCCCCACTCCTCAATTCATTTAGCTTCATATGTTTTTGCCCTAAATAAGAGAAAAACCCTAGAAAGAGTGGCGCACAAGAGGAAGAGAAAGAGGAGGAGAAATCAAAGGCCAAAGGTATAGATTTTTGGTAGTTTTTCATGCTCTTTCCTTAGAAAACCTCTTCTTCTCCATTTCCCTTTCTTTTCTATGATTATATTGAAGTATATGGATCTATTTTAAGGGAGAAATAAAGGGGAAATTCGGATTTGAAGAGAGGAGGCCAAAGAAGGGAAGATTCAAGTGAGAAAATAAGGAAAAACAAGGTAATTTCTCCTTCCATGATTGCTACCCCTTGCTCCTTTTCTCTCCTTGGTTCACCCCACTCAAGAAGCTATAGGAGGGCTTGGATTTTAGGTAGAACCAAGGGTGAATCTTAGGAAAAGGAGTGTGGAGAATAAGAATATGCAAAGGGAATTAACAAATAACCATGGAAATTCAAGATAGAAATTCTAGGGTTTCATGTGCTCCTTGTAAAATCTGACTTGAAACCTTAATTTCCATGTCCAAATGAAAATTTAAATGAGCTCCTAAGAGCCCTAGAAGTCTCCCCATGTGCTTCCTCCATTAAGAAAACAAAGCAAAGTCCATGGATGCCCTTATGCATCATTGTCTAGGCCAAGAAGGGTTAGGACACCTAGGGAGAGTTTTAAATTTTTCCAAGCCCATTTTTGAGTCATATATGATAAGTGAAAATGAGGGGAAGCCTTGGAAAAAATTTAGGAAGCCTAGAGAATGGATTGGTGCCTTATGTTCCATAATATGACCTAAAGAAGCAACATGTAGTTAGGCTCTTTGTTTCAATTGTATGATGACTCCAAGAGGCTTAAAAGGAACCAAGAATCATATATGAAAGGAAAAAATAGAGCTTAGAATTTTTTTTTGATGGGTGTTGCTTCATTAGGTGCATTCTTGGAACCATAAAGAAGTTAATGGACTAAGTTAGTGTTTAAGGAAGATGTGTGGTTAAGGAAGATGTGTGGCCTTAGAATTAATTCCATGAATCTAATTGGCTTCAATAAATTGTATTTAGGCCAAGAGAAATCATTCCCACATCTTTGTATGTGTGAGCCCAAGGAAGGGAGAGCAAATTCAAGAGAAAAAATGTGTGGTTGCATCTAAGGTAGCTCACTCATCTTTCTCTCATGCATAAATGTATGCTTGACTTGTCTTTAAATGTGTGTATGTGTGTTTTAAGGCATGAAAAATGTCCTAGCATGAGCTCTTATTCCATGGTACCATGATGATGCATTATGTTTTTAACTGATGTTTGTTATGTTTACTTTAGTTTGCTTAAGTGTGGAGAAGCCAAGAACTCTTAACCATGGTGAGGATGAGCCAAGAACCCTTAAAATTAGTTAAGACAAAGTAAAGGGTTTCCTAAAAGTGAGGTTGACTTCCAAGAGTAAGGTTGAGTCAAAAACCTCTTAAAGAAATAGGTGAGGCAAGTCCAAAATCCACAAGTGAAAGGGTGAGGTTAATCCACTTACTTGGCAAACCTATGTATGCTATGTATGACTTACTTAAATGTTAAAAATGTCTTTTGAATGATTGCACATGTCAATATACCCATGCATACATTTGTAAGACTTGCTTTACATATTTTATGTGTGATTGAAAGAGAGATGAGCTATTCGGATTCTTTGAATCTCATTCCCTCCTCTCTAATGTTCTAACATTCTAAGTGGACTAAGAGAATAAGGAAATAGGAGCCAACTACTTGAAAGATGAAAGTATGACATCAAAGTGCATGGATTTCTTTTTTTTTTAAGGCCATATGAGTGGCAAATGTCGTAATCCATTATTGCATATGTCCTATGATGTTATGAACATGTATAATTATGCTAATGTATCATGTATAAATGAGATTTAAGGTTATATGTATGGAAATATGCATCTTGGACATGTAATGGTAAAACAAGCATTATGGAAATGTATGGAATAATGGAAGTGGAGAGGCCAAATTGAGATGCAAGAGGTTTGGAACCACTTGGGCAGTTCATACAAGCCATATTCATGCTTTTAAACTTGCCCAAGAGGTGCCAAACATCAAGGGAAGCCATTGGACACATTTGGTATCTCATGGAGCAAAATTTACCATATGGGAAAGTAATACTGCTTTTTGTCCAAATGAGCTATTCTTGATCTGAGATTTGACATGCATTTAGAGCTTGTTGAGTACTTTTTGGGAGGCTAAAGTGTAGAATTTTTGAAGGTCTATGGAATATTTGATGAATTTTCAGAGTTGAAAAATTTTCTGAAATTGGTGCAGTGCACTATTCATTCTGGTCTGAAATTAAAATCTGTCACTCATAGGCCAAATGATGTATAATTGACACAAAAATTTACAAGGCAAAACTAGACTTTCCCAGTGACTTGTGTAAAAGCATCTCAATTAGATGTCTAGAGAGGCAGATATAAATTTTTGAAATTTCTGTCTAATATCAAGCATCCAATTAGACCAAGGTTATTGTTTGATTGGTTTTCGAGGTCTAGACGTGCCTAAAATGGTCAGAAGTTATTTTTTCCCTCTAACTAATATCTGTAGCTTTCCATATTGGTATCATTTGCATGGATTGGATTGTTGTGGAATTAATTGGACATTTTTGGAATTTATAGTAGAAATCTATATCACTACCAGTAGTTAGTCAGACCTCTGCACCTTTTCAAATGTCAAACATCTTCTATGTGATGTTTCATAACTTGGACATATTTTTATCATGAAGTAGACATTTGTAGCATTTCAAAATGGTAAAGAATGCATGATTTCAATTTTTCTAGAATTAGTTATGATTTTTCAAAATTTGTGATAGAAAAGGGAAAATTCTGGCCAAGGTTCAACTATGAATTTTATGTATTCCCTTGCCTTGCATGAGTTCTAGGCCACTTATGGTGATGGAATTGAGTTGTATCTATGTAATTAAATATAAGAATATGGTATATAAACTCACATGGTCCACGTGACATCAAATAGAATTTTCATCCCATACGCAACGTAAAGAAATTCATTATTTTATATGCCATTTTCTAATGATTCTTGATAAGTGCATGGAATGAAGCATAGAATTTGCATGAGAAAGGCTTGAAAGCTATGGTGTTACATGATGCAATTAGACTAATATTCCTCATATATAAGGATGAAATTCAAGATTTAGTATGTTATGAATCATACTTGATGTATGGTAATGACTTTTGAGATTTTGATGCCAAGATGAGTACATTTTAGCTTATTTTGTTATTAAGGCCAAGATAAAGTATTTTGATATATTATGTGATGGAAATTGCACTAAGTTAGCTACTGTTTGAGCTCTAAAGTGTATAAACATTTAGTTAATGATGATATAATGTATGATTGATTTGAACTGTGACCATTTGGATAATTCGAACCCTTGAAAATATAGGGGAAAGTATGGCAAAATTTTTTCAAAAAAATAAGTTAAGATATTAGCCAGTTTGATTATTTTGTGATCAAGAAAATGGTATCATGGATGTTTAAGTTTGTGTTAAGTTATGTGTTTATGAGCTATTGATGTCTTATATGTTAATAAAATTCAAGCTTAGGTCACAAGCAGATTTAAATGATTATTCCAGTGCACAAAAGTAAGGATAATTTGATACTGCCTTTTTCGGTGTTGACTCCAATGTAACTTACCCTCTAAGGAAATAGAGATGAAATGCTATCATACTAACTTTGTCAATTTTATGAAAGGAAAGAAAAATTTTCAAGCATTTTTTGTTGTTCAATTCCTTTAATTAGTGATTTATTGTAATGTTCAACTTAAATGTATAAGATAAAGGTTGATAAAGCTAGCCATGTCATGCATATTATGGGGATACACTTAGTATAATAAACCCACCTTTCAGCAATTCCTTTAATTTTTTCTTCAATTCTACTAACTTAGAAAGCATCATTTAGTATGGGGCCTAAGAAATAGGATTTGTTCCCAAAACTAAGTTAATGGGGAACTCCAACTCCCTCTTTAGGGGAAGATAATTAATCTCTTTAGGGAACACATTGGGGCACTCCCTAACCATAGCATATCTTCCATTCCCTATTCCACCTTAGCTTATAAGGAGAAAAAATCCAAAATCCCTTGGCAACCCTTTTTAAAAGCATCTTTCAATTTAGGCAATAAATAAACACGTAAGCTTAGTGAACAATTAAAGTAACATCTAGTCCTTTTAAAAATTTAATTGGAACTAGTAAGATAACAAAAGAGAACCTAGAGTGAAATGAATTAAGGCCAAGCAAGGATAGAATAATATTTACAGCATCTAGAAATGAGAATAAGAAGCCATATATGGCCTAAAATGGAGCTAAAATAGATAAATAGATTAAAGTGCATATGTAATGGTAAAATTGTAATTTTGGCAATATTTTAGAAACTCAAAGAAAGAAGTTTTAAATGGTAAAGTTGAGTTCACTAGGGTTTTCAGAGGCCCTGAAAACCATAGGAACCATCAGAACAGCTAAAACCTTTATATTGTATGATTTAAGATGTCATTTAACTATAACTTTGATCGGACTTTTCGGAATGGTTTTAAATCTCATAAAATTGAAAGTAAATGCTTTTATTAAACTAAAGAGCCTCAATTTTATGTTGGAAAAGATGGTTCTAAAAAAGGATCCAAAATGAGCTTAATGGAGGAATTAAAATTTCGAGATGTAATTTGAAATTTTTTATAAAAATCTTTCTTCTCCTTATATGTGGCACGATAGCCTTCTTCCTCCCTATAACTAACTTATTTCACCTCTGAACTAGACCTCATATGGCATTGAAAAAGGGAAGGAGAGAGAAGAGAAAGAAAGCCAAAAAGGGTAAGTTTATGTGCCTAATTTCATGTCTTCCTAGTTCGAAACCTTGCTATCCTCTTTTTACTCTTTCTAATGGTAGTTTCAACTTCTTAAATGGATAGCTTTGATGGTTGATCTCTTAAGAAAAAGTAGATGTTTGAAGCAACCAAATATAGCAAGGAAATCTCCATTTAACAAGCCTTCAAATGAGGTTTGCTATGCAACAGAAAGACTTTTTTTTTTTTTTAAATTCCAATGGCCTCCATGTTCAGCCTAAAGAGGGAAACTAAAGAGGGAAAGTGAGCTTGGTTGAAATTTGATGGAATTAGGGGTTTGAAGGGTGTAGAATGACATTATGCAATTAGAATCAATTAGGAAGCCATAGAATGCAAGTTAAGGTGCCTAGGGTTTTTGTTGCACCTTGAAAATTTTGGAATCCTAAGAAAATGTTTCACGCTATTTAAGATCATATTCAGATTAGAAAAGAGCTAAGGAACCTCCACATATGCCAAATTCCCTAAGAAAAGTGACAAAACTCCATGTTAGCCAAGAAGGGTGCATGTCTCGAACAAGGCATGGTTCAAGTAGCTTAGAAGAGTTTTCATTGATTATAAGATAATAGGAGTCTAGATCTAAATTATAAAATCTAATAGAACCATTGGATTGAATTTTGAAGTATTATTTTGAAAGGTGAATTTTTAAGGCACCTAAGGGGCCTACAGAAACAAGTTGGCCTTAAGCTTGTGTAATCATGCAAGTGATAGTCCAAATGAGTTCCATTAGAGTTATATGACCCAAAGCAAGTGAGAGTTGGGAGCCTAGAAATTGAAATCCAAGAGTTACCTCTTAAGGAACCTAAAATTACTTAAAATAGCATGTTGGGTCCTAATAATACTACATGGTGAAAATATGAGTTAGAATGGTTTTTGATGAATTGTTTTACATGGTATTGCTATATAAAGGCTGAGCAAATTCAAGCCCACTTAGTAAAGGTGTAAACTAAGAAGGAAGAGGTAAAGAACCAAAGAAGAGAGAAGGTTTATAGAAGTTAGTGGTAACTTAAGGCTTCTAGCTCCATAAAGTAGCTTTATCTCCTTATCTTTCATGCATTTAAATGTTTGGATGAGTTAAAATGCTTGTAAATGTTTGGATGAGTTAAAATGCTTGTATGTGTAGTTGCTTAATGTGTTGATGAGTTATGCTTTACTATGGTTTCTATTACGAGTTTTAAAACTAAACTAAACTAAAACTGAGATGTTAATGAAAGAAGACCCTAAAGAAAAAAAAATTAAGGATAGAATATTAATTAGAATATCAAGAAACAAGAATAAGGAGTGAGATATGGCCCAAAACTAGAGTGAAAATAGCTAAACGAAAGAAACTGCAATTGTAGTAGTGAAATTGTAATTTTGGGCAAATTTTTAAAAACTCAAAGAAGAAAGTTTTAAATACTAAGATTGAGTTTACCAGGGTTTTCCAAGGCCCTAAAAATCATAGGGACCATCAAAATGGCAAAAATCCTTACGATGCATGATTTAGGATGTTGGTTGATCGTAACTTTAACCAAACTTTTTAGGATGGTTTTGAATCCTAAAAATTTCAAAATAAAAGTTTTTAATGAATTAGAGAACCTTAATTTTATGATGGAAAAGATAATTTTAAAAAAGGATTTAAAACAAGTTTAAATAAGATAGTCAAAATATAGTGGGAAAATTATAATTATAGGAAAAAGTTAAAATATCTTCTTTGCTTTATTTTAATGCCACACCAGCCTTTTCACTTCCTCAAATTAACCTAAAATAGCTCAAAGGAGACTAGAAATGGCATCCAACAATGGGAAGAAAGATAAGAGAAAGAAGTAAGAAAAAGCCCCCGTTTCACTTAACTCTAGTTATGAAATTTATTCCTCTCATCAAGAGCTTCAATTTAGTGGTTTCAAATTCTGTTTTAAGGGTATTTCAACTACCACAAAGGGGGAAGAAAGTCCTCTTTTAAGAATTTTAACTAGGGAAAATTAGATAGCACAGAACAAGCTTCGAATTGAGGTATATATTGCTATGTGTCAAGCTTTAGTTTTTTGAATTCTTCTCCTTCTTTATCATTCCTAGAGAGAGAAAATATCTCTCTCTCTACATTTTTTTGCATGTAATTGATGATATGGAGCATGTAGAATTCACCTAGGTTGTGGAAATGAGGAGAAATTGCCAAAGGAAGCAAGAAAACTCCATATGGCACTATGGATGCCTAGTCTCAAGCATCCCATAGGAAGTGGCATTAAATGAGCTTGTTTTTTAGTTCTAAGATAATTAGAGGTCCTCTAGAGAATTGTAAAGGCTAGGGGAAGTATCAGTGTAAATTTTAAAGGCTAATTGTGGAAGTTGAAATTTTAGGGTTCAAATAGGCCTAAAGAAGCAAGGTGGCCTTAAACCCTTTTAACCAAGCTTATAATGGTCCAAATGAGTTTCATGAGGATTATATGGCTCATAGCAAGTGAGAGGTTGAAGCCTAGAAAAGGAATTTTAAAAGTTTCCTCTTAAGGAACCTAAAAGTGATCTAAATGGCATGATAAGTCCTAGTATGTTTAAATGAAGGTAATATGAGTCAATATGGATCCAAATGAGTCTTTTTGTATTGCAAATTGCTATATGTAGGCCAAGCGAGCTTAAACTCACCTACTTGTGGGTGTTAAGCCAAGGCAAGTCAGGAAAATAAAGGGAACAAATGGGTTAGTGGTGTCTTTAAGCTTTACAAGCCATAAGGTAGCAATCTCTCCTTACCTTGCATGCAATTGAGTCTTTGAATAAGTTGAAAAGCTTATATGCTTGTTTATTTAATGATTTCATGAATTTTGATGCACATATAATGTTATAATTGGCTCATAACTCCTTAAGAAAGAGGATTAAATACAGCAACTCTTCCTTAGCTTAAAATTGAGTCTGGTAGAGCCCAACTAGTATAAAAAAGCATTATGTTTTAGCTTTTAGCTCCATATAGTATGAAATTAAGCAAAATAGCTCTTCCTTAACCCTAGGTTGAGTTTAGTGGAGCCTAGCTAGTATAATTTGATGCCATGACTTGATAAAAGTGGAAGTTTCTTGCCAAATACTATGTTTGAGCTTTATGATGCATATGAATGGCATGCTTGCATTTTCTCATGACAATCTTTGTGTGAATTGATTGGATTAAGACTTGTTATTGAGATTCTTCCAAGAGACTCACTCCCTTTATTCTTTGCTAACCATGACAAGAACCACAACTATGGAAAAGAATATGAGAAGAACTAGAATCATGGAAGAATATAATAAGAAGTTTATGATGTAACTATGTAAATCGATATATGCTAGATGACAAGTTAGTAACATACTTGATGTATATTATGATGAGATACAACCATTTTTCCTTTAGGAGATTGAGATTGACGGGTTTGTCGCGCAACCCTCAAAATTAAACTAGGTTAATAAAATATATAGCTAGTGGTGCAACCTAGGTCATCTCTCTTGGAAATGGTTTTCTAAATTTAAAAGACTCTAAAAATTTCTAAACTAAGGGGGCGTTAGATTGACTTAAACTAATTAAAATGGAACCGAATTAAAATTCCTAATTGCTACCTAATTGGATGAATTAATGGTTGAATGATGGATTTGTGACTAGCTTTGGATTTGTCCCTTGGTATCCACTATCCTTATCCTAATCCAATTGTAATTAATTCTAGCTTAAGAGTCCCTAATTGTGTCCAATACAAATTATCTTGAGTTACCACGCAAGAATCAAGGGATTAACAATTTAATGTTGAATTTAAACCTCAATTCCGTATCAAATCGCTAACTCTTGTCATTAGGATCAATGAACACTTGAATTGAGTGATTAATTGATTAATTATCTTCTGAATTAACACCCTAGGATGTTTAATTGACTAACTAAACTCTAAGGAATCCTTAAATCAAATAATAAAACACTTCTCTCATATGCATTTCATTAAACACCTTGACTGCATACATGAATAATTATAGGAAATTGAAAAATTCAGTACTAATTCAATCAAATGATCAGTCAAATAATATCCTAATTAGTGTTTAACTAGCCACTAATTACAATTACATAAATTTCTAATTAAATACAACTTAACCAAGCTTGTACAAGAAAAAGAAAAAGTGTAGGAAAGTAGAAATTCTTAGCCAAAATTCCTTTGATCTCTCCATGGATTCAAGCTTCTTTAAGTGCCTTCTTCCTTGCTAGTCATAGATGGAGGATTAGAGCTTCATTTGAATGGAAGGAGATAGAGGAAGAATGGATGGGAAATGGCGTGGAATGGCTCTGGACGAAGGGGCTTGCGAATGGAATTTACGATGCAGTGTTTTTTTTCTTTTTTATTCGATGAATGGAATGGATATAATGTCAATCCTCTTCTACTTCCAGCCTCCTTTCATGTGCTATTCATGTGCTTCATTTATTCTTTTTCCATATGCTCAGCTTCTCCTTTTAATGGATCACGAGCTTGCATGTGTATATGAGTGTGGGCCCTAACTTATTATGTTGAAATATTGGAATATAATAAAATAAAATCCATGCTTTGCTATCTTCGAGTCCAAACGTAGCTTCCTCTTCAATTGATCTTCACATGCTTCTTCTTCTTGCTTGCTTTGAATGTATTAAATTTCTATTCTCTTCAACTCTCCAACTCGTGGCTTCTTCCCAGCTCATACTTCTTCTTCTGCTCTCCATATAGCTTTTTGAATCATTCACACATTGCTGATGCATGCTTCTTCTTTTCCATATTTTGCCACTCAAAAATTAGGCTGCTTCCTTCTCTACGTAGTATAACACCCCAAAATTAATTAAGGTGTTAATCATGGATTTAGAGTAATTAAGAATAATTAATAGAGGATAAATTATAGTGAATAGAAATTTTAGAGAGATAAATTATTAATATTGGTTTGAGAATTAATTAGGATAGAAACCTCATCTAGGCCCAATTTAATAAATCGTAATAAGAAGCTAATGGAGGCCCAATGAGTTAGGTGCAGACCCAAACCCTTGAGCTCTTTAAACTTGGCCCAAACCTAATTAAACTTCAGCAACCCAATGTATAAGAACTGGCCCAATAAAATTCTGCAGCCCAATACTTTAAAACTGGCCCAACAAGCTAAAGTCTGAAGCCCATTTGGAGTTTGACCTTGGAGCAACCCATGACCCATCTTTGACCCAACTTAAAGCCACTTTCTCATTTGCTGAAACTCAAGAAGCAAAATTTGGAGGTTGAGAAGGAGGCTAGGGTTGGGGGCAAGGATTCTGCATTTTCTCATATTCAGAATAAGATTCAGCCAAGGTGATAGTTATACAACTTAATTCCCTCATCTTTCTCTTTAATTTGGTCTGATTAGTTTTTCATTTGGAGAATTTTCACCCTACCCAAAATCTGAAATGTGGTTATTTGGGATTTTCTTGGTGAAATTCGTAGGTTGAGGTTAGGGCTGACATTAGGTAAGCATAAACCCTCCATTTTGATGCTTTCTTTGTTAATTTGAGACCCCCATAGTTGATTTATAAAATGGGTATTAATTATGTACGAATTTGCTTAGGAATTTGAGTGATATAGCGAAATTCTAGTAGGGAACATACTTAATCCGAATTTGGGGATTTGTGGTGATTGGGTAAGTGTTATTTAGGTAGTTATTAGCATTTAAATTCCTTGGGTACTTATTGTTACTGTTAATGATGAATTAGAGTGGTAATTTTCTGATGCTATGGTTATAGGGATTTTTGTACCATTGGTGGCTGTTACAAGTTGTCCACAAGTGAGGTAACCGAGGTTTACATAAATTCCATGCATGTATCTATTTTAATTTCATATTTGCTGTATATGAATGATTTGAAATGCTGAATGAATTGGTTGGCTATCTATTGTATTATGATTGGACCTTGTGAGTCCATGGTGGAGCTGTGGTACGGTTGCCACCTGTGCATGTGCTTCGATCGAGTACCGGGTTATGATCAAACCCCAAATGCACTGAGCCCTGGTTGTGCTCAATGGGGAGTAGGTGTCGTGGATGGGCCTCTCCCTGTGTTAATAGCCTTTAACATGTGATAATATGATTGCTAGTATAGGATAGTAATCATGATAGCCTAATTATTTCATTTACTGATATGGCTGATATGATTTTGATGTTGATTTTGATTCATGCATATATGCTTATTAAACTAGATTATATGATGGAATTGCCTTGGTTATTGAGATTTGTATCTCACCCTGTTTTATGGGATTAATATTTCAAGTGAAGGTTCCTCGGGTAAGGATAAGGGCAAGCAAGTAGATGAACATTCATGAGCTGAGGCCTAGTGTGGGAAGCTACACTTGGTCTGAGTGTAATAGGGTAGATGCTAATTTTTGTTAAGTCTTGTTTAGCATCATCATGTATCTGTATTGCCAAGTATAGGCTTTCATATTTTGATTACTGAGGATGGATGTATTGAGGGGTTAGACCTCATCTTAATTTGGTATTTGATATATGGATTCATGATATCTATTGTAAACTATGTTGACCTATAATATGGCTTATCAATGGAAATGTAACCCTTGAGATATTGATATGAACCCCTAATGTATGGAACCCCTATTGATTGGGTATTAAAGGATAGCTGCTGGTAGTTCATATATTTTCTATTATTGTGCTTTACAAACTTGCTGATAGAGGGTAATTAGAGAAAAGAAATGGGCACATAAGTTTTGAATTAGTAATGGAAGAATTGCTAAGTGAATAAGGTAGATAAATACCCTTAGAGACATATAAAAAGGGAGGAAGTGGTCTTAGAGTGTCCCTAAGAAGAGAATTAGAGTGCATGGGGCGAAATGTAAGAGATATAGTTATAGGAGGGGCTCACGCCGCGGCTAGGAAGGCCTCGCCGCAGCCTGAAGAGTGACAGTGGTGAGGGACGCCGCGGCTTGAGAAATCTCGCCATGGCGCAGAGTGAAAAAATGCCCAGGAGGGTGTCAGAGTGAAACCTCATCGCGGTGCAAGTCAAGGAAATTAGTTAAGGAGGTTACAGTAGCAAAACCCGCCACGGCGCCACGTAGGTTGGCCACGGCGTAGATCCAACTCGGTCGCGGCGAGATTCGAGTAAGTTACCCAGTGATTCCCGAAAGCAACTTGGCTGTGGCACAAAAGGTCTGGGCCGCGGCGTAAGGTTAAAAACTTAGTTTTTGAGCTTCAGGACCTAACATAGCCGCGGCAGAAAGGTTTCAGGTCGCGGCGCAAGTCCCCAAACTCCCACCTTTGACCTAGAAATCCTAATTTCTTTAATGCTAATGCTAGGAAATGATATAGGAACACTTGTGGGAGATTCTTGTGTGTAGAAATCGATGCATAGATGAATCACAAACCTTTAATGATGGTACAAACCTTTTTTCTACATGTTCCCATTTATGGTTGTTTAATTGATGGCCCTAATAACATAAATGTTCAAATTTTCCTATATTTTCTTAATGTAATTGATTGTAATGACTCCAAACCTTGATCTTTAATTATTAAACGTGTTTTTAACTATAGTTACCGATATTAGAAGTTAGGGTCATCACACGTAGCTTCTTCATGCGTGAGCTAGATGTGATGTAACATTCTTCTTTTCAAGCTCAAGTGTGCTGTGTTCGCTTCATGCAAGCCTTACGTCATTTCAATGTGCTCTTTGTTTCTTAGCTTGTTTTGTGTAACACCCCGAAATTAATTAAGGTGTTAACCATGGATTAGGAGTAATTAAGAGTGATTAATATGGGATGATTGGGCAAATTAGTTGAATGGGAATTTTAGAGGGATAAACTATTAGCATGGGTTTGAGAATTTTTGAAGATAGAAATTTGCATCTAGGCCCAAATTAATGAATCATGACGAGAGGCTAATAGAGGCCCAATGAATTAAGGGTAGACTCAACTAATTTAATGAGATAGAGGCCCAAGATTTATCTAGTATGAACTCTCATAAGTGACCCAATAACCTTTGTGCAGACCCAAGCCCTTGAGCTCATCAAATTAGGCCCAAACCCCATTAAACTTCAGCAACCCAATGTGTGAAAACTGGCCCAACAGAATTATGCAGCCCAACAATTAAAAAACTGGCCCAACAAGTAAAATCTGAAAGCCCAATTGAACTTGGACCTGGAGCAACCCATGACCCAACCCTTGACCCAACTTAAACCCACTAAAACCCTAAAAATCTGACTAGCCACCTCCCACATTCAGCAAAACACAAAATAGAAGAGAAATTCGGAGGTGAGGAGGAGAGGCTAGGGTTCTTCACTTAATTCCACATTTTCTCACATTTGGAGCAAGATTTGGCCAAGGTAATAGTTATACAACTTAATCCCCTCATCTTTTCCTTTAATTTGGTCCGATTAGATTTTCATTTGGAGGATTTTCATCTTACCCAAAATCTGAAATGTGGGTGTTTGGGGATTTTCTTGGTGAAATTCGTAGGTTGAGGTTGGGGCTGGTATTTGGTGACTTTAAACCCCCCATTTTGATGCTTTCTTTGTTGGTTTAAGACCCCCATAGCTTATTTATATTATGGGTATTAACTTGGTACGAATTTACTTAGGATTTTGGGTGAAACATTGAGAATTCTGGTGGGAGATACTTGAATCCGAATTTGGGAATTGTGGTGGCTGTTGCAATTGTCTGCAAGTGAGGTAACCGGGGTTTACATTAATTCCATACATGTATCTGCTTTAATTTCATATTTGCTATATATGAATGATTTGAAATGTTGAATGAATTGGTTGGCTATTTGTTGTATCATGATTGGACCTTGTGAGTCCATGGTGGAGCTGTGGTGCGGCTGCCACCCGTGCATGTGCCACGATCAGGCACCGGGTTATGATCAAACCCCAGATGCACTGAGCCCTGGTGTGCTCAATGAGGAGTAGGTGCCGTGGACGGGCCTCTCCCGGTGTTAATGGCCTTTAACATGTTGAATATATGATTGCTAGTATGGGATAGTGATCATGATAGCCTAATTGTTTCATTTGCTGAAATGACTGATATGATTCTGATATGAATTTTGATTCATGCATATATGTTGATTAAACTGGATCACATGATGGAATTGTTTTGGTTACTGAGATTTATATCTCACCCCGTGTTGTGGGATTAATATTTCAGGTGAAAGTTCCTCGGGTAAGGATAAGGGTAAGCAAGTGGATGAAAATCCATAAGCTTCAACCTATGGGGAGATGGCTAACTTGGGCTGACTTAGCTAGGATAGATGCTAATTTTGTATTCCTTAATGTATAGCATCATCATGTATCTGCATTGCCAAGTGTAGGCTTGAACATTTGATTTATTGAAAATGTATGTACTAAAGGGTTAGACCCCCTCTTGACTTAGTATTTGATGTATGGATTCATATGATCTGCTGTAAACTTTGTTGACCTATAATATGGTTGTCAATGGAAATGTAACTTTTGGGATATTGTATGGAACCCCTATTGATTGAGTATCAAAGGATAGTTGCTGGTAATTCATGTATATTCGGTTGTTGCTATTCTATAAACTTGCCGATATAGGGTAATTAGAGAACGGAAATGGGCATATAAGTTTTGAATTGGTAATGGAAGAATAGCTAAGTGAATAAGGTAGATAAATGACATTAGAGCTATATAAAATGAGGGGAAGTGACCTTAGAGTGTCCCTAAGAAGAGAATTGGAGTGTAGGGGGCGAAACATAGGGAAAACAGCTTCAGAAGAGAGTCACGCCGCGGCCAAGAAGGCTTCGCCGCGGCCTAGGGAGTGATAGTGGCGAGGGACGCCGCGGCTTGAGAAATCTCGCCGCGGCGCGGAGTAAAAATAATCGCCCAGGGGGTGACAGAACGTAACCTTGCCGCGGCGCAAGAAGTCTCGCCGCGGCGCGAGTCGAGAAAATTAATTTGGGAGGTTACAGTAGCAAAACTCGCCGCGGCGCCACATAGGTTGGCCGCGGCGCAGGTCCAACTCGCCGCGGCGTCAAGAAAATTCCAGAGAGTAACTGGGCCGCGGCGCAAGAGTTCCAGGCCGCGGCGCAAATTTAAAAATGTGATTTTTGAGCTCCAGAACCTAACTTAGCCATGGCGGGAAAGTTCCAAGTCGCGGCGCAGGTCCCCAAACTCTTATATTTGACCTAGAAACCTTAATTTCAGTAAGGATAATGTTAGGGAATAGTTTGAGTACATTGGTGGGATGTTTTTGTGGGTTAAAATTGATTAGTGGATGAATCCTAAACCTTTAATGATGGTACAAACCCCTTTTATGCATGTCCCCGTTATGGTTGTTAGTTGACGATCCTAGTAGTATCAAGGTTTAAATTTCCCCTATATTTTCTTAACGTAACTAATTGCAATGACTCCAAACCTTGATCATTATCTATTAATTATGTATTTAGCTATAATTACCGATATTAAAGTTAGGGTCGTCACATTTTGCTCCCTGGTTCTTCAAATGGTCCTATAGCTTTTTCTCACATTCTTAGCTCATGGCTTCACTCCTTTTAGCTTCTACCTTTCATGTTTTATTAAACCCCTGCCTCATTTGTTGCTCCACGAACTTCTTGCTTTGCCCATAGCCTTCCTTCATGTCACTCATTGCGTTCTTTTTTCCCAGTCAGCATGTTCAGACTGTGTGTATCTTATTCATGCTCTGTTCTACTGCTGGTCTCGTGTGTTTCTTCTCTTTATTCTTCACATAGCTGTGGCTGTTTTGTTAAGCTCATTCCACATGCTTTGTGTGTTTCATGCATGCGTGTGTAAAAACCATAGAATGAGCTGCAACAATGCCAATACATTGGCAAAACCAAAGAACCCATGCATGCTACCTCTTTTCCAAACCAATATCCTATTCAAGCTCCAATTGCCAATTGAAAAATCTACACAAAAAGAATGGAAGAGATGAAATAGAAAAATTCACAAAAATCATTTAAAGAAATTTAAACATTAAAATTCAATAATTTTGCAAATAAATTCCTAAATGCAAAAGTAGCTATTAAAATAAAAATATCATCTAATTAAAATCCAAAAGTCATATTTAATCATAAAAACTCTAAGTTAGGAGGAATAGAAGATAAAAAAAATAGTATTTATCAGAGACTATGATATGTATGATCATAAGTCATGCTATCCTTGCATGTACAATTGTAAAACCAAGTATGTACACCACTTTGATGCTTGAATGGCATATGATATTATTGTGCATATTATGGAACCAAGAAGTGGCATATAAGATGCAATATATGATAATGTGAAATGGCATTGTATGTATGAGCATGAAAGTAGAAATATGAGTTATTCTGATGCATAGATTGGCTACTAGTTCATGAATTGCTATATGTGGTGTAATCTTGTCCATGTGTGTCTTTGGGTGTGGAATGGTTAACTTTCGATATTGGCCTTATTTCATGCAATAGGCCTTGTAGAATGGATGCCTAGAGTGATTAAATTTTGCTTAAAGTGAAAAAGTGCAATTTAGAAGCCAATTGGACCACTTTAGAACTAAAATTTGGTTCAAATGAGCCATAAATTGTACCTCCACTCTTGATAACCCAAATGACTTAGACAATTTATAGAGCTTTCTAACAAGCTAAGAATGGAAAATTTTAGAGCGATATAGAATATTTTACGAATTTATAAAATTAGTGCAAAAATATGGATTTGGTGTAGTATTGTAGCTATTGCAGTAGCTATTGTTTCATGGGTTTTTGAGGGGGCAAACATATTCATTTTTAATTGAAATTTTTACAGCATAAAGTTTACATAATAAGCTTTCCATAGCTATTGCATTTGCAGAAATTGGAGTTACATAACCTAAGTTATGAATTTTTAAAGTTTGATGTATTATATGACTAAATGGGCAATTTAGGCTATGGAACTTCTTTAGGCAAATAAGGTGTATCTTACGATCAATTAAACCAAAACAAATTTGTTTATGGTGGTTATGAGTCGTGGAAAAGAAGAATTCAACATTTGACCCCTATAGCTTTAATTGGTTTGTAATTGGACTGAAATCTATTGTTAAAAGTATAGCAATGTTTGTATAAATTGTTGCTAATGCATATGAATAGCATAAATAAGTTAAATGAAGCTAGATATGACAACTTTAGAATCAAATCTTAGTCCAAATGAGTTATAAGTTGCACCTCTACCCTTGATAGCCCAAATGATCTAGTTTAAGCCTAAAATTTGATATGCAATTAAAGAATTTATAGAGCTTTCTAACAAGCTAAGAATGGAAATTGTTGGAGCTATATATAATATTTTGTAAATTTTTAAAGTTGAAAAAATTATGCAGAATTGGCCTATACTGTAGTTATTAGTACAATAACTTTTTCATCGTTTTTGAGGGGTCAAACAAACTTAATTTTACTTGAAATTTTTAACATAAAGTTCACATTATAAACTTTCTATAAATGCCTAATTTTTGTAAATCGAAGTTGTGTAACTTGAGTTATGAATTTTTGAAATTAAAGGTTCTAATATGTCAAAAAGTCTAAAATGGGCTATATAGCTCCCTTATGCAAATGGGAATTTTTTTCTTGGTTTTATGGATCCAAACAAACTTGTCTATGGTAACCATGAATGAAAAAGAGAAGGAATTTAAAATTTGACCCCTATAGTGTAAGTTGATGTATTAAACGAGCTAAAACCATTGTCTTAAGTATTGTAGCAATTGTTATTTTGTTGTCACAGTAATAGAATGCTATGAGAATTTACTATATGAAGCTAGTTATGATGTAATGTCCAGTTTTTATAAAAACGATGAAAACAGATATGTTTTAAAAGTAAGTCCTTTAAAATAAATTAGTCAAGGCCTAGAAAAATTAGAATAATGATATAGACATCAAGTAATAAAAATAAGAGGCTAGGGGTGCCCTAAAACAGAAGCTAAAATAACCAGATGGAGTTTAATGAAATTATTACATAAAGTAATGGCATTTTCTTAATTTTAGGCAATTTTTAGAATTTTCACAAGAGGACTTTTTAAATGGAAAATTTGAGTTCTCTGAGGTTTTCAGAGGCTTTAAAAACCATGAGGAGCCCCGAGAGAGTTAAAACCCTTTCGATGTATGTTTTCTAACGTCAATTGACTCAAACTTTAACCCTTTCATTCGGGAAGGTTTTAGCTCTAAATTGAGTGATTCCAGAGGCATTTTATAAGATTGAGAAGAAGGTTCTCAAAAAGGATCTAAAATAGACTAAAAACAAAAATGCCAAGTTTACGAGATGTAAATGGAGTTTCTTTAGAACAATTTTGTCTCTCCACCTATATATAAGTCAAACCCCATTCTTCTCCTCCCTAAACTAACTTTATTTCTACCTTAAAATAGAGAGGAGACCTAGAGAGTGAGGAGCACAAGGGAGGAGGAAAAAGGAGAAGAAAAACCAAGTGAAAGGAATGGAAATTCATGAATTTTCTTAGTTTTTCTTTAGTAAATTCCTTTTCCTCCTTCTTCTCTTCCTTGCCATGGATTTATTGAAGCTTTTGGGTCTATTTTGAGCTCAAAGCAAAGGGGAGGAGTTCAAGTTTCAAGAAAGGAACACAAGCCAAGAGAAGAGCTCTTGAAGAAACCTAGAAACACCAAGGTAAATGCTAGTTCCATACTTCTTCTGCCTTGTTCTTGGATGTGTGTGGTTTAGCCAACCTAGGGACAACTAAGAGGGGTTGAGTTTTAAACCAAACCAAGGGTGAATCTTAGGAAAATGAGTGAGGTGAATAAGAATATGTAAAGAAAACAAAGAAAGAACCATGAATTTGCAAGATAGAAAAGCTAGGGTTTTAGTTCCACTTTGGTTTGTAAGATGAGTTCTAGCTATAAATTAAGATGTTTTAGAGTTCATATGAGTTTCTAAGACATCAAGAGAGCCTCCCATATGCTTTTCCCATCAAAGAAATCAAAATAACTCCTTGGTCCTTTCAAAGAAGCATAGCCTTGGCCTAGGTTGGAAGAGGCACCAAGGGATAGTTTTAATTTCTTCCAAACTTGGTTTTGTATCCTATATGATGGGAGAGGATGAGAGAAAGGCTTGCAAAAATTTTAGAAGTCATGGATAGTGAGATAGTAGCATAGGTTCCTTATTATGACTTAAAGAAGCAACATGTAGTTAGGCTCTTTAAATTAATTGTGTGATAGCTCCAAGAGGCTTGAATAGAGTCAAGAACCATAGATGGATGGGAAGAATAGAGTTAAGATCATGAATTATTGGTGTTACTTCATTAGGTGCCTTATGGAACCATAATTAAATCATATGAGCCATCTAGCTTTTCTAATGCATGTGTAGCTTTAGAAGTTGTTCCAAAAGTGTAATTGGCTTCCACGTAATGTAACATCGATATTCTAAAAAATGAGAGAAAATGTGAGAAACGTAACATGTGATTTCTCTGTAAATGAATGAAATTCATTGGATACAAAAGGAAGTCCCCCAAGATGATGTAGTTAAGGTCTCAAAAATTTGGGAAGCATTCTAGACTCTTAAAAATGAGAATCCCAGGCTTAGACAGAAACAAAAATAGAGCTAAAATGAAAAAACAATTTTTTATGAAAAGCTTACGAAACGTAATGGTATTTTGTAATTTTGAGCAAGTTTTGGGATTCACATAGGAGGGCTTTTTAAATGAAAGTTTTGAGTTCCCCAGGGTTTTCAAAGGCCCTAAAAACCATAAAAAGCCCTAGGACAGCTAAAGCTCCTTCGGTGGACGTTTTCTAAAGTCGATGTACCCAAACTTTGACGAATTCATTCTGGAAGATTTTAGCACTGATTCGAGTGATTCCAAAGGCATTTTACTAAATTGGAATCTAAATTTCATAATGGAAAAGATGGTTATAAAAAGGAGCTAAAATGAAAGAGAAACAAAAATGCCAAGAATGAAGGGCAAAATAGGAATTTTTGAAAAGTGTAACTTCCTCCCACCTATATATATGATGCACCCTTCTTCTCCCTTCATGTTGCATGACCAAGTTCTGCCTAAAACTAGAGGAAAAACCTAGGGAGAGTGGCACACAAGAGGGAGGCAAAGAGGAGGAGAAATCAAATTCTTAAGGTATGGAAATTTAGTAGTTTTTCATACTCTTTCTCTTCCAAACCTCTTCTCCTTCATTCTCCTTTATTTCCTATGATTATAATGAAGTATATGGATCTATTCTAGAGGAGAAATTGAGGGGAAAATTTGGATTTGAAGAGAGGAGCTTAAAGAACACAAGATTCAAGTGAGAAAAAGCAAGAAAATAATGTAATTTCTTTTCCTATGGTTGTCATCTTTAGTTCTCTCCTCCTCCATTTCGCCTAACATGAGAAAAACCTAGGAGGACTTGATTTTTAGGCAGAACTAAGCTGAATCTAAGGAAAAATGGTGTGGAGATTAAGAATATGCAAAGGGAATTAACAAAAAAGGCATTAGATTTCAAGATGTAAGTTCTAGGGTTTCAATTGCACTTTGTAAAATCTAATTTTGTATGATGATTCCTAGGTCTAAATAAGAGTTTAAGTAAGCTCCTAAGATCCCTAAGAGGCTCCCCACATGCATCTCCCTTTGAGAAAACAAAGCAAGGTCCATGGAGAGCAAAAACCTCCATTGTCTCGGCCTAAGGGAGATAGCATAGCTAGGGAGAGTTTTAAATTTTTTCAAGTCCATTTTTGTGTCATATATGATGAATGAAAATGAGGAAAGGCCTTGGAAAAAATTTAGAACTCATAAAAAGTGAGTTGGTGCTTTATGTTCCATATTATGACCTAAAGAAGCGACATGTAGTTAGGCTCTTGATTTTAATTGTGTGATGACTCCAAGAGGTTTAAAAGGAGTCAAGAATCATATTTGAAAGGAAAGAATGGAGCCTAGAATTTATTTGAAGGGTGTTGCTTCATTAGGTACAATTATAGAACCATAATGAGGTTTATAGATCAAGCTAGAGTTCAAGCAAGTGTACAGCCTTAGAATTAATTCCATGAACCTAATTAGCTTTCAAAAATTGTATTTAGGCCAAGAGAAATCATCCCCACACTTTTGTGTGTGTGTGACCGAAAAAGGGAGCTTGCCTTCAAGGGAAAAGTGTGTAATTGTATCCAAGGTAGCTTTCTCCACCTTCTCTCATGCATGGCTATATGCTTAGCTTATCTTAGAATGTGTGTATGTGTATTTTTAAGCCATGAAAAGTATGATAGCATGATTTCATATGCCATGATTTTATGATAACATATTATGTTTCATATGATGTTTTGATGTGTGCTTGGGTTTGCTTGAGTGTGGTGAGGCCAAGAACCCTTAGCTACGGTAAGGATGAGCCAAGAACCCTTAGGATTGGTTGAGACAAAGCAAAGATTCTCCCAAAAGAAAAGTGGGCTCTCAAGAGCATAGATGAGTCCAAGAATGCACTAAAGAATGGGTGAGGTAAGTCCAAAATCCACAAGAAATTGGGTGAGGCCAATCCACTTGCTTGGCAAGCCTTTGTATGCTATGTATGACTTTCTCAAATGAAGAAAATGCCTCTTGAATGTTTGCACATGTCAACATGACCATACATGCATTTATGAGACTTATTTGCATCCATTATGTATGATTAAATGGGAGAAGAGCTATTGGGATTCTTTGAATCTCATTCCCTTCTCTCCAATGTTCTAATATGCTAGGTGGACTAAGAGGGCAAGGTAGTGGAAGCCAATCACCTTGAGGATGAGAGGATGACAACAAAGTGCTTGAATTTTGTTACTTTAAAATCATACAATTGGCAAATGATGGAATTCATGGATGTATATGTATCATGATGCCATGAACACATGTAATTATGATAATATGTCATGTATGAATGAGAGAATAGGTTATGTGACCATTAGAATATGATTTGAACATGTTATGGCCTTGTAGCTTCCTTAATGGTATTATGGAATTGTGTATAATTGCAAGTGGCATAGCCAAAATGAGATGCTTGAGGGTTAGAACCATTTGGACAGTTCACACAAGTCCTAATCATGCTTTTAAATTTGCCCAAGAAATACCAAACCCCAAGGAAAACCATTTGGACATTTTGGTATCCTATATAGAGCCAAAATTGATCATAATATAACCCTATATCACTTTTTGTCTAAATGAGCTCTTCTTGCTCTAAGATTTAGCAATCAATTAGAGCTTATTAAGAGCTTTTTGAAAAGTTAAAGAACATAATTTTTGGAAGTCTACAAAATATTTGATGAATTTCCAAAGTTAGAAAATTTTCTGGTTTTGGTCATGTCACTATTCATACTGGTCCGAAAATAAAATGTCACACAAGACTCAAATGATGTCCAATTGCCACAAAATTTTATACAAAGAAACTAGACATTCCTAGTGACTTTTTCCAACTAGAAGCACCTCATTTGGAGGCTAGAGAGGGCGATATGAATTTTTGAAAATTATGTCCAGTTACTGTTCTATTAAATTTAGGGGTCTTGGCGTGCCTGAGCTTGTCTAAAGTTATTTTTTCCCTCTAGCTGATATCCACAAATTTCTAGATTGGTATCATTTACATGGATTGGATTTTTGTGGAATTAATTGGACATTTTCAAAATTTGCTGCAGAAATTTATAATAGCACCAGTGAGCAGTTTGACCTCTGGACAATTTTAGATGTCAAACGTCCTCTGTGATGGATATTATAGTCTAGGCATATTTTTAATGTGAAGTAGACATTTGTAGATTTCCAGAATGGCTAAGATTGTATGATGTCAATTTTTCTAGAATTAGTTATGAATTTTCAAAATTTGGTCAGAAAAGAGCAAAATTCTGGCTGAATATATACATGAATATTTTGAGCTTTCCTTTGAATTCCATGAGTTGTAGGCCACATTCTATGATGCAAATGAGTTGTATTCATATAATTAAATATGATAATATATGGTATGAGCTCGCACGGTCCACGTGACACTGAATAAAATTTTTATACACGACGTAATGTAAGAAAATGTATTATTTTAATGGACTTTTCTCACTTCCTTCATAGAATTGTTGATGTGATGCATGAGAATGTTATAAAATAAGCTATAAATTTGTTACACGTAATGTGTTTAGGCCAAAGAAATCAATTCTCACATCCTTGTGAGTGTGTGGCTGAGGGAAAGGAAGCATTTTCAATGGAAGAAAGTGTGCTTTTGCAACCAAGGTAGCTCTATCTTCTTTCTCTCATGCATGATTGGGTGTTGTTCTTGTCTTTGAATGTGTGTGTGTATGTTTAAGCCATAAAAGATGTTTCTAACATATATCTATATGTCATGGTACCATTATGCTTTGTTATGCACTTGAATGATGTCTTATGGACATGTTTCGATTTGCTTGAGGGTGGTGAAGCCAAAGGCCCCTTAGCTAGGGTGAAGATAAGCCAAAAGTCCTTAAGAATGCGTGAGATAAAGCCAAAAGCCTCTAAAGAGTGAGGCTTAGTCAAAAGTCCCTTAAGAAAATAGGTGAGACAAGTCCAAAATTCCAAAGAGAATGGATGAGGCTAAACCATTGTCTTGGCAAGCCTATGTATATTTATGTGACTTCTTAAATGCATGAAATGTTTCATGTATGATTATGTACTCCATGATATCCATGCATGCATTTTTAGACTTGAATTTGCATCCTTTATGTATGGTTGAAAGGGAGAAGAGCTATTGGGATTCTTAGAATCTCATTCCTTCCTCCCATTAGCCTAACATGTCTAGGTGGACTAAGTGAACCAAGGAATGGGAGCCACTAAGCTTGATGGAGAAAGATTGACAAAGAAATGTGCTACTTGTTCTATTTGTAATCATTTTGATGGCATATGATGTAACCTTATGATGAATATATTGTATAACCATTTGAACATATGTATTACAGAGATAATACGAGAATTGATGCCATGTGAATGATATAGCAAATTCTTAACATTGAATGGCAAGATAAAGCTTGTATGTTCTTGTGTATACCTTGGAGTAAGAGAGTGAATTTGTACAATTTGGATTTGTGGACCTTTGAGACATGTTTAATAGACCATTTTAATGCTTTCTCACATGCTCAAGTGGGCATAGAAGTCTTGGAAGCAAATTTGGACCCTTTATGACCCTTAAGAAGCAAAAAAATAACTATTTTGGAACCCTATGGCATAATCTGACCAAACGAACGAATTTCCTCATGAAATTTGTCATGTATATAGATCTCATCTAGAGCTTTATGGGAAGTTAAAAACCAGATTATTTGGAGCTCTGTGGAATTAATTATGAATTTTTAAAGTTACTAAATTTATGCTATTCTAGTGTAGTTACTGTTCATATGGTCAGCTTCTTCTCCTGTGTCATTCAAGAGTCAAATGGTATTGACATGATAAGCTTTCTATGGCCATTAAGATCACTGCAATTGGATGTTTGAGTAGAGATATATGAATTTTTAAAGTTCTGTGTCAATACCAGTAGTGTCAGCTGAGTTTAAGTACTATTCCATCAATTTCCAATGGTTAAACATTCCTGTTTTGGTTTGGACTTATTTTTATCATAAATTATTCTAGATTTAATTATGATTTTTCAAAGTTGGCATTCAGAAGCTAATAGCAGAACCCGAGACAGCTATGTAATATTTTGTGTATGTATGCTATGAGTTCAAGTTTTTGGCCACATTTTCAAATGGTTTTGAGTTGCATGTGTAACACCATATTTACTCAGCTCATCTCATACCATTTGTAGGCTCATTTCCATGAATTACATGACATTCTCAAAGAAAAGCTATTAAAAAAATACAATTAAATTGTGTTGCGTAGTGTATAATTTTTTTCATTCACTGTCTCGTGGACCATATGAACTTATTCATCTCATTCTCATATTTAATTACACAAATACAACTCAAATCCATCTTAAGAAGTGGCCTAAAGCTCGTGCAAATGGATGGTATACATGAAAATCAATGATGCAGCCTCAGGTTGGAATTCCAAAATTCTGACATGAACTTTGAAAAAACATAACTAATCCTAGAAAAATTGAAATCATGTACACTATACCATACTAGAAAGACACAGATGTCTACTTTATTTTAAAAATAATTCTAGACCAAACTAGGATTGCTAGCCACTAGAAATTGATGGAACAATACTAGAGGTCGCCTGTTATTACTGGTACTATCCTCCAAATGCAAAAATTCATATCTCCTTGTTCAAATGTCCAATTAAAGCGATCTTGGTGACCCTGGAAAGCTTATCATGTCTACTTTATGCTTGTAAAATATCAAGAGCATTGGACATCATTTGGATCTTGAATAATACAGCCCAAGCAACTAACCAAATGAACAGTGTCTGCATCAGTACAACAGAAAAATGCCAATTTTGAAAAATCATAATTAATTTCACAGAGCTCCAAATAATATGGTCTTTAGCTTCCCAAAAAAGCTCTAAATGAGATCTATATGCATGCCAAATTTCATGGGCATAATTGTTTATTTGATCAGAATTTGACATTGGGTTGCAAAATGGTCACTTTTATGTCTCCTAAGGGGTCCAAATGGTCCATTTTGGTTTCTAAGGTAGCCATGGCCACTTGAGCACGCTGGAAAGCACCAAAATGGCCTACGAAACATTTCTCAAAGGTTCATCAACTCAGAAATTAAAAACTCACTCTCTCACCCCATGCTATACACAAGAATACATATACTTTAGGTTGCCATTCACTACCTAAAATTTACATTATCATTCATTTGGCTCCAAAACTCATACATACATCAAATATATGAGTAATTACACATGTTTAAATGGTTATACAACTATTTCATCATAGTATTATATCATATGCCATTCATATGGCTACAAAGTAAGGAAAATTAAAAACTTTGTTGTCAATCTTTCATCTCCCCACTTGGTGGCTTCCATTACCTTACTCATTTGGTCCACCTAGTATATTAAGACATTGGAAAGGAGGGAATGAGATTCAAAGAATCCCAATAGCTCATCTTCCTTTCAATCATACATAAAAAATGCAATTCAAGTCTTAAAAATACATGCATGAGCATAATGGAAAGTGTGATCACTCAAGAAGCATTCTTGGCATTTGAACAAGTCATACAAAGCATACATAGGCTTGCCAAGTAAGTGGATTAGCCTCACCCATTCTTTTCAATGTTATTGGACTTGTCTCACCCTTTTTCTTAGGAGACTCTAGACTTTGTCTCAATGATTCTTGAGGGTTCTTGGATCATCCTCACTATGGCTAGTGGGTTCTTGGCTTCACCATACTCAAGCAAACCAAAGCAAATATACTAAGCATCATTTGAAAACATAATATAACATCATGGTACCATGGGATATAGGTACATACTATAACACTTTTCATGGCTTAAAACACACACACACACATTCAAGACAAGACAAACATTCATCCATGCATGAGGGAAAGAGGAAAGAGCTACCTTTGTTGCAACCACACACTTTTTTTCTTAGAATTGCACTCCCTTCGTTAGCCACACATTCGCAATGATGTGAGGCTTGTTTCTCTTGGCCTAAATACATAAAATAGGAACCAATTATGCTCTTGGAACCATTTTCAAAGCTACCTATCTACTTTGAACTCTAACTTTGTCTTATGGCTCATTTATGGTCCCTAAATGCACTTAATGAAGCAACATTCATCATTTGTGTTCTAGGCTCCATTTTTTCCTTTCATTTATGATTCTTGACTCCATTTAAACCTCTTGGAGCCATCACACAATTAAAACAAGGATCCTAACCATATATTTCTTCTTTAGGTCATATTAGGGAACCTATGATAACATCTCACTTTCTATGACTTCTAAAAATTTTTCAAGGCTTCCTCTTATCCTTGTCCATCATATATGACTCAAAATAAGCTTCGAGCAAATTAAAACTTCCCCTAGGTGCCTTAAGTCTCTTAGGCCAAGGCTATGCTTCTTCTTGGCACCCTTGGAGTTTCCTTTGTTTCCTTGATGGAAGATGCATGTAAGGAGCCTTTTAAGGATCTTAGTAGCTCATCCAAACACTCATTTAGACATAGGAATCATTGTATCAATTTAGAATTTACAAGGAACACTTGAAACCCTAGGTTTTCTATTTTGAAATCTAATGGTTCTTTTGTTATTTTTTTTTCTTGCATATTCTTATTCTCCACACTCAATTTCCTAAGATTCACTCTTGGTTCTACCCAAATTTCATGCCTTATTGAAGTTCCCTAGGTTGGATGAACCAAGGAGAGAAGGGGAGAAGAAGTAGCTAAGGAATGAAGTTTTACCCTGTTTTTCCTTGATTTCTTGGATGATTCTTCCCTTTCTTGGCCTCCTCTCCTCAAATCTGAAAATTCCACCTCTATTTTGCCCTCAAAACAGATCCAAGAACTTCAATAAAACCATAGGGAAGAAGGGAAGATGGAGGAGAAATAGTTTGCTAAAGAGAAAGCATGAAAAACCACGAAATCCATACCTTTTTCCTTGTTTTTCTCCTTCCTTTCTTCTCCTTCTTGTGTGCCTCACCCTCTTGCTCTCTTCTCTAGTTTGGGGCAGAAAAAAAATGAGCTAAATGAAGGAGGAGGTAGGGTGTGTCCTTACATATAGCTAGGTTAAGAAACAATTTTAAAAAATTCCAATTTTATCCCTTCATCTTGGCATTTTCATTCGGTTCGTTTTAGCTCATTTTTTAGAACTTTCTTTTCCTTCATAAAATTTAGGTTCCCAATTTTATAAAATGCCTTTGGAATCACTCAAATCAGAGCTTAAACCTTCTCGAACGAGAAGGTCAAAGTTTGAGTCAACCGACATTAGAAAACGTACACCGGAGGGTTTTTAACTATCTCGGGGCTTCTAATGGTTTTTAGGGCCTCTGAGAACCCTGAGTAACTCAAATTTGACATTTAAAAAAGCCTTCCCATGAGAATTCTAAGATTTGCCCAAACTTACGAAAATACCATTACATTTTGTCAACATTTTGTTACAATTTGTTTCTTCATTCTAGCTCCGTTGTTTTTTCCATATAAGCCTGAGATTCTCATTTTTAGTAGTCTATAATGCTATTTAATTTTTTTGGGACCTTAACTAATTCATTTCAGGGGACTTGCCTTAGAAATGTATTTATTTCCATCGTTTGATGAAAATTGGACATTACAGCGTGTATGTATTTTAATAAGAGAATGAGATGGATGAGTTCATATGGTCCACAAGACACAAAAAGAAATTTTTATCTATGATGTAACGTGAAAATATATATATATATATATATATATATATATATATATATTATTTTAATGAACTTTTCTTAAGAACTTATGTTATTCGAGAAGGCATGACTAGAAATGAGATAAGATAGGCTAAATAAATATGGTGTTACATATGATAGCTAGGATTTAGGGGTGTAAGCTAATAAAGAAACCAAGTTACAGGTATAGTCAAGGGTAGCATTATTTGCAAATAACCAGTCTATACCAATAATCACATCAATATCATGCAAGGGCATATAAATAAGATTTACACCATAGCAAGAATTATCAAGTTGGATAGTACAATTTAAGAGACTCTAGATGTAATAACAGCAACCAATAACTCAAAAGGTAAACAAGCTAATTTTCAAATATAGATGCTTGACACAATTATATGAAATGAAAGAGTGGGCAGGAGCAAATTTAACAATGCATCTACTATACCATTGTGCAGTAAAAGTGTACCTCTGATCAAGTTAGGAGAATTGCTAACCTCCCATTATGAAAGGGCAAAGACTCTTTCCCTAGGTAGCAAGTCTGGTGTCAGAAGTTGGCTCTCGTGGTATGGTACATTGCCTCACCATATGGCCTATGTAACAACTGTCACTCCTAATTAAGCTAATTATACACAATTATGCTCTTAATCAATTGTAATTATAATTTAATTAGATAATAAGTTCGCAATGGGTAAAAATATAAGGAAATTTGAACCTTTAAATCATTTACATTCTCTAACGAGACATACAAGAGGATTTATATTTATAAGGAAATAAAATTCTCATCAACACTTTCATTCCATTAAAAATGTAGCTAAGTAGCATAGAAACTTGTATATGTAAGGCTACTAGTCATTATTCCTTATTAACATGTTGAAAACCATGTTTTTATAGCTAAATTGGGAGTTTTAGAACCTAGGCTACAACTTAGATGGGTTAGGCCATGGCCAACTTAGCTCTTGAACTTCTAAAAGTTAAATTCTATACTTGTGTTATGACTTGGGAGATTTACATCATGGCTAAACTAAGGCTTAGAAGCTAGATCTTACAAGACACAATTCTCACCGTAGCTTAGTATGTCTATGCTGTAGTGAGATGTCTCTCAGATTAGCTATTTCACACACTCACACGATTTTTGCTATGGCCTAGTTATCTTGCATCACAACAAGATAAGTTTTAGGAACCCACTCACATAACTCCCCTTTCAATTCTTGCCATCTCGCTTAATTTCATGACTTGCACTGTAACATTTGGTTCTTTTATAAACGCAAGAAACGTAATGTTCAGTTTCTCTGTAAATGTATGAAACTCACTAGATATAAAAAGAAGTCCCCAGATAGAATGATTTGAGGTCCAATAAAATTTAACTAATAATCTAGACCTTAAATAATGAGGATCCAAAGCTAAAGGTGCCTTGAGAACAGAGCCAAAATAACCAGATGAAATTTAACGATGATGCAGTGTCATTTTTGTAATTTTAGGCACTTTTTTGAGTTTTCCAGGGTTCTCAGAGGCCCTAAAAATTATAGGAACTCCCATAACAGTTAAAACCCTTTTGGTTGACATTTTAGAATAATGGTTGACCCGACCTTTGACCTTCTCATTCAGGAAGGTTTTAGATCCAATTTGAGTTATTCCAAAGGTAATTGATAGGTTAGGGGATCTAAATTTATAATGGAAAAGATAGTTCTCAAAAAGAGTTAAAATGAGTCTTGAAGGAAGAAGCCAAGAACAAAAGGCAAATTTGGCATTTTGAAATGTCTTAATTAGTTCCATAGCTATATATATGAGGCATCCCACTTCTCCCTCACATTTAGCCGACCAAACTTTTGCCTAAAATTGGGGAAATGTTCTGCCAAGAAGGGCGCACAAGAGGGAGCTTCAAGGGAGGAGAAAAGCCAAAGAAAAGGTAAGAAAAAATAAGGAATTTCTTGCTCCTTTCTTCATTAAACTTGTTCTCCTCCTTCTTCCCTTTTCTTTTTATGGTTTTGGTATATGATTTGGATATGTTTTGATTCATGTTTAGAGGGAGGAAGTTCAAAATTCCAAGGAGGAAGCTTTTGAAAAGGCTAAAGAATCAAGGTAATTTCATGGCTTCTTGTAGCGACCCTAACTTCTAATTATGGTAATTAAGTTAAATACAAGATCAAAGGTCATAAATCAAGGTCTAGAACAATTTCAATTAATCGATTTAAGAAAATGTAAGGGAATTTGAATTTTGATGTTATTAGAGTCATTGACCAAATAATCACAACTATTTAAGCACATAAGTGAATCTAATCCTCAATCAAAAGCCTTTAATTCATTTATCCATTAATTTCAACTCATAAAATCCTCTTACAAGTTTTTTTAAATCATTCCTTAGCATTACCATAGGGATAACCAAGGTTTCTAGGCTAAAAGTAGGAGTTTAGGAACCTTGACTGTAATATCCAGTTTTCTGAAAACGAGAGAAAATGTGAAAAACGTAACATACAGTTTCTCTGTAAACGAACGAAACTCACTGGATACAAAAGGAAGTCCCCTGGAATGAGATAGTTAAGGTCCTAAAAAATTTGGAAAGCATTCTAGACTCCTAAAAATGAGAATTTCAGGCTTAGACGAAAAGAAAAATGAAGTTAGAATGAAGAAACAATTTCTTAGAAAAACTTACGAAACGTAATGGCATTTTCGTAATTTTGAGTAAATTTTGGAATTCACATAGGAGGGCTTTTTAAATGAAATTTTTGAGTTCCCCAGGGTTCTCAAACACCCTAAAAATCATGGAAAACCCTGGGACAGCTAAAGCCCCTCCGGTGGACGTTTTCCAACGTCGATGTGCTTGAACTTTAATGGATTCGTTCGGAAAGGTTTTAGCTCCAATTTGAGTGATTCCAAAGGCATTTTAGTAAATTTGGATCCTAAATTTTATAATGGAAAAGACGGTTCTCAAAAAGGAGCTAAAATGAAGGAGAAACAAAAATGCAAAGTATGAAGGGGAAAATGGGAATTTTTGAAAAGTGTAACTTATTCCCATCTATATATATGATGCACCCTTCTCCTCCCTTCATTATGCACGACCATGTTCTGCCTAAAACCAGAAGAAAAGCCTAGGAGATGAGGTTCACAAGAAGGGGAAGAAAAGGAGGAGAAATCAAAGGCTTAAGGTATGGAAATTAGTAGTTTTTCATGCTCTTTCTCTTCCAAACCTCTTTTCCTCCATTCTTCTTTGTTTCCTACAATTAAAATGAAGTTTATAAATCTGTTTTAAGGGAGAAATTGAGGGGAAAATTCGGATTTGAAGAGAGGAGCTTAAAGAACACAATATTCAAGTGAGAAAAAGTAAGAAAATACTGTAAATTCTCTTTTTATGGTTGTCATTTTTGGTTCCCTTCTCCACCATTTCGCCCCACTTGAGAAAACCTTAGGAGGAGATGATTTTTAAGCAGAACCAAGCATGAATCTAAGGAAAAAGGGTGTGGAGATTAAGAATATGCAAATAGAATTATCAAAAAGCCATTAGATTTCAAGATGCAAATTCTAGAGTTTCAATTACACCTTGTAAAATTTGATTTTATATGATAATTCTTAGGCCTAAATAAGAGTTTAAATGAGCTCTTAAGAACCCTAAGAGGCCCCCCCATACGCTTCTTCCCTTGAGAAAACAAAGAAAGCTCCATAGAACCCAATATGCTTCATTGTCTTGGCTAAGAAGGGTTCTCATAGCTAGGGAGAGTTTTAAATTTTTCTAAGGCCATTCTTGAGTCATATTTAATGAATGAAAATGAAGAGGCCTTGGAAAAAATTTAGAACTCATGGAAATTGATTTGGTGCCTTAAGTTCCATATTATGACCTAAAGAAGCAACATGGTGCTAGGCCTTTTATTTTAATGGTGTAATGACTCCAAGAGGCTTAAAAGGAGTCAAGAATCATATTTGAAAGAAAAGAATGAGGCCTAGAAGTTATTTGAGAGGTGTTGCTTCATTAGGTGCCAATATGGACTATAATGGGGGTTATAGAGCAATTAAGTACTTAAGCAAGTTGTATGGCTTTAGAGAATGTTTCATGAACCTAATTGGCTCCCAAAAAATTGTATCTAGGCCAAGAGAAACTATCTCTGCCAATTTGTGAGTGTGTGGCCGAAAGAGAAGGCTTGAATCCAAAAGGAAAAGTGTGTAATTGTGTGCAAGGTGGCTCTCTCCACCTTTTTTCATGCATGGATGCATGTTTAACTTGTTTTAGAAAGTGTGTATGTGTATTTTCAAGTTATGAAAAAGTATGCTAGCATGCCTTTACATATTATGCTTCTTGATGCCATGTTATGTTTTCAAATATTTACATGATATTTGTATGAGTTTGCTTGAGTGTGGAGAGGCCAAGAACTCTTCCCTTTGGTGAGGATAAGCCAAGAATCCTTGAGCTTGGTTGAGACAAAGTAAAGAGTCTCCCAAAACTAAAGTAGGCTCCCAAAAGTATGGTTGAGTCCAAAGCTCTTAAAAAATGGGTGAAGCAAGTCTAAAATCTATGAGGAGAAGTGTGAGGCCAATCTAAGCACTTGGTAAGCTCTTGAATGTCTTGTATGATTGATTCACATGCCAAGTTTGCTTTTAAAATGTCCATGACTTCTATTTCCTCCATGCATGCATTTGAAAAGCTTGCTTTGCACATATTATGTATGATTGAATGGTAGATGAGTTATTGGGATTCTTTGAATCTCATCCCCTCTTCTCCAATGATCTAACATACTAGGTGTGTAATACCATATATTTCTAGCTTACTTTTTATCATTTCTAAGTCTCACATGATGAATTGTACAAAAGGGAATGGAAAAATGGCATTAAAATAATGCCTTATTTCGCATTGCATCACGTATGAAAATTCCATTCGATGTCACGAGAATCATATGGGCTCATACATCACATTCTCATATTTAATCACATACATACAACTCATTTTCATCACCAAAGTTGGCCCATAACTCATAGAATTCAAAAGGGAACATCAAATTCATTCTATTATTTTTGGCCAAAATTTCAGTTTTCTTGCCACAATTTCACAAATTCATAACTAAATCTACAAAAATTGAAACCCAACAAACTTTACCATTACAGAAAGATCTAGATGTCTAGCCCATGCTAAAAATAATTTCAGCTCATGAATAATTAAGGGGAGAACATTTGACATCCAAAAAGCCACTGGAGTCGCTGCTATTTGGGCTACTGGTTCAGATTACTAATATAAAGTTTCAAATTCATAACTAAATCTAGAAAATTGCAATCATGAATTCTTGGCCATTATGGAAAGCTACACATGTATAATTTATGAAAAAAATATGTCCAGGCTATGAAACAGAACACATAAAGCGTTTGACATGCGAAAAGGGGCAAAGGTTCAGACAGCTACTGGTACTGATGAGAGTGGCTGCTATAAAATTTGAAAATGTCCAATTAATTTCAAAAAAATCCAATCCATGTAAATGATACCAATTTGAAAATATATGAATGCTAAATTTATGGTAAAAATAGGCTTAGACCAGAGAAAGCACGTTTAGCTACTGAAATGCAATGGAATAGTGACTTAGGTCGTGCTGCGCTACTGTTGCTGTTCCAGAAATTCACAAATTCATATCTCTTAGCTTAGACCTCCAAATAAGGTACTTCTAGTTGCTACAAGTCACTATGAATGCCTAGTTTCTACCTATAAAATTTTTACCCATTGGACCATGTTTTCACAACTGACCAAATGAATAGTACTGGTACAAATCTGAAATTTTGATGCCAACTTTGAAAAATCATAGAAAATTTCACAGACCTCTAAATAACCTGATCTTTAACTTGCCAAAAAGCTCTAGGCAAGATCTAAGTGCATGCAAAATTTCAAGTCAAGAAGAGGTTATTAGATCAGACTTTTGCATAGCTCAAGATTATGGCAATTTGGTTCCAATAAAGGGGCAAATTTGGTTCAAATGAGCCATTCATTGTTCCACACACATTTGAGCAACTTAGAAAGCATAAATATAGCACAAATAAGTCCCTCATAAGGTCTAAATCCTCATACAACTCAAATTCACCATGCCACTTCCATATACATACATGCATAAGTGGGCTCCCAAGTGGTCAAAATACACAATTCTATTCATTAAACTCTATTCTTGATACATACACTAACTTTACATAGTTTTACACTTGTTCAAAGTGTCATGGCTCAAAAATAACATATACATATATTTTTTGACATTCTAGTACATCAAAACTAGCAAAATGTGTCAAGAGATGGAGATTTAAGCTCCTTGGCCTCCATCCTTTGGATCTTAAACTCTACCTAGATCATATGAGATGAGAGAAAGGAGGGGGTGAGATTCATTAAACCTCAATAGCTCATACACCTATCCAAGCACATTTTCAAGGCATACAACATGTCAAAGGCACAAGTATGCAATCAATCAATTCATGAAGCATTCCACTTTCATATTTTTGTGTCACAAACTTATGTCAAGCATAAGAATGAGCTCTAGGGACTTTTGGTTTGGCTTCACCCCATTTCTAGGACTTTTGGATTGCCTTACTCTTGGTTCTTGGGACTTTTGACTTAGCCTCATCCATCCAAGGGACTTTTAGCCTTGTCTCACCTATGCCATAAGACTTTTGGCATCTCCTCACCCACATTAAGGGACTTGTGGCACTACCTCACCCTTGTGAGCCATTTCCACAATTCAAAGACATTCAAGAAAGCATATTGGTACCAAAATAGCAACATAGCATCAAGTATCATGTCCCAAACATACAAATATACACACAAGCACACAATGACATATATGCAACAAGGAAATGCAACAAGGAAAGGTGGAGAGCTACCTTGGTGTAAATTCAAGCCTTACTTTGCTTGTTCCTTCCCCTTTTCGGTTCCACAAACATAAGGAGGTGGGGTTGGATTTCTTTGGCCTATTCACAATAAACAACACTTAATTATACTCTCAGAATAAGTTATAACATCCAACTCACTCTTAAGACTACACTTTGTTCTATTTGTCACAATATGGTTCCATTAATGACTTAATGAAGCAACTACCACAAGTAAAATTCTTGGTTCCATTCTCTTGCCATATTTAGACCTTTTGACCTCATTTAAGGTCCTTGAAGCCATCACACACTCACTTTCACAAACCTAGGTCCATGTTGCCTCATAAGGTTACATTATGGAAGCCATTGCCTCATCTCACAACCTAAGGCTTTTAAATTTTTTTCCAAGGGTTTCTCCTATCTTCTTTTATCATATAAAGTCCCAAATCAAGCTTGGAACTATTTAAAACATCCCCTAGCTATCTCTAAGGGTCTTGACCGATTTATGCTTCCATTAAAGACTCACGGAGTTTGGGATTTTTCCTTAATGGATGGGGCACTTGGGAGGCTCCTTAGGAGTCTTAGAAACTCAAACAAACACTCACATATAATGGGGAAGTCTTGAATCAACCCAAATTTTAAACTATGCTCATGCACCCTACACTTTTTTAACTTGAGATTCAATGGCTTTTACTTGCTTCCAATGATAGATTCTTAATCCCTGCACTCCAAAACCTCTAATCCCTCCTTGATTTGGATAGAAAATAGCCTCTAAGAATTGGGCTCATGGTGGCCAAATCGTGCAAGAGGAAGGGGGAGGAAGAAGCTACCAAAGAATGGAAGTTTTACCTTGTTTTCTTGCTCTTTCTTGGTTGCTTTTCACTTTCCTTGGTTGCCTCACTCCAAACACGAATTTTTCCTCTCTGTTCTGCCCCCAAAACAGCACCAAATATATCAATAAAACCATAGGAGGAAAAGAGGAAAGGAGGAGGACAACTTTGCTTAAGGAAGAACTAAGAAAATCCATGGATTTCATACCTTTCTCTTGGCCTTTTCTTCCTCCAAAATTCCCTCTCTTTGTGCGCCTAAGACAGCAGCTCCTTTTCTGAGATTTGGGTAGAAGAGAGTCAGTTTAGAGAGGGGGAGGCAGAATGTGGAGTTAAAAGGGGCATTTAGAAGTTTCTTTGTGCAATTTATTTCTATTTTTGCCCTTCCATAATGGCATTTCCAGTTTGGCTTCGTCTTAGCTCTTTTTTGAGAACCGTCTTTTCCATCATAATATTTAGATTCCCAATTTAATAAAATGCCTTTGGAATCCCTCAAATTGGAGCTAAAACCTTCTTGAACAAACCGGTCAAAGTTTGGGTCAACCGACATCAGAAACAGTACATCGGAGGGGCTTTACCAGTCCTGGGGCTTCCCATGGTTTTTAGGGCCTCTGAGAACTTTGGCCAACTCAAAATTTCCATTTAAAAAGCCCTCCTAGGTGTTTTTCCAAAATTACACTTATTTACAAAAATGCCACTGGCCTTTGGGCAAATTTTTTAAATTACTCCGGTCCCAGTTTCTGGGCAACTCAAAGCTCAAATCCTCATTTTCTATTATTTAGCATTTTATTCAAATTTTATTTGGCCTTGAATCACTCATCTAAGGGGAATTGCTTTTCAAACTGGCTCGTTTCTATGTTTTTACAACTTACCAGGCGTTACAAGTTGGACCAAGTAATTATGGTGAAGGGAGCCAACAACCATGAAGAGAAAAGATTGACAAGCTTATGCATGGTTTTGTCCATTTTGGAACCATAATGATGGTTCATATTATATATGATGTTGTATATGTACAATGAACCTTGAGACATATATAAATATACTATTACGTAATATTTAGAGCCATGGATATGATGTATGAGCTTTAGAACACAAATTGAGTTTTGAATGTCCAATTATGCGTTATGGAAGTTTGATGGAAATATGCATAAGTGTGGGTTGAATGACCAAATTGAGATGCATGAGGTTTGGGACCATTTAGGCAACTCACAAAAGTCTCAAATAAGCTTTTAAACTTGCCCAAAAGGTGCCAAGCCCAAGGGAAATCCATTTGGCAACTTTGGTACTCAATATGGAGCCAAAATTGACCATAATGGAACCCTATGTCACTTTTTGGCCAAATGAGTTAGTCTTGCTTTAAAATTTGGCATGCAATTAGGTCTCATTGAGGGATTTTTGGGAAGCTAAAGAATATAATTTTCGAAGGTCTAGAGAATATTTGATGAATTTTTCAAAGTTGAGATTTTCTATTGATTCTGGTATGTGCACTATTCACACTGGTAGATTTGTGTTTTGTGTCACCTAATGGTCAAATGGTATTTAATTCTTGTGAAATTTTATAAGCATAAACTAGAGGTCACAAGCGTTTTGTAGCCACCAAGATCACCTGCTTTGGAGGTCTGAGCAAATATGTATGCATTTTTGAAATTGGGTGTTAGTAGTAGTGGTGCCTCAGGAGTTCAGTTATTGTTCTATAGAATTCCAATGGCTAAACGTGTCTGTTTCATCCTAGAATTATTTTTAACATCACATTAACATTTGTAGCTTTCTAGAATGACTAAAGCTGTGTGATTTCGAGTTTTATAGAATTAGTTATGAATTTTAGAATTTTGTATCAGTAATCTGAAACAGCAGCCTAGGTAGCAGCGACCTCAATAGATTTTTGAATGTCAAATGTCCTCCATGATAGATGTTATGGTTTGGGCATATTTGCAGTGTGCATTAGACATTTTAAGCTTTTCAGAATGACCAAGATTGCATGATTTTTATGTTTTTAGATTTAGTTATGATTTTCCAAATTTTTCTCAAAAAAGAGGCCAATTCTAGCCGAGAATGAACTTCCATTTTCCATGCCCCATTTCGGTTTCCATGAGTTGTGGGCATGATTTTATGATGCAATTGAGTTGTAATGATGTAATTAAATATGAGGATGCATAGTATGAGCTCACACGATCTATGTGACACTGAATGGAATTTTTAGATATAGCACAATGAGAATTTAATCCATTATTTATATCCTATTTTCTTATAACTCTTAAGCAATGCATGTTATGGAGCATGTTAATTGCATGAGAAAGGCTAGAAAGATATGGTATTACATTTATTGGTATTAAAGCAAAGTTTCAGGCTCTCTTGGATTGGATTTTGGCTTGAGGATGTAGCAGCTAGGTTATGTAAAAGGCATAAATGGATAAGTAGAGCCTTGTATGAGACATGTTGGGTGTGTGAGGATAGGTTGTGGCTTTGTTCATGATAAGTAAGTTGTAGAATGGTCCTAGAGTAGTTAGTGGACACCGGGAAAGAGTGGTCTCTAGAGTAACTTAAGTAGAGTTAAGTTTGAGTAGAGTTGAGGGATCCGACGGCTAGTGCTTGATGAGATATGATAGCTCACTGGGATCAGTGGCAAGCCTTAGATATGAACGATGAGAATGATCTCGTTGATAGGAAGAGGCTTGCTTGAAAGATTATGTGAGGCCTAATTCTCCCAGGTAGTCATACTCAGGCCATTTCGAAATGTCTTGTTTAATGCAGAGACAAGTAATGATGCAGTGCAGTATGAGATGAGACTGCAATTGCACCGAACCAGTTTAGAGGGGAAGTGAGAAAAAGAGTCACCCCCTAGCCACAACACCCAAATGTTTAGATAAGTATTAGAGCCCGAAAGGTTAGTCTCCTTAGGCCAGAGGTTGAGTTATAAGCTATACCTTGGAGCCTGATAGCCTGAAGGTGATAGCTAGTTCTGCATGAATGAAGCAAGAGGTAGAACCCTCTAGCTTGATGACAGGCCAGTTATAGAGGCAATAAGGCTTGGGTTGGTAGCTAAAGATGAAAATCCAATCCCTAGAATAGTAAGCCAATCAGAGGCTATTAGCCGCGACCAATTATTCCAGATAATAGTGAGGTAATCCAGAGAGTTCCTCGCCGTGGCCAATACTCGGATAGGAAAATTAGGGTAAACCCGAGACTAATTAGTCGCGACAAATGGTGTGTTAGCTATAGCGAAGGGCACTATGAATGCCTTGTTGGTCATATTCAGGCCAACTTAAGAAAAGAGTTGAAAAGGGGTCAGACAACCTATAGAGAGCGAGAACCCCTAGTATAAGTAGAGGAAAAGAATAGTTATGAAAGATTAGTAAGAAGTCTGTAGGCTTAGTAAATGAGACAAAGGAAAGAGCTCAACCTAGAAGAAGCTCAACACAGGGATAATGAGGTTGTTGAGAGCCGCCTATAAGGCATTGACTCCAACCTAGAGTGCTACCCAGTAAGACTCTGAATGATAAAATGGTAGCGTAACCTCGAAATAATGTAAGATAAAACTACGAGCAGTGAGGCATATAGTGAGTGTCCTAAAAGGGTGTACCTTATGGGTAACACCTATAGGTAAATATGAGTAGCCCAGTAACCAAGGTTCAAAAGAGAATAAAGATAGTTAATAAGCTACAAGTCTAATAAGATAGATAGCCTAGGCTAAGCATAAGTTGAAGCCTAAGGGAGATGATCAGTAGCATCGTTGCAGGTGAGATATGTGAATGAAAAGCTCAGTGAAAATTCTCCCTGAAGCGAAAAAGGAAAGATGAGACATTCTAAGTCGGGAAAAACTCTCCAGTAGTGGTTAGTAAAATTCCCCTAGATATACCCCCTTGAGTTATAAAGTATAGTAATAAGGGAAGCGAGGAAGAGCTGAGAAATTAGATACAGAAAAGATATCTTTGCTTTAGTCATGATTAAATGAGTAAGTTAATCCCAGAAAGGTAAATAGATAGGGATCTAAAAATTAATCAAACGAGCTCCCTAATATGAGAATGATATAAGGTTGAGGCATGTGAGTGATTAGGGCACCTAGTAGAGCATAAGCTTTCAGTAAAATAGAGTTTGGGCATTGAGAGCATGTGTCCTGGATCGGGTTAGCAGAACCCTAGAAATAGTATACGGTGCTCCTGGGGATGAGGCTAAAGAGACTGAACAGAGAGAAAACCCAGCTCTGATCCAAACATAAAAATAAGTTAAGACAGACAGTTAGTGCCTTAGTACCGTCAAAGAAGCTTGAGAGAGCTAGAGATTGCCTAAAAAGTTGAGCCTTGTGCTATGTAAAGAAAGAGGGTAAGCCAAGAGCACCATTGAATGAAATTCCTGGGATTATATGAAATAAAATCCTTCTTACCAAGGGATGGTCTAGCTAAGATCAGAGTAAGAGCATGAGCAAAAAATAGACTCCCTTGATGTTGCAAAGAGTAAATAAATGGAGGTACTCGGGAAAATGTAGATGCTCTTGAGCATAGAAAATCCTGAACTGGCAACAGAAATAGCCAGTAGTAGAACATCTTTTTACCTAAGTGAGAGGATAAGAAAGGTAGAAAGAGCAGATATGACAGTGTTCAAGCCAAGGACATATTAGATTGAGAATAGATATTTAGTCAATGTACTTGAGTACTTAAGAAGGCAAATCTGTCCTTGGCATAGACGCCCTTCTAGCACGATAGTGCTTGAAGTAAAAATAGCTAGGTGATACAGAGAGATTTCAAGATGTAGTAGAGGAAGAATCCTACTTTCCCCAAGTATTCTATGAGAATAGGGCAAATAGAGAAAAGCAAGAAAAGAATACTTTAGATTATTAGGAAACATGTAATATACAGGCAATAGTGGCCTTGAGCTCAGTTATGAGGCACCCGTGTATTAGTGTTTGATGTTATGGTTTGCTTGCAGCAATGGTTACATGATATTGGGTTTGGCCAACCTAGTAGTAATGTGAATTGAGAGTGTAGCAAATGATAGCATCAATCATCAAAGTGTCCCAATAATTGAAAGGCATCCTAGTTAGCTAGATAACGAGATAAGTTAGAAAAGAAAGGTAAAGGGATTCCAGTAATATCAAAATAATGAGAAAAACATGCAGAAAGGAATCCCCAGTAGAAACATGTGCAGATTCAATATGCATAGCTCGAGTCCCTTATAGGGACCAGTGTATAGCCTCTCTCCTGCTAAAGATGTTTATCACACTCAGTATGTGAGATGCCTTAGTGCTAGGTGCTTAATAGAAGAACGTGAGCATAGTGAGAACTATAGGATATGAGAGGAGGGCTAAAACAAGTATATGTAAGTAAGTAAGTCGATAGAGTAAGAAAAGAAAGCCTAAGTGAAAAAAGGGCTAAAGTGGGAATCTGAGGATTCTACGAGGAGTGATAAATAAAAATTAAAACACTCCCTAGTATTAGTATGATGGGATCCTAGAGAATGAGATGACACATAACCCACTTTGCATGAAGAGCATGATGTACTTTTGAGTTTAGCCTCAACTATTATGAGTGATGGTAATTGGACTTAGTGAGCATGTATTTTACTGTCAGATACAGTAGTCTTAGGCTTTGATGTCTTCCAGAGATAGATCACAGTAGATCTCAGCATAGCACAGCGGGTTGCAGTAGACCCTAGCAGGGCTTTGAGAGGTCACAGTAGACCTAGGGGTCATAGCAGATCCCACAGAGTTACAAAGAGCCCTAGCCATAGCATGATAGATCTCTGGTAGAGATGACAGCCTGAGATAGTTTTATAGAGTAGTTAGTCTCAGAAACTAGTACAGTTTCAGCTAGCCTTTGTCTCAGAGACTACAGACCTCTTGAGTCTAGTAGACCATTACTACAGAGATATGAAGGCTTTACTTAGACAGTTAGACCACTAACTAGCTCTCTTTAGAGATGAGTATAGTATATGGGATGAGAAAAGCAAGAAATAAGCTTTGGCTGTCAGTAGCAGTGGTGCCCTAGGAGTTCAGTTACTATTCCATAGGATTCCAATGGCTAAATGTGTCTGTTTCATCTTGGAATTACTTTTAGCATTACGTTAACATTTGTGGCTTTCCAGAATGACCAAATATGTGTGATTTTGATTTTTATAGAATTAGTTATGAATTTTAGAATTTTGTATCAGTAATCTGAAATAGCAACCCAGGCAATAGCGACTTCAGTAGCTTTTTGAATGTCAAACATCCTCCATGATGGATGTTATGGTCTGGGCATATTTTTAGTGTGCATTATACATTCTAAGCTTTCCAGAATGACCAAGATTGCATGATTTTTATTTTTCTAGATTTAGTTATGATTTTCCAAAGTTTTCCTAGAAAAGAGGCCAATTCTGGCCGAGAATGAACTTCCATTTTCCATGCCCCATTTCGATTTCCATGAGTTGTAGGCATGATTTTGTGATGCAATTGAGTTGTAATGATGTAATTAAATATGAGGATGTATAGTATGAGCTCATGCGATCCACATGACACTGAATGGAATTTTTAGATATAGCGCAATGAGAATTTAATCCATTATTTATATCTCATTTTCTTATAACTCTTAAGCAATGCATGTTATGGAGCATGTTAATCACATGAGAAAGGCTAGAAAGATATGTTATTACATTGACCACAACATGAAACCTTCCCATCATAGCTAAGTTGGCTACTAGAACTTAAAAACCAAGTTTCATCATGGCAAGTTGGACCTTCACCTTTGTGAGCTTATGTAGTGCCATAGTAGAAACACCCCTTGGAGCTACCATATAAAGTTTCTTGATTTACGCCATAATGGGCTATACTTATGCCGTAGTGAAAGTAGCTACTAGAACACTCATCACCTAATTCCCTCGACTTACACCGTGGTGGAACATGTTGCACTGTGATGAGGTTGCTTTCTATTACCCTCCCTGGGCAACATTTTTATTTTTCGCCATAGCGAGACACCTCACTTTGCGATGTTCCTCACTTCTGTTACTCTCCTGGCCACTATGAGCCCTTTCTGGCCATGACATGACTCTCTCATATGCCTATACCTCCTAAATTTCATCTCCTACACTCCAATTCTCCCTCTAAGAACACTCTAGGACCATTCTCCCTTAATTTGTGAGACTTTAATGGCATTTTTCTACTTGATTTACCCAACATATCTAACCTTACCAATTCAAGGCTTAGATGTTGATTTCTACTCCTAAACTATCATGGATCAGCAAATTCCATATGATAATAACAAGCAACTAGATTCATATACAACTAATATTATCATTCAAATATAAATCCCAATAGGGTACCACGCATTACTAGTATAAGTCATCATTTAAGTAATCACATGATGACATTCCTTAGCATTAGCTAGTTTTCATGTCAGATATATAAGTTCATACATTAGATATCAATTTAGCATGAGGTCTAACTCCTCTATAAATATATTCTAGGTTAATAAAATACAATCTCCTACATTTGGCAATATGATTACATGATGATGCTATACAAAAGAATAACAAAATTAGCATCTACACTAAATTAGCTCAGTCTAAGTGTAGCTTCCCATACCAGGCCTCAGGTCATAGATGTTCATCCACTTACTTGCCTCTATCCTTACCCAAAGGACCTTCACTTGAAATAGTTAGCCCATAAAATGGGATGAGATGCAAATCTCAGTAACCAAGGAAAATTCCATTCATATGTTCCAATAAATTAACATATGTGCACAAAATCATATAAACATAAGAAAATATACCAATCACATTAGTAAATGAAACAATTGAACTATCAATAACTACTATCCTATATTAGTAGTCGCAAATTGACAGGCTTGTCGTGCAACCCTCAAAATAAAACTAGGTTGATCTAAAAATATAGCAAGTGGCACAACCTAGGTGATCTCCCTTGGAATTGGAATTCAATGTTCAATTAGGTTCTCTAAGTGTTCTAAGATCCTAGAACTATCTAGTTTGGGGGGTTTTTGAATGAATTAAACTATCCTAAAACTAAATTGAATCAAAATTCCTAAATTCTACCTAATTGTGTGAATTGTAAATGATAATGGCTTGTGACTAGCTTAGGAATTGTCTCTTGGTATCCACTATCCTTATCCTATTCTAATTGTGATTAATTCTGGCCTAAGAATTCCTAATTAAGTTCATTACAAGTTATCTTGAGTTACCACACAAGAATCAAGAGATTAACAATCTAATGTTGAATTGAGACCTCAATCCCGCATTAAACCGTTAACTCTTGTCTTTAAGATCAATGAACATCTAATTTGATTGATTAACTGATTAATTAGCCTCTGATTCATCATCCAAAAATATTTAATTAACCAACTAAACACCAAGAAATTCTCAGATAGACATTTAAGCACATAACCTCACTCATGTATTTCATCGAACACCTTCGTGGCATACATGGGAGATTAGACAGAATAATGAAAAATCATATTTAAATCCAACCAATTAATCAACAAAAAAGGTTTCCTAATCAGTGTCTAACCAGCCACTAATTAATTACACAATTTCTCAATCAAATATAACTCAACCGAGATTATACAAGAAAAAGAAAAAGTGCTGGAAAAATAAGAAATCTTAGCCAGAATTCTGCTTCTTCCCCAAGGATTCAAGCTTCAGCCCAAGAGCTTCCTCCTAGCTAGCCTCAAGATGGAGATTAGATCTTCATATTGGCATGGTTGGAGATGGAGAATGGAATGGAGGAAGTTCTGTGTGTGAAGGCGTAGGGCGTGTGGTTCAATGGGCGAATGACGGCGTCGTGAATTGAATTCCCCTTACGGAATAAGCGAATGAATGGCCTTATGTGTGTTGAATGGGCCGGGCGAATGGAATGGGCTGAATGGAGGGTGCTGGACGTGAATGAATGCTGATGGCGTGATCAATAGCCTCTCCTCGTGCTTCATTTATTTTTCACGTGCTCTGCCTTCCCTCAGCTCCAGCGTTTTTACACGCTCTAGTCATGTGCCCCTCTCATGCTCACTTTCACGTGATTAACTCTTCGTTTAAGTGCTGCCTCTTCCCATTGTCTGAAGCTCCTTGTGCGTGTAAAAACATGGGCCCCAGTGTCAATATAATATTCCATGTTGGCTACTGTAGCTTCTGCATGCCTCTTTGTTTATGTTCACGTCGGGTTCCACGTTGCAGCTCTTCATTTCTGTTCATGTTCTCTTCTTCTTCGCCTGCAGTGTCCATTTCGTTCTACGTTAGCTGCTGGTTTGTGTGTTGCTCGAGTTGTAAGCTGCTGCCATTTGTTTCTTCATGCTCCTCACGCCAAAACAGTAGCTTTGCCTTCTCTGTTCTGCATGTGTGTGTATAGTACTTGATTATGCTTCGTCCAGCTACAGCTGCTGTCCTCTGCTTCTTCGTCGTTCTGCAGCTACTGTCTAGCCATTCTCCACGTGATTTTCTTCTTCCTTTGTGTCCAGATTTCCTTGTTTCAGCTACTCGAGTTCAGCCTCTACATGTGTGCTTCTTCCTCGATTTTCTGTTCGTGTTTTTCTTCATGCAGCTTCTGTATCTTCTTGTTTCCTCGAGTTCCAGCTCTGTTCAACTCTTTCATTCTACAGCTCATTCCAGACTTCAACTCGTTATGTTTCTCAGCTCTTGCTTCGTTGTGCTTGTTTCTGTTCACGTCCCTGGAGCCTTACTCGTTGCTGTCTCTGTTTCACGTTGCTGTCCAGACTTCAGCGTCTTTCACTTGTTCTGCTGCCAGCCATGCAAACCCAGTTCAGCCTCTGTTTAGCTCATAGTGTTGGAACCCAAGGCTTCTTCCTTCTCCTCTGTTTTGGTGTGTGATTGCTATAAATGGAGCCACATGTGGAAGTCCATCCCATGTATGAAACTAAGAAAACCCAATGATCTGCACACTAAGTGCGTGTTTGGAATCCCGTTTCAAAACCACGTTTGTGTAGAAGCAGCAAATTGTTGCTTCCTTGCAAACGTGGTTTTGAGCCTCCCAAAAGCTGAACCAAACACACCATAAGAAAGGAAAGAAAAATTAAGTAGGAAAAGCTTCAGAATTATTTATAGAAATTTATGCCTTAAAAATCCAAGATTTTGTGACTTATTTTCTAAAATGCAAAGAATGGCTATTAAAATCAAATTCCATTCAATTGCCTTCATTAAGCCACATTTAATTATTAAAAAGGTTAAGTTAGGAGGAATAAAGTGTATAAAAATTATGTTTATCACAAATCCATATGTTAAAGGCCAATAACACTAGAAGAGGCCCATGCACGGCACCAACTGCCTTATGGGCACAACTTGGGGTCAATGTATATAAGGGTTTGATCACAAACCGGTGCCCGATCGAAGCATAATGCATAGTAAGCAGCCACACCACAGCTCCACCATGGACTCACAAGATCTAAACATGATATATCAGATAGCCAACTACTCATTATGCATTTCAAAATCATACATGTGCAGCATATATAAAATTAAAATAGACATATGCATGAAATTTAATATGAACCCCAATTACCTCGCTTAATTTTGTCAAGTTCTGCCACCAAAAGTAAATCTCCAAACTTTAAAAGTCCTATATCAAATTAAATTATATTCTTAGATGATAATTACAACATATACCAGATCCCACAAGATCCAACCATTATAAGCTACCTAGAAAAACATTTATCCAACTACCAAGAGACTCTAATTTGGAATTTTGTCTTCCCTAAACCAGAACTGCAAAATATCACCCTACATTATAGGTATTTTCACATAAAAATAGAGTCCATATTACAAGTTAGCTATGAAGGTCTCTAACTAGTAGTAAATGCATCAAAATGAAAATATATTTATCCAATATCCCTCCTAGCCTCAACCTTTGAAAATCTTCCATGAAAACACCAAATAATGCATTTTAGATTTTGGATATGGTGAAAATGCTTTAAATGACAAACCAATCAGGTTAAATTGAAGAGGAAGAGGAGAGAGTCAAGTTATATAACACTCACTTTTGACTAATTTTGATTCTAAAAGTGAGAAATGGATGATTTATACCAAGCCTAGCCTCTCTCCACAACCTCCAAAAATGTTGTGTGTGTTTTATGTTTCTACAGAATGGTAGGAGGGGTTGAAGGTGTGTAAGGTTTAGATAGGTTTAAATTGGGTCCCAAATAGGTTATGGGTTGACCCAAAGGCTTAAATTCACATGGGTTCAGTTTTATGGTTGTTGGGCTATGGATTCTAAGATTTTAGTATGGTTTTGGGCTCCTAACTCACTAAACCAGATTAGGCCATTGCTTAGGTTGTCTCTCTTGGGCCAAGTCCCACAATAAGAAGTTGGATCTGCAAAATTTTGATTGGGTTAGGCCAAGTTCCCGAGTCAATCTAATTTGGATCTGCATAATGAATGTTGGGCCAACTATAAGAGTTCATGTAAATTAGGTCTGCACCTAAAATTATTAGGCCTCCATTAATCTTTATCCATAACTTACTTAAATTAGTTATAAGCCTAAATTAAGTTCTAACCTAATTGAATCTTAAACCTACATTAATTATTTACTTCTTTATAAACTCCTATTCATATAACTTGCTCAATTATTCCATAATATTTTTTCTTAATTAGTCCAAATCCATGATTAATACTTTAATTAATTTTAGGGTGTTACACTTCCCTTGCTTCCTTCTTCTTGTTCCTCCATCGATGAATTTCTGCCTCATATAAAACAACCAAGAGGGAGTACATTCTAACCTAAACCAAGTATGAAACCTAGGTTTTTTAGGGTGAGAAATAAGTATATGTAAAGAAATTCCAAAAAGAGGCATTAGAAAAGAAGTTTCCAAAACCTATGGTTTTTATTGCACCATAGTATGTATGAAGCTTTCTAGAGGTATTTTTAATTGTCTAAGAGTGTATATAGGTTCTTGAGACATCTAGAAAGCCTCACATGTGCCATTTCCTTCAAAAGAAGCTACCAAATCCATGGGGGCACTAATGATGCTCTAGTCTCAGCCAAGCACGGTTTATAGACCGAGGAAGTGTTTTAATTTGTTCTAAGCCTAGAATGGGACTAAATATGATGGAAGAACATCAAAGGAAGCTTTAGAAAAAATTTAGAAATCTTAGAATGTGAGATGGAGGTGTAGGCTCCATAATGAGACTTTAAGAAGCAACTTATAGCTAGACTCCTTAAAATGAATGGATGATGACTTCAAGGAGTCTAAATGGAGTCAAGATGTAACACCATAGATTCTAGTCCATCTCATACATTTGAATGGCACAATATCATGAACTATGTAGGATTTCCATGGGAAAAGCAAGAAAAGTGGGATTATTTTCGCATTGCGCTATGTCTAAAAATTCATTTCGGTGTCACATGGACCATGTGAGCTCATACTATGCATCGTCATATTTAATTGCATCATTACAACTCATTTAGATCCCAAAAACATGCCTCCAACCCATGGAAACCGAAATGGAGCATGAAAATTTGGAGATCCATTTTCGGCCAGAATTGGCCTCTTTCCTGGGCAAACTTTGGAAAATCATAACTAAATGTAGACAATTCAGAATCATGCAATCTTGGTCATTCTGGAAATCTTATGATGTCTACTTCATACTAAAAATATTTCCAAGTCACAAAATTCATCACACAGGACGTTTGACATCCAAAAAGCTACAGACTCGCTGGCTGCTTGGGCTGTGATTCAGTCTACTGATACAAACTTCTGAAATTCATAACTAATTCTACAAAAATCGCAATCACACACATTCAGTCATTATGGAAAGTTAAAAATGTTAAAGTGACACTAAAAATAATTCCAGAATGAAACAGATACGTTTAGACATCTGGAATTGATGGAATAGTGATTGAGCTCTGGAGACGCCACTGTTACTGACAGAAAAATTCAAATATGTATAACTCTCTGCTCAGACCTCCAAATGAGGTGCTCTTGGTGGCCAAAAAAAGCTTATGACCTCTATTTTATGCATATAAAATTTCATAAGCATTGGACACCATTTGGTCATCGGATGACACAGAAATCAAATCTGCCAGTATGAACAGTGCACATACCAGAAACCATAGAAAATCCCAACTTTGAAAATTCATCAAATATTCTCTAGACCTCCGAAAATTATGATCTTTAGCTTCCCAGAAAGCTCTTAATGAGACCTAATTTTATGCCAAATTTCAGGGCAAGAATAACTCATTTGGCCAAAAAGTGACATAGGGTTCCATTATGGTCAAATTTGGCTCCATATGAGGTACCAAATTTGCCAAATGGCCTTCCCTTGGTTGTGGCACCTTTTGGGCAAGTCTAAAAGTACATTTGAGACTTGTGTGAGTTGCCCAAATGGTCCCAAACCTCATGCATCTCATTTTGGCCATTCAACCCCCACTTATACACATATCCATCAAACTTTCAATTCTCATACTTTGGCATTAGATACTCAAAACATATGTTAGAGGTCATACATCATATTCATACATATAAACATCATAAAATGGTGTATTTATACATGCCTCAAGGGTCATGGTACATTTACAACATCATATACTTTGTGAAACCTCATTATAGGTTCAAAAAGAATGAAAGCTAGGCCTAGGCATGTCAATCTCTTTCTTTCATGGTTGTTGGCTCCCTTCACCATAACTCCTTGGTCCACCTAGCATGTTAGAGCATTGGAGAGGAGGGAGTGAGATTCAAAGAATCCCAATAGCTCATCCCCCATTCAATCATACATAATATGTGCAAAGCAAGCTTCTCAAATGCATGCATGGAAGAAATATAAGTCATAGGCATTTTAAAAGCAAACTTGGCATGTGAATCAATCATACAAGACATTCAAGAGCTCACTAAGTGTTTGGATTGGCCTCACACTTCTCTTCATGAATTTTGGACTTGCCTCACCTATTCTTTGAGCACTTTGGACTCAACCATACTCTAGGGAGCCCACTTTGCTTTTGGGAGACTCTTTACTTTGTCTCAACCAAGCTCAAGGGTTCTTGGCTCATCCTCACCCAAGGGAAGAGTTCTTGGCCTCTCCACACTCAAGCAAACTCATACAAACATCATGGGTTCATTTAAAAACATAACATGGCATTAAGCATCATGGGATATAAAGGCATGCTAGCATACTTTTCAAAGCTTGAAAATACACATACACACATTCTAAAACAAGCTAAACACACATCCATGCATGAGAGAAGGTGGAGAGAGCTACCTTGTATACAAGCACACACTTTTTCCTTAGCTTTCAAGCCTCCTCTTTTAGCCACACACCCACAAGTTGGTGGAAATAGTGACTCTTGGCCTAGACACAAATTATGGGAGCCAATTAAGTTCATGAAACAATTTATAGGGCCATGCAACTTGCTTAAACCCTAGATTACTCTACAACCTCTATTATGGTCCATATTGGCACCTAATGAAGCAACACCCCTCAAATGATTTCTAGGCCTCATTCTTTACTCTCAAATATGATTCTTGACTCCTTTTAAGCCTCTTAGAGTCATCACATCATTAAAACAAAAGGCCTAGCACCATGTTGCTTCTTTAGGTCATATTATGGAACCTAAGGCACCAAATCAATTTCTAGGAGTTCTAAATTTTTTCTAAGGGTTCCTCCCACCTTCTACCATCATAAGAAGTCCCAAACCAAGGCTAAAACAAATTAAAACAGCCCCTAGCCTAATGGTTATGTCTTGGCCGAATTGATGAAGGGAGGAGGAGTCCATGGGCTTTTTGATTTTTCCTTGATGGGAGAGACACTTGGGAGGCTTCCTAGGGGTCTTAGAGACTCAAATAAACATTTACACATGCAAGAAAATTCATGGATTAAATCAGTTTTTATAAAGTGTCTAAGAGCTCTACACTTTTCTAACTTGATTTTCATTAGCCTTTCTTCTAATTTCCTTGCATCTACTAACTCCTCATGGTCTAAAACCCACAATTCCTTCTTATTTCTAGACAAAAAGCCTCCCCCCAAGATGGTTCTGTTCTGGCAGAACTCCACACACAAAGGGCAAGAAAAAGGAAGCAACCAAGATAGAAAAATCACCTTGATTCCAAGTTTTTCTCAAGAGCTCTCTTCCTTGCTTCAACCCTCTCCTTGAATTTCAAAATTTCCCCCTCAGTTCTGGGCTCAAAACAGAACCAAACATCTCATTAAATCCATAGGAAGAGAGGAGGAAAGGAGGGGAAGAAGTTTAACAAGGCAAGGAGTAGGAAAAAGTGGCTAAAACTTACACTTTTCAAAGCTTCCTCTTCCTTCCTTGGCCTCTCCTCTTGTGCGCCACTCTCAGCCCTTCTTACTTCTGTTTTAATGTGTGAGAGAGTGGGAGAGGAGATCTGAGCAAAGGAGGGGCGTTTTTATAAGCTAGGGTTTCACTTAAGCAACTTTTACACTTTGCAATTTAGTCCCTCTTTATAGTTTTGTTCGTTTGGGCTTGTTTCAACTCCTTTTTGAAATCCGTCTTTTCCATCATATTCCTTAGGCTCTTAATCATAATAATTTGAATCACTAAAAAAGGATCTAAAACCATTTCGAATCGTTCGGTCAATTTTTGGTCAACCGACAGCCGAAATCACTCACCGGAGGGGTTTCAACTGTTCTAGGGGTTCTCATAGTATTTAGGGCCTCTGAGAACCCTAGAAAGCTTAAATTTTTTGTTTAAAAAGTCCTCCTATGAGTTTTCCAAATTTTTCAAAAATTACAAAAATGCCCCTACTTCTTTTGGTAAATTTTTTGATCTCTTTTGGCTCTGGTTTTTGGGCATCTTAAATCTCAAATCCTCATTTTCTAATATTTAAAATTTTATTATAATTTTAGTTGGCTCCAATTCCTTCTATTTCGAGGACTTCCTTTTATATTTGGCCTATTTCTGACGTTTACGGAGAAACTAAATATTGTGTTTCTCACGTTTATGAAGGGACCGGATGTTACACAAGAGACTTAGAATGAATGAAAAATGGGAGCTAAGATCATGGATTCCTATAGTTACTTCATTACGTCCTTTACGGAACCATAATTGTGTCTTAGGACAAAGTAAGACTCCATAGAAATTTCATAAGGCTAAAGCTTGTTCCTATAAGTGATGCATGTCTCTTTTGATGTGTCTAAGCTAAGAGAACCAAGGGCTACCTAAATACAAGGCTTGGCCGAGAAAGGGTAAAAGAATTCCAAGAGAAAAGTGTATGTAATTGCTTCAAGGTAGCTCTCTAACTTTTTTCTCATCCATGGCTTGGATATTTGCTTGTCTTTAAGTGCTTATATGTATATTTATGCCATGAAAAATGTTTCAAGCTATTGCCTACACATTATGGTACCATAATGCTTCTTGAAATGTATTTATGTATGTAATATGGCTTAAATAGGTTTAGTTGTGCCAAAAGTCCTTTAGCAATGGTGAGGATGAGCTAAAAGTCCCTAAAAATGGGTGAGACAAAGCCAAAAGTCTCAAGAAAAGTGAGACTAAGTCAAAAGTCCCTTGAATGTGGGTGAGGCAAATCTAAAAGTCCTAAGAAAGATGGGTGAGGCTAAACCAATGCCCTTGAGAACTTATGTTTGCTATGTATGAGTTGATATGCCAAGGAAAATGATTTATGCATGCTCACTAATTGCTTGAACATTATACATGCATTCTTTGACTTGTATATGCATCCAATATGTATGTTTGAAAGGGTTAAGAGCTATTAGGATTCTTTAAATCTTATTCTTCCCCTATATATGCCTAACCATTCTAGGTGAATCAAGAGGACCAAGAAATGGTGACTAACAACTATGAAAGGCAAGACTTTGACAAAAAGATAGAGAAATAAACTTTGTATTTATATTTTGATGTCAAAATATGTAACCATGAGTTATGTATGTGATGTAGACTTTTGAGCAAGTTAAAATATATGTATATATGATGTATATATCAATGTGGAAGCCAAAATGTATGGAAATTTGAGAATTTGCCACCCTTGTCTAGTATATGTTTGTGTATAAATGCAAGTGGCATGATGAGTTTGAACTCCATGATGATTTGGATCAGTTGGCATGCTTTTATATGTTGTAATTATGCTTTTAGACTTGCTCAAGTGGTTGTGGGAAGTCAAGAAGAGCATTTGGTATATTAAAATCTCATGTTGGACTTCAAATTTGACCAAATGGAGAGTTAAACCAAAGTTTGACCAAATGAGTGATTCTTTCCATAAAATTTGTTTAGCAAGTAGGTCCCATCTGGAGCTTTTTATAGAGCTAAAGAGTACTTAATTTAGAGCTCTAGAGAATTTATTATGATTTTTCAAAGTTGGCTAAATTATGCAGAAATGGTGTGGTTACTGTTTATTTGGTCAGTTTGCTTCTCTGTGTCACAAGTAGGCCAAATGAAATTTAATGCTCTTAAAATTTTACAATCATGAACTAAAAATCATAATCTTTCCATAGCCACTAAGATCACCTTATTTGGTACTCTGTAGAAGGAGAAATGAGTTTTTGAAGTTGCATAATAGTACCAGTATTGCAACTTGACCTTTGGTATTGTTCCATCATGTTCCATGAGTTAAAGGGCATGGCATTAGTCTAAAATTATTTTTATTCTTTAATAGACACCCTCAAATTTCTAGAATGATATGGTTTGATAGATTTTGATTTTTCTAGAATTAGTTATAAATTTTTTATATTTATATTAGAAACCTGTGACAGCAAACCTGGGCAGCTGGACCTTTAGTACTATTCTATTGTCATTCATGGTTTAGCTGATGTTTTTATGGTTTGAAATGATTTTTAGCCTATGGTTGGCATTCAAGGCTTTCCTAAAAGCTATCATTTGCTTGATTTTGATTTTTCTAGAATTAATTTATAATTTTCCAAAGTTGATGTCAGAAATCTACCCTTATAACCCAAGAGAAATTCTAGTTTTTGGTGAAGTATAGTTACAAATCCAAAACTCTTAGTATGTTTTATGATGTATATGACTGGTATGGATTTCTTATAGATAGAAAATAATATGGATGAGTTCATATGGTCCATGAGGCATGGAATAAAATTTTTGAGCCTTGCATAACGTAATTTAATATTATTATTTATGCATTATTTTCATGTAAGTGATGGAAGCAAAGCCTTGTAATGGAATAAGTAGGCTAAATGGTTAAGGTATTACATGCGCCATGGCCAAGAACCTTGCACCATGGCATACTTAGCCTTTGCCACTCTCCCAACTCACTTTGGTCATGACTTAAAAATGTTTTGGTCGTGACTTGATTTGCTTCTATCACCCAAACTAAGATATATGAACCAACTCGTATAACCTTCCAAATTTCATCCTAGGATCTTTTTATAACTAAAATGCAAGGTTTCTATGGCATATAACCCCCTATAGACCTCATTTCATGAACTTACATTATTTAAAGACTTAATGATTAAACAGACCAATTCAATCTTGCTTTATATCAGTACAATATCCATTATGATAGCAAAATGGCATATTTAACCTCAAATGACAACCTAAAATGTGTATTTCCCTATTTGTTGACCTTAAATCAATTTGAGAAAGTTTCAATAGACCAATTAAACATGTTCCTACCCTCAAAACTTTAAAAGAACCTCAAATGCCAAACATGGCTATGGCATATCTATTATGTCCAGTTTTCGTTAAACGACAGAAATGGGCGCGTTTTCAAAGCAAGTCCCTTAGGGTCTTGAAAAATTTGAGTAACATTCTAGAATCCTAAAAATGAGAATTCTAGCCTCAGAAGGAAGGAAAAACGGAGCTAGAATGAAGAAATAAATTTTGACGGAAAACCTATGAAACGTAATGGCATTTTCGTAATTTTGAGCAAATTTTGGAATTCGCATAAGAGGGCTTTTTAAATAAAAGTTTTGAGTTCTCCAGGATTCTTAGAGGCCCTGAAAACCATGGAAACCCCTAAAACAGTTAAAACCTCTCCGGTGGATATTTTCTAACGTCGGTTGACCCGAACTTTGACTGATTCATTCAAGAAGGTTTTAGCTCCGATTTGAGTGATTCTAAAGGCATTTTATTAAATTGAGAACCAAAATTTTATAATGGAAAAGACAGTTCTAAAAAAGGAGCTAAAACAATAAAGAAATGAAAATGCAAACAACGAAAGCAAAATTGAAATTTTTGAAAAAGTCATTTTCCTACGCCTATATATAGGTGGTGCCTCACACTCTTCCTCATTTAGCTTCAAATTATTCAGCCTTAAACTAGAAGAAAAATCCTAGGAGAGAGGCACACAAGAGAGGAAGAAGAAGGACAAGAAAATCCAAGCTTAAGGTATGTTTTCATGGTTGTTTTTCATGCTTTTCTTCATCCACACCTCCTCTCCTCCCTTCTCCTTTGTTTCCTTTGATTAAAATGGAGTTTATAAATCTGATTCAAGGGAGAAATTCAAGGGAAATTTCTGATTTGAAGAGAGGAACTTGGAGAAAGCAAGATTCAAGCCAAAATAAGCAAGGAAACTAGGTAAAATTTCATCTTATGGTTGCTATTCTTGATTCCTCTTCTTCTCCAATTCGACGCACATAAGGAACCCTAGGAGGATCTTATTTTTAAGACAAAACAAGCATGAATCTTAGGTATTTGAGGGAGAAGAACAAGAATATGCAAAGAAAACAACAAAATAACTATTAGATTTCAATATGCAAATTCTAGGGTTTTGTGTGCACCTTGTAAAATCTGACCTTGTGTGATAATTCCTAGGTTTAATTAAGAGTTTAAGTGAGTTCTTGAGATCCTTAAGATGCTCCCCACATGCTTCCTCCTTCAAGAAAACAAAGAAATCTTCAAGGAGGCCAAAAACCCCCAGTCTCAGCCTAGGTAAGCTCTTATAGCTAGGCAGAGTTTTAAATTTTTCTAAGGCCATTCTTGAGTCATATTTGATGAATGAAAATAAGGGGAGGCCTTGCAAAAAATGTAGAACTCATAGAAAGTAATTTAGTGGTTTATGTTCCATATTATGACCTAAAGAAGCAACATGCTGTTAGGCTCTTTGTTTTAATTGTGTGATGACCCCAAGTGGCCTAAAAGGAGTCAAGAATCATATTTGAAAGGAAAGAGTGGAGCCTAGAAATTATTTGAGGGTGTTGCTTCATTAGGTGCATTCATGGACCATAATGGAGTTTATAGAGCAACCTAGTGTCTAAGCAAGTTATGTGGCCATAGAATTTATTTCATGAACCTAATTGGCTTCCATAAATTGTATCTAGGCCAAAAGAAACCATCTCCACAAATTTGTGGGTGTGTGGCCAAAAGAGGAAACTTGAATTCCAAGGAAAAAGTGTGTGATTGTATATAAGGTAGCTCTCTCCACCTTCTCTCATGCATGGATGTGTGTTTAGCTTGTCTTAGAATGTGTGTATGTGCATTTTCAAGCCATGAAAAGTATGCTAGCATGATTTTATATGCCATGATTTCATGATGACATATTATGTTTTCAAATAAATGTATGATGTTTTTTTGAGTTTGCTTAAGTGTGGAGAGGCCAAGAACTCTTAACTATAGTAAGGATGAGCCAAGAACCCTTGAGATTGGTTGAGACAAAGCAAATAGTCTACCAAAAGCAAGGTGGGCTCCCAAGAGTATAGTTGAGTCCAAGACTATCTTAAAGAATGGGTGAGGCAAGTCTAACATCCATGAGGAAAAGTGTGAGGCCAATCCAAATATTTAGTGAGCTCTTAAATGTCTTATATGACTTGTTCACTGCCAAGCTTGCTTCTTGAATGTTTATGACTTCCATTTTATTCATGCATGCATTTTTAAAGCTTGTTTTGCATATATTATGTATGATTGAATGGGAGATGAGCTATTGGGATTCTTTGAATCTCATTCCCTCCTCTGCAATGATCTAATATACTAGGTGGACCAAATGGACATGGCAATGGGAGCCAACCACCTTGAAGAAAGAAGATTAACATCAATATGTCTAGCTTTTGCCTTTTTAGAACCATAATGATGCTTAATATGTATATTATTGTTGTAAATGGTCTATAACCCTTGGGACATATGTAATTATGATGTTATGTGATGTAGGAATGAAAGAATGTGTTATGTGAAAGATGGAATGTAAATTGAGTATATTATGGCATTATAGCTTCATGAATGGCTTTATGGAAATATGCATAAGTGTGGATGAAAAGGCCAAAATGAGATATATGAGGTTTGGGACCATTTGGAAAGCTCACACAAGTCCTAAATGTGCTTTTAGACTTGTCCAAAAGGTGCCAAGGCCAAGGGAAAACCATTTGGTCACTTTGGTACCCTATATAGAGCAAAAAATGACCATAATGGAACCCTATGTCACTTTTTGGCCAAATGAGCTCTTCTTGCTCTAAGATTTAGCATGAAATTAGAGCTTGTTGAGATATTTTTAGGAAACTAAAGATTATAATTTTCAGAGGTTTACATAATATTTGATGAATTTTCAAAGTTTACAATTTTTCTGATTTTGGTCTACTGCACTATTCATTTGGTCTGAAAATGAATTTTGTCACACAGGACTCAAATGATGTCCAATTGCCACAAATTTTATACAAAAAAACTAGACATTCACAGTGACTCATGTCAATTGAAAGCACCTCATTTGGACACTAGAGAGAAAAGTATGAATTTTTGAATATTCTATCCAATATCAGGACCCTTAACCTGAGTTACTATTCTATTGAATTTCGAGATCTGAGTTGCCTAAGCTGGTCTAGAAATATTTTTTCCCTCTAGCTAACATCCATAGCTTTCCATATTGGTATCATTTTCAAGGATTGGATTTTTTTGAAATTAATTGGACATTTTCAAATTTTGCTATAGAAATCTGTGAACAGTTCCAGAATGTAGTTTGACCTATGGATTTTTTTGGATGTCAAACATCCTCTGTGATGGATGTTATGGTCTAAACATATTTTTAGTGTGAAGTAGACATCCGTATCTTTCCAGAATGATTGAGAATGCATATTTTTGAGTTTTTTAGAATTAGTTATGATTTTTCAAAATTTAGTCAGAAAAGAGGCCAAAACTGGCCAAAAATAAACATCCATATTTTATGCTTCATTTCAGTTTTCTTGAGTTGTAGGCCACATTTTATGATGCAAATGAGTTATATTGATGTAATTAAATATGAGAATGTGTAGTATGAGCTCACATGGTCCACGTGACACTGAATGAAATTTTTATATACGACGCAACTCAAAAATATGCATTATTTTATTGCCTTTTTCTTGGGAAGCTTACATGATTCATGATATTAAGTCATTTAAAGGCATGAGATGAGCTAGAAATTATGGTGTTACAATATCCCCAATCACTTATGAAGTATATATGATAGTAGAAGAATTCACATAATGGAGTCAAGGCTAATAATATAATTAATGTCATAACCATATCCTTGGATTGATCAAGCAAACTTCATACAATCCATATTAGTTCATATTTTCTTAGTAATATGCAATTACATCAAATTCATCATAAATTAAGGTCTAGCCCTCATTGGGGTACATTCCAAACTATAAAACATCAAAATACCTATACTTGGTAATATGAATGTACTATGATGCTATACAAGTTAAGTTACAAAAATTAATGTCTACCCTAATTAAATGTCCAACTACAAAAATCCCACACAAGGCTTTAGACTAAAGGTGGTTATCCACTTGCTTCCTCTTTTTCTTAGTTGAAGAACCTTCACCTGAAATTATTAATGCATAATAGGGGTGAGATGTGAATCTAAGTAATCAAAGGAAATTCCATCTATATGTACCATATAATTAACATAAATGCATTTTGTTCAGATAAGTACATGAAACATATCATATAAATTAGCAAATGAACAAGTATGGCTATTGATGACTATTATCCTATACTAAGAATCACATATTATGATGACCTTAACTTCTAATCATTGTAATTAAGGTAAAATACATGATTAATAACTATAAATCAGGGTTACAAGACATTAAGACTAATTACATTCGAAAAATATAGGGAAATTTGAACCTTTATGTTATTTGAGTCATCAACCAAATAATTATAAGCATTCATGTATACAAGGGAAACAAACACTTATTTATAGGCCTTTGATTCTATCACCTCTTAATTCTAATACACAAGAATCTTCTACCAATATTTCTAAGTCATCCCTTGAGGTTACCATATGAAAACCAAGATTTCTAGGTTAGAATGAGAGTTTAGGACTGTTTGTTGTGGCTAAATGTCCTTGTGCCGTGGCCAATTGCTCTCAAGTTCACTCTTTATCTTCACAGGTTGGAGCTTCACTGCAGCTAACCTACATGGCGCTGCAGCGAGGAAGCCTCCTGGAACCTACCTCACTCGCTTTTCGCTATTGGTCGCTGCCATTTCCCTTTTTTGTCGTAGCTAATTCCTTTCTGGAACGCCTAACACATTTTCACAAAAGTTTGTCATGGATAATTCCTATTAAGTTGTGGCAAATTCCCCTCTAGACAACTTCCAGTTTGGCCTCTCACATTTCACCGCGACTAATTCCACTTCTCGCTATTGCAAATTGCTCTCTGGTAGTCTCCCTAGACAACTTCGCCTTTATTGGCCGCAGTTAATAATATTTTGGTTGCGGCGAAATGCCTTCTAATCTTACAACTATTAAAGTCTTGTCTCATACTTTTCACTATCCCTCCAATGACACCCTAGAGCCACTCTACCTTAATTTATGGGGCTTTAATTGTTTTTACTAGTCTAATTTACCCAACTTATCTATCATTACTAGTTCAAGACTTAAATGTTAATTTCTACTCCTCTAACTACACTATATCAGCAAGTTCATAGGGTAATAATAGCAAAAATTCATGAACTATCAATAATTAACATTCGATACACATTCTGTTAGAGATTTCATACATCAATGATTCATATCAACATCTAATGTATCACATAATGACATTTCCAATAGTATACCATATCATAAATATAGCAAAGTTCATACATCATGTGTTATAGGTTCATATATCTAATAGCAAGCTAAGATGAGGCCTAACTCCTCAATAGATACATTCTAAGTAATTAAAATATAAAAGCCTACACTTGGCAACATGATTACATGATGATGCTATACAAAAAAGAATATAAAATTTAGCATCTATTCGAATTAAATCAGTTTAAGTGTAGTCTTTTCCACCCATAGTTGGAGCTCATGGATTTTCATCCACTTGCTTCCCTTTATCCTTACTCGAAAAGCCTTCACCTGAAAGTATGATCCCATGAAATGGTGTAGGATGCAAATCTCAGTAACCAAGGTAAATTCCATTCATATATTGCAGTTTAATTCACATATATGCATGATTTCATATAAGCAACAGAAAACACACCAGTCATATCAGTAAATGAAACAATTAGGCTATCTACGATTATCATCCCATACTAGCAATCACAATTCCACATGTTAAAGGCCAATAACACCAAGAGAGGCCCATCCACGGCACCTACTCCCCAATGAGCACAACCAGGGCTCAGTGCATTTGGGGTCTGATCATAACCCCGTGCCCGATCGAAGCACATGCATGGGTTGCAGCCATACCACAGCTTTACCGAGACTCACGAGGTCCAATTATATATAACAGATGGCCAGCCAATTCATTTAGCATCAAAATCATAATCATGTAGCAAATACAAAATTAAAATAGACATATGCATGGAATTAGCATGAACCTCGATTACCTCACTTATAAACAAGTTAGAAAGCTACAGCAAAACCAAAATCCTTCTAAAATCACAATATCAGAAAATGATCATTTATATCAGTCTATTACTATCTCATTCATCATTTGTGGTGATAACCCAATGCTCAAAGAATTAAATTACCAATTGTTACCTAAAGGACACCTACCTAATCCCCAAGAGCCTTAAATTTCGGGTTTTGCCTTTCCTAGACCAGAAACATCAAAATATCACTCTAAACTATGGGAAAATTCACACAAAATTAAGGCCCATACTATAAGTCTACTATGGGTATCTTAAACCAATAGAAAATGCATCAAAATGAAGATTTTATACTTACTTAATAACAACACCCTTAGCCCCAACCTACGAAATTTCACCAAAAAAATCCCAAATAACCACATTTCAGATTTTAGGTATGGTGAAAATGCTCCAAATGAAAAACTAATCAAGCCAAAATGAAAAGAAAGAGAAGAGGATTAAGTTATATAACAAGTACCTTAGATGATCTTGAGCATAGAAGTGAGAAATGGTGGATTTCTTGCCTAGAACCCTAGCCTCCCTCTCAAGGTGCGAAAATCCTCTTGTGTTTGTGTTTCAGCAAAGTGTCGAGGGGCTAATGTGTTTAGTGTTTTAGTTAGGTTTAAGTTAGGTCTAATGTGGATCATGGGTTGACCCAAAGGTCCAATAACAAGTGGGTTTCAGATTTAAGCCTTGTTAGGCCAGCTTTAATGTGTTTGGGCTGCAGAAATTTAATTGGGCTAGACCAAGTTTAAAGAACTTAATTGATTTAGGTCTGCACAAGGGTTATTAGGCCATTTATAAGAGCTTATGCAAGTTGGGTCTTGGGTTTCGGGTCTCTAACTCATTAAATTGAATTGGGCCATCACTAGGTTATTTCTCTTGGGCCAAGTCTCACAATAAAAGGTTGGGTTTGCACCTAAAATCCTTAGGCCTCCAATAGTCTATAATCATGGCATATTTAATTTAATATGGGCCTAGATAAGGTTTCTAACTTAATTAAATTTCAAACTCATTTTAATAATTTATCTCTCTAAAATTTCTATTCATTTAACTTGCTCAATTATTCCATATTAATTATTTTTAATTAACCCAAATCTATGATTAACTCCTTAATTAATTTTGAGGTGTTACACATACAACATGTTAATGGCAAAAAATATAGGAAAAGGCACGATCATGTCACTAACTCCTCAATAAGCACGATCAGCTTAGTGCATTCCAATAAGTATGATCACAACTCAATACATGATCATGGTACAATACATAGGTGGAAGCATAATCATAGCTCCACTAAGGATATGACCACGGTCTAACACATCAAGTAGCCAAACCAATCATTTATCTAGGGAAACATATATGTGTAGCAAATATAAGATTAATATGAACATAAACATGGAATTAAAACCCCTAGTTACCTCACTTAGTTTTGCCAAATTCCTCAAGTGCTCTTAACCAATGCCAAATACCTTAAGGTCTTAAATTAATTGAAATTTAGTTCTTAGTCATTATTCACTATAAAAATTAGACACCCATTCAATCTAATCATTAAGAACTACTTAAAAAGCACTTACCCAAGCCTCCAATGAGTTCAATGTTCTAATTTAGGCCTTCCAAACTAAGAAACTATAGCAATTCACACCAATGCCTTATGAATTCGTACATTAATAGAACCCAATGCAAAAGTTAGTCATAGAGGCCAAGTTTCAACATATTCACACATCAAAATAAAGGAAAAAACTTACCTAATAGTTCCCCTAGCCTTAAGTTTTGAAAATCATGCAAGAAACACCAAAATACCAACTTTTTAGAATTAGGATCTACCAAATGGAAAACCAATCAAACCAAAATGAAGAGGAAGATGAAAGGATCAACTTTTGTATAACTTACTTACATTGGCTAAATCTTCCTCTAAGTGTGCAAATTGAAGCCAAAATGATGAAGAATCTTAGCCTCCCTCTTTATGTGCATTTTTCTTTTCTCCTTTGGCTACCCATTGTGTTTTAACTGAAGTAAGAATAAAGGGTTCAACTCATTTTTAGGATTTTAAAGGGATATGGCTTATCCAATGGGCCTCTTGTCTAAGTGGGCATATTTTTCTAAGTATTGAGCCATAGCTGGATAAGGCTAATTATGCTAGGTCTTCATCAAAACACAAATTAGGCTTCTACAATTATGCTTAACATAATTAAATTAATAATAGAGGTCAAATTAAACTTTCACCCAATTAATTTCAATTCCATAGTTAAACTTTTATTTTTGCCAAAAATTGCCAAAAATTTATTGCTTACCTCGAAATGCCTAAAATAATCATTTTCTTTAAAAAGTCCTATTTTTCATAATTTCTAAATTTTCTCATAATAATTTCTTATTTTCCAAACTAAATCCTTAATTCTCCATGATTTTTCTTAATTAGTTTCTAAATATTACAACCTGGCTTGCCATAGTTATAACATACCAATCACAATATTTCGTTATGATTCTTTCCACACTTGTTGCACACCATTAAGGTGCTCATTGAATACCTCAGAAGGGTGGATTCCATCTTCTTAAGTCAATTCTTAGATTGGACACTCTATTTCAAGACCTACTACCACTACTACAACTTCCCCTCTTGTTATTACCACTAAAGGACTCCAAATCCCTTTCTCTTATCCTTTAAGGCTTTATTACCTCAATTTAAGCCTATGTCCCCATTTCCAACTTTGTTACCTTCCATGGAACATCATCATATTATTTTGGGTATGATGAAAAGCAAGACAATTTAAGAAACTTGGATATTTACTGATCAATAGTCAAGTCCCCTATCATTTATTACCAAGCTCATAAAATATTGGCTATGGAAGGTCTCCTGAAATGACTCCTAGTAGAAGGGTGTCTATAACATCTAGTTCTTTGAAAATGAGAGAAAACGCGAGAAACGTAACGTACAGTTTCTTCGTCAACGAACGAAATTTATCGAATACAAGAGGAAGTCCCTCTAAATGACTTAGTTAAGGTCCTAAAAAATTTGGAAAGAATTTTAGACTCCTAAAAATGAGAATCCTAGGCTCAGACAGAAAGAAAAATGGAGCTAGAATGAAGAAATGAATTTGAACGAAAGGTTGACGAAATGTAAGGGCATTTTCGTCATTTTGAGCAAATTTTGCAATTCTCACAAGAGGGCTTTTTAAATGAAATTTTTGAGTTCCTCAAGGTTCTCAGAGGCCCTGAAAAGAATGGGAAGGCCTGGGACAACTAAAGCCCCATTCGGTGGACGTTTTGCAACGTCAGTATACCTGAACTTTGACAGATTCATTTGGGAAGGTTTTAGCTTTGATTCGAGTAATTCCAAAGGCATTTTACTAAATTGGGAACCTCAATTACATAATGGAAAAGATAGTTCTAAAAAAGGAGCTAAAACGAGTTAGAAACGAAAATGCCAAGAATAAAGGACAAAATGGGAATTTTTGAATAGTCTTTCTTCCTCTTTCATATATATAAGTGGTGCTCCATCTCCTCCTTCATTCAACCCATTATGTTTCTACCCCAAACCAAAGAAAAGCCCTAAGAAGAGTGGCACATAAGAGGAAGAAGAAGAGGAGGAGAAATTCAAGCTAAAAGGTATAGAATTTGGGTAGTTTTTCATGCTTTCTCCCTTCCAAACCTCTCCTTCTCAATTCCCCTTTCTTTCTTATGATTATATTGAAGTATATGAATCTATTTTAAGGGAGAATTTAAGGGAAAATTTTGGATTTGAAGAGAGGAAGCCAAAGAAAGGAAGATTCAAATGAGAAAACAAGGAAAAACAAGATAAATCTTCCATCCCATGGTAGACACTTCCTCCCCCTTCTTTTCCATATTTCACCCCATGTATGTAGCTATAGGAGGGCTAGAATTTTGAGGAGAACCAAAGGTGATTTCTATGAATTTAAGGGAGAGGAGTAAGAATATGCAAAGAAATCCAAGTAAAAACCATGAATTTGCAAGATAGAAAAGTTAGGGTTTTGATTGCACCTTGAACTCTATCATGAACCTTAGCCATATTTTATGATGTTTAAGTGTTCATATGAGTTCCTAAGACATTAAGAGAGCTTCCTACATGATTCTCTGATAAGCATGATTTTTATACATTTTAATTCTCCTAACTTAAACATTTTAATAATTAAATAATGTTTAATGGGCTTTGTTAGGTGGATAATTGAGTTTAATGGCCATTCTTTGCACTTTAGAAAATAATTTACAAAATCTTAGATTTTTAATGCATAAATTTCTATAAATAATTTTGTAGTTTTTCCTACTTAATTTTTTTCTTTCCATTCTTGGTGTGCAGATCATTGGGCTTTCTTAGTTTCATACATAGGATGGATTTCCATATATGGTTCCACTTGTAGCAAACACACACTCATATATGGAGAAGAAAAATTAATGAAAAGAAGGTACATGAAGATGCACATGAGCATGCACTAGTTCTACGTGGCAAAGGATTCACATATGCAAGTTGGTCAACATGATTTACTAATGAAGCTACATGAAAGGAAGCTACAAGTAGAACATGGTTTATGAAGAGTGGGAAGAAGCTCTACATAGAGAACAACACACACACCCTCAGGGTCATCAAGAAAACGTGTTGAATGAGGTCTAGTACAATAGAGAAGAAGCAGCAAAACATGTAAAGTCTAGAGCATAGAGAAGAAGAAGAAGGCTTGAGAGGTGAAGGAAGATGGAGTTAAGAACATGAACAAACAACTCTCACGTCACTTAAGGCTTGCATGGGCTTCAGGCTCACCATTAACATAAGTTAAAGGAAGAAGCTAAGCTTGCGTGGAGTAGAGGAGAAGAAACATGTGCAAGGAAGCAACGGGTTAGCGAGCAGAAAAACACACACACACAGAGGCAGTTTGAGTCGTGGAGAACATCAAGAAGATAGAACGTATGAAGACGTTGAGCTGCACAAAGAAGGCAAAGCTACAGTTTTAATGTTAGAAAAGGAAGAGAAGCCATAGTTTTGAGCAAAAGAGAAAGAAAAGAGAAGCTAATGTAGAGAATGAGCTAGAGAATGGGAAGCAACACGAATGAATAAGCAAGGAGGTTGGAAAGAAGAAGTAGCTATGGGTTGTAGCTAAAACAGAGGTTTAGAAGTAAGATAGAATGAATTAAGAAGAAAATGACGTTGGAATGAAGTAAGAAGCTGCAGTAGAAACAAGAGGCACAATGCATGTATACGGGTTTCTTGTGCATAACACCATAGTCTTGATGTAATGATGAGAAGGCTTTGCGTTAACACACACACAGCAGCTGGATAGCATGTGACATGGGAGCAATTAAATAATCCATGTGAATAGTGATAGAGCTTGAGCTGAAGCAGCACATGAGAGATAAATGAAAATGATGTGAAAAGAATGTAAGAAGTTATGGGAAATTAAAGTAAGGGAAGAGAAGAGGCTTCATTTATGTGTGTCTTGTGTGTTGCCCACATAGTTTCTAATATACACTCCTCATGTGATGAAGTGGATTGGGGCCCACAAGAAGGAAAAGAACATGCTAAGGTCTGAAGAGGAAAAAGGGGGTAGCACATCACGTGATGAAGGAGGGATCCATTGATTCATGATATATCATCATTCATTGAATAAAGTCGGGGAGACCCTATATTCCATACACACCCCCATCCATCGTCATTCTGATCCATTGTATCCATTCATACATTTATGCCCCTTCATCCAGCAACCACTTCACACTCTTCCATCCCATTTTTTTCTCCATTTTTCTCACCTCCATCCATTCAAATGAAGCTCTAATCCTCCATCTATGACTAGCAAGGAAGAAGGATCTTGGAGAAGCTTGAATCCATAGAATTACAAGCAGAATTTTGGCTAAGGATTTATACTTTCCTACACTTTTTCTTTTTCTTGTACAAGCTTGGTTAAGTTGTATTTCATTAGAAATTTATGTAATTGTGATTAGTGGCTGGTTAGACAATAATTAGGAAGCCTTTTTGTTGATTAATTGGTTGGATTAAATATTGAATTTTTCAATTTCCTATAATTATCCATGTATGCAGTCAAGGTGTTTGATAAAATGCATGTGAGAGATTGAGTGTTTAATTGTTTAATTTGAGGACTTCTTGGTATTTAGTTGGTTAATTAAACATTTTTAGATAATAATTCAGAGGCTAATTCATCAGTTAATTAATCAAATTGAGTGTTCATAGATCTTAATCACAAGAATTAGTAATTTAATGGTAGTTAAGGTCTCAGTTAACATCAAATTGCTAGGTTCTTAAATCTTGAGTGGTAATTCAAGATCATTTGCCAATTGACACAATTAGGGACTCTTAAGCCAAAATTAATCATAATTGGATTAGGATAAGGATAGTGGATACCAAGGGACGAATCCAAAGCTAATTACAAGACCATCAATCACCCATAATTCAAATAATTAGGTAGCAATTAGGAATTTTATTTCAATTAGATTTTACTTAGTTTAATTCAATAAAAAATACCCTTAATTAGATAGTTCTAGGATCTTTTAACACTTGGAAAGCTCAATTAAACATCAAATTCCATTTCCAAGGGAGATGACCTAGGTTGTGCCACTAGCTACATATTTAGTCAAACCTAGTTTTATTTTGAGGGTTGCGCGACAGACCCCTCATACTCCCATCAAAGGAAACAAGAAAACTCCATTGGTACCTTATGGAAGAATAGCTTCGGCCAAGGAGAGTCTATACACTTAGGGAGTATTTTAATTCCTTCCAAGCTTAGTTTTATATCATGTATGAGGGGAGAGTATGAGAGGAAGCCTTAAAAAAATTTTAGAAGCTATAGAAAGTAAGATAGCCTTATATGTTCCATATTATGGCTTAAAGAAGTAACACCTAGCTAGGCTCCTTGAATGGATTATGTGATGACTTCAAGAGGTTTAAATGGAGTCAAGAATCATAAATGAATAGATAGAATGGAGCCAAGATGATGTTTGCTTAAGGTTGTTTCATTAAGTGCATTATAGAACCATAAAATAGCCTTATGAGTCACCTAGCTTTTCTAGTGATTGTGTGGCCTTAGACTTTACTTCAAAAGTGTAATTAGCTTCCATATGACGTGTCTAGGCCAAGAGGAATGATCTCTACCTTCTTGGGTGTATGAAGTCAAGGGAGAGGATTCAAAACTCAAGGAAAAAGTGTGTAAATGCAATCAAGGTAGCTTTCTCCACCTTCTCTCATGCATAGATGTGTGCTTACATTGTCTTGAATGTGTGTATGTATGTTTTAAGCCATGAAAAGTATTCTAGCATGATTTTATATGCCATGGTACCATGATGATGCATTATGTTTCTAAATAATGTTTATGATGCTTGCTTTAGTTTGCTTGAGTGTGGTAAAGCCAAGAACCCTTTAGCCATGGAGAGAATGAGCCAAGATGGAGAGACCATCTAAATTTGAGATATGGTAATGGGTCTAACTAACAACAATAGCAATAGAAATTCAATGCTCTTAGCCTAAGCAACCAATAGCCTATGAGACAACTTATGCTACAAATGAACAAATTAGAACCAAATCTAGAAGATTTAGTGAAACAGTTGGCAACAAATACAATTCAATTCCAACAACGAATAGAGACAACAATCAAGAGTTTGGAAACCTAGATTAGCTAAGTTGTAACAAATATCAATGAGCTAAAAAGTCAAGGTTCTGGCAAATTATCCTCACAGCTTGTGACCGACCCAAAAGGCAATGTCAGTGTAATAACTTTGAGGAGAAGTAAGCAAGTGAATGGGCTCATCACATCTCCAATAAAGGTACTGCAAGAAAAAGAAGGGGACAAAGAACAAAAGCCCCCTCAATCCAAGGCAAGAACATCATAGATAAGGGAGAGAATTCATATACACCAAACCCCTACCATTCCCCAATAGAATTACGTAATCTAAGAAAATCGTAGAGGTTGAATTAGATAGGGAAATTATAAAGATGTTTAGAAAAGTGGAAGTAAATATCCTTCTGTTAAAAGAAATCAAACAGATTCCAAAATATGTGAAATTTCTTAAAGGGATAGAAGAGGAAGTTAAAAGAGAATGAGAAAGTTAGCACGGGGAGAAATGTATCAGCTTTGATTCTACCAGCTATACCAACTAAATATAAAGAGCAAGGCACATTCACCATTCCTTGCACAATAGGGAATATGCAGTTCAATAATGTTATGTTACATTTAAGAGCTTCCATTAATGTAATGCCTAAGTCTATGTATTCCTTTTTGCAAATTGGAGAATTGAAGTCTACAGGAGTGGTGATTTAGTTAGCATTTAAAAGCACAGCCTACCCTACAGGAGTACTTGAAGATGTTCTAGTAAAGGTAAAAGATTTAATTTTCCCTATTGATTTTTCCGTTTTGAATATGAAGGATGACAATATACATGGATATGCATTAATTGATTCTAGGTAGACCATTTTTAAAAATTGCTAAAACAATAATTAATATGCATGATGGTACTTATCAATGGAATTTAGTGGTGATGTTGTCTATTTTAATATTCTTGATGCCATGAGACACCCTTCAGAAGAACACTCCATGTTGCATGTAAATATGATCAACTTGTTAGTTACTAATGCTTTTGTGGACATAGATATTGAACTTCCTGACATTATTGAATTTATAGATGCGATTCAATGTTCAGAATATTATGATGGACTTAATAAATGTATTGTATGTTTTGAGATTGATACATTCTTAAATTTTGATTCTGATTTTGATTTTCATGCTAATTCTGTCAGTTTATTTGATATTGTTTCCTCTATGAGAAAAATGAACAAGTGAAGGCTACTGTACATTTAAATTCACAAAGATTAGTACCTTCCATATAATAACCACCCACACTTGAACTCAAACCTTTACCTGATAATCTCAAATATGCTTTCTTAGAAGAAGAAAATAAATTACCAGTAATAATAGCAAATAACCTTCCCCCTAATCATGAAATAAAGCTGTTAGAATTATTAAGAGAAAAGAAAAAAGCAATAAGTTGGATATTGGCAGATATTCTAGGGATTAGCCCTTCCACATGCATGTATAGAATTTTATTAAAGGAAGAAGCTAAACTAGTAAGACAACCACAAAGAAAACTCAATCCCATGATCCTAGATGTCGTGAAGAAAGAGGTAAGTAAATTACTTTTAGTCAGTATTATTTACCCCATATCTAACAGTAAATGGGTAAGTCTAGTACAGATAGTCCCCAAGAAGACCAGTATCACAGTGGTGCCCAATGAGAAAAATGAGCTTATCCCTATGAGAGTTCAGAATAGTTAGAGAGTCTGCATTAATTATAGAAAGCTGAATCAGGCCACTAGAAAATGACCATTTTCCTCTTCCTTTCATAGATCAAATGTTAGAAAGATTAGCAAGCAAATCTCATTACTACTTCTTTGATGGCTTTTCTGGTTACTTCTACATTTACATTTACGCCAGAAAACTAGAAGAAGACTACATTTACCTGCCTATTTGATACCTTTGCACATCAGAGGATGCCATTTGGACTTTGTAATGCTCCAAGTACATTCTCACGATGTATGGTGAGCATCTTTTCTAATTTCCTTAAACATTACATGGAAGTTTTTATGGATGACTTTACTATTTATAGCACCCCTTTTGGTGACTGTTTGATGAGTTTAGGAATGATTTTAAAAAGATGCATTAAGAAAGATTTAGTTTTAAATTTTAAAAATACATCATTTTATGGTAGAGCAAGGAATTGTTTTAAGTCATATGGTTTCTAAAAATAACATTGAAGTTGATAAAGTTAAAGTAGATGTGATTGCTTCTTTACCTTACCCCACCTGTATGCAGGAAGTGCATTCTTTTCATAGCCATGTAGGTTTTTATAGGCAATTCATCAAGGACTTTAGCAAGATTTTTCTACTATTGTCTAGACTTATTTAAAAGAATGTAGATTTCAATTTTGATGAGTCATGTGGATTAGCATTTGATGAGTTGAAGAGAAGGTTAACCACCCTACTTATCATCCAACCCCCTAATTGGGAGTTTCCATTTGAATTGATATGCGATGTATCCAACTTTACTATAGGTGCAATTCTTTCCTAATTGGGAGTTAAAGAGAAGTCATATGATCTCTTATGCATCCTGCATCTTAGATGAGGTTCAAGCTAATTATATAACCACTGAAAAGGAGCTTTTAGCTATTTTTTTGCTTTAGATAAGTTTTGTTCTTATTTGCTTGGTTATAAAGTTATTATTTATTCCAACCATACAGCTTTAAAGTTTCTACTCAAGAAGCCTGATGTGAAATGAAGACTCATTAGGTGGATTCTACTCCTATAGGAATTTGACATAGAAATCAAAGACAAGAGTAGAGTAGAAATTTTATGGCTAATCATTTGAGTAGAATACCTCACTCTTCAAATTCATTTGCTATTAAGGATAGTTTTCCATATAAACGGTTGTACCCATTACATGGTAAAGATCCCTGGTGTGTAGATCTGGTAAATTTCTTAGTTGCTTTTGAATTGCTTGCTTATTTTAAAAAGGACTAAATTAATAAACTTAAGAGTGAGGAAAAATATTATGTTTGGGATGTGTAATGTCAAATTTTCGTTAAACGACAGAAACGGGTGTATTTTTAAAGTAAGTCCCCTGAAATGAATTAGTTAAGGTCCTGAAAAATTTGAGTAACATTTTAGACTCCTAAAAATGAGAATCCTAGCCTCAGATGGAAGGAAAAATGAAGTTAGAATAAAGAAACAAATTTTGACGGAAAACCTACAAAATGTAATGGCATTTTTGTAGTTTTGAGCAAATTTTGAAATTCACACAGGAGGGCTTTTAAAATGAAAATTTTAAGTTCTCTAGGGTTCTTAGAGGTCCTAAAAACCATGGAAAGCTCTAGGACAGTTAAATCCTCTCCAGTAGATGTTTTCTAATATTGGTACACTCAAACTTTGATGGATTTGTTCAAGAAGGTTTTATCTCTGATTTGAGTGATTCCAAAGGCATTTTACTAAATTGGAAGCCTAAATTTTATAATGGAAAAGACAGTTCTCAAAAAGGAGCTAAAACGAAGGAGAAACAAAAATGCAAAGAACGAAGGGTAAAATTAAAATTTTTAAAAAAGCCACTTTCCTTCCCCTATATATAGGTGGCGCCCCACTTTCTCCTTCATTTAGAATCAGAAATTTCTGCCTAATTTCATGGAAGAGAGCTAGGGTTTTGGCATAAGAGAGGAAGAAGAAGGAAGAATTCAAGCTTAAAGGTATGTTTCCATAGTAGTTTTTCATGCTTTCTTCCATCCACACCTCCTCTCCTTCATTCTCCTTTGTTTCCTTTGATTAAAATGGAGTTTATAAATCTGATTCAAGGGAGAAACTCAAGGGAATTTTTGGATTTGAAGAGAGGAGCTTGGAGAAAGCAAGATTCAAGCAAGAATAAGTAAGAAAACTAGGTAATTTCTCTTCTTATGGTTGCTATATTGATCCTCCCTCCTTTTCCATTTCACCTAACCCTAGGAACCCTAGGAGGAGTTGATGTTTAGGCAGAACCAAGGATGAATCTAAGGAAAAAGGGTGTGGAGATTAAGAATATGCAAAGCAAATTAACAAAAACCATTAGATTTCAAGATGCAATTTCTAGGGTTTCAATTATACTTTGTAAAATCTATTTTTGTATGATGATTCCTAGGCCTAAATAAGAGTTTAAATGAGCTCCCAAGATCCCTAAGAGGCTCCCCACATGCATCTCCCCTTGAGAAAACAAAGAAGGCTAAAAAAGCCCTATGTCTCGGCCAAGCAAGGAAAGGGTAGCTAGAGAGAGTTTTAAAATTTTCTAAACCCATTCTTGAGTCATATATGATGAATGAAAATGAGGGGAGACTTTGGAAAAAATTTAGAACTCATAGAAAGTGAGTTAGTACTTTAGGTTCCATATTATGACCTAAAGAAGCAACATATAGCTAGGCTCTTTGTTTTAATTATGTGATGACTCCAAGAGGCTTAAAAGGAGTCAAGAATCATATTTGAAAGGAAAGAATGAGGTCTAAAAATTATCTGAAGGGTGTTGCTTCATTAGGTGCAGTTATGGACCATAATGCGGGTTATAGAACAATCTAGTACTTACGCGAGTTGTATGGCTTTAGAGAATCTTTCATATAACACTATAAATTCTAGCTCATTTCGTACCAATCATAAGCTTCACGTCATCATTCCCATGAGAGCACATGAGAAAGGGAATGAAAATAATGAGTTTATTTGCGTTACATCATACTTAAAACTTTTCATTTAGTGTCATGTAGACCGTGTGAGCTCATACTACACATTCTCATATTTAATTACACTAATACAATTCAAAACCATTCAAGAAAGTGTCTTGGAACTCATACAAGTGGGTGAAACACATTAATTCCCACGGATTTGCCATAGTCAGAATTTCAGTTTTTCTATCATAACTTCAAAACTTCAAAACTAAATCCACAAAAATCAAAATCTAACAAGCTTTACCATTACAGAGAGATCTAGATGTCTAACACATGGTAAAAATAATTTCACTTCATGAATCATTAAGGGGAAGACTTTTTACATTCGAAAATCTACTAAGGTCGTTGCTGCCTGGGCTGCTATTTTAGATTACTAATACAAACTTCTAAAATTCATAACTAATTCTATAAAAATTGAAATAACACTAATTTGGTCATTCTAGAAATATAAAAATGTTAACTTGATACTAAAAATAATTCCAGAATGAAACCAATACATTTGATCATTGTAATTCTATAGAACAATAACTGGACTCCTGGGGCGCCACTGCTACTGACAGCCAACTTCAAAAATACATAACTCATTGCTCAGACCTCCAAATGAGGTGATCTTGGTGGCCACAGAAATATTATGACCTATAGTTTGTTCCTATAAAATTTCACAATCATTGGATACCATTGGCCATCGGATGACATAAAACAAAAATCTGCCAGTGTGAACAGTGCACATACCAGAATCAATAGAAAATCCCAACTTTGAAAATTCATCAAATATTCTCTAGAACTCCAAAAATTATGTTCTTTAGCTTTCCAAAAATCCCTCAATGAGACCTAATTGCATGCCAAATTTCATAGTAAGACTAACTCATTTGGCCAAAAAGTGACATAGGGTTCTATTATGGTCAATTTTGGCTCCATATTGAGTACCAAAGTTGCCAAATGGATTTCCCTTGGTCTTGGCACCATTTGGGCAAGTTTAAAAGCTTATTTGAGACTTGTGTGAGTAGCCCAAATGGTCCCAAACCTCATGCATCTCATTTTGTTTATTCAACCCACACTTATGCATATTTCCATCAAACTTCCACAATGCATAATTGGACATTCAAAACTCAATTTGTGTTCTAAAGCTCATACATCATATCCATGGCTCTAAACATTACATATTAGCATATTTGCACATATCTCAAGGGTCATAGACCATTTACAACATCATATACATTGTGAAGCATCATTATGGATTCAAAAAGAATAAAACTAGGCATATGCTTGTCAATCTCCTTCTCTCATTGTTCTTGGCTCCCTTCACCATAGCTACTTGGTTCACCTAGCATGTTAGAGCATTGGAGAGGAGGGGATGAGATTCAAAGAATTTCAATAGCTCATCTCCCATTCAATCATACATAATATGTGCAAAGCAAGCTTTTCAAATGCATGCATAGAGGAAATAGAAGTCATGGACATTTTAAAAGCAAACTTGACATGTGAATCAATCATACAAGACATTCAAGAGCTCACCAAGTGTTTAGATTGGCTTCACACTTCTTCTCATGGATTTTGGACTTGCCTCACCCATTCTTTAAGAGCTTTGGACTCAACCATACTCTTGGGAGCCCACTTTGCTTTTGGGAGACTTGTTACTTTGTTTCAACCAATTTCAAGGGTTCTTGGCTTATCCTCACCAAAGGGAAGAGTTCTTGTCCTCTCCACAATCAAGCAAACTCATACAAACATCATGTAAACATTTGAAAACATAACATGGCATCAAGAAGCATAATATGTAAAGGCATGCTAGCATACTTTTTCATAGCTTGAAAATACACATACACAAATTCTAAAACAAGCTAAACACACATCCATGTATGAAAGAAGGTGGAGAAAGCTATCTTGCACACAATCACATACTTTTTCCTTGGATTTCAAGCCTCCTCTTTCGGTCACACACCTACAAATTAGTAGAGATGATTTCTTTTGGCCTAGATACAATTTATGGGAGCCAATTAGATTCATGAAACACATTCTAAGGCTACATAACTTGATGAAACACTAGATTGCTCTATAGGCTCCATTATGGTCCATAATTGCACCTAATGAAGCAACACCCCTTAAATGATTTCTAAGCCTCATTATTTCCTTTTAAATATGATTCTTGACTCCTTTTAAGCCTTTTGGAGTCATCACACCATTAAAACAAAAGGCCTAGCACCATGTTGCTTCTTTAGGTCATAATATGGAACCTAAGGCACCAAATCAATTTCTATGAGTTCTAAATTTTTTCCAAGGCCTCTCTTCATTTTCATTCATTAAATATGACTCAAGAATGACCTTAGAAAAATTTAAAACTCTCCCTAGTTATGAGAACCCTTCTTGGCCGAGATAATGAAGCATATTGGGTTCCATGGAGCTTTCTTTGTTTTCTCAAGGGAAGAAGCATATGGTAGGCCTCATAGGAATCTTAGGAGCTCATTTAAACTCTTATTTAGGCCTAGGAATCATCATACAAAATCAGATTTTACAAGGTGCAATTGAAACCCTAGATTTTGCATCTTGAAATCTAATGGCTTTTTGATAATTCCCTTTGCATTTTCTTAATCTCCACACCCTCTCTCCTTAGATTCATGCTTGGTTCTACCCTAAAATCATCTCCTCTTAGGGTTTTCTCAAGTAGGGCGAAATGGTGGAGAAAGGGACTAAATATGACAACCATAGGAAGAGAAATTACCTTGTTTTCTTGCTTTTTCTCACTTGAATCTTGTGTTCTTTGAGCTCCTCTCTTCAAATCCGAATTTTCCCCTCAATTTCTCCCTTAAAAAAGATCCATATACTTCATTATAATCATAGGACATAAAGGAGAATGAAGGAGAGGAGGTTTGGAAGAGAAAAAGCATGAAAAAGCATGAAAATCCATACGTTTCTACCTTGAATTTCTTCTCCTTTTCTTCCTCCTCTTGTGAACCTCATCCCCTAGAGTTTTCTTCTAGTTTTAGGCAGAACATGGTCATGCATAATGAAGGGAGGACAAGGGTGCATCATATATATAGGTGGGAATAAGTTATACTTTTCAAAAATTTCCATTTTGCCCTTCATACTTTGCATTTTTATTCTCCTTCATTTTAGATCCTTTTTGAGAATCTTCTTTTCCATTATAAAATTTAGGTTCCCAATTTAGCAAAATGCCTTTGGAATCACTCAAATTGGAGCTAAAACCTTCCCAAATAAATCTGTCAAAGTTCGGGCACACTGACATTGGGAAACATCCACCGGAGGGGCTTTAGCTGTCTCGGGGCTTTCCATGATTTTTAGGGCCTCTGAGAACCTTGGAGAACTCAAAAATTTCATTTAGAAAGCCCTCCTGTGTGAATTCCAAAATGTGCTCAAAATTATGAAAATGTCATTACGTTTCGTAGGCGTTTCGTAAGAAATTGTTTCTTCATTCTAGCTCCATTTTTCTTTTCGTCTGAGCCTAAGATTCTTATTTTTAGGAGTCTGGAATGCTTCCCAAATTTTTCAGAACTTAACTATCTCATTCGGGGGGACTTCCTTTTGTATCCAGTGAATTTCATTTGTTTACAGAGAAATCATACGTTATGTTTCTCACGTTTTCTTTGGTTTTTGGAGAATTGGATATTACATTTCATAAACCTAATTGGCTCCCAAAAATTGTATCTAGGCCAAGAGAAACTATCTCCACCAATTTGTTAGTGTGTGGCCAAAAGAGAAGGCTTGAATCCAAAAGGAAAAATGTGTAATTGTGTGCAAGGTAGCTCTCTCCACCTTCTCTCATGCATAGATGTGTGTTTAGCTTGTTTTAGAATGTGTGTATATGTATTTTCAAGCTATGAAAAGTATGCTAGCATGCCTTTATATGCCATGATTCTTGATGCCATGTTATGTTTCTAAATGAGTACATGATGTTTGTTTGAGTTTGTTTGAGTGTGGAGAGGCCAACAACTCTTCCCGTTGGTGAGGATGAGCCAAGAACCCTTGAGCTTGGTTGAGATAAAGTAAAGAGTCTCCCAAAAGCAAAGTGGGCTCCCAAGAGTATGGTTGAGTCCAAAGCTCTTAAAGAATAGATAAGGCAAGTCCAAATTCCATGAAGAGAAGTGTGAGGCCAATCCAAACACTTGGTGAGCTCTTAAATGTGTTGTATGATTTGTTCATATGCTAAGTTTGCTTTTAAAATGTCATTTGCAAAGCTTGCTTTGTGCATATTATGTATGATTGAATGGGAGATGAGCTATTGAGATTCTTTGAATCTCATCTCCTCCTCTCCAATGATCTAACATGCTAGGTGGACTAAGTAATTATGGTGAAGGGAGCCAACAATAATGAAGAAGAGAGATTGACAAGTTTATGACTAGCTTTACCTATTTTGGGAACCATAATTATGTTTCTTGATGTATATGATGTTGTAAATGGTCTTTAACCATTGATACATGTGTAAATATACTATTATGTGATGTTTAGATGTATGAATATGATGTATGACTTCTAGCATCTATTTTGAGTATGTAATACCAAAGTGTGTAATGTGGAAGTTTGATAGAAATGTGCATAAGTGTGGATTGAATGGCCAAAATGAGATGCATGAGGTTTGGGACCATTTGGACAGCTTACACAAGTCTTAAATGTGCTTTTAGACTTGCCCAAAAGGTGCCAACACCAAGGGAAAGCTATTTGGCAAGTTTGGTACCCTATATAGAGCCAAAATTGACCATTATGGAACCCTATGTCACTTTTTAGCCAAATGAGTTAGTCTTGATTTGAGATTTGGTATGAATTGGGTCTCATTAAGAGATTTTTGGAAAGCTAAAGATCATAATTTTTGGAGGTCTACAAAATATTTGATGATTTTTCAAAGTTGGCAATTTTCATGGTTTCTGGTTTGCTGCACTATTTATTTGGTCCAAATTTTCATTCCATCACACGAGGCTCAAATGATGTCCAATTGTAATGAAATTTTATACAAAGAAATCAAACAATCACAGTGACTCGTGCCAACTAGAAGCACCTCATTTGGAGGTATAGAGGGGGAGATATGAATTTTTAAAGTTTCTATCTAGTATTAGTAAATTTGCCCGACCAGAGGTACTGTTCTATTGAATTCCGAAGTCTAGACTTAATGAACTGATCTAGAGATATTTTTTCTCTCTAGTTAATATCCACAAATTTCCATGTTGGTATCATTTTCATGGATTGGATTTTTTTGGAATTAATTGGACATTTTCAAAATCTTCTACAAAATTTTATGATAGTTCCAGAATTCAGTCAGACCTTTGGACAATTTTGGATGTCAAACATCCTCTGTGATACATGTTATGGTCTAGGCATATTTTTGTGTGAAATAGACATCCTAATCTTTCCAAAATGACCAAGATTGCATGATTTTGATTTTTCTAGATTTAGTTAGGATTTATCAAAATTTGGTCAGAAGTGGAGCAATTTTGGCCGAGAATGAAACTCCATATTTCATGCTCCATTTCAATTTCCATGAGTTGTTGACATGATTTTATGATTCAATTGAGTTGTAATGATGCAATTAAATATGAGGATGCATAGCATAAGCTCATACGGTCCATGTGACACTGAGCACAAATTTTTAAGTATAGCGCAATACGAAGAAATCTATTATTTTCATCCCCTTTTCATATTCTCTTGTGTAATTGATGATATAAATCTTAAAAATGGCATGAAATGAGCTAGAATTTATGGTGTTACATTTATTGGTATTAGAGCAATGTTCCAGGCTCTTTCAGATTGGATTTGGCTTGAGGATATAGCTATTGAGCTTTGTAAAAGGCTTGAACAGATAGGTAGAGCCTTAGATAAGACATTGTGGGTGTGTAAAAGTAGTTTGTGGCTTTATTCATGATAAGTAAGTTGTAGAATGGTCTTCGAGTAGTTAGTGGACATCGAGAAAGAGTGGCCTCTAGAGTTGCTTGAGCAGAGTTGAGTGATCCAACAGCTAGAGATTGATGAGATGTGATAGCTCGCCAGGATCAATGGCAAGTCCTAGATATGAATGATGAGGCTTGCTAGAGAGAGTACTTGAGGCCTAAGTTCCTGGTAGTCATACTCAGGCCATTCCGAGATGTCCTGTTTAATGCAGAGATGAGTAATGATACAACATGATATGAGATAAAATTGCAGCTGCCCAGGACTAGTTTAGAGGGGAAGTGAGAAAAAAAGTCACCCCCTAGCCACAACACCCAAATGTCTAAGTAAGTATTAGAACCCAAAAGGTTAATCTCCTCAAGCTAGAGGTTGAGTTATAAGCTACACCCTAGAGCCTGACAGCCTGAAGGTGATAGCTAGTTATGTATGAACGAAGTAAGGGGTAGAACTCCTAGCTTAATGATAGGCTAGATATAAAACTATGAGGCTCGGATTAGTGGCTAAAGATAAAGATGAAAATCCAATCCCTAAAAAAGCAAGCCAATCAGAGGCTATTAGCTACGGCTATTTATTTCAAATAGCAGCGAGGTAATCCAGAGAGTTCCTCACCGCGGCCAATACTCAGGCAGGAAAACTAGAGCGAATCCGAGGCTGATTAGCCATGGAGAATGATGTGTTAGCCGTGGCGAATGGTACCATGGATGTCTTGTTAGTCATATTCAGGCCAACTTGAAAAACAAACTGATAAGGGGTTAGATAGCCCACAGAGAGCAGGAACCCCTAGTATAAGTAGAGGAAAAGAATAGCTATGAAAGATTAGTGAGAAGTCCGTAGGCCTAGTAAATGAGACTGAGGAAAGAGCTCAACATAGAGAAAGTTAGACATAAGGATAATAAGGTTGTTGAGACTCACCTATGAGGTGTTGGCTTCGATTGGGAGTGCTACCTAGTGAGATATTAAATGATAGAATGTTAGTGTAGTCTCAAAATAATGTAAGATAAGACTACCAGTAGTAAGGCACATAGTGAGTGGCCTAGAAAGGTGTACCTCATAGGTAATGCCTAAAGGTAAATATAAGTAGCCCAGGAATGAAGCTCAGAAAAGAATGAGGATAATTAGTAAGCTACGGGTCTGATGAAATGGCTAGCCAGGCTAAGCATAAGCTAAAGCCTAGAGAAGATGACTAGTAACATCGTTCCAGGTGAGATATGTAAATAAAAAGCTAAGTGAAAGTTCTCCCTAGATCGAGAAAGAAAAGATGAGACATCCTCATGTCGGGTAAAACCACCCAGTAGTGGTTAGTAAGACCCCCCTGAGTCATAAAGTATAGTGATAAGGGAAGTGAGAAAGAGTTGAGAAACTAGCTACGAAAAAGATACCCTCACTTTAGCAATGATTTAATGAGTAAGATAAGCCCAATAAAGTAAATAGATAGGGGTCCGATAATTAGTTAGATGAGCTCCCTAATATGAGAATGCAGGGGTTAAGGCACATGCGTGATTAGAGCACCCAGTAGAGCATAAATTTTCAGAGAGATAGAATGCAGACAATGAGAGCATACGTTCTGGATTGGGTTATCAAAACCCTAAAAATAGTATACTGTGCTCTTGAGGTAAAGTTAAAGAGGCTGAACAGAGAGAAAACCTAGCTCTAATCCAAACATAGAGATAAACTAAGACAGATAGTTAGTGCCTTAGTGCCCTCAGGGAAGCTCGAGAGAACTAGATAACATAGAACCCACTTCGCACGAAGAGCACGATATACCTCTGAGTTTAGCCTCAGCTATTATGGGCGATGGTTACTGGACTTAGTGAGCATGTATTTTACTGTTAGATCTAGTGATCTTAAGCTTTGACGTCTCCCAGAGATGGATCGCAGTAGATCCCAGCATGGCTCAGCGGGATGCAATAGACTCTAGTAGGGCTCTGAGAGGTCACAGTAGACCCAAGGGTCATAGTAGATCCCACATAATTACAGAAAGCCCTAGCTATAGCATGATAGATCTCTGGTAGAGATGACAGCCTGAGATAGTTTTATAGAATAGTTAGTCTTAAAGACTAGTATAGTTTTAGTTAGCTTTTGTCTTAGAGACTAGAGACCTCTTGAGTCTAGTAGACCATTGTTGCAGAGATATGAAGGCTTTACTCAGATAGTTAAACCACTGACTAGCTCTCATTAAAGATGAGCATAGTATATAGGATGCAGAAAGCAAGAAATTAGCTTATTAGAGTTAGAGCCAGATGAACCACTACCTAGCAGACAGTAGCCTTAACCGAGGGATAGAGAGATCCCTGCATGCTAGCTTATGTATTCAGAAAGGAGTCAGGTGCAGTTTTTATATGAAGTAAGTGGTACAGTATGTCTCCAGTGAGCAAAACTATGAGAATAGCTAGCATCCCATCAGAGTCCAGTAGTAGTTAGTGGTAGTAGCTCTTCAGTGCTAGTATGAGACATACAAGTTAGGCTTATCAGTGTTGAAATGAGGGACTATAAAATGCCACTGCAAGTGAGCAAAGAAAGTGAGAAAAGTCCCAGCCTACAAAAATAGATACATTAGTGGTAACAGAGAAATTGGGATCATTAAAAGCAGAAACTCCTCAAAGGAGTTGTAATCTCAATAAGCAACTAAGATGTGAGGCCTATGATATAAAGAAATGTCAATTATAATCATAGGATGAGCTAGTGAGAAAGAACACAGAGATGAATAGTGGACAATACTTGTAAGTAAGTAAGCAGACAGATAAAAACCTCTGATGGCTATAATGATTAAAAAAGATGATGACTTTATAAGAAGCCATTGAGAGAGGATACGAGAGACATAATACAAAATGAGTTACCTCTCTAGATGTGTAAATGAGTCTACTAAAAGAAACGTCAATCCTGCGAATGGGTTAACATTAACCCGTCATGATTAGTAAGCTCTCCCAGGATAGGCCTCTAGAATCTGAAATTTCTTTCCCTTATGAGAGAGAGAACTAACTAGTATTTTATAGTAATAAAACCCTTATTAAGAACTAGTAATAAAAGTTCCCTGGCTGAGAGAAAATTTGAAAGAATGAAATCACTGAGAAAGCATATAGAGCCAGGAAGAAAGGAAAGAAAAGAATAGTTAGCCAAAAAAGAAAAGAATAAGAGGAAGTGTACCCCAAATTTTGAGGATGAAATTTATTTAAGGGGAGAGAAATGTAACATCTAATTTTCTGAAAATGAGAGAAAATGTGAGAAACGTAACGTACGGTTTCTCCATAAACGAATGAAACTTACTGGATACAAAAGGAAGTCTCCCAAGATGATGTAGTTAAGCTCCCAAAAAATTTGGAAAGCATTTTAGACTCTTGAAAATGAGAATCTCAGGCTCCGATGGAAAGAAAAATGGAGCTAGAATGAAGAAACAATTTCTTACGAAAAGCCTACAAAACATAATGGTATTTTTGTAATTTTGAGCAATTTTTGGAATTCACATAGGAGGGCTTTTTAATGAATTTTTTGAGTTCTCCAGGGTTCTTAGAGGCCCTGAAGACCATGGAAACCCCCCAGAACAGTTAAAATCCCTTCGGTGGACATTTTCCAATGTCGGTGTGTCTGAACTTTGACAGATCCATTCGGGAAGGTTTTAGCTCCGATTTGAGTGATTCCAAAGGCATTTTTCTTAATTGGGAATCTAAATTTTATAATGGAAAAGATAGCTCTCAAAAAGGAGCTAAAATAAAGGAGAAATGAAAATGCAAAGTATGAAGGGAAAAATTAGAATTTTTGAGAAAGTGAAAGCTTCTTGAACACACTTTAAGTTTCTTATTTCTTCTCCCCTCCATTTGCACAACCCATTCTGCCCAAAAGGTAGGGAAAACACCAGCTCTCTTAGGCACACCATGAAGGAGAGGAAAGGAGGAGAAAAAGAAAGGAAAAGGTATAGATTTTCATAGTTTTTCATGTTCTTTCTCTTCCAAACCTCTTCTCCTTCATTCTCCTTTATTTCCTATTATTATAATAAAGTATATGGATCTATTTTAAAGGAGAAATTATGGGGAAAATTCAGATTTGAAGAGAGGAGCTCAAAGAACATAAGATTCAAGTGAGAAAAAGCAAGAAAACAAGGTAATTTCTCCTCCTATGGTTGTCATCTTTAGTTCCCTCCTCCTCCATTTCGCCCCACTTGAGAAAACCCTAGGAGGAGATGATTTTTAAGCAGAACCAAGCATGAATCTAAGGAAAAAGGGTGTGAAGATTAAGAATATGCAAAGGGAATTATCAAAAAGCCATTAGAAATCAAGATACAGAACCTAGGGTTTCTAGTGCACCTTTCAAATTCTGAATTTGTGTGATGATTCCTAGGCTTAATTAAGGGTTTAAATGAGTTCTTGAGACACCTAAGATGCTCTCTACATGCTTCCTCCTTCAAGAAAACCAAGAGAACTCCAAGAAGACCAAGGAAGCTCACAATCTCAGCCAAGGAGGGTTCTTGTAGTGGGGGAGAGTTTTAAATTTTTCTAAGGCCATTTATGAGTCATATTTGATGAATAAAAGTGAAGGAAGGCCTTAGAAAAAAATTAAAACTCATAGAAAGAGATTTGGTGTCTAAGGTTCTATATTATGATCTAAAGAAGCAACATGATGCTAGGCCCTTTGTTTTAATGGTGTGATAACTCCAAGAGGTTTAAAAGGAGTCAAGAATCATATTTGAAAGGAAAGAATGGGGCCTAGAAATTATTTGAGAGGTGTTGCTTCATTAGGTGCAGTTATGGACCATATGGGAGTTATAGAGTAATCTAGTACTTAAGCAGGTTGTATGGCTTTAGAAAATGTTTTATGAACCTAATTGGCTCCCAAAAATTGTATCTTGGCCAAGAGAAACTATCTCCACCAATTTGTGAGTGTGTGGCCAAAAGAGGAGGCTTGAATCAAAAAGGAAAAGTGTGTAATTGTGTGCAAGGTAGCTCTCTCCACCTTCTCTCATGCATGGATGTGTGTTTAGCTTGTTTTAAAATGTGTGTATGTGTATTTTAAAGCTATGAAAAGTATGCTAGCATGCCTTTATATGCCATGATTCTTGACGCCATGTTATGTTTCTAAATGAGTACATGATGTTTGTTTAAATTTGCTTCAATGTCGAGAGGTCAACAACTCTTTCTTTTGGTGAGGATGAGCCAATAACCATTAAGCTTGGTTAAGACAAAGTAAAGAGTCTCCCAAAAGCAAAGTGAGCTCCCAAGAGTATGGTTGAGTCCAAAGCTCTCAAAGAATGGGTGAGACAAGTCTAAATTCCATGAGAAGAAGTGTAAGGCCAATTTAAACACTTGGTGAGCTCTTGAATGCCTTGTATGATTTGTTTATATGCCAAGTTTACTTTTAAAATGTCATTTGTAAAGCTTGCTTTGCATATATTATGTATCATTGAATGGGAGATGAGCTATTAGGATTCTTTGAATCTCATCCCCTCCTCTCCAATGATCTAACATGCTAGGTGGACCAAGTAATTATGGTGAAGGGAGCCAACAACAATGAAGAAGGGAGATTGACAAGTTTATGACTAGCTTTACCCATTTTGGGAACCATAATTATGTTTCTTAATGTATATGATGTTGTAAATGGTCTTTGACCCTTGAGACATGTGTAAATATACTATTATATGATGTTTAGATGTATGAATATGATGTATGACCTCTAGCATCTATTTTGAGTATGTAATGCCAAAGTGTGCAATGTAGAAGTTTGATGGAAATGTACATAAGTATGGGGTGAATGGCCAAATTGAGATGCATAAGGTTTGGGACCATTTGGGCAGCTCACACAAGTCATAAATGTGATTTTAGACTTGCCCAAAAGGTGCCAACACCAAGGGAAAGCCATTTGGCAAGTTTGGTACCATATATGGAGCTAAAATTGACCATTATGGAACCCTATATCACTTTTTAGCCAAACGCACTAGTCTTGATCTAAGATTTGGCATGCAATTAGGTCTCATTAAGAACTTTTTAGAAAGCTAAAGATCATAACTTTTGGAGGTCTACAGAATATTTGATGATTTTTCAAAGTTGGCAATTTTCATGGTTTCTGGTTTGCTGCACTATTCATTTAGTCTGAATTTTCATTTTGTCACATGAGGCCCAAATGATGTCCAATTGCCATGAAATTTTATACAAAGAAACTAGATAATAAAATGACTCATGTAACTAGAAGCACTTAATTTATAGGTCTAGAGAGGGAGATATGAATTTTTAAAATTTCTATCCAGTATTAGTAAATTTGCCTGACCAAAGGTACTGTTCTATTGAATTCCGAAGTCTAGGCTTAATGAATTGATCTGGAGATATTTTTTTCTCTTTAGTTAATATCCACAAATTTCTAGATTGGTATCATTTTCATGGATTGGATTTTTTTATATTAATTGGACATTTTCAAAGTTTTCTATAGAATTCTATGATAGTTCTAGAATTTTGTCGGACCTTTGGATCATTTTGGATGTCAAATATCCTCTATGATGCATGTTATGGTTTAGGCATATTTTTAGTGCGAATTAAACATCCTAAGCTTTCCAAAATGACTAAGATTGCATGATTTTGATTTTTCTAGATTTAGTTAAGATTTATCGAAGTTTGGTTAGAAAGTGGAGCAATTCTGGCCGAGAATGAAACTCCATATTTCATGCTCCATTTTGGTTTCCATGAGTTGTTGACATGATTTTATGATGAAATTGAGTTGTAATGATGCAATTAAATGTGAGGATGCATATCATGAGCTCATACAATTCATGTGACACCGAGTGCAAATTTTTAAATATAGCACAATACGAAGAAATCTATTATTTTCATCCCCTTTTTCATATGCTCTTATGTAATTGATGATATAAAGCTTATAAATGGCATGAAATGAGCTAGAATTTATGGTGTTATAGTTGGGCTACTGGGTTTTAATTGGGTTAAACTAAGTTTTAAGAGCTCAAAGGATTTGGGTTTGCACAAAGGTTGTTGGGCCAATTATAAGAGCTTATAAAAAATGGATCTTGGGCCTCTATCACATTGAATCAGATTGGGTCTGCACCTAACTTATTGGGCTTCTATTAGCCTCTTATCATGATCTCTTACATTAATTTGGGCCTAGATGAAGTTTCGATCCCAATTAAATCTCAAACCCATATTAATAATTTATCTCTCTAAAATTTTCACTCACTTAACTTACCCTATCGTTCTATATTAATTATTCTTAATTAACCCAAATCCATGGTTAACACCTTAATTAATTTTGGGATGTTATATTGTCATCATACAATATGATTTGTATATTGTGAATGATAAAGGCCCATCCCCGATGTAGGAATTGGATCCACTCTATAATATCCGACTCCTGGAAAATATGAGAAAATATGAGAAACGTAATGTACAGTTTCTTTGTAAACGCATAAAATTCACTAGATACAAAACAAAGTCCCCAGATAGAGTGATTTGAGGTCCAATAAAATTATATTAATATTTTAGACCTCACATAATGCTGAGTCAAGGCCAGAGGTGCCCTAAAATCAGAGCCAGAATAGCCAGATAGATTTTAACAAAAATACAATGAAACAAAATGACATTTTTGTAATTTCACGAAATTTTAAAATACTCATAGGAGGGCTTTTTAAATGAAAAATTTGAGTTCTCCAGGGTTCTTAGAGGCCCTGAAAATAATGGAAAGCCCCGGTATAGTTAAAAGTCCCTTCGATAGATATTTTTCAACGGTGATGAGCCTGAACTTTAACTAATTCATTTGGGAAGGTTTTAGCTCCAAATTGAGTGATTTCAAAGGCATTTTATGAGATTGAGGATCTAAATTTTAAAATGGAAAAGACGGTTCTAAAAAAGGAGTTAAAACAAATTAGAAACAAAAATGCCAAAACGAAGGGCAAAATTGGAATTTTTGAAAAAGAAGCTTCAAGAAACTCTTTTTAATTACATGTCCTTCTTCTCTCCCTCTCAGAGGTGACTTTATTTTTGCCCAAGAACAGAAGTGAGAGCAAGGTGATTGGTGCACAAGAGGAGGCAGGAGGAAGAGGAAAAACAAGGTAAGAAAGGTATGAAAATCTTGGTTTTTCAAGCATTTTCCTTCACTAAACTCTTTCTCCTCCTTCCCTTCTTCCTTTCTATGGTTTTATTGAGGCTTTTGGTGTTATTTTGAGGTCAGACCAGAGGGAGAAAATTCAGATTTAAGGAGGAGAGCTAGAAGAAAAGGGAAAGCATTCAAGAAAAGCTTGAATTCAAGGTGAAATTCTTAGTTTCCATGCTTCACTTTTCTTGTTCTTCTTGTGTGCATTTTGTCCTCCTTATAGCCAACCAAGGGGAGAGTGATTTTAGGTAGAACCAAGAATGAATCATGTGAATTAAGGTGTGGGAATTTAGAATATGCAAAGAAAATCAAGTAAAAGCTATTGATTTTCAAAATAGCAAAGTTAGGGTTTCAAGTGCTCCACTAAAAATCTAATTTGATACAATAATTCCTAGACTTAAATTAGTGTTTGGATGAGCTCTTGAGATCCCTAGAAGGTTCCTCATATGCATCTTCCATCAAGAAAACAAAGCAAACTCACTTGGTGCTCACATGCTCCATAGCCACGGCCTAGAGAGGTTGGAGTACCTATAGGTAGTTTTAATTTGTTCAAAGCTTATTTTTGAGTCATATATGATGGAAGAGGATGAGAGGAAGCCTTGGAAAAATTTTAGAAGCCATGGATATTGAGATAGTATCATAGGTTCCATATTATGGCTTAAAGAAGCAACACCAAGCTAGACTCCTTTATTTGATTGTGTGATGACTCCAAGAGACTTAAAAGGAGTCAAGAATCATAAATGAATGAAGACAATGGAGCAAAGATCATGTTTCCATAGGGTTACTTCATTAAGTACATTATGGAACCATAAAGGAGTCATATGAACTACCTATCTTTTCTAATGAATGTGTAGTTCTAGAAATTGGTTCAAGAGTGTAATTGGCTTCCATATGATATGTCTAGGCCAAGAGAAACAAGTCCCACCTTCTTGTGTGTCTGAGAAAGAGCAATCAAATTCAAGAAGAAAAGTGTGCTTGTGTGATAAAGGTAGCTCTTTCATCTTTCTCTCATACATAAATGAATGTTTGCCTTATCTTTGAATGTGTGTATATGTGTTTTAAGCTATAAAAAGTGTTCTAGCATGTGCAGATGTATTATGGTACCATGATGTGATATTATGTTTTTAAATGATGTTTTATATGATTGCCTTGTTTTGCTTGAGTGTGGAGAAGCCAAGAACCTTCTAGCCATGGTGAGGATGAGCCAAGAACCCTTAAGAATGGTTAAGACAAAGATTAAAGTCTCCCAAGAGCAAGGCTTAGTTCAAGGCCTTTAAGAAAAGGATGAGGTAAGTCCAATAACCTTGAAGAGAATGGGTGAGGCTAATCCACTCACTTGGCAAGCCTATGTATGCTTTGTATGATTTGTTCAAATGCCAAGAATGCTTCTTGAATGATCACATACCCCATGATAGTCATGCATGCATTTCTAGACTTAGTTTTGTAATCTTTATGTGTGATTGAAAAGGAAAAGAGCTATTGGGATTCCTTGATTCTCATTCCTTCCTCCGCATATGTCTAACATATCTAGGTGGACCAAGTGAGGCAAGGAATGGAAGCCATCAGGCCTAGAAGAAGAAGATTGACAACCAAGTGTGTGAAAATATAAAATTGTAGCCATATGTGTGGCACATAATGTAATCCTTCATTGTATATGTTATATGACCTTATGAACACATGTAAATATGTAAATGTTTATGTATGAATGAGATTTAATGCAATATGCATGATATAGCATGATTTGGGTATAGAATGGCAAGACTTGACATATGCATTCTTGTGTATAGCTTGGGGTGGATGAGTGAGTTTGAGAAATCTAGATTTATGCATCTTTCAAATAATTTTAGTAAACCATTTTGGTGCTTTCCTACGTGCTCAAGTGGCCATGGTTGTCCTGGAAGCAATTTTGGATTATTTGAAACCTAATGTCAAGATCTGACCAAATGAATGAATTTGCCCATGAAATTTGACATGCATATCTCACTCAAAGCTTTTTGGAAAGCTAAAAATGAGATTATTTGGAGCTCTGTGGAATTAATTATGATTTTCCAAAGTTGGCATTCTTCTGCTTAACTGATGTAGGCACTGTTCATTTGGTTAGTTACTTGGGTTATATCATTTGAGGGCCAAATGGTGTCCAATACTTATAAAATTTTACAAGCATAAACTAGACATAATAATCTTTCCATAGCCACTAAGATCACCCTAAATGGACATCTTAGTAGGGAGATATGAATTTTTGAAGTTGAAGGATACTACTAGTAGTGATAGACGACCTTTGATACTATTCCATCCATTTCTAGTGGCTAGTACCTCTATTGTGATTTAGATTTATTTTTATCATGAAGTAAACATCTTTAGCTTTCTAGAATGGTAAAGTATGCTTGCTTTTGAGTTTTCTAGAATTAGTTATGATTTTTCAAAATTTATGTCAGAATTCTGGAATTCCAACCTAAGGCTGCACACTATATTTTTATGTATCCACTTCCTTTGCTCGAGTTCTAGGCCATTTCTTAAGATGGTTTTAAGTTTTATTTGTATATTTAAATATGAGAATGAGATGGATGAGTCCATATGGCCCACAAAAGACTAAATGAAAATTTTATCCGTGACATAACATAATTTAATAGAATATTTTTAATAGTTCTTTGTAGAAATCTTATATAATCCAAGGAGATGAGCCTAGTAATAATATGAGATGAGCTTAGTAAATATGATGTTACACTTTAGTGGTATCAAAGAAAATTTTTAGGCTTTCTAATGTTGTATATGGCTTGAGAATGTGGCTCTAAGGCTAAGTAAAGGTTTATAGAGTTATGAAAAGCCTTGTTTGAGGTATCTTAGGTGTGTAGAGGTGGCTTATGTTTTTATTTATACTAAGTGAGTTGTGAATAGTCATGAGTGGGTGGTAAATTGTGGGTGAGATTGGCCTCTAGTTCTAGAACAGAGTTAGGTGATCCAACGGCTAGAGCTCTATCATCTATAGTAACTCACTGGGATCAATAGCAAGCTCTGTGTATTAGGCAGTAAGAAAGGATTGTGTAGCTGCTAGAGAGGCTTGCCTAGAGAGGTTATGAGAAGCTTAATCTCCTTGAGTGCCACACTCAGACTGTTCGAGGATGTCTTGCCCAATGTAGGGGCAAGCAGTGAGGTAGCACAGTATGAGGTAAAGCTGCTACTGCATAGAGTGAGGGTTATAGGAGTTATCCCTCTAACCATGACACCCATATATTATAATGACATAAAAATCCCAGAAAGAAATTCCCTCAAGCCAAAGGCTTGAGTTATAAGTTACACTTTATAGAGTGTTGACAGCCCAGAGGTGGTAGTTAGTTATGTATGTGTACAAGTAAAGCAAGAGGTGGAATCCTCTAGCTTTGATGATGGGCTACATATAGAGGTAGTGAGGCCCTTAGTTATAATAGAGTGTATTGTAGTATAAATGGCTTTGTTGGTCAGGCCAACCTGAGGAATGAGCTACTATGGGTTCAATCAATGCATAGAGAGTGGGGACCCTTAGTATAAGTAAAGAAAAAGAGCAGTAAATGGTCACAGAAAATCAATAAGTAACATGTAATTAGTGGTTCAAGTAGTTAAGACTAAAAAAAGAACTTAATGTTAGAGAATGTCAGACACAGGAATAATAAGGTTGTTGAGACCTGCCTATAAGGCATTGACTCCAACCTAGAATACTACCCTATGAAACACTAAATGATGGGCTAATATAATGAGTTTAAGATATTGTAAACATTGTCAAGAAAACCTTGTTGACAAGGTGTTGAATTTTGCATTGCAATATATGAGATCTTGTCGATAAGATCTTAGACCCTATTGACAGGATGTTATTGTAGTCTTGAAAGTAACATGAGGTAAGGCTACAAGCAGTGAGGAATATAGTAAGTGTCTAAAAAGGTGTATGACGGGCTTGTCGTACAACCCTCAAAATAAAACTAGGTTGATCTAAATATATAGCAAGTGGCACAACCTAGGTCATCTCCCTTGGAAATGAAATTCAATGCTTAATTAAGTTTCTAAGAATTAAAGGATCCTAAAAGCTACTTGATTTGGGGGTTTTTGAATGAATTAAACTAACCTAAAATGAAATTGAATCAAAATTCCTAAATTCTATCTAATTGGATGAATTATGGTTGATAATGAGTTGTGACTAGCTTTGGATTTGTCCCTTGGTATCCACTATCCTTATCCTAATCTAATTATGATTAATTCTGACCTAAGAGTTTCTAATTATGTTCATTAGCAAATGATCTTGAATAACCATTCAAGATTCAAGAGATTAGCAATTTAATATTAATTGAGACCTCAACTCTCATTAGATTTCTAATTCTTATGATTAAGATCTTTGAACACTTGAATTGATTGATTACTTGATTGATTAGCTACTGAATTAATACCCTAGGATGTTTAATTAACCAACTAAACTCCTAAGAATCCTTAAATCAAACAATTAAGCACACCAATTCTCCTAAGCATTTTATCAAACACCTTGATTGCACACTTAGAAAATTATAGGAAAATGAAAATCCAGCACTTAATTCATACAATTAATCAGCCAATATCTCTCCTAATCAATGTCTAACCAGCCATCAATCATGAACTACATCAATTTCAATCACTTACATACTCAACCAAGCATATAAAATAATAAAAATTGATATAGAAAGAGAGGAAAATAAAATGAAATTTTTAGCCAGAATTTTGATTCCAAATCTTGGATTCAAGCTTCAACTCAAGAGCTTCCTCTTAGCTAGCCTCAAGGTTGAATCAAAGCTTCATCGAGGTGGTATGGAGATGGAGGAAATGGATGGAGTGTGTTCTCTGTATGGACGAAGGGAATGGAGTGTGGGTAAAGACGGAGGTGTGGGCGAAGTGGTATGATGTGTGAATGAATGGCCTCGTGAATGAGCGTGCTAAATGACGGAATGAAGTGTTATTCATGTGCTACCCCTTGCCTCATTCTCACGTGGATTTTTTTAAGGACTTCACGTGCTCAGCTCTTCAATCCAAATGTCTGAAGCTTTCTATGTGATTATATGTAGAGAGTGGGCCCCATTTCATTTTATATTATAATTTTCCACGTTTTGCTTCCATCATGCATGCTTCTTCTTCTTTTCAAAGCATCAGAACCTGTGGCTTTTCTGCTTCTTCGTGCAGCTCATTCCAGCTCAACACTTATTCTTCCACATCGTTTCTTTCCTTTGGCCAGCTCCAAGTTCTGACTCTGCATATGTGTGTGTTTGTTGCTGTCATGTTGAGAAGTCCAGCCCATATGCATCATTTCCACGTTCAGCTCGCCTTATCCATGTTGCTTCCTCTGTTTAGTTCCTAGCCCAAGCTTCTTCTCTCGTTGCCTCTCTTTTGTTCTGCTCAGCTTCTTCACGTGTTTTTCCACATCCCATGCAGCTGCTGTACTCTTTATTCTGCTAGGTGTGTGTGTTTCTGCTCGTTTTCTTTCTCATGCTCCAGCATCTTTGTTTCTGCTCCTTACTTCTCTTCGTGTTTGCTTCATTTAATTCTCATGCAAATCCACATCATCTTCCACGTTGTCTGCTGTTCTTTCTTGCCACGAGTTAAGATCACGTTGCTGTCCAGCTCTTCAACTCGAGCTTCCTCTTATGTTCTCCATGACTTGTGGCTTTCTTCCTTTGTCAAACGTTAAAGCTGTAGCTTCAGCGTCTTTGTTCAGCTCATGACCAGCTCCTTAGCTTGTATTGCTTCTTCCTCCATTTCATCCAAGTGCTTCGTGAATGGTTCTCTTCAACTCTCCAACTCGTGGTTTCGTGTATGTTTCTTCCTCTTTTCTCAAGCTCCAGCCACGTTGCTTTCTTCTCCTCTGTTTTGAGCAACATTCAACTTCTGCTTCAGAAATCAGTGGCTTGCTCTGTTCTTCACTTCCCTCAAACAAAATTCACGTGTCATGTGCTGGATATGGGAGGTTCTTCTCTTCTTTAACCCAAATTCTCATCAAGCATCATTTGCTCATTAAAATCTACACAAAAAGCATGGAAAGTATTAAGTGGAAATATCCAAAAAATGATTTAAGATACATTTAAGCATTAAGAATTAATAATTTGCAAATTAATTCCTCAAATGTAAAAATGGCAAATTAAAATCAAATTCCACTTAATTAAATTCCTAAAGCCATATTTGGACACTAAAACGCTCAAGTTAGGAGAATTAAAACATATAAAAATCATGGTTATCAAATTCCCCCACACTTAAACCTTTGCACTCCTGGGCAAAGCTCAAAATCCAAGTTAAAAGAATGAATTTGAAACACCCAGCTAGAAGAATGGTAAGTGGAAAATGAAAATGAAAAAGGAGTGTAAGAATCACAAGCTAGAGACTAATCACAACTCTTCAACACTTCAACAATCCAAGCTAATTTCACTTGTATCAAGAATTAAGCTCCATGGCAATTTTATTTGAAAAGAATGAATTGAAATGCATAGCCTCTCATGGATTGGTGTTTACTCTCAACTTTCAAGTGTTTATGGGCAATGTGTTTCACTCAAATTACACCTATCAAAATTCACTACCATAAGCTTGTCTAGCTTCTAAATCTCCACCACTCATGCCAAATGCAATACACAAATCAAAGGACTTTATTTAGGGTTGTAATGGGGCTAAGGAAATAAAATGAATGGACATAAAAACAAGGGGAAAAAGCAAATAGATAGAACACCTTAGGACCTCAAGAGCACTCAATGACAATCTAGGATAGAAAAGAGTGTGCATTCAAGGCCTTATTTCCAACTAATACATCAACTATAAACTCAACTTAAAACACTTTTTTTCTTTTGATTTTCCATAGCTTCCTTTTCTTTTTCTTTTCTTTTTTTTTTCATTGACTTTCTTTAGCTTTCTTTTTGCTTTTCTATCTTTTCTTCTCTTTGCATTTTTTTTCTTTTTAGAACATATTCCTCAACTCTTACTATCAATGGCCTAAATTGATGCAAAGCACACATTCACCTATCTTATTTAGATGTAATGCTCCTTGAAAATTCCTAAGGCATCTTAAAACAAGGTGGGAATATATTTAATGGCTATAGGCTAACAAGAAAAGAAAACAACGTTCAGAGTGGCTAAAACAATGGATAAAATGCATGTATGGTTGGCTTTTTGGCTCTAGCTAAAATAGAAATGAATGCCTTATCATTTTCATGCATACAAATGCAAATGTGGTTTCAACAAAGAATCAGGACAAGTTCTAGAGTGAAAACAAAGATAGATGAATACACACTAGAAATGAACAATTAAGGCTCAAATCCTCACCATCTAATGGCTATCAAATAATTCATTGAAATCAAATTCATTGCCACTTCACTTGAATCAAAACACAAGATCTATCACTTGTCATGTTTAAGTGAATCCAAGCTATAATCATCTTAACTTGCAACTTTTTCAAAAAAATTTCCTAAAAATTTTTTTTTTTTATTTTAAAGGAAAAGATGGAATGGAAAAGATGGAATGAAATGACTTTCTCCCCCACACTTAAATATTGCATTGTCCTCAATGCCAGCACACAATCCAGTAAACAGATAAACAACACAATATAAAAAGTGAAAAGAGAGAATACAACCAGATCAACTTGAATCTGGAAGATCTCCAAGGTGGCTAAGATTCTCTTGTGGCTGGTTAGCAATTTATTTCCTACAAAACAAAAACAAAACAACCAGTAAGGTGGGAAAGAAAAGAAAACTAAATCCTAAACTAAAGAGAACTCTATCAAGGATTAACTAATCATAAGTATCAAAAACTAAAATTAAAACTACTTTATTCCTTCTCAATTCAAGAAATTTAAGTCTCACTACTTTAAAACATTTTGATTGGTCATTCAGTGATGACCCATAGACTTCCTCAACCATCAGTAGTCTCGGAAAGTCATTTTCAGCAAATTCAGAAATAAGAAAAGAATAAAAACCAAATCGAAAACATTTAAAACTAAAGAAAGAAAACTTAAAATCAAATTTAAACTTTGAACTCCCTAAAAATCTATCAAAACCAATGAAATCTACTTGACTCCCTTCAGTAAGAGTCGCTACATCCATAGAAAAATCTAATTGCAACTTCTCACAGTCCTTTGAATTCAAGGTGTCTGACAGTTGTTTTTCCTCTACGGGAAGAATCTGTTAATTGTTGGGAACTAGCTCACCAACCTCAGGAATCTGTTCAGGACTCTCAACAATAGAGATAATATTTTCCCTGACCAAAGAGACATCAGTAGGCTCATAATATTCTAAACAATGATCAACAGCAAAATCAAGTCTCTCACTAGTATCAACAACAGCATAAGCATCAATAGAATTTTCAACATCAGCAGTATCACTATGCATGCCCTCATCAATACTAGTATGATCAGTAGAATCAATAGCATCAAAAATTTCAGTGCAGGCAAAGGATTTTATGGATTCAGCAGACTTATCAGACTTCAGAAACTCATTTATCTCAGTATGCATATCATCACACAAGCATTTAAGAGTTAAGTCTGATTCATCAACAAGCTGTCCAACAAATTCAATATCTATATCATTTTCACCTGCTACATTTACTACTTCATCAGTCATAGCATCACATGTTAGTGAGGAATCATGATGATCAGAATATGTGAGAGACTCACTAGTCTCAATGGAAACATTAATCTGGGAGCATTCATCACATATATCAGATTCAACACACATACAATCAAGAGATGCATCCAAATCAGCTATGTCACATGGTCCAGATGGTAGACTATCCCTAAACTCAATAGATGCATCATTAATAGGCTTCTCAACCAATTCTACACCAGGAATAGCATGATCATCACATTCCAAGTCACCCCTACACCTATCTACTACCCTAGACTCAAGAGATTCATCATTAACAGGCTCAGAAATAGAATTATCACTAAGATCACAGCTAGGTGTAGACATACCAAGTGCATCAGTACACAAGGATTCATGAACATCACAAAATGTGTCAATTTTGTTCAATGAGCTACCACAATCAACCATATCAGGAGATTCAACAATAATATCCTCATCAACAACATCATCATGCAACTCAGAATCAACAACATTATATGCATTAGTAGTCATAGTGCTATCAGGCAAACTAGATTCAGTTCCAACAAATTGTAAAATATTAGAAGATGGAAGGATATTACCTAATGAATAAGACTCTTCCTCCTCTATACATTCCCTTCTAATTTGCTCTTCAGTCAATTCAATAGCACTTGAAGTTGGTTGATTCGATTGAATTCCTAAATCCTTCCTGAACATGTTGTCCATTATTTGTTGGGTTTCGAGTTGCAACTGTAGCATTTGTTGGATTTGAAGATTATAGTCCTTCAAATGCTCTAACATCCTCTCTTCCAAACTTGGTTCCCTCTGAGGCTCTTGTTGCATGTACCCCTCATGGTAATTGTAAGGATGATATTTTTGCTCTTGCATATGGTAATCAGGGTATGGCTCTTGCATGTGGAAATTATTATACGGTTCATAATGATGGTGGTAATTTGGGTGAATCTCATATGGATGGTGGTATGGTTGGTAGCTTGGTTGTTGGAATTGTTGGTATTGTTGTGCTTGTTGCTCTTGTCTTTGTCTTTCAAGAAGACCTTGAAGCATTGACATGGCATTATCCAACTTCTGAGAAATCCTATGCTCTCTACAGGGATCATAAACACCTTGATTAGAATAATATTGATCCATTTATAAGCAAGGAAAAATGAGAAGCACAATCACTTTAAGCACAAGTAAAATCACAAACGGATTATAACTAAAATTAATCAAAATCAAGAAAATAAATTTCAAATAAAGCTAAGACTTACTTAAATATGAAAAACACTCCTAAACAGAGGTTAGTCACACAAAACAAAGTCACAAAAAATAAAGAAAATAATTCTAGAAAAATTGAAAAAATCCTAAAAAATTTGAGAAAATACTAAAAAATTCAGAAAAGTGCCTCAAACGTTAGAATTCGGCCAAAAAATGGTGCAACTAATAGCTTTGCTATTACTTTTGCTCAAAACACCCAAAAACCTTGAAAAACAAAGTATGAGAATTTTCTGGGCACTTTGAACGAAAATTCCAGCAAGCACTCAAATTAATATGCAACACTGAAATTACCCGATTCCAAGTTCGAAACAGAACAAAAATCAAATCAAAATAGAACCAAAACAAAGATAAAATAGAACAAAAACACTTAGAAAACTTTCTCAAACAATTGAGACTCCAAATCCCCCGCAACGGCGCCAAATTTTGACGGGCTTGTCGTACAACCCTCAAAATAAAACTAGGTTGATCTAAATATATAGCAAGTGGCACAACCTAGGTCATCTCCCTTGGAAATGAAATTCAATGCTTAATTAAGTTTCTAAGTATTAAAGGATCCTAAAAGCTACTTGATTTGGGGGTTTTTGAATGAATTAAACTAACCTAAAATGAAATTGAATCAAAATTCCTAAATTTTATCTAATTGGATGAATTATGGTTGATAATGAGTTGCGACTAGCTTTGGATTTGTCCCTTGGTATCCACTATCCTTATCCTAATCTAATTATGATTAATTCTGACCTAAGAGTTTCTAATTATGTTCATTAGCAAATGATCTTGAATAACCATTCAAGATTCAAGAGATTAGCAATTTAATGTTAATTGAGACCTCAACTCTCATTAGATTTCTAATTCTTGTGATTAAGATCTTTGAACACTTGAATTGATTGATTACTTGATTGATTAGCTACTGAATTAATACCCTAAGATGTTTAATTAACCAACTAAACTCCTAAGAATCCTTAAATCAAACAATTAAGCACACCAATTCTCCTAAGCATTTTATCAAACACCTTGATTGCACACTTAGAAAATTATAGGAAAATGAAAATCCAGCACTTAATTCATACAATTAATCAGCCAATATCTCTCCTAATCAATGTCTAACCAGCCATCAATCATGAACTACATCAATTTCAATCACTTACATACTCAACCAAGCATATAAAATAATAAAAATTGATATAGAAAGAGAGGAAAATAAAATGAAATTTTTAGCCAGAATTCTGATTCCAAATCTTGGATTCAAGCTTCAACTCAAGAGCTTCCTCTTAGCTAGCCTCAAGGTTGAATCAAAGCTTCATCGAGGTGGTATGGAGATGGAGGAAATGGATGGAGTGTGTTCTCTGTATGGACGAAGGGAATGGAGTGTGGGTAAAGACGGAGGTGTGGGCGAAGTGGTATGATGTGTGAATGAATGGCCTCGTGAATGAGCGTGCTAAATGACGGAATGAAGTGTTATTCACGTGCTACCCCTTGCCTCATTCTCACGTGGATTTTTTTAAGGACTTCACGTGCTCAGCTCTTTAATCCAAATGTCTGAAGCTTTCTATGTGATTATATGTAGAGAGTGGGCCCCATTTCATTTTATATTATAATTTTCCATGTTTTGCTTCCATCATGCATGCTTCTTCTTCTTTTCAAAGCATCAGAACTTGTGGCTTTTCTGCTTCTTCGTGCAGCTCATTCCAGCTCAACACTTATTCTTCCACATCGTTTCTTTCCTTCGGCCAGCTCCAAGTTCTGACTCTGCATATGTGTGTGTTTGTTGCTGTCATGTTGAGAAGTCCAGCCCATATGCATCATTTCCACATTCAGCTCGCCTTATCCATGTTGCTTCCTCTATTTAGTTCCTAGCCCAAGCTTCTTCTCTCGTTGCCTCTCTTTTGTTCTGCTCAGCTTCTTCACGTGTTTTTCCACATCCCATGCAGCTGCTGTACTCTTTATTCTGCTAGGTGCGTGTGTTTCTGCTCGTTTTCTTTCTCATGCTCCAGCATCTTCGTTTCTGCTCCTTACTTCTCTTCGTGTTTGCTTCATTTAATTCTCATGCAAATCCACATCATCTTCCACGTTGTCTGCTGTTCTTTCTTGCCACGAGTTAAGATCACGTTGCTGTCCAGCTCTTCAACTCGAGCTTCCTCTTATGTTCTCCATGACTTGTGGCTTTCTTCTTTTGTCAAACGTTAAAGCTGTAGCTTCAGCGTCTTTGTTCAGCTCATGACCAGCTCCTTAGCTTGTATTGCTTCTTCCTCCATTTCATCCAAGTGCTTCGTGAATGGTTCTCTTCAACTCTCCAACTCGTGGTTTCGTGTATGTTTCTTCCTCTTTTCTCAAGCTCCAGCCACGTTGCTTTCTTCTCCTCTGTTTTGAGCAACATTCAACTTCTGCTTCAGAAATCAGTGGCTTGCTCTGTTCTTCACTTCCCTCAAACAAAATTCACGTGTCATGTGCTGGATATGGGAGGTTCTTCTCTTCTTTAACCCAAATTCTCATCAAGCATCATTTGCTCATTAAAATCTACACAAAAAGCATGGAAAGTATTAAGTGGAAATATCCAAAAAATGATTTAAGATACATTTAAGCATTAAGAATTAATAATTTGCAAATTAATTCCTCAAATGTAAAAATGGCAAATTAAAATCAAATTCCACTTAATTAAATTCCTAAAGCCATATTTGGACACTAAAACGCTCAAGTTAGGAGAATTAAAACATATAAAAATCATGGTTATCAGTGTACCTTATAGGTAACACCTAAAGATGAGTATGATTAGCCCAATGATAGAGGCTCAAAGAGAATGAGAATAGTTTAGAAAGTACTAAGTCATCATAAGCCTATATGAGTTAATGGGGCTTATTGTAAGCTACAGGTCTGATGAGATAGATAGCCTAGGCTAGGTATAAGCTGAAGCCTAAGGGAAGTGACCAGTAGCATCGTCCAGGTGAGATGCGTAGAAGAAAACATAGTGTAAAAGGAGAAATTAATTTGATTGAAAGCTTAGTGAAAGTTCTCTCTAGATCAAGAAAGGGAAAATAAGACATCCTGAGTTAAGGAAGCCATTTAGTAGTGGTTAGCAAATCTCCTTAGATAGACCCCCTGAATTGTAAAGTATAGTAATAAGGGAAGCAAGGAAGAATTGAGAAGCTAGTTCACATAAGAGATGCCTTCGCTTTAGTAATGACTAAATGAATAGACTGAACATAGAAAAGTAAACAGATAGGGGTCCAATAGTTAGTCAGACGAGCTTTCTAATATAAGAATAATGTAAGGTTGAGGCACATGAGTAATTATAGCACATAATGGAGCATAAGTCTTTTAGTAAGGTAGAATCTAGACATTGAGAGTACGTGTCCTGGATTGGGTTAGAAAAACCCTAAAATCAGTACATTGTGCTTCTAAGCATGAGACTAAAGAGGTGAATAGAGAGAAAGCCTAGCTCTGATATGAACATAGAAACAAGCTGAGATAAACAATTAGTGCCTTAGTACCCTTAGGGAAGCTTGAGGGAGCTAGAGATTGCCTAAGAAGTCGAGTCTTGCATTATGCAGAGAAAGAGTGTACGCTAAGAGCACCATAGAATGTAATTCCTAGGATTACATAAAATATAATTTTTCTTACAAAGGGACAGTCTAGTTAAGAGCAAAGTAAGAGTATAAGAGAAAGTAGACCCCCTTGATGTTATAAAGAGTAAACAAGTAGAGGAACCCAGGGAAAATGCAGGTGCTCTTGAGCGTAAAGGAACATGAATTAGCAAGAGGGATAGTCAGTAGTAGAGCATTCTTTTACCTAAGTAAAAGGATAACAAAGGTAAAAAGAGAGAGAATATATGATGGTGTTCAAGCTGAGGACATAATAGATTAAGAATAATTATCATGTTGATATGCTTGAGTACTTGACAAAGCACACTTGTCCTTGGCATAGATGCCTTTTTAGTATAATAGTGCCCACAATAAAAATAGTCGGGCAATATAAGATGACCTCAGCATGAAGTAGAGGAAGAGTCCTATTTTCCTCAAGTATTTTATGAAAATAAGATAGATAAAGAAAAGTAAGAGAGGAATACTTTAGATTATTGGGAAACTTGTAATATACTGGTGATAGTAGCTTTAAGTTCAGTCATAAGGTGCCTGTGTATTAGTGTTGGATGTTATGGTTTGCTTGTAACAATGGTTACATGATATTGGGTTTGGCTAACTTAGTAACAATGTGACTTGAGTGCATAGCAAATAATGGCATCAATAATAAAAAGTGTCCCAATAATCGAAGAGTATTCTAATTGGTTAAATCAACAGATAAGCTAAAGAAAGATAAATAAAGGATTCTAATAGTATCGAAATGATAAGAAAAGTATGCAAAAAGGAATCTCCTGTAAAGAATAATAATGTAAAAGAGAATATGCTAATAGTAAAAATATTTAGATTCAGATAACACGAGTTCAGTATACATAACCTAAGTCCCTTTTAGTATATATATAAACAAATGAGAAGGGACCAGTGTATAACCTAACCTCTATCCTGTGAGAGATGGTAGGCACACTTAGTACGTGAGATGCCCTAGTGCTAAAGACACTCCAGAGTAAAATATAGGCATAATCAGAAATTGTAGGATATTAGAGGAAAGATAGAATGAGTACAAATAAAGCAAGGTAAGTCAATAGAGTAAAGGAAGAAAGCCTAAGTAAAAACAGCTGAAGTAGGAGCTTAAGGATCCCATAAGGAGTAGTAAAGGAAAGTTAAAATACTCTTGAGTATTAGCATGATGGGAACATAGAAAATTAGATGATACAGAACCCACTTCACATAAAGAGCATGAGAGATATCTGAGTTGAGCCTTAGAAATTATAAGTGACAGTTACCAAACTTAGTGAGCATATATTTTTATTTTCAGATATAGTGATCTTTGACTTTGACGTCTCTCAAAGATGGATTATAGTAGATCTTAGCATAGTATAACGGGTTGCAGTAGACCCTAACTGGGCTCTAAGAGGTCACAGTAGACCTAAGGGTCACAGTAGATCCCATAGAGTTACAGAGAGCCCACAGTTACAGCATGATAATTCTCTGGTGAGATGATAGTTTGAAATAGTTTTTATAGAGTAGTAGTTTTAGAGACCAGTACAGATTTAGTTAGCTTTTGTCTCAGAGACTAGAGATCTCCTAGATCTGGTAGAGTATTGCTATTAGAAATAGTAAGACTATACTCAGATAGTTAAACTACTGACTATACCTTTGCTAGATGAGCGCAGCATGTGGGATAAAGAAAGCTAGAAAGTAGCTTTCCTGAACTAAAGACAGATGAACCACTACCTAGTAGATGTTAGCCCTGATTGAGGGATAGAGAGATCCCTATATGCTAGACAATGAATTTAGAAAAGAGTCAAGTGCAATTTTTAAATGAGGTAAGTGGTATAGTATGTCTCCAGTGATCAAGACTGTGAGTATAGTTAGCATCCCACCAGAATTTGGTAATATTTAGTGGTAGTTGCTCTTTGATGCTAGTATGAAAGAATAAGTTATGCTAACTAGTGTTGAGATGAGGGACTATAAAATGCCCACTCGTAAGTGAGCAAAAAGAGTAATGAAAAGTCCCAACCTACAAAAGTAAATATGTTAGTAAACAGAGAAACTGGGATCATTAAAAGTGGAAACTCCTTGAATGAGCTATAATCCTAATGAGTAATTAAATGTAAGGCCTATGATAGAAAGGAATGTGAATTATGATTATAGGATGAGTTAGTAAGAAAGAACACAGAGATAAATAGTAGACAATATATTTAAATAAGTAAGTAGATAGACAAAATTTTCTAATGTATGTAATGATCAAAGAAAGATAATGAGACCTTATAAGAAGCCCTTAAGAAAGAACATGGGAGATTTGATACTAAATAAATTACCTCCCGAGATATATAAATAAATGAATCCACTGAGAAGAATGTTAAACCCTACAAATGGGTTAAGACTAATCTAATATGATTAGTAAGCTTTCCCAAGATAGGACTTCAAAGTTAGAAACTTCTTTCCCTTATGAGAAGAGCTAGCATGTACTCTATAACAATAGAGCCCTCATTAAGAGCTAATAATGAAAATTCCCTGACTGAGAGAAACTTAAAAGAGTGAAATTGCTGAGAGAAGCATACAAAGCCAAGAGGAAGGAAAAGAAAGGAGCAGTTAGCCAAAAATAAAAGAGTAAGAGGAAGATGTACCCCTAAATTTCGAGGACAAAATTTATTTAAAGGGGGAGAAATATAATATCCAACTCCTCGAAAATATGAGAAAAGGTGAGAAACATAACGTATAGTTTTTCTGTAAACACATGAAATTCACCGATGCAAAAAGAAGTCCACTAGATAGAGTGATTTGAGGTCCAATAAAATTAGAATAATATTCAAGACCTTAAAAAATGTTGAGTCAAGGCCAGAGGTGCCCTGAAAATGGAGCCAAACTAGCTAGATAGATTTTAGCGAAAATGCAACGAAACGTAATGGTATTTTTGTAATTTTTGGTGATTTTTTGAATACTTATAGGAAGGCTTTTTAAATGGAAAATTTAAGTTCTTGGGTGCTCTCAGAGGCCCTAAAAATCATAGAAAGCCTCAGGATAATTAAAGCACCTCTGGTAGATGATTTCCAACGGTGGTGAGCCCAAACTTTGACTGATTTGTTCAGAAAAGTTTTAGTTCCAAATTGAGTGATTCCAAAGGCATTTTATGAGATTGAGAAGCTAAATTTTATGATGGACAAGACAGTTCTCAAAAAGGAGTTAAAAGAAATTCGAAACAAAAATGCCAAGAACCAAGGGCAAAATTAAAATTTTTGAAAAAGAAGCTTCAAGAAACTCCTTTTAATTACACGCCTGACGGTTGTGTCACACAACCTCAAAATAAAACTAGGTTGAAAAATATATAGCTAGTGGTACAGCCTAAGTCATCTCCCTTGAAAATAGAATTCAATGTTTAATTTGGTTTTCTAAGCGTTAAAGGATCCTTGAACTACCTAATTTAGGGGGGTTTTGGATCTAATTAAACTAATTCAAATGAAATTGAAGTAAAATTCCTAATTGCTACTTAATTGCATGAACTAATGGTTGAATGTTAGACATGTGACTAGCTTTGGATTCGTCCCTTGGTATCCACTATCATTATCCTAACTCAATTGTAATTAATTCTGGTCTAAGCATCCCTAATTGTGTCCATGGCAATTGTATCTTGAGTTACCATGCAAGAATCAAGAGATTAACAATCTAATGTTGAATTGAAACCTCAATCCTACATCAAATCTTCAATTCTTGTCTTTAAGATTAATGAACACTCAATTTGATTGATTAATTAATTAATTAGCCTTTAAATCATCACTCTAAAATGTTTACTTAACTAATTAAACTCTAAGGAATTCTCAAATCAAACAACCAAGCACACAATCTCACTCATGTATTTCATCGAACATCTTGATGGCATACATGGAAAATTAGAGAATAATGAAAAATCTAGTGTTTAATCTAATCAATTAATCAACAAAAAGGTTTCCTAATTAGTGTCTAACCAGCCACTAATTACAATTATACAAATTCCCAATCAAATATATCTTAACCAAGCATGTATAAGGAAAAAAAAGTGTAGGAAAGTAGGAAATTCTTAGCCAAAATTCCTCTAATATCTCCATTAATTCAAGCTTCTGCAAGGATCTTCTCCTAGCTAGCCACAATCTATGATTAAGCTCTCATTGGATGGATGGATGGAAGTAAGAAAAACGGAAGATGAATGGCTACAGATGAAGACGATGGACGCTCGAGTGTATTGCGAATGGAGTGTCTAGATATGATGATGGAATCCCCCCTCTGTATGTGGCTAAATGGATGCCCTTCTCATATGTTTTCTTTAATAGTTTCACGTGTTCCCTTTTATGCCAATTGCCTACAGCTTCTTTTATGTATGTATAAGGGTGGGTCCTGCTTTATTTCTTTTATAATATTCCACATGCTACTCCAGAATCTACTCCTGCATTCATTTAATCTCTTCCAATCCAAAACATCATCCACATTTCTTTTCTCTTATGTTGCCTACGTGTTCTCTTCATAATCAGATTCTATTCACAGGCTTCTTCATTTACCACGTGTTTTCTTTCTTTACCTTGTGCTTCCCACGTCATTTTCCTCTCTAAACTTCAGCTCATGCTTCATTGCGTGTTCTTTCTCCCGTTCCACATCAAAATCTTGCTAACCTATAGTTGGTTCTTTTACTTACGTGGTACTTAACTCGAGAGTGCTTCATGCATGGTTCTGTGGCTTCTTTTCTTGATTCATTCATTGCCCAGCTTCTTCATCACGAATGAATCATGTGTTGCGTGCTGATGCTCCCTTTTCTTTTTCTTCTACACAAAACTGTGGCTTCTTCATGCTATTCTTCTCCTTTGTTTCCACTGGTTCTTCATCCGCTCGTAGCTTGCATGCTTTATGTTTTCTCTATTAGCCAAGCACGAAGCTTCTCTTTCTCTTTCCCACTTAAACCATCGCTTGCATGCTTCATTTTTTACTCATATGACTTTTCCTCCCGTTCTGCCCCTGCATGTGTGTGTATTTGAGCTTCTTTTATTTCTTCCCACTTGACTGCTCCCTCTTCACATTCTGCTTTCAGCTTATGCCTCCTTTCAAGTTTCTTTTCATCTCTTATTACTCAATGCATTATTATTCAGCCAACTCCCTTCTTTGCATTGTTATTTATGTTAGTCTCCCTCACCATATGGCTTGTCTCTTTCTTTTCTTTCCCTCCGTCTTCCTCCCACACACACACTCTGCCTCTTCTTCTAGCTTTATGAGCTTTTTCTCTTCTCAAGCCTTCTTCTTCTCCATGTGCACATGTTTTTATGTGTATCTTAGCTTCATGCAACTCCTTAGCTAGAACCCATGGCTATTCTTCTCTGTTTCTCCCTCGAACAAAACATGATGATTTGATGGGTTGCTATGTGGAATGTGTGTTTTTGTGTTACTGCAACATAGAGCATGGTTCAATGTGGGAGTTGTGTAGCATGATTCATCCATTCTTTCATCAATATGAGAGATGATTTGCCCAAAATATGTATAAAAACAAAGGAGAAAAATTTATAAAATTCATTTAAAATGATTTATGCATTTAAAATGAATTATTTTGCAGTTTAATTCCTAAATGGAAAAATGGCTACTAAAATCAATTATTCACCTAAGTAAATCCCTAAAGCCATATTTGATAATTAAAATGCTTAAGTTAAGGACAATAAAATATATAAAAAATTATGGTTATCAAATTCCCCCATACTTAAACCTTTACACTGTTAGGCAAAACTCAAAATCCAAAGAACGATGAATGGAATGGCAAGCGAAGAATGGAAAAGAAAAATGAAAGCAAAAATCACAAGCTAAGGACTAATCACAACTCTTCAACACTTCAACAATCAAAGTTAATTTCATTTGCATCAAGAAATTAGTTCTATTGCAATTTCATTTGAAAAGAATGAATTGAAATGCATAGCCTCTTACATGGATTAGTGTTTACTCTCAACTCTCAAGTGTTTAGGGCAATGTGTATCACTCAAGTTCCACCTATCAAAGTTCACTACCATAAGCTTGTCAAGCTTTTAAATCTCCACCACCCATGCCGAATGCAATGCACAAATCAATAGAACTTTATTCAGGGTTGTAATGGGGCTAAGGAGATGAAATGAATGGATATAAAAATAATGGGAAAACAAACAATAAATGGAACACCTTAGGATCTCAAGAGCAATAAAATGAGACCTAAGATAGGGAAGAATGTGTTTTTAGGCCTTATTTTCATCTAAGAATAGTAAATGTGAATAGAATTCAAACACTACTTTGTTTAGATTTTCTAACGTTTCCTTTTCTCTCTTTTTTTTTTTTTAATTTTCATTTTTTTCTCTTTTCATTACTTTTCTTTAGCTTTTCTATTGCTTTTCCATCTATTATATTCTTTCTTTTTTTTTTACAACAATTTCCTCAACCTTTAATAATAATGGCCTAAATGGATGCAAAGCACATATTCACTCATCCTAAACAAGTGTAATGCTCCTTGAAGTCTTTAAGGTATCTTAAAATAAGGTGGGTTTAACTTTTTTACTTTTCATGGTTATAGGTCAACAAGAAAAGAAAATCAAGGTCCAAAGTGGCTAAACAATGGAAAAAGTGCATGTCAAGGTTGGCTTTTTAGCTATCTAGCTATAAAAGAAGTGAATGCCTTGTCACTTTCATGCATGCAAATGCAAATATAGCCTCAACAAAGAATCAAGACAAAATCTAGAGTGAAAGCAAAGATAGATAAATACACACTAGAAATGAACAGATACGACTCAATTTCTCACCAGCAAATGGCTATCAAATAATTCATTCAAATCTAATTCATTGCCACTTCACTTGAATCAAAACACAAGATCCATTACTTATCATGTCTAAGTGAATCCAAGCTATAATCATCTCAACTTGCAAATTTCATAGAAAAATTGAAAAAATCACACTATTTCTCAAAATTTTTCTAAAAAATTTTAGTTTTTGTTTAAACAAAGAGAAAATTAAATGCAAAAAGAAGATGAAATGGAATGGCTCTCCCCCCACACTTAAATATTGCATTGTCCTCAATGCCAACACACAATCCAGTCAACAGATAAATAGCACAATATAAAGAGAGTGGAAGGAAAGTATACAACCAGATGAACTTGAAGTGAAGATCTCAAGGGTGGCTCAGATTCCCTTTATACCTAGTTAGCAACCTTTATTACCTACAAAGTAGAAACAAAATGAACAGTAATGCGAAAAAGAAAACTACATCCTAAACTAAAAAGAATTCTATCAAAGACTAACTAATCATAAGTATCAAAAACCAGAATTAAAACAACTTTATTCCTTTTTAATTCAACAAATTTAAGTCTAACCACTTTAAAGCATTTTGATTGATCATGCAATGTTGATTCATGGACTTCCTTAACCATTAGTAGCCTTGGAAATTCAGATTCAACATTTTCAAAAGCAATAAAAGAAGGAAAATCAAATTTAGGAAATTTAAAGCTAAAGAAAGAAAATTTAAAATTAATTTTAAAAACACTATACTCTAGACTTGCTAAATATCAATCAAAACTAATAAAATCTACTGGACTCTCATCAGTAAGGGTCATTACATCAACAAAAAAGTTAAATTGCAACTTCTCACAGTCCTTTAAGTTAGTGTCCTTCAACATATCTAGTAGTTGTTTTATCTCAGTTGGGAGAGTATGTGGCTTGTTAGGAACTACTTCACTAACTTCATGAATCTGTTCATGACTCTTATCAAAAGAAATAGTATCTTCCCTAACCAAAGAGACATCAATAGGCTTACAAAATTTTAAACAATGATCAACAACTAAATCCAGTCTCTTACTAGTATCAACAATAGCACAAGGATCAGTAGGATTTTTAATATCAGCACTATCTCTATGCATGCTCTCATCAATACTAGTATGATCAGTAGAATCAATCTCATTAACAATTTTAGTGCAAACACAGGAATTCATGGATTCAACAGACTTATCAGACTTCAGAAACTCATTAATCTCAATACACATAGGATGTGTATGCATATCATCACATAAGCATTTCAAAGTAGAGTCTAATTCATTAATAACAAGCTGTACAACAATTTCACTATCCATATCATCATTGCATGCTAAATTCACTGTTTCATCAGTCACATCATCACATACCAAGTCACCCCCACACTTATCTACTACCCTAGACTTAAGAGGATCATCACCAATTGGCTCAAAAATGAATTCATTGTTATGATCACAACTAGGTGTAGAAATACCAAGTGCGTCAGTACACAAGGATTCATGAACATCAACAATTGTATCATCTTTGGTCAATGAATTACCACAATCAACCAAATCAGGAGATTCAACAACAATTTCCTCATCTACATCATCATTGTGCAATTTAGAATCATCATAATCATATACATTTGTAGTCACAAAGCTATCAAGTATACTAGAATCAGTTCTAAAAAATTACAATGTATTAGAAGATGGAAGGATATTACCCAATGAATAAGATTCTTCCTCCTCTATACATTCTCTTCTAATTTGCTCTTCAGTCAATTCAATAGCACTTGAAGTCGATTGATTTATGTGAACTCCCAAATCCTTCATGAGGTTGTCAATCATCTATTGATTTTGAAGATGCAACTGTTCAGTTTCCAGTTGGAGTTAAAGATTGTAAGCGTCCATTTGTTGCATCCTCCTTTCTTCCTAACTTGGTTAGGCTCTTGTTGCATGTACCCCTCATGATAGTTTTAATTGTGATACTTTGGCTCTTGCACATTGTAATTGTGGTATGGCTCATAATGATGGTGGTAATTGGGGTGAATCTCATATGGATGATAGTATGGTTGGTAGCGTGGTGGCTGGAATTATTAGTATTGTTGGCTTTGTTGTGCTTGTCTTTGTCGTTCAAGAATACCACGGCATATTGAAATAGCATCATCCAACTTCTGAGAAATCCTATCATTTGCATAAGAATCATAGACACCTTGATTAAAATAATAATATGGATCCATTTCAGATAAAGAATATGAGAAGTTTAATCACTTTAGCATAAAATAAATTAGTAACAAACTATAACTAAAATTAACTCAAAATCAAGAAAATAAAAATCCAATGAAGCTAAGACTTACCTAACAATAAAAAACACTCTAAAACAAAGATTAATCACACAAAATAAACTCACAAAATATAAAGAAATTAAATCTAGAAAAATTGAAAAATTCCTAAAAAATTCAAGAAAATACTTAAAAAATTAGAAAAAGTGCCTAAAACAATGGAATTTGGCCAAAAAATGGTTCACCAAATAGCTTTGCCATTATTTTTGCTCAAAACACCAAAAAAACCTTAGAAAACAAAGTTTGAGCATTTTCTAGGCACCTCAAACAAAAATTCCAGCAAGTGGATCAATTAATTCAAGCAACCAAAATGTCCAAAATTCAAGCTTAAAATAGAATGAAAACCAAACAAAAATAGAGTAAAAACACTTAGAAATCCTTTTCAAATAATTAAGAATCCAATTCCCCAACAACGGCGCCAAATTTTGATGGTTGTGTCGCGCAATCTCAAAATAAAACTAGGTTGAAAAATATATAACTAGTGGTGCAACCTAGGTCATCTCTCTTAGAAATAGAATTCAATATTCAATTGGGTTTTCTAAGTGTTAAAGGACCCTAGAATTACCTAATTTAGGGGGGTTTTGGATCTAATTAAACTAATTAAAATGAAATTGAAGTAAAATTCCTAATTGCTAATTAATTACATGAACTAATAGTTGAATGTTAGACATATGACTAGCTTTAGATTCGTCCTTTAGTATCCACTATCATTATCCTAACTCAATTATAATTAATTCTAGTCTAAGCATCCTTAATTGTGTCCATGGGAAATGTATCTTGAGTTACCATGCAAGAATCAAGAGATTAACAATCTAATGTTGAATTAAAACCTCAATCCTGCATTAAATTGTCAATTTTTGTCTTTAAGATCAATAAACACTCAATTTGATTGATTAATCGATTAATTAGCCTCTAAATCATCACCCTAAAATGTTTAATTAACCAATTAAACTCCAAAGAATTCTCAAATCAAACAACCAAGCACACAATCTCATTCATGCATTTCATCAAACACCTTGATGGCATACATTGGAAATTAGAGAATAATGAAAAATTCAATGTTTAATCCAATCAATTAATCAACAAAAAGGTGTCCTAATTAGTGTCTAACCAGCCACTAATTATAATTACATAAATTCCTAATCAAATACATCTTAACCAAGCATGTACAAGAAAAAAAAAAGTGTAGGAAAGTAGGAAATTCTTAGCCAAAATTCCTTTAATATCTCCATGGATTCAAGCTTCGCCAAGGGCCTTCTCCTAGCTAGCCACAATTTGCGATTAAGCTCTCATTAGATGGATGGATAGAAGTGAGAAAAATAGAGAAGGAATGGCTACGGATGAAGGGGATGGACGCTCGAGTGTATTGCGGATGGAGTGTCTGGATATGATGATGGAATCCCACCTGTGTGTGTGGCTGAATGGATACCCTTCTCACGTGTTTTTTTTTAATTGTTTCACATGCTCCCTTTTATGCCAATTGCCTGCAGCTTCCTTTATGTGTGTATAAATGTGGGTCCTGCTTTATTTCTTCTATAATATTTCACGTGCTGCTCCAGAATCTGCTCATGCATTCATTTAATCTTTTCCAATCCAGAACATTATCCATGTTTCTTTTCTCTTGTGTTGCTTATATGGTCTCTTCATAATTAGATTCTGCTTATAGGCTTCTTTCTTTACCATATGTTTTCTTTCTTTGCCTTGTGCTTCCCATGTCATTTTCCTCTCTAAACTCTAGCTCATGCTTCCTCGTATGTTCTTTCTCCCATTCCATGTCAAAATCTTACTAACTTATAGCTGGTTCTCTTGCTTACATACTACTCAACTCGAGAGTGATTCATGCATGGTTTTGTGGCTTCTCTTCTTGCTTCATTCATTCCTCAGCTTCTTCAACACGAATGAATCATGTATTGCATGCTGGTGCTTCCTTCTCTTTCTCTTCTACACAAAACTATGGCTTCTTCATGCTATTCTTCTCCTCTATTTCTGCTAGTTCTTCATTTACCCGTAGCTTACATGCTTCATGTTTTCTCCATCAACCAAGCACAAAGCTTCTTTTCACTTTTCCCACTTAAACCATAGCTTGCATGCTTCGTGTTTTACTCATATTACTTTTCCTCTTGTTTTGCCTCTACATGTGTGTGCATTTGAGCTTCTTTTATTTCTTCCCACTTGACTGCCCCCTCTTCACGTTCTGCTTTCAGCTCATGCCTCCTTTCAAGTTTCTTTTCATCTATTATTGCTCAACGCATTACTATTTAGCTAACTCCCTTCTTTGCATAGTTATTTATGTTGGTCTCCCTCACCACGTGGCTTGTCTCTTTCTTTTTTTTCCTTTCTTCTTCCTCCCACACACACACACACTCTGCCTCTTCTTCTAGCTTCATGAGCTTTCTCTCCTCTCAAGCCTTCTTTTTCTCCACGTGCATATGCTTTTGTGTGTATCTTAGCTTTATGCAACTCCTTAGCTAGAACCAGTGGCTATTCTTCTCTGTTTCTCCCTTAAATAGAACATGATGATTTGATGCATTGCTATGTGGAATGTGTGTTTTTGTGTTGCTACAACATGGAGCATAGTTTAACGTGGGAGTTGTGTAGCATGATTCATCCATTCCTTCATCAACATGAGTGATTTACCCAAAATATGCATAAAAACAAAAGAAAAAAATTCAAAAAATTCATTTTAAATGATTTATGCATTTAAAATCAATTATTTTGCAGTTTAATTCCTAAAGTGCAAAAATAGCTACTAAAATCAATTATCCACCTAAGTAAATCCCTAAAGCCATATTTGGTCATTAAAATGCTTAAGTTAAGGACAATAAAATATATAAAAAAACCATGGTTATCAATGCCTTTCTTCACTCCCTCTTAGAGCTGACTTTATTTCTTCCCAAGAACAGAAGTGAGAGCAAGGGTGATAGGCGCACAGGAGGAGGCAAGAGGAAGAGGAAAAATAAGGCAAGAAAGGTATGAAAATCTTAGTTTTTCAAGCACTTTCCTTCACTAAACTCCTTCTCCTCCTTCCCCTCTTCCTTTCCATGGTTTTATTGAGGCTTTTGTTGCAATTTTGAGGTCAGACCAGAGGGGGAAAATTCATATTTGAGTAGGAGAGTTAGAAGAAAAGGGAATGCATTCAAGAAAAGCTTGAAATCAAGGTAAAATTCATAGTTTCCATGCTTCACTTTTCTTATTATTCTTGTGTGCATTTCATCCTCCTTATAGCCAACTAAGGGGAGAGTGATTTTGGGCAAAACCAAGAATGAATCATATGAATTAAGGTGTGGGAATTTAGAATATGTAAAGAAAATTAAGTAAAAGCTATTGATTTTTAAGATAGCAAAGTTAGGGTTTCAAGTGCTCCACCAAAAATTTGATTTGATACAATAATTTCTAGGCTTAAATGAGTGTTTGGATAAGTTCTTGAGATCCCTAGAAGGCTCTTCATATACATCTTCCATCAAGAAAACAAAGTAAGCTCACTTGGTGCTCACATGCTCCATAGCCACTGCCTAGAGAGGTTGGAGTACCTATGAGTAGTTTTAATTTGTTTCAAGCTTATTTTTGAGTCATATATGATGGAAGAGGATGAGAGGAAGCCTTGAAAAATTTTAGAAGCCGTGAATAGTGAGATGGTATCACAAGTTCCATATTATGGCTTAAAGAAACAACATCCAGCTAGGCTCCTTGATTTGATTGTGTGATGACTCCAAAAGACTTAAAATGAGTCAAGAATCATAAATAAATGAAGACAATGGAGCAAAGATCATGTTTCCATAGGGTTACTTCAATAAGTGCATTATGGAACCATAAAGGAGCCATATGAACTACTTAGCTTTTCTAATGAATGTGTAGTTCTAGAAATTGGTTCAAGAGTGTAATTGGCTTCCATATGATGTGTCTAGGCCAAGAGAAACAAGTCCACCTTCTTGTGCATGGGTGGCTGAGGAAGAGCAATCAAATTTAGGAAGAAAAGTATGCTTGTGTGATAAAGGTAGATCTCTCTTCTTTTTCTCATGCATGGATGAATGTTTGCCTTATCTTTGAATATGTGTATGTGTGTTTTAAGCCATGAAAAGTGTTATAGCATGTGCATATGTATTATGGTACCATGATGTGATATTATGTTTTCAAATGATGTTTTATATGCTTGCCTTGGTTTGCTTGAGTGTAGAGAAGCCAAGAACCTTCTAGCCATGGTGAAGATGAGCCAAGAACCCTTAAGAATGGTTAAGACAATGATTAGAGTCTCCTAAGAGTAAGGCTTAGTTTAAGGCCTTTAAGAAAAGGGTGAGGCAAGTCCAATAACCTTGAAGAGAATGGATGAGTCTAATCCACTCACATGGCAAGCCTATGTATGCTTTGTATGATTTGTTCAAATGCCAAGAATACTTTTTGAATGATCACATACCCCATGATAGTCATGCATGCATTTTTAGACTTGGTTTATCATTTTTTATGTGTGATTGAAAAGGAAAAGAGCTATTAGGATTCCTAGAATCTCATTTCTTCCTTCCTACATATCTAACATGTCTAGGTAGACCAAGTGAGCCAAGGAATGGAAGCCACCAAGCCTAGGAAAAGAAGATTGACAACCAAGTATATGAAAATATAAAATTGTAGCCATATGAGTGGCATATGATGTAATCCTTCATTTTATGTGTTATATGACCTTATGAACACATCTAAATATGTAAATGTATTATGTATGAATGAGATTTAGTGCAATATGCATGATATAGCATGATTTGGGTATGAAATGGCAAGACTTGACATATGCATTCTTGTGTATAGCTTGGGGTGGATGTGCAAGTTTGAGAAATCTGGATTTGTGCACCTTTCAAACAAGTTTATTAGACCATTTTGGTACTTTTCCACATACTCAAGTGGCCATAGTTGTCTTAGAAGCAATTGTGAACCATTTGAGACCCTTACATGACACAAAATGAGTCATTTTGCAACCCAATGTCAAGATCTAACCAAATGAACGAATTTGCCTATGAAATTTGGCATGTATATCTCACTCAAAGCTTTTTGGAAAGCTAAAGATGAGATTATTTAGAGCTTTATGGAATTAATTATGATTTTTCAAAATTGACATTTTTCTGCTGAACTGATGCAGATACTATTCATTTGGTCAATTACTTGGGCTATGTCATTCAAGGACAAATGGTGTCTAATGCTCATGAAAGTTTACAAGCATAAACTAGACATAATAAGATTTCTATGGCCACCAAGATCACCCCAAATGGATATCTGAACAGGGAGATATGAATTTTTGAAGTTGAAGGATAGTACTAATAATGACAGAAGACCTCTAGTACTGTTCCATCAATTTTCTGTGGCTAGCATCTTTTTTGTGTTCTAGATTTATTTTTATCATGAAATAGACATCTTTAGATTTCTAGAATGGTAAAGTGTGCTTGATTTTGAGTTTTTTAGAATTAGTTATGATTTTTCAAAATTCATGTTAGAATTCTGCAATTCCAACCCGAAGTTACACACTATATTTTTATGTATCCACTTCCTTTGCTTGAGTTCTAGGCCACTTCTTGAGATGGTTTTAAGTTGTATTTATGTATTTAAATATGAGAATGAGATGGATGAGTCCATATAGCCCACGAAACACTAAATGAAAACTTTATCTGTGACGTAATGCAACTTAATGGAATATTTTTAATAGTTCTTCTTGGAAATCTTATGTAATCCAAGGAGATGAGCTTAGTAATAATGTGAAATGAGCTTAGTAAATATGGTGTTACATACTTTGCCTGGAGTTCTAATGTCATGCGGTAAATTGGCATATAAGAAAAATATAAACCACAATAGAGTGAGAAATGATTTTCTCAATAACATAGATAGGATTAATACAACATAGTATCCCTAAAGAAAGGTCAAATAATAATTTTCACAGACAACAAGTAGTATGAGTGGAAGATTACAAAGAAAATTAATTTACCAAATAATATAAATAGAGAAACATACTTTTTAGCAATATTTATAATGAATATGAAATAACAAAGTGAACATACATATTGCATATAAAGATATATTACGAGTAACATATCAATAGAAATAATATTTAGCAATTGTAAGATATCATGAGATTTCCATACGCATTGAATACAGAGAATATAACAAAACAATTTTTATTCACTCTTGACCATTAGGCCTTGGAGACTGCTAAGCTTAATACCCATATCATGTTGCACTGGCTTTGGCAGGCTCAAGCCCAACTTAGTTGCATTGCCATGACATGATAGGCTCACCCTTGCTTCCTTTATTGTCCCTCGTTGGATACCTAAAGAAAGTCATATAAAAATATAATGGTAATATGTCATCCAAGGCATAATTTGATCAAGACATAATATGTATATTTGGGAAAGGACTACCTTGCACAATTCTGTGCATAAATAAATAATCACGATAGCGTAATAGCATACTAGAGTTTAGAAATTAGTGATTTAGATATTTTTAAGTATTTTTAAAATTGGACATTCAACACAACAGTAACTATCCAATATAAGGTTACTTCACCATAGATACTCCCCCATATTATATATAATTGTTAGTCCTTTACCAAATAACCAATACTCATAAATTAGATAGTAAACATCATGTTGTCTATGTTAAGAAATTAGGCAATATATAAGCACAACAAATAGCACAAATCTAGAACACATGCCATCACATATTCCATTCTTGACATAATGTTGCATAAATTTCTAACTATCACAAATGGGCTCTAAAATTCACAAAATAAATATTAGCACAATCCAACCAGTATGTAGAACATATTAGGCTACAAAAATCGTCCAAAACATATCAAATAACATAAGTAAAAATTCAAGAATATCTTGATCAATACTTTTTTTCAAAAATTTGAGTTTTTATATAATGATCCATAATTCATTTCACCATAGGCCTTATTTTTTATATAGATTAACCTAATTTAGTTGGACAAAAGAAAACTCTTCCCTAGGTATATATGTACATGTGTTGGCCAAACCTATACATCAAGGAAGACATGTGATTTTGCTTTATTTTCATATCACCAAATAGCCACACATACATATTCAAGGGAGATAAACAAAAGCCCTCAATCAATTTCTAGAGATTTCATATGTATTCTACAATTTTCTCTCAAGTTAAAGTTTAAGGTTTTCTTGCCAATTTCTTCCTGAAAATCAAAGTTATTTTAATCTTTCTCTTCTTTAGGCTTCCTTCCATTATTTTCCTATTTATTTTCTCTTCAATTTCTCCCATGGCTTCTTGAAATACAAATTTTCATGATTTGTAGAAAAATTGCCAAGAATAGGAATTTTCTTGAATCATATGAATCCATAATTTCTCCATGGAAACAACAAAATTTCCTATCTTACTTGCCATGGCCGAAAATTAGAGAGGAAGAGAAGAGAAAAATTCTTGGAGAAGAATAGAAGAAAAACTAAGAAGAAGAAGAAAGTCTATCTATGTTACCTTGATTTCACGATGTTATATTTCCTCTAGTAGCTTTTCTTCCTTTCCTTCCTCTTCCTTCTCTTTGGCCAAGCTTATCCTCCTTCTTCTTCTTCTTACCTTGGCCAAATTGTATGTGTGTGTTTTGTGGCATGAAGGTGTGTGTGTGTTTTGTAGATTTTATTAACAAATGGATGGCTAGGATTTGTTATTTTTTATGATGTTAAATCTAAGCCTTTAGATTCCTTGGATGGTTATGATATAATTTTGATTTTAGAGATTTAATATAGGCCTTAGGATTAGATCAAAGGTTGTGATTTAATCTTGAAAAGGTAAAGAAATCTAAGCCATTGGATTGCATCAATAGTTTAGGTTGTATCACATTTTACGGACAAATATTAGCTGTTGATTACCAAGGTTACTTTTTCATAATGCATGAAGATCGGGTTGCATTTAATGCTGCTTAAGTTCGCGTCTATGCCATGCTGATGTCAGTGGTAACTTTTTTGTAAAGCATGAGATTTTCTAAGATTCGCTGATGTAAGCCTGCATAACTACTTTGGAGTTCATGTAGTTTCCAGAATTCTCTTCCAATTTCCAATTTCTTCTTTACACATGGCACCACATCAACACGATATCAGCTCTATGGTGCCATGTCAACTTGTCCCCAGTTAGAATTTACAAAATTACCATCGTTTCTTAGGTTCTCTATAATATTTTATTGAATTTGTATTTTGTAACACCATAATTTCTAGCTCATCTCATGCCTTTAAATAACTCAAGTTCATGAATCATATGAGTTACCAATGAAAAAGGTAATAAAATAATGAATATTTTCATGTTGCATCATGTATGAAAATTTCATTTGGTATCATGTGGGTTGTGTGAGCTCATACAATACATTATAATATTTAATTACATGAATAGAACTTATTTGGATTATAAATGTGGCCTCCAATGCATGAAACTCGAAGGGAGACTCAAAATAGGCATACACATTTTCAGCCAGAATTTGGCTCTTTTTTAACCAAACTTTAGAAATTCATAACTAATTCTAAAAAAATCAAAATCATGCATTCTTGGTCATACTGGAAAGCTACCGATGTCTACTTCACAGACCATAACATCCATCACAGAGGACGTTTGACATCTGAAAAGTCCAGAGGTCAAACTGACTTCTGATGTTGTCATAGATTTCTGCAGCAAACTTTGAAAATATCTAATTAATACGAAAAAATCTAATCCATGTAAATGATACCAATCTAGAAACCTGTGGATATTAGCTAGAGGAAAAAAATAACTTTAGACCAGTTCAAGTAGTCCAGACCTCAAAATTCAATGGAACAATAACTGAGGTCAGGTAAAACCCCTAATACTGGACAAAATTTTCAAAAATTCATATCTCCCTCTCAAGACATCCAAATAGGGTGCTTCTAGTTCGCACGAGTCACTATCAATGTCTAGTTTCTTTGTATAAAATTTTCTGGCAATTGGATATCATTTGGGCCCTGTGTGATAGATTTCATTTTTGGACCAAATGAATAGTGCTGCAGACCAAAATTAGAAAAATTACCAACTTTTAAAATGCAGCAAATATTCTGTAGACCTCCAAAAATTATGTTCTTTAGCTTCCTAACAAGCTCTCAACAAACTCTAATTGCATGCCAAAACTCATATTAAGAAGAGCTCATTTGGCCAAAAAGTGACATAGGGTTCTATTATAGTTAATTTTGGGTTCATTTAAGGTACTAAATTAACCAAATGGCCTTCCCTAAGGTTTAGCACCTTTTGGGCAAGTTTAAAAGAATTTTTAAGACTTATGCAAGCTATCCAAATGGTCCTAAACTCCATGCATCTCATTTTGCCCATTTCATCCATGCTTGCCCGAGACATAGCCTCTTCTTGGCCTTCTTAAAATTCTCTTTGTTTTTTTGAAGGAGGAAGCATGTGGGAAGCATCTTAGGGATCTTGGGAGCTCACTTAAACTCTTAATTTGTCCTAAAAATTATCATACAAAGTCATATTTTTCAAGGTACACACAAAACCCTAGAATTTGCATCTTGAAATCTAATAGCTAGTTTGTTGTTTCCTTTGCATATTCTTGTTCTTCTCCCTCAAATACCTAAGATTCACCCTTGGTTTGGCTGAAAATTTAACTCCCTAAGGCTGACCATATATGGGTTGAAATATGCACAAGAGAAGGGAGGAGGAAGATTAAGTGGAGGGATTGCATGATACCTTGTTTTCCTTGAACTTCCTTGCTTGTTCCTTGCTTTCCTTGGCCTCCTCACTTGATTTTCAAAATTTCCCCTTTGTTCTTCCATCAAAACAGCCCTCAAAACTTCAAAAAAAGTCATGGAGAAGAAGAGGGAAAAAGAGGAGAAGAGATTGGCTAAGAGAAAGCATGAAATACAAGCAAATTTCCATACCTTAAGCCTAGATTTTCTCCTCCTTCTCTTCTTCCCTTGGTGCGCCACTCTCCTAGGGTTTTTCTTCTGATTTTGGATAGAATAATCTGAAGCTAAATGAGGGAGAGTGTGAGCCACCACCTATTTATAGGTAGGAAGGAATGGCTTTTTCAAAAATTCTAATTTTGCCCTTCGTTCTTTGCATTTTTGTTTCTCCTTCGTTTTAGCTCCTTTTTAAGAACCATCTTTTCCATTATAAAATTTAGGTTCTGAATTTAGTATAATGCCTTTGGAATCACTCAAATTAGAGCTAAAACCTTCCTGAACCAATCCATCAAAGTTAGAGCACACTGACATTGGAAAACGTCCATCGGAGCGGATTTAACTGTCTCGGGAGTTCCCATGGTTTTCAGGGCCTTTGAGAACCTCAAAGAACTCAAAACTTTTATTTCAAAAGCTCCTGTGTGAATTCCAAGATTTGCTCAAAATTATGAAAATGCCATTACGTTTCGTAGGTTTTCTGTCAAAATTTATTTCTTTATTCTAGCTCCGTTTTTCCTTCCGTCTGAGACTAGGATTCTCATTTTTAGGAGTCTATAATGTTACTAAAATTTTTTGGGACCTTAACTAATTCATTTCAAGGGACTTGCTTTGAAAACTTGCCCTTTTTCGTCATTTAACGAAAATCAGACGTTACAATTCTCCGCCTTTTAAGAAAATTTCATCCTCGAAATTTTGATAACATACCTTACAAGAAGAGTTCTAGATGTTTCTTCCTCATATCATCCTTTAATTCCCAGGTAGCCTCTTCGAGAGATAACCCCTTCCAAATCACTTTCACTAGTGGTATCATCTTATTCCATAACTATTTGAGTCTAACATCTGCGATCCGATCTGATGATACTATATATGATAGATCATCCTATAACTATACATTCTCATATTCTATGACATGTAAGGGGTAGGGCTAATACTTTTTGAGCAAGGAAACATGGAATACGCTATGGACTTGGCTTAGGTTTAGAGGAAAGGCTAGTCTGTAAGCCACAGGTCCTACTTTATTAAGAATCTGGAAAGGACCTATGTATTTTGGACTGAGCTTTTTGCTTTTTATGGATTGACCTATCCCTATGACTGGAGACACTTTAATAAAGACATGGTCTCTAATCCCAAACTCTAATAGCCATCTATGTTTATCTGCATAACTTTTCTGTCTACTATGGGCCGTCAGGAGTTTCTTTCTAATGGTCTCAATCTGTCTAGATGTCTGCTCCACTAATTTTGGGCCTATAAGGCTCCGTTCTCCTAGCTTAACCTAACACATCAGAAACCTATACTTCCTCCCATATAATGCCTCATACGGTGCCATCTGTATACTTACATGATAGCTGTTATTGTAGGCAAACCTCGCTAGAGGCAAGTATGTATCCCAGTTTCCTTTCATCTTTAAAACACACACCCTCAACATGTCTTATAGGGTTTGGATAGTTCTCTCCATTTGTCCATCCGTCTGAAGGTGATAGGCCGTGCTAAATCTAAGTCTAGTACCTAGAGCATCCTGTAATGATATCTAGAAATTTGATGTGAATCTGGGATCTCTATCTGACACTATGCTCCTTGGCACACCATGCAGTCTAACTATCTCTCTGGTGTACAGCTGGGCTAATTTATCTAAGGTATAAGTGGCTTTCATAGGTAGAAAGTGTACTGACTTTATTAATCTATCCACTATTACCTATATTACATCATACCTCGATGATATCCCGGGTAAACCCATGACAAAATCCATAGCTATGCTATCCCATTTCCACTCTGGGATATTGAGGGGCTGAAGTAACCCAGTTGGTTTTTGGTGTTCTATTTTCACTCTCTGACATACTAAACATCGAGAGACATACTCTACTATGTTTATTTTCATCCCAGGCTACCAAAACATTTTCTTTAAATCCTATTACATTTTATTACTGCCCGGATGAATAGTGTACTTACTCTTATATGCCTCATCTAATATTTTCTCTCTGATTTCTATACTTTTAGGCACATATAGCCTATCCCTATACCTTACTATACTATCCTTAGACGGATTAAAGTCTTGAATGCTACCTTAGGCTATCTAGGCTCTAATCTTATTTACATGGTCATCTATCTACTGGGCCTCCCTTATCTGATCCCTTAGGTCATTTTCTATTTAGGTCTCACTCATTAATAGCTTACCTGAATACAGCTCACAGGAGAGACTCATGTCTCTAAATCTCTCAATTAATTCCTGTTCTTGGATCATCATACAGGCCATGTGTATAGATTTTCTACTTAGGGCATCAGCTACCACATTAGCCTTACCGAGATGGTATTTCAACTTGAAATCATAATCTTTCAAAAATTCTAACTATCTCCACTATCTTATATTTAACTTTTTTTGTTCAAATAAACATTTAAGGCTCTTGTGGTCATTGTAAATTTCTATAGCTGCCTCATATAAGTAGTGTCTCCATATTTTCAAAGCAAACACTACTACGGACTTTAGGTCATGTGTAGGGTAGTTTTCCTCGTGGGATTTCAACTGTCTAGAAGTATAAGCTACCACTCAGCCTTTCTGTATAAGCACGCATCCTAACCTTTTCTTAGAGGTATCACTATAGACTACAAAAGTTTCTTTAGGGTTAGGGAGTACTAAAACTAGGGTCGTGGTTAACTTGTACTTCAATTCTTGAAAACTACTCTCATATTTCTCATTCCACACAAATGGCACATTCTTTTTGGTAAGTTGGGTCAATGGCATTGCTATCTAAGAAAAGTTATGAATGAACCTCCTATAATAACCTGCTAAACCTAGGAAGTTCCTGATCTCTATCACTGTCCTAGGTGTCTTCCATTGTAATACTGCCTCTACCTTATGGGGATCTACCGCGACCCCTGCTTGGGAGATCACATGACCTAGAAACTAAACTTCAGCGAGCCAGAACTCGCATTTACTAAGTTTAGAATACAACTATCTCTCTCTTAGGGTCTCTAAGGCTAATCTCAAGTGCTACTTACGTTCCTCTTTACTTTTTGAGTAGATGAGGATATCATCTATAAAGCTACTACAAATCTATCTAAATATGGCATGAAAACTCTATTCATATAATCCATGAATACTGCAGGTGCATTCGTCAACTCAAAGGACATAACTAGAAATTCATAGTTTTAAAAATTGTCTTGGGAATATCCTCAGCCTTGATTCTAAGTTGATGGTATCTCGACTTGAGGTTTATCTTGGAAAATATAGACGCTCCTACTAACTGATATAGGAGATCATCTATACGATGGACAAGGTACTTATTCTTAATGGTAATCTTGTTGAGTTCTCGATAATCTGTACATAATCTAAGGCTCCTACCTTTCTTCTTTACAGATAGGATTGGAGCTCCCCATGGCGAGACATTAGGTTTAATAAAACCCTTCTCTAAAAGCTCTTCTATTTATTTCTTAAGCTCAGCTAGCTCGATGGAAGCCATCCTATACGGGGCCTTAGACACTCGACCTACCCCAGGTATGATGTCTATAGGAAACTCTACCTCTCTCTTTAGGGTAGTCTGCTAATCTTTCTAGGGAATACCTTTAGGAACTCCCTCACTATGGGAATCTCATCTATACTCTCTTCTACCTCAGCCTGAACTAACAAGAAAATGAGGTACCCCTGATAACCATGCCCTAGAGATCTCTCAGCTTAAGAGGTGGTCATGATAGATAACTCAGCCCTCGTACTAGGCACAGTCCCACACTCAGGTAAAGTAATGCATCTGTGGCTGCAATCTAGTATGGCATTATTTATAGACATCCAGTTCATGCCAATAATCATATCAATATCAATGAGGGGCATACGTATCAAATCAAGGGTGGTAAGGTAATGATTAAACTAGATTACACAATTCTAGCAAGAATGGGAGGTAATGGCTCAGTTTCTTGTAGGGGTAGATACATGCAAGTCATATGGCAATGTATTCATACTTAAACCCAATCTCCTAGTACAATCATATGATATGAAAGAGTAGCTAGCACCCAAATCAAATAATGTAGTTACAGAAAAATCATGTATTCTAATAGTACCTTAAATTAGACTCAGGGATTGACTAGCCTCCTACTGTGATAGGGCAAAGACTCTACCCTGAATCTGAGGTCTCCATGAAAATAATACCAATATGAAAAGCTGTAGATGTTAATTAGAGAGGAAAAATATCTTCAAATCAGTTAATCAAGCCCAAACCTCAGAATTCAATGGAACATTACTTCTGGTCGGCAAATTTACTAATACTAGACAGAAACTTCAAAAATTCATATCTCCCTCTCTAGACCTCCAAATGAGGTGCTTCTAGTTGGCACAAGTCACTGTGATTATTTAGTTTCTCTATATAAAATTTCATGGCAATTGGACATCATTTAGGCCTTATGTGATGGAATGCAATTTTGGATTAAATGAATAGTGCAGCAAACCAGAAACATAAATTTTGCCAACTTTGAAAAATCATCAAATATTCTATAGATCTCCAAAAATTATGATTTTTAACTTCTCAGAAATATCTCAATGAGACCTAATTTCATGCCAAATTTCAAATTAATACTAACTCATTTGGCCAAAAAGTGATATAGGGTTCCATTATGATCAAATTTGGCTCTATATGAGGTACCAAACTTGCCAAATGGCCTCCCCATAGTGTTGGCACCTTTTGGGCAAGTATAAAAGCATATTTAAGACTTGTATGAGCTGCCCAAATGGTCCCAAATCTCATGCATCTCATTTTGGCCATTCAACTCACACTTATGCATATTTCCATCAAACTTCCATATTGCACACTTTGGCATTCCATACTCAAAATCAATGCTAGAGGTCATATGTCATTTTCATACATCTAAGTATTACATATTAGTATATTTACACATGTCTCAAGGTTCATGATATATATACAACATCATATACATTATGAACCATCATTATGGTTCCAAAATGGACAAAAGAAAGGATAAGCTTGTCAATTTTTTCTCTTCATTGTTGTTGGCTCCCTTTACCATAATTACTTGGTCCACCTAGCATGTTAGAGTATTGGAGAGGAGGGGATGAGATTCAAAGAATCCCAATAGGTCATCTCCCATTCAATCATATATAATATGTGCAAAGCAAGCTTTACAAATGTATGCATGGAGAAAATGGAAGTCATGGACATTTTAAAAGTAAACTTGGCATATAAGCAAATCACACAAGACATTTAAGAGCTCACTAAGTGTTTGGATTGGCCTCACACTTCTCCTCATGGATTTTGGACTTGCCTCACCCATTCTTTGAGAACTTTGGACTCAACCATACTCTTGGGAGCCCACTTTGCATTTGGGAGACTCTTTACTTTGTCTCAACTAAGCTCAAGGGTTCTTGGCTCATCTTCACCAAAGGGAAAAGTTCTTGGCCTCTCCACACTCAAGAAAACTCAAACAAACATCATGTACTCATTTAGAACCATAACATGGCATCAAGAATCATAGCATTTAAAGGCATGCTAGCATACTTTTCATAGCTTGAAAATACAATTTATGGGAACCAATTAGGTTCATGAAATACATTCTAAGGCTATACAATTTGCTTAAACCCTAGATTGTTCTATAACCCTCATTATGGTCCATAAATGCACCTAATGAAGCAACACCCCTTAAATAATTTCTATGCTTCATTCTTTCCTTTCAAAAATGATTCTTGACTCCTTTTAAGCCTATTGGAGTCATCACACCATTAAAACAAAGAGCCTAATATCATGTTGCTTCTTTAGGTCATAATATGGAACCTAAGGCACCAAATCACTTTCTATGAGTTCTAAATTTTTTCCAAGGCCTCCCCTCATTTTCATTCATCAAATATGACTCAAGAATAGCCTTAGAAAATTTTAAAACTCTCCCTAGCTAGGAGAACCCATCTAGGCTGAGGCTATGAAGCATATTAGGTTCCATAGAACTTTCTTTATTTTCTCAAGGGAAGAAGCATATGGGGAGCCTCTTAGAGATCTTGGGAGCTCATTTAAACTCTTACTTAGGCCTAGGAATCATCATACAAAATCAGATTTTACAAGGTGCAATTGAAACCCTAGAACTTGCATCTTGAAATCTAATGGTTTTTTGTTTTTTGTTTTTTTTTTGCATATTCTTAACACACCCTTTTTCCTTAGATTCATGCTTGGTTCTGCCTAAAAATCATCTCCTCCAAGGGTTTTCTCAAGTAGGGCGAAATGGTGGAGGAGGGAACCAAAGATGACAACCATAGGAAGAGAAATTACCTTGTTTTCTTGCTTTTTCTCACTTGAATCTTGTGCTCTTTGAGCTCTTCTCTTCAAATCCGAATTTTCCCCTCAATTTCTCCCTTAAAATAGATTTATAAACTTCATTATAATCATAGAAAATAAAGGAGAATGGAGGAGAAGAGGTTTGGAAGAGAAAGAGCATAAAAAACTACTAGTTTCCATACCTTAAGCCTTTGATTTCTCCTCCTCTTTGCCTTCCTCTTGTGTGCCACTCTCCCTAGGGTTTTCCTCTGGTTTTTGGTAGAACTTGGTTGTGCAACATGAAGGGAGAAGAAGGGTGCATCATATATATAGATGGGAGGAAGTTACACTTTTTAAAATTCTGATTTTGCCCTTTGTTCTTGGCATTTTTGTTTCTCCTTTGTTTTAGCTCCTTTTTTAGAACCATCTTTTCTATTATGAAATTTAGGTTCCCAATTTACTAAAATTCCTTTGGAGTCACTCAAATTAGAGCTAAAACCTTCCTGAACGAATCAGTCAAAGTTCAGATCAACTGATGTTAGAAAATGTCCACCGGAGGAGTTTTAGCTGTCCCGAGGGTTTCCATGGTTTTCAAGGCCTCTGAGTACCCTGGAGAACTCAAAACTTTCATTTAAAAAGCCCTCCTGTGTGAATTCCAAAAATTGCTCAAAATTACAAAAATGCCATTACGTTTCATAGGCTTTTCATAAGAAATTGTTTCTTCATTCTAACTCCATTTTTCTTTCCATCTAAGCCTGGGATTCTCATATTTAGGAGTCTAGAATGCTTCCTAAATTTTTTGGGACCTTAACTACATCATTTCAGGTGACATCCTTTTGTATCCGGTGAGTTTTCTTCGTTAACGGAGAAACCGTATGTTACATTTCTCACGTTTTCCCTGATTTTTAGAGAACTGGGTGTTACACCACTTATAGCACCTTCATAACTAACTTAAAAGCTCTTTAACCAGTAGCCGAACACATCCAAAGAGAAGGGAGAAAGGGGAGAAAGAAAAGGCAAAATGGGTAAGATTTTGTGCATTTTTCCATGATATACTAATTACAAAACTTCTTTTCCTCTCTAAGCTCTTTTCATTGATGGTTTTGGTTCCTTAAAAGAATCATTTTGGTGGCTGAACTCTTAAAGGAAGAAGGGAATTTGAAGTAGCCATTTGTGGCATAGAACTTTCTATTTGATAAGAAAGGAATTTGAATCAAAGGGAGGCAACATGTAGAAAACATAAAGGAAATTTGATTTTGGTTGAAACATGATAGGATTAAGAGTTTAACAGCATGGAGATTAAGATGATACAAAAGGAACCAATTAAAAAGATATAGAATACAAGATAGAGTAACTAGGGTTTTGTTTGCTCTTTGAAAGTTTTGAAACCATAGGAAGACAATTCAAGTCATGTAAGATCATATCTAAACTAGAAAACAAATTTGCAAATGTACCAAATTCCTAAAAGAAATGACAAAACTTCATTTGGCCTTTACATGAACATAGGTTTAGCCATGGTAGAGATAAGGTACCTATGAAGAGTTTTCACTAATTCTAAGGTTATAAGTGTTCTAGATATGAATTATAAATACTAATAGAACCATTGGATTGAATTTAGAAGCCTTATTTTTTAAGGTGAATTTTTAGGGTTCATAAAGGACCTGAAGAAGTAAGTTAACCTTAGGTTTGTTTAATCAACTATATGATAGCTCTAATGAGTTTCTTTAGAATTATATGGATCATAGCAAGTAAGAGTTTGGCGCTTAGAAAGTGAAATTCAAGAGTTGCCTCTTAAGGAACTTAAACATAACCTGAAATGGCATATTAAGTCCTAATAGAGTTAGATGATATAAAATGGATCCTAAGAACTTATTTTGCCTTGTAAATGGACATATGTAGGACAAACTATCCCAAGCTCATCTATTTATGGGTGTCAAGTTAAGGAAAGCCAGGGAAAAGATAAGAGCCAAGTAGGTTAATGGTGATTTCAAGCTTTCTAATCCATAAAGTAGCTTTATCTCCCTATCTTGCAAGTATTTGAATGTTTGGATAAGTTGAGATGCTTGTATGTGTAAGCTTGATGTATTCATGAGTTATATTTTGGTATGGTTTTTATTATGAGTTTTATGCTTATACTGTAATATCCAATTCTCTAAAAATGAGAGAAAATGCGAGAAATGTAACATACAATTTCTCCGTAAGTACATGAAATTCACCGGATACAAAAGGAAGTCTCCCAAATAGAGTGATTTGGGGTCCAATAAAATTAGAACAATATTTTAGACCTCAAATAATGATGAGTCAAGGCCAAATGTGCACTGAAACTAAAGCCAGAATAGCCAAACGAATTTTAACAAAAATACAATGAAACATAATGGTATTTTCATAATTTTGGATAATTTTTAGAAAACTCATAGGATAGCTTTTTAAATGAGAAATTTGATCTTTTTGGGTTTCTCAGAGGGCCTGAAAACCATAGGAACCCTCAAAACAGTTTAAACCCCTTTGGTGAGTAATTTCGGTCGTCGGTTGACCAAACGGTTTAGAATGGTTTTAAATCCAATTTGGGTGAAACCAAAGCCATTTTATGATAGAAAAGACAGTTCTCAAAAAGGAGTTGAAATAAGCCCAAATGTACAAAACTAAGAAGAGGGACTAAATTATAAATTTTAAAAGTTGCTTAAATGAACCCCTAGGCTTATAAAAACATCCCTACTTCTGCCCCACTCCTTATGAATGAATTTTCTAGGCTAAAATAGAACCAAGGGCAGGGGAGAATGGCGCACAAGATGGAGGGAAGAAGGAAGAGTGAAACCTAGCAAAAAGTGTAAGAATTTCTAGTTTTTCATGCTTTCTCCTTCACCAATCTCCTCCTCGTCTTTCCCCTTTTTCTTTCTATGGTCTTGTTGAAGTTTTTGGATCTGTATGGAGGGCAAAATAGAGGTGGAAAATTTGGATTTGAGGAGAGGAGGCCAAGCAAAGTGAGAAACAAGCAAGAAAAGCCAAGAAAACCAAGGTATTTTGCCATTTTCCAACTTAATCTTCCTTGCTCTTCTTCTCTCCATTTTGCCCTTTATGAGACCAGCCAAGAGGGATTGGATTTCTAGCTAAACTCAGCGTGAATATTAGGAAAATGAGGGAGGAGAGAAAGAATATACAAAGGAAATAATCAAATAGCCATTAGATATCAAGATAGCAAAGTTAGGGTTTCAAGTGCTCCACCAAAAATCTGATTTGATACAATAATTCCTAGGCTTAAATAAGCATTTTTATGAGCTCTTGAGATCCCTATAAGGCTTCTCATATGCATCTTCCATCAAGAAAACAAAGCAAATCCATTTGGTGCTTCTTGAAGCCTAGCTTCGGCCTAAGCTAAATGGAGCACCTAGGGGTAGTTTTAATTTGTTCCAAACTTATTTTTGAGTAATATATGATGGATGAGGATGAGAGGAAGCCTTGGAAAAATTTTAGAATCCATGGATAATGAGATGGGATCATTGGTTCCATATTATGGCTTAAAGAAGCAACACCTAGCTAGGCTCCTTGATTTGATTGTGTGATGACTCTAAGAGGTTTAAATGGAGTCAAGAATTATAAATGGATGGAGAGAATGGAGCCAAGATGATGTTTTCTTAAGGTTTCTTCATTAAGTTCATTATGGAACCATAAAAGAACCATATGAACTACCTAGCTTTTCTAGTGAATGTATGGCTTTAGAATTTGATTCAAGGGTATGATTGGCTTCCATGTGATGTGTCTAGGCCAAGAGAAACAAGCTCCACCTTATTGTGTGTGTGTGGCTGAGGAAAAGAAGTCCAATTCAAGAGAAAAAGTTTGTGTTTGTAATAAAGGTAGCTTTCTCTCCTTTCTTTCATGCATGGATGAATGTTATCTTGTCTTTGAATGTGTGTATGTATGTGTTAAGCCATGAAAATGTGTTCTAGCATGATTTTATATGCCATGGTACCATGATGTTATTTTATGCATTCAAATGATGTCTTGTTACTTTGCTTTGGTTTGCTTGAGTGTGGTGAAGCCAAGAACCCTCTAGCCATAGTGAGGATTAGCCAAGAACCCTTAAGAATGGTTGAGACAAATCTTAAAGTCTCCTAAGAGCAAGGCTTAGTTTAAGGCCTTTAAGAAAAAAGGTGAGGTATGTAACACCATACTTCTGGGACTCAATTCATGCAATTCTCATGCCTCATCTTATGTTCGTTCTATAGAAACAATATAGTGGCATAGAGAGTTATGAATTAAAATGCATTCTTCTATGAGTAAAATTTTTCTTTCAGAGTCTCATGGGTCATATGAATGCATCTATCACATTCTTATACTTAAACACATGAATATATCTCGTTTCCATCATCAAATTTGGTCTACAAGTCATGGAAAGCAAAGGAACACATTAAAATTCATGTTTGCATTTCGGCCAGAATGTCCTCTTTTCTGTCACAAATTTTGGAAAATCATAACTAAATCTAGAAAATTCGAAATCATGAAATCTTGGTCAATCTGGAAAGATTAGGATGTCTATTTCACACTAAAAATACGTCCAGGTCACAAAATTCATCACACAGGACGTTTGACATCCAAACACCTACCGAGGTTGCTGACTGCCTGGGCTGGTGTTCAGTTTACTGATACCAACTTCAAAAATTCATAACTAATTCTATAAAAATCTAAATCACACAAAATTGATCATTATAGAAAGCTACAAATGTTAAATTGACACTAAAAATAATTTCAGAATGAAACAGATACGTTTAGACCTCTGGAACTGATGGAACAGTAAATGAGCTCCTGGGGTGCTACTGATACTGACAGTCAACTTCAAACATGCATAACTCTCTGCTCAGACATCCAAATGAGGTGATCTCGGTGGTCACAGAAATCTTATGACCTCTAGTTTATGCATATAAAATGTCATAATCATTGGACATCATTTGGCCATCGGGTGACACAGAATTGAAAACTGCCAGTATGAACAGTAGCTATACCAGAATCCATGAAAAATCCCAACTTTGAAAATTCATCAAATATTCCCTAGATCTCCGAAAATTATGATCTTTAGCTTCACAAAAATCTCTCAATGAGACCTAATTTCATGCTAAATTTCAGGGCAAGGCTAACTCATTTGGCCAAAAAGTGACATAGGGTTCCATTATGGTCAAATTTGGCTCCATATGAGGTACCAAATTTGCCAAATGGCCTTCCCTTGGTTGTGGCACCTTTTGGGCAAGTCTAAAAGCTTATTTAAGACTTGTGTGAGTTGCCCAAATGGTCCCAAACCTCATGCATCTCATTTTGGCCATTCAACCCCCCACTTATACACATATCTATCAAACTTTCAATTGTCATACTTTGGCATTAAATACTCAAAACATATGCTAGAGGTCATACATCATATTCATACATATAAACATCATAGAATGGTGTATTTATACATGCCTTAAGGGTCATGGTACATTTACAACATCATATACTTTGTGAAACCTCATTATAGGTTCAAAAAGAATGAAAGCTAGGCCTAGGCTTGTCAATCTCTTTCTTTCATGGTTGTTGGCTCCCTTCACCATAACTCCTTGGTCCACCTAGCATGTTAGAGCATTGGAGAGGAGGAAGTGAGATTCAAAGAATCCAAATAGCTCATCCCCCATTCAATCATACATAATATGTGCAAAGCAAGCTTCTCAAATGCATGCATGGAGGAAATATAAGTCATAGGCATTTTAAAAGCAACCTTAGCATGTGAATCAATCATACAAGACATTTAAGAGCTCACTAAGTGTTTGGATTGGCCTCACACTTCTCCTAATGGATTTTGGACTTGCCTCACCCATTCTTTGAGCACTTTGGACTCAACCATACTCTTGGGAGCCCACTTTGTTTTTGGGAGACTCTTTACTTTGTCTCAACCAAGCTCAAGGGTTCTTGGCTCATCCTCACCCAAGGGAAGAGTTCTTGGCCTTTCCACACTCAAGTAAACTCATATAAATATTATGGATTCATTTAAAAACATAACATGGCATCAAGCATCATGGCATATAAAAGCATGCTAGCATACTTTTCAAAGCTTGAAAATACACATACACACATTCTAAAACAAGCTAAACACACATCCATGCATGAGAGAAGGTGGAGAGAGCTACATTGTATACAAGCACACACTTTTTCCTTAGCTTTCAAGCCTCCTCTTTTAGCCACACACCCACAAGCTGGTGGAAATAGTGTCTCTTGGCCTAGACACAAATTATGGGAGCCAATTAAGTTCATGAAACAATTTCTAGGGCTATGCAATGTGCTTAAACCCTAGATTACTCTACAACTTCCATTATGGTCCATATTGGCACCTAATGAAGCAACACCCCTCAAATGATTTCTAGGCCTCATTCTTTCTTTCCAAATATAATTTTTGACTCCTTTTAAGCCTCTTGGAGTCATCACATCATCAAAACAAAAGGCCTAGCACTATGTTGCTTCTTTAGGTCATATTATGGAACCTAAGGCACCAAATCAATTTCTAGGAATCTAACTATCTGAGTAAAGCCTTCATATCTCTGTAGCAGCAGTCTACTAGACTCAGGAGGTCTATAGTCTCTGAGACAAAGACTAGCTGAAACTGTATTGGTCTCTGAGACTAACTGCTTTGTAAAAACTATCTCAGGCTGTCATCTCTACCAGAGATCTATCATACTGTGGCTAGGGCTCTCTATAACTCTGTGGGATCTACTGTGACCCCTGGGTCTACTGCGACCTCTCAGAGCCCTGCTAGGGTCTACTGCAACCCGCTGTGCTATGCTAGGATCTACTGCGATCCATCTCTGGGAGACGTGATTACTGTATCTGACAGTAAAATACATGCTCACTAAGTCCAGTTACCATCGCTCATAATAGCTGAGGCTAAACTCAAAAGTACATCATGCTCTTCGTGTGAAGTGGGTTCTGTGTCATCTAGAGAATCATACTAATACTAGGGAGCATTTTAATTTTCGTTCATCGCTCCTCATAGGATCACTTTAGCCCCTTTTTCACTTAGGCTTTCTTTTCTTACTCTATTGACTTACTTACTTACATATACTTGTTTTAGCCCTCCTCTCTTATCCTGCAGTTCTCAATATGCCCACGTTTTGCTTTTAAGTGCCTTTGCACCAGGGCATCTCACACACTGAATGTAGTAAACATCTTTGGCAGGAGAGAGACTATACATTAGTCCCTATTCATTTCATTTACATATACTATAGGGGACTCGGGCTATGCATACTGAATATGAACATCCTCTACTAGGGACCCCTTTCTACATACTTTCCTTACTATTCTAATATTACTGGAATCCCCTTTACCTTTCTTTTCTGACTCATATCTTTCTCTAACTAGGATACCTTTCGATTATCGGGACACTTTGGTGATTGATGTCATCATTTACTACACACTTAAGTCACATTACTATTAGGTTGATCAGGCCTAATATGATGTGGCCATTGTTGCAAGCAAACCATAACATCAAACACTAATACACAGGCGCCTCATGACTGAGCTCAAGGCCATTATCGCCTATATATTATAAGTTTCCCACTATTCTAAAGTACTTCTCTCTTACCCTTTTCTATCAGCCCTATTCTCGTAGAGTGCTCGGGGAAAGTAGGATTCTTTATCTACTACATCCTGAGATCTCTTTGTATTGCCCGACTATTTACACTTTGGGCAATATCATATTAGAAGGGCATCTATGCCAAGGACAAGTGTGCTTTCTTAAGTATTCAAGCACATTAACTAAATGTTTATTTTCAATCTGATATGTCCTCAGCTTAAACACTATCACATTTTTTCTTTCTATTTTTCTTTTCCTCTTACTTAGGTAAAAGGATGTTCTACTATTAGCTATTTCTGTTGCCAGTTCAGGTTTCTTTACGCTTAAGAGCACCTATGTCTTCCTAGGGTTCCTCAACTTAATCACTCTCTGTAACATCAAGGGGGTCTACTTTTTACTCATACTCTTACTCTGCTCTTAGTTAGACCATCCCTTAATGAGGAGGATTCTATTTCATAGAATCCTAGGAATATTATTCTATAGTGCTCTCGGCTTACATTCTTTTTCTAGGCTTACCTTCTTTCTCTGCATAAGAAGAGGCTCGCCTTCTTAGGCGGTCTCTAGCTTTCTCGAGCTTCCCTGAGGGTACTAAGGCACTAACTATCTGTCTCAGCTTGCGTCTATATTTGGATCAGAGCTAGGCTTTCTTTCTATTCAGCCTCTTTAGCTTTACCCTAGGAGCACAATATACTATTTTTAGGGTTCTGCTAACTCAATCCAGAACACATACTCTCAATGTCTGGATTCTACCTCACAGAAGTTGATGCTCTACTGGGTGCTCTAATCACTCATGTGCCTTAACCCTATATTATTCTCCTATTAGGGAGCTCGTCTGACTAATTATCTGACCCCTATTTGTTTATTTTTCTAAGCTTAGCTTACTCATCTAATCATGACTAAAGTGAGGGCATCTTTTCTGTAGCTAGTTTCTTAGCTCTTCCTCGCTTCCCTTTATGACTCAGGGGGGTCTATCTGGGGAAATTTACTAACCACTATTGGGTGGTTTCCCTGACATCAGGATGTCTTATCTTTCCTTTTTTGCTCCAGGGAGAATTTTCACTGAGCCTTTCATTCACATATCTCACTCAAAAAGGATCTAAAATCATTTCGAACCGTTCAGTCAATTTTCGGTCAACCGACAGCCGAAATCACTCACCGGAGGGGTTTCAACTGTTCTAGGGGTTCCCATAGTATTTAGGGCCTCTGAGAACCCTAGAAAGCTTAAATTTTTTGTTTAAAAAGCCCTCCTATGAGTTTTCCAAACTTTTCAAAAATTACAAAAATGCCCCTACTTCCCTCGGTAAATTTTTTGATCTCTTTTGGCTCTAGTTTTTGGGCATCTTAAACCTCAAATTCTCATTTTCTAATATTTATAATTTTGGTATACTTTTAGTTGGCCCCAATTCCTTCTATTTCGAGGACTTCCTTTTATATTTGGCCTATTTCTGACGTTTACGGAGAAACTAAACATTGTGTTTCTCACATTTACGAAGGGACAGGATATTACAGTAGAGCTTAATTCCTTTGGCCTGAACATATAAAATGAGATCTAATTATACTCTTGGAACATTTACCAAAGCCATACACACACTTGAACAACTTAGGCACTCATATGGTTCCATAAGGTACCTAATGAAACAACCTTGGGAAATTATGATCTTGGCTCCATTCTCTCCCTTAATCTATGACTCTTGACTCCATTTAGACTTCTTGGAGCCATCACACAATTATTTTAAAGAGCCTAGCTATGTGTTGCTTCATTATGTTACAATATGAAACCTATACTTCCATCTCACTTTCTAGCCTTCCTAAACATACTCTCCCATCTTATATGATGCAAAACTAAGCTTGGAAGAAACTAAAACCATCCTTAGGTGCTTTAACCTTCTTAGGCTGAGACAATGCTCTTCTTAGCACCAATGGGAGTTTTACAATTTTCCTTGATGGGAGGTGCATATGGGGAGATCTCTAGGGGTCTTAGGAACTCATACAAACATTCAAATAAGCTTGGGGACCCCTGGATAAAATCATATTTTAGCCTATGTTCACGAATCCCTAACTTTGCTATCTTGCAATTTCATGGTTCTTTCTTTTTTTTTTTTTGCACATCTTAGCTTCCCACACCCTAATTCCTAAGATTCACTCTTGGTTAGGTCAGAATTTACTCTCTAGTGGCTAGGCTTTATCTTGGCCAAAATACACATATACAAGAGCAAGGGAGAAGAAATATGAAAACTACCATGTTACCTTGGTTTCTTAGCTTCCCTTAAATGCTCTTCCTTTTTCTTTTCTCTTCTCCTTAAATTTTAAGCTTTCCCCCTCTGGTATGAGCTCAAAATAGAACCAAAAACCTCAACAAGACCATGAGAAGAAATACGAGAAGGAGAAGGATGAGTTTTCTAAAGGAAGGAGCATGAATTTCTACACTTTTCTTACCCTTTGTCTTGGATTTTTCTCTTCTTCTTCCTTTCTTCTTGGATTCCCCACTCCTTGGCTTCATTCTCTATTTTAAGCAAAACCATAAGTTAGTTATGGGAGGCCAGCACTAGGATGCCACATATAAATATAAAGGGAACCAATTAAAACATTTCAAAATGCCATTTTTGTACTTCATTCTTGGCATTTTCATTTCTGATTCATTTTAGCTCCTTTTTTAGAACTGTCTTTTCCATAATAATATTTAGATCCTCAATCATATAAAATGCCTTTTGAATCACTCAATTTGGAGCTAAAACCTTTTCAGATAAATCAGTCAAAGTTCAGGTCAACTATTGATAGAAAACGTACACCGGAGGGGGTTCAAACCATTCCAGGGATTCTTATGGTTTTTGGGGCCTCTGAGAACCTCAAAAAACTCAATTTTTTCATTTAAAAATCCTTCCTATGAGTATTCCAAAAATTTCCTGAAATTACGAAAATGCTATTATGTTTCATTGTAATTTCATTCAATTCTATTTGACTATTTTAACTTCAATTTTATGGCACCTTTAGCTTCCTAAATTCATTATTTGAGGTCTAGAATATTGTTATAATTTTATTACACCTTAAATCACTCTATTTGGGGGACTTCCTATTGTATCCGCTGAATCTCATACGTTTATTATAATGTTTGATTTTCGTTAAACGACAGAAACAAATGTATTTTCAAAACAAGCCCCTTGAGATGAGTTATTTAAAACCAAAAAAATTAGAATAAAATTCTAAATAATAGAAAATGAGGATTTGAGTCTTGAGTTGCCCAGAAATCAACGCCGCAGTGATTTAAAAGATTTGCTGAAAAGCTAGTGACATTTTTGTAAATAAGTGCAATTTTGGAAAAAACACATAGAAGAGTTTTTTAAATGAAAGTTTTGAGTTCTCCAGAGTTCTCAGAGGCTCTAAAAACTATGGGAAGCCCCGAGACAGTTAAAACCCCTCTAGTGTATGTTTTTCAATGTCGGTTGACCCAAACTTTGACCAATTCGTTCGGGAAGGTTTTACTTCGATTTGAGTGATTCCAAAGGCATTTTACTAAATTGGGAACCTAAATTTTATAATGAAAAATACAGTTCTCAAAAAGGAGATAAAACAAAGCTAAAACAAAAATGCCAAAACAAAGGGATAAAATGAGAAATTTTGAAATCTTTATATTCTTGAACCTTCTATATAATGCACGTCCCTTCTTCTCCCATTTTGACCAACTTGCTTTCACCCAAAAACAGAGAGGAAGACTAGAAATTTTAGGTGCACAAGGAAGGAGGTAAAAGAAGGAGAAAAGACTAGAAAAAGATATGAAATCAATGGATTTTCTTAGTTCTTCCTTAAACAAAGTTGTTCTCCTCTCTTTGCTCCATCTTCTTATGGTTTTGGATGCTTAAATGGTTCTGTTTGGCCTTGAACTAGAGGGGAAAGTTTAAAAATTCAAGGAGAAGGTTAGAGCAAAGGAAGAACCCTTTTGAAAGAACTTGATTCAAGGTAATTTTCTTGCAAGATGTTGCTTCTTCTTCCTTAACTTCTTCTCCCATATTTTGACCTCATACAGAACCAAGAGAGGGGGGAGGTTTTTGATGTAAAGCAAGTATGAAACATATAAACTAGGCTATGGGAAAGTAGAATATACAAAGAAATTGGAAGGAAAATCAATGAAATGCAAGAATGGAAAGTGTGAAGCTCTTGAATGGGATGTAAAAACTGATTTAATATATAAAATTTCTTGCATGTGTCAGTGTTTATTTGAGCTTCTAAGACCTCTAGGAAGCCTCCCAAGTGTGTCTTCCACCAAGAAAAAATCAAGAAATCTATGAACCCTTCCTTCCCCTTATGTTTCGGCCTAGGCTAATTAAATAGGCTAAGAAGTGTTTTAATTTGTTCTAACTTTGGTTTAAGACTTTATATGATAGTAAAAGGTATGACCATAATATGACCTAAAGAAGCAACATGTAGTTAGGCCCTTGGAAAAGATTTAGAAACCATAGAAAGTGAGTTGGCCTTATATGTTCCATAATATGACCTAAAGAAGCAACATGTAGTTAAGCTCTTTATTTTAATTGTGTGATGACTCCAAGAGGCTTAAAAGGAGGCAAGAATCATATTTTAAAGGAAAGAATGGAGCCTAGAATTTATTTGATGGGTATTGCTTCATTAGGAGCATTCTTGGAACTATAAATGGGTTTATAGGTCAAGTTAATTTTTAAGGAAGTTGTGTGACCTTAGAATTAATTTCATGAATCTAATTGGCTTCCATAAATTATGTTTAGGCCAAAAGAAATCATTCCCACACCTTTGTGTGTGTGAGGCCGATGAAAGGAGAGCAAATTCAAGAGAAAAAGTGTGTGGTTGCATCCAAGGTAGCTCTCTCCACCTTTTTTCATGCCAGAATGTATGCTTACTTTGTCTTTGAATGTGTGTATATGTGTTTTATGTAACACCATAATTTCTAGCTCATTTCTATCACATTTGCATACTCATGTGGCACATTGCATGAAAGGAAGTAAGAAAAATTTATTAAAATACTACATTTTCTTGCGTTGCATTGTGTTCAAAATTTCCATTCGGTGTCACATGGACTGTGTGAGCTCATACAACACATTCTCATATTTAATTACATGCATAAAACTCATTTGGATCATAAAATGTGGCTTCCAACTCATGAAACTCGAAAGGAAGCTTAAAATAGGCATACACATTTTTGGACAGAATTTTGGCTCATTTCTGTCACAACTTTGAAAAATCATAACTAAATCTAAAATAATTGAAATCATGCATTCTTGGTCATTCTAGAATTATGCAGATGTATACTTCACATTAAAAATATTTCTAGACCATAACATCCATAACAGGCAGTCTAGAGGTCAAACGACATCCTGGTGTTGTCATAGATTTCTACAGCAAATTTTGAAAATGTCCAATTAATTTCAAAAAAATCCAATCCATGCAAATGATACCAATCTAGAAAGATGTTGATGTTATCTGGAGGAAAAAAAATATTTTTAGACTAGCTTAGGTAGCCTGGACCTCAGAAATCAATAGAACAATAACAGAGGTCGGCTGGAATCCCTGCTACTGGATAAAATCTTAAAAAATTCATATCTCCCTCTTTAGAAATCCAAATGAGGTGGTTCTAGTTGTCACAAGTCACTGTGAATGTCTAGTTTCTCTGTATAAAATTTAATAGAAATTGGAGATCATTTAAGTCGTGTGTGACAGATTTCATTTTTGGACCAAATAAATATTGTAGCAAACCAAAATTAGAAAACTTGCCAACTTTGGAAATTTCTCAAATATTCTGTAGACTCCAAAAATTATGTTCTTTAGCTTTCCAAAAAACTCTCAACAAGTTCTAATTTCATGCTAAATATCATATTAAGAAGAACTTATTTGGCTAAAAATTGATATATGGTTCCATTATGGTCAAATTTCCTTTGGGCAAGTCTAAAAGAATATTTAAGACTTGTGTGAGCTACCCAAATGGTTCCAACCCTCATGCATCTCATTTTGGCCATCTCATTTACACATATACATAATAGCATAATACCATCAATGAAGCTAGTTTGCCATTATATACTCAAATCACATTCTAATGGCTACATGACATATTCTCTCATTCATACATGACATGTTATCATAATTACATGTGTTCATAACATCATAATACATATATATCCATTGATTACATCAATTATCACTTGCATGGCCTTAAAGTAGAAAAATTCACACACTTTAATGTCATCCTCTCATCTTCAAGGTAGTTTGGCTTCCATTACCTTGTCCTCTTGATCCATTTTGTACACAATCACACACTTTTCTTCTTGAATCAAGGCTTCCTCTTTTGGCCACACACACAAAAACCTATGGAAATGCTTTCTCTTGGCCTTGTTTTCTTACTTTTTCTCACTTAAATCTTGTGTTCTTTGAGCTCATCTCTTCAAATCTGAATTTTCCCCTTAATTGCTCCTTTCTACCTTGAATTTCTCTTCCTTTTCTTCCTCCTCTTGTGTGCCTCATCCCCTAGGGTTTTCCTTTGGTTTTAAGTAGAACATGGTCATGCATAATGAAGGGAGAAGAAGGGTGCATCATATATATAGGTGGGAATAAGTTACACTTTTCAAAAATTCTCATTTTGCCCTTCATTTTCAGCATTTTGGTTTCTCCTTCGCTTTAGCTCCTTTTTTAGAACCGTCTTTTTCATTATGAAATTTAGGTTCCCAATTTAGTAAAATGCCTTTAGAATCACTCAAATCAGAGCTAAAACCTTCCTGAGCGAATCCATCAAAGTTCGGGTGCATCGACGTTAGAAAATGTGCACCGGAGGGGTTTTAACTGTCTTGGGGCTTTTCATGGTTTTCAGGGCCTTTGCGAATGCCGAAGAACTCAAAATTTTCATTTAAAAAGCCCTCCTATGTGAATTCTAAATTTGCTCAAAATGACAAAAATGCCATTACGTTTCATAAGCTTATCGTAAGAAATTGTTTCTTCATTTGAGCTTGGGATTCTCATTTTTAGGAGTCTAGAATGCTTCCCAAATTTTTTGAGACCTAAACTACATCATTTCGGGGGACTTCCTTTTGTATCCAGTGAGTTTTGTTCGTTGATAGAGAAACTGTACGTTATGTTTCTCATGTTTTCTTTTGTTTTCAAAAAATTGGATGTTACATTTTAAGCCATGAAAAGTATTCTAGCATGATTTCATATGCCATGGTACCATGATGATGCATTATGTTCTTAAATGATGTTTATGATGCTTGCTTTAGTTTGCTTAAGTGTGGTGAAGCCAAGAACCCTTAGCCATTGTGAGGATGAGCTAAGAACCCTTAAAATTGGTCGAGACAAAGTAAATAGTCTCCTAAAAGTGAGGTTGACTCCCAAGAGTAAGGTTGAGTCCAAAAACCTCTTAAAGAATGGGTGAGGCAAGTCCAAAATTCATAAGTGAATAGGTGAGACTAATCCATATACTTGGCAAGCCTATGTATGCCATGTATAACTTTTTCAAATGCCAAAAATGCTTTTTGGATGTTTGCACATGTAAATATGCTCATGCATCATTTGTAAGACTTGTTTTGCATCTTTTATGTGTGATTGAAAGGAAGATGAGCTATTGGGATTCTTTGAATATCATTCTCTCCTCTCCAATGTTCTAACATGCTAGGTGGACCAAGAGAATAAGGAAATAGGATCCAACCACTTGAGAGATGAAAGTTTGACATTAAAGTGCATGGATTTGGTTACTTTAAGGCCTTATGAATGGCAAATGATGTAATCTATTATTGTATATGACCTATTATCATACCTTACTATATAACACATTTCCCACTACAAATACCTCATATAAAACTTTGAAGAGCTAATGAAAACTTGAACTATTTAAAATTTTCTTTTTACTTCAGGGTTGGGTATATACATGGCTTTATGTTACATGCCCTATTATCATACAACATTATAACACAACTCATGTATATACCATAATCCAAAGATATTTAATTACATGACAAAATGTGATGCATAAAAGTAAGGTCCTCAATTTATACCTTCACACTTTTTGCCCTTTCTTTGCTTGAACTCGGTCCTAGCATGGGTTATATTTAGGCTGAGATTATGAAATCTCAATAGTAGTAAACCAATCTCATTTACAAGCTAGCTGTAAGTACATAACATAATGCCAATCAAGGTGCCACATACCATATAAGAATACAAGGAATTTCATACAAGGCCAAGCACGGTCTAAACATACATGTCTCATCTTATAGCATAAATAACAACTTGATATAGTATAACACTCATCATTATACAAACATACAAGCTTAAAGAAAGAGAGAGGAAAACTACTATCTTAGCAAACTTTGCTCCTCAATCCTTGGAACTCGGTTTACTTGCTTTTGGAGTTCACAAAATAAATATCAAACCCTATAATCATAATGATAATTCATTACAATTAACACATAAACCTTAACTTCTAACATAGTATGACCCTTTTAAACATAATGGGACCATTGGAATTGGAAAAATCCAACTCCTTCCATTCCTATTCACTATGGGCGAATAGTATGCATTTCTTGGCCAAAATTTAGAAATTTTATTCCATGAGTTTTGGGGGACTTTCTTATAGATATTCCTAGCTAAAAAAACCCTTTTAAATCCATTAGGATGGATAAAATTATCAAATTCCAGCCTCAACAATACGTTTTGGTCATAACAAAACCTAGCTCCATTTTAGGCCTAAAAGTGAGTTTCTTTGGGTCTAAAAATTCCATAGCCTCTTCCTTTATGTTTTAGGACTTGAAATTTTGTATACATGACTTTAAGACATTAAGAAAACACCATAAAAAGTTTGGGAAAATTCGGATAGCATCTTCCCATGATTTCTATTTTCCCAAAAATTACAATCTTTGTGTTTTTCAAAGTCCCAGCACATAACAACAATAACTAAGTTCATATGGTCTTCATGTTCAACATATATACTTCATTTCAAGGCTTTTATATTCAACATATAAACTTGATTTCTAATGATCCATATGCTGTCCAAAAGTAACTCATAGCTAGGGTTTAACAAAACTAACTTAAACCATGTGATTTTCAAGTGCAAGGTGGAGAAAACTTACTCTTTAAGCTTAATCCTTGCTTCCTTTGCTTTTCTCACACTAAAATCCCTTCTCTTCCCACTTCGAGCAACATTCTACCTTGAATCAAAGATGAAGATGCAGCTGCCCTTTGGAGAAAATGGTTGGAGGATGAAGAAGATGAAGAAATTTGGTGAAGAATGGTGGTAGTTTTGCTTGATTTCACTTCTTCTTTCGCTTTTTCTCCCTCCCTCTCTCTCTTCACGTTTTTCTTTCCTTCTCCCTTGTGTGTGGCAAGAAAATGGTGGAATGGAGATGAAGGAGATGAATTTAAATGAAGTTAAAAGGTCATGCCAAATTTGGACCTTTGGATCAACCTTTTCAAGATCAAATCTTAGCCTTCCATTCCTTTTTTCTTTTCATTTTCTAATTTTTACGACTAAATATCTTCTTCCAAAATTCCTTGGCCACACACTTGGATGCCTTTTCTTAGCCCTTAAGTTATGGATAGTAACCATGGTTAATTTTCTTAACTTAACCATAGTCAATTTTTAACTTAACCATAGTTAGTTTCTAACCTAACCATGGTTAATTCTTTAAAATAACTAAAATCCTTTTCTTCTTTCCCTTTCATTTTATATTTATATTTGGGTTTCATCTTCTCTAAAAACCTAATTATATCTTCTCTTCTATTTTGGGCCTTTAGAATCAGCTATTGGGCCTTATAGCAGTCTAAAAATCAGTGTTCGGGCCCAATTAAGGATTTACGGTACAATACATACCTTTAGACTTTCTAAAATTTATAAATATTATTTCCTCTACTTTCTGGCCATACTGAGCTTCCAACATGGATCAGGGGCCCTTAACCTCAATCCTTATAAATTTCGGTGTTAATCGAACACCCGCGTCTTTAGGTGTAATTTTCACCGTTCTGTATTATGATTGTGCTATAAAATTTTCATTTATTACAATTTAGTCTCCGAAACTCCTTCAGGGTTTCGTAGCCCTTTATCTATTTCTATTTCTATAATTGTTACAACTTCCTTTTTCTATTTTGCTCATAGCTACTAATCGGGATAACCAGATCCCACCTGGACAACGTAGCATCATTGGACCTGTCTCATCGAACTGAGTTTAACCGTGGGTCACGGATTTCTGAGATTCTTGTCCGATTTTTTTATATTCGTGCCTAAAGCAACGAATAAAGGGTGAAACTAGGGTTTCCTAAACTTTTGGATAATTTATACATTTTGCCCAGCACATAAATTTTCTTTGCATTTTAGTCCTTGACTCCTTCATACTTTACCTTGGAGACTCTTCCGGACCTTTTTTTTAAATCCATTTTTACCTTAATTTTAGGGCACCTTTGGCCTTGACTCATCATTATTTGCAGTCTAGAATATTATTCTAATTTTATTAGACCTCAATTTACTCTATTTGGGGGACTTCCTTTTGTATTCGATGAATTTCATATGTTGACGGAGAAATTGTATGTTACGTTTCTCATGTTTCCTTACGTTTTCTTGCATTTTTGAGAGACTGGATATTACGCCTATGACCTCTTGAGCATGTGTAATTATGTTAATATGTTATATATAAATGAGAAATTATGTTATGTGATCATTACAATGTAAATTAAGCATGTTATGGTAAATTGGCTTCTTGGATGGCTTAGTGCAATTGTATATAAATGGAAGTGGAATAGCCAAATTGAGATACATGAGAATTGGGACCACTTTGGCAGTTCATATAAGTCCTATTCATCCTTTTAAACTTGCCCAAGAGGTGCCAAATACTAAGGGAAGTCATTTAGACACATTTAGTCTCTAATATGAACCAAAATTGACCATATTGGAAACCTATACCACTTTTTATCCAAATGAGTTCTTCTTGATCTGAGATTTGGTATGCATTTAGATCTTGTTGAGAAATTTTTAGGAAGCTAAATTACAAAATTTTCAGAGGTCTATGGAATATTTGATGAATTTTCAAAGTTGAAAAAAATTCTGAAATTAGTCAGGGTACTATTCACTCAGGTCCGAAAATGAATTCTATCACTTAGGGGGCAAATGATGTCCCATTACTATCAAATTTTATAAGGAGAAATTAGACACTCCCAATGACTTGTGCCGGATGTCTAAAGAGGGAGATCTGAATTTTTAAAGTTTCTGCCCAGTATCAAGCATTCAGACAGACCTCAAGTATTGTTTGATTAGTTTTTGAGGCCTGGATGTGCCTAAATTGGTCTGACGCTATTTGTTTCCTCTAGCTAACATCCATAGCTTTTCAGATTGATATCATTTTCATTGATTGGATTTTTGTGGAATTAATTGGACATTTTTGAAGTTTGTAACAGAAACTTGTATCAGTACCAGCAGTCAGTCAGACCTCTGCACTTTTTTGAATGTTAAAAGTCTTCTGTGTGATGTTTCATGGTCTGCTCATATTTGTACCATAAAGTAGACATGTGTAGCTTTCCAAAATGGTAAAGAATGCATGATTTCAATTTTTCTAGAATTAGTTATGATTTTTCAAAATTTGTGATAGAAAAGGAAAAATTTTGGCCAAGGCTATATTTATGAATTTTATGTATTTCCTTGCCTTGTACAAGTTTTAGGCCACTTTTTAGTGATGAAAATGAGTTGTATCTATGTAATTAAATATGAGAATGTAATACATGAGCTCACATAGTCCACGGAACACCGAAAGGAAAATTTATACGCTACGAAATGCTAAAATATTCATTATTTTATTACCTTTTTCTTGCTCCTTATGTGAGATGCATGGTTTGAAGCATAAGAATAGCATAGAATGAGTTAAGAAATTATGGTGTTACAGTTACGGAGGAATCGTACATTATGTTTCTCACGTTTGCAGAGGGACCAGATGTTATAGAGTGTGGGAAACAAGAATATGCAAAGAGATCTAAGAAAGAACCATTGATTTGCAAGATGTATAGCCTAGGTTTTCACTTACACATTAATTTTTAGGAAGCTTTTTAGTCATAATTTAAGTGTCTAAGAGTTTGTATGAGTCTCTAAGACATCAAAGAAGCCTCCCACATGCATCTCCCATCAAAGAAACAAAACAAAGTCCATGCATTTTTGAATGGTTTCTTGTCTTTGGATGTGTGTATGTACGTTTATGTTATGCAACATGTTTCTAGCAAATGTCGACATGCCATGGTACCATGTTGCTTTGCTTATGCTCTTAAAAGATGCTTTATGAATGTGTTTTGACTTGCATAAACTTGGTGAAGCCAAAAGTCCCTTAGCAAGGGTGAAGATGAGCCAAAAGTCCCTAAGAATGGGTGAGACAAAGAGAAAAAGTCTTTAGAAGAGTGAGGTTTAGTCAAAAGCCCTTTAAAAGTGGGTGAGGCAAGTCCAAAAGTCCCAAAGAGAATGGGTGATACTAAACCATTGTCTTGACAAACCTATGTATGATAAGTATGCTTTCTTGAATGAGAAAAATGTATTATGCTTGTTCATAAATTGCTTGATTGTCATGCATTCATCTTTGGGCTTGAAATTACATTCATTATGTGTGATTCAAAAGGGTGAAGAGCTATTTGGATTCTTAGAATCTCACTCTTCCCTTTCCATTGCCTAACATGTCTAGATGGACCAAGTGAATAAAGAGATAGGAGCCACCACACTTGAAAGCAAGAAGATTGATAAAGGAGTTATTATTTGTTCATTTTTAAACCATAACATTTTCAAATGATGTATTCCCATGATGTATATGATGTATAACCTATTGAACATGTGTAATTATATAGATATGTGATGCATGTATGAGAATTGGTAGCATATTAAGGAGATAGAATGTTTTTGACATTGAATGGCAAGAATGAGCATATAAGATCATTGTGTGCGTCATCAAGTAGGAGAGTGATTTTGTAATGTATGGATATCTAGACCCTTTATACATGTTTAGAGGTTTTTTTTTTATGCTTTCCCACGTGCTTAAGTGGTCTTGGAAAAGCTAGAAGCCAAAATGGACCATACTTGACCCTGAAAGAGCCATAAAAATGCCATTTTACAACCCTATGTCACAAACTAGCCAAATGGACGAATTTTCCCATGAAATTTAGCATGCATATAGGTCTCATCTAGAGATTTTTGAAAAGCTAAAAACTAGATTATTTGGAGCTTTAGAGAATTAATTATAAATTTTCAAAGTTTCCAAAAAGCTATTGAAATGGTCCAGACACTGTTCATATAGTCAGTTTTTTCTCTTGTGTCACCCAAGGGCCAAATGGCATCTAATGGCTATGATATTTTACATTTATTAACTAGACTTAATGAGCTTTCCATGGCCACCAAGATCACCTCATTTGGAGCTCTAGGTAGAGAGATATGAATTTTTTAAATTTGGAGTCAATATTAGTAATGTAGCAATACTTTCAGTATTGTTCCATCAATTTTCAATGGCTACACATTTCTATTTTAGTTTGGACTTATTTTTAACCTAAATACATCTATAGCTTTCTATAATGGCATATTTTGCTTGATTTCAATTTTCCTATAATTAGTTATGAATATTTGAAGTTTATATCAGTAACTTATGATAGTAAACTTGGGCAAATGGACCTTTAGTGCTTTTCTATTGTCAATCATGGTCTAGATGATGCTTTTATGGCTTGGAATAATTTTTAACCTATAGTGGACATCCACGGATTTCCAAAAAGCTATCTTTTACTTGATTTCAATTTTTCTAGATTTAATTATGAAATTTCAAAGTTGATGACAGAAACTTGAACCTTGGAGCCCGAGACTGATCTTGTATTTTTTAGTGTGGATGTCCTAAGCTTGGGCAAAATGGAACATGTTGGGATCATTTTGACTTGTATACATGTATTTGGAATAGAAAATAATATGGATAAGTTTATGTGGCCCACGAAATGTGAAACAAAAATTTTAAGTTTGATGTAACGTAAAATAATCTATTATTTTAATTAAAATTTTCTTAGAATCTTGCTATGCCAAAGAAAAGTAACTAAAAATAAGATGGAGAAAGGCTATATGAATATGATGTTAAAGATAGGGTTTTAACCATTTTAGAGATTGCCATAGTTTTTAGGACCTCTTAGAACCTCAAAAAACTTAATTTTTTCATTTAAAGATCCTTCCTTTGAGTTTTTTAAAAGTTACCTGAAATAACAAAAATGCCACTGCTTTTCATCTAATTTTATTTAGCTATTCTATCTCCAGTTTTAGGGCACCTTTAGCCTTGTATCCTCATTTTTAGATGTCTAGATTATCACTCTAATTTTATTTGGTCTCTAATCATTTAATTTAGAGGACTTCCTTTTATAATCTCCTTAGTTTACAGCTTTTATTAAATGGGATATTACATTGCTTACTCAAATTCACTATAAATACGCATCCTCCCTTCCTATTCTTCACCAAAAAGTAAGCCTCTATTAAGATTTATAGAGAGAGAGAGAGAGAGAGAGAGAGAGAGAGAGAGAGAGAGGAATGTGTAGAGAAAGAAAGAGAGAGCAAAGAAACAAGTTTAGGAAAAATTCCAAAATTAAGGGAGGAATAACAAGCCTTTATTCTTCTTGTCTCATGCATATAAAGTAGGAAAACACATTTTTACATGCAAGTTTGGTTCTCTTGATAGCATATCATACATAGTTTGCTTACTTTGGGTTCATATTATTATTCTACAGAGTTTGTATTTATAGTCTTAAGTTTGTGAAATCTATATTTAATTATATGTGGCTTGTTTAATTTTGTTTAGCTTATGTTACTATCATAAGGATATTATGGTACCTGGAGCTTGTAGAAATTCTATGTTAATATATGTGGTTATATTAAAAATATAATGGTATTTTATATGATTGAAATACATAATGTGTACAAATTATTGTTTTGTGTATAGAAATAATTTATTAGCTTATTTACATTTTTTCCTTTTGGTGAATTATCATGGAACCTTGTAAATAAAACATAATTATGAAAACATGTATATATATAATTCGAAATATGGTCAAAATAAAAATAGAAAATTTTATTAATATAAAAATATAAATTTGGACTTTATAAATTCCTATACACAAGGACCATAATTGTACCATGACCCTATTTGGACTTGGACTATGAACATATGGATTATGACACTTTATGATGGATTGTGGATTGTGGACCAACTAGACAATGGATAAGGGCCTAAGTATTCTACAAACAATAATAAAACAATAATTCTATTGTATGCATGTGTAGCTAATTTTCATGTTAAAATATGTGATGAAAAAATTATTGTATGGATGGAAAAGAAATTGTTTCATGCATGACAACACTTTTGTGGCTGTTAGACAAGAAAAAAAATTAATATGATAGAAAAAGCCTTATTTTTGTGCAATGATTTTCATGATATATGTGACAAAGAAAGAAATTATTATAAATATCATTATTGATGTGATTTTCATGAAACGCAATGGAAAAGAATGATGAGAAAAAATATCTAGGGCAAGGCAATATGAGAAAGGATCCTAAAATAAAAGGACATCTCTATGAAACAAGGGAGGTAACATCTATTGTGTGATTTTTTTTTTGTGAATCCACTCGAGGGGGGACATTTTAGTTAGTGTTGTTATGAGTAATCTTGTTTCTTGTTGACTTTGAATGTAACTAATGTGTTATTTTGGACAAGAACAACAAAAAGATAACGACTATTTGAGTCACTTTTAAGTTGGAAAAGAGTGGTGTATGGATATAACAAAATATTACAGGCTTTATAGTAATTATTTGTATTTATGTATAACTTGCTTTAATTGTCTAAGTATAATCATGTATTGATACAAGAAGAATGAGCCAAAAAAAAAATTTATATAGCTAAATCATTATATGAAATTTTAAATAATTATTAGTTTCCACTGGAAATATAAATTCTCATTATTTTTTTATAATATGCTCAACCATAAAGATGATGCCAATCCTTCAAATACTCATTGAAGTCAAGTGGATACATGTAGTGTAACATCCAGTCCTCCATAAGCGACGAAAATAAGTCAATTATAAAAGGAAATCCCCTAAACAGAAAAATTTGAGACTAAATAATATTAAGAAAAAAATTTAAATAATGAAAAATGAGGATACAAGGCTTAAGATGCCCCAAAACCGGAGTTGGAATAACTAAATAAAATTATATGAAAACTAGTAGCATTTTCATAATTTTGGGCACTTTTTAGAAAACTTAAAGGAGGGATCTTTAAATCGAAAAATTGAGTTCCCCGGGGTTCTCAGAGGCTCTAAAAATCATAGAAACCCTTAGAATGGTTTAAACCTTTCCAATTTACGTTTTAAAGTATTAGTTGACCAGAACTTTGACTAGTTCATTTGGAAAGGTTTTTAATCAAATTTGGATGAAAACAAAGACATTTTATGAATTATAGGATCTAAATTTTATGATGGAAAAGATAGTTTTCAAAAAGGAGTTAAAATGAGCCTAAATGGAGAAAGCAGGTGTATAGGGGCAAAATGGTCATTTTGAAAAATTGTAAAAGAGGTTTTTTAAGTAAGATTACACCTCATCATCTTCAAGCTTCCATTTTTTGAATTTTAGAGAGCTATGGCGTGAAATTAAGAGGAAAGAGAAAGAAGAAGTTTAAGCTTCCGTTTAGGTAAGTAAACGGCCCTATTTCATCCTGCACCAGTTAAGAAAGTTGTTCCTCTCTTTAAGAGCTCTCTAATGGTGGTTTTCTTTTCTTGAAAAATTAAAGATTTAGGTCTGACCCAAGCCAAAAGTGAACTCTTTTCAAGAAAACAATCGGTGAAAAATAATATACGCAAAGATAGCTCTGTTTGAAGGTAAAACTTTACTTGAAACACTTGAAAATCTTATATTTCCAAGCCATTTAAGCTTTGGCCTAGAGAGAGAAAGTGAGGAGGAGAGTTTTTCATCATGTGTTCTTGATGGAACCAAGGGTTATGGAGTGTAAGGATTAACAATATACAATTAGAATTGAAAAGAAAGTTTTAGAATGCAAGTTGTAGAATTTAGGGATTTGGTTGTACCTTGGCAAATATAAAGCTTCCTAATAATAATTTAAATTGTCTAAGAGTATGAATGAGTTCTCAAGACACCTAAGAAGCCTCACATAAGCCATTTACCTAAAGGAAACCATGGGTCCACAAGATAGGGAGTGTCTCAGCCAAAATAGAACCATGTACCTAGGGAGTATTTTAAATTATTCTAAGGCTAGAAAGGGACTAAATATGATAGATGAACATCAAAGGAAGCCTTAGAATAAATTTAGAAAGCATGGGTTGTAAGATGGAGGTGTAAACTCTATAATGAGACAAAAAAATAACTTATAGTTAGGCTCCTTAAAATGAAATTGTGATAACTCCAAGGAGTATAAATGGAGTCACAAGACGTAGATTAAGGGAGAAAATGGAGCCAAGATCATGAATTCTCATAGTTGTTTCATTAGGTATAGAATCATAATTGAGTGTTAGAACAAAGTAAGCTTCCATAGAGTTGTATAAGGCTTAAGCTTATGCATATGAGTGATTCATGTCTCATTTGATGTGTCTAGGCTAAGAGAATCAAGTGCCATCTAGTAGCATGAGCTTGGCCAAAAAGGTGAAGACAAGTTTAAGGAAAAAGTATGTGACAATTGCTCCAAGGTAGCTCTCTAACCTTTTTCTCAGGCATTGCTTGGATATCTATTTTTCTTTGAGTGCTTGTATATATATTTGACCCATGAGAAATGTCCCTAGCCATTGCTTACATATTATGGTACCATTATATTTTTTGAAATGAGTTTATGTATGTAATATAGCTTGTATGGGTATGGTTATCCCAAAAGTCCCTTAGCATAGATGAGGATGAGCCAAAAGTCCCTAGAAATAGGTGAAACAAAGCCAAAAATTTCAAGAAGAGTGACGCTAAGTCAAAAGTCCCTTGAAAGTGGATGAGACAAATCCAAAAGTTCCTAGAAAGTTAAGTGAGGCTAGACCAATGCCCTTGAAAGCCTATATTTGATATGTATGAGTTCACATGACTAGGAAAATGTTTTATATATGTTCATGAGAGGCTTGTATGACATGTGTCACACCTACACTTAGCATATGCTATAACTAATAGTATCAGAGGATCTTTTACTACTAACAGAAGATCTTATCGATAAGGTTTTGAATCTGATAGTGTAAAAATCTAAGATCTTGTCAACAAGATCCTGGACCTAAGAGATTTATACTAACTTATCTAGGGAATATCCATCTTTTATATATAGAAACACAAATTCAAGCTTTGATTCTCTAATAACCATACAGATTCACACTGTAATATTAAGAAACAGAAGCTACTATAGTCACAAGGTCACTACATTTCTGAGCTATTTTTGTGGAATTTCTTTACCTCATCAAATGACATCTAAAAGTCATAAAAATTGGTAGGATGACTCCATGTTATGTTAATTATAAGCCATAGAAATATTTTTTAAGGATTCCCAAGGATAACCCCCAAACCCTTACTGTTTAGGCCATTACCTCAGTTGAGCTCGCTGTACACTGTCCCTTCTGTTTCTGGTTTCGTTACCCTACCAAATGAGTTCAGAAAATTCTAAAACTTTCTAGATATAATATCATATATCTTAGATATCTTCCCATAAAATTTCATGAATTTCTTCATTTACCTATTTAACAAGATTTATTACAAAATCTACTCAAAGTTGTCCCATACAAAAGCTAAGTCAAATTAGCACTTTGTTTTCTTGATCTAACCTATTCCAATAGTCCTATAACTATTTAGACCTTTAGTCTAGAGGATGGAGAATTCATTATAAGAATTTGGACATAGAGATCCAATGATAGTGATAATCAATTTCATGCAAAATAGTAATCAAAGTTACTCTTATACATGAAGCAATACTTTAACTAAAAGTCATCGTCAGCTTACACTAGAAGTCATACCTATATAATTATCCTATAAATGCACAATAGAGAATTACAAGACAACTTTACATGCTCTAAACTATAATTATGCTTTAGCATTTGGCGCTTCACAGAAAATTTACAAACTAGCTATAAAGACAACACGTTAGTAGGCTATTTTGCTTGTTCAGTTTCTGCATGTTTGGCTTTGTCTGAGGTGTAACTGATACCTAAAAATGGTTAGCTTTGTAATGAGATAAATCCTAGTAGATAACAATGTATTCAAGAAGCATACATATAGATAGCATGGATTACTATCCAGGATACATTCGATACATACTTTGGTGCCGAAGCAAGTAATGTCTAGGTACGAACATATTCTCATTTGTTAGGCTACCATGCTTTAGTATTGGCCAATAACAGTAATCTAGTACTCATAAGAGTTACCTTAGTAGACATAAATGCAACTATACACAGCATAGGAACTTCAGGAATTCATCTAGTGCAATAATGTAAACAGCACAATGAATACAGTGTTAACTACCTATTTCGTTACTGTTGTTACGTCGAGTTATTCCTTAGCTCTTATTGCTCCAATTGTTTTCTTAAAATTTCAATCACACATTGCCTTAATTAGGAAAAAGATTGGCTTTTCAATCAAGCTACTAAATATCCTGTACGAAATTCCTAAATTTCCTAATCTTAATATCCATTCTAACTTATGTCAATAGTCAATATATGTGTATATTCGTTGTTAAATGGCCAATTGTATGGTTCCATTTAGTGTCTAGATACCTATCATATGTTCTACTCTTTTGTGCTATCCTTATGCCATTTTCAAGGTGCTATTCCTATGGCTAACTAAGTATACAAAATTTCCTATCTACTCCATTCCCACTCTCCGCCTACATGGTTTCATGGAATGGTTTAAGTATTTACCTTGAATTGTCCATGGCTCTTTCCTAAATTCCTTTAGTGGTTGTTTCCTCAGTGTTCCATGGCTATCCCACAAGGCAAGTATTCTTTTTTAGAATTTTAATCAAATAAAATGAAAGTCAATTGAAGATGGATGCTTTCCTATACTCACCTTCCAACAAACCCTTTTTTTTGTACTCTTTTTCTATGCTCACGGTTCTCCTCTTGTTCTGTAGCCCCCCTTACTTACTCAAACCTTTATCTTCTTCCTCTCAATGGCTTACTCAAGACATCCACTTCCTTCCCTCTCTTTACTGTCGGCCTAATTGAACTTAGATGGATGAGGATTATCACAGTGGACAGCTCATGCTTCTCACTGCCCTTGAATGTCATTAAGTGAATTTAAAATTCCTTTTTCCCGTTATCTATTTGGTGCAAGGCTAGGTGGCAGCACCACATACATATCATCCCTTCCAAGTCGTATCCTTAGTTGGCACTACATGATTTAATGGCTGGACACCAAGTGGATATATATATATATATATACTTCCATGGTAATGGCATTAGAGGGAAATGATTAAAATATTTAAATACTCCTTCCACCTACTTCTTGTTTAGTGCAAGCTATATGGCAACATCCTATATATATTAATCCCATCTAATACACATATTACATAAGACATTTAACTCCCACGGTAGTGCAAAATATGAGTAATGACTGAACATAAATTAAAGATACGTATATATAGACATGTGTGGATGTTGCAAGCATGAGGTGGCAAGGATGGTCTTTTTAATTTTCCTTAACTTCATTTTCCATTTAGTTGTTTAAGGGAATGTCTTCTTCTCATATTTACAATCAAGTGTGGTGTCATATAATTATTCCTAGCTATCCTATGTCTATAAGGAAACAAGTCATAACCAAGTACCATATATATGCATCTTGCATAGGGAAGCATGAGGTGTCTTTGTTTTGGTTCATTAAGTCTTCTTCTTTCCTCCATGGTCCCCACATTATTGTTCCACTTTGTGTGTCCTCATTTTAGATTATTTAGCCCATGCAATTGCATGCAAATTTTTCTTAATTACCTACGACAAAATGGAGAGTGGTGGCTTAACCAAATGACTAGTGAATGTCATGCATAAATGGAATGCCAATGTGTCACTAATTTGTCCTTATTATTCTTTGGTTGTTTGGTGTCTTCCTATTTCTCTTGGTCAGTCATGTGTATGTAATTAATACCAGGACTCATCCCAAGATTTAAGTTGCTCTAAGCTTATTGTATACATGGTTACTAGGGGGTTGTTCTTGACCAAATGCTTGTACTTAAATGTATTCCTATCTATATGAAAATAATGGAGACATTAGGACAAGAATGGTTGCAACCATATTTGACCCATGTCTAGGTGTTTCTATGTTAAATAAATTATTAAGCTAATGCCTCAATAAGGCCTCCTAACTAACATAAGGTAATTCTCTACTGCTTACTTAGGATAGTCCCTTGCTATTCTTCTTTCGTTACTTTGGCTATGTTAATATTTAAAGAAAATTTAGAATGTTCTTTGATATATATATATGCATCCATTATATATGTGAAAGAGTAAAGAGCTATTAAGATTCTTTGAATCTCACTCTTCCCCATTTTCCACCTAACCATGCCTAGGTGAAATCAAGGAAGCAAAAATGGAAGCCAAGGAGCATGATATGCAACACTTTGACAATAGAATAGTTTCTAATGCAATGTAATGTCAAAGTATGTATATGTGAGTTGTTTATGGCATGTAAACTATTGAACATGTGTAAAAGTATATGAATATCATGTATGAATGGAAGTTGGAACCAAATGTATGTTTATATAAGTTTTTGCCACCCATGAGCCATTATGTGCATCTGTATAAATGCATATGGTATGATGAGATTGAGCTCCATGATGATTTGAATCATTTGGCATACTTCCCTAGGCTATGTTTATGCTTTTGGACATGCTCAAGTGGTTGTGGAAAGATGAGAAGAGCATTTGGTACATATGGAACCTATTATGGACTTCGAATTTGACCAAATCTTGAGCTAAACCAAAGTCTGAACAAATGAATGCGTTTTTTCATGAACTTTGGCCAGCAAGTAGGTCTCATCTATAGCTTTTCATAGAGCCAAAGAGCACTCAATTTGGAGCTCTATAGAATTTATTATGATTTTTCAAAGTTAGCCAAATGATGCAGAAATGGTATGTGCACTATTTATATAGTCAGTTTGCTTCTCTATATCACACATAAGCTAAATGAAGTCTAGTGCTCATTAAATTTTACAAGTATAAACAAGATATCATAAGATTTTCATAACCATTGAGAGCACCTCATTTAGAGCTTTGTAGAGAGAGAAATGAAAATTTGAAATTGCATAATAGTACCGGTAATATAGTGTAACCTCTATTCCATAAATTTTCATAGGTTAAAGACCACTACATTAGTCTAAAATTATTTTTGCCTTTAGTTAACGTCCAGAGCTTTCCAAAATGGTATGGTTTTCTTGATTTTGATTTTTTTAGAATTAGTTATAAATTTTCAAAATTCATATCAGAAATCTGGAAAGTGAACTTGAGAGCAAAACATTGATTTTGTGGGATATGGCTTAAAACCTGAGACTCTTGAGATGTTTTGTAATGTAATTGGTTTTCTTTTAGGTGCTTCTTCCTTTATGGAATTAGGCAAAAAATTCCCTCTTTTAGAAAACTAAAACTATAGAAAGAAATAAAAGAAAGAGTAAAAAGATTTTTATAATACCATCATAGACAAATTCTCCATATTTGCTTACTTTTGGATGGCTTCTTTCTCCCTTCTCCTTTCTCTCTTCTCCAAGTCTCCTTGGTTCTATTTTGGGTAAAAAAAAAGTCAATTATGGGGTTGAGCGAGAGCTGATGTGCTTATAAAAAGGGGGAAGGATGATTTTATAACAATTTTAAAAATTCCTATTACATCCTATTTGTTCAATTTTTCCATTTAAGCTCACTTTAGATCTTTTTTAAGAACTGTCTTTTCCATAATAAAATTGTGGCTCTCCAAGTTATTAAAAATATTTACTTTGAAATTTTTAGGATTCAAAATAATTTAGGATGACTTGGTCAAACTTTTAGTCAACTGACGTCTTAATTTATACAATGGAAGGGTTTTAGTCATTTTAACTATTTCTATAGTTTCAAGGCCTCTGAAAATCCTAATGAGCTTAATTTTATTACCATTTATGTTTAAGTTTCTATATTTTTTTTTGAAATTACAATTTTGCCACTACGATTTAAGTTCATTTTGTTTATCTATTTTACCTTCGATTTTGGGCTATTCATGTTTTCTTAACCCCATTTCTAGATACTCTAACTAGCATTCTATCCTTAATTTGCCTCAATTCATTTTACTCTATGGTCCTCTTTCACTAATATATTGGTTTTACTTTAGTTTTCTTTTAGTTCTAACTGCCCTTCTCTTACCTTGTGACTCCATTTTAAATGATTCACTCCACTCTTTGGGGAGTATTTTAATTACCAAATTATAGGATATTACCTTTCACCCCCTAAAATAATTTGTCTTCAAAATTTAGGATGTACCTTAATTGAATGGCTGTGGATGCTGCTTCCTCATATTATTCTCTAATTTCCATGTTGCCTTATCAGAAAATAAGCCCATTTAGATAACTTTTACTAATGGAATGCTTTTATTTCTCAACTATTTAATCTTAATATCAATGATTTTCTCTGGTACAACAACAGAAGAAAAGTTATCTTGTAAGTGAATGCTCTTATATTCTATGAGATATAAGGGGTTTGGCAAGTACTTTTTCAATTGGGAGACATGGAATACATCATGAAATTGCGTTAGGTTATGAGCCAAGGCTCTATGGTAAATAACTTGTCTAATTCTTTCAAGAATTTCAAATGGACCAATATACCTATGATTAAGCTTCTTTACCTTAATAGACCAACCCACTCCGATATTTGGAGATACTTGAATGAATACATGGTCTCCAGTGTCAAACTTTTACTACCTCCTTTTTTTATTTGTATAACTCTTTTGCCTACTCTGAGCCATAAAGAGTTTCTTTCTAAAGTCTATCTGTCTGGTGGTTTTGTAACACCATACTCCTAGGACTCAATACATGCAATTCCCATGCTTTATCTTATGTTTGTTCTATGGAAATAATATAGTGGCATAGGGAGTTATGAATAAAAATGTATTTCTCTACAGGTAAAATTTTTCTTTCGGAGTCCCGTGGGCCATATGAATGCATCTATCACATTTTCATACTTAAATACATGAATATAGCTCGTTTCTATCATCAAATTTGGTCTACAACTCGTGGGAAGCAAAGGAACACATTAAAATTCATGTTTGCATTTTCGGCCAGGATTTCCTCTTTTCTGTCACAAACTTTGGAAAATCATAACTAATTCTAGAAAAATCTAAATCATGTGTTCTTTGCCATTGTAGGAAGATTCAGATGTCTACTTCACACTAAAAATATTTCCAAACCATAAAATTCATCATAGAGAACGTTTGACATCCGAAAAGCTACTGAAGTCACTGGTTGCCTGGGCTGCTGTTCAGATTACTGATATAAACTTCTGAAATTCATAAATAATTCTATAAAAATAGAAATCACACAAATTTACTCATTATGGAAAGATAAAAATGTTAACTTGATAGTAAAAATAATTCCAGAATGAAAAAGATACGTTTAGATATCAGGAACTGATGGAATAGTAACTGAGCTCCTGGGGCGCTACTGATACTGACAGTTAACTTCAAACATGCATAACTCTCTGCTCAGACCTCAAAATGAGGTGATCTCGGTGGCTACAGAAATCTTATGGCCTCTAGTTTATTTATATAAAATTTCATAAGCATTGGACACCATTTGACCATTGGGTGACACAGAATTCAAAATTGCCAGTATGAACAGTAGCCATACCAGAATCCATGAAAAAGCCCAACTTTGAAAATTCATCAAATATTCCCTAGATCTCCGAAAATTATGATCTTTAGCTTCACAGAAAGCTCTCAACAATTTCTAGATGTATTCCAAATCTCAGATGAAGAAGAGCTCATTTGGGCAAAAAGTGGTATAGGTTTCCAATATGGTCAATTGTGATCCATATTAGAGACCAAGTGTGCCCAAATGGTCTTGCTTGGTGTTTGGCACCTCTTGGGCAAGTTTAAAAGCATAAATAGGACTTGCATGAACTGCCCAAGTGGTCCCAAATTGCATGCATCTAAATTTGGCCATTCCACTTCCATTATTACACTAATCTATCTAGTCATTCAAGAACTAAACTTGCCATTCAATACCCAAAACATGCTATCTCATATATTTGGCATCAAATTTCATTCATGCACCACACATTTGGGTATTTACATATGTTCATCTGGTTGCATACCAATTTCATCATGAGATTACATCATATGCCATGTATATGGCTAAAAAGAAGGCAAAACTAGGCATATTCATATACTTTGATACTTTGATACCCATCTTCTTCCTCTAAGCTTGGTGGCCTCCAATACCTTGCTCAATTGTTTCACCTAGCATGTTAAGACATTGGAGAGGAGGGGATGAGATTCAAAGAATCCCAATAGCTCATCTCTCATTCAATCATATATAATATGTGCAAGCAAGCTTTACTAATGCATGCATGGAGACAATAAAAGACATGGACATTTTAGAAGCAAAGTTGGCATGTGAACAACTCATACAAATCATTCAAGAGCTCACTAAGTGTTTGGATTGGCCTCACACTTCTCCTTATGGATTTTGGACTTGCCTCACCTATTCTTTGAGCACTTTGGACTCAACCATACTCTTGGGAGCCCACTTTGCTTTTGGGAGACTCTTTGCTTTGTCTCAACCAAGCTTAAGGGTTCTTGGCTCATCCTCACCAAAGGGAAGAGTTCTTGGCCTCTCCACACTCAAGCAAACTCATACAAACATCATGGATTCATTTAAAACATAACATGGCATCAAGGATCATGACATGTAAAGACATGCTAGCATACTTTTCAAAGTTTGAAAATACACATACACACATTCTAAAACAAGCTAAACACACATCCATGCATGAGAGAAGGTGGAGAGAGCTACCTTGTATACAAGCACACAATTTTTCCTTAGCTTTCAAGCCTCCTCTTTTAGCCACACACCCACAAGTTGGTGGAGATAGTTTCTCTTGGCCTAGACACAAATTACGGGAGCCAATTAAGTTCATGAAACAATTTCTAGGGCTATGCAACTTGCTTAAACCCTAGATTACTCTACAACTTCCATTATGGTTCATATTGGTACCTAATGAAGCAACACTCCTCAAATGATTTCTAGGCCTCATTCTTTACTCTCAAATATGATTCTTGACTCTTTTTAAGCCTCTTGGAGTCATCACATCCTTAAAACAAAGGGCCTAGTATCATGTTGCTTCTTTAGGCCAAAATATGGAACCTAAGGCACCAAATCAATTTCTAGGAGTTCTAAATTTTTTCCAAGGGTTCCTCCCACCTTCTACCATCATAAGAAGTCCCAAACCAAGGCTAAAACAAATTAAAATAGCCCCTAGCCCAATGGTTATGTCTTGGCCGAATTGATGGAAGGAGGAGTCCATGGGCTTTTTGATTTTTCCTTGATGGGAGAGACACTTGGGAGGCTTCCTAGGGGTCTTAGAGACTCAAATAAACATTTACACATGCAAGAAAATTCATGGATTAAATCAGTTTTTATAAAGTGTCCAAGAGCTCTACACTTTTCTAACTTGATTTTCATTAGCCTTTCTTCCAATTTCCTTGCATCTACTAACTCCTCATGGTCTAAAACCCACAATTCCTTCTTATTTCTAGACAAAAAGCCTCCCCCAAGATGGTTCTGTTCTGGCAGAACTCCACACACAAAGGGCAAGAAAAAGGAAGCAACCAAGATAGAAAAATCACCTTGATTCCAAGCTTTTCTCAAGAGTTCTCTTCCTTGCTTCAACCCTCTCCTTGAATTTCAAAATTTCCCCCTCAGTTCTGGGCTCAAAATAGAACCAAACATCTCACTAAATCCATAGGAAGAGAGGAGGAAAGGAGGGGAAGAAGTTTAACAAGGTAAGGAGTAGGAAAAAGTGGCTAAAACTTACACTTTTCAAAGCTTCCTCTTCCTTCCTTGGCCTCCCCTCTTGTGCGCCACTCTCAGCCCTTCTTACTTCTGCTTTAATGTGTGAGAGAGTGGGTGAGGAGATCTGAGCAAAGGAGGGGCGTTTTTATAGGCTAGGGATTCATTTAAGTAACTTTTAAAATTTGCTATTTAGTCCCTCTTCCTAGTTTTATTCGTTTGGGCTCGTTTCAACTCCTTTTTGAAATCTGTCTTTTCCATCATATTCCTTAGGCTCTTAATCATAATAATTGCCTTTGGAATCACTCAAAAAGGATCTAAAACCATTCCGAACCATTCGGTCAAAGTTTTGGTCAACTGACAGCCAAAATTGCTCACCGGAGGGGTTTCAACTATTCTAGGGGTTTCCATAGTATTCAGGGCCTCTGAGAACCCTAGAAAGCTCAAATTTTTTGTTTAAAAAGGCCTCCTATGAGTTTTCCAAATTTTTCAAAAATTACAAAAATGCCCCTACTTCCCTCGGTAAATTTTCTAATCTCTTTTGGCTCTGGTTTTTGGACATCTTAAATCTCAAATCCTCATTTTATAATATTTAAAATTTTATTATAATTTTAGTTGGTCCCAATTCCTTCTATTTCAAGGACTTCCTTTTATATTTGGCCAATTTCTGACGTTTACGGAGAAACTGAACATTACGTTTCTCACGTTTATGGAGGGACCGGATGTTACAGGTTTGGCCTACTATCTCAGGTCTTATTAGATTCCTTTCACCTAGCTTAACCTAACAAAAAGGTGATCTATGTTTTCTCCCATACAATACCTCCTACAGGGCCATCTAAATACTGGTGTGACATCCTTAATTACCAAATGCATTAATTAAGCTTAACTAGTCTCTTAAACATGAGTGTTTAAGGTTAAACATGAATAATGGTTCATTAATGGATGAAAACCCAGGGAAATTTTAACCTTTTAGCTATTCCTAAATGTCAATTTGATAAGCAAGAAGATTCATAAGTAAGGGATACAAAAATTTAATTATAAGAAGTGTAAAACTCATTTACATTAGTTTCCAAGTCAATACATGAAATTAGCATAGTGAGAATTAAGGTTTCTAAGCTAAAATGGGTGTTTGGAGACTTAAGCTGCAACTTGGGCGATCCTCACCATGGCCATGTTAGGTACTGGAACCTAAAAACTAAAATATGCGATTCTCGCTGCAACTTAAAACTCCCACGCCTCGCAAAGCTCCCCACTAGACTCCACTATTCATATTTTCACGATTCTTGTTGTGACGAGATGAGCTACTAGAGCTTCAAAAATTCAATTTTCACGAGTCTCGCTACAGTGAGATACCTCTTTGGAACCTTCTCAAGAATCTTGCTCGATGCTCGCTGCGGTGAGCTCCCCTCATGCAAAAACAAGATTTCACTCGGGTACCCCCCCAGACCTAATTTTCTCACCTTGTGTTGTGACTCAAACCCCTTTTGCTTTGGTGCTCCTAGCTTCTGCTAACCTAAACATCATTTTTGGTCATGACATGAAGGTTTTGAGTCATGACTCAACTCATTCTTAATCTTATTCTCTTAATTACATACTTCCCAGCTTTTTACCACTAACTCTAGATGAATTCTAGGACTTCCATAACTAACATACCTCCTAACTCCCAAATACCACAATTTAATCATCCTCATTATTCATAGGCTTAGGGGGAATCATGACAATTGATTACTACTATATATCTGCACCTTTTGACAACATTGGGCACTTAAGCTATTAACAACATCATTTAATTAGGTATATTCCAACGAAACTCCATACAACCATATTCAAATTGATTATTTATGGCAAGGAATAATTACATCCTCAAAAGATAAGTCATAATTCTTGATAAACATTAATCCATATTAGATCATAAATAAGCACATACATCAGAGTTTAAGTACTACATAATCTAACTTCCTATTAGATATATCATTAATTACAAAATATCAAAATACTTACACTTGGCAATATGAGTGCATGATGATGCTACACAAAATAAATCACAAAATTAGCGCTTACTCTAAGTCAAAATGGTCCAAGTGTAGAAATCCTACACTTGGCCTCAATTTAAGGATGTTCATCCACTTACTTCCCCTTTTCCTTACCTAAAGAACTTTCACCTGAAATTGTTAGCCCATAAAACAGGATGAGATATGAATCTCAATAACCAAAGGATAATTCCAAACATATGTATGATTTAATCCTATATATGCATGCTAAACATAATTACCAAAAACATAATCATAATTAATAAATGAACCAGTTGGGCTACCAGTGACTGCTATTCCATACTAGCAATCATATACAACATGTTAATGGCCAATAGCATAATGAAAGGCCTATCCATAGCACCAACTCCTTATTGAGCACAACTTAGGTTCAGTACATTCATAAGTCTTATCACAACTCGGTGCCCGATCGAAACACAATGCATGGGTGGCAGTTGCATCACAGTTCCACCCAGGACACACTTACGGTCCACAATAACAATTAAATAGTCAACCAATCATTTAGCACAATAAAACATATTTATACAACAAATATTATATTAACAAAGCATATATGTATGGAATTAAAATTTAACCTCGGTTACCTCACTTAGTTGTGGAATGTTTTGAAGTCAAGATAAGTTTCTACACTCTAGAGGTCTTAAATGAAATCAAAGCATATTTTTAGTTACTAATTATAGCATAAATCAGACACCATGTAATTAAACTATCAAGAATTAAGTAATGTCAGGTTTTCGTTAAACGATGAAAATGGGTACGTTTTCAAAACAAGTCCTCCAAAATGAATTAGTTAAGGTCCAAAAAAAATTTAAGTAACATTCTAGGCTCCTAAAAATGAAAATTCTAGACTCAGATAGAAAGAAAAAGAAAAATGGAGCTAGAATAGTGAAACAATTTATGAGGAAAACTAACGAAACATAATGGCATTGCCGTAAATAAGTGTAGCTTTTAGAAAAACACATAAGAGCACTTTTAAAATGGGAAATTTGAGTTGCCTACGGTTTTCAGAGGCCCCAAAAATAATGGGAAGCCCCAAGACTGGTAAAACCCCTTCGCTGAGCTCGAACTTTGATAGATTCGTTCGATAAGGTTTTAATTCTAAATTAAGTGATTCCAAAGGTATTTTATTAAATTGGGAACCTAAATTTTATAATGGAAAAGATGGTTCTAAAAAAAGAGCTAAAACAATGTCAAAACAAAATTTTCATTACGAAAGGACGAAATTGAAATTTTGAAAAAGTGTGTTTCTTAAAGCTTCCACATACTTCTCCCTTCTTCTCCCACCTTCTTAAGCACAACTTTCTCTGCCCAAATTATAGAAAAATAGTAGCTCTTCTAGGAGCACAAGAAGAAGGAGAGGTTTACTTGAGATGAATGGTTCTGTTTTGGTCCAAAAATTAAGGGAGGAGTTCGAATTCCTTATGGTGGAACAAACCAAGAAGAAAGAGCTTGGAGAACACACTTGAATCTAAGGTAAATTCTCACCTTGGTTGCTTCCTTCTCTTACTTCTTCTTAGCATATATTTTGACCAAGAATAGAACCATATAAGGGGAGGATTTTCTACCCAAAAACAAGAGAGAAACTAGGGTCTTAAAAGATAAGGAAGAGGAATATAGCAAGAAATTCCAAGAAAAATCAATAGAAATCAAATTAGGAAAGTGTGGTATTTTCTAGGATTTTGGAAAATCTAATTTTTTGTGAGTAATTCCTTGGCTATTTGAATGTTTCCTTAAGTTCCTAAGATCCCTAAGAGACTCCTCATATGCATCTTCCACCAAGAAAACCAAGCACACTTCTATGGAGGCCAAATGCTTCCTAGTCTCGGCCTAAAGGGGATGAGACACCTAAGGAGGGTTTTAAATTTTTCTAAACCCATTTTTGAGTCATATATGATGAGTGAATATGAGAGGAAGTCCTGGGAAAAATTTAAAAATCATAGAAAGTGAGATGGCCTTATATGTTCTATAATATGACCTAAAGAAGCAATATGTAGTTAAGCTTTTTGTTTTAATTGTATGATGGCCCCAAGAGGCTGAAAAGGAGTCAAAAATCATAAATGAAAGGAAAGAATGGAGCCTAGAACTTACTTGATGGGTGTTGTTTCATTAGGTGCATTCTTGGAACCATAAAGGGGCTAATAGACTAAGTTAGTGTTTAAAGAAGATGTGTGGCCTTAGAATTAATTCCATGAACCTAATTGGCTTCCATAAATTTTGTTCAGGCTAAGAGAAACCAATTACATACCTTTTTGTCTATGAGGCCAAGGAAGAGATAACAAATTCAAGAAGAAAAGTATGTGGTTACAACCAAGGTAGCTCACTCCTCCTTCTCTCATGCATAAATGTATGTTTGACTTGTCTTCGAATGTGTGTATGTGTATTTTAAGCTATGAAAAGTGTTCTAGCATGAGTTCTTATTTCATGGTACCATGATGATGCATTATGTTTTCAAATAAAGTTTCTTATGTTTGCTTAGATTTGCTTAAATGTGGAGAAGCCAATAACTCTTAGCCATGGTGAGGATGAGCCAAAAACCTTTAGAAATGGTTGAGACAAACCAAAGTGTCTCCCAAGAGTGAGGTTAAGCCAAAACACCCTTGAGAAAATGGGTGAGGCAAGTCTAAAATCTATAAGTGAAGGGGTGAGGCTAATCCACTTACTTGGCAAGCCTATGGATGCTTTGTATGACTTACTCACATGCCAAGATTACTTCTTGAATATTCATGTCATCCATTATGCTCATCCATACATTTTCAAGACTTATATTTTGTAACACCAAAATTTCTAACTCATCTCATTCCTTTAAATAACTCATTTCCAAGAATCATGAATATGCTTAAAGAAAAAGGCATTAAAATATTGATTATTTTAGGGTTGCATCGCGTATGAAAATTCTATTCAGTGTCACGTGGACCATGTGAGCTCATACAACAAATTTTCATATTTAATTATATAAATAAAACTCATTTGGATCATCAAAAGTGGCCTATATCTCAAGGAACTCAAAGGCAAGCTCAAAATACACATACATATTTTCGGCCAGATTTTTTCACTTTTCTGTCATAACTTTGGAAAATCATAACTAATTCTGAAAAATTGAAATAATAAATTCTTGGCCATTATGGCAAGCTACACATGTCTACTTTAGGTTAAAAATATTTCCAAACCATAACATCTAACACAGAGGACATTCGACATTTAAAATGGTCCAGAGGTCAGGCTATCCACTGGTGCTGTCATAGAATTCTGCAACAAAATTAATAAATATCCAATTAATTTCAAAAAAATCTATTCCATAAAAATGATACCAATTTAGAAATCTATGGATGTTAGATAGAGGGAAAAAATAACTTAAGACCAGTTCAAGCATGCCCAGACACCGAAATCCAATCAAACAGTAACTGAGGTCGGGTGGAGTTCTTGATACTGGATAGATTCTTTGAAAATTCATATCTCCCTCTCTAGACATCCAAATGAGGTGCTTCTAGTTGGCACAAGTCATTTAGAATGTCTAGTATTTTCATATAAAATTTCATGGTAATTGGACATCATTGGTGCCCTGTGTGATAGATTTCATTTTCAGACCAGAGTGAACAGTGACATGACCAAAACCAAAAAATTTTCCAACTTTGAAAATTCATCAAATATTCTCTAGACCTCCAAAAATTTTGTTCTTTAGCTTTCCAAAATTCTCTCAACATGCTCTAATTACATACCAAATCTCAGATTAAGAAGAGCTCATTTGGACAAAAAGTGATAAGGAGTTCTAAATTGGTCAATTTTGGCTCTATATGGGATACTAAATTGTCCAAATGGCTTTCCATGGGGTTTGGCACCACTTGGGTAAGTCTAAAAGCATAATTAGGACTTATGTAGGCTACCCAATTGGTCCCAACCCTCATGCATCTCATTTTGGCCATCTCATCCATACATATGCACAATTCCATAAACTCATTCAAGAAGTCACAATGTCCATACATATACAATTTGCATTCTAGTGGTCACATAATACATTCTCCCATTTAAACATGACATAATATCATAATTACATATGTTCCAAAGGTCATAGACTATATACAACAATAATTTACATTATTAGACATCATTATGGCTTTAAAAAGAAAAAACTATGCATATTGGTGTCAAGCTCTTGTCTTCAAGGTGGTCGGCTTCCATTACCTTGTCCACTTAGTCCACCTAGCATGTTAGAACGTTAGAGAGGAGGGAATGAGATTCAAAGAATGCCAATAGCTCATCTCCCATTCAATCATACATAATGAATGTAAAACAAGTCTATTAAATGCATGTATGGTCATGTTGACATGTGCAAGAATTCAAGAGACATTTTTATCATTTGAGAAAGTCATACATAGCATACAAAGGCTTGCCAAGCAAGTGGATTGGCCTCACCTAATTTCTTGTGGATGTTAGACTTGCCTCGCCTATTTTTTAAGAGATTCTTGGACTCAACCATGCTTTTGGGAGACTCTTTGCTTTGTCTTAACCAATCTTAAGGGTTCTTGGCTCATGCTCACCATGGCTAAGGGTTTTTGGCCTTACCACACTCAAGTAAACCCAAACCAACATCATAAAATCATTTAGAAACATAATATGTCATCATGAAACTATGGCATATGAAATCATGTTAGCATAATTTTCACGGCTTGAAAATACACATACAAACATTCTAAGACAAGGTAAGCACATATCCATGCATGAGAGAAGGTGGAGAGAGCTACCTTGGATACAATTACACACTTTTCCTCTTGAATCCAAGCTCCCCTTTTCGGCCACCCACACATAAAAGTGTGGAGATGATTTCTCTTGGCCTAGACACAATTTATGGAAGCCAATTAGGTTCATGAAATCAATTCTAAGGCCATACAACTTCCTTGAATTCTAGCTTGATCTATAAACCTCATTATGGTTCTATAATTGCACCTAATGAAGTAACACCCTCCAAATAAATTCTAGGCTCCATTCTTTCCTTTCAAATATGATTCTTAACTTGTTTTAAGCCTCTTGGAGTTATCACACAATCAAAACGAAGAGCCTAGCTTTATGTTGCTTCCATAAGTCTTAATATGGAACATAAAGCACCAACTCACTTCCTAAGCTTCCTAAATTTTTTCCAAGGCCTTCCCTCATTTTCATTCATCATATATGACTCAAGATTGGGCTTAGAAAAATTTAAAGCTCTCCCTAGCTATAAGAACCTCCCTTGGCTGAACCTATGCTAGGTTTTGGCACCCATGGACTTTGCTTTGTTTTCTCAAGGGAAGAGCATATAAAAAGCCTTTTAGGGATCTTGGGAGCTCATTTAAACTCTTATTTAGGTCTAGCAATCATCATACAAAATCATATTTTCCAAGGTGCACTTGAAACCCTAGAAATTGCATCTTGAAATTTAATGGCTTTTCATTAATTCCCTTTACATATTCTTAATCTCCACGCCTTTTTTCCTTAGATTCATCTATGGTTCTACCTAAAAATCAAATCCTGCTAGGATTCCTTAGGTTAGGGGAAATGGAGAAAATCAAATCCTCCTAGGGTTCCTTAGGTTAGGGGAAATGGAGAAGGAGGGGAACCAAAGAGGAATCTAAGAAAAAAAGGGTGTGGAGATTAAGAATATGCAAAGGGAATTAATGAAAAGCCATTAAATTTCAAGATGCAATTTCTAGGGTTTCAAGTGCACCTTAGAAAATATGATTTTGTATGATGATTGCTAGGCCTAAATAAGAGTTTAAATGAGCTCCCAAGATCCCTAAGAGGCTCCTTATATACTCGTTAGAGGAAATGGAGAAGGAGGGGAACCAAAGATAGCAACCAAGGGAGGAGAAATTACCTTATTTTCTTGCTTTTTCTCACTTGAATCTTGCTTTCTCCAAGCTCCTCTCTTCAAATCCGAAATTTTCCCTAAGTTTCTCCCTTAAATCAGATTTGTAAACTCCATTTTAATCAAAGGAAACAAAGGAGAATAAAGGAGAGGATGTGTGGATGGAAGAAAGCATGAAAAAATACCAAGAAACTATACCTTAAAGCTTGGATTTCTCCCTCTTCTTCTCTCCCTTTGGTGCGCCTAAATCCTAGCCTTCTTCTCTAAAATTGGGTAGAAAATTCTAAGTGCAAATGAAGGAGAGAGTGGGGTGCCACCTATTTATAGGGGGAGGAGGAAGCATTTTTCAAAAATTCCTATTTTTCCCTTCGTTCTTGGCACTTTCGTTTCTCCCTTGTTTTAGCTCCTTTTTGTGAACCGTCTTTTCCATTATAAGATTTAGGTTCCCAATTTAGTAAAATGCCTTTGAAATCACTCAAATCAAAGCTAAAACCTTCCCGAATGAATCCATTAAAATTCATGTACATCGACATTGGAAAACATTTATCGGAGGGGATTTAACTATCCTAGGGCTTTCCATAGTTTTTAGGGCCTTTGAGAATCCCGAAGAACTTAAAACTTTCGTTTAAAAAGCCCTCCTGTGTGAATTCCAAAAATTGCTCAAAATTATGAAAATGCCATTACGTTTCGTAAGATTTCTATCAAAATTTATTTTTTCATTCTAGCTCCATTTTTCCTTCCATCTAAGGCTAGGATTCTTATTTTTAGGAGTCTAGAATGTTACTCAAATATTTCAGGACCTTAACTAATTTATTTCAGGAGACTTACTTTAAAAATGCGCCTGTTTTTCTCATTTAACAAAAGCTGGATGTTACAATTCTCCCCCTTTAAAAAATTTTATCCTCGAAATTTGGATGACTTACCTCATGGGAAGAGTTTTAGATATTTCTTTCTCATATCTTCCTCTAGCTCCCAAGTAGCTTCTTCGGAGATAACCCCTTCCAAACCACTTTCACCAGCGATATTGTCTTATTCCGTAACTGCTTGAGTCTAACGTCCACAACTCGATCTAGTGATACTATATATGATAGATCATCGTGTAACTGCACATTCTCATATTCTATGACATGTGAGGGGTCAGGCTGGTACTTCTTAAGCTGGGAAGCATGGAATACATTATGGACTTGGTTTAGGTTTGGGGGAAGGGCTAGTCTATAAGCCACAGGTCCTACTTTATCAAAAATTTGAAAAGGACCTATGTACTTTAGACTGAGCTTTTTACTTTTAATGGACTGACCTATTCTTGTGACGGGAGACACTCTAATGAAGACATGATCTACAATCTCAAAACTAATGCCTGTCTACGTTTATCTATGTAATTTTTCTATCTACTTTGGGCCGTCAAGAGTTTCTTTCTAATGGTCTCAATTTGTCTAGATGTCTAGTCCACTAACTCTGGGCCTATAAGGCTCTGCTCTCCTAGCTCAACCAAACACATCGGAGACCTACACTTCCACCCATACAATGCCTCGTACGGTTCCATCTGTATACTTGCATGATAACTGTTATTATAGGAAAATTTCGCTAGAGGCAAGTATGTATCCTAATTTCCTTTCATCTCTAGCACACACGCCCTCAACATGTCCTCTAGAGTTTGGATGGTTTTCTCCTTCTGTCCATCTGTCTAGGGGTGATAGGCTGTGCTAAATCTAAGTCTAGTACCTAGAGCATCCTGTAACAATCTCTAGAAAATCGATGTGAATCTAGGATCTCTATCTGAAACTATACTCCTAGGCACACCATGTAATTTAACTATTTCCTTGATGTACAGCTGGGCTAACTTATCTAGGGTATAAGTGGCTTTCATAGGTAAAAAGTGTGTTGACTTTGTTAACCTATCTACTATTACCCATATTGCATCATACCCCAATGATGTCCTGGATAAACCCATCACAAAATCTATTACTATACTATCCCATTTCCACTTCAGGATATCTAGGGGCTAAAGTAACCCAACTGATTTTTGGTGTTCTATTTTAACTTTCTGGCATACTAGACATCAGAAGACATACTTTGCTATGTCTATTTTCATTTTAGGCCAGCAAAACATTTTCTTGAAGTCCTGATACATTTTATTACTGCCTGGATGAATGGCGTACTTGCTCTTATGTGCCTCATCTAATATTTTCTCTCTGATTTCTGTATTTCTAGGCACATGCAGCCTATTCCTGTATCTTACAATATCATCCTCAGATAGATTGAACTCCTGAATGCTATCTTAGGCTATCTGGGCTCTAACCTTACTTACATGATCATCTGTCTACTGAGCCTCTTTTATTTGATCTCTCAGGTCATTTTCTATTCAGGTTTCACTCATTAATAACTTCCCTGAATACACCTCACAAGAGAGGCTCATATCTCTGAATTTCTCAATCAATTCCTGCTCTCAGATCATCATACAGGCCATGTGTATGGATTTTCTACTCAGGGCATCAGCTACCACATTAACCTTACTGGGATGGTATTTTAGTGTGAAATCATAATCTTTCAAAAATTTTAACCATCTCCACTGTCTCATATTTAACTCTTTTTGTTCAAATAAATATTTAAGGCTTTTATAGTTGCTGTAAATTTCTATAGCTGCCCCGTATAAGTAGTGTCTCCATATCTTCAAAGCAAACACCACTACAGCTAATTCTAGGTCATATGTAGTGTAGTTTTCTTTGTGAGGTTTCAATTGTCTAGAAGCATAAGCTACCACTTGGCCTTTCTGCATAAGCACACATCCTAACTCTTTTTAGAGGCATCACTATAGACTACAAAAGTCTCTCTAGGGTCAGGGAGTACTAAAACTGGGGCCATGATTAACTTGTGCTTCAACTTTTGAAAACTACTCTCACATTTCTCATTCCACACAAACGGTACATTCTTTCTTGTAAGCTGGGCCAGTGGCATCGTTATCTAAGAAAGCCCTAAATGAACCTCCTATAGTAACATGCTAAACCTAGGAAGCTCCTAATTTCTGTCACTGTCCTAGGTCTCTCCCATTGTAGTGCTACCTCTACCTTGTGGGATCTACTGTGACCTCTACCTGGGAGATCATATAACCTAGAAATTAAACTTCTGTAAGCCAGAACTCACATTTACTAAGTTTAGCATACAACTGTCTTTCTCTCAGGGTTTCCAAGACTAATCTCAGGTGTTGCTCATGTTCCTCTATACTTTTTAAGTAGATAAGGATGTCATCTATGAAGACAACTACAAATCTTTCTAAATATGGCCTAAAAACTTTGTTCATGCAATCCATGAATACTACGGGTGCATTTGTCAACCTGAAAGGCATAACTAAAAACTCATAATGTCTGTATCTAGTTTTGAATACTGTCTTAGGGATATCTTCACCCTTTATTCTAAGTTGATGGTACCCCGACCTGAGGTCTATCTTGGAAAATATTAACGCTCCTACTAATTGATCTAGGAGGTCATCTATGTGAGGGAGAGGGTACTTATTTTTAATGGTTATTTTATTGAGTTCCAGATAATCTATACATAATCTAAGGCTCCCATCTTTCTTCTTTACGAATAAGACTGAAGCTCCCCATAACGAGACACTGGGTCTGATAAAACTCTTTTCTAATAGCTCTTCTATTTGATTTTTAAGCTCAACTAGCTTGGTAGGAGCCATCCTATACAGGGCCTTAGACACTGGACCTACCCCAGGTACAATATCTATAGGGAATTCTACCTTTCTCTCTTAGGGTAGTCCACTAATCTCTCTAAGGAATATCTTAGGGAACTCCCTCACTACGAGAATCTCATCTATACTCTCATCTACTTCAGCCTAAACTGAAAGGAAAATTAGATACCTTTGACAAGCATGCCCTAGAGATCTTTTAGCTTGGGAGGTGGTCATGACAGATAACTCAGTCCTCATATTAGGCACAGTCCCACACTCAAGTAAAGTAATATATTTGTGGCTACAATCTAGTGTGGCATTATTTGCAGATATCCAGTTCATGCCAATAATCACATCAATATCAATAAGGGGTATACAAATCAAATCAATGGTGGTAAGGCAATGATTAAACTAGATTACACAATTCAAACAAGGATGGGAGGTAATGGCTTAGTTTCCTGTAGGGGTAGATACATGAAAATCATATGGAAATGTATGCATACTCAGATCCAACCTCCTAGCACAGTCATATGATATGAAAGAATGGCTAGCACCCAAATCAAATAATGCAGTTATAAAAAAATCATTTATTCTAATAGTACCTTGGATTAGACTCGCGGACCAGCTAGCCTCCTACTGTGACAGGGTAAAGACTCTACCCTGGGTCTGAGGTCTGAGAGGAAAAGCAATCTCCTTCTACTGTGTAATCGGTGGAGGAGCTTGTGTGCAATCCCTGCCATGTGTCCTGGCCTACCACACCTGAAACACACGTTCTGCCCCACGTAACACGGTCTGGTACTATGATTCTTGCCACACTAGGGACAGGTTACTGGTGTGAAGCTGCCTTGGCTAGACTAAGTCCTCTGTCTCTTGCCCTTTTAGCCCCATTGGCCTCTGCCACCTCTCCTACTGGTCACTGCAGCCTGTGATCCCTCTCTAGGTCTCTTAGGCTCAGGGAGGGGTAGTCTAGCACTAGATGTAGGCTGCACTAGGGTATTAAAGTGCCTGATTCTTTGTGGCACTACCCTGTTTCTAATCTCAGGGAGTAGGCCTTTCTTTAATTTGTCTGCCCTCCATCTCTCGTCATCATGCCTTTGTAAATAAGAAGAATATCGGGAGAGCTTTACAAATTTTGTCACATATTGGTCCACGGACATCCCCTCTGTCTGCTTTAAGAGAATAAATTCTAATTCTTTCTCATCCCTGATTGAACTAAGGAAATATTTCTTGTGGAATACCTGGAGGAATGCCTCCCATGTAATTGAGGAGTTCCTCGCCCTCAGAATAGGCTCGGTGCCCTTCCACCAATAATCTGTCTCTTTTTGTAACTAGAAAACAACCATCTTGGCTTTTTTGCTCAGACGTGCACTCCATCACCTCAAAGATTTTCTCTAACTGCATAATTTAAGTCTCAGCTTTATCTAAATTCATCTCACCATCAAAGGTGGGAGGCCCGAACTCACCATCAAAGGTGGGAGGCCTGAACTTTCTAAACTGGGTGATAATCTTTCTGGTCAAGGGCTACTACTGAATTGGAGGCGTCTGAGCTGGTGGAATAGGGACAACCATCTGTATGTGTGGCTATGGATCTAGGTGAGTCGCCTTAGAATGCTCAGGACGATCTAAGTGTGGAGGTGGCTGAGGAGGAGTAGGTGTAGGGCCCTAATTGTCTCTCTCAGTAAGCCATTCCTGTAATTGCATAATAATGGCCTGCTGCTGATCCAAGTGAGCCATGATAGACTATAAGGCTCCAGCTACTAGATCACTAAGCTTGGCTCTATCATTAGCATGGGCCTCTCTAGAGGGCTAACCTCTCCTAGTGTTCACCATCTTGTTGAAACATTATAAAAAACTTTAACATAAAAAGGGAACACTTTCACACCATCAAACACACTCAATTCATCCATGAAACAAGCTCATATGCATCTAGACAACTCACAAACACAAGCCACAACCCACATCAAGAGCTTGAATCTTTGCTCTGATACCAATAAATGTAACACCATAATTTCTAACTCATCTAAAGCCTTTAAATAACTCATTTCCAAGAATCATGAATATGCTCAAAGAAAAAGGCATTAAAATATTAATTATTTTAGTGTTGTGTTGCGTATGAAAATTTCATTTGGTGTCACGTGGACCATGTGAGCTCATACAACACATTTCCATGTTTAATTAAATTAATACAACTCATTTGGATCATCAAAAGTGGCCTACATCTCAAGGAACTCAAAGGGAAGCTCAAAATGCACATTCATATTTTCAGCCAGATTTTTCCACTTTTCTATCATAATTTTGGAAAATCATAACTAATTATAAAAAAAATCATAATCATGCATTCTTGGCCATTCTAGGAAATTACAAATGTCTACTTTAGGTTAAAAATATTTCCAGACCATAACATCTAATACAAAGGATGTTTAACATTCAAAATGGTCCAGAGGTCAAGTTGTCCATTAGTGCTATCACAGAATTCGACAGGAGATTTCAAAAATATCTAATTAATTCCAAAAAAATAAAATCTATGTAAATGATATCAATCTAGAAATATGTGGATGTTAGCTAGAGGAAAAAAAAAACTCCAGACCGATTTAGGCACGCCTAGACCCCGAAATCCAATCAAACAGTAACTGAGGTTGGGTGGAGTTCCTAATACTGGACAGATTCTTTGAAAATTCATATCTCCCACTCTAGACACCCAAATGAGGTACTTCTAGTTGTCACAAGTCACTGGGAATGTCTAGTCTTTTTGTATAAAATTTCATGGCAAATGGACATCATTTGTGCCCTGTGTGATAGATTTCATTTTTGAACTTGAGTGAACAGTGACATGACCAAAACTAGAAAATTTGCCAACTTTAAAAATTCATCAAATATTCTCTAGACCTTCAAAAATTTTGTTTCTTAGCTTCTGAAAAAGCTTTAATTGCATGCCAAATCTCAGATCAAGAAGAGCTCATTTGGACAAAAAAGTGACAGGGTTATAAATTGGTCAATTTTGGCTCCATATATCCAAATGGCTTTCCATGGGGTTTGGCATCTCTTGGGCAAGTCTAAAAGCATAATTAGGACTTGTGTAGGCTACCCAATTGTTCTTAATCCTCATGCATCTCATTTTGGCCATTTTATCTACATATATGCACAATTCCATAAACTCATTCAAGAAGTCACATTGTTCATACATACTCAATTTGCATTCTAATAGTCACATAATACATTCTCCCATTGAAATATGATGTAATATCATAATTACATATGTTCCAAATGTAACACCATAATATCTTAGCCTCTCTCATGTAATTAGAATGCCTCATGCCATGCACTTCATGAAAATCACAAGGACTAGCATATAAATATTGATTATTTATGCATTACGTCATATATAAAAATTTCATTCAGTGTCATGTTGACTGTGTGAATACATACTATACTTTTCCATATTTAATTACATCATAAAATCATGGCCACAACTCATGGAAATCAAAGAATAGCTCAAAATAAATAAGTGTATTTTCGCCCAGAATTGGCCCCTTTTCTGACCAAATTTTGAAAAATCATAACTAATTATAAAAAATAAAAAAACATACATTCTTGGTCATTTTGGAAAGCTACAGATGTCTACTTCATAGTAAAATTATGTCCAGACCATAACATCCATCACAGAGAAAGTTTGGCATCCAAAAAGGTTCAGAGGTCAAACTACATTCTGGAACTGTCATAAAATTCTGTAGAAAACTTTGAAAATGTCCAATTAATTCCACAAAAATTCAATCCATGCAAATGATACCAATATGGAAATCTATGGATGTTAGCTAGAGGAAAAAAATATTTCCAGACTAGCTCAGGCAACTCAGACCTTGAAATTTAATAGAATAGTAACTCAGGTCGAGCAAAATCCCTGATACTAGACAGAATGTTCAAAAATTCATATCTCTTTCTATAGACCTCCAAATGAGGTGCTTCTATTTGGCACGAGTCATTGTGAATATATAGTTTCTCTGTATAAAATTTTATGGCAATTGGACATCATTTGGGCCTTGTGTGATAGAATTTATTTTCGGACCAAATAAATAATGCAGCAGACCAAAACCAGAAAAATTGCCAACTTTGAAAAATTCTCAAATATTCTGTAGACCTCTGAAAATTATGATCTTTAACTTCCCAAAAATCTCTTAATGAGACTTAATTTCATGCCAAATCTCATAGCAAGAATAACTCATTTGGCTAAAAAGTAACATAGGGTTCCATTATGGTCATTTTTGGCTCTAGATGGGATACCAAAATTGCCAGATGGCTTTCCTTTGGTTTTGGCACCTTTTGGGCAAGTCTAAAAGCACATTTAGGACTTGTGTGAGCTGTCCAAATAGTCCCAAACCCCATGCACCTCATTTTGGCCTTTCCATCCACACATAGACACATTACATCAAACTTTCCAAAATGCATATGTTGGCATTATATACCTAAATTCTATTTTAGGGTTCATACATCATATCCATACATTCATACATCACATAATAACATAATTACACATGTCTAAGGGGTCATAGACCATTTACAATAACAATATACATCAAGGAGCATCATTATGATTCCAACAAGACAAAAGCTAGGCATATGGTTGTCAATCTCTCTTCTTCAATGTTGTTGGCTCCCATTACTATATCCACTTAGTCCACCTAGCATATTAGATCATTGGAGAGGAGGAAATAAGATTCAAAGAATCCTAATAGCTCATCTCCCATTCAATCATATATAATATATGCAAAGTAAGCCTTAAAAATGCATGCATGGTTATCATGGAATTCATGAACATTCAAGAAGCAAACTTAGCATGTGAATAAGTCATACAAATCCTTCAAGAGCTCACCAAGTGTTTGGATTGGCCTCACACTTTTCTTCATGGATTTTGAAATTGCCTCACCCATTCTTTAAGAGCTTTGGACTCAACCATACTCTTGGGAGCCCACTTTGCTTTTGGGAGACTCTTTGCTATATCTCAACCAATCTCAAGGGTTCTTGGCTCATCCTCACCATGGTTAAGAGTTCTTCGCCTCTCCACACTCAAGCAAACTCAAATAAACATCATACATTTATTTGAAAACATAACACATCATGAAATCATGGCATATAAAATCATGCTAGTATACTTTTCATGGCTTGATAATGCACATACACACATTTTAAGACAAGTTAAACACACATCCATGCATGAAAAAAGGTGGAGAGAGCTACCTTGTATACAATCACACACTTTTTCCTTGGAATTCAAGCCTCTTCTTTCGACCACACACCCACAAACTTGTGGAGATGGTTTCTCTTGGCCTAGATATAATTTATGGAAGCCAATTAGGTTCATGAAACAAACTTTCAGGTCACACAACTTGCTTAAACACTAGATTGCTCTATAACTCCCGTTATGGTCCATACTTGCACCCAATGAAGCAACACCCCTCAAAAAATTTCTAGGTTCCATTCTTTCCTTTCAAATATGATTCTTGACTCCTTTTAAGCCTCTTGGAGTCATCACACCATTAAAACAAATAGCCTAACATCATGTTATTTCTTTAGGTCATAATATGGAACCTAAGACATCAAATCACTTTCTAGGAGTTCTAAATTTTTTCCAAGGCCTCCATTAATTTTTATTCATCAAATATGACTTAAGAATGGCCTTAGAAAAATTTAAAACTCTCTCTAGCTATATGAACATGCTTTGGCCGAGACTATGCCTAGGTTAGGATTCCTTGAAATTTTCTTTGTTTTCTTGAAGGAAGAAGCATGCGGGGAGCATCTTAGGAGTCTCAAGAACTCATTTAAACTCTTAATTAAACCTAGGAACCATCACACAAAATCAAAAATTGGAAGGAACACTAGAAACCCTAGAATTTGCATCTTCAAATCTAATGGTTATTTTGTTGTTTTCTTTGCATATTCTTATTCTTCTCCATCAAATACCTAAGATTCATGCTTGATTGGGCTTAAAAATCAGATCCTCCTACAGCTCCTAGGGTTAGGCAAAATGGAAAGGAAGGGTGATGGAAGATATAAACTATAGGATGTAAATTTACCTAGTTTCCTTATTTGATTCAAAAATTCCAATTTTACCTTTCATACTTTGCATTTTCATTTCTCCTTCGTTTTAGCTCCTTTTTTAGAAACATCTTTTCCATTATAAAATTTAGGTTCCCAATTAAATAAAATGCCTTTGGAATCACTCAAATCAGAGCTAAAACCTTCCTGAATGGATCCATCAAAGTTCGAGCACACCGATGTTGGAAAACGTCCACTGAAGGGGATTTAACCGTCCCAAGGCTTCCCATGGTTTTTAGGGCCTTTGAGAACCCCAGAGAACTCAAAACTTGCATTTAAAAAGCCCTCTGTGTGAATTTCAAAAATTGCTTAAAATTACGAAAATGCCATTACGTTTCGTAGGTTCTCCATCAAAATTTGTTTCTTCATTCTAGTTTCGTTTTTTCTTCTATCTGAGGCTAGGATTCTCATTTTTAGGAGTTTAGAATGTCACTCAAATTTTTCAGACCTTAACTAATTCATTTCAGGGGACTTGCTTTGAAAACGCTCCTGTTTCCATTGTTAAACGAAAACTGGACATTACACTAAAGGTCATAGACCATATACAACAATACTTTACATTATTAGACATCATTATAGCTTTTAAAAGCAAAAACTATGCATATTAGTGTCAAGCTCTTGTCTTCAAGGAGGTCGGCTTTCATTACCTTGTCCACTTGGTCCACCTAACATGTTAGAACATTGGAGAGGAGGGAATGAGATTCAAAGAATCCCAATAGCTCATCTCCCATTCAATCATACATAATGAATGCAAAACAAGTCTATTAAATGCATGTATGGTCATGTTATTCAAGCGACATTTTCATCATTTGAGAATGTCATACATAACATACAAAGGCTTGCCAAGCAAGTGGATTGGCTTCACCCAATTTCTTACGGATGTTGGACTTGCCTCGCCCATTTTTTAAGAGATTCTTGGACTCAACCATGCTTTTGGGAGACTCTTTGCTTTGTCTCAACCAATCTTAAGGGTTCTTGGCTCATCCTCACCATGGCTAAGGGTTTTTGGCCTCACCACACTCAAGCAAACCCTAACAAACATCATAATATCATTTAGAAACATAATATATCATCATGAAACTATGGCATATGAAATCATGCTAGCATAATTTTCATGGCTTGAAAATACACATACACACATTCTAAGACAAGCTAAGCATACATCCATGCATGAGGAAAAGTGGAAAGAGCTACCTTGGATACAATTACACACTTTTCCTCTTGAATCCAAGCTCCCTTTTTTGGCCAACTACACACAAAAATGTGGGGATGATTTCTCTTGGCCTAGACACAATTTATGGAAGCCAATTAGGTTTATGAAATCAATTCTAAGGCCACACAACTTGCTTGAACTCTAGCTTGATCTATAAGCCTCATTATTGTTCCATAATTGCACCTAATAAAGCAACACCCTCCAAATAACTTCTAAGCTCCATTCTTTCCTTTCAAATATGATTCTTGACTTCTTTTAAGCCTCTTGGAGTCATCGCACAATCAAAACCAAGAGCCTAGTTTTATGTTACTTCCATAGGTCTTAATATGAACATAAAGCACCAACTCACTTTCTAAGCTTCCTAAATCTTTCCCAAGGCCTTCCCTCATTTTCATTCATCATATATGACTCAAGAATGGGATTAGAAAAATTTAAAACTCTCCCTAGCTATAAGAACCTCCCTTGGCCGAACCTGTGCTAGGTTTTAGCACCTATGGACTTTGCTTTATTTTCTCAAGGGAAGATGCATATGGGGAGCCTTTTAGGGATCATGGGACCTCATTTAAACTCTTATTTAGGCATAAGAATCATCATACAAAATCATATTTTACAAGGTGCACTTGAAACCCTAGAAATTGCATCTTGAAATCTAATGGCTTTTTGTTAATTTCCTTTGTATATTCTTAATCTCCACACCCTTTTTCCTTAAATTCATCTATGGTTTTACCTTAAAATCAAATCCTCCTAGGGTTCCTTAGGTTAGGCGTAATAAAGAAGGAGGAGAACTAAAGATAGTAACCATAGGAGGAGAAATTACCTTATTTTCTTGCTTTTTCTCACTTGAATCTTGCTTTCTCCAAGCTCCTCTCTTCAAATCCGAAATTTTCCCTAGGTTTCTCCATTAAATCAGATTTGTAAACTCCATTTTAATCAAGGGAAACAAAAGAGAATGAAGGAGAGAAGGTATGGATGGAAGAAAGCATGAAAAACTACCAAGAAACCATACCTTAAAGCTTGGATTTCTCCTTCTTCTTCTCTCCCTTTGGTGCACCTAAACCCTACCCTTCTTCTCTGAAATTGGGTAGAAAATTCTGAGTATAAATGAAGGAGAGAGTGGGGCTCTACCTATTTATAGGGAGAGGAGGAAGCATTTTTCAAAAATTTCTATTTTGCCCTTTGTTCTTGGCATTTTTGTTTCTCTTTCATTTTAGCTCCTTTTTGAGAATGATCTTTTTCATTATAAAATTTAGGTTCCTAATTTAGTAAAATGCCTTTGGAATCACTCAAATCAGAGCTAAAACCTTCCCGAACGAATCCATTAAAGTTCGGGTATACCGACGTTGGAAAACATCCACCGGAGGAGATTTAATTGTCCCGGGGTTTTGCATGGTTTTCAGGGCCTATGAGGACCCTAAAAAACTCAAAACTTTCATTTAAAAAGCCCTCCTATGTGAATTCCAAAAATTACTCAAAATTACAAAAATGCCATTACATTTTGTAAGATTTCTGTCAAAATTTGTTTCTTCATTCTAGCTCCCTTTTTCCTTCCACTTAAGGCTAAGATTGTCATTATTAGGAGTCTAGAATGTTACTCAAATTTTTTGAGACCTTAACTAATTCATTCCAGGGGACTTGCTTTGAAAATGTGCCTGTTTCCGTTATTTAATGAAAACTTGGCGTTATATTTTGCATCTTTTATATGTGATTGAAAGGGAGATAAGCTATTGGAACTCTTTGAATCTCATTCTCTCCTCTCCAATGTTCTAACATGCTAGGTGGAGTAAGTGGACAAAGTAATGGGAGCCAACAACTTGGAAGATATAAGATTGACAACAATTTGCACAGATTTTGTTTCTTTATGGCCATATGAGTGGAAAATGTTGTAATCCCTTATTGTATATGTCCTATGACCTTATGAAAATATGTAATTATACTAATATACCATATACAAATGAGAATTTATGTTATGTTAATGTTACAATGCAAATTGGGTATGGAATGACAAGATTAGCATTATGTAAACTTGTGTATAGCATGGGGTGATAGTGTGAGTTTCCAAATTCTGGGTTTATGTACCTTTGGGACAAGTTTAAAATGTCATTTTGGTGCAATCTCATGTACTCAAGTGGCCACACAAGCTTGGGAAGCAAAATTGGATACTTTGATGCTAGTAGACACCATAAAAATGACCAAATCAGAACCCTGTAGCACAAGCTGACCAAATGGATGTATCTTCCCATGAAATTTGGTAGAAATGTAGAACTTATTGAGAGATTTTTGGGAAGCTAAAGTGAAAAAAAATTATAGCTCTATAGAATTAATTATGAATTTTTAAATTTGGGATTTTTTTGCTATTCTAGTGCATTACTGTTCATATGGTCAGTTTTGTGTTTTGTGTCATTTGAAAGCCAAATGGTGTTCAATGCTTGTGAAATTTTACAAGAATAAACTAGAGTTTATATGCTTTCTGTGGCCCCAAGATTACCTCATTTGGAGTTCTGAACAGAGAGTTATGAATTTTTCAAGTTTAATGTCAGTACCAATAGCACCCCTTGACCTCCTGTATTGTTCCATCAGAATTGAATTCCCAAATGGCCTTGCCGTGGTTTGGAGATATTTTTACTCTAGAGTTAACATCTGTAGATTCTTATATTGACTAAATTTATATAATTTGAATTTTTTTAGAATTAGTTATGAATTTCCAAAATTTATGATAGTAACTTATAGTAGTAGCCCAGACAATTAAGACCTTGGGTGCTTTTCAAATTTCCAACATCTTCTACTTGATATATCATGACCTGAAACTATTTTTAGCATAAATTAAAATCTCAAGCTTTCCAAAATGGTAAGGAATGTATGATTTTTATTTTTCTAGAATTATTTATGATTTTTCAAACTTTATGGCAAAAAACATGAAATTTTGGTCGAGGCTACACTATGGTATTTTGTGTGTTTCTTTCACTTGCACAAGTTCTAGGCCACTTTTGGTGATGGAATTAAGTTGTATCCATGTAATTAAATATGATAATGTGGTACAATGGCTCACATGGTCCACTAGACATTGAACGAAAAATTCATATGCTATGCAGCACAAAAATACTCATTATTTTAATTGTTATTTTCCTTGCTTCTTCATGAAATATATGGTATGAGACATGGAGATAGAATGAGATAAGCTAGAGAGTTATGGTGTTACATTTATTGGTATTAGAGCAAAGGTTCAGGCACTTGATATAGGTTGTATCTTGCGTTTATGAGTTGCCTAGATGTGTATATGAGCTTGTTTTAGATGAATTGAGTGTGTGATGGTTGTACAAGTGTTCCCTTTGATGTTAAAGTTTGTTATGATGTTTCAAAGCTACGGTGAAAACTAGGAAAGGTCAGCCCTCTAGAAAGGCTCATGCAGATGATAGAGCTGAGCCCAGTAATCTAGTAGCTAGAGCCTTACAGGCTATTATGGCTCACCTGGATCAGCAACAAGTTGTGATCATGTGGTTACAGGAATGACTTGCTGAGAGAGATAGCCAGGGCCCCACACTTCCTCCTCCATAGCCACCTTACCACTTAGATCATCTCAAGCATTTAGGGACGACTCACCTAAATCCGCAACCAAACATACAGATGGTTGCCCCTATTCCACCAGCTCAAACACCTCCAGCCTAGGAGTAACCCTCTACAAGAAAGATTGTTACTCAGTTTAGAAAGTTTGGGCCTCCTATCGTTGATGGTGAGATGAACTTAGAAAAAGCCAAGACCTAGATTATGTAGTTAGAGAAAATCTTTGAGGTGATAGAGTGCACGTCTGAGTAGAAAGCCAAGATGGCTATTTTTCAACTACAGAAAGGGGCAGATTATTAGTGGAAGGGCATAGAGCCTATTTTGAGGGCAAGGAACCTTCCGATTACATGGGAAGCATTCCTTCAGCCTTTCTACAAGAAGTATTTCCTTAGCTTTGTTAGAGACGAGAAGGAGTTAGAGTTCATACTCCTGAGACAGATAGAGGGGATGTCTATGAATCAGTACGTGGTTAAATTTGTAGAACTCTCCAGGTATTCCTTGTATTTATAGAGACATGATGATGAATGCTGGAGAATAGACAAGTTAGAGAAAGGTTTGTTTCCTGAAATCAGAGATAGGGTAGTTCCATAGAGAATCAGGAACTTTAATACCCTAGTTGAGATTTACAGAGTAACGAGGAGAATCTTAGAACTATGCAGCCTTCCTCCAGTGGCAGACCATCCCTCCCTAAGACCAAGAGACCTAGAGAGGAACCACAAGCCGCATCTACTAGTAAGAGAGGTGGTCGGAGCCAGTGGAATAAGAGAGGAAAGAGAAGAGGAACTCAGCCCAGAAAAGGCAGTGCTACACCTACAGTATGTCATTAGTGTGGCAAGAATCATGGAACTAGACCATGCTATGGAAGGTAAAACATATGTTTCCGGTGTGGTAGGCCAAGACACATGGCTAGGGACTGCACACAGGCTCCTCCACAGTTCAAACAGCAGACGGAGATGGCTCCTGCTCCTAGACCTTAGACTCAGGGTAGAGTCCTTGCCCTATCACAACAGGAAGCTAGCCGATCCCTGAGTCTGATCCAAGGTACTATTAAAATAAATAATTTTTCTGTAACTATATTATTTGATTCGAGTGCTAATTATTCTTTCATATCATATGACTATGCTAGAAGGTTAAGTTTGAGTATGCATACACTACCATATGATTTGCATGTATCTACTCCCACAAGAAACCGAGCCATTACCTTCCATGCTTGCTTGAATTGTGTGGTCCAATTTAATCATGGTCTTACCACTCTTGATTTGATTTGTATACCCCTTGTTGATATTGATTTGATTATTGGCATGAACTGGATGTCTACAAATAATGCCATACTAGATTGTAGCTACAGATGTATTACTTTACCTGAGTGTGGGACTATGCCTAGTATGAGGACTGAGTTATCTATTATGACCACCTCCTAAGCTGAGAGGTCTTTAAGGCAGGGTTGTTAGGGATACCTAGTTTTCTTTTCAATTCAGACTGAGGTAGAAGAGCGTATAGATGAGATTCCCATAGTGAAAGAGTTCCCAAAGGTATTCCTTAGAAAGATTAGCAGACTATCCCTAGAGAGAGAGGTTGAGTTTCCTATAGATATTGTATCTGGGGCAGGTCCAGTGTCTAAGGATCCATATAGGATGGCTCCCATTGAGCTAGCTGAGCTTAAAAAGAAAATATAAGAGCTTTTAAAGAAAGGTTTTATCAGACCCAGTGTCTCACTATGGGAAGCTCTAATCTTATTCATAAAGAAGAAAGACAGGAGCTTTAGAGTGTGTATAGACTACAGGGAACTTAATAAGATAACCATTAAGAATAAGTACCCTCTCCCTCAAATAAATGACCTCTTAGACCTGTTAGTAGGAGAGTCAGTATTCTCTAAAATAAACCTTAGGTCAAGTTATCAACAGCTCAGAATAAAGGCTGAGGATATTCCCAAGACTGCATTTAGAACTAGATACAAGCATTATGAGTTTTTAGTTATGCCCTTTGTAACATCCGGTTCTCTGAAAACAAGAGAAAACATGAGAAACGTAACATATGGTTTCTCCATAAACGAATGAAACTCATCGGATACAAAAGGAAGTCCCTCAAAATGATGTAGTTAAGGTCCCAAAAAATTTGGAAAGCATTCTAAACTCCTAAAAATAAGAATTCCAAGCCCAAACGGAAAGAAAAAGTAGAACTAGAATGAAGAAACAATTTCTTATGGAAAACTTATGAAACGTAATGGCATTTTCATAATTTTGAGAAAATTTTGGAATTCACATAGGAGGGCTTTTTAAATGAATTTTTTTGAGTTCTCCTGGGTTCTCAGAGGCCTTGAAAACCATGGAAAGCCCTAGGACAATTAAATCACCTTCGGTGGATGTTTTCCAACGTCGGTGCACCTGAACTTTGATGGATTCGTTCAGGAAAGTTTTAGCTTTGATTTGAGTGATTTGAAAGGAATTTTACTAAATTGAGAACCTAAATTTCATAATGAAAAGATGGTTCTAAAAAAGGAGCTAAAACAAAGGAGAAACGAAAATGCCAAGAACAAAGGGCAAAATGGGAATTTTTGAAAAGTGTAACTTCCTCCCACCTATATATATGATGAACCCTTCTTCTCCCCTCATTATGCATGAATATGTTCTGTCCAAAACCAAAGGAAAACCCTAGGGGATGAGGCACACAAGAGGAGGAAGAGAAGAAGGAGAAATTCAAGGTAGAAAGGTATGGATTTTCATGGTTTTTCATGCTCTTTCTCTTCCAAACCTCTTCTCCTTCATTCTGCTTTATTTCCTATGATTATAATGAAGTATATGGATCTGTTTTAAGGGAGAAGTTGAGGGGAAAATTCAAATTGGAAGAGACGAGCTCAAAGAACACAAGATTCAAGTGAGAAAAAGCAAGAAAACAAGGTAATTTCTCTTCCTATGGTTGTCATCTTTGGTTCCCTCCTCTTCCATTTTGCCTAATATGAGAAAACCCTTGGAGGACTTGATTTTTAGGCAGAACCAAGGGTGAATTTAAGGAAAAAGGGTGTGGAGATGAAGAATAGGTAAAGAGAATTAACAAAAAATCATTAGATTTCAAGAGACAAATTCTAGGGTTTTGTGTGCACCTTATAAAATCTGATTTTGTATGATGATTCCTAGGCCTAAATAAGAGTTTAAATGAGCTCCCAAGATCCCTAAGAGGCTCCCCATATGCTTCTTCCCTTGAGAAAATAAAGAAAGCTCCATGAAGGCCAATAAGCTCCATAGTCTCGGCCAAGCAAGGAAAGGGTAGCTAGGTAGAGTTTTAAATTTTTTTAAGCCTATTCTTGAGTCATATATGATGAATGAAAATGAGGAGAGGCCTTGGAAAAATTTAGAACTCATAGAAAGTGAGTTGGTGCATTAGGTTCCATATTATGACCTAAAGAAGTAATATCTAGTTAGGCTCTTTGTTTTAATTGTGTGATGACTCCAAGAGGCTTAAAAGGTGTCAAGAATCATATTTGAAAGGAAAGAATGGAGTCTATGATTTATTAGAGGTGTGTTGCTTCATTCGGCGCATTTATGGATCATAATAGGGTTTATAGAACAACCTAGTGTCTAAGCAAGTTGTGTGACCTTAGAAATTGTTTCATGAACCTAATTGGCTTCCATAAATTATGTTTAGGCCAAGAGAAATCTTCCCCATACTTTTGTGGGTGTGTGGCCAAAGCAAGGGAGAGAATTTCAAGAGAAAAAGTGTGTGATTGTGTGCAAGGTAGCTTTCTCCACTTTCTCTCATGTATAGATGTATGCTTAGCTTGTCTTAGAATGTGTATATGTGTATTTTTAAGCCATGAAAGGTATGATAGCATGATTTCATATGCCATGCTTTTATGATGACATATTATGTTTCATAAGATGTTTTGATGTGTGCTTGGATTTGCTTGAGTGTGGTGAGGCCAAGAACCTTTAGTTATGATAAGGATGAGCTAAGAACCCTTAAAATTGGTTGAGACAAAGCAAAGAGTCTCCCAAAAGCAAAATGGGCTCCTAAGAGTATGGTTGAGTCCAAGAATGCATTAAAGAATGGGAGAGGCAAGTCCAACATCCATAAGAAATTGGGTGAAGCCAATCCACTTGCTTGGCAAGCCTTTGTATGCTATGTATGACTTTCTTAAATGATGAAAATGTTTCTTGAATGTTTGCATATGTCTATATGACCATACATGCATTTATGAGACTTGCTTGCATCCATTATGTATGATTGAATGGGAGATGAACTATTGGGATTCTTTGGATCTCATTCCCTCCTCTCTAATGATCTAATATGTTAGGTGGACCAAGTGGACAAGGTAATGAAAGCCAACCACCTTGAGGATGAGAGGATGACAACATAATGCAAAGTTTTGGTTCTTTAAAGCCATGCCCATGTCCAATTATGTAACCTATGCTTGTATATGGTCTATGACCTTTGGAACATATGTAATTATGATAATATATGATGTAGAAATGAAAGAAGGTGTTATGTAAATGATAGAATGTAAATTAAGTATGTATGGACAATGTGGCTTCATGAATGGTATTATGGAATTATGCATATGTGTGGATAAAATAGGCAAAATGAGATGCATGGAATTTGGGACCATTTGGGAAGCCTACACAAGTCCTAATTATGCTTTTAGACTTGCCCAAGAGGTGCCAAACCCCAAGGAAAGCCATTTGGACAATTTGGTATCCTACATGGAGCCAAATTTGACTATAATGGAACCCTATATCCCTTTTTGGCCAAATGAACTCTTCTTGCTCTAAGATTTGGGATACAATTAGAGCTTGTTGAGATCTTTTTGGGAAGCTAAAGAATATAACTTTTAGAGGTCTATAGTATATTTGACAATTTTTCTGGTTTTGGTCTGCTGCACTATTCATTTGGTCCAAAAATGTAATCTGTCACATAGGGTGCAAATGATGTCCCATTGCCATGAAATTTTATACAGAGAAACTAGCTATTCATAGTGACCTATTCCAACTCAAAGCACCTCATTTGGATGTCTAGAGAGGGAGATATGAATTCTTAAAGAATCTATCCAGTATCAAGAGTTTTGTCTAACCTCAGTTATTGTTCCTTTGAATTTCGAGGTCTGGGCTACCTAAACTAGTCTAGAGTTATTTTTTCCCTCTAAGTAACATCCATAGATTTTCAAATTAGTATTATTTGCATAGATTGGATTTTTTTGGAATTAATTGGACATTTTTGAAATTTGCTACAGAAATCTGTGATAGCACCAGGAGACAATTTGACCTCTTGACATTTTTGGATGTCAAACGTCATGTGTGATCAATGTTATGGTCTAGACATATTTTTATATGAAGTATACATCTGTAGCTTTCCTTAATGGGAAAGAATGTATGATTTCAATTTTTTTAGAATTAGTTATGATTTTCCAAAGTTTGGTCAGAAAAGAGCCAAATCTGGCCAAAAATGGATATGAATATTTCATGCTTCCCTTTGTGATTCTTGAGGTGTAGGCCACTTTTCATGATGAAAATGAGTTATACTCATGTAATTAAATATGATAATGTGTTGTATGAGCTTATATGGTCCACATGAAATCGAATGGAATTTTCATACACGATGCAACCCAAGAAAATGCATTATTTTAATTCCCTTTTCTTGCTCTTTCATGGAAGTTATGAATGTAAAGCATGGAAATGTTGTGAAATGAGCTATAAATATAATTTATTACATTTATTAGTATCAGAGCAAAGTTCTAGGCTCTCTCAGATTGGATTTGGCTTGAGGATGTAGTAATATGACTATGTAAAGGGCTATATAATGGCTTGAATGGATAGGTAGAGTCTTATATGAGACATTTTGGGTGTGTGAAGATAGTTTGTGGCTTTATTCATGATAAGTAAGTTATAGAATGGTCTTGGAGTAGTTAGTAGATATCAGGAAAGAGTGGCCTCTAGAGTAGCTTGAGCAGAGTTGAGTGATCCGACAGCTAGAGCTTGATGAGATGTGATAGCTCACCAAGATCAGTGGCAATCCTTAGACATAAATAATAAGAAATGATCTTATTGATATGAAGAGACTTGCTAAAGAGAGTATGTGAGGCTTAATTCTCCCTGGTAGTCATACTCAAACCATTCCGAGATGCCCTGCTTAATACAAAGAATAGTAGTGATGCAGTGCAGTATGAAATGAGATTGCAGCTGCACGAGATTAGTCCAGAGGGGAAGTGAGAAAAAGAGTCACCCCTTAGCCACAACACCCAATGTCTAAATAAGTTTTAGAGCCTAAAAGGCTAATTCCCTCAAGCTAAGAGTTTGAGTTAGGAGCTACACCCCTACAGCCCGATGACTCAGAGATGACAATTAGTTATGTATGAGTGAAGCAAGAGGTAGAATTCTCTAACTTGATGATGGGCTAGATATAAAGGCAATGAGGCTCAGGTTAGTAGCTAAAGATGAAAATCTAATCTCTGAAAAAGCAACCTAATAAGAGGCCGTTAGCCGAGGCCAATTAGTTGCTTAGCCACAACTAATTACTCTAGATAGCAGCGAGGCAATCTAGAGAGTTCCTCACTGCAGCTAATTAAGAAGTTAGTCGCAGCCAATACTTAGATAGGAAAACTAGGGTGAACACAAGGCTGTTGTGTTAGTTGTGGTGAATGATAGTTTCAATGCCTTATTGGTTATACTTAGGCCAACTTAAGGAATGAATTGATAAGGGATCAGTCGATCCACATAGAATGGGAACCCCTAGTATAAGTAGAGAAAAGGGTAGTAAATAATTATGAAAGATTAGTAAGAAATCTATAGGCGTAGCAGTTGAGATTGAGAAAGAGCTCAACATAAAAAAAGTTAGACATAGGGATGATAAGGTTGTTGAGACCCGCGCTTAAGGCATTGACTCCAACCTAGGATGCTATCCTGTGAAACACTTAATGATAGAATGTTAGTGTAACCTTAAAATAATGTAAGATAAGATTACCAGTAGTGAGGCACATAGTGAGTGGCCTAGAAAGGTGTGCATTATAGGTAACACTTAGAGGACTTCATAGATAACACTTAGAGGTAAGTATGAGTAGCCTAGTAACAGAGGTTCAGAAAAGAATAAGGATAGTTAGTAAGCTACAGGTCCAATGAGATGGCTATCCTAGGCTGAGCATAAGCTAAAGCCTAGCAAAAATGACCAGTAGTATCGTTCTAGGTGAGATATGTAAATAAAAAACTCAGTGAAACTTCTCCCTGGATCGAGAAAGGAAAGATGAAACATCCTAAGTTGGGGAAACCACCCTGTAGTGGTTAGTAATTTCCCCTAAATAGACCCCCTTGAGTCATAAAGCATAGTGATAAGGGAAGCGAGGAAGAGTTGAGAAACTAGCTATAGAAAAGATACCCTCGCTTTAGTCATGATTAGATGAGTAAACTGAGCTAGAGAGGTAAATAGATAGGGGTCCAATAGTTAGTTAGGGTTAAGGCACGTGAGTGATTAGAGCACCTAGTAGAGCATAAGTTTTCAGTAAAATAGAGTCTGGATATTGAGAACACGTGTCCTGGATTGGGTAGCAGAACCCTAGAAATAGTATACTGTGCTCCTAGGGATGAAGCTAAAGAGGTTGAACAGAGAGAAAACCCAGCTCTGATCTAAACGTAAAAATAAGCTGAGACAGGCAGTTAGTGCCTTAGTACCTTAGGGAAGCTCAAGGGAGCTAGAAACCGCCTAAGAAGGCAAGCCTTGTGTTATATAGAGAATGAGTGTAAGCCGAGAGCACCATAGAATGAAATTCCTAGGATTATATGAAATAGAATCCTTCTTACCAAGGGATAGTCTAGCTAAGAGCAGAATAAGAGTATGAGCAAAAGGTAGATCTCCTTGATGTTATTGAGAGTGAATAAGTGGAGGAACCCCAAGAAAATGTAGGTGTTCTTGAGCGTAAAGAAACCTGAACTGGCAATAGAAACAATCAGTAGTAAAATATCCTTTACCTAATTAAGAGGATAAGAAAGGTAGAAAAAGAAGATATGATAGTGTTGAAGCCGAGGACATAGTAGATTGAGAATAGATATTCAGTTAATGTACTTAAGTACTTAAGAAAGCACACTTGTCCTTAGCATAGATGCCTTTTTAGCATGATACTGCCCGAAGTAAAAATAATCGGGCCATGTAAAGAGATCTTGGGATGTAATAGAGGAAGAATCCTACTTTCCCCAAGTGCTGTACAAGAATAGGGCAGATAGAGAAAAGTAAGAGAAGGATACTTTAGATTATTGGGAAACTTGCAATATACAGGCAATAGTGACTTTGAGCTCAATCATGAGGTGCCTGTGTATTAGTGTTTGATGTTATAGTTTGCTTGTAACAATGGTCACATGATATTAGGCCTGATAAACCTAATAGTAATTTGACTTGAGTACATAGCAAACAATGACATCAATCACCAAAGTGTCTCGATAATTGAAGGGTATCTTAGTTAGCTAGATAATGAGATAAGTCAGAAAAAGAGAAGTAAAAGGATTCCAATAATATTATAATGATGAGAAAAAGCATGTAGAGAGGAATCCCCAGTAAAGAACATTCAAATTCAGATAGCATGAGTTTAGTATGCATAGTTTAAGTCCCTTATAATATATGTAAATGAAATGAATAGAGGCAGTGCATAGCCTCTCTCCTACTAGACATGTTAACCACACTCAGAGTGTGAGATGCCCTAGTGCCAAAGCACTTAAAAGTATAACATGGGCATAGTTAGTAACTGTAGGATATGAGAGGAAGATTAGAATGAGTGCACATAAATTAAGTAAGTCAATAAAGTAAGAAAAGAAAGCCCTAGTAAAAAGGAACTGAAGTGGGAATCCGAGGATCCTATAAGGAGCGATGAGTAAAAAAAAAAATTAGGATGCTCCTAAGTATTAGTATGACAGGATCCTAGAGAATCAAATGACACAGAACTCATTTCACACGAAGAGCATGATGTACCTCTGAGTTTAGCCTAAACTATTATGATCGATGGTTACTAGACTTAGTGAGCATGTATCTTACTATCAGATACAGTAATCTTAAGCTTTGACGTCTCCCAGAGATGGATCGCAATAGATCCTAATATAGCACAACGGGTTGCAATAGACCCCAGCAGGGCTCTGAGAGGTCGTAGTAGACCCAAGGGTCACAATAGATCCCACAAAGTTATAGAGAGCCCTAGCCAAAATATGATAATTCTCTGGTGAGATGATAGCCTGAGATAGTTTTACAGAGCAGTTAGTCTCAGAGACCAGTACAGTTTTAGCTAGCTTTTATCTCAGAGACTAGAGACCTCCTAAGTCTGGTAGACCATTGCCACAAAGATATGAAGGCTTTACTCAGACAGTTTGACCACTAACTAGCTCTCTTTAGAGATAAGCATAGTGTATGGGATGAGGGAAGCAAGAAATTAGCTTCCCAGAGTTAAAGCTAGATGAACCACTACCTAGCAGATAGTAGCCCTGAACGAGGGATAAAAAGATCCCCGCATGCTAGCTTATATATTCAGAAAGGGGTTAGGTGCAGTTTTTATATGAGGTAAGTGGTACAGTATATCTCCAGTGAGCAAAACTGTAAGAATAGTGGTAGTAGCTCTTTGGTGCTAGTATGAGATAAATGTTAGGCCAATCAGTATGGAAAATGAGGGACTATAAAATGCCACTGTAAGTGAGCAAAGAAAGTGAGAAAAAGTCTTGGTCTATAGAGATAGAAGTAGTAGTAACCAGAGAAACTGGGATCATTAAAAGCAAAAACTCCTCAAAGGAGTTGTAATCCCAATAAGTGACTGAGATGCAAGGCCTATGATAGAAAGAAATGTGAATTGTAACCATGGGATGAGCTAGTAAGAAAGAATGCAGAGATGAACAGTGGGCAGTACATATACATAAGTAAATAGACAAACAGAAACCTCAGATGGCTATAATAATCAGAAAGATGATGAGACATTATGAGAAGCCATTGAAAGAGGATACAGGAGATAGGATATGAAATAAGTTACCTCCCGAGATATGTAAATGAGTCCACTAAAAGAAACGTTAATCCTGCGAATGGGTTAACATTAACCCGATATGATTAGTAAGCTCTCCTAGGATAGGCCTCTCGAGCCAGAAATTTCTTTCCCTTATGAGAAAGAATTACCCATTACTCTATAGCAATAGAGCCCTTATTAAAGGCTAGCAATGAAAATCCCCTGGCTGAGAGAAAATTCAAATGAGCAAAATCGCTAAGAAAAGCATATAGAGCCAGGAAGAAGGGAAAGAAAAGAGCAGTTAGCCCGAAACAAAAAGAATAAGAGAAAAGCATGCCCTAAAATTTGAGGATGAAATTTATTTAAGAGAGGGAGAAATTAATATCTGGTTCTCTGAAAATGAGAGAAAACATGAGAAACGTCACGTATGGTTTCTCCGTAAATGAATGAAATTTATCAGCTACAAAAGGAAGTCCCCTGAAATGAGATAGTTAAGGTCCTAAAAAATTTGGAAAGCATTCTAGACTCCTAAAAATGAGAATCCCAAGCTTAGAAGGAAAGAAAAAAGAAGTTTGAATGAAGAAACTATTTCTTACAAAAAGCTTATGAAACATAATGGCATTTTTGTAATTTTGAGCAAATTTTGGAATTCACATAGGAGGACTTTTTAAATGAAATTTTTTAGTTCTCCGGGGTTCTCAAAGGCCCTAAAAATCATGAAAAGCCCTGGGACAGTTAAATTCCCTCTGGTGGACGTTTTCAACGTCGGTGTACCCAAACTTTAATGGATTCATTCGGGAAGGTTTAAGCTCCATTTGAGTGATTCCAAAGGCATTTTACTAAATTGAAAACCCAAATTTCATAATGGAAAAGAAGGTTTTAAAAAGGGAGCTAAAACAAACGAGAAACGAAAATACCAAGAACGAAGGGCAAAATGAAAATTTTTGAAAAGTGTAACTTCCTCCCACCAATATATATGATGAACCCTTCTTCTCCCCTCATTATGCATGACAATGTTGTACCCAAAACCAGAGGAAAACCCTAGGGGATGAGGCACACAAGAGGAGGAAGAAAAGGAGGAGAAATTCAAGGTAGAAAGGTATGGATTTTCATGGTTTTTCATGCTCTTTCTCTTCCAAACCTCTTCTCCTTCATTCTCTTTTATTTTCTATGATTATAATGAAGTATATGGATCTATTTTAAAGGATAAATTTAGGGGAAAATTCGAATTTGAAGAGAGGAGCTCAAAGAACACAAGATTCAAGTGAGAAAAAGCAAGAAAACAAGGTAATTTCTCTTCCTATGGTTGTCATCTTTGGTTCCCTCCTCCTCCATTTCGCCTAACATGAGAAAAACCTAGGAGGACTTGATTTTTAGGTAGAACCAAGGGTGAATATAAGGAAAAAAAGGTGTGGAGATGAAGAATAGGCAAAGGGAATTAACAGAAAATCATTAGATTTCAAGATACAAATTCAAGGGTTTTGTGTGCACCTTGTAAAATATGATTTTGTATGATGATTCCTAGGCCTAAATAAGAGTTTAAATGAGCTCCCAAGATCCCTAAGAGGCTCCCAATATGCTTCTTCCCTTGAGAAAACAAAGAAAGCTCCATGAAGGCCAATAAGCTCATAGTCTCGGCCAAGTAAGGAAAGGGTAGCTAAGGAGAGTTTTAAATTTTTTTAAGCCCATTCTTGAGTCATATATGATGAATGAAAATGAGGGGAGGCCTTGGAAAAAATTTAGAACTCATAGAAAGTGAGTTGGTACTTTAGGTTCCATATTATGACCTAAAGAAGCAACATGTAGTAAGGCTCTTTGTTTTAATTGTGTGATGACTCCAATAGGCTTAAAAGGTGTCAAGAATCATATTTGAAAGAAAATAATGGAGCCTAAAATTTATTTGAGGGGTGTTGCTTCATTAGGTGCATTTATGGACCATAATGGAACTTATAGAGCAATCTAGCATCTAAGCAAGTTGCATGGCTTTAGAGATTTTTTTATGAACCTAATTGGGTTCCATAAATTGTATCTAGGCCAAGAGAAACCATATTCACAAGTTTGTGGGTGTGTGGCCGAAGCAAGGGAGGGATTTTCAAGAGAAAAATGTGTGTGATTGTGTGCAAGGTAGCTCTCTCCACCTTCTCTCATGCATGGATGTGTATTTAGCTTGTCTTAGAATGTGTGTATGAGTATTTTTAAGCCATGAAAAGTATGATAGCATGATTTCATATGCCATGGTTTTACGATGAAATATTATGTTTCATATGATATTTTGATGTGTGCTTGGGTTTGCTTGAGTGTGGTGAGGCCAAGAACCCTTAGCTATGGTGAGGATGAGCCAAGAACCCTTAAGATTAGTTGAGACAAAGCAAAGAGTCTCCCATAAGCAAAGTGGGCTCTTAAGAGTATGGTTGAGTCTAAGAATCCATTAAAGAATAGGTGAGGCAAGTCCAACATCCACAAGAAATTAGGTGAGGCCAATCCACTTGCTTGGGAAGCCTTTGTATGCTATGTATGACTTTCTTAAATGATGAAAATATTTCTTAAACGTTTGCACATGTCCATATGACCATACATGCATTTATGAGACTTGTTTGCATTGATTATGTTATGAGCTTTGGGATTCTTTGAATCTCATTCCCTTCTCTCCATATTCTAATATGCTAGGTGGACCAAGTGGATAAGGTAATGGAAGCCAACCACCTTGAGGATGAGAGGATGACAACATAATGCAAACTTTTGGTTCTTTAAAGCCATACCCATGTCCAATTATATAACCTATGCTTGTATATGGTCTATGACCTTTGGAACATATGTAATTATGATAATATATGATGTAGAAATGAAAGAATGTGTTATGTAAATGATAGAATGTAAATTGAGTATGTATGGACAATGTGGCTTCATGAATGGTATTATGGAATTATGCATATGTGTGGATGAAATGGCCAAAATGAGATGCATGGAGTTTGGGACCATTTGGGCAGCCTACACAAGTCCTAATTATACTTTTAGACTTGCCCAAGAGGTGCCAAACCCTAAGGAAAGCTATTTGGACAATTTGGTATCCTATATAGAGCCAAATTTGACTATAATGGAACCCTATGTTACTGTTTAGCGAAATGAACTCTTCTTGCTTTGAGATTTGGGATGTAATTAGAGCTTGTTGAGAGCTTTTTGGAAAGCTAAAGAATATAATTTTTAGAGGTTTACAGAATATTTGACAAATTTCCAAAGTTGGCAATTTTTCTAGTTTTGGTCTGCTGCACTATTTATCTAGTCCGAAAATGTAATCTATCACACAGGGCTCAAATGATGTCCAATTGCTATGAAATTTTATGTAGAAAAATTTGATATTCACAGTGACCTGCTAGTAACACCTCATTTGGATATTTAGAGAGGGAGATATGAATTTTTAAAGAATCTGTCTAGTATTAGGAGTTTTGTCCGACCTCAGTTACTGTTCCATTGAAGTCTGAGGTTTGGGCTGCCTAAACTAGTCTGGACTTATTTTTCACCTCTAGCTAACATCCACATATTTCCAAATTGGTATTATTTGCATAGATTAGATTTTTTTGGAATTAATTGGACATTTTTTAATTTTGCTGTAAAAATCTATGACAGCACTAAGAGGTAGTTTGACCTCTGGACCTTGTCAAATGTCAAACATCTTCTGTGATAGATGCTATGGTCTAGACATATTTTTATTATGAAGTAGACATCCGTAGCCTTCAAAAATGCCTAAGAATGTATGATTTTGATTTTTCTAGAATTAGTTATGATTTTCCAAATTTTGGTCAGAAAAGAGCCAAATCTGGCCGAAAATAGTTATGAATATTTCATGCTTCCCTTCATGATTCTTGAGGTGTAGGCCACTTTTCATGATGCAAATGAGTTATACTCATGTAATTAAATATGAGAACTTATTGTATGAGCTCATATGGTCTACGTGACATCGAATGAAATTTTCATACACGACGCAATGCAAGAAAATGCATTATTTTAATTCCCTTTTCTTGCTCTTTCATGGAATCTATGAATGTAAAGCATGGAAATATTGTGAAATAAGCTATAAATATAAGGATTTACAAGATGGCCTTATATATTCCATAATATAACCTAAAGAAGCAACACGTAGTTAGGCTCTTTGTTTTAATTGTATGATGGCTCCAAGAGGCTTAAAAGGAGTCAAGAATCATAAATGAAAGGAAAGAATAGAGCCTAGAACTCACTTGATGCGTGTTGCTTCATTAGGTGCATTCTTGGAACCATAAAGGGGTTAATAGACCAAGTCAGTGTTTATGAAAGCTGTGTGGCCCTAGAATTAATTCTATAAATCTAATTGGCTTTCATAAATTGTGTTTAGGCTAAGAGAAACCAATTCCACACCTTTGTGTGTGTGAGGCTGAGGAAGAGATAGCAAATTTAAGAAGAAAAGTGTAACACCCTGAAATTAATTAAGGTGTTAATCATAGATTAAGATTAATTAAGGATAATTAATTAAGGATAATTAATAGAGGATAATTGGGCAAGTTAGTGAATAGGTATTCTAGAGAGATAAATTATTAATATGGGTTTGAGAATTAATTGGAATAGAAACTTCATCTAGGCCCAAATTAATAGATCATGATAAGAGGCTAATGGAGGCCCAATGAATTAGATGCAGACCCAACCCAATTTAGTGTGATAGAGGCCCAAGATCCACCTTGTATAGACTCTTATAAGTGGCCCAATTACCTTTGTGCAGACCCAAACCCTTGAGCTCTTCAAACTTGGCCCAAATCCCATTAAACTTCAGCAACCCAATGTATAAAACTAGCCCAATAAAATCCTGCAGCCCAACATTTAAAAACTGGCCCAACAAAGCTAAAAATCTGGAGCCCATTAGGAGTTGGACTTGGAGCAACCCATGACCCATCCCTTGACCCAACTTAACTTCACTAAAACCCTAAAAACTGACCAGCCACCTCCCCCATTCTGCAAAACACAAAAACATAAGGAAAATTCAGAGGTGAGGAGGAGAGGCTAGGGTTCTTAGCATGATTCCACATTTTCTCACATTTGGAGCAAGATTTAGCCAAGGTAATAGTTATACAACTTAATCCCCTCATCTTTCTCTTTAATTTGGTCCAATTAGTTTTTCATTTGGAGTAATTTCATCATACCCAAAATTTGAAATGTGGGTGTTTGGGGATTTTCTTGGTGAAATTCGTAAGTTGAGGTTAGGGCTGGTATTAGGTGAGTTAAATCCCCCATTTTGATGCTTTCTTTGTTGGTTTGAGACCCCCATAGCTGATTTATATTATGGGTAATAATTTTGTACAAATTTACTTAGAATTTTGGGTGGAATATTGAGATTTCTGGAAGAGGACACTTAAATCCGAATTTAGTATTTGTGGTAGCTGGGTAAGTATGCTTTAGGTAGTTAATAGCATTTAAATCCCTTGGGTACTTATTGTAACTGTTAATGATGAATTAGAGTAGTAATTATTTGATGCTATGATTACAGGGAGACTCTGTACCATTGGTGGCTGTTGCAAATCTGTCTACAAGTGAGGTAACTGGGATTTACATTAATTCCATGCATATGTCGGTTTAAATTTCATACTTGCTGTATATGAATGATTTGAATTGTTGAATGAATTGGTTGGCTATCTATTGTATGATGATTGGACCTTGTGAGTCCATGGTGGAGCTGTGGTGCGGCTGCCACCCGTTCATGTGCTTCGATTGGGCACTGGGTTATGATCAAACCCCAAATGCACTGAGCCCTAGTTGTGCTCAATGGGGAGTAGGTGCCATGGACGGGCCTCTCCCGGTGTTGATGGCTTTTAACATGTGAAAATATGATTGCTAGTATGGGATAGTAATCATGATAGCCTAATTACTTCATTTATTGATATGACTGATATGATTCCAATGTTAATCTTGCTTCATGCATATATGTTAATTAAATTGGATTATATGATGGAATTGCCTTGGTTATTGAGATTTATATCTCACCCCGTTTTATGGGATTACAATTTCAGGTGAAGGTTCTTCGAGTAAGGATAAAGGTAAGCAAGTGGATGAACATCCATGAGCTGAGGCCTAGTGTGGGGGAGCTACACTTGGTCTGAGTAGAATAGAGTAGATGCTAATTTTGTTAGGTCTTGTATAGCATCATCATGTATCTATATTGCCAAGTGTAGGAGTCTGTATTTTGATAATATAATGTGTACTTATTAAGGAGTAGGCCTTACTGTAAATTGGCATTTGATGTATAGATTATGATATCTGCAATGAGCCTTGTTGAACTCTAATATAGCTGATTATTGGAAATGAAATCTTGACATATTGCTTTGAACCCCCATCGATTGGGTATCAAGTGATAGCTGCTGATAGTTCATGAACTCATGTTATGGTTGTTTTACAAACTTGCTGATATGTGGACTTGTTGATATAGGGTAATTAAAGAAAAGAAATTGACCCTTGAGTCTTGAGCTAGTAAGGATAGATTAATTGGTTAAATTAGGCTAATGAGGGAAATCTGAGCCCCACAATGAGGGTAAAGGGACCCTAGGGTGTTAATGAAGGGAGAGTGGAGAGTAAGAGGCAAGAATTTTGGAGTTATAAGATCAGAGGAAATTTAGTCACGGCTAAAATGAAGTTGGCCGTGGCCAATAGAGGCGGAGTTGCCCAGGGAGAGTGCCAGAAAGGAATTCATTGTGGCAAAATGTGAGAGGTCAAACTAGAAGTCATCCAGAGAGAAATTCGCTGCGGCGAATTATGGAATTGGCCGCGGCTAACTTTTAGGAAAATGTCCCCGATATTCCAGAGAGGAATTGGCCGCAGCGGAAGGAGGAATTGGTCACGGCCAATATCGAGAGGCGAGCGAGGGAGTTCCAAGAGGCTTCTTCGCCGTAACGCCATATAGGTTGGCCGCGGCAAAGGTCCAACTCACCGAGGCGATACTAGTGAAGAAGAAAGAGGTAAAAACAGAAAGGAATTGGTCGCGACAAATAGTAATTTGGCCGCGGCTAACATGCTGAAACACTTATATTAACTAGAAAACCTTGGTTTTCCATATGTTAATCACAAGGGATGATCTAGTGTCATTAGGATGAGTTATAATTGATGAGTAATAGAATCCAAGGCCTATAAATATGTTTAATTCCCGTATGAACATAAGTATATGTAATCGTATGATTGATGGCTCTAATCACATTAAGGTTCAAATTTTTTCATATTTTCATGACCTATGATGATTAATCGCGTGTTTAACCTTAATTATCGAGATTAGAAATTAGGGTCGTCACAAAAAGTGTGTGGTTGCAACCAAGGTAGCTCACTCCTCCTTCTCTCATTCATGAATGTATGCTTGGATTATCTTTGAATGTGTGTATATGTATTTTAAGCTATGAAAAGTATTCTAGCATAAGCTCTTATTCCATGGTACCATGATAATGCATTATGTTTTCAAATTATGTTTATTATGTTTGCTTGGGTTTGCTTGAATGTGGAGAAGCCAATAACTCTTAGCCATTGTGAGAATGAGCCAAGAACCCTTAAAAATAGTTGAGACAAAGTAAAGTGTCTCCCAAAAGTGAGGATGAGCCAAAACCTCCTTGAGAAAACAGGTGAGGTAAGTTCAAAATCTATAAGTGAAGGGACGAGGCTAATCCACTTACTTGGCAAGCTTATGGATGCTTTCTATGACTTATTCACATGCCAAGATTACTTCTCGAATATTCATGTCATCCATTATGCTCATGCATGAATTTTTAAGACTTGTTTTGCATCTTTTATGTGTGATTGAAAGGGAGATGAGCTATTGGGACTCTTTGAATCTCATTCCCTTCTCTCCAATGTTCTAACATACTGGGTGGACTAAGTGGACAAAGTAATGGGAGCCAACAACTTAGAAGATAAGAGATTGACAATAATTTGCATAGATTTTCTTCTTTTTAGCCATATGAGTGGCAAATGTTGTAATCCCTTATTTTATATGTCCTATGACCTAATTAACATGTGTAATTATACTAATGTATCATGTACAAATGAGAATTTATGTTATGTGAATGTTACAATGCAAATTGGGTATGGAATGGCAAGATTAGCATTATGTAAACTTGTGTATGGCATGGGGTGATAGTGTGAGTTTCCAAATTCTAGGTTTGTGCACCTTTGAGACAAGTTTAAAATGTCATTTTGGTGCAATCCCACATGCTCAAGTGGCCACACAAGCTTGGAAAGCAAAATTGGATACTTTGATGCTAGTAGAGACCATAAAAATGACCAAACTAGAACCCTCTGACACAAACTGACTAAATGGATGAATCATCCCATGAAATTTGGTAGACATGTAGAACCTATTGAGAGCTTTTTGGGAAGTTAAAGTTCAGAAAAATTAGAACTTTACAGAATTAATTATGAATTTTTAAATTTGGGATTTTTCTGTTGTTCTGGTGCATATACTGTTCATATGGTCAGTTTTGTGTTCTATGTCATCTGAGGGCCAAATGGTGTCCAATACTTATGAAATTTTAAAGGCATAAAAAATAGATTACAAGCTTTCTATGGCCATTCAGATCACTCCTTTGGAGGTCTAAGATGAGAGTTATGAATTTTTGATATTTAATGTCAGTACCAATAGTGCTAGTTGACCTCCTATACTATTCCATCATAATTTAGTTCCCAAATGGACTTGGCATGTTATGGAAATATTTTTCCTCTAGATTTAAGATCTGTAGCTTCCCAAATTGACCAAATTTTCATGATTTGGGTTTTTTTAGAATTAGTTATGAATTTCCAAAATTTATGATAATAACTTGTGACAGTAGCCCAGACAGCTAAGACCTTGGGTGTTTTTTGGATGTCCAATGTCTTCTACTTGATTCCTCATGACCTAAAACTATTTTTACATAAAGTAAGCATCTGTAGCTTTCCAAAATGGTAAAGAATGTATGATTTCAATGTTTCTAGAATTAGTTATGATTTTTCAAACTTTGTGGCAGAAAATATGAAATTTTGGCTGAGGCTACACTATGGTATTTTGTGTGTTTCTTTCACTTGCATGAGTTCTAGGGCACTTTTGGTGATGGAATTGAATTTTATCCATGTAATTAAATATAAAAATGTGGCACATGAGCTCACATGGTCCATTGGACATCGAATAAAAAACTCATACGCTACGTAGCACAAAAATACTCATTATTTTATTGTCATTTTCCTTGCTTCTTCATGAAATATATGGTATGAGACATAGAGATAGTATGAGATAAGCTAGAGAGTTATGGTGTTACAAAGTACCCAGAAATCACTTACCTAGCCATCAAAGGACTCTAAATTCAGATTTAAGCTTCCTTACACCAGAACTACGATATTTCACTTTCAAAATCTTGGTATTTTCGCACAAAATCAAAGCCTATTATATAAGTAAGCTATTGGCGCCACTAACTAGTAAAAAATACATCTAAACAAGGTAAGGATATTTACTCAATAGCCCTCTAGCTGTAACACCATATTCATCTAGCTTTTCCCCATCTCTTTTCTAGTTACATTCCCTTAGCATAGCAAGATTCCAAGAAAAATTCAATTAAAATAATGGATTATTTTGTGTTATGTTGTACTTAAATTTTTCATTTTGCATCCCGTGGATCGTATGAATTCACCCATATCATCCTCCAATTAAAATACATTTATACGACTCAAAACCATCACCAAATGTCTCATAAAACCCGAGTTTGGAGCATACATATACAAATCATCAAATCAATCTTAAGTTGCTGTGCCAAATTTCTAGTGCAAATTTTGAAAATTCATAACTAATCCAAAAAAAAATTGAAATCAAGCAAATTATACTATTCTTGAAAGCTACAGATGCTAAATGTAGCCTAAAAATAATTCAAGACCAAAGCAAAAATTTTTAGCCACTAAAAATCAATGGAACAATAGCTAAGTTACTGCTGCTTTACTAGTACTGACTCAAAACATCAAAAATTCATATATCTCTGCTCAGACCTAAAAATGAGGTGATCTTGGTGGCCATAGAACTCTCATTATTTCTAGTTTATACTTATAAAAATTTATGAGTATTGGATATCATTTGGCCCTTGAATGACATTGGAGAAGAAACTGACTATATAAACCGTAACTATATCAGTTCAACAGCTTTTTGGCAACTTTAAAAATTCATAATTAATTCTCTAGAGCTCAAAATAATTTTTTCTTTAGCTTCCTAAAAATCTATAGATGGGATCTATATGAATTCCAAATTTCATGGGGAAATTCGTCCATTTGATTAGTCTGTGACATAGGGTTGTAAAATGGTACTTTTATGCCTCTTTAAGGGTCAAGAATGGGTCAATTTGGCTTCTAGCTTTTATAGGGCAACTTGAGTATGTGGGAAAGCATAAACATAACCTACTAAACATGTTTCAAGGGTCCAAAAACCCAAACCTCACAAATTCACTCTCCCTCTTGATGGCATACACAAGGAACATACACTATCATTCATATGGGTCCAATTCTCATACATACATCATATATCCATACTTTTACAAGTGTTTAAGGGCTTATACATCATAAGATTACATCATATGACAATGTTATGGTTACAAAATGAACAAACAACAACTCCTTTGTTAATCTTCTTGCTCTCAAGTGTGGTGGCTCCCATTTCTTGGTTCACTTGGTCCACCTAGATATATTAAGCAATGGGAAAGGAAGAGTGAGATTTTAAGAATCCCAATAGCCCTTCTCCCTTTCAAACAGACATAATGGATGCAATTTCAAGTCTAAAAATACATGCATGGCTATCTCGAAATTCATGAACATACATAGAATATTTCCTTCATTCAAGAAGTCACATACAATATACATAGGCTTGCCAAGACAATGGCTTTGCCTCACCCATTCTTTTTGGTACTTTTAACTAAGCCTCACTTTTGTAGAGATTTTTGGCTTTGTCTCACCCATTCGTAGGGACTTTTGGCTCATCCTTACCCTAACTAAGGGTCTTTTGGCTTTTCTAAGCTCATACAAGCCAAAACATGTTCATAAAGCATCTTTTAAACACATCAACAAGGCATCATGGTACCATGACATGTACATATACACTAGAAACATGTTTTATAGCTTAAATATACACATATACATTCAAAGACAAGAAAACACCTAAACATGTATGAGAGAAAAGAGGAGAGAGAGCTATCTTGTATGTAAGAACACACTTTTCTCTTTGGAATTTCTTTCTCTCCCTCGGCCAAACACCCACAAGGAGGTGGAACTTGATTTCTTTGGCTTAAACACATCAAATGGGATCTAATTATACTCTTGGAACAATCTCTAATGCCATACACACTCTAAAAAAACTTTGGCACTCATATGGCTCAATTATAGTTTCATAAAGCACCTAATGAAGTAACGCTAAGAGTTCATAATCTTGGCTCCATTATATCCTTCCATCTATGGTTCTTGACTCCATTTAAACTCCTTGGAGTTATCACACAATTAATTTAAGGAGCCTAGCTATATATTACTTCCTTAAGTTACAATATGGAACCTATAGCTCCATCTTAGTATCCATGATTTCTAAAATTTTTCAAGGCTTCCTCTCATACCCTACCATCATATATGATGCAAAACTAGGCTTAAAACAAATTAAAACACTCCTTAGGTACTCCCTCTAGCTTAGGCCAAGACATGTACCATATAGGAAGCCCAAGGAGTTTTCTTTGCTTCTTGGATAGGAGGAGCATATGGGAGGCTTCTTAGGGGTCTTAGAAACTCATACAAACATTTACATTAGCTTGGGAACTCTTGGATAAAATCAAATTTTAGGGTATGTTCACAAACCCTGGCTTTTCTATCTTTCAAATTCATGGTTCTTTCTTTGTTCTCTTTGCATATTCTTGTTTTTCACACTCTAATTCTTATGTTTCACTCTTGGTTTGGTTCAAAACTCATCTGCCCTTGGCTGACCTAAGAGTGGTTGAACCATACACAAAGGAGAACAAGAAGAAGAAAGCATGAAAGGCAATGATTTCTACCTTGATTCAAGTCCTTTTCAAGAGTCTCTTCCTTTGCTTTGGCTCTCCTTTTGAAATTCAAACTTCTCCCCTCTGATTTGAGATCAAAACAAAACCAAATAAGTCAATATTACTATAAGAAGAAGAAGGAGAAGGAAGAGAATAAGTTTACTAAAGAGAAGACCAAGAAATTCCATAAAATTTATACCTTTTGCTTAACTTTTTCTTCTCCCTTTTTCCCTTCACTTGTGTGCCTCTCTCCCTTGGCCTCACTCTCTATTTTGGACAAATAGAAGGTCAGTTAAATGAGGAGAAGAGTGAAGTGTGTGTAAGTCCCACATAGGGTAGGAAGACCCTAAGCTAAGGCCATATAAGTAAGAGTAGTACTCTCCCTACCAGCAATGCGTTTTCTTAAGAGCTAATGGGAAAAGCCATCTTCCGAGAAGAACAAAACCCCAGAGTTGATGGGAGAAGTCATCTATCAAGGACAATATGGCTGTAAGCTCTATATAGAGGTGGTATCAGAGCCAGGTAGCCATATGTGCAACCCGAGGATGGGTTGGCCCCAAAGAGGGGTGGAAATGTAAGTCCTACATCAAGTAGGAAGACCCTAAGCTAAGGCCATATAAGTGGGAGTAGTACTCTCCCCACTAGTGACACGTTTTCCTAAGAGCTAATGGGAGAAGCCATTTTTCAAGAAGAACAAAACCCTAGAGCTAATGGGAGAAGCCATCTACCGGGGACAATATCGCTAGAGGCTCTATATGGAGGTTGGTATCAGAGCCTCTAAGGATATTATCCTTAACATCTACTGAAGACAATATCGCTAGAGGCTCTATATGGAGGTGGTATCAGAGCTGGGCTAGCCACATGTGCAACCAGAGGACGGGTTGGCCCCAAAGAGGGTGGAAATGTAAGTCCTACATCAGGTAGGAAGACCCTAGGCTAAGGCCATATAAGTGGGAGTAATACTCTCTATAACATCATATATTTCTAGCTCATTTCACAATATTTACATGTTTCACATTCATAATTTCCATGAAAGAGCAAGAAAGGGGAATCAAAATAATGCATTTTCTTACGTTACATCGTGTATGAAAAATCCATTTGGTGTCACATGGACCGTATGAGCTCAGGTAACACATTTTCATATTTAATTTCATGAATAAAACTCATTTTCATTATCAAAAGTGGCCTACATTTCAAGAAACTCAAAGGGAAGCATGAAACATGCATATTCATTTTCGTCCAAAATTGTCCCCATTTTGGAAAATAATAAATAATTTTAGAAAAATCAAAATCATACATTCTTAGCCATTCAAGAAAGCTAGACATGTATGCTTTATGCTAAAAAAATGTTCAGACCATAATATCCAATACAGAGGACGTTTGACATGTGAAATGGTCCAAAGGTTAGGCTATCCATTGGTGCTATCATAGAATTCTACAGCAAAATTAAAAAATATTCAATTAATTCCACAAAAATTCAATCCATACAAATGATACCAATCTAGAAATCTGTAGATGTTAGCTAAAGGGAAAAAATAACTCCAAACCAACGTAGGCATGCCCAGACCTTAAAATTCAGTCAAACAGTAACTGAGGTTAGGTGGAGTTCCTAATACTGGATAGATTTTTTGAAAATTCATATCTCCCTCTCTAGACCTCAAATTGAGGTGATTCTAGTTGATACAAGTCACTGGAAATGTCTAGTTTCTCTGTATAAAATTTTATGGCAATTGGACATCATTTGAGCCCTGTGTGACAGATTTCATTTTCGGACTTAAGTAAACAGTGACATGACCAAAATCAGAAAATTTGCCAACTTTGGAAATTCATCAAATATCCTGTAGACCTCCAAAAATTATGTTCTTTACCTTCCTAAAAAGATCTCAACAACTCTAATTTCATGCCAAATCTCATATCAAGAAGAGCTCATTTGGATAAAAAGTGACATAGGGTTTTAAATTAGTCAATTTTGGCTCCATATGGGATACCAAAATGTCCAAATGGCTTTCCTTAGGGTTTGGCACCTCTTAGGCAAGTCTAAAAGCATAATTAGGACTTATGTGAGCTACCCAAATGGTCCCAAACTCCATGCCTCTCATTTTAGCTATGCCACATGCAATTATACATATACTTCCATAATGAAAACTTGCCAATACATAACCAAAATGTGCATATTCATACATACAACTTTAACTCTCATTCATACATCACTTATTAACATAATTACACATGTTCAAGAGGTCATATACAACCATAGATGACAACATTTGCCACTTTGATGGCCTTAAAGAAGCAAATTTCATACATTTCAATGTCATACTCTCTTCTCTCAAGTGGTTGGCTTCCATCTCCTTGCTCCCTTGATCCACTTAGCATGTTAGAACATTTGAAAGGAGGAGATGAGATTCAAAGAATCCCAAAAGCTCATGTCCCATTCAATCATACATAATGGATGCAAACAAGTCTCATAAATGCATGTATGGTCATGTTGACATGTGTAAATATTCAAGAGACATTTTCATCATTTGAGAAAGTCATCTATAACATATAAAGGCTTGCCAAATAAGTGGATTGGCCTCACCCAATTTCTTGTGGATATTAAACTTGCCTCACCCATTCTTTAAGAGAATCTTGGACTCAACCATACTTTTGGGAGCCCATCTTGCTTTTGGGAGACTCTTTGCTTTGTTTCAACTAATCTCAAGGGTTCTTGGCTCATCCTTACCATGGCTAAGGGCTCTTGGCCTCACCACACTCAAGCAAACCCAAGCAAACATCAAAAACATCACATAAGAGCATATTGTAACATCATGGCACCATGGAATTAAAGTCATGCTAGAACACTTTTCATGGCTTAAAAATACGCATACATACATTTAAGACAAGCTAAGCACACATCTATGCATGAGAGAAGGTAGAGAGAGCTACCTTGTACACAATTACATAATTTTTTTGTGATGACCCTAACTTCTAATCATTGTAATTAAGGTTAAATCTGTGATTAATAATCATAGATTGGGGTTACAAGGCATTACGACTGATTGCATTATGAAAATACGGGAAAATTTGAACCTTAATATTATTAGAGTCATCAACTATACAATTACAAGCACTTATGTACATAGGGGAAAACAAATATTCATTTATAAGCCTTGATTCTATTACCTATCAATTTCAACTCACATGAATCTTCTATCACTATTTATAAATCATCCCTTGAGGTTACCATATGAAAAACTAGGATTTCCTAGCTACTATAAAGGTTTCAGGATATTCGTCGCGGCCAATTCCCCTCGGCTTCACCCTTCGCATCATTACTAATTTCGCCGCGACCAACCTACATGGCCCCACGGCGAGGAAGCCTTCTGAAAGAATGTAGGGAGAATCTTAGAGATCTTAGGAACTCATTTAAACTCTTAATTAAACCTAGGAATCATCACATAAGGTTAGATTTTACAAGGTGCACACAAAACCCTAGAATTTGTATCTTGAAATCTAATGGTTATTTTGTTGCTTTCTTTGTATATTCTTGTTCTTCTCCATCAAATACCTAAGATTCATGCTTGGTTAGGCTTAAAAATTAGATCCTCCTAGGGCTCCTTATGTGTGTCGAATTGCAGAAGAAGAGGAATCAAGAATAGCAACCATAGGATGAAATTTTACCTAGTTTCCTTGCTTCTTTTGGCTTGTATCTTGTGTTATCCAAGCTCCTCTATTCAAATCCGAAATTTTCCTTGAATTTCTCCCTTGAATCAGATTTATAAACTCCATTTTAAGTGAAGGAAACAAAGGAGAAGGGAGGAGAGGAGGTGTGGATGAAGAAAAGCATGAAAATAAGTAAATTTTCATACCTTAAACTTGGATTTTCTCCTTCTTCTTCTCCCTTTCTTGTGTGCCCAAACCCTAGCTCTCACTTCTAAAATTATGCAGAAATTTCTGATTCCAATTGAAGGGGAAAGTAGGGCACCACCTATATATATAGGTGTAGGGAAGTGACTTTTTCAAAAATTCTAATTTTTTCCTTCGTACTTTGCATTTTTGTTTCTCCTTTGTTTTAGCTCCTTTTTTAGAACCATCTTTTCCATTATAAAATTTAGGTTCCTAATTAAATAAAATTCCTTTGAAATCAATTAAATCGGACCTAAAACTTCCCGAATGAATCCATCAAAGTTCGGGCATACTGACATTAGAAAACGTCCACCGAAGAGGATTTAACTATCTCGAGACTTCCCATGGTTTTTAGGACCTTTGAGAACCCCAGAGAACTCAAAACTTTCATTTAAAAAGTCCTCCTATGTAAATTCCAAAAATTTCTCAAAATTAAGAAAATGCCACTCCGTTTCGTAGGTTTTTCGTCAAAATTTGTTTCTTCATTCTAGCTCTGTTTTTCCTTCTGTCTGGGGCTAGATTTCTCATTTTTAGGAGTCTAAAATGTTACTCAAATTTTTTGGGACCTTAACTAATTCATTTTAGGAGACTTACTTTGAAAACACGTCTATTTCTGTCGTTTAACGAAAACTGGACATTACACCTTTGGTGTACGTTTTCTAATGTCGATGAACCTGAACTTTGACCCTTTTGTTCGGGAAGGTTTTAGCTCCAAATTGAGTGATTCCAAAGGCATTTTATAAGTTTGAGAACCTAAATTTTATGATGGAAAAGATGATTTTAAAAAAGGAGCTACAATGAATTAAAAATGAAAAGGGCAAGAAAGCAAGACATAATGGGAATTTTTTTGTAACAAATTTAAGTCCTTTTTCTTATATATGATGCATCCCACTTCTACCCCATTTCCACTAACCTTCTTTGCTGCCCAACGCAGAAGAGTTTTCTGCCTTAGAGAGACGCTTAAGAAAGAGGAGGGAAGAGAAAGAAAAACTCTATAGAAAGGTAAGATAATTGATGGAATTTCATGGTCTTTCCTGTAGTAACTTGAATCTCCTCCTTTTCACCTTTCTTTCTATAGTTTTATTGATGGGTTTAGTTCTATTTTTAGCTTTGTTCAGAGGGAAGAAGTTCAAAATTCCAGGGAGGAACCAAAGCAAAGGAAAAGACTCTTGAGAAAAGCTAGAAATCAAGGTGAGTTTGTTGCTTTTCATGCTTCTTCTCCCTTGCTCCCATGAGTGTATGTCTTAGCCTCATATAGGTTAGCCAAAGGGAGATTAATTTTGAACTAAACCAAATGTGATACTTATATTTTAGAGTGTGAGAAGGAAGATGATGCAAAGGAATCCAAGAAAGAACCATTGAATTGCAACATACCTAGCCTAGGGATTCAATTGCACCTTGACTTGTAGGAAGCCTTCTAGCCATAATTTAGGGTGTCTAAGAGTTTGAATGAGTATCTAAGACATCAAGAAAGCCTCCCACATGCATCTCCCATCAAAGAAACAAAACAAAGTCCATGGGTCCAAAACAATGCATATGTCTCAGCCTAGAAGGGTTCATGGACCTAGGGAGTGTTTTAATTTGTTCTAAGGCTAGAATGGTACTACATATGATGGGAGAACATGAAAAGAAGCCTTAGAAAAATTTTAGAAGTCATGCATGGTGAGATGGGAGTGTAGGTTCCATAATGTAGCATAATAAAGCAACTCCTAGCTAGGCTCCTTAAAATAAATGTGTGATGGCTCCAAGGGGTTTTAATGGAGTCAAGAATCATAGATTAAAGGAGAGAAAGGAGCCAAGATCATGAATTCTTAAGGTTGCTTCATTAGGTGCTTTATGGAACCATATTGAAGTCTTGGAACCAAGTAGGCTTCCATATGGAGTGTGTAATACTAAAGTTTGATCTAATGATCTAAAAATGGCTTACTTGTCATGTTTAGGCTAAGAGAACCTTGTGCTTCAAAGTCTCATGGTTGGGTTGAGAAGAAGGAGGAATATTTAAAGCAAAATTATGGAAAATTGGCTCTAAGGTGGCTCTCTCTCCTTTCTCTCATACATTCTTGAGTGGTTTCTTGTCTTTGGATTTATGTATGTATGGTTATGCTATGTAAAATGTTTCTAGCAATTGCCAATATGCCATGGTATCATTTTACTTTGTTTATACTCTTAAAAGATGTTTTATGAATGTGTTTTGGTTTACATGAGCTTGGTGAAGCCAAAAGTCCCTTAGTTAGGGTAAGGATGAGCCAAAAGTCCCTAAGAATGGGTGAGACAAAGCCAAAAGTCTCTAAAAGAGTGAGGCTTTGTTAAAAGTCCTAAAGAGAATGGGTGAGGCTAAACCATTGTCTTGGCAAGCCTATGTGTGATGAGTATGCTTTCTTAAATGAGAAAAATGTCTTATGCATTTTCATGAATTGCTAGATTGCCATGCATTCATCTATGGGCTTGAAATTGTATTCATTATGTATCATTGAAAAGGGTAAAGAGCTATTGGAATTTCTAGAATCTCACTCTTTCCTTCCCATTGCCTAACATGCCTAAGTGGACCAAGGGAGCAAAGAAATGGGAACCACCATACTTGAAGGCAAGAAGATTGTCAAAAGAGTTGCTAAATGCTTATATTGTAACCATTTTGTTGTCAAATGATGTAATCCCATGATGTACATGATGTATAGCCTTTTGAACACATGTAAATGTGTGGATATATGGTGTATGTATGGGAATGGGAAACATATGAATGATATTGAATGTTTTTGGCATTGAAATGCAAAGATGTGTACGTAAGATCCTTATGTATATCAACAAGTGGGAGAGTGAAATTGTGATGTATGGATATTTAAACCCTTGGGACATGTTTAGTAGGTTGTTTTTATGCTCTCCCACGTGCTCAAGTGGTCTTGGAGAAGCTCGAAGCCAAAATGGTCTATAATTGACCCTTTAGGAGACATAAAAATGTCATTTTGTAACCCTATGTCACAAACTAACCAAATGGACGAATTTCCCTATGAAATTTGGCATGCATATAGATTGCATCTAGAGCTTTTTATAAAGTCAAAAATCATATTATTTGGATCTCTAGACAATTAATTATGAATTTCCAAATTTGGCAAAAAGCTATAAAAATGGTCCAGACACTATTCATATGGTCAATTTTTTCTCCTACATCATCCAAGGAACAAATGGTATCTAATGACTGTGAAATTTTACAAGAATAAACTAGAATTAATAAGCTTTCCATAGCCACTAAAATGACCTCATTTGGAGGTTTGAGTAGAGAGATATGAATTTTTGAAGTTTGGAGTAAGTACTAGTAATGTAGTAGTACCTTTGGTATTGTTCCATCGATTTTTAGTGGTTAACGTTTCTATTTTGGTCTAGACTTATTTTTACCCTAAAGTTAACATCTGTAACTTTCCATAATGGCATAGTGTGCTTGATTTCAATTTTTCTAGAATTAGTTATGAAGTTTTGAAATTTATATTAGTAACTTATGATAGCAAACTTTGGCAGCTAGACTTTTAGTAATTTTCCATTATCAATCGTTGTCCATATGATGTTTTAATTCCTTGGAGTGATTTTTAACCTATAGTGGACATCTAGAGATTTCCAAAAAGCTATCATTTAATTGATTTTGATTTTTCTATATTTAATTATGAATTTTCAAAGTTGATGATAGAAACTTGAACCCTGGAGCCCGAGTCTAATCTTGTATTTTTAAGTGTGGATGTCCTAAGCTCAGGCAAAATGGAACATTTTGGGATTGTTTTGACTTGTATACATGTGTTTGGAATAGAAAATAATATGGATGAGTTCACGTGGGCCATGGAATGTGAAACAAAAATTTTAACTTTTAACTTCAACGCAACATAAAATAATCCATTATTTTATTCCATTTTCTTATGGAAATTGCTATACCAAGGGATTTAAGTTAAGTAAATGAGTAAGAAAGGCTACAGAAATATGGTATTACAAGATTTCAGTAATATTAAAATGATAAGAAAAGTATGCAAAAAGGAATCCCCAGTAAAGAACAATGATGAAAAAGGGAACGTGCTAACAGTATTAGAATGTTAAAAGTCAGATAGCACGAGTTCAGTATGCATAAGATGATTCCCTCATGATATGACTAAATGAAGTAAAAAGGGATTAGCCTATGACCTCTATCTTGTGAAAGATGTTAGACACACTCAAAGTGTGTGATGCCTTGGTGCAGAAGGCACTTGAAAGCAAAATAGGGGCACAATTAGAAATTGCGAAATAAGGGAGGAAAGACAGAAAGAGTATAGGAAGTGTAATGAGCCAATAAGAGTAAAGAAAGAAAGCCTAAGTGAAAAGGCTTGAAATGGGAACTTGAGGATCCCATAAGGAGTAGTAAGTGAAAATTAGCATACTCTTAAGTATTGTTCCAATGGGATCAATAGAGAAATAAGCGATACAGAACCCACTTCACATGAAGAGCATAGTAGGCATCTAAGTTCAACTTTAGAGACCATGAGCAATGGTTATCAGACCTAGTGAGCATGTATTTTTCAGTCAAATATACTGATCTTAGGCTTTGACATCCTTTAGAGATGGATCGCAGTAGATCCTAGCACAATATAGCAGGTTGCAGTAGACCCTAGTAGGGTTTTAAAAGGTCATAGTAGATCCCACAGAGATATAAAGAGCCCACAGTTATAGCACAATAGTTCTCTAGGGAGATGACTACGAGATAGTTTTCCCAGATCAGTTAGTCTCAGAGACTAGTATAGTATCAAATAGTTTTTGTCTTAGAGACTAGAGACCTCCTAAGTCTGGTAGACTATTGCCACTGAGATATAAAGGCTATACTTAGATAATTAGACCACTGACTAGATCCCTTTGAGAGATGAGCATAGTGTGTGGGATGAGGAAAGCAAGAAAGCTAGATGAACCACTACCTAGTAGATATTGGACCTGACCAAAGGATAGAGAGATCCCTATATACCAGAGTCATATGTTCAGAAAGGGGTCAGGTATAATTTGTCTTAATTGGATAAATGGTAAACTATGTCTCCAGCAATTGAGATTATGAAAGTTAGCATCCCACAAGAATTCAGCTGTAGTCAGTGGTAGTTGCTCTTCAATGTTAGTACAGGAAAGAGTAAAAGTTATGATGATCAGTTATTAAACTAAAAAGTTAAATAAAACCCACTCTCAAGTGAATAAAGAGAGTAAAGCACAGTTTAGGCCTTAAAAAGCAAGAGTCAGAGTAAGAAATGAGACTAGAAAATTGAAAATAACAACCCTTTTAAAGGAGCTATAATCCCAGTAAGTGATAAAAATGTGAAGCCTATGATAGAAAGAAATATGAATGATAACCATGGAATGAACTAGTGAGAAAACAAACAAAGATTAAGTAGTGGACTGAATATCTAAGTAAGTTAAGTAAGCATATAGAGATCTCTAATGGCTACTAATGAGTAAAGAAAGGTAATGAAATAATGTAGAAAGCCATTAAGAGATGATAAGAGAGATTTAATATTAAGTAAGTTATCTCCTAAGACAAATGCAAGTAGTCCATTAAGCAAGAAAGTCAACCCCTACAAACAAGATTAAGGCTAATTAGATATGAAATAGTAAGCTGTCCCAAAAAATAGGCTAGAGTTATAAGAATATATGTAGTGTCAGAAATTACTTTCCCTTATGATAAGAGCGAGTCAAATGCTCTATAGCAATAGCACAAAAAAGAGAATCAGATACAATAAACTAGTGTTGTAAATTCCTTGGCAAAAGAGCTTAGTCTTTAAAGGAAGAAAATAGAGCCAGGAAGAAGGGAAATAAAAGGTCAGTCAATGAGAATATGAGAAAAGATAGATGAGGTCATACCCTGAAATTTTAAGGATGAAATTTATTTAAGGGGAGAGAAAATGTAACATCTGATTGCTCCATAAGCATGAGAAACGTAATGTCTAGTTTCTCTGTAAATATACAAAACTCACTAGATATAAAAGGAACTCCCTCAAATAGAATAATTTGAGGTCCAATAAAATTTGAGTAATAATCTAAACTTTAAATAATGAGAATCTAAGGCCATAGGTGCACTGAAAACGAAGTCAGAATAACTAGATGAAATTTAACGAATATGTAATGGCATTTTCATAATTACTGGTACTTTTTGGAAAACTCAAAGGAGAAATTTTTAAATGAGAAAAATGATTGTTTTGGGATTTTCAGAAGCCCTAAAAACTATAGGAACCCCTAGAACAGTTAACACCCTTCCAGTTTACATTTTAAAACATCGGTGGACCTAAACTTTGACCCTTTTATTCGGGAAGGTTTTAGATCTAATTTGAGTGATTCTAAAGGCATTTTATAAGTTAGAGAATCTAAATTTTGTGATGGAAAGATGGTGCCAAAAAAAAGAGTTGAAATGAGCCTTGAGGGAAGAAGCCAAGAATGAAGGCTAAAATAGGTATTTTGAAAAGCTTCTTATGGAACCCTTGATATATATAGGTGGCGCCCCACTTCTCCTCCATATTTAGCCAACCTAATTTCTGTCCTAAACCAAAGGAAAGACCAGCTAAGTGAGGTGCACAAGATGAGAGCAAAGGAGGAAGGAAAAGCTTAGGAAAAAGGTAAAAAAACCTTGGTTTTTCATGATTCTTCCTTCACTAATGTTGTTTCTCTCCTTCTCCTCTTTCTTTCCATGGTTTTGGTGTATGATTTGGATCTGTTTTGAGCCATGTTCAGAGGGGGGTAGTTCAAAATTCAAAGAAAAAGCCATAGCCAAGGAGAAAATTCTTCAAAATGCTAAGGAATCAAGGTAACTTCATAGCTTTTCTTGCTTCCTTTTCCTTGCTTTCCAAGAGGTGATTTTTAGCCTCATATAGAACAACCAAGAGGGAGCAAATTTTGGCCTAAACTAAACATGAAACCTCAGTTTTTGAGGGTGAGAAACAAGTATATGGAAAGAAATTTCAAAAAGGAGCATTAGCAAATAGGTTTCTAAAACCAAGGGTTTTTGTTGCACATTAGCAAATGTGAGACTTTCCAATGATAATTTAGGTTGTTTAAGAATGTATATGAGTTCTTAAGGCACCTAGGAAGTCTTACAAGTGGCCATTCTATAAAGGAAATGAAGAAAACTCTATGGGCACCTTCCATCGTATAGGTCTCGGCCAAGCAAAGAAAAAGCATTTAGGAAGTGTTTTAATTTCTTCTAAGCCTAGAATAGGACTAAATGTGATGGAAGAAAATTAAAGAAAGCCTTAAAAAAATTTTAGAAGCCTTGGTATGTGAGATGGAGGTTTAAGTTCCATTTTAAAACATTAAGAAGAAACTTATAGCTAGGCTTTTAAAAATGAATTTGTGATGACTCTAACAAATCTAAATGAAGTCAGGAGACTTAGATTGAGGGAGAAAATGGAACCAAGATCATGAATTCCCATAACTATTTCATTAGGTCTTGTATGGAACCATAATAAAGCCATATGAGAAAGTAAGCCTCCATAGTAAGTTCACAAGGCTAGAACTTGTTCTCATGAGTGATGCATGTCTCTTTTGATGTGTCTAGGCCAAGAGAACCAAAGGCCACCTAATAGCAAGGCTTGTTTGAGAAAGGGGAAGAAGAATTTCAAGAGGAAAGTGTTGTGTTCTTGCTTCAAGGTAGCTCTCTAACCTTTTTCTCATGCATGGCTTGGATGTTTGCTTGTCTTAGACTGCTTGTGCATATGTGTGAGCCATGAGAAATGTTTCTAGCTAGTGCTTACATGTTATGGTACCATTATGCTTCTTGAAATGCATTTATGGTTGTATTATGGCTTGCATGAGTTTGGTTGTGCTAAAAGTCACTTAGCAAGAGTGAGGATGATCCAAAAGTCCCTAAAAATGGGTGTGACAAAGCCAAAAATCTTAAGAAAAATGAGGCTAATTCAAGATCCCCTTGAAAGTGGGTGAGGTAAATCTAAAAGTCCTAAGAAAGGTGGGTGAGGTTAGACTAATACCCTTGAGAGCTTATGTTTACTATGTATTAGTTTATGTGACAAGAAAAATGTTTTATGTATACTCATTAATAGCTTAAATGTCATGCATGCATTCTTTGACTTGTAAATGCATCCATTATGTATGTTTGAAAGGGTTAAGGGCTATTGGGATTTTTTGAATATCACTCTTTCCCATTTTCCATTTAACCATGTCCTAGTGAAGTTCAAGGAAGCAAGAATAGAGTTTAAGAAATATGAGTTGTCTCACTTTGACAATATAATAGCTTTTAATGTAATGTAATGTCAAAGTATATATGTATGATTAGTTTATGACTTGTAAACTATTGAGCATATATAAAAAGTATATGAATATCATGTATGAATAGAAATTAGAACCAAATGTATGTTTATGTGGATTTTTGCCACCCATCTGCTAGTATATAATTGTGTATGATTGCAAGTGGCAAGGTGAGATTGAGCTCCATGATAATTTGAATCATTTGGCATGCTTCCCTAGGCTATATTTGTGCTATGGAATGTGCTCAAGTGGCTATGGAACAAGAGGAAGGTCAAATGATGCCTTAGGAACCCACTTTGATCATTAAAATTGACCAAATCATAAGCTAAACCAAAGTCTGACTAAATGGATGAGTGTTTCTATAAAATTTGGCCAAAAACTAGAGTTCATCAAGATCTTTTCATAGAGCCAAAGAGCAGCCAATTTGGATCTCTATAGAATTTATGATGATTTTTCAAATTTGGCCAAATTATGTAGAATGGCAATGTAGACTGTTCATATGGTCAGATTTTACTTCTATATCACATATGGGCCAAATGAAGTCTAATGCTCATAAAAGTTTACAAACATAAATTAGACATCACAAGCTTTCCATAACCACTAAGATCACCCTTTTTGGAGCTCTGTAAAGGGAGAAATGAATTTTTGAAGTTGAATAACAGCACTAATGTAGCTTGACCTGAGTTATTGTTCCATCAATTTCCATAGGTCAAAGGCCATGGCATTGGTCTGAAATTATTTTTAATCATGGGTAGACATCCATATCTTTTCAAAATGATATGGTTTACTTAGTTTTGAGTTTTCTAAAATTAGTTATAGATTTGTGAAATTTATATCAATAACCTATAACAGCAAACCTAGGCAGCTATACCTTTGGTGACCTTTTATTGTCAATCGTGGTCTAGTTGATGTTTTATGGTCTAGAATGATTTTTACCCTATGGTTAACATTTAGGTGTTTCCAGAAAGCTATAATTTGCTTTATTTTGATTGTTTTAAAATTAATTATGATTTTCCAAAGTTGATGTCAGAAAATTGGAACATGGAACCCAAGGCAAAATTCTAATTCTTGTATGATATGGTTCCAGACCCGAATTTTGTGAGAGCAAATGTGATGTTTATGACTTGTGCAAATTTGTTATGTATAGTAAATGACATGGATGAGTTCATATAGCCTATAAACAATACAAAGAAATTTTTGGGCCTTTTATAACGCACATTTAATGTGATTAAATGTATTATTTTCTTGTAAGTGTGTAGAACTTTAGCCTTGCAATGGAATGGAATTGCAAGAAAGAGTAAGGTATTACATAGTCCATAAAAATAGCAAGGGCATTAGTTAACATAACTGGCATAACTAGGAACTCATAGTGGTTGTATCGAATCCTAAAAGCGGTTTTAAGTATGTCCTCCATTTTTACCCTAACATTATAGTATCCTAACCTAAGATCAATCTTTGAAAAGACTAATGCTCTAGCTAATTGGTCAAAAAAATTGCCAATTCTAGGTAAAGGGTATTTATTCTTGATGGTCGCTTGGTTTAATTACCTATAATCAATACAAAGCCTAAGACTACCATCCTTCTTCTTAACAAACAACACCGATGCTCTCCAGAGAGACACATTTGGCCTAATGAACCTTTCCTCAAGTAACTCTTCTATTTGACTCTTCAAATCAACAAGTTCAATAGGCACCATCCTATATGAAGCTTTCAAGATTGGACTAATACTAGGGATTAGGTCTATGGAAAATTCTAGCTCTTTCTTTCTAGGGGTAGACCACTAATCTCTTCAGGGAAAGGAATTCTCTAATCACTGGTACATCCTCCATCCCATCCTTAATCTCAACATGCAAGGAAAGAAATACTAGAAACCCTTGGCAACCATATTTAAGGTATCTCCCAATTTAGCACAAGCAAGCTCAGTCATAGGACAAGTTTTAGGTATATTAGAAGGTAAGGAAACAGTCTTACAGTTATAATCAATTATCACATTATTAGCTGACTAAGCCTATTTTGAGGGTGAGGAACCTTCTGATTACATGGGAGACGTTCCTCTAGGCTTTTTATGAGAGATACTTCCATAGCTCAGTTAGAGATGAAAAGGAATCAGAGTTTGTACTTCTGAGACAGACAAAGGGGATGTCCGTGGACTAGTATGTGGTCAAATTTGTAGAGCTTTATAGATATTCTTCATATTTACAGAGGCATGATGATGAACGCTAGAGAGCAGATAAGCTGGAGAAGGGTTTGCTTTTAGAGATTAGAGATAGGGTAGTTCTACAAAGAATCAGGAACTTTAATACTCTGGTTAAGATATGTAGAGTGACTAAAGTGAACCTCAGAACTATGCAGCCTAACTTTAGTGCCAAACCACCCCTCCTTGAGCCCAAGAGACCTAGAGAGGAAACATAGGCCACAATTACTAGCAGGAGAGGTGGTAGGAGCTAGTGGACTAGATAAGGAAAGAAAAGGAGAACTCAGTCTAGCAAAGGTAGTTCTACACCTAGAGTATGTGTAACACCATATATTTCTAACTCATTCGATAATATTCTCATGCTTTACATTCATAATTTCCATGAAGGAGCAAGAAAAGAGAATTAAAATAATGCATTTTCTTACTTTACATCGTGTATAAAAATTCCATTTAGTATCACGTGGATAGTATAAGCACATACTATACTTTCCCATATTTAATTACATCAATACACCTCTTTTACATCATAAAATCATGGCAACAACTCATGAAAATAAAAGAAGAGCTCAAAATAACCAAGTGCATTTTCGGCCAGAATTTGCCCCTTTTCTGACCAAACTTTGAAAAATCATAACTAAATCTAGAAAAATATAAAACATGAATTCTTGGTATTCTAGAAAGATACAGATGTATAATTCACACTAAAAATACACCTAGATCATAACATCCATCAAAGAGGATGTTTGACATCTGAAAATTGTCTAGAGGTCAGACTGCATTTTAGAACTACCACAGAATTTTACAAAAAAATTTGAAAATGTCCAATTAATTCCAAAAAAATCCAATCCATTCAAATGATACCAATCTCAAAATCTGTAGATGTTAGCTAGAGGGGAAAAATATTTCCAGACTAGCTCAGGTAGCCCAAGCCTTGGAATTCAATAAAATAGTAACTCAGGTCGGGTAAAACTCCTGATACTGGATAGAATGTTCAAAAACTCATATCTCCCTCTCTAGAGCTCTAATTGAGGTGATTCCTATTGGCATGAGTCATTGTTAATGTCTAGTTTCTCTGTATAAACTGTCATGGAAATTGGGCATCATTTGAGCCTTGTGTGATAAAATTCATTTTCGGACTAAATGAATAATGTAGCAGACCAAAACTAGAAAAATTGCCAACTTTGAAAAATTCTCAAATATTCTGTAGACCTCTAAAAATTATGATATTTAGCTTCTCAAAAATCTCTTAATGAGACCTAATTTCATGCCAAATCTTAGACCAAGAATAACTCATTTGGCCCAAAAGTGATATAGGGTTCCATTATGGCCATTTTTAGCTCCATATGGGATACCAAAATTGCCAAATGGCTTTCTTTTGGTTTTGGCACCTTTTAGGCAAGTTTGAAAGCACATTTAGGACTTGTGTGAGCTGCACAAATGGTCCCAAACCCCATACATCTCATTTTGGCCTTTCCATCCACAGATATACACATTATATCAAACTTTCCAAAATGCATACTTTGGCATTACATACCCAATTCCTATTCTAGAGTCCATACATCATATCCATGCATATATACATCTCATGATATCATAATTTCATATGTCTAAGGGATCATAGACCATATACATCAAATGGGTACATCATATGACATAATTATGGTCTTAAAGTGGCAAAACTTAAGCATTTGGTTGTCAATCTTCTTTCTTTAAGGTAATTGGCTTCCATCACCTTATCCACTTGGTCCACCTAGCATGTGAGATCATTAGAGAGGAGGGAATGAGATTCAAAGAATACCAATAACTCATCTCCCATTTAATCATACATAATATATGCAAAGCAAGCCTTAAAAATGCATGCATGGATATCATGGAAGTCATGAATATTCAAGAAGCAAGTTTGGCATGTGAACAAGTCATACAAGATATTTAAGAGCTCACCAAGTGTTTGGATTGGCCTCACACTTTTTCTCATGGATTTTGGACTTGCCTCACCCATTCTTTAAAAGCTTTGGACTCAACCATTAGGAGCCCACTTTGCTTTTGAGAGACTCTTTACTTTGTCTCAACCAACCTCAAGGGTTCTTGGCTCATCCTCACATGGTCAAGAGTTATTGGCCTCCCTACACTCAAGCAAACTCAAACAAACATTATAGCATCATTTGAAAGCATAACATGTCATCATGAAATCATGGCATATAAAATCATGCTAGCATACTTTTCATGGCTTGAAAATACACATACACACATTCTAAGACAAGCTAAACATACATCATGCATGAGAGAAGGTGGAGAGAGCTACCTTGTACACGATCACATACTTTTTCTCTTGAAATTCCCTCCCTTGCTTCGGCCACACACCCACAAAAGTGTAGGGAAGATTTCTCTTAGCTTAAACACAATTTATGGAAGCCAATTAGGTTCATAAAACAAATTCTAAGGCCATATAACTTGCTCAAATACTAGGTTGTTCTATAAACCCTATTATGGTCCATAAATGCACCTAATGAAGCAACACCTCTTAAATAAATTCTAGGTTCTATTCTTTCCCTTCAAACATGATTCTTGACTCTTGTTAAGCCTCTTGGAGTCATCACACAATTAAAATAAAGAGCCTAACTATAACACCATAAATTCTAGCTCATTTCATGACATTCCTAAGTGTCACCTCATTATGTCCATAAGAGCATATAAAGAGGGGAATGAAGATAATGGGTTTATTTGCATTACACTATACTTAAAAATTTGCAATTAGTATCACGTGGACTGTGTGAGTTCATGTTATGCATTCTTATATTTAATTCTATCATTATAACATCACACAAACATACCTACAATTCATGGAAACTGAAATGGAGCTCAAAATAAGCAAGCATATTTTCGGCCAAATTTGTCTCATTTTCTGACCCAACTTTGGAAAATCATAACTAAATCTAAAACATTCAAAATCATGCAATCTTGGTCATTCTAGAAAGTTTAGGATGTCTACTTCACACTAAAAATACACCCAAGTCAAAACATTAATCATATAGGATGTTTGACATCCAAAAATCTGCAGAGGTCGCTGGCTACCTAGGCTGTTATTTAGTTTACTGATACAAATTTCTAAAATTTATAACTAATTTTATAAAAATTGAAATCACACACGTTCAGTCATTCTGGAAAGCTACAGATATTAACTTGATAGGAAAAATAATTCCAGAATGAAACAGATACGTTTACCTATTGGGAACCTATGGAACAGTAACTGAACTCTTGGGGCACTACTGGTCTTGACAGTTAACTTCAAAAATGCATAACTCTCTGCTTAGACTTCCAAGATACCACATAGAGCTCCACGAGGTATTGTCCCTTACCTTCCCAATGCATAGGCCTTAGCCCTACCTTCCCGGTTCATGGGGTTTTGTCCCCTCCCACTTAACTCACGGGAAAAGGCGCCTCGTGAAGGGGGAGCTTTGCCCCCACTTATATGGGCTAGCCACAGGCCCCTTCCAGCAGATGTGGGACTTTACAATCCACCCCCATTTAGGCCGACCCATCCTCAGGTCGCACATGGGCCAGGACTGCTCTGATACTAACACATACAAAGCCCTCACGAGTATTGTCCCTTCCTTCTCAGTTCGTGGGTCTTTGACCCTGCCTTCCCAGTTCGTTGGGCTTTATCTTTTCTCGTAGGAAAAGCCCACTCGTGAGGGGGAGGATTCTCCCTACTTATATGGGCTAGCCACAGGTCCCTTCCAACCGATGTGAGACTGACGGGCTTGTCGTACAACCCTCAAAATAAAACTAGGTTGACTAAAAATATAGCAAGTGGCACAACCTAGGTCATCTCCCTTGGAAATAGAGTTCAATGTTCAATTAGGTTCTCTAAGTGTTCTAAGGTCCTAGAACTATCTAGTTTGGGGGGTTTTTTGAATGAATTAAACTATCCTAAAACTAAATTGAATCAAAATTTCTAAATTCTACCTAATTTTGTGAATTGTGGGTGATAATGGTCTTGTGACTAGCTTAGGAATCATCTCTTGGTATCCACTATCCTTATCCTAATCCAATTATAATTAATTTTGGCCTAAGAATTCCTAATTGTGTTCATTAGCAAATGATCTTGAATAACCATTCAAGATTCAAGAGATTAATAATCTAATGTTGAATTGAGACCTCAATCCCGCATTAAATCGTTAACTCTTGTCCTTAAGATCAATGAACATCCAATTTGATTGATTAACTAATTAATTATCTTCTGATTCATCATCCAAAAATGTTTAATTAACCAACTAAACACTAAGGAATTCTCAAATCAAACAATCAAACACAAAATCTCACCCATGCATTTCATCGAACACCTTCGTGGCATACATGGGAGATTAGAGAGAATAATGAAAAATCAGATTCAAATTCAACCAATTAATCAACAAAAATATTTTCTAATCAGTGTCTAACCAGTCACTAATTAATTACACAATTTCTCAATCAAATATAACTCAACCGAGATTATACAAGAAAAAGAAAAAGTGCTAAAAAAAATAAGAAATTTTAGCCAGAATTTTGCATTCTCCCAAGGATTCAAGCTTCAGCTAAAAGCTTCTTCCCTTGCTAGCCTCAAGATGGAGATTAGGTCTTCATTCGGTGGATGGAGATGAATAGAATGGAAAGATGGATGATTATGTGAGTGGAAGGCATGAAGGCGAAGGATGGGTGAATGATGGCTAGGGTTTTGAATTAATAAGACGTAGGGATGAGTGAATGGACGAATGACGGCTAGGGTTTTGGAGTCGTGTGGTGAATGGAGTGTGTGGAGTGAAGGGTATGAATAGGCTGCTGGCGTTGTGAATGAATGAATACGATGGATCCTCTTTCACGTGGCTTACTTATTTTTCACGTGCTCCCCTATCTAACTTCAATTGGCTGAAGCTTGCATGTGTGTGCTCTTCACGTGCTGTTCCTGGTGCCAATTACCCGAAGCATTTTTCCTTCTTTGTTTTGATGATTGTGGGCCCCATTCCTTATTCAGCTCATGCATCCACGTTGCTTCTTCTTTGCTGATTCATGCTTCCCACGTAACTTCTGCAGCTTCTTCGTGGCTTTGGTTCTGCTTCGTCCAGCTGCTGTTTCTTCTCTCTTTCCTTCACGTTAATTTCACGTTGTTGTCCAGCAGGCTTCGTCATTTCTCTTCCTCTCTTTCACTTCCATATCCACGTATTTCTGCTGTTGCTTTATGCAGTCTTCCTTTACATCAAAATCAAGCTCATTCTGCATGTATGTGCTTAGCAACCCCTCGTTATCATGTGTTGCTCTGGTTTTGCATGTGTTTTACTTCTAGCAGCTTCTGTATCTTCTTGTTTCCTCGAGTTCCAGCTCTGTTCAGCTCTTTCATTCTGCAGCTCATTCCAGACTTCAACTCGTTATGTTTCTCAACTCTTGCTTCGTTGTGCTTGTTTCTGTTCACGTCCCTGGAGCTTTACTCGTTGCTGTCTCTGTTTCAGCTGGCACAGCTTCTTCGTTCTGCTGCATGTGAGCTGCTGCACTTCCTTCAATGTAAACCCAAGCTCAAACTTCTCACGTGGCTTTGCTTCTTTTTCTTTCCCATTTATTCTGCTGCCAGCCTCTTCTGCTTCTGCCATTGCATGTGTGTATGACGTTAAGTGGACTGCCACATGGTTCTTTGCATCACATGGATCTGCTACATGTATTTAAGTGGATGAAGATTCAATTTCCCATTCAAAGCTCCAATTTTCATATTAAAATTCTGCACAAAAAAAGCGTAGAAAAGATGAAATATGAATATTCATAAAATTCATTTAAAATTATTTATGCATTTAAAATCAATTATTTTGCCAATTAATTCATAAAGTGTAGAGAATGGTTACTAAAACAAAATTCCATCTAATTGAACCCCTAAAGTCATATTTGGACACTAAAATACTTAAGTTAGAAGAATAAAATAGATAGAAATACATGTTTATCAAATTCCCCCACACTTAAACCTTTGCACTCCTGGGCAAAGCTTAAAATCCAAGATAAAGAATGAATTGAAGCATCCGGCTAGTACAATGGCAAGTGGGAAAAGAAAATGGAAAAGAAAGTGTACGAATCACAAGCTAGAGATTAATCACAACTCTTCATCACTTCAACAATCATAACTAATTTCACTTGCATCAAGAATTAAGCTCATGGCAATTTCATTTGAAAAGAATGAATTAAAATGCATAGCCTCTCATGGATTAGTGTTTACTCTCAACTTTCAAGTATTTATGGGCAATGTGTTTCACTCAAGTTTCACCTATCAAAATTCACTACCATAAGCTTGTCTAGCTTCTAAATCTCCACCACCCATGCCAAATGCAATGGACAAATCAAAGGACTTTATTTAGGGTTGTAATGGGGTTAGGAGAGATGAAATGAATGGATACAAAAATAAAGGGAAAACTAAACAAAATGGATACCTTAGGACCTCAAGAGCACTCAATAACAATCTAGGATAGGGAAGAGCATGTGTAATTCAAGGCCTTATTTTAAACTAGTATAATCAACTCTAAAATCAATTTGAAACACTTTTTTTTTTTCTTTGTTTTCCTTTTCTTTTTTTTTTCTTTTTTTTTCATTGCTTTTTCTTTTGCTTTTTTTTTGCTTTTCTGTCTATTCTTTTCATTGCATTTTTTTTTTGAAAACAAATTCTTTGACTAAAAATAGCCTTAATGGATGCAAAGTACATATTCACCTATCCTAATTAGATGTAATGCTCCTTGAAATTCCTAAGGCATCTTAAAACAAGGTGGGAATATATTTAATGGCTATAGGCTAAACAACAAAAGAAAACAAGGCTCAAAGTGGCTAAACAATGGATAAAATGAATGTAGGTTGGCTTTTTGGCTATCTAGCTAAAATAGAAATGAATGCCTTATCATTTTTATGTATGCAAATGCAAATGTGGCCTCAACAGAGAATCAGGACAAGTTCTAGAGTGAAACAAAGATAGGTGAATACACACTAGAATTGAATAATTAAGGCTCAAATCCTCACCAGCTAATCGCTATCAAATAATTCATTGAAATCAAATTCATTGCCACTTAACTTGAATCAAGGCACAAGATCTATTGCTTATCATGTCTAAGTGAATCCAAGCTACAATCATCTCAACTTGCAACTTTCACAGGAATTTTTTTAAAAAAATCATACTATTTTTTTAAAAATTTTCCTAAAAAAATTTCAATTTTTTTTTTTTGATTCAAAATAAAGAAAAGATGGATGGAATGAAATGACTCTCTCCCCCACACTTAAATATTGCATTGTCCTCAATGCCAGCACAATGGTAGGCTCAGATAAACAACACAAGATAAAGAGTAGAAAGGAAAAGTATACAACCGGATGAGCTTGAAAATGGAGATCACAATGGTAGGCTCAGATTCCCTTTTGTAGCTAGTTAGCAATTTATTTCCTACAAAGCAAAAACAAAACAAACTGTAATGCGGAAAAGGAAAAGAAAAAGAAAGCTAAATCCTAAACTACAAAGAACTCTATCAAAGATCAACTAATCATAAGTATCAAAAACCAAAATCAAAACTACTTTATTCCTTCTTAACTCAAGAAATTTAAGTCTCACTACTTTAAAGCATTTGGATTGATCATTCAGTGATGACCCATGGACTTCCTCAACCATCAGTAGTTTAGAAAAGTCATTTTCAGCAAATTTAGAAATAAGAAAAGAAGAAAAATCAAATTTAAGACAATTAAAACTAAAGAAAGAAAATTTAAAATCAAAATGAAACTTTGAACTCCCTAAAAATCTATCAAAACCAATGAAATCTACTTGACTCCCTTCAGTAAGAGTCACTACATTCACAGAAAAGTCTAATTGTAACTTCTCATAGCCTTTTGAGTTCAAGGTGTCTGACAGTTGTTTTGTCTCAGCTTGGAGAGTCTGTGGCTTGTTGGGAACTATTTTACCAACCTCAGGAATCTGTTCAGGACTCTCAACAATAGAGACAGCATCTTCCCTGACCAAAGAGACATCAGTAGGCTCACAAAATTCTAAACAATTATCAACAACAAAATCTAGTCTCTCACTAGTATCAACAAGAGTATAAGGATCAATAGGATTTTCAACATCAATATTATCTTTATGCATATTCTCATCAATACTAGTATGATCAGTGGAATCAGTATCATCAACAATTTCAATGCGAGCAAAGGATTCCATGATTTCAGCAGACTTATCAGACCTTAAAAACTCATTAATCTCAGCACATATAGGACATGTATGCATATCATCACATAAGCATTTAAGAGTTAAGTCTGATTCATCAACAACAATTTGCTCAACAATTTCACTGTCTATATTCTCATCACATGCTACATCTACCATTTCATTATCCATATCAGCACATGCTAGTGAGGAATCATGTTGATCAGTATATGTGAGAAACTCACTACTCCCAATGAAAGAATTACTCTGAGAGTATTCATCACATATAATAGATTCAACACACACACAATCAAGAGATGCATCTAAATTAGCTATGTCACATGATCCAGATGGCATGTTGTCCTTAAACTCAGTAGATGCATCATCAACAGACTTATCAACTAATTCCACACTAGGAACAAAATAATTAGGAACAAAATAATCATCACATTCCAAGTCACCCCCACACTTATCTACTACCCTAGACTCAAGAGATTCATCAATTGATTCAGAAATGAAATTTTCACTATAATCACAGCTAGGAGTAGACATCCCAAGTGCATCAGTACACAAGGGTTCATGAGCATCAACAAATGTATCAGTTTTGTTCAATGCATTACCACAATCAACCACATCAGGAGATTCAACAATTAATTCCTCATCAACAACATCATCATGTAATTCAGAATCAACAACATTATATGCATCGGGAATCGAAAGTGCTATCATGCATACTAGATTCAGTTCTAACAAATTGTAAAACATTAGAAGATGGAAGGATATTACCTAATGGATAAAACTCTTCTTCTTCTATACATTCCCTTCTAATTTGCTCTTCAATTGATTCATTAGCACTTGAAGTCGGTTGATTCAATTGAATTCCTGAATCCTTCATCATGTTGTCAAGCCTTTGTTGCATTTTGAGATACCACCGTTCATGTTCTTGTTTGAATTGAAGATGTTCGGCATCCCTTTGTTGGATTCGAAGATTATAGGCCTTTAAATGCTCTATCATCCTCTCTTCCAAACTTGGTTCCCTCTGGGGCTCTTGTTGCATGTACCCCTCATAGTAATTGTAAAGATGATATTGTGGCTCTTGCCTATGGAAGGTATGATATGGCTCATGATGATGGTGGTAATTTGGGTGAATCTCATATGGGTTATGGTATGTTTGATAGTTGGGGTGAACTTCATATGGATTGTGGTGTGGTTGATAGCATGGTGGTTGGTATTGTTGGGCTTGCTGTTCTTGTCTTTGTTGTTCAAGCAAGCCTTGAAGCATTGTATTGAGATTATCCAACTTTCTGGACACTTAACACGCAACACCAAAATTAACCAATTCCAAGTTCAAAACAAAACAAAAATCAAACCAAAATAGAATCAAACCAAAGTTAAAACAAAATAAGAACACTTAGAACACTTCCTTAAACAATTGAAATTCCAATTCCTCGGCAACGGCGCCAAATTTTGACGGGCTTGTCGTACAACCCTCAAAATAAAACTAGGTTGACTAAAAATATAGCAAGTGGCACAACCTAGGTCATCTCCCTTGGAAATAGAGCTCAATGTTCAATTAGGTTCTCTAAGTGTTCTAAGGTCCTAGAACTATCTAGTTTGGGGGGTTTTTTGAATGAATTAAACTATCCTAAAACTAAATTGAATCAAAATTTCTAAATTCTACCTAATTTTGTGAATTGTGGGTGATAATGGTCTTGTGACTAGCTTAGGAATCATCTCTTGGTATCCACTATCCTTATCCTAATCCAATTATAATTAATTCTGGCCTAAGAATTCCTAATTGTGTTTATTAGCAAATGATCTTGAATAACCATTCAAGATTCAAGAGATTAATAATCTAATGTTGAATTGAGACCTCAATCCCGCATTAAATCGTTAACTCTTGTCCTTAAGATCAATGAACATCCAATTTGATTGATTAACTAATTAATTATCTTCTGATTCATCATCCAAAAATGTTTAATTAACCAACTAAACACTAAGGAATTCTCAAATCAAACAATCAAACACAAAATCTCACCCATGCATTTCATCGAACACCTTCGTGGCATACATGGGAGATTAGAGAGAATAATGAAAAATCAGATTCAAATTCAACCAATTAATCAACAAAAATATTTTCTAATCAGTGTCTAACCAGTCACTAATTAATTACACAATTTCTCAATCAAATATAACTCAACCGAGATTATACAAGAAAAAGAAAAAGTGCTAAAAAAAATAAGAAATCTTAGCCAGAATTTTGCATTCTTCCAAGGATTCAAGCTTCAGCCAAAAGCTTCTTCCCTTGCTAGCCTCAAGATGGAGATTAGGTCTTCATTCGGTGGATGGAGATGAAGAGAATGGAAAGATGGATGATTATGTGAGTGGAAGGTGTGGAGGCGAAGGATGGGTGAATGATGGCTAGGGTTTTGAATTAATAAGACGTAGGGATGAGTGAATGGACGAATGACGGCTAGGGTTTTGGAGTCGTGTGGTGAATGGAGTGTGTGGAGTGAAGGGTATGAATAGGCTGCTGGCGTTGTGAATGAATGAATACGATGGATCCTCTTTCACGTGGCTTACTTATTTTTCACGTGCTCCCCTCTCTAACTTCAATTGGCTGAAGCTTGCATGTGTGTGCTCTTCACGTGCTGTTCCTGGTGCCAATTACTCGAAGCATTTTTCCTTCTTTGTTTTGATGATTGTGGGCCCCATTCCTTATTCAGCTCATGCATCCACGTTGCTTCTTCTTTGCTGATTCATGCTTCCCACGTAACTTCTGCAGCTTCTTCGTGGCTTTGGTTCTGCTTCGTCCAGCTGCTGTTTCTTCTCTTTTTCCTTCACGTTAATTTCACGTTGCTGTCCAGCAGGCTTCGTCATTTCTCTTCCTCTCTTTCACTTCCATATCCACGTATTTCTGCTGTTGCTTTATGCAGTCTTCCTTTACATCAAAATCAAGCTCATTCTGCATGTATGTGCTTAGCAACCCCTCGTTATCATGTGTTGCTCTAGTTCTGCATGTGTTTTACTTCCAGCAGCTTCTGTATCTTCTTGTTTCCTCGAGTTCCAAATCTGTTCAGCTCTTTCATTCTGCAGCTCATTCCAGACTTCAACTCGTTATGTTTCTCAGCTCTTGCTTCGTTGTGCTTGTTTCTGTTCTCGTCCCTGGAGCTTTACTCGTTGCTGTCTCTGTTTCAGCTGGCACAGCTTCTTCATTCTGCTGCATGTGAGCTGCTGCACTTCCTTCAATGTAAACCCAAGCTCAAACTTCTCACGTGGCTTTGCTTCTTTTTCTTTCCCATTTATTTTGTTGCCAGCCTCTTCTGCTTCTGCCATTGCATATGTGTATGACGTTAAGTGGACTGCCACATGGTTCTTTGCATCACATGGATCTGCTACATGTATTTAAGTGGATGAAGATTCAATTTCCCATTCAAAGCTCCAATTTTCATATTAAAATTCTGCACAAAAAAAGCGTAGAAAAGATGAAATATGAATATTCATAAAATTCATTTAAAATTATTTATGCATTTAAAATCAATTATTTTGCCAATTAATTCATAAAGTGTAGAGAATGGTTACTAAAACAAAATTCCATCTAATTGAACCCCTAAAGTCATATTTGGACACTAAAATACTTAAGTTAGGAGAATAAAATAGATAGAAATACATGTTTATCAGAGACTTTACAATCCACCCCTCTTTTGGGCCAACCCATCCTTGGGTCACACATGAGCCAGGATTGCTCTGATACCAACACATACAAAGCTCCACGACGTATTGTCCCCTTCCTTCCTGGTTTGTGGGCCTTGGCCCTACCTTCCTGATCTTTGGGCTTTGTCTTTTCTCGTAGGAAAAGTGTGCTCATGAGGGGGAGGATTCTCCCCACTTATATGGGGAACGCAAATAATGGGTTTATTTACATTGCGCTATACTTAAAAATTTGTAATTGATGTCACGTGGACCATGTAAGCTCATGTTATGCATTTTTATATTTAATTCCATCATTATAACTCATTTACATCACAAAAACATACCTACAATTCATGGAAACCAAAATGGAGCTCAAAATAAGCAAGCATATTTTCGGCCAGATTTGCTCCATTTTTCTGACCCAACTTTGGAAAATCATAACTAAATCTAAAAAATTCGAAATCATGAAATCTTAGTCATTCTGGAAAGCTTAGGATGTCTACTTCACACTAAAAATATGCCAAAGTCACAAAATGAATCACATAGGACGTTTGACATCCAAAAAGCTATAGAGGTTGCTGGCTACCTGGGCTATTGTTCAGTTTACTGATACAAACTTATAAAATTCATAACTAATTTTATAAAAATCAAAATCACACATATTCAGTCATTCTAGAAAGCTACAGATGTTAAATTGATATAGAAAATAATTCCAGAATGAAACAGATATGTTTAGCCATCAAGAACCTATGGAACAGTAACTAAACTCCTAGGATGCTACCGGTACTAATAGTTTACTTAAAAAATTCATAACTCTCTGCTCAGACCTCCAAATGAGATGATCTTAGTGGTCACAGAAATATTATGACCTCTAGTTTATGATCATAAAATTTCACAAGTATTGGACACCATTTGGCTATCAGGTGACACAGAACACAGAACTGCCAATATGAACAGTACCCATACCAGAATCCATGAAAAATTACAACTTTAAAAATTCATCAAATATTCCCTAGACCTCAGAAAATTATGATCTTTAGCTTCCCAGAAAGATCTCAATGAGACCTAATTTCATGCCAAATTTTGGATCAAGACTAGTTCATTTGGCCAAAAGGTGATATAGGGTTCCATTATGATCAATTTTGGCTCCTTATTGGGTACCAAAATTGCCAAATAGATTTCCCTTAGTCTTGGCACCTTTTAGGCAAGTTTAAAAGCTTATTTGAGACTTTTGTGAGTTGCCCAAATAGTTCCAAACCTCATACATCTCATTTTGGCCATTCAACCCACACTTATGCATATTTCCATCAAACTTTAGACTTTCACACTATGGCATTACATACTCAAAACATGGGCTAGTGGTCATATATGAGAATCATACATCTCAACATCACATATTAGTATATTTACGTATGTCTCAACGTTCATAATACATATATAATATCATATACATGATGAACCATCATTATGGTTCCAAAAGAAGCAAAATAACACATAAGCTTGTCAATTGTCCCTCTTCATGGTTGTTGGCTCCCTTCATCATAATTGCTTGGTCCACCTAGCATGTTAGATCATTAAAGAGGAGGGGATGAGATTCAAAGAATCTCAATAGCTCATCTCCCATTCAATCATACATAATATGTGCAAAGCAAGTTTCACAAGTGCATGCATGGAGAAATTAAAAATCATAGACATTTTAAAAGCAACATTGGCATGTGAATCAGTCATACAAGACATTCAAGAGCTCACTAAGTGTTTGGATTGGCCTCACACTTCTTCTTATGGATCTTGGACTTGCCTCACCCATTCTTTGAGCACTTTGGACTCAACTATACTCTTGGGAGCTCATTTTGCATTTGGGAGACTCTTTACTTTATCTCAACCAAGCTCAAGGGTTCTTGGCTCATCCTCACCAAAGGGAAGAGTTCTTGGCCTCTCCACACTCAAGCAAACTCATACAAATATCATGGATTCATTTAAAACATAATGTGGCATCAAGAATCATAACATATAAAGGCATGCTAGCATACTTTCCATAGCTTGAAAATACACATACACACATTCTAAAACAAGCTAAACACACATCCATGCATGAGAGAAGGTGGAGAGAGCTACCTTGTATATAAGCACACACTTTTTCCTTAACTTTTAAGCCTCCTCTTTCGGCCACACACCCATAATTTGGTAGAGATAGTTTCTCTTGGCCTAAATACAAATTATGGGAGCCAATTAAGTTCATGAACCACACTCTAAGGCTACACAACTTAATGAAATACTAGATTGCTCTATAGGTTCCATTATGGTCCATATTGGCATCTAATGAAGAAACACCCCTCAAATGACTTCTAGGCCTCATTCTTTCCTTTTAGATATGACTCTTGACTCCTTTTAAGCCTCTTGGAGTCATCACATCATTAAAACAAAGGGCCTAGCACCATGTTGCTTCTTTAGGTCATAATATAGAACCTAAGACACCAAATCACTTTCCATGAGTTCTAAATTTTTTCCAAGGCCTCCCTTCATTTTCATTCATCAAATATGACTCAAGAATGACCTTAAAAAAATTTAAAACTCTCCCCTACACCTAGAACTCTTCTTGGCTGACACATGCCTAGGTTTAGGGCTTCTTGGAGTTGTCTTTGTTATCTTGAAGGAGGAAGCTTGTAGGGAGCATCTTAGGTGTCTCAAGAACTCATTTCAACTCTTACTTAGACCTAAGAAGCATCATACAAATTCAGAAATTGGAAGGTGCACTTAAAACCCTAAGTTTTGCATCTTGATTTCTAATGCCTATTTCTTGATTTTCTTTGCATATTCTTATCCCTCTCCATCAAATACCTAAGAATCACCTTTGGTTTGGCTAAAAATCTGACTCCTTAGGGCTATCTAAGTCTAGGTCAAAATGCTCAAAGGAAGGGAGGAAGAAGACCAAATGGAAGAATTACAAAATACCTTGTTTTCCATGATTTTCCTTGCTTGTTCTTGCTTTCCTTGGCCTCTTCACTTGAACTTCTAAATTTCCCCTCTGTTCTCCCTTCAAAACAGCCCTCAAAACTTCAGAAAAAATCATGGAGAAGAAGAGGAAAAAAGAGGAGAAGAAATTGGTGGAGAAAAAGAATGAAAACATACATAAAAACCTACCTTTACCTTGGAATTTCTTCTCCTTCTCCTTCTCTCTTGGTGCACCCAAAACCCTAGCTCTCCCTTCTAAAATTATGCAAAATTTTCTGATTCCAAATGGGGAGGAAAGTGGGGCGCCACCTATATATAAGGAGGAGAAAGTGACTTTTTCAAAAATTCTAATTTTGCCCTTCATACTTTGCATTTTTGTTTCTCCTTCGTTTTAGCTCCTTTTTTAGAACTGTCTTTTCCCTTATAAAATTTAGGTTCCTAATTAAGAAAAATGGTTATGGAATCACTTAAATCGGAGCTAAAACCTTTCTGAATGGCTTCGTCAAAGTTTAGAGATACTGACGTTGGAAAACGTCTACCGGAGGGGATTTAACTGTCTTGGGGCTTCCCATGGTTTTCAGGGCCTCTAAGAACCTCAGAGAACTCAAAACTTTGGTTTAAAAAGCCCTTCTATGTGAATTCCAAAAATTATCCAAAATTACGAAAATGCCATTACGTTTTGTAAGGTTTCTGTCAAAATTTGTTTCTTCATTCTAGCTTCGTTTTTCCTTCCATCTGAGGCTACAATTCTCATTTTTAGGAGGCTAGAATGTTGCTCAAATTTTTTGGGACCTTAACTAATTCATTTCAGGGGACTTGCTTTGAAAACGTGCCCGTTTTTGTCGTTTAACGAAAACCAGACATTACACTAACTATATATTGCTTCTTTAGGTCATAATATGGAAACTAAAGTACTAACTTACTTTCTATGAGTTCTAAATTTTTTTCAAGGCCTCCCCTTATTCATTCATCATATATGACTCAAGAATGGCCTTAGAAAAATTTAAAACTCTCCCTAGCTATCCCATCCATGCTTGCCCGAGACTATGGTGGCTTCATGGACTTTTCTTTGTTTTCTTGAAGGAGAAAGCATGTGGGGAGCCTCTTAGGAATCCTAAGAGCTCATTTAAACTCTTATTTAGGCCTAAGAATCATCATACAAAATCAGATTTTACAAGGTACAATTGAAACCCTAAAAATTACATCTTAAAATCTAATGGGTTTTTGTTAATTCTCTTTGCATATTCTTAATCTCCACACCCTTTTTTCTTAGATTCACCCTTGGTTCTGCCTAAAAATCAAGTCCTCCTAGGGTTTTCTCATGTTGGGTGAAATGGAAGAGGAAGGAACCAAAGATGACAACCATAGGAAGAGAAATTACCTTGTTTTCTTGCTTTTTCTCACTTGAATCTTGTGTTCTTTGAGCTCCTCTCTTCAAATCCGAATTTTCCCCTCAATTTTTCCTCTAAAATAGATCTATATACTTCATTATAATCATAGGAAATAAAAGAGAATGAAGGAGAAGAGGTTTAGAAGAGAAAGAGCATGAAAAATTATGAAAATCCATACCTTTCTACCTTGAATTTCTCCTCCTGTTCTTCCTCCTCTTGTGCGCCTCATCCCCTAGGGTTTTCCTCTGGTTTTGGGCAGAACATGGTCATGCATAATGAAGGGAGAAGAAGGGTGCATCATATATATAGGTGGGAGGAAATTACACTTTTCAAAAATTCCCATTTTGCCCTTCATTCTTGGCATTTTTGTTTCTCCTTTGTCTTAGCTCCTTTTTTAGAACCATCTTTTTTATTATGAAATTTAGGTTCCCAATTTGGTAAAATGCCTTTGGAATCACTCAAATCGGAGCTAAAACTTTCCTGAACGAATTTGTCAAAGTTTAGGTACACCGATATTGAAAAACATCCACCGGAGGAGATTTAGCTATCCCGGGGCTTTCTTTGGTTTTTAGGGCCTTTGAGAATCATAGGGAACTTAAAAATTTCATTTAAAAAGCCCTCCTGTGTGAATTCCAAAATATGCTCAAAATTACAAAAATGCTATTATGTTTCATAAACTTTTTGTAAGGAATTATTTCTTCATTCTAGCTCCATTTTTCTTTTTGTTTGAGCATGTGATTCTCATTTTTAGGAGTCTAGAATGCTTTCCAAATTTTTTACGACCTTAACTACATCATCTTGGGGGAATTCCTTTTGTATCTGGTGAATTTCATTCGTTTACAAAGAAATCGTACGTTACGTTTTTCACGTTTTCTTTCATTTTCAGAGAACCGAATGTTATAGTATGTCCCCAGTGTGGCAAGAACCATGGAAACAGACCATGCTATGCGAGGCAGAATGTGTTATAGGTGTGGTAGGCTAGGACAAATGGTTAGGGACTACACGTAGGCTCCTCAACAGTTCACTCAATAGAGGGAGATGGCTCCTGCTCCTAGACCTCAAACCCAGGGTAGAGTCTTTGCCTTGTCACAACAGGAGGCTAGCCGATCCCCAAGTCTGATCTAAGGTATTATTAAGATAAATAATTGTTCTGTAACTACATTATTTGATTCGGGTGCTAGCTATTCTTTTATATCATATGACTGTGCTAGGAGGTTGGGTCTGAGTATGCATACATTACCCAATGACTTGCATGTATCTACCCCCATAGGAAATAGAGCCATAACCTCCCATGCTTGTTTGAATTGTGTGGTCCAATTTAATCATTGTTATACCACTCTTGATTTGATTTGTATACTCCTCATTGATATTGATTTAATCATTGGCATGAACTAAATATCTGCTAATAAAGCCACACTAAATTATAACCACAGATGTATCACTTTATCTGAGTATGAGACTGTGCCTAGTATGAGGACTAAGTTATCTATTATAACCACCTCCTAGGCTGAAAGGTCTCTAGGGCATAGTTGTCAAGAATGCCTAGTTTTCTTTTCAGTTCAGGCTGAGGTAGAAGAGGGTATAGAGGAGATTCCAGTCGTGAAAGAGTTCCCAGAGGTATTCCCTAGAGAGATTAGCGAACTAACCCCAGAGAGAGAGGTTGAGTTTCCTATAAAAATTATACCTGGGGCAGGTCCAGTGTCTAAGGCCCCATATAGGATGGCTTTCATCGAGCTAGTTGAGCTTAAAAAGCAGATAGAAGAGCTTTTAGAGAAGGGTTTTATCAAACCTAGCATCTTACTATAGGGAGCTCCAATCTTATTCTTAAAGAAGAAAGATGGGAGCCTTAGATTGTGTATATATTATAGGAAACTCAATAAGATAACTTTTAAGAATAAGTACCTTTTCCCATGCATAGACAACCTTTTAGATTAGTTAGTAAGAGCATCTGTATAGGTTGGGATATCACCAGCTTATAATTAAGGCTGAGGATATTCCTAAGATAGCATTTATAACTAGATACGGGCATTATGAATTTATAGTTATGCCCTTCAGATTGACGAATGCACCTGCAGTGTTCATGCATTACATGAATGAGTATTCAGGCCATACTTAGACAGATTTATAGTTATCTTCATAGATGATATTCTCATCTATTCAAAAAGTAGAGATGAACATGAGCAGCATCTGAGATTAGCCTTGGAAACCCTAAGAAAGAAACAGTTGTATGCTAAACTTAGTATATGTGAGTTCTGGCTCACTGATGTTTAATTCCTAGACCATATGATCTCCTAGGCAGGGGTTACAATAAATCCCCATAAGGTAGATGCAGTGTTATAGTAGGAGAGACCTAGGACAATGACAAAGATCAAAAGCTTCCTAAGTTTAACAGGTTATTATAGGAGGTTCATTCAGGACTTTTCTTATATAGCGATGCCACTGACCAGGCTCAATAAAAAGAATGTGCCATTTGTGTGGAATGAGAAGTGTGAGAAGAGTTTTTAGGAACTGAAGTACAAGTTAACCACGGCCCCAGTTTAGTACTTCCTGACCCCAAAGAGACTTTTGTAGTCTATAGTGATGCCTCAAAGAAAGGGTTAGGATGTGTGCTTATACAGAAAGGCCGAGTGGTAACTTATGTCTCTAGACAATTAAAACCTTACAAAGAAAATTACCTCACATATGACCTAGAGCTAGTTGCAGTAGTATTTGCTTTGAAAATATAGAGACACTACTTATATGGGACAGCTATAGAAATTTTCAGTGACCACAGAAGCCTTAAATATTTATTTGAACAAAAAGAATTAAATATGAGACAGCGACGATGGTTAAAATTTTTGACAGATTATGATTTCACATTAAAATACCATCCTGGTAAGGCTAATGTGGTAGCTGATGCCCTAAGTAGAAAATCCATACACATGCCGTGTATAATGATTAAAGAGTAGAAGTTGATTGAAAGATTCAAAGATATGAGTCTCAAGTATGAAATGCATTCAAGGAAACTATTAATGAGTGAAACCCAAATAGAGAATAACCTGAATGATCAGATAAGAGAAGCCCAGCGAATAGATGGCCATGTAAGTAAGATTAGATCCCAGATAGCCCGGGGTAGTATTCATGAGTTCAATCTGTCTAAGGATGACATAGTAAGGTATAGGAATAAGCTGTATGTACCTAAAAATACAAAAATCAAAGAGAGAGTATTAGAAGAGGCACATAAAAGTAAGTACACCATTCATCCAGGTAATAATAAAATGTATCATGATTTAAAGAAAATATTCTGGTGGCCTAGAATGAAAATAGGCACAGCAGAATATGTCTCCCAATGTTTAGTATGCCAGAGAGTTAAAATAGAGCACCAAAAACTAGTTAGGTTACTTCAGCCCCTAAATATCCCAGAGTGGAAATAGGATAGTGTAGCTATGGATTTATCATGGGTTTACCCAGGACATCATCGGGGCATGATGCAATATGGGTAATAGTGGACAGATTAATAAAGTCAGCATACTTTTTAGCTATGAATGCCACTTATACCCTAGATAAATTAGCCTAGCTATACATTTGGGAGATAGTTAGATTGCATGGTGTACCTAGGAGCATAGTGTCGGATAAAGATCCCAGATTCACTTCAAATTTTTGGAGATCATTACAAGATGCTCTAGGTACTAAACTCAAATTTAGCATAACCTATCACCCATAGACAGATGGACAAATAGAGAGAACCATCCAAACCTTAGAAGACATGTTAAGGGTATGTGTGCTAGAAATGAAAGGAAACTGAGATACATACTTGCCTTTAGCAAAGTTTACCTATAATAATAGCTATCATGCAAGTATATAGATGGCACCATATGAGGCATTGTATGGGAGGAAGTGTAGGTCCCCAATGTGTTAGGTTGAGCTAGGAGAGCAGAGCTTGATAGGCCCACAATTAGTGAACCAAACTTCTAGACAAATAGAGACCATTAGAAAGAAACTACTAATGGCCCAGAGTAGACAGAAAAGTTATGCAGATAGATGTAGACAGCCATTAGAGTTTGAGGTTGGAAACCATGTCTTCATTAGAGGTCTCTAGTTACAAGGATGGGTTGGTCCATTAAAAGTAAAAACCTTAGTCTAAAATACATAGGTTCATTCTAGATTCTTAATAAAGTAGGACTTATAGCTTACAGACTTGCCCTTCCCCCAAACCTGAGCCTAGTTCACAATGCATTCCATGTATCCCAACTCAAAAAGTACCAGCCTAACCCCTCACATGTCATAGAGTATAAGAATGTGTAGTTACAAGATGATCTATCATATATAGTATCACCAGATCGAATTATGGAAGTTAGACTCAAGCAATTATGGAATAAGACAATACCGCTGGTGAAAGTGGTTTAGAAAAGGATATCTCCCATAGAAGCTACTTAGGAGCTAGAGGAGGAGATAAGAAAGAAGTGTCCAGAGTTCTTCACATAAGGTATGTTATCTAAATTTTGAAGAAGAAATTTATTTAAAGGGGGGAGAATTGTAATGTCTGATTTTTGTCAACAAAAATAGATGCATTTTCAAAGTAAGTCTCTTGAAATGAATTAATTAAGGTCCCAAAAAAATTAAGTAGCATTCTAAACTCTTAAAAATAAGAATCTCAGGCTCAGATGGAAAGAAAAAATGAGTTAAAATGAAGAAATGAATTTGAACAAAAGGTTGACGAAACATAATGGTATTTTCATAATTTTGAGTAAATTTTGGAATTCTCATGGTAGGGCTTTTAAAATGAAAGTTTTGAGTTCTTTGGGGTTTTCAGAGGCCCTGAAAACCATGGAAAGCCCCAGGATAGTTAAAACCCCTCCGGTGGACGTTTTCCAATGTTGATTGACTTGAATTTTGACGAATTCGTTTGGGAAGGTTTTAGCTTTGATTTAAGTGATTCCAAAGATATTTTATAAAATTGGGAAAGTAAATTTTATAATGCAAAGGACAGTTCTAGAAAAGGAGCTAAAATGAATGGTAAACAAAAGTGCCAAGACGAAGGGACGAAATTGAAATGTTTGAAAAGTTCTTCCTAACCTACCTATATATATATATGGTGCCCCACCTCCTCATTAATTTAGCTCACTTTTTTTTTTCTCTAAATCAAAGAACGAACCTTAAGGGTGAGGTGCACAAGAAGGAGAAGAAAGGAAAAAGAAAAACAAGGAAGAGGTATGGATTTTCTTAGTTATTTCATGCTTTCTCTTTAGCAAACTTCTTTTCCTTAATTTTCCCTTCTTTCCTATGGTTTTATTGAAGTTCTTGGATCTGTTTTGAGGGAAAAACATAAGGGAAATTTTGGATTTGAGATGAGGAAGCCAAGGAAGTTGAAAAACAAGCAAGAAGAACTAAGGAAATCAAGGTATTTTGTCATCTCTTCACTTAATCTTCCTCCTTCCTTCTCTTGTGGGTGGTTCAACGTACATATGGTTAGCCCTAAAGGGTTAAGTTTCTAGCTAAACCAAGGGTGAATCTTAGGAATTTAAGGGAGGAGAATGAGAATATGCAAGAAAAATAACAAAAAAACCATTAGATTTCAAGATAGAAAATCTAGGGTTTCAAGTGTTATTTGTAAAATCTGATTTGATACAATACTTCCTAGGCCTAAATGAGTGTTTGGATGAACTCCTAAGATCCCTAGAAGGCTCCCTATATGCATCTTCCACCAAGAAAACAAAGTAAACTCTATGGATGCTAAGAAAGGATCATGCCTCAGCCTAAAGGGTTCAAGGCACCTAAGGATAGTTTTAAATTTTTTCAAGCTCATTTTTGAGTCATATATGATGAATAAAGATGAGAGAAAACCTTGGAAAAAATTTAGAAGGCCTAGGGAATGAATTGGTAGCATAGGTTCCATAATATGATTGAAAAAAGCAACACCTAGTTAGGCTCCTTGTTTTAATTGTGTAATGACTCCAAGAGGCTTAAAAGGAGTCAAGAATCATAAATGAAAGGAAAGAATAGAGCCTAGAACTCAAGTGAGGGATGTTGCTTCATTAGGTGCATTTTGGAACTATAAAGGAGCCATTAAACCAAGTTAGTGTATAAGAAAGATGTATAGCTTCAGAAATGATCCCAAGAACTTAATTGGCTTCCATATATTGTGTTTAGGCTAAGAGAAACAAGCCTCACATCATTGTGAGTGTGTGGCCAAAGAAGGGAGCATAATTCCAAGAGAAAAAGTGTGCTTATATGGCAAAGGTAGCTCTCTCCTCATTTTCTCATATATGAATGTGTGCTTACATTGTCTTTAAATGTGTGTATGCGTATTTTAAGCCATAAAAAGTGTTCTAGTATGTGCTTTTATTCCATGGTACCATGATGTTGTATTATGTTTTCAAATGATGCCTAATATATTTGCTTAGGTTTGCTTGAGTGTGGTGAAGCCAAGAACCTTTGGCTATGGTAAGGATGAGCCAAGAACCCTTAAAATTGGTTGAGACAAAGTAAAGAGTCTCCCAAGAGTGAGGTTGAATCAAAACCTCTTAGAGAAAGTGGGTGAGGCAAATACAAAATCTATAAGAGAATGGGTGAGGCTAATCCACTTACTTGGCAAGCCTATGTATGCTTTCTATGTCTTGTTCAAATGCCAAGAATGCTTCTTAAGTGATCATACATTTCATTATGCTCATACATGCATTTTTAAGACTTTTTTTGTATTCTTTATGTATGATTGAAAGGGAGATGAGTTATTAGGATTCTTTGAATCTCATTCCCTTCTCTCCAATATCTAACGGGGTCGTCGCACAACCCTCAAAATAAAACTAGGTTAAACTAAATACGTAGCTAGTGGCACAACCTAGGTTATCTCTCTTGGAAATGGAGTTCAATATTCAATTGGGTTTTCTAAATGTTAAAGGTCCTAAAAGCTATTTAATTTAGGGGTTTTTGATTGAATTAAACTATCTAAAATGGAATTGAATTAAAATTCCTAAACACTACCTAATTATATGAATTGTGGGTGGAGAATGGTCTTGTTACTAGCTTTGGATTCATCCCTTGGTATCCACTATCCTTATCCTAATCTAATTGTGATTAATTTTGGCCTAAGAGTCCTTAATTGTATCCACAACAAATGTACCTTGAGTTACCACGCAAGAATCAAGAGATTAACAAAGTAATGTTGCATTGAAACCTCAATCCCACATTAAATCGTTAACTCTTGTCTTTAAGATCAATGAACACCCAATTTGATTAATTAACTGATTAATTAGCCTCTGATTCATCATCCAAAGATGTTTAATTAACCAACTAAATACCAAGGAATTCTCAAATCAAGCAATCAAGATATAATCTCACTCATGCATTTCATCAAACACCTTCGTGACACACATGGGAAATTAGAGAATAATGAAAAATCAAATTCCAATCCAACCAATTAATCAACAAAAAGGCTTCCTAATTAGTGTCTAACTAGCCACTAATTACAATTACACAAATTCCTAATCAAATCCAACTTAACCAAGATTGTACAAGAAAAAAAAAGAAAAAGTGTAGGAAAATAGAAATCCTTAGCCAAAATTCTGCATTCTTCTCTATGGATTCAAGCTTCTCCAAGGTCTTTTTTCCTTGCTAGTCACAGATGGAGGCTTAGAGCTTCATTGGAGATGAAGAATGGAGGAAGTGGCGTGGAGTGTGTTCTGTGAATGGAAAAGATGAAAGGGGCAAATGTGGTGGAGTCTGGACGAAGTGATGGACAAAAGGCATGAAAGTGAATGACGTGAAATGGGTGCTACCATTTCACGTGCCTTTTCTTTTTTCATTCACGTGCTCAACCCTTCGTTTTTCAAATTATCTGAAGCTCCTTCATGTGTGTACGAGTATGGGTCCCACTTCATTTTATTTTATTATATTTCACATGCTTCCTTCTCCACGTCTTGCCTTCAGATGTATTAAATTTCTATTCTCTTCACTTGAACTGCCTGTATCAGCTCCTTGCTTCATCATTCATATTCATGCAAATCCACATCATCTTCCATGTTGTTTCTTTTCTTCAGCCAACTCCAAGTTCTTCACGTCTTCTTCACGTTTTCTTCACATGCTTATTTAAAATCAGCTCAAGCTTCATCTTACGTGATTTCTCCATGTAATTCCTCAACGTGAATTGCTCTTCAGGTGCTTCTTTATTACCCTCTGCTTCCCACGTTCAGCTTAATGATCTAGCGCTTCATGCGTTTATCCCTAGACTCAAGCATTCTATTGTTCTGGAGCTGCAAAACGTGAGAGCATGTTCTGCTTCCCTCTTACTTCTCGTCTTGAAGACAAAACCATTGTGTTTCTCATTTACTCTCCCTTAAACTCGAGCCTTCTGTAGTTGTTGTGCTCACGCGTTGTCTCTTCTCTTTAGCTTCTTCCTATAAGTTCTTCTCTCTTTCTTTATGTGGCTTCTTCTTCTCACCAAAACCATGGCTTTCTTCCTTCATTTTTCAGCTCGTTCCAGCCCTTCATTCCACGTTAATTCTTCCTTTCATTCTACCCAACCTGTAGCTAGCTTTCTTGATGAACCCATGGATGTGTGTGTTGCTAAAGGAGAAGAAGTGGCTATTCTGCTCGAGCTTGTGAGCTCCATGCCTTGTGTTTCCACGTTAAAGTTCTTCTTTTCAGTTCATGCATCATGTAACCCGTAGCACTTCTTCCAGCTTCTTCGTTCTGCTTTGGTTTTCCTCATTTATTTCCACGTGAAACTCTCATCTTTTCTATGCTTAACTCTTCTTAATCACGTGGCTTTGTTTAAATTTATTTCCTCCTATAGCCTTACACTCTTAATGCTACTCTTTGAATGCAATTCATTCTCTCCTCCCATAACCCATGCATGCTACCTCTTTTCCAAACCAACCTCCATTCAAGCTCCAATTGCCAATTGAAAAATATGCACAAAAAGAATGGAAGAGATGAAATAGAAAAATTCACAAAATTCATTTAAAATGATTTATGCATTTAAAATCAATTATTTTGCTTATTAATTCATAAAGTGTAAAGAATGGCTACTAAAACAAAATTCCATCTAATTAAACCCCTAAAGCCATATTTGGAACTAAAATGTCTACGTTAAGGAGAATAAATGTATAAAATATCATGCTTATCAATATCTTAACATGCTAGGTGGACCAAGTGAGCAAGGTAATGGAGGCCACCAAGTGGGAAGATGAAAGATTAACATCCAAGTGTCTAGTTTTATTTATCTTGTAGCCATAGAAATGGCATATGATGTAATACTATGATGGAAATGTTGTATAATCATTTAAACATATGTAATTACCCATATACTTGATGTATGTATGAGGTTTGATGCCAAATGAATGATAATGTAGTTTTTGAACCTTGGATGGCAATGTAAAGCATGTGTAAACTTGTGTATGGAATGGGATGAGGGAGTGATTTTTCAATTTTTAGGTTTATGCACCTTTGAGACAAGTTTGAAAGATTGTTTTAGTGCATTCCTACGTGCTCAAGTGGTCATGGTTGCCTTGGAACTCAAATTGGACCATTTGGACCCTTTGTAAGACTTAAAAATGACCATTTCACAACCCCATGTCAAAATCTAACCAAATGAAAGAATTTGCCCATGAAATTTGGCATGCATATAGATCTTACCTAGAGATTTTTGGAAATACAAAGACCAGTAATGATAGTCAACCTCTAGTACTGTTCCATCCATTTCCAGTGGCTAGAAGCCCTTGTCATAGTCTGGATATATTTTTTGCATAAAGTAAACATTTGTAGCTTTCCAGAATGGTAAAGTATACTTGCATTTAATTTTTCTAGAATTCGTTATGATTTTTCAAAGTTTATGACAGTAACCTAGAATTTTTAGCCAAGGCTACACCATTGAATTTCATGTATTTCATCCACTTGTACGAGTTCTAGGGCACTTCTTGTGATAGTAATGAATTGTATTTGTGTAATTAAATATGAGAATGAAATGGATGAGTCTATATGGCCCATGAAACACTGAATGAAAAATTTATCTGCTATAAAACACAATTTTATTATATTTTCTATGACTTTTTCTTGAGGAATTCACGTACTTCATGGAAATAAGCCTATATATGATATGAGATGAGTCATAGAATCATGGTGTCATAAACATCACCCATATAAGGTATACACAGATATAAATAATGTTGTGAGGCCTTAATGTTTCTATTCCTAGCATGCATGCATCATAATTGCGAAGTTTTCTATCCATAAAGTTCAAAATCTAACTTAATTTCTTAAACCATTACTCTAATAACTAGTATAACATCCCTAACTACCAAACACATTAATTAAGCTTAATTGGTCTTTGAAACAAGAGTGCTTAAGGTTAAACATTAATAACGGTTCGTTAATGGATGAAAACCTAGGGAAATTTGAACCTTTTTAGTTATTACTAAACACCAATTAAGCAAGAAGATTCATAACTAAATGATGCAAAAATTCTCCTATAAGATCTCTATCCATTCATATTTAATTATAAGAAGCGTAAAACTCATTTACATTAGTTTCCAAGTCAATACATGACATTACCATAGTGAGAATCAAGGTTTCTAAGTTAGAATGGGTGTTTAAAGACTTGGGCTATGACTAGGCAATCCTCACCACAGCCATGTTAGTTGCTAGAACCTAAAAACTAAAATATGCAATTCTCATCGCAACTTAAGACTCCCACACCATAGCGAAGCTCCCCACTGAACTCCACTGTTCATATTTTCACAATTCTCACCGTGGTAGACTTCCCTTGTGTCGTGATAAGATGAGCTATTGAAGCTTCAAATTTCACGAGTCTCACGATGGTAAGCCTACATGGTGCCATGACGAGAGACCTCTTTAGAACCCTCCCAAGCATCTCACTCAATGCTTGCCACAGCAAGCTTCCATAATGCCACAATGAGATTACTCTCAAGTACCTCTGGACCTAATTTTCTCACCTTGTATTGTGACTCAAACCCCTTTCGTCATGGTGCTCCTAGCTTCTGTTAACTCGTACATCATTTTTAGCCATGATTTAAAGGTTTTGAGCCATGACTCAACTCCTTCTTGATCCTATTCTTTCAATTACACACTTCCTAGCCATTTACCACTAACTTTAGATGAGTTCTAGGACTTTCATAACTAATATACATGATTTTATGGATCTCTTAATTCCCAAATACTACAATTTAATAATCCTCATTATTCACAGGCTTAAGAGGAATATTGACAATTAAGTACTATTGTATATCAGCACATTTTGATAACATTAGGTACTCAAGCTTCTAACAACATCATTTAAATAGATATATTACAATAGGACTCCATACAATCATATTCAAATTGATCATTTATAGCAAGGCATAATTATACTCTCGAAAGATAAGTCATAATTCTTGATAAACATTAATCCATATCAAATCAGGAATAATTACATACATCAAAGTTCAAGTACTACATAATCTAACTTCCTATTAAATACATTATTGATTATGAAACATTAAAATACTTACACTTGATAATATAAAGTGCATGATGATGCTATACAAAATAAATCACAAATTTAGCATCTACTTTAAGTCAAAATGGTAAAAGTGTAGAAATCCTACACTTGGCCTCAATTCAAGGATGTTCATCCACTTGCTTTCTCTTTTCCTTACCCGAAGAACCTTTATCTGAAATTGTTAGCATATAAAATAGGGTGAGATATGAATCTCAGTAACCAAATGATAATTCTAAAGATATGTACAATTTAATTAGTATAAATGTATATTAAGAATAATTACTAGAAACATTATCATAATCAATAAATGAACCAATTGGGCTACTAGTGACTACTAACCCATCCATGGCACTAACTCCTTATTGAGCATAACTTGGGCTCAGTGTATTTATGAGTCTGATCACAGCTCAATGTCCAATTGAAGCATAATACGTAGGTGGTAGCTACACCACAGCTCTATCAAGGACACATTCATGGTCGACAACAACAATCAAGTAGCCAACCAATCATTTAGCACAACAAAACATATTTATGCAACAAATATCATATTAACAAAGCAATATGCAAGGAATTACAATTTAACCTTGGTTAGCTTACTTAGTTATGGGAAGTTCTGAAGTTAAGATAAGTTTCCACACTCTAAAGGTCCCATATGAAATCAAAGCATATTCTTAGTCACTAATTATAGCTTAAATCAGACACCATGTCATTAAACTATTAAAAAGTACCTACAAACCACTTACCCAGTCACTAAAGGACTCTAAATTCGGATTTGAGCTTTTCCACACCAGAACCACAATATTTCACTCTCAAAATCTTGGTATTTTTGCACAAAATCAGAGCCTGCTATACAAGTCAGCTATTGGAGCCACTAAGTAGTAGAAAGTACATCAAAATAAGGTGAGAATACTTACCCAATAGCCTTTTAGCCCCCAAGCTCCAAAAATTCACATGAAACCACCAAAAGAGAAAGTTTTAGATTTGGGTGATGGAGAAAAATTCACTAAACCATAAACTATTTAGTCCAAAATGTCGAGATGAATGAGAGGAATAAGTTTCATATAGATTTACCTTGGCTAAATATTCCTCTAAACATGAGAAATAGTAGAAGTATATAGAAAACCCTAACATCTTCTCTTCCCATGCGAAAATGGAGTTCTCCCTTAGCTAAAGAATGAGTTGGTCTATGGAATAAGGAATAAAGGGTTGAATATGTTAGGGTTTTAAATGGGTTTGGGCTGACCTAAAAGCCCATTATCCTGTGAGTTTAGAATTTGGCTTATTAGGCCATAAGTTTCAGGGTTAAGCAGGTGTAGTAAGCTTTTATAATTGGCTCATAGCATAAATAAATTGATTATAAAGCCTAAATTAAATGTCCATCTTCCTTTAATTAAGTTCACTAATGAGACCTATGACCATAATTAATATATTTTCACCTAACAAGGACCAAGAATGATATTGTCTCAAAATGTCTAAAATAAATTCATTTCTTTATTTTCTTTAATCTCCCCAAATTTTTCCATATTAATTCCTTAATTCAACATAATTATTTTTAATTACTTTTGAGGTGTTACAACTAAAATGGTAACTATTATTATATACAAACTCATCTAGTGGTAACTATATATCCCAGTTCCCTTTCATTCCTAACACACTTGTCTTATAGGCTTCTGAATGGTCCTCCTATCAGACTATTTGTTTAGGGGTGATAGGCAGTACTAAATCTCAATTTTGTTCATAAAGCTACCTATAATACCTTCTAAAAGTTTGATGTAAACTTAAAGTCTTTATCATATACTAAACTATTTTGTATTCCATAAAGTCTTACTATTTCTTTTATATACAACTAAGCTAACTTATCTAATGTATGTGTAGCCCTGATAGATAAGAAATGTGTAGATGCCATCAACCTATCTATTATTACCTAAATAGCATTATGTCTAGAGGATGTCCTAGGTAATCCCATAATAAAATTCATAGCTATATTATCTTATTTCCACTCAAGAATACCTAGGGGTTATAATAACTCAACTGGTCTCTAATGCCCAATTTTTACCCTTTGGCACACCAAACACCTAGCCATATAATTGGCTACATCCATTTTCATTCTGGCCACTAAAACAATCTTTTCAAATCATGGTACATCTTTGTGGCACCTAGGTGGATTGTATATTTACCTTTATATGCCTTTTCTAAAATATTTTCTCTTAATTCAATTTTGTTTGGCATATAGATTCTATCATGTTAGACTATTATACCATCCTCAAACATTTTAAATTCTAAGATTTTACCCTGGGAAATCTCATCTCTAATTTGATTCAAAAAATCATCCTCTCTCTAAGCATCTAAAATCTGGGCTCCTAGGTCATTTTCTATTCTAGTCTCACTTAATAACAACTTGCTTAAAAGCATATAACAAGAAATATTCATATCTCTAAATTTCTTTATGAGTTCTTGTTCTTTAATCATCATGCAAGTTGTATGTATAGACTTTTTACTCAAGAAATCAACCACTACATCGGCCTTACCTCGATGGTATTTCAATGTATAATCATAATCTTTAAAGAATTCCATCTATCTTCTTTGTTTCATATTTAGTTCTTTCTGATTAAATAAGTATTTTAGACTTTTGTGGTCACTATATATTTCTACTATAGCACCATAAAAGTAATGCCTCTAGGTTTTAAGAGCAAATGCCATTGTAGCTAACTCTAAATCATGCACAAGATAATTCTCTTCATGAGGCCTCAACTACTTAAAGACATAGGCCATTACTCTACCTTGTTGTATCAAAACACATCCTAACCCTTTTCCTCAAAACATCACTATAAACCATAAAAGGTTTACTAGGTTTAGGTATAATCAATACAAGGACAGTAGTCAACTAGAGTTTCAACTTTTGGAAACTCCTCTCACATCTATTTTCCTACACAAATGGTGTCTCTTTCCTAGTTAGCTTTGTTAGTGGTAAGGCTATTTGAGAAAAGCCCGGTATAGACCTTTTTATAATATCCTGCCAAACTTAGAAAACTTCTAACCTTAGTGATGGTTCTAGGCATATCCACTCCTGTAATATGACATGACTTAAAGCCTCACTTTAGTTAGCTAAAATTCATATTTACTAAGTTTGGCATACAATCTCTTATTTCTCAAGTTCTCAAGGACTACTCTCATATACCTCTCATATTCCTCAAGTGACTTAGAGTACATAAGAATATCATCAATAAAGATTGACTAAAAACTTGTCCAAATATCGTCTAAATACCCTATTCATGTATTCCATAAAAATAGCTTATGCATTAGTCAAACCAAATGGCTTCACTAAGAACTCATAATGCCCATATCTAATTCTGAAGGCTGTCTTTAAGATGTCTTTAACTTTAACCCTCAATTGATGACAACAAAATCTAAGATTTATCTTAGAGAATATTGATGTCCATTCTAACTAATCCAGAAGATTATTAATTCTAAGGAGCGAATACCTATCATTAATGGTAACTTTATTAAGTTCTTTATAATCTATACACAGCTTGAGGCTACTATCTCTTTTTTTTTTCACAAATAACACAAGAGGTTCTCAGGGTGACACATTAAGGCATATGAACCCTTTCTCTAACAGTTCTTTAATATGCTTTTTCAACTTTGCTAACTCAATGGGAGCCATCTTATAAGGAGTTTAGACACTGGTTTAACTCCAAGCATAATATCAATAGGAAACTCTATAACTCTCTTAAAAGGTAAACCACTAAAATTAAAATCCTTATGGAAAATCTCTGGGAATTCTCTAACTATAGGGATCTCATTTATCCCTTTCAACTTCTACCTGTATAGAGAAAAAGACTAAAAACCTTCACTTAGGATGGTTGTCCTCTATTAGGCTGGATTCTTTTTGTAACATCCAGTTTTCGTTCAACAACGAAAATAGGCATGCTTTAACAGTAAGTCCCTTGAAATGAATTAGTTAAGGTCTTGAAAAATTTGAGTAACATTCTAGACTCCTAAAAATGAGAATCCTAGTCTCAGACAGAAGGAAAAAAGGAGCTAGAATGAAGAAACAAATTTTGACAAAAATCTTACAAAATGTAATGGCATTTTCATAATTTTGAGCAAAATTTTGAATTCACATAGGAGAAATTTTTAAATGAAATTTTTGAGTTCTCCAAGATTCTCAGAGGCCCTGAAAACTATGGGAAGCCCCAGGATAGTTAAATCCCTTCCAGTGGACATTTTCTAATGTCTGTATACCCGAACTTTGACAGATTCATTGGGGAAGGTTTTAGTTCTTAATTTGAGTGATTTCAAAGGTATTTTAATAAATTGGAAACCCAAATTTTATAATGAAAAAGACAGTTCTCAAAAAGGAGTTAAAACAAAGGAGAAATGAAAATGTAAAGAACGAAGGGCAAAATAGAAATTTTTGAAAAGTGTTTCTTCCTCCCCCCTATAAATAGGTGGCACCTCACTCTCACACTCACATAGCTTCATATTGTTGTGGCCAAAATCATAGGAAAAACCCTAGGAGAGTGGTGCACCAAGGGAAGAAGAAGAGGAGAAGAAATTCAATCTTTAAGGTATGGTTTCTTAGTAGTTTTTCATGCTTTCTTTCATCCAAACCTCCTCTCCTCCATTCTCCTTTATTTCCTTTGATTAAAATGAAGTTTAAAAATCTGTTTCAAGGGAGAAACTTAAGGGAAATTTCGGATTTAAAGAGAGGAGCTTGGAGAAAGCAAGATTCAAGTGAGAAAAACCAATAAAACAAGGTAATTTCTCCTTCCATGGTTGCTACCTTTGGTTTCCTTTCTTCTCCATCCTACCTAACGTAAGAAACCCTAGGAGGACTTGGTGTTTAGGCAAAATCAAGGGTGAATCTAAGGAAAAAAAGTGTGAAGAACAAGAATATACAAAGAAAACAACAAACTAGCCATTAGATTTCAAGATGCAAAATCTAGGGTTTCAAGTGCACCTTGTAAAATCTGATTTTGTACAATGATTCCTAGGCCTAAATGAGAGTTTAATTGAGTTCCTAAGATCCCTAAGAGGCTCCCCATATGTATCTTCCCTTGAGAAAACAAACCAAACTTCATGGAAGCCAAAAATGCTCCTAGTCTTGGCCTAGATGAGTTTGCATAGCTAGGGAGAGTTTTAAATTTTTCTAAGCCCATTTTTGAGTCATATATGGTGAATAAATATGAGAGGAAGCCTTAGAAAAAATTTAGGAAGCTTAGAAAATGAGTTGGTGCTTTATGTTCCATATTATGACTTAAAGAAGCAACATGTAGCTAAGCTCTTAGTTTTGATTGTATGATGACTCCAAGAGGCTTAAAAGGAGTCAAGAATCACATTTGAAAGGAAATAATGGAGTCTAGGATTTATTTGAGGAGTGTTACTTCATTAGGTGCAATTATGGAACCATAATGAGGTTTATAGGTCAAAGTAGTGTCTAAGCAAATTGTATGGCCTTAGAATTGAGTTCATGAACCTAATTAGCTTCTATGAATTGTGTTTAGGCCAAGAGAAATCATCCCCACAAATTTGTATGTGTGAGTCTGAAAAAGGGAGCATTCTTTCAAAGGGAAAAGTGTGTGGTTGTTTCTGAGGTAGCTCACTCCTCTTTCTCTTATGCATGATTATTTGCTTTACTTGTCTTTGAATTTATGTATGTGTATTTTTAAGCCATGAAAAGTGTTCTAGCATGACTTTGATTCTATGGTACCATGATGTTACAATATGCTTTCATATGATATTTATAATATATAGCTGGGTTTGCTTAAGTGTGGTGAGGCCAAGAACCCTTAGCCATGGTAAGGATGAGCCAGGAACCCTTAAGATTGGTTGAGACAAAGCAAAGAGTCTCCCAAAAGCAAGATGGACTCCTAAGAGCATGGTTGAGTCCAAGAATCTCTTAAAGAATGGGTGAGGCAAGTCCAACATCTATAAGAAATTGGGTGAGGCCAATCCACTTGCTTGGCAAGCCTTTGTATGCTATGTATGACTTTCTCAAATGATGAAAATGCTTCTTGAATATTTGCATATGTCAACATGATCATACATGCATTCATGAGACTTGTTTGCATTCATTATGTATGATTGAATGGGAGATGAGCTATTAGGATTCTTTAAATCTCATCCCTTCCTCTTCAATGTTCAAATATGCTAGGTGGACCTAAAGAGCAAGGCAATGGGAGCCAACCATATAAGAGATGAAGGAATGACATTAAAATATAGAAATTTTGTTACTTTAAGGCTATAAGAATGGCATATGTTGTAATTCATGAATGTATATGTCTTATGAAGTTATGAACATGTATAAATATGTTGATGTATCATGTATAAGAGAGAGATTATGGCATGTGAATACTAGAATGTAAAATGAGCTTGTTATGGGAATGTAGCTTCTTGAATGATGTTATGGAATTGTGTATAAGTGTGGATGAAATAGCCAAAATGAGATGCATGAGGGTTGGGACCATTCGAGCAGCTTACACAAGTCCTAATTATGCTTTTAAACTTACCCAAAAAGTGTCAAATCCTAAGAAAAGTCATTTGGACATTTTGGTATCCTATATGGAGCCAAAATTGACCATAATGGAACCCTATGTCACTTTTTGTCCAAATGAGGTCTTCTTGACCTAAGATTTGGCAAACAATTAGAGCTTGTTAAGAGCTTTTTTGGGAAGCTAAAGAATAGAATTTTTGGAGGCCTACGAAATATTTCATAAATTTTCAAAGTTAGCAAATTTTCTGGTTTTAGTCATGTCACTGTTCACTTAGGTTCGAAAATTTAATTTATCACATAGGGTCCAAATGATGTCCAATTGCCATAAAATTTTATACAAAGAGACTAGACATTCCTAGTGACTTTTGTTAACTAGAAGAACCTCATTTGGATGCCTAGAGAGGGAGATATGAATTTTCAAAGAATCTGTCCAGTATCAGGAACTCCACCCGACCTGAGTTACTATTTGATTGAGTTTTGAGATTTGAGCATACCTGAACCAGTCTGGAGTTATTTTTCCCCACTAGCTAATATCGACATCTTTCCATATTGGTATCATTTGTATGGATTGGATTGTTGTAGAATTAATTAAATATTTTTGAAATTTGCTACAAAATTTTGTGACAGCACCAGTAGACAGCTAACCTTTGGACAATTTCGAGTGTCAAACGTCCTCTGTGTTGGATGTTATGGTTTGGACATATTTTTAACATGAAGTATACATGTGTAGCTTTCTATAATAGCCAATAATACATGATTTTAAATTTTTTGAAATTAGTTATGATTTTCCAAAGTTGTGACAGAAATGAGGACAAATGTGGCCAAAAATGAATATGCATATTTCATGCTTCCCTTCGAGTTCCTTGAGATGTAGGCCACTTTTGATGATTCAAATGAGTTGTAATCATGTAATTAAATATTGAAATGAGTTGTATGAGCTCACAAAGTCCACGTGATACCAAATGGAATTTTTATACACGACGCAACGCAAGAAAATGCATTATTTTAATTCCCTTTTCTTGCTCTTTCATGGAAATTATGAATGTAAAGCATGGGAATGTTGTGAAATCAGCTAAAAATATATGGTGTTACACTTTTCCTTTTTGCCCCTTCTTATTCCAAGGTACCTTCTTCTTATTGCCTATAGCTACACTTGCATTGTCTTCTTATCTCAATCTTTCTAATTATGGGTTTCCTTCTGATTAGCCCTAGCCACTTATGGAATTATTTCTCACAGATTATTCTCAATCACCCTATTCAAATCATTCACGCTCTATTTTTTATCATCACATTTCTAAAGATAGGAGGAATATGGAGACAATTCAATGAACTTGGCTACATACTGATCAACAAACATTTCCTCAGTCTACTTCAAATTTATGAACTCTATCTCCTTTTAATCTTTAATTGAACTAGGGAAATATTTTTCTTAAAATGCAATTAAGAAATTCTCCCATTTAATTGGAGCATTCATGGTCTATATAATTGCTTTTGTGTTATGCCACCAATGGTCAGCCTCTTTCTCTAACATGAAAGTGGCTAGCATCACCTTATACTTAAAGGTAGAGCCCATTACTTTAAAGGTCTATTCTAGCTACATTATCCATGCCTCTGCCTTCTATACATCTAACTCTCCATCAAATGAGGGCGGATGGTTCTTTCTAAATTGATTCAGCAATTGTTGGTTAGTAAGTTAAGCCTGTACTTATCTTGAAGGGGTGTAATGGGTTGTTAGCAGCTAGTGGCTATGGTTCTAGGGCATTTCTTCTATCATCATCTCTTCTAGCCAGGACATTTTGTAGTTGCAGAATCATTTCCTACTGCTCTACATGATTTACCTTTACTATTCCATTATGGCTTATTGTTGATCCAACCGATTTATAATGGTCTACATAAGATCCTTAGGTTCAGCCTTAGTTAGCCTGCCCCTTCTAATGTTCACCATTATGTCTGAAAAGAACCACAACCTCAATACATATACACAGTTACTATAAGACAATTAACCATTCCAACTATTTCATGATAATCATGCCATATACATAGCCCATTCAAGCATTCCCAGACTCAAACATAAAGCTAGGTTGCCTGAACCTAGGCTCTGATACCAACAAATGTCATACCATCATGTAACTCATGAATATCCTATATTATATACATTCTTTGATAACAAAATATGATAATTAATTCTTTAACAGCAGAATTTATAGTCATTGAAAATGCTACTTTGTCATATAATGTTCTTATGAGGATTTTTATCATTCCAACTCTCAAATTCATACATAACCAATTTATTATGCTTATGTTATCACATAAGAAGCATCAAATCCATAAATTTGGTCATATGCATATTTTGAACCATATAGCACATAATAGAGTCGAAGCTTAAAAATTTTATAACTTGAGCCATACAACTTTAATTAACACAAATTAAGTGTACTTAGAAAACTTGTGATGAGAGCTATCTACAGTAAAAACTTTAGGTTAAAATAAGTCCATTTGGTTTCTCAAAACCCATGAAATCTAAGATAGACCATATGAACAATACTATAACAATTCTACATAATTAAATTAGATTAAAAAATTTATAAAATATTATATAGAGTTCCAAAAATTATGATCTTTGGCTCTGTAGAAATTTCTCAATGTCCTCTAATTGCCTATCAAATTACAACCCAAGATTCACTCATTTAGACTATCAAGGATAAAAAGACATTTTATGGCTCAAATAGACTAAATTTTGGTTCCAAATAGTACCAATTGAGCTCTAAAATGTCATTTCTCATTTTAGGCAAATTTTAATCCACATTTATAGCATATTGAACTAATCCATCTTGTTAAATTTGCCATGGAATTAAAAATCACCATCCCACATGCAAGAGTATACTTGTATATATAGGAACTCAAAGTGCCAAATTACATTATATCACATATTACAATCCATAAATGGTCTCTATATCATAGTCTAACACTTTTAAATGTGTTTGTATTATCATACATTAAGATATACAAGTTCATATGCATATATTCAAGAGTATGCCTTAAATTAAATTCCATTATCAAAGTTGCTCTTCCAAAGCCTTTTATTCATCATTCTTGCTTCCTTGACAGGCACTTAGCCATGGTTAGTAGAGATAGGCAAAAAGTGAAATTCAAAGAAACCCAATAACTAATCCAATATTCAAGTATACAAATATGTCTTACTCAAGATCCCATATGCAAGTATGCAACCATATATAAGCCATATTCATGCTTTCGAAATTCCATGGCTCCATTAAGAACAATTCTAACTAGAGAGTTTTGGTCTAGCCTTACCTAATAATTAGGGACTTTTTGTAATACCTTAGCTTCCTAGCCTTTAATTATATCACAAAGGCTTCATCTCACACCTTTACATGAATATAGCACTCTTGAGAGCCACTTAGCCATGGTTAGTAAAGATAGGAGAAAAGTGAGATTCAAAGAAACCCAATAACTAATCCAACATTCAAGCATACATATATGGCTTACTCAAGATCCCAGATGCAAGTATGCAACCATATATAAACCATATTTATGCTTTAGAAATTCCATGGCTCCATTAAGAACAATTCTATGATCTAGAGAGTTTTGGTCTAGCCTCACCTAATAATTAGAGACTTTTTGTAATACCTTAGCTTCCTAGCCTTTAATTATATCACAAAGGCTTCATCTTATACCTTTACATGAATATAGCAGTCTGTGTAAAGGGAATTTGCGCAATTGAAAACCCATTTACATCATCCTTGGCTTTAAGGACTATGTGAACATACAAATTTCAATTTCCATCCATCAGTTATCTATTCACATTAGAAACATCACAATTCATCTTAAGAATCTTGGATTTGGAACCATATTTCAAGAAACTAGAAGTTTGGTCTCGGGTTATTGTACCAATTTTCTGATATGAATTTTAGAAATTTATAACTAATTCCAAAAAAATTAAAATAATGTTTATATAGCTTTCTAGAAAGCTCTAGATGTTAACTAAGAACTAAAAATAATTTTAGATAAAGACAATAGCATTTAACCCATGAAAAATAATAGAACAGTGCATCAAGTCTGCTCTCAGACAATAACAAGGCTTGGAATTTAAAAAAAATGTTTCTTCCTCTATAGAGCTCTAAATGAGGTGATTTGGATGGCTATGGAAAGCTTGTGATGTTTAGTTTATGCATGTAAAATTTCACAAGCATTGGAATTTACACAAATTAACCATAAAACTAACCATATGAACAATACCCTTGACAATTCTACATAATTTGGCCAAATTTGAAAAATCATAAATTTTCTAGAGCTCTAATTTATGTTCTCTTTAGCTTTGTGAAAAGCTATAGGTGAGATCTATTTTTTAGCCAAATTTCATGCAAAAACTCATCCATTTGGTTAGACTTTGGTTCAACTCAAAATATGGTCAAATTTGAAGTCCATAAAGGGCTCAACATGCACCAAATGCCTTTCTCATCTTTCTACAACCACTTGAGCAAGTATAAAAATATAATTACAACATATAGAAGGATGTCAAATGGTTTAAATCATCATGGAACTCACTCTCACCTTGCCACTTGCATTTATACATATCAACATAACGGCATATGAATGGAAAAAACCCACACATTCATTTGTTTGGCTTCAAAATTGATACATACATTATATTTACATATATTTGAACATGCTCAAAGGTTTACATCACATGGTTGCAAATTTTGATATCAAAATGCCATCAAAATGCCTAATTATCAATTTTATTGTCAAAGTCTTACTTTTCAAGATGTGTGGCCTCCATTTCTTGGTCCACTTGGCTCACCTAGACATGGTTAAACAAATGTGAGGGAAGAGTGAGATTCAAAGAATCCCAATAACTCTTTACCCTTTCAAACATACATAAAGGATGTATTTATATGTCAAAGAATGCATGCATGGCATTTAAGTTGCCAATGAACATACATAGATCATTTTCTTTGCTATATAAACTCATATATATTAAACATAGGCTCTCAAGGGTATTGGTCTAACCTCACCTAATTCTTTTGGGACTTTTGGATTTGCCTCACCCACTTTCAAAAGGCTTTTGACTTAGTCTCACTCTTCTTGAGACTTTTGGCATTATCTCACCCATTCCTAGGGACTTTTGGCTCATCCTCACCTATGTTAAGTTTAACACCCCAAAATTTATTTAAGAGTAATTATGATGAGTTGGAGAATTAGTGTGGGTGGTTAAGGAAAATAATTAAGTGGAAAGGAGAAATGGAACTTATAGAGGAATAAATTGTTAACGTGGGTTTAAAGATTTAATTGGGTTAGAAACTCAATCTAGGCTTATAATTCATTTTAGTATGTCATGGATAAACAATAATAGAGGCCCAATTATATTTTTTAGCAAACCTAACTTTTTATTGTGAGAGATAGCCCAAGAGAGACTACTTAGCAATGGCCCAATCTGGTTTAGTAAATTAGAAGTCTAAAACCCCATTATAAATCCTAGAAGTTCTGCTGCCCAATTCATCAAACGAAGGCTTAAGGTGATAGGAAGGAGCCCAATTAGACTTTAGGCTGATAGGTCAACCCATTTCTAACTTAAACCCTAAGAGAAACTCCTTATCATTCACTTGAATTTAGAGACACAAAGCATTTTCAAAGGTTTAAGGTGAAGGCTAGGGTTTTTGGCATAAATCCATTATTTCCCACTTCTAGAGTCAAAATCAGTTAAGGTAATTGTTATATAACTTGTGTAACATCCGGTCCCTCTGTAAATGTGAGAAACGCAATGTTCGGTTTCTCCGTAAACGGCAGAAATAGGTCAGATATAAAAGGAAGTCCCTGAAATAGAAGGAATTATGGCCAACTAAAATTATGATAAAATTTTAAATATTAGAAAATGAGGATTTGAGCCTTGAGTTACTCAAAAATCAAGGCTAGAGTGATTCAAAAAATTTGTCAAAAGGCTAGTGGCATTTTCATAAATATGGACGCTTTTTGAAAAACACATAGGAGGGCTTTTTAAATGAAAGTTTTGAGTTCTCTGGGGTTCTCAGAGGCTCTAAAAACCATGGAAAGCCCCAGGACAGCTAAAGCCCCTCCAGTGGACATTTTCTAACGTCAGTGTGCCCGAACTTTGACGGATTCGTTTGGAAAGGTTTTAGCTCCAATTTAAGTGATTCCAAAGAAATTTTACTTGATTGGAAACCTAAATTTTATAATGGAAAATATGGTTCTCAAAAAGGAGCTAAAACGAAGGAGAAACGAAAATGCAAAGTATGAAGGGCAAAATAGGAATTTTTGAAAAGTGTAACTTATTCCCACCTATATATATGATGCACCCTTCTCCTCCCTTCATTATGCACGACCATCTTCTGCCTAAAAGTAGAAGAAAACCCTAGGGGATGAGGCTCACAAGAAGGGGAAGAAAAGGAGGAGAAATCAAAGGTTTAAGGTATAGAAATTAGTAGTTTTTCATGCTCTTTCTCTTCCAAACCTCTTTTCCTCCATTCTCCTTTGTTTCTTATGATTAAAATGAGGTTTATAAATCTGATTCAAGGGAGATATTCAAGGGAAAGTTCGGATTTGAAGAGAGGAGCTTGGAGAAATCAAGATTTAAGCCAAACTAAGCAAGAAAACAAGGGTAAAATGCATCCTATGGTTCATATCTTTCATGGCCCTTCTTCTCCATTTCGACCTAGACTTAGATAGACCTAAGAAGTCAGATTTTTAACCAAAACAAAGGTGATTCTTAGGTATTTGATGGAGAGGAATAAGAATATGCAAAGAAAACCAAGAAATAGGCATTAGAAATCAAGATGCAAAACCTAGGGTTTTAAGTGCACCTTCCAATTTCTGAATTTGTATGATGCTTCCTAGGTCTAATTTAGAGTATAAATGAGTTCTTGAGACACCAAAGATGCTCCCCACAAGCTTCTCCCTTCAAGAAAACTAAGAAAACTCCATATGGCCCAAATGTGTCTATGTCTCGGCCAAGAAGGGATTGTGTAGGTGGGGGGGACTTTTAAATTTTTCTAAGGCCATTCTTGAGTCATATTTGATGAATAAAAGTGAGGGGAGGCCTTGGAAAAAATTTAGAACTCATAGAAAGTGATTTGGTGTCTTAGGTTCCATATTATGACCTAAAGAAGCAACATGGTGCTAGGCCTTTTGTTTTGATGATGTGATGACTCCAAGAGGCTTAAAAGGAGTCAAGAATCATATTTGAAAGGAAAGAATGAAGCCTAGAAAGTATTTGAGGGGTGTTGCTTCATTAGGTGCATTTATAGACCATAATGGAACTTATAGAGCAATCTAGCATCTAAGCAAATTGTATGGTCTTAGAGATTGTTTCATGAACCTAATTGGCTCCCATAAATTGTATCTAGGCCAAGAGAAACCATCCCCACCAATTTGTGGGTGTGTGGCTGAAAGAGGAGGCTTGAATTCAAAGGAAAAAGTGTGTAATTGTGTGCAAGGTAGCTCTCTCCACCTTCTCTCATGCATGGATGTGTGTTTAGCTTGTTTTAAAATGTGTGTATGTGTGTTTTCAAGCTTTGAAAAGTATGCTAGCATACCTTTATATGCCATGATGCTTGATGCCATGTTATGTTTTCAAATGATTACATGATGTTTGTGTGAGTTTGCTTGAGTGTAGAGAGGCTAATAACTCTTCCCTTTGGTGAGGATGAGCCAAGAACCCTTGAGCTTGGCTGAGATAAAGTAAAGAGTCTCCCAAAAGCAAAGTGGGCTCCCAAGAGTGTGGTTGAGTCCAAAGCTCTCAAGCATGGGTGAGGCAAGTCCAAAATCTATTAGGAGAAGTGTGAGGCCAATCCAAACACTTGGTGAGCTCTTGAATTTTTTGTATGATTGATTCACATGCTAAGTTTGCTTTTAAATGTCCATGTCTTTCATTTTCCCCATGCATGCATTTGTGAAGCTTGCTTTGCGCATATTATGTATGATTGAATGGGAGATGAGCTATTGGGATTCTTTGAATCTCATCTCCTCCTCTCCAATGATCTAACATGATAGGTGAACCAAGTGGAAATGCTAATGGGAGCCAACACTAAAGGAAGGAGATTAACAAACTTATGCCTTGATGTTGGCCATTTTGGAACCATGCTTATGTATCTTAATGTCTATGATGTTGTATATGTACAATGAACCTTGAGACATGCATAAAGATACTACTATGTAATGTTTATCACTATGTATGAGCTTTAGAATACAATTTGAGTATGAAATGCCAAAGTTTGCAATGTAGAAATTTGATAGAAATATGCATAAGTGTGGGTTGAATGGCCAAAATGAAAAGCATGAGGTTTTGGGACCATTAGGGCAACTCACACAAGTCTTAAATATGCTTTTAGACTTGCCCAAAAGGTGCCAATACCAAGGGAAGACCATTTGGCAAATTTGGTACCTCATATGGAGCCAAATTTGACCATAATAGAACCCTATATCACTTTTTGTCCAAATGAGCTAGTCTTGATCTGAAATTTGGCATACAATTAGGACTCATTGAGAGATTTCTGGGAAGCTAAAGATTATAATTTTTGGAGGTCTACAGAATATTTGATGATTTTTCGAAATTGGCAAATTTTATGGATTTGGTCTGCTGCACTATTCATTTGGTCCGAAATTGTTTTTTGTCACACGAGGCTCAAATGATGTCCAATTGCCACAAAATTTTATACAGAGAAACTAGGCAATCACAGTGACTCGTGACAACTAGAAGCACCTCATTTAGGTGTCTAGAGAGAGAGATACGAATTTTTGAAGTTTCTATCCAGTATCAGTGATTTTGCCCGACCAAAAGTACTGTTCTATTGAGTTTCGTAGTTTGGGCTTAATGAACTGATTTGGAGATATTTTTCCTCCCTCTTTAACATCCACAGCTTTCCAGATTGGTATCGTTTGCATGGATTGGATTTTTGTAGAATTAATTGGACATTTTCAAAATTTCCTGCAGAATTCTATGATAGTTCCAGATTTCAGTCAGACCTTTGGATAATTTTGGATGTCAAACGTCCTGGGTGATGAATATCGTGACCTGTGCATATTTTTAGTGTGAAGTAGACATCCTAATATTTTCATAATGACCAAGATTGCATGGTTTTGATTTTTCTAGATTTAGTTATGATTTTCCAAAGTTTGCCTAGAAAAGAGACCAATTCTGGCCGAGAATGCTCTTTAAATTTCCATGCCCCATTTCGGTTTCCATGGGTTGTAGGCAAGTTTTTGTGATGAAAATGAGTTTTAATAATGAAATTAAATATGAAGAAGTATAGTATGAGTTCACACAGTCCACGTGACACCAAATGAAATTTTTTTGATATAGCGTAATGCGAAAAAGTCTATTATTTTCATCCCCTCTTTCATATACCCTTGTGGGATTAATAATACAAAGCTTATAAATGGTATGAATTGAGCTATAATTATGGTGTTCCAACTTGACCCTCTCCTCTTCTTCTTCAATTTGACCTAATTGATTTTTCATTTAAAGCATTTTCACCCACACCCAAAATCTGATATGTGTTGTTTGATGTTTTCTTGAAGGATTTTCGAAGGTTAAGGTTAGGAAAGATATTAGGTAAGTATAAATTTCTCATTTTGATACATTTTCTACAAGTTTAGGACCCTTATTGTAACACCATATTCATTTAACTCATCTCATCTCATTTCTAGGCATACCTTCTTGAATAACACAAGTTCTTAAGAAAATCCATTAAAATAATATATTATTTTAGCGTTACATTGTAGATAAAATTTTCATTTTTGTGTCCTGTGGACCATATAAATTCATCCATCTCATTCTCCTATTTAAATGCATACATATAACTCAGAACATCTCAAAATGTGGCCAAAAACTCGAGCTCATGAACCATATACATAAAAATCACATGTTCAGCCTCAGATTGGTGTGCTAGATTTCTATCATGAACTTTGGAAAATCATAACTAATTCTAGAAAAATAAAAATTAAGCACACTATACCATTCTTGAAAGCTACAAATGTCTACTTTATGATAAAAAAAAGTCCAGACCAAAACAGGAACGTCTAGCCATTGAACATCGATGGAATAGTACATAAGCTCAGTTAGCACTGCTAGTACAAACACAAAACTTCAAAAATTCATGTCTCCCTACTCAAACATCTAATTGGGGTGATCTTGGTAGCCAAAAATCTTATAATGTCTAGTTTATGTTTGTAAAATTTCATGAGTATTGGACACCATTTGAGCCTCAAAGGACATAGGAAAAGAAACTAACCATATGAATAGTAACCATACCAGAATAGCTAAAATTTGGAAACTTTGAAAATTTATAATTAATTCCACAAAGATCCAACTAATCTAATCTTTAGCTTGCCAAAAAGCTCTAGATGAGTTCTATATGCATGCTAAATTTCATGAGGAAATTCGTTTATTTGGTCAGATTGTGTTATAAGGTTGCAAAATGGCTCTTTTGTGCTTTTTAAAGGGTCACAAAAGAGTCAAATTTGCTTCAAAGGCTTTCATGGCCACTTGGGCACATGGGAAAACACTGAAATGGTCTATTAAACATGTCTTAAAGGTCTATAAAACCAGATTTCACAAACTTACTCTCTCACCCCAAGGTATACATAAGAACATACAAGCTTTATCTTGCCATTCAATGTCAAGAACTTGCTACAACATTCACATGGTATCAATTCTCATATATACATCAAATATCCATGTATTTACACATGTTCAAATGGGTATACAATATATTCATCATAAGATTACATCATATGCCATCAAAATGGTTACAAAGTGAACAAAATAACACACTTTCTTGTCAATCTTTCTCCTTCAAGCTTGGTGGCTCCCTTCCTTGATTCACTTAGTCCACCTAGACATGTTAGGGAATAGGGAGGAAGGAATGAGATTCTAGGAATCCTAATAACTCTTCTTCCTTTCAACCATACATAAAGGATGCAAATTTAAGTTTAAAAATGCATGCACGGATATCATGGATTACATAATCATTCATGGAACATTTCTAGCATTCACGAAGTCATATAAAACATACATAGGCTTGCCAAGAAAGTGGCTTAGCCTCACCCATTCTCTTTGGGATTTTGAACTTGCCTCACCCATTTTCTTAAGGGACTTTTGACTAAACCTTACTCTTGAGAGATTTTTGGCTTTGTCTCACCCATTCTTGGGAGCTTTGGCTTATCCTCACCCTAGCTAAGGGACTTTTGGCTTCACTACACTCAAGCAAACAAAAATATGTTCATAAAGCATCATTCAAGTGCATAACATAGCATTATGGTACCATGGCATATAGATATATGCTAAAACATCTTTCATGGCTTAAAACATACACACACACATTTAAAGACAAGAACAACACCCAATCATGTATGAGAGAAAGAAAAGAGAGCTACCTTGGTTACAATTACACACTTTTCCTTTTGAAAATGCTTCCTCTCCCTCTACCAAACACTCACAAGGATGTGAGACTTGATTCCTTTGGCCTAGACACATCATATGGAAGCCAATTACACTCTTAGGAACAATTTCTAAAGCTACACATCATATAGAATTTTAGAGGACTTAGTGTGAGTTTGGCTGCACATTGGAAAAGGAGAAAACATGGTTTGGCCAGAAGCAACAAATTGTTGCTTTTGCATAAACGGGTTACAAATGTGGTTTTTCCCCTTCTCTAACACGTAGCCAAACACACACTTACTTTTAAAACATATCTATTTTTGTCATTTTTATGAAAACCTATAACTAATTTATGATATGAGTTGTGATTTTGTGCAAATTTGCCCAGAATTTGGAGTGTTGTTATGAGGTTACTAGTATAGGAACAACTTAATCTAAATTTGGTTCTTATAGTGGTTGGGTAAGTGTTTTCTAGGTAGTTCTTTGTGGTTTAATTCTTTGAGTAATAGGTTTGCTACTATAAATAATGATTAGGACTAGTAATGGTTTGGTTTTATATCCATAAGTTAAAGTAGCATTGTTGTTAACTCTTAAAGAATTGTCTACAAGTGAAGTAACCAAGGTCAATGTTAAATTCTATGCATATATCTACTTTAATTTTATATCTATTGCGTGATTATAATTTTGAATGCATAATGAATGGTTAGCTATCTAATATGTTGTGGTTGGACCTTGTGAGTTCATGGTGGAACTATGATGCGACTGCTATTCATGCATCATGCATCGATCGGGCATCAGGTTGTGATCAAATCTTTGTATGCACTGAGCCTAGGTTGTGCTCATTGGGGAGTTGGGGCTGTGGATGGGCCTCAGCTGGTGTTAATAGCCTTTAACATGTGAAATGTGATTGCTAGTATAGGATAGTTGATGCAAGACCCTTTAGCAACCTTGTCCTAGGATCCTTCAACAAGATGACACTTTGCCCGAGACCAGCTAGAAAATAATAATGTTGGTCAAAGGGAAAGGAAAAGAACCTAAGAGAACTTGTCTCTTAGAACCCTAGCCTCAAGATGCCACAAAGGAAGACTAATCCTATGATAAGTCACGTGAACTCTCAGAAAACACAAAGAAGCAAAAGCCTCACAAAGTATTGAATAATACTCAAATTCATTTATGATCTTCTAAATAGAGTACAATAAGGAGCCATTTATAGGCAAAATTTCTAAAAGTCTAAAATCCTAATGAAAGTAAAACATTAAAATCTAATTAGAAATATTTTAAATAGTGCCTAAAATCAAGGAACAAGATTAAGATATTAATTTTAACTTAATCTCCTAGATAAGCTCTTTGACCAAGTCTAAAAAAATAATAAAATAATAAAAAACAAAATTCAAAAAGAATCCTAGTCAAAACTAATCAACTTCTTTAAATAGTCACATGAGATGCTCATACTTCATTAAAAATCACATGGTTGACACATGATTCTTAATCTCTTACAATTGGACTCTAATTGAGCCTTGGCACTTCTCTTATATGTGTATTACTACATTGGGCCTTCAACATATTAGATATTGACTCTAGTTGCTCCATGGACCTTCTTAGGACATTAGGCTTCCACTTGGACTTCCACTTTTGTATCTTTAAGGAGATCTTATGTCCAAAGTCCAATTCAGCATGTTTTGAGTTGATCAAATATGAATCTTGGGCTCTAAACTTGGGCTGATGTCCAATATAGAGATTATCTTAAGCTCTTTGAAGGCCTTGGATACATACTAGCATAATTTGGGCCTCTTGGGCATGGGCCATCACTTCTTCATGAGTCATTTGGAACTGAATCATGCCCTTTTGAATGATTTGGGTTTATTGATGGATTAGGGCTTCTCGAACTTGTTGTGCTCCAATGGGCATCCCTACTGATATTGTATCATTCCCTCCCTCTTTGAAAAGATTCGTCCTCAAATCTTCACCTATATCATATGGAAATAAATTAGACTTTCTAAAAATAATGATAACACTATATTCATCAAGTGGAAGAATCTTGTAAACTAAAGGTCTCCTCTCAAAGAGATCATCAATTCTTTGAAGCAAATTAGAATACTCCAAGTTAAGAAACTCTTTAAACCCGCTTTGAGTTGGGAAGTATTTCTTTCTCACATGTACCCAAATATAAAATGATAATTTTGATCCCACATACACTTGCAATAAATCCAAAGGCCATAACAAATCTAAGTAATACAATAACCTTTTAACTGTAAAATTAATGTAATATGAATTCCTAACAGCCACAAAATTCATGTAACAATTAAAACTCAATATGTGGTTCTCAATGCTTTTGAAAGGCAATAATTTATTAGGAATAAAAAAATCTATGCAATCAAAGCACTTTTGAAAGCACATTAAAGATTGGAAAACATTAGGTGGTTTCTTAGGAAACAAATCTAGGCAACCACGACTCTTTTCAATGCTAGTTGAAGATAAGGGTCCATTGTGTGGCTTTTTTGAAAACAAATCTCCACATACCTATAAGGAACTAGAACCAACAATAAGCAAAGATGGGTTAAGATTGTTAGTAGATAAATAAATATCCTTACACACACTCTCAACCTCTCTTTTTTCATCAAACAAGCCCATACTCATGCTTTTCTCACTTTTCTCACAACTCTCTTGCTCTTTCTTTTCACTTATATTCTTTTCTTTTTCAATCTCATCTTTTTCTCTCTCTAACTCTTGTTCTCTCTCTTTTTCTTTTGCTATCTCTTTTTCTTTCATTTTGTATGCTTGTATATTCTCATTTGACCCTCATAAGCATTATAGGATCAAGCGGAACCAATACATGATGTTTTTCATTAAATATGAATGAATAGCAATAGCAATATCTGTGCTTATGCTTAACATATTTAGCTTTTCTAACATATTTCCATGGTTTACCAAGCATAATATGTCCATCATACATAGAAGCCACATCACATAACACTTTATCATGATATTTACTAATGGAGAAAGAAATCAAAACTTGCTTATTAACCCTAAATTCAGCACTATCCTTCAACAATGTGTAGGGCCTAGGATGCTTTATAGTAGGTAAGTTTAATTTCTTAACAAGTAAGGTACTAGCGACATTTGCACAACAACTATTATCAATAGCCACGTTGCAAACTTTCTCTTTGATAAGGCATGTAGTATGGAAATCAAGGGATGATTTTTCCGTATCTTGTCCTATAGAGTTGGAGTTAGATTGGAATGCATCTAACCATGCACAAGATTACTTGAATCGCTCTTTGTTAGCCTCTTCAAGGAATTTGTACTCATTGGATATCTTATCACCTGAAAAGTTAGTCAAAGAAGGAAAGAAGGAATAGGACTTCACACACTTTTCTCACGTGTTTACACTTAAGAGATGATAAGTTCACTCATGTTTAGCTTTTTCTTTAATGTTAATTGCACTTTTGCCTTTTACCACTCAACAATTTGCTTCTTACAAGTGTTCTAAGCAAGTCACAAACAAATCAAAAGAAAAGATCAGACTAGTGGCAATAAAAAAAAAAACTAGAATCCTAAAATGCAAATTTCCAAAGCATCAAGCAAAGGAGAAAAAGGGATGTGTAACTAAAAGGGAAACAAGGAGGAAGTGGAGGTTTGGATGGAAAGAGAAGGAAAGGGAAAATCTGCAAATTCTTTAAGAATAGGAAACTTTTTGAGAACCAAGTTAATCAAAATAGGAAACTACTTACAATTCAAGTTTAGAACAATTAGGAAAGAAAATCCTTACTTGAATGCAAATAGAAAAGTAGATAACTTGGTGGCTACTCAATGCAATCAAATTAGGAAACTAATTCTAATTAGGAAACTAACTCCAATTAGGAAATTAACTCTAATTAGGAAACTAACTCCAATTAGGAAACTAACTCCAATTAGGAAATTAACTCCAAGTTTTAAGCTTTCAACTTTGAATTGGCACAACTTGCAATTTTGAATTATGCAATCTGAATCTTTTCTTTTTTTTTTTCAAATTTGTTTTTGAATTTTTTTTCGAATTTTTTTTTTTGGGAGTATCACACTCTTTTTTTTTTTTGTATAAGGATGGAGGCACACAACAATGGAAGAAAGAAGAAGATGGAAGACAAAGGCAAAGATGAAAAAGGTAACATAAATGGAAGTAAAGAAAGTATAAAGAATAACGGAAGGGAAACACAAAGATATACTTTGTACTAGCGAACCAAAGCTCTGATACCAAATGGTGCAAGACCCTCTAGGAACCTTGTCCTAGGAACCTTCAACAAGATGACACATTGCTCAGCACTAGCTAGAAAACAAGAATGTTGGTCAAAGGGAAAGATCCTAAGATAACTTGTCTCTTAGAACCCTAGCCTCAATACACCACAAAGGAAGACCAATCCTTTGACAAGTCACGTGAACTCTTAGAGAACACAAAGAAGCAAAAGCCTTACAAAGTATTGAATAATACTCAAATTCATTTATGATCTTCTAAATAGAGTATAATAGGGAGCCATTTATAGGCAAAATTTCTAAAAGTCTAAAATTCTAATGAAAGTAAAACACTAATTACAAATACTTTAAATAGTGCCTAAAATCAATGAACAAGATTAAGATATTAATTTTAACTTAATCTCTTAAATAAGCTCTTTGACCAAGTCCAAAAAAATAATAAAATAATAAAAAACGAAATTAAAAAAGAATCTTAGTCAAAACTAATCAATTCCTTTAAATAGTCACATGGGAGGCTCATGCTTCATTAAAAATCACATGGTTAACACATAATTCTTAATCTCTTGCAATTGGACTCCAATTAGGCCTTAGCACTTCTCTTGTATGTATATAACTACATTGGACCTTCAACATATTGGATATTGACTCTAGTTGCTCCATGGACCTTCTTAGGACATTGGGCTTCCACTTGGACTTCCACTTTTGCATCTTTAAGGAGATCTCATGTCCAAAGTCTAATTCAACATGTTTTGAGTTGATCAAATATGGATCTTGGGCTCTAAACTTGGGCCGACATCCAATATAGAGATTATCTTAAGCTCTTTAAAGGTCTTGGATACATACTAGTATAATTTGGGCCTCTTGGGCATGGGCTGTAACACCCCAAAAGTAATTAAGGTGTTAATCGTGGATTTAGAGTAATTAAGAATAATTAATAGAGGATAATTGGGCAAGTTAGTGAATGAAAATTTTAGGGAGATAAATTCTTAACATGGGTTTGAGAATTAATTGGGATAGAAATTTCATCTAGGCCCAAATTAATAGATCATGATGAAAGGCTAATGGAGGCCCAATGAGTTCGGTGCAGATCCAACCCAATTTAGTGTGATAGAGGCCCAAGATCCACCTTGTATAGAATCTTATAAGTGGCCCAATTACCCTTGTGCAGACCCAAACCCTTAAGCTCTTCCAACTTGGCCCAAATCCCATTAAATTTCAGTAACCTAATGTATAAAACTGGCCCAATAAAATCCTGCAGCCCAATACTTAAAAACTGGCCCAACAAAGCTAAAAATCTAGAGCCCATTAGTAGTTGGACCTGGAGCAACCTATGACCCATCCCTTGACCTAACTTAACTCCACTAAAACCCTAAAAACTGACCAGCCACCTCCCACATTCTGCAAAACACAAATACACAAAGCAAATTCGGAGTTGAGAGGGAGAGGCTAGGGTTCTTAGCATAAATCTACATTTTCTCACATTTGGAGCAAGATTTAGCCAAGGTAATAGTTATACAACTTAATCCTCTCATCTTTCTCTTTAATTTGGTCCAATTAGTTTTTCAATTGGAGTATTTTCATCATACCCAAAATCTGAAATGTGGGTATTTGGGGATTTTCTTGGTGAAATTCGTAGGTTGAGGTAGGGGCTGGTATTAGGTGAGTTTAAACCCCCCATTTTGATGCTTTCTTTGTTGGTTTGAGACCCCCCATAGCTTATTTATATTATAGGTATTAATTTTGTACAAATTTGCTTAGGATTTTGGATGCAATATTGAGATTTCTGGAAGAGGACTGTAAAGTCCCACATCGGCTGGAAGGGGCCTGTGCTGAGCGCTTATAAGTGGGTGTGAAGCGCTCCCCACCAGAGGCACCTTTTCCCATGAGTTAAGCGGGCAAGGGACAAAACCCACTGAACCGGGAAGGCTGGGTCTATGACCCTCGAACCAGGAAGGACGAGACAATACCTCTGGAGGCTCTGTAGGTATTGTCCCGTCCTTTCCAGTTCGAGGGTCATAGACCTAGCTTTCCCGATTCAGTGGGTTTTGTCCCTTGCTTGCTTAACTCACGGGAAAAGGCGCCTCTGGTGGGGAGCGCTTCGCACCCACTTATAAGCGCTCAGCACAGGCCCCTTCCAGCCGATGTGGGACTTTACAGTCCACCACCCTTTTGGGGCCGACCCGCCCTCGGGTCGTACATGGGCCAGGATTGCTCTGATACCAAATAACCTACAGAGCCTCTAGAGGTATTGTCCCGTCCTTCCCGGTTCGAGGGTCATAGACCCACTGAACTGGGAAGGTTGGGTCTATGACCCTCGAACCGGGAAGGACGGGACAATACCTCTGGAGGCTCTGTAGGTTGTTTGGTATCAGAGCAATCCTGGCCCATGTGCGACCCGAGGATGGGTCGGCCCCAATGGGGGTGGATTGTAAAGTCCCACATCGGCTGGAAGGGGCCTGTGCTGAGCGCTTATAAGTGGGTGCGAAGCGCTCCCCACCAGAGGCGCCTTTTCCCGTGAGTTAAGCGGGCAAGGGACAAAACCCACTGAACCGGGAAGGCTGGGTCTATGACCCTCGAACCAGGAAGGACGGGACAATACCTCTGGAGGCTCTGTAGGTTGTTTGGTATCAGAGCAATCTTGGCCCATGTACGACCCGAGGGCGGGTCGGCCCCAAAAGGGGGGTGGATTGTAAAGTCCCACATCGACTGGAAGGGGCCTGTGACTAGCCCATATAAGTGGGACCAAAGTTCTCCCCACCAACGACGCGTTTTCCCAACGAATGGGAAAGGCTGGGTCAGTGACCCTCGAATCGGGAAGGACGGGACAATACCTCTGGAGGCTTTGTAGGTTATTTGGTATCAGAGCAATCCTGGCCCATGTGTGATGACGGGTCGGCCCCAAAAGGGGGGTGGATTGTAAAGTCCCACGTCGGCTGGAAGGGGCCTGTGCTGAGCGCTTATAAGTGGGTGCGAAGTGCTCCCCACAAGAGGCGCCTTTTCCCGTGAGTTAAGCGGGCAAGGGACAAAACCCACTGAACCGGGAAGGCTGGGTCTATGACCCTCGAACCGAGAAAGACGGGACAATACCTCTGGAGGCTCTGTAGGCATACAGAGCCTCCAACGATATTGTCCCTGAGTGGCACGCTGGCCCAAGGGGTTTTGTTCTTCCCTGCCTTCCGGGTTCGAGGGTCTTCGACCCAGGCTTCCCCGTTCGTTAGGAAAACGCATCGTTGGTGGGGAGAGCTTTGCTCCCACTTATATGGGCTAGTCACAAGCCCCTTCCAGCTGATGTGGGACTTTACAATCCACCCCCCTTGGGGCCAACCCGTCCTCGGGTCGCACATGGGCTAGGATTGCTCTGATACCAACACATACAGAGCCTCCAACGATATTGTCCCTGAGCGGCACGCTGGCCCAAGGGGTTTTGTTCTTCCCTGCCTTCCGGGTTCGAGGGTCTTCAACCCAGCCTTCCCTGTTCGTTGGGAAAATACATCGTTGGTGGGGAGAGCTTTGCTCCGACTTATATGGGCTAGTCACAGGCCCCTTCCAGCCGATGTGGGACTTTACAAGGACACTTAAATCCGAATTTGGTATTTGTGGTAGCTGGGTAAGTATTCTTTAGGTAGTTAATAGCATTTAAATCCCTTGGGTACTTATTGTAACTGTTAATGATGAATTAGAGTAGTAATTATTTGATGCTATGATTATAGGGAGACTCTGTACCATTGGTGGCTATTGCAAATCTGTCTACAAGTGAGGTAACCGGGGTTTACATTAATTCCATGCATGTATCTATTTTAATTTCATATTTGCTATATATGAATGATTTGAAATGTTGAATGAATTGGTTGGCTATCTGTGGTATTATGATTAGACCTTGTGAGTCCATAGTGGAGCTGTGGTGCAGCTGCCACCTGTGCATGTGCTTCGATTGGGCACCAGGTTATGATCAAACCCCAGATGCACTGAGCCCTGGTTGTGCTCAATGGGGAGTTGGTGCCGTGGACGGGCCTCTCCCGGTGTTAATGGCCTTTAACATGTGAAAATATGATTGCTAGTATGGGATAGTAATCATGATAGTCTAATTGTTTCATTTGCTGAGATGATTGATATGATTTTGATTCATCCATATATGTTAATTAAATTGGATTATATGATGGAATTTCCTTGGTTACTGAGATTATTATCTCACCCCATTTTATGGGATTACAATTTCAGGTGAAGGTTCTTCGGGTAAGGATAAGGGCAAGCAAGTGGATGAACATCCATGAGCTGAGGCCTAGTGTGGGGGAGCTACACTTGGTCTAAGTGTAATAGGGTAGATGCTTAATTTTGGTTAAGTCTTGTATAGCATCATCATGTATCTGTATTGCTAAGTGTAGGAGCCTGTATTTTGATAATATAATGTGTTCCTATTGAGGAGTAGGCCTTACTTTAAATTAGTATATTGATGTATGGATTTATGATATCTGTTGTAAACCTTATTGAACTTATGATATGATTTACCATTTGGGAATGTAACCTTGAGATATTGATATGAATCACTGATGTATGGAACCTCTAATGGAAAGTGTATCTAATGTTAAATGTCAATAGTGCATGAATTGTGTTGTTGTTATTCCCTGGATTTGCTAATATAGGATAATTAGAGGAAAGAAATTGACCCTTGAATCTTGAATTAGAAAGGATAGATTAGCTGGATGAATTAGGCTAATGAAAGCTATTTGAGCCCCACAATCAAGGTAGAGGGGCCCTAGGGTGAGATTGGAGGGAGAAAGGAGAGTATGAGTCTAGATTTTCAGAGTGTAGAACCAGAAGGCACTTCGCCGCGGCTAAAATGGAGTTGGCCATGGCTAATAGAGGCGAAGTTGCCCAGGGAGAGTGCCAGAGAGGAATTTGCCGTGGTGAAATGTGAGAGGTCAAACTGGAAGTCATCTAGAGAGAAATTCATCGCGGCGAATTATGGAATTGGCCGCGGCGAACTTTTAGGAAAATGTCCCCAGCATTCCAGAGAGGAATTGGCCGCGGCGGAAGGAGGAATTGGCCGCGGCCAATATCGAGAGGCGAGCGAGGAAGTTCCAAGAGGCTTCTTCGCCGTGGCGCCATGTAGGTTAGCCGCGGCTAAGGTCCAACTCGGCGATATGATGAAGAAAGGGGTAAAACAGAAAGGAATTGGCCACGGCTAACATGCTAAAACACTTATATTAACTAGAAAATCTTTGTTTTCCATATGTTAATCACAAAGGATGATCTAGAGTCATTAGGATGGGTTATAATTGATGAGTAATAGAACCAAGGCTTATAAATGGATGTTTAATTCTCTTATGAACATAAGTGTATGTAATCGTATGATTGATGACTTTAATCACATTAAGGTTTAAATTTTTCCATATTTTCATGACCTATAGTGATTAATCACATGTTTAACCTTAATTATGATGATAAGAAATTAGGGTCGTCACATGGGCCATCACTTCATCATGAGCCATTCGAAACTGAATCATGCCCTTTTGAATGACTTGGGTTTTTTTATGGATGAGAGCTTCTCGAACTTGTTGTGCTCTAATAGGCATCCCTACTGATATTGTATCAATAGTAGCCACTGATAGCCTAATTGTTTCATTTATTGATATGACTATTATTTTTTATCCTTATCTGATGAATTGTATATATATTAATTAAATTGGGATATATAAATGGAATTTACCTTTGGTTACTGAGATTTTCATCTCACCTCATTTCATAGGATAACTATTTCAAGTGAAAGTCTTTCAGGTAAGGATAAAGGGAAGTAAGTGGATGAACATCCATGAGCTAAGACCATATGTGGAAAATTCTACACTTGGATGGATCTAATCTATGATAGATGCTAATTTTTGTTATTCTTTTGTATAGTATCATCATCATGTAATCATGTTGCCAAGTATAGGTGTTTTGATAGACTGGAAAACAATGATGTAACAAATAGGGAGTCAAGCTCTTTACAATTTGGTGCCTGATGTATGCACTTATTTATATTTGATATGGAACCTTGTTAGATGGATATATATACATATATGACTTGTTTCTTAGAAGTATGTTATGGTATTATCATAAATGATAATGTTAGTAGTTATGAATCTTTCTTACTGTCATTGATACATAAATTGCTGATTCGTGATAGTTTGATGAGTAAGAATCAACATCTAAGTCTTGAATTGGTAATGATAGGTATGTTAGATAAATCAAGTAGATTAATGCCATTAGAGCTTCATAAATTAAGATAGAGTGGCCTTAGAGTGCTACTAGAAGAAGAGTTGGAGTGTATAAGATGAAATTTAGGAGGTATAAGTGCAGAGGAGAGTTGAGTCGCAGCTAAGATTAGCTAAGTCATGGCTAAAAGCCAGTGAGAGTCAAGGAGCACTGCAGTGTGTGACATCTCACCGCAACACAAAATGAAAAATTCACCCAATGAGAGTAACAGAAAGTAATCTCATCGTGACGCACGATATTTAGCTGGGGCGCAAGTCTAGGAAGTCAGGTAGGGAGTACTCCAGAGAGTAGATTCACTATGGTGTGAGAAGATCAAGTCATGGTGAGAATCAATAGAGGAAAGTTCTGGGTTCTAGTAGGTAGTTTTGCTACAGTGTAGGAATGGTCCACAGTAACATGGATTGTGAAATTTTCTACAGTAGGTTGCAGGATGCTCTCGAGCCATGGTGCCACACAGGCTTATCTCACCGAGGCTCCAACTCGCCGCAATGAGGTTCGCAAAAGTATGATTAGTAGTTCCTTAGAGCACTTACACCATGGCATAGATACACCAAGTAATGGTGGGAGTCCCTAAACTTGGTTTTTAAGTTTTAGTAACCAACTTAACCACGGCGAGGAAGGTCCAAGTCGTGGCAAAAGGTTCCTAAACTCCTATTTTTGACTTAGAAATCTTGAAATTTACTATGATAATGTTATATAATGACTTGGGAACATTCATTAGAGGTTTTTGTGAGTTAAAATCAATAATGAGATGGATTAAAGGTCTTAATTGATATTTAGGATCTCTTGAAGACTCAATTAGTCATTGTTGTTTAGCTAATGACCTTAATAATATTAAGATTCAAATTTATCCACTTTTTCCTATTTTAATTAATTGTAATGACTTTAAACTTTGATTATTATTAACCACTCTATTAAGTCTAATCACTATAATTAGGAATTAAGGTTGTTACACTAAGGGATTTTGGGCATAACTATGCCCATTCAAGTCACATTGCATTCATAAACATCTTTCCAGAAGTATAATAGTACCATAACATGTAATCAATGGCTAGAAACATTTCTCATAATTCAAACATATACACAAGCACTCAAAAACAAGTAAACATTCGAGCAATACATGTGCGAAATGTTAGAGAGGTACCTTAAAGCAAGAACTCAACACTTTTTTTTTCTTAGTTTTACACTTTCCCCTGTTCGACCTCACACATCCAATGATGGAGAGCTTGATTGACTTAGACTATATACATGCAACAAGGCACAAAAACATCATTGGAACCAACTCTAACATCCCATAAGCTCTACATACTCATATGTTAGCTTATAGTCCAATTATGAATCCATATAAGGCATAATGAAGCAACCCTCATAATCTTTGTTCTTAGCTCCAATTTCTCATTCAATCTAGGACACATGACTCTATTATAACTCATTAGAGTCATCACCAATTCAATCCAAGGAGCCAAGACCCAAGTTATTTCTTTATGTCTCAAAATGAAGCCTATACCTCCATCTCATAAACCATGATTTCTAAATTCATACCAATGCTTCCTTTGATGTTTATTAATCATATCTAGGTCCTTCCTATCCTTAGAAGTGAAGAAAAATCTCCCTAGGTGCTACTTATCATGCTTGGCTGAGACATAGACAAAGTGAAGGACCCGTGGAGTTTTCTTGCATTTCCTAGGGAATTTGCCACTTGTGAAGCTTCCTTGATCTCTTGGGAGTTCATGCATACTCTTAAACAACCTAAAATATCATTGGAAAACTTCATAATTACCAAGGTATAATAAAATCCCTAATTTTCATAAGTTGTTTTCTAATAGTTCTTTTTGAATTCTAATTGCTTCCTTGGATTCTTTAGGCTTCAAAACCCACATTTGTAATACCTTAACCTCTTAGTCATTATACCATGGTCTCATTATCTATCTCAATGCATTTCTTATGGATTAGAGCACAATTGCAAGAAACCATGCATCTCACATGAAAAAGGGCAATAAAATTAATAGTATTAATTGCATTACGTAAGATCTCATTTCTTTATTTTATGCCCTATGGACCATGTAAACTTATCAATATCATTTTCTATTCATAAAACATCCATAAAAGTCATAACCATCACTAAATATCTCAAGAAGCTTGGGGTTTAAGCTACATCTCACAAAATCAATGGTTTGCTCTCGAGTTTAGATTTTAGCTTTCTGATACAAATTTCAAAATTCATAATTAATTCTAAAAAAATATAAATCAAGAAAACCATACCATTTTGGAAATATGCAGATGTCTAATTTTGACTAAAAATAATTCTAAACCAGTGAAATAGACTTAAGCCATCGAAAATCCATGGAATAGTAACACAGGTTAGGCTGCGTTATTAGTACTGTCATTCAACTTTAAAAATTTATTTCTCCCTCCACAGAGCTCCAAATGAGGTGATCTTAATGGGTATAGAAATCATATGATGTATAGTTTATTCCTGTAAAATTTCATAAGCATTAGACTTCATTTGACCCACGTGTGACATAGAGAAGTAAACTGACCAAATAAACAGTAACCATACCATTTCCACATAATTTGGCCAACTTTGAAAAATCATAATAAATTCTCTAGAGCTCTAAATTAAGTGGTCTTTAGCTTTGTGAAAAGCTCTAGATGAGAGCTATTTGTTGGACAAATTTCATGGAAAAAATCACTCATTTGTTAAGACTTTGGTTTAGCTCTTCATTTGGTTAAATTTGAAGTCTCAAATGGCATCTCAAGACACCAAATGCTCTTTTTAACTTTCCACAATCACTTGGACAAGATTAAAAGCATAAATACAATATATAAAAAACATGCGAAATGATTCCAATCATCATGGAGCTCAATCTCACCCTACCACTTACATACATTCACATGTACATTATATCACATAAGGGCAAATGAGTAGCAAAAACTTATATTCTCATTCATCTAGCTTCCACATTGGTACCTACACTATTTATACATACATTAGAACTTTGTCAAAGGTCTACATCATATATATAAATCAAAGTCACATATTTTGACATCAAGATGCAATTACAAGGCTCATTTCCCTATCCTTTTGTCAAAGTCTTGTCTTTCATGGTTGTTGGCCACCATTTCTTGGTCTTCTTGGTTCACCTAGACTTTTTTAGGCATATGTGGGGGAAGAGTGAGATTCAAAGAATCCTAATAGCTCTTAACCCTTTCAAACATACATAATGCATGCATAAACAAGTCAAAGAATGCATGCATGATATTCAAGCAACTAGTGAGCTTACATAGAACATTTTCCTTATCACATAAACTCATACATAGCAAGTATAAGCTCTCAAGGGTATTGGTTTAGCCTCACCAGTCTTTCTTGAGACTTTTGGATTTGCCTCACCCACTTTCAAGGGACTTTTAACTAAGTTTCACTCTTCCTGAGACTTTTGGCTTTGTCTCACCCATTTCTAGGGACTTTTGGCTCATCTTTACCCTTGCTAAGGGACTTTTAACACAATCAAACCCATGCAAGCCATAAAGCAATCATAAACACATTTTAAGAAGCATAATAGTACCATAACATGTAAGCATAGGCTAGAAACATTTCTCATGACTCAAACATACATAAAAGTACTCAATGACAAGAAAACAACAAAGCTATGCATGTGAGAAAGGTTAGAGAGCTACCTTGAAGCAAGAAAATAACATTTTCCTTTTGAACTCTTCTCCCTTTTCTCGGCCAAGCCTTGTTATTAGGTAGCCCTTGGTTTTCTCGGCCTAGACACATCAAAAAAGACATACATCACTCATAGGGATAAGCTCTAGCCTTATGAAATTACTATGGAGGCTTACTGTAACACTATAATTTCTAGCTCATTTCATGCTATATCTATACTTCCCATTATGCATCTCATGGAAGAATCAAGAAAATAGCATAAAAGTAATGAATATTTTTGCATTGCGTTACGTACGAAAATTTCATTCGGTGTCACGTGAACCATGTGAGCTCATATATCACATTCTCATATTTAATTACATGAATACAACTCATTTGCATCATGAAAAGTGGCCTACAACTCATGGAACTTGAAGGGAAGCATGAAATATACATATTCATTTTCAGCCAGATTTTGCTCATTTCTATTACAAAATTTGGAAAATCTTAACTAATTCTAAAAAAATCAAAATTATGCATTCTTGGCCATTGTGGAAAGCTACACATTATACTTCATACTAAAAATATTTCTAGACCATAACATCCAATACAGAGGATGTTTGACATTCGAAAAGGTCAAGAGGTTAGGCTGTCCACTGGCGTTGTCACAAAATTCTGCTGCAAATTTAAAAAAATGTCCAATTAATTTCAAAAAAATCCAATCTATGCAAATGATACTAATCTGGAAAGATGTAGATGTTAACTAGAGGGAAAAAATAACTCTAGACTAGCTTAGCCACATCTAGGCATAAAAAATCAATCAAACAATACTTGAGGTCAATTAGAGTTCCTAATACCAGACTGAATCTTTAAAAATTCATATCGTTGGACATCAAAATTGGAGTTCCTCTCTAGACATCCAAATGAGGTTCTTCTAGTTGGCACAAGTCATTGTAAATTTCTAAGTTCTTTGTATAAAATTTCGTGGTTATTGGACATCATTTGAAACCTGTGTGACAGATTTCATTTTCGAACTAGTATGAACAGGGATATGACCAAAACTAGAAAATTTTTCAACTTCAAAAATTTATCAAATATTCTCTAGACCTCTAAAAATTCTATTTTTTAGCTTCCCAAAAAGCTCTTAACAAATGCTAATTGTTTGCCAAATCTCAAATCAAGAAGAGCTCATTTGGACAAAAAGTGACATAGGGTTCTAAATTGGTAAATTTTTACTCTATATGGGATACCAAAATGTCCAAATGGCTTTCCTTGGGGTTTGGCACCACTTGAGCAAGTCTAAAAGCATAATTAGGACTTGTGTAAGCTGCCCAAATGGTCCCAACCCTCATGCATCTCATTTTGGCCATCTCACCCATAGTTATACATAATTTCACAAACTCATTCAAGAAGTCACATTGTCCATACATACTCAATTGGCATTCTAGTGGTCACATAATACATTCTCCCATTTAAAAATAACATATTATCATAATTACATATGTTGCAAAGGTCATAGACCATATACAACAATAATTTACACTATTACACATCATTATGGCTTTAAAAAGTAAAAACTATGCATATTGGTATCGAGCTCTCTCTGTCAAGTTGGTTGGCTTCCATTACCTTGTCCACTTGGTCCACCTAGCATGTTAGATCATTAGAGAGGAGGGGATGGTGACGAGTTTATCGTGTAACCCTCAAAATAAAACTAGGTTGAACTAAATATGTAGCTAGTGGCACAATAGGTCATCTCCCTTGGAAATGAAGTTTAATGCTTAATTGAGTTTCTAAGTGTTAAAGGATCCTAAAAGCTATCTAATTAAGGGGGTTTTGGTTTACTTAAACTAACTGAAATTAAATTGAAACAAAATGACTAACTTCCTAATTGGATGAATTAATGGTTGAATGATGGATTTGTGACTAGCTTTGGAATCGTCCCTTGGTATCCACTATCCCTATCCTAATCCAATTGTGATTAATTCTGACCTAAGAATCCCTAATTATGTTCACAGCAATTGTATCTTGAGTTACCATGCAAGAATCAAGAAACTAACAATTTAATGTTGAATTTAAACCTCAATCCCGCATTAAATCATTAATTCTTGTCTTTAAGATTAATGAACATTCAATTTGATTGATTAACCGATTAATTAGCCTCTAAACCATCATCCTAAGATGTTTAATTAACTAACTAAACACTAAGGAATCCTCAAATCAAACAATCAAGAACATAATCTCACTCATGCATTTCATCGAACACCTTCGTGGCATACATGGGAAATTAGAAGGAAATGCAAAATTTAGTGTCCAATCCAACCAATTAATCAACAAAAAGCATCGTAATTAGTGTCTAACTAGCCATTAATCACAATTACACAAATTTCTAATCAAATGCAACTTAACCAAGCTTGTACAAGAAAAAGAAAAAGTGTAGGAAAGTAGAAATCCTTAGCCAAAATTCTGCTTGTAATTCCATGGATTCAAGCCTCTCTAAGGTTCTTCTTCCTTGCTAGTCACAGATGGAGGATTAGAGCTTCATTTGAATGGAAGGAGATGGAATGGGAATGGAGGATTAAGAGCGTGGTGTGTGGTCTTTGGACAAAAGGGACGTAAGGTGAGATGATGGAATGAAGCGTTAAATCATTGATGATGGATGGGGGTGTATGAATGGCATGATTGTGCGAATCCCTTCCTCATTAAAAGTCACGTGCCCAGCTCCTCATACGCTTCCTTTTTATTTCAATTCCCTACAACTCCTTTCTCTTTAATTATATATGAATGTGGACCCCACTTGAAGCTAAATATAATATTCAAATTCATGCAAGCTTCCCACGTCGTGTTTCCTAGCTTTTTCTTCACACGTAAATCATCTTTCTACATGTTCTACTTGCTTCTTGCCATGTTAACTTTTTCATATCTTGTGTTGCTCTTGAACCTATTACTTCTAACGTGTTTTCTCCTCTAGCCATTTCGTGGTTCTTCCTCCTCTCGGCTTTCTTCTCCTCTTATGTTTTCAGCTTCAGCGTCTTTTAACTAGTAGCTCAACTTGCTTGCTTCGTGTTTTCCTCATGCAGCTTTTGTACAAGTCTCACTCGAAGATCCTCACTAACCCATAGCCTCTCTTCTTTATGTTCATTTTTAAGAGTCCACGCATGTGCTTTCTTCTTCTTGTTTACTGGTCACATGGTTCTGCATGTCTTCTTCTCTCATGACTTCCCACATTTATTTACTCGAGCTTCTTATCCATGAGAAGCCATCCCACGTGCAACTACGTTTTACGTGATTTCCATGTTATAATCTGCATGTGTGTGTCTTCATTCATCACATGAATCTCTTCCTTGTTTCTTATGTACTTTGTGGCTTCATTCTGGACCTTAAACCCGTAGCTTTAGTGCCTTCTTTCTCTTCACATGTGAGCTGCCTCATTCTTCCCTTTATGCTTCTTCATGTCTCGTGTTGTTCTTTAGCCTCAACACCCAAGCCATGCCTTGTGGCTGCTGCTTGCTCCTTCATTTCCATGTTAGTTTGCATGCTTTTTCTCCTCTTAATCACGTGTCTCCCTTAAAATCTGCACATGCTTCTCCTTCCCATTCCATATCAAAACCTTGCTTTTGAACCTCTGTTCCAATAACCCATGACTACTTCATTTGTTTCTTCCCTTGATCAAATCAATTTATCATTCAAAGCTCCAATTGCCTAATAAAAAATCTGCACAAATATAATAAAAACAATTCAATAGGAAAATTCACAAAATCATTTAAAGAAATTTATGCATTAAAATCAATCATTTTGCAATTAAATTTTTAGAGTGTAAAAGTGGCCATTAAAATAAATTTTTCACCTAATAAAACTCATTAAGCCATAGTTGCTCACTAAAATGCTTAAGTTAGGAGAATTAAAACATATAAAATTCATGCTTATCAATGAGATTCAAAGAATCTCAATAGCTCAGCTCCCATTCAATCATACATAATGGATGCAAAACAAGTCTTACAAATGCATGCATGGCATGTGGACATGTGTAATCATTCAAGGAACATTCTTAGCATTTGAAAAAGTCACACATAGCATACAAAAGCTTGCCAAGCAAGTGGATTGTCCTCACCCAATTTCTTATGGATGTTGGACTTACCTTACCCATTCTTTAAGAGATTCTTAGACTCAACCATGCTTTTAGGAGTCCATTTTACTTTTAGGAGACTCTTTACTCTGTCTCAACCAATCTTCAGGGTTCTTGGCTCATCCTCACCATGACTAAGGGTTCTTGGCCTCACCACACTCAAGCAAACCCAAACAAACATCATTTAGAAACATAAGATATCATCATGAAACCATGGCATATGAAATCATGCTAGCATACTTTTCATGGCTTGAAAAAACACATACACACATTCTAAGACAAACTAAGCACACATCCATGCATGAGAAAAGGTGGAAAGAGCTACCTTGGATACAATTACACACTTTTTCCCTTGAATCTCCCTTCCTTGCTACAGCCACACACACACAAAAGTGTGGGAAGGTTTCTCTTAGCCTAAACATAATTTATGGAAGCTAATTAGGTTCATGAAACAAATTCTAAGGCCACACAACTTGCTTAGACACTAGTTTGATCTATAAATCTCATTATGGTTCCATAATTGCACCTAATGAAGCAACACCCCTCAAATAAATTCTAGACTCCATTCTATCTTTTCAAATATGATTCTTGACTGCTTGTAAGCCTCTTGGAGTCATCACACAATCAAAACCAAGAGCCTAGTTATATGTTACTTCTTTAGGTCATATTATGGAGCATAAGGCACCATCTCACTTCCTATGCTTCCTAAATTTTTCCCAAGGCTTCCCTCATAGTCATTCATCATATATGACTCAAAAATGGGCTTAGAAAAATTTAAAACTCTCCTTAACTATACTATCTCCCTTAGGGCGAGACAATGCATGATTTTGGCCTCCTTGGACTTTGCTTGGTTTTCTTGAAAGAGGAAGCACATGGGGAGACTTCTAGGGATCTTAGGAACTTATTTAAACTCTTATTTAGGCCTAGGAATCATTGTACAAAATCAGATTTTACATGGTGCAATTGAAACCCTAAAAATTGCATCTTGAAATCTAATGGCTCTTTGTTAATTCCCTTTGCATATTCTTAATCTTCACATCTTTTTTCCTTAGAATCACCCTTGGTTCTATCTAAAAATTAAATCCTCTTAGGTCTTCTCAAGTGGGGTGAAATGGTGGAGAAGGGTAGCAAGAGGTATCAACCATGGAAGAAGAAATTACCTTGTTTTCTTGCTTTTTCTCACTTAAATCTTGTGTTCTTTAAGCTCCTCTCTTCAAATCCAAAATTTCCCCTCAATTTCTCCCTTAAAACAGATTTATAAACTTCATTATAATCATAGGAAACAAAGGGGAAGAGAGGAGAAGAGGTTTAGAAGGAAGAAAGCATAAAAAACTACTAAATTTCCTTACCTTTTAGCTTGAATTTCTCTTCCTTTTCTTCCTCCTCTTGTGCACTTCATCCCCTAAACTTTTCTCTAGTTTTTAGGTAGAAACAAATGAAGCTACATGGGGTGAGAGTGAGGCGCCACTTATATATATAAGGGAGGAAGAAGAACTTTTCAAAAATTCCCATTTTACCTTCGTTCTTGGCATTTTCGTTTCTAATTCATTTTAGCTCTTTTTTTAGAAGCATATTTTCTATTATAAAATTTAGGTTCCTAATTTAGTAAAATGCCTTTGGAATTACTCAAATCAAAGCTAAAACCTTCCCAAACAAATCTATCAAAGTTCGGGTGCACCGACATTGAAAAACATCCAACGGAGGGGATTTAACTGTCCTAGGGCTTTCCATGGTTTTCCGGGCCTCTAAGAACCTCAGAGAACTCAAAAATTTCATTTAAAAATCTCTCTTGTGTGAATTCCAAAATTTTCTCAAAATTACAAAAATACCATTACATTTCATAAGTTTTCTGTCAAACTCTGTTTCTTCATTCTAGCTCTATTTTTCTTTCTGTCTGAGCCTGGGATTCTCATTTTTAGGAGTCTTGAATGCTTCCCAAATTTTTTGGGACCTTAACTACATTATTTCGAGGGACTTGCTTTTATATCCGATGAATTTCTTTTGTTTATAGAGAAATTGTACGTTACGTTTCTTGTATTTTCTCTCGTTTTTAAAGAATATGATGTTACATTTCTCCCCCTTAAATAAATTTTGTCCTTAAAATTTGGAGTATGCTTTCTTCTTACTCTTTTCTTTTCTGGCTAACTACTCTTTTCTTTCCCTTCTTCTTAGCTCTGTACATTTTTTTTAGTGATTTCACTTGTTTGGTTTTCTCTCGGCCAAGGGATTTATTGCTAGCCCATAATGAAAGCTCTATTATTATAAAGTACTAGCTAATTCTTCTCATAAGGGAAAGGAATTTCTAACTTTGGAGGCCTATCCTGGGAGAGCTTACTAATCATATTGGGTTAGTCTTAACCCATTGCAGGGATTAATGTTTCTTTTAGTGGACTCATTTACATATCTCGGGAGGTAACTTATTTCATATCACATCTCCTGTATCCTCTCTTAATGGCTTCCCATAATGTCTCATCATCTTTTCTAATCATTACAGCCATAAGAGGTTTTTGTCTATCTATTTATTTATTTACATGTATCGTCTACTGCTTATCTCTGTGTTTTTCCTTACTAGCTCATCCCATGATTACAATTCACATTCTTTCTGTGATAGGCCTCACATCTTAATTACTTACTGGGATTACAACTCATTTGAGGAGTTTCTGCTTTTAATGATCCCAGTTTCTCTGTTTACTACTACATCTATCTCTATAGGCCAGAACTTTTCCTCATTTTCTTTGCTTACTTACAGGGGCATTTTACAGTCCCTCATTTCAATACTGATAGGCCTAACATGTGTGTCTCATACTGGCATCAAAGTGCTATCACCACTGACTATTGCTGAGTTTTGGTGGGATGTTAGCTATTCTCACAATTTTACTCACTAGAGATATATTGTACCACTTACCTCATATAAAAATTGCACCTGGCCCTTTCTAAATACATAAGCTAGCATATGGGGATCTCTCTATCCCTCGGTCAAGGCTACTGTTTGCTAGGTAATAGTTCATTTGGCTCTAACTCTGGAAAGCTAATTTCTTGCTTTTCTCATCCTATACACTATGCTCATCTCTAAAGAAAGCTAGTCAGTGGTCTAACTGTCTGAGTAAAGCCTTTATATTTCTATGGCAATGGTCTACCAGACTCAGGAGATCTCTAGTCTTTGAGACAAAAGCTAACCGAAAACTATACTCGTCTCTAAGATTAACTACTCTGTAAAAAATTATCTCAGGTCATCATCTCACCAGAGAACTATCATGCTATGGCTAGAGCTCTTTGTAACTCTATGGGATCTACTATGATCCCTAAGTCTACTGCGACCTCTCAGAGCCTTACTAGGGTCTACTGCGACCTGTTATGCTATGCTAGGATCTACTGCAATCTGTCTCTGAGAGACGTCAAAGCCTAAGATTACTGTATTTAATAGTAAAATATATGCTCACCAAGTCCAGTTACCATTGCTCATAATAGCTAAGGCTAAACTCAGAAGTATATCATGCTCTTCGTGCGAAGTGGGTTCTGTATCATCTGATTCTCTAGGATCCTATCATACTGATACTAGAGAGCATTTTAATTTTCAAGCATCGGTCCTCATAGGATCCTCAAATTCCCACTTCAGCCCCTTTTTGCTTGGGCTTTCTTTTCTTACTCTATTGACTTACTTACTTTATATGTACTTATTCTAACCTTCCTCTAATATCTTGTAATTTCTAACTATGTCCACGTTCTGCTTTTAAGTACCTTGGCACTAGGGCATCTTATACTCTAAGTATGGTTAACATCTATGGCAGGAAAGAGGCTATACTCTGGTCCCTTTTCATTTCGTTTACATATACTATAAGGGACTTAGGCTATACATACTGAATCTAAACATTCTCTATTGGGGATTCCTCTCTGCATGCTTTTCTTAACATTATGATATTACTGGAATCCCTTTAACTTTCTTTTCGGGTTCATCTCATTCTTTCATTAACTAGAATACCTTTTGATTATCGGGACACTTTGGTGATTAATGTTATCGTTTGCTATGCACTCCAGTCACATTATTATTAGGTTGATTAGGCGTAATATCATGTAACCATTGTTGTAAGCAAACCATAACATCAAACACTAATGCATAGGCACCTCATGATTGAGCTCAAAGCCACTATCGCCTGTATATTGCAAGTTTCCCAATAATCTAAAGTATTCTTCTCTTACTTTTCTCTATCTACCCTATTCTCGTAGAGTGCTCGGGGAAAGTAGAATTCTTCCTCTACTACATCCCGAGATCTCTCTGCATTGCCCGACTATTGTTACTTCGAGCATTTTCATGCTAAAAGGGCATCTATGCCAAAGACAAGTATGTATTCTTAAGTACTCAAGCACATTAACTGAATATCTATTCTCAATCTAATATGTCCTCGGCTTGAACACTGACTAATTTCTCTTTTTACCCTTCTTATCCTCTTACTTAGGTAAAAGGATGTTCCACTACTGGCTATCTCTATTGCCAGTTTGGATTTCTTTATGCTTAAGAGTACCTATATTTTCCCAGGGTCCCTCTACTTATTCACTCTCTATAACATCAAGGGGCTCTACTTTTCACTCATACTCTTACTCTACTCTTAGCTAGACCATCCCTTGGTAAGAAGGATTCTATTTTGTATAATCCCTAGGAATTTCATTATATGGCACTCTCGGCTTACACTTTTTCTCTACATAATAAGAGGCTCGCCTTCTTAGGTGATCTTTAACTCCCTCGAGCTTCTCTAAGGGTACTAAAGCACTATCTGTCTATTTCAGCTTATTTTTACGTTCAGATCAGAGCTAGGCTTTCTCTCTGTTCAATCTCTTTAGCCTCATCCCCAAGAGCACAGTATACTATTTCTAGGGTTCTACTAATCCAATCCATAACATGTACTCTCAATGTCTGGAATCTACCTCACTAAAAGCTTATGCTCTACTAGGTGCTCTAATCACTTACATGCCTTAACCCCATATCATTCTCATAATAGCGGGCTCATCTAACTAACTATCAAACTCCTATCTATTTATCTCTCTGGGCTTAGTCTACTCATTTGGTCATTACTAAAGCGAGGGTATCTTTTTTGTAACTAGTTTCTCAATTCTTCCTCACTTCCCTTATCACTATACTTTATGACTCAAGGGGGTCTATCTAGGGGAATTTAGTAACCACTACTAAGTGGTTTCTTCAACATTAAAATGTCTCATCTTTTCTTTCTCGATCCAGGGAGAACTTTTATCAAGGCTTTTATTCATATATCTCACCTGGAACGATGCTACTGGTTATCTCCTCCAAGCTTTAACTTATGCTCAGCCTAGGCTAGCCTCTTCATCGGACCTGTAGCTTACTAACTATCTTCATTCTTTTTTGAGCCTCTGTTACTGGGCTACTCATACTTATCTCTAGGTATTACCTATAAGGTACATCTTTCTAGGCCACTCGTTATATGCCTCACTACTGGTAGTCTTATCTTACATTATTTCAAAGCTACACTAACATTCTATCATTTAGTGTCTCACAGGGTAGCATCCTAAGTTGGAGTCAATGCCTTAAAGCAATTCTCAACAACCTTACTATCCCTGTGTCTTACTTTCTCTTTGTTGAGCTCTTTTCTCAATCTCATTTGCTAAGCCCACGGATTTCTTACTAATCTTCCATAACTACTCACTACTCTTTTCTCTACTTATACTAGGGGTTCCTGCTTCCGACAAATCATCTGATGCCTTATCAGTTTACTCCTCAAGTTGGCCTGAATATGACTAACAAGGCATTTCATACTGCCATCTGTTGCAGATAATATATCATTTGCTACGGCTAATTAGCCTCCTTGTGTCTTACTTTCTCTTTGTTGAGCTTTTTTCTCAATCTCATTTGCTAGGCCTACGAATTTCTTACTAATCTTCCATAACTACTCACTACTCTTTTCTCTACTTATACTAGGGGTTCCTGCTTCCTACAAATCATCTGACGCCTTATCAGTTTATTCCTCAAGTTAGCCTGAATATGACTAACAAGGCATTTCATATTGCCATCTGTTGCAGATAATATATCATTTGCTACAGCTAATTAGCCTCGAGTTTATCCTAGTTTTCTTGTCTGAGTATTGGCCACGGCTAATTTCTTAATTGGCCGCAGCGAGGAACACTTTGGATTGCCTCCTTGCTTCATGAACTAATTAGCTGTGGCTGAACAATGAATTAGCCGTGGCTAATGGCTTCTGATTGGCTTACTTTTTTAAGGATTGGATTTTCATCTTTAGTTATCAACCCCAGCCTCATTGCCTCTATATCTAGCCTATCATCAAGCTAAAGGGTTCTACCTCTTACTTCATTCATACATAACCTCCTATCATCTCAGGACTATCGGGCTCTAAGGTGTAGCTTGTAACTTAAACCTCTGGCCTGAGGGAATTAGCCTTTTGGGCTTTGAAACTTATCTAGACATTTGGGTGTTGTGGCTAGGGGATAACTTTCTTCTCATTTCCCCTTTAAACTAGTCTTGTGCAGCCGCAGTCTCATCTCATACTGCACTATGTGAGACATCTCGCAATGATCTGAGTATAACTACCAGGAAGCATTTGGCCATACATACTCTCTCTAGCAAGCCTCTTCCTATCAACGAAATCATTTCTCATCGTTTATATCTATGGCTTGCCACTGATCCTAACAAGCTATCACATCTTATCAAGCTTTAGTCGTTAGATCCTTTATCTTTTCTTAACTCTGCTTAAACAACTTTAGTGGCCACTCTTTATTAGTGTCCACTAGCTACGCTAAGACCATCATACAACTTATTCATCATGAACAAAGCCATAAACTATCTTCACACACCCAAAATGTCTCATATAAGGCTCTACCTATTCATTTAAGCCTATACATAGCCCTATTGGAACATCCTCAAGTCAAATCGAATCCAAGAGAGCCTGAAACTTTACTCTGATATCAATAAATGTAACACCATAACTTCTAGCTCATTTCATGCTAGCATAAAAGTAATAAATATTTTTACATTGTGTTGAGTATGAAAATTCCATTCGATGTCACGTGAACTATGTGAGCTCATATATCACATCCTCATATTTAATTACATGAATACAACTTATTTGCATCACGAAAAGTGGCCTACAACTCATGGAACTCCAAGGAAAGCATGAAATATACATATTCATTTTCAGCCAGATTTTGCTCATTTCTATCACAAACTTTGGAAAATCATAACTAATTCTAGAAAAATCAAAATCATGCATTCTTGGCCATTATGGAAAGCTACACATGTATACTTAATACTAAATATATTTCTAGACCATAACATCCAACACAGAGGATGTTTGACATTCAAAAATGTCCAGAGGTTAGGCTGTCTACTGGTGCTGTCACAGAATTTTGCAGCAAATTTCAAAAATGTCTAATTAATTTTAAAAAAATCCAATCCATGTAAATGATACCAATTCAGACTAGATTAGGCATGTCGAGGCATCAAAAACTAATCAAACAGTACCTAAGTCAATTAGAGTTCCTGATATCGGACAAAATATTTAAAAATTCATATCTCCCTCTCTAGACATCCATATGATGTGCTTCTAGTTGGAACACGTCACTGTGAATGTCTAGTTTCTTTGTATAACATTTCATGGTAATTGGACATCATTTGAGCCCTGTGTGATACATTTCATTTTCCAACTTCAAAAATTCATCAAATATTCTATAGACCTCCAAAAATTCTATTCTTTATCTTCCTAAAAATATCCCAACAAACTCTAATTTCATGCTAAATATCAGATCAAGAAGAGCTCATTTGGACAAAAAATGACATAGGGTTTAAATTGGTAAATTTTTGCTCCATATGGGATACCAAAATGTCCAAATGGCTTCCTTAGGGTTTGGCACCTCTTGGGCAAGTCTAAAAGCATAATTAGGATTTGTGTAAGCTGCCCAAATGGTTCCAACCTTCATGCATCTCATTTTGGCCATCTCACCCACACTTATACACAATTTCATAAACTCATTCAAGAAGCCACATTGTCTATACAAACTCAATTGGCATTCTAGTGGTCACATAATACATTCTCCCATTTAAAAATAACATATTATCATAATTACATATGTTCCAAAGGTCATAGACCATATACAACAATAATTTACATTATGGCTTTAAAAAGTAAAAACTATGCATATTGGTATCAACCTATTTCCTTCATGGTGGTTTGCTTCCATTACCTTGTCCACTTGGTCCACCTAGCATGATAGATCATTGGAGAGGAAGGGATGGGATTCAAAGAATCCTAATAGCTCATCTCCCATTTAATCATACATAATGGATGAAAACAAGTCTTACAAATGCATGCATGGCATGTGGACATTTGCAATCATTCAAGGAACATTCATAGCATTTGAAAAAGTTACACATAGCATACAAAGGCTTGCCAAGTAAGTGGATTGGCCTCACCCAATTTCTTGTGGATGTTGGACTTGCCTTACCCATTCTTTAAGAGATTCTTAGACTCAACCATGCTCTAGGGAGTCTATTTCACTTTTGGGAGACTCTTTACTTTGTCTTAACCAATCTTAAGGGTTCTTGGCTCATCCTCACCATGGTTAAGGGTTCTTGGCCTCACCATATTCAAGCAAACCTAAACAAACATCATTTAGAAACATAATATATCATCATGAAACCATGGCATATGAAATCATGCTAGCATACTTTTCATGGCTTGAAAATACACATACACATATTCTAAGACAAGCTAAGCACACATCCATGCATAAGAGAAGGTGGAGAGAGCTACCTTGGACACAATTACAAACTTTTTCCCTTGAATCTCCCTTCCTTGCTTCGGCCACACACACATGAAAGTGTGGGGAAGGTTTCTCTTTGCCTAAACACAATTTATGGAAGCTAATTAGGTTCATGAAACAAATTCTAAGGCCACACACTTGCTTAGACACTAGTTTGATCTATAAACTTCATTATAGTTCTATAATTGCACCTAATAAAGCAATAACCCTCAATAAATTCTAGGCTTCATTCTATCCTTTCAAATATGATTCTTGACTCCTTGTAAGGCTCTTGGAGTCATCACACAATCAAAACCAAGAGCCTAGCTATATGTTTCTTGTTTAGGTCATATTATGGAGCATAAGGCACCATCTCACTTTCTATGCTTCTAACATTTTTCCCAAGGCTTCCTTTCATATTAATTCATTAGATAGGACTAAAAAATGGGCTTAGAAAAATTTAAAACTCTCCCTAACTATGCTATATCCCTTAGGCTGAGACAATGCATGATTTTGGTCTCCTTGGACTTTGCTTGGTTGTCTTGAAGGAGGAAGCACATGGGGAGACTTCTAGAGATCTTAGGAACTCATTTAAACTCTTATTTAGGCCTAGGAATCATTGTACAAAATCAGATTTTACATGGTACAGTTGAAACCCTAGAAATTGCATCTTAAAATATAATGGCTTTTTGTTAATTCCCTTTGCATATTCTTAATCTCCACATGCTTTTTCCTTAGAATCACCCTTGGTTCTGCCTAAATATCAAATCCTCTTAGGTCTTCTCAAGTGGGGCGAAAAGGTGGAGAAGGGTAGCAAGAGGTATCAACCATGGAAGAAAAAATTACCTTGTTTTCTTGCTTTTTCTCACTTGAATCTTATGTTCTTTGAGCTCCTCTCTTCAAATCTAAATTTTCCCCTCAATTTCTCCCTTATAACAGATTTATAAACTTCATTATAATCATAGGAAACAAAGAGGAATGAAGGAGAAGAGGTTTGGAAGGGCGAAAGCATAAAAAACTACTAAATTACCTTACCTTTTAGCTTGAATTTATCCTCCTTTTCTTCTTCCTCTTGTGAGCCTCATTCCCTAGGGTTTTCTCTGGTTTTTGGGCAGAAACATATGAAGTTACATGGGGTGAGAGTGGGGTGCCACTTCTATATATAAGGGAGGAAGAAGAACTTTTCAAAAATTTCCATTTTGCCCTTCGTTCTTAACTTTTTTGTTTCTAATTTTTTTAGCTCTTTTTTTAGAACTATCTTTTCCATTATGAAATTTGGCTTTCCAATTTATTAAAATGCCTTTGGAATCACTCAAATCGGAGCTAAAACCTTCTAGAACGAATATGTCAAAGTTTGGGTGCACTGACGTTGGAAAACATCCACCAGAAGGGATTTAATTGTCCAGGGGCTTTCCATGGTTTTTAGGGCCTCTGAGAACCCTGGAGAACTCAAAACTTTCATTAAAAAACTCTTTTGTGTGAATTCCAAAATTTGCTCAAAATTACAAAAATGCCATTACGTTTCGTAAGTTTTCTATCAAATTTTGTTTCTTCATTCTAGCTCTGTTTTTCTTTCCGTCTGAGCCTGAGATTCTCATTTTTAGGAGTCTAGAATGCTTCTCAAATTTTTTGGAACATTAAATACATTATTTCGAGGGACTTGCTTTTGTATCTGGTGAATTTTTTTCATTTACAAAAAAATCGTACGATACGTTTCTCGTATTTTCTCTCATTTTTAGAGAATTAGATGTTACACTTACTTTCTCCCATATCTTCATTATGGTTCCATACAAGACTTAATGAAACAACTTCTAGAATTCATGCTCTTAGCTCCATTTTCTCCTTCTATCTTGGTCTCTTGACTCTATATAGACTCTTTGAAGTCATCACAAATTCATTCCCAAGAGCCTAAATACAAGTTGCTTCTTTAAGTTCCATTATGAAGCCTACACCTCCATCTTACATTCTAAGATTTCTAAATTTTTTCTGAGGCTTCCTTTGATGTTCTTCTATCATATCTAGTCCCATTTTAGGCTTAGAACAAATTAAAACATTCCCTAGGTTCTCCTTCTTATCTAGGTCGAGACACACACACTATTGTGCACCCATAGAGTTTATTTTGTTTTCTTGAAGGAAGAGACACTTGGGAGGCTCTCTAGATGTCTTAAGAACTCATACATACTCTTAGATAGCTTAAATTATCACTTGGAAGCTTCTTACATGTCAAGGTGCAAGTGAATCCCTAGCTTTACTAACTTGTATTTCCATGCTTCTTACTCAATTACAATGGCATATTCTTACTTCTCACACTCAAGAACCCTTAATCCTACCTTGGTTTGGATAAAATTCTTCCCCTAAAGAATGGGCTCTATGTTGGTCAAAACATCCCAAGGAAAGAAGACAAAGAAATGCGAGGAAGACAATGGAAGCTACCTTAGTTCTAGGCTTGTTTCAAGAGCTCTTTCACTTGGCATAATCCTCTCATTCAATTTCAAACTTCCCCCTCTGAGCAAGACTCAAAATAGATCCAAATTATATACTAAGACCATAGGAAGAATGTGATGACCCTAAATTCTAATATCGGTGATTATAGCTAAATACACAATTAATAAATAATGATCAAGGTTTGGAGTCGTTACAATTAATTACATTAAGAAAATATAGGGGAAATTTAAACCTTGATACTACTAGGATCATCAACTAACAACCATAACGGGAACATGCATAAAAGGGTTCGTACCATCATTAAAGGTTTAGGATTCATCCATTAATCAATTTCAACCCACAAAAACATCCCACCAATGTACTCATACTATTCCCTAACATTAGCCTTACTGAAATTAAGGTTTCTAGGTCAAATATAGGAGTTTGGGGACCTGTGCCGCGATCTGGAACCTTTTCGCCACGGCTAAGTTAGGTTCTGGGACTCGAAAACCAAGTTTTTAACCTTGCGCCGCGGCCCAGACCTTTTGTGCAGCAGCCAAGTTGCTCTCGGGAATTTTCCTAACTTTTGCTGCGGCGAGTTGGATCTGCGCCGCGGCCAACCTATGTGGCGCCGCGGCGAGTTTTGCTACTGTAACCTCCCTAATTAATTTCCTCGACTCACGTCGCGGCGAGGTTACATTCTGTCACCCTCTTGGGTGATTTTTTCACTCTGCGCCACGGTGTCCCTCGCCACTGTCACTCCCTAGGCCACGGCGAAGCCTTCCTGGCCGCGGTGTGACTCCCTTCTGTAGCTGTTTTCCCTATATTTTGCCCCCTACACTTCATTTCTCTTCTTAGGGACACTCTAAGGTCACTTCCCCTCATTTTATATGGCTCTAATGGCATTTATCTACCTTATTTACTTAGCTATGCTTCCATTACCAACTCAAAACTTATATGCCCATTTCTTTCCTCTAATTACCTTCTATCAGCAAGTTTATAAAGTAACAACAACATATTATACATGAACTACCAACAGCTATCCTATAATACTCAATAAATGGGGGTTCCATACATTAGGGGTTCATATCAATATCTCAACAGTTACATTTCCATTAATAAGTAATATTATAGGTCAGCATCAATTACAGCAGAAATCATGAGTCCATACAACAATTACTAAATTAGGATGGGGTCTAACCCCTCAATACATACATCCTCAATAAATCAAATGTGCAAGCCTACACTTGGCAATACAGATACATGATGATGCTATAGAAGACTTAACAAAATTAGCATCTACCCTATTACACTCAGACCAAGTGTAGCCTCCCCACACTAGGCCTCAGCTCATGGATGTTCATCCACTTGCTTGCCCTTATCCTTACCCGAGGAACCTTTAACTGAAATTGTAATCCCATAAAACAGGGTGAGATACACATCTCAGTAACCAAGGCAATTCCATCATATAATCCAGTTTAATTAACATATATGCATGAATCAAAATCCATATCAGAATCATATCAGTCATTTCAGCAAATGAAATAATTAGGCTATCATGATTACTATCCCATACTAGCAATCATATTTAAACATGTTAAAGGCCATTAACACCGGGAGAGGCCCGTCCACGGCACCGACTCCCCGTTGAGCACAACTAGGGCCCAGTGCATCTGGGGTTTGATCATAACCCAGTACCCGATCAAAGCACATGCACGGGTGGTAGCTGCACCACAGCTCCACCATGGACTCACAAGGTCCAATCATAATACAACAGATAGCCAATCAATTCATTCAACATTTCAAATCATTCATATATAGAAAATATGAAATTAAAATAGATACATGCATGGAATTAATGTAAACCCCGGTTACCTTACTTGTAGACGAATTCGCAATAGCCACCACAAATCCAAATTCGGATTCAAGTATCTCCCACCAGAATTCTCAATGTTTCACCCAAAATCCTAAGCAAATTCGTACCAAATTAATACCCATAATATAAATAAGCTATGGGGCTCTCAAACCATCAAAGAAAGCATCAAAATGAGGGGTTTAAACTCACCTAATGTCAGCCCTAGCCTCAACCTACGAATTTCATCAAGAAAACCCCAAATAACCACATTTCAGATTTTGGGTAAGGTGAAAATCCTCCAAATGAAAAACTAATCAGACCAAATTAAAGAGAAAGATGAGGGGGTTAAGTTGTATAACTATTACCTTGGCTAAATCTTGCTCTAAGTGTGTGAAAATGCAGAATTCTTGCCCCCAACCCTAGCCTCCTTCTCAACCTCCGAATTTTCTTTGTGTTTCAGCAAATGGGGGGAAAGTGGCTGAAGCATTAGGGTTTTATGTGGGTTTAAGTTGGGTCAAGGGGCTGGGTCATGGGTTGCTCCAAGTCCAAATCCAATTGGGTTTCAGATTTTGCTTATTGGGCCAGTTTTCAATTGTTGGGCTGCAGAATTTCATTGGGCCAGTTTTATACATTGGGTTGTTGAAGTTTAATGGGTTTTAGGCCTAATTTGAAGGGCTCAAGGGTTTAGGTCTGCACAAGGGTGATTGGGCCACTTATAAGGGTTTATACAAGGTGGATCTTAGGCCTCCATCACATTAAATTGGGTTGGGTCTGCACCTAGCTCATTGGGCCTCCATTAGCCTCTCATCATGTTTCATTAATTTAAGCCTAGATGCAATTTCTATCCTAAGTAAATTCTCAAACCCATATTAATAATTTATCCCTCCAAAACTTCTATTCACTAACGTGCCCAATTATCCTCTATTAATTATTCTTAATTACTCTAAATCCATAATTAACACCTTAATTAATTTTGGGGTGTTACAAAGAAGGAGGAGAAGGAGAGGAACAACATTAGTGAAGGAAGAACCACGAAAATCTAAGGTTTTCTTACCTTTTTTCCAAAGCTTTTTCTTCATCCTTTGCTCCCATCTTGTGCACCTCACTCAACTAATCTCTCTTCTGGTTTAGGATAAAAACAAGGTCGACTAAATGGAAAGGAGAAGGAGGGCGTGACATATAAGGAGCTAAATCACTAAAATGGCTTTTAAAAAATTTCCATTTTGTTCCATTTTCTTGGCTTTTTCATTTTAGGCTCATTTCAACTCCTTTTTACGAACCATCTTTTTCATTGTAAAATTTAGGTTCTCTAACTTATAAAATGCCTTTGTAATCACATAATTTGATTTAAAACTTTTTTGAATGAAAAGGTCAAAGTTTAGGTCAACTATTCTTTTAAAACATAAACTAGAGGGGTTTTAACTATTCTAAGGGTTCATATAGTTTTTTAGAGTCTCTGAAAACCTTAGGAAATCCTTTTTTTCATTTAAAAATCTCTCCTTTGAGTTTTCTAAAAAATACTCAAAATTACAAAAATGCCACTATATCTTTGTTAAATGTCATCTGGTCATTTTAGGTCCATTTTCAAGGTACCTCTAGTCTTAGATCCCCACTATTTGAGGTCTATATTATTACTCAAATTTTATTAAACCTTAAATCATTCTATTTGAGGGACTTCCTTTTATATCTGATGAGTTTCATATGTTTATAAAGAAACTAGACATTACGTTTCTCGCGTTTATGGAGGAACCGGATGTTAAGTCTCTAATATACCACCTCTAATTTGGCTAAATTACATAAGAAGAGAAGGAGAAAGATGGAGCAAGAGAGACCATTTGTGTATACCTTATTTGGAAGCTTTTCAAGTGCTCTTTCTTGTGCTTCAAAACTTCTTTTCAATCTATCCTTCTCCTCTACTCAACCAGTCCTAAAACATGCCTAAACAAACCATTAAGACTATGGGAGAAGAGAGGAGAAAGAGGAGAAGAGGTTTAATAAAGAAAAGAGCATGAAAAAGTAACCAAATCTTATCCTTTTCAAGCTTTTTCTTCCTCCCTTGGCTCTCCCCTTTGGTGTGCCTCTTAAGACTCTTATAGAATCTATTTGGACTAGAAGCAAGTCAATGGTGAGGGTTGGAGAAGATGGGGATGTGATTTAATAAGCCTAGGGTCCATTTGCAACATTTTCCAAAATTACAATTTAGTCCCTCATTTTGGTTCTTTCTATTTGGGCTCATTTCAACTCCTTTTTTAGAACTGTCTTTTCCATAATAAAATTTAGATCCTATAATTCATAAAATGCATTTGGTTTCACCCAAATTGAATTTAAAACATTTCTGAACAAATCAATCAAAGTTTGAGTCAACCAACACTCTAAAACATAAATCGAAAGGGTTTGAACCATTCTAGGGATTTCTATAGTTTTTAGGGCCTCTGAGAACCCCAAGAAACTCAATTTTTCCATTTAAAAATCCTTCCTTTGAGTTTTCTAAAATATACCTAAATTTACGAAAATGCCACTACATGTTCATCAATTTTTTGTTCAACTATTCTAACTCCGTTTTTAAGGCACCTTTAGCCTTATATTCTCATTATTTGATGTTTAGATCATTGCTCTAATTTTGTTTGGCCTCAACTCTTCCCATTTAGGGGACTTCTTTTTATAACTGATTAGTTTCTGGCTGTTTACGGAGCAACCGGGTATTACATTTTTGGTTTAGTCCCCCTCTCTTTTAAAGACTTTTAGCCTAGTCTCACCCATTTCTAAGGGACTTTTAGCTTCACCTCACCCATTACAAAGGGCCTTTTGGCACAATCTCACCCATCAATAGCCAATTCAATCCAAATGTAAATGAATGTTATGTAATTGTATATGATCATCAACAATCAATAATACACATCATTTGCAAACAATATATACAAGTAATCCAAGGCACTCAAGCAAACTAACCATATATATAGAAGAATGGAATAAAAGCTACCTTGACATAATGTTCCAATTTGTTCCCCTTGGTTTCTCTTCTATTGTTCTAAGGCCTACACCCAGACTTGAATGAAAATTTACTTGTTTGGCCTAGACACATAAAATCAACAATGAAACTATGCTTACATTCATATTAGCCTTATACATATCAACTAGGGTTAATGAAGCACAAAATCAATAATAGAACCATGCTTACACTCATTTTAGTCTTATACATATCAACTAGGGTTTTAGGTGCACATATAGCCTATTTGAATGCCTTAGGAAGCAACTCTTATAATTTAACTTCTTGGCTTTAAAATCGTTTAATATGAGTTATTTGACCCTAATAGATTTCATTAGAGCCTTTATATGCTTGATTTAAGAAGCTTAGCACCAAATTACTTTTTTAGGCCTAATTGAACCCTAAAAAGTTACCTTTCAAAATAAGGCTTCTAAATTCATTCCAATGGTTTCATTAGTGTCTATAATTCATATATGGACAACTTATAACCTTAGAATCATTGAGAGAACTTCCTAGTACCTTCACCTTTGCTTGGCCAAGATATGTACTAAGAAGAGGTTCCATGGAGTTTTTGTTCTACTCTTAGGAAATTTAACATGTCCTTATCTCTTTTCTAATTTGAATATGGTCTTGCATAACTTGAAATTTCATCGTATGGTTCTAAAACTTTCAAGGTGCAAACAAAACCCTATGCCTACTTTGTATTTTAAGCTTCTTAATTGATTCTTTTTGCATTATTTTAAACTCCATGGTTCAAAACCCCTATTCTTATCATGTTTCAGCTGAAATCAAATTCCCTTTATGTTCTTCATATCAATGTTGAACCAATAAGGAAAGGAATTCCAAAGGAAAAGCAAGTTTCCTATCCTATTTTGTATATCATTTGAAAGTGATTCAAATAGAGATTCTTATAGTGTAATTAGTTTCCTTTAAGGAGATTCTCCCTCCATGGATTCAACCACAAAATTTTCTTTTTAAGGAAACAAAACCATAGAAAGAAAGAGAAGAAAGAGTAGAAAAACTTTTACAATGGCATTATAGGCAAATTCTCCTTACTTGCTTAATTTTGGATGGCTTCTTTCTCCCTTCTCCTTCCTCTCTTTTCCACATCTCCTTGGTTTTGTTTGAGGTAGAAGAAAGTTAGTTGTGGCATTGAGGAAGAGTTGGCATGCTTATAAAAAGAGGGATGGATGATTTTATAACAATTTTAAGAATTCCTATTATGTCCCATATTTTCAATTCCTCTGTTTGAACACATTTTAGATCTTTTTTTAGAATCATCTTTTTCATCATAAAACTGAGACTCTCTAGTTTATTGAAATTATTTACTTTAAAATTTTTAGAACAATCCAGAATGGCTTGGTTAAAGTTTTAGTTCATTGATATCCTAATTCATACACTAAAAGGGTATTAGCCATTCTAGTGATTCTTATGGTTTTAAAGGCCTCTAAAATCTTTAGTAAGATCAATTTTATCATTTAAAACTCCTTCTTTTAAGTTTCTAAAATCTTTTTTGAAATTAAGATTTGCCAATGCAATTTCAGTTTACTCTGTTTAGTTGTTTTAGCTCTAGTTTTAAGCTATTCATGGTTTCTTAACCCCATTTCTAAATGCTCTAACTAACATTCTACCCTTAATTTACCTCAATTCATTTTACTCTAGAGTCCTTTTTCATTAATATATAGTTTTACCTCAATTTCTTTTTAGTTGTAATTGCCTTTCTCCTACCTTGTGACTCCATTTTGAATTATTCATTCCACTCTTTAGGGAGTGTTTTAATAACCAAATTATAAGATGTTACAAATATAACAAGAATAAGCCAAAAAAGTTCTCTAGTTTATACAACTAAACCATTATATGAGATTTTGATCAATAGTTATTTTCTAGTGGGAATATAAATTCTCATTATTTTTCCATAATGTGTTTAGCCATGAATACACTCATTAAAGTCAAGTGGATATGGGTAGATATTCTAATAGTTGGTTTAGTTCAAGTGATCTACATTGTTAGGATGGCTGTAGCTTATGAAGGAGGGAAAGATTTACACTTCATTTAGGAATTTGTACTAATTATGATTTTATGTCAGAATTAATTTCCATTGTTTGTTTGTAAACAATATTGTGAAACGTTCCCATTTATTCCAACTATATTATATCAATATAGTATTATTCAATGAAGTTTGAAATTATTCATTTATGATATGTGAAAACAATGATCAACAAATAAAGAAAAAAAATTTGTATAGCCATAATTAGAATAACTTTTGTCATTAAGATTTTGTAAGATTTTTGTTGAAAGTTCAATAGCAACAAAATAAGTAAAATAATTACAACATATTAGGAAATTAGTGAATAACAAAGAGATGTTATAGTATGTGGTAGAAATTTAAGAGAAAATGAAGTAGCCATTAAAGAGAAATTACATACTTTTAAGCAAAGTGAAAACATGATCAAATAGCCCACCTTTGGAGGTTGGCTTTCACTTTATAGATCACCATGGAATGTTTGTTGAACAAGCTTTTGAAAGCCACTAATTTTGTCCAAATCAAATGAAAAATGAAAGATATATGGTTTCATGAAGTTAGGCAGTCAAATATGAAAATCTAGCTTACTTGATCAATAACCCAACTTTGAAGGCCGACCATTCTCTCCTCAAGCCTCCATTGCATGTTAGCCTTACGACTTTGAAAAGCTCATTTTGCAAGTGTAACATCATGAAAATATTTAATATGGATTATAAAGGAAAAATAGTTAAATTGGGAATTACTAAGGGAAAAGAATTAAATTAAGAATTATTATGGAAAATAAATTTATTCACAGATTTTAATTAATTAATTGAAAAATTAATATATGACCCTAAGAAAATTAATTAAAGCTTATTTTTTCCTAAGATTTAGCTTAAAACTTGTTATAAAGGCCTAAAACGGAAAATAAGCTAAAGCTCATTAAGAAAAAAAGGAGCCCACGACCTAAAGCACAATTTAGCCCATGACCCAACTCGCTTAAATGTTATCCAAACCTAGGTCTCTCCCTTACTCAGTAGAGTGCACACACACAGCCAAAGGAGATAGAAGTTAGGGTCATTGGCTTTAGTGTAACGTCCCACATCAGTTGGAAGCGGCCTGTGCTGAGCACTTATAAGTGGGAGCGAAGCTCTCCCCATAAAGATGCGCGTTTTGGGCTAAAATTAGAGTAAGCCCAAGGCGACAAAACCCCTCCCTTCTCGGGTGAAATGAGAGTAGCCTGACGGGGGGCGTAGGGGACAATACGTCTGGCGGCTCTGTAAGTTGTTTGGTATCAGAGCAATCCTGGCCCATGTGCGACCTGAGGACGGGTCGGCCCCAAGGGGGTAGATTGTAACGTCCCACATCAGCTAGAAGAGGCCTGTGCTGAGCGCTTATAAGTGGGAGCGAAGCTCTCCCCACAAAGACGCGTATTTTGGGTTGAAATTTGAGTAAGCCCAAGGTGACAAAACCCCTCCCTTCCCGGGTGAAATGAGAGTAGCCTGATGGGGGATGTAGGGGACAATATGTCTGGCGGCTCTGTAAGTTGTTATATTGTCCCCATTTACGGCACCCTGTGGTTTCCACGTGGCTGGGATTTTGTTCCTCGGGCACCTCAATCGGTCACACCCGAAAACGCGTCGCTAGAGTAGCACAGCGAAAGCTCACTCCCCCCATGATATTGTCCCCAGTCTCGCCCCCATCGGTTACTCTCATTTCACCGGCAAGGGTGGGGTTTTGTCTTAAGCCGATCCACCATTCAGGGATCCGTGCTCAAGCGTGTCGCTGGTGGGGAGAGCTTTGCTCCCACTTATAAGGCCTTAGCCTAAGGTCTTCCTACCCGATGTGAGACATTACATTCCACCCCCTTGGGGCCAACCCGTCCTCGGGTTGCACATGCGGCCAGGCCGGCTCTGATACCAATACCCCACAGAGCCTCCAGCAATATTGTCCCTATTTACAGCACCCCGTGGTTTCCACGTGGCTGGGGTTTTGTTCCTCGGGCACCTCAATCGGTCACACCCGAAAACGCGTCGCTGGTGGGGAGAGCTTTGCTCCCACTTATAAGGCCTTAGCCCAGGGTCTTCCTACCCGATGTGGGACATTACATTTAGAGCTCTTATCTAGTGGAGATAAGGCATTTTTGGCTCAGGTGAATGTTAGGAAAAATGACTTCCTCCTTCTCCTCTTTCTTCTAAACCAAGCATGTTATGATTTGGTAGTGGTTTATTAAACCCTAAGTTATTGGATTAGTGATTTTTGGAGTGTTCCTAGTGAAAAAGATAAAGTAGAAGCTTAAGCACACATTGGGTATATATTTTCTCTTGATTTGTGATGTAAATTTGCCTAAAATTCATCTTAAGGATTGATTTCTGTGTGGCTAGCTCTTTATCTACGAAAATGTAAAGACCCATTATGAAAGCTTGGAATATTGAGCTCATTAGGAGCTTAGGAAAGGTAAAATTATATGATTTATGGTGTTTTTGGTTATTAGAATAGAGGGTACCTTTGGATTAATGGGTATATACTTGTTGTTTATGGTTATTCTATGAAACAACCCTAACTCTTAATGAAACTAATTAAGCCTAATTATACTCTTAATCACTATTACTTAAGGTCTAATGCCGATAATAGTTTGTTAATGGATGAAAATATAAGGAAATTTGAACCTTTTAATCATCAATAATCACTATTCAGATAAACAAAAAGATTTATATTTATATAAAATTTAATTTCTTATTTAATACTTCATCTCATTCATAAGTAATTCTAAAAAGCATAAAACTACTATATATTGGTTTACAATTCATTACTTATCATTAACATAGTGATGACTAGGATTAATAGCTAAAATAAGGGTTTAGGGACTTAGGTTGTAACTTGGAAAGGTTTGGCCATGGCCAAGTTAACCTCTAAAACCTTTAAAAGTATAAATACACACCTATGCTATGACTTCAGTGCTCCCTACCATGACTTAACCCGGTTCTGGAACTCTAAGAACTAAAAACTTAAACCTGCACTACAACTTAAATGTCTCATGTTGTGACTTAGCTTGAATCTAGCTTTATCCCCTTAGAAAAACCTAATCCTTATTGTGGCCCAAACCACCCACACCGCAGTGAGGTGCCCTTTTAGGCCACGCTACCTAGAAAAACCTGAGTCTCATTATGACAAGCTTGCTTAGCACTATGGTGAGATTGCATATTGGAATAACTCTTGCTATTTTTTCTTTTTTTGATTTGTGCCATAATGAAACCCACTGCGTCACAATGTGTTTGGTTCTATAACACCCTGGATGAGTTTTGGCCACAACTCAAGTGGTTTTGCCCATGACTCTACTCTCTATTGTCACTCCAGTCCAAGGCACATGAGCTAACTCATCTATAACCCTCCAATTTTCATCCTAAGACCTTTTTACTACTAAAATACTAAGCTTTTAAGACTTATACTCATCATAACTTCCAAACAAGTGGCCTCATGAAATCCATAAAGTCCAAAACTAACTAAACCAATATAATTTCATATTATATCAGTACCCACATCATTAAGACAGTATAAGCACTTAAGACACTATAAGTGGCAAACAAAAAATGTGCATTTCACTACGTATTGGCCTCAAACTACGCTGAGCAAGTTCCAATAAACCAATCAAACATATCCATCTCGCTAAAGCTCTAGAAAAACTTTAGATCCAAAATATGGTTACAACACATCCTTAATTCACTAATGAAGCATACATGACAACTAAGGAAAATGCATATAATAGAATCAAGACCAATCATACAATTGACATCCTAACCATATTCATTAGATTGATGAGGCAAATTCTATACATGCATATCAGTTCATAGGTACTCAATTATATGTAAATACATTAGAATCCATATAAGTGAGAACCTAGTCTTCTAAGGGTTAAATCCTTAATTACTTACACTTGGTAAAAATGAATGCATCATAAGGCTACACAAGTTAGATTACAAAAAGAATAGCATCTACACTAAAACCAAAAACATCCAAGTGTAGGAGTCCTACATAAGGTCTAAATCTAGGGGTAATCATCCACTTGCTTCCCCATTTCTTTAGCTAAGGAACTTTCACCTAAAATTGTGGGAGAGATATGAATCTTTGTAACCATAGGGAAATTCCATGCATATATGCAAATTAATCAACAAAAATTGGCTATTGGAGGCTAAAATAGGAGTTTAGTGCTTTAAGCCACAGCTTAGACATTTCTTCCTGGCTAAGTTGGCTATTGGAACCTAAAAACGAAGTTTATGGACTTACACTGCAACTTGGCATACTCATGGCATGATTTAAGTGACTATTAGAGCATAAAACCAAAAAATATATGAACCACACTGTGGTGAAGTTACCCTCTAAATCATACTGTTCAACCTTCCTCGATCAATGCCATAGTGAAATATCCTTGCATTGTAGTGAGATAAGCCATTGGAACTCTTGTTTGCTCCCCCCTGATTCTTGTCGTAGTGAGTCCTACTCGTGTTGCAACAAGTCCGCGACTTAGGCCTGTGTACCATGGTGCTTCTCGCTTTTGGATGACTCTTGGTTGCAATTTGTGTAGTTTTGGCTATGGTTCAAATCTATTCTGCACCCACTCTCTCCAAATTCTATCCCAAGTACTCTAACTCTCCTTCTAGTAACATTCTAAGGTAATTCTACCTTAATTTGTAAGGTTTTTATAGCATCCAACCACCAAGATTACTCAGCATATCTATGATAACCTCTTAGGGACTTAAGTGTAACACCATATATGTCTAGCTTATTTCATAACATTCCCATGCTTTACCTTATAAATTCCATGAAAGAGTAAGGAAAAGGGATTAAAAATAATACATTTCTTTGCATTGCGTCATATATAAAAATTCCATTCAGTGTCACATGGACCATGTGAGCTCATACAACACATTTTCATATTTAATTACATAAATACAAACCATTTCCATCATCAAATATGCCCTACATCTCGTGGAAGTCAATTGGAAGCATAAAATAAACATATATTTTTGACCAAATTTTGCTCATTTCTGCTACAAACTTTGAAAAATCATAACTAATTCTAAAAAACTCAAAATCATGAAATCTTGGCCATTCTAGAAAGCTACACATGTTTACTTTATATTAAAAATATGTCTAGGACATAGCATCCAACATAGAGGACGTTTGACATTTGAAATGATCAAAAGGTCAGGCTATCCACTGGTGCTGTCACAAAATTCTGTAACAAATTTAAAAAATGTCCAATTAATTCAAAAAAAAAAACCAATCTATGCAAATGATACCAATATAGAAAGCTATGGATGTTAGCGAGAGGGAAAATGACTCCAGACCAGTTCAAGCACAGCCAGACCTCGAAATTTAATCAAACAGTAACTGAGGTCGACTGAAGCTCCTGATACTGGATAGATTTTTTAAAAATTCATATCTCCCTCTCTAGACATCCACATAAGGTGCTTTTAGTTGGCATAAGTCAATATAAATTTCTAGTTTCTCTGTATAAAATTTCATGTCAATTGGACATCATTTGAGCTATATGTGACAAATTTAATTTTCAAACCTGAGTGAACAGTGACATGACCAAAACCAAAAAATTTTCCAACTTTGAAAATTCATCAAATATTATGTAGACCTCTGAAAATTATATTCTTTAGCTTCCTAAAAAGCTCTAATTGCATGCCAAGTCTCAGATCAAGAAGAGTTCATTTGGACAAAAAGTGACATAGAGTTCTATTATGATCAATTTTGGCTCTATATAGGATACCAAAATATCCAAATGGCTTTCCTTAGGGTTTGGCACCTCTTGGGCAAGTTTAAAAGCATAATTAGGACTTGCATGAGCTGTACAAATGGTCCCAAACTCCATGCATCTCATTTTTACCATTTCATCTACACTTATACACATTTCCATAATGTCATCCAAGAAGCCCATTCGCCAAAACATATTCAAATCACATTCTAAGGGTCACATAATATATTCTCTCATTCATACATGACATATTATCATAATTATATGTGTTCATGATATCATAATACATATACATCCATTAGTTACATCAATTGCCTTTTTCATGGCTTTAATGTAACAAAATTCAAGCACTTTGTTGTCAAACTCTTTTCTTCAAGGTGGTTGGCTTCCATTACCTTGCTCTCTTGGTCCACCTAGCATGTTAGAACATTGGAGAGGAGGGGATGGATTCAAAGAATACCAATAGCTCATCTCCCATTCAATCATACATAATTATCACACCCGAAAATGCGACCGCGTGGCGCTTTTAAAAAGAAATTTTAAAAAGAAGAAATTCGATTCAATCTCTAAGAAAATGAAGACTGAAATCAAAATCAAAATAAGTAGTAGAGTCGCCACCAAAATTTTAATTTTTGAAAAGGCAAAACTTTGGAAAAGCCTTTTATTTGAAAAATAAGAAAAATGGTCTACGAATCAGAAAATAGGTTCGGGAGTCAGTTGTGAGCGGGGAAAGTGTTAGGCACCCCACAACACCCGTTGCTAGAACGGTTACCCAAAATTAGTTGTACAAAACCAATATAGCCTTTAATATATTTTAATTCTCCTAACAAATCATATACAAGATAAGAAACAAAGATGAAGGAAATAAAATTAAAAGAAAAAGGAAGAAAGAAATTAAACAAACAAAATTAGAAAAGTAAAAAAAATAAGAGAAATTAAGAAAGTAAAAAAAAATGAAAAGAAAATTTATTTACAAGGACGGACTTGACCTAGGATGAAAGCCTAGAGCCTACGTACCCTCTGAGAGGGATCAAAGTCCACGTAGTTCGGTTAGTTGAAATATAGATCTTGGTTGGGTTTTGTTTTTTTCTTTGTTTTTACTTTTTTTATTTTTTTAATTTAGTTTTTGTTTGATTTTTTATTATTTATTTTTTCTTATTTTTGTTGTCTCTTTTTTTTTTAATTTTTATTTTTGTATTTTTTGTATTTTGTCAGTTTTGTTTTTGTTTTCTTCTTTTTTTTTTTTTTTTTTTGGTTTTTTTTTATTTGTTTTTGTTTTTATTTATTTATTTTCTTTTTGTTTTATTATGTTTTGGTTTTCTATTTTTTTGATTTTTTTCAAAAGAAAAGAGTAAAAATCATTTTAACTTTTACAAACATAATAAATTTGAAATTGGTTGGAATATTTTTATTTGCAAAAGACAGAACCAATTTCACTTCTTTCCTCTCTTTTTCTTTATCTTTGTGTTTTTGTTTTGTTTTGTTTTGTTTTTTTTTTTTTTTGTTTTTTGAATTTTTGTTATTATCATTATTATTATTATTATTATTATATTTTTGTTGTGTGAAAAGAGAAGGGAAATAAAATTACTTTTATCTTTAGCAATAAAACGTGATTTAGAATTAGTTTATGTGTTTTAATTTGCTAAGGATAATGTAAATTTTATGTCTTTACTCTTCCCTCACTTTTAGCCTTTTTCTTTTTTTTTTTTACTTTGGTTAGCACTTCTTTTTCCTCTTTTTGTCTTAATTTTTTTTGCTAATTTTGATTTTGATTTCTTTGATTTTTCTCGAGATTTTTTAGTAAAACTTTTCCTTTCTTAGAACTCTTTTCTATGTTTTTTTTTTTTTTAAGAAAAGACCAAGACTTACCTTATACAGGCCATAGGAACCCCACAATCAGGATCTTGCCTAAAGTCTATTCCCACCTTTCGTGCTTCCCTTTTATCCATATATATATATATATATATATATTTTACTTTATCATAAGCCCAACTTTGAAATTTTCTTCTTTTTTTTTTTGAATCCATCGTCCTTTCTTTAAAACAAAACCAAATTATATGTCGGCTATTGAAACCCCTTTGCGCGCAAACAAGAGAATCTCGTAGGCACCAAGGGTCCTTATTGTCCCACATGGTACCCTGGATTGACCTATACGTCTGAGGGGACAAGAAATCCCACATAGTAATTCTAGATGAGAAATAATGAGAAGAATAAAAAAATAAGACAAAAATAAAACACTATCAAACCCGGTAAGACAAGCAAGACTGAAATGAGAACAAAATAGGGAATGCCCAAAGGATGACATGAATGGCTAGACAGATGGTACTTATATGCCTTGGACACCTATTATTATTATGAATATGTCTTTCGTCATGCGAATGGAAAGCAAAGAATCAGAAAATAGTTTTTTTTTTATTTTTTATCCCTTGAGTCCTTCATCTAGGAACACCTCAAATGCCCTGCCTAACCAATACGTATGGAACAAAAGGAGTTATGAGGTGGAACTGGCACCGATGCTAGCAACGGGTTGCCTGTATAATATTAATAGCAAGCCATATTCACCTAAACTATAGAATCCCTAACAATATGGCTATCTCCATTGGTTCAGAATTCGGATAAAACATTTCACGCACCTGCTTCGAAATACAACTGTCTATCACAACACTATAGCCAGGGGAACTCTAACCAGATCCAGCAGCAATTTATATAATCAAACGCAAAAGTTTAGTTCAGATTTTTCTCAAGCATTTCGTCGAACACCTACTGAGCATATCTCCAAGTACACATTGAATACAGTGTTTCGAATGCCCATTTTCCCATTTCGATTCTACCTCATCAGTGATCACAGATAGAGCAAATAATCCCAGTGCATACCTGTAGGGATGGTGATTGAAGGATGGATTTCTCGGTTCCCCGCTGTTCTTCGACCTCTCTGTTCCTCTTCTCCCAATCCGCAGACTCTCCTTGCCCCCGATTGTTCGAACCCACCAGTACCTCGACTTAAAAAAAAGATCCTCCCCTCCTCTCCTTTCTGCTTTGATTTCTCTTAAATCGCTCCCACCTCCGAAGGCTCTCCTTTCAATTTCTATTCGGTCTTTCTCGCTCAACTCCTCCTTTTTTTTTCGAATCTCTGCTTCTCCCTCCCTTTTTGGTTTCTCTCTCTCCGATTTTTTCGTCCTCTCTCTCTGCTCTGAACTTCCTCCCTTTTTATTTCTGCCTTGGTCCTCCCCTGCCTTTGATTCGAGAATCCTCCTGTTTTCGGTTCGAATCGAGCTCTCTTTTCTGCCTTTCCAATCTCGATCCAGGCCTCCCTCTGCTCCCCTTCCATTTTTGCGTCAATGATCCTTTGTCTCTGGTGGCGAAAGGGACGGGAGAAGGAGGTCAAACCCTCGAGCCCCTCGCTGCAGGTCTGCTCCCCTGGACCCCTGAGATGCTGGCCTTCCATTTCTGTGCTTCGAAGCTCTGCCCCCTGTGTGTCGTTCTTTTTTTTTGCTCTCCTTTCTGCTGGTGACAGAGAACGTGGTTCACTGAAGATAACCGGGGCAAAACGCAGGAAGAAAGCTGGGTCCCCTTTTTTGTTTTGTTTTCTCTTTTTGTTTTTTTTTCTTTTGTGTTTTTTTTTTTGTTCTATGGACTTAAAATACCGAATTTTTGGGCCGGGTTGGCCCAATTTCTTGTGGCCTTGGATTAATGGGCCAGACTTAGTTAAAAATGGGCTGTGAGCTTCTTTTAACTTTGGGCTTATTTTTTTCTAATGGGCTTAAGGCAAAATTTTTTTAGTCTAAGTTGGCCCAATTTCTTTTTGTATTTGTTCTTCTTGTTTTTTTTCTTGATTTTTTTTTCTTTTATATTTTCGATTTAGATTTAGATTTGATTTTTTTTTAATAAAAATTTTAATCGAAAATGTTCTCAGGTTTTGTCATTGCTTTCTAAAGTTTTTATTTTAATTTTTCTCTGTTTTCCATCATTATTTTCATTTTCTCCTAACTTTCTATTTTTTTGGTTTGTATTTTTGCTAATTTAATTTTATTAATTTCATTATTTTTTATGATTAGTCCGGACAAAATACGGTGTTCACAGTTGCCCCTCTTTACTTGTTTCTTAGGCAAGGAGATTAAAAAATGTAATTTTTAATACTTTTGCATAAGATACAAGTAAAGATAAGAACACGTAATTTGTCTACGATGAAAAGCGACCCAAACAAAATATGGTGTTTACAGGTTGCCCCTCTTTACTTATTCTTTAGAGCAAAAATATAATTTTTGATATCCTTAGCTTAAGAATAAGTAAAGATGGAAACATGTATTTTGTTTGGGGAGCTAACTTACCTGAAAATATCATGACCTGATCAAGGAGAAAGGAAGTAATGTAATTTTGAAGAGGATGCCTGTTCTGAGGCAGAACTTTTATTAGTGCCTGTCTTGGTACAGGGCTTTGAAAGGGGTGCCTGGTCTATGAAGGGTTTGTAAAGTGTCTGGCCAATGCAGGACTTAAAAAGGGTGCCTGGCCTATGCAGGGCTTGAAGGATGCCTAACCAATACAGGATTTAAAAAGTGCCTAGCCAATGTAAGGCTTGAAAAGTGCTTAGCCAATGTAGGGCTTAAAGGGTGCCTAGCCAATGTAGGGCTTGAAAGGTGCCTAGCCAAAGTAGGACTTCAAGGGTGCCTAGCCAATGTAGGGCTTAAAAGGTGCCTAGCCAATGTAGGACTTGAAGGGTGCCTAGCCAATGTAGGGCTAAAAGGGTGCCTAGCTAATGTAGGACTTAAAGGGTGCCTAGCCAATGTAGAACTTGAAAAGTGCCTAGCCAATGTAGGGCTTAAAAGGTACCTAGCCAATGTAGGACTTTAAGGTGCCTAGCCAATGTAGGGTTTAAAAGGTGCCTAGCCAATGTAAGGCTTAAAAGGTGCCTAGCCAATGTAGGACTTGAATGGTGCCTAGCCAATGTAGGACTTTAAAAGTGCCTAGCTAATGTAGGACTTGAAGGGTGCCTAGCCAATGTAGGACTTGAAGAGTGCCTAGCCAATGTAGGGCTTGAAAGGTGCCTAGCCAATGTAGGACTTTAAGGTGCCTAGCCAATGTAGGACTTGAAAGGTGCCTAGCCAATGTAGGACTTTAAAGGTGCTTAGCCAATGCAATGTGTGCAAATGCAGCATACACGAGACAATTGATGCTTCCTTTCCTGAAATGAAGATCTTTTTCTCGTCCTATCGTATGAGTATGTGAGGTGCTTCATTTATTGTCATTTAGATGGTTTGCAATTTTCTTTCCTTTTTCATGTGTTTTTTTTTTTTGCGTTTTGTTGTAATTTGACATTTTCATTGTCAAGGATGCTGATCCCCGAAAAAAGTATCGATTGATTTTTTTCTTAACTAATCAATTATGGCGGAATAGGATACTGTGCTTCCAAAGCGTCATGCACATCTAGCCAGACCTTGAGTACTTTAGGCTGCGTTCCACTCATAACTCTCAATTCTTTACCATCTAAGAATTTTGTAGGCTGTCCTTGAAACCACAACTATCCTCCTCTTATCCTTTGAGCAACAATAAGGGGTTTGTAGAGGACAAGTGATCCAACGAAAATGCCAACCGTGTTGTGCCCAGTAAATGTTTTGATAAATGTCAATTTTGAGTTATCGATTACAGACTAGTAATGAGGCATATTTGAGGCTTACCAGAGATGATTTTATTAGCGAGTTTACCAAAGGAAATGCTTGGTAGTTCAGACAGACAAGAAAGAGACCATGACGATAAAAACAACACAAAACGAACAAATAAGCAAACAATAGAGTTAAAAGAACTTGTCTCAAGAAGTTCTTTCAAAAATTGTCCTCTACAATTGGTTCCGCCTGTCCCCATAAAACAATTTGTCGTGCCACCCGAGACATGCATCTTATCCAACCTGAGCTATGATTTTCAAATTTTGCCCGTCAAAGTGGACTTCCAAATTTTGCCCCCTGCTTCCGCCTAGGCACCTGCTCACATTACTATACTTTTCCTCTTTAGCTCTTTTTGATGGACTGTTTCTTAGTTTTTCTTCTTTTTTTTCTTTTTGGCTCTAACTTTTGCCTAGGCCGCCCTTCCGGGTTTTCAACCTAGCGAGCTTTTCCTTTACACAAAATATTTTTTTACTGCATCCGAATTGAGAGGTTTGGTTAGTTCACGACCATCCATGTCCATCAGAACTAATGCTCCTCCTGAAAAAGCATATTTAACGACGTAAGGTCCTTCATAAGTGGGAGCCCACTTGCCCCGAGCGTCCTTCTGATTTGGCAAGATTCTTTTGAAGACTAGGTCACTAACTTTGAACTCGCGAAGACAGAGCCTTTTGTTGAAAGCCCTCGCCATCCTCCTTTGATACAATTGTCCGTGACATATTGCAGCAAGTCTTCGTCCCTCAATCATATTCAATTGCTCATACCGGATTCTTATCCAATCGCTTTCATCTAAATTTGACTCAATTAGTACCCGTAACGATGGGATTTCGACCTCAACGGGCATGACAGCTTCCATTCCATAAACCAAGGAATAAGGAGTTGCCCCAGTTGAGGTACGCACAGTGGTGCGATATCCATGCAATGCGTATGGGAGCATTTCATGCCAATCCTTATAAGTGACTGTCATCTTGGCAACGATCTTTTTTATATTTTTATTTGCTGCTTCTACAGCGCCGTTCATCTGTGGCCGATACGGTGCCGAATTATGGTGTTTGATTTTGAATTGTTCACAGAGCTTAAAGATTTCTGCCCCATTCAGGTTCGGTGCATTATCAGTGATGATTTTCTCTGGCAGTCCATAACGGCAAATGATATTTACCTTGAGAAACTTGCAGAAAGCCTTCTGAGTGATACTAGCAAAGGAATTAGCTTCAATCCACTTTGTGAAATAATCAATGGCAACCAAGATAAAACGGTGCCCGTTTGAAGCTTTAGGGTTGATTGGTCCAATTACATCGATGCCCCACATTGAAAATGGCCATGGTGCCACCAAATTGTGCAGTGAGATTGGCGGTGCATTAATTTTGTCGAATAAATTTGACATTTATGACATTTTCGAACATAGTCAGTACAATCCTTCTCCATGGTCAACCAAAAGTACCCGCACCTTTGGATTTGCTTAGTCAGAGTATAGCCGTTAGCATGCGTACCGCATATACCTTCATGAACTTCTGTAACCACTTTCTGTGCCTCCTCTGCATCTATACATCGCAATAGTGTGCTATCATGGTTTCTCTTATATAAAATGCCATTGCTAATGAAGAAATTCATAGCTAGGCGCCGAATCGTCTTTTTATCATTCTCACTGGCCTCAGCTGGGTATTCCTTACTTGTCATATAAGTCTTGATGTCATGATACCAAGGTTGCCCATCCTGTTCTCCTTCTATATTTAGGCAATATGCCGGCGAATCCCTAGCCTCTACCCGAAGTGGTTGGACCTGGACTCCGTAGTCGAGTCGAATCATTACAGCTAAAGTAGCCAAAGCATCAGCAAATTGGTTTTTGTCTCGAGTCACATGATGGAAATTAATTTCTTCGAATTGGCTGATTAGCTGAACCAAAAATTTTTGATACGGAATCAGCTTTGAGTCCTTAGTTTGCCATTCTCCAGTCACCTGATGGATTATAAGGGCGGAGTCCCCAAAAACTTCCAAGCTCTTTATACCAAGAGTTAGGGCAGCATTCAACCCACTGATGCAAGCTTCGTATTCTGCTACGTTGTTGGTACACTCGAATTCTAATTTAACAGCAACGGGGAACTGCTTTCCTTCAGGCGATATGACCACAGCCCCAATGCCATAACCATGCATATTGGCAGCGCCATCGAAATACATCTTCCAACTCCCATCACCACCATCTTTGTCATCTTCATTGTTCTCTATAGCGAGTATGTCTTCGTCAGGGAAATGAAAATCCAATGGTTGGTATTCATCCGTAGGGTTCTCGGCCAGATGATCTGCTATGATACTTCCTTTTATGGACTTTCGAGCCATGTGCTTGACGTCGTATTCAGACAATATCACTTGCCACTTAGAGACTCTTCCTGAAACATGCGGGCTTTCAAAAATATATTTGATAGGATCCATTCTGGAGATTAGCCATGTAGTATAATAAAGCATATACTGTCGTAGCCGTTTGGTGGTCCATACCAGCCCGCAACAAGTTTTTTCAATCAATGGATAACGTGCTTCACATTCGTTGAACTTCTTACTTAGGTAATAAACTGCCTGTTCTTTCTTCCCAAAAGCATCATGTTGCCCCAATACAGCCCCCATTGATCTTGGCAAGATTGTCAGATAAAGAATCAAAGGTCGTCCTGGGGTAGGTGGTACTAAGATTGGGGGACTCGATAGATACTCTTTAATTTTATCAAAGGCTTCTTGACAGTTATCATCCCATTTTTCAGTGCAGTTCTTTCTCAACAATTTGAAAATTGATTCACAAGTTGCAGTTAGATTGGCGATAAATCTTGCTATGTAGTTGAGTCGGCCTAAAAAGCCCCGTACTTCTTTTATCGTTTGGGGGGATGGCATTTTGCGAATAGCTTGTATTTTATCAGGGTCCACCTCTATTCCCTTTTAACTTACCACGAAACCCAATAATTTTCCAGTCAAAGCCCCAAATATGCATTTGTTGGGGTTTAACCGAAGCTTGTATTCACGCAATCTTCCAAACAACTTCCTTAATACCATCACATGACTTTCCCCTTGTGCAGATTTAGCCACCATATCGTCGACGTATACCTCAATCTCCTTGTGCATCATGTCGTGAAAGAGTGCCATCATAGCTCGTTGGTAAGTGGCCCCAGCATTCTTCAACCCAAATGGCATTACTTTATAACAGTAGGTCCCCCATGGTGTGATGAACGTGGTTTTTTCCTTATGGTCTTCATGCATAGGAATTTGGTTATACCCTGAATAACCATCCATGAAGGAATACCGGTAGGCTCGTGCCGTATTATCAACTAAAACGTCTATGTGGGGCAATGGAAAATCATCTTTCGGGCTTGCTTTGTTCAAGTCCCTATAATCAACACACATGCGAACCCTTCCATCCTTTTTGGGGACAGGTACGATGTTTGCTACCCATTCCGGATACGTAGATACCTGAAGGAAACCAGCTTCTAGTTGCTTCATGACCTCCTCTTTTATCTTTAATGACATGTCGGGGTGCATTCGTCTTAATTTCTGTTTCTTAGGTTCAATGTTTGGAAGTAAAGGAATTTTGTGAGAGGCAATTTTTGGGTCGAGTCCAGGCATGTCTTGATAAGACCATGCAAAGACATCTATATATTCTTTGAAGAGTTGAATCATTTCCTCTTTCTCCGGATTATCCATTATCTTGACCTCCTTTCTATGTTCTTCTGTCCCCAAGTTGATATTTTCAATTGCTTCTTTATGAGGGCAGATACCTCTATCCATAGAATCGAGCAACTTTTCGAAGGTCTGAGTCGACTCTTCATTATCAGATTCGGAATCATGCATATCCAAAGTAACACACAAATCATTCCGTGGGGACTCGGGAACCTCTGCGTTGGGCAAGAGTCCCAAGGAAAGCAATTTCCTGGAGGAAGTAACAGAGCAAAATAAACAGAAAGAGAAAGAATAAAAGTGAAGGGGAGCAGCATATCCAAGTAATTATCATTTCATTTGCAAAATACTACCGTCAGTCATAAAGTATTGTTTGAAATTAGGACACAACAACAGGCGGAAAAAGATAAGAGGACAAAAAAGAAAAAAAAGAAGACAAAACAAGACATGATCAAAACAATTACTCTAATGCTACGACATCGGAGACATTCTCGATTTCCCAATTATCCAATCTTTCTCCTGAATCGTCGATCGACACCCAAGTCTTGACTCCTTGCGAGACTGTATCATCAATCATCGAGATGTTTAGCCGATTCATGACTTCCGAGGGAGTTGGAAATGTTTCCCTAAAATGAGGAATTCTTAGTTTTTCTTGCCCCTTATTCCATTTCGTGCTTAGTCGCTCCTTAACTTGGTTCGATAGCAAAATTTCATACCCTAATCCTTGCCGATTGAAGTTTTCCGGGAGAGTAATAGGCAGTTCAATCCCTTGCAGATGTATTCCCGATCCCTTCCCAGGTTGGAATCCACTCCTTTGCAGCATTTTTATCACAACCTGATTAACATTTCCGATGGTAGGGTTAGGTTCATCCATCTCTAAGCTCTAAAATATCGCTTCCATGTCCTGCTCAGCAGCCTCAATGTACGGCACGGAGCTAGGCTTACTTAGCATTATCTCTTCTTCGCCCTTGATAGTGATTATTCTCCCCTCATCAATGAACTTGACCCTTTGATGAAATGTAGAAGGCACAGCACCGGCGGAATGAATCCAAGGCCTGCCTAGCAGCATTGTATAAGATGGATCTATATTCATTACTTGAAAATCTACCACGAATGTTTTTGGCCCAATCTCTAAAGACAAACGGGTATTGCCGATTACCGCTCTTTTAGAGCCATCGAATGCTCTAACCACCATATCACTTTTTTCGATGTGCGATGCCTCAATCTCCAGTTGTTTGAATGTGGCCAGTGGTAACACATTTAATGCCGATCCTCCATCAATCAGAACCTTTGCGATTATAAACCCATTGCATTTCAATGTAATGTGTAGTGCCTTTGGTTGGTTAGAGGACGTTCCTACGCCTTCCTCTTCAGAAAAAGAGATGGTAGATGCAGACTTGACGATATTCATCACACTAGCTACTTTTTCCGGAGTGACATCAGGCCGCACGTATGCTTCTTCTAAGACCTTTTGTAAAGCTCGACAATGTACCTCCGAGCTCATGACTAAGGACCACATTGAAATTCGTGCCGGAGTTTTCTTCAATTGCTCTACCACATCGTATTCACTTTGTTTCATGATTCGCAGGAGTTCTTCATCAGTGTTATCTTCCTTGTCTCCTTTCTCTTTCACCTTATCAATTCCTTTTCCCTTCCCATGCTTGTCAAGGCTTGCCGGGAGGTAAGCCCTGCCACTTTGGGTAATACCTCCTGCTCCCACCATACTTGTAGCGGGTTCTCCTTCTGCCTTAGCAATCACCGCCTGAGTTACAGGACAGTTAAAGGTCTCCTCATATTTCCATGGGACTGCATGGTCGCTTTGATATGGGAATGGAGCTGGCATATTGATAACCACTGCAGGTCGCCTCAGGGAGGGTGAACGAGGTGGCATCGATGTAGTAAAAGGATCTCTAACAGTTAGGGTAACTGTTTCCGGTTGTCTGGTCGGGATAAAGATGTCAACGTACCTCTCTTCTATCACGCCAATTTCTTCCTTCAGCTTCTCCATAACCACAACTCCTAATGTCATTAATTTCTTCAAGGCTTCCCGAAACTGCCCATAATTTTCAATGTCATGATCCATATTTTGCTGATGGAAGTCACAAAATTTAACTGGTAGCCCAACAATACCCCCAACAATCTTTTCTTTTGATAATTCCAACACATACCCAGCCGATCGAAGATTAATTAGCAAAGTTTTCATTGATAACTTAATGGCATTCGGATTCTTGGAGAACCCTGGTTCCTCTTCAACAGCGCTCACCTGTCCCCTATGATTAGGTAAAGGGTTAGTGGCAATTGTTGAATCATCCCTAAGTTTAAGTTGAATGTGGTTGGACTCAATCAGATCCAGTACATTTCTCTTAAATGTGACACAATTCTCGATTGAATGCCCCGGGACACCCATGTGGTATTCACAAGAGATGTTAGAGTTATACCATGCTGGATACAGTGGTTGCATTGGTTTTGCACGTCTAGGCCCTAAAAGTTTAGCGTCCAATAACTTCTTATACAATTCCGCATTGGTAGAATTAAAGTTGGGCCAAGGGCGATCATCTTTCGGTCGCGCATAAGTCGTCCTCTCTTGTTGCCCTTGTCTATTCATAATTGGTACGAATGGAATTTGACCTTGATTCCCTCTATTTACTTGATAAGGGACGGACTGTTGTAAATATGGTCTTGCAGGTTGGACGTAATTTACGTCTCCTTCTTTCTTCTTCAATCCTTGGCTCCTTTTGAAGTTACTTTCTGACTGAGAGAATGAAAGTCTCCCATCTCTGATGTCTGCATCTATCCTCTCCCCAATTTCAATAAGATCAGTAAAATCTGCAACATGGGTCCCCAACATGATCTTATAAAACGGGTCCGAGAGAGTTCGAATGAAATAGGAGCAAAACTCAGATCCAATCATTGGAGGTTGGACTTAGGAAGCCATCAATCTCCACCTCTGAGCATATTCTTTGAATGATTCTGTTGACTTCTTACCCATCCTTTTCAGCTGTTCCCTAGTTGGGGCAGTGTCAAGATTGAATTTGTATTGCTTCATGAAAGTTTCTGTGAGGTCTCTCCACCTCTGAAGTTTTGAATGGTCTAACTGCATATACCATAACAAGGCCGACCCCATCAGGCTCTCTGAAAAGAAGTTTATCAGAAACTTCTCGTCTCTTGACCAGACAGTCATCTTTGTGCAGTATGATCTCAAATGATATATCGGATTGCCGGTGCCATCATATTTGTCAAAATCAGGGACTTTGAATTTCTTCGGAATTGAAACTTCTGGAATCATGCATAACTCTTCCACGTCTAGCGAACCCCAAGTGTTGGTTCCCCGTAAGTTTCGCAACTAATCTTTGACCTCCCCTAACTCTTTCTCCCAATCCTCCTTATCACAGTTAGCTTTCCCCTTGTTCTCTGTAGTTGGGATTTGAAATGTATAGGTGGGGTCATAACCGGGAAATTCTTGTGTGTCCCTCATTTCATCATAGGGACCATGTCTGTCAGATGTTTTCATCGGGGGATTCTGGATGTTCTTTTGTCTTTGTGCAGCCTCTGCCATCTGGTCAAAGGGCGCTTCGGGTATGACCACTCCCGGTAAGCTCGTTCCTATCTCTGGGATATTGGCAGTGGCATGCAGGTGACTGGATACTCTAGGTGAGGAGTCGACAGCCTTTCCCTTTAGCGTTTCGACGAGCACTTTCATTGTTTCACTCATCTGCACTAGTTGATTCTCCATAGCTGTCATTCGACTGTTCATTGCAACTGTATCTTCCTCAGCTCTTTGACTACCCTCCACTTGATGTTCTTCCATGAGTCTGGTTCTTGAACGCGTGCTATATACTTTAGTAGGACGGGTCTGGTTAGATGGAACGCGTTTCGGAGGCGCAATATTATCTTCCTTTTATTTTACTCTTTATATTTTTTTCTGTGGAGATAAGACAAACTTAGTGACATTAAAATAAAATACTTTTCTTATTTTATATCCTCATTGTTATGATTATTTATTTTTCTTTTTGTGTATTAACCTGGGTTAACTGTTTTGACATAATGGCAGAGGAACAATCGGCCCTTTGATTCTTAAAGGATTTCATTAATCCATATAAAAATATCAAAGTTGACACTCAACGCAAGAGGGGATTGAAACCCCCTACATGATCAGGTCTTCGTGTTTATCTGAGTTTTTAGATGGCCAACATAAGGGAAGCGAAATTCCCATTCCCTCATAACAAAGCCTCAAATGGTACATTACATCAACATCCTTGCAAATTAGCAACTATTGAGGTACTTTAACTCGTTTACAACATCTTTACACAACATAAAAAATTCTGTCATTTCCTTCGGTGTGTTCAATGGATTAGCTAGGCCCTCGGCTGCTTTGAGTGAACTCGTGAAACTAGGGAGGATCTCATCGGCAAGGAGGATCAATTTCTTGAACCAGAACATGAACCTTTCCTTTTCTGTGACTCGCTCAGTATGGAGTGTTTTCCATGCCTCAATCGCCTCGGCTTGTTGATTAAGCTGTTCCACTAGGTTTTGAATTATTGTAGCATTGTCACTCCTGATGACGGATAGTTCGTTCATTTTCCTTTCTAATTTCATTAATCCATATAAAAATATCAAAGTTGACACTCAACGCAAGAGGGGATTGAAACCCCCTACATGATCAGGTCTTCGTGTTTATCTGAGTTTTTAGATGGCCAACATAAGGGAAGCGAAATTCCCATTCCCTCATAACAAAGCCTCAAATGGTACATTACATCAACATCCTTGCAAATTAGCAACTATTGAGGTACTTTAACTAGTTTACAACATCTTTACACAACATAAAAAATTCTGTCATTTCCTTCGGTGTGTTCAATGGATTAGCTAGGCCCTCGGCTGCTTTGAGTGAACTCGTGAAACTAGGGAGGATCTCATCGGCAAGGAGGATCAATTTCTTGAACCAGAACATGAACCTTTCCTTTTCTGTGACTCGCTCGGTATGGAGTGTTTTCCATGCCTCAATCGCCTCGGCTTGTTGATTAAGCTGTTCCACTAGGTTTTGAATTATTGTAGCATTGTCACTCCTGATGACGGATAGTTCGTTCATTTTCCTTTCTAATTCCTTAGCCAGCATGTCAATTTCGCGTCGAGTCCCACTAGATTCAAGCTCCTGCATTTGTCTTTCTAGCACATCTTTTTCCTTAAAAACTTTTATCAATTGGGCCCTACTAATATGCATCTTCTTTTCATTTCCAGCCACTCGTTGTTGAGCTTCTTCTATGGTCTCCTTCAATCTTGCATTTTCTTCCTTCACCCTTTTCATCTCAATGTGTTCCCCACTTCTCTTGTATCTCTTTGCCCTATCTGCTTTGGCTCGCAAAATTGCACATTCACTTCGTATCTGGCTCAAATTCCTCAGGCGTTCTTGCCTCTTTTCTTCCAAAACCTTCAATTCTTCTTTCTTTTCTTCAACTTGTCTTGCTAATTTTCCATCAATTACTTGCATGTCATTGCCAAGTATAGGGTTCGGTAGCCCGAAAGAAGGGTTAGCCCCCTTCGTCCTTTCCTTTAGCCATTATCGATATTCCTTGGTGGTAGCTACAATTCGTTTGCCTAGCTCACACTTTCCTTTGCATATCACCTGACTCCATGCGCTTATTATTCTCTGGCAAAACGCTTTAGCTTCCGAGTCATCATGATAAAAGTGAATCTGCCGTGTCGCCTCTTTAGATGGGATATCCTATTTATATGCGAACTATTGATGAACGACTGATGGATTGTAATTAATGCATCCTCTAGGGCTCATCAGTGGTACATTCAAGAATTCTCCACAACAGTATATTATTTCTTCACTTTCCCACCAAGCCAGCTTCCACCAAACTGTATTTTCATCCAATTGACCAAGGGATCGTGCCCAATCATCACGAGTCATCTTTAAAGATAACAAGATAGCACCTTCTCGATTAAGGAAATCCCTAACCGGGTGGTGAATAGTATCATGTTGTCGACCCAATTGGTATTGCCTTCCATAAATATGATTGAACATCCAAATAGTGAGGAGTTGTAGACAACACTTCAATTTCTCTCCATTTTCTTGTTGACAGAAGCTTAATGTCAAAAATGTTTCTGCTAAGACTGCTGGCATAGGATTTACGCGATGATTTTCTACCATCCACAAAACACTTGCAGCTGCCAAATCAATTATCCCCACTGCCGAGGGAAATAGCACCAATCCGTATATGGCTAAGGCAAGGACCCTCTTAAAAGTCACCCAATCTTCCCTTTCGGCTAGGATCTTCAAATGCCCTTCTACGTATTTCCTTAAAAGACCTTCAGTCTGGCCTCTCTGATGTAATTGGATTCGACCAGGATCCTCCCCTAAAATCTGAGCCACTATACATTTTGATGGTAAATGTCTCGGGTAATAATAAATTGAAGTGTCTTTTTCCAGGGGTGAACTCATAAAACTCTCATATTCTTCTAAAGTAGGCGTGATCTGGAATGTGGAGAAGGTAAAACACCTTAATGAACTATCCCAATGCTGGGCCAAGGCCGAAAGTGCCTCTGGTTGAACCGGTATCCACAACAAGTCTAAAATGTCCCCATAATCCCTTTGAAAATCTCGAATATGTCTTCCCTTTAATTTCTCGCTCAATACAATTAGACTCTCAACTGATTCAGCTTCTGCCTTGATTTTAAGTTTCATTCCAGTTGCAATTAGGCCCGTTTGTCTTGAACTCAGATATCGTCCATTGCCTAAAGGTTCCATTACCTCCATTATGCCAGTCGGTATGTATAACTGTTTGCTGTTTCAAAATATCAAAACTTATTGGTTAGTGTATCATAATTGCCAGCTTGACAACTTTACTCGATCCTCAAGGAATTTATTATTCCACGGAGAATGCGGGTATTAGGATCAATTTAAGAAGGAATAACTCCCTACGTAATTGACACTGATATGTTCACCAAGCTATTATAATGATCCACTAACATTCATACTATGATGTTGGATATAATGCCTCGACACGAGAAACGATAAAAAGCTTTGTGCTCTTTCTTGAGGAGTCTATTACTCCATGGAAGAGAAGAATTGACAGTTAAATCGAGAAAAATATGTGTTTTCTACACGTTCAATGCCTAAAAAAAAGTTCTAATCCCTAACCGAGACATCACATCCATTTATCGACGGTATGAAACTTATGGGTTTATACTTCTTAAAATTTTAAAAACATTCGTTTCTTTTAGAAATTTGTCGTTTTGTAGGGGGTAGAGATTTTTTTATATACGGATTGTCCATTATTTATTAATTGAATGTATAGAGGAAATAAACGCATGCTAAAAGGTTCCCCTTTTGAGGGACTATGAAGAATATGGCCATGGCCTCTTTGGGGTCGAAGACCCATCGGGCAAGGGTTGGTTTGGCTAATGCAAACTTTCATCATAGTTAATGCCCGTCTGACTGTGCCATGATGACCCATTAACTATTCCAGTAAATAATGACGACATGTCACTTTTCCTAAGGATATCATTAAATGCATGGACACAATTAACAGACAATTAAAAGTGCCCTCCTTGGTCCTAACATGGGTAGATCCTGGGTTGTGGTCATAAGAGTTTGACTCTGACTATTTAGGAGGCATCTATAGTTTGACTATTTGTGCATATTTTCATGACAGATCTATGACTCCTAAATATAGTTCCTAAATTGCCCCCACCATGAGGTGAAGATCTCATTATATAAATTTGACTTTGAGAGGAAAAAGATCCTACACATGTCAAACCCATATAATAAGGCACAATTCAGGTGAGGTCTTCATGATAGCCTCAGGAAGCACAAGGCTTCATAGGGAAATCAATATAAACCTCCACTAACCTAGGGAACACTCAGACCTGGGTATAGGGCCCATGATGTGTGTGCTTTATTTAGTGTCTCGGTGATGTGTGTGAGGAGAGCATTTACCTTTTTATCTTATGAACTACCCAACCCTCATCTGCTAAGCAGATTAACAGAACAATTGGAGGAGCAATATATATACAAATAAAAGTAAAAATAAATAAATAAGTAAATAAAATGGACAGACATGGTCGTTTACCTTAAGATTTTATTCCACATATTATCTATCCTAACACATGTTACATATATAAAAAAAAGAACATATAAAGCAAGTATGCGAAAAGTCATGCTATCTACGCTAACCATATCAGGTAAACAACGAACAAAAGGAGAATCAAAATAAAAAAAGGTCATAATATCTGGTACAACTAACTGAACATCGGGCTTGACTCTCAAACTTTCCCCAGTGGAGTCGCCATACTGTCACACCCGAAAATGCGACCGCGTGGCGCTTTTAAAAAAAAATTTTAAAAAGAAGAAATTCAATTCAATCTCCAAGAAAATGAAGACTGAAATCAAAATCAAAATAAGTAGTAGAGTCGCCACCAAAATTTTAATTTTTGAAAAGGCAAAACTTTAGAAAAGCCTTTTATTTGAAAAATAAGAAAAATGGTCTACGAATCAGAAAATAGGTTCGGGAGTCAGTTGTGAGCGGGGAAGGTGTTAGGCACCCCACAACACCCGTTGCTAGAACGGTTACCCAAAGTTAGTTGTACAAAACCAATATAGCCTTTAATATATTTTAATTCTCCTAACAAATCATATACAAGATAAGAAACAAAGATGAAGGAAATAAAATTAAAAGAAAAAAGAAGAAAGAAATTAAACAAACAAAATTAGAAAAGTAAAAAAAATAAGAGAAATTAAGAAAGTAAAAAAAAATGAAAAGAAAATTTATTTACAAGGACGGACTTGACCTAGGATGAAAGCCTAGAGCCTACGTACCCTCTGAGAGGGATCAAAGTCCACGTAGTTCGGTTAGTTGAAATATAGATCTTGGTTGGGTTTTGTTTTTTTCTTTGTTTTTACTTTTTTATTTTTTTAATTTAGTTTTTGTTTGATTTTTTTTATTATTTATTTTTTCTTATTTTTGTTGTCTCTTTTTTTTTTAATTTTTATTTTTGTATTTTTTGTATTTTGTCAGTTTTGTTTTTGTTTTCTTCTTTTTTTTTTTTTAGGTTTTTTTTTTGGTTTTTTTTATTTGTTTTTTTTTTTATTTATTTATTTTCTTTTTGTTTTATTATGTTTTGGTTTTTTATTTTTTTGATTTTTTTCAAAAGAAAAGAGTAAAAATCATTTTAACTTTTACAAACATAATAAATTTGAAATTGGTTGGAATATTTTTATTTGCAAAAGACAGAACCAATTTCACTTCTTTCCTCTCTTTTTCTTTATCTTTGTGTTTTTGTTTTGTTTTGTTTTGTTTTTTTTGAATTTTTGTTATTATCATTATTATTATTATTATTATATTTTTGTTGTGTGAAAAGAGAAGGGAAATAAAATTACTTTTATCTTTAGCAATAAAACGTGATTTAGAATTAGTTTATGTGTTTTAATTTGCTAAGGATAATGTAAATTTTATGTCTTTACTCTTCCCTCACTTTTAGCCTTTTTCTTTTTTTTTTTTTTTACTTTGGTTAGCACTTCTTTTTCCTCTTTTTGTCTTAATTTTTTTTGCTAATTTTGATTTTGATTTCTTTGATTTTTCTCGAGATTTTTTAGTAAAACTTTTCCTTTCTTAGAACTCTTTTCTATGTTTTTTTTTTTTTAAGAAAAGACCAAGACTTACCTTATACAGGCCATAGGAACCCCACAATCAGGATCTTGCCTAAAGTCTATTCCCACCTTTCGTGCTTCCCTTTTATCCATATATATATATATATATATATATATTTTACTTTATCATAAGCCCAACTTTGAAATTTTCTTCTTTTTTTTTTTGAATCCATCGTCCTTTCTTTAAAACAAAACCAAATTATATGTGGGCTATTGAAACCCCTTTGCGCGCAAACAAGAGAATCTCGTAGGCACCAAGGGTCCTTATTGTCCCACATGGTACCCTGGATTGACCTATACGTCTGAGGGGACAAGAAATCCTACATAGTAATTCTAGATGAGAAATAATGAGAAGAATAAAAAAATAAGACAAAAATAAAACACTATCAAACCTGGTAAGACAAGCAAGACTGAAATGAGAACAAAATAGGGAATGCCCAAAGGATGACATGAATGGCTAGACAGATGGTACTTATATGCCTTGGACACCTATTATTATTATGAATATGTCTTTCGTCATGCGAATGGAAAGCAAAGAATCAGAAAATAGTTTTTTTTTATTTTTTATCCCTTGAGTCCTTCGTCTAGGAACACCTCAAATGCCCTGCCTAACCAATACGTATGGAACAAAAGGAGTTATGAGGTGGAACTGGCACCGATGCTAGCAACGGGTTGCCTGTATAATATTAATAGCAAGCCATATTCACCTAAACTATAGAATGCCTAACAATATGGCTATCTCCATTGGTTCAGAATTCGGATAAAACATTTCACGCACCTGCTTCGAAATACAACTGTTTATCACAACACTACAGCCAGGGGAACTCTAACCAGATCCAGCAGCAATTTATATAATCAAACGCAAAAGTTTAGTTCAGATTTTTCTCAGGCATTTCGTCGAACACCTACTGAGCATATCTCCAAGTACACATTGAATACAGTGTTTCGAATGCCCATTTTCCCATTTCGATTCTACCTCATCAGTGATCACAGATAGAGCAAATAATCCCAGTGCATACCTGTAGGGATGGTGATTGAAGGATGGATTTCTCGGTTCCCCGCTGTTCTTCGACCTCTCTGTTCCTCTTCTCCCAATCTGCAGACTCTCCTTGCCCCCGATTGTTCGAACCCACCAGTACCTCGACTTAAAAAAAAGGTCCTCCCCTCCTCTCCTTTCTGCTTCGATTTCTCTTAAATCGCTCCCACCTCCGAAGGCTCTCCTCTCAATTTCTGTTTGGTCTTTCTCGCTCAACTCCTCCTTTTTTTTTCGAATCTCAGCTTCTCCCTCCCTTTTTGGTTTCTCTCTCTCCGATTTTTTCGTCCTCTCTCTCTGCTCTGAACTTCCTCCCTTTTTATTTCTGCCTTGGTCCTCCCCTGCCTTTGATTCGAGAATCCTCCTGTTTTCGGTCCGAATCGAGCTCTCTTTTCTGCCTTTCCAATCTTGATCCAGGCCTCCCTCTGCTCCCCTTCCATTTTTGCGTCAATGATCCTTTGTCTCTGGTGGCGAAAGGGATGGGAGAAGGAGGTCAAACCCTCGAGCCCCTCGCTGCAGGTCTGCTCCCCTGGACCCCTGAGATGCTGACCTTCCATTTCTGTGCTTCGAAGCTCTGCCCCCTGTGTGTCGTTCTTTTTTTTTTGCTCTCCTTTCTGCTGGTGACAGAGAACGTGGTTCGCTGAAGATAACCGGGGCAAAACGCAGGAAGAAAGCTGGGTCCCCTTTTTTGTTTTGTTTTCTCTTTTTGTTTTTTTTTTCTTTTGTGTTTTTTTTTGTTCTATGGACTTAAGATACCGAATTTTTGGGCCGGGTTGGCCCAATTTCTTGTGGCCTTGGATTAATGGGCCAGACTTAGTTAAAAATGGGCTGTGGGCTTCTTTTAACTTTGGGCTTATTTTTTTCTAATGGGCTTAAGGCAAAATTTTTTTAGTCTAAGTTGGCCCAATTTCTTTTTGTATTTGTTCTTTTTGTTTTTTTTCTTGATTTTTTTTCTTTTATATTTTCGATTTAGATTTAGATTTGATTTTTTTTTATAAAAATTTTAATCAAAAATTTTAATCGAAAATGTTCTCAGGTTTTGTCATTGCTTTCTAAAGTTTTTATTTTAATTTTTCTCTGTTTTCCATCATTATTTTCATTTTCTCCTAACTTTCTATTTTTTTGGTTTGTATTTTTGCTAATTTAATTTTATTAATTTTATTATTTTTTATGATTAGTCCGGACAAAATACGGTGTTCACAATAATGAATGCAAACAAGTCTCATAAATGCATGTATGGTCATGTTGACATGTGCAAACATTCAAAAGGCATTTTCATCATTTGAAAAAGTCATACATAGCATACAAAGGCTTGCCAAGCAAGTGGATTGGCCTCACCCAATTTCTTGTGAATGTTGGACTTGTCTCAACCAATCTTAAGGGTTCTTGGCTCATCTTCACCATGGCTAAGGGTTCTTGGCCTCACCACACTCAAACAAACCCAAACAAACATCATAACATCATTTAGAAACATAATATGTCATCATGAAACCATGGCATATGAAATCATGCTAGCATAATTTTCATGGCTTGAAAATACACATACACACATTCTAAGACAAGCTAAGCACACATCCATGCATGAGAGAGGGTAGAGAGAGCTACCTTGGATACAATTACACATTTTTTCTCTTGAAATTCCCTTCCTTGCTTTGGCCACACACAGAGAAAAGTGTGGGGATAATTTCTCTTGGCCTAAACACAATTTATGGAAGCCAATTAGATTCATGGAATTAATTCCTTGCTTGAACTCTAACTTAATCTATAAGCCTCGTTATGGTTCCAAAATGGCACCTAATGAAGCAACACCCCTCAAATAAATTCTATGCTCCATTCTTTCCTTTCAAATATGATTTTTAACTCCTTTTAAGCCTCTTGGAGTCATCACACAATCAAAACCAAGAGGCTAACTATATGTTGCTTTTTTAGGTCATAATATGGAACATAAGGCACCAACTCACTTTCTATGGTTCCTAAGTTTTTCCCAAGGCCTCCCCTCATATTCATTCATCATATATGACTCAAAAATGGGCTTAGAAAAATTTAAAACTCTCCTTAGCTATGAGAACCTCTCTTGGCCGAACCTATGCTAGGTTTTGGCATCCATGGACTTTGCTTTGTTTTCTCAAGGGGAGAAGCACATGGGGAGACTTTTAGGGATCTTAGGAGCTCATTTAAACCCTTATTTAGGCCCAGAAATTATCATACAAAATCATATTTTACAAGATGCACTTGAAACCTTAGAAATTGCATCTTGAAATCTAATGATTTTTTGTTAATTCCCTTTGCATATTCTTAATCTCCACATTCATCCTTAGTTTTGCCTAAAAATCAAATCCTCCTAGGGTTCCTTAGGTTAGGAAAAATGGAGAAAGAGGGGAACCAAAGATAGTAACCATAGGAAGAGAAATTACCTTATTTTCTCACTTGAATCTTGCTTTCTTCAAACTCCTCTCTTCAAATCCAAAATTTCCCCTAAGTTTCTCCCTTAAATCAAATTTGTAAACTCCATTTTAATCAAAGGAAATAAAGGAGAATGAAGGAGAAGAGGTGTGGATGGAAGAAAGCATGAAAAACTACCAAGAAAACATACCTTAAAGCTTGGATTTCTCCTTCTTCTTCTCTCCCTTTAGTGCACCTAAACCCTAGCCATCTTCTCTAAAATTGGGCAAAATATTTTGATTCTAAATGAAGGAGAGAGTGCGCCTCCTATTTATAGGTAGAGGAAGTTACGCTTTTCAAAAATTTCTATTTTGCCCTTCGTTCTTGGCATTTTTGTTTCTCCTTTGTTTTAGCTCCTTTTTTAGAACCATCTTTTCCATTATGAAATTTAGATTCCCAATTTAATAAAATGCTTTTGGAATCACTCAAATCAGAGCTAAAACCTTCCCGAATGAATCCGTCAAAGTTCAAGTACATAAACATTAGAAAACATCCACCGAAGGGGATTTAACTGTCCCGAGGCTTTCCATGGTTTTTCGGGCCTCTAAGAACCCCAGAGAACTCAATAATTTCATTTAAAAAGCCCTCCTATGTGAATTCCAAAATTTGCTCAAAATTACAAAAATGCCATTACATTTCATAAAATTTCCGTTAAAATTTGTTTCTTTATTCTAGCTCCATTTTTCCTTCTGTTTGAGACTAGGATTCTTATTTTTAGGAGTTTAGAATGTTACTCAAATTTTTTGGGACTTTAACTAATTCATTTCAAGAGACTTGCTTTGAAAATGCGTCCATTTTGTCGTTTAACGAAAATCGGACGTTACATTAACTGTCATTCCAAATCCATCTATCTGCCATATATCAACAAATTTATAAATTTAGATAGTAAAAAGTGCAAAGCCACTAGTAATATCATCCATATGTGTATTCCAATAGAGGTTCCATACAACACAAATGCAGGGTCATCATTTATGGTGATACATAAATATATTCTCAAGTGACAAGCTATATTTCTAGATTAGCAAGGTTCTATATCAACTTATAATTGAGTACATACATCATATTTCCTTATTGCAAGGTCTATTCTGTAATATCTAGTCCTCTGGAAACAAGAGAAAACGTGAGAAATGTAACGTATGATTTCTCCGTAAATGAACGAAATTCGTCAAATACAAAAGGAAGTCCTCCGAAATAAGATAGTTAAGGTCCCAAAAAATTTGGAAGAATTCTAGACTCCTAAAAATGAGAATTCTAGGCTTAAATGGAAAGAAAAATGGAGCTAGAATGAAGAAACAATTTCTTACGAAAAGCTTACGAAACATAATGGCATTTTTGTAATTTTGAGCAAATTTTGGAATTCACATAGGAGGGCTTTTTAAATGAAAGTTTTGAGTTCTTCAGTGTTCTCAAAGGCCCTAAAAACCATGGAAACCCCTGGGACAGTTAAAACCCCTCCGGTGGATGTTTTCTAACGTTGGTTGACCTGAATTTTGATAGATTCGTTTGAAAAGGTTTTAACTTCAATTTGAGTGATTCCAAAAGTGTTTTACTAAATTGGGAACCTAAATTTCATAATGGAGAAGACGGTTCTCAAAAAGGAGCTAAAACAAAGGAGAAACAAACATGCCAAGAACAAAAGGCAAATTGGGAATTTTTGAAAAGTGTAACTTCCTCCCACCTATATATATGATGCACCCTTCTTCTCCCTTCATTATGCATGGCCATGTTCTGCCCAAAACCAGAGGAAAACCCTAGGGGATGAGGCACACAAGAGGAGGAAGAAAAGGAGGAGAAATTCAAGGTAGAAAGGTATGGATTTTCATGGTTTTTCATGCTATTTCTCTTCCAAACCTCTTCTCCTTCATTCTTCTTTATTTTCTATGATTATAATGAAGTATATGGATCTGTTTTAGAGGAGAAATTGAGGGGAAAAGTCGGATTTGAAGAGAGGAGCTCAAAGAACACAAGATTCAAGTGAGAAAAAGTAAGAAAACAAGGTAATTTCTCTTCCTATGGTTGTCATATTTGGTTCCCTTCTCCACCATTTCGCCCCACTTGAGAAAACCCTAGGATGACTTGATTTTTAGGCAGAACCAAGGGTGAATCTAAGGAAAATGGGTGTGGAGATTAAGAATATGCAAAGAAAATTAACAAAAACTCATTAGTTTTTAAGATGCAAGTTCTAGGGTTTCAATTGCACTTTGTAAAATCTGATTTTGTATGATCATTTTTAGGCCTAAATAAGAGTTTAAATGAGCTCCTAAAATCCCTAAGAGGCTCCCCATATGCTTCTTCCCTTGAGAAAACAAAGAAAGCTCCATGGAACCCAAAAAGCTTCATTATCTCGGCCAAGAAGGGTTCTCATAGCTAGGGAGAGTTTTAAAATTTTCTAAGGCCATTATTGAGTCATATATGATGAATGAATATGAGGGGAGGCCTTGAAAAAATTTAGAACTCATAGAAAGTGAGTTTGTTAGGTTCCATATTATGACCTAAAGAAGCAACATGTTACTAGGCTCTTGGTTTTAATTGTGTGATGACTCCAAGAGGCTTAAAAGGAGTTAAAAATCATATTTGAAAGGAAAGAATAGAGCCTAGAATTTATTTGAGAGATGTTGCTTCATTAGGTGCCATTATGGAATCATAATGAGGTTATAAGCCAAGCTAGTGTCTAAGTGAGTGTGTGGTCTTAGAATTGAGTTTATGAACCTAATTGGCTTCCATAAATTGTGTCTAGGCTAAAAGGAATGATCTCCACCTTCTTGGGTGTGTGAGGTCAAGGGAGAGGCTTCAAGACTTAAGGAAAAAGCGTGCAAAATGCAAGCAAGGTAGCTCTCTCCATCTTCTCTCATGCATGGATGTGTGCTTAGCTTGTCTTAGAATGTCTGTATATGTATTTTCAAGCCATTAAAAGTATGCTAGCATGATTTTATATGCCATGATTTCATGATGACATATTATGTTTTCAAATGAATGTATTATGTTTGTTTAAGTTTGCTTGAGTATGGAGAGGCCAAGAACTCTTAACCATGGTAAGGATGAGCCAAGAACCCTTGAGATTGGTTGAGACCAAGCAAAGAGTCTTCGAAAAACAAAGTGGGCTCCCAGGAGTATGGTTGAGTCCAAGAATCTCTTAAAGAATGGGTGAGGCAAGTTCAAAATCCATGAGAAAAAGTGTGAGGCCAATCCATTCACTTGGTGAGCTCTTGAATGTATTGTATAATTGATTCACATGCCAAGCTTGCTTTTTGAATGTTCATGACTTCCATTGTATCCATGCATGCATTTTCAAGACTTGCTTTGCATCCATTATGTATGATTGAATGGGAGATGAGCTATTAGGATTCTTTGAATCTCATTCTCTCCTCTCCAATGATTTGATATGCTAGGTGGACCAAGTGGACATGGTAATAGGAGCCAACCACCTTGAAGAAGAGAGCTTGACATCAATATGCCTAGCTTTTGCCTTTTAAAGCCATAATGATGCTTAATGATGTATGTTATTGTTGTAAATGATCTATGACCCTTGGAACATATGTAATTATGATATTATATGATGTAGAAATGAAATAATGTGTTATATGAATGATGGAATGTAAATTAAGTATGTTATGGCATTAGAGTTTCATGAATGGCTTTATGGAAACATGCATAAGTGTGGATGAAAAGGCCAAAATGAGATGTATGAGGTATGGGACCATTTGGGCAGCTCACACAAGTCCTAAAGGTGCTTTTTGGGAAGTTAAAGAAAATAATTTTTGGAGGTCTACAGAATATTTCATGAGTTTTCAAAGTTGGCAAATTTTTTGATTTTGGTCTGCTACACTATTTATTTGGCTAAAAAATGAAATCTATCACACAAGGCTCAAATGATGTCTAATTGCCATGAAATTTTATATAGAGAAACTAGATATTCACAATGATTTGTGACAACTAAAACCACTTCATTTGGATGTCTAAAGAGAGATATATGAATTTTTAAAGATTCTATCCAGTATCAGGAGCTTCATCCGACCTCAGTTGCTGTTCCATTGAATTCCAAGGTCTGAGCTACTTGAGCTGGTCTGGAGTTATTTTTTCCCTCTAGCTAACATCCATAGATTTCTATATTGGTATCATTTACATGGATTGGATTTTTTTGGAATTAATTGGACATTTTTAAAATTTGCTGTAGAAATCTGTGACAGCATCAGTGGCAGTTTGATCTCTTGAACTTTTCGGATGTTAAACGTCCTCTGTGATGGATGTTATGGTATGTACATATTTTTAGCATGTAGTAGACATTCATAGATTTCTAGAATGGCCAAGAATATATGATTTTTATTTTTTTAGAATTAATTATGATTTTCCAAACTTTGGTCATAAAAGAGCCAAATCTGGCTAAAAATAAATGTCCATGTTTTATGCTTCATTTCGGTTTTCTTGTGATGTGAGCCACATTTTATGATGCAAATGGGTTGTATTCATGTAATTAAATATGATAATAGATGGTATGAGCTCACACGATTCACGTGACACCGAATGGAATTTTTACATATGACGCAACACAAGAAAATGCATTATTTTAATTCTCTTTTCTTGCTCCTTCATGGAAATTATGATTGTAAAGCATGAGAATGTTATAGAATGAGCTAGAAATATATGGTGTTACATATTCTCCTAGTAATTGCACCACTGATTACATAACACAAAAATATCTACAACTGGCAATATGATTACATGATGATGCTATACAAAAGAACCACAAAAATTAGCATCTACTCTAGGTCAGTTAGTCCAAGTGCAAGGTTTCCACACATGGTCTCAGCTTATGGATCTTCATCCACTTACTTTCCCTTATCCTTATCGAAGCAGCCTTCACCTGAAATCATTAGCCCATAAAACAAGGTGAGATGCGAATCTCTGTAACTAAAAGGAAAAATCCATTCATATGTATCAATTTAATCAACATATGTGCATTTTAATCAAATAAGCATTAGAAACATCCATCATATCAACAAATTAAATAGTTGAGCTACCGGTGACTACTGTTCCATACCAGCAATCATATACGACATATTAAAGGCTAATAACACTGGGAGCAGCCCATCTAAGGCACCAACTCCCCAATGAACACAACCTGGGCTCAGTGCATACAAGAGTCTGATTATCACTCGGTGTCCGATCGAAACACAAAGCATGGGTGGCAACTGGACCATAGCTCCACCATGGACTTACACAAGTCCCAGACATACCATTCAAGTAGCTAACCAATTATAGCATTCAAAATCATACATGTGCAGTAGATATAAGATTAAAATGGACATATACAAGGAATTAAAATTAACCCTGATTACCTCACTTAATTAAGTTAAATCCTAAAGTCAAAAATGAATTTCCACACTTTAGAGAGTCTTAAATCAAATCAAGCATGTTCTTAAGTGCTAATTACAATATAAATCAGATACTGTAGGATCCAATCATTACAAACTACCTAGAGAACACTTACCTAACCACCAAGAGGCTCTAAGTTTAGATTTGGTTTTCCCCACACCAGAAACTTCAAAATACCACTCCAATTTCTAGGTAAGTTTGCACAAAATCAAAGCCTATACCATAAGTCAGCTATAAGGGTCTCTATCTAGTAGAAAACATATCAAAATGGGGAAAGGATACTTACCTAATAACCCTTCTAGCCTCAACATTCAAAAATCCACCATGAAAATAGAAAATAACAAATTTTAGATTTGGGTTTAAGGTGAAAATACTCCAAATGAAAAACTAATCAGTCCAAATTGAAGAGGAAGAAGAGAGAATTAAGTTTCATATAGATTGCCTTAACCAAATCTTGCTCTAGAAGGGAGACATAGTGAGATTATGCTAAAAAAACCTAGCTTCCTTAGAACCTCTAAATTTTCTCTTGAGCCTTTATGTTTCTATAGAATGGGGGAGAAGACTATGAAGGGTTTAGGGTTTTAGTAGGGTCTTGGGTTGACTCAAAAGCCCAAACTTCACTTGGGCCCATTTTCTTGGTTCTGGGTGTAATATTTGGTTCTCCGAAAATGAGAAAAAACATGGAAATAGCATGAAGCATGGCAAAGGACCAAGTTAATTTAAGGACTGAGATAACATCTCATCACCTGGGTTCAAGATCTTGTCGATAAGATCCTGTAATCTATAGTGCAAATTATAAGACCTTGTCGACAAGGTTTTCCCCAATAAGTACAAGGTCTTCTTGTATATGTGTTAAAGCTTGTATGGTATAGAATTGGGTATGGAGGGCTTTTTAAATGAAAGTTTTGAGTTCTCCAGGGTTCTTAGAGGCCTTAAAAACTACGAGAAGCCCCGGGACAGTTAAAGCCCTCCGGTGGATTTTTTTCAATGTCAGTTGACCTGAACTTTGATTGATTCATTCGGGAAGGTTTTAACTCCAATTTAAGTGATTCTAGAGGCATTTTAATAAATTGGAAACAAAAATTTTATAATGAAAAAGACAGTTCTGAAAAAGGAGCTAAAACGAGTTAAAAACGAAAATGCTAAGAATGAAGGGCAAAATGAAAATTTTTGAAAAAGTCCTTCTTAAACCAATATATATATGAGGTGTCCTTCTTCTCCTCTCATTTAGGTTGACCAAGTTCTACCCAAAAACTAGAGAAAACTCAAGGGAAGCAGGTGCACAAGGATAAGGCAAAGGAGAAGGGAAAATTTCAAGAAAAAGGTAAGAAATTATTGGAATTTTCTAGTCTTCTCCTTAGGAAATCTCTTCTCCTCCTTCTCCCCTTTCTCCCTATGGTTTTCTTAAAGTTTTTGGTGCTATTTTGAGGTCAAGCCAAGAGGGAAAAATTCAAATTTGAAGAGAGGAAGCCAAAGAAAGGAAGATTTAAGTGAGAAAACAAGGTAAATCTTCCATCCCATGATAGATTCTTCCTCCCCCTTCTTCTCCCTTTTTCGCCCCATGTATGTAGATGCAAGAGGACTAAAGTTTTGAGGAGAACCAAGGATGATTTCCATGAATTTAAGGGAGGAGAGTAAGAATATGTAAAGAAATCCAAGTAAAAGCCATGAATTTGCAAGATAGAAAAGTTAGGGTTTTGCTTACACCTTGAACTCTATCACGAACCCTAGCTATATTTTATGATGTTTAAGTATTCATATGAGTTCTTAAGACACTAAGAGAGCTTCTTACAAATTTCTCCCATCAAAGAAAGTAAGGAAACTCCATTGGTGCCTTATAAAAGCATAGCTTTGGCCAAGGAGAGTCCCTGCACCTAAAAAGTGTTTTAATTCCTTCCAAGCTCAATTTTGTATCGTGTATGATGGGAGAGTATGAGAGAAAGCTTTGGACAAAGTTTAGAAGCCATAGAAAGCAAGATGGCCTTATATATTTCATAATATGGCTTAAAGAAGCAACACCTAACTAGGCTTCTAGAATTGAGTGTGTGATGACTCCAAGAGGTTTAAATGGAGTCAAGAATCATAAATGAATAGATAGAATGGAGCCAAGATGATGTTTTACCAAATTTATTTCATTACGTGCATTATGGAATCATAAAAGAGCCTTATGAGTCACCCAGCCTTTCTAGTAATTGTATGGCCTTAGACTTTGCTTCAAGAGTATAATTAGCTTCCATATGATGTGTCTAGGCCAAGAGGAATGATCTCTACCTTCTTAGGTGTATGAGGTCAAGGGAGAGGATTCAAGGCTCAAGGAAAAAATGTGTAAATACAAGCAAGCTCTCTTCACCTTCTCTCAGGCATAGATGTATGCTTACATTATCTTGAATGTGTGTATGTATGTTTTAAGCCATGAAAAGTATTCTAGCATAATTTTATATGCCATGGTACCATGATGATGTATTATGTTTCTAAGTAATATTTATGATGCTTACTTTGGTTTGCTTGAGTGTGGTGAAGCTAAGAACCCTTTAACCATGATGAGGATGAACCAAGAACCCTTAAGATTAGTTAAGACAGTAAAAAATCTCCCAAAAGTGAGGTTAACTCCTAAGAGTAAGGTTGAGTCCCAGAACCTCTTAAAGAAATGGGTGAGGTAAGTCCAAGATCTACAAGTAAATAGGTGAGGCTAATCCACTTACTTGACAAGCCTATGTATGCTATGTATGACTTTTTCAAATGCCAAGAATGTTGATTAAATGATTGCACATGTTAATATGTTCATGCATACATTTGTGAGACTTGTATTGCATACTTTATGTGTAATTGAATGGGAGATGAACTATTGGGATTCTTTGAATCTCATCCCTTACTCTCCAATATCTTGACATGCTAGGTGAAATAATTGAGCAAGTATTGGAGGCCACCAAGCTTAGAAGAAGAAGATTAGCATCAAAGTATATGAATATACCTAGTTTTCCTTCTTTTTAGCCATATACATGATATATGATGTAATCTCTTAATGAAATTGTCATGTAACCATATGAGCAAGTATAATTATGTTAATGTATCATGTATGAATGAGAGCTAAGGTTATTTACATGAAAATGCACATTTTGGATATGTAATAGTAGTTTTTCCTTATGGAAATATATGCATAAATGAAAGTGGAATAGCCAAATCGAGATGCATGAGGTTTGGGACCATATAGGAAGCTCACATAAGTCATATTCATACTTTTAGACTTACCCAAGAGGTGCCAAACTCAAGAGGAGGCCATTTGGACTAAAGTGACTCTTGATAGGGAGCAAAAATGATAATTTCATGAGGCTATGTTGTCTTTTAACCAAATGAGCTCTTTTTGATCTGAGATTTGGCATACATTTAGAGTTTATTGAGAGATATTTGTAAGCTAAAGTACAGAATTTTTGGAGGTATATGGAATATTTGATGAATTTCTAAATTTAGGAAAAATTCTGAATTTGATTTGGTATATTATTCACTCAGGTCTGAAAATGAAATCTGTCACTCAGTAGGCAATTGATGTCCAATTGCCATGAAATTTTATAGAGAGAAACTAGACATTTCCAGTGACTTATGTCAACTATTGGATATCTAGAGAGGGATGTATAAATTTTTAAAGATTCTGCCTAGTATTAAGTGATCAAACTGATCTCAAGTATTATTTGATTGGGTTTCAAGATATAGATGTGCCTGAGTTGGGCTAGAATTATTTTTTTCCTCTAGCTAACATCTGTAGCTTTCTAGATTGGTATTATTTATGTGCATTGTATTTTTTTGGAATTAATTGGATATTTTTTTAATTTACTATAGAAACTTGTGACAATACCAGTAGCCAACCAGACCTCTGCCCCTTTTCGAATGTCAAACGCCCTCTATGTGATGATTCATGGTCTGGTCATATTTTTTTAAAAATTAGACATGTATAGCTTTCCATAATGGTAAAGAATACATGTTTTTTATTTTTCTAAGATTAGTTATGATTTTCTAAAATTTGTGATAGAAAGGGACAATTTCTGGCCGAAATTGCAAGTATATATTTTATGCTTCCCTTTGTCTTACATGAGCTCTAGACCATTTTTGGTGATGGAAATGAGTTGTATCTATTTAAATAAATGTGAATATGTGATAGATGAGTCCATATGACCCATGGGACTTTGAAAGAAAAATTCTACCCATAGAGAAATGTAATTGAGTCTAAGTCCCTATGCCATTATGTTGCTTCCCATAGAGCTTATATGAGATGAGGCATGTGAATTGCATAAATTGAGTCTTAAAAGTTTGGTGTTACATTGGGCTTCTAAGTAATTAAACTAGATTGGGTCATTGTTAAGTGGGTTCTCTTAGGTTAAGTCGCATAAGATGAAGTTGGGTTTGGACAAAATATAATTAGGTCTCCATAAGTTTTTATCCTTGGCATGTTTAACTTAATTATGGGCCAAGATTAAATTTGTAACCCAATTGAATCTTAAATCCATATTAATAATTTATTTCTCTATAAATTTCTACTTCCCATGATTTGCTTGATCATCCTCATAATAATTCTTTAATTGCCTATAATTGTCCTTAATGAATTTTAGGGTGTTACAAAAAACATATATGCACAGCAATTGTCAGATTAAAAAAAACATATATATGGAATTAAAAATAAACCATTGGTTACCTCACTTGGTTGTACCAATTCCCTCAAAAGCCAAAAAGAAATGCCAATGCTTTAAAGGTCTTAAATTACCAAAATACCACTCTTAATTATTATTCATAATAGAAACCTTATGCCCATTCACTCTAGTCATTATAATCTATTGAGAAACACTTACCTAAACCTCCTATGAGTTCCAAAGTTTGGGTTTAAGCCTTCTAACCCTGAAACTATAAGGGTTCACTCCAAGTTCCTTGCATTTTTGCACAATGATAGCACCCAATATAAAAGTCAGTCATTAGGGTCAACTTCTAGAATAATAACACATCAAAATAATGGGTAATACTTACCTAATGGTTTCTCTAGTCTTAACCTCCAAAAAAACATTCAAAAAACTATTAAAATATCCAATTTTAGATTTGGAGATGAGGTGAAAATCTACCAAACAACAAGCTTATTGTACCAAAATGAATAGAAAGATGAGAGGATAAACTTTTGTATAACTTAACTTAGCTAAATCCCCTTCTAAGTGTGCAAATCAAAGCCAAAATGTGTAGAAATCCTAGTCTCCACTTGAATGTGCAAATTGTAACGCCTGGTATGTTGTAAAAACACAGAAACGGGCTGGTTTGAAAAGTAAGTCTCTTGAGATGAGTGATTCAAGGCCAAATAAAATTTGAATAAAATGTTAAATAATAGAACATGAAGATTTGAGCCTTAAGTTACCCAGAAACTGGGGCCGGAGTAACTCAAAAAATTTGCTGAAAGACTAGTGGCATTTTTATAAATAAGTGTAATTTTAGAAAAATACCTAGGAGGGCTTTTTAAATGGAAATTTTGAGTTGTCCAAGGTTCTCAGAGGCCCCAAAAACCATGGGAAGCCCCAGGACCGATAAAGCCCCTCCGATGTACTATTTTCCAATGTTGGTTGACCCAAACTTTGATTAGTTCGTTCGGGAAGGTTTTAGCTCCAATTTGAGTGATTCCAAAGGCATTTTATTAAATTAGAAATATAAATGTTATGATGGAAAAGACAGATCTCAAAAAGGAGCTAAAACGAAGCCAAATTGGAAATGCCATTTCGAAGGGCAAAATTGGAAATAATTTTAAAAAAGAAGCTTCTTTATTCTTCTTTAAAGTTCACGTTCACTCTCCCTCACTTTAGACCGACTTTCTTCTGCCCAGAGCAGAGAGGAGAACTAGAAATTTTAGGCGCACAAGGGAGGAGGCAAAAGAAGGAGAAAAGGCCAAGAAAAAGGTATAGAATCCATGGATTTTCTTAGTTCTTCCTTAAGCAAAGTTGTTCTCTTCCTTCCCTCTTTTCCTCCTATGGTTTTATTGATATATTTGGTGCTATTTTGGGGGCAGAATAGAGAGGAAAAATTCGTGTTTAGAGTGAGGCAACCAAGGAAAGTGAAAAGCAACTAAGAAAGAGCAAGAAAACAAGGTCAAACTTTCATTCTTTGGTAGCTTCTTCCTCCCCCTTCTTCTTGCACGATTTGGCCACCATGAGCACAATTCTTAAGGGCTATTTTCTGTCCAAATCAAGGGGGGATTAGAGGTTTTGGAGTGCACGGATTAAGAATCTATCATTGGAAGCAAGTAAAAGCCATTGAATCTCAAGTTGAAAAAGTGTAGGGTGCTTGAATATAATTTAAAATCTGGGTTGATTCAAGACTTCCCCATCATATGTGAGTGTTTGTTTGCATTTCTTAGGGAGCCTCATAAGTGCCTCATCCATTAAGGAAAAATCCCAAACTCCATGGGTCTTTAATGGAAGTATAAATCGGTCAAAACTCATAGAGATAGCTAGAGGATGTTTTAAAGAGTTCCAAGCTTGATTTAGGACTTTATATGATAAAAGAAGATAGGAGAAATCCTTGGGAAAAATTTAGAAGCCTTAAGTTGAGAGATGAGGCAATGGCTTCCATAATGTAACCTTATGAAGCAACATGGACCTAGGCTTGTGAAAGTGAGTGTGTGATGGCTTCAAGTACCTTAAATGAGGTCAAGAGGTCTAAATATGGTAAGAGAATGGAACCAAGAATTTTACTTGTGGTAGTTGCTTCATTAGGTCATTAACGGAACCATATTGTGACAAATAGAACAAAGTGTAGTCTTAAGAGTGAGTTGGATGTTATAACTTGTTCAAAGAGTATAATTAAGTGTTGTTTATTATGAATAGGCCAAAGGAATCTAACCCCACCTCCTTGTGTTTGTGGAACCAAAAAAGAGAAGGAACAAGCAAAGTAAGGCTTGAATTTGCACCAAGGTAGCTCTCTACCTTTTCTTGTTACATATATGTCATTGTGTGCTTGTGTGTATTTTTGTATGTTTGAGACATGCCACTTGATGCTATGTTGCTATTTTGATACCAATATGCTTTCTTGAATGTCATTGAATTGTGGAAATGGCTCACAAGGGTGAGGTAATGCCAAAAGTCCCTTAATGTGGGTGAGGAGATGCTAAAAGTCTCATGGCATGGGTGAGACAAGGCCAAAAGTCCCTTGACGGGTGAGGCTAAGTCAAAAGTCCCAAGAATCAAGAGTGAACCAATCCAAAAGTCTTAGAAATGAGGTGAGGCCAAACCAAAAGTCCCTAGAGCTCATTCTTATACTTGACATGAGTTTGTGACACAAAAATGTGAAAGTGGAATGCTTTATGAATGGATTGATTGCATACTTGTGCCTTTGACATGTTGTATGCCTTGAAAATGTGCTTAGATAGGTGTATGAGCTATTGAGATTCAATGAATCTCACCCCCTCCTTTCTCTCACCTCATATGATCTAAGTGGAGTCCAAGATCCAAAGGATAGAGGCCAAGGAGCTTAAATCTCCATCTCTTGGCAAATTTTGCTAGTTTTAATGTACTAGAATGTCAAAGAATATATGTATATGTTATTTTTGAGCCATGACACTTTGAACAAGTGTAAAACTATGTAAAGTTAGTGTATGAATCAAGAATAGAGTTTAATAAATAGAATTGTGTATTTTGACCACTTGGGAGCCCACTTATGCATGTATGTTTATGGAAGTGACATGGTGAATTTGAGTTGTATGAGGATTTAGACCTTATGAGAGGCTCATTTATACTATGTTTATACTTTTGAAGTTGCCCAAATATGTGTGAAACAATGGATGACTCATTTGAACCAAATTTGCCCCTTTATTGGAACCAAAATTGCCATAATCTTGAGCTATGGCAAAGTCTAACCAAATAACCTCTTCTTGACTTGAAATTTTGCATGCACTTAGATCTTGCCTAGAGCTTTTGGCAAGGCAAAGATTAGGTAATTTGGAGGTCTGTGTAATTTTCTATGATTTTTCAAAATTGGCATCAGAATTTCAGATTTGCACCAATATTATTCATTTGGTTAGTTGTGAAATTGTGTCATCTGAGGGGCAAATGTTGTCCAATGGCTATGAAATTTTATAGGAAGAAATTAGGCATTCACAGTGACTTATGGCAACTAGAAGCACCTTATTTGGAGTTCTGAGCTAAGAGATATGAATTTTTGAATTTTTAAAATAGTAATAGTAGCGCAGCACGAACTGAGTCACTGTTCCATTAAATTTCAGTGGCTAAACATGCTTTTTGTGGTCTGAGCCTATTTTTACCATAAATTTAACATTCATAGGTTTCCAAATTGGTATCATTTGCATGGATTGGATTTTTGTGGAATTAATTAGACATTTTTGAAGTTTATAGCAGATGCTTGCATCAGTACCAGTAGCTGAGTAAATTCCCCTAGATAGACCCCCTTGAGTCATAAAGTATAGTGATAAAGGAAGCAAAGAAGAGCTAAGAAACTAGCTATAGAAAAGATGTCCTCGCTTTAGTAATGATTAGATGAGTAAACTGAGCCAGAGAGGTAAACGGATAGGGGTCCAGTAGTTGATCAGACGAGCTCTCTAAAATGAGAATAATATAGGGTTAAGGCACGTGAGTGATTAGAGCACCTAGTAGAACATCAGATTCATCCAAACATTAAGAGTACGTGTTCTGGATTGGGTTAGCAAAACCCTAAAAATAGTATACTGTGCTCCGGGGATGAAGCTAGAGAGGCTGTTCAAAGAGGCTGAATAGAAAGAAAGCCCAGCTCTGATCCAAACATAGAAATAAGGTGAAACAAACAATTAGTGCCTTAGTACCCTCAGGGAAGCTCGAGGGAGCTAGAGACCACCTAAGAAGGTGAGTCTCGTAGGACCTCTAGCATATGTTTTGAGTATCTAATGCCAAAGTATGAGAATTGAAAGTTTGATGGATATATGGATAAGTGGGGGTTGAATGGCCAAAATGAGATGTATGAGGTTTGAGACTATTTGGATAGCTCACACAAGTCTTAAATATACTTTTAGACTTGCCCAAAAGGTTCCAAGACCAAGGGAAATCCATTTGCCAACTTTGGTACCCAATATGGAGCCAAAATTGACCATTATGGAACCCTATATCACTTTTTAACCAAATGAGTTAATCTTAATCTGAAATTTGGCATGCAATTAGGTATCCTTGAGAGCTTTTTGGAAAGATAAAGAACATAATTTTCAAAAGTCTACAGAATATTTGATGATTTTTCAAAGTTGGAAAATTTTATGGAAATGGTCTGATGCACTGTTACAATAGTCTGAAATTATTTTCTATCACATGAGACTCAAATGATGTCCAATATTCATGAAATTTTATACAGAGAAACTAGGAAATTACAGTGACTAGTGTCAACTAGAAGCACCTCATTTGGAGGTCTAGAGAGGAAGATATGAATTTTTGAAATTTCTGTTCAGTATCAGTAACCTTGCCCGACTAGAAGTATTGTTCCATCAAATTCTGAGGTATGGGTTTGATGAACTGATTTGGAGATATTTTTCCTCTCTATTTGACATTCACATATTTCTAGATTGGTATCATTTGCATGGATTGGATTTTTGTAGAATTAATTGGACATTTTTGAAGTTCATATCAGTAAATTGTGACAGCATCAGGACCCAGTCCGACCTCCAAACTATTTTGCATGTCAAACACTCTGTGTGTGGGATGTTATAAGTTGTACATATGTTTACCATAAATTATACATCCCAAGCTTTCCAGAATGACCAAGATTGCAAGATTTTGATTTTTCTAGATTTAGTTATGATTTTCCAAAGTTTGCCCAGAAAGGAGGCCAATTTTGGCCGAGAATGAAGCCCCATCTTCTACCTCCGAATTCGGTTTCCATGAGTTGTAAGTATATTTTTATGATGAAAATGAGTTTTAATGATGTAATTAAATGTGAGGATGTATAGCATGAGCTCACATGGTCCATGTGACACCGAAGAAAATTTTTAGTCGTAACGCAACGCAAAAAAAGTGTGAGATTTCAATGAAATCTCTCACTTCCTTCTTACTATATATCACATGAGCATGTAAATGATGATGGATGTGAAGTAGAAATGGGGTGAGACCAAATCAAAAGTCCCTAGAGGTCATTCTTATGCTTGACATGAGTTTGTGACACAAAAATGTGAAAGTGGAATGCTTCATGAATTGATTGATTGCATACTTGTGCCTTTGACATGTTGTATGCCTTGAAAATGTGCTTGGATAGGTGTATGAGCTATTGACATTCAATAAATCTTACCCCCTCCTTTCTCTCATCTCATATGATCTAGGTGGAGTCCAAGATCCAAAGGATAGAGGCTAAGGAGCTTAAATCTCCATCTCTTGGCAAATTTTGCTAATTTTGATGTGCTAGAATGTCAAAGAATATATGTATATATTATATTTGAGCCATGACACTTTAAACAAGTGTAAAACTATATAAAGTTAGTGTATGAATCAAGAATAGAGTTTAATGAATAGAATTGTGTATTTTGACCACTTGGGAGCCCACTTATGCATGTATGTTTATGGAAGTGACATAGTGAATTTGAGTTGTATGAGGATTTAGACCTTATGAGAGGCTCATTTATGCTACATTTATGTTTTGAAGTTGCTCAAATATGTGTGAAACAATAGATGACTCATTTGAACCAAATTTGCCCCTTTTATTGGAACCAAAATTGCCATAATCTTGAGCTATAGTAAAATCTGACCACATGACCTCTTCTTGACTTGAAATTTTACATGCACTTAGATCTTGCCTAGAGCTTTCTGGCAAGGTAAAGATCAGGTAATTTGGAGGTATGTGTAATTTTCTATGATTTTTCATAGTTGGCATCAGACTTTCAGATTTGTACCAGTACTGTTCATTTGGTCAGTTGTGAAATTGTGTCATCTAAAGGGCAAACGTGGTCCAAGGACTATAAAAATTTATAGGCAGAAACTAGGCATTCACAGTGACTTGTAGCAACTAGAAGCACCTCATTTGGAGGTCTGAGCTAAGAGATATGAATTTTTGAATTTCTAGAATAACAACAGTAGTGCAACACAACCTGAGTCACTGTTCCATTGAATTTCAGTGGCTAAACGTGCTTTCTCTGGTCTAAGCCTATTTTTATCATAAATTTAACATTCATATATTTCCAAATTAGTATCATTTGCATGGATTAGAGTTTTGTGGAATTAGTTGGACATTTTCAAAATTTATCACAGACACTTGCGTCAGTACTAGTAGCTATCCAAACCTTTGCCCCTTTTTGCATGTCAAATGCTTTTTGTCTTATGTTTCATAACCTAGACATATTTTTTCATAACATAGACATGTATAGCTTTCCAGAATCGCCAAGAATGCATGATTTCAATTTTTGTGGATTTGTGACAAAAAAATTGAAATTCTGGCCGAAAATAATAGAGTGAATTTGATGCTCCCTTTTGAATTCCACGAGTTGTGGGCCAACTTTGGTGATGCAAATGAGTTGTATGTATGTAATTAAATATGAGAATGTGATGTATGAGCTCATATGGTTCTCGTAACACCGAATGGAATTTTCATACGCGACGCAACGCGAAATAAGGCAATATTTTAATGCCATTTTTCCATTCCCTTTTATGCAATTCATCATGTGAGACTTAGAAATGATAAGAAACAAGCTAAAAATATATGGTGTTACACAAATTTTGTGTTCTCCCTTGGTTGCCCTACATTTCAGCTAAAGAAAGAATACGGGTTCATGTTATTTTAAGGTTTTAAAGAAAATGAGCTGGTCCAATAGGCCTCGAGTCCAAGTGGGCTAATGTTTTAAGTGTTGGGCAATGGTTAAATGGGTTTAATTAAGTTGGGCCTCCATAAAATTAAAATGGACCTCCACCATGTATCCTTGGCATAATTAAATAAATCATGTGGCCTAAATTAAATTTTTAACCTAATTAAATTCAAACCCATAATAACATTTTACTATCACCAAAATTGCCAAACAATCATTATTTACCCCAAAATGCACAAAATAATCTCTTTCCTTTTAAAAATCCCATTTTCCATAATTTTCCAAAAATGCTCTAAATAATCTTCCTATTTTCCAAATTAAAACCTTAATTCTTTAAAATTCCACTTAATTAATCTTAGGATATTACATTCTCCTCTTCTTTTAGAAATTTTGTCCTTAAAATTAGATGTACCTTACTCAAAGAGCATTGAATAGTCTTTCCTCATTCTCTCTTCTGTTTTCCAAGTAGCTTTGTCAACAGTTTGTCCTTTCCATACCACTTTAACCAAGATGATATTCTTATTATGTAGCTTGTAAAACCTTAACCTCTTAGCTCCCAAACCATTGTCCCATGACCTATCTCATCATATCCCATGTATATTGGAAGAAATATGTAAGAAAACATACACTTTCACACATGGAAAGTTGCATAATTAGGAGGCCACATACATAATTCATAGCTCTAGGGACTATATAAACTCATCAATATCATTTTTCATTCATAAAAAATTTGTACAAGCCATACACATCACAAAAAAACCCAAGAGTTTTGGATTTCAAAGCATATTCCACAAATTCAATAGTTTGCTCTCGGGTTACGATAGCAAATTTCTGACATCAACTTTGGAAAATCATAATTAATTCTAAAAAAATCAAAATCAAGCAAACAATATCTTTTTAGAAAGTTCTAAATGTCAACTATAGTAAAAATCATTCCAAGCCATAAAAATATCATCTAGGCCATGACTGACAATAGAAAAGCACTAAAGGTCTAGCTACCCAGGTTTGCTGTCACAGATTACTAATATAAATTTCAAAAATTCATAACTAATGCTAGAAAAATCAAAACCCAGAAAACCATGCCATTCTAAAAATATGTGGATGTTAACAAAAGGATAAAAATATTTCCAGACCAAAAAAAGCATTTACCCCACAAATTAGATGGAACAATACCAAAGGTACTGCTACATTACTAGTATTGACCGCCAACTTCAAAACTTCAAATATCACTCTACAAAACTCTAAATGGGGTGATCTCAGTGGCCATAAAAAGCTCATAATGTCTAGTTTATTCTTGTAAAATTTCATGAGCATTGAATAACATTTATTCCTTAGATGACATAAGAGAAGAAAATAACCACATGAATAGTAAATTGACCATTTCAACAGCTTTTTCCCAACTTTGAAACTTCATAATTAATTCTCTAGAGCTCCAAATAATCTCATTTTTCACTTCTAAAAAAGCTCTAGATGAGACCTATATGTAGCCCAAATGCCATGAGAAAATTCGTCCATTTGGTTAGTTTGTGACGTAGGGTTCCAAAATGGCCATTTTATGCCTCCTAAATGGTTAAATATGAACCAATTGTACTTCTACCTTGCCCATGACCACTTAAACATGTGAGAAAGCTTTCAAATAGTCTATTAAGCTTGTCCAAGAGGTTCAAATGCTCATGCATCACAAAATCACTATCTCACTTGTTCATATATACAAGGTTTCATGAATTCATTAAGGCATCTCAATGTCAAAAACTTACATTCTCATTCCTATGCTTCCAAATTCCATACATACATCATGTATCCATGTAATTACATATGTTCAAGAGGCTATACATTATATACAACATAAGATTACATTATTTACCATCAAGATGGTTACAATACAAGCATTTGGCAATTCTTTTGTCAAACTTTTTGTCTTCAAGTGTGGTAGCTCCCATCTCTTTGCTCACTTGGTCCACCTAGGCATGTGTAAGCACTGATGAGGGGGAAATGAGATTCTAGGAATCCCAATAACTCTTCACCCTTTCAAACATATATAATGGATGCAATTTCAAATCTAAGAATGAATGTATGACAAACTTTCAATTTATGAACATACATAATACATTTCTCACATTCAAGAATTCATACTCATCATACATAAGCTTGCCAAGACAATGGTTTAGCCTCACTCATTCTTTTTGGGACTTGGGACTTGCCTTACCCACTTTCAAGAGACTTTTGATTAACCCTCACTCTTCTAGAGACTCTTGGCTCTATTTCACCCATTCTTAGGGACTTTTGGCTTCACCATGCTCATGCAAGCCAAAACACATTCATAATACATCTTTTAAGAACATAACAAGGCATCATAGTACCATGGCATGTAAACATTTGCTAGTAACATTTTGCATAACATAATCATACATACACACATCCAAAGACAAGAAAACATCTAAAAATGCATGAGAAAAAAGTTAGAGAGCTACCTTGGAGCCAATGTTTTACAATTTTCCTTTGAAATCTTCCTCCCTCTTTTTGGCCAAGCCTTGCAACTTGGAGGCACTAAGTTCTCTTAGCCTAGACACATCAAATGAGACATGCTTAGATTATCAAAATGAGCTTTAGCCTTATGCAACTCCTATGCCTGCTCACTTTCTCACTTGTCTCCATAATGCTTCCATCTTAGACATAATGAAGCAACTATTGGAATTCAAGATCTTGACTCCATTTTCTCTATCATTCTAGGTCTCTTGACTCCATTTAGACTCCTTAGAGCCATCACATATTCATTTTGAGGAGCCTATCTAAGAGTTGCTTCATTATGCTACATTATAAAGCCTATACCTTCATCTCACATTCTAGGCTTCTTAAATTTTTTCCAAGGCCTCCTATCATATTCTCCCATCATATATGATGCAAATCTAGGCTTAGAAATATTTAAAACATTCCCTAGGTGCATGAACCCCTTTAGGCTGAGACATTGCATCCATTTAGCACCCAAGGACTTTGTTTTATTTCCTTGATAGGATATGTATGTGGGAGGCTTCCTTGATGTCTTAGGGACCCATACAAACTCTTAGAAACCTTAAATTATGGTTAGAAAGCTTCCTATGAGCCAAGGTGCAATTGAAACCCTAGGCTAGATATCTTACAAATCAATAGTTCTTTCTTGAATTCCTTTGCATTATCTTGTTTCCCACACTATAAATCATAAGTTTCACTCTTGGTTTGGTTCAAAAAAAAATCCCCTTTGGCTGTCCCATAAGTGGTCGAAACATACACACATAGAGGCAAGTGAGAAAAAGCATGAAAAGCAATGGATTTACCTTGGTTTCTAACTTTTCTCAAGTGCTTTTTCAAGTGATGAATTCGTCTCCTTCAAATTCCACTCTTCCTCCTTTGGACCAAACCCAAAACAACACCAAATCCATCAATAAAGCCATAGAAAGAAAAGTGGGATGGAGGAGAATCAAGTTGCTAAAGGAGAGACCATGAAATTCCATTAATTTCCTTACCTTTTCTTAGAGTTTTCTTCCTCTTTTTCTCCTCCTATGGTTTTCCCTTCTTAGTAGAACTCTCCTCTAGTCTTAGGCAGAAAATAGGTTGGTTAAATGGAGAGGAGAAAGAGGACATGACATATAAGGAGCAAAGTTACTTAATGGACTTTTTTAAAATTTCCATTTTGTCCTCTTGTCTTGGTTTTTTTTATCTTAGGCTCATTTCAACTCCTTTTTGAGAAGCGTCTTTTCTACCATAAAATTTAGGTTCTATAACTTATAAAAGGTCTTTGAAATTACTCAAATTGGATCTAAAACTTTCCCAAATGAAAGGGTCAAAATTCAAGTCAACCAAAATTTTAAATCGTAAACCAAAAGGGTTTAAACCATTCTAGGAGTTCCTATAATTTTTAGGGCCTTTGACAACCACGAGTAACTCAAATTTTCTATTTAAAAATCCCTCCTTTGAGGTTTCAAAAAGTGCTCGAAATTACAAAAATACCACTGCATTTTTGTTAAATTTTATCTGATTATTCTTGCTTTATTTTCAATGCACCTTTGGCCTTGGATCCTCATTATTTGAGATCTAGATTATTACTTTAATTTTATTGGATCTTAAATCATTCTATCTGGGGGACTTCCTTTTATATCTGATGCATTTCGTACATTTATGGAAAAATAAAACATTACTTTTCTCACGTTTATGAAGGAACTGGATGTTACATAGCTGTTTAACTTTTGAGTTTCTTATAAGATAAGTTATCTTGCAGATACACATTCTTATACTCAATGACATGTGAAAGGTCCAGTTGATGCTTTTTCAATTGGGATACATGGAATATATCATGTAGTTAGGCCAAATTTGGAGGTAATGCCACTTTATAGGCTACAGGTCCTATCTACTTAAAGATTTGAAAGGGACCAAGATAATAAGGGTTGAGTTTTCTTGATTTAATGGAATGCCTTATGCTCATTACTAGAGTAACTTTAAAGAACCCATAGTCTCTCACCTCACATTCTATGGAGCTCTTCCTTTTATCTACATAACTTTTTTGCTTACTTTTGGTAGTTAACAACTTTTTCCCAATGAGCTCAATTTGACGAGTAGTCAAATATGCTATATTAGGACTTAGGAGGCTCCTTTCACCAAGTTCTACCCAATACAAGGGTGATATACACTTTCTTCCATGAAGTGCCTCAAATGGTTCCATCTAAATACTTGAATAGTAACTATTATTATAAGCAAACTTGACTAAAGGCAAACACACATCCCAGTTCCTTTTTAACTCTAGCACACTAGGCCTAAATATATCCTTAAGAGTCTGAATAGTCCTCTGAATCTGTCTATCCGACTAAGGGTGATAGGTAGTGCTTAAGTTAAAACTTAAAGTTTCCTATAAAGACCACTAAAATTTTAATGTGAACTTGGGGTCTCTGTCTAACATAATGCTATTAGGAACACCATCCAACCTTACAATTTCATAAATATAAAGTTATGCTAGTCTATCTAAAGGATAAATAGCTTTGATAGGTAGAAAGTGGGCCGACTTTGTCAGCCTATCCATAATCACCCAAATAACGTCATAAGCCAAGGATGTCTTAGGTAAACCTATTACAAAATCCATGGATATACTATCTCATTTCTATTTCAGAATCTCTAAAGGGTGTAACAAAACTATGGGTTTTTAGTACTCAATCTTAATCTTTTGACAAACTAGTCACTTAGTAACAAATTTTGCTATATCCAACTTCATTCTAGGCCACCAAAAACTTTTCTTAATATCCTTATACATCTTAGTGGTGCCTAGATGAATAGTGCACCTACTTTTATGAGCCTTGGATAGCACTAAATTTCATATCTCCTTATCCCTAAATATGCACACTCTACCCTAATACCTCACCAAACCATCCCCAGATAAGTTAAAATCCTTAACTTCTCCATTACTTAATTGCTCCATATCCTACCAAAATGTTCATCTAACTTTTAGGCCTTTTTAATTCTTCTCCTAAAGTCACTTTCTATCCTCCACTCCTCTAAAAGAAGCTTACTAGGGTGTACAGTTATAGACAAATTTAAATCTCTCAATTCCTCAATCAACCTATATTCCCTAAGTATCATCATTGCCATATGAATAGATTTCCCACTCAAGGCATCAGTGACCACATTCGCTTTTCTTGGATGATACTTTAAGGAGAAATCATAATCCTTAAGGAACTCCATTCATCTCCCTTGTCTTATATTTAGCTTCTTTTGGTCAAACAAATATTCTAAACTCTCATGGTCATTATACACCTCAAATTATGTACCATCGAGATAATGTCTCCAAATCTTAAAGGTAAAAACTATAGCAGCTAAGTCCAGATCATGGGTGGGATAATCCTCCTCATAGATCTAAGCTACCTAGAAGTATAGGATATCACCCTACCTTATTACATCAAAACACAAACTAATCCTTTCTTAGATGCATCACTATAAATCGTAAAGATCTCTCTAAGATCAGGTATAACGAAACACAAGTGCTATGGTCAATCTGTCCTTAAGTTCCAGAAAGGCATCCTTACACTTGGCATTCCACACAAAAGGTTAGTCTTTCTTAGTTAACTTTGTATTGAAGTGTCATCTAAGAAAGGCAAACATAGTCATCTATGCTTTAAGTAGAAAATCTATACATGTGGCTATGATGATGCTTCAAGAGCAAAGTTTGATTAAGAAGTTAAGGGATATGAGTTTGTCCATTCTTTACACTCCCTAATAGCTTGTTGCTGAGTGAGCTTAGAATAAAAAATAACCTTAGAAAGAAATTAGGAATGCTCAGGCACCCAATGAGTTTTTAAGAGGGATTAAGAAACAAATAAAGCAGGGAAAGTCTAGAGAATTTGATATTTCTAAAGATGGATTGGTGAGCTATCAAGGAAGAGTATATGTACTTAGGGATAAGGAGTTAAGAGATACCATTCTTTAGAAAGCCTATAAAAGTAAGTATATGATTCATCTAAGCACTATTAAGATGTATTAAGACCTTAAGAAGGGTTTTTGGCATTTTAGGATGAAATTGGACATAGCTAATTTTGTCGTAAGATGCTTAGGCTATTAGAAAGTGAAAATAAAGCATAAAAAACTCATCAAATTCTTACAGCATTTAGACATCCTTGAGTGGAAATGGGATAGCATTTCTACAAATTTTGTTATGGGTTGACTTAAGACATCTTCAGGGAATGACACTATTTGGGTGATTCCTAATAGACTAATGAATTCTACCCATTTTCTCCCTATTAAAGCCATGTATCCTTTTGATAGACTAGCATAACTTTATGTTTGAGAGATTGTGAGGTTGCATGGTATTTTGAATAGTATGGTATTAGATAGGGACCCTAGATCCATATTAAAATTTTGGTGGTCCCCATAAAGGGCTTTAGGGACCAGGCTAAATTTTAGTGCTACCTACCACCTTTAATTAGATGAAAAGACTAAGAGGAAAACTTAGACTCTTAAGGATATGTTAAAGGCTAATGTCATAAAACTTAAGGGAACTTGAGATGTGTACCTACCTTTAGTAGACTTTGCCTATAATAATAGTTACTATTCCAACATTCAGATGGCACACTATAGGGCCCTTTTATGGGATGAAGTGTAGGTCCCTTTTGTCTTGGGTTAAGCTCAAAGAGAGAAACCTTTAAGGACTTAATTTAGTGGATTAAACTACCTAGTAAATAAAAATCATTAGAAAGAAATTATTGACTACCTAGAGTAGGCAAAAGAGTTATGCTAATCTTTAGAGTTTGATGTTGGAGACCATGTTTTCCTTCAAGTTACCCTAATTATAGGCATAGGGGCAATCATTGAAATGAAAAAACTCAGTTCTTGTTATCTAGGTGCTCTCTAAATCCTTGTTCAAATTGGATTAGTAGTATATAAAATTGCCTTGCCTCCAAATTTGTCCTTAATACATGAGGTTTTTCATATATCCTAGTTAAAAAGTATTATCCAGACCCTTCTCACATCAATGAGCATGAATCTATCCATTTGTAAGACAATTTGTCTTATGCAGTTGAGCCAAAGAGGATTGAGGATACCAAGATCAAATAGTAGTGTAATAAGATTATTCCATTGGTGAAAGTAGTGCGAAATGGGCTAACTTTGAGTGAAGTGACATGGGAAACTAAGGAAGCTATGAAGAAGGACTATCCTGTATTGTTTGAGTAAGGTATATAAATTTTGAAGGCAAAATTTTTAAAAGGAGGGAAGAATGTAACATTTTAAAAATATTTAATATGGATTATAAAGGAAAATAGTTAAATTAAGATTTATTAAGGGAAAATAATTAAAGTAGGAATTATTATGAAAAATAAATCTATTTATGGATTTTAATTAATTGAGTGGAAATTTAATAAGTGGTCGTAGGAAAATTAATTAGAATCCATTGTTTCTTGAGATTTAGTTTAAAACATGTTATAAGGGCCCAAAAATGGATAATAAGCTAAACGCCATTGAGAAAACAAGATCCCATGACCTAAAACCCAATTTGGCCTATGGCCCATAACCTAGCTCACTTAAAACACTATCTAAAGCTAACTCTCTCTTTTACTCAGCAAAATGTATACACACAGCTAAGGGAGAAGAACAAAAATGACAAAGGGAAAAAGAAGTTTAGGTCCTTGGCTTTAAAGCTCCAATATGGTGGAGAGGATGTGTTTTTAGTTCAAGTGAGTGTTAGGGAAAATAACCTCCAGGTTCTCTTTTTTGTTTTGAAATAAACATCTTGTGATTTTGTGGTGGTTTATGGAACCTTAGGCTATTAAATTTGGGATTTGTGGAGTGTTCTTGTGAAGAAAAGGAAGAAGAAGCTTAATCATACGTTAGGTAAATATTTCCCCTCCATTTGTGATGTTATTCCTAAAATTCATCACAAGGACTGATTTTTGTGCAGGTGCCTCTTTATGTGTGAAAATTTGAAAACCCATCGTGAAAGCTTAGGATCTTGAGCTCAAATTAATATTGTGTGACCTTTGGGAGCTTAAGTAAAACTATATGATTTATAGTGTATTTGGTTGTTAGTAATAATACCATATTATATTCTAACATTAAACCTTGTTTCACAAGTGAGGCTATACAATTCATTTAAGAAATCTCAAGAAATACATTAAAATAATGAATTAAATTACGTTGCATAGTAGATAAATTTTTCATTTTGTGTCTTTGGCACCCCATGGACTCATCAACAATATTTGCTAATTATTTTCCATACATACAAGTCATAACATTCTCAAAAATTGGCACCAACCATGGATCAAAGGTTAAAAATCCAAAATTTATTCATTTCTCGCAATTGTAAAGTGGTAGATTTTAAGGGCAACTTTGAAAAATCATAAGTAAATGTAGAAAAATAAAAATCAAGAAAGCTTTGGATGTTAAATTCACACTAAAAATAATTCCAGGACATGATTCTTGCCTTTGGACCATGTTTGACAATGAAATAGTTACAAAGGTCTAGCTGTCCCTGGTACTGATATAGTTTACTATCATAAACTTTAAAAATGTCCAAAAAAATCTAATCTATACAAATGATACCAATTTGAAAAGCTAAAGATGTTAGCTAGAGGGAAAAAATAACTTCAGACTAGTCGAGGCACGTCCAGGCCTTAAAAACCAATCAAATAGTGATACAAGTTTGACTAGATGCCTGATACTGGACAACGACTTCAAAAATTAATATCTCCCTCTCTAGAAATTTAAATGAGGTGTTTCTAATTGGCACAAGTCTTGGAAAGATCTAGTTTCTTCCAATAAAATTTTGTGACAATTGGACATCATTTGCCCTATAAGTGACAGAGTTTTATTTTGGACTAGAATGAATAGTGCATTAAACCAAAACTAGAATTTTTGCCAACTTCAAAAATTCATAAAATATTCTATAGACCTCCAAATAATACCAACTTTAGCTTTCCAAAAATCTCTCAACAAGCTCAAGATGCATGACAAATTTCAGACTAAGAAGAGCTTATTTGGACAAAAAGTGACATAACTCCCCAATTTGGTAAATTTTGCCTCCTATAAGGTATCACTTTGGTCCAAATGGCCTTTCTTTGAGTTTGGCACCTCTTGGACAAGTTTAAAAATATGAATATGACTTGTAAGAACTACCCAAGTAGTCCCAAACACCATGTATCTCATTTTGACCATCTCACACCCAAGAATACATACATTCAAGTGTGCACCCAAGTGTTCAATTTTCATAATTCCATTATCTTGGCACCATACAAGGTTCATATATCATTCATACATAATATTACATTTGTTCATGATCTTACATTACAAAAATAACATGTACAATATCACTCTCACATTGATACACAAAGAAAACTATAAAAGGTTTAAAGTATAGCCCTTCAAGGCTCTTGGCTTGCTTTCTTTGCTTCTTGTGAGCCACCTAGACAATTCAAGATGGAAGGGGAAAAGGGAGTGAGATTCCAAGAATCTCAGCAGCTCACACACCCATTCACATACACATTCAAGGCATATATACATCAAAGCATATGTATGAAAGGTTTGGCAACCATAAAGTTTGCAAAGCCACAATTTCCATGCCACTTATTCACATTCAAGCCAAGACCATGCTTTAGGGACTTTTGGTTTTGCCTCACCCCATTTCTAAGACTTTTGGATTTGCCTCACTCTTGGCCTAGGGACTTTTGACTTGGCCTCACCGTTCTAAAAGACTTTTGGCCTTGTCTCACCCATGTCATGAGACTTTTGGCATTTCCTCACTTTCATTAAGGGACTTTTGGCATCACCTCACCCTTATGAGCCATTTCCACAACCATAGTCAATCAAGAAGACACATTGGTACCAATGTAATGTCAAGGCTTCAAGTAGCATATCATTAAGTCACAAGAACACACATAAGCATACAATAACATACATATGCATACAAGAATGCAAGGAGAATGAGGTGGAGACCTACCTTAGATTTATGCAAACTTTTCTTGATCTTTTCCTTCTCTCTTTTCGGCCTCACAAGTGCACCTAGGTGGGTGGATGTTCTCTTGGCCTAGCCACCATAAACAACACACAATTACACACTTGAAGCAAGCCAAGACACTAAACTAAGGCTTGAATACACACTTGATCTCATAAGTGGCATAATGGTCCTATAATTGGCCCAATGAAGCAACTCTCATATTTCAAGTTCTAGGCTCCATTCTCTTGTTATTTCTAGACTTCTTTGACTTATTTAAGGTCCTTGGAGCCCTCACACATTCACTTGCACAATTGGAAATGCAAGTTGCTTCATAAGGCACCATTATGGACATCATTACTCCATCTCTCATCCATGGTTCCTAATTTTTTTCTAATGGTTTCTCCCATCTTCTAACATCATATAAAGTCCCAATCTAAGGTTAGAACAAATTAAAACACTCCCTAGCTCTATGAACTAGCCAAGGCTGAGATATGCACTAAGGAAAGAGTTCACAAGCTTCTTGATTTTTTCTTGATGGGAGAGCCACTTGGGAGGGTTTCTAGAGGTCTTAGGAGCTCAAAGAAACATTTAAATAACTAAGGAAACATTCACACAAAATTAGATTTTACAAAACCTTAGAAAACTCCACACCTTCCTAACTTGATTTCTATTGATTTTTCTTAGAATTTCTTGCCATATCCCTCTTCCTCATGGTCTAAAACCATAGTTTCTCTCTTGTTTTTAGGCCAAAAAACCTCCCCCTATATGGTTATGTTCTTGGCCGAAATCATACACATCCATGGAGCAAGGAGCAGAAGCAACTACAATAAGCAATTACCTTAGATTCAAGCTTGTTTTCAAGACCTCTTTCTCTTGGTTTACTTCTCTCCTAGATTTTTGAACTGTCCCTCTAAGTTATGGACCAAAAACAGAACCAATCATCTAAAGAAAACCATAGAAAAAAAGCATGGAAGGAGAGGAGCAAGGTTGTAGGAAGAAAAAGCATGAAATTCCATGGATTTATCTACCTTTTCCTTAATTTTTCTCCTCCTTTTCTTCTGCTTCTTGTTTGCCTAGGAGAGCAAATCATATTTTGTATTTTGGGCAAAAAGTTTCATGCTTAAGAAGGTGGGAGAAGAAGGGAGAAGTGTGTGGGAGCTTCTAGAAATATACTTTTTCAAAAATTCTAATTTCATTCTTCCGTAATGGCAATTTTGTTTTGGCTTCGTTTTAGCTCCTTTTTTAGAACTGTCTTTTCTATTATAAAATTTAGGTTTCCAATTTAATAAAATGTCTTTGAAATCACTCAATTTAGAGCTAAAACCTTACCGAATGAATCCGTCAAAATTTAGGCTCACCAACATTGAAAAACATACACCAAAGGGGTTTTACCAGTCTTGGGGCTTCCCATGGTTTGTGGGGCCTCTGAGAATCCCAAGAAACTCAAATTTCCCATTTAAAAATCTCTCTTATTTGTTTTCCAAAATTTGCACTTATTTACAAAAATGCCATTACGTTTCGTCAATTTTCATCACAAATTGTTTCTCTGTCCTAATTCCATTTTTTCTTTCTGTTTGAGCTTAGAATTATCATTTTTAGGAGTCTAGGACTCTATCCAAATTTTTTAGGACATTATCTAGCCCATTTCAAAGGACTTGGTTTTATATGACTCATTTCGTCATTGTACGAAAATTAGGTTCATTACATTAAGATTAAATGTCCCGTTAGATTATTAGTTTATTGTTTTTTAGGAAAGCAATAGACATTGTTTAAAGTAACCAGGGTTTAATTCCATTCATATTTATTGTGAAGTCATGCTTAATTGCTTGTAAATGCATATGTTTATATATATGATGGCGATTAAGTTTGACTACTTATGTGTATTTTATCATGAACCTTATTAGTATGTCCTGATGACTATCTTGGACCTTTTTAATTTGTTTTGAGAGAATGGGAAAGTCATGCAACCTTGCTATGCTCATATCTAACTACGTTTGCGAGACTTGAATAGTGCACCCAAGTTATTGGCTAATTACTATGTTGTATACATTGTTTATATAAGATAATAGTGGTATGATTGTCAAATTTACTCTTTATGATCATTTGAATATGGCATATCTAATGATTTTCCTATGTAAAGTATTTAACCTTAATTGTTTAATATAAGTGTGAATGAGATTGGCTTGTTGGTTATTGAGATCTTATATCTCATTCCAGTTGTCAGCTAACATTTTCTAGGTGAAGGCTCTCAAGCTTCAGCAAGGATAAGTAGATGAAGAATTGACAAGTTAGATTAGGCATACTTTGTGTAGCCTATATTTCGATTCATATATATTGATAACTTATGATCATCTTGCAACTTGTTGTAGAAATGCCAAGTGTAGGACTCCTTATATTTTGTGTGTATATTGTAACATCCGGTCCCTCCGTAAATGTGAGAAACACAATGTTCGGTTTCTCCGTAAACGTCAGAAATGGGCCAAATATAAAAGGAAGTCCTTGAAATAGAAGGAATTGGGGCCAACTAAAATTATAATAAAGTTTTAAATATTAGAAAATGAGGATTTGAGGTTTAAGATGCCCAACAACCAGAACCAAAAGAGATCAGAAAATTTACAGAGGGAAGTAGGGGCATTTTTGTAATTTTTGAAAAATTTAGAAAACTCATAGGAGGACTTTTTAAACAAAAAATTTAAGCTTTCTAGGGTTCTCAGAGGCCTTGAATACTATGGGAACCCCTAGAACAGTTGAAACCCATCCGGTGAGTGATTTCAGCTATCGGTTGACCGAAAATTGACCGAACGGTTTGAAATGGTTTTAGATCCTTTTTGAGTGATTCCAAAGGCAATTATTATGATTATGAGGTAAGTGGTACAGTATGTCTTTAGTAAGCTCTCACAAGATAGGCCTCCAGAATCAGAAATTTCTTTCCCTTATGAGAAAGAATTAGCTAGTATTTTATAACAGTAGAGCCTTTATTAAGAGCTAGTAATAAAAGTTCCCTGGCTAAGAGAAAAGTCAAAAGAATGAAATTGCTGAGAAAGCGTATAGAGCCAGGAAGAAGGGAAAGAACAGAACTGTTAGCCAGAAAAGAAAAGAGGAAGAGGAAGTGTACCCCAAATTTCGAGGACGAAATTTATTTAAGAGGGAGGAATGTAACATCCGGTCCCTCCGTAAATGTGAGAAACACAATGTTCGGTTTCTCCGTAAACGTCAGAAATGGGCCAAATATAAAAGGAAGTCCTCGAAATAGGAGGAATTGGGGCCAACTAAAATTATAATAAAGTTTTAAATATTAGAAAATGAGGATTTGAGGTTTAAGATGCCCAAAAACCAGAGCCAAAAGAGATCAGAAAATTTACTGAGGGAAGTAAGGGCATTTTTGTAATTTTTGAAAAATTTGAAAAACTCATAGGAGGACTTTTTAAACAAAAAATTTAAGCTTTCTAGGGTTCTCAGAGGCCTTGAATACTATGGGAACCCCTAGAACAGTTAAAACCCCTCCGGTGAGTGATTTCAGCTGTCGGTTGACCGAAAATTGACCGAACGGTTCGAAATAGTTTTAGATCTTTTTTGAGTGATTCCAAAGGCAATTATTATGATTAAGAGCCTAAGGAATATGATGGAAAAGACAGATTTCAAAAAGGAGTTGAAACAAGCCCAAACGAACAAAACTATGAAGAGGGACTAAATTGCAAAGTGTAAAAGTTGCTTAAATGAAACCCTAGCTTATAAAAACGCCCCTCCTTTGCTCAGATCTCCTCACCCACTCTCTCACACGTTAAAACAGAAGTAAGAAGGGCTGAGAGTGGCGCATAAGAAGGGAGGCCAAGGAAGGAAGAAGAAGCTTTGAAAAGTGTAAGTTGAGTCCTAGAAGTATGGTGTTACATATATATATATATATATATTTACATGTGAAGATGATAATTAAGATCATCGTTTATGTATAATTCCTTCGTAAAGGGATCTCACATATAATTAAAGTTTAAATTGATTTGACTGGTGAATGATGATTAGATTATATGTATTTATAGCCTTTTAGCTTGAATGATTTAGTTGGGATACTGATTTCTATCTTATTGTTTATGTATAAATGCTTTATGATTAATGTTATGATGGCTTAGTTATATGTATGCAATAGTTAAGGGATGTGTGGTTAGTGCTTAGATGAAATCATTGGGTTAAATCTTGGTCTTTTTGGTTTTATGTCTTGGTGACTGTTATTTTGGGAGGTTTTAGTTATTTAAAGCTTGCCCTAGTAGGTTGGATTGATTTTGGTGAGAGTTAGAATGGATTAGGAACTTTTGAAAGTTGCATTATGGTATTTTGGGGCTTTTATGGAAATGTGTGTACTTGGAGGGCCATATGTTTGAGTTTGGTGGATGTGAGCCTTAGCATGTTAGTAAATCATTTATAGATGCCTATGAATGGTTTTAGGATGTTATTCTTTCTTAGGGAGTGAGCCTACCTTGGAAGCTTGGTGTTTTACCTTTTTTTTTTCATTTAAAACTCTAGTTGCTAGTTTTAATGCAACTAGTCAACCAATTGGGCCTAGCAGTTGATTGGTTACATGTTTGTATACAATGGTTGCTCTTTGTAAGGCACTAATTGAGTAGGTATAGGGGGCCAATTAATAGTTAAGGGGGATGGATCAAGCTACCAGTACTGTAAGTGACTAGTAGATTGATGGCCAATAAGCAATTGACCAATTATAGCCAACTAATTGACCTCTTCCATAAGGCAATTCACTCATCACTAGAAAAAGTAGCTATTCTCCACTTGGGTAAAATTTCAAGTTTTCAAAAGTAATCAAGGGAAGTTTTAGAGATCCTTAGTGACACTAGAAAGATGAAGAATAGTTTATCTATCTTAGAAATCCCATAGGAGATTTACAAACAAGTTTTAATCAGAAATAATTTTAAAAAACATAAAAGTTTTAATTGGTTCAAATTTTTAGTGTTTAAATAATTATGTTTCATGATTAGTTTAGTTTAATTATATAGTTTTAATCTCCATAGTTTAGTTTATTTACTATGAAAGTGTTACAACAAGCTTTCTAATGGTATAAATTTTGTCCAATTCCCACAAGAAACTAAGGAGATATGAAGCCTTGAAGTTGGTAGTTTAGTCACATGAATTATGAAAATTTTTGAAAAATAACCAAGTATAGAAGTTGAAGATGAAGTTTCACACCCCTTCTCAGGACAAGTGTGTAAGGCCCACCTTTAGCCCTAATTTACCATTTCAAAAGCCCAACTACATGAGAAACACATTAGAAGACTAATCCCATAGCCTAATAAATCCACCTAAAAATGATTTAGTGGTGCAATATCCAGTTCTTTGAAAACAAGAGAAAACACGAGAAACATAACGTACAGTTTCTCTGTAAACGTACAAAATTCACTAGATACAAAAGAAAGTTCCCCGAAATGAATTATTTAAGGTCCCAAAAATTTAAGTAGCATTCTAGACTCCTAAAAATTAGAATCCTAGGCTCAGACGAAAAGAAAAACGGAGCTAGAATGAAGAAGTGAATTTGAATGAAAGGTTGACGAAATATAATGATATTTTTGTAATTTTAAGTAAGATTTTGGAATTGTCATAGGAGGGCTTTTTAAATGAAATTTTTGAGTTCTCAAGGATTTTCAGAGGCCCAGAAAACCATGGGAAGCCCCGAGACAGTTAAAATCTCTTCTGGTGGATGTTTTCTACTCTCGGTTGACCCAAACTTTGACCAATTCATTTAGGAGGATTTTAAATCCAATTTGGATGAAACCAAAGGCATTTTATGAATTAGAGGACTTAAATTTTATGATGGAAAAGATGGTTCTAAAAGAAGTTGACATGAGCCTAAATGGAACAAACAGGCGCATAGGGGCAAAATGGTCATTTTGAAAAATTGTAAAAGAGGCTTCTTAAGTAAGATTACACCTCATCACCTTCTCTAAGCTTCCATTTGTAGAAAATTGAGCAGCCATGGTGTGACATTAAAAGGGGAGAGAGAGAAAAAGTTTAAGCTTTCGTTTAGGTAAGTAAACGGCCCTGTTTCATCCCACGCTAGTTAGGAAAGTTATTCCTCTCTCTAAAAGCTCTCTAATGGTGGTTTTCTTTTCTTGAAAACATGAAGATTTAAGTCTAACCCAAGCCAAAAAGGAACTCTTTTCAAGAAATCAACTGGTGAAAAATAATCTACATGAAGATAGCTCTGTTTTAATGTAAGACTTTACTTGAAACACTTGCAAAATCTTGTGTTTCCAAGCCATTTAAGCTTCGGTTTAGAGAGAGAAAGTGAGGAGAGTTTTTCTTTATGTGTTCTTGATGGAACCAAAGGTTATGGATTATAAGGATTAAGAATATGCTACTAGAATTGAAAAAGGAGCTTTAGAATGGTAGTTATGGAATTTCGGGATTTGGTTGCACTTAGGCTAAGATGAAGCTTCCTAATAGTAATTTAAGTTATCTAAGAGTATATATGAGTTCCTAAGACACCAAGAATGCCTTCCACATGAATTGTAGAGTACAATGATAAAGGAAGTAAGGAAAAGCTGAGAAACTAGCTACAGAAGAAACATCCTCGCTTTGTTAATACTAAATGATTAAACTGAGCCTAGAAAAGTAAATAGATAGTGGTCCGATAGTTAGTTAGATGAGCTCCCTAATATGAGAATAATATAAGGTTAAGGCACATGAGTGATTAGAACACCCAATAGAGCATAAGTTTTCAGTAAGGTAGAATTTGGACATTAAGAGTACGTGTCCTGGATTGGGTTAGTAGAACCCTAAAATTAGAATACTGTACTCTTGGGGATGAGGCTAAAGTGGCTGAATGGAGAGAAAGCCTAAATTTGATCTGAATGTAGAAGTGAGCTAAGACAAATAGTTAGTACCTTAGTACCCTCAAGGAAGCTCAAGGGAACTAGGGACTACCTCAAAAGGCGAGTCTTGCATTATGTAGAGAAAGAGTCTAAGCTAAGAGTGCCATGGAATGTAATTCCTAGGATTATATGAAATAGAATTCTTCTTATCGAGGGATGGTCTAGTCAAGAGCAAAGCAAGAGTATGAGAGAAAGTAGACCCCCTTGACGTTATAGAGAGTGAACAAGTAGAGGAACCCCGGGAAAATATAGGTGCTCTTGAGCATAAAGAAACCTAAACTGGCAACAGAGATAGCCAGTAGTAGAGCATCCTTTTACCTAAGTAAAAAGATAGTAAGGGTAAAAGAGAGAGAAGATATGACAATGTTCAAGCCGAGGACATAATTGATTAAGAACAAATATCGAGTTGATGTGCTTGAGTACTTAAGAAAGCACGCTTGTCCTTGGCATAAATGCTCTTCTAGCATGATAGTGCCCAAAATAAAAATAGTCAGGCAATTTAAAGTGATCTAGGAATGAAGTAAAGGAAAAGTCTTGTTTTCCCCAGCATCCTATGAAAATAGGGCAGATAAAGGAAAGTAAGAGAGGAATACTTTAAACTATTGGGAAACTTGTAATATACAGGCAATGGTGACTCTGAACTTAGTCATGAGGCACCTATGTATTAGTGTTTAATGTTATGGTTTACTTACAACAAGGGTTACATGATATTGGGTCTGGCCAACTAAGTAGTAATGTGACTTGAGTGCATAGCAAACGATAGCATTAATCACTAAAGTGTCCTAATAATCAAAATATTTTAGTTAGTTAAATGATGAGATAATCAGAAAAGAGAGGTAAAGGGATTCCAATGATATCAGAATGATGAGAAAACCATGCAAAAAGGAATCCCCAGTAAAGAATAGTAATATAGAAAAGAAAATGCTAATAATAAAGAATGTTCAAATTCAAATAGCATGAGTTCAGTGTGTATAGGCCAAGTCCCTTATAGTACACATAAATGAAATAAGAAAAGACTAGTGTATAGCCTCTCTCCTGCTAGAGATGTTAGCCACACTCAGTGTGTGAGATGCCTTAGTGCTAAGGCACTCAAAAATAGAACATGGGCATGGTCAGAAATTCTAGGATATGAGACGAAAGATAGCCGAGTACAAATAGAGTAAGAAAAGAAAGTCCAAGTGAAAAAGAGCTGAAGTGGGAACTTAAGGATCCCATAAAAAGTAATAAAAGAAAGTTAAAACGCTCCTAAATATCAGTATTATGGGATCCTAGAACATCAGATGACACAAAACCCATTTCACACGAAGAGCATGATGTGCTTCTAAGTTTAGCCTTAGTTATTATGACCGATGGTTACTGGACTTAGTGAGCATGTATTTTACTATCACATACAATGATCTTAGGCTTCGACGTCTCCTAGAGATGGATCACAATAGATCCTAGGATGGCACAGTGGGTTACAGTAGACCCTAGTAGAGTTCTGAGAGGTCACAGTAGACCTAGGGGTCGTAGCAGATCCTACAAAGTTACAGGGAGCCCACAGTTATAGCACAGTAATTCTCTGGTAAGATGATAGCCTGAGATAGTTTTCCCAGATTAGTTAGTCTCATAGACCAATATAATCATAGACAGTTTTATCTCCAAGACTAAAGACCTCCAGTGTCTAGTAAACCATTGCCATAGAGATGTGAAGGCTTTACTTAGACAATTCGACCATTAAATAAATCTCTTGAGAAATGAGCATAATGTATGAGATAGGGAAAGTAAGAAAATAGAATTCCAAAGGTAGAGTCAGGTGAATCTCTACCCAGCAGATATTAGTCCTGACCAAGGGATAGAAAGATCCCCACATGCTAGACTATGTATTCAGAAAGGGGTTAGGTGCAGTTTCAAATGAGGTAAGTGGTACAGTATGTCTCCAGTGATTAAGATTGTGAGTATGGTTTGTATCCTACCAGAATCCAACATTAGTCAGTGGTAGTTATTCTCTGATACCAGCATGAAGAATATAAGTTAGGCCTACTAGTGTTAAGATGAGGGGCTATAAAATGCCTACTCTTAAGTGAGCAAAAAGAGTAAGAAAAAGTCCCAGCCTAAAGAGAAAAATACATTAGTAAACTAAGAAATTAGGATCATTAAAAGTGAAAAACTCCCTAAAGGAGTTGTTATCCCAATAAGCAATTGAGAAATGAGGCCTATAATAGAAACAAATGTGAATTGTGATTTAGGATGAGCTAATAAGAAAGAAAGCATAGGTAAACAGTGGACGGTACATGTAAAAGGGTAAGTAGAGAGACAAAAGCCTCCAATGGCTATAAGAAAAAGATTATGAGACTTTATGAGAAGCCATTGCAAAAGGATATGAGAGATTTGATGCTAAGTAAGTTATCTCCTGAGATATATAAATGAGTCCACTGAGAAGAATGTTAACCCCTATGAATGGGTTAAAACTAATCAGATATGATAAGTAAGCTCTCTCAAGATAGGCCTCCAAAGTCAAAAACTTCTTTTCCTCATGAGAAGAACTAGCATATACTCTATAATAATAGAGTCCTCCTTAAGAGCTAATAATGAAAATTCCCTAGCTAAGTGAAACTCAAAAGAGTGAAATTGCTGAGACTAGCATATAAAGCTAAGAAGAAGGAAAAGAAAGAAGCAATTAGCCAATACATAAGACTAAGAGGAAAGAGTCTCCCAAAATTTCAAGGATGAAATTTATTTAAGGGGGGAGGAATGTAATATCAAGTTCTTTAAAAACGAGAGAAAATGCGAGAAACGTAATATATAGTTTCTTCGTAAACATATGAAATTCATTGGATACAAAAGAAAGTCCCCTGAAATAAATTAGTTAAGGTCCCAAAAAATTTAAGTAGCATTCTAGACTCCTAAAAATAAGAATACCAAGCTCAGACGAAAAGAAAAATAGAGCTAGAATGAAGAAATAAATTTGAATGAAAGGTTGATGAAACATAATGGCATTTTCATAATTTTGAGAAAAATTTTGGAATTCTCTAGGGTTCTCAGAGGTCCTGAAAATTATAGGAAGCCCCGCGATAATTAAAATCCCTTTGGTAGATGTTTTCCATTATCGATTGACCCAAACTTTGACCAATTCATTCGAGAGGCTTTTAAATCTAATTTTGATGAAACCAATGGTGTTTTGTAAATTAGAGGGCTTAAATTTTATGATGGAAAGACGGTTCTGAAAAAGGAGTTACAATGAGCTTAATCAGAGCAAATAAGCGCGTAAGGGTAAAATGGTCATTTTGAAAAATTGTAAAAAAGGCTTTTTAAGTAAGATTACACCTCATCACCTTCTCCAAGATTCCATTTGTAGAAAATTGAGTAGCCATTGTGTGACATTAAGAGGGGAGAGAGAGAAGAAGTTTAAACTTCCAGTTAGGTAAGTAAACGGCCCCATTTCATCTCGTGCTAGTTAGGAAAGTTGTTCCTCTCTCTAAGAGCTCTCAAATGGTGATTTTCTTTTCTTGAAAACTTGAAGATTTAGGTCTAACCCAAGCCAAAAAGAAACTCTTTTCAAGAAATCAATCAGTGGAAAATAATCTATGCGAAGAGAGCTCCATTTTAAGGTAAGACTTTATTTGAAACACTTGTAAAATCTTGTGTTTCCAAGCCATTTAAGCTTTGGTCTAAAGAGTGAAAGTAAGGAGAAGAGTTTTTCTTTATGTGTTCTTAATTGAACCAAAGGTAATGGAGTGTAAGGATTAAGAATATACAACTAGAATTGAAAAGGGAGCTTTAGAATGCAAGTTATGGAATTTAGAGATTTAGTTGCACCTAGGCTACGATGAAGATTCCTAGTAGTAATTCAAGGTGTCTAAGAGTATATATAAGTTCCTAAGACACCAAAAGAGCCTCCCACATGCTTCTCCCATCAAAGCAATTAAAACAACTCCATTGGTGCCATATGGAAGCATAGCCTTGGCCAAAGAAGGTTCATGCACCTAGGGAGTGTTTTAATTCCTTCCAAGCTTAGTTTTGCATCATGTATGATGCTAGAGTATTAGAGGAAGCCTTAAAAAATTTTAGAAGCCATGGATAGTGAGATGGTATCATAGGTTCCATAATATGGCTTAAAGAAGCAACACCTAGCTAAGCTCTATGAATTGATTATGTGATGACTCCAAGAGGTTTAAATGGAGTTAAGAATCATAAATAGATGGAGAGAATAAAGCCAAGATGATGTTTTCTTAAGGTTATTTCATTGAGTGCATTCTGGAACCATAAAAGAGCCATGTTAACTACCTAGCTTTTCTAATAAATGTGTGGAATTAGAATTTGATTCAAGAGTATAATTGGCTTCCATATGATGTGTCTAGGCCAAGAGAAATGATCTCCACCACCTTGTGTGTGTGAGGTCGAAGGAAAGGACTCAAGGCTCAAGGAAAGAGTATGCTTGTATGGCAAAGGTAGCTTTCTCCACTTCTCTCACGTATGAATACGTGTTTACATTGTCTTTAGATATGTGTATGTGTGTTTTAAGCCATGAAAAGTATTCTAGTATGATTTCATATGCCATAGTACCATGATAATATTTTATGCATTCAAATAATAAGTTATATGCTTGCCTTGATTTGCTTGAGTGTAGAGAAGCCAAGAACCCTTTAATTATAGTAAGAATGAGCCAATAACCCTTAAACTTGGTTGAGACAAAGCAAAGAGTCTCCTAAGAGTGAGGTTGAGTGAAAACCTCTTAGAGGAAATGAGTGAGGCAAGTCTAAAATCCGTAAGTAAATGGGTAAGGCATGTAACATCTGGTCCTCTAAAAACCAGAGAAAACACGAGATACGTAACGTACAGTTTCTCCGTAAGCATATGAAATTCATCGGATATGAAAGGAAGTCCCTCGAAATGACTTAGTTAAGGTCTCAAAAAATTTGGAAAGCATTCTAGACTTCTAAAAATGAGAATCCCAGGCTCAAATAGAAAAAAAAATAGAGCTAGAATGAATAAACAAATTGTGACAAAAAGTTGATAAAATATAAGGACATTTTTGTCATTTTGAGCAAATTTTAGAATTCATACAAGAAGGCTTTTTAAATGAAATTTTTAAGTTCTCTAGGGTTCTCAGAGGCCTTGAAAATTATAGGAAGCCCTAGGACAATTAAAACCCATCCGGTGGACATTTTCCAATATCGATGTACCCAAACTTTGATAAATTCATTTAAGAAGGTTTTAACTCCAATTTGAGTGATTCTAAAGGCATTTTACTAAATTGGAAACCTAAATTTCAGAATGGAATGGACGGTTCTCAAAAAGGAGCTAAAATGAATTAGAAACAAAAATGCAAATAATGAAGGATAAAATTGAAATTTTTAAAAACGTAGAAGCTTCTTGAACACTCTTTAAGTTTCTTGTTTCTTCTCCCTCTTCATTTGCATGACCTATTTTGCCTAAAAGCTAGAGAAAACACCAGTTCTCTTAGGTGCACCAAGGAGGAGAAGAAAGGAGGAGAAAAAGCAAGAAAAAGGTAAGGAATTTTTTGGATTTTCATGCTCCTTCTTCTTCCAAACTTGTTCCTCCCCTTTTAAGCTTTCTTTCCTATAGTTTTATTGAAGTTTTTGGATATGTTTTAAGGGAAGAACAGAGGGGAAAATTCGGATTTGAAGAGAGGAGGTCAAGAAAAGTGGGAAACAAGCAAGAAAAGCTATGGAAATAAGGTAAAATCTTCATCCTATGGTAGCAATTCCTCCTCTCTTCTTCTCCCTATTTCGCCCCATATATGTAGCTACAAGAGGGCTTGAATTTTGGGTAGAACCAAGGGTGAATTCTATGAATTTAAGGGAGGAGAGTAAGAATATGCAAAGAAATTCAAGAAAAGGCCATTGATTTTCAAGGGAGCAAACCTAGGATTTCATGGGTTCCCTTAAAAATCTAAATTGATATAATTATTCCTAGGCCTAAATGAATGTTTAAATGAGTTTCTAAGATCCCTAGAAGTCTCCCCAAATGCATCCTCCATCAAGAAAACAAAACAAACATCTATGGAGGCCAAATGCTACATAGTCTCGGCCTAAAGGGGATGGGACACCTAGGGAGAGTTTTAAAATTTTCCAAGCCCATTTTTGAGTCATATATGATGAATGAAAATGAGGGGAAACCTTGAAAAAAAATTAGGAGGTCTAGAGAATGAATTGATGTCTTAGGTTCCATAATATGACCTAAAGAAACAACATATAGTTAAACTCTTTGTTTTAATTGTGTGATGACTCCAAGAGGCTTAAAAGGAGTCAAGAATCATATATGAAAGGAAAGAATGGAGCCTAGAACTCATTTGATGAGTGTTGATTCATTAGGTGCATTCTTGGAACCATAAGAGGGTTAATAAACCAAGTTAGTATTTAAGGAAAATGTGTGGCCTTAGAATTAACTCCATAAATCTAATTGGCTTTCATAAATTATGTTTAGGCTAAGAGAAACCTATCCCACATCTTTGTGTGTGTGAGGCTAAGGAAGGGAGAGCAAGATTCAAGAAGAAAAGTGTGTGATTGCAACCAAGGTAGCTCTCTCCACCTTCTCTCATGCATGAATGTGTGCTTACGTTGTCTTTGAATATGTGTATGTGTGTTTTAAACTATGAAATGTATTCTAGCATGAGCTTTTATTTCATGGTGCCATGATGTTACATTATGCTTTCATATGATGTTATTATGTGTGTTTGAGTTTGCTTGAGTGTGGTGAAGCCAAGAACCCTTAACCATGGTGAGGATGAACCAAGAACCCTTAAAATTAGTTAATACAAAGTAAAGAGTATCCTAAGAGTGAGGTTGACTCCCAAGAGTAAGGTTGAGTCAAGAACCTCTTAAGGAAATGGGTGAGGCAAATCCAAAATTCACAAGTGAATAGGTAAGGCTAATCCACTTACTTGGCAAGCCTATGTATGCTATGTATGACTTGTTCAAATGTTAAAGATGTCTCTTGAATGATTACACATGTCAATATGCTCATGCATGCATTTGTAAGACATGGTTTGCATAGCTTATGTGTGATTGAAAGGGAGATGAACTATTAGGATTCCTTGAATCTCATTCCCTCCTCTCCAATATTCCAACATGCTAGGTGGACCAAGTGGACAAGGTAATGGAAGCTAACAACTTGGAAGTTGAGAATATGACAAGAAAGTGTCTAGATTTTCTTGTTTATGGCCAAATGAATGGCAAAGTGGCTTTGTATATATATATTTTGAGATGTAAGCTCATATATGAATGTAAAATGATGTATGACTCTTGTATAGACTATATGTGGCATGAAATCAATAGAAATGGAAAGTTTGGCTTCTTGATGGCTTGATGCATTAGTGTATAAATGCAAGTGGAATGGCCAAATTGAGATGCATGAAGTTTGGAACCATTTGGGCAGTTCATAAAAGTGATATACATGCTTTTAAACTTGCCCAAAATATGCCAAACATCAAAGGAGGCCATTTGGACATATTTGGTATCTCATATGGAGCAAAATTGACCATATTAGTGAGCTATACCTTTTTTTGTCCAAATGAGCTCTTCTTGGTCTAAAATTTAGCATGCATCTAAAACTTGTTGAGAGCTTGGAAGCTAAAAAGCAAAATTTTTAGAGGTCTATGGAATATTTGATGAATTTTCAAAGTTGAAAATTTTTTTGGTTTTGGTTCAGTGCACTGTTCACTCAAGTCCGAAATGAAACTCTATCACTCATGGGGCAAATGATGTCTAATTGCCACAAAATTTTACAAGTAGAAACTAGACCTTCCCAGTGACTTGTACCAATTAGAAACACCTCATTTGGATGTCTAGAGTGGGAGATATAAATTTTTAAAGTGTCTATCCAATATCAAGCATCTAGTCAAACCTATATTACTATTTGATTAGTTTTCGTGTATAGACGTGCCTAGACTGGTTTGAAGTTATTTGTTTCCTCTAGCTAACATCTGTAGCTTTCTAGATTAGTATCATTTGTGTGGATTGTATTTTTTTAGAATTAATTGGACATTTTTAAATTTTATAGCAAAAATCTATATCAGAAATCTATATCAGTACCATTAGCTAGTCAGACCTCTATACATTTTCGAATGTCAAATGTCTTCTATGTAATGTTTCATGACTTAGAAATATTTTTAGAATATAATAGATATCTATATCTTTTTAAAATGGTAAAGAATGCATGATTTTAATTTTTCTAGAATTAGTTATGATTTTCAAAGTTTGTGACAGAAAATAGGAAATTATGGCCGAGGCTACATCATGGAATTTTGTGTGTCTCTTGCATTTGCACAATTTCTAGGCCAATTTTGGTGATAGAATTGAGTTTTATTCATATAATTAAATATGAGAATGTGATATATGAGCTCACATGGTCTATGAGACACTGAACAAAAAATTTATACGCTACGCAACGCTAAAATATTCATTATTTTAATTGCTTTTTCTTGCCTCCTATGTGAAATGCATGGTTTAAGGCATGAAAATAGCATAAGATAAGCTAGAAATCTATGGTGTTACAAGGCTAATTCACTTACTTGACAAGCCTATGTATGCTATGTATGACTTGTTCAAAGGCCAATAATGTTTCTTGAATGCTCATATATTTCAATATGCCCATGCATGCATTTTCAAGGCTTGTATTGCATACTTTATGTGTGATTGAAAGGGAGATGAGCTATTGAGATTCTTTGAATCTCATCTCCTCCTCTCCAATATCTTAACATGCTAGGTGGAGCAATTGACCAAGGTAATGGAAGCAACCAAGCCTAGAAGAAGGAGATTGACATCAAAGTTTATGAAAATGCCTAGTTTTGTTGCTTTTGTAGCCATACACATGGCATATGATATAATCCCATGATGAAGTTGTTATGTAATCACATGAACATATGTAATTACCCAAATGTTTGATGTATGTATGAGTTTTAGTGCCAAATGAATGGTAGTATGCATTTTGGGTATGGAATGGAAAGACTAGACTTATGAAATCTTGTGTATGGCATGGGGTGAGAGAGTGAGTTTGAGAAATCTAGGCTTATGCACCTTTGAGAAAAGTTTACAAAAGTCATTTTGGTGCATTTCCACGTGCTCAAGTGGTCATAGTTACCTTAGAAGCAATTTTGGGCCATTTGGACCCCTTTGATAACACGAAATGAGCCATTTGCCCCTAATATCAAGATCTGACCAAATGAATGAATTTGCCCATGAAATTTGACATAAATGTAGATCTTATCTAGAGCTTTTGGAAAACCAATGACCAAATTATTTGGAGCTCTATGGAATTAATTATGAATTTCTAAAGTTGGCCTTTTTCTACTAAATTGATGCAAACACTGTTCATATGGTCAAAATTTTGGGTTATGACATTTGTAAGTCAAATGATGTCCAATGTTCATGAAATTTTCCAAACATAAACTAGACATGATAATCTTTCCATGGCCACCAAGATCACCCCAATTGGACTTCTGATCAGAGAGATATGAATTTTTGAAGTTGGAGGTATGTACTAATAATGATAGTCAACCTCTAGTACTATTCCATCAGATCTGGTGGCTAGTAGCCTCTGTTGTGGTCTGGATATATTCTTATCATAAATTAGACATCTGCATATTTTTATAATGGTATAGTATGCCTGTTTTTTATTTTTCTAGAATTAGTTATGATTTTTCAAAGTTTTGGCATAGAATCTGGAAATCCTACCCGAGGCTACATGCTATATTTTTAAGTATATCATCCCTTTGCTTACGGTATAGGCCACTTCTTGAGCTTGTTATGAGCTGTATTTATGTATTTAAATATGAGAATGAGATGGATGAATCCATATGGCCCATGGGACTCTAAAAGAAAAATTTATCCATGACATAATGCAAGTATGTTCATTGTTCTAATGCCATCCTTCTTGCTTCCTTGTCAAATACATGGCATAAGACCTAGAAATGGCATGAGGCAAGATAAATAAATATGGTGTTACATTTATTGGTATCAAAGCAAAGTTTCAGGCTCTCTTAAATTGGATTTGGCTTAAGGATGTGGCAACAAGGCTATGTAAAGGTTTGTATAGTTATGTAAAACCTTGTATGAGGCATCTTGGTGTGTGAAAGTAGTTCATGGCTATGTTTATGATAAGTAAGTTATATAATGGTATTGGAGTAGATAGTGAACATCAGGAAAAGGTGGCCTCTAAAATAGCTTAAGCAGAGCTAAGTGATCTGATGACTAGAGCTCTATGAAATATGATAGCTCGTCGGGATCAATAACAAGCCCTAGTTATGAATAATGAGAAATGATTTCGTTGGTATGAAGAGGCTTGCCAAAGAGAGTAAGTGAAGCCTAATTTTCCCTGGTGGTCATACTCAGACCATTTCGAGATGTCTTGCTTAATGCAGACATAAGTAGTGATATAGTGCAGTATAAGATGAAATTGCAGTCACACAGGACTTGTTTAGAAGGGAAGTGAGAAAAAGAATTACCTTTTAGTCACAACACCTAAATGTCTAGATGAGTTTTAGAACCTGAAAGGCTAATTCCCTTAAGCCAAAAGTTTAAGTTATAAGCTAGACTTCATAGAGCCCTGACAACCCAGAGGTGACAGCTAGTTATACATAAATGAAGCAAGAGCTGGAACTCTCTAGCATGATGATGGACTAGATATAGAGGCAATAAGGCTCGAGTTTTGTAGCTAAAGATGAAGTTTCCAATTCATGAAAAAGAAAGTTAATCAGAGGAAGTTAGCCACAGCCAATTATTTCATGAAGTAGCGAGGCAATCCAAAGAATTCCTCACTGGGGTTAATTAAGAAGTTAGCCGTAACCAATACTTGGACAAGAAACTAAGGTAAACCCAAAGCTAATTAGCCACTGCGAATTGTAGTATGAATGCCTTGTTAGTCATATTCAGGCTAACTTGAGAAATGAAGTGATAAGGGATCAATCGACCATAGAGAGTGAGAACCCCGAGTATAAGTAGAGAAAAAAGAGTAGTAAATGGTCACGGAAGATTAATAAGAAATCAGTGGGCCTAGCAGTTAAGACTGAGAAAGGACTCAACATTAAAGAAAGTTAGACACAGAGACAATAAGATTGTTGAGACCCACCTTTAAGGTGTTGACTCTAACCTAGAGTACTACCCTATGAGACACTGAATGATAGAATGTTAATGTAACCTTAAAATTAACATAAGTTGAAGCTACCAGTAGTGAGGAATATAGTAAGTGCCTAGAAGCGTGTACCTCATAGGTAACACCTAGTGATGAGTATGATTAGTCCAGTGATAGAGATTTGGAAGAGAATAATAATAGTTTAAAAAGTATTAAGTTTATCATAAGCCTATATAAGCTAATGTGGCTTATTGTAAGCTACAAGTCTGATGAGATAGGTAGCCTCGGCTAAGCATAAGCCAAAGCCTAAGGGAAGTGACCAGTAGCATCATGCAGGTGAGATGTATAAAAGGAGAAATTAATTTAATTGAAAGTTCAGTGAAAGTTCTCCCGGGATTGAGAAAGGGAAGATAGTTGGGGAGGCCACTCAATAGTGGTTATCAAATTCCCTTAGACAGACCCTCCTAAATTGTAAAGTACAGTGATAAAGGAAGCAAGGAAGAGCTGAGAAACTAGCTACATAAGAAACATCCTCGCTTTGTTAATACTAAATGAGTAAACTGAGCCCAGAAAAGCAAATAGATAGAGGTCTGATAGTTAGTCAAATAAGCTCCTTAATATAAGAATAATATAGGGTTAAGGCATGTGAGTGATTAGAGTACCCAGTAAAGCATAAGTTTTCAATAAGGTAGAATCCAGACATTGAGAATACGTCTCCTGGATTGGGTTAGTAGAACTCTAAAATTAGTATACTGTACTCCTAGGGATGAAGCTAAAGAGGCTGAACAGAGAGAAAGCCTAGCTTTGATCTGAATGTAGAAGTAAGTTAAGACAAATAGTTAGTGCCTTAGTACCCTCAAGGAAGCTTGAGGGAGCTAGAGGCTGCCTCAAAAGGTGAGTATTGCATTATGCAATGAAAGAGTGTAAGCCAAGAGTGCCATAGAATGTAATTCTTGGGATTATATGAAATATAATTCTTTTTACCAAGGGATGGTCTAGTTAAGAGCAAAACAAGAGTATAAGACAATGTAGACCCCTTTGACATTATAGAAAGTGAACAAGTAGAGGAATCCTGGGAAAATGTAAGTGCTCTTAAGCATAAAGGAACCTAAACTAGCAACAGAGATAGCCAGTGGTAAAGCATCCTTTTACCTAAGTAAAAAGATAGTAAAGGTAAAAGAGAGAGAAGATATAATGGTGTTCAAGCCAGGGACATAATAGATTGAGAACAAATATTGAGTTGATGTGCTTGAGTACTTGAAAAAGCACACTTGTCCTTGGCATAGATGCCTTTCTAGCATGATAGTGCTCAAAGTAAAAATAGTCGGGCAATGTAAAGTGATCTCCGAATGAAGTAAAGGAAGAGTCTTATTTTCCTTGAGCATCATACGAGAATAGGGTAGATAAAGGAAAGTAAGAAAGGAATACTTTAGACTATTAGGAAACTTATAATATACAGGCGATAATGACTCTAAACTTAAACATGAGGCACCTGTATATTAGTGTTTGATGTTATAGTTTGCTTATAACAAGGGTTACATGATATTGGGTCTAGCCAACCCAGTAGTAATATAACTTGAGTGCGTAGCAAATGATTGCATCAATCATTAAAGTGTTTCGATAATCGAAAGGTATACTAGTTAGTTAAATGAAAAGATAAATCAGAAAAGAGAGGTAAAGGGATTCTAGTAATATCAGAATGATGAGAAAAACATGTAGAAAGGAATCCCCAATAAAAAAATAGTTATATAGGAAATAACGTGCTAATAATAAAGAATGTTCAGATTCAGATACCATGAGTTCAGTGTGTATAGCTTGAGTCTCTTATAATACATGTAAATGAAATGAAAAAGGACTAGTGTATAGCCTCTCTCCTGCTAGAGATGTTAGCCACACTCAATGTATGAGATGCCCTAGTGCCAAGGCACTCAAAAGCAAAATGTGGGCATAGTCAGATATTGCAAGATATGAGAGGAAAGATAATCGAGTACAAATAGAGTAAGAAAAGAAAGCCCAAGTAAAAAGAGGCTGAAGTGGAAACTTAAGGATCCCATAAAGAGTAATAAAAGAAAGTTACAATGCTCCTAAATATTAGTATGATGAGATCCTAGAACATCAGATGACATAGAACCCACTTTGCACGAAGAGCATGATGTACTTCTAAGTTTAGCCTCAGTTATTATGATCGATGGTTCCCAGGCTTAGTGAGCATATATTTTACTATCAGATACAGTGATCTTAGGCTTCGACGTCTCCCAAAGATAGATCACAATAGATCCTAGGATGGCACAATAGGTTATAGTAAACCTTAGCAGAGCTCTGAGAGGTCGCAGTAGACCTAAGGGTCACAATAGATCCCATAGAGTTATAGGGAGCCCACAGTTACAGCACAATAATTCTCTAATGAGATGATAGCCTGAGATAGTTTTCCCAGATCAATTAGTCTTAGAAACCAATATAGTCACAGACAGTTTTGTCTCTGAGACTAAAGACCTCCTAGTCTAATAGACCATTGCCATAGAGATGTGAAGGCTTTACTCAGATAGTTAGACTACTGACTAGATCTCTTGAGAGATGAGCATAGTGTATAGGATAAGGAAAGCAAGAAAATAGCTTTTCAAAGTTAGAGTCAGATGAACCACTATCCAGTAGATATTAGCCCTGACTGAAGGATATCAAGATCCCCATATACTAGGCTATGTATTTAAAAAGGGGTCAGGTGTAGTTTTAAATGAGGTAAGTGGTACAATACATCTTTATTGATTAAGACTGTAAGTATAGTTAGCATCCTACTAGAATCTAGCATTAGTCAATGGTAGTTGCTCTTTGATGCCAGCATGAAGAATATAAGTTAGGCTTACTAGTGTTAAGATGAGGGACTACAAAATGCCCACTCTTAAGTGAGCAAAAACAATAAGAAAAAGTCCAGGCCTAAAGAGACAAATGCATTAGTAAACAAAGAAACTAGGATTATTAAAAGTGAAAAACTCCCTAAAAGAGTTGTAATCCCAGTAAGCAATTAAGAAATAAGGCCTATAATAGAAAGCAATGCGAATTGTGATCTCGAGATGAGCTAGTAAGAAAGAACGTAGAGGTAAATAATGGACAGTACATGTAAATAAAGAAGCAGACAAACAGAAACCCCCAATAGCCATAATGATCAGAAAAAGGTGATGAGACTTTATGAGAAGCCATTGGGAGAGGATATGGGAGATTTGATACTAAGTAAGTTACGTCCCGAGATATATAAATGAGTCCATTAAGAAGAACGTTAACCCCTACGAAAGGGGTTAAAACTAATTAGATATGATGAGTAAGCTCTCCCAGGATAAGCCTCCAAAGTTAAAAACTTCTTTCCCTTATGAGAAGAACTAGCATATACCCTATAACAATAGATGTAACGACCCTAACTTCTAATCATCATAATTAAGGTTAAATACGTGATTAATAACTATTAAATTTAAATTAGGGTTGAAAGTCATTACAACTAATTATATTTGAAAGATGCTGGGAAATTTGAACCTTAATGTTATTAGGGTCATTAATTAGACAGCCATAATTATTCAAATGTGCAAGTGAATTTAATCATTAATAAGGAGCCTTTGATTCTTCCATCCATCAATTCCAATTCATAAAAATCTTTTACAAGTGTTTCTAAATCATTCCTTAGTATGACCATAAAAGAAACTAAGGTTTCTAGGTGAATATGAGAAATTGAGCACCTTCACCGCGGCTAAATTCCCTTTCACTACGACCAATTACTCTCGGGTTCAACTCCTTACACCTCCACAAATTTCATGCATTTCGCCGTAGCCAAATACCCTCTGGAACACCCCCAGACTTGCTTCTTAGACTTAGCCATGACTAACCTCACTATTCGCCGTGGCTAATTTCTCTCTATTTTCTTTCCTGGCAGGTTTGCCACATTTGGCCAAGCCCAATTAAATGTTAGCTGCGGCCAATTCTCTACTGTTCCTATAACTCCCAAGATTTCATCTCATGCTCTCCCATATCTCCTCTAGCAACACTCTAGGCCACTTTAACTTAGTTTGTGAAGATTTAGTGTCTTTTTTTTACCTAATCTACCTAACACATCTATCATTACCCATTCAAAGCCCAAATGTGGATCCTTAACCCTCTAGCCACCATAAACCAGTGAGTTTATAGATCAATGATAGCAAATGTATTCTGGTCACAAGGTGCATAGGGTCAATGCTTAATGTTCATACAAGATCAAATCACTTATCCATTGTTAGCCAATTACAATCATAATGTTCAATCCCATGATAATTAAATTACATATACAGTCCCTATACTTGGCAACTCATGATGCAATGCAGCAATGATATAAAACTAGCAATCTAGTTACAATACAATTTGACAAGGCTCCCAAACCTATGTGCTACCAAACCATTTAATAAGCTTCCATTAATTTTCTCCTTGCCACTAAGAGGCCCGATCCCTGAAAATGTTAGCCCACAACGGGGTGAGATATACAATCTCAGTAACAAAAGGCAATTTCCATATATATGTACAAGTCAATCAATCTAATGCAATTTCATGTCATCAATACCAGAATCATCAATTCAATTCGCAAATGAACTAGTTGAACTACCAATAACTATTGTCCCATACTAATAATCATACACAACATGTTAATGGCTAATAACACTGGGAGAGGTCCATCCACTGCACTTACTCCATAATGAGCACAACCAGGGCTCAGTGCATCTGGGGTCTGATCACAACCTGGTGCTTGATTGAAGCACATGCACAGGTGGTAATCGCACCACAGCTCCACCATAGACTCACAAGGTCTAATTACAATAACAATCAAGTAGTCAACCAGTCATTTAGCATTTCAAAATCAAGCATAGGTAACAAATAGCATATTAACATGAGCATATACATGGAATTAGGAAAATAACCCCAATTACCTCAATGAAGCCAATTACTCTTCCTCTAGCTACCATCATGATTCAAAGCACACCGGGCCTAATATAAACATAATCATCATCATTTAACTATCATTAATTAGGAATTTCTCTATCCACAGATTAATCTTAACAAGAGTTCATTGAGAGCTTCTTATCCAAGATTCCTAATGATCTATTACACTAATTTAGGGTCCATACATCAAAGTTCATCATGATTCACTCCCCACAACTCCATTTTCGCACATGCACAAACCATGCACCAAAAGTTAGTCCAAATGATGGGAATTTAGTACATACGTCTCATAAAAGGAGAGAAATCACTTACCCATACATCTAAGACTTTAAATGGACTAGGTTGAGCCTCAACTACCAAGAACACACCATGGAACATTCCCAAATTCAGATTTTAGTCATCAAGCCCAGAATTTTCATTGTTTCACCTTCATCTCCTTGTAATTTTACACAATATCAGAACCCATTATGAAAATCAATCCTTAAGGAAACTTTCTAGCATAATAATACACAAAATGAAAGGGAAATGCTTATCCAATCACCCCTCTAACTTCTAGCTCCGAAAATCTTACAAGGAAACACCCAAACACTAAATTTCAAATTTGAGAAAGAGATGAAAATGCTCAAAACCATAAACTAATTGGACCAAAATGAAGAGGAGAATGAGAGGGACATGTTTTATATAGATTACCTTGGCCAAATCTTCCTCTAGAAGTGAGAAATGATGGAAGAATGTAGAAAAACCCTAGCCTCCCTCTCAACCTCCGAATTTTGCTATGCCTCTTGTGTTTTTTCTACAGAATGGGGAGGAGGCTAAGTGTATTTAGGGTTTAGTTATGTTTAATTTGGGTCACAAATGGGTTGTGGGTTAACCCGAAGGCCCAAATCCTTATGGGTTCTGATTTTTATACTTGTTGGGCCTTATTTCATGAGTTGGGCTACAGAAATTTGATTAGGTTAGGCCAAGTTCCAAGAGTCAATCCAACTTGGGTCTGTATAATATGTGTTAGGCCAACTATAAGAGCTCATGTAAATTAGATCTTGGGCCTCTATTTTACTAAATCAGATTGGGTTATTGCTAGGTGATCTCTCTTAGCCCAAGTCTTATGATAAGGAGTTGGGCTTGCATCTAGAATCATTGGGCCTCCATAAATCCTTATCCATCGCTTACTAAAATAAATTTTAGGCCCAAATTAAGCCTTAACCCAATTGAAAACTTAAACCTATATTAATAGCTTTATTTCTCTGTAAATTTCCATTCATATAGTTTACCTAATTATTTCATAATAATTATTCTTAATTATTCTAAATACATTATTAATACCTTAATTAATTTTGGAGTGTTACAATAGAGCCCTCATTAAGAGCTAGTAATGAAAATTCCTTGACCAAGAGAAACTCAAAGAAAAGGGGTTTAGATGCCAAAATTATGCTCAATAAGGTTTTTAGAGACCCTGAAAACCATAAAGACTATTAGGATTGTTAAAACCTAGACAGTGTATGGTTTAAAGTGTTGGATGACCAAAATTTTGACGGGACCTTTCCAAGTTGCTTTAAATCACAAAAGTTTCAAAGTAAATGTTTTTAATACACTAAAAAACTTAAATTTTATTATAGAAAAGATAGTTTTTGAAAAAAAATACAAAATGAGCTTAAATGGAAAGGTCAAATTGTAGGGATGTAAATAGAATTTTGAAATTATTTTAAAATATCCTTCATTCTTTATTATAAAGTCATGCTAGTTGATTCTTCTTCATAACTGACCTTTTTAGCTTTAAAGTAGAACAGCCATAATGTGATGAAGAATGGAGGAGAGAAAAGCAAAAGAAAATAAAGTAAGGAAAAAGGCTAAATTTCTTGGTATGTTAGTTAGCAAACTTCCTTTACTCTTCAAGCCCTTTCTAATGATGATTTTAACTTCTTGAAATGATGAAATTTATGGCTAACCTTATGAAGAGAAGAGAAGATTTAGAGCAACTAACCAAACCACATGAGTCACCATTGGAAGAGCTTTCAAACAAGGTATAGGTTGAGATGAAAGACATGCTATTCCTTTGGCTTTTTCTTCCTTTTCATTTTAGCTAGAGAGAAAGGCAGATGAAGAAACTTTTGTTTGATAAAAAAATTGATAGAAATAAGGGTTTTGAAGGGTGTGGAGTAAGATTATACAAATGGAATTTCATAAAAAGCCACAGAAATCAAGTTAGGCCACTCAGGGTTTCAATTGCACCATGAAAGATATAGAGCCCTAGGAAGATGTTTTAAATCATCTAAGACCAATCTTGAACTAAAAAAGAGCCAAGGATACTCCATATGTAACACCCCAAAATTAATTAAGGTATTAATCATGGATTTGGGCTAATTAAGAATAATTAATATGGAATAATTGGGTAAGTTAAGTGGATGGAAGTTTTAGAGAGGCAAATTATTAATATAAGTTTGGGATTTAATTGGGATAGAAACTTCATCTAGGCCCAAATTAATGTAGGAGATCATGATAAGAGGCTAATGGAGGCCCAATAAGTTAGGTGCAGACCTAATCTAATTCAATGTGATAGAGGCCCAAGATCTACCTTTTATATGCTCTTATAATTGGCCCAACAACCTATGTGTAGATCCAAATCCTTTGAGCTCTTAAAACTTGGCCTAATCCAATTAAAACCCAGTAGCCCAACACATGAAAGCTGGCCCAACATAGTTTAATTATGAAGCCCATTTGGAGTTGGATCATTGGAGCAACCCATAACCCATATTTGACCCAACTTAAAACCCTAAAAACTAACCTAGCCACCCCCCATTCTACAGAACACAAAAACACAAAGGAGAAATGCAGAGATTTGAAGGGAGGCTAGGGTTTAAGGCAAGAAATCCACTATTTCTCACTTCTAGAGCAAGATTTAGCCAAGGTAATAGTTATATAACTTGATCCCCTTTTCTTTCTCTTCATTTTGGCTGATTAGTTTTTCATTTGGAGTACTTTCACCTACACCCAAAATCTGAAACTTGTCATTTGATGTTTCCATGGTGAAATTTCGTAGGTTGAGGCTAGGGCTGACATTAGGTAAGTATAGACTTTCCATTTTGATGCTTTCTCTACTAGTTTAAGACCCCTATGGCTGACTTATGATATGGGTATTGCTTTATGCAAATTTACTCAAAACTTGAGGTGTTATTTTGAGGTTTCTGGGGTAGGCTCAACAAAAATCTGAATTTTGTTTTGGTGGAATTGGGTAAGTATTTCTGAGTAGTTCTATATGGCTTAACTCTGTGAGTAATGAGTTTGTTGATGTAAATTGTAATTTGGGATGGTAATAGCTTGGTTTTGTGTCCATAGGTTGAAGAAGCATTCAATTAGCTCTTAGAAGATTGGCTACAAGTGAGGTAACTGGGATTTATGCTAATTCCATACATATATTCTATTTTAATTTTGTATTTGTTGAATGATTATGATTTTGATGCTAAATGAATTGGTTAGCTATCTGTTATGTATGATTGGACCTTGTGAGTCCATGGTAGAGCTGTGGTACGACTACCACCCGTGCATGTGCTTTGATCGGGCATTTGGTTATGATCAAACTCTAAATGCACTGAGCCTTGGTTGTTTTATTAGGGAGTGGTTGCCGTGGACGAGCCTCTCCTGGTGTTATTGGCCTTTAACATATGGAAATATGATTGCTAGTATGGAATAGTAATCTTAATAGCCTAATTGTTTCATTTACTGATATGACTAGTATGTTTTCTGATGCTTATGTGAAGTCATGCATGTATGCTAATCAAACTAGAATATATGATGGAATTGCCTTGGTTACTGAGATTTGCATTTTACCCTATTTTATGGGATTAAACATTTCAGGTGAAGGTTCTTTGGGTAAAGATAAGGGCAAGCAAGTTGATGAACATCTATGAGCTGAGGCCTAGTGTAGGGAGCTACACTTAGTGCGAGTGGAATAGAGTAGATGCTAATTTTGTTAACCTTTGTATAGCATCATCATGTATCTGTATTGCTAAGTATAGGAGTTTGTATTTTGATAACATAGAATGTAATCATGAGAAATAGGCTTCATATTAGTTATTGATGGATGTATGAGTTTATAACACTTATTATAGCTTATAAACCTGTGTTTTAACTGACTAATTAAGTAATGAAATCCTGTGATATATGGATTGTGAATTTGAGCTGGCAATGCATGAATTATTTGATGAAAACATGATTGAATGACCATTGTGGGAAATTTATAAATTTGTTAATGTAAGACAAATGGATGAGTAGGAAAATCCACATTTAAATGTTAGATGGGTAATGATACAATGGATGGGGTAAATCAACTAGATAAATGCTATTAGAATCTCATAACAAGTGGGAGAGTGGCCCTAGAAAGTCCCTAGATGGAGAGTGGAGAGTATGAAACAAGATTTTAGGAGTTGTAGGATCAGAAGGCACTTTACCCCGACCAAAATATTGTTAAGTACAGCCAATAGATACGAAGTTGCCCAGGGAAAGTATTAGAGAGCAATTCACCCCGGCGAAATGTAGAATTAGCCGCGATGAAAGGTGAGAGGCAAAACTGGGAGTCGTCCAGAGGGGAATTGGCAGCGGCTAAAAAAGAATTAGCCGCAGTGAACTTTTGTGAGAATTTGCTAGGCGTTCCAAAAAGGAATTGGCCGAGGCAAAAGGGTGAGTTAGTCGCGGCCAATAGTGAGAGGTGAGCAAGGTAAGTTCTAGGAGGATTTCTTACCATGGTGCCATGTAGGCTGGCTATGGCAAAGCTCCAACTCACCGCGGCAAAATTAGTGACAATGTAAGAAGTGAACCTGAGAGCAATTGGACGTGGCTAAGGGGAATTTAGCCACAGCGAACATCCTAAAACTCTTATATTAACCTAGAAATCTTGGTTTTTCATATGGTATCCCTAAGGGATGACTTAGAAATATTGGTAGAAGATTCTTGTAAGTTGAAATCAATGGGTAATAGAATCGAAGGCTTATAAATGAATGTTTGTTTCCCTGATGTACATGAGTGTTTGTAATTATATGATTGATGACTCTAATGACATTAAGGTTTAAATTTCCCCGCATTTTCTCAATGTAATTAGTTGTAATGTCTTACAACCCTAATTTATGACTATTAATCACACATTTAACCTTAATTATAATGATTAGAAATTAGGGTCGTCACACTATATGCATGAAATTCCCTAAGAGAATGACAAAAACTCCCTTAGGCTTCATTATGTGCATAGGTTCAGCTAAGGAGGGGAAAGAGTAGTTAAGGAGTGCTTTCATGAGTTCTATACTTTTGAGAGGTCTAGATATGAACAATAAACGCTAATGGAATCATTGAAATCAATTTTAGAGTCCTATTTTGAAAATTTTTAGGTCTCACAAAGGTCTTAAAGAAGTAACTTGGTTTTAGGCTTGTTTAACCATGCATATGATAGCCCTAATGAGCACCATTAGAGTTAGCTCAAATCAAGTGAGATCTTAGACCCTAGCAATGGAATCATGAGAGTTGCCACTTAAGGGGGCTTAAAGTAGTTCAATTGCCCTTTTGAGTTCTAGTAGCCCTTTATGATAGCAAAGTAAGTTTGAATGGATCCTAATGAGTGCTCTGTATTGTAAATTGATCTATTTTAAGCCGAGCTAATGCAAACTCATTTTGGGTATGAATGAACCCGAAAGAATAAGGCAAAGGACCTAAAAAGGAAAAGATTATGGTAATTAATGGTGCATGAAAAGTCTTACCTTTATAAGGTAGCTATCTCTCCCCATCTTGTATGCATTTGGATGTGTAAATGAGTTGAGATGCTTATATGATGATTTTATGAGTTATGCTTTGAAATGGCTTTTACCATGAGTTTTATGCATATATGGAAGCATGTTCAGCTCCCAGCTCCCTATGGTAGGGAATTGAGCACAGTAGCTCTTCCTTAGCCTAAAGTTGAGTTTAATTAAGTCTAGCTAGTATGTTTTTATACCATGGCTAGATAAAAGTTAAAATTTCATGCCATTTCTCATATTTGAGTCATTTGTGGCATATAACCTTCATGTATGCATTTCCTCATTTGCATTCATTGTGTGCATTGGTATGGAATAAGATGTGCTACAATGATTCTCCTAAGAATCTCACCCTTTCTCCTTTCCATTGCCCATTTCAAATGCCCCTAGCAAGGAGAAAAGCTTCAAAGAATGACTATAGCTTAAGGACAGTGTATAAGAAGTTTTGGATGCGCATATATGAATTTATTGTGTATTTAAAGCAAACTAGTAGTAATTATGAGATACTTGATAACGATGTACAATGATATCTAATGTGTAAGCTTATGTTTAGATATGTATACATACATGCTACTTAGATGTAAGAAGTTGCAACTAGAATTGTTACTTGAAGGACATATGTTACTATGATGTATGTTATAAAATTGATGAGTGGCAAACATGATGTATGTTATGATGAATTGATTTAGCACTTAACGAGCAAAGTTGTAATGATGACTATGTGCCTATTTGGTGTCTTGGCAATAGAATAGAGCATGTTATGTTAAGTTGTATGTTAGTGGCTCTATGTAGCTATTTGAGTTTAAGGTGGTGAAATTTTGGTGTGAATTATATTTTATGTCTTGATTCCTATAAAAATGAAGTATGAATAGATTAAAATTTGCTCAAAGTAAGAAATTGCAATTTAGAGGCCAATTGGACCACCTTGAAACCAAATTTTGGTCCAAATGAGCCATAAATGGCACATCTACCCTTAATAGCCCAAATAACCTAGTTTGAGGCTAAAATTTGATAAGCATTTAGAAAATTTATAGATCTTTCTAACAAACTAAAGATAGTATTTTTTTTCAAGCTCTATAAAATATTTTATAAATTTTCAAAGTTGACCCAAAAACTAAAATTATGTAGATATTGTTCATACTATCACAATCATGGTTTAATGGACTTTTAATTAGCTAAATGAATTCATTTTCACTTGAAATTTTTATAACATAAAGTTTATATCATAAGCTTTCCGTAAACACCTAATTTGTGCAAATCGGAATTATATAGCAAAAGTAATGAATTTTTTAAGTTTGGCCTTTATTATGTCCAAAGAGGCCAAAATGAGATATATGTATCCTCTTTGCCTTTGGGTATTGGAAAATGATTATATGTGTTGAAACAAATGTGTCTATGGAGTTCATGAATTGAGATGATAAGAAAATCCATTTTGGACCCTTACATGCTTAATTGAGTTATAAAACCATATAAAATCATTGCTAAAGGTTTTGCTTGGATTGTTTTCATTACTACTGGAAGTAAAATGTATATAAATGTCTATATAGAATAGGTTATGACAATCTTCACATGATTTCAAGCTCATACTTTTGCCTACTAACTTAAGTATTTAACACCATAATTAGAGCATATAAGTGATGAAAATTCAATCCAAAATAGTCCCTAACTAAGCATGATAGCCATGATAGGTTTGGATAGCAAACCAAAAAAAAAAAAGAGCATAAAAAAGGACAAAAATTTTGAGTTAAAACTTCATCATGCCATCAAGATTCAATCTAAAAATTTTTCCCACTTTCATACATGTCTAACACTAAAATAAAACACCTAATTCACTAAAAGAAGGAGCCTAAATCAGTCTTAAACAATTCATGATAAAATTTCACAAACTGTGATAGCAAGTGGCTCTATTTCCTCTATTTCACATGTTAAAATCACACCATAAGCACCATGGTTCACTTAATAATTTCATACCACATTTGACACAATTAAGTATGTCTTTTTCTCACCACAACCTTCTGAAAAAATAAGGCATAACTGAGACATGCACAAGATAGCACTTAGAGCCCAAAAACACCAGGAAAAAGTGGCATGGCCAAAATGCAAACTACCACTCTAAATGGTACCTAACCTCTTAGGACAACTTTAAAACACCTTGTTGTTAAAGCATAAATACCATACTCAAGGGTCAACAATCAAAATATAACTAGTCCAAACCTCAATTTTACACTTTTTAGCAAATCTAATTGAGTCCAAACCACTTCTACTTACTTAAATTTACTAAGTTAGACTTGTTCAACCTGGAAAATCCCTAAAATCCTATCAAATGGTCATTATAGCCATATCTTTCCTCTATTGTACTTTAATTGGAAGTATAGGTTCCAAAAAGGGGAATTTGGTTCTATCCCATACCAAAGCTCTTCTAACACATCATAAACATCATATTTTATCTATTAAAACCGTAAGAGGCAAAAAATGTAGCAAGTATTAAGGATGACTAATTAAGGCCTCTATCTACCCAAGTGAACTACTAAAATTAAAGTTTGTCACCTCTAAAACATTTATACAATAACTACACATCATTCAAAATAATTCTAATATCATTTTATCCTTTGTATATACAACAAAATATCTAATACTAGATTAAAATGTCCTAACTTGGCATCAATTTATGTACATTGTAACACCATATATTTCTAGCTTATTTCATACTACTTCCATGTCTCATATCATGCAATCCATAAGAGAGTAAGAATTATGGCATTAAAATAAGGCATTATTTAGCGTTGCGTCGCGTATAAAATTTTCCTTCAGAGTCCCATGAGCCATATGGATTCATGTTTCACATTCTCATATGTAATAATATGGATACAACTCATTTCCATCACTAAAGTGGCCTACAACTCGTAGAAACTAAAGGGAAGCATAAAATTCATACTTATATTTTCGGCCAGAATTTTGCCATTTCTAACACAAACTTTGGAAAATCATACTAATTCTAGAAAAATATAAATCATGCATTCTTGGCCATTATAAAAAGCTACACATGTCTAATTTATGCTAAAAATAATTCCAAGCCATGAAACACTACACAGAAGATGTTTGACATTCAAAAAATTTCAGAGGTTTGACTGTCCACTGGTGTTGTTACAAAATTCTACAGCAAACTTCCAAAATATCCAATTAATTCCAAAAAAATCCAATCCATGCAAATTATATTAATCTAGAAATCAATGGATGTTATATAGAGGGGAAAAATAACTCTAGACCATTTCATACACGTCTAGACCTTGAAACCCAATCAAATAGTACCTGAAGTCAGTTGGGGCACCTAATACTAGGTTGGAATTTCAAAAATTCATATCTCCTTCTCTAGACATTTAAATGAGGTGATTCTAGTTGGTACAAGTCATTGGGAATTTCTAGTTTCTTCATATAAAAGTTTGTGGCAATTGGACATCATTTAAGCCTTGTGTGAGAAATTTTATTTTTGGACCTAAGTGAACAGTTACACAACCAAAACCAAAATTTTTGCCAACTTTGAAAATTCATCAAATATTCTCTAGACCTCCAAAAATTCTGTTCTTTAGCTTCCCAAAAATCTTTCAACAAGCTATAATTTCATGCCCAAATATTCTCTAGACCTCCAAAAATTCTGTTCTTTAGCTTCCCAAAAATCTTTCAACAAGCTATAATTTCATGCCCAATATCATATCAAGAAGAGCTCATTTGGATAAAAAGTGACATAGGGTTCTAATATGGTCAATTTTAGCTCCATATAAGATACCAAAGAGCCCAATTGACTCTCCTTGATGTTTGGCACCTCTTGGGCAAGTCTAAAAGCATGATTATTACTTGTATGAGTTGCCCAAGTAGTCTTAAACCTTATGCATCTCAATTTGGCCATCTCACTTATACTTATACACATTTACATTAAACCATTCAAGAAGCCAAATTGCCATAACATACTCATTTTACATTCTAATGGTCACATAACATAATCTCTCATTTATACATGACATATTATCATAATTACATATATTCATATCATCATAGGATATATACAACTATGGATTACATCAATTGCCATTCATAAGGCCTTAAAGTAACAAAATCTATCCATTTTGATGTCAAGCTCTCATCTTTCATGTGGTTGGCTTCCATTCCCCTAGTCTCTTGGTCTACCTAGCATGTTAAATCATTGGAGAGGAGGGAATGAGATTCAAAGAATCCCAATAGCTCATTTTCCATTCAATCATACATAAAATATGCATAACAAGTCTCACAAATGCATGCATGGGCATATGGACATATGCAATCATTCAAGAAGCATTCTTAGTATTTGAAAAAATTCATACATAGCATACATGGGCTTGCCAAGCAAGTGGATTGGCTTCACTCATTTACTTATGGATTTTGGACTTGCCTCACCCATTCTTTAAGAGGTTCTTGGACTCAACCTTGGTTTTGGGTGTCAACCTCACTTTTGGGAGACTCTTTACTTTGTCTCAACCAATCTTAAAGGTTCTTGGCTCATTCTCACTATGGCCAAGGGTTCTTAGCCTCACCATGCTCAAGCAAACCAAAACAAACATCATAAACATCATTTAGAAACATAATGCATCATCATGGTACCATGGAGTAAGAGTTCATGTTGGAACATTTTTCATGGCTTGAAATACATATACACACATCCAAAGATAAGTAAAGCAAGCAATCATGCATGAGCGAAGGTGGAGAGAGCTACCTTGGAAGCAAAAGCACACTTTTCTCCTTGAATCAAATCTCCTTTTCTCAGCCTCACACACACAAAGGTGTAGGAATGATTTCTCTTGGCCTAAACACAATTTATGGAAGCTAATTAGGTTCATAAAATTAATTATAAGGCCACACTACTTGCTTAGACTCTAGCTTAGCCTATAAACCCTTTTATGGTTTCAAAAATATACCTAATGAAGCAAAACTCATCAAATAAATTCTATGCTCCATTCTTTCCTTTCAAATATGATTCTTGACTCCTTTTAAGCCTCTTGGAGTCATCGCACAATTAAAATAAAGAGCTTAACTATATGTCGCTTCTTTAGGTTATATTATGGAACATAAAGCACCAACTCATTCTCTAAGCTTTCTAAATTTTTCCCAAGGCTTCCCCTCATATTCATTCATAATATATGACTAAAAAATGGACTTTGAAAAATTTAAAACTCTCCCTAGGTATATAAATCTCTCTTAGCCGAACCTATAGAGGAATTTGCCCTTCATGGACTTTGCTTTGTTTTTTTGATGGATGAAGCACATGGGGAGACTTCTAGGGATCTTAGGAGCTCATTTAAGCTCTCATTTAGACATAGAAATCAAGCTATCAAGTTAGATTTTGCAAGGAACATATGAAACCCTAGACTTTGCATCTTGAATTTCCATAGTTATTTGTTAGTTCTTTTTACATATTTTCAATCTCCACACCCTTTTTCCTAAGAATCATCCTTGGTTCTACCTAAAAACCAAGCCCTCCTAGAACTTCTTGAGTGGGGCGAAATGGGTGGAGAAGAGGAGCAAGGGGTAGCAACCATGGAAGAAGAAATTACCTTGTTTTCATAGCTTTTCTCACTTGAATCTTGTTTTCTTTGAGCTCCTCTCTTCAAATCCGAATTTTCCCCTTAATTTATCCCTTAAAACAGATTTATAAACTTCATTATAATCATAGGAAAGAAAGGGGAATGGAGAAGGAGAGGTTTGGAAAGGAGGAAGCATGAAAAACCATGAAAATTCATACCTTTCTACCTTGTTTTCTTCCTTCCTTCATCCTCCACTTGGTGCGCCTCATCCTAGGGCTTCTTTCTCTAGTTTAAGGTAGAAAAATATGAGACTAAATGAAGGGGAAGATGGGGTGCCTCATATATATAGGTGGAGGAACTAAGACTTTTCAAAAATTTCCATTTTGCCTTTTGTTATTGGGATTTTCTTTTCTAATTTGTTTTAGCTCCTTTTTTAGAACCGTCTTTTTCATTATAAAATTTAGGTTCCCAATTTAGTAAAATACCTTTGAAATCACTCAAATTGGAGCTAAAACCTTCTCGAACAAATCCGTCAAAGTTCAAGTGCACTAACGTTAGAAAACGTCCACCAGAGGGGCTTTACCTGTTCTGAGCCTTCTCATGGTTTTCAAGGCCACTCAGAACCTTGGAGAACTCAAACTTTTCATTTAAAAGGCCCTCCTATGTGAATTCCAAAATTTTCTCAAAATGACGAAAATGCCCTTATGTTTCATCAATCTTTCATCACAATTTATTTCTTCATTCTAGCTCCGTTTTTCTTTCTGTCTGAGCCTTGGACTCTCATTTTTAAGAGTTTAGATTACTTTCCAAATTTTTTAGGACCTTAACTAAGTCATTTCGGGGAACTTCCTTTTATATTCGGTGAATTTTATTCGTTAACGGAGAAACTATACGTTATGTTTCTAACGTGTTTCTCTCATTTTTAGAGAACCAGATGTTACATACATGCTTCCAAAAACCCAAAAAATAGGCTTCATGGCCAAAACATCACATGTGAACCATATATTTACAACCCAAAAAGAATATATACATGAAAAGCATCATCTACAACCTCCTACATGATTTCTACAACCCCCTTCAAGCTTTCAGCTATTTATCTAATGTCTTGCATGAACTTTCCTAAAATAATGTAATGGTTTCCCCCAAAAGGGTAAGACATATATCCTAATAATTGCATTATGTAACACCTGATTTTTGTAAAAATGACGAAAATAGGGAATCAGTTAAGGCCAAATAAAAATTAGGATAAACTTTTAAATATTGAAAAATGAGGAACCATGGCTTAAGGTGCCTAGAAACTAGAGTCAGAATGGCTAAAGAAAATTCAGATGAAATGCAATGGCATTTTCGTAATTTTTGGCAACTCTTAGAAAACTCAAAGGAGGGATCTTTAAATAGAAAATTTGAGTTTTTGGGGATTCTCATAAGCCCTAAAAACTATAAGAACCCCTAAAACAATTAAGACCCCTTCAGTTTACATTTTAAAATGATGGTAAACCCAAACTTTGACCCTTTTGTTCAAGAAGATTTTAGACCCGATTTGAGTGATTCCCAAAGCTATTTATAGGTTAGAAAACCTAAATTTTATGATGAAAAAGACAATCTTCAAAAATGAGTTGAAATGAGCCTAAAACAAAAAAGCAAAGAATGAGGGACAAAATTGGCATTTTGAAAAGCTTCTTAAGGAACCCTTCCTATATTTAGGTGGCGCCCCACTCTTCTCCTTATTTTAGCCAACCTAATTTCTATCCAAAAGAGAGGAGAATTCAACAAGAAAGGGTGCACAAGAGGAGGGGAAAAGGGGAAGAAAAAGGCTAGGAAAAAGGTAAGAAATCCTTTATTTTTCAAGCTCTTTCCTTTAGCAAACTTGTTCTCCTACTTTTCCTCTTTCTTTCCATAGTTTTGATGTATGAGATGGATCTATTTTGAGCCATGTTCAAAGGAGAGAAGTTCAAAATTCCAAGGAGGAGTGAAAGCAAAGGAGAAAGCTCTTGAAAACGTGAAAGAATCAAGGTATTTCCGTAGCTTCCTTTGCTTCTTCTTTCTTGTTCTTCCATAGCTTGTTTCGGCCACCTAGAGAACACATAAGAAGGAGTAAAATCTGACCTAAACCAAGCATGAAACGTAGTTTTTTAAGGGTGAGAAACAAGAATATGCAAAGAAATTCTAAAAAGGAGCATTGGAAAATAAGTTTCTAAAACCTAGGGTCTTCTTTGCACCATGGTATATACAAAGCTTTCTAGTAGTATTTCTAATTGTCTAAGAGTATATATGGATTCTTAAAATGCCTAGAAAGCCTCACATGTGCCATTCCCTTCAAGAAAACAAAGCTAACTCCATGGGTCTAAAACCTAGTGTATGTCTTGGCCTAGGTAAGGAGAAGCACCCATGGAGAGTTTTAAATTTTTCTAAGGGTAGAAAGGGACTAAATATGATAAAAGAACATCAAAGGAAAGCTTGTAAAAAATTTAGAAGTCTTGGTTGGTGAGTTGAAGGTATAGGTTCCAATTTAAAACTTAAAGAAGCAACTTGTGTCTAGGCTCTTGGGAGTGCATTTGTGATGACTCCAAGAGGCTTAAATGGATTCAAGAGACCTAGATGGAAGGAGAGAATAGAGCCAAGACCTTGAATTCTAGCACTTACTTCATTAGGTCTCATGTGGAACTATTATATAACCATAGAACAAAGTGAGCTTCCATAGAGAGTGTGTGATGTTAGAGCTTGCTTCCATGATATAATTGTGTCCTATTTAATGTGTTTAGGCCAAGAGAATCAAGCTCCATCCCATTGCAAGTGTGTGGCCAAAAAGGGGGAGGAATATCCAAGGAAAAAATGTTAAGTTCTTGCTCCAAGGTAGCTCTTTAACCTTTCTCTCATGCATGGCTTAGATATTTGCTTGTCTTTGAGTGCTTCTATGCATGTTTGAGCTATGAGAAATGTTTTTAGCCTATGCTTACATGTTATGGTATCATTATGTTTCTTGAAATGTGATTATAATTGTATTATGGCTTGTACGGGTTTAGTTATGCCAAAAGTCCCTTAGTAAAGGTGAGGATGAGCCAAAAATCCCTAGAAATGGGTGAGACAAAGCCAAAAGTCTTAACAAGAGTGAGGCTTAGTCAAAAGTCCCTTGAAAGTGGGTGAGACAAATTCAAAAGTCCTAAGAAAGATGGATGAGGGTAGACCAATGCCCTTGAGAGCTTGTGCTTATTATGTATGAGTTTATGTGACAAGGAAAATACCTTATACATGTTCATTAGTTGCTTGAATATCATGCATGCATTCTTTGACATGTCTTAGCATCCATTTTGTATGTTTAAAAGGGTTAAGAGCTATTAGAATTCTTTGAATCTCATTCTTTCTCCCCCCCCATGTCTAACCATGCCTAGGTGAGCCAAGTAGACAAGGAAATGAAAGCCAACAAGTATGAGAAGCAAGATTGTGACAACAAGAAAGAGAAATGGCTTATTTATTTATTTTTTGGTGTCAAACTATGTAACCATGAGATGTATATATGATGTAAACCCTTGAGCATGTTCTAATGTATGTATAAATAGTGTATGTATCAATGTAGAAGCTAAATGAATGAGAATGTGAAATTTTACCACTCCTTTGCCATTATGTGATATGATGTTCTTGTGTATATATGCAAGTGTCAAGGTGAGATTAAGCTCTATAAGATTTGGATCATTTTACATGCTTATATGTATGGTGTTTATGCTTTTAAATTTTCCTAAGTGGTTGTGGAAAGCCAAAAACACCATTTGGTGCCTTGAGATGCCATTTGAGACTTCAAAATTGACCAAATGGAGAGTTAAACCCAAGTATAACTAAATGATTTATTTTTTTCATAAAATTTGACCAACAAGTAGGTCTCATCTAGATCTTTCCACAGAACTAAAGAGCATTCAATTTGGAGCTCTAGAGAATTTATTATAATTTTTCAAAGTTGGCTAAATTTTGTAGAAATGGTATGGTTACTATTTATTTAGTCAGTTTGCTTCTCTATATCACATGTGGGCCAAATGAAGTCCAATGCTCATAAAATTATATAAGGATAAACTAGACATTATAATATTTCTATAGCCACTAAGATCACCTTATTTGGAGTTCTATAGAGGGAGATATGAATTTTTGAAGTTGCATGATAATACCAGTAATGTAGCCTAACCTAAGTTATTATTCCATCGATTTCTAGTAGTTTAAGTCTATTGCATTAGTCAGGACTTATTTTTATTCAAAATTAGACATCTGCATTTTTCCAAAATAGTATGGTTTTTTTTATTTCTATTTTTCTAGAATTAGTTATAAATTTCCCATATTTGTATCAGAAAATTGAAATTTGAACCCGAGAGCAAACCATGAGTTTTGTGTGATGTAGCTTCAAACCTAAAATGAATGAGATCAAATATGATGTGTTATGACTAAAAAATAATGTTGATGAATTCACATGGTCCATGGGATATAAATTAAAGAAATGAGATCTTACGTAATGCAAATAATATCATTTAATTATTGCCTTATTCATGGAAAGTGCTTATGTCTCTATATATTTGTGCTCCAATACTCTTGAAATGCAATGAGATGGATAATGAAACCATGGTATAATAGCTAAGAGGTCAAGGTATTACACATTACCTTTCAAGACATATTTTACAAGCCAAAATTCACAAAGAACTAGTATGGCATGCAAGAGTACATGAATAATAAACATGGCATATTTGATTGCATACAAAAATCTCATGTAACATCATGCTTCGCATTCTTATCATGCATCTCATGAACAACATATAGCTCATGTTCTTATATCATTTATGTGGCCAATCATCATAAGAATCCTAAACATAAATCATTACTATAGACATGGAGCGAAGAAGAATAACACTCTCAACCTGATATATTTTTATGCATAATGCTAAACTAAGGTGAAGAATAGCCTTCTTACTATAACATATCTTGATGCCGTCAATATGGTGCAGGCATAATAGTGCATACTCATCATCATCAAGTGGGGAGGAATAGCCTTCTTATCTAAAGCACCTCATAGTCTATCAAATAGGTAAAGAAGCTCACAAACATGTATCACATACCAATTCAAGGAAAATACATCCAAAAGGTAAGCAACTACTTGATAACTCATACATAACTAATCCATCGGCTAGGCAGAGCTTATAACAATAAATAAGGGTATCTAAATCTAAATATATAACAAATAACCATCAATTTATGTCCATATTATTCTTTAAATAACAAAGGTCAAATTCCCATTTTATAAACAATTACCTAAATCTTACTGGCTTTTCAAATTACTCTTTCTACAAGGTTATCCTCCTTCTTATAAAGCAATTCTTCTTCCTCTTCAATATCATAATTCATGGCTAAACTAGAAAGTAACATTAACTAAACACTAATTAAGCTTTCTAATTTCAATCTCAATAAACCAAAGTGAGAATCACTTTAAAAAGTGTGCATACCTTGTTCAAACTCCTATGTCCTCCATTCCTAAATGCAAGCATTAATACATATGATTAGTCTTTCATCTTTTAGGTATTAATCTTAATAATTCAAGAGAAATACGCATACACACACACACACACACATATATATATATTAGACACCTTTCATTCCTTCTAAGTTTAATTTCAACAATTTATTAAATTGTTTACTTACCATAATTAAAAAATTTAACTCTTTCCCTTCCATAAAGGTCCTTCCTTAGCTCTTGGTAATTTCAATTCTTCTCTTAAATCATCAAAAGTCTCGAGCATAACCCTCAAAGTACAAGTTTAATCATATAATTTAATTTTATGGATTCTCAAAGATGCAAGGGTAGAAAATTTACCTTAATTACACAATTTCTTGCTCCTTAACAACTTGACAAGCTTTAATTGTGATCCCTTTTTGTTCTCACTCTAATTTTATGGTCAAGAGCATCGCTTGAAGTTTTTGTAAGGAATCTTGATTCAAAATCACATGCAGTAGGTTTAATGATTGAGAATTAACCATGGAATGAAGCTTCCCTTCCATTAACAACTTGAAACTCTTCAATCAAAGATACTTTCTTTATAGCTCTATATCTCAGCTAAACAAAAATAGAGCATTAGCCATAGAATTTAATCCAAGGACAACATGCAATTGGCTCAAACAAAGGAACATTATTGTTTTTGTACTTCCCAAGCCTCTTCTTAGCCCAAAAAAAAAAAAACCAAATTCATCTTCCATCACCTTCAAGTCATCAATACAACAAAATTTAAAAAAAAAAATGAAATAGGAAAGAGGTAGAAGAGAAATTTGTAGCAATTTATTTAAAGATACCTAGGCTTAAAAACTCCAAACTCCACTCATGCAAGATCTTGTGCACTATGTAGAATGGAGAGAGCTTCATCGAGTTTCTTCTCTTATTTCCCTGCTCTAAATTTCAAGTTGGCAAAGTGGAGGTATAAGGGAATGATGATTTAGCTAAGTTAAGTAGAGGAAACATTTATAACTTGGTTTGTTGACTATATAGAGTAAATTTAATTTATTAAATGCCTTTACTTTAATTCAATAACTAACTCCCTCTTTAATTAATCATACTTCATAATTTTAATTTCATAGATGCACTTTACTCCATTCTCACTCTTATTTTAAATTATCACTTATTGGAGTGTTACATTTCTCCCCCTTTAAATAAAAATTTTTCCCTCCAAAATTTTGTGTGGGTGGCTCTTTATGTGTGACAATAAAGACCTATGGTGAAAGCTTGGAATCTTAAGTTCAAATTGGTGTTGTGTGACCCTTGGAAGCTTGGGTAAGGTAAAACTATATGATTTATATTGTTTTTGGTTGTTAGAACTAAGGGTTCCTTTGGATTAATAGGTATCATGGTTGCTTTAAGCTTGTGTTGATTCTTGGAAGGTATTGATAGCTATTTGGAAAGAGGCAAACGTTGTTTGAGGTAACTAAGTTTGATTCCATTCATGTTTGTTATGAGATCATGTTTAATTGCTTGTATATGTATGTGTATTTATGCAATACCATGATTAAGGTTGACTATTTATATTATGTTTCATCCTAAACCTTGCTAGTGTACTCTGATAGAATGGGAAAACCATAGGCCTTGTTAGTGTGGCTGTTTGTGAGAAGTAATGGACCTTATTAATGTTTCCTACCTACTTTGAGTTACTAGCTAATGACTATATTGTATACCTAGCTAGTATGGGATAATAGTGGTATTGTTGTCAAACTTACATTTTATGATTACTTGAATATGGCATATTTGATGATTTTTTTCATGTAAAGCATTAGCTTTGATTGTTCTATATAAATGTGAACAGGATTTTCTTGTTGATTACTGGGCTCTTATATCTCATTGAGATTATGGGTTAACATTTTTCCAAGGCAAGATTCAAGCTCCAGCAAGGATAAGCAAGTGGAAAATTGACCAATTGGACTAAGCATATTTTGTATAGCCAATATTTGGGATTATGCATTTTGGATAACTTGTAATCATATTTCAATTTGTGATATGAACTATCAAAAGTATAGGACTTTTTATATTTTGTGTTCTGTACATATGAGGACATCCATTAGCACCCTAGATGACACTTTATTATTTTGCTCACATATAATTATGCTTTATGTTGAAATTATCTTATGAATGATGATGGATTTTATGTAACTATGAATTTTTAGTTTGGTTGGTCCTACATGAATGTTGGCTTTTACCATTTTAGTCATGTATGTAGGCCCTATGGATGGTTTTGTAATCGATTGCAAGAGTTGATACAATAGTTGGTAGTTGTGTGGCTAGTGGTTAAAGGAAGTTACTAGGTTAAAATCTGGTCCATTAGGGTTTAGGCCTTTGCTGCATCACCTTAAGGTTGATTTAAGCTATTGAAATTTTCTTGAGGAAAGTTTCTTAGGTTTAGAGAGTGTGAGAAGGCCAAAAGGAGCACCTAAAGTGCTCATTTTAGCATTTAGACCCAAAACCAAGTAGCTTAGGGAATGTGCACTTTTGAAGGATTTAATGGTTAAGTTTTAATGTGACCTTTAGCATGCCTTTAGACTACTTATAAATGCCTTATATGCCAAATTTGGTGATTATTGAAGTAGTATAGAGTGCCCAAAGCATTAGGCAAATTTAGAGGTAGTCTTAAAGATGATTTTACTATTTTTACTGGTCAACACGGGCTACCTATGCTGATGCACATGCCCATGTTTAGGTAAGCTTTATGGTGGAACAATGTTAGACATGGCCTACCCATGTCAAAATATGCACCCATATGGCAAAGGGCAAAAGTGCTCACGGCCAACTATATGCCCTTTTGTATAATCATATGCAGTGCCTTGTTCCAAAAAGTGTCCTTTAGTATATCTTTTCCAATGTTTCTCCCTCTACCCTTTACAATAAGTTATGATTAAGTTGTTTGGAGAAATTTTAAGGTTCCTTGAATTTCTTTGGGGTAAGTTAAAGTTTGGTAATGATGCTTGAAAAGGAACTTAAAGGTGATGGATGGTAACTAATTGTCTCTTTAGCTTAATAACTTAACTAATTTTAAAGGTTTTAATTGGGTTTAAATTTCTAATGTTTTAATAATTGTGTCTTAGCAAGGTCTTAGTTTGCTCTAGTGATGTTAAATCTACATTAGTATAATCTATTATTGTTTAAAGTGTTACAAGAGTTCTGCACAGACCTTTCTACTACAATATGAGAATGGAAGCGTTTTCTTTATTGATGTCACTTACTTTTCATCATCTAAATTTTAATATGTGAATTTAATTTTGCTATTTTTTTGTTTCCATAACTATGTTTAATTAAGTATATTACTTGATTAATGCATATATGTTTTGTATGTACTATATATGTTTTCCTTAAAAAATCCAATAATACAGTAAACCAACTTTTTATAAAATTTTAACCTATGACTTATCAAGCTGAACCATATAAGTGTGCTAGTTAAATCTTCTAATATTGTGGTGTTTAACTTCTTTTCTCATTATTTTTTCTTAATTATTTAAATTTATTACATAAATGAAATATTACACCTTTATAGTGCCTATTATCTTTATTGATTTCTTGTTAACCTATACTTAAACAAAAATTTATTTCCATTAAAAAATAACTCCGTGCCCACTTGTCCTTTCTATTATTATGCTTTTTTTTTTCTACTCATTAAGTATTACAACTCATTCTTTTATTTCTCATTATGGATGGTGTTCATTTTCTACTTATTAAGTATTATAACTCATTCTTTTACTTCTCATTATAGATGGTGTAATACCATAACTATATAGGACTCAATCTATAATATATAGCTTATGGCATTTATTTGCATGAAAATCACACTTTTAACCGCAAAAATAATCGACATTGAAAGCTCCATTTATTCATTCTTAGCTAAATGGACCATATGACCTTACCAATTTCATTTTCCATCCATAACACATTTATTTAACTTGAATTATCACAAATTAAAGCTCAAAATTCAGGTCCAAGACATAGAGCACAAAATCACATTTCACTTTGTATTTTGCCAACAATTACATATTTTGATATAAATTTTAAAAAATCATAATTAATTCTAAAAAGCTCAAAATCATGTAAATTAACCATTATAAAAATATATGGATGTCCTCTAACTACCATAAAAATTTTAGATCAAAATAACTAGGTTTGTCCTATGAAATTCTATGGAATAGTAACACTAGTCACTAATGCATCCTATAGCTGAACTCAAACTTCAAAAATTTATTTCTCTCTTTATAGAACTCCAAATGAGGTGCTCTTAATGGCTATAGAAATATTATGATGTTTACTATATACTTGTAAAATTTCATAAGCATTGGACTTCATTTGGCCCACAAGTGACACAAAAAAGCAAACTAACCACATAAATAGTAATAGTGACCATTTTTACATAATTTTGCCAACTTTGAAAAATTATAATAAACTCTCTAGAGCTCCAAAAATTTTTTTATTTAGCTCTATGAAAATATCTTGATGAGACCTATTTTCTTACCAAATTTCATGCAAAAAATCATCCATTTGATCAGACTTTGGTTCAGCTCAAGAAAATAGTCAATTTGAAGTCCATAAAGGAGTTAAGATGCACCAAATGGCTTTCTCATCATTCCACAACCACTAGGACACATCCAAAAGCATAAATACAACACATAGAAGCATTTCAAATGGTGTAAATTACCATGGAACTCAAACTCACCTTCCTAGTTATTCATTTACCCATGCATTTCAAGGCTCATGGATGTTAAAATCTCAAATATGCATACATTTGGTTCCAAAATGGATTCATGCATCATATTTATATACTTTTGCTTGTGCTCAATGGTTTACATCTCATGTACATCATACAGATACAAATTTTGACATCAAAATGCATAAATTTCCTATTCTATTGTCAAGTTCCATGCTTCATTCAAGGTGTTTGGGCTCCATTTCTTGCTCTATTTGGATTACCTAGACAAGGTTAGACATATGTAAGGGAAAAGTGAGATTCAAAGAATCCTAATAGCTGTTTTACCCTTTCAAGCATACATACATGGCACATTTTCATGTTAAAGAATGCAAGCATGTACTAAAAGCATCTTGTAAGCATATATAAACATTTTGTCATGTCACATAAACTCATACATTGTTAAATATAAGCTCTAAGAGTTTTTGGTCTAGCCTCACCCAATTCCTTGGGACTTTTGGATTTGCCTCACCCACTTTTAGGGGCTTTTGACTTAGCCTCGCTCTTTCTTAAGACTTTTGGCTTTGTCTCACCCATTCTTAGGGACTTTTAGCACAACCTCACCTGTTCAAGCCATCTTGCATTCAAAAACATGTTTCAAAAAGCATAATGGTACCATAGCATTTCATCAATAACTATAAACATATCTCATGGTTCAAACATACATACAAGTATTCAATGACAATCAAACATCCAAGATATACATACAAGAAGGGATAGAGAGCTACTTTAAATCAATAATCACAACTAACTTCCTTGGACTTTCCTTTCCCCTTCTCAGCCTCATACACAAAACTAGGTGGGGCTTGATTCATTTGGCCTAAACATATCAAATGAGACACAATTACATCATTGGAGCAAGTTCTAGCTTCATTCAAACTCTATGCAAGATGTAATGTCCAGTTTTCGTTAAACGATGAAAACGAGCGCATTTTCAAAACAAGTCCCTTGAAATAAATTAGTTAAGGTCCCAAAAAATTTGAGTAACATTTTATACTCCTAAAAATGAGAATCGTAACCTCAGATGGAAGGAAAAATGGAGCTAGAATGAAGAAACAAATTTTGACGGAAAACTTACAAAACGTAATAGCATTTTTGTAATTTTGAGCAAATTTTGGAATTCACATAAGAAGGTGATAAGCATGATTTTTATACATTTTATTCCTCCTAACTTAGTCATTTTAATAATTAAATGTGGCTTAATGAATGCAATTGAATGGAAATTGGTTTTAATAGCCATTTTTGAACTTTAGGAATTAATTTGCAAAATTTTGAAATATTAATGCTCAATTATATTTTAAATGATTTTGTGAATTTTCCTATTGAATTGTTCTTATTATTTGTGCAGATTTGTGAATGGTAAATAGCTTAAATGAGTATTTGATTTAAAGAAAAGAAGAAGAAGAGATGAAGGCATGTATATATGGGAGAAAAGCAAGCTAAAACAATGTTAAGATAGCCACAAGTTGGGGGACTGAAGCTAGGAGAAAGGAAATCTGGGCTGGCAGCAACAAGAAGACGTGGAAGCTTGCATGAGCTAAAATAACGTGTAGGAATGAGGAGCTGTCCAGGACGCCAAATGAAATGCATGAAGAAGCAGCCAACGTGGAAAAGCTGCAGAGAAGCAGAAACAAACCCAACATGAATAAAACGAGCAGAACACGATAAAGCACTAGCTCAAGAAGGTGGGGCTTGACGTGGAAAATTCGTGGAAGCTGCAAAGATGAAGCTACAGAGCTGGAAGAGTAAGTTACACGAGCTGAGCAGAACAAAATAGAAGCAGCTCATGCAGATATGAAGTCGTGGAGAAGCAACTGGACAACAACGTGAAAACAAAAGCTATATGAGTTCCACGTAAAAGCAACGTGAAGAAAAGCTGCTGAACAGAGATGAAGAACGTGAGAAACTCTAGCTGCAGATGAAGCCACTCTCTGGAACGAAGAAGAAAACGCGAATGAATGTAGCAGTATGGAGAGTTGCATGGCTCGAAGAAAGTAATGTGGAAACAAGAGGCACGAGCTGGTTTGAACAAAAACGCTGGAGCTGGAATGCATGTGGATTACTATATTCACATTGGGGCCCATACTCATGCATAATAGAAGAAAATCTAAATGTGGTTTCAGCATCTAGAATGAAGAACTGAAGAAGAAAGCCACGGTGCAAGTCTGGTTTGAGAAGGAAAAATGCTTCAGACTTGGCACAAAGGGAGAGCACGTGAAGTCATTAAAGGATTCACGTGAGAAGGGGATCACGCCATTCATTGACTCATTCCGTAAAATTCCAGTACGTCATTCAGCCCAGCCCATTGAACATGCATCATCCCTACGCCTTATTAATCCTCAAGCCCTAGCCGTCATTCGGATCCATCATTCATTCACGCCTGGAGAACCATTCGGTCACACACCCTCGCCTCCTACGCCTCCATCCACACCCACGCCTCCATTCACCCACGCCTCCATCCACACGACGTCATCTCCATTCCATTCTCCATCTCCATCCATCCACCAAATGAAGATTTAATCTCCACCTTGAGGCTAGCAAGGGAGGAAGCTCTTGAGTAGAAGCTTGAATCCATGGATGAACAATAAATTCTGGCTAAGATTTTCTTATTTTTCCTACACTTTTTCTCATTCTATATAATCTCGGTTGAGTTATATTTGATTAGAAAATTGTGTAATTAATTAGTGGCTGGTTAGACACTGATTAGGAAACCTTTTTTATTGATTAATTGGTTGGATTTAAATATGATTTTTCATTATTCCCTTTAATCTCCCATGTATGCCACGAAGGTGTTCGATGAATTGCATGAGTGAGATTTTGTGCTTGATTGTTTGATTTGAGAATTCCTTAATGTTTAGTTGGTTAATTAAACATTTTTGGATGATGAATCAGAAGATAATTAATTAGTTAATCAATCAAATTAGATGTTCATTGATCTTAAGGACAAGAGTTAATGGTTTAATGCGGGATTGAGGTCTCAATTCAACATTAGATTATTAATCTCTTGAATCTTGAATGGTTATTCAAGATCATTTGCTAATGAACATAATTAGGAACTCTTAGGCCAGAATTAATCATAATTGGAATAGGATAAGGATAGTGGATACCAAGAGACGATTCCTAAGCTAGTCACAAGCCCATCATTCACCATAATTCATTTAATTAGGTAGCATTTAGGAATTTTAATTCAATTTAGTTTTAGGTTAGTTTAATTAAATCAAAAACCCCCCAAATTAGATAGCTTTTAGGATTCTTTAATACTTAGAAACTCAATTGAACATTGAATTCCAATTCCAAGGGAGATGACCTAGGTTGTGCCACTTGCTATATTTAATATCCAACCTAGTTTTATTTTGAGGGTTGCACGACGAACCCGTCAGAAGGCTTTCTAAATGAAATTTTTGAGTTCTTTGAGGTTCTCAGAGGTCCTAAAAATCATAGGAAGCCCCGAGACAGTTAAATCCCCTCCGGTAGATATTTTCTAATGTCAGTGTACCCAAACTTTGATAGATCTGTTTGGAAAAGTTTTAGCTCCGATTTGAATGATTCCAAAGGCATTTTACTAAATTGGAAACCTAAATTTTATAATAAAAAATATGGTTCTAAAAAAAGAGCTAAAATGAATGAGAAATGAAAATACCATAAACAAAGGGCAAAACGAGAATTTTTGAAAAAAGCTATTCTCCTCCACCTATATATATAAGGCGCCCCACTCTCCCATTCATTTAGTCTCATATTGTTCTGCCCTAAACCAGAGGAAAAACCCTAGGAGAGTGGTGCACCAAGGGAAGAAGAAGAAGAAGAGAAATCAAAGGCTTAAAGTATGGTTTCTTGGTAATTTTTCATGCTTTCTTCCATCCAAACCTCCTCTCCTTCATTCTCCTTTGTTTCCTTTGATTAAAATGAAGTTTATGAATCTGTTTTAAGGGATAAATTAAGCGAAAAATTCGGATTTGAAGAGAGAAGCTTGGAGAAAGCAAGATTCAAGTGAGAAAAAGCAAAAAAATAAGGTAATTTCTTCTTCTATGGTTGATATCTCTTCCTTCCCTTCCTCCACCATTTTGCCCCACTCAAGAAACCCTAGGAGGGTTTGATTTTTAGGTAGAACCAAGGGTGATTCTAAGGAAAAAGGGTGTGGAGATTAAGAATATGCAAAGAAAATTAACAAAAAACCATGGAATTTCAAGATGCAATTTTTAAGGTTTCAAGTGCACCTTATAAAATTTGATTTTGTACAATGATTCCTATGCTTAAATAAGAGTTTATATGAGTTTCGAAGATCCCTAGAAGTTCCCCCATGTGCATCTTCCCTTGAGAAAACAAAGAAAACTCCATGGAACCCATTATGCTTTATTGTCTCAGCCAAGAAGGGTTACCGTAGCTAGGGAGAGTTTTAAATTTTTCTAAACCCATTTTTGACTCATATATGATGAATAAATATGAGAAGAAGCCTTAGGAAAAATTTAGGAAGCCTAGAGAATGAGTTGGTACTTTATGTTCCATAATATGACCTAAAGAAGCAACATGTAGTTAGGCTCTTGGTTTTGATTGTGTGATGACTCTAAGAGACTTAAAAGGAGTCAAGAATCCTATTTAAAAGGAAAGAATGGAGCTTAGAATTTATTTGAAGGGTGTTACTTCATTAGGTGAATTTATGGAACCATAATGAGTTTAAGCAAGTTGTGTGGCCTTAGAATTAATTCTATGAACCTAATTGGCTTCCATAAATTATGTTTAGGCCAAGAGAAATCATCCCCACACTTTTGTGAGTGTGTGGCTGAAGGAGGGAGTCTTGATTCAAGAGAAAATGTGTGTAATTGCTTCCAAGGTAGCTCACTCCTCATTCTCTCATGCGTGATTATTTGCTTTACTTGTCTTTGAATGTGTGTATATGTATTTTTAAGCTATAAAACATGTTCTAGCATGACTTTGATTCCATGGTGCCATGATGTTACAATATGCTTTCATATGATGTTTATGATGTGTGCTTGAGTTTCTTTGAGTGTAGTGAGGCCAAGAACCCTTAGCTATGGTGAAGATGAGTCAAGAACCCTTAAGATTAGTTGAGACAAAGTAAAAAGTCTCCCAAAGGTGAGGTTGACTCCCAAGAGCAAGGTTGAGTCCAAGAACCTCTTAAAGAATGGGTGAGGCAAATCCAAAATCCACAAGTAAATAAGTGAGGCCAATCCACTTGCTTGGCAAGCCTTTGTATGCTATGTATGACTTTCTTAAATGATAAAAATGCCTCTTGAATGTTTGCACATGTCAACATGACCATACATGCATTTATGAGACTTGTTTAGCATTTATTATGTATGATTGAATGAGAGATGAGCTATTGGGATTCTTTGAATCTCATCTCCTCCTCTTCAATGTTCTAACATGCTAAGTGGATCAAGTAGACAAGGTAATGGAAGCCAACTACCTTGAAGATGAGAAGATGACATGAAAGTGCTTGAATTTTGCTACTTTAAGGCCATACAAATGGCAAAAAGATGTAACCAATGGATGTATTTATATTATGATGTTATGAACACATGTAATTATGATATTATGTCATGTATAAATGGGAGAATGTATTATGTGATCACTAAAATGCAATTTGAGCATGTTATGACAATATGGCTTCTTGAATGAGTTTATGTAATTGTGTATAATTACAAGTGGCATGGCCAAATTGAGAGGCATGAGGTTTGGGACCATTTGGGCAACTCATACAAGTTCTATTTATATTTTTAGACTTTCCCAAGAGATGCCAAACCCTAAGGAAAGCCATTTGGACATTATGGTATCCTATATAGAGCCAAAATTGACCATAATGGAACCCTATGTCACTTTTTATCCAAATGAACTCTTCTTGATCTGAGATTTGGCATAAAATTAGATCTTGTTGAGAGTGTTTTGGGAAGTTAAAGAAAAAAATTTTCTAAGGTCTAGAGAATATTTGATGAATTTTCAAAGTTGAAAATTTTTTTGGTTTTGGTCATGTCACTGTTCATATTGGTTTGAAAATGAAATCTATTACAGAGGACTCAAATGATGTCTAATTGCCATGAAATTTTATACAAAGAAACTATAAATTTCTAGTGACTTGTGCCAACTAGAAGTATCTCATTTGGATGTCTAGAGAGGGAGATATAAATTTTCAAAAATCTATCCAGTACCAGGCACTCCACTTGACCTCAGTTATTATTTGATTAGGTTTTGAGGTCTGGGCATGCTTAAACTAGTCTGGAGTTATTTTTTTCTCTATCTAACATCCACAGATTTCTTGATTGGTACCATTTGCATGGATTAGATTTTTTTGGAATTAATTAGACATTTTGAAGTTTGCTGTAGAATTCTGTGACAGCACTAGTGGATAGCCTGACCTCTAGACCATTTCGAATGTCAAACGTCTTTTATGTTAGATGTTATGGTTGGGATATATTTTTAACATAAATTAGATATGTGTAGCTTTTTAGAATGGCTAAGAATGTATGTTTTTGAATATTCTAGAATTATTTATGATTTTACAAAATTTATGACAAAAATGAGCAAATTCTGGCCAAAAATGAATATGTATATTTCATGCTTCCCTTTGATTTCCACATGTTGTAGGCCACTTTTAATGATGCAAATAAGTTTTATTCATGTAATTAAATATATGAACATCTTGTATGAGCTCACATGGTCCATATGACACAGAATGAAATTTTTATATACTACACAACGCCAAAATAATCAATATTTTTAGTGCTTTTTCTTTGAGAATTTTCATGATTCTTGGAAATGAGTTACTTAAAAGCATGAAATGAGGTAGAAATTATGGTGTTACACAATCTTATTTTATTCTAAGACACAGTTATGGTTCCATATAAGTGCATAATGAAGCAACCCTTAGGATTTATGATCTTGGCTTCAATTTCTCATTCAATCTAAGTCCCTTGACTCCATTCAAACTCTTTGGAATCATCACAAATTCAATTAAAGGAGCCTAAATTCAAGTTGCTTCTTTATGTCTTAAAAAAGAACCTAAACATCCATCTCACAAAGTATGATTTCTAAATTCGAACCAATGCTTTCTTTGATATTTATTAATCATATCTAGGCCATTCCCATCTTTGGAATCAAAAGAAAAATCTCCCGAGGTACTTAAACTCTTAGCCGAGACATGAGCAAGGTGAAGGGCCCATGGAGTTTGCTTGATTTTCCTTAGGGAATTGGCACTTATGAAGCTTCCTAGATGTCTTAGGATCTTATATATACTCTTACATAAGCTAAACTATCTTTAGAAAACTTCAAGAATGGCTAGGTGCAATAAAAACCCTAAGTTATACAACTTGAATTCTACGGCTTTTCTTTTACATCTAATTGCATATTCTTGTTTCTCATACTCTAAAACCCTTGTTTCTACCTTAGTATGGTTTGAATTCATCTCCTCTTAGATGACCTAGGGTTGGTCGAAACTTCACTCATGAAGAACAAGCAAGAAGAAGCAAAGAAAGCCATGGAAGTTACTTTGGTTTCAAGCCTTTTCAAGAGTACTTTCACTTGCTTCTAGCCTCTCCTTCAATTTCTATCTTCCTCTCAATGAACCAGCCATGAATCATCCTCAAATCAATCATCAAAACTATGAGAAAAGAAAGGAAAAAGAGGAGAACAAGGTTGGTGAAGGAGGAAGCATGAAAAACTATGAATTTTCTTACCTTTTTCCTTGGTTTTTCCTTCCTTCTCTTCTCCCTTTTGGTGTGCCACTTCAAGACACCTTGGGTTTTGTTTTGGAGTATATAAAAGTCGATCATGAGGAAGGTAAGAAGTGGAGCATGACTTATAAAGGGGTAGGCTAAGTTATGATACTTTTTTAAAATTTTCATTTTGCCCCTTTTTCTTGGTTCTTTCCATTTGGCCTCATTTTAACTCATTTTTTAGAACCGTCTTTTCCATTATGAAATTTAGGTCTTCTAATTCATAAAATATCTTTGGTTTCACCCAAATTAGATTTAAAATCTTTTCAAATGAATTAGTCAAAGTTTTGGTCAACTAACACTCTAAAATATAAACTGGATAGGTGTTAACCAATCTAGGGGTTCCTATGATTTTTAGGGCTTCTGAAAACCTCAGGAAAATCAAATTTTCTATTTAAAAATCCCTCCTTTGAATTTTCTAAAAGTTGCCCAAAATTACAGAAAATGCAACTTCCTTTTCATTAAATTTAGTTTAGCTATTTTGGCTCTAGTTTTCGGGCATCTCTAACCTTGTATTCTCATTTTTAATTGTCAAGATTATCACTCTAATTTTATTAGATCTATAATTATTCAATTTAAGAGACTTCCTTTAGTAATCCACTTAGTTTATGGCTTTTAAAATGATGAATGTTACAGATGGTAGGTTATATCTTAATCTTTCCTTTTAGCTTAATGCAGGAGGGAAGTGAAACCAAGGTATAGGTATGAATTTCTCTCCATTTATAGTTGTTTTTCTCCTAAATCTCTTCTTGAAGTTAAATTTAGTGTTTGGGCTTTGTGTATTAGAGATTGTGACCTAGGCCAATCATTGTATTGTAAACATTGTACTTTATTAAGAAATAAGAGTTTTCTTTTATTACATTATTATTGTTTGTATGTTCTATATAATAATATCCTTGGATAAATCATATTGATTATCCTAAATATCCTTAGTCGATCATCATTGTGGGAATGATGATGAACTAAGACTAGTATGATTTTAATTGATGATTATGTGTTAATCATGTATATAGATACGAATCAAAATTATAGGCACTTATTAGGGAACAAGATGTTGGATCGACTCGTTATGAGATAGCTACATGAATTAAGTTATAAGCATATCTTATATATAACCATGTCACCGAGCCCTTAGACTTAAGATCATTATAGTTTCCAACATGAAAAATACTATTTTTTGGTATAGTCAAAAGTTATCTTTATCCGGGTGATCATAAAGGCTATGATCGAGCATAGTCAAATTCATGTAGAAGAAGATAAGTGGTCAAGATTGAATTTGTCCCTCTGATTAATTGAGAGATATCTCTGGGCCTTTTGATGAGTGAGATAGAGAAATGCATGGCCATGCTCGAATGGAAGGGTTTCCATTTATACTGTCAGTCTACACGTAGATCGAGAAAGCGACAATCGAGTAAAATGAGAATGACATTTTCATGCCTCATACTTGATCTAGGTATCATGTGACAAAAGGGATGTGATAGGGTTATATGATAGGTTGTATTGGATCACTGATCCCTATAGGATTTGGGTAGTCACAATGTCTTACTAAAGGCCGCTTGTAACTTGTGGGTCAAATAGTGTCATTAACCCACTGCCAACATCCTATGGGTCTACAGAGTCACACACAAGAATAAGTCAACTCAAGCTAGAATGTCTAAATTCATTGAATCTGAAATTGCATATAGATTCAATGAATATCACATTCAATCTAGGGTGAAAGAATTTTATACATAAAAATATATATATATTTGAAATACATATAGTTTATAAAATTCGAAACATATAAATATATATTTATATGTTCAAAAAATATATATCATTTAATTAATTTAAATGATTTAGTTTTAAATTTAAGTTTATATGATATATTTAAATTTAGACTAATATAATAATTTAAATTTAATTTGAGATAAATTAAATTTAAATTTAGTTCTAGATTTAAATTAAATAATTAGTTAAATTTAATCTATTAGATAGACTTAAATTTAAACTAATTTATTTAATTATGATTTGATTTGATTTGATTTAAAATAATATATTTTAAATTAATCAAATATATCTAAAACCTTAATGAGATACTTTTATAAAATAAAAAGAGAAGCTAGGGTTTCTTAGAACAACAGAGAAAACAAACCCTAGAGAGAGAAAGCGTATGGACATTGTACAGACGCCTAGAGAGAGGAAGAGGAGAGTATTTTCTCTAGCAAGAATGTGTACAAACATTGGTCAAAGGCGTTAGCACGCCGTTCATATGGATACCAGTAGAGGGAGCAGATCTAAAGATCAGTTCTTGAGATCTAACAATGAAAGAAATATCACGTAACAAAGGTAAATATTTCTAGATCTACTCAATTTAAACAACATTGATCAATCTACGAGAAGGAATTCAGGGTTTATAAATTTTAATTTTTCGCTACGTGTCCTAAAATTTCCAACATTGTGTATATACAAAAATTAAAAACTAAAATTGCAAAGTTGGTGTTTAGGTGTCTAAGATCAAGAATTTATAGTCTAAGGGAATTTAGTAAAGTGAGTTGCTAATTTTATAGACTTAAATGCATTAGAGATATATTTCCCTTTGTATTGATAAAGTGTTTGGATATTGTATAACTATGCTATACCTAGTTTGTCCACTTGAGACTTACCGATAGCTAGTTGGGGATCAAAAACATTTTGAGAGGTAACAAGGGTTTAATTCCATTCATATTTATAGTAATGCTAATGGTGAATTTTGACTATTTATACTTGTTGATTACCATAGACCATGACTGCGTCTTGGTAAATGAAGTTGTGATCATGCTTTTGTTGATGTACTAAGCCATATGTAATACCATATTATTTCAAACATTTATCCTTCTCTCACAAGTGAGAATATATATTTTATCAAAGAAATCTCAAGAAAATACATTAAAAAAATGTATTAAATTATGTTCCAGAGCGGATAAATTTTTTATTTCGCGTCTTTGAGACCCCATGAACTCATCAACAACATTTTCTAATTATTTTTCATACATAAAAATCATAACATTCTCAACAAATGGCACAAACGATGAATCAAGGGTCAAAACTCCCAAAATTTCTTCATTTCCCACGACTGTACAGTGGCAGATTTTAGAGGCACTTTTGAAAAATCATAACTAAATGTAGAAAAATCAAAGTCACAGAAAATGTAGCTTTTTGAAAAGCTCTAGATGTTACATTCATAGTAAAAATAATTTTAGGACATAAAAATAGCCATTGGACTACGTTTGACAATGAAATAGACATAAAGGTCTGGCTATCCCTGGTACTGATACAATTTACTGTCATAAATTTCACAAATGTTCCATTAATTCAAAAAAATTCAATCCATACAAATGATACTAATATGGAAAGCTACAGATGTTAGCTAGTGAGAAAAAATAACTCTAGACTAGTCCAAGAACGTCTAGGACTCAAAAACCAATCAAATACTGACACAGGTCTAATTGAATGCCTGATACTAGATAGCAATTTCAAAAATTAATATCTCCCTCTCTAGACATCCAAATGAGGTGCTTCTAATTGGCACAATTCACTGGGAAGGTCTAGTCTCTCCCTCTAAAGTCTTGTATCAATTGGACATCATTTGCCCCATGAGTGACAGAGTTTCATTTCGAACCATAGCTACAATAACAGTGACCAAATCAGAAAAATTTTCCAACTTCAAAAATTCATCAAATATTCTATAGAACTTCAAAAATTTTGCACTTTAGCTTCCAAAAAATCTTTCAACAAGCTCTAGATGTATGCCAAATCTTAGGCCAAGAAGAGCTCATTTGGATAAAAAGTGGCATAACCTCACAAAATGGTCATTTTTGCTCCATATGAGGTACCAACTTAATTCAATTAGTCTTCTTTCGTGTTTAGCACCTCTTAGGCAAGTTTAAAAGCATGATTATGACTTGTAAGAATAGCCCAAGTGGTCACAAACACCATGCATCTCATTTTGACCATCTCACACCCAAAAATACATACATTCAAGTGTGCACTGAAGTGTTCAATTTATATATTTCACTTGTCTTGGCACCATACAAGGTTCATACATCATTCATACATAATATTACATTTTTTCATTTGTTCATCTTCTTACATTACAATAATAACATGTACAATATCACTTTCACATTGATACACAAAGAAAACTATAAAAAGTTTAAAGTATAGCCCTTCAAGGCTCTTGGAGTGCTTTCTTTGCTTCTTGTGAGCCACCTAGACAATTCAAGCTGGAAGGGGAAAGGGGAGTGAGATTCCAAGAATCTCAATAGCTCACACACTCATTCACACATACATTCAAGGCATATACACATCAAAGCATATGTATGGAAGGTATGGCAATCATAAAGTGTGCAAAAATCACAACTTCCATGCCACTTATTCACATTCAAGCCAAGACCATGCTCTTGGGACTTTTGGTTTTGCATCACCCCATTTCTAGGACTTTTGGATTTGCTTCACTCTTGGCCTAGGGACTTTTAACTTGGCCTCACCCTTCCAAGAGACTTTTGGCCTTGTCTCACCTATGCCATGAGACTTTTGGCATCTCCTCGCCTTTATTAAGGGACTTTTGACATCACTTCACCCTTATGAGCCATTTCCACAACCGTAGTCATTCAAAAAGACACATTAGTACCAATGTATTATCAAGGCATCAAGTGGCATATTCTCAAGTCACAAGAACACACACACAAGTATACAACAACATACATATGCACATAAGAATGCAAAAAGAATGAGGTGGAGAGCTACCTTGGTTCTATGCAAGCTTTTCTTGATCCTTTTCCTTCCTTTTTTCGGTCCCACAAGTGCACCTAGGTGGAGTAGGGTTCTCTTGGCCTTGGATTCCAACTTAGTTTCAAGAGTCTTTCTCCTTGGTTTGCTTCCCTTCAAGAATTTTAAACTTCCCCCTTAATATTCTTTTCCTTGATTTTTTTCTCCTCCTTTTCTTCCCCTTCTTTTGTGCCTAAGAGAGCAGATCATATTTTGTATTTTGGGCAAAAATTTTCATGCTTAAGAAGGTGAGAGAAGAAAGGAGAAGTGTGTGGGAGTTTCTAGAAGCATACTTTTCCAAAAATTCTAATTTCGTCCTTTCATAATGGTAATTTCATTTCGGCTTTGTTTTACCTCCTTTTTAAGAGCTTTATTTTCCATTATAAAATCTAAGTTCCCAATTTAATAAAATTCCCTTGGAATAACTCAATTTGGAGTTAAAACCTTACCAAATGAATTTGTTAAAGTTTAAGCTCACCGATATTGGAAAACATATATTGGAGGGGCTTTCCATGGTTTTTGAGATCTATGAGAACCTTGGGCAACTCAAATTTCTCATTTAAAAAGCCCTCATATGTGTTTTTCAATAAGTTGCACTTATTTATGAAAATACCATTACGTTTCGTCAGTTTTTGTCATAAATTGTTTTTCCGTCCTAACTCCGTTTTTCTTTTCATCTGAGCCTAGAATTATCATTTTTAGGAGTCTAGAACTCTACCCAAATTTTTTGGGACATTATCTAACCCATTTCAGAGGACTTGCTTTTATATGGCTTATTTCATCTTTTTATGAAAATTACGTTCATTACACCATAACCATGCACCAAACCGTGATTGTGCTCATTTGATGGGAAAAGATGCCATGACCGTGCCCCTCCCTTAGTTATTGGCCAATGACTAAAGATAATTGAATTGTGGATATAAGTATAGGATAGTAATCCTCTTATAGGAAAACTTGCTCATTTGCTTACATATGCATTACACTCTTATGATTTTCTGTCGCAAAGCATCATGGTTGGTTATTCTATGTTATATGACTTGAATTTACATTGGTTATTGAGATTTTATATCTCACCCTAATTGTAGATGAACTTTACAGTTGAAGAATCCTCTAGTGGCAAGAGAAAGCAAGGAGAGCATAGTTAGCAAGGTTTTAGCTTTTGTTTAGATTTTGGTACCATCTTGCTTGTAAATGGATAATTGTAATTAATGAAGTTTATATTTAAGTCTAATTTTGTATAGCATACCATGATGCATCATGTCTTGCTAGGTGTAGGATCTTCCATTGTCTTGTACAACATGGATTTATACTCTACTAGAAGTTCTTTTAATTCTTTTGTATGGTGGATTCTTTTATGTAAATAATTCATTCATGAATGGAAGGTAAAGCTGTAACATTTGGTTCTCTATAAATGAGAGAAAACATGAGAAACGTAATGTACTGTTTCTTCATAAATGAACAAAATTCACCAGATACAAAAGAAAGTCCCTCAAGATGAAGTAGTTAAGGTCCCAAAAAATTTGGGAAGCATTCTAGACTCCTGAAAATGAAAATCCCAGGCTCAGACGAAAAGAAAAACGGAGCTAGAATGAAGAAACAATTTCTCATGAAAAACTTACGAAACGTAATGGTATTTTCATAATTTTGAGCAAATTTTGGAATTCACATAGGAGGCCTTTTTAAATAAAATTTTTGAGTTCTCCAGCCCTGAAAACCAGGGGAAGGCCTAGGACTGCTAAAGCCCCTCCGGTGGATATTTTCTAATGTCAGTGTACCTGAACTTGGACGAATTCGTTCAGGAAGGTTTTAGCTCCAATTTGAGTAATTCCAAAGGCATTTTACTAAATTGGGAACCTAAATTTCATAATGGAAAAGACAGTTCTAAAAAAGGAGCTAAAACAAATTAGAAACGAAAATGCCAAATATCAAGGGCAAAATTAGAATTTTTGAGAAAGTGGAAGCTTCTTGAACACGCTTTAAGTTTCTTATTTCTTCTCCCCTTCATTTGCATGACCCATTCTACCCAAAAACCAAAGAAAACACCAACTCTCTTAGGCGCACCATAGAGGAGAAGAAAGAAGGAGAAAAAGCAAGGAAAAGGTAAGGAATTTCATAAATTTCCATGCTTCTTCTTCTTCCAAACCTATTCCTCTCCTCTTGAGCTTTCTTCTTATGATTATAATGAAGTTTATAAATCTATTTTAAGGAAGAAATTGAGGGGAAAATTCAGATTTGAAGAGAGGAGCTCAAAGAACACAAGATTCAGGTGAGGAAAAGTAAGAAAATAAGGTAATTTCTTCTTCTATGGTTGCTACCCCTTGCTCCCCTTCTCCACCATTTCGCCCCACTTGAGAAGACCTAAGAGGATTTGATTTTTAGGTAGAACCAAGGGTGATTCTTAGGAAAAAGGGTGTAGAGATTAAGAATATACAAAGAGAATTAACAAATAACCATGGAAATTTAAGATGCAAAGTCTAGGGTTTCATATGTTCTTTACAAAATTTGATTTGATACCTTGATTCCTATGTCTGAATGAGAGTTTAAATGAGCTCCTAAGATTCATAAAAGTCTCCCCATGTGCTTCCTCCATCAAGAAAACAAAGTAAAGTTCAAGGAGATTATAAAGCTTCCTAATCTCAACCTAAAGGAGTTTGTGTACTTAGGGATAGTTTTAATTTGTTCTAAACCCATTTTTGAGTCATATATGATGAGTGAAGATGAGGGGAAGCCTTGGGAAAAATTTAGAAACCATAGAAAGTGAGCTAGTACTTTATATTCCATAATATGACTTAAAGAAGCAACATGTAGTTAGGCTCTTTATTTTAATTGTGTGATGACTCCAATAGGTTAAAAGGAGTCAAGAATCATATTTGAAAGAAAATAATGGAGCCTAGAATTTAATTAATAGGTGTTGCTTCATTAGGTGCATTCTTGGAAACATAACGAGATTTATAAGCCAAGCTAGAGTCTAAGTAAGTTGTATGGCCTTAGAATTAATTCTATGAACCTAATTGGCTTCCATAAATTGTGTTTAGGCCAAAAAGGAATTATCTTCACCTTCTTGGGCATGTGAGATCAAGGGAAAGGACTCAAGGCTTAAGAAAAAAGTGTATAAATATTAGCAAGGTCGCTCTCTCCACCTTCTCTCATGCATGATTGCTTGCCCTACTTGTCTTTGAATGTTTGTATATGTATTTCAAGCCATGAAAAAGTGTTCTAGCATAAGCTCTTACTCCATGGTACCATGATGATGCATTATGTTTCCAAATGATGTTTGCCTTGGTTTGCTTGAGTGTGGTGAGGCCAAGAACCTTTAGCCATGGTAAGGATGTGCCAAGAACCCTTAAAATTGGTTAAGACAAAGTAAAGAGTCTTCCAAAAGTGAGGTTGACTCCCAAGAGTATGGTTGAGTCTAAGAACCTCTTAAAGAATGGGTGAGGCAAATCTAAAATCTACAAGTAAATGGGTGAGGCCAATTCACTTGCTTAGCAAGCCTATGTATGTTATGTATAACTTTTTCAAATGCTAAAAATGCTTCTTGAATGATTGCACATATCCATATGCCATGCATGTATTTGTGAGACTTGTTTTGCATACTTTATGTATGATTGAATGGGAGATGAGCTATTGGGATTCTTTGAATCTCATCCCCTCCTCTCCAATGTTCTAACATGCTAGGTGGACCAAGAGAGCAAGGTAATGGAAGCCAACCATCTTTAAGATGAGAGCATGACATTATTTTGGTATGTGCTTGAAAGGTTATTATCATGAAAAGCATGGTATTTTTCTCCCTCAGTAAAGTTTAGTTTACTAGTTTTGATGTGATTGGTCAACTAGTGTAGGTAATCAATTGATTGGTTATGTTTCAAAATGCGCTAACTGCACTCTTTAAGCAAAGAAATTAACTAAATCCTAAGGACCAATCAATTATCAAGGTCATCCTTCTAATGCTTTTGACTCTATGAGTAGCCAATCAACCATTAGCTAGCAAATAGTTGACCAAATGCCACCCAACTAGTCAGCCACCCTTCTAAAGCAATCAATTGATTGTTGCAAGAATAACTGCCTTTTTGGGCTAAAATTCCAAGCTTTCCATGGGATCTTAAGAAAGGTATTAGACAAATCCAATATAAACCATAATTACCTATAAGACCTCTACATAAAAGAGTGAAGCATCATCTAAGGCCCTAACTACCATCCCACATGTACAAAGTATATCAAAGTCCTACAATTGGCAAGTTATAATGTATAAGGCTAAACAAAAGTAATTATAATTACACAATGCTCATCGTATACATCTACCTCAACAAAAAACCAAAATGCTAGGCCTACACAAGCTAAGGCCCTATAGTTTGCTTTTTCATTATTTCTCCTTACTGCTATTAAAGGATCATTCAACTAAAAAGTTAGCTCATAACCGGGGTTACATATAAAATCTTAGTAACTAAGAAGTATAGCCTATTCATATTTATATAGAATAAATCAAAAGCAATGCTCAATATGCAAATTCTTCAAACATGTCATACTCAAATGGCCAAGCCATATAAGATTGACAATAATACCATTACTATAATAAACAACATAGTCATTAGCCAATAGCTTAGATGTGCTATTCAAGCCCCTATACTTGGGCAAAACACTGTTTAAGGTCCACAATAGTCATTAAAATACTATTTAAGGTCTATAATGAAATATAAATAAGTAGTCAAACTTAAACATAGCATTGTACTTATACAAACATGCATGGACAAATAATTCAACATGGTTATTTAATCAAATATGAACAAAATTAATTCTAGTTACCTCAAACGATACACTTCACAATCCAACTAACTATAAACACCCTTTAAATAAAGTCTTAAGTCTAAAACAACCATAGTTAGCCATCATACCCTTATAATACCAAAGAAACCTTAACTCTTAACTATCAAAATTAGTATAAATTAGTTATTATACTTACCCCAAGTTTCTTAGAGCTCCAAACACTTGTTCTAAGCACTAAGAATCTAAGATTTAATCAAATATGAATGAAATTAACTCTGGTTACCTTAAATGATATGCTTTATAATCCAACTAGCTAGAAACACCCTCTAAATAGAGTCTTAAGCCTAAAATAATCATAGTTAGCCATCATACCCTTATAATATCAAAGAAACCTTAACTTTTAACTATCAAAATTAGTATAAATCAATTATTCTGTTTACCCCAAGTTTCTTGGAGCTCTAAACACTTGTTCTAAGCACTAAGAATCTAAGATTTTAAATGGGTCCCCCTAAATTGGCATATGTGAGTAGACCAACCAAAAAGTCAAGCTTTAAGATGATTTTTAGGTTGAAAATGTCACAATTGAAGGGAAAGCTTATATCCATACCTTAGTTTAACTTCTCCTTGAATTTATCAAGCAAAAACACTCCAAAATCTCATCCTTCAACAATCAATGATTTCATAAATGTTAACCAAATCACAAGATGTTTAACTTAAAAGAAAGAGGAAAAGGAGAAGATCATTTTTCTCAACTCTCATATAAGCTATATCTCACTCACGTTTGTCGTAATACTATAAAATTAATTAAGGATAATCATTATTAACTAGGGATTAATATGGGTTTAATTAGAAAATTACTTAAGAGAGGTGGACATTAATTTAGGCCTTATGCTTAATTTAATTATGCTTTAGGTTAAGTGTAGAAGCCCAATCTTAGCCTTAGGGAGATCCAATTCTATTTCTTGAAGGCCCAATATTTATTTGTGCAGACCCAAATGTTAATGGACCTTTTTAGCTTGGCCCAACTCTCATATATGACCCATGTAACCTTATAATCCATAGCCCAACAAGCATATGACTGAAGTCACTAGGATTTTGGGCCCTTAAGTCAGCTCATAACCTATATAAACTGTAATTTTACTTCAGCCTTCCCTTCATTCTACAGAAACATTTAGAGACACAAAGTATTTTCGGAGGTTTAAGGTGGAGACTAGGATTCTTAGCATAAATCCACCATTCCCATTTTTAGAGTTAAAATCAGCCAAGGTAATAGTTATATAACTTGACCCTCTCCTCTACCTCTTCAATTTGACCTAATTGGTTTTTGATTTAGAGCATTTTCATCCACACCTCAAATATGATATGGGTTATTTGGTGTTTTCTTGGAGGATTTTCAAAGGTTGAGGCTAGGAGGGATATTGGGTAAGTATAAACTCCCCATTTTGATGTATTTACTACTAGTTAGAGATCCCAATAGTTGACTTATGAGATGAACTCTGTTTCTATGCAAAAATATCCATAATTTAGGGTGATATTTTGAGGTCTCTAGTGTAGGGAAGACAAAATCTGAATTTTGTTCTTGTAATTGCTAGGTAAGTGTCCTCTAAGTAGCTATTGGTGGTTTAATTCTTTAAGTATTAGGTTGGTGCTATAATTGATGAATAGGAATGGTAATAATTGATTTTATGTTCATAGGCTGAGGTAGCATTGTTGTCGACTCTCAAGGAATTATTTACAAGTGAGGTAACCGAGGTTAATGTTAATTCCATACATATATCTACTTTAATTTTATATCTGCTGCACATGTATTATTTTAAATGCTAAATGAATGGTTTGCTATCTGATATATTATGGTTAGACCTTGTGAGTCTATGGTGGAGCTATGGTGTGACTGTCACCCATACATTGTGCTTCTATGGAGCACCAGGTTATAATCAGACCCTTGTATGCACTGAGCCCAGGTTATGCTTATTGGGGAGTTGGTGCCATGGATAGGCCTCTCTCACTGTTAATGGCCTTTAACATGTGGAAATGTGATTGCCAGTATAGGATAGTAGTCACTAATAGCCCAATTGTTTCATTTGGGAATATAATTGTTATTTCTTATGGTTATTTGATTAATTACACATATGTTAATTAAATTAGAATATATGAATGGAATTTTCCTTTGGTTACTGAGATTTGCATCTCGCCCCATTTCATAGGCTAACTATTTCAGGTGAAGGTCCTTCAGGTAAGGATAAAAGGAAGTAATTGGATGAATATCCATAAGCTAAGACCATATGTCGGAAGTTCTGTACTTGGATGGAACTAATTTAGGATTGATACTAATTTTTGTTGTTCTTTTGTATAGCATCATCATCATGTAATCATGTTGCCAAGTGTAGGTATTTTGTGTTTTAGTAAACATTGATGTAATTAATAGGGAGTTAGGCTCTTTACAATTTGGTGCCTAATGTATGCACTGGTATATATATCTGATATAAAACCTTGTTAAATAAATAAATATATATATGACTTGTTTCTTAGAAGTATGTCATGGTAGTATCATGAATGATAATGTTAGTAGATTATGAATCCTTTTGCTGTCATTAACTCATGAATCTACTGATGTATGGAAGTTTGGTGAATAGGAATTTACACTTAGGATTTGTTTTGGCAATGAGAGACATGCTAAGTACATTAGGTAGATGAATGCCATTAGAGCCCTACAAATTAAGATAGAGTGGCCTTGGAGTATTACTAGAGGAAGAGTTAGAGTGTATAGGATGAAACTTATGGAGAAATTATGCTAAAGAGGGTCATGTTGTGGCCAAAATAGGCTGAGTCGCGACCAAGTGTTAGGAAGAGGCAAGGAGCACCATAGCATGAGGTGTCTCGCCGTGGCACAAAATGAAAAAGTTACCCAGAGAGGATAACAAAGAATAACCTTGCCACAATGCAAAATTTTCAACCGTGACGCAAGTCGAGGGAATCAGATGATGAGTGTTCTAATAGCTAGTTTCGCCACGACGTAGGTATAGCCAGCCGCAACTCAAATAAAAAATTGTTCTACAGGTTCCAAGGTGTTTTTCCACTATGGCAAGGCGGACACAGCATTAGTATAGCCCGCCGCAGCTGAAATTAGGAAATTTTCTACAATAGGTTCAAAGGTGTTTTTCCATCATGATGTGGAATACCTAAGCCATGGCACAAGGTGCGAAATTTAAATTTTAAGCTCCAGTAGTCACTTACACCGTAGTGTAGATGTACCAAGTCACGTTAGGAGTTCCCAAATTTGGTATTTAAGTTCTAGTGATCAACTTAACCACGGCGAGGAAAGTCCAAGTCGCAACGAAGGTTCCCAAAGCCCTATTTTTTACTTAGAAACCTTGAAATTTACTATGATAATGTTGTGCAATGACTTGGGAATATTTATAAGAGGTTTTTGTGAGTTGAAATCAGTAGCAAAATGAATCAAATGGATTTAATTAGTTATGCTTGTTTAGTTAATGACCCTAATGATATCAATGTTCAAATTTGTCCCACTTTCTCTTATTTTAATTAATTATAATGACTTTAAACCTTAATTTAAAATTACTAATTGCATAATTAAGCTGAATTACTATGAGTAGAAGTTAGGGTCGTTACATTTGCCCATTGGATCGGAGCTTTGAAATCAAGAACCGCACTTTCTCCTCCTCTCCAGCGTTTTCTCTTCTCGTTGTGTGCATGCACTCTTCTAAGTGTGAAATAAGAGAGAGTGTGAAACTAGGATGATGTTTTAAGCAAGTTTGGTCATGGATTTGGACTTATGGGTCATAGGTCTGGGTCTACTAGTATATTATTTTAACTGCATTTGGGCTTAGGTGTTGGGGCTACTCTAGCATAATTTAATTTATCTTCAGGAAATAATATTAGCCACTTATTAATTCCCTTAGGTCACTAATTAAATTCTCTAATAAAACAAAATTTCACTTTTAGGATAAATAATCTCAAAATATTCCTTTAGGCAAAATTACCAATTTTCCTCAAAATAAATAAGTAAATCATAAATTCCTAAAATAAATTAATTTATCAAATTAAATAATTCCTTTATAATTCCCAATTAAATCCCTCAAGTAAAATTATTTTCCTAAATAATTCCTTATTTATTCTAATAGTCATTTGTTAAATTTTCTCTTATCTATTTATCTATCCTCAACCATTCCAAATTTTATTATTTTTCCTAAAAATTTATTATTTAATTATTTTTCCTCTATAATTTATATTAAATATTTTTAGATGTTACAGATGTGCCCTCCTAACTTATTGGCCTTTAACTGTGTTTAATTGACTACAAGTATGGATTGTAATTGGTTGTAGCCAAACCTATATCTTTGTTGTGATTTCTCATAGCATGCAATGTAATCTTTAATCAAATGTTGATTATGAATTCTATGTATATGTCATTCGAACTTTATGCCTATTGCGAAGATTTTTATCTCATTCATTTGTAGGTTTTCGCTATGTGAAGGTCAAACAAGGATAAAGAGAAATTAAACACAAATTGATGATAGGATTAGCTAGGTTGTTAAAGCCATTGACTTTAGATATTTTGTTGTTTATATGGCATATTTTGTGTAAACATATTGCAAACTCTTACTTTAAGATTAACCTTGCATATGTGTATGGTTTGCCAAATTAAGATATGGATTGTAACCTAGTATATTGCTCATGTTGATTTTGGCCTGTATGTATTGATTAATGAAGAGCTCATAATCTTAATCTAAGCATATTATAAGATATTTAAAGAGTTGTTAAGGTCATAGTTACCCCAATTGTGTCATAGTCTTATTGAAAAAGATTTGTTATAGACAATCATAACTTAACCCCAATTGTTAGGTTATGATTGTCTATAACAAATCTTGTTAATCAACATGTAAAGTTCATGTGATGAAATGAATCTTTAGCCTAAAGTCAACTTTAAATGAATGCAACTAACTACAACTTGAGTTAGTTAGTTATACAAGTAAGTCATAGTTAACACCAACTTAGAAATAGTTGGTTAGAACTTGAGCAATTATAAGAGGAAGGATTAAGTTAATGTCATTCATTTGACCATGTAAATAAAAGTTTAAATTCCTCCTCATTTTTTAATTTATATGTATTAATTTGAGCTTTCACTTAGCCTTTGACTCTTATTTTAATTATTAAAGTTTTAAGTAGATGCTATTAAGGAGTAGTTTTGACAACATTGACCTCCCTTATAATAAAAATAGGATACAATTACACTTAATTTGGTTAAAATGCCCTTATCTATATTATTTATAAAATATAACAAATATTAATTTTGTATTTGATCAATATAAAAATAATCAATTTTTTAAATTTAAAATAAATTAAATTTATAGTTTTCAATACTAAATAAATAATGTTGAATAAAAGTTTAGAAACTATTTGTGAACAAATTTATTTTTAATAAAAAAAATTAATATTATTCTTTAAGGTATTTTGGTTAATTTTAACTTAAAGTAGGTTTATGCATATTTTCATAGTAAAAATGAGGACGGTATAATTAAATATCTCTAAAAAGAAGAAAGTGATTTACCCTTTCTTAAAATTATAAATTACAAAATTGACATGCTAACCACTACTGGTATTTAAAAAGTCTTTTGATTTTTTTGGGGGTTAAAATGCACATATGACTACTATGTCAAGTCAATGTATCCTTTTAGAGAAAGAAATAACTCAAACAAGATAAAAAAAAAAAAAAAGTATAAAGAAACAATTGAGAAAGTAGAAAAGATTGTTTTTTCTTTGTTGGTTTGTATATGGAGAATAAAAATTATGGAAAATCTTAAATTAAATATTTACTCAATTAAATTTTGTTGCAATGATATTTTGCATAAAAAATTGTATATTAAATATTTTCACTACAATATTGTCCTCTAAAATATTTTATCTTCATTTTTACTATTATATTTGTACATAGATAAATTTTAATAAATTCAAGTGAAATATCCTTTTCATTGTTGATCTTCTTTGTTTGACATTGACAAGTATAATAATGCAATTTTCACCTATAACGTATATTGCTTTCACTTTTTTCCCTCCAAGTTAAAATTAAGTAAATAAATAAAAGATATTTTGCAAACCTTGACTTCAAACCATTTTTTCCAAAAACAATTAATGATAATAACTAAAAATTTTTAAAATAGCCTCTTACATTAGGTAAAATTATAGTTACTTAATAGACTAATTAACAGAACATGAATAAAAACTCGTGTCACAATTGACATTAATTAATGATTTGAAATTATCAATGTCTCATTTTCCTCTTACAATTTTTGCCTAATTTGTATCAATTTGCACGACATAAATATTATGCAATTCTTGTATGATATGGCTTTGCAATTAGACAAATTTTTGCAATGCACATCGTGCATCAATATAATTAGTGTGATTACTAATAACATCTTTGTAATTGAGCTTCATTGCCTATACTTCCTTATTATATACTTAGAAGCATAAGAAGGAAGCCTCAAGAAATGGGACTAGGTCTCCAATCTCAATCTTAAGCACTTAAGAAAACATGTATAGTAATCACATGTCCTACTAGTGACTATTTTTAATATTTTTTTTTAATTTTATCTTGAAAAAAACACTAATCGACTTTGATTCTTTTCTTTTTTTTTTTCTAATCATTAACTAAAATAAATAATAATTTAGTAAACACATAAAGGGAATTAAGGATACATGCTTGTGAGGAAGTAAATCTACTCAAATTTTTTGTCTCACTTTTGGACCAGAATCACAAAAGAAACTCTAGCCATTTGTTCATAGTAAATGCATCATAGTTTGAAGGATAAAGATGGATATGGAATTATCAAAGAGAATATGGTTTTGTTCTATCTATAAATGTTTTTTCTAAGAGAGGGAGGTAGGCATTATCTTACAAGAATAGAAACCTTAGATCTAGCTATAAATAAAAGTTAGGAGAATTCTTATCCAATATAGAGAAATAACAACAAGCCCCTGCCTTAGGCAAAAACAATCTTTAGGTCTCTTAGGATTTAAGAACTTTTTAAAACTTTTATTGACCTTTCTAAAGCTTATACCAAACAAAATTGTCTTACCTTAAACTTGAGATCATTGGGCTAATACTTTTTTATACACAAGGTCCTAATGAGAGGCAAGTGCATAACATACTCATATCTCTGTATGACTATATAAAACATGTAAGTGAAGACTTCAAGAAGAAGGAGAAAGCTTAGAGAGAAGTAATGGAAAAGATAACACTCAAGGTTATTTTGATTCCAACTTCAACTACTTACAATGAAGAAAGGCCACAGAATATATAGCTAAAAACCTAAGAAAATAGACAAATGACTTTAATAAAGCAACTTTAAGAAAGCTACTTTAAGTACACATAATTTATATGTGAAGCAAATTATTATAGACACTTAGGATAATAATATTAATTTTTTCTTTTAATAAAGCAAAAGGATGATAGTGTAACATTTGCCTCCAAATTAAATTCTCTATGAAAATATTAAATAACATATTTAATTTATATGAATATTTTGAGTTTTTAGACTTCTATATACCCTAAAGATACGGGAAAATTTATTAGGTCACTTAAAGTATTTAGTGAAAATTTTGGAGTAAAAATATAATTAGCTAAAGTTTAAGTGCCAAAATGTAATTTCGGTTAAGACCAAAATATAATTTTTCATATGGCCAATATAAAATTTTAGCCAAGAGAAAGTTGTTGAATTCTTTAACCAAAACTTGGTTGAAATGATGCAACATGCTATAGGAAATAATGAAACTAGATTTTTGTTAGTAGTTCCTAACCAATAGGAACTTAGCAAGTGGCAAGGATGAGACTTAGAGATTTTGACTCTCCTTAAGAGTGTGTGTAAGAAGAAATATGGTAGAGAGAGAAGTGAAGGGTGGAGAACTGACTTTCACTCTTATAAATAGGATCCCTTAGCTTCTCTTGTTCCCCAACCAGAAACATAAGGCACACACCCTTTTGAGAGCTAGAAAGAAAGTATAACACATAAGAAAGAAAAGACTAAAAGGCTGAGTGAGAGAGAGAGAGAGAGAGAAGCATGGAAAGAAAAGAGAAAGGAAACTTAGGGAGGAGATCTTGTAGGGAGGAATTTAAGTAGGTTAAAACACCCTCTTGTCTTTAATATAGGATAGTATAGTTTCCTTCATCTTATCTTTCTTGCTTCTTTAAGCTTTTTGGGACTGAAAGCTGGGACTATTTTAAGGGTAAAGCTTACAAACTTCAAGGAAATATCTTCTATATAATTCATGAGTTTCATTTGTTTCCAACTTGTTTTAGATGTTTGTACACTATTATAATCATGTTGGCTTTCTATGAATGGAAGAAAATTGTGACAACCGTAACTTCTAGTCATTGTAATTAAGGTAAAATACATGATTAATAACCATAAATTAGGGTTACAAGACATTACGACTAATTACATTTGGAAAATGCAAGGAAATTTGAATCGTAATGTTATTAAAGTCATCAACCAAATAATTACAAGTATTCATATACATAAGGGAAACAAACACTCATTTATAAGCCTTTGATTCTATTACCCATTAATTCCAAATCACAAGAATCTTTTATCAATGTTTCTAAGTCATCCCTTGAGGTTACCTTATGAAACACCAAGATTTCTAGGTTAGAATGAGAGTTTGGGACCGTTAGCTATGGCTAAATATCTTTGCATTGTGGCCAATTACTCTTGGGTTCACTGTGACGAGTTGGACTATTACTGTAGCGAATCTACGTGGCGCCATAGCAAAAATACCTCCTGGAGCTACTGTTCGAAGTCTCATGATTCTCTCCTTTGTAGAATATGCTTGCGCCACGGCGAGGCTAGCTGCTGGACACTTCTTACTTAGTTTCCTTGACTTAAGCCGCGATAAGACATGTTGCACCGCAGCGAGTTTTCTCTCTGTCACCCTCCCTGGGCAACATTTCTGCTTTAATTTGCAGTGAGATTTCTCAAGCCCCGACGTTCTTCACCACTGTCACTCTCCAGGCTACGGCGAGGCCTTCCTAGCCACAACGTGACTCCCTCCTGTAACTACCTCTCCCAAATTTCGTCCCATGCACTCCAATTCTCCTCCTAAGAACATCCTAAGACCACTCCCCCTCATTTTATACGACTCTAATGGTATTTATCTACCTTATTTACCCAGTTATTCTACCATTACCAATTCAAAACTTAAGTATTAATTCCTACTCGTCCAATTATCATATATCAGTAAGTCCATAGAATAATAACAGTAAGAGTTCATGAACTATCAACTATTATCATTCAGTACACATTCCGTTAGAGATTTCATACATCAATGGTTCATATCAACACCTAATGCATCACATAATTACATTTCCAATAGTATACCATATCATAAATTCAACAAAGTTTATACATCAGATACTATAAGTTCATACATTTAATACCAAGCTATAATGAGACTTAACTCTTTAATAGATATATTCCAACTAATCAAAATATAAATGCTTACACTTGGCAACATGATTACATAATGATGCTATATAAATGAATAAACAAATTGTATCTATTCTACTCAAATCAACCTAAGTGTAGCCTCCCCCACACATGGCTAGAGCTCATGGATTTTTATCCACTTACTTCCCTTTATCCTTACTCGAAGGGCCTTCACCTGAAAGTATAATCCCATGAAATAGGGTGAGATGCAAATCTTAGTAACTAAGGCAAATTCCATTCATATATCCAGTTTAGTTCATTTATATGCATGATTTTATATAAGCACCAGAAAATGTACCAGCCATATCAGTAAATAAAACAATTAGGCTATCTATGATTACTATCCCATACTAGCAATCACAATTCCATATGTTAAAGGCCAATAACACCAGGAGAGGCCCATCCATGGCACCTACTCCTCAATGAGCACAACCAGGGCTCAGTGCATTTAGGGTCTGATCATAACCTGGTGCCCGATCGAAGCACATGCACGGGTGGCAGCCGCACCACAGCTTCACCATGGACTCACAGGGTCTAATCACACATAACAGATAGCCAACCAATTCATTTAGCATCAAAATCATAATCATGCAGAAAATACAAAATTAAAATAGAACATATGCATAGAATAGCATAAACCCTGGTTACTTCACTTGTAGCCAATCCTTTAAGAGTCAATTGAATGCTACTTCAGCCTATAGACACAAAATCAAGCCATTACTATCCCTAATTACAATTTATATCAACAAACCCATTACTCAAGGAGTTAAGCTATATAGAACTACTCAGAAACACTTACCCAATCACTAGGAGCCTCTAATTTTGGGTTTTTCCTTCCCTAGACCAGAAACATCAAAATATCACTCCAAACTATAAGAAAATTCGCACAAAATTAAGGCCCATACTATAAGTCTACTATGGGGGTCTTAAACTAATAGAAAATGCATCAAAATGAAGAGTTTATACTTACCTACTAACACCCTCAGCCCCAACCTACGAAATTTCACCAAGAAAATCCTAAACAACCATATTTTAGATTTTGGGTATGGTGAAAATACTCCAAATGAAAAACTAATTAGGCCAAAATGAAGAGAAAAAGAAGGGGATTAAATTATACAATTATTACCTTGGTTGAATCTTGCTCTAGAAGTGAGAAATGATGGAAATATGTTAAGAACCCTAGCTTCCCCTTTGGACCTCCGAATTTCCATTTTGTTTCTTGTGTTCCTGCAGAATGGGGGTGGCTAAAATGATTTTTAAGTTAGGTTCTAAATGGGTTATGGGTCAACCCATCAACCCAAGGACCTATTGGGCTCCTACTAGTTGTTGGACTGAAGTTGTAAGTTGTTGGGCCAATTTCAACAATTCAGACTTTTAGTTAGGTTAGGTCAAGTTTTCAAGAGCCCATTTAGTTGTTGTCTGCATAAGGGGTATTGGGCCACTTACAAAGGCTTATATAAGTTGGGTCTGCACCTAAAATTATTAGGCCTCCATTAGTTCCTAACCTTGGCCTACTTAATTTAATTTGGGCCTAAATGAGGTTTATGACTCAATTAAATCTCAAACTCATATTAATAATTTATCTCTCTAAAATTTTCATTCACTTAACTTGTCCAATTATTCCATATTAATTATTCTTAATTACCCTAAATCTATTATTAACACCTTAATTAATTTTGGGGTGTTACAAAAATTAAGTTTTGAGGTTATGTACAATTAATTTTTGAAACAGGTACTTTCACATGGCCTAACCATGTGAAAACACATGAGGTGTGCACTGAAAAGCTTATTTTTAGAGATTGCATGGCATAAGTCATGTGCAAATGAACATGTTTTCTAGAAAACTCATGGGCTGCTCATGGGAATTCACATAGGCCATGTAAGGATGAATGTTATGCTACATCTTCCATGGTCCATAACTAGAAAAGCACATGAAGCACATGGGCTATATACTCTCCCTTAATGTTACACATTCTTGAAGTTTAGATTTACATGACCTAGCCATGTGAATCTCCATGGCTACATATGCCTAAAAAGTAGAAAATTATGAGTTTTTTTATGTTATATAAATATAATCTTTACATGTTTATATGTTTTAGTGAGTTTGGTTGCCTTATTAAATTCTCTTAAAACCTAAAGAACTTAAATCAAGTTATTTTTCATATAATTCTCTATGGAAAGAGTATATCTAGACTTATGATTATGACCCTATGCATGGATCACTTAACCATGGACTATTTCCTATCTATGGATGACCTTGACTATAGAGTACCTTAACATAGAATAGGACTTGATATGGACTAAGGACTTTAAAAAAGACTTAAAACAGTAAAACATATGATAAGAAGAAAATGATTCCATTAGAATTTATTCAGGTAACCTGTGTTCACAGTTTCTCAAATATTAGTATATCTAGGTTGCATGCATGAATTTCGTATGATTATGTTAAAACTATAGATGTAATTACTTTTGTTCATATGCATACCTAGTAACCTATTTCATATTTCTAAAATGATTTATATATGATGCAAAGAAAAGAACTAGTAAACATTACGTATTCAAGTGATTATGCATGCTTGAGTTATCCTTTAAGTGTTCACTTAGATATTAATAAGAAAAAAATGAAAATGATGCACACTAGAAGAATTGGTTCAAAAGGAAAATTATGTCTATGGCATTTACTCTATGTGGATAAGTATTCTTCTTTATCTCTATTTAAAAAGATGATGTTAGAACTAAAAAATGATCCCCATAGTAAATCATGAATATGTATGACTGTGTGATTTACCCTAATTTATCTATATAACTTGATTTCATGGTATCTCTTCCATATGGATTTCTTAAATATTACTCTTAATCATCTCTGAGAAGATTGTATCCATCTAGATGCACTAAGTAACGGGAAGGAGATAAAGTTCTCAAGGGTTGGAGTCCTAGTAAGAGGTTTTTAAGGGTTAATCCCTCATAGGTTAAAGTCTCAATAAGAAGTAACCTCAAATTACATATATTTTTGTGGATCCACTCTAGGGGACACCCTAATATGAAATGCTTATGTTTATGGAATCATGTCTTTTAACAATAATGCTAATATTTCTAGATAATCATGGTAATTCTTGAAGGAGTAGTTCTTCCCCCTTAGCTGTGTTTAAAACCTAGGTCTTACATCAAGTATATGTGATGCCTGGTGTAATACTTATGGAGAAAGTTTTCCTATAGTTAATGCTCTTAAAGATAGATCATTTATGTCTCTTTTGTATTGCAATAAATGTTGAAAGTTTTGTGATATAGTTGGTTAGACATATCGATATGTCACTTTTATTTCCCTAATATTTTAAGGTATTTATATAAAGGAAAGCATTGAGCCATAGGATGATTGCTATTATCTATTTTTGTATACTTATATGTCTTGTTTGATTATCTATGTTGTTTTCTATTGTCTTTTATATGCTTCAAATAGGGGAAAAATAAAACTTTTTTGTAGTTAATGCAGCCAAAACCATTATTAGTTTTCAAAATTAATGGTGCTTTCACTAAGAATGCAAATTCTCATTTATATAAGGTAATATATTTAGATAAAGAATTAAGCCAGGTCAACACTAAAGTTCATAATTGAAATAAAATTGATGAACATAGATGTCTTAGAAACCAAGGCCAAATAATCCTAAATGAGAAGTAGACGGTGATCAACAATCCTTATGTGCTATTTAGATACTATGACAATAATTCAAGATTATAAAGCTTAATCATTATGTTAAGAAGCATTTTGATGTATATGTGACCTAACTTTACCAACATGATGATATTATGCATAGATAATACTATGAAAACTTCACATACATTAAAGGTGCTAAATTTTATATTAATGTCACGCTATCAAATTTTTACCTTATGCAACATGCAATTTACAACAAGCCAAAAGTAGTAATAATAAATAAATAGTAATAAAATAAGGAGGTTATAGATAGCTCATTGAGGACACCTCCTCCTTTCTTGATTAACTCGTGCAATAGAAAAAGATTCTAATAATCTTCCTTAGCATCAAATTTTTCATAAGGTGGTTCTTTTTGTTTTTCCTAAAATTGTTAAGCCATTGATCCATGTCTTGTGTGTTATAAGCATAGGTGTCATGGGAATCTTGCATGTGGACATCTAATGATGGAACTTGAAAAGTAGGACCTTGAAAGGTATTGACTTGAACTAGGTCTTTAGCTCTTTGGACTAGGTTGAGATCTTGATAAAAGGTATTACTCTAAATGTAATATCTTACCCTCTTAGCTGTTACACAATGGTCCCATTATTTATCCCAATCCATCCCAAGCATATTGGACAACATTTGTGATAAAGCATATGTTTTCATACATGGATAATTGAGTACTTGAGAGCCCATATACATAATTCATGGCTTTAGGGACCATATAAAATTATCAATATCATTTTCCATCCATATCATATCTATGCAAGTCAAAAACATCAGAAAACATCTCAATATTCATGGGTTTGAAGCCATACACTTCATATCAGAATTTTTAGCCTCGGGTGGCTGTCACAGATTTCTAATATGAACATTGAAAATTCATAACTAATTCTAGAAAAATCAAAATCATACATATGATATCTTTCTATAAATCTATGGATGTTAACTAATGATTAAAATAATTCCAGACCAAGACAATGGCATTTAGCCTATGAAAATAGATGGAATATTACCAAAGGTCGAGTTGCATTACTAGTACTATCATGCAACTTCAAAAATTTGGTTCTCCCTCTACAGAGCTCCAAATGAGATGATCTTGATGGATATGGAAATCTTATGATGTCTTGTTTGTTCCTGTAAAATTTTATAAGCATTGGACTTCAGTTGTCCCACATGTGACATAGAGAAGCAAATTGACCATATGTACAGTGCACAAACCATTTCTGCATAATTTGGCCAACTTTAAAAAATCATAATAAATTCTTTGGAGTTCCAAATTGGGTACTCTTTAGCTCTGTAGAAAGCTCTAGATGAGACCTATTTTTTGGCCAATTTTTATGGAAAAACTCACTCATTTGGTTAGACTTTGGTTCAACACACATAATAGTCAATTTTGAAGTCTAAAATGGTATCTCAAGGCACCAAAAAGCTTTCTTCTCATTCTATAGCCACTTTGGCACATCCAAAAGTATAATTACAACATATAAAAGCATATCAAATTATCCAAATCTTCATGGATCTCATTCTCACCACACCACTCACATTTATACACATGCATATAAGGGTGCTAAGATGTCAATTTCCAACATATACATTCATTTGGCTTCAAGATTGATACATACATCATAATTGTATACATTTAAACTTGTTCAAATGGTTACATCTCATATACATCACATGGATATAATTTTTGACATCAATATGCTATTATAATATCTATTTCTCTACTCTTTTGCCAAAATCTTACTCTTCAAGTGCTTTGCCCTCCATCCTTTAATTCACTTGACTCACCTAGACATAATTAGGCATATGGAAGTGAAGAGTGAGATTCAAATAATCTCAATAACTCTTTACCCTTTCAAACATACATAATGAATGAAAATTCAAGTCAAAGAATGCATGCATAACATATAGGCATCTAGTAAACATACATAAAGCATTTTCTTGATCATGAAAACTTATACATATCATACCTAGGCTCTCAAGGGCATTAGTCTAACCTCACCCATTTTCCTTGGGACTTTTGGATTTGCCTCACCCATTTTCAAGAGACTTTTGACTTAGCTTTACTTTTCTTAAGACTTTTGGCTTTGTATCACCCTATAACACCATAACCTCCTAGCCTTTTTCCTTACATTTATAGCATTTTACTTGCTTAGCTACATGCACCACAAAGAAAAACAATATATTTAATGGTATTATTTTGCGTTACGTAGAGTTTTAAAGATCCATCTTAAGTTTTGTGGACCCTGTGAACTCCTTAATATCATCCTTTACTCATACTTCATCCATACAAGTCATAAACAACATAAAACATTACATACAACTGAGGTTAGAAGCCACACATAGAAAAATTAAAAGTTGGCATCGGGTTCAACTTTTCAGATTTCTAACATTAACTTTGGAAAATCCTAATTAATTCTAAAAAAATCAAAATCAAGCAAATAATAGCTTCTGAAAAGTCCTGAATGTCAACCATAGTTTAAAAATCATTCTAGACCATAAAAATATCAACTAGACCATAAATGATAATGGAATAGTACCAAAGGTCCAGTTGCCCAGGTTTGCTGTCACAGGTTTATAATATAAACTTCAAAAATTCATAAATAATTCTAAAAAAAATCAAAATATAGCAAACCATACCATTTTGGAAAGTTATGGATGTCTACTTTCGACTACACATGGTTCTAGATAAAGGAAATGGCATCTAACCCATGAAAATAGATGAAAGAGTACCAGATGTTTGGCTATATTACTAGTACTATCATGCAACTTCAAAAATTTGGTTCTCCCTTTACAGAGCTTCAAATAGGGTGATATTAATGGCTATGAAAAGCTTATCATGTTTAGCTTATGCTTATAAACTTCTTTAAGCATTGAACACCATTTGACTCATGGATAATATAGAGGAAAAACTGACCAAATGAATAGTGCTTATACTAATTCTATCAAATTTTCCCAACTTTGAAAAATCATAATAAATTCTCTAGAGCTCCAAATTGGGTGTTTTTTAGCTCCATGGAAAGATCTAGAGGAGACCCACTTGTTCACCAAATTTTAGGGAAAAACTTACTCATTTGGTCAGATTTTCGTTCAGCTCGCAAGTTGGTCACTTTTTAAAGCATATGATGGTTCCTAAGGTGCCAAATGGCTTTCTCCATTATCCATGGCCACTTGGACACGACCAAAACCATATTCACAGCCTAGGGAGACATTCCATTTGGTTTAAAATATCATGGAGCTCATTTTCACTATGCTACTTACTATCATACACATGGGAATCACATCACATATGAGCTCTTTGGTGGCAAAATCATACATACTCATTTATATGCTCCCAAAATCATTGCATACATCATATTCACATACATTTAAGTGTTCTCAAGCATCTACATCATATATACATCTCATGGTTACAATTCTCAACATCAAAATGTATTTACAAAGCTCATTTCTCTATAGCTATGTCAAAGTCTTGCTTCTTATGCTTGTTAGCTCTCGTTCCTTGACCCACTTAGCTCACCTAGACATGGTTAGATATTAGAGAAGGAAGAGTGAGATTCTAACCCTTTCAAACATACATAATGGACACATTTTCAAGTCAAAGAATGCATGCATGAAGATTAGGCTACAAGTAATCATAATAAAATAATTTTCATGTTTAAGAAGCTCATACAGGTTATATATTGGCTCTCAAGGGCATTAGGTTAGCCTCACCCCCTTTCCTTAGGGCTTTTAGACTTGCCTCACCCATTTCCAAGGGACTTTTGGCTTTGTCCCACCTAATCCTAGAGACTTTTGGCTCATTCTCACCCTTACTATGAAACTTTTGGCTTCACCAAACCCATTCAAGCCAAAACACATTCATAAAACACATTTGATGCACATAATGGTACCATGGCAAGTAGAAAATAGCTATACACATTTCTCATAGCATAAACATACATACACACATCCAATGACAAGAAAATAACTAAGAATGCATGAGAGAAAGGTTATAGAATTCCCTTTGGACCAAAGCACAAGTATTTCTCTTGATTATTCTTCCCCTCTTAAGGTCACACACTTGCAAGTGGGTGGAGTTTGATTCCTTTGGCCTAGACATATCAAATAGGATGCCATTGTTGGAGATTGTGCTTTAGGCTAATCATTGTATTGCAAACATTGTACTTTATTCAGAAATAAGAGTTTTCTTTTATTTTATTATTATATTGTTTGCATGTTCTATATAATAATATCTTTGGATAAATCATATTGATTATCCTAAATATCTTTAGTCAATAATCATTGTGGGAATTATGATGAACTAATACTAGTATAATTTTGATTAATGATTATGTGTTGATTTTGATTGATGATTATGTGTTAATCATATATATAGATACGAATCAAAATCATAGGCACTTGTTAGGGAATAAGATGCTGGATCAATCTGTTATAAGATAGCTACATAGATTCAGTCATAAGCGTATCTCATATATAACCGTATCACTAAGCCCTTAGACTTGAGATCACCATAGTTTCTAACATAAGGAACATTATGTTTTGGTATAGTCAAAAGTCATCTTTAACCGAGTGATCATAAAGGCTATGATCGGGCATAATGGTATTCATGTAGAAGAAGATGAGTGGTTAAGATGAAATTTATCCCTCTAATTAATAGATAGATATCTTCGAGCCCCTTGATAAGTGAGAGTAAGAAATGCATGGGCATGCTCAAATAGAAAGGTTTCTATTTGTACTGTCAGTCTACACATAGATTGAGAAAGCGATGATCGAGTAAGATGAGGATGACATTTCTATGCCTCATACTTGATCTAGATATTATATGACAAAAGAGATATGATAGGGTTATATGATAGGTTGCATCGGATCATCGATCCCTATATGATTTGGGTAGTCATAATATCTTATTAGAGGCCACTTGTGACTTGTGGGTCAAATAGTGTCATTAACCCACTGCTAACATCATATGGGCCTACAGGGTCACACACAACAATGAGTCAACTCAAGTTAAAATGTCCAAATTTATTGAATCTAAAATTACGTCTAGATTTAATGAATATCACATTCAATTTAGGGTGGAAGAATTTTATAAATATATATATATATATATATTTGATATATATATATAGTTTATAAAATTCAAAACATATAGATATATATATATATATATTTATTTATTTATATGTTCAAAATATATATACATATCCTTTAATTAATTTAAATGAATTACTTTTAAATTTAAGTCTATATGATAGATTTAAATTTAATTTATGAGATAAATTAAATTTGAATTTAGTTCTAGATTTAAATTAATAATCTATTAGATAGATTTAAATTTAAACTAATTTATTTAATTAATATTTGATTTGATTTAAAATAATATATTTTAAATTAATCAAATATATCTAAAACTCTAATAAGATACCTCTATATAAAAAAGAAAAAGAAGAGAGCCTAGGTTTTACTAGAACGATAGAAAAAAAAAATTCTAGAGAGAGAAAAGCATATGGACACTGTACGACCACCTAGAAAGAGAAAGAGGAGAATGTCTTCTCTACCAAGAATGTTTACGGACGTTGGTCAGAGGCGATAGCACACCATTTGAGTTGAGCAATTGTTCATGTGGATACCGATAGAGGAAGCAGATATAAAGATCAACTCCTAAGATCTGATGGTGAAAGAAGTATCGCATATCAAAGGTAAATATTTCTAGATCTACTTGATTTAAATGACATTGATAGATCCATGGGAAGGGATTTGAGGTTTATAAATTTTAATTTTTTTACTGCGTGTCCAAAAATTCCCAACAGTGGTATCAGAGCCATGTTAATGATTGTTTGAATTAAGTTTTTATGTGAAGTTCCATAAATTTTTGCCTTTGTTGTGATTTCGCATGACTTATATGTGATGCAATATGTTGCAATGTGATATAAGTATGTGAACTTAGGGCTCACATAATTAGTTTTTGAATCTAGTGTTCATATGTGAATCAGTTTTAAATATGATACTTATATATACGATATATGTTTGAGACCTATGGATGTTCAAATCAATTTTAAATTTGATTTCATATAAGTGATATTTGAACTCTTCAATTCAATATTATGTGCGACATATGTGTGCGAATTACAAACTGATTCGAATTTGATTTGGAATCTGTAACACCATATATTTGTAACCTACTTCTTATCATTTCTAAGTCTCACATGATGAATTGCATAAAAGGGAGTAAAAAAAATTGCCTTAAAATAATGCCTTATTTCGCGTTGCGTCGCGTATGAAAATTCTATTCGGTGTCACAAGGACCATATGAGCTCATACATCACATTCTCATATTTAATTATATACAAACAACTCATTTGTATCACCAAAATTGGCCCACAACTCGTAGAATGCAAAAGGGAACATCAAATTCACTCTATTATTTTCGGCCAGAAACTCAGTTTTTCTGTCACAACTTCAGAAATTCATAACTAAATCCAAAAAAATCGAAACCCAACAAACTTTACCATTACAGAAAGATCTGGATGTCTACCCCATGCTAAAAATAATTCCAGCTCATGAATCATTAAGGGGAGAACGTTTGACATCCAAAAAGTTACGAGGATCGCTGTTGTCTGGGCTACTGGTTCAGGTTACTGATATGAAGTTTCAAAATTCATAACTAAATCTAGAAAAATGGCAATCATGCATTCTTTGCCATTTTGAAAAGCTACACATGTATACTTTATGACAAAAATACGTCCAGGCTATGAAACATAACACAGAAAGCTTTTGACATGCGAAAAGGGGCAGAGGTTCGGATTGCTACTGGTACTGATGCAAGTGTCTGCTATAAACTTTGAAAATGTCCAATTAATTACAAAAAACTCCAATCCAATCAAATTATATCAAGTTGGAAAGCTATGAATGTTAAATTTATGGTAAAAATAGGTTCAGACCATAGAAAGCACGTTTAGCCACTGAAATTCAATGGAACAGTGATTCAGGTCGTGCTGTGCTACTGTTACTGTTCCAGAAATTCAAAAATTCATATCTCTTAGCTCAGACCTCCAAATGAGGTGCTTCCAGTTGCTACAAGTCACTCTAAATGCCTAGTTTCTACCTACAAAATTTAGTAGCCATTGGACCACGTTTGCCCCTCGGATGACACAATTTCACAACTGACCAAATGAACAGTACTGGTGCAAATCCGAAATTCTGGTGCCAACTTTGAAAAATCATAGAAACTTACACAGACCTCAAAATGACCTGATCTTTAGCTTGCCAAAAAGCTCTAGGCAAGATCTAAGTGCATGCAAAATTTCAAGTCAAGAAGAGGTCATTTGGTCAGACTTTGCCATAGCTCAAGATTATGGCAATTTGGTTCCAATAAAGGGGCAAATTTGGTTCCAATGGGCCATTCATGGTTCCACACACATTTGAGCAACTTAGAAAGCATAACTAGAGCACAACTAAGTCTCTCATAAGGTTTGAATCCTCATACAACTCAAATTCACTATTCCACTTCCATACACATACATGCATAAGTGGGCTCCTAAGTGGTCAAAACACACAATTCTATACATTAAACTCCATTCTTGATACATACACTAACTTTACATAGTTTTACACTTGTTCAAAGTGTCATGGCTCAAAAATAACATATACATATATTCTTTGACATTCTAATACACCAAAACTAGCAAAATGTGCCAAGAGATGGAGATTTAAGCTCCTTGGCCTCCATCCTTTGGATCTTGGACTCCACCTAGATCATATGAGATGAGAGAAAGGAGGGGGTGAGATTCATTGAACCTCAATAGCTCATACACCTATTCAAGCACATTTTCAAGGCATACAACATGTCAAAGGCACAAGTATGCAATCAATCAATTTATGAAGCATTCCACTTTCACATTTTTGTATCACAAACGCATGTCCAGCATAAGAATGAGCTCTAGGGACTTTTGGTTTGGCCTCACCCTATTTCTAGGACTTTTGGATTGCCTCACTCTTGGTTCTTGGGACTTTTGACTTAGCCTCACCCATCCAAGGGATTTTTGGCCTTGTCTCACCCATGCCATGAGACTTTTGGCATCTCCTCCTCACCCATTGATGATCGTGTCGTGCAATCTCAAATAAAACTAGGTAGCAAAATAAATTTGTAGATAATGATGCAACCTAGGTCATCTTCCCAAGGAGTTTGTGCCTTAAATTGTTTATGGAAGAATATTCTAAGTATTACTATTAGGATCTAACTTGGGGGTTTGATATGCTAGAAATTGAACTAAAATTAATTGACAAGAATTAATTCTAAAACTAAGTTCAAGTGATTTATCAAGTAAATGAGGTAACTAGCTTTCAATTGGATTCCCTAGAGTTCAATTATCCTTGCTCTATTTAGTTTACCAATTTAGGATTAAGTTCTTGCTCTTTAGTGCATTCCTCATAAGGTTCTTGAATAACCATCCAAGATTCAATGCATCAATTGTTCAAAGAATTTTGCAACCACAAGAAACCTTAAACAACTAATTAATTGAATTAAGAATAAGAACACACTACACTAAATTTGATTGATTTATGAAAGCTACTGCACAATCCACTCAAGATGCTAATTCACCAATTAGATTAATTAACCCCTCAAGCAATTAATTGCACAAAAGTTCCAGCTAACTAACCTAATAACCATTGCATCAATTAGCCCAAAGTCAAGAGGAATTTAGAATTCAATTGCACAGCATTAATTCTGGAATTTTTCCAAACACATGATGATAAAAAAATAATTACAAAATTCAAATCAAGTTCAATCCAAGAATTAATTCAATCCAGTAATTCCAGCAATTAAATTCCTAAACCAAAAAGCTAAACCTAGACAAATTAATAAAGGAAATAATGCTAAAATCAAAAGATTGGGCAAGGGAGCTTTATCCAAATTCAATAGGAGATGTAGAGCTCAAATCTTCATCTAGGAGAATTCAATCTTCAGCTAGCCACCACAAGGAATTCAAGCTGCCATGGAGGGATTAAATGAATGAGAATCAATCAAAGAGGCAGCCATCGAGAAAGAAAAATTCTTCTTCTTCAGCGCTGGAACCTCTCTTCTGTTTTCTGCCGTCTTGCCTTCTACGTTCTCCTCCTTTTTGTGTATCTCCCAGCGTCCCCCTTTTATCTTGTTTCCTCTAGGTTTTATTTTCACCTCTTCTGATTAATCACGTCTCCCGCCTTCTGATTTTGCACGCTGAAATCTCGCAATTAATCCTCATCTTCCAGCTCAATTCCCACGTCAGCCCGTAGCCTTCTTAATTCCAAATCTGAAGCTTCTTCATGTGTGTATAAAGTGTGGGTCCCATTCCTTTTATTTCATTATTTTCCTTTATATATTCTGATTCATGCTTTCAGATGTAACTCCAGCCACAGCACGTAACTTCTGCACGTGTTTCTTTCTTCGTGCGTTACTGTCTCTGTTTCACGTTGCTGTCCAGGCGTAGCTTCAGCTCTTCCATCGTGATGTTCTCCACGTTAGCTGCTTCCCTGTTCAGCTCTCTAGACTCTGATATCAGTTCCTAGCTTCTTCTCTCGTTACCTCTCTTTGCATGGTTGCTTTGTTCTTTTCGGGTTTCTTCTCCAAACCAGAAATCACAGCTTCTCTCGCCTTCTCCTTCAACGTCAGCTCATGCTTTCATTCTCGGTTCTGCATGCGTGTGTGTTTCTGCTCGTTTTCCTTGTTCTGCAGCTGCTGTCCAGACTCTAACTCATTCTTCCTTTTGTTCCAATTGCCCGTATGTATTCTCCCTTTTTTTATTATTGAGTGTGGGCCCCATTGTGGATATAATAATCCATATGCAAACTGTAGCTTCTGCATGTCTCTTTACGTAGCTTTCTTCTTCGTTTTGCTGCTGTCCAGACGTAGCCCAGCCCGTAGCTTGCATTACTTCGTTTTCTTCTTGAGAAGCCCTTCATTCTGCCTGAGTTTTTCTTCATGTAGCTTCTGTGTGCTGTTTTTCACGTCCCATGCAGCTGCTCTTTCGTTTAACTTGGCTCTTTTCCATGTTGCTTCTCTTATCTAGCTCATTCTCAAGTTCAACTTCTTATTTTTGCTGCAGCTTTTACGTGATTTCTTCCTTCTCCTCTGTTTTGATGTGTGATTCTATAAATGGAGCCACATGTGGAAGTCCATCCCATGCATGAAACTAAGAAGACCCAATGATTTGCACACCAAGAAAGGAAAGAAAGATTAAGTAGGAAAAGCTTTAAAATTATTTATTGAAATTTATGCATTAAAAATCCAAGATTTTGTGACTTATTTTCTAGAATGCAAAGAATGGCTATTAAAATCAAATTTCAACTAATTAAACCTCTAAAGCCACATTTGATCATTAAAATGTCCAAGTTTAGGAGAATAAAATAGATAAAAATATGTATTTATCACCCATATTAAGGGACTTGGCATTACCTCACCCTTGTGAGCCAATTCCACAATTCAAAGACATTCAAGAAAGCATATTGATACCAAAATAGCAACATAGCATCAAGTGGCATGTCTCAAACATACAAATATACACACAAGCACACAATGACATATATGCAACAAGAAAATGCAACAAGAAAAGGTGGAGAGCTACCTTGGGGCAAATTCAAGTATTACTTTGCTTGTTCCTTCCCCTTTTTGATTCCACAAACACAAGGAGGTAGGGTTGGATTTCTTTGGCCTATTCACAATAAACAACACTTAATTATACTCTTGGAACAAGTTAGAATACTCAACTCACTCTTAAGACTACACTTTGTTCTAGTTGTCACAATATGGTTCCATTAATGACCTAATGAAGCAACTACCACAAGTAAAATTCTTGGTTCCATTCTCTTACCATATTTAGACCTCTTGACCTCATTTAAGGTCCTTGAAGCCATCACACACTCACTTTCACACACTTAGGTCCATGTTGCTTCATAAGGTTACATTATGGAAGCCATTGCCTCATCTCCCAACCTGAGGCTTCTAAATTTTTCCCAAGGGTTTCTCCTATCTTCTTTTATCATATAAAGTTCCAAATCAAGCTTGGAACTCTTTGAAACATCCCCTAGCTATCTCTTAGGGTTTTGATCGATTTATGCCTACCTTAAAAACCTATGGAGTTTGAGATTTTTCCTTGATGGATGGGGCACTTGGGAGGCTCCTTAGGAGTCTTAGAAACTTAAAAAAACACTCACATATGATGGGGAAGCCTTCAATCAACCCAGATTTTAAATTATGTTCAAGCACCCTACACTTTTTCAACTTGAAATTCAATGGCTTTTACTTGTTTCCAATGATAGATTCGCACTCCAAAACCTTTAATCCCTCCATAAATTGGACAGAAAACAGCCCCTAAGAAGTGGGCTCATGGTGGCCAAATTCGTGCAAGAGGAAGGGGGAGGGAGAAACTACCAAAGAATGGAAGTTTTACCTTGTTTTCTTACTTCCTTTGGCTTGTTCTTCCACTTGGTTGGCTTACTCCCTCAAGTTTCGAAATTTTCCTCTCTGTTCTGCCCCCAAAACAGCACCAAACTTTCCATTAAAACCATAGAAAGAAAGCTTGGGAGGAGAGGAGCAAGTTTCAAGAAGGAAGGATATGGAATTTCTTAAAGTTTCTTACCTTTTCCTTGAATTTCTTCCTCCAAAATCTTCCTCCTCTTGTGCGCCTAAGAAGCTGGAGTTCTCCTCTACAATTAGACAGAAGCAAGTCGGTTTAGAGAGGGGGAGGCAGAACATGGCATATAAAGAAGAAGAAAGAAGCTTCTTTTAACACTTTAATGCCAATTTTACCCTTCGTTCTTAGCTTTTTCGTTTCTCCTTTGTTTTAGTGCCTTTTTTAGAATCATCTTTTCCATTATAAAATGTAGATTCCAAATTTAATAAAATGCCTTTGGAATCACTCAATTTGGAGCTAAAACCTTCCCGAACGAACCGGTCAAAATTTAGGTCAACCGACGTCGGAAAGAGTACATCGGAAGGGCTTTATCGGTCCTGGGGCTTCCCATGGTTTTTGGGGCCTCTGAGAACCCTGGGCAACTCAAAATTTCCATTTAAAAAGCCCTCCTAGGTGTTTTTTCCAAAATTGCACTTATTTACGAAAATGCCACTGGCTTTTCGGCAATTTTTTTGGATTACTTCGGCCCCAATTTCTGGGCAACTCAAGGCTCAAATCCTCATTTTCTATTATTTAACATTTTATGCAAATTTTATTTGGCCTTGAATCACTCATCTCAAGGGACTTACTTTTCAAACTGGCCCATTTCTGTGTTTTTACAATATATCGGGCGTTACAGAATCTGATTATAAATCTGTTCAATTCAGACTATAAATTGCTCAATTTGAATGTGAATGTTATGAATTTGTTTAACAAGTCTGTTTCTGTTTTCATATATAACATGTTAATCAGATTATCGAATCTATTTATTGAATCCATTTTCATTTTATACGTGTTGATCATATGTTGCGAACATGCTAACCTAACATGAACAAAAAAAATCCATATTTGTATATGTATGTAAATCTGATTTCAAATCTGTGATTTGCATATGATGAAGAAACCAGATGTAATGTCCAGTTTTCATTAAACGACAAAAACAGGCACATTTTTAAAGTAAGTCCCTTGAAATGAATTAGATAAGATCCTAAAAAATTTGAGTAACATTCTACCCTCCTAAAAATGAGAATTCTAGCCTCAGATGGAAGGAAAAATAGAGCTAGAACGAAGAAACAAATTTTGACGGAAATACTACTAAACGTAATAGTATTTTCGTAATTTTGAGCAATTTTTGGAATTCACACAGGATGGCTTTTTAAATGAAAATTTTGAGTTCTTAGGGGTTCTCAGAGGCCTTAAAAACCATGGGAAGCCTCGGGACAGTTAAATCTCCTCCGATGGATGTTTTCTAATGTCAGTGTGCCCGAATTTTGACTGATCTATTCGAGAAGGTTTTAGCTCTGATTTGAGTGATTCCAAAGGCATTTTATTTAATTGGAAAGCTAAATTTTATAATGGAAAAGATGGTTCTAAAAAAGGAGCTAAAATGAAGGAGAAACGAAAATGCAAAGTCTGAAGGGTAAAATTGGAATTTTTGGAAAAGTCATTTTTCCCTACCTATATATAGGTGGCGCCTCACACTCTCCCTCATTTAGCATCAAATCTCTCAGCCACAAACCAGAAGCAAAACCCTAGGAGAGAGGTTCCCAAGAGAGAAAGAAGAGGGAAGAAGAAATCCAAGCTTAAGGTATGTTTCCATAGTAATTTTTCATGCTTTTCTCCATTTACACCACCTCTCCTTCATTCTCCTTAATTTCCTTTGCTTAAATTGAAGTTTATAAATCTGATTCAAGGGAGAAATTCATGGGAAATTTCGGATTTGAAGAGAGGAGCTTGGAGAAAGCAAGATTCAAGCTAAATCAAGCAAGGAAACTAGGTAAAATTGCATCCTATGGTTGATATCTTCTATCACCCTTCTTCTCCATTTCTCCTAACCCTAGGAGCTATAGGAGGATCTGATTTTTAAGCCCAATCAAGCATGAATCTTAGGTATTTGATGGAGAAGAACAAGAATATGCAAAGAAAATAACAAAATAACCATTAGATTTCAAGATGTAAATTCTAGGGTTTTGTGTGTACCTTCCAAATTCTAATTTTGTGTGATGATTCCTGGGTCTAATTAAGAGTTTAAGTGAGTTCCTAAGACCCCTAAGATGCTCCCCACATGCTTCCTCCTTCAAGAAAACAAAGAAAACTCCAAGGAACCCTAAACCATGCAAAGTCTCAGCCTAAGCAAGTTCTCATAGCTAAGGAGAGTTTAAAATTTTTTTAAGGCCATTCTTGAGTCATATTTGATGAATGAAAATGAAGGGAGGCCTTGGAAAAAATTTAGAACTCATAGAAATTGATTTGGTGCTTTAGGTTCCTAAGGAAGCAACATGATGATAGGCTCTTTGTTTTAATTGTGTTATAACTCCAAGAGGCTTAAAGGAGTCAAGAGTCATATTTGAAAGGAAAGAATGGAGCCTAGAAATTGTTTGAGGGGTGTTGCTTCATTAGGTGCAAGATGGACCATAATGGGGGTTATAAAGCAATCTAGTGTTTAAGCAAGTTGTGTTACCTTAGAATTTATTTCATGAACTTAATTGGCTTCCATAAATTGTATCTATGCCAAGAGAAGCCATCTCTAACAATTTGTGGGTGTGTGGCCGAAAGAGGAGGCTTGAAATCCAAGGAAAAAGTGTGTGAGTGTATATAAGGTAGCTCTCTCCACCTTTTCTCATGTATGGATGTGTGTTTAGCTTGTCTTACAATGTGTGTATGTGTAATTTCAAGCCATGAAAAGTATGCTAGCATGATTTTATGTGTCATGATTTCATGATGTCATGTTATGTTTTCAAATGAAAGTATGATGTTTGTTGAGTTTGCTTGAGTGTGGAGAGGCCATGAACTCTTAACTATGGTGAGGATGAGCCAAGAACCCTAGAGATTAGTTGAGACATGGCAAAAAGTCTCACAAAAGCAAAGTGAGCTCCCAAGAGTATGATTGAGTCCAAAGCTCTTAAAGAATGAGTGAGGCAAGTCCAAAATCTATGAGGAAAAGTGTGAGGCCAATTCAAACACTGGGTGAGCTCTTGAATGTCTTGTATGATTTGTTCAAATGCCAAGCTTGCTTTTTAAATGTTCATGACTTCTATTTTATCCATGCATGCATTTTTAAGGCTTGCTTTGCATATATTATGTATGATTGAATGGGAGATGAGCTATTGGTATTCTTTGAATCTCATCCCCTCCTCTCCAATGATCTAACATGCTAGGTGGACCAAGTGGACATGGTAATGGGAGCCAACCACCTTGAAGAAAGGAGATTGACAATCAAATGCTTAAGTTTTGTCACTTTAAGACCATAATTGTATCATATGATGTAATCCTTTGATGTATATGGTCTATGACCCTTTAGACATATGTAATTATGATATTATGTGATGTAGGAATGAAAGAATATGTTAGGTGAATGATGGAATGTAAATTGAGTATGTTATGGCATTATAGTTTCATGAATGGCTTTATGGAAATATGCATAAGTGTAGATGAAAAGGCCAAAATGAGATGCATGAGGTTTGGGACCATTTGGGCAGCTCACACAAGTCCTAAATGTGCTTTTAAACTTGCCCAAAAGGTTCCAAAACTAAAGGAAAGCCATTTGATAATTTTGGTATCCCATATGGAGTCAAAAATGATCATAATAGATCCCTACGTCACTTTTTAGCCAAATGAGTTATTCTTGGTTTAAGATTTGGCATGTAATTAGGTCTCAATAAGAGATTTTTGGGAAGCTAAAAATCATAATTTTTGGACGTCTACAGAATATTTGAGAATTTTTTAAAGTTGGCAATTTTTCTAGTTTTGGTCTGCTGTGCTATTTATTTGGTTCAAAAATAAATTTTATCACACAAGGCTTAAATGATGTCCAATTGTCATGAAATTTTATACAGAGAAACTAGGCATTCATAATGACTCATGCCAACTAGAAGCACCCCATTTGGAGTCTAAAAAGGGAGATATGAATTTTTGAACATTCTATCCAGTATCAGTAATTTTGCCCGACCTGAGTTACTATTCTATTGAATTTTGAGGTATGGGCGTGAAGAACTGGTCTAGAAACATTTTTCCCCTCTAGTTAACATCCATATATTTTGAAATTGATATCATTTACATAGATTGGATTTTTGTGAAATTAATTGGATATTTTCAAAATTTTCTACATAAAATTCTGTGACAGTCCCAGAGTGCAGTTTGACCTTTGGACCATTTTGGATGTCAAACGCCTTCTGTGATGGATGTTATGGCCTAGATGTATTTTTGGTGTAAAGTAGACATCTGTACTTTCCAGAATGGCCAAGAATGTGTGGTTATGATTTTTTTAGAATTAGTTATAATTTTTCAAAGTTTGGTCAGAAAAAGGAGCAAATCTGGGCAAAATTAAATAACCACATTTTGTGCTTCATCTCGCTTTCCACAAGTTGTGGGCATGATTTTGTGATGTAAAAGTGTTGTATTGATGTAATTAAATATGAGAATGTATAGCATGAGCTCACACGGTTCACATAACACCGAATGAAATTGTAATATACGACGCAGCGCAAAGAATTCCATTATTTTTATCCCCTTTCTCATATGTTCTCGTAGAATTTAATGATGTAAAGCACATGAGTATCATGAAATGAGCTAGAATTTATGGTATTACACCAGACGCGTTGATAAGATTATTTGAATCTATGATTCATGTTTGATGATAGGATTTAAATCTGTAATATATGTGATACATGGTTTTTGACGAATTTGTCGTGTAAATATGTGATATGCAGTTTTGACGGATAAAATTTTGAATCTGTTATATACACATTGTTCGTTTGATTATGTGATATAGATTGATTTGAATCTATGTATATGAATTGTGTTCATTTGAATTAAATGGGTATGGTGCATAATATGGCCCTAGGTTTTTATGGTTGCAATTTTAAATACGGCCTGCATGTCGTGCCTCTCTCTATTTATTCTAGATGTACATTCTCTTCTCATCTCACTCCCCTCGAATGTTCAATCAAGGTTTCTCTTTGTAGTTTTTATCTTAGAAGAATCCTCTCATTAGCTTGGGAGGAGATAGGTTAGATGGGGCCATATTATGACACATTTATTTTATACTTCATGATGAGACCATATGTATGTATGAGATGCTATCCTAGTATATTATCATGCGATAATTAAATATTTGAATTATAACAAAATAATAATAATAAAATCCCTCAAATTAAATTTTAAGTTACTATGCCACCTATTTATGAACACCTATCAAGGCTTTGATCGCCTAAGTGTATGTTCCATCAAAGTGGATACACTTAGGTTATCTTAGTGAGGCAGCTTGGGTAATGGTGATACTCATCAAGTTCATAATGGTTTGACTTAATTGGGACTATCAAAATAGTTTTGGGTCTCAAGGCATTAGATGGGATTAAACATGCCAGATCATATAATGATGGAATCTCATAAAGATCTAAGAGTTACATGTGATGTAATTGGTAAACAAGTTACCTACCTAAATAACTTAATTTTAAGCGTCTTGCCAAAGCGGACTAACAATTAAGTAAAATATGAATCTTAGCCTGCTAAATTAAATTGAGAGTTAATTTTAATAGGAGATTATTAACTTGACTTTGCATATTTTTGTTATAGAAAAATGTCTACAAATAATTCTGCTACATTATTATTGCAATTCATCCTTGAGAAGGACAAACTCAATAGGACTAACTTTCTTGACTGGTTTAGTAACTTGAGAATTGTTCTCAAGCAGGAGAGAAAGTTATATGTCTGAGATCAACCCATTCCTTAGGAGCCTATAGTCAATGTTCCAAGAGCCCAAAGGGATGCCCACACTGAGCATCTCAATGACTCTGTGGATGTAGGATGCTTAATGCTAACCACTATGATCCCAAAACTTTAGAAAGATTTGGAATAGATGGAGGCTTATGAGATGATTGCGCATCTCAAGGAAATGTTCTAGCAACAGGCGAGGCAAGAAAGGTATGAAACTACCAAGGCCTTACATTCTTGCAAAATGGCTGAAGGTGCATCAGTTAGCGCTCATGTTTTAAAGATAAAAGGCTACATTGATCACCTTGAAAGGCTCGGATTTCCCATGAGCCAAGAGTTAGCTACAGATTTGATCTTAAACTCACTCTCGAAGAGTTATGACCAGTTTGTCATAAACTATAATATGAACAACATAGAGAAATCAATTTCTAAACTATATTCGATACTTAAAATTGCTAAGCAAAATATCAAGAAAAAGCCAAGTACTATTTTAATGGTTCAAAAAGGAAAATGAATGAAAAAGAAAGGCAAAGGCAAGGGAAAAGAAAAGGGCCCAGACAATAAGTCTAAGGACCAAAACAAGCACAAGCCCAATACCAAGCTTGAAGGTAAGAAGACAAAGCCTCCCAAGAAAGGACTTTGTTTCTTTTGCAATAAGACCAGTCATTGGAAGAGAAATCGCAAGCTCTACTTGGAAGATCTAAAGAAAAAGAAGAATAACAGGGCTATTACTTCAGGTATTTATATTATAGAAATTAATCTTTCTACTTCTTCTACATGGGTATTAGATACTACATGTGAAACTCACATTTGCACAAATGTGCAGGGTCTTAAAAAGAGCAGGAAGTTGAAAAAGGATGAAATAGACCTACGAGTTGGAAATAAAGCAAAAGTTACTGCTTTAGCCATAGGCACTTATGAATTAGTTTTGCCCAGTGGGCTTTTGTTACTTTTGAAAAATTGCTATTATGTTCTTGCTTTTAGTAGAAAACATTATTTCACTTTCTTATTTAGATAAGGAAGGTTTTACTTCAATTATTGGAATAATAAATGTTCTATTTATTTTAATGACATCTTTTATGCGGATGGTGATTTGCATGGTGGTCATTATTACTTGAATCTTGAAATTTCCAATAATGAAAATATCTATAATGTAACTACAAAGAGGATCAAGTCAAATGATTTGAATTTGACCTACCTATGGCACTGTCATCTAGGTCATATAAATGAGAAATGCATTTTAAAGCTCCATCAAGATGGACTACTCAACTCATTTGATTATAAATCATTTGACACCTACAAATGTTGTTTATTAGGAAAGATGACTAAGGCACCTTTTACTAGGCATAGCGAGAAGGTCACTAACTTATTGGGCTTAATACATACCAACGTATGTGGTCCACTAAGTACCACTACCAGAGGTGGTCACTTGTACTTCATTGCTTTTATAAATGACTATAGTAAATATGGATACATCTATTTAATGAGACACAAATCTGAATCTTTCAAAATGTTTAAAACCTTCCAAAATGAGGTACAAAATCAACTTGGCAAATTTATTAAAGCACTTCGATCTGATCGAGGTGGTGAATATTTGAGCCAAGAATTTATTGACCATCTTAGAAATTGTGGAATTGTCTCACAATTGACCCCACCAGAAACACCACAATGGAACAGTGTTTCTAAATGAAGGAATCGAACTCTATTAGATATGGTTTGATCTATGATGAGTCAAACAGAGCTTCCACCATCCTTTTAGGGCTATACATTAGAAACAGTTGCGTTCACATTAAACCGTGTCCCATCTAAGGCAGTTGAAAAGACCTCATATAAGATATGGACTGGAAAGAAACCCAGTTTATCATTTCTTAAGATTTAGGGATGCGAGGCATATATTAAGCAACAAGCCTCAGATAAGTTAGCACCCAAATCTACAAAATGCCTTTTTGTGAGGTATCCTAAGGAAACTAAAGGATACTACTTCTATAATCCTAATGAGAATAAACTGTTTATTACTCGAAATGGTATCTTTTTAGAAAGAGAATTCATCTCTAAAAGAACCAGTGGGAGTAAGATACATCTTGAAGAAGTTCGAGAGCCACAAAATCGCATTGAGCCAGAGATGGAAAAATGAGAAGACTCACAATAAGTTGTTGAGCTTACTTAAGTAACACAAGGCCCATGAAGGTCTGATAGGACATAATGTCAGCCTCAAAGATATGGATTTCTTTTATCTAAAAGTTGTGATGTGTTACTCATTGATCAAGATGAGCTAACTACCTATCAAGAAGCTGTAGTGGGATCAGAGTCTGAGAAATGGCTAGAAGCCATGAAGTCTGAGATGTAATCCATGTATAATAATCAAGTATAGACCTTGATTGACCCACCTAAAGGTATAAAAATCATTAGGTGCAAATGGGTTTTTAAGAAAAAAATTGACATAGATGGCCAAGTGCATACCTTCAAAGCATAATTGGTTGCAAAAAGATTCAAATAAACCTATGGTATAGCCTATGATGAAACCTTTTTGCTAGTTGCCATGATTAAATCAATCAGGATCCTTCTTACCATTGCAGTGTACTATGATTACGAGATTTGACAAATGGACATCAAAATAGCATTCCTTAATGGGAAGCTGCTTGAAGATGTGTACATGATATAACCTGAAGGTTTTGTACATCCAGAGGATTCAAGGAAGGTTTGCAAGCTTCAAAAATCCATTTATGAGTTGAATCAAGCATCTCAGAGTTGGAATCATTGCTTTAATGAAGTAGTCAAAGATTTTGGATTTATCTAAAATATCGATGAACTTTGTGTTTACAAGAAGGTTAGTAGGAGCACAGTTTTATTTCTAGTGCTTTATGTTAATGACATCTTACTCATTAGGAATGACATTCCTACCTTGCAGAATGTCCAAACTTGGTTAGGAAAGTGTTTGTCAATTAAAGACTTAGGCAAAGCCACTTACATCCTAAGGATAAGGATCTATAGAGATAGATCCAAGAGGCTAATCAGCCTAAGTCAAAGCACTTATATAGACAAAGTATTGCATAGGTTTAATATGCTAGATTCAAAAAGAGGTTATATACCCATGTCTCATAGCATCAATTTCAACAAGACTCAGTGTCCTAGTACACATGATGAGTGAGATCGTATGAGCAAGATTCCATATGCCTCGACCAATAGATCTATTATGTATTCTATATTGTGCACTTGACTGAATGTCTCATATGCCTTAAGTATGACTAGTAGATATCAGTCAGATCTAGGTGAGAGTCATTGGACTGCTGTCAAGAATATCTTGAAATACTTAAAAAGGACTAAGGATGTATTTTTGGTGTATGAAGTACTAGAAGATGAACTTGTTGTAAATGGTTATATAGATGCAAGTTTCCAGTCCGACAAGGATAGTTCTAGATCGCAATAAGGATTTGTATACTATTTGAATGATGGAACAGTTAGCTAGAAGAGCTCCAAGCAAAGCACCATAGCTTATTCTACAACAGAACCTGAGTACCTAGCAGCATTAGATACAGCTAAGGAAGACATTTGGATTAAGAAGTTTATCATTGAACTAGGAATGGTGCCTACCATCTCAAATCTAATAGATCTATTTTGTGACAACAACGGTGCTATAGCACAGGCTAAAGAGCCTAGGTCACATCAAAGAACCAAACATATACTCAAGCGATATCACCTCATTAGAGAAATCATTGATAGGGGTGATATAAAGATATGCAAAGTACCAATTGATGATAATGTTGCTGATCCACTTACTAAACCGCTTGCATAGGCAAAGCATAAGCATTATGTTAGGTCAATGGGTATTAGGCACATCAACGATTAGACCTAAAGCAAGTGGGAGTTATTGGATATTATGCTCTAGGCCAATCATTGTATTGCAAATATTGTACTTTATTAAGAAATAAGAGTTTTCTTTTATTATATTATTATATTATTTACATGTTCTATATAATAATATCCTTAGATAAATCATATTGATTATCTTAAATATTCCTAGTTGATTATCATTGTGAGAATGATGATGAACTAAGACTAGTATGATTTTGATTGATGATTATGTGTTAATCATGTATATAGATACGAATCAAAATCATAGGCACTTGTTAGGGAATAAGATACTGGATCGACCTGTTATGAGATAGTTACATAAATTAAGTCATAAGCGTATCTCATATATAACTATGTCATTGAGCCTTAGACTTGAGATCACCATAGTTTCCAACATGAGGAACACTATGTTTTGGCATAGTCAAAAGTCATCTTTAACCAGGTGATCATAAAGGCTATGATCAAGCATAGTGGAATTCATGTAGAAGAAGATGAGTAGTTAAGATAGAATTTGTCCCTCTGATTAATAGAGAGATATCTCTAGGCCCCTCGATGAGTGAGACTAAGAAATGCATGGCCGTGCTCGAATGGAAGGATTTCCATTTGTGCTGTCAATCTACACATAGATTGAGAAAGCAACAATTGAGTAAGATGAGGATGATGTTTGCATGCCTCATACTTGATTTAGATATCGTGTGACAAAAAAGATGTGATAGGGTTATATGATAGGTTGCATCAGATCATAGATCCCTATATGATTTGTGTAGTCACAATGTCTTGCCAGAGGTCGCTTTGTGACTTGTGAATTAAATAGTGTCATTAGCCTACTGTCAATGTCATATGGGCCTACAGAGTTGTACACAAAAACGAGTCAACTTGAGTTAGAATGTCCAAATTCATTGAGTCTGAAATTGCGTCTAAATTCAATAAATATCATGTTAAATTTAGGGTAGAAGTATTTTATAGATAAATAAATATATATATATATATATATTTGATATATATATATTTATATAGTTTATAAAATTTGAAACATATAAATATATATATTTATATTTATATGTTCAAAAAATATATATATATCTTTTAATTAATTTAAATGAATTAGTTTTACATTTAAGTTTATATGATATATTTAAATTTAGACTAATATGATAATTTAAATTTAATTTATGAGATAAATTAAATTTGACTCTAGTTATAGATTTAGATTAAATAATTGGTTAAATTAAATATATTAGGTAGATTTAAATTTAAACTTATTTATTTAATTAAGATTTGATTTGAATTAAAATAATATATTTTAAATTAATCAAATATATCTAAAACCCTAATGAGATACCTCTATATAAAAAGAAAAAGAAAAGAGGCTAGATTTTACTAGAATGACAAAAAAAATCCTAGAGAGAGAAAGCATACGAACATTGTACGGCCGCCTAGAGAGAGAAAGAGGAGAGTGTCTTCTCTACTAAGAACGTGTACAGACATTGGTCAGAGACGCTAGCATGCCATTTGTGTTGAGCAACCGTTCGTGTGGATACTAGTAGAGGAAATAGATCTGAAGATCAGTTCTTGAGATCCGACAGTGAATGAAGTATCACGTAACAAAGGTAAATATTTCTAAATCTATTTGATTTAAATAATATTGATGAATCCATGGGAAGGGATTCAGGATTTATAAATTTTAATTTTTCTGCTGCGCGTCCCAGAATTCCCAATAGCCATTACATCATGGAAGCAAACTCTAGTATCACACACATACTAGGGAAGCCTACTTTCTCTTATGGCTCCATTCAAAACCTAAAGAAGCAACTATGATAATTCTTGTTCTTGGCCTCATTTTATCCCTCAATCTATGACTCTTGACTTTATTTAGACTCCTCTGAGCTATCACACAATTATTTTGAAGAGATAAATGCTATTTTTATATCTTTTATTCCTTTCAACTTAGAGTTTTTAATTATTAAATATGATTTTAGGGATTTAATTAGATAATAATTGATTTTATTAGCCATTTTTTGCACTCTATAAATTAAATTACAAAATTATTGATTTAATTGCATAAATTTCTTTAAATAATTTTATAAAGTTTTTCCTACTTAATATTTTGTTTTGTTTTATTTTCTTTTATTTTCTTTTCTTTTCTTGTGCAAATTTTCTTAATTCATTTTTAAGAAACAAAACTTGAGAATGGAAGATAAGGGATTAGCCACGGCTTCAAGCATAAAACTATACATCAGCCCTACATAGCTTGCTTTGTTCAAGTCATTAGGTCCAGCAGCTTCATCCTCACGTGGAAGACACACACATATAACCACATTAACACACCTATGGGTTTGTAAGTCCAGGATAGGAGGATATATATTCACACATCTCTCTTACTTAATCCATATTCACATGTATGACACTTTCACATTCATAACCTTCCACACATCGCTCCAGTTCTCTTCCATCAACATGTAGACACACACACATCCTCTTCATTCATCATTGCACAATGCCATGGGCTCTCCAAATCACTAGCTGACTCCCACGTAACACACTTGCACAATAGTAGCTCACAAGCACAATGCACAGCTTCACATAGATAGAATAGTTAACGAGCTATCCATATTGCCACACTTCTAGCTCACTCTTATATACACATATACAAAGAAACACATAGGCAACATCTCCACGTTGACTCCTTCTATCTTATTCATCCACTCCATGTAGCTCCACACCCATAAACACACGGGCTACCATATGCACACAACTACGTCATTCACTCATTCATGCATGGGAGACATGGGTTCTTCCACATAGCACCAGTCTACACTCTTCACATATTCACACGAAGAAGTAGCCTAAGTAAAAGAAACACATATAATAGCTATAAAAGCACAATGTTCTATTTTAGAGAGGAGTAGGGAGGAAAGAGACTTAAGCTTGGGTCCAGTAGGCATGATACAAACATGAAGCCACAAGTTGCTATATGAACAAGAAGCCATGGGTTCGTGAGCAGAAGAAACACAAAATATAGGAGTAGCAACCACAAGTTCATTCATATATACAAGCACACTTCATGGCTATTTTAAAGGGCTGCATCCATTTACTTCTAGCTAGGGAAAGATATGGAAGAAGCTTACATGGAAAACTAAGGAAAACATGTGGGGTAAAGCAATGCAAGCTCATGAACACAGGAGAGAAGAGCATAAGTAGAATACGTGAATAGTAGAATAAGTGAAGCTTAGGTCTCACGTGGATGGCTATGAGTTGGAGGGTCCAGGATATGAGAGAATTGAAGGAAGAGCTACGCATAAGAGAGCATGTGAAATAGCATGGAGGCAGCATGTGATTTTTAGTGAAGGCTAGGCCAACACGTATCCACAGTCCATCCATGCTTCATCTCATCTCATCATTCATCCAAGAATCCATGAATCAATCCAGACCATTCATACAATTCCATACACATCATCCATTCCACAAATTAAGGGCATCATCTCATTCCATCGTTCAAAAACAATCCATCCACTCTTCATTCATCCTTTTCAGCTGTGGCTTCTCCATCCACTCCTCCTTCATCTCCTTCCACCTCCAAGAAGCTCTAATTCCCCCTTGTGGCTAGCTTGGATGAAGAACTTAGATTGAAACTTTAAACCATGGAGTTTAGCAAGGGGTTTTTGGCTAAGATTTCCTCTCTTTCTAGCACTTTTCTCTTTCTTGTATTATCTTGGTTAAGATTGTATTAGATTGGAAATTTGTGTTGTTTATAATTAATGGCTAGTTAGACACTAATTAAGAGACTATTTGATGATTAATGGATTGAATTAAGTGCTGGATTTTTCACTTCCCTTTGATTTCCCATATATGCAATCAAGGTGTTTGATAAAATGCATGTGTAAAATTGTGTGCTTAATTGTTTGATTTGAGGATTCCTTAGAGTTTGATTGGTTAATTGAACGTCCTAAGGTGAAAATTTAGAGGCTAATTGTTTGATTAATCATTCATTTAAGTATTCAAAGATCTTAATCACAAGAATTAGTAATTTAATAGGAGTTGAAGCCTCAATTAACATCAAATTACTGGTCTCTTGAATCTTGTGTGGTAACTCAAGATCATTTGCCATGAACGTAATTAGGAACTCTTAGACCAGAACATTGGCAATTAAATTAGAATAAGGATAGTGGATATCAAAGGACGAATCCAAAGTTAGTTGTAAGTCCATTAGTTACTTTTTAATTCATATGCTTAGGTAGTACTTAGGATTTTAGTTCATTTTAATTTTAATTAGTTTAATTTAATCAAAACCCCCTTCAACTAGGTAGTTTTTAGGATCCTCTTACACTTAGAAGGCTCAATTAAACAATGAAATCTATTTCCAAGGGAGACGATCTAAGTTGCACCTTATATTGCAAATATTTTCCAATATAGTTTATTTTGACGTTATGCGACACAACCGCTTTGCCTAGCTATATGTTGCTTCTTTATGTTATATTATGGAACCTACACCTCCAACTCTCAATCTATGGCTTCTAAATTTTTTCCAAGGCTTCCTTTGATGTTCCCCCATCATATTTAGTCCCAATCTAAGCTTAAAAAAAATTTAGAACACTCTTTAGGTCCTCCAAGTGGGTTTGGCTAAGACATACACCTTGTTTTGGCCCCATGGAGTTTGTTTTGTTTTCTTGAAGGAAATGACACTTAGGATATTCTTAGAAGGAACCATATTGTACTTTATGTCTAAGAATCCTTAACTTTGCTATCATGAATTCTAATGATTTTCCTTTGGGTTTCATTACATTTACTAGCTTTCCATAGTCTAAAACCTAGGTTCCTCACTTTTACTCCCTCCCACAAGCTCTCTGCTTGGACAAACCAACACACAAGGAGAGCAACAAGAGGAAAGCAAAAGGGGTGTGATCTTTACCTTGTTTCCAAGCTTTTTCACTTGGTATAAGCTCTTCCTTGAAACTCTAATCTTCTCCCTCTGAACCAAACTTAAAACTGCCCCACTTCACACATGAAAACCATAGAAAGAAGCAAAAAGGGAGAAAAACAAGATTGACAAAGGGAGATGTGTGAAATTCCATGGTTATCTTACCTTTTACTTTGCTTCTTCCTTCTTTTTAAGCCCTCCCTCTTGTACATTATTTCTATTGGCTTCTCCTTTGGTTTGGACAAACACAAAGTCAAGTAAATTGTAATACCATAAATTCTAGCTCTTGTTTCTAATTTTACCCTTCGCAATGGCATTTCCAGTTTGACTTCATTTTAGCTCCTTTCTGAGAACCGTCTTTTCCATCATAACAAATAGGTTCCCAATTTAATAAAATGCCTTTGGAATCATTCAATTTGGAGCTAAAACCTTACCGAACGAACCGATCAAAGTTTGGGTCAACCGACATTAGAAAATGTCTACCGGAGGGGATTTAACTGTCCTGGGACTTTCCATGGTTTTTAGGGCCTCTGAGAACCGCGGAGGACTCAAAAATTTCATTTAAAAAGCCCTCCTGTATGTTTTCCAAAAAGTCCACTTATTTATGAAAATGCCACTAGTCTTTCGACAAATTTTTTCGAATCACTCTGACCCCGATTTTTGGACAACTCAAGGCTCAAATCCTCATTTTCTATTATTTAAAATTTTATCCCAATTTTATTTGGCCTTCAATCACTCATCTCAGGGGACTTGCTTTGAAAACTGACTCATTTCAGTATTTTATGAAAAATCAGACATTACATAAATGGGAGAAGAGAGATGGGACGCTATATATGAAGCATATATCTTAAAAATTGTTTCTTAAAAATGCCTTTTATGTCCCTTTATTTGACTAATTCATTTTAGGCTCATTTTAGCTCCTGTTTTAGAATCATCTTTTCCATCAAAAAATTTAGGTCGTTTAATTTATAACATAGTTTTCAAATCATTCAATTTAGATTTAAAACCTTCTCGAACAAAAAGGTTAAAATTTGAGTTAACAGACATTCAAAAACATACACCAGATGGGGTTTGAACTAATCCAAGGGTTCCTATGGCTTTAAGGCCTCTGAGAACCTCGAACAACTCAATTTTTCCATTTAAAAAGCCTCTTATGAGTTTTCCAAAAAGTACTCATATTTACAAAAATGCCATTATGCTTTCGACAATTTTATTGAACTACTCTAGCTCTGGTTTTTGGGCATCTTAGACCTTGAATCCTCATTTTTCAATATTTAAAATTTTATTTTAATTTTATTTGGCCTCAACTCATTCATTTCAAGGAACTTGCTTTTAAAATTGACTCGTTTAAGTGTTTTTTAAAAAAATTGGATGTTACACATTCAATCCTAAGGACTTTTGGCTCATCCTTACCTTTGTTAAGAGGCTTTTGGCATCACCATACCCATTCAAGCCCAAAATACATTCATAAACTTATTTCAAGATGTATAATGGTACTATAACAAGTAAGCAATAACTAGAAACATATTTCATAGTTCAAACATACACACAAGCACTCAAAGACAAATAAACATCCAAGGCATGCATGTGAGAAAGGTTAGAGAGCTACCTTAAAGCAAGAACATTACACTTTTACTTTGAACTTATCTTTCCCTTTTTGGCCAAGCTTATGGAATAAGGTGGCACTTGATTCTCTTAGCCTAAACACATCAAATGAGGCATATTTAAATCATTGGAATAAGCTCTAGCTTCTCACAAGCTCGATGTTATGCTACTTTCTCATATAGCTTCATTATGGTTCCATATAAGACATAATGAAGCAACTCTTGGAATTCATAATTTTGGCTCTATTTTCTCCTTCAATCTAAGTCTCTTGATTCCATTTAGACTGTCATCACAACTTCATTTTAAGGAGCCTAGCTATAAGTTGCTTCTTTATGTCTCATTATGGAGCCTACACCTCCATCTCATAAAACAAGACTTCTAAATTTTTTTCAAGGCTTCCTTTGATATTCATCTATCATATCTAGTCTTATTCTAACCTTAGAATAATTTAAAACACCCTCTAGGTGGCTAGACCTCTCTTGGCTGAGACACTAGCATCTTTAGTGCACTCATGGAGTTTGTTTTATTCTCTTTAAGGAATTGCCACATGGGAGACTTCTTAGGTGTCTTGAGAACTCATTCATACTCTTAAATAACTTAAATTATCATTAGAAAGTCTCCAACCTATCAAAGTACAACAAAATCCCTAACTTTGCTAACTTGTTTTCTAATGCATCTTGATTGGATTTCTTTGCATATTATTGAACCTCACACTCCAAAACCTATGATTCTTCATTTGTTGGTTCAAAAATTATCTCTTCTTGGATGGCCTATGGGTTGGCCGAAAATCACATGGAGGAAGAGTAAGAAAAGAAGCATGGAAGGCTAAGAAATTTACCTTGTTTCAAGACTTTTTCAAGAGTTCCTTCTGTTGCTTCAAGCTTCTCCTTAAAATGCTAAGCTCTATCCTCTAGACCAGTCCTAAAATAGCTCCATATGAGTCATGAAAACCATAGGAAGGAAGAGGAGAAGGAGAGGAATAACATTTGTGAAGGAAGAAGCATGAAACACTAGACATTTTCTTACCTTTTAGCAAATTTTTCCGTTCTCCTTTGCTCCCTTCCTGGACGCCTCTTAAAGCTAGTCTCTCCTCTAGTTTTAGGTAGAACATATGTTGGTTAAGGGCTGGAGTAAGTGGGGAACATGATTTAAGAAGCATAAAAGTAAAGTTAACACACTTTTTCACTTTTCATTTTAGTCCCTAAACCATGTTTTCTCTGTTTGGCCTCATTTCAACTCCTTTTTGAAAATCATCTTTCCCTTCATAAAATTTAGGTTCTAACTTATTAAATGCCTTTGATTTCACCTAAATTGGATTTGAAACCACTCTAAACTGTTCGGTTAAAGTTTTGATTAACCCTTTGTCAAAATCGCTCACCGAAGGAGTTTTAACTGTTCTAGGGGTTCTCATGGTTTTTAGGTCCTTTGGAAATCCTAGAAAGCTCAAAATTTTTATTTAAAAAGCCTTTTTGTGAGTTTTCCAAAATTTTCAAAAATTACAATAATGACCCCACTTGTTTTCGCAAATTTTCTTAACTTCTTTGGCTTAGGTTTCTGGGCACCTTAGGCCTTGGATCCTCATTTTTCATTATTTAAATTTTTTTCTAATTTTATTTAGCCTTAAATATTTCTATTTAGGAGACTTTCTTTTATATTTAGTGAGTTTTGTATGTTTACAAAAAAATCGGATGTTACACTAAATAAGGTCATCAAGAATGCCTATTTATGGTATTTGTGGTTCTCCTTATATGAACTCTTTGGGATAAGGACCTAGAGAGGTATAAAAGATTGTTCTGGCATGGATGGAATAATGGTTTAAATCATATAAAAACATTTTCAAGTTTTTAAGGATTTGTGCCTCATGAAAACAAAAATCCATAAAAGTATTCCATTGATACATGCCATTTTGAGTAAATAAGTGTCTAGCTAGATTAATCTAATAAGGCCTGTAAAGGATGAAAATGGATGCAATTGTTTGTCTTTCTATAAGGGTTTCCTATAGGTGATATTGAAGAATAATTCTTCTTAGCTCCATTTGCCATCATTTAAGAGGGGAAAATCATTCAAAAAGTGTTCAAAGTTTAAGAATTGGTTCCTTTCATAACAATGATAAATGTAAATTGCTAATGGTAGAAATTCAATTACAATAATTTAGGCTTTAAAGGTACAATAAGGGTTTCTATATGCCATCATTGCAACAATAAGGCTTTCTATATGCCATCATTGCAACACCATCCCAATTGATCGATTGAGTGTTAGGCCAAGGATTACCTTTTAAAATTTTTATTAGCATTCGTTGTTAAAGAAAAAATTAAAATAGTTTTAGTTTCAATTCTTTTTCTTAGAAACATTTAAGCAAATCCCATATATTGTTCATGGCCATTTCAATAGTCTTATTCATTGGTTTCTCTGATGGAATCTTCCCCTACAAACTTTTGTAATAATCATGGAGACCATAATGAATACTAGTACCATTAAATAATTGAAAAACATTTTTTTAATAAAAAGTCAAAACATTTTAACCAATAAACATTACATCACCTTGAAATAAGTTCAAAAGCTTAGCTCTTAAACTACCTAAAATGCAAAAGCATTTAACAAAAGGAAACTGAGAAAGAAAAGTGTAACACCATATTTAACTAGGCTATCTCTATTATTCCAAGCACATTTCCTTGGTCTAGCATCCTTTCTCAAGAAAAATGCAATAAAAATAATGGCTTATTTTGTGTTATGTCGAGAATAAATTTTTCATTTCATGTGTCATGGATCATATGAATTCATCCATCTCATTCTCCTATTTAAATACACAAATACAACTCAAAATCATCTCAAGATGTGGCCAAAAACTCAAGCTCATGGAACATATATATATAAATTACATGTGTAGCCTTGGGTTAGTATGCCAACTTTCTATCATGAATTTTGGAAAATCATAACTAATTCTAAAAAAATAGAAATCAAACACACTATACCATTCTAGAAAGCTACATATATTTACTTTATGTTAAAAATAAGTCCAGACCACAACAGGGACGTCTAGCCACTGGAAATTGATGGAACAGTAACCAAACTCACCTAGCACTACTGATACTGTCACAGAACTTTAAAAATTCATGTCTCCCTGCTCAGACATCCAATTGGAGTGATCTCAGTGGCCATAGAAATATTATCATGTATAGTTTATTCTTGTAAATTTCATGAACATTAAACACCATTTGACCCTTGAATGACACAAGAGAAGAAACTAACCTTATGAACAGTAACTATACCAAAATAGCTTAAATTTGGCAACTTTGAAAATTCATAATTAATTCCACAGAGATCCAAATTATCTAGTATTTAGCTTCCTAAAAAGCTCGAGATGAAATCTATATGTGTGCCAAATTTCATGAGGAAATTCGCTCATTTGATTAAATTGTACTATAAGGTTGCAAAATGGCTCTTTTATGCTTCTTAAAGGGTCTCAAGAGGGTCAAATTTGCTTCCAAGGCTTTTATCACTTGAGCACGTGGGAAAGCACCAAAATGGTCTATTAAACATGTCTTAAAGGTGCACAAACTCAGATTTCACAAACTCACACTCTCACTCTCACTCCAAGGTATACACCAGAATACATAAGCTATATCTTGTCATTCAATGTCAAGAACTTGCTACAACATTCACATGGCATCAATTCTCATATATATATCAAGTATATATATAATTACATATGTTCAAATGATTATACAACATATTTATCATAAGGTTACATCATATGCCATCAAAATGGTTACAAATGGACAAAATCACACACTTTCTTATTAATCTCTCTTCTTCAAGCTTGGTGGCTCCCATTTCTTGGTTCACTTGGTCCACCTAGACATGTTAGGCAATGGGGAGGAAGGAATGAGATTCTAGGAATCCCAATAGCTCTTCTCCCTTTCAACCATACATAAAGAATACAAATCTAAGTCTAAAAATACATGCATGGATATCATGGAGTGCATGATTGTTCATGGAACTTTTCTTACATTTAAGAAGTCATATAAAGCATACATAGGTTTGCCAAGAAGATGGTTTAGCCTCACCCACTTCTCTTAGGGAATTTTGAACTTACCTCATCCATTTTCTTAAGGGGTTTTTGACTAAGCCTCACTCTTCAGAGACTTTTAGCTTTGTCTCACCCATTCTTGGGGACTTTTGGCTCATCCTTACCATAACTAAGGGACTTTTGGCTTCACTACACTCAAATAAACCAAAACATGTTCATAAAGAATCATTTAAGTGCATATCATAACATCATAGTACTATAGCATATAGATACATGCTAAAACATCTTTTGCTTAAAATATACACACACACACATTCAAAGACGAGATAAACATCCACTTATGCATGAGAGAAAGAAGAGAGAGTTACCTTGGTTACAAATACACACTTTTTCCTTTCAAGAATGCTTCCTTTCCCTCGACCACACACTCACAAGGATGTGAGAATTGGTTTCTTTGGTCTAGACATATAATATGGAAGCTAATTACACTCTTGGAACAATTTCTAAAGCCACACATTCATTTCAAAAGCCAGATGGTTCCTATGGCTCATTTATGGCTCCACAATGCACCTAATGAAGCAACATCCTTAAATCATGATCTTAGCTCCATTCTTTCCATCCATTTATGACTTTTGACTCATTTTAAACCTCTTGAAGCCATCACACAATTAATTTAAGGAGCCTAGCTAGGTGTTGCTTCTTTAAGTCATAATATAGAACCTATGATACCATCTATCATGCCATAGTATTCTAGTGCCATATTTCTCAATTCAAGATGGCTTACACACATTCTTAAGGAAGAATGCAACAAAAATATATGAAAATAATGAATTTATTTGCATTACGTCAGAGATTAAATTTTTATTTCTCATCATATAGACCCCGTGAGTTTCCCAACATCATTCTCTAATTATTTATCACTTATACAAATCATGTGTAATGTCCGATTTTCGTTAAACGACGGAAACGGTCTCATTTTCAAAGCAAGTCCCCTTAAATGAATTAGTTAAGGTTCTAAAAAACTTGAGTAACATGCTAGACTCTTAAAAATGAGAATCCTAGCCTCAAACGGAAGGAAAAATAGAGCTAGAATGAAGAAACAAATTTTGACAGAAAACCTACGAAACGTAATGACATTTTCATAATTTTGAGCAAATTTTGGAATTCACACAAGAGGGCTTTTTAAATAAAATTTTTGAGTTCTCCAAAGTTCTCAAAGGCTATGAAAACCATGGAAAGCCCCAGGACAGTTAAATCCCCTCCGGTATATGTTTTCCAACGTTGATATGCCCGAACTTTGACGGATTCATTCAGGAAGGTTTTAGCTCTAATTTGAGTGATTCCAAAGGCATTTTATTAAATTAGGAACCTAAATTTTATAGTTAAAAATATGGTTCTAAAAAAGGAGCAAAAACAAAGGAGAAAAAAATATAAAGAACGAAGGGCAAAATTAGAATTTTTGAAAAAGCCATTTCTTCCTACATATAAATAGGTAGCGCCTCACACTCTCCCTCATTTAGCTTCAGATTATTCTACCCCAAATCAGAAGAAAAAGCCTAGGAGAGCGGCGCACCAAGGGGAGAGAAGAAGGAGAAGAAAATTGAAGCTTAAGGTATGGAAATTTGCTTGTTTTTCATGCTTTCTCTTAGCCAATCTCTTATCCTCTTTTTCCCTCTTCTTCTCTATGATTTTTCTGAAGTTTTGAGGGCTGTTTTGATGGAATAATAGAGGGGAAATTTTGAAAATCAAGTGAGGAGGCCAAGGAAAGCAAGGAACAAGAAAGGAAGTTCAAGGAAAATAAGGTATCATGCAATCCCTCCATTTAATCTTCCTCCTCCCTTCTCTTATGCATATTTCGACCCATATGTGGTCAACCTGAGGGAGTGAAATTTTCAACCAAACCAAGGGTGAATCTTAGGTATTTGAGGGAGAAGAACAAGAATATGCAAAGGAAACAACAAACTAACCATTAGATTTCAAGATGTAAATTCTAGGGTTTTGTGTGCACCTTTAAAAATCTGACTTTGTATGATAATTTTTAGGCCTAATTAAGAGTTTAAATGAGCTCCTAAGATTCCTAAGATACTCCCCATATGCTTCCTCCTTCAAGAAAACCAAGCAAAATCCATGGAGGCCAATAAGTTCCATAGTCTCAGCCAAGCATGGATAGGATAGCTAGGGAGAGTTTTAAATTTTTCTAAGGCCATTCTTGACTCATATATGATGAATGAAAATGAGGGGAGGCCTTGGAAAAATTTTAAAACTCATAGAAAGTGATTTGGTGCTTTAGGTTCCATATTATGACCTAAAGGAGTAACATGTAATTAGGCTCTTTGTTTTAATTGTGTGATGACTTCAAGAGGCTTAAAAGAAGTCAAGAGTCATATTTGAAAGGAAAGAATGGAGTCTAGAAATTATTTCAGGGGTGTTGCTTCATTAGGTGCATTTATAGACTATAATGGGGTTTATAGAACAACGTAATGTCTAAGCAAGTTGTGTGACCCTAGAAATTGTTTCATGGACCTAATTTGTAAAGTCCCACATCGACTGGAAGGGGCCTGTGGCTAGCCCATATAAGTGGGGGCAAAGCTTCCCCTACCAAATGCGCATTTTCCCGTAAGTTAAGTGGGCAAGCGACAAAACCCACTGAACTGGGAAGGCTAGGTCGAAGACCCTCGAACCGAGAAGGACGGGACAATACGTCTGGTCACTCTGTGTGTGGTTGGTATCAGAGCTGGTCGTTCGCATGTGCGACCCGAGGATGGGTTGGCCCCAAAAGGGGGGTGGATTGTAAAGTCCCACATCGGATGGTTTGGTCTTGGGAACGGCCCATATAAGTAGGAGTAGTACTCTCCCTACCAAGGCGCGCTTTTCCTAGGAACTGGTTAAATGTCCTACCCAGGAAAGGACAAACCCCTGAGATGTAGGTGGGACAATACCTTGGTGGCTCTGTATGTGTGTTGGTATCAGAGCAATCCTAGCTCATGTGCTACCCGAGGACAAGTCGACCCCAAAAGGGGGGTGAATTGTAAAATCCCACATCGGCTGGAAGGGGCCTATGGCTAGCCCATATAAGTGGGGGCAAAGCTTCCCCCACCAGACGCGCGTTTTCCCGTGAGTTAAGCGGGCAAGCGACAAAACCCATTGAACCGGGATGGCTAGGTCAAAGACCTTCGAACCAGGAAGGACGGGACAATACGTCTGGTGGCTCTATGTGTGGTTAGTATCAGAGCTGGCCGTTCGCATGTGTGACTCGAGGACGGGTCGGTCCCAAAAAGGGGGTGGATTGTAAAGTCCCACCAGACATATTGTCCCGTCCGTCAAAAACAGATGTAGTAGTAAATAAAGAAATTGGGATCATAAAAGCAGAAACTCCTCAAAGGAGTTGTAATCCCAATAAGTAACTAAGATGCGAGGCCTATGATAGAAAGAAATACAAATTATAATTATGGATGAGTTAGTGAGAAAGAATGTAGAGATAAATAGTAGACGAAATATGTAAATAAGTAGACAGATAAAAACCTCTGATGGCTCTAATGATTAGAAAAGATGATGAGATGTTATGAGAAGCCATTCAGAGAGGATACAGGAGACGTGATATGAAATAAGTTACCTCCTGAGATATGTAAATGAGTCCACTGATAGAACGTTAATCCTGCGATTGGGTTAACATTAACCCGACATGATTAGTAAGCTCTCCCAAGATAGGCCTCTAGAGTAAGCAATTTCTTTCCCTTATGAGAAAGAACTAGCTAGTATTTTATAGTAGTAGAGCCTTTACCAAGAGCTAGTAACAAAAGTTACCTGCTGAAAGAAAATTCGAAAGAATGAAATCACTAAGAAAGCATCTAGAGCTAGGAAGAAGGGAAAGAAAAGAACAGTCAACTAGACTAAAAGAGTAAGAGAAAGTGTACCGCTAAATTTCAAGGATGAAATTTATTTAAGGGGGGAGGAATGTAACATCCTGCCTTTCCGTAAACGTGAGAAACACAATGTTCGATTTTTCCGTAAATGGTAGAAATGGGCCAAATACAAAAGGAAGTCCCTAAAATAGAAGGAATTGGGGCCAACTAAAATTATAATAAAATTTTAAATATTAGAAAATGAGGAGTTGAGTCTTGAGTTGCCTAGAAATCAAGGCCAGAGTGATTCAAAAATTTGCCAAAAGGCCAATGGCATTTTCATAAATATGGGCACTTTTTGGAAAACACACAGGAGGGCTTTTTAAATGAAATTTTTGAGTTCTTCGAGGTTCTCAGAGGCTCTAAAAACCATGGAAAGCCCTGAGATAGCTAAAGCCCCTCCGGTGGACGTTTTCCAACGTCGGTGTGCCCAAACTTTGACGGATTCGTTCGGAAAGGTTTTAGCTCCGATTTGAGTGATTCCAAAGCCACTTTTCTTGATTAGTGACGGGCTCGTCGTGCAACCCTCAAAATAAAACTAGGTTGGATAGTAAATGCAATATAGGGCACAACCTAGGTCATCTCCCTTGGAATTGGAATTCAATGTTCAATTAGGTTCTTTAAGTGTTCTAAGATCCTAGAACTATCTAGTTTGGGGGGTTTGGTTGAATTAAACTATCCTAAACTGAATTGAAACAAATTTCCTAATGTCTACCTAATTAGATAAATTGTGGGTAGAGAATGGTCTTGTGACTAGCTTAGGAGTCGTCTCTTGGTATCCACTATCCTTATCCTATTCCAATTGTAATTAATTCTGGCCTAAGAGTTCCTAATTATGTTCATTAGCAAATGATCTTGAATAACCATTCAAGATTCAAGAGATTAATAATCTAATGTTGAATTGAGACCTCAATCCCGCATTAAACCGTTAACTCTTGTCCTTAAGATCAATGAACATCCAACTTGATTGATTAACTAATTAATTATCTTCTGATTTATCATCCAAAAATGTTTAATTAACCAACTAAACACCAAGGAGTTCTCAAATAGACATTTAAACACATAACCTTACTCATGCAATTCATCGAACACCTTCGTGGCATACATGAGAGATTAGAGAGAATAATGAAAAACCAGATTCAATCCAACTAATTAATCAACAAAAAGGGTTTCCTAATCAGTGTCTAACCAGCCACTAATTAATTACACAATTTCCTAATCAAACATAACTCAACCGAGATTATACAAGAAAAAGCAAAAGTGTAGGAAAAATAAGAAAATCTTAGCCAGAATTCTACATTCTTCCAAGGATTCAAGCTTCTACTCAAGAGCTTCCTCCCTTGCTAGCCTCAAGGATGAATTAGATCTTCATGTTGGTGTGGAGATGGAGAGATGGATGAATGGATGCGTGGGTGTATGGAGGCGTAGGAGGCGAGGGTATGATCAGGCGTGAAGACGTGAATGAATGATGGATGCGTGGGTGTTTTAAAAGGCAAATGACCGAGGGAATAAGGATTAATGAGGCGTAGGGATCTGGAGTCGTGTGATGAATGGAGACGTCTGGGTGTGTATTTCTGCTCCCTTTCACGTGCTATTCATTAATCAATTCACGTGCTCAGCTTTTGTTCCATTTGCCTGAAGCTATTATGCATGAGATGGGCCCCACTTTATTATTCAGCTCATTCACCCACGTTACTGCTTTCCAGACGTAACTTCTGCAGCTTCTTCGTGGCTTTGGTTCTGCATGACTTGTGGCTTTCTTCCTCAGCCAAACGTTAAAGTCGTAGCTTCAGCTCTGTTCAGCAGCTTCATTCCTTCTCAAACCAGACTTGCACCGTGGCTCTGCATGTGTTTTAAGTGTATAAACGTGGGACCCACTGTGAATATAATAACCCACATTTTGCTGCAGCGTTTCTTCGTTCGTTGCTGTCCAGATTTTCTCTTCATGCAGCTGCTCTTTGTTGCTCTGTAGCTGCTGTACAGACTTCAACTCATTGCCTTTCATTCTTAGCTTCAGCTGCCTCTTCGTTGCCTCTCTTTGTTCTGCCCAGCTCGTCACTTTCACCACGTGTTTGTTCTGTTCTGCATGAAAGCTCCTTCTCTCATCTCTCTTCCTTATCCAGCGCTGAAGCTTCTCGCGTTTCTCGTTCTCTCCCTTGTTCTGCCTTTTGCTTCGTGCATGTTTAGCTACTGCCCCCATGTGATTTTCTTCCTCTTTTCTTTTCGTGTTTCTGCTTCGCTGTTTTCGTGCTTCTTCCTCAAACCAGAAACCACAGCTTCTCTCGCCTTCTCCTTCAACGTCAGCTCCTTGCTCTTCTTTAAACAGCGTCTTCCATGGTTCTGTTGCCAGCCATGCAAACCCATGCTTCATACTTCTTTATTCTTTGTTCGCGTTGGCCTTGGCTTCCCTTTCCAGCTATTGTTGCTTCGTCTAGCTTAATCTGAACCCATGGCTTCTTCTCTCCAACACCATTTGTTTTTGCATGGTATGAAGCTCGTTGTTTCTTCTCAAAGAACCAGAACCATTAGCTTCTTCATTTATTCTGTGTTGCTCCTGAACCTCCTCTGTTTATTCATTCCATCTTCATGCTGCCTTGAGCAAAGACATGTGCTTCCTGGTCCTTCTTTGATATATTCATCCAAGGATCCATGCATGATCACTTCAACTCCATTCCTTCTTTTCCATTGCCCAAAATCTGCATAAAAACAAAGGAGAAAAATCACAAAATTTCATTTAAAATGATTTATGCATTTAAAATCAATTATTTTGCCAATTAATTCATAAAGTGTAGAGAATGGCTACTAAAATGAAATTCTATCTAATTGAACCCCTAAAGTCATATTTGGACACTAAAATACTTAAGTTAGGAGAATAAAATAGATAGAAATACATGTTTATCAATTGGGAACCTAATTTTTATAATGGAAAAGATGGTTCTCAAAAAAGAGCTAAAACAAAGGAGAAACGAAAATGTAAAGTATGAAAGGTAAAATGGGAATTTTTGAAAAGTGTAACTTATTCCCACCTAGATATATGATGCACCCTTCTCCTCCCTTCATTATGCACGACCATCTTCTGCCTAAAACTAGAAGAAAATCCTAGGGGATGAGGCTCACAAGAAGGGGAAGAAAAGGAGGAGAAATCAAAGGCTTAAGGTATGGAAATTAGTAGTTTTTCATGCTCTTTCTCTTCCAAACCTCTTCTCCTCCATTCTCCTTTGTTTCCTATGATTATAATGAAGTTTATAAATCTGTTTTAAGAGAGAAATTGAGGGGAAAGTTCGGATTTGAAGAGAGGAGCTCAAAGAACACAAGATTCAAGTGAGAAAAAGCAAGAAAACAAGGTAATTTCTCTTCCTATGGTTGTCATTTTTGGTCCCCTTCTCCACCATTTCGCCCCACTTGAGAAAACCCTAGGAGGAGATGATTTTTAGGCAGAACCAAGCATGAATCTAAGGAAAAAGGGTGTGGAGATTAAGAATATGCAAAGGGAATTAACAAAAAACTATTAGATTTCAAGATGTAAGTTCTAGGGTTTCAATTGTACCTTGTAAAATCTGACTTTGTATGATGATTCTAGGCCTAAGTAAGAGTTTAAATGAGCTCCCAAGATCCCTAAGAGGCTCCCTATATGCTTCTTCCCTTGAGAAAACAAAGAAAGCTCCATGGAACCCAATATACTTCATAGCCTCGGCCTAGATGGGTTCTCCTAGCTAGGGAGAGTTTTAAATTTTTCTAAGGCTATTATTGAGCCATATTTGATGAATGAAAGTGAGGGGAGGCCTTGGAAAAAATTTAGAACTCATAGAAAGTGATTTGGTGTCTTAGGTTTCATATTATGACCTAAAGAAGCAACATGGTGCTAGGCCTTTTGTTTTAATGGTGTGATGACTCCAAGAGGGTTAAAAGGAGTCAAGAATTATATTTGAATGAAAAGAATGAGGCCTAGAAGTGATTTGAGAGGTGTTGCTTCATTAGGTGCCAATATGGACCATAATGGGGTTTATAGAGCAATCTAGTACTTAAGCAAGTTGTATGGTCTTAGAGATTGTTTCATGAACCTAATTGGCTCCCATATATTGTATTTAGGCCAAGAAAAACCATCTCCACTAATTTGTGGGTGTGTGGCCGAAAGAGGAGGCTTGAATCCTAAAGGAAAAGTGTGTGTTTGTATACAAGGTAGCTCTCTCCACCTTCTTTTATGCATGGATGTGTGTTTATCTTGTTTTAGAATGGCTGTATGTGTTTTCAAGCTTTGAAAAGTATGCTAGCATGCCTTTATATACCATGATGCTTGATGCCATGTTATGTTTTCAAGTGAGCACATGATGTTTGTATGAGTTTGCTTGAGTGTGGAGAGGCCAAGAACTCTTCCCTTGGGTGAGGATGAGCCAAGAACCCTTGAGCTTGGTTGAGACAAAGTAAAGAGTCTCCCAAAAGCAAAGTGGGCTCCCAAGAGTATGGTTGAGTCTAAAGTGCTCAAAGAATGGGTGAGGCAAGTCCAAAATCCATGAGGAGAAGTGTGAAGCCAATCTAAACACTTAGTGAGCTCTTGAATGTCTTGTATGATTGATTCACATGCCAAGGTTGCCTTTAAAATATCTATGATTTCTATTTTCTCCATACATGCATTTAAAAGGCTTGCTTTGCACATATTATGTATGATTGAATGGGAGATGAGCTATTGGGATTCTCTGAATCGCATCCCCTCCTCTCCAATGATCTAACATGCTAGGTGAACTAAGTGGATATGCTAATGGGAGCCAACAACCCTAAAGGAAAGAGATTGACAAACTTATGCCTTGATTTTAACCATTTTGGAACTATAATGATGGTTTATCATGTATATGATGTTGTATATGTACTATGAACGTTGAGACATATGTAAAGATACTATTATGTGATGTTTAGATGTATGGAAATGATATATGACCACTAGCACATGTTTTGAGTATATAATGTCATAGTATGCAAGTTTAAAGTTTGATGAATATGTGTATAAATGTGGGTTGAATAGCCAAAATGAGATGCATGAGGTTTGGGACTGTTTGGGCAGCTCACACAAGTCTCAAATGTACTTTTAGATTTTCCCAAAAGGTGCCAATACCAAGGGAAGACCATTTAGCAAATTTGGTACCTCATATGGAGCCACATTTGACCATAATGGAACCCTATGTCACTTTTTGGCCAAATGAGCTAGTCTTGATCTAAAGTTTGGCATGCAATTTGATCTCATTGATAGCTTTCTGGGAAGCTAAAGATCATAATTTTTGGAGGTCTACAGAATATTTGGTGATTTTTTGAAATTGGCAAATTTTATGGATTTGGTCTGTTGCACTATTCATTTGGTCCAAAATTGTTTTCTGTCACATGAGACCCAAATGATGTCCAATTGCCACAAAATTTTATACACAGAAACTAGGAAATCACAATGACTCAGCCAACTAGAACCACCTCATTTGGATGTCTAGAGAGGGAGATATGAATTTTTGAAGTTTTTGTCCAGTATCAGTGAAATTGCCCGACCAAAAGTACTGTTCTATTGAATTTCAGAGTCTGGCTTGATGAACTGATCTGAAGATATTTTTTCTCTCTAGTTAACATTCACAGCTTTCCATAGTAGTATCATTTTCATAGATTGGATTTTTTTGGAATTAGTTGGACATTTTAAAATTTTTCTGCAGAATTCTATGACAGTTCCAAATTTCAGTCGGACCTCTATAGCTTTTTGGATGTCAAACGTCTTGGGTGATAAATATTGTGACCTGGACATATTTTTAGTGTGAAGTAGACATTCCAAGCTTTCCATAATGACCAAGATTGCATAGTTTTGATTTTTCTGAATTTAGTTATGAGTTTCCAAAATTTACCCAGAAAAAGGACCAATTCTGGCCGAGAATGATCTTTAAGTTTCCTTGCCCCATTTCAGTTTCCATGGGTTGTAAGCATGTTTTTGTGATGCGAATGAGTTGTAATGATGAAATTAAATATGAGAAAGTATAGTATGAGCTCACACGGTCCACGTGACACTAAATGGAATTTTGAGACCCAGTGCAATGCTAAAATGAGCATTATTTCTTTACCTTTTTCATGCAAAACTCACATGATTCATGATATTAAGTTATGTAAAGGCACTTGATGAGTTAGAATGAGCTAGAATTCATGATTGTAAAGTCCCACATCGGCTGGAAGGGGCCTATGGCTAGCCCATATAAGTGGGGGAGAAGCCCTCCCCACTAAGGCGCACTTTTCCTACGAGAAAGGATAAACCCCAACGAACGGGGAAGGCAGGGTCAAAGACCTACGAACCAGGAAGGAAGGGACAATACCTTGGTGGCTCTGTGTGGTGTTGGTATCAGAGCTGGCCGTTCACATGTGCGACCCGAGGATGGGTCAGCCCCAAAAGGGGGGTGGATTGTAAAGTCCCACATCGATAGCCCATATAAGTGGGGGCAAAGCTTCCCCCACCAGACGCGCATTTTCCCATGAGTTAAGCAGGCAAGCGATAAAACCCACTGAACTAGGAAGGCTGGGTCGAAGACCCTCGAACAGGGAAGGACGAGACAATACGTCTGGTGGCTCTGTGTGTGGTTGGTATCAGAGCTGGCCGTTCGCATGTGCGACCCGAGGACAGGTCGGCCCCAAAAGAGGGGTGGATTGTAAAGTCCCACATTGGATGGTGTGGTCCTGGGAACGGCCCATATAAGTGGGAGTAGTACTCTCCCCACCAAGGCACGCTTTTCTTGGGAACTGGTTAAATGTCCTGCCCAGGAAAGGACAAACCCCTGAGATGTAGGTGGGACAATACCTTGGTGGCTCTGTATGTTTGTGTACCACACACAGAGCCACCAGACGTATTGTCCCATCCTTCCCGGTTCAAGGGTCTTCGACCCAGCCTTCCCAGTTCAGTGGGTTTTGTCGCTTGCCCACTTAACTCATAGGAAAACGCGCGTCTGGTGGGGGAAGCTTTACCCCCACTTATATGGGCCATTCCCAAGACCAAACCATCTGATGTGGGATTTTACATTCCACCCCCTGTTAGGGCCGACCCATCCTCGGGTCGCACATGCAAATGGCCAGCTCTGATACCAACACACATATAGAGCCACCAAGGTATTGTCCCACCTACATCTCAGGGGTTTGTCCTTTCCTGGGCAGGACATTTAACCAGTTCCCAGGAAAAGCACGCCTTGGTGGGGAGGGCTTCTCCCCCACTTATTTGGGCTAGCCACAGGCCCCTTCTAGCCAATGTGGGACTTTACAATACACACATACAGAGCCACCAAGGTATTGTCCCACCTACATCTCAGGGGTTTGTCCTTTCCTGGGCAGGACATTTAACCAGTTCCCAGGAAAAGCGCGCTTTGGTGGGGAGAGTACTACTCCCACTTATATGGGCCGTTCCTAGGACCAAACCATCTGATGTGGGACTTTACAATCCACCCCCCTTTTGAGGCTGACCCGTTCTCGGGTAGCACATGCGAACAGCCAACTTTGATACCAACCACACACAGAGCCACCAGACGTATTGTCCCGTCCTTCCCGGTTCGAGGGTCTTCGACCCAGCCTTCTTGGTTCAGTGGGTTTTGTCACTTGCCCTCTTAACTCACGGGAAAACACGCATCTGGTGGGGGAAGCTTTGCCCCCACTTATATGGGCTAGCCACAGGCCCCTTCCAGTAGATGTAGGACTTTAGGGCCGACCCATCCTTGGGTCACACATGGGCCAGGATTGCTCTGATACCAACACACACACACATACAGAGCCACCAAGGTATTGTCCCACCTACATCTCAGGGGTTTGTCCTTTCCTGGGCAGGACATTTAACCAGTTCCCAGGAAAAGCGCGCCTTGGTGGGGAGGGCTTCTCTTAGAATGTGCGCTTTTCCTGTTCCCAAGAGTATAGTTGAGTCTAAGAATCTCTTAAGGAATGGGTGAGGCATGTCCAAAATCCATGAAGAAAAGGGTGAGGCTAATCCATCTACTTGGCAAGCTCTTGAATGTTTTGTATGACTCATTCACATGCCAAACTTGCTTCTTGAATATTCATGACTTCCATTTTATCCATACATGTATTTTCAAGACTTGCTTTGCATATGTTATGTGTGATTAAATGGGAGATGAGCTATTGAGATTTTTTGAATCTCATTCCCTCCTTTCCAATGATCTAATATGCTAGGTGGACTAAGTGGACAAGGAAATAGAAGCCATCCACCTTGAAGGAAAGAGTTTGACAACAAAATGCCAAGTTTTTGGTTCTTTAAGGCCATAATTATGTTAAATGATGTAATCCAATGATGCATATGATCTATGAACTCTTGGACATGTGTAATTATGACAACATGTGATGTAAAAATGGAAGAATGTATTATGTAATCACTAGAATGTAATTTGAGTATGTTATAACATTATAGTTTCATGAATGGCTTTATGGAAATATGCATAAGTGTGGATGAGATGGCCAAAATGAGAGGCATGGAGTTTGGGACCATTTGGACAGCTTACAAAAGTCTTAATCATGCTTTTAGACTTGCCTAAAAGGTGCCAAACCCTAGGAAAAGCCATGTGGTTACTTTGGTACCTTATATGGAGCTAAAATTGACTTTAATGGAACCCTATATCACTTTTTAGCCAAATGAGCTCTTCTTAATTTGAACTTTGGTATGAAATTAGATCTTATTGAGAGATTTTTGGGTAGCTAAAGAAAATAATTTTTGGAGGTCTACAGAATATTTGATGAATTTTCAAAATTGGCAAATTTTCTAGTTTTGGTCTGCTCTACTATTCATTTGGTCCAAAAATGAAATCTGTCACACAAGGCCCAAATGATGTCCAATTATCATGAAATTCTATACAAAGAAACTAGACATTCACAGTGACTCATACCAACTGAAAGCACCTCATTTGAAGGTCTAGAGAGGGTGATATGAATTTTTAAATATTCTATCCAGTATTAGGACCCTTACCCGACCACAGCTACTATTCTATTGAATTCCGAGGTTTGGGTTGCCTAAGCTAGTCTAGAGCTATTTTTTCCTTCTATCTAACATTCATAGCTTTCCATCTTGGTATTTTTTGCATGGATTGTATTTTTTTGAAATTAATTTGATATTTTCAAAATTTGCTGTAAAAATCTATGGCAGTATCAGTGATAGTTTGACTTCTGGATCTTTTTAGATGTCAAACATCCTTCGTGGTGAGTGTTATAGTTTGGACATATTTTTAATATGAAGTAGACATCAATATCTTTCTAGAATGACTAAGAATGCATAGTTTTGATTTTTCTAGAATTAGTTATGAAATTCCAAAGTTTGGTCAGAAAAGGGGTCAATTCTTGCCGAAATTTAATAGGCATATTTTAAGCTCCCCTTCATGATTCTTGAGATGTAGACCAAATTTTTATGATGCAAATGAGTTGTATTGATGTAATAAAATATGAGAATATATGGTATGAGCTCACACAGTCCATGTGACACCGAATGAAAATTTTAAATATGATGCAATGCAAAGAAATTTATTATTTTTATTCCCTTTTTCATGCACCTTCATGGAATTTAATGATGTGAAGCATATGAGTATCATGAAATAAGCTAGAAATTATAGTGTTACATTATGCACAGCTCAAAACATCACATAATCCATGGTTTCAAGCTCAAAACTCCAAATTTTCCATTCATTCTTCTCAAAGAGCAAGTGGTAGATTTCAGTGGAAATTTTGAAAAATCACAACTAGATCTAAAAAAATTGAAATCAAGCAAATCATAGCTTTCTGGAAAACTCTAGATGTTAACATCAAAATAAAAATAATTCCCAATCACAAAAATCTTATCTAAGTAATATTTGACAATGAAAAAGGGATGAAGGTCAGACTACCTAGAATACTAATACAACTTACTGATACAAACTTTGGAAATTTATAATTAATTCCAAAAAACTCCAATTCATGTAAACTATACCAATTTGGAAAGATAAAGATGTTAAATGGAGGAAAACAATAGTTCTAGATCAATCCAAGAGCATTCAGACCCTGAAATTCTATGGAACAACACGGGAGGTCTGACTGGGCACTTGGAACAGAATAGCAATTTCAAAAATTCATATCTCCCTCTCTAGACATCCAAATGGGGTGCTTCCAATTGGTACAAGTCACTAGGAAGGTCTAGTTTCTTCTTGTAAAATTTCATAGCAATTGGAATTCGTTTGGCCCAAGAGTGATAGATGTGACGACCCTAAGTTCTAACATCGGTAATTATAGTTAAATACATGATTAATAAATAATGATCAAGGTTTGGAGTCATTGCAACTAGTCACATTAAGAAAATATAAGGGAAATTTAAACCTTGATACTACTAGGATCATCAACTAACAACCATAACGGGAACATGCATAAAAAGGGTTTGTACCATCATTAAAGGTTTAGGATTCATCCATTAATCGATTTCAACCCACAAAAACATCCCACCAATGTCCTCATACTACTCCCTAACATTAGCCTGACTGAAATTAGGGTTTCTAGGTCAAATATAGAAGTTTGGGGACCTGCGCCGCAACCTGGAACCTCCCTGCCGCGGCTAAGCTAGGTTCTGGAGCTCGAAAATCAAGTTTTTAAACTTGCACTGCGGCCTGAAACTCTTACGCCGCGGCCAAATTGCTCTCTGGAATTTTCCTGACTTTCACCGTTGCGATAGCCGCGGCGAGTTGGATCTGCGTCGCGGCCAACCTATGTGGCACCGCGGTGAGTTTTGCTACTATAACGTCCCTAATTAATTTCCTCGACTCACGCCGCGGCGAGACTTATTGTGCCGCGGCGAGATTACGTTCTATCACCCCCTGGGCAATTATTTTCACTCCGCGTCGCGGCAAGATTTCTCAAGCCGCAGCGTCCCTTGCCACTGTCACTCCTTAGGCCGCGGCGAAGCCTTCTTGGCCGCGGCGTGACTCCCTTCTGTAGCTATTTTCCCTATATTTTGCCCCCTACACTCCATTTCTCTTCTTAGGGACACCCTAAGATCACTTCCCTTCATTTTATGTGGCTCAAACGACATTTATCTACCTTATTTACTTAGCTATGCTTCCATTACTAACTCAAATCTTATATGCCCATTTCTTTCCTCCAATTCCCTTCTATCAGCAAGTTTATTAAGTAGCAATAATAGATTATACATGAACTACCATCAGCCATCCATAAATGCTCAATCAATGGGGGTTCCATACATTAGGGGTTCATATCAATATCTCAAGGGTCACATGTCCATTAATAAGCAAAATTATAGGTCAGCATCAATTACAGCAGACATCATGAGTCCATACAATAATTACTAAATTAGGATGAGGCCTAACCCCTCAATACATACATCCTCAATAAATCAAATGTGCAAGCCTACACTTGGCAATACAGATACATGATGATGCTATATGAAACTAAACAAAATTCAACATCTACCCTATTACACTCAGACCAAGTGTAGCCTCCCCACACTAGGCCTCAGCTCATGGATGTTTATCCACTTGCTTGCCCTTATCCTTACCCGAGGAACCTTCACTTGAAATATTAATCCCATAAAACAGGGTGAGATATAAATCTCAGTAACCATGACAATTCCATCATATAATCCATTTTAATCAACATATATGCATGAATCAAAACCCATATCAGAATCATATCAGTCATTTCAGCAAATGAAACAATTAGGCTATCATGATTACTATCCCATACTAGCAATCATATTATCACATGTTAAAGGCCATTAACACTGGGAGAGGCCCGTCCACGGCACCTACTCCCCTTTGAGCATAACCAGGGCTCAGTGCATCTGGGGTTTGATCATAACCCGGTGCTCGATCGTAGCACATGCATGGGTGGCAGCCGCACCACAGCTCCACCATGGACTCACAAGGTCCAATCATAATACAACAGATAACCAACCAATTCATTCAACATTTCAAATCATTCATATATAGCAAATATGAAATTAAATTAGATATATGCATGGAATTAATGTAAACCCCGGTTACCTCACTTGTAGACAAATTCGCAACAGCCACCACAAATCCCAAATTCGGATTCAAGTGTCTCCCACCAAAATTCTCAATGTTTCACCCAAAATCCTAAGCAAATTCGTATAAAATTAGTACCCATAATATAAATCAGCTATGGGGGTCTCAAACCAACAAAGAAAGCATCAAAATGGGGGGTTTAAAGTCTCCTAATACCAACCCCAACCTCAACCTACGAATTTTCCCAAGAAAATCCCCAAACACCCACATTTCAGATTTTGGGTATGATAAAAATTCTCCAAATGAAAAACTAATTAGACCAAATTAAAGAGAAAGATGAGGGGATTAAGTTGTATAACTATTACCTTGGCCAAATCTTGCTCTAAGTGTGTGAAAATGCAGAATTCTTGCCCTAAACCCTAGCCTCCTTCTCCACCCCCGAATTTCACTTTTGAGTTTCAGCAAATGGGATAAGTGGCTGAAGTATTAGGGTTTTAGATGGGTTTAAGTTGGGTCAAGAATGGGTTATGGGTTGCTCCAAGGTCCAAGTTCAAATGGGCTTCAGACTTTAGCTTATTGGGCCAGTTTTTACACATTGGGTTGCTGAAGTTTAATGGGATTTGGGCCTAATTTGATGAGCTCAAGGGCTTGGGTCTACACAAGAGTAATTGGGCCATTTAATTGAGCCTATACAAGATAAATCTTGAGCCTCTATCTCATTAAATTAGTTTGGGTCTGCCTCTAATGCATTGGGCCTCCATCAACCTCTCATTATAATTCATTAATTTGGGCCCTAATGAAGTTTCTATTCCAATTAATTCTCAAACCCATATAAATAATTTATCTATCTAAAATACCTATTTACTAACTTGCCCAATTATCCTTTATTAATTATCCTTTATTAATCTTAATCCATGATTAACACCTTAATTAATTTCGGGGTGTTACAATAGAGATTCATTTTGGACCAAATGAACAATTACATCAGTAAATTTTGGTTTTTCGGCCAATTTCAAAAGTTCGCCAAAAATTCCACAAACCTTCAAATAATACCTACTTTAGCTTTCCAAAAAGATCTTAACAAGCTCTAGATGCATGCCAAATCTCAAACTAAGAAGAGCTTATTTGGACAAAAAGTTATATAGCTCACCAAACTGGTTACTTTTGCCTCTTATAAGATGTCAACTTTGTCCAAATGACTTCTTTAATAGTTTGGCACCTCTTGAGCAAGTTTAAAAGCATAAATATGGCTTGTATGAACTGCTTAAGTGATTCCAAATATCATGCATCTCAAATTGACCATCTAACATCCATTAATACACAGTTACACATAAGCCATCCAAGAGCCAAATTTTATAATTCCATTGATTTAGTGCCACATAAGGTCTATACAATATTCATACATTATTTTACATTTGCTTATAGTCTCACATCTCAAAAATAATATGTACAAGATCACTTTGACATATAGGTGCAAAGAAAGCTACAAAATGTTCAAAGTATGGCATCCTAATTTCCTTAGCTTGGATTTCTTATTTCTCGAGAGCCACCTAAAGCCATAGAAATAAAGGAGGGAAGGGGGTGAGATTCATAGAATCTCAATAGCTCACACACCCATTCACACACACATTCATGGCATATACACATCAAAGCATATGTATGGAAAAATTTGCCAACCATAAAGTATGCAAAGTCAAAATTTCCATGCCACCAATTCACATTCAAGCCAAGAACATGTTCTAGGGACTTTTGGTTTTGCCTCACCCTATTTCTAGGACTTTTGGATTTGTCTCACCCTTGGCCTAGGGCCTTTTAACTTGGCCTTACCCATTCAAGAGACTTTTGGCCTTATCTCACCCATGCCATGAGACTTTTGGCATCTCTTCACCTTCATTAAGGGACTTTTGGCATCATCTCACCCTTATGAGCCATTTCTGTAACACCATATATTTCTAGCTTATTTTATAACATTCTTATGCATCACATCATCAATTCCATGAAGGAAGTGGGAAAAGTCCATTAAAATAATGTATTTAATTGCGCTGTGACATGTGGACCATGTGATCTCATACAACACATTCTCATATTTAATTACATAATTACAACTCATTTGTATCATCAAAAGTGGTCTACAACTCGTGGAATTCAAAGGGAAACTCAAAATACTTATGTATATTTTCGGCCAGAATTTGGCTCCTTTCTGACTAAACTTTGGAAATTCATAACTAATTCTAGAAAAATCAAAATCATGCATTCTTGGCCATTCTGGAAAGCTATGAATGTCTACTTTATACTAAAAATATGTCCATACCATAACATCTATCACAAAGGATGTTTGACATTCAAAATAGTCCAGAGGTCAAACTACCCACTGGTGCTGTCATAGATTTCTGCAACAAATTTTAAAAATGTCTAATTAATTCCACAAAAATCAAATCTATACAAATAATACCAATATGGAAAGCTGTGGATGTTATTTAGAGGGAAAAATAACTCTAGACTAGCTTAGGCACACCCAGACCTCAAAATTTAATCAAACAATAACTGAGGTCGGGTGAAGTTCTTGATACTAGATAGAATCTTTAAAAATTCATATCTCCCTCTCTAGACCTCCAAATGAGTTCCTGATACTGGGAATGTCTAGTTTCTCTGTATAAAATTTTTTGTCAATTGGACATCATTTGAGCCCTATGTGACAGATTTCATTTTCGGACTAGTATGAATAGTGACATGATCAAAACTAGAAAATTTGCCAACTTTAAAAATTCATCAAATATTCTGTAAACCTCCAAAAATTATGTTATTTAACTTCCCAAAAAGCTCTAATTGCATGCCAAATCTCAGATCAAGAAGAGATCATTTGGACAAAAAGTGATATAGGGTTCTCTTATGGTCAATTTTAACTCCATATAGGGTACCAACTTGTCCAAATGACTTTTCTTAGGTTTTAGCACCTTTTGGGCAAGTCTAAAAATATAATTGGGACTTGTATGAGCTGTCCAATTGGTCTCAAACACCATTCCTCTCATTTTGGCCATACTACATGCAATTATACATACACACATCAAGCTTTTAAGAAGCATATCTTGGCATTACATATCCAAATTACATTTTAGGGTTCACATATCATATCCATTCATTTATACATCACATAACTCAAGCAATTTGTTATCAAACTCCTTTCTTCAAGGTGGTTAGTTTCCATTACCTTATCCACTTGGTCCACCTGGCATATGAGATTATTGGAGAGGAGGGAATGAGATTCAAAGAATCCCAATAGCTCATCTCCCATTCAATCATACATAATGGATGCAAAGCAAGTCTTGAAAATGCATGTGTAGGTATAATAGATGTCATGAACATTAAGAAGTAAGCTTGGCATGTGAATAAGTCATACAAGACATCTAAGAGTTTACCAAGTGAATGGATTGGCCTCACCCTTTTCCTCATGGATTTTGGACTTGCCTCACCTATTCTTTAAAAGATTCTTAGACTCAACCATACTCTTGGGAGCCCACTTTACTTTTGGAAGACTCTTTGCTTTGTCTTAATCAATCTTAAGGGTTCTTAGCTCATCCTCACCATGGTTAAGAGTTCTTGGTCTCTCTATACTTAAGCAAACTCAAATAAACATTATAACATCATTTAGAAACATAATATGTCATCATAAAATTATGGCATATAAAATCATGCTAGCATACTTTTCATGGCTTGAAAATACACATCCATGCATGAGAGAAGGTGGAGAGAGCTACCTTGCACATAATACACACTTTTTCCTTTGAATTCAAGCTCCTCTTTTTGGCCACACACACACAAAAGTGTGGGGAAGGTTTCTCTTGGCCTAAACATAATTTATGGAAGCTAATTAGCTTCATGAAACAAATTATAAGGCCACACAACTTGCTTAGACACTAAGTTGTTCTATAAACCCTATTATGGTTCCATAATTGCACCTAATGAAGTAACACCCCTCAAATAAATTCTAGGCTCCATTTTTTCCTTTCAAATATAATTCTTGACTCTTTTTAAGCCTCTTGGAGTTATCATGCAATTAAAACAAAGAGTCTAACTACATGTTGCTTCTTTAGGTCATAATATGGAACCTAAAGCACTAACTCACTTTCTATGAGTTCTAAATTTTTCCCAAGGCCTCCCCTCACTTCATTCATCATATTTGACTCAAGAATGGGCTTAGAAAAAATTAAAACTCTCCCTAGCTATCCCAACCTCCTTAGGCCGAGACCATGAGGCTTGTTGGTCTCCATGGATTTTGCTTGGTTTTCTTAGAGGAGGAAGCATGTGGGAGCATCTTTGGGATCTTGGGAACTTATTAAAACTCTTATTTAGGCCTAGGAATCATCATACAAAATTAAATTTTACAAAGTGCACTTGAAACCCTAGAATTGCATCTTGGAATCTAATAGTTTTTTGTTAATTTCCTTTGCATATTCTTAATTTCTATACCTTTTTTCCTTAGATTCATCCTTGGTTCTGCCTAAAATTCAAGTCCTCCTAGGGTTTCTCATGCTAGGCAAAATGGAGGAGGAGAGGAACCAAAAGTATCAACCATAAGAAGAGAAATTACCTAGTCTCCTTACTTGTTCTTGCTTAAATCTTGTTTTCTCCAAGCTCCTCTCTTCAAATCCAAAAATTCCCTTGAGTTTCTCCCTTAAATCAGATTTATAAACTCCATTTTAATCAAAGGAAACAAAGGAGAATGGAGGAGAGGTGGTGTGGATGGAAGAAAGCATGAAAAACTACCATGGAAGCATACCTTTAAGCTTGAATTCTTCCTTCTTCTTCTTCCTCTCTTGTGCGCCCAAAGCCCTAGCTCTCTCTTCTGAACTTAGGCAGAAAATTTTGAGTCTAAATAAAGGAGAAAGTGGGGTGCCACCTATATATAGGGGGAGGAGGAAGCATTTTTCAAAAATTCTCATTTTGCCTTTCGTTCTTTGCATTTTTGTTTCTCCTTCATTTTAGCTCCTTTTTTAGAACTGTCTTTTCCATTATAAAATTTAAGTTCCCAATTTAGTAAAATACCTTTGGAATCACTCAATTGGAAGCTAAAATCTTCCCAAACGAATCCATCAAAGTTCGAGCACATCAACATTGGAAAACATCCACCGGAGGGGATTAAATTGTCCCGGGGCTTCCCATGGTTTTCAGGGTCTCTGAGAACCCCAAAGAACTCAAAACTTTCATTTAAAAACTCTCTTGTGTGAATTCCAAAATTTACTCAAATTTACAAAAATGCCATTACATTTCGTAGGTTTTTTGTGAAAATTTGTTTCTTCATTCTAGTTCCCTTTTTCCTTTTGTCTGAGGCTAGGATTCTCATTTTTAGGAGTCTAGAATATTACTCAAATTTTTTGGGACCTTAACTACTTCATATTAGGGGACTTGCTTTAAAAACGTGCCTGTTTCTGTCGTTTAACGAAAATCGGACACTACAATTTCCACCATTAAAGGCATTCAAGACAACACATTGGTACCAATGCAATCTCAAGACATCAAATGGCATGTTCTCAATTCACAAGAGTATACACAAGCATACAATGACATATATGTGCAACCAAGAATGCAAGAGAATGAAGTGGAAAGCTACCTTGAACTTATGCAAGCTTTTTAGCTTTTCTCCTTCCTTTTTTTGGCCTAACAAGCACATCTAGGTAGGTTGGGGTTTTTTTGGCCTAAACACCATAAATAGCATACAATTATGCACTTGAAGCAAGCCAAGATACCAAACTCATTCTTAAACACACATTTGGATCTATAAGTAGCATAATGGTTCCATAAATGGCCCATTGAAGCAACTCTCATCATTTAGGCTCTAGGCTCTATTCTTTTTTCATTTCTAGGCCTCTTGACCTCATTTAAGGTCTTTGGAGCTTTCACACATTTATTTACACAATTGAAAAATTAAGTTGCTTCATAAGGCACCATTATGGACATCATTATCCCATCTCTCAATCCATGGCTTCTAAATTTTTTCCCATGGTTTCTCCCATCTTCTAACATCATATGAAGTCTTAAACCAAGGCTAGAACAATTTAAAACACTCCCTAGGCTTTTCTTCCTAGCTTGACCAAGACATGCTTCAAGAAAAGGGTTCAAGGAGCTTTTGATTTTTCTTTGATAGGAGAGCAACTTAGGGAGGTTTCTAGGGGTTTTAGGAGCTTAATGGAACATTTAAATGGCTAAGGAAACACACACACACAATTAGATTTCACAAAACTCTAAAGGATCTTACACTTTCCTAGCTTGATTTTCATGGGTTTTTCTTGTAATTTCTTAGCATATTCCACCTCTCCATGGTCTAAAACCCTAGTTCCTCTCTTGTTTTTGGATAGAACTCCCTCCCCTCTCTTGGTTTTGGTATGGCCGAACACAAACCAAAGGAAAAGCAAAGGAAGAAAGCAACTAGGAACAAGATGTACCTTGGATTCAAGCTTGATTTTTAGACTTTTTCTCCTTGTTTGCTTCCTCTCAAGCAATTTGAACTCTTCCCTTATGTTCTGGACCAAAAACAAAACCATTTATCTCAACAAAACCATAGAAAGAAAGGAGGAAGGGAGAGGAACAAGATTAGAAGAAAGAGAAGTATAAAATTCCATAAAATTCCTTGCCTTTTCCTTGGTGTCTTCCTTCCTTTCTCTCTTCCTCTTGTGCACCTAAGAAAGAGCTTCTTTTTTCTATATTTTGGGCAGAGGGTCGACCTATAGGAAGGGAGGAAGAGTCATAAAGCTTATGGAACATTCAAGAAACTAGCTTTTTCAAAAATTCTAATTTCATCCTTTCGCAATGGCAATTTTGTTTTAGCTCTTTTTTTTAGAATCTTCTTTTTCATTGCAAAATTTAAGTTCCCAATTTAATAAAATACCTTTAGAATCACTCGAATCGGAGCAAAAACCTTCCCGAACAAATCCATCAAAGTTTGGGTTCACCAATATTGGAAAATGTACACTGGAGGGGCTTTACTGGTCTTGGGTCTTCCCATGGTTTTCAAGGCCTCTGAGAACCCTGAGCAACTTAAAGTTTACATTTAAGAAGCCCTCCTATGAATTTTTTCCCAAATTTGCATATATTTATGAAAATACCATTGTATTTTGTCAATTTTCATCCTAATTTCATTTCACCACCTTAGCTCCATTTTTCTTTTTGTCTGAGCCTAGGATTATTATTTTTAGGAGCTTAAGACACTACCCAAATCTTTTAGGACGTTATCTAGCTCATTTCAAAGGACTTGCCTTTATATAATTCATTTTGTCATTTTATGGAATTTACCGTTCGTTACACCATCTCACTATCCATGACTTCTAAAATTTTTCCAAAGCTTCCTCTCATCCTCTCTCATCATATATGACACAAAACCAAACTTGGAAGAATTTAAAACTATCCCTTGGTGCTTCATCCTTTCTAGGCCGAGGCTATGCTTCATGAAAACATCAAGGGAGTTTGTTTTGTTTTCTTGATGAAAGATGCATGTGAGGAGCTTTCTAGGGATCTTAGGAGCTCATCTAAACATCCATTTTGGCCTAGAAACTCTTATATCAAAACAAAATTTTAGTTAAGCACTTGAAACCCTATCTTTGCTATCTGAAAATTCTATGGTAGTTTGGTTGTTTCCTTTGCATATTCTTGTTCTTCTCCCTCATTTTCCTAAGGTTCACTCTTGGTTTGGCTAGAAATTCAACCCCTCTTGGCTAGTTATATATAGGTCGAAATACACAAAAGGAAAGCAATGGAAGAACAAGCTTGAAATATAGCAAATTACCTTAGTTTCTTTGCTTACTTTGCTTGCTCTTCTCTTTGCTTAGCTTCTTCTCTTGAATTTTAAAATTTTCCCTCTTGGTCTGACCTCAAAATAGACCCAAAAGCTTCAATAAACCCATGGGAAAGAAGAGAAGATAGAGGAGAAGAAGTTTACGAAGGAGAAACTAAGAAAATCCATAAAAATCCATACCTTTCACTTACTTTTTCTTCTCCCTTTCTCTCCTCCCTTGTGCACCTCACTCTCTTGGTTTTCTCTGGTTTAAGGCATAAATGAAATGAACCAAATGAGGAGAAGAGAGGGGCGTGGGGTATATATAGGTAGGGTTCAAGAATTGTTTCCAATAAATTTCCATTTATGTCCCTTAGTCTTGGCATTTTTGTTTCCAATTAGTTTTAACTCCTTTTTGAGAATCATCTTCTTCATCATAAAATTTAAGTCCTCAATCTTATAAAATGCCTTTGGAATCACTCAAATTAGAGCTAAAACCTTTATGAACAAAAAGGTCAAAGTTCAGGCCAACCGATGTTAGAAAATGTACACTGGAGGGATTTTAACTGTCTTAGGGCTTCTTATGGTTTTCAGGGCCTCTAAAAACCCTATAGAACTCAATTTTTTCCATTTTAAAAGTGTAACATCTGATCCCTCTATAAACGTGAGAAACACAATGTTCGGTTTCTCTGTAAACGTCAGAAATGGGCCAAATATAAAAGGAAGTCATCGAAATAGAAGGAATTGGGGCCAAATAAAATTATAATAAAATTTTAAATATTAGAAAATAAGGATTTGAGGTTTAAGATGCCCAAAAACCAGAGCCAGAAGAGCTCAAAAAATTTGTCGAAGAAAGTAGGGGCATTTTTATAATTTTTGAAAAATTTGAAAAACTCATAGGAGGGCTTTTTAAACAAAAAAATTTGAGTTTTTCAGGGTTCTTAGAGGCCCTAAATACCATAGGAATCCCTAGAACAGTTATAACCCCTCTGATGAGCGATTTCGGCTATCGGTTGATCGAAACTTTGACCGAACAGTTCGGAATGGTTTTAGATCCTTTTTGAGTGATTCCAAAGGCAATTCTTATGATTAAGAGCCTAAAGAATATGATGGAAATAATGGATTTCAAAAAGGAGTTGAAATGAGACCAAACAAACAAAACTACAAAGAGGGACTAAATTGTAAATTTTGAAAGTTACTTAAATGAATCCCTAGGCTTATAAAAATGTCCCACCTCTGGTCAAATCTTCTCACCAACTCTCCCACACATTAAAATAGAATTAAGAAGGCTGAGAGTGGTGCATAAGAGGGGAGACCAAGGAAGGAAGAAGAAGCTTTGAAAAGTGTAAGTTCTAGCCACTTTTTCCTACTCCTTACCTTGTTAAACTTCTTCCCCTCTTCTTCCTCTTCCTTCTCATGGTTTTGGCATTTAATTTGGTGCTGTTTTGAAGGCAGAACAGAGGTGGAATTTTCGGATTTGGTGAGGGGAGGCTAGCCAAGTGAAGAACAAACCAAGAATCTAAGGTATTTTGCTACTTTCTAAGCTTAGGTCTCCTTGCTCCACTTCTCTTCAATTCCCCCCCATGTAAGACCAGCCATGAGGGATTAAATTTCTAGCTAAACCAAGAATGAATCACATGAATTAGGATGTGGGAATTTGGAATATGCAAAGGAAACCAAGTAAAAGCCATTGAATTTCAAGTTAGTAAAGTGTAGGATTCTTAAAGAGTTTGTAAAATCTATTTTGATTCATGAATTTCCTAGACTATGTAAGTGTTTAATTGAGCTTCTAAGACCTCTAGGAAGCCTCCCAAGTGACTCTCCCATCAAGGAAAAATTGGAAACCCCTTGAACCCCAAATGCTTCCATAATGTTGGCCTAGGCTAGAAAGAGTACCAAGGGGAAGTTTTAATTTGTTTCAAGCTTATTTTTTAGTCATGTAGGATGGAAGAGGATGAGAGGAAGCCTTGGAAAAATTTTAGAACCCATAGATAGTGAGATGGAAGTGTAGGCTCCATAATGTAGCATAATGAAGCAACTCCTAGCTAGGCTCTTTAAAAGAATTGTATGATGACTCCAAGGAGTCTAAATGGAGTCAAGAATCATAGATTAAAGGAGAGAAGAGAGCCAAGATCATAAATTCTTGAAGTTGCTTCATTAAGTGCCTTATGGAAGCATAATGGAGCCATAAACCAAAGTAGCATCATGTAAAGTGTGTATAATGCCAAGGCTTGTTCCCATGAGTAATTCATGTTTCTTTTGGTGTGTCTAGGCCAAGAGAAATGGTCTCCACCTTCTTGGGTGTGTGAGGTCAAGGGAGAGGAGTCAAGGCTTAAGGAAAAAGTGTGTGAATGTAAGCAAGGTGGCTCTCTCCGCCTTCTCTCATGCATGGATGTGTGTTTAGCTTATTTTAAAATGTGTGTATGTGTATTTTCAAGCCATGAAAAGTATGCTAGTATGATCTTGTTTGCCATGATTTCATGACGTCATGTTATGTTTTCAAGTGAATGTATGATGTTTCTTGAGTTTGCTTGAGTGTAGAGAGGCCAAGAACTCTTCACTATGGTAAGGATGAGCAAAGAACCCTTGAGCTTGGTTGAGATAAAGTAAAAAGTCTCCCAAAAGCAAAATGAGCTCCTAAGAGTATGGTTGAGTCCAAAGTGCTTAAAGAATGGGTGAGGCAAGTCCAAAATCCATAAGGAGAAGTGTGAGGCCAATCCAAACACTTGGTGAGCTCTTAAATGTCTTGTATGACTTATTCATATGCTAAGCTTGCTTCATGAATGCTCATGAATTGTATTACGTCCATGCATGCATTTTTAAGGCTTGCTTTAGATATATATTGTGTATGATTGAATGGGAGATGAGCTATTGGGATTCTTTGAATTTCATTCCCTCCTCTCCAATATCCTAACATGCTAGGTGGAGCCAATGAACAAAGAAATAGAAGCCACCAAGTGAGGAGATGAAACCTTGATCATAAAGCTTTTAATTTTGTTTATGTTGTAACCAAAGGAGTGGCATATGATGTAATCTTTTGTTAGAATTGATGCACAATGAATAGAACATGTGTAAACATCCTAATAGATGATGTATGTATGAAATTTGTGGATAAATGGAATGTATTGCAATTTTTGGGTATGGAATGCCAAGACTAGCCTTATGGAAATGTGTGTATGGTATGGGGTGAGAGTGTGAGTTCCTGAATTCTGGGTTTGTGCACCTTTAAGACAAGTTTAAAATGTCATTTTGGTTCAATCTCACATGTTCAAATGGCCACACAAGCTTGGGAAGCAAATTTGGACCCTTTGATACCATTATGGAGCTAAAAAATGACCAAAATGGAACCCCATAGTACAAACTGACCAAATGAAAGAATTTGCCCATGAAATTTTGTAGACAAGTATTGCTCATCAAGAGATTTTTGGGAAGTTAAAGTGCAGAAAAATTGGAGCTCTATAGAATTAATTATGAATTTTCAAAGTTCATATTTTTCTGTTGTCATGAGGCATGTACTGTTCATATGGTTAGATTTATATTCTGTGTCATCCAATAGGAAAATGGTGTCTAATGCTTGTGAAATTTTACAAGCATAAACTAGAGGTCATAAGCTTTCTGTGGCCACCGAGATCACCTCATTTGGAGGTCTAACCAAAGAGTTATGCATTTTTTAAATTTGCTGTCAGTAGCAGTGGCGCCCCAGGCTAAATGTATCTGTTTCATTTTGGAATTATTTTTAGCATAAAGTTAACATTTTCAGCTTTCCAGAATGACTGAATGTGTGTGATTTAGATTTTTATAGAATTAGTTATAAATTTTAAAAGTTTATATCAGTAATCTGAAATAGCAACCCAGGCAACAGTGACCTCAGTAGCTTTTCAGATGTCAAACGCCCTCTGTGATGAATGTTATGGTATGGGCATACTTTTAGTGTGAAGTAGACATCCATAGCTTCCCAAAATGACTAAGATTGCATGATTACAATTTTTTTAGAATTAGTTATGATTTTCCAGAGTTTGGGCAGAATAAAGGGCAAATCTGACCGAAATTAAACAAACCTATTTCATGCTCCATTTCGGTTTTCATGAGCTGTGAGCATGATTTTATGATGCAAATGAGTTGTAATGATGTATTTAAATATGAGAATGCATAGCATGAGCTCCCACAGCCCATGTGACATCAAATGCAAATTTTTAAGTTCGACGCAACTCAAAGGAAGTCACTATTTTTCCCCTTTTTGCCTTATATCTTCATGAATATAATGATGTGAGGCATGTATATATATGATATGATGAGCTAGAAGTTATGGTATTACAAAAAGCCCTCCTGTGAGAATTCTAAAATTTGCCCAAATTTACAAAAATACCATTACATTACGTAGCTATTTTGTTAAATTCCATCTGGTTATTTTAGCCTCTGTTTAAAGGCACCTCTGGCCTCCTAATTTCATTACTTAATATCTAGATCATTATTCTAATTTTTCTAAACTTTAGCCAATTCATTTTAAGAGACTTACATTTAAAACGTATCTGTTTCCATCGTTTTTATGAAAACTGAACATCACACAATGTAACACCATAACTTCTAGCTCATTTCATAACATTTATAAGCTTCACCTCATTATTTCCATAAGAGCATATAAAGAGGGAGATGAAAATAATGGGTTTATTTGCGTTGTGCTATACTTAAAAATTTGTAATCGGTGTCACGTGGACCGTGTGGGCTTATGTTAGGCATTCTTATATTTAATTCCATCATTATAACTCATGTACATCACAAAAATATGCCTACAATTCATAGAAACCAAAATGGAGCTCAGAATAAGCAAGCATATTTTCGGCCAGATTTGCTCCATTTTCTGACCCAACTTTGGAAAATCATAACTAAATCTAAAAAATTAAAAATCATACAATCTTAGTCGTTCTAGAAAGCTTAGGATGTCTACTTCACACTAAAAATATGCCCAAATCACAAAATGCAGCACACAGGACGTTTGACATCCAAAAATCTATAGAGGTCGCTGGCTGCCTGGGCTGTTGTTCAGTTTACTGATACCAACTTCTAAAATTCATAACTAATTATATAAAAATTGAAATCACACATATTCAGTTATTATGGAAAGCCACAAATGTTAACTTAATGCTAAAAATAATTCTATAATGAAATAGATACAATTACCCATCAAGAACCTATGGAACAGTAACTGAACTCCTGGGGCGCTACTGATACTGACAGTTAAATTCAAACATGCATAACTTCTGCTCATACCTCCAAATGAGGTGATCTTAGTGGCCACAGAAATCTTATGACCTCTAGTTTATGCATATAAAATTTTACATGCATTGGAAACCATTTGGCTATTAGATGACATAAAACACAAAACTGCCAATATGAACAGTACCCATACCAGAATTTATAGAAAATCCCAACTTTGAAAATTCATCAAATATTCCCTAGACCTCCAAAAATTATGATCTTTAGCTTTCCAAAATTTCTCAATGAGACCTAATTTCATGCCAAATTTCAGATCAAGACTAGTTCATTTAGCCAAAAAGTAATATAGGGTTCCATTATGGTCAATTTTGGCTCCATATTGGGTACCAAAATTGCCAAATGGATTTTCCTTGGTCTTGACACCTTTTGGGCAAGTTTAAAAGCATGTTTAAGACTTGGGGGAGCTGTCCAAATGGTTCCAAACCATTTACATCTCATTTTGGCCTTCTCACCCTCACTTATACACATTACACCAAGCTTTTCTCAAATGCATACATAGGCATAAACACTCAATTTATGTTCTAGAATACATACACCATACTCATTCATTTATCTATCACATAATATCATTTTTACATTTTTCCAAGGGGTCATAGACTATTTACAATAATAATATACATCATGAAGTCTCATTGTGAATCAAAAGACCAAAAATCAAGCATAAGAGTGGCAATCTTCTTTCTTCAATGTGGTTGGCTCCCATTGTCATGTCCACTTGGTCCACCTAGCATATTAGGACATTTAAGAGGAGGGAGTGAGATTCAAGAATCTCAATAGCTCATCTCCCATTCCATCACACATAATATGTGCAAGCAAGTTTCACAAATGCATGCATGGAGAAAGTAGAAATTATAGGCATTTTAAAAGCAACCTTAGCATGTGAATTAATCATACAAGACATTCAAGAGCTCACTAAGTATTTGGATTGGCCTCACAGTTCTCCTCATGGATTTTGGACTTGCGTCACCCATTCTTTGAGCACTTTGGACTCAACCATACTCTTGGGAGCCCACTTTGCTTTTGGGAGACTCTTTGCTTTATCTCAACCAAGCTCAAGGGTTCTTGGCTCATCCTCACTAAAGGGAAGAGTTCTTGGCCTCTCTACACTCAAGCAAACTCATACAAACATCATATAATCATTTGAAAACATAACATGGCACCAAGCATCATGGCATATAAAGGCATGCTAGCATACTTTTCAAAGCTTGAAAATACACATAAACAAATTCTAAAACAAGCTAAACACACATCCATGCATGAGAGAAGGTGGAGGGAGCTACTTTGTATACAAACACACACTTTTTCCTTAGCTTTCAAGCCTCCTCTTTTAGCCACACACCCACAAGTTGGTGGAGATAGTGTCTCTTGGCCTAAACACAAATTATGGGAGCCAATTAAGTTCATGAAACAATTTCTAGGGCCATGTAACTTGCTTAAACCTTAGATTACTCTACAACCTCCATTATGGTCTATATTGGCACCTAATGAAGCAACACCCCTCAAATGATTTCTAGGCCTTATTCTTTACTCTCAAATATGATTCTTGACTCCTTTTAAGCCTCTTGGAGTCATTACATCATTAAAATAAAGGGCCTAACATCATGTTGCTTCCTTAGGTCACAATATGGAACCTAAAGCACCAACTCATTTTTTAAGCTTCCTAAATTTTTCCCAAGGTTTCCCTTCACATTCATTCATCATATATGACTCAAAAATGGGCTTGAAACAATTTAAAACTCTCCCTAACTATGCCATCCCTACTTGGCCGAAACTTAGAGCATAAATGGGATTTCATGGCTTCTTGATTTTTCCTTAATGGGGGAACCATTTAGGGAGGTTGTTAAGAGTTGTAGAAGGTCAAGGAAACACTTAAATAGCCAAGGGAACTTATGGATTAAATCAATTTTTACAATCCCCTTAAATGCTCTACACTTTTCCAACTTCTAGGTTCATGACTTTTCATGGGGTTTTGTTTGTTTTCATTGAGGAAGAGGCATATGGGGGACTTCTTAGGGATCCTAGGACACATTTAAACATTCATTTAAGCCTAAAAACATTCATGTTAAATCAAATTTGCAAGGGAGCATTTGGATACCTAATGGTTCCACCTTGTTTCCTAATACTCCTTTCTTGATTCTATTGGTTTATTCTTAATCCTTGCCACCTAAAACCCCTAATCCTTTCATAAATTGGACAAAAAATAGCCCCTAAGAATTGGGCTCATGGTGGCCAAATTCGTGCAAGAGGAAGGGAGAGGAAGAAACTACCAAAGAATAGAAGTTTTACCTTGTTTTCTTGCTTTCTCTTAGTTGCTTTTCACTTTCCTTGGTTGCCTCCCTTCGAACACGAATTTTTTATCTTTATTTTGGCCCCAAAATAGATTTAAAAACACCATCAAACCTATAGAAATAAGGAGGAGAAGGAGGAGAAGTAACTTGCTAAGTAGAAGCTAGATTTTCCATGGAATTTTCTACCTTTTCTTGGCTTTTTCCTCCCTCCAAGAGTGCTCCTTCTTGTGCACCTAAGAGAACTGATTCTCCTCTCTATTCTGGGCAGAAGAAAGACAATGGAAAATGAGGGCAAGAGAGGGTGTGAGTTTAAGAAGCTTCTTGTTAAAGTTGTTTCCAATTTTGCCCTTTGCAATGGCATTTTCGATTTGACTTCGTTTTAACTCCTTTTTTAGGACCGTCTTTTTCATCATAACAAATAGGTTCCCAATTTAATAAAATTCTTTTGGAATCACTAAATTTGGAGATAAAACCTTACTAAACAAACCGATCAAAGTTCGGGTCAACCGACGTTGGAAAACGTCCACCGGAGGGGATTTAATTATCCCAGGGCTTTCCATGGTTTTCAGGGCCTCTGAGAACCCCAGAAAACTCAAAACTTTCATTTAAAAATCCCTCCTGTATGTTTTCCAAAAAGTCCACTTATTTACGAAAATGCCACTGACCTTTCGGCTAATTTTTCAAATCACTCTGACCTCGATTTCTAGGCAACTCAAGGCTCAAATCCTCATTTTTTATTATTTAAAATTTTATCCAAATTTTATTTGGCCTTGAATCACTCATCTCTGGGGACTTACTTTGAAAACTGACTCATTTCAGTATTTTACGAAAAATCAGACGTTACACACAAAGTCCAAATATCTTGTTATAGCACTTGCATTTGGCTTGGAAAGGCTTGTTGTGTTCGCAACATCTTATAATGAGCTTTCTTAAAAAACATTAAGTGTACTAGATACATATGCAAATTACTAATTAATTCCTAAATACCAACAAAGCATATATCATGGCAAATAACTTTAAAAAGAATTAGGTTTAAATTGACATTCTAAAGCCATCCACACCCACTTGCAAAAAATCATATGCCCAAACCATGCTGATATGAGAACATAATTATTCATTTGTTGAGTATATATTTTAAGAACCTAAAACATTATCTGCCAATGATCCATTAAGGGCCAACTTGACCAAGTGTTTATGAATTCATCCAATGTTTAAGTTGAAAAGTTGACTAAGAAGATAAATCCTTATATCAATAATTAAGTCTTTAAATCATTTGTAATGCAAATTTAGGCCTATATTCTTTATCCTAAAAAATCATGCATATCTAACAATAGCATATGACATAAAAAATAATTATATAGATTTTTTAATTGAGTTTTCATTTGCATTTGCCCATTTTTGAACCTAAACCAAAATATCCAGTAGTAGAAGTTAATCACTTCTTAAGCCCATAGAAGAACCAAACCAAACTACTCTAGTAAAGAAGCATGATAAAAAGACATGATTAATGGATTCATCTATTTATTAACAAAAGGGACAGATTTCCTCTTTTGGTAAATGATCCATTCAAAGTACTAAAGTTGTCGATAAAACATTTCTTATTAGTTTCCAAAGAAATACAATAATATGATAAGGAAGATGAAGTTTCCATACCTTCTTCCAATTATACCAATTAAATAAAGATTAAATTGCAATTCCTGTATCACCAAACTGTAGCAAATTGATATTTACCTGAAGTATTGCCCATCCAAACCAGTGAGTCTAGCTGACCCATAATAGAAAATAATTGTTGACTATTTGCTGGACTTGCTTCTGCTAGTATAATTATTGTAAGAGTTATGTATTTCGATGTCGATGTTCATGAAAAATAAAACTACTCATAGTTTAATATAGAACTAGAGCATTTGACTATATAGACCACCGATTGTGGTTAAATAAAGAAACTTTAGTTTCATCCCTTACTCACCATTTATGATTATCATAAATAACTAGACTTGATTTCCTAATGCCTTTCCAATCTAGGTTATTGTCAAATGATCATTGATTCTACCAATATTAGTGTAACAATCCCAACTCTTAATCATACTAATCAAGTATAATCATACGATTGATAATCAATACTTAAAATCTAAAGCCAATACTAGTTTACTAATGGATGAAAATATGAGAAAATTTAAACCATTTTAATGATTAATCATCACCAATCACATAACCTAGGAGATCTAGGTTTATAGGAAATTTAATTTCTTATTTAGGACTTTCAATTCATCCACAAATGGATCTAGAAGCACAAAACTCCTCTAAATTGGTTTACAAGTCATTACTTATCATTACCATAGTGAGAACTAGGATTTAGAAGCTAAAATAGGGGTTTGGGAATTCAGGCTGCAACTTAGGAGCACTTTGCTGTGGCTGAGATAGCTACTGTAACTCCCAAAAGCATAGAATACATTCACACCAATACTTAGAAACTTACCAGCATGATTTAATTCGATTTTATAATTTTGGAACTAAAAATTTTGGACTTGGGCTACGACCAAAAACAAAAAATTTTCCAATCCTCATTGTGGCTCAAGGTGATTGTGTCGTGGCGAGGTGCCCTTTTAGATGCACTATTCTAGAATTCCCAATTCTCACTGTGGCAAGACCCTCTTGCAGCGTACCGAAACTGATCTTTGAAGCACTCTCCCGCTAATTTTCCTGAGTTGTGCCAAGGCCAAAGAACTTGTGTTGCAGCACACTTAGCTTTTATTACCCCCTAAACCCATTTCGGTCGTGACTCATAAATGTTTTGGCTGTGACCTAGGTAACCTCTTATCCTAAACTCTTAAATACTAGCCCTAAGCATTCAGCACTTCGTCTAATTGAATTCTAAGGCCCCTTATGGCTAAAATACATGGTTTTAATGATATACAATCTTTTATCTACCACCCCTAACCATCCTCATTTAGGGACTTAAGGATTAATTAGATTAATTGAACCTTGCTATGTATCATCGATTCATCCTTTATTAGCAAAAGTGTACATATCCAACTCTTTAAAACTCTAGGACAACCTCAGATACATAATATAGTTACGGCACATCCCCAATCCACTTATAAAGCATACATAATAGCTAATAATGCATATCACAAAATCAAAGCCAAACACACATTTGACATTATAACCATGTCCATTATATGGATAAGGCAAGTTCCATACATACATATCAGTTCATAATTGCTCAAAAATGCCATTACATTAGAATTATTGTAAATTAAAGCCTAATCTTAGGGAATGTATCCCAAGTTACAAAATATCAAAATACTTACACTTGGCAAAAATGAATGCATCATGATGCTATACAAGTTAAGTAACACAAAATTAATGTAATACTATGTACATATAGCACTAAATTTGTAGCACAAATAGCCTAAAACATCCATTTTCATAAATTTATTACTTTTAGTAGCAGAATTTACTGACATTATAGGTCAAATTAATTCATTTTTCATTAAATGAACCATTTCCACTTACCAAACTCATCTTTCATCCTTAACACACTTGTTTATATAGAATCATCACAAAAAGAGACATGGAATTTGGATTTAGAGCATACACAACAAGACTAGTCAATTTCATAGGCTTTCATGCACTTCCATATTTTGACCCAATTTTTAAAAATTCATAACTTGAGCTAGAAAATTCCAAATCATGAAAATTAAGACTTTTTTAAAATCTCAAGGTATCATCCAACTACTGTAAAAATTTTAGAGCAAAACAATATCATTTGGCTTACAAAATTCTAATGGAATAGTAGCTGGGTTAGTTTTCGCACTAGTGCAGATCTAAATTTTCAAAAATTCATATCTCACTCTATAAAGCTCCAAATTGATTGATCTTAGTGGCTATGAAAATTTTATGATTCCATCTATATGCTTGTAAAATTTTATAAGCATTGAACTTCATTTAGCCCTTTAAAAACCCATAAAATCAAACTAACCAAATGAACAGTGCATATGCAGTTTCTACATAATTTGGCCAATTTTGAAAAGTCATAATAAATTCTCTAGAGCTCCACAAATTATGTTCTTTATCTCTATGAAAAGCTCTAGATGAGATCTAAATTTTTGCCAAATTTCATGCCAAAATTTATCCATTTAGGCTAGTTTTGGTTCAAGGTAAGAATGTGGCTTAAAATGGCATTAATATAGTATCAAATGGTCCAAAATGGCTTCCCACATGAACCATGACCATTTGAGCACATCTAAAACCTCAAATATATCATATAGAAGTATCATAATAGGTCCAAATCATTATGGAACTCAAAATCACTATCTCACTTGTTCATATACACATGCATTCCATAGCTCAAGGATGTAAAAAATGCAAGATCTCATACATTTGATCCCAAATATGGTTGATATAACATTCTTCTGTGCTTCTATACATAGGTAAAGGTTTACATCTCATAAATAGCTTATACATACATACTTTGACATTAATTGACATCAAAATCTATTATATTGTCAAAGTAATACAATTTATACTCCTTGGCCTCCATTCTTAGTTCTATGAGCATTACCTAGACAAGATTAGATAAAAAGTGGGAGAAAGTGAGATTCAAAGAATCTCAATAGCTCATTCACCCTTTCAAGTAGTCACATATAGCATGTTATTATGTCCAAGAACACAAGTATACATCAAATGCTTCCAAGAACCAAACATAAATATGTTTTCAATGTTATATAAATATGTCAAGATCAAAATCAAGTTTTAAGGACTTTTGATTTAGCCTCACCCTATTATTTAGGACTTTTGAATTAGCCTTACCCACTTTCTAAGGACTTTTGACTTAGCCTCACCCATTTTCTAGGGACTTTTGACTTAGTCTTACTCATTCTTGAGACTTTTGGCCTTATCTCACCCATTGTTAAAAACTTTTGGCTTTACCTCACCCAATCCAAAGGACTTTTGGCACAACCTCACCCATCAAGAGCAAATTCACATTCCAAATACAATTCAAGAAGTATAATAGTACCAAGACATCAAATCAATAGCTAATGGCATGTTTCACGATTTAAACATACATATAAGCATTCAATGACAATCAAACAACTAAAAAATGCATATAAGAATGGATGAAGAGCTACCTTTCTCAAGAATGCACAAGGTTTCTCCTTGGTTCCCTAGCCTTTCTTCTCGGCCTCACACACACACTTGGGAGAGGCTTGACTTACTTGGCCTAGACACATCAAACAACACGAAAAGTATCAATGAAACCATCTTTAGTCTCACATAAGCCCTACACAAGCTAATTCTAGCATTAGGCATCCATATGGCTTCATATTATAGCATAATGAAGTAACTCATACAATTCATTATCTGGACTCTAATTTCTCACCCAATCTAAGTCATATGACTCCATTTGAACTCATTAGAGTTATCACCAACTCAATTCAAGGAGCCTAACACCAAGTTGCTTCTCTATGCATAATGGAACCTTAAACTTTCAACTTTCAAAATAAGGTTCCTAAATGCAAACCAATGGTTCCTTTGGTGTTTATAATTCACATCTAGGCCACTTATAACCTTGGATTTAGCAAAACAATTCCTTAGGTACCTAAATCCTTATATGGCCAAACCATGCACAAGAATAAGGTTTCGTGGAATTTTGGCTCTTTCTTTAGGAATTCCAAGTCTCTAATATATCCGTGATTCATACCTCATTTAGTTATGATATTAGATAGCTTGATTAACTCTCTTAAAGCCTTGAATCTTCTTAAGCTCCATTTAAACCCTAAGTGAGCTATAAGCCATTCTTTAGCCTTTTCGTTAATTCTAATGGCATGATCTTAATCTTTACCCTTCAAAACCCCTAATTCTATCATTGTTTCATCAAACAAAAGCTTCCTTCTCACATTCTCTTTCTAGGCTGAACATGAAGAAGAGAAAAGCTCAAAGGAAAAGCAAGCCTTCTAGCATAAACCATACCTAGTTTGAATCCTTGTTCAATGGAGTTTCTAATGGAAGAATTGGTTGCTTCAAACTCCCTTCTTTCTCCAAGTGTTTAACCCCCAATAAGCTTGTTTCAAGAAACAAAAACCATTAATGGAATGAGCTTAAAGAATAAAAGAAATTTCCTACCTAGCTTGTAACAAAATTATGCATAATTTCTTGCCTATCTTGCTTCCTTTCCTTTATCTCTCCTCCTTCTCTTTCATGCCATTAAAGGTCTAATTCAAGCTCAATATGTTGATTCTAAAAGGGCTAGGGCTAGGGTAGATGGCATGATAATAAAGGGGTGGAAGGATGACATTTTGACTTTTCTCCATAATTACATATTTGTCACTATACTTTGACTGCCTCATTTGAGCTTGTTTGAGCTCCTTTTTTAGAACTGTCTTTTCCATCATAAAATTTAGGTCCTCTAATTCATAATTGGATTTAAAATCTTACTCAACTATTCAATCAAAATTTTGGTCAACAGACAATCTAAAATATATACCAGAAGGGTTTTGACCATTCTAGGGGTTGTTATGGTGTTTAGAGCATTTGAGAATCCCAAAAAACTCAAATTTTCCATTTAAAGATTTCTCTTTTGAGTTTTCAAAAAGCTAATTACGATTTTGCCACTGGTCTTTGTAACTCTCCGTTTGGCTATTTTGACTCTAGTTTTAGGCTAACCTTAGACTCTAAACTACATTTCTAGATATTTTAATTAACATTCTAACCTTACTTAGCCTTAATTAATTTTACTTTGGGGTCCTCATTTATTAACCAAATAATTCTAATTTTGGTTTCTCATAATTCATAGTGGCTTTCGCTAGGCTAATGACCCCTTATAAGCAATTCATTCCACTCTTTAGGAATTATTTTGGATTTCTTAATCATAGCATATTACAATTAACATCTATACAAAACCAATAGCATCCAAGTGCAAGAGTCCCACACAAGGCTTAAACTTAAGGGTGTTCATCCACTTGCTTTTCCTTTTTTTTAGCTGATGAACCTTCACTTGAAATTGTTAGCCTATGAAACGAGATAAGATATAAATCTTAGTAACCAAAGGGGAAATTCCATACATATGTGACAATTAATCAACATAAGCGCATATTATATAGGAAAATATCGAAAGCATCAACATACTTAGCAAATGAACTAATTAGACTATTAGTGACTACTATTACATATTAGCAATCACATACAACACATTAATGGCAAAAAACAGAGGGAAAGGCCTGTCCATCATGCCAATTCCCCATCGAGCATGCTCATGGCTCGGTGCATTCATTGAGTCTGATGACAACTTGGTACCCAATCACAACATAATGCATGGATAGCAATATGATCACAGCTCCACCAAGGACATGCTCATGGTCGAAAAAATGAAGTAACCAACCAATCATTTAGCATAAAAAACATATGTATGTAGCAAATATTGTATTAAAAATGAACATATGTAAAGAATTAGAATTAAACCTTGGTTACCTCACTTAGTTGCCAATATCCTCCAAAGCTAAAAATAGATACCAACCTTCTATAGACCCTAAATTAACTGAAATGAAATTCTTAGTCATCATCCATTATAAGAATTAGCTACTCATTCATCCCTAGCATTAAGAATTGCCTAATAATCACTTACCAAGCCTCAAATGAATTCCAAATTCAGACTTGAGTCTTCCTACACCAGAAACCATAATGTCCCACTCTAAATTCTTGGTATTTTCATACATCAACATAATCCAATATATAAGTCAGTCCGTAGGGCCAATTTCTATCATGAAGTACACTAAAATGAAGACAAGATACGTACCAATGGTCTTTCTAACCTTAACCTCGGAAAATCATGTAAGAAACAACCAAACTCCCACTTTCAGACTTTTAGATAAGATAAAAATTCACTAAACACAAAACTAATTGGACTAAAGTGTAGAAAAAGATGAAAAGATTACCTTCTATATAACTTATCTTAGCCAAATCTCTCTCTAAAAGTGCATATCAGTGGAAAAATGATGGCAAAACCCTAGCCTCCCTTGTATGTGCGAAAATGCTCACCTTGGTCTATAGAACATGTAAGTTTCAACACCAAAAATGAATGAGCAATAGGCCTCTTAGGGCTTCAGAGAACATAGATTTCAGGACATATAAATTTATTTAAGTTGGGTCTTCCTAGAGTTAAAATTGGGCCTCTACAAAAATGGTTTTTGGCACGAATGAACTAGTCTTAGGGCCAAAACATAAAATGTTAATCTTCTCTAAATTAATAATTTTCTCAATCACCCTAAACCCACTATTTAATTTATTTTCAATTTAGAGTGGCCAAAAACTACTATTTGTCTCAAAATGCCTAAAATGATAGCTTCCTATAATTTATTTCAAAATTCCATAATAATTCCTTATTCTCCCTTAATTAATTACTTAATTCTCCATTATTTTTATTTATTCTTAATAAATTTCCAAATGTTACAATTAGTGTCTTAATAATACTTAGGTTACATAACTCAAGCAAACAGTGATTCTATATCATCAAAGATTAGTTGCCAAACATGCTTGGCCAACAAGGCTTGATTAAATACTTGAGTTTGTTTTAACTCAAGGTAGCCTTCTAAAATAGGTCAACAAATCCCATACCACTTTTTTAACACCCTAAAATTTATTAAAAATAATTGTAGACAATTAAAGAAATATTATGAGGATAATTAGGGAAATCTATGGGAAATAGAAATTTATGGACAAACAAATTATTAATGTAGATTTAAAATTCAATTGGGTTAGAAATTTATTCTAGGCCCATAATTAATTTAAACATGTCAAAGATAAAGATTTATGGAGACCCAATTATATTTTGTGCAGACACAACTTCATCTTATAAGACTTAGCCCAAGGGAACCCACTTAACATTGGCCTAATAATTAGTAATGAGCCCAATTGGATCTTAGGCTGATGGATCAACCTAGTTCCATCCTAAAACCCTAAAAATCCAATTGTCATTCACTTTAATGCTAAAAATGTAACACCCCAAAATTAATTAAGGTGTTAATCATGGATTAAGCATAATTAAGAATAATTATTAGGGAACCATGTGAATGGAAATCTAGAGAAAAGTAAATTAATAATATGGATTTGAGATTTAATTGGATTAGAAACTTCATCTAGGCCCAAATTAAATTAAGTAGATCATAGTTAGGGATTAATGGAGGCCCAATAATTTTAGGTGCAAACCCAACCTTTTAATGTGAGACTTGGCCCAAGAGAGAGCACCTAAGGAGGGCCCAATCTAATTTAATGAGATAAAAGCCCAAGACCCACCTTATATAAGCTCTTATAATCAGCCCAACAACCCTCATGCAGACCTAAATCAAATGAGCTCTTAAAACTTAGCCTAACCTAATCAAAATTCTGTAACCCAACTAATCAAATCTGGCCCAACAAGTATAAAATTTGAACCCAATTGGAATTGGACCTTTAGGTCAACCTATAACCTATATAGGACCCAACTTAAACCCAACTAAAACCCTAAACACATGCAACCCCCTCCTACCATTCTGCTGAAACATAAAACACAAACATAAGAAGCATTTTCGAACCTTGAGAGGGAAGCTAGGATTCTAAGCAAGAAATCCACCATTTCTCACTTCTAGGCTCAAAATTAGCTAATGTAATAGTTACATAACTTAGTCTCCTTCTCTTTCTCTTCATTTTGACCCGATTATTTTTTTCATTTAGGGCATTTTCACCATACCCAAAATCTGAAATGTAGTTGTTTGGGATTGTAACACCATAAATTCTAGCTCATCTCATGCCTTTAAATGGCTTAATATCATGAATCATATAGGTTTCCTATGAAAAAGGCAAGGAAATAATACATCAATACATTCTTATATTTAAATACATCAATAAAACTCATTTGCATCACAAAATCATGCCCATAACTCATAGAAACCGAAATAGAGCTCAAAATAACTAAGTGCATTTTCGGCCAAATTTGGCCCCTTTTCTGACCAAATTTTGAAAAATCATAACTAATTCTAAAAAAATCAAAATCATACAATCTTGGTCATTCTAGGAAGATATGGATGTCTACTTCACATAAAAATATGTCTAGATCATAAAATTCATCATAGAGGGCGTTTAACATCAGAAATGGTCCAAAGGTTAGGCTGCATCCTAGAACTAATGCAAAATTCTGTAGAAAACTTTGAAAATGTCCAATTAATTCCACAAAAATCCAATCCATGCAAATGATACCAATCTAAAAATTTGTGGAAATTAAATAGAGAGAAAAAATATCGCCAGATCAGTTCATCAAGCCAAAACCTTGGAATTCAATGGAATAGTACCTATAGTCGGGTAAAATTCCTGATACTAGATAGAATGTTCAAAAATTCATATCTCCCTTTCTTGACCTCCAAATGAGGTGCTTCTAGTTGGCACAAGTCACTATGATTGTCTATTTTCTCTGTATAAAATTTCGTGGCAATTGGACATCATTTGAGTCTTGTGTGATAGAATTCATTTTTTGACCAAATGAATAGTATAGCAGACCAAAACTATAAAAATTGCCAACTTTGAAAAATTATCAAATATTCTGTAGACCTCTAAAAATTATGATCTTTAGATTTTCAAAAATTTCTTAATGAGACCTAATTGCATGCCAAATCTCATATCAAGACTAACTCATTTGGCTAAAAAGTGATATAGGGTTTCATTATAGTCAATTTTGGCTCCACATAGGGTACCAAAATTGCCAAATCGCTTTCCCTTGGTATTGACACCCTTTGGGCAAGTCTAAAAGCATATTTAAGACTTGCATGAGCTGCCTAAATGGTGTCATACCTCATGCATCTCATTTTGGCCTCTTAACCCATACTTATACATATTTACATCAAACTTCCAAATTGCATACTTTGGCATTACATACTCAAATTCTATGCTAGAGCTCATACATCATATCTATACATTTAAACATCACATAATATCATATTTACACATATCTTAGGGGCCATAGACCATTTACAACACAATATGCATCATGAAACATCATTATGGTTCCAAAATGGCAAAGGCTAAGTATATGGTTATCAATCTTCCTTCTTCATTGTTGTTGGCTCCCATTGCCATAGCTACTTAGTCCACCTAGCATGTTAGAGTATTGGAGATGAGGGAATGAGATTCAAAGAATCCCAATAGCTCATCTCCCATTCAATCATACATAATATATGCAAAGCAAGCCTCAAAATTGCATGCATGGACATAATACAAATCATGGACATTCAAGAAGCAAGCTTAGCATGTGCACAAATCATACAAGACATTTAAGAGCTCACCAAGTGTTTGGATTGACCTCACACTTTTCCTTATGGATTTTAGACTTGCCTCACCCATTCTTTAAGAGCTTTGAACTCAACTATACTCTTGGGAGCTCACTTTGCATTTGGGAGACTCTTTGTTATGTCTTAACCAATCTCAAAGGTTCTTGACTCATCCTCCCCATGGTCAAGAGTTCTTGGCCTCTCCACACTCAAGCAAACTCATCAAACATCATACATTCATTTGAAAACATAACATGACATGATAAAATCATGGCATATAAAATCATGCTAGCATACTTTTCATGGTTTGAAAATACATATACACACATTCTAAGACAAGCTAAACACACATCCATGCATGAGAGAGGTGGAGAGAACTACCTTACACACAATCACACACTTTTCCTTTTGGATTCAAGCCTCCTCTTTCAGCTACACACCCACTAATTGGCCTAGATACAATTTATGAGAGCCAATTAGGTTCATGAAACAAACTCTAAGGTCATACAACTTGCTTAGATACTAGATTGTTCTATAGGCTCCATTATGGTCCATAAATGCACCTAATGAAGCAACATCCCTCAAATAACTTTTAGGCTCCATTCTTTTCATTCAAATATGATTCTTGATTCCTTTTAAGCCTTTGGAGTCCTCACATAATTAAAACAAAAGGCCTAACATCATGTTGCTTCTTTAGGTCATAATATGGAACTTAAGGCATCAATTCAATTTCTATGAGTTCTAAATTTTTTCCAAGGCCTCCCTTCATTTTCATTAATCAAATATGACTCAAGAATGGCCTTAGAAAAATTTAAAACTCTCCCCCACTACTAGAACCCTCTTTGGCCGAGACATAGGCATCATTTGGGCTATATGGAGATTTCTTTGTTTTCTTGAAGAAGGAAGCTTGTGGGGAGCCTCTTAGTGTCTCAAGAACTCATTTAAACTATTAATTAGACCTAGGAATCATCACATAAGGTCAGATTTTACAAGGTGCACACAAAATCCTAGAATTTGCATCTTGAAATCTAATGGTTATTATGTTATTTTCTTTGTATATTCTTAATCTCCACACCCTTTTTCCTTAGATTCATGCTTGGTTCTGCCTAAAAATCATCTCCTCCTAGGGTTTTCTCAAGTAGAGCACAATGGAGGAGGAGGGAATCAAAGATGACAACCATAGGAAGAGAAATTACCTTATTCTTGCTTTTTCTCACTTGAATCTTGTGTTCTTTGAGCTTCTCTCTTCAAATCCGAATTTTCCCCTCAATTTCTCCCTTAAAACAGACCCATATACTTCATTATAATTATAGGAAATAAAGGAGAATGAAGGAGAAGAGGTTTGGAAGAGAAAGAGCATGAAAAACCATGAAAATCCATACCTTTCTACCTTGAATTTCTCCTCCTTTTCTTCCTCCTCTTGTGCACCTCATCCCCTAGGATTTTTTTCTGGTTTTGGGCAGAACATGGTCGTGCATAATGAAGGGAGAAGAAGGGTGCATCATATATATAGGTGGGAATAAGTTACATTTTTCAAAAATTTCCATTTTGCCCTTCGTTCTTGGTATTTTCGTTTTTCCTTTATTTTAGCTTCTTTTTTAGAACCATCTTTTTGATTATAAAACTTAGGTTCCCAATTAAATAAAATTTCTTTAGAATCACTCAAATCAGAGCTAAAACCTTTCCGAATGAATCCGTCAAAGTTTTGGTGCACCGATATTGAAAAATGTCCACTGGAGGGGTTTTAACTGTCCCGGGGCTTTCCATGGTTTTCAGGGCTTTTGAGAACTCTAGAGAACTCAAAAATTTCATTTAAAAAGCACTCCTATGTGAATTCTAAAATTTACTCAAAATTATGAAAATGCCATTACATTTCATAAGCTTTTCGTTAGAAATTGTTTCTTCATTCTAACTTCATTTTTCTTTCCATCTGAGCCTAGGATTCTCATATTTTGGAGTCTAGAATGCTTCCCAAATTTTTTGAGATCTTAACTACTTCGTTTCGGGGGATTTCCTTTTGTATCCGGTGAGTTTCATTCGTTGACAAAGAAATTGTACGTTATGTTTATCACGTTTTCTCTTGTTTTCAGAGGATCGAATATTACAGGGATTTTCTTGGTCAAATTTCGCAGGTGGAGGCTAGGGGTGTTGTTAGGTAAGTATAAACTCTTCATATTGATGCTTTTTCTGCTAGTTTGGGATCCCTATAGCTAATTTATGATATTGGTATTGTTTTTATGCGAATTTACTCAGAATTTAAAGTGTTGTTTTGAGATTTCTGGGGTAGGTTCAATCAAATTTGAATTTGATTTTTGTAGTAATTGGATAAGTGTTTCTGAGTAGTCTATATAGCTTAACTCCTTGAGTAATGGGTTTGCTGATATAAATTGTGATTAGGGATGGTAATGGCTTGGTTTTATGTCAATAGGCTGAAGTAGCATTCAATTGGCTCTTAGAGAATTGGCTATAAGTGAAGTAATTAGGGACTATATTAATTCCATACATATATCTACTTTAATTTCATATTTGTTACACATGAATGATTTGAAATACTAAATGAGTCTATGGTAGAGCTGTGGTGTAGCTACCACCCGTGCATGTACTTCAATCGAGCACTGGGTTATGATCAAACCCCATATACACTGAGCCATGGTAGTGCTCATTAGGGAGTGGGTACCGTGGACAGGCCTCTCCCGATGTTATTAGCCTTTAACATGTGGAAATATGATTGCTAGTATGGGATGGTAATCATAGTAGCCCAATCATTTCCTTTACTGATGTGACTGATATGATTCTGATGTTAATTTTGATTCATGCATGTATGTTAATTAAATTGAATTATATGAATGGAAATTTTTTTAGTTACTGAGATTCGCATCTCACCCCGTTTCATGGGGTCATACTTTTAGGTGAAGGCCCTTTGGGTAAGGATAAGGAAAAGTAAGTAGATGAAAATCCATGAGCTCTAACCATGTGTGGAGAAAGCTATACTTGGGCTGACCTAAGTAAAGTAGATGCAAATTTTGTTATTCTTTTTTATAGCATCCTCATATAATCATATTGCCAAGTGTAGGTATTTGTATTTTGATTACTTAGAATATATCTATTAAGGAGTTAGGCCTTATTTTTGCTTAGTATTGGATATATGGATTTATAACATCTGTTATGAATTTTGTTGGACCTATGATATGGTTTATCATTTGAGAAATGTAATTATGTGATACATTGGATGTAGACCTGAACTAGTGGTGCATGAGATCTTTAATGGAATATATATATTTGAATAATAATTATTTATAGCTTATGAAATTCTTGCTGTCATTAATCCATGAACTTGTTGATATATGGTAGTAGGATGAGTAGGAATTTACACTTAAGTCTTGAATGAGTAACAATAGATAAGTCAGGTAAATTAGGTAGAGGAAAGCCATTAAAGCCCCATAAACTAAGGTAGAGTGACCCTAGGGTGTCACTAGAGAGAGAGTTAGAGTGTATGAGACAATTTTAGAAGTTATAGGATCAAAAGGTGTTTCGTCGTGGCCAAAATAGTCCTAGTCACGGCCAATAGAGGCGAAGTTGCCCAAGGGAGAGGTCCAAAGAGCAATTCGCCACGATGAGAAGTAGAATTAGCTGCAGCGAAATATGAGAGGCCAAACTGGAAGTCATCTAGAGGGTAATTCGTTGCAGCTAATTGGGGAATTGGGCACGACGAACTTTGGGAAAATGTCCCAAGTGTTCTAGAGAGGAATTAGCTGTGGAGAACATAGAATTTGGCCACGGCCAATAATGAGAGGCGAGTGAGGTAGGCCCCAGAGGTCCTCTCACCGTGGTGAAGGTCCATAGCCGCGACAAAATCTGTGACAATGTAAGGAGTGAACCCAAGAGTAATTGGCAGTGGCGCAAAAGTATTTAGCCGCGGTGAACATCCTAAAGCTCTTATATTAACCTAGAAACCTTAGTTTTTCTTATGGCAACATCAAGGGATGACTTAGAAGCACTTGTAAAGAGTTCTTAAAAGTTGAAAATGAATGAGAATAGATTTAAAGGCATTTAATTGGAGATTTGTTTCACTTATATACATGAATGCTTGTAAATACTTGGTTAATGATTCTAATAACATTAAGGTTCAAATTTCCTCACTTTTTCCTAAATTGATTAATTTTTATAGGTGCTAGACCTTGATTTATAAATATTAATCGCATGTTTAAGCTTAATTACTTCAATTAGAAGTTAACATTGTTACAAAAAAATCATAAAGGTTTTGCAAACCACAAAAGTTCATTTTCGCACCTTAAGAGGGGAGGCTAGGATTCTCTACACATTCCACCATTTCTCACTTCTAGAGGAAGAATTAGCCAAGGTAATTTATATGAAACTTAATCCTGTCTTCTTTCTCTTCAATTTGGTCTAATTAGTTTTTCATTTGAAGTATTTTTACCTTCCACCCAAGTTTAAAATTTTTTATTTTGGGTTGTTCTTGCATGATTTTCATAGGGTGAGGCTAAAAAGGTCATTAGGTAAGTATCTTCTCCCCATCTTGATGTGTTTTCTATTGGTTTGAGACCCCATTGGCTGACTTATGATATGAGTTTGGATTTTGTGTGAAAATAACCAAAAATTTGAGTGGAATATTATGGTTTCTAGGTGGGTAAAGTTCAAGTTTAAATTTGAGACTCTTTGGTGATTAGATAAGTGATTTCTAGGAACTTCATGATAATTTAGTGCCATGGTATGTAATTTATGCTATAATTAGTATCTAAATTTTGCTTTGATTTAGGCTAGGATCCTTTAGAGTGTAGGCATTTACCTTTGACTCTAGAATTTGACACTATTAAGTGATGTAACTAGGATTTAATTTAATTCCTTGCATATGTATGTTTGCAATATAATAATTGCTACATAATGTATCTTTGCCTTGCTAAATGATTGGTTGGCTACTTGATTGTTGTGTTTGGACCCTAAATGTGTCCTTGGTGGAGCTGTGGTGCAACACGTGCATTGTGCTTCGATTGGGCATCGAATTGTGATTAGACTCATGAATACACTGAGCCCAGTTGTGCTTAATTGGCAGTTGGCATCGTGGATGGGCCTTTCCCTATGTTATTAGCTATTAACATGATGTATGTGATTGCTAGTATAAGATAGAAGTCAATGGTAGCTCAATTAATTCATTTGCTAATATGATGGATAATTATTATGCTTATTTGATTAAAGATGCATGTATACTAATTGAATTGTACATATGTTTAGAATTATCATTTGGTTACTGAGATTCATATCTCACCCCGTTTATGGGTTAACAATTCAAGTAAAGGTTTCTTGGATAAGGAAAAAGGGAAACAAGTAGAAAAGCACCCCTAATCTGAAGCCATGTGTGGAAATTTCTACACTTGGATCATTTTGACTTAGAGTAGATGCTAATTTTTGTAATTTATTTTGTATAGCATCATGGTACACTCATATTGCCAAGTGTAGGCTTTTTGATGTTCTATATCTAAGATTGAATCTAATAGGAGGTTAGACCTTATAGTACCTAAAATCTGATACATACACTTAATTTTTATCTAATATGATTCTTGGCTAATTAAGAACCATTACTCATTCACTTGAGGGTGTAATTATGCTATGCGATGGATGATTATTCATAATAGTGTTGTATGGTAACCTAGCTGAAATATATACATATATATATATACATGTATATGAATGATGTTGTTAGTGGCCTTGGTTACCAATTGTTATCAGAATATGTTCATGTGCTGATATGTATGGTAGTAATCAATTATTATGAATTCCCCTTAAGCCTATGAATACTGTTGAGTATTAATTGTGGTATTTGAGAGCTAAGAGGTCTATAAAACCATGTATGATAGATAGGGAGGCTCTAGAATTCGTCTCGAGTTAGTGGTATATGGATAGGAAGTGAGATAATGATGAAATAGGACCAAAGGGGAATGGAGTCATGGTCAAAACTACTTAAGTCACGATCAAGAGTTATCTAAAGGCAAGGAGCGCCACGGCACCAGTGCGAGCATGAAAATTTTAGGTCTAAAGGGTATGAGTAACATGAAAATTTTAGGTCTAGAGGGTATGAGCGGTTGTGTCGCGCAACCTCAAAATAAATAAAGTTGGATAATATTTTGCAATATAGAGTACAACCTAGATCATCTCCCTTGGAAATAGATTTCAATGTTTAATTGAGTTTTCTAAGTGTAAAAGGATCCTAGAACTACCTAATTTAAGGAAGGTTTGATCTAATTAAATTAACTAAAATTAAATTGAAATAAAGCTCTTAGTTACTACTTAAATGCATGAACTAATAATCAACTGATGGACTTGTGACTAGCTTTGGATTTATCATTTGGTATCCACTATCTTTATCCTAATTTAATTATCATTGGTTTTGGTCTAAGAGTCCTTATTTGTGTTCATAGTAAATTATCTTGAATTACCATGCAAAATTCAAGAGATTAACAATTTAATGTTAAATTGTAACCTCAATCCCACATTAAATCATTAATTATTGTCATTAAGATCTTTGAATACTTAAATAAGTGATTAATCAATCAATTAGCCTCTGAATTTTCACCCTAGGATGTTCAATTAACCAATTAAACTCCAAAAAATTCTTAAATCAAACAATTAAGCACATAAATTCTCACATGTATTTCATCAAACACCTTGATTGCATACATGGATAATTGTAAAAAAATAAAAATCTAGTACTTAATTCAATCAATTAATCATTCAAATGGTCTCCTAATTAGTATCTAACTAGTTACTAATTACAAACAATACAAATTCTCAATCTAATATGATCTTAACCAAGATAATATAAAAAAAAGAATAGTACTAGAAAAAGAGGAAATCTTAGTCCAATCCCTTGACAATTTTTTTATATTCAAGCTTCCATCCAAGGTCCTCCTCCTAGCTAGCCACAAAAGGGAATTAGAACTTCATGGAGGTGGAAGGAGATGAAGGAATGGAATGGATAATGGTGGAGATAGCTACGACTTGATGTGAGACGATGGAGTGAATGGTGAATGGATGCGTGTGTATGATGGAATGAGATTGAATCAGATGGATGAATAATGCGTGAATGGCATGAATGGATGGAATCACGTGATCCCTCACTCTCTTTTTAATGATCACGTGTATTCTCTCCTGGATGCTACCTTGCCCGAGCCTTTATTCCTCTCTTCATGTATCCGTTTTTAAGAGTCCATGCATGTGCTTCTTCTTCTAATATTGATCACGTGCTCTGCCTCATTTACTACTTCCTCTTTTGATCCTGTGGCATCCACCTCAGCTACCATTTACTATGTGTTCTGCTCTCTTCCTTGTAAATTCGTGCATGTGTGTGTGAAAGGAATGAATGAATGAATGAATGATGGATGCTCTCGGTTCTGGACTGAGCCTCTCCTTTAAGCTTGTTCACGTGCTTTCTTCTTTTACAGCTCGTGCTTCCTCGTGCAGCTGCATTCTTTGTATCTCCAATACTCGTAGCTTCTTCTCTCATGGCTTCCCACGTTTCTTTACTCGAGCTTCTTATCCTCAAGAAGCCTTCCCACGTGCAGTTATTCCTTACGTAATTTCCACGTCAAAATTTGCATGTGTGTGTCTTCATTCATCACGTGAATCTCCTCCCTGTTTCTCACGTACTCTGTCGCTTCATTTTGGACCCTAAACCCGTAGCTTTAGTCTCTTCCACGTTCTATCCAGCCTGCCATTCCACGTAGTTTTCTACCCTACATTCTGCCCATGCTCTTCTTAATCTTATGCTTAGTTCCTTCGCTACTGTGTGTGTATCTTGTGTATTCATTGGTTGCTTCCACATCAGTTGTACATTAAACCTGTAGCTCTTCTCCTGCAGCTACCATGTTAGAGACATGTTAATGTGGTTGCCTATTGGACCTTCTAAAGCCCATGGCCTCTCACATAACTTCTGCCCGTGGCCTTCATGCATGTGTGTGATTTTAGTGGCTACTACGTGTATGTCCGTGACGTGTTTCTTGCGTGAGTGTGGAACCCATGGCAACGTGTTGGTGTGCTCGAGTGATTTGTGAGTGAATGGACGAGCTGGAAGTATGCATGGAGTGAGTTTCTACTGTGCAAGTGTGTTACGTGGAATATGAGACGTGAAAGTGTGCTTGTGAAGCTGCTTTACTGTCCACGAGCTTCTTCATGTGAGTGAGCTCTGTGTTTGATTTAGGTGAGTGAAATTCGTGTATCAACGTGAGAGTGAGTGCAGGGAGCTAGCTCGTGTGACGTGGAAGTGAGGGTGTGAGCTGGGTGAATGCTGTGTGAGTGGATGTTTATCCTTGTGTAGCAGCTTGCAAGTGATATGAGAGCCCATGTATCCTTCTCCATTTTTTTTCTTTAATTTTTTTAAAAATGAATTAAGAAAATTTGCACAAGAAAATAAAATAAAATAAAACAAAAAAAAATATTAAGTAGGAAGATTCACAAAAAATTATTTTAAAAGAATTTATGCATTAAAATTTAATAATCTTGCAAATAAATTCTTAGAGTGCAAAAGTGGCTACTAAAATAAAATCTTATCTAATTAAAACTCATTAACCCTTAATTATTCACCAAAATATTCAAATTAAGAGGATTAAAATATATGAAAATAGCCTTTATCAGGGTACCTAAGAGCAATCTTGCCACAAGCAAGTGTCAAGTAAGAAGCTTGGGAGAGCTCCAGAGAAGTCTCTTGCTACGACGAGACTCAAGAAAATTGGAACCCTAAGTTCTAGAGGTTCATCTCGCCACAGCATGAGGGAGTCTACTGTAGCGAGAATCATGAAAACTTGCACAGTAGAGTCCAAAAAGCATCTTTGCCGCGCGCACGAAAGGCCTAGGTCACGAGTGCGAATCGTATATTCTTGGTTTCGAGCTCTAATAACTACTTGAGTCATGGCGCAAGCAAACCAAACTTTTTAGGTTCTAGTAGCCAAATTAACCATGGCAAAAATGTCCAAGTTGTGGCCTAAAACACTGAATTCCTATTCTTAGCCTCCAAAACTAAATCTTCATGGGGTTAATGATATAAAATGACTTAGGAACAATTATACGAGGGTTTTGTGGATGTAGAGTTAGTAGTAACATGATATGAAGGATGCATTTGATGACTTAAATTTCTCATAGGCTTAAATTGCTTTGCTTATTAAATAATGATCTTTCAAAATATTAAGGTTCAAACTTCCTTAATAATTTTCCTAAATGGCTTATTGTAATGATTCTAAATCTTAATTTATGATCATTAACCGCGTAGTTAAGCATAATCACTATAATTAGGAGTTAGAATTATTACAATTTTAGTAAGTGCATCTTTGGCCTAGATTTAGAATATTCCTAAAGGAAGTTAGCTAATTTCATATCTATTTCATAGCAATACTTTTAGGAAGTTCAAAATGTGATAATGGATATGTTAGTGTAATTCAAAACAAAATATTTTTGAAGATTCTATCTAGTTTTGATAATCTACCGCAACTTTTTTTTTCCTCACATGCATGAGCTCTATAAACTTAACTATGGTTAAATACACAATTTTCTATTATAAAAATATACATCATTTTTTAAAAAATAAAAATAATTTAAATATCTTCAAAGATAATATTTGTTTATATTAAAAATATAACTTCATATATTTTTAAAAATTTTATTTAATATTATTTATTTTGTTTGAGATGTCATAAATTTAAGTGATTGTAAATTTAATTAAACAATGATTTTATATTAGTCAAATATATTTTTGATAATTTTTATGTTTATAAGTAATAAATAAAAAGATACTTAATTTAAATATATGTAATTCTGATTTTTTTTTTATAAAAAAGCTTGTATAATATCTTTTATTTTTAAAAAAATAATGAATATAATTTACTAAAACATACAAAATGGTCTTGTATAATTTATTTTAAATTATATAAATTTTTTAATATTTTGTTAAAATTATACAGATTTTTTATCTATTTTTAAAATGTATATTGATATTTTAGTTAAAAAATTTAAAATTAAATTAAAATGTAGGATAATTTTTTATTTTAAAAATTTTAAAAATAAAAATTAATATAATTTTAACAAAATTGAAGATATAATTATATAATTTATTTAATAATTCAAACATCTTAAAAAAAAAAGAAATATACCCAATAGGTCAAAGATATTATTTAGATAGTAGAATATGTTTTGTGAAGATTCCCCACGTAGCACGTGGGTTTCTGGACCACGCCACATGCATGGTTATATTGTTTATAGGCAACCACGTGGAACTTTACTAGTTGAAGTGGCTCAAACAGGCCGAGCCTATTTTCTTATTTGTTTTTTCTTTTTAAGCTTTTATTTGCACTATTTTGTCAGAGGAGCAGCTGGCCACGACGACAAAATTTACCCCACAAATTAGGTCCAATGAAATGAATCAAAGTCTTCCTTTCGTACTAACCGCTCTTGTCAAATGAAAAATGAACATAAATATTTGGGAATAACACGAAAGTATCTAAGTTGGCATCCCCTTCACTCGGTGTAAATAAGACATTATTTTGATAAAAATAGAAAAAAAAAGGAATGAATAAAGAGAAAAGAAGTAAATTATATATATATATATATATATAATTTATATATATTATTCTCTTTCTCTTCATAATAAAATAATATACTAAATAAAAAATTTCAAATTAAAAAATATCTCTCAAACTAGTGCAGTTTTAGGATTTTTTTTTTCTGTGGTAAATATTGTCTATTATTGTGTTATTTTTATTGTGTATTGAATTGATAAAATGGCAATTTAATTTATATTTGAATCGGATTAGATTGATTTTTCTTAAAATTAATCACACCTTTTTTATTAGTTGTTTCTAGAGAGAGAGAGAGAGAGAGAAGAGTTTAGTTGTGTGGAGATTGATTTACATGTGCCTCAATTAATTGAAATTTAAAGACCATGAGTAGTGATCGCCTTTTTAAGGACCAAATTATATATATATATATATATATATATATATATATATATATATATATATATATATATTTTATATTATAATGGAGGGATAGAACTGTTGACATTACCCATATCTCTAAATTATATTTTTTTTACCTTAGTCAAATGTAAACTATCTATATAGAAATTATAAAACTTCTAAATAAATTTGTTGCATCTTGATTCTAAAAATGAGTGAGGTAAAAATGTTTATATGTAACAATACACCTGGTTAATTAGATTGCAACTAAAATATATTATATTTATCTCGTTATTTTAGTAGGATTAAATTATCTATAATTATTTAAATAATAAATAGCAAAAGAGAATCATACAACCTCCTTAAACTAAAATGTCTTATTGAATAATAATAATTTTAATTAACATTTATGAAACATGAACATCTTGAGTGATTCATTACCAAAGTTTCATGATAGCATTTCCCAAGTTAATTGTTATATACATTTATTTATTTAAAGGAAAAATTAAAATATATTATTTTCAATATATCAAAAAAATCTAAACATAAAATTTGAACGCAGGTGTATTAATTTTAGTGAAAGAAAAAAAGTCCAATTAAGATTTTTTTTAGAAGAATAATCATGAATAAGTATGAGAAAGGTATTCTAGTCCTCATTTTGAAACATATATTTACAAGTAAAATTTTTTTAATCAAAATTAAATCCTTGAATAGTTGTAAAATATCTATAAAAACTCTTATAGTCAGGTCCACATTAATAATTTTTGTGAATACTCATAAAATCTAAATATTTTACCCACCTCCGGACTTTTTGGCAACTTCCGGTGGTTTAATCTTTGATAATTTTTGTTTCAGTTTCTAAGAAAAACAGACTTTCCTTTCCACACATGAAAAATTAATTTTCATCTTCTATTACATTATTTTTATTAGAAAAAGAGTTATTACATAGTCAAGGAATTAAAATAATCAAATCTTCTATTCCCAAAAGGAAATATAATATTGCCTAAAAGTGTTAGTTACTTAGTCTGTCGTTACTTCTATACGATTTAATTTGAAATTTTTTTACTTGCCAGGAGCTAAGCTTCTGTTACACTAGCTATGGGGAATTTAATTTATTTTGGCATTTTTTAATTAAAAAAGAAAAGAAAAGAAAAGCACGTTTCCCAGTTAATAAATATTTGCTTCATTTTTATTTGACCGAATGCAAAGGGTGCCATAAATTTTGCATCCCGAGAGTTACGACCAAAATGATTTTAATGGGAGAGTCCTGCACGCACCAAACCAACTGAATGGCGGTAGATGAAGTTCCCGTTTCCGTTTTGTCGTTAATACCCAAATTCAAAATGAACTTGGAGAGCTACAATTAGAAGTCCATGCTTCAATCAGTGGCTGCCTCATTGAAACTTTGAAGCAAGAACATCCCAGTGCCTTTGGGCTTTGGGTGTCTTCCCTATTCCTAGTCTTCGTTTAACTTTACTCACTTGCTTCAAGGAACTGGAAGGTTTGGTTCTTATTAACCTTATTTAGTAAGTATTCCCAATTCGATGAAAAATATTGAAGAATCTTTTTTTCTTTTTCAATTTTGATTTTTGGGTGCTTGGAAAAATGAAATAATAGCAGGACGCAATAAGTCGGGTAGCTGAATCCTCTTCCGTTTCTGCTGTAAAGGTTTGGCCAGATAGCTGAGTCTGTCTCTACTGTAAAAGCAGAAGGGTTCAGGTATATAGTATTTTAGAGTTTATTCTCATTTGGAATTTTTGTCTATGCCCCTCGTTGTTGCCTCTAAGTCTAGAGTTTGCTCTTGATTGTTTGAGTGCGATAGTTGAGAACAAAAATATGGGCTAGCTTGCTATGATGCATACTCCCCTATAGAAACCCTCTCTTTTGTCATCCGTATATGAAGATGGTTACTTGTTCCATTAAACGTTGCTGAGGGTATAATCTGGCATCCAAAATAATGAATTGCTTAATTGAATTAAGTTGAGTTCTTTCTTGTTGAGCACTTGAAGATTTTAACACTGTTTTATATATTTTTGATCCTTGATCCCTTTGTCCTTTCCTCCACGCCCGCTGCTAAATTGTGTTCCCTGGTTTTCTCTGTAGGGTTTATAATTAAGATTTCTCATTAAATGTTTCTCATTTTGCAGGGACCTTCATCTTAGATGGCAGTGATAATGGCTTCACATGGTCGCTATTGTCACCATGTAGGGTTGAAAAGCCAAGGAAGAACACTAGACAATCTTGGATTTTCTTGCTCAATTTCTATTGATAAATTGTTGAAGTTTAAAAAGTTAACCCATGATTCGGCAAGGAACCATAGATTTCCAAGGTTCCTAGTGGAAATGCGACAGACTGAGTTGCCGCCCTCAAAGTATGGTACCAATGGTAGACCTGTTAGAATGGTACCAGCAACTGAGCTAGTGAAAAGAAGGACAACGTCAGCAAATAAGGTGGAGACAGTGAATGGTTCAAAGCAATTAGTTAATGGGGCAAGTATAGTAAGAAAAGAGCCCACCACAGTCTTGAAAAAGTCAGTGAAGTCTAGAAACTCAAAAGAACTTCCACCATTGGAGGAGCTAAAAGTTTTGCCTTCAGATGAAGGCTTCAGTTGGGCCAATGAAAATTACAATTCCTTGCAGAGGTCTATGGATGTTTGGTCCTTTGTTATTTCTGTACGCATTCGTGTTCTATTGGACAATGCAAAATGGGCATATCTTGGGGGCTTCTCAGAAGAAAAGCAGGTAGTTTTTAAAAATTCTGTGTTACATGTTAATTTTAATCATTACCAATTAAAAACTCCTAAACATAGTTTTCTTCAGTAAGAAACACATTATTTTCGTCTTATTAGTCAAGTTTCATTTTTTTTTTTATTGAATCATTTCATCATTTCATTCAGAAAACCAGAAGACAGAAAACTGCCTCATGGCTACGGGAGCGTGTATTACACCTAGGTCCAACTTTCATCAAACTTGGACAGTTATCGTCAACAAGGTCAGATCTATTTCCCCGTGAATTCGTGGATGAGCTTGCAAAGTTGCAGGTATTCTTGTTTACTATCTTATCCTTTTTTCTCATTTTTTTAGCCTTACCAACACATATGTCTTATTTGAAGCTAAATCCATTAGCCTAAATCATTTACTATATTTGAAGATGATATCTGATAATTAATCAATGTATTTCTCAATAAAACATTCTACAGGATAAGGTCCCTGCCTTCTCACCAAAGAAAGCAATAGGCTTCATTGAGAGTGAACTAGGGGCACCCATTAATGTGTTGTTTAAGGAGTTTGAAGATCGGCCAATTGCTGCTGCTAGTCTTGGTCAGGTATTTGAGTCATGGTGTTGTGTGTCTCCATCCCTTTCACAATAACTTGTATAAACTTGCAGGCTATGGTATAATATGGTGTTATTTGGTAGTTTTATGGAATGTGAGATATAGCATCATAGTAGCTGTGTGCTCTTTCTTGGTAGATTAGGAGCAATATGAAAATCTCTGATGGCTGATACGAACCTTTCTCACTTCTACTCTTGTAGTCAACTAACTTGCAATATTGAAGTAGTTTTGTTCACTAAATACTTTCACTGTAGCTTTTGTATAGTACGGACAATCCTTGAGCTTATTTAGTTTTGTTTGATATGAATTTGGGTGGCCATGTCTGTAGGTTCATCGTGCTGTTCTGCATAATGGAGAAAAAGTAGTTGTCAAGGTCCAAAGGCCTGGTCTGAAGAAGCTTTTTGACATTGACTTGCGTAAGTTGTTCTTGCTTTATTTGTACCATTAATCATTGCTAACATTTTGCTATGAAAGAGTAGATATTGCTGCTGTTATTCCCCACTCTTTCCTATATTTTGTAATTCATTACAACTTTTGGCCTAGTTAATGTTAGGCAATCACCTAGATATAGTATGGAGCTTTAAGATTTTTTTTCTTTCATTCAAAGGAAATGGAGATGTGGAAACATATAGGTTCATCATTTTAAGTAATCAAAATTGCTTTAAATTGTATGGCTCTACATTTTCATTTTCCTTTTACATAACATGTAAATTATTTAGAGTTTAATTTTAAAAGAAAAGGGGGAAAAAAGCTGCCAAATAAGTTTTCCTTTCTTATTTGGGGGATGGAGAACAAAGAAATTAACTGATAAAAAATTATTGAAAAGCCTGTGACATATTTTACTAGTTTTTAACATGGTTTCCTTGGTAAGAATGTTCATGAAACAAAAAGAGCAAGGATTAAGTTGGTAGAGAAAATAATCACGGCATGCTTTAATAGAATGTCGAGACAAACTTCATACATTTCTTCTTGAAAAAGAAAAAAAAAAATCTGACTTTGAAGAAAAAAAAAACTTATCTTACCCTTTTTCTGAAATCTCATAATTATTGTTTGACACAGTGATCTGTTTCAAGAAACTCTAAATATTGAGTCTGACTGGTTATTTTTTGTATTCCTACATGGAAGTTTAAGGTTACTAAATTTAGTGAATCAGTTTTGCTTGTTACTCTAATAAGCTTGATTCTTCTGTCCAGGAAACTTAAAGCTGATTGCAGAGTATTTTCAGAGAAGTGAAACTCTGGGTGGTCCAACTAGGGATTGGATTGGAATATATGAAGAATGTGCAACGTAAGTGATAATCATTGAAATTTATCATTATCGAGATTTTCTGATGTGGGTAGCCAACTGGGCTAAGCTCTGGTGGTTATGTGGGTGGCAGTTAAAGTAGATGTTCTAGATTCAACACTTGGTGTACCTGGGGAAAAGAAGAAGAAGAAGGGAAAAAATATATATATATATATATATTTGGAGCAATTCACCTTACCCCTTGTGGCATTTAGGATATGTTTGAATTGAAGAGAATGGAGAGAAAGGAAAGGGATAAGAAATCTTAATTTAGACATTTTCTTTGTTTTGGATTTGAATTTGAACATTTTTGTTCCTTAGAATATGTTTGGATTGAGGAGAATAGATGAGAAGGGAAGGAAAACAAAGGTTTATTTAAATATAAATTAAAAGAATGTCAAAATTAAAATTCCTTTTCCCTTCCCTTCACCTTCATTCTTCTCAATCCAACTATACCCTTAATTACTTTATTTTGGACATGGTTCGCCCACTCCCACTAATTAGTTATGTTGATATTACATATAATGCTTGAGCTCCCTCCACTGATTGATTTCTTGTTCTTTTGCCCTCTAATACTAAATTGTCTTGCTCATTGTACCTTGCAGGATTTTGTATCAAGAAATTGATTACATAAATGAAGGGAAGAATGCTGATAAGTTCCGCCGAGATTTTCGAAACATTAAGTGGGTTCGAGTACCTGTATGTTTCTTGCTGGAACAGTACAAACTGTTATACACTCAAGATAGTTTCAATTTCCTCAAAACATCATTTACCCCCTCCCATTCCCCCTGCTCTCTTACAAAATATGTCAAACTTGTTAAATGTAAGTTATAAAAACTACTAATATCTAGCACTAAGTTATTAATTTTGCCCTTATTTGTTCCTTGATTTACTTCTTTGCCAGTTGGTTTATTGGGATTATACTGCAACAAAGGTGTTGACCTTGGAGTACGTACCAGGTTTTAATCTTGGCTTATTCATCTGTCCTGTTTCCTTTTTCTATTTACCAGTGGAACCTAATAATATTTTTCAAGGTGAAATTCTTGCATGTCATTATGTCATTGAACTTAATTTCCCATCTTACCTGGATTTTACTTCTTGGGTAGGTATCAAAATAAATCAGGTGGATATGCTAACCTCTAGGGGTTACAATCGATTGCAGATCTCATCACGTGCTATTGAAGCATACTTGATTCAGGTAATTGATTTGAATATGATTACGTTTCTGTATCTGAGAATAACAAAATACTTCTATGCATATTTTCTTTTTTTGCTTTATATAAGTATATATGGTATCTTGATAATAGGTGTAGATATAATTATCTTATGAGTGAGGATGATATGTCAAATTTTGGTTGTCTACAGATACTGAAAACAGGTTTCTTTCATGCTGATCCTCATCCTGGAAATCTTGCTATCGATTTGGATGAAACAATTATTTATTATGACTTTGGCATGATGGGGGAGATCAAATCATTCACCCGGGAGAGGCTGCTTGAACTTTTTTATTCTGTTTATGAGAAGGATGCGAAAAAGGTCTAGTTATCTGCTATGTCATGGATCACTTAAAATTTGATATATTATTATCTCATGCTAACAAGCTACTGATATATGATACCTTGATATGCTATTTGGGATAAATTTTCTTCTTCTGTCTGCCTCGTGTCTAATGAAATGATGCTTTGGTTGGCCCAACACTAAAGAGAGCTTGATAATTATGAAATTAAAATATTTAACCAGGTCTCTCAACTGCTAGTCATTCACAATTATTTGTATTCAAACATAGGATATCTTTGGGTATCGACTTTGATGCCTTTTGATAGACTGTGGGAAAAAATATCTATATGCTTCAAATTTTCTCTCAATATATAGGATATGGATCAATAAAATAGATTGTATTTGATTGTGTGTCAAAACCTGGAATGAATTCTGTCATCAGGTGACATCCAGAAACTACAAAAGGCATCGCCACTTGTACCTTATGGTCAAATTTTGTAAGACATGTAAATATCTTGTGACTAAGGAATATAAATTTTTTTAGTATGTTATTTGTTGCATACGTGCATCATCAATATTGAATTTACAATTTCACAGTAGATCTGAATTAAAGCAGGCACAATAGTATAATAGAGCTGGTGCTTTTAGTACAGCCAGAAGTAGATATTTCCACGGCACTAAAATGTTTTGCCTGTGCCAAATCTTCAGAGAAAGTAAACTTACGTAGCTAAGAACTTCAACTTAATTTGGCAAGTTATTTTGCATTTATTTGAACTAACAAGCAGCAATGGTGCAGGTTATGCAATGCCTTATAGACCTTGGTGCACTTCAACCGACTGGAGACCTATCATCAGTGAGGACATTAACTACCTGGACTCATTGATAAATAATCCATATCTTGGAATTATAAATGCCTTTATGTGACTTCCAGGTGAGGAGATCTATACAGTTTTTCTTGGACAATCTGCTGAGCCAGACACCAGATCAGCAACAAACTTTGGCTGCAATTGGAGAAGTATGTGAATAATTTGTAATAATGGATCAATGAATTCTTAGTTGCTTTCAGCACTACTTTGGGTATTGTTTCTTTGTTGAAGGATCATCTTAAGACGGAGACGTATTTCATTACTTGGCTATTATAATTTAGGGGAAAAATGCAAATGCCCTTCTTCAATTTTGAGCTATTTGCAAACACTTCTTGCAGCTTTGAAAACCAATAAATACCACCGTCAACTGCCCTTCAGGATTTAGACCCTTTTGATCATTTTTTTTGTTTACTTCGCTAATGAAAATGCCACATTAGACTCTGTCATTTGTGACATGGCACAATTCTTCTAAAAACAACACATTGTTGACAATAGTCTAAAGTGAGAATGTGACACAGCATATCTGTTATGAGAGTTAAGAAAATGGACAAGAGTTTAAATCTTGAAGGGTGATAGTTATGGGGGTTATTTTCCTATTTCTTAAGTTGATGAGGATGTTTTCAAATGGCCCAAAATTGAAAGGAGGTATTTGCATTTTTCTCTATAATTTATGGCCTACAATTTATAAATTGTGGCTTCTTATGGCAGGATTTATTTGCCATAGCACAAGATCAACCCTTCCGCTTTCCATCCACCTTCACCTTTGTTATCAGGGCCTTCTCAACACTTGAAGGTGTGCCTCTGCCTTTCCCTTCTCCTCTCTCTCTCTCCCCATTTTTCAAAGTTTCTTTTGCACATACCATTATACTATTGGGTTTCTTGATGATCATAGGAATAGTGGAAATTTAAAATTTTGATCATTGAAACCCCTTCCCAAGAATATGCACAGGAACATAAATCAAGATGAGATGAGAAAATTACCTTTTGTTTTGAGATGCAATTTGAATCACATGTGTAAATCTAGTGATTTGCGCTTTTACAATATCTACACGGAGTGGATGAAACTTCCTCTCACTCTATCTCTACTAGGATATGCTTCTTACTATCTAGGATTAGGGTTTTTCAAAGTTCTAAGTAATTTGGGACTTAAGAGGCACTCTTATGAGTCTTCATATATCACCTCTTATGGTCTTATATTTATACACTTATGGTTTGGCATTCTCCTAATCCCATTCAAACTTCTACTCCCACTTAAACTTCTAAACCCTACCCCAAGCCCAACAGAGAGTAAGGAAAGATAGATCCAATATAATATAACATTATTTAATATTACTTTAATATTAAGTAATACCACATAATTATATTACGTAATTATATTATTATTTAATTATATAATGTGCTATAATATTATTTAGTATTACTCTAATATTACTCTGATATTAAATAATATATATTACACCATAATATAATCCAATTATATTATATTAGGCCTTATTAATGGAATTTTTAGTCCAACTAAAATTCTAATAATATTATAATATTTTAGTTTTATCTCTCCTTTTTGTGTGTGACCTATAGGTTCTTATTATATTGGTAATGACCCATTTATGGATTATAAACAGTGAGCAACATCTAGCAATACATCACTGTCATCCAAGTAACAAGAATTTTTGTGATTCGGCACATACTTAATCCGTGCCCAATACCATGCAATTCAGTTCCTTTTATACTGATATCTAGATTGACCTCGAGGCATTGAATGTATCATTTTCGTCAATGTTCAACTTACGTTTTTAGAAAATGAGTAGACTAATTAAAACAAATGATTAATATCACATATTAATTCATTCGAGCACAGTCATATATTTGTTATTCAATCAAGAGGCCTATAGATATCACTTCTCTTATATAGGAGGGACAAAATCCCATTTATATCACTCACATCTCTTTACATGATTTATGATATACCTAATCACTGCCCCAAGCGATACAAGATAGTGTCAAAGTATTTGACTCCTCATGTAGGGAACTGTAGTGACTTTTGGTCAAAAGACTCCATTCACTCTGGCCACATGAGAATTGCTAATAACACTGTAATCTATGTAGCATTCTCATAGCAGGTCAGTGTAATACATTTGTTCTCTAACAAGGTACTTATGTATTGACTTGATATCATATATCTATAACTTAGATTCATCATTTACTATACATACTAGTCTCGATATATTATTGGTATCTCATATCGCAATAATACTTGACTAGGGATAATTTAAGAATAGCAATTATTCTATAGACAATTATCGTATTAAGTTATATTGCACAGATATAAAAATAAAATATAATAATTGTATTGCCTCAAAATTATGATACAATGTATGTTATTATAATCATCTTGTGATTGGCTTTTGGGACATATACCAAGACATACCACACTTTCCTTTAGAAAATTTTATTAATTCAGTGGACCAATAGCAAAAAGATAAATTAAAGAATGTTTGAATGTGGTGCGTCTTGTCTCCTCCTTTTTTTTTCCCTCCTATCTCTTTTCTACTTCCCTTTTTCAACTGCTTTTTCTTCTTCTAACAGGCATAGGTTACATACTCAATCCAGATTTCTCCTTTGTGAAGATTGCTGCACCTTATGCTCAGGTTCATATTGTCTATGACAGATTAGTTTTCTCATAATTTGTTAACTTCTTTTTCTTTTTTGGCCAGTATAGTGTGTTATAATACATTTTAATATGTACAGGAACTTTTAGATATAAGGCAAAAGCAGCAGACAGGACCGCAACTTGTGGAGCAAATAAGGAAACAAGCAGATGACGTATTAAACATTGCCTGGAACTTTCTATTTGGTTTTTTGGTCCAGATGATATTTCTTGATACAAGAAAATTCAAAAGTAAAGCAATTATTCAATGATGTCATAATATATCAACTTATACCAATAAGTTCATGGAAAAATTTTAGGCGAGATCCTCCACCATATCAATGCCATACAGAGTACAGAGAATAGAGGAGTTTGTGAAGCAACTTGAGGCAGGGGATCTGAAACTTCGAGTCCGGGTGCTTGAGGTAAACATTTTTTTTTATTTTTATTGGAACCAGGCTAGAAATTGAACAGTGAACTAAGGGGGTTAATATAATTATAAAACAAATATAATATAGCATACTTTATTCTGATGAGTCAATGCATAATTATGAAATTATAAAAAAGTTGTTAATTATATAAAATGGATTACTTGTTAAAGAAATAAATTTGTCTGTTATGAATCAATTATACTGTATTAACAGTTTATTAGTTTAGCTGTTGGATCTAACCAGGTTAACTGCTATAAGCCCAAAGTATTATTTTAGGGGGGAAGAAAAAAAAAGGTCAACTGCTAATATGGTTTAATTATAAAACCACATCAGTTTGATGGTCGGTTCAGTAGTTAAACCTGTTCTGTCAGTTCTGTTTTTATGTGTTTTTAAATGTTTCTGCAGACATTAGAAGGCATAGAATCTAGCATTTTCATTGTGAGAGATATCATATCTACTAAGAGGTCATTATTCTGCTTAAAAATTCTCATCTGAAACTTCTAACTTGATTTGCCAGTCTGAAAGAGCTGCTCGAAAAGCAACAGTATTGCAAATGGCAACTGTGTATACAGTATTGGGAGGAACCTTGCTAAATCTTGGCGTCACTTTGAGCAGCCAAGGCAATATGGCTATTGCAAATGGATCATTCATTGGTGCAGGTGACTCGTACATCATAATGCTGCTATCAACATGTTGATCCGCTCAATTATTTTGAAAAATTGACAATTTAATATAAAAAAAGAGATAGGGACAAATGCGTGGGATCCATACAAATTGTGAGGTCCATCTTTTTAAGTGGGACCCACAATTCAAGTGAGTATCTCCCGCTTTGTGATTATCTCTCTCCAAAGGTTAATTTCTTAAGCAATTGAGATTATCCAAATCCTTCTACAATCTTGTTCAATATTTCATTTGCTTTTTCTTCATTTGGCTGACCAGCATCACTTGGTCAATATGCAGGTGTTTTTTTGACACTATTTTTCAGATCTTTGCAAAGGGTAAAGAAGCTTGATAAATTTGAGAAAATGATATAACATATGCCCAACAAACCCGATTCTTTCAAGCATATATATGCAAATTTCTCTTGACCAACATTTTCTCTTTTAGTTTACGACATTCTAATTTTTGCTCGAGAATATCAAGTTATACGAGTTTTACAGCAACAGGATAGGAGAGGGTGATGATACTGCAAGACATTATACTGTATGCATTCGAGGTAATAAGATATCATGGCTTCTTTCTTTCCACATTTCAACCCTAACTGTGGCTAAAGATAAGACTTGACGTCCAAGAAACTGTATGTGCTGCACTCTCGAAATTATTATCGATCATTGCTATGGAAGAGAGAGAGAGGGGGGGGGGGGAAGAAAAGGAGGGGGGCGGGGAAGATATGGCAAAGAGCCATAAAATTAATGGCTTAAGAAATTGCAATTGGAATAATATTAAGCACTACAATTAAAGTTAGGGCAAAGAGCACTAAAATTAATTGCCTAAGAAATTGCAATCAGAATAATATGTCAAGGTAAGGAAGTACGAATTTCTTTTTTCTGGTTACCAAATTCAAATAAAACCCGCATAAATAATTATATACAACTAGTTTTTTTTTTTGTGATACAATATACAACTAGTTTTTAGACCTGTGCTATGTACGGATTGCAAAAATAAGTTATAATTAAATATCAAGTTACAATTATGGTTTATGAAACTTTCTTTTTTACATGGGACGATGTTGGAGTGTAGTACAAGCAGTAGACACGTTATAAATTGTTAAAGGTTTCTTTGTACACAACATTAATAGCATTGCTTGAACTTTTACCTTTGAAATCAGTACATAAATTTGTCCATGAGTGAAAATAGGAGTGAGAGATATAATCTTTGACAACAAATTGGCCTTGACTCTTGTTGATTGACATAGCAAAACAAAGTGTTAACGAAAATTGTCTTTGTCATATTGTAGAAGTTAGTTTAAAATTAAATGAGATTAATATTAATTTAGAAATAAATACCTCATGGCCAATATTATTACCTAAAATAACTTGTGCTTCAATCACATTATTTTCCAACTAAGTAAAAATTAGTTTAGTCTCATTACATAAGCTACTTGATGTGTCAATATTTCTTAATAACATAATTGAAGTGCCAACTTTTAACTTTAACGTATAACTGGCTATACTTAAAATTTGAATCCCATTTAAAAATTCTATAGTATAAATATCATCCATTAAATGAATATTACCATATGCCTTGCAAACATTATTGGAATTGAGGTACATCTTTTCTTTGCCTGGTATCAAAGATAACATGTTTTCATTCATAATATCATCACTGTGTAAGATTAGCATTAGAATAGCTTTTTCTTGGAAACAAATATAATTATTAATGATGTCCAAGAAATTAGGATGTATATTTTGAACAATTATAGATGTTGGGTCATTGTCAAATCTTATAATAATATCATCATCTGGAATTTCAACGACACTTCTACTGTTGTTATTATTATCTGACAATCCTTATTGGATGCTTAAAATCCATTTTGAGAATTCATTCACCTCCCTATTAGTATTATGTGCATTGCAAGATTGCAATCTCATATTTTTGGTCAATGTCATCGCCCTACAAAAATCCCAAACATATGAAGAATGTTTTGTTGAAGAAACAATATCTTACCTTTTGCCTTTTGGAGTGACAGTAAGAATTTGCCTAAAATTACCACCAAATACGATGCCAAATAATTATGACTAATTCATTGGCTTAGAAAATCTCATTATATCTCTTAATGTTTTATCTAAAGCCTTAAAACAATATTTGTCTGTCATTGGCGCTTCATCTCATATAATTAATCTAGTTTTAACCATTAGCTCAACAACCTTTGTACCTTGCTTGATATTGCAAATAGATTCCTCGTTAATGTTTAATGGTATTGAAAATCTTGAACAAGCTATTCTCCCACCAGGAAGAAGAAGTGATGCAATTCCATTAGAAGTGATGCTCAATACAATCATACCTTTTTCCTGAATGCATGAAGATAATATCTTCCAAATAAATGTTTTTCCTGTTCCACCATATCCATATACAAAATAAACACTTCCTTAATTAGAAAATCACTGTATTTTGTAACCTCTTCAAAAATATTTCTTTGTTCATTGGTAAGCAATGATATTAGTAACAATAAGTCTTTTGCCAATTTGACTCTATTATAATTAAGTTCCTCTATTATAAGTATGTTCAATCAGCATTAAGCTTCATTTGTATTTAAGCATGGCATGGATTCAAACTCTGGTAATCTTCTACCATTGCTTTGAAGAATCTTATTTATCTAAATAAGAGCATAATTCTTCAATCCATTATTAGAAAGTTGCAAAGCTATTAAAATTTTTATATGTGCATGAGTACATTAAACCATGCACACTGTGAAATAATAATACAAAACTATATTAAGAATGAACCTTGATAAGTGCAGAAAATACTGAGACGATTTATGTAAGCACTCACCATAATGTTTAAGTAATTATCTTTGTTTGTATAAAATGTCATCAGATCTAGTTTTCTCCCAAACAAATTTAGGTCTTGATAATGAGTTTGAGAACAATAGCATGGACAATAACCATCTTAGGTAATCAGGTGTGCCTCATAGGCTTTCTTTTTCAATGCCATCAACATACTCTTTGTCATCATTTAGTAAACCCATTTTATAACACGCATCTTTATATGAATTATAAAGAACTCCACCAACTATTCTTATATGTTCATAAGATATAGGTCCCTTCATAATATTAAGTAATGTGCATAGATAGTAAAATTCATCACTGCCAAGTAAGGTGTAATATAGTCTACCAATGGTGAATCTAGAGTTTCCATGAAGCCACACTCTTGAACTTGCTTTGTAAATAAAATGCAATGGGAGTTCAACACAAGATTTCTTGGCTTCACCATATATCTTGTTTGCATCCATCCAAGTAAGAAACATGGTTTTTTTTTTAATCATTGTTGTGGCTTATGATTGAATCAATATTATCATCTTTAAAGACAATACTTTACTAATTTGGTAAATGAAAAGACAATTGTTCTAGGAAGGGCGTATATAGTTTATGTCAAAGGTAAAGATTCTCCGTCTGGATTCACAAAGAGACAGATATCTACAATCATAAACACCTTATCTCATTTATAACTTCATTAACTTGAGGATCTTTGGATCCACTAAAAAATGTTGTAGTCACTTTATCATAGCCCTTGTTAATATATTTGGACAAATACTTAATAGATCTATATTAATTGCACCATTCAACATTGATATGTTCCTTGTACTTCATCAATAATCTTGGATTATATGGAATTACATACCTGTTATCAAGCAAAATCTCACCCTTCTTCATTATAACAACATTATTTAATCGCATATATCATGGGAAGCCATCTTCATTAGTAGAAGTGGATGAGTTAAATGATTTAGGAAAATGTTTCAAACACTTTCCATTTACCATACATGGTGAAATTTGATTTGCATCTCCACATAGACCATGGATCATATAACCTAGGAAACTTATCAAGAATTTCAACTAATATAATCTTATCAACATCTATTAGGGTAGGATATTTGTCATGATGTGTAAGACACAAAAGAATATGAGCATGTGAAAGTCCATGTTTTTGAAATTCAATTGTACAAATGTCTACCAAAAGGATTAATGTGAAGTAGTTAGATATATAGAATAATGAATAACCATTAAGAAGAATAACGTATAAAATATACATTACCTGTAATGACATGACCAAAATGCTCATTCTTTTTTAGATCTTTCATCAACTAGTCAAGTTTAATCTTAAAAATTGGACACATGTTACCAAGCCTATCTTTTCCAATTCATCTCCAAAAAGCATGAAATTTTTGGCCATTTAGGATTGCATGTAAAAATAATGAATAAGTCAAGATAACATGTCCATTTACAAATAACCATTGCATCTTAGTAATTTTAGACAGTATATCATACCCCACCAGTAAATGACAATGGAAGAATAATATGTTTCCCTTAAGATGATGGTTCTATTTCACCTCTAAGCACAACATCCACCAAACCCTTGTATAATTATGCTCTCAAGTTTTTTTGGAGAGTCTTTATATATAGTAACCTTTGCGATTTAATCATAGTATATCCATCAACAATAAATTGTTGGAATAACTTTCCTACACTAACAGTAGTCTTAAGCTCATTATCATGATTTTGAATTCTAAACGCAAAGAATTCTCTCATAGTAGGTCTTTTCCTACATGCAACTGAATTTGTATTTGCATTGCTTAGTGCAATGTCATCTCTATAGCTATCCTTACCAAACAAAAACAATAATAGATATTGCATTGGAAGGTACAATGGGTTTAATTCATTTATTCTTTGGAGCAGTCTTGACTTACATTGTATAATAATATCCCTTTTATGGCCACAAAAACAAATAGCACTAACAATCAATCCTTGGTCCTCTTGTGAATTAGTCTAATCTTTATATCTCTAGGTCCAACAGAATTGAAAATGTCCTTTTCCATCCTAAAATTTTGCATCAATGAATTTGATGTATCTAACATCATTTTCAACTTTGCTACAATTTGTTTGTTTGTCTATATCTTCATCATCATGCGAACTAATAAAAATATAAATGGCTATTAGTCATTAGTACGAATAACATTCTTTAACTGATATGAAAATATTAAACCAACTAAATTAACATACCTTATTGTTAAAATCCTATTTTTGATTTTGTTATCTATATCGTAAATATATATAGTTAAGCAAATTTTGGGATTGCACTATCAATCGGAAGTAAGTGACCAATTAGGTGCAAGTTTTGACCCTGTAGTCTATATATATATATATGGAACATGAGCATTATTAACTTGTCTATAAACTTTACAACCTATAAAAGTGAAAGCGAACATCATATTGTCATGTATTATGTTGTTCCAAGAGTGGTTGCTCTCTAATTTTTGCCATGTAATAAGTTTTTCTAAAACATATGTTAGTTCTTTTAACAATGGTAATTTAACTTTTCCTTGCATACAACACAATGAGAATTTCAAGTTTTTGGATTTTGTGTCTTTTTTACGCCTTTCATCATGCCATATTCTTGCACCATAGTATTAATGCAAATATAAGTGATCTCTTATGTCCTAATAATCAAGTAGAAAAAAAAAGTCGGTGGGAAAAAATTTCTACCAAAAAGAAAACAAAGGCATGTAGGATGAAGTGTGGGAAAAACCTTAAAGAATAGGAAATGTTACTTATAGTAATGTTATTGGTCTAGAACTATTTATACTATTTCAGAACAATAAAGGCAAGAAAAAAAATTCTTAACATTAAATGTTTATGTAATATTGTTAGTTATCTATAGTAAACCTAAATGACTATCAAAAATTATAAAATGTAGTAAAAATATAATGTACCTTGTTCCAATATATAAATGTTATCATCAATAGGAATGATATTATCAATTGTTATTGAGATGGTATACGGATTTAGATTGGTTTCAATAGAATTATATGTAGTTATTTAAGACAATTTGCAAAATTCATTATATCACATCATTTTAAATGTAGTAAACAAATCATTTGTAATGAATACACACCAGCCAGTTGTTGTGTAAAAAATGATAAACCATCGATATTTTCTAATACATTTAACCTAGAATGTTTGTGGTTATAAGATTCATTGGGACAATGGTGTATTTGACTTGCCAACAAATCAATATTTATTGTAAAGTACAAATATCAAATTACTTTATTCTTTGAAGCCAAACATTGACTAATTTAAAAAATAATCATCCAAACTTGTATAGCTTCTTATAAATCTTCTTGTAGTGGACAAAAAGGAATTATTCAAATGATTCTTTGTGACATTTGAAATTTAAAATTTATGAGGATCGCTTCCACTTTTCTTTCCACTTAATGAAAGCTTTATTGAGTTAAATAAACCATTAACTCGACATGCCTTTTTCTACTAATACTAGCTGGATGGATAGTAAGTAACATTAGGTGCTTATTATGTTGGTGAATATCATTCCTGTATTAGCATTTGTATCATTTTCTATCTTACTAGTTATGATACTAATGAGACAAGAAGTTGAAGATGATTGATTTAATACAATAGAGCCAAACCTTGGACAATATAACACACATAAATGTATATTATTTGAAAAAAATAATTATATATTATATTATCAAATATATCTTCAAATCATGACCCATTGTAAATATGTATTAAAAAAATGTCAGAATACATCAAACATGTAGGCAAATCAAACTATATTGAAATAGGAATCAATTGTTCAAATACTGAGAACAGAGTTTTCATATACAAATATTACTCTTCTTTTTATGTGAGGCTTTTTTTTTTTTTTTTGTAAGAACCACCCAATATCTATAAGGCACGAACCTATTACTAGGTCCCTTGACCCATGACTAATCCTGATTAAAGCTAAGTAGGACCACAAAGGCAGCAAAGCTCTCATAATCAAGTTTTAACGTGGCTACACTCCCTAAGACTCAAACTTGAGATCTTGGTTAAGTGAAAACAGCCTGCTACTAGCTGATTTACACACTCGGTGGTTACATGAAGCCATATTGCACACAAGTATAAAATGCAGGTTGGCACCTTTGGCATTACTTTGAGTGAAGTTTTATTATGCAAAATATTTTGATATAAGATGAATATATTGGGTTGAATCATTACTAGCTCTAAGATATCAACATGTATAGATGGGTTTAAATTAAAATGTTAAATTTATTATTTTAATAGATATAGAAATTGATTAATCTTTAATTAACATTCTATAATTAATACCATTCACTAAAATACTATAATAATGGGGTAAATAAATAATTGTAGTCTACATTATAGTCTACATTAGATATGTGGCATTCCACTCTTTCGAGAACATATAGGGCTAAAATAATAGTCAGAAGTTCAAAATCCATAATGGTATAGAAGATATGACAATATTGCTCCATAATCTACACATAGTGTAATAACTGGTTTTGCAGGAACTAAACTAAAATTGATAAAATGAGATAGGATCACCCTAAAGCAAGGCAAATTGAGCTTAATTAAGATTTGAATGTTAATTAGAACATTTAAAATGTGGTTAAGAACCTAAGGATAGCTTGAAAACCGAGCCAAAACGGCTGAACAAATTAAAGGAAGAACGTAGTAGCAAAATTGTAATTTCGAGCAACTTTTTGAAAACTAAAAGGAGGGAACCTTAAGTGAGAAAATTGAGTTTTTCAGGGTTCTTAGAGGTCTTAAAAACCATAGGAATTGTTAGAATGGTTAAAACTCTTCCAATGTACATTTTAGATTATTGGTTGACCGAAACTTTGATCGGATTGTTTGGGGTTGTTCTGAATCCAATTAATGTGAAACTAAAAGTATTTTATGAATTAAAGGACCTAAACTTTATGATGGAAAAGACATTCTAAAAAAGGAGTTGAAATGAGCTTAAATGGAAAAATCAAAGTTAAGGAACAAAAATGAAAATTTGAAAATGTTATAATATACTCTTCTTCCCTTCTTATATCACGCCCCCTCCATCCCTCATCTAAATTGACCTTCATCTACCTCAAAACAAAACCAAGAGCAACTCCAAGTGGTGCATGGTAAAGAAATTATTGTTCACTCACAGTTGTCGAACTGGCCAGGATTAGTAAATTTTCGCAAGTTTGCAATATAATGCCCACTAGGTCATCTCCCACGGAGATTTTAATCAAGTCAATTAGTTTAGGATGTAAAAATATAAATTACGATGATTGGGGGTTGAATATAAAAGTGCACTAATTAAACCAAATAGCAAATTAATTAACAAAAATAAAATGAAATGAAATTTAATCAGAATTATGTGTAATCAATCTAGAATTCTTTCCCTGATATTTTCCTATCATTGTCACCTAAAAATACCTCTGGTTTGATTTTTAATCTTCTGGTTATTTTCAATTAATATTCTTAAACTACTATTCAGGATTTTAATTAGTTCATATCGCTAATCAGAACACAACTGCATTTCTATCAACAACATGAAGTCAAACTGTTTTGCACTTGACCAGAGATGCATGCAGAATCCTAATGTGGTTCATAATGAATTTATTTGATTAATCAACCGATTAAATCAAAACATGTTCTCAGATAGATCAAACAAATCAGAATTCATACAACAAAAATCATCTAACCAGAATTATAATAATTAAACGAAAACAAAGAGAACAAACACGAAATACTTCTAAAATTTAAATCCAAACCAAAGTTCTATACAACCATGGACTCAAGTTCACTATCAGGTTCCGACTCTGGACCAAACACCAAGAGAAATTAGAAAGCCATAGGAAAGAAGAAAGCAAGGATGAGAAATAAAGAAGATGGAGTGTGTGTTCTACGATGACGTCTTCTCCTCTTTATATAGATGATGTTGGCCTCTTCCTTAGGAAAGATCCATGAGCTAGGATGAGTTGCGTGCATCCAACGATCCACACTTCTTCACATTGAAAGAAATCCAATACTATTCTAGTAGTAACAATAAAATAATATCCTAATCCTTTTGTGACTTAATAAGATAATATCCAAATCTTTTTAGGAATCTTCTAACAAGCAAAATATAATTAAAAAGTAATTGGGCCTCCATTAGAAAAAAATATAATAAAAATGAGATTAAAAATCTATTAATTTAAATTTAGCCCACTTAATATAAAATAAATTCTAAGTCATCAATTTACCTATTATGAATTATTAATAAAATTAAATATGAGGAATATAAAATATAATAATGTCAAAAATCAAATCTCCCACACTTAGGTTTTTGCACTCTTGGGCAAAACACACACAAAAACAAAAAAAGGAAAATAAAACTGAAATGTAAAACTATTAAGCTATATACAATTTAAGCTTTTTAGATATTCAACAGTTAAAGGCAATCTTTCTTGCTAATTGAGAAATAACAAATAGCATGACAATTCTAATTGATGAAAAATGAATCAAAGTGTTAGCTCCTCGCTGGTTATGTGTTTACTCTTATAACACCATAACTTTCTAGCTTATCTCATGCTATCTCCATGTCTCACATTATGTATTTCATGAAGAAGCAAGGGAAAATGGCATGAATTATTAATATTTTTGCGTTGCGTATGAATTTTTTATTCGATATCCTATGGACCATGTGAGTTCATGTATCACATTCTCATATTTAATTACATAGATACAACTCAATTTCATCATCAAAAGTGGCCTACAACTTGTGGAAAGTAAGGAAACACATAAAATTCATGGTAGCTATTTCGGCCAGAATTTTTCCTTTTCTATCACAAACTTTGGAAAATCATAACTAATTCTAAAAAACTTAAAATCATGCATTCTTTTTTTAGAAAGTTACAGATGTCTACTTTATGTTACAAATATGTCTAGGCCATGAAACATAACACAAAAGATGTTTGACATTTAAAAAGATGCAGAGATCTGACTAGCTATTGGTACTATCACAGGTTTTTGCTGCAAACTTCACAAATATCCAATTAATTCCAAAAAAATCTAATCCATGCAAATGATACCAATATAGAAAGCTAGAGATGTTAGCTAGAGGGAAAAAATAACATTAGACTAGTTTAGGTATATCCAGACCTTGAAAACTAATCAAATAGTACTTGAGATCAGTTTGAATGCCTGATACTAGGTAGAAATTTTAAAAATTCATATATCCCTTTCTAGACATCTAAATGGGGTGCTTCTAGTTGGAAAAAGTCACTGGGAGTATCTAGTTTCATTCTATAAAATTTTATGACAATTCGACATCATTTGCCCTCTAAGTATAGAATTCATTTTTAGAATTGAGTGAATAGTACCCTGAACCAATTTTAGAATTTTTGTCAATTTTGAAAATTTATCAAATATTCCATAGACCTCCAAAAATTCTATACTTTAGTTTTCCAAAAATCTCTCAACAAGCTTTAAATGCATGTCAAATCTCAGATTAAGAAGAGCTCATTTAGATAAAAAGTTGTATAGATTTCCAATATGATAAATTTTGGTCCATATTAGAGACTAAATATGTCCAAATGACTTCCCTTGTTGTTTGGCACCTCTTGGACAAGTTTAAAAGCATGAATATGATTTGAATGAACTGCCCAAGTGGTCCTAAATCTCATGCATTTCAATTTAGCCATTCCACTTCCTTTTATACACTAATGCATCTAGTCATCTAAGAAGCTAACTTGTCATTACATACTCCATTTACATTGTATCATTCATATAACATGATTTCTTATTTATACATGATACACTAACATAATTATACATGTTCATAACATCATAGGGCATATACAACCATAGATTATAACATTTGCCATTCTTATGGCCTTAAAGAAGCAAATTCCATGCACTTGGATGTCACACTCTCATTCCTCAAGTGGTTGGCTTCCATTTCGTTGTTCTCTTGGTCCACCTAGCATGTTAGAATATTGGAGAGGAGGGAATGAGATTCAAATAATCCCAATAGCTCATTTCCCTTTCAATCACACATAAAGTATGCAATACAAGCCTTGAAAATACATACATGGACATGTTAACATATGTGAGCATTCAAGAAACATTTTTGGCATTTGAACAAGTCATTCATAGCATACATAGGCTTGTCAAGTATGTGGATTAGTCTCACCCATTCACTTATGGATTTTGAACTTGCCTCACCCATTCTTTAAGAGGTTTTTGACTCAACCTTGCTCTTAAGAGTCTACCTCACTTTTAGGAGACTTTTTACTTTGTCTCAATCAATCTTAAGGGTTCTTGGCTTTTCCATACTCAAGCAAACTAAAGCAAGTATATAAAACATCAATTGAATGCATAAAACATCATCATAGTACTATGGAATAAAAGCTCATGCTAAATTACTTTTCATAGCTCAGAACATATATACACACATTCAAAGATAATGTAGGCACATTTATGTATGAGAGAAGGTGGAGAGAGCTACCTTTGTTACATTTGCATACTTTCTTCCTTGGACTTAGTTCTTCTCCCATGGCCACACACTCACAATGAGGTAGAGATCATTTCTTTTGGCCTAGACACATCATATGGAAGCCAATTATACTTTTGAATAAAATTCTAAGGCCACACAATCATTAGAAAAGTTAGGTGACTCATAAGGCTCTTTTATGATTTCATAATGCACTTCATGAAGCAACCCTTGGAAAACATCATCTTGGATCCATTCTTTCCATCTATTTATGATTCTTGACTCCATTTAAACCTCTTGGAGTCATCACACAATCAATTCTAGGAGCCTAACTAAGTGTTGCTTCTTTAAGCCATATTATGGAACATATAAGGCTATTTTACTATTTATGATTTCTAAATTTTTTTCAAGGCTTCCCCTCATCTTCACTCATCATATATGACTCAAAAATAAGCTTGGAATAAATTAAAACTATCCTTAGGTACTCCAACTATGCTAGGCCATGGCTATAGAGCAATAGGATACCAAGGGAGTTTGCTTTTTTTTCTTGATGGAGGAAGCACATGGGGAGACTTTTAAGGATCTTAGGAGCTCATTTAAACTTTCATTTAGGCATAGATATTAAGGTATCAAGTCAAATTTTACAAGGAGTACATGAAACCCTAGAATTTCTATCTTGAATTTCCATGGTTCTTTTGTTGTTTTCTTTACATATTCTTATTCTCCACACTCTTTTTCCTAAGAATCACCCTTGGTTTTGCCTAAAATCCAAGCCCTCCTATGACTTCTTGAGTGGGGCGAAATATGGAGAGAAGAGAAGCAAGGGGCAGCAACCATGGAAGAAGAAATTACCTTGTTTTTTCTTGTTTTCTCACTTGAATCTTCCCTTCTTTGTCCTCTTCTCTTCAAATCCAAATTTTTTCCTTAATTTCTCCCTTAAAACAAATTCATATGCTTCAATATAATTATAGGAAATAAAGGAGAATGGAGGAGAAGAGGTTTGGAAAGGAAAGAGCATGAAAAACTACCAAAAATCCATGCCTTCAAGCTTTGATTTCTTCTCCTCTTCTTCTTCCTCTTATGCGCCACTCTCCTAGGGTTTTTTTTCTCTGGTTTGGGGTAGAAACATATCAAGCTAAATGAGTAGGAGAGTGGGGTGCCCTATATATATAGGTGGAGGAAGGAAGACTTTTCAAAAATTTTCATTTTGCCCTTCGTTCTTGGCATTTTTGTTTTTAATTTGTTTTAGATCTTTTTTAAGAATTGTCTTCTCCATTATAAAATTTAGGTTCCCAATTTAGTAAAATGTATTTGGAATCACTCAAATTGGAGCTAAAACCTTCCCAAACGAATCTATCAAAGTTTGGGTACACCGACATTGGAAAATGTCCACTGGAGGGGTTTTAACTGTCACAGGGCTTCTCATGATTTTCAGGGCTTCTGAGAAGCCTAGAGAACTCAAAACTTTCATTTAAAAAGCCCTCCTATGTGAATTCCAAAATTTGCTCAAAATTACCAAAATGCAATGACGTTTCATAAGTTTTTCATTAAATTTTGTTTCTTCATTCTAGCTCTGTTTTTCTTTCCATCTGAGTTTGGGATTTTTATTTTTAAGAGTCTAGAATGATTCTAAATTTTTTGGGACCTTAACTAAGTCATTTTGGGAGACTTGCTTTTGTATCCAGTGAATTTCGTTCATTTACGGAGAAACTATACGTTACGTCTCTTGTGTTTTCTCTCATTTTTAGAGAATCGGATATTACAACTCTCAATCCTCTCAAGTGTTTAGGTTAAGCGTTCCTCTCAAATTCAACATTTCACAACATCACTACCAATATTTTATCAATCTCCACTAACTAATTCATAAGTAATACATAAATCAAAAGGATTTTTATTTAAGGTTGTAATGGGGTAAGGTACAAAACAAATGGTAAACAAAAGAACTAAAGACGCAATAAGAGACAAAAAAATGAACACTTAAAATCATCAAGAGCAATAAAAAAATAAGAACATAAAATAGAATAAACACGTATATCAAAATCTTATTTATCATAAACCAATATATGCTCAACGAAAATCAAAGTAATTTTCTTTTTTTCTTTTTTATCATTCTTTTTTTTCATAAAGATTTTTTTCTTTTTTTTTTCATGCTTTTGTTTTTTTAATTTTTTTATTTTTAACATATTTATAGGAAGAACAAATTAATTAGCTCAAAATTAATGCAAAATTGCACTGTACATCTATCCACCCTATGAAGATATAATGTTCTTAATAATCAAAAGCATCCTAAACAAGATGGGAAATTTTTTTTTATTTTTTTTGGGCTAAAGGGTTAAAAAGAAAACATAAAAGGCTAAAAAAGGGAACAAAAATAAAGGATAAAACATAGGCAGGATAGCTATTTGGCTTTGTCTACAATAAAAGAAAAAAAAGAAAGAATGCCTTAATCATCTTTATGAATGCTTGTGCAAGTGTAGTTTTAATTAAGAATCAAAACAAGTTCTAGAGTGAAAATTATGATAGCCAAATGCTCTTACAAGAAAGAAACAATACAAGGCCCAAAATCCTCACAGGTTTAAAAACTACCACATGCAATCTATTAAAATCAAATTCATTACCAGTTTACTTGAATTTTAGAAAATAAGATTGATTCCTAATCATGTTGAAATATTTCCAAACTTAAATTGCTTCAACCTATTTTTTTTAAAAACCTAAATATTGCAAGAAAAACAAGGAAATAGCAGAAATACCAAAAAACAAACCAAAAAAAGAGTAGAATGAATGATTCCCCCCTCCACACTTAATTTTTATATTGTCCTCAATGTAACAATAATTTAATTTATCAATTAAGGAGAAGACAAGAAAGGAAAAGGGGAGGGAAAGATATATAACGAGTGATTCAAGTGTATGAAGTATTGTAAAAATGTAACTCCTCCACTGTCTGCTCTTAAAATCTCTCATAAAAATGCTTAAGCCTTTTCCCATTCATCGTGAAGCACTTGTTGGTTGATTCATTCATAATCTTAACTATACCATATAAAAAAACATGAGTAACTACAAATGGACCAATCCATCTAGAACGTAACTTATAGGGCATCAGCTTTAGGCGAGAATTGTAGAGGAGGACTCTTTCACCAATATGAAGCTCTTTTCTTTCAATTATCTTGTCATGCACGACCTTGGTTTTCTTCTTATAAATTTTAGAGTTTTTGTAGGCTTCTAACCAAATTTCTTCATGTTCATGAAATTGCAATTTTCTTTGAAAACCAGCTTAAGATAGATCCATATTACACTTCTTTATTACCCAATAGGCTCTATGCTCAACTTCAACTGGTAAGTGACATGCTTTACCAAAAACTAACCTATAGGGTGACATACCTATAGGAGTTTTGTAGGTAGTACGATAAGCCCATAGTGCATCCTTCAATCTTTTACTTCAATCCTTTCTGTTAGGTTACATTATTTTCTCTAAAGTTTGTTTTATCTCTCTATTTGAAATCTCTGCTTAACTATTTATTTGTGGATAGTAGGGTGTGGCTACTTTATGGAGCACACCATACTTGTGAAGGAAGGCTTGGGTGTTTTTGTTACAAAAGTGGGAGCCTTAGTCATTAATGATTGCTCTAGGTATACCGAACCTATAAAAAAATATGAGATCTAACAAAGTTCACAATCACAGAAGAATTATTAGTCCTAGTGGCTTTTGCTTTCACCTACTTTGAAATGTAATCAACGACTAAAAGAATATATGTGAAACCAAAAGAAATAGGAAATGATCCCATAAAGTCAATATCCCAAACATCAAATATCTCACAGAACAACAATGGTTGTTGAGGCATCTTATTCTTATGAGAAATATTACCTGTCTATTGACATCGTGTATAGTTCTTACAAAAAGCATATGCATCCCTAAATAAGGTGGGCCAGAATAGTCCAGAATTTAGAACCTTCCTTGCAGTATGCTAAGGACCAAAAAGGCCACCATATGAAAGTGTATGATAGAATTGCAAAATAGATGCAAACTAATGATCAGGAACACATCTCTTAATAATCTGGTCACTACACATGCGCCATAAGTAAGGGTCATCCCAAATATAATATTTTACTTCACTCTTAAGTTTATTAATTTGGTGCTTTTTAAAATAAGCAAGCAATTTGGAAGTAACTAAGAAATTTACCATATCTACATACTGGGGATCTTTACCATGCAATAAGTACAACTATTCATCTGGAAAACTATCCCTAATAGCAGATGAATTTGAAGAGTGAGGTATTCTACTCAAATGATCAACCACAAGATTTTTTACTCCATTCTTATCTCTAATTTCTATGTCAAATTCCTGCAAGAGTAACATCCACTTAATGAGTCTCAGTTTCACATCAAGCTTATTGAGTAAGAACTTTAAAGTTGCATGATCAGAATAAACAATAACTTTAGAACCAAGCAAATAAGAATGAAACTTATCTAAAGCAAAAACAATAGTTAAAAGCTCCTTTTTAGTGGTTGTATAATTAGTTGAGCCTCATCTAAGGTGCGAGATGCATAAGAGATCACATGAGACTTCTTGTTTATCCTTTGGGAAAGAATTGCACCCACAACAAAATTGGGTGCATCACACATCAATTCAAATGGAAACTCCCAATTAAGAGGTTGGATGATAGGTAGGCTAATTAGCTTTCTCTTTAACTCATCAAATGCTAATCTGCATGACTCATCAAAATTAAATTTGCATCCTTTTGAAGAAGTCTAGACAATGGTAGAGAAATCTTGCTAAAGTCCTTGATGAATCACCTAAAAAAACCTATGTGGCCAAGAAAAGAGCGCACTTCCTACATACAGGTAGGGTAAGGTAAAGAAGCAATCACATCTACCTTAGCTCTATCAACATCAATGCCATTTTTAAAAATCACATGGCTTAAAATAATTACTTACTCTACCATAAAATGATATTTTTCAAAACTTAAGACCAAATTTTTCTCAATGCATCTTTCTAAAACCATTCATAAACTCATCAAATAGTCTTTAAAAGAGGTGCCATAAACAGTAAAGTCATCAATAAAAACTTCCATGCAATGTTTAAGGAAATTAGAAAAGATGCTCACCATAAATCGCTGGAATGTACTTGAAGCATTACAAAGTCCAAATGGCATTCTCCTATATACAAAGGTACCAAATAGGCAGGTAAATGTAGTCTTTTCCTAGTCCTCTGGCGCAATGTGAATCTAAAAGTAACTAGAAAAGCCATCTAAGAAATAGTGACGAGATTTACCTGCCAATCTTTCAAACATTTGATATATGAAAAGAAGAGGGAAGTGGTCTGTAACAATCCTAATTCTTAATTACCCTAATTAGGCTTAATTACGTTGTTAATGAAAGTAAATCAAGGTCTAAAGTCATTACAATTAATTAAATTGGAAAAAAGTGGGAAAATTTGAACTTTGATATTATTAGGGTCATTAGCTAAACAACCCAAACCATTTGATCCCATAAGTAACTCCAATTATCAATTAAGACATTTGTTTTATTTTACTATTGATTTCAACCCATAAAACTTCTTATAAATGTTCTCAAGTCATTTTATAGAACTATCATAATAAATTTCAAGGTTTCTAAGTTAAAAATAAGAGTTTAAGAACCTTTATTGTGACTTGGGCCTTCCCTATTGTGGCTAAGTTGATTAGTGAAACCTAAAAACCAAATTTGGAGACTCCCGCTACGACTTGGTATACTTACGCCGCGATGTAAGTGGGTACTATAACTAAAACTAAAAAATTCAAACCTTATGCCATGACTTAGGCCTTTTGTGCTATGGTGAAGGTGGTCTCAAGACCTACTATTCACACTTTCGTGATCATCGCAGTGAGTTGGAGCCTCACCACGACGAGCCTACATGGCTTTGTGATGAGAGGGCCTTCTGGAACTTTTGAAGCTTGCCTCCTGATGCTTACCGTAGGGAGTTTGCTTTCTGTTACTCTCCCTGGGTGAATTTCTCGCATTGCGCCACGGTGCTCCTAGCTTCTAGATCTCCCTTAGTCACGACTTAGATAGTTTTGGCCTCGGTAAGACCCCTTATTGCACCAAAACTTCTAAATTCCATCTCACACGTACCAAACCTCCTTCTAGTAATGTCTTAGGGTCATTTTACATTAATTTGTAGGGTTTTAATGGCATCCTACTATCTAAATTACTTAGCATACCAATTTTAATCAATTTAAAACTTAGGTGTTGATCTCTACCCATCTATCTATGATATATTAGTAAATCATGGACTTTGACAAAAGGGATACTAAAAGTTGATACCATTATCATTTAAATGGAGATTCCAACAGAGGTTCCATTCAATACTTGTCTAAGTCAACATTTAAGACAACACATGATTACATTCTTAAATGATAAATCATATCTCAAAGTCAGTAAGGTTCCGTATCAGATGAAAATGAATGCATACATCATATTCCAAATTTGTATAACGCCTATACATCATAGATCACCAAAACACAAAACTCCTACACTTGGCAATATGATTACATGATGATGCTATACAAAGAATAAAAAAAATTAGCATCTATCTTAAGTTAGATCAACCCAAGTGCAGCATTCCATATATAGGGTCACAGCTCATGGATGTTCATTCACTTACTTCCTTTTATTCTTACCTGAAGAGCCTTCACCTAAAATAGTTAGCCCATGAAATAGGGTAAGATACAAATCTTAGTAACCAGAGGTAAATTCTATTCATATGCTTCAAATTAATCAACATATATGCATTAAATCAGATAAGCATCAGAAACATCAATCATATTAACAAATGAAATAGTTGAGCTACTAGTGACTACCGTTCTATACCAGCAATTACATACAACATGTTAAAGGCCAATAACACTAGAAAAGGTTTATCCACGACACCAACGCCCCAATGAGTACAACCTGAGCTCAGTGTATACAAGAGTCTGATCACAACTCAGTGCCCGATCGAAGCATGATGCATGAGTGCCAACTGCACCACAGCTCCACCATAGACTCACAAGGTCCAATCACAACATATCAGATAGCTAACCATTCATTTAGCATTCAAAATCATACATGTATTGCAGATATAAGATTAAATTGAACATATGCAAGGAATAAAAATTAATCCCGGTTACCTCACTTAAATGAGTTAAATTCTGAAGCCAAAGATGAATCCTCACACTCTAAAGATCTTAAATCAAATCAAACATATTCTTAGATGTTAATTATAACACAAATAAGATACTATAAGACTCAATTATCATAAACTACCTAAAAAATACTTACCCAACTACTACAAGACTCCAAATTCGAATTTGGTGTTCTTCACACTAGAAACCTCAAGATACCTTTCAATTTTTTGGGTAAATTTGCACAAAATTAATGCCCATATTATAAGTTAACTATAGAAGTCTCAAACTAGCAAAAAATGCATCAAAATGGGAAGGAAAGACTTACTTAACAACACCCTTAGCTTCAACCTTTGAAAATCTACCATGAAAACACTAAACAACAAGTTTCAATTTTTGGTGGTAGATGAGAATGCTCCAAATGAGAAACCAATTGGCTCAAATTGAAGAGGAAGAAGAGAAAATTAAGTTATATATAAGTTACCTTGGCTAATTTTGACTCTAGAAGGGAGTAAGGATGAAAATATGTAGAAAACCCTAGCCTCCATACTAAATGTAATATCCAGTCCCTCGAAAATGCAAGAAAATGTAAGGAAACGTGAGAAATGTAATATATGATTTCTCCGTCAACGTACGAAATTCACTGGATATAAAAGGAAATCCCTAAAATAGAGTAAATTAAGGTCCAACAAAAATTAGAATAATATTCTAAACCACAAATAATGACAATTCAAGGTTAGAGATGCCCTAAAATTGGGGCCAAAATAGATAAAAAAAGGGGGTCCCGAAGAGTCTTCGAAGTTAAGTATGAAAGAGCTAGGGACTAAAATGCAAAGAAAAGTTATGTGCTGGAAAAAATGTATAAATTGCCCGAAAGTTCAAGGAACCCTAGTTTCACTCTCTATTCATGGCTTTAGGCATGAATATCAAAATATCGGGCAAGAATCTCATAAATCCGTGACCCATGATTAAACTCCATTTGATGAGATTGGTCTATTGATGTCACATTGTCCGTATGGCCTGCTGGGATTTGATCCAAGATCTGGTTAGCTCGATCAGTAGCCATGAGCAAAATAGAAAAAGAAAGTTGTAACAACTATAAAAATAGAAATAGAGAAAGGGCTAAGAAACCCTGAAGGAGTTTCGGAGACTAAATTGTAATAAATGAAAATTTTAGAGTACAATCATAATACAGAACGATAAAAATTACACCTAAAAACCTGGATGTTCGATTGACACCAAAATTTATGAGGATCGAGCTTGAGGGCCCTTGATCCATTTTTAAGGCTCAGTATGGATAAAAAGTAAAGGAAACAATATTTATAAATTTTAGAAAGTCTAAAGGTACGTATTATACTATAAAAACTTAATCGGACTTAGACACCGATTTTTAGACTACTATAAGGCCCAATAGCCAATTTTAAAGGCCCAATAAGAGAAAAGAAGATATAATTATGGTTTTAGAGAAGATGAAACCCAAATGTAAATTTGAAATAAAAAGGAAAGAAGAAAAGGATTTTAGTTAGTTTAAAGAATTAACCATGATTATGTTAGAAATTAACCATGATTGAGTTAAAAACTGACCATGGTTGAGTTAAGAAAATTAACCATGGTTACTAACCATAACTTAAGGGCTAAGAAAAGATATCCAAGTGTGTGGCCAAGGAATTTTTGGAAGAAGATATTTAGTTATGAAATTAGAAAATCAAAAGATAAAAAGGAATGGAAGGCTAAGATTTGATCTTGAAAAGGTTGATCCAAGGGTCCAAATTTGGTATGACCATTTAACTTCATTTAAATTCATCTCCTTCACCTCCATTCCACCATTTTCATGCCACACACAAGGGAGAAGGAGAGAAAAACATGAAGAGAGATAGAGAGGGAGAAAAAGTGGAAGAAGAAGTGAAATCAAGCAAAACTATCACCATTCTTCACCAAATTTCTTCATCTTCTTCATCCTCCAACCATTTTCTCCAATGGGCAGCTGCATCTTCATCTTTTCTTCAAGGTGGAATGTTGTTCTAAGTGGGAAGAGAAGGGGCTTTAGTGTGAGAAAAGCAAAGGAAGCAAGGATTAAGCTTAAAGAGTAAGTTTTCTCCACCTTGCACTTGAAAATCACATGGTTTAAGTTAGTTTTGTTAAACCCTAGCTATGAGTCACTTTTGGATAGCATATGGATCATTAGAAATGGAGTTTATATATTGAATATGAAGGCCTAGGAATGGAGTTTATATATTGACTAGGGAGGCCATATGAGCTCATCTATTTTTATTGTATGTTGGAACCTTGAAAAACACATATTGTAATTTTTGGGAAAATGGAAATGTTAGGGAGATTCTGTCCGAATTTTCCCAAAATTTTTATGGTGTTTTCAATGTCTTATAGTCATGTATACCAAATTTCAAGTTCTAAAACATAAAGGAAAAGGCTATGGAATTTTTAGAACCAAAGAAACTCACTTTTGGGCCTAAAACGGAGCTACGTTATATTATGACCAAAACGTGTTGTTAGGGCTGGAATTTGATAATTTTATCCATTCCAATGGATTTAAAAGGGTGTTTTTAGGTAGGAATACCCATGGGAAAGCCCTTAAAACTCATGGAATAAAATTCCTAAATTTTGGCCAAGAAATGCGTACTATTCAGCCATAGTGAATTGGAAGGGAAGGAGTTAGATTTTTCCAATTTTAATGTTCCTATTAAGTTTAAAAAGGGCTATATTACTTTATGATTTTGGGTCTATATGTTGAGTGTAATGAATTACCATTATGATTATAGGGTTTGATAATTGTTTGGAAACTCCAAAAGCAAGTGGACCGAGTCCCAAAGCTTGAGGAGCAAGATTGCTAAGGTAGTAGTTTTTCTTTCTCTTTCTTTAAGCTTGTGTGTTGGTATAATGATGAGTGTTATGTTATACTGAGTGTCGTTTATGCTATAAGATGAGACATGTATGCTGGGATATTGCTTGGCCTTGTATGAAATTCCTTGCATCATTATGTAGTATGTGATACCTTGATTGGCATTATGTTATGTACTTACATGATAGCTTGTGAATGAGATTGGTTTACTACTACTAAGATTTCATAATCTCACCCCAAACATAACCTATATTAGGTCCGAGCTCAAGTAAAGAAAGGGCGAAAGGGGTGAAGGTATAAACCGAGGACTTTACTTTTATGCATCACATTCTGGTCATGTAATTAAGTATCTTGGATTCTTGTATGTATGAGTTATGGTATGGTATTGTAATGTACTCAGGTATGTAATAGAGAGCCATGTATATACTCGACTCTTAAGTAAAGAGAATATGACTAGCGTGCTTAGAATGCAAAGATACATGTACTTATGTAAGGGCAAATAAAATATAATAATATGTTAAATGAGGGGTAAAATCGTCCAATCTTTGTAAGGACATTTTTATGCAAATTTATATGTATTCCGCTAAGTAAGTATTTTTCCCTTGTAAAGGACTTAGAGAGCTTGAATTAGAGCCTTGAACCGACCTTATACGATTTTTCTATAATTAGTTGCTGGTTTTCAAAGTTGGACAATATTTTGGGAATGACCAAATGAATAGTAAAATTGTATGAAGAAGTTCAAAAAAAAAAAAAGAGAAGAAAATTTTCATCAGTTCAGATTTCCAGTGGCTCTTTTAAGTTCTATATGAGGCATCTGTAGTAGGAGAGGTGTTATATAATGAGGTATGACACTAAACCTCAAAATTTCCCTTGTGCCTCTTGTGTTTCTACAGAATAGAATAAGGGAGAAAGGTTTTTAGGGTTTAAGTTGGGTCTTGGGTTGATACAAAGGCCCAAATCCAATTGGATTCAGATTTTTAAATGGTTGGGCCAACTATAAGAGTCCATTAACAATGGGTTTGCACATAACTAAGGTTAGGCTTTTAAGAAATGGAATTGGGTTAATCATATGGCCCAAATTTAATATCCATCTCCCTTTCCCCTTAATTAATTTTATTAATTACCCATATTAATTCTTAATTAATCATAATTATCTTGAATTGATTTCAGGGTGTTACATGGTCCCTTCCAATAGCCTGACTTAGCTTTTTATAATCAATGCAAACTCAACTATTTTGAACTCTCATAGGGATAAGCTCATTTTTCTCATTAGGTACTACTATGATGCTAGTTTTCTTGGGAACTAACTGTATTGGACTCACCCATTTGCTGTCAGGTATAGGGTAAATAGTACTAGCTGAAAGTGATTTACTTACCTCTTTCTTCACAAAATCTAGAATCATGGGATTGAGTCTTCTCTATGGTTGCCTTACTGGCTTGGCTTCTTCCTCTAACAAAATTCTACGCATGCATGTGGAAGGGTTAATCCTTAGAATATCTGCCAATGTCTAACCTATTGCTTTTTTCTTTTCCCTTAACAATTCTAACAATCTCATTTGATGATCAAGTGGAAGGTTATTTGCTATTATTACTAGTAATTTATTTTCTTCTTCCAAGAAAGCATATTTGAGATTGTCAGGTAAAAGTTTGAGTTCAAGTGTGGGTGGTTGCTATATGGAAGGTACTAATCTTTGTGAATTTAAATGTACAGCAGCCTCTACTTGTTTATTTTTCTCAACAAAAGAAACAATATCAAATAGATTAACAAAATCAGGATGAAAATTAGAAGCAGAATCAAAATTCAAGAATGTATTAATCTCAGAACATGTAGTATATTTATTAAGTCCATCATAACATTCTAAACATTGAATTGCATCATAAATTCAAGAATGTCAAGAAATTCAGTATTCATGCCCACACAAGTATCAGCAACTAACAAGTTAATCATATTTACATGCTTCATGGAGTGTTCTTCTGAAGGGTGTCTCATCGCATCAAGAATATTAAAAAGAACAATATCACTACCAAATTTCATTCATAATGTACCATCATACATATTAATTATTATTTAAATAGTTTTCAAGAATGGTCTACCTAGAATCAGTGGTGCATATCCATGTATATTATCATCTTCTATGTTTAGAACATAAAAATCAGCAGGAAAAATTAAATCTTTTACCTTTACTAAAACATCTTCAAGTACTCCAGCAAGGTAGGTTGTGCTTCTATTTACTAACTAAATCATCACTCTCATAGGCTTTAATTCTCCAATTTGCAAAGAGAAATACATAGAATTAGGTGTTATATTAATGGAAGCTTATAAATCTAACATAGCATTATTGAACTTCATATTCCTTATTGTGTAAAGAATGGTGAATGTTCCAGGATCTTGGCATTTAGTAAGCATAGCTGGTTGAATCAAAGCTAATACGTTTCTCCCTATGCTAACTTTCTCATTCCCTTTCAACTTCCTATTATGTGTACATAGCTCCTTAAAAAACTTCGTATATTTTAGAATCTGTTTGATTGTTTCTAAGAAAGGGATATTTACTTCCACTTTTCTAAACGTCTCTATAATTTTCCTATCTAATTTAGCCTCTACGATTTTCTTGGACTGTGTAATTCGGTTGGGAAATGGAAGGGGTCTGGTGTATGTGGAATTTTCTACCTTTTTTGCATTGTTCTTGCCTTGGATTGAAAGGGCTGTTGTTCTTTATCACTTTCTTTTTCTTGCAGCACCTCTATTAGAGGTGTGATGGGCCCATTCACTTGCTTACTGCTTCTTAAAGTTATTGCACTAACATTGCCTCTTGGGTTGGTCACGAGCTATGAGGGTAATTAGTCAGAACCTTGACTTTTCAACTCATTGATATTTGCTGCAAGTTGGCCAATTTGGGTTACCAAACTCTGGATTGTAGTCTCTGTTCGCTGTTGAAATTAAATTGTATTTGTTGCCAATTTTTTCACTAAAACATCTAGATTTGGTTTTGATTTGTTCATCTATTATGTAACACCATATGTAGTTAGCAGTTATTTTACATCACAAATAGCTAAAACTATTCATTTTCATGAATTTAGCACTTTTAGCACTAGATATTTGGGTCATTAACAGCTAAATTAATTCATTTTTGGCTTAATAGACCATATGAGCTTAACAAACTTATTTTCCATCCTTAACACATTTTTTCAATTGGAAATATCACAATTTGAAGCTCAAAATTCAGGTCCAAGGCATACATCTCAAAATAACATTACACTTTGCAAATTCCCATTGAATTCCATAAAAATGATAACTAATTCTAAAAAAATCCAAATCATGCAAACTATAACTTTCTAGAAAGATCAGGATATCATCTAGTTTCCATAAAAATTTTAGATCAAAACAACTACGTTTAATCTACAAAAGCTGATGGAACAGTACTTCGAGTCTAGTGGTTGTTCTGCAGTAAATCAAAATTTTAAAAATTCATTTCTCCTTGTATAGAGCTCTAAGTTAGGTGCTCTCAATGGTTATGGAAAGCTAATGATATTTACTATATGCCTATAAAATTTCATATGTATTAGACTTTACTTGTCCCTTAAGTGATGTGGAGAACCAAATTGACCACATGAACAATAATAATGATAGTTTTTGCATAATTTGGCCTATTTAGAAAAATCATAATAAATTCTCTAAAACTCAAAAAATAGTATTCTTTAGCTCTATAAAAAGCTTTAGATGAGACATATTTTTTGCCAAAGTTCATGGAAAAAATCATCCATTTGGTTAAACTTTGGTTCAGGTTAAGAATGTAGCCAATTTTGGGTCCATAATGGGGTCAAAGTAAACCAAATGACCTTTTAATCATACCATAACTATTTGAGCTCGTCCAAAAGTATAAACACAGTATATAAAAACATCCCAAATGGTCCAAATCATTATGGAACTCAAAATCACCTTCCTAGTTGTTCATATACATGTGTACATCAAAGCTCATGAATGTCAAAAACTCATATACTCATACATTTGGTTCCAAAATTGATTCATACACCATAATTACATGCTTTTACTTGTGCTCAATGGTTTACATCTCATAAAATTCATATACATACAAAATTTGACATCAAAATGCATAAATTCCCTATTTTATTGTCAAAGTCTCAGTCTTCAAGTAGCTTGACTCCCATTTCTTGCTCCATGTGGCTCACCTAGATATGGTTAAACATAGTGAGATTCAAAGAATCCCAATAGCTCTTTTACCCTTTCAAACATACATATTTTTATGTCCAATAAATGTAACACCATAAATTCTAGCTCATCTCATATCTTTACATAACTTGATATCATAAATCATTTGAGATTTGGATGAAAAAGGCAAGAAAATAAGGAATATTTTTACGTTGCGTCATATTTAAAAATTTATTTTAGTGTCACGTGGACCGTGTGAACTCATGTTATGCATCTTCATATTTAATTACATCATTACAACTTGTTTACACCCCAAAAACATGCCTACAACCCATGGAAACTGAAATGGAGCATGAAAAATGGGAATTCATTTTCGGCTAGACTTGGCCTCTTTTCTGGGCAAACTTTGGAAAATCATAATTAAATCTAAAAAATAGAAACAATGCAATCTTGGTCATTCTAGAAAGCTTAGGATGTCTACTTCACACTAAAAATGTGGCCAGATCATATCATGCATCATGGACGATGTTTGACATTCGAAAATCTACAAAGGTCGCTAGCTGCCTGGGCTGCTGTTCATATTACTGATACAAAATTATAAAATTCATAACTAATTCTATAAAAATCTAAATCATCTAAATTCAATCATTCTGGAAAGCTACAAATGTTAACTTGATACTAAAAATAATTCCAGAATGAAACAGATACGTTTAGCTATCAGAGACTTATGAAATAGTAACTGAACTCCTAGGGTGCCACTGGTACTGATAGCTAACTTCAAAAATGCATAACTCTCTGCTCATACCTCCAAATGAGGTGATCTTAGTGGCCACAGAAATTTTATAACCTATAGTTTATTCTTATAAAATTTCACAAGCATCGGACATCATTTGGCTATTGGGTGACACAAAACACAAAACTGCCAGTATAAATAGTGCCCATACTAGAAACAATAAAAAATCCCAACTTTGAAAATTCATGAAATATTCTCTAGACCTCCGAAAATTATTTTCTTTAGCTTCCCAAAAATATTTCAATGAGACCTAACTACATGCCAAATTTCAGAACAAGACTAACTCATTTGGCCAAAAAGTGATATAGGGTTCCATTATGGTCAATTTTGGCTCCATATTAGGTACCAAAATTGCCAAATGAATTTCCCTTGGTCTTGGCACCTTTTGGGCAAGTTTAAAAGCTTATTTGAGACTTGTGTGAGCTGCCCAAATGGTCCTAAACCTCATATATCTCATTTTGGCCATTCAACCCACACTTATGCATATTTCCATCAAATTTCCATAATGCATAATTAGACATTCAAAACTCAAATTATATTCTAAAGTTCATACATCATATCCATGACTCTAAACATTATATTATAGTATATTTACATAGGTATCAAGGTTCACTGTATATATACAACATCATATACAATATGAACCATCACTATGGTTCCAAAATAGACAAAACCATGCATAAGCTTGTCAATCTTTCCTCTTCATGGTTGTTGGCTCCCTTCACCATAATTATTTAGTCCACCTAGCATGTTAGATCATTAGAGAGGAGGGGATGAGATTCAAAGAATCCCAATAGCTCATCTCCCATTCAATCATACATAATATGTGCAAAGCAAGCTTTTCAAATGCATGCATGGTGAAAATGGAAGACATGCATACTTTAAAAACAATCTTGGCATGTGAATCAATCATACAAGACATCCAAGAGCTCACCAAGTGCTTGGATTGGCCTTACACTTCTCTTCATGGATTTTGGACTTGCCTCACCCATTCTTTAAGAGCTTTGGACTCAACCATACTCTTGGGAGCCCACTTTTCTTTTGGGAGACTCTTTACATTGTCTCAACCAAGCTTAAGGGTTCTTGGCTCATCCTCACCCAAGGGAAGAGTTCTTGGCCTCTCCACACTGAAGCAAACTCACACAAACATCATGTAATCATTTGAAAACATAACATGGCATCAAGTATCATGGCATATAAAGGCATGCTAGCATACTTTTCAAAGCTTGAAAATACACATACACACATTCTAAAACAAGCTAAACACACATCCATGCATGAGAGAAGGTGGAGAGAGCTACCTTGCACACAATTACACACTTTTTCTTTTGGACTCAAGCCTCCTCTTTCGGCCACACACCCACAAATTGGTGGAAATGGTTTCTCTTGGCCTAGATACAATTTATGGGAGCCAATTGGGTTCATGAAACAATCTCTAAGGCCATACAATTTGCTTAGATGCTAGATTGCTCTATAAGCTCCATTATGGTCTATAATTGCACCTAATGAAGCAACACCCCTCAAATGATTTTTAGGCCTCATTTTTTTTCTTTCAAATATGGTTTTAACTCATTTTAAGCCTCTTGGAGTCATCACACCATTAAAACAAAAGGCCTAGCACCATGTTGCTTCTTTAGGTCATAATATGGAACCTAATACACCAAATCACTTTCTATGAGTTCTAAATTTTTTCCAAGGCCTCCCTTTACTTTCATTCATCAAATATGACTCAAGAATGGCCTTAGAAAAATTTAAAACTCTCCCTAGCTAGGAGAACCCATCTAGGCCAAGGCTATGAAGCATATTGGGTTCCATGGAGCTTTCTTTGTTTTCTCAAGGGAAGAAGCATATGGGGAGCCTCTTAGGGATCTTAGGAGCTCATTTAAACTTTTACTTAGGCCTAGGAATTATCATACAAAATCAGATTTTACAAGGTGCAATTGAAACCCTAAAACTTACATCTTGAAATCTAATGGTTTTTTGTTAATTTCCTTTGCATATTCTTAATCTCCACACCCTTTTTCCTTAGATTCATACTTGGTTCTGCCTAAAAATCATCTCCTCCTAGGGTTTTCTCAAGTGGGGCGAAATGGTGGAGGAGGGAACCAAAGATGACAACCATAGGAAGAGAAATTACCTTGTTTCATGCTTTTTCTCACCTTAATCTTGTGTTCTTTGAGCTCCTCTCTTCAAATCCGAATTTTTCCCTCAATTTCTCCCTTAAATCAGATTTATAAACTTCATTATAAGCATAAGAAAGAAAGGGAAATGGAGAAGGAGAGGTTTGGAAAGGAAAAAGCATGAAAAACCATGAAATTCCTTACCTTTTCCTTACTTTTTCTCCTCCTTTCTTCTCCTCCATGGTGTGCCTAAGAGAGCTGGTGTTTTTTCTAGTTTTTGGGTGGAATGGGTCGTGCAAATGGAGAGGAGAAGAAATAAGAAACTTAAAGTGTGTTTAAGAAGCTTCCACTTTCTCAAAAATTCCAATTTTGCCCTTCTTTTTTGGCATTTTCATTTCTCCTTTGTTTTAGCTCCTTTTTCAGAACCGTCTTTTTTATTATGAAATTTAGGTTCCCAATTTAGTAAAATTCCTTTGAAATCACTCAAATTGGAGCTAAAACCTTCCCGAACGAGTCAGTCAAAGTTTGGGCACACCGACGTTGAAAAAACATCCATCGGAGGGGATTTAACTGTACCGAGGCTTCCCATTGTTTTCAGGGCCTCTGAGAACCCTAAAGAACTCAAAACTTTCATTTAAAAAGCCCTCCTATGTGAATTCCAAAATTTGCTTAAAATTACGAAAATGCCATTACGTTTCGTAAGCTTTTCGTAAGAAATTGTTTCTTCATTCTAACTCCATTTTTCTTTCCATCTAAGCCTAAGATTCTCATTTTTAGGAGTCTAGAATGCTTCCCAAAATTTTTAGGACCTTAACTATCTCATTCCGAGGGACTTCCTTTTGTATCTGGTGAGTTTCGTTTGTTTACGGAGAAATCGTACGTTATGTTTCTCACATTTTCTCTCATTTTCAGAAAATTGGATGTTACATTAACGAATGCAAGCATGAAATAAAAACCTCTTTTAAACATACATAAGCATATTCTCCTATCACATAAACTCATTTAAGTCAAACTTAGGATCTAAAGGCTTTTGGTCTAGTCTCACTCAATTCTTTGGGACTTTTGGATTGGCCTCACCTATTTTTAGGGACTTTTGACTTAGCTTCACTCTTTTTTGAAATTTTTAGCTTTGTCTTACCCATTCTTAGGAACTTTTGGCTTCTCCTTACCCATTCTAAGGAACTTTTGTCACAACCTCACCCATTCAAGTCATCTTGCATTCAAAACATGTTTCAAGAAGCATAATGGTACCAAGCATTACATCAATAGTTATAAATATATCTCATGGTTCAAACATGCACACAAGTATCCAATGATAATTAAATATCCAAGACATGCATATAAGAAAGGATAGAGAGCTACCTTAAGTCAAAAATCACAAGCTTTCTTCTAGGAATTTTCCTTACCCTTCTCGGCCTCACACACACACCTAGGAGAACCTTGATTTGCTTAGCCTAGACATATCAAATGAGATATAATTACATCATTAGAACAAATTCTAGCCTCACTTAAACCCTATGCAAGCTTGTATTAGCTCATAGCATGGTTATGGTTTCATATAAGAGTATAATGAAGCAACCTCGAGAATTTATGATCTTGGCTCTAATTTCTCATTCAATCTAAGTCTTATGACTCCATTTAAACTCCTTAAAGTCATCTCTAATTTAATTCAAGGAGCCTAACTCAAGTTGCTTCTTTATGTCTTAAAAAGGAGCCTAAACTTCCATCTCACAAACTATGGTTTCTAAATTCAAACCAATTGTTCCATTACTATTTATTAATAATATCTAGACTATTTCTATCCTTGGAATCAAAGAAAAATCTCCCTAAGTGTTCCTTCCCTCTCTTGGTTGAGAAATTGCCTCTCATTAGAGCCTATGAAGTTTTGTTATTTTCTTTAGGGAATTCGGCCTTAATGAATCTTCCTAGACCTCTTAAGAACTCATACATACTCTCACATAAGCTAGATTATCATTAGAAAATTTCAAAAATTACTAGGCGCAACAGGAACCCTAGGTAACATAACTTAATTTCTAAAGCTTCTCTTTCAATTCCAATTGCATATTCTTACTCCTCATGCCTTAAAACCCTTGTTCCTACCTTGCTATGACCAAAAATCCTTCCCTCCTTGATGGGCCTAGGGTTGGCCGGAATCATACTCAAGAAAAACAAGCAAGAGAAAGCAAGAAAGCCATAGATTTTTACCCTATTTTCAAGCTTTTCCAAGGAGTTTTCTAAAGCTTCTAATCTCTACTTTAATTCCTCTCCTCCTCCTACTAAACTAGCCATGATACAGCTCTAAATAAGTTATCAAAACTATAAGAAAAGAGAGGAAAAAGAGGAGAAAAAGTGTGATAAAGCAAGAAGCATGGAAAAGCCTCATATCTTACCTTTTCTACTTGATTTTCTCTTCCTTTCTTCCTCCCTTTTGGTGTGCCACTTCAAGGTGTCTAGAATCTATTTTGAGGTAGAGCAAAGTTGGTTTAAGCATAAGGGAGTAGTGGGGCTTGATATATAAAAGGCTAGACTAAGTTATGACACTTTTTAAAAATTTCAATTTTGTCCTTTTTCTTGGTTATTTTCATTTGGGTTTATTTCAACTCCTTTATGAGAAATGTATTTTCTATTATGAAATTTAGGTTTTCTAATTTATAAAATATTTTTGATTTCACCCAAAATTAGATCTAAAATCTTCCCGAATGAATTAGTCAAAGTTTTGGTCAATTAACACTTTAAAATATAAATCGGAGGGGGTTTAATCATTCTAAGGATTCCTATGATTTTTAGGGCCTTTGAGAATCCCAAGAAACTTAATTTTTCCATTTAAAGATCCCTCTTTTGAGTTTTCTAAAAGTTGCTCGAAATTATGAAAATGCCATTGCTTTTTTGTCTAATTTTGTTTAGTTATTTTGGCTCCAGTTTCTAGGCATCTTTAGTCATGTATCCTAATTTTCATAGATCTAGATTATTATCCTAATTTTATTTGGCCTCTAATCATTTAATTTAGGAGACTTTGTTTTATAATCTCCTTAGTTTAAAGCTTTAGAATAACGGGATATTACATGTTGCATGGGTTATCTCATATGCTGTTGGTTGCTTGGGCCAAGAGCATTGAATTTCTATTGCTGCTGTTGTTGGTTAGACCCACTGCCATATCTCAAATTCGTATGATCTCTCCATCTGGGATTGTATGTTGTTGTATAAGGTTGTATCTATAATACCATGTGTAGCTAGCATTTATTTTACATCACAAATAGCAAAAAGTATTCATTTTCATGAATTTACCATTTTTAGCAGCAGATATTTACGTCATTGACAGCTAAATTAATTCATTCTCGGCTTAATGGACCATGTGAGCTTACCAAACTTACTTTTCATCCCTAACACATTTGGTAAATTAAAAATATCACAATTTAAAGCTCAAAACTCGAGTCCAAGGCATACATCTCAAAATCACATTACACCTTGCAAATCCCTATTGAATTCCATATTCTAATATGAAATTTAGAAAATTATAACTAATTCTATAAAAATCCAAATTATGTAAACTATAGCTTTCTAGAAAGCATGGGATGTCATCTAGTTTTCATAAAAAATTTAGATCAAAATAACTATGTTTGACTCACAAAATCTAATAGAATAGTACTTTGGGTCTGGTGGTCATTCTACAGCAAACTAGAAACTTCAAAAATTTATTTTCCCTCTACAAAGCTCTAAATTAGGTGCTCTCAACAGCTATGAAAATCTTATAATGTCTATTATATGCCTATAAAATTTCATGACTATTAGACTTCATTTGTACCCTAAGTGACAGAAAACCAAACTAACCACATGAACAATAATAGTGACAGTTTTTGCATAATTTGGCTAATTTTAAAAAATCATAATAAATTATCTAGAGCTCCAAAAGTAGTGCTCTTTAGCTATATGAAAAGCTCTAGATGAGACATATTTGCTTGCCAAATTTCATGCAAAAACCCATCCATTTGGTTAGACTTTGGTGTACATAAAAAATGTAGCCAATTTTAGGATCATAATGGGGTCAAAGTACACCAAATGACCTTTTAATCATACCATGGCACGTTCAAAAGCATAAACACAGCATATAGAAACATCCCAAATTATCATAAAACTCAAAATCACTTTCCTAATTGTTCATATATACATGTACATCAAAACTCATAAATGTCAAAAACTCACATATTCATACATTTGGTTCCAAAATTGATTCATACTCTTACTTGTGCTCAATGGTGTACATCTCATAAATTTCATATATATACAAACTTTAACATCAAAATTCATAAATTTCCTATTCTATTGTCAAAATCTCATCTTCAAGTTGCTTGGCTCCCATTTATTACTCCATGTGCCTCAACTAGACATGGTTAGACATAATATGAGGAAGAGTGAGATTGAATAAATGTCAATAGCTGTTTTACCCTTTCAAGCATACATACATAGCACATTTTCATATCAAAGAATGCAAGCATGCAATGAAAGCTTCTAGTAAACATACATAATCATTTTTCAAGTCATATAAACTCATTCAAATCAACATAGGCTCTAGGGACTTTTGGTTTACCGTCACCCAATTTCTTTAGGACTTTTGGATTTGCCTAACCTACATTTAGGGACTTTTGACTTAGCCTCACTCTTTCTTGAGATTTTTGACTTTGTCTCATTCATTCTTAGGGACTTCTAGTTTCTCCTCACCCATTATAAGGAACTTTTGGCATAACCTCACCCATTCAAGCCATCTTGCATTCAAAACATGTTTCAAGAAGTATAATAGTACCATGCATTACATCAATAGCTATAATCATACCTCATGGTTCAAACATACACACAAACATCTAATGACAATCAAACATCCAAGACATGCATATAAGAAAGGATAGAGAGCTACCTTGAGTAAAAAATTTCAAACTTTCTTCTCGGAATTTTCCTTACCCTTCTTGGCCTCACACATACACCTAGAAGAATCTTGATTTGCTTGGCCTAGACACATCAAATGAGATACAATTACATCCTTGGAACAAATTCTAGCCTTACTTAAACTCTATGCAAGCTTGTCTTAACTCATAACGTGGTTATGGTTCCATATAAGAGCATAATAAAGCAACCCCTAAAATTTATGATCTTGGCTTTGTAACACCATATATTTCTAGCTCATTTCATACTATATCTATGCCTCACATCAAGCAATTCATACAAGAGGCAAGAAAATGGCATTGTTTTACTGCATTTCTTAGTATTACGTCCCGTATAAAAATTTCATTCGGTGTCACATGGACAATATGAGCTCAAACATCACATCCCCATATTTAATTACATGAATACAACTCATTTGCATAATTAAAAGTGGCCTACACCTCAAGAATCACTAAGGGAAGCATGAAATATTCATATCCATTTTTGACCAGATTTGGCTCTTTTCTGACCAAATTTTGGAAAATCATAACTAATTCTAGAAAAATCAAAATATGTATTCTTGGTCATTATGGAAAGTTATGGATGTCTACTTCACAGTAAGAATATGTTCACACCATAACATCCATCACAGAGGATATTTAACATTCAAAAAGGTCCAGAGGTTAACTGCTCATTGGTGCTGTCATAGATTTCTACAGCAAACTTCAAAAAAGTCCAATTAATTCTAAAAAATCTAATCCATGCAAATGATACTATTTTGGAAATCTATGGATTTTAGCTAGAGGGCAAAAGTATTTCCAGACTAACTCAGGCACGCCTAAACCCCAAAATCCAATAGAACAATAATTGAGGTTAGGTGAAGCTCCTAATACTGGATAGAATCTTTAAAATTTATATCTCCCTCTATAGACCTTCAAATGAGGTGCTTCTAGATGGTACAAGTCACTGTAAATGTCTAGTTTCTCTGTATAAAATTTCATGGCAATTGGACATCATTTGAGTTTTGTGTGATAGATTTCATTTTTGAACCAAATAAATAGTGCAGCAGACCAAAATTAGAAAATTTGCTAATTTGGAAATTCATCAAATATTCTGTAGACCTCTGAAAATTATGTTCTTTACCTTTCCAAAAAGCTCTCAATAAGCTCTAATTTCATGTCAAATCTCATATCAAGAAGAACTCATTTTGCTAAAAAGTGACATAGGGTCCCATTATGGTCAATTTTGGATCCATATGAGGTTCCAAAGTAACCAAATAGCTTTCCTTAAGGTTTGGCACCTTTTGGGCAAGTCTAAATGCATGATTAAGACTTGTGTAAGCTGCTCAAATGGTCCCAAACTCCATGCATCTCATTTTGTCCATTTCATCCACACATGTGCATAATTCTATCAAACCATTCATGGAGCTAATTTGCCATCATATACTCAATTCACATTCTAGTGGCTACATAACATATTCCCTCATTCATACATGGCACAATATCATAATTACACATGTTTAAGAGGTCATAGACCATATACATCATGGATTTACATGCTTTGATACAAATATGGCCTTAAAGAACCAAAAACTATGTATTAGGTAGTCAAGCTCTCTTCTTCAAGTTCGTTGGCTTCCATTACCTTGTCCACTTGATCCACCTAGCACATTAGATCATTGGAGAGGAGGGAATGAGATTCAAAGAATCCCAATAGCTAATCTCCTATTCAATCATACCTAATAGATGCAAACAAGTCTCATAAATGCATGTATGATCATGTTGACATGTGCACACTATAATACCATGTCTTTCTAGCCTTCCTCATGCAATTCACATGCTCCATAACATGCATTGCTTGGGAGTTGTAAGAAAATGGGATATAAATAATGCATTAAATTTGTGTTGTGCTACATATGAAAATTTCATTCGATGTTACGTAGGTTGTATGAGCACCTACTATACTTTCCCATATTTAATTACATCAATACAACTCCTTTGCATCACAAAATCATGCCCACAAATCATGGAAACTGAAATAAAACTCAAAATAAGCAAGTCTAGCTTCAGCCAGAAATGGCCTCTTTTCTGATCAAACTTTGGAAAATCATAACTAATTTTAGAAAAATCAAAATCATAAAATCTTAGTCATTCTAGAAAGCTATGGATGTATACTTCATAATAAAAATATGTCCCAATCATAAAATTCATCACAAAGGGTGTTTGACATCCAAAATTGTCCAAAGGTCCGACTGAATTTTGGAGCTGTCACAGAATTTTGCAGAAAACTTTCAAAATGTCCAATTAATTCCACAAAAATCCAATCCATGCCAATGATACCAATCTGGAAAGATGTAGATGTTAGCTAGAGGGGAAAAATATTTCCAGACCATCTTAGGTAGTCCAAATCTCAGAATTTAATAGAACAGTAACCCACATCAAGTAAGGGTCCTGATACTGGATAGAATGTTCAAAAATTCATATCTCCTTCTCTAGACCTCCAAATGAGGTGTTTCCAGTTGGCACATTTCAATAGGAGTTTCTAGTCTATAAAATTTTATGACAATTGGATATCATTTGCCCTATGAGTGATAGAGTTTAATTGCGGACCAGTGTTATAGTACCAAGGACCAAAACTAGAAAAATTTCTAACTTCAATAATTCGCCAAATATTACAAAGACCTCCAAAAATTACCAACTTTATCTTCCCAAAAATATCTCATTAAGCTCTAGATGATTGCCAAATTTCAGACCAAGAAGAGCTCATTTGGACAAAAAGTGATATAGCCTCATGAAATGGTCATTTTTGCTTCTTATCAAGAGTCACTTTATACCAAATGGCCTCTCCTTGAGTTTGGCACCCCTTGAGCAAGTTTCAAAGCACAAATATGACTTGTAAAGATTGCCCAAGTGATTCCAAACCTCATGTATCTCATTTTGGTCTCTCAACATCCATTTATGCATAGTTACATCAAACCATCAAAGAGTCAATTTGCACAATTCCATTAATTTAGTGTCATATAAAGTCTACATCATATTCATACATCATTTTACACTTGTTCATGGTCTTACATCACAAAAACATTACATGCATCATTACTTTGACATTCAACCACTACTTGAAGTACATAATACACTAAAATAAAGATGTTCAATGTCCTTGGCTTGTATCTCCTTGACTTGGAACACCACCTAGACAATTCAAGGATAAAGGGGAAAGGGGAGTGAGATTCCAAGAATCTCAATAGCTCACACACCCATTCACACCACATTCAAGGCATATATACATCAAATTCATAACTATACAAGCATAAAGTGTGCAATAAATTCTATTCCATGCCACATTCACATGCCAAGACCACTTTCGTACTCTAAGGACTTTTGGTTTAGTCTCACCCCATTTCTAGGACTTTTAGATTTGCCTCACTCTTGGCCTAGGGACTTTTGACTTTGCCTCACCCATTCAAGGGACTTTTGGCCTTGTCTCACCCATGCCATGAGACTTTTGGCATCTCCTCACCTTCATTAAGGGATTTTTAATATCACCTCACTCTTATGAGCTCTTTCCATAACCATAGTCGTTTAAGACAACACATTAGTACCAATGCACAACAATGATCAAGTGGCATGTTATCAAGCATCAAGAATGCATGCAAGCACACTAAGACATACATATGCACACAAGAATGCAAAGAGAATGAGGTGGAGAGCTACTTTTAGTTTATGCAAGCTCACTTTGCAATTTCCTTCCCCTCCTTGGTTTCACAAGAGCACTTAGGTGGAGTAAGGTTCTCTTGACCTAGACATCACAAATAACACACAATCACATCCTTGAAGCAAGCCAAAACATTAAACTAAAGTTTATCACATACTTGGTTCCATAATGGACATATTGGTTCCATAAATGGCCTATTGAATCAATTCATATCATTCAAGTGCTAGGCTCTATTCTCTTGTTAGTTCTAGACTTCTTGGACTCATTTAAGGTCCTTGGAGCCATCACCAATTCAATTGCACCATTAGAAAACCAAGTTGCTTCATAAGGCACCATTATGAACACCATTGTCCCATCTCCCAATCCATGGCTCTTAAATTTTTTTCAATAGTTTCTCCCATCTTCTAACATCATATAAAGTCCCAAACCAAGGCTAGAACAAATTAAAACATCCCCTAGCCTAATGAACCTAGCTTGGCCAAAATATACACTATAATGGAGGTTCATGGACTTTGTGATTTTTCCTTGATGGGAGAGCCACTTGGGAGGCTTTCTAAAGGTCTTAGAAGCTCAAGGAAATATTCAAATAGCCAAGGAAACATTTACATAAAATTAGATTTTGCAAAACCCTAGAAAACACTACACTTTTCTAACTTGTTTTCTATTGGTTTTTCTTGGAATTTCTTGCCATATTCTATCTCCCCATGGCCTAAAACCCTTGTTCCTTCCTTGTATTTGGATAGAAAATCCTCCCCTCCTTTGGTTCTGTTCTTGGCCAAAATACACACAAAGGGTGGGGAAGAGAAGATGCAACAAAAAGCAAAGATTACCTAGGATTCAAGTGAGTTTTCAAGTGTCTTTCTCCTTGATTCTCTTCTCCTTGGCAAATTTGAAATTCTCCCCTTGGTTTTGGACCTAAAACAGAACCAAAAAGTTCAACTAAACCATAGAAAGAGAGGAGAAAGGAGAGGAACAAGATTGGAGGAAGATGGAGCATAAAAATCTACAAGTTTCCTTACCTTTTCCTTGATTTTTCTCCTCCTTTTCTTCCCCTTTTGATGCACCGAAGGAGCTGCTATTTTTTCTGTAAATTGGGCAGAAGAAGTCGTGCTCAATAAAAGGGAGAAGATGGAAGAAAAGTATGGAAGTGTTTAGGACATTCTAAAAGCTTTTATTTCTAATTTTGCCCTTCCGTAATGGCAATTTTGTTTTGATTTTGTTTTAGCTCCTTTTTTAGAACCGTCTTTTGCATCATAAAATTTAGGTTTCCAATTTAATAAAATGCCTTTGGAATCACTTAATTTGGAGCTAAAACCTTACCAAACGAATCAGTTAAAGTTCGGGTCAACTGACGTTAAAAAATATACATCAGAGGGGCTTTACCAGTCCCAAGGCTTCCCATAGTTTTTGAGGCCTCTAAGAACCTTGGGCAACTTAAAACTTTCATTTAAAAAGCCCTCCTATGTGGTTTTCCAAAAGTTATACTTATTTACGAAAATGCCATTAAGTTTCGTCAGTTTCTGTCGCAATTTATTTCTTCGTCCTAACTCTATTTTTCTTTCCGTTTAAGTCTAGAATTATCATTTTAGGAGTCTAGGACTCAACCCAAATTTTTTGGGACATTATCTAGGTCATTTTAGAGAACTTACTTTTATACAACTCATTTCGTCATTTTACAAAAATTATGTTCGTTACACAAACATTCAAGAAGCATTTTCATCATTTGAAAATGTCATACATAGCATACAAAGACTTGCCAAGTAAGTGGATTAGCCTCACCCAATTTCTTATGGATATTGGACTTACCTCACCCATTCTTTAATACATTCTTGGACTCAACCATGCTCGTGGGAGCCCAATTTACTTTTGGGAGACTCTTTGCTTTGTCTCAACTAATTTTAAAGGTTCTTGGCTCATCCTCACCATGGCTAAAGGTTCTTGGTCTCACCACACTCAAGCAAATCCAAACACACATCAAAACATCATATGAAACATAATATGTTATCATGAAATCATGGCATATAAAATCATGCTAGCATACTTTTCATAGCTTGAAAATACACATACACACATTCTAAGACAAGTTAAGCACACATCCATGCATGAGAAAAGGTGGAGAGAGCTACCTTGCATACAATCACATACTTTTTCTCTTGAAATTCCCTCCCTTGCTTTGGCCACACACCCACAAAAGTGTGGGAAAGATTTTTCTTGACCTAACACAATTTATGGAAGCCAATTAGGTTCGTCAAATAATTTCTAAGGTCACACAACTTGCTTAGACACTAAGTTGTTCTATAAACCCTATTATAATCCCTAAATACACCTAATGAAGCAACACCCCTCAAATAAATTTTAGGCTCCATTCTTTCCTTTCAAATATGATTCTTGACTCCTTTTAAGCCTCTTGGAGTCATCACACAATTAAAACAAAGAACCTAACTACATGTTACTTCTTTAGGTCATAATATAGAACCTAAAGCACCAAATCACTTTCTATGAGTTTTAAATTTTTTCCAAGGCCTTCCCTCATATTCATTCATCAAATATGACTCAAGAATGGCCTTAGAAAATTTTAAAACTCTCCCTAACTGCCCCAACCTTGTTTGGCCGAGACATAGGGCTTCCTTAGCCTCCTTGGAATTCTCTTTGTTTTCATGAAGGAGAAATTATGTGGGGAGTATCTTAGGGATCTTAGGAACTCATTTAAACTCTTAATTAGACCTGAGAATCATCACACAAAATCAAAATTTAGAAGAAACACTTGAAACCCTAGAATTTGCATCTTGAAATTTAATAGTTTTTTGATAATTTCCTTTGCATATTCTTAATTTCCACACCTTTTTTTCTTAGATTCATGCTTGGTTCTACCTAAAAATCATCTCCTCCTAGGGTTTTCTCAAGTGGGGCGAAATGGTGGAGAAGGGAACCAAAGATGACAACCATAGGAAGAGAAATTACCTTGTTTTCTTGCTTTTTCTCACTTGAATCTTGTATTCTTTGAGGTCCTCTCTTCAAATCCGAATTTTCCCCTCAATTTCTCCTTTAAAATAGATCCATATACTTCATTATAATCATAGGAAATAAAGTAGAATGAAGGAGAAGAGGTTTGGAAGAGAAAGAGCATGAAAAAGCATGAAAATCCATACCTTTCTACCTTGAATTTCTCCTCCTTTTCTTCCTCCTCTTCTACGCCTCATCCCCTAGGGTTTTCCTCTAGTTTTGGACAGAACATGGTCGTGCATAATGAAGGGAGAAGAAGGGTGCATCATATATATAGGTAGGAATAAGTTACACTTTTCAAAAATTTCTATTTTGCCCTTCGTTCTTGGTATTTTTGTTTCTCCTTCATTTTAGCTCCTTTTTGAGAACCATCTTTTCCATTATGAAATTTAGGTTCCCAATTTAGTGAAATTGGAGGGGTTTTAGCTGTCCTGGGGCTTTCCATGGTTTTCAAGGCCTCTGAGAACCCCAGAGAACTCAAAAAAATTCATTTAAAAAGCCCTCCTCTGTGAATTCCAAATTTTGCTTAAAATTACAAAAATGCCATTATGTTTTGTAAGCTTTTCATAAGAAATTGTTTCTTCATTCTAGCTCCTTTTTTCTTTCCGTATGAGCTTGGAATTCTCATTTTTAAGAGTCTAGAATGCTTCCCAAATTTTTTGGGACCTTAACTACATCATTTCAGGAGACTTCCTTTTTGTATCTGATGAATTTCATTCGTTGACAGAGAAATCGTACATTATGTTTCTCACATTTTCTTTCATTTACAGATGATTGGATGTTATAGGCTCCAATTTCTCATTCAATCTACGTCTCATGACTTCATTTAAACTCCTTAGAATCATCTCCAATTCAATTCAAGGAGCCTAACTCAAGTTGCTTCTTTATGTCTTAAAAAGGAACCTAAACTTCCATCTCATAAACTATGGTTTCTAAATTCAAACCAATACTTTCCTTTGTGTTTATTAATCATATCTAGACCATTTCTATCCTTGGAATCAAAGAAAAGTCTCCCTAAGTGATCATCCTTTCTTGGCCGAGACATGTAGACCTATAGGAACCCATGGAGTTTTCTTGTTTTCTTTAGGGAATTTGGCCTCCATGAATCTTCTTAGACCTCTTAAGAACTCATACATACTCTTACACAAGTTAAATTATCATTAAAAAGCTTCAAAAACTGTTAGGTGTAACAAGAACCCTAGACATTACAACTTAAATTCTAAAGCTTTTCTTTTAGTTCCAATTGCATATTTTTACTCCCCATGCCTTAAAACCCTTGTTCCTACCTTGCTATGACCAGAAATCCTTCCCTCCTTGATGGGCTTAGGGTTGGCCAAAACATACAAGAGAAGAAGCAACCAAGAAGATGCAAGAAAGCCATGAGAGTTTACCTTGTTTTGAAGCTTTTCCAAAGAGCTTTCTGAAGCTTCTAATATCTCATTCAAACTCTCTTCTCCTCCTATTGAACCAGCCATGAAATAGGTCTAAATTACTCATCAATACTATAGGAAAAGAAAAGAAAAAGAAGGGAAGTTAGAAGAAGGAAAAAGCATGAAAATCTATTATTTTCTTACACTTTTGGCTTGGCTTTTCCTCTCTTCTCTTCTCCTTCTTGTGTGCCACTTCAAGCTGTCTTAGAATTTGGTTTGAGATAGAGTAAAGTCAGTGGAAATAAGGGGAGAGTGTGGGTCATGGAAATAAGAAGCAAAAAGCTAAATTATAACACTTTTTCAAAAGTTCCATTTTGTCCCCTTTCTTGGTTCTTTTCATTTGGGTTCATTTCAACTTCTTTTTGAGAACTATCTTCTCTATCATTAAATTTAGGTTCTCTAATTCATAAAATGCCTTTGGTTTCACCCAAATTAGATTTAAAACTTTCCTAAATGAATAGGTCAAAGTTTCAGTCAACTGACGCTCTAAATTGCATACCGAAGAGATTTTAACCATTCTAAGGGTTCTTGTGATTTTTGGAGCCTCTAAGAACCCTGGGAGACTCAATTTTTCCATTTACATATCCCTCCTTTGAGCTTTCTAAAAGTTACCCAAAATTACAAAAATGTCACTGTCTTTTCGTCTAATTTTGTTTAATTATTCTAGCTCTAATTTTTGGGCATCTCTAGCCCTATATTCTCATTTTTAATTTTCTAAATTATCATTCTAATTTTGTTTGGTCTTTAATTATTCCATTTAAAGGACTTCCTTTTGAAATCTCCTTAGTTTAAGGCTTTTAGAATAATTGGATATTACAGTATCTATTTTGTTGCTGCTGAAAAGGTTTACTAGGGAGGATGCTAGCACATGATTCTATATTATCTTGCAACTGGGGACACTAATCTATGGCATGTGTGGTTAACAAACAAATACCATACAGAGGTGTGGGGAATTGTTGAGGTTGTCTTTGTCTGAGTGCTGTAACACTCGTCATTTTAAAAGCCATAAAACTAAATAGATTACAAAAAGAAGTTCCTTAAATGGAATGATTAGAGTCCAAATAAAATTAAAGCAATAATCTAGATATCTAAAAATGAGGATATAAGGTTTGAGATGCCCAAAAACTAAAGCCAAAATAGCTAAATAAACTAGACAAAAATGGAGTGACATTTTTGGTAATTTTGGACACCTTTTAGAAAACTCAAAGGAAGGATCTTTAAATAGGAAAATTAAGTTTCTCAAGGTTCTCAGAGGCTTTAAAAACTATAGAAACCCCTAGAATAGTTAAAACCCTTTCGATATGCAATTTAAAGCATCAGTTGACCAAAACTTTAATTGATTTATTCAAGAAGGTTTTTCAATTTGGATAAAACCAAAAGCATTTTATGAATTAGAGAACCTAAATTTTATAATGGAAAAGATGGTTCTCAAAAAGGAGTTGAAATGAGCCCAAATGGAAAGAACCAAGAAAAGGAAAAAAATAAGAATTTTGAAAAAGTGTCTTAAACTAACCTACCCTTTTATATATCATGTCCCACACTCTCCTCTCATTTCCATCAACCTTGTTTTACCTCAAAATAGATTTCCACTCATCACAAAGTGTCACACAAGAAGGGAGAAAAAAGGGAAGAGAAAACCAAGGAAAAAGGTAAGACAATCTATGGTTTTTCATGCTTTTCCATTCACCAACATTGTTCTCCTCTTTCTCTTTTCTTTTCTTATAGTTTTGATGATTGATTTGAGGTTGATTCATGGCTGGTTCAGTAAGAGGAGAAGAGAAATTGAAGGAGAGAGTAGAAGCAAGTGAAAGTGCTCTTGAAAAGGCTTGAAACCAAGGTAATTTCCATAGCTTTCTTTGCTTCTTCTTGGTTGTTCTTCTTGGGTGAATTGTTTTTGGCCAACCCTAGCCCATCAAGAAGGGAATGATTTTTTATCATAGCAAGGAAGAAACAAGGGTTTTAGAGTATGAGAAATAAGAATATGCAATTAGATTTAAAAGAGAAGCTTTAAAATTCAAGTTGTAAAATCTAAGGATTTTGTTGCACGTAGCCATTCTTGAAACTTTCTAAGGATAGTCTAGCCTATGTAAGAGTATATATGAGTTCTTAAGAGGTCTAGGAAGCTTCACAAGTGCCATTTCCCTAAGAAAAATTAAGCAAATTCCATAGGTCCCTAAGCTACACTATGTCTCAGCCAAGTATAAGAACAAGTACCTAGGGAGATTTTTCTTTGATTCTAAGGGTGGGAATGGTCTATATATGATTAATAAACACCAAGAGAAGCATTTTTTTTATTTTAGAGGTCATGATTTATGAGATGGAAGTTTAGGTTCCTTTTTAAGATATAAAAAAGCAAGTCTAGGCTATTTAAATTGAATTGGTGATGACTCTAATGAGTTCTAATGGAGTCATGAGACTTAGATTGAATGAGAAATTGAAGCCAAGATTATGAATTCTAGGTGTTACTTCATTATGCACTTATATAGAACTATAACCATGCCATAAGATAAAGTAAGCTTGCATAGAGTTTATGTAAGGCTAAAACTTGTTCCAATGATGTAATTGTGTCTCATTTAATGTGTCTAGGCCAAGTGAATCACGCTTCTCTTAGTTGTGTATGTGTGGCTGAGAAGAAGAAGGAGAAACTCAAGGGGAAAAATGTGCTTCTTGACTTAAAGTAGCTTTTTAACCTTTCTTGCATGCATTTCTTGGATATTTAATTGTTATTGGATGCTTATATGTATGTTTAAACTATCAGACATATTTATAGCCATTGAATTCATGCTATGGTACCATTATACTTCTTGAAATATGTTTTGAATACAAGATGGCTTAAATGGGTGAGTGATAAATGCCATTTTTCTACATCTTATTTCCCTTTAATTTGGATAATTTGATGATTAAATATGGCGTTTGGGTTTTAATTAGATGAGATTTTATTTTAATAGCCACTTTTACACTCTAAGAATTTATTTGCAAAATTATTGAATTTTAATGCATAAATTTATCTTAAATAATTTTGTGAATATTCCTATTTTATTTTTCCCACTCTTTTATGCAGGTTTTTAATGGGCAATTGGAATTTAAAGGAGGAAATTTATTTGGAAAAGAATTGAAGATTGAATTAAGGGAATTTCATGAAGAAGAAATGCACATGGGATGAGAGAAAGTCAAGAGAAGAGATACAAGAAGGTGGAGTCTTGGGCTATCACATGGAGACACTCCATATTCATATTTAATCATTCACTCATACACTTTATCCATCACACTCAAGCACACCTTTATTTAAGGTTTCTCTCACATTGATACACACACTCTATAACACTTAAGCTGCCACGGGTCCTATGTCATTTAACCAAGTCAAACACTCATCTGAAGCTTGCATGGGCTCCAGACTTACCACACTCCATTCCCCTCACTTAAGTAGCCATGCTAACACACATGGACTGATGTGGGAAAGAGATTAACACACATGCCAGGAGCACCACTAGGTTTGATAAGAAGAATATGGAAGCTGCATGAAGCACATTGGAAACCAGAACGTGAGAAGCAATGAGTTTAAGACGCAAAACGTGTAGAGAGAAATGAAGGAGCATCCATGTGGGAATTATTAAAGTTGAAGTAGCTAGGAGATAAGGCTAGGAAATAGTAAATAAGCTACGGGTTTGTGAGCAAGGAACATACATGAAGCTATGGGTTGGGTGGATGAGGCAAGGAGAAGAACCAACAGTAGATCTTAACTTTATGCACACATAGAAGTTGACGTGGGAAACTTGTGGCAAGTACAAATGGATCCGCGTAGATAGCAACAAGAAGAGAAGGGGAAGGGAGTGGAGAACGCGTGAGCAGCCACTGGAAGAGTTTCACATGGGAATGATTTAAGAAGCAAGAGCTATGAGGAAGAAGTTGGGCGTTAAAGTAAAAGCATAATAGTAGCTCAGGGGATCAAGTGCTACGGGTTAGAGGGTTCAATAAAATAATACACATGAGAGGAATGAGCAGCTGCACGTGGGAAGCATAAGAAAAGCAGAACACGTGAAGGACATATGAAGAAAAGAGAGCATGTGAGGGATAAAAAAATAATATGGAAGGAGCATGTGATTCATTAAACACACACAGGCAGAACGCAATTCATTGATCTGGTACCACTATGCCATTCACTAGCACTCCATCCACGCATTCCATCATCATTCACCAGTCCATTCCATTTTTGGCCATAGCTACTTTTTCCATTCCATTCCTCCATCATCCTCTATTCCATGAGAGCTTGATTCATTTAAGTGGCTAGCTTGGAAAAGGACCTTGAAGAAGCTTGAATCCAAGGAATCAGCAAGGGATTTTGGGGCTAAGATTTCCTTTCTTTCTACACTTTTCCTTTTTCTTGTACATGCTTAGTTAAGATATATTGGATTGAGATTGGTGTAGTTATAATTAATGGCTAGTTAGATAGTAATTAAGAGACCTTATGAATGATTAATTGATTAGATAAGTGCTGGATTTTTCACTTCCCTTTAATTTCCCATGTATGCAATCAAGGTGTTTAATAAAATGCATGAGTAAAATTGAGTGCTTAATTTTTTGAATTAAGGATTCTTTAGAGTTTAATTAGTTAATTGAATATCTTAGGGTGATAATTCAGAGGCTAATTGATCAATTAATAAATCAAATTTAGTATTCATTGATCCTAAAGGTAAGAATTAATGATTTGGTATGGGATTAAGGTTTCAATTCAATATTAACTTGTTAATTTCTTGGATCTTGAATGGTACATTTGCTATGAACACAATTAGGGACTCTTAGACCAGAATTAATTACAATTGAATTAGGATAAGGATAATGAATACCAAGGGATGAATCCAAAGCTAGTCACAAGTCTATTATTTGCCTTTTAATTCATGCATTTAGATAGTAATTAGGAACTTTACTTCAATTTCATTTTAATTACTTTAATTAGATAAAACCCCCTCATTAATTAGGTAGTTTTAGGATCCTTTTACACTTGGAAAACTCAATTAAAATTTGAAATCCATTTCTAAAGGAGACAATCTAGGTTGTACCACTAGCTATATATTTTCGAACTTAATTTTATTTTAGAGGTTGCGTGACACAACCTTTCAGTGAGGTTGTACTAAAAGTCCCTTAACATGGAGGAGGAGATGCTAGAAGTCCCTAAGAATGGCTAAGACAAATCCAAAAGTCTCAAGAAAGAGTGAGGCTAGGTCAAAAGTCCCTAAAAGTAGGTGAGACAAATCTAAAAGTCCCAAAAAATTGGGTGAGGCTATACCAAGAACCCTTAGAGCTTATGTTTAAATTGTATGAACTTAAGTGACATGAAAATATGTTTATGTATATTTACAAGAGGTTTTTTAACATGCTTGCACTCTTTGACATGAAAATGTGTCATGTATGTATGCTTGAAAGGGCAAAAGAGCTATTGAGATTATTTGAATCTCACTCTTCCCCCACATATGTCTAACCACATCTAAGTGAGCCAAGTGGAGCAAGAAATGGAGGTCAAGCACCTTAAAGAATGAAACTTTGACAATAAAATAGAGATTTATGTATTTTGATGTTAAAGTTCATAACTAAATGATGTTTATGAGATATAAATTATTGACCATGTATAAAAGTATGTAAATATAATGTATGGATTCATTTTGGATCTAAATGTATACATATGTGAGTTTTTTATATACATGAGCCTTGATATGCATGTGTAAATAAAAAACTAAGAAAGTGAGTTTGAGTTTTATAATGATTTGAACCATTTGGGATACCTATATATGCTATGTTTATGGTTTTGGATGTGCTCAAATGGTCATGGTATGAGGAGAAGGCCATTTGGTGCACCTGGACCCCTTTATGGTCTCCAAATTAGCCATTTTCTTGACCTGAATCACAAACTGACCAAATGGATGAGTTTATGCATGAAATTTGGTAAGCAAATAGGCCTCATCTAGATCTTTTCTTAGAGCTAAAGAGCACTATTTTTGGAGCTCTAGAGAATTTATTATGATTTTTCAAAATTGGCCAAATTATGTAGAAACTATTACTATTACTATTCATGTGGTCAGTTTGCTTTTCTATGTCAGTCAGGGGCCAAATGAAGTCCAATACTTATGAAATTTTATAGGCATATAATAAACATTCTATAGCCATTAAGAGCACCTCATTTGGAGCTCTGTAGAGGGAGAAATGAATTTTTGAAGTTCCAGGTCTGCTATGGAATGACCATAAGACCTAATGTACTATTCCACCAGTTTTCATATGCCAAACATGGTTTTTCTTATCTAAAAATTTTATGGCATCTAGATGACATCTTGAGCTTTCCTAAAAGCTATAGTTTGCATGATTTGGATTTTTTTGGAATTAGTTATGATTTTTCAAAATTCATATCAGAATATGAAATGTATGGCAAAATGCAAGAAGAAATGTAATTTCATGTTCTATAGCTTGGACCTGAGTTTTGAGCTCCCAATTGTGATAATTCTAGTTGAACAAATGTGTTATGGATGGAAAATGAATTTGGTAAGCTCACATAGTCCATTAAGCCAATAATGAATTAATTAACTTTTTAATGACGCAAATTTTTGCTACTAAAAGTGCTATTTTAGTAAAATAAAATGCTATAAGCCAATTGTGCCATGAATTGAATCCTATAGAGATATGGTGTTACAAGTGCTAGCTGTCTGACCATGGAAGCCAACTCTTCAAGTTTATTTTCTATTCTTTGTTGATCCATATGAGTGGCATAGAGTTCGTTTACACCTCAAGTTGGCATGTTTATTCTAGTGTCAAATTGTGGTGTATTCTGTGCCATATTCGCAAAAAGGTTTTTGATAGTAGCTGAGGTTTTGTTAACCAATGCTCCTCCTACAGCTACATCAACTATACTTCTATTCATGGGGAGCAAGCCTTCATAGAAGTACTAAATCAGAAGTTGGTCACTGATCTGATGGTGAGGACAACTTACATACAGTTTCTTAAACCTCTCCCAGTACTCATGCAATGTTTCTCTGTTCATTTATCTAATAATACTAATCTCTTTTCAAATAGCAACAGTTCTTGAGGTAGGGAAGAATTTTTCCAGAAATATCTTCTTCAATTCATTCCATGAAGTAATGGCTTAAGGTTAAAGATAATAAAGCCAATCCTTGGCTGCCCTATCTAGTGAGAAAGAAAACGCTATAAGTTTGATGTGCTCTTTTGAAACTCCATGTGGCTTCATGGTGGAACAAACCACATGGAACACATTGAGATGTTTATTAGGATTCTTGTAACACCATCAATTTCTAGCTTGTCTTAATGCTATTCTCATGCCTTATGCTATGCATCTCATAAAGGAGGCAAGAAAATGACATTTAAAAAGTGAATAAATTTGTGTTGCACTATGCATAAATTTCACATTCGGTGTTTTGTGGACCACATGAACTCATGTATCTCATACTCATATTTAATTACACAAATACAACTCACAACCATCTAAGGAAGTGGCCTAGAACTCGTGAAAGTGAAGGGAATACATGAAATTCATAGTTGCAGCCTTGGCCAGAAAACTCAACTTACTGTTATAAACTTTGAAAAATCATAACTAATTATAGAAAAATAAAAATTATGCATTCTTTACCATTCTAGAAAGCTACAGATGTCTACTTTATATAAAAATAAGTCTAGATCTCAACAAAGGCTACTAGCCATCGAAAATCAATAGAATAGTACCAGAGGTCAGCTGTCATCCCCAGTACTGATCTCCAACTTCAAAAATTCATATCTCCGTATTCAAAGGTCCAATTGGGGTGATCTCAGTGGCCATGGAAATCTTATCATATCTCATTTATGTTTGTAAACTTTCATGAGCATTGGACATAATTTGGCCCTCAAATGACACATCCCAAGTTTCTGACTATATGAACAGTACCTGTATCAGTTCAGCAAAAAAATGGTAACTTTGAAAATTCATAATTAATTCCATAGAGCTCCAAACAATCTGGTCTTTAGCTTCCCAAAAAAGCTCTAGATAAGACCTACATGTGTGCCAAATTTCATGGGCAAATTCATTCATTTGGTCAGATCTTGACATTGGGTTGCAAATTAGTCACTTTTGTGTCATATAAGGGGGCCAAATGGTTCATATTAAGTTCCAAGGCCACCATGACCACTTGAGCACATAGGAATGCACCAAAATGACAGTCTAAACTTGTCTCAAAGGTACACAAACTCAGAATTTGAAAACTTACTCTCTCACCCCATGCCATATGTAACACCATATATTTCTAGCTCATTCTATAACATTCTCATGCCTTACATTCATAATTTCCATGAAGGAGCAAGAAAAGAGAATTAAAATAATGCATTTTCTTGCTTTGTGTCGTGTATAAAAATTTCATTCAGTGTCACGTGGGCTATGTGAGCTCATACAACACATTCTTATATTTAATTAATGAATACAACTCATTTGAATCATCAGAAGTGGCCTACACCTCAAGAAACTCGAAGAGAAGCATAAAATATACACATATAATTTCGGCCAGATTTTGCCTTTTTTCTGTCCAAAATTGAAAAATCATAACTAATTCTAAAAATATTGAAATCATGCATTCTTAGTCATTATGGAAAGCTATACATGTCTACTTTATGGTAAAAATATGTTTAGACCATAACATCTAACACAGAGGACGTTTGACATTCGAAATAGTCCAGAGGTCAGGCTATCCACTGGTGCTATCATAGAATTTTACAACAAATTTCAAAAATGTCCAATTAATTCCAAAAAAAATCCAATCTATTCAAATGATACCAATCTGGAAAGTTGTGGATGTTAACTAGAGGAAAAAAAATAACTCTAGGCAGTTTCAGGGACGACCAGACCTCAAAACTCAATCAAACAATAATTGAGGTCAGGTAAAGTTCCTGATACTGAATAGATTATTTAAAAATTCATATCTCCCTCTCTAGACATCCAAATGAGGTACTTCCTATTGGCACGAGTCATTAGGAATGTCTAGTTTCTCTGTATAAAATTTTGTGACAATTAGACATCATCTAAGCCCTGTGTGACAGATTTCATTTTCGAAACAAGTGAACAGTGCATCAGACCAAAATTAAAAAATTTGCCAACTTTAAAAATTCATCAAATATTTTGTAAACCTCCAAAAATTCTATTTTTTAGCTTCCCAAAAAGCTCTCAAAAAGCTCTATTTTTATGCCAAATATCATATCAAGAAGAGCTTATTTGGATAAAAAGTGACCTAGAATTCCATTATGGTCAATTTTAGCTCTATATAGGATACCAAAATATCTAAATGGCTTTCCTTGGGGTTTGGCACCTCTTGGGCAAGTATAAAAGCATAATTAGAACTTGTGTGAACTACCTAAATGTTTCCAAACTCCGTGCATCTCATTTTAGCCATCTCATCCACACTTATACACATTTCCATAATGTCATCCAAGAAGCTCATTTGCCAAAACATGTTCAAATCACATTCTAATAGTCACATAACATATTCTCTCATTCATACATGATATTGTCATAATTACATGTGTTCATGACATCATGATACATATACATCCATGGATTACATCATTTGCCAATTATATAGTTTCAAAGTAACAAAATTTAAGCACTTTGTTGTCATCCTCTTATCCTCAAGATGGTCGGCTCCCATTACCTTGGTCTTTTGGTCCACCTAGCATATTAGAACATTGGAGAGGAGGGGATGAGATTCAAAGAATCCCAATAGCTCATCTCCCATTCAATCATACATAATGGATACAAACAAGTCTCATAAATGCATACATGACATATGGACATGTGCAATCATTCAAGAAGCATTCTTAGCCTTTGAAAAAATCAAATATAGCATACATAGGCTTGCCAAGCAAGTAGATTGGCCTCACCTATTTCTTGTGGGTTTTGGACTTGTCTCACCCATTCTTTAAGAGGTTCTTGGACTCAACCATGCTTTTGGGAGTCAACCTCACTTTTGGGAGACTCTTTACTTTGTTTCAACTAATCTTAAGAGTTCTTAGCTCATCCTCACCATTGCTAAAGATTATTGGCCTCACCACACTCAAGCAAACCAAAACAAACATCATAAACATTATTTAGAAACATAATGCATCATCATAGTACCATGGAGTAAGAGCTCATGCTAGAACATTTTTCATGGCTTGAAATACATATACACACATTTAGAGACAAGTAAAGCAAGCAATTATGCATATGAGAAGGTGGAGAGAGCTACCTTGGATATAATTACATACTTTTCCCTTGAAGGCAAGCTCCCTTTTTTGGCCACACACACACAAAAGTGTGGGGATGATTTCTCTTGGCCTAAACACAATTTATGAAATCCACTTAGATTCATGGAATTAATTCTAAGGCCACACACTTACTTGAACTCTAGCTTGATCTATAAATCTCATTATGGTTCTATAATTGCACCTAATGAAGCAACACCCCTCAAATAAATTCTAGACTCCATTCTTTCCTTTCAAATATGATTCTTGACTCCTTTTAAGCCTCATGGAGTCATCACACAATCAAAACCAAGAGCCTAACTACATGTTGCTTCTTAAGATCATAATATAAAACATAAAGCACCAACTCATTTTCTATGGGTTCTAAATTTTTTCCAAGGCCTCCCCTCATTTTCATTCATCATATATGACTCAAAAATGGGCTTGAAAAAATTTAAAACTCTCCCTAGGTGTCTCATCCCCTTCAGGTCGAGCCTATGTCTCCTTTTGGCCTCCATGGAGTTTACTTTGTTTTTTACATGGAAGATGCATATGGGGAGACTCCTAGGGATTTTAAGAACTCATTTAAACATTCATTTAGGCTTAGGAATAATTATATCAAATCAGATTTTCAAGGGAACCCATGAAACCCTAGGTATGCTACCTTGAAAATCCATAGCTTTTTCTTGAATTTCTTTGCATATTCTTACTCTCCTCCTTTAAATTCATGGAATTCACCCTTGGTTCCCCTCAAAATTTCAGCCCTCTGGCATCTACATACTTGGGGCAAAATATGGAGAAGAAGGGGGGAGGAGTAGCTACCATGGGATGCAAGGTTTACCTTGTTTTCTTGCTTTTTCTCACTTAAATCTTGTGTTCTTTGAGCTCCTCTCTTCAAATCCGAATTTTTCCCTCAATTTCTACTTTAAAACAGATCCATATACTTCATTATAATTATAGGAAATAAAGGAGAATGAAGGAGAAGAGGTTTGGAAGAGAAAGAGCATAAAAAACTACTAAATTTTCATACCTTAAGCCTTTGATTTCTCCTCCTCTTTGCCTTCCTCTTGTGTGCCACTCTCCCGAGGGTTTTCCTATGTTTTTGGGCAGAACTTGGTCATGCAACATGAAGGGAGAAGAAGGATGCATCATATATATAGGTGGAAGGAAGTTACACTTTTCAAAAATTTTTATTTTACCCTTCGTCCTTAGCATTTTCGTTTCTCCTTCATTTTAACTCCTTTTTGAGAATTGTCTTTTCTATTATGAAATTTAGGTTCCTAATTTAATAAAATGCCTTTGGAATCACTCAAATTGGAGCTAAAACCTTCTCGAACCAATTCATCAAAGTTCGAGTGCACTAATATTGGAAAATGTCCACCAGGGGGCTTTAGCTGTCCCAGGGCTTTCTATGGTTTTTAGGGCCTCTAAGAACCCTGGGGAACTCAAAAATTTCATTTAAAAAGCCCTCCTATGTGAATTCCAAAATTTACTCAAAATTACAAAAATGACATTACGTTTCATAAGTTTTTCGTAAAAAATTATTTCTTCATTCAAGCTCCTTTTTTCTTTCTGTTTGAGTCTAGGATTCTCATATTTAGGAGTCTAGAATGCTTCCCAAATTTTTTGGGACCTTAACTACATCATTTCAGGGGACTTCCTTTTGTATCTGGTGAGTTTCATTCATTTATAGAGAAACTGTATGTTACGTTTCTCACATTTTTTCTTATTTTTAGAGAACCGGATGTTACACCATACACAAGATTACATAATGCTCGTCTTGCCATTCCATACCCAAATTGCACTATATCATACATATTGTAAAGTCCCATATCGGATGGTTTGGTCCTGGGAACGGCCCATATAAGTGGGGGCGAAGCTTCCCCCACCAAGGCGCGCTTTTCCCGTGAGTTAAGCGGGAAGGGACAAACCCTACTGAACTGGGAAGGCAGGGTCAAAGACCCACGAACCGAGAAGGACGGGACAATACCTTGGTGGCTCTGTGTGGTGTAGACAAAACCCACTAAACCGGGAAGGCTGGGTCTGTAACCCTTGAACCGGAAAGGACGGGACAATACCTCTGGAGGCTCTGTAGGTTGTTTGGTATCAGAGCAATCCTGGCCCATGTGCGACCCGAGGACGGGTCGGCCCCAAAAGGGGGGTGGATTGTAAAGTCCCACATCGGTTAGAAGGGGCCTGTGCTGAGCGCTTATAAGTGGGTGTGAAGCGCTCCCCACCAGAGGTGCGCTTTTCCCGTGAGTTAAGCGGGAAGGGACAAACCCCACTGAACCGGGAAGGCAGGGTCAAAGACCCATGAACCAGGAAGGACGGGACAATACCTTGGTGGCTCTGTGTGGTGTTGGTATCAGAGCTGGTCGTTCGCATGTGCGACCCGAGGATGGGTCGGCCCCAAAAGGGGGGTGGATTGTAAAGTTCCACATCAGATGGTTTGGTCCTGGGAACGGTCCATATAAGTGGGGGCGAAGCTTCTCCCACCAAGGCGCGCTTTTCCCGTGAGTTAAGCGGGAAGGGACAAACCCCACTGAACCGGGAAGGCAGGGTCAAAGACCCACGAACCGGGAAGAACGGGACAATACCTTGGTGGCTCTGTGTGGTGTCTAACAACCTACAGAGCCTCCAAAGGTATTGTCCCGTCCTTCCCGGTTTAAAGGTCACAGACCCAGCCTTCTCGGTTCAGTGGGTTTTGTCCCTTGCCGCTTAACTCACGGGAAAAGGCGCCTCTGGTGGGGAGCGCTTCGCACCCACTTATAAGCGCTCAGCACAGGCCCCTTCCAACCGATGTGGGACTTTACAATCCACCCCCCTTTTAGGGCTGACCCATCCTCGGGTCGCACATGGGCCAGGATTGCTCTGATACCAAACAACCTACAGAGCCTCCAGATGTATTGTCCCGTCCTTCCCGGTTCAAGGGTCACAGACCCAGCCTTCCCGGTTCAGTGGGGTTTGTCCCTTCCCGCTTAACTCACGGGAAAAGCGCGCCTCTGGTGGGGAGCGCTTCGCACCCACTTATAAGCGCTCAGCACAGGCCCCTTCCAACCGATGTGGGACTTTACACATATAATATTAAATCTCATTTGTACATGATACATCAGTGTAATTACATATGTTCATGATGTCATAGAACATATACATCAATGGATGACAACATTTGCCACTCATATGGCCATAAAGAAGCAAAATCAAGGCACTTTGTTTTCATGCTCTTATCTTTTCACTTGATGGCTTCCATTACCTTGCTCACTTAGTCCACCTAGCATGTTAGAGCATTGGAGAGGAGCGAATGAGATTCAAAGAATCCCAGTGGCTCATCTCCTATTCAATCATACATAAAGAATGTAAAACAAGTCTTGAAAATGCATGCATGAGCATAATGGATGACATGAACATTCAAGAAGCATTCTTGGCATGTAAGTCATATAAAGCATCCATAGGCTTGCCAAGTAAGTGAATTAGTCTCGCCTATTCACTTATAGATTTTGGACTTGCCTCACCTATTTTCTCTAGGAGGTTTTGGCTTAACCTCACTCTTGAAAGATACTTTGCTTTGTCTCAACCATTTTTAAGGGTTCTTGGCTCATCCTCACCATGGATAAGAGTTCTTGGCTTCTCCATACTCAAGCAAACCCAAGCAACCATACTAAGCATCATTTGAAAACATAATGCATCATCATGGCACTATGGAATAAAAGCTCATGCTAGAATACTTTTCATAGTTTAAAACACATATACACACATTTAAAGACAAGTCAAGCATACATTCATGCTTGAGAGAAGGAGGAGTGAGTTATCTTTGTTGCAACCACACACTTTTCTTCTTGAAACAATGCTCCCTTCCTCGGCCTCACACACACAAGGGTGTGGAATTGGTTTCTCTTGGCCTAAACACAATATATGAAAGCCAATTAGATTCATGGAATCAATTCTAAGGCTACACATCTTCCTTAAGCACTAACTTGGTCTAATAACCCCTTTATGGTTCCAAGAATGTACCTAATGAAGCAACACCCATCATATGAGTTCTAGGCTCCATTCTTTTCTTTCATTTATGATTTTTTACTCCTTTTGAGTCTCTTGGAGTCATCACACAATTAAAACAAGGAGTCTAACTACATGTTACTTCCTTAGGTTATATTATAGAACATATAAGGCCATCTCACTTTTTATAGTTTCTAAATTTTTTTCAAGGCTTCCTCTCATCTTCACTCATCATATATGACTCAAAAATGGGCTTGGAACAATTTAACACTATCCTTAGGTACTCCAACTATGCTAGGATGTGGCTATAGAGCAATAGGATACCAAGGGAGTTTGCTTTGTTTTTTTATGGAAGATGCATATGAGGAGCCTTCTAGGGATCTTAGGAGCTCATTCAAACATTCAATTAGGCCTAGGAATCATTGTATAAAATCAGATTTTGCAAAAAACACTTGAAATCCTAACTTTGCTATCTTGATTTTCCATGGTTCTTTTGTTGTTTTCCTTGCATATTATTATTCTCCTCCCTTAAATTCCTAAGATTCATCCTTGTTTTAGCTAGAAATTTAACTCCTTGGGGATGGCCATATGTAGGTCAAACCAAGGAAGAAAGGAGAGAAGAAGTAGCTATTGGAGATTGTGCCCTAGGCCAATCATTTGTAAACATTGTGCTTCATTAAGAATAAAAGTTTTTCTGTTACAAATTATTATATTTGCATGTTTCTATAATAATTATATCATTGGATAAATTATATTAGTTATCCTAAATATCCCTAGTCAATCATCACTGTGGGAATGATGATGAATTAAGACGAGTATGATTTTGATTGATAGTTATGTGTTAATCATGTATGGAGATACAAATCAAAATCATAGGTGCCTATTGGGAACAGGGCGCTAGATTGACTCGTCATGAGATAACTTCATAGATTAGGTCATAAGCGTACCTCATGTATAACCATGTCACTAATCCCTCATACTTGAGATCATCATAGATTCCAACATAAAGGACACTGTGCTTTGGCATTGTTAAAAGTTACCTTTGACTGAGTGATCATAAAGGCTATGGTCGAGCATAGTGGACTCCATGTAGAGGATGATGAGTGGTCAAGATGGAATTTGTCTCTCTGGTTAACGGAGAGATATCTCTGGGCCCCTCAATGAGTGAGACTGAGAAATGCATGGCCATGCTTGGATGGAAGGGTTTTTCCATTCGTTCTGTTGGTCTGCATGTAAATTGAGAAACTAATGATCAAGTAAGATAAGGATGACATTTTCATGCCTCATGCTTGATCAAGATATCGTGTGATAAAAGGGATATGATAGGGTTATACGATAGGTTATATTGAATCCTAAAACTTTATGTGATTTAGGTAGTCACTATGTTTGCTAAAGGCCACTGGTGACTTGTGAGTGCAATAACGTTGTTGGCCCACTGCCAATATTATATAGGCCTAAAGGGTCGCACACAAGAACGAATCAACTTGAGCAAGAATGTCCAAATTCATTGAACCTAGAATTATGTCTAGATTTGATGAATGTTACACTTAATTAAGGTGAGATAATTACATATGTATATATATGATATATATATATATATATATGTAATTAATTCGAAATATAAGTGTATATATATATTATTTGATATATATATAACATATATATTTCATATATATATATATATAGAAATTCGAAATATATATATTTATATTTGATATGAATATATATATTGTATTATATATTTCAATATATATACATTTATTTATAAATGAATTAGTTAAAATTGAATTTATGAGATAAATTCAAATTTCAACTAATTTGTTTCAAATTAATTTGGATTAATTTAAATAACGTATTTAAATTAACTAATTTAATCTAAATATACCTCTATAAAAGGAGAGGTAGGCTAGGGTTTAGATACACTAAAGAGTCAGCTTTCTAAAACCCTAAGCCGTCACCTTAGAGAGAGAGAACGCGGCCATACACCTAGAGAGAGAAAGTGTATGAATGCCTAGAGAAAGAAGGTCGTCTTCTTGTCAATTCGCATATAGATGTGGTGAACGAAGGTGCTAGCAAGCCTTTCAAGTTACCAGATCGTTCGTGTGGATATTGGTAGAGGGGGCTGCGCGTAGACGTCAGTTCCTGAGATTCGAAAGGACAAAGCACACTGCAAAGGTAATATTTTATCTCATACTCAATTTAATCAAGTTGGCGGATCCATGGGAGGAAACGAATTAAAATTTTCGTTGCATGTACAGTACGTTTCTTACAGTAGCTACCATGGGATGGAACTTTTACCTTATTTTTTCTTGTTTTCTTGCTTGATTCTTCCTTTCTTTGGCCTTCTCTCTTCAAATCTGAATTTTCTCCTCTGTTCTTCCCTCTAAACAGATCCAATAACTTCAATAAAACCATAGGAAAGAAAAGGGAAATGGAGAAAAAGAGGTTTTCTAAAGGAAAAGCATGAAAAAAACCAAGAAATCCATACCTTTTGCCTTCCTTTTCTCCTTCTCTTCTTCTCCTTCTTGTGCACCTCACTCTTAGGGTTTTTCCTCTAGTTTAGGGCAAAAACTAAATGAGCTAAATGAGTGAGGAGGTGAGGCGCCATATATATATGGGTGGTTTAAGTAAGACTTTTTCAAAAATTCTAATTTTGCTCCTTTGTCTTGGCATTTTTGTTTCCAGTTTGTTTTAGCTCCTTTTTAGAACCATCTTTTCCATTATAAAATTTAGATTCCCAATTTAGTAAAATGCCTATGGAATCACTCAAATCAAAGCTAAAACATTCTCAAACGAATCCGTCAAAGTTTAGATTCACTGATGTTAGAAAATATCCACCGAATAGGTTTTAACTATTTCGGGGCTTCCCATGATTTTCAAGGCCTCTGAAAACCCTAGAGAGCTCAAAACTTTCATTTAAAAAGCCCTCCTGTGAGAATTTCAAAATTTGCTCAAAATTACGAAAATGCCATCACGTTTTGTAAATCTTTTGTTACATTTTGTTTCTTCATTCTAACTCTATTTTTCTTTTCATCTGAGCTTAGAATTTTTATTTTTAGGAGACTAGAATACTACTTAAATTTTTTAGGATCTTAAATAATTCATTTCGGGGGACTTACTTTGAAAATGCATCTATTTCCATCATTTAATGAAAACCGGACATTACAATCCTCACCTACAATACCATGGAACTTTGGAAGCAAATGTATTAAGCCATATTTAAGTTCAAAAGTAGCATCAAATTCAAGATATTGAATACACAGTAGTAGGTAATTAACATCAGGTACAACCAATTCCCTAAAAGTCCTGTCATTATTACTAGCCATATCTACTACTTCAAAATCCAAATCGAAATCCAAATTCAATTCATAATTACTTCTTATATTGTTTATTATCTCAAAAATCAATTTAATAATCACAGCTTCTTTGATCTTACAATTTTCTAAGTTGTGTATGAAAACTCATATTAATTTCTGGATTAAACTCAATCAAATCTCTATTGGAGAATCTTGTCATACACTAAGAATGAAATAAAATGAAAGAAAACACCCAAAAATTATCAAGAAAAATCAAAATAAATTAGAAAAATTAGAAAAATCACTAAAAATCAAAGGAAAAATACTAAAAAAAATTGAAAAAATAGTCTAAATGGTGGAATTTGGCCAAAAAGTGGCCTAGCATGCAGCATAGCTGCAATTTTGAATTTTAAGCTCAATCAGAGTTAGTCACCCCTTATGCCGACATTGTCTAAAATAGTTGCAGAACACCAAAAATATTTAAAATTGGCCACAAACACTAAGTAAATATGCTAAAATAAAAATTGAAACTAAGGAATTTCCTATTTTAATTGATTATGATTAGTTGGCTCCCTGGCAATGATGCCAAAATCTTGGTAAAAAAACTATTGTTCACTCACAGTTGTTGAACTGGCTAAGATTAGTGAATTTTCGCTAGTTTGCAGTGTAATACCTACCAGGTCGTCTCCCATGAAGCTTTTAATTAAATCAATTAGTTTAGGATGCAAAAATGTAAAATTACAATGATTGGGGGTTCAAATATAAAATTATGCAAATTAAACTGAATAGCAAATTAATTAACAAAAATAAAACGAAATAAAATTTAATCAAAATTATGCATAACCAATCCATAATTCTTCCCCTAATATTTCCTTATCCTTGTCACCTAAAAATACCTCTGATTTGATTTTTAATCCCCTGGTTATTTTTTATTAATGTTTCTAAACTACTGTTCAAGGTTTTAATTGGTTTATATTGCTAATCAAAATGCAACTGCACTTCTATCAACAACACAAAGCCAAATTGTTTTGCACTTGATGTAATGTCCGATTTTTGTTAAACGACAGAAACGGATATATTTTCAAAGCAAGTCCCCTGAAATGAATTAGTTAAGGTTCTAAAAAATTTAAGTAGCATTCTAGAATCCAAAAAATGAGAATCCCAGGCTCAGACGAAAAGAAAAATGGAGCTAGAGTGAAGAAACAAATTATAACAAAATATTAACGAAATGTAATGGCATTTTTGTAATTTTAAACAAATTTTGGAATTCTCACATAAGGGCTTTTTAAATGAAAGTTTTGAATTCTCCAAGGTTCTTAAAGGCCCTGAAAACCATGGGAAACCCTGGGATAGTTAAAACCCCTCCAGTGAATGTTTTCCAATGTCGGTTGACCTAAACTTTAACAGATTCATTTGGGAAGGTTTTAGCTCTAATTTGAGTGATTCCAAAGGTATTTTACTAAATTGGGAACCTAAATTTTATAATGAAAAAGACAGTTCTCAAAAAGGAGATAAAACAAACCAGAAAGGAAAATGTCAAGACGAAGGGATGAACTTAGAATTTTTGAAAAGTTCTTCCTAACCTACCTATATATATATATGTCACGTCCCACCTTCTCATTCATTTAGCCACATTTGTTTCTACTCTAAACTAGAGGAGAGAGCTAGGGTTTGAGGTGCACCAAGAGGAGAAGAAAGGGAGGAGAAAAATAAGGAAAAAGGTATGGATTTTCTTAATTTCTCATGCTTTCTCCTTAGCAAACTCCTTCTCCTCCATCTTCCCTTCTTTCCTATGATTTTATTAAAGTTCTTGGATCTATTTTAAGGGTAGAATAGAGATAGAAAATTTGGATTTGAGGAGAGGAGGCCAAGCAAAGTAAAAAACAAGCAAGAAAAGTCAAGAAAACAAGGTAAATCTTCATTCCATGGTAGCCACCTCTTCTTCCCTCCTTCTCCTTGGTTCGTCCACCTAGAGAGCTTCAAGAAGACATGGATTTTAGGCAGAACCAAGGGTGAAATTTAAGGAATGGAGTATGGAGAAGAATAAGAATATGCAAAAGAGAATTAACAAACAACCATAGAAAATCAAGAGAGCAAAGTTAGGGTTTCAAGTGTTCCTTACAAAATCTGATTTGATACAATAATTCCTAGGCCTAAATGAGTATTTGGATGAGCTCCTAAGATCCCTAGAAGGCTTCTCATATGCATCTTCCATCAAGAAAACAAAGTAAACTCCCTTGGTATCCTTATGCTCCATAGTCATGGCCTAATGTAGTTAGGACACCTAGGGGAAGTTTTAATTTGTTCCAAGCCTATTTTTGAGTCATATATGATGGAAGAGGATGAGAGGAAGCCTTGGAAAAATTTTAAAAACCATAGAAAGTGAGATGGCATCATAGGTTCCATAATATGACCTAAGGAAGCAACATGTAGTTAGACTCTTTGTTTTAATTGTGTGATGACTCCAAGAGGCTTAAAAGGAGTCAAGAATCATAAATGAAAGAAAAGAATGGAGCCTAGAAGTCAATTGATGGGTGTTGCTTCATTAGGTGTATTTAGGAACTATAAATGAACCATAAGCCAAAGTTAGAGTTCCAAGTAGATAGGTGGCTTTGAGAATGATTCCAAGAGCATAATTGGTTCCTATTTTATGTGTTTAGGCCAAGAGAAACAAGTCCACCATCATTGTGAGTGTGTGGCTGAGGAAGCAAGCATAATTCCAAGAGAAAAAGTGTGCTTGTATGGCAAAGGTAGCTCTCTCCACTTTCTCTCATGCATGAATGTGTGCTTATCTTGTCTTTGAATATGTGTATGTGTGTTTTAAGCCATGAAAAGTGTTCAAGCATATGCCTATATTCTATGGTACCATGATATTGTATTATGTTTTCAAATGATGTCTAGTATGTTTGCTTGGGTTTGCTTGAGTGTGATGAAACCAAGAACCCTTAGCCATGGTGAGGATGAGCCAAGAGCTCTTAAAATTAGTTGAGACAAAGTAAAAAGTCTCCCAAGCTAGAGGTTGAGTCAAAACCTCTTAGAAAAAGTGGGTGAGGCAAATCCAAAATCCATAAGAGAATGGGTGAGGTTAATCCACTTACTCGGCAAACTTATGTATACTTTGTATGGCTTGTTCAAATGCCAAGAATGCTTTTTGAATGATCATACATTTCATTATGCTCATGCATGCATTTTTTAAGATTTGAATTGCATCCTTTATGTGTGATTGAAAGGGAGATGAGCTATTGGGATTCTTTGAATCTCATTCCCTCTTCTCCAATGTCTTAACATGCTAGGTGGACCAAGTGAGCAAGGTAATGGGAGCCACCAGGTGAGGAGATGAAAGATTGACAAAGAAAGTGTTATTTTGTTTATTTTGTAACCATATGAATGGTATATGTTGTAATCCTATGATGGAAATGATATATAATCATTTGATCATATGTAAATACCCAAATATTTGATATATGTATGATGCTTGATGCCAAATGAATGGTAATGTAGTTTTTGAACCTTGGATGGCAATGTAAAACATGTGAAATCTTGTGTATGGCATGGGGTGAGAGAGTGAGTTTTCAATTTTTGAGTTTATTCATCTTTAAGACAAGTTTATAAGGTCATTTTGGTGCATTCACATGTACTCAAGTAGTCATGGTTGCCTTAGAGTTCAAAATGGACCATTTGGAGCCCTCTTGTGATACAAAAATGACCATTTCACAACCCAATATCAAGATCTAACCAAATGAATGAATTTGCCCATGATATTTGGCACACATGTAGATCTTATTTAGATCTTTTTTGGAAGCTAAAGACTAGATTATTTGGGGCTCTATGAAATTAATTATAATTTTTCAAAGTTGACATTTTTCTGCTGAACTGATGCAGATACTGTTCATATGGTCAGTAACTTGGACCATGTCATTTGAGGGCCAGTGACATCCAATGCTCATGAAATTTTACAGGCATATACTACAAATGATAAGATTTCTATGTCCATAGAGATCACCCTAATTGGACCTCAAAGTAGAGAGATATGAATTTTTGAAGTTAAAGGATAGTACTAGTAATGACAATCGACCTCTAGTATTGTTCCATCAATTTTTAGTGACCAACAGCCCTTGTTATGGTCTGGATATATTTTTAGTATAAAGCATACATCTGTAGCTTCCCATAAAGGTAAAGTATGTATGATTTTAATTTTTTTAGAACTAGTTATGATTTTTCAAAATTTATGACAGTAACCTAGAAATTCCACCCAAGGCTGCATCATTGAATTTCATGTGTACACTTCATTTGCACGAGTTCTAGGCCACTTCTTGGGATGGTTATGAATTTTAATTGTGTAATTAAATATAGGAATGAGATGGATGAGTCCATATGGTCTACGAGACACTGAATAAAAAAATTATCTGCTACGCAACGCAAATTAATTCATTATTTTAAGGCCATTATTTTTTTTCCTTATGAAATGCATGGCATAAGGCATGGAATAGCATGAGATAAGCTAGAGAAACATGGTATTACACTTGACCAGAGATGTACACAAAATCCTAATATGGTTCAGAATGAATTTATTTGATTAATCAACCGATTGAATTAAAATACATTCTCAGATATATCAAACGAATTAGAATTCATGCAACAAAAATCATCTAAACAGAATGATAATAATTACATGAAAACAAAGAGAACAAAAACAAAATACTTCTAAAATTTAAATCCAAACCAAAGTTCTATACAACTATGGACTCAAGTTTGCTATTAGGTTCTGACTCTGAATTGATTACCAAGAAAAATTAGAAAGGCATAGGAAAGAAGAAAATAAGAATGAGAAATAAAGAAGATGGAGTGTGTGTTCTATGATAAAGTCTTCTCCTCTTTATATATATGACGTTGGCTTCTTCCTTAAGAAAGATCTAGACTTCTTCACATTAAAAGAAATCCAAGGGCTAAGATGAATGTCTCTATTTCTCAAGGTAATTTGATTTTTATCTGGAACTAATAGAAATCATAGCATTGTTAGGAATGTTTGGACTTGGATGAATATAGTTTGCTATAAGTTTTTTCCTTCAACTTGAAATTCATTCAATTTCATGTTTTCCGTCTGAGCAACTAGAACATAGGCTATGTAAATTAAGGAGTTTTTTTTTATTAATCTGAAAGAAAGGAAAATAGAACAAAGAAGACAATAAAAAAAGAAAAAAAATGAAAGAATAAAATAGAAAGTAATAAAATATATGATACTGTAGTAGTTTACTACACATAGAAATTAGAAGAATACATAAAACTATTTATTTTTCTCAATTTCACGAACAAGATTCAAGAATAAGATTTTATATTATTAATAGATTTTTTTAAGATAGTGAATGGAGTTCTTCCATTCTATCCTAACCGATCACTGATACCGGAATAATTTGTTTCCTCTCTTTTGTCTTAGTCCATGATCGGAACGAGTCGCACATACACCCTAGTACATGTTCCTCGGCGCTGAGGGCATCCCCGAAGGGCGGGGGATTTCATGACATTTCTGATTGGCTGTCTTGTGTTTCTAATAAAGGGGGATCCTATCAACTTGTTCCGACCTAGGATAATAAGCTCATGAGCTTAGTCTTACTTCGCCGTCGAGAAACGAAAGAAGACTTCCATCTCCAAATTGAACTCAGACGTAGCTCGCTTCTTTTTGGGTGTGAAGCAGTGTCAAACCAAAATACCCAACAAGCATTAGCTCTCCCTGAAAAGGAGGTGATCCAGCCGCACCTTCCAGTACGGCTACCTTGTTACGACTTCACTCCAGTCACTAGCCCTGCCTTCGGCATCCCCCTCCTTGATATTGTAGGAACAGAATTTCTATTCCATTTTGATTTATTTTTTTATTTTTTAGAAAAATAGAAATTCAAAATATTCTTATTCTTAAACTTAAAAAATAATAACAAATAGAAAAATACTATTTTATAGAAAATGGAAATTTGTATTGAATTTCTATATTTCTATTTAGAATCTATTTTTTATTAGTTAATGAATGTTTAGGGAAATTTCAGATAGAAGGCTCAGAGGGAGAGTAGACAATATCCTAGATACGCTACTGGTCCTATTTGTGAAATGTAACACCTGCTTAAAATGTCATAATCCAACAGTTTTACTCTCATCTTTTGGCTTTATTTTACTTTTCTTTTTTTCTTTTTTTGTTATTTTTATTCGTTGTGATTTAAATTTGCCATGTGGAATCTTGTATCTCCTCAAGCATATAAGGGGCATCTAGGCTTGTGTGTGATAATAAGTCTCCTCAACCACCTAGTCGAGTCATCAAATGTTTTTGCATAACTCTAGATTTCAATAAGTAACACATTAAAAAAAAAAAAAGTAAACTTTCGAAGGAAAAAGGTTTCAAAACAAAATGAATAGTTTTTTTAGAAAGTAAAGTGTGCTTCTATTCAAATAAAAAAGTTCAAATATTAATTAAAAATATATAATGCTTAGAAAACCAAATAGACTTTCTCCCTTCAAGAAACAAGAAAACAAAAGCAAAAAGGAGAAAGCAAAACAAAAAGAAGGAAAGTAAGAAAATTGTCTTTCTTAAACTTATGAATTTTTCTCACATTTTCCACTAGACAAAAATTAAAGATTAAAATATGCTTTGTGAGAAAAAAAAACATAAAATAAGAAAAAAATGTCATTCCCAAATTAAAAAAAAAAAAAAAGGAAAGAAGAAAAAATAAAATAGAAAAGAAATCTAAAAATCTGAAAATAGTAAAATCAATGACTAAAAGTCAAGGAATTAAAAGGTTAAAATTTAACCAAAGGGATCAATAAAAAAAAAGCAATAAAAAAAAGGGATCAATAAAAAAAAAACATGAAAAAAGAAAGAAAAGTCCCTTTTACTTAAACAAAAATAAAAAATAAAACAAAATCAAAAATCAAAAAATTAAGAAAAACAATAAATAAAAAATAAAAAATTTTGACAAAAATAAAACAAAAATTTTAAAAAATAATTTAAAAAATGAATGAAAAAATCAAAAGAAGAGTGAAAACAAAAAAATGGAATGCCAAAAAAGGAGAGAAGAAGAAAAACTAAAAATGGGAGAAGAGTAAAGAAGTAAAGTTAATTTCATTTTTAGCAAATTAAAACACATCTACTAATTCTAAATCCGTTTTATTTGCTAAAGATAAAAATAATTTTTTTTTCTTTTTTTCTTACTAAAAAAAGAGGAGAAAACATAAACAAACAAAAACGAAAAGATGAAACGAAAAAAAAAAGAAGAAAAACCAAGAAACAAAATACCAATCAAAAGACAGTTTTCAACTGTTCAAACTACGTGAAATTTGATTTCTCTCAAAGGGTACGTAAGTCCTAAGTTCTTATCTTAGGTCAAGTCTATCCTTATAAATAAACATTTTCTTTTAATTTTATTTTCTTAATTTCTTTCCTTTTTACTTTGCTTTTAATTTTATTTCCTTAAGTTCTTTTTTTCTTATTTTGCATGTGATTTATTAAGGATAATTAAAATAGAATAGAAGCTATATTAATTTTGTACAACTAACTTAAGGTAACCGTTTTTAGTAACTGGTGTTGTGGGGTGCCTAACACCTTTCTCACTCATAATCAACTCTTGAATCTATTATTTAGTTCGTAAACCATTTTTCTTACAAAAATGCTTTTCCAAAATTTTTCCTTTTAAAATTTAAAATTTAAAATTTTGGTGGCGACTCTACTACTTCTACTTTGATTTCGATTTTCGTTTTCAAAATCCAAATTGAATCTTTTCTTTCTAGTGCCATGTGGTTATATTTTTAGGTGTGACAGTTTAGCAACTCCACTGGGGACAAGTTTAAGAGTCAAGCCTAATTTTAAGTTAATTGTGCAAAAATATTATGGCTTTCTTTTATTTTGAATCTCCTTATGTTTGTTGTTTGCCTCACCTGATTAGGGTAGATAACATGCTATTTACATGCTTGTTTCATATGTTTTATTTTGTTGATTGTGTACATAATGTGTTAGGATAGATAACGTGTAGAACAAAAACTTTAAGGTAGATGATCATATTTATATATATTTTACTTCTTTTACTTATATTTGTATATATACTTCTCTGCCTTTTGTTCTACCAATCTGCTTAGTAGATGAGGGTTGGATAGTCTATAAAATGAAAAGTTAAATGCTCTCCTCACACACGTCACTATTACCTCATACAATTATGGGCCCTATACCTGAGTCTAAGTGTACCTTAGGTTAGTAAAGGTTTATATTGATTTCCATGTGAAGCCTTGTGCTTCCTGAGGCTATCTGAAGACCTCGCATAATTTGTACCTTGTTATATGAATTTGACTTATGTAGGATCTTTTTTCTCTCAAGGTCAAATTTATATAATGAGATCCACATCTTATAGTGGGGATAATTTGGGGACCAATAATTTAAGGAGTCATAGACCTACCCTGTAACATGCACTAATAGTCAAGATATAAATGCCTCATAAATAGTTAGATCCTGACTTCTATAAACCAATGATCTTAACCTAAGGTCTACTCATATTAGGACAAAGGAGGGCATTTTTAACTATTTCATCATCACGTTCATGCCTTTAATAAAACTCGTAATGAAAGTGGCACATTATCACTATTTGCTGGAATAATTAATGAGATGTCATTGCATAATTTGACATACATTAACTATGATGAACGTATGGGTTAATTAAACCAACCTTTTCCTAGTGGGTTTCCAACCCCAAAAGGACCATAACCACATTCATCATAATCCCTCGAAAGGGAAACCTTTAGCATACATTTATTTTCTTTATACACATCATAAATAAAAAAGAGATAAGATAAAATAATAAAGGATGCATAATCTAATTTTATATAAAACAAATTCTTTCTTTAAAATTTTCATCCTCACAAAATAACAAATTTCTCATAGAAAAAGAGTATTTTCAAAATTTCGAGGAATTATAATGTCCATAAGTTTTGCTGCATTAACAAATGGGTATCATGTTTTGGTTAGAAATTGGAATCATTTTTTAAGACATCAATCATGTAGAAAGGTATATTTTTCTTGGTTTGATTGTCAATTATTTTTTCTCCAATGAAGCAATAAGTCTCTCGAGAAAAAATACAAAGTTTTTCTTCTTTTCTTATACCAAAGCATTATTCTCAATGAGGTACGAGCAAGTATGCAATATTAAATCCATCATATATCAGTGGATCGTTAGATTGGCTTATTTTTATTAAATATCATCAAAGCCAAAGTTCTAAGCATCAATTGTGTAAGAATTGCCCCGTCTCAAGTTGAGTGATAAGCCATAACTTCTTATGGATTAGTAGGCTCCCAGAGGAACGTGGGTGAATATCAACTAATACTAATAATCCAATGATTAATTGGAAAAGCCAATCTTGGATAACCTACACAATGATAGCAAGTTTTGACATAATATCATGTGGATAGTTTCAAAATAAACAAGGATCAAGTTGATTGCAAGAGTCGAGTTGGTTAGGGGTTTAACTTGAGTTGCTTGCAAAAGAATTGAAACTCCTTGCAAGTTGATTTTGTTAACTTCACCCTTCACTGAGAAATAATAAGGTCCTAGAGAAAAGTGGAGGATTTGAAAATAACCTTACAATTTGTCAAAAGAAAATCCAAATTGGCTAGACTTTTCCATAGACGTCATCCATATGGAATTTAGCTTGTTCCCTTAGGATAATTTGTTAACTTTATTTATCCCTATGTACTATAAGCATCTAAGGAAAATAAAGGTTCAATGATAAAAAAATTGTTACCATAAATGTAAATGGGAAAGGTTTAGTCTTCCTCTTAAATCAAGTGTTAGTTCTAATCTACTTTATAGGGGTAGTAAATTCTTAAAAGGAAATAAAGATCCTTTGTCTTGAAAGACCTTCATGCCAAAATCAAAGCACCAATTAGTTTTCAAGTCAAACAACATAATAAAATCACATCCATGCATAGTCATAATGCATTTCATGTTAAAATTTTCAAATTTGTAAAATATAATATTTTTGGTCCTTTGCAATGAAAAGATCAACTAAAACAAAATTTGGATTTAAAAGAAAGCTATACTCATGAATGGCTAAGATGAAAGATTAAGTTTAGGGGCAAGAGGTAGAAGTGTGCCAATTGATTAGGCAAAAAGAATCTATCAAAGATCTTGATAATGTTGTTTATTGCTTCATAACCTTTCATATCATCATATCCTTAAGCTTGTTACTACTTACCCATCACCATGCCCTTCAATCCAAAGAAATTCAAACCATTTATCTCAAAACTCATCAACGCCTACCAAACTTAATCATTCCAAGAGCCACAAACTACCTTAATTAAAACATTTGTCATTTGCCTCAATTGGGACCCTTTCCATAAGCCTAACTTTTACATGGTTAGCTTTGACAAAAATATGATTCTTCATTCACTAGCATTTAACCTCCACACCCAAAATGGCATTGCCCAAACAAAAAGAGTTGTGAACTTAATCCTTGGGTAATGGGACATTCCATAAAAAGTTGCAACCTCTTCATAAACAAGGTGCAGAAGGACATAAGAAAGAAGGTTTCATAAAGACTTTGTGATAATTGAATTCTCAAAAACTACTTGTCATATCATAATGAATTAGTGTTTGTTTGGTTGACGCCCTTCTATCTAGCTAAGGCCTAAGGCTAGCAAGAGTTGATTCAGTCTTTGGACCTTACTTTATTTAACTTTGTCAACACAATGGTCATGTATTTCCATTCCCCCCTTGTCATCCTTCAATTTCATCAATTATGTTGACATAACTTCTTTCCCTACATATCTTTCCTAAATGACTAAAAACCCAAAAAATAATAATGTCTAAAACTCTTTATGGAAAGATTCAATTGATGTGAAGAAGGATCAAATTTGAAGCTAATTATATGCCCCAAATTCAATCCCAAAAAAAAAAATAGAAGAGGAAAAACCAAGTTAAAATGTAAATGCATGTCCTAAGCAAGCTATATCTAGGATACGAGGCATTCTTGGCCTTCCCAAACACGAGGAGTCACCCCTTGTCACCTCAATTGAGCTAGGAGTAATGTTTATTGTTTTCACCCCAAATCATGGAATATTTGGGATAAGAAGCCTTTAACAGATTTTTATGCCGATAATTCAAGTATTAAGAGAGGATTAAATTCTTTCAATTATCCAAATACTACTTAACCATTGCTAACCACTTTGAGCTTTCAAAATTCTTCAAATACCCAACATGGATCAAACCCGTGAAGTAATGAAAATTCTATATAAAGAAAAGTAATCTTGGCATTATAGTGGATTCCTTTGAAGAAAAAATGAAACAAAAAAAAGAGAAATAAATTGGAAGAAGAAAAGAAATTCTCGAAGAGGAATCTCTTATGAAATAAAATTTGAGAAAACAAAAGTTTCCTAAAGGGAACTCCACCTTAGCATGCAATCAAGGGGCAAAATCCTAAAAAGGAAGTTTTATGTGACATAAGAAGTCAAAAGAAAAATCCTTCAGAGGAGAGTTAAACTGAATAGAAAGAATCTTTTAAAAGAAAAGCTCAAGCTAAATGTCATGAGCCAATCAGTCTTGCTAAAATGGTGCAATTACTCGAACAAAATTCTCATGGTGAACTTATGTGAATGTTTGGGCCTTTTCACCTTTCTTTCTTAAGCTACACTTTTACCCATTAGACCCCATTACAATCTTGAGACATCCTCTCTTACTAAGTGAATTCTGAGTATAGAATCTTGTTAACAACAATAGGAAAAGGAGACTAATGGGAAACTTGACAGAGGCATGTTAGTTCTTGAGCCTAATATCTTTTGTTTCATAAAACCCATTTACCAAGGCCACATTACAAGCATCAAAAGTCCTTGTTAAGGTTTAGCTTGTTTGAAAAATAATGGGGTAGATTATCTTGAAAAGAATGATTAAAAAAAACTAGAATAATTGGAATTTGGGCAAAAAGTTTGATTCAAATCTTTTCATTTACGTCAATTGTTTCTTTCAAAAAGAGTTTAAATCTAGAAATAAAGCTCTTCTCTGTCTTATCATATCCATTTTCTTGGCATTTCACTTCTTTATTGTTCAAAGAAGAATACTTCAAGTCTAAAAATGAGGCATCTTCTTATTCTATTACATTGTGTCTAGTGATTGTTTATTACACTTCTCCACTCCTAAACCATCTTACATGACCACATTCTTTATCAACCCTTGCACCCCTCTAATGTTGAGGTCCTTTTTCTTTCCTAAGCTCATGTGTTCATGTCTCTTAATACATGACTGCATTGGCATTGTTAAATAAAGTAAGAGTGGATTTCATCTATTGACCTTTCAAGCATTAACAATAAATGGTTGATGAGAGAAAATTGCCTCATTAAGTTAATAATCTTAAGTTAGGAGCAAACAAATCACCTTAAGAAAACTCATTCAAAAATAAGAAAAGCAAAAATTTCATATCTTCTTAGTTCTAAACACTTCTTCAAGGACATATTCAAATGACTAAAAGCCATCAAGAAAATTTTTCATCCAGATGATAAAGGATAAATTTGGCAACACAACCAAAAGTTCAACTTTTCTCACCAGGGCGAGTGAAGAGCTGGTGTAAGGAATTTTTCCAAATACAAAAGACTAAAAATTCTATATTTTACAAATTTTAAGATTTTTCATGCATTATATGCTTGTATTGAATTTGTACATAACAAACCATATTTTTCCTTCCAAGTCAAATTAATTTTTTTAAAAAAAAAGATTACATTTTTCCTTATCAATTCATTTTTCCAAAAAAAAAGTCCAAAATTCAAAATCAGTTTAAGGACATCTAAAAATAATGTCCCTTCTCTTCCCCTCCCTTTTGAGGTGAGTTTGTTTGTATAAGTATAAAAAAAAGAGGTTCAAAGTTCAAAATCAGTCTAAGAACATTTAAAAATAATGTCCCTTCTCTTCCTCTTTCTTTTGAGGTGATCTTGCTTGCATAAAAAAAAAGAGGTTCAAAACTCAGAATTAATTTAAAGATGTTTAAAGATAATGTGCTCATCTTTTTCTCTGTTTGGAGTTAACTTTGCTTACATAAATTTTGCATATCTTAAAAAAAAAATTTCAAATTTAAAAATTCAAAAAAAGAAAAACATAAAACCTATATCCCATATGCATTACATATTACCAGGTTCATACGGAGGCAAGGAAAAGCATGCATTTTGCACTTCCGAAAAAAAAACAAAAGAGAAAAGAACAACTTGCGTCTCATGTGCTTCACATATTATACACATGCATACCTCACATTGAACCAAGTTCTCATTAGGGCAAATAAAAGGCAAGATTTGCATTTCATAAAACAAAAGAAGGCATTTCATATACTTCACATATACATACATTATATGTATTCCAAGTTCATACTAGGGATAAAGAAAACACAAAATGTGCATTCCATAAACTACAACATCTCAAATGCATCATACATCTCATATATGCATACATTACATTAAACTAAGCTCACATTAAGGCAAGTAGATGCAAAAATTTGCATCTTATGAAATAAAGTATCATATGTTTCATGTATCCCATACTTGCATACATCACATAACATCTGGTTTACATTAGAGCAAGCAAAAGAAAATCTACATCTTATGAAATAAAGCACTATATGTTTCATGCATCCTTACACTTGCATACATCACATAGACCCTAGTTTATGTTGCGACAAGCAAAAGAAAATCTACATCTCATGAAATAAAGCATGGCATGCTTCATCCATCTCACACTTGTATACGTTGCATAGACCCTAGTTCACGTCAGGGCAACTAAAAGCAAAAAAGAAAAAAAAAACTTTGCATTTCATAAAACAAAACATCTTAGATGTTTCATGCATCTCGCATATGCAAATGTCATGTGAACCTTAGTTTACATTGGGACGAGCAAAAAAAATATGAAAATAAATAAATAATAAAAAAGGGTAAAAAAGTTACATTTCATCAAATAAAGCATCTCTCATGCATATTAGTTCACTCTAGGGAAAGGCAAAAGCAAACATTTACATCTCATAAAATAAAGCATCTCATATGCTTCTCACATCTCATATATGCATACATTATGTGAACCTTGAGCTCATCTTGGGGCAAGTAAAACAAACATTTTATATTTCATAAAGCATCTCATACGCTTCACACATTCCACATGTGCATTCATCATGTGGACCCCAAGTTCATATTGGGGCAAAGAAAACACAAAAAAAAAAAAGGAAAAAGAGAAAAATTTGAACTATAGCATTTCACATGCTTCATACTGCTACATCTGCATACATGGATTTTGATTTATATTGGGGCAAAATTAAGTTGTTAAGCTCGAAAGTCAAGCATTTTATATGCATTATGCATTTCATATAGGTGTGTACCTTGCATAAAACTTAGATAAGTAAAATAAAGTTTTTGAACTTAGAAAAATTCACAAAAAAAATTACACCCAAAGTCATGCGCAGAAAGGCACCTTTAAATCCTGCACAAAATAAGCACCCTAAGTTTTGCGCAGAACAGACACTTTTAAGCCTTGCACAGAACAGACACCAAAGTCCTGCATAGAATAGGCATCCAAAGTCCTGCACAAAACAGTTACCTTTAAGCCTTGCACAAAATAGGCATACCAAAGTCCTACAGAGAACAGACACCTAAGTCCTACACAGAACAGGCACCTCAAAGTCCTACACAGAACGAAAATCTCAAAGTCCTGCACAGGACAGGCATACCAAAGTCTTGCACAGAACATGCACCTTTAAGTGTTGTACAAGACAAGCACACCAAAGTCCTGCATAAAATAGGCATCTTTAAGTCTTATAAAGAGCAAGCACCTAAGTCCTGCACAAAATAGGCACCCAAAGTCCTGTACAGAGTAAGCATCTTTAAGTTTTACATAAAACAAGCACCTCAAAGTCCTACATAGAATAGGCACTTAAAGTTCTATACAAAATAGGTACTAAAAAGTCCTGCATAAAATACGCACCAAAGTTCTGCATAAAATAGGCACCTTTAAGTCTTGCACAGAACAGGCACTGAAAAGTTCTACATAAAATAGGAACCTTTAAGCCTTACATAGAACAAGCACTAAAGTCCTACACAAACCAGACACCTTAAAAGTCCTGCATAGACCAAGTACCTTAAAAGTCCTGTATAGACCAGACACCCTTTAAAGCCCTATATAGACTAAGCACCCTTTAAAAGCCCTACACAGACCAGGCACCCTTTAAATCCTTGCACATACTAGGCACCCTTAAAAGTCTTACATAGACCATGCACCCTTAGAGCCCTGCATAGACCAAATACTCTTTCAAAACCCTGCACAAACCAAGTACCCTTTCAAGCCCTACACAGACTAAGAACCTTAAAGATCTGCACAAATCAAGCACCTGTCAAAGTCCTGCATAGACCAAACACGTAAATGCCTTGCCCAAACCAGGTATGCACCCAAAGGCCTTGTACTGGCAAGCATCTTTACCTTTTCATCAAGTTTCAGCATTTTCAGGTAAGTTAGCTCACCTTTATCTTTTAGCTTCCCAAACAAAATACATGTTTTTATCTTTATTTATTCTCAAGCTAAGAATATCAAAAAATTGCATTTTCGATCCCCTTACTTAAAGAATAAGTAAAGAGGGGCAACATGTAAACCTTATATTTTGTTTGGGTCACTCTTTCCTTTTGTTCATTACCTATTTACATAAGGAGGTAATCAAATTATTCTAAACAAAATACATGTTCTTATCTTTACCTATTTCTTATGCAAAAAAATATCAAAAATTACATTTTCAATTTTCTTGCCTAAAAAACAAGTAAAAAAGGGCAACTGTGAATACCATATTTTGTTCGGGCATGTTCCAAAAATGATAATAAAATTAATCAATATAAAATTAAAATAAAAAGAAACAAAAACAAAACCAAAAACCAAAAAGAAGGGAAAATAAAATTTTAAAAGGTGAAAAAACAAAAAAATAAAAAAAGCATATATATAAAAAATATCCTAAAAGATAAAAAGACATCTATTTCCTTTCAGATAACAAAGTCCCAAAAACTCAATATTGAAAAAAAGAAACGTAAAAGTAAGAAGAAGAAAAAAGAAAAAGAGAAAAAGGAAAGAGCATGAAAATTGAAAATCAAATACCTAATAAAAAAAAGGAAAATTGAGAAAAAAATTAAAAGAGAAAAAAGAAAAAAGAGAAAGAAAATTTTCAGCCTAATAAAAAAGGAAAAAACTACATCCCAAATTCAAAAAAGAAAGTTGCAACCTAATCCTCCTAAACCCATTGGCCTAACACTCAGATACCTTTAAAAAAAATTGCAAGAAATAGGAAGAGGGTCAAAACGCAAGGTTTTTGCATTCTGAATCCCACACCACCTGCCCCTTCCCATTCACCCCGTTAGCTACAAAAGGAAAACACAACAGAGGCACTGATCAACCCAATGTCTCAGAGGAACACGAGAATGGAAGGAGCAGGGCAGCGTTTCAGAGAAACTAGCAAAGAGAGGAGCAGAGGGTCAATGGTGCACTCGAGGAATTGACCTTCCCTCACTTCCCTTTCACTGTCAAAGGCCGAGAGAAGGAGACACAAAAATAGAAGGGGGAGACAGAGGCATAGATCGATGTAGGAAAAGAAAACACTAGAAGTGAAGGAGTGCCTGAAGGATGCCGAGGCAGAAGGGAGAGATTAAAGGAAGGAGATTAAGGGGAAGAAAAGAGAGTGCAAAAGGGAGATTGGGAGGCCAAGAGAGGGAGCAAGGGATTAGGAGGATTGTCTAAGAGTGAAGGAGGAAATTCAAGGAGCCAAGACTGAGTTTCAGGAACCCATCAAAGAAGGGGTGCTGCGATTGAAAGCAGAGATTAAGACTAAAAAGAGAGTGCAGAGGAGGAACCTATTTTTCCTGATATTGTTACAGGTAAGTCACGATTCTGGTTTGCTTTCTTTGTCAGTAAAATTTCCTTGCAATTGCTGAGGGTTTGAGATGGGAAGGGAAGATGAGATGACACTCTCATACTGAGTAGTCGTGGATGGAGTCCAAATTACATTGTTCTGCATACGTCCTATGATACGCACAGTGGGTGCTCGATGAAATGCCTAATAGAAGGCTGGGTTAAGCTTCGGTGTTTGATCATGGTTGCTGAATCTGCAAAGTCTAATAGAGTATAATGCATTTGCTTTAATTTTCCTCTGCTATGATTTCATGATGAATGGATGCATGTTTTAGAACTAAAGCTCGCATGAATGTCTTTATTTCTCAAGGTTATTTTATTTTTATCTTGAACTAATAGAAATCATAGTATTGTTAGGAACGTTTGGACTTGGATGAATATAGTTTGCTATGAATATTTTCCTTCGGCTTGAAATTCATTCAATTTCGTGTTTCCTGTCTGAGCAACTGGAACATAGGCTGTGTAAAATATTAGAATGAATGTTTAGGGAAATTTTAGATGGAAGGCTCAAAGGGAGAGGAGACAATCTCCTGGATATGCTATTCGTCCTATTTGTGAAATGTAACACTTGCTTAAAATGTCATAATCCAACAGTTTTACTATTATCTTTTGGCTTTATTTTACTTTTCTTTCTTTCTTTTTTAGTTATTTTTATTCGTCGTGATTTAAATTTGCCCGTGTGAGATCTTGTATCTCCTTAGGGGACATCCGTAGCTGTTTTTGACAATAAGTTTTTTCAGCCACCCAGTCGGGTCATCAAATGTTTTTGCATAACTCTAGATTTCAATAAGTAACACATTAAAAAAAAAAGTAAACTTTTGAAGGAAAAGGGTTTCAAAACAAAATGAATAGTTTTCTTAGAAAGTAAAGTGTGCTTCTTTTCAAATAAAAAAAGTTCAAATATTAATTAAAAATATATAGTGCTTAGAAAACCAAATAAACTTTCTCCTTCAAGAAACAAGAATACAAAAACAAAAAGAAGAAAGCAAGACAAAAAGAAGGAAAGTAAGAAATTATTTTCTTTCTTAAACTTATGAATTTTTCTCAAATTTTTCGTTAGACAAAAATTAAAGATTAAAATATGCTTCGTGAGAAAAAAAACGTAAAATAAGAATAAAAATGTCATTCCCAAATTAAAAAAAAAGGAAAAAATACAAAATAAAATAGAAAAGAAATCCAAATTTCTGAAAATAGTAAAATCAATAACTAAAAATCAAGGAATTAAAAGGTCAAAATTTAAACAAAGGGATCAACAAAAATAAAAATAAAAATAAAAAAGGGATCAATAAAAAAAAAAAGAAAACATGAAAAAAGAGAGAAAAGTCCTTTTTACTTAAACAAAAATAAACAAATGAAAAAAAATCAAAATTAAAAAAATTAAAAAAACTAGAAAAAAGAAATAACAAAATTAAAACAAAAATTAAAAAAATCATTTCAAAAATGAATGAAAAAATCAAAAGAAGAGTGAAAATAAAAAATGGAATGCCAAAAAAGGAGAGAAAAAGAAAAACTAAAAATGGGAAAAGAGGAAAGAAGTAAAGTTAATTTTATCTTTAGCAAGTTAAAACACATTAACCAATTCTAACTCCATTTTATTTGTTAAAGATAAAAATAATTCTTTTTTTCTTTTTTTTTTACAAAAAAAAAGAGGAGAAAACAAAAAACAAAAAAAATAAAAAAAAAAAAGAAAAACCAAAAAATAAAAAAACAAAACAAAACACTAACCAAATGATAGATTTTAACTGTTCAAACTACGTGAACTTTGATCCCTTTCGAAATGTATGTAGACCCTAGGTTCTTATCTTAGGTCAAGTCTGCCCATATAAATAAATATTTTCTTTTAATTTTATTTCCTTAATTTCTTTTATTTTTACTTTGCTTTTAATTTTATTTCCTTAAAATTTTTTTTCTTATTTTGTATGTAATTTGTTATGGTGAATTAAAATAGAATAGATGCCATATTCATTTTGCATAATTGACTTAAGGTAATCATTTTTAGTAATGAGTGTTTAGGGGTGCTTAACACCTTCTCCACTCACAATCGACTTCTAAATTTATTATTTGGTTCGTAGATCATTTTTTCTACAAAAAGACTTTTCCAAAATTTTGTCTTTTAAAATTTAAAATTTTGGTGGCAACTTTATTACTTCTACTTTGATTTCAGTTTTTGTTTTCAAAATCCAAATCGAATTTTTTCTTTTTGACACCACGCAGTCGCATTTTCATGTATGACAAAAAGTAATTGGACCTTCGTTGGAAAAAAAATATAATAAAAATATGATTAAAAATCCATTAATCCAAATTTAACTCACTTAATATAAAATAAATCCAAAGTTATCAATTTACCCATTATGAATTATTAATAAGACTAAATATGATGAATATAAAATATAACATACAAGAAGGAGAAGAAAGGAGAAAGAAATAAGGCCAAAATACGTGAAAGTCTTGGGGCTAATTCTTTAGTTGGAATACGTAGATTTTTTCATGAACTTTGATTTGTTGTTTTCTTTTCATAAAATTATTGTTCAACCAACTTGGGAGAACAAAAAAAAAAGGAATTTAATTCATAGTTTGTGTTAGAACTATCATAAAGTAAATAGGTTGAATTAAGATGCTTGGATCTTATTATCATGCTTATCATCTCATGAAGCTTGACTTGCTAAAAACTATATTTACTTTTGAACATCACCTGATGAACTTTCTGACCTTCAGCAGGAGAAACATGAAAAAGTTATGGAAGTTTAGCTTTATTCTAACATGCTATTAACACATTTTTCTCAAGTATGATCATTTAAAGTTAATAGCATTGAATAGGTGCCAATATGACAATTTGACATATTAAGAACATATCATTCGTGTCTTACTACTAGATTCCTTTGTGTAACACTACGAATAGCATAAACTTTCTCTTTTCATTTTGGACTACATTTATGGCATATAAAATATTGTTAGTATGTGTAGCTCTATGCAATCATATAAATATTGATAAGGTGCTTCACTCCTCCTCATTCTTGGAAGAAAATGTTGTCTGCTAAATTGAGATCTCAGTGGAACTGGGAGGAACTAGTGCGGTTTTTGCTTGGGTTGCTTTATTTTGGTTTCAGAATTTTACCTCCCAACAGTGAACTGCCATAATTTTCTTTTTTTTTTTTTTTAATTTGAGAATTTCAAGTTAATTTATTCCCACAAGGGCTGGAAGTGAATTGGGTTAGTGCATTGGTTCTAATTTATCTTTTTGTTTTCATTCTCTTTTATTCTTATTTTATCATTTCTCTATTTTTTCATCCGATATTAAACACTACTTTGTCAGTTCATTCTTTAATGACTCTTTTGTTTCTATTGTTTTGGTATATCGAGTTAACTTTTCCCTAGAACGAAACCACTTCTATTTTTAGCTCAGTAAAATCTACTCAGTAATGAAATTCAAAAGTCAAGGAAGAATCCAAGTGCCTTTGCAGTTAAACTAATGGATTAAGATTATTTGCAAGATATTACCAATATGCCTATGAATCTAAACAATGACTTTGACGGCATCCAATTTCACGGTTCTGTTTTCATATTTCTAAGAGCACTTCTAAATAAATTTGGTAACATCCCCCCTCCCTCTTTTTTTTTGTTTTTGGGGAGTCGAACTAAAACACTTGTTTCAGACGCACGAAATTCACTTCCCCCGGTCTGTAAGCAGTTTGTAACATGGATAATTGAACTAAATTGAGTGTGCTCCAGTATTTGTGTATATATTATCGTCTTATAACTTTTTTCTCAAAACATATATATATATATTTGAGTGATTAACAAACATATAATTCCACTGTAGAATAATATATTGTGAACATTTGAAGTAATGAAGAGATGTCCCAACTTCATTTTTACGGCTTCTGATAATAAATTTTATAAGGTATATTGAAAAGTTGGAACTCTTGATGCTATTCATGGAATGTCCAAAATCGATTCAAATTAATTTCTCATAATCAAACTAAACTGAACTGAGCAAACACTGACTAATATTTTTTGTTTTAATTGATTTGTACATTTTGATGGTTCAGTCCAATTTTTGGTTTGATGCTGTTACACACATACACGCACGCATACGCATACTTGTTTAATTAGTTTTTTATGGTCAAAGAGTGAGTTTGAAATTGCGATGGTTCTCTTTTGGTTTACCTTAATTGAACCTAAATTAAGAAACAAAAAGTTTTTACCATAGCCCTAATTTTAAATAGCCTTTTGTGCTCTTTTATTGTCGTACTTGGACCTAAAATATGAAAAATATTTGACAATAATGAAATGGAGCCCAAAAACAATCTGAAAAATAGGTCCAAACCACCCAAACCAAACTATCCTGATTATTTGTGGTTTGGTGACCGGTGTTGCACGCGTACGGTTGAAAAATGAATTTGTACAAAATGCAAAAGAACAAAAAGAACAAAATTTGAGACTGAATAATTTTATTATTGATAAGTAATTCAAAATAACATTTTAATGTATTTATATGAAATCTTAATCAACTTTAATAAATAGAAAAATAATTTCTAAAAAACAAACACTATATAATAAAAAAGACTAAAATATGAAAGTATTTAAAAATAAAAAATATGTTATAATAAAAAAATATTTTGAAAATAAAAAAATTTACTTAAAATAATAAAGTTTTAAAAGTCAAACTTTTAAAAGATGGGCCACTCATCCTAGCTTTTGCTTCAATTTCTAGCCGTCTAGTTGAATGAGTACTTTTTTTTAAGAAAAAATTAGTACGAATAACCCATATCATCTAATATTTATTAGAAAGGACTTTAAAAATCAAAATTATTATGTAGGACCAAGTAAGAACCGATGAACACAAATGCCCTTCTCTATTAAACAAGTCATTATAATCCAAAAGCACTGTTTGCCCTCTAAACACTATTCTCTTCCTCCTTGGCCCTCCATTACCTATCATTCGACAACTTCTCTTGCAATCGATAACTAAAAATCCTTAGATGGTTTTTCCTGCAACTGGTCATTGAAAATTCTTGGACAGTTTCTCATTAGACGAGCATCCTTCAACAATTTAAATGATACGTGCCAGAGCTAGCCTTCAATAGGTTCTTCCTCACTCGCAAATTTGTGAGAAGCAACAGTAAACAACACTTTAAAATTGAAAAAATATCTGGGTATTGTTAGTGAAGGAAATTTGGACAGTGAATGACAATACTCCAGAATAGCAACTGCAATGACAACTGGTGCCATGGTGATATAATGGTAACTGCAATAGCAACAACTTAAGGGAAGCAAACCAGAAAGATGTAATGCATTGACTATTTCTTCCCTAGTATTTTGTACTATTATAGTTATTGTGAAACTTGTAAAAGAATGATTGTAAATATTTGATTGTTATGATTATAATAATATTATAAAATTCTTTGAAGTTCCTTTTTCTGTTGCCATAATCATCTAAACTCAGATAGCCTGAACACGGTAGTAAATTCCCTAAAGTCCATTAGTAATCTCTTTAAAATTTGTAGTAAAGGACCTAAACTACACTAATAATTATATTCTAGAAGGTCTCTAAAAGTAGGCGTAAATTTCTTTAAATTCAGTAATAACATCCTTAAATTTCATAGTAATAGTCTTAAAACTATATATCATTAGATTATGAACTTGAAATAGGAAGAAAGATTGACAAAAATGAAAATTAGAGGAGAAGAGTTCCCCATCCCATGATTCCCTTTAAATTTGAAATGAAAACATCCCTCAACATGAAAATTAAGAGGTGCAGTAATTATAAAAGCAGACTCATACTCTCTCTCTCACTCACTCACAAACCCCAGAAGCATATCATTAGAGCCATGATTCTTATCCATGCACAGAAAGAAGATGCTGCAACCAATGACTCCTCCAAATATGCATTTAGTAGCCTTGTTATTAGCAAACTTTAAGAAGTTATATTAGAACCAAAAATTCCTATCCTGTAATGAGGCTTCAATAATTATTGTGCTGGTGTTAGTGTTTTTTTCCCACTCATTGCATATTGTCATTGTTTGTATCAATTGGCAAACATTTTTTAACATTAGAAAAATTGATTTATGAAAGCTATGAAATCTTCTTATGCAAGCTACCAAGAATTATGAAAATTCTTGCAGGAGGAAATAGGAAACAAAATAGAAGTCGCAAATGCTTTGGTAGTTAAACTTCTTCAACAATTTAATTACTCAGTATCCACAATGAAGACCACTTCACAACACCTATCAAAAGGTAATTGATTAATCAAAATCTAACATTATGAAGAATACTGAGCTACGTGACATCATAGTTAGTAACACATACTGCTTCAAAATCTATTAGATAATAAGGAAAATTGCCAATCAAGTCTCTAGTTCATAAACCTTTGAGGGCTAACAAAATCATAAAAAATCTTAAATTCATCTACATTTCTGTCATAATATTTACATGGTGTGGGTGAAATGATTAATTGGCCAGCACTACCCTTTGCTAGACATTGTTAGTCTTCTACCATTGCTTGTGAACATCTATTAGCCAGTATTAAACTTTGGGGGACACTACTGGTATTCTACCTTTATTATGGCCATTAGTCTTCTACCATTGCTTGTGAACATGTTTGAACATGCATGCCCAAAGAGTTTTAGGGTCTCACATTTTTAGGGTCTCACTTAATCGTAAAATCTTAAACTCTTGTGCTTCTCTGTTATAGTGTAATGTTTACATGGTATGGATGAAGAAGAAGAACTAACTAACTGTGATTGCCATTATGTGAATTATGCTTATCTTCTACCATTGCTTGTGTACACATGTTAACTTTGTGTTGGAACACGCATGCAGTTCATGCATTGCAAGTGGAAATTGGAGAGCTTAAAGGACGGTTAATTGAAGTTATCAATAATTGTGATACACTGTGCAAAAGAGTTGTAGCAGAGGGCCCTAAATCTCTTCGATCATCTATCAAGCCTTTTACAGTTACTAAAACTGACCAAGGAATGAGCTAAATAGATTTATTGATATGCTAATATTGAAGGCTTTTTTGCACAATTCAGTAAGTAGCAATCTATGATATACTATATCTCTCAAATCCCCATGATTAATGGCAAAGTCTTCTTCTTCTTGTATTTTGCATTGTATATAGTATTTGGACTAAAGTTACAAGGACCTAGATCTACATTGTATATAATATTTGCTATTGATTATCATAAATTGATCATTTTCACTTTCTCTTGCCTTGTACGAGTACGGAGATTTGAAGTCCCTAACTGCTTCTATCCCATATAGCAGACCATAAAGTGAAACTATATCTAATTATACATCAGATATGTGCATGCCTTTGCATGATTTAAAGTCAAAACCAACACTTAGACCAAAGTATGGCGTTAAGGATGAATGAATGGCGTCAGCAAAGCATTGATAAGGCTCAGGTCGATTACTATCAAGTTATGTCTATTACTACAAAGTTTAGGGATATTATTATGGAAGTTTAAAAAATTTACTACTATGTTTAAGATCATTATTACAAAGTTTAAAGTTGTTATTACGCAAGTTGAAGAAAGTTACTACAAAGTGTGATTTTGTGAATCTAGTTTTTACATCTCCAGTTGCTTTCATTAACGGATTTTTTCCCTCACCTTTGTCCACAAATGGAGGTCAGATTGATCAAATCATGTTATATTATATATTTGCCATTTCTCTTCTCTTACTACTTCATTTACAATCTTAGATTTTTCACTATCAATTAAGTCTTTTATGTTAAATTCAACTTTATCCCAAGATTACAGTCTGCTTGTAAAGGGGATAAATAAAAAATGAAAAGCTAATAAAGATACTTATTACACTTGATTGAAAATTCTGGTTGATACAAACATTACATTACTGAAAACCCAGAAAACTAAGCAATTAATTATTATTATTATTATGAGGGATAAAATTAATAAATTCAAATAACAAAGATGACTAATATCATTTCCAAGAACCAATCACTACATAAGTACAAGGAACAAAAGAAATAAAAATAAAAAATGGGACATTATTGATACAAAATTGACCTTTGACTATTTGCAAGTATTCTCAAATGGATTAAAGAAGATCCAAAACATATTTCCTATCATGAATGATAAGAATGGCTCCCTTCACTTGAATACAAAGAGAAGCTGTTGCAGCTGTTATGCAGGGATTAAAAAAAAGAGAATGCTGTAGTTGTTATGCTTCCACATCTCTCCTCATTCCATTAATATGCTTGCTGAAAATAATAAACTTAACTTATTAAGTAACTAATAGAAAAAAGAATGTGACGACCCTAATTTCTTATTATCATAATTAAAGTTAAACACGTGATTAATCACTATAAGTCATGAAAATATAGAAAAATTTAAACCTTGATGTGATTAGAGTCATCAATCATATGATTTCATACACTTATGTTTATAAGGGAATTAAACATCCATTTATAAGCCTTGGATTCCATTACTCATCAATTATAACTCATCCTAATGACTCTAGATCATCCCTTATGGTTAACATATGAAAAACTAAGGTTTTTTAGTTAATATAAGTGTTTCAGTATGTTAGCCGCGGCCAAATTACCCTTAGCCGTGGCAAATTCCTTTCTGTTTTATCCTTTTCTTCATCACTAATTTTGCCGCGGCGATAGCCGCGGCGAGTTGGACCTTCGCCGCGGCCAACCTACATGGCGCCGCGGTGAAGAAGCCTCTTGGAGCTTCCTTGCTCGCCTCTCGATATTGGCCGCGGCCAATTCCTCTCTGGAATGCCAGGGACATTTTCTCAAAAGTTCGCCGCGGCCAATTCCCTAATTCGCCCGGCCAATTACCCTCTGGATGACTCCCAGTTTAACCTCTCAAATTTCGCCGCGGCTAATTAACATTTAGCCGCGGCGAATTCCTCTCTAGAACTCTCCCTGGGCAACTCCGCCTCTATTGGCCACGGCCAACTATATTTTAGCCGCGGCTAAGTTCCTCCTGATCCTATAACTCCGAATTTCTTGCCTCTTACTCTCCACTCTCTTTCCATTAACACCCTAGGGCTCCTCTAACTTCATTGTGGGGCTCAAATGTCCTTCATTAGTCTAATTTAACCAGTTAATCTATCCTCTCTAGATCAAGATTTAAGGATCATTTTCTTTTCTCTAATTACCCTATATCAGCAAGTCCATTGATCAGCAATTTGTAATACAACAATAACATGAATTCCACAAGGCTCATTCAGATAACATAAATCCATACATCAATCTTTAATTTAAAGTAAGGCCTACTCCTTCATAAATACACATTACATTATCAAAATACAGACTCCTACACTTAGCAATACAGATACATGATGATGCTATACAAGACTTAACAAAATTAGCATCTACCCTATTCTACTCAGACCAAGTGTAGCTCCCCCACACCGGGTCTCAACTCATGGATGTTCATCCACTTGCTTACCCTTATCCTTACTCGAAGCACCTTCACCTGAAATTGTAATCCCATAACACGGGGTGAGATATGAATCTCAGTAACCAAGATAATTCCATCATATAATCTAGTTTAATTAACATATATGCATGAATCAAAATCAACATCAGAATCATATCAGTCATCTCAGTAAATGAAACAATTAGGCTATCATAATTACTATCCCATACTAGCAATCATATATTTAACATGTTAAAGGCCATTAACACCGGGAGAGGCCCGTCCACGGCACCCACTCCCCATTGAGCACAACCAGGGCTCAGTGCATCTGGGGTTTAATCATAACCCGGTGCCCGATCGTGGCACATGCACGGGTGGCAGCCGCACCACAGCTCCACCATGGACTCACAAGGTCCAATCATCATACAACAGATAGCCAACCAATTCATTCAGCAATTTCAAATCATTCATCTACAGCAAATATGAAATTAACATAGATACATGCATGGAATTAACGTAAACCCCGGTTACCTCACTTGCAGACAATTGCAACAGCCACCACAGATACAATATCTCCCTATAACTAGAACATCAGATGATTATTACTCTAATTCATCATTAGCAGTTGCAATAAGTACTTAAGAGATTTAAATGCTAATAACTACCTAAAGAGTACTTACCCAGTCACCACCAATCCTAAATTCGGACTAAAGTGTCCTCTACCAGAAATCTCAATAATCCACCTAAAATTCTAAGTAAATTCGTACTAAATTAATATCCATAATATAAATTAGCTATGAGGGTCTCAAATTAACAAGGAAAGCATCAAAATGGGGGGTTTAAACTCATCTAACACCAACCCCAACCTCAACATACGAATTTCTCCAAAAAATCCCCAAACACCCACATTTCAGATTTTGGGTAGGATGAAAATTTTTCAAATGAAAAACTAATTAGACTAAATTAAAGAGAAAGATGAGGGGATTAAGTTGTATAACTATTACCTTGGCCAAATCTTGCTCTAAGTGTGTGAAAATGCAGAATTTTTGCCCCAAACCCTAGCCTCCTTCTCCACCTCCGAATTTCACTTTTGAGTTTCAGCAAATAGGATAAGTGACTGAAGTATTAGGGTTTTAGATGGGTTTAAGTTGGGTCAAAAATGGGTTATGGGTTGCTCCAAGGTCCAAGTTCAAATGGGCTTCAGATTTTAGCTTATTGGGCCAGTTTTCACTTGTTGGGCTGCAGAATTCTTTTGGGCCAGTTTAATACATTGGGTTGCTGAAGTTTTATGGGTTTTAGGCCTAATTTGAAGGGCTCAAGGGTTTGGGTCTGCACAAGGGTAATTGGGCCTTCATTAGCCTCTTATCATGATTCATTAATTTGGGCCTAAATGTAAATCTCTATCCTAAATGATTCTCAAACCCATGCTAATGATTTATCTCTTTAAAAATCCCCATTCATTTAACTTGCCTAATCATCCCATATTAATTATCTTTAATAAATCTAAATCTATGATTAACACATTAATTAATCTCGGGGTGTTACAAAGAACATAATAAGAAGTTACCCCTTTGTTTTACATATGGTAAGACTTCTGTTACTATATGATGATGACATTGGTTGTGATGTGTTTGTTGAAATGCTTGTTGTAGTTATCGTTGTTGTCAAAGAAACTTCCATAGGCTTTCTTAAACGAGTTCTCCCTCTATGCATGTATCTCTCACAGTGCTTTAAGCCTAGATATGCTTCCTTTAAGCATATCCAGTTCTTGCCATCTATTCTTTTGCACTTTCCTGGCTCTGAGTTTACTTTTCTACCATATCCCATTTGAGGCATCCCTATCCAACTGCAGCCATATAAAATTACAAAAGAAAAAAGAAAAATTGAACCATAAACTTGAATCAACTAAAAATAATGTGCTTCATTTTTATTGGGATGGAGGGGGAAGAGCCTCAAAGAAGAAGACATTGAAGAGTCTTTGCTTCTTTGGATAAAGTAAATGAGATTAGGTGGGATGTGGTCTTTAAGACTAAGTATTTAAAGATAAGAGTTTGTTGTTCAAATTCTTGTCATTAAATTATTGTGAAAGGAGACATATCTCTTGCACTTGTTGCACTTATCATTTTTTAATAAAAAAAGCTTTTATACAAATAAATATTTTAATCATATACTGATGAAGAAAAAGAACTTGAAAAATTTCAAAGACAAAAGGAAAATGGATTTCTTCAAGTGTTCGAAGTGAAGGGCATATTTGGAGGAGTCATTGGTTGTAGCATCTTCTTTCTATGCATGGATAAAACTCATGGCTATGATGATATGCTTCTGGGGTTTGTGAGTGAGTGAGAGAGAGAGAGAGTATGAGTCTGCTCTTATAATTACTGCACCTCTTAATTTTCATGCTGAGGGATGTTCTCATTTCAAATTTAAAGGGAATAATGGGGTAGGGAACTCTTTTCCTCAAATTTTCATTTTTGTCAACCCTTATTCTTATTTCAAGTTCATAATCTAATAATATATAGTTTTAGGACTATTACTATGAAATTTAGGGATGTTACTATTAGAATTAAGGCAATTTACGCCTACTTTTAAAGACATTCCAGAATATAATTATTAGTGTAGTGTAGGTCCTTTACTACAAATTTTAAAGATATTACTAGTGGACTTTAGGGAATTTACTACCATGTTCAAGCTATCTGACTTTAGACGATTATGGCAGCAGAAAAAGGAACTTCAAATAATTTTATAATCTTATTATAATCATAACAATCAAATATTTACAATCATTCTTTTACAAGCCTCACAATAACTATAATTGTACAAAATACTAGGGAAGAAATAATCAATACATTTCATCTTTCTATTTTGCTTCCTTTAAGTTGTTGCCATTGCAACTGCCATTATATCACCACAGCACTAGTTGCCATTACAGTTGCCATTCTGGAGTATTATCATTCACTGCCCAAATTTCCTTCGCTAACAACACTCAGATATATTTCAATTTTAAGGTGTTGTTTACTGTTGCTTCTCACAAATTTGTAAGCGAGGAAGAACCTGTTGAAGGCTAGCTCTGGCATGTATTGTTTAAACTGTTGAAGGATGCCCGTCCAGTGAGAAACTGTCCAAGAATTTTCAATGACCAGTTGTGGGAAAAACCATCTAAGGATTTTTAGTTATCGATTGCAAGAGAAGTTGTCGAATGATAGGTAATGGAGGGCCGAGGAGGAAGAGAACTATAATATCCAGTTCTTCAAAACTAGAGAAAACGTGAGAAACGTAATGTACAGTTTCTCCGTTAACGAACGAAATTCATCGGATATAAAAAGAAGTCCCCCAAGATGATGTAGTCAAGGTCCCAAAGAATTTGGGAAGTATTCTAGACTCCTAAAAATGAGAATCTCAGGCTCAGACGGAAAGAAAAATGGAGTTAGAATGAAGAAACAATTTCTTACAAAAAGCTTACGAAATATAATGGCATTTTCGTAATTTTGAGCAAATTTTGGAATTCACATAGGATGGCTTTTTAAATAAAATTTTTGAGTTCCTCAGGATTTTCAGAGGCCCTAAAAATCATGGAAAGCCCCGGGACAAAGTCCTTTCGATGGACGTTTTCCAACGTCGGTGTGCCCGAACTTTGACGGATTCGTTCAAGAAAATTTTAGCTCCAATTTGAGTGATTCCAAAGGCATTTTACTAAATTAGGAACCTAAATTTTATAATGGAAAAGACAGTTCTAAAAAAGGAGCTAAAATGAAGGAGAAACAAAAATGCAAAGTATGAAGGGTAAAATGAAAATTTTTAAAATGCGTAACTTATTCCCACCTATATATATGATGCACCCTTCTCCTCCCTTCATTATGTATGACCATGTTCTGCCTAAAATCAAAAGAAACCCTAGGGCATGAGGCTCACAAGAAGGGGAAGAAAAGGAAGAGAAATTAAAGGCTTAAGGTATGGAAATTAGTAGTTTGTCATACTCTTTCTGTTCCAAACCTTTTATCCTCCATTCTCCTTTGTTTTCTATGATTAAAATGAAGTTTATAAATCTATTTTAAAGGAGAAATTGAGGGGAAAATTCATATTTGAAGAAAAGAGCTCAAAGAACACAAGATTCAAGTGAGAAAAAGCAAGAAAACAAGGTAATTTCTCTTCCTATGGTTGTCATTTTTAGTTCCCTTTCTCCACCATTTCGCCCCACTTGAGAAAACCCTAGGAGGAGAATATTTTTAGGCAGAACCAAGCATGAATCTAAGGAAAAAGGGTGTGGAGATTAAAAATATGCAAAGAGAATTATCAAAAAGCCATTAGATTTCAAGATGCAAATTCTAGGGTTTTAATTGCACCTTGTAAAATCTGATTTTGTATGATGATTCCAAGGCCTAAATAAGAGTTTAAATGAGCTCCTAAGATCCCTAAAAAGCCCCCCATATGCTTTTTCCCTTGAGAAAACAAAGAAAGCTCCATGGAACCCAATATGCTTCATTGTCTCGGCCAAGAAGGGTTCTCATAGTTAGGGAGAGTTTTAAATTTTTCTAAGGCCATTCTTGAGTCATATTTGATGAATGAAAATGAAAGGAGGCCTTGGAAAAATTTTAGAACTCATGGAAAGTGATTTGGTGTCTTAGGTTCCTTCTTATGACCTAAAGAAGCAACATGGTGCTAGGCCTTTTATTTTAATGGTGTGATGACTCCAAGATACTTAAAAGGAATCAAGAATCATATTTGAAAGGAAAGAATGAGGCCTAGAAATCATTTGAGGGGTGCTGCTTCATTAGGTATAATTATGGACTATAATGGAGCCTATAGAATAATCTAGTGTTTCATCAAGTTATGTAGCCTTAGAATGTGTTTCATGAACCAAATTGGCTCTCATAAATTGTATCTAGGCCAAGAGAAACTATCTCCACCAATTTGTGAGTGTGTGGCCGAAAGAGGAGGCTTGAATCCAAAAGGAAAAGTATGTAATTGTGTGCAAGGTAGCTCTCTCCACCTTCTTTCATACATGAATGTGTGTTTAGCTTGTTTTAGAATGTGTGCATGTGTATTTTCAAGCTATGAAAAAGTATGCTAGCATGCCTTTACATATTATCCTTCTTGATGCCATGTTATGTTTTCAAATATTTACATGATGTTTGTATGAGTTTACTTGAGTGTGGAGAGGCCAAGAACTCTTCCCTTTGGTGAGGATGAACCAAAAACCCTTGAGCTTGGTTGAGACAAAGTAAAGAGTCTCCCAAAAGCAAAGTGGGCTCCCAAGAGCATGGTTGAGTCTAAAGCTCTTAAAGAATAGGTGAGGCAAGTCCAAAATCTGTGAGGGGAAGTGTGAGGCCAATCCAATCACTTGGTGAGCTCTTGAATGTCTTGTATCATTTGTTCATATGCCAAGTTTGCTTTTAAAATATCCATGACTTCTATTTTCTTCATGCATGCATTTGTAAAACTTGTTTTGCACATATTATGTATGATTAAATGGAAGATGAGTTATTGGAATTCTTTGAATCTCATCCCCTCCTCTCCAATGATCTCACATGCTAGGTGGACCAAGTGGATATGCCAATGAGAGCCAACAACCATGAAGAAGGGAGATTGACAAGCGTATGTCTAGTTTTGGCTATGTTGGAACCATACTTATGTACCTTGATGTATATGATGATGTAGATAGTCTATGAACCTTCAGACATGTATAAATATGCTATTATGTAATGTTTAGAGCCATGGATATGATTTATGAGCTTTAGAATACAATTTGAGTTTTGAATGTTCAATTATGCATTATGGAAGTTTGATAGAAACATGCATAAGTGTAGGTTGAATGGTCAAAATGAGATGCATGAGGTTTGGGACTATTTGGGTAGCTCACACAAGTCTCAAATAATTTTTTAAACTTGCCCAAAAGGTGCCAAGACCAAGGGAAATCCATTTGGCAACTTTGGTACTCAATATGGAGCTAAAATTGACCATAATAGAACCTTATATCACTTTTTAGCCAAATGAGTTAGTCTTGGTTTGAAATTTTGCATGCAATAAGTTCTCATTGAGAGCTTTTTGGAAAGTTAAAGAACATAATTTTCGGAGGTTTAGAGAATATTTGATGAATTTTCAAAGTTAGGATTTTCTATTGGTTCTGGTATGTGCACTGTTCACACTGGTAGATTTGTATTTTGTATCACCTGATAGCCAAATGGTGTCTCATTCTTGTGAAATTTTATAAGCATAAACTAGAGGTCATAATCTTTCTGTAGCCATTAAGATCACCTCATTTGGAGGTTTGAACAAAGAGTTATACATTTTTGAAGTTGGCTATCAGTAGTAGTGGCGCCCTAGGAGTTCAGTTACTGTTCCATAGGATTCCAATAGCTAAACTTATCTTTTTTATTCTGGAATTATTTTTAGCATCAATTTAACATTTTTATCTTTCCAGAATAACCAAATTTGTGTGATTTAGATTTTTATATAATTAATTATGAATTTTAGAAGTTTATATCAGTAATCTGAACAGTAGCCCAGGCAGCCAGCGACCTCAGTAGTTTTTCAAATGTCAAACGTCCTTCATGATGTGTTTTATGATGGGGGCATATTTTTAGTGTGATGTAGACATCCTAAGATTTTCAGAATGACCAAGATTGCATTGTTTCAATTTTTATAGATTTAGTTATGATTTTTTAAATTTTGCACAGAAAAGAGGCCAATTCTGGCCGAGAATGAGTTCCCACTTTTCATGCTCCATTTCGGTTTCCATAGGATGTAGGCATGTTTTTGGGATGTAAATGAGTTGTAATGATGCAATTAAATATGAGGATGTATAGCATGAGCTCACACGGTCCACGTGACACTGAAATGAATTTTTAGATATAGCGCAATGCAAAAATAATCCTACTTTTTCTTGCTTTTCCCATGGAAATCCTATATAATTTATGATATTATGCCATTCAAATATATGAGATGGTCTAGAATCTATGGTGTTACAAAAACAGTGTTTAGAGGGCAAACAGTGCTTTTGGATTAGAACGACTTGTTTAATAGAGAAGAGCATTTATGTCCATCTGTTCTTACTTGGTCTTGCATAATAATTTTGATTTTTAAAATCCGTTTCAGTAAATATTAGGTGATCTAGGTCCTCCCTACTAATTTTTTCTTTTTTTAATACGTGCTCAAGATCCGATTCTCTTCCATAATATTTTTTTATTATCTTTCTCACAAAATTTGGATTGTTCAAATTTTTATTTGGATGAGTTAGATTTTTTTTATTTCTTTGAGTTTAAACATTTTTTAAAAAAATTATAATTAAAAATTATTTTTATTTTGTGTTCTACTTTTTTAAATAAAATATTTTTAAAAATAAAAAATATATTTAAATTATTTAAATTAATTTAAATAATTTAAATTTTATAATAAAAGGATTAATTGAGGGAGAAGATCCGAGTCATTTGGATTGATTTTACTTCATTAAAGCAAAATTGATCCGGGTCCCTATGTACTGAATTGACCTCATCGGTTGGATAGGCAGTATGTAATAAACCAGCTAAATTGATTTGCTAGACGCCCCTACTCGTATCTGTATCCCGCCTGGCCTAGTCCCAATGGTAATCATTTCAATTGCTACTGTCGAAAAGCAAGTGATCTGATTCGATTCAATTTACAGGTCAAATATTTCTTTCTGAAAATTTAAAATTAATACGTGCAACATATTTCTCTGGCACATTATTGATCTGGTCAACAATTTTTTAAATATTTTATTGGCCAACAATTTTTTTTAAGTTAGCCCCGCAAATGGGATTCGGATAGTCTCCCGTAAGGTTTCTCTGCAGTGTCTCTCCCGTGATATTTGCCAACCGTTGATCTTATCCAACAACTCAAAGATGAAGCGGAATATGTACAATCCCTCAAACGACGCGTTTTAGGCAGCAAACTGCATTGTTTTGAGAAGGACGGAATGATATATTCCGAAGCACAAAAACGGCGCCGTTTTGAGAGGATTATATTTCACTGTGTAATTCCCTCCATTTCTCTTGTTCACTCCTTTTTGGTCTTCCCTCCATTTTCCGTCAGCTCTCTCCCTTCTCTGTTTCTATCTTCCCATTAACCATTGAGAGCGCAGCTGAAGTAGTCGGGGGCAAAAGTAAAATTTAGAGCTTGGTTTCCGTGAATTTATCTATGTCAGGTGTAAGATATAAAATTTTTGATAGTTGGCATAAGAAGAAAGCATGTAAATTGGCATAGAAAATTGTGATTCAATTATGTTAGATCTGAAATAGATCTAATCTAAGTGATAATGAAAATGGTGGCCAAATGATTTTAGAATCAGGAAAAAGTCGAACAGTAAGAGGAAAATGAAATATATCAAGTTCTCTGATGGTTCCATAAGCAATACAGGGACGAAGAAGGTGCACTATTTTGCTGAACATCACTGCCTTGTGGAATGTCACCGTCTCGCCGAATGTCGTTGCCTCGCCGGAGTTCTCCTTGCAAAGAAGAAGTAGAGGAGAAAGTTAGGATTGAGAACCTCTGCTTCAATGACAGGCATGAGAGAGAAGCAAATAATTAAACACACCGTCAACGTGGCCCTTTGGTTTGCGTTGGATTTTTTTAATGGTTGAGATTAATTACGAGAGAGGCACAAGAGACAATATTACTGGAGGGGATCTGATTCCCCTCAAATGAGATTCCATTTAAAAAAAAAAAAATAGTCACAGTATGTTTGAATTAAATAATTTAGGAAATTAATGTATTCTTTTGGTTTTTAAAATAACACATAACTCAGAATTTTATGTTTGTGTAATAAAAAGAATCTCAGATTTTTAAAGTAAAATGTTGATAAATTTCAACTCACACGTATTTAAGTGAAACCTGCGAAAAGCATTTCAAATTTGGAAAAAAAATATTAAAAAAAATAGTTACACACATATAAAGAGAGCTTGTGCTGTTCCAAAGCTACTAGCTTCCTATAAAATTATATGATATATAGATCTTACAAATTCTTCTGATCCCTTTCACCATGCCACATGTGGTGTTTCCTTTCAATTTTTCTCCTTCAAAACAGGATGGACTAGACTCGAATAATAGGTTTTAATTTTAAAATCTATTTAAAATTATGTTAGACATCGAATTAGGTGAAAATCTTGCCCGGCTCGATTTATAAATACTTCTGTCAACACATTTCACTCAAAGATTATTTCATTACATTAAAAAAAATTAAATTATATAAATAAAGACTTATTTGAGATAAAAAAAAATTGTTTTAAAAATTAATTATCTATATTCTATAATTATCTTAATTAATTTACTTGGTACATTCAGAACTACTTCACAAGACTATTCTTATTTAGTATTTAAAATTTACTTGACATATTTATGTAAATATGATCATGATATTCTAATGTGCATTATTTTATTTTATTTTACAGAAAAATTACATAAATCTTAATTATTTGCAAAATAAATCATTGAAATTATTTAATTTATTTTATATAAATATATGAAAGTAATATATATATAATTTCTTGAACTCACATATTATTATTATTATTATTATTTTCTTTATCTCTCTTTTCTCTTATTTTTCTTTGGTTTTCTCTTTGTTCTCATTTTTTTCTATTGTTAAAAAAAAAATCAGACTAGACCCCCAATTCAATCAAAAAATGGGCGAATTAATCCATGATCTAATTCAGTTAATTTATAAAACCAGTAAAAAAATTGGCTGAACCAATAAAAATTGGAGGGTCAATGGGTCAATTAGTTTGACGCCAAAAATAACAAATAAAGGAAGCTAAAATTGGAAGAGAAGATGCAACATCCAAAGAAAGAAAAAAAAAAAAAAAAAACAAGAACAACCAATGAAGAAACTCAGCCACCATTGAAGGTTTGCCACCGTAGTCTCCTCTTTTGTGCAAATATTTATTTGATCGTTGATGGAGGACAGATTAATTTCAAAAAAAGAAAAATTCATTCTTTCATTGCTACAAAATACAAAGCAACAGACATTGGAGGAGAAGAAAAATGTTTTCAAACCTTAGGCTTGTGAGAAGGAGATGCAAAAGTTGGAGGAGAAGAAGACAATATTGATATACTCTAAGAAGAAGAATACGTAGATCGACTTTGATGCGGATATCGATGTGCGTTTGAAACGGCTAGATATGGAGATGCATATCTGTTTAACTTTTGGGTAATGCAGATAAAAGGAAAAAGAAAATCCTTTAGCCATTGGATCAAATTAATGGGCAAGATCGCGCAATAAATCATGTCCTGTTCCTTGTACATAATCTTCTCTTTTCTGTTCTTTATTGATGGAGATAGGTTCGTGGGAAAGATAAAATGGTCTTCCCACTTCAATTTGTTAAATGTACTTTCCAGTTGTTTGCATGGAGAAAATGTAAGCCTACAGTGGAATTCAGAACTCTAAATAAATGAATTTAATATATATTAGTTAATTATTTTTTACTTATTTGAAATATTATAATATTTAATGAAACATATCTAAGTTATTTTACATCAATTTGCTATTATTTGTAAAAAATTTTAATTAATTTTTACATTTTAAAATGATTATATATATATATATATGTTTTAGATATGTTAAAACTTTTACTTGTTATAATTTATTATATTATATTTTTAATATATATATAATAAACATTAATTAGACTATGATTTGAAAATAATTAAATTAGTAAATCATGAATTAATACTTTCGATTCAAAGGCCAATTCAATAATAAAAATATTACTTTTTTATTTTTCCTCTCACATTACTTCACCCAATGGAAAGTATTGCTAATAATGTAGAGTCCAAAAAAAGAGTTTAAGTGCGTAATGCTAATTTTTTCAGTTTTAAATAAAATAATTAAAATAATCACAATAATTTATTTCATAGAAAATTAAGATTTATGAATATACAAAATAAAAAAATTATAATTAAAAGTTTCAAATTAAAGATATATATACTAAATAATTTTAAATTTTAAAATTATTTTAAAAGATTTAAAAAAATTAAATTACATAAAAAATTATAATCTAAGGCTTTCAATTAAAATTTTTAATCATTAATTCTTTTATCATAATTTTAAAATTTAAATTTATTCAATATAAATATTTTAATTTAAAATAATTAACTATAATTTTTTTTTACAAAATACACCTTAAGCACCAGATCCAAAACATGAAAATGGCATCTGATGTGGTGGGGGCCACAAAAGGTGACCGTTAAAACTTGAACGTTACAGCACCGTCTTTAGAACGAGAGAATCTGAAACCTTCCGGACCATACTAGCTGTTTGTGCAAGAATTGACTTCCATATATATACTTGCCTTCCCCTGTGTTAAGTGCAGTGTGCATATACTTCCCTTCCCTTCGCCTCTTCAGATCTCTCACTTGCTTAATTAATTAAAGCTGAGGAAAGATGGGTATGGTGGTGGTGATATCTCTGCCTCTTATTCTCTTGTGTTTGATCTTGGGTTTTGGATGCTACTTCCTGGGAAGAACCAGAGGAAGGCAAGATATAAAGAACAACCCTCAAGTTTTTGGGGTCCCCACTCCTCCTCCAAATTCTTTGCCTCCTCATTCCCCTCCACCACAACATTTCAAGCCAGACAGTGCTGACAACGTTTGATTTGATGATGTCTGTCTTTCGTATTCTTCTGGGTGGGTGGGTGATTCTTTTTGTGCCTTCTTTTCTTTTGAATTTGAATATATCTACCACTTGGGTTTGCATTTAGAATGCTCAATTGGACGTTGTGGGTTGGTATGACGTGAATTGGCTGTAATTGAATACAATATATGAGCTTTGAGTCATTTTTGTTTAAAGTTTGGAAGTTTAATCGGTGTAATTTGGCATGCACCCAAATAATGTAGAGTCCAATTTTTTATTTGTTGGTTGTTCAGTATATGGAAAACCAATTGTTTCTAGAGTTGAATCAATCTCATAGTCGGGAACAAAAAGAATTTCCCCAATATAATGAGTGGCGTTTCTCCTTTACGCTGCTACCAAGGAGGCATCTTCTTTGGTGTATTCGATTATTTTTCCTTCTCTTTGTTTCCTTCTCCGCTCTCCTTGCGTCATCTGTGCTGGATCTGCTCAACTTTTCGGATATTGTTCATGCAAAGAAAAAATTTGAAAATTAATTCAAAACTTGCAGCAGAAGAATTCTGTACCTAATAAAATTCATATATGATACTTTTTGTTTTTTATTTTTTAAATTTCTTGTTCTTCACTTTGATAAATGACTTTTTCAATTCACACGAGGTCACTTGTTTGAACACTAATTGAAAAAGGAAAGAAATTGGTCTCAGGAAAGGAGTTGAAAAAGAAATTCTTAATTATGCTAAGATACCATAATGATTTTTATGAAAATAGAAATTAACAATGATGGAATGAAATTCTGTAAGACTTTTTTATTTTATTTCATGTTATTTTTTTGAATTCATGTTCCGCTAGGTAAGGTATTTATATGCGCAACATGTGATGCCTTCTCAGAATCACTGTAGGTGTGAAGCAAAGTGGCGGTTGTGGGCGAAGGTAGCTTCGATGGATAGGGGCAGGTTAGTCGTTTTGGCACATAATTCCATGGGTCTCGGTTGAGATTCCATCAGATTTTTTATGGAATCTGATTCAATAAATTTGAAGGAGTTGGATTGAATAGAAGTAGAAATGCAAAAATATTCTGCCAACCAAACATTGATTAAATAAGAATCTCTTTCCCATTCCTTAACTACAGGAAAAGATTGCTTCATACCAAACATAGAAGTCGCACTAAGTAGAGTAGAGGGATATTTATGAGAATAAAAATAAAAATAACATTTCCCATTAGGTGGGGTCGGCCATATAAATCAAATGATATCATAAAGTTTTATCATAAATTATATCTTTAGATAAATTATTTAAGTCTAAATTTTTGTTAATAATTTCGCCTATAGTTTGTTATGATTTTTCTCTGACTTTAATTATTAAGTTACTCTTCATTTGATCTATCTTTTTTATTGGGACTTTTACTGTTATTATCCACACATATCCAAATTATTTAAGACACAATTTTACTATCTTTTTTATAATAGGTGCGACCCAAACTTTTTCTCTAATGTATTTATTTTTAATTCTATCTTATTTGGTATGTTTATTCATCCAATGTAACATTTTCATCTCTGCAACATTGAACTTATTCTCCTCTTAGCTTTTTATTGCCCAACATTTAATTTCATATAATATTATCAGTTTTATAATAGTGCGGTAAAATTTATCCTTAAATTTGAGCGATACTCTTCTATTGTAATATTATCTGAAACATTTCTCCATTTCATATATCCTGTCTGAATTTTATGATTTACATTTTCCTCTATTTTCTTATCCTGTTGTATGATGGACTTAAGATATTTAAACCGAATGACTTGTGGTATGGTGTTTTCTCTTATTTTCACTTCTAGATAAGAATTAGTACACTTCTCGCTAAACTTACATTTCATATATTCCGTTTTACTTCAATTTAAACGAAATCTATGTGTTTTTAAAACTAGTCTCCACATCTCTAACTTTCATTTATTTCCTTACTCGATTCTCCAACTTAGACAATATCATCTGCAAAGAGCATGCACTGTGGCACTAGTTCTTAGATATGTTCAGTAAGCACATCTAAAATTAAAATAAAAAGATAGGAGTTCAAAGTTGACCTTTGATATAGACCAATAGTTATCAGAAAATTTTGGGTGGGCTCACTTTGTGTTCTAACATTAATTGTAACCCTATCATACATATCTTGAATTACTTGAATATAAATAATATAGGTTCATTTTTTCTCCAGAGCCTTCCACAAAAACATCCATTGGCACCCCATCATATACTTTCTCTACATCGATGAACATTATATGTAAGTTTTTTTTTATTTGTTCAATATTTCTCCATCAATTTTTGCAACAAGTATATCGTTTCCATGATCAGCCTATTAGGTATAAAATCAAATTAATTCTCTGTAACTTGAGCCTCCTGCCTTAATCTCCACTTAATAACCCTCTCCCATAACTTCGTAGTATAGCTCATGAGACATAATGAAAAACAATATAAAAATGAAAAAAATGTTAAATAAATAATCATAATATCCTAATGCCAAAATATCATTAAATTACTAATTTGTTTTATGCAATTAGCAAAAGATATTTTTAACTATTCTTAATTTAAATAATAAAATATTTATTTTTAAAATTTAATTCAAAAACATTTTCCTCAGTTAAACAATAATAGAAAATATTAAAATACTCATTTTATATTTTTTTAATTTCAAAACATGTCATTTGAATTATGGATAATAGGAAAAAAACAGTAAAATCTTTAATTTTAATGTTTTAATTTGTAAAAATTGTTTTTAAATTAAATAATAATAGAAAAATTGTTCAATGAGAAACTCTTTGTGCACAAATAAACAAAATTACTTATTATATAAACTTGATCAACCTATGAAATATAAATATATTGCCCCGTACATATCCAAATACACATACATTCTGATGCATATGCACCAGTTACTTTACAACCAAAGTTATTTTTGTCAACTTGGGACTCTTGGCTTTAATTCTGCATAACTTCACCATCCTCCTGTTGCCGCAACTTTTCTTCCCTCTCTTGCCTTCCCATTTTCTCATACTCCACAATCAAGTTTTCTTTGTAAAACTCCAAACGTAATTGTCACATTTGCATAAAGCATCTCTCTAATTTTTGGAAAGGAACATTGGTTTACTATCTAGACTTGGAGAAGCATCCACAATGTTAGCACTAAGAATCCTGCAGCCCAAGATACCACCGTCAACATTGTCAGAGCCAAAGATACACTAAGAGACCAAGACAATACTTCTTTTGAAGGGAGGAGAAAGAAACTGCTAGAGGCAAACTGCGAGACTACAATTAACAGTAAAACTTTTGTGTATCGGTGACATTAAATTATTTTGAGTTTATTAAATTATTTATAAGCTCTCTCACGCTTGAATCTTGCTCTTTTTCTAAGTAGCAGGAGGAGAGAAGCCAAACTTACCATTAAAAAGATCCAGTTTAAGGGTTTCCTGTAACTTATCTTATAGCCCAAAGAAAATTTGTTTCACGCCACAAGAGCATGCAGCAGATGGTGGTCCCAACTAATTTTGTTCTAAGTGGCGGGAGATTCAGCATATAAAAAAAAAAAACTATAGTTCATGTTCCCATAAGCATAACTTGACCCTGCAGAAATCTGTAAATGATTGTAAACATGGACTTGGAGTACAAATAATCCAAGACCTGGCAACTCGAGTCACAGAAGACCTGTGACTCATTTTTCCAAAATTCAAAACTACATTGAAATCTCTGTCAAGACTGATGCAGAAGAGCACGATATAAAACGGTTAAGAGAAGACCAGAGTACTACCTGATGGCCATCAATAATATTCATCTATTTAAATGGCAGCTAACAAGATACAGCTTTGCCTTTTTTGTTTTTATTTTGTTTTGTTTTTTTTAATGGTTGCCTGATAATTTAGATACTTGCACTCAGTGCTTCTACAATCATGATCCCATTATCCACTATTATTCTTGATAGGGTAACAATGGATCAAGACATATTGGAGAACAGGGACCAGGCATCAACACAGAGCCAGTTGAATTAAAGTAAAATGCATAAACTACATGTCAAATCTTATAGTAGTTATATGTTTCAAAAAATAAAACAAAAAAAGTCCAATATATGAAAATCAACAATACACGTAATCATACAAGAAGTTCTTCACATACAGACACAGCTTGTTAAACATCCAGGGTACATAGCTATCTCTAGCATCAATCCCAAAGCAACAAAATAGCTTGATACAGGTTACAGACAAAACAACCCTTTTAAGTGGTTAACAAATACTGGGCATTAACTTCCCATTTTAAGCTGAATTCTTTTGGCTTTGATTTCAAATACGTGTGTACCCTTCAAGACAAGGTAGACTCCTTCAGACCACTATCTTCAATTGAAATATCAATGCAAACACAGGATTTCAGCAATTTGTCAACGTCCTCAAGTTGAAATCATATATGAAGCGAAGGATATCAATTCAATAGCGTCCCAAATCCTATATGAATCCTCTCTCCACAGCATCCCAAATAAACCAACAAGAAGGGGAGGGTACAGCCCGAACTACCACTCACACATTTGAAACTAAAAACAATAAACAAGAGAAGGAAGAATATGTGTGGCATAGCTCACCATTTGAGAATGTTCTTTCCATCACCTGTCTTTTTGAGATTGTTTCTGGGTTTAAGTTTAATTTATCAAAAAGTGGTTATGTAGGCTTGAATGCAGTACTCGGGACGAGCAGAGAAATTTAAACAAAAGAAATTGATAAAAGCTAGAAGGAAGTTTGATGTTCTTTCGCAGTATTCAAATTAGAGCAAAAGAACCCGATCGAAAGCAACATCTGACCTTATTCTTATTCCCAAGAATCGAAACGAAAAGACAGAATGGCAAGCTTCGCTCACAATCGTCGGTGGTCCAGCAGCAATAGAAGAGGCTGTCCAAATTGCCCAAACTCACAGGGAATGGAGCACAGGGAACGAAGGTTCTGTTGGCGACCTTCTTTGAGACGAACGGGTGGATTGTGTCACCGTGAAGGGTGGCCGGTTACACTCGACGGCCAGGAAAGAGAACGGCGGGGCTGAGGACTGCCACGGCACTGATGGAGAAGTGCAGGAATGGCAGAGAGCACGATGGATGAAAGGCTTTCCAGTTGGAAGCGGATTCTCTGCACCTCGGGCGTGAGCAGCCATGCTCCTCGGAAGATCTTCACCATCCACATCATCCGACGTTTGCCGCGAAGCCACGTCGCCTATAAGTCTAAATGCGCTGTTTCGTCCATCACTTCAAAGCCATTTTCCAAAGCCCCCTTGTCACGACCCGTTCGCTGCTCGGTTTATTTCTGAAATCATCCATCGTTGCCATTAACGGCTAATTTAAAACGAAAAGGAAAGTTTAAAATGCATGAATCTTAGAAAGCAATATGCATAAAAGAATCAATGTATCTGCTCAAAAGGCGCAGAAAAAAATCAGGCAAAGGAATTTCCAATAGAAAATAAAATGCTTAAACGTCGATCCTTGAGGCTGAGTATCAGGCGTCATATATATATTAGAATACTGTTACAACATAACCAATATAAGTTAAACACATGTCTATAAAGAATACAAATACAACTACACAGATATACACGAATGATTCTACACAATTCCTATATAAAATGGGCTTGGGCTTTGCTTTATTTCCTAACATTCCCCCTCAAATGAGAGGGTGTAATAGACAACCCAAGTTTACCTTTAAAATCAAAAAATTGGGAATAGGACAAAGCTTTGGTCAAACAGTCCGCTACTTGACTATGGGAAGGTACATAACAAATATCAAGACATCCAGCCAACACTTGATCACGAACAAAATGGATGTCTATTTCGACATGCTTAGTCCGAGCATGTTGCACTGGATTAGCAGCTAATGCATTGGCACTAATATTATCACACTAAATAACTGTAGATCTTTTAGGAGAAAAACCAAGTTCAAACAGAAATGAACATAACCAATTAACTTCTACAAAGAGCATCAGCTAATGCTCTGTATTCCGATTCTGTGCTCGAACGAGACACCACTTTCTATTTCTTTGAGGCCCAAGATATTAGAGTATCTCCTAGATAAATACAATAACTAGCCATTGATTTTCGATCATCTACACTAGTTGCCCAATCAGCATCAGTGAAACCAATCAAATCAAGATGCGGAGATGATTTAATATGAAGCCCAAAATGATATGTGCCCTTTAAATATTGTAGTATTCTCTTAACAGCTTGAAAATGCATATCAATTGGTTTAGATGAAAACTGACTGAGTTTGTTAACTGAGAAGGCGATGTTCAGTCGAGTAGTAGTAAGATATTGGAGGGCACCAATGGCTTGCCTATACAATGATGGGTTTGTCAAAGCCTTACCGTCATTAATAGAAAAATGTCGACTAGTAACCACTGGTGTGGAAACTGGGGCACAATCAAGCATGTTAAATCATTTTAGCAGATCAAGAGTATATTTTCCTTGATTAAGAAAAATACCAGAGCTATCTCTAATGATCTCAACTCCAAGAAAATAATGTAATGTGCCTAAGTCCTTAAGAGAAAATAAGCAGCTAAGCTTTTGAATAAAAGACTTGAGGTATGGAGGATTATTACCGGTCACCATTATATCATCGACGTAAATCAAGATGAAAACTATCAATCCATTTGCACATAATATGAACAATGAATTATCGCTTTTGGAATTTCGAAATCCCCATTGTAACAAGGTAACTTTCAGACGATCAAACCATGCTCGCGGCGCCTGCTTTAATCCATAAAGTGCCTTTACAAGCTTGCAAACATGTTGTGGATAACGATGATCGATGAACTCCTCTGGTTGTCGCATGAAGACATCTTCTTTAATATAACCATTGAGGAAAGCATTATTAATATCAAGTTGACGAACTTCCTAATTTAGACTCACAGCAATGGTTAATACAACTCGTATCGTTGTAGCTTTTATGACTGAGCTAAAAGTCTCCATGTAATCGACACTAGGTTCCTGTTGAAAACCTTTTGCAACGAGTCGAGCTTTTCGTCACTGCATAGAACCATTCAGATTGAATTTTGTTTTAAAAATCCATTTACAATTAACTATCTTTTGATTTCCATCATATGGAATGAGCTGCCATGTCTGATTTCGCTGAAGAGCATTAAATTCATCCACCATAGCTTGTCGCCAGCAAGGTGAGCTTAATGCTTCTTTGACACTCGAGGGTTCAGCCACTTGAAGTAGGCTTTTGTAATCTTTAGAATGTAGCAGCCCAACAAAAGGACATTTGGGCTTTGAAATTCCACTTTTGGCTCGTGTAGTCATAGGATGGATATTAGTTTGGGCTGGTGGTTCTGTAGACAAATTTGAATATGATGATCTGTCATGGGTCTCTGAATTAGATTGAATGGAATTCATGGGACTAGACACTGCCAACTGGTCCATTGGAGATATTGACCCAATGCTTTGTGAATCATTCTGGGGCGTCTGTGATAAAGAGTACTTGGACTCATTTTCAACAAGTACTGGAGAGGATAAAGAAGAAATCAACGCAGGAACAACACATTTAGTATCCGCTACTGCAGTTCGTCGATTCAAAAAACCTGTAGCAAAAGGAAAAATAGATGGATCAAAAATTACATGTCGAGAGATGTAAATTCAACCAGTGGAGCTTAGACATTTATATCCCTTCTGTTGAGGTGCATAGCCAAAAAAAACACACTTCTGATTATGGAACTGAAACTTATGACTGTTATATGGTTTTAGACATTGGTAGCAAGCACATCCAAAAGGCCGAAGAGATTTGTACTCTGGCTCTATTTTGAACAGTTTAAATAGAGGTATGAAACCATCAAGTATTGGAGTAGGAAGTCAACTAATTAAATAGACGGCGACCTGAAAAGCATCCATCCAATATGTTAATGGCATATGCGCCTGTACAAGAAGTGTTAAACCTGTCTCCACAATATGATGATGCTTCCGTTCGGCTCGTCCGTTTTGTGAAGAGATATACGGACAAGTGTAACGCATATTAATTCCTTTTTCTTGAGCTATACTGACAAATGGTTTATATTCAGTCCCCATATCACTTTGCAGATTCTTAATCTTTCTATTAAGCAAATTCTTAACAAGAGCTTGAAAGTGAATAAAAGCTTGAATGGCCTCTCCTTTGTGCTTAAGTAGATAAAACCACGTATAACAACTAAAGTCATCTACAAAATGTATATAATACCGATGCCCATTACTGGATTGAACTGGGGATAGTCCCCAAATGTCTGTATGAATTAATTCTAAGGGTGCAGAAGCATGAGACTCAGAATGAGGAAAGGGTAAGAACTTAGATTTACTAAGTTGATAAGCTTCACACACAAATTTTTCATTGCTTTCAGTTTCACATTACAATTATTCAAAATTTGTTTCAAGGTCCTATCACATGGATGTCCAAGTTTCTGGTGCCATTAAGCAAATTCAGAGTAAAACACAGTCGGAACAAAATCTACCTTTGCCTGAGATTGGGGTGGAATAGACTCATTGGTCATTGGGTAGATTCCTTGTCAAGGCTTCCCATGCATTAGAAGCTGACCTGTCATTTTGTCCTTCACATCACAACCATTATTAGTGAACTCAATGGAGACTTGATTATCTTCAATTAATTTGTATACACTCATTAGATTCTTTTTAGCAGAGGGAACAACAAGTACATCATTTAGCTGAATATTAGAAGAGTGACAAGCAATCGATGTACAACCAATAGCTTGAATACGAGTTTGCTCACCATTGCAAGTTAAAAGATAAGTCTTACCCACTGGATGGAGACGATCCACCTGTTCAAAAGAAGGAGTCACATGATAATTCTCTGCACTGTCCATGTAGCATGCGGGGTCTAACACAGTGCTTGGTGAAGCATAATAAGCCTGAGGAGTAAATGAGTCTTGTCCAAAATCCATCGGAGGCTGAAAAGACTGATCAAAATGATAATAACAATTAGCTACCATATGTCCTGTTCGACGATACAAGTGACAAAATGGTCTGCCACCCTGACCACTACGACCATATCGTCACGAGAACGATTTCCTTTAAAACCACGATTGCCACGCCATTGCCCTCATGACTGGCTGCGAGCAGCCTCTAATCTTTGTCCCTCTTGTTGTGCTAAATTTGTTGTAGGCTAAATCGAAAGATGAGTAAACTGGTTCAGCTGTTCAAGTCAGCTTTCAAATGCAAGTAATGACGCTTGAACATCAATCCAAGTCAGATTAGACTCATCAATTAATTTAACTACAATAGCATTACATTCGGCATCTAGACCATTTAAAGTTTGAATGATAAGATCCTCAGTAGAAATTAGAGTCCCGACTAGAGCAAGTTGATTAGCTAAGGTCTTCATTTTTGACAAATAGTCTTCCATCTTCATTCCATTCTTGCGAGTGCATTGGAGTTCTAACTTGAACACCATAACTCAAGCTCTTGTGGAAGCAGCAAACAGCGCCTTAGCACTGTCCCACAATTCTTTAGCCGTACGACAATGGAGGAGTTGAGCTCCGATCTCCATGCTCAATGTGTTTTTCAGCCATCTAACAAGAAAATGATCAATAGCAATCCATTCATCATATTCTGGGTTAGTCTGTGTCCCAGCATCTTTTAAGATGGTCTATGGCGGCGGGATACCAGTGGATATGTGAGCCTCCAATCGATTACCCTGAACAAGTGGTAAAACAATAGATTCCCAAAACAAATAATTTTCTCAGTCCAGCTTGACCGAGTTGAACTGATTAAATGAGCTAAACAAAGGACTAGTTTTAGAAACAGTGTTAATAGGAATAGTCGCTGGTAACCCAGACGATGCAAATAAACCAGAGGATGATGAGGCAGATGATGCCATGACAAACAAATAATGAATTTCCCACGCTCTGATACCAAGAAAAAAATCAGGCAAAGGAATTCACAAAAAAATAAAATAAAATGCTTAAACCTCAATCCTTGAGGCTGACTATCAGGCGTCATATATATATATTAGAATACTGTTACAACAGAACCAATATAAGTTAAACACGTGTCTATAAAGAATACAAATACAGCTGCACAGATGTACACAAATGATTCTACACAATTCCTATATAAAATGGGCTTGGTGAAATGACCCTAACTTCTAATAATCATAATTAAGGTTAAGTACGTGATTACTAACCATAAAATTTCAATTAGGGTTGAAAGTCATTACAACTAATTATATTAAAAAAAAATGTTAGGAAATTTGAACCTTAATATTATTAGGGTCATTAATTAGGCAACCACAATTATTCAAAAGTACAAGTAAATTTAATCATTAATAATGAGCCTTTGATTCTCCCATCCATTAATTCTAACTCATAAAAATCTCTTACAAGTGTTTCTAAATCATTCCTTAGTATTATCATAAAAGAAATTAAAGTTTCTAAGTGATTATGAGAAATTGAGCACCTTCGCCGCGGCTAAACCCCCTTTCGTCGTGGCCAATTACTCTCGGATTCAAGTCCTTACACCTTCATAAATTTCACGCATTTCACCACAGCCAAATACCCCTTTCGCCATGGCCAAATACCCTCTGGAACACCCCCAAACTTGTTTCCCAAGCTTAGCCGTGGCTAACATCATTATTCGCCGCGGCCAATTTCTCTCTGTTTTCTTCCTTGGCAGGTTAGCCACATTTGGCTGAGGCCAATTAATTGTTGGCCGCAGCCAATTCTTCTCTGTTACCATTTGGCCGAGGCCAATTAAATGTTGGCCGAGGCCAATTCCCTTCTGTTCCTATAACTCCCAAAATTTCATCTCATACTCTCCAATTCCCCCTCTAGCAACATTATAGGCCACTTTAACTTAGTTTGTGAAGATTTAATGTCTTTCTTTCACCTAATCTACTTAACACATCTATCATTACACATTTAAAATTCAAATGTGGATCTTTAACCCTTTAGCTACCATAAACTAGTGAGTTCATAGATTAATGACAGCAAATGTATTATGGTCACCGGGTGCATAAGGTCAATGCTTAATGTTCATATAAAATCAAATCACTTATCCATTATTAGCCAATTACAATCATAATGTTCAATTCCATGATAATCAAATTACATATACAATCCCTATACTTGACAACTCATGATGCAATGCAGCAATGATACAAAACTAGTAATTTAGTTACGATACATTTTGTCAAAGCTCCCAAACCTATGTACTACCAAACTATTTAATGATCTTCCATTAATTTTCTCCTTGCCACTAAGAGGTCCGGTCCCTGAAAATGTTAGCCTACAATGGGGTGAGATATACAATCTCAGTAACAAAAGGGCAGTTTCCATATACATGTACAAGTTAATCCCAATACAATTTCATGTCATCAATACCAGAGTCATCAATTCAATTAGCAAATGAACTAGTTGAACTACCAATGACTACTGTCCCATACCAGTAATCATACATAACATGTTAATGGCCAATAACACCGGGAGAGGTCCATCCACGGCACCTACTCTATAATGAGCACAACCAGGACTCAGTGCATCTGGGGTTTGATCACAACCCGGTGCTCGATCGAAGCACATGCACGGGTGGCAGCCGCACCACAGCTCCATTATGGACTCACAAGGTCCAATCATAATAACAATCAAGTAGTCAACCAGTCATTTAACATTTCAAAATCAAGCATGTGTAACAAATAGCAGATTAACATGAGCATATACATGGAATTAGGAAAATAACCTAGTTACCTCAATGAAGCCAATTACTCTTCCCCTAGCTACCATAATAATCCAAATGCATACCAAGCCTATAACAAGCATAATTATCATCATTTCTAATCACAATCAAATATCCAAAGAGTTGAACTATTAATGACAGACTAGAGGTTACTCACCTAATTACTAAAGGATTTAATTTCAGATTCTAACTTTCCCACACCAGAAATTGCCATAGTTTACTCCAATTTCTAGGTAATTTCACATGAAACCAAAGCCCATATCATAGGTCAACTATAGGGGTCTCAAACTAACTGAAAATGTATCAAAATGGGAATAAGATACTCACTTAATAACATCCATAGCTTCACCTCTGAAAATCCACCATGGAAGCACTAAAATTCGCATTTCAATCATCAAGCCCAGAAAATTCAGTTTTCCACTATTATCTCCTTGTAATCTCACACAATAACAAAACTCATTATGATAATACATCCTTAGGGGTATTTTCCAGCAAAGTGATTCACAAAATGGAAGGGAAATACTTATCTAATCCTCCCTCTAACCTCCAAGTCCGAAAATCTTGCAAGGAATCACCCAACACCAAATTTCAGATTTGAGAAGAAGATGAAAATGCTCAAACCCAGAAATTAATCGGACCAAAATGAAGAGGAGGATGAGAGGGTCAAGTTATATATAACTCACCTTGGCTAAATCATCCTCTAGGAGTCAAAAATAGAGCTTCCATGTTGGTAGAACCTTAGCCTCCCTTGAACCTCCGAATTTCCTCTCTTGAGTTTCAGCAAAATAAGGAAAAGGCTGAAGAGTTAGGGTTTTAGTTGGGTTTAAGTTGGGTCTAAGATGGGTCATGGGTTGCTCCAAAGTCCAACTCCAAATGGGCTTCAGATTTTTGCTTTGTTGGGCCAGCTCTTATGTATTGGGCTACTAAATTTTAATCAAGTTTGGGCCAAGTTTGAAGAGCTCAAGGATTTGGGTTTGCACAAGGGTTATTGGGCCACTTATAGGAGCCTATGAAAGGTGGATCTTGGGCCTCTATCATATGGAATTAGATTGGGTCTGCACCTAACTCATTGGGCCTCCATTAGCCTCTTCTTATGATTTCTTAATTTGGGCCTAGATGAAGTTTCTATCCTAATTAATTCTCAAACCCATATTAATAATTCATCTCTCTAAAATCTCCATTCACTTAACTTGCCCAATCATCCCATATTAATTATTCCTAATTAATTTGAATCCATGATTAACACCTTAATTAATTTTTGGGGGTGTTACACTTGGGCTTTGCTTTATTTTCTAACAGGCACAAGTGTCTTTGAGAGAAACTTTGAAGAGAACAAAGGATTGGTCTGAAGGTGAGGATGGGGGGTAGGAGACAACCTCAACTTCTTTAGCTAGTGATGGGATGAATCCTTCAGTAAAAGTAGGGAAGTGCTTAGCTGCTTGCACTGCAATCCCTTTTGAAGAATTTCCTTCTTGGTGTGTATTGGGAGCAACTCACAAGAATTGGTTCGAAAGGGCTCAATGGCTGAGGCTTTAAATGATGGGTTCAGAAATTTAAATTATTAGTTGTTAGGTAATTTCAGTTGGTGTTGTACTATGCGTTCTGTATAGTAGCGTGTGGCATGTGTGTGTGCAGCGTGTGTGTCTAAGTAATCGAATTTGTTACTGAAGTGTGAGTAGCGTGGGAAGTAAAGTAGGGGCACTTACAGAGTGAAGGTCATCGGATTGTATTCACATCTCTTTTTTTCAACATATCAGATTTTTCCCTTCTTCTTCTTCTTCTTCTTCTTCTTCTTCTTCTTCTTCTTTTGTTTCTTTTGTCTTCATTTTTTTGTTTTTACTTCTTATCATTAGTATCAGAGCGGTGTAATCTTCCATGGCTGACGCTACTCATTCTCAAACCAATTTACAGGAAACAGAGGAGCGATTAAGAATGGAATTGAATCAGTGACTCTCTTCCATGGAGCTACAAGTGACAGGATTACAAGAGTTGGTAAGGGGCCTTTCCTTCCAATTCACTAAGGTAATGAACCAAAATCAAGAATGTGGGCGGCTGGAGCTTCGTCAAGAGGGCGCAGAGTATCAGGTACCCACCCGATTCACTAAGGTGGATTTTCCTAGATTCACCATGGGTGATATCAGTGGGTTGATATCCAAGTGTGAGAGGTTCTTCATGTTGGATGGAACTCCAGAAGATCGCAAGGTAGTATTAGCAAGTTTGGCATTAGATGAGGCAGTATATAAATGGTTCCAAAATGTTGAAAAGAGCTATAATGGCAAAGTTAACTGGAACGCATTTGTTGAAGCTGTGAAAATTCATTTTGGGCCTGTATTTGATGATCCTATGGATGAACTCATGCAGCTAAAACAACAAGGGAGCTTCACTAAATTTCAAGAGGCATTTGATAGTCTAATATGTAAGGTAGAGCTCACAGAAGCATAGAAGTTGAGTTATTTTCTGGCAGGTCTTAAACCAGAGCTAGCAGTAGATGTTAAGTTGTTTCTTCCTACCACCCTCCTAGATGCCTCCCAGTTAGCCAAATTACAGGAACTAAATGTACGATTATTGCAGAAACATTCATCGGGAGTACCATAGGTTACCATTAGAGCTAGTGCAATTGTTAGCAAAGGGGAAAGCTATGTACCAGACAAGATGAAATTGATAGGAGGAGAACTCACAAGAGGCACAAGCAATTCAAGTGGGACGCTGGGGAGCAGTGGAAGTAGTTAGAAGGGAATTCTGAGAAAACCTTCAATGAGGTTTCAACAGAAGTTGACCCCAGCCAAGGTGGAAGAGCATTGAAGTAAGAGCTTATGTTATTTTTGCCATGATAAATATTTCCTGGGCCATGAATGTCCTCAAAAGAAGAAGATGCAAATGTATTTGATGGAGGTAGAGGAAGAGGATGAGGAAAAAGGAAGCTGTGAGATAGAAGCACGGCATGAGGAATCAATAGAACCAGTGCTATCATCCTCGTCTGATCCCATTATGTCCCTTAATGCTTTACTTGGAACAGCTGCCTATTGCACCATGAGGATTACTGGGAGATGTGGAAAAAGGTGCCTACATATTCTTATTGACATAGAGAGCACTCATAATTTTTTAGATGAAAGTGTTAGCAAAGAAGAAGGCTGGAAGACCAAGGTAATTGAAGCAGTCATTGTCACAGTGGCAGATGGCAATAAACTACAAGGAACAGGAAGCTATAAAGGGTTGAAGTGGATAACTCAGGGAATTGAGTTTGAAGTAGATATCATTTTGTTACCATTGGTTGGATGTGATATGGTTCTTGGCATGCAATGGTTGAGGAAGTTAGGAATAATTAATTGGGACTGCAAAAATCTAGTTATGGAATTTGTATGGAAGGGACAAATGGTGAAAATTACAGCAGGGAATGATGCAACAAGTAAGATGGTAAATGAGAAGAAGTTGTAAAAATTGGTGAGTCACTAGCCCCACTCTTTTATAATGCAAGTAATTCCAAATCAAGAGGATATCTCTTACTACACCATGAGAGCTGAGCAAGAAGAATCAGTGCCAGCAGAGATCAGTAGCCTAATTGAGGAGTTCAAGGACCTTTTTGAAGAACCTAATTCACTACCACATAGTAGGGGAACGTATGATCATCAAATTGTTTTGAAGGAGAGAACAAATCCTGTAACACCCCAAAATTAATTAAGGTGTTAATTATGGATTTAGAGTAATTAAGAATAATTAATAGAGGATAATTGGGCAAGTTAGTGAATAGAAGTTTTGGAGGGATAAATTATTAATATGGGTTTGAGAATTTACTTAGGATAGAAATTGCATCTAGGCCTAAATTAATGAAACATGATGAGAGGCTAATGGAGGCCCAATGAGCTAGGTGTAGACTTAAACCCTTGAGCCCTTCAAATTAGGCCCAAAACCCATTAAACTTCAGCAACCCAATGTATAAAACTGGCTCAATGAAATTCTGCAGCCCAATAATTGAAAACTAGCCCAATAAGCAAAATCTGAAACCCAATTGGATTTGGACTTGGAGCAACCCATGACCCACCCCTTGACCCAACTTAAACCCACCTAAAACCCTAATACTTCAGCCACTTTCCCCCCATTTGCTGAAACACAAAGAAAATTCGGAAGTTGAGAAGGAGGCTAGGGTTAGGGGCAAGAATTCTGCATTTTCACACACTTAGAGTAAGATTTAGCCAAGGTAATAGTTATACAACTTAACCTCCTCATCTTTCTTTTTAATTTGGTCTGATTAATTTTTCATTTGGAGGATTTTCACCCTACCCAAAATCTAAAATGTGGTTATTTGGGGTTTTCTTGATGAAATTCGTAGGTTGAGGCTAGAGCTGACATTAGGTGAGTTTAAACCCCTCATTTTGATGCTTTCTTTGATGGTTTGAGACCCCCAAAGTTTATTTATATTATGGGTATTAATTTAGTACGAATTTGCTTAGGATTTTGGGTAAAACATTGAGAATTCTGGTGAGAGATACTTGAATCCGAATTTGGGATTTGTGGTGGCTGTTGCAAATTTGTCTACAAGTGAGGTAATCGGGGTTTACATTAATTCCATGCATGTATATATTTTAATTTCATATTTGCTATATATGAATGATTTGAAATGTTGAATGAATTGGTTAGCTATCTGTTTTATTATGATTGGACCTTGTGAGTCCATGGTGGAGCTGTGATGCGGCTGCCACCCGTGCATGTGCTTCGATTGGGCATCGGGTTATGATCAAACCCCAGATGCACTAAGCCCTAGTTGTGTTCAACGGGGAGTGGGTGCCGTGAACAGGCCTCTCCCGGTGTTAATGGCCTTTAACATGTAAAATATATGATTGCTAGTATGGGATAGTAATCATGATAGCCTAATTGTTTCATTTGCTAAAATGACTGATATGATTCTGATATGGATTTTGATTCATGCATATATGTTGATTAAACTAGATTATATGATGGAATTGCCCTGGTTACTGAGATGTGTATCTCACCCCGTTTTATGAGATTACAATTTCAAGTGAAGGTTCCTCGGGTAAGGATAAGGGCAAGCAAGTGGATGAACATCCATGAGCTGAGGCCTAGTGTGGGGAGACTACACTTGGTCTGAGTGTAATAGGGTAGATGCTAATTTTGTTAAGTCTTCTATAGCATCATCATGTATCTGTATTGCCAAGTGTAGGCTTGCACATTTGATTTATTGAGGATGTATGTATTGAGGGGTTAGACCTCATCCTAATTTAGTAATTGTTGTATAGACTCATGATTTCTGCTGTAATTGATGCTGACCTATAATATTGCTTATTAATGGAAATGTAACCCTTGAGATATTGATATGAACCCTTAATGTATGGAACCCCCATTTATTGAGTATTATAGGATAGCTGCGGGTAATTCATATATATTCTGTTGTTGCTACTTTATAAACTTGCTGATAGAGGGTAATTAGAGAACGGAAATGGGCATATAAGTTTTGAATTGGTAATGGAAGCATAGCTAAGTAAACAAGGTAAATAAATGCCATTTGAGCCATATAAAATGAGGGGAAGTGACCTTAGAGTGTCCCTAAGAAGAGAAATGGAGTGTAGGGGGCGAAATATAGGGAAAACAGCGACAAAAAGGAGTCACGCTACGGCCAGGTAGGCTTCGCCGCGGCCTAGGGAGTGACAGTGGCGAGGGACGCTGTGGCTTGAGAAATCTCGCCGCGGCACGGAGTGAAAATAATCGCCCAAGGGGTGACAGAATGTAACCTCGCCGCGGCGAGTGCAGCGCAAGAAGACTCGCCACGGCGCGAGTCGAGGAAATTAATTAGGGAGGTTACAGTAGCAAAACTCGCCGCGGCGCCACATAGGTTGGCCGCGGTGCAGATCCAACTCGCCGCGGCGATATTAGGAAATTTCCAGAGAGCAACTTGGCCATGGCGCAAAAGGTCTGGGCTGCGGCGCAAGGTTAAAAACTTGGTTTTCGAGTCCCAGAACCCAACTTAGCCGTGGCGGGAAGGTTCCAGGTCACGGCACAGGTCCCCAAACTCCTATATTTGACCTAGAAACCTTAATTTCAGTAAGGCTAATGTTAGGAAATAGTATGAGTACATTGGTGGGATGTTTTTGTAGGTCGAAATTTATTAATGGATGAATCCTAAACCTTTAATGATGGTACAAACCCTTTTATGCATGTTCCCGTTATGGTTGTTAGTTGATGATCCTAGTAGTATCAAGGTTTAAATTTCCCCTATATTTTCTTAATGTAATTAATTGCAACGACTCCAAACCTTGATCATTATTTATTAATTATGTATTTAGCTATAATCACCGATATTAGAATTTAGGGTCATCACAAATCCGGTGAATATTAAACCATATAGATACCCTGCAACTTAAAAGGATGTGATAGAAAAATTGGTAAAAGAAATGCTTAAGGCTGGTACTATTTAGTATAGCAGTTCATCCTTTGCTTCTCTGATGGTGTTGGTGAAAAAGAAAGATGGAAGTTGGAGAATGTGTATGGACTATAGATCCTTAAATAAAGCTACTGTAAAAACCAGATTCCCTATTCCTCAGGTTGAGGAGTTGCTAGATGAGTTGGGAAGAGCCAAGATTTTCTCAAAGTTGGATTTACTTGCGGGATATCACCAAATTCGCATGAGAGAGGAAGATGTTTTTAAGATTGCATTTCAGACTCACTCTGGATAGTACGAATACTTAGTAATGCCATTTGGCCTTACAAATGCACCTTCCACATTTCAAGGAGTGATGAATGCTATCTTTGAGAAGTGGCTAAGAAAATTTGAATTAGTTTTCTTTGATGACATACTAATATATAGTGAGGGATTGGAGGAGCATATCAAGCATTTAAGAGAAGTCTTTTCTATATTAAGAGAGCACCAATTTTATCTCAGGCAGAACAAGTGTGCCTTTGCTACCAAAAGAATTACATACTTGGGTCATATCATCTCTGCAAAAGGCATGGCTACTGACCCTCAAAAAATCAAGGCAGTGGCGGATTGGCCAGCTCCTCAGTCAGTGAAGGAGTTAAGGAGTTTTTTAGGGTTATCAGGATACTATAGAAGATTTATACGAGACTATGGTGTGTTGGCAAGGCCCTTGACTGATCTTCTAAAAAAAGACAGCTTCCAATGGTCTGAAGAAGTAGAATAAACTTTTGGTAATATCAAAGAAGACCTAATTAAGGCTCCAATTCTTACTCTTCCCGATTTAACGCAACCATTTGTGGCTGAGATGGATGCATCCAATCTGGGCATAGGAGCCATCCTCATCTAGAACAAACACCCTATAGCTTTTATAAGCAATGTATTGTCACCTCGTAATAGATTACTTTCAGTATATAACCGAGAGTTGCTAGCATTAGTGTATGCAGTGGAGAAATAGTAGCAATACTTAATGATCCAACCATTTACCATTTTAACAGATTAGAGAAGTTTAAAATTTTTACTAGAGCAACGACTTTCAACACTTGCGCAATACACTTGGGTGACTAAGCTTATGGGTTTACAATATGAGATTTGCTATAAAAAGGGAAAGGATAACGTGGCTGCAAATTCCTTATCCAGAGCTAATCATGGAAAGTTGCTACACATGAGTGCATCCTCCATTTCTACTGAGTTATGGGAAGAAATTAAAGAACAATGCTGTTTAGACCCAATGTTACAGCAACTGATCCATCAATTACTCACTAATGTAGCATTGCACCCTAAGTACAGGTGGAATGGAGAGATGCTCACTCAAAAGAACAAGCTGGTGATTGGTGGTGGGCAAACTAAACTCAAGGAAACCATTTTGTAGTGGTTGCACTCCTCTCCATAAGGTGGCCATTCAGGTGTTAAGGCAACATGGAAGAGGATTAAGTCCATATTTTATTGGAAGGGTATGTTGAATGATATTAAAGTTTCATTGAAAAGTGTGAAACGTGCCTTAGGTGCACGTATGAAACTATTTCTTACCCTGGATTACTTCAACCCTTACCCATCCCTAATGGAGTATGGCAAAGTGTGGCAATGGATTTTATTAAGAAGCTACCCAAATCTGAAGGGAAGGATACAATTTGGGTAATAGTGGATTGCCTCAGTAAATATGCTCATTTTGTAACACCCTAAAAATTAATTAAGGTGCTAATCATGGATTTAGATTAATTAAGAATAATTAATATGAGATGATTGGGCAAGTTAAGTGAATGGAGATTTTAGAGAGATGAATTATTAATATGGGTTTGAGAATTAATTGGGATAGAAACTACACCTAGGCCCAAATTAATGAATCATGATGAGAGACTAATGGAGGCCCAATTACCCTTGTGCAGAGCCAAGCCCTTGAGCCCTTCAAATTAGGCCCAAAACTATTAAACTTTAGCAACCCAATGTATAAAACTGGCCCAATAGAATTATGTAGCCCAACACTTTAAAAACTGGCCCAACAAGCAAAAATCTGAAACCCAATTGGATCTGAACCTTGGAGCAGCCCATGACCCCCTTGACCCAACTTAAACCCACCTAAAACCCTAATGCTTCAGCCACTTTGCCATTTGCTGAAACATAAGAGGCAAGAGAGGAAATTCAGAGGTTCAAGGGAGGCTAGGGTTCTACCAACATGGAAGTTCTATTTTTTACTCCTAGAGGATGATTTAGCCAAGGTGAGTTATATATAACTTGATCCTCTCATCCTCCTCTTCATTTTGGTCTGATTAATTTCTGGGTTTGAGCATTTTCATCTTCTTCTCAAATCTGAAATTTGGTGTTGGGTGATTCCTTGCAAGATTTTCGGACTTGGAGGTTAGATGGAGGATTAGGTAAGTTTTTCCCTTCCATTTTGTGAATCACTTTGCTAGAAAATACCCCTAAGGATGTATTATCATAATGAGTTCTGTTATTGTGTGAGATTACAAGGAGATAATGGTGGAAAACTGAATTTTCTGGGCTTGATGATTGAAATGCGAATTTTGGTGCTTCCATGGTGGATTTTCGGAAGTGAGGCTATGGATGTTATTAAGTGAGTATCTTCTTCCCATTTTGATGCATTTTCGGTTAGTTTGAGACCCCTATAGTTGACCTATGATATGGACTTTGGTTTCATGTGAAATTACCCAGAAATTGGAGTAAACTATGGCAATTTCTGGTGTGGGAAAGTTGGAATCCGAAATTAAATCCCTTAGTAATTAGGTGAGTAATCTCTAGTCTGTCATTAGTAGTTCAACTCTTTGGATATTTGATTGTGATTAGAAATGATGATAATTATGCTTGTTATAGGCTTGGTATGCATTTGGATTATTATGGTAGCTAGGGGAAGAGTAATTGGCTTCATTGAGGTAACTGGGTTATTTTCCTAATTCCATGTATATACTCATGTTAATCTGCTATTTGTTACACATGCTTGATTTTGAAATGTTAAATGACTGGTTGACTACTTGATTGTTATTATGATTGGACCTTGTGAGTCCATAGTGGAGCTGTGGTGCGGCTGCCACCCGTGCATGTGTTTCGAATGAGCACCGGGTTGTGATCAAACCCCAGATGCACTGAGTCTTGGTTGTGCTCATTATGGAGTAGGTGCCATGGATGGACCTCTCCCGGTGTTATTGGCCATTAACATGTTGTGTATGATTGCTGGTATGGGACAGTAGTCATTGGTAGTTCAACTAGTTCATTTGCCAATTGAATTGATGACTCTGGTATTAATGACATGAAATTGTCTTAGATTGATTGACTTGTACATATATATGGAAATTTCCTTTTGTTACTGAGATTGTATATCTCACCCCGTTGTAGGCTAACATTTTCAGGGATCGGACCTCTTAGTGGCAAGGAGAAAATTAACGAGAGCTTGTTAAATGGTTTAGTAACATATAGGTTTGGGAGCTTTGACAAAATATATTGTAATTAAATTGTTAGTTCTGTATCATTGCTGCATTGCATCATAGGTTGCCAAGTATAGGGATTGTATATGTAATTTGATTATCATGGAATTGAACATTATGATTGTAATTGGCTAATAATGGAAAGTGTATCTAATGTTAAATATCAATGGTGCATGATTTGTGTTGTTATTATTCTCTGAACTTGCTGATATAGGGTAATTAGAGAAAAGAAATTGACCCTTGAGTCTTGAATTAGAGAGGAGAGATTAGCCGGATGAATTAGGCTAATGAAAGCCGTTTGAGCCCCACAATTAAGGTAGAGGAACCCTAGGGTGAGATTGGAGGGAGAAAGGAGAGTATGAGTCCAGATTTTCAGAGTGTAGGACCAGGAGGTACTTCGCCGCGGCTAAAATATAGTTGGCCACAACCAATAGAGGCGAAGTTCCCTAGGGAGAGTGCCAGAGAGGAATTCGCCGCGGCGAAATGTAAATTGGCTACGGCGAAATGTGAGAGGTCAAACTGGAAGTCATCCAGAGAGAAATTCGCCGCGGCGAACTTTTAAGAAAATGTCCCCGGCATTCCAGGGAGGAATTGGCCGTGGCCAATATCGAGAGGCGAGCGAGGGAGTTCCAGGAGGCTTCTTCGTCGCGGCGAATGTAGGTTGGCCGCGGCGAAGGTCTATAGCCGCGGCGAAACTAGTGAAGAAGAAAGGGGTAAAACAGAAAGGAATTAGCCGCGGCGAATGATAATTTGGTCGCGGCTAACATGCTAAAACACTTATATTAACTAGAAAATCTCGATTTTTCATATATTAATCACAATGGATGATTTAGAGACATTAGGATGAGTTATAATTGATGAGTAATAGAATCCAAAGCCTACAAATAGATGTTAAATTCCCGTATGAATATAAGTGTATGTAATCATATGATTGATGGCTCTAATCACATTAAGGTTTAAATTTTTTCATATTTTCATGACCTATGATGATTAATCGCGTGTTTAACCTTAATTATCGAGATTAGAAATTAGGGTCGTCACACATTTTGTAGCCTTGGCTCATCCTTTCACAGCAGCAGATTTGGCCTAAGTATTTCTAAATAATATCTACAAGTTGCATGGGGCACCTTCCAACATTATTAGTGACAGGGACCCTCTCTTTACTAGTAGATTTTGGCATGAGTTTATGTTAAGATTGGGTGTTTCCCAAAGCATGTCATCGGCCTACCACCCACAATCTGATGGGCAAAGTGAGATCTTGAATTGTTGCTTGGAAAACTATCTAAGGATTTTCACATGGCATGCTCCTAAGGAATGGGCAAAATGGTTACCGATGGCAAAGTGGTGGTACAATACTACTTTTCACACAACCATTGGAACCACACCATATGAGATAATATATGGGTAGCCACCTCCAATTCAAGTTTTCTACATTCCTTAGGAATCTGCTATGGAAGTGATTAATAGGACTTTTTCAGCTAGAGAAATTATGTTGCAGAAGCTTAAACAGAATTTAGCTACTGCAGTGCATTGAATGAAGCAATATGCTGACAAAAAAAAGACCAGAGAGGGAGTTCAGGGTAGGGGATCGGGTGTTTTTCAAATTACAGCCATATAAGCAAGGTTCTGTGGTGAAAAGGAGTTCTAAGAAGCTTTCACCAAGGTATTTTGGACCTTATCAAGTGGAAGCCAGAGTTAGACCAGTAGCTTATACGTTATGTTTACCCCTATCCTCCAAAATTCATCCTACATTCCACGTATCTCTATTGAAGAAGTGCCTAGACTCTACCATTACCTTACATCAGTTACCTGATGAGTGGGGGTCTATTTCAACTAAGAAAGAGCCCAAAGCCATCTTGGATAGGCGTATAGTGCAAAGACACAATAGAGCAATGACAGAAGTCTTAATCAAATGGAAGGAGGAAATGGCAGAGGAAGCTACATGGGAGGTGTGGTACGATATTCAGCAAAAGTTTCTTGAGTTTGCTCGACAATTACACCCTTGGGGTCAAGGGTAAAGTGGCTGGGGGAGTAATTGATAGGTTCATAAATTTAAATTATTAGTTGTTAGGTAATTTCAATTGGTGTTGTGCTGTGCATTCTATGAAGCAGCGTGTGACATGGGTGTGTATGGCGTGTGTGTGTCTTAGTAATAGAATTTGCTACTGAAGCGTGAGTAGCATGAGAAGTTAAGTAGGGGCACTTACGGAGTGAAGGTCATCAAATTGTATTCACATCTCTTTTTCTCAACATATCAGATTTTCCCCTTCTTCTTCTTCTTCTTCTTCTTCTTCTTCTTCTTCTTCTTCTGTTCCTTCTATCTTCATTTTTCTGTTTCTACTTCTTATCACTGAATGCACGGAAAGGTGACAATTTTAAAAAGGAATAAGATGAATTTGACAAAATGGAGGGAACAGGAACTAGTGGAAAGGCTGCCATGTGAAATAGCTATCTTAGTAGGTTGAAGAATGAAGAGTGGGTGATTTTGTATCACTCCCGCTCTTATCTATATTGCACGATATACTTCATCGTTCATATTCCCCCCCGTCATTGCAAATGAAGAGCATTTGTCATAATGAAATGAAAAATTTTCAAGGTTAGTGAAACGGAATAGGCACCAATAGTTTCAAGAAATAAAACCCATTAATCACCATTGATGCCTTGTAACTTATGTAACCCCTATTTGCTAATCATGGCTAGTGGTAACCTCTGTAACCCCCTCAGAGACTTTAATTCCTTGTCTACCCTATGGCTAGTATAAATAGGTTGTTTCCTATGCTGTTTTGGCATCATAGAAATAAGATTTACTTTGTTACTTAGTTGAGTGTTCCTCTTTAGTTTTTGAACCAGTTTTGGTATTAGAGCCTGGTTCTAGGTTCAGTTTGAGTGTATAGAGACGAGGGGTGAGGAATGAGTGTCAGAAATTGGCCTGAACAAGTGAGTTTTCCAGAGGTTGTCCAAAAACCTTGGACTGGAGCTTCTCTCCACCAGAAACCACCACACGCGCCTTCATGCGCCGTCGCTGGAGCTGCACACATCATCCATGAGCCACCAGCTCTATCCACGCGCCGTCCAGAGGGTGAAGACGACCACATCAGAGCCATGTCGTCCAGTTGCTACCACATTGTCCATTCAGCATCTACCACGTGTCAATTTTTGCCACGTCATAGTCCCGTTAGCAAACCTCTAAAATTGCATTTTAGCCCCGATTTTTGAAATTATATTTTAGCCACTAAAATTTTCTTTATTTACATTTCAGCCCCTTAACTTTTCATAATTTCATTTTGACCCCTGAATTTTCTTAAATTTCACTTTGACCCCTAAAATTTTCCAAATCCCTTTTTACCCCTATAGTTTCCCAAAATTACCTTTCCATCCCTAAATTTCTAAAATTACAAATCTATCCTTATACTTTCATAATTGTAATTTTTGCCCCTAAGCACTAACATTACAGTTAGTCAAACTGTCACCACGACGTCGACTAATACATGAAGTTGAGACGGAAGACTTAAGACATCAAATTGAAGTTATGCAGGGAATTATAGACCTCTAACGGGCTCAGTTAGAGGATTGACAAGGAAACAGAGATGATTCTGATGATAGTTCTTCAGCCGTTGAAAATCGTCGTCCGTAATGACAGACATTCCGCAACAGCGATATTAAGGTGGAAATACCTGACTTTGAAGGAAAACTCCAGCCAGATAAGTTTGTTGATTGGCTACAAACTGTGGAACGAATGTTCGAATACAAAGAAGTGCCAGACATCAGAAAGTTAAGATTGTCGCTATCAAGCTGAAGAAACATGCTTCCATTTGGTGGAAAATCTTAAGAAAAGACGTGAAAGGGAAGGTAAAAGTAAGATCAAAACATGGGACAAGATGCGACATGAGCTCTCACATAAGTTCTTACCTAAACATTATTACCAAGATAGTTTTCTTCAACTGCATAATCTTCGCCAGAAGACATTGTCTGTGGAAGAATACACTAAGGAATTTGAAAAGCTTATGATGAAATGTGACATATAAGAGAAGGAGGAACAAATGATAGCCTGGTATATTAGAGGATCCCAACATTGCCCATCCATTCTAGCTTCAACAATACTAACTCTAGATGATGTCATCCATCTAGCTATCCGCATTGAGAAGCAATTGCCGAAGAAGTCATCCTACCAGCCATTGTCCTCTACCAGGGTTCCTTTTAGTGGTCGTATACCACAAGAGCAACTGAGCTTGTCAAGCAAGCCTCTACCTAAGGCTATTAGGGACTCTAGTTTTAAGGCACCAAAGTGCTTCAAATGGCAGGGGTTTGGCCACATTGTTGCGGACTGTCCTAACCGAAGGGTTGTCACCATTATTGAAGGAGAAGTTCATGAAGTATCCGAAGAAGATGACAAGCTAATACATGATGAAGGACCAATCTTTGATGAAGAAGCCACACCCATCGATCATGGTAAAACATTAGTGATCAAGCGAAGTTTACACATAGCTCAAACAAAAGAGGAGCCATGATTATGTCACAATATCTTCCATACCCGCTGTACTGCCTAAGGTAAGGTGTGCGATATGATTATTGACAATGGAAGCTGTGAGAATGTAGTATCCAACTACATGGTGGAGAAGTTGAACCTACCAACTCAAGCTCATCCGCATCTGTACAAACTATAGTGGCTCAACAAGGGGAGTGAGGTAAAAGTTTCTAAACATTGCCTTGTTTCCTTTTCAATTGGGAAAAAAATATCAAGATGAGATATGGTGTGATGTAGTTCCTATGGATGCTTGTCATCTTTTTTTGGAGAGACCTTGGCAATATGATCGCCGTGCTCTATATGATGGCCATGCCAACACCTATTCATTTATGAAAGATGGGGTGAAGATCAAGCTAGTGCCATTGCCGCCTAGTGAACATGTTAAAGACCAGAAGGAGCCCAAGCCATTGGTGACTTTGATTGACAGAGAGACATTTAAGATGACAAAATTAGAGGCCCAAGCTATGGGTTTTATTCTATTGCTCGAGCCAAATAAAGGATCCACCATTCCATCAGAGGTCAAGCAATTGTTAGCTGAATTTTTAAATGTGATTCCGAATGAGATTCCACCTAGATTGTCGCCCATAAGAGATATCTAGCATGCAATTGATCTGATCCCAGGAGCAGTCATTCCTAATAAGCCTACCTACAGGATGAAACCTTAGGAACATACTGAAGTCCAACGACAAGTTGAAGAATTATTGCAGAAAGGGTTGATACACGAAAGTGTCAATCCTTGTTTTGTACCTATACTCTTAGTGCCTAAGAAGGATGGGAGCTGGAGAATGTACGTTAATTGTCGAGTTGTCAACAAGATCACTATCAAGTATCGGTTTTCGATTCCATGACTTGATGATATGCTAAATCAGTTACATGGTGCTACGACATTCTCTAAGATTGTACAAATGGGTCATGATGCCGTTTGGGTTGTCAAATGCCCCTAGCACTTTTATGCACCTAATGAATCAAGTACTCTAGCCTTTTATTGGTAAATTTGTTGTTGTTTACTTTGACGACATCCTTATCTATAGTTAAAATGGAGAAGAGCATCTAGAGCACCTAAGGCAAATTTTACAAGCCCTTCATGAGTAGAAACTTTATGCCAATTTGAAGAAGTGCACTTTTCTTACTGATGAGGTTATTTTTCTGGGATATCATCACTGCTGAGGGTGTTCGAGTTGACCCTAGTAAGATCGAAGCCATCAATAGCTGGCCTACCCCAAGGTCCGTCCATGATGCTCGAAGCTTCCATGGATTGGCTTCTTTCTATAAAAGGTTCATAAAAAATTTTAGCTCTATTGCTGCACCACTTACCGATTGCATCAAGGGAGATAAATTCTAGTGGACCGAGCAAGCCCAAAGAAGTTTTAAAGAATTGAAGAAGCATTTGACAGAAGCACCTGTATTGGCCCTTTTGAATTTTGATAAAGTGTTTAAAGTCAATTGTGATGCCTCTAACACTAGGATTGGTGTTGTGCTAAGTCAAGAAGGACATCCTACTGCCTTTAGTGAGAAGCTCAATGACGCTAAGGTGAAATATTCTGCCTATGATAAGGAATTCTATGTGATTGTCCAAGCCTTGCAACACTGGAACCACTATCTACTGAATAAGAAGTTTATCCTTTATTCTGATCATAAGTTACTCAAGCATCTGAATTCCCAACAGAAAATCAACCATAGACATGCCGCTTGGAGTGAGACCTTGTAGTCTTATCCATTTCTGCTTAAGCATAAGGTTGGGACTTTAAACTCAGTAGCTGGTGCGCTTACCCATCGTCATGCCTTACTATCCACTATCCAAACCAAAGTTATTGGGTTTGAGACCATCAAGAAGTTGTACAAGGATGACCTTGATCTCAGTAAAGCATAGAGTGCCACCAAAACTCAGCCTTCTCAGCAATACTACAGGCATGAAGGATTCCTATTCTGAGGGAAAGCCCTGTGTATTCCTCGATGCTCTTGCGAGAGGTGATCATTTGGGAAGCCCACGATGGTGGTTTAGTAGGACACTTTGGTCATGACAAAACTGTGGCCTTAGTGAAGGAAAATTTATATTGGCCAAGGCTTGAAAGAGATGTCAATAGACACATACAAAGATGCAGAACTTGTCATTTGGCTAAGTCTAATAGCCAAAACATTAGGTTGTACATGCCCCTTCCTGTGCCAGAAGCTCCTTGGGAAGACGTGAGTATGCATTTTGTCCTGGGACTACCTTGGACTCAGTTACAGAAAGATTCCATTATGGTTGTTATGGATCGATTTTCTAAGATGGCATATTTCATTCCATGTCAAAAGATGAATGATGCTATTCAAGTCACGGATTTATACTTCAAGGAAATTGTCTGTCTGCATGGTATTCCTAAGACTATCACCTCTGATCGTGATGTCAAGTTCCTCAGCCACTTTTAGAGGACTCTATGAAAAAAGATGGGAACTAAGCTTCAATTTAGTAGTGTTGGCCATCCTCAAATAGATGGACAAACTAAAGCTATAAACAAGGTTCTTGGCAATCTTCTTCGAAGCTTTGTGGGGAAGAATTTGAGGCAGTGGGATCTTATTGTTGCTCAAGTTGAATTTGCTTATAATAATTCAATCAATCAAGCCACTGGAAAGTGTCCATTTGAAGTTGTTGGTGGCACTCATCCTCTCAGTCCCTTAGACTTGGTTCCTTCACCTAATAAGTAGAATTATAGTGTAGTAGCAGACCAATGGGCCAAAGAAATACAAAAGCTACATGAACAGGTCCATAAAAGAATTCAAAAGCAAAATTTAAAACTTAAGACCTAACGGGACAAGCATCGGAAGCAACAAAACTTTAATTTGAGGGATTTAGTGTGGATACATTTGAGGAAAGAACGTTTTGCTAAATAACCCAATGTTAAGTTGTCCCCTAGAGCGGATGGTCCATTCAAGATCATCCAGAAGATCAACAACAATGCTTACAAAGTAGAATTGCCTGGTGCTTACGACGTTTCAGCTACCTTCAATGTTGTTAATCTATCACTTTACTTTGATGATGATGCTGATTTTGACTCGAGGGTGAGTCTCGTCCAACATGGGGAGGATGAAACAGAATAGGCACCAACAATTTCAAGAAATAAAACCCATTAATCACCATTGATGCCTTGTAACTTATGTAACCCCTATTTGCTAATCATGGCTAGTGGTACCCTCTGTAACCCCCTTAGAGACTTTAATTCCTTGTCTACCCCATGGCTAGTATAAATAGGTTGCTTCCTATGTTGTTTTGGCATCACGAAAATAAGATTCACTTTGTTACTCAGTTGAGTGTTCCTCTTCAGTTTCTAAACCAGTTAGTTAGATGGATAAGTATATACAAAATGTATCAAGTATCTACAAAATATAAAGTGGCTCAGGGTTTAGAAATCAGCTTCAAAACCAAGAGATTGTTTGACTGGGTTCAGAAAATGGCTTCAGAGGGATGGATAAAACGGTGTGTTTAGACTCATAGGTGATGTGGCTTCATGACAAACATCAAATGACGTGAATGGTGTAGATCTTCCAAGGAGCATGGCATGTTGCTCACGCTCGAGGTGTAGAGAATCTGCTTCCGATCCTTAAGTAGCCCAATGTAGGTGTTGGAAACTTATGAAAGGATGATAATTTTTGCTTGAAACTCCATAATTGATATGCATGAGTTGGTTACATAAGTTGTAAAGGATAAGGGGCTTCAAACCTTATCAATATAAGAGCTAAGATAATATCTTGTCAACAAGATTTAGGATCTTGTCAACAAGATCTTGTATTTTGTAATATAAAATCTAAGACTTTGTCAATAAGGTTTTCTAACTGTAAGTACAAGGTTTTTCTGATGTAGTAAATTATAGCCTATAGTATGTGATGGTGTGATAAGGTCTCATAAGGTTTATGTCTATTTTTGCATGTGGGATAGTGATTTTTAGTTTCAAGAAAAATGTCTTATGATAAATTAATGCTACATGATGCAAATAAGGATTAAAATTTGCTTAATGTGAGAAATGGCACTTTAGAGCTCATTTCGTACTATTTGGGACCAAAATTTTGATCATTTGAGCCATAAAATCTCCCTTTACTCTCAATAGCTTTGATGACCAAGATTGGGGTTGAAATTTAGTAGGCAATTAAAAGACATTTAGATCTTTCTATAAAGTTAAAGATTATAATTTTTAAAGTTTTATAGAATACTTTGTGAATTTTTAAAATTGGCCCCAAAAAGCTATCAAGTGTAGTTACTATTTTTATTGATATGGTCTCAGATTTCATATCTTTTGATAGATCAAATGAATTCATTTTGACTTAAAATTTTTGTAATAGAAAGTTCATATCATAAGCTTTCAAAAGACACCTAATTTGCATTAATCAGAGTTGTGTTGCTCAAGTTATAAATTTTTGAAATTTGGATTCATTATGTGTTTTGTGGCTAATATGAGCAAATGATTATTTTGACGAGTCTCAACTCCATATACATGTTATCTTGTTTGCAACTAATTGGTTATGTGTGAGTTTATAAGATGAAAGGGTGAAAATCCCCATGTGAACATTACATAGCCATCTTATGCTTTTAGTAACCAAACTTTCCTCTACTAAAAGTTTGGTTATTGTAATTTTGTCACAAAATGAACTTATATGTATGAAAGAGGATATATAATATATTATGGCATTACACAAACTAAGGAAAAAAATGCAACTTTAAACTATTTGCAAACATTCCTTTCAACTATCACTTTTCATGATTTAAACTCACATATCAAATTTTCACTTTAACTCCATTAATGGAAATGACACTTCAAACCTCAACATTTGTTATTTTTAAACAAAAGCAATTATACCATATAACAAATGATAAAGTTTGAAATGAAATCTTTGTGAAATGGATTTTAAAAAAATGAATAGTAAGGTTTAAATGTTAAAGGATGATAGTTGAAGAAAATATTTTTCAGTAAAAAAAGAACTTTGCATATGGCTGAATGTTTAAGGAGATATTTTCATTTTTGTTGCTTAATGTGGAAGTATAATTAATTTGTGTGAGCTAATGCCTTTGTAAAGATCCAAGCTAAAAATGCATAAATAGTTAGTTACTATTTTGTTAGGTGTTTATGGTTTTTAACATAGCTTTTGAAATCTAACTAGATATTAGATTAATGAGAAATGGTTATCAATTCAACTATTATATCACTTGATTATATTTAATTACATATTGTAAATTCAATATAGCGTAATATATTTTTAAAATCTTATGTGCCAGGATCTTATAACATTAAAGAAATAGAGGTTTTGCAATCTTATATAATTCAACCCTTTCTTCTTTAGATAAAGGAGCACAATTATAATAAAGAATTCTAGGATGACGTTTTTTGCATTCACCTAGCAAAGAACTAGGATTGGGTTGTATACCTTGCCTACGAAGAGCATAGAACTTTACTCTGGTATTCCGATTATCGTTTGAAGAATCCTCTTTGTGGTATGCTTAGACAAATAGCCTCTCTTACTTTGGATTTTCAATGTTTCTTGACCTCTTAAGATTAAGGATTTTTTTAACCTTCTTAGAAACCTTTCCAAGATATAAACTTATGGACAAGATAGATTTTCCTAATAACTATTATACTCTTTTATCAATACTTTTTAATGCACAAGATTCTCATATCAAGGAAAGTATAGAGCATACTCGTATAAGTAAGACAATTGTAAGAATTTTACCTAAGAAAGATTTTAGAAGAAATAAAAAATTTTTAGAAGTGATTCATAGGGGAACACTAAATGTTATTACAAACTTAGATACAAGGCTTCCTTTGCCTAGGACTGAGGAAAAGCTCTGAATTTATAGTCAAGAGCTAATATAAATACACAAACAAATTTTACAAAAGCAAAGGATAATAATACAGGTGCAATAAATCAAATAACTTTTACTAACTAGAAAGCAAAGCACACTTAAAAAGCAAAATGCATAGGCAAGTTATAGTACAATAATTTTGCTAGAGGGGGATAAGACTTATTCCTTCACAATAGGCTCATGTGATGAAGATAAGTTAGAGTCTTCCAAGCTATCTGATTCATCTAGGTTATCTTTCTTTTCAACCTTCCGAAGTGCTTTGTTAGCCATTCCTCAAGTTCATCAAAATCATCTATCTCATTTGAATCTTGAGAATCATGCATGTATTTGTCTTGGGCTTGAGTTGGCTTTGATTATGAACTCGAACCTTAAAGAAACTTATATCTTTAGGTCTTAGTCCATACTTCTATATTTGGCAAATTAACCTCTGGCATTATTGGTTTGCCTGGAATGAATGCACTAGGAAATGGGCTGAGAGATGTACAAAAGATAAACTATTTTTCTTCATAATTGTTAAATTCAAATAAAAATATCTTAAGATCCTTAAGAGATTGAGCTTTCTATTTTGGCTAGTTAAGAAAAGTATTCCATTGGTAGGCATAGTTCTTAATAAGAAGCATACTATTTTTACTAGTCCAATATGGCCTATAGAGAATGAAAATGCTTACAACTTATTTGTCTTGTTGGGGATTGTTCCATAAGTTGTAGATTTCTTATAGCTCCTCACGCCACTAGTATAGTGGTGAGAACCATTCTAGGAGAATCTAAAGATTGGAGTTGCAATTTTTATACTAGCAAAGGAAATGGTAGATGAGAAGTGGAGGAAACTCTATGGCTCTAATGTAAAGGGCAGTAAGTGCCTATAATTTGATAATTCGAGTATTTATGCATTTTATATCTCTCGTATTTAGTCTTATAATAATTTATTGTGACTAATTTAAGTGCATTATATTAATTGGGCTAAATTTGGATCAATGAGTTTTAATTGCATTATTATTATATTTGGGTTTAATTTGCTATTATTATAATTTTCCTAACAAAGGCCCAATCACTTGCATTTCTATTTTGTAGATTAGATGAACCAACAGAAGGGATTGGACATTCCATATTAGGTTGAGGATGTAGGCTTATTTTATTTCAGAATTAGTGTTGTGTTTCTTTTAAACAAAATTTTCTAGACCATTGGATATACCTAACCCATCTGAGCCCTTACATTCCTCTTAGGTCATATTAGTTAGATAACTATTCTTCTATAAGCATCATTCTAATGGTTTTGCACGATTGCACAAATGTATTCTTTTGAAGCAATATTTTATAATGGCTTTCTAACTTTCCTCTTGTAATCAATCCTAGATTCAAACCTGATAGTGTATTAGAGTCTACATTTTAATGTTATGAATTGGTTTGGTTTCAATCTTAGATGAATTTTTGTTTCTTCTCCTCTATTATCATGTAATCTTCATGATTCTCATTAGGTTATTTGGGTTGCATGATTACTTATTTGCTTGCATTATCAGAGGACCTAGTTTTATTTAATTGGTAGATTAATCAAATAAATTCATTCTGTTGCCATGGTGAGGTATTTGCATGTGTACTCTAGTTGTGGGGAAAAATAGGTTTTCTTCATGTTTTTAGCTTAAGCATAGTTGCATTAGGATTAATGATATAAATTGATTAAAATCCTAGGCGATAGTTTAGGGACATTAAATGTAATAGTCAGTAATTCAGAAACTGAACTTAACCCAATAAATTGGTACGAGAACACCATAAAGCAAGGTAAATTAAGTTTGAATGGGATTAACATGTTAATTAGAACATCTTAAAATATACATTAGAGCCTAAGGTTAGTCTAAAACAGAAGCCAAAACATTCAAACAGAGAGTTACAAAGGCCAGTGGCATTTTTGTAATTTTAGGTAACTTTTAGAAAACTCAAAGGAGAAATCTTTAAATGAGAAAATTAATTTTTTCGGGATTCTTAGAGGCCCTAAAAACTATAGAAACTCCTAAAATGGTTAAAATCCCTCTGGTATGTGATTTTGATTATCAGTTAGCTAAAACTTTAATTGAATAGTTTAGTAAGGTTTTAAATCCAATTTGGGTAAAACCAAAGGCATTTTATAAATTAAAGGACCTAAATTTTATGATGGAAAAGACAATTTTCAAAAAGGAATTGAAATAAATTCAAATAGAGAAAGCAAAGTTTAAGGACATAGTTGAAATTTTGAAAATGTTCTAAAATAGCCCCTCCCTTCTTATAAATCATGAACCACCTTCTTCCACTCAACATAACTGACTTTCTTGTAGCCAAAAATAGAATTAAGACCTATTGGAAGTGGCGCATGAAAGAGGGAGTAAAGGGGAAGGAAACCAAGCTTGAAAAGTGTAAGATTTTGCTTACTTTTCATGTTCTTCCCTTCATTAATGTTCTTCTCTTTCTCCTCTCTCTTCTCATGGTTTTGGAATCTTAAATGGTGGTGTTTTGTGGCTTGTTTAGTAGAGGGAAGGGAGAGTTTGAAAGGAACTAAAGCAATATAAGAAACACCGCTTGGTTAAGAATTAATTAAGGTATGTTTCTCCATGGCCAAGTTGCTCTTCTTGCTTCTTCCATGAATGCACTATTTTGGCCAGCATTAGAGCACCATTTAAGGGGTTTGATTTTGATCTAAACTTGATAGAAATTAGGGTTTTGAAACCTAAGGAATCATATAGAAGCAATAGAAACCAAAAAGAACCTATAGATAACAAGTTATGAAAATTAGGGTTTTGATTGTACCTAAGGATTTATGAAACTTTCTAGTAATGATATAGTTTATGTAAGAGCATGTTTAAATTCTCAAGACACCTAAGAAGCTCACAAGTGGCAAATTCTTTAGGAAAATCAACAAAACTGCCTGGGTTCCTATCTTAAGCATAGTCTTGGCCAAGAAGTGGTTCTTGTACCAAGAGAGAGTTTTTCTTAATTCTAATGATAGCAGTGGTCTAAAAATGAATCATAAACACCAAAGGAACCATTGGTTCGAATTTTAAAAATCATATTTTGAGAGTTGGAAGTTTAGAGTTTCTTTAGGTATAAAGAAGCAACTTGATGTTTAACTCCTTGAAATGAGTCTATGATGACTCTAATGAGTTTAAATGGAGTCATATGACTTATATTAAGTGAGAAATTGGAGCTAAGATTATGAATTATATACGTTACTTCATTATGCCCTTGTATAAAACCATATTCATGCCATAAGCTAGATGTAGCTTATGTAAGCCTTATGTGAGGCTAAATATGGTTCTATTGAGATGTTTGTGTCTTATTTGATATGTCTAGGCCAAGCAAATCAAGCCTCTTCCAAGTGTATATGTGAGGCCGAACCAAGGAGCTAAAGAATCAAGGAAGAAATTGTGTTTCTTGGACCAAGATAGTTCTTCATCCATTCTTATATGCATTTCTTGGTTATTTGATTGTCATTAAATGCTTGTATGTACATTTGAATCATGAGACATGCCATTAGCTATTGGTTTGATGCTTTGGTATCATTATACTTCTTGAATTGTGTTTTGAACGAGAGATTGCTCTTTATGGGTGAAGTTGTGCCAAAAGTCCCTTAGATTGGGTGAGGTAAAGGCAAAAGTCCCTAAGAATGAGTGAGACAAGGCCAAAAGTCTTAGGAATAAGTGAGACTAAGTCAAAAGTCTCAAGAAAATGGATGAGGCTAATCCAAAAGTCCTAAATAATAGGGTGAGGCTAGACTAAAAGTCCCTAGATCTTGATTTTGATCTTGGTAAGTTTATGTGATCTTGAAAACATGTTTATGTTTAGTTCTTGGAAGCATTTGATGCATGCTTGTTGTAACACCATATTTATCTAACCTATTTCATACCATTCCAATCATATTTCCTTGAATCACACAAGTTTCCAAAGGAAATACCATTAAAATATTCAATTATTTCGCATTACGTCGTAGATAAAATTTTCATTTTGTGTCTTTTGGACCATATGAATTCATCCATCTCACTCTCCTATTTAAATGCACAAATGCAACTCAAAACCATCTCAAGATGTGGCCAAAAACTCGAGCTCATGAACTATATACAAAAAAATTACATGCTTAGCCTCGAATTGGTGTGCCAGCTTTCTATCATGAATTTTAGAAAATTATAACTAATTCTAGAAAAATTGAAATCAAGTACACTATACCATTCTAGAAATCTACAGATGTCTTTATGCTAAAAATAATTCCAAATCAAAACAGGGACATCTAGCCACTAGAAATCGAAGGAATAGTACCCAGACTCATTTGGCGCTACTAATACTATCATAGAAATTTAAAAATTCATATCTTTCTGTTCAGACATCCAATTGGGGTGATCTCAATGGCCATAGAAAGCTTATCATATCTAGTATATGCTTGTAAAATTTTATGAGCATTGGACACCATGTGACCCCCAAATGGCATAGGAGAAAAAACTAACCATATGAACAGTAACTATACCAGAACAGCTGAAATTTGGCAACTTTGAAAATTCATAATTAATTCCATAGAGTTCTAAATAATCTAGTCTTTAGCTTCTCAGAAGGCTCTGGATGAAATCTATATGCATGCCAAATTTCATGAAGAAATTCATTCATTTGGTCAGATTGTGCTGTAGGGTTTCAAAATGGCTCTTTTATGCTTCTTAAAAGGTCACAAAAAGGTCAAATTTGCTTCCAAGGCTTTTATGCTCACTTGAGCACATGAGAAAGTACCAAAATGGTCTATTAAACATGTCTCAAAGGTGCATAAATCCAGATTTTACGAACTCACTCTCTCACCCTAAGATATACATAAGAATACATAAGCATATCCTTGGCATCTAATGTCAAAATCATGTAATCTCATTCATATAGCTCTAGTTCTCATACATATACAATATATCCATGCATTTACAAGTATTCATAAGCTCATAAATATTGCATTACACTATATGCCATTCATATGACTACAAAATGGACAATTTACACAATTCTATGCCAATCTCCTTCATTGTTGCTTGATGGCTTTCATTCCTTGGCTTACTTGGTCCACTTAGAAATGTTAGGTAAATGGGGAGGAAGGAATGAGATTTTAGAAATCCCAATAGCTCTTTTCCCTTTCAACCATACATAAAGAATGCAAATCTAAGTCTAAAAATGTGTGCATGGATATCATGAAGTGTATAATCATTCATGGAACCTTTTTTACATTTAAGAAGTCATATAAAACATACATAGGTTTGCCAAAAAGGTGGTTTAGCCTTACCTACTTCTCTTGGAGGATTTTGGACTTGCCTCACCCATTTTTCTAAGGAATTTTTTTACTAAACTTTACTCTTTAGAAACTTTTGGCTCTGTTTCACCTATTTTTGGGGACTTTTGACTCATTCTCACCCTAGCTAAGGGACTTTTGACTCCACCACACTCAAGCAAACAAAAAACATGTTCATAAAGCATCATTTAAGTGCATATCATAACATCTTAGTACCATGGCATATAGATACATGCTAAAACATCTTTCATGGCTTAAAATATACATAGACACATTCAAAAATAAGATAAACATCCATTCATGTATGAAAGAAAGAAGAGAGAGCTACCTTGGTTACCAATACATACTTTTCCCTTTTGAAATGTTTCCTCTCCCTCGACCACACACTCTCAAGGATGTAAGACTTATTTCCTTTGGTCTAGACACATCATATGGAAGCCAATTATACTCTTGAAACAATTTCTAAAGCCACACACTCACTTTAAAAACTAGATTGTTCCTATGGCTCCTTTATGGTTCCATAATGCACCTAATGAAATAACCTTAGAAAAACATAATCTCGGCTCCATTCTCTCCCTTAATTTATGACTCTTGACTCCATTTAAACTCCTTGGAGCCATCACACATTCATTTTAAAGAGTTTAACTAGGTGCTGCTTCTTTAAGTCACAATATGGAACCTATAGCTACACCTCACTATCTATGACTTCTAAAATTTTTCCAAGGCTTCCTCTCATCCTCTCCCATCATATATGATAAAAAACCAAGCTTGGAAGAAATTAAAACACTCCCTTGGTACTCCTTCCATGCTAGGTCAAGGCTATACTTCCAATTGGCGCTAATGGAGTTTGTTTGATTTCTTTGATGGGAGAAGTATGTGGGAGGCTTCCTTGATGTCTTAGGAACTCACACAAACTCTTAGACACCTTAGATCATGGCTAAAAAGTTTCTTACAAACCAAGGTGTAAGTAAAACCCTAGACTAGACATCTTGCAAATCAATGATTTTTTCTTTGATTTCTTTGCATATTCTTGTTTTCCACACTCTAGGATTCATCCTTGGTTTGGTTCAAAATTCAATCCCTCTTAACTGTCCATATAGTGGGTGAAACACACATGCATGAGAACAAGAAGAAGTAAGCCTGGAAAGAAGTGGTTTCTACCTTGATTCAAGCTTTCTTTGGGTGCTCTTTCCCTTGCTTTGGTTCTCCTCTCTGAATTCAAACTCTCCCCCTCTGTTTTGAGCTCAAAACAGAACCAACCTCATCAATAAAACCATAGAAAGAAAGGTGGAAAGGAGGAGAATCAAGTTGCTAAAGGAAGGGGCATGAATTTTCACACTTTTCTTTCCTTTTTCTTGGATTTTTCCTCTTCTTTTTCTCCTCCCATGGTGCACCCTTCTTAGTAGAATTCTCCCCTCATCTTAGACAGAATTTGGGCCGATTAAAATCAGGGAGAAGGTAGGATGCCACTTAAGAAGCATTTCATAAAAGAATTGTTCATTAAAAATGACATCTATGTCCCCATTTCTTGGCTTCTTCGTTTTAGGCTCATTTCAAATCTTTTTTAAGAACTATCCTTTCCATCATAAAATTAGGGTTCTCTAACTTAAAAAATGCCTTTGGAATCACTCAATTTGGGTCTAAGGCTTTCCCAAATGAACCGGACAAAGTTCAGGTCAACTGACGTTCTAAATCGTAAACCGAAGAGGTTTTAACTGTTCTAGGGTCTTCTATAGTTTTTAGAGCCTCTGAGAACCTTAAAAAACTCATTTTTCCTATTTAAAAATTCCTCCTATGAGTTTTTTAAAGAGTGTCCAAAATTATGAAAATGCCATTATGTTCTATTACATTTTCGTTAAGTTTTGTTTGGTTATTTTGACTTCGATTTATTAGACCTTAAATCATTCTATCTGGGGGATTTCCTTTTGTATTTGGTAAATTATATACATTTATGAAAAAATCAAGCATTACGTTTCTCACGTCTTCCCACATTTTCGGAAGACCAAATATTACACTTGTGTTCCTTGACATGATAACATGTCATATATGCCTACTTGATAGGGTGAATGAGCTATTGGGATTCTTTAAATCTAACTTTCCCCTACTCTTTATCTAACTTTGTATAGGTGATGCTTATGGAACCTATAATGGAGGCCAAGGAGTGTAAATTGTATCACTTTGATAATAGAATAGCTTTTTGTATAATTTAATGTCAAAGTATATATGTATATGTTATTTATGAGATGTAAACCTTTGATCATATGTAAAAGTGTATAAATATGATATATGAACCAAAGGTTGACCCAAATGTATAAGAATGTATGACTTTGACATCCTTGAGCCATGGTATGCTTATGTATAAGAACAAGTGGGATGGTGAATTTGAGTTTTATAATGATTTGAACTTATTATGATGCTTCTATATACTGTATTTAAGCTTTTGGACATACTCAAATGGTCATGGTTCATGTAGGAAGCCATTTGGTGCCATTTGGTGCCATCTGATGCCATTTTAATGCCATTTTGGATCATATCCTTACCATAAAATAAAATTAGACCAAGTGGATGAATTTTGACATATATCTATATCTCATCTAGAGCTTTTCATAGAGCTAACAAATAAAATTTTTAGAGCTCTATAGAGTTTATTATGATTTTTCAAAGTTGGCTGAAATTTGCAAAAACTATTAGTGTACTGTTCATTTGGTTAGTCATGTTTTTGGTGGCTTTAAGGGGTCAAACGAAGTCCAATGCTCATGAAAGTTTAAAGATATATATTTGGCATTATAAGCTTTTCATACCCACTATGAGTACTCAATTTGGATTTGTGTAGAAGGAGATATGAATTTTTGAAATTCCAGGTCTGTTGTTTTCTGAAATTTTGACCCAGTTACCATTCCATTTATTTTCATAGGCAATTGGTATTGTTTTGATTTAAAATTTTATAGTAGCTAAATGACATCCTCCACTTTCTAGAAAATCCTAATTTGCATGATTTGGAATTTTTTAAATTTAGTTATGAATTTTCAAAGATTGAATTAGATTATGGAACATATGAAAAATGCAAGTATGATGTTGAATTTATAATGTATGATCCAAACCCGAATTGCATGCCCCAATTTTTGATGTTTCTAGTTGAATAGGTGTTTTAAGGATGGAAGATAAGATTAGTAAGCTTAAATGGTTCATTTGAGTAAAAATGAATTAATTTGGCTTTTGATAACGACACTTTCCACTGCTAAAAGTAATTATTTCATGAAAATAAATGCTTTTAGCCAATTATGCTACAAATTAGATGCTATATGAATATGGTATTACATTTATTGGTATCAAAACCTAGTTTAAGCAACCTAGCTCTATATTTAGGCCTTGAAATGCTTACATTGGGGTGGATTTGGATGGTTTGTGTATATAATGTGTGATTGTCAAGAATGTTTGAATTCTTAATTGTGTTATGACTACTATGTATATATGTTGAGATTATGGTTCTTTTGTGGATTTGATGATTATTTGATGGGGCAAACCTGCAAGGGCAAAGTTTAAAAGTCCCATGTTATTATGGATTGCTTGACACCATAACAAGCTATAATGGGATAATAGAAATGGTGTGTGTTGCTGTAGCAGGGTATGATACTACAACTATGGAATGCCCTAGATAAAGAGAGATGATAATAGAAGTAAGGCCCTCAGAACCACAGTAATTAGTTCTTGACAATTTATCTACACCCCTAAAAGAAAAGAAGTTATTTGGCACTTCTCATTGAGAAGGGAATGAAACCCCCCATTAAAGATAAAGTTACTCTATTATGAATTAGAGCATTGAATGCCATTTTAGGCAAATTGATAGAATGATTGAGGACAACCTGCAGGATGTGATGTAGGCAAAGGACTAAATAAAAAGAGACCTAAAATTTAAAGGAAGTTAGAGAAAAAGGAACGATGCGAATATCTCTGCTAGCGATGGGAAGAAAGGTAAGGTATGTTAGGATAGAAAAATCCTGAGAGGGAATAAGTTCGATCTGATAGGGGACAGCCATCTTAAGTAACATGTTTTAGATGTGGGAAGCTGGGATATATAGCTAAGGTTGATTTTGACCATGTTAGTACCTCCACTTAAATTTTAACCCAAGGCAAAGAGGTTGCTCTCAAAATAGGAAGCTAATGGTGTCTCCTAGTTTGATTAGAGTTGTGAGAGTATGAGATCAGTGAGTCTCCTAGTTTCATCAAAGGTGTGATTAGAGTTGATAATTTTTCCTCTGATTATTGTGATTGATTAGGTATGCCCTGTGATTGTTGTATGAGAAACTAGGTCTGGGTATTGATACTCTGCCTTATGGTTGTTTGCATCTATTCCTACTGGAGGCTGTGTGCGTACTTCCCATGTATATTGACTGTCACTATGTAAATTGATTGTTGTTTTCTACTATTGATTTGTGATGCATGCTTTTATATGTTGTAAAATGATTATTAGCTGGCTAGTAATAAAGTTTTGTTCGAATGTGAGCATATATAAATCATCACCTTACTTGAATATGGGATTATACCTAGTATGAAATGGGTGTTGGAGCAGTGTTATTTTCTTGTCCACCATCTAGGTTGAGAGATGATTGGAGCATAGATGTTCAGGGCCCTAATTATGAATAGAGGTAGGAAAAAGGGGATGGCAAAGATCCCTATAGTAGGGAATTTCCACGAGTTTTCCCTAAAGATGTTAATTCCAGTGACCTACCTTATAAAAGAGAAAGATAGAGTTCCTTGATTATATTATGCCTAGATTTGGACTGGTTCTAAAGCTCCTTATAGGTTGTTTCCCATCGAGTTAGCAGAATTGAAAAGGTGAATTGAGATAACGATTTGTAAAGGAGTTCATACACTCTAGTGTGTTACCTAGGGAAATAGTAACCTAAGATTAAGTATAAATTATAGAGAATTTAGCAAGGTTACCATTAAAGATATGTATCCTCTTTAGAATTGATGGTTTTTGAATTAGTTAAGGGCATCAATATTTTCTAAAATGGATTTTAGATTTGGGCATTATTAGTTAACGATTAGAAATGAGGATGTTTTAAAAATAAACTTCAGAAGTTGTTATGGATGTTATGAGTTCCTAATTATGCCATCTGGCCTAATTAATGCATTGGCTCTTTTGTGGACTATATGGATAGGGTATTCAGACTGTGTTTAAGTAAAATTATATGGTGATCTTTATTGATGATATCCTGATATACTCCAAGGTAGTTGAGGGACATGAGAGATATCTAAGAATAGTCATTAAGGCTTTGAGAAATATGAGATGATACACCAAACTTAGTGAATGTAAGTTTTGCCTAACTAAAGTGAGGTTTTTAGGTCATGTTTTAGATAGGGATTGTGGTTAATCCCTATAACATTGAGATTGTGTTACAATGAAACAAGCCTAAACCATCATTGGGGTTAGAAGTTTCTTAAATTTGGCAGTGTGTGATAAAAAGTTATATAGGACTTTTCTCTGATAGCCTTACCACTGGCAAGGCTAACTAGAAAAGAGATTCCATTATGTGGAATGACAAATGTGAGCGGAGTTTCCAAAAGTTAAAACTCCATGTGACCACTACCCTTATGTTGATTGTGCCTGATGTACCTAACCCTAGTAAACCGTATGGTTTACAGTGATAATTATGGAAAAGGTTAGGATATGTGTTGATAAACAAGGGGTAGAGTGGTAGATTCCTCTAGATATTTGAGGCCATGTAAAACCATAGATTTCTAGCTTTGCCTCATGTTATTTCTAAGTCTCATACATGTATTTCATGAAGGAGCAAGGAAAAATGGCTTTAAATAATGGATTTCCTTGCGTTGCATAGCGTATAAATATTTTCTTCAGAGTCTTGTGGGCCATATGGATTCATGTATCATATTCTCACATTTAATTACATAGATACAACTTAATTCCATCATCAAAATTGGACTAGAGCTCATGCAAGTCAAGGGAATACATAAAATTCATAGTTTTCATTTCGGCTAGAATTTCCCCACTTCTATCACAAACTTTGGAAAATCATAACTAATTCTAGAAAAATGAAAATTAAGCATTCTTTGCCATTCTGGAAAGTAACATATGTCTAATTGATGTTAAAAAAATATTTCCAGGTCATGAGACACCACACGGAAGATGTTTGATATTCAAAAAGTTGTAGAGGTTTGGCTGGCTATTGGTACTGTCACAACTTTTTACTACAAATTTTAAAAATATCCAATTAATTCTAAAAAAAATATAATCCATGCAAATGATACCAATCTGGAAAGCTATAGATGTTAGCTAGAGGGAACAAATAACTCCAAACCAATTCAGGTACGTTTAGGCATTGAAAACTAATCAAACAATACTTGAGGTTAGTCTGAATGCTTGATACTAGGTAGAATATTTAAAAATTCATATCTTCCTCTCTAGACATTCAAATGGAGTGCTTCTAGTTGGCACAAGTCTCTAGGAATGTCTAGTTTCTACCTTGTGGCAATTGGACATCATTTGAGCCTTGAGTGATAGAAATCATTTTCGAACTTGAGTGAACAGTATATTAAACCAAAACCAGAATGTTTTTTAACTTTGAAAATTCGTCAAATATTCCATAGACTTCTAAAAATTCTATTCTTTTGCTTCTCAAAAGGATCTTAACATGCTCAAAATGTGTGCCAAATCTCAGATGAAGAAGAACTCATTTGGATAAAAAGTGGTATAGGGTTCTAAAGTGGTTAAATTTTGCTTCATATAAGGTATCAAGATGTCCAAATGGTCCCCTTTGATATTTGGCACTTCTTGGGCAAGTTTAAAAGCATAAATATGACTTGTATGAACTGCCCAAGTGGTCCCAAATCCCATGCATCTCAATTTGGCCATTCCACTTCCATTTATACATATATTTCCATAATGTTAGTTGGCCATTTCATGTCTAATTTTGCACATTCTCATGCATATGACCTTAGCTCTCATTTATACATAACATATCAACATAATTACACATACTCATATGGTTACATAATAATTTCTGAAGGGATTACATCATATGCCATGTATATGGCTAAAAAGGGAGCAAAACTAAGCATATTCATATACTTTGATGACAATCTTCTTCTTCTAGGCTTGGTGGCCTCCAATACCTTGCTCAATTGTTTCACCTAACATGTTAAGGCATTGGAAAGGAGGGGATGAGATTCAAAAAATCCCAATAGCTCATCTCCCATTCAATCACACATAAAGCATCCAATACAAATCTTAAAAATGCATGCATGGGCATATTAACATGTGCAATCATTTAAAAAGCATTCTTGGCATTTAAAAAAGTCATTCAGAGTATATATAGACTTGTTAAGTAAGTGGATTAGCCTCACCCATTTACTTGTAGATTTTGGACTTGCCTCACCCATTCTTTAAGACATTCTTAGACTCAACTTTACTCTTAGAAGTCAACCTCACTTTTAGGAGACTCTTTACTTTGTCTCAACCAATTCTAAGGGTTCTTAGCTCGTCCTTACCATGGTTAGAGGGTTCTTGGCATCACCACACTCAAGCAAACCAAAACAAGCATCATAAACATTATTTAGAAACATAATGCATCATCATGGCACATGGCATATAAAATCATGCTAGAATATGCTTAAAATATACATACACACATTCAAGACAATGTAAGTATACATCTATGCATGAAAAAAGGTGGAGAGAGTTACCTTACTTGCATTTGCACACTTTTTCCTTAAGCCTTGAATTCTCTCCTTTGACCTCACACACCCAAGGAGGTGGAGATCACTTCTTTTGGCTTAAACACATTGTATGAAAGCTAATTATACTCTTGAATCAAATTTTAAGGCCACACATTTACTAGAAAAGCGAGGTGACTCATAAGGCTCTTTTATGGTTTCATAATACACTTAATGAAGCAACCTTAAGAAAACATCATCTTGGCTCCATTCTATCTATTTATTTATGATTCTTGACTCCATTTAAACCTCTTCGAGTCATCACACAATCAATTCTAGGAGCCTATCTAAGTGTTGCTTTTTTAAGCCATGTTATGGAACATATAAGGCCATCTCACTATCTATGATTTCTAAAATTTTTCTAAGGCTTCCTCTCATATTCTCCCATCATACATGATGCAAAACTAAGCTTAGAAGGAATTAAAATACTCTCTAGGTGCATGAACTCTCCTTGATCGAAGCTATGCTTCCATATGGCACCAATGGAGTTGTTTTAATTTCTTTGATGGGAGAAGCATGTAGGAGGCTCTCTTGGTATCTTAGGAACTTATATATACTCTTAGATAGCTTAAATTACTACTAGGAAGCTTCATCTTAGCCTAGGTGTAACCAAATCCCTAAATTCCATAACTTGCATTATAAAGCTCCCTTTTCAATTCTAGTTGTATATTCTTAATTCTCACACATCATAACCTTTGGTTCCATTAAGAACACATAAAGAAAAACTCTCCTCCTCACTTTCTCTCTCTAGAACTAAGCTTAAATAGCTTAGAAACACAAGATTTTGTGAGCATTTCAAGTAAAATTTTACATTAAAACGGAGCTCTCTTCACGTAGATTATTTTCCACTGATTGATTTTTTGAAAAGAGTTCCTTTTTGGCTTGGGTTAAACCTAAATCTTCAAGTTTGCAGGAAAAGAAAACCACCATTAGAGAGCTCTTAGAGAGAGGAACAACTTTCTTAAGTAGTGCGGGATGAAACGAGGTCGTTTACTTACTTAAACGGAAGCTTAAACTTCTTCTCTCTCTCCCCTCTTATTGTCATGCCATTGCTGCCATTTTTTTGCAAATGGAAGCTTGGAGAAGGTGATGAGGTGTAATCTTACTTAAGAAGCCTTTTTTACAATTTTTCAAAATGACTATTTTGCCCTTACACGCCTGTTTACTTTGTTTAAGCTCATTTTAACTCCTTTTTGTGAACTGTCATTTTCATCATAAAATATAGGTTCCAAATTAAATAAAATGCCTTTGGAATCACTTAAATCAGAGCTAAAACCTTCCCGAATGAATCAGTCAAAGTTCAGATCAACCGACGTTAGAAAATGTCCATCGGAAGGGTTTTAATTGTTCTGAGGCTTCCCATGGTTTTTAGGGCCTCTAAGAACCCCGAAGAACTCAAAATTTTCATTTAAAAAGCCCTCCTATTATAATTTTAAAATTTGCTCAAAATGACAAAAATGCCCTTTGTTTCACCAACCTTTCGTCACAATTCGTTTCTTCATTCTAGCTCCATTCTTCTTTCTAAGCCTGGAATTCTTATTTTTAGGAGTCTAGAATGTTTCCTAAATTTTTTGGGACCTTAACTACATCATTTCACGGGAATTCCTTTTGTATCCGATGAATTTTATTTGTTTACAGAGAAACGTACATTATGTTCCTCACATTTTCTCTCGTTTTTAGAGAACTGGATATTACAAGCCACACGCTAAAAAATATCCCACATATGTTTTACAGTTAGTTGCAATGGTTGTTGCCCTCAAACATGGAGATATTACTCGTATAGTGATAATAAGAATATACAATAACCACAAAAGTCTGAAATAGCTATTTGATCAAAAAGAATTAAATATAAGACAGAAGATATGGATGGAATTCTAGAAGAAATGCCATTTAGGTATGGCCAGTAGGATGGCTAATATTAAGTAGAGCGTCCATATATAAATAGCCTATATGAGGGTCAATGAATAGGAACTCAGAGAAATTTAGGAATATAAATATGACCCATGGTATGCTTTCGAGCAAATTGTATTGAGTGAGACTAAAGTAGAAAATGATTGAAAACCTAAATAGTTAATGCCTAAAGAGAGAGAGAGAGAGGATGGTCTTTTAAACCATATCAAGAATGGAATTCCCTAGGGAAAGATCTCAAAATCTAGAGTGTCTGAAAGTGGTATGGTAATATACCATGATAAAACTTATATATTGAATATGGATAAATTGAAAGGAAAGTTTTAATAGAGGCACATAATGATAAATATATAATGTGCTAAGAAGTCACCAAAGCATGCTAGAATTTGAAAAGATTAGTTGGTGACTAAGAATGAAGACAAATTTAGCCAATATGTGGCTAGATATTTGATGTGACAGAAAGTTGTGATTAATCATCAAGGGTGAGTTAAGTCATTAAAAACTTTTTAGATACCCCTAAGTGGGAAAAGAAATGACATGGATATGGATTCCATTATAAGGTTACCTAAGATATTGTTTCGACACGATATATATATATAGGTAACTGAGAGTGTGTTAACAGGGTTATACATTGTTATTGATTAAGGCTATGTAAGGAATGCTAAATAAATTGCCTTGTTACATATGAAAGAATTAATGTAATCTCATGGGGTATTGAATAATGTTATATTTGATACAGACCTCAAGTAGATATTAGACTAAACTTCAGTACTACCATTGATTATCTCCCCTAGATAAATGGTCTGGTAGAAAAGACCATTTGAACTTTAAGTGATATGTTGATGGGATATGTACTGAGAAATGGATTAAAAACTAAAATGCATTATTATTTATATCTATGTTTATGTGAATGATAATTATCATTCTAGCATTTGAATGAGTTTATAAAGAACTTTCATAGAAGAAAATATGGATCAATTTGTGTTGAGTTGAGCTTGGTGAAAGAAGATTGGTAGGCTCTAAGAAGGATAGACCAAACCATTAGACAGATGAAAGTTGATTAAAGACAAACTCTTTATGGTCTCAAGTGGACACAGGGATATGTAAATAAAAGTATAAAGCCATTAGAGTATGATTTGTGATTGGAAATTATATGTATTCAATCACTCGAATGGGTTAGTCTATCAAAAGGAGAAAGGGCTCAGTCTTGGTTATATGGTCCATTTGAAATACTTAAGAGAGTTAGACTAGTTGGTTACTATATTACCCTGTCCTTTCTCCTGACCTAGCCAAAAATTGTATTATGTTTTGAGTCTCCTATGTTTAATTACTAATGCCCTCACTTGTTATAAAGTATGAGAATTTCAGTGATAGTATAATTTTCTATGGTTGCAATACTAGAGATCGATTAATATCATGATCAAATAGTTGAGAAAATAAGAATGTTTCTTTGATGAAAGGTGACTAAAAAGGGTCATAATAATTTAATTGAGGCATATCCTAAATTTTAAGGACAAAATTTATTTTTAAGGGGGGTAAAATGTAATAGCCGGTAATTTAGAAACTGAACTAAATCTGATAAACTGGTATGGGAAAACCCTAAAGCAAGGCAAATTAAGTTTAAATAGGAATAGGATATTAATTAGAATATCTTAAAATGTATATTAGAGTTTAAGGTTGCCCAAAATCGAAACTAAAACAACTAAACAGAGAGCTATGGAGGCCAGTGGCATTTTTATAATTTTGGGCAACTTTTAGAAAATTCAAAAGAATGATTTTAGATGAGAAAATTGAGTTTCCTGGGGCTCTTAAAGGCCTTAAAAATCATAGGAACCCTGGAATGGTTAAAACCCCTCCAGTATGTGATTTTGGTCATCGATTGGCTAGAACTTTGACCGAATGGTTTAATAAGGTTTTAAATCTAATTTGGGTAAAACCAAAGATATTTTATGAATTAGAAGATCTAAATTTCATGATGAAAAAGATGATTACTCCAAAAAGAATTTAAATGAGTTCAAATAGAGAAAGAAAAGTTTAAAGAGATAGTTGAAATTTTGAAAATGTTATAAAATAGCCCCTCCCTTCTTATAAATCATGACCCACCTTCTTCCACTCACCTTAACTGACTTTTCTCTGGCCAAAAATAGAACCAAGACCTGTTAGAAGTGGTGCACCAAGAGGGAGCAAAGGAGACGAAAACCAAGCTTGAAAAGTATAAGATTTTGCTTATTTTTCATGTTCTTCCCTTCATTAATGTTTTTTTCCTCTTTCTCCTCTCTCTTCTCATGGTTTTGGTGTCTTAAATGATGGTGTTTTATGGCTGGTTTAGTAGAGGGAAGGGAAAGTTTAAAGGAAACCAAAGTAACATAAGAAACACTTGGTTAAGAATCAATTAAGGTATGTTTCTCCATTGTAAATTGCTCTTCTTACTTCCTCCCTGAATGCACTATTTTGGCCATCATAAAAGCACCATGTAGGTGGTTTGATTTTGATCTAAACTTGATAGAAATTGGGATTTTGAACCCTAAGGAATTATATGGAAGTAATAGAACTCAAAAAGAACCTATAGATAACAAGTTATAAAAATTAGAGTTTTAATTACACCTAAAGATTTATGAAACTTTTTAGTAATGATTTAGTTTATTTAAGAGCATGTTTGAGTTCTCAAAACATCTAGGAAGCTTCACAAATGGCAAATTCCCTAGAAAAATCAACAAAACCTTATGCGTTCCTATTTTAAACATAGTTTTGGCCAAGGAGTGGTTCTTGTACCTAAGGGGATTTTTTCTTAATTCCAATGATATAAATAGTTTAGAAATGAATCATAAACACTAAAGGAACCATTGGTTTGAATTTGGAAACCATATTTTAAAAGTTGGAAGTTTAGAGTTCCTTTAGACATAAAGAAGCAACTTGATGTTGCTCCTTGAAATAAGTCTGTGATGACTCTAATGAGTTTAAATGGAGACATGTGACTTAAATTGAATGAAAAATTAAAGCCAAGATAATGGATTATATGAGTTGCTTTATTATGCCCTTGTATAGAACCATATTCCTCCCATAAGCTAGAAGTAGCTTGTGAAAGCCTTATGTGAGACTAGAGATGGTTCCATTGATGTGTTTATATCTTGTTTGATGTGTCTAGGCTAAGCAAACCAAGCCTCCTCCAAGTGTACATGTGAGGCCGAACCAAGGAGCTAGAAAATAAAAGAAGAAATTATGTTTCTTGGATCAAGGTAACTCTTTATCTATTCTTGTATGCATTTCTCTTCAAAGCATTATCCTTATATAGAGACTTCTCCAGAACATGTTCAAAATCAAACTTGTCCTACTAATGGACTATGGTTCACTTTTGATGATGTCGCTTCAGATAAATAGAGAGACAAGTTACATGAGCTTGCGGCATGGATAAATCTCCAAATAACAAAGCAAAGAGCAAATCTTAAGGTAGTACTTACAGATTTATTGTAAGATTAACAGAAACTTTTTAAAAGTAGTTTCAAAGCCTAAAAAGGTATAGGCAAATTCAAGCTACATAGTGTCACAGAGCTAACAAGCTTTTTGGCATGATTTATAAAGAATTTCTAGGTGATTTCCATCTAGTTGATAAGCAGAAAAGACAGAAGTATTTCTAAATGTGTTATTACTCTCTTAACAAGAAAGATCTTGATCTTCACTACCAAAGGATAGTAGAAAGATACTACATGTTGAATGGATTTAATAATATAAATTTCAGACATACTTTTATAGCCTCCTTAGTAAAAGAATTTCAGCCAAAACTTCTGAGGTCAATTCAGTCATTTCGAAAGAGATATGACAGACATCTCTTTAACAGAAATATATAAGCTTACTCTTGCTATTCTGAAAAAGCTATGTGAGCAGCATGAAATGTTTGATTCTATGATGGAAGGCAAAATGACTCTTCAAAAGGCTTGCAAGAAACCATACCTCTAAATTAATTGCAAGGACAAGCATAAATGTTCTTAATCTACTCAGAAAAAGTCTCATTTTCATAAGGCTCATTTCAAGAGTTATAAGAAATTCAAATGAAGACACAGAAGACTTGTGAGATTTTTTCAGAAAATGGGCTACCCAGTATGGGAGAGAAGATAAATCTTACATCTATGGATAAAAAAAAGGACATTTTGTAAAACAATGTCCTAATAAGTCCAAAAAATACATTAAGCTTCTCCAACAACTTCAGGCTAGTATTCCTCTCTAGCAAGACAAAGATATAAAGGAACTCTTTTTAGAATAAGAAAATATTAATGATACTATTGTCTTTACTTTACTAGGTTTAAGAACCTTGGATTCAGAACTCTCTTTAGAGTTAGAGAATTCCAATATCTTAAGAGGCACTGAAGATTCTCTTCAATATAACTGCTTAATTCAACCATGTAACCAGACAGAAAAGATAGAACCACCACTACCATATATTGAGAAGCAAGCACTTAAAAACAAGTACCATAAGTTAATCTCTGTTATTGCTTATATGGACATTGGTGCATCGAAAAGCTTAATCTTGCTTTCTTCCTCTTAAGGCATGGAAAAAGCACTCGGAATACTTCAGTGTAGCAAATGAAAAGATTTTTAAGGTGATTCTTTTTACCAAAAAGAAAATTGATATAAAGTTTTTTCCAAATTGCATTGCGTGGACAAAAGTTCTTGAAAATAGTCTTTTTGATAAGGATATTCTTATAGGAATGGATGTTTATTGCCAAGCTAAATAGTTACAAATCCTTCCTAAAGCAATCCAATTCAAGCAAAAATTTGAGCCTTACACAAACTTTTCAAAGTTGTTTAAGCTTTAACAAGGCCCTCATGGATATGAAGAAATAAAAAATTAACTTATGGAATTTTGTCCCGATAGTCATGATTAATTCAATCATCCTTCTCCACTCTAAAAAAATAAAGAATTTTTTATCTAACTTCCTTTCAAAAGGAATAAGATATTAATCTTACAAAAGCATCACCCCTGAGAATGAATCCAGATGATCTAGTTTTTGTTAGGGAAGAATGTGCATCTTTATTTAAACAAGGTCTTATTGAGTCAACAAAGTCAAACTAGGCATGTCAAGTCTTTCTTAGAACCAAAAAAAAAAAGGAAAGAAGAGGTTGGTCATTGGCTATAAGCTTTTAAATATGTTCATTCAAGATGATATATTTTCTCTTCCAAAAATTAGCTCTCAAATAGCTTTCTTAAGAATGCAAAATTTTTCTCCAAGTTTGATCTTAAAGTAGGTTTTTAGCAATTGGATAATAATCCTTCTGAGAGATATAAAACAACATTATGTATCCCAAATACTCAATATTAATGGTAAGGTAGCACCATCTCTTTTCCATAGAGCAATGACAAAAATATATAAGCCTATCATCCTACACAATACTCTTATTTATATTGATAATATTTTTCTCTTTTCAAAAAATGAAAAAGATAATAAAAGGCTCCTCCAGCAATTTCTAGACATCACTAAACAATATGGGATCATACTCTCAACCCATAAAAGTTAATTGGTCCAAACCCAAATTGATTTCCTTGAAATGAATATATCCCATGGGCACTACTATGAAGGCCTACACATTGCCCAGGAACTTCTCAATTTTCCAGATGAGGACTTTACTCCAAAACAAATCCAATAATTTTCAAAATAGTCAATTTCACTAAAGGCTTTATTCTACGTGCTTCAAATCATTACAGCCAGCTATCTAAACTTCTAGAAAAGAACAATCCCCTACCTTAGGAACATAAACAAATAGCAGCTATAAAGCACTTTAAAAAAATCACACAAAATCATTTGCCTTTAAAGATTCCTAAAAAAGAGAAAAAGATACTCCAGACTGATGCTAGTGATAACTTCTAGGGAATTATCCTCATAGAAGAAGAAAATGGAAAAACAATACTACTATGATCATGCAAATGGACAATTTAAAAACTCTAAAAAGCATTACCATACTATCTATATAGAAATCTAAGCTATCAAAAAGGGAATAAAAAATTTTGGTTTGCACCTTAGCCTTCACAATTTTGTGGTTTAAATGAATAATTCATCTTTTCTTAAGATATTAGAGTTTAAAAAGAAAGTCTTGCCTAACAAAGGATTATTAAGATGGAAGGATCGATTCTCATGCTATAGATTCATGGTTAATACATCAAAGGTCATACAAATCTCATTATAGGTTATCTCTCTTAACCTCTCTTTTACCTAAGATAATAAACCTTGTCACAATAACAAGACCAATTCTCCTTATCTTCATGGCTCACTTCATCCCTAGTTGTACCATTTACCATCCTCTTCCTCTTATAGCTCAAAATCAAAAAGATTTTCCTCCATCTCTCAAAAAATTAACTACTCCATGTGAAGTAAAGAAGCTTGCAAAGTAAAATGTCCTTTCTATTATATTCGTCGTTATCTCAAGGATTCTTCCCTTCTAATTTATCCTTCTTATTTCAATCCAGAAAACCCCATTCCTTATCCTATTCAAGATTCACATTTTTGCCATTAATGACGCACTTTGATACTTATGGACACTTACCCCTCTCTATACTAGAGCCAAAAAGTTCCTTTCACTTCTCATCTACCACTTCCTTTGCTAGTTTGAAAATTATAACTCCAATCTTTGGATTCTCCTAGAATAATTCTTATCACTATACTAATGGCACGAAGAATTACAGAAAATCATCTTTTATCATAGCTTATGGAACAATGACATGGTAGCATTTTTACCTTGTAACTTGCAAGGAAGCTCATTATTTTAGAAAATTGTAAATGCGAATATCAAAGCAAGAATAATACTTAAAATTATAAACAATGTTGATATATTGATATACTATGATAGTTTTTAAAAAGAAAAAAAATCTAAACTCAATTCTTTGTTATTATCCCATTTTTTAATAAAGATATGATTCATAAAAAATATTTCATAAAACCTCATTTATATAATGCTTCATTGTTAAAAAAATTATTTATTATATTTTTTATTCAGAAACCTAATAACAAATAATGTAAAATTAAGTAAATTAAACAGACCATAAATAAATATGTAAGTGAAAATTAAGTTCCACTACAAGTGCATTTGATATACTTACGTATCATTTTATAATTAACATAATTTATCAATTTTTTATAAATTAAGTCAAAAAGTTTTAGGTAAATATTAAGCAACGATATGCTTAAGGGTATATTTGGGAGTTATTTTTAAGGGGGAATGGAGTGGGATGGAATAGATTCAGGACTTAAATTATTGTGTAGAAATTTTATTTAGGGGTGAATGGAATGGCAAGAGATGGCCTCTCAAGTCATCCCTAGCCATCTAAAGCTCATTTTTTTGTCCTCTTAATTTGGGGGTTCAATGATAGAATGATCAAAATTAAATATTCAAATTACAAGATTACCCTTTAACCTTATTTAACTGATGCAACATTATAAAAATCCTAGTATAGATATATTAAAATTATTAGTTCTAGAAAATATTAATTCCAAAAAAAGTGAATAAAATATTTCTTTTTATCTTTTTGTTAGTTTTTAATTATTTTAAGATTAGGTATGTGACTTTCAATAGGATTAAGATTTTATATATTTATCTTTTATTATGAGAAGTTATTTTTCATTAGGATTAGAATTAGGCTTCTATAAATATAAGTCTCTATATTTGTATTAGTTCAGAATCTAGTATTGAATAATAAGAAATATTTTTAAAATATCTGTATCTCCATCTCTCTTCTTCTTCTTCTTCTTCCTTTATTTCTTTTATATCTCCCTCCTTTCTTCTATCTTCTCCCTCTCTTCTTCTTTGTTCTAATATCTCTCCCTACTCTCTTCCCTACGCATATTACATCATTAACCTTATTTAGAATTCAACAGCCACTCTCCATCACAATTATCATCACGGTCTAGTAACACCATCTCATGCGATTAAGTCATACAATCTCACATCCTCTTATATCGTGCATTTGACTAGGTATATTTTCTTTTAAAATTCTTGCGATTTATAAAAAATATACTTTTGTTATTGTTATTCGTTGCTTAGTTTTGTCGCTATTGCAAATTATTATATTGCACCATATATCTTCAATCTTTCTCTCACATGCACATTGTTATATTACACTATATAGCATATGAAATCAATATTATATTACAATCCTTTTACAAAACTTACAAAAGAAAAAAGAGAGAGAAGAACTCTTTAGAAAAGTTCATCATGTTAAAATATTTTATGGCATATTTAATATTTTAAATTATTTTTTATTTTAAGTAGTATGAAAAAATTATTTTTATTAGAATTAGGTAATCATTTTTTATTAGGATTTGTTTTTATTATCATGCCAACAAGATTACAACTACAATTAAGATATCACTATCGTCAAAAGTGCCATCTATTTTTTATGGTAGTTCTACTGCTTATTTGCTTTGCAGTTGCATGGTATGTAACCCAAAAACAATGTAGAAGAAATCAAATTCCTAAATTCATATTTATGGACTACAGAACCAAAAGTATGGGACAAGTAAATTGAGGTAACATATTTATCAATATTTTTGTTAAAATAATTTTTTAAACAATATATTAGTCAATATTTATATGCATCGTTAGTGAAACAAATATTCATCATTTCAATTTAATTAACTTTAATTTTATTCTTTTGATCCAGTAAAACCTAAAGTTATTGTACGGAGGAACAAACCAATGCCATATTATGAGAAAATGCTAACATTGTATGGACAAGATAAGGCAAGTGGTGAGTATTTAGGAACTACGTCAGAGATTAAACAAAGAAGATCTTCATCAAATGGACTTGAATTTGATTCAATAGAAGACATCGACATCTTAATACCTAATAATGAAGCAACTTTGGATGGCTTTGGTGTAAACAATGATGAAGAGGTAGACATTTCTCTGGGAGCAAAATCTCAAGTTGTAACTACATCAAAAAACAAGAAAAAAAAAGTAAATTAACAAATGAAGATATGGGCATGGAGATGTTTGCTAAGTCTTTTAAATAGCATGGTTGAAGCTTTTAGGAAGTGCACTAAAGATTTTTCTAAGAGTCAACAAACCCGTCCTATGTTAGTGAAGTTTGGGCTCTTTTAGAAGGATTGCAGTTAGATAAAAGCATATTAACCAAAGCTTATGTGAATATAGTGCGAGATGTTGATACTCAAAGAACGCTAATTGGTTGTCCCTCAGAGATGTGCAAGGAGATTGTAATGCTTCTAATTTCTTCTAAGAATGATGATAGTGTAACACTATATACTTCAAGCTTATCTTATGCTATTCTCATGCCCATTGCCATGCATTTCATTAAAGAGGTAAGAAAATGGCATTAAAAAAAGTGAATAAATTTGCCTTGCGCTATGCATAAATTTTTCATTCGATGTCCTGTGGATCATGTGAGCTCACGTATCATATTCTTATATTTAATTACATAGATATAACTCAATTCCATCACCAAAAGTAGCCTAGAACTCATGCAAGGGAAGGGAATACACAAATTTCATAGTTGTAGCCTTGGCCAGAATTTTCTCTTTTCCATTACAAACTTTGAAAAATCATAACTAATTCTAAAAAACTTAAAATCATGCATTATTTACTATTTCGGAAAGTTACAAATATCTACTTTATGCTAAAAATATGTACAAGTCATGAAACACCAAGTAGAAGACTTTTGACATTCAAAAAATACCTAAGGTCACAGCTACTTGGGCTACTATCACAGCTTACTGTTATAAATTTTGAAAATTCATAACCAATTTAAAAAAAAATCTAAATTATGCAAATTTAGTTAATCTAAGAATCTACAGATGTTAACTTTAAAGAAAAAATAACTCCAGATCACGCCAAGTTCATTTAGAAACTAAATTATGATGGAATAGTATTAGAGGTCTAGTGGTGTTACTAGTATTGACATGAAATTTCAAAAATTTATAATTCTCTGCTCAAACCTCCAAATGAGATGATCTTAGTAGACACAGAAAGCTTATAACCTTTAATTTATACCTATAAAATTTCACAAGCATTGGGCACCATTTGGCCATTTGATGATATAGAATACAAAACTAACCATATGAACAGTGCACTTAACCAAAACTAGAAAATTTTTTAATTTTGAAAATTTATAATAAATTTTGTAGAGCTCCAATTTTTTTGCACTTTAGTTTCCCAAAAAGCTTCCAATGAACCCTACATGTTTGCAAAATTTCATGAGAAGATTTATCCATTTGGTCAATTTGTGTCATAGGGTTCTAGTTTGATCATTTTCATGGTCTTTACAAGCACCAAAGTATCCAAATTTGTTTCCCAAGCTTGTGTGGCTACTTGAGCACGCGAGATTACACCAAAATGACATTTTAAACTTGTCTCAAAGGTGCAAAAACCTATAATTTGCAAACTCACTCTCTCACCCCATGCTAGACACACATTTTCATAGTACTAATCTTACCACTACATGTCCAAAATGCACATTTCCATACATATAACCTTAAATCTCATTTGTACATGATACATTAGCATAATTATATATGTTCATAACATCATAGTACATATACAACAATAGATTACAATATTTGACATTCATATGGCCTTAAACAAAATCCATGCACTTTGATATCATACTCTCATCTTTCAAGTGGTTGGCTCTCATTTCCTTGTTCTCTTGGTCCACCTAGCATGTTAGAATATTGGAGAGGAAGGAATGAGATTCAAAGAATCTTAATAGCTCATCTCCCATTTCAAACATACATAAAGTATGCAAACCATATCTTATAAATGCATGCATGAGCATATTAAATAACATGAACATTCAAGAAGCAATCTTGGTATGTGAGTAAGTCATACAAGGCATCTATAGGCTTGCTAAGTTAGTAGATTGGTCTCACCCATTCACTTGTGGATTTTGGACTTGCCTCATCCATTTTTTTAAGAGGCTTTTGACTCAACCTTACTCTTGGGAGTTAACCTCACTTTTGGGAGACTCTTTACTCTGTCTCAACTAATTTTAAAGGTTCTTGGCTCATCTTTACTATGGCTAAGGGTTCTTGGTATCTCTACATTCAAGCAAACTAAAGCAAGCATAACAAATATCATTTGAAAATGTAATGCATCATCATGGCACTATGAAATAAGAGCTCATGCTATAATATTTTTCATAGCTTAAAACACACACACACACATTCAAAGACAAGTTAAACATACATTCGTGCATAAGAGAAGGAAAAGTGAACTACTTTGAAAGTAACTACACACTTTTCTCCTTGAATCAATGCTCCCTTCCTCGGCCTTACACACACAAAGCTGTAGGATTGGTTTCTCTTGGCCTAAACACAATTTATGAAAGCCAATTAGGTTCATAGAATTAATTCTAAAGCTACACATCTTCCTTAAACACTAACTTAGTTTATTAACCTTTTTATGGTTTCAAGAATACATCTAATGAAGTAACACCCATCAAATAAATTTTAGGCTCCATTCTTTCCTTTCGTATATGATTCTTGACTCCTTTTAGGTCTCTTGGAGTTCTCACACAATTAAAACAAAGAGCCTAACTACATGTTACTTCTTTAGGTCATATTATGGAACCTAAGACACCAATTTATTCTCTAGGCCTCTTAAATTTTTTCCAAGACTTTTCCTTATTTTCATTCATCATATATGACTCAAAAATGGACTTGAATATAATTTAAAACTCTCCCTATGTATGCTAACCCTTCTAGGCCAAGACTAGGTAGCATTTAGGCATCCATGGACTTTGCTTTATTTTCTTGATGGAGGAAGCACATAGAGAGACTTCTAGGGATCTTAAGAGCTCATTTAAATACTTATTTAGGCATAGAAATTAAGGTATTAAGTCAGATTTTGTAAAGAACACTTGAAACCCTAGATTTGCCATCTTGAATTTTCATGGTTCTTTTGTTGTTTTCTTTGCATATTCTTATTTTTCTCCCTCAAATTCTTAAAATTCACCATTGGTTTAGTTGAAAACTCAACTTCCTAGGACTAGCCATATGGAGGTCAAAATGCTCACAAGAGAAAGGAGGAGGAAGATCAAGTGAAGGAATAGCAAAATACATTGATTTCCTTGGTTCTTCTTACTTATTCTTCACCTTCCTTGGCCTCCTCACCTCAATTTCAAAATTTCCCCTTTGTTCTTCCCTCAAAATAGATCCAAAATCTTCAATAAAATCATAGAAAAGAAAAAGAAATGGAGGAGAAGAGGTTTGCTGTAACGACCTTAACTCCTAATCATCATAATTAAGGTTAAGTGCGTGATTAATAACCATAAAATTTAAATTAGGGTTGAAAGTCATTACAACTAATTATATTCGAAAGATGCTGGGAAATTTGAACCTTAATGTTGTTAGGGTCATTAATTAGACAACCATAATTATTCAAATGTGCAATTGAATTTAATCATGAATAAGGAGCCTTTGATTCTTCCATCCATCAATTCCAACTCATAAAAACCTCTTACAAGTATTTCTAAATCATTCCTTAGTATTAACATAAAAGAAACTAAGGTTTTTAGGTGAATATGAGAAATTGAGCACCCTTACCGCGACTAATTACTCTCAGGTTTAACTCCTTACACCTCCACAAATTTCATGCATTTTGTCGCGGCCAAATACCCCTTTCGTTGGGGCCAAATGCCCTCTGGAACACCCCCAAACTTGCTTCTCAGACTTAGCCATGGCTAACCTCACTATTCGCCGTGACCAATTTATCTCTGTTTTCTTCCTTGGCAGGTTCGCCACATTTGGTCGAGGCTAATTAAATGTTGGCCGCGGCCAATTCCCTATTATTCCTATAACTCCCAAGATTTCATCTCATGCTCTCCAATTTCTCCTCTAGCAACACTCTAGGCTACTTTAACTTAGTTTGTGAAGATTCAGTATCTTTCTTTTACCTAATCTACCTAACACATCTATCATTACCCATTCAAAACCCAAATATGGATCCTTAACCCTCTAGCCACCATAAACCAATGAGTTTATAGATCAATGATAGCAAATGTATTCTGGTCATAAGGTGCATAGGGTCAATACTTAATGTTCATACAAGATCAAATCACTTATCCATTGTTTGCCAATTACAATCATAATGTTCAATCCCGTGATAATTAAATTACATATACAGTCCCTATACTTGGCAACTCATAATGCAATGCAGCAATGATACAAAACTAGCAATCTAGTTACAATATAATTTGACAAGGCTCCCAAACCTATGTGCTACCAAGTCATTTAATAAGCTTCCATTAATTTTTTCCTTGCACTAAAAGGTCCAGTCCCTGAAAATGTTAGCCTACAACAGGGTAAGATATACAATCTCAGTAACAAAAGGCAATTTCCATATATATGTACAAGTCAATCAATCCAATACAATTTCATGTCATCAATACCATAATCATCAATTCAATTCCCAAATGAACTAGTTGAACTACCAATAACTATTGTTCCATACCAGTAATCATACACAATATGTTAATGGCCAATAACACTGGGAGAGGTCCGTCCACAGCACATACTCCATAATGAGCACAACCAGGGCTCAGTGCATCTGAGGTCTGATCACAACCCGGTGCTCGATCGAAGCACATGCAGGGGTGGCAGCCGCACCATAACTCCACCATGGACTCACAAGGGCCAATTACAATAACAATCAATTAGTCAACTAGTCATTTAGCATTTCAAAATCAAGCATGTGTAACAAATAGTAGATTAACATAAGCATATACATGGAATTAGGAAAATAACCCCAGTTACCTCAATGAAGCCAATTACTCTGCCTCTAGCTACCATCATGATTCAAAACACACCGGGCCTAACATAAGATAATCATCATCATTTAACTACCATTAATTAGGAATTTTCCTATCCACAGATTAATCTTAACAAGAGTTTATTAAGAGCTTCTTACCTAAGCTTCCTAATGATCTATTACACTAATTTAGGGTCTATACATCAAAGCTCATCATGATTCGCTCCCCACAACTCCATTTTCGCACATGCACAAACCATGCACCAAAAGTTAGTCCAAATGATGGGAATTTAGTACATACGTCTCATAAAAGGAGAGAAATCACTTACCTATACATCTAAGAGTTTAAATGGACTAGGTTGAGTCTCAACTACCAAGAACACATTATGGAACATTCCCAAATTCAGATTTTAGTCATCAAGCCCAAAATTTTCATTGTTTTACCTTCATCTCCATGTAATTTTACATAATAGCAGAACCCATTATGAAAATCAATCCTTGAGGACACTTTCCAGCATAACAATACACAAAATGAAATGGAAATGCTTACCCAATCACCCCTCCAACTTCTAGCTCTGAAAATCTTATAAGGAAACACCCAAATACCAAATTTCAAATTTGAGAAGGAGATGAAAATGCTCAAAACCAGAAACTAATCAGACTTAAATAAAGAGGAGAATAAGAGGGACATGTTTTATATAGATTACCTTAGTCAAATCTTCCTCTAGAAGTGAGAAATGGTGGAGGAATGTAGAAAAACCCTAGCCTCCCTCTCAACCTCCGAATTTTACTTTGCCTCTTGTGTGTTTTCTGCAGAATGGAGAAGAGGCTAAGTGTATTTAGGGTTTAGTTGTGTTTAAGTTGGGTCTCAAATGGGTTGTGGGTTGACCCGAAGGCCCAAATCCTCATGGGTTTTGATTTTTATACTTGTTGGGCCTTATTTCATGAGTTGGGCTGTAGAAATTTGATTGGGTTAGGCCAAGTTCCAAGAGTCAATCCAACTTGGGTTTGCATAATGTGTGTTGGGCCAATTATAAGAGCTCATGTAAATTAGGCCTTGTGCCTCTATTTCACTAAATCAGATTGGGCTATTGCTAAGTGATCTCTCTTGGCCCAAGTCTTATGGTAAGGAGTTAGGCTTACACCTAAGATTATTAGGCCTCTATAAATCTTTATTCATGGCTTACTCAAATTAATTTATGGGCCCAAATTAAGCTTTAATCTAATAAAAATCTTAAACCCATATTAATAACTTATTTCTTTATAAATTTTCATTCATATGGCTTACCCAATTATTTCATAATAATTATTCTTAATTAGTCTAAATACATTATTAACACCTTAGTTAATTTTTGGGGTGTTACATTTACTAAAGAAAAAGTATGAAAAACAACCAAAATTCTATACCTTTTGCCTTTGATTTCTCCTTCTCTTCTTCTTCCTCTTATGTGCCTCTCTCCTTAGGGTTTTTCTCTGGTTTAGGGCAAAAACATAAGTGGCTAAGTGACTGGAGAAGTGGGAAGCCATCTATTTATAGGTGGGAAGAATAAAAACTTTTTAAAAATTTTCATTTTACCCTTCGTTCTTGATATTTTGATTTCTAATTCGTTTTAACTCATTTTTTATAACTGTCTTTTCCATTATAAAATGTAAGTTCCCAATTTAGTAAAATACCTTTTGAATCACTCAAATCAGAGTCAAAACCTTCCCAAATGAATCAATCTAAGTTCAAATACACCGACGTTGGAAAACGTCTACCGGAGGGGTTTTAACTGTCTTGGGGCTTCCCATGATTTTCAGGACCTCTAAGAACCCCGGAAAACTCAAAACTTTCATTTATAAAGCCCTCCTGAGTGAATTCCAAAATTTGTTCAAAATTATGAAAATGCCATTACGTTTTGTAAGTTTTTCGTTAAATTTTATTTCTTCATTCTAATTCTATTTTTCTTTCCGTCTGAGCCTGAGATTCTCATTTTTAGAAGTCTAGAATGCTATTTAAATTTTTCGACACCTTAACTAATTTACTTTGGGGGACTTGCTTTGAAAACGTATCTATTTCTATCATTTAAAGAAAATCAGACATTACAAATAGTGCACCTTAGTTTATGGATATATGGATCAAAACTATGTTGTTTTGATGATTTTTAGTTGACCTTGTTTTGAACATTAATTTCAAATTATTATTATTTTTAATGTTTAATAAATATTCTACTTAATTCTTGACCAATAACAAAAATTTTAAATAATATTTAATTATCTTATAATTTTTAATTTAAAAACTAATTAATCTTGTACAAACATTAAAATAATATAAATAAATTTCATACACTATAAATTTTATTACATCATTATTATTAGTAAAATATATTTTTACTTTGTTATTGTGTAATATAAAAAAAATCTTACAAATTTATTCATACTTTTTGTCTAAAGCAATTTATAAGAGTAACATTAAAAAAATAATTTTTATTTATTATATTTTATTTATTTTATAATAATTCTCACACACTAATCAAATAAATCCATTTTATCTCTTAATAAAATTCTCAAATAATAATATATTTTATTAAATTCCATTCCATTTTATTCTATTTTATTGATGTCAATTCCATTCCATTCATTCTTAATCTCCCACGTATATATCCCAAACGTCATATTGAAATGCTATATGGAATACCCTTTCCAGTGACCCCAGCCCCAGAAAATGGCTTCATCAACTCATAGGGCACCATCCCCACTCCATTCCTATTCCTCAGATCACTATTCCCATTCCTGGAGTCAATAATCCCTTCAATCTCCTTTAGCCTCCCATGAAACCGCTCAAAAGCAGCCTTCATACTCGCATCTTGACCCCACGAAGCCTCCATGAACTCCCCAATATACTCCTCATCAGGCGAATGATCCGATAATAAGTTCAAAACTACCATAACCAGAGTTGCCTGAATCTGCGATGGAAAACACTCAAGAAGTGTATCCTCAGGTCTGTTCACAAATTTCTCCCAATCTTCCTTTGTAGGGTCCTCTGTGGGCATATTGGTCCTAGCAATTGAGGGTCTATTTGGGAAGTACCCTCCGTAGGCGTATTGAGCAAAGTTAACGGCTGCATGATGAGCCGAGGCAACCCAAGCTATGGTAGTGATGATCTCGATTAGGTCTTTTGGGGTTTTGAGAATTGGCCACCATGGCTCGTCTTTTTTGTCTCCGTGACCTACCGTTCGGATTTCAGTCCACCATGATTGGAGCTCGTTATCAAATTGTATGAGAGTAGGGTTTGGGTAGTAGTGGGTGACGTATTCTGTGACCCACGATTTTAGGGCATCCCAAATGAGCAGACCATCGTTGGCGAAAGGGTAGTCTTCAATTGCTAGCTTTAGACCATGTGGTGCAGTAGGATCTTCCACTGCCATTCCCCTGTCAGTACACCAAAAGAGAAAGTGATTGCTTAATTATGAATCCATAGAGAGAAGTCGGTCAACATATATTATTCAAATCCTAAATTTTAAACTTCTTAGTGATATTTTTTATTTTGGAAAAGTGTGAAAACCCCACTAGTGACTCTGGCAAATAGTTTGTTTATTTTTTTTAAATAAAAGAATAGACCTCTCAACTTTTAGAGAAAAAAGATATATTTTTTAGAAAGTAAAAGTTGAGGGCTTTTTTTTTTTTAAATTTTAAAAGTTTATAGAAATATGTGCAAATGGCTCAAAATTTGAAATTTTTTTTTTGTATTTTATTTCTTTTTTTTTAATATGACAAGCATTATGTCATATATTCTTTGCATTTTACACTGGATTTTCCCAAAACCTTAATTAGATAAAAAGGAATTAAATTATGATATTTAAATGATTCATGGACAATTCAAAGGGCGCTGGGCTAATAAGAGAAGATAGTATTTGTCCTTAGTAATTTGGGCTCAATTTTTGAAAGTAAAATCCTAAATATACTAGCATATGTAGAAAAATGCATCCTTAACATCGTTGAGAAAGAGATATAACCCAAACAAAACCTGACCTGTAGTTAAAAGAGATATGAATAACGGGGTCTATATACCATGAATGGCACTTGCGAAATAAGTAATATATTGATTCTTTATATACTAGGAAGAAACAAATCATGTACGACCTCTGTACCTGTGAATAAGATCACTAGGGAGTGCCTGCAAATCAAACCGCCAAAACTGGTCATAAGCCACAGAGCTAAGCTCCATGGAATATTTTTTGGTAGAGAAAGAGATCTCAATGACTCCACTTGCACTGATAAGTACTTCACGAGCAAGGGAATTGATTTCCATTGTGTATCTTAGATGAGGATGTAGTAATCTGTAGATTGGATGCATGGCACTCAGTTGTCTGTGTGTTGCAATTACAAAAGGTTCTACAGCACAGTGAGTTCTCAGCCTAAAAAAGACACAAATTATATGTACCATGTTAGTCCCCGTGAAGATTCCAATCTAATGGTATGGTCAACTATTTTATATTTTATAAAGATATGAGCATCATATCCGTCAATTAATATCAGCGTATTGTATTGTGTAAGAGAATTGTATGATGATAGTACATACCAGTGGCTTACAAGTTCATGATGAGCAGAATCGTGAGCAAGAACGTGAGCTTTGGCCAGCCTCCAAAGCCAAAGAGTGGTTGAATGACAAGTAGGTGTGAAGACTTGCTTCCACTGTGGCTTCCCATCCAGAGGTGGTCTAGTCAGCTCAATAGCTAGTGGCTTAAGTGTACCCTGTGTGGTGAGAAAGAAAAGAGTCCTTGATCCATACAGTGTTGTGCCCTTAATCTCTCTCACTTTGACCACATATGGGAGCAATAAATCATGGTAGTCTAAGATGAACAACTTCTTCTCTGCAATGGCCTGCATGTTTTTACTAGTTAAATAATTTTTTTGAGTTTATTAGTTAAATAATTTAAGATATCATGTTCTGGGTTTAGTCAAGCCACTAATGCCTTAGATCTTGTATGGCTTAGCACCTCTTCAACTGTGTTGTAGCCATTAATATGCTGCTCAATCATTTCTCTAGTGATTGCTGATTCTGGAGAACCGTAGATTTCTGGGTCTAGTTTACTTCTCAATGGCCATTCCTACAAGATGAATTAATAGACCCCCAAAAAAAAAATACAAACTAGAAAAGTTATTTAGCATATATAGTAAAATACTGTAAAAGGAATAATAAGCCAAATATTTCCAGCAACTATATTATATGCCTTGATCAATTTTATGCTATATGGATTGACACCAGCCAGAGTCTCCCTGGCAAATGCCTCATCTGAAAGCCAAAAGAACCTATCCCCTGCATTTCCAAAACTCACAAATCACAATCATATCAGAATTTGTGTTCAACGCCTTCCTTTCATATAAACACTAAAGGAATTAGCAATTGAAGATACGTGCTGTTGAAATGAAAAAGCACTTAAAAGCTTTATATATATATATATATATATATATATATATATATATATATATATATATATAAGCTCTTAAATGTGTGTGCGCGCGTGAGATATATATCAAATTCTTTTTTTTTTCTTCCTTTTCTTAACAACTCATGAACATGTATGATTGAATTTTTTAAAAAATAATTTTTTTAATGAGTAATGTTTTTATTAGAGAATCTAATAATAAGCACTTAATTAGTTTCTTTTGAGTATTGTCCTTAATTTAAGGCATCAATATGTACTTACTTTTAATAGTTTCAGGCGCGTCAAAGCGCAGGACTTGCTGACTATCAGAAGCAGCCTTGATGAGGCTTGGAATGATTCTCTGGAGCAATCCCTTGTCCTTAAGCTGTGGTATAGTGAAGCCATCTTTGAAGAGCATGTCTATGTCTTCGAAGCTTGAGAATACCAGACTTTGATTGGCCACCAATGAGTTTAAGGATTGTATGATTGCACTCAACCCTGAGGAAGATGTCGTTGCTATGAATTGTGTCTGCTTTATCTCTGCAAATGCTTCGTCCCTAGGAACATACACACTTGCACTCTTCTTCTCTGATAATGGATCTAAATAGCCAACAAATTAAGTTTCAGATCACGAAGGTTGTTGTGGAGACTTGTATTTGAGATTGGCAGATGTATAGAAAGAGTCAAGATTTTTGGCTTTCTGCCATAGGTCTTTTTAAATATGAAACAAATATCACTAGAGCCACTTGGATATAATTAGGCTTTAATATGTAATTATGTATCATATGCTTGTTTTTCATTTATAAGAGGTAAAATTAGTCATTCCAGCCTAACCCAATAATGCCTACTTTGGGTTGAGTTCTTTTGCAAAAAGATATAAAATCTTACTCTGGTCTGTCTAAAAAAGACTGAAAATTAGGTGGGTGGGTCTGTCAAAGGAAAAATCATTAAAATGATTTATAAATATTTTTAAATGATATTTAATTTTTCATTTCAGATACGGTAATTAAAATCAAAATTTTAAAATTCATCACTAGATCAATTCTTAGTATAATACAATTGAGCATATATAAATTGCATATACAAAAAATCCATAAAAATATACATAAATTAGCGAAGGATAAATTAATTACATAATCTTTCTTCTATTATGAAAATCCATATAATTCTTCCCTAAAACTAGAAAAATGCCCTATAATTAAACCTATTTTAACTAAAATACTCTCAAGTTTATAAAATAGCTCCTTTTGAACTAAGATGTTTGAATATTCAACTACTTTTATTTTTTATATAATTATTTGATCTTCCTTCAAATGTCGTGGACGTAATTGAAAATCGTAATTATCAAAATAAATAATTAACATGATGATTTTCAATTTGTCAGGTGATCTTCATAATGTTAAACAAATTGACATGTAGATCTTTCATGAAGTGAAAGATTCTATTCATGGGCTTCTTGTTTTGCATTAAAAAGAAATAAATATCATTTAAATATGATCCGTTGATACCTGCATCAGAGTGCTTTCGACCAGTACGACACCGTCTAGGGTAAGGATGTTGTTTGCCACCAAGAACAGGCCTTTTGAGATGAATACTAGTGTCTGGATCACCAAGATCATTATAGACATCATAGTCATATAGTCTCTCAAACCTCTTGCGCTCTCCTTCCCCATTTCCCCTCAGAACCATAAGCTCCTCTTGTCTCAGCCTTCTCAATCCACTTGGTGTTTCTGACGGCAAGTATGACTGCTCCATATATATATATATATGCATTGATATATAACACATATGTTATTTAAAATTTAAAAAAGATAAATAAAAATCATGTATGCCTTGAGCTTAGAATTTCTTCTATTTTTTTTAAGACACTCTGAAAAGTTTCTCAACCTGGATGAATAATAAAATTGGATGAGCAAAATGATAGCCCTTTTTTCTTTTTTAAGAAGGGCTTTCTACATCCCATTGATCTGGGCAAGATTAGAATTAAAAAAATAATAAAAAAAAACTATCGTTTAAGTAAGATCAGATGTCGATCCTTTAAAGCCTAACAAATTATTTTTATAAAATAAAATAAAATAAAATAATTAGTATTTTATGTACATATTTTTAAGACTAGTTAACATAGGAACAAGGAGTAGGATCCTCCCTAATTACCGCAAAGGTGCGATAGGTGAGAGAGAGAAAGGGAGTGGGTCCCACTCCTTTTTCTTAGTCACTGCACCCGACGATATCTGCACAGAATTTGAATGCAGGATCAGTTTCAAAAGGAAGGGGTCTCAGAAAGTGACAGTTCCTAAAAGTTGTTGAAGTTTCGCCTTCCAGGGTTTTAATACATATGGGTTCTACGGAATAAATTATATAAATCGCGTGACGCATAAGTATACGTAAGAATTACTCTCTTAAAAGATTCATTTTTAAGAAATTATAAATTTTTTGTCAATTAAAGGAAAGAGAGTCTCCAAATTTATAAAAAAATTAAAAAAAAAAATTTAGAGAATCATGTCACCTTCAAACGAGTTAATTTGGATTAACGTAAGAATTACTCTCTTAAAAGATTCATTTTTAAGAAATTGTAAATTTTCTGTCAATTAGAGGAAAGAGAGTCTCCAAATTTATAAAAAAATTTACGAAAAAAAAATTTAGAGAATCATGTCACCTTCAAACGAGTTAATTTGGATTAAAAACATGACAGCCCAATTTTTAGAATAAAAGTCTTTTAGGGGTCTTAAATTGGCCCAAACACTTAAAAAAAAAATCCTATTGGTCTAAGATTAAATTGAGCAAAAGTAGATTTAAAAAAAAGAAATAATAATGTTTAAGTAGGATGAAGCCAATCCCTTAAGGTATTGGCGGCCATAAAAGATTTAATTTGGGCTAAAATTTTCACAATTTTGATACACAGAATGACTTGTCTCCCCTGCCCATAAAAAGTATTGGGACCTAATTCTAATTTACAACTCTACAAAATAATTAAAAATATTTATTTTACAAATTCATAAAATGTTTTTGTAGGTGCTCTTTCGATTTATTCTAATTTTCCATAATAGTTAATGAGTAAAGGCTATTTTGCTAGTGTAGAAAAAACTTTCATTTTTCACATTCAAACCATTTTTCATGAATCATAGGAAAAAAATTGCTACGTATCTTCTTTTAATATTTTGAAGGGACTAATGTTCTATTTTAGTTCCTCACAAATAAGAAATTTTTAATTTGATCTTTATTAGAATTATATTTTTAATTTAATTTTTCATAGATAAAATATTTTTCAATTTGATTCCCTCGTGTAATTACTTTCTCAATTTGGTTCCTCACATATAGATATTCCTCAATTTAATCGATCATAAATAAAATCATTATTAATTTCATCATTATGTTTATTTACTATTACTGAATCTAAAAATCAATTCGCAATTATATAATATAATGGTGATTAAGTGATAATTTATCAAAAATATTATATATATCATTACATTTATTAATTTCATATATAATAAATTGACATAAAGATATTATTGATAATTATTTTATTTGTGAGGAATTAAATCAAAAAATACTTATATATGTAAAAGATTAAATAAAAAATAACAATTCTATAAGAGATTAAATTAAAAAAATACTCCATTTGTAAATTACTAAATTGAGAAAATAATTTTATAAAGAATTAAATTTAAAAATATTTTATTTGTAAGAGACCAAAATGGAATTTTAGTTATTTTGAAAGTAAGGAAGCAATTTTTCAACTTTATCAAGGTGGCAGGTTTACCTCTTTGTTATGTGAGTATTAATTTTAGTTTACTAACTATTTAAAACTTTAATTGTAAAAAATTTGAACCTCATACATATATGTGTGTATATGCGTGTGAAAAAAATAATATTCTTCTATCATTTTTTTTAAATTAGCTTAATTTAAGACATTTAAAACATGTACATAAATTTTAATTTGTTTTATATTTAAAAAAATTTTAAATATTTAAAAATTAAAATTTCACATACCAATCATCACCTATTAACCTAACAAATACTTATTATTTGCAAGAGGTGCTAATTACCTTGTCAGTGAAGAAGACTCTCTTGAGAGAGCTATCTTGTTTGGGGTGAATCCATGAATTGCAGGTGAAGTTAAGAGGGCCATGATCTGCAGGGTAGCCATGAATGGCTATATTCTTCAGAAACATCTCATTGTGGTGCTCATTCTCCACAAGAACAGCTCCTACTTCCCCAAAATCTCCAGGTATCTCAAATGAGGCCTCATACTGCACCTCATTCTCTTTTTTCTCTTTCTTTTGTGCATACCCTCTTATTGTCTTCTCTGACTTCGTCTCTTCAATCATCCAAAACAAGAAATTCAAAACCAAAATATATAAATAAATAAGAATTTTATTATTAAGAATTTACCAAAGAGACACTTGAGACTCAAGTTTCTGAAGATTTTTATTTTAAACTTTTGGTCTGTACTATTTGATCTACTGAAAAAAATATTTTGAAGTATTAAAACTTTTTGGTGAAGAAAATAAAAGGTTAAGGCATCTTTCTTGTAAAATATCAATATAAAATTAATATCTTCAGACAAAATAGCCTTGCTTAATACAAACAGTTGACAATATTATCCCAAATATAACTCTAGAAACTGTTTATAGAAAAATTTCGCTAAACACTATAATATTTTTTACAAGGCTTCAGAGAAAAGTAAATTTAAAAAAAAAAAAGAAATTCGTACACCTCTGTCAAATAAACTAATAATAATCTATTGAATGAAATAACAATAATCACATTTTTTAGTGGTAAAAAATATAATATAAAAATAGTTTCTGAATTTATTGGATGCACCACGAATACCATTTTATCAAATCCGCTCGCGTAACTTAGAAGATAATAGTTTACCAGATCGTTCCAATAGGAAGTAAAGAATGGGCAAGGGGAATTGAGCTCCAAATTCTAAAAGAGTGACATGTGAACAGAGTATAATCAAAGTGTTAACTAGCAAAATATCTGATAATACACTAAAATAGAGATAGTCTTTACGATAAAATAGACTCAGTTAAAATATCTTGAATTGTCTTGGGAAAAATAGAAGCAGAGTATGAAATGGTAAAAAGAGAAACTATCTCTCTTTAATAAACTTACTAGCATCAAGCTCTAGGCTAACAAGCTCCAAAAGAAGAGATTTCCCAGCCAAGTCTGTGATGCCATCAAGGCCTCCTGTTACAACACTGGAGAGAAGCCCACCAACTGTTTGTTGAATGGTCACAATGGCTTTCACTTTCTGAGATTCAGAATCGTGAGTAGTGTTAGCACTTGCCATCATCGCACACACAAACCTTAAGCCAACCCTGTTCTGCTTCTGCTTCTGCTTTTGCTTCCTTATTAATGGCTTCCACTCACTCAACAATAACCCACTTTTGCCATGCCAATGTGTCTGATCATATGAACACAAAGGGAGAGAGGCTTTCAATGGTTGCTTCAACATGATTATGTGCTTGGGTTGTCTAATATTTCTGCTTTCTTGATTTACCCCAAAAGCCTTTTTATTTTGCTTTTATAATGCCTTTGTACAAGTCTCACCCACTTGCAAATCAAGCTAGCTGCATGTACGGAACGATGGGGGAGGATGTTAACTTTATGGACACAGTACAAACTCAATTATTAATTTTATTAAATAGTTTTATAAATTCAAAAAAGTTCTTTTTTTTTAGTTTGACATTATTTAACGAAAAAAATAGGATTAGATGAGTTGGTAAAATAAAATAGTAATCAAGAATTATTGTGACAATGAAATTATTAATTTACCAAGCATGTAAAAGAATGTACCTTTAAAATTATTGATTGAAGTATCTAAATTCAGACATGTAAAGTTTAATTTGTTTATAATTCAACTAATTTATATATTTGATTTAGTTAAAGAAAATAACCTAAAATAAGATTAGAAAATTCACAGAAAATATTTTAGTATAAATCAAAATAATAGTCTAATAAATTAATTTATTTATACATCTAATTATATTATTAGCGCTCAAAATATGGAAAAAAAGGATTAATCTAATAAAATAAGAATATGTAACTTGAAGTACATAGAGTTTTAAGTACTTTCCTCTCTCATCGCCGTGTGGAAATTGAAAAAGAATACTGAGCATGGATTTTCCATTGTGGGAAACCACGCTGTGGGACTGTTGTACTACGAAGATACCAAACTTTGCTTTTTTTTTTTTTTCAAACTTCATTTTTTTAAAACTTTCTACAAAGAGGACACGGCAAATTGATTGCAAAATAAAAAATGCAACGTCATACAAAACTGTCTCCATTGCTGGCCCAGCATTTGCGAATGCTTTCTCTTTGGTGGGCACACGGGGACGGTGAGAGGACAAAAGGACTTAACATCACGATGTGGAAATTGAAAAAGAGCTATAATAATGCAGTGATCCCTGATGGAATTTGGGAGGTGATCAGGCTTTTTTGAAGGCGTGTTATGACGTAGTGTTTTTGGGGAACCCAAATTGCTGGAAAATTTGAAGGATTTCAACTTATCAACGTAAGGGGAACCACATGTTTGAGATAACTGGAAAACACGAAGCCCTCATTTCATTGGTTGTGATACAAATGTTTTTTCTTTTTTTTTTTTTACATAGTTTTTAGAATATTTATTATGTTTTTATAATTATTATTTTATTTATTAAATTATTTTTTTAATTATCAAATTATTTTTTATCTTACTTATTTTTATTATTTATATTTTATATTCTCTTTATTTTTATATCTTTCAATCAAAAGATTGAGAGGAGATTGGTGAAGTAAGTTCCTACCTAATTCATCTAGTCGAATCTCAATTGGTGATACTGATAAGGCACGATAATCCTCAATAGGACTGTTTATGGGATAGGGCCAAGTTGAATATTTAGTAGGCCCGATATTCGATCCAATTAAGACATTAGAATTATTTTTTAAGCATGTGGCTCAACCCAACCCGATTTTATGTTGGGTTAGGACAGGTTAGAACTGCCTTGGCCTTTTTTTTTTTTTCTTTATGAAATGATACTTGTAATATAAAAATTTTTTTTGCAAACTCGTAAACATATATTTCAAAATAATGAGTTTTTAAAATTCTCATATTTTTATCAGTAATAAAAAAATAGTTTGGTATTATTAAGAAAAATATAAGTTATACTAACATAATTAGCCATAGGTAAATATGTATATTTTTATTATTCAACAAAAAAATATTAGTAAGTATAAACATCAATGATAAAAATAATTAAGAAGTAAAGAGGATTTGAGTAAGTAATAAAAGTTACAGCATGTAGAGAAAATTAGATGAAATAAAAATAATATATATATATATATATATATATATATATATATATATATAAGATGATAAGATATTGATAACTAAAAGAAAAAGTAACTATTAGGGCAGATTGGGCACAACATGTTTTCGTGCGTAGCTTGGCCTGACTTAATATAATTTTATTTAAAATTTTATCCATTTATATTTTTTAATCCGGCCTAACCCGACCCAAATACGCTTGGTTAAGGTGGGCCGCTAATGCCTAATGAGTTAATGAACATCTCTATTGTGAGGAAATAAAACAATGATGTGAAATAACAAAGGGAAAAGATAAAAAATAAATATGGAAATTTAATTTTTTTAATTTTTTAATAATTTAACTCAATTTTTAAATTTTTCTTTATAATGTAATTTTTTAATTCCGTCTTTATATTTTTTAAATATTTAAATGTCGGCACTGTTTATTTCTATCATAACACTGTTTGATGTCAGTCTTACGTGACTAACGGAAGTTTAGTTGAAGCCTTTCTTGGAGTTGAACTTGCCAGTAGGATGCCACTTATCATATTTCCTATCCCCTGCATCTTGGATCTAGATACGCTGCGCAGCAATTAAAAAAAAATTAATCTTAAACGTTTAGAAATTATATAGACTAATTCAAAATTAAAAAAATTAAAAGGATTAACTTTAAAATTAAAATAAACTATAAAGATTAAAATATTAATTTTTCAAATAAAAAAATAAATATTCTTTAATATAAAGTTTTAATCACGTATTGTTGTAGAAAATTTATTTTGATTCGAGATATAATTCTCAAATTTTCAAAAAACATTCACCATCAACCTTAAACTCATACAATGTTTACTTTTAATTAAATGTGGGATTTTAGTGAATTAGATCTGATTCCATAAGCTCAATAAGTTTTTTCCTCTTCCATGGAATGGCTAGGTCACGCCTCATATCTACAAAGAAACAAACAAAATTGATGATGAGTTGGATTTTTTTTGTAGTATTTATTAGAAAATGCAAAATGGTATAATTTAGGTGAAAATTATTGGATCTAAATTGTCATGTTAACATCTTTATTTAATCCATTAAATTACACTTGAGAAGGTGGCACACTTTCATTGATGAAATTAATAATATTAGGAAAAAAAGTTAATATTAAATATTTTTTAAACTTTAAGAATTAAATTAAACTAAGTTAAATTCTTGGAATTAAAGCAAACTTTAAGTAAAACTTTAAGAACTTAAATTTTGGACTTTTGCAAAAGAGAAAAAAAGAAAAGCAAACATACAAACAAAAACTAGTGTCCTTTGGATGAAATATTTATTGACATAGGTGTGCTAAAGAAGATGATCTAGGAGGTTTCTAGAATCCTTCACACAAATCTCTATATAAATATCTATGTAGAAATCTAAATATTTTTAGGGAAGAATCTAAATAACTCTAGATTTCTTTATAAATATTTAGGTTCCTTATAAATATCTAAAATATTTTTGTAGAGATTGAATATAGACTATTAGATTTAATGAATCTCCACCGTCCATTGAGGAGGTGGAAGCCTATAAATACCTCCAAGGTCCAAAGGAAGAAGACACTTCAGTTTGCACTTTCATTCTTGCAATACACAAGTTATTCTCTAAAGCTCTCTTGTCTAGTTCTCTCCTTCCAACTACTTAACAAGCTTCCTCTTGAGTTCTTGAGCCTCTTATTGGGGTTTTGAGTAGGGAAAATGTTGACTTAGATACTAGCTAAGTGTATATAAGTGTCGCATAGTCGTTAGAAAAGTCAAGTCCATGACAATTAGTATCAGAGCTGTGTTCATCTCATTTGGAGAAGTTCTTGCTAAAGTGAAGATGGTAAGTGAGACTACTCATGTTCAAGGTATGGAACAAGAGAAGGTCTCAAAGAAGAAAGTAAGGAAGTTAAAGTCCAGGAACAATCTAGGTTGATGGAAGATCTAAGGGATTTTGATACAAGGTTCATGAGGATGAAAATTGCAGTTGCTGAGAGTCAAGTTTAAGGAGATTGTTGCTCGAATGGAGGAGCATAATTCCTGCATTGAGGAGCTCAAAAGAGGGAATGAAGAGCTTTAGGGGCAGATGTAGGGAGCCTTGGACGAGGTGACTGAGCAACTAACACTGTTAGGTGAGACCATACACAACTCCGTCCTTAATGAACTTACTTTCTTTAGAAATGAGAATGCTACTCTTAGGGAGGAACTTCAAAAGGTATTGAGGGAGTTTGGGTAACTAAAGAGTGAGATGACTTTAGTCAAGATAGCAATTGCAAGAGATGGGGGAGCTTCCTCCTCTACTCTAATTCTCTCTCCTTTGAGGGTGGACATTCCTAAGCCTAAGGTGTACAAAGGGGAAAGGAACATGAAGGAAATTAATAACTTCCTATGAAGTATGGAGCAATACTTCCAAGCACTTGGCATCATGGACGATGCCAAAAAGATTGATAGTACATGCCTCTTCCGAGAAGATATTGTTATGCTCTGGTGGAGGCAGTAACATGGCGATATTAGAAGAGGTACTTGCACCATTGACACCTGGGATGAATTCAAGAAAGGGCTTAAGAAGAAATTCTACCCTGAACATGAGGAAAGAAATGCAAGAGCAAGGTTGAGGCGCCTCACACAAAAGGGAAGCATATGAGATTATGTGAAGGAGTTCTCTGAAGTGCTCCTAGAGATACCTGATTATCCCAACTTTGAGGCTTTCTTTGCCTTCACGGATGGGTTACAACCATGGGTAAATCTGGAGCTGGAATGATGAGATGCTAAGGACCTCGCCACTACCATGTCTATAGCTGAATCCTTAATCGAATTTCTAAAAGCTTGACAAGGAAAAGTCTAAGAAAAATAAGGTTAAAGGTAGGGGAGAAGATAAACAAGGCAAGGATAGTGTGTCTAAGCCTTTTAAGCCTAAGGACAAGGGCCAGAAGAGAAAGAAGAATGGAGAACAGCCACCACCCAAGTGCTTCCTTTGTAAAGGCCCTCATCTAGTTTGAGAATGCCCTAAGAAGAGCAGGCTCTCTGTAGTGATTGAGGAGAAGGAACTAGAACATCAACAACAAGAAGTAGGCTCTTTCCAAGTCCTTAATGCCATTAAAGCAAAGGTAGAGATGCCCAAGTCTAAAAAGAAAGGGCATTTGTTCATGCAAGCCAAGGTTGGTGGGGAACAAGTCCAAGCCTTGGTAGACACTGTTGCCATGAACAACTTCCTAGAGTGGAAGGAAGCAAATTGGTTGGGAATCAAGCATGAATAAACGCTAGGATGGCTTAAGGCTATGAACTCTCCTTCAAGGATGATCCATAGGGTAGCTCGCAATGTCAAAGTCTACCTAGGTGAGTGGATTGTCCTGCTAGACTTCACTATTGCTCCTATGGATGATTATCTAGTGATACTAGGGATGGTCTTTATGGATAAAGTAAAAGTTATGCCAATCTTTTTTACCGACACCATGTGCATCCTAGAAGAAGAGAACTTGTCCATGGTGCCTCTAACATAAGCTGAGACAAGTCAAGCTAGATCTTTGTCTACTATGCAACTTAGCAAGGGGTTCAAGAAGGCACAACCTACATTCTTGGTGTCACTGAAGGAAGGAGAGAGGAGTAACACATTTGAACTACCCAAAAGGGTCCAAAGCGTATTGGAGGAGTTCAAACATATCATGCCTGTAGAGCTGCCCAAGAAGTTATGTAACACCATAATTTCTAACTCATTTCATGATACTCATGTGCTTCACATCATTAAATTCCATGAGGGTGTATGAAAAAGGAATAAAAATAATGAATTTCTTTGCATTGCGTTGTGTATAAAAATTTCATTCGGTGTCATGTGGACCGTATGAGCTCATTCTATATATTCTCATATTTAATTACATAAATACAACTTATTTACATCATAAAATGTGGCCCACAACTTATAGAATTCAAAAGAAAGCTCAAAATAGTCATGTGCATTTTTGGCCAGAATTGGCCCCTTTTCTGACCCAAATTTGAAAAATCATAATTAATTCTAGAAAAATAAAAATCACACATTCTTGATCATTCTGGAAAGTTATGGATGTTTACTTCACATTAAAAATATTTCTAGACTATAAAATCTATCACAGAGAATGTTTGACATCCGAAAAATTCCAGAGGTTAAACTGCCTCCTGGAGCTATCACAGATTTTTGCAGCAAACTTTGAAAATATCCAATTAATTTCACAAAAATCTAATCTATACAAATGATACCAATCTGAAAATATATGAATGTTATCTAGAGAAAAAAAATATTCCTAGACTAACTCAGGTAGCCCAAGTCTCGGAATTTAATGAAACAGTAACTGAGGTTGGACAAAACTCCTAATACTAGGTAGATTCTTTAAAAATTCATATCTCCCTCTTTAGACCTCCAAATGAGATGCTTCTAGTACGAACAAGTCACTGTGAATATCTAGTTTCTTTGTATAAAATTTTATGGCAATTGGACATCATTTGAGCCTTGTGTGACAGACTTTATTTTTGGACCAAATGAACAATGTAGCAGACCAAAATTAGAAAAATTGCCAATTTTAAAAATTCATCAAATATTCTATAGAACTCCAAAAATTATGTTCTTTAGGTTCTCAAAAATCTATCAACAAGCTTTAATTGCATACCAAATCTCAAATCAAGAAGAGCTTATTTGACTAAAAAGTGACATAGGGTTTCATTATGGTCATTTTTGGCTCCATATGGGGTACCAAAGTGACCAAATGGTTTTCCTTTAGTCTTGGCACCTTTTGGACAAGTCTAAAAGCATATTTAGGATTTGTGTGAGCTACTCAAATGGTCCCAAACTCCATGCCTCTCATTTTGGCCGTGCCACATGCAATTATACACACACACATCAAGCTTTCAAGAAACATTTCTTTGCATTACATACCCAATTTACATTCTAGGGTTCACATATTATATCCATTCATTTATACATCACATAATATCATAATTATACATGTCCAAGAGGTTGTAGCCCATATACATCATTGGATTACAATATTTGACACAAATATGGCTTTAAAGTGATAAAACTTAAACACTTTGTTGTTAAACTCTTTCCTTCAAGGTAGTTGACTTTTATTACCTTGTCCACTTGGTCCACCTAGCATGTGAGATCATTTGAGAGGAGGGAATGAGATTCAAACAATCCCAATAGCTCATCTCTAATTCAATCATACATAATATATACAAAGCAAGTCTTGAAAATGCATACATGGATATCATAGAAGTCATGAACATTCAAGAAGCAAGCTTGGCATGTGAACAAATTATACAAGACATTTAAGAGCTCACCAAGTGGATGGATTGATCTCACACTTTTTTTCATGGATTTTGGACTTGCCTCACCCATTCTTTAAGAGATTTTTAGACTTAACTATACTTTTGGGAACCCACTTTACTTTTAGGAGACTCTTTACTTTGTCTCAACCAATCTCAAGGGTTCTTGACTCATCCTCACCATGGTTAAGAGTTATTGGCCCTCCACACTCAAGCAAACTCAAACAAGCATCATACATTCATTTAAAAACATAATATTCATTATGAAATCATGGCATATAAAATCATGCTAGCATACTTTGCATGGCTTGAAAATATACATACACACATTCTAAGATAAGCTAAACACACATCCATGCATGAGAGAAGGTGGAGAGAGCTACCTTGCACACAATCTGTAACACCATGACTTCTAGCTCATTTTATACCATTTATAAGTTTTGTATTATTAATCCCATAAGAGCATAAGTAGACTCTGGGGATGTTCGTGGACCAATATGAGGCGAAATTTGTTGAGCTCTCCAAGTATTCCTCCTACTTGCAGCAACATGATTATGAGAGGTAGAGAGCAGACAGGTTAAAGAAGGGCTTGCTCCCTGAGATCAGAGACAAGGTAGTGCCCCAAAGAATCAGGCACTTTAATACCCTAGTTGAGGTATGCAGAGTAACGGAGACGAACCTCAGGATGATGCAGCCTAGTTCCAGTGCTAGACCACCTCTTCCCTTCCCTGAGCCCAAGAGACCTAGAGAGGGTTCCCAGCTTGCAGTGACTAGCCGGAGAGGCAGAAAGAGCCAGTGGAACCGGAGAGGCAAAAGAAGGAGGACTCAGTCCAGTAAAGGCAGTGCTCCACCTATCACATGTCCATAGTGTGGCAGGAATCACAGCACCAGACCGTGCTATGGGGGGCAGAATGTGTGCTTCAGATGTGGCAGGCCGGGGCACATAGCTAGAGATTGCACTCAGACTCCTCCGCAGGCCTCTTTGTAGATCACACAGCCGAGGGAGATGGCTCCTCCTCCCAGACCATAAACCTAAGGTAGAGTCTTTGCCCTATCACAGCAGGAGGCTAGCCGGTCCCCGAGTCTGATCCAAGGTACTATTAAAATAAATGATTTTTCTGTAATTGCTTTATTTAATTCGGATACTAGCCACTCTTTCATATCGTATGACTGTGCTAAAAGGTTGGGTCTGAGTATGCATATATTGCCATATGAGTTGCATGTATCCACCCTGACAGGGAATCGAGTCATTACCTCCCATGCTTGTTTGAATTGTGTGATCTAATTTAACCATTGCCTGACCACCCTTGATTTGATTTGTATGTCCCTTGTTGATATTGATGTGATTATTGGCATGAACTGGATGTTTGTAAATAACGCCACACTAGATTGTAGCCATGGGTGTATTACTTTACCTGAGTGAGGGACTGTGCCTAGTACTAAGGCTGAGTTATCTGTCATGACCACCTCCCAGGCTGAGAGATCTCTAGGGCATGGTTGTCAGGGGTATTTGGTCTTCTTTTCAGTTCAGACTAAGGTAAAAGAGGGTATAAAGGAGATTCCCGTAGTGAGGGAGTTCCCAAAGGTATTTCCCAAGGAAATTTTTGTGTCTAGGCCAAGAGAAACTATCTTCACCAACTTGTAGGTGTGTGGCTAAAAGAGGAGGCTTGAAAGCTAAGGAAAAAGTGTGTGTTTGTATACAAGGTAGCTCTCTTCACCTTCTCTCATGCATGGATGTGTGTTTAACTTGTTTTAGAATATGTGTATGTGTATTTTTAAGTTATAAAAAGTATGCTAGCATGCCTTTATATGCTATGATCCTTGATGCCATATTATGTTTTCTAATGAGTGCATGATGTTTGTATGAGTTTGCTTGAGTGTGGAGAGGCCAAGAACTCTTCCCTTGGGTGAGGGTGAGCCAAGAACCCTTGAGCTTGGTTGAGACAAAGCAAAGAGTCTCCCAAAAGCAAAGTGGGCTCCCAAGAGTATGGTTGAGTCCAAAGTACTCAAGAAATGGGTGAGGCAAGTCCAAAACCCATGAGGAGAAGTGTGAGGCCAATCCAAACACTTGGTGAGCTCTTGAATGATTTGTATGAGTTGTTCACATGCCAACTTTGCTTCTAAAATGTCCATAGCTTTTATTGTCTCCATGCATGTATTTATAAAGCTTGCTTGCACATATTATGTATGATTGAATGAGAGATGAGCTATTGGAATTTTTTGAATCTTATCCCCTCTTTTCCAATCATCTAACATGCTAGGTGGACCAAGCAATTATGGTGAAGGGAGCCAACAACCATGAAGAGGGACAATTGACAAGCTTATGTGTTATTTTGCTTTTTTTAGAACCATAATGATAGTTCATCATGTATATGATGTTGTATATGTACTATGAATGTTGAGACATATGTAAATATACTAATATGTAATGTTGAGATGTATGATTCTCATATATGACCACTAACCCATGTTTTGAGTATGTAATGTCATAGTATGAAAGTTTAAAGTTTGATGAAAATATGCATAAGTGTAGGTTGAATGGCTAAAATGAGATGTATGAGGTTTGGGACTATTTGGGTAGCTCACACAAGTCTCAAATAAGCTTTTAAACTTGCCCAAAAGGTGCCAAGATCAAGGAAAATCTATTTGGCAATTTTGGTACCTAATATGGAGCCAAAATTGACTATAATGGAATCCTATGTCACTTTTTGGCCAAATGAGCTAGTATTGATCTGGAATTTGTCATGCAATTATATCTCATTGAGAGCTTTTTGAAAAGCTAAAGATCATAATTTTCTGAGGTTTAGGGAATATTTGATGAATTTTCAAAGTTGGTATTTTTCATAGATTCTGGTATGGGTACTGTTCATACTGGTAGTTTTTTTGTTTTGTGTCACCCGATAGCCAAATCATGTCTAATACTTGTAAAATTTTATATACATAAACTAGAGGTCATAATATTTCTGTGGCCACTAAGATCACCTCATTTGGAGGTCTGATCAGAGAGTTATGCATTTTTGAATTTAACTGTCAGTACCAGTGGCGCCCCAGGAGTTTAGTTATTGTTCCATAGGTTCCTGATAGCTAAACATATTTGTTTCATTCTAGAATTATTTTTATTATTAAGTTAACATTTGTAGATTTCCAGAATGACAAAATTTGTGTGATTTCAATTTTTATAAAATTATTTATAAATTTTAGAAATTTGTATCAGTAATCTGAACAGCAGCCAAGGTAGCCAGCGACCCTGCAGATTTTTGGATGTCAAACGTCCTGTGTGATGAATTTTGTGACTTGGCCATATTTTTATTGTGAATTACACATCCTAAGCTTTCCAAAATGACTAACATTGCATAATTTCAAATTTTCTAGATTTAGTTATGATTTTCCAAAGTTGGGTCAGGAAATGGAGCAAATCTGGCTGAAAATATGCTTGCTTATTTTAAGTTCCATTTCGGTTTTCATGAATTATGGGCATGCTTTTGTGATGTAAATGAGTTATAATGATGGAATTAAATATGAGAATGCATAACATGAGCTCACATGGTCCACGTGACACCGATTGTAAATTTTTAAGTATAGCGCAATGCGAAAAAGTCTATTATCTTCTAATTCTTTCTCATCTCTGATAAAATTGGGGAAATATTTCTCGTGGAATGCCTCTGAGGTGATCTAGGTGTTCCTCGCTCTCAAAATAGGCTCAGTGCCCTTCCACCAGTAGATTGATTCTTTTTGTAATTGGAACGCAGCCATCTTGGCTTTCTGCTCAGACGTGCACTCCAACTCCTCGAAGATTTGCTCTAGTTCTATAATCCAAGCCTCAGCTTTATCTGCATTCATCTCACCATCGAAGGTGGGAGGCCCGAACTTCCTGAACTGGGTAATGACTTTCTTGGTTGAGGGTTACTGTACCGGAGGCGTCTGAGTGGGTGGAATCGGGGCAACAGCTTGCATGTGTGGCTGTGGATCTGAAGGAGTTGCACCTGAATGCTCGGGATGATCTGAGTGTGGAGGTGGCTGAGGAGGAGTAGGCGTAGGGCTCTGGTTGTTTCTCTCAGCAAGTCATTCTTGTAATTGCATGATAATGGCCTGCTGCTGATCCAAGCAAGCCATAATAGACTGTAAGGCTCCAGCTACTAGATCACTCGGCTCGACTCTATCATCTGCATGAGCCGCTCTGGGAGGCCTACCTCTTCCTCTACCTCTACCTTGGCACATGTCTACCATCTTTCTGAAACATATAAACATGTTTAGTACATAATAAGGACACACGCCACTGCCATGCACTCAATCATCCATAAACAAGCTCGTAGACATCTTGGCAACTCATAAACACAAGCCACAACCCACAATAAGAGCCTGAACCTTTGCTTTGATACCAATAAATGTAACACCATGACTTCTAACTCATTTCATACCATTTATAAGCTTTGTATTATCAATCCCACAAGAGCATATGAAAAAGGGGATGAAGATAATAGACTTTTTTGTATTGCGCTATACTTAAAAATTTGCAATCGGTGTCACGTGGACCGTGCGAGCTCATGTTATGCATTTTTATATTTAATTCTATAATTATAATTCATTTACATCACAAAAATATGCCTATAATTCATGAAAACCGAAATGGAGCTCAAAATAAGTAAACATATTTTCAGCCAGATTTGCTCCATTTCCTGACCCAACTTTAAAAAATCATAACTAAATTTAGAAAATTTGAAATCATGCAATCTTAGTCATTTTGGAAATCTTAGGATGTCTACTTCATAATAAAAATATGCTCAAGTCACAAAATTCATCACACAGGACGTTTGACATTCAAAAAGCTATAGGGTCGCTGGCTGCCTGGGCTGTTATTCAGATTACTGATACAAATTTCTAAAATTCATAACTAATTCTATAAAATTTGAAATCATATAAATTCAGTCATTCTGGAAAGTTACAAATGTTAACTTGATACTAAAAATAATTTCAAAATGAAATAGATACGTTTAGCTATCGGAAACCTATAGAACAGTAACTAAACTCTTGGGGTGCCACTGGTACTGACAGTTAACTTAAAAAATGCATAACTCTCTGCTCAGACCTCCAAATGAAGTGAAAAAGCTTATGACCTCTAGTTTATGCATATAAAATTTCATAAGCATTAGACACGATTTAGCCATCGGGTGACACAAAACACAAAACTGCCAGTATTAACAGTACCCATACTAGAATCCATGAAAAATATCAACTTTGAAAATTCATCAAATATTCCCTAGACCTCCGAAAATTATGATCTTTACTTTCCCAGAAAGTTCTCAATGAGACCTAATTGCATGCCAAATTTTAGATCAATACTAGCTCATTTGGCCAAAAAGTGATATAGGATTCCATTATGGTCAATTTTGGCTCCATATTGGGTACCAAAATTACCAAATGGATTTTCCTTAGTCTTGGCACCTTTTGGGCAAGTTTAAAAGCTTATTTGAGACTTGTGTGTTTGGCCATTCAACCCACACTTATGCATATTTTCATCAAATTTTAAACTTTCATACTATGGCATTACATACTCAAATATGGGCTAGTGGTCATATATGAGAATCATACATCTCAACATCACATATTAGTATATTTACATATGTCTCAACGTTCATAGTACATATACAACATCATATACATGATGAACCATCATTATGGTTCCAAAATAAGCAAAATAACACGTAAGCTTGTCAATTGTCCCTCTTCATGGTTGTTGGCTCCCTTCACCATAATTGCTTGGTCCACCTAGCATGTTAGATCATTGGAGAGGAGGGGATGAGATTCAAAGAATCACAATAGCTCATCTCCCATTCAATTATACATAATATGTGCAAGCCAGCTTTATAAATGCATGCATGGAGACAATAAAAAGCCATGGACATTTTAGAAGCAAAGTTGGCATGTGAACAACTCATACAAATCATTCAAGAGCTCACCAAGTGTTTGGATTGGCTTCACACTTCTCCTTATGGGTTTTGGACTTGCCTCACCCATTTCTTGAGTACTTTGGACTCAACCATACTCTTAGGAGCCCACTTTGCTTTTAGGAGACTCTTTGCTTTGTCTCAACCAAGCTCAAGGGTTCTTAGCTCATCCTCACCAAGAGAAGAGTTCTTGGCCTCTCCACACTTAAGCAAACTCATACAAACATCATGCACTCATTAGAAAAAATAACATGGCATCAAAGATCATAGCATATAAAGGCATGCTAGCATACTTTTCATAACTTGAAAATACATATACACACATTCTAAAACAAGTTAAACACACATCCATGCATGATAGAAGGTGGAGAGAGCTACCTTGTATACAAACACACACTTTTTCCTTAGCTTTCAAGCCTCCTCTTTTAGCCACACACCCACAAGTTGGTGGAGATAGTTTCTCTTGGCTTAGACATAAATTATGGGAGCTAATTAAGTTCATGAAACAATTTCTAGGGCCATGCAACTTGCTTAAACCTTAGATTACTCTACAACCTCCATTATGGTCAATATTGGCACCTAATGAAGCAACACCCCTCAAATGATTTCTAGGCCTCATTCTTTACTCTCAAATATGATTCTTGACTCCTTTTAAGCCTCTTGGAGTCATCACATTATTAAAACAAAGGGCCTAATATCATGTTGCTTCTTTAGGTCACAATATGGAACTTAAAGCACCAACTCATTCTCTAAGCTTCCTAAATTTTTCCCAAGGTTTCTCCTCACATTCATTCATCATATATGACTAAAAAATGGGCTTGAAACAATTTAAAACTCTCTATAACTATGCCATCCCTACTTAGCCGAAATGGGATTTCATGGCTTCTTCATTTTTCCTTGATGGGGGAACCATTTAGGGAGGTTGTTAAGAGTTGTAAGAGGTCAAGGAAACACTTAAATAGTCAAGGGAACTTATGGATTAAATCAGTTTTTACTATATGTTCTTGAATTCCTAACAATTCAATCTTCCAATTTCATGATCTTTACTTTGTCTTCTTTGCATAGTCTTAATTCCTACACTCTTTTTCCTAAGATTCACTCTTGATTCTATCAAAAAACCAACCCCTCTTGGCTGGCCAGAAGTGGGACACAACATTCAAGAGGAGGGCAATGAAAGAACAAGCTTGGGATTTAACAATTTACCTTGATTTCCTTGTCTTTCTTGGATGTTTCTCCCTTTGTTTGGCTTGCTCTTTCCAATTTCGAAATTTCCCTTTCTTTTATGCCCCCAAAACAGACCCAAAACTTCAATGAAGTCATGGAAAGAAAGAGGAGAAGGAGGAGAATAACTTTGCTAAAGGAAAGGCTAAGAAAGTCCATTGATTTTATACCTTTATCTTGGCTTTTTTCTTCTTCTTCTTCCTCCTCCCTTGTGCGCCCAAATGTTTTGGTCTTCTCTCTATTTTTTGTTTAGAAGAAAGTCAGTGAAGAGGGAGGGCAGATGGGGACATTTTTATAAGGAGCTTCAAGAACCAAACAATTACAAAAATTTCCATTTTGCCCTTTCATCTTAGCATTTTCATTTTAGCTTCATTTTAGCTCTTTTTTTAGAACCATTTTTTCCATTGTAAAATTTAGGTTCTCAATTAAGAAAAATGGCTTTAGAATCACTTAAATTGGAGCTAAAACCTTTTCGAATGAATCGATCAAATTTCAGGTCAATCGACATCGGAAAGAGTACACCGGAAGAGCTTTACTGGTCCCGGGGCTTCCCATGGTTTTTGGGGCCTCTGAGAACCCTGGGTAACTCAAAATTTCCATTTAAAAAAAGCCCTCTTAGGTTTTTTTCAAAATTACACTTATTTACGAAAATGCCACTGGCTTTTCGACAAATTTTTCGAATCACCCTGACCCCGGTTTCTGGGCAACTCAAGGCTCAAATCCTCATTTTCTATTATTTAAAATTTTATCCAAATTTTATTTGGCCTTGATCACTCATCTCAGGGGACTTGTTTTGAAAACTGACTTATTGGGGCATTTTACGAAAAATGGGACATTATACCATCACACACTTTTTCTCTTGAAACTCCCTCCCTTGCTTCGGCCATATACCCACAAACTTGTAGAGATGGTTTCTCTTGGCCTAGATGCAATTTATGGAAGCCAATTAGGTTCGTGGAACAAATTTTAAGGCTACATAACTTGTTTAGACACTAAGTTGTTCTATAAACCCCATTATAGTCCATAATGAAACAACACCCTTCAAAAATTTTTAGGCTCTATTCTTTCCTTTCAAATATGATTCTTGACTCCTTTTAAGCCTCTTGGAGTCATCACACAATTAAAACAAGGGCCTAACTACATGTTGCTTATTTAAGTCATAATATGGAACCTAAAACACCAACTCACTTTTTATGAGTTCTAAATTTTTTTCAAGGTCTCCCCTCATATTCATTTATCATATATGACACAAAAATGGGCTTGAAAAAATTTAAAACTCTCACTAGCTACTCCATCCATACTTGGCCAAGACACAACCCTTTTTTGGCCTCCTTGGAATTCTCTTTGTTTTCTTGAAGGAGGAAGCATGTCGGGAGTATCTTAGGGATCTTAGAAGTTCATTTAAATTCTTAATTAGGCCTAGGAATTATCACACAAAATCAAAATTTGGAAGGAACACTTGAAACCCTAGAATTTGCATCTTGAAATCTAATGGTTATTTTGTTGTTTCCTTTGTATATTCTTGTTCTTCTCCCTCAAATACCTAAGATTCATGCTTGGTTTGGCTTAAAAATCAGATCTTCCTATGGCTCCTAGGGTTAGGCAAAATGGAGAAGAAGGGTGGGTGAAGATATCAACCATAGGAAGAGAAATTACCTAGTTTCTTTGCTTATTTTTGTTTGAATATTGTTTTCTCCAAGCTCCTATCTCCAAATCCGAAAATTCCCTTGAGTTTCTCACTTGAATTAGATTTATAAACTCCATTTCAATCAAAGGAAACAAAGGAGAAGGGAGGAGAGGAGGTGTGGATGAAGAAAAGTATGAAAAACTACCATGGAAACATACCTTAAGCTTGGATTTTCTTCTCCTTCTCTTCTTCCCTTGGTGTGCCCAAAACCCTAGCTCTCACTTCTGAAATTAGGTAGAAATTTCTGATTCCAAATGAAGGAGAAAGTGGGGCGCCACCTATATATAGGGGGAGGTTAATGGCTTTTTCAAAAATTCTAATTTTGCCCTTCGTTCTTTATATTTTTATTTCTCCTTCGTTTTAGCTCCTTTTTAAGAACCGTCTTTTTCATTATAAAATTTAGGTTTCCAATTTAATAAAATGGCTTTGGAATCACTCAAATTGGAGCTAAAACTTTTTCAAATAAATTTGTTAAAGTTTGGGTACACCGACATTAGAAAACGTCCACCGAAGGGGATTTAACTGTCCCGAGGCTTCCCATGATTTTCAGAGCCTCTAAGAACCATGGAGAACTCAAAACTTTCATTTAAAAGGCCTTTCTGTGTGAATTTCAAAATTTACTCAAAATTATGAAAATACCATTACATTTCGTAGGTTTTCTGTCAAAATTTGTTTCTTCATTCTAGCTCTATTTTTCCTTCCGTTTGAGGTTAGGATTCTCATTTTTAGAAGTCTAGAATGTTACTTAATTTTTTTTAGAACTTTAACTAATTTATTTCAAGGGACTTACTTTGAAAATGCGCTCGTTTCTGTCATTTAACGAAAATCGGATATTAAAAGTCACCTCCAAGAAGGGAGGTAGATCATAAGAATGAGCTAGAACCAAGTGCTATAGGATGGTGCCTTCTGAACTAGAGGGGCTAAGGAGGTAATTAAAGGAATTATTAGATATTGGGTATATCCTACCCTTGAAGGCTCCATATGGTGCCTTAGTATTGTTTCAAAAGAAGCATGATGGATCGCTTCAAATGTGCATCAACTACCGAGCACGAAATAAGATCACAGTGAAGAACAAGTATCCTATCTCACTTATTGCTAACTTGTTCAATCAATTTAGAAATGCAAGGTGGTTCTCTAAACTTGATTTGAGGTCTAGATATTATCAAGTTTGCATTGGTGAGGGAGATGAGCCAAAGACCATATACGTCACCCAGTATGGCTCTTTTGAGTTTTGTGTTATGCTTTTTAGACTCACCAATGCACCTACCACATTCTACACTCTAATGAATAATTCCAACCTTTCTTGGATCGCTTTGTGGTGGTGTACTTGGATGATATCATCATTTATAGCAAGACCTTGGAAGAACACATTCAACATCTTTAACAAGTCTTTAAGGTCTTACAACAGAATGAATTATATGTCAAAAAGGAGAAGTTCTCCTTTGCCTAAGAGGAAGTAGTGTTCTTGGGCCATGTTGTAGGCAAGGGATGACTGAGGATGGACAAGTCCAAGGTTCGAGCAATATAAGACTGGGAGCCTCCCAAGGGAGTATCTAAACTGAGATTATTCTTTGGATTGGTGAACTATTATAGGCAATTCATCCATGGCTACTCCTCTCTGGCAGTCCCATTAATGAACCTACTAAAGAAGAATCATTCTTGGGATTATGATGGGAAGTGTCAAAAAGCATTTGAGAAACTGAAGCATGCAATGATGAAAGAACTAGTGCTAGTGCTACTTGACCACACCAAGAATTTTGAGGTGCACACTCATATTTTAGATTTTGCTATTGGCGGTGTGTTGATGTAGGAAGGACACCCCATCGTCTACGAAAGTAGAAAGCTAAATGATATAAAACAGTGGTACACGTTGCAAGAAAAGGAGATGACCACTATAGTCTATTGCTTATGAACTTGGGGAGATTACCTATTAGGATCCAAGTTTGTTGTAAAAATAGATAATGTTACAACAAGTTACTTTCTTAAGTGGAAGAAGTTGACACTAAAACAAACTAAGTGGCAAGATTTCCTGGTTGAGTTTGATTTTGTGATGGAGTGCAAGCTAAGAAGGGCAAACTTGGTGGCAGATGCCTTAAGTAGGAAGACTAAACTTGCTGCCTTGACTCAACCTAGCTTTCCTTTGGTGAAGTGCATCAAGGAGGGCCTTAAAAAGATCCATAAGCTAAGAATTTGGTGGAGCTTGCAAAGGGAGGTGAGATAAGGAATTTCTGGCTAAAGGATGGATTACTTCACACTAAAGGGGGATCTTTCTATGTTCTAAGATGGGATAGCATGAGGAAGGAGATCTTGAAGGAATGCCATGATTTATTGTAGAAGGGTCACCCAGATACACATCACATGTTGGCACTCATAGAACAAGGATATTATTGGCCTCAACTGTGTGATAATGTAGAACTTTATGTTAAAACTTATCTTATGTGCCAATAAGACAAGGTGGAGCTAAATTAACCCACCGGATTATTGGAGCCATTACTTATCCTTGAGTGACCATGGGAGAGTATCTCAATGGACTTTATTATTGGCTTGCCAAAAGTGGATGGCTTTGGCAACATCATGATTGTGGTCAATCAATTTAGTAAGTATGGAGTATTCATCCCAGTGCCTACAAAGTATAATGTCGAAGATGTAGCAAGATTGTTCTTCAAGCATGTGGTGAAGTACTAGGGCATTCTTAAATCGATCGTAAGTGACTAAGATACAAGATTCACGGGGGGATTCTAGACGAAATTATTCAGACTACTTGGTTTTGAATTGAACTTTTCTATTGGCTTTCACCCCTAAATCAATAGGCAAACTGAAAGGGTGAATGCCTTACTAGAGTTATGATTAAGGCATTTTGTAAGTGCCAATCAATGAGATTAGGTAAAGCTGCTAGATATGGCCCAATTCTCGTACAACCTCTAAAGAAGTGAGTCAATAGGGGTAAGTTCGTTTGAAGTAGCTAGGGGGCAACAACCATTGGCTCCCCAAATATTGGCTAAGACATATTTGGGGAAGAGCTAGAGTGCTTTCTTCTTTGCCAAGGAGCATCAAGAGAAATCGAAGATGGCTAAGGCCTATCTAGCCAAGGTGTCCAAGAAGATGAAGAAATGGGCTGACAAGAAGAGGAGGCACGTGGAGTATGAGGAAGGAGACTTAGTCATGGTGAAACTCCTCTCTCACACTCTTCAGTTATATGGAAAGGTACACAAGGGTTTGTTGAGAAGATATGAAGGGCCTTTCCTTATTAAGAAAAGGGTTGGCAAGCTTGCAAATCAAGTTACATTGCCACCCCACATCGAGGTGCACTTCATCTTCCACATAAGTTTCTTGAAGCCATACCATGCTGATAAGGAAGATGTGGGTAAGAATGAGTCTAAAAGAGCTCCCACCACCATCACCATAACACATGAACAAAAAGCTCAAGAGATCTTGGTGCATCAAGCCATTCCAAGGAAGGGAACTCATCCAAGCTACATAGAATACTTGGTGCATTGGAAGGGCTTGCTTGATAGTGATCAAGTTGGGAACATGAGCTATCTTTGTACAAATACAAACTTGGTTTGACAATATGAAGACGTGACGAGGGCATCGCAAAAATAGATAGGGGAGAATGACATAGGTGTGCTAAATAGAATCCTTCACACAAATCTCTATACAAATATCTATGTAAAAATCTAGATATTTCTAGGGAAGAATCTATATAACTTTAGATTCCTTTGTAAATATATAGGTTCCTTATAAATATTTAAGATATTTTTGTAAAGATTAAATATAGACCGTTAGATAGAATGAATCTCCACCTTTTATTGAGGAGGTGGAAGCCTATAAATACCCCCAAAGTCCAAAGGGGTAAGACACTTTAGTTTGTACTTTCATTCTTGCAATAAGATCTCTTGTCTAGTTCTTTCCTTTCAACTACTTGACAAGCTTCCTCTTGTATTCTTGAGCCTCTCATTGGGGTTTTGAGTGGGAAAAAAGCTTAGATACTAACTGAGTGTATCTAAGTGCTGCACAGTTGTTGAAAAAGCCAAATCCGTGACATTATTTGCCGAGAGTATATGTGCAATGGCTGAGATTTTAGTCCTACATGTGTGGGTTTCAATTGAAGTAGCTTTTATCACTAAGGTATGATTTCATAATATTTAGGGAAGAAAATTAAAAGGTAAGAAATGTAGAGGAGGAAAAAGAGATATATAAACAACATTTTTAAAATTTTTACCCTTATTTTTTGTCCTTTAATTCAATTGTGAAGTGGTTCAATTTTTTTCTAAAGTTCTTCCAACTGGAGCTCCTTAGCCAAATCTTTGAAGTCAATATGCAAGTTTGTATGTTCTCCTTTGCATTCATTGTAAGTTTAATGAGATATTCAAGATGTTCAATTAATGTCACAAAAAATCTAGCTCTTGTTTTCAATACATTAGGTGAGGTAGATGGTATATAAAGGATAAATCTAATGAATGGTGTTTCAACTTTTCAGCTCAATTAAAAGAGGTTAGGTTAAATTTATAAAAATATATATATTGGTTTTTTTGAAGTATGAAATTATGCTTGCATTCAGCATTTTGTCATTTGATTTTTCATATTAATTCTGTAGCAGCAAATTCTATAATAAGTTTCACCTATTGAACATGGAAATCCAAAATTTTCATCATTGCCTTCATTAAGGAGCCTACTAAAGATAATTCCATGAAGAAAGTGAATGCTTACGCTAATATGGCATGCATGAGGGGATTCTAAGTTGGAAGATCAACATGTTCATCTTAGAAGAACCACCTACGGATGATATCAATATGATTTGGATATTTGTAATAAGGAAAATACGGAGAATAAAGATAACAACCGAGCAAACAAGTCACAAACATCGGAAGAAAAATTTAAACCTTCAATTTTTTGTTCATTATTTACAGCCCTTATCATGTATAATGGCTTTGAAATTTGTTATATGTATTTTTCTTTATCTTGGATTGTAGGCATATCTCATTCAATTAATCTCTTGTTATGAAGCATGTATAAGTTATAGGTGAGAAATTTCATTAAATCTGATTCATGTAACATGATGTTGTTCTTAAGGATTATTCCACCTTCATGAATATCCCTCAGGATAAAATAGATTATTCCTGGTATAGGTTTAGGGATACAAAATTGTAGGAAAAGATTTAAAGAGCCACCTAAACAAAAATGTAGATGTATATATAAGTGAAGAGCTGAACATTTAGAAATTAAAATGAAAATATTAGTGAACATTCAGAAATTAAAATGAGAGCATCAATAGTTTAATGGGAGGGACGTTGGAGATTAAAGAAAATTATGAGAGAATATTACAAAAATTAAATGTATTAAGAAGGTTGTTACAAAATTTCAAATGGGAAAATTAATAATAAAATTGAAACCATGTTACTAATTTTATAAAGTAAGAATTTTAACATCTTATTGATTTTATTCGGTTAAATAAAAAAATTGTGCAGAACTTTTCCTACCATGTATTATCTCGCATTGAAGGAGGGAATCAGTGGATTTTCAATTGAGTTGAGCCCAGTTTACCTTAACTCTTGTGCGCAAGAGTCCACTTCCTTCTTTAACTCTTTTACAAGCCCAATAACATATCTTAATATATATACACTCAAAAATTTCTTAGTTTAAGTAATGTGGGACTTAGCCTTTTTGAAATACTTTATTTTTTTATTCCTACAATCAACAATCCCCTACATATTTCAAAAAGGTAAGAGAGAAAGAAGCAATGTTTGGGTTACAAATATGAATGTAAATGTTTTGAATCTAGAGTCTTTTAAACTATGAACTAGATTTTGATTAATAAAACTTAACATATAGAGTAAGCTTTTATGAACAAACAACTCTTTGTTATATGATAGAAGTTTCACTAATCAGTTTACACCCCTATGATTCCTATTATTATTGTTGTTTGTGCTTTAATAGGCTATTGCGTACCTAGTTTTAATGATTGCTCTAGAGATTTTGCATTCTAACAACCCTACTTCGTACTCATATAGGTGATTTCATCAAGTGTATCTACATTTAATACACCACTTATAAGGATTATAAAAATCATTAAGAGCCTTGTGCTCATCCTCTAAGTTAATGCATTCTAGCACTTTCTCACATCATAGGAAAAGACTTAAAATTAAGTGATAGTAGAAATAATAGTAATTTGTTATTATCCATATAAATCTTCTTTATGAGATCTCCAATCACAAAGGTTGGATTACTATCATTGTTAATTTCGAATTTGCTTAAGTCCCATTCCTTTCGTTATTTCAAAAATTAATTTTCTCTCCAAGGGTTTGGTCATGGGGTTTGCCAAATTCACATCTAACCTTACAAAATCAATTGATATAATACCATCTTTTAATAGCTACTTAATCACATCATCTCTCAATCAAAAGTGTCTACTTTTATCATTGAAAGTTTAATTCTTTGCAATGGCAATTGCCACTTGACAATCATAGGATATATATATATATTGATGGTGTAGGTTTTACTCCTACAGGAATATTTGTTAAGAAGTTTTTCAACCACTTAACATTATTACTAGCCTACTTCAGAGCATAAACTCCAATGCTATAGTGGATCTAGCTATAATAGTTTGTTTGGCTAACTTCTAGGTTACTACACCACTATCAAGAGTGAATATACAACCACTTATGCATTTTGTTTCATTTGAATATGATATCTAATTTGCATCACTATACCCTTAAAGTATAGCGAGAAATCCACTAACATGATACCATAATCTGTAACATCATACTTTCAATATTCAATTCATGCAATTCCCATGCCTCGTCTCATATAATTTCTATGGAGAACAACATAATGGCATAGGGGCTATGTCTCAAGATGTATTTCTATACGGATAAAATTTTTTTTTCAGAGTCCCGTGGCCCATATGAATTCATCTATCACATTCTCATACTTAAATACATGAATACAACTCATTTCAATCATCAAACTTGGTCTACAACTCGTGGAAAGCAAAGAAACACATAAAACTCATGTTTGCATTTTTGGCCAGAATTTCCTCTTTTCTGTCATAAATTTTACAAAATCATAACTAATTCTAGAAAAATCAAAATCATGTGTTCTTTGCCATTCTGGGAACCTACACTTGTATGCTTTATGTAAAAAATGTGATTAGACCATGAAACACAAACAAAATACGTTTGACATTCAAAATCATCTAGAGGTTTGGCTGTCCACTGGTGCTATCACAGAATTTTGTAGCAAATTTCAAAAATATCCAATTAATTTCAAAAAAATCCAATCCATGCAAATGATATCAATCTATAAATCTACAAATGTTAGCTAGGGGAAAAAATAACTTTAGACTAGTTCAGATAAGTCCAGGCATCGAAAACTAATCAAATAGTACATGAGGTCAGTCTGGACACTTGATACTGTGCAGAATCTTTAAAAATTCATATATCCCTCTCCAGACATCCAAATGGAGTGCTTCTAGTTGGCACAAGTCACTAGAAGTGTCTAGTTTCTCCCTATAAAATTTTGTAGAAATTGGACATCATTTGGCCCTTGAGGGATAGATTTCATTTTTGGACCTTAGTGAATAGTACACCAGACCAAAACCAAAAATTTCTCAACTTTGAAAATTCAGCAAATATTTTCTAGACCTCCAAAAATTTTGCTCCTTATCTTCTCAAAAATCTCTCAATAATCTCTACATGTATGCCAAATCTTAGATGAAGAAGAGCTCATTTGGTTAAAAAGTGACATAGCCTCATGAAATAGTCATTTTTACTCTTTATCAAGAGTCACTTTAGTCCAAATAGCCTTCTCTTGAGTTTGGCACCTCTTGGGCAAGTTTAAAAGTATGAACATGACTTGTATGAACTATCCAAGTGGTCTTAAATCTCACGCATATCAATTTGGCCATTCCACTTTCATTATTATACTAATTTATCTAACCATTCCAGAGCTAAACTTGCCATTCAATACCCAAAACAGGCTATCTCATACATTTGGCATCCAATTTCATTTATACATCATACATTTGGATATTTACATATGTTCATATGGTTACATAACAATTTCATCATGGGATTACATCATATACCATATGTATGGCTAAAAAGAAGGCAAAACTAGGCATATTCATATACTTTGATGCCCATCTTTTTCTTCTAGACTTGATGGCCTCCATTACCCTGCTCAATTGTTTCACCTAGCATGTTAAGACATTGGAACAGAGGGGATGAGATTCAAAGAATCCCAATAGCTCATCTCCCATTCAATCACACATAAAGCATGCAATACAAGTCTCACAAATGCATGCATGGGCATATTAACATGTGCAATCATTTAAGAAGCATTTTCAATATTTGAACAAGTCATACATAGCATACAAAAGCTTGCTAAGCAAGTGGATTGACTATACTCATTCACTTATGGATTTTGGACTTGCCTCACCCATTCTTTAAGAGGTTCTTGGACTCAACCTTACTCTTGGGAGTCAACCTCACTTTTAGGAGACTTTTTACTTTGTCTCAACCAATTCTAAGGGTTCTCAGCTCATCCTTACCACCGCTAAGGGTTCTTGGCTTTTCCACACTCAAGAAAACCAAAGCAAGCACATAAAACATCATTTAGAAACATAATGCATCATCATGATACCATGGCATATAAAATTATGCTAGAATACTTTTCATGGCTTAAAACATACACACACATATTCAAGACAATGTAAGCACACATCTATGCATGAAAGAAGGTGGAGAGAGCTACCTTGCTTGTATTTGCACACTTTTTGTAACATCCCATTTTTTGTAAAATACTGCAATGAGTTAATTTTCAAAGCAAATCCCCTGAGATGAATGATTCAAGGCTAAATAAAATTTGGATAAAATTTTTACACTTTTTCCTTAAGTCTTGAATCATCTCCCTGGACCTCACACACCTAATAAGGTGGAGATCATTTCTCTTGGCCTAGACACATCATATGGAAACTAATTATACTCTTGAAGTAAAGTTTATGGCCACACAACTACTAGAAAGGCTAGGTGACTCATAAGGCTCTTTTATAGTTCCATAATGCACTTAATGAAGCAACCTTTGGAAAACATCATCTTGGCTCTATTCTATCCATTCATTTATGATTCTTGACTCTATTTAAATCTCTTGAAGTCATCATATAATCAATTCTAGGAGCCTAGCTTGGTGTTGCTTCTTTAAGTTATATTATAGAACATATAAGGCTATCTTGCTATCTATGACTTCTAAACTTCTTCCAAGGATTTCTCTCATACTCTCCCATCATACATGGTATAAAACTAAGCTTGGAAGGAATTAAAACATTCCCTAGGTGCATGGACTCTCCTTGGCCAAAGCTATGCTTCCATAAGGCACTAATGGAGTTTCCTTGGTTCCTTTGATGGGAGAATCATGTAGGAAGCTCTCTTGGTATCTTAGGAACTCATATGAACACTTAAACATTATAAGATATGGCTAGGGTTCATGATAGAGTTCAAAGTGCAATCAAAACCCTAACTTTTCTATTTTGCAAATTCATGATTTTTACTTGGATTTCTTTGCATATTCTTACTCTCTTCCCTTAAATTCATGGAATTCACCCTTGGTTCTCCTCAAAATTCTAGCCCTCTTGCATCTACATATATGGGGCAAAATAGGGAGAAAGAGGGGGAGGAAATATCTACCATGGGATGGAAGATTTACCTTGGTATTCTTTGTTTTCTCACTTGATTCTCACTTTCTTTGGCTTCCTCTATTCAAATCCGAATTTTCCCTCCTTGTTCTGACCTTAAAACAGCACCAAAGACTCTAAGAAAATCATAGGGAGAAAGGGGAGAAGGAGGAGAAGAGATTTCCTAAGGAGAAGACTAGGAAATTCTAATAATTTTTTACCTTTTTCTTGAGTTTTTCCCTTTTCCTTTGCCTTGTCCTTGTGCGCCTCTTTCCTTTGAGCTTTCTTTGGTTTTGGAGCAGAGTTTGGTCGACCTAAATGAGAGGAGCAGAAGGATGCTTCATATATATATGGGTTTAAGATGGACTTTTTAAAAAATTTTCATTTTGTCCTTTGTTCTTGGCCTTTTCGTTTCTAATTCGTTTTAGCTCCTTTTTTAGAACTGTATTTTCCATTATGAATTTTAGGTTCTCAATTTAGTAAAATACTTTGGAATCACTCAAATTGAAGCTAAAACCTTCTCGAATGAATCAATTAAAGTTTAGATTAACTGACGTTAGAAAATGCCTATCGGAGGGGCTTTAACTATCTCGGGGCTTCTCATGGTTTTCAGGGCTTCTGAAAACCCCAGAAAACTCAAAACTTTCATTTCAAAAACCCTCCTTACCCAGTTCCATACCATACAAGTTCTAACACATTATACAAGAAAACCTTGTCGACAAGATTTCAGAATTTGCACTACAGATTATAGGATCTTGTCGATAAGATCTTGGACCTAAGTGGCGAGATGTTATCTCAGCCCTTAAATTTACTTGGTCTGTTGCCATACTTCATACTCAATATACATTCTAATGGTCACATAATATCATCTCTCATTTTCAAAGAATCGGATATTACATAATCCATGGTATCTTTCAAATATCTCATTAGTCTCACCAATACAGACCAATGATCATTGTTTGGATAGTGTATGTACATGCTCAATTTATACACAACATATGCTATATCAAATTGAGTGAAGTTCATTAAATGCAATAGACAACTAATGATCTGCGTATATTTAGATTGAGTCATAGGATCATCTTTGTTTTTCTTTAACTGTGTATTAGTATTATAAGGAGTACTCACAGGTTTATTGTCAAAATGATTAAACTTAAGAAGCTTTTCAATATAATGTTTTTGTGATAGCAATATACTATCATCTTTCCTTATGATCTTAACACCTGAAATCATATTTGCTTCACCCATGTCTTTCGTATCAAATTTAGAAACAAGAAAATATTTTGTTTCAAGTACAACATTCATACTTATTCAAAAAATGAGTATATAATCTACATACAAACAAATAATCACATACTCATTATTTACAAGTTTGGTATAGGTATATCTATCAACTTCAATAGTTGAAAACCCTTCACTTATCAAAACTTGATTAAGTTTCTCATTCCATTGTTTAGGAGCTTGTTTCAAGCTATATAAGGATCTAACAAGTTTATAAACCTTATTCTCTTGACCAAAAACAACACAACGTTTTGGTTACAATATATAAATTTCTTCTTCTAAATCACCATTTAAAAGTGCAGTTTTAACATCCATTTAATGAACAAAAAGTTTGTAAATAGAGGCTAAAGCAATCAAAACTCAAATAGAAGAAATGCTAACAAAAGGAGAAAATGTGTCAAAATAATTTACATCTTATTTTTATGTAAATCCTTTAGCTACTAGTCTCACCTTATATTTATCAATAGTTTTATCAGGATTATATTTCTTTTTTGAAAACCCATTTACAACTAATGGGTTTTACTTATGGAGGTAAATATATTAAAACTCAAGTTTTATTTTATGAATTGAATTAATCTCAGATTTAATTGCTTTTTTTCAATAATGTGCATCTGTTGATGTAACTGCTTCAAAATAAGTTGATGATTCATATTGTACAATATAAGTATAAAAATCATTTCTAAAAAATGTTTCTTTCCTTTGCCTTTTACTTTTCCTTAAATCTTCAGATGAATTTTCAACAATGTCTTGTTAAGGTAAGGAAGAAGCATTTTCTATTGTTTGAGAAGTAGTTTTAAGTTTCAAAGGAAAAATATGTTCAAAGAATTCAACATCTTTTGTTTCTATTATAATATTATGATCAAACACATGACTTCTTAAAACAAGAAATCTATAGGCAGCATTATATTCAGTATAACTAAGGAACATACAATTAGAAGTTTTAGAACCAAATTTTCTTTTTTTAGGATCAAGTAGCATAAATTTTGCAAGACACTCTCACACTTTTAAATGTTTTAAATTATGAGCATATCCTTTCCATAATTCATATGCTGTCTTACCAATTTTCTCATGAGAAATTATATTTTATTAGTAACATGTAGACAATAAAGCTTCACCTTAAAAATTATCTGGACTAGATGAGCTAATTAGCATGGCATTCATCATTTCCTTTAACATTGTATTTTTTCTTTCAACCATTGCATTAGATTTAGGTGAATATGGTGGGATTATTTCATAAATTATTCATTCTTTTTCACAAAAAATTATTAAACAAAGTATATTCTCCTCTTCTATCGAATCTAACTCTATTATTTTATTTAACTAATTTTCCACTTTAGCCTTATATAAAAGAACATATCAAAAGCTTCATCTTTGTTCCTAAACAAATATACTTTAGTATATCTTGAAAAATCATCAATAAAAGTCACATAATATTTTTTATCACCCTTAGTCATAGTTTGTTTTAAATTACTTAAATTAGTATAGATTAAATTAAGTAATTCAATTTCCCTCTGTATAGAGTGATGAGATTTTTTAGTTAGTTTATATTCTACACAAATTTCACATTTATTTAAACATTCATTACTAACATAAAAAATTAAACTAAGATTTTGCATTTTCTTAAGATAAGATATACTAATATGCCCTAGTCTATCATGCCATGTTTCAAAATAATTAACCAAGTGAATAAAAGAAGATGCTTTCTTAGTTCCAAAAACACAAAGCGCAAATAGTCTTTGATTACAATAACCCTTTGATAAACACATATTTTATCTATTTTTATCCTCCTAACTTAGTCATTTTAATAATCAAATGTAGCTTAATGCATGCAATTGAATGGAATTGATTTTAATAGTCACTTTTGCACTTTAGGAATTAAATTGTAAAATTCTTGAATTTTATTACATGAATTCCTTTTAAATAATTTTGTGGGTATTCCTACTTAACACTTTCCATTCTTTTGTGTAGATTTTAATGGGCTTTGAAGACAATCATGAAAGCCACGTGAACAGTAAACAAGAAGGAGAAAATGAAGAGAAACAGCCACGGGTTTGGAAGGTCCATGAGAGAACACACACATGCTGAAACTAGAGACGTGGTTGAACAAAAGAAAGAGCCAACGTGGGAGCTGCAAGATAACACGAATACCAAGTCTGCTAGTAGTAGCCTCTGTTTTGGAAGGAAATAAAACGTGACAGCCTTGCATGGAGAAAAGAAAGTGAGAAGCTTTGAGCTGGACGTGTGGGGTAAACGTGAAGAAGCCTCGTGGTAAGGAAAGAATGCGAGAAGCAGCTGCATGGGACGTGAAAAACAAGTTAAGAAGAACGTGGGAAAGCTGCAGAGCGTGGAAGCACTCTCGGGCTGGTTTGTAAGTCTGAACAGAGGAATAAAACTCGTGGAAAAGCTGCTGGAACAGAGGAAAGAACAAACACCACAGTCCTAAAGTGAGCTGGAGATGAGAACAGAGCAAGGGCTTCATGATTCACACAAGCTGCAGAACAACGGGGCAGAACCAGAACAACATCACATGCAAAGAGAAGCAACGTGGAGCAGAGCTCGAGTTCTACGTGCTGGGCTGATTGAAGAAGCCACATTCTGGTTGCATGAAGATGCTGAAGTAAAACGTGAAAAGGAGAAACGGGCAGAGTTTCATGTGGAATATAAAATAAAGTGGGGCCCATCTCATGCAATGTAAGCTTCAGCCGATGGAAATTAGAGAGGGGAGCACGTGAAAATTTAAGCAAGCCACGTGAAAATGAAGCACAAGGGGCAACACGTGACTCACCTCCGTAAAATTCCAGTACGTCATTCAGCCCAGCCCATTGAACATACATCATACACGACGTGATTCTCTCCATTCAAAAACACAAGCCCTAGCCGTCATTCAACCTCTCACGACGCCTCCATTCACCACACGCCTCCACACACAGAATTTCCTCCATTCCATTCTCCATCTCTCCACGCCAATATGAAGATTTAATTCATCCATCTTGAGGCTAGCAAGGGAGGAAGCTCTTGAGTAGAAGCTTGAATCCTTGGTGAAGAAGCAGAATTCTGGCTAAGATTTTCTTATTTTTTTAGCACTTTTTCTTTTTCTTGTATAATCTCGGTTGAGTTATATTTGATTAGGGATTTGTGTAATTAATTAGTGACTGGTTAGACACTGATTAGGAAACCTTTTTTTGTTGATTAATTGGTTGGATTTAAATATGATTTTTCATTATTCTCTCTAATCTCCCATGTATGCCACGAAGGTGTTCGATGAAATACATGAGTGAGGTTATGTGCTTAAATGTCTATCTGAGAATTCCTTGGTGTTTAGTTGGTTAATTAAACATTTTTGGATGATGAATCAGAGGCTAATTAATCAGTTAATCAATCAAATTGGATGTTCATTGATCTTAAAGACAAGAGTTAACGGTTTAATGCGGGATTGAGGTCTCAATTCAACATTAGATTATTAATCTCTTGAATCTTGAATGGTTATTCAAGATCATTTGCTAATGAACATAATTAGGAATTCTTAGGCCAGAATTAATCACAATTGGAATAGGATAAGGATAGTGGATACCAAGAGATGATTCCTAAGCTAGTCACAAGACCATCATTCACATAATTCATCCAATTAGGTAGTAATTAGGAATTTTAATTCAATTTAGTTTTAGGTTAGTTTAATTCATTCAAAACCCCCCAAATCAAATAGTTTTAGGATCCTTTAACATTTAGAAAACTTAATTAAGCATTGCATTCCATTTCCAAGGGAGATGACCTAGGTTGTGCCACTAGCTATATATTTTTAGATCAACCTAGTTTTATTTTGAGGGTTGTACGACAAGCCCGTCACCCTTGCCCAAAAAAACATTACTTCTTGTCATTACAATCTTATCAGATTTAAATGACACTTTAATCTCAACTTTTCCCAATAGAGCCACAAAAATTAAATTTATTCTAATATCAGGCACATAAGGGAAATCCTTCAGAGCCAAGGTCTTGCTAGATTTAAGTGTGAGAAGAATATTTCTTTTTCTTAGAACCTTAGTAGTTTTGGAATCATCAAGATATGCACATTCTTCTTCATCTCCTACAAAACTATAAAAAGTAAACATCTCTTTATCCACACATATGTGTCTTGTAGCCCCGAAATCTACCACCAATTCTTTCATGTTGACCACAAGAAAAACTTATGAAACAATCACAATAATTATGCCATTTCCATAAACCAAATTTGCACTTAGCTTAGGAGGATTGTTGTTTCTACCTCTCTTTTTACATTGTCCAACATGATGACCTAGCTTTCCATAAACATAACAAACTCCTTTCTTTTGAGCTTGGGGTTAATGGCTTTAGACTTGTAATTAGACTTTTTATTATTATACCTCTTTTTCTTGCCTTTGAAGTCATATATTTTGCTTTTGTCACTTAAAGCTCCTTTTTGTTTATATCCTCAATGATTATGTAGGTGATGAGATTCGATAGAGACAATTATTTATGTTTATACTTAAGTTGTTGCTTGTAATCTTTTCACGATTCTGGAAACTTCTCAACAAGTATACCTACAACAAACTTATTAGGCAAATTAATCTTCTCAGTTCAAAGGTCTTTTAATAGAGTAATATCTGGCCTTTCTGTAAACCTGAGAAATACAATGTTCGGTTTCTCTGTAAGCGATAGAAATGGACCAGATACAAAAGGAAGTCCCTGAAATAGAAGGAATTGGGGCCAACTAAAATTATGATAAAATTTCAAATATTAGAAAATAAGGATTTAAGCCTTGAGTTACCTAGAAATCAAGGCCAGAGTGATTCAAAAAATTTGCCAAAAGGCCAGTGGCATTTTCGTAAATATGGGCACTTTTTGAAAAACACACAGGAGGGCTTTTTAAATGAAATTTTTAAGTTCTTTGAGGTTCTCAGAGGCCGTAAAAATCATGGAAAGCCCCGGGACAGCTAAAGCCCCTCCGGTTGACGTTTTCCAATATCGGTGTGCCCAAACTTTGACGGATTCGTTCGGGAAGGTTTTAGCTCCAATTTGAGTGATTCCAAAGGCATTTTTCTTAATTGGGAACCTAAGTTTTATAATGGAAAAGATGGTTCTAAAAAAGGAGCTAAAACGAAGGAGAAACGAAAATGCAAAGTATGAAGGGCAAAATGGAAATTTTTGAAAAGTGTAACTTATTCCCACCTATATATATGATGCACCCTTCTCCTCCCTTCATTATGCACGACCATGTTCTGCCTAAAACCAGAAGAAAACCCTAGGGGATGAGGCTCACAAGAAGGGGAAGAAAAGGAGGAGAAATCAAAGGCTTAAGGTATGGAAATTAGTAGTTTTTCATGCTCTTTCTCTTCCAAACCTCTTCTCCTCCATTCTCCTTTATTTCCTATGATTAAAATGAGGTTTATAAATCTGATTCAAGAGAGATATTCAAGGGAAAGTTCGGATTTGAAGAGAGAAGCTCAAAGAACACAAGATTCAAGTGAGAAAAAGTAAGAAAATAAGGTAATTTCTCTTCCTATGGTTGTCATTTTTAGTCCCCTTCTCCACCATTTCACCCCACTTGAGAAAACCCTAGGAGGAGATGATTTTTAGGCAGAACCAAGCATGAATCTAAGGAAAAAGGATGTGGAGATTAAGAATATGCAAAGGGAATTAACAAAAACCATTAGATTTCAAGATGCAAGTTCTAGGGTTTCAATTGCACCTTGTAAAATCTGACTTTGTATGATGATTCCTAGGCCTAAGTAAGAATTTAAATGAGCTCCCAAGAGCCCTAAGAGGCTCCCGATATGCTTCTTCCCTTGAGAAAACAAAGAAAGCTCCATGGAACCCAATATGCTTTATTGCCTCGGCCTAGATGAGTTCTCCTAGCTAGGGAGAGTTTTAAATTTTTATAAAGCCATTATTGAGTCATATTTGATGAATGAAAGTTAGGGGAGACCTTAGAAAAAATTTAGAACTCATAGAAAGTGATTTGGTGTTTTAGGTTCCATATTATGACCTAAAGAAGCAACATCGTGTTAGGCCTTTTATTTTGATGATGTGATGACTCCAAGAGGCTTAAAAGGAGTCAAGAATCATATTTGAAAAGAAAGAATGAGGCCTAGAAATTATTTGAGGGGTGTTGCTTCATTAGGTGCCAATATGGACCATAATGGAGGTTGTGGAGTAATCTAGGGTTTAAGCAAGTCACATGGCCCTAGAAATTGTTTCATGAGCTTAATTGGCTCCCGTAATTTGTATCTAGGCCAAGAGAAACTATCTCCACCAAGTTTTGGGTGTATGGCCGAAAGAGGAGGCTTGAAAGCTAAGGAAAAAGTGTGTGCTTTACAAGGTAGCTCTCTCCACCTTTTCTCATGCATGAATGTGTGTCTAGCTTGTTTTAGAATGTGTTTATGTGTATTTTCAAGCTATGGAAAGTATGCTAGCATGCCTTTATATGTTATGATTCTTGATACCACATTATGTTTTAAATGAATCCATGGTGTTTGTATAAGTTTGCTTAGGTGTGGAGAGGCCAAGAACTCTTCCCTTGGGTGAGGATGAGCCAAGAACCCTTGAGCTTGGTTGAGACAAAGTAAAGAGTCTCCCAAAAGCAAAGTGGGCTCCCAAGAGTATGGTTGAGTCCAAAGTGCTCAAAGAATAGGTGAGGCAAGTCCAAAATCCATAAAGAGAAGTGTGAGGCCAATCCAAACACTTAGTGAGCTCTTGAATGTCTTGTATGATTGATTCACATGCCAAGGTTGCCTTTAAAATGTCTATGATTTCTATTTTCTCCATACATGTATTTAAAAGGCTTGCTTTGCACATATTATGTATAATTGAATGGGAGATGAGTTATTGGGATTCTTTGAATCTCATCCCCTCCTCTCCAATGATCTAACATGCTAGGTGAACCAAGTAGATATGCTAATAGGAGCCAACAACCCTAAAGGAAGGAGATTGACAAACTTATGCCTTGATTTTAGCCATTTTGGAACCATAATGATGGTTTATCATATATATGATGTTGTATATGTACTATAAACGTTGAGACATATGTAAAGATACTATTATGTGATGTTTAGATGTATGGAAATGATATATGACCACTAGCATATGTTTTGAGTATGTAATGCCATAGTATGGAAGTTTAAAGTTTGATGAATATGTGTATAAATATGGGTTGAATGGCCAAAATGAGATGTATGAGGTTTGGGACCATTTGGGCAGCTCACACAAGTCTCAAATGTGCTTTTAGACTTGCCCAAAAGGTGCCAATACCAAGGGAAGACCATTTGGCAAATTTGGTACCTCATATGGAGCCACATTTGATCATAATGGAACCCTATATCACTTTTTAGCCAAATGAGCTAGTCTTGATCTGAAATTTGGCATGAAATTAGATCTCATTGAGAGATTTCTGAGAAGCTAAAGATCATAATTTTTGGAGGTCTACAGAATATTTGATGATTTTTTGAAATTGGCAAATTTTATGGATTTGGTTTGCTACACTATTCATTTGGTCCGAAATTGTTTTCTGTCACACGAGGCCCAAATGATGTCCAATTGCCACAAAAATTTATACATAGAAACTAGGCAATCACAGTGACTCGTGCCAACTAGAAGCACCTCATTTGGAGGTCTAGAGAGGGAGATATGAATTTTTAAAATTTCTGTCCAGTATCAGTGAAATTGCCCGACCAGAAGTACTGTTCTACTGAATTCTGGAGTCTGGGCTTGATGAACTAATCTAGAGATATTTTTCCTTCTATTTAACATTCACATATTTCCATATTGGTATCATTTGCATGGATTGGATTTTTGTGGAATTAATTGGACATTTTCAAATTTTTCTACAGAATTCTGTGACAGTTCCAGATTTCAGTCGGACCTCTATAGATTTTTAGATGTCAAACATCCTGGGTTATGAATATTATGACCTAGACATATTTTTAGTGTGAAGTAAACATCCAAAGCTTTTCAGAATGACCAAGATTGCATAGTTTTGATTTTTCTATATTTAGTTATGAATTTCCAAAGTTTGCCCAGAAAAAGGACCAATTCTGGCCGAGAATGATCTTTAAGTTTCCATGCCCCATTTCGGTTTCCATGGGTTGTAAGCATATTTTTGTGATGAGAATGAGTTGTAATGATAAAATTAAATATGAGGAAGTATAGTATGAGCTCACACGATCCATGTGACACCAAATGGAATTTTGAGACCTAGTGTAATGCTAAAATGAGCATTATTTCTTTGCCTTTTCATGCAAAACTCACATGATTCATGATATTAAGTTATGTAAAGGCACTTGATGAGTTAGAATGAGCTAGAATTCATGGTGTTACAAATAGCTTATGATACTCATTAATTTGGCACTTAATATCTTTATCCTCCAACATCTCCTATCGATAGTAGTTGCCTATCACAAACTTTTGTTTCCTAGCATCTTTGGTAGTGTATTTTGTAAGCAGTGACTCCAAAAATTTGTTAGCCTCTTTGTATGTATAATAGACATCGAAGAGATTGTTAGATAACATACTAATAATTGTATGTCTACATACCTTGTTACCATAAGTCCAAGCATCCAATTGAGCTTTATTCATAGTAAAAAGAGCAGCAGCAATATTATGCATGTCTAGTACAGAGAAAACACATTCTTGCCACCTTCTAAAATTTTGTCCTCTAACGACCTCAATCTTCGAGATATCTGGAAAAGTCTTGACAATTGGGATAGCTGATGAAATAGTTTGAACAGCAATAGAAAAATCATCATTGATATTGTTGAAAACAACACTGATGTTCATAACAGTAGATGCTGTAGATTGAGTTGGAATAGTAGTAGTAGGCTCTATAATCCTTAAGATTGTAGGCGGGGAAATTTCATTAAATCTGAATCATGTCACAAGATGTTGTCATTAATGATTATTCTACTTTCATAGATATCTCCCAGGATAAAATAGATTCTTCTTGATAGAGGTTTAGGGATATAGAACTGCAAGAAAAGATTCAAAGAGCCACCTAAATAGAAAAATTAATAATAAAATTGAAACCATGTTACTAATTTTATAAAGTAAGAATTTCAACATCTTCTGAAAGCCTCATTGGTAAATAAAAAATTTGTGCAAAACTTTTTCCACCACGTATTATCTCACACGTAAGGGGAGAAAATTAGTAGATTTCAACTGAGTTGAGCCCAATTTAGCTTGTTCTTATGCATGCAAACCTACCTCTTTCTTTAACTCTTTTACTAACCCAATAATACATTTTAATGTATATACACTTAAAACATTCTTAATTTGAGCAATGACAGATGTACCCTTTTTGAAATACTTTATTTTTCTATTCTTACACTTAACATAGGTTGGGTGATTCATCATCATTATCATATATCATCCTCTTCTTTTCAAGTAAAAGGCAATTGGACCACACGTGTCCAGTTTTGTTTCATTTATAGCATACTACAACATTCTTTCTATCATGTCATATATTTTCTATCATCATATTCTTTCATTTACAGTAATTATGTACATGTTCTTAAGATCTCATCAAGGAAAACCATGAATTAATATGCTTTTATCACATTATGTCAAGGTTCAAGTCTTCACTTCACGTTATATGGGCTCCGTGGGTTTTCCCACTTCATTCTATAGTCATTTACCACTTATACAAATCACAAATAATCCAAAAAAACACATAATCCGCAGATCCAAACTTGAAAACCCCAAATTTCTCTTGTTCTTCTCAGATAGCATAGTGGCAGATTTCAAGGGCAAATTTGAAAAATCATAACTAAATGTAGAAAAATTAAAATCTGCTCTACCATAGCTTCTTAGAAAGCTCTGAGTGTTAAATTTACACTAAAAATAAATTCAAGCAATGAACATAGCTTTTAGACCATGTTTGAGAATAAAAATGCACAAAGGTTTGGCTATCCAATGATATTGATATAGATTTTTTATATAAATTTCAAATATATCCAATTAATTCTAAAAAAATCCAGTCTATGTAAATAATACTAATATGAAAAGATATGGATATTAGATAGAGGAAAAAATAACTTTAGTCCCTTCTAGGTGCATTCAGACCTCTAAAATCAATCAAACAGTAACATGGGTCGAACTGTGCGCTAGGCCAAACCAAAAACTTCAAAAATTCATATATCTCTTTCTAAACATCCAAATGGGGTGATTCTAGTTGACACCAATCCTTGGAAGGTCTAGTTTATGCTTATAAAGTTTTATAGCAACTGAATATCATTTGCCTCATGAATGACAAAAAACAAAATTCGGACCATATGAATAGTACCAGTGGCAAATTCTGAATTTTCAGTCAACTTTCAAAAATTAGCAAAATATTCCATAGACCTCCAAAAGTTCTAAACTTTAGCTTCCCAAAAATCTCTAGATGAGCTCTACATGAATGCCGGATTTTATGTGTCAGATTATGCTATAGGGTCACAAATGGTCCTTTTTTATGCTTCATAAGAGTTTTAAAGGGTCCATATTGGCTTCTCCTATTCCTATGGCCACATGAGCACGGGGGAACGCATCAAAATACTCTAACAAACATGTCTCAAAGGGATAATAATCTGGATTTCTTAATTCCACTCATCCACACCAAGATAGACACAAGATTACATATGTGCTACTCTTGCCATTCATAACCAAAACCATGCAATATCATTCATTTGGCCTTAGTTCTCATACATAAATCAAGTATTCATATATTTACACATGTTTAAATGATTATACAATACATTTCTCATGGGGTTACATCATGTGTTATCAAAGTGGCAACAAAATGAACAAAATAGCACTCTTCTTGTCACTCTTTCATCTCCCAACTTGGTGGCTTTCATTTCTTTGTTTACTTGATCCACCTAAACATGTTAGAGCAAAGGAGAGAGGGGAATGAGATTCTAAGAATTCTAATAGCTCATCTCCCTTTCAAACACACATACTTGATGCAAGTTTCAAGTTTAGATGCATGTATGCCAACATGAAATTCTCAATCATACAAAAAGCATTCTCTTCATTCATAAGGATATAGATAACATACATAAGCTTGCTAAAGCATTGGTTTAGCCTCATTCACCATTTTTGAGACTTTTAAACTTGCCTCACCTATTTTTAAAGGACTTTTGACTAACCTTCACTCTTGCTAAAGACTTTTGGCTTTGTCTCACCCAATCTTAGGGACTTTTGGCTCATCCTCACCCTAACTAAGGGACTTTTGTCTTCACCAAGCTCAAATAAACCAAAGGCATTCATCAAGTATCATTTCAGTACATAAGCAAAGCATCAAGATACCATGGCTTGTGAATACTTGCTAGAAACATATTTCATGACTTTAAACATACATACACACATTCAAGACAAGAAAAACACTCAAGCATGCATGAAAGAAGGAGAAGGGAGCTACCTTGCTTACAATGACATACTTTAACCCTTAGAAATGGTTCCTTTCCCTTGGCTAAGCACCCATAAGTAGGTGTAACATGCTTCCTTTGGCCTAAACACATCATATGGAAGCCAATTGTACTCTTGGAACAATTCCTAAAGCTATACATTCATTTTCAGAGTTAGATTGTTCCTATAGCTCATTTATGGTTCCAAAATGTACCTAATGAAGCAAACATATAATTCAAGCTCTTGGCTCCCTTCTTTTCTTTCATCCATGGTTCTTGACTCCATTTAAACCCTTTGGAGTCATCACACAATCAAAATGAGGAGCCTAACCACATGTTTCTTCTTTAGGTCATAATATGGAACATATGCTATCATTTCATTTCCTAGGCTTCCTAAAATTTTTCCAAGGCTTCCTCTCATCTTCTCCCATCGTATATGACACAAAACCAAGTTGGATGAATTTAAAACTATCCTTAAGTGTTGACCTGCCTTAGGCTGAAACATGCTTCAAGAATGAGAATCAATGAGCTTCCTTTGTTTCTTTGATGGGAGATGCATATGGGGAGGTCTCTAGAGATCTTAGGAGCTCATACAAATACTTACATTAGCCTAGAGACTTTTGTATAAAATTAGTTTTTGGTTATGTTCTTAAATCCCTAGCATTTCACTATTGCAAAATCATAAATGATTGTTTGTTCTCTTTATATAATCTCCATTCCCATACTTTATTTTCTAAGATTCACTCTTGGTTTGACTCAAAAGCCCACCCCACTTGGCTGTCCCTACTAAGGTCGAAACATACATGATGAAGAACAAGGAAGGAGAAGCATGAAACTAGTGAATTTTACCTTGAATTCAAGCTTTTTCTCCAAGAGCTTCTTTTTTGCCTTTGCTCTCCTCACAAATTTCAAAATTTTCCCCTTTATTTTGGGCTCAAAATAGAACCAAACATCTCACTAAATCCATAGGAAGAGAGAAGGAAAGGAGGGGAAGAAGTTTTCTAAAAGGAAGAGCAAAAGTTTCTATGAATTTATACCTTTCTCTTGGTTTTTCTTCTTCCCTTAAGCTTGCTCTTGTGCACCACTCTCTCTCTAAGTATCTCTCTATTTTTTGGGCAGAAGCATGGCATTTAAGTGTAGAGGAGCTGTTGGAACGTGGATAAGAAGAAGCTAAAAGTCACTTTATGTAACTTTTTACTTTACATTTTAGTCCCTTTTCTAGACTTTTTCATTTTAGGCTCATTTCAACTCTTTTTCAAAATTTTTCTTTTCCATAATAATATTTAGGCTCTCTAACTTATAAAATACCTTTGGAATCACTTAAATTGGATTTAAAACTATTCCAAACCATTCGGTCAATTAATGACCGAAATCACTCACCGGAGGGGTTTTAACTGTTCTAGGGTTCCCAGGGTTTTCAAAGTCTTTGAGAACCCTAGAAAGCTCAAATTTTCCATTTAAAAAGCCCTTCTATGAGTTTTCCAAATTATCCAGAAATTACGAAAATGTCCCAACTTTCTTTCATAAATTTTCCTAACTCATTTGGCTCAGGTTTGCAGGTATCTTAGACCTTGGATCCTTGTTTCATATTATTTGTAATTTTATTCTATTTTTTGTTGTTCTTAAATAACTCATCTCAAGGGGCTTGCTTTGAAAACTGACTCATTTCGGTGTTTTATGAAAAAACTAGACGTTACACTTTCCTTAATCAACCTTCTTATATTATTTTTCCTTAGTAGTTGTAATACTTGGTCTTTCTAAAATTGAATTGAAACTAATGAGTTATAAAAGGAAGGCCCAAAAATCAAATGGTTAGAGGCTAAACAAGATCATAATGTTAATCTAGACATTTAAAAATAAAGATACAAGGTTAAGGATGCCCCCAAACCAGAACCAAAATGACTAAATAAAATTACCTGAAAATGCAATAGCATTTTTGTAATTTCAGGTAACTTTTTAGAAACTCAAAGGAGGGAGTTTTAAAGTAAAATTGAGTTTTCTAGGATTCTCAGAAGCCATAAAAATCATAAGAACCTTGAAAAAGGTTAAAACCCCTATGGTGTATGATTTAAGTTATCAGTTGACTTGAATTTTGACTAGATGATTTAAGATAGCTTCGAAACCCATAAAATTGAAAGTTAATGTTTTTAATAAACTAGATGACCTAAATTTTCATATGAAAAAGGTGGTTCTTAAAAAGGAGATAAAATAAGTGAAAACAAAAAAAATGAAGTTGAAGGGCAAAACGAGAATTATGAAAATTTTATAACTCACATCCCCTCTTCTTAAACCAGCCTAATGTGTCTCCCACCATCCAAAACATAAATTCCTTATCCTAAACTAGAACTCTAAGTTGTCACACCATCACATGCTATTTACTATAACTTACTATATTAGAAAACCTTGTACTTATTATTAGAAAACCTTGTTGACAAGGTCTCAGATTTCATATTGCAGAATACAAGATCTTGTTGACAAGATATTATCTCAGCTCTTATATTGACAAGGTCTGATGCTAACTGACAATTACTTAAAATAAAACTAGACAAAAGGGCTTGTAGCTAATGGTGCAACCTAGGTCATTTTCCAATGAGTTTTTGCCTTTAATTATTTGTGAAAGAGTTTTCCAAGTAACATTAAATGAAAATTGTGTTAGGGGGTTTTGAGTTATTGAATTTTGACTGAATTAAAGAAAAGTAATAAGAACTAAAAGCTTAAGAATAAGTATAGTTAATAACTAGGGAAGTTTGGTAACTAGCCTTTAGATGGACTCCCTAGAATTCAATTATCTTTGCTCTCTTTTTAAGGTACCAAAATTGGATTTAAACTCTTGCTTCTTAGTGTATTCTCTATAAGGATTCTTGAATTACCATCCAAGATTCAATTCACTAATGATTCAAAGACTTTGCAACCATAAGAAACCTTGAATAATTAATTAATTGAGTTAGGAATAAGAATACACCAAAATAGAACCTAAATGCTCACTAATGTATGCTGAACAATCTACTTAAAATTGCTAATCAACCAATTAGATTAATAAATTCCTTAAGCACAATAATCGCACAAAGATTCTAGCCACTTAATTTAATAACCATTGCACTAATTGGCCTAAAACAAGAGGAATTTAATAGCAAATTGTACAGCCATTAATTCTGGATTTTCTACAAACATTTAGGGATCAAGATTAACATTCAATTATGAGATTATAATCAAACCACAAATCAATTTAATCCAGTAAATTCTAGCCACTAAATTTCCTAATTAACAAGTTAAACCAAGTCAAATTAACAAAAGAATTAATGTTGAAATTAAAGGATGAAGAGAAGAGAGTTTATCCAATTTGGAGAGGCAATCTTAGAGCTTAAATTTGCATCAATAGAGATCCAATCTTTAGCTAGCTACCAAGAGAAATTCAAGCTATCATGGAGGAGATGAATGGAGGAATTTTGATGGAAGGATGAGCCATTCTTGATCACATATGTTGATTTGTTCCCCTTCTTGGAGTTGCATCAAAACCCAAACCCAATATGTTAATTCACTCTTGTGTTGGTCTTTCATTTTGCCTAGTGACTCCTCAAGTCAAGAGCTCCCCCCTTTTTACATTAATCTCATGCTTATTCTTAATCATGTTACTCTCCCCTCTTTAGCACATTCTGCTCCTGTGTGTTTATTCCTCCACTTAATGATCATGTGCCTCATTAAAATTTGCTCATAGTCCTATGCTAGATGCTACTTCATTCACTTCCACGTGAGCTGACTTGGTAATCTCATAACCCATAGCTTCATTTGCACTGTTCACATGGTTTTTTTTTCCATGTCACTTCCCACTTGCTTCATCTTAGCCAGCTACGTTAACCTTCTTCTTGTTCTCTGCTCAGCTGGATCTCTTCCTCTCGTGGCTTTTTATTCCTTCTCCCTAGCTCATTCAGCTCATGTCTTCTTATCTATTTTAGCTACTCTTCTCTCTACTAAACCATGGCTAATTTGCCAGCTACTTGGAGGGACTCGTGGCTGTGAGTGTTAGTATGTGTTGCTTCCTTCTCATTCTTAAAACAAAACCATCGTGTTTTGGATGTGCAACCCATGGAATGAAGGAGTGTGTTATGTGCTATGTTTACGTGATGACCTGTGAGTGATATGGAGGGTGGGTTGGACTTGCTAGGATGTGGGAGCTGAATGTGCAACATTTATTAGCTACGTGGAAGTATATGATTCAAGTGTGCTGATAATGTGCAAATGAGTGAAAGTGCAACATGAGCTTCCATGTGTTCTGGAACTATAAGTGATTATAAGTGAATGGAGTGTGAGTTGGATGTGTGAAAGCTATGTGAAGTCTATTCAAATGCGTAATGTAAGTGGCTTATGAGTGAAGATGAATGAGGTGGATGCCTCTCTCAAAACGTGAGTTGCCCTGTTGCCATGTGAATGAATTGCTAGAGGTATGCATGGACTATGGAGACGTGGCTAGACCTCATTGCAACGTGCATGCATGTGTGTGATTTAGTGAAGTGGTTGGAACATGGAATGTGCTCTAGTAAAGGAGGAAGATGAGTGGATGCCTTATGTGTAAGTGTGCCAATGTGAATGAGCTGCTTCTTCATCCTTTACGACACATGTGATTTATTCCTCCCATTCCAATTTTATTTGCCCAACAAAAAGTACATTTGAAGCCCAACTCTTCTTTTTCTCTTCCTTATATCAATTTCTCATTCAAGCTCCAATTGCCTATTGAAAACCTACACAATTAATAGGGAATATTTAGTAGGAAAGATTCACAAAATTAATTAAAAGAATTTATGCAATGAAAACCAATAATTTTGTGAATTATTTCCTAAAGTGCAAGAATAGTCAATAAAATCAAATATACTATAATAAAATGCATTAAACCCTATTTAATTATTAAAATGCCTAAGTTAAAGGGAAGTAATATATATAAAAATGGCATTTGTCACTAACTTATCCTTAACAAACTTATCTAACCAACTCTTGCATATTAATCATGGAGTTTCAATAAAAAATCGCATTCATTCATAAGTTTTCAACACCTAAAATGGGCCACTAACAGGTCATTTTAAGCTATAAGGGTCCAACCTTAATTCTTTCTTTTTCTTATTTTATTCATAAATAAGTTCGTTCATACTCAATTTAACATGTTTAGCTCATGGAACACATAAAATCTTCATAGGACCCAAAATGACAGCATGCATATAACCTCTGCACTGATTTTGAAAATCCATAACTTGAGTTATATAAGTCCAAATCATGAAAATTAAGTGTCTATGGAAAACTTAGGATGCAAACTATATGTTGCAAAAATTTTAGGCAAAATTGAGTTCATTTTCCTTACCAAAAGTAAGAGAAAAATAGCCTATTGCAGAAAGGAGGGCATATGACAGACCCAAAATTTAAAATTCCATATCTTGAGCTACACAACTCTATTTTTAGTGATCTCAATAGATATGGAAAGTTTTTATGAGATTTATATACTATAAAATTTCAAGAGCATCTGAGCTCATTTCACCCAAAAAAAACCTTGCATATCAGCAGTTACTACAATACTTGGACATAATCAGCCCTTAATTTCAAAAATTTATAACTTCCTCTATACAACTTCTTTTTATACAAACTTAGTGGCCTTAGAAATCTTATAATGCCAAATATATATTTATAAAATTTCATAAGTGTTGAAGTTCATTTGGCCCTTCAAATTTATTAAAACAAAATAGCCACATAAATAGTACCAGGGACTATTATGCATAATTTCGAAAACTTTGAAAATTCATAAAATATTCTGTAGACCTCCAAAAATTATGATTTTTGACTTGTTAGAAATCTCTCTTAAGGGTCTATATGCATGCCAAAATTTAGACTCCAAATAAGTCATTTAGGCCACTTTGGATATAAGAGTTGTTTAGGGTCTTTTTATGTCTAACCTTGGTATCCTGTTAGGTCATTTGGCATTCAAATAGAATTCTTCCACTTGGAGCAAGTTTTAATTATCCTAAATGGCATTTCTAAATATTCCATATCATGCCAAAAGACTTGGATTGAAATTTGACCCTTTGGCACCTAACTAACACATGCTTTTCAATAACATTCCATACATCATCTTAGCCATTCATTGCCAAATCATATATTCACCTAACTAACATACATGTTCTCATACTCAAATGCTTGGTTCCATTTATAAACATCATTAAATATATAAGCAACTATCATTCATACATAATGGTCAAGTTATACATACACATTTGCCAAAAGTTGGACTATTTATAATACAAGCTTTATAATACATTATTTTTGCCATTCTTGATTACATTTTAGCACATATAGTGCCTTTAGCACATAACTCCCAATATCTAATCTTCTTATCTTCCTTGATTTGGCTTAATAACCCTAAAATCGTTAGTGGGAGCCTAGAGGTGAGATTCGAGGAGAATCTTAGTAGCATAAACTCATCCAATTCAATGCACACAAGAATGCCATGAGTGAATGCAATATATGTGGTGCAAGGGTGCTATGCACATGCATCATGTAAATCATATAATATGAAAACTTATTCATTTTTAGCCATGGCAACATCATAAAATTAGTTGGGATTTACCAATCTCAATCTAGGGCCAAGGAAGAGCTATTATGCTTAATTCCATGTCTTAGGGAGTTAGGAGCTATCACATAAACTTTTCATAAATATAAGGTGCTTATAAAACTCATATAAAAAACATAATGGATCATATTTCATGAAAGCATCAAGCAACTACACAGACAAGTATATCAACTCATCCAAGCATTTAATTGCATGTAAGAAGTGGAGAGGAAGCTACCTTAAGACTTGTGGAAGTTCAAGATGTCACTAACCCACTTGTTCTTACACTTTACCTTGGTTTTCCACCACTTGACACCCATAACTTCGTATGTTTGGGTTAGTTTGGCCTACAAGCATGAATCCATAATACAAATTACCTCATTAGAATCCATTTAAAGCCTTAGCACTAACACTTATTCGCACTTTAATTTAACTTGTGTTTTAAGGTCAATTTAGGTTCATTAGGAAGTAACTTCCATTTTTCTTCATCTAGATCTCAATCTCTTGTAGGATACATGCCACATGACCTCAGTGGAACCCCTTTAAGCCATCATATCCTTAGCTAGAAGGGCCTAAAGCCAACTTGCTTCTTTACAACGTTTTAGGCCCTAAAATTTTAAATTTCATTTTAGGGCTTCTAAATTCAATCCATTGGTTCTATAATTATTTACTCCTCTTATCTAAGTCTGTTAAATCCTTGGAACTCAAAAAAACTCTCCCTAGATGCTTCATCCATACCTTGGTCGAGACATACTTCATAAAAGGACCAATGAGAGTTTTCTTGCTTTCTTCATGGATTTTGATGCATGGTTATGTTCTCTAGCTTCTCTTTAGCTTAAGTATGGTTTCTTATAGCTTAAAATACTCTTCTATGATTCCAAATCTTCTATGGTTCATTTGAAACCCTAATTGCTACATTTTGCATTGTAAAGGTTTTTAATTGCTTCCAATTACATATTCTTGTTTCTCATGCTTCAAAAGCATTGGTTCTATCTTATTTCCATGCAAATCACACCCCCTTCATATGATTCTATAGCCAGCTGAAACCATGAAGCAATGGAAGATCAAAGAAATACAAAAATCCCATATAGTTTTATGCTTTGATAACTTCCTTATATGATGGAGAATCTTGTGGTTAGCTTGCTTTCTTCAAACTCCTTCCTTCCTCTAACACACCAGTCACAAAGATGGTCCTTTCAAAGAACTAAAACCATCAAAAGAAAGCTCTTAAAGAGAGGAATTAGATTTGTGAAGGAAAGAGTATTGAAAAAAAATTTCTTTTTCCTTACTTTCCATACTTGTTTCTCTCTCTTCCTTCTCTCTTCACACCATGGAGGTTCTGGTTTAAGGTTGGAAATGATAGATTTAAATGAAGAAGAAGGTAATGTGGTTGATATGGAGCAAAAAGATGGTGATTTAACTTTTTCTAAAATTTTCATTTTGCCATTTTTCTTCCACTCTTCCGTTTATGCTCATTTTAGCTTCTTTTTTAGAATCACATTTTCTATATGAAAATTTAAATCTTCTAGTTTATTAAAGATATTTTCTTTCAATTTTATAGGGTTTAGAACTATTCTAAATCATCCAGTCAAAGTTTTGGTTGATCTTTGCCAAAAAAGCACACGAGAAAGGTTTTAACCATTTTGGTGGTCCCTATAGCATTCAGGGCATTTGAAAACTCTAGTGAGTTCAATTTTATCATTTAAAAATCCTTTTTTTAAATTTTCAAAAACTTTTCTGAAATTACAATTTTTGCCACTGGGTTCCATATTAAGCCATTTAGCCATTTCAGCTCCAATGTTGGGCCACCTCTGGTTCTTTACTCTCATTTTTAGATGCTCTGTTTATTAATCTAACTCTATCTTACCTGATTTCATTTCATTTTAAGAGTTTCCTTTTATAATCTGATCGATTTCGGTCTAATTTTAGAAAAATCAGATATTACATAAGTCGCACCATAGAAAGGAGAAAGAAGGAGGAAAACCAACCAAGAAAAGGTATAAATTTTGGCACTTTTTCATGCTTCTTCCTTCACTAAGATGATTCTCCTCTTTAAGCCCTATTTCCTCATTGTTTTAGTTTTCTAAAAGGAGGATTTCCATGGCTGAACTAGTGGAAGAAGGAAAGGATTTAAGGAAACCAAGCTTTGCACCAAATTCTTCTCTTAAAAAGCTTTAAAATGATGTACGAAATAAGGTGCAAAAATGGTTTCTCCTTGCCTTCTCCCTCCCTCTCTTGTTCAGTCACCATAGGGCCCATGAAGTGTGCGGATGTTTTGGATGGTAACAAGGCAGAACCAAGGGTTTTAGATTGTGAGGAATTGAATTATGCAATTAGAATCAAGAAAGGAGCAATAGGAAACAAGATATAGAAGTTAGGGTTTCAATTGCACCTTGAGAGTTTTGGAACTTTAAGAGGATAACCCAATCCATATTTGATCATGTCTAGACTCTAGAAAAATCAAGGAATAAGAGTATGTATTAGATTCCTAAAGAAAAGCAAGCAAACTCTATATAGCTTCCATGGAGGTATAGGTTTGACCAAGGCTTAAATGAAGCACTTAGGGAGTATTTCTTTGAGTTATAGTGAATTTAGAGACTTAGATATGATAAATAAATAATTATGGAAGCATTGGATTAAATTTAGGAGCCTTAGAATGAAAGTTTAAATTTTAAGGGCCTAAATGAGGTCAATGAAGCAAGTTGATTCTAAACTATTCTAACCGAGCATGTAGTGATTCAAATGAATTTCTTGAGAGTTATAAGACTTATAGAAAACAAGAGTTTAGGATTAGGAAAGCAAGAACTAAAAGTTGCTTCATAATGGGCTTAAATTAGTATTAATTGACACTTTAAGTCCTAATGGGATTAAGTAAGAATCATGAAGTGTAGAATGAGTTATATGGGATTAATATGCCTTGAAATTGTCATATGTAGGTTAAACTAACCTGAACTCCCTTATTTGTGGGTGTCAAGACAAAGAAAGTAAAGAAAAAGTAAGCCATTAAGTGGGTTAGTGGTACATCCAAGTTCCTATAATCATAAGGTAATTTTATCTCCCTTTCTTGCATACATTTAAGTGCTTAAATGAGTTGAAATGCTGTTGTTGCTTAATGTTTTCATAAGAAATGATTCATTATGTTTTTCATATAAACTATATGAATACTATATGTGAAAGGCAATGAGATGGCTCCTAACTCTCTTAAGGTATAGAATTGAGCGCAGTAGCTCTTCCTTAGCCCCTGGGTTGAGAAGAGTTAAGCCTAACAAGTTTATGATGATGCCATGTGTAATACCTAGTTATTCTAAAAATCCTGAACTAAAGAGCAAAAGGAAGTCCCCTAAATTGAATAATTAGAGGCTAGACAAGATCAGAATAATGATTTAGACATTTAGAAATGAGAATACAAACCTAATGATGGCCCAAAATCAGAGTGAAAATGGCTAATCGAAAAGCTACACAGGTTAGTATAATTTTTGTAATTTCAGATAAATTTTAAAAAACTTAAAGAAGGGATCTTTAAATGGGAAAATTGAGTTTCCTAGAGTTCTCAGAAGCCTTAAAAATTATAAGAATCCCTAAAATGGTCAAAACCCCTCGATTTGCATTTTAGAGTATTGATTGACTAAAACTTTGATCGAATAGTTTAGTAAGATTTTAAATCCAATTTGGGTGAAACTAAAGGCATTTTATGAATTAGAGGACTTAAATTTCATGATAGAAAAGACGAGTCTCAAAAAGGAGTTGAAATGAGCCAAAATGAAAAGAACCAAAATGAGGGACTTGAAAATTTGAAAAATGTTATAAATGAGCCTCCACCTCCCTTAAATCACATCCCACTTTTGCCCAGCCCTCATAACCAACTTTCCTTTGGTCCAAAATATTCAAGGGTTGCTCAAAAAGGCATACAAGTAGGGAGCAAAGGGAAGAGAAAGAAGCTTTGAAAGGGTAAGAAATTCATGCTTTTTCATGCTTTCTCCTTCACCAACCTTCTTTTACTCTTTCTCCTCTTTTCTCTCATAACTTTGATCAATTATTTGGAGCTATTTCATGGCTTGTTCAGTAGGAGGAAAAGAGGAATTGAAGGAGAGATTAAAAGCTTTAGAAAGCTCCTTGGAAAAGCTTGAAAATAAGGTAAAAACATATGGCTTTCTTGCTTCTTCTTGCTTGTTGTTCATGAGTATGATTTCGACCAGACCTAGGCCCATCAAGGAAGGAAGGAATTTAGGTCATAACAAGGTAGGAACAAGGGTTTTAGAGTGTAAGGAGTAAGAATATGCAATTAGAATTAAAAGAGAAGCTTTAGAAATTAAGTTATGATGCCTAAGGTTTTAGTTGCACCTAGAAAATTTTGAAACTTTCTAATGATAATCTGGCTTATATAAGAGTACGTATAAGTTCATAAGACATCTAAAAAGCTTCATAGATAGCAAATGGCTTAGGAAAACTCCATGGGCTCTTTAAGTGTGTGTGTGCATCTTGGCCAAGAAGGAGAAATTGTACCTAGGAAGAGTTTTCTTTGATTTCAAGGATAGAAATGGTCTAGATATGAATTATAGACACAAAAGGAACCATTGATTTAGATTTAGAAACCATAGTTTGAAAAATAGAAGTTTAGGTTCTTTTTTAAGTATAAAGAAGCAATTTGGTGTTTGGCTCCTTGAATTGAATTTGTGATAACTTTAATGAGTTTAAATAATGTCATGAGACTTAGATTGAATGAGAAATTAGAGCGAAGATCCTAAATTATATGGGTTGTTTCATTATGCCCTTATATGGAATCATAAGTATACCATAAGTTAGAATATAGTTGTGTAGAGTTTATGTAAGGCTAGAATTGGTCCCAATGATGTAATTGTGTCTTATTTGATGTGTTTAAGCCGCGAATCAAGCTCCTCCTAGTTGTGTGTGTGAAGCCGAGAAAGGGAAGTGAAGTCCAAGGAAGAAAGCTTGTGTTTCTTGACTCAAGGTAGCTCTCTATTCTTTCTTGTATATATTTCTTGGATGTTTGATTGTTATTGGATGCTTGTGTATATGTTTGAACCATGACATATGTTTATAGCCATTGATTAAATGTTATGATACCATTATGTTTTTTGAAATATGTTTTAAATGTAAGATAGCTTTTAATGGGTGAGGTTGTGCCAAAAGTCCCTTAGAATGGGTGAGGAGAAGCCACAAATCCTTAAGAATGAATGAGACAAAGTCAAAAGTCTCAAAAAAGAGCAAGGCTAAGTCAAAAATTCCTAAAAGTGGGTAGGGCAAGGCCAAAAGCCCTTGGAGCCTAAGTTTAACTTAAATGAGTTTATGTGATATAAGAATATGCTTATGTATGTTTACAAGAGACTTTTATTGCATGCTTGCATTCCTTGACATGAAAATGTGCCATATATGTATGCTTGAAAGGGTAAAAGAGCTATTAGAATTCTTTGAATCTCACTCTTCCCTATATTATGTTTAACCTTGTCTAGGTGAGCCACTTGGAGGAAGAAATGGAATTCAAGCAACTTAAAGAATGAGACTTTGAAAATAGAATAGGAATTTATGTATTTTGATGTCAAAGTTTGTAGGTATATGAAGTTTATGAGATGTAAACTATTGAGCATGTGTAAAAGTATGTAATTATGATGTATGAATATAATTTGGAGCCATATATATGAGAATGCATGATTTTGGCATTTTGGAGCATTAACATGAATGTGTATAGATGCAAGTAGGATAGTAAATTTGAGCTCCATGATGATTTGAACCATTAGGGGTGTTTCTATATGCTGTGTTTGTACTTTTGGATGTGCTCAAATGGTCATGGTATGGTTAGAAGGCCATTTGATGCAATTTGACCTTATTATGGTCCCAAACTTTGCCATATTCTTGGCCTGAACTACAAACTGACAAAATAGATGAATTTATTTATGAAATTTGGAAAGAATATAAATCTCATTTAGAGCTTTTTACAAAGCTAAAGAGCACTATTTTTGGAGCTCTAGAGAATTTGTTATGATTTTTCAAAATTGACTAAATTATGCAGAAATTGTCACTATTACTATTTATATGGTTAGTTTGCTTGTCAGTGTCTTTCAAGGGACAAATGAAGTTTAATACTCATGAAGTTTTATAGGGATATAGTAGACATCATAAGCTTTTCATAGCCACTGAGAGCACCCAATTTGGAGCTCTGTAGAGGGAGAAATGAATTTTTGAAATTCTAGGTTTGCTACAAAATGACCACCAGACTCAATACTATTCCATAAGATTTTGTGGGAAAAATGTAGTTGTTTTGATCTAAAATTTTTATGGCAAATAGATGATATCCTGAGCTTTCCAGAAAATTATAATTTTCATAATTTAGAATTTTATAAAATTAGCTATGATTTTTTAAAATTTGTATCAAAATATAGAATTTATGAATAAATGCAAGAAAGATGCAATTTCGTGTACTATGCCTTGGACTCGAGTTTTAAGCTTTAAATTATGATATTTCTGATTAAACAAATGTGTTAGGTATAGAAAATGAGTTAGGTAAGTCCACATGGCCAATTTAGCCAAAGATGAATTAATTTGGCTTTTAATAACAACAAATTTCGTTGTTAAAAGTGTTAATTTCATTTAAGTTGATACTTTTAGCTAGTTTTGGTACATATTAAATGTTAGTTAGATATGGTATTATGCCATGGCTAAGAAATGAATGAGTTTTTATGTTTTATAATGCATTTGATTCATATAAGGTATGAGCATTGCATTCTTGCACCACATGGATAGCATTATACTCATGACATTCTTGTATGTATTGAATTGGTTGAGATTAGCTATTGAAATTCTGTCGAATCTCACCCCCATATTCCCACTAACCATTTTAGGTTCATTAAGTCAAGGCCAAGATAATGAAAAGTAATAGATACTAGGAAATGATGTATTAAGACACTATGCTGTACCAATTTTTGTTTTATGAATGTATATGACATTTTATATGGATCATGATGGACCTATAATGTATATAATCATGTTACTTCATGTTTAATGATGGAACCATGTGTAAAAGTATAAGAATAGCCATGTATAACCATCTTGGATAATGTATGTGTATTATGGTGGTATTTGATGTATGAGATGACATGAGGCATACATGTAATCTTGGGTATTAAAGGGTTAAATTTTGCTCCAACTATTTTAGCATGATATGGAATGATTAGAAATGTCATTTAGGATGGAAGAAATATGCTCAAAGTGGAAGAAAACTAATTGGACACCAAATGGTCCAAATTGGTGTTAAAATTAATCTTAAATTTTTCATAAATAACTCTTATATTAAAAGTGGTCTAAATAATCTAGTTTGAACCTAAGATTTGGCATGCATTTAGATCCATTTTATAGCTTTTTGTAAAGCTAAGAACTATAATTTTTTGAGCTATACAAAATATTTTACAAATTTCTAAAATTGTGCAAAATTTTCAATATGGTTATGGTACTGTTCACATTACACAACTTTAATATTTCATGTCTTTTAGGGGTCAAATAAAGTCCAATACTTATGAAATTTTACAAATATATAGTTGGTATTATAAGCTTTCTATGGTTACTGAGATTACTTAACTTAGAGTTGTGTAACTTAAGATATGCCTTTTTAAAGTTTTGGGTTTGTCATATGCCTTCCATTTCGATTAGAGTTACTGTTCCATTGCATTTGACAGGGCAAATGAACTCAATTCTGCCTGAATTTTTTACAACATGTAGTTCACATTCTAAACTTTCCATATGCACCTAATTTGCATGATTTGGAGTTGTATAGCTTAAGTTATGTTCTAAAATTAGTGCAAATTTTGGAACAATACTGTCATCTCGGGTTGAAGTAAATTTTTGGGTGTTTCACGAGCTAAATATAGTAAAATGATAATAAACAAACTTGTTTATAACAAAAATGAATTGAAAAAAATCAAATTTGGACCACTGTAGCTCAAAATGACCTATAAATGGCCCGTTTTTTATGTGAAAATTTATGAATAGATGTGAATTTTGTTTAAAACTTCATATTTGATATGAATGAGATAGTGAAAGCTAGGTATGACAGTAGTGGTCTCCTTTTTTACTGATAATTGTTTTTAATAATCTTCTTGTCAAGAAAGCCATAGTAACTTCCATAAAATTATGCATTTTATCTCTTCTTTACCATTATCTTCTTGGTCACGGCTAGATGCAGACTTCAGTGTTACAATATATATTCTTGTTTTCACTTGAGTCTTGCTCATGTTGCTCATGTTGCTCATGTCTATAAAGATATGTTTAACGGGTTATGATGGTTCCTCTTAGCTCACTACAAGGAATAAGTCTGAGGAAAGCATATCTACCAAAAGGAAAAGTATGGGAAGCGTGTCATCCAGCTGCACAATATAGAAAGAGCTAAACTATAAATGAACGCAAAGAAAAGATATATAGTTGCAAATACTAAAATCACACGGGTACAGGTTAGATATAATTAGTTGCCTATGAGTAAATGAACATCAAGAGAAATTAATTAATATGCTTGAAAACTTTGTTGAGAGCTTATACCAAACATAATAAATTTGATTTTTTTAAGTAGAATTTATATAGAAATGTCCCAAAAAAAAATCATATACCAATGAGCACACAAGACTTTAAGCAATTTGTCCACTTAAATTTATGTTTCATTGTACATTTTTATTGATTATTCTTTGCAGTTGCGTGTATGTAGTCCCTTCACCAGTTGGTCGAAGATGCATTTATATAATGACTTTTATACCCCCATCAACCATAAGAAAAATTATTTTAACAATTATAAGCATGAATAGCCAAAGTTGACTTGATAGTTGAGGAGGTTGAAAATCTATACAAAGATGATGCGTAACCTGGTCCGTATGTGATGATTTTCGTAGAGACGAGGGTTTATTCATCATCAAAAGCCCTGAAAGACTCTTGCATCCTTGAGTTTTGATTCTTAGAAGCTTGTTGATGGTGTTAGAGATTGTGCCCTAGGCCAATCATTGTATTGCGAACAATGTTTTTATTACGAAATAAGAGTTTTCTTTTTATTATATTATTATATTATTTGCATGTTTATATATAATAATATCTATGGATAAATCATTTTTTGGATTATCCAAAATATCCCTAATCAATCATCCTTGTGGGAACAACGATAAATTAATATTAGTATGATTTTGATTGATTAAGTGTTAATCATGTACGATGATATGAATCAAAATCATAGGCATGTGTTAGAGAACAGGACGCTGGATAGATCCGTCATGAGATAAGTTACATGGATTAGGTCATAAATTTATCTCATATATAACCGTGTCATTGATCCCTTGGACCTGAGATCACCATAGATTCCTACATGAAGGACACTGTACTTTAGCATAGTCTAATGTCACCTTTAACCGGGTGATTATAAAGACTATGATCAGGTATAATAGAATTCATGCAGAGGAAGATGAGTGGTCAAGATAGAATTTGTCCCTCTGGTTAATAGAGAGATATCTCTGGGCCCCTCGATGAGTGTGATTGAGAAATGCATGGCCATGCTCAAATGGAAAAGGTTCCATCTTATAATCAGTCTGCTCGGAGATCGAGAAAGTTACGATCGAGCAAGTTGAGGATGACATTTCCATGCCTCATACTCGATCTAGATATCGTGTGACAAAAGGGATATGATAAGGTTATAAGATAGGTTGTATCGGATTACCGATCCCGTATGATTTGGGTAGTCACAATTCTTGCTAGAGGTCGCTTGTGATTTGTGGGTCAAACAGTGTAGTTGGCCCACTGCCAACATCATATGGGCCTGCAGGGTAGCACACAAGAATGGACTAACTCGAGCTAAAATGTCCACATTCATTGAATCAGAAATGTGTCTAGATTCAATGAATATTTAGGATGGAGGAATTATTTATATATATATATATATAAATAATAAAATTCGAAATATATTATATATATATATGTATATATATATGAATTAATTTAAATTTGATTCTATTAGATAGATTTAAATTTAAACTAATCAGATAATTTAAATTTAATTCTATCAGATAGATTTAAATTTAAACTAATAAGATAATTTAAATTTGATTCTATCAGATAGATTTAAATTTAAACTAATCAGATAATTTAAATTAAGCTCTAGATATTGTTAGTTTAAATTTAAATTATAGGATAGATTTGAATTTAAACTAATAGATATATTTAATTAATTTTGATTAATTAAATATATCTGAAACTCTAGTCTATAAATAGGAGTTTCTATATTAGAAAAGATATAGCTAGAGCTGGCTCCAAAATCTTTAGAGAGAGGGATACCGTACGGACGTCGTACGAAATTGTACTGACGTCGTACGGACTATACGGAAATTGTACGGATAGGCTACTAGCACACTGTTTGAGTTGCTGAACCCCATTCGTGTGGATACTAGTAGAGGGATCTGATCTGCGGTCAGTTTCTGTGATCCAAATAAAAGTAAACAACAAACTCAATCGACAGGAAAAGGTAATTCTCTGAACCTATTCAGTTTAAGCGATTTTGACGGATCCTTGGTAGGAATTGGATCAAAATTTTAAACGTTTCCGCTGTGTGCCTCCCATAATTCCCAACAGATGGGCATGGATTCTTTGGGAGACTTTGGATGGCTTGGAAGTCTTCATTCGTGGATGTAAGTGTTATCAAAAATGGAAACTCGTACATTATTAAATATGCTACGCGAAGGGAATGGGCCATTTACGCTATCGTATAAGAAAAGTTTGCTGTGGCAGAAATTGTATGAACTAGATTGCAAGTGAGAGACGAGAAGGAGCACCAATTAATTTGTCTAGAAGTGAATTTTCTTGGAAAACATAGAGTAACATTTTCCTCGAAAAAATCAGAAAGACAAGTTGAGAATTTCAAATTGTCTAATCAAGTTAATACGGCGATGATAAGTAATCAAAATATTGAGAATCCTTATTTATTTGTTTATTGACATGATGAAGGCTTTTGATGAATCTTGGCCATTCTCTTGGGTGCTACAAGAATTCTTTTTTCCCCCTCCATTTACTACGATCATGATTAAGATAAGAGAGGCCTACAAAATCTAGGAAGCTCAAAGGGAATTTAGCTAACACAGGGCAGAGAAGATCTGTCCTTCAATACAAGCAGCTTATAATCCAATAACATGCTTCTCTGCAACCTGATTATAGCTCATAATTATTGGCTTTGCAGAGAACTCAGCATTGTTACAACCCAAATCGATTAAGAAACAGCTCATTTTACAGTCATAAAGTGCAAGTCGATTGGAGCATGATCAGAAATGTCATGTTGGGATAGTTCAAGTCAGTCCCAAGTTCCAACTGTTAGAACATGAGGAACGTTCTCTTTGTCCCACATCATTTCAATCCCAAATGAAGACAAGGTTATAAATGTAGCACAGAATCAAATGAAGACATGTTTTTTTTTTTTTTTTCCGCCTTAGTGCTGCACAGAAAGAGCTTGCCAGAGCAAGCTGTGCTGATGTTTTTACAGAACACTCTGTTAAATGGATTAAGGATTGCGTTACAAGTTTAATTAGGAGCTGCATCAAAATTTATTGCTGAACTATAATTGGCATTTGGCAGTGAGAGATGCTCTGAAATTGGCTATTGAACTTAACACTCCTCTCAGTATGCTGGAAAGCTCTAATAAACAGTTCTAGCAGTTAATGAGTATATCTGATTGGGGAAAAGTTTAGGAGATTGGTAAATACCTTGAGCTAGTTAGATTCATACATGATGAAACCGAATACCATCTCCCAATCCCTTTGAACTCTGGATCTGCTCTTCTTCTTAAGTGCACACTGCACTAAATAAAACGCTAAGGGTGTAACTGTTGATAAACAAATTTAATTTACTACACTCTGTCAAAAGGTAAAATATATATCATGTACTTTTTACTTTCTGAAAGTTAGGTTTAGATAGATATGTTGGGCAAATTGTAACTATCCTGATCTGAAATCAAGTCTTACTAGTTCAACGATATTATTAACATATAAGATAATCTTCATAACTTTTATTTGAGTGAGTTTGTTCTCTAAAAGATAATTACTAATTCTGCGAGAATATTCCATTTCTTCTTTCTCGTGCATAGGGGAAAAACAAATAAATTTCGGACAGAAAAAAAGAGCTCTTTCTGTTATATAACAGTCAAACAAGCAATTATAGCCCCTTTTTGTAATTAGTAAAATCTGCACCCTGCTTCTTGTGATTTTTGATAGATTAATGCCAAAATTAAAATTTTCGGAACTTATTGAAGTGTATTGTTAAGGACTAAAAGAATGATTTTCTTTTTAAAGGGGGGTATTTCATGCAAAGGAAAATAAGGATAATTTGCAGTTTATCCTTTGCCTTAGATTATTAAAGGATGGATGACTAAATTGATGTCCTGGTTTGTGCAGGTTAACAATGGTGCAGCAAATGGTGTCGTAATTTATGAGTAATGTTTAAGGGCTTTAAACATAAATCTAAAAAGTTGGGTATGATTAAGCAGTTGCAAATTACACAAGATTTTCTATAAAAATAGATGAGTCAATTTTACTCATATATAATCAGACTCAAGAACAATTTGCCGTGTTTGTTTCTGTACCCCTTAATTAGTTCACCTTGTGATATATCGAGCAAGATTTTAAAAGGGTAAACTATAATATACTTAAAAGAGAAATATGCTTTTTTTGTTTTCTAATTTATGTCTACAAAATGTAGATATTTATAGTTAAATGAGATCAGGATTATTTTGGAATTTTTGGAGGCCAAAAATGATGAAAAGTAAACTCAGTATTCTCAATTGTTCATAATAGAGTGGTAATAACTCAAGAAATCATAGGACTCATGACCTAAAATATATGGAAACTAACATGACATAAAACACCAACACAAAAATCACCGCACATGATATCTAATACGAGTGTTTATCATGCATTGAAGGCAAATACAGTTTTTTGTTGAGCATCATAACTCATAATTCTGAACATAATTTGTCCTTCACTCCTTGTCGTTGCAACTCTCAAGTTCTCAAGCAAGGCTACCAACTTGGTTGAAGAAGTTATTAAACAACTCATAAGAAAACATAAGAATGTTCAATACAAACTACTATGGTGTCAAGAGGGTAACCGTGGCTCTTCTACCTCTGCTGCAACAATTATCCAATACCAAAGCTAGGATCGTAAATGTTTCCAGCAGCAAGAAAGATCAACTTTTAGGGGTCCGTGCTTTGTTGGTCTCAAGTGAAACATGAATTTATTTATACAAGGAGTTCCAAAATGAGCACAGAAGCAACGAGCTAGGGAATATGGAGAACCTGTCTGAGGAGAAAATAGACGAGCATAAAGCAAATGCACTAGAAGCTAATGGGTGGAACATGATGCTACCAGCCTACAGCATCTCCACTAACTTCCTCAATGGCTACACCAGAATTTTTTAAGCTCATTTTTCAATCTTATTGAATGGTTCATCATCTAATTATGAACATAACTGGGGCACAGCCAACTTTGAAGGCACCTACTTTCTATTTGATAGGAATAAAGCATGCAGTTCATCGCTAAGTACATTACCCTGAAAAAGAACTCAATAAATTATAACTTGTAATGGATGTTCAAGCAATCAATGTGGAAGAATATTTATGGGATTAGGAATATTCCTCCTCCTCTTGAACCAAGTCAAAGACATTAGGAAGGGATGCTCAGAATCTGCTGGAGTATTTTGAAGAAAATGCAGGTTGAGAACCTTGGTTTCTTCTATGTAATAAAACTCGACAAACAAAATCATATGTCTAAAGTATTATGTGCAGATGCAAGATCAAAAGCGGCTTACAGTCATTGTGATGATGTTACTCTGGACACAACATACAGAATAAATCAATAGAGTGCCATTAATTCGCTCATTTACGAGGGTGAATATCATGGTCAGATGATTTTGTTTTGTTGTGCACTCTTTTTGTATGAGTCTGAGGCTTCACTTGTGTGGCTCTGCAAAACATTTTCATGTTGAACCTTCTTATTGCATTAACCTCACAAAAACCATTGAGGAGTTTGAGTCGTCTTAAAATTCTATACTTGATAAATATGAACTCAGAAGAAATGATTGGCTTCAGTTATGTACAATGCTTGTGCTTATTGGGTTCCAGCATATTTCCGTGATTCTTTTTTCGCTGCAACATCTCCTAATGAAGGATTTGAGGGTTCCCTTAATTATGGCAATGCCAACCAACAGATGACATTGTCCCTGGTAAATTTAAGGATCTTTTGTCAGGACGACATAAAACCTAATTAGTAGAGAGAGAGGCATCGAGAGGTAGAACTTTCTACTAAAATCGAGTAAAGTAAGGAAACGAAAGGTGAGATTTTATTATTTTAATTGATTCTTGAATAGTAACTTGGACCAACGAGTGAAATTACTTTCAAGCGATCTATAGCCTGTGCCATAATTCTTTCCTTTTTCTTTTTACCGAAAGTTGAAGAATTTTCATAGTAATTTAGTTAACTGTAACCGGAAACCAAAAGGAGAATATTTGTTAACTAACAATTTAATCATCCATGGGAGAAAAACATTTTTACAATATTTGAAAGCCAAACATTAATTAGGGAAGGTGAAATCAAATCCCTAACTATGTGTCTTGCAGGTTTGAGCCTTGAGTCTTCATATTGCATCCTTTACATTCATATCTATATGTTGCATATTTTTACTTATATTTTTAGTTAATCGGAGGTTCATTTAAAATATCAGTTGTACGTAGACTAACTTATATTCTTTTTCTCTTTACTATTTAATTCATACACATAGATCATAATTTGCTTAGGGAATGATACATTATAAATTATTTTATTACTTACTCGATTCATATATGTCTAACTTGGTTGCATCAACCAACAATTGGCGTTCTCTATAATTATTAGATTTCATTTTATAATTCAAATTCAAAATTTTATTTTATGTTTAGATATATATATATATATATATTAAATTTATTTAGAATTTTATATTTTTCTCCATTAACTAGGTTTAATGGGGTATATTATTATCTGGACTTAATTTAAATTGATTAAATGAATAATTCCAATCATCTAGAAAACTTTATAAACTATAGACTATGTTAACTCCTAATTAGTTTTCCAATATTATATTATATTGAAATAGTTAAAATTGAGATTCAATTTAAGTACTTACTTCCGTTCTAATTTGTTATAAATAGTTGAGAGGCGAAGGTACGTTAACTAAAAGGTTAATTACTTATTATATGTAAACATGTTTACAATATTTAAAAGTTAGATTAATGAGAGAAGTGAAATTGAATCCTTAATTAAGTGTCTTGGATGTTTGAGTCTGAGTCTTTCTATTCAAAGTCAAATTAATTAAGGAAGGTGAAATTACAAAAGTAAAATCATCAAAGAATCATCACCAATGAATATTCATTATCAATACCAAAACACAAGGCAAGAATAATTATACAATGAAATTGTATATTAAAACCCCTAATTGGCGATTCCCACACATTCATTTTAGGTTAAGGCAAGTTAATTAGTGGACCTGCAAGCGATCCTGACCTCTCCTCTGCTTCCTGTGAGTACACCTAATGAAGTCAATCGAGTCATTGCCTCAGCAAACTTCTTGGGAAACAAATTGGGATCTGCTGCCATCTTTTCCACAATTGGAGCTGTCCTGTTATCAGTGACCAGTAGTTGATCTGAAGTGAGCAATGCCTTTCTCCTTTCCACAAGATTCTTGAAGAAGAGATTATCAAGTGCTGTTGGTGTCTCATCGAAGTTCACAAGTGGATTCTCTCTTGCCTCCACCGCGCCTGGGGCCTTGCATATTTGTTTGAGTTCATCAATGACACCTAGGCTTAAAGCACGGTCTGGTTTCCCAGTTTCATCGTAGTTGTATATTCTTTCCCTAAAGACAGCACAGTGAGCTGCCCCAACCGAATGTGCTCCAAGAAGAACCACCAAATCTTCCTCGTCAAACCCTTTCCTTTTGAAGAGTTGTAACATTTGATCCATCGACCAGTTTGGCAATGGCAAGTTGTCTTCTGTGTTAGAAGCAAGGGAAATCAACCCATCCCTGCGACCACCTAGCTTAGGATGACGAGGTAAACCTCCTAATACCATAGATTCTGCAGTGGCAAATGCTAAGGTATCTGCACATGACACAATTCCGGGACATTCTAACTCCAGCTTCGCTTTGATGTCATCAATGAGATCAGGGCCTTTGAGGAGTTTACCATTAAACAACGATGCTTTCTCTACGTTATCCCCAGTGGGCACTGCGTCTAACAAAATTGAGGCATCGCACCCCTATTTATAAATTTCCAACTCATTAATTTTAATTAGAAACTCATCATACTAATATAATTTGAATTATAAATATATATACACATATATATGGGAAGAAATTAAGCTTACACCAACGAAGCAATCATGAAATTGAAGACGAATGAAGGCAGCTATTGCGTCGGGATTGGTCTTGACAATTTGGGCAACTTGATCAGCAACAATTTGTTCAGCATTTGGGCAACTTTGGCTATAAAATCCTTCCTGGAGTTTTTGGTGTTTCTTACGTTTTTGCTTAGCCTTTGGTGGGTCAACTTGGGGTTGTGGTTGAACAAAAGGTTGTTGTCCTTCATTACTATCATTTGGTTGATATGGAAATAGAAATGGAAATGGAAATTGTTCATCAAAAGCACATAAAGGAATGATGATTGAGTCAAATACAAAAATGGTTAAAATAACAAAGCGTGCCATTGCCATTGCCATCGTTGATAATATATAAACTCAATATATTTCAATGGAAGTTCAATTCGCTGCAAATTTGCAATGTCTGGTGGCACTTATATAATGGCACAATTTCAAGTTGGTTTCACAGACAGGTTGTTGATGGTTATAATGATTTGGCAGCTTGTTCATGTGCCTCTAATAGTTTTGTACAGGTACAAGTACAGGTAGACAGGTAACCACAGCGAGTGCAAGGGAAGAAATATAAGGGCTAAGACAGGATGTAAGACCTGCCAAGGTGGGGTGGATAGGTTTTGGTTGCATTTCGAACCGTTATACGTATTATACATACATACATACATATATATATTATTCTATATTACAATTTTTCAAATAATTCATTTTTATTTGTATTTCAAGATTTTAGGCATATATTTTATGAGACAACTTTTTTGTAAATTTGACACATGGTAATTCATTATTTGTTTCATCATAAATAATATTATAAATATTTCATCAAAATATTAAGCATTGAATGTTTTCAAGTTTTTTAGTAATCTTGAAATCTTTGATTAATTTTAATAAATGTTACTGCCAATTTTTAACATATCCATATTATCCTAAATATAATTTTAAAATTGTTTACTTAGTCTTTTGTATGAATTTTATTTTTTATTATATTTTATAAAACTGCATTTAAGGGTGCTGCCTATTCTTAATATATTTATATAATATTTTTACTTTTTTATTTATTATACTTCTTTTTTTTTCCCTTTTGTATTTTATTTTATTTTATTTTACAGCTTTTCTTTATTATAATTTATTCTACTGTTAGAGATTTTATATTTTTTAAGCGATTCCTTTTTTTTTAATTTCATTTATTACATTTTGATAATTATACTTGTATTTTATAATTTTATTGTAATTATGTTAATAATTTAATCTTTTATATGAACATATTTTATACATGTACGTAAACAAATTCTTCTCTCTCATTTAGTCAAATAAAATATCCCATTTATGTCAAAATTAAAAATTTTGAAAAAAAATTACCACTTGGCTCAAAATAATAATATTTGAAAGACTGTAATAACTCAGATTTTTGTAATCAATGAACTACCTATTAATTTGGAGTTTTGTAAGAAAATAGGAAATAGTGATCAATTAATATAGAAACATATAGAGAAATATAGAACATAGAGAATAATGTCTTATTAAATTTTTAGAGATATTTTTGGGCTTTAAAAATTAACTTAGGGAGCCAATTTGAAATTAATATTTTACTTAGTGATTTTCTTACTTTCCAAAGTTTTAAAGTAAAATACTTTTAGTGGACATAATCAAGGATCTTTTTTTTCACTCTCTTTGGGCTCACTTTTTCTAAATCCAAAAATAAATATAGCAACATATTTACACCTATTTTCCTTTTTTTTTTAATAATCTTGGACAAGGTCAGCCTTTCCATTATATTACTCGAGTGTCACCGGCTTGTATCTCGTCGGTGGGTTTGGCCTCTGGATCCTGACTATGAATAGGAACTTGTTAAATTCTAGGAAGCTCATGTCCCCAAAATAATCCGTCTCCAGCGCATTTTTGCTTTTTTGACTTAGCATGACCTTCATAGGTCTCATGTTTTACCTTTTGGGCTTGTTGTACGTGTCTTAATTTCCTGGCCTCGCACAAGAATTCATTCTCATTTTCTGTAGCATCCTGCAACTTGATGACTTCGCGATGAGAATTTCTTGGTTAGTAGTTCCTAGATCATTAGATTGGATTTATTTGAGCATCTCTTTGGGCTTCCTCTCATCATCTTCTTCTATGAAAAATGTTGTTTTTGCTATCTTTTGAGGACTCAATACTCTCCTCCTCCGAGGGTACATAATCCTCATTTAGGGAGGATTTGTGTGTTCTTTTTATCCGTTTGTAGTTCCAGGCTTGACTTACATCGTTGTTCTGTGGATTGGGAAGCGTTATCATCATCGTTGGACGTCCTGTCCCTATACTTCTCGTGTTTTCCTCTCGACGACGTCTTTGTTGTTGCCTCCTTGCAGTGGATTGGCGTTATCAGCCTACTCCATATTGGCAATATTTTCTGTTGGCATAGCTTCGGTTGTTAGGCGCAGCCATCAACAAAGAGATGATATTATGGATGATTTATAGTTCTCCCATGCAATACCCCACTATGAAAAGATTTTTATGTTTTACTAAACATTTTTATTAAATGTCTTTCAAGGTTGAGGAATTGAAATATTGTGGAACTATATCTTAAAATCTTGCTTTGCATTGATACTTCTTGATTTCTGTTTTTTATATCTGTATGAAAGGTATTTCCGCGAAATGAACACTCATGCGTACTTGTATTTTCCTTCCTATTCACTTTGTTTATTATACCCTTATTAAATTTTTTGTGACTTACCCCTTTTTATGTCGATATCATTTTTCATATCAACAAGTTCTTGAGTAGCATATTCTAGGACTTGTATTAATCCCAAGGTATTTGGTAGGGCTCCTTTCTTCTAGGTGGCTAGTGTTGGTTTTTGTTTCTTTTTGAGGTATTGTGATTACTTGAAATATTGTGAACTTCATGTATTTGAATATCGTACAAGATGTTGATGACAAATGTATCGTTGGAAATGCTCAATTTCAAGGGAAAACCGAGCCGGAATTTGGTAGACCCTAGTGATGGAATTTGGCATCTATTTACAAACTCCTTGTTGGGTTGTTATTTGATGAGTTTAGTAGGCATGTTAATCTACCTAAAGACTAGTTTAGTTTATGTGCCGACTGTAATCTAAAAATTTTATATTATAATTCTATCAGCTACATAGACATCTTACTCACTAAGTTAAAGGGGATAGGGACAACAAGAGTCAATTTAAAATTGATTTGAAATTTCTATAAACTTAATTGCAAAAATTAGAATGTAAGAACCAAGTTATAGAATTGTTATGACTATAGGGACAAGATGTGGAAGAGAAAAAGCATAAATATGATTAATATAAGTATTAAGTAGACTGTTCGTTTGTCACGTCAATACTGAAATGGAGCCATAACAAGCATTAACATCAAGGCTAAAATGTCTAAAAATGATATTAAAATTAAGTAAAATTATAAGAATAAAATATTTTATTAAACCATTACTTATATATTTTTAATTTTACATTGTATATTCAATATATTTATGTTTTATAATAAATATAATTAAAATATATAGTATATATTTTGCTAACATTTCGATCATGAGGACCAATACATGGTGGACTACTTCCTCCAATGTGCCTTATAGCGTCCTGAATTTTTCATGCTATGGTCTGTATAATGAAAACCGAAGCTTATAACATGCAATTTAGTAATTTGTAGTATGCTAGACCTCAAGCCTAATATTTTTGCGTATATTTAGGCCATAGCAGGTTTTCTAGTTAACAATAAATAAAATGTTCCTACTGTATTAAAAGGAGAATTACAAGTAACATTAATCATCCAGCTCATGGTAAAGTCAAGGGAAGAAATGAAAATAAGTTACAATAATGTTGTTATTCTGTAATATTACAACGTCCCAAAGCATTTAGTAGCTCTAAACTCTAGATGTCCCGATCCTTCGTTCAAACAAGCGCTGCAGAAGATAGACTTGAAGTGCACTAGCCCCAACCAGAGCTGCAGATTCAAAGAGTGCCTTGTGTAATGCTCTTCGGCTCATCGCTTCATTGACTACATTCCAGTAATAACAACACATAATAATAAGAGAAAAAGAGAAAGGGAAGATTAGTTTGTGGCTATTGTCAAATAAAACAACTCTCTCATCCATTCACCTAGGTCGCATTGCAGTAACTTACAAAGCACACACAGTTATATGGTTAGACACACATGTCGGATATCAACACTATCACAACACACTGTTGACACATGCCCATAAGCGTTCTTACGTATCAAAATAAAAGAAAACAAAAAAATTCATCTTGGACACACGTGTTGTGTTGGACACAACTCCAACACAATTGACCCTAAATAAAGGGGAAACAAAACCAAAAAGAAAAATGTATAGAAACTTCATCTTGATGAGATAAAAAAAGTTCGCTCCTTTTTTTTTTTTTGATTTACATGAATAATTTGAGTAATATAGCTTAAGCTAAAATACATTTTGGTCTCTCCATTTTCGTACAAGTTTCAGTTTGGTCTACCTAGCTCAAAAGTAGGCAACGTTGCCCTCCAAGATTTTGAAACAACCCAATTTTGCCTCTGTCACATTTTCCCTTTAAAATTCAATGCGGAACTTAATAGTCTTTTGACTTGTATGTTATTTATTTACACTCACATTCAGATTAGGTTTCTAAGTCAATAGAATATTAAATTAGAGGTTAAATTTTCAAGATATGGCAGATGAGCAAAATCATTTCAAGGAATAGAAGGGCAACATTTCTTACTTTTGAACTAGATGGACCAAATTGAAACTTCTATGAACCTAGAGGGACCAAATGTCTATTTAAGCCTATAGCTTAACATCTTTTTATTTAATAAGTAATTATGAAAAACAATATTGCAAAGTACTTAGAATTTAAGATGTTGCCTGCTCTAATTTTGTTTGGAAGGGGCTCATTTAATGGGAAGTTTAAAAAATTAGGATTTGACTAAGACTTATATGACACAATATATATATATATATGTGTGTGTGTGTATATACATATAAATATATATGTGTGTGTATATATACATAGAAATATATATGTGTGTGTATATATATATATATATATATATAGTGTCATGCTTCCATCCACCATAAACACTTTTCTCTACATACAATCTGTCAGAATGTGGATGCCCACTCAACTATGAGATTAGTAATACATTAGTACTGAAGTAATATCAAAACCTAAAGAATTCAGAATCAGCTCAACTTAGGCCATGAAGCCAGAGAATATTCAGAAAGGGGAAAGGCCATATTACAAAGCAGTCAATTTTGGTAGGATAGATGTATAGGGTTAAGATTATCACATTTTGGGACAAGCTTTTGCAAAAAATTTACTTAGAACAAGAAACCAGATGACATAAATAAACTACATAGAACTTATATGTCTAGACTAGGGTGAGAATGTATAAGTGCTCAGTTTTTATCTACAGAAGAATGCAAATGCCAAAGGTAAAAAATTGAAGTATCTCTTAAATAGTACCTATAGCTTGGCGGTCAGTCTGAGCCTCTAACCAATGCTGTTCAAACTGGATATTGTAAAGAGCTTCCTCCAACTTTGCTATCTGTTCCAGCAAAGGATTGAAATGCTCTGCAGACATTCAGAAAATTTTCATAATACTTGAAGAAGACCAGAACAGAAAACTAGTAAAGTATATATAATACAGAGTAACACTTACAAACAAAAGACCAGCAGTGAAGTAAATTCTGCTAGTTAATCGAGACACTGGGAATCTCCCATAAATCACTCCATAATATTTTTTCCACCCATCTCCACTCTTTCTTAACCCTTTTAAACCTTAAAAGTACACCACAACTGTCCAGAACAGTTACAACACATTTCTGCCGTCCAAAACAGTTGCATAACTGCCAAAAAAACCCCCCCAAATCTGTCCGAAACAGTTATGTAACTGCCTAAAAACTACCAAGAATGGTTACCTAATTGCGGACCCCTCATACTTCCTTTCAAATTTTAGACTTTGATGCAACAAAAGAAAGTGATAATAAAAGACAAAAAATAGAGGGCTTAACAGCAGAAGTACTCTACCATCTTTTGCATGTTGCTCAAAGTAAGAGAAGTGACCAACATGTACATCAAAGTCAATGGTTTCATGATAAGGGGACTTGTTATTGAAGCAGAATTTATGGACTCCTGACTTGTGGGCCACAAACTCAAACTTTTCACTGGTCTTTTCACGGAAATCTTGAATTTGCTCACCAGAAGGTCCCTTTACCTGAAATTCTTAGACAATGGGGTAATGAGATTCCAGCATAGCAAGGCGGGGTACAATGGAGAAGGGGAAAGATAAATTCACAGCAAGCAAGTGCAATTGTTGTCTCATTAGATTTCTGAATGGCATGCATTTTCACTTTAATGTTCTCCAGCTAGAACAGTAATGGTGAAAAGGTTCATATTTCCAACATGGGATTAGATTTTCACAATATCTCTCAAGATCCTGAAAAAAGTCACAAATTCAGGGTTATGGACTTATGGTGAAGAAATTTATAAGAGCTTCACCAGTACTCCACTCTCCCTTAGGTATAAATTAGCGAAATAATTCAAAACTATGAGTCATGAAGCTTCTAATCAAATTAAAGCAAGTTTAATTGTAAGAAAAGCTACCCAATGTGCGACCCTTAATGGGATTAAGTTAAAACAAAAAATCCATATAAATCAATAGTAAACCATAACCCATGAACTCATTAACTATGAACCATTTAGCATAAGAAACACCCAACATTTACATTTGTGTAAAAAGAATTTTCAGAAAATGAACATACCACGAGATCGACACCTTCATTTGAGTAATGCCAGGGAGAGTCAGCCTTAATGACCACAAAAGAAACATGGACAGTGTCACCCTCGTATTTAACATCGTGGGAGAAGCATTCCTCTTTCTCTATCACAAATCTAATCCCTTCTGACCCTTTGAAGTTGCACAATACTCCAATTAACACGAACACCCAAAATTGCCTCAAAGAGCCCCATCCCGACAATCTCATCTGCACAAATCGAGAGACAAAACCCCAAAAAATTATAAAAAACATAAAACAAAAAGGGGCTAATAATCATTATCCGAATCAAGTAGCATCATTTGACGGGCACAGATCCGGAAACAGAAATATTAAAAATAAAACAAGAATCAAAGATGCCTTTATGGGTGTCGCGAAATCAGAAGAAATCAGAAATGGTTGATCAGATAGAGAGATCCAACGTAACGGCGGAGTTGAGCAACCTGGTTTTCTTACTGTTCCGTTTATCTGACAGACAGAATCGTCGTACAGAATGAGTTGTCTGTCGCAAGAGTTTCACTTCAAGCGCCCAACATTTAGTTGCAGCGGAAGGAGGTTGAAGTAGTGAACTTCGTCGTTAGCTTGGTTTCATGTCGTTTTGGCATTTTTGGACTGTTTGTCAGTGTGTGATTGGATGGTGCAGCTCATCACCTAATAGCAAGTTCACACGCAGGAGGAGTGAGTTTCGCGTTCCTTCGTCTTCGCGATGGGGCTCAGCCCACACCATTCTAACGCTTTTAGTGCAAGGGCAAAACACTTTTAGTTAATCAAAAAATTGATGATTTAGTTTTTGAAAATTATTTTTTTTATAATTTAATTTTTTAAAATGAAAATTTAAAATTTAGCATTTAATTTTTTTTTCAATTTAGTTCTAATTTTTTTAATCAAAATGGTCTTTTGATAGGCAAAAATGAGTCACTACATTATTATTAACTAATAATATAAATTTGTTTAAGTGTCATTATTTTTGAAACAAGGCTATTTTTTTTATTATGAAAATTTACATTTCATCAAACCAATGAACTACATATCTTTCTTGAATGGACCACTTTGATTTAAAAAATAAAGATAAAATTGAAATGCTTTTTTCAAACAATTAACTTAAAAAGAGAATAATTTTCTGAGGGTTGAATTGAAAATTTCTATTTTTAGATATATAAATTAAAAGGAGAATAATCTTTCAAAGACTACATTATTAATTTACTCTAACTTTTTCTTCTTAATATTAAAGGGGTTTTTTTTTAAAAAAAAAGAACAATAATTTAAATTTTTAAAACCGTGTCTAGTAGTCTATCATTACCAAAAAAAGAAAAAAAAAATTGTAGTTTAACAACATTCACTTAACCACGACATTCAGTTAAACACGATTAACAAAAATATGATTAAGACAACATCTTAATCATTGTTATTATAACCATTGTAATATCTTATAAATTGGTAATTCAAAATAGCCCCTAAAGAGTGGAATAAATTATTTAAAATAAAGTTACAGGCCTAAAGAAATGCAGTATGTGTGACAAACCTAACTTCTAATCGTAGTAATTAAGCTTAAACACACGATCATGAATCATAAACCAAGGCAAGGATCATTTATATCATCAAATTAGGAAAAAGTAAAGAAATTAGAACATTAATGCTATTGGAGTTATTAACCAAATAATTACAACCATTCATGTACATAAGTGAAACAAATCTCCAATTAAAAGCTTTTAAATTTATTGCCTATTAATTTTCAACTCTCAAGAACCCCTTACAAGTGTTTCTAAGTCATTTCTTAATATTGCCATAGAAAAAACTAAGGTTTTTAGGTTAATATAAGAGGTTGAGAATCTTCGCCACGACCAATTGCTCTTGGGTTCACTTTTTATATCTTCACAGATTTCGTCATGGCGAGCCTATGTGGCATCGCGATGAGAGGACCTCCTAGAGCCTACCTCACTCGCCTTTCATTATTGGCCGCGGCTAATTCCCCTTTTTGTAGCAGCAAATTTTCCTCTGGACATAACCAAACTCGTCTCTCAACTTTCGCCGCGGTGAATTGCTCTCTATTACCCTCCCTGGTCAACGTTGCCATTTTTCGTCGTGGCTTAAACTCCTAGAATTTCATCCCATACACTCCAACTCTCCCTTTAGGAGCACTCTAGGTCACTCTCCCTTAATTTGAGAGACTCTAATGGCATTTGTTTACTTGATTTTCCCAACTAATCTAACATTACCCATTTCAACATTTAAGTATTGATTCCTACTTATCAATCTATCATATATTAGCAAGTACCATGTGATATTAATAAACAACTAGATTCATAAACAACTAACCAAATCATTCAAATAAGAATCCCCATAGGGTGCCATGCATTACTAGTTTAAATCATCATTTAAGTTAATACATGATTACATTTCCAAATAGTAAACCAAATCATCGGATCTATAAGGTTACATGTCAGATGTTGTAAATTTATATATCAGATTCTAGAATGTATAAGGCCTAGGTCCCTAACAGGTACATCATAAGTTATCAAATACAAAACTCTTACACTTGGCAATATGATTACATGATGATATTATACAAGTGAATAACAAAATTAGCATCTATCCTAAGTTAGGTCAATCTAAGTGCAGCTTCCCCACACATAGTTTCAGCTCATGGATGCTCATCCACTTGTGTACCCTTATCCTTATCAAAAGATCCTTCACCTAAAATAGTTAGCCCATAAAATAGGGTGAGATGTGAATCTCAGTAACTAAAGACAAGTTCCATTCATATATTCTAATTTAATTTACATATATGCATGAATTAAAATGAGTATCAAAATTATATCAATCATATCAGCAAATAAAATGATTAGGCTACTATGATTACCATCACATACTAGCAATCACATTTCTACATATTACAGGCCAATAACACCAGAAGAGGCCCATCTATGACACCCACTCCTCAGTGAGCATAACTAGAGCTCAATGCATCTAGGGTTTGTTCATAATCCAGTATCCGATCGAAGCACATGCACAGGTGGCAGTATCATCACAACTTCACCATGGACTCATAAGGTCCAACCATAATACAACAGATAGCCAAGAAATTCATTTAACATTTCAAATCTTTCATGTGCAGTAAATATAAAATTAAAGCAGATATATGCATGGAATTACATAATCCTTGGTTACATCACTTGTGGACAATTTTTTCAGAGAACTGATGATAATGCTATGTCAGCCTATGAACACAAAAATCAAACCATTACCATTCCCATTCATCAATTATGATAGCAACCCAATAGTCAAAGAGTTAATCCATCGATAATTACCTAAGGGACACTTACCTAACTACCAAAAGATGACATTTTTTATTTTTCCTTCTCTAGACCAGAAACTTCAAAATATCACCTTACATTATGGTTATTTTTGCATAGAAATAAAGCCCATATCATAAGTCAGCTAATGAGGTCCTAACTAGTAGAGAAAAGATCAAAATGAGGAGTTTACTGTGACGACCCTAATTTCTTATCATCATAATTAAGGTTAAACACGTGATTAATCACTATAGGATATGAAAATATGGAAAAATTTAAACCTTAATGTGATTAGAGTCATCAATCATGCAATTACATACACTTATGTTCATAAGGGAATTAAACATCCATTTATAAGCCTTAGATTCCATTACTTATCAATTAAAACTCATCTTAATGACTCTAGATCATCTCTTATGGTTAACATATGGAAAACCAAGATTTTCTAGGTAATATAAGTGTTTTAGCATGTTAGCCGCGGCCAAATTACTATTCACCGCGGCCAATTCCTTTCTGTTTTTACTCCTCTCTTTATCTCTAGTTTCGCCGCTGCTGGACCTTCGCCGTGGCCAACCTACATGGCACCGTGGCGAAGAAGCCTCTTGGAGCTTCCTCGCTCGCCTCTCGATATTGGCTGCGGCCAATTCCACCTTCCGCCACGGCCAATTCCTCTCTGAAATGCCGGAGACATTTTCTCAAAAGTTCACCGCAGCCAATTCCCTACTTCGCCGCGGCTAATTCCCCTCTGGATGACTCCCAGTTTGACCTCTCAAATTTCACCGCGGCCAATTAACATTTCGCTGCGGTGAATTCCTCTCTAGAACTCTCCCTGGGCAACTCCGCCTCTATTGGCTGCGGCCAACTAAATTTTAGCCGTAGCTAAATCCCTCCTGATCCTATAACTCTGAATTTCTTGCCTCTTACTCTCCATTCTCTTTCCATTGACACCCTAGGGCTCTTCTAACTTCATTATGGGGTTCAAATGTCCTTCATTAGTCTAATTTAACCAGTTAAATCTATCCTCTCTAAATCAAGATTCAAGGATCATTTTCTTTTCTCTAACTACCCTATGTTAGCAAGTCCATTGATCAGCAATTTGTAATACAACAATAACATGAATTCCACAAAGCTCATTCAGATAACATAAATCCATACATCAATCTCTAATTTAAAGTAAGGCCTACTCCTTCATAAATACACATTACATTATCAAAATACAGACTCCTACACTTGGCAATACAGATACATGATGATGCTATACAAGACTTAACAAAAATTAGCATCTACCCTATTCTACTCAGACCAAGTGTAGCTCCCCCACACCGGGCCTCAACTCATGGATGTTCATCCACTTGCTTACCCTTATCCTTCCCCGAAGAACCTTCACCTGAAATTGTAATCCCATAACACGGGGTGAGATATGAATCTCAGTAACCAAGATAATTCCATCATATAATCCAGTTTAATTAACATATATGCATGAATCAAAATCAACATCAGAATCATATCAGTCATCCCAGCAAATGAAATAATTAGGCTATCATGATTACTATCCCATACTAGCAATCATATATTTAACATGTTAAAGGCCATTAACACCGGGAGAGGCCCGTCCACGGCACCCACTCCCCATTGAGCACAACCAGGGCTCAGTGCATCTGGGGTTTGATCATAACCCGGTGTCCGATCGTGGCACATGCACGGGTGGCAGCCGCACCACAGCTCCACCATGGACTCACAAGGTCCAATCATCATACAATAGATAGCCAACCAATTCATTCAGCAAATTTCAAATCATTCATATACAACAAATATGAAATTAAACAGATACATGCATGGAATTAATATAAACCCCGGTTACCTCACTTGTAGACAAATTTTGCAATAGCCACCACAGATACAATATCTCCCTATAACTAGAATATCAGATGATTATTACTCTAATTCATCATTAGCAGTTGCAATAAGTACTTAAGAGATTTAAATGCTAATAACTACCTAAAGAGCACTTACCCAGTCACCACCAATCCTAAATTCGGATTCAAGTGTCCTTTATCAGAAATCTCAATAATCCACCCAAAATTCTAAGTAAATTCGTACTAAATTAATACCCATTTTATAATTCAGCTATGGGGGTCTCAAATTAACAAAGAAAGCATCAAAATGGAGGGTTTAAACTCATCTAACACCAGCCCCAACCTTAACCCACGAATTTCACCAAGAAAATCCCCAAACACCCACATTTCAAATTTTGTGTATGATGAAAATTCTCCAAATGAAAAACTAATCAGACCAAATTAAAGAGAAAGATGAGGGGGTTAAGTTGTATAACTATTACCTTGGCTAAATCTTGCTCTAAGTGTGTGAAAATGTAGAATTCTTGCCCCCAACCCTAGCCTCCTTCTCAACCTCCGAATTTTCTTTGTGTTTCAGCAAATGGGGGGAGAGTGGCTGAAGCATTAGGGTTTTAGGTGGGTTTAAGTTGGGTCAAGGGGCTGGGTCATGGGTTGCTCCAAGTCCAAATCCAATTGGGTTTCAGATTTTGCTTATTGGGCCAGTTTTCAATTATTGGGCTGCAGAATTTTATTGGGCCAGTTTAATACATTGGGTTGCTGAAGTTTTATGGGTTTTGGGCCAAACTTGAAGGGCTCAAGGGCTTGGGTCTGTACAAGGGTAATTGGGCCACTTAATTGAGCCTATACAAGATAAATCTTGGGCCTCTATCTCATTAAATTAGTTTGGGTCTGCCTCTAATATATTGGGCCTCCATTAGCCTCTCATCATGATTCATTAATTTGGGCCTAGGTGAAGTTTCTATCCCAAATAAATTCTTAACCCAGATTAACAATTTATCTTTCTAGAATACCTATTCACTAACTTGCCCAATTATCTTCTATTAATTATCCTTAATTAACCTTAATCCATGATTAACACCTTAATTAATTTCAGGGTGTTACATTTATACTTACCTAACAACACTCTTAATCTCAACCTACGAAATTTCACCATGAAAACTCCAAATAAAAAGTTTCAAATGTTGGGTGTGGGTGAAATACTCTAAACAAAACATTAATTAAGTCAAATTGAAGAGAAAGAGGAGAGGATTAAGTTATATAACAATTACTTTGGCTGATTTTAAGTTTAGAAGTGAAAAATGATGATAATGTGTCAAGAACCTTAGCCCCTCTCCAAGACCTCCGAATTTTGCTTTGCCTCTTGTATTTTTTTTCTGCAGAATAGGGAGGAGGCTTAGTGTGTTTAGGGTTTAGTTACATTTAAGTTGGGTCCTAAATAAGTTATGGGTTGACCCAAAGGCCTAAATCTACATGGGTTCAGATTTTATACTTGTTGGGTCATATTTCATGAGTTGGGCTATAGAAATTTGATTGAGTTAGGCTAAGTTCTAAGAGTCAATCCAAATTTGAGTTTGCATAATGTGTGTTGGGCCAACTATAAGGGTTTGTGTAAATAAGGTCTTGAGCCTCTATCTCACTAAATCAGATTGGGTCATTGCTAGGTGATCTCTCTTAGCCCAAGTCTTATAATAAGGAGTTGGATATACACCTAAAATCATTGGGTCCACATTAATCCTTACCTACGACTTATTAAAATTAATTTAGGTTTAGATGAAGTTTCTAATCCAATTAAATCTTTAACCCATATTAATAGTTTATTTCTCTATAAATTCCCTTTCCTATAGCTTGTCCAATTACTCTATAACAATTATTCTTAATTAACCCAAATCCATGATTAACATCTTAATTAATTTTAGGGTGTTATAGTATGAGTTAAGAAGAATCGAAATTAGAATTTCTTGGTTAATGAAAGAGACCCCAAAGTAAAATGAATTAAGGCAAAATAAGGGTAAAATTATTAAAGCATCTAGAAATGAGATTAAGAAATCAAGAATGGCCTAAAATTGGAGTCAAAACAACTAAATAGAATGAACTAAATTCTCAGTGGCAAAATCATAATTTCAAGTAAAATTTAAGAAACTTAAGGAATGAAGTTTTAAATGATAAATTTGATCTCATTAGGCTTCTCAGAGGCCTTGAAAATCATAACAATTGTTAAAATGGGTAAAACACTTAGAGTGTGCGATTTAAGTCATCAATTGGTCTGAACTTTGACTAGATCATTTTTTATTGTTTTGAATCCCATAAATTTGAAACAAAATATTTTTAATAAACTAGAAGATTTAGATTTTATGATGGAAAAGATGATTTTTAAAAAAGATCTAAAATAAGCTTAAATGTAGGAATTAAAGTTCTTAGATGTAATAGGAATTTTGTAATTCTTTTAAAACTTCTTTTTTGCCTTCATATAGGTTCAGCCATACCTCCCTACCTTTAAGATTGACTTTCTTCTACTCTAAAATAGAACTAAGAGGCATGGGGAAGAACCAAGGAAGGAGGAATGAAGAAACTTTGCCTAGTGCAAGAAAGTGAATTTCCATTCAAGTGTGAGTATAGGGTTGTGGAACAAAAGAGAGAAGCCAAGGGGAATCTATTGAATCCTTTGTGTCAAGGTAGCTTTTCCTTCATTCTTGTGTATGTATGATTGGTTTGTTTAAGTGTCTTGGATTACTTGCATGTAATAGTTACAAATTATGTATATTGTTGATTGCTTAATGATTATATGCAATTGCATGGCAATTGATTGCATTTGGAATTGGTTTGATTCTTGAATGGGTGAGATTATGCCAAAAGTCCCTTAAAATGAGTGAGATGAGGCAAAAAATCTCTAAATATGGGTGAAACTAAGCTAAAAGTCTCAATTGTGAGTGAGATTAAGTAAAAAATCTCTAAAAGAGGATAATGTTAAACCAAAAGTCCCTAATTGTTGGGTGAGACTAAACCAAAAATCCTTAAAACATAATATGACTCGTGATGTAGCCATGGCATTCCTAATGCATGAATATGAATGGCATATAGTTATATAATATGCATGCTTGCATTCTTTGAACTTGAGTAAGCCATATATGTATGCTTAAATATTGGATTAGCTATTGAGATTCTTTGAATCTCATTTTCCTCTTATTTCTACTAACCATGGCTAGATGGTTCTTAAGGGAGCAAGAATGATTATCAAAAGGCCTAAGAAGAGCTACTTTGACAATATAATTTGTTTTAAGGCATATTCTTAAATGTATGAAAAATATATTTGTGCATTTTGATGTATGATAATGCAAACATATTTAAAAGTGCTAGATTATGATGTAAAAACAAATTATGGGTTGTAACATGTAAACTATGAAAATTGGTACCTTGAGTTCTTAAATATGCAAATGCAATTTTGGATGTGGGAAGGTGATTTTGAGTTGTATGGCAACTATGACACTTTGGACTACCCAAACATGATGTACTTGTGTATTGAAACTTGCTTAGAAGAAAAAATGGCATTTTAGAACTCAATTGGTACTAATTAGAACCAAAATTTAGTTTAATTGAGATATAAAATAATATTTTATAGATCCAAAGAGTGAGTCTTAGGCTAAAATTTGGTAGGTAATTAGAGGATATTGAGAGCTTTTCATAGATTTAAAGAACATAATTTTTGGAGTTCTATAAAACATTTTATAAATTTTTGAAGTTATCTATTTTATGTAGAAAAATCTGGATGCTGTTCATATACTGTAGAATTGGATTTTGTGATTTTTGAGGGACCAAATGGACTCATTTTGACTTGAAACTTTTATAGTAGATAGCTCTCATTATAAGCATTCTAAGAACACCTAATTTGCATTAATTGAAATTGTATAACTTAAGTTATGATTTTTCAAAATTTAGTTCCTATTATGTGATTTAAGACCCAAAATGAGCATTTAGCCAAACCTGCAAATTTGATACCTCCTTATGTGATATCTTAAGCACAAAAAATTGGTTTGGCATGAATTTGGGAAATGAATTGATCAAAATCCTCATTTATGCATAAATGTGCTATTTAAGGCTTTTAATAATGAAAAATTTCTTGGCTAAAAATGTAAATATGACTATTCATTATGAAAAGAGGAATGTAGCATAAGTTATATATACAGTCTTTAATGGTATGACAACCATCGTCAAGACATTACTGTGGTTAAACATAGGTTTAGCCACAATTATAAATAACTATAGTTAACTTTTTTCATGGATTAACCATGGCTATTTACTAACCATGGTTAGGCCTAGCCATGGTTATCAAATAATCATGTTAAGCTTAGGCTTAACCGTGGTTAAATCATTAAGTGACTTGATCATAATTACTAAATAACTGTGGTTAGGCTTTGATCACTACTAGAAAAATCACTTTTTTCAGATGGCATTTTAGATGGATTTTAAATGGTTTTTGGATGGAGTTTATATAGAATTTCATTTCAAATAGATTTTAAACAGAATATATTATGTTCGTAAAAACCTTCTTGCTAAATTAATTCCATCTAAAAATTTATCTAAAATTATTTCTGATGGATTTTTGTAACAGTATTATTTTGAATATTATAACTAATTTAGAGACAAATTTCAAACATAAATAAATAATTTTATTTGTTAACTATATTTATTTTAGAGGAATTTTAGACAAAAATAAAAAAAAATTAGACAAATTTCATATAGAAACTAAAAAAAATTATTTGATTTATAAATTTCAGACAAAATATTTGTATATTTCAAATGAAATTTAGACAAAATTAGCTGTCCTTTTTAGATAAATCTAGGATAAAAAATAGATGACTATGAATTTCTTTTTTTTTTTTTTATTTTGCTAATTTTTTAAACGTGCTGAATTTTAAAATAGTAAAAGAATAAATTTTTTAACTAATTTGTCATAATAATACTATTAAATATTCAAATTCAAATATATGAGATTAGTAATACCTAAAAGACTAAATACAAAACATGGCATATTCTCTAAAAGTTCAATTACAATGTATCTAACAAAAACAAAGTGAAAGAAAATAAAAATTAGTCAATGTAAATCACCCTCTTTATCCTCATCGCCCTCATCGTTCTCCATAGTTTGCAAAAGGTTCAAAGTTTGTAACACAAATGTAAGTTTTTTTTTCATTTAATAACATTCTCTTTTCCTATTTAACTATTTTCTTGTCTTGTTCAACTATCTTACGTGCTTGCTCCTTATTGATTCGCTCTTTATCCTCATATTTTTTTTTTGGCCATATTAAAAGTTCTTGCTGCATGGTTTTATCCATAGATAATGTGCAAGAAGATGTGCAAATAAAAGATTCTGGACTGAGACACAATCCCATAGAACCTAAACCATTGCCAACCCCTTTCTTCCTTCTAGGGATTACCTCTTTCCAAATGCTCAAGTCCTTTGGTATAGATTGACTTGCCTAGGATGACTCTTTTTCTACATCATCATTAGATAAGGCTGTAACATCCAGTTTTTTCGCAAACGTGAGAAACGTAATGTTCAGTTTTTTCGTAAACACATGAAACACACCAGATATAAAAGGAAGTCCCCCAGAGAGAATGATTTAAGGTCAAATAAAATTAGGATAAAATTTTAAATAATAAAAAATGAGGATCCAAGTCTAAGATGCCCAGAAACTAGAGCCAGGGTAGTTCAATTAAATTGTCGAAACATAATAATATTTTTGTAATTTCAGGCACTTTTTGGAAAACTCATAGGAAGCTTTTTTAAATGGAAAATTTAAGCTATCTGGGGTTCTCAGAGGCCATGAAAAACTATGAAAAGCCCCGGGATAGTTAAAGCCCTTTCAGTATTTGTTTTTCAATACTGGTGAACCCGAACTTTGACTTTTTTGTTTGGAAAGGTTTTAGCTCCAAATTAAGTGATTCTAAAGACATTTTATAAGATTGAGGACCTAAATTTCATGATGAAAAATGTGGTTCTAAAAAAGGAGCTAAAATAAGTATAGAACAAAAAGGGCAAAAACAGGGGATGTATTTGGAATTTTCTTAAAATAATTTTAATCCTTTCTTAGTTATAAGAGGCATCCTCCACCTCCTCTCCAATTAACCAACTTATGGTTCTGTTTAAACCAGAGAATGAAGCTAGGGAGAAGGACTCATGGAGAGAGCCTAAGAAGGAGGAGAAAGAAGTTAAGAAAGGTATGGAATTATAAGGATTTTCATGGATTCTCCTTCACATAACTTGTTCTCCTCTCCTTGCTCCACCTTTCTATGGTTTTGATAGATGAATTGGTTCTTTTTTGAGCTCAGGCTAGAGGGGAGAAGTTCAAAATTCTAGAGGAGAGCTAAGGCAAAGGAAAAGGCTCTTGGAAACAAGCTAGAATCAAGGTAACTTGCCTTACTTTTCATGCACTTCCTTGGCTATCCACTTTGTATATGTTTCGTCCCTTTTATAGGCCAATTAAGGGAGGATGAGTTCTGGTCTTAACAAGGGAGAATCATAGGTTTTGGACCATGGGAAGCTAGAAGATGCAAAGAAATTGGAAGAAAACTTAGTAAAATTCAAGATAGCAAAGTTAGAGATTCATAGAGACATTGTGAAATTTGATTTGATTCAAGAATCCCCTAACTTATGTAAGTGTTTGTATGAGTTCCTAAGACTCCTAGGAAGCTTTCCAAGTGGCTCCTCCTTCAAGAAAAAATTTGAAACTCCATGGACTCCATTCATGGTGGTTGGCTCGGCCTAAAGAGGTTCTCCCATGTAGGGAGTGTTTTAAATTTTTCTAAGTCTAGAATTGTATCATATGTGATGGGAGAATATAAGAGGAAGTCTTGGGAAAAATTTAAGAAGCCTAGAAAGTGTGATGGAGGTATAGGTTCCATATTATAGCATAATGAAGTAATACATAGTTAGGCTCCTTGAAATAAATGTGTGATGGCTCCAAGGGGTTTAAATGAAGTCAAGAGTCATAGATTAAGAGAGAGAATGGAGCCAAGATCATGAATTCCCAAGGTTGCTTCATTAGGTGCCTTATGAAACCATAATTGAACCATATGAATGCCTAAGTCATTCTAATGTGTGTGTGGCTTTAGTGAATGTTCCAAGAGTGTAATTGGATTCCATTTTATGTGTTTAGGCCAAAGGAATCAAGCTCCACCTCCTTGTGAGTGTATGGCCAAGGGGAAGGAAGGAATTTCAAGAGGTTAAAGTGTGTTCTTGTATGCCAGGTAGCTCTCTCTCCTTTCTCTCATATATCTTTGGATGTTTTCTTGTCTTTGAATGCGTGTGTGTATGTTTAAGCCATGAAAAATATTCCTAATATGTATTTATATGCCATGGTACCATGATGCTATACTTACGTTCTTGAATGATGTTTTGATGAACATAAATGGCTTGCTTGAGGGTGGTAAAGCCAAAAGTCCTTTAGCTAGGGTGAGGATGAGCCAAAAGTCCCTAAGAATGGGTGAGACAAAGCTAAAATTCTCTAAAAGAGTGAGGCTTAGTCAAAAGTCCCTTAAGAAAATGGGTGAGGCAAGTCCAAAAGCCCAAAGAGAATGGATGAGGCTAATTGCAAGCCTATGTATGTCATATGTGACTTCTTGAATGAAGGAAATATTCTATGTATGTTTATGAATTTCAAGATAGTTATGCATGCACTTTTAGACTTGAAATTGCATCTATTATATGTGCTTGAAAGGTAGAAGAGCTATTGGGATTTCTAGAATCTCATTCTTCCCTCCCCATTACCTAACATGTCTAGGTAGATCAAGAGAGCAAGGAAATGGGAGCCACCACACTTGAAAGCAAGGAGATCATCGATGGAGTGATATTTGTTCACTTGGTAAACATAGCATTGTCAAATGATGTATTCCCATGATGTATAAGATGTATAAGCTATTGAACATGTGTAATTATATGGATATGTGATGATTTATGAGAGTTGGAAGCAAATGAATGATATTTTGTGTTTTTGACACTTTATGGCAATAATGAACATGTATGCTTCTTATGTATATTATCAAGAGGGAGAGTGAGTTTATAAAATCTGGGTTGTTGGACCCTTGAATCATGTTTAGTAGTCTATTTTCATGCTTTCCCATGTGCTCAAGTGGCCCTAGAAAAGCTAGAAGTAAAAATGGACCATTTGTGACCTTTTAAGGTGTCAAAATGTAACATTTTGAAACCCTATAGTACAAACTAACCAAATGGACGAATTTTCTCATGAAATTTGGCATTCATATAGATCTCATCTAGAGCTTTTTGGAAGGATAAAGATAAGATTATTTGGAGCTCTATAGAGTTAATTATGAATTTTTAAAGTTGCCTAATTTCTGTTGCATTGATATAGTTACTGTTCATATGGTTAGTTTCTTCTCTTGTATCATTTGAGGCTCAAATAGTGTCCAATGCTCATGAAATTTTACAGGCATAAATAAGACATAATAATCTTTCTATGGTATGAAGATCACCTCATTTGGAGGTTTGAACAGAGAGATATGAATTTTTGAAGTTTAGAGTTAGTACTAGTAATGTAACAATAGCTTTGGTATTGTTTCATCAATTTCCAGTAGCTAAACGTTTCTATTTTGGTCTGAACTTATTTTTAACATAAATTAGACATATGTAGCTTTCTAGAATGGTATAGTATGCTTGATTTCAATATTTTTAGAATTAGTTATATGTTTCCAAAATTGGCACTAGAAACTTGGCAGCAAAACTCGAGACTGAACATGTAAATTTTGTGTATGAATACTATAGGCTCAGGATTCTTGTGCTATTTTGTGATTGTTTTGAGTTGCATAGATATATTTTAATTGGAGATTGATATGGGTGAGGTCATATGGGCCACAAGATGTGAGATGAAAGTTTTAAACTTTATGTAACGCAAGAAATGTCATTATTTTTAATGAATTTTTCCTTATTCTCAAATGAAATCAAGCACATAAATATCCATAGAGGATCTAGAGAGGCTAATGTAATATGATGTTACAAAGGCAATATGTGAAATTTTTGTCCTTCTTTTCTTAAAGTTCTCCTATAAAATCATGTCATTTTAAGTATGATTAGTCAAACATTTAGCAAACAAATGATTTATAAAAAACCATAAGTTAGTCAACCTCACATACTAAGGCATCCTTAGATCTCTCATCAACCCAAGACTTGTCCTTTCTTGTATGAGTTTTAGTAAACACCTCTACAATATTAGGATTCACTCCTTTAACTTTTTTCTACATTTTTCATAAGTTGAACAAGTAAATTTACAACACTTTACACTTAAATTAAAATCATATAAGCAAATTATAGTCTTTCTTACCATCCTATGTGCATGCTCACCTATAGATATAGAATCATTTGTATGCAAGGAGCCACCTTGACTTGAAGCCTAATTTGCTTTATTTACTATTGACAAATTCTTAAATTTGTTATTTGATGCCCAACGATGTAGTAACTGCCTCCATATTACCTCAAACATGTATTGGGGCTTATAATTTGATATCTTGCTATAATTCTTCCTTTCTTGATACATCATACTCCTGAATCGAGCATCTCCCTGAATGTAAAATATTTGACAGATCCTTATAGTATATTGAGGTTTCCATGTACAGTACTTCTGCAAGTATTAACAAAAATTATATATATGCACAAATGCACATAATAGTAATAAGATGTATCATCCAATAATATTATTTTTACCTTAAATTCTTCAAAACATAAGTCTAACATATCCTTAGTTGTTTTTTTTTCGAAGTTGCACAAAACTAATCAAATTTGCTTTTTATAGCAGAGGTCAAGAAGTGCATAGTAGTTGATGGATTAAACTTATTAACAAATATTATAAAAAAAGATATATGCATATATGTAGTTAATAAATAATATAGATTGCTAAATATAATTGTATCCAAATACATACTCATTTCCATAAGACTCTATTTCTAGAAGCCCTTTTTGAGCTACACACATTTCTTCTTAATAATTAGTTATTAACGATTAATTATGTGACAAAGTTGATGATGATGTAGAAGGCATATGTGGTGGTGTAGGTGTAGGTGTATGTAGGACATTTGGTGATGGTGCAGTGTAAGTGTTAGTGGGACATGTGGTGATGGTGTAGATGATAGATTTAGTAATGGATCTATAGGTGCTAGTCTAATTGACGCAATTGGTGTCACACCATGTTATTTATAATATTATCTTACTCATTCAAGGGGAATTTCACATGTTATCAAGAGAAATTTAAGAAAATCCTTTAAAAATAATGAGTTTAATTGCGTTATGTCGGAGTCAAAAATTTAAATTTTGATTTATGGACCTCAAAAATTTTTCAACAATATTCTCAAATTATTTTTCATTCATAAAAATCACAAACATCTTAAAATTTCACATGAACCACAAACCAAGAGCTAAAAATAATAAATTCTCATGTTTTGCCTCGGGTCCATGGTGGTAGATTTCTGAGGCAATTTTGAAAAATCATAACTAAATCTAGAAAAATTGAAATCAAGCAACCATAGTTTTTTAGAAAGCTCTGGATGTTAAATTTACACTAAAAATAATTCTTAGCTAGAAAATCTCATTTGGTCCATGTTTGACAATAGAAAAGCACAAATGTTAGATTGCCCAGAATTACTAATACAACTTACTGATATAAATTTTGAAAATTCACAATTAATTCCAAAAAACTCCAATTCCTACAAATGTACCAATTTGAAAAGATGTGGATGTTATATAGGGGAGAAAAATATTTCTAGATCAATCCAAGAGCATTCAGACCCAAAAAATCGATGGAATAGTGATGAAGGTCTGACTATGTGCCTAGAACATAATAGAAATTTCAAAAATTCATATCTCCCTCTTTAGACATCCAAATGGGGTGCTTCTAATTGACACAGGTTACTGGGAAGGTCTAGTTTCTCTTTTTAAAATTTCATAGCAATTAGACATCATTTTCCCCATGAATGATAGAGATTAAAATTCGAACCATATGAACAATACCAGGGCCAAAACTAGAAAAATTGCCAACTTCAAAAATTTGCCAAAAAATCTGTAGACCTCCAAATATTACCCATTTTATCTTTCCAAAAATTTTGTAACAAGGCTTATATGCATGCTAAATATTAGACCAAGAAGAGCTTATTTGGATAGTTTGTGCTATAGCTCACCAATATGGTCAATTTTGTCTCTTATAAGACACCAACATGGTCTAAATGCTTTCCTCTTATGTTTGGCTCCTCTTGGGCAAGTTTAAAACACTTGAATATGACTTATATGAATTGCTCAAGTGGTTCCAAATCTTATGCATCTCATTTTGGTCATTCCACATCCAAGAATGCACTAATGCATGCATGCTATCAAGTGTCAAGTTCTCTCATTTGCATTGATTTTGTGCCACAAGTGGTCCATACATGATTCATACATAATATTACATTTGTTTAGGTGTTCACAAACTAAAAATTATATGTACATGTTCACTTTGACATTTAGATATAAAGAAAGCTACATAATGATCAAAGGATGGTCTCTTATGTCCCTTGGCTTGCATTTCTTGGTTCTTGGACTCCACCTAGACATAGTAAGATGAAAGAAGGGAAGGGAGTGAGATTCTTAGAATCTCAATAGCTCACACACCCATTCATACACACATTCATGGCATATACACATCAAAGCACAAGTATGGAAAGTGAGGCAACCATAAAGTATGCAAAATCATAATTTCTATGCCACCAATTCACACTAAGTTCAAGAACATGCTCTAGGGACTGTTGGTTTTACCTCACCCCATTTTTAGGACTTTTAGATTTGCCTCACTCTTAGTCTAAGAACTTTTGACTTGGTCTCACCCATCTAAGAGACTTTTGGCCTTGTCTCACCTATGCCATGAGACTTTTGGCATCTCCTCATCCACATTAAGGGACTTTTAGCATCACCTCACCCTTATGAGCCATTTTCCATAATCAATGACATACAAGCCAACATATTAGCACCAATGCAACCTCAAGACATCAAGTGGCATATTCTCAAATTACAAGAGTGCACACAAGCATACAATGACATATATACAACTAAGAATGCAAAGAGAATGAGGTGGAGAGCTACCTTGAACTTATGCAAGATTTTCTTGGTCTTTCTCCTTCCCCTTTTTGCTTCCACAAGTACACTTAGGTGGGTTGGTGTTCTCTTGGCCTAAACATCATTAATAGCACACAATTACACTTTTGAAGCAAGCCAAGACACTAGAATTATTCTTAAAAGCATAAATAGTTCCATAGGTCACATAATGGCTTCATTGGTAGCCTGTTGAAGCAACCCTTATAATTTAAGTTCTAGGCTTCATTCTCTTTTCATTTCTAGGCCTTTTGACCTCATTCAAGGTCCTTGAAGCCATCACTTACTCACTCACACAAGCCTAGACACATATTGCTTCATAAGGCTCTATTATGGAAACTATTATCCCATTTCCCAAACCATGGCTCTTAAATTTTTTCCCAAGGTTTCCTCCAATCTTCTACAATCATATGAAGTCCCAAACTAAGGCTAGAACAAATTAAAGCACTCCCTAACCCATTTACCTAGCCTTGGCCGAAACAAGGAGGAGGAAGAAGGTTCATGGAACTTTTGATTTTTCCTTAATGAAAGAGCCATTTGGGAAGCTTATTAAAGGTCTTAGGAGCTTAATTAAATGCTTACATAGCCTAGAAAATTCATGTATCAAAATAGATTTTACAAACCCTTCAAAATTCCTCTACTTTGCTAACTTGAATTTCATTAGTTTTTCTTGCAAATTCTTGGCATATTCTACTTTCCCATGGTCTAAAACTCTAGTTCCTCTCTTGTATTAGGACAACAAACCTTGCCCTCATATGGTTATGTTCTTGGCCAAAAAGTGCACAAAGGAGAGCAAGGAGATGAAGCAACAAGAAACAATAAATACCTTGGATTCTTAGCTCCTTTTTTATGCTTCTTCCTTTACTTGAGTGCTCCTTTAAATTTTTGAACCCTTCCCCTCTGTTTTGGCCTCAAAGAAAAACCATTTCATTTAATAAAACCATAGAAAGAAAGCTTGGAAGGAGAGAAATAAGATTGGAAGAAGAAGGAGTATGAAATTCCATGAATTTACTTATCTTTTTCCTTGTTTTCTTCCTCCTTTCTCTCCATCTCTTGTCACCTAAGAGAGCTAGTTTTTTTTTTATTTTTTGGGCAAAGGGAGTCGACCTAAAGAAGGTAGCAGAAAGGGCATGAAGTGTATGGAACATTCAAGAAGCAACTTTTTTCAAAAATTTTAATTTCATCCTTTTATAATGGCAATTTTGTTTTAGCTTTGTTTTAACTCCTTTTTGAGAACTATCTTTTTCATTATAAAATTTAGGTTTGTAATTTAATAAAATGTCTTTGGAATTACTCTATTTGGAGCTAAAATGTTCCTGAACGAATTCGTTAAAGTTTAGGTTCACTGTCATTAGAAAACATACACTGGAGGGGCTTTATCGGTCTTGGGACTTCCTATGGTTTTAAAGACCTTTGAGAACCCTAGGCAACTCAAATTTTCCATTTAAAAAGCCCTCTTGTGAGTTTTTCCAAAAATTACACATAATTACGAAAATGCCACTATGTTTTATCAGTTTTTGTCATAATTTTATTTCACCATCCTATCTTCATTTTTCTTTCTGTTTGAGCCTAGGATTATTATTTTTAGGAGCCTATGACACTACCCAAATATTTTGGGATGTTATCTAGCTCATTTCAGGGGACTTGCTTTTATACAACTCATTTCATCATTTCATGGAATTTACTGTTCGTTATAATTGGTGGCTGTATAGGTGAGATATTTGGACAAAATTGAATATATAGTGAGACCTTCTCCCTTTTACTAGATGAGTGTTGACCTTTAGATGATAGGGTCTTCCCACCTCTAACTATACCTCTACCTTTTCTTGTCATCTGAAATTACAAGCACCTTAACATGTATTTTCCTCATTAACAACATTTAAGGTATGTGCATAATTTAATATTACCCAAGTGTTGAGATACAAATCAAGAGATACAAATTCAAAATACTAACTGAAGTATTTAGGTATTATACATTAAAAAAAGTGCAATATTTCGAATTACATAAAAACCAAAAAGAAAGACATAGCAAGGCTAATGTAAGAAAGACAACATAAACAACTCTTGCAATCAATTTAGTTTAATCATCATTGTCTATATGATAATCACTACAATCTGATTCTTTATCATTAGTTAATTCTTCTTCTTCTTCCTCCTTCTCCTCATTAAAAAATCTCTGGTGCCCATCATTAATTGCATCAACTTCATTGAACCTTCCATCATTGTCTAGTAAAGTATCGAGTAGATCAAGGTCAATTATGAAGTCACTAATATTTTGACATATGTAATCCTCTTGATAAGTAAAGTAACCCTTATGCTCATGCTCAATTATGCCCCTTACTTTAGTTTTGATAACAAACCACCACTCTACTTTGTCCCTTGTGTTTATTGGATATGGCATATAATACACTTGAATTGCTTTTTGTGCAATAATGAATGGATTGTACTTGCCATAAGACTTAGAATGTCAAACTTAAATGATTCCATATTATTTATTCACCTTTGTTCCTCTACCAATTGTAGGATCAAACCACTTACATTTAAATAATACTACCCCTTTTAATGGTAATCTAGGATATTCAATTTGAATGATTTCTTCAACTGGGCCATAGAAGTCATCTTCATATTCACCAAATCTTGTTCCTTTAGCACATACATTAGAATTAATGGTGGACTTTCTAGATGAGTGTCCTTTTGTATGAAACTTGAATCCATTTACAAAAAAAATTGGCTAAGTTTTTACAATTATGCTAATTGTAACACCATATTTACTAAGCTCATCTTACTTTATTTCTAAGTTCCCTTCCTTGGATCATACAAGTTTGCCAAGAAAAAAGCATTAAAAATATTCATTAAATTGCGTTACGTCACAAGAAAATTTTTTATTCAATGTCCTGTGCATCATATGGACTCATCCATCTTATTCTCATATTTAATTACATTAATACAACCTAAAACCATCCCAAGAAGTGGCCTAGAACTTGTGCAAGTAGATGGAATACATGAATTTCAAGAGTGCACCTCGGATTGATTTTCTAGGTTACTATTACAAATTTTGGAAAATCATAACTAATTATAGAAAAATGAAAATCAAGAATACTTTACCATTCTGGAAAGCTACAGATATCTACTTTATGCTAACAATATATCTAGACCACAACAGAGGTTGCTAGGCACTCGAAATTTATGGAACAGTACTAGAGGTTGACTATCATTACTGGTACTGTCCTCTAACTTCAAAAATTCATATCTCCTTATTCAAATGTCCAATTGGGGTAATCTTGGTGGCCATGGAAATTTTGTTATGTCTAGTTTATGCTTGTAAAATTTTATGAGTATTGTACATCATTTGACTTTCGAATGACACAGCCCAATTTACTGACCATATGAACAGTGTCTGCATCAGTTTTGTAGAAAAATGCCAACTTTGAAAATTCATAATTAATTCCAAAGAGCTCCAAATAATCTAGTATTTGCCTTCCCAAAAAGTTCTAGATAAGATCTATATGCATGCCAAATTTCATGAGCAAAATCATTCATTTGGTCAGATTTTGACATTGGGTTACATAATGGTCATTTTTGTGTCTTATAAAGGGTCCAAATGATCCATTTTGAGTTTTAAGATAACCATGACCACTTGAACACGTGGGAATGCACTAAAATAACATTATAAACTTGTCTCAAAGGTGCATAAATTTAGAAATTGAAAACTCACTCTCTCTCCCCAAGCCATACACAAGAATATACAAGTCTAGTCTTGCTCCTCAATGTCCAAAATGCACTATATCATACATATAACATTAAATCTCATTTGTACATGATACATTTGTATAATTACATATGTACATAAGGTCATAGGACATATATAATAATGGCTTACAACATTTTCCACTCATATGTCCATAAAGAAGCAAAATTTAGGCACTTTGGTGTCATACTCTCATCTTCCAACTTGTTGGCTTCTATGACCTTACTCATGTGGTCCACCTAGCGTGTTAAGACATTGGGGAGGAGGAAATGAGATTCAAAGAATTCCAATAACTCATCTCCCTTTCAATCACATATAAAGAATGCACATCTATGTCTAAAAGTGCATGTATGACTATTATGAAACATGTGAGCATTCAAGAAGCATTCTTGGCATTTTAAAAAGTGATACATGGCATGCATAGTGTAACACCATAATTTCTAGCTCATTTCATGCCTTTAAATAACTCATTTCTAAGGATCATATAAGTTTTCAAGGAAAAAAGCATTAAAATATTAATTATTTTAGCGTTACGTCGTATATAAAAATTTCATTTGGTATCATGTGGACCATGTGAACTCATACATCACACCCTCATATTTAATTACATAAATAAAACTCATTTGCATCACCAAAAGTAGCCTACAACTCATGTAAATCAAAGGGAAGCATAAAATATATGTATGCATTTTTGGACATAATTTTGCCATTTCTGTCACAAACTTTGAAAAATCATAATGAATTCTAGAAAAATTGAAATTATGCATTCTTGGCCAATCTAGAAAGCTACTCATGTCTAATTTATTCTAAAAATAAGTCCAAACCATGAAACACAACACAAAAGATATTTGACATCTGAAAAGGTCCAGAGGTCTGGCTATCCACTGGTGTTGTCACATGATTCTGTAGCATATTTTAAAAATGTCCAATTAATTCCACAAAAATCCAATCCATGCAAATGATACCAATATACAAAGTTGTGAATGTTAGCTAGAGGAAGAAAATAACGTCAAACTAGTTAAGGCATGCCTAGACCTCAAAACCTAATCATATAGTACCTGAGGTCAGTTGGAGTGCCTAGTACTGGACAGAATCTTTAAAAATTCATATCTCCCTATCTAGACCTTCAAATGAGGTGCTTCTATTGACACAAGTCACTGGGATGTCTAGTTTCTTTATATAAAATTTTGTGGCAATTGGACATCATTTGAACCCTGTGTGACAAATTTTATTTTCGGACTTAAGTGAACAGTGACATGACCAAAACCAGAATTTTTGCCAACTTTGAAAATTCATCAAATATTCTCTAGACCTCCAAAAATTCTGTTCTTTAGCTTTCCAAAAATCTCTTAACAAGATCTAATTTTATGACAAATCTCAAATCAAGAAGAGCTCATTTGGACAAAAAGTGATATAAGGTTCCAATATGGTCAATTTTTGGTCCATACAAGATACCAAAATGTCCAAATGGCTTTCCTTGGTGTTTGGCACCTCTTAGGCAAGTCTAAAAGCATGATTATGACTTATATGAGTTTCCCAAATAGTCCCAAACCTCATGCATCTCATTTTGGCCATCTCACTTACACTTATACACATTTGCATAAAGCCATTCAAGAAGCCAAATTGCTATGACATACTCAATTTACATTCTAATGGTAACATAACACAATCTCTCATTTATACATCACATATTAACACAATTACATATGTTCCAAAGGTCATAGACCATATACAATATGGATTACATCATTAGACATCAATATGGCTTTAAAGAACAAAAAATTATGCACTTTAATGTCAAGCTCTCATTTCTCATGTGGTTGGCTTCCCTTCTGTTGCCCTCTTGGTCCACCTAGCATGTTAGAACATTGGAGAGGAGGGAATAAGATTCAAAGAATCCCAATAGCTCATCTCCCATTCAATCATACATAAAAGATGCAAACAAGTCTCATAAATGCATGTATGGTTATATTGACATGTGCAAACATTCAAGAAGCAATTTCAACATTTGAGTAGGTCATACATAGCATACAAAGGCTTGCCAAGTAAGTGGATTGACCTCACCCATTTGCTTGTGGATTTTGGACTTGTCTCACCCATTCTTTAAGAGGTTTTTAGATTCAACCTTGCTCTTAGGAGTCAACCTCGCTCTTGGGAGACTCTTTACTTTGTCCTAACCAATTTTAAGGGTTCTTGGCTCATTCTCACCATGGCTAAGGGTTATTCGCCTCACCATGCTTAAGCAAACCAAAGCAAGTATCATAAACATCATTTGGAAGACATAATGCATCATCATTGTACCATGGAGTAAGAGCTCATGCTAGAACATTTTTTTTTATGGCTTGAAATACACATACACATATTCAAAGATAAGTAAAGCAAGTAATCATGCATGAGAGAAGGTGGAGAGAGCTACCTTGGATACAACCACACACTTTTTCTCTTGGATTTCCTCTCACTTCCTTGGCCTCACACACACAAAGGTGTGGGAATGATTTCTCTTAGCCTAAACACAATTTATGGAAGCTAATTAGGTTCATGAAATTAATTTTAAGGTCATACAACTTGTTTAAACTCTAACTTAACCTATAAACCCCTTTATAATTCCAAAAATGCACCTAACGAAGCAACACCCATCAAATAAATTCTAGGCTCCATTCTTTCCTTTTAAATATGATTCTTGACTCCTTTTAAGCCTCTTGGAGTCATCACACAATCAAAACCAAGAGCCTAACTATATGTTGCTTCTTTAGGTCATATTATGGAACATAAAGCATCAACTCACTTTATAAGCTTCCTAAATTTTTTCTAAGGCTTCCCCTCATATTCATTCATCATATATGACTCAAAGATGGGCTTAGAAAAATTTAAAACTATCCCTAGCTATGCTAACCCCTCTTGGTCAAACCTATGGAGGATTTTGGCCTTCATGGACTTTGCTTCATTTTCTTGATAGAGGAAGCACATGGGGGAGACTTTTAAGGACCTTAGGAGCTCATTCAAACATTTATTTAGAAATAGGAATTAAGAGATCAAATCAGATTTTGTAAGGAACACTTGAAATCCTAAAATTTGCATATTAAATTTCCATGGTTTTTTGTTAATTCTCTTTACATATTCTTAATCTCTACACCCTTTTTCCTAAGAATCATCCTTGGTTCTACCCAAAAACTAAACCCTCATAGGATTTCTTGAGTAGGGCAAAATGGGTGGAGAAGAGGAGCAAGAGATAGCAACTATGGAAAAAGAAATTACCTTATTTTCTTACTTTTTCTCACTTGAATCTTATCTTCTTTAACCTCTTCTCTTCAAATCTGAATTTTTCCCTTAATTTCTCCTTTAAAATAGATTTATAAACTTTATTATAATCAAAGGAAACAAAAGAAAGTGGAGGAGAAGAGGTTTGGATGGAAGAAAGCATGAAAAACTACTAAAATTCTTTACCTTCAAGCCTTGATTTCTCTTATCCTTCTTCTTCCCTTAGTGTGCCACTCTCTTAAGGTTTCTTCTTTGGTTTAGGGAAGAAAATATGAGACTAAATGAATGGGAGAGTGGGGCGCCTCATATATGTAGGTGGAGGAGAATGGCTTTTTCAAAAATTCCCATTTTGCCCTTCGTTTTTGACATTTTTGTGTCTACTTTGTTTTAGCTCCTTTTTTAGAACCGTATTTTCTATTATAAAATTTAGGTTCCCAGTTTAGTAAAATGCCTTTGGAATTACTCAAATCGGAGTTAAAACCTTCATGAACAAATTTGTCAAAGTTTAGGTATATTGACATTGGAAAACATCCACTGGAGGAGATTTAACTGTCTTGGGACTTCTTGTAACATCCGATCCTTTCGTAAACATGAGAAACGCGACGTTCGATTTCTCCGTAAACGTTAAAAATAGGTCAGATATAAAAGGAAGTCCCAAAAAGAGAAGGATTTGGGGCCAAATAAAATTAGAATAAAATTCTAAATAATAGAAAATGAAGATTTGAGCCTTGAGTTGCCCAAAAATTGGGCTGCATTGATTCAAAAAAATTGTTGAAAGGCCAATGGAATTTTCGTAAATAAGTGCAATTTTGGAAAAATACATAGAAGGGCTTTTTAAATGAAAGTTTTAAGTTCTTCGGGGTTCTCAAAGGCCCTGAATATCTTGGAAACTACTGGAATAGTTGAAACTCCTCAGGTGAGCGATTTCGGCTGTCAGTTGACCAAAACTTTGACCAAATAGTTTAGAATGATTTTAAATCCAAATTGAGTGATTCTAAAGGTATTTTATAAATTAGAGAACCTAAATTTTATGATGGAAAAGACGGTTCTAAAAAAGGAGCTAAAACGAGCCTAAACGAAGGAATGGAAGTGGAAGGACATAATCAGTATTTCAAGAGTTATTATAAAAATCATCCTCCACCTTTTTAAATAACTAGGCAGCTTTTCCACCCTTCAAAGAATGTCTCCTGAGATTAGAATTAGACAAAAAATGGCGTGAAAATTGGAAGAAGAGAGAGAAAGAAAACTAAGGCAAAAAGGTATGAAAATATATGGAATTTTACAACAAGTTAGTTACAAAATTTTTTCCTCTCTTCATTCTCCTTCTCTAGATGGTTTTAGATTCTTAAAAGGAGAAATTTGGTGGCTGATCTCATGAGAAAAAGTAGAGGTTTTGAGCAACCAAATAGAGCAAGAGAATCACCATTTTGCAAGCTTTCAAATGAAGTATGATGTGAAATAGAAAAGCTTGTTTTTCTTTGAATTCGAATGGCTTCCATATTAGGTCTAGAGAGAAAAACTAGAGAGGGAAAGGAATTCAAGCCAAAACAAGGTAGAGACAAGAATATTCAAGCATGAGAAACAAGAACATACAAAGAGAACAAAGAAAGAACCATGAATTTATAATATAGAAAAGCTAGGGGTCTGTGAACATAACCAAAAATTTGATTTTATCTAAGAGTTCCCAAGCCTATGTGAATTTTTGTATGAGTTCCTAAGACCCCTAAAGAGCTTCCCACATGCACCTCCCATCCAAGAAAGCAAATAAACTCCATAGACTCCTTAAGGAAGCCTTGGCTTGGCCTAAGACAGAAGTAATACTTAGGGAGTGTTTTAGTTACTTCCAAGCTTAGTTTTGTATCATATATGATGGGAGAGTATGAGAGGAAGCCTTGGACAAATTTTAGAAGCCATAAATAGTGAGATGGAGGTGTAGGCTCTATAATGTAGCATAATGAAGCAACTCCTAGCTAGGCTCCTTAAAATAATTGTGTGATGACTTAAAGGGGTCTAAATGGAGTTAAGAATCTTAGATTAAAGGAGAGAAGGGAGCTAAGATCATGAATTTTTGTAGTTGCTTCATTAAGTGCCTTATGAAAGCATAATGGAGCCATAAACCAAAGTAGCATCATGTAAAGTGTGTATAATGCCAAGGCTTATTCCCATGAGTTCTTTTGGTGTGTCTAGGCCAAGAGAAATGATCTCTACCTTCTTAGGTGTGTGAGGTCAAGGGAGAAGACTAGAGGCTTAAGGAAAAAGTGTGTAAATACAAGCAAGGTAGCTTTCTCTCTTTTCTCCCATGCATGAATGAATGTCTACATTGTCTTTGAATGTATGTATGTGTATTTTAAGCTATGAATTATGTTTTGATATGATGCTTATATTCCATGGAACCATAGTATTGCATTATATATTCAAATGATGCCTATAAATGTTGCATTGGTTTGTTTGAATGTGGAGAGGCCAAGAACCTTCTATCTTCGGTGAGGATGAGCTAAGAGCCCTTAGAAGTGGTTGAGACCAAGATAAAGTTTGCCAAGAGTAAGGCCTAGCTCAAAGCTTTTGAGAAAAAGGGTGAGGCAAATCCAAGAACCTTGAAGAAAGTGGGTGAGGCTAATTCAATCATTTGGCAAACCTAAGTATGTTATGTATGCTTTGTGTAAATGCCAAGAATGTATTTGCACCATTTTCAATGTTAGTATGCCATGCATACATCCTTAAGACTTGTGTTACATTCTTTATGTATGATTGAATGGAAGATGAGCTATTGAGATTCTTTAAATCTCACTTCCTCCTCTCTAACATCTTAATATGCTAGGTGGAGCCAATGAACAAGGAAATAGAAGTCACTAAGGTGGAAGATAAAGCTTTGGCTCTAAAGTGCTTGCTTTCGCTTATGTTGTAATCAAAGAAATGGCAAATAATGTAAAATTTTGATAGAATGGATGTATAATGAATGGAACATGTGTAAATATCCTAATAGATGATATATGTATGATAATTAATGATAAATGAGTAGTGATGCAATTTTTGGGTATTGGGTGGCTATTTTCTACATGTATCTTTTTACATATTGTAACATCCCACATCGGCTGGAAGGGGCCTGTGCTGAGGGCTTATAAGTGGGAGCGAAGCTCTCCCCACCAATTCGCGCTTTTGGGCTGAAATAAGAGTAAGCCCAAGGGACAAAACCCCTCCCTTCCCGGGTGAAATGAGAGTAGTCTGACGAGGGATGTAGGGGATAATACCTTGGAGGCTCTGTAAGTTACACCACACAGAGCCACCAAGGTATTGTCCCCTACGTCCCCCGTCAGGCTACTCTCATTTCACCCGGGAAGGGAGGGGTTTTGTCCCTTGGGCTTACTCTTATTTTAGCCCAAAAGCGCGCCTTGGTGGGGAGAGCTTCGCCCCCACTTATATGGGCTAGCCACAGGCCCCTTCCAGCCGATGTGGGACTTTACAATCCACCACACTTGGGGCCGACCCGTCCTCGAGTCGCACATGGGCCAGGATGGCTCTGATACCAACACCACACAGAGCCACCAAGGTATTGTCCCGTCCTTCCCGGTTCGAGGGTCACTGACCCAGCCTTCCCAGTTCAGTGGGGTTTGTCCCTTCCTACTTAACTCACGGGAAAAGCACACCTTGGTGGGGAGAGCTTCGCCCCCACTTATATGGGCCATTCCCAAGACCAAACCATCCGATGTGGGACTTTACACATATGGCTTGGGGTTTGAGGATGAGATTTTGTGTTTTGAGTTTCTACACCTTTAAGACAAGTTTAAGGAGTCTTTTTGGACCATTCCCACGTGCCCAAGTGGCCACAAGAACCTTAGAAGCCATTTTGCACACTTTTGCACCATTAAAATGCATCAAAATGACTCAAATGGCACCCTCTGGCACATTCTAACCAAATGAAGGAATTTCTCCATGAAATTTAGTAGACATGTAGGACTCATTGAGATATTTTTGGGAAGCTAAAGTGTAACAAAAACAAAGCTCTACAGAATTAGTTATGAATTTTCAAAGTTGGGGTTTCCAATTGGTTCTAGTATGTGCACTATTCACACGGTCAGATTTGTGTTTTGTGTCATCCGAAGGGTAAATGATGTCCAATGTTTGTAAAATTTTATAAGCATAAATTAGAGATCATAAGCTTTCTGTGTCTCTTAAGATAACTTCATTTTGAGGTCTGAGCAAAGAGTTATGCATTTTTAAAGTTTGCTATCAGTAGCAGTAGCACCCCCTGAGTCCAGTTATTGTTTTATAGATTTCCAATAGCTACAAGTATCTATTTCATTTTGGAATTATTTTTAGCATAAATTTAACATCTATATCTTTCTATAATGACCAAATATTTATGATTTCTATTTTTATAGAATTAGTTATAAATTTTAAAAATTTATATAAGAAATCTGAAATAGTGGCCTGGGCAGCAGAGGCCTTAGTGGCTTTTCAGATGTCAAAAGTTTTCCCCTTAATGTTTCATGAGCTGAAATTATTTTTACCATGGGGTAGACATCTAGATATTTCTATAATGGTAGAGTTTGTTGGATTTTTATTTTTCTAGATTTAGTTATGAATTTTCAAAGTTGTGACAGAAAAACTGAAAATCTGACCGTGGCTAATTCGTGGAAATTTGTGTGTTTCATCCAATTGTATGAGTTCCAAGCCACTTTCTTGGATGGTTTTGAATTGTATTAGTGTAATTAAATATGAGAATGAGTTTAATGAGTTTTCTTGGTCCATGGAATGTCGGATAAAAAATTTATCCGCTACGCAATGCATGAAAATGTAATATTTTAATGTCTTTTTTCTTAAAAACTCATATGCTTCATAGAATAGAACCTAGAAATGGCATGAAATGAGTTATAATATGATGGTGTTACACTTTCCATGGTTTTCAGGGCCTTTAAGAACTTCAAAAAACTCAAAACTTTCATTTAAATAGCTCACCTGTGTGAATTCCAAAAATTGCTCAAAATTACGAAAATGCCATTACATTTCGTAAGTTTTTTTGTAAGAAATTGTTTTTTAATTCTAGCTCTATTTTTCTTTCCATCTGAGCCTAAAATTCTTATTTAATTTATTTCGGGGAACTTGCTTTGAAAATGTGTCCGTTTCCGTTGTTACACATAGGCTTTTCCAAGTAAGTGGATTAGCCTCATCTATTCTCTTTAAGGATTTTGGACTTGTTTTACCCTTTTTCTTTAAGGGTTTGTCTCAACCATTTTTAAATATTCTTGGCTCCTCCTCACCATGGCTAGAGGGTTCTTGGCTTCACCACACTCAAGTAAACCAAAGCAAAGTAATAAGACATCATGTGAATGCATAAAACAACATCATAGTACCATAGCATATAAAATCATGCTAGAACACATTTTCACGGCTTAGCCCATACATACACACATTTAAAGACAAAACAACATTCATCCATGTATGAGCGAAAGGAGATAGAGCTACCTTTGTTACAATGCAAACATTTTCTCTTAAATTTGGTTACTCTTCCTTGGCCTCACATACACAAGAAGGTGGAGATTATTTCTCTTGGCCTAGACACATCATATGAAAGCTAATTATGCTCTTCAATCAAATTTTAAAGCCATACATTCACTAGAAAAGCTAGGTAGTTCATATAGCTCTTTTATGATTCCATAATGCACTTAATGAAGAACCATGTGGAAATATGATCTTTGCCCCATTCTCTTCACTCATTTATGATTCTTGACTCCTTTTGGGCCTCTTGGAATCTTCACATAATCAAATTAAGGAGCCTAGCTAGGTGTTGCTTCTTTAAGCCATAATATGGAACTTATGATACCATCTCACCATCTATGGCTTCTAAAATTTTTCTAAGGCTTCCTCTTATCCTCTTTCATCATATATGACTCAAAAATAAGCTTGGAATAAATTAAAACTATCCCTAGGTGCTCTAACCTCTCTAGGCCGTGGCTATGGAGTATGTGAGCACAAAGTGAGTTTGCTTTGTTTTCTTGATAGAATATGCATATGAAGAGCCTTATAGAGATCTCAAGAGCTCATCCAAACATTCATTTAGGCTTAGGAACAATTGCATCAAATTAGATTTTTGGTAGAGCACTTGAAACCTTAACTTTGCTATCTTGAAATCTAATGGCTATTTGATTATTTTCTTTGTATATTCTTGTTCTCCCCCCTCATTTTCCTAAGATTTATCCTTGGTTTAGCTAGAAATCCAACCCCTCTTGGTTGGTCTCACAAAGGGTGAAATGGATAGAAGAAAAGCAAGGGAGATTAAGTTGGAAAATGGCAAAATACCTTAGTTTTCTTGGCTTTTCTTGATTGTTTCTCACTTTGCTTGCCCTCCTCTCCTCAAATCTGAATTTTTCACCTCTATTCTGCCCTCCATATGGAACCAAAAACTTCAACAAAACCATAGAAAAAAAGAAGGGAAAGAGGAGAAGGAGATTAGTGAAGGAGAAAGCATGAAAAACTATGAAAGTCTTACACTTTTTGCTAGGTTTCTCTCTTCCTTCTTCCCTCCATCTTGTGCACCATTCTCCTTTACCCTTGGTTCTATTTTAGCCTAGAAAATTCGTTCATAAGGAGTGGGGTAGAAGTGTGGACGATTTTATAAGCCTAGGGGTTCATTCAAGTAACTTCTAAAATTTACAATTTAGTCCTTCTTCTTAGTTTTGTCCATTTGGGCTCATTTCAACTCCTTTTTGGAACCATCTTTTTCATCATAAAATTTGGGTCATCTAATTCATAAAATGGCTTTGGTTTCACTTAAATTGGATTTAAAACCATTTCGAACCATTTGGTTAAAGTTTCAGTCAACTGACGACCAAAATTGTTCATCGGAGGGGTTTAAACTGTTCTGGGGATTCCCATAGTTTTCAGGGCCTCTGAGAACCTCGGAAAGATCAAATTTCTCATTTAAAAACCTTCCTATGATTTTTCTAAAAATTACCTAAAATTACGAAAATGGCATTACATTTCGTTGCATTTTCATTAAAATCCATTTAGCTATTCTTGCTCTAGTTTCAAGGCACCTTTGGCCTTGATTCACTATTATTTGAGGTTTAGAATATTATTCTAATTTTAATGGACCTCAAATCACTCTATTTGGGAGACTTCCTTTTGTATTCGATGAATTTTGTACGTTTACAAAGAAATCGTACGTTACATTTCTTGCAGTTTCTCTCGTTTTCAAAGAACCGGATATTACACTAATGCATGCATATTAGGATCTAGCATATGATTTGTAGGATTGTTTACCTATATAACATATAATTTAAAATTGAGTATCTATGGTAAAACATTTTAATTTATATACTTGCATAATCTTTTAACCACACGGGAAAGTTTTTCTCAATAAGTCTATTAACTTATTCATCACTTAGATTGGGCTGAAGCATTCGTAACATCTCCATATACATCCTATTTATAATAAGGGATAACACAAATTCCATAAAATTAAACATAAGATAATGATAATGTATAAATAAAAAAAACACTTACTCTATATATGGTTAATGTAACACCATACTCCTAGGACTCAATGCATGCAATTCCCATGCCTTATCTTATGTTTGTTCTATGGAAACAATATAATGGCATAGGGAGTTATGAATAAAAATGCATTTCTCTACGGGTAAAATTTTTCTTTCAGAGTCCCGTGGGCCATATGAATGCATCTATCACATTTTCATACTTAAATACATGAATATAGCTCGTTTCCATCATCAAATTTGGTCTACAACTTGTGGGAAGCAAAGGAACACATTAAAATTCATGTTTGTATTTTCGGCCAGGATTTCCTCTTTTCTGTCACAAACTTTGAAAAATCATAGACATTTTAAAAGCAACCTTGGCATGTGAATCAATCATACAAGACACTCAAGAGCTCACTAAGTGTTTGGATTGGCCTCACACTTCTCCTCATGGATTTTGGACTTGCCTCACCCATTCTTTGAGCACTTTAGACTCAACCATACTCTTGGGAGCCCACTTTGCTTTTGGGAGACTCTTTACTTTGTCTCAACCAAGCTCAAGGGTTCTTGGCTCATCCTCATCCAAGGGAAGAGTTCTTGGCCTCTCCACACTCAAGCAAACTCATACAAACATCATGGATTCATTTAAAACATAACATGGCATCAAGCATCATGGCATATGAAGGCATGCTAGCATACTTTTCAAAGCTTGAAAATACACATACACACATTCTAAAACAAGCTAAACACACATTCATGCATGAGAGAAGGTGGAGGGAGCTACCTTGTATACAAACACACACTTTTTCCTTAGCTTTCAAGCCTCCTCTTTTAGCCACACACCCACAAGTTGGTAGAGATAGTTTCTCTTGGCCTAGACAGAAATTATGGGAGCCAATTAAGTTCATGAAACAATTTCTAAGGCTATGCAACTTGTTTAAACCCTAGATTACTCTACAACTTCCATTATGGTCTATATTGGCACCTAATGAAGCAACACCCCTCAAATGATTTCTAGGCCTCATTCTTTACTCTCAAATATGATTCTTGACTCCTTTTAAGCCTCTTGGAGTCATCACATCCTTAAAACAAAGGGCCTAGCATTATGTTGCTTCTTTAGGTCAAAATATGGAACCTAAGGCACCAAATTAATTTCTAGGAGTTCTAAATTTTTTCCAAGGGTTCCTCCCACCTTCTACAGTCATAAGAAGTCCCAAACCAAGGCTAAAACAAATTAAAATAGCCCCTAGCCTAATGGTTCTATCTTGGCCGAATTGATAGAGGGAGGAGGAGTCTATGGGCTTTTTGATTTTTCCCTGATAGGAGAGACACTTGGGAGACTTCTTAGGGGTCTTAGAGACTTAAATAAACATTTACACATGCAATAAAATTCATGGATTAAATCAGTTTTTATAAAGTGTCCAAGAGCTCTACACTTTTCTAACTTGATTTTCATTAGCCTTTCTTCCAATTTCCTTGCATCTACTAACTCCTCATGGTCTAAAACCCACAATTCCTTCTTATTTTTAGACAAAAAGCCTCCCCCCAAGATGGTTCTGTTCTGGCAGAACTCCACACACAAAGGGCAAGAAAAAGGAAGCAACCAAGATAGAAAAATCACCTTGATTCCAAGCTTTTCTCAAGAGTTCTCTTCCTTGCTTCAACCCTTTCCTTGAATTTCAAAATTTCCCCCTCAGTTCTGGGCTCAAAATAGAACCAAACATCTCACTAAATCCATAGGAAGAGAGGAGGAAAGGAGGGGAAGAAGTTTAACAAGGCAAGGAGTAGGAAAAAGTGGCTAAAACTTACACTTTCAAAGCTTCCTCTTCCTTCCTTGGCCTCCCCTCTTGTGTGCCACTCTCAGCCCTTCTTACTTCTGTTTTAACATGTGAGAGAGTGGGTGAGGAGATCTAAGCAAAGGAGGGGCGTTTTTATAAGCTAGGGATTCATTTAAGCAACTGTTAAACTTTGCAATTTAGTCCCTCTTCATAGTTTTGTTCATTTGGGCTCGTTTCAACTCCTTTTTGAAATCTGTCTTTTCCATCATATTCCTTAGGCTCTTAATCATAATAATTGCCTGGAATCACTTAAAAAGGATCTAAAACCATTTCGAACCGTTCGATCAAATTGTCAGTCAATTGGCAGCTGAAATCACTCACCGGAGGGGTTTCAACTGTTCTAGAGGTTCCCATAGTATTCAGGGCTTCTGAGAACCCTAGAAAGCTTAAATTTTTTGTTTAAAAAGCCCTCCTATGAGTTTTTCAAATTTTTCAAAAATTACAAAAATGCCCCTATTTCCCTCGGTAAATTTTTTGATCTCTTTTGGCTCTAGTTTTTTGGCATCTTAACCCTCAAATCCTCATTTTTTAATATTTATAATTTTCTTATAATTTTAGTTGGCCCCAATTCCTTCTATTTCAAGGACTTCCTTTTATATTTGGCCCATTTATGACGTTTATGGAGAAACTGAATATTGCGTTTTTCACGTTTATAGAGGGACCGGATGTTACAGTTAAACCTTCTCATAATTGAGTAATATATGGCTTATGGTAGCATTAAATTCTCTTGCATCTAAAAATCAGTCTTGTATTCACTAGCAGGGTGACCAGGCAAATTGAAAATGGACAAAGTTAGTTAGATCAAATAATTTTCACCCCAATCATCATTTCTTCTACCTTTAGTTTGATGGGTGTGCACGTGTGACTCAAAATAGAAAGAACTTAAGTGAGATATCTCCACAGTAATGTATGCCTAAATTATAGATCCTTCAACAAAAGCTTTATTCTTAACCTTCTTCTTGAAGGAACCTATGAGATTAAAAGAGCTTGATATGTGACTAGCTCCAAGATCAAAATAGAGATTTAAAAAAAAATTAAAGAATACCTTTCAAAAGGATACATCTATTGATATTGTACAAGACCACCAACCAATGCTTCATATGGAATGTGAATAGGTAAATGTTCCATTGAGTAAAAAAAAAACTTAGAGGAAAAATACATTCTAATTTACACCAGATAATTGGAATATTATGTTTATATTTAATTTACTCATCTTCTCACAATAATGTTGAGCATAAGTCTCTAAAGAATTGACTAAGCTCAGTCAAATGCTTTCATATTTGCTTTAGCAATGAACTAAATGAAATTGGAAGCAAGCGTTCCATGAACATGTGACAATCATGACTTTTCATTCCATATAATTTTCTTTCTTTCATGTCCGCACATATTGCCAAATTTGATGCATAGCCATTTGGCATTTTTAAGTCCTTCACCCATTCACATATTGCTCTTTTTTCTTCTATGGTAAATATGTAGTTTGCCTTAGGTTTTATAGCTCTCCCACTACTTAATTCTTGTAATTCTAAATCTCTGCATTTACAATGCTCTTTCAAATCCATTCTTGCCTTTACATGATCTTTAGTTTTGCCTTTGATATCCATAACAGTGTTAAATATATTGTCAAATACATTTTTCTCAATACGCATAACATCAAGGTTATGACAAATTAAATTAGTGCTCCATTAAGGCAGAGATCCCAAAATATACTTTATTTTGTCCAATTATGAGCAATTCCACATCCTGGTATTTGAATTGGAAATAAATCATTCATCTTAGGATACATACAAACTCTGTGGCATATTTGCCTTCTAGTCAACCTAAGAGGAGTTTCTAACTTCTCAACTTTATTTTTATAAAATGCATCCTTATTTCTCTTAAACATGTGATCATTTGGTAAGAACTGTCGATGACAATCAAACTATGAAGTCTTTCCTCGCCTTAATTAAAAAGCCTTTGAATTCTCCATACTATATAGGTATGCCAATTTCCCTTGTCAAACCTTAGCCTCTTAGCTTTCACACAATGGTCCCATTATCTATCTCAATGTATCTCATATGTACTGGAGCACAAATATAAGGAATACATACACTTGGCCATGAAAAATAATAAATATTTTATGGAATTTAATTGTTACATAAGGCCTCGTTACTTCATTTTATGTGCCATGGACCATGTACACTCATCCACATCATTGTTTAGTCATAACACATCCATACAAGTCATACACATCACATTTGGTTCATTCATTTCGAGTTTGGAGGTACATCTCACAAAACTAGAATTTGGTCTCGAGTTCCATGTTCTAGCTTTTTAATACAAATTTTGAAAATTCATAACTAATTTTAGCAAAATCAAAATCATACATATGATAGCTTTTTGGAAATTTATGGATGTTAATGATAGAGTAAAAATAGTTCTAAACTAATGCAGTAGTTTTACCTATCGAAAATTGATGGAATAGTAACTCAGGTAAGGCTGTATTACTAGTACTGTCATGGGAATTCAAAACTTCATTTCTCCCTCTAAAGAGCTCCAATTGAGGTGATCTTAGTGGCTATGGAAAGGATATGATGTCTAGTTTATACTTATAAAATTTCATAAGCATTGGAGTTCATTTGCCACATGTGTGACACAAGAAGAAAACTGACCAAACGAACAGTAATTATACCATTTCTACATAATTTGGCCAACTTTGAAAAATTATAATAAATTCTATAGAGATCCAAATTGAGTGCTCTTTAGCTCTATGAAAAGCTCTTGATGAAACCTAGTTGTTGGCTAAATTTTATGGAAAACTCACTCATTTGGTCGAACTTTGGTTCAACATACAACATGGTCAAATTTGAAGTTTCAAATGGGATTTTAAGACACCAAAAGCTCTTTTTGAATTTCCACAACCACTTGAGCAAGTCTAAAAGCATAAATGCCATATATAAAAGTATGCCAAATGATCCAAATCACCATGGAGCTCAATCTTACTTTGCTACTTGCGTACATACATATAAACATCACACATCATAAAGGCTCTTTGGTGGCAAGAACATACATACTCACTCATCTAGCTTCCATATTGATACATACACCATTAATACATACATTAGAACATGTTCAAGGGTTTACATCATGTATACATCTCATGGTTACATAGTTTGACATCAATATGTCATCAAAATGCCTATTTTTCATAACTATTTGTCAAAGTCTTGATCTTCAAGGTTGTTGGCTTCCATTTATTTGTCCACTTGGCTTACCTAGGCATGGTTAGGCATTTGTGGGGAAAGAGTGAGATTCAAAGAATCCCAATAGCTCTTAACCTTTTCAAACATATATAATAGATGTATATACAAGTTAAAGAATGTATGCATGACATTCAAGCAACTAGCGAGCATACATAAATTATTTTCCTTGGTACACCAACTCATACATCACAAACATAAGCTCTTAAGGGCATTGGTTTAGCCTCACCCATCTTTCTTGAGACTTTTGGATTTATTTCACTTTCAAGATATTTTTGATTAAGACCCACTCTTCTTGAGATTTTTGGTTTTGTCTCACCCATTTCTAAGGACTTTTGGTTTATTCTCACTTTTGCTAAGGGACTTTTGGCATCACCAAACCTATGCAAGTCATAATGCAATCATAAACTCATTTCAAGACACATAATGGTAACATGACATGTAAACATAAGATAGAAAAATTTCTCATGGCTCAAACATACATACAAGCACTCAATGATAAGGAAATAACCAAGCTATGCGTGTGAGAAAGGTTAGAAAGCTACCTTGGAGTAATTGCATACACTTTTCTCTTGGAATTATGTTACCCTTCTTGGCCAAGCCTTATAATTAGGCGGCCCTTGGTTCTCTTGGCCTAGACACATCAAGAAAGACATAAATCACTCATGGAAACAATCTTTGGCATCGTACACACTCTATGTGAGGCTAATTTGTTCTATGGCTCCATTATGCTTCCATACCCTTATGAAGTAACTAGGAAAATTCATAATCTTGGCTCCCATTTCTCATTCATTCTAGGTCTCTTGACTCTCATTAGACTCCTTGGAGTCATCACACATTCATTTTAAGGAGCCTAGCTATAAGTTGCTTCCTAAACTCTCATTATGGAGCCTACACCTCCATCTCACATTCTAAGATTTTTAAATTTTTTCCAAGGCTTCCATGGATGTTTTTCCATCATATTTAGTCCCTTTCTACCCTTAGAAAAATTTAAAATTCCCCTAGTTGTTAGAACCATGTTTGGCTAAGACATAGTAAGCCTAGGTACACCCACGGATTTTGCAAGTTTTCTTGAAGAAAATGGCACATGTGAAGCTTTCTAGGTGTCTCAAGAACCTATATACACTCTTAAATATTTAAAAAATACTACTAGAAAGCTTCATACATACTATAGTGCAATAAAAACCCTAGATTTTACAAACTTGTTTTCTAATACTCCTTTCTGGAATTTCTTAACATCTACTTGTTTCTTACACTCAAAAACCTATGTTTCATGCTTGGTTTAGTTCAGATTTTTCTCCTTCTTGGTTGTCCTATATAGGGCCAAAATTCACCTATTGAAGAACAAGGAAGAGAAAGCAAGGAAAACTAGGAAATTGCCTTGATTCTTTAGCCTTTTCAAGAGCTTTCTCCTTGGCTATGGCTTCTCCTTGGAATTTTGAACTTCCTCCCTCTGAAAATGGCTCAAAACAAATCAAAATCATGCACTAAAACCATGGAAAGAAAGAGGAGAAAGAGGAGAACAAGTTTGCTAAAAGGTGGAGCATGAAATTTCAAGGATTTTCTCACCTTTTTACTTAGTTTTTCTTCTCCCTTTGAGCTCCTTCTTGTGAGCCCTTCTTAAGTTGGTCTCCCTCTGGTTTGGATAGAAAATAAGTCAGCTAAGTGTAAGGGAGGAGTGGGATGCCTCATATATATAGCTAAGCAACCAATTAAGACATATGCCAATTTTGCCTTTTGTTCTTGGCTTCTTCCCTCAATGCTCATTTCAACTCCTTTTTGAAAAACCACCTTTTCCATCATACAATTTAGCTCCTCTAAGCTATAAATTGCCTTTGGAATCACTCAAATTGGATCTAGAACCTTCCCAAATGAAAGGGTTAAAGTTTGAGTTCACTAACATTTTAAAACATAAACTTGAGGAGGTTTTAATTGTTCTAGGGGTTCTTATAGTTTTTAGGGCCTATGAGAACCCTAAGAAACTTATTTTTCCCATTTAAAAATTCCTCCTTTGAGTTTTTTAAAAAGCACCCAAAATTATGAAAATGCCACTGTATCATTGTTAAATTTCATTTGATTATTCTGGCTCTGTTTTCAAAAAGTGCCCAAAATTATGAAAATGCCACTGTATCATTGTTAAATTTTATCTGATTATTCTGGCTCTATTTTCAAGGCACCTTTGGCCTTAGATCCTCATTATTCGAGGTCTAGATTATTACTCAAATTTTATTGGATCTCAAATTATTCTATCTAGGGGACTTTCTTTTATATCTGATGAGTTTCGTACATTTATAGAGAAACCAGACATTACATTTTTCACAACCCTACTATCATCCAACTTGACAAGATTCCATACATAAGAAAATCATTAATTGTCTATGTCAGATCACCTTTCATAAAAAAATTTTGCTTGATAGAAATATCATAAGTTACGACACCATCTTCCTATAATAGCTTTAACTCATCAATCAAGGGCTGCAAATACATATCCATCCTACTTTTAGGATTATGAGGACTAGGAATGATCATGATTAAAAACATGTAAAGCATTGTCATATACATTGAAGGAGCAAGGTTATAAGAAGTGACAATTACTAGCCAACATGAATATTGTAAACTAGATTAACCATATGAAGTGAATCCATCTGAACATAATGCAAGTCTAACATTGCATGGTTCATAAGAGAATTGTGGATGCATTCTATCAAAATGCTTCCATGCTTCTCCATCAGATGGGTGATCCATGATGCCTTGAACTTGTTGGTGCTTAAGTACCATCTCATATAAGGTGTGGAATTCATGGAAGCGTATAATCTTTTTAACCTAGGTACAAGAAGCAAATAGTGCATTTGTTTCAAAGTTGCCTCTTTATGCCTTTTACTTGTCTCATGTATCTTATACCTTGTAGCATGGAGAAACTTGCATTTCTTTTCTATATCATTATCTTTATAGTACAACATGCAACCATTGATGCAATAATCTATTTTGATACTTCCTAATCTAATTTTTGACACTAACTTCTTTGTTATGTAAAAATCAAACACTAGTAAATTATCCTTAAGCAAACTCTCTTTCATAACTTGAACTACATCATCAAAGCATTGTTGTGACATATTATAGTTAGATTTAATACTCAACATTCTAATTGCCATAGATAACTCTGAATGGTCAACACACCCTTCCCATAGTGGTTGTTGTGCAGAGTGCAACATATCATAAAATTTTTAAGCTTCTATATTTGGAGGCTCTTCTATGTGTTGTTCAAAATGACCCCTAAATTCTAGGCCAACAATATCAAAAACCATAGATTCATATAGATTTCTTTACGAATCATTATTTAAGGCATGATTGCCAGTGGCTTTTGAATTTACATTATTAGCATTGTTGTTATTGAAACTTAGGGGATTTTCCCTATGTGAATCCCAACACCAATATTTGGGCATGAAAACATGCTTATACAGATCAACCATAACCTTATTTGGAGTTAACAAAATTCTATTTCCATGCTTTGTACAAGGACATCTAAGTATATAGCCATCATGAGCAAATTGAGGTTGATTCATTACATGATTAATGAACCCTTTAACCCTTTTTACGAATTCCTTTTTTAGTCTCCCTCGGTTTGGAGGAAGTCTATCACACATCCACTTTCCATTTCTGGAATTAAGACAACATGATTTTCATGCACACATTATGATCATACCAATCAATAAATTCTTCCCACATACTAGTTGAGGCTGCAAATGACTTCTTTTGTTAGAAAATATTTAAAGTAAATTTAGTGCACATGTACCAAAAAAATATCAAATAAAGGCATAAACATTTTAAGCATAATAAAAAACAAATTCTAGATGTAGAATTTTAATGTTAAACTTAATGGAAGACAATATCATAAGACAACAAAAATATGAAGAGTTCTCACAGAATAATATATATAAGACCATTTGGCAAAGAATCATATAGAGTTTCCCAAACTACTTTAATCTATGTAATCTCAAGGAACTTCAATTACTTGATTGTCCAATGCTAAAGTCTGCCCTTTTTATGCTAACCATTTCCCAAACTCTAACGTTATTAGAGGTATTGTATATAAGTAATTGTAATAATTTGAAGCATATGATAGTAGAGCATGAGGAAGAAGGGAATGTTGATGATAATTTAAGTGGTTTCTTGATGGCATTTCAAAATTTAAAAATCCTTCATGTTACTTGTTGTGATGAGTTAGAATCAATTTTGTCAAAATTTTTTGCTCAGAGTCTATTAAAATTGGAGTCTTTGACATTACAAGAGACTTATAAGTTAAAGTATGTAATTGGTGGAAGGAAGGATGATTGGGTTTCATTGTATCAAAGGAATGAAAACAAGTCAATAGAGATTGAGATCAACATGCCTGCTTTAATAGAACTCAACTTGTATCACCTACCTGAACTATTTAGCTTTTTTCCTTAATAATGTGGTCTAAGAGTACAATGGTAAGACCATGGAAATTAATTGGGTTTAATTTCTTATGTTAGTAAAATTCAATTTCCTGTATTCATTATAATAATTGAGTTTTCAAAAACTGAACTAAAGCTAATAAATTGATGTGGTAAGTCCAATGTAGTGGCTGATACCTTGAGTAGAAAGTCCATCCATACAGCCTATATGATGATTAGGGAATAGGAACTCAGAAAAATTTAGAGACATGAATATTTCTTATCATGTGATTTTAGGTAAACTATTATTGAGTGAGACCTAAATAAAACTAATTTAAGAACTTAGATCTTAGATGCCTAGAGAGAGGATGAGATTCTGAAATAGAGTAGGAGTGAAATTTCGTAAAGTAGGACCTCAGAGTTTAGAGTGTCTGAGAATGATATAATAGTGTACCGAAATAGGATTGTGTACCAAATCAAATTTAATTAAGAGCAAAGATTTTAGAGGAAACACATAAGAGTAAGTATACTTTTCATCAAGGTGCCACCAATATGTATCAAGATTTGAAAAGAATATTATGGTGGCCAGGTATGAAAAATGATATAGCCAACTATGTGGCTAAGTTTTTGGTGTGCCAATGGGTTAAAGTAGAGCATCAAAGACCAGTTGAGTTATTGCAATCCCTAAATATCCCAGAGTACAAATGGGATAGCATAGTTATAGATTTCATTATGGTGTTACCTAGAACATCCTCTAGACATGATGCTATTTGGGTAATAATAGATAGATTGACAAAGTCTATACACTTTTTACCTATTAAGGTTATATATACCTTGGATAAATTAGCCTATTTATACATAAGAGACATAGTGTGACTTCATAGGATACCTAATAGCATAGTATCTAATAGAGACACCAGGTTTACATTAAACTTTTGGAGGTCATTATAAATTGCTTGAAAGACTAAATTGAGGTTTAGTACTACATATCACCTCAGATTGAAAGGACCATCTAGACCTTGAAAGATATGTTAAGGGCATATGTGCTAGAAATGAAGGAGAATTGGGATGTGTACTTACCATTAGCTAAGTTGTGTATAATAATAGCTATCATTCTTGTAACGTCCGATTTTTCTTAAATGATGGAAATGGGCACATTTTCAAAGCAAGTCCCCTGAAACAAATTAGTTAAGGTCCCAAAAAAATTTGAGTAATATTATAGACTCCTAAAAATGAGAATCTTAGCCTTAGATAGAAGGAAAAATAGAGCTAAAATGAATAAACAAATTTTGACCGAAATTTTACAAAACGTAATGGCATTTTTGTAATTTTGAGAAAATTTTTGGAATTCACACAAGAAGGCTTTTTAAATTAAAGTTTTGAGTTCTCTGGGGTTCTTGAAGGCCCTGAAAACCATGGAAAGTCTTGGGACAATTAAATTCCCTTTGGTGGACGTTTTCCAATGTTGATGTACCCAAACTTTGACGAATTCGTTTGGGAAGATTTTAGCTCTGATTTGAGTGATTCCAAAGGCATTTTACTAAATTGGGAACCTAAATGTCATAATGGAAAAGATGGTTCTAAAAAAGGAGCTAAAACAAAGGAGAAATAAAAATGCAAAAATGAAGGGCAAAATGAAAATTTTTGAAAAATGCTTCCTCCTCCCCCTATATATAGGTGGCGCCCCACTTTCTCCTTCATTTGGACTCAAAATTTTCTGCCTAATTTTAGAAGAGAGAGCTAGGGTTTTGGGCACACAAGAGAGGAAGAAGAAGAAGGAGAAATTCAAGCTTAAAGGTGTGCTTTCATGGTAGTTTTTTATGCTTTCTTCCATCCACACCTCCTCTCCTTCCTTCTCCTTTATTTCCTTTGATTAAAATGGAGTTTATAAATCTGATTTAAGGGAGAAACTCAAGGGAATTTTCGGATTTGAAGAGAAGAGCTTGGAGAAAGTAAGATTTAAGCAAGAACAAGCAAGGAAACTAGGTAATTTCTCTTCCTATGGTTGCTATCTTCGTCCTCCCTCCTTCTCCATTTCGCTTAACCTTAGGAACCATAGGAGTATTTGACTTTTAGGTAGAACCAAGGATGAATCTAAGGAAAAAGGGTGTGGAGATTAAGAATATGCAAAGGGAATTAACAAAAAATCATTAGATTTTAAGATGCAATTTCTAAGGCTTCAAGTGCACCTTGTAAAATTTGACTTTATATGATAATTCCTAGGCCTAAATAAGAGTTTAATTGAGCTCCTAAGATCCCTAAGAGGCTCCCCACATGCTTCCTCCTTCAAGAAAACCAAGCAAAATCCATAGAGACTAACAAGCCTTATGGTCTCAACCTAAGGAGGTTGGGATAGCTAGAAAGAGTTTTAAATTTTTCTAAACCCATTCTTGAGTCATATATGATGAATGAAAATGAGGGGAGGCCTTGGAAAAAATTTAGAACCCATAGAAAGTGAGTTGATGCTTTAGGTTCCATATTATGATCTAAAGAAGCAACATGTAGTTAGGCTCTTTCTTTTGATTGTGTGATGACTCCAAGAGGCTTAAAAGGAGTCAAGAATCATATTAGAAAGGAAAAAATGGAGCCTAGAATTTATTTGAGGGGTGTTGCTTCATTAGGTGCAATTATGGAATCATAATGAGGTTATAAGCCAAACTAGTGTCTAAGCAAATTGTATGACCTTAGAATTGAGTTCATGAACCTAATTGGCTTCCATAAATTGTGTCTAGACCAAAAGAAAGCATCTCCACAAGTTTGTGTGTGTGTGGCCGAAAAAAGGAGCATTCTTTCCAAGGGAAAAGTGTGTGATTGTGTGCAAGGTAGCTCTCTCTACCTTCTCTCATGCATGGATGTGTGTTTAGCTTGTCTTAGAATGTATGTATGTGTATTTTCAAGCCATGAAAAATATGCTAGCATGATTTTATATGCCATGATTTCATGATGCCATATTATGTTTCTAAATGATGTTATGATGTTTGTTTGAGTTTACTTGAGTGTGGAGAGGCTAATAACTCTTAACCATAGTGAGGATGAGCCAAGAACCTTTAAGATTGGTTGAGATAAAGCAAAGAGTCTCCCAAAAGCAAAGTGGGCTTCCAAGAGCATAGTTGAGTTCAAGAATCTCTTAAAGAATGGGTGAGATGAGTCCAAAATCCATTAAGAAAAGGGTGAGGATAATCCATCCACTTGGCAAGCTCTTGGATGTCTTGTATGACTTGTTCACATGCCAAGCTTGCTTCTTGAATATTCATGACATCTATTATATCCATACATGTATTTTCAAGACTTGCTTTGCATCCATTATGTATGATTAAATAGGAGATGAACTATTGGGATTCTTTGAATCTCATTCCCTCCTCTCCAATGACCTAATATGCTAGGTGGACCAAGTGGATAAGGTAATAGAAGCCAACCACCTTGAAGAAGAGAGCTTGATAATCTAATGCATAGTTTTTAGTCCTTTAAAGCCATATTTATGTCAAATGATATAATATTTTGATGTATATAGTCTATAACCTCTTGGACATATGTAATTATGATAATATGTGATGTATAAATGAAAGAATGTCATATATGAATGCTAGAATGTAAATTGAGTATGTAATGCCAAGTTATGTTTCTTGAAAAGTTGACGTAAGTGTGTATATGTGTGGATGAAATAGTCAAAATGAGATGCATGAGGTTTGAGACCATTTGGACAGCTCACACAAGTCCTACTTATGCTTTTAGACTTGTCCAAAAGGTGCCAAAACTCAAGGAAGACCATTTGGACATTTTGGTACCCTATATGGAGCCAAAATTGGCCATAATGGAATCTTATGTCACTTTTTATCTAAATGAGCTCTTCTTGATATGAGATTTGGCATGCACTTAGAGCTTGTTGAGATCTTTGTTAAAATCTAAGGAACATAATTTTTGGAGGTCTACAAAATATTTGATGAATTATCAAATTTGGCAAATTTTCTAGGTTTGGTCATGTCATTGTTCATACTGGTCCAAAAATGAAATCTATCACATAGGGCCTAAATGATGTCCAGTTGCCACAAAATTTTATATAGAAAAACTAGACATTTCCAGTGACTTGTGTCAACTAGAAGCACTTCATTTGGAGGTCTAGAGAGGGAGATATGAATTTTTAAAGAATCTGTCCAGTATTAGGAACTTCACCCGACCTCAGTTACTGTTTGATTAGATTTTGAGGTCTACGTGCCTGAGCTGGCCTAGAGTCATTTTTCCCCTCTAGATAACATCCACATCTTTCTAAATTGGTATCATTTGCATGGATTGAATTTTTTTAAAATTAATTAGACATTTTTGAAGTTTGTTGCAGAAATTTGTGACAGCACTAGTGGGCAGTTTGACCTCTAGACCATTTCTAATGCCAAACGTCCTTTGTGATAGATGTTATGGTCTAAAAATATTTTTAATATGAAGTAGACATCTGTAGCTTTCCCGAATGGCCAAAAATTCATGATTTTGAGTTTTCTAGATTAGTTATGATTTTCCAAAATTGTGACAGAAAAGTGGAAAAATCTGGCCGAAAATATATATGTATATTTCATGCTTCCCTTCAAGTTCCTTGAAGTGTAGGCCACTTTTGATGATGCAAATGAGTTGTATTCATGTAATTAAATATGGGGATGTGTTGTATAAGCTCACACAGTCTACGTGACACCAAGTGGATTTTTCATACACGACGCAATGCAAGAAAATGCATTATTTTAATTTCCCTTTCTTGCTCTTTCATGGAAATTATAAATGTAAAGCATGTGAATGTTGTGAAATGAGCTAGAAGTATATGGTGTTACATTTATAACACCTTACAAAGCCCCATGGATATTGTCCCTGGTCCACCCATGTTCAAAATTGGGTTTCGTAGCTAAGATTTTGTTCCTCCTGAGCCATCTTCCCATCACTCAGGAAAATGCATCCACGTGGGGAGAGTACTACTCCCACTTATAAGGCTCTAGCCCAAGTCCCTCCTTTCCGATGTGGGACTTTACAATTCTAGTATTTAGATGACCTCATATAAGGTATTGTATGGGAGAAAATATAGATTGCCTTTGTGTTGAGTTGAGCTAGGTGAAAGGAGCCTGATAGAACTTGAGATAGTAAACTGGAGCACCAAACAAATAGAGTTGATTAGAAATAAACTCCTTACGACTCAGAGTAGATAAAAAAATTATGCTGACAAGAGAAGGAGACTATTATAATTTGAGACAAGAGACCATGTATTCTTTTGGATACCTTTAGTTACTATTGTGGGTCGGTCAATTAAGGTGAGGAAGCTTAGTACTAGGTATATTGGTCCGTTTGAAATTCTTAAAAGAATTGGACCTGTTGCCTACCATGTGGCCCTATCTTCTAACCTAGCCCGAATCTACAATGTGTTTCATGTCTTCCAACTAAAAAGGTACCTACCAAGCCCCTCACATGTCATAGAATATGAGTATATTCAATTGTAGGATAACCTTTCCTATGTGCTAACACTAGAGAGAATCATTGATACTAAGATCAAATAGTTGAGAAACAAGAGCATTTTTCTGGTGAAAGTGGTTTGAAGGGCTTATCTTTTAATGAGGCAACTTGGGAGTTTGAGAATGACATGAGAAAGCAGTATCCATAGCTTTTTTAGCTAAGGTATGTATTCAAATTTTAAGGATAAAATTTATTTTTAGGGGGGTGAAATGTAATAACTTAAGTTTTAGAAATTGAACTGAAACTAATAAATTGATATGGGATCACTCCAAAGTAAAACAAATTGAGGCTAATTGAAAATAGAATATTAAATAGAATATCTAAAAATGTGATTAAGAGACAAAAGATAGCTTGAAAACAGAGCCAAAACAATTGAGTGAATTAAAAAATAACATAGTGGCGAAATTATAATTTTAGATAGCATTTTGAAAACTAAAAGAAGAAAGCTTTAAATGATAAAATTGAGCTCATTAGGGTTCTCAGAGGCCTAAAATACTATAAGAACCATTAGAATGGTTAAAACTCTTTTGGCATACGATTTAGGTCGTTGGTTGATTGAAACTTTGACTGGATGGTTTGATAAGGTTTTAAATCCAATTAATGTAAAACTAAAGGCTTTTAATGAATTTTATTATCGAAAGGATGGTTCTAAAATAGGAGTTGAAATGAGCTCAAATGGAGAAATCAAAGTTCAAGGGACAAAAAATAGAATTTGAAAATGTTATAATTGACCACCCTCTCTTTTAAAATCATGCCACCTCTTCTCCTCCCCTCTAAACTGACTTCAATCTATCCCAAAACAAAACCAATGGCAGCTCTTTGTGCACACAAGAAGGATGAGAAAGGAGGAAGAAAACCAAGCAAAAAGGGTAAGAAAATGCTCTTTTTTCATACTCTTCTTTTTACAAATGTTCTTCTCCTCTGTCTTCTCTTTCTTCCCATAGTTTTGAAGTTATCAATTGTGTTGTTTTATGGCTAGTTTAGTACAAGGAAGAAGAATTTTGGACAAAGCCTTAGTAACATAAGAAAGCTTACTTAATAAGGAAACAAATATGATATGTTTCTTCATGTGTTATTGCTTCTCTTGATTCTTCTATGGTATCCCCTATTTGGCTAGGCCAAAAGCATTATGGAGGGAGCTTGGTTTTAGCCTAAATTTGATAGGACATAGGGTTTTGAAGGATGAAGAATCATATGGAACCAAAAGAATTCAAAAAGAAGCCATTGGTAGCAAGTTATGGAAATTAGGGTTTTGATTGCATCTTAGGAAATATGAAGCTTTAAAATGATATTTTAGACCATGTAAGAGTATGATTGAGTTAAGAAGAGGCTAAGGAACTCATGTAGGTGCTAAATTTCCTAGAAGAATGAATAAAACTCTATAGGTGGCATTTTATATACATGTCTTGGCCAAGGGGTAAATATAATAACTAGGGAGAGTTTTCTTTGATTCTAAGGATAAAATGGTCTAGATATGAATTATAAATATCTAAGGGACCATTGGTTTGAATTTAGAAGCCTTATTTTGGAAAGTGAAAGTTTAAGGTTCCATTATACATAAAGAAGCAACTTAGTGTTAGGCTTCTTGAATTGAGCTTGTGATGACTCTAATGAGTTTAAATGGAGTCATACGACTTAGATTAGGTGAGAAATTGAAGTCAAGATAATGAATTATATGAGTTGCTTCACTATGCTACTAAATGAAACCATATGGAAGCCTAAAACTAGAATTAACTTATGTAAGGCTAAAGATGGTTCCATTGATGCTTTTGGGTCTTGTTTGATGTGTCTAGGTCAAGCAAGTCAAGTCTCTCCCAAGTGTGTGTGCAAGGTTGAGAAGAAGTAAGAAACCAAGGAGCAAATTTGTTGCTTCTTGAGAAAAGGTAGCTTTTCATCCATTCTTGTATGTTTTTCTTAGTTGTTTGATTGTCATTGAGTGCTTGTACGTATGTATGGATTATAAATTATATTTATTGCCATTGGTTTGATGATTTGATGCCAATGTGTTTCTTGGAATGCATTTGGAATGTGTAATGGTTCTTGATGGCTGAGGTTGTGCCAAAAGTTTCTTGATTTAGATGAGTTGAAGCCAAAAGTTCCTAAATAAGGGTGAGACAAGGCCAAAAATCTCAAGAATGAGTGAGGCTAAGTAAAAAATTCTTAAAAATGGGTGAAGTTAATCCAAAAGTTCCAAATAATTGGGTGAGTCTAGACCAAACGTCCTTAGGACTTGCTTTTGATCTTAATAGATCCATATGATTTCATAAATATGATTATGTTTGATATTTGGATACCTATGATGCATGCTTGCTTTCTTTGATATGATAATGTGCCTTATAAGTATGCTTGAAGGGTGAATGAGCCATTGAGATTCATAGAATCTCACTCTCCCCTATATTATTTCTAACCATGTGTAGGGAACTTTTAAGAAGCCAAGGATGGGAGTCAACAAGCATGAATCATGCTACTTTGACAATAGATTAAGTTTTTATGTAATATATTGCAAATGAGGGATGGTACATGTTATTTATGTAATGTAAACATTCTCACATATGTAAAAGTATAAGCTTATGATGTAAATATCATTTTTGGATGTATATGTACAAGAAAGTGCAAGTTGACCATGTGTGTGCTTTAGAAAGTGTGTGTATGATGATTTTGAGATGCATAATGTTTGGGACTTGATGAGATGATCATATATGTTGAATTTCATGTTTGGGACATACTCAAATGGTCACATGCAATGAAGAAGTTCATTTTGAACTATTTGTTACCATATATGTGCCATTTTGAGCCATATTTTGTTCTTGAACCAAAAATAGACCAAATGAACAAATTTTTAGATGACATTTTGTAGGAATTTAGGTTTTATTTAGAGTTTTTCATAGATCTAAAGAATACATGTTTAAAGTTTTGTAGAATTTATTATCATTTTTCAAAATTGGCTAAAAATTGTAAAATTGTCTAGGGACTATTCATATGGTCAGATCTGGCTTTTTGTGTATTTGAGGGATCAAATGGACTCCAATGCTCATGAAATTTTACAAGCATATATTTGGTATTATAAGCTTTCCAAAGCCACTGTGTTTGTACAAAATAGAGATATGTAGCCCAAGATATGTATGCTCAAAGTTTTAGGTTTAGGTTGAGTCTAAAATTCTAATGTAGTTATTGTTCCATTAGATTCTTTTGGCCCAAAAGAACTTGTTTTAATCTATAATTTTTACAGCATATAGTTCATGACATGAACTTTCCATAAAGTCCTAATTTGCACAAATTGGAGTTTTCTAGCTCAAGATATGAATTTTTATAGTGGTTGAAATGGAAACTTATAAGAAGTTATGCAAAATTACTACTTTAATCCATATGGCTTGAAATCTAAATTATATGATTCTTTTTATAATGTCTTTGGTTGAACAAATATGTTAAGGATGGATTTTGAGATTGGTAGGTTGAAATTGTGTATTTACACTAAAATGGAGAATTTGGGCCTTTAATGTTGGTTTATTTCGCTGTTAAAAGTATTAAAAATAAGAAAATTGAAGTTGTAAGCATATAATAAAAAAAATGTGGTACTCTTTATGGTATGACATTCATCCATTTCTACATTATCCTCTAATTATTTTATGCATTTATAATGGATTGAGAATGATAGAGTAAGGGTGCAGGTTACCATAACCTATAACCAGTTACGTAATCAAGTACTTCATCAACCATCGTAAACTTTCTTAAAGTTGAAAAGTCTATTTATAAAAGAAATTCAAACATATAAGGGTATTTTTGAATTTGAAGTTGGAAGAGTAGATGGTGACGCTGTCGAAGAACGGGCACCTTTAAAGTTGCTTTTAATCAAGTTTATTTCTCTTTGTGCAAAAACAAATAAACACTTAAATTCATCTAGCAAACCATTCCAAAGAGTAGAATGCATAATTTTATTTAAAAGGGAACCATGTTGTGCATCAATTCAGCTTTAAATACAAAATTTTCTTTGAACAACACTTTAAGAACTTGTATAGCACTTTGAGAGCCTTTTACAACAATTATATTTATCTAGTAATTCAACATATGCAACCAGTATCTAAAGAAGCTTAGCCTATGCAACACGGAGGGGCTAGCATAATATTATACATACTCTAAAGAAGGAAGAAAAGCCTTAATTAGACCAATAAAGGAAATTTGAAAAATAAGGAACAAATTTACCCTTAATCGAATCTTTCTTTTTTACAATGAAGGATGCTTCCAATGACAGCCATTTCTTTTCAATAGATTCGCACGCCTACTCGTTTGGTAACTCTTTTAATGTTTCGATTCTCTTTCTCTTTCCTTTCTATGGAATGGGATGAATGCTTACTGGCGGTGGTAGTATAACCAAGGATCAATGAAGAAGAGAGGAAGATGCTAAATCTATGGCAAATGTGTAACATCCAGTCCCTCTGTAAACGTGAGAAAAATGATGTTCAGTTTCTCCGTAAATGTTAGAAATGGGCCATATACAAAAGGAAGTCCCCAAAATAGAAGGAATTGAGGCCAAATAAAATTATGATAAAATTCTAAATAATAGAAAATGAGGATTTGAGCCTTGAGTTACCTTGAAACAAAGGCAGAAGGGATTTGAAAAAATTGTCGAAAGGCCAGTGACATTTTCGTAAATATAGACACTTTTTGGAAAACTCATAGAAGGGCTTTTTAAATGAAAATTTTGAGTTCTCTTAGGTTCTTAGAGGCCTTGAAAACCATGGGAAGCCCCAGGACAGTTAAAGCCCCTCCGGTATACATTTTCCAATAGTGGTGAGCCCAAACTTTGATCGAATCGTCCGGGAAGGTTTAGCTCAAAGTTGAGTGATTCCAAAGACATTTTATAAGATTGAGGACCTAAATTTTATGATGGAAAAGATGGTTCTAAAAAAGGAGCTAAAATGAGTTTCAAATGAATTAGCCAAGAATGAAGGACAAAAGTGGCATTTTTAAAAAGCTTTTATGAATCTCCTTTTGATATATGAAGCATCCCCCTTCTCCTTCATCATAACAGACCTTTCATTCTGCCCAAACCAGAGAGAGAAGCCACAAAAGAGAGATGCACTAGGAGAGAGCTCAAGGAGGGAGAAAAACCAAGAAGAAAAGTTATGGAAATCAAGACTTTTTCTAGTTCTCTCTTTAGAAACTCTCTTTTCCTCCTTCCCACCTTCCTTTCTATAGTTTTGTTTGATGAAGTGGGGCTATTTTTGGCTCTAGTTTAGAGGGAGAAGAGTAGGAATTCAAGGAGAAGTTTACACCAAGTGAAAGAGGCTTTGAAGGAAACAAGAAACCAAGGTATTCCTTCTTGTTTTGTTGCTTCTCCTTGCTTGCTTCCTCCATGAAATTTTCGTTCACCTTAGGGCTCATTCCATAGGAGATAAATTTTGACCATATTAAGGTAGAATTAGGGGTTCTATAATGTGAGGATTAGGAAGATACAAGTGGAATTAATTAAGAAGCAACAGTGAATCAAGAATGGGAAGTTAGGGATTCAAAGACATAGGCAAAAATTTGATTTTATCTAAGAGTTTCCAAGCCTATGTGAATGTTTGTATGAGCTCCTAAGACCCCTAGAGAGCTTCCCACATGCACCTCCCATCCAAGAAAGCAAAGAAACTCCATGAACTCCTTAAGGAAGCCTTGCCTCGGCCTAGGGCAGAAGTAATACTTAAGGAGTGTTTTAGATGCCTCCAAACTTAGTTTTGTATCATATATGATGGGAGAGTATGAGAGGAAGGCTTGAAAAAATTTTAGAAGCCATAAATAGTGAGATGGAGGTGTAGGCTCCATAATGTAGCATAATGAAGTAACTCCAAGCTAGGCTCCTTAAAATAATTGTGTGATGACTCTAAGGGGTCTAAATGAAGTTAAGAATCATAGATTGAAGGAGAGAAGGTGTGATGACCCTAACTTCTAATTATCATAATTAGAGTTAAGTATGTGATTAATAATTAATGATCAAGGTTCGGGGTTGCTACAATTAATTACTTTGCAGAAATACAGAGAAATACAATTAATTAACTAATCTGAACCTTGATGTTGTTAGGGTCATCAACTAATCAACTATAAATGGGAACATGTATACAAGCATTTGTAATTCGTCCCTCTATCATTTTCAACACCCAAAAACCTTCCACAAGTGTTCCTATATCATTCCCTAGCATTAGCATTCAAGAAATCCAGGTTTCTAGGTCAAAAACTGAGTTTTTAGCCCTCCGCCGCGGCCTGGAACTCTTGTGCCGCGGCCTCGTTGCTCTCTGGAAGCACTGGGTAATTCGCCGCGGCCAACCTATATGGCGCCGCGGCGAGTTTTGCTACTGTAACCTCGTAAATTAATTTTCTCGACACGTGCCGCGGCGGAACTTATTGCGCCGCGGCGAGGTTACGTTCTGTCACCCCCTGGGCGATTATTTTCACTCCGCGCCGTGGCTAGATTTATCAAGCCGCGGCGTCCCTCGCCACTATCACTCCCTAGGCCACGGCGAAGCCTTCTTGGCCGCGGCGTGACTCCCTTCTGTAGCTGTTTTCCCTATGTTTCGCCCCCTACACTCCATTTCTCTTCTTAGGGACACTCTAAGGTCACTTCCCCTCATTTTATATGGCTCTAATGGTATTTATCTACCTTATTTACTTAGCTATGCTTCCATTACCAACCCAAAACTTATATGCCCATTCCTTTCCTCTAATTACCTCCTATCAGCAAGTTTATGGAATAATAACAACACCAATCATGCACCATTGATATTTAACATTTGATTCACTTTCCATTGTTAGCCAATTACAATCATAATGTTCAATTCCATGGTAATCGAATTACATATATAATCCCTATGCTTGGCAACTCATGATGCAATGCAGCAATGATACAAAACTATCAATTTAGTTACAATACATTTGTCAAAGTTCCCAAACCTATAAGCTACCAAACCATCTAAGGATCTTCCATTAATTTTCTCCTTGCCACTAAGAGGTCCGGTCCCTGAAAATGTTAGCCCACAACGGGGTGAGATATACAATCTCAGTAACAAAAGGAAATTTCCATATATATGTACAAGTCAATCAATATAGGACAATCTCATGTCATCAATATCAGAATCATTAATTCAATTGGCAAATGAACTAGTTGAACCACTAATGACTACTGTCCCATACCAGCAATCATACACAACATGTTAAAGGCCATTAACATTGGGAGAGGCCCGTCCACGGCACCCACTCCCCATTGAGCACAACCAGGGCTCAGTGCATCTGGGGTTGATCATACCCGGTGCTCGATCGTAGCACATGCACGGGTGGCAGCCGCACCACAGCTCCACCATGGACTCACAAGGTCCAATTACAATCATAATCACGTAGTCAACCAGTCATTTAGCATTTCAAAATCAAGCATGTGTAACAAATAGCAGATTAACATGAGCATATACATGGAATTAGGAAAATAACCCCAGTTACCTCATTGAAGCCAATTACTCTTGCCCTAGCTACCATAATGATCCAAGTGCACACCAAGCCTATAAGAAGCATAATTATCACCATTTCCAGTCATAATCAAATATCCAAAGAGCTGAACTACTAATGACAACTAGAGGCTACTTACCTAGTTACTAAGGGATTTAATTTCGGACTCCAACTTTCTCACACCAGAAATTGCCATGGTTCACCCCAATTTCTGGGTAATTTCACATGAAACCAAATCCCATATCATAGGTTAACCATAGGGGTCTCAAACTAATAGAAAATGCATTAAAATGGGGGGTTTAAAGTCACCAAATACCAGCCCCAACCTCAACCTACGAAATTCACCAAGAAAACCCCCAAACACTCACTTTTCAGATTTTGGGTATAATGAAATCTCTCCAAATGAAAAACTAATCAGACCAAATTAAAGAGAAAGATGAGGGGATTAAGTTGTATAACTATTACCTTGGCCAAATCTTGCTCTAAGTATGGGAAAATGCAGAAATCTTGCCCCAAACCCTAGCCTCCTTCTCAACCTCCGAATTTGCCTCTTGAGTTTTAGAAAAATGAAGGTGTGGCTGAAGCATTAGGGTTTAGATGGGTTTAAGTTGGGTCAAAAGGCTGGGTCATGGGTTGCTCCAAGTCCAAATCCAATTGGGTTTCAGATTTTGCTTATTGGGCCAGTTTTTTAATTGTTGGGCTGCATAATTCTGTTAGGCCAGTTTTCACACATTGGGTTGCTGAAGTTTAATGGGATTTGGGCCCAATTTGAAGGGCTCAAGGGCTTGGGTCTGCACAAGGGTTATTGGGCCACTTAATTGAGCCTATACAAGATAAATCTTGGGCCTCTATCTCATTAAATTAGTTTGGGTCTGCCTCTAATTCATTGGGCCTCCATTAACCTCTTATCAAGGTTCATTAATTTGGGCCTAGATGCCATTTCTATCCTAATTAATTCTCAAACCCATATTAATAATTTATCTATTTAGAATCCCTATTTCCTTAACTAGCCCAATCATCCCATATTATTTATTTTTAATTAATCTCAATCCATGATTAACACCTTAATTAATTTTTGGGGTGTTACAGAAGGGAGCCAAAATCATGAATTCTTGTAGTTACTTCATTAAGTGCCTTATGGAAGCATAATGGAGCTATAGACCAAAGTAGCATCATGTAAAGTGTGTATAATGCCAAGGCTTGTTCCCATGAGTAATTCATGTTTCTTTTGGTGTGTCTAGGTCAAGAAAAATGATCTCCACCTCTTTGGGCATGTGAGGTCAAGGGAGAGGACTCAAGGTTTGAAGAAAAAGTGTGTGAATACAAGCAAGGTAGCTGTCTCTCTTTTCTCCCATGCATGAATGAATGTCTACATCGTCTTTGAATATGTGTATGTGTATTTTAAGCTATGAATTGTGTTTTAGTATGATACCTATGTTCCATGGAACCATAGTATTGCATTTTGTGTTCAAATGATGCCTAAAATGTTTACATTGGTTTGCTTGAATGTGGAGAGGCCAAGAACCTTTTATCTTGGGTGAGGATGAGCCAAGAGCCCCTAGAAGTGGTTGAGACCAAGATAAAGTCTCCTAAGAGTAAGGCCTAGCTCAAGGTCTTTAAGAAAAAGAGTAAGGCAAATCCAAGAACCTTGAAGAAAGTGGGTAAGGCTAATCCAATCATTTGGCAAACCTAAGTATGTTATGTGTGCTTTGTGTGAATGCCAAGAATGTATTTGCACCATTTTTGTAACATTCGATTTTCTAAAAACGAGAGAAAATGTGAGGAATGTAAAGTATGGTTTCTCCATTAACGAACAAAATTCACTGGATACAAAAGGAAGTCTCCCAAGATGATGTAGTTAAGGTCCCAAAAAATTTGGAAAGCATTTAGACTTCTAAAAATGAGAATCTTAGGCTTAGACTGAAAGAAAAACAGAGCTAGAATGAAGAAACAATTTCTTACGAAAAGCTTACGAAATGTAATGGAATTTTCGTAATTTAGAGCAAATTTTAGAATTTACATAGGAGAGCTTTTTAAATGAAAGTTTTGAGTTCTCTGGGATTCTCAGAGGCCCTGAAAACCATGGGAAGCCTCGAGACAGTTAAATCTCCTCTGGTGGACGTTTTCCAACGTCGATGCACCCAAACTTTGACGGGTTTGTTTGAGAGGGTTTTAGCTCCGATTTGAGTGATTCCAAAGGAATTTTATTTAATTGGAAATCTAAATTTTATAATGGAGAAGACGGTTCTAAAAAAGGAGCTAAAACAAAGGAAAAATGAAAATGCAAAGAACGAAAGGCAAAATTGAAATTTTTGAAAAAGTCACTTTCCTACACCTATATATAGGTGGTGCCTCTCACTCTCCCTCATTTAGCTTCAGATTATTCAGCCTCAAACCAGAAGAAAAACCCTAGGAGAGAGGCACACCAAAGGAGGAAGAAGAAGGGAAGAAAATCCAAGCTTAAGGTATGTTTCTATGGTAGTTTTTCATGCTTTTCTTCATCCACACCTCCTCTCCTCCCTTCTCCTTTGTTTCCTTTGATTAAAATGGACTTTATAAATCTGATTCAAGGGAGAAATTCAAGGGAAAATTAAGATTTGAAGAGAGGAGCTTAAAGAACACAAGATTTAAGTGAGAAAAAGCAAGAAAACAAGGTAATTTCTCTTCCTATGGTTGTCATTTTTGGTTCCCTTCTCCACCATTTTGCCCTACTTGAGAAAACCTTAGGAGGAGATGATTTTTATGCAGAACCAAGCATGAATCTAAGGAGAAAGGGTGTGGAGATTAAGAATATATAAAGGAAATTATCAAAAAACCATTAGATTTCAATATGAAAATTTTAGGATTTTGTGTGCACCTTATAAAATCTGACCTTGTGTGATGATTCCTAGGTTTAATTAAGAGTTTAAAAGAGTTCTTAAGATCCCTAAGATGCTCTCTACATTCTTCCTCATTCAAGAAAACAAAGAAATCTCTAAGAAGGCCAATAAAGCCCTATGTCTCATTTAACACCATAGATTCTAGTCCATCTCATACATTTGAATGGCATAATATCATGAACTATATAGGATTTCCATGGGAAAAGCAAGAAAAAGTGGGATTATTTTCGCATTGCGTTATATCTAAAAATTCATTTCAGTGTCACATGGATCGTGTGAGTTCATGCTATGCATCCTCATATTTAATTGCATCATTACAACTCATTTACATCCCAAAAACATGCCTACAACCCATGGAAACCGAAGTGGAGCATGAAAATTGGAGATTCATTTTCGGCCAAAATTGGCCTCTTTCCTGGGAAAACTTTGGAATATCATAACTAAATTTAGAAAAATTGAAAACATATGTTCTTAGTCATTATGGAAATCTTAAGATGTCTAATTCACACTAAAAATATGCCCAAACCATAAAATTCATCATGGATGACCTTTGACATTTGAAAAGCTACTGAGGTTGCTAGCTGCTGGGCTGCTATTCAGATTATTGATACAAACTTCTAAAATTCATAACTAATTATATAAAAATATAAATCACATAAATTTGATCATTCTAGAAAGCTAAAAATGTTAAACTTATGTTAAAAATAATTTCAAAATGAAACAGATAAGTTTAGCCATTGGGAACCTATGGAACAATACCTAAACTCCTAGGGCGCCACTGATACTGACAGCCAACTTAAAAAATGCATAACTCTTTTCTTAGATTCCAAATGAGATGATCTCAGTGGTTATAGAAATCTTATGATCTCTAGTTTATGCATATAAAATTTCACAAGCATTGGACACCATTCGGCTATCGGGTGACATAAAACACAAAACTACAGTATGAATAGTGCCCATACCAGAATCAATAGAAAATTCCAACTTTGAAAATTAATCAAATGTTCTCTAGACCTTAGAAAATTATGTTCTTTAGCTTTCTAAAAAGCTCTCAATGAGTCCTAATTCCATACCAAATTTCAAAGCAAGACTAACTCATTTGGCTAAAAAGTAATATAGGGTTCCATTATGGTCAATTTTGGCTCCATATTGGGTACCAAAGTCGCCAAATGGATTTTCCTTGGTCTTGGCACCTTTTGAACAAGTTTAAAAGCTTATTTGAGACTTGTGTGAGCTGCCCAAATGGTCATAAACCTCATGCATCTCATTTTGGCCACTCAACCCACACTTATGCATATTTCCATCATACTTCCCTAATGCATAATTGGACATTCAAAACTCAAATTATATTCTAAAGTTCATACATCATATCCATGGCTTTAAACATTACATAATAGTATATTTACATATGTTTCAAGGTTTATTGTACATATACAACATTATATACAATATGAACCATCACTATGGTTCCAAAATGGACAAAACCATGCATAAGCTTGTCAATCTTTCCTCTTCATGGTTGTTGGCTCCCTTCACCATAATTATTTGGTCCACCTAGCATGTTAGATCATTAGAAAGGAGGGGATGAGATTCAAAGGATCCCAATAGCTCATCTCCCATTCAATCATACATAATATGTGCAAAGCAAGCTTTTCAAATGCATGCATGGTAAAAATGTAAGACATGCACATTTTAAAAACAATCTTGGCATGTGAATCAATCATACAAGACATCCAAGAGCTCAACAAGTGCTTAGATTGGCCTCATACTTCTCCTCATAGATTTTGGACTTGCCTCACCCATTCTTTAAGAGCTTTGGACTCAACCATACTCTTGGGAGCCCACTTTGCTTTTAGGAGACTCTTTACTTTGTCTCAACCAAGCTCAAGGGTTCTTGGCTCATCCTTACCCAAGGGAAGAGTTCTTGGCCTCTCCACACTCAAGCAAACTCACAAAAATATCATGTAATCATTTGAAAACATAATATGGCATCAAGTATCATGGCATATAAAGGCATGCTAACATACTTTTCAAAGCTTGAAAATACACATACAAACATTCTAAAACAAGCTAAACACATATCCATGCATGAGAGAAGGTGGAGAGAGCTACCTTGTATACAAACACACACTTTTCCTTTAGGATTCAAGTCCTCTCTTTCGGCCACACACCCACAAATTTGTGGAGATGGTTTCTCTTGGCCTAAATACAATATATGGGAGCCAATTAGATTCATGAAGCAATTTTTAGGGCCATGCAACGTACTTAAACCCTAGGTTACTCTACAACCTCCATTATGGTCCATATTGGCACCTAATGAAGCAACACCCCTCAAATGATTTCGAGGCCTCATTTTTTCCTTTCAAATATGATTCTTGACTCCTTTTAAGGCTCTTGAAGTCATCACATCATTAAAACAAATGGCCTAGCACCATGTTGCTTCTTTAGGTCATAATATGGAACTTAAGACACCAAATCACTTTCTATGAGTTCTGAATTTTTTCCAAGGCCTCCCTTCATTTTCATTCATCAATTTTGACTCAAGAATGGCCTTAGAAAAATTTAAAACTCTCCCTAGCACCATGGAACATGTTGACCAAGATATGCTTAGGTTTTGGGCTCCATGAAGTTTTCTTGAAGGGAGAAGCTTGTGGGGAGCATCTTTGGTGTCTCAAGAACTCATTTATACTCTAACTTAGACCTAGGAAGCATCACATAAATTCATATTTGAAAGGTGCACTAGAAACCCTAAGTTTTGCATCTTGAATCCTAATGCCTATTTCATGGTTTCCTTTGCATATTCTTATTCCTCTCCATCAAATACCTAAGAATCATGCTTGGTTGGGCTTGTAAATCAGATCTTCCTATGGTTCTTAGGCTAGGCCAAAATGGAGAAGAAGGAGACATCAACATAGCTACCATAGAATGCATTTTACCTTGTTTCCTTAGTTAGTTTGGCTTGAATCTTACTTTCTCCAAACTCTTCTCTTCAAATCCAAAAATTCCCCTCTGTTCTTCCTTCAAAACAACCCTCAAAACTTCATAAAATTCATGGAGAAGAAGAGATTGATGGAGAGAAAGCATGAAAAATAAGCAAAATTTCATACCTAAAGTCTTGAATTTTTCCTCCTTCTTCTCTTCTCTTTGTGCACCACTCTTCAAGGGTTTTGCTTCTGATTTGGGGCTGGAAATTCTGAAGTGAAATGAGGGAGAGTGTGAGGTGCCACTTATATATAGCTAGGGCAAAGTGACTTTTTCAAAAATTCTCATTTTAACCTTCATACTTTGCATTTTCGTTTCTCCTTTGTTTTAGCTCCTTTTTGAGAACCATCTTTTTCATTATAAAATTTAGGTTCCCAATTTAGTAAAATGCCTTTGGAATCACACAAATTGGAGCTAAAACCTTCCCGAACAAATTCGTCAAAGTTCGGGCACATTGACATTGGAAAACATCCACCAGAGGGGCTTTAGTTGTCCCGGGGCTTTCTATAGTTTTTAGGACCTCTTAGAACCCTGGGGAACTTAAAAATTTTATTTAAAAAGCCCTCTTGTGTGAATTCCAAAATTTAATCAAAATTACAAAAATGCCATTATGTTTCGTAAGCTTTTCGTCAGAAATTGTTTCTTCATTCTAACTCTATTTTTCTTTTTGTCTGAGATTGAGATTCTCATTTTTAGGAGTCTAGAATGCTTCTCAAATTTTTTGGGACCTTAACTATCTCATTCCGGGGGACTTCCTTTTGTATCTGGTGAGTTTCGTTCGTTTACAGAGAAACCGAACATTGCGCTTCTCATGTTTACGGAAGGACCGGATGTTACATCTCGGCCAAAGGGGGTTCTTATAGCTAGGGGGAGTTTAAAATTTTTCTAAGGCCATTCTTGAGTCATATTTGATGAATAAATATGAGAGGAGGCCTTGGAAAAAATTTAAAACTCATAGAAAGTGAATTGGTGCTTTAGGTTCTATATTATGACCTAAAGAAGCAACATGATGTTAGACCCTTTGTTTTAATTGTGTGATGACTCCAAGAGGCTAAAAAGGAGTTAAGAATCATATTTGAAAGGAAAGAATGAAGCCTAGAAATTATTTGAGGGGTGTTGCTTCATTAGGTGCAATTATGGACAATAATGGGGTTTATAGAACAACCTAGTGTCTAAGAAAATTGTATGGCCTTAGAGTTTGTTTCATGAACCTAATTAGCTTCCATAAATTGTATTTAGGCCAAGAGAAATCATCTTCACAAGTTTGTGGGTATGTGGCCAAAAGAGGAGGCTTGAATTTCAAGAAAAAAGTGTGTAATTGTATACAAGGTAGCTCTCTCCACATTGCATAGCTTGTCTTAGAATGTGTCTATGTGTATTTTCAAGCCATGAAAAGTATGCTAGCATGATTTTATATGCCATGATTCATGATGACATATTATGTTTTTAAGTGATGCCATGATGTTTATTTGAGTTTGCTTGAGTGTGGAGAGGTTAAGAACTCTTGACCATGGTAAGGATGAGCCAAGAATGCTTAAGATTGGTTGAGACAAAGTAAAGAGTCTCCCAAAAGCAAAGTGGGCTCCCAAGAGTATGGTTGAGTGCAAAGCTCTTAAAGAATGGGTGAGGCAAGTCCAAAATCCATGAAGAAAAGTGTGAGGCCAATCCAAACACTTGGTGAGCTCTTGAATGACTTGTATGACTTGTACACATGCTAAGTTTGTTTCTTAAATGTTCATAACTTCCATGATATCCATGCATGCATTTTTAAGGCTTGCTTTGCATATATTATGTATTATTGAATGAGAGATGAGCTATTGAGATTCTTTAAATTTCATCCCCTCCTCTCCAATGATCTAATATGGTAAGTGGACTAAGTGGATATGGTAATTGGAGCCAACAACATTGAAGAAAGAAGATTGACAACCATATGCCCAACTTTTACCTTTTTGGAATCATAATGATGCTTCATGATGTATATTGTTGTTGTAAATGGTCTAATGTAGGAATGAAAGAATATGGTATGTGAATGATGGAATGTAAATTGAGTATGTTATGGCATTATAGCTTCATGAATGGTTTTATGTAAATGTGTATAAGTGTGGATGAAATAGCCAAAATGAGATGCATGAGATTTGGAACCATTTGGGCAGCTTACATAAGTCCTAAATTTGCTTTTAGACTTGCCAAAAGGTGCCAAAACCAAGGGAAATCCATTTGGCAACTTTGGTACCCTATATGGAGCTAAAAATGACCATAATGGTACCCTACATCACTTTTTAGCCAAATGAGCTCTTTTTTATCTAAGATTTGGCAAAAATTTAGAGCTTGTTGAGAGCTTTTTGGGAATCTAAAGATCATAATTTTCTGAAGTCTATAGAATATTTGATGATTTTTTCAAAGTTGGCAATTTTTCTAATTTTGGTCTACTGTACTATTCATTTAGTCCAAAAATGAATTCTATCACACAAGCCACAAATGATATCCAATTACCATGAAAGTTTATACAAAGAAACTAGACATTCACAGTGACTTGTAACAACTAGAAGCACCTCATTTGGAGGTTTAAAGAGGGAGATATGAATTTTTGAATATTCTGTCCAGTATTAGGGCCCTTACCCAACCTAAGTTATTGTTTTATTGAATTCCGAGGTTTGGGCTACCTGAACTAGTCTAGAAGTATTTTTCCCCTCTAGTTAACATCCACATATTTCTAGATTGGTATCATTTGCATAGATTGGATTTTTGTGGAATTAATTGGTTATTTTCAAAGTTTGCTACAGAATCTGTGATAGCATCAAGAGGCAGCTTGACCTCTGGACCTTTTTGGATGTCAAATGCCCTTTGTGATGGACTTTATGATCTGGGCATATTTTTAGTGTGAATTAGACATCTGTAGCTTTCTAGAATGGCTGAGAATGTATGATTTCAATTTTTCTAGAATTAATTGTAATTTTCCAAAATTTGGTCAGAAAAAGGGGCAAATCTGACCGAAATTAGACCTCCATATTCTATGCTTCTTTTCGGTTTCCATGAGTTGTGAGCATGATTTTATGATGTAAATGAGTTGTATTGATGTAATTAAATATGATAATGTATAGTATGAGCTCACACGGTCCATGTGACACTGAATGAAATTTTTATACGTGATGTAATGCTAAGAAATGCATTAAAACAATGACATTTTCTTGCCTCTTGTATAAATTGCTTGATGTGAGGCATAGATATAGTATGAAATGGGCTAGAAATATATGGTGTTACAATTTTCAATGTTAGGATGCCATGCATGCATCCTTAAGACTTGTGTTATATTCTTTATGCATGATTGAATAGGAGATGAGCTATTGGGATTCTTTGAATCTCACTTCCTCCTCTCCAACATCTTAATATGCTAGGTGGAGCCAATGAACAAGGAAATGGAAGTCACCAAGGTGGAAGATAAAGCTTTGGCTCTAAAGTGCTTGTTTTTGCTTATGATGTAATCAAAGAAGTGGCAAATGATGTAAACTTTTGATAGAATGGATGTACAATGAATGGAACATGTGTAAATATCCCAATAGATGATATATGTATCACAATTAATGATAAATAAGTAGTGATGCAATTTTTGGGTATTGGATGGCTATTTCCCACATGTATCTCTTTACACATGGCTTAGGGATGGAGGATGAAGTTTTGTGTTTTAGTTTCTACACCTTTAAGACAAGTTTAGGGAGTCTTTTTGGGCCATTCCTACATGCCCAAGTGGCCACAAGAACCTTAGAAGCCATTTTGCATACTTTTACACCATTAAAATGCATCAAAATGACCCAAATGGCACCCTATAGCATTTTCTGACCAAATGAAGGAATTTTTCCATGAAATTTGGTAGACATGTAGAGCCCATTGATAAATTTTTGGGAAGCTAACATTCAAGAAAAATGGAGCTCTATAGAATTATTTATGAATTTTCAAAGTTGGGATTTTCAATTGGTTATGGTATGTGCACTGTTCACATTATTAGTTCTGTGTTCTGTGTCATTCGATAGGCAAACAGTGTCCAATGCTTATGAAATTTTACAAGCATAAACTAAAGGTCATAAGATTTTTGTAGCCACCAAGACACCTCATTTGGAGGTCTGAGCAAAGAGTTATGTAATTTTGAAGTTTGCTGTCAGTAGCAGTAGTGCTGTAACACCCCAAAATTAATTAAGGTGTTAATCATGGATTTAGATTAATTAGGGATAATTAATATGGGATAAGTGGGCAAGTTTAGTGAATGGTAATTTTGAGAAATAAATCAATAATATGAGTTGAGAATTAATTAGGATAGAAACTACATCTAGGCCCAAATTAATGTAGGAGATCATGAGAAAAGGCTTATAAAGGCCCAATGATTCTAGATGCAAGCCCAACTCCTTATCATGAGACTTGGGCCAAGAGAGATCACTTAGCAATAGCCCAATTTGATTTAGTAGAATAGGGGCCTAAGACCCAATTTATGTGAGCTGGCCCAACACACATTATGCAGACCTAAATTAGATTAGCTCTTAAAATTTGGCCTAGCCCAACTACAACCCTGAAGCCCAACTCATGAGATTCAGCCCAACTTATGAGATAAGGCCCAACAAGTATAAAAATCTGAACCCACAAGGAATGAGGCCATGGGGTCAGCACATTCCACTTGTAGCTCTAAATTTTCTACAACCCATTCATTAAACCATGGCCCAATCACTAGAGAGGAGCCCAATTGGACCTTGGGCTGATGGGTCAGCCCATTTCTCATTAAAAACCCTAAAGGGTCAGCAACCTCCTTCCCCATTCAGCAGAAAACACAAGAGGCAAGGGAGAAAATTCAGAGGTTTAAGGGAGGCTAGGGTTCTACCAACATGGAAGCTCCATTTCTCACTTCTAGAGGATGATTTAGCTAAGGTGAGTTATATATAACTTAACCCTCTCATCCTCCTCTTTATTTTGGTTTGATTAATTTCTGGGTTTGAGCATTTTCATCTTCTTCTCAAATCTGAAATTTGGTGTTGGGTGATTCCTTGTAAGATTTTCGGAGTTGGAGGTTAGAGGGGTGATTAAATAAGCATTTTCCTTCCATTTTGTGTATTACTTTGCTAGAAAATGCCCCTAAAGATGGATTATCATAATGGGTTTTGTTATTGGGTGAGATTACAAGAAGATAATGGTGGAAAACTGAATTTTCTGGGCTTGATGACTGAAATGCGAATTTTGGAATTTCCCATGGTGGATTTTTGGAGGTTGAGGCTATGGGTGTTGTTAAGTGAGTATCTCCTTCCCATTTTGATGCATTTTCTATTAGTTTGAAACCCCTATAGTTGACCTATGATATGGGCTTTGGTTTCATTTGAAATTACCCAGAAATTGGAGTGAACTATGGCAATTTCTGATGTGGGAAAGTTAGAATCCGAAATTAAATCCCTTAGTAATTAAGTGAGTAACCTCTAGTCTGTCATTAGTAGTTCAACTCTTTAGATATTTGATTGTGATTATAAATGATGATGATTATGCTTGTTATAGGCTTAGTGTGCATTTGGATTATTATGGTAGCTAGGGGAAGAGTAATTGGCTTCATTGAGGTAACTGGGCTTATCTTCCTAATTCCATGTATATGCTCATCTTAATCTACTATTTATTACACATGCTTGATTTTGAAATGCTAAATGACTAGTTGATTACTTGATTGTTATTGTAATTGGACCTTGTGAGTCCATGGTGGAGCTGAGGTGCGGCTGCCACCCGTGCATGTGCTTCGATCAAGCACCGGGTTATGATCAAACCCCAGATGCACTGAGCCCTGGTTATACTCATGACGGAGTAGGTGCCGTGGACGGACCTCTCCCGGTGTTATTGGCCATTAACATGTTATGTATTACTGCTGGTATGGGACAGTAGTTATTGGTAGTTCAACTAGTTCATTTGCAAATTGAATTGATGATTCTGGTATTGATGACATGAAATTGCATTGGATTGATTAACTTGTACATGTATATGGAAACTGCCCTTTTGTTATTGAGATTGTATATCTCACCCCGTTGTGGGTTAACATTTTCAGGGATCGGACCTCATAGTGGCAAGGAGAAAATTAACGAGAGCTTATTAAGTGGTTTGGTAGCACATAGGTTTGATAGCTTTGTCAAATTGTAATGTAACTAGTTTACAAGTCTTGTACTATTACTGCATTACATCATGAATTGCCAAGTGTAGGAGTTGTATTCTATTAACGTGGAATGTAATCTTATGATATGTTCTTTATAGACTTGACTATTAATGCAAAAAATATCCAATGAAAGTGTGATTGAATGACCATTGTGGGAGATTTATAATTTGCTAACATAAGTCCCATGGATGAGTAGGGAAATCCACATCTAAATGCTAAATGGGTAATGGTAGAATAGCTAGGTAAATAAGGTAGATAAGTACCATTAGAGCCATATAATATGAGGGTAAGTGGTCCTAGGGTGTCCCTAAGAAGAGAACTGGAGTGTAGGGGATGAAATGTTGGAGATATAGCTACAGGAGGGAGTCACGACGCGGTTAGGAAGGTCTCACCCCGGCCTAAAGAGTGACAGTGGCAAGGGACGCCGTGGCTTGAGAAATCTTGCCGCGGCACAGAGCGAAAAAAATCGCCCCGGAGGGTGATAGAATGAAACCTTGCCGCGGTGCAATAGGTTCCACAGTGGCACGAGTCAGGGAAATTGGCTAAGGAGAATACAGTAGCAAAACTCGCTGTGGCGCCACATAGGCTGGCCGTGGCGAAAGTCAAGAAAGTTACTCAGTGATTCCCGAGAGCAACTTAGCCATGGTGCAAAAGGTCTGGGCCACGGCACAAGGTTAAAAACTTAGTTTTTGAGCTCCAGGACCTAACTTAGCCGCGGCGGGAAGGTTCCAAGTCACGGCGGAGGTCCCCAAACTCCCATCTTTGACCTATAAACCCTAATTTTGTTAAGGCTAATGTTAGGAAATAACATGAGAACATTGGTAGGAGGTTTTTGTGTGTTGAAATTGATGAATGGATGAATCACAAACCTTTAATGATGGTACAAACCCTTTTATACATGTTCCTATTTATGGTTGTTAGTTGATGAACCTAATAATATCAAGGTTTAAATTTCCCTATATTTTCTTAATGTAATTAATTGCAATGACTCCAAACCTTGATCATTATTTATTAATTGTGTATTTAACTATAATTACCGAGAGTAGAAGTTAGGGTTGTCACAAGTGCCCCCTGAGTCCAGTTACTATTTTATAAATTTCCAATAGCTAAAAGTATCTATTTCATTCTAAAATTATTTTTACCATCAATTTAACATCTGTAGCTTTCTAGAATGACCAAATTTGTATGATTTTTATTTTTATAGAATTAGTTATGAATTTTGGAATTTTATATCAGTAATTTGAAATAGTGGCCCAGGTAGCAGAGACCTTAGTTACTGTTCAAATGTCAAACATTTTTCCCTTAATGTTTCATGAGCTAAAATTTTTTTTACCATTGGCTAGACATCATGAGCTTTCTGGAATGGTAAAGTTTGTTGGATTTCAATTTTTTTGGATTTAGTTATGAATTTCTGAAATTGTGACAGAAAAACTAAAAATCTGACTGTGGCTAATTCATGGAAATTGTTGTGTTTCATCCACTTGTATGAGTTCCAAGCCACTTTCTTATATGGTTTTGAATTGTATTAGTGTAATTAAATATGAGGATAAGTTTAATGAGTTCCCTTGTTCCATGGAATGCAAGATGAAAAATTTATCCGCTACGCAACTCATGAAAATGTAATATTTTAATGTCTTTTTCTTGGAAACTCATATGCTTCATGGAATAGAACCTAGAAATGGCATGAAATGAGTTATAGTCTGATGGTGTTACAAAATGAGGAAAAGAAAACCAAAAATTTCAAAACCAGAAGGATAAGGGAAACTAGCAAAAACATGAAGAAGAAGGATGACAAAACTAAAAGAAGCATGAGGGAACTAGGTCTTTGCGTTTCTTTGTCTTCTTCACCTGTTGGGTTTTCTTCATAGAGGAGATTCCAAATTAGTTTTGTTCGTCCCTTTCAGTTGATGAGTTCATGGGGAGTTTTAGGGAACTCAAAATCGTGCGCAGCGTTGAGTTCAATTGGTTTAAAGCAATGTGGAATTCTGTGGACCGCTTAATTGAATCTCATTAGAAAAAGTTAAGTTAGATAGGCCTGAACCTGCTCTTGCTCTTTGGGGTTCATAATTGTTTGTGGGATGGATACAAACTTTGACTTTAAACTTGCATATGCCCTTTAGTTCAAGAAAATGGACACAGTATTACCCTAAATAAGGATATGTATTATATTATATTATATGTATTATCATATATTATTAACTAATATACAATTTATTATTTATTATATATTATAATTTTATATGTATTATATATTATAATACATATATTATTTATATTTATATATATTATTATACATAATATATTATAACTAATAGGGCAGAATGACCAATGTTTTAGTCCTTTAATTGGAAAGTTATTTTAGCAAACTTTTTAAGAATTTTGATAATTAATAAATTAGAAAATTGATAAATTGTACATATCTTTCTCTTAGTGTTAGGTCAAGAATCAACAAGCTAGGAAAACTGGACATCAAAATTGGGTATTGGGTTAATATGTTCTATTACATCCAACGTCTTATAAACCAAAATATATAAATATAAATATATATAATAAAATATAAGTTGTTATGTCAGTTTTTGGTCTCACTTCAATTTCATATAATAACAAATTAAATTGTCTAAAATTAGTTTTTTGGTTTTCAATTTAATTTTGTGAATTTATTAAATTGTTAAAAGTTTAAGCATATGGGTTAGAAAGCTTAATTTGATTTGTAAACTTTAGACCATCATATTTTTTAATCTGCAAAGCAGAATAGGACTTATTATATATGAACGGAAGGCTCTTTTTGAGCAATGGAACTTGGTTGAAGCTATTTTTGGGGTTAAAATCCATTGTTTAGGCCTATTTTGGGAATTTTTTGTAATTTTACTTTTATTTTAGTATTTTTTATTTATTTTGCTATGATTTATTTTTTCTTGTTATTCCATATTTAATTGATGAATAATAATTTAAATTTTCTATTATTTTAGAGTTTTGGCTCTTAAAATGTATTATATAGGAAATTGGTATTTACAAATACAAGAGTATGGTAATTTTTGGGATTGTTTAATCTTTATGTTATTATCTTACTATTTTCTTTATTTTCTTTACAAACTTTTTCTTCACTTTGAGTTTTTGTGATTTAAAAAAATTCTTTATCATTAACTTGTTATTTTATAAATTTTATAAATTATTCTGTCCCAAATTTGTCTAAAACCTGAGATGTATTTTAGACAACTTAGCTTTTGTACAAGTATAATTTAACTTACATAACATTCCTTCTCCAAATTTAGAAGAATTTTTTTAAAAAAAATTTTTACAAAATAATATTATAATTATATAATATTCCACACTTAATTCATCTCAAATTAAAGATGAATTTCAGACAAAAAAACTTTTTAAAAATAATTTTTTTTCTTGTATAGTGTTTTGTCTGAAAATCATCTTAAATTTGAGATAGATTTTAGATGAACATTGCATGACAAATATTCCATCACAAATATTTTTGAAAGTCATCAAAAATATTTTGGTCGCAACTTGGCGCGAATTCTTGGGATGGATTTTGGACAGATTTAGGATAGATTTAGGACAAAAGTGTTCTTCTATACTTGGTGCTCTATTTCATAGGAAATTTGTCCAAAATCTGTTTGTGATTTCATACAAAATATATTTTATTTGAAAATTTTGTCTAAATTCACAAATTTCTAGTGGTGTAACCACAATTATTTAATAACTATGGTTAAGCCTTGATAATCATGGTTACACTACAAAAAAAAAGGTTTAGGATAGTGGTTTAACCATAGTTTTAATCACTGTGACAATTCTATAACTTAACTATGGTTATAATAATAGTGGTTAAGTTAAAGGTTTAACCACAGCTTGTATATAATCGTCATTAAACCAACGCTTAACCATAGTTATAAAGTAATCATGGTTAAGACATTATGTGTCTTAGCTACAGTCTTAACCACAATTACTAATGATCATGGTTAAGTCCACATTTAAAAGATGGTGTCTTTGGTCTTCACAATAGCAATAGCCTCATGCACGAAAGTAGAGAGTCTTCATGAGATCTGAGCCCAACATGCCAATTAATGTCAAAAGTTATAATGGTGGGAGGCTTAATTGATGTTACATGTATTGAATAGGCAAAGGTTAAGAATGCCTATATTTGCACAAGTAGCATCTTCTCTTAATATAAGTTTTAGAGGATCTTAATATGACCCTACTCTATCTATACTCTTGTTCTGTACTTTTTATAACCATGTGCCTTCTTTATAACTTTAAAAAAAAAAATTTAAATTCCAACAGTATAAGGATAATTAAAGATTAGAGCTACCATTCTTATTGATAAGGCATTCTTAATTAAGTAAGATTGGAGAGTGGTTGATAGACCTAACTATCTATACTAGATGGGTGGTATCTAAATCCTATAGAGGAAATGAAGCTTTTAAGTCTATACAATGGAAGTGGATCTTCAAATTTTTAGTCCCATGCAATTTGGATCATGATTATCATAGAAATCACAATTTCTTTAACAGCAGGTTCACCTAAATCCCTATAAGTGATAGTCGCACTCTCACTTTGTGGTTCTCTTAATTTTGCCTATATTCAAATATCTTGTTATGTGTGTATATTCTTTTCTTCTCTCTTAGGTAGAGATCAAATAACAAACTAATATGATAGAATATTTTGATAAACCATATAGAGAACCTATCTTTAAATTGATAGGTTATGATAGTTTACCTTGAATTTCAAAAATTCAAGATTTATACTAGTTATTATATAATAAAAAATTATGTCAACATTTTAAGATAATGATTAATTATCCCAAAAATTTCAAATAATAATTATCCCAATAATTTAATTAATCTAATTAATTAAATTAACAAATTCAATTTGTTCACTTATTGGGTCAGCCTATCATGGGTATTACAAAACCCAACATTTCCCACTTGCCTTGTGAAAGGATGATTTCACACAAAGATTTTCATAAAAGGAAATTTATATATCTCTTCTCTCGAATTTTTATACTAAGTGCCTTGTCATGACCATTTGAGCATTGTGTTTAGGAGCTCTTATACTGGCAGTTCTTTTTAGGACAAGCATAAGAGTTTACTACTCCTTTTTTATTTACTTGATGTGTCATTAATGTGCTTTGGATGTGTAACAACCGGGAAAAAGAAAAGAAAAGGGAAAAGAAAGGAAGTGAAATCTAGAAATTTTCGGAATCCAGAATTTCTGCTAAGTCCTCTCGCAACAGCGAGAAACGGTCTCGCCACAGCGAGAGAGCTAGTTCACAATAGCGAAGGCGATTCTAGCTATAGCGAGTGCTGGCAGCAGCCCATACAAAAACCAGGGAGTTGCCCGCTGTAGCGGCGCCATAGCGAGAGTGAAGTCTGGAACTGACGCGATTTCGCCATAGCGAGTGGTAAATCTCGCCATAGCGAAGGGAACTGGCACGAGCTTGCCGTAGCGAAGGTTACACCTCGCCATAGCGAATCCAGATTACACGAGCTCGCTATAGCGAAGGTTAGTTTTCGCCGTAGCGAGAGTCGGTCCGGAAGAGAGTAAATAGCGAGATTTAGACTTCATTAAACGCCCAAACTCATTTCTTCTCTCATATCTGCCCTAAGCTTCGACCCAAAGAGAGAAAAGAGGCGAGGAGAGTGTGAGAGATCAAGAGAAGGAGGAAGATTAAGGGAAAGGTAAGGTCACTTCTCCCATTTCTCTTCAGATTTCTGATCCCCTCCCTTTGCCCTCTTTTCCTACGGTTTTGTTTGCAAGAATGGACGATTTCTGGGTATGGGTCAGAAGAGGGAAAGTGGAAAACGCTTTTGAATCATTGTGTTTTCTTTGAAAATGTGGTTTTCCACTACCATGGGAGCTTGAGAGAGAGAAAGGGGTTAATGGCATTCTAGAGAGAGAGAACTCTAGGTTATGGTATATAGGAGAATTGATTTGAAGGATTATAGGGTAAGAGAGTAATTGCATGCTTTTGTGTGTCTAGGCTCAAGAGAAACACCTCCAACAAGGTGTGATTGTGGACCTAAGGAGGGAGAGGAGACATTGAAAGGAAAAGCTAGTGTTAGCTTTGGCTCCAAAAGTAGCTCTCTCTTTCACTCTTTCTTGTTGCTTTCTTGGATATGATAGTCATTGTATGATGTATATGCTTGTTGTATGGAATATGCCATATGTTATTGCTTTGATGCATTGAATGCCAATATGCTTGTATGATGAAATGTGAGATTGCTCGGGTGAGGTAGTGCCGAAAGTCCCATGAGATGGGTGAGGTGAAGCCGAAAGCCCTTGAGATAGGTGAGACAAGGCCAAAAGTCTCCAACGAGTGAGGCCAAGTCAAAAGTTCTTAAACTCGGGTGAGGCCATCCAAAAGTCCCTAGACTCGGGTGAGGCTAGACCAAAAGTCCCTGGAGCTCATTTTTGGCATTGTTGTGATTCCATAGCATGTACATTGTGTGTTGGTTGATTGAGAATGGCTAAGTGCTTATTCACATGCTTTGACTTGTTATATGCCTTGATTGCTTGCTGGATTGAGTGCTTGAGCTACTGAGATTCCCCCGAATCTCACCCCTTTCCCCTCCCAACTAATATGCTAGGTGGAGCTCAAGGAGAACCGAGCACACACCAAGGAGCCTAGGAGCATGTATAGGGAAATGTTAGTTTATTTTGATATTTTGATGTATAAATGATGTAAAGTGGTGCCAAATGAAGATGTGCCCACTATTTTTGAGATGTAAAGTTTGTAACACATGTAGAAATATGAAAGGATGATGTATGAACTCTGTTATTAGCCAAAGTAATGGAAATGTGGGTTTTTACCCCTTTGATGCATGAATGATATTGTGTAAATTTGGCCATAGCATAGTGAGATTTGAATGTATTATGATTTGGAGCATATGGACATGTTAGATATACTAGTTTTATGCTTTTGAACTTGTCCATGTGGAGTGAGAATGTGAGAGAGGCTATTTGGACCCGTTTTGGACCTATGGGGTGCCAAAACTGGTATTTTTGTGAGCTCCGTCAAAGTATGACCGGATGAGCTCCGTTTGCCATGAAATTTGGCATGCCTCTAGAGTTTGTAGAAAGCTTCTTGAGAAGCTAAAGTGGGTAATATTCGGAGGATTATAGAATATTTGGGGAATTGTTGAATTTGGGAAAAATTGTTGATTTGGTCATGTTACTGTTTCATAGGGCAGAAATGAAATCTGTGGCACTTTTAGACCAAATGGATTCCAAATGTGGTGAAATTTTATACACATAAACTAGAAAACGAAAGTGACTTGTAGGAACTGGAATCACCCAAATCGGAGGTCTGTAGAGAGAGATTGAACTGACTCAAGTTCTGTATCAGCATCAGTGAGCTCATCTGACCCCCATCACTGTTCCATCGGTTTTCGGGGTGCAGGAGCTATTGAACTGATCTGAACTTATTTTTCTCCTCTAGTAGACATCCGTATCTTTCCGATTTGGTATAATGTGCCCAGATTGGATTTTTGTGGATTTAGGTATGAATTTCCGAAAATCATGACAGCAAGCTGCACCAGAAACAGTGACAGCTGGACCTTCCTCCCATTTTCGATGTCAAACTTGGTCCAAATGATGTGTTTGTGATTGGGAATGATTTTTAGTGTCAATTTGACACTTAGAGTTTTCCAGAAAGCTAAATTTTTCTGCATTCCCATTTTTCTACAATTAATTATGATTTTCCAAAGTTAGAGCCAAATATGACTTTTGGGCCCAAGTGAGAAAATGTAATTTTTATAGTTTTCGGCTCTATACCCGTGGCCTATGGTTTGTTTCATGCTATGTATGAGTCATCTATATGGAGTTTGAGTTGAGGATGCTTAAGATGGGTTCACAGGACCCACGGGGTAAAAGCTGAGTATATGAAACCCCGGTTCATAGCATGTAAATGCCACGGGAGAGTAGTGACTCTTTGGAAATCATATGGAATCGAGCCTATGGAGAGGCTAGGTAGTGGTAGTAGTTTAAGGTGTCACATTTTTGGTATCAGAGCAATGGTTCAGGTACTTTTGCTCTAGTTTAGGCTCTTGAAGTATGTGAATTACTGTATTTGGTGTGAATGGTCATGAAAGTTGTAGCATCCTTGCATAAGTGTTGTGATATTATTGTGAACTGAGGATTGCTATTTCTTTCAGACATGGTTGAGACTAGACGGGGCAGGGGTAGAGGCAGAGGCAGAGGCAGACTGCCCAGAGCTCAGAGAGATGAGCCAGAGGTTCCTACTGAGACTAGGGTTCCTCTACAGGCCATCATGGATAGACTAGACCGGTATGAGGCCATGATGGGTCAGCACCAAGAGATGCTGGAGCAACAGAGATACATTGCCCAGCAGCAGCATGATATGATCATGCATCTGCAAAACACCCTGGCTAGGCAAGAAGAAGCCAGAAGGGATGCCCCTGGACCTCAACCATCTACATCCAGCATTCCACCTATACCTCCCCAGGAGCCTGCTGCTCCACAGACCCAGACGCCTATCCAAAAAGTATTGAAGCAGTTCAGGCAGAACAATCCACTCTCGTTTGACGGGGAATTGGATGCGGATAAGGCGGAGGCTTGGGTGATGCAGCTTAAGAAAATATTCTCAGTGATGAATTGTACCACTGAGCAGAAAGCCCAGCTAGCCACCTTTATGCTAGAAAAAGAGGCTGATAGATGGTGGGAGAGTGCGAAACCATTGATGGAGACCAAGAACATACCGATCACTTGGGAAACATTCTTGGTTGAATTTTATGAGAAGTATGTCCCAAGTTCAGTAAGGAAGAAGAAAGAGATGGAGTTCATGAGTTTGAGACTGGTTTGAGGCCACTGATTAGCGACAGAGTCACTCCACAGCGGATCAGAAAGTTTAATACTCTTGTGGAGGTCAGTAGGGTGATTGAGACGAACTTGCAAGTCATCATGCCTACTGCGACTACGGCTAGTCAGAAGAGGGTTCCGGATTTGAAAAGGCCGAAACCAGAAGAGGGCTCTAGTTTGACCCCTAGTAATAAGAAAAGAGGCAAGGGGCCGTGGAGTAGAAGGCCACAGCGAGGTGTACCACCTCCTCGGGGTCAGTCATCCTTCCAGCAGTCTTCGGTGACATGTTATAAGTGTGGGAAGCCGGGGCACATTGCTAGACACTGTCCTCAGATGGAGACAGCGCCTCTTCCTAGACCACAGACCCAGGGCCGAGTGTTCGCCCTTACTCAGCAGGAAGCCAGCGCATCTCCCAGTTTGATCCGAGGTACGCTTTTAGTGAATGGCTTTCCTGTAGTTGCTATGTTTGATTCGGGTGCTAGTCACTCGTTTATATCCTATGATTGTGTGAGGAAATTGGGTCTGGTTGTTAGTGTCTTGCCCTTTGACTTGTCTGTTGTTACACCCACTGGAGGCCACGTGGTCACTTCCCATACTTGCTTGAATGTCACTGTCCAATTTTACCACTGTCATACCACTCTTGATTTGGTTTGTATGCCTTTTCATGAAATTGACTTGATTATTGGTATGAACTGGTTAGCTGCAAATAATGCCATACTTGATTGTGAACACCGAACCGTTTCCTTACCTGTTTATGGGACCATACCTAGGGTAGGAGCAGAGTTATCCTTTATGACTACTGCCCAGGCTGAGAGATATTTGGAGTGTGGATGTCAAGGGTTTCTAGTCTTTTTCTCTATTCGGGTTGAGGTAGAAGAAGGGATAGAGGAGATCCCAGTTGTCAGGGAATTCCCGGAGGTTTTCCCTAGAGAGTTTGATTTTAGTGGCCTACCTCCTGAGAGAGAATTAGAGTTCCTTATAGACATAGTGCCTGGTGCTGGACCGGTGTCCAAAGCTCCTTATAGGATGGCTCCCGCCGAGCTTGCTGAGTTGAAAGCGCAGGTAGAGGAACTGTTAGAGAAAGGGTTCATCCGCCCTAGTGTTTCACCTTGGGGTGCTCCGGTGTTGTTTGTGAAAAAGAAAGATGGTAGCTTGCGGTTGTGTATAGATTACCGAGAGTTGAATAAAGTTACCATCAAGAATAAATATCCTCTCCCTAGAATTGATGATCTGTTAGATCAGTTGGCTGGGGCATCTGTGTTTTCTAAGATAGATCTTAGATCTGGTTACCACCAGTTGAGAGTGAGAACTGAAGACGTCTCTAAGACGGCTTTCAGGACGAGATATGGGCACTATGAGTTCCTTGTAATGCCATTCGGGTTGACGAATGCGCCTGCTGTGTTCATGGATTATATGAACAGGGTATTCAGACCGTATCTAGATCAGTTTGTGGTGGTCTTTATTGATGATATTTTAGTGTACTCCCGATCTTTTGAGGAGCACGAGAGGCATTTGAGACTAGTCCTAGACACCTTGAGAGAAAAAAGGTTGTATGCCAAACTGAGTAAATGTGAGTTTTGGCTGACCGAGGTGCGATTCTTAGGTCATGTGATCTTATGAGACGGGGTTGCGGTGGATCCCCATAAAGTTGAGGCTGTGTTACAGTGGGATAGACCTAGAACGATCACTGAAGTCAGGAGTTTCCTAGGTTTGGCAGGGTATTACAGACGATTTATACAGGACTTTTCTCGAATGGCCTTACCACTGACGAGGCTAACCAGGAAAGATACACCATTTGTGTGGGATGAGAGATGTGAGAAGAGTTTCCAGGAGTTGAAACTCTGTTTGACCACTGCCCCTGTGCTGATTATCCCTGACCATAGTGAACCATTTGTGGTTTATTGTGATGCTTCGGGCAAAGGGTTAGGATGTGTGTTGATGCAGCAGGGTAGAGTAGTGGCATATGCCTCGAGGCAGTTGAGACCTCATGAGGAGAATTACCCCACACATGACCTGGAGTTAGCTGCCGTAGTGTTTGCTCTTAAAATTTGGAGACACTATTTGTATGGTGCGACCATAGAGATTTATAGTGACCACAAGAGTCTGAAATACCTGTTTGATCAGAGAGAACTCAATATGAGACAGAGGAGATGGATGGAATTTTTGAAAGATTATGATTATGTGTTGAAATACCATCCGGGCAAGGCCAATGTGGTGGCAGACGCCCTGAGTAGAAAATCCATCCATGTAGCCCATATGATGATTAGAGAGCAGGAGCTCCTAGAGAAGTTCAGAGAGTTGAACCTCTCGTGTCAGGTGGTATCGGGTAGATTATATCTGAGTGAAACCCGAATTGAGAATATCTTGAGAACCCAGATCTTAGATGCCCAAAGAGAGGATGAGTTCCTGAAACGGATCAGGAATGAGATCACCCAAGGTAAGACCTCAGATTTTAAGATGTCTGAGGATGGCATGATAGTATATCGGGATAGAATCTGTGTGCCTAGTCAGAATGAGTTGAGAGAAAGCATTCTGGAAGAGGCGCATAAGAGTAAGTATACTATCCACCCAGGTGCCACCAAGATGTATCAGGATGTGAAAAAGATTTTCTGGTGGCCAGGGATGAAAGGTGATGTGACAGATTATGTGGCTAGATGCCTAGTGTGTCAAAGGGTAAAGATTGAACATCAGAAACCGGCTGGGTTGTTGCAACCTTTAGATATCCCTGAGTGGAAATGGGATAGTATAGCCATGGATTTTGTCATGGGGTTACCCAGGACATCCTCTGGACACGATGCTATTTGGGTAGTTGTGGATAGACTGACGAAGTCTGCACACTTTTTAGCTATTAAGGCTACTTATACACTGGATAGATTGGCCCAGTTGTATATCAGAGAGATAGTGCGACTTCATGGGGTACCCAATAGCATAGTTTCGGATAGAGACCCCGGGTTCACATCGAACTTTTGGAGGTCATTGCAGCATGCCTTTGGGACGAGATTGCGGTTTAGTACTGCATATCACCCCCAGACAGATGGTCAGACTGAAAGGACCATCCAGACATTAGAAGATATGTTGAGGGCATGTGTGCTAGAAATGAAAGGGAACTGGGATGTGTATTTACCGTTAGCAGAGTTTGCTTATAACAACAGTTACCATTCTAGTATCCAGATGGCCCCTTATGAGGCTTTGTATGGGAGAAAGTGCAGATCCCCTGTGTGTTGGGTTGAGTTAGGTGAGAGGAGTATGATAGGACCTGAGATTGTGGACCAGACCACCCGACAGATAGAATTGATTAGAAAGAGGCTACTCACGGCCCAGAGTAGGCAGAAAAGCTATGCTGATAAGCGTAGGAGGCCGTTAGAGTTTGAGGTTGGAGACCATGTGTTCATACGAATATCTCCAATGACGGGAGTAGGTCGGTCAATGAGGGTAAGGAAGCTCAGTCCTAGGTATATTGGTCCGTTTGAAATCCTTGAGAAAATTGGACCCGTGGCTTACCGAATAGCCTTGCCTCCTAACCTAGCTCAAATACACAGTGTTTTTCATGTCTCCCAGTTGAAAAAGTATTTACCAGATTCCTCACATGTCATAGAATATGAGCATGTGCAATTGTAGGAAGATCTTTCCTATGTAGTAAAACCGGAGAGAATTGTGGATGCTAAGCTGAAACAGCTGAGAAGCAAGAGCATTCCTCTGGTGAAAGTGATTTGGAGAGGTCTGACATCTGAGGAAGCCACCTGGGAATTGGCGGATGAGATGAGGCAGAAATATCCAGAATTATTCCCTTGAGGTAAGTTTTTAAATTTCGAGGACGAAATTTCTTTTAAGAGGGGTAGAAATGTAACAACCGGGAAAAAGAAAAGAAAAGGGAAAAGAAAGGAAGTGAAATCTGGAAATTTTCAGAATCCAGAATTTCTGCTAAGTCCTCTCGCAACAGCGAGAAACGGTCTCGCCACAGCGAGAGAGCTAGTTCGCAATAGCGAAGGCGATTCTAGCTATAGCGAGTGCTGGCAGCAGCCCATACAAAAACCAGGGAGTTGCCCGCTGTAGCGGCGCCATAGCGAGAGTGAAGTCTGGAACTGACGCGATTTCGCCATAGCGAGTGGTAAATCTCGCCATAGCGAAGGGAACTGACACGAGCTCGCCGTAGCGAAGGTTACACATCGCCATAGCGAATCCAGATTACACGAGCTCGCTATAGCGAAGGTTAGTTTTCGCCGTAGCGAGAGTCGGTCCGGAAGAGAGTAAATAGCGAGATTTAGACTTCATTAAACGCCCAAACTCATTTCTTCTCTCATATCTGCCCTAAGCTTCGACCCAAAGAGAGAAAAGAGGCGAGGAGAGTGTGAGAGATCAAGAGAAGGAGGAAGATTAAGGGAAAGGTAAGGTCACTTCTCCCATTTCTCTTCAGATTTCTGATCCCCTCCCTTTGCCCTCTTTTCCTACGGTTTTGTTTGCAAGAATGGACGATTTCTGGGTATGGGTCAGAAGAGGGAAAGTGGAAAATGCTTTTGAATCATTGTGTTTTCTTTGAAAATGTGGTTTTCCACTACCATGGGAGCTTGAGAGAGAGAAAGGGGTTAATGGCATTCTAGAGAGAGAGAACTCTAGGTTATGGTATATAGGAGAATTGATTTGAAGGATTATAGGGTAAGAGAGTAATTGCATGCTTTTGTGTGTCTAGGCTCAAGAGAAACACCTCCAACAAGGTGTGATTGTGGACCTAAGGAGGGAGAGGAGACATTGAAAGGAAAAGCTAGTGTTAGCTTTGGCTCCAAAAGTAGCTCTCTCTTTCACTCTTCTTGTTGCTTTCTTGGATATGATAGTCATTGTATGATGTATATGCTTGTTGTATGGAATATGCCATATGTTATTGCTTTGATGCATTGAATGCCAATATGCTTGTATGATGAAATGTGAGATTGCTCGGGTGAGGTAGTGCCGAAAGTCCCATGAGATGGGTGAGGTGAAGCCGAAAGCCCTTGAGATAGGTGAGACAAGGCCAAAAGTCTCCAACGAGTGAGGCCAAGTCAAAAGTCCTTAAACTCGGGTGAGGCCATCCAAAAGTCCCTAGACTCGGGTGAGGCTAGACCAAAAGTCCCTGGAGCTCATTTTTGGCATTGTTGTGATTCCATAGCATGTACATTGTGTGTTGGTTGATTGAGAATGGCTAAGTGCTTATTCACATGCTTTGACTTGTTATATGCCTTGATTGCTTGCTGGATTGAGTGCTTGAGCTACTGAGATTCCCCCGAATCTCACCCCTTTCCCCTCCCAACTAATATGCTAGGTGGAGCTCAAGGAGAACCGAGCACACACCAAGGAGCCTAGGAGCATGTATAGGGAAATATTAGTTTATTTTGATATTTTGATGTATAAATGATGTAAAGTGGTGCCAAATGAAGATGTGCCCACTATTTTTGAGATGTAAAGTTTGTAACACATGTAGAAATATGAAAGGATGATGTATGAACTCTGTTATTAGCCAAAGTAATGGAAATGTGGGTTTTTACCCCTTTGATGCATGAATGATATTGTGTAAATTTGGCCATAGCATAGTGAGATTTGAATGTATTATGATTTGGAGCATATGGACATGTTAGATATACTAGTTTTATGCTTTTGAACTTGTCCATGTGGAGTGAGAATGTGAGAGAGGCTATTTGGACCCGTTTTGGACCTATGGGGTGCCAAAACTGGTATTTTTGTGAGCTCCGTCAAAGTATGACCGGATGAGCTCCGTTTGCCATGAAATTTGGCATGCCTCTAGAGTTTGTAGAAAGCTTCTTGAGAAGCTAAAGTGGGTAATATTCGGAGGATTATAGAATATTTGGGGAATTGTTGAATTTGGGAAAAATTGTTGATTTGGTCATGTTACTGTTTCATAGGGCAGAAATGAAATCTGTGGCACTTTTAGACCAAATGGATTCCAAATGTGGTGAAATTTTATACACATAAACTAGAAAATGAAAGTGACTTGTAGGAACTGGAATCACCCAAATCGGAGGTCTGTAGAGAGAGATTGAACCGACTGAAGTTCTGTATCAGCATCAGTGAGCTCATCTGACCCCCATCACTGTTCCATCGGTTTTCGGGGTGCAGGAGCTACGGAACTGATCTGGACTTATTTTTCTCCTCTAGTAGACATCCGTATCTTTCCGATTTGGTATAATGTGCCCAGATTGGATTTTTGTGGATTTAGTTATGAATTTCCGAAAATCATGACAGCAAGCTGCACCAGAAACAGTGACAGCTGGACCTTCCTCCCATTTTCGACGTCAAACTTGGTCCAAATGATGTGTTTGTGATTGGGAATGATTTTTAGTGGCAAGTTGACACTTAGATTTTTCCAGGAAGCTAAAGTTTTCTGCATTCCCATTTTTCTACAATTAATTATGATTTTCCAAAGTTAGAGCCAAATATGACTTTTGGGCCCAAGTGAGAAAATGTAATTTTTATAGTTTTCGGCTCTATACCCGTGGCCTATGGTTTGTTTCATGCTATGTATGAGTCATCTATATGGAGTTTGAGTTGAGGATGCTTGAGATGGGTTCACAGGACCCACGGGGTAAAAGCTGAGTATATGAAACCCCGGTTCATAGCATGTAAATGCCACGGGAGAGTAGTGACTCTTTGGAAATCATATGGAACCGAGCCTATGGAGAGGCTAGGTAGTGGTAGTAGTTTAAGGTGTCACAGGATGCCCTTGTTCTGTATGTATATGTTTTATATGCAAGATCTTTAATCTCTCATGAGTTTTATTTACTTAGAGCCTTACCAATGTGATCTTCAATATTCCTTGTGTCTACATTGTTGGGAATTATAGGAGGCACACAGCGGAAACATTTAAAATTTTGATCCCAATTCCCACCAAGGATCCACCAAAATCACTTAAACTGAACAGGTTCAGAGAATTACCTTTTTCTGCCGATTGAGTTTGCTGTTTACTTTTATTTGGATCACAGGAACTGACCGCAGATCAGCTCCCTCTACTGGTATCCACACGAATGGGGTTCAGCAACTCAAAACAGTGTGCTAGCAATCTGTTCGTACAATTCCGTATGACGTCCGTACGGTGTCCCTTTCTCTAAGGATTTTGGAGACAGCTCTAGCTCTAGCTATATCTCTTTTTCTAATATAGAAACCCCTATTTATAGACTAAAGTTTCAAGTATATTTAATTAATCAAAATTAATTAAATATATCTATTAGTTTAAATTCAAATCTATCCTATAGTTTAAATTTAAACTAACAATATCTAGAGCTTAATTTAAATTATCTGATTAGTTTAAATTTAAATCTATCTGATAGAATCAAATCAAATTTAAATTATCTGATTAATTTAAATTTAAATCTATCTGATAGAATCAAATTTAAATTAATTCATATATATATATATATATAATATCAAATATAATATATATATATATATAATATTTTGAATTTAATTATTTATATATATATATATATAAATAATTCCTCCATCCTAGATATTCATTGAATCTAGACACATTTCTGATTCAATGAATGTGGACATTTTAGCCTGAGTTGGTCCGTTCTTATGTGCGACCCTGCAAGCTCATATGATGTTGGCAGTGGGCCAACTACACTGTTTGACCCACAAATCACAAGCGGCCTCTAGCAAGACATTGTGACTACCCAAATCATACAGGATCGGTGATTCGATGCAACCTATCTTATAACCTTATCATATCCCTTTTGTCACACGATATCTAGATCGAGTATGAGACATGGAAATGTCATTCTCAACTTACTCGATCATAACTTTCTCAATCTCCGAGTAGACTGATATAAGATGGAACCCTTTCTATTTGAGCATGGCCATGCATTTCTCAGTCACACTCATCGAGGGTCCCAGAGATATCTCTCTATTAATTAGAGGGACAAATTCTATTTTGATCACTCATCTTCCTCTGCATGGATTCCATTATACTTGATCATAGTCTTTATAATCACCCGGTTAAAGGTGACATTAGGCTATGTCAAAGTACAGTGTCCTTCATGTAGGAATCTATGGTGATCTCAGGTCCAAGGGATCAATGAAACGGTTATATATAAGATAAACTTATGACCTAATCCATGTAGCTTATCTCATGACGGGTCTATCCAGCGTCCTGTTCTCTAACACACGCCTATGATTTTAATTCATATCATCATATATGATTAACACTTAATCAATCAAAATCATACTAATCTTAATTCATCGTTGTTCCTACAAGGATGATTGATTAGGGACATTTTGGATAATTCAAAATTTGATTTATCCATGGATATTATTATATATAAACATGCAAATAATATAATAATGTAATAAAAAGAAAACTCTTATTTCATAATAAAAAATAATGTTCGCAATACAATGATTGGCATAGGGCACAATCTCCAACAACTCTCACTTGCACTAGGTTCAGTTATTGATGTTTCTAATACCCATTGACCTAACATGACGATCATGCTTAGCCTGTGCAAGCGGCTTAGTAAGAGGATCAGCGACATTGTCATTAGTTGGTATTTTGCATATCTTTATATCACCTCTATCAATAATTTCTCTGATAAGGTAATATCGCCTGAGTATGTGTTTTGTCATTTGATGTGACCTAGGTTCTTTAGCCTGTGCTATTGCACCATTGTTGTCACAGAACAAATCTATCGGATTTGAGATGGTAGGTACCACCCCTAGCTCAATGATAAACTTTTTAATCCAAACAGCTTCCTTAGCTGTATCTGATGCTGCTAGGTACTCAGCTTCTGTTGTAGAATCAGCCACAGTGCTTTGCTTTGAGCTCTTCCAACTTACTGCTCTACCATTCAAATAGAATATAAATCCTAATTGCGATCTAGAATCATCTTTGTCAGATTGAAAACTTGCATCTGTGTAATCGTTTACAACAAGCTCGTCATCCAATCCTCCATACACCAAGAATACATTCTTAGTTCTTCTCAAGTACTTTAGGATATTCTTGACAGCAGTCCAGTGATTCTCACCTGGATTTGATTGAAATCTACTAGTCATACTCAAGGAATATGAGACATCTGGTCGAGTTCACAACATGGCATACATGATAGATCCAATAGCAGAGGCGTATGAAATCTTACTCATGCGCTCTCGCTCATCACGTGTACTAGGACACTGAGTCTTGCTGAGATTGATGCCATGAGACATAGGTACAAAATCCCTTTTTGAATCTTGCATACTAAATCTATGCAATACCTTGTCTATGTAAGTGCATTGACTTAAATTGATTAGCCTCTTGGATCTATCTCTATAGATCCTAATCCCAAGGATGTAATTGGCCTCGCCTAAGTCTTTCATTGAGAAACACTTTCCTAACCAAGACTTGACAATCTGCAAGGTAGGAATGTCATTTCCAATAAATAGGATGTCATCAACATAAAGCACTAGAAATACAATTGTACTCCCACTAACCTTCTTGTAAACACAAGGTTTATCAATATTTTGGATAAAACCAAAATCTTTGACTACTTCGTCAAAGCAATGATTCCAACTCCGAGATGCTTGCTTCAATCTATAAATGGATTTTTGAAGCTTACAAACCTTCCCAGAATCCTCTGGACACATAAAACCTTCAGGTTGTGTCATATACACATCCTCAAGCAACTTTCCATTAAGGAATGCTATTTTCACATCCATTTGCCAAATCTCATAATCATAGTACGCAGCAATAGTGAAAAGGATTTTGATTGATTTGATCATAGCGGCTGGTGAAAAGGTTTCATCATAGTCTATACCATGTGTTTGTTTGAATCCTTTTGCAACCCATCGTGCCTTGAAAGTATGCACTTGGCCATCCATGTCAGTTTTCTTCTTAAAAACCCACTTGTACCTTATGGCTTTTATACCTTCAGGTGGGTCAATCAAGGTCCATACCTGATTGTCATATATGGATTGCATCTCAGACTTCATGGCTTCTAGCCATTTCTCAGAGTCTGATCCCATTATAGCCTCTTGATAGGTGGTTGGCTCATCTTGATTAACGAGCAACACATCACGATATCTTTGAGGCTGATGTCATGTCCTATCAGACCTTCGTGGGCCTTGTGTTACTTGAGTAGGCTCAACAACTTGTTGTGAGTCTTCTCGATTTTCCATTTCAGGTTCAATGCGATTTTGTGGCTCTCAAACTTCTTCAAGATGTATCTTACTCCCACTAGTTTTTTTAGAGATGAATTCTCTTTCTAAAAAGATACCATTTCGAGCAACAAACAATTTGTTCTCAGTAGGGTTGTAGAAGTAGTATCCTTTAGTTTGCTTAGGATAACCCACAAAAAGACATTTTATAGATTTAAGTGCTAACTTATCTGAGGCCTGTTGCTTAACATATGCCTCGCATCCCTAAATCTTGAGAAAAGATAAACTGGGCTTTTTCCCAGTCCATATCTCATATGGTGTCTTTTCAACCACCTTAGATGGAACACGGTTTAGTGTAAACGCAGCTGTTTCTAATGCATAGCCCCAAAAGAATGGTGGAAGATCCATTTAACTCATCATGGATTGAACCATATCTAATAAAGTTCGGTTCCTTCGTTTAGAAACGCCATTCCATTGTGGTGTTCCTAATGGGGTTAATTGTGAGACAATATCACAATTTCTAAGATGGTCAATAAACTCTTGGCTCAAATATTCACCACCTCAATTAGATCGAAGTGCTTTAATAGATTTGCCAAGCTGATTTTGTACTTCATTTTGGAATGTTTTGAACATTTTAAAAGCTTCAGATTTGTGTTTCATTAAATAGATGTAACCATATCTACTATAGTCATCTATAAAAGTAATGAAGTACAAGTGGCCTCCTCTAGCAGTTGTACTTAGTGGACCACATACATCAGTATGTACTAGGCCTAATAAGTCAGTGGCCCGCTCACTGTGTCCAGTGAAAGGTGCCTTAGTCATCTTTCCTAATATACAAGATTCACATGTGTCAAATGATTCAAAATCAAATGATTTCAGAAGTCCATCTTGATGGAGCTTTGAAATGCGTTTCTCATTTATGTGACCTAGACGACAGTGCCAGAGATAGGTCAGATTCAAGTCGTTAGTCTTGATCCTCTTGGTAGTTATGTTATAGACATCTTGATTATTGGGAGTATCAATATTTAAATAATAATGACCACCATGCAAATCACCATCTGCATAAAAAATGTCATTACAATAAATAGAACATTTATTATTCCCAATAATTGAAATAAAACCTTCCTTATCCAAATAAGAAAGTGAAACTATGTTTCTACTCAAAGTAGGAACATAATAGCAATTGTTCAAAATTAACAAAAGCCCATTGGGCAAAACTAATTCATAAGTGCCTACGGCTAAAGCAGCAACTCTTGCTCTATTTCCAACTCGTAGGTCTATTTCGCCCCTTTTCAACTTCCTACTCCTTTTGAGACCCTGCACGTTTGTACAAATGTGAGTTCCACATGCAGTATCTAATACCCATGTAGGAGAAGTAGAAAGATTAATTTCTATAACATAGATACCTGAAGTAATAGCCCCGCTATTCTTCTAGATCTTCCAGGTAGAGTTTACAGTTTCTCTTCCAATGACCGGGTTCATTGCAAAAGAAATAAACTCCTTCCTTGGGAGGCTTTGCCTTTTTGGCTTCAGGCTTGGGTTTGGGCTTGTTTTGGTTTTTGAACTTATTGTTCAGGCCCTTTCCTTTGCCTTTGCCTTTCTTTTTCATTCCTTTACCTTTCTGAACCATTAAAATAGAGCTTGGATTTTTCTGAATATTTTGCTCGGCAATTTTAAGCATCCCATGCAGTTCAGAAACAGATTTCTCCATGTTGTTCATATTGTAGTTCATGACAAACTAGTCATAACTTTCAAGGAGTGAGTTTAAGATCAAATCTGTAGATAACTCCTGACTTATGGGAAATCCGAGCCTCTTAAGGTAATCAAGGTAGCCTTTCATCTTCAAAACATGAGTGCTAACTGATGCACCTTCAGCCATTTTACAAGAATGTAAGGCCTTGGTGGTTTCAAACCTTTCCTGCCTTGCCTGTTGTTGGAATATTTCCTTGAGATGCACAATCATCTCATAAGCCTCCATAAGTTCCAGATCTTTTTGAAGTTCTGGGACCATGGTGGCTAACATCAGGCATCCCACATCCACAGAATCATTGAGATGCTTGGTGTGGGCATCCTTCTGTGCTCTTGGAGCATTGGCTACAGACTCCTCAGGAATGGGCTCATCTAGGACATATAGCTTTCTTTCCTATTTGAGAACAATTCTCAAGTTCCTAAACCAGTCAAGAAAGTTTGTCTCATTGAGTTTGTCCTTCTCAAGAACGGATCGTAATGATAGTGCAGCAGAGTTATTTGTCAACATTTTTTCTACAACAGAATATGTAAAAATCAAATTAATAACTTTCCACTAAAAATAACCCTTAATTTAATTTAGTGGCCTAAGACCCATATTTCACTTAATTATAAGTCTGCTTTGACAAGACGCTTAAAATTAAGTTATTTAGGTAAGTAACTTGTTTACCAATTACATTACATGTAACTCTTAGATCTTTTATAGGATTCATTCATCACATGATTTGGCATGTTTAATCCCATCTAATGCCTTGAAACCCAAAACCGTTTTGATAGTTTCAATTAAGTCAAACCACTATGAAACTTATGAGTATCACCATTACCCAAGCTACCTTACTAAGATAACCTAAGTGTATACCACTTTGGTGGAACCTACAGTTAGGTGATCAAAGTCTTGACAGATGTTCATTAGTGGGCAGCATTGTAACTCAAAATTTTATATGAGGGATTTTATTTCATTATTTCATAAAACTAGTTGTCACACAATTATATACTATGATAGCATACATATATACATATGATCTCATCATAAATAAATGTGACACAATATGGCCCATCTATCCTATCTCCTCCCAAGCCAATGAGAGGATTCCTCTAAGATAAAATCTATATACACAAAGAGAAACCTCGCTTAAACATTCGAGGGGAGTGTGAGATGAGAAAAAAATATACATTCAGAATGAATAGAGAGAGGCACGACACGCAAGCCGTATTTTTTTTTTAAAAAAAAAAAATTACAAACCATAAGTATCCTAAGGCCATATCATGCACCATACCCATCCAAGCAAATCACAATACACATGTTACAAACATCTCATCTCATATGAAAGGTTGTAAATTTAGTGAATTAATTTTCAATTAGATTGTGTTGTGCTAGGATTAGATAGCAACGGCAGATTCATTCAATGTGTCACATACATACAAAATGAATTTGAATTGAAATATAATCTATACAAAATATATCAAATATATATATGTAACAGATTAATAATTATATTCCCAATCATATTGAAAACTATACATATATCATATATATAAACGAATTCATTAAAAAAACCTCTACGCTTAGATTTCATGCTTTTAAAATAATTTGATCAAATCAATATTGCATACATATCTTATATTAGCACATGCGAAAAATTGATTATAAGATAAAATTCTTAGAACACACAGGTATTCAATTTAAGCAATTATTAACCAGGCTCTGATACCACTGTTGGGAATTATAGGAGGCACACAGCGGAAACATTTAAAATTTTGATCCCAATTCCCACCAAGGATCCGCCAAAATCACTTAAACTAAATAGGTTCAGAGAATTACCTTTTTCTACTGATTGAGTTTGCTGTTTACTTTTATTTGGATCATAGAAACTGACCGTAGATCAGCTCCCTCTACTGGTATCCACACGAACGGGGTTCAGCAACCCAAAATAGTGTGTTAGCAATCTGGTCGTACAATTCCGTACGACGTCCGTACAGTGTCCCTTTCTCTAAGGATTTTAGAGGCAGCTCTAGCTCTAGCTATATCTCTTTTTCTGATATGGAAACCCCTATTTATAGACTAGAGTTTCAAGTATATTTAATTAATCAAAATTAATTAAATATATCTATTAGTTTAGATTCAAATCTATCCTATAGTTTAAATTTAAACTAACAATATCTAGAGCTTAATTTAAATTATCTGATTAGTTTAAATTTAAATCTATTTGATAGAATTAAATTTAAACATATATGATAGAATCAAATCTAATTTAAGTTATCTGATTAATTTAAATTTAAATCTATCTGATAGAATCAAATTTAAATTAATTCATATATATATATATATAAAATATCAAATATAATATATTTTGAATTTAATTATATATATATATATATATAAAAATAATTCCTCCATCCTAGATATTCATTGAATCTATACACATTTCTGATTCAATGAATGTGGACATTTTAGCCCGAGTTGGTCCGTTCTTGTGTGCGACCCTGCAGGCCCATATGATGTTGGCAGTGGGCCAACTACACTGTTTGACCCACAAATCACAAGCGGCTTCTAGCAAGATATTGTGACTACCCAAATCATACGGGATCGGTGATCCAATGCAACCTATCTTATAACCCTATCATATCCCTTTTGTCACACGATATCTAGATCGAGTATGAGACATGGAAATGTCATTCTCAACTTGCTCGATCATAACTTTCTCGATCTCTAAGCAGACTAATATAAGATGGAACCCTTTCCATTTGAGCATGGCCATGCATTTCTCAGTCACACTCATCGAGGGGCCCAGAGATATCTCTCTATTAATTAGAGGGACAAATTCCATCTTGATCACTCATCTTCTTCTGCATGGATTCCATTATACTTGATCATAGTCTTTATAATCACCCGGTTAAAGGTGACATTAGACTATGCCAAAGTACAGTGTCCTTCATGTAGGAATCTATGGTGATCTCAGGTCTAAAGGATCAATGACACGGTTATATATGAGATAAACTTATGACCTAATCCATGTAACTTATCTCATGATGGGTCTATCCAGCGTCCTGTTCTCTAACACACGCCTATGATTTTGATTCATATCATCATATATGATTAACACTTAATCAATCAAAATTATACTAATCTTAATTCATCATTGTTCCCACAAGGATGATTGATTAGGGACATTTTGGATAATTCAAAAATTGATTTATCCATGGATATTATTATATATAAATATGCAAATAATATAATAATGTAATTAAAAAAAACTCTTATTTTGTAATAAAAAACAATGTTCGCAATACAATGATTGGCCTAGGGCACAATCTCTAACATACATTTATGATGTTCTTTGGAATAGCTTCATAAAGAACTAATCTTAAACATAAGCATAGTTTGTATATAATTGATCCAGTCTTCCTTCCACTCATATATCATCAAGATCAAAATTAGTTGTTTTCCTTGTATTGTTCCTTTATGTTATTATTATCATAACCTTTAGATACATACTAAAATAGCATGAAACATCCTTATGTTTTTACCCAAAAAAGAAGAAAAGAAGATTTTTTTATATTACTCTTACATAAAGATATTACACAACCTATAAGATTCTACACATAATGCTATGAATTATTTCCTCTTTCTAAAAGTTATTTACAATTGTTATCATTAGAGAATTTAGAATGGAAGTTTAACAGAGATTCCTACTCCACGAAAAATTTTATCATTTAATAACATACTAAAGTAGATTATGAATGAATAATACTAGTTGTATTCCTAACAATACTATAATGTCAATAGTACAAAATATGGTTTTTCATACCTTTATCAAGAGAATATTCCTAACAATATGCTGGATTCCTTAGATAGGTTGGTTATCTCTACGGGGTAGGTTGGTTATCTCTAAAGGAAAAACACTTTTGGATATTCTTTCACTATAAGAATATTATCTATTTCCTAATCTGCCTTTGGTTCTGAGGAATATAGGAGAATGTATCCTTGATTTCCTACTTCCTTACAATCTTGGTTGGTAGTGAGAATTTCATACTCTTGTTCTGGGCATGGTGTGAACATAACATTTATTTTGGTAACATTTTAAGATTATTCTATTTGCAAATAGCAAATCCATTCCTAAAATAATATCTATATCTTTAAAGATAAACATACTAAATGAATAATGAAAGGTCTATTTTCTACCTAGATAAAACAATCTAAATAGTTATGTGAAGTAGAAACTCATTCTCCCATTGGAGTGGAAACATGCAACTTGTAAAGTAATTTAAACACAAATCAATTTCTTCATATAACTAGTAGATATAAGGAAGTGATTAGCTCTTGAGTCAAATATTGCAATTAAAGAAGTATTTTTAATGATGCATATACCTTGTATCAAATTGAGAGATTGACTTGCTTCTTGTTCAGTCAAAACAAACACACTTCTTTTAGTCTGAAGTTTTTGCTTCAGCTTATTTTGTTTGTTTTGTAGGCATTCCCTTGAGAACATCTTGGCTTTTTGCAATTGTAACACATATTCTAGTTAAAATAGCACAGTTTGCCTACATGTGTCTTTCTGCAAGTTAAAGAATTATTTCTAGAGTTTTGTTTTCCTTTCTTGAAATCACCTTTGGGCCTAAAATTTTCTTCCTATTGTTAGTTACCCTCTTTCTCTTCCAATTCTTTTGTTTCTCACTCTAATTCTCATTAGCATTATGTTTCAGATATGAAGAGAATTTATATAACTTTTCAAATTTGGCCACATATTAACCAATTGACATGAACCCTTATTTCAATTGTAAAACCTCAATTTCTTTTTCATTTCTCATATTGTATGGGAAATATTTCTTCAAGAAAGTATTTTGGAATGCCTCCTAAGTTATATGAGTACCTTGAGCTTCTAACCCTCTCTTTATCTTTCACCAATAATTTTTTGCTTCCTTAGCTAGTATATAGGTGGCAAAAGTCACCTATTGTGCATCAATGCACCTTAATACCTTGAATATTTTGTCTAACTCTCTTAATTGTAACATCCAATACTCCAGAATTAAACTAAACCCAATGAATTGAAATGAGAAAACCCTAGAGTAAGGCAAATTAAACCTAAATGGGATTAGAATATTAATTAGAGCATCTTAAAATGTAGATTAGGACTAAGGATTAGCACAAAACTAGAGCCAAAATGGCTAAACAGAGAGTTACAAAGGCCATTGACATTTTTGTAATTTCAGGCAACTCTTAGAAAACTCAAAGAAAGGATCTTTGAATAGAAAAATTGAATTTCTTGAGATCCTTAGGCTCCGTTTGGTTCAATGGAGGGGAGGGGAGGGGAGGGAAGGGGTTTTAATGAGTTTTGTTTGGTTGGAAGGGAGGGGAGGGGAGGGGAGGTAATTATGTTTGGACAAATTTACCCTTTATATTATTTTAATTTTTTTATAAAAAAATATTTATATCAATAATTTTAAAAAAATTATAAATTTTAATCTTTTTTTATTTTTAATTTCTAATAAAAAATTATCTTAATTTTTATTAAATATTAATATATTAAAAAATTAAAAGAGGTAAAAAAGTACATTAAAATTCTAAAAATATCCCACCCCACCCCTCCCCTCCCCTCCCCTCCAAAACCCCCCAATTTGGAGGGGAGGCAAATTTGGCTCCCCTCCCCTCCCCCCTAATTTAATTCAACCAAACACCTTATCCCTCTCCCCTTCCATCTAAAAACCCTCAACCAAACACTCCCTTAAAGGCCCTAAAAACTACAAGAACTCTTGGAATGGCCAAAATCCCTCTGATTTGCATTTTAGAGTATCAATTGACCGAAATTTTGACCGAATCATTCGGTAAGGTTTTAAATCAAATTTGGGCAAAATCAAAAGCATTTTATGAATTAGAGGAGTTAAATTTTATGATAGAAAAGATGGTTCTAAAAAAGAATTTGAAATGAGTTCAAATGGAGAAACTAAAGTTTAGGGACATAGTTAGAATTTGAAAATCATCATTAATGGCTTTCCACCTTTATATATCATGTCCCATTCTTTTCTATTTTCTTAACCAACTCATTTCCACTCCAAAATAGAATCTGAACTAGTAGAAGGTGGTGCACCAGAGAGGGAGCAAAGGGGAAGGAAACTAAGTTTGAAAAGTGTAAGGAATTGTCTCTTTTTCATGCTTCTCCTTTCACTAAACTTCTTCTCCTCCTTTTCCTCTCTCTTCCTATTGTTTTGATAATTTGTTTAGACATGTCTTATGACTAGTTCAATAGAGAAGAGGGAGAGTTTGAAGGAAAGCTTTAAAGCATAAGAAAGCTCTCTTGAAAAGCTTGCAAATAAGGTAATATATCATAGTTTATGTTGCTTCTTCTTGGCTCTTCTCCTTCTTTTCCATTTTAGCCAGAACAAGGGTCATGTGTAAAGACTTTATTTTGATCTAAACTTAGTAGGATATAGGGTTTTGGAGTGTAAGGAATAAGAATATGCAATTGGAACCAAAAGAAAAGTTTTAGAAATTAAGTTGTGGCAAATAGGATTTTGGTTGCACCGAGGGATTTATAGAGGTTTCTAGTGATAATTTAGATTGTGTAAAATCATGTTTGAGTCCTTAAAACATCTAGGAAGTCTTATGGATGGAAAATTTTCTAGGAAAACCAAGACAACTCTATAGGCTCTTTACCTTCATGTATATCTCGGCCAAGAGGAAGTTTTTTTTGTAGTTGGCATTATAAGTTTTCCACAACTACTAAGAGCATCCCATTTGGACTTGTGTAGAAGTAGATATGAAGTTTTGAAATTCTGGTTTAGTTGCAAGACACCACTCAGACCTGATGTATTGTTCCATTGAATTTCTCAGGACAAATGTAGTTGTTTTGATCTGAAATTTTTATGGTAGTTAGGGAACATCTTGAGCTTTCCAGAATGATATAATTTGTATAATTTTGATTTTTCTAGAATTTATTATGAATTTCCAAAATTTTGGATAGAATATGGAATGGCATGAAAGTTGCCCTCTTAACTAGTTTTGATGTATATGCTTCAAACCCAAATTTCATGCTTTAATTCATGATGTTTCTGGTTGAGTAAATGTATTAAGAATGAACTGGCATTAAATTATGATAATACAGAGGCTGAGATAACATCTTGTAGACAAGGTCCAGGATCTTGTTAACAAGATCTTATATTTTCACAATAAAATTTGAGACCTTGTCAACAAGGTTTTTGGCCAGCAGTACAAGGTTTTTTAATTTGGTATGTTCTAGCATATGATGTGTGATGGTGTGACATCAACCACTCTTCTCCTACCATAGGATTATAGTCACCTAAAAAAGAAGGGCTTCGCATTCCTAACTTAAAACAAGCCTTGGAAAATTGGATTTGTTATTGAGTTCCTAATTTCCCCATTTAGTGCCAAATTGTCATTTCTATTCTCTTGTATATGTTTTAGGATTCTAATAGTAGTAGTAGTAGTAAAGGCTTGGTCCCTAATTATAGTACCTATTTTTTCAATGGCACTCATCATGTCATTGGAGTTGTGAACATAATTTCCTCTTTTAGGTGGTGCCATAATTTTGTTACACAAAGAGAATAAGTTACTATTGAGTTGATCAATCTCAATATTGTAAAACTACTTGTGAAACAAACACATAGCATCAATCTTATACAAATAAATAAGTACTAGTACCATTGTTACTTATTATAGTTAGTATATAGGGATAGAGTTTAGCTACCTAAGTGCCCTTATTCTTACTTTAGACCTACCTGGATAGACTACTTTGATATTATAAATATAACATGTAATACCTAATAAGAAAAATTTAGAATTTAAATAATCAATACTTAAAAAAATAAAGATAATTAGGTTAAAAGAATAATTTAAAATAACAAATTTGAAAATTTAATTTTTTATTAAAAGTTCACTAAGCATGATATAAAAGAAATAAAATAAACAAATTATTAGACATTTTGCTTAAATTAATAAGAGCAAACAAAATTCCAAGCAAGCTGCAGCTTTAGTGGTAACATTACCACACTATCTTTCTAATGAATCTAAGTTCAAACCATCATAGGACTATTGTTGCTAACATTTTGGCTCCCTTTTCTAAAAAATGTTTCCTTGAACTCATTGCTTGCTACAGGGATTGGTAAAGAAATTTCCAAATTTTGCTTAAAAGATGTGCATTCTTATAAATAAAAATCTCACTTCAGTTGGTTTTTCCTCCAAGCTGAAGATTTTCTGTTCCCTAGCAGGTGATTTCTATTTCTCAAGTAAGATGTCTCTATTATTGTTTATAATTTTTTCCATTTTTTGTATAGAAACTTTGGGCCTTGCTTCTTTGATTTTCTACATCCCTATTTGCATCAATGCTCTGTTTGTTTCTTGTGGGTGTAGCTTTTTGGTTATTGGTTGATTCAACTCTTCATTGTGGAACATAGATACCTAGACGCATCTCCTTTCATAGCTCTAAACTTGTTTCTATGGGTGGCTCCTTCATTAATACCGTGCTAGGTAGGATACTTTAAGGTTTTGAAATTTCGGTGTTTCATGGCTTTAAATCAATAAGTCCCCATCATGATCTCAACCTATCTCTTGATACTTTATTACTCTAGGTCTACAAAATTTTGTAGCTTATGACTTTTAACTTTCCTTCTTGTTTTTTTCTTTGTTGTAACATCTGATTTTTTCGTAAATGTGAAAAACATAATGTCTGCCTTCTCTATAAAAGTATGAAACACATTGAATATAAAAGGAAGTCCTCTAGTGATTTGAGGTCCAAGAAAATTAGAGCAATAATCTAGACCTCAAATAATGAGGATCCAAAGCTAGAGGTGCCCTGAAAATGGAGCCAGAATAACCAGACGAAATTTAACAAAAATACAATGGCATTTTCATAATTTTGGGCACTTTTTAGAAAACTCAAAAGAAGGAATTTTTAAATGAAAAAAAAAAAAGAGTTTTTCAAGGTTCTCAAAGCCCTTAAAAACCTTAGGAACCCCTAAAATAGTTTAAACCTCTCCAGTTTACGTTTTAGAGCGTTGGTTAACCCAAACTTGATCGATTTGTTTGGGAACGTTTTAAATCCAATTTGGATGAAACCAAGGCATTTTATGAATTAGAGGACCTAAATTTCATGATGGAAAAAATGATTATAAAAAAGGAGTTGAAATGAGCCTAAATGAAGCTAACAGGCGCATAGGGCAAAATGGTCATTTTGAAAAATTGTAAAAGAGGCTTCTTAAGTAAGATTACATCTCATCACCTTCTTTGAACTTCCATTTTTAGAATTTTGAGCACCCATGGCATGACATTAAGGGAAGGGAGAGAGAAGTTTAATCTCCTATTTAGGTAAGTAAACAGCCTTATTTCATCCTATGCCAGTTGGGAAAGTTGTTCCTCTCTCAAAGATCTCTTTAATGGTGGTTTTCTTTTCTTGAAAAATTGAAGATTTAGGTCTATCCCAAGTAAAAAAGGAACTCTTTTCAAAAAACCAATTGGTGAAAAATAATCTATACGAAGAAAGCTACATTTTAAGGTAAGACTTTACTTGAAACACTTGTAAAACCTTATGTTTCTAAGCCATTTAAGCTTCGGCCTAGAGAAAGAAAGTGAGGAGGAGAGTTTTTCTTCATATGTTCTTGATGGAACTAAGGGTTATGGAGTGTGAGGATTAAGAAGATGCCATTGAAATTGAATAAGAAGCATTAGATTATAAGTCAGCAAACCTAGGGATTTTATTGCACCTAGGCAAAGATGAAGCTTCCTAGTAGTAATTTAAATTGTCTAAGGGAATATATGAGTTCTCAAGATATCTAGGAAGTCTTCACAAGTGCCAATTCGTTTAGAAAAAGCAACCAAACTCCATAGGTGCTATGTGTTTGCATAGTCTCGGCCAAGAGCTCTTCATGCACCTAAGGAGAATTTTAAATTTTTCTAAGGCTAGAAAGGGATTAAATATGATGGAAGAACATCAAAGGAAGCCTTAGAAAAAATTTAGAAGTCTTAGTTTGTGAGATAGAGGTATAGGCTCCATAATGAGACTTAAAGAAGAAACTTGTGTTTAGGCTCTTAGGATTGAATTTGTGACAAATCCAAGGAGTCTAAATGGAGTTAAGAGATTTAAAATGAATAAGAAACGAGAGCCAAGATTATGAATTCTCATAGTTGCCTCATAAAGTCTTGTATGGAAGCATAATGGAGCCATAGGACAAAGTAATTTTACATAGAGTGTGTATGATACCAAAGCTTGTTTCCATGGGTGATTTATATCTCTTTTGATGTGTCTAGGCCAAAAGAACCAACGGCCACTTAATAGCAAGGCTTGGCTGAGAAAAAGGAGAAGAGTTCAAGAGGAAAATATTGTTTTCTTTCTTTAAGGTAGCTCTTTAAACCTTTCTCTTATGCATGACTTGGATGTTTACTTGTCTTTGAGTGCTTATGCGTATGTTTGAGCCATTAAAAATGTTTCTAGCTATTGCCCACATGCCATGGTACCATGATGATCTTGAATTGTGTTTATGAATGTGTTTTGGCTTAAATAGGTTTGATGATGCCAAAAGTCCCTTAACAAGGGTGAGAATGAGCCAAAAGCCTCTAGAAATGGGTGAGACAAAGCCAAAAGTTTCAAGAAGAGTGAGGCTTAACCAAAAGTCCCTTGAAAGTTAGTGAGGCAAATCCAAAAGTCTCAAGAAAGATGGGTGAGGCTAAACCAATGCCCTTGAGAGCTTATGTTTGCTATATATGAGTTTATGTGACAAAGAAAATGATCTATGTATGCTCACTAGTTGCTTGAATGTCATGCATGCATTCTTTGACTTGTTTATGCATCCATTATGTATGTTTGAAAGGGTGAAGGGCTATTAGGATTCTTTGAATCTCACTCTTCCCCCATATATGCCTAACCATGTCTAAGTGAACTAAGAGGACTAAGAAATGATGGCCAACAACCATGAAAGGCAAGACTTTGACAAAAGGGTGGGGAAATGAGCTTTGTAATTGCATCTTGATGTCAAAATATGTAACCATGAGTTATATATATGATGTAGACCTTTAAGTAAGTTCTAATGTATGTATAAATAGTGTAGGTACCAATGTGGAAGCTAGATGAATCAGAATATAAGTTTTTGCCACTCATTTGCCTTTATGTGATATGATGTACATGTGTATCTATGCAAGTGGCAAGGTGAGATTGAACATTATGATGATTAGGATCATTTGCAATACTTTTATATATTGTTTTTATGCTTTTAAATTTGTCCATGTGGTTGTGGAAAGTCAAGAAGAGCATTTGGTGTCTTGAGATGCCATTTGAGACTTCAAATGACCAAATGGAGGGCTAAACCAAAGTCTGACCAAATGAGTGATTTTTTCCATGAAATTTGACCAACAAATAGGTCTCATTTAAATCTTTCCACAGAGATAAAAGGTACTCAATTTGGAGCTCTATAGAATTTATTATAATTTTTCAAAATTGGCAAAATTATGTAGAAATGGTATGATTACTCTTCATTTGGTCAGTTTTCTTCTCTATGTCACATATAGGCCAAATGAAGTCTAATGCTTATGAAATTTTATATACATAAACTAAACATTATAATATTTCCATAGCCACTGAGATCACCTTATTTAGAGCTCTGTGGAGGGAGAAATGAAGTTTTGAAGTTGCAAAACAATACTAGTAATGTAGCCTGACCTATGTTACTATTCCATCAATGTCTTATGCCTTAATGCTACTGCATTGGTCTAAAATTATTTTTAGTCAAAAGTAGACATGTACAGATTTTTAGAATGGTATGCTTTGCTTGATTTCAATTTTTCTATAATTAGTTATAAATTTTCAAAATTTGTATGAGAAAGTTGGAATTTGAACCTGAGAGCAAACCATTGATTTTATGACATGTAGCCTAAAACTTGAGGTTCTTGAGATATTTGGTGATGGTTATGACTTGTATGGATGTGTTATGAATAGAAAATGATATTGATGAATTCACATGATCCATGGGACATGAATTAAAGAAATGAGAGATTATGTAATGCAATTAATACTATTAAATTTGCTGCCCTTTTCATGTGAGGTGCATGGTTTCTTACAATTGTGCTCCAATCCATATGAAATGCATTGAGATCGATAATGAGACCATGGTATAATAGCTAAGAGGTTAAGGTATTACATTTATTTGGTATCAGAGCAAAGTTCTAGGCCTTCTAGAGTTGTATATGGCTTAAAGAAGTAATGTTACAAATATGTATGAGCTTGTTTAGGGCATTTTGGGTGTGTGAATGTGGCATATGTCTATGTTTATGTACAAGTAAGTTATTAGAATGGTCTTTAAGTAGGTAGTGAATATTAGGAGAGGTAGGCCTTTAGGGTTAAGCTAGTGAGGCTAGAATAGAGCAAATTAATCCTATGGCTAGAGCTCTATAGGCTATGGTAGCTCGCCAAGATCTGTGGCAAGTCATGTGTGTTAGCAACAAGAGGTTATTATTATGTAGCTACAAGAGAGGCTTGCTCAGAGAGACCATGAGAGGTCTAATCCTCCCTAATTGCTACACTCCGACCATTCTGAGATATTTTGCCTGAGACAGAGACAAGTAGTGATGCAGCACAGTATGGGATGAAACTGCTACTACCCAGGAATTAGTTAAAAGGAAAATGAGAGAGAGTTACTCCCTCAGCCATGACACCTAGATGTCTAGATAAATTAGAGAGCTTAGAAAGTTACCCCTTTAAGCCAGAGGCTAGAGTCTATAGGCAAAACTCCATAGAGTCCTGAAGCCCAGATATACCATTTGCCTATACATGAATAATGTAAAGGGTAGAACCTTTTAACCTTGATGGTAGGCCAAACACAAAGTCAGTTGAGGCTCGAATCGTATAGCTAGAAGGGAAGTACCAGTGATGATGGAGTGTATTGCCATATAGGAAACCTTATTGGTCATATTTAGGTTAATATGAGAAATGAATTGGTATAGGGCCAAACAGAGTATAGAGAGTAAGACTCCTAGTGTGAGCAAGATGAAAGAGAGATAAATGACCTACTAGCAGATACTGAGAATAATTAAGTAATAGTTGAGCAATGGGCCTAGTGCATGAGTCTAATAAAGAGACTAGCCTAGCTTATGAATGAGCTCGAGAATGTTTAAGATTGAGTAGCACCTAAAGCTAGCCTGTTAGACACAGGAGTAGTAAGGTTGTTGAGATCTGCCTACAAGGCATTGACTCCAACCTAGAATGCTATTCTATATTTCAATGAATGACAAGTTTTCATCATGAGCTCCATATATGCAAAGCATGCTATGGGTATATGTGTAAAGGAAGGATACATCTGTGTAAAAGAACAAGTGTCATACCATCGCATATTATATGTTGTTACTAACTATTAAAATGTACTCACTAGTAGGAAAACCCTGTTGACAAGGTCTTGAAATTTACATTGCAAAATACCAGACCTTGTCGACAAGATCCTGGATCTTGGTGATAGGATGTTTTCATAGCCTTTAAATTGACATGATTTAGTGCTGATAACATCAAGAATGTAGTGAGCTTATGAGGAGGGTATACCTCAGGGATGATACCCTAAAACAAAAATGAGACGTAATGAGATAAAGGACTACCCAGTTAGTGGTCACTAACTCTCCAAGGGATAGATCCCTGATTTAGTGATTTCATAAATATGAGAAAGCGAATAAACATTGAGAGAGTAATAACTAGAAAGAGGTACCCTGTAGTGATCAAAAGAGAGTTAATCAAATGAGTATAGGGAAAGTAGTCAGATGAGCTTCCCTAATATGAGACTCGTATACTATAAAGGCTTACGAGTAGTAAGGGTACTAAGTGGAGCATAAAGTGCTAGTAAGTTAGATTCAAGATATCGAGAATATGTGACCTGAATTGGGTTAGTATAACTCTAGAATTAATGAATTATGTTCTAAAAGATGAAAGCAGAATGTCTAAGCAAAATGAGAGAGAAGTTAAGGTAAGCAGTTAATGCCTCAATACTTTTAGGGAAGCTAGAGAAAATTAAAAGCCACTTAAGAAGGTAGCTCTACGATTATGTAAAGCAGCAATGTAAGCCATGAGCTTTAAAGAGAATAAACTCTAAGGTTCACAAGGAACAATTCCTTATAGATGAACTATTTAGTTAAGAATAAAGTAAGAGAATAAGAGGAATTAGACCTTTCCCCCATTTTATAAAGAGTGAGTAAGTAAAGGTGAACCTAGGAGGAATAAAAAATGCTCTTGAGCATAGAGAAAGTATGTGACGATGTTAGAACTAAGGACATAATGAACTAAAAATAGATAAAAAGATAATATGAATGACTGTACTAGCAAGTATGTTGTCCTTGGTATATATGTCAATAAAACATGATGCAACACCTTAAATAGAGATAACTAGGCAATATGAATGACCTCAGGGTAGTACAGTAAATGATGCAAGAAATTAGAGAAAAAGTTCTCTCTTCTCGAATGTCATTTGAAATAAAGAGAGAGAGAGCATGGTAACAAAAGGATACTTTAGATTGTTGGGGAACTTGTAATATACTAGTAATAGTGCTTGAGCTCGGTCATGATATACCTGTGTATTAGTGATTGATGCTATGGTTTGCTTGCAACGATAGTGGCATGATATTGAGTCTGGCCAACTTAGTAGTAATGTAACTTGAATGCGTAACAAATAATGGCATCAACCATAAAGAGCGTCCCGATAATCGAAAAGTATCCTAGTTAGTTAAATCAAGAGATAAGCTAAAGAAAGAGAAGTAAAGGATTATAGTAATATTAGAATAATAAGAAAAGTATGTAGATAGGAATCCCCAGTAAAGAACAATGATGAAAAAGGGAATGTGCTAACAGTATTAGAATGTTAAAAGTTAGATAGCATGAGTTTAGTATGCATAGGATGATTCCTTCATGAGATGACTAAATGAAGTGAAAAGGGACTAGTGTACGATCTCTATCCTGTGGGAGATGTTAAATACACTCAATGTGTGTGATGTCTTGGTGCTAAAGGCACTTGAAAGTAGAATAGGGGCACAGTTAGAAATAATGGAATATGAGAAAAAAGACAGAAAGAGTACCGATAAAGTGTAGTAAGCTAGTAAGAGTAAAGAAAGAAAGCCTAGGTGAAAAGGCTTGAAATGGGAACCCGAGATCCCACCCCTAAATATTATTCCAATGGGATCAATAGAGAAATAAGTGACACATAACCCACTTCACATGAAGAGCATAGTAGACATTTGAGTTGAGCCTTAGCAATCATAAGTGATAGTTACCAGATTTAGTGAGAATGTATTTTATTGTTAGATATAGTGATCTTAGGCTTTGACATCCCTTAGAGATGGATCACAATAGATCTTGGCATAGCATAGCGGGTTGCAATAGACCCTCACAAGGCTCTAAGGGGTCGTAGTAGACCCCACAAGATATAGAGAGCCCATAGCTATAGCATAGTAATTCTTTGGGGAGATGACAGCTTGAGATAGTTTTCTTAGATCAGTTAGTCTTGGAGACCAGTACAATATCAAATAGATTTTGTCTTAGAGACTAGAGATATCCTAAGTCTGGTAGACTATTGCCATAGAGATATGAAGGCTATACTCGGACAGTTAGACCACTGACTAGACCTTTTTAAGAGATGAGCATAGTGTGTGGGATGAGAAAAGCAAGAAAGTAGCTTTCTAGTATTATAGCTAATAGAACCACTACCCATTATATATTGGGCTTGACCAAAGGATAGAGAGATCCTTATATACCAAACTTATACATTCAAAAAGGGGTCAAGTATAGTTTTTCTTGATGGGGTAAGTGGTAGACTATGTCTCTAGTGGCTGAGATTATGAAAAGTTAGCATTCCACTAGAATTTAACAGTAGTCAGTGGTAGTTGCTCTTCAATATTAGTACAGGAAAAAGCAAGAGTTATGATGATTAGTTATCAAACTAAAATGTTAAATAAGACCCACTCTCAAGTGAATAGAGAGAGTAAAGCATAGTTCAGGCCTAAAAAATGCAAGGGTTAGAGTAAGTAATGAAACTGAGACAATTAAGAATAACAGTCCTTTTTAAAGGAACTATGATCCCAGTCAGTGATAAAAATATAAGACCTATGATAGAAAGAAATATGAACGATAACCATGGGATGAACTAATGAGAAAAAGAATAAGATTAAATGATGGACTGGCTATTTAAGTAAGTTAAGTAAGCAAACAGAGGTCTCTAATGACTACTAATGAATAGAGAAAGGTAATGAGACTTTATAGAAAGCCATTAGGAGATTTAATATTAAGTAAGTTATCTCTCAAGGCATATGCAAGTGAGTCCACTAAGCGGGAAAGCCAACCCATATGAACGGGTTAAGACTAATCAGATGTGAAATAGTAAGCTCTCCCAGGAAACAGGCCAAAGTTATAAGAGTATATGTAGTGTCAGAAATTACTTTTCCTTATGATAAGAGTAAGTCAAATGCTTTATAACAATAGTACAAAAAAAGAGAATTAGATTTAGTAAACTAGTGGCGTAAATTCCCTAGTAGAAGAGCCTAATTTCTAAAGGAAGTAAATAGAGCTAGGAAGAAGGAAAAGAAAAGGCCAGCTAACAAGAATATGAGAAAAGCTAGATGAAGTTACACCCCTAAATTTCAAGGACAAAATTTATTTAAGGGGAAAGGAAATGTAATATCTAGTTTCTCCATAAACGTGAGAAATGTAATGTCCAGTTTCTCTATAAACGTATGAAATGTACCGAATATAAAAAGAAGTCCCCTAGATAGAATGATTTGAAGTCCAATAAAATTAGAGCTATAATCTAGACCTCAAATAATGAAGATCCAAGGATAGAGGTATAACACCATATTTAACTAGCTCATCTTATCTCATTTCTAATTGCATTCCTTTGATATAGCAAGGTTCCAAGAAAATTCCATTAAAATATTACATTATTTTTGCATTACGTAGCAGATAAAATTTTTATTTCGTGTCCCGTGGGTTATATAAACTCATCCATCTCATTCTCCTATGTAAATATATGCATACAATTCAAAACCATCCCAAAATGTTGCCAAACACTCAAACTCATAGCATACATATACAAAATAAAATAAGTTCATTTCGGGTCCAGCTTTATAGATTTCTGGTGCCAGTTTGGAAAATCATAACTAAATCAAGAAAAATTAAAATCAAGCAACCCATGGATTTTTGGAAAGCTCTAGATGTTAAATTTATGCTAAAAATAATCTCATGCCATGAAAGCATCATTTGGACAATGTTTGATAATAGAAAAGTAATATTAGTCAGACAGCCTAGAGTTTATAATACAACTTACTAATATAAACTTCAAAAATGCATAATTAATTTCAAAAAAATCCAATTGGGGAAAATTACACCAATTTGAAAAGCTACAGATGTTAAATAGAGGGAAAAAAACAAGTTCAAACCAATTTAGAAGCCTTTATACCTAAAAAATTGATAGAATAGTAACCAAGGTCTGCTGTCATCCCTGATACTAACATAGAAATTTAGAAAATCATTTCTCCCTCCACAAACCTCTAATTGAGGTTCTTATAGTTGGATGAGTCACTGTGAGTGTCTAGTTTCTCCCTATAAAATTTCATATCCATTGGACATCATTTGCCTTATGCATGATAGAGATGAAAATTCTAACCAATTGCACAGTGACAGTACCAAACCATGGAAAATTGCCAATTTTAGAAATTCACCAAATATTTTCTAGAGTCCAAATAATATAAAATTTAGCTTCCCAAAAAGCTCTAGACAAGATCTATATGCATGCCAAATTTCATGAGGAAACTCGTCCATGTGGTCAGATTTTACTATAGGATTGCAAATGGTTACCTTTTGGCTTCTAAAAGGGTCCCAAATGGTTCATTTTTGGTTCTAGCTTTTCTAGGTTCACTTGAGCACATGGGAAAGCATGAAAATAGTCTACTAAACATGTCTCAAAGGCCCAAAAACCTATATTTCACAAACTCACTCCCCCACTTGATGATATACATAAGACACATACATGCTCATTCTAGTCATGCAATACCTAGTACATGCAATATCACTTATTTGCTTCTAATTCTCATCTATACATCACATTTTCATATAGTTACACATGTTCAAGAGCTTATACATCATATACACCATGGAGATAAATTTTTTGACAATAATATGACTAAAATACAAGCAATTTTCAATTTCTTTGTCAATCCCCTTGCTTTCAAGTGTGTTGGCTCTCATTTCCTTGCTTTTTTGATCCACCTAGACATATTCGGTAATGAGGAGGAAGGAATGAGATTCTAGAAATCCCAATAGCTCTTCTCCCTTTTAAGCATATATAAAGGGTGCAAACTTAAGTCTAAAATGCATGCATGAATATCATGGAGTGCATAATCATATATAGAACATGTCTTGCACTCAAGAAGTCAGATAAAACATACATAGGTTTGCCAAGGAAATGGTTTAGCCTCACTTATTCTCTTTGAGGATTTTGGACTTGCCTTACTCATTCTCTTTGGGTCTTTTGACCAAGCCTCATTCTTTAAAAACTTTTGGCTTTGTCTCACCCATTCTTGGAGGCTTTTGGCTCATCCTCACCTTAGCTAAGGGAATTTTGGTTTCACCATATTCAAACAAACCAAAACATATTTATAAATCATCATTTAAGTACATAACATAGCAACATAGTATCATGGCATATTAATACATGCTAAAACATCTTTCATGACTTAAAACATACACACACACATTTAAAGACAAGAAAACATCCAAAGATGGATGAGAGAAAGGGGAGAGAGCTACCTTGCATATAAAAGCACACTTTAACCTTTGAAAATCCTTCTCTTCCCTCAGCCAAACATCCAAGAAGAGGTGGAGCTTAATTCCCTTAGCCTAAGCACATGAAATAAGATCCAGTTATACTCTTGGAATATTTACCAAAGTCATTCACACACTAGCACAATTTGGTTGCTCAAATGGTCTAATTATGGTTTCATAAGGCACCTAATGAAGCAACCTTGGGAATTCTTGATCTTGGCTCCCTTTTTCCCTTCCATCTATGACTCTTGACTCCATTTAGACTCCTTGGAGTCATCACACATTTATTTTAAGGAGCCTAAGTAGGTGTTGCTTCATAATGTTATAATATGGAACCCATAGCTCCATCTCATTATCCATGACTTCTAAATTTTTCTAAGGCTTTCTCTCATAGTCTCCCATCATATATGATGCAAAACTAAGCTTGGAAGAAATTAAAATACCCCTTGGTGCTTCTTTCCTCCTTGGCCAAACTTATGCTCTTACTTAGTGCCCATAGAATTTTTCAATTTTCCTTGATGGGGGTTGCATATGGGGAGCTCTCTAGGGGTCTTAGGAACTCATACAAGCACTTACATTAGCCTAGAAACTCTTAGACAAAATCAGAATTTTGATTATTTCTCAAAACCTAACTTTGCCATCTTGTGTTTTACTAGGTTTTCTTCTAATTTCTTTGCACCTACTTACTTCTCACACTCCAAAACCCATGAATCCTCTTTGATTAGGTTAGAATTTATTCTCTAATAGCTGGGCTTCATCTTGGCCAAAATACACATATATAAGAGCAAGGGAGAAGAAGCATGAAAACTACCATGTTACCTTAGTTTCTTGGCTTTCCTTAAAGACTCTTTCTCTTGCTATTCTCTTCTCCTTGAATTTTGAACTCTCCCCCTCTGGTTGGAGCTCAAAACAGAACCATAATCTTAATGAGACCATGAGAAGAAAAAGGAGAAGGAGGAGGATAAGTTTTTTAAAGGAAGAAGCATGAATTTCTACACTTTTCTTACCCTTTTGTCTTGGATTTTTCTTTTCTTCTTCCTCCCTCCTTGGAAGCCTTTCTCCTTAGCTTCATTCTTTGTTTTAGGTAGAACCATAAGTTAGTTATGGAAGACTAGCACTAGGATGCCACATATAAACATAAAGGAAATCAATTAAAATGTTTTAAAATGCCACTTTTGTCCTTCGTTCTTGGCATTTTCGTTTCCATTTCATTTTAGCTATTTTTTAGAACCATCTTTTCCATCATAAACTTTAGGTTCTCTAACTTATAAAATGCCTTTGGAATCACTCAATTTGGAGCTAAAACCTTCTTGAACGAATTGATCAAAGTTCAGGCTCACCACTATTGGAAAATACATACCGGAGGGGCTTTAACTGTCTCGGGGCTTTCTATGGCTTTCAGGGCCTCTGAGAACCCTGGAGAACTAAAATTTTTTATTTAAAAAGCCCTCCTGTGAGTATTTCAAAAATTGCTCAAAATTAGAAAAATGCTATTATATTTCATCGCATTTTCATTAAAATTTGTATGGCTATTCTGGCTTAAGTTTCAGGGCACCTTTGGCCTTGACTCATCATTATTTAAGATCTAAAATATTACTCTAATTTTATTGGATCTTAAATTACTCTATCTGGGGGACTTCCTTTTTTATTTGGTGAATTTTGTACGTTTACAGAGAAATCATACATTACGTTTCTCGCATTTTCTTGTTTTCAAAGAACCGGATATTACAAAAGGTGCCCTGCAAACGGAGCCAAGATAACTAGACGAAATTTAATAAAGATACAATGGTATTTTTGTAATTTTTGGCACTTTTTAGAAAACTTAAAGGAGGAATTTAGAGGCCCTAAAAACCATAGAAATCTCTAGAATAGTTTAAATCCCTTCGATTTACATTTTAGAGCATCGATTGACTTGAAATTTGACTGGTTTGTTTAGAAAGGTTTTTAATCTAATTGGATGAAACTAAAAACATTTTATGAATTAGAGGATGTAACATCCGGTTCCTCTGTAAATGTGAGAAATGTAATGTCCAGCTTCTCCATAAATGTATGAAATGCATTAAATATAAAAAGAAGTCCCTCAGATAGAATGATTTGAGATTTAATAAAATTAGAGTAATAATATAGACCTTAAATAATGAGGATCCAAGGCTAGAGGTGCCCTAAAAATAGAGTCAGAATAACCAGATGAAATTTAATGAAGATAAAGGGCATTTTCATAATTTCAGGCACTTTTTGAAAAATTCATAGGAGGGATTTTTAAATGGGAAAAATGAGTTTCCCAAGGTTCTCAAAGGCCCTAAAAATTATAGGAACTCCTAAAATAATTATGGTGGACCCGAACTATGACCTTTTTGTTCAAAAAAGTTTTAAATCCAATTTGAGTGATTTCAAAGATATTTTATAAGTTAAAGAACCTAAATTTTATGATAGAAAAGATGGTTCTAAAAAAGAAGTTGAAATGAGCCTAAAATGAAAAATCCAAGGACAAAAGAAAAAATTTGAAATTTGAAATGTCTTAAATGGGTCCTTAGTTTATATATAGCACACCCCACTTCTTCTAATTACCTTGGCCAACTTTCCTCTGCACCAAAATAGAACATTAAGCTCCTTGAAGTGGCACACCAAGAGAGAGGAAGAAAGGAAGAGAAAACCAAGCAAAAAGGCAAGAAAATCCATGGTTTTTCATGCTTCTTCCTTCACCAATTATGTTGTCCTCTTTCTCCTCTCTTTTTGTATAGTTTTGATGATTGATTTAAGGATAGTTCATGGTTGGTTCAGTGAAGGAAGGATAGAAATTGAAGGAGAAACAAGAAACAAGTGGAAGAACTCTTGGAAAAGCATGAAACCAAGGTAAATTCCATAAACTTTGTTACTTCTTCTTGCTCTTTCTTCTATGCCTAGGTTTAGCCAACTTAGAGGCCATTCTCTAGGGAATGATTTCAAGTTAAAATGAGGTAGAGCCAAGGGTATTCAAGCATGAAGAATAAGAATATGCAATTAGATTCAAAGGAAAAGCTTTAAAATTTAAGTTATGTTGTATAACCTAGGGTTTTTGTTGCACCTAGCCATTCTTGAAACTTCCCAAGGATATTCTAGCCTATGTAAGAATAAGTATGAGATCCTAAGACATTTAGGAAGCTTCACAAGTGATAATTCCCTAAGAGAAAGCAAGCAAACTCCATGGGTGCATAATGCTCTTCATATCTAGGCCTAACCCACTTCATGCACCTAGGGAATGTTTTAATTTGTTCTAAGCCTAGAATGAGACTAAATATAATAGAAGAACATAGCAGAAGCCTTGAAAAAAATTAGAAGTCATGGAATGTGAGATGGAGGTGTAGACTCCATAATGTGACATTATAAAGCAACTTATAGTTAGGCTCTTTAAAATGAATGTGTGATGACTCCAAGGAGTCTAAAGGGAGTCAAGAGACTAGAATGAATGAGAAATGGGAGCCAAGACCATGAATTCTCCTAGTTGCTTCATAAGGTCTTGTCTGGAAGCACAATGGAGCCATAGAACAAAGTAGCTTCATATAAAGTGTGTATAATGCCAAGGCTTGTTTCCATGAGTGATTTATGTCTCTTTTAATGTGTCTAGGCCAAGAGAACTAAGGGCCACCTAATTGCAAGGCGTAGCCAAAAAAGAGAAAGAAGAGTTTTAAGAGAAAGTGTTGTGTTCTTACTTTAAGATAGCTCTCTAACCTTTCACCCATGCATATCTTAGATGTTTTGCTTGTCTTTGAGTGCTTGTATGTATGTTTATGTCATGAGAAATATTTCTAACTATTGTCCACATGCCATGGTACCATGTTAATATTGAAATGTATTTTATGAATGTGTTTTCGCTTAAATGGGTTTGGTTATGCCAAAATTCCCTTAAAATGGGGGAAGATGAGCCAAAAGTCTCAAGAAGAGTGAGGCTTAGTCAAAAGCCCCTTAAAAGTGGGTGAGGCAAATCTAAACTTTTAAGAAAATGGGTAGGGTTAAACCAATGCCCTTGAGAGCTTATGTATGTTATGTATGGGTTTCTTGAACATAAAAAATGTTATGTATATGTTCACTAAAAGCTTGAAAGCCATGTATGCATTCTTTGACATGTATATACATCCATTACGTATGCCTGAAAGGGTTAAGAGCTATTAAGATTCTTTGAATTTCACTCTTCCCCTACACATATCTAACCATGTCTAGGTGAGCAAAGTGGATAAAGAAATGGAAGCTAACAAGCATGAGAAGCAAGATTATAACAACATGTAATATCCGATTCTCTGAAAATGAGAGTAAACATGAGAAACATAACGTACGATTTCTCTGTAAATGAATGAAACTCACCGAATACAAAAGCGAGTCCCCTGAAATGAATTAGTTAAGATCCCAAAAAATTTGAGAAACATTCTAGGCTCCTAAAAATGAGAATCCCAGGCTCAGACAAAAAGAAAAACGGAGCTAGAATGAAGAAATAATTTCTTACGAAAATCTTATGAAATGTAATGGCATTTTTATATTTTTGAGCAAATTTTAGAATTCACACAGAAGGTCTTTTTAAATTAAAGTTTTGAGTTCTTCGAGGTTCTCAGAGGCCCTGAAAACCATGGGAAGCCTCGAGACAGCTGAACCCCTCTGGTGGACGTTTTCCAATATCAATGTACCTGCACATTGACGGATTTGTTCGGGAAGGTTTTAACTCTGATTTGAGTGATTCCAAAGGAATTTTACTAAATTGGGAACCTACATTTCATAATGGAAAAGACAATTCACAAAAAGGAGCTAAAACAAAGTAGAAACAAAAATGCCAAAAATGAAGGGCAAAATGGGAATTTTTAAAAAGTATTTCTTCCTCCTACTTATATATGATACACCCTTCTTCCCCTCTCATTTAGCTCACCAAGTTCTACCCAAAACCAGAGAAAAACCCTAGGGGATGAGGTGCACAAGAGGAGGAAGAAAAGAAGGATACATTCAACGTAGAAAGGTATGGATTTTCATGCTTTTTCTCTTCCAAACCCCTTCTCCTTCATTCTCCTTTATTTCCTATAATTATAATGAAGTATATGGATCTGTTTTAAAGGAGAAATTGAGGGGAAAATTCGGATTTGAAGAGAGAAACTCAAAGAACACAAGATTCAAGTGAGAAAAAGCAAGAAAACAAGGTAATTTCTCTTCCTATGGCTGTCATCTTTGGTTCCCTCCTCCTCCATTTCACTTAACATGAGAAAACCCTAGGAGGACTTGATTTTTAGGTAGAACCAAGGGTGAATCTAAGGAAAAAGGGTGTGGAGATTAAGAATATACAAAGAGAATCAATAAAAAACTATTAGATTTCAAGATGCAAGTTCTAGGGTTTCAATTGCACCTTGTAAAATCTGACTTTGTATGATAATTCCTAGGCCTAAATAAGAGTTTAAATGAGCTCCTAAGATCCCTAAGAGGCTCCCTATATGCTTCTTCCCTTGATAAAACAAAGCAAACTCCAAGGAGCTCCATTTCCTCCACAGCCTCGGCCAAGCAAGGATAGCATAACTAGGGAGAGTTTTAAATTTTTCTAAACTCATTCTTGAGTTATATATGATGAATGAAAATGAGGGGAGGCCTTAAAAAAAATTTAGAACTCATAGAAAGTGAATTGGTGCTTTAGGTTCCATATTATAACCTAAAGAAACAACATGTAGTTAGGCTCTTTGTTTTAATTGTGTAATGACTCCAAGAGGCTTAAAAGGAGTCAAGAATCATATTTGAAAGGAAAGAATAGAGCCTAGAATTTATTTGAGGGGTGTTACTTCATTAGGTGCATTTATGGACCACAATAGGGTTTATAGAAAACCTAGTGTCTAAGCAAGGTGTGTGACCTTAGAAATTGTTTCATGAACCTAATTGGCTTCCATAAATTATGTTTAGGCCACGAGAAATCTTCCCCACACTTTTGTGGGTGTGTGGCCAAAGCAAGGTAGGGAATTTCAAGAGAAAAAGTGTGTGATTATGTGCAAGGTAGCTTTCTTCACCTTCTCTCATGCATAGATGTATGCTTAGCTTGTCTTAGAATGTGTGTATGTATATTTTCAAGGTATGAAAAGTATGCTAGCATGATTTTATATGCCATGATTTCATGATGACATATTATGTTTCATATGATGTTTTGATGTGTGTTTGGATTTACTTGAGTGTGGTGAGGCCAAGAACCATTAGCTATGGTGAAGATGAGCCAAAAACCCTTAAGATTGGTTAAGACGAAGCAAAGAGTCTCCCAAAAGCAAAGTAGGCTCCCAAGAGCATAGTTGAGTCCAAGAATGTATTAAAGAATGGGTGAGGCGAGTCCAATATCTACAAGAAATTGGGTGAAGCCAATCCACTTACTTGGCAAGCCTTTGTATGCTATGTATAACATTTTCAAATGATGAAAATGCTTCTTAAATGTTTGCACATGTCAACATGACCATACATGCATTTATGAGACTTGTTTGCATCCATTATGTATGATTGAATAGGAGATGAGCTATTAGGATTCTTTGAATCTCATTCCCTTCTTTCCAATGATCTAATGTGCTAGGTGGATCAAGTGGATAGGGTAATGGAAGCCAACCACCTTGAAGAAGAGAACATGACAACCTAATGCATCGTTTTTGGTTCTTTAAGGCCATATTTGTATCAAAAGCATGTAAACCCATAGTGTATATGGTCTATGACCTTTTAAGCTTGTGTAATTATGATATTGTGCCATGTATAAATGAGAGAATATGTTATGTAGCCACTAGAATGTGAATTGAGTATATGATGGCAAATTAGCTCTATGAATAGTTTGATAGAATTATGCACATGTATGGATGTAATGGCCAAAATGAGATGCATGGAGTTTAGGACCATTTGGGTAGCTTACACAAGTTTTAATCATGCTTTTAGACTTGCTCAAAAGGTGCCAAACCCTAAGAAAAGCTATTTGGTTATTTTGGAACCTCATATGGAGCGAAAATTGACCATAATGGAACCTTGCGTCACTTTTTAGCCAAATGAGTTCTTCTTGATATGAGATTTGGTATAAAATTAGAGCTTGTTGAGAGATTTTTGAGAAGTTAAAGAACATAATTTTTAGAGGTCTACAAAATATTTGATGAATTTCCAAAGTTGGCAAATTTTCTAATTTTGGTCTGCTGCACTATTCATTTGGTCCGAAAATGAAATCTGTCACGCAGGGCTCAAATGATGTCCAATTGCCATGAAATTTTATACATAGAAACTAGACATTCTCATGACTTATGCCGACTAGAAAAACCTCATTTAGAGTCTAGAGAGGGAGATATGAATTTTTAAAGATTCTGTCCAGTATCAGAAGCTTCACCCGACCTTAGTTACTGTTCTATTGAATTTCAGGGTGGGCATGCTTAAGCTAGTCTGGAAATATTTTTTCCCTCTAGCTAACATCCACAGATTTCTAGAATGGTATCATTTTCTTAGATTGGAATTTTTTGGAATTAATTGGACATTTCTAAAATTTCCTGCAGAAATCTATGATAGCACCAGTGAGCAGTTGACCTCTGGACATTTTCGGATGTCAAACGTCCTCTGTGATGGATGTTATGGTGTGGACATATTTTTAGTGTGAATTAGACATCTGGGTCTTTCCATAATGACTAAGAATGTATGATTTTGATGTTTTTAGAATTAATTATAATTTTCCAAAATTTGGTCAGAAAAGAGCCAAATCTGGCTGAAAATGGATATGAATATTTCATGCTTCCCTTTGTGATTCTTGAGGTGTAAGCCACTTTTAATGATTCAAATGAGTTGTATTCATGTAATTAAATATGGAATGTGATGTTTAAGCTCATATGGTCCATGTGACACCAAATGGAATTTTTATACGTGACATAACGCTAAAAAATGCATTAAAACAATGCCATTTTCTTGCCTCTTGTATGAATTGCTTGATGCAAGGCATAGATATAGTATAAAATGAGCTACAAATATATGGTATTACATTTATAGGTATCAGAGCAAAGTTTCAGGCTCTCTCGAATTTGATTTGGCTTGAGAATGTAACAATAGGGCTATGTAAAGGGCATGAATGGATAGGTAGAGCCTTGTATGAGACATGTTTGGTGTGTGAGGATAGGTTGTGGCTTTGCTTATGATGAGTAAGTTGTAGGATGGTCTTAGAGTAGCTAGTGAACACTGGGAAAGGGTGGCCGCTAGAGTAGCTTGAGCAGAGCTAAAGGATTCGACGGATAGAGCTTGATATGATGTGATAGCTCGCCGAGATCATTGGCAAGCCCTAGATATAAATGATGAGAAATGATCTTGTTGATGTGAAGAGGCTTGCTAGAGAGAGTATGTGAGGCCTAATTCCCCTGGTAGTCATACTCAGGCCATTCCCAGCTGTCTCGCGTAATGCATAGACAAATAGGTGCAATGTGGTATAAGATAAGACTGCGGTTGCACAATACCAGTTTAGAAGGGAAATGAGAAAGAGAATTGCCCCCTTGCCACAACACCCAAATGTCTAGATGAATTTCAAAGCCTAAAAGGAAAATTTCCTTAGGCCAGAGGTTAAGTTACAAGCTACACCCTAGAGCCCGACAGCCCTGAGATGACAATTAGTTATGCATGAATGAAACAAGAGATAGAACTTTCTAGCTTGGTGACAGCTGGGTATAGAGGCAATAAGGCTCGGGTTGGTAGCTAAAGATGAGAATCCAATCCTCAAAAAAGCAAGCCAATCAGGGGTCGTTAGCCTTGGCCAATTAATTCCTTAGCTACAGCCAATACTCAGACAGAGAAATAGGGTGAAGTCAAGGCAAATTAGCCGTGGCAAATGATAGGTTAGCTGCAGCAAATGGCAGTATGAAAGGCCTTGTTGGTCATATTCAGGCCAACTTGAGAAATGAACTGATAAAGGGTTAGATGACCCACAGGAAGTAGGAGCCCCTAGTATAAGTAGAGAAAAAAAGTAATGAATAATTACAGAAGGTTAGTAAGAAATCTGTGGGCTTAATAAACAAGACTGAGAAAATAAAAAAATGAGACACAGGGATGATAAGGTTGTTGAGACTTGCCTTTAAGGCGTTGACTCCAACCTAGAGTGCTACCCTGTGAGACCCGGAATGATAGAATATATTGTAGCCTTAAAATAATGTAGGATAAGACTACTAGTAGTAAGGCACAGAGCAAGTGGCCAAGAAAAGTGTACCGCATAAATAACACCCAGAGGTAAGTATGAATAGCCAGCGACAGAGGCTTAGAAGAGAATGAAGATAGTTCAAAAAGTATTAAGTTATCATGAGCCTATGAGTTAATAGGGCGTATAGTAAGCTACAGGTCTGATGAGATAGTTAGCCCAAGCTGAGCATAAGCTAAAGCCTGAAGGAGATGACCAGTAGCATCATTCCTGGTGAGATATATGAATAAAAGGCTCAGTAAAAGTTCTCCCTGGATCAAGAAAGGGAAGATGAGACATCTGGATGTCAGGAAAACCACCCAGTAGTAGTTAGTAAATTCCCCTAGATAGACCCTCCTGAGTCATAAAGTATGGTGACAAGGGAAGCGAGGAAGAATTGAGAAAATAGCCATGGAAGAAATGCCCTCGCTTTAGTAATGACTGAATGAGTAAGCTAAGCCCAGAAAAGTAAATAGATAGGGGTCTGATAGCCAATTAAATGAGCTCCTTAAGATAAGAATAATATAAGATAAATGCACGTAAGTGATTAGAGCACTCAGTAAAGCATAAGTTTTTAGTAAGATAGAATCTAGACATTGAGAATACATTTCTTGGATTGAGTCAATAGAACCCTGAAATCAGTAGTATACCGTGCTCCTAAGGATGAGGTTAAAAGAATTAAATAGAGAGAAAGCCTAGCTTTGATTTGAATGTAGAAATGAGCAAAGACAAATAGCTAGTGCCTTAGTACCCTTCAGAAAGTTTGAGGGAGCTAGAGACTGCCTAAGAAGGTAAGCCTTATGTTATGTAGAGAAAGAGTGTAAACCGAGAGCGCCATGGAATGAAATTCTTGAGATTATATGAAATAAAATTCTTCTTACCAAGGGATGGTCTAACTAAAAGCAAAGTAAGAACATGAGAGAGTATACCCCCTTAATGTTACAAAGAGTGAACAAGTAGAGGAACTCTAGGAAAATGCAGGTGCTCTTGAGCGTAAGGAAACCTAAACTGGCAATAGAAATAGCCAGTAGTAGAACATCCTTTTACCTAAATAAGAGGATAAGAAAAGTAAAAAGAAAAAGAAAGTATGACAGTGTTTAAGCCAAGGACATAGTAGATTGGGAATAAATATGAAGTTAATATGCTTGAGTACTAAAGAAAGCATACTCGTCCTTGGCATAGATGCCCTTCTAGCATTATAGCGCCTGAAGTAAAGCAATACAGAGAATTCTCAGGATGAATAGAGGAAGAATCCTATTTTCCCCGAGCACTCTACGAGAATAGGGTAGATAGAGAAAAGTAAGAGAGGAATACTTTAGATTATTAGGAAACTTGCAATATATATAGGCGATAGTGGCTTTGAGTTCAGTCATGAGGTGCTCGTGTATTAGTGTTTAATGTTATGGTTTACTTACAATAGAGGCTACATGATATTCGGTCTGGCCAACCTAGTAGTAATGTGGCTTAAGTGCATAACAGACGACGACATCGATCACCAAAGTGTCCTGATAATCGAAAGGTATCCCAGTTAAAGAACAAGATGAGTCAAAAAAGAAAGGTAAAGGGATTCAAGTAATGTCATAATAGTAAAGAAAGCATGTAGAAAGGGATCCCTAGTAGAGGATGTTCAGATTCAGTATGCATAGCCTGAGTCCCTTATAGTATGTATAAATGAAATAAATAGGGACCAGTGCATAGCCTCTCTCCTGCCAGAGATGTTAACCACACTTAGTGTGAGATGCCCTAGTGCCAGGGCATTTAAAAGTAGAATGTGGGCATAGTTAGAAACTGTAGGATATGAGAGGAAGGCTAGAGCGAGCATATGTAAAGAAAGTCAATAGAGTAAGAAAAGGAAGCTCAAGCAAAAGGGGCTGAAGTGGGAATCTGAGGATCCTATAAGGAGCGATAAGTGAAAATTTTAAAATGCTCCCTAGTATCAGAATGACGGGATCCTAGAGAATCAGATGACATAGAACCCACTTCACATGGAAAGCATGATACACCTCTGAGTTTAGCCTCAGCTATAATAAGCTATGGTAACCGGACTTAGTAAGCATGTATTTTATTGTTATCTTAGGCTTTGATGTCTCCTAGAGATGGATCGTAGTAGATCCTAGTATAGTACAGTGGGTTGAGTAGACCCTAAAGGGCTCTAAGAGGTCACAATAGACCCAGGGGTCACAGTAGATCCCACAGAGTTATAGAAAGCCTTAGCCATAGCATGATAGTTCTTTAGTGAGATGATGGCCTGAAATAGTTTTTATAAAGCAGTTAATCTCAGAGACCAGTACAGTTTTAGTTAGCTTTTGTCTCAGAGACTAGAGATCTCTTAAGTCTGGTAGACTGTTGCCACAGAAATATGAAGGCTTTACTCAGACAATTAAACCACTGATTAGCTCTCTTTAGAGATGAGCATAGTGTATGGGATGAGGAAAGTAAGAAATTAGCTTTCTAGAGTTAGAGCTAAATGAACCACTACCTAGCAAATAGCAGCCCTAACTGAGGGATAGAGAGATCCCTGCATGCTAGCTTATGTATTTAGAAAGGGGTCAGGTGCGATTTTTATATGATGTAAGTGGTACAGTATATCTCTAATGAGTAAAACTGTGAGAATAGTTAGCATCCCATCAGAGCCTAGTAGTAGTAAGTGGTAGTAGCTCTTCAGTGCTAGTATGAGACACGCATGTTAGGCCTATCAATATTGAAATGAGGGACTACAAAATGCCACTATAAGTGAGCAAAGAAAGTGAGAAAAGGTCCCAACCTACAGATGTAGTAATAAACAGAGAAGCTAGGATCATTAAAAGTAGAAACTCCTCAAAGGAGTTGTAATCCCTGTAAGTACTTGAAATGTGAGGCCTAAGATAGAAAAAGAATGTGAATTGTAATCATGGGATGAGTTAGCAAGAAAGAAACACAGAGATGAACAGTGGACGATACATGTAAATAAGTAAACAGATAGATAGAAACCTTCAATGGCTCTGATGATCAGAAGAGAAGATGAGACTTTATGAAAAGCCATTGAGAGAGAATGCAGGAGACATGATAAGAAATAAGTTACCTCTCAAAATGTGTAAAAGAGTCCACTGAAAGAAACATTAACCTTTACGAACGGGTTAATACTAACCCAGTATGACTAGTAAGCTCTTCTAGGATAGGCCTCCTAAGTCAGAAATTTATTTTCCTTATGAAAAAGAACTAGTTAATACTTTATAGCAATAGAGCCCTTATTAAAAACTAGCAATGAAAAATTCCCTGGCTGAGAGAAAGTTCGAATGAGTGAAATTGCTGAGAAATATGTATAGAGCTAGGAAGAAGCAAAAGAAATGAGTAGTTAGCCAAAAAAGGAAAGAGTAAGAGGAAACCATACCACAAATTTTGAGGACAAAATTTATTTAAGAGTGGAGAAATGTAATATTCAGTTCTCTAAAAACAAGAGAAAACTTGAGAAACGTAACGTATAGTTTCTCTATAAATGAATGAAACTCATCGGATACAAAAGCAAGTCCCCCAAAATGAATTAGTTAAGGTCTCAAAAAATTTGAAAAACATTCTAGACTCCTAAAAATGAGAATCCCAGGTTGAGACGAAAAGAAAAGTGAAGTTAGAATAAAGAAACAATTTCTTACGAAAATCTTACAAAACGTAATGGTATTTTTGTAATTTTGAGCAAATTATGGAATTCACATAGGAGGGCTTTTTAAATGAAATTTTTAAGTTTTCTAGGGTTCTCAGAGGCCCTAAAAACCATGGGAAGCCTCGGGACAGCTGAAACCCCTCCGATGGATATTTTCCAACGTCGGTGTACCTGAACTTTGACGGATTCATTTGGGAAGGTTTTAACTTTGATTTGAGTGATTCCAAAAGCATTTTACTAAATTGAGAATATAAATTTCATAATGGAAAGGATGGTTCTAAAAAAGGGGCTAAAACAAAGTAGAAACAAAAATGCCAAAAATGAAGGGCAAAATAGGAATTTTTGAAAAGTGTTTCTTCCTCCCACCTATATATATGATGCACCCTTCTTCCCCTATCATTTAGCTTGAACAAGTTCTGCCCAAAACCAGAGAAAAACCCTAGGGGATGAGGCGCACAAGAGGAGGAAGAAAAGGAGGAGAAATTCAAGGTAGAAAGGTATGGATTTTCATAGTTTTTCATGCTCTTTCTCTTCCAAGCCTATTCTCCTTCATTCCCCTTTATTTCCTATGATTATAATGTAGTATATGGATCTATTTTAAAGGAGAAATTGATGGGGAAATTCGGATTTAAAGAGAGGAGCTCAAAGAACACAAGATTCAAGTGAGAAAAAGCAAGAAAACAAGGTAATTTCTCTTCCTATGGTTGTCATCTTTGGTACCCTTCTCCTCCATTTCTCCTAACATGAGAAAACCATAGGAGGATTTGATTTTTAGGTAGAACCAAGGGTGAATCTAAGGAAAAAGGGTGTGGAGATTAAGAATATACAAAGGGAATCAACAAAAAACTATTAGATTTCAAGATGGGTTTCAATTACACCTTGTAAAATCTAATTTTGTATGATGATTCCTAAGCCTAAATAAGAATTTAAATGAGCTCCTAAGATCCTTAAGAGGCTCTCCATATGCTTCTTCCCTTAAGAAAATAAAGCAAACTCCAAGGAGCTCCATTTTCTCCACAGCCTCGGCCAAGCAAGGATAGCATAGCTAGGGAGAGTTTTAAATTTTTTTAAACTCATTCTTAAGTTATATATGATGAATGAAAATGAGGGGAGGCCTTAAAAAAAAATTAGAACTCATAGAAAATGAGTTGGTGCTTTAGGTTCCATATTATGACCTAAAGAAGCAACATGTAGTTAGGCTCTTTGTTTTAATTGTGTGATGACTCCAAGAGGCTTAAAAGGAGTCAGAATCATATTTGAAAGGAAAGAATGGAGCCTAGAATTTATTTGAGGGGTGTTACTTCATTAGGTGCATTTATGTACCATAATAGGGTTTATAGAAAACCTAGTGTCTAAGCAAGGTGTGTGACCTTAGAAATTATTTCATGAACCTAATTGGCTTCTATAAATTATGTTTAGGCCATGAGAAATCTTCCCCGCACTTTTGTGGGTGTGTAGCCAAACCAAGGGAAGGAATTTCAAGAGAAAAAGTGTGTAATTGTGTGCAAGGTTGCTCTCTCCACCTTCTCTCATGTATGGATGTATGCTTAGCTTGTCTTAGAATGTGTGTATGTGTATTTTCAGGCTATGAAAAGTATGCTAGCATGATTTTATATTCCATGATTTCGTGATGATATATTATGTTTCATATGATGTTTTGATGTGTACTTGGGTTTGCTTGAGTGTGGTGAGGCTAAGAACCTTTAGCCATGGTGAAGATGAGCCAAGAACCTTTAAGATTGGTTGAGACAAAGCAAAGAGTCTCCCAAAAGCAAAGTGGGCTCCTAAGAGCATGGTTGAATCTAAGAATATATTAAAGAATGGGTGAGGCAAGTCCAATATCCACAAGAAATTAGGTGAGGCCAATCCAATTACTTGGTAAGCCTTTGTATGCTATGTATGACATTTTCAAATGATGAAAATGCTTTTTAAATATTTGCACATGTCAACGTGGCCATACATGCATTTATGAGACTTATTTGCATCCATTATGTATGATTGAATGGGAGATGAGCTATTGGGATTCTTCGAATCTCATTCCCTCCTCTCCAATGATCTGATGTTCTAGGTGGATCAAGTGAACAAGGTAATGGAAGCTAACCACCTTGAAGAAGAGAACTTGACAACCTAATGCAGAGTTTTTGGTTCTTTAAGGTCATATTTGTATCAAAGCATGTAGACCCATGATGTACATGGTCTATGACCTCTTAAACATATGTAATTATGATATTATGCCATGTATGAATGAGTGAATATGTTATGTAACCACTAAAATGTGAATTGAGTATATGATGGCAAATTAGCTCTATGAATGGTTTGATAGAATTATGCACATGTGTGGATGAAATGGCCAAAATGAGATGCATGGAGTTTGGGACCATTTGAGTAGCTTACACAAGTTTTAATCATGCTTTTAGACTTGCCCAAAAGGTGCCAAACCCTAAGGAAAGCTATTTGGTTACTTTGGAACCTCATATGGAACCAACATTGACCATAATGGAATCCTATATCACTTTTTGGCCAAATGAGTTCTTCTTGATCTAAGATTTAGCATGAAATTAGAGCTTGTTGAGGGATTTTTGGGAAGCTAAAGAAAATAATTTTCAGGGGTCTATAGAATATTTGATGAATTTTCAAAGTTGGCAAATTTTCTGATTTTGGTTTGCTGCACTATTCATTTGGTTCGAAAATAAAATCTATCACACAGGGCCTAAATGATGTCCAATTGCCATGAAAGTTTATATAGAGAAACTAGACATTCACAGCTACTTGTGCCAACTAGAAGCACCTCATTTGGAGGTCTAGAGCGGGAGATATGAATTTTAAAAATTCTATCTAGTATCAGGAGCTTCGCCTGACCTTAGTTACTGTTCTTTTGAATTTCAGGGTCTGGATGTGCTTGAGCTAGTCTAGAAATATTTTTCCCCTCTAGCTAACATTCACATATTTCTAGAATGGTATCATTTGCATGGATTGGATTGTTGTGAAATTAATTGGACATTTTTGAATTTTGCTGCAGAAATCTATGACAGCACCAGTTAGTAGTTGACCTCTTGACCTTTTTGGATGTCAAACATCCTTTGTGGGGGATGTTATGGTGTGAACATATTTTTAGTGTGAAGTAGATATCCGGGGCTTTCCATAATGACCAAGAATGTATGACTTCAATTTTTCTAGAATTAATTATGATTTTTCAAATTTTGGTTAGAAAAGAGCCAGATCTGGCCAAAAATGGATATGAATATTTCATGCTTCCCTTCGTGATTCATGAGGTGTAGGCCACTTTTAATGATGCAAATGAGTTGTATTCATGTAATTAAATATAGGGATGTGATGTTTGAGCCTATATGATTCATGTGACACTAAATGGAATTTTTATACGTGATGTAACACTAAGAAATGCATTAAAACAATGCCATTTTCTTGGCTCTTATATGAATTACTTAATGTGAGGCATAGATATAGTATGAAATGAGCTAGAAATATATGGTGTTACACAACAAGATAGAGAAATGGCTTGTTTAATTGTATTTTGATGTCAAACTATGTAACTATGAGATGTATACATGAATTAAACCCTTGAGCATATTCTAATGTATGTATAAATAGTGTGTGTATCAATATGGAAGTTAGATGAATGAGAATGTGAGATTTTGCCACTCCTTTGCCATTATGTGATATGATGTTTTTGTGTATATCTGCAAGTGGCAAGGTGAGATTAAGCTCTATGAGGACATGGATTAGTTGGCTTGCTTTTATATAAGGTATTTATGCTTTTAAACTTGCCTAACTGGTTGTGGAAATTCAAGAAGAGCTTTTGGTGTCTTAAAGCCCCATTTTTTGCTTCAATTTTAACCATTTGGTGAGTTGCATTAAAGTATGACCAAATGAATGATTTTTTCCATGACATTTGGCCAACAAGTAGGTATCATCTAGAGCTTTTCACAAAACTAAAGAGCACTTAATTTGGAGCTCTAGAGAATTTATTATGATTTTTTAAAGTTGGCCAAATTATACAGAAATGATATGGCTACTGTTCATTTGGCTAATTTGCTTCTCTGTATCACATGTAGGCCAAATGAAGCCCAATGATCATGAAATTTAATAGACATAAACTAGACACCATAATATTTCCATAGCCACCAAGATCACCTCATTTGGAATCTATAGAGGGAGATATGAATTTTTGAAGTTGCATGATAGTACCAGTAATGTAACCTGACTTGTGTTATTCTTCCATCAATTTCTGGTAGCTTAAGGCTACTTCATTGGTCTAATATTATTTTTAGTCAAAATTAGACATCAATAGCTTTCCAGAATGGCATGGTTTGCATGATTTTGATGTTTTTAGAAATAGTTATGAGTTTCCAAAGTTTGTATCAGAAAACTAAAATTGGAACCCAAGAGCAAACCATGAACTTTGTGTGATGTAGCTTCAAACCTGAAATCAATGAGGTCAATTATGATGTGTATGACTTGTATGGATGTGTTATGACTAGAAAATGATGTTGATAAGTTTGCATGGTCCATGGAGCATAAAATGAGGAAATGTGACCTTAAGTAATGCAAATAATCTCATTAAAATAATGCATTTTTCATGAGAAATGCTTGCTTCTTTATATGATTATGCTCCAATCCATATGGAATGCATTGGGATGGATAATGAGACCACGGTAAAATAGCTAAGAGGTTAAGGTGTTACAATTTTCCTTATGAATGAACTTAAAATTTGTGAATGATTTTGATATGGAAAGTGCAAAAAATTTTGCTAAAAGTTACTACTAAAGCTTTCCTTTGTTACAACCTATGCTTCCAATTGTTACAACTCTAAAACCTGATTTTTGACCACATGAAATGCCCTTTTCTAACAAGGTGTGGCATATTTCTAGATGAATAAAACCATTCCAAAATGTACCATAACCATACTAACAAGTCGTAAATGATATAATGCACTATCCCAAGTCATTGGAACCTTATAAAAACATATATTTCCAAAAATAACTACACCAGACCTCCTATACAATGCAAGAATAATAACATGAAAAAGAAAAAGGCATCATTAATCCATAAATGGCATTACCCAATATTGGCCCTACTCAACCATTTTCTCCCAAACCACTTCCAAGAAATTTTAACCACCTAACTACATAGTTCAAAGCCAAAAGGACCCAACTAATTTAAGGATTCCAAAACGTGACTATATTACACTTTTTAGCACTTATTATAGTAAAAACATTGCACATAATATAAGTCCCACATACCAAAATTAGCCAAATGAAATCTAAAGGGCTCTAATCTTGTGTTGGGAACCTTTAAGTAGCATAGTACATTTGTCTAATGCATCAAATCCTAGAAAGTACTTAAAATGGTCAAAAAGGCCATACCAAATGCTATATCAAGCTTAAGCCTACTTTAATAACTTCCAATTAACTAAAATTCTCTAATTTTAATAAAATCAAGAATTAAATCCTCTTAGATCAAAATTTGGCCTAGTGACTTCTTAATCATCTAGTCTAACTTAAAAGCTACAATTTCTATCTTTTCTTAATTCACACTTAATCTTCAACATAATAGGAGTATTCCTACACAATCACAAGCTATGCTAACCATGTCCAAAAGGAAAGGATGCATAAGATTACACTGTAAAAAGATCAATACATTTTATCCCATAAATGAGCCAAATTATATCTAAGCTATATGACAATTTCACTTGTACCAAACACAAGAATTTCTCTCTTGGTAGAGCATGATGCATCATGGTAAACTATATAGAAGTAACCAAATATATAGTTCCATAAGCTATATCAACCCATGTACAAAAGGCAAGATACCTTAAAGTCTACGCAAAGCTAAGGCATCACTATCCATACTTTGATTATTTCCCCTTATCACTAAAAAGATCTTTCACTTGAAAAGTTAACCCATAACAGGGGTGAGATATGAAATCTTAGTAATGAGCATGAAATTCAATTTAGATGAATAAAGCAATCAATTACAATACGTTACATCTAAGAATTGTAAAATGCATGATGCAAGCATAAGTTATAATAAGTAAGTTTGATTCAAATCTCAAATTCTTTACCATACCAATTTTTGGGTATTGGCCAATAACTTGGCAAGAGCATGAGCACAGCCACTACTCCCACAATTGAGCATGATCATTGCTTGTTGCATGATCATGGCAACACACACACACCCATGACCATGACCATAACTATTCTTATAATTATGGCAACATATGCATCTCAATAAGCACAATCATGGCCCTTTACATAATCACAACAACCATAACATAACATAAGCATGATCATAGCTCAGTTTGCCAAGACATGATCATGGTCCATAATCATTAACATATATATGGTTAAACTAATTTATAACATCAATTAAGCCTAGATGCAAGTCATTATCATGATTCCAATACAAATATGAATAGAATTAGATACTGATTACCTCTTGAAGACTCGCTCTCTACATCACACACTCCAAGAGGATAACCCAAGTTTAGAGCATCCACATACAACAAATAATATTTGATTAATAAAAGTTAGACCTCTTTGAACAAAGGTTACAGCCTACTAAGTTAATATTTACCTTACTAGACTTCCTAGTTCCTAAATCATTGATCTTTAACCAACACCAAGTTTTGCAAGTGGGTCTTTTTATTCTAGCACATAAACAAAGTCCAAACACAAACATCAACTTAGATAAGGGATTTGGGTAAAAAAAAAAAAATCTATGAATAGAAGGAAAATTCATACCCATATCTTAGTTTCACTTCTTCTTCAACTTCTTGCTCAAGAACACCTCAAAATCTCTTATTCTCAAACCCTATGGTTCCTTAAACAATAACCAAATCACAAACCATTCAAATCAAAATGAAGAGGAAGAAAAGTAGAAGAAATTTCTCTAAAGTTACTTAGTCCGAATCTTCTTCCTTCCTCCTTTAACAAGACTTAAACACCACAGGAGCTCATATCTTTCTCTCTCTCATGTGCTAGTTGTGTGTGAAGTCTAGGATGAGAAAAGTGATAAGGCTAAGAAAGGCTTAAAGCTAAAATGGTTCACATTTTAGGCCAGGGAAAATGTCGGCTTCAGTATTTTTATCAATCTTGGGCCATAGGTGTTGGGTTTTAGTTCTATAAATAAAGAACAAGTGATTGCTGAGATTCACGCGGGAACATACACTTTGAATTTTAAAGAGAGGGTTTGAAAACATATTGATGCATTGGAGTACCAATGTGTACCATGCACCCGAATTTACATATAGTAATGTCCATATCTTTGGGTAATTGCTCTCTAATTAATTATTTCTAACTTAATTTTAAATTAATTAAAGAAATATAAAAATTGAGTACTTTATTTCTAACTTAATTTAATTCCATTTCTTGGGGTAATTGGTCTCTAATTAATTTTCTTAAGGCAATTTATTAAATTTCCCAAATTATTTAATTAAGCCCCTAATTTAATTTATTTTCTTTATAGTTTCCTACAAATTCTCATTTTCTTTATAATCTCCATTAATTAATTATGAAATGTTACAAAACTACCATAACAATTTCAAATTACAATTATTTTATTATAAATATTGTATTTTAATAAAATTCACTACCAAGAAAAAGTCTTTTGGCCGTGGTTTTTTTTGGGCATTTTACAGTGATTTCAACCATCACTAAATGAATCTATTAGCTATTGCTTAATGATAAGCATAATTTTTATATATTTTATTCTCCTTAGCTTAAGCTTTTTAATGGTTAAATAAGGCTTAATGGATTTATTTAGGTGGATAATTGATTTTTGTAGTCATTTTTTTCACTTTAGCAATTTAATTGCAAAATAAGTTATTTTAAATGCATAAATCATCTTAAATGAATTTTGTGAATTTTTCTCCTTTGTTTTTATGTAGATTTTGGGCAATGGAATTTAAAGGAGGAAATTTATTTGGAGAAGGAATGGAGTTGAAGTGGACATGCATGGATCTTTGGGATGAATATATTAGGAAGGACCAGGACACACACTCTTTCAAGTAGCAAGATGGAAGACACACATGGCTTTGTGAGGAATTCACACAATGCCACGAGTCTAACCTTCTTACACCAACACTCGATTACAAACGTAGCAGTCATATCAACTCACATGGCAAAAAATGCTCTTACACTTTCACTTATTAATCATTCGTATTCCCACTTTCATCTAGACATAACACTAAAACAAAAGCATGCATGGGCTCACATAATCTGCACACACATATCACACTTTAATCTCCACGTAACACTCAAGTAAGGGGTAGCTCAAGTAAACCACATGTACATACTGACACGAGCTCATTCACCTACATAGAAGGCTGACGTGTTTGCTACAGGCTTAATGAAGCATGAAGATAGAATGAATGAAGAAGAAAAGGGCATTGGAATGAAGGAAGAAGCTCACACGTAAACATGGGTTCTGGTGGTAAGTGGTAGATGGCTTAGTTTTAGAGTGGAAGAGACGTGAAAAGGAGTTAGGCGTTGAACACAAGCTAAATGATGAAACTATAGCTGAGAATGAAGAAAAGCATGAAAAGGCACGTGTGTGTGAGGAAGAAGCTAGGTTTCATCCAGAAGCTCATGTAATAACACACAAGTCACCTACTCATATAGTAGCAAACTCGAGCTTGTGTGGAAAGAAAAGAGGAAGAGCAACACGAGCTGCTTATGGGAAGAAAAAAACTACATGATGAACTACGGGTTGGTGAAGGAAAATGAGAAACGTAAAGAGAAGCTACATATACAGAAACAAAGAACTAGCCATGGCCAACACACACTCAAGCAAATAAATGAAGAAGGAACATGAACATATGAGAAAAGAAGAGCAAGGAGCTGAGAAGAGACACACAACATGATTTTAGAGGCCCGAATGCTAAAGCAAAAGGAACTAACCTATACAGAACACTTTTGTATGAAAATTACGTGGAAATTACATAAGGAGCATTTACATGAGGAAGAAGCAGTACAAGGCTCGAGTTTTATATGGAATGAGAGGAAGAGTGTAATGTCCAATTTTCGTTAAACGACGGAAACGGGCACGTTTTCAAAGAAAGTCCCCTTGAATGAATTAGTTAAGGTTCTGAAAAATTTGAGAAATATTTTAGACTCCTAAAAATGAGAATTCTAGCCTCAGATGGAAGGAAAAACGGAGCTAGAATAAAGAAACAAATTTTGACAGAAAACTTACGAAACGTAATGGCATTTTTGTAATTTTGAGCAATTTTTGGAATTCACACAAGAGGGCTTTTTAAATGAAAATTTTGAGTTCTTCAGGATTCTCAAAGGCCCTAAAAACCATGGGAAGCCTCGGGATAGTTAAATCCCCTCCGGTGGATGTTTTCCAATATCAGTGTGCCCAAACTTTAATGGATCCGTTCGAGAAGGTTTTAGCTCCGATTTGAGTGATTCTGAAGGAATTTTTCTTAATTGGGAACCTAAATTTTATAACGGAAAAGATGGTTCTAAAAAAAGAGCTAAAACAAAGGAGAAATGAAAATGCAAAGTATGAAGGGTAAAATTGGAATTTTTGAAAAAGTCACTTTTCCCTACCTATATATAGGTGGCGCCTCACACTTGCCCTCATTTCACTTCAGATTTTCCAGCCCCAAATTAGAAGAAAAACCCTAAGGGAGAGGTGCCCAAGAGAGGAAGAAGGAGGAGGAAGAAATCCAAGCTTAAGGTATGTTTTCATTGTGGTTTTCCTTGCTTTTCTTCATCCACACCTATTCTCCTCCCTTCTCCTTTGTTTCCTTGGATTAAAATGAAGTTTATAAATCTGATTCAAGGGAGAAATTCAAGGGAAATTTCGGATTTGAAGAGAAGAGCTTGGAGAAAGCAAGATTCAAGCCAAACTAAGTAAGGAAACAAGGTAAAAATGCATCCTATGGTAGCTATATTAATCTCCCTTTCTTCTCCACTTCAACACACACCAAGAACCCTAGGAGGATCTGATTTTCAAGCCTAACCAAGCATGAATCTTAGGCATTTGATGGAGAGGAATAAGAATATGCAAAGAAAACCATGAAATAGTCATTAGAATTCAAGATGCAAAACTTAAGGTTTTATTTGCACCTTCCAAATTTTGAACTTATGTGATGATTCCTAGGTTTAATTAAGAGTTTATATGAGTTCTTGAGACACCTAAGATGCTCCCCACAAGCTTCTTCCTTCAAGAAAATAAAGAAATCTCCAAGAAGCCCTAAACCATGCTATGTTTCGGCCAAACGATGTTCATGGTGCTAGGGAGAGTTTTAAATTTTTTTAAGGCCATTATTGGGTCATATTTGATGAATGAAAATGAAGGCAGGCCTTGGAAAAAATTTAGAACTCATAGAAATTGATTTGGTGCCTTAGGTTCAATATTATGACTTAAAGAAGCAACATGATGTTAGGCCCTTTGCTTTAATGGTGTGATGACTCTAAGAGGCTTAAAAAGAGTCAAGAATCATATTTGAAAGGAAAGAATGAGCCTTAGAAATTATTTGAGGGGTGTTGCTTCATTAGGTGCATTTATGGACCATAATGGGGGTTATAGAGCAATCTAGAGTTTAAGCAAATTGTGTAGCCTTAGAATATGTTTCATGAATCTAATTGGCACCTATAAATTGTATCTAGGCTAAGAGAAACCATCTCCACCAATTTGTAGGTGTGTGGCCGAAAGAGGAGGCTTGAAATCCAAGAAAAAAGTGTGTGATTGTACATAAGGTAGCTCTCTCTACCTTCTCTCATGTATGGATGTGTGTTTTGCTTGTCTTAGAATGTATGTATGAGTATTTTCAAGCTATGAAAAGTATGCTAGCATGCCTTTATATGCCATGATTCTTGATGCCATGTTATGCTTCCAAATGAATACATAATGTTTATTTAAGTTTGCTTGAGTGTGGAGAGGCCAAGAACTCTTCACCATGGTGAGAATGAGCCAAGAACCCTTAAGATTGGTTGAGACAAAGCAAAGAGTCTCCCAAAAGTAAAGTGGGCTCCCAAGAGTATGGTTGAGTCCAAAGCTCTTAAAGAATAGGTGAGGCAAGTCCAAAATCCATGAGGAGAAGTGTGAGGCCAATCCAAACAGTTGGTGAGCTCTTGAATATCTTGTATAACTTGTTTACATGCTAAGCTTGCTTCTTGAATGCTTATGATTTGTATTATGTCCATGCATGCATTTTTAAGGCTTGCTTTACATATATTATGTATGGTTGAAAGGGAGATAAGCTATTGGGATTCTTTGAATCTCATCCCCACCTCTCCAATGCTCTAACATGTTAGGTGGACTAAGTAGCTATGGCAATGGGAGCTAACAACAATGAAGAAAGAAGATTGACAACCATATGCCTAGTTTTATTCTTTTTGGAACCATAATGTTGCTTTATGATGTATATGATATTGTAAATGATCTATAACCCTTGAGACATATGTAAATATGATATTATGTGATGTTAAAATGTATGAATATGATGTATGACCTTTAGCATATATTTTGAGTATGCAATGCCAAAGTATGCAACTTGGGAGTTTAATGGAAATATGCATAAGTATGGGTTGAATGGCCAAAATGAGATGCATGAGATTTAGGATCATTTGGGCAGCTCATACAAGTCTTAAATGTGCTTTTAGACTTTCCCAAAAGATGTCAACACCAAGGGAAAGTCATTTAGCAAGTTTGGTATCTCATATGGAGCCAAAATTGACTATAATGGAACCCTATATCACTTTTTAGCCAAATGAGTTAGTCTTGATATGATATTTGGCATGCAATTAGGTCTCATTGAGAGATTTTTGGGAACCTAAAGATCATAATTTTTCGAGGTCTACAAAATATTTGATGATTTTTCAAATTTGGCAATTTTTATGGTTTTGGTCTGCTGCACTATTCATTGGGTCCAAAATTTCATTTTGTCACACGAGGCCTAAATGATGTCCAATTGTGATAAAATTTTATACAAAGAAACTAGATAATTATAGTGACTTGTGACAACTAGAAGCACCTCATTTGGAGGTCTAGAGAGGGAGATATGAATTTTTGAACATTCTATCTAGTATCAGGAATTTTACCTGACCAGAGGTACTATTCCATTGAATTTCGAGGGCTGGGCTTAATGAACTAATCTAAAGATATTTTTCCCCTCTATTTAACATTCATAGATTTCTAGATTAGTATCATTTGTATGGATTGGATTTTTTTGGAATTAATTGGACATTTTCAAAGTTTTCTGCAGAATTCTATATCAGTTCTAGGATGCAGTCAGACCTTTGGACCAATTTGAATGTCAAACATCTTATGTGATGAAGTTTATGATGAGGAAGCATTTTTAGTGTGAAGTATACATCCAAATCTTTCTAGAAGAATGACCAAGATTGCATGATTTCAATTTTTCTAGATTTAGTTATTATTTTCCAAATTTTGGTCAAAAAATGGAGCAAATCTGGCCGAGAATGAACCTCCATATTCCATGCTCCATTTCAGTTTCCATGAGTTATGGACATGATTTTATGATGAAAATGAGTTGTATTGATGTAAATAAATATGAGAATGTATAATATGAGCTCACATGGTCCACATGACACCGATTGCAATTTTTAAGTACAACGCAATGTAAAGAAATTTATTATTTTTCCCCTTTTTCCTTATACTTTCATGAACATAATGATGTGAAGCATGTGGATCTATGATAAGATGAGCTAGAAGTTATAGTGTTGCAAAGAGGATGACAGCAAACATGGCAAGAATAGGAGATGTTTAGAACGAGAGTTTGGCTCGGGTTGGAAGGTCCAGAACGTGAAACAGAGCACATTTTTTTGAGGGGAGCTAACGTGAGAAAAATGCATGGAGAGTCTTGGGAGCTGAAGCAGAACATGGAATTTAAATAAAGCTCACATGGGATGCACGTTGGGGCCCACACTCATATAAGCAAAAGAAGATATTGACATGGATTGCTATGAGTAAGTGGAATGAAAGAAGAAGAATGTGAAAGTGAGCATGAGAGGGGCACATGACCTATTAAAAATACACTGGAGGATCATTGAATAAAAGATACACATTTTCATTCACAATTGAACGTCATTCATTTGACATTATGTATCCATTCATTGTCACTCATTCACTTCATCCAGCAGCCATCCACCACGCCATTGCATTCATTTCATCCTCCATTCTTCCACCCAATGAAGTTTTAATTCTCCTTGTGGCTAGCTAAGAGGAGGACCCTTGGTGCAAGCTTGAATCCATGGAGAAGAATGCAGAATTTTGGCTAAGACTCTCTTAATTTCCTACACTTTTTCTCTTTCATATATTATCTTAGTTAAGTTGTATTTGATAGGAAATTTGTGTGATTGTAATTAGCGGCTAGTTAGACACTAATTAGAAAACCTTTTTGTTGGTTAATTGATTAGATTAAACACTGAATTTTTCAATATTCTCTAATTTTCCATGTATGCCATGAAGGTGTTCAATGAAATGCATGAGTGAAATTATGTGCTTGATTGTTTGATTTGAGGATTCCTTGGTGTTTAGTTAGTTAATTAAACATCTTTGAATGATGATTCAGAGGCTAATTAGGTTAATCAATTAAATTCAGTGTTCATTGATCTTAAAGACAAGAATTGATGATTTAATAAGGGATTGAGGTTTCAATGCAACATTATTTTGTTAACCTCTTGATTCTTGAGTGGTAACCCAAGATAACTTGTTATGAACACAATTAGGGGGTCTTAGGCCAGAATTAATCACAATTGGTTTAGGATAAGGATAGTGGAAAACAAAGGACAAATCCAAAGCTAGTTACAAGTCTATCATTCAACCTTAATTTATGCAATTAGGAATTTTAATTCAATTTCATTTTACTTAGTTTAATTCAACCAAAAACCCCCCCTTAAATTAGGTAATTCTAGGATCTTCATACACTTAGAAACTCAGTTAAGCATTGAACTCCAATTCCAAGGAAGATGACCTAGGTTATGCCACTAACTATAGAATTTAATCTAACCTAGTTTTATTTTGAGAGTTGCGTGATAGACTTGTCACTTAACTACCACTATTGCACCTATTGAGAGACTTTTTGTTGCAATTTTTTCCAACTATTAGAACAACCACTAACTATTTAGGCAACAGTTATGGTTGTTAGAATTGTAATAAAAAAATAGTTATTTTGAATATTTTTTGATAATTTGATGTGAATTTACAGATGGCTTTTCACCAACTAAAAAGGAAACACAAAAAAATTAGTTCTTTTGCATATTTTGTTGTGGTTAGTTTGAATTATCAGTGGCTATTGACCATTAGAAATAAAACAAATGTAGTTATGATGAATAATTACTGGTAGTTGAAAACGGTTAGCTTTTTATTCAATTAGCAACGATTAGAACAATTGCCACTAATTACAATGTATTTATTTGTTTATTTTTACATTATATATATACAACACACCCCCTTATTATACTATATATTGTGTTATATATTCAATGTTGGAATCATGCTTAATGTTATCAACTTTGCTAGATCATCAAATATGTTTAAAATAATTATCAAATAAATATATACAATTAATATATTAGTTGGAAAAAAATTTGTCAATACTATAAAATGATCAACTATTGTACATAATGTTCAACTAAACATCCCAAAATAGAAAATACTACAACTATAAAATCATTCCCTAACTATCCAATGCATGACTAGAAAAAGAGGAAGGATGTGGGACATGTACATTTCCTTGAGAAGAAAAGAAAAACATCAAATATCTAAACAAATCTAGTAATAGAAATTTGCCAATCATAAACAACTAAGAACATTATAGCTCAAGATTGATTATGGAGGCAATCTCCAATGGCCGTGATGCATCTTTGAAAACACTCTTAAAGATATAATGTACATAAGTCTTCAATGCCTTTATTTCCTCAATTTTAGATTGCAGCTTTGACTTTAATTTTGCCAGTTCATTACCTAAAGCATGACCACCAACATCAGGCATTAATTGCATCCTGCTAAAATCATGAGTGTTTGATCTAAAGACTTGGGCCAAAACCTAGGCTTCGAACCTTGCTTGGATGTTCTATGTAATATTCAGTTATCTAAAAATCAGAGAAAATGAGAGAAACGTAACGTACAGTTTCTCCGTAAACAAATGAAATTTATCAGATACAAAAGGAAGTCCCCCGAAATGAGATAGTTAAGGTCATAAAAAACTTGGGAAGCATTCTAGACTCCTAAAAATGAGAATCCCAGGCTCAAACGAAAAGAAAAATAGAGCTAGAATGAAGAAACAATTTCTTACGAAAAGCCTACGAAACGTAATGGCATTTTCGTAATTTTGAGTAAATTTTGGAATTCACATAGGAGGGCTTTTTAAATGAAAGTTTTGAGTTCTTCAGGATTCTCAGAGGCCCTAAAAACCATGGAAACCCCCGGGACAGTTAAAACCCCTCCAGTGGACGTTTTCTAACATTAGTTGACACGAACTTTGACTGATTCATTCGGGAAGGTTTTAGCTTCAATTTGAGTGATTCCAAAGGCATTTTACTAAATTGGGAACCTAAATTTCATAATGGAAAAGATGGTTCTCAAAAAGGAGCTAAAATAAAGGAGAAACGAAAATGTCAAGAATGAAGGGCAAAATTAGAATTTTTGAGTGTAACTTCCTCCCACCTATATATATGATGCACCCTTCTTCTCCCTTCATGTTGTATGACCAAGTTCTACCCAAAACCAGAGGAAAACCCTAGGGAGAGTGGCACACAAGAGGAACATAAAGAGGAGGAGAAATCAAAGGCTTAATGTATGGAAATTAGTAGTTTTTCATGCTCTTTCTCTTCCACACCTCTTCTCCTCCATTCTCCTTTCTTTCCTATGGTTATAATGAAGTTTATAAATCTGTTTTAAGGGAGATATTAAGAGGAAAATTCGGATTTGAAGAGAGGAGCTCAAAGAACACAAGATTAAAGTGAGAAAAAGCAAGAAAATAAGGTAATTTCTCTTCCTATGGTTGTCATCTTTGGTTCCCTCCTCCACCATTTCGCCCCACTTGAGAAACCCTAGGAGGAGATGATTTTCAGGTAGAACCAAGCATGAATCTAAGGAAAAAGGGTGTGGAGATTAAGAATATGCAAAGGGAATTAACAAAAAACCATTAGATTTCAAGATGCAAAATCTAGGGTTTCAATTGCACCTTATAAAATCTAATTTTGTATGATGATTCCTAGGCCTAATTAAGAGTTTAAATGAGCTCCCAAGATCCCTAAGAGGCTCCCCATATGCTTCTTCCCTTGAGAAAACAAAGAAAGCTCCATGGAACCTAATATGCTTCATAGCCTCGGCCTAGATGGGTTCTCCTAGCTAGGGAGAGTTTTAAATTTTTCTAAGGCCATTCTTGAGTATATTTGATGAATGAAAATGAGGGGAGGCCTTGGAAAAAATTTAGAACTCATAGAAAGTGATTTTGTGCCTTAGGTTCCATATTATGACCTAAAGAAACAACATGATGTTAGGCTCTTTATTTTAATTGTGTGATGACTCCAAGAGGCTTAAAAGGAGTCAAGAATCATATTTGAAATGAAAGAATGGAGCCTAGAAATTATTTGAGGGATGTTGCTTCATTAAGTACATTTATGGATCATAATGGAGCCTATAAAGCAATCTAGTATCTAAGTAAGTTGTATGGCCTTAGAGTTTGTTTCATAAACCTAATTGGCTCCCATAAATTGTATCTAGGCCAAGAGAACCATTTCCACAACCTTGTGGGTGTGTGACCGAAAGAGGAGACTTGAAATCCAAGGAAAAAGTGTGTGATTGTGTGCAAGGTAGCTCTCTCCACCTTCTCTCATGCATGGATGTGTGTTTAGCTTGTTTTAGAATGTATGTATATGCATTTTCAAGCTATGAAAAGTATGCTAGCATGCCTTTATATGCCATGATCCTTGATGCCATGTTATGTTCTTAAATGATTTCATGATGGTTGTATGAGTTTGCTTGAGTACAGAGAGGCCAAGAACTCTTCCCTTTGGTGAGGATAAGCCAAGAACCCTTGAGCTTAGTTGAGACAAAGTAAAGAGTCTCCCAAAAGCAAAGTGGGCTTCCAAGAGTATAGTTGAGTCTAAAGCTCTTAAAGAACGGGTGAGGCAAGTCCAAAATCTATGAGAAGAAGTGTGAGGCCAATCCAAACACTTGGTAAACTCTTGAATGTCTTGTATGATTGATTCATATGCCAAGGTTGCTTTTAAATTGTCCATGACTTCTAATTTCTCCATGCATGCATTTGAAAAGCTTGCTTTGCACATATTATATATGATTGAATGGGAGATAAGCTATTGGGATTCTTTAAATCTCATCTCCTCCTCTCCAATGATCTAACATGCTAGGTGGACCAAGTAATTATGGTGAAGGGAGCCAACAACCATGAAGAGGAAAGATTGACAAGCTTATGCATTGTTTTATCGATTTTGGAACCATAATGATAATTCATAATGTATATGATGTTGTATATGTACTATGAACCTTGAGACATGTATAAATATGCTATTATGTGATGTTTATATTTATGGATATGATATATGAGCTTTAGCATATATTTTGAATATGAGATGCCAAATTATGCAATGTGAAAGCATGATGGAAATATGCATAAGTGTGGGTTGAATGGCCAAAATGAGATGCATGAGGTTTGGGACCATTTGGGCAGCTCACACAAGTCTTAAACATGCTTTTAGACTTGACCAAAAGGTGCCAACACCAAGGAAAATCCATTTGGCAATTTTGGTACCTTTTATGGAGCCAAAATTGACCATAATAAAACCCTATGTCACTTTTTAGCCAAATGAGTTATTCTTAGTCTAAAATTTGGCATGAAATTAGGTCTCATTGAGAGCTTTTTGAGAAGATTAAGATCATAATTTTTGGAGGTCTACAGAATATTTGATGATTTTTCAAATTTGGCAATTTTCATGATTTTTGGTTTGCTGCACTATTCATTTGGTCCGAATTTGCACTCTGTCACACGAGGACCAAACGATGTCCAATTGCCATGAAATTTTATACCGAGAAGCTAGACAATCACAGTGACTCATGACAACTAGAAGCATCCTATTTAGAGGTCTAGAGAGGGAGATATGAATTTTGAAAGTTTCTATCCAATATCAATAAATTTACTCGACCACAAGTACTATTCCATTGAATTCCGGAGTCTGAGCTTGATGAACTGATTTGGAGATATTTTTCTTCTCTAGTCAACATCCACAGATTTCTAGATTGGTATCATTTGTATAGATTGGATTTTTTTAGAATGAATTAGATATTTTCAAATTTTTCTGCAGAATTCTATGACAACTCTAGAATTCAGTTGGACCTTTGGACCATTTTGGATGTCAAACATCCTCTGTGATGAATTTTATGGTCTAAGTATATTTTTAGTGTGAATTAGACATCCAATTATTTCCAGAATAACTAAGATTGCATGATTTCAAATTTTCTAGATTTAGTTATGATTTTCCAAAGTTTGCCCAGAAAAGAGGCCAATTCTGGCCGAGAATGAGTCTTCATTTTCTATGCCCCATTTCAGTTTTCATGAGTTGTAGGCATGATTTTGGGATGTAAATAAATTGTAATGATGTATTTAAATATGAGAATGCATAGCATGAGCTCACATGGTCCATGTGACACTGATTGCAATTTTTAGATGTGACGCATCGCGAATAAAAGTCCATTTTCCTTTCTTTTTCTATGAAAAATCTATATGATTTATGATATTATGCCATATATATGTGCCTCACTACTAGTAATCTTATCTTACATTATTTCAAGGCTACATTAATATTTTATCATTCAGTGTCTCACTGGGTAGCACTCTAAGTTGGAGTCAATGCCTTAAAGGCGAGACTCAACAACCTTATTATCCCTGTGTCTAACTTTTCTATGTTGAGCTCTTTTTCAGTCTCAACTACTAGGCCCATGGACTTCTTACTAACCTTTCATGACTATTCACTATTCTTTTCTTTATTTATACTAAGGGTTCCCATTCTTTATGGGTTGTTTGACCCCTTATCAACTTCTTTCTTAAGTTGGCCTGAATATGACCAACAAGGCAATAATGGTGCCCTTCACCGCAGCTAACACATCCTTCACCGTGGCTAATTAGCCTCACTGTTTCTATGGAATAATTGGCCGTGCCTAAGCAACTAATTGGTCATGGCTAACGGCCTTTGATTGGCTTATTTTTCCAAGGATTGGATTTTCATCTTTAGCTACCAACCCGAGCTTCACTACCTCTATAATTGGCCTATCATCAAGGTAGAGGGTTCTACCTCTTGCCTCATTCATACATAACTAGTTGTTACCTTTAGGCTATCAGGGCTCTAGGGTGTAGCTTGTAACTTGACCTTTGGCTTGAGGGAATTAGCCTTTTGGGCTCTAAAATTTATCTAAACATTTGGGTGTTATGGCTAGGGGATAACTCTCTTCTGCATTCCCCTCTGAACTAGTCTTGTGCAGCCGCAGTCTCATCTCACATCGCGCTGCATCATTACTTATCTCTGCATTAAATAGGACATCTCAGAATGGCCTGAGTATGACTACCAGGGACTACCAGGGAGAATTAGGCCTCAAGTACTTTCTCTAGCAAGCCTCTTCCTATCAACGAAATCATTTCTCATTGTTCATATCTAAGGATTGCCACTGATCCTGGCAAGTTATCATATTACATAGAGCTCCAGCCGTCAGATCCCTTAGCTCCGCTCAAGCTTAGATTTGCTTAATCTACTCTAGAGGCCACTCGTTCTCGGTGTTCACTAACTACTCTAAGACCATTCTATCACTTACTCATTATGAATAAAGCCACAAACTACTTTCCTACACCCAATATATCTCATATAAGACTTTATCTATTCATTCGAGCCTTTACATAGCCCTAATGCTACTTCCTCAAGCCAAATCCAATCCAAAAACGCCTGGAACTTTGCTCTAATACCAATAAATGTAACACCATAAATTCTACCTCATCTCAAGCTTATAAATGGCATAATATCATGAATCATATAGATTTTCCATAGAAAAAGCAAGGAAAATAGATTTTTATTCGCGTTGCGTCACATCTAAAAATGGCAATCGATGTCACATGGACATGTGAGCTCATGCTATGCATCCTCATATTTAAATACATCATTACAACTCATTTACATCCTAAAATCATGCCTACAACTCATGAAAACTGAAATGGGGCATAGAACATGAAGACTCATTCTCGACCAGAATTGGCCTCTTTTCTAAGCAAACTTTGGAAAATCATAACTAAATCTAAAAAATTTGAAATCATGAAATCTTAGTCATTCTGAAAATATTTGGATGTCTAATTCAAATAAAAATATACTTAGACTATAAAATTCATCACAGAGGATGTTTGACATCTAAAATGGTCCAGAGTTTATGGTGTTACATTCTGTAATGTCCGATCTTCTTGAAAACATTAGAAATGGACTTGTTGTAAGAGGAAGTCCCTTAAATATGAAGATATAAGGCCAACTAAAATTAGGATAAAATTTTAAATAATGAAAAATGAGGATCCAAGGCTTAAGATGTCCAAAAACTAGAGCCAGAATAGCTAAATAAAATTAGATGAAAGGTAATGACATTTTCATAATTTTGGGCACTTTTTAGAAAACTCAAATGAGGGATCTTTAAATAGAAAAATTAAGTTTCTTAGGATTCACAGAGGCCTTAAAAATCATAGGAATCCCTAGAATGGTTCAAACTCCTCTGGTTTACGTTTTGAAGCTTCAGTTAACCTGAACTTTGACTGATTCATTCAGAAAGGTTTTTAATCCAATTTTAGTGAAACCAAAGGCATTTTATAAGTTAGAAGACCTAAATAAGATAGTTCTTAAAAAGGAGTTAAAATGAGCCTAAATGAAAGAAACCAAGAAAGAGGACAAAATTGAAATTTTGAAAAAGCTTTGAATGAGCCCCTTTGCTATATATTACACGTCCCTCTCCTCTGCCTCACTTAACGGACCTATTTTCTATCTCAAACCAGAGGAGAGTTCTACCAAGGGAGACACACAAAAAGGGAGCAAAAAGGAGAAGAAAAGCTTAGTGAAAAGGTAAGAAAAGTATGGAATTTCATACTCTTTCCTTTATATTAAACTTATTCTCCTCCTTCTCCTCTTTCTTCTTATGGTTTTATTGTTTGATTTAGGGCTGTTTTGGGACTTGTTCAGTAGGGGAAGATTAGAATTTGAAGGAGAAGCTTATAGCAAGTAGAAGAGCTCTTGGAAAGCTTTAAAACCAAGGTAAGAACCATGGCCTTCCTTGCTTCTCTTTGTTGTTCTTCAAGGGGGAGTTTTCGGCCAAATAGAGAAAACCTAAGAGGGAGTGAATTCTGACCAAGACCAAGCAAGAAACATAGGTTTTAGAGTGTGGGAAACAAGAATATGCAATAAAATTCCAAAGAAAAGCATTATAATTCAATACAAAAGCTATGAATTTAGTTACACCTTGGCCAATATGAAGCTTCTTAAGGGAAATTTAAGTTGTCTAAGAGTATATATGAGTTCTAAAGACACCTAAGAAGTCTTACATGTACCAACTCCCAGAAAAAAAATTTGCAAAACTCCATGAGCTCAATACCATGTGCTTGTCTCAGCCTAGAGCTCTCCATGCACCTAAGGAGAGTTTTCAATTTTTATATGGCTAGAAAGAGACTAAAAATGATATATGAACATCAAAGGAAGTCTTGAAATAAATTTAGGAAGCATGATTTATGAGATGGAGCTGTGGTTTCCATTTTAAGACATAGAGAAGCAACTTGTACCTAGGCTCCTTGAAATGAATTTGTGATGACTCCAAGAAGTCTAAATGGAGTCAATAGATTTAAATAGAAGGAGAAATTAGAGTTAAGTGCAACACCATATTTACTAAACTCATCTCACATCATTACTAGGCTGATCTCCTTGGATTGCATAAGATTTCCAAGCAAAGCTATTAAAATATTCCATTAAATTACATTACGTCATGGATAAAATTTTCATTTGGTGTTTCGTGTAATACCATATTATTTCTAACATCTATCCTTCTCTTACAAGTGGGAATATGCACTTTATCAAAGAGATCTCAAGAAAATGCATTAAAATAATGTATTAAATTGCATTGCGTAGCGGATAAATTTTTCATTTCACATCTCTGGGACCCATGATCTCATCAACAATATTCTCTAATTATTTTCCAAACATACAAGTTATAACATTCTCAAAAAATGGCACAAACCAAGGAGCAAGGGTCAAAAACCCTAAAATTTCTTCATTTCCTGTGGCTGTATAGTGGCAGATTTCAGGGGCAACTTTGAAAGATTATAACTAAATGTAGAAGAATTGAAATCACACAAAACATAGCTTTCTAGAAAGCTTTGGATGTTAAATTCATAGTAAAAATAATTCCAGGACATAAAAATAGCCTTTGGGTTTGACAATGGAATAGCCACAAAGGTTTGACTATCCTTGGTACTGATATTGTTTACTATCATAAACTTCAAAAATATCCAATTAATTCCAAAAAACTCCAATCCATATAAATGATATCAATCTAGAAAGCTACAGATGTTAACTAGAGGAGAAAAATAACTCTAGACCATTCTAGGCATGTCTAGGCCTCGAAAACTAATCAAATAGTGACATAGGTCTAACTGAATGCTTGATACTGGACAGCAATTTCAAAAATTAATATCTCCCACTCTAGGCATCCAAATGAGGTGCATCTAGTTGGCACAAGTCACTGGAAAGGTCTAGTTTCTCCCTATAAAATTTTGTGGCAATTTCACATCATTTGCCCTATGAGTGATGTAGTTTCATTTCGAACCATAGCTACAGTAGCAATGACCAAATCAAAAAAATTTCCCAACTTCAAAAATTCATCAAATATTGTGTAGACCTCCAAAAATTCTGCACTTTAACTTCTCAAAAAGCTCTATATGGATACCAAATCTTAAACCAAAAAGAGTTCATTTGGGAAAAAAGTGATAGAGCCTTACAAAATGGTCACTTTTGCTGTATATGAGGTACCAACTTAGTTTAATTAGTCTTCTTTAGTATTTGGCACCTCATAGGCAAGTTTAAAAGTGTGATTATAACTTGTAGGAACTACCCAAGTGGTTTTAAACACCATGCATCTCATTTTGGCCATCTCACACCCAAAAACACATACATTCAAGTGTGCACCCAAGTGTTCAATTTTCATATTTCCGTTGTCTTGGCACCATACATGGTTTATACATCACTCATACATAATATTACATTTGTCCATGGTCTTACATTACAGAAATAATATGTATAAATCACTCTCACATTGATATACAAAGAAAACTACAAAAGGTTTAAAGTATAACCCTTCAAGGCTCTTAGCTTGCTTTTTTTGCTTTTTGTGAGCCACCTAGATGATTGAAGATGAAAAGGGAATGGGGAGTGAGATTTCAAAAATCTCAATAGCTCACACACCTATTCACATACACATTCAAGGTATGTATATATCAAAGCATATGTATGGAAGGTTTGGCAACCATAAAGTATGCAAAGTCACAATTTCTATGCTACTTATTCACATTCAAGCCAAGACCATGCTCTAGGGACTTTCGATTTTGCCTTATCCCATTTCTAGGACTTTTGGATTTGCCTCACTCTTGGCCTAGGGACTTTTCACTTGGCCTTACCATTCCAAGAGACTTTTGGCCTTGTCTCACCCATGCCATGAGACTTTTGGCATCTCCTTACCTTCATTAAGGGACTTTTGGCATCACCTCACCGTTATGAGCCATTTCCACAACCATAGTCATTCAAGAAGACACATTGGTACCAATATAAAGTCAAGGCATCAAATGGGATATCATCAAGTCACAAGAACACATACAAGCACACAATAACATACATATCGACACAAGAATACAAGGAGAATGAGGTAGAGAGCTACCTTGGATTTATGCAAGCTTTTCTTGATCCTTTTCCTTCCCTTTTTGGGTCCCACAAGTGCACCTAGGTGGAGTAGGGTTCTCTTGGCCTAGCCACTATGAACAACATACAATTACTCACTTGAAGTAAGCCAAGATACTAAACTAAAGCTTGAATATATACTTAGTCTCATAAGTGGCATAATAGTTCCATAATTGGCCCAATGAAGCAACTCTAATATCTCAAGTTCTAGGCTTCATTCTCTTATTATTTCTAGGCTTCTTGGATTCATTTAAGGTCCTTGGAGCCCTCACACATTCACTTGCACAATTGGAAAATCAAGTTGCTTCTTAAGACACCATTATGGACACTATTGCTCCATCTTCCAATTCATGGTTCCTTAATTTTTCCTAATGGTTTCTCCCATCTTCTAATATCATATAAAGTCCCTAACCAAGGCTAGAACAAATTAAAACATTCCTTAGCTCTATGAACTAACCTAGGCTGAGATATGCACCAAGGAAGGAGTTCACAATCTTTTTGATTTTTCTTTAATGGGAGAACCACTTGGGAGTGTTTCTAGAGGTTTTAGGAGCTCAAGGAAACATTCAAATAATCAAGGAAACATTCACACAAAATCAAATTTTACAAAACCCTAGAAAACTCCACACTTTCCTAACTTGATTTCTATTGGTTTTTCTTGGAATTTCCCACGATATTCCATCTCCCCATGTCATAAAACCCTTGTTCCTCTCTTGTTTTTGGACAAAACTTCCCTCCCCCATATGGTTCTGATTTAGGCCAAAACTCAAAGCAAGAGGAAGCAAAGGGAAGAAACAATTCAAAGCATGAATTACCTTGGATTCCAACTTAATTTCAAGAGTCTTTCTCCTTGGTTTTCTTTGTTTCAAGAATTTTAAACTTCCCCCTCAATATTTTGGATTAAAATAGAACCAAATAGCTCAAATAAACCATGGAAAGAAAGCCTAGAAAGAGAGGAGCAAAATTGGAGGAAGAAAGAGCATGAAATTCCATGGATTTACCTACCTTTTCCTTGATTTTTCTCCTCTTTTTCTTCCCCTTCTTGTGTACCTAAGAGAGCAGATCACATTCTGTACTTTAGGCAAAAAATTTCGTGCTTAAAAAGGTGGGAGAAGAAAGGAGAAGTGTGTGGGAGTTTCTAAAAGTATACTTTTCCAAAAATTTCAATTTCAACCTTCCGTAATAGCAATTTTGTTTTGGATTTATTTTAGCTCCTTTTTGAGAACCATCTTTTCTATTATAAAATTCAAGTTTTCAATTTAATAAAATACCTTTAGAATTACTCAATTTGGAGCTAAAACCTTACCGAATGAATCTATCAAAGTTTAAGCTCACCGACATTGGAAAACGTACACCGAAGGGGCTTTACTGGTCCCGGGGCTTCCTATGATTTTTAGGGCTTCTAAAAACCTTGGGCAACTCAAATTTCCCATTTAAAAAGCCCTCCTACGTGTTTTTTCAAAAGTTGCACTTATTTATGAAAATACCATTACATTTTGTCAGTTTTCATCATAAATTGTTTCTCCATCCTAACTCTGTTTTTCTTTCTGTCTGAGCCTAGAATTATCATTTTTAGGAGTCTAGGACTCTACTCAAATTTTTTGGGACATTATCTAGCCCATTTCAGAGGACTTGTTTTATACAGCTCATTTCGTCGTTTTACAAAAATTATGTTCGTTACATTTCGTGGGCCATATGGAGTCATCCATTTCATTCTTATATTTAAATACACAAATACAACTCATAACATAAGTGAATGGATGAGGCTAATCCACTTATTTAGCAAGCCTATAGATGCTTTGTATGACTTACTCACATGCCAAGATTGCTTCTTGAAGGTTCATGTCACCCATTATGCTCATGCATGCATTTTCAAGACTTGTTTTTCATTTTTTATGTGTAATTGAAAGGGAAATGAGCTATTGGGATTCTTTGAATCTCATTCCCTCCTCTCCAATATTCTAACATGCTAGGTGGACCAAGTGGACAAGGTAATGGGAGCCAACAACTTAGAAGATAAGGGATTGACAACCATTTACGTAGATTTTGCTTCTTTATGGCCATATGAGTGGCAAATGTTGTAATCTATTGTTGTATATATCCTATGACCTTATGAACATATGTAACTATGCTAATGTATCATGTGCAAATGAGAAATTATGTTATGTGAATGTTACAATGCAGATTAGGTATGGAATGGCAAGACTAGCACTATGTAAACTTGTGTATGGCATGGGGTGAGAGTGTGCATTTTCAAATTCTGGATTTTTACACCTTTAAGACAAGTTTAAAATGTCATTTTTGTGCAATCCCATATGTTCAAGTGGCCACACAAGCTTGGGAAGCAAAATTGGACACTTTGATGCTAGTTGAGACCATAAAAATGACCAAACTGGAACCCTATAGCACAAACTGACCAAATGGATGAATCTTTCCATAAACTTTGGCAGACATGTAGAGCTCATTGAGAGCTTTTTAGGAAGTTAAATTATAGAAAAATTGGAGCTCTATAGAATTAATTATGAATTTTTAAAATTGAAAATTTTCTGTTATTCTGGTCATGTACTATTCATATGGTTAGTTCTGTGTTCCGTATCATCCAATGGTCAAATGGCATCCAATGCTTATGACATTTCACAGGCATAAACTAGAGTTATAAGCTTTCTATGCCACCAAGATCACGTCATTTGGAGGTCTGAGCAGAGAGTTATGAATTTTTGAAATTTAATGTCAGTACCAATAATGCCACGTGACCTCTTGTATTGTTCCATCATAATTCAATTCCTAAATGGACTTGGTGTGGTCTAGAGATATTTTTTTCTTAGATTTAACATCTTTATCTTCTCTTAAATTGAGTTCTTTTAGAATTAGTTATGAATTTTCAAAGTTTGTGACAGTAACCTGTGATAGTAGCATAGACAGCTGAAACCTTGGGTGCTTTTTGAATGTCAAAAGTTTTCTACTTGATGTTCCATGACCTAAAATTATTTTTAGAATAAAGTAGGCATCTGTAGCTTTCTAAAGTGGTAAAAAAATGTATGATTTTGAGTTTTTTAGAATTAGTTATGATTTTTCAAAGTTTGTGACAAAAAAAAATGAAATTCTAGTCGAGGCTACACTATGGTATTTTGTGTGTTTCTTTCACTTGCAAGAGTTCTAGCTCACTTTTGATGAAAGAATTGAGTTGTATCTATGTAATTAAATATGAAAATGTGATACATGAGCTCACATGGTCCACGAGACATCAAATGAAAAAATTCATTTGCTACGCAATGTAAAAATACTCATTATTTTAATGCCAATTTCCTTGCTTCTTCATGAAATACATTATGTGAGACATGGAGATAGCATGAGATAAGCTAGAAAGTTATGGTGTTACACATGCATGAGAGAAAGAAGAAAGAGCTACCTTTGTTACGAATGCAAACTTTTCCTCTTGAATTGGACTTCTCTTCCTTAGCCACACACACATAATAAGGTGGAGCTAATTTCTCTTGGCTTCGACACATCATTTGGAAGCCAATTATACTCTTGAACCTATTTCTAGAGCTACACGTTCATTAGGAAAGCTAGATAGTTCATATAGCTCCTTTATGATTCCATAATGCACTTAATGAAGCAACCCTATGGAAACATGATCTTTGCTTCATTCTCTTCACTCATTTATGATTCTTGACTCCTTTTAAACCTTTTAGAGTCATCACACAATTAAATCAAGGAACCTACCTAGGTGTTACTTCTTTAAGCCATAATATGGAACCTATGATGCCATCTCACTATCCATGGCTTCCAAAATTTTTCCAAGGCTTCCTCTCATCCTCTTCCTTCATATATGACTCAAAAATAAGTTTGTAATAAATTAAGACTACCCCTTAGTGCTTCAACCTCTTTAGGTCGTGGCTATGGACCAAGGAGACACCAAGTGAGTTCACTTTGTTTTCTTGATGGAAGATGCATATGAGGAGCCTTCTAGGGATTTTAGGAGCTCATCCAAGCACTCATTTAGGCTTAAGAATTATTGTATCAAATCATATTTTTAATGGAGCACTTGAAACCCAAATGATGCTATCTTGAAAACTAATGGTTCTTTGTTAATTTTCTTTGCATATTCTCATTCTTCACAACCAATTTCGTAGGATTCATCCTTGGTTCTACCTAAAATCCAAGCCCTCTTAGACTTCCCTAAGGTGGTGAAACCTACAAGACAAAAGGGAAGGAAGAAGCTACTATAAAAGTGAGATTTTACCTTGTTTCCTTAGCTTCCTTTCCTCAAACATGAAATTTTCCTCTCTATTTTGCCCCCAAAACAATGCCAAAAACTTCATTAAAGCCATGGAAAGGAAGCTTGAGAGGAGAGGAATAAGTTTGGAAGAAGAAAGAGCATGAAAATCCATGAAATTCCTTACCTTTTTCTTACTTTTTCTCCTCCTTTCTTCTCCTCCTTGGTGTGCCTAAGAGAGCTGGTCTTTCTCTTGTTTTTGGCCAAAATAAGTCATGCACATAATGAGGAGAAGAAACATGAAATTTAAAGAGGGTTCAAGAAGCTTCCACTTTCTTTAAAATTCTAATTTTATCCTTTCATCTTGACATTTTTGTTTTAGTTTCATTTTAACTCCTTTTTGAGAACCATCTTTTCCATCACAAAATTTAGGTTCTCAATTTTATAAAATGTCTTTGGAATCACTCAATTTGGAGCTAAAACCTTCTCGAATAAATCGGTCAAAGTTTAGGCTCATTACCATCGGAAAATATCTATCGGAAGGGCTTTAACTGTCCCAAGGCTTTCCATGGTTTTTAAAGCCTCTAAGAACCCTGGAGAACTCAAATTTTTCATTTAAAAACTCCTCCTATAAGTATTCTAAAAATTATCTAAAATTACGAAAATGCCATTATGTTTCGTTGCCTTTTCGTTAAAATCTATCTAGCTATTCTGACTTCGATTTTAGGGCACCTTTGGCCTTGACTCATCATTATTTGAAGTCTAAAATATTATTTTAATTTTATTGGACCTCAAATTCCTTTATTTGGGAGACCTCCTTTTGTATTCGGTGAATTTCGTGCATTTATGGAGAAACCGCACATTATTGGCCTGTTTGGTTTCTTGTTTTTAGAATAATTTTTTGTTTTTAAGAACAAAAAAATAAAAAAACTTATTTGATAATGTGTTTTTAATGAAGTGTTTTGTAAAACAAAAAAAAACAGAATTTTATTTTCGGAAACAGAAAAATCAGAACATTTTTTTTATGTTTTATAATTTTTGTTCTGCAAAATCAGGAAAAAAAACAAAAAATAGTTACTTTTCATAATAATGATTCAAACGGATTTTTTGATTTTTTTGTTCTCAAAATTTGTTTTAAAAAACATCTATTTTGAGAACATTAAAACAAAAATAATTTCAAACAGGCCCTATATTTCTCGTGTTTTCTCTCGTTTTCAAAGAATCGAATATTACATTAAGATCATGAATTCTAATAGTTGCTTTATTATGTCTTATATGGAACCATACTTGTGTCTTAGAACAAAGTAGCCTCACATAGAGCTTGTGAAAAGCTAGAGCTTGTTCCAATGAGTAAAATATGCCTCATTTGATGTGTCTAGGCCAAGAAAATCAAGCCCCACCTAGTTGCATGTTTTTTGGCCGAAAAGGGTAGAAGAATTAAAAAGAACAGCTTGTTTTCTTGCTTCAAAGTAGCTCTCTAACCTTTCTAACATGCATTGTTTAGATGTTTACTTATCTTTGAGTGCTTATGTGTATGTTTGAATTATGAGAAATATTTCTAACTATTGCTTACATGTTATGGTATCATTATATTTCTTGAAATTTGTTTATGAATGCAAAGTGACTTAAATGTGTTTGGTTATGCCAAAAGTCCCTTATCATGGGTGAGGATAAGCCAAAAGTCCCTAAAAATGGGTGAGACAAATCTAAAAGTCTAAAGAAGAATGAAGCTAAGTCAAAAGTCCCTTGAAAGTGGATAAGGCAAATCCAAAAGCCCCAAGGAAGATAGGTGAGACTAGATTAATGCCCTTGAGAGCCTATGTTTACTATGTATAAGTTTATGTGATAAGAAAAATGATTTTTTTATGTTCATGAGTAGCCTAAATGCTATATATGCATTCTTTGACATATATATGCATCAATTATGTATGTTTGAAAGGTTAAGAGTTATTGGGATTCTTTAAATCTTATTCTTCCCCCACATATGTCTAACCATGTCTAGGTGAGCCAAGTGGACTAAGAAATGGAAGACAACAACCTTGAGAAGCAAGATTTTAACAAAGGGATAGAGAAATAGGCTTTTTATTAGCATTTTGATGTCAAGAATTGTAACCATATGATGTATATATGATGTAGACTATTGAACATGTTCAAATATATGTAAATATGATGTATGTATTGATTTTGGAACCAAATGAATGAATACATGAATTTTTGCTACCCATAAGCCTTTATGTGTATGCATATAAAAGCAAGCGTCAAGATGAGAATGAGCTCCATAATGATGTGAACCATTTAGAATGCTCCTATATGTTGTAATTGTGCTTTTGGATCTGCCCAAGTGGTTATGGAATATTAGGAAAGTCATTTGGTGCCTTATGATACCATTATGGACTTCAAAATTGACCAATTCTTGAGTTGAACCAAAGTCTGACCAAATGGATGAGGTTTTGCATGAAATTTGGCTAACAAATAGGCCTCATCTAGAGCTTTTCATGGAGCTAAAGAACACTTAATTTGAAACTCTAGAAAATTTATTATAATTTTTCAAAATTGTTCAAATTATGCAGAATTGGTATGTGTACTATTCATATGGTCAATTTGCTTCTCTATGTCACACATAGGCCAAATGAAGTCCAATGCTCATGAACTTTTACAAATATAAACTATACATTATAAGATTTCCATAGCCACTAAGAGCACCTCATTTAGAGCTCTGTAGAGGGAGAACCAAAATTTTAAAGTTTTAGGTCCTCGAGCTATCTGAGAATTGACCTAAAGTATTGTTCTATTACGTTTCATGAGTTAAATGCTTATCTCTTGGTCTAGAACTATTTTAAGTCATTAGTTAACATTTATAGCTTTCTAGAAAGCTATCATATGCATGATTTTTATTTTTCTAGAATTATTTATGAATTTTCAAAAGTTCATATCAGAGACTTATGACAACAAATCGGAGAGCAAATCTAGTTCTTCTTCAAGTTTAGTTCTAAATCCGTGATTTATGAGATGAGCTGTGATGTTTATGATATGATTGGATATGTTATGGATAAGAAATGATATTGATGAGTTTAGATGGTCCCTAAAGCCATGAATCATGTATATAGCTTCCCAATTACATAATGATCCATGCATAAAAGTGTTTCACCCTTGCAAATGTGTTCAATATGCCAAATATGTGTTGAGATGGCCTATATGACAATTGTGTAAGGGCTAGGAAGTTAAGGCATTACATGCTCAAGGCCTAAAACCTATGCAAAAGAATCATGGTAGCTAATAGTCTAGGATGAGCCTTGTTGTGACTCATAATTAGAAATGCCTTATTGTAAACAATTATTTGAAGAGTTCGCCAAGATAACTCAACTATCAAACTCACCCAAAAAAATCATTAAATTAATAACATAATATAAACAATTCAAACTTACACTAATAACCATTGCTCTATCATTTACAAACTAGTCGTTCTTCTTCTTATGTGTTTGAATGTAAAAGGCACTGTACTAAGAGGTCCACCAATTTCACTTTCCTAAGATTGATTAAATAATGTTAGTTTTACATCATTCCATTGTTTGACATTTTTACGAAGGCTGACCATTTCGTGCCCCTTTCTTGCAAAGCTCTTAGAGCCTCCAATATGCAAAGTTTCCAACTTCTGTCTATTGGCAATATTAATCTCAACCAATTTATGCAACTCAAATGAAGAGTTTAATATCAAATATAGCAACATTTACAGTAATAGGCAAAATGAAGGATTGAAACGAAAGAGTAGAGCCATAATGAATAGTTGCCAATTATTACAAAGCCATAAAAGCCAATAAATGAATTTCTTGTAACACCCATAACCCTATGTAGCTTTAATGTTTTGCTTAGAAAATTTGGATTAAAATGGCCCTCTAAGACTAGTATAAATAAGGCTCCTTTTATTGTGATGAGCATTAAGCAATAAGAAATTTTCACTTCTATCAAAATATGAGTTTTCTTTCTTTTCACTGGCGTCTAAGCCATTTTGGTATCAGAGTTAAGTTCTAAAGATGGGGAGTGTCTATAAAACAACATGAAGTTGAAGATTTTGAAGTTGTCTAACAAGAGTCATCACTGTCGCCTTCGAAACATATAGTTCTAGTATTTTTCAGCCAAAAAGAGGTTGCCACCGTGCTCAAGAGGTCGAAAAACCTTAAACTAGATATTTTCACTATCGGAAACCACTGCACATGTTGCCATGCACCACTGCCAGAGAACCATATGCTCATCACTCATATCATGTGCCACCTAGAGGTTGAAAAAGATTACATCAGCTGCCATGTCAACACTGAGGTGTCCAGTCAACAACACATTAGCCCAACCATCACGTGACATGTCACTTGCCACCTTAGCCCTATGTAGTTCCATGTCCAGTCAATGACACATCATCTAACCATCACCTGCCATGTGTCCTTATTGTCATGTCATCACCTAGTCAGCCTACTTTCCTTAATTACACTTTAACCCTTAAACTTTTCCAAATTACACTATGCCCCTACACTTTCCAAAATTACATTACATCCCTTTAATTTTCCAAAATTACAAATCAGACCCTTAACTTTTTAAAATTACAAATTAACCACTCAACTTTTCAAAATTGCTTATAAGCTCTTGAAGGTTTCAAAATTGCAAATTAGCCCTTAAACTTTCCAAATTTACATACTAGCCCCTATACTCCTTAAAATTTTCACCTCAACCCCAACTTTTAAACTTAATCTCCAATTTCACCTCTAAGAATTGGAGGAATAAAGGGAAGCAGGAGAAGATGATTCCGAAAGTTGCAATTCTTCAACAACTAGTAATCACCATCCTTAGAGACCAACATTCTAAAGTAGTGATATCAAAGTGGGGATTCCAGACTTTAAAGAGAAGCTTCAACCGAACGAGTTTGTGGATTAACTTTAAACTGTTGAACGAGTGTTCAAATATAAAGAGGTGCTGGAGGAGTAGAAAGTCAAGGTTGTTACCATTAAGCTCAAGAAGCATGCCTCCATATGGTAGGAGAATCTTAAGCAGAGGTGTAAGCAAGAAGGGAAAAGCAAGATTCAAACATAGGAGAAAATGTGTTACAAGCTCACATGCAAGTTCCTACCAGAACACTTTTATCAGTCGTTGCCATTAAGCTCAAGCAGCATGCTTCCATATGGTGGGATAATCTTAAGCGAAAGCATAAGCGAGAAGGAAAAAGTAAGAGTCAAACATGGAAGAAAATGCATCATGAGCTCACATGCAAGTTCCTACCAGAACATTATTATCAAGATAGTTTTATTCAATTGCAGAATCTTGGCCAAAAGTCTCTATCTGTGGAAGAATATACTAGGGCATTTGAGAAACTCATGATGAAGTGTAACATCCAAGAAAAAGAGGAGCAAACAATAGTTTGCTATCTTGGAGGGTTGAACACTATCATTGCCTACCCTATCCAGCTTCAACAATACTAGACCTTAAATGACATCATCCATCTAACCATTCGTATTAAGAAGTAGTTACCTAAAAAAACCCCACACTAACCTTTTTCCTTTGCTAGGTGTAACACCATAATTTTAAGACTCAACTCATGCAATTTCCATGCCTTATCTCATACTAGTTCTATAGGAAGTAATATAATGCCATTGGAAATCATGGATAAAGTTGCATTTTATAACAGGTAAAATTTTTATTCAGTGTCCTATGAGCCATATGGACTCATCTATCTTATTCTTACAGTTAATTACACAAATACAACTTATAACAAGCTCAAGAAGTGACTTATACCTTAAGCAAATGGAGTATTCACATAAAATTCACTTATGCAGCCTTGGGTACAATTCCAGATTTTGTGCTTGAAATTTGAAAAATCATAACTAATTCTAAAAAAATTGAAATTAGGCACACTATACATTTTGGAAAGCTATAGATGTCTACTTTGTGCTAAAAATAAATCTAGACCACAAAAGATGCTGCTAGCCATCGAAATTTGATGGAACAGTACCAGAGGTCGACTATCATTATCGGTACTAACCTCCAATTTCAAAAATTCATATCTCTTTGCTCAGAGGTCAAATTAGGGTGATCTTAGTGGCCACAGAAATCTCATCATGTCTATTTTATGCCTATAAAATTGCATAAGCATTGGACATCATTTGGCCCATGAATGATGCAGCCCAATTTTTTAACCATATAAATAGTGTCTGCATTAGTTCAGCAGAAAAATGCCAATTTTGAAAATTCATAATTAATTCTACAGAGCTCCAATTAACTTGATCTTTAGCTTCCCAAAAAACTCTGGATAAGATATATATGTGTCAAATTTCATGGGCAAATTCCTTCATTTGGTCAGATCTTGATATTAAGTTGTAAAATGGCTCATTTTGTGTCAACAAAGGAGTCCAAATGGTCCATTTCAAGTTCTAAGGCAACCATGACTACTTGAGCACGTAGGAATGCACCAAAATGGCTCTCTAAACTTGTCTCAAAGGTGCATAAATCCAAATTTCTCAAACTCATTCATCCACCCCATGATATACATGAGAATGCATATGTCTAGTCTTGCCATTCCATACCTAAATCATGCTATATCATGCATATGGCATTAATTCTCATTTATACATCATATATATGAGTATTACACATGTTCAAATGATTACATAACAATTTCATCATAGGATTACATCATATGTGATGTGTATGGCTACCAAAGAGACAAAACTAGGCATTTTCATACACTTTTGATGTCAATCTCCTTCCTCAAGGCTAGGTGGCTTCCATTACCTTGCTCAATTGCTTCACCTAGCATACTAAGACATTGGAGAGGAGGTGATGAGATTCAAAGAATCCCAATAGCTCATCTCCCTTTCAATCACACATAAAGAATGCAAAACAAGCCTTGAAAATACATACATAGGTATGTTGAAATGTATGAGCATTCAAGAAACACCTTTAACATTTGAACAAGTCATATATAACATGCATAGGCTTGCCAAGTAAGTAGATTAGCCTCACCCATTCACTAATGGATTTTGGACTTGCTTACCCATTTTCTTTAAGAGATTTAGACTTAACCTCACTTTTCGGAGTCAACCTCACTCTTGGGAGACTCTTTACTTTGTCTCAACCAGCTCAACCAGTTTTAAAGGTTCTTGGCTCATCTTCACCATAACTAGAGGGTTCTTTGCTTCTCCACATTCAAGCAAACCAAGGCAAGCATATAAAACATTAGTTGAGTGCATAAAACATCATGATGGTATCATGGCATATGAAATCATGCTAGAATACTTTTTATGGCTTAAAGCACACATACACACATCCAAAGACAAGGTAAGCACACATTCATGCATAAGAGAAAGTGGAGAGAGCTACCTTTGATGCAACCACACACTTTTTCTCTTGGAATTGCACTCCCTTCCTCGGCCACACACTCACAATGGTGGAGATTATTTCTCTTGGCCTAGACACATCATATGGAAGCCAATTATACTCTTGAATCAAATTCTAAAGCCATACATTCACTAAAAAAGCTAGGTAGTTTATATGGCTCTTTTATGGTTTTATAGTGCACTTAATGAAGCAACCTTAAGAAAACATCATCTTGGCTCCATTCTCTCCATTTATTTATGATTCTCGACTCTATTTAAATCTCTTGGAGTCATCACACAATTAAATCAAGGAGCCTAGCTAGGTGTTGCTTCTTTAAACCATAATATGGAACCTATGATACCATCTCACTATCCATGGCTTCTAAAAATTTTCCAAGGCTTCCTCTTATACTCTCCCATCATACATGATGCAAAACTAAGCTTGAAAGGAATTAAAACACTCCCTAGGTGCATGAACCCTCATTGGCCAAGGTTATGCTTACATATGGCATCAATGGAGTTGTTTTAATTTCTTTGAGGGGAGATGCACATGGGAGGCTCTCTTGGTGTCTTAGGAACTTATATATACTCTTAGACAACTTAAATTACTACTAGGAAGTTTCATCTTAGCCTTGGTGCAACCAAATCCCTAAATTCCATAACTTGTATTCTAAGGCTCCCTTTTCAATCCTAGTTGTATATTCTTAATCCTCACACTCCATAACCTTTGGTTCCATCAAGAACATATAAAGAAAAACTCTCCCCTCACTTTCTCTTTCCAGACCAAGGCTTAAATGGCTTGAAAATATAAGATTTTACAAGTGTTTTAAGTAAAGTCTTACCTTAAAACGGAGCTCTCTTCACGTAAATTATTTTCCACCAATTGATTTCTTGAAAAGAGTTCCTTTTTGGCTTGGGTTAGACCTAAATCTTCAAGTTTTCAGGAAAAGAAAACCACCATTAGAGAGCTTTTAGAAAGCGGAATAATTTTCCAAATTGGCACGGGATAAAACAGGGCTGTTTACTTACCTAAACAGAAGCCTAAACTTCTTCTCTCCTCCCTCTTAATGTCATGCCATAGCTACTTAATTTTCTGCAAATGGAAGCTTGGAGAAGGTGATGAGGTGTAATTTTACTTAAGAAGCCTCTTTTACAATTTTTTAAAATGACTATTTTGCCACTACACGCCTGTTTGCTCTGTTTAGGCTCATTTTAACTCTTTTTTTAGAACCGTCTTTTCCATCATAAAATTTAGATCGTCTAATTTATAAAATGCATTTGGTTTCATCCAAATTGGATTTTAAACCCTCCCCAAACAAACTAGTCAAAGTTTAGGTCAACTGATAGTGAAAAACATTCACCAAAAGGGTTTTAACTGTCCCGGGGCTTCCTATGGTTTTTAGGGCCTTTAAGAACCCCAAAGAACTCAAAATTTTCATTTAAAAAGTCCTCTTATGAAGATTCCAAAATTTTCTCAAAATGCCCTTATGTTTCGTCAACCTTTCGTTCAAATTTGTTTATTCATTCTAGCTCTATTTTTCTTTCTATTTGAGCTTGGGATTCTCATTTTTAGGAGTCTAGAATGCTACATAAATTTTTTGGGACCTTAAATAATTCATTTTGGGGGACTTTCTTTTGTATTTAATGAATTTCGTACGTTGATGGAGAAACTATACGTTATGTTTCTCGCTTTTTCTTTCTTTTTCATAGAACCAGATATTACACTAGGTACCCTTCTAATACCCACGAGACACAAGACCAACAACCTAGTTCTTCGAACAAACCTCCACCTAAACCTACCAAAGAGACCAATTCCAAGGCACCCCAAGTGCTTTAAATGTCAAGGGTTTAGCCACATACTTTTGAATGTCCAAACCGCAAAGTTGTCACCATTATTAAAGGGGAAGCCCATAAAGTGTCTGAAGAAGAAAAAGAAGAAGAAGAAGAAGAAGAGCTAGTATTTGATGAAAAAAGGCCAATATATGATGAAGAATTCATTTCCACATATTAAGGTGAATTATTGGTAATTAGATGAAACCTACATATAGTGCAAGCAAATGAAGAACCATGGTTACAGCATAATATCTTCCATACCTGTTACATTGCTCAAGGTAAAGTTTGTGATGTAATCATTGATGATGGAAGTTGTGAAAATGTAGTGTCCAACTACATGGTGGAGAAGCTGAAGCTGCTGACTCAAGATCATCCATATCCTTACAAGTTATAGTGGCTTGACAAGGGAAGTGAGGTGAAAGTTTCCAAACGTTGCCTTGCTCCTTTTTCAATTGGTACAAGATATCAAGATGAAGTATGGTGTGATGCTATTCCCATGAATGCCTGCCATCTCCTTCTTGGGAGATCTTGGCAATATGATTGCTGCACTCTATATGATGATTATGCAAACACTTACTCATTCATGAAAGATGGAGTGAAGATTAAGCTAGCATTGCTGCCACTTAATGAATGTACTTGAGGCAAGAAGGAATCTAAGCCACTGGTGTCCTTAGTTGCCAAGGAGTAGTTTAAGATGACGAAAGTGGAAGCCCAAACCATGAGTTTTTCTCTGTTATTAGAATCAAACGATGGGACCACTATTACACTTGAGATTAAACAACTACTAGTTGAATTTCCAAATGTTATATCAGAAGAAATTCCACTTAGACTGCTGCCTATGTAAGACATCTAACACGCAATTGACTTCATCCCAGGAGCTGTCATTCCAAACAAAACAACTTATTGTATGAGTCCACAGAAACACACTAAGATTCAATGTCAAGTTGAAAAGTTGTTGAAGAAAGGGCTAATTCGAGATAGTGTCAGTCCCTGTGTTGTGTAATATCCGATTTTCGTTAAACGATAGAAACGGGTGCATTTTCAAAGCAAGTCCCTCAAAATGCATTAATTAAGGTCTCATAAAATTTGAATAACATTCTAGACCCCTAAAAATGAGAATTTTAGGCTCAGATAGAGAGAAAAACAGAGCTAGAATGAAGAAATGAAATTTAATGAAAGACTTATGAAACATAATGGCATTTTCGTAATTTTGAGCAAATTTTGGAATTCACATAGGAGGGCTTTTTAAATGAAAGTCTTGAATTCTTCGGGGTTCTCAGAGGCCTTGAAAACTATGGAAAGTCTCGGGACAATTAAAACCCCTCCGATGGACTTTTTCCAACGTTAGTGTACCTGACCTTTGACAGATTCATTCAAGAAGGCTTTAGCTCTGATTTGAGTGATTCCAAAGGCATTTTATTAAATTGGGAACCTAAATTTTATAATGGAAAAGACAGTTCTAAAAAAGGAGCTAAAATAAATTAGAAATGAAAATGCCAAAAATGAAGGGCAAAATGAGAATTTTTGAAAAGTTTTTATTTCTCCCTCTTATAAATAGACGGTGCCCCACTCGCCCACTCATTTAGCTTCATATGTTTCTACCCTAAACTAAAGAAAAAACCCTAGGAGAGTGGCACACAAGAGGAAGAGAAAGAGGAGGCGAAATCAAAGGCTAAAGGTATGGATTTTTAGTAGTTTTTTATGCTCTTTCCTTTGCAAACCTCTTCTCCTCCATTTTCCTTTATTTCCTATGATTATATTGAAGTATATGGATCTATTTTAAGGGATAAATAAAGGGCAAAATTCGGATTTGAAGAAAGGAGGCCAAAGAAAGGAAGATTCAAGTGAGAAAATAAGAAAAAATAAGGTAATTTCTCCTTCTGTGATTGCTAGCCCTTGCTCCTCTTCTCTCCTTGGTTTGCCCCACTCAAGAAGCTATAGGAGGGCTTGAATTTTAGGTAGAATCAAGGGTGAATCTTAGGAAAAGGAGTGTGAGAATAAGAATATGCAAAGGAAATTAACAAATAACTATAGAAATTCAAGATAAAAATTCTAGGGTTTCATGTGCTCCTAGTAAAATCTGACTTAATACCTTAATTTCTATACCTAAATGAAAGTTTAAATGAGCTCCTAAGATCCCTAGAAGCCTCCCCATGTGCTTCCTCCATCAAGAAAATAAAGCAAAGTCCATAAATGCCCTTATGCTTCATTACCTCGATCAAGAAGGGTTAGGACACCTAGGGAGAGTTTTAAATTTTTTCAAGCCCATTTTTGAGTCATATATGATGAGTGAAAATGAGGGGAACCTTGGAAAAAATTTAGGAAGTCTAGAGAATGAATTGGTGCTTTATATTCTATAATATGACCTAAAGAAGCAACATGTAGTTAGGCTCTTCGTTTCACTTGTGTGATGATGCCAAGAGGCTTAAAAGGAGTCAAGAATCATATATAAAGGGAAAGAATAGAGCTTAGAATTTATTTGATGGGTGTTGCTTCATTAAATGCATTCTTGGAACCCTAAAAAGGTTAATAGACCAAGTTAGTGTTTAAGGAAGATATGTGGCCTTAGAATTAATTCCATGAACCTAATTGGCTTCCATAAATTGTGTTTAGGCCAAGAGAAATCATTTCTACACCTTTGTGTGTGTGAAGCCGAGGAAGGGAGAGCAAATTCAAGAGAAAAAGTGTGTGGTTGCATCCAAAGTAGCTCACTCCTCCTTCTCTCATGCATGAATGTATACTTGGCTTGTCTTTAAATGTGTGTATGTGTAATTTTAAGCCATGAGAAGTATTCTAGCATGAATTTTATTCTATGGTGCCATAATGTTACATTATGCTTTCATATGATGTTTATTATGTATGCTTAGGTTTGTTTAAGTGTGGTGAAGCCAAGAACCCTTAGCCATGGTGAGGATGAGCCAAGAACCCTTAAGATTGGTTGAGACAAAGTAAAAAGTCTCCTAAAAGTGAGATTGACTCCCAAGAGTAAGGCTGAGTTAAACACCTTTTAGAGAAATAGGTGAGGCAAGTCCAAAACCCACAAGTGAATGGGTGAGGCTAATCCACTTACTTGGCAAGCCTATGTATGCTATGTAGACTTGCTCAAATGTTAAAAATGTCTCTTGAATAATTACACATATCAATATACCTATGCATGCATTTGTAAGACTTGTTTTGCATCTTTTATGTGTGATTGAAAGGGAGATGAGCTATTAGGATTCTTTGAATCTCATTCCCTCCTCTCCAATGTTCTAACATGCTTGGTAGACTAAGTGGACAAGGCAATGAGAGCCCACATCTTAGGAGATGAAAGTATGGCATTAAAGTGCATGGAATTTGCCTTTTTAAGGCCATATAAGTGGCAAATGTTATAACCTATTATTGTATATAACCTATGACCTCTTGAGCATGTGTAATTATGTGAATGTGTTATGTATAAATGAGAAATTATGTTATGTGAATACTAGAATGTAAATTGAGCATGTAATAACAAATTTAGCTTCTTGAAGGCTTGATGTATTAGTGAATAAGTGGAAATAAAATGACCAAATTGATATGCATGAGGTTTGGAACCACTTGGGCAATTCATACAAGTCATATTCATGCTTTTAAACATGCCCAAGAGGTGCCAAACATTAAAGGAAATCATTTGGATGCATTTAGAAGCAAAATTGACCATATTGGAAACTTATATCATGTTTTGCCTAAATGAACTCCTCTTAGTCTAAGATTTGGCATAAATTTAGAGCTTTTTGAGAGATTTTTGGGAAGCCAAAGTTCAAAATTTTTGGACATCTATGGAATATTTGATAAATTTTCAAAGTTGGGAAATTTTATGAAATTGGTTCAGTGCATTGTTCATTCTTGTCCGAATTCAAATTCTATCATTCATAGGAAAAATGATGTCCAATTACCACAAAATTTTATAGTGAGAAAATGGAAATTTCCAGTGACTTGTGCCAACTAGAAGCACCTCATTTGGATGTCTAGAGAGGGAGATATAAAATTTTGAATTTTCTATCTAGTATTAGACATCTAGACAGACCTAAGTTATTATTTGATTAGTTTTTGAGTTTTGGATATGCCTAAACTAGTCTAAAGTTATTTTTTTCCTCTAGTTAACATCCATAGCTTTCTAGATTGGTATCATTTACATGGATTGGATTTTTTTGAAATTAATTAGACATTTGTGAAGTTCATAGTAGAAACCTATATAAGTACTAGTAGCCAGTAGGACCTTTGCACATTTTTGAATGTCAAAAATCCTCTGTGTGATGTATCATGACCTAGACATATTTTTTGCATAAAGTAGACATTTGTAGCTTTTCAAAATGGTAAAGAATGTATGATTTTGAGGTTATTAGAATTAGTTATGATTTTTCAAAATTTGTGATGGAAGATGGGAAATTCTGGCCGAGGCTACATCATGAAATTTTGTGCATTCCCTTGCCTTGCACATATTATAAGCCACTTTTGGTGATGGAAATTAGTTGTATCTATATAATTAAATATGAGAATGTGATATATGAGCTCACATAGTCTATGTGACACCAAATAGAATTTTCATCCCCTACGCAACGCTAAAATATTTTAATTGCTTTTTCTTGCCTCTTATGTGAGATGCATGGTTTAAGGCATGAGAATAGCATAAGATAAGCTAAGAAATTATAGTGTTACATGCTGTGCTTGTACTCTTAGTACTAAAGAAGGATGAGAGCTAGAGAACGTGCATTGATAGCCAAGTAGTCAACAAGGTCACAATCAAGTAAAGGTTCTTGATACCCAGGCTCAATGATATGCTCAACCAGCTAATGGAGCTGTTATCTTTTCCGAAATTGACCTTCATAGTGGATACCCTTAAATTAGAATTTGGCTAGGGGATGAATGGAAAATTGTCTTCAAAAGAAGAGATGGCCTGTATGAGTGGATTGTGATGCCTTTCGGGTTATCAAACGCTCCTAGCACATTTATGCACTTGATGAATCAGGTACTTTGACCGTTCATCAATAAATTTATAGTTGTTTACTTTGATGACATTCTCATTTACAGTAAAAATCAAAAGGAACACTTAGAACACCTATGGCAAGTGCTACAAACTCTTCGTGATCAGAAACTTTAAGCCACTATGAAGAAATGCTCCTTCTTTACCAACAAAGTAATTTTTTTGGGATATATCATCATGGCTAAAGGTGTTCAAGTTAACTGAAGCAAGATAGAAGCCATCAACAGCTAGCCAACTCCAAAGTCTATCCATGACATTCGAAGCTTCCATGGATTAACATCCTTCTATGGCAAGTTCATCAAAAACTTTAGCTCCATTATTGCACTTCTTACAGACTAAATTAAGGGAGATAAGTTCAAATGGACAGAGCAAGCTTAGAAAAACTTTGAAAAGTTGAAGAAACGTTTAACAGAGGCACCTGTGCTAGCCCTTCCAAAATTTAACCAAGTGTTTGAAGTTAGATGTGATGCATCAAACATTGGGATTGGTGCCGTTCTAAGCCAAGAAAGACATCCAATCGCTTTTTCTAGTGAAAAACTCAACGAAGGAAAATTCAAATACTCCACTTATGACAAAGAGTTCTATGCCATTGTACTTGCTTTACAACACTGGAGCCATTATTTGCTGAACAACGAATTTATTCTTTACTTTGATCATGAAGCCCTCAAGCACCTAAATTCTCAATAGAAGATTAGTCATAGACATGCTAGAGTGATGCATAAGAGGCATGGTTTTCATTCCCATCTAAAATGTGATGCATTTTATTCTCCTTTGAAGGGAGGAGCACACATATGCAAAGAAATACAAACACAAAAGCTACCTCTTCCATATATTCATACACCCACATTAAGAATGAGCTAGGCATGCAATTTCATTTGCATCGTATACAGCACAATAGCCACATCACTCACTCATTCATCACACTCCTTCATTGATGAAGATATCCTCATCTAGCTCATGCACCCTTCACGTTACTTCACATTCTTCAATCACATATGTACAAAGGCTACCACCAAAAGCACTAACTTACCCATTCCACATAACTAACACACACATGCACATAAATATAGAGGTCTTCCATTCATGTTGCCATACCAGCCTTCATACACCAACACGCAAAACCACACAAGCTAGGAAACAGTAAATGAGCTACAGGTTGGGTGGATGAAGCAAGAAAAAGAAGAGGCAACATGAGTCCATTCCATCACTTCACTTTATTTCACTAACAGAACATAATCACAAAGTCACACGTAAGCAGCCATGTCTTTCACACACTCACACACACACGATACTATAGCTTCTCTCATGTCCAGCATGCATCCATACTTATGCGTTCACAAGCAAAGAGCTACAGGTTTAGGGATGATATTAAGAAGGTAGCACGCTACAACAAATGATTTAAGAAGCTTTAGAATACGTGAGTAGAACATGAAAAGCAACAGGTTTAAAAGACTGTGAGAAAGAGACGTGAAAAATAAAGTTCAGAATGTGAAAAAGAATAGAGAAGATGAGCTCCATCTACTACACAATAGCTACCAAGAGGCTTGAGTTAAAGGAAGAAACATGTAGCACTTTACAGTAACTACATGAAAAGAAAATAAAGACTCAAACACATGAGTTTAGAAGGACGTATGAAGCAGGAGTTGGGAAGAGAAGTTACGTGAGTAAAATACAGCCATGTAAGGGATATTACATGAAGGAAGAAGCTAGACCAGAGATGTGAAAAAGTCACATAAATAAGAAGAAAGGAGTATTGGAAGAAGTCATGTATGATACAAACACAAGCTGCAGAATACATAAAAGACGTATGAAGAAAAGAGAGCATGTGATTCATTAAACACAACAGATGGAGAACGTGGATTGAAAGATGAAGGTAGCTACATGATGGAGAAAATACGAATGAAGAAGCTATGAATGGATCATGCACTTCTATACAAATCATGCATGAGGGAAGAAGCTAGGGAAGAATGTCCAGATTCACATGCATACATGGAAGGAAGGGGGTCCACACAAATTCACCTATTTCTGGCTAAGAATTAAAGAAGAGGCCGCACATAAGAGATCATTAAAAATCCATGTGAGAAGCACGTGAAAGGGAGAGGGAATTATCTCGTGTAGAATGCTATGAAAGAGCAGCTATCTCATACCTCATTGAGGGGAACCCATCGAATACATTCATTCCATTTCATCATCCACATGAGCAAAGTAAAAAGTGGGATGACTTGTAATAAAACACATGAAGAAGATTAATAAAGCACGTGATTAGGGGGCTAAAGCTAAGGGGCAGAATCATCCATTCATCCACACGCCATTCCATTATCCATCGTCATTTATTCATACCATTTTTATCCATCGTCATTTTAGCCATTTCCACTCCATTCTCCACCATTCTTCCACCTCTATGAAGCATTAAATCTCCATCTTGTGGCTAGCTAGGAGGAGGTCCTTGGTTGAAGCTTGAATTCAAAGAAGGGATTTTATTTAAGCTTCCTATTTTTATTTTCTCTTTCTACATCAATTTTTGTTATTTTATTTACTTGGTTAAGCTTGTAAATGCTTGAGATTGATGTAGTTTATGATTTATGGTAGGTTAGCAACTTATTTCCTACAAAATAGAACAAAACAAATAGTAATGTAGAAAAGAAAAAAAAAACTACATCCTAAACTAAAAAGAACTCTAGCAGAGACCAACTAATCATATGTATCAAAAACCAAAATCAAAATAGCCATATTCTTCTTTAGTTCAACAAATTTAAGTCTAACTACTTTGAAGTATTTTGATTGATTATTCAGTGTTGATTCATGGATTTTCTCAACCATCAGTAGTTTAGGAAAGTCAAATTCAGCATTTTCAAAAGTAGTAAAAGAAGAAAAATCAAATTTATGACATTTAAAACTAAAGAAAGAAAATTTAAAATCAAGACTTTCTAGATATCTATCTAAACCAATGAAATAACTAGACTCCCATCAATAAGAGTCACTGTATCAACGAAAGATTAAATTGGAACTTCTCATAGTCTTTTGAGTGAAAATCCCTCAAGGTATTTGGTAGTTGCTTCATCTCAGTTGGGAGAGTTTGTTGATTATTGAGAATTAGCTCACTAACTTCATGACCCTGTTCAGGACCCTTAACAAGAGAAACATTGTCTTCCCTAACCAAAAAGACATTAGTAGGTTCATAAGATTTTAAACAATGATCAACAGCTAAATCCAGTCTCTTACTAGTACCCATAAGAGTACAAGGATCAACAGGATTTTCAATATCAATACTATCTCTATGCATGCTCTCGTCAATACTCGTATGGTCAATAGAATCAGTCTTATTAATAATTTTATTACAAACAATAGACTCTATGGATTCAACAGACTTATCAGAGCTTAAAAACTCATCAATCTCAACACACACAGGACATGTATGCAAATAATCACATAAACATTTCAAAGTAGAGTCTGATTCATCAACAGTTTTAGTGCAAATATAAGACTCCATGGACTTAATAGAATCATGATGATTAAAATATGTGAGGAACTTACTAGTCTCAATGAAACCATTAATTTGGGAGCATATATCACATATAGTGGATCCAACACACACACAATCAATAGAATCATTCAAATCAACTATGTCACATGGTCCAGATGGTATACTATCCCTAAACTTAGAAGATGCATCATCAACAGCTTATCAACAAATCCTATACTAGGAATAGAATATTCATCACATTCTAAGTCACCCTACACTTATCTATTACCCTAGACTCTATAGAATCATCATTAATAAGTTTAGAAATGAATTCATCATTATGGTCACAGTTAGGTATAGAAATACTAAGTGTATTAGTACACAATGGCTCATGGACATCACAAAAAGTATTAGTTTTGCTCAATGAATTACCACAATCAACCAAATCAGGAGATTCAACAATAATCTCCTCATCTACATCATCTTCACCAAGCAATTTAGGATCAACAACATCATGTACATTAGTAATCACAATGCTATCATACAAACTAGAGTTAGTTCCAACAAATTGTAAAGTATTAGAAGATGACAGGATATTACCCAATGAATAAGACTTTTCCTCCTCTATACATTATCTTATGATTTCCTCTTTCAATTCAACAGCACTTGAGATGGGTTAATTCATTTGAACTCCTAAATCCTTCATGAGGTTATCCATCTTCTATTGGTTTTGAAGCATCAGTTTCCCATTGGAGTTGAAGATTATAAGCTTCTAATTGTTGCATCATTCTTTCTTCCCAACTTGATTTCTAGTTAGGCTCTTGTTGAATATACTCCTCCTGATAGTTGTAAGGATGATATTCTGGTTCTTACATATTGTAATTGTGTTATGGCTCATAATGAAGGTGGTAATTAGGGTGAACTTCATATGGATGGTGGTAAGGTTGGTAGCATTGTGGTTGAACTTGTTGGTATTGTTGGCATTGTTGTGCTTGTCTGCGTTGCTCAAGAATACCATGAAGCATTGATATAGCCTCATCCATCTTTCAAAGAATCCTATCATTTGCACAAGAATCATAGACATATTGATTAGACAAATAATATGGATCCATTTAAAGCAATAAAAAAAATAAGAAGTTCAATCAATTTAAGCACAATAGAGATCATTAACAAGCTACACTAAAATTAATTCTAAATCAAGAAAATAAAATTCAAATGAAGCTAGCAACTACCTAAGAATAAAAAACACTACAAAATAAAGGTTAGTAACACAAAATGAACTCATAAAAATTAAATAAATTAAATCCATAAAATTTGAAATATTCCTTTAAAAAATTCAAGAAAATATTAAAAAATTAAAAAAGTGCCTTAAACGTTGGAATTTGGCCAAAAAATGGTCTACTAAAAACAAAGTTTGAGAATTTTCTAGGAATTTTAAACAAAAATTCCAGCAAGCATCACACTTAATTCAAGTAACCGAAATGTCCAAGATCCAAGTCTAAAATAGGGAAAAAACTAAACAAAAATAGAACCAAAATAAAGCTAAAACAGAACAAAAACACTTAAAAAACTTTTTTAAACAATTAATAATCCAATTCCTTGGCAACGACGATGAATGTTAGTATGAATCCTCCTGATTTTGGCACTTTAATAATTAAATATGGCTTAATGGATGTAATTGAATAGAATTTGATTTTAATTAGCCATTTTCTACATTTTAGGAATTAATTTGCAAATAATTAGTTTTTAATGCTTAAATTTATCTTAAATAATTTTGTGAATATTCCTATGTGATTTTTATCTATTATTCTTGCAGAATTCTTGATGTGCAATTAGCATTTGAATAGGAGATTGGTTTGGAGAAGAGGTGGAAGCTTTCCAAGTCCAAGGAAGCAACAATAAGAGAGCATATGAGAAGAGAGCATTCATGGAAATGAAGAAGTGTGAAGAAAAAGCTATGGTTGAGAGATTTTTGGATGGAAGAAGATTCACAAACTCACATTGAAGTAACACACTCCACACTCATGTAACACTCTAGCTCATTCACACACCATAATAATGCACTCATTATATCCATGGGCTCACAAGACTCATAAGCAGCCACCATATCCAAAGGAGAAAGAGGCTTGGGTTCTACGTGGAAAGGAGAAGCTTGAGAGAAGTATGAGCTGGAGAACATAGAATGAGCTTAACAGAGAAGCCATGGGCATGTGAAGAATATGAGGAAGAAATGTGTGGGAAGTGATATAGAACAGAAAACCACGTGGAAGTGAGGTTTTGGGTTTGAGGGAGGAAGACATAGGAGAGAAGTAGCCACTGGCACAGAGCATATGCAGAGAAAAGCACAAGGTTTTCTTCACAAAAAAACAAGCTAAAAAATATAAGGTAGCTGAGCAAAGGAAAGCTACGGGCTGAATGAAGAAGAAACTACAGTTTTGGTTAGGAGATGGTAGGAGGTTGAAGAGTCAGCACACTTGAGCAAATGGAGAGGAAGGAATAAATATGTAAAAGAGAAACGAGGGAGCTAGGATGGAGGAGAAGACACATATAATCATGTGAAAAGAAGAAGCAAGTGAGGAGTTGGGGGGAAAAACACAAAAACTAACGTGAGAAGAGAGCTAACTTGTAATGAACCATATGAAACCAAACATGGGCAGTAGCAAAAAATGAACACATGATTATTAAAAGTTAAATGAAGAAGCTACATGAGGAGCTTGAGCTAAATGAAGCAAGAAGCATGTAGCTACTGGTTCTGGTGCTTTGAGAAAACACAAAACAGAGGAGGAAGCATGAGTTGTTGTAAAGAGAAGCAGCTATGATTTTAACATGAAAGAGCTGAGCAGAAGAGGAGAGAAGGGCTGCCAAACACACATATGCAAAAACAAAGGAAGTAACATGAAGAAGCAACACAAGCGTTGGGTTCATCAAGAAGCCATAGACTGAGCATGTGAACTGTAGAGAACGAGCTGAGAATCAATGATCTGACATGGGAATGAAGAGAAATGAGAGCCACCCATGCAAAGCCACATGGAGAAGGAAAGTATGTGGAAGAATTATATGAAAAAGCCACAGGCTAAATGGAATTTACATAGAACACTTGACACCCTATAGGCAATTGGAATAAACATAGAATCACGTGAAAGTCAAGTAAGAAGGAGAGCGTGTGAATCATTAAAAAACAAGAGCAAAGCCACATGAGAGGGATAAAAGAAATACACTCGTGGCAGCATCCAGGAGGGAATAAATCATCTATTCATCTAATGAAAGTTTCCATATGAGAATGAGCTATGGGCTGACTTGTAAACACATGAAAAAGAATTAATAAAGCACATGATTCATGAAGGAATACTAGCCATTCGATCATTTTATCAATCCATCTCATGCATCCATTATTGAGAAAGGGGGAACTAAATTTAGGCAAGCTCTAGGCGGCAAGAGTCATTCTTTCATTCCATCGAATATAAAAATATAACACTCTATCTTCATTTTTCCACACTCTATCCCCTTCATCCATAGCACATCTTCCATCCATTCTCCACCATTCTTCTACCTCTATGAAGCATTAATTCTCAACTTGTGATTAGCTTAGAAGAGGACCTTGAAGAAACTTGAATCCATGGAGATAATAAAGGAATTTTGGCTAAGATTTTTCTATTTTTCTACACTTTTTCTTTTTCTTGTATATGCTTGGTTGAGATGTATTTCAGTGAGATTGGTGTAGTTGTAATTAGTGGCTGGTTAAACACTAATTAGGAGACCTTTTTGAGTGATTAATTGATTGATTAAGTACTGAATTTTCATTTCTCTTTCAATTTCCCATGTATGCCATCAAGGTGTTCGATGAAATGCATGAGTGAAATTGTGTGCTTGATTGTTTGATTTGAGGATTCCTTGAAGCTAAATTGGTTAATTAAACATCTTAGGGTGATAATTCAGAGGCTAATTAATCAATTAATTAATCAAATTGAGTGTTCATTGATATTAAAGACAAGAATTAATGATTTGGTGCAGGATTGAGGTTTTAATTCAACATTAACTTGTTAATTTCTTGAATCTTGAATAGTAATTCAAGATCATTTGCCATGAACATAATTAGGGATTCTTAAACTAGAATTAATTATAATTGAATTAAGATAAGGATAGTAGATACCAAGGGACAAATGCAAAGCTAGTCACATGTCTATCATTCAACTATTAGTTTATGCAATTAGATAGTGATTAGGAATTTTATTTTAATTTAATTCTAGTTAGTCTAATTAGATCAAACCCCCCTTTAGTTAAATAATTTTTAGAGTCCTTTTACACTTAAAATACCCAATTAAATATTAAATTCCATTTCCAAGGGAGATGACCTAGGTTGTGCCACTAAATATAAAATTTAATCCAACCTAGTTTTATTTTGAAGGTTGCATGACACGACCTCTCAAAATTTGGGGCCGTTGCTGGGGAATTAGATTCTCAATTGTTTAAAAAGGATTTCTAAGTGTTTTTACTCTATTTTAGCTTTGTTTTGGTTTGATTTTTGCTTTGTTTTAAGCTTGGATTTTTGGACATTTCAATGTTACGTGACAAGAGTCTGCTTGCTGGAATTTTTGTTTAATATATCCAGAAAATTCTCAAACTTTGTTTTCTAAGGTTTTTGGGTGTTTTAAGCAAAAATAATAGCAAAGCTATTTGGTACACCAATTTTTTGGTCAAACTTTAATGTTTATGGCACTTTTTCTAATTTTTTCGTATTTTCCCGAATGTTTTAAGAATTTTTCAATTTTTCTAGATTTATTTTTTTATTTTTTGTGAGTTCATTTTGTGTGATTAACCTCTATTTTGGAGTATTTTTTATTCTTAGAAAGTTCTTAGCTTCATTTGAATTTTATTTTTTTGATTTAGAGTTAATTTTGGTTATAATTTGTTAGTGAATTGTTTTGTGCTTAAAGTGATTGAACTTCTCATTTTCTTTGCTTTAAATAGATCCATATTATTTGTTTAATCAAGGTGTCTATGTTTTTTATGCAAATGATAGGATTGTACGAAAAATGGATGAAGTTATATTAATGCTTCATGGCCTTCTTGAGCGATAAAGACAAGCACCACAATTTCAACCACCATTCTACCAACCATACCACCACTCCTATGAAGTCCACCCCAGTTACATGGTGCCATACCACAACTTTAATATGCAATAACTAGAATATTATCCTTACAACTATCTTGAGGGATAAATTCAACATAAGCCTAATTGGAACCGAGTTGGGAGGAAAGAATGAGGCAACTCCAACAGAAAATGAACAGTTGCAACTCCAAAATCAACAAATGATGGATAACCTCATGAAGAATTCAAGAGCTCAAATGAATCAACCTACCTCAAATGCTACTGAGCTGAAAGAAGAGCAAATTATAAGAGAATATATAGAGGAGGAAGAGTCCTATTCATTAGGTAATATGCTTCAATCTTCTAATACTTTACATTTTATTGGGAACAGCATACCATCTAGACCATGTGACATAGCTAATTTGAATGATTCTCTTGATTGTGTGTGTGCTAGATCCACTATATGTGATAGATGCTCCCAAATTAATGCTTTCATTGAAACTAGTGAGTTCCTCACATATTTTGATCATCATGATTCCTCGCTAGCATGTGATGATATGACTAATGAAATAGTGAATGTAGCATGCAATGATGATATAGATGATACAAATGTTGAGCAGCTTGTTATTAATAATTCAACTCTACTTTGAAATGCTTATATGATGATATGCATACATGTCCTATATGTGTTGAGATTAATAAGTTTCTGGAGTCTGATAAGTCTGCTAAATCCATATATTCCTATGTTTACACCGAAACTGTTAATGATACTGATTCTACTGATCACACTAGTATTGATGAGTGCATGCATAGAGATAGTGCTGATATTGAAAATCCTATTGATGCATGTGCTGTTGTTGACACTAGTAAGAGATTGGATTTAGCTGTTGATCATTGTTTAAAATCTTGTGAGCCTACTGATATCTATTTGGTCAGGGAAGATATTATTTCTCTTACTGAAAGTCCTGAACAAATTCTTAATGTTGGTGAAGTAGTTTCCAACAAGCCACAGACTCCCCCAACTGACATAAAGCAACTGCCAAATGCCTTGAACTCAAAATACTGTGAGAAGTTACAATTGAACTTTTTTATTGATGCAGTGACTCTTACTAATAAGAGTCCAGCTGATTTTATTGGCTTTGATAGAAATCTAGAGAGTTTTAATTTCAAATTTTCTTTCTTTAGTTTTGAATGTGCAAATTTTGATTTTTCTCCTTTTATTGCTTTTGAATATGCTAAAATTGACTTTCCAAAACTACTGATGGTTGAGGAAGTCTATGAATCAACATTGAATGATCAATCAAAATGCTTCAAAGTAATAAGACATAAATTTGTTAAACTAAAAAAGAATAAAGCTATTTTGATTTTAATTTTTGATACTTATGGTTAATTGGTCTCTGATAGAGTTCTTCTTAGTTTAGGATTTAGTCTTCCTTTTCTTTTCTACATTACTATCTGTTTTGTTTTTCTTTTGTAGGTAATAAACAATTGCTAGCCAGTTACATGGGAATCTCAGCCACCCTTAAGATCTTCGATTCAAGTTCATTCAGTTGTATACTTTCCTTCCACTCTTCTTATATTATGTTATTTATCTGTTGATTGGATTGTGTGCTAGCATTGAGGACAATGCAATATTTAAGTGTGGGAGAGAGAGTCATTTCATTCCATTTCATCTTCTCCTTGCTTTGTCTTGTTAAAAAAAATTGAAAATTTTTTTGGAAAAATAGTGTGATTTTTTTAAATTTTTTTGTGAAAATTGCAAGTTGAGATAATTATAGCTTGGATTCATTTTGACATGATAAGTAATGGATCTTGTGTTTTGATTCAAGTGAAGTGGCAATAAATTTGTTTTCAATGAATTATTTGATAGCCATTAGCTAGTGAGAATTTGAGCCTTAATTGTTCATTTCTGGTGTATATTCACCTATCATTGTTTTCACTCTAAAACTTGCCTTGATTCTTTGTTGAGACTACATTTGCATTTGCATGCATGAAAGTGATAAGGCATTCATTTCTTTTATAGCTAGATAGCCAAAAAGTCAACCATTACATGCATTTTATCTATTGTTTAGCCATTTTGAACTTTGATTTTCTTTTCTTGTTGAACCTATAGCCATGAAAAATGAAAATATATTCCCACCTTGTTTTAAGATACCTTAGGGATTTGAAGGAGCATTACATCTAATTAGGATGAGAAAATATGTATGCTTTCACATCAATTTCGGCCATGGTTATTAAAAAGTTAAGGAAGATGTTACAAAGGAAAAAAAAAAAAAAAGAAGAGATAGAAAAGCAAAAGTAAAGCAATGAAAAAAAAAAAGGAAAAGCAATTGAAAATAAAAAGAAAGCAGTACTTGAATTTTGTTCACATTTATTATTGCTTGTTGGGAATAAGGCCTTAAATGCACATTCTTCCTTATCATAAGTTCCATTAATTGCTCTTAAGGTTCTAAGGTATCCATTTGTTAGTCTTTTCCTGTGTATCCATTCATTTCTTTCCTTAGCCCCATTACAACCCTAAATAAAGTCCTTTGATTGGTGTTTTGCATTTGCCATAAGTGGTGGAGATTTAGAAGCTTGACAAGTGTAACACCCTAAAATTAATTAAGGTACTAATCATGAATTTGGGTTAATTAGGAATAATTAATATGGAATAATCAGGTAAGTTAAGTGAATGGAAATTTTGTGAAATAAATTAATGATATGAGTTGAGAATTAATTGAGATAGAAACTTCATCTAGGCCCAAATTAATGTAGGAGATTATGATAAGAGGCTAATGGAGGCCTAATAAGTTAGGTACAGACCCAATCTGATTTAATGAATTAAAGGCCTAAGACCCAACTTCCATAAGCTCTTATAAATGGCCCAATAAACTTTGTGCAGACCCAAAACAATGGAGTTCTTAAAATTAGGTCTGGCCTAATGGAATTCTGCAGCCCAACACCTTAAAACTAGCCCAACAAAGCTAAAATCTGAAGCCCATTTAGAGTTGGATCATGGAGCAACCCATAACCCATAGGAGACCCAACTTAAACCTAACTAAAACCTTAAACACCTCAGCCTCTTCCCCATTTTGCTAAAACACAAGAAGGAATTTCGGAGGTTTAGAGGGAGGCTAGGGTTTGGGGCAAGAAATTCATCATTTCCCACTTCTAGAGCAAGATTCAGTCAAGGTAATAGTTATATAACTTAAATACTCTCATCTTTCTCTTTAATTTGAACTGATTAATATCTTAATTAGAGCACTTTCACCCACACCCAAAATCTCAAACTTGCCATTTGGTGTTTCTATGGTGAAAATTTGTAGGTTGAGACTAGGGCTGACATTAGGTAAGTATAAACTCTTCTTTTTGAGGTATTTCTGTTAGTTTGAGACCCCAATGATTGGATTATAGTATGGGTATTAATTTGGTACGAATTTGCTGAGGATTTTGGGTAAAATATTGAAGTTTCTGGTAGAGGACATTTCAATCCGAATTTAGGGACTTGTAGTGGCCGGGTAAGTGTTCCCTAGGTGGTCATTAGCATTTTAAATTCTTTGGGTACTTATTGCTACTGTAAATGATGAATTAAGGTAGTAATTCTCTTATGCTATGGTTAAAGGGGGATTTTTGTACCATTGGTGGCTTTGCAAATTTATCTACAAGTGAGGTAACTAGAACTACATTAATTCCATGCATATATCTGCTTTAATTTTATATTGCTATATATGAATATTTTGAAATGCTGAATGAATTGGTTGGCTATCTATTATTTTGTGATTGGACCTTGTGACTCCATGGTGGAGCTATGGTGTAGCTGCCACCCGTGCATGTGCTTCGATTGAGTACCGGGTTATGATCAAACCCCAGATGCACTGAGCCCTGGTTGTGCTCAATGGGGAGTAGGTGCCGTGGATGGGCCTCTCCTAGTGTTATTGGCCTTTTACATGTGAAAATATGATTGCTAGTATGGGATAGTAATCAGGATAACCTAATTGTTTCATTTACTGATATGATTGATATGATTCTGATGTTGATTTTGATTCATGCATATATGTTGATTAAACTAGATATAATGAATAGAAATTTCCTTGGTTACTAAGATTTATATCTCACCCCATTTTATGGGATTAATATTTCAGGTGAAGACTCATCGGGCAAGGATAAAAGGAAGCAAGTGGATGAAAATCTATAAGCTCTAACATGTGGGGAGAAGGCTACACTTAGGCTGATTTATTTAGTATAGATGCTAAATTTTGTATTCCTTTTTGTATAGCATCTTCATATAATCATGTTGCCAAGTGTAGGCTTTTATATTTTGATTACTTAGGATGTATTTATTGAGGAGTTAGGCCTCATCATAACTTGATATTGGATGTATAAATCCCATAACACCTGATGTATGAATTTTACTAAATTTCTGGTATGGTATACTGTTGGAAATATAATTATGTGATGTATTAGATATTGATATGAATCATGGATGTATGAAATCTCTAATGGAATGTGTATCGAATGTTAATTATCAATAGTGCATGAATTTTTGTTGTTGTTACTCCATGGACTTACTGATATAGGGTAGTTGGAGGAGTGAAATTTACATTTAAATTCTGAATTGGTAATGGTAGAATAGCTAGGTGAATAGGGTAGATAAATATCATTAGAGTCATATAAAATGGGTGAAAGTGGTCCTAAGGTGTTCCTAAGAAGAGAATTGAAGTGCATGGGACGAAATGTAGGAGATATAGCTACAGGAGGGAGTCACATCGCGGCTAAGAAGGCCTCGCCGCGGCCTAAAGAGTGATAGTGGCGAGGGACGCCGCGGCTTGAAAAATCTTGCCACAGCGTAGTGCAAAAAAAATCACCCAGGAGGGTGACAGAATGAAACCTCGCCACGACGCAATAGGTCCTGTCATGGCGTAAATGGAGGAAATTAGTTAAGGAGAGTAAAGTAGCAAAACTCGCCACGGCGCAAGTGTATTCCACCGAGGCAAGAATCGTAGGACTTCAAACAGTAGCTCCAGGAGGAATCTCCGCCGCGGCTTTGAGTAAGTTACCCCGTGTTTCTTGAGAGCAACTTAGCCGCGGCATAAAAGGTCAGGCTACGGCGCAAAGTGAAAAATTTAGTTTTCGAGCTTTAGGACCTAACTTAGCCGCTGCGGGAAAGTTTCAGGTCGCGACGTAGGTCCCCAAACTCCTACCTTTATCCTAGAAACCCCAATTTCTTCAATGGTAATGTTAGGAAATGATATAGGAACACTTGTGGGTGGTTTTTATGTGTTGAAATCAATAGATGGATGAATCACAAACCTCTAATGATAGTACAATTCCTTTTATGCATTCTCCTATTTACGGTTGTTTAGTTGATGACCCTAATAACATCAAGGTTTAAATTTCCTTATATTTTCTTAATGTAATTAATTGTAATGACTCCAAACTGTGATCATTAATTATTAATCATGTATTTAACCATAATTATCGGGATTAGGAGTTAGGGTCATCACAACAAGCTTATGGTAGTGAACTTTGATAGGTGGAACTTGAGTGAAACACATTGCCTAAACACTTGAGAGTTGAGAGTAAACACTAACTCAGGTGAGAGGCTATGCATTTCAATTCATTTTTTTCAAATGAAATTACCATGGAATTTGCTTTCTTGATGCAAGTGAAGTTAGCTTTGATTGTTAAAGTATTGAAGAGTTTTGATCATTCCTTAGCTTGTGATTTTTACACTTTTCTTTTGCATTTTCATTTTCCACATGTCATTCCATTAGTTTTTCCTTTGATTTTGAGTTTTGCCCAGGAGTGTAAAGGTTTAAGTATGGGAGAATTTGTTAGATGCCAATTTTAGATATATTAATCCTCCAAACTTAGGCATTTTGATGATTGAATATGGCTTTAGAGGTTTAATTAGGTGAAATTTGATTTTAGTAGCCATTTTTGCATTTAAGGAATTTATTTACAAAATTATTGAATTTTAATACTTAAATTTCTTTAAATAATTTTGTGAATTTTCTTGAATAACATTTTCCATTATTTTTGTAGATTTTCTTTGGGCAAATAGAACTTAAAGGGAGAATATTTATTTAGAATTTTTAATACAAATTTTAGAAATTAAAAAATATAATAATAATAATAGAGAATAAGAGGCATGGTTTTCATTCCCATCTAAAATGTGATGCATTTCATTCTCTTTTGTAAGGAGGAGCACACATATGCAAAGAAATACAAATGCAGCAACTACCTCTTCCATATATTCATACACCCACAATAAACATGAGCTAAGCATGCAGTTTCATTTGCATCACATACAGCACAACAGCCACGTCACTCACTCATTCAGCACACTCCTTCATTCACGAAGATATCCTCGTTTAGCTCACACACCCTCCACGTTACTTCACATTCTTCAATCACACATGTACAAGGGCTGCCACTAGAAGCACTAACTCACCCATTCCACCTAACTAATACACACATGCACATAAATATACGGGTCTTCCAGTCATGTTGCCACACCAGCCTTCATACACCAACACGTGAAACCACACAAGCTAGGAAACAGTAAATGAGCTACAGGTTGGGTGGATGAATCAAGGAAAAGAAGAAGTAACACGAGTCCATTCCATCACTTCACTCTATTTCACCAACAGAACACAATCAAGAAGTCACACGTAAGCAACAACTTCTTTCACATACTTACACACACACACGATGCTATAACTTCTTTCATGTCCAGCATGCATCCATGCTTACAGGTTCACAAGCAAGGAGCTACGGGTATAGGGATGATATTAAGGAGGCAGCACACTATAACAAATGATTCAAGAAGCTCTAGAACATGTGAGTAGAACTTGAGAAGCAATGGGTTTAAAAAGACTGTGAGAAAGAGACGTGGAAAATGAAGTTCAAAACATGAAAAAGAATAGAGAAGATGAGCTCCAACTACTGCACAATAGCTACCAAGAGGCTCAAGTTAAAGGAAGAAACACGTAACACTTCGTAGCAACTGCATGAAAAGAAAACAGAGACTCAAACACATGAGTTTAGAAGGACGTATGAAGCAAGAGCTGGGAGGAGAAGTTACGTGAGTACAACAGAGCCATGCAAGGGATATTACATTAAGGAAGAAGCTAGAACAGAGCTATGAAAGTCACGTGAACAAGAAGAAAGGAGCACTGGAGGAAGTCAGGCATGATACACACACAAGCTGCAGAATACATAAAAGACGTATGAAGAAAAGAGAGCACGTGATTCATTAAACACAATAGTTGGAGAATGTGGATTGAAAGATGAAGGTAGCTGCACGATGGAGAAAATACAAATGAAGAAGATATGAATGGATCATGCACATCTATACAAATCATGCATGAAGGAAGAAGCTGGGGAAGAATGTCCAGATTCACATGCACACATGGAAGGAAAGGGGCCCACACATATTCACATGTTTTTGGTTGAGAATTCAAGAAGAGGCTGCACATGAGAGATAATTAAAAATCAATGTGAGAAGCACATGAAAGGGAGGGTGAATTAGCTCGTGCAGAACGCTAAGAAAGAGTAGCCATCTTATACCTCATTGAGGGGAATCCATCAAATACATTCATTCCATTTCATTATCCACGTGAGCAGAGTAAAAAGTGGGCTAACTTGTAATGAAACACATGAAGAAGATTAATGAAGCATGTGATTAGGGGGCTGAAGCTAGGGGGCAGAATCATCCATTCAGCCACACGCCATTCCATCATCCATCGTCATTTATTCACACCATTTCATCCATCGTCATACTCTATCCATGCAATAGCCATTTCCATGCCATTCTCTACCATTCTTCCACCTCCATGAAACATTAAATCTCTATCTTGTGGTTAGCTAGGAGGAGGTCCTTGGTTGAAGCTTGAATTCAAAGAACATAACAAGGAATTTTGGCTAAGCTTCCTATTTTTATTTTCTCTCTCTACATCAATTTTTGTCATTTTATTTGCTTGGTTAAGCTTATAAATGATTGAGATTGATGCAGTTTATGATTGATCGCTGGTTAGACATTGATTATGAGATTACTTGATTGATTATTGGATTGAATTAAGCGCTAAATTTTCATTTCTCCTCCAATTTCCTATGTATGCCATCAAGGTGTTTAATAAAATGCATGATTGAAATTGTGTGCTTGATTGTTTGATTTGAGGATTCCTTGGAGTTTGGTTAGTTAATTGAACATCCTAGAGTGTTAATTCAAAGGCTAATTGATCAATTAATCACTCAATTTTAATTGTTCATCGATCCTAAAAGCAAAAATTAATGATTTAGTGCAGGGTTCAGGTTTCAATTCAACATTAACTTGTTAATTTCTTGAATCTTGAATGGTAATTCAAGATTATTTGCCATGAACACAATTCAAGATAAGGATAGTGAATACCAAGAGATGAATCCAAAGCTAGTCACATATCTATTATTCATCCCATAATTCATGTAATTAGATAGTAGTTAGTCATTTTGTTTCAATTTAATTCTAGTTAGTTTAATTAGATCAAAAACCCCCTCTTAAATTAGGTAGTTCTAGGATCCTTATACACTTAGAAAACCCAGTTGAATATTGAAATCCATTTCCAAGAGAGATAACATAGATTGCACCATTAACTATATATTTTCTCAACCTAGTTTATTTTGAGGTTGTGCGACACAACCGTCAAGCCTTAGTCAAAGGGAATTTTTATTAGCCAAAACCTGAACGAGACGTAAATAGGCACATCTAAAGATGCTAAACTTGTCACTTGGCCTAGACCAAAAGCCAAAACACTAGATTATACATGCCTTTTTCGATTCTAGAAGCACCCTGGGAAGATGTTAGTATGGATTTTGTTCATGGACTACCTCGAACCCAGAGATAGAAAGATTCCATAATGATAGTTACAGATAGATTCTCAAAGATGCCATATTTTATTCTGTACCAAAAGACAAATGATGCCATTCAAGTTGTAGAGTTATACTTCAAGGAGATTGTTCATCTTCATGGCATTTTGAAAACTATCACTTATGATCAGGATGTCAAGTTCTTAAGTCACTTTTTGAGAACTCTCTGGAAGAAAATAGGAGAAAGTTTCAATTTAGTAGTGCTAGCCATCCCCAAACAGACAGTCAAACTGAAGTAATTAATAGGACTTTAGGAAATCTCCCCTGAAGCTTTGTCAGCAAGAGTCTGAAGTAATGAGATCTTATCGTTGCACAGGTTGAGTTTGCTTATAATAAATTAACTAATCAATCTACGTGAAAGTGTCCATTCAAGGTGGTTTATGGTACTCATTCACTTAGCTTGTTGGACTTGACCCCTTCATCTGACAAGCGACAATACAGTGTCGAAGCAGAGCAAAGTGCAAAGGAAATCAAGAAACTGCATGAATAAGTTTAAGAGCGAATTCAAAAGTAGAACTTGAAATACAAGGCTACCATGATAAGCATCAGAGGCAACAAACTTTCAAGGTAGGAGACTTGGTATGGATACACTTGTGAAAAGAAACGATTTCCAAATCAACCAAATGCCAAGTTATCATCCAGAGCTAATGGTTCATTCAAAATTATGCAAAAGATCAACAACAATGCCTATAAAGTTGAGTTGCCTGGTTCCTATGGAGTCTCTACTATCTTCAATATTGTCGACCTTTCACCATACTTTGAAGACAATGTGGAGTTTGACTTGAGGACAAGTCCTGTCCAACCCAAGGAGGATGATATGAATTAGTTACCTTGTAACCCCATAACCTCTAGAAGTTACATGGGCAACCACAAATGAGTTTATGAAACTTTCATAACTCCCCCAATAATGAATTTTTGTAACCCCTATAACCCCTATCTATGTTTAATTTCCTATCTGAAATGATGTAGAGTTTGACTAAAAGGCAAGTCCTATCCAACCCGAGGAGAATGAAATGGAAGAATAAAGCCACAATGAATGACCGCTAACTATTACAAAGCCATAATAAGGCAATAAATGAATTTCTTGTAACACCCATAACCCCATTTAGCTTTAATGTTTTGTTTAGAAAATTTGGACGAAAATGGCCCTCTAAGACTAGTATAAATAGGGCTCTTTTCATTGTGATAAGCATCAAGTAATAAGAATTTTTCATTTCTATCGAAATACAAGTTTTCTCTCTTTTCATAGGCCTCTAAGCCAAGGACGAAAATTGTACAATTCCACTTGTGCCAATTTCTTTTCTTTTCTTTTCTTTTCTTTTTTTAACAACCATTGCAAAGACAAAATAGCAAACCAAGAGGAAACAAATGAAGTTGTGCAATAACAAGATATAGCATTGCCTTGAGCACAAAGGCAAAAACAAACATGACAGAGTAGCTTTTCTTTATCCAGGTGCAGCCCAAACTATCAACAAACAGAATAGTATCCTCAGAAAAAGTACAATCACAGCACAGAGAGGAGAATCGGCCAAACAGAATGATATCACAGCACAATATTATCACCATAACACAATATTCAAAAAGGAATCTTGATTTTGCAGCAACCAGAATTATATTAATAGCACCAAAGTTTTACAATAAAACCCGAAGTTTAAAAACAAACCAAAATTGTATACAAGAGAACCAGGATTTAGCAGAGCAAACCAGAACTTTCACATAACAAAAACCGGAAAAGAATAGCACCCACTATGAAATACTACCAACAATTCGAGAATGAATCCCTTGCATTGAGAAGAAATAAAGAGGTGTATATATATATATATGTAATGTATGGAAGCCACAAAAAAAAAAAAAAGTTATGTCCCCACCCATCCCGTGCATACTTAAATCAAACAAAATTATACAATATCACCGGAATACTGGAAGTCCAACACTTGCCAACCCAATTGAAGCAACATAAAATGAAAGAGCCACTATTTTTTTTCTTTTTCATATATTGGTGATCATATTAAAGTAGTTTACTGAAAACATTATTAATTAAGTACTGTGGGTATATATATATTAATTTGAACTAAATAACTATTTTGTAAAGTATTAACAATACTTTTTTATAGTGCTTTTTAGGAACACACACACACACATTTATTTTTTCCCATAACCGTGTCTCTTTTCCTTGACCCGCAACTCAGGAGGTGGTTTGCCTGCCATCTAGTCATGAAAACAACTTAAGCTGTAATTAAAATCAAGCATATACTGGCATATCCAGTTGAACTTATGGAATCGATCAATGATATTAATTCTACTGTCAAAGTCTTTGCACTATTAGTAAATGAATAACGCGTCGAATGGACTAGAGCAGATTTCTCTACAACAAAAACTGATTATTGCTTCCATAAAAATGGCGAAGTATTAACAATATTCTAGGAAGTATTAACATATAAATTAATTTTATCTAAATAACCTTTTTGTGAAGTATTAACGATATTTTTGTATAGTGCCTTTTAGGAATATATATCTATATTCTTTCTTTCTTTTTTTCCCCAATATCCATGTCTCTTTCCTGGGCCCGCAACTCAGGATGTAGTTTGCCTGCCATCCAGTCATGAAAACAACTTAAGTTGTAATAAAATCAAGCATATACGGGCATATCCAGTTGAACTCGTTGAACAGATCAATGATATTATTTCTATTGTCTAAGTTTTTGCACTATTAGTAAATGAATAAGGCATCGAATGGCCCAGAGCAGGTTTCTCTACAACAAAAACTAATTATTGCTCCCATACAAATGGTTAAATTATATTGTTAGTTCTTATAATTTAATTTAATTTTAAATTTGATTTCTATGTTGTAAAAATTTATCATGTATTGAGGTCTTTAAATTTAAAAAAAAAAAAAAAATTTGTATCCACTATTAAATTTCCGTCAGTATCCAATTAAATTTTGATGATGTAAGTAACTCTTTGCCATCTCAACACTCTGAATATGATTAAGTTATGCTAACTCACCCAAGTCAGATATTACATGCTACACGTGTAAATAAATTTCACTAATCTATTTTGACTCATTTTGTTAATTTGCATTATTATATATTTTCAAAATGTTCAAATGGTACATGATTAATCAAGTAAACAAAATTATCAACCACAATTAAATGAAACTTTAATAATAATAACAAAATTAAAAAATTTTAAAGCAATAAAAACTAAATACAAGCTTGATTTTAACAATATCAATTCTATTAGTCAAAAGTCTTTAATTTGCACTGTTAGATATGAAATTAAAACGATGCATACATATAGGCATATCCCACCACAACAGTAATAGGGAATACTAATTGAATTCTGATTACTTCAACTTTTTAAAAATAATTAATTAGTTTCTAACTAACTTTCTGAAGCAAAAAATAAAAGTTGCAATTCTAGAAACAAATTCAGTCGCTCAATAATATTTTTTAAAAAGCTTCAATATGCAAGCAGGATAAAAAGATAAAAAACTGCGAAACAAAAGATAAAAGTTGAACCGTAATAAGCTGCAAAAGAACATTCTTTTCAACTGCCGAGTGAAGTTTGGTGGACCTTGTTATTAATTTCTATCATTTGTCAAAGTCTTTGCACTATTACTTTACGTAAATCAACTTATAATGGGGTCCATGGCAAACTAGTTAGGCTTAGGATAATATGAAGAGCAGAAAGGGGAAGATAAATGAAATATTGCTTTGTTGAGAGATATATATATTTACACGCGCGCGGGCACATATGATAAGCCTAGCTAGCATGGCAAGTATCTATCTCTATTGCCAAAGCTAATCTAGTTTCTCTGTCATAATTCTTGAATTAGGGTATTGTACAGCTTACAAAACCAGCGATGCCTAGCCAACTGGGAGTGCTTAGTGCCCTTGATGTGGCCAAGACACAATGGTACCACTTCACAGCCATTGTTATTGCAGGCATGGGCTTCTTCACCGACGCCTATGATCTCTTCAGCATACCCAACGTCACCAAGTTGCTCGGACGAATCTACTACACACACGAAGGTGCGGCGAAGCCCGGAACCCTCCCACCGAACGTGTCTCTGGCCGTTAACGGCGTCGCCCTTTGTGGCACCTTATCAGGTCAGCTTTTCTTCGGCTGGCTCGGTGACAAAATGGGCAGAAAAAAGGTCTATGGCGTAACCCTTGCTCTCATGGTTGTCTCCTCTCTCGCTTCCGGCCTCTCCTTCGGTAAATCTGCAAAGGGCGTCATAGCTACTCTCTGCTTCTTCCGCTTCTGGCTCGGATTCGGCATCGGCGGCGACTACCCTCTCTCCGCCACCATCATGTCTGAATACGCCAACAAGAGGACCCGTGGCGCATTTATCGCCGCGGTTTTCGCCATGCAAGGTTTCGGAATTTTGTTCGGCGGAGTTGTTTCCCTCATCGTTTCGACGGCGTTTGACCACGCCTACAAGGCTCCACCTTACTATGTCAACGCCGCCGCTTCCCTCGTTCCCCAAGCTGATTATGTGTGGCGAATAATTCTAATGTTTGGTGCTGTACCTGCTGCCCTCACATACTACTGGCGTATGAAAATGCCAGAGACAGCTCGTTACACAGCGCTTGTGGCTAGGAATGCGAAACAAGCTGCGGAAGACATGGCAAAAGTACTGCAGGTTGATATTGAAGCTGAACAGGAAAAGCTAGATACAATAACTGAGCGAGAGAACAACAGCTTCGGTTTGTTCAGTAAGGAGTTTGCTCGTAGGCATGGGCTTCACTTGCTTGGAACCACGACCACTTGGTTTCTATTAGACATTGCGTATTACAGTTCAAATCTTTTCCAGAAAGATATTTACACTTCAATTGGGTGGCTTCCTCCAGCAGAAGAAATGAACGCAATCCATGAGGTATGTGAAAGTTAGAACACAAAATTCTTAGTAAGTATATTTACGCCACGATCCAATTGAGTCTTATGTCTATACATATATACATATATATATATATATATATACACACACAAGAAAATTCAGGAGATAACTAAGCTAAAGAATAGGAAAAAATATACCTTCAAATCTCATATATCCCTAGCATCAATGCTACTAAAGATTAATGAGCTAGTAAAAATCGTGGATATTGAGTAATATAATTGTCCGACATGTGTCGAACCTGGACAGGGTGCTTCTTTAAAGTTTTTAGTGCTTCATAAGGACCAATGCTAATTTAATGCTTAACAGGTTTACAGGGTTGCGAGAGCGCAAACACTTATAACACTATGTGGTACTGTGCCAGGTTATTGGTTCACGGTAGCATTCATAGACTATATCGGTCGCTTCTTTATCCAACTCATGGGCTTCTTCTTCATGACTGTCTTCATGTTTGCACTTGCAATCCCATATGATCACTGGACTAAGAGACAAAACCGAATTGGGTTTCTTGTGATGTACGCGTTGACTTTCTTCTTTGCTAATTTCGGTCCAAATTCTACCACTTTCATTGTCCCTGCAGAGATTTTCCCGGCAAGGTTGAGGTCCACTTGCCACGGCATATCGGCAGCGGCCGGGAAAGCTGGAGCGATCGTCGGGGCGTTTGGGTTTTTGTATGCTGCGCAGGATAAGGACCCAACGAAGAGAGATGCAGGGTATCCAGCGGGCATTGGCATGAAGAATTCGCTTATTATGCTTGGTGCGACTAACTTTGTTGGGATGCTGTTTACGTTCCTGGTGCCAGAACCAAAAGGGAAATCCTTGGAGGAGTTAAGCGGTGAGAACGAAGACGGAGGTGATCTAGCTATGGAGCAGCATGCCTCCTCTAACAGGAGTTACAGGACTGCTCCAGTTTGATATTGAATTGTATTTGGCTAATAATTTTAGGGTGAACTAAAGCAAAAATATGTCTTTCCATTATCAGTACTACTTTATATTATCATCCAGAAAATAATGTGCAAAAATATACAGCGGAAACAGTTTGTGTATATATTATAACTAGCTATTTGAATTCTTCATGGATGAAACGACGCATGTTATTCAACTCTCCTTGTTAATTTGCATGTCTCTACCAAAAGTTATCATTAAATATACAGTTAGTGCCCATTGGATTTTATCGTAAAATTTCTACCATCGAATTCCTATTAGGAGAAAAAAAAATAATGATAAAAGAAAATTCTTGCTTTTAATTGCCTCTGTTGGATCTAAAGCAAGAACTTCTTTCTGCACAAATTAATTTTACAAAAAGACAAAAACAAAAATAATTACAATATAAAAGGTTCCTGTTATCATATAATCTCTTCCATTTTCTTGACAATCGAAGAGAAAGAGAAGAATCACAAGGTTTCAGAATGTGAAATGAAGCATAATTAAACGGCTTACGGCATAAGAAGTCAAGTTGCGCGACATATTTGATAGAGGAAGCGATTAATAATGTATAAGAATAAAATACAATTCTTTGACTATTTTGCTTTTGTAAATAACAACGGAAAATAAAATATCGAGGCTTATCCTTCATGACGTGTAGAATAAATATCTTAAAGGCTGGTGGATAAAATACTCAATAAATTATCAAGTAAAAAGCAAATAATAGAAGAAAATCGAAGGAGACTGTTTACCAAGAAAAAATAAAATAGATTGAATTTGATAGACAACTTGATCATCAAGGCACGTTAATGATATCAGCGAAGAAGTAGCTGTCTAGATAATGCTATTGTTCAGTGATTTTGAAAATTTTGGTTTTTTGTTTTTGTTTTTTTGTCTTTGTTTTTGTTTTGTATTTTGTATTTTGATTTTTTTTTATGCCAGAAATCGATTTTGAAACTTACACCTATGAAATTATAGAAAGTTGTTCCTGTAAGCCAAATAATCACTCAGCGAAGCAAAATAAAGTAATAAAAGTTAAATTTCTTTCCAAGCTCTCCCCAAATAATAACGTCAATATTTTATGATCTTGATCAAGCACGCGCGTAGGAATCTGACTTTCTGTTGCTGACAACAGCGTGTACTTCATCCTTCGATTGAATGACAATTTTACACGTAAGTTGGTAACGGTGTGCCGAGAAACTACCCTGCATGAAGACAAGGAATCTGACTTTCCGTTGATAACTAGATTGTGTACTTTATTCTTTATCTCCATGATCTCCGCTCCCTTGCCTACAATATTAAGGGAAAAAACCCAAATTAAGAGGTTTTTTCAGAGTTTTCCAACCATACATGACTTATGACCAGGTATCTAAAATATGCTCAGAATGTTAGATCTTATAGTGGATATATATAGAACACAAAAATAAATATCCAAGTACAGAAAAATGCGGAAACAAAATAACCTTTGGCTATTTTCAAAACGTGTAAGTTATACGGTTGCTGTTACAAAAGTGCTTCTAAGCTTCGTGCATGTACTCACTATTGATGGTGTATTTACGTATTTTTTTACCTTAAAAGTGTAAGCACTGAGTTTTGAGACCCTTGTATATATAGAAGAAAATAAAAGGCTTCTTTCCATCAAAGGTGGTGCTTGCTACAGAGACAGGAGATGGGTTGGAATATTTTGTTCACCGCAAATCTGAAACCCACGATTTTTGGGCCACTTCTAGGACATTGCTTATTTGTTGGCAATAAATTGATGAACGCTTGCCAATGTTTCGTAAGGCAACGGCTAACATTCTCTCACTAAATGACTTGATAATTTTCAATATTACTGGTGTTTTATATTCTACATAAGAGAAAACTAAAGGCACAAATCATAACAATATGTCTTTTATAAGTGAGTATTACTTTCCATATATTGCGATACATTTTGTTTCTTCAAGCCACATTAATTTAATAAATGAAAATTTAATAAATAAATTATATATTTACTTTAGGTTCTCTTCATGTTATTATTCTGAATATGTAAATATGTACACAAATGAGAAAACAACTCAAATTGAATAAGATGTACTTTTATTATAAATGATATATAATATATACATTAAAATCTTAATATGGAACCAAGTTCCATTGGAGGTACATGATCTTTAAACCTTAATGGTGGCATGTCTTTCATTGAAAGATTAGCTATAATTAACTTAGTGCTAATGTGTTCAATGATGACTTTATTATTTTCCCTAACATATTCTTGAATGGCTAAGTACCTAGTGTTGATATGCTTACATTGACCCCTATTTTTCTTAGTTAAAAAAATCACAGCTAAATTATCACAATATATCCTTAATGGCCTAAAGATAGAATCTACAATTCTAAGCCTAAAAAAAATGTCCTTAGCCATATACCATGCAAAGTCACCTCAAAACTAAATATGAACTCAACATTTATGGTAGACATAGTAATTAAAGTTTACTTTGTGCTCTTCTAAGGTATGACTTTACCAACAAATATAAAAATATAACCTGACATTGATTTTCATGAATCAACAGATCCAGTGAAACCTAAATCTGAGTAGCCCATCAACTACATCAATGTTTTTAGTTTGTTTGTACAATACAATTGCTTTGTAGCCCTTGGGACCTTTAAGGTATCTCATGACCTTCTTCGTAATTCTCCAATAATCCATACTAAGATTATTTTAATATCTACATAACTTTCCAACTATGAATGTAACAGAAAGTTTTGTATAAACTTAAGTATACATATGACTTCTGAAAGCAGAAGTATATTGTAATATCTAGAAAATTATTAAATTGAGATTTTGGGGAAATTAATTTAATTAGAGATTTAATTAATTTCTCAAGGAAATAGGGATTTATTGTGAAGAAATATGGAAATTAGGATTTATAAAATTATATAAAGAATATAGGTTTTATGGAATTATTGAAGAAATTATTAAATTTTAGGGGCCTAATTAATTAATTTGGAAAATTTAGAAAATTACCCTAAGAAAATTTATTAGAGATTATTTACCCTTAAGATTAAATTAAGTAGAGCTAGAAATAATTTTAACTTGAGACCTTTTATTTCTTTAGTTTTAAATGCTACAACCTAACTTATAAAGCCCAGATTTGAGGAAATGAGCAGAAACCCTCATGATCCAGTTACCTTAGGGCCCAAATTCATAACCTATGACCTAGACCTAGCTTATATTCAATTGAAACACATACATACACACACACACACACACATTCTCTCTCCCCCCTCTCCCTTCACTCTAATAGAATGTAAGTCACAGCTAGGGAGAAGAATGAAATTAAGGAGAGAAAGGATTGAGATGCAACATCTAGAGCAAGATTCAAGGAGGAAGACTCAACTTTTGGCTCTAGTGAGTGTTAAAGAAATTGATCCACCCCTTCTCCTCTTCATTTTGATCTAAAGAGTTTATGATTTGGTGATAATTTATGGAACTATAGGGTTATTGATTTGGTGATTTTGGGGCATTCTTGAACAAGAAGATGAAGAAGAAACTAGAGCAAGTATTAGATAAGTGTTTCTTCTCCATTTGTGATGTTATTTTTCCTAAATTTCATCTCTAAGTCTGATTTTTATGTAGTGCCATGAGTATGTACGAAAATTCAAAGGAAAGTGGTTACTTATTGTGTTGGCTAGGATGAATGAGCTATAATTAGTGCTTTTGAACTCTAGGAAGTTTGGGTAAGTTAAGACTTCAAAGTTTACAAGTGGTTGATGGGATTAAGGCTCCTTTGAGTATTGATGGATCTATGTTTGTTGTTTAAGGTTGCTTTAAGCTTACTTGTGTTGCCTTTTAGGAAGTGTTGATAGCTAGTTGAAGAGTGGTAAACATCATTTGAGGTAACTAGGGTTAATTTCATTCATATATGTAGAAATATTCTATTGATTACTTGTACATATGATTATATGATTCTAATAATCAGTTTAATTGTTAAAACTTGTAAGATATCATGGACTGTGATCATGTCCAAGTTGATGGAGCTATGATCATGCTCTTGATTATGCTAAGTGTTGTGATCAAACATTGAGCTATGATCATGCTCCCATTTATGTATATATATGCGCCATGACCATGCATCGAGCCATCATCGTGCTTGTTTAAGGAGGGAGAAGTTGCCATCATTGTGCCACTCCTTGAGTTATTGGCCAATAACCAAATTTACTAATATGTGGTATCTAGTATGGGATAGTAATCATTTGATAGTCAAAGTCTTCATTTGCTTGGTGTATGCTTTGCTCTTTATGATATGTTTGTGTAAAGCATCATAAAAGTTTATTCTATTGATAGGAATTATATCTTTGGTTACTAAGATTTTATATCTTACCGTGGTAACGGGCTATAAATTTCAATTAATAGTTTTTGGAAGAGCAAAAAAGGAATGAAAGGATGAAAAAGTGTAGTAACTATCCCTTCTCTATCTTTTTCTATGTTGTGTTATGCTATGGTTGTAACACCTCAAAATTAATTAAGGTGTTAATCATGGATTTGGGTTAATTAAGAATAATTAATATAGAACAATCGGGTAAGTTAAGTGAATAGAAATTTTAAAGAGATAAATTATTAATATGAGTTTGAGATTTAAATAGGATAGAAACTTCATTTAGGCCCAAATTAATGTAGGAGACCATGATAAGAGGCTAATGGAGGACCAATAAGTTAGGTGCAGACTCAATCTAATTTAATGGATTAAAGGCCCAAGACCCAACTTCCATAAGCTCTTATAAATAGCCCAATAAACTTTATACAGACCCAAAACAATGGAGTTCTTAAAACTAGGTCTGGTCCAATGAAATTCTGCAGCCCAACACCTTAAAGCTGTCCTAACAAAGTAAAAATCTGAAGGTCATTTAGAGTTGGATCTTGGAGCATCCCATAACCCATAAAAAACCTAACTTAAACCCTAAAAACTAACTTAGCCACCCCCCATTCTGTAGAACCACAAGAGACACATACAAAATTCGGAGGTCCAAAGGAGAGGCTAGGGTTCTTGGCATGTTTCCACTTTTTCCCACTTCTAGAGCAAGATTCAGCCAAGGTAATAGTTATATAACTTAATCCTCTCATCTTTCTCTTTAATTTGACCTTATTAATGTTCCTATTAGAGCACTTTCACCCACACCTAAAATTTCAAACTTGCCATTTGATGTTTCCATGGTGAAATTTCGTAGGTTAAGGCTAAGGTTGACATTAAATAAGTATAAACTCATCTTCTTGATGTATTTCTACTAGTTTGAGACCCCAATGATTGGATTATAGTATGGGTATTAATTTTTCACGAATTTGCTTAGAATTTAAAGTGATATATTGAAGTTTTTGGTAGAGGACACATCTATTCTGAATTTTGGGAATTTATAGTGGCTAGGGAGATTTTTGTACCATTAGTGGCTTTTGCAATTTGCCTGTAAGTGAGGTAATTGGAACTATATTAATTCCATGCATATATCTGTTTTGATTTCATATTTATTATACATGAATGATTTAAAATGCTGAATGAATTGGTTGGCTATCTATTATATTGTGATTAGACTTTGTGAGTCCATGGTGGAGCTGTGGTGCGGCTGCCACCTATGCATGTGCTTCGATCGGGTACCGAGTTATGATCAAACCCCAGATGCACTGAGCCCTGGTTGTGCTCAATAAGGAGTAGGTGCTGTGGACGGGCTTCTCCCAGTATTATTAGCCTATGGAAATATGATTGCTAGTATAGGATAGTGATCATGATAGCCTAATTGTTTCCTTTACTGATATGACTGGTATGTTTTCTTATACTTATGTGAAATCATACATATAAGTTAATTAAATTGGATTATATGGTAGAATTTCCTTGGTTATTGAGATTCAAATCTTACACTATTTCATGGGATTAAACATTTTAGGTGAAGGTTCTTCGGGTAAGGATAAGGGCAAGCAAGTGGATGAACATCCATGAGCTAAGAATTGGTGTGAGGAGCTACACTTGGTCCGAGTTGAATAGAGTATATGCTAATTTTGTTAACTTTTATATAGCATCATCATGTATTTGTATTGCCAAGTGTAGGAGTTTGTATTTTGATGACATAGAATGTAACCAATGAGAAATAGGCTTCATATTAGTTGTTGATGGATGTATGAGTTTATAACACTTATTATGGTTTGTAAACCTGTGTTTTAACTTACTATTTAAGTTATGAAAGCATGTGATATATGGATTGTGGATTTGAGTTAGCGATGCATGAATTGTCTGATGAAAATATGATTAAAAGACCATTGTGAGAAACTTATAAATCTACTGATATAAGGACAATGAATAAGTAGGGGAATCTAACTTTAAATGGGGATGGGTAATGATATAATGGCTAGGACAAATCAGCTAGATAGATGTTATTAGAATCTCATAACAAGTGGGAGAGTGGCTCTAGAGAACCACTAGATAGAGAGTGGGGAGTAAGAGACAAGATTTTAAGAGTTATAGGATCAAAAGATATTTCGCTGTGGCCAATAGAGGCAAATTTACCCAGAGGGAGTCCAGAGAGAAATTCGCTGTGGTGAAATGTGAGAGGCTAAACTAGGAGTTGTCCAAAGGGAAATTTGCCGCGGCGAAAGGGGGAATTGGACACAGCGAACTTTTGTGAAAATGTCCCAGGTGTTCCAGAGAGGAATCAGCCGCAGCTAACAAGCGAATTGGCCACAGCCAATAGCGAGAGTGAGTGAGGTAAGTTCTAAGAGGCTTCCTCACTGCGGCGCTATGTAGGTTAGCTGCAGTGAAAGTCCAACTCTTCTCGGTGAGATGATGTAAAGGGTGAAGCAAAGAGTAATTGGCAACGACGAATGTCCTAAAACCCTTATGTTAACTAGGAAATATTGGTTTTTCATATGATAATCTCAAGGGATGACTTAGAAATATTAGTAGAAGATTCTTGTGAGTTGGAATCAATGGGAATGGGTAATAGAATCAAAGGCTTATAAATGAAGGTTTATTTCCTTGATGTACATAAGTGCTTGTAATTATATGGTTGATGATTCTAATAACATTAAGGTTCAAATTTCCCCACATTTTTATAATGTAATTAGTCGTAATGCCTTGTAACCCCAATCTATGATTATTAATCATGTATTTAACCTTAATTACAATGATTAGAAATTATGGTCATCACAATGGTAACATATTGCATTCCTTGAGTATTTGATGGGCTATAAGAGAATGTAAGGTTGCTAAACAACCCTTATATGCAATCTTGATATGATATGAAGCTGAATGCCAAATTAGGCTGAAAACACTAAGTGCTTTCTAATAGGAATGATTGTTTTAAGAGTTATACAAGGTTATAACCTTGTACCAATATGGAATTAATGATTAAACTATTAGCATATGTGACTAGTGATGTAAGTGATGTTCTTGGAGATTTAGTGGGAAGCTTAGGCTTTGTCTGGCCACTTTGTTTATTTCTAATGTTTTTAGGATTCTTAAGGATTAATTAAGTTTATTTACATTTGGGGTGAATTAGAGTTAAACTCCATGTTTCAACCTATGAGTGGTGCTTCTTGGCCTAGACTAGTGTAATTCCATGCTTGAGACTTGTCGTAGGTATTATGGTAGGTTATGGAAGGGAGTGACCAAAACTTATAGGTCATTAGTATAGTAAAATGATACTAATGACCTGTAGGTGATTAGGTCATGTAATTCCTTTGGCATAAGTGATATGGGAAGTCATAAGGTCACATTTTCATTCATTAAGGTTTGGGTCTTCGTTAAACCATTTTGGAGATGATTTTAAGTGTTGAAATTTGCTTAAGAATAGTTGGTTAGGTTTGGAGAGAGTTAAAGTGCCAATTTTGGCAATTAAGAGCTAAATTGAAGAATTTTAGAGAGGTATGCACTTAAGGGTTCAAATAGATGAGTTATGGGGGGAGGATTGGCATGCTCTTTGTAATACCCCTAATTCATAATTAAGTTAAACGAACATAATTTGGTTGTTAATTAGTTGTAATTAAGGTTTAATTTAGGTAACGAATTACTAATATATGGAAATATAAAAAAATTTGAACTTTTATATTAACAATATTCACTGTTAAGACAAAAGAGGATTTATGTTTATATAGAAACATAATTATCATTAGATCTAGTTACTCCATTCGAAATGCCTCCAAAAAGTATGAAAATTCATACATGTTGAGCTATTTATCATATTCACCTTAAGACTTAAGCTATGACTAAAAGAGGTTGGGCTGCAGCTAAAATGGCTCCAAGAACTCCTAAAACCTTAATCTAGCATTTTCACTATGACTTCGAAGTTTTCTACCATGGCTAACCATGAGTATGGAACAATTTTGCGACATAGACATGATTTGTGCCATAGCCAAAATATTTACACTACAGCCAAGTTAGCCACTAAATCACTTTTGTGCCATGGCCAAAATTTTTGCATAGTGGCCAAATTTGTTGCTAGAATACTATTAGTTCATTTTTACCATGACTTGAGAAAATTTGGTCGTGACTTGGATACCTATATACCCAAACACTTAAAAAGATGAATCAACAAGTTACTACCACCTTAAGATCAATCTTCAAATCTTTTAATGGCTAAAAAGAAAGATTCTTAAAGGGTTTACATTCCTATAATCTCCATCCAATTGTTTGACCTAACTCAAAAGATTTAAAAGCTAATCCAACCATTCTAACTTCAATTATGATAGCATAAGAACTCATTTATGATAGTAAATGGTAGGGAATAAGTTCAAGTGGCAACCTAAGATCCATAGTACCCTATCTAAATTCATCTAACCACCTTGAGTAAGTTTCAATTGACAAATTAAGTTTGTCTACATCCTTAAAGCTTTGACACAATCTCAAATTCAAATTATGACTATGCAATACCCCAAAATCACCTAATAGTTATTCATGACAGTAGAGTATATTATGGTAACACAAAAGGGACAAACTATTTCATGTTCCTCATGACCAAGGCATTAAAAGCACATTCCCAAGGCTCCTAAACCATAACCAAAGTCAAAACCACAATTGGTCAAGCATTGACATCCACTTTACACCTTATATGATAGCAAAATTATTCATTTGACAATAGCCAATCTAACACCAAATGCAAGTACCATACCTAAAATCCATTTTTTTTTATGAAGTAATCCATTATACATCTATAGCAAGTTAGAACTAAGCAATTACAAATAAAATCTTTCCATGACAACAAGATGATTATAATAATAGCAATAATCCAAAATTTACATTTAAAACCTCCAAGTGATAAATCAAATCCAAAATATGCCTTCTAAATTCCTCTAAACATCTTGAACAAATGCAAAGTACATATTTAAGCTCGCCTAAACATCTAAACCTTTAATACCAATAGTTCAAACATTAATTTCATGGTGCTAAATGTTTAGTGGTCACATAATTCTAAGTTACTCATTAACAATCATCCAAATACAATCACAAGTACTAATTCCATGATAACTCAAATCATATAATTAGCTTCTATACTTGGCAATACATGATGTAATGTGGTAATTTTATAACATAATAAGCAATTACATAAGAGCTAGTATTTCTACTATATAAACCCAATTAAACAAGGCATTCAAGCGTATATACTACTAAACTATCATGGTAGGCTTCCATTAGCTTCTCCTTGCTACTAAGAGGTCTGGTCCCTAAAAATATTAGTCCACAACTGAGATGAGATATAAAACTCAATAACAAAAGGTGAATTCTATATGTATGTATAGATTAGTCAACATAACACTTTATAGGAATAATTATAGCAAGAAAAAAGCATGCATCATTTCAAATGAACAAGTTTGACTACAAGTGACTACTATACCATATTAGCAGTTAATCTAATGAGTTATTGGCCAACAATTAAGGGAGGGGCATAATCATGGCATAAACTCCTTATTGAGTATGATCATGGCTCAATGCATTCAAAAAAGTATAATCACGACTCAATGCATAACCATGGCATGATGTACAAGAGGAAACCTAATTACAACTCCACATACAAGGATATGATCACAGTCCAGGATATATAATTAATAGTCAAACTAATCATTAGTCATTGAAATAGCATGTACAAGTAAACACATGTTCTAAACTACACATATCCATAGAATTAACCCCTAGTTACCTTAATGAAACTCAATTACTCATCCTCTAGCTACCAACATGTTCCAAAAGGCCTACAAAGCCTAAGACAAGCATAGTTACAATCATTTAACCATCATTAGTAAAATAGCTTCATATCCATTGATCAATTTCATCAAGGATCCATTAGAAATCACTTACCCAAGTTTCCAAAGAATCAATGGCACCAATTTAAGATCAAACCACCAAGAACAAACCATGGATCACTCTGAACATCTCTATTTTTGTACATGTAATAGTCATGCACCAAAAATTAATACAAATGATGAAAATTCAGCATATACACCTCACCAAAGGAGGAGCAACACACCCATTCATATGAGAAATCAAATGGACTGATTTAAGTCTTAACAACTAGGAACATATCATAAGTCATTCCTAAAACTTGAATTTTCGCTCATTAAGATACTCTAACACAAAAATCAATCAAAGGAGCTAATTTTTAGCGTATTAACATATCAAAATAGAGGGAAATACTTACCCAATAATTTATTTAGTCTCTAAGGTCCAAAATCATGCAAGGAAGCATAAAAATCCCTAATTTTCAGCACCTAGGGTTTGACGAAAAACCTCCAATAGAGAAAGATTAATAGAACAAGTTTTCCTTCACTCACCTTAGCTAAATCTCGCATCTTCTTAGTAGATTGGTGTCTAGAAGGTGAAGAACCATGCCCCTTTTCTCTCTTTTGCATTTTACTCTTTCTTTTGCTATCCAACATGTTTTTCATCATGAAATGGGAAGGTTCAATATTTTAGTGGGCTTAAGTGAAGGTTTAGGTTGACCTAGGGGCATTTTTGTCTATTGGGCTTATATTTGAGTATTGCACTTATATTTGATTATTGGGCTTTGGTCCGCTAAGTGCAAGTGGGTTGGGACTCAACTTATAACTTCATTCGAGCTCTTAAAAGATTATTTTTAGTAGATTCAAGCTAATTATTAGGCTCTAATTTAATTTCCCAAAGTGCTTCTAATTAATTTCAACTAAATAAATTTAAGTCATATAATAAAATATGTTTTTTGCTAAAAATTACCAAATAATTATTATTTGCTTAAAAAAGACCCAAATAATTATTTTCTTTGAACATTCCTATTTTTTATAATTGTTCTTAATTCTCATAATAATCTCTTATTTCCCCAAATTAAATCCTAAATGTCCATAATTTCACTTAATTAATTTTAGAATGTTACATTCTTAGACCTTTTATAAAGGTCTTTACATGTCAAATTTAATGACCTTCAGAGTAGCATAGGGTCCCCAAACCACTAGGGAAAGTTAAAGATAAACTTTTAAAAGTGTTTTCCCTGTTTCTGGGTGATTACATAACCTAGCCTTATATAATTTACTTGGCCTGCTGAAAATCGCTAGTTTTTGGCATTTAGTGTGCTAAGCATAGAGTTACATACTAGGGACATGAAGGGGTAAAAATCACATGGCTTGGCCATGTAACCTTTTGTCTTATAGGTTCCTAATACACAACTTTTAAGGGTTTAGGATATAGGGAAGTAAGCTTTAGTTTAGGGAAAATTTAGGGAGTAATTTTAAGTTAGTTTACCCTAGGTTTATTCCACTTATGTTTGAAAAGGGTTGGATAAAAAACATTTAGCAGGAATTAAGTCTAGCTCGTTCACTAATCCAAATAAGGAGATAATATCATGAAACTTTAAGTGCCATTGGTAGAAAGCTTATTTCAATCTATATATAGATTTTTTAAGTTTACACACCAAGTGCTTAATAATACTAGAGGAGAATCCTTTAGATTGTTTCATGTATACCTTTTCCTCTATTTTCCCATTAAGATATTGTCACCCCATTGCACATATTTTAAGAATTTTGATGATATCAAACAATTTAGGTAATCACATTAGAGATTTTACTAAGTCAAGGCTTAAAAGTGCTGATCATTGGACAAATCTATTAGCCTTAAGGAGTTAAAATTTTTTGTAAAAGGTTTTAAGACATTTAAAGCTCTTTTGAATTTCATTTGGAACTTATATAGTATACAGTTACTTTTGAAAAGCAAAGGAAAAACCCCATTGGAGACTTATGAGGGTCTCCAATTAACTAGCCTATTGGTGCTAGTTAACCTTGTCTATAGATGTAGAGGTGCATTTTAGACCAAACTTGTCGACCATTCACTAGGGAATAGTTAACTGTCACGGGAAGCCCTTGAACTGGTCATACTATCAATGAGCAATCAACTACCCTCTCTTAAGTAATAACTATTCAGGCAATACTAGTTCACTGGTCCTCTAAGAACAGTTGATTATTATCTTCCAATAGTGCAGCCTTTGATCTTTAATGAAACCAATCGACTATTGGAGCCTAACCATAACTAGAATAGTATGAAAAAGGTTGTAATAGCTTTCAAATGGCAATTTTTGTACAATTTAACTTTCATCTTATCTCTAATGGCTTTATTGAGATTTGTGCTATGATATGGAACTAATATGAGCTTAAATGCACCAAGAAAACTTACCAAAAAACTAAGTTATATAATTTGAGTTCTAAATTATTCTCTTTTCCTTCTAAATTTAATTTCAATTGTAAATATACTCTTTTGAGAGAGTTTTTCTAATTTACCTTTTTATTCTCCTTATGGAAAGATTGAAATCTCAAGAATAAGGATTCCTTAAGTGGATATTTGGAGAATATCTTCTTTAAGGGGAGTTATCCTTGTGGGAGTTACTTATCTAAGCTTTCTTTACTGCAATAGCTTGCAAGTGCCTACTTAAACCTTGCTGATATGATGCAATATCTCAAGATTACTTTTGGGCACTAAATGTAGGCTTATAGTAAGGCTAAACCAAGATAAATCTCTTGTATTTAATCTTTCTTCCATTCTTTAAAATTATTTTACTATACTTTAATTACTGCTATTGAAGAAACCTAACAAATGGATCTAGTGCCTATCCATCTTTAGTTATCTACCAAGATACTTATTGTGACGACCCTAAATTCTAATATCAGTGATTAAGCTAAATACACAATTAATAAGTAATGATCAAGGTTTGGAGTCGTTGCAATTAATTACATTAAGAAAATATAGGGGAAATTTAAACCTTGTTACTACTAGGATCATCAACTAACAACCATAACGGGAACATGCATAAAAGGGTTTGTACCATCATTAAAGGTTTAGGATTCATCCATTAATCAATTTCAACCCACAAAAACATCCCACCAATGTACTCATACTATTCCCTAACATTAGCCTTATTGAAATTAAGGTTTCTAGGTCAAATATAGGAGTTTGGGGACCTGCGCCGCGACTTGGGATCTCCCCGCCATGGCTAAGTTGGGTTCTGGAGCTCGAAAACTAAGTTTTTAACCTTGCGCCGCGGCCTGGAACTCTTGCGCCGCGGCTAAGTTGCTCTCTGAAATTTTCCTGACTTTCGCCGCGGCGACCTGCGCCGCGGCCAACCTATGTGGCGTCGCGGCGAGTTTTGCTACTGTAACCTCCCTAATTAATTTTCTCGACTCGCACCGCGGCGAGGTTACGTTCTGTCATCCCCTGGGCAATTATTTTCACTCCGCGCCGCGGCGAGATTTCTCAAGCCGTGGCGTCCTTCGCCACTGTCACTTCCTAGGCCGTGGTGAAGCCTTCTTGGCCGTGGCGTGATTCCTTTCTGTCACTGTTTTCCCTATATTCTGCCCCCTACACTCCATTTCTCTTCTTAGGGACACTCTAAGGTCACTTTTCCTCATTTTATATGGCTCAAATGACATTTATCTACCTTATTTACTTAGCTATACTTCCATTACCAATTCAAAACTTATATGCCCATTTTCGTTCTCTAATTACCCTCTATCAGCAAGTTTATAAAATAGCAACAACAGGATATACATGAATTACCAGCAACTATCCTTTAATACTCAATCAATAGGGGTTCCGTACAATAGGGGTTTATACCAATATCTCAAGAGTTACATTTCCATTGACAACCATATTATAGGTCAACAAAGTTTACAGCAGATCATATGAATCCATACATCAAATACTAAGTCAAGATGGGGTCTAACCCTTTAGTACATACATTCTCAATAAATCAGATGTGCAAGCCTACACTTGGCAATATAGATACATGATGATGCTATACATTAAGGAATACAAAATTAGCATCTACACTAACTAAGTCAGCCTAAGTGTAGCCATCTCCCCATAGGTTGAAGCCTATGGATTTTCATCCACTTGCTTACCCTTATCCTTACCCGAGGAACTTTCACCTGAAATATTGATCCCATAACATGGGATGAGATATAAATCTCAGTAACCAAAGCAATTCCATCATATAATCTAGTTTAATCAACATATATGCATGAATCAAAATCCATATCAGAATCATATCAGTCATTTCAGCAAATAAAACAATTAGGCTATCATGATTACTATCCCATACTAGCAATCATACATTTAACATGTTAAAGGCCATTAACACTGGGAGAGGCTCGTCCACAGCACCTACTCCCCATTGAGCACACCAGGGCTCAGTGCATCTGGGGTTTAATCATAACCCGGTACCCGATCGCGGCACATGCACGGGTGGCAGCCGCACCACAGCTCCACCATGGACTCACAAGGTCCAATCATGATACAATAGATAGCCAACCAATTCATTCAACATTTCAAATCATTCATATATAGCAAATATGAAATTAAAGCAGATACATGCATGGAATTAATCTAAACCTCGGTTACCTCACTTGCAGATAATTGCAACAGCCACCACAAATCCCAAATTCGGATTCAAGTATCTCCCACCAGAATTCTCAATGTTTCACCCAAAATCCTAAGCAAATTCGTACCAAATTAATACCCATAATATAAATAAGCTATGGGGGTCTCAAACCATCAAAGAAAACATCAAAATGAGGGGTTTAAACTCACCTAATGTCAGCCCTAGCCTCAACCTACGAATTTCATCAAGAAAACCCCAAATAACCACATTTCAGAATTTTGGGTAGGGTGAAAATTCTCCAAATGAAAAACTAATCAGACCAAATTAAAGAGGAAGATGAGGGGATTAAGTTGTATAACAATAACCTTGGCCAAATCTTGCTCTAAGTATGAGAAAATGCAGAAATCTTGCCCCAAACCCTAGCCTCCTTCTCAACCTCCGAATTTGCCTCTTGAGTTTCAGAAAAATGAAGGTGTAGCTGAAGCATTAGAGTTTTAGGTGGGTTTAAGTTGGGTCAAGGTGTTGGGTCATGGGTTGCTCTAAGTCCAAATCCAATTGGGTTTCAGATTTTACTTATTAGGCCAGTTTTCACTTGTTGGGCTGCAGAATTCTTTTGGGCCAGTTTTCACACATTGGGTTGCTAAAGTTTAATGGGATTTGGGCCTAATTTGAAGGGCTCAAGGGCTTAGGTCTGCACAAGGGTAATTGGGCCACTTAATTGAGCCTATACAAGATAAATCTTGGGCCTCTATCTCATTAAATTAGTTTGGGTCTGCCTCTAGTTCATTGGACCTCCATTAGCCTCTTATTATGATTTAATTAATTTGGGCCTAGAGGTAAATCTCTATCCTAAATAAATTCTTAACCCATATTAACAATTTATCTCTCTAGAATACCTTTTCACTAACTTGCCCAATTATGCTCTATTAATTATCCTTAATTAATCTTAATCCATGATTAACACCTTAATTAATTTCAGGGTATTACACTTACCACCTTTATTTGATCTCACTATTTTGATTTGCTAACTACATTGTTTCTTTACTTCTACTTTAAATACTTTAAAGGCATTTAGTGCCTCATTCTTATTATTAGGTAGATAAAGTTAATGTATCATGAGTAATCATCAATAATGATGATAACATATTTCTAACTACTAGAGTCTAAATATGGAACATAGATATCCATAGGTATGATTTTTAATATGCTAGAGCTCCTCTTTGCATCTTTCTTAGTTTTATTAGTTTATTTTCCTTTAATATAGTCTATGCAAATGCCAAAGTTAATGAAGTTGAGAGTATTGAGTACTCCATCATTATTTACCAAATCTTTTAACCCTTTTTATTAAGATATGACCTAACCTATGGTGCTACAAAATAAAGGAACTTTCATTAGTAATACACCTCTTTATACCTATGCTACAAGAAGCATGCATTGAATTATAAAATGTATTGTCTTGTAATTTAATTCAAAACAAATCATCACAAATTGTACCATTTCTAACAATATTAGATTTATAAAATAGTCTAAACATATTATTAGAAAATTCAAATGAATATCTAAATGGTATAAGTTTTGAAATAGTTTGAAATAGAAATCAAGTTTCTAGAGAAGCTTTATACATAAAAAGTCTTATCCAAAATCAATGCAAAACCAGTATTTAACACTAATATGCAAGTTCCTAGAGATTCTACTTGTGAACCCATTTTGTTTCCTGAATCGATAAATTATTCATTGCTTACTGGTTTTCCTTTATTTAGAAAGTCCTACAAGGTATTAGAAATATAAATTGTGGAACTGGAGTCAATCCACCATGTGTTATTGCTAAGATCTATCATATTAGATTAATAACAAAAGAATGAGATTGAGTTACCTTTCTTTTCAAGGCAAGACTAATTTGATATAGTCCTTTTTCATATGCCCCTTCTTTTTATAGAAGAAACACTTGACCTTCCTTTTAATGTCAGCTTTGATAGAGCCCTTGCCCTTCCCTTTTGCTTTAGCTTGTTTTTTATTCTTTCCTTATGTTGCAATGTTCACACTTTCTCTTATCCTTGCTAGAAGCTTTCCCTCCTTCTGAACACACATGATCAACAATTTGTTTATTGACCATTTCTATTTATGTGTTATTGGTGATCTTGAAAGTCCCATATTGAGGAAACAAGGAGGTCAGGATGAAGACTTAGATATCTCAACCTTAAATAGCTTTTGTTAAGCCTTTATTTCCTTTATTTGCTTGATGTGTTCTCATATACCTCTTATGTTGGTAAGCTTTTTTATAACGACCCTAACTTCTAATCATCATAATTAAGGTTAAGTATGTGATTAATAGCCATAAAATTTAAATTAGAACGTTGAAAGTCATCACAATTAATTATATTCAAAAGATGTTGGGAAAATTTGAACCTTAATGTTATTAGGGTCATAAATTAAGGAACCATAATTATTCAAATGTGCAAGTGAATTTAATCATTAATAAGGAGCCTTTGATTCTCCTATCTATCAATTTCAACTCATAAAAACCTCTTACAAGTGTTTCTAAATCATTTCTTATTATTACCATAAAAGAAACTAAGGTTTCTAGGTGAATATGAGAAATTGAGCACCTTCGCCACAGCTAAATCTCCTTTAGCCGTGGCCAATTACTCTCATATTCAAGTCCTTACACCTCCATAAATTTCATGCATTTTGCCGCAGCCAAATACCCCTTTTGCCGCGACCAAATACCCTCTGGAACACCCCTAAACTCGTTTCCTAGACTTAGCCACAGCTAACATCACTATTCGCCGCGGCCAATTCCTCTCTGTTTTCTTCCTTGGCAGGTTCGCCGCATTTGGCCGAGGCCAATTAATTGTTAGCCGCGGCCAATTCTTCTCTGTTACCATTTGGCCAAGGCCAATTAAATGTTGGCCGAGGCCAATTCCCTTCTGTTCCTATAACTCCTAAAATTTCATCTTATGCTCTTCAATTCCCCCTCTAGCAATACTATAGGCCACTTTAACTTAGTTTGTGAAGATTTAGTGTCTTTCTTTTACCTAATCTACCTAACATATCTATCATGACCCATTCAAAATCCAAATGTGGATCCTTAACCCTCTAGCTACCATAAACTAGTGAGTTCATAGATTAATAACAGCAAATGCATTATGGTCACAAGGTGCATGGGGTCAATGCTTAATGTTCATATAAAATCAAATCACTTATCCATTATTAGCCAATTACAATCATAATGTTCAATTCCATGATAATCAAATTACATATACAATCCCTATACTTGGCAACTTATGATGCAATGTAGCAATGATATAGAACTAATAATTTAGTTATAATACATTTTGTCAAAGCTCCCAAGCTTATGTGCTACCAAACCATTTAATGATCTTCTATTAATTTTCTCCTTGCCACTAAGAGGTCCGGTCCTTGAAAATGTTAGCCCACAACGGGGTGAGATATACAATCTTAGTAACAAAAGGTAATTTTCATATATATGTACAAGTCAATTAATCCAAGGCAATCTCATATCATCAATATCAAAATCATCAATTCAATTGGCAAATGAACTAGTTGAACTACTAATGACTACTGTCCCATACCAGCAATCATACACAACATGTTAATGGCCAATAACACCAGGAGAGGTCCATCCACGATACCTACTCCATAATGAGCACAACCAGGGCTCAGTGCATCGGGGTCTGATCACAACCCAGTGCCCGATCGAAGCACATGCACGGGTGGCAGCCGCACCACAGCTCTACCATGGACTCACAAGGTCCAATTACAATCACAATCAAGTAGTCAACCAGTCATTTAGTATTTCAAAATCAAGCATGTGTAACAAGTAGCATATTAACATGAGCATATACATGGAATCAGGAAAATAACCCAGTTACCTCAATGAAGCCAATTACTCTTCCCCTATCTACCATAATAATCCAAATGCACACCAAGCCTATAACAAGCATAATTATCATCATTTCTAATCACAATCAAATATCTAAAGAGTTAAACTACTAATGACGGACTAGAGGTTACTTACCTAATTACCAAGGGATTTAATTTCGGATTCCAACTTTCCCACACCAGAAATTGCCATAGTTCACTCCAATTTCTAGGTAATTTCACATGAAATCAAAGCCCATATCATAGGTCAACTATAGGGGTCTCAAACTAACAGAAAATGCATTAAAATGGGAAGGAGATACTCACTTAACAACACCTATAGCCTCACCTCCGAAAATCCACTATGGAAGCACCAAAATTCGCATTTCAATTATCAAGCTCAGAAAATTTAGTTTTCCACCATTATCTCCTTGTAATCTCACACAATAATAGAACCCATTATGATAATCCATCCTTAGGGCATTTTCCAGCAAAGTGATACACAAAATGGAAAGGAAAAGCTTACCTAATCCTCCCTCTAACCCCCAAGTCTGAAAATCTTGCAAGGAATCACCTAACACCAAATTTCAGATTTGAGAAGAAGATAAAAATGCTCAAACCCAGAAATTAATCAGACCAAAATGAAGAGGAGGATGAGAGGGTCAAGTTATATATAACTCAAATTGGCTAAATCATCCTCTAGGAGTAAAAAATAGAGCTTCCATGTTGGTAGAACCCTAGCCTCCCTTGAACCTCTGAATTTCCTCTCTTGAGTTTCAGCAAAATGAGGAAGAGGCTGAAGAGTTAGGGTTTTAGTGGAGTTAAGTTGGGTCAAGAGATGGGTCATGGGTTGCTCCAAGTCCAACTCCTAATGGGCTTCAGATTTTTAGCTTTGTTGGGCCAGTTTTTAAATGTTGGGCTGCAGAATTTTATTGGGCCAGTTTTATACATTGGGTTGCTGAAATTTAGTTAGGTTTAGGCCAAGTTTGAAGGGCTCAAGGATTTGGGTATGCACAAGGGTCATTGGGCCACTTATAAAAGTCTATACAAGGTGGATCTTGAGCCTCTATCACATTAAATTGGGTTGGGTCTGCACCTAACTCATTGGGCCTCCATTAGCCTCTCATCATGATTCATTAATTTGGGTCTAGGTGTAGTTTCTATCCCAATTAATTATCAAACCCATATTAATAATTCATCTCTCTAAAATCTCCATTCACTTAACTTGCCCAATCATCCCATATTAATTATTCTTAATTAATCTAAATCCATGATTAGCACCTTAATTAATTTTTGGGGTGTTACATTTTTGCTTCATAATATTGCCATGAAGGTACTTGCTGAGGCCTTGTCCAAGGATTCAAGCTATTCAATTGTGGCCTTAAGCAAATCTTAGACATCTTCATGTTTCTCATATTGATCCATGAATGCTAGTAGATAATTTGGTTTTAATGTATATCATACTCAAATGATTGGATTGCTCACAATGTTCATAAAGATTGATTTCTAATCTATTGCTAGTGTTTGTGGGCATAGGAGATTCATCCTTTCTAATTACATAGTCAACCCCAACCATCTTAATTGGAGGAGAATTTTCTCCTTTTAGATTTTATAATTGTCTCACTTAGTTTAGGAACATGAAAATCAAATATATTAATTGATTGAAATGCTGCACAAAATTACTTGTGTTAAGATTTGAGGAAATTTAAATATTCTATATAACATGTTATATTAATACAAAACATGTCTTTCAAAACATAAGCCTAGTAACAAATAAAATTGTATATAGCTTAAACTTTATTTAATTAGGTTCATGCATAAATTATGATAAAACTAACAAGTTATATCCCTTATCTTAATTATTATAGGCAAATTAGGAAAAAAAATTTACTATCTCACCTTAATTAATCATCTAAAAATGGTAACATTTTATGTGGAATAATGATTATCATATTAAATATAATTAATTATAAATTGAAGTAATTTTTCTTTATGTGATCCTAAATTTAATTTAATACTTAATATACAATTTTAAAATAATTAAAGGTATTATGGGTAAACCTAATCAAAATAAAATTATAAAGATCACACTACATCCTAATTAAAATTAAATGTTTGTATGTGACTAAACAGAAATAAATGCACAATGTAATACCATAAATTCTAGCTCATCTTAAGCTTATAAATGGCATAATATCATGAATCATATAGATTTCTCATAGAAAAAGCAAGGAAAATGGACTTTTATTCGCGTTGCGTCACATCTAAAAATTGCAATCGGTGTCATGTGGACCATGTGAACTCATGCTATACATCCTCATATTTAAATACATCATGACAACTCATTTACATCCCAAAATCATGCCTATAACTCATGAAAACAGAAATGGGGCATAGAACATGAAGACTCATTCTCGGCCAGAATTGACCTCTTTTCTAAACAAAATTTGAAAATTCATAACTAATTCTAGAAAAATTAAAATCATGTAATCTTAGTTATTATGGAAATCTTTGGATATCTAATTCATAATAAAAATATGTCTAGATCATAAAATTCATCACAGATGACGTTTGACATCCAAAATTACCCAAAGGTCCGAATGAATTCTGGAACTATCATAGAATTCTATAGAAAAATTTGAAAATGTCCAATTAATTCCACAAAAATCTAATCCATGAAAATGATACCAATCTAGAAATATGTGGATGTTAAGTAGAGAGGAAAAATATCTTTAGATCAGTTCACCAAGCCTAGACCTTAGAATTCAATGGAACAGTACTTCTGGTCAGAAAAAATTACTAATACTGGATAGAAACTTCAAAAATTCATATCTCCCTCTCTAGACCTCCAAATGAGGTGCTTCTAGTTGGCATAAGTCACTGTGATAGCCTAGTTTCTTTGTATAAATTTTCATGGCAATTAACATCATTTAGGCCTTGTGTGACATAATGCAAATTCGGACCAAATGAATAGTGTAGCAAACCAGAAATCATGAAAATTTCCAACTTTGAAAAATCATCAAATATTCTATAGACCTATAAAAATTATAATCTTTAGCTTCCCAAAAAGCTCTCATTGAGACCTAATTACATGCCAAATTTCAAATCAAGACTAGCTCATTTAGCTAAAAAGTGATATAAGATTCCATTATAGTCAAATTTAGCTCCATATAGAGTACCAAACTTGTCAAATGGCTTTCCCTTGGTGTTGGAACCTTTTGGGCAAGTCTAAAAGCACATTTAGGACTTATGTGAGCTGTCCAAATGGTCCTAAATCTCATGTATCTCATTTTGGCCTTTTAACCCATACTTATGCACATTTCCATAAACTCATTCATGAAGTTATCTTTACTATACATGCTCAATTCACATTCCATCATTCACATAACACATATTCTCATTTCTACAGCATAGAATAGCATAATTACATATGTCTCAAGGGTCATATGCCATTTACAATATTCATATACACCATTGAATATCATTATGATTTCATAAAGCAAAAACTAGATATATGAATGTCAATCTCCTTCCTCTAGTGTTGTTGGCTCCCATTGGCATATCCACTTAGTTCACCTAGCATGTGAGATCATTGGGGAGGAGGGAATGAGGTTCAAGGAATCCTAATAGTGCATCTCCCATTCAATCATGCATAATATGTGCAAAGTAAGCTTTACAAATGCATGCATAAAAAAATGGAAGTCATGGACATTTTAAAAGTAAACTTGGCATATGAACAAATCATACAAGACATTCAAGAGCTCACCAAGTGTTTGGATTGGTCTCACACTTCTCCTTATGGATTTTGGACTTGCCTCATCTATTTTTTAAGAGCTTTGACTTAACCATACTCTTGGGAGCCCACTTTGCTTTTGGGAGATTCTTTACTTTGTCTCAACCAAGCTCAAGGGTTCTTAGCTCATCCTCACCAAAGGGAAGAGTTCTTGGCCTCTCTACACTCAAGCAAACTCATACAAACATCATGTAATCATTTGAAGATATAACATGGCATCAAGAATCATGACATATAAAGGCATGCTAGCATACTTTTCATAGCTTGAAAATGCACACACACACATTCTAAAACAAGCTAAACACACATCCATGCATGAGAGAAGGTGGAGAGAGCTACCTTGTGTACACTCACACACTTTTTCCTTAAAATTCAAGCCTCCTCTTTCGGCCACACACCCACAAATTAGTGGAGATGGTTTCTCTTGGCCTAGATACAATTTATGGGAGTCAATTAGGTTCATGAGACATATTCTAAGGCTACATAACTTAGTGAAACAATAGATTGCTCTATAAGCTCCATTATGGTCCATAATTGCACCTAATGAAGCAACACCCCTCCAATGACTTCTAGGCCTCATTCTCTCCCTTCAAATATGATTCTTGACTCCTTTTAAGCCCCTTGTAGTCATCACACCATTAAAACAAAGGGCCTAGCATCATGTTGCTTCTTTAGGTCATAATATAGAACCTAAGACACCAAATTACTTTCTATGAGTTCTAAATTTTTTTCCAAGGCCTCCCTTCATTTTCATTCATCAAATATGACACAAAAATGGGTTTGAAAAAATTTAAAACTTCCCTAGCTACTCCATCCATGCTTGCCCGAGACTATGCCCCTTTTTGGCCTCCTTGGAATTCTCTTTGTTTTCTTGAAGGAGGAAGCATGTGGGAAGCATCTTAGGGATCTTAGGAGTTCATTTAAACTCTTGATTAGGCCTAGGAATTATCATGTGAAATCAGATTTTGAAAGGTGCACACAAAACCCTAGAATTTGCATCTTGAAATCTAATGGTTTTTTTATAATTCCCTTTGCATATTCTTAATCTCCACACCCTTTTTCCTTAGATTCATGCTTGGTTCTGCCTAAAAATCATCTCCTCCTAGGGTTTTCTCAAGTGAGGCGAAATGGTGGAGAAAGGAACCAAAGATGACAACCATAAGAAGAGAAATTACCTTGTTTTCTTGCTTTTTTTTCACTTGAATCTTATGTTTTTTGAGCTCCTCTCTTCAAATCTGAATTTTCCCCTTAATATCTCCCTTAAAATAGATTTATAAACATCATTATAACCATAGGAAAGAAAGGGGAATGGAGAAGGAGAGGTTTGGAATGGAGAAAGCATGAAAAACCATGAAATTCCTTACCTTTTCCTTACTTTTTCTCCTCCTTTCTTCTCCTCCATGGTGTGCCTAAGAGAGCTGGTGTTTTTTCTGGTTTTTGGGTAGAATGGGTCGTGCAAATGGAGGTGAGAAGAAATAAGAAACTTAAAGTGTGTTCAAGAAGCTTCCACTTTCTCAAAAATTCCAATTTTGCCCTTCATTTTTGGCATTTTCGTTTCTCCTTCGTTTTAGCTCCTTTTTTAGAACTGTCTTTTCCATTATAAAATTTAGGTTCCCCATTAAATAAAATGGCTTTGGAATCACTCAAATTGGACCTAAAACCTTCCTGAACGAATCAGTCAAAGTTTGGATCAACTGACATTAGAAAACATCCATCGGAGGGGTTTTAACTGTCCCGGGGCTTTTCATGGTTTTCAAGGCCTCTGAGAACCCTGGAGAACTCAAAAATTTCATTTAAAAAGCCCTCCTGTGTGAATTCCAAAATTTGCTCAAAATTACAAAAATGCCATTACGTTTCATAAGAAATTGTTTCTTCATTCTAGCTCTATTTTTCTTTTTATCTCAGCCTAGGATTCTCATTTTTAGGAGTATAAAATGCTTCTCAAATTTTTTGGGACCTTAACTATGTCATTTCAAGGGACTTCCTTTTATATCTGATGAGTTTTGTTCGTTAACGGAGAAACTGTACGTTACATTTCTCACGTTTTCTTTCACTTTAGAGAATCAGATGTTACACACAAGCATTGTATAATAAGAAATAATTAAATAATTAATTAATTAACTAGTTAAAAATGTGAGTAATTAATTAAGTACTTAAAATCCCCTTTAATTCAACCTAAATGTGCTAATGATAATGCCAAAAAAATAATTTTTTAAAACTAGGCATAAACTAAATGACACCATAAATCAATTTTACAAAAATTTTGGACAACAATGATATGGCCTATAAAAGTTGTCAAAAATTGGACAAAATAGCCTATAATATGAAAATACATTTTTGTTTATTTAAACAATAATGACCCATTAATGGATGGTCTAAAATTGGTCCATATTATTTGAAAAAATAATCCTGTCCTCTCTTAAAAATGTGTTCAAAATGGTCCATAATTTATTTTGCTTAAGGACAACTAATACAATCCCAAATTAGAAAGGATGACTTAGAATAGCTAAAGATTCAAATTTGCCAAAAAGAAATTGCAGTCTTAACAAAAACCTATCAAACTATGGCCACATGGTTTTTTCTAAATCTAATTTTCTTTTTCTTTAATGCTTAAATTTAAAACAAAACTTCATTCCCATTATAATGGGCCAATTAACAAGTTTATGAACACCCTCGCAAAGAAATTTTTCTCAAATCGAGCCGAACTGAACATTGGCCTAATTCATTACCTAATTCAATTTTGTATTGAGCTTATTTCTCTAAGCCTAGTGCCTAGGCTTGACATAGTTGGGGTTAATATTAGGGCAGGTCGATTTGGTTCTCCAAGTTGACTAGACAACCTCTTTCTTTTCTAATAAAAATTATAAAATGATTTGCGAAAAAAAATTCATCCACGTTTTTATAAAATATTTTTTAAAAAACTAATAAAACCGAAATAGGGTGAGCTAAATTGGTCAACATTACTCATCCTCATTGCCCAATTATTTTTGGCTTGGCCCAACCTAATGTAACTAGGTGGAGCCATAAGGTTGGTTGCGTACTCCTACTAAAGAAAACCCAAAAACGTGGATGAATTTAAAGTTTATAAGTTCTTATTTCGTACAATGCCTAAAATAAACCCAAAAACAATGCAACCTAATATGTATTAATATGTCCAAAAAATGAACCCAAATACAAAAGCCCAAGGCCTAGGAATTTTTTTAATTAACACTGATTGCTAGTGCATTATAGAAATGCATCCAAATGATGGGTCATGTTGTTTATAGGTTAAAATGGGGATGATAGTATTATAAAATGACTGGTCATTTAGTAGCAATGGATGAAATAACTTGCAGCATATGTTGTCTCCCATCTAGCATCAAGTCAAACTCGCTTGATGCATACTTGCTTTTTGACTAGGGGTGTGTACATGGGTAAGGTGGGACCGGACATCTAATTGGCCTAAAGCCCTACCCGATTAAGGAATCGGGCTTGTTTTTATGCTTCTGGTCCTGCCCTACCCAAAGTAGCCTGATTTTAGGGGGGTTAGGGCACGTTAGGTTGGGCCTAACCAGCCCTAACAAACTCAATTTTTTTAAAGGAAATTAAAAAAGAAAAATACAGTTTGTAGGATGCCTATGCAGAGTCACATCCACCCAAAATATAATATGAAGAAATTATTTTGAAGCAATAAATCATTTGATATTAAGTGGCATTAATAGGAATGTAAGAACAAAAATAGAAAAAGAGCTTCATATTATATGTCAATTGCCTCATATCTAATATTTAACCAAATAGAATAACACAAATAACAGTAGTGTAGTATAGCTTCATAAACAGATGAATGCTATTGTATAAAACACATCATGTTACTTTATATAGAAAACCTTGTATCACCTTCTCCTTCCCTCCAGCTCATGAAGTTGATTTAATTTATTAGTTTAGAAACAACAGGAGTCCAATACAAGCACAAAACACCATAAGCAACAATGTTTTTGGGGTGAGCTTTCCATATTGCCATTATTTATGTTATTTCTCAGGTCTCCTTTCCGGGGGTCTAAATGCCGACCTCAGGCCTCCTGATCAAGTGCACATCCCCATACTGTAGGATGGGCATGAGTTGAGGGGAAAGCTCATTGATTACAAGGAATTTGAATGGTTAAACAAATTTGGATGGTTATATGGTTTAGTTTTTATTATATTTCTGTTCTTATTCCAAAAAAGAAATTCAAGAATAAAAAATCTTATGATGTACATATATCAGTAGTTAGCTTTTGCCTGTGCCTTGCTTATGGTATATATATTAGATAAATAAAGATGAATGCTTCTATATTTGTATAAGATAGCTTGTACAATCTGCTAGTGTATATATATCTACCATAAAATTGATTAACTAAATAACCAAAATAAACCTAAGGGAGAGCATTATTTATGTAACTGTCTAGTACTCCAATCTATTATAGCAAAAAAAAAAAGTATATATCAGGGGGGAAGAGGATCTCACATAGAGTAATAGGAGGAAGGCTTGTTGAAGACAGAGCTAGCTTTGAGCTCAAGGGCTATGTGAGAAGTCAGTGAGAATAGATAAATCAAATGGTAGAGTACTAATGGCTAGACTCAAACATCTCACACAGTTATAGGATATAAACGAGTGACTAGCACCCGAGTTAAACATTGCAATTATAGGAAAATCATTTACTATAAGCATACCTCAGATAAGACTGGGAGATGCATTAGCCTCCTGCTGAGAAAGGGCAAACACCCTGCCCTCGGTCTGTGGCCTGGGAGGAGGTGGTCTAAATGGAGTAACTAAATCCACCTGGGGACAGTTTCTGGCAATGTACCCCGGCTTCCCACACTTGTAACACGTCAACGTAGATTGATGTGTGGACGCCTGAGTCCTTTGAGGCTGTACCTTCTTTCCTTTTGGTGGCTTCTTGCTCCACTACATCTTGCTCTTCTTTTTGCTAAAGATGCAGAGCTGGCTCCTTCCTCTGGTCTTGGTCTTTTCAACTCCAGGGTTACCCTCTGGCCAGATGTTGTGGCAGTAGGCATAATCTCTCTCAAATTATTCTCAATTACCCTGCTAATCTCTATAATAGCATTGAAGTTTTGGATTTTATGTGGAGTCATTCTATCTCTAACCTGGGGTTTCAACCTGAGCTCAAACTATTCGCACCTCCAGGGCTCATCATCATATCTCTGGAGGTAAGAAGAATATTGAGATACTTCTATAAATCTTGCCACATACTGGTCTACAGTCATGTTATCTATATGCTTTAGTCCTATAAATTGCACCTCTTTTTGTTTTCTCACAGAACTAGGGAAATACTTCTCATAAAATTGTACTTAGAAGTTTTCCTAAGTAATCTGTAAATTTCTAGCCTCCATTAAGGGTTTGCATTGAGCCACCAATTATTGGCTTCTTTTCGTAGCATAAAAGTAGCTAGTTGAGCTTTCTGTTCTGAGATGCAATCTATCACTGTGAAGATTTTCTCTATTTCCCTCACCTAAGCCTCTGCCTTGTCTGTATCTAACTCCCTAGCAAATACAGGCGGATTGTTCTTTCTAAACTGATTTAGCTATTTCTAAATTGATGGCAGAGTCTAAGCTGACTCTTGGGGAGGTAGGGGTGCAACACTGGAGGTGGAAGGCTGTGCGATGGTGGAAGGCTGAGGCTGAGGCTAAGGCTAAGGGACCTCTCTTCTAGCTTCCTCCTGTCTAGCCAGGGACTCCTGCAGCCACACGATCATCTCATGCTGCTACTGGACAAAATATTATTGCTAGGCCATCATATTCTCAAATCTATCAATCCGGTCTGTGACAGCTCGTAAAGGGTCCACATACTCAACTTCTAGTCCTCTAGGTGGTCTACCCCTACCCCTGCCTCTTCTTGTCTCAACCATTTTCACTGAAAAATAATCACAACCTTAGCCCCACAACACAATTTAAACATATATACATAGATATTCTACTTGAAAGCAAACCAATTACATCACTCAAGAGCCAAATGCTGAGTAAAAGTGCCTGAACCTTTGCTTTGATACCAATAAATATAATACCATATCTTTCTAGCCTTCCTCATACAATTCACATGCTCTATAACATGCATTGCTGAGTTGTACGAAAATGGGATATAAATAATGGATTAAATTTGCATTGCGCTACATATGAAAATCCCATTCGATGTCACATGGGTTGTATGAGCACATACTATACTTTTACATATTTAATTACATCAATACAACTCATTTGTATCACAAAATCATGCCCACAAATCATGGAGACCGAAATAAAACTCTAAATAAGCAAGTCTAGCTTCGGCCAAAATGGCCTCTTTTTTGGCCAAACTTTGAAAAATCATAACTAAATCTAAAAAAATCAAAATCAGGAAATCTTGGTCATTCTAGAAATCTTAAGATGTTTACTTCACACTAAAAATATGTCTAGACCATAACATGTGTCACAAAGGACGTTTGACATCCAAAATAGTCTAAAGATCTGACTGAATTCTGGAGTTGTTACAGAATTCTACAGAAAACTTTGAAAATGTCCAATTAATTCCAAAAAAATCCAATTTATGTAAATGATACAAATTTGGAAGGCTGTGGATGTTAAATAGAGAAGAAAAATATATCCAGATCAGTTTATCAAGCCTAGTCCTCAAAATTAAATGGAATAGTACTTCTAGTCAGGCAAAATTATTGATACTGGACAGAAATTTCAAAAATTCATATCTCCCTCTCTAGACCTCCAAATGAGGTGCTTCTAGTTGGCAAGAGTCAATATGATTGTCTACTTTCTTTTTATAAAATTCATGATAATTGGATATCATTTGAGCCTCGGGTGACAGAATTCCATTTTGGATCATATGAATAGTGCAGCAAACCAAAAATCATGAAAATTGCCAACTTTGAAAAATCATCAAATATTATGTAGACCTCTAAAAATTATGATCTTTAGCTTCCCGAGAAGCTCTTAATAAGCTCTAGATACGTGCCAAATTTCAGACCAAGAAGAGCTCATTTGGACAAAAAGTGGTATAGCCTCCTAAAATGGTAAGTTTTTGCTCCATATGGGTAACCAATTTGTCCAAATGGTTTTCTTAATTGTTTGGCACCTCTTGGGAAAGTTTTAAAGCAAAAATATGACTTTTAGAGACTGCCCAAATGGTCCTAAACCCCATGCATCTTATTTTGGTCTCTCAACATCCATTTATGCATTAAACACACATGTCATTCAAGGGTCCAATTACATATCTTCATTGATTTAATACTATATACATTATACATATAGTCTATACATCATACTACATATACTCAAGGTGTTACACAACTAAAAATAACATGTACAATGCTTCTTGACACTCCATTACAATTTACACTACAAATTAAACAAAGTGTAGCCATTTAGTGTTCTTGGCTTGCATTTCCTTGGCCTTGGGCACCACCTAGACATTTTAAGCATGAGAGGGAAAGGCGGGGTGAGATTCCAAGAATCTCAATAGCTCACACACCCATTCACACCACATTCAAGGCATACACACATCAAATATATGAATATGCAAGCATAAAGTGTGCAATAAATCTCATTTCATGCCACATTAACATGTCAAGACCACTCTCATGCTCTAGGGACTTTTGGTTTAGCCTCACCCCGTTTCTAGGACTTTTGGATTTGCCTCACTCTTGGCTTAAGGACTTTTGACTTAGCCTCACCCATTCAAGGGACTTTTGGCCTTGTCTCACCCATGCCATGAGACTTTTGGCATCTCCTCAACTTCATCAAGGGACTTTAGGCATCACCTCACCCTTATGAGCTCTTTCCACAACCATAGTCATTCAAGAAGACACATTGGTACCAATACAATCTCAAGACATCAAGTGGCATGTTCTCAAATCACGAGCACATACAAGCACACAACGTACACATATGCACACAAGAACACAAGAGAATGAGGTAAAGAGCTACATTTTAATTTATGCAAGCTTACTTTGCCACTTCCTTTCCCTTCTTGGTCTCAAAAGAGAACTTAGGTGGAGTAGGGTTCTCTTGACCTAGATATCACAAACATTACACAATTACACACTTGAAGTAAGCCAAGACACTAGGTTCACTCTTAAACACACACTTGGTTCCATAATGGGCATATTGGTTCCATAAATGGTCCATTGAAGCAACTCATATCATCCAAGTTCTAAGCTCCATTCTCTTGTTATTTCTAGACTTTTTGGACTCATTTAAAGTCCTTGGATCCCTCACATATTCAATTACACCATTGGAAGACCAAGTTGCTTCATAAGGCACCATTATGGACACCATTGTCCCATCTCCCAATCTATGGCTCCTAAATTTTTTCCAATGGTTCCTCCCATCTTTTAACATCATATAAAGTCCCAAACCAAGGCTAGAACAAATTGAAACACTCCCTAGCCCTATGAACCCTCCTTGGCCGAAACAAGCATATAATTGGGTTTCTTGGAGTTTCAAAATTTTCCTTGATGGGAGAGCCACTTGGGAAGGTTTCTAGATGTCTTAGGAGCTCAAGGAAACATTCAAATAGCCAAGGAAACTCTTGCACAAAATCAAATTTTACAAAACCCTAAGAAAGCCTACACTTTTCTATCTTGATTTCCTTTGGTTTTTACTTGAATCTCTTGCCATATTCTTAATCCTTGCACTCTTTTCCCTAGGTTTCTCCCTTGGTTCTGCCCAAAATTCATCTCCTTCTATCCCCCCTTAGGCTAGCCAAAATTACCACAAAGAGGAGCAACCAAGATGAAGCATCAAGAATAGAAAAATACCTTAGTTTCAAGCTTGTTTTCAAAGCTTTTCTTCCTTGGTTCCCTTCTCCTTGGCAAATTCGAATTTTCCCCCTTAGGTCTGGACCAAAAATAGAACCAAACATTCAAAAAATCCATGAAAAGAAAGGAGGAAGAGGGGAGGACTAGATTGGAGGAAGATGAAGCAAGAAAATCCATAAAATTACCTAGTTTTTCCTTGGTTTCTTCCTCTTTTTCTCCTCCTTATTGTGTGCCTAAGAGAGCATAATAACTTCTGTATTTTGGACAGAAGATTTCTTTTGGACAGAAGATTTCATGCTCAATAAAAGGGAGAAGATGGAAGAAAAGTGCGGAAGTGTTTAAGACATTCTAGAAGCTTTTATTTCCAATTTTGCCCTTATATAATGGCAATTTCCTTTCGGCTTCGTTTTAGATCCTTTTTGAGAATTGTCTTTTCCATCATAAAATTTGGGTTCCCAATTTAATAAAATACCTTTAGAATCACTCAATTTGGAGCTAAAACCTTGCCGAACGAATCAGTCAAAGTTCAGGGTCAACTGATGTTGAAAAATATAGATCAGAGGGGCTTTACCAGTCCCAGGGCTTCCCATAGTTTTTGGAGCCTTTGAGAACCTTGGGAAACTCAAAACTTTCATTTAAAAAGCCCTCCTATGTGGTTTTCCAAAAGTTGCACTTATTTACGAAAATGCCATTACGTTTCATCAGTTTCCATCGCAAATAATTTCTCCATCCTAACTCTATTTTTCTTTTCGTCTGAGCCAAGAATTATCATTTTTAAGAGTCTAGGACTCAATCCAAATTTTTTTGGACATGATCTAGGTCATTTTAGAGGACTTACTTTTATATGACTTGTTTCGTCATTTTACGAAAATTACGTTCGTTACACAAAATGCCATCGATATTAGCCAGCGTGGCTTGATCTCAGTGGTAGCAAGCAGCAGCTGATGGGCAAACAGAGATAAGAGAAAAATATAGTATGGATTTGAAGACGAAGAGGAACGCATAACTCGTCATGAAGGGGGTTGAAGCTAGATGCAGAGAAGAGAACAGAGAGAAGTAGCAGATCATGATGAAGCTGTTAAATGGGTTGGGGCGCTAGATTGGAGTGGACTACACAACAAAAGGAAAAGCTGCAGGTAACTTATAACATTTTTTTTAATGTATGTATACCGAGCTGGACCGGGCAGGAATGGTTTAAAGGCTCTACCCATGGCCTGGCTTGGCTCGATATACAAACTTTAATTTTTTTTAAAAGTTTTTCCTATTTTATTTTTGACCCGACCCCACCTAACCCTATTAAGCAAAGCCATATCGGGCCCCTGGGGCTCAATAGGCCTATGTATACCCCTACTTTTAACCTACCATAAGCCTAGTTTGGACAGTTTAAAAGCAAAAAATATCATACATTCATGGGAATTAATTATCCATTGTCAAAACACAAAAGCAAAGCTTAGAAAATGCAACCTGAAATAATACAATGGACAATGCTTTCAGGTTTCAAAAACAAGTAGTAAAGCCCCAGTGAATTCTAGCACTAGCTGTTAGATCATATACTGGTTATATAGAACACATTAACAATATCTAAGTAATGAAAAATGTGTAAACAAATTACATCCAATCATTACTTTTCCAAAATGCATAAGTTATACAGCTGTTATCACAATCTAAGCTTTGCGTATTCATCATTGATGGTATACGTAATGCTTTTTTAATCTCAAAAGTGTAAGTATCGAGCTTAAGGACCCTTGTATATGCAGAAATAATTGAAAGGCTCTTTCCCATCAAAGGTTCCTACATAGGTGGGGGATGGGAAGGAACATTCTATATGCCATAAATTTGAAACCCACAATTGTCAAACCACTTTTAGGATGTTGCTTATTTGTTGGCAACTAATTGAACATTTGTCGACATTCCATAAGGCAATAGCTGACACATAATGATTACGAACTGGGATAAATTTATCAAGAATATGTAATAAATCCCTATAATAACATGTGAAAATATGGATATTTCAAAAACTTATCACATCGCCAAATTTAAACTTTTATTTATCCTCAAGTAAAATAATCATTATCCAAAGAAAAGAACTTGTCCAGTTATCCATATAATTCTTGTGAATATCAAACTTTCATCCTCAGTAATTGCATCAAGATAAATATGAGTAACAAGAAAAAGGTGCACGTACATATGTTCAAAGGTTAAATAGTTAATGAAATATTTTTCAATACTTAAGAGTGTGTGTGTGGCAGGGCCATATATAAATTATTTGTAAGTGCTAGAATAACCTATGTAAATTGAGCTATACAAGAAATCCCTTAATGCTAGGAGCTTCATATACTTACTCTTCTACTCTCTCTCAAATAATATAAGCAAAGCAAAACCTGTTGATTAAAAGGTAATGAGGCTTAGGGTTAAAGTTATCCAAGAAAGAGGATATAAGGATATAAACTACCTTTAAGAGAATACTAATTCATACACAAGTGGATAAAATGTATTCTCACTACAAAAAAATAGGTGATTTGCGATAGAATTTTGGTCCGTCACAAGTCCCTCACATATTCGTCGTAGAAATTAGCGATGGAAATTTTCCATCACAAATCATGTTAGCGACAAAGTCTAGCGACAAAAAGTTCCTTCACTAATGAGCAGGATAGCCAATACCAATGTTGTGATGAAATTTTGTGACAGTAATTTCCGTCGCTAATTTTGCAATGAAATTAGCAACAAATTTTTTGTTACTAATTCCATCGCAAATAATGTATTAAATTTTATTATAATTTATATGATATAATGATATATATATGTGTGTGTGTGTGTGTGAAATGATTTAAATATTATTAATTCTATAGATATCTATAATAATTTAATTATTTATATAATATAATTTAAATTATAAATTAATAATTTAATAAATAAAAAATGAGGTAAATACTATTGCACTTAATTATTCTATGGTCAATAAGAGTTTTATGATTTTATTCAAAATTTAGAAAATTTATAATTTATTTATTTTAAATCATATATTAAGATAAATATATAATATATTTAATTAATTAGAAATAGCAAAAAACTTTGCAAATTTAAAATCATAATTTAAACAAATGTATATAAGGAATGATTTTACTAAAAAAATAAAAAATAAATAAAAGTTGATGACTCCATAATTTTGGCATTTTATGACATATTTTATGATGGATTAGAAATTCATCTGGTTGTTTTTCTTACATTTGTATTTTTGTACAAATTTTTCTCCAATCAATGTAAATAAATAAAATTTAGCTTTTGTAGTTATTTTAGCAGCTCTGTGTTATATTTTATCTTGATTTTAATCTCAAGAGAAGGATAGAGACCTGCTGATGGGTTTGTCGCGCAACTCTCAAAATAAAACTAGGTTGAATTAAACATATAGCTAGTGGTACAACCTTGGTCATCTCCCTTGGAATTGGAGTTCAATGTTTAATTGGGTTTTCTAAATGTTAAAGGTCCTAAAAACTATCTAATTTGGGCATTTTTAATTGAATTAAACTAACCTAAAACTAAATTGAAATAAATTTCCTAATTTCTACCTAATTGGATGAATTATGGTTGATAATGGACTTGTCACTAGCTTTGGAATCGTCCCTTGGTATCCACTATCCTTATCCTAATCCAATTGTGATTAATTCTAGCCTAAGAGTCCCTAATTGTGTTCATTGGCAAATGATCTTGAATTACCATTCAAGATTCAAGAGACTAGCAATTTGATGTTAATTGAGACCTCAACTCCCATTAAATTACTAATTCTTGTGATTAAGATCTTTGAACACTCAAATTGATTGATTAACTAATTAATTAGCCTCTAAATCGTCACCCAAAGGTGTTTAATTAATCAACTAAACACTAAGGAATCCTCAAATCAAACAATCAAGCACATAATCTCATTCATGCATTTTATCGAACACCTTCGTGGCATACATGGGAGATTAGAGGAAATTAGAAAATCCAGTACTAAATCAATCAAGTAATTAGTTAATCAACATTCTAATTAGTGTCTAACCAGTCACTAATTACAATTACACCAATTTCTAATCAAATACAACTTAACCAAGATTGTACAGGAAAAAGAAAAAGTGTGGGAAAGTAGGAAAGTCTTAGCCAAAAATTCTGCATTCTTTTCCATAGATTCAAGCTTTAGCCAAGGTTATCTTCCTTGCTAGTCACAGATGGAGGCTGAGAATTTCATTGGAGGTGCAATGGAGGTGAGAATGGAAGATGGCGTGGAGAGGAGTGTGCTCTGCTGGACTAAGGGGTGGAAAGTGGATGAAGACATGATGAATGCATCTGGAATGGATGAAGGGTTGAAAACTTTAATTGACATCGTGAAAAATCAAATGACCATGTGAAATACAATGGATGATGAATACAACCCCCCTTCGTGCTTCATTTGTTTTACACGTGCTTCCCTTTGTGCCAATTGCCCGTAGCTAAATGCATGTGCATGTAAGGTGGGCCCCATATAAATCTAAATATAATATTCTAATTCATGCAAGCTTCCCACGTTGTGCTTCCTAGCTCTCCCCTGGAACCCACAGCTCGTTATTCTCACGCTGAAAATCACATCCTCCTTTCCTCAGCTCTAGCATTTTTTTTCTTAATCAATCACGTGCTACTCATATCTTCTCTTGATTTTGCAACGTGGCTTCATCTTAGCTTTCCATTTCAAACTTAATGAACCCGTAACTTTAATTCTTTCCTCCACGTATTCTGCTCGCTGCTTTTCACTAAAACAAAGCATCATCCACGTCAGAATCTGAACTCATGATGCAACATTCTTCTCTTCAAGCCCAGTTCACGTTTTAAATTCATGCCTCTCATTTGGCTCTTACATGTGCTCTTCATTCCACGTTAACCCATGTATTTGCATTTCTCTTAATTGCCATGTGAATTCTTTTCTGCTGCGTCACATCTTCATCCATATGAACCTCTGTTCTGCTCAAGTTTGTAAGCTGCTGCCATTCCATGTGCAACTCGTAGCTTCCTTCCTATAGCTTGTGCTTTGTAGTTGCTTGATGCTTCTTCTTTGCATTTTTTTCTTTTGTGTTTCTGCTAGTTTGTGTTTTGTTTCTTCTCCAACTCGTGGCTTTTTGTAGCTTCCTCTTCATTTTGCTACTGTTCAGACTGCTATATTCATTTGCATCAGACCCATAGCTTCCTCTCGCATTCTTTCCTTGCCATGAGTTTTCTTCACGTTGCTTCTTCTCTGTGTTGCTTGTTCTTCCTTCATTCTACATGAAACTATGGCTTCCACGTGTTCTACTTCCATGCAATCTCCTTTTCTTCACAGACCATAACCCACAAATCAGTGGCTTGCTCTGTTCTTCACCTCCCTCAACATGTTGTTTTTCTCCTTCTTATATCCCATGCATGGCTCTATTCTGTATGTGTGTGTATTTGTATCCAAGCTCTAATTTCCATTGAAAATCTGCATAAAAAGGATGGAAGAGATGAAATAGGAATATTCACAAAACTCAGTTAAAAAGATTTGTGCATTTAAAATCAATTATTTTGCCAATTAATTCATAAAGTGCAGAGAATGGCTACTAAAACAAAATTCCATCTAATTAAACCCCTAAAGCCATATTTGGAACTAAAATGTCTAAGTTAAGGAGAATAAAATGTATAAAATATCATGCTTATCACCTGCTAGGAAAGATAAAGAAAAGGAGGAGGTTGGAAAATCAAGAGCAAGCTAAGTTTTCTCACTACAGTGAGTTTGTGCCTCATACAAAATTTAGGGAACTTTTAGCAATAGCGTGAGCTATGGCGAGAACACTTGGAGTCTGGAACTAATAAGCTCTCATAGTAGCAATAGGTGCTCTTCGCTATAGCAAGACTCATTTACTGAAATGCTCAGCTTCAACTTTTGGGATTAAAACTCGAGGTGCAGCTAGGTTTCGGAGAATCTGAGCCTGGGGGGAGACTTCTAAAGAGAAAAACACATAAGGGAGCTGGGATTTGGAGGTAAGAAGTTTGGATTAAAGATTAGAGGCCAAATCAATACATTTTCACTTAGTTTTTTTATCTTTTCCATTTCTTCTTTCATGGATTCTTGTTTCTTCGAATCTTTTATTGGTTTGCAATGTTTAGAGCCATGTATGGCTAGATTTAAAGGATTCTAGATTTACTTGAACCAAATACCATGTAATGGAGTTTTTTGTTTAGTTAATTTGGTTTTATTTTTTGATTTGAGTGCTTAATCTGGTTATTTTGTTCATTTAAGAGTTTGGCTATCTCTTTCATGGATTTGGGGTTTAAGATTAGCTCTTAAGAAAGGGAAATCTTAATGGACCATTAGATTGAGCAACATAGGATTAGGTTGTTCTAATTTTGTTCCTAAGTTTAGAAATATATTTAAGAACCCTAAGTGGTTTAAAAGGATTAAGTATAATTAACCTAATTAATTACCAGAGAAATTTGCAATTAAATAGGATAAAAGTCCGACTGATTCGAGAGATACTTAGACTCATTTTAATTCCTTAATTTTTAGATCACCAATTAAGCTAATTAATTGAACTACTCAATTTTTGGCAATAAGGGGATAAGAACTTAGGATGCTTCTTAGTATTAATTCTCATTAGAGCAATCCCAAACACTGGGTTATTTTTCCAATTCATTTTATTGTATTATGCGAATATTTGGGTATTTTTCTTGACTTAAATGAAAGTGAAACTTATTAGGCCCAACTTTGTCTAAATCAATTCCTTATGAGATGATCTTGATCCACTATACTCCGCACTCTATCTCTACGCTTGTTGTAATATCTGATTCTCTAAAAAAGAGAAAAAACGCAAGAAACATAATGTACTGTTTCTTCGTAAATGCACGAAATTTACTGGATACACTAGGAAGTCCCTTAGATAGAGTGATTTGAGGTCCTAAAAAATTTGTATAGCATTCTAAACTCCTAAAAATGAGAATGCTAGGCTCAGATAGAAAGAAAAATGGAACTAGAATGAAGAAATGAATTTGAATGAAAAGTTGACAAAATGTAATGGCATTTTCGTAATTTTTAGAAAATTTTGGAATTCTCATGGGAGGGCTTTTTAATGAAAATTTTAAGTTCTCTGGGGTTTTTAGAGGCCCTAAAAACTATGGGAAGCCCCTGGACAGTTAAAACTCTTTCGGTGGACGTTTTCCAACATCAGTCGACCCAAACTTTGACAGATTCATTCGAGAAGGTATTAGCTCTGATTTGAGTGATTCCAAAGGCATTTTATTAAATTGGAAACCTAAATTTTATAATGGAAATGATGATTCTTAAAAGAGAGCTAAAACGAGTTAAAAATGAAAATGCTAAGAACAAAGGGCAAAATTAGAAATTTTGAAAAAGAAGCTTCAAGAAACCCCTTCTTATTTCACGCCCTCCTTCTCCCTTCTTCTAGACCAGACTAATTCTGCCCTAAAACTATAGAAGAAAGCCAGCTCCTAGGTGCACCAAGCGAAGAGGTTTGAAAGGAGAAAAGGAAAGGAAAAGGTAGGAAACTTCATGGAATTTTAAGCTCTTTCTTTAGCAAAATGTTTCTCCTCCTTCTCCCCTTTCTCCCTATGGTTTTCTTAAAGTTTTTAGTGTTATTTTGAGAGAAAAATAGAGGGGGAAATTCAGATTTGAAGAGAGGAGGCCAAGGAAAGTGAGAACAAGTAAGAAAAGCTAAGGAAACAAGGTAAATCTCCATTCCATGGTAGCTGCCTCTTGTCCCCTTATTCTCCTTGGTTTGTCCCATATATGTAGCTTCAAGAAGGCATGGATTTTCATAGGAAATTGGGTGTTTAGAATGAGAATATGGAAAGAAAATTAATAAAGAACCATTAGTTTTCAAGATAGCAAAGTTAGGGTTTCAATTGCTCCACTAAAAATCTGATTTGATGTAATTGTTCCTAGGCCTAAATAATTATTTAGATGAGCTCTTAAGATCCCTAGAAGGCTCCTCATATGCATCTTTCATCAAGAAAAAAAGCAAACTCACTTGGTGTCTCCTTGGTCTATAGCCACAGCCTAGAGAGGTTAGAGCACCAAGGGATAGTTTTAATTTGTTCCAAGCTTATTTTTGACTCATATATGATAGAAGAGGATTAGAGGAAGCCTTGAAAAATTTTTAGAAGCCATAAATAGTGAGATGGTATCATAGATTCCATATTATGGCTTAAAGAAGCAACACCTAGCTAGGCTCCTTGATTTGATTGTGTGATGACTCCAAGAGGTTTAAATGGAGTCAAGAATTATAAATGGATAGAGAGAATGGAGCCAAGATGATGTTTTTTTTAAGGTTGCTTCATTAAGCACATTATGGAACCGTAAAAGAGCCATATGAACTATCTAGCTTTTCTAGTGAATATATAGCTTTAGAGTTTGATTTAAGAGTATAATTAGCTTCCATATGATGTGTCTAGGCCAAGAGAAATAAATCCCACACCCTTATGTGTGTGAGGCCAAGGAAGAGGGCAAAACTCCAAGAGAAAAAGTGTGCTTGTATGGCAAAGGTAGCTCTCTCCAGTTTCTCTCATGCATGAATGTGTGCTTACCTTGTCTTTGAATGTGTGTATGTGTGTTTTAAGTCATGAAAAGTGTTCTAACATATGCTTATATTCCATGATACCATGATGTTGTAATATGTTTTCAAATAACGCCTAGTATGTGTGCTTAGGTTTGCTTGAGTATGGTGAAGCCAAGAACCCTTAACCATAATGAGGATGAGCTAAGAACCTTTAAAATTGGTTAAGACAAAGTAAAGAGTCTCCTAAGAGTGAGGTTAAGCCAAAACCTCTTAGAGAAAATAGATGAAACAAGTCCAAAATCCATAAGAGAATAGGTGAGACTAATCCAGTTACTTGGCAAGCCTATGTATACCTTGTACGACTTGTTAAAATGCCAAGAATGCTTCTTGAATGATCATACAATTTATTATGCTCATGCATACATTTTTAAGACTTGTATTGCATTCTTTGTGATGACCCTAACCTCTAATCATTATAATTAAGGTTAAATACGTGATTAATAACCATAAACCAGGGTTACATGACATTCAAACTAATTACATTATGGAAATGTGGGGAAATTTGAACCTTAATATTATTGAGTCATCAACCATACAATTACAAGCACTTATGTACATCAGGGAAATAAACATTCATTTATAAGCCTTTGATTCTATTACCCATTAATCCCAACTCACAAGAATCTTCTACCAATGTTTTAAAGTCATCCCTTGAGGTTACTACATGAAAAACTAAGATTTTCTAGTTAATTTAAGGGTTTCAGGACGTTTATTGCGGCTAAATTACTCTTAGCCGCGGCCAATTACTCTTGGCTTCACCCCTTACATCATCACTAGTGGCAAGTTGGACTTTCACCGCGGCTAACCTACATGGCGCCGCGGTGAAAAAGCCTCTTAGAACTTACCTCGCTCGCCTCTTACTATTGGTCGCGACCAATTCCCTTGTTAGCTATGACTAATTCCTCTTTGGAACACTTGGGACATTATCACAAAAGTTCACCGCGGCCTATTCCCCCTTTCACCACAGTGAATTTCCCTCTAAATGACTCCCAGTTTAGCCTCTCACATTTCACCACGGTGATTTTGTCTCTGGACTCCCCTTGGGCAAGTTCGCTTCTATTGGCCGTGGCGAAATTCCTTCTGATCCTACAACTCTAAAAATCTTGTCTCACACTCTCCACTCCCTATTTAGGGGCTCTCTAGGGCTACTCCCCCACTTGTTATGAACTTCTAATAGCATCTATCTAGCTGATTTGCCCTAGCCATTAGATCATTACCCATCCCACAATTAAAGATAGATTATCTTACTCATTTATTGGTCTTATATCAGCAGATTTATAAATTTCTCACAATAGTCATTCAATCATGTTTTCATCAAATAATTCATGCACTGCTAGCTCAAATACATAATCCATATATCTTATGATTTCATTACTCAAATAGTTAATTAAAATGCAGGTTTACAAGCCATAATAAGTGTCATAAACTCATACATCCATTAACAACTAATATGAAGCCTATTTCTCATTGGTTACATTATATGTCATCAAAATACAAAATCCTACACTTGGCAATACAAATACATGATGATGCTATACAAAGGTTAATAAAATTAGCATCTATTCTATTCGACTTAGACTAAGTGTAGCTCCCCACACCAGGCCTCAACTCATAGATGTTTATCCACTTGCTTGCCCTTATCCTTACCTGAAGAACCTTCACCTGAAATGTTTAATCCCATGAAACGGGGTGAGATGTAAATCTCAGTAACCAAGGCAATTCCATCATATAATTCAGTTTAATTAACATATATGCATGATTTCACATAAGTATCAGAAAACATACCAGCCATATTAGTAAATGAAACAATTAGGCTATTATGATTACTATCCCATACTAGTAATCATATTTCCATATGTTAAAGGCCAATAACATCGAGAGAGGCCTGTCCAAGGCACCCACTTCCCAATGAGCACAACCAGGGCTCAGTGCATCTGGGGTTTAATGATAACCCGGTGCCCGATCGAAGCACATGTACAAGTGGTAGTTGTACTACAGCTCCACCATGGACTCACAAGGTCCAATCACAATATAATAGATAGCTAACCAATTCATTCAACATTTCAAATCATTCATGTATAGCAAATATAAAATCAAAATAGATATATGCATGGAATTAATATAGTCCTAATTACCTCACTTGTAGCTAATCCTCTAAGAGCCAATTGAATGTTACTTTAGCCTATGGACATAAAACCAAGCCATTACAATCCCTAATCACAATTTGTATAAGCAACCCATCACTTAAAAAAAAAAGGTTAAGTTATATAGGACTACTCAGAAACACTTACCCAATCACCACTAAAACTAAATTCGGATTCGGTTGCTCTTACCCTAGAAATCTCAAAATAACACCTCAAATTCTGGGCAAATTCATACAGAAACAATACCTATATTATAAATCAGCTATAAGGGTCTCAAACTAGCAAAGAAAGCATCAAAATGGAGAGTTATACTTACCTAATGTCAGCCCTAGCCTCAACCTACGAATTTTCACCATGGAAACATCAAATGACAAGTTTCAGATTTTGGGTGTAGGTGGAAATACTCCAAATGAAAAACTAATCATGCCAAAATGAAGAGAAAGAGAAGGGGATTAAGTTATGTAACTATTACCTTGGCTAAATCTTACTTTAGAAGTGAAAAATGATGGATTTCTTGCCCCAAACCCTAGCCTCCCTTCAAACCTCCGAAATTTCCTTTTGTGTTTCAGCAAAATGGGGAAGAGGCTAAAGTGTTTAGGGTTTTAGTTGGGTTTAAGTTGGCTTTAAGGTGGGTCATGGGCTGCTCCAAGTATCCAACTCCAAATGGGCTTCAAATTTAAGCTTTGTTGGGCCAGCTTCATGTGTTGAGCTGTTGGGTTTTAATTAGGCCAGACCAAGTTTCAAGAGCTCAAAGAATTTAGGTTTGCACTAAGGTTGTTGGGCCAATTATAAGAGCTTACACAAGGTAGATCTTGGGCCTCTATCACATTGAATCAAATTGGGTCTGCACCTAGCTTATTGGGCCTCTATTAACCTCTTATCATGATCTCCTACATTAATTTGGGCCTAGATGAAGTTTCTATCCTAATTAAATCCCAAACCTATATTAATAATTTATCTCTTTAAAATTTCTATTCACTTAACTTACCCAATTATCCCATATTAATTAATCTTAATTATCCCAAAACTATGATTAATACCTTAATTAATTTTAGGATGTTACATTCTTTATATGTGATTGAAAAGGAGATAAGCTATTGGGAATCTTTGAATCTCATTCCCTCCTCTCCAATGTCTTAACATGGTAGGTGGACTAAATGAGCAAAGTAATGGGAGCCACTAAGTTGGGAGATAAGAGATTGACATCAAAGTGTCTAAAATTGCCTAGTTTTGTCTCTTTCGTAGCCATATGAATGACAAGTGATGTAATACTATGATGGAAATGTTGTATAATCATTTGAACATGTGTAATTACTCATATATTTTATGTATGTATGAGGTTTAATGCCAAATGAATGATAATGTAGATTTTGAACCTTGGATAGCAATGTAAAGCATGTGTAATCTTGAGTATGATATGGGGTGAGAGAGTGAGTTTTAAATTTATGGGTTTATGCACTTTTGAGATAAGTTTAGAAAGTCATTTTAGTGTATTCCCACATGCTTACGTGGTCATGGTTACCTTAGAACTCAAAATAGACCATTTGGACCCCTTATATGACACAAAATGAGCAATTTTGCAACCCAATGTCAAGATCTAACTAAATGAATGAATTTGCCCATGAAATTTGGCACACATGTAGATCTTATCCAGAGCTTTTTGGGAAACCAAAAACTAGATTATTTGGAGCTTTGTGTAATTAATTATGAATTTTCAAAGTTGGCATTTTTTTGCTAAACTAATGCAGACACTGTTCATATGGTCAGAAACTTGAGCCGTGTCATTTGTGGGCCAATGATGTCCAATACTCATGAAATTTTACAGGTATAAACTAGATATCCATGGCCATTAAGATCACCCCAATTAGACCTCTAAGTAGAAAGATATGAATTTTTGAAGTTAGAGGATAGTGCTAGTAACGACAGTTGATCTCTAGTACTATTCTATCAATTTTCGGTGTCTAGCAGCCTCTGTTATGGCCTGGATTCATTTTTAGTATAAAGTAGACATCTGTAGCTTTCCAAAATGATAAAGTATGCTTGATTTCAATTTTTTCTAGAATTAGTTAAGATTTTTCAAATTCCAGGCACATAATCTGAACTGGGTACCCGAGGCTACATATTATGTTTTTTATTATACCATCCATTTGTACGAGTTCTAGGCCACTTCTTGAGCTTGTTATGAGTTGTATTTATGTATTTAAATATGAAAATGAAATGAATGAGTCCATATGGCTAACGAAACATCGAATAAAAATTTTATTCGTGACGTAATGTAACACCATAATTCTAGAACTCATTTCACATGACTATTAAGGTTCCTTCCATTACCATGCAAGAAGAGGAAGGAAAAACTCATTAAAAATAATCACTTTATTTGCATTGCATAACGTATGAATTCTTCATTCAGTGTCCCATGAACCATATGAACTTATTCTCATATTTAATTACCCTAATATAGCTCAAAACCATCTAAGGAAGTGGCCTAAAACTCATGCAAGTGGATGGAATACACAAAAATACTAGGTGTAGCCTCAGCCAAAATTTTTAGCTTTCTATCATAAACTTTGAAAAATCATAACTAATTCTAGAAAAATCAAAATCATGTATTCTTTATGATTCTGGAAAGCTACAGATGTATACTTTATGCTAAAAATATGTTCAGACCTCAACAGGGGCTGCTAGCCACCAGAACTTGATGGAACAGTACCAGAAGTCGATTGTCATCCCTAGTAATGACCTCCAACTTCACTAATTCATATCTCCCTGCTCTAAGGTCCAATTGGGGTAATCTTTGTGGTCATGGAAAGCTTATTATGTCTAATTTATGCTTGTAAAATTTCATAAGTACTGGACATTATTTGCCCCTCAAATGATACAGCCCAAGTTTCTAACCATATGAACATTACCTATATCAATTCAGTAGAAAAATGTCAACTTTAAAAAATCATAATTAATTCCATAGAGCTTCAAAGATACTATTGTATATATTTTTTAATTTTAATATTTTTTAGTGTATATATTTTTTATTATATTTTTCTATATTTAAATATTTAATTTTTTATATATAATTTAATTTTTATTATATAATTAATCTAATTTAGAATTAATTAATTTTTTTTTTATTTTAGATTTTCTAAGGGTAAGTTGCTGAGAGTTGTCATAGAATGGTTACCTTGATTTAATATTTGTACCTATTATTTTTTTATTGTTATATTAATATTTAATATTTTTACCTATTATTGTTATATTATTATAAAGATATTTTATAATCACTAGAATTCATATATACTTATACCAAGTATATTTTCATATAGAATTATATATAGAATTATCCTAAGTATATCTAAGCGAGTGTGAGTATATATATGATATCCCCAAACATACCAAAACTAGCTGTCACCCCACTAGTAGTAGGAGATGTAAGGATCAAGACATAGAATAACTTTTTATTTTCCTTGGATGATCCACATCTCAGGGTCAAGCGCTGATGAGCACATTGAACTATCCATGTGGATGAGAGCCTTCACAGTCCAAGCACAACAATGCAATTATTAAGGGCGCGCTCTACCACTGAGCTAATAGCTTGTCGTGCGGGCCTCCTACTGGGGGCCCGTTATGCCAAAAGCAAGAGAAACACCATTCTCTCTTTCCTTTTTTTTCTTTGGCTTGCCAAAAAGCTTTGGATAAGATCTATATATGTGCTAAATTTCATGGGCAAATTTATTCATTTGGTCAAATTTTGACATTGGGTTGCAAAATGGCTCATTTGTGTCATCAAAGGGATCTAAATGGTCCAAAATTGCTTCTAAGGCAACCATGGCCACTTGAGCACGTGGGAAGGCACCAAGATGGCTCTCTAAACTTGTCTCAAAGGTGCATAAACCAAGATTTCTCAAACTCACTCTCTCACCCCATCCCATTCACAAGAACATACAAGGCTAGTCTTGCTCCTCAATGTCCAAAATGCACTATACCATTCATATAACATTAAATCTCATTTGTACATAATACATTAGCATAATTACATATGTTCAAGTGATTACATAACAATTCCATCATGCGATTGCATCATATGCCATGTGTATGGCTACAAAAAAAGCAAAACTAGGCAAATGGTTATCAATCTCTTATCTTTCAACTTAATGGCTTCCATTACCTTACTCACTTAGTCCACCTAGCATATTAGGACATTAGAGAGGAGGCAATGAGATTAAAAGAATCCCAACAGCTCATCTCCCATTTCAATCATGCATAAAGAATGCAAAACAAGTCTTAAAAATGCTTGCATGAGTACAAGGAACAATGTGAACATTTAAGAAACATTCTTGGCATATGAGTAAGTCATACATAGCATACATAGGCTTGCCAAGTAAGTGAATTATCCTTACACATACTCTTATAGATTTTAGACTTGCCTTATTTTTTCTAAGAGGTTTTGATTCAACCTCACTTTAAGGAGACTTTTTACTTTGTCTCAACCATATCTAAAAGTTCTTATCTCATCCTCACCATGGCTAAGGGTTCTTGACTTCTCCACACTCAAGTAAACCCAAGCAAACATGTTAGATATAATTTGAAAGCATAATGCAATATCATGGTACCATGGAATAAAGGCACATGCTACAACACTTTTCATGGCTTAAAGCATACATACACACATTTAAAGACAAGTCAAGTACACATTCATGCATGAGAGAAAGAGAAGTGAGCTACCTTTGTTGCAACCACACACTTTTCCTCTTGAAAATGCTCTCCCTTCCTTGGCCTCACACACACAAAGGTGTGGGATTTTCTTCTCTTGGCATAAACACGATTTATGGAAGCCAATTAGGTTCTTGGAATCATTTCTAAGGCCATACATCTACTTGAAATTCTAACTTTGCCTTATGGTTCATTTATGGTTCCTAAATACACCTAATGAAGCAACACCTATCAAATGAGTTATAGGCTCCATTCTTTCCTTTCATTTATGATTCTTGACTCCTTCTAAGCCTCTTGGAGTCATCTTACAATTAAAACAAAGAGCCTAACTACATGTTACTTACTTAGGTTATATTGTGGAATCTATGACACCAAGTCATTCTCTAGGCCTTCTAAATTTTTCTCAAGGTTTCTCCTCATCTTCACTCATTATATATGACTCAAAAATAGGCTTAGAAAAATTTAAAACTATCCCTAGGTACCCTAACTCTTCTAGGCCAAAACTATGCTCCTTAAGGCTACCTTTGGAGTTGCCTTTGTTTTCTTGTTGGAAGATGCATATGTGGGGCCTTCTAAGGATCTTAAAAGCTCATTCAAACACTCATTTAGGCCTAGGAATTATTGTATCAAATTAGATTTTGCAAGAGTTACTTAAAACCCTAACTTTGTTGTCTTGAATTTTCATAGTTCTTTTGTTATTCTCTTTACATATTCTTATTCTCTACACTCTATTTCATAAGATTCACCCTTGGTTCTGCCCAAAATCCAAACCTTCTTGGACCTCTATATGTTGCACGAACCAAGGAAGAAAGGGGAGAAGAAGTAGCTTCCATGGGATGGAGATTTTCCCTTATTTTTCCTTGATTTCTTGCTTGTTTCTTCCTTTCCTTGGCCATCTCTCTTCAAATCCGAATTTCCCCTCTATTCTTCCCTTAAAACAGATTCAAGAACTTCAATAAAACCATAGGAAAGAAGGGGAAATGGAGAAGAAGAGGTTTGCTAAAGAGAAAATATGAAAAAACTAAAAAAATCTATATTTTTTACGTTCCTGTCCTCCTTTCTTTCTCCTCCTCTTGGTGTGCCTTAAACACTAGCTCTCTCCTCTAGTTTAGGGCAGAAACAAATGTGGCTAAGTGAGTGAGGAGGTGGGGCACCTCATATATATAGGGAAGTTTAAAGAAGACTTTTCAAAAATTTCAATTTTGCCCTTTTGTCTTGGTATTTTTGTTTCCAGTCCATTTTACCTTTTTTTTGAGAACTATCTTTTCTAATATGAAATTTAGGTTCCCAATTTAATAAAATGTCTTTGGAATCACTCAAATCATAACTAAAACCTTCCCGAATGAATCCATCAAAGTTCGGGTCAACCGACATTAGAAAACGTCCACTGGAGGGGTTTTAACTGTCTTAGGGGTTTTAATTGTCTTGGGGCTTCCCATAGTTTTCAGGGCCTCTAGGAACCCCAAAGAACTCAAAATTTTTATTTAAAAACCCCTCTTGCATGAATTCCAAAATTTGCTTAAAATTACAAAAATGCCATTATGTTTCATCAACCTTTCACTCAATTTCGTTTCTTTATTCTAGCTCTATTTTTCTTTCCATCTAAGCCTAAGATTCTCATTTTTAGGAGTCTAGAATGCTACTTAAATTTTTTGGGACCTTAACGAATCCATTTCGAGGGACTTGCTTTGAAAATGTACCCGTTTTAGTTATTTAACAAAAATCAGATATTACATGTAACATAATTAAATTAATTATTTTTATTGGTTTTCCTTCTTCTTCTTGTGTTATTCATGGAAGGAAGCCTAGAGTTTATATGAAATGAGTTTTATAAATATGGTGTTACACTTATGGAATCCATTGTAAAATTGGTGGTTATCAAGTTTTCTAACGTCGTTGCTGGGGAATTGAGTTAGATTACTTTGAACTAAGTAGGTTTTTTGTAGTTTTAGTTCAATATTTTTGTTAGTTTAGTTAAACGTTTTTGTTATTTGGACTTAAATCTGGATATATTGTTTGGTAGGTACCATGGTTTATGCCACCCAATGTGAAATCTAAATTGTGAATCAAGTCAAAGACAAGAAGTGTCCAAGAGATTATAGCTATGAGTTCACATGTAGAACTCACATTTATTGAAGAAGAAGAGTTAGAACAAGTCAAGAATTAAGAGAAAGCTCTAGTTGAACTACAAGGTGTAGCAATATTGAAAAACAAAGGATAGTTCAAGAAGAAGGACAGGGAAGAGTTCTAACTATCGCAGAAGAAGAGTATGAGAGGTTAGAGGTTAATGATTTTCTCAGTTGTAACAATTGTGGGTATCAAAGTCCCAAAATTTCAAGCAAATAATTTTAAGATCAAATAAACAATATTGCAAATGTTGCAAATGAACGGACAGTTCAGTGGTGCCTACCATATAGACCCAAATAAACATTTCCTATTCTTCTTGGAGGTGTGTGATTCATTTAAGCAAAATGGTGTGCCAAAGGACATGATTTGATTACAGCTTTTCCCTTTTTCTCTACAAGGGAAAGCCAACGAGTGGTTGAATAATTTGCTAAAAGGTTCAGTGGAGACATGGGAGGATCTTGAAGAAAGATTCTAGGCACGATTTTGTATCAGGATAATAAGTACTACTATTTAATTCAAGGCTCAAGTTATTTTTGAGAAAGCACAAATCAAGATAGTCAGGCCCTTACACTGTAATTTTTGTTGCATCCTATAGAGCTATCAAGATTAAGGATGAAAAATCTGCTGATCAGCTCAAAGTCAATGGCCAAAGACTTAAATAGTACTTTGGGAGAGAATGGGACAAGCAGAAGATAGTTCATAGCTTCACATCACTTTCTTGAGTATTTAGGATAGTTTGGTTGAAAACTATAAACTTAGCGTTCTTAAGAGGCAGCCTAAATCTTTTTCATTTAGATTTTGCTTTTAATTTTGTTTTGTTGGGCCTTAAGTTTTAATACTTCGATTGACTTTGCAGGGTTTAGAGTGTACAAAAAAGGTTGAAGGTTTAGGACAATTCCTTTTTAGAGGAAGCATTGCAATGAAGAAGGGAGTTCTTATTAACTGGGTTAATGTGTTCATTTCATTTCAATTAATTAGTATTGTTTTAAAATTGAAAGGAATTATTTCAAGGGATTAAACAAAGTTAGATAGAAATTCTTAAAATTTTCTAAGTTTCATCATTTTTGTTTTTCGCTGTTGCGAATACCTATTTTTGTGATTGCAAGAGTCACTTATTCTGAGTCTTAGTGTAAAATACAAGGAGTTCCTCACTATGGCCTATGCAATGGTGAGAAAATTCATGTTTCCAATTCTATCAAGTGTTTTTGCTATTACGTGCAAGCCTTTTTGCCATAGCAAGACCTTTGTTTCTCCAATCTGGTACAAAATCTAGAGGGTTCCTCACCATAACACGCTTTATTGTGAGAAATCTTGTCTTTATAATTCTTTCCAAGTGGGTTTGCTATTGTGTATTTACCTTTTCGCAATGGCAAATTCCTTATGCCTCTATACCAGTACAAATTCCAAAGAGTTTCTCACTAGATCCTGAGCTATAGCGAGACTCTATGGCTGACTAAAACCACCAAGTGTTCTTACCACTATGAGAAGACCACTTCGCACTTGCAAGATATGGCGGTTTTGCTACATGGTACATTTTCCAGAGAACTCCTTGCTATTGCTTGAGCAATAGCGAGAGTCTCTAGTTATCCCAAGTTTTGAGTGTTTTGTTGAGAAAAAAAACAAAAACAAAGCCTAAAACTTCCCTCCCCTTTTCTGCATGTTCTTACTTGTTACTATAAAGCCATTCCCCATCACAAGCATCTTGTTTTCTTTTTAACTACTCCATCTTTTCATGCCATTATCTTCATCTCTTAATCTTCACGCTACACCAAGTATGCTGATTCTTTGTTCTTTTCTCCATTTTTCTGCTTGAGATTGTGTGGCTTTGAGAACTTAGGGTTGAGAAGTTAAATGGCTTTGATTTAGTAAATATAGGTGATTAGGCTAGCAATAACTGGTTTGAGTATGCTTTTTTCATTTCTCTTTACAGGTGTTTTCTTTTGTTATGGTGTTTTGGGTTCAGAAATGCATTTCTACAAATATTGTTCTTCCTTGCTATGGTGAGGATGAACTCGCCATAGCAAGTATGAGCATAATTCTTAGAATTTAATTTTTCATTACCTTGCACCATTTAACTTGTTTTTTTTTTCATTTTTTCTTCTTTGAATAAGTTGTTCACTCTCATTTTATCCCTAACTAACTCATTTAGACATAGGATGCTCTTTATAGTTCCTTATCCTTGCCCAAAATATCATGATTTTTCATTTACTTTATTTTTCTTTAGTTAGGACATTTTAATGATTGGGCTGTTAGTTATCTATCATTTACTACTTCATTATTTTGCCAAGGATGCTTGTTTATTTTCTCTGTGCCTAATTGTACTTGTATTGATGCTTATATATCACTTTTGCAGACTTCATGGCACCTAAGAAGCAAGCCAAGACTGCTGAAGCATCTTATAACAACCATAATTCTTAATTGTAGTGATTAGGCTTAATTGCATGATTAATGACCACAAATTAAGGTTTAAAGTCATTATAATTAATTAAAATAGAAAAAAGGTAGGAAAATTTGAACCTTAATATTATTAGGGTTATTAGCCAAACTATCACAACTATTTAAGTCCATAAATGATCCTAGTTATCAATTAGAGACCTTTGATTCATTGTTACTACTAATTTTGACTTACAAAAACCTATTATAAATGTTCCCAAAGCACTACATAACATTATCATAGTAAATTTCAAGGTTTCTAAGTCAAAAATAGGAGTTTGGGAACCTTTGCCATGACTTAGACCTTCCTCGCTGCGGCTAAGTTGGTTATTGGAATCTAAAAACCAAGTTTAGAGACTCCTGTCAAGACTTGGTATACCCGCACCATGACGTAGGTGGCTACTGGAACTCAAAACTAAAATTTCACACTTTGCACCATGAATCAGGATTTTTACACTACAGTGAAAGTGCTCTTGAGAACCACTATTCACATTTCCATCACCACGGCAAGCTTCCTTTGTGCCACGGCGAGGTTGCTCTTTATTACTCTTCTTAGGCAAATTTTTTACCTTGCACCGCGACAAGACATCCTACACCACAATGCTCCTTGATTCTGACTAACTCCTGGCTGTGACTAAACTATTCTTAGCTGCAGCGTGACCCTCTTCTACACCTATACCTCCTAAATTTCATCCCATGCATTCCACCTTGTCCTCTAGTAGTACTCTAAGGCTACTCTACCTTAATTTATGAGGCTCTAATGGCATTAATCTACCTGATTTGTCCAACATACCTATCATTATGAATTCTAGACTTAGGTGTTATTCTTATTCATTAAACTATCACACATTAGCAATTTATGGATCAATGATAGCAAGAAGGATTCATAACTACTAATATTATCATTCATGATAATACCATAATATACTTCTAAGAAACAAGTCATATATATATCCATCTAACAAGATTTCATATCAAATATAAACAAGTGCATACATCAAACACCAAATTGTAGAGAGCCTAACTCCCTATTAGTTACATCATTGTTTTCTAGTACACCAAAATACCTATACTTGGCAACATGATTATATAATGATGATGCTATACAAAAGAGTAATCAAAATTAGAATCTACCCTAAATTAACTCAGTCTAAGTGTAGCTTCCCACATAAGGCTTCAGCTCATAGATGTGTATCCACTCGTTTTCCTTTATCCTTACCAGAAGAGCCTTCACCTAAAAGTATTATCCTATAAAGCGAGGTGAGATGTAAATCTCAATAACTAAAGGCAAATTCCATTCATATATTCTAATTTAATTAACATATGTGCATGAAATCAGATAAGCATCAGAAAATATACCAGTTATATTAACAAATGAAATAATTAAGCTATCAATGACTACTATCCTATACTAACAATCACATTTCCACATGTTAAAAGTCATTAATATCAGGAGAGGCCCGTCCATGACACCTATTTCCTAATGAACACAACTAGGGCTTAGTGTATTTAGGGGTCTAATCACAACTCAGTATTTGATGAAAGCACGATGCATGGGTGGTAGCTGTACCACAGCTCCACAGTGAACTCACAAGGTCCAACCACAACATACCAGATATCTAACATTCATTATGCATTCAAAATTATAATTGTATAGCAGATATAAAATTAAAATAGATATATGCATAGAATTTAACATTAACCCGATTACTTCACTTATAGACAATTCTTTGAGAGTCAACAACAATGCTACTATAACCTATGGACATAAAACCAAACTATTATTATTCCTAATTATCATTTGTAGCAGTAAACCCATTACTCAAAAAATTAAACCACAAAGGACTACCTAGAGAACACTTATCCAATCATTACAAGAACCAAATTTGGATTTGGTTATGCCTACATCAGTAACCTCAGAATAACACTCCAAATTCTAGGCAAATTCACACAAAATCACCATTCATATAAATCAGCTATAGGGGTCCTAAACTAGTGGAAAATGTATCAAAATGAGAAGTTTATACTTACTTAATATCCTTCCTAGCCTCAACCTCTAAAAATCCTCTAAGCAAACACCAAATAACCTATATCAGATTTAAGGTAAGGGTGAAAATGCTCTAAATGAAAAATCAATCAGCCAAATTGAAGAGGAAGAGAAGAAGGTTAAGTTATATAACAATTACCTTGGTAAATTAAATGAGACCAAGAAGATGAGGGAAAACCTAGCTTCCAAGGGACCTTAAAAAATTTTCTTGTCTTTGAGTTCTGTAGAATGAAGAGGGGTTGCTAAGGGTTTAGGGTTTAAGTTTGGGTCTTAGGCTAACCTAAAGGCCTAATTTTAAGTGTGTTCTTTTTTTTTTTAAATTAGATTGAGCCAAGTTTCAAGAGTCTATTTAGCTTGGGTCTGCACAAGTGAATGTTGGGCCTCTAGAAAATAAAATTGACTTAATCACATGATGCAAATTAAATACCTATCTCCCTTTCCACTTAATTAGCTTTACAAATTACCTAGATTAATTCCCTAATCAACATAATTAGTCTTAATCAATTTTGAGATGTTACACATCTTTCTCCAAATAAAAGAAAAAGAGTTATGACAAGGATAGATTTGCATCTACTAGGGCTGAATTTCGTTTTGAGCGTAACTTTTCAGATCGAGGGGTCACTAAAGATAGATATTATGAACCTCATCCATTGGATCTCACTTTCAGTGATTTTGAATGGAATCATCTACAAGGCTTTACTAAGAAGCCTATGCATCACATTCCTATGATAATCCAATAATTCTATGCAAATTTTGAAGACATAGAAGAAGATGAAGATGAGTATTATTGTAGGATTACATGGGTCAAGATTAATGAGAAGGTCATTCAAGATTTCTATGAATTACTTGATGTTAAGCACTATGCCTTTTAAGCTTAAATAGATTATCAGTAGTCTATTCCATAGGAGGAGGTTGAAGTCATAATAGCCAATGAAGGATAGGCTCAATTGACCAACAAAGTATACATAATAGCCTAGTTGAACAAACGTACTCGCTATTGGCTTCAATTCATTTCAAGTAATATTTTAACTAGCTCACATGGATCAGACGATCTAAGCAGGCTAGTTTGGCTTATCCCTACCTGTTTACTAAGTTGCTTGAAATGAAGGGTAGTCAGTGTCAAAAAGGAATGCACAATTCAAGCCCAAGGGTGCTATCAAATATGACAATATGAAAGATGAGCCTGGGAGGCCTAGAAGACCTTAAGCACAACAGCAGTAAGAGATACTTCCACCTCTACCTTAGCAAGAGGAGGCACCAGAGCCCATGATTCATAATGCACCATCTCAGACACAGTTTGAGGGCTGGGTGAGAGAGTCTATTAAGAGATTTGAAGGTCATGTACTTTTTATGTAGGAGTAACTACAAATGTTAGTGGATTATCTGGTGCCTAAACCTCTTCCACTACCACCTCCAGAAGTGCCTCAGTCTTCTATTATTGTCCTTCCATATGATCCAGCTTCTTAGGACATGCCTAGCCTTGTTAACCCTTAGTGTTTAAACTTTCTAATTCCTTTATGTTTCTTTTGGATAATGCTATATGGATGATTGTACTTGCTAATCTAACTCTTAGGATTTTCATTCACTATTATATATTTGAATTCCTATATTTGATGACGAATTAGGGAGTCATTTGGTTGTTCTTCCTACAAATTTTGTATTTTAGTACATAATTATCTACAAATGACTTAAAATTTAAAAAGACCATCTGTATATATATTAAAGTTTACAAAGGTTATTTACACAAAAGATGAAATTTAAAAAAGATTTATTATCATTAACATATTATATTCCATTAATGAAATATTTGACTAACTAATTGTAGGAGTTATATGTACAAATTTAAAAATTCAAAAGGGTTTATTATTAAATTTTAAATGTTAAAAAGGTTATGTGTATTAATCCAAAATTTTGAAAAGTTTTGGGCATTAACCAAGTTATTTCTATCATTTTAGATGTCAAAGATATTTATTAAAAAGTAATTAACATGTACATATAATTATATATTAAAAAATGTTTATCACAAACTTAACCTAATTACTGAAGAAGATTGTGGCGTGTCTGAAATGCCAAAAATAATTACATAAAATAAAGTATATATGTACAACTGTTCACATGGGAATGTCTTTGGTGGATGAGGAATAATGTTATTTTGCTTTTGCTTTTCAACCTCCTCACATTTTCTTAATTTATGTAACAGATACTATATAGCATTATTTATTATAAAATATCCTCATAGTGAATTCAATTATCCAGATGATGATAGAAATGCAAATAAAAAATTGTAATAACAATACTGCTTTTGGAGCGTAAATAACTTGTGAACTTTGAATTAGCAAATGTTTATACTTGTTAATTAACTTGAAAACTTTGAATTAAAATATATTATCCAATCATTACTTTGCATGTTAATTCAATGGAGTATTTGTTTTTAGGCAATAATTAATTATTGACCATAAATTTAAGTTGTATTCAAAAAATTTGAAGATTATTTATGCTTTGGGCTTTTTTCTTACAAAAGCCCAAAATTCTTTTGACCTTGTAAGTTTGAAAGAAGAAAGTAACCAAGTGAGTATGACTGGAAAATTAAGAACAATCTATCTAAGTTTTCTCACTATAGTGATGATGCCAATTCGCTATAGCGAGTTCGTGCCTCATATAAAATTTAAAAAACTTCTAACGATAGTGTAACAACCCTAATTCGTAATTATAGTGATTAAGCTTAATTATGTGGTTAATGATCGTAAATCAAAGTCTAAAGTCATTACAATTAATTAAGATAGAAAAAAGGTAGGAAAATTTGAACCTTGATATTATTAGAGTTATTAACCTAACCAACACAGCTATTCGAGTCCATAAGAGATCCTAATTATCAATTAAAACCTTTGATTCATTTTACTATTGATTTCAACTCACAAAACCTTTTATAAATGCTCTCAGGTATCACATAACACTATCATAATGAACTTCAAGGTTTGTGGGAATCTTTGCTACAACTTAGAACCGTGACATAGACTTTCCCCGTAACGGCTAAATTGGTTACTGAAACCTAAAAACCAAGTTTGGAGACTCTCTCCACGACTTGGTATACCTGTGCCATGACGTAAGTGGCTACTAGAGCTCAAAATCAAAAATTCAAACATTGTGCTATGACTCAAGCCTTCCACGTCGTAGTGAAGGTGGTCTCGAGACCTACTATTCACACCTTTGTGATTCTCGTCGCAATGCTAGTTGCATTGAGTTGGTGTCTTGCCATAGTGAGAAACCCTCTTGAAACTTTCTAAACCTGCCTCCCGATGCTCACTGTAGTGGGCTTCCCTTGCGCTGCAATGGGCCTACTCTCTGTCAGCCCCTGAAGCTAATTTTTCACCTTGCGTTACGACTCAAATCACCTTGGCTGCGGCACTCCTAGCCTTTGTTACCCTGAACTTCAATTTTGGCCGTAGTTTAAGTCTTTTAAGCTACGACTTCGCCCTTTTTAATGCTATTTTCTCATTTTCATGCTTTCTAACCCTTTGCCACTCGTTCTAAATGAATTCTAAGGCTTCCATGATTAACATGCATGGTTTTCTAGACTTCCTAACTCTCTAATATCATGGATTCACTAATCCTCATTGTCTAAGAGTCTAGGATTGAATTAAAGCAACTAAAACTTAATTTCATATTAGTCAACCCCATTCCATGATAGCAAAAATGGTTTAACCACAAATGTTTACAAGGCTATGGCCATAAAAGATCAAGCCATTCTTCAATTATTAGTCAATTACAATCACAATGTTCAATCCCATGATAATTATATTACATAGACAATCCTTATACTTGGTAATTCATGATGCAATGCAGTAAATACATAAAAACTAGTATTCTCATTACATAAACCTAATCTTACAAGGTCTCCAAACCTATGGCTACCTGACCATACAATAGGCTTCCATTAATTTCTCCTTGTCACTAAGAGGTCTAATCCCTAAAAATGATAGTCCATAACTGGGGTGAGATTTGCAATCTCAGTAACAAGAGGCAAATTTCATATATATGTACAAATTAATCAACATAATACATTTTCATATCATCAAATACTCAAATTATCAATTCAATTAGCAAATGAGCTAGTTGAGCTACCAGTGACTACTATCCTATACCAACAATCATATACAACATGTTAATTGCCAATAACATTAGGAGAGGCCCATCCATGATCTCAACTCCCCAATGAGTACAACTTAGGCTTAGTGCATTCAAGGTCTAATCATAACCCGATTCCTAATCAAAGCACAATGCATGGGTGGTAGCCTCACCACAACTCCACCATGGACATACACAGATTCCAATTACAACAAGCAAGTAGCCAACAAATCATTTAGTATTTCAAAATCATACATGTGCAGTAAATATCAAATGAAAATGAGCATATAGGTGGAATTAGGAAATTAACTCTAGTTACCTCAATGAAGCCAATTACCCTTCCTCTAATTACCATTATAATTCAAATGCATGTCAAACCTAAAACAAGTATAGTTATCATCATTTCTAGTAATAAATCAGATACTCAAAGAGTTAAACTATTAATGACCACTAAAGGACACTTACCCAACCACTATAAGATTTCAAATTTGGATTTGGTTGTCCCCACACCAGTAACTTTAGTATACCACTCCAAATTTGCACAAAATCCATACTCATATTATAAATCAACCATAGGGATCTTAAACTAGTAGAAAATACCTCAATATATGAAGGAAATACTTACCCTATCACCTTCCTAGCCTCTACCTCCGAAAATCCTCCATGAAAACACTAAACAACATATTTAAGATTTTAGTGTGGGTGAAAATACTCCAAATGAAAAACCAATCAAGCCAATCGAAGAGGAAGAGGAGAGGATTAAGTTATATATCATTTACCTTAGCTGAATCTTACTCTAGAAGTGGGAGAAAATAGATTTATGCCAAGAACTCTAGCCACCTTTCAAGACCTTTAAATTTTCTTGTGCCACGTGTATTTTTGTAGAATGGTGGAAAGGATGAGGGTTTTCTCTTAGGCTTTCAGTAAGAAATAGGCTGACCTATTAGCCCAAAGTCTAATTGGGCTACTTCCTAATTGCTGGGCTATGGTTTGGAGAATTAGGTAGGGAAATGTGCTTATCCAAAGATCCAAAAATCTATTTAGGTTCTAGTGTAAACTTATTGGGCCTCAAACATAAAAGTTTACTAAGGTTTTGGACTGACTTAAGGGTCTATTCAAATTAGGTCTATTTAAGAGTGTAATTGGGCCTCTAAAAAGAATTGGACCTTCATATAACCAAGAATGAACTTTTATATTGGGCTCCAAGCATAACTAAATGGATTACATGGCCCAAATTAAATATCCATCTCCCTTTCCACTTAAATAACTTTATTGATTATCCAAATTAAGTCCATTACTCATCATAATTATCCTTAATTAATTTTAGGGTGTTATAAATAGCATAGGCTGTGGCAAGAACACTTGGAGTTTAAAACTGATAAGCTCTCGCAATAGTAAGGGGTGCTCCTCACTATAACGAGATTCGTTCACTAAAATGCATAGCTTCTACTTTTGGGATTAAAACTTGAAGGGCAGGTAGGTTTTGGAGAATTTGAGCTTGGGGGAGACCTTCTAAAGAGGAAAATGCACAAGAAAGCTAGGATTTGGAGGCAAGAAGCTTGAATTGAAGATTGAAGGCCAAATTAACATATTTTCATGAGTTTTCTAGTCTTTTCCATTGTGGGTGTGTTATGGTTCCTTCTATTTCTAAATGAAAAGGGTTTGATGTAATATCCAGTTATCTAAAAACAAGAGAAAATGCGAGAAACGTAACATACTATTTCTTTGTAAACGAACAAAATTCATCGGATACAAAAGCAAGTCCCTCGAAATGACTTAGTTAAGGTTTTGAAAAATTTGGGAGGCATTCTAGGCTCTTAAAAATGAGAATTCCAAGCCCAGATAGAAAGAAAAACAAAGCTAGAATGAATAAACGAATTTGAACGAAAGGTTGACGAAATATAAAGGCATTTTCGTTATTTTGAGTAAATTTTGGAATTCACACAAGAGGGCTTTCTAAATGAAAATTTTAAGTTCTTCAAGGTTCTCAGAGGCCCTGAAAATCATGGGAAGCCCTAGGACAATTAAAACCCCTCCGTTGGATGTTTTCCAACATCGGTTGACCCAAACTTTAATTGATTCATTTGGGAAGGTTTTAGCTCTAATTTGAGTGATCCGAAGGCATTTTATTAAATTAGGAATCTAAATTTCATAATGGGAAAGACAGTTCTCAAAAAGGAGCTAAAACAAATTAGAAACAAAAATGTCAAGAATAAAGGGCAAAATTAGAATTCTGAGAAAAAGGAAGCTTCTTGAGTACTCTTTATTATTCACGTTTCTTCTCCCCCACATTTAGGCCGACCCATTTCTACCCTCAAATAGAAAAACAAGTCAACTCTTAGGCACACCAAAGGAAGGGTTTTTTAGGGGAGAAAATTCAAGAAAAAGGTAAGAAAAGTGTGGAATTTCATGCTCTCCCCTTTAGTAAACTTGTTCCTCTCATTCTCCTCTTCATTTCTATGGTTTCATTGATGGATTTGGTGATATTTTGGGTCTGGTCTAGAGGAGGAAAAATAGAATTTGAAGGAGAGGAACTCACCACTTAGAAGAACATTTAAGAAAAGCTATGAAATCAAGGTAAGTTGTTGTCTTCCATGCTTCTTCTTCTTTTCTCCTCCTTGTAGGCATTTCGTCCCATATAGAGCCCAATCAAAAGGAGATGAATTTTGGTCCTAGAAAGGAAGATTCATAGATTTTGGAGTGTGAGAAGCAAGTAGGTGCAAAGAAATCAAAGAAAGAAGCAAGAAAATATAAGATAGAAAAGTTAGGGATTCATGGAGACATTGTGAAATCTGTTTTGATCCATGAATTCCCTAGTCTAAATGAGTGTTTGCTTGAGTTCCTAAGATCCCTAGAGACCTCCCCACACACCTCTTCCATCAAGAAAACAAAGCAAACCCATTACTTCCCTTTTTCATGTGTCATTTTGGCCTAGGGTAGAACTATAGGTGAGGGATAGTTTTAAGTTGTTCCAAGCTTATTTTTGAGTTATATATGATGGAAGAGGATGAGAGGAAGCCTTAGAAAAATTTTAGAACCCATAGATAGTGAGATGAAGGTGTAGGCTCCATAATGTAGCATAATGAAGCAACTCCTAGCTAAGCTCCTCAAAATAATTGTGTGATGACTCCAAGGAGTCTAAATGGAGTCAAGAATCATAGATTGAAAGAGAGAAGGGAGCCAAGATCATGAATTCTTGTAGTTGCTTCATTAAGTGCCTTATTGAAGCATAATGGGGCCATAGACCAAAGTAGCATCATGTAAAGTGTGTATAATGCCAAGGCTTGTTCCCATGAGTAATTCATGTTTCTTTTGGTGTATTTAGGCCAAGAGAAGTTAATGCTCCCTAAGCTTTTGGTTAGGCCGAGAAGAAGGAAGGGAAATTTAAAGAAAAAGTGTGCTTGTATAACCAAGGCAACTCACTCCTCTTTCTCACATGCATGAATGTATGCTTGACTTGTCTTTGAATGTGTGTATGTGTGTTTTAAGCTATGAAAAGTATTCTAGCACATGGTGCCATGATGTTACATTATGCTTTCAAATGATGTCTAATATATGTGCTTAGGTTTACTTGAGTGTGGAGAAGCCAAAAACCCTCTAACCATGGTAAGGATGAGCCAAGAACCTTTAAAATTGGTTAAGACAAAGTAAAGAGTCTCTCAAGAGTGAGGTTGACTCCCAAGAGTAAGATTGAGTCAAAAACCTTTTAAAAAAATAGGCGAGGCAAGTCCAAAATCCATAAGTGAATGGGTGAGGCTAATCTACTTACTTGGCAAGCCTATGTATGCTATGTATGACTTGTTCAAATATTAATGATGTCTCTTGAATGATTGCTAATGATTGTGTCACGTAATCTCAAATAAAACTAGGTAGAAAAATAAATGTATGGGTAATGGTGCAACATAGGTCATTTCCCAAGAAGTTTTTACCTCTAATTGTTTGTGAAAGAGTATTCCAAATATTACTAAATGAAAATTGTTTAAGGGATTTTGAATTACTAAAATTTAATTGAACTAAATTTTAAATGACAAGAGTCAAAACTTAAGACTAAGTGAAGCAAACAACTAAGAAAATGTGGTAGCTAGCCTTTAGATGGACTCCCTAGAATTCAATTATCCTTGCTCTCTTTTTATTGTACCAAAATTGGATTTAAATTCTTGTTCATTAGTGTATTCTTCATAAGAACTCTTGAATTACCATCCAAGACTCAATTCACCAATAATTCAAGGATTTTGCAACCACAAGAAATCTTGAAGAATTAATCAATTGAGCTAGGAACAAGAACACACTAAAACCAATCCTAAATGCTCAAAAAAATCTGCTGCACAATCCACTTAAAATGCTAATTAACCAATTAGATTAATGAATTCCTCAAACATATCAATTGCACAAAAGTTCCAACCACTTAATTCAACAGCCATTATATCAATTGGCTTATAATTAAGAGGAAATTAAGAGCAATTTGCACAACCACTAAGTTTAGATTTTCCACAACATGTAGAGATCAATATTAACATCCAAATAGGAAATTACAACCAATCCACAATCCAAATTAATCCAGTAAATTCTAGCAATTAAATTCCTAAACTGATGAGCTAAACCTAGTCAAATTAATAAGGGAAATAATGCTGAAATTAAAAGATTGAGCAAAGAGATTTTATCCAATTAGAGAGGCAAATTGAAGCTTAAATCTACATCTAGGAAGGTCCACTCTTCAGCTAGCTACCAAGGAGATTTCAAGCAACCATGGATGAGATGGATGGAGGAATTTTGATGGAAGGATGAGCCATGTAGAGAGGATGATCAAAGAAAACCCTTCTTGCTCGCATATTAGAGCTCACAGTGTCTTTCTGTTGTATTTCGTGTTTTTATTCCCAGCTCCTCAGCTCGCGTTATTCTCCCTTAGCTCTCGCCTCCTAATATGTGTTTTCTTCAGTCACGTTAATTCTAACTGCCTTCAATCACGTGCTACACATATGTTTTCTTTTTCACTAAATGGTCACGTACCTCGTTTATAATCTTCCCACAATCTCGAGTTGATGCTGCTTCATTCCTTCAATGCGAGCTGACATGCTAATGATGCTACACTGTTCATGTGTTCTCTTCATAATCTGAATTGCTGCATGCTCCACATCAACCCATAGCTTTCCTTCACATCAATTCATCGTGTTATGCTCCTTGCTTCTCCTTCTTTAAACCCAACCTGTAGCTTTTCTAGCAAGCTTTTTCTCTTCTCCCGTAGCTATCCATGCAAAGATTCTATAAGTTATAGCTCATTCTAGCCTGTAGCATTCCTTCTCTCCACTTCTTTTTAGTTTTTTCATGTTAAAACTATAGCTTCTTCTTCATACTCAGCTCTGTTCTACCTTCATTCATTTGTGTTGCTTCCTTTGTTTCTACCCGTGGCTTCTCCTTCTCTAAAAAACTTGTTGTAGCTACTCTCTTGCTTCTGTTTACGTCCCTGGTTTGTTTGTGTTGGAGTTCTCCCTAGTGTAATACCATATCTTTCTAGCCTTCCTCATGTAATTCACATGTTTCACAACATGCATTGCTTAGGAGTTGTAAGAAAAAAGGATATAAATAATGGATTAAATTTGCGTTGTGCTACATATGAAAATCCCATTCAATGTCACGTGGATCATATGAGCATATACTATACTTTCCCATATTTAATTACATCAACACTACTCCTTTGCATCACAAAATCTTGCCCACAAATCATGGAAACAGAAATAAAACTCAAAATAAGCAAGTCTAGCTTCTGCCAAAAATGGCCTCTTTTCTGGCTAAACTTTGGAAAATCATAACTAATTCTAGAAAAATTAAAATCATGCAATCTTGGTCATTCAAGAAAACTATGGATGTCTAATTCACACAAAAAATATGCCCAGATCATAACATTCATCACAGTGGGTGTTTGACATCTAAAATTGTCCAAAGATTTGACTGAATTCTGGAGCTATCACAGAATTCTGTAGAAAAATTTGAAAATGTTCAATTAATTCTACAAAAATCCAATCTATGCAAATGATACCAATATAGAAATTTGTGGATGTTAACTAGAGAGAAAAAATATATCCACATCCGTTCATTAAGTCCAGACCTCGAAATTCAATGGAACAGTACTTCTGGCCGGGCAAAATTACTGATACTGGATAGAAACTTCAAAAATTCATATCTCCTTCTCTAGACCTCCAAATGAAGTGCTTCTAGTTGGCACGAGAACTATGATTATCTAGTTTCTTTGTATAAAATTTCATGGCACTTGGACATCATTTGAGCCTTGGGTGACAGAATTCCATTTCGGACCATATGAATAGTGCAGCAAACCAGAAACCATGAAAATTGTCAACTTTGAAAAATCATCAAATATTTTGTAGACCTCCAAAAATTATGATCTTTAGCTTCCCAAAATTCTCTTAATAAGCTCTAGATGCATGCCAAATTTCAGACCAAGAAGAGCTCATTTGGACAAAAAGTGGTATAGCCTCCTAAAATGGTAAGTTTTTGCTCCATATGGGTAACCAATTTGTCCAATTGGCTCTCTTAATTGTTTGGCACCTCTTGGGTAAGTTTCAAAGCACAAATATGACTTGTGAGACTGCCCAAATGGTCTTAAAGCCCATGCATCTTATTTTGGTCACTCAACATTCATTTATGCACTAAACACACATGCCATTCAAGGGTTCAATTACATAACTTCATTTATTTAATACTACATACATTATACATGTAGTCCATACACCATGTTACATATGCTCAAGGTTTTACACAGCTAAAAATAATAGTTACAATACTTCTTGACACTCCATTACAATTTGAACTACAAATTAGACAAAGTGTGGCCATTTAGTGTTCTTGGCTTGCATTTCCTTGGCCTTGGCGCCACCTAGACATTTTAAGCATGAGAGGGAAAGGGGGTGAGATTTCAAGAATCTCAATAGCTCACACACCCATTCACACCACATTCATGCCATACACACATCAAATATATGAATATGCAAGTATAAAGTGTGCAACAAATCTCATTTCATGCCATATCAACATGTCAAGACCACTCTCATGCTCTAGGGACTTTTAGTTTAGCTTCATCCCATTTTTAGGACTTTTGGATTTGCCTCACTCTTGGCCTAGGGACTTTTGACTTAGCCTCACCTATTTAAGGGATTTTGGCCTTGTCTCACCCATGCCATGAGACTTTTGGCATCTCCTCATCTTCATTAAGGGACTTTTCGCATCACCTCACCCTTATGAGCTCTTTCCACAACCATAGTCATTCAAGAAGACACATTGGTACCAATGTAATTTCAAGACATCAAGTGGCATGTTCTCAAATTACAAGAGCATATGCAAGCACATAACATATACATATGCACACAAGAATGCAAGAGAATGAGGTGGAGAGCTACCTTTTAATTTATGCAAGCTTACTTTGCCACTTCCTTTCCCTTTTTAGTCTCACAAGAGCACTTAGGTGGAGTAGGGTTTTCTTGACCTAGATATCACAAACATCACACAATTACACACTTGAAGCAAACCAAGACACTAGGTTCACTCTTAAACACACACTTGGTTCCATAATGGGCATATTGGTTCCATAAATGGTTCATTGAAGCAACTTATATCATCCAAGTTCTAAACTCCATTCTCTTGTTATTTTTAGACTTTGTGGACTCATTTAAGGTCCTTGGAGCCATCGCATATTCATTTGCACCATTGGAAGACCAAGTTGCTTCATAAGGCACCATTATGGACACCATTGTCTCATCTCCCAACCTATGGCTCCTAAAATTTTCCTAATGATTCTTCCCATCTTCTAACATCATATAAAGTCTTAAACCAAGGCTAGAACAAATTAAAACATCCCCTAGCCTAATGAACCTAGCTTGGCAGAAATATGCACCATAATGGAGGTTCATGGACTTTATGATTTTTCCTTGATGGGAGAGCCACTTGGGAGGCTTTCTAGAGGTCTTAGGAGCTCAAGGAAACATTCAAATAGTCAAGGCATTACTCACATAAAATCAGATTTTACAAAACCCTAAGAAAGCCTACACTTTTCTATCTTGATTTCCTTAGTTTTTACTTGAATTTATTGCCATATTCTTAATCCTTGCACTCTTTTTCCTAGGTTTCTCCCTTGGTTTTGCCCAAAATTCATCTCCTTTTATTCCCCCCTAGGCTAGCCGAAACTACCACAAAGAGGAGCAATCAAGATGAAGCATCAAGGATGGAAAAATACCTTAGTTTCAAGCTTATTTTCAAAGCTTTTCTTCCTTAATTCCCTTCTCCTTGGCAAATTCAAATTTTCCCCCTTAGGTCTGGGTCAAGAACAAAACCAAATCATTCAAAATATCCATGGAAAGAAAGGAGGAAGAGAAGAGAACAAGATTGGAAGAAGATGAAGTAAGAAAATCCATGAAATTACCTAGTTTCTCCTTGGTTTTCTTCCTCTTTTTCTCCTCCTTCTTGTGTGCCTAAGAGAGCAGAATAACTTCTGTATTTTGGGCAGAAAATTTTGTGCTCAATAAAAGGGAGAAGATGGAAGAAAAGTGTGGAAGTGTTTAGGACATTCTAGAAGCTTTTATTTCCAATTTTGCCCTTCTATAATGGCAATTTCGTTTCGGCTTTGTTTTAGCTCCTTTTTGAGAACTATCTTTTCCATCATAAAATTTAGGTTTTTAATTTAATAAAATGCCTTTGGAATCACTCAATTTGGAGCTAAAACTTACCGAACGAATCAGTCAAATTTTAGGTCAACTGACATTGAAAAACGTACACCAAAGGGGCTTTACTGATCCCGAGGCTTCCCATAGCTTTTAGAGCCTTTGAGAATCTTAAGCAACTCAAAATTTTCATTAAAAAAGCCCTCCTATGTGGTTTTCTAAAAGTTGCACTTATTTACGAAAATACCATTATGTTTCATCAGTTTTCGTCACAAATTATTTCTCCATCCTAACTCTATTTTTCTTTCCGTTTAAGCCTAGAATTATGATTTTTAGAAGTTTAGGACTCAACCCAAATTCTTTAGGACACTATCTAGGTCATTTCAGAGGATTTACTTTTATATGACTTATTTCGTCGTTTTACAAAAATTACGTTCGTTACAATATATATATATATATATATATATCCTTTAATTAATTTAAACCAATTAGTTTTAAATTCAAATCTATATGATAGATTTAAATTTAAACTAATATGATAATTTAAATTTAATTTATGAGATAAATTAAAATTGAATTAAGTTCTAGATTTATATTAAATAATTAGTTAAAATTTAAATCTATTAGAAAGACTTAAATTTAAACTAATCTATTTAATTCAAATTTCATTTGATTTAAAATAATGTATTTTAAATTAATCAAATATATCTGAAACCTTAATAAGATACCTCTATAAAAAGGTAGGAGGCTTGGGTTTCCTAGAATTACAGAACAAAAGAAAATCCTTAGAGAGAGAAAATGTACGAGCACTGTATAGATTCCTAGAGAGAGAAAGTGTATGGATGCCTAGAGAGAGAAAGAAGAAAGTATCTTCTCTACCAAGAACGTGTATGGACGTTGGTCAAAGGTGTTAGCATGCTATTCAAGTTGAGCAATCGTTCTTGTGGATACTAGTAGAGGGTACAAATCTGAAGATTAATTCCTAAGATCCGATGGTAAAAGGTAAATATTTCTAGATCTATTCGATTTAAACGACATTAATGGATCCATGGGAAGGGATTCGGGTTTTAATTTTTTGATGCACATCTCGAAAACTCCCAACAGTTGCTTCATTAGGTGTATTCTTGGAAACATAATGGGGTTTATAGACTAAGCTAGAGTCTAAGCAAGTTGTGTGGCCTTTGAATTAATTACATAAACCTAATTGGCTTCCATAAATTGTGTCTAGGCTAAAAGGAATGATCTCCACCTTTTTAGGTGTGTGAGGTCATGGGAGAGGATCCAAAACTTAAGGAAAAAGTATACAAATGCTAGCAAGGTAGCTCTCCTCTACCTTCTCTCATGCATGATTGCTTGCTTTACTTATCTTTAAATGTGTGTATATGTATTTCAAGCCATGAAAAATGTTTTAGCATGAGCTCTTACCCATGGTACCATAATGATGCATTATGTTTTCCAAATGATGTTTATGATATTTGCTTTAGTTTGCTTAAGTGTGGTGAGGCCAAGAACCCTTAGCCATGGGTGAGGATGAGACAAAAACCCTTAAAATTGGTTGAGACAAAGTAAAGAGTCTCCTAAAAGTGAGGTTGACTCCCAAGAGTATGGTTGAGTCCAAAAACCTCTTAAAGAATGGGTAAGGCAAGTCTAAAATTCACAAGTAAATGGGTGAGGCCAATCCACTTGCTTGGCAAGCCTTTGTATGCCATGCATGATTTGCTTGAATGATGAAAATGCTTCTTGAATATTTACACATGACAACATGCTCATGCAAGCATTTGTAAAACTTTTTTTGCATGCTTTATATATGATTGAATGGGAGATGAGCTATTGAGATTCTTTGAACCTCATCCCCTCTCCAATATTCTAACATGCTAGGTGGACTAAGAGAGTAAGGTAATAAAAGCCAACCATCTTGAAAAGTAGAGCATGACATCAAAGTGCCTTAAAATTGCTACTGTAAGGCCTTATGGATAGCAATTGATGAAATCCCTAGTTGTATATGACCTATGATGTTATGAGCATGTATAATTATATTAATGTATTGTGTATAAATGAGAGTTAGGGTTATATGTATGGAAATACTCATTTTTGGTCATGTAATGGCAATTTTGCATTATGAAATTTCATATATGAATTGAAGTGAAATAGCTAAAATGAGATGCATGAAGTTTGGAATCATTAGGGCAGTTCACACAAGTCCTAATTATGCTTTTAGACTTGCCCAAGATGTGTCAAACCCCAAGGAAAGCCATTTGGATATCTTGGTATCCTATATGGAGCCAAAATTGACCATAATAGAATCTTACATCACTTTTTGTCCAAATGAGCTCTTCTTAATATGAGCTTTGGCATATAATTAGAGCTCATTAAGAGCATTTTGGAAAGATAAAGAATAGAATTTTTAGAGATTTAAAGAATATTTGATGAATTTCCAAAGTTAGCAAACATTTTGGTTTTGGCCATGTTACTGTTCACTCAGGTCTAAGAATGGAATCTATCACACAGGGCTCAAATGATGTCTAATTGCCATGAAATTTTATACACAGAAACTAGACATTCCCAGTAGAAGTACCCCATTTGGATGTCTAGAGAGGGAGATATGGATTTTTAAAGATTCTGTCTAGTATCAGGAACTCCAACTGACCTCAGGTACTATTTGATTGATTTTCGAGGTCTACGCGTGTCTGAATTGGTATGGAGTTATTTTTTCCCTCTATCTAACATCCATAAATTTCTAGATTAGTATTATTTGCATGGATTAGATTTTTATAGAATTAATTGGACATTTTTAAAGTTACTGCAGAATTCTATGACAACACCAACGGACAGCCAGAACTCTGAACATTTTTGAATGTCTGATTCATAGCCAGGTTTTTAGCATAAAGTAGACATGTGTAGCTTCCCAAAATTGCAAAGAATGCATGATTTCAATTTTTTTAGAATTAGTTATGATTTTCCAAAATTTGTGACAAAAAAGAGGAAAATCTGGCTGAAAATATTTGCATGCATTTTTATGCTTCCCTTTGAATTCTACGAGATATAGGCCACTTTTGATGATGCAAATAAGTTTTATTCATGTAATTAAACATGAGAATGTGATGTATGAGGTCACATGGTCCATATGACACTGAATGAAATTTTCATACACGACGCAACGCTGGAAAAGTCATTATTTTAATGCCTTTTTCTTTGAAAATTTATATGATTCTTGGAAATGAGTTATTCAAAGGCATGAAATAAGCTAAAAATATATAGTGTTATAGGAAGAGGCCCATCCATGACACCAACGCCCTAATAAGTACAACTTGGGCTCAGTGCATATAAGAGTCTGATCATAATTCGATGCTCGACCGAAGCACGATGAACGAAAGGCAGCAGCACCACAGCTCCACCATGGACTCACACAAGGTCCAAACATACTATTCAAGTAGTCAACTAATCATTTAGCATTCAAAAATTATACATGTGCAGTAGATATAAGATTAAATTGGACATATGAAAGAAATTAAAATTAACCCTGGGTACCTTACTTAATTGAGTCTAGTCCTAAAGACAAAGATGAATTTTCACACTCTAGAGATTCCTAAATTGAATCAAACTTGTTCTTAGGTGCTAATTACAACATATATCAAATACTATAGGATCTAATCATTGCAAACTACCTAGAGAATACTTACCCAGCCACTAAGAGTTTCCAAGTTTGAATTTGGTTTTCCCCACACCAGAAACTTCAAAATACCATTCTAATTTCTAGGTAAATTTGCACAAAATCAAAGCTTATAACAAAAGTCAGCTATATGGGTCTTTATTTAGCAAAAAAACACATCAAAATGGGGAGAGGATACTTACCTAATAGCCCTTCTAGTCTCAACCTACAAAAATCCACTATGAAAGCACCAAACAACAAATTTCATATTTGGGTTTAAGGTAAAAATATTCAAAAAGAAAAACTAATTAGGCCAAATTGAAGAGGAAGAAGAGAGGATTAAATTTCATACAGATTACCTTGGCTAAATCTTGCTTTAGAAAGAAGAAATAGAGCAAAAATGTTGGTAGAACCTTAGCCTCCCTTAGACCTCTGAATTTTCTCTTGAGTCACTTGTGTGTTCTGTAGAATGTGAGGGAAGTTGAAAGCGTTTAGCATTTAAGTGGGGGTGTTGGGTTGACTTAAAGGCCCAAAATCCATTTAAGTTTAGAAATTTACTCATTGGGCCACACTATAAGGATTTATTTGGATTGGGTCTCCATAAATCTTCCTCCTTGTCATGCTTAAATTAATTGTGGGCCTAGATAAAATTTCTAATCCAATTGAATCTTAAATCCACATTAATAATTTATTTCTCCATAAATTTCTATTTCCTATTATTTGCCTAATTATGCTCATAATAATTCTTTAATTGCCTATAATTACTGTTAATGAATTTTGAGGTGTTACATGTAGTGCAAATATCTAATTAAAATGAAACATATCTATGGAATTAGAATTTTACCCTGGTTACCTCACTTAGTTGTGTCAAATTCTCAGAAGTCAGGATCAATTTACTAGCCCTCTAGCAGTCCTAAATTACCAAAACCAAATCTTAAATCATCATCCATTACATAAGTAATACTCGTTCATTCCTAGCATCAAGAACTACTTAAGAATCACCTAACTTAGTCTTTAATAAACTTTAAATTTAGACTTAAGCTTTTTTATACCAGAAATCACAATGTCCCACTCTAATTTCTAGGCATTTTTGTGCATTAACAGAACCTAATATATAAATTAGTCCTTCGGGTCAATTTCTAACATGAAACACATTGAAATGAAGAGAAGATACTTACCCAATAGTCCCTCTAGCCTTAAATTCTGAAAATTAAACAAGAAACTACCAGAAAAACTAGATTCAGATTTGGGAAAAAGGTGAAAATTCTTTAAACAAAGAACTAATTAGCCTAAAATGAAGAAGAAGATGAGAAGGTCAAGTTTTATATAGCTTACCTTGATTAAATCTCCCTTTAGAAGTGTAGAATGGTGGCAAGATGCTTAAAAACCCTAGGCTTCCTCTTTATGCAAGATTTTCTTCTTTACTTCTATAGAAGAAATGGTTTTTGTCTCTAATAGGTGAGAATGGCTGTAGGACATTTAGGGTTTAAGATTGGAATGGGCTGACCCAAAAGGCCACTATCCATTTGGGCCCATTTCCTAAGTGTTGGCCAAGGTTAAATGGGTTTTAATTGGATTGGGTCACATAAAAATGGATTTGGACCTCTAAGAATGGTTTTTAGCATAAACAAATTGATCATAGAGCCTAAATAAATTATTTAACCCAATGAAATTCAAATCCATAATAATATTTTATTTTCCATCAAAATTGTCAAACAATAGTCATTTACTTCCATATGCCCTAAAATAATTATTTTACTTAAAACTCATATTCTCCATAATTTTCCCAATTTCCTTATAATAATTTCTTAACTCCTCATAATTACTCTTAATTAATTTTAGGATGTTAGATAATCATTGTAACCACCACATTAATTAGGCTTAATTGATCTCTTACACAATAGTACTTAAGGTTAAAAATTATTAATAATACATTAATGAATGAAAATATGAGGAAATTTAAACTTTTTTAGTTACTCCTAATTGTAATATTTGGTTTTCTGAAAACAAGAGAAATGTAAGAAATGTAACGTACGATTTCTCCATCAATGTATGAAATTTACTGGATACAAAAGCAAGTCCCTCGAAATGAATTAGTTAAGGTCCCAAAAAATTTGGATAGCATTATGGACTCCTAAAAATGAGAAGGCTCAGATGGAAAGAAAAACAGAGCTAGAATAAAGAAACAAATTGTGATGAAAAGTTGACGAAACATAAGGACATTTTTGTCATTTTAAGTAAATTTTGGAATTCTCACAAGAGGGCTTTTCAAATGAAAGTTTTGAGTTCTTTAGGGTTGTCAAAGGCCCTGAAAACCATGGAAAGCCCTGGGACAGCTAAAGCCCCTCCGGTGGACATTTTCCAACAACAGTGAGCCTGAACTTTGACAGATCTATTTGGGAAGGTTTTAGCTCTGATTTGAGTGATTCCAAAGGCATTATACTAAATTTGGAACCTAAATTTCATAATGGAAAGGATGGTTCTAAAATGAGTTAGAAATGAAAATCCCAAGAACGAAGAAAAAAATTAAAATTTTTGAAAAGTGTTTCTTAAACCTTCCTATATATATGAGGTGCCCTATCTCCTCGCTCATTTAGACACAATTGTTTCTACCCTAAACTAGAGGAGAGAGATAGGGTTTGAGGCACATGAAGGGGAAGAGAAAGGGAGGAGAAAGACAAGGCAAGAGTTATGGAATTTCTTGGTTTTTTCATGCTTTTTCTTTAGCAAACTACTTATTCTCCATTTTTCCTTCTTTTCTATGGTTTTATCAAAGTTCCTGAATCTGTTATAAGGAAAGAACAAAGGGGAAAATTTAGATTTGAAGAGAAGAGGCTAAGGAAAGTGAGAAACAAGCAAGAAAAGCTAAGAAAATAAGGTAAAATCTTCATCCCATGGTAGCTACTCCTTCCCCCTTTTTCTCCCTATTTCGCCCCATATATGTAGTTGCAAGAGGGCTTGAATTTTGGGCAGAATCAAGAGTGAATTCTAGGAATTTAAGGGAGGAGAGTAAGAATATGCAAAAGAAATTAACTAAGAACCATTAGATTTCAAGATAGGGAGGCTAGGGTTTTGATTGCACCTTGAACTCTAACATGAACCCTAACCATATTTTATGCTATTTAAGAGTTCATGTAGGTTCTTAAGACACCAAGAGAGCTTCCTACATGATTCTTCCATCAAAGGAAGTAAAGAAACTCCATTGGTACCATATGGGAGCATAGCTTCAGCCAAGGAGAGTTTATGCACCTAGGGAGTTTTTTAATTCCCTACAAGCTTAGTTTTGCATCATGTATGATGGAAGAGTATGAGAGGAAGCCTTGGAAAAATTTTAGAAACCATAAAAAATGAGATGGCCTTATATGTTCCATATTATGGCTTAAAAAAAGCAACACCTAACTAGGCTCCTTGATTTGATTGTGTGATGACTCTAAGAGGTTTAAATGGAGTCAAGAATCATAAATAGATGGAGAGAATTAAGCCAAGATGATGTTTTCTTAAGGTTGCTTCATGAAGTGCATTATAAAACTATAAAAGAGCCATATGAACCACCTAGCTTTTCTTGTGAATGTATGGAGTTAGAAATTGATTCGAAAGTGTAATTAACTTCCATATGATGTGTCTAGGTCAAGAGAAGTGATCTGCACTCTCATATGTGTGTGAGGTCAAGGGAGAGGACTCAAGGCTTAAGGAAAGAGTATGCTTGTGTGGCAAAGGTAGCTCTCTCCACCTTCTCTCATATATGAATGGGTGCTTACATTGTCTTTGGATGTATATATGTATGTTTTTAAGCCATGAAAAGTTTTCTAGTATGATTTTATATGCCATGGTATCATGATAATGTTTTATGCACTAAAATGACATTTTATATGCTTGCCTTGGTTTGCTTAAGTGTGGAGAAGTCAAGAGCCCTCTAGCCATGGTAAGGATGAGCCAAGAACCCTTGAACTTAGTTGAGACAAAGTAAAGAGTCTCTCAAGAGTGAGGTTGACTCTCAAGGGTAAGGTTGAGTCAAAACCTCTTAGAGAAAATGGGTGAGGCAAGTCCAAAATCCATAAGTGAATGGGTGAGACTAATCCACTCACTTGGCAAGTCTATATATGCCATGTATGATTTGCTCATATGCTAAAAATATTTCTTGAATGGGCATACATTGCAATATGCCTATGCATGCATTTTCAAGGCTTGTATTGCATACTTTATGTGTGATTGAAAGGGAGATGAGCTATTGGGATTCTTTGAATCTCATCCCCCCTCTCCAATGTCTTAACATGCTAGATGGAGCAATTGAGCAAGGTAATGGAAGCTACCAAGCCTAGAAAAGGGAGATTAACATCAAAGTGTATGAAAATGCCAAATTGTAGCCATATGTGTGGCACATAATGTAATCCATTATTGTATATGTTGTATGGCTTCATGAGCATATGTAAATATGTAAATGTATGATGTATGAATGAGATTCATTGCCAAATGTGTGAGATAGCATGATTTGGGTATGGAATGGCAAGACTAGACTTATGAAATCTTATGTATGGCATCGGGTGAGAGAGTGAGTTTGAGAAATCTGGGTTTATATAGCTTTAAGACAAGTTTAGAGAGTCATTTTGGTGCATTCCCACATGCTCAAGTGGTCATGGTTGCCTTAGAACTTGAAATGGACCATTTGGAACCCTTTGATGATACAAAATGAGCCATTTTGCAATCCAATATCAAGATCTAACCAAATGAATGAATTTGTCCATGAAATTTGGAACACATGTAGATCTTATCTAGAGCTTTTTAAGAAGCCAAAGACCAGATTATTTGGAGCTCTTTGGAATTAATTATAAATTCCTAAAGTGGTTATTTTTCTACTAAACTGATATAGGTATTGTTCATATGATCATAAACTTGGGCTATGTCGTTCGTGAGTCAAATGATATCTAATGCTCATAAAATTTTACAGACATAAACTCCATGGCCACTAAGATAAGCCCAATTGGACCTCTGAGTAGGGACATATGAATTTTTGAAGTTGGAGGTCAGTACCAATAATGACAGTCGACCTCTGGTACTATTCTATTAATTTCTAGTGGCTAGTAGCCTTTGTTGTGGTCTGGATTTATTTTTGCATAAAGTAGATATCTATAGCTTTCCAAAATAGTATAGTGTGCTTAATTTTGATTTTTTTAATATTAGTTATGATTTTTCAAAGTGCAGGCACATAATCTGGAAAATCAGTCTAAGGCTGCACTATTGTGTTTTGTGTATCTGCTCCCTTTGCTTGAGGTATGGGCTATTTCTTAAGCTTGTTATGAGTTGTATTTGTGTATTTAAATATGAGAATGAGATGGATGAGTCCATATGGCCTACAGGATGTCGAATAAAAATTTTACCCTTGACGAAATGCAATTTAATATTTTTCCACGACTTTTTCTTGAGGAATTCATTTGCTTCATGGAAACAAGCCTACATATGGTATGAGATGAGTTATAAAATCATGGTGTTACACTAATTACAACCTAATTACCAATTAGGAATGTAAGTAAATTCTTAACTAAAAGATAAAAAATTCTCTTATAAGATCTCCATTCCATTTACATTTAATTACAGAAGGCATAAAACTCATTTACATTAGTTTACAAGTTAACACATAACATTACCATATTGGAAACAAAGGTTCCTAAGCTAAAATGGGAGTTTGGGGACCTAGGTCTGACTTGGAAGAGTTTGGCCATGGCCAAGTTAGCTTCTGGACCTCTTAAAAGCTTCAAAATATACTCATGAGTTTGGCCATGGCCAAGTTAGCTTCTGGACCTCCTAAAGGCTTCAAAATATACTTATGTCGCGACTTAAACACTCTTTGCTATGACTTGGTTTGCTACTAGAGCTATTTCTCTAAGATACACAATTCTTGCCAAGACTTAAAATTCCTAGGCCATAATGAATCTTTCCGCTAGACTTTACTGTTCAATTTTTCATGACTCTTGCTATGGCAAGCTTTCTTTACATTATGGTGAGATGAGCTACTGGAGCTCAAAATTTTAATTTTTCTCAAGTCTTTATACGACAAGCCTATATGACGTTACAGTGAGAGACCTTTCTGGAACTCTCCTAAGCATCTCGCCCTATGCTCGTCGTGGCGAGATTGCTCTCAGATACCTTCTGGAACCTACTTTCCCATGTTGTACTACGACTCAACCTTCCACGCCATGGCTCTCCTAACTTCTATTACCCCAGATATACTTTTGGGCCACAACTCAAGTATTTTGAGCTACGACTTCACTCCTTTCTAGTCCTATTCTCTCACTTCCACACTATCCATCCATCTACCACTAATACTAAATGAATTCTAGGGCCTCTATAGCTAACATACATGGTTTCTAATGACCTCCCACCTCTTATATACCTTTACTCACCAATCCTCATTGTTTAGGGACTTAAGGATGGTTCATTTAAATTAATTATCATTACATATTAGCAAGTTTACAAAATCTAGACAATAATAACTACCTAAGCCTCTAATAACATCATTCTGATATATAATCCAACAGGGCTTCCATATAACACTATCAAGATAATCATTCATTTCATGGCATAAATATACTCTACAGGGGAATAAGTAATGGTTTTTTATTAGCAACAACCCATATAAACTCATCCTTAGGTATAAGCATTAAATTATAAATGATATAAGGTCTAACTTCCTATTAGTTACATCATTGTTTACAAAACATCAAAATATTGATACTTGGCAATATGAGTGCATGATGATGCTATACAAAATAAATCATAAAAAATAGCATTTATTCTTAATCAAAATACATCGAAGTGTAGAGAACCCACATAAGGCCTCCATTAGAGATGCTTATCCACTTGCTTCCTATTTTTGTTACCCAAAGAACCTTCACTTGAAATTGTTAGCCCATAAATGGGGTGAGATATGAATCTCAGTAACCAAAGGATAATTCCAAATATATATACAATTTAATCAGCATAAATGCATATTAAATATAGTTACTAGAAGCATCATCATCAATAAATGAACTAGTTAGACTACCAGTGACTACTATCCCATACTAACAATCATATACATCATGTTAATGGCAAATAACATAGGGAAAGGGCCATCCATAGTGCTAATTCTCTATTGAGCACAACCTGGGTTTAGTACATTTATGAGTCTAATTACAACTTGGTGCCTAATCGAAGCATAATCGATAGGCGATAGCTACACCACGGCTTTACCAAGGAGTTGCTCATGGTCCAAACAAAAAAATTAAATAGTCAACTAATCATTTAGCATAGCGAAACATATTATATAGTGATTATCATATTAACAATACACATATGCAAGGAATTAAAACTTAAACCCTAGTTACCTCACTTTAATCGCTTATAGTTCTGAAGTCAAGATAAGTTTCCACACTCTAGAGATCCTAGATTGAATTAAACCATATTCTTACTCACTAATTACAGCATAAATTAGACACTATCAAGAATAACCTAGAAATCACTTACCCAGACACTAAAGGACTCTAAGTTCATATTTGAGCTTCCCTATACTAGAATTGTAATATTTCACTTCTAAAATCTTGGTCTTTTTGCACAAAATTAGAGCTCATTATGTGAGTCAACCAATGGGGCCACTGCCCAATAGAAAATATATCAAAATGAGGAGAAGATACTTACCTAATAACCCCTCTAGCCTCAACCTCTAAAAATCAAACTAAAGCCACCAAAACATCAAACTTCATATTTTAAGAATAAGGTGGAAATCTATTAAACTAGATTGTAGAGGAAAATTAGAGTAACATGTTTTATATAAATCACCTTTGTTGATTCTTCCTTTAAGAGAACAAAATAAAGCTAAACTATGATGAAACCCCAGCTTCCACCCAAAGATGCGAAAATAAAGTTCTCCTTTAGCTGAAGAATAATTTGGTCTGTAAAATAAGGAGTGAAGGGCTGAATATGTTAAGGGTTTAGATGGGTTTGGGCTGACCTAAAAGTCCAAAATCTATTTGGGTTTAAAAATTTACTTATTAGGTTAGGCTATATGGATTTATTTAAATTAGGCCTGCACGAGATTATAGTTGGATCTCTAATTATGGTTCTCTGCACAAATAGATTAATTATTGGGCTTAATTATTAAATTTCTAACCCATTTGAAATTTAAATCTACAATAATATTTTATTTTCTCCAAAATTACCAAAAATAATTATTTCCCTTAAAATGCCCAAAATAATCGTTCTCTAAAAAAATTCTTATTTTCCCTAAGTTGCCAAATTATCCTCATAATAATTCCTTAGTTATCCATAATCACTCTTGATAAACTTTGGGTGTTACATTCTTCCCTCCTTTTAGGAATTTTTTCCTCAAAATTAAACATACCTTACTAAAAAAGCTTTGGATAATCCTTCCTCATTGCTTCCTTCATCTTCTAAGTTGCTTTTTCAGGAGTTAGTCCTTTCCATACCACTTTTATCAGGAGAATGCTCTTATTATGCAGCTGTTTCACTTTTGAGTCCACTATCTTTTCTGTCTTAACCACATAAGACAAGTTATCTTGTAGATCACATTCTTATGCTCAATGACATGTAAAAGGTCTAGGTGATACTTTTTCAATTAGGATATATAGAATACATCATGCAATTGGGCCAAATTTGAGGGTAAAGCCATTCTATAGGTTACGAGTCTTATCCAGTTGAGGATTCAAAAGGGACCGAGATAATAAGGATTGAGCTTTCTTGACTTTATAGACTATCCTATGCCCATCATTGGAGTAACCTTAAGAAACACATGGTCCCCCATTGTAAACTTTAAGGGTCTCTTTTCTTATCCGCATAACTCTTCAACCTACTCTGGGTAACTAGTAATTTCTTCTTGATGAGTTTAATCTGATAAGTGGTTTAGTCTACTATGTCCAAACCTAAGAGGCTTCTCTCACCAAGTTCTACTAAATACAAGGGTAATCTACCTTTTCTCCTATAAAGTGCTTCAAATGCTGCCATCTGGATATTGGAATGGTAACATTATTTTAGGCAAACTCAGATAAAGGCAAGTACACATCTTAGTTTCCTTTCAACTCTAGTGCACTAGCCCTAAACATATCCTCAAGGGTTTGGATAGTCCTCTCCATATGTCCATCTAACTAAGGGTAATAGGTAGTGCTAAAATTAAGTCTAGTGCCTAAAGCTTCTTGTAGGGACCACCAAAATTTTGATGTGAACCTAGGGTTTTTATCTGAAACAATGCTATTAGGGACACCATGCAGCCTCACAATGTCATAAACATAAAATTGTGCTAGTCTATCTAGAGGATAAGTGGCTCTAATTGGTAGAAAGTGGGTAGACTTTGTCAATCTGTACATAATCACCTAAATGGCATCATAACCCAAAGATGTTCTAGGCAAACCTATCATAAAATCTATGGATATACTATCCCATTTCCATTTTAGAATCTCCAAAGGGTGTAATAATCTAGCAAGTTTTTGACGTTCAATCTTAAACCTCTGACAAACTAGACATCTGGCAAAAAAATCCGCAATGTCCAACTTCTTTCCAGGCTACCAAAAACTCTTCTTAAAGTCTTTATACATCTTAGTGGTGCTCAGATGGATGGTGTACCTACTTTTATGAGTTTCAGATAGCATTATGGTTCTTATCTCTTCATTTCTTGATGTGCACACTCTACCTTGATACCTCACCAAACCATCACTTGATAGGTTAAAGTCCTTGACCTTTCCATTCCCCAATTGCTCTTTAATCCTACCCAAATGCTCATCTAGCTCTTGGGCCTGCTTAATTCTCCTTCTAAAATCTCTTTCTATCTTTAACTCACTTAAGAGAAGGCTACTAGGGCGTATGATCATAGAAAAATTCAAATCCCTCAGTTCCTTAATCAATCTTTACTCTTTAAGCATCATCATAGCATATGAATAGATTTCCTACTCAGGGCATTGGCAACAATATTCGCCTTTCCTAGATGGTACTTTAAGGAGAAATTATAATCCTTAAGGAACTCCATCCACCTCTTTTGTCTCATATTTAGTGTAATACTTTATATTTATAGCTCATTTCTAACACATTTGCATACTTACATGATGCATTCCATGAAGGAAATAAGAAAAATCCATTAAATAATACATTTTCTTACGTCATGTCGTGTATGAAAATTTCATTCAATGTCATGTGAACCGTGTGAGCTCATACAACACATTATCATTTTAATTACATACTTACAACTCATTTGAATCATCAAAAGTAGCCTACATCTTAAGAAACTCGAAGGGAAGCATGAAATACGCATATTCATTTTTGGCCAGATTTGTCCTTATTTTTGTCACAATTTTGAAAAATCATAACTAATTCTAGAAAACTCAAAATCAGGTATTCTTGGCCATTCTAGAAAGCTACACATGTCTACTTTATTTTAAAAATATGTTTAGACCATAACATCTAACACAAAAAATTTTTGATATTCAGAATGGTCCAGAGGCCAAGCTGTCCACTGGTGCTATCACAAAATTCTGTAGCAAATATAAAAAATGTCCAATTACTTCCAAAACAATCCAATCCATATAAATGATACCAATTTAGAAATCTATGGATGTTATATAGAGGGAAAAAATAACTCTAGACCTATTTGGTACACCCAGGCCTTAAAATTTAATCAAACAATAACTGAGGTCAGGTGGAGTTCCTGATATTAGATAGACTCTTTGAAAATTCATATCTCCCTCTCTAGATATCCAAATGTGATGCTTCTAGTTGTCACAAATCATTGGGAATGTCTAGTTTTGTTCTATGAAATTTCATAGCAATTGGACATCATTTGAATCCTGTGTGATAGATTTCATTTTCAGACCTAAGTAAACAGTGAAATGACCAAAACCATAAAATTTGCCAACTTTAAAAATTTATCAAATATTCTATAAACCTCCAAAAACTATGTTCTTTAGCTTCCCAAAAAGCTCTAATTGCATGCTAAATCTCATATCAAAAAGAGCTCATTTGGATAAAAAGTGATATAGGGTTCCATTATAGTTAATTTTGGCTCCATGTAGGATACCAAGTTGTCCAAATGTCTTTCCTTAAAGTTTGACACTTTTTGGACAAGTCTAAAAGCATAATTAGGACTTGTATGAGCTGCCCAAATGGTCCCAATCCTTATGCATCTCATTTTGGCCATCTCATCCACACTTATACACATTTTCATACCATCATTCAAGAAGCTACATTGCCATAACAAGCTCAATTTACATTCTAGTATTCATATGCCATAATCTCTCACTTATACATGATACATCAACATATTTTTACATATTCATAACTTCATAAGATATATACATTCATGAATTACAACATATGCCATTCTTATAGCTTTAAAGTAACAAAATTTCCACATTTTAATGTCATTCATTCATCTCTCATGTGGTTAGCTCCCATTGCCTTGCTCTTTGGTTCCATCTAGCATATTAGAACATTTGAGAGGAGGGGATGAGATTTAAAGAATCTCAATAGCTCATTTCCCATTCAATCATATATAATAGATGCAAAGCAAGTCTTGAAAATGCATGCATGGATATAATAAATGTCATAAGCATTCAAAAAGCAAGCTTGGCATGTGAATAAGTCATACAAGTCATCCAAAGGCTTGCCAAGTGGATGGATTGGCCTCACCCTTTTTCTCATGAATTTTGGACTTGCCTCACCCATTTTTTAAGAGATTCTTAGACTCAACCATGCTCTTGGGAGCCACTTTACTTTTGGGAGACTCTTTACTTTGTCTTAACCAATCTTAAGGGTTCTTGGCTCATCCTCACTATGGTTAAGAGTTCTTGGCCTCTCCACACTTAAGCAAACTCAAACAAATATCATAACATCATTTAGAAACCTAATATGTCAACATGAAATCGTGGCATATAAAATCATGTGGGCATACTTTTCATAGCTTAAAAATACATATACACACATTTTAAGACAAGCTAAACACATATTCATGCATGAGAGAAAGTGGAGAGAGCTACCTTGTACACAATCACACACTTTTCCCTTTGAAAGAATACTCCATTTTTTGGCCACACAAACACAAAAGTGTAGGGATGCTTTCTCTTGCCCTAGACACAATTTATAGAAGCCAATTAGGTTCATGAACTCAATTCTAAGGTTATACAATTTTCTTAGACACTAGGTTGACTTATAACCTCATTATGGTTCCATAATTGCACCTAAGGAAGCAACACTCCTCAAATAAATTCTAAGCTCCATTCTTTCCTTTCAAATATGATTCTTGACTCCTTTTAAGCGTCTTGGAGTCATCACACAATTAAAACAAAGAGCCTAACTATAGGTTGCTTCTTTAAGTCATAATATGGAACCTAAAGCACCAATTCACTTTTTATGAGTTTTAAATTTTTTCCAAGGTCTCCCCTCATTTTCATTCATCATATATGACTCAAAAATGGGCTTGAAAAAATTTAAAACTCTCCCTAACCTACTTAGGCTAAAACAAGGAGCATTTTTGGCCTCCTTGAAGCGTTTTTTATTTTCTCAAGGGGAGAAGCATATGGAAAACCTCTTAGGGATCTTGGGAGCTCAATTAAACTCTTATTTAGGCCTAGGAATCATCATACAAAGTCAAATTTTACAAGGTGTAATTGACACTCTAGAAATTGCATCTTGAAATCTAATGATTTTTTGTTAATTTCCTTTACATATTCTTAATCTCCACACCCTTTTTCCTTAGATTCATCCTTGGTTCTACCAAAAATTCAAGTCCTCCTAGGGTTTCTCATGCTAGGCAAAATGGAGGAGGAGGGGAACTAAAGGTATCAACTATAGGAAGAAAAATTACCTAGTTTTCTAGCCTTTTCTTGCCTTTTCTTGCTTTCTCCAAGCTTCTCTCTTCAAATCCAAAATTTCCCCTAAGTTTTTCCCTTAAATCAGATTTGTAAACTTTATTTTAATCAAAGGAAACAAAAGAGAATGAAGGAGAGGAGGTTTGCATGGAAGAAAGCAAGAAAAACTACCAATAAAGCATACCTTAAAGCTTGGATTTCTCCTTCTTCTTCTTCCTCTCTTATGTGCCTAAAACCCTAGCTCCCTTCTCTGAAATTGGGCAGAAATTTTTGAGTCTAAATGAAGGAGAGAGTGGGGTGCCACCTATATAAAAGGGGAGGAGGAAACATTTTTCAAAAATTTCCATTTTACCCTTCGTTCTTTGCATTTTCATTTCTCCTTTGTTTTAGCTCCTTTTTTAGAACCGTCTTTTCTATTATGAAATTTAGTTCCCAATTTAGTAAAATGCCTTTGGAATCACTCAAATTGGAGCTAAAACCTTCCCAAATGAATCTGTCAAAGTTTGGGCGCACTGACATTGGAAAACGTCCACCAGAGGGGATTTAACTATCCCGGGGTTTCCCATGGTTTTCAGGGCCTCTGAGAACCCTAGAGAACTAAAAAATTTTGTTTAAAAAACCCTCCTATTTGAATTCTAAAATTTGCTCAAAATTACGAAAATGCCATTGCGTTTCATAAGATTTTCGTTAAAATTTGTTTCTTCATTCTAACTTTGTTTTTCCTTCCGTCTGAGGCTAGGATTCTCATTTTTAGGAGTCTAAAATATTACTCAAATTTTTCAAGATCTTAACTAATACATTTCAGGGGACTTGCTTTGAAAATGCACCCATCTCCATCGTTTAATGAAAATTGGACGTTACATTTAGCTCTTTTTGATCAAATAAGTACTTCAAACTCTTGTAGTCACTATACACATCAAATTGTTCACCATAAAGATAGTGCCTCCAAATTTTAAGAGTGAAAACCACAGTCACTAACTCTAGGTCATGGGTGGAATAATTCTCTTCATAAGGCCTAAGTTGCCTAGAATTATAGGAAGAATCGAAAGGAGTGGTGTTAATGGGCTCCCAAGAGCCATGTAACATCCTTAATTCTTAATTATCATGATTAGGCTTAATTATGTAATTGATAATCATAAATCAAGGTCTAAAGCCATTTCAAATAATCAAATTAGGGAAATGGTGAGGGAATTTGAACCTTGATGTTATTAGGGTCATTAACCAAATAATCGCAGCTATTTATGCACATGAGTAGATCTAATCATTGATTAAAAGCTTTAATTCATTTATCCATTAATTCCAACTCACAAAAACCTCCTACAAGTGTTTCCAAGTCATCCTTTAACATTGCCATAGGAAAAACCAAGGTTTCTAGGTTAAAATAAGAGTTTGAGAACCTTCGCTGCGACTTGGAACCTTCTTGCTGTGGCTAAGTTGGTTACTAGAACCTAAAAACCAAATTTTGCACCTTACGCCATGGTGAAGTTGCTTTCGAGATCCTATGGTTTAGCCTTCGCAAATCTTGCCACAGTGGAAAAACACCCTAGAACTTACTGTAGAAAATTTTATGATTCTCGTCGCAACGAGCTATACCTACGCCGTGGTGAAACTAGCTACTGGAACACTTATCACCTGATTCCCTTGACTTACATTGTAGCTAAAAGTTTTGCACTATGGTGAGGTTACTTTTTCTTACCCTCATTAGGTAACTTTTTTGTTTTGCACTGTGACAAGATACCTTGCATCACAGCACTCCTCCCCTCTGCCTGACACCTGGCCGCAACTCACCCTATTTTGGCCATGGTGTGACCCTCTTCAGCACCATTTCTCCCTAAGTTTCATCCCATACACTCCAACTCTCCATCTAGTAATACTCCAAGGCCACTCTACCTTAATTTGTAGGGCTCTAATGACATTAATCTACCTGATTTAACTAATATACCTATCATTACCAATCCAAAACTTAAGGGTTGATTCTTACTCATCAAACTTTCATGCATCAGTAAATTCATGAAATATTTATAGCAGCAAGATTTATAAACAACTAATATTATCATTCATGGAGATAGAAAAGCATGTTCTTAAGAGTCAAGTCATACATTCATACTAAAGAGGTTTCATATCAGATTGTAAGTGACAACATACATCAAACTCCAAGTTGTGTGAAGCCTAACTCCCTATTAGTTACATCATTATGTACCAAAACATCAAATACCTACACTTGGCAACATTATTATATGATGATGATGCTATACAAAAGAGTAACAAAAATTAGCATCTATCCTAAATTAGATCCATCCAAGTGCAGAACTTCCCACACATGATCTTAGCTCATGGATGTTCATCTAATTGCTTCCCTTTATCCTTGCCCAAAGGACCTTCACCTAAAATAGTTAGTCTATAAAATGGGATGAGATGTAAATCTCAGTAACCAAAGATAAATTTCATTCATATATTCCAATTTAATTAACATATATGCAATTAATCGAATAAGCATAAGAAATGACAGTCATATCAGCAAATGAAATAATTAGACTATTAGTAACTACTATTCCATACTAGCAATTACCTTTCCATATGTTAAAGGCCATTAACACTGGGAGAGGCCCGTCCACAACACTAACTCTCCAATGAGCATAGCTTGGGCTTAGTGCATATATAGGTCTGATCATAATCCAGTGCCCAATCGAAGCACAATGCATAGGTGGCAGCTATAACATAGCTCCACCATGGACTCACAAGGTCCAATCACAATATATCATATAGCCAATCATTTATTTAGCATTCAAAATCATACATGTATAGCAGATATAAAATTAAAGTAAACATATGTATGGAATTAACATTAACCCTAGTTATCTCACTTAATTGAGTCAAGTTCTACAACTAAAAGTATATCTTTGACTTTAAAAGTCCTATATTAAATCAAAGCATTTTCTTAGGTGATAATTACAAGATAAATCATACCCCATAAGACCCAAGCAATATAAGCTACCTAGAAAACACTTACGCAACCACTAAGATACTCTAAATTCAGATTTTGTCTTCCCTGCAGCAGAAACTTCAAAATATCACCCTAAATTATGGATATTTTTTTATAAAGATAGAGTCCATATCATAAGTTAGCTATTGGGGTCTTTAACTAGTAGTAAATGCATTAAAATAGCGAAAGGATGCTTACTAAATAATCCTGTTAGCCTTAACCTCTAGAAATTAACCATGAAAGCCCTAACAACAAAATCTTAAACTTGGGAAGAAGATGAAAATCCATTAAACTGAAAGCTATTCGAATCAAATTATAGAGGAGAATAAGAGGGTTAAGTTCCATATAAGTTACCTTGGCTAAATCCCCCTCTAGAAGTGCATAATGGAGCCCAAAGATTGGTAAAAACCCTAGCCTCTCCTCAAGGTGCGAAAATGCTCTTGTGGTCTACAAAACCTTTTTTATTTTTCAACAATAAGGTAAGTGGCTATTGAGTTTTTAGGGTTTTAGGATGGAATTAGGTCAACCCATCAGCCTAAGGCCCAATTGGGGTCCTTCTAGTTACTAGGCTATGGTTTAAATGCATTGGGCTGCAAAACACTTAGGGATAGGCTCAAAAACTTACTTGGCTCAGATTTTGATTTGTTAGGCTAACTACAAAAGTTCATGTAAATTGAGTTTGCACCTAATATTATTGGGCCTCAAAGAAATGGTAGTGAATCTCCATAAGGTTAAGATTAGGCTTCAACACTTAACCCAAAGTAATAATTAAATTAATTATAAAGCCCAAATTACTGTTCACCTTTCTTAAGTAATTTTTTAATTAAACCCATATTAACCCCTAATTAATCATGATTATCTTTAATTAATTTTAAGGTGTTACAAGCCATCTTGCCATGACGTGCATAAACTTAGTTGTGGTGAGAATCAAGAGGAGTCATGTCAATGGGCTTTTAAGAGTCGTCTTGATACAATGTTGGTATACTTGGCTATAGTGAAACGCTATTGTGTATGTTAGTTCTGAGACTTGAAGGTCACCTTGCTATGATAAGAATTGTGTAATGTGTGGAATTTGCCTTAAACCTGAGTTTAGTCACAGTGCATAATTTTTGAGTCATGGCATAAGTGTAAAATTAAGCTTTTAGAGGTTCCAAAGGCCAAATTAGCTACAACCTAATCATCTTAGCCTAAACTTGAGTCCCAAAAATCTTAATTCAGCAATAAAAACATGGTTCCTAACATGTTGGTAATGATTGGTGACTAGTAGCCCTATATATATGAGTTATTATGGTTCTTAGATGAATTTTGAATGAGATAAAAAGTGTTAATGAAAATTTTATTTTCCTATGAATGTAAATCCTTTTGTATACCTTGATGGTGAATATTGATGATATAAAGGTTTAAATTTTCCTATATTATTATCTATTGCTAACTCATTATCAAAATTAGATTTTTATTGCAACTAATAGAAATACAATTGTGTATAATTAGCTTAATTAGGAGCTAAGGTTGTTATATTTGGTATCAGAGTAATGGTTCAAGAAAATTTTGCTAGATTGTGAACTTTAGGGTTTGAAACTTGGTAATTATAATGCATGCATGCTAGGAATAAGAGTAATTTAATCTTGTAGGATTACTTTTACTTATATGTATGCCATGGTTAAGGTTATATCTGAACTTGCCCTTGTGAATATAGCCTGATGAGGAGCCCATTGTTATGCATGTGGCACTACAAGGCACAATGGCTGCACATCATGAAATCATTAAAATGTTGAGGAAAGTGCGAAAGGCCATGATTGCAATGGCCAAACATATGTTAGAGTAGAATAAGGCCTATGAGGCTACTATGAGGGCTATGACTAACTAGCTTTAGGAGCAAGCTGAGGCCCATGTAGCTAAGGTCAAGTGTTATAATAATTGCATGAAACATTGAACAAGTAGAATGAAGAGGTGCTTGGAGGTAACCTAGTTGGTGCCAGCCAAAAACCAGGTGCGATGTGCTATGAGGAAGAAGATGATTTATTGGTGGTATTGGCTAAGTTTAGAAAAGCTAAACCTCTTGTGCTCTTGAGAGGGTTAGACACTGATAAAGTTGAGAAGTGGCTGATGCAATTGGAGGAGATCTTTTTATGACTTGCACTATTGAACAAAAGGCTAGATTGGCCATTTATAAGTTGGAAGGTTAGGCAAAGCACTTGTGGCACAATGCATAGGTTGTTGACATCAAGGGAGATAACTTTGACTTAGAAGAGCTTCTAAGCAACCTTTGACAGTAAATACTTTCTACCATTAGTGATGACAAATAAGAAAGCTGAATTTATTTTTTTAAAGTAAGGTGAAATGATTAGTGGACAATATGTTATAAAATTCATTTAGCTAGGCTATTTTTCTTCATATCTGAAGTGTTTTGATGATGAACCTTGGAAGGCCACCAAGTTTTGAAAGTGGTCTCAAGCTTGAATTGAAAAACAAGATTATGCCTCTTCAAATTCCTAACTTTGATGAATGGTGGAGAAGTGTAGGGTGTCAAAAAAGGCTTAATGGAGATTAAAGCTAAGAAAAGAAGGCAATTAAGGGCAAATGTGACTGAGATACGAAGCCTTTTAGAGGCAGTGGCAAATAGGGGACAAGTAGTGGAAATGGCTTTTGGGGTCGGAGGCCACCTCCAAGACATCTTTTATGAAAGAAGATTGTGGGACCTCAATGAATACTTATCATCATGTAGCAAGTGTGGAAAGAGCCACAAGAATGGTCCTTTCCCTATGTGCTATAGTTATGGGAAATTAGGACACTATGTTTAGTGTAACAACCCTAACCATTTTTCAAGCTAATTAAGTATGATTGTTCTCTTAATCGAGTGTATTTAAGGTCTAATTTGGTTAATGAGTTAGCAATGGATGCATATACGAGGAAATTTGAACCTTTAATTAATCAATATTCACCATTAAGTTGTACAACCAGATTATTGTTTTTAGAAATTCAAAATTCTCATTGATAATTTTTAGTCTCAACCAAAATATCTCTAAGCCTAAAAACTCATATATGTTGGACTAATAGTCTTTACTCATCATTATCGTGGTGAAAACTAGGAATTTTTAGCTAAATTGGAGGTTTTAAGACTTAGGCTATAATATCTAGTTCTCTGAAAACTAGAGAAAATGTGAGAAATGTAACACCATAACTTCTAGCTCCATTACATGCCATTTATAAGCTTCACATCATCATTTCCATGAGGGCACATGAAAAAGGGCATGAAAATAATGAATTTATTTGCATAGCGTCAGACCTAAAAATTTGCAATCGGTGTCACGTGGACTGTGTGAGTTCATGCTATGCATTCTCATATTTAAATACATCATTACAACTCATCTGCATTACAAAATGATACCCATAACTCATGGAAACCGAATTGGAGCTCAAAATAAGCAAGCATATTTTCGGGCAGATTTGCTCCATTTTCTGGTGCAACTTTGGAAAATTATAACTAAATCTAGAAATTTTAAAATCATTAAATCTCAGTTATTATAGAAAGCTTAGGATGTCTACTTCACACTAAAAATATGTCCAGGTCACAACATTCATCACACAGAACTTTTGACATCCAAAAAGTTACAAAGTCACTGGCTGCCTGGGCTGTTATTTAGTTTACTGATACAAACTTATGAAATTCATAACTAATTATAAAAAAATTTAAATCACACAAATTCAATCATTTTGGAAAGCTACAAATGTTAACTTGACACTAAAAATAATTTCAGAATGAAAAAGATACTTTTAGATGTCTGGAACTGATGGAACAGTAACTAAGCTCCTGGGGAGCTACTGATACTGACAGTTAATTTCAAACATGCATAACTCTCTTCTCAGACATCCAAATGAGGTGATCTTGGTGGCCAAAGAAATGTTATGACCTCTAGTTTATGTATATAAAATTTCATAAGCATTGGACATCATTTGGCCATCGGGTGACACAGAATTCAAAACTGCCAGTATGAACAGTGCACATACCAGAAACCATAGAAAATCCCAACTTTGAAAATTCATCAAATATTCTATAGACTTCCAAAAATTATGTTCTTTATCTGCCCTAAAAGCTCTCAATGAGACCTAATTTCATGCCAAATTTCAGAGTGAGACTAACTCATTTGGCCAAAAAGTGACATAGGGTTCCATTATGGTTAATTTTGGCTCCATATTGGGTACCAAAATTGCCAAATGGATTTTCCTTGGTCTTGGTACCCTTTGGGCAAGTTTAAAAGCTTATTTGAGACTTGTGTGAGCTTCCCAAATGGTTTCAAACCTCATACATCTCATTTTGGCCATTCAACCCACACTTATGCATATTTCCAACAAACTTCCATATTGCACACTTTGGCATTACATACTCAAAATAGGTTCTAGAGGTCACACATCATATCCATACATTTAAACATCATATAATATCATATTTACACATGTCTCAAGGGTCATAGCCCATTTACTACATCATATATATCATATGGTGCAATCATGGTCTTAAAGTGACAAAAGCTAAACACATGATTGTCAATCTCCTTCCCTTAGTGTTGTTGGCTCCCATTAGCATCTCCACTTGGTTCACCTAGCATGTTAGATCATTGGAGAGAAGGGGATGAGATTCAAAGAATCCCAATAGCTCATCTCCCATTCAATCATACATAATATGTGCAAAGCAAGTTTCACAAATGCATGCATGGAGAAGGTAGAAATTATAGACATTTGAAAAAAAACCTTAGCACGTGAATCAATCATACAAGACATTCAAGAGCTCACTAAGTGTTTGGATTGGCCTCACACTTCTCCTCATGGATTTTGGACTTGCCTCACCCATTCTTTGAGCAATTTGGACTCAACCATACTCTTGGGAGCCCACTTTACTTTTGGGAGACTCTTTATTTTGTCTCAACCAAGCTCAAGGGTTCTTGGCTCATCCTCACCTAAGAGAAGAGTTCTTGGCCTCTCCACACTCAAGCAAACTCATACAAACATCATGTAATCATTTGAAAACATAACATGGCATCAAGCATCATGGCATATAAAGGCATTCTAGCATACTTTTCAAAGCTTAAAAATACACATACACACATTCTAAAACAAGCTAAACACACATTCATGCATGAGAGAAGGTGGAGAGAGCTACCTTGCACACAATTACACACTTTATCCTTTGGACTCAAGCCTCCTCTTTTGGCCACACACCCACAAATTGGTGGAGATAGTTTCTCTTGGCCTAGATACAAATTATGGGAGCCAATTAAGTTCATGAACCACACTCTAAGGCTACACAACTTGATGAAACACTAAATTGCTCTATAGGTTCCATTATGGTTCATATTGGCACCTAATGAAGCAACACCCCTCAAATGATTTCTAGGCCTCATTCTTTCTTTTCAAATATGATTCTTGACTCCTTTTAAGCCTCTTGGAGTCATCATATCATCAAAACAAAAGGCCTAGCACCATGTTGCTTCTTTAGGTCATAATATAGAACCTAAGGCACCAAATCACTTTCTATGAGTTCTAAATTTTTTCCAAGGCCTCCCTTCATTTTCATTCATCAAATACGACTCAAGAATGGCCTTAGAAAAATTTACTCCCTAGCTACCCCAACCTTGCTTGGCCGAGACTATGCCCCTTTTTGGCCTCCTTGGAATTCTCTTTATTTTCTTGAAGGAGGAAGTATGTGGGGAGCATCTTAGGGATCTTAGGAGCTCATTTAAACTCTTAATTAGGCCTAGGAATTATCATACAAAATCAGATTTTATAAGGTGCAATTAAAACCCTAGAATTTACATCTTGAAATCTAATGGCTTTTTGATAATTCTCTTTGCATATTCTTAATCTCCACACCCTTTTTCCTTAGATTCATGCTTGGTTCTGCCTAAAAATCATTTCCTCCTAGGGTTTTCTCAAGTGGGGCGAAATGGTGGAGAAGGGGACCAAAAATGACAACCATAGGAAGAGAAATTACCTTGTTTTCTTGCTTTTTCTCACTTGAATCTTTTGTTCTTTGAGCTCCTCTCTTCAAATCTGAACTTTCCCCTCAATTTCTCCCTTAAATCAGATTTATAAACCTCAATTTCTTCCCCTTCTTGTGAGCCTCATCCCCTAGGGTTTTCTTCTAGTTTTAGGCAGAAGATGGTCGTGCATAATGAAGGGAGGAGAAGGGTGCATTATATATATAGGTGGGAATAAGTTACATTTTTCAAAAATTCCCGTTTTGCCCTTCATACTTTGCATTTTTGTTTCTCCTTCGTTTTAGCTCCTTTTTGAGAACCGTCTTTTCTATTATAAAATTTAGGTTCCCAATCAAGTAAAATGTCTTTGGAATCACTCAAATTGGAGCTAAAACCTTTCTGAACGAATCCATCAAAGTTCGGGCACACCGATGTTAGAAAACATCCACCGGAGGGGCTTTAACTGTCCCAGGGCTTTCCATGGTCTTTAGGGCCTTTGAGAACCCCGGAGAACTCAAAAATTTCATTTAAAAAGCCCTCCTGTGTGTTTTTCAAAAAGTGCCCATATTTACGAAAATACCACTGGCCTTTTGACAAATTTTTTGAATTACTTTGGCCCTAGTTTCTGGGCAACTCAAGGCTCAAATTCTCATTTTCTAATATTTAAAATTTTATCATAATTTTAGTTGGCCCCAATTCCTTCTATTTCAAGGACTTCCTTTTGTATCTGGCCCATTTCTACCGTTTACGGAGAAACCGAACATTGCATTTTTCACGTTTATGAAAGGACCAGATGTTACAAGAAACGTAACGTAAAGTTTCTCCGTCAATGAACGAAACTTACTAAATACAAAAGGAAGTCCCTAAAATGATGTAGTTAAGGTCCTAAAAAATTTAGGAAGCATTCTAGACTCCTAAATATGAGAATCCCAGGCTCAGACGGAAAGAAAAATGGAGCTAGAATAAAGAAATAATTTCTTATGAAAAGCCTACAAAACATAATGGCATTTTCATAATTTTAGGCAATTTTTGGAATTCACATAGGAGGGCTTTTTAAACCAAAGTTTTGAGTTCTTCGGGGTTCTCCAAGGCCCTGAAAACCATAGGAAGCCCTGGACAGTTAAATCCCCTTCGGTGGACGTTTTCCAATGTCAGTGTACCTAAACTTTGATGGGTTCATTCGAGAAGGTTTTAGCTCTGATTTGAGTGATTCCAAAGGCATTTTTCTTAATTGGAAACCTAAATTTTATAATGGAAAAGATGGTTCTCAAAAAGGAGTTAAAACAAAGGATAAACGAAAATGCATAGTACAAAGGGCAAAATTGCAATTTTTGAAAAAGTCCTTTTTCCCTAGCTATATATATAGGTGGTGACTCACACTTGCCCTCATTTCACTTCAGATTTTCCAACCCCAAATTAGAAGAAGAACCCTAAAGGAGAGGCGCCTAAGAGAGGAAGAAGAAGGAGGAAGAAAACCAAGCTTAAGGTATGTCTTTATAGTTGTTTTCCATGCTTTTCTCCATCTCCACCACTTCTCCTTTATTCCCTTAGATTGAAATGAGGTTTATAAATCTGATTCAAGGGAGATATTCAAGGGAAAGTTCGGATTTGAAGAGAGGAGCTTGGAGAAATCAAGGTTCAAGCCAAATTAAGCAAAGAAACAAGGTAAAAATGCATCCTATTGTTAATGCCTTTCATCACACTTCTTTTCCATTTCGACCTACACTAAGAACCCTAGGAAGATATGATTTTTAAGCCCAACCAAGCATGAATCTTAGGTATTTGATGGAGAGGAATAAGAATATGCAAAGAAAACCATGAAATAGGCATTAGGACTCAAGATACAAAACTTAGGATTTCTAGTGCACCTTTCAAATTCTGAATTTATGTGATACTTCCTAGGTCTAATTTAGAGTATAAATGAGTTCTTGAGGCACCTAAGATGCTGCCCACAAGCTTCCTCCTTCAAGAAAACAAAGAAACCTCCATGTGGCCCAAATGGTGTCTATGTCTCGGCCAAGAGGGGATCTTATAGGTAAGGGAGTTTTAGATTTTTCTAAGGCCATTCTTGAGTCATATTTGGTGAATGAAAAGGAAGGGAGGCCTTGGAAAAATTTAGAACTCATGGACAGTGATTTGGTGCCTTAGGTTCCATATTATGACCTAAAGAAGCAACATGGTACTAGGCCTTTTGTTTTAATGATGTGATGAATCCAAGAGACTTAAAAGGAGTTAAGAATCATATTTGGAAGGAAAGAATGAGGCCAAGAAAGTAATTGAGGGGCGTTGCTTCATTAGGTGCAATTATAGACCATAATGGAGCCTATAGAGCAATTTAGTGTTTCATCAAGTTATGTAGCCTTAGAATGTGTTTCATGAACCTAATTGGCTCCCATAAATTGCATCTAGGCCAAGAAAAGCCATCTCTACCAATTTTTGGGTGTGTGGCCAAAAGGGGAGGCTTGAATTTCAAGGAAAAAGTGTAGGAGTGCACACAAGGTAGCTCTCTCCACCTTCTCTCATGCATGGATGTGTGTTTAGCTTATTTTAGAATGTGTGTATGTGTATTTTCAAGCTATGAAAAGTATGCTAGCGTACCTTTATATGCCATGATTCTTGATGCTATGTTATGTTTTCAAATGAGCACATGATGTTTGTATGAGTTTTCTTGAGTGTGGAGAGGCCAAGAACTCTTTCTTTTGGTGAGGATGAGCTAAGAACCCTTGAGCTTGGTTGAGACAAAGTAAAGAGTCTCCCAAAAGCAAAGTGGGCTCCCAAGAGTATGGTTGAGTCCAAAGCTCTTAAAGAATGGGTAAGGCAAGTCCAAAATCCATGAGGAGAAGTGTGAGGCTAATCCAAACACTTGGTGAACTTTTGAATGTCTTGGAGGAGTTGTTCATATGCCAAGCTTGCTTTCTAAATGTCCATGAATTCCATTTTCTCCATGCATGCATTTGTAAAGCTTCCTTTACACATATTATGTATGATTGAATGGGAGATGAGCTATTGGGATTCTTTAAATCTTATCCCCTCCTCTCCAATGATCTAACATGCTAATGGGAGCCAACAACACTAAAGGAAGGAGATTAACAATCATATGTTTAGCTTTTGCTACTTTAAGACCATGATTGTACCATATGATGTATATGATATTGTAAATGGTCTATGACCCTTGAGACATGTATAAATATGATGTTATATGCGGTTTAGATGTATGAATATGATGTATGCCTTCTAGCCTATATTTTGAGCATGAGATGCCAAATTATGCAATATGAAAGTATGATGGAAATGTGCATAAGTGTAGGTTCAATAGCCAAAATAAGGTTCATAAGGGTTAGGACCATTTGAGTAGCTCACTCAAGTCTCAAATATACTTTTAGACTTGCCCAAAAGGTGCCATAACCAAGGCTAAGCCATTTGGCAAATTTGGTACCTCATATAGAGCCAAATTTGACCATAATGAAACCCTATGTCACTTTTTAGCCAAATGAGTTAGTCTTGATCTGAGATTTGGCATGCAATTAGGTCTCATTGAGAGATTTTTGGGAAGCTAAAGATCATAATTTTTAGAGTTCTACAAAATATTTGATAATTTTTCAAAGTTGGCAATTTTCATAGTTTCTGGTTTGCTACACTATTCATTTGGTCTAAAATTAAACTTTATCACACGAGGCTCAAATGATGTCCAATTGCCATGAAATTTTATACAAAGAAATGAGATAATCACAATGACTCATGCCGACTAGAAGCACCTCATTTGGAGGTTTAGAAAGGGAGATATGAATTTTTAAAGTTTCTGTCCAATATTAGTAAAATTTCCCGACTAGAAGTACTGTTCCATTGACTTCTGAGGTCTAGGCTTGATGAACTAATCTAGAGATATTTTTCCTCTTTAGTTAACATCCACAGCTTTCCATATTGATATCATTTTCATGATTTGGATCTTTTTGGAATTAATTGAACATTTTCAAAGTTTTCTACAGAATTCTATGACAGTTCCAGAATTTAGTCTGACCTTTGGACCATTTTGGATGTCAAATGCCCTCTGTAATGAATTTTATAGTCTGGGTGTATTTTTAGTATGAATTAGATATCCATAGCTTCCCATATTGACTAATATTTCATGATTTCAATTTTTTTAGATTTAGTTATGATTTTTCAACATTTGCTCAGAAAAGAGGCCAATTCTGGCTAAGAATGAACTTCCATTTATCATGCTCCATTTCGGTTTCCATGAGTTGTGGGCATGATTTTGTGATGCAAATAAGGTCTAATGATGTATTTAAATATGAGAATATATAGTATGAGCTCACATGGTCCACGTGACACCGAATGGAATTTTTAGATACAGCGCAATGTAAAATTATTCCCATTTCCCTTGCTTTTTCTATGGGAATCTGATATATTTCATGATATTATGCCATTTAAAAGTATGAGATGAGCTAGAGTTTATGGTGTTACATATACTATGGCCTAGAATGGTTGTGCCATGGCCAACTTGGTCTTTATAATCTTTAAAAGCTAAATTCTACACTTACGCCTCAACTTAAAAAACTTGCACCATGGCTAAACTTGGGTTTGCATCAATTTTCCACATAAACATGACTTGCACCATGGCAAAAAATATTTACGCCTTGGCCAACTATTTGCACTGTAGCCAAGTTAGCCTCTGGATGATTTTATGCTACAGTGAAGTGTTTGCATTGCGGCAAAAAATTTTTAGGTTATAGCCAAAATTACTACTAGAATACTATTAGCTTATTTTGGCTGTGACTTGAAAACTTCCTATGTCATACCTAGAGGATTCTTACTATATTATCAAGAAAAATATAGGATCACAATTCTATTTTTCTCCTTACCATTATAATATTCCTTCTATTATAGAGAATTGGGAGCGAATAGAGACATCGTTAACCTAATTTTTAAGGCCTGTTCTTGTGAAATTTCTTTACCCCATTGAATGTCATCCAAAAATCATGAAAATTAGTACAATGATCCCTTCTAATGTTAATTAAAAGCCACTTAAACAATTTTTGAAAATTCCTATGAATAAACCCTTAATCACCCCCATTTAGAATGTTCCTAGTTTGAATTCGCTGTGTTTTAATTTCGTTGGCGTAGTAAATGAACTCTAAAAACTCTAAAATTTTCTAGATATGAGTTTATATATTTTAGCTACTCTCCCATAAAATTTCATGCATTAACTCATTCATTTACCTATTTAACGAAATTCATTATGAATCCTACTCAAAGTTGTTCACAGAGATGTATAGTTGAATCAGTGCCTAATTTCCATAATCTAACATGTTCTAAAATTATGTGATTTTCCAGATCTTAAGTACAAAGGCTAGAGAACTCATTGTAAAATTTTTTATTCAAAAATCCCCCTTAAACTATCTCTATAAGAGGCATACATTAAGTGCCCAAATTACATACCAATTTGACATTCTAGCTGGATGTACTCTATTATCATTCAACTAAATTTAGGGAATCCATGCATTACATTTCAAGATAGGTTCTTTGCCCTTAACCAAGCACGTACTAACATTCCATTGCCATTCCTAAGTCATGATAATTAGTTTCATACAAAAATGATAATTAAAGTTACTTTTGTATATAATTTAGTATTTCTGTTAGATGTTACTACTGTTAGGCTAAACGAAAACTATTCATACATCATTATCACACATATCCAAGATAAAGCACTACAAAATACCACTACATTCCCCAAACCAAAGTCATACGTTAGCTTTCACTCTTTTCAAAGAATTTACAAAAGTTGATGGTATTATTACACATGGTTTATTATTTCATTGGTATATTTTCTGCTTGTTTTGTTCTATCTACTACATAACTAATACCTAGAAAAAGGTGTTAGCTTCATAATGAGATAAAATCCCAATAGTTAAGAATTCATTCAAGGAGCATATATAAATGGCATTGAACACCATCCAGAATATGTTTGATGCACATTTTAGTGTAGGAGCATGCAATTATTAGACAGCATTATACATTCAATTGTTAGGCTAAAGTGCTTTGGTCATTTGCCAAGGACAAAGATCTAATAATCATAACAGTCACTTTAGTAGATATACATGCAGCCATACACAGCATAGGGAATTCAGGAATCATTCAGTGAAATTATATATGTAACATCTCAAAATTAATTAAGGTATTAATCATAGATTTAGGGTAATTAAGAATAATTAATAGAGGATAATTAGGCAAGTTAGTGAATAGAAATTTTAGAGAGATAAATTATTAATATGAGTTTGAGGTTTAATTGAGTTAAACCTTATCTACGCCCAAATTAAATTAAGTAGGCCAAGATTAGGGACAAATGGAGGCCTAATAATTTTAGGTGCAGACCCAACCTTTTATTGTGATGCTTGGCCCAAGAGGTAGCATCTAGTGATGACCCAATCTAATTTAATGAATCAGAGACCCAAGACCCAAGTTACATGAGCCCATGTAATTAGCCCAATAACCCTTGAGCAGCCCCAAATCAAATGAGTCTTTCAAACTTAGTTTGCCCCAATTGAATTTCAGCAACCTAATACATGAGAGCTAGCCCAACAAAGCTAAAATCTGAAGCCCATTAGGAGTTGGATCTTTGGAGCAGCCCATGACCCATATTTGACCCAACTTAAACCCTAAAAATAAACCTAGCCACCCCCCATTCTGCAGAACCACAAGAGACACACACAAAATAAGGAGGTCCAAAGGAGAGGCTAGGGTTCTTGGCATATTTCCACATTTTCCCACTTCTAGAGCAAGATTCAGCCAAGGTAATAGTTATATAACTTAATCCTCTCATCTTTCTCTTTAAATTGACCTAATTAATGTTCCAATTAGAGCACTTTCACCTACACCCAAAATCTGAAACTTGCCATTTGGTGTTTCTATGGTGAAAATCCGCAGGTTGAGGCTAGGGCTGACATTAGGTAAGTATAAAACTCTTCTTTTTGAGATATTTCTATTCGTTTGAGACCCCAGTGATTGGATTATAGAATGGGTATTAATTTTTTACAAAATTTGCTTAAGATTTTGAGCGAAATATTGAAGTTTCTGGTGGAGGACATTTCAATCCAAATTTGGGGACTTGTAGTGGCTGGGTAAGTGTTCCCTAAGTGGTCATTAGCATTTTAAATTCTTTGGGTACTTGTTACTACTGTAAATGATAAATTAAAGTAGTAATTCTCTGATGCTATGGTTATAAGGGGATTTTTGTACCATTGGTGGCTGTTGCAAATTTATCTACAAGTAAGGTAACCGAGATTATATTAATTCCATGCATATATCTATTTTGATTTCATAATTGCTGTATATAACTATTTGAAATGCTGAATGAATTGGTTGGCTATCTATGTATTGTGATTAGACCTTGTGAGTCCATGATGGAGCTGTGGTGCAGCTGCCACCCATGCATGTACTTCGATCGGGCACCGGGTTATGACCAAACCCCAGATACACTGAGCCTTGGTTGTGCTCAATGGGAGTAGGTGCCGTGAACGGGCCTCTCAAGGTGTTATTGGCCTTTAACATGTAAAAATATGATTGCTAGTATGAGATAGTAATCATGATAGCTTAATTGTTTCATTTACAGATATGACTGATATGATTCTGATGTTGATTTTGATTCATGCATATATGTTAATTAAACTGGATATAATGAATGGAAATTTCCTTGGTTACTGAGATTCATATCTCACCCCATTTCATGAGATTAATATTTCAAGTGAAGGTTCTTCAGGTAAGGATAAGGAGAAGCAAATGGATGAAAATCCATGAGCTCCAACATGTGGGGAGAAGGCTACACTTAGGCTGATTTATTTAGTAGATATGCTAAATTTTATATTCCTTACTGTATAACATCATCTTGTATTCATGTTGCCAAGTGTAGGCTCTTATTTTTTATTACTTAGGATGTATTTATTGAGGAGTTAGGCTTCATCTTAATTTGGTATTGGATGTATGAACATATAGTATCTGATATATAAACCTTGTTGAACTTATGATATAGCTTACCATTTGCGAATTGTAATCACATGATGCATTAGATATTGATATAAACCATGGATGTATGAAACCTCTAACGGAATTTGTATCGAATGTTAATTGTCAATAGTGCATGAATTTTGTTGTTGTTACTCCATGGACTTACTGATATAGGGTAGTTGGAGGAGTAGAAATTTACATTTAAGTTTTGAATTGGTAATGATAGAATAGCTAGGTGAATAGGATAGATAAATACCCTTAGAATGGGAGGAAGTAGTCCTAGGGTATTCCTAAGAAGAGAATTGGAGTGCATGGGATGAAATGTAAGAGATATAGTTACAGGAAGGAGTCACATCGTGGTTAGGAAGGCCTCACCGCAGCCTAAAAAGTGACAGTAGCAAGGGACGCTGCGGCTTAAGAGATATCGCCGTGGTTTAGTACGAAAAAAATCACCCATGAGGGTGACAGAATGAAACCTCGTCGTGGCGCAATAGGTCCTACCATAGTGCAAGTTGAGGAAACTAGACAAGGAGTGTACAGTAGCAAAACTTGATGCGGCGCAAGTGCATTCTACCAAAGCGAGAATCATGGGACTTCAAACAATAGCTCTTGGAGGCATTTCTGTTGCAGTGCCACATAGGTTGGCTGTGGTAAAGGTCCAACTCACCGCAGTGATAATTACCCAATGATTCTTGAGAGCAACTTAGCCACGACACAGAAGGTTGAGGCCACGGCGCAAAGTGGAAAACTTAGTTTTTGAGCCCCAATACCTAACTTAGTCGCGGCGGGGATGTTTCAAGTCACGGTGCAGGTCCTCAAACTCCCACCTCTAGCTTAGAAATCCAAATTTCTTCAATGGTAATGCTAGGAAATGATATAGGAATACTTGTGGGAAGTTTTTGTGTGTTGAGACTGATAGATGGATGAATCACAAACCTCTTATGATAGTGCAATTCCTTTTATGTGTTCCTCCATTTATGGTTGTTTAGTTGATGACCCTAATAATATCAAGGTTCAAATTTCCCTATATTTTCTTAATGTAATTAATTGTAACGACTCCAAACCTTGTCATTAATTGTTAATCGTGTATTTAACCATAATTACTGAGATTAGAAGTTAGGGTCATCACAATATACATAAACAAAATGAATACAGTGTTAACTACCTATGCTATCATCAATGTCTCAAGGTACCTCTAGGCTGCTAATTTTATTATTTAATGTTTAGATTATTGTTCTAAATTTTTTGGGCCTTAACCAATTCATTTCAGAGGACTCGCTTTGAAAATGCATATGTTTTCGTCATTTTGACGAAAACTAAATATTACACCAAGATCATGAATTCTTGGCGTTGCTTCATTAGGTGCTTTATACGAAACATAATTGAACCAAATGAGTGCCAAAGTTTTTCTAGAGTGTGTGTGGCATTAAAGATTGCTTCAAGAGTGTAATTAGGTCTCATTTAATGTATTTAGGTGATAAAGGCTATTTTTATACATTTTAATTCTCCTAACTTAAGCATTTTTAGGATCAAATATGGCTTTAGGGATTTAATTAGCTAGATAATTGATTTTAGTAACTATTTTTGCACTCTAGGAATTTATTTGCAAAATTATTTGATTTTAATGCATAAATTTCTCTTAAATAATTTTATGAATATTCCTACTTGACTTTTCTCACTCTTTTGTGTAGATTCTCAATGGAAATTAGAGCTTGAATGAGAAACTTAATTGAAAGATAAACGTGTGCAACTTGAATGAGAGAATGGTGCTTTACATGTTTAATTGAATCTGAGAAAAATAAAAATGAAAAGAAAAGAAATTGGGATGGGATGAATCATATAAGAGGAACTTTCTTGCCAAAATGTGCACAACACTTTGATTAAAGAAGAAACACTCTCATCCACTTCACTAAGCTATCTCTCTTTCTTACACCTTCATCTCCATATAGCATGCATGGTTTCTTGTTTTTCCACGTGGTCACTCACACAAAGCACTTATCTAGCATTTCACGAGTTTCATTTCCATACACACACTTGGGTATTCTCACATATTAATGCTAGGGCTCTAGACTTACCACACACACATGCATGCAAACACAAGAAGGTACACCTCTAAATATTACATACTTCCCTCTCCTTTAGCTCATGTGTGGTTGCACCTCCATACATTCTCACATTGCACCCACATCACATTTGCTTACACAGCACACTTCATTCATTAACCCACAAAACAAGTGAACAAGGCTGTGAACAAAACATGTAGAGAGGAATGAAGAAGAAGCAAAAAAAGAAGGCAAAGCTATGGTTTTGATGTGAAAAAGCTGAGAATGAAAAGAGAATAAGAAGCTCACGTGGTAGCAGAGTATCATCGTGAAGAATACAACATTATAGTAGCTTCCTCTCTTTCCACATAAGCACAAGGCACCAAACCATGTAGCAACATCTAGTAGAAATACAAGGAGCTAACATGCAGAAAAGCAGCTAAAATAGAGAAGAAGCTTATGTGGAAACAACACATTAGAAGCAACGGGTTCAAGAGGCAACACAAGACATAAAGAAGCTTGAAAGGATGAAGGTGGAACTGAGTTAAATGAAGAAGCTGGGTAGCACTCACTTAAGCTATAGGTTATGGGAGGAAAGAATGAAATAAATGAGGAAGAAGCATCGCATGGCAGTAACCAAACAAAGCTCACAGCTCCCTTACATATAGATCACATAGCAAAGCATTCCACTCATCCACACAGATTGTTTTGTTTGAGTCACTAGGTCCAGCAGCAGTTCCACATAACACTAGTCCACACTCTTCATATATTGACACGAAGAAGTAGCCATAGGTTAGCAAGAGTTCACATAGCTAAAACAGAGGAGAAGCAACATGATAGAAAAGAAGCTACAGGCTGGAATTTTGGTAAGGAGAAGAAGCATACATGTAAGCCACATGATACATGAAGAAGTTAGAGATTAAAGAGAAGAAGTGACACATAAATGAAGAGCAACACGAGCTAAGGAAGAGAGGAAGCTATGTTCATGATTCAAAGAGAAGTAAAAAGCATGGACAAATTCTATATTATATTCCAACGCATCACCATCACAATGGGGCCCACACTCATATGTGAGGAAGCATGTGGTATTAGTTAAATGGAAGAGATACATGGGAATGAATTAAAGAAAGGGGCATAGGTAGAAAAAAAGAAAGCAGCATATGAAGAATAAAATTGAAACACATGAAAGGGGGCTGGATCCATTCATCCAGAGAGGCATTCTATTGAATAAAACACCATTCCATTTATCTTTTCCATACTTCCATGTTGTAGCCATTGTTCCATCCATTCTTCTCCATTTTCCCACCTCTATCCATCCATTCCATGAAGCTCTAATTCTCTTGAGTGGCTAGCTTGGAAGAAGACTCTTAGAGAAGCTTGAATCCATGGATTATAAAAAGAATTTTGGCTAAGATTTTCCTAGTTTTCTACACTTTTCCATTTTCTTGTACATACTTAGTTAAGATGTATTTGATTGAGAATGGTGTAATCATAATTAATGGCTAATTAGACACTAATTAGGATACTTTTTGAATGATTAAGTACTAAATTTTTCATTTCTCCTCTAATTTTCCATGTATGCCATCAAGGCATTCGATAAAATGTATGAGTGAGATTATGTGCTTAATTGTTTGATTTGAGAATTCCTTAGAGTTTAATTGGTTAATTAAACATCCTAGGGTGATGATACAGAGGCTAATTAATCATTTAATCAATCAAATTTGAATGTTCATTGACTTTAAAAGTAAGAATTAATGATTTGGTATAGAATTGAGGTTTCAATTCAACATTAGATTATTAATCTCTTAATTCTTGCATGGTAACCTAGGATACACTCTTATGAGCACAATTAGGGACTTTTAGGCCAGAATTAATTACAATTGAATTAGGATACTAATAGTGGATACCGAAGGACGAATCCAAAGCTAGTCATATGTCTATCATTCACCCTATAGTTTATGCAATTAAGTAGTAATCAGGAATTTTGATTCAATTTCAGTCTAGTTAGTTTAATTAGATCAAACCCTACTTAAATTAGGTAGTTCTAGGATCCTTTAACACTAAGAAAACCTAATTAAACATTGAATTCTATTTCCAAGGGAGAGGACCTAGGTTGTGCCACTAACTATATATTTTCTCAACCTAGTTTTATTTTGAAGGTTGCGTGACACAACCATCATTAGACCAAAGGAATCAAGCTCCACCTCCTTGTGGGTGTTTGGCAAAAGAAGGGGAAGAAATTCTAAAGAGAAAAGTGTGTTCTTGCATACAAGGTAGCTTTCTCTCCTTTCTCTCATACATGTTTGGGTGTTTTCTTGTTTTTGAATGTGTGGGTGTATGTTTAAGCTATGAAAAATGTTTCTATTAAATATATATATGCCATGGTACCATGATGCTTTGTTTATGTGCTTGAAAGATGCCTTATGAACATATTTTGTCTTGTATGAGCTTGATGAAGCCAAAAGTCCCTATGAATGGGTGAGACAAAGCCAAAAAGCCTCTAGAAGAGTGAGGCTTGCAACGAACATAATTTTCGTAAACGATGAAATGAACCGTATAAAAGCAAGTCCTTTGAAATGAGCTAGATAATGCCCCAAAAATTTTGGGTAAAGTCCTAGGTTCCTAAAAATGATAATTATAAGCTTAGATGAAAAGAAAAACGAAGCTAGGATGGTGAAATAATTTGTGACAAAAATTGACGAAATGTAGTGACATTTTTGTTAATAAGTGCAACTTTTGGAAAAATACATAGGAGGGTTTTTGAAATAGGAAATTTGAGTTGCCAAGGTTCTCAGATGCCCCAAAAACCATCGGAAGCCCCAGGACTAGTAAAGCCCCTCATGTGTACATTTTCTAATATTGGTGAGTCTAAATTTTGATGGATTCATTTAAGAAGCTTTTAGCTCTAATTTGAGTGAGTCCAAAGGCATTTTATTAAATTAGGAATCTAAATTTTATAATGGAAAAGAAAATTCCCAAGAAGTAGCTAAAACGAAATTGAAACAAAATTGCCATTACAGAAGGACGAAATTAAAATTTTTGAAAAAGTGTGTTTGTAAAAGCTCCCACACACTTCTCCCTTCTTCTCCCACCTTCTTAAGCACAACTTCCTCTCCCTAAATTATAGAAAAATAGTAGCTCCTTGAGGCACACCAAGAGAGGAAGAAAAGGGAGAAAAAAAAAGGCAAGAAAGGTAATGAAACTTGGAGAATTTCATGCTTTTCCTTCTTTCAACTTTGCTCCTCTCTTTCTAGGCTTTCTTTCCATGGTTTACTTGAGCTATTTGGTTCTATTTTAACCCAGAATATTGAGGGGGGAGTTTAAAATTTTTGAAGGGAAGCAAACCAAGGAAAAAGACTCTTGAAACTAAGTTGAAATCCAAGGTAATTCATGCTTTGAATTACTTCTTCCCTTTGCTTTCCCTTACCTTGAGTTTATAGAACCATATGATGGGGGAGGTTTTTTGTTCAAAAATAAGAGAGGAACAAGGGTTTTAGGCCATAGGGAGATGGAATATGGCAAGAAATCCCAAGAAAAACTTATGGAAAACAAGATAGCAAAGTGTAGGTTTCTTTAGGGTTTTGTAAAATCTGATTTTATGTGAATATTATTTTGGTTATTTGAATGTTTCCTTGAGCTCCTAAGACTCTTAAAGGCCTTCCCAAGTGGCCCTTCCATCAAGGAAAAATTTGAAACTGCAAGAACTCCTTTTAGTGTGCATGTCTCGGCCTAGGCTTGTCCACAGAGCTAGGGAGTGTTTTCATTTGTTTTAGCCTTGGTTTGGGACTTTATATGATGTTAGAAGATGGGAGGAACTATTAAGAAAAATTTAGGAGCCATGGAATGAGAGATGGAGCAATGATGTCCATAATGGTGCCTTATGAAGCAACTTGGATTTCCAATTGGGCAAGTGAATGTGTGAGGGCTCCAAGGACCTTAAATGAGTCCAAGAGTCTAGAAATAACAAGAGAATGGAGCCTAGAACTTGAAATGTAAGAGTTGCTTCAATAGGCCAATTATGGAACCATTATGCCATTTATGAAACCAAGTGTGTATTCAAGCTTTAGTTTAGTGTCTTGGCTTGCTTCAAGTATATGTGTCACACCCGAAAATGCGACCGCGTGGCGCATTTTCAAAGAAAATTTCTAAAAAGAAGAAATTTTGATTCAATCTCCAAAGAGAATGAAGACTGAAATCAAAATAAAAATAAGTAGTAGAGTCGCCAACAAAATTTTAGTTTTTGAAAAGACAAAACTTTGGAAAAGCCTTTTATTTGAAAAATAAGAAAAATGGTCTACGAATCAGAAAATGGGTTCGGGAGTCGATTGTGAATGGGGAAGGTGTTAGGCACCCCACGACACCCGTTGCTAAGAACGGTTACCTTAAATCAGTTGTACAAAATCAATATGGCCTTTAGTCTATTTTAATTCTCCTAACAATTCATATGCAAAATAAGAAAGAAACAAAAGAAATAAAATTAAAATAAAAAGGGAGAAAGAAATTAAACACACAAAATTAGAAAAGCAAAATAAGAGAAATTAAGAAAAGAAAATTTTATTTACAAGGACGGACTTGACCTAGGATAAAAACCTAGAGCCTACGTACCCTCTGAGAGGGATCAAAGTCCACGTAGTTCGGCCAGTTGAAAAATAGATTTTGGTTAGGTTTTGTTTTTTTTTTTTTTTGTTTTTTTTTGTTTTTTTATCTGGTTTTTGTTTTATTTTTTTTAATTTTGTCTTTGTTCTTTTGTTTTTTCTAATTTTTGATTTAATTTTTCTTCTATTTAATTTTTTTTCATTTAGGTGTTGTTTTTTTTCGCGAAAAGACAAAGAAAATAAATTACTTTTTCTTTTAACAAATAAAACAAGTTTTGAAATTGGTTGATATGTTTTGACTTGTTAAAGGGAATTTTAATTTAATTTTTCTTGCATTTTCAATTTTTTCTACTTATCATTTTTTTTTCTATCATTTTCATTCCATTTTTTCTTTTGTTTTTCTCTTACCCTTTTTTTGTGCGTGTGTGTTTTTTTTTTGTTTTTTTGTATATTTTTTCATTTTTGTTTTTTTTCGATGTCTTAATTTTGATTTTTTTTCTTTTATGAAATACCTTTTCTATTTTTTTTCTCTATTTTTGGTTAAAAGAAAACTTGAAAAATATAAGCTTGAGAAGGAGATTCACTCCTTTTTTTTTGTTGTTTTCACTTTTTTTCTTATTAGGACGATTTTGGTCAAAAGAGAGTCTTGAAATAAAAATAGTAAAAAAAATCCATTTCCTACTTGCTTGTGTAAGTTCCTTTTTCTGTTATTACCATTTTTCATACTTGTTTTGTTTTATTTTGTTTTGTATTTGTTAGATTTTTTTATTTGTCGTTTTCTTTTGTTTTTTTTTCTTTTTTCTTTGGAGGAAAAGGGTGACAGAAAATTAAGAACACTATGAAACTTGTGTAAAAGAAACATCTTTAAAATTGTTTTATATATTTAATTTACAAGATTAAATTAATCACCCTTCCTTACTCTCTCTCTTTTTTCATACTCTTTTCTTATGATTATTATTTCTTTGCTTTTTACTTTTGCCTATTTCTTCATTTTTTTCATTTTATCTTTTTTCTTTCCAAGCAATTTAGTCTAAAGAGGAATAACTAACTTAAAAATTTCTTTTTAAAATGTTAATTTTTATATTTTTTAGAAAAGAAAAGAAAATAGCCTTTTTTTTTCTAATTAGCAATTTATTACTGAAAAGGTTTTTTTTTTCTTTTTATTATTTTTTCGGATTAAACCAACTTTATTCTATCTATAACACCACTATATATATTTTTCAAAAAAACTTCACCTGATCTTTTGATCCCTTTTTTTTCTATTTTGAATTATATTTTAATAATTTAAAATCTTAATTTTTTGGCACACTTTCCTTTTCTTAGAATTTTTTGAAAACAAAATTAATTTTATAAAAAGATTGGAACACAAAACTTGTAAAAATGTAAAAAAAAACCAATGGGTACCGAGGAGACTTATTGTCACACATGATACTCTGGTTCACCCTACGCGCCTGAAGAAATATGAAATCTCACATGGCCATTCTAGAAATGGAAAAATCAAAATAAAAAATATATATATCAAAATCAAAATGAAAGTAAGGAAGAGGAAATAGATCAGGCAGATACTCATGCTTGTGTGTGCCTTGTGTGTATTTTGTTATGTTACAATACCACATTTGAATGTATCTCCACATGAATAAAAAAGGGAGGAGAGAGAAAAGAAAATTGTACTGCATAAATCTATTCCTATCACATGCTCTTGGTTAAATTGATAAATGACCTTCATGTTTTCCAGCTCCATGTGTTGCTTCCCCATACAACTTCCCTTCTTCTTCAATCCACCACTTCTCGGGGGCCTCGCACATGACAGAAACAAAAGGTAGTATTAGCTTCTGTGATAATAAGTTATACTCTATAACTGCAAGGTTGGTTGCTCAGATGAGAATCCAGGGCCACATCAAAGTGTCACAAAACAATGGAAGCATTAAAAAAATCACAGTACAATAATTTTACTCAATGGATAATGTAGCAAGGTGTCTAAATCATGAATCAACATAAGAACCAACCCATATTTAGCTCATGTGACAATATGATCAGCGAACCTTCCCTATTCATAATCACAATGGAGCAATCACGAACTAAATGGCGTGAAAGTAGAACAATCCGGGCAAGATCCACAACAGTTGAAGAATGAGGGAATGACAAACTCCATATTCAAATTGAACTTTCTTACACCTTATCGTGTTGGAAACTAAACTTAAGAAAGTATCTCCACACATAACCGGAGGCAGCGGGATAGTAACCAATTCAAAACCAACTTACGATCCAAATGAAGCAAAAAAAAAAGAACAAATGCTAACTCACATCAGAAATAGCCAACAGGTATAGGGAAATCACAGGACAGGTTTAAGACTCAAACAAAAATAGGACAACAACTAATATTCCTCCTGACATTGCACTACACATTAAGGTTGAAAACCAATGAATAATGGAAGCTTCCTATTTCGACCCTTTTTATTTCTTGACCTCTCGTTATTTTCGTAAAGCATGCATTAACTAAACATTGTTAACTAAATGTCGGGCTGGAATATGGGCCACAACGAATCTCGACTAAAATCAAATGTTCAAACCAAGATGGAGCTAAGATCTTTGCAGAGCTACCCCGATAGCAACTAGCATAGACAAAATCAACTACTTAGCAAATGAATCAGAAACCATAGCACCCGAGAATGGATCCTCTGCTATTTACCCTCTCTGCTGTTGTTCTGTTAGCACCAAGACAGGGTGTGTTTTAATTTTTTTGGTATTTTTTAATTTTATAACAAGTTCATTCACATGTCTACCTTTCCACAAACAGCACAACAGCAGGACAAATATAACTACAGAGGATCCATCCTCATAGCAACCTCAGCTGGGGCCTAGAATCAATGAAATCTGGAATGGAATCTTTTCAGTGATAGGATTCACTCTCATTCAACATTCAACGCAACGGGAGATTGAAAACAAGATAAAACCATGAAATGAACCACCCAATCATACATGTAGTGCATCGAAACAGTGGCAAATTATATATCTCGGCTTCAAAATTTTCTGGCAATAGAAGTTCCAGATATAGCTACTCACTAATCAGAAAATGAGTGGGTTACAGGCTTAAGGCAGCATACTCGCATACTCACATAGAAATGAAAGAGTAAATAAACCCAATGGAATAAACGATTTCGAGACACAGCCTCCCTAACAGCCAGCACACGAAATTATTGGCAGAAATTAACAAAATACCTTTGTGAGCTTTCGAATTCTGGACCCGTTTCCTCTTGTCCCAATCCTTCAATTCCTCTGCCTTGGTTCATCTTGCTTCCACTCCAATCAGAAAAAGAATCCTGTCTCACCTTCGCTTTTTTTCATTCGGATCTCTGTTCTCTCTTGCGTTCTCTGATCTGCACTTCTCGAACCTGGAAACCCCTCTATTTTTTCTCTAATCTCAAATCCTCTTCTCCCTTTTTCACCCTTCGTTTCTGTTTCTCTCCCGATTCCCTCTCTGTGTCTCTTCCTTCTTCTCACTCTCTCTGGATCTCGTCCTTGACCTCTTTTTGCCTGAATTTTCGAATCCCCTTTTCTCTCAATTTTTTTTTTTGCACCCTCCTCTGCTCCTCGATTTTTTTGAATCCAGTCCCTCTCTCCCCTTCTATCGTTTCTCTTGATTCCCCCTTAAATCGAATCCAGCCCCTCTGTCTCCCGAACCCCTTCTGTCTCCTTCCTTTCCATTTTTCTCCTTCGATTTTTTCAGCTTCGCACTCCTCTGCCTCGATTTTTGTTTTTTGTTCTCTTCCCGTCCTCTCGTCTTCTTTGTACCCAGGGCCTGCCTCTGCCTTCTCTTGGTTTTTGATCTCCTGCTCTGTCTCTCTCCGTTTTTGATCTCTTCTTTTCCATTCTCGTCTCTCGTCCCTTTCTCTCGCACCCTTACTCCTGGTCTCTGATGCCTCTAAAGCACTGTGGTCTGCTCTCACTGAACTCTAGCCTCTGTCTGTGCATGCTCCCCTGCCTTTCGAAATCAACTCTTCCCTTTATCTCCCTCTCTGGCCTCCCCAAATCTCCCAAAAGCCCCCGGTTCCTGGTTTTTGGTTTCTGATGATGAAGGCGACATAAGGGGGGTCAACTCCTTGAGCCCCTCGCTGCCAGTCTGTCGTTTTTTCCATCTGCTCCGCTTCCATGGCAGGGTCCAAATGGGTGATCTCCCCCTGTTCCCTGCAGTGGCTCCATAAAAAAAAAGGTTGAGTTGCCGGGTTTGGATTGGGAGATTGGGCTTTAGATTAATTGGGCCACTTCTTTGTTCTTTGGGTTGGGCTGATGGGTCTGCACCGGGGGAAGGGGATTTGGGCTTCAGACTGGGCCACTCTTCTTTTCAGCCCTTTGCAATTTTTCCTCTTTTTTTGCTTTAGGCCTTTTTCTTTTTCTCTTTTTTCTTTTGATTTTTTTCAATTTTTTTTGTTTTCTAAAGCTTTTAATTTACATTTTTTTTCTTTTGATTTTTTTTATATTGTTTTCTTAAGCTCCTTTTTTTTTAATTTAATTAATAATTTTTTTATTTTTTTATTTTGCTCTTAATTTTATATTTTCTTTTTTTTCTTAATTTTATTATTTTTGTAATTGGTCCGGACAAAATACGGTGTTCACAGTTGCCCCTCTTTACTTGTTTCTTGGGTACGGAAATTAAAAATGTAATTTTTGATATTTTTGCATAAGAAGCAAGTAAAGACAAGAACACGTATTTTGTCTAGGATGATTTAATTGCCTTTAGACAATGAAAAAAACGACCCAAACAAAATATGGTGTTTACAGGATGCCCCTCTTTACTTATTCTTTAAGCAAGGAGTGCAAAAATGTAATTTTTGATATCCTTAGCTTAAGAATAAGTAAAGATGGAAACATGTATTTTGTTTGGGTAGCTAACTTACCTAAAAATTATCACAACCTAATCAAGAAGAAAGGAAGTAATGTAATTCTGAAGAGAATGCCTGTTCTGAAGTAGAATTTTTATTGGTGCCTGTTTTGGTGCAAGGCTTTGAAAGGGGTGCCTGGCCTATGCAGGGCTTGAAAATTGTCAGGCCAATGCAGAGCTTGAAGGGTGCCTAGCCAACGTAAGACTTGAAAAGTTCCTAGCCAATGTAGGGTTTGAAAAGTGCCTAGCCAATGTAGGACTTGAAGGTTGCCTAGCCAATGTAGGGCTTGAAAAAAGTGTCTAGCCAATGTAGAGTTTAAAAAAATGTCTAGCCCATGTAGAGCTTTGAGTGCCTAGCCAATGTAGGACTTGAAGGATGCCTAGCCAATGTAGGACTTGAAAAAAGTGTCTAGCCAATGTAGAGCTTTAAAAAAAAATGTCTAGCCAATGTAGAGCTTTGAGTGCCTAGCCAATGTAGGACTTGAAGGATGCCTAGCCAATGTAGGACTTGAAAGGTGCCTAGCCAATGTAGGACTTGAAGGATGCCTAGCCAATGTAGGACTTGAAAGGTGCCTAGCCAATGTAGGGCTTGAAAAAGTGTCTAGCCAATGTAGAGCTGTAAAAAAAATGTCTAGCCAATGTAGAGCTTTGAGTGCCTAGCCAATGTAGGACTTGAAGGATGCCTAGCTAATGTAGGACTTGAAAGGTGCCTAGCCGATGTAGGGCTTGAAAAAGTGTCTAGCCAATGTAGAGCTTAAAAAAATGTCTAGCCAATGTAGAGCTTTGAGTGCCTAGCCAATGTAGGACTTGAAAGATGCCTAGCTAATGTAGGACTTGAAAGGTGCCTAGCCGATGTAGGGCTTGAAAAAGTGTCTAGCCAATGTAGAGCTTAAAAAAATGTCTTGAAAGGGTGCCTAACCAATGTAGGGCTTGAAAAAAAATGTCTAGCCAATTTAGAGCTTGAAAAATGTCTAGCCAATGTAGAGCTTTTAAGTGCCTAGCCAATATAGGACTTGAAGGGTGCCTAGCCAATGTAGGGCTTGAAAAAAAAATGTCTAGCCAATGTAGAGCTTTAAGTGCCTAGCCAATGTAGGACTTGAAAGGGTGCCTAGCCAACGTAGGACTTGAAAAGTGCCTAGTCAATGTAGGGCTTGAAGGGTGTCTAGCCAATGTAGAGCTCGAAGGGTGTCTAGCCAATGTAGAGCTCGAAAAGTGCCTAGCCAATGTAGGACTTGAAAGGGTGCCTAGCCAATGTAGGACTTGAAAAGTGCCTAGCCAATGTAGGACTTTAAAGGTGCCTAGCCAATGTAGGACTTGAAAAGTGCCTAGCCAATGTAGGGCTTGAAGGGTGTCTAGCCAATGTAGAGCTTGAAAAGTGCCTAGCCAATGTAGGACTTGAAGGGTGCCTAGCCAATGTAGGACTTGAAAGGGTGTCTAGCCAATGTAGAGCTTGAAAGGGTACCTAGCCAATGTAGGACTTGAAGGGTGCCTAGCCAATGTAGGACTTGAAAGGGTGTCTAGCCAATGTAGAGCTTGAAAAGTGCCTAGCCAATGTAGGACTTGAAAGGGTGCCTAGCCAATGTAGGACTTGAAAAGTGCCTAGCCAATGTAGGACTTTAAGGGTGCCTAGCCAATGTAGAGCTTGAAAAGTGCCTAGCCAATGTAGGACTTGAAGGGTGCCTAGCCAATGTAGGACTTGAAAGGGTGTCTAGCCAATGTAGAGCTTGAAAGGGTGCCTAGCCAATGTAGGACTTGAAGGGTGCCTAGCCAATGTAGGACTTGAAAGGGTGTCTAGCCAATGTAGAGCTTGAAAAGTGCCTAGCCAATGTAAGACTTGAAAGGGTGCCTAGCCAATGTAGGACTTGAAAAGTGCCTAGCCAATGTAGGACTTTAAGGGTGCCTAGCCAATGTAGGACTTGAAAAGTGCCTAGCCAATGTAGGGCTTGAAGGGGTGCCTAGCCAATGTAGGACTTGAAGGGTGCCTAGCCAATGTAGGACTTGAAAGGGTGTCTAGCCAATGTAGAGCTTGAAAAGTGCCTAGCCAATGTAGGACTTGAAAGGGTGCCTAGCCAATGTAGGACTTGAAAAGTGCCTAGCCAATGTAGGACTTTAAGGGTGCCTAGCCAATGTAGGACTTGAAAAGTGCCTAGCCAATGTAGGGCTTGAAGGGTGTCTAGCCAATGTAGAGCTTGAAAAGTGCCTAGTCAATGTAGGGCTTGAAGGGTGCTTAGCCAATGTAGAACTTGAAAGGGTGCCTAGCCAATGTAGGACTTGAAGGGTGCCTAGCCAATGTAGGACTTGAAAGGGTGCCTAGCCAATGTAGGACTTGAAAGGGTGTCTAGCCAATGTAGAGCTTGAAAGGGTGCCTAGCCAATGTAGGGCTTGAAGGGTGCCTAGCCAATGTAGGGCTTGAAAAGAGATTACCTGACTTGTGCAAGTCTTTAAAGATGCTCTTTTTTTTTGGGAATTTTTTTAAATATAGAACTTTACTTCATTTATTTAAGTTTTATGCAAGGTAATGTACTTATATGAAAATATGCAATGCATGCAATATGCTAGACTTTTGAGCTTAACAACTCAATTTTGCCCTAATATAAATTGGGGTCATTGCAGGTGTTAGAAGTATAAAGTATGTGGGATGCTACAATTTATGAAATGCACATGTTTTGTTTTCCTTTGCCCCAATGTGAATTTGAGGTCCACATAATGAAAGCATATGTAGGATGTATGAAGCATGTAAGATACTTTATAACATGCAAAAATGCTTGTTTTGCTTGCCCCAATATGAGTTCAGGGTTCATATAGTGTACACATGTATGAGGTGCAAAAAACATATGTGATATTTTGTTTCATGAGATGCAAATGTTTGCTTTTGCCTTGCCCCAGTGTGAACTAGAGGCTAGGTGATGTAATCCCCTTTTTTTTTAGTTTTTTTTTTTTTATGAATTGCTGAGGCTAGATGTAATCCCTTTTTTTTTTAGTTTGTTTTTTTTTTAAATCAATTTGACTTGGAAGCAAAAATACTTCATCTATGTACAAATTTAATACAAGCATGTGATGCATGAAAAAAAAAATCTCAAAGTTTGTCAAAATATAGGATTTTTGGCCATTTATATTTGCAAAGATTTCTCACACTGCCCTGGTGAGAAAAAAAAAAAAATTAGGCTTTTGATTATCCTACCAAATTTGCCTTTTGTTGCTTGGATGAAGGAATTTATTAATGACTTTTGGTTAGTAAAAAAAAATGCCCCTGAGGGAGTATCCTAAGTCAAGAAGACCCCAGACTCTTGCTTTAACTCATTTTTAAAATAATTTTTTTTTCAAGTGGTTTGTTTGCCATCAACCTTGGGCGATTAACTTGACAAGGCAATCTCCCCTCGTCAGTCTTCATCGTTAACGCTTGAAAGGTCAATAAGTTAAATCCCCACTTACTTTATTTAACAATGTCAATGCAGTCATGCACTAAGGGATGCAAATACCTGAGTTTAAGACAGAAAATAGCCCTCAACATTAGAGGGATGCAAGGGCTAGCGAAGAATGGGGTCATGTAAAATCTTTTGGGAGTAGAGAAATAGAATAAACAATGGCTTAGCATAATGTACCAGATTGGGGAGATGCCCTAATTCTACACTTGAAGTATTCTCCTTTGAACAATAAAGAAGAGAAACGCTGAGGATATGGATATGATGGGATAGAAAGAAACTTTACTTTTGGATTTAAACTCCTTTTGAAAGAGATAATGGATGTGGTTAAAAGAATTTGCTTTGAATCAAACTTTTTGCCCCAGTTTCAATTATTCTGGTTTTTCTTTTAATCATTCTTTTTGAGAAAACCTGCCCCATTATTTTTCAAATAAGCTAAATCTCAACAAGGACTTTTGATGCTTGTAGTATGGCCTTGGTAAAAAGGTTTATGAAATAAGAGATATTAGGCTCAAGAATTAACATCCCCCATTAAGTTTCCTATTAATCTCCTTCTCCTATTGCTTTAACAAAGCTCTATACTCAAAATTCACTTAGCAAGAGAGGAAGTCTCAAGGTTGTAATGGGGTTTAATGGGTAAAAATATAGCTTAAAAAAGAAAGGTGACAAGGCCCAAACATTCATGTGAGTTTACAATGAGAATTTTGCTTAGTAATTGTACCATCTTGGCAAAACCAATTGGCTTATGGCAGTTAATTCAACCTTTTCTTTTGAAAGATATTTTTGTTCAGCTCAACTCTCCTCTGAAGAATTCTCCCTCCTTTTTTTTCTTATGCCACATAAGACTCTTCTTTGAGAATTTTGCCCCTTAATTGCATGCTAAGGCAAAGCTCTCCCTTAAAAGCTTTTGCTTTTTCAAAATTTAATCTGTGGGAGCTTCCTTTTTTGAGAATTCCCTTCCTCCTGTGGTTTTTCTTTTCTTCCTCCAATTTGTTTCCTTTTTTCATTTACTTGATTTCTTTTTGGAAGGAATCCATTATGGTGCCAAAATTGCTTTTTTTTTTTTATGTAGAATTCTCATTGCTCCTCGGGTTTGATTTATGTTTGGTATTTGAAGAATTTTTTTTGTAAGGCCCAAAGTGGTTAGCAACGGTTAAGAAGTGTTTGGACAACTGAAAAAACTTGACCCTCTCTTGATATTTGAATTATCAGCATAAAGATCTGTTAAAGACTCCCCATCCCAAATGTTTCATGATTAAGGTGGAAGAAATGAACATCACTCCTGGCTCAATTGAGGTGACTAAAGGTTACTCCTTGGTATTTGGGAAGACAAAGAATGCCTTGTATCCTAGACATAGTTTGCTTGTAAGACATGCATTGGTATTTCTGATTTGATTTTTTTTTGTAATGGAATTTGGGGCATATAATCAGTATTAGATTTAACCCTTCCCCATATCGATTAGATCTTTTCATAGGAGTTCTGGACATTACTATTTTTGCGTTTTTGGTCATTTAGGAAGGACATGGGATGAAAGAAATTGCGCCACCATGGCTGATGAAATAAGAGGATACACAGAGGGAGAAACAGAAACATATGATCATGGTATTGACAAAGTCAAATAAAATAAAGTCCAATGGGAAGAATCAACTTCTATTAGCTTTAGATTTCAGCTGTACAGAAGAATATTGACCAAACAAGCATTAACCGATTATAATATGACAATGAAGTCCTATTTCCTATGTCCTTCTATACCTTATTCATGAAGAGGTTGCAACTTTTCTTTTCCTTTTTTTTTTAGAGTACCCCATTGCCTTAGGATTAAGTTCACAATTTTTGGACAATGCTATTTTGGGCGTAGAGGTTAAAGGCGAGTAAGGGAAGCATCTCACTTGTTGTTAGAGCTACTCATGTGAAAGTTGGGCAAACGGCCCATGTCATTGTTGAGGCAAGTGACAAGTGTCTTGATTGAAATGGCTTGGGGAATTTAACATGGTCAAGTTTGATAGGTGAGTTTTGAAATGGATGGCTCGAACTTCCTTGAAATGGAGAAGAAGGAGATGGGCAATAGTCATAAATTGAAGGATATGGTGGTATGGAAAGTTAGGAAGTAATAAGCAACTCTATCAAGACCTTTGACAACTTCTTTTAGCCTAACCAATTAGCACCTCATCAATTTTTGCCCCTATACCTCAATTTCACATTTTAGCTATTCATGAGTACATCTTTCTTTCTTTCTCTTTTAGATTTTGTTTGAGTGGATCTTTCCGTTGCAAAAGGCCAAAAATCTCATAGTTCACAAATTTTAAGAATGTCTTATGACTATACGTGAATGCAAGTTTATTATGTTGTCTGACCTATGAATTGATGGATGTATTTGGTATGAGGGTCCTTCAGAGTCAGGGATCTTTATTTTCCTTTTTTTTTTTTAGGAATCTGTTGCCTTTATGAGGTATATTGGAACTAAAAATTGACTCAAAAGGAAAACTAGGCATTTCCCCTTTTCATTTATGGTGACCATTTCTATTATTGAACATTTATTCTCCTTAGGTGCTTATTGCACACAGGGATGAACAAAATTTGCAAATCATCCTAAGGGAATATGCTAAATTCCACATGGATGCTATCTAGGGAAAAGTCTAGCCAATTTGGATTTCTTTTGACAACTTATGAGGTCATTTCAAATCCTCCAACTTGCTTTAGGATCTTATTGTTTTTCCATAAAGGATGAAGTTAGTAGTATCGTTCAGCATCAAATTGAACTCTTAGCCATCTCAACGATTTGGTCCTTACTTATTTTGGAATGGAGCACATGATATTGTGTCAAAATTTGCTATCTTTGTATAGGTCACCTAAGATTAGCTTTTCTGATTAATCAGTGGAGTATTAACTGATATTCTCCCACTTTTCTCTTGGAGTTTATTGATCCATAAGAAGTTGTAGCTAATTGCTCCGCTTAAGAAGGGATGGTTCCTTCACAGTTGATACTTAGACTCTGGCTTCGATAACATTTAATGCCGATAGGCCAATCTAATGATCTACTGATATTGTGTACATGCTAATACATCATTGAGCCATGTCCTAGTATAAAAAAGGAAGAAAACTTTACTTTTTCTCAAGAAACTTATCGTTTCATTGGAGAAAAAGTAGTTGACAATCAAATCGAGAGAAATATGGCTTTTCCACACGATTGATGCCCCGAGAGAAAATGATTCCAATTTCTAACCAAGACATGATATTCGTTTATTGATACGGTGAGACTTATGGGTATTATGATTTCTTAGAAATTAAAAAAAACTTTTTCTTTCTTTTTTTTTCAACTGAAAAATTTATCATTTTATAAAGATGGAAATTTTGAATTGAATTTTTTTCTTAAGAAATAAAATTGAATTGTACATTATTTATTATTCTATTTTATTTTCTTCCCTTTTTTTAATTGTGTATGAAGAACATAAATGAGGATAAATGTTTCCCTTTCAAGGGATTGTGATGAATGTGGTTATGGCCTGTTTGGGGTTGGAACCCTACTAGGCAAAGGTTGATTTAATTAGCTCATACATTCATCATAGTTAATGTATGTATAATTATGCAGTGACATCTCGTTAACTACTCCAGTAAACAGTGACGGTGTGTCACCTTCCCTATGGGTTTTATTGGATGCATGGAATTGGTGAGAAAGAAATGCCCTCCTTTGTCCTAATATGGGTTGATCCTAGGTTGTGGTCATGGGAGCCTGATCCGAACTACTTAGGGTGCATTTATGGCTTGATTATCAGTGTAAATTTTTCAGGTAGATCTTTATCTCCTAAATATTGGTCCCTAAATTGCCCCCACCATGAGGTGGAGATCTCACTATATAAATTTGACTTTGAGAGGAAAAAGATCCTACACAAGTCAAACCCATATAATAAGGCACAATTTAGGTGAGGTCTTCATGATAGCCTCAGGAAGCACAAGGCTTCACAGGGAAATCAATATAAACCTCCACTAACCTAGGGAACAATCAGACCCGGGTGTAGAGCCCATAATATGTGTGAAGCAATTGTGTTTCAGTGATGTGTGGAGGAGAGCATTTACCTCTTCACCCTATGAACTATCCAACCCTCATCTGCTAGGCAAATTGACAACGCAATTGGAAGAGCTAAGCATATATACAAATAAAAGTAACAACAAATGAATAAATAAATAAGTAAGTAAATACATAAAATGTACAGATATGGTCGTCTACCCTAAGGTCTTATTCCCCATGTTATCTATCCTAACAAATGTTACATATACAATAAAGAAAATAAAACATATAGAGCAAGTATGTGAAAGACATATTATCTATCCTAACCATGTTAGGCAAACAATAAACAAAAGGAGAATCAAAATAAAGAGAAGGCCATAATATCTTGTACAACTAATTTAAATTGGGTTTGACTCTCAAACCATCCCCAGTGGAGTCGCCATACTGTCACACCCGAAAATGCGACCGCGTGGCGCATTTTCAAAGAAAATTTCTAAAAAGAAGAAATTTTGATTCAATCTCCAAAGAGAATGAAGACTGAAATCAAAATAAAAATAAGTAGTAGAGTCGCCACCAAAATTTTAGTTTTTGAAAAGGCAAAACTTTGGAAAAGCCTTTTATTTGAAAAATAAGAAAAATGGTCTACGAATCAGAAAATGGGTTCGGGAGTCGATTGTGAGTGGGGAAGGTGTTAGGCACCCCACGACACCCGTTGCTAAGAACGGTTACCCTAAATCAGTTGTACAAAATTAATATGGCCTTTAGTCTATTTTAATTCTCCTAACAAATCATATGCAAAATAAGAAATAGAAACAAAAGAAATAAAATTAAAATAAAAAGGGAGAAAGAAATTAAACACACAAAATTAGAAAAGCAAAATAAGAGAAATTAAGAAAAGAAAATTTTATTTACAAGGACGGACTTGACCTAGGATAAAAACCTAGAGCCTACGTACCCTCTGAGAGGGATCAAAGTCCACGTAGTTCGGCCAGTTGAAAAATAGATTTTGGTTGGGTTTTGTTTTTGTTTTTTGTTTGTTTTTATTTGTTTTTTTATCTGGTTTTTGTTTGATTTTTTTTAATTTTGTCTTTGTTCTTTTGTTTTTTCTAATTTTTGATTTAATTTTTCTTCTATTTAATTTTTTTTTATTTAGGTGTTGTTTTTTTTCGCGAAAAGACAAAGAAAATAAATTACTTTTTCTTTTAACAAATAAAACAGGTTTTGAAATTGGTTGATATGTTTTGACTTGTTAAAGGGAATTTTAATTTAATTTTTCTTGCATTTTCAATTTTTTCTACTTATCATTTTTTTTTTCTATCATTTTCATTCCATTTTTTCTTTTGTTTTTCTCTTACCCTTTTTTGTGTGTGTGTTTTTTTTTTTATTTTTTTGTATATTTTTTCATTTTTTTTTTCGATGTCTTAATTTTGATTTTTTTTCTTTTATGAAATACCTTTTCTATTTTTTTTCTCTATTTTTGGTTAAAAGAAAACTTGAAAAATATAAGCTTGAGAAGGAGATTCACTCCTTTTTTTTGTTGTTTTCACTTTTTTTCTTATTAGGACGATTTTGGTCAAAAGAGAGTCTTGAAATAAAAATAGTAAAAAAAATCCATTTCCTACTTGCTTGTGTAAGTTCCTTTTTCTGTTATTACCATTTTTCATACTTGTTTTGTTTTATTTTGTTTTGTATTTGTTAGATTTTTTTATTTGTCGTTTTCTTTTGTTTTTTTTTTCTTTTTTCTTTGGAGGAAAAGGGTGACAGAAAATTAAGAACACTATGAAACTTGTGTAAAAGAAACATCTTTAAAATTGTTTTATATATTTAATTTACAAGATTAAATTAATCACCCTTCCTTACTCTCTCTCTTTTTTCATACTCTTTTCTTATGATTATTATTTCTTTGCTTTTTACTTTTGCCTATTTCTTCATTTTTTTCATTTTATCTTTTTTCTTTCCAAGCAATTTAGTCTAAAGAGGAATAACTAACTTAAAAATTTCTTTTTAAAATGCTAATTTTTATATTTTTTAGAAAAGAAAAGAAAATAGCCTTTTTTTTTTCTAATTAGCAATTTATTACTGAAAAGGTTTTTTTTTCTTTTTATTATTTTTTCAGATTAAACCAACTTTATTCTATCTATAACACCACTATATATATTTTTCTAAAAAACTTCATCTGATCTTTTGATCCCTTTTTTTCTGTTTTAAATTATATTTTAATAATTTAAAATCTTAATTTTTTGGCACACTTTCCTTTTCTTAGAATTTTTTGAAAACAAAATTAATTTTATAAAAAGATTGGAACACAAAACTTGTAAAAATGTAAAAAAAAACCAATGGGTACCAAGGAGACTTATTGTCACACATGATACTCTGGTTCACCCTACGCGCCTGAAGAAATATGAAATCTCACATTGCCATTCTAGAAATGGAAAAATCAAAATAAAAAATATATATATCAAAATCAAAATGAAAGTAAGGAAGAGGAAATAGATCAGGCAGATACTCATGCTTGTGTGTATTTTGTTATGTTACAATACCACATTTGAATGTATCTCCACATGAATAAAAAAAGGAGGAGAGAGAAAAGAAAATTGTACTGCATAAATCTATTCCTATCACATGCTCTTGGTTAAACTGATAAATGACCTTCATGTTTTCCAGCTCCATGTGTTGCTTCCCCGTACAACTTCCCTTCCTCTTCAATCCACCACTTCTCGGGGGCCTCGCACATAACAGAAACAAAAGGTAGTATTAGCTTCTGTGATAATAAGTTATACTCTATAACTGCAAGGTTGGTTGCTCAGATGAGAATCCAGGGCCACATCAAAGTGTCACAAAACAATGGAAGCATTAAAAAAATCACAGTACAATAATTTTACACAATGGATAATGTAGCAAGGTGTCTAAATCATGAATCAACATAAGAACCAACCCATATTTAGCTCATGTGACAATATGATCAGCGAACCTTCCCTATTCATAATCACAATGGAGCAATCACGAACTAGATGGCGTGAAAGTAGAACAATCCAGGCAAGATCCACAACAGTTGAAGAATGAGGGAATGACAAACTCCATATTCAAATTGAACTTTCCTACACCTTATCGTGTTGGAAACTAAACTTAAGAAAGTATCTCCACACATAACCGGAGGCAGCGGGATAGTAACCAATTCAAAACCAACTTACGATCCAAATGAAGCAAAAAAAAAAAAAAGAACAAATGCTAAGTCACATCAGAAATAGCCAACAGGTATAGGGAAATCACAGGACAGGTTTAAGACTCAAACAATAATAGGACAACAACTAATATTCCTCCTGACATTGCACTACACATTAAGGTTGAAAACCAGTGAATAACGGAAGCTTCCTATTTCGACCCTTTTTATTTCTTGACCTCTTGTTATTTTCGTAAAGCATGCATTAACTAAACATTGTTAACTAAATGTCAGGCTGGAATATGGGCCACAATGAATCTCGACTAAAATCAAATGTTCAAACCAAGATGGAGCCAAGATCTTTGCAGAGCTACCTCGATAGCAACCAGCATAGACAAAATCAACTACTTAGCAAATGAATCAGAAACCATAGCACCCGAGAATGGATCCTCTGCTATTTACCCTCTATGCCGTTGTTCTGTTAGCACCAAGACAGGGTGTGTTTTAATTTTTTTGGTATTTTTTAATTTTATAACAAGTTCATTCACATGTCTACCTCTCCACAAACAGTACAACAGCAGGACAAATATAACTACAGAGGATCCATCCTCATAGCAACCTCAGCTGGGGCCTAGAATCAATGAAATCTGGAATGGAATCTTTTCAGTGATAGAATTCACTCTCATTCAACATTCAGCGCAACGGGAGATTGAAAACAAGATAAAACCATGAAATGAACCACCCAATCATACATGTAGTGCATCGAAACAGTGGCACATTATATATCTCGGCTTCAAAATTTTCTGGCAATAAAAGTTCCAGATATAGCTACTCACTAATTAGAAAATGAGTGGGTTACAGGCTTAAGGCAGCATACTCGCATATTTGGAAGACATGCATATTTTAAAAACAATCTTGGCATGTGAATCAATCATACAAGACATCCAAAAGCTCACTAAGTGCTTGGATTGGCCTCACACTTCTCCTCATGGATTTTGGACTTGCCTCACCAATTCTTTAAGAGCTTTGGACTTAACCATACTCTTAGGAGCCCACTTTGCTTTTGTGAGACTCTTTACTTTGTCTCAACCAAGCTCAAGGGTTCTTGGCTCATCCTTACTCAAGGGAAGAGTTCTTGGCCTCTCCACACTCAAGCAAACTCACACAAACATCATGTAATCATTTGAAAACATAACATGGCATCAAGCATTATGGCATATAAAGGCATGCTAGCATACTTTTCAATACTTGAAAATACACATACACCCATTCTAAAACAAGCTAAACACATATCCATGCATGAGAGAAGGTGGAGAGAGCTACCTTGCATACAAATGCACACTTTTCCTTTAGGATTCAAGCCCTTCTTTCGGCCACACACCCAAAAATTAGTGGAGATAGTTTCTCTTAGCTTAAATACAATATATGGGAGCCAATTAGGCTCATGAAACAATTTCTAGGGCCATGCAATGTGCTTAGACCCTAGATTACTCTACAACCTCCATTATGGTCCATATTGGCACCTAATGAAGAAACACCCCACAAATAATTTCTAGGCCTCACTGTTTCCTTTCAAATATGATTCTTGACTCCTTTTAAGCCTCTTGGAGTCATCACATCATCAAAACAAAAGGCCTAGCACCATGTTGCTTCTTTAGGTCATAATATGGAACCTAAGACACCAAATCACTTTCTATGAGTTCTACATTTTTTCCAAGGCCTCCCCTCACTTTCATTCATCAAATATGACCCAAGAATGGCCTTAGAAAAATTTAAAACTCTCCCTAGAACCATGGAACATGCTTGGCCGAGACTATGGCATTATTCAGGCTTCTTGGAGTTCTTTTGGTTTTCTTGAAGGGAGAAGCTTGTGGGGAGCATCTTTGGTATCTCAAGAACTCATTTATACTCTAACATAGACCTAGGAAGCATCACATAAATTCAAATTTTGGAAGGTGCACTAGAAACCCTAGGTTTTGCATCTTGAATCCTAATGCCTATTTCATGGTTTCCTTTGCATATTTTTATTCCTCTCCATCAAATACCTAAGAATCATGTTTGGTTGGGCTTGAAAATCATATTTTCCTATGGTTCTTAGGCTAGGTCGAAATGGAGAAGAAGGAGACATCAATATAGCTACCATAGAATGCATTTTTACCTTGTTTCCTTGGTTAGTTTGGCTTGAATTTTACTTTCTCCAAACTCTTCTCTTAAAATCCTAAAATTCCCCTCTGTTCTTCCTTCAAAAAAGCCCTCAAAAATTTAGAAAATTCATGGAGAAGAAGAGGGTAAAAGAGAAGAAGAGATTGGTGGAGAGAAAGCATGAAAAACAAGCAAAATTCTATACCTAAAGTCTTGAATCTTTCCTCCTTCTTCCCTTCTCTTTGTGCGCCACTCTCTAAGGGTTTTGCTTCTGATTTAGGGCTGGGAATTCTGAAGTGAAATGAAGGAGAGTGTGAGGTGCCACCTATATATAGCTAGGGCAAAGTGACTTTTTTAAAAATTTTCATTTTGCCCTTCATATTTTGCATTTTTGTTTCTCCTTCGTTTTAGCTCCTTTTTTATAACCATCTTTCCCATTATAAAATTTAGGTTCCCAATTAAGAAAAATGGCTTTGGAATCACTCAAATCGGGGCTAAAACCTTTCCAAACGAATCTGTTAAGGTTTGGGCACACCGACGTTGGAAAACGTCCATCAGAGGGGATTTAACTGTCCCGAGACTTCCCATGATTTTTAGAGCCTCTAAGAACCACAAAGAACTCAAAAATTTTATTTAAAAAGCCCTCCTATGTGTTTTTCAAAAAGTGTCCATATTTACGAAAATGCCACTAGCCTTTTGGCAAATTTTTCGAATCACTCTGGCCTTAATTTCTGGTAAACTCAAGGCTCAAATCCTCATTTTCTAATATTTAAAATTTTATCATAATTTTATTGGCCCCAATTCCTTCTATTTCAGGGACTTCCTTTTGTATCTAGCCAATTTCTATTGTTTACGGAGAAACCGAACATTATGTTTCTCACGTTTACGGAGGGACTGGATGTTACAATCTTCCTCTTGTGGGTGGTTTGACCTACCTATAGCTAGCCCTAAGGGGTTGAACTTCTAGTTAACCAAGGGTGAATCTTAGGAATTTAAGGGAGGAGAATAAGAATATGCAAAGAAAATTAACAAATACCCATGGAAAATCAAGATAGCAAAGTTAGGGTTTCAAGTGTCCCTTGTAAAATTTGATTTAATAAAATAATTCCTAGGCCTAAATAAATGTTTGGATGAACTCCTAAGATCCCTAGAAGGCTTACCATTTGCATCTTCCACCAAGAAAACAAAGCAAATTCCATGGATGCTAAGAAGGGAGCATGGCTCGGCCAAGAGGGTTCCATGTACCTAGTGATAGTTTTAAATTTTTCCAAGCCCATTTTTGAGTCATATATGATGAGTGAAGATAAGGAAAAATCTTGGGAAAAATTTAGGAGGCTAGGGAATGAATTAGTGTCATAGGTTCCATAATATGACTTAAAGAAGCAACACCTAGTTAGGCTCCTTCTTTTAATTGTGTGATGACTCCAAGAGATTTAAAAGGAGTCAAGAATCATAAATGAAAGGAAAGAATAGAGCCTAGAACTCAATTGATGAATATTTCTTCATTAGGTGCATTTTGGAACCATAAAAGAGCTATTAGACCAAGTTAGTATTTAAGGAAGATGTGTAGCCTTAGAAATGATTCCAAGAACTTAATTGGTTTCCATATATTGTGTTTAGACCAAGAGAAACAAGCCTCACATCATTGTGAGTGTGTGGCTAAGGAAAGGAGCATAATTCCAGGAGAAAAGTGTACTTGTGTGGTAAAGGTAGCTCTCTGTTCTTTCTTTCATGCATAGATGAATGTTTTCCTTGTCTTTGAATGTGTGTATGTGTGTTTTGAGCCATGAAAAGTGTTCTAGCATTTGCCTTTATTCTATGGTACCATAATGTTGTATTATGTTTCAAATGATGCCTAGTATGTTTGCTTGGGTTTGCTTGAGTGTGGTGAAGCCAATAACCCTTAGCCATAGTGAGGATGAGCCAAGAACTCTTAAAAATGGTTGAGAGGAAGTAAAGAGTCTCCCAAGAGTGAGGTTAAGTCAAAACCTCTTAGAGAAAGTGGGTAAAGTAAATCCAAAATCCATAAGAGAATCGGTAAGGCTAATCCACTTACTTGGCAAGCCTACTTATGCTTTATATGACTTGTTCAAATGCCAAGGATGCTTCTTTAATGACCATACATTTCATTATACTCATGCATGCATTTTTAAGACTTGTATTGTATTCTTTATATATGATTGAAAGGGATACGAGCTATTGGGATTCTTTGAATCTCATTCCCCCCTCTCCAATGTCTTAATATGCTAAGTGGACCACATGAGCAAAGTAATAGAAGCCATCAAGTTAGAAGATGAAAGTATGACAACAAAGTGCTTAGATTTTGCTTCTTTATAGACATATGAGTGGCAAATGTTGTAATCTATTATAAACATATGTAATTATGCGAATGTATCATGTGCAAATGAGATTTAATGTAATATGTATGATATAGTGCATTTTGGACATTGAGAAGCAAGACTAGACTTGTATATTCTTATGTATGGCTTAGGTTGAGAGAGTGAGTGATAAACACCATCCTTATATATTTTATTTCCTCTTTAGTTGGGCATTTTAATAATGATTTAAGGCTTAATGGATTCAATTACATAATATTTGATTTTATTAACCATTTTTGTATTTTAGGAAATTATTTGCAAAATTATTGAATATTAATGCATAAACTTCTTTTAAATAATTTTGTGAATATTCTTCCTATTATTTCTGCATTTTTTTAATGGGAAATGGAAGATTGAATCAAGGTGGAATTTTTAGGAAATGAAAAAAAAAAGAAAAAAAAAGATGAGAAGGAATTGAGTTGAAGTGGACATGTATGGATCTTTGCAATGAACATATGAGGAAGGACCAGGACACACACTCCTTCACATAGCAAGATGGAAGACACACATGGGTTTGTGAAGAACTCACACAACAAGCAACATTCACCCATAGCATTCTTTCACTTGCTTCATTCACACCTTCACACCAACATCATCATGCATCATCATTTAACATATAGCCACAGGTCCTATGTCATTTAACCAAGTCAAACACTCATATGAAGCATGCATGGACTCCACACTTATACATATACACACATACATCAACTCACATGGAAAAGAAGAGGCAACATGAATCAAAGACTTCACTAAATCATACACTAGCCATAAGCTCCAGCTTTCCTTGTTCAAACGTGGAATGCACTCACATATCACTCACAAGTTTAACCCATCAATTACATAATGCCATTCACTCTATTTTCTAGCTCAAACTCATGTGGTTTCTCATTTATCCATGCACTTGTCCAGCCATTCACTTGTAATAGCCGATTTTCATTAAACAACAAAAAAGGGTGTGTTTTTAAAGAAAGTCTCCCGAAATGAATTAGTTAAGGTCCCAAAAAATTTAAGTAGCATTCTAGACTCCTAAAAATGAGAATCCCAGGTTGAGATGGAAAGAAAAACAGAGCTAGAATAAAGAAACAAACTTTAACGAAAGACTTACAAAACAAAATGGCATTTTTGTAATTTTGAGCAAATTTTGGAATTCACATAGGAGGGTTTTTTAAATGAAATTTTTGAGTTCTCCAGGATTCTTAGAGGCCTTAAAAACCATAGAAAGCCTTGGGATAGTTAAAACTCCTCCGGTGGACGTTTGCTAATGTTGGTATACCCAAACTTTGACGGATTCATTCAAGAAGGTTTTAACTCTGATTTGAATGATTCCAAAGGAATTTTACCAAAGTGGGAACCTAAATTTTATAATGGAAAAGATGGTTCTAAAAAAGGAGCTAAAACAAACTAAAAACAAAAATGCCAAAACGAAAAGGCAAAATTGAAATTTTTGAAAAGTCTTCCTTAGCCTCCCTATATATAAGTGTCATGCCCCATCTCTTCACTCACTTAGCTCATTTTGGTTCTGCCCTAAACCAGAGGAGAAACCCTAAGTGAGAGGCGTACAAGAGGAAGAAGAAGACAAGGAGAAAATCAAGGTGAAAGGTATAGAAATTCTTGATTTTTCATGCTTTTTCTTAGCCAATCTCTTCTCTTCTTTTTCCCCCTTCTTTAATATGGTTTTGCTGAAGTTTTTGATCTATTTTGAAGGAAGAATAGAGGGGAAATTTTAAAATTAAGGTGAGGAACCCAAGGAAGGTGAAGAACAAGTAAGAAGAACCAAGGAAATCAAGGTATTTTGCTATTCCTTCACTTGATTTTCCTCCTCCCTTCTCTTGTGAGCATTTCAACCATGGCCAACCCTAGGGAGTTAAGTTTTTAACTAAACCAATGGTAAATCTTAGGAATTTGAGGGATAAGAATAAGAATATACAAAGAAAACAATAAAAGAACCATCAAAATTCAAGATAGCAAATCTAGGGTTTCAAGTGTTCCTTACAAAATCTAATTTGATAGCTTAATTCCTATGCTTGAATAAGTGTTTAAATGAGCTCCTAAGATCCCTAGAAGTCTCCCCATGTGCTTCCTCCATCAAGAAAACAAAGCAAAGTCCATGGGTGCCCTTATGCTTCATTGTCTCGACCAAGAAGGGTTAGGGTACCTGGGGAGAGTTTTAATTTGTTCCAAGCCCATTATTGAGTCATATATGATAAGTGAAGATGAAGGGAGGTCTTGGAAAAAATTTAGAAACCATAGAAAGTGAGTTGGCCTTATATGTTCCATAATATGACCTAAAGAAACAACATGTAGTTAGACTCTTTGTTTTAATTGTATGATGACTCCAAAAGGCTTAAAAGAAGTCAAGAATCATATATGAAAGGAAAGAATGGAGCCTAGTACTTATTTGATGGGTGCTGCTTCATTAGGTGCATTCTTGGAACCATAAAGGGATTAATAGACCAAGTTAGTGTTTAAGGAAGACGTGTAGCCTTAAAATTAATTCCATGAACCTAATTGGCTTCCATAAATTGTGTTTAGGCCAAGAGAAATTAATCCCATACCTTTGTGTGTGTGAAGCTGAGGAAGGAAGAGCAAATTCAAAGAGAAAAGTGTGTGGTTGCATCCAAGGTAGCTCACTCCTCTTTCTCTCATGCATGAATGTATGCTTGACTTGTCTTTGAATGTGTGTATGTGTGTTTTATGCCATGAAAAGTATTCTAGCATGATTTCATATGCCATGGTACTATGATGATGCATTATGTTTTCAAATTATGTTTGTTATGTTTGCTTAGGTTTCTTAAGTGTGGTGAAGCCAAGAACCTTTAGCCATGATGAAAATGAGCTAAGAACCCTTAAAATTGGTTGAGACAAAGTGAAGAGTCTCCCAAGAGTGAGGTTGGCTCTCAAGAGTAAGGTTAAGTAAAATACTTCCTAAAGAAATGAGTGAGGCAAGTCCAAAATCCACAAGTGAATAGGTGAGGCTAGTATACTTATTTAACAAGACTATGGATGCCTTATATGACTCTCTCACATGCTAAGATTGCTTCTTGAATGTTCATGTTATTTAATATGCTCATGCATGCATTTGAAGACTTGTTTTGCATCTTTTATGTGTGATTGAAAGTGATTTGAGCTATTGGGATTCTTTGAATCTTATTCCCTCCTCTCCAATGTTCTAACATTCTAGGTGGACTAAGAGAACAAGGAAATAGAAACCAACCACTTGAGAGATAAAAGTATAACATCAAAGTGCATGGATTTCGTTTCTTTAAGGCCATATGAGTGGAAAAATATTATAATCTATTGTTTTATATGTCCTATGATATTATGAACATGTATAATTATGCTAATGTATCATGTATAAATGAGATTTAAGGTTATATATATAGAAATGTGCATCTTGGACATGTAATGGCAAAACTGGCATTATGGAAATATATGTAATAATGGAAGTGGCATAGCCAAATTGACATGCATGAGGTTTGGAACCACTTTGGCAGTGCATACAAGTCATATACATGCTTTTAAATTTGCCCAAAAGGTGCCAAACATCAAAGGAGGCCATTTAGACATATTTGGTACTTCATATGGAGCAAAAATTTACCATATTAGTAACCTACACCACTTTTTGTCCAAATGAGCTCTTCTTGGTTTAAAATTTGGCATACGCCTAGAGCTTGTTAAGATCTTTTTGGGAAGCTAAAGTAAAGAATTTTTAGAATTTGATGAATTTTCAAAGGTGGGAATTTTTCTAGTTTTGGTTCAGAGCACTATTCACTCTAGTCTGAAATGAAATTCTGTCATTCATGGGGAAAATGATGTCCACTTACCACCAAATTTTATAAGGAGAAACTAAACATTTTCAGTGACTTGTCCCAACTAGAAGAACCTCATTTGGATACCTAGAGAGGGAGATATAAGTTTTTGAATTTTCTATCCAGTATTAGGCATTTAACCAGATCTATGTTATTATTTGATTAGTTTTTGAGACCTAAACATGCCTGAACTGGTTTGAAGTTATTTTTTTCCTCTAGCTAACATCTGTATCTTTCTAGATTGGTATCATTTTCATGGATTGTATTTTTGTGAAATTAATTGGACATTTTTGAATTTCCTAGTAGAAATCTGTATCAGTTCTAGTAACTAGTCAGACCTTTGTACATTTTCAAATGTCAAATGTCTTCTACTTAATGTTTCATGACTTGTACATCTATAGCTTTCTAGAATGATAAAGAATAAATGATTTTGATTTTTTTAGAATTACTTACGATTTTTCAAATTTGTGATAGAAAAGAGAAAATTTTGGCCAAGGCTACAATTATGAATTTTTTGTAATTCTTCTACTTGCACGTGTTCTAGGCCACTTTTGATGATGGAAATGAATTTTATCTATATAATTAAATATGAGAATGTAATACATGAATTCACATGGTCCACGTGACATTGAATAGAATTTTCATCCCCTACGCAACGCAAAGAAATTCATTATTTTATATGTCATTTTCTTGTGATTCTTGAGAAGTGCATGGCATGAAGCATAGAATTTGCATGAGGAAAGCTAGAAAGTTTTGATGTTACATCACTCACACTCCACAAAACTCTTATGTTGCACCCACATCCCCATGTCACAAGAAGCAACATCCATAAGCCACATAACTAACATACACATGCAGAAATAGGAGAAGAGGCCATGGGTTTAGAGGAATGAACAGTAGCAAGAAAAATAACTTTCATGCTTAATGACACGATGGATCACTCATGCATGGAAGAAAACAAACATCGCATCAAACACATCCAGCAACCCACACTAACACACACTTCTATACACTTCAGCTCACTTGCCTCCATGACTTTTCCACGTAATCAAGCTTAAACATGTAAGGCAACTGGAAGAAGGAACAAGCAATAGCTCTTAACGTCATGCACGTATAGAAGTTGACATGGGAAACTCTTGGCAAGCATAAATGGATCCACATAGATAGTAACAAGAAGACATAGGACAGGCTAGAACACATGAAGGAAAGAAAGGAGAATATCATATGATTTACATGAGGTTCCAGCAAGGAGCAAAACGTGCTAAGAAAGAAGAGAAACAGTACTCTTGAGCTAGATGGATAAAACAAGAAGTGAAAGAGAGTTCTAAGGAATGAAGCAGCTATACAGGATGTGGAATCAATAACACTTAGGCACATTCACACTTATATCCATCATATGCAGAACACGTGAAGAGGAGGTGACAAGTTTTGTCGCGCAACCCTCAAAATAAAACTAGGTTAGAAATTATATGCAATATAGGGCACAACCTAGGTTATCTACCTTGAAAATGGAATTTAATATTTAATTAGGTTTTCTAAGTGTTAAAGGATCCTAGAACTCCCTAATTAAGGGAGGTTTTTGATCTAATTAAACTAAGTAAATTGAAATTGAATTTAAATGACTAACTACCTAATTGTATGAATTATGGTTGAATGATAGAATGTAACTAGCTTTGGATTCATCCCTTGGTATCCACTATCCTTATCCTAATCCAATTGTGATTAATTTTAGTCTAAGAGTCCCTATTTGTGTCTAATACAACTTATCTTGAGTTACCATACAAGAATCAAGGGACTAACAATTTAATGTTGAATTGAAACCTCAATCCCACATCAAATTGTCAATTCTTGTCTTTAAAATCAATGAACACTTGAATTGAATGATTAATTGATCAATTAGCCTTTGAATTAACACCCTAAGATGTTTGATTAACCAATCAAACTCCAAGGAATCCTTAAATCAAACAATTAAGCACGTAATTTCACTCATACATTTCATCGAACACCTTCATGGCATACATAGGAAATCAAAGGAAAATGCAAAATTCAATGTTTAATCCAATCAATTAATCAACAAAAAGGTTTCCTAATTAGTGTCAAACCAACCACTAATTACAATTACACAAATCTTAATCAAATACATCTCAACTAAGCATGTACAAAAAAAAGATAAAGTGTAGGAAAGTAGAAATTCTTTGCCAAAATTCCTTTGATCTCTCCATGGATTCAAGCTTCAACCAAGATCCTTTTCCATGCTAGCCATATATGGAGATTAGAGCTTCATTAGAATGAAGGAATGGAGGAAAATGGATGAAGATGGCTATTGGCATAAAGTGGAGTGGACGAAGGATGGAGTTGCATTCTATATATGTGAATGGAATGGATGGATTCTCATGGCGTGATGGAATGACGATGGATCATGCTACTGCCTCCAACCTCCCTCACATGTTTCATTAATCATTTCATGTGCCTAACCTCTTTTCCTTGAGTCCCTCACGTGTTCTGCCCCTTAATGTGTAATGTTCGATTTTTGTTAAATGATGGAAACGGTGCATTTTCAAAGCAAGTCCCCTGAAATGAAGTAGTTAAGGTCCTAAAAAATTTGAGTAACATTCTAGACTCCTAAAATGAGAATCCTAGCCTCAGATGGAAGAAAAAATGGAGCTAGAATGAAAAAACAAAATTTGACAAAAATCTTACGAAACGTAATGGCATTTTCATAATTTTGAGCTAATTTTGGAATTCACATTGGAGGGCTTTTCAAATGCAAGTTTTGAGTTCTTTGAGATTCTTAGAGGCCCTGAAAACCATGGGAAGCCCCGGGACAGTTAAATCCCCTACGGTGGACATTTTCTAATGTCAGTGTTCTTAAACTTTGATAGGTTCTTTCAGGAAGGTTTTAGCTTCGATTTAAGTGATTTTAGAGGCACTTTATTTAATTGGGAACCTAAATTTTATAATGGAAAAGACGGTTCTAAAAAAGGAGCTAAAACAAAGGAGAAATGAAAAATGCAAAGTACTAAGGGCAAAATTAGAATTTTTGAAAAAGTCACTTTCCTACCCTTATATATAGGTGGCACTCCACTTTCCCCTCCATTTGGAATCAGAAAATCTTGCATTATTTCTTAAGAGAGAGCTAGGGTTTTGGGCGCACCAAGCAAAGAAGAGAAGGAGAAGAAATTCCAAGCTAAAGGTATGTTTTTATGGTTGTTGTTCATGCTTTTCTCTATCCACACCACCTCTCCTTCATTCTCCTTGATTTCTGTTGATTAAAATGGAGTTTCTAAATCTAATTCAAGGGAGAAATTCAAGAGAAATTTCGGATTTGAAGAGAGGAGCTTGGAGAAAGCAAGATTCAAGCCAAATTAAGTAAAGAAACTAGGTAACATTACATCCTATGGTTACTATTTTGATTTCCCCTTCTTCTTCAATTCGACACACACCAAGAACCCTAGGAGGATATGATTTTCAAGCCTAACCAAGCATAAATCTTAGGTATTTGATGGAGAAGAACAAGAATATACAAAGAAAACCACAAAATAACTATTACATTTCAAGATGCAAATTTTAGGGTTTTGTGTGCACCTTTCAAATTCTGATTTTGTGTGATGCTTCCTAGGTCTAATTAAGAGTTTAAATGAGTTCTTGAGACCCCTAAGATGCTCCCTATAAGCTGTAACACCCCAAAATTAATTAAGGTGTTAATCATGGATTTGGGTTAATTAAGAATAATTAATATAGAATAATTGGGCAAGCTAGGTGGATAGGAATTTTAGAGAGATAAATTATTAATATGAATTTGAAATTTAATTGAGTTAGAAATCCCATCTAGACCCAAATTAAATCAAATGGGCCATGATTAAAGACTATTAGGGGCCCAAGGATTTTAAGTGTAAACCCAACCCTTATTGTAAGGCTTGGCCCAAGAGATAGCACCTAGTGATGGCCCAATTCAATTTAATGGATCAGAAATGCAAGACCCAACTTGCATAAGCCCTTGTAATTGGCCTAATAACCCTTGAGCAAACCCAAATCAATTGAGTCCTTCAAACTTGGTCTGGCCCAATTGAATTTCTACAGCCCAACACATAAAAACTGGCCCAACAAGGTTTAAATTAGAACTCACTTGCCATTAGACCTTAGATCAGCCCATGACCCATATTACACCCAACTTCAACCTAACTAAAAGCCTAAGCACTTCAGCCCCTTCCCCATTTTGCTGAAACACAAAAACACAATCCATTTTTGGAGGTTTGAAAAGAGGCTAGGGTTTAGGGCAAGAAATCTACTGTTTCCCACTTCTAGAGCAAGATTCAGTCAAGGTAATGGTTATCCAGCTTAATCCCCTTCTCTTTCATTAGTTTTTTATTTGGAGTATTTTCATCATACCCAAAATCTAAAATGTGGTTGTTTAGGATTTTTTTAGTGAAATTTCGTAAGTTGGGACTAAGGGTACTGTTAGGTAAATATAAACTCTCCATTTTGATGATTTATTTGCTGATTTGAGACCCCTATAGCTGATTTATAATATGGGTATTGTTTTTGTGCGAATTTACTCAGAATTTGAGGTGTTATTTTGAGGTTTCTGGGGTAGGCTCAACCAAATCCAAATTTTGTTTTAGTGGTAATTGGGTAAGTGTTCCTGAGTAGTCCTATATAGCTTAACTTTTTTTAAGTGATGGGTTTGCTTACACAAATTGTGATTAGGAATAGTAATGGCTTGGTTTTGTGTCCATAGGCTGAAGTAACATTCAATTGACTCTTAGAAGATTGGCAACAAGTGAGGTAACTGGGACTATATTAATTCTATGCATATATCTATTTTAATTTCATATTTGCTGTACATGAATGATTTGAAATGCTGAATGAATTGGTTGGCTATCTATTGTATTGTGATTGGACCTTGTGAGTCAATGGTGGAGCTGTGGTGTGGCTGCTACCCATGCATTTGCTTTGATCGGGCACCGGGTTATAAACAAACCCCAGATGCACTGAGCCCTAGTTATGCCCAATAGGAGTAGGCACCGTGGACGAGCCTCTCCTGGTGTTATTGGCCTTTAACATGTGAAAATATGATTACTAGTATGAGATAGTAATCATGATAGCCTAATTATTTCATTTATTGATATGACTGGTATGCTTTCTAATGCTTATTGAAGTCATGCATATATGTTAATTAAACTGGAATATATGATGGAATTGCCTTGGTTACTGAGATTTGCATCTCACCTTATTTCATGGGATTAAACATTTCACGTGAAGGTTCTTTAGGTAAGGATATCCACGAGCTGAGGCTTTGTGTAGGGAGCTACACTTGGTCCGAGTGGAATAAAGTAGATGCTAATTTTGTCAACCTTTGTATAGCATTATCATGTATATGTATTGCCAAGTATAGGAGTTTGTATTTTGATAACATAGAATGTAACCATTGAGAAATAGGCTTCATATTAGTTATTGATGGATGTATGAGCTTTGACACTTATTATGGCTTGTGAACCTATGATATGACTGGCTATTTAAGTAATGAAACTGTATGATATATTGATTGTAGACTTGAACTAGTGATGCATGAAATATCCAATGAAAATATGATTGAATGACCATTGTAGGGAAATTATAAATTTACTGATATAAGACTAATGGATGAGTAAGAGAATCCACCCTTAAATGTGGGATGGGTAATGATATAATGGTTGGGGCAAATCAGCTAGATAGATGCTATTAGAATCTCATAACAAGTGGCAGAGTGACCCTAGAGAGCCCCTAGATAGAGAGTGAAGAGTATGAGATAAGTTTTTAAGAGTTGTAGGATCAAAAGGCATTTTGTCGCGACTAATAAAGGTGAAGTTGCCTAGGAGGAGATCCAGAGAGTAATTCGCCGCAACGAATCGTGGAATTGGTCACAGCAAAATGTGAGAGGCAAAACTGGGAGTCATTTAGAGGGTAATTTGCCGCGGCTAAATGGGGATTGGCCGCGGCAAACTTTTGTGAAATTGGGTCAGGCATTCTAGAGAGGAATTAGCTGCAGCAAAAGGAAGAATTGGCCATGGCCAATAGTGAGAGGCAAGCGAGGTAGGTTCCAGGAGGCTTCCTTGCCATAGCGCCATGTAGGTTAGTTGTGGCCAAGGTCTAACTCGCCGTGCTATAAAGATAAAGAGTGAACCTAAGAGCAATTGGCTGCGGCACAAGGACATCTAGCTGCGGCTAATGGTCCCAAACTTTCATTCTAACCTAGAAATCTTGGTTTTTCATATGGTAACCCCAAAGGATGACTTAGAAACATTGGTAGAAGATTGTTGTAAGTCAAAATTAATGGGTAATAGAATTAAAGGCTTATAAATGAATGTTTGTTTCCCTGATGTACATGAGTGTTTGTAATTATATGGTTGATGACTCTAATAACATTAAGGTTCAAATTTCTTAGTATTTTCTGAATGTAGTTAGTTGTAATGTCTTATAACCCCAATTTATGATTATTAATCACATATTTAACCTTAATTATGATGAAGAGAAGTTAGGGTCGTCACATAAGTTTCCTCCTTTAAGAAAATAAAGAAATCTTTAAGGAGCCCAAAAACCCCCTGTCTCAGCCAAAACAAGTTCTCCTAGCTAGGGGGAGTTTAAAATTTTTCTAAGGCTATTCTTGAGTCATATTTGATGAATAAAAATGAGGGAAGGCTTTGGAAAAAATTTAGAGCTCATAAAAAATGATTTGGTGCCTTAGGTTCCATATTATGACCTAAAGAAGCAACATGATGTTAGGCTCTTCGTTTTAGTTGTGTGATGACTCCAAGAGGCTTAGATGGAGTCAAGAATCATATTTGAAAGGAAAGAATAGAGCCTAGAAATTGTTTGAAGGGTGTTGCTTCATTTGGTGCAAGTATGGACCATAATGGGGATTTTAGAGCAATCTAATGTTTAAGCAAGTTGTGTGACCTTAGAGTTTGTTTCATGAACCTAATTAGCTTCCATAAATTGTGTCTAGGCCAAGAGAAACCATGTCCACAAATTTATGGGCGTGTGGCCGAATGAGGAGACTTGAAATCTAAGGAAAAAGTGTGTGATTGTGTGAAAGGTAGCTCTCTCCACCTTCTCTTATGCATGGATGTGTGTTTAGCTTGTCTTAGAATGTGTGTATGTATATTTTCAAGCCATGAAAATATGCTAGCATGATTTTATATGCCATGATTTCATGATGTCATGTTATGTTTTCAAATGAATGTATGATGTTTGTTGAGTTTGCTTGAGTGTGGAGAGGCCAAGAACTCTTAACCATGGTGAGAATGAGCCAAGAATCCTTGAGATTGGTTGAGACAAAGTAAAGAGTCTCCCAAAAGCAAAGTAGGCTCCCTAGAGTATGGTTGAGTCCAAAGCTCTTAAGGAATGGGTGAGGCAAGTCCAAAATCTATGAGGAAAATTGTGAGGCCAATCCAAACACTTGGTGAGCTCTTGAATGTCTTGTATGATTTGTTCACATGCCAAGCTTGCTTTTTAAAATGTTCATGACTTTCCTTTCTAAGCCATAATGAACCATAATGATGTATATTATTGTTGTAAATGATTTATGACCCTCGAGACATATGTAATTATGATATTATGTGATATATAAATGAAAGTATGTGTTATGTAAATGATGGAATATGAATTGAGTATGTGTGGCAAGGATAGCTTCATGAATGAGTTGATGGAAATATGTATATGTGTGCATGGAAAGGCCAAAATGATATGCATGAGGTTTGGGACCATTTCGGCAGCTCACACAAGTCCTAAATGTGCTTTTAGACTTGCCCAAAAGGTGCCAAAATTGAAGAAAAGCCATTTGGCAATTTTGGTATCCCATATGGAACCAAAAATGACCATAATGGAATCATATGTCACTTTTTGGCCAAATAAGCTATTCTTGGTCTAAAATTTGGCATGCAATTAGGTCTCATTAAGAGATTTTTGGGAAGCTAAAGATCATAATTTTTGAAGGTCTACAGAATATTTAAAAATTTTTCAAAGTTGGCAAGTTTTTTGGTTTTGGTCTGCTGCACTATTCATTTGGTCTGAAAATGAATTCTGTCACATAAGGCTCAAATGATGTCCAATTGCCATGAAATTTTATACAAAGAAACTAGACATTCACAATGACTCGTGCCAACTAGAAGCACCTCATTTGGAGGTCTAGAGAGGGAGATATGCACTTTTAAACATTCTGTCCAGTATCAGGGATTTTGCCCGACCTGAGTTACTATTATATTAAATTCTGAGGTTTGGGTTGTCTGAGCTAGTCTGGAAATATTTTTTCCCTCTAGTCAATATCCACAACTTTGCATATTGGTATCATTTTCATGGATTGGAGCTTTTTGGAATTAATTGGAAATTTTTAAAGTTTTCTATAGAATTCTGTGACAGTTCCAGAATGCAGTTTGACTTCTGGACAATTTCTCATGTCAAACATCCTCTGTAATAGATGTTATAGTCTAGACATATTTTTAGTGTAAATTAGACATCTGTGGCATTCTAAAATGACTAAGAATTTATGTTTTTTATTTTTCTAGAATTAGTTATGATTTTTCAAAATTTGGTCAGAAAAGGGGCCAATTCTGGCCGAAAATGCACTTGTTTATTTTGAGCTCTTCTTTGATTTCCATGAGTTGTGGCCATGATTTTTTGATGTAAAAGAGTTGTATGGATGTAATTAAATATAGGAAAGTACAGTATGTGCTCAGACGGTCCATGTGCCATCGAATAGAATTTTTAAACACTACGTAACGCGAAAATAGTCATTATTTTATTCTCTTTTTCTCTACACTTTCATGGAATTGATGATATGAAGCCCATGAATGTCATGAAATGAGTTAGAATTTATGGTGTTATATAATGAATCACATGCTTCAGTTTATTCTTCACATGTGCTACTCTCCAGTTCAGACTCGTGCAAATCCATGTCAATTGTTATTTAAATTGCTCCTTATAAGCTTGTTGCCTTACATGATTTCCACGTCAGCTTCTTTGCTTCTCTTCCAGCTTAAGCCTATATGCTGCTTCATTCCTTCAATGCATATTTTCTTTCTCTACCATGAGCTCCTTTTTCTTCCTTCCTTCCAACCTGTAGCTTCTGAAATCATTCACACGAGTCTCTTTCCATAAGCTTATGATTTCCTATGTCAAATTTCTACGTCAGAATCTGCATGCATGTATCTTCTTCGTGACTTATTCAACTCGTATTTTCTCCATTATGTAGCTACTTTCTTCTTCTTTTCATGAACCTGAGTCATTTGCTGCTCCTTTTACTCTCAATCCAAAGCTTCTGTTCATGCAAGCTTCTTCAGGTAACTCTACTTCAATCACGTTCTCTGCGTGAGTTTCTTCTCCTTTATTTACTTTCACATCAAGCCCATTCTTCAGCTGCTGTTCCATGTCTGGTTCTTTTCTCATGTAGCTATGTTGTAGCGTGTTTGTTTTCTTAGCTTCATCTTCCCTAACCTATAGCTTAAATGAGTGCCTTCTGCATGTGAACAAGAGAGCTGGACGTATGGTTCACTTCATCCCCGCAGCTCTAACTTCTAGTTTATATGTATGCCCTTGTATAGGAGCTTGTGAGTGTGTCTTCCACGTGAGAACAAGGGTGCTAGAGCTTGCTTCCTCATTTGTTTCTTCTTCCTCCAGCCCAACATGTTATTTCTTCTTTTCACATGAGCTGACCCGTAGCTTCTTCACTCACCCAAGCTCATCACGTGTTCTGTATTCTTTATTCTTTCAAAACTATGGCTTGTCCTTCAACTCAGCTCCACCTTCTTTCGTCATTCCCTTGTGAGCTTCCTCTCCATTTTTCTCACATGCAAGTGGTTGTTTGTTCCTCTATTTCAGCCACATCAACTCTTGCTAACCCGTTTGTATAAAAAGTGAAGTTGCTCTCCTCTTAAACCATATTAGTAAGCTGAAGCTGCATAAGCTGCATGAATGTGTGTTTTCTTCATTTAGCTCCCTACTTCTTTGTTCTAACAAGTCTCCTCACTTGAGCTTCATTTTCCACATTCTGCTTCTTAATATGATCGTGGGATATGTGATTGAATGTGATAGAACTGAACATATGCATCTTGGACATGTATAAGAAGTATGTAGAGCCTTCCACGTGCCACCAATTTAAACTTTATTTTAAATTCCTTTTCCCATTAAAACTTGCAAAAGAAAACGAAATAAAATGAAGCAAAATGAAACAAAACAAAATATTAAGTAAGAAGAATTCACAAAGAAAATATTTCAATGAAATTTATGTATTAAAATTGAAAAGTTTGCAAATAATTTTCTAAAGTGCAAGTAATGGCCAATGAACTCAATTATCCACTAACTAAATCCATTAAGCCTTATTTAACTATTAAAAAGCTTAAGCTAAGGAGAATAAAATATATAAAAATCATGCTTATCAGGAGAGCCCCCACTAGAAGAAAAATATAAGAGAGCACATAAGGAAGAAGACGTGAGAACAAGTGCAGAAGGTTTTCACATATGAATGATTCAAGAAACATGAGTTGAGAATGAAGAAATGAGGAGGAGGATTTTTCGGGTCTGGATTGAGAGATGAGCAGTAAAACAAGTGAGGTGAAGCCACAAATTCATAAGAAGAGTGACGGGTCATGTCGTGCAACCCCTAAAATAAAACTAGGTTGGATTAAATTTTATAGTTAGTGGCATAACCTAGGTCATCTCCTTTGGAAATGGAATTCAATGTTTAATTCAGTTTCTAAGTGTTAAACAATCTTAGAACTACCTAAATTAAGGGGTTTTTTTTATCTAATTAAACTAAGTAAAATGAAATTGAATTAAAATGACTAACTACCTAATTTTATGAATTATGGTTGAATGATAGACATGTGACTAGCTTTGAATTCATCCCTTGGTATCCATTATCCTTATCTTAATTCAATTGTGATTAATTCTAGTCTAAGAGTCCCTAATTGTGTTCATTGGCAAGAGATCTTGAATTACCACTCAAGATTCAAGAAACTAGTAATTAGATGTTAATTGAGACCTTAACTTCCATTAAATTACTAATTCTTGTGATTAAGATCTTTGAACACTTAGATGAGTGATTAATCAATCAGTTAGCCTCTGAATTTTCACCCTAGGAGATTCAATTAACCAATTAAACTCAAATGGATCCTCAAATTAGACAATTAAGTACACCATTTCACTCATGCATTTCATCAAACACCTTAATAGCATACATAGGAAATTAGAGGAAAAATTGAAAATCTAGCACTTAATTCATTCAATTAATCATTCAAAATTCTCCTAATCAATGTCTAACTAGCCATCAATCATAAACTACACCAATCTCAATCATTTACAAGCTTAACCAAGTAAATAAAATAATTAAAATTGATATAGAAAGAGAAAATAAAAATAGGAAGCTTAGCCAAAATCCCTTGTTCTTTTCCTTGAATTCAAGCTTCCACTAAGGATCTTCTTCCAAGCTAGTCGCAGATGGAGGATTAAAGCTTCATTAGATGGAGATGGAAGGATATGGAAGATGGAATGAAGCTACGACATGGTGTGGAGTGGAGTCTACATGTGGAATAGAGGAATGGATTGTTCGATGGATGAGTGAATTTTTTTTCGATGGATGGTGTGATTGGATTCTAGATGCTTTCTACCCAAATGTATTTTATCCCCTCACGTGTTTTATTTTATTTTTCACCTACTCAACCCCTTATTCTAATTGCCTGCAGCTTCCTTCATGTGTTTATAAGTGTGAGCCCCGCTGTGAAGCTAAAGATAATATAAAAACTCCCCTTCTCACATGCAATTCCACGTTAGCTTCAGCGTTTCTTCATCATGGTACTGTTCACATGCACAGCTTGTTTCTTCCATGTCAAATTCTGCTTCTCACATGTTTCATTACGTTACTCTCAGCCCATGCTTCTTAATTCTTCCAACCATCTATGCAGCACATAAAACCATCATCTGCTCACATCACCCCTCCAACCACTCAACTCATGCTTCTTCTTTGTTCCTTGCCACAGCCAAACGTGTAGCTTGTTCTACACTTAGCTCCATATGTTTGTTTACTTCTTTTACATATTTTCTTCCATTTCCATTCATGTTGTTTGTAGCTTCTGTGCTTCTACTTATGTGTGTTTTCTTTGGATAAGGTGTGGGGAATGGAGTGTGTAGTGTGGATGGGTCTCTCAATGGATTAACTTGCTGCCCCATGGCTAGTTCTCTTGCTTATATGTTGCTCAACTCGAGAGTGCTTCACGCATGGTTCTATTCTACATGTTTTGTATCAGCTCCCAACCATGCAAACCCAGCTTCTTCATTTAACTCAACTTATTCAGCTTGTGATAATGGTAAACTCGTTCCTCATTTGTTGCTTGATTCACTCGTGCTGCTTCTTCTATCATGTATGTATGTTCAATGTGAAGCCCATACTTCTTCCAGCTCTGTTCCAACTCGTGTAGCTTCTTCTTCAACTCAGCTCCTCCCACATGTTTCATTTCATAGATGCTTGAGTCTTCTTTTCCTTTTACATTTATGAGCTTGCATTGCTTCTTGTGTCTTTCAGTGCCACATAAGTATCTTCCATGCATTCTAATGTGTTCTAACCTCTCATTTTATTACAATGTGGCTTCATCTTAGCTTTCCACTTCAAACTTAATGAACTCATAGCTTAGAGATAACTTCTTCATGTGCTCTTTAGCTTTATTCAACTCATGGCATTTCTTCTTTCCACTTAAGCTTAAAACTTTCTTGCTTCATTCTGCCTATAGTAGCTTCCTATTTCATTTCCCACGTGATGAACTTGAATGTGCATCTTAATCCAGGAGTCCATGATTTGGTGAAACTATTGCATATATGATCTACATGTATGGAGTGTGAATGTAAATCTCCTTGGCCAATTTATTCAAAATTAAAACTTCCCATTCATGTTCTGATTAATCTCCACCATTTGAAATTTAATTGCCCATAAAAACTCTACAAAACAATAGACAAAAAATCAAATAGGAATATTCACAAAAATTATTTAAGATAAAATTGAGCATTAAAAATCAATAATTTGTAAATTAATTCCTATAATGTAGAAAATGGCTAATTAAAATCAAATTCCATTCAATTACATCCATTAAGCCATATTTTATTATTAAAGTGCCAAAATTAGGAGGATTCACATATATAAAACTAGCATTCATCAAAGAGATAGAACATGTTGGAGAGCAGAATGTGAACAAATGAGGGAGGAAGAATCAACAAAGGAAGCCACGTCAGCTCACGTGCAATGAGAAGAGAAAGAAGCTATGGGTCTTTTTTTTATAAGAAGGTAGCATAACATGTGACAAATTAATGAAGCACGTGGGAGGCAACGTCCATTCAATTCGATGTCATATTCCATTCATCCAACCAAAGCATCATTCCATGCTACTATCCAGAACACACTCCACTCATTCCATTGTCATTTTCATAACACTCCATCGACTCTCCACACCATAGCATTTTGCACTCCATTTGATCCATCTCTTTCCATCCAATGAAACATTAATTCTTCATCTTGTGATTAGCTTGGAAAAAGACCTTGGAGAAGCTTGAATTCATAGAGCTAACAAAGGAATTTTAGCTAAGATTTTCTTATTTTATTTTCTCTCTCTACATTAATTTTTGTTATTTTATTTACTTAGTTAAACTTGTAATTGACTGAAATTAATGTAGTTTATGATTGATGACTGGTTAGACATTGATTAGGAAAGTATTGAATGATTAATTGCAAGAATTAAATGCTAGATTTTCAATTTCCTACAATTATTAATATATGCAGTGAAGGTGTTTGATGAAATGTATGTGAGAGGTTGAGTTCTTGAATGTCTAATTTGAGGATTCCTTAGATTGTATTTAGTTAATTAAACATCCTAAGGTGAAAATTTAGAGGCTAATTAATTGATTAATCACTCATCTAAGTGTTCAAATATTTTAATCACATGAATTAGTAATTTAATGGGAGTTGAGGTCTCTGGGTTGGCACATGACCAAATTTGCTAATTTTCATATATTTTTTTCCCTTCTAATTAAGCATTTTAATGATAAATTTTGGCTTAAAAGATTTTAATTGGAGTTTATTGGTCATTTTTTAATTCTAGAAATTGATTTACAAAATTTTGGAATATTAGTGCATAAATCCTTTTCAATGAATTTGGTGAATATCTCCTACTTCATCTCTTCCATTCTTTTGTGTAGAACATGGCAGTAGGGCAGCTCACTTTTCATACACTCATCTAGCTTGGCACAGGTTCCCTGTTTAGGCACAGACATGTAGCTTACATACTCACTCCACTCTCAGCTCTAGCTAACAAATACACACATATATGCACTCACTCACGAAGCTGCACATATAGGTTTCTAGTTTATAATGTTTAACACATCATTCATGTGGAAGCTACTACTAGAGCACACACACACGTGAACAGAACCATGGGTCAACCACTCTTGATGCACCCACTTATACAATAGCAGCCCACACATTTGCACAGTAGAACAACCATATGCACACACGTCCTCTTCATTTACACCACACTCACTTCATTCACAGCCATGGGTCCATTCTCCATGTAGCTCTAGAATGTGAATAACATGAAGAAGAGCAACAAGATCAGAAAGAAGCTGTAGGTTATGAGATACCAAGTTAACTCATGTGAGGAATAAATGAAGCTAAAGAATAAACTCTTAAGTTGGAGAATGTGGAATAAGCTGAATAGAGAAGCTACGAGTTTTGCTGCCTTTTGAAGCTGAGAATCAAATGAAGCAACATGTAAAAGAAGTTAGCAACACACTCTCTTGGCTGGAGGAGTTATTAGGTAGAATATGGAGTAGAAGAAGCATGTAGCAACCACGTGGAGCTGACTCAAGCTTCTCTAAGGTTGTCTTCCTAGCTAGCCACAATCTTCAATTAAGCTCTCATTGGATGGAAGGAGATGGAGGGATTGGATGGAGAATGGCTACGACGTGGAGGTGGATGAGTCTGGAGTGCAAATGACAATGGATGGATGAATGGAGTTAATCAAGGGATTTTAGGCTAAGAGTTTCATATTATTTTATTCCTTTTCTATATCAATTTTAATTGTTTTATTTGCTTAGTTAATCTTGTAAATGATTGAGATTGATATAGTTTATGATTAATGGCTAGTTAGGCATTGATTAGGAGAGTATTAAATGATTAATTACATGAATTAAGTGCTAGATTTTCAATTTTCTACAATTATCCGTGTATGCAGTCAAGGTGTTTGATGAAATGTATGTGAGAGGTTGAATGCAATCAATTTGCTACCCTGTTTGTTGGAATTTTTGTTTGAGGTGCCCAGAAAATTCTCAAACTTTGTTTTTCAAGGTTTTTGGGTGTTTTGAGCAAAAGTAATATCAAAGCTATTTGGTGTATTATTTTTTAGCCAAATTCCAACATTTAATGCACTTTTTCTAATTTTTTAGTATTTTCTTGATTTTTTTTTAATTTTACAATTTTTTTGGATTTAATTTCTTTATTTTATGAGTTTCTTTTGTGTGATTATTCTTTGTTTTAAAGTGTTTTTTATTCTTAGGTAGTTCTTAGCTTCATTTGAATTTTATTTTCTCAATTTAGAGTTAATTTTAGTTATAGTTTGTTAGTGACTTTTTTTTTGTGCTAAAGGTAATTGACTCATATTATTTGCTTTAAATGGATCCTTATTATTCTAATCAAAGTGTCTATGATTCTTGTGCAAATGATAGGATTACTTAGAAGTTGGATAAAGCCATATCAATGCTTCATGGCATCCTTCAGCAATGCAGACAAGCACAACAAGCACAACAATGCTAACAATATCAACAGCCATGCTACCAATCGTACTACCATCCATATGAAGTCCACCCCAATTACCACCATCATTTTGAGCCATACCACAACTTCCATGTGCAAGAGCCAGAGTATCATAATTATAATTATCATAAGGAATACATGCAACAGAAGCTCCAGAGGGAACTGAGTTGGGAAGAGAGGATGAAGCAACAAATGGACGCTTATAATCTTCAACTTTAACAGGAAAAATGAACGGTTGCATCTTTAAAATCAAAAGATGATTCACAACCTCATGAAGAATTCAGGAACTCAAATGAATCAACATACCTCAAGTGCTTTTGAATTTAAAGAAGAGAAAATCATAAGAGAATGTATAGAAGAGGAAGAATCCTATTCATTGGGTAATATCCTTCCATCTTCTAATACTTTGCAATTTGTTGGAACTGACTCTAGTATTCATGATAGCACTATAACTACTGATACACTTGCTGTTGTTGATTCTAGATTGCTTGCTGATGATGTAGATGAAGAAATTATTATTGAATCTCCTAATTTGGTTTATTGTGGTAATGCATTGAGCAAAAATGAAACATTTGTTGATGTTAATGAGCCCTTGTGTACTAATGCACTTGGTGTTTCTGCACCTAACTATGATCATAGTGATGAATTCATTTCTGAACTAGTTGATGATCTTATTGAGTCTAGGGTAGTAGATAAGTGTGGGGGTCACCTAAATGTGATGATCATTTTGTTCCTAGTATGGGATTAGTTGATAAACCTATTGATGATGCATCTTCTAAGTCCAGGGACAATATATCATCCGGACCATGTCACATAGTTGATTTTAATGATTCTTTTGATTTTATATGTTTTAGAACCACTATATGTGATAGATGCTCCTAAATTAATATTTTTGTTGAGACTAGTGAGTTCCTCGCATATTTTGATAATTATGATTCCTCACTAGCATGTGATGACATGATTGATGAAACAATGAATGTAGCATGTGATAATGATATGGATGATACAATTGTTGAACAGCTTGTTATTGATGATTTAGACTTTAATTTGAGATGCTTATGTGATGATATGTATACATGTCTTGTATGTGTTGAGATTAATGAGTTTCTGAGGTCTGATAAGTCTGTTGAATCTATAGAGTCCTTTGTTTGCACTAATATTATTGATAAGACTAATTCTATTAATCATAGTAGTATTGATGAAAGCATACATAGGGAAAGTGCTAATATTGAACATCCTGTTGATCCTTGTGCTATTGTTGATACTAGTGAGAGACTGGATTTTATTGTTAATCATTGTTTAGAATCTTGTGAACCTACTGATGTCTCTTTGGTTAGGGAAGATATTATTTCTTTTGCTGAGAGTCTTGAACAGATTCCTAAAGTTATTAAGCTAGTTCCCAACAATCAGCAAACTCCCCCAATTGAAATGAAGCAACTACCAGATACCTTTAAAGACTCCAACTCAAAAGACTATGAGAAGTTGCAATTTTATCTTTTTGTTGATGCAGTGACTTTTATTGATGAGAGTCCAATTGATTTTATTGGTTCTGATAGATATCTAAGGAATTTAATGTTTGATGCATATAAAATTGATTTCAATTTTTCTTTCTTTAGTTTCGAAAATCCTAAATCTCATTTTTCTTCTTTTACTACTTTTAAAAATGTTGAATTTGACTTTCCTAGACTACTAATGGTTGAGGAAGTCCATGAATCAACACTGCATGATCAATCAAAATGCTTTAAAGTGGTTAGACTTAAATTTGTTAAATTGAAAAGGAATAAAATTATTTTGATTTTGGTTTTTGATGCTTATGATTAATTAGTCTTTGATAAAGTTCTTTTTAGTTTAGGATTTAGTTTTCTTTTTCTTTTCTACATTACTGTTTGCTTTGTTTCTCTTTTGAAAGTAATAAACGGTTGTTTATCAGCTACATGGGAATTTGAGCCACCCTTCAGATCTTTATTTTTAGCTTTATCTAGTTATATACTTTCTTTCCATACTCTTTATATTGTGCTGTTATCTGTTGATTGGATTGTGTACTGGCATTGAGGACAATGCAACATTTAAGTGTGAGGGGAGGGAAAGTCATTTCATTCCATTTAATCTTCCCTTTGCTTTGTTTTGTTTAAAAAAAATGAAAATTTTTGAAAAATTTTTAGAAAATTGGTGTGATTTTTTTTTAAATAAAATTTCTGTGGAAGTCGCAAGCTAAGATGATTATAACTTGGATTCAATTTGACATGATAAGTGATGGATCTTGTGTCTTGATTCAAGTGAAGTGGCAATGAATTTGATTTCAATGAATTATTTGATAGCCATTAGCCAGTGAGAAATTAAGCTATACCTATTCGATTCTAGTATGTATTCACCTATTTTTGCTTTCACTCTAGAACTTGTCTTAATTCTTTGTTGAGACCATATTTGCATTTGCATGCATGAAAATGATAAGGCATTCCTTTCTTTTATAGTAAGATAGCCAAAATGCCAACCCCTTAAATGCATTTTATCCATTGTTTAGCCACTTTGAACCTTGTTTTGTTTTCTTGATGAACTATAGCCATTAATATATATACATCCCACCTTGTTTGAAGATGCCTTAAGGATTTCAAAGAGAATTACATCTAACTAGGATGAGAGAATGTGTGCTTTACATCAATTTAGGCCATTGATATTCAAAGTTAAGGAAAAGAAGAGATAGAAAAGCAAAAAGAAAACAATGAATGAAAAAAAAAAGGAAAAGTAATTGAAAATAAAAAGAAAGAAGTGTTTTGAATTGAGCTTGTATTCACTTATACTTGTTGGAAATAAGGCCTTGAATGCACATTCTTCCCTATCATAAATTCCATTGATGGCTCTTAAGGTTCTAAGGTATCTATTTGTTTGTCTTTTCTTGTCTATCCATTCAATTCTTTCCTTAGCCCCATTACAATCTTCAATAAGTCCTATTGATTTGTGCTTTGCATTTAGCATAGTGGTGGATGTAACATCTGGTTCTCTGAAAACAAGAGAAAACATAAGAAATGTAACTTACGGTTTCTCCATAAACAAATAAAACTCACCGGATACAAAAGGAAGTCTCCCAAAATAATGTAGTTAAGGTCTCAAAAAATTTGAGAAGCATTCTAGACTGCTAAAAATGAGAATCTCAGGCTCAAACGGAAAGAAAAATGGAGCTAGAATGAAGAAATGAAATGTAATGAAAGAGTTATGAAATGTAAGGGCATTTTCGTTGTTTTGAGTAAATTTTTGGAATTCTCATAGGATGGCTTTTTAAATAGAAGTTTTGAGTTTTCTGGGGGTCTCAGAGGCTCTAAAAACCATAAGGAGCCCTAGGACAGTTAAAACCCCTCCGGTTGATATTTTTCAATATCAGTTGACCCAAACTTTGATTGATTCGTTCAGGAAGGGTTTAGCTCCAATTTGAATGATTCCAAAGACATTTTGTTTAATTAGGAACCTAAATTTTATGATGAAAAAGATGATTCTAAAAAAAGAGTTAAAATAGGCCTAAACAAAGCAAACAGGGGTATAGGAGTAAAATGATCATTTTGAAAAATTGTAAAAGAGGCTTCTTATGTAATATTACACCTCATCTCCTTCTCTAAACTTTCATTTGTAGAAAAAGGGGCAGAAATGGCGTGACATTAAGAGGAGGGAGAGAGAAGAAGTTTAAGCTTCTGTTTAGGTAAGTAAACAGCCCCGTTTCATCCCGCGCCAATTAGGAAAGTTATTCTTCTCTCTAAGAGCTCTCTAATGGTGGTTTCCTTTTCTTGAAAACTTGAAGATTCAAGTCTAACCCAAGCCAAAAAAGGAAATTTTTTTCAAGAATCAATCTGTAGAAATTAATCTATGTGAAGAGAGCTCCATTTTAAAGTAAGACTTCACTTGAAACACTTACAAAATCTTGTATTTCCAAGCCATTTAAGCTTAGGTCTAGAGAGAGAAAGTGAAGAGGAGAGTTTTTCTTTATGTGTTCTTGATAGAACCAAAGGTTATGGAGTGTGAGGATTAAGAATATACAACTAGAATTGAAAAGGGAGCTTTAGAATGCAAGTTATGGAATTTAGGAATTTGGTTGCACCTAGGCTAAGATGAAGCTTCCTAATAGTAATTTAAGTTGTCTAAGAGTATATATGAGTTCCTAAGATACAAAGAGAGCCACCCATATGCTTCTCCTATTAAAGAAATTAAAACAACTCCATTGGTGCCATATGGAAGTATAGCCTTGGCCAAGGAGGGTTCATGCACCTAGGGAGTGTTCTAATTCCTTCCAATCTTAGTTTTGCATCATGTATGGTGGGAGAGTATAAGAGGAAGCCTTGGAAAAATTTTAGAAACCATAGATAGTGAGATGGTATCATAGGTTCCATATTGTGGCTTAAAGAAGCAACACCTAGCTAGGCTCCTTGATTTGATTGTGTGATGACTCCAAGAGGCTTAAATGGAGTCAAAAAACATAAATAAATAGAGAGAATGGAGCCAAGATGATGTTTCCCAAATGTTGCTTCATTAAGTGCATTATGGAATCATAAAAGAGCCTTATGAGTCACCTAACTTTTCTAGTGATTGTGTGGCCTTAGAATTTGATTCAAGAGTATAATTAACTTTTATATAATGTGTCTAAGCCAAGAGAAGTGATCTCCACCTTTTTGGGTGTGTGAGGTCAAGGGACAGGATTCAAGACCCAAGGAAAAAGTGTGTGAACACAAGTAAGATAGCTCTTTCCACCTTCTCTCATGCATGATTGCTTGCTTTACTTGTCTTTGAATGTGTGTATGTATATTTCAAGCCATGAGAAATGTTCTAGCATTAGCTCTTACTCCATGGTACCATGATGATACATTATGTTTTTTAAATAATGTTCATGATGTTTGCTTTGGTTTGCTTGAGTGTTGTAATATCCAGTTCTTTGAAAACCAGAGAAAACGTGAGAAACGTAACGTTTAGTTTCTCTATAAACAAACAAAATTAACCAAATACAAAAGGAATTCCCCTAAGATGATGTAGTTAAGGTCCCAAAAAATTTAAGAAGCATTCTAAACTCTTAAAAATGAGAATCCCAGGCTCAGACAGAAAGAAAAATGGAGCTAGAGTGAAGAAACAAATTATGACGAAAGGTTAACGAAATGTAAGGGCATTTTCATCATTTTGAGAAAATTTTGGAATTCACAGAGGAGGTCATTTCAAATGAAAGTTTTGAGTTCTCTGGGGTTCTCAGAGGCCCTGAAAACCATGGAAAGTCCCGGGACAGTTAAAACCCCTCTGGTGGACGTTTTCTAACGTTGGTTGACCCAAACTTTGACTGATTCATTTGGGAAGATTTTAGCTCCAATTTGAGAGATTCCAAAGGTATTTTACTAAATTGGGAACCTAAATTTCATAATAAAAAAGACGGTTCTCAAAAAGGAGCTAAAACGAAGGAGAAATGAAAATACCAAAAAAGAAGGGCAAAATTGGAATTTTTAAAAAAGTGGAAGCTTTTTGAACACACTTTAAGTTTCTTATTTCTTCTCCTCTCCATTTGCACGACCCATTCTGCCCAAAAACCAGAAAAAACACCAGCTCTCTTAGGCACACCATGGAGGAGAAGAAAGGAGGAGAAAAAGTAAGGAAAAGGTAAGGAATTTCATGGTTTTTCATGCTTTCTCCTTTCCAAACCTCTCCTTCTCCATTTCCCTTTCTTTCCTATGCTCATAATGAAGTTTATAAATCTGATTTAAGGGAGAAATTGAGGGGAAAATTCGGATTTGAAGAGAGGAGCTCAAAGAACACAAGATTCAAGTGAGAAAAAGCATGAAAATAAGGTAATTTCTCTTCCTATGGTTGTCATCTTTGGTTCCCTCCTCCACCATTTTGCCCCACTTGAGAAAACCCTAGGAGGAGATGATTTTTAGGTAGAACCAAGCATGAATCTAAGGAAAAAGGGTGTGGAGATTAAGAATATGCAAAGGGAATTAACAAAAAACCATTAGATTTCAAGATGCAAGTTCTAGAGTTTTAATTGCACTTGTAAAATCTGATTTTGTATGATAATTCTTAGGCCTAAGTAAGAGTTTAAATGAGCTCCCAAGATCCCTAAGAGGCTCCCCATATGCTTCTTCCCTTGAGAAAACAAAGAAAGCTCCATGGAACCCAATATGCTTCATAGCCTTGGCCTAGATGGGTTCTCCTAGCTAGGGAGAGTTTTAAATTTTTCTAAGGCCATTCTTGAGTCATATTTGATGAATGAAAATGAGGGGAGGCCTTAGAAAAAATGTAGAACTCATAGAAAGTGATTTAGTCCCTTAGGTTCCATATTATGACCTAAAGAAGCAACATGATGCTAGGCTCTTTGTTTTAATTGTGTGATGACTCTAAGAGGCTTAAAAGGAGTCAAGAATCATATTTGAAAGGAAAGAATGGAGCCTAGAAATCATTTGAGGGGTGTTGCTTCATTAGGTGCAATTATGGACCATAATGGAGCCTATAGAGTAATCTAGTGTTTCACTAAGTTATGTAGCTTTAGAATATGTCTCATAAACCTAATTGGCTCCAATAAATTGTATCTAGGCCAAGAGAAATCATCTCCACCAATTTGTGGGTGTGTGGTCGAAAGAGAAGGCTTGAATTTCAAGGAAAAAGTGTGTGAGTGTACACAAGGTAGCTCTCTCCACCTTCTCTCATGCATGGATGTGTGTTTAGCTTGTTTTAGAATGTGTGTATGTGCATTTTCAAGCCATAAAAAGTATGCTAGGATGCCTTTATATGCCATGATCCTTGATGCTATGTTATGTTCTTAAATGGTTTCATGATGGTTGTATGAGTTTGCTTGAGTGTAGAGAGGCCAAGAACTCTTCCCTTTGGTGAGGATGAGCCAAGAATCCTTAAGTTTGGTTAAGACAAAGTAAAGAGTCTCCCAAAAGCAAAGTGGGCTCCCAAGAGTATGGTTGAGTCCAAAGCTCTTAAAAAATGGATGAGGCAAGTCCAAAATCTATGAGGAGAAGTGTGAGGCCAATCCAAACACTCGGTGAGCTCTTGAATGTCTTGTATGATTTGTTCATATGCCAAGTTTGCTTTTAAAATGTCCATGACTTCCATCTTTTCCATGCATGCATTTGTAAAGCTTTCTTTGCACATATTATGTATGATTGAATGAGAGATGAGCTATTGGGATTCTTTGAATCTCATTCCCTCTTCTCCAATGATCTTATAAGCTAGGTGAACTAAATGGATATGCCAATGGGAGCCAACAACACTAGAGGAAGGAGATTGACATTCATATGTCTAGTTTTTGCTTTATGGAACTATAATGATGTTCAATGATGTATATGAATATTGTAAATGGCATATGACCCTTGAGACACATGTAATTATGCTATTCTATGTTGTGGAAATGAGAATATGTGTTATGTGAATAATGGAATGTGAATTGAGCATGTATGGTAAAGATAACTTCATGAATGAGTTTATGGAAATGTGCATAAGTATGGGTTAAAAGGCCAAAATGAGATGCATGAGTTTTGCGACCATTTGGGCAGCACACACAAGTCTTAAACATACTTTTAGACTTGCCCAAAAGGTGCCACAACTAAGGGAAGGCCATTTGGCAAATTTGGTACCTTATATGGAGCCAAATTTGACCATAATAAAACCCTATGTCACTTTTTAGTCAAATGAGCTAATCTTGATCTAAGATTTGGCATGAAATTAGGTCTCATTGAGAGCTTTCTAGGAAGCTAAAGATCATAATTTTTGAAGGTCTAGAGAATATTCAATGAAGTTTCAAAGTTGGGATTTTCTATGGATTCTGGTATGTGCACTGTTCACACTGGTAGAATTGTATTATGTGTCATCCGATGGGAAAATGGAGTCCAATGCTTGTGAAATTTTACAGCCATAAACTAGAGGTCATAATATTTTTGTGGCCACCAAGATCACCTCATTCAGAGTCTGAGTAAAGAGTTATGCATTTTTGAAGTTTGCTGTTAGTAGCAGTAGTGCCCCAGGAGTCCAATCACTGTTCCATAGATTTCCAATGGCTAAACGTATTTTTTCCATTCTGGAATTATTTTTAACATAAAGTTAACATTTGTAGCTTTCCAAAATTATCAAATTTGTGTGATTTTGATTTTTATAAAATTAGTTATAAATTTTAGAATTTTGTATCAGTAATCTAAAATAGTAGCCCAGGCAGCAGTGACCTCTGGGCCTTTTTGGATGTAAAACGCCCTCTGTGATGAATTTTATAGTGTAGGCATATTTTTAGTGAAAATTAGACATCCATATCTTCCTATAATGACCAATATTGCATGATTTCGATTTTTTTAGAATTAGTTATGATTTTCCAAAGTTTGACTAGAAAAGAGGCCAAATCTGGCCGAAAATATACTCAATTATTTTGAGCTCCATTTCTGTTTCTATGAGTTGTGGGCATGATTTTAAGATGGAAATGAGTTGTATTGATGTATTTAAATGTGATAATGTATAGAATGAACTCAAATGGTCCACATGACACCGAATGAAATTTTTAAGTACGATGCAACGCAAAGAAAGTCACTATTTTTCTCCTTTTACCTTATATCTTCATGAATATAATGCTGTGAGGCATGTATATATATGATATGATGAGCTAGAAGTTATGGTGTTACAAGTGTGGTGAAGCCAAGAACCCTTAGCCATGGTAAGGATGAGCTAAGAACCCTTAAGACAAAGTAAAGAGTCTCCCAAAAGTGAGGTTGACTCCCAAGAGTAAGGTTGAGTCCAAAAACCTCTTAAAGAATGGGTGAGGCAAGTCCAAAATCCATAAGTAAATAGGTGAGGCTAATCCACTTGCGAATTCAGATCCCCTACTCATCCTTTCCCTACTTATCCCCTACTCATCTTAATCTAAACCATTGGAATGAAATTTGAATGGTTCAAATTTGATATTTTTAATTTTTACATTTTTATTAATTTTAAAAAATGTAAAATAAAAAATAAAAATAATTTTTTAACTGTCATATTTTAAAATAATAATAATTTAAATTAAAAATTTTTAAAATATAAAAAAACGAATCTAAACCATCCAGATTAAATCTGGACGGTCCAGATTTGGAAAAGCACCTACTCATCCTTTGAGGATGAGTAGGGGATCCAGATCCTCCACTTGCTTGGCAAGCCTTTGTATGCTATGTATGACTTATTCAAATGTTGAAAATACTTCTTGAATGCTTGCACATGTTATTATGCCCATGCATGCATTTGTAAGACTTATTTTGCATGCTTTATGTATGATTGAATGGGAGATGAGCTATTGGGATTCTTTGAATCTCATCCCCTCCTTTCCAATGTTCTAACAGGCTAGGTGGACTAAGAGAGCAAGGTAATGGAAGCCAACTACCTTGAAGATGAGGTTATGACATCAAAGTGTCTTGAAATTGCTACTTTAAGACATTATAGATAGCAATTGATGAAATCCATAGTTCTATATGACCTATAATGTTATAAGCATGTATAACTATGTTAATGTATGGTGTATAAATGAGAGCTAGGGTTATATGTATAGAAATACTCATTTTGGTCATGTAATGGCAATTTTGCATTATGGAATTTCATGTATGAATGGAAGTGGAATGTCCAAATTGAGATGCATGAGGTTTAGGACCATTTGGGTAGCTCATATAAGTCCTATTTATGCTTTTAAACTTAACCAAGAGGTGCCAAACCCTAAGAAAAGCCATTTTGACATTTTGGTATCCCATATGGACCCAAAATTGACTATAATAGAACCCTATATCACTATTTGTCCAAATGAGCTCTTCTTGATCTAATATTTGGCATGATATTAGATCTTATTGAGAGCTTTTTTGAAATATAAAGAACAAAATTGTTGGAGGTCTATAGCATATTTGATGAATTTTCAAAGTTGAAAATTTTTCTAGTTTTGGTCATGTCACTGTTCATACTGGTTCGAAAATGAAATTTGTCACATAGGGCTCAAAAGATGTCCAATTACTACAAAATTTTATACAAATAAACTAGACATTCATAGTGACTTGCACCAACTAGAAGCACCTCGTTTGGATGTCTAGAGACGAAGATATGAATTTTCAAAGATTCTATCCAGTATCAGGAACTCCAACTAACCTTAGGTATTGTTTGATTAATTTTCGATGCCTGGATGGGCCTGAGCTAGTTTGGTGTTATTTTTTTCCTCTAGTTAACATCCACAGCTTTCCATATTTGTATTATTTGCATAGATTGGATTTTTGTAAAATTAATTGGATATTTTTGAAATTTACTATAGAATTCTATGATAGCACCGGTGAATAGCCTGACCTCTAGAACTTTTCGAATGTCAAACATTTTCTATGTTAGATGTTATGGTCTAGACATATTTTTAGCATAAAGTAGACATGTGTAAATTTTCATAATGGTCAAGAATCCATGATTTCAATTTCCTAGAATTAGTTATGATTTTCCAAATTTTGTGATAGAGAAAGGGAAATTCTAGCTGAAAATATATATGTGAATTTTATGCTTCCTCTTGTTACACACGAGCTCTAGGCTAATTTTGATGATGGAAATGAGTTGTATCCATGTAATTAAATATAAGAATGTGATGTATGAGCTCACATGGTTCACATAACACTAAATGAAATTTTCATATACGACCTAATGCTAAAATATTCATTATTTTATGCTATTTTCTTTGCTCTTCCATGAGTTACATGATGTGAAGCATGAGAAAAGCTAGGAAGTTATGGTGTTACAGTGGAGACTTAGAAGCTTGACAAGCTTATGGAAGTGAGTTTTGATAGGTGAAGTTTGAGTGATACATATTGTCTAAACACTTGAGAGATGAGAGTAAATACTTATCCTATATGAAGGGCTATGCATTTCAATTCATTCTTTTCAAGTGAAATTGCCATGGAGCTTATTTCTTGAGCAAGTGAAGTTAGCTTTGATTGTCGAAGTGTTGAAGAGTTTTCATTCCTTAGCTTGTGATTTTTACTTTACTTTTTCATTTATATTTTTCCACTTACCATTCCATCAACCTTTCCTTGGATCTTGAGTTTTGCTCAGGAGTACAAAGGTTTAAGTGTGGAGGAATTTGATAAACACCATCTTTATATATTTTATTTCCCCTTCATTTGGTCATTTTAATAATGATTTAAGGCTTAATGGATTCAATTACATAATATTTGATTTTATTAACTAGTTTTTGTATTTTAGGAAATTATTTGCAAAATTATTGAATATTAATGCATAAACTTCTTTTAAATAATTTTGTGAATATTCTTCCTATTATTTCTACAAATTTTTTTTATGGGCAATGGAATTTAAAGGAGGAAATGTATTTGGAGAAGAATTGAAGATTGAATCAAGGTGGAATTTTTAGGAAATGAAAGAAAAAAAAAAAAAAGAAAAAAAAGATGAGAAGGAATGGAGTTGAAGTGGACATGCATGGATCTTTGCGATGAACATATGAGGAAGGACCAGGACATACACTCCTTCATGTAGAAAGATGGAAGACACACATGGCTTTGTGAAGAACTCACACAAGAAGCAACACTCACCTATAGCATTCTTTCACTTGCTTCATTCACACCTTCACACCAACATCATCATGCATCATCATTTAGCACGTAGCCATAGGTCCTATGTCATTTAACCAAGTCAAACACTTATATGAAGCATGAATGGGCTCCACACTTATACATATACACACACATCAACTCACGTGGAAAAGAAGAGGCAACACGAATCAAAGACTTCACTAAATCACATACTAGCTATAAGCTCCAACTTTCCTTGTTCAAATGTGGAATGCACTCACATATCACTCACAAGTTCAGCCCATCAATCACTCAATGCCATTCACTCCATTTTCTAGCTTAAACTCACGTGGTTTCTCATTTATCCTTGCACTTGTCTAGCCATTCATTCACACTCCATAACACTCATGTAATATTCGATTTTTTGAAAACAAGAGAAAACGTGAGAAACATAGTGTACGGTTTCTCCGTAAATGAACAAAATTTACCAGATACAAAAGGAAGTCCCCTAAAATGACTTAGTTAAGGTCTTGAAAAATTTGGGAAGCATTCTAGGCTCCTAAAAATGAGAATTCTAGGCTCAGACGAAAAGAAAAATAGAGCTAGAATAAAGAACCAAATTTGAATGAAAAGTTGACAAAACATAAGGGTATTTTTGTCGTTTTGATTAAATTTTGGAATTCTCACAAGAGGGCTTTTAAAATGAAAGTTATAAGTTCTCCAGGGTTCTTAGAGGCTTTGAAAATTATAGGAAGCCCCGGGACAATTAAAACCTCCCCGGTGGATGTTTTCCAATGTCAGTTGACCCGAACTTTGACTGATTCATTTAGGAAGGTTTTAGCTCCAATTTGAGTGATTTCAAAGGTATTTTATTAAATTGGGAACTTGAATTTCATAATGGAAAAGAAAATTCTAAAAAAGGAGCTAAAACGAATTAAAAACAAAAATACCAAGAACAAAAGGCAAAGTTAGAATTTTTAAGAAAGTGAAATCTTCCTGAACACTCTTTAGGTTTCTTGTTTCTTCTCCCCCTTCATTTGCACGACCTATTCTACCCAAAAACCAAAGAAAAACACCAACTCTCCTAGGACCATGGAGGAGAAGAAAGGAGGAGAAAAAGTAAGAAAAAGGCAAGGAATTTCATTGATTTTCATGCTTCTTCTTCCAAACTTGTTCCTCTCCTCTTAAGCTTTCCTTCCTATGCTTTTATTGAATTTTTTGGGTCTGTTTTAAGGGAAGAACAGAGGGTAAAATTTGGATTTGAAGAGAGGAGGCCAAGGAAAGTGAGAAACAAGTAAAAAAAGCCATAGAAACAAGGTAAAATCTTCATCCTATGGTAGCTATTCCTCCTTCCTTCTTTCTATTTCGCCCCATATATGTAGCTGCAAGAGGGCTTGAATTTTGGGTAAAACCAAGGGTGAAGTCTATGAATTTAAGGGAGGAGAGTAAGAATATGTGAGGAAATCCAAGTGAAAGCCATTGATTTTCAAGATAGCAAACCTAGAGTTTCATGGGTTTCCTTGAAAATCTGATTTAATGTAATTATTCCTGGGCATAAATGAATGTTTAAATGAGTTCCTAAGATCCTTAGAAGTCTCCTGATATGCATCTTCCATCAAGAAAACAAAGCAAGCATCCATGGAGGCCAAATGCTACATAGTCTCTGCCTAAAGGGGATGGGACACCTAGGGAGAGTTTTAAATTCTTCCAAGCCCATTTTTGAGTCATATATAATGAATGAAAATGAAGGAAAACTTTAGGAAAAATTTAGGAGGCCTAGAGAATGAATCGGTGTCTTAAGTTCCATAATATGACATAAAAAAGTAATATGTAGTTAAGCTCTTTGTTTTAATTGTGTAATGACTCCAAGAGGCTTAAAAGGATTCAAGAATCATATATGAAAGGAAAGAATGGAGCCTAGAACTCACTTGATGGATGTTGCTTCATTAGGTGCATTCTTGGAACCATAAAGGGGTTAATAGACCAAGTTAGTGTTTAAGGAAGATGTGTGACCTTAGAATTAACTCCATTAACCTAATTGGCTTCCATAAATTGTGTTTAGGCTAAGAAAAACCAATCCCACACCTTTGTGTGTGTGAGGTGGAGGAAGGGAGAGCAAATTCAAGAAGAAAAGTGTGTAATTGCAACCAAGGTAGCTCTCTCCACCTTCTCTCATGGATGAATGTGCACTTATATTGTTTTTGAGTGCGTGCAAGTATGTTTTAAGCTATGAAAAGAATTTTAGCATGAGCTCTTATTCCATAGTATTACGATGATGTTTTATGCATTCAAATGATATTTTATATGCTTGTCTTGGTTTGCTTGAATGTGGAGAAGCCAAGAATCCTCTAGCCATAATGAGGATGAGCCAAGAACCCTTAAAGTTGGTTGAGACAAAGTAAAGAGTCTCCCAAAAGTGAGATTGACTTCCAAGAGTAAGGTTAAGTCAAAAATCTCTTAAAAGAAAATAAGTGAGGCAAGTACAAAATCCACAAGCGAATGGGTGAGGCTAATCCACTCACTTGGCAAACCTATGTATGCCATGTATGACTTATATTGCATGCTTTATGTGTGATTGAAAGGGAGATGAGCTATTGGGATTCTTTGAATCTCATTCCCTCTTCTCCAATGTTCTAACATATTAAGTGAATCAAAAGAACAAGGTAATGGGAGCCAACACCTTGGAAGATAAGAGATTGACAACAAAGTGCATGGATTTTGCTTCTTAAAGGCCATATAAGTGGAAAATGTTTCAATCTATTGTTGTATATGTCTTATGACCTTATGAACATGTGTAATTATGCTAATATATTATGTAGAAATGAGAGTTTATGTTATGTGAATGTTACAATGCGAATTGAGTATGTAATGGCAAGACTAGCAATATGGAAATGTGTATACATCATAGGGTGAGTGTGTGAGTTTCCAAATTCTACATTTGTACACCTTTGAGACAAGTTTAAAATGTCATTTTGGTGCAATCCCACCTGCTTAAATAGCCACACAAGCTTAGGAAGCAAAATTGGACACTTTGATGCTAGTTAAAACCATGAAAATGACCAAACTAGAACACTATGGCACAAACTGACCAAATAGGTGAATCTTCCCATGAAATTTTTTAGACATGTAGGGCTTATTGAGAGCTTTTTGGGAAAAATCAGATCTCTACAGAATTAATTATGAATTTTTAAATTTGAGATTTTTTTGTTGTTCTGGTGTATGTACTGTTCATATGGTTAGTTTTGTATTCTATATCATCTGATGTCCAATGGTTTCTAATGCTTGTAAAATTTTATAGTCATCAATTAGAGGTTATAAGCTTTCTATGGCTACCAAGATCACCTCATTTGGAGATCTAAGTAGAGAGTTATGAATTTTTGAATTTAATGTCAGTACCAGTAATGTCATCTGACCTCTAATCATGTTCCATTATAATTTAGTTCTTAAATGAACATTTCGTGAACTGGAGATATTTTTCCCTTTACTTTTACATCTTTATCTTTTTAGATTGATTGAATTTGCATGATTTAGATTTTTTTAGAATTAATTATGAATTTTCAAAACTTATGATAGTAAGCTATGATAGTAGCCCAAGCAGTTGAGACCTTGAGTGCTTTTCTAATGTCAATAGTTTTCGACTTGATGTTTCATGACCTGTACATATTTGTAATATAAATTAGACATATTTAGATTTCTAGAATGGTAAAGATTGCATGATTTCAATTTTTCTAAAATTAGTTATGATTTTTCAAAGTTTGTGACGGAAAATGGAAAATTTTGGCCAAGGCTGCAACTATGAATTTTGTGTATTTCCTCTACTTACACGATTTGTAGGCCATTTTTGACGATAGAATTGAATTGTATCTATGTAATTAAATATGAGAACATGATATATGAGCTCATATGGTCCATGGGACATCAGATGAAAAATTTATACGCTACGCAATGCAAAAATATTCATTATTTTTAATGTTTTTTCTTTGAGAATTTGTATGATTCTTGGAAATGAGCTTAGACAAGGGATGAGATGTGCTATATAATTATGGTGTTACATCTCACATTGCACCCACATCCCCACATCACAAGAAGCAACATCCACAAGCCACGTAACTAACATACACATGCAGAAATAGGAGAAGAAGCCACAGGTTTGGAGGAATGAACAGTAGTAAGAAACACAACTTTCATGCTCAATGACACAATGGATCACTCATGCATGGAAGAAAACAAACACCACATCAAAAACTTCTAGTAGCCCACGCTAACACACACCTCTATACACTCCAGCTCACCTATACTCTATGACTTTTCCACGTAATCAAGCTCAAACATGTAAGGCAGCTAGAAGAAGGAACAAGCAGTAGCTTTTAATGTCATGCACATATAGAAGTTAACATGGGAAACTCTTGGCAAGCACAAATGGATCCATGTAGATAGCAACAAGAAGACATGGGAGAGGCTAGAACACATGAAGAAAAGAGAGGAGAATATCATGTGATTTATGTAAAGTTCCAACAAGGAGCAGAACGTGCTAAGAAAGAAGGGAAATAGTACTCTTAAGCTAGGTGGATGAAACAAGAAGTGAAGGAGAGTTCTAGGGAACGAAGTAGCTACATTGGATGTGGAATCACCAACACTTAGGCACATTCACACTTATATCCATCATATGCAGAACACGTGAAAAGGAAGCCCCCACTAGAAGAAAAATATAAGAGAGCACTTGAGGAAGAAGATATAAGAACAAGTGTAGAAGGTTTTCACGTGGGAATGATTCAAGAAACCTAAGTTGAGAATGAAGAAATAAGAATGAGGATTCTTCAAGTATGGTTTGAGAGATGAGCAGTAAAACACGTAAGGTGAAGCCACAAATTCATGAGAAGAGACAGAATGTGTTGGAAAGCAGAACGTGAACAAATGAGGGAGGAAGAATCAACAAAGGAAGCCACATCAACTCACGTGCAATGAGAAGAGAAAGAAGCTATAGGTCTTTTTTTATGAAGAGGCAATAGAACATGTGACAAATTAATGAAGCATGTGGGAGGCATCATCCATTCAATTCGACGTCATATTCTATTTATCCAGCCAAAGCATCATTCCACACTACTATCCAGAACACACTCCACTTATTCCATCATCATTTTCATAACACTCCATCCATTCTCCACGCTGTAGCATTCCTCACTCCATTTCCTCCATCTCCTTCCATCCAATGAAACATTAATTCTTCATCTTGTGATTAGCTTGGAAAAGGACCTTGGAGAAGCTTGAATCCAAGGAGCTAACAAAGGAATTTTGGCTAAGATTTTCCTATTTTATTTCCTCTCTCTACATTAATTTTTGTTATTTTATTTGCTTGGTTAAGCTTGTAATTGATTAAAATTAATGTAGTTTATGATTTATGGCTGGTTAGACATTGATTAGGAGAGTATTGAATGATTAATTTCATGAATTAAGTGCTAGATTTTTTATTTCCTACAATTATCCATATATGCAGTCAAGGTGTTTAATGAAATACATTTGAAAGGTTGAGTGCTTGAATGTCTAATTTGAAGATTGCTTAGAGTTTAATTAGTAAATTAAATATCCTAAGGTGAAAATTCAGAGGCTAATTGATTGATTAATCACTCATCTAAATGTTCAAAGATCTTAAGCACAAGAATTAATAATTTAATAGGAGTTGAGGTATCAATTAACATCAAATTACTAGTTTCTTGAATCTTGATTGGTAATTCAAGATCCCTTGCCAATGAACATAGCTAGGGACTCCTAGACCTAAATCAATGACAATTCGATTAGGATAAAGATAGTGGATACCAAGAGACGAATCCTAGGCTAGTCACAAGTCTATCATTCATTTATTAGTTCATGCATTTAGGTAGAAGTAGCTACGAATTTTGATTCGATTTAAACTCTAATTAGTTTAATTAGAACTAAAACCACCTTTAGTTAGGAAATTTTTAGAGTTCTCTAACACTTAGAAAGCTCAAGTAAACATTGAATTTCAATTTCAATGGAGATGACCTAAGTTGTGTCACTAACTATATATTTTAATCCAATCTAGTTTTATTTTAGAGGTTGCATGACATAATCATAAGTGAGTTTTCAATTTCTAGGTTATGCACCTTTGAGACAAGTTTAGAAGGTCATTTTGGTGCATTCCCACGTGCTCAAGTGGTCATGGTTGCCTTAGAACTCAAAATGGACCATTTGTACCCCTTATATGGCACAAAAATGACCATTTCACAATCTAATATCAAGATCTGACCAAATGAACGAATTTGCTTATGAAATTTGGCATGGATATAGCTTTTATCTAGAGATTTTTAAGAAGACAAAGACTAGATTATTTGGAGATCTATAGAATTTATTATGATTTTTCAAAGTTGGCATTTTTCTGTTGAACTTATGCAGACACTGTTCATATGGTCAATAACTTGGACTATGTTATTCAAGGGCCAAATGATGTCCAATGCTTATGATATTTTATAAGAATAAATTAGACATGATAATATTTCCATGGCCACTAAGATCACCCCAATTGGACCTCTGAGCAAGGAGATATGAAATTTTGAAGTTGAAGGACAGTACCAATAATGATAGTTGACCTTGGGTACTCTTCCATCAATTTCCGATGGTTAGCAGCCATTGTTGTGGTCTAAATATATTAGTATCATAAATTAGACATCTGTATCTTTCTATAATGGTAAAGTATACATGATTTCAATTTTTCTAAAATTAGTTATGATTTTTCAAAGGTTATAACAATAACCTGGAATTTCTGGTTGAGGCTGCACCATAAATATGAAAATGAGATGGGTGACTTTACATGGTCCACAAAACATCGAATGAAAAATTTATTCACTACGCAACACAAAATATAATCATTATTTTAATGCCATTTTCTTACTTTCCTATGAAATGCATGGCATAAGGCATGGAAATAGCATGAGGTAAGCTAGAAATTTATGGTGTTACACTTTATTGGTATCAAAGCAAAGGTTTAGTCTTTTAATGTGGGTTGTGGCTTATGTTTATGAGTTGCCTTGATGTATATGAGTTATTTGTGGATGAATTGAGTGTGATGGTGGTGAGTGTGTTCCCTTTGATGCTAAAGTTTGTTATGGTGTTTCAGAGCTATGGTGAACACTATGAGAGGTCAGCCCACTAGACAAGCTCATGCAGATGATAGAGCTGAGCCTAGTGATCCAGTAGCTAGATCCCTTCAGGCTATTATGGCTCGCCTGGGTCAGCAGTAAGTCAAGATCACACAATTACTGGAATGGCTTGCTGAGAGTGATAGCCAGGGCCCCACACCTCCTCCTCCACAGCCACCACAGCACTCAGATCATCTCGAGCATTTAGGGGTCACTCACCCAGATCTGTGGCCACATATCTAGATGGTTGCCCTTATTCCATCAGCTCAGACATCTCTAGCCTAGGAGTAGCCTTCTACCAGATAGATTATCACCCAGTTCAGAAAATTCGGGCCTCCCACCTTCGCTGGTGAGATGAATACAGAAAAAGCTGAGGCCTAGATCATCTAGTTGGAAAAGATCTTCCAGGTGATGGAGTGCACATCTGAGCAAAAAGCCACTATGGCTATTTTTCAGCTAGAGAGGGAAGTAGATTACTTGTGGAGGGGCATTGAGCTTATTTTGAGGGCAAGAAACCTTCCGATTATATGGGGGTGTTCCTCTAGGATTTTTATGAGAGATACTTCCTTAGCTCAGTCAGAGATGAAAAGCAGTTAGAGTTTGTACTCCTAAGACAGATAAGGTGATATTCGTGGACTAGTACATGGCTAAATTTGTAGAGCTCTCCATACATTCTTCGTATTTATAGAGGCATGATGATGAATGCTAGAGAGCAGATAAGCTAGAGAAAGGTTTACTTCCAGAGATCAGAGATAGGATAGTTCCATAGAGAATTAGGAACTTTAATACCCTAGTTAAGATATGCAGAGTAATAGAAGTGAACCTCAAAATGATGCAGCCTACCTCCAATGCCAGACCATCCCTCCCTAAGCCCAAAAGGCCTAGAAAGGTAACACAAGCCATAGCTACTAGCAGGAGAGGTGGTAGGAGCTAGGGGAACAGAAGAGGAAAGAGAAAGAAAACCAGTCCAGCAAAGGCAGTTCTACCCTATAGTTTGTCCCCAATATGGTAGGAACCATGGAAACAGATCGTGTTACACAGGGCAGAATGTGTGTTATAGATGTGGTAGGCCAGGACACATGGCCAAGGACTATATGCAGGCTCCTCAACATTTTATATAGTAGAGAAACATGGCTCCTACTCCCAGATCTTAGACCTAGGGTAGAGTCTTTGCCCAGACGTAGCAGGAGGCTAGCTGGTCTCTGAGTTTGATTTAAGGTACTATTAGAATAAATGATTTTTCTATAATTGTATTATTTGATTCGGGTGCTAGCTATTCTTTCATATCATATGAATGTGCTAGGAGATTGGGTTTGAGTATGCATGCATTACCATATGACTTGCATGTATCTACCCCCATAAGAAACTGAGCCATTACCTTCCATGCTTGCTTGAATTGTGTAGTCCAATTTAATCATTGCCACACCGCACTTGATTTGATTTGTATACCCCTTGTTGACATTGATTTAATCATTGGCATGAAATGGATGTCTGCTAATAATGCCACACTAGATTGTAGCCACAGATGTATTACTTTACCTAAGTGTGGGACTGTGCCTAGTATGAGGACTGAGTTATCTGTTATGACCATCTCCCAGGCTGAGAGGTCTCTAGGGCATGGCTGTCAAGGATAACTAGTTTTCTTTTTAGTTTAGGCTAAGGTAGAAAAGGGTATAGAGGAGATTCCAATAAGGAGAGAGTTTCCAGAGGTATTCTCTAGAGAGATTAACAGACTACCCTTAAAGAGAGAGGTTGAGTTTCCTATAGACATTGTACTTGGACGGGTCTAGTGTCTAAGGCCCCATACAGGGTGGCTCCCACTGAGCTAGCTGAGCTTAAAATGTAGATAAAAGAGCTTTTAGAGAAGGTTTTCATTAGACCCAATGTATCACTATGTGGAGCTCCAGTTTTATTTGTAAAGAAAAAAGACAAGAGCTTTAGATTGTGTATAGATTATAGGGAACTCAATAAAATAACCATTAAGAATAAGCACCCTCTCCCTCGCATAGATGACCTCCTAGATCAATTAGTAAGAGTGTCTGTATTTTTTAAGATAGACCTTAGGTTGGGATATCACCAACTTATAATTAATGGTGAGGATATTCCCAAAACAACATTTAGAACTAGATATGGGCATTATGAGTTTTTAGTTATGCCCTTTGGGTTAACGAATGTACCCGTAGTGTTCATGGATTACATGAACAGATTATTCAGGTCATACTTAGATAGATTTGTAGTCATCTTCATAGATGACATTCTCATTTATTCAAAAAGTATGGAAGAACATGAGCAGCACCTGAGATTAGCCTTGGAAACCTTGAGAGAGAAACAATTGTATGCTAAACTTAATAAATGTGAATTCTAGCTCACTAAAGTTCAATTCTTAGGCCATGTGATCTCCCAGGCAGGGGTCACAATAGATCCACACGAGGTAGAGGAAGTGTTGCAGTGGGAGAGATCTAGGACAGTGATAGAGATCAAGAGCTTTCGAGGTTTAGCAGGCTACTATAGGAGGTTTATTTAGGGCTTATCACAGATAGCATGCCACTGGCCTAACTTACTAGAAAGAATGTACCATTTGTATGGGATGAGAAATGTGAGAAGAGTTTGCAAGAGTTGAAGCACAAGTTAACCATAGCCCCAGTTTTAATACTTCCAGACCCTAGAGAGACTTTTGTAGTCTATAGTGATGCCTCTAAGAAAGGGTTAGGATGTGTGCTTATGCAGAAAGGTCGAGTGGTAGCTTATGTCTCTAGTTAGTTAAAACCTCACGAAGAAAATTACCCTACACACGACCTAGAGCTAGCAGTAGTGGTGTTTTCTTTGAAAATATAGAGACACTACTTATATGGGGCTGCTCTAGGAATTTACAACGACCATAAAAGCCTTAAATATTTATTCGAACAAAAAGAATTGAATATGGGATAGCGGAGATGGTTAGAATTTTTGAAAGATTATGATTTTACATTTAAATACCATCCTAGTAAGGCTAATGTGGTAGTTAACGCCTTAAGTAGAAAATCCATACACATGACTTGTATAATGATCCAAGAGTAGGAGTTAATTGAGAAATTTAAAGATATGAGTCTCACGTGTGAGGTCCATTTAGGAAAGTTATTAATGAGTGAAACCTGAATAGAAAATGACCTGAGAGACCAGATAAGAGAGGCTCAGCTGTTGGATGATCATATAAGTAAGATTAGATCCCAAATAGCTCGGGGCAGTATTTAGGAGTTTAATCTGTCTGAAGATGACATAGTGAGGTATAGTGATAGGCTGTATATGCCTAGAAATACAAAAGTTAGAAAGAGAATATTAGATGAGGCACATACAAGCAAATACATCATTCATCCAGGTAGTAATAAAATGTATTATGATTTAAAGAAAATATTCTGGTGGCTTAGAATGAAAGCAGATATAGCAAAATATGTCTCCTGATGTTTAGTATGTCAAAGAGTTAAAATAGAGCATCAAAAACTAGCTAGGTTACTTCAACTCCTAGATATCCCAGAGTGGAAATGGGATAGTGTAGCTATAAATTTTGTCATACGTTTACCCAGGACATCATCAGGGCATGATGCGATATGGGTAATAGTGGATAGATTAACCAATACATATTTTTAGCCATGAAAGCTACTTATGCCCTAGATAAATTAGCCTAGTGATACATCCAAGAGATAGCTAGATTACATGGTGTGCCTAGGAGCATAGTATCAGATAGAGATCCCAAATTCACTTCGAATTTCTGGAGATCATTACAGGATATTCTAGGTACCAGGCTTAGAATTAGCATAGCCTATCACCAACAGACAAACAGAGATGAAGAGAACCATCCAAACCCTAAAGGACATATTGAGGGCGTGTGTCTTAGAAATGAAAGGAAACTAGGATACATACTTGCCTCTAGCAGAGTTTGCCTATAATAATAGCTATCATCCAAGTATATAGATGGCACTATATGAGGCATTGTATGGGAGGAAGTGTAGGTCTCCAATGTGTTAGGTAGAGCTAGAAGAGTGGAGCTTGATAGGCTTAGAATTAGTGGACAAGACTTCTAGACAAATTGAGACTATAAGAAAGAAACTACTAATGTCCCAGAGTAGATAGAAAAATTACACAAATAAACATAAATAGCCATTAGAGTTTATGGTTAGAGACTATGTCTTCATTACAGTGTCTCCAGTCATAGGGATAGGTCGGTCCATAAAAAGTAAAAAGATCAGTCCAAAATACATAGGTCCATTCCAGATTCTTGATAAAGTAGGACCTGTAACCTATAGACTTGTCCTTCCCCCAAACTTGAGCCAAGTACATAATGTAACACCATACTTTTAAGATTCAATTCATGCAATTGATACACCTTATCTCATATAATTTCTATGTGGAGCAACATAATGGCATAGGGACTAAACCTTAAAAAGCATTTCTATATAGGTAAAATTTTTCTTTCGGAGTCCCATAGGCCATATGAACTCATCTATCACATTCTCATACTTAAACACATGGATACAACTCATTTCCATCATCAAATTTGGCTAACAACTCATGGAAAGCAAAGGATCACATAAAACCCATGTTTGCATTTTCGGCCAGAATTTTGGCTTCTCTATCACCAATTTTGGAAAATCATAACTAATTCTAAAAAAATCAAAATTCACACATTCTTTACCCATTCTAGGAAGCTACACATGTCTACTTAATGTTAAAAATATGACTAGGCCATGAAATGCCACACAAAAGACGTTTAACATTCAAAAAGGGACGGAGTTCTAGTTGGCTACTAGTACTATCACAGGTTTCTGCAGCAAACTTCAAAAATATCCAATTAATTTCACAAAAATTCAATGCATACAATTACCAATCTAAAAAAGCTATAGATGTTAGCTAGAGAGAAAAAATAATTCCAAACCAGTTTAGGGATGTCCAGGTATAGAAAACCAATCAAACAGTACAAGAGGTAAGTCTGGACGCCTTATACTGGGCAGAATTTTAAAAATTAATATCTCCCTCTTTAGACCTCCAAATGGGGTGCTTCTAGTTGGTACAAGTCACTAGGACTATCTAATTTCTCCTTATAAAATTTTGTGATAATTAGGCATCATTTGCCCCTCGAGTGACAGATTTCATTTTCGGACCTGAGTGAACAGTACACCAGACCAAAACCAAAAAATTTCTCAACTTTGAAAATTCATCAAATATTCTCTAGACCTCTGAAAATTTTGTTCTTTAGCTTCCCAAAAAGCTCTCAACAAGTTCAACATGCATGATAAGTTTCAAATTTGGAAGAGCTTATTTGGTCTAAAAGTGACATAGCCTCATGAAATAGTCATTTTTGCTCCCTATCAAGAGTCACTTTGGTCCAAATGGCCTCTTCTTGAGGTTGGCACCTCTTGGGCAAGTTCAAAAGTATTAACATGACTTGTATAAACTACCCAAGTGGTCCCAAACCTCATGCATCTCAATTTGGCCATTCCACTTCCATTATTACACTAATCTATCAAACCATTCAAGAGCTAAACTTGCCATTTAATGCACAAAACATGTTATCTCATACATTTCATATCAAATTTCATTCATACATCATACATTTGAGTATTTATATATGTTCATATGGTTACATAACAATTTCATTATGTGATTACATCCTATGCCATATGTATTGCTAAAAAGAAGGTAAAACTAGGCATATTCATATACTTGAATGCCCATCTTCTTCTTCTAAGCTTGGTGGCCTCTAATACCTTACTTAATTGTTCACATATCATGTTAAGACATTGGAGAGGAGGGGATGAGATTCAAAAAATCCCAATAGCTTATCTCCTATTTAATCACACATAAAGCATGTAATACAAGTCTCACAAATACATGTATAAGCATATTAACATGTGCAATCATTTAAGAAGCATTCTTGGAATTTGAAAACATCATACATAGCATATATAGGCTTGCCAAGTAAGTGAATTAGCCTCACCCATTCACTTATGGATTTTGGATTTGCCTCACCTATATCTTTAAGAGGTTCTTGAACTCAACCTTACTCTTGGGAGTCAACCTCACTTTTGAGAGACCTTTTTCTTTGTCTCAACCAATTCTAAGGGTTCTTGGCTCATCCTTACCATGGCTAGAAGGTTCTTAGCTTATCCACACTTAAGCAAACCAAGCAAGCATCATAAATATCATTTAGAAACATAATACATCATCATGGTACCATGGCATAGAAAATCATGCTAGAATACTTTTCATGGCCTAAAACATACATACACATTCAAGGCAATGTAAGCACACATCTATGCATGAGAGAAGGTGGAGAGAGTTACCTTGCTTGTATTTGCACACTTTTTCCTTAAGTCTTGAATCCTCTCCCTTGACTTCTCACACCTAAAAAGGTGGAGATCATTCCTCTTGGCTTAGACACATCATATGGAAGATAATTATATTCTTGAAGCAAAGTCTAAGGCTATACAATTACTAGAAAGGCTAAGTGAATTATAAGGCTCTTTTATGATTCCATAATGCACTTAATGAAGCAACCTTAAGAAACATCATCTTGGCTCCATTCTATCTATTCATTTATGATTCTTGATTCCATTTAAATCTCTCGGAGTCATTACATACTCAATTCTAGGAGCCTAGTGTGGTGTTGCTTCTTTAAGTCATATTATGGAACATATAAAGCCATCTTGCTATTTATGAATTCTAAAGTTTTTCCAAGGCTTCCTTTCATACTCTCCTATCATACATGATATAAAACTAAGCTTGGAAGGAATTAAAACACTCCCTAGGTGCATGGACTCTCCTTGGCTGAAGCTATACTTCCATAAAGCACCAATGGAGTTTCCTTGCTTCTTTTGATGGGAGAATCATGTAGGAAGCTCTTTTGGTGTCTTAGAAACTCATATAAACACTTAAACATCATATAATATGGCTAGGGTTCATGATAGAGTTCAAGGTGCAATCAAAACCTTAACTTTTCTATCTTGCAAATTTATGGTTTTTACTTAGATTTCTTTGCATATTCTTACTCTCCTCTCTTAAATTCATAGAATTCATCCTTGGTTCTCCTCAAAATTTTAGCCCTCTTGCATCTATATACATGGGAAAAATAGGGAGAAAGAGGGGGAGGAAGTAGCTACCATAGGATGAAAGATTTACCTTATTTTTCCTTGTTTTCTTACTTGATTCTCACTTTCTTTGGCTTCCTCTCTTCAAATCCGAATTTTCCCTCCTTGGTATGACCTTAAAACAGCACCAAAAACTCTAAGAAAACTATAGGAAGAAAAGGAAGATGGAGGAGAAGAGATTTCCTAAGGAGAAGACTAGGAAATTCTAACATTTTCTTATCTTTTTCTTGAAATTCTCCCTTCTCCTTTGCCTTAGTCTTGTCGCCTTCTTCCCTTGATTTCTCTCTAGTTTTTGTGCAGAACTTGGTCAACCTAAATGAGAGGAGCAGAAGGATGCCTCATATATATATGGGTTTATGAATAACTTCTTCAAAAATTTCTATTTTACCCTTCATTCTTAGCATTTTCGTTTCTAACTTGTTTTAGCTCCTTTTTTACAATTTTCTTTTCCATTATGAAATTTAGGTCTTCAATTTAGTAAAATGCCTTTGGAGTCAGTTAAATCAGAGCTAAAACCTTCCCAAATGAACCAGTCAAAGTTTGGATCAATCGATGTTAGAAAACGCCATCAAAGGGGCTTTAACTATCCCGGGGCTTCTTATAGTTTTCAGGGCCTCTGAGAATCCCAGAGAACTCAAAACTTTCATTTAAAAAGCCCTTCATATCTAATTCCATACCATACAAGTTTTAACACATTATACAAGAAGACCTTGTACTTGTGAGCAAAAACCTTGTCGACAAGGTCTTAGAATTTGTGCTACAGATTACACGATCTTGTCGACAAGATCTTAGACCCAAGTGCTGACATGTTATCTTAGTCCTTAAATTCACTTGGTCTGCTGCCATCCTTCATGCTCAATATACATTCTAATGGTCACATAATATAATCTCTTATTTTTGAAAAATCGGATATTACATTTCTCCCCCTTTAAATAAATTTCATCCTTGAAATTTGGGGTACACTTTCCTCTTACTCTTTTCTCTTTTTGGCTAACTATTCTTTTCTTTCACTTCTTCCTGGCTATGTATGCTTTTCTTAATAATTTCATTCATTTGAATTTTCTCTCAGCTAGGGGATTTTCATTGCTAGTTCTTAATGAAGGCTCTATTGCTATAGCATACTAGCTAGTTCTTTCTCACGAGGAAAAGAAATTTCTGACTCTAGAGGCCTATCCCAGTAAAGCTTACTAATCATATTAGGTTAATATTAACCCATTCGCAGGGGTTAACATTTCTTTTTAGTGGACTTATTTACACATCTTGGGAGGCAACATATTTTGTATCATGTCTCCTATATCCTCTCCCAATGGCTTCTTATAATATTTCATCATCTTTTTCTAATCATTAGAGCCATCAGAGGTTTCTGTCTATCTACTGTTTTAAAGTATACTATCCACTATTTATCTTTGCATTCTTTCTTGCTAGCTCATCTCATGATTACGATTCATATTTCTTTCTGTCACAGACCTTACATCTCAATTACTTATTAGGATTACAGCTCCTTTAAGGAGTTTCTGCTCTTAATGATCCCAGTTTCTCTGTTTACTACTATATCTATCTTTGTAGGCTGGGACTTTTTCTCACTTTCTTCACTCACTTACAGTGGCATTTTATAGTCTCTCATTTCAATACTAATAGGTCTAACATATGTGTTTCATACTGGCATCGAAGAGTTACTACCACTGACTACTATCGAATTCTAGTGGGATGCTAGCTATTCTCATAGTTTTGCTCACTGGAGACATACTGTGCCACTTACCTTATGTAAAAACTGCACCTAATCCCTTTTTGAATACATAGACTAGCATATAGGGATTTTTCTATCCCTCGATCAAAGTAAATATCTATTGGGTAGTGATTCATCTGGCTCTAATTCTAGAAAGCCAACTTCTTGCTTTCCTCATCCTATACACTATGCTTATCTTTAGAGAGATCTAGTCAGTGGTCTAACTATCTGAGTAAAGCCTTCATATCTCTGTGGCAATGGTCTACTAGACTTAAGAGATGTCTAGTCTCTAAGATAAAAGCTAACTAAAACTGTATTGGTCTCTGAGACTAACTACTCTGTAAAAACAATCTTAGGCTCTCATCTCACCAAAGAATCATCATATTGTGACTAGGGCTCTTTGTAACTCTGTAGGATCTACTATGACCCCTGGGTCTACTGCGACCTCTCAGAGCCCTGTTAGGGTCTACTGTAACCCGCTGTGCTATGCTAGGATCTATTGTGATCTGTCTCTAAGAGACGTCAAAGTCTAAGATTACTATATTTGTCAGTAAAATACATGCTCACCAAGTTCAGTAGCTATCGCCTATAATAACTGAGGCTAAACTCAAAAGTACATCAGGTTCTTCATGTGAAGTGAGTTTTTTGTCATCTGATTCTCTAGGATTCCGTCATACTAATACTTAGGAGCATCTTAATTTTCGTTCATCGCTCCTCATGGGATCCTCAGATTCCCACTTCAGCCCCTTTTCACTTGGGTTTTCTTTTCTTACTCTATTGACTTACTTACTTTACGTGTACTCATTTTAACCTTCCTCTCATATCCTGCAGTTTCTAACTATGCCCATATTCTACTTTTAAGTGCTTTAGCACTAGGGCATCTCATATACTGAGTGTAACTAACATCTCTGGCAGGAGAGAGGCTATGCATTATTCTCTTCTCATTTTATTTACATATACTATAAGGGACTCAGGCTATGCATACTAAACTCATGCTGTCTGAATCTGAACATTCTCTGCTAGGGATTCCTCTCTATATGCTTTTCTTACTATTTTAGTATTCTAGGAATCCCTTTACTTTTCTCTTTTTTGACTTATTTCGTTATCTAGTTAACCAGAATACTCTTTGATTATCAGGACACTTTGGTGACTGATGTTGTCGTTTGCTACGCACTCAAGTTACATTACTATTAAGTTGATCAGGCCTAATATTATGTAACCATTGTTGCAAGCAAACTATAACATTAAACACTAATACACAGGCACCTCATGACTGAGCTCAAAGCCACTATCGCCTATATATTACAAGTTTCCTAACAATTTAAAGTATTCCTCTCGTATTTCTCTTTATCTGCCCTATTCTCATAGGATACTCAGGGAAAATAAGATTCTTTTTCTACTTCGTCTCGAGATCACTATACATTGCCTGACTATTTTTACTTTGGGCACTATCATGCTAGAAGGGCATCTATGTCAAGGACAAGTGTGCTTCCTCAAGTATTCAAGCACCTCAACTAGATATTTGTTCTTAACTTATTATGTCATCGGCTTAAACACTGTCATATTTTCTCTTTCTTTGCATAATACAAGACTCGCCTTCTGAGGCGGTCTTTAATTCCCTTGAGCTTCCCTGAGGGTATTAAGGCACTAACTATTTGTCTCAGCTCATTTCCACATTTAGATCAGAGCTAGGCTTTCTCCCTACTTAGCCTCTTTAGTTTCATCCCTAGGAGCACAATATACTATTTCTAGGGTTTCGATAACTCAATCCAAGATACGTGCTCTCAATGTTCAAATTCTATCTTACTGAAAACTTATGCTTTACTGGGTACTCTAATCACTTATGTGCCTTAACCCTATACTATTCTTATATTAGGGAGCTCATCTAACTTGCTATCGGGCCCTTATCTATTTACCTTTCTAGGCTTAGTTTATGCATTTAGTCATTACTAAAGTAACGGCATCTCTTCCATAACTAGTTTCTCAGCTCTTCCTCGCTTCCTTTATCATTACACTCTACAATTCAAGGGGGTCTATCTAAGGGAATTTGCTAACCACTACTGAGTGGTCTCCCTAATTTAGAATGTCTCATCTTTCCTTTCTCAATCCAGGGAGGACTTTCACTGAGCCTTTCATTTAAATATCTCACCTAGAATGATGCTACTAGTTATCTCCCCTAGGCTTTAGTTTATGCTCAGCCTGGGCTAGCTATCTCATCGGACCTATAGCTTACTATAAGCCCTATTAACTCATAGGCTCATGATAACTTAGTGCTTTCTAAACTATTCTCATTCTTTTTTAGGCTTCTATCATTGGGCTACTCATACTTACCTCTAGATGTTACCTATGAGGTATATTTTTTAAGGCCACTCACTATGTGCCTCACTACTAGTAGCCTTACCTTATCTAAATTTCAAGGCTACGTTAACATCTTGTCAATAGGGTCTAGGATCTTGTCAACGAGATCTCATATATTGTTGTGAGAAATTTAAGACCTTGTCAACAAGATTTTTCTAGCAGTGTCTACATTGTTTTAAACTCATCATATTAGCCCGTCATAGTATTCATAGGGTTAACATTCTAGGTTAGAGTCAGCGCCTTATAAGCAGGTCTCAACAACTTTACTGTCCTTGTGTCTAACTTTCTCTGACGTTAAACTCTTTTCCAGTCTCACTGCTAGGCCCACTAATGTCTTATTGTCATTCATTGTGGCTAGCACATCATTTGTCGTGGCTAATTAGCCTTAGGTTCACCCTAGTTTTTCCTGTCTAAGTATTTGCTGTGGCTAACGGCCTCTGATTAGCTTACTTTTTCATGAATTGAAATTTTATCTTTAGCTACCAACCTGAGCCTCATTGTCTCTATATCTAGCCCATCATCAAGCTAGAGGGTTTTATCTCTTGCTTTATTCATGCATAACTAATTGTCATCTTTGGGCTATCGGGCTCTAGTGGTGTAGCTCATAACTCCACCTCTAGCTTGAGGGAATTAACCTTTTGGACTCTAAAACTTATCTGGACATTTGGGTGTTATGGCTAAGGGTGACTCTTTTTCTCACTTCCCTTCTAGACTAGTCTCATGCAGCCACAGTCTTATCTCATATCGCGCTGCATCTTACTTGTCGCTGCATTAAGCAGGACATCTCGGAATGGTCTGAGTATGACTACTAGGGAGAATTAGGCCTCACATACTCTCTTTAGTAGCCTTTTCTTATTAACAAGATTATTCCTCGTCAATCATACTTGGGGCTTGCCATTGATCTTAGTGAGCTATCACATCTCATAGAGCTCTAGTTGTAATATCCGGTTCTCCAAAAACTAGAGAAAACATGAGAAACATAACGTATAGTTTCTCTATAAACGAACTAAACTCACCAGATACAAAAGAAAGTCCCCCAAAATGATGTAGTTAAGGCCCCAAAAAATTTGGGAAGCATTCTAGGCTCATAAAAATGAGAATTCCAAGCTCAGATGGAAAGAAAAACGGAGCTAGAATGAAGAAACAATTTCTTACAAAAATCTTACGAAGCGTAATGGCATTTTTGTAATTTTGAGTAAATTTTGGAATTCACATAGAAGGGCTTTTTAAATAAAATTTTTGAGTTCTCCAGGGTTCTCAGAGGCCCTGAAAACCATGGGAAGCCCTAGGACAGCTAAAATCCCTCCAGTGGACGTTTTCCAACGTCGGTGTGCCCGAACTTTGATGGATTCATTCTGGTAGGTTTTAGCTCCAATTCAAGTGATTCCAAAGGCATTTTACTAAATTGGAAACCTAAATCTCATAATGGAAAAAATAGTTCTCAAAAAGGAGATAAAACAAAGTAGAAACGAAAATGCCAAAACAAAGGACAAAATGGGAATTTTTGAAAGGTGTTTCTTCCTCCTACCTATTTATAAGTGGTGCCCTTCTTCTCCCTTCATTTTACATGACCAAGTTCTGCCAAAAACCAAAGAAAAACCCTAGGGAGAGTGGTGCACAAGAGGAAGAAGAAAAGGAGGAGAAATTCAAGCTAAAAGGTATGGAAATTTTGTAATTTTTCATGCTCTTTCTCTTCCAAACCTCTTCTCTTTCATTCTCCTTTATTTCCTATGATTATAATGAAGTATATGGATCTGTTTTAAAGGAGAAATTGAGGGGAAAATTCGGATTTGAGGAGAGGAGATCAAAGAACACAAGATTCAAGTGAGAAAAAGCAAGAAAACAAGGTAAATCTTACATCCCATGGTAGCTACTCTTCCCCTTTCTCCTCCATATTTCACCCCATGTATGTAAATGCTAGAGGACTGGAATTTTGAGGGTAACCAAGGGTGAATTCCATGAATTTAAGGGAAGAGAGTAAGAATATGCAAAGAAATTCGAGAAAAAGCCATGGATTTTCAATATGCAAAACCTAGGGTTTCAAGTGCACCTTGTAAAATCTGATTTTGTATGATGATTCCTAGGCCTAAATAAGAGTTTAAATGACCTCCTAAGATCCCTAAAAGGCTCCTCATATGCTTATTCCCTCGAGAAAACAAAGCACACTCCGAGGAGCTCCATTTCCTCCATAGCCTCGACCAAGTAAGGATAGCATAGCTAGGGAGAGTTTTAAATTTTTCTAAGCCTATTTTTGAGTCATATTTGATGAATGAAAATGAGGGGAGGCCTTGGGAAAAATTTAGAACACATAAAAAGTGAGTTAGTACTTTAGGTTCCATATTATGACCTAAAGAAGCAACATGTTGTTAGGCTCTTGGTTTTGATTGTGTGATAGCTCTAAGAGGCTTAAAAGGAGTCAAGAATCATATTTGAAAGGAAATAATGGAGCCTAGAATTTATTTAGGGGGTGTTGCTTCATTAGGTGCATTTATGGACCATAATGGGGTTTATAGAACAACCTAGTGTCTAAGCAAGTTGTATGGCTTAGAATTTGTTTCATGAACCTAATTGGCTTCCATAAATTGTGTTTAGGCTGAGAGAAATCTTCCCCACACTTTTGTGGGTGTGTGGCCGAAGCAAGGGAGGGAATTTCAAAAGAAAAAGTGTGTGATTGTGTACAAGGTAGCTCTCTCCACCTTCTCTTATGTATGGATGTATGCTTATCTTGTCTTAGAATATGTGTATGTGTATTTTCAAGCCATGAAAAGTATGATAGCATGATTTGCTATGCCATAGTTTTATGATGACATATTATGTTTCATATGATGTTTTGATGTGTGCTTGGGTTTGCTTGAGTTTGGTGAGGCCAAGAACCCTTAAGATTGGTTGAGATAAAGCAAAGAGTCTCTTAAAAGCAAAGTGGGCTCCCAAGAGCATGGTTGAGTCCAAGAATGGATTAAAGAATAAGTGAGACAAGTCCAATATCCACAAGAAATTGGGTGAGGGTAATCCACTTGCTTGGCAAGCCTTTGTATGTTATGTATGACTTTCTCAAATAATGAAATTGTCTCTTGAATGTTTGCACATATCTACATGACCATACATGCATTTATGAGACTTATTTGTATCCATTATGTATGATTGAATATGAGATGAGCTATTGGGATTCTTTGAATCTCATTCCCTCCTCTCCAATGATCTCACATGCTAGATGGACTAAGTGGACAAGGTGATGGAAGCCAATTACCTTGAAGGAAAGAGTTTGGCAATTAAATGCAAAGTTTTTTACTTTTTAAGGCCATAGTTGTGTCAAATGTTGTAATCCCTTGATGTATATGGTCTATGACCTCTTAGACATGTGTAATTATGACATTATACTATGTATGAATGAGAGAATATGTTATGTAGCCACTAGAATATGAATTGAGCATATGATGGCAAATTAGCTTCATGAATGGCTTTATGGGAATATACATATGTGTGGATAAGATGGCCAAAATGAGATGCATGAAGTTTAGGATCATTTGGGCAGCTTACACAAGTCTTAATCATGCTTTTAGACTTGCCTAAAAGGTGCCAAACCCTAAGGAAAGCCATTCGGTTGCTTTAGTACCTCAGATGGAGCCAAAATTAACCATAATGGAATCCTATGTCACTTTTGGCCAAATGAGCTATTCTTGATTTGAGATTTGGCATGCAATTAGAGCTTGTTAAGAGATATTTAGAAAGATAAAGACTATAATTTTTGGAGGTCTACAGAATATTTAATGAATTTTCAAAATTGACAATTTTTCTAATTTTGGTATGCTACAATTCATTTGGTCTACAAATGAAGCCTATCACATCGAGCTCAAATGATGTCCAATTGTCAAAAAATTTTATATAGAGACACTAGACATTTACAGTGACTCATGACAACTAGAAACACCTCATTTAGAGTTTAGAGAGAGAGATATGAATTTTTGAAGATTCTATCCAATATCAGGACCCTTACCCAACCACAGTTATCGTTCTATTGAATTCTGAGGTCTTGGTTGGCTGAACTTGTTTAGAGCTATTTTTCTCCTCTAGCTAACATCCAATTATTTCTAGATTCATAGATTAGATTTTTATTGAATTAATTAGACATTTTCAAAGTTTGCTATAGAAATCTGTGACTGCATCAGTGACAGTTTGACCTCTGGACCTTTTTGGATGTCAACATCCTCTGTGGTGGATGTTATAGTCTAGACATATTTTTAGTGTGAAGCAAACATCCATGTCTTTCTAGGATAATTGACAAAACATCATTTTGATTTTTCTAGAATTAGTTATGATTTTCCAAAGTTTAGGTAAAAAAAGAGCAAATTCTGGCCAAAATTTAATATGCCTATTTTAAGTTTTCCTTTTAGTTCCATGAGTTGTGGGCCACATTTTATGATCCAAATGAGTTGTATTCATGTAATTAAATATGAGAATATATGGTATGAGCTCACACGGTCCATGTGTGTAACATCTGGTCCCTCCGTAAACATGAGAAACGTAATGTTCGGTTTTTACGTAAACGTCAGAAATGGGCCAAATATAAAAGAAAGTCCTTGAAATAGAAGGAATTGAGGCTAAATAAAATTATAATAAAATTTTAAATATTAGAAAATGAGGATTTGAGGTTTAAGATGCCAAAAACTAGAGCTAAAAGAGATCAGAAAATTTACCGAAGGAAGTAAGGGTATTTTTGCAATTTTTGAAAAATTTGGAAAACTCATAGGAGGGCTTTTTAAACAAAAAATTTGAGGTTTCTAGGGTTCTTAGAGGCCTTGAATACTATGGGAACCCCTAGAACGGTTGAAACCCCTCCGGTGAGTGATTTTGACTATTGGTTGACCAAAACTTTGACTGAACGGTTCGGAATGGGTTTAGATCATTTTTGAGTGATTCCAAAGGTAATTATTATGATTAAGAGCCTAAGGAATATTATGAAAAAGACAAATTTCAAAAAGGAGTTGAAACGAGCCCAAACGAACAAAACTATGAAAAGGGACTAAATTGCAAATTTGAAAAGTTGCTTAAATAAATCCCTAGCTTATAAAAACACCCCTCCTTTGCTCAGATCTCCTCACCCACTCTCTCACACATTAAAATAGAAGTAAGAAGGGCTGAGAGTGGTGCACAAGAAGGGAGGCCAAGGAAGGAAGACAAAGCTTTGAAAAGTGTAAGTTTTAGCCACTTTTTCCTACTCCTTGCCTTGTTAAACCTCTTCCCCTCCTTTCCTCCTCTCTTCCTATGGATTTAGTGAGATGTTTGGTTCTGTTTTGAGCCCAGAACTGAGGGAGAAATTTTGAAATTCAAGGAGAGGGTTGAAGCAAGGAAGAGATCTCTTGAGAAAAGCTTGGAATCAAGGTGATTTTTCTATCTTGGTTGCTTCCTTTTTTCTTGCCCTTTGTGTGTGGAGTTCTGCCAGAACAGAACCATCTTGGGGGGAGGCTTTTTGTCCAGAAATAAGAAGGAATTGTGGGTTTTAGACCATGAGGAGTTAGTAGATGCAAGGAGATTGGAAGAAAAGCTAATGAAAAGCAAGTTAGGAAAGTGTAGAGCTCTTGGACACTTTTAGAAATTGATTTAATCCATGAATTTTCTTGCATGTGTAAATGTTTATTTGAGTTTCTAAGACCCCTAAGAAGCCTCCCAAGTGTCTTCCCCATCAAGGAAAAATCAAAAAGCCCATGGACTCCTCCTCCCTCCATCAATTCGGCTAAGACAAAACCATTGGGCTAGGGGCTGTTTTAATTTGTTTTAGCCTTGGTTTAGGACTTCTTATGATGGTAGAAGGTGGGAGGAACCCTTGGAAAAAACTTAGAACTCCTAGAAATTGATTTGGTGCCTTAGATTCCATATTATGACCTAAAGAAGTAATATGATGCTAGGCCCTTTGTTTTAATGATGTGATAACTCCAAGAGGTTTAAGAGGAGTCAAGAATCATATTTGAAAGGAAAGAATAAGGCCTAGAAGTCCCTTGAGGGGTGTTGCTTCATTAAGTGCCATTATGGACCATAATGAAGTCTATAGAGTAATCTAGTGGTTCATCAAGTTATGTAGCCTTAGAATGTGTTTCATGAATCTAATCGACATCCATAAATTGTATCTAGGCCAAGAGGAACCTTCCCCACACTTTTGTGGTTGCGTAGCCGAAAAGAGGAACTTAAATTCAAAGGGAAAAGTGTGTGAATTGGTGCAAGGTAGCTTTCTCCACCTTCTCTCATGCATGGATGTGTGTTTAGCTTATTTTAGAATGTGTGTATGTGTATTTTCAAGCTTTGAAAAGTATGCTAGCATGCCTTTATATGCCATGATGCTTGATACCATGTTTTGTTTTCAAATGTTTACATGATGTTTGTATGAGTTTGCTTGAGTGTGGAGAGGCCAAGAACTCTTCCCTTTGGTGAGGATGAGCCAAGAACCCTTGAGCTTAGTTGAGACAAAGTAAAGAGTCTCCCAAAAGCAAAGTGGGCTCCCAAGAGTATGGTTGAGTCCAAAGCTCTTAAAGAATGGATGAGGCAAGTCCAAAATCCATGAAGAGAAGTGTAAGGCCAATCCAAGCACTTGGTGAGCTCTTGGATGTTTTGTATGATTGATTCACATGCCAAGATTGTTTTTAGAATATGTATGTCTCACATTTTCACCATGCATGCATTTGAAAGCTTGCTTTGCACATATCATGTATGATTGAATGGGAGATGAGCTATTGGGATTCTTTGAATCTCACCCCCTCCTTTCCAATGATCTCACATGCTAGGTGAACCAAATGGATATACCAATGGGAGCCAACAACACTAGAGGAAGGAGATTGACATTCATATGTCTAGTTTTTGCTTTATGGAACCATAATGATGTTCAATGATATATATGAATATTGTAAATGGCATATGACCCTTGAGATACATGTAATTATGCTATTCTATGATGTAGAAATGAGAATATGTGTTATGTGAATGAGGGAATGTGAATTGAGCATGTATAGTAAAGATAACTTCATGAATGAGTTTATGGAAATGTGCATAAGTGTGGGTTAAAAGGCCAAAATGAGATACATGAGGTTTGGGACCATTTGGACAGCTCACACAAGTCTCAAATGTACTTTTAGACTTGCCCAAAAGGTGCCACAACCAAGGGAAGGCCATTTGGCAAATTTGGTACCTCATATGGAGCCAAATTTGACCATAATGGAACCCTATGTCACTTTTTGGCCAAAAGAGCTAGTCTTGATTTGATATTTGTCATGAAATTAAATCTCCTTGAGAGATTTCTGGGAAGCTACAGGACATAATTTTTGGAGGTTTAGAGAATATTTGATGAATTTTCAAAGTTGGGAGTTTTTATGGATTCTGGTATGTGCACTGTTCATACTCGCAGTTTGGTTTTTTGTGTCACCCGATAGCCAAATGGTGCCCAATGCTTGTGAAATTTTACATGAATAAATTAGAGGTTATAAGATTTTTGTAGACACTGAGATCACCTCATTTGGGGGTCTGACCAAAGAGTTATGTATTTTTGAAGTTTGCTGTCACTAACAGTGGTGCCTCCAAAGTTCAGTTACTGTTTCATAAGTTCCCAATGGCTAAACGTATCTGTTTCATTCTGAAATTATTTTTATTATCAAGTTAACATTTTTATCTTTTCAGAATGATCAAATTTGTGTGATTTCAATTTTTATAGAATTAGTTATGAATTTTAGAAGTTTGTATCAATAATCTGAACAGCAGCCCAGCAGCCAGCGACCTCAGTAGCTTTTCGAATGTCAAACGTTCTCCATGATGAATGTTGTGGTCTGGGCATATTTTTATTGTGAATTAGACATCTGAAGCTTCCCACAATGGCAAAGAACACTTGATTTCAATTTTTTTTAGAATTAGTTATGATTTTCCAAATTTGTGACAGAAAAGAGGAAATTCTGGCCGAAAATGTAAACATGGATTTTATGTGTTCCTTTGCTTTCCACGATTTGTAGGCCAAATTTGATGATGGAAATGAGCTATACTCATGTGTTTGAGTATGAGAATGTGATGGCTGCATTCATATGGCCCATGGGACTCTGAAAAAAAAATTTTACCCGTAGAGAAATGTATTTTAATTCATAACTCCCTATGCCACTATATTGCTTCCATAGAACAAACATAAGATGAGGCATGAGAATAGCATGAGAAAAACTAGGAAATATATGGTGTTGCATTAGCTGTTGGATCCCTTAGCTCTATTCAAGCTTAGAACCACTCAAACTAGTCTAGAGGCCAAGCTTTCCTAACATCCACTAGCTACTCTAAGTGTAACACCCCAAAAATTAATTAAGGTGTTAATGATGGATTTAGAGTAATTAAGAATAATTAATAGAGGATAATTGGGCAAGTTAGTGGATAGAAATTTTAGAAAGATAAATTATTAACATAGGTTTGAGAATTAATTGGGATAGAAATTTCATTTAGGCCTAAATTAATGAATCATGATAAGAGGCTAATGGAGGCCCAATGAGTTAGGTGCAGACCCAATCCAATTTAATGTGATAGAGGCCCAAGATCCACCTTGCATAGGCTCTTATAAGTGGCCTAATAACCCTTGTGCAGACCCAAATTCTTGAGCTCTTCAAATTTGGCCTAAACCTAATTAAACTTTAGCAACCCAATGCATAAGAGTTGGCCCAATAAAATTCTGCAGCCCAACACTTTAAAACTGGCCCAACAAGCTAAAATCTGAAGCCTATTTGGAGTTAGACCTTGGAGCAACCCATAACCCATCTTTGACCCAACTTAAACCCAACTAAAACCCTAATGCTTCAGCCACTTTCTCATTTTGCTGAAACTCAAAAGCAAAATTCGGAGGTTGAGAAGGAGGCTAGGGTTTGGGGCAAGAATTCCACATTTTCTCACATTTAGAGCAAGATTTAGCCAAGGTAATAGTTATACAACTTAATCCCCTCATCTTTCTCTTTAATTTGGTCTAATTAGTTTTTCATTTAGAGTATTTTCACCCTACCCAAAATCTGAAATGTGGTTATTTGGGGTTTTCTTGGTGAAAGTCGTAGGTTGAGGTTAGGGCTAGCATTGGGTAAGTGTAAACTATCCATTCTAGTGTATTTTCTACTGGTTTAAGACCTCTATGGTTGATTTATAGTATGGTTGTTAATTATGTACGAATTTGCTTAGGAATTTGAGTGATATATTAAAGTTTCTAGTAGAGGACATACTCAATCCGAATTTAGAGATTTGTGGTGACTGGGTAAGCGTTATTTACGTAGTTATTAGCATTTAAATTCCTTGGGTACTTGTTGCTACTATTAATGATGAATTAGAGTGGTAATTTTCTGATGCTATGGTTATAGGGATTTTTGTACCATCGGTGGCTGTTACAAATTGTCTACAAGTGAGGTAACCGGGATTTACATTAATTCCATGCATGTATCTGTTTTAATTTCATATTTGTTGTATATGAATGATTTAAAATGTTGAATGAATTGGTTGCCTATCTATTGTATTAGGATTGGACCTTGTGCGTCCATGGTGGAGCTGTGGTGCGGCTGCCACCTGTGCATGTGCTTTGATCGAGCACCAGGTTATGATCAAACCCCAGATGCACTGAGCCCTGGTTGTGCTCAATGGGGAGTAGGTACCGTGGATGGGCCTCTCTCGGTGTTAATGGCCTTTAACATGTGATAATATGATTGCTAGTATAGGATAGTAATCATAATAGCCTAATTGTTTCATTTACTGATATGATTGATAATATTCTTATGTTGATTTTGATTCATGCATATATGCTAATTAAACTGGATTATATGATGGAATTGCCTTAGTTACTGAGATTCATATCTCACCCCATTTCATGGGATTAATATTTCAGGTGAAGATTCCTCGGATAAGGATAAGGGGAAGCAAGTGGATGAAAATCTATGAGCTCCAACATGTGGGGAGAAGGCTACACTTAGGCTAATTTAGTTAGTATAGATGCCAATTTTGTATCCCCTATTGTATAGCATCATCTTGTATTCATGTTGCCAAGTGTAGGCATTTATATTTTGATTAGTTGGAATGTATTTGTTAAGAAGTTAAGTCTTAATATGGCTTGGTTTAGGTTGTATGAACCTATAGTATCTGTTATATGAATTTTACTGAAATTATGGTATGGTATACTGTTGGAAACATAATTATACAATGTATTAGAAAATTGATACGGATCATTGATGTATGAAACCTCCAATGAAATGCGCATGAGATATTGATTGTTGATATTATATGAATCCTTGCTGTCATTAACATATGAAAAGGCTAACATGTGGTGGTTAGGTGAGTGAAAATTAGTGCTTGAGTGTTGAGTTGGTAATGGTGGAATAACTGGGTAAATAAGGTAGATAAATACCATTAGAGTCATATAAAGTGAGGGGAAGTGGTCTTAGAGTGTCCCTAAGAAGAGAACTGGAGTGTAGGGGACAAAATGTAGGAGATATAGCTACAGGAGGGAGTCAAGCCGTGGCTAGGAAGGCCTCGCCGCGGCCTGAAGAGTGACAGTGGCAAAGGATGCTGCGACTTGAGAAATCTCGCTATGGTGCAGAGTGAAAAATAATGCCTAGGAGGGTGACAGAATGAAACCTCGCTGCGGCACAATAAGTCCTGCCGTGGTGTGAGTTGAGGAAATTAATTAAGGAGGGTACAGTAGCAAAACTCGCGATTGGCCACGGCGCAGATCCAACTCGCTACGGCGAAATTCGAGTGAGTTACCCAGTGATTCCCAAGAGCAACTTGGCCATGGCGCAAAAGGTCTGAGCCATGGTGCAAAGTTAAAAACTTAGTTTTCGAGCTCCAGAACCTAACTTAACCGTGGCAGGAAGGTCCTAAGTTGCGGCGTAGGTCCTCAAACTCCTACCTTTGACCTAGAAACTCTAATTTCTTTAATGCTAATGCTAGGATATGATATAGGAACACTTATGGGAGGTTTTTGTGTGTTGAAATCGATGGATAGGTTTTTGTGTGTTGAAATCGATGGATAGATGAATCACAAACCGTTAATGATGGTACAAGCCCTTTTATACATTTTCCCATTTATGGTTGTTTAGTTGATGACCCTAATAACATGAAGGTTCAAATTTCCTTATATTTCATTAAAGTAATTAATTGTAACGACTCCAAACCTTAATCATTATTTATTAATAGTGTATTTAACTATAATCACCGAGATTAGAAGTTAGGGTCGTCACACTAAGACCATCATACAACTTACTCATCATGAACAAAGCCACAAATTATACTTATACACCCAACATGTCTCATATAAGACTCTACCTATCCATTTAAACCTTTACATAGCACTATTGCTACATCTTTAAGTTAAATCCAATTTGAGAGAGCCTGAAACTTTGCTCTAATACCAATAAATGTAAGACCATACTTTTAAGATTTTACCTCATCTCATATAACTTTTATGTGGAGCAATATAATGGCATAGGGACTAAGTCTTAAGAAGTATTTTTATATGGGTAAAATTTTTCTTTCGGAGTCCCATGGGCCATATGAACTCATCTATCATATTCTCATACATAAACATATGAATGCAACTCATTTTCATCATCAAATTTGGCCTATAACTCATGGAAAGCAAAGGATCACATAAAACCCATGTTTGCATTTTCGGCTAGAATTTTGGCTTTTCTGTCACCAACTTTGAAAAATCATAACTAATTCCAAAAAAATAAAAATCATACATTATTTGCTAGTCTAAGAATCTACACATGTCTAATTTAGGATAAAAATATGACTGGGCCATGGAAAGCCACACAAAAGATGTTTAACATTCGAAAAGGGATGGAGGTCTGGCTGGCTACTGGTACTATCACAGGTTTCTCCATCAAACTTTAAAAATGTCCAATTAATTCCAAAAAAATTTAATACACACAAATGATATCAATCTAGAAATCTACAGATGTTAGCTAGAGAGAAAAAAATAATTCTAGACCAGTTCACGTAGGTCCAAGTATAGAAAACAAATCAAATAATATATGAGGTTAGTCTGGATGCCTGATACTAGGTAGAATATTTAAAAATTCATATCTCCCTCTCTAGACCTCCAAATGGGGTGCTTCTGGTTGGCACAAGTCACTGGGAGTATCTAGTTTCTTTTTATAAAATTTTGTGGCAATTAGACATCATTTTCCCTTCAAGTGATAGATTTCATTTTCGAACCTGAGTAAATAGTACACTAGACCAAAACCAGAAAATTTCTCAACTTTGAAAATTCATCAAATATTCTCTAAACCTCCAAAAATTTTGTTCTTTAGCTTTTCAAAATGCTATCAATAAGCTCTACATGCATGCAAACTTTCAAATCAAGAACAGCTCATTTGGTCCAAAAGTGATATAGCCTAATGAAATAGTCATTTTTGCTCCCTATCAAGAGTCACTTTAGTTCAAATGCCCTCCTCTTGAGGTTGGCACATTTTGGGCAAGTTTAAAAGTATGAACATGACTTGTATGACCTGACCAAGTCATCTCAAACCTCACACATCTAAATTTGGCCATTCCACTTCCATTATTACACTAATCTATCCAACCATTCAAGAGCTAAACTTGCCATTTAATACCTAAAACATGCTATCTCATACATTTGGTATCAAATTTTATTCACACATCATACATTTGAGTATTTACATATGTTCATATGGTTACATAACAATTTCATGATGGGATTACATCCTATGCCATATGTATGGCTAAAAGGAAGGCAAAATTAGGCAATTCATATCCCTGAATGCCCATCTTCTTCTTCTAAACTTGGCAGCCTCCAATACTTTGCTCAATTGCTTCACCTAGCATGTTAAGACATTAGAGAGGAAGGGATGAGATTCAAAGAATCCCAATAGTTCATCTCCCATTTAATCACACATAAAGCATGCAATACAAGTCTCACAAATGCATATATGAGCATATTAACATGTATAATCATTTAAGAAGCATTCTTGGCATTTGAAAACATCATACATAGCATATATAGGCTTGCCAAGTAAGTGAATTAGCCTCACCCATTCATTTATAGATTTTAGATTTGCCTCACCCATTTCTTTAAGAGGTTCTTAGACTCAACCTTCTTCTTGGGAGTCAACCTCACTTTTGGGAGACCTTTTTCTTTGTCTTAACCAATTCTAAGGGTTCTTGGCTCATCCTCACCACGGCTAGAGGGTTCTTGGCTTATCCACACTCAAGAAAACCAAGCAAGTATCATAAACATTATTTGGAAACATAATACATTATCATGGTACCATGGCATAGAAAATCATGCTAGAATACTTTTTATAGCTTAAAATATACATACACAATCAAGACAATGTAAGCACACATCTATGCATGAGAGAAAGTGGAGAGAGTTACCTTGCTTGTATTTGCATACTTTTTCCTTAAGTCTTGAATTCTCTCCCTTGACTTCACACACCTAAGAAGGTGGAGATCATTCCTCTTGGCCTAGACACATCATATATAAGATAATTATATTTTTGAAGCAAAGTCTAAGGCCACACAATTACTAGAAATGTTAGGTAACTCATAAGACTCTTTTATGGTTCCATAATGCACTTAATGAAGCAACCTTAAGAAACACATCATTTTGGCTCCATTCTATTTATTCATTTATGATTCTTAACTCTATTTAAACCTCTTGGAGTCATTACATACTCAATTCTAGGAGCCCAACTTGGTGTTGCTTCTTTAAGTCATATTATGGAACATATAAAGTCATCTTGCTATTTATGAATTCTAAACTTTTTCCAAGGCTTCCTCTCATACTCTCCTATCATACATAATACAAAACTAAGTTTGGAAGAAATTAAAACACTCCTTAGGTGCATTGACTCTCCTTGGCTGAAGCTATACTTCCATAAGGCACCAATGGAGTTTCCTTGCTTCTTTTGATGGGAGAATCATGTAGGAAGCTCTCTTGGTGTCTTAGGAATTCATATGAACACTTAAACATCATAAAATATGGCTAGGGTTCAAGATGCAATCAAAACCCTTACTTTTGTATCTTGCAAATTCATGGTTTTTACTTGGATTTCTTTGCAGATTCTTACTCTCCTCCCTTAAATTCATTGAATTCATCCTTAGCTCTCCTCAAAATTCTAGCCCTCTTGCATCTATATACATAGGACGAAATAAGGAGAAAGAAGGGGAGGAAGTAGCTACCATAGGATGGAAGATTTACCTTGTTTTTCCTTGTTTTCTTCCTTAATTCTCACTTTCTTTGGCTTCCTCTCTTCAAATCCGAATTTTCCCTCCTTGGTTTGACCTTAAAATAGCACCAAAAACTCTAAGAGAACTATAGGGAGAAAGAGGAGAAGGAAGAGAAGAGATTTCTTAAGGAGAAGACTAGGAAATTCTAATAATTTCTTACCTTTTTCTTGAAATTCTCCCTTCTCCTTTGCCTTAGTCTTGTGCGCTTCCTTCCCTTGAGTTCTCTCTAGTTTTTGGGCAGAACTTGGTCGAACTAAATGAGAGGAGCAGAAGGATGCCTCATATATATATGGGTTTAAGAATAACTTCTTCAAAAATTCTCATTTTGCCTTTCATTCTTGGCATTTTCGTTTCTAACTCGTTTTAGCTCCTTTTTTATAACTGTCTTTCAATTATGAAATTTAGGTCCTCAATTTAGTAAAATGCCTTTGTAATCATGCAAAGGGGAGCTAAAACATTCTCGAATGAACCAGTCAAAGTTTAAGTCAATTGACGTTGGAAAACATCCATCAGAGGGCCTTTAACTGTCCTAAGGCTTCCCATGGTTTTCAAGACCTTTGAGAATCCTAAAGAACTCAAAACTTTCATTTAAAATTCCTTCCATACCTAATTCCATACCATACAAGTTTGAACACATTATATAAGAAGACCTTGTACTTGTTGGTGAAAACTTTGTCGACAAGGTCTCAAAATTTGTACTATAGATTACAAGATCTTGTCGACATGATCATAGACCCAAATGCTGAGATGTTATCTCAGCCCTTAAATTAACTTAGTCCGCTGCCATACTTCTTACTCAATATACATTCTAATGGTCGCATAACATAATCTCTTTTTTTTGAAAAATTCGATATTACACATAATGTATTCCATGTATGCCAACTTAAAAAGTACCAGCCCGACCCCTTATATGTCATAGAGTATGAAAATGTGCAGTTACAAGATGATCTATCATATATAGTATCACCAGATCAGATCGTAGATATTAGACTCAAGCATTTACGGAATATGATGATATCACTGATGAAAATGGTTTGAAAGGGATTATCTCCCGAAAAAGCTACCTTAGAACTAGAGGAAGAGATGAGAAAGAAGGATCCAGAGCTCCTCCCATGAGGTATGTTATCTAAATTTCAAGGACAAAATTTATTTAAAGGGGAGAGAATTGTAATGTCTAATTTTTGTTAAATGATGGAAACGAATACATTTTCAAAGCAAGTCCCCTTAAATGAATTAGTTAAGGTCCTAAAAAATTTAAGTAGCATTCTAGGCTCCTAAAAATGAGAATCCCAAGCTCAGACAAAAAGGAAAACGAAACTAGAATGAGGAAACAAATTTGAATGGTAGGTTGACGAAACATAATGGTATTTTCGTAATTTTGAGCAAATTTTGGAATTCTCACAGGAGGGTTTTTAAATAAAAGTTTTGAGTTACCAAGGATTCTCAGAGGCCTGAAAACCATAAGAATCCCCGAAATAGTTGAAACCCATCTGGTGGATGTTTTCAAATGTCAGTTGACCCAAACTTTGATAAATTCATTTGGGAAGGTTTTAGCTTTGATTTGAGTGATTCCAAAGACATTTTATTAAATTGAGGAACTAAATTTCATAATGAAAAAGATAGTTCTCAGAAAGGAGCTCAAATGAACTAGAAACAAAAATGTTAAGATGAATGGACAAAATTAGAACTTTTGAAAAGTCTTTCTTAACCTCCCTATATATATAGGTCATGCCCCATCTCCTCCTTCATTTAGCCACATTTGTTTCTACCCTAAATTAGATAAAGAACCCAAAGGGTGAGGCATACAAGAAGGAGAAGAAAGGAAGGAGAAAAACAGGAAAGAGGTATGGATTTTCTTAGGCTTTTTTCATGCTTTGTCTTTAGCAAACTTCTTCTCCTCCATTTCCCCTTCTTTCCTATGGTTTTATTGAAGTTCTTGGATTTGTTTTAAGGGCAGAATAGAGAGAAAATTTCAAAATTGAGGTAAAGAAGCCAAGGAAGGTGAAAAACAAGCAAGAAGAACTAAGAAAATCAAGGTATTTTGTCATCTCTTCACTCAATCTTCCTCCTTCCTTCTCTTGTAGGTAGTTTGACCTATATATAGCCAGCCCTAAGGGGTTGAACTTCTATCTAACCCAAAGGTGAATCTTATGAATTTAGGGAAAGAGAATAAGAATAAGCAAAGAGAATTAACAAATAACCATGGAAAATCAAGATAGCAAAGTTAGGGTTTCAAGTGTCCCTTGTGAAACCTAATTTAATACAATAATTCCTAGGCCTAAATGAGTGTTTGAATGAACTTCTAAGATCCCTAGAAGGCTCCCCATATGCATCTTCCACTAAGAAAACAAAGCAAATTCTATGGATACCAAGAAGGTAGCATGGCTCCCCCAAGAGGGTTCCATGTACCTCGGAATAGTTTTAAATTTTTCCAAGCCCATTTTTAAGTCATATATGATGAGTGAAGATGGAGGGAAACCTTGGGAAAAATTTAGGAGACCTAGAGAATGAATTGGTGTCATAGGTTCCATAATATGACCTAAAGAAACAACACCTAGTTAGGCTCCTTGTTTTAATTATGTGATAACTCCAAGAGGTTTAAAAGGAGTCAAGAATCATAAATGAAAGGAAAGAATAGAGTCTAGAACTCAGTTGATTGATGTTGCTTCATTAGGTGCATTTTGGAACCATAAAAGAGCTATTAGGCTAAATTAGTGTTTAAGGAAGATGCGTAGCCTTAGAAATAATTCCAAAAACTTAATTGGTTTCCATATATTGTGTTTAGGCCAAGAGAAACAAGCTTCACATCATTATGAGTGTGTGGTCGAGGAAGGGAGCATAATTCCAAGAGAAAAAGTGTGCTTGTGTGGCAAAGGTAGCTCTCTTTTCTTTCTCTCATGCATGGATGAATGTTTGCCTTGTCTTTAAATGTGTATATGTGTGTTTTAAGAAAGGTGTTCTAGAATGTGCCTTTATTCCATGGTACCATGATGTTGTATTATGTTTCAAATGATGCCTAGTATGTTTGCTTGGGTTTGCTGAGTGTGGTGAAGCCAAGAACTCTTAGCCAAGGTGAGGATGAGCCAAGAACCCTTAAAAATAGTTAAGACGAAGTAAAGAGTCTCCCAAGAGTAAGGTTCAGTCAAAACCTTTTAGAGAAAGTGGGTGAAGCAAATCTAAAATCCATAAGAGAATAGATGAGGCTAATCCACTTACTTGACAAGCCGATGTATGCTTTGTATGACTTGTTCAAATGCTAAGGATGCTTCTTAAATGACCATACATTTCATCATACTCATGCATGCATTTTTAAGATTTGTATTGTATTCTTTACCTGTGATTGAAAGGGATATGAGCTATTAGGATTTTTCAAATCTCATTCCCCCCTCTCCAATGTCGTAATATGCTAGGTGGACCACATGAGCAAGGTAATGGAAGCCATCAAGTTGGAAGATGAAAGTATGACAATAAAGTGCTTATGAGTGGTAAATATTGTAATCCATTATTATATATGTCCTATAACCTTATGAACATATGTAATTATGCAAATGTATCATGTACAAATAAGATTTAATGTTATATGTATGATATAGTGCATTTTGGACATTGAGAAGCAAGACTAGACTTGTATATTCTTGTGTCTAGCTTGGGTTGAGAGAGTGAGTTTTCAATTTCCAAGTTTATACACCTTTGAGACAAGTTTAGAAGTTCATTTTAGGGCATTCCCACGTGCTCATGTGGCCATTGTAACACCATGAATTCTAGCTCATTCTAACTCATCTTATGCTTTTACATAACTTAATATCATGAATCATGTGAGTTTTGCATGAAAAAGGCAAGGAAAATAATGCTCATTTTAGTGTTGCGTTGGGTCTTAAAATTCCATTCGGTGTCACGTGGATCATGTGAGATCATACTATGCATTATCATATTTAATTACATCATTATAACTTAAATGCATCACAAAAACATGCCTACAACTCATGGAAACTGAAATGGGGCATGAAAATTGGAGATTCATTTTCGGCCAGAATTGGCCTCTTTTCTGGGCAAATTTTGGAAAATCATAACTAAATCTAGAAAAATAAAAAACACATGTTCTTAATCATTCTGAAAAGCTTAGGATGCCTAATTCACAGTAAAAATATATGCCCAGACCATAACATCAATCATGGAGGACGTTTGACATTCAAAAAACTACTGAGGTCGCTTCTACCTGGGCTACTGTTTTAGATTACTGATACAAACTTCTAAAATTCATAACTAATTCTATAAATATTTAAATTATACAAATTTAGTCATTCTGGAAAGCTAAAAATGTTAAATTAATGTTAAAAATGACTCCAAAATGAAACAGATACGTTTAGCCATTGGAATCATATGGAATAGTAACTGAACTCCGGGCAGCACTAATACTGACAATCAACTTCAAAAATGCATAACTCTCTGTTTAGACTCCAAATGAGGTGATCTTAGTGGCCAAGGAAATTTTATAACCTCTAGTTTATGCATATAAAATTTTACAAGCATTGGACACCATTTGGCCATCGGGTGACACAAAATACAAAATTGCCAGTATGAACAGTACCCATACCAGAATCCATGAAAAATTCCAACTTTGAAAATTCGTCAAATATTCCTTAGACCTCCAAAAATTAGGATCTTTAGATTTTGAGAAAGCTCTCAATGAGACCTAATTGAATTCCAAAATTTAGATCAAGACTAGCTCATTTGGCCAAAAAGTGACTAGGGTTCTATTATGGTCAATTTTGGCTCCATATTGGGTACCAAAATTGCCAAATAGATTTCCTTTGGTTTTGGCACCTTTTAGGCAAGTTTAAAAGCTTATTTGAGACTTGTGTGAGTTGCCAAAATGGTCCTAAACCTCATACATCTCATTTTGGCCATTCAACCCACACTTATGCATATTTTCATCAAACTTTAAACTTTCATACTATGGCATTACATACTCAAAACATGAACTAGTGGTCATATATGAGAATCATACATCTCAACATCACATATTAGTATATTTACATATGTCTCAATATTCATAAGACATATACAACATCATATACATGATGAACCGTCATTATGGTTCCAAAAGAAGCAAAATTATACATAAGCTTGTCAATTGTCCCTCTTCATGTTTGTTGGCTCCCTTCGCCATAATTGCTTAGTCCACCTAATAGGTTAGATCATTGGAGAGGAGGGGATGAGATTCAAAGAATCCTAATAGCTCATCTCCCATTCAATCATATATAATATGTGCAAAGCAAGCTTTTTATATGCATGCATGGAGGAAATTCAAGAGCATGTGAATCAATCATACAAGACATTCAAGAGCTCACCAAGTGCTTAGATTGGCCTCACACTTCTCCTCATGGATTTTGGACTTACCTCACCCATTCTTTAAGAGCTTTGGACTCAACCATACTCTTGGGAGCCCACTTTGCTTTTGGGAGACTCTTTACTTTATCTTAACCAAGCTCAAGGGTTCTTGGCTCATCCTCACCAAAGGGAAGAGTTCTTGGCCTCTCCACACTCAAGCAAACTCATACAAACATCATGTAAACATTTGAAAACATAACATGGAATCAAGAAGCATAATATGTAAAGGCATGCTAGCATACTTTTTCATAGCTTTAAAATACACATACACACATTCTAAAACAAGTTAAACACACATCCATGCATGAAAGAAGGTGAAGAGAGCTACCTTGCACACAATTATACACTTTTCCTTTTGGATTCAAGCCTCCTCTTTCGGCCACACACTCACGATTTGGTGGAGATAGTTTCTCTTAGCCTAGATACAATTTTTGGGAGCCAATTAGGTTCATGAAACATTCTCTAAAGCTATATAACTTGCTTAAGTACTAGATTGCTCTATAACCCCCATTATGGTCCATATTGACACCTAATGAAGCAACACCTCTCAAATGACTTCTAGGCCTCATTCTTTTCTTTCAAATATGATTATTGAATCCTTTTAAGCCTCTTGGAGTCATCACACCATTAAAACAAAAGGCCTAGCACCATGTTGCTTCTTTAGGTCATAATATGGAACCTAAGGCACCAAATCAATTTCTATGAGTTCTATATTTTTTCCAAGGCCTCTCTTCATTTTCATTCATTAAATATGACTTAAGAATGGCCTTAGAAAAATTTAAAACTCTCCCTAGCTATAAAAACCCTTCTTGGCCGAGATAATGAAGCATATTGGATTCCATAGAGCTCTCTTTGTTTTCTCAAGGGAAGAAGCATATGGGGGCCTCTTAAGGATTTTAGGAGCTCATTTAAACTCTTATTTAGGCCTAGGAATCATCATACAAAATCAGATTTTACAAGGTGCAATTGAAACCCTAGAATTTGCATCTTGAAATCTAATGGCTTTTTGATAATTCCCTTTGCATATTCTTAATCTCCACACCCTTTTTCCTTAGATTCATGCTTGGTTCTGCCTAAAAATCATCTCCTCCTAGGTTTTTCTCAAGTGGGGTGAAATGGTGGAGAAGGGGACCAAAAATGACAACCATAGGAAGAGAAATTACCTTGTTTTCTTACTTTTTCTCACTTGAATCTTGTGTTCTTTGAGCTCCTCTCTTCAAATCCGAATTTTCCCCTCAATTTGTCCCTTAAAACAGATTTATAAACTTCATTTTAATCGTAGGAAACAAAGGAGAATGGAGGAGAAGAAGTTTGGAAGAGAAAGAGCATAAAAACTACTAATTTCCATACCTTAAGCCTTTGATTTCTCCTCCTTTTCTCTCCCTTCTTGTAAGCCTCATCTCCTAGGGTTTTCTTCTGGTTTTAGGCAGAACATGGTCGTGCATAATGAAGGGAGGAAAATGGTGCATCATATATATAAGTGGGAATAAGTTACACTTTTCAAAATTTTCTATTTTACCCTTCATACTTTGCATTTTTGTTTCTCCTTCATTTTAGCTCCTTTTTTAGAACCATCTTTTCCATTACAAAATTTAGGTTCCCAATTTAGTAAAATACCTTTGGAATCACTCAAATTGGAGCTAAAACCTTCCCAAATGAATCCGTTAAAATTTGGGCACTCCAACATTGGAAAACGTCCACCGGAGGGGTTTTAGCTGTCCTGGGGCTTTCCATGGTTTTTAGGGCCTCTGAGAACCTCGGAGAACTCAAAAATTTCATTTAAGAAGCCCTCTTATGTAAATTTTAAAAATTGCTCAAAATTACGAAAATGCCATTATATTTCGTAAGCTTTTCGTAAGAATTTATTTCTTCAATCTAGCTCCATTTTTTCTTCCGTCTAAGGCTACAATTCTCATTTTTAAGAGTCTAGAATACTTCCCAAGTTTTTTTGGGACCTTAACTATCTCATTCCGGGGGACTTCCTTTTGTATCCGGTGAGTTTCATTCGTTTACAAAGAAATCGTATGTTACGTTTCTCACATTTTCAGAAAACTAGATGTTACAGTCATGGTTGCCTTAGAACTCAAAATGGACCATTTGTACCCCTTATATGGCACAAAAGTGACCATTTCACAACCCAATGTCAAGATTTAGCCAAATGAATAAATTTGCTTATGAAATTTAGTATGCATATAGATCTTATCTAGAACTTTTAGGGAAGCTAAAGATCAAGTTATTTTGATTTTTGTGAAATTTATTATGATTTTTCAAAGTTGGCATTTTTCTATTAAACTGATGTAAACACTATTCATAAGGTTAATAACTTGGTCTATGTCATTAGAGGGCCAAATGATATCCAACGTATCATGAAATTTTACAGACGTGAACTAGACATTATAATCTTTCTATGGTGACTGAGATCACCCCAATTGGACCTCTGAGTAAGGAGATATGAATTTTTGAATTTGAAGGATAGTACTTGAAACGACAATCAACCTTTGGTACTCTTCCATCAATTTCTAGTATTTAGCCACCCTTATTGTGGTCTAAGGATAAAGTAAATATCTATAGATTTCCATAATGGTAAAGTATGCATGATTTTTCAAAGTTTATGACAATAACCTAAAATTTCTGGGCGAGGCTGCATGATTGAATTTTATATATTCCATCCACTTGCACGAGTTCTAAGGCACTTCTTGGGATGGTTATGAGTTGTAATTATGTAATTAAATATGAGAATGAGATGGGTGACTTCATATGGTCCATAGGACATCGAATGGAAAATTTATCTGCTACGCAACACAAAATATATTCATTATTTTAATGCCACTTTCTTGCTTCCTTGTGAAATGCATGGCATAAGGCATAGAAATAACATGAGGCAAGCTAGAAATTTATGGTATTACATAGGGCCTTTGAGAACCTTGGGCAAGTCAAATTTCCCATTTAAATAGCCCTCCTATGTGTTTTTCCAAAAGTTACACTTATTTACAAGAATATTATTATGTTTCGTCAATTTTTGTCACAATTTGTTTCACCATCCTATCTCCATTTTTCTTTCTGTCTGAACCTAGAATTATCATTTTTAGAAGTTTAGAACTCTACTCAATTTTTTTGGGACATTATCTAGTTCATTTTAGAGAACTTGCTTTTATACGACTTATTTTGTCGTTTTACATAAATTACATTTGTTACATTTTCCACTCCCCTTAAAATAAATTTCGTCCTTGAAATTTAAAATATGTACCTTAGGGAAATAACTTTGGATATTTCTATCTCATCTCATTTTCCAGCTCCTAGGTTGTCTCCTCAGATGTCAGACCCTTCCAGACCGCTTTCACCAGAGGAATGCTTTTGTTTCTCAACTGGTTTAGCTTAACGTGCATAATTCTCTTTGGTTTCACTACATAGGAAAGATTTTCCTGCAATTGAACATGCTCATATTCTATGGCATGTGAGGGGTCTAGGAGGTCACAGGTCCAATTTTCTCAAGGATTTCAAATGGACCAATATACTTAGGACTGATCTTTCTTACCCTTATAGACTGACCTACTCTAGTCACTTAGCATAGCTTTTCTGCCTACTCTAGGCCGTAAGGAGTTTCTTTCTAATCATTTCTATCTACTAAGTAGTCTAGTCTACTAACTCAGGTCCTAACAAACTCCTCTCACCTAGCTCAACCTAACACAATAGAGATCTACACTTTCGCCAATAGAAAGCCTCACAAGGGGCCATCTGGATACTAGAATAGTAGCTGTTATTGTATGCAAACTCTACTAACGGTAGATACGCATCCCAATTACCCCTTATTTCTAACATACATGCTCTCAACATGTCTTCTAGGGTCTGGATGGTCCTTTTAGTATGACCATCTGTCTAGGGTTGATAAGCGGTGCTAAACCACATGAAGTAATGACCTTCAGAAGTTTGATGTGAGCCTAGGGTCTCTATCAGATACTATGCTACTGGGTACTCCATGAAGTCATACTACCTCACATATATACAATTGGGCTAATCTATCTAATATGTAGGTAGCCCTGATCACTAAAATATGTGTTGACTTTGTCAATCTATCCATAACTACCCAGATAGTATCATGTCTAGAGGATGTCTTGGGTAACCTTATAATAAAATCTATAGCTATACTATCCCATTTTCACTCTGGGATGTCTAGGGGTTGCAACATCCTAATTGGTCTCTGGTGCTCTATCTTAACCCTCTGGTACACTAAACATCTCGCCACATAATTTGTGACGTCATTCTTCATTCCTGGCCACCAGAAAATTCTTTTCAAATCTTGATACATCTTGGTGGCTCTTGGGTAGATAGTATATTTACTCTTACACACCTCTTCTAAAATTCTCTCTCTTAATTCACTATTACTAGGCACACAAATTCTATCCAGATATACTATCACACCATCCTCAGATATCCTAAAATCTGAGGTTTTACCCGAGAAATATCACTCCTAATCTTCCTTAAAAACTCATCTTCTCTTTAGGCACCTAAGATTTAGGTTCTTAACTTGTTTTCAATCTGGGTTTCACTTAAGGCATCCCAATACTAGCTGGTAAGAGAGGTTCAAATTTCTAAATTTTCCTAGGAGCTCCTGCTCCCTGATCATCATATGGGCAACGTGGTTGGATTTCCTACTCAAGGCATCGGCCACCATGTTGGCCTTACCTAGATGATATTTCAATACATAATTATAATATTTTAGGAACTCCATCCATCTCCTCTGTCTCATATTAAGTTCCTTCTAATCAAATAGGTATTTTAGACTCTTGTCATCATTATAAATCTCTATACTCGCACCATACAGATAATACCTTTAAATCTTAAGAGAAAAAACTATTGCAGCTAACTTTAGGTCATGCGTAGGATAATTCTCCTTATGAGGCCTCAGCTGCCTAGAGGTATATGCCGCTATCCTACCCTGCTGCATTAGTATACATCCTAACCCTCTCCTTGAGGCATCATTATATACCACAAATGGTACACTAGGGTCAAGAATAACTAGCACAGAGGCAGTGGTCAATCAGAGTTTCAACTCTTGGAAACTCCTCTCACATCTATCATCCCACATGAACGATGTATCCTTCTGAGTCAGCTTTGTGAGTGGCAAGGCCATATGAGAAAATCCCTGAATAAATCATTTGTAATATACTGCCAAACCAATGAAACTCCTAACCTTGTTGATCGTCCTAGGCCTATCCCACTGTAACACAACCATAACTTTATAGGCATCTACCGCAACCCCGTCTCGTGAGATCACATGACCTAAGAATTTTATCTCGGTTAGCCAAAACTCATATTTACTCAGTTTGGCATATAATCTCTTACTTCTTAAAGTCTCTAGTGTAACACCATATATGTCTAGCTCATTTCATACCATATCTATGCTTCCCATTATGAATTTCATAGAAGGATCAAGAAAATAACATAAAATAATGAATATTTTCACATTGCGTCGCGTATAAAAATTTCATTCTATGTCACATGGACCACGTGAGCTCATACATCACATTCTCATCTTTAATTACATGAATACAACTCATTTGAATCATCAAATGTGGCCTACATCTCAAGGAACTCGAAGGGAAGCATGAAATATACAAACATATTTTTGGTAAGATTTTTCCACTTTTTTGTCACAACTTTGGAAAATCATGACTAATTCTAGAAAAATAGAAATCATGCATTCTTGGCTATTATAGAAAGCTACAGATGTTTACTTCATACAAAAAATATGTCTAGACCATAACATCCATCACAGAGGATGTTTGACATTCGAAATGGTCTAGAGGTCAAGCTATCCACTGGTGTTGTCACAGATTTCTACAGCAAAATTCAAAAATGTCCAATTCATTCCACAAAAATCCAATCCATGCAAATGATACCAATCTGGAAAGCTATAGATGTTAACTAGGGGCAAAATAACTCCAAACTAGCTCAGCACATCCAAACTTCGAAATCCAATCAAATAGTAACAGAGGTCGGCTGGAGTTCCTGATATTGGATAGAATTTTTAAAAATTTATATCTCCCTCTCTAGACATCCAAATGAGGTGCTTCTAGTTGGCACAAGTTACTATGAATGTATAGTTTTGTATAAAATTTTGTGGCAATTGGACATCATTTGAGCCCTGTGTGACAGATTTTATTTTTAGACCAGTATGAGCAATGACATAACTAAACCTAGAAAATTTTCTAACTTTGGAAATTGATCTAATATTCTGTATACCTCCAAAAATTATGTTCTTTAGCTTCCCAAAAAGCTCTCAACAAGTTCTAATTGCATGAAAAATCTCAAATCAAGAATAGCTCATTTGCATAAAAAGTTATATAGAGTTCTAAATTGGTCAATTTTGGCTCCATATAAGATACCAAAATGTCCAAATGGATTTGGCACCTTTTGGGCATGTCTAAAAGTACAATTAGGATTTGTGTAAGCTACCCAAATGGTCTCAACCCTCATGCATCTCATTTTGGTGATCTCATCCACACTTATGCATAATTCCATAATATCATTAAGGAAGCTACAATGCCATAACATGTTTAAATTTCATTCTAGTGATCACATAGCATATTCTCCCATTTGTACATGACATAATATCATGATTACATATGTTCATAACATTATAATACATATACATCCATAGATTACATCATTTGCCAATTGTATGATTTCAAAGCAACAAAATTCAAGCACTTTGTTGTCATCCTCTCATCGTCGAGATGGTTGGCTTCCATTACCTTACTCTCTTGGTCCACCTATCATATTAGATCATTGGAGAGGAGGAAATCAAATTCAAAGAATTCTAATAGCTCATCTCCCATTCAATTATACATAATGGATGCAAAACAAGTCTTACAAATGCATGCATGGCATGCAGACATGTGCAATCAATCAAGGAGCATTCTTAGCATTTGAAAAAGTCACATATAGCATACAAAGGCTTGCCAAGCAAGTGGATTGCCCTCACCCAATTTCTTGTGGATGTTGGACTTGCCTCACCCATTCTTTAAGAGATTCTTGGACTCAACCATGCTCTTGGGAGTCCATCTCACTTTTGGGAGACTCTTTACTTTATCTCAACTAATTTTAAGGGTTCTTGGCTCATCCTCACCATGGCTAAGGGTTCTTGGCCTCACCACACTCATGCAAACCCAAGCACACATCATAACATCATTTAGAAACATAATATGCCATCATGAAACTATGGGATATAAAATCATGATAGCATACTTTTCATGGCTTGAAAATATACATACACACATTCTAAGACAAGCTAAGTACACATCCATGCATGAGAGAAGGTAGAGAGAGCTACCTTGGAAGCAATTACACACTTTTTCTCTTAAACCAATGCCACCTCCTTTGGCCACACACACATAAAAGTGTGGGGAAGATTTCTCTTGGCCTAGACACAATTTATGAATGCCAATTAGGTTCATGGATTCAATTATAAGGCCACACAAGTTGCTTAGACATTAGTTTGGTCTATAACCTCATTATGGTTCCATAATTGCACCTAATGAAACAACACCCCTCAAATAATTTCTAGGCTCCATTCTTTCCTTTCAAATATGATTCTTGACTCCTTTTAAGCCTCTTGGAGTCATCACACAAATAAAACCAAGAGCCTAACTACATGTTGCTTCTTTAGTTCATAATATGAAACTTAAAGCACCAACTCACTTTCTATGAGTTCTAAATTTTTTCCAAGGCCTTCCCTCATTTTCATTCATCATATATGACTCAAAAATGGGCTTGAAAAAAATTTAAAACTCTCCTTAGGTGTCTCATCCCCTTTAGGCTGACCCTATGTCTCCTTTTGGCCTCCATGGAGTTTGCTTTTCTTTCTACCTAGAAGATGCATATGGGGAGACTCCTAGGGATCTTAAGAACTCAATTAAACATTCATTTATGCCTAGGAATAATTATATCAAATCATATTTTCAAGGGAACCTATGAAAACCTAGGTTTGCTACCTTGAAAATCCATGGCCTTTTCTTGAATTTCTTTGCATATTCTTACTCTTCTCCCTTAAATTCATTGAATTCACCCTTGGTTCCCCTTAAAATTCTAGCCCTCTAGCATCTACATACATGGGGCAAAATATGGAGAAGAAGGGGGGAGGAGTAACTACAATGGAATGCAAGATTTACCTTGTTTTCTTGCTTTTTCTCACTTGAATCTTAATTTCTCCAAGCTCCTCTCTTCAAATCCGAATTTTCCCCTAAGTTTCTCCCTTAAAAAAGATTTGTAAACTTCATTTTAATTAAAGGAAACAAAGGAGAATGGAGGAGAGGAGGTTTGGATGGAAGAAAGTATAAAAAAATACTAAATTTCCTTACCTTTAAACTTGAATTTCTCCTCATTTTCTTCCTTCTCTTGTGCGCCTCATCCCCTAGGGTTTTTTCTGGTTTTTGGGTAAAAACATATGAAGCCACATGAGGGTAAGTGTGGGGCACCACTTATATATATAAGGGAGGAAGAAGAACTTTTCAAAAATTCTCGTTTTGCCCTTCATTCTTGGCATTTTCGTTTCTAATTTGTTTTAACTCCTTTTTGAGAATGTCTTTTCTATTATAAAATTTAGGTTTCCAATTTAGTAAAATGTCTTTTCCATTATAAAATCGGAGCTAAAACCTTTCCTGAATGAATTTATCAGAGTTCGGGTACACCAACATTAGAAAATGTCCACCGGAGGGGTTTTAACTGTCCCGATGCTTTTCATGATTTTTAGGGCCTCTGAGAACCCTGGGGAACTCAAAAATTTTATTTAAAAAGCCCTCCTATGTGAATTCTAAAATTTACTCAAAATTACAAAAATACCATTACATTTCATAAGCTTTTCGTAAGAAATTGTTTCTTTATTCTAGCTTATTTTTTCTTTCCGTTTGAGCCTAGGATTCTCATTTTTAAGAGTCTAGAATGCTTCCTAAATTTTTCAAGACCTTAACTAAATCATTACGGGGGACTTCTTTTTGTATCTGGTGAGTTTCATTCATTTATGGAAAAACCGTACATTATGTTTCTCACGTTTTCTCTCGTTTTCAAAGAATCGAATGTTACATCTAGAACTAATCTCAGATGCCTCTCATGCTCCTCAAAAGATTTGGAGTACACTAAGATATCATCAATATAGACCATAACAAATTTATCTAAATACAGTCTGAATACCCTGTTCATATAATCCGTGAACACCACAAGCATATTCGTCAGCCTGAATGGAATCACAAGGAACTCATAATGCCCATATCTAGTCTTGAAGGTTGTCTTTGGGACATCTTCAACTCTCAGTCTCAGCTAGTGATACCCAGATCTAAGATCTATCTTAAAGAATACAAATACCCAAGCTAACTGATCTAATAAATCATCTATTCTAGGAAGAGGATATTTATTCTTGATAGTAACTTTATTCAATCCTCCATAATATATACACAATCTCAAGCTACCATCTTTTTTTTCACAAATAGCACTAGAGCTCCCCAGGGTGAAACATTAGGGTGAATAAACCCTTTCTCTAACAACTCCTTTATTTGTTTTTTCAATATAGCAAACTCGATAGGAGCCATCCTATAAGGAGCCTTGGACACTGGTCGAGCCCAAGGCACTATATCTATAAGAAATTTTATTTCTCTCACAGGGGGTAGGCCACTAAAGTCAAAATCCTTAAGAAAAACCTCTAAAAATTCCCTAACTATTGGAATCTCTTCTATCCCTTCTTCTACCTTAGCTTGAATAGAGAAAAAGACTAGAAACCCCTAACATCCATACTCTAAGTATCTTTAAGTCTAGGTAGTAGTCATAAAAGATAACTCAGCCCTTATCCTAGATATGGTCCCACATGAGGGTACAAATATAATGTGGTACTTACAATCAAGAATGGCATTATTAGCAGTCATCCTGTTCATACTAACAATCAAGTCAATATCATAGAATGGCATACAAATCAAATCAATAGTAGTATGGCAATGGTTAAACTGTACAGTGACATTCAAGTAAGCATGAGAAGTAATCACATGGCCTCTAGTAGGTATAGTAATAGACAAATCAAATGGTGAAGAACTAATGGCCAGACCCAATCGTCTCATATAGTCATAGAATATAAATGAGTGACTGGTACCCAAATTAAACATATTAATCACAAGAAAATCATTCACTACGAGCGTACCTCAAATTAGACTGGGAGACGCTCTAGCCTCCTGTTAAGAAAGGGTGAACACCCTGCTCAGGGTCTGTGGCCTAGGAGGCACTGCATCTATCTGGGGGTAATTTCTAGCTATGTGCCCTGGATTCTCACACTTGAAATAGGTCACTGTAGATTATTGTGTGGATGACTGAGTCCTCGGGGTCTACACCTTCTTCCCTTTCAGTGGTGTAACACCATAACTTCTATCTCATTTTATGTCATTTATAAGCTTTATATCATCAATCCCACAAGAGTATATGAGAAAGATGATAAAAATAATAGACTTTTTCGCGTTGCGCTATATCTAAAAAATTCAATTTGGTGTCACGTGGACCGTGTGAGCTTATACTATACTTCCTCATATTTAATTTCATTATTTCAACTCATTTGCATAACAAAAACATGCCTACAATTCATGGAAACCGAAATGGAGCTCAAAATAAACAAGCATAATTTCGGCCAGATTTACTCTATTTTCTGACCCAAATTTGGAAAATCATAACTAAATATAGAAAATTCAAAATCATTAAATCTTGGCCATTATGGAAATCTTAGGATGTCTACTTCACACTAAAAATATTTCCAGGTCACAACATTCATCACACAGGATGTTTGACATCCAAAAACCTATCGAGGTTGTTGACTTCCTGGGCTGGTGTTTAGTTTACTGATACTAACTTCAAAAATTCATAACTAATTCTATAAAAATCAAAATCATACAAACTTGGTCATTATAGAAATCTACAAATGTTAAATTGATATTAAAAATAATTTCAGAATGAAAAAGATACGTTTAGACCTCTGAAACTGATGGAAGAGTAACTGAGCTCCTGGGGCACTGCTAATTCTGACAGTTAACTTCAAACATGCATAACTCTCTGTTCAGACCTCCAAATGAGGTGATCTAGGTGGCCACAGAACTCTTATGACCTCTAGTTTATGTATATAAAATTTCATAAGCATGGGACATCATTTGGCCATCGGGTGACACAGAATTCAAAACTGCCAGTATAAACAGTACCCATACCAGAATCCATGAAAAATCCCAACTTTGAAAATTCATCAAATATTCCCTAGATCTCAGAAAATTATGATCTTTAGCTTCCCGAAAAGCTATTAATAAGACCTAATTGTATGCCAAATTTCAGGGCAAGACTAGCTCATTTGACCAAAAAGTGGCATAGGGTTCCATTATGGTCAATTTTGGCCCCATATTGGGTACCAAAATTGCCAAATGGATTTCCCTTGGTCGTGGCACCCTTTGGGCAAGTTTAAAAGCTTATTTAAGACTTGTGTGAGCTGCCCAAATGGTCCCAAACTTCATACATCTCATTTTGGCCATTCAACCCACACTTATACACATAATCACCAAACTTTACATTCTCATACCATGGCATTTCATACTTAAAACATGTGCTAGTAGTCATATATCATTTCCATACATCTAAACATCACATAATAGTATCTTTACATATGTCTCAACATTTATAATACATATACAACCTCATATACATTATGAACCATCATTATGGTTCCAAAATAGACAAAACAAGACATAAGCTTGTCAATCTTTGCTCTTCATGATTGTTGGCTCCCTTCACCATAATTACTTGGTCCACCTAGCATGTTAGATCATTGGAGAGGAGGGAATGAGATTCAAATCCTAATAGCTCATCTCCCATTCAATCATACATAATATGTGCAAGGCAAGTTTCATAAATGCATGCATGGAGGAGATAGAAATCATAGACATTTTAAAAGCAACCTTAGCATGTGAATCAATCATACAAGACATTCAAGAGCTCACTAAGTGTTTGGATTGGCCTCACACTTCTCCTAATGAATTTTGGACTTGCCTCACCCATTCTTTGAGCACTTTGGACTCAACCATACTCTTGGGAGCCCACTTTGCTTTTGGGAGACTCTTTACTTTGTCTCAACCAAGCTCAAGGGTTCTTAGCTTATCCTCACCCAAGGGAAGAGTTCTTGGCCTTTCCACACTCAAGTAAACTCATACAAACATCATGGATTCATTTAAAAACATAACATGGTACCAAGCATCATGGCATATAAAGGCATGCTAGCATACTTTTCAAAGCTTGAAAATACACATACACACATTCTAAAACAAGTTAAACACACATCCATGCATGAGAGAAGGTGGAGAGAGCTACCTTATATATAAGCACACACTTTTTCCTTAGCTTTCAAGCCTCCTCTTTTAGCCACACACCCACAAGTTGGTGGAAATAGTGTCTCTTAGCCTAGACATAAATTATGGGAGCCAATTAAGTTTATGAACCACACTCTAAGGCTACACACCTTAATGAAACACTAGATTGCTCTATAGGTTCCATTATGGTCCATATTGGCACCTAATGAAGCAACACCCCTCAAATGATTTCTAGGCCTCATTCTTTCTTTCCAAATATGATTCTTGACTCCTTTTAAACCTCTTGGAGTCATTACATCATCAAAACAAAAGGCCTAGCACCATGTTGCTTCTTTAGGTCATATTATGGAACCTAAGACACCAAATCACTTTCCATGAGTTCTAAATTTTTTTCCAAGGCCTCTCCTCATTTTCATTAATCAATTATGACTCAAGAATGGCCTTAGAAAAATTCAAAACTCTTCCTAGCTATGAGAAACTCTTTAGGCCGAGGCTGTGGAGCTTAATGGCCTTCATGGAGTTTGCTTGGTTTTCTTGAAGGGGGAAGCTTGTGGGGAGCATCTTTGTTGTCTCAAAAACTCATTTATACTCTAACTTAGACCTAGGAAGCATCCTACAAATTCAGAAATTGAAAGGTGCACTTGAAATCCTAGGTTTTGCATCTTGCTTTCTAATGCCTTTTTCTTAGTTTTCTTTGCATATTCTTATTCCTCTCCATCAAATACCTAAGAATCATCTTTGGTTTGGTTAAAAATCTGAATCCTTAGATCTGTCCAAGTGTAGGTCGAAATGCTCAAGGAAGGGAGGAAGAAGACCAAGTGGAAGAATTGCAAAATACCTTGTTTTCCTTAGATTTCCTTGCTTGTTCTTGCTTTCCTTGGCCTCCTTACTTGAAATTCGAACTTTCCCCTCTGTTCTCCCTTCAAAACAGCCCTCAAAACTTCAAAGAAATCATGGAGAAGAAGAGGGAAAAAGAGGAGAAGAAAGTGGTGGAGAGAAAGCATGAAAAACAAGCAAAATTCCATACCTAAAGTCTTGAATCTTTCCTCCTTCTTCCCTTCTCTTTGTGTGCCACTCTCCAAGGGATTTGCTTCTGATTTGGGGTTGGAAATTCTGAAGTGAATGAAGGAGAGTGTGAGGTGCCACCTATATATAGCTAAGGTAAAGTGACTTTTTCAAAAAATTTTATTTTGCCCTTCATACTTTGCCTTTTTGTTTCTCCTTTGTTTTAGCTCCTTTTTTAGAACCGTCTTTTCCATTATGACATTTAGATTCCCAATTAAGAAAAATGGCTTTGAAATCACTCAAATTAGAGATAAAACCCTTTCGAACAAATCGGTCAAAGTTTGGGTCAATCGACGTTGGAAAACTTACACCGGAGGGTCTTTACCGGTCCCGAGGCTTCCCATGGTTTTTGGGGCCTCTGAGAACCCTGAGCAACTCAAAATTTCCATTTAAAAAGCCCTCCTAGGTGCTTTTCCAAAATTGCACTTATTTACAAAAATGCCACTGGCCTTTTGGCAAATTTTTCGAATCACTCCAACCCCGGTTTCTGGGCAACTCAAGGCTCAAATCCTCATTTTTTATTATTTAACATTTTATCCAAATTTTATTTGGCCTTGAATCACTCATCTCAGGGGACTTACTTTGAAAGCATGCCCGTTTCCATCGTTTAACAAAAACTGGACATTACAAGTGGCCTCCTACTCCACTACACCTTGGTCTTCTTTTTACTAGTAGGTGTGGAGCTAGCACCCTCCTTTGGTCTCGGTCTCTTTGATTCCGGAGCCTCCCTCTGACCAGATACTGCAATAGCAGGTATAATCTCTCTCAAATTATTCTTGATCACTCTGCTAATCTCCACAAGGGCATTAAAGGTTTGGACCCTATGTAGAGTTACTCTGTCTTTATTTCTCCCAAGTAATATGCAAATTTCTAGTCTTTATCAGAGACTTCATGCTGCACCATTACTTGTTAGCTTCTTTCTGTAGCATAAAAGTAGCTAACTGAGCTTTCTGTTCTAAGGTGTAGTTCATCATTGTGAAAATCTTCTCAATCTCCATCACCCAGGCCTCTGCTTTATCTGCATCCAATTCCCCGTCAAATGCTAGTGGGTTATTCTTCCTGAATTGATTCAATTGTTTTTGAATGGATGGCGAAGACTGAGCTAGCTCTTGGGGAGGTGGGGGTGGAGCACCTGAGGTGAAAGGCTGTGGAGCACCAGAAGTAGAAGGCTGAGACTAAGGCAGAGGAGCCTCTCTCCTAGCTTTTTCCTGCCTAGCCAGGGAGTCCTGCAGCTGCACAATCATCTCAAGCTATTGCTAGATCATGTACTGCTTCTGGGCTATCACATTCTAAAATCGATCAATCCGTTCCATGACAGCCTATAACACCCTAAAAATTTATTAAGGTGTTAATCATGGATTTGGGTTAATTAAGGATAATTAATATAGGATAATTAGGCAAGTTAAGTGAATAAAAATTTTAGAAAGATAAATTATTAATATGAGTTTGAAATTTAATTGACTTATAAACCCCATCTAAGCCCAAATTAAATTAAGTAGGCCAAGGTTACGAACTAATAGAGGGCCTAATCTAATTTAAGCAATTAGAGGCCCAAAACCCAACTTGCACAAGCTCTTATAAATGGCCCAATAACTTTTGTGCAAATCCAAGTCAATTGAGTCCTTCAAACTTGGTCTGGCCCAATTAAATTTCTGCAGCCTAATACATTAAAGTTAGCCCAACAAGGCTTAAATCAGAATCCACTTGCAATTGGAACTTTGGGTCAACCATGACCCATATTAGGACCCAACTTAAAACCCTAAAACTAGTTTGATCACCCCCATTATACAGAAACACAAAACACACAACTCATTTTCAGAGGTTTGAAGGGAGGCTAGGGTTTGGGGCAAGAAATCTATTATTTCTCACTTCTAAGCTCAAAATCAGCTAAGGTAATAGCTATATAACTTAATCCCCTTCTCTTCCTCTTCAATTTGGCCTAATTAGCTTCTTATTTAGAGCATTTTCACCATACCCAAAATTTGAAATGTGGTTGTTTGGTATTTTCTTAGAGGATTTTCGGAGGCAGAGGCTAGGAGGGATATTAGGTAAGTATAAACTCTCCATTTTAATGCATTTTCTGCTAGTTTAAGACCCCCATGATTGATTTGTAGTATGGATATTAATTATATACAAATTTGCTTAGGAATTAGGGTGATACATTAAAGTATCTGGTAAAGGATATATTCAATCCAAATTTAGGGATTTGAAGTGGCTGGGTAAGCATCTTCCAGGTAGCCATTAGTATTTTAATTCCTTGGGTACTTGTTACTATTATACATTATGATTAAAGTAGTAATCTTCTGATGTTATGGTTATAGGGAGATTTTGGCACTGCTAGTGGCTTTTCAATTATCTACAGAGTGAGGTAATCGGGGTCTATGTTAATTCCATGTATGTGTTCTGTTTTAATTTTGTATTTTTTATATGATTATGATTTTGATGCTAAATGAATTGGTTGGCTATCTGTTATATGTGATTGGACCTTGTGAGTCCATGGTGGAGCTGTGGTGCGGCTGCCACTCGTGCATATGCTTCAATTGGGCACCAGGTTATGATCAGACTCCAGATGCACTGAGCTCTGGTTGTGCTCAATGGGGAGTAAGAGCCATGGACGGGTCTCTCTCGGTGTTATTGGCCTTTAACATGTAGAATTGTGATTACTAGTATGGGATAGTAATCATAGATAGCCTAATTGTTCATTTACTGATATGATTGGTATATTTTCTTATGCTTATATGAAATCACACATATATGTTGATTAAACTAGAATATATGAATGGAATTTACCTTGATTACTGAGATTTGCATCTCACCCCATTTCATGGGATTATACTTTCAGGTGAAGGCCCTTCGAGTAAGGATAAGGGGAAGCAAGTGGATGAAAATCCATGAACTTTAGCCATGTGTGGAGGAAGCTACACTTGGACTGATCTGAGTAGAGTAGATGCAATTTTGTTAATCTTTTATCTAGCATCATCATGTACTTATATTACCAAGTGTAGGCATTTATATTTTAATTTCTTAGGATGTACCTATTGAGGAGTTAGGCTTCATCTTAGCTTGGTGTTGGACGTATGAACTTACGATATCTGATGCATGAACTTTGTTGAATTTATGATATGGTTTACCATTTGGGAATTGTAATTGTGTGATACCTTGGATATAAACCTGAATTAGCGATGCATGAAATCTTTAATGAAATGTATATTTGAATGATAATTGTTGGAAGCTTATGAAATTTTACTGTTATTAATCTATGACCTTGCTGATATAGGGTAGTTGGAAGAGTAGAAATTGACACTTAAGTCTTGAACTAGTTATGATAGATTAGCTGGGTAAATTAGGCTAATAAAGGCTATGGGAGCCCTACAATTAAGGTAGAGTAGCCCTAGGGTGTCATCGAAGGGAGAGTGGAGAGTATGAGATAAGATTTTAGAAGTTATAGGATTAGAAGGCATTTCACCGCGGCCAAAATATTATTAGTCCCAGCTAATAAAGGCGAAGTTACCTGGGGAGAGTACAGAGAGCAATTCACCGCGGCAAAATGTGAGAGGCAAAATTGAGAGTCATCCAGAGGGTAATTCATTGCGGCTAAATGGGAATTGGCCGCGATGAACTTTTGTGAAATTGTGTTAAGCATTCTAAAGAGGAATTAGCCGCGGCAAAAGGAGGAATTGGCCATGGCCAATAGCGAGAGGTAAGCAAGGTGGGTTCCAGGAGGCTTCCTCCCTGCGGCGCCATATAGGTTAGCCACGACGAAGATCCAACTTGCACCGGTGAAGATAAAGAGTAAACCCGAGAGCAATTGGCTACAGTGCAAGGACATTTAGCCACGGCTAACAGTCTCAAACTCTTATTCTAACCTAGAAATCTTGGTTTTTCATATGGTAACCTCAAGGGATGACTTAAAAACATTGGTAGAAGATTTTTATGAGTTGAAATTAATGGGTAATAGAATCAAAGGCTTATAAATGAGTGTTTGTTTTCCTTGTGTACATGAATGCTTGTAATTATTTGATTGATGACTCTAATTACATTAAGGTTCAAATTTTCCTGCATTGTTCGAATGTAATTAATCTTAATGTCTTGTAACCTTAATTTATGGTTATTAATCACATATTTAACCTTAATTACAATGGCTAGAAGTTAGGGTCATCACATAGCCCGCAAGGAATCTATAGACTCAACTTCTGGTTCTCTAATTAGTCTACCCTTGCCTCTACCTCCTTGAGTTTCAACCACCTTTACTGAAAGGAAACTGAAATCTTCGCTCATAGATACAATTCAAGCACATGTATACAAGTATTCCACCATAAAACAACCCAAACACACCATTCAAGAGCCAAATACTAAGCAAAAGTGCCTGAACCTTTGCTCTGATACCAATAAATGTAATACCATATTATTTTTAACATTGATCCTCTTATGTGCAAGTGGGATTATATGATTCTTCAAAGAAATCCCAAGAAAATACATTAAAATAACAAATTAAATTACGTTGCATAGTGGATAAAATTTTTCATTTCATGTCTCCAGGGCCCCATAAACTCACCAACAACATTCTCTAATTATTTTTCATTCATAAAAATCATAATATTCTCAAAAATTAGCATAAACCAAGAGTCAAAAACTCTAAAATTCACTTCATTCTTTACGGCTGTACAGTGATAGATTTCAGGGGCAACTTTGAAAAATTATAACTAAATATAGGAAAATAAAAATTATGCAAACCATAGCTTGTTGGAAATACTTAAGAGTTAAATACACGTTAAAAATAAGTTCTAGTCATGAAAATCTCATCTGGACCACATTTAACAATAGAAAAGGCAGGGAGGTTGAGTTGTCTAGAATTCTGATACAACTTACTGATATGAATTTTGGAAATTCATAATTAATTTCAAAAGAATCCAATGCAAGCAATCTATTCCAATTTGGAAAGATGCAGATGTTAACTATATTATAAAAATAGTTCTAGACCAATCCAAGAGCATTCAGACCTTGAAACGCAATCAAATAATAACACAGGTCTGGTGGTGCACCTAGAATAGAATAGCAACTTCAAAAATTCATATCTCCCTCTCTAGAAATCTAAATGAGGTGTTTCCAATTGTCACACATCTATGGTAAGGTATAGTTTCTCTTTATAAAATTTCATGGCAATTGGACTTCATTTGCGTTATGAGTGATGGAGATAAAATTTAGACCAAATGAAGAGTGACAGTAGCAAAATCTAAAAATTCAGCCAACTTCAAAAATTTGCCAAAATTTTTGTAGACCTACAAATAATATTCACTTTAGCTTCCTAAAAAGATCTCAACAAGCTCTAGATTTATGCCAAATTTTAGACCAAGAAAAGCTCATTTGGATAGAAAGTGACATAACTCACCAAAAAGGCCATTTTTGCTACATACAAGATACTAAATTTGTTCAAATGGCCTCCTTTAATGTTTGGCACCTCTTGGGTAAGTTTAAAAGTATGAATATGACTTGTGTGAACTACTCAAGTAATCCTAAATCCCATGCATCTTAATTTGACCATCCCATTTCTAAGAATACACATGTAACTATAAGCCATCAAAGTACCAAGATCCACATTTATATCGATTTCATGCTACATGTGGTCCATACAAGATTTATACATCATATTACAAGTGTTCATGGTCTTACATCACAAAAATAGTATGTACGAAGTAACTTTGACACTTATTACACTTAGAACTACATAAGGAACAAGTATGGCTTTTCAAGGCTCTTAGTTTCCCTTGATTTTGGGCACCACCTAGACATTTCAAAAGGCAAGGGGGAAGGGAGTGAGATTCCTAGAATCTCAATAGCTCATACACTCATTCACACACATATTCAAGGCATATATACATCAAGTATACAAGTAAACAAGCTACTTGGATCATGAATGCACATTTTCAAGATTTGTATGCCACACTTTCACAATCATGTCATTAAGAAGCTCAAGGGACTTTTAATTTTGCCTCACCCCATTTTCTAGGACTTTTGGATATGCCTCACTCTTAGCCTAGGGACTTTTGACTTAGCCTCACCCATCCAAGAGATTTTTGGCCTAGTCTTACCTATGCCTTGAGACTTTTGGCACTTCTTCACCTACATTAAGGGACTTTTGGCATCACCTCACCCTTACAAGCCATTCTCACCATCGATAGCATTCAAGACAACACATTGGTATCAATGCAATCTCAGACATCCAGTGGCATATTCTCAAATCATAAGAGCACACACAAGCATATAAAGATATACATATGCACACAAAAATGCAAGGAGAATGAGATAAAGAGCTACCTTTAACTTGATGCAAGCTTTACTTAGTTTGTTCCTTCCCTTTCTCTGTTACACAAGAGCACCTAGGTGGAGTAGGGTTCTCTTGACCAAAACATTATAATTAACACACAATTACATACTTAAAGCAAGCCAAGACACTAAACTCACTCTTGAACACACACTTGGTTCCATAAGTGGCATAATGGTTTCATAAATGGCCTATTGAAGCAACCTTTACAATTCAAGCTCTAGGCTCCCATTTCTTTCCATTTCTAGGCCTCTTGGCCTTATTCAAAGTCCTTGGAGCCCTCACACAATCATTTACACAAACTTAGAATCAAGTTGCTTCACAAAGCATTATTATAGATATCATTGTCCCATCTCCTAACCTATGGCTCCTAAATTTTTTCCAATGATTTCTCCCATCTTTTAACATCATATAAAGTCCCAAACCAAGGCTAAAACAAATTAAAACACTCCCTAACTACTTGTGCTAGCCTAGGCCGAGATATGCACCAGGGAAGGGGTTCACAAGCTTTTTGATTTTTCCTTGATGGGAGAGCCACTTGGGAGGGCTTCTAGAGGTCTCAGGAGCTAAGGAAACACTTAAATAGCCAAAGAAACACTCACATAAAATCAGATTTCATAAAACCCTAAAGAAGCCTACACTTTTATATCTTTGTTTCCTTTGATTTTTCTTTCAATTTCTTACCATTTTCCTCTTCTCCATGGTCTAAAACTCTAGTTCTTCTCTTATTTTTAGGTAGAAAATCCTCCCCTCCCTTGGTTCTATTCTTGGCCAAAATACACACAAAGGGAGAAAAAGAACAAGAAGCAACAAAGGGTAAAGATTACCTAGGATTCAAGCTAGCTTTCAAGTGCCTTTCTCCTTACTTTCTCATTGAATTTTCTCCTCCTTTTCCTCCTCTCTTGGCGTGCCTCAAGAAGCTGGTCATTTTTTGTATTTTGGGTAAAGGAAAGTCGTGCTATACGAGAGGGAGAAGAGACAAGAAGCTTATTGAACATTCAAGAAGCTCACTTTTTCAAAAATTTGACTTTCATCCTTTGGTAATGGCAATTTCATTTTGGCTTCGTTTTATCTCCTTTTTTAGAACCATCTTTTTCATTATAAAATTTAGGTTCCAGTTTAATAAAATGCCTTTGGAATCACTCAAATTGGAGCTAAAACCTTCTCGAATGAATCTATCAAAATTTAGGCTCATTGACGTTGGAAAACGTACATCGAAGGGGCTCTACTAGTCCTGTGGTTTCGTATGATTTTTGGGGCCTTTGAAAACCTTGGATAAGTCAAATTTTTTATTTAAAAAGCCCTCCTGTGTGTTTTTTCAAAAGTTATACTTATTTACAAAAATTCCATTATGTTTCATCAGTTTTCGTCATAATTTGTTTCACCGTCCTAGCTTTATTATTTTTTTTTTTCGCTTAAGCCTAGAATTATCATTTTTAGGAGTCTAAGACTCTACCTAAATTTTTTGAGATATTAGCTAGTTCATTTGCAAAGGAGTTGCTTTTATATGGCTCATTTTGTCATTTTATAGAAATTACGTTCGTTATAGTAGCAATGGTATTTGCTTTAAAAATATAGAGACATTACTTATATGGAGTATCAATAGAAATTTACAGTGACCACAAGAGCCTTAAATATTTATTTGAACAAAAAGAGTTGAACATGAGATAGAGAAGATGGTTAGAATTCTTAAAGGACTATGATTTTACCTTGAATTACTATCCTAGTAAGGCTAATGTAGTTGCTAACGCACTGAGTAGAAAATCCATACATATGGCCTATATGACGATTAGAGAACAAGAGTTGATTGAGAGGTTTAGGGACATGAATCTCTCATGTCAAGTGCATTCAAGAAAATTATTAATGGGTGAAACTTGAATAGAGAATGACCTGAGGAACCAAATAAGAGAAGTCCAGTCTAAAGATGAGCATATAAGAAAGATTAGACCCAAATATCCTAGGGTAGTACTCTAGATTTCAATCTATCTGAGGATGGGCTAGTAAGATATAGGAATAGGATGTATATGCTTAAGAATGCAGAGATCAAAGAAAGAATGCTAGATGAGGCACCTAAGCAGCAATAAGATGTATAATGATTTGAAAAAGATGTTTTGGTGGCCTAGGATGAAAACAAACATAGCAAAATGTCTCTCGATGCATAGTATGTTAGAAAGTTAAGATAGAACATTAGAAGCCAGCTAGGTTACTTCAGCCCCTAGATATCCCTGAGTGGAAATAAGATTGTGTGGCTATAGATTTTATCATGGGTTTACCTAGGATATCATTAGGGCATGATGCTATATGGGTAATAGTAGATAGATTAACGAAGTCAGCTTACTTCTTAGTAATGAAAGCCACTTATACCATAGATAAATTAGCCCAGTTATACATCCAGGAGATAGTGAGGTTACATGGTATGCCTAGAAGCATAGTGTCAGATAAAGATCCTAAGTTCACTTCAAACTTTTAGAGATCATTACAAGATGCTCTAGGTACTCAGTTAAGATTTAGCATAGCCTATCACCCTCAAACAGATGGAAAAACAGAGAAAACTATCCAAACCCTAAAAGACATGCTGAAGGCATGTGTTTTAGAAATGAAAGGAAACTAGAATATATACTTGCCTCTAGCGAGGTTTGCTTATAATAACAATTATCATGCTAGTATTCAGATGGCATCATATGAGGCATTATATAGGAAGAAGTGTAGGTCCCTAGTGTGTCGGGTTGAGCTAAGAGAGAGAAGCCTAATAAGCCCAGAGTTAGTGGACCAAACTTCTAGGCAAATTGAGACCATAAGAAAGAAACTCCTAACAGCACAGAGTAGACAAAAAAGTTATATAGATGGACAGAGAAGGCTATTGTATTTTGAGGTTAGAAACTATGTCTTTGTTAGAGTGTCTCCAGTCACAAGGATAGATAAGTCCATTAAAAGTAAAAAGCTTAGTCCAAAATACATACGTTCATTCTAAATTCTTGATAAAGTAGGACTTGTAGCCTACAGACTTACCCTTCCCCCAAACCTGAGCCAAGTACATAATGTATTCCATGTATCCTAGATTAAAAAGTACCAGCTCAACCCTTCACATGTCATAGAATATGAAAATATGCAATTACAGGATAATCTATCTTATATAGTATCCTCAAATTAGATCGTAAATGTTAGACTCAAGCAGTTACGAAATAAGACAATACCACTAGTGAAAGTGGTTTATAAAGGGTTATCTCTCGAATAAGCTACTTGGAAGCTACAAGAAGAGATGAGAAAGAAGTATTTAGAACTCTTCCCATGAGGTATATTATCTAAATTTCGAGGACGAAATTTTATTTAAGGGTGGAGAAATGTGATGTCTAGGTTCTAAAAATGATGGAAACAAATACGTTTTAAAAGCAAGTCCCCCGAAATGGATGAGTTAAGATCTAAAAAAAATTAGAATAATAATTTACACATCAAATAATGAAAATAGGAGGCCAAAAATACCCTAAAATCAGAGCCAAAATAACTAGACAGAATTTTATGAAATAGTTATGGCACATAATGGTATTTTTGTAATTTCTGACAATTTTTAAAATATTCATAGGAAGGCTTTTTAAATAGAAAATTTAAGCTCTCTAGGGTTCTTAGAGGCCTTAAAAACCATGGGAAGTCCCAAGATAGTTAAAATGCCTCCAGTGTACGTTTTCTAATGATGGTTGACCTAAGTTTTGACCCTTTCGTTCGAAAAGGTTTTAGTGCCAAATTAAGTGATTCCAAAGACATTTTATAAGATTAAGAACCTAAATTTTATGATGGAAAAATGGTTTTAAAAAAAGAGCTAAAATGAACCTAAAACAAAAATGCCAAAAAGACAAGACGTATATGAAATTTTCTTGAAACAATTTTAATCCCTTCTTATTTAAGTGATGCATCCCACTCTTCTCATTTAGTAGACCTTCTTGCTACCCAAAATAGAGAGTGAGACCAAGGAGGAGAGGTGCACAAGAGAGGGAAAAAGGGAGAAGAAAAAGCCATACAAAAGGTATGAATTTCATGGAATTTCTTAGACTTCCCTTTAGTAAACTTATTCTCCTCCTTTTCCTCCTTCTTCCTATAGTTATATTGAGGAATTTGGCTCTATTATGAGCTTAAACCAAAAGGGAGAAGTTTGAATTTCAAGAGGAGAGCTAAAACAAAGGAAGAGACTCTTGAAAAGGACTTTAATCAAGGTAGAAATCATTGCCTTTCATGCTTTCTTCTTCTTATTCTCCCATGTGTATGATTCAACCACTCCTAGGATAGCGAAGGGGAGATTAAATTTGAACCAAACCAAGAATGAATCTTAAGAATTAGAGTGTGAAAAACAAGACTATGCAAAGAGAACAAAGAAAGAACTATGAATTTGCAAGATGCATAACCTAGAGTTTTAGTTACACATTGGTTTGTAGAAAGGTTTCTAGCCATAATTTAAGGTGTTTAAGAGTTTTTATGAGTCCTTAAGACATCAAGGAAGCCTTCCACATGCATCTCCCATCAAAGAAACAAAACAAATTCCATGGACTCCTTAAGGAAGTAATGCCTTGGCCTAGACTAGAAAAAGTACCAAGGGAGTGTTTTAATTCTTTCTAAGCATAGATTTGCATCATATATGATAGGATAGTATGAGAGGAAGCTTTGGAAAAATTTTAGAAGTCATGGATAATGAGACGAAGCTATAGGTTCCATATTGTAACTTAAAGAAGCAACATATAACTAGGCTCCTCAAATTTATTGTGTGATGGCTCCAAGGAGTCTAAATGGAGTTAAGAATCATAGATGGAAGGAAAAAATAGAGCCAAGATCATAAATTCTTAGTGTTCCTTCATTAGGTGCTTTATGGAACTATAATTGAATCATATAAGTGCCAAAGTATTTTTAGAGTGTGTGTTGTAATATCAAGCTCCTCGAAAATATAAGAAAACATGAGAAATGTTGTAACACCATAAATTTTAGCTCATTTCATGATAGTCATAGGCTTCACATCATTAATTCCATGAAAGTATAGAGAAAAAGGGAATAAAATAATGACTATTTTCGTGTTGCATCATATTTAAAAATTCCATTCAGTGTCATGTAGATCATGTGAGCTCATACTATACTTTCTCATATTTAATTACATGTATACAACTCATTTGCACCATAAAATGTGGCTCACAACTCAAGAAAACCGAAATGAAGCATAAAATATAGAGGTTTATTTTCAGACAGATTTTGCCTCTTTTCTGTCCAAATTTGGAAAATCATAACTAATTATAGAAAAATAAAAAATATGAATTCTTGGTCATTTTGGAAAGCTAAGGATGTCTATTTCATACTAAAAATATGTCCAAACCATAACATCTATCACAAAGGATGTTTGACATCTAAAAAAGTCTAGAGGTCAAACTGTCTCCTGATACTATTACAAATTTTTGTAGCAAATTTTGAAAATATTCAATTAATTCCAAAAAAATATAATCCATATAAATGATACCAATATAGAAATTTGTGGATGTTAGCTAGAGGGAAAAAATATTTCCAGACTAGCTCGGTAGCCCAATCCTTAAAATTCAATAGAATAGTAATTTAGGTCGGGCAAAACTCCTGATACTGGATAGAATGTTCAAAAATTCATATCTCCATCTTTAAACCTCCAATTAAGGTAATTCTAGTTGGGAAACTCTCTGTGACTGTTTGGTTTCTCAGTATAAAATTGTGTGGCAATTGGACATCATTTGGGCCTTGTGTGATAGAATTCATTTTCAAACTAAATGAATAGTGCAGCAGACCAAAACTAAAAAAATTGCTAACTTTAAAAATTCATCAAATATTCTGTAGACCTCTAAAAATTATGGTCTTTAGCTTCCTAAAAATATCTTAATAAGACTTAATTTTATACCAAATCTTAGACCAAGAATAACTCATTTGACTAAAAAGTGATATAGGGTTCCATTATGGTCATTTTTGGCTCCATATGGATACCAAAATTGCCAAATGGCTTTCCTTTGGTTTTGGAACCTTTTGGGCAAGTCTAAAAGCACACTTAGGACTTGTGTGAGATGCCCAAATGGTCCCAAACCCTATGCATCTCATTTTGGCCTTTCCATCCACACATATGCACATTACATCAAGCTTTCCAAAATGCATACTTTGGCATTACATATCCAATTTCTATTCTAGGGTTCATATATCATCTCCAAACATTTATACATCACATAATATCATAATTACATATGTCTAAGGGGTCATAAACCATATACATCAAAAGGTTACATCATATGACATAATTATGGTCTTAAAGTAACAAAACTTAAGCATTTGGTTGTCAATCTCCTTTCTTCAAGGTAAATGGCTCCCATTATCATGTCCATTTGGTCCACTTAGCATGTGAGATTATTGGAGAGGAAGGAATGAGATTCAAAGAATCCCAATAGCTCATCTCCCATTCAATCATATATAATATATGCAAAGCAAGCGTTAAAAATGCATGTATGGATATCATGGAAGTCATGAACATTCAAGAAGCAAGTTTGGCATGTGAACAAGTCATACAAGACATTCAAGAGCTCACCAAGTATTTGGATTAGCCTCACACTTTTACTCATAGATTTTGGACTTGCCTCACCAATTCTTTAAGATATTCTAAGACTCAGCCATACTTTTAGGAGCCCACTTTGCTTTTGAGAGACTCTTTACTTTGTCTCAACCAATCTCAAAGGTTCTTGGCTCATCCTCACCATGGTTAAGAGTTCTTGGCCTTTCCACACTCAAACAAACTCAAACAAAAATTATAGCATCATTTGAAAGCATAACATGTCATCATGAAATCATGGCATATAAAATCACACTAACATACTTTTCATGGCTTGAAAATACACATACACACATTCTAAGACAAGCTAAACATACATCCATGCATGAGAGAAGGTGGAGAGAGCTACTTTGTACACAATCACATACTTTTTCCTTTGAATCCAAGCTCCTTTTTTCGGCCACACACACACAAACTTGTGGAGATGGTTTCTCTTAGCCTAGACACAATTTATGGAAGCCAATTAAGTTCATGAAACAATCTCTAATGCCACATAACTTGCTTAGACACTAGGTTGTTCTATAAACCCCATTATGGTCCATAAATGCACCTAATGAAGTAACACCCCTCAAATAATTTCTAGGCTCCATTCTTTCCTTTCAAATATGATTCTTGACTCCTTTTAAGCCTCTTGGAGTCATCACACAATTAAAACAAAGAGCCTAACAACATGTTGCTTCTTTAGGTCATAATATGGAACATAAAGCACCAACTCACTTTCTATGAGTTCTAAATTCTTTTCAAGGCCTCCCTTCATGTTCATTCATCATACATGACTCAAGAATGGCCTTAGAAAAATTTAAAACTCTCCCTAGCTACCCCAACCTTGCTTGCCCGAAACTATGCCGCTTTTTAGCCTCCTTAGAATTCTCTTTGTTTTCTTGAAGGAGGAAGCATGTGGAGAGCATCTTAGGGATCTTAGGAGCTCATTTAAACTCTTAATTAGACCTAGGAATCATCATATAAAATCAGATTTTGGAAGGTGCACACAAAACCCTAGAATTTGCATCTTGAAATCTATTAGTTTTTTGATAATTCCCTTTACATATTCTTAATCTCCATACCCTTTTTCCTTATATTCATGCTTGGTTCTGCCTAAAAAACATCTCCTCCTAGGGTTTTCTCAAGTTGGGTGAAATGGTGGAGAAGGGAACCAAAGATGACAACCATAGGAAAAGAAATTACCTTGTTTTCTTGTTTTTTCTCACTTGAATTTTGCACTACAAAAAAATAGCAAATTTGCGACGGAATTTAATGACGAAATTTTTTTTCGTTGCTAGTTTGTCATTGATCCATCACAAAAACTGTCGCAAAATTAGTGACGGAATTAGTGACAGAATTTTCTATCACTAAAATTGGTGATGGAATTAGTGACAAAATTTTTCATCGCTAATGAGTAGAATAAGCTATTCTTATGCTGTGATAGATTTTAGTGACGAAAAATTCCGTCGCTAATTTTAGCGACGGAATTAGTGACAAAATTTTCTGTTACAAATTTTTTCGTCGCTAATCCGTCGCAAAATCTGTCAGAAATAATAATTTAATTTTTTTTTAATGATTTGAATATATATATATATATAAATCTATCCTAAATGATTTAATTATTATTAATTATATATATTTAATAATTTATATATTATAATATAAACTATAAATTAGTAATTTAATGATTTTAATATCAAAATAGTAAAATATGACAAATACTAATATACTTAATTATTCTATAATCAATAAAAAGTTTTCATTTATATTCAAAATTTAGTAAATTTACAATTTATTTATTTTAAATCACATGTTAATATAAATATAGAATGTATTTAATTAATTAAAAATTATAAAAAAAAATGGAATTTTAAAATCATGATTTAAACATATGTATATAAGAAATGATTTTATTAAAAATATAAAAAATAAAAATAAATAAAAAGTAAATAAATATTTCACTAAAAAAATATAAAAGATAAATAATATAAAAAAATATAACAATATGTCTATTTTCCAAAATTTTACAAATATTAAAAATGATTTCACTCGTCCACTTTGCTTCAATTATGACATCTATCTCTCATCTATCTCCTCTCCTAATCGAATGCCCCTCTATGTCATGCTATGAGAGTTCAATTTTTGTATTTAAATTCTAAGTGAAATTCATGCCTTCTTCCTTTTATCTCTCTATTTTTTTTTTTAATGTTTTCCTAAGTGATTGTGTTAAGGTTTCCCTTTATCTAAAGACTAAAACTTTTTCTCATTTATATCTCAAATCTCTTAAATTCTTTTGGAAGAAGTAAAGTCTAAAAATCAATGGGTGCAAAATTACAAAAAGAGTGGAGGGCATAAGCTAAAATCCAATACTTATCTCGTTTACAAATTTGAAGGAGGAGAAGAAATCTACCCACTCTTAAATAAATATAGCTAAATTTTCATTGTTCATTAGTTATTTAATTCAGTATACAATCCCCTCCCCCAATTTTGAATAAATTCTATTTTTATGAATTCTTTTTTATTTATATAGTTGGTTTAAATATCCATGTGGATATCTATGCAGCATTCATGTGATGTGATATAAGAAAAGTTATATAAATGGAACTTGTGGTAATTTTGTGTGTATCTCAACTTTTATTAAACTTTTAAATATATTATAATTTCATTTTATTTATATAATTTACTTGACTATTTTTTATTTTTCAAAGCTTCAATAATCATTTATTTTTTTATATAATATAATATAAAAAAAATACCTATTTGGACATTTTTGCAACATCATGTGAGTAGTGTATGAATAGCTAACCAAATCGAGAGACTTGAGAGTATCCACCTATCACAATTTTTGCACCAAATAAATTTAAATTATATATATTATTAATTTAGAAAAATTAATTTGTATTCACTACTTATTAAAAAGTAATAATATTTTCAAAAAATATTATAAAAAATGCATAAAGAGATAAATAATAATAATTTAATATTTGAGATATCCCTTTTTCTTTAATGTTAAAACCAAAACCAATAGTGCATACTAGTTGCTTGTATGTTAATATTCTTTTAATTAATTTTTAAACATTTTATAAATTTTAATATTTTAAAAATAAAAAAAGTTAAATAATAAGAAGTTAAATAACTTCTTGTGCTATGTCCACATATATTTTAGCCTTTTAAATTATAATTTATATTTACATTTTTCTAAAATAATACTATTTTTATCTTCTTACATTAGTTTGAGACCAAAGCTTTTTGACTTATATATAACAACAATAATAATAATAATATAGATAATGAGAGTAGGTATAGGTGTCATATGTTCGAATCCATAAGCAAAGGACATAGCAGAGGATGCCTCCCCCCACAAGGTAACATGTTTTTTTTTTTTAACTTTGATTTCATTATTAGGTTATAACATTTTGGATTCTCTGTAGAGTCATCGCATAGCAAGGATCCAGAGTGAAACTATGAAGTCATGGTTTTAGAAGAGTGTAGCAGTATTGTTGATCATTTATCTTATTTGTCTGAAAATATAGCAGTTAAGTAAGACGCTATTGATGGTGTAGAATTTGGAGCTGATTGTGTGGATCAATGATAGGTTACTAGCTAGTACAAATTCTTCTTTATTGGGAATATTTTGTCGTGTTAATGGATATCTTACCGGTTAATAATATTTTTTTAAACTGATTCATTGTTAAGTAAATATAGTAGTAGATTGCCTAGCCAAATTAAGAGTAAAATAGGCCTCCCATTTATTTATTTTGGCTCTTGATTGTAATTTAATTTTTAAAAATATCTATTAATACTTTATATATTCCTTATTTTTTGTTTTTCCTTATTTCTTGCTTCTTAGTTTCATGATCCTTTGAATTTTTATGCTTAGTGTTTGTGTTAATGAAGTTTATTAAACTGGTTATTTAAAAAAAGAAATTTTATAATTTAGTATTATTGTTGTTATTTAATAACAGTGTGTTGAGCAAAACAATACCAAATCAGTAAATATTTATATAATAGTTAAATTGTACATAATATCTTTAAATGTTGGATCATATGTAAATAATTTTTAAAATTTTTAAAACTTGATAATAATTTTTTTAAAATTTGTAAATTTGTGCAAATAATCTTTTTAACATTAGTTAATTCTTTATTTCACTAACTAAATATGATATATTAGAGAGATTATTTGTACATAATCTAAAATTAGAGAAACTATTTATACAAAATCTAAAATTTAAAGAGATTATTTACATAAAAAATAAAATTTAGGAGGGCTCATTATTATTGACTTATCATATTCTATTAATAAAATAATGAACTAATTAATAATAAGATGGTTATGTGTATAAATTTAAAAGTTTATAACAATTTATTATTAAATTTTAAAAATTAAAAATTAGTTATACATAATATAAAATTTAAAAAAGTATAATTTAACTTATATAATTTAATTAAGGTAGCAAAAAATTGGAAAGACGAAAAAAAAAATCTAAGTAATTAATTTGTTTTGTCGACATCAAAAAAGGCAATAGATTTTAGGATTTGTGTCTGAAATATCTAAAATATTTGAAATGCCCTTTGGGTTTACCAATTTTTTTCGTTGTTATGCCACATTTTCAATTTCTCAATCTGTTGATCCCAAAAAAATATAATAATAATTTAATATTTGAAATATCCCTTTTTCTTTAATTTAATCATCCTGATATAGTTTTCTAATTATTTATTTTCAATCAAAATGATCTATCACATATAAGAAAATCATAATTATTTAACAAATTAATTGATATAATATAAATGGAAGCTCACGTGACTATGATCTAAATTTGTTTAATTATAATTCTCTCCATAAATAGTGTTTTCAAAGTCTACATGATTCAGTAATATGACAAGAATCATGCAAAAAATAAGAATACAATAATTATTTTATATCTTTGAAATTATTTTTAACTAGTTTTTTATTTTTTCATCTTAACTAAAATGATGATACAATGGAAAAGTACAAAAAAAGCTATGTATGGTGGACCCACGGTTTAAACTCCAACCAATGAAATAGCTTTACGTTGGAGGAAAGCAAATTTGACAAATCTGAATATGGTGGACCGACTTTCAACCTCAAACCTCCCTTGGTCTCGCTTTTCACGCCTTTTCCCATTCTGCCTTTTTATCTTTCTCTCTAGCTCAGATTAGTCTCGCCTTTCACGCCTTTTCCCATTCTTTTTTCTCCTTTTTTATCTTTCTCTCTAGCTCAGACAAATGAGTTTGTAGATCTGGTTTGTGTTTGTGTTGTAGTAAAGGCACAACGCAGATTCACAGATCAGAGTTCATGTTCTAGGTGTGGCTCTCTTGTTCTATGATAGATCAAAACCTCTTGTTCTCGAACTAGATTTTGATTTTTGAAGATTAACATGAATCAGTACATGTTCAGGTTCGTGTTTGAGTAAAGGCACAGCGTAGGTTTCTGGTTCGTGTTCGTAAAGATAGACTAAGGCTACAAGCACAAAGGAAGGTCTCTTAAGAGTGTAGGGTATGCCAGATTTCTTTGATTGCATTTTCCTTTTATTTGTTTGGCGTCTTCTCTTCATAAGTAGACTGGGCTTTCAAGTATAACTGGTTAATTAAGTAATAAAGATTAATGGACTGTGTATTTTCCTTTCAAGTATTGTAACTAGACTGTGTATTTTTGTTGTTGTTGGTATTAGTAACTGAAACACAATCACATTACACAAAGACTCATAAAGATTAATGTCTTGATTTGAAGAAAAAATAGAAATTAAAGGATCTATACTTTTAACAAGATTATTATTAAGAGTGACTAATTTTAAAATTTGAAAAAGTTTAAGCTAATTTTATTATGCAATGACTAGGCCAATGTAAAATAATGGAGGTTCATGGTCTGAAGTTTTAAACTTCTAATATATTTTAGAAAATTTGTTCATTGCCTGGCTTTGATCAAATTTATTAATTTTTTGACTAACTTATCTAATTTTTAACCCAATTTATGAATAATTTTTGGGTTTATTGAACTAAAAAGGTGTTTGGTTTGCTAGTTTACTGGCTCTAGTTTTTAGAACTATGATCATAAAATTCTGTAAGTAAGGAAGTAACTTACTTTGTGGGTATATTGTATTGTAGAGTTATAGCCTATGAGCTTCTAAAGGGGTTATTTGAACATCTTTGAACTTAATGTACTATAGTTGTAATTAATGTATAGTGTATTTTACCTTTTCACATGTGCCAATCACATCGGAAAAGGCTCAAAATTCATTGGCTATTAGCATTTTCACTTTTTATGAAAGCCTAGGCGGTAGTTTGTACAATTTTGAACTTATGCTAGAGTTGTAATTATGGTAAATTTCAAAGTGTAAAGTGCTTTTTACCCACTCTAGGATATTTAGAATATATGCTTAAGTTCTAATAAACATTGCAAAATCTATACTAAGTTACAATTAAAATCTAGTTATTTCAAACTTTGATTTTAGCTTGAAACTCTGCCCGTGGGAACTTGATATGAGGGCATGCATACAGTTTGCATATACAAACCCAATAGCAAATGGGATTTGGCATTTCAGTGCTTTGTATTCTATAGACATCAGATTTACTATTTTTTTTGGCCATTTTAATTAATCAAATTGTTGGACTTATATACCGACCTTAACTTCTAATAATCATAATTAAGGTTAAGTACGTGATTACTAACCATAAAATTTCAATTAGGGTTGAAAGTCATTACAACTAATTATATTCGAAAAATGTTAGAAAATTTGAACCTTAATGTTATTAGGGTCATTAATTAGGCAACCACAATTATTCAAAAGTGCAAGTGAATTTAATCATTAATAAGGAGCCTTTGATTCTCCCATCCATTAATTCCAACTCATAAAAACCTCTTACAAGTGTTTCTAAATCATTTCTTAGTATTACCATAAAAGAAATTAAAGTTTCTAGGTGAATATGAGAAATTGAGCACCTTCGTCGAAGCTAAATCCCCTTTCGCCGCGGCTAACTACTCTCGGATTTAAGTCCTTACACCTCCATAAATTTCACGCATTTTGCCGCGGCCAAATACCCCTTTCGCAACGGCCAAATACCCTTTGGAACACCCCCAAACTTGCTTCCCAGACTTAGCCGTGGCTAAGATCACTATTTGTCGCGGCCAATTTCTCTCTGTTTTCTTCCCTGGCAGGTTCGCCACATTTGGCCGAGGCCAATTAAATGTTGGCCGCGGCCAATTCCTTTCTATTACCATTTGGCCGAGGCCAATTAAATATTGGCGCGGCCAATTCCCTTCTATTCCTATAACTCCCAAGATTTCATCTCATGCTCTCCAATTTCTCTCCAATATCACTCTAGGGCCATTCTACCTTAATTTATGCAACTCTAGTGGTAATTATGTACCTTAATTACCCAACTAATCTATCATTACCCATTTAGCATTTAGATGTGGATTTTCCTACTCATCCATGGGATTTTACGTCAGTAAATTATAAATCTCCCACAATGGTCATTCAATCATACTTTCATTGGGTATTTCTTGCATTAATAGTCAAGTCTATAAGGAACATATCATGGGATTACATTCTATATTAACAAAATACAACTTTTACACTTGGCAATTCATGATGCAATGCAACAATGGTACAAAACTTGTAAACTAGTTACATTACAATTTGACAAGGCTCTCAAACCTATGTGCTACCAAACCATTTAACAAGCTCTCGTTAATTTTCTCCTTGCTACTAAGAGATCTAGTCCCTGAAAATGTTAGCCCATAACGGGGTGAGATATACAATCTCAGTAACAAAAGGGAAATTTTCATATATATGTACAAGTCAATCAATTCAATGCAATTTCATGTCATCAATACCAGAATCATAAATTCAATTCGCAAATGAACTAGTTGAACTACCAATGACTACTGTCCCATACCAGCAATCATACATAACATGTTAATGGCCAATATCACTGGGAGAGGTCTGTCCACGGCACCTACTCCATAATGAGCACAACCAGGGCTCAGTGCATCGGGGTCTGATCACAACCCAGTGCTCGATCGAAGTACATGCACGGGTGGCAGCCGCACCACAGCTCCACCATGGACTCACAAGGTCTAATTACAATAACAATCAAGTAGTCAACCAGACATTTAGCATTTCAAAATCAAGCATGTATAACAAATAGCAGATTAACATGAGCATATACATAGAGTTAGAAAAATAACTCCAGTTACCTCAATGAAGCCAATTACTCTTCCCCTAGCTACCATAATAATCCAAATGCACACCAAGCGTATAACAAGCATAGTTATCATCATTTCTAATCACAATCAAATATCCAAAGAGTTGAACTACTAATGACAAACTAGAGGTTACTCACCTAATTACCAAGGATTTAATTTCGGATTCCAACTTTCCCACACCAGAAATTGCCATAGTTCACTCCAATTTCTGGGTAATTTCACATGAAACCAAAGCCCATATTATAGGTCAACTATAGGGGTCTCAAACTAACAGAAAATGCATCAAAATGGGAAGGAGATACTCACTTAACAACACCCATAGCCTCACCTCTGAAAATCTACCATGGAAGCACCAAAATTCGCATTTCAATCATCAAGCCCAGAAAATTCAGTTTTCCACCATTATCTCCTTGTAATCTCACACAATAATAGAACCCATTATGATAATCCATCCTTAGGGGCATTTTCCAGCAAAGTAATACACAAAATGGAAGGGAAATGCTTACCTAATCATCTCTCTAACCTCCAACTCTGAAAATCTTGCAAGGAATCACCCAACACCAAGTTTCAGATTTGAGAAGAAGATAAAAATGCTCAAAACCAGAAATTAATCAGACCAAAATGAAGAGGAGGATGAGAGGGTCAAGTTATATATAACTCACATTGGCTAAATCATCCTCTAGAAGTGAGAAATGGTGGAGGAATGCAGAAAAGCCTAGCCTCCTCTCTTCCTATGCGAAAATAGAATTCTCCTTTGCCTAAGATTAAGTTAGTCTGCAGAATAAAGGGTAAGGGGCCGAGTAAGTTAGGGTTTTAGATGGGTTTGGGTCAACCCTAAAGCCCAAAATCCACTTAGGTTCAGATGTGTACTTATTGGGCCTTTGTTTGGTGAGGTGGGCTGTAGAACATTTTAAGTTTAAGTGAAGTATGCTGACCCAATGGCCCAATTACTTTTAAGTTTAGATTTTTATGCTTGTTGGGCCTTATCTCATAAGTCGGGCTGAATCTCATGAGTTGGGCTTCAGAGTTGTAGTTGGGTTAGGCCAAATTTCAAGAGCTAATCTAATTTAGGTTTGCATAATGTGTGTTGGGCCAACTCACATAAATTGGGTCTTGAGCCCCTATTTTACTAAATCAAATTAGGCCATTGCTAGGTAATTTCTCTTGGTCCAAGCCTCATGATAAGGAGTTGGGCTTACACCCAAAAATTATTGGGCCTCTATAAATCCTTATCCATGACTTATTCAAATTAAATTTTGGGCCCCAATTAGGCTTTAACCCAAATGAAATCTTAAACCTATATTACGAACTTATTTCTCTATAAATTTTCATTCATAAAGCTTGCCTAATTATTTCATGATAATTATTCTTAATTAGTCCAAATACATGATTAACACCTTAATTAATTTCGGAGTGTTACGACTTATGTAAATAACCTGTACAAAATTCTTCATCAATTTTAACTTTTATGTTTAATTATGATAGATGGATGCACGCTTTTAGTTGCTAATATTTTTTTTTAAATGTGTATAACTTATTTGTAGTTGGCCAACATAGAAGAGCACATAAAGGGGCAGTTTACTCAAAATTTAAGAGAAATTTTAATCAGGTACCTCTCTTGATTGTACCATTGGCAAGTAGCTTTCATGTTTTACTAGCGTGTATAAATAAATGAAATTTCATTGTGTTGTAAATGATGTCAAAATCTGGAGTTAAGTGCTGTTTCTATATGCTTTTTAATACTATTCAGGAGCCAAAAGCCATGCTGTGTGGCTTTTACACCATGCTATAAGTTCTTACACAACAAAGTTATGTCAGATCTATTTTCATATTGCTCAAAACTACTATTATCATATATCCTCCTTACCATTATTTCCCTCCTTATTACAATAATATGATTAAATATTCAACAATTAAGTGGTCAAAAAATGCAATAGTAGGTTAACCAAAAATAAAGTAGAAATAAATTTCTAAGAGTAAAGTTGTCTTAGAAAAATTAACATGTGATACAGAATGTGGTGTTGTACACAAACTTTTTAATTACTAGGGTAGGGGAATTGGTATTACCTATATTTTAGACCTAGATCAAAACATCAAATGCCTGTATTTGTAAATCGAATTAATTTCTTACCTGAAGTATTAAATCTTGTTCCATTATGTTTTTCTAGATGCAAGAATGTTCTCTACCATTGCGAAGCACCAGAAGATGAAGATATTAAAGAAACTGAGCAAGATTAGAATGAGAGAAGTGCAGAGTTGTTATGGCCTAAACAAAACTCCATATTTTTTTCAGTTGAGCAAGATTAGACAAGCCTAATGATCATCCTCTTTCTTAAGGATGATTTTATTCCTCTCTTATTTTAAGTTGTGTTTTTAGTTGAGACTTGTTATGATTTGTTTTAAAATTGTTATTCTTTAATTGAAGATTATTTTAATTTATTTGTTACTTTTAATTAAATTGAATATTATTGTGTTATTGTACTTTATTGGGCAAGAAGAAATATTTAGATCCTGATTTTATTATTTAATAATAATATTATTTTTAATTGGCATTTTTTTATTATGCTTTTATTTATTTTATTGGATAGGTAATCAAGTAACATTATGTTGATGCTAATTTTTTTTTAAAAAAATCATTATATATAAAGAAAAAAATTTAAATTAGTGACAAAAAATTTCGTCATTAATCTGTCGCTAATCATATTTTGTCTTTGATCCGTCACTGATATTTCGTCGCTAATTTGTCATCAATCATCAAGAGACTATTCTGTCATTGATCCATCAGTAATTTAGTGATGGAATATTTTATAACTAATCCGTCACTGATTAGCGATGGAATATTTCATCGCTAATCCGTCACTATTTTAAGATATGTTATTCTCACAATTAGCGACGGATTTTTTTTAGCAACAGAATTTTTCGTCACTAATTACTGATGAAATTTTTAATTCCATCACTGATGGATTAGCAACAATGAAATTAGCAATAGAAAAATTCCGTCTCTAATCCATTAGTGACGGAATTATCTGCATTTAGTGACGAAAAATTTTGTCACTAATTTCTATTTTTTTTGTAGTGTTATGTTCTTTGAGTTCCTCTCTTCAAATCCGAATTTTTCCTTGAATTTTTCCCTTGAATCAGATTTATAAACTCCATTTTAATCAAAGGAAACAAAGGAGAAGGGAGGAGAGGAGGTGTGGATGAAGAAAAGCATGAAAAACTACCATGGAAACATACCTTAAGCTTGGATTTTCTCTCCCTTTTCTTCTTCCCTTGGTGCACCACTCTCCTAGGGTTCTTCTTCTGATTTGGGGTAGAATAATCTGAAACTAAGTAAGGGAGAGTGTGAAGTGCCACCTATTTATAAAGGAAGAAGAAGCACTTTTTCAAAAATTTACATTTTGCCCTTCGTTTTTTGCATTTTTGTTTCTCCTTCGTTTTAGCTCTTTTTTTAGAACCGTCTTTTCCATTATAAAATTTAGGTTCCCAATTTAATAAAATGCCTTTGGAATCACTCAAATCAGAGCTAAAACCTTTCTGAATGAATCTGTGAAAGTCCAGGTACACTAACGTTGGAAAACATCCACCAAAGGGGATTTAATTGTCTTAGGGCTTCCTATGGTTTTCAAGGCCTCTGAGAAGCCCAAAGAACTCAAAATTTTCATTTAAAAAGCCTTCCTGTGTGAATTCCAAAAATTACTCAAAATTATGAAAATGCCATTACATTTTGTAAGCTTTTTGTGAGAAATTGTTTCTTCATTCTAGTTCTGTTTTTCTTTCTGTCTGAGCCTAGAATTCTCATTTTTAAGAGTCTAAAATGATTTTCAAATTTTTTGGGACTTTAACTACATCATCTTGGGGGCTTCCTTTTGTATATGATGAATTTCATTCATTTACAGAGAAACCATATGTTACATTTCTCATGTTTTCTCTCGTTTCCAGATAATTGGATGTTACAAATGTAATGTACAAAATTCACTAGATACAAAAGGAAGTCCTCTACATAGAGTGATTTAAGGTCTAATAAAATTAAAATAATATTTTAGACATCAAATAATGGTGATTCAAGGCTAGAGGTGCCTTCAAATCAGAGCCAAAATAGCCAAACAAATTTTAACAAAAATGCAATGAAACGTAATGGCATTTTTGTAATTTTGGATAATTTTTAAAATACTTATAGGAGGGATTTTTAAATAGAAAATTTTAGTTCTCTAGGATTCTCCAAGGCCCTGAAAACCATGGAAAGCCCTAAGAACAATTAAAGGCCCTCCAATATACATTTTCTAACAACGGTGAGCCTAAAATTTGACCGATTTATTCGGGAAGGTTTTGGCTCCAAATTGAGTGATTCCAATGGCATTTTATCAGATTGAGAACCCAAATTTTATGATGGAAAAGATGATTTTCAAAAAGGAGTTAAAATGAATTAAAAACAAAAATGCTAAGAACAAAGGACAAAATTGAAATTTTTGTGAACAATTAGATTCTTGAATGTCCTTTAAAAGTCACACCACTTCTTCCTCCTTCTTCACTGACTTTATTTGCCCAAAAATAGAGAGAGAGACTAGAAAATTTAGACATACAAGAGAGGAGAGAAAGGGAGGAGAAAAAGCCAAGATAAAGGTATGAAATCAATAGAATTTCTTAGTCTTTCCTTTAGCAAAGTTGTTCTTCTCCTTCTCCTATTTCTTTCTATAGTTTTGTTGAAGTTTTTGGTTTTGAGGGTAGAACATGGGGGAGATTTTTGAAATTTAAAGGGAGAATCCAAGCAAAGGAAGAAGCATCCAAGAAAGGTTAAAACTTCAAGGTAATTTGCTACTTTTTAAGCTTGAATCTCTTTGTTCTTCTTCCCCTTCATTTTGCCTCATGTATGGACAACCAAGGAGGAATGAAATTTGAACTAAACCAAGCATGAATCTTAGAAAAATGAGCAAGGAGAACAAGAATATGCGAAGGAAACAATCAAACAACCATTAGATTTCAAGATAGAAAAGTTAGGGTTTCAAGTGTTTCTTTAAAATTATGTTTTGATTCAAGAATCTCTAGGCCAAGATAAGTGTTTGAATGAGCTCTAAAGATCCCTAAGAAGCTTCCCACATGCATCTCCCATCAAGAAAAGAAAGCAAACTCACTTGATGCTCTCTTAGTGTATAGTTTCGGCCTAGTCTAGAAAGAGTACCAAGAGGTAGTTTTAATTTATTCCAAGGTTGATTTTGTATCATATATGATAGGAGAGGATGAGAGGAAGCCTTGGAAAAATTTTAGAAGCCATGGATAGTGAGATGGAAGTGTAGACTCCATAATGTGGCATAATGAAGCAACTCCTAGCTAGGCTCCTCAAAATAATTGTGTGATGGCTCCAAGGAGTTTAAATAGAGTCAAGAGTCATAAATTAAAGGATAGAATGGAGCCAAGATCATGGTTTCCTATGGTTGCTTCATTAGGTGCTTTATAGAAGCATAATGGAACCATAGACCAAGTAGCTTCATATAATGCATGTTTGATGCCAAGGCTTATTCCTATGAGTGATTCATCTCTCTTTTGGTCTCTCTTTTGGTGTGTTTAGGCCAAGAGAAGTTAGTACACCCAAGTTCCTTGGTTGGGCCAAGAAGAGGGAAGAGAAAGTGTATGGCATTAGCTCCAAGGTAGCTTTCTCTTTTTTCTCTCATGCATGAGTGGATGTTTACCTTGTCTTGAATGTGTGCATGTATGTTTTGAGCCATAAGAAATCTCGTAGCATGCATCTATATGTCATGGCACCATGATGTTACATTATGTCTTCAAATGATGCTTTGTGTAATTGCTTTGGTTTGCTTGAGTGTGGTGAAGCCAAGAACCCCCTAGCTATGGTGAGGATGAGCCAAAAACCTTCAAGAATGGTTGAGACCAAGTCAGAATCTCCTAAGAGTAAGGCTTGGTTAAGCGCTTTTAAGAAAATGGGTGACACAATTCCAAAATCCTTAAAGAGAATGGGTGAAACTAAACCACTTGCTCGGCAGGCCTATGTATGTTTTATATGACTTCTTGATTGCTAAAAATGTTCTATGAATGATTGTGAAAGCCATGATGTCCATGCATGCATTTTTAAACTTGGATTTCCATTCTTTTATGTGTGATTGAAAGAGGGAAGAGTTATTGAGATTCCATGAATCTCACCCCTTTCCCTCTCCTATCTCAAATGGCTTAGGTGGAACTCAAGAACCAAGGAATGGAGGCAATGAAGCATGAATAGCATTGTTTTAACAATGATGTAGCTTATGTAATCTTAAAGTGTGTAGGAATGTCAAAATACTCATGTATATATTATTTTTAAGTTGTAGACCAATGAGCAAATGTAATAGCATGTATGAATGATGTATAAACCACTTTTGGTACAAAATCAATAGAAATTTGTAATCTTGTTACTTGATGGCTTGCATTTGCTAGATTATTCATGGATGTAGGATAGCCAAAATAAGATGCATGATATTTGGGACCACTTGAGCAGTTCATACAAGTTTTATTTATGCTTTTAAACGTGCCCAAGAGGTGCCAAACATAAAGGAAAGCCATTTGGACCAAGTTGGTATCTTATAAGAGGCAAAAATGACCATAATGGTGAGTTACACCAAAATCTATCCAAATGAACTCTTTTTGGTCTAAAATTTAGCATGCGTCTATATCTTATTGAGAGATTTTTGAGAAGCTAAAGTGTGTAATATTTGGGGGTCTATAGAATTTTTGGCAAATTTTTGAAGTTGGCAAATTTTCTGATTTTGGCATTGGTACTGTTCATATGGTCAAAAAATGGATCTCTATCATTCATGAGGCAAATGAAGTCCAATTGTTGTGAAAATTTATAAGGAGAGACTAGACCTTCCCAGTAACTTGTGCCAACTAGAAGCACTTTATTTGGATGTCTAGAGAGGGAGATATAAATTTTTGAAGTTTCTATTTTGTTCTAAGAGCATAGTCAAACCTCCATCACTATTCCATTGATTTTCAGGGTTTCAATGCTCTTGGATTGATCTGGAACTATTTTTCCCCTTTAGTTAACAACTATAGATTTCCGAATTGGTGAGTTTGCATGAATTGTATTTTTATGGAATTAATTGTACATTTTCAAAGTTCATATCAATAAGTTGTATCAGTAATACTGGGTAGTCCAACCTTTGTGCATTTTCTATTGTCAAACATGATCCAGATGAGGTTTTCATGGCTTAGAATTACTTTTATTGTAAATTTGACATCCAAGCTTTCTAGAAAGTTATGGGCTGCTTGATTTTGATTTTTCTAGATTTAGTTATGATTTTTCAAAGTTCATGATAGAAAGCTAGACCATGAACCCGAGGCTACACTTGTAAAATTTATGTAAGCTTGAGTATCTAGCTACTTTTTAAGATGGTTTTGAATTGTATTTGTGTATTTAAATATAAAAAAAATATGGATGACTTCATATGGCCCATGGAATACAAAATGAAAAATTTATACATGACGTAACACAATTTAATTGAATATTTTTGTTGCTTTTCTTGAATGAATGTGCTATACCAAGGAAAGGGAGCCTAGAAATGATGATATTAGCTTAGTAATTATGGTGTTACATGTGTGGCATTAGAGATTGTTTCAAGAGTGTAATTAGGTCCCATTTGATGTATTTAGGCTAAGGGAATGAAGCTCCACCTCCTTATAGGTGTTTGGCAAAGGGAGAGGAAGAAATTCTGAAGAGAAAAGTGTGTTCTTGCATACAAGGTAGTTCTCTCTCTTTTGTCTCATATATGTTTAGATGTTTTCTTGTCTTTGAATGTGTAGATGTATGTTTAAGCTATGAAAAATGTTTTTAGTATATATGTATATGCCATGGTACCATGATGCTTTGTCTATGTTCTTGAAAGATGCTTTATGAACATGTTTTGGCTTGTATGAGCTTGGTGAAGCCAAAAGTCTTTTAGTTATGATGTGGATGAGCCAAAAGTCCCTATGAATGGGAGAGGCAAAGCCAAAAAGCATCTAGAAGAGTGAGGCTTAGTCAAAAGTCTCTTGAAAATGGGTGAGGCTAAACCATTGTCTTAGCAAGCCTATGTATGTTGTATGTGACTTCTTGAATGAAGAAAATGTCCTATACATGTTTATGAATTTCAAGATAGCCGTGCATGTATTTTTAGACTTGAAATTGCATCCATTATGTGTTTTGAAAGGGAGAAGGGCTATTGGGGTTTCTAGAATCGCACTCTTCCCTCCCCATTGCCTAACATGTCTAGGTGGACCAAGTGAGCCAAGAAATGGGAGCCACCACACTTGAAAGCAAGAAGATTGACAAAGGAGTTGCTATTTGTTCATTTTTGACCATAACATTGTCAAATGATATATTCCCATGATGTATATGATGTATAACCTCTTGAATATATGAAATTATATGGATATATGATGTATGTATGAGAATTGGATCTATATGAATGATAGTGTATGTTTTTGACATAGAAATGCAAGATGATGCATGTATGTTCCTTGTGTATATCATCAAGTGAGAGAGTAATTTATGGGATTTGGGTTTTTGGACCCTTGAGACATGTTTAGTAGGTTATTTTTATGCTTTCCCACGTGCTCAAGTGGCCGTAGAAAAGCTAGAAGCCAAATGGAACCATTATTGACCCTTAAAAAGGCATAAAAGTGTCATTTTACAACACTATGTTACAAACTAACCAAATAGACGAATTTCCCTATAAAATTTGGCATGAATATAGATCTCATCTAGAGATTTTTAGGAAGTCAAAGACTAGATTATTTGGAGCTCTAGAGATTTAATTATGAATTTTCAAAGTTGCCAAAAAGCTACTAAACTGATATAGTTACTATTCATACAGTCAATTTCCTTTCCTATATCATTTGAGGGTCCAATGGTATCCAATACTCATAAAATTTTACAACATGAACTAGACATAATAAGCTTTCCATGGCCATAGAAACCACCTCATTTGGAGGTTTGAGTAGAGAGATATGAATTTTTGAAGTTTGGAGTCAGTATTAGTAATGCAGCAGTACCTTTGGTACTGTTCCATTAATTTTCAGTAGCTAAACATTTTAGGTTTTGTCTAGACTTATTTTTATCCTAAAATTAAAATTTGTAGCTTTTCAAAATGGAATAGTGTACTTGATTTCAATTTTTTTGAATTAATTATGATTTTCCCAAATTGACACAAAAAATCTGGCAGCAGAACTTGAGACTAAACATGTGAGTTTGGTGTACATATGCTACCAAGTTGGGATTCTTGTGATATTTTGAGATGCTTTTGAGTTGTATGAATGTAATTTAATTGGAGAATGATGTGGGGTAAGTTAATGTGGTCCATAGAATGCGAAACAAGAAATTTAAGTACTAGGTAACGTAAAATATTCCATTATTTTAATTGAATTTTTCCTTTAAAAATTGCTACACCAAGGGAAGAATGCTAAGATATGAATAAGAAAGGCTAGATAAATATGATGTTACATTTCTTACTAATTGACCTTAGACCACTTTGAAAAAGTTTTAATGAACTAAATAAACATGTTCTCATCCTCAAAACTCCAAAATAACCTCATGTGCAACATATGACTATGCAATATCCCCAGAGTCACCCAACAACTTTTCATGACAGCAAAATAAGCCGAGGTATGGCCAAGGGATGGATTGACTCATAACCAATGTAATACCTTAACCTCTTAGCTCTCACATAATGGTCGCACAAGCTATCTTAACTCATCTCATGCATATTGGAAGAAGCTTATAAGAAAACATATAGTTTTGTACATGAAAATTGCATAATTGGGAGGCCACATACATGATTTATAGCTTTAGGGACCATATGAACTCATAAATATCATTTAATATCCATAAAATATCTAATCAAGTCATAAACATTACAATTCATCACATATATCTCAGGTTTGAAGCCATATATAAAAAAAATCAAGTTTTGCTCTTGAGTTGGAATGCCAGATTTCTAATATAAAATTTGAAAATTTATAACTAATTCTAGAAAAATCAAAATCAAGCAAACCATACCATTTTGGAAAGCTATAGATGTTAAATAATGATAAAAATAATACTAGACCAATGTAATAGGCCTTGACTCATAAAAATTGATTAAACACTATTAGAGGTCGAGTAGCATTACTCGTACTGTCATGCAATTTCAAAATTTTGGTTCTCCCTCTACAGTGCTCCAAATGAGGTGATCTTAGTGGCTATGGAAGTCTTATGATGTCTAATTTATGCTTGTAATATTTTATGAGTATTGGACTTCATTTGTCCCACGTGTGACATAGAAATATAAACTGACCATATGAACAGTGCACATATCATTTCTACATAATTTAGCCAATTTTGAAAAATTATAACAAATTCTCTAGAGCTCCAAATTGAGTGCACTCTAGCTTTGAGAAAAATATGAACAGTGAACATACCATTTTTTATGTACAATGGAAAAACTTACTCATTTTGTCAAACGTTGGTTCTACATTTCTACATACCATTTCCATGCAATTTTGAAAAATATAAACTGACCATATGAACAGTGCCCATACCATTTCTACATGCCAAATGCTTTTCTTCACTTTCCACAACCACATGAGCAAGTCTAAAAGCACAAATACAAAATATAAAAGCATTCCAAGTGATCCAAATCATCATGGAGCTCATTCTTACCTTGCCACTTGCATACATACACATGGACATACAAGCAAAGAAGTGGCAAAAGCTCACATTCTCATTTATTTGGCTTCAACATTGATACATTCACCATATATACACATATTTGGACATGTTCAATTGTTTACATCATATATATATCTCATGGTTACAATTGTTCATATCAAAATATAAATATAAAGCACATTTCTCTATCCCTTTGTCAAAGTCTTGGTTCTCAAGGTTGTTGGCTTCCAATCCATGGTCCACTTGGCTTACCTACACATGGTTAGGCATATGTAAGGGAAAAGTGAGATTCAAAGAATTCTAATAGCTCTTAACCCTTTCAAACATACATAGTGGATGCATAACATGTCAAGGAATGCATGCATGACATTCAAGCTATAAGTATATAAAACATTTTCCTTGTCACATAAACTCACACATAGCAAACATAAACTCTCAAAGGCATTGGTCTAGCCTCACCCATCTTTCTTGGGACTTTTGAATTTGCCTCACCCACTTTCAAAGGACTTTTGACTTAGCTTCACTCTTCTTGAGACTTTTAGTTTTGTCTCACCCATTTCTAGGGACTTTTGGCTCATCCTCACCCTTGCTAAGTGACTTTTGGCACAATCATATCCAACCAAGTTATGTTGCATGCATAAATACATTTCAAGAAGCATAACGGTACCATATCTTATAAGCAATAGCTAGAAATATTTCTCATAGTTTAAATATACACACAAGCATTCAAATACAAGTAAACATCCAAACCATGCATGAGAGAAAGGTTAGAGAGCTACCTTGAAGTAAAATCACAACACTTTTCTCTTGAATTCTTATTCCCCTTTTTGGCCAAGCCTACGCAATTAGGTGGCACTTGATTCTCTTGGCCTAAACATGTCAAACGAGACATGAATCCCTCACATAGGCATAAGCTTAAACCTTATACAACTCTATGGAAGCTTACTTTGTTCTATGACTCAATTATGGATCCATACAAGACACAATGAAGCAACTATGTGAATTCATGATTTTGGCTCCATTTTCTCCTTCAATTAAAGTCTCTTAACTCCATTTAGACTCTTCAGACTCATCATAAATTCATTTTAAAGTGCCTAGCTATAAGTTGCTTCTTTATGTCTTATTATAGAGCCTACACCTCCATCTCACAAACCAAGGCCTCTTAATTTTTTTCCAAGACTTTGTATGATGTTCATCTATCATATCTAGTCCTTTTCTAGCCTTAAAAAAAATTTAAAACACTCCCTAGGTACTAGAACCATGTTTGGCTAAGACAAGAATAAGGTTTTAGACCCATGGAGCTAGCTTTGATTTCTTAAAGGGAATGGCACATGTGAGGCTTTCTAGGTGTCTCAAGAACCTATATAAACTCTTAGACAATTAGAAATACCACTATAAAGTTTCATACATACCATGGTGCAATAAAATCCTTAGGTTTTGAAAACTTATTTTCTAATACTTCTTTTTGGAATTTCCTTACATATACTTGTTTCTCACACTCAAAAATCTAGGTGTCATGCTTGGTTTAGGTCAGAATTCACTCCCTCTTGGTTATTCTATACTTGGCCGAAAATCACCCATGGAAGAATAAGAAGAAGGAAGTAAGGAAAACCATGATACACACCTTGATTCTTAGCCTTTTCAAGAGCTTTTTCTTTTGCTATAAGATTCTCCTTGAATTTCTAACTTCCTCCCTTTGAGCAAGACTCAAAATAATCCCAAATCACACACCAAAACCATAGAAAGAAAAGAGGAGAACAAGTTTAATGAAGAAAGAACTATGAAATTCCAAGGTTTTCTTACCTTCTCACAAAGCTTTTCTTCCTCTTCTTCCTACTTTCTTGTGCATGCTTCCTCTATTTTGGACATAAGCAAAGTTGGTTGGAATGAGGCGGAGAGATAGGATGCCACTTATAAGGCAAGTGTTCTTAAAGTTGTCCTTTAAAAATTGTATTTATGTACCTTTTCTTGGCTTTTTTGTTTTAGGTTCATTTCAAATCCTTTTTGAGAACTGTCTTTTCAATCATAAAATTTAGGTTCTCTAACTTATAAAATGCTTTTGAAATCACTCAATTTGGATCTAAAACTTTCTCAAATGAAAAGGTCAAAGTTTAGGTCAATCGTTACTCTAAAACATAAACTGAAGAGGTTTTAATTATTCTAGGGGTTTTTATAGTTTTTAGGGCCTTTGAGAATCTTGGGAAACTCAATTTTTCTATTTAAAGATCCCTTCTTTGAGGATTTTGAAAAGTGCCTAGAGTTATGAAAATGCCACTGGTTTTCGTTGAATTTTATTTAGCTACTTCGACTTTAGTTATTGGTATTCTCATTTTTCATTATTTATAATTTTCTCTTAATTTTATTTAGCCTCAAATCTTTCTATTTAAGGAACTTCCTTGTATAACTGACTTATTTTCGTCATTTACGGAGGACCAGATGTTACAACCAACATGACCAAAACAACTTAACCATATCCCCTAAGGCTCCTAAACCACAACCAAACCTAAAGCAACCATGGTTCAAGTATTAACATCCATCTTACTTCTTATATGATAACAACATTCAAGAGCTACTCCTACAAAGTCTAAGTAACAAATCACAATCCTATCTATACCCCATAAATTCCTCTAAACACCTTGAGCAAGTGTAAAAAAACATATATAAACTAGCTCAAACATCCTAATCTAATATACTAATAGTTCAATAATTAGTTTTACAATGTTAGATATTTAAAAGTCATAAAATTTTAGGGCACTCATTAATAATCATCTAGATGTAATCATAAGTGCCAATTCCATGATGTCTTAGGTTATAAAATTAGTCCCTATACTTGGCAATACATGATGCAATGTGGTAATTATACAACACAATAAGCAATGCTAGCATATTTATTATACAAACCCAACTTAAATAGGGCATTCAAGCCTATATATTACTAAACTACCATGATAGATTTCCATTAATTTCTCCTTGTTACTAGGAGGTCCAGTCCCTAAAACTGTTAGCCCACAACCAGGATAAGATATACAATCTCAATAACAAGAGGTGAATTCTATATATTTACAGATTAATCAATATAATGCATTTATACAAAAAATGTAACACCTCGAAAATAATTAATAGTGATTATTTGGGGATTAGGAAATTATTAATAAAGATTTAGGGAAAATTTATGAGGAGATAAAAGTCTTAAAGAAAATGGCAAATTTGAGTATTTTAACATAATAATTACTAATTTGATAATTTTGAAGGAAGCAAAATAATGATTATGGATTTAAGTATGATTTGGGCCTATGATTGATTTATGTGTGCCAAGAACATTACTAGAAGCCTAGTCTTATTCTTATGAAGGCCCAACTTCATCTTAATATGACCCAATCTTATCTTAAGAGACTTATCCCTAAAGGAATCCACTTAGCATTGGCCTAACCTAATTCTTAGAAGCCCAAAACTTAGAAAATAAGCCTAAGTGAAATATGGACCCTTAAGTCAACCCAAGACCTCCATAAGCTCATTAATTAATTAGCCTAATAAGTTCACATCTAAAACCAAGTAGATTTTAGGCCTTGGGTTAGCACATTCCATCCTAACCTTTAATGTTTTGTAACCTAACCAACTAAACATTGCCTTAACAACTAGGAATAAGCCCAATTGGATCTTGTGTTGATGGGCCAAATCATTGTTAGCTTAAAACCTTAAGGGACTAGCTACTACACCAGTTTATTGAGAGCAAAACACTTGGTTCTGTAAAAGAAAAACTCATTTTCACGCCTTGAGGAAAGGTTAGGGTTTTCATCAATACTTTGACTTCATTTCTTCCTTCTAGAGCAAGATTTAGCCAAGGTAACCTATATAGAACATAACCCTCTCTTCTTCCTCTTCAATTTGAACTAATTAGTTTTTCATTTGGAGTATTTTCACTTTGAACCCAATTCTGAAATTTGTTGTTTGTTGCTTTCATGGTGGATTTTAAGAGGTTAAGGCTAAGAGGGTTATTGGGTATGTATCCTCTACCCATTTTAATGTATTTTTTATTGGATGAAGACTCCTATAATTGACTTATGATATGGGCTTTGGTTTTATGTGAAATTATCTAAAAATTAAAGTGAACTATTGTGGTTTTTGGTGTGGGAAAGCTAGAACCAGAAATTGGAATCCATTGGTGGTTAAGTAAGTAACCTCTAGGTAGTCATTAGTAGTTCAATTATTAAGGTATTTGATTTATTGCTAGAAATGATAATAACTATGCTTATTTTAGGCTTGGTATGCATTTGGATTATGATGGTAGCAAGAGGAAGAGTAATTGGCTTTATTGAGGTAAATGAGGTTAATTTTCTAATTCCATGTATATCCTCATTTTAATATGATACTTGTTGTACATGTATAATTTTGAATACTAAATGAATCATTAGCTATCTAAATTGTTGTGTTTGGACCCTGAGAGAGTCCATGATGAAGCTATGGTGTGGCTGCTACCTATACATCGTGTTTCGATCTGGCACTGGGTTGTGATCAGACCCCCAAATGCATTAAGCCTAGGTTGTGCTCATTGGGGAGTTGGTGCCATAAATAGGCCTCTCCCTATGTTAGTGGCCTTTAATATGTTATATGTGATTATTAATATAAGATAGTAGTCAATGGTGGTCCAACTAGTTTATTTGCTGATGATATTGATATCTTTGATGTGTTTTTCTGTATAATTGCATTATGTTGATTAATTTGTACATATATATAGGGTTTGTCTCTTGTTATTGAGATTGTAAATCTCACCTCAGTTGTGGGTTAACATTTTTAGGGACCAGACCTCTTAGTGGCAAAGAGAAATTAATAGAAGTTTATTGTATGGTTTGATAGCATATAGGTTTAGAAACCTTGTTAGATTGGGTTTGTGTAATGAGAATACTAGTTTTTATGTATTTACCACATTGCATCATGAATTACCAAGTATAGGGACTAGCTATGTAACATAATTATTGTGGGATTAAACATTGTGATTGTATCTGACAAATACTTGTTGAATGACTTGATATTTTGTACCCATTAAGCTTTAGCCCTATGCACATTGTGATTGAAACACTTTTACTATCATGGAAGGAGAATTGACTGATACAAAATTAATTTTTGATTACTCTAATTAAATCCTTGATCCCTGGACAATGAAGATTAGTGAATCATGATCTTTGGGAGTTGGAAGATCTAGAAAACCATGTATATTAGCCATTAAGATCCTAGAATTCATCTAAGATTAGTGGGAGTTGATTAAAGAGCAAGAATATGAGAGTCTAGGTGTAGAATGGAGTTAAGCCACGGCCAAAACTCTTTAAGTCGTGGCTAAAGCTCTCCTAGAAGCTAGGAGCAATGCAACGTAATACCAAAATTTCACCCAAGAGGGTAACAGAGAGCAAATTCGCAATGGCATAAGGAAAGCTCACTGCAGGAAGTGTCGGGAGGCAAGGTTAGAGAGTTCCATGAGGCTCTCTTATTACGATGCCACATAGGCTCATTGTGGTGAGACCTTAACTCACTGTGGTGCAGAAGGCCTGAGTCATAGCGCAAGGTTCATATTTTTTATTTTGAGTTCCAGTAGCCACTTACACCGCAGCACGGGCATGCCAAGTCATGCCACAAATTTCCAAACTTTGTTTTTAGGTTCCATTTATCTCGTATGGCTATGTCAAGCATCTAGGTCTTAAGATTAGCCTATTGCCATTTGAATTATCTGTGTCCACCCCTATTGAAAATTCTATGCTTACATTTGAAGTGTGTTTAAATTATGTTATACAATGGGATAGTCGTTGTACCACTATAGACCTTATTTGTATTCCTTTGAATGATTTTAATAGGATCATTGGTATAGATTGGTTGTCGACAATAATGTAATACTTGATTGTAACCATAAAACTATTTCATTACCTGCTATTATTCTTAAGCTTGTTTGTGTATTTGCTGTCCAAGCTAAAAGATATCTTAGGCATGGTTGCCAAGGGTTTCTTATATTCTTTTCTTTATATGTTGAGGTTGAGGATGAGTTGGAAGATATGCTTATGATTAGGGAGTTCCTAGAAGTTTTCCTTAAGGAGATTAGTGGGCTACCCCCAAAAGAAAGTTAGAATTTTCCATTGACTTAGTTCTTGGTATAGGTCCAATTTCTAAGGCCCCATATAGAATGACACCTACTAAACTTATTGAGTAAAAGTGTCAAATAGAAGAATTATTACAAAAAAGATTCATTAGGTCAAGTGTGTCTGCATGGGGAGCACCAGTAGTGTTTGTTAAGAAGAAATATGGTAGTTTTAGATTTTGCATTGATTATAAGTAGTTGAACTACGTAACTATCAAGAATAAATATCATTTGCCTAGAATTAATCATATGCTTAACCAATTAAAGGGAACATTAGTCTTTTCAAAGATTAATCTTAGGTCTAGATACCACCATCTTAGGGTAAAGGCTGTGGACATATCTAAAATAACCTTTAGGACTCATTATGACAATTATAAGTTCCTTATCATGCCATTTAGGTTAACCAATACCCCTACCATCTTTATGGACTATATGAATAAGATCTTTAGACTATACCTTGATTGGTTTATGGCAGTGTTCCTTGATGATATTCTTGTCTATTCGAAGAGTAATGAGGAATATGAGGAGCATTTTAAGATAGTTCATCAGACCTTGAAAGAACATCAATTGTATACAAAACTTAGTGAGTGTGAGTTTTAGTTGTGAAATGTGAAATTCTTAGGTCATTTGTTATCAAAACAAGGGTGGCAGTAGATTCCAGTAAGGTGGAAGTGATACTAAATTACGAAAGGAACAAATCAGTGACTAAAATCTATAGTTTCTTGGGGTTAGCTAATTATTATGGAAGGTACATCAAGGGATTTTCCTAATGAACGATGCTTTTAACTAAGTTGACTAGAGAGGATCAACCTTTTGTGTGGAATGCCAAGTGTAAGCATGCCTTTCAAGAACTTAAGAATAGATTAACCTTTACACACACGTTAGTTATACCTAACCCTAAAGAGGCTTTTACGATTTTATAATGATGCATCTAAGAAGGGATTGGGTTGTGTTTTAATGCAACAAGGTAAGGTGATAGCTTATACTTTTAGGCAACTTAGGCATTATTAGGAGAATTATCCCACCCATAACTTAGAGTTAGCCATTATAGCTTTTTCTTTTAAAATTTAGAGGCTCTATCTCTATAGTTCATAATTTGAGGAGTATAGTGACTATAAGAGTTTGAAATATTTGTTTGATCAAAAGGAACTTAATATAAGGCAATGAAGGTGGATGGAATTCCTTAAGATTTGTTACTTTTCCTTGAAGTGTCATCTAGGAAAGGCGAACATAGTCACATATGCCTTGAGTAGAAAAACTATTCACATGGCAATCATAATGCTTAGGGAACAAAAATTAATTAAAGAGTTTAGGGTTTTGAATTTGTCTATTGTGGTGTACCCTAGTAGTCTTTTCTTTTTTGGAGAGTTGAGGATAGAAAGTGATGTTAGGACCAAGTGTAATACCTTAACCTCTTTATGTTAGGAATTCAGGGACACGCAGTGGAAAATTAAAATCTCAAATCCCTTCCTATGGATCTGTTAATGTTGTTTGAATCGAGTAGATCTAGAACCTTTTTTTGTCGAATCTTAAATACTAATCTACAGATCTGCTCCTTCTACCGGTATCCATACGAACAGATGCTTAACTTGAATGGCATGCTAGCGCCTCTTACCAATGTTCATATACGTTCTTGGTAGAGAAGATGCTCTCCTCTTCCTCTCTCTCTTTAGGTAGCTGTGCAGTATCCGTATGCTTTCTCTCTCCAAGATTTTTGTTGTTTTGTTGTTCTAGGAAACCCGAGCCTCTTCCTTTTCTTATTATGAAGATATCTCCTTAGGGTTTCAAATATGTTTGATTGATTTAAAATACATTATTTCAAATCAAATCTTAATTAAATATATTAGTTTAAATTTAAGTCTATCTAATAGATTAAATTTGACTAATTATTTAATCTAAAGCTAGAACTAAATTCAAATTTAATTTATCTCATAAATTAAATTTAAATTATCCTATTAGTTTAAATTTAAATCTATCACATAGATTTGAATTTAAAAGTAATTGATTTAAATTAATTAAAGGATATATATACATATATATTTTGAAATATAAATATATATATACATATATATTTCAAATTTTATAAATTATATATATATATATCAAATATATATATTTATTTATAAAAATTCTTCCACCCTATATTGAATGTGACATTCATTAAATCTAGACACAATTTTAGATTCACTGAATTTGGACATTTTAGCTCAAGTTGACTCGTTCTTATGTGCGACCTTGTAGGCCCATATAATATTGGCAGTGGGCTAATGACACTATTTCATTCACAAGTCACAAGTGGCTTTTAGCATTGTGACTACCCAAATCATATAGGGATCGGTGATCTGATGCAACTTGTCATATAACCCTATCACATCCCTTTTATCACACGATATCTAGATCAAGTATGAGGCATAGAAACATTATCCCATCTTACTTGATCGTCATTTTCTCGATCTACGTGCAGACTGATAGTACAAATGGAAACACTTCTATTTGAGCGCAACCATACATTTCTCAGTCTCACTCATCGAGGGGCCCAAAGATATCTCACTATTAATCAGAGAAACAAATCCTATCTTAACTACTCATCTTCTTCTACATGAATTTCACTATGCCCGATCATAGCCTTTATGATCACCCGGTTAAAGATGACTTTTGACTATGCCAAAAAATAATTTTTTTTATGTTGGAAACTATGGTGATCTCAAGTCTAAGGGCTCGGTGAAATAGTTAAACATAAGATATGCTTATGACTTAATCCATGTAGCTATCTCATAATGGGTCGACCCAGCATATTGTTCCCTAACAAGTGTCTATGATTTTGATTTATATCTATATACATGATTAACATATAATCATCAATCAAAATTATACTAGTCTTAGTTCATCATCATTCTCATAATGATGATCGACTAGGGATATTTAGGATAATCAACATGATTTATCTAAGGATATTATTATATAGAACATGAAAAAAAATATAATAATGTAATAAAAGAAAACTCTTATCTCTTAATAAAGTACAATATTTGCAATACAATGATTGGCCTAGGGTACAATCTCCAACACTTTACCCATATACAATGGTTTTATAGGCTATCTCAATCCATGTCATGCATATTGGAGCACAATTGTAAGGAAACATATACTTTATGCATGAAAAATTGCATGATTAGGAAGCCGTATTATTAATTCATGGCTTTAGGGACCACATGAATAGATCCATATCATTTTCCATTTATAACATATCCATTCAAGTCTAAACATTCCAATTCATCTCATATATTTTAGGCTTGGAACCATATATCAAAAAGATCAATTTTTGCCCATAGGTTGGCATGTCCAAATTTCATATAAATTCATAACTAACTATAAAAAAATTGAAATCATGAAAATGATAGCTTTCTAAAAAACTTTAGATATTATCTAGTGACTAAAAATAATTCTAGACCAATGCAATGGCATTAACCTATGCAAAGTGATAAAACAGTACCAAAGGTTGAGTTGTATTACTAGTACTATCATGTAACATAAAAAATTTGGTTCTCCCTCTATAGAGCTCCAAATGAGGTGATCTTGGTAGCTATGGAAAGCTTATGTTGTTTAGTTTATGCTTGAGTGCTCTTTGGCTTTGTGAAAAACTCTAGGTGAGACCAACTTGCTGGCTAAAGTTCATGTACAAACTCATCCATTTGGTCAAACTTTGGTTTAGCTCATCATTTGGTCATATTTGAAGATCAAAGTGGGCTCTTAAGGTACCAAATTCTCTTCTTACCTTTCCACAACCACTTAAGCAAGTTTAAAAGCATAATTACAACATATAAAAGCATACCAAATGATCTAAATCACTATAAAGCTAAATATCACCATGCTACTCACATCTATACACATGCATCTCATGGTGCTAGGATGTCAATATCCAACATATGCAATCATCTAGCTTCAAGATTGATATATACATTATAAATACATACATTTAAACTTGTTTAAATGGTTACATCTTAATACATCATGTGGATACAATTCTTGACATCAATATGCTATTAAAATGTTTATTACTCTACTCTTTTGTCAAAGTGCCATGCTTTAAGACCTTTAGTCTCCATTCTTTGGTCCACTTAGCTCATGTAATGTTTGGTTTTCATAAAATTGACGAAAATGAATATGTTTTAAGAGTAAGTCCTTTGAAATAAATTGGTTAAAGCCTAGAAAAATTAGAATAATGATTTAGACATGAAGTGGAAAATAGGAGGCTAGTGGTGCCCAAAAATTAGAGCCAAAATAACCAGAAAATTAGAGCCAAAATAACCAGGCTAGTTATGTAACGTAATGACATTTTCATAATTTTTGGTAATTTGTAGAATACTCATAGGAGGGCTTTTTAAATAAAAAAATTTGAGTTCTCTAAAGTTCTTAGAGGCCCTAAAAATCATGGGAAGCTTTAGGATAGTTAAAACCCCTCCGGTGTATGTTTTTCTATAGATGGTTAACTTGACTTTGACCTTTTCATTCATGAAACCTTTAGCTCCAAATTAAGTGATTTTAAAGACATTTTATAAGTCAAAGAACCTACATTTTATGATGGAAAAGATAGTTCTAGAAAAGGAGCTAAAACAAACTGGAAACAAAAATGCCAAAAAGACAAGACATAACAGGAATTTTTTATTGAACAATTTTAATCCTCCTCCTTATATATGATGCGTCCCTTTTCTATAATGTCCAGTTTTCTTTGAACGACGAAAACATGCACGTTTTTAAAGTAAGTCCCTTGAAATGAAGTAGTCAAGGTCCTGGAAAATTTGTGTAACATTCTAGACTCTTAAAAATGAGAATCCTAGCCTTAAACGAAACGAAAAACGGAGCTAGATTGAAGAAACAAATTTTAATGTAAAATTTACGAAACATATTAGCATTTTCGTAATTTTGAGCAAATTTTTGAATTCACATAGAAGAACTTTTTAAATGAAAGTTTTGAGTTCTCCGGGATTCTCAGAGGCCCTGAAAACTATGAGAAGCTTTAGGATAGTCAAATTCCCTCTGGTGGACGTTTTCTAATGGTACCCAAACTTTAATGGCTTCATTTGAGAAGATTTTGGCTCTAATTTGAGTGATTGCAAGGGCATTTTACTGAACTAGGAACCTAAATTTTATAATGGAAAAGACAGTTGTGAAAAAGGAGCTAAAACGAAGGAGAAACGAAAATGCAAAGAACAAAGAGCAAAATGGGAATTTTTGAAAATGTCACTTTCCTCCCCCTATATATAGGTGGCACCCTACTTTCTCCCTCATTTAGAATCAGAAATTTCTACCTAATTTCAAAGGAAAAGAGCTAGGGTTTTCGACGCATAAGAGAGGCAGAAGAAGAAGGAAGAATTCAAGGTTAAAGGTATGTTTCCATGGTAGTTTTTCATGCTTTTCTTCATCCACACCTCCTCTCCTTCCTTCTCCTTTGTTTCCTTTGATTAAAATGGAGTTATAAATTTGATTCAAGGGAGAAACTCAAGGGAATTTTCGAATTTGGAGAGAGGAGCTTGGAGAAAGCAAGATTCAAGCAAGAATAAGTAAGGAAACTAGGTAATTTCTCTTCCTATGGTTGATATCTTGATCCTCCCTCCTTCTCCATTTCACCTAACCCTAGGAACCATAGGAGGAGCTAATTTTTAAGTAGAACCAAGGATGAATCTAAGAAAAAAGGGTGTGGAGATTAAAAATATGTAAAGGGGATTAATAAAAAACCATTAGATTTTAAGATGCAAATTCTAGAGTTTTGTATGCACCTTATAAAATCTGATTTTGTATGATAATTCTTAGGTCTAATTAAAAGTTTAAATGAGCTCTTAAGATCCCTAAGATACTCCCCACATGTTTCCCCCTTTAAGAAAACCAAGCAAAATCCATGGAGGCCAATAAGCTCCATAGTCTTGGCCAAGCATGGATGGGATAGCTAGAGAGAGTTTTAAAATTTTCTAAACCCATTCTTGAGTCATATATGATGAATAAATATGAGGAAAGGCCTTGGAAAAAATTTAGAACCCATAGAAAGTGAATTAATGCTTTAGGTTCCATATTATGACCTAAAGAAGCAACATGTTGTTAGGCTCTTTGTTTTAATTGTGTGATTATTCCAAGAGGCTTAAAAAGAGTGAAAAATCATATTTGAAAGGAAAGAATGGAGCCTAGAATTTATTTGAGGGGTATTGCTTCATTACGTGTATTTATGGACTATAATAGGGTTTATAGGACAACTTAGTGTCTAAGCAAGTTCTATAACCTTAGAAATTGTTTCATGAACCTAATTGGCTTCCATAAATTATGTCTAGGCCAAGAGAAAGCATTTTCACAAGTTTTTGTGTGTGTGGCCGAAGCAAGGGAGGGAATTTCAAAATGAAAAGTGTGTGATTGTGTGCAAGGTAGCTCTCTGCCCCTTCTTTTATGCATGGGTGTGTGTTTAGCTTGTCTTAGAATGTGTGTATGTGTATTTTCAAGCTATGAAAAGTATGCTAGCATGATTTTATATGCCATGATTTCATGATGACATATTATGTTTCCAAATGATGTTATGATGTTTGTTTAGGTTTGTTTAAGTGTGGAGAGGCCAATAACTCTTAACCATGGTGAAGATGAGCCAAGAACCCTTAAGATTGGTTAAGACAAAGCAAAGAGCCTCTCAAAGGCAAAATGGGCTCCCAAGAGCATGGTTGAGTCTAAGAATCTCTTAAAGAATGGGTGAGGCCAATCCATCCACTTGGCGAGCTCTTGGATGTCTTGTATGACTTATCCACATGCCAAGATTGCTTCTTGAATGTTCATGATTTCTATTATATCCATGCATGCATTTTCAAGGCTTGCTTTGCATCCATTATGTATGATTGAATAGGAGATGAGCTATTGGGATTCTTTGAATCTCATTCCCTTCTCTTTAATGATCTAATATGCTAGGTGGACCCAAAGAGCAAGGCAACGGGAGTCAACCACATGAGAGATGAAGCAATGACATTGAAATGTGGAAATTTTATTACTTTAAGGCTATAAGAATAGCAATTGATGTATTCAATAGATGTATATGTATTATAATATTATGAACCTATGTAATTATGATATTATGACATGTATGAATGGGAAAATATGCTATGTGACCACTAGAATGAAATTTGAACATGTTATGGCATTGTAGCTTCCTTAATGGTAATACGAAATTATGCATATGTGTGGATGAAATGGTCAAAATGAGATGCATGGAGTTTAGGACCATTTGGGCAGCTTACACAAGTCTTAATTATACTTTTAGACTTGTCCAAAAGGTGCCAAAACTCAAGGAAGACCATTTGGACATTTTGGTACCCTATATGGAGCCAAAATTTGCTATAATGAAACCCTATATCACTTTTTAGCCAAATGAGTTCTTCTTGATCTGAGATTTGGCATACAATTAGAGTTCGTTGAGAGATTTTCGGGAAGCTAAAGAATATAATTTTTGAAGGTCTATAGAATATTTGATGAATCTCCAAAGTTGGCAAATTTTTTGATTTTGATCTAATGCACTATTCATCTGGTCTAAAAATGAAATCTGCTACAAAGGGCTCAAATGATGTCCAATTGTCACAAACTTTTATACAGAGAAACTCAACATTTCAAGCGACTCGTGTAGAAGCACTCATTTAGAGGTTTAGAGAGGGAGATATGAATTTTTGAAGATTCTATCCAGTATCAGGTATTTCAGCCAACCTCTGTTACTGTTTGATTCGATTTCGAAGTCTTGGTGTGTCTGAGCTAGTCTAAAGTTATTTTCCCCTTCTAGGTAACATTCATAGCTTTCAAGATTGGCATTATTTGCATGGATTGGATTTTTTTGGAATTAATTGGACATTTTTGAATTTGCCGTAGAAATCTATGATAGCACTAGTGGGTAGTTTGATCTCTGGACTATTTTGAATGTCAAACGTCCTCTGTAATGGATGTTATGATTTGGGCATATTTTTATTATGAAGTAGACGTCTGTAGCTTTCCTAAAAGGCCAAGAATTCATGATTTCTATTTTTCTAGAATTAGTTATGATTTTCCAAATTTTGGACAAAAAAGGGGCAAATTTTGGCCGAAATTTAATATGCATATTTTAAACTTCCCTTTAAGTTCCATGAGTTGTAGGCCACATTTTATGATCCAAATGAGTTTTATTTATGTAAATAAATATGAGAATGTGTTGTATGAGCTCATATGATCCATATGACACCGAATGAAATTTTTATACACGACATAACGCGAAAATATTCATTATTTTTATTGCCTTTTTCATTGGTAACTCACATGATTCATGAACTTGAGTTAATAAAAGGCATGAGATGAGCTAGAAATTAAAGTGTTACACTTTCTCTCCCTCACCTAGCTAACCTTATTTCTATCTAAGAACAAAAGTGAGACCAAGGGAGAGAGGCGCACAAGAGAAGGCAAGAGGAAGAGGAAAAATAAGGCAAGAAAGGTATGAAATTCATGGATTTTCTTGGTCTTTCCTTTAGTAAACTTAATTTCCTCCTTCTTCTTATAGTTTTATTAAAGTTTTTGGTGCTATTTTAAGGTCAAACTAGATGGGAGAATTTTGAATTTGGAGAGGAGAATCAAATCAAAAGGAAGAGCATCCAAGAAATGCTAGGAAACTAAGGTAGTTTTGCTACTTCTATGCTTACTCTTCCTTGTCCTTCTTCTTGTGTATTTTGACACTATATGGACAGCCAAGAGGGATTGAATTTTGAACTAAACTAAGGATGAATCATAGCAATTAGAGTGAGGGAAACAAGAATATGCAAAGTAAACAAAGAAAGAACTATGATTTTTCAAGATACATAACCTAGGGTTTTAGTTATGCCTTGGTTTGTATGATGATTCCTAGCCATAATTTAAGGTTTCTAATAGTTCATATGAGTTCTTAAGATATCAAGGAAGCCTCCTACATGCTTCTCCCATCAAAGAAATCAAAAAAACTCCATTGGTGCTAAATGGAAGCATAGCCTCGGCCTAAAGGGGTTCATGCACCTAGGGAGTGTTTTAATTTCTTCTAAACTTAGTTTTGTATCATATATGATGGGAGAGTATGAGAGAAAGTGATACAATACCAGTAGGCATGCCCATTGGAGCACTACAAGTTCGAGAAGCCCTCATCCATAAAAAAACTCAAATCATTCAAAAGGGAATGATTCAGGTCCAAATGGCTCATGAAGAGATGTCCCATGCTCAAGAGGCCCAAATTGTGCTAGTATATGTCCAAAAACTTCAAAGAGTTCAAAATAATCTTTATATTGGACGTCGACCCAAGTTTATAGCCCACGATCCATATTTGATCAAGATCTCCTTAAAGATGCAAAAGTGGAAGTCCAAGTGGAAGCTTAATGTCTTAAGAAGATCCATGGAACAACTAAATTCAACATCCAACATGTGGAAGACCCAATGTAGTTACACACATACAAGAGGAGTGCCAAGGCCCAATTAGAGTCCAATTGCAAGAGATTAAGAATCATGTGTCAACCATGTGATTTTCAATGAAGCATGAGCATCCCATGTGACAACTTAAAGAAGTTGATTAGTTTTGACTAGGATTCCTTTTGAAATTTCGTTTTTTATTATTTTATTATTATTTTTTAACTTGGTCAAAGAGCTTATCTTGGAGATCAAGTTAAGATTAGTATCCTAATCTAATTAGGATATATTAGGTATTATTTAAAATATTTTTAATCAGGTTTTAGAGTTTTACTTTAATTAGGACTCTAGAAAATTTTGCTTATAAAAGGCTTCCTATTGTACTCTATTTTGCACATGAATGAATTTGAGTATTATTCAATTATCTATGAGGCTTTTGCTTCTTTGTGTTCTCTGAGAGTTCACGTGACTTATCAAAGGATTAGTCTTCCTTTGTGGCGTCTTGAGGTTAGGGTTCTAAGAGACAAGTTCTCTTAGGGTCTTTCCTTTGACCAACATTCTTGTTTTCTAGCCGGTCTCAGGCAAAGTGTCATCTTGTTGAAGGTTCCTAGGACAAGGTTCCTAGAGGGTCTCTCATCAGAAAGTTTTGGAAAAGATTTAGAAAGTCTAGAAAGGGTGATGGAGGTATAGGTTTCATATTATACCACATGAAGTAACACATAGTTATGCTCCTTGAAATGAATGTGTGATGGCTCTAAGGAGTTTAAATGGAGTTAAGAGTCATAGAATTAGGGAGAGAATAGAGCCAAGATTATGAATTCCTAAGGTTGCTTCATTAGGTACTTTATGAAACCATAATTGAACCATATGAGCAACCTAGGCCTTTTAGTGTGTGTGCGGCTTTAGCAAATGTTTCAAAAATATAATTAGATCCCACTTGATGTGTTTAGGCCAAAGGAATCAAGTCCCACATCCTTGTGAGTGTTTGGCTGAGGGAAAGGAAGAATTTACAAGGAAGAAAGTGTGCTTTTATATACAAGGTAGCTCTCTCTCCTTTCTCTCATACATCTTTGGATGTTTTCTTGTCTTTAAATGTGTGTGTATGTTTAAGCCATGAAAGATGTGTCTAGCATGTATTTATATGCCATGGTACTATGATTCTATGCTTATGTACTTGAATGATGTTTTTATGAATATGAATGACTTACTTGAGCGTGGTGAAGCCAAAAGTCCCTAAAAATGGGTGAGACAAGGCTAAAAGTCTCTAAAATAGTGAGGCTTAGTCAAAAGTCTATTGAGAAAATAGGTGAGGCAAGTTCAAACATCCAAAGAGAATGGGTGAGACTAAACCATTGTTTTGGGAAGCCTATATATGTCATATATGACTTCTTGAATGTGAAACATGTTCCATGTATGTTTATGGATTCCAAGATAGCCATGCGTGCATTTTTGGGCTTGAAATTGCATCCTTTATGTGTGGTTGAAAGGGAGAAGCACTATTGGGATCCCTAGAATCTCACTCTTCCCTCCCAATTACCTAACATGTCTAGGTGGACCAAGTGAGCAAAGGAATAGAAGCCACCAAGCTTAAAGGAAGAAGATCGACATGGAAATGTGTTATGTATTCATTTTGTAACCATCTTGATGGCATATGATGTAATTATATGATGAATGTGATATAAATCCTTTTGAATATATGTAATTATATGGATACTTGATATATATATAAGAATTGATACCATTTGAATGATATAGCAAGTTTTTGACAATGAATGACAAGAATTGCTTATGCATGCCTTGTGTATATCATTAAGTGGGAGAGTGAATTTGTGAGATCTGGCTTTATGGACCTTTGAGACATGTTTAATAGGCTATTTTGATACTTTCCCACATGCTCAAGTGGCCTTAAAAAGTTAGAAGCCAAATGGCACCATTTGTGACCCTTTAAGAAGCCAAATTGTGACATTTTTTATCCCTAGACACAAACTAACCAAATGGATGAATTTCCCTATGAAATTTGGCATGCATATAGATCTTATCTAGAGAGTTTTGGTAAGTTACAGGCTAAATTATTTGGAGCTCTATAGAATGAATTATGAATTTTCAAAGCTGCCAAAAAGCTATTGAATTGATATGATTACTATTCATATGGTCAGTTTCTTATCTTATGTCATTTGAGGGACAAATGGTGTCCAACGCTCATAAAAGTTTTCAACCATAGACTAGACATGATAAAATTTCTATGGCCACTAAGATCACCTTATTTGGATGTATGAGTGAGATATGAAGTTTTGAAGTTTGGAGTCAATACTAGTGATGTACTAGTACCTTTGGTATTGTTCCATCAAATTCCAGTCACTAAACATTCCTGTTTTGGTCTAGACTTATTTTTAGCGTAAAGTTAACATCTGTAGCTTTCTAAAATCATATAGTGTGCTTGATTTCAATTTTTCAAGATTTAGTTATTATTTTTCAAAATTGGTACCAAAAATCTAATAGTAGAACCTGAGGCTAATTGTGTTGTTTTGTGTATATATGCTCCAAACTCGGGATTCTTGTGACATTTTGAGATGGTTTTGAGTTGTATGAATGTATTTTAATTGAAGAATGATATGAGTGAGTTAATATGGTCCACAAAATGTGAAATGAGAAATTTAAGTACTATGCAACATAAAATATTCTATTATTTTATTTGAGTTTTCTTGCTAAAGTTGCTATCCTAAAGGAATATGACTAGAAAGGAGATGGGGAAAGGATTTATGAATATGGTGTTATAGCTAACCTAGACATATTTAGGCATATAGAAAGGAAGAGTGAGATTTAAAGAATCTCAATAGCTCTTTACCCTTTCAAACATACATAATGAATACTAAGACATGTCAAAGAATGCATGCATGTCATACAAACTTCTCATGAACATACATAAAATATTTTCTTGGTCATGTGAGCTTATACATGTCAAATATAGACTTTCAAAGGCATTGGTCTAGCCTCACCCAACTTTCTAAAGACTTTTGGATTTGCCTCACTCACTTTCAAGGACTTTTGACTAAGCCTCACTCTTCTTGAGATTTTTGGCTTTGTCTCACCTAATCCTAAGGACTTTTAGCTCATCTTCACCTATGCTAAGGGACTTTTGGCTTAACCATACCTATTCAAGCCAAAACATATTTATAAACTCATTTCAAGATGTATAATGGTACCATAGCAAGTAAGTAATAGCTAAAAACTTATTTCATAGTTCAAATACACACAAAAGCACTCAAAGACAAGCACACTTCCAAGCCATGCATGTGAGAAAGGTTAGAGAGCTGCCTTAGAGTAAGAACACAACATTTTCCTCTTGAACTCTTTATCCCTTTTTCGACCAAGCTTATGGAATTAAGCGGCACATGATTCTCTTGGCCTAGACACATTAAATGAGACATGAATCACTCATAGGAACAAGCTTTAGCATCACACACATATTATAGAAGCTCACTTTGTTCTAAGAATCAATTATGGATCCATACAACACATAATAAAGCAACTATGGAAATTCATAATCTTGGCTCCATTTTCTCCTTTAATCTAAGTCTCTTGATTCCATTTAGACTCCTTGGTGTCATTAAAAATTCATTTTAAGGAGCCTAGCTATAAGTTGCTTCTTTATGTCTCATTATGGAGCCTACACCTCCATCTCACAAACCAAGGCTTCTAAATTTTTTTTCAAGGCTTCCTTTGATATTCTGCTATCATATCTAGTCCCCTTCTAAGATTAAAACAACTTAAAACACTCCCTAGGTGGCTAGACCTCTCTTGGCTGAGACAAGCTCTTAGTTTTTGGACCCATGGAGTTTGCTTTGTTTTCTTGAAAGGAATGACACATGGAAAGCTTCTTAGATGTCTTGAGGGTCATTCATACTCTTAGATAATTTAAATTATCATTAGGAAGTCTCCTACCCATCAAGGTGCAACAAAATCTCTAACTTTGCTAACTTATTTTCTAATGCATCTTAATTGGATTTCTTTGCATATTCTTTTTCGTCACACTCCAAAACTTATGATTCTTCCTTAGTTAGATAAGAAATTATCTCCTCTTGGCTGGGCCTATAGTTGGTCAAAACACCCATGGAAGAGAAGCAACAAGGAAGTGCAAGAAGGGCCATGATTCTTATCTTATTTCAAAGCTTTTTCAAGATGCTTTGTTTTCTTCTAGCCTGTCCTTGAAATTTTGACTTCCCTTCTCTGGATCAGCCACAAACCAATTCCATATGAGTCATAAAACCTATAGGAAGGAAGAGGAGAAGGAGAGGAATAACATTACAGAAGGAAAAAGCATGAAAAACTAAACCTTTTCTTACCTTTTTGCAAGTTTTTCATTCCCCCTTTGCTCTTTTCTTGGACGCCTCTTGAAGCTGGTCTCTCCTCTAGTCTTAGATAGAAGCAAAGTTAGTTAAGTGGAGAGGAGAGGGAGGACGTGTAATATAAAAGAAGAAGCTTCTTATAATTCTTTTTTAAAATCCCATCCATATCCCTTTTCTTGGTTATTTCCTTTTGGGCTAAATTCAACTCCTTTTTGAGAACCATCCTTTCCACCCTAAAATTTAGGTTCTCTAACTTATTAAATGTCTTTGGAATTACTCAAATTAGATCTAAAACCTTTCTGAACATAAAGGTCAAAGTTTAGGTTAACTATCACTAAAACGTAAATTGGAGAAGTTTTAACTGTTCTAGGGATTCCTATAATTTTTAGGGCCTCTGAGAACCCCAGAAAACTTATTTTTCCTATTTAAAAATTTCTCCTTTAAGTTTTCTAAAAAGTGCCTGAAATTACGAAAATGCCACTATGTTTCATTAAATTTTGTCTGGTTATTCTGGCTCCATTTTCAGGGCACCTTTGGGCTTGGTTCCTCATTATTTGAGGTCTTACTCTAATTTTGTTTGACCTTAAATCACTATATTTGGGGAACTTCCTTTTATATTTGATGAGTTTCATATGTTTATGGAGAAATCAGATGTTACACCAAGAATTAAATGAACATTTAGGTAGGATTAGAGAGCAATTAGGAAATAGAGAAGTTATAGATTTTGACTTATCTAAGAATGGTCTAGTGAAGTGTCAGAGAAGGGTGTGCATACCTAAGGATGAAGAGATAGGAAATTTAGTACTATTTGAGGCACATAAGAGTAGGTACACCATTCATTCGTGTACCACTAAGATGTATAAAGACCTCAAGAAAAGTTTTTAGTGGCCTATAATGAAACTAGACATAGCAGATTATATTACTAAGTTCCTAGTTTGTCAAAAGGTTAAGATTGAGCACCAGAAACCCATAGGTTTGTTTCACCCTTTTAAGATTTTGAAATGGAAACAAGACAGTATATCAATGGATTTTGTGATGGGTGTGCCTAGGATATCTTTGGGTTATAGTGCTATCTAAGTGATTATAGATAGACCGATGAAGTCTATCCACTTTCTACATATTAAAGTCACTTATTCTTTAGATAAACTAGCACAATAGAATGTTTATAAGATTGTGAGATTGCATGGTGTCCCTAATAGTATTATGTCAAATAAAGACCCCAGGTTCAAATCAAAATTTTAGTGTCTTTATAGGAAGCTTTAGGTATAAGTCATAACTTTAGCATTGCTTACCACCCTTAGTCAAGTAGAGAAATTGAGAGAACTATTCAGACTCTTAACGACATACTTAGGGCTAGTATGCTTAAGTTAAAAGGAAGCTATGATGTGTACTTGCTTTTAGCTGAATTTGCCTACAATAATAGTTAGTATTCTAGTATTCAAATGGAACCCTTTGATACACTTTATGGGAGAAAGTGCAAATTACTCTTGTGTTGGGTAGAACTCAGTGAGAGGAGCCTAGGTCCTAATATAGTAGATCAAACCACCCATCAAATTAAAATCATCAAGAAAAAATTATTAACTGCTCAGAGTAAGGAGAAAAGTTATGCTAATAAGAAAAGTAGACTTTTAGAGTTTAAAGAGGGAGACTATGCATTCCTTGAGATTATCAAGGTAACAGGCATATGGCACTCTATTAAATCAAGAAAGCTCAGTCCTTGCTATTTTAGTCCCTTTCAAATCCTTAAGCGGATAGGACCTGTGACCTATAGAGTGGCATTACCTTCTAATTCGGTTCAATTGTATGATGTATTCCATGTGTCTTAGTAGAAAAAGTATCACTTGAACCCTTCACATATCATTGACCATGAGAATGTGCATTTGCAAGATAACTTGCCTTATATGGTTAAGCTAGAAAGGATAGTGGATTCAAAAGTTAAACAACTATGTAATAAGAATATCCTCTTGATAAAATTGGTATAAAAAGGACTAACACCTAATGAAGCTACTTAGGAAATGGAGGAAGTGATGAGGAAAGACTATTTAGTATTTTTTGAGTAAGGTACGTCTAATTTTGAGGATAAAATTCCTAAAAGAGTCTCGAATGTAACATCCATAAATCATTTTGAAAAGGCTTATAGAAAATTATAGATCTAATTCAGGAAAATAAGGAATTATTATAAGAAATTCAAAAAATTATGGAAAAAATGAATTTTCAAGGAAAATGATTATTTTTTGGCATTTTGAGGTAAATAATAAATTTTGGGCAATTTTTGGCAAGAAAATAAATTTAATTATAGATTAGGATTTAATTGGGTGAAATTTAGTTAAAGTTCCATACTTTATTTAATTATGTCAAGAATAAGTTGTAGGAGCCTAATTTAAGTTTTAACAGAGATTCAACTCAATTGGGCTTATCTAACCAGGGCTAACTATTAAAGACAAGACTCACTTGGACAAAAATGCCCATAGGTTAGCCACCCTTCTTTAAAACCCTAAATTATAAGCTGAACCCATTATAACTCTGGCCAAAATATTGGGAAACCAAAGGAGAATAGAATTTTTGCATATAAAAGGAGAGGTTAGGGTATTTTTTTTATTAATTTAGCTTTAATCTACCTACTTAGAAGGAGATTTAGCCAAGGTCAATTATACAAAGTTGATCCTCTCATCTTCTTTTTCATTTCAATCTGATTAGTTCTTCATTTTGTAGATTTTTATCTAAACCCTAAATCTGAAAATGGGTGTTTATGTGTTTTCTTGTGTAATTTTTAGAGTTTGAGACTAGAAGAATTATTAAGTATTTCCCTCTTTTTTGATGTGTGGCCTTTATGACTAATTTTTGTGTTAGGTTCTATTCATGTGTAAAATTGCAAGGAATTGGTGTAACCTATTGTAGTTTATAGGTTTAGAGGGCTCAAATTGTAACACCATACATAGCTAGCATCCATTTCACATCACAATTGGCTAAAAGAATTCATTTATACATCAATTAAGCACCTTTGACAGTAGATTTTAGTGACATTAAAAGCCAATATAATTCATTAATTGCCAAATGGATCATGTGAGCTTACCAAACTTAATTTCCATCCATAACACATTTGTTCAACGAGAATTAACATAATTTAAAGTTAAAAATTCAGGACCAAGGTGCATAACACAAAATCACAACACACTTGCCATTTTTGCATATGCTTCATATTTTGACATGAATTTTGAAAAATTATAATTAATTTTAGAAAACTTGAAATAATGTATGCTATATGTCCTCTAATTTCCATAAAAATTTCAAATCAAAACAACTATGTTTTCCCTCTAAAAATGGCTGACGTTAAACTTTAAAAATTTGTTTCTCCCTCAATATAGATCCAAATGAGGTACTCTCAGTGGCTATGGAAAGCTTAAGATAAGACCTAATATCTATAAAAATTTCAAGGGCATATGAGTTTATTTGGCCTATGAAATCCATTGCATATTAGAGGCTGCTATAGTACTTAGGTAGCACCAAACCTCTAACTTCAAAAATTCATAACTCTCTACTCCTTTTCATGCAAGCATACAATGTTAGCTATATGCCTATAAAATTTCATGGGAATTGGACTTCATTTGTCCCTTAAATGACACAGAAATGTAAACTGACCATATAAACAATAACCTTAGCAATTCTGCATAATTTGACAAATTTTGAAAAGTCATAATAAATTTTCTAGGGCTCCAAATTGAGTGCTCTTTAGCTCTGTGAAAAGCTCTTAATGAGACCTATTTCTTGCCAAATTTCATACAAAAATTTATCTATTTAGTCAATTTGTGGTTCAGCTCAAGAACATAGTCATTTTAGGGGTTCAATTGGTTCAAAAGAGTGCCAAATGACCTTTCCTTCCATCCGTAGCCAATTGAGCACATCCAAGAGCATAAATATAGCATAAGGAAGCATTGTAAATGGTTCAAATCATCATGCATCTCAAAACCACTATCCTAATTGTCATTGTACACAAATGCATCAAGGCTCTAGAATATCAAACTCATGCATAAACATTCATTTAGTTCCAAATTCCATTCATACATGATATTCTCATACATATATACATGCACAAGGGTCTGCATAGTTACATACTTTGACATCAATATGCCTAATTTTCTATTCTATTATCAAAGTCTCACTCTTCAATGTCCATGGTCTCCATTCCTTGCTCTACTTGACTCACCTAAAAATGGTGAGACATATGTGGGGGAAGAGTGAGATTTAAAAAATCCTAGTAACTCTTTGCCCTTTCAAACATACATATATAATGCATTTACATGTCAAAGAATTCATGCATGCCATAAAAACTTCTCATGAACATGCATGTATCAATTTCCTTATCATATGAAATATATCAAACATAAGCTTTAAAAGATGTTGATTTAGCCTTACCCAATTTCCTTGAGACTTTTGGATTTGCCTCACCCACTTTAAGGGACGTTTAACATAGCCTCACTCCTTCTTGAGACTTTTGGCTCATTCTTACCCATGCTAAGGGACTTTTGGCATAACCATAACCATTCAAGCCACTTTGCATTCAAAAACACATTTTGAGAAGCATAATGGTACCATATTATGTAATCAATAGCTAGAAGTATATCTCATAGTTCAAACACAAGCATCCAATGACAAATAAACATCTAGAAAATGCATGCAAGAAAGGTTAAAGAGCTACCTTATATCAAAATCACACACTTTTTCTTCTTTCCTTCCCTTTTTTAGCCACACACTTGTGCTTAGGAGAATCTTGATTTGCTTGACCCAGACACATCAAATAAGACACAGTTCAATCATTAGAACCAATTCTAACGTTACACAAACTTTATGCAAGCTCACTTTCCTATATGACATCAATATGGTTCCATAAAATGGCATAATGAAACAACTGCTAGAATTTATTATCTTGGCTCTAATTTCTTATTTAATCTAAGTCTCTTGACTTTATTTAAATTCTTTGGAGTCATCATAATTTCAATTCAAGGAGCCTAAATTCAAGTTACTTCTTAATGTCTTAAAAAAGGAACCTAAGCCTCCATCTCACAAACCATGATTTCTAAATTCAAACCAATGCTTCCCTTGATGTTTACTAATCATATCTAGTCCATTCTTATCCTTAGAAGTTAAGAAAAATCTCCCTAGGTACTCCTTCTAGCTTTAGCCAAGACATGTGCACCATTAGCCACCTATGTAGTTTGATTTATTTTTCCTAAGGAATTGGCACTTGTAAAGCTTTCTAGATGTCTTATGATCTCTTACATACTCATACATAAGCTAGATTATCATTAGAAAGCTTTAAAATTGGCTAGGTGCACTAAGAACCCTAAGTCACATGACTTAATTTCTAAAACTTTTCTTTTAAATCTAATTGTATATTCTTATTCCTCATGCTTGAAAACCCTTATCTCTACCTCATTTTAGCTTAAATTCATTCCTTCTTGATTGGGCCTAGGGTTGGCCAAAAATTTACATGGAGGAAGCAACAAAGAAAAGCAAGAAAGCCATAGAGGTTTACCTTGATTTCAAAGCTTTTCAAGAACACTTTCACTTGCTTTTAGCTTCTCCTTCAATTTTTAACTTTCTCCTACTAAAGTAACCCCAAAATAGTCCCAAATTAGTCACTAAAACCATAGGAGAAAAGAGGACAAAAAGGAGAAGAAGATTGGTGAAGGAAAAAAGCATGAAAAACTATAGATTTCTTACACTTTTTAGATAGTTTTCTTCCGCCTTCTTTGCTTGTTCTTGTGCTCCACATCCTACCAGCCTTGGTTCTAGTTTAGTCTAGAAATAAGTTAGTCTTCAAGGTTGGACAAGAGGGGGCGTGATTTAAGAAGGCTAGGGTCCTTTTTTGGTAACTTTTTAAAATTACAATTTAGTCCCTCATATTGGTTTCTTCCATTTGGGCTTATTTCAACTCCTTTTTGAAAATTGTCTTTTTCAACATAAAATTTAGGTCTTCTAATTCGTAAAATGCTTTTGGTTTCATCTAAATTGGATTAAAAATCTTCCCTAACAAATCGGTCAAAGTTTTGGTCAATCAATGACTAAAAACATAAATCGGAAGGGTTTTGACTGTTCTAGGGATTTCTATGGATTTTATTAGGGCCTATGAAAACCCCAGAAAACTTAATTTTTCCATTTAAAAATTCCTCTTTTGAGTTTTCTAAAAAGTGCCCAAAATTACAAAATGCCACTGCCTTCTTACCAAATTTTATTTGGCTATTATGGCTCTGGTTTCTAGGCACCTTTGCCCTTTTTTTCTCATTTTTTGATGTCTAGATTATTGTCTTAATTTTATTTGGCCTCAATTCATTTAATTTGGGAGACTTTCTTTTGTAACTGGTTAGTTTCAGGCCAAGGAAAATGGGAAGCTAGTGGATGACAACTCCTAGTTTAAGGCCTTGTGTGAAGTTCTACTCTTGGACATTTTGATTTAGTGCAGTTGCTAATTTTTGTAAGTTAACTTGTATAGCATCATGATGCATTCATATTGCCAAGCGTAGGTGTTTTGATGTTTTGTAATTTGGAGTGAACTTTAATGTGGGCTAGGCTTTAATTTATGATGAATCTGATGTAACTACATATTATTAAACAAATATGAATTAATATGATGTATATTGCTTTATGAATCAAAGGAAATCATGATGGCATTAATTATCTTGTTAGCCTTGATTCTGCCATGTGGTTTTTCTGTTGTCATATGTGCCTAATGTGTGGCTTCGGGATATGCCATAGCCATATTTTTACATCTAGGGTTGCTTTAGAGTTTGAGGAGGGCAACATGTTTAATTAGTTTATTGAAACTTGTTCAAAGTGGTTTGAGGCCAAGGTAGTGAAATGTGTATTTTGGGTTGCCACTTGAGGTTACATAGGCCATCTTGTTGTCATAATGGATGTTGTGTTGATATGATTCAAGATTTGATTAGCCCAATTGTGTCTTTAGATCCTTAAATAATGTAAGTTTATAAATTGAGGATTATAAGAGATTATATGCTTTAAAATCCTTGCACTTTCATCATAGAAAAGGCCTTGGAATTCAATTTAGGGTAGTAGCAATTGGTTGGGATGCATAGGTGATAGTTTAAGGTTAGTGGGTAGTCAAGTTATGGCCAAAACACCTTTGAGTCATGGCCAAATTGAGGTTAAAGAGTGGTAGAGGCTAAGTGTGTTGAGATTTTTTGTTGCGGCCCAAGTCAGGAAAATAAGGGTAGATGGGCTCTTGAGAGCCATCATGCTATAGTGCAAGTAAAATTGGCCACGATAAGAACCAAAAGGAATGGTGTGAGTGGGCTCTTAAGAGTCATCTTACCGTAACATAGGTAAACTTGGTTATGGTGAGACATGAGCGTGGTGTTGGTTTTGAGACTCAAGGGTCATCTTTGTAATAACCAATTTTTCAAAAATTGAACTGAACCTAATAAAATGAAGTAAAACTAGCCTAAAGCAATGCAAATTGAGACTAATTAAGATTAGTATTAGAATTAGAATATCTAAAAATGTGGATAAGAATCTAAAGATAGCCCAAAATCAAAGTCAAAATAGCTGAATGAATTAAAGAGGAAATATAGTGGTAAAATTGTAATTTTAGGCAACTTTTTGAAAACTTGATGCGATCCATCAAAGGGAGCAAGTTGTCTCAAATGCTTGGAATGATCCTCTGCAAATTCCAAGTGGCCCGATGACAAGAGCACGAGCTAAAAGAATGAGGGAAGCCTTAAGTGGACTTGTTCAAGAGACCTGGACTAAGCAAATAGCAATTGGAGCAACAAAAGTCAAGCAAGATACGGACATTTCCAATGTGGGCGTCCTCAACATCATATGGGCTGAAGATGGAGCTGCTGAGGCTAGATTGGCCCAAAACATCATAAATTGAAGTGCTTGAACCATGGACCATCCATTGGTGGGCTCATTTAGGGCTAAATAATGCTATTTTGGACTTAATAGGCTGATTTCTAGAACCCTAATTATTTAGACGAAATTAACTTATTTAGGGGGATTTATTTCCTTTTTAGTTTTTGAGAGAATTTGACTTTTATAATTCTGATTCCATAGGCCATTAATTAGGAAATTTGCCATTATTTTCCCTAGTTTTCCTTTTCTATGAGCATTGAAGGCAGATTTGACTTGCACACTATATAATTGTATTCTGCCTCCCATTGTAATCAGATTTGAATGAATAGAAATCATATTTTCTGGAAATCCCAGAATTGAGAGGAGTGCTCTCTAGGGTTCTTCATTGAACTTGTAGACTTATCAAGGCTTGATCAACCTTGTGGCATCTTCCAACACTCGGGGTCCTTGTCTCTTCGTGTCAAGGGTTCCAAGTGGATCGTTCAGACTTGATTTAGCTTTCTTGGGGTGTGTATATTTCAGATCGGTTGTGGGTTCAAGGGGATTCAAGTCCTTGCGGGTTCGCACCAAAACTCAAAGGAGGGAGCTTTAAATGGGAAAATTGAGTTTTTCGAGTTTCCTAAATGCCTTAAAAATTATAGGAACCCCTAAAATGGCTAAAACCCCTCTAGTATGCATTTTAGGTTATCAGTTGATTGAAACTTTGATCGAATAGTGCAATAAGGTTTTAAATCCAATTTGGAAAACTAAAGACATTTTATGAATTAGAGAACCTAAATTTTATGATAGAAAAGACAGCTCTCAAAAAAGATTTGAAACGAGTTCAAATAGAAAAAGCAAAATTTGAGGACATAGTCGAAATTTTTAAATTTGTTATAACTAGACTTTCTCCCTTCTTATATTGGCACACCGCCTCTTCCTTTCATTTCCACTGACCTTATTCTATTTAAACCAAAACTAGAACCTTCTTGAAAAGGTGCATAAGGAGAGGAAAAAGGAGAAAGGAAACAAGCTTGGAAAGGATAAGAATTTGTCATTTTTTTATGCTTTTCCCTTCACTAAAGTTCTTCTCCTCTTTCTCCTCTCTCTTCTCATGGTTTTAATGTTCTGAATGGTGGTGATTTGCTACTAGTTTAGTAGAGGAAAGGAAGAGTTTGAAAGAAATTATGGAAGCTTGAGAAAGTTGATTTGATAAGCTTTAAGGTATGTTTTATCATGAATAACTTGCTTCTTCTTGGCTTTCCCATGCATATATGTTTTTGGCCTGAATTAAAGCACCAAGTGGAGGTTTTGATCTTGATCCAAACTTGATAGAAAAGGGGGTTTTGAAGCATAAGGAATCATATGGAATAAATAGAACTAAAAAAGAAGCTATAAATAACAAGTTATGAAAATTAAGATTTTGTTTGCACTTAAGGATTTATGAAGCTTTCTAATGATGATTCAACTCATGTAAGAGCATATTTGAATTCATAAGAGACCTAGGATGCTTCATGGATGCCAATTTCCCTAGAAAAACAAACAAAACTCCATGGGTGCTCCTTTAGGGGTATGTCTCGGCCAAGAGTAGTTCCAAGTACCTAAAGAGAGTTTTCTTTGATTCTAAGGACAAAAATGTCTAGATATGAATTATAAACACCAAAGGAACCATATTTTGAAAGTTAGAAATTTAAGGTTCTATTAGGCATAAAGAAGTAACTTGGTGTTTGGCTCATTAATTTGAGTTTGTGATGACTCTAATAAGTTTAAATGGAGTCATATGACTTAAATTGAATGAGAAATTCAAGCCAAGATAATGAATTGTATAAGTTGCTTTATTATGCTATAATATGGAACCATATGGATGCTATAAACTAGAATTGGCTTATGTAGAGTTTATGTGAGGTTAGAGATGGTTCCATTGATATGTTTGTATTTTGTTTGATGTGTCTAAACTAAGCAAAGTAAATCTCTCCGATATGTGTGTGTGAGGCTGAGAGGAGAAGCTAAGGAGCCAAGGAAGAAAAGTTGTGCTTCTTGAGAAAAGTAGCTCTTCATCCATTCTTGTATGCGTATCGCAATTGTTTGATTGTCATTGATTGCTTGTATATGTGTTTGAACCATGAAAGATGTCTATTGCTATTAGCTTGATGATTTGATGACATTATACTTCTTGAATTGCTTTGAAAATGTGAGATGGCTCTTAATGTAATAACCAATAATTAAAAAACTGAATTGAATCAGATAAACTCATATGGGAACACCCTAAAGTGGAGCAAATTGAGGATAATAAGATTAGGATATTGATTAGAGCATCTAAAATATGGTTTAAAGCCTAAGGTTAACCTAAAACCGAAGTCAAAATGGCCAAACAAAAAGTTACATAGGCCAGTGGCATTTTCTTAATTCCAAGTAACTTTTAAAAAACTCAAAGGAGGAATTTTTAAATGAAAAAATTAAGTTTTTTGGGGTTCTCAGAGTATAACGATCCTAACTTCTAATCATGATAATTAAGGTTAAATACGTGATTAATAATTATAGATCAAGGTTTAAAGTTATTACAATTAATTACATTAGGAAAAGGTGGAGAAATTTAAACTTTGATACCATTAAGGTCATTAACTAAACAACCATAAATATTTGAATGAACAAGTGAAATTAATTATCAATGAGGCACCTTTGATTCATTTATCCCTTAATTCCAACTCATAAAAACCTCATACCAGTGCTTCTAAATCATTCGTTAGCATTACCATAGGAAAAACCAAGGTTTCTAGGCTAAAAGTAGGAGTTTGGGAACCTTCGCTGCGACTTTATACCTCCCCACTGTAGCTAAGTTGGCTATCAAAACTTAAAAACCAAATTTCATATCTTGCACCACGGCTTAAGATATTTATGCCTCAGCGAAGTTGCTCTTGGGTTCAACTTCTCAAATTTTCGCAAAGAGTAGGACGCTCGTTGTGGCGAGCCTATGTGGCATAGCGACAAAAACACCCCCTGGAGCTACTGTACAAAGTTTTATGATTTGCGTTGTGATGAAACTAGCTATTGGAATACTCATCACCTAATTCCTTCGACTTGTGCCACTGTGGAAAATGTTGCGCCACAGTGAGGTTGTTCTTTGTTGCCCTCCTTGGGTAGCATTATTGTTTCACGCTATGACAAGACACCTCACACCACGATGCTCCTCACTTTTGTCACTCTCTTGGCCATGGCAAGCTTATCCTGGCCACAACGTGACTCTTTCCTATGCCTATACCTCCTAAATTTCATCCCATACACTCCAACTCTCCCTCTAATAACACTCTTAGACTACTCTCCCTCAATTTGTGAGACTCTAATGGTATTTATCTACTTGATTTACCTGACATATCTAACCTTACCAATTCAAGGCTTAGATGTTAATTTCTACTCCCAAACTATCATGCATCAGCAAATTCCATGTGATAATAACAAGCAACCAGATTCATATACAACTAATATTATCACTCAAATAGAAATCCCATTAACGTACCATGCATTACTAGTCTAAGTCATCATTTAAGTTAACACATGATTACATTTCCACATAATTGACCATAGCTTAGCATCAACTAGGTTTCATATCAGATATATAAGCACATACATCAAATACTAGATTGTACAAGGCCTAGCTTCTTATTAGATCATCATAAGTTACCAAAACATAGAACTCCTACACTTGACAATATGATTACATGACGATGCTATACATGATAACAACAAAATTAGTATCTACCTTAAATCAACTCAGCCCAAGTATAGCTTCCCACACCAGGCCTTAGCTGATCATAGATGTTCATGTGAAGGACCTTCACATGAAATAGTTACCCCATGAAATAGGTTGAGATTCAAATCTCAGTAACCAAGGAAAATTCTATCGAACATAAGAAAATATACCATTCATATTAGTAAATGAAGCAATTAGACTATCAGTGACTACTATCGAACACTAGCAATTATAAATCCATTTGTTAAAGGCCAATAACACTGAGAGAGGCCTGTCCATGGCACCTACTCCCTGATGAGCACAACTAGGGCTCAGTGCATTTAGGGTTTGATAATAACTCGGTGCTCGATTGAAGCATACACATGAGTGGTAGCTGCACCACAGCTTCACCATAGACTCACAAGGTCTAATTACAATATAATAGATAGCTAACCAATTTATTTAGCATTCAACGTTATAGATGTATAGTAGATATAAAATTAAAATGGACATATGCATGGAATTTAATATGAACCTTAGTTATCTCACTTGTGGACAATTTTTCAGAAAACCAACAATAATGCTACATCAGCCTATAAATTTAAAATCAAACCATTACCATTCCTATTCATCAATTATAGCAGTAACCCAATACTCAAAGAATTTAAACCACCAATAGCTACCTAGAGGACACTTACCCAACCATTATAAGAGCACATTCGGATTGGATGTTTCCCCTCACCAGAAACTTCAAAGTATCACTTTAATCTTAGGAAAATTCATACAAAATTGATACCCATACTATAAACCAACTATGGGGGTCTTAAACCAACAAACAATGCATCAAAATGAGGAGTTTGCACTTACCCAATATCCCTCTTAGCCTCAACCTCTGTAAACCCTCCAAGAAAACATCAAATAACCCATATTAGATTTTGGCTGTGGTGAGAATGCTCTAAATAAGAAATCAATCGGGCTAAAATGAAGAGAAAGAAGAGATGATTAAGTTATAGAACACTCATCTTAGTTGATTTTGGCTCTATAAGTGATAAATGATGGATTTCTTGCTCAGAACCCTAGCCTTTGTCCAAACCTCCGAATTTGCTTCTTGTGTTTTATGTTTTTGTAGAATGGTGGGAGGGGCCGAAGGTGTGTAGAGCTTAGTTGGGTTTAAGTTAGGTCCTAAATAGGTTATAGGCTGACCTAAAGGCCTAATTCCAAGTGGGTTTTAGATTTGTGCTTGTTGGGTCATATTTCATAAGTTGGGCTATAGACATTTGATTGGGTTACGCCAAGTTCCAAGAGTCAATCTAATTTGGGTTTGCATAGTGAATGTTAGGCTAACTATAAGAGTTCATGTAAATTTGGTCTTGCACCTCTATCCCACTAAACCAAATTGGGCCATTGCTAGGTGGTGTCTTTTGGGCCAAGTCTCATAATAAGAAGTTAAGTCTACACCTAAAATCATTAGGTCTTCATTAGTCTTTAACAATGACCTACTTAAATTAATTTTGGGCCTAAATGAAGTTTTTAACTCAATTGAATCCTAAACCCATATTAATAATTTATTTCTTTATAAATTCCTATTCACATACCTTGCCTAATTATTCCATAATAATTATTCTTAATTTGTCCAAATTATGATCAACACCTTAATTACTTTTGGGGTGTTACATAAAGTGTAATGACTCCAACTTCTAATTATTGTAATTAAAGTTAAATAGGCGATTAATAATCATAAATCAAGGTTGGAAGCCATTACAACTAATTATATTCTGAAAATGTAGGGAAATTTAAACCTCAAAACATTAGAGACATTAACTGAACTACCATAAGTATTTGAGTGCACAAGTGAATCTAATCATCAATAAAATGTCTTACTTCATTTTACTATTGATTCTAACTCATAAAAACCTTCCACAAGAGTTTCTAAATCATTCCTTAACATTACCATAGAAAAAACCAAGGTTTCTAGATTAAAATGAAAAATTATGGACCTTAGTCGCAGCTAAATTCCTTCTCGCCGTGGCCAATTGCTCTCGGGTTCACTCCGCTCAACTTCATGGACTTCACCGCGACTAACCTAGAGCTTTGCTGCGGCTAAAAGACCCACTGAAGCCTTCCCAAGTTGCTCCCTGATATTGGCTGTAGCCAATTCTACATTTAGCTATAATGAATTACTTTTTGGAATGCCACTAGATTCGACTTTCGCATTTAACCACAGCTAATTTATTGTTTGCCGCGGCCAATTCCTTTCTGTTACCTTCCCTGGGCAACTTCATTGCTTTTGGCCTAGGCCAATTAAATTTTGGTCGCGGCCAATTCTCTTCTATTCCTAATACTCCTAAATTTTATCCCATGAACTCCAATTCTCCCTTTAGGAACACTATAAGACCACTCTCCCTCAATTGGTGAAACTTTAATGGTATTTATCTACATGATTTACCTAGCAAATCTATCATTATCCACTTCAAGATTTAAGTAATTTCTACTCACTAAACTATCACACATCAGCAAATTCCATAATTCAGTGACAACAAAACTGTTCTGACCACAAGGCACGTAGGGCCAATGTGTAATGTTCATACAAGATCAAGTCACTCGTCCTTTGTTAGTCAATTATAACTTTAATGTTCAATTCCATTATAATTATATTACATGTACAGTCCCTATACTTGGTAATTCATGATACAATGCGGCAATTATATGAAACTAGTAATCTAATTACACAATACAATCAGATAAGGCTTCCAAACCTATGTGCTACTAAACCATATAATAAGTTTCCATTAATTTTCTCCTTGCCACTAAGAAGTCCAGTCCTTGAAAATGTTAGCCCAAAACAAGGTTGAGATATACAATCTTAGTAACAAGAGGCAAATTCTATAGACATGTACAGATTAATCAATACAATGCAGTTTCATATCATTAATACCAGAATCATTAATTCAATTTGCAAATGAACTAGTTGAGCTACCAATTACAACTGTCCTATACCAGTTGTAATGTCCAGTTTTCGTTCAACGACGAAAACAGGCACGCTTTCAAAGCAAGTCTCCTGAGATGTGTGATTCAAGGTCAAATAAAATTTGGATAAAATTTTAAATAACAGAAAATGAGGATTTGAGCCTTGAGTTGCCCAGAAACCGAGGTCAAAGTGATTCGAAAAATTTGCCGAAATGCCAGTGGTATTTTTGTAAATAAGTGTAATTTTGGAAAAACGCCTATGAGGGCTTTTTAAATAGAAATTTTGAGTTGCCCAGGATTCTTAGAGGCCCTGAAAACCATGGGAAGCCCCGGGACCAGTAAAGACCCTATGGTGTAATTTTTCCAATGTCAATTGACCCGAACTTTGACCGATTCGTTTGAGAAGGTTTTAGCTCTGATTTGAGTGATTCCAAAGGTATTTTATTAAATTGGGAACCTATTTGTTATGATGGAAAAGATGGTTCTAAAAAAGGAGCTAAAACGAAGTCAAATTGGAAATGCCATTACAAAAGGTAAAATTAGAAATAATTTTAACAAGAAACTTCTTAAACTCACGCCCTCTCTTGCCCTCCTTTCTATTATTCAAAATTTTATCCAAATTTTATTTGGCCTTGAATCACTCATCTTAGGGGACTTGCTTTGAAAGCATGCCTATTTTCATCATTTAACGAAAATTAGACATTACATCAGCAATCATACACAATATGTTAATGGCCAATAACATCGGGAGAGGTTTGTCACCTACTCTATAATGAGCACAACCAAGGCTCAGTCCATCAGGGGTCTGATCACAACCTGATGCTTGATCAAAGTACATGCACGGGTGGTAGCCGCACCACAGCTCCACCATAGACTCACAAGGTCCAATCATAATAATAATTCAAGTAGTCAGCCAATCATTTAACATTTCAAAATCAAGTATGCATAACAAATATCATATTAACATGAGTATATACATGGAATTAGGAAAATAACCCTAGTTATCTCAATGAAGGCAATTACTCTTCCACTAGCTTCCACCATGATCCAAAGCATACCAAGCCTAACATAGGCATAATCATCATCATTTGACTATCATTAGTTAGGAATTTCGCTATCCACAGATTAATCTTAGTAAGAGTTTATTGAGAGCTTCTTACACAAGCTTCCTAATGATATTACACCAATTTAGGGTCCATACATCAAAGCTCACCATGATTCACTCTGCACAACTCCATTTTCGCACATGTAAAAGCCATTTACCAAAAGTCAGTCCAAATGATGGAAATTCAGTACATATACCTCACAAAAGAGAGGGGAACTCTTACACATACACCCAAAAGGTCAAATGGACTAGGTTGAGCCTCAACTACCAAGAACACACCATAAGTCATTCAGGCCTAGAAATTTCATTGTTTCACTTTCATCTCCTTATAATTTTGCACAATAGCAGAACCCATTATGAAAATCAATCCTTGATGACATTTTCTAGCAAAATAATACATAAAATGATAGGGAAATACTTACCTAATCATCCCTCTAACCTCTAACTTTGAAAATCTTACAATAATCATCCAAGAACTATATTTCATCCTAAGAAGAGATGAAAAATTCTCAAAATGACAAACCAATCAGACTAAAATGAAGAAGAGAATGAGAGGGACATGTTTTATATAGATTACTTTGGCCAAATCTTCCTCTAGAAGTGAGAAATAGTGAAAGAATGTAGAAAAACCCTAGCCTCCCTCTAAACCTCTGAATTTTGCTTTGTCTCTTATGTTTTTTCTGCAGAATAGGGAGGAGGTTGAGTGTATTGAGGGTTTAGTTAGGTTTAATTTGGGTTGTATATTGATTATGGGTTGACCCAAAGGCCCAAATCCTTATGGGTTCAGATTTTTATGCTTATTGGGCCTTACTTCATAAGCTGGGCTGCAGAAATTTGATTGGGTTAGGCCAAGTTCCAAAAGTCAATCCAATTTGGGTCTACATAATGTATGTTGGGCCAACTATAAGGGCTTATGTAAATTGGGTATTGGGCCTCTATTTCACTAAATCAGATTGGGCCATTGCTAGGTAATCTCTCTTAGCCTAAGTCTCATGATAAAGAGTTGGGCTTGTACATAAAATCATTGGGACTCTATAAATCCTTATCCATGACTTACTCAAATTAATTTTAGGCCCAAATTAAGCTTTAATCTAATTGAAACCTTAAACCCATATTAATAACTTATTTCTTTATAAATTCCCATTCATATAGCTTACCAAATTATTCCATAATAATTATCCTTAATTAGTCCAAATCTATGATTAACACCTTAATAAATTTTGGAGTGTTACATTCTCCCTTCCTTCTAGAAATTTTGTCCTTAAAATTAGTCGTACCTCACTCACTTTGTGCTGGATAATCCGTCCTCTTAGCTTTCATCTTTTTTTCTTAAAATTTCATAAGAACCTAGTCCTACCGCTACTTTCCTATAAAAGATGTCCTTATTATGTTACTACCTTATTTATTATCTACAATTTTATTTCTTTTTTGTCAACCCAAGTCAAATGACATACTAACCTAAATATTTCGTCTTCTTCCCTTGTCTACCACTAAAGAGATCTAGACTAAGTTATACTTGATCACCTTATAGCAAGTCTAAGCACCTAGGTGAAATAAGTCTTAAGATCTCTCTCTCTCTCTCTCTTTTTGTAGCGTTTGTTTTGTTCTATTCTGTCTCTTTCTTTTTCTTTTCCTGCTCCCCTCTTTAACTTTTTTTTTTTGGGTTCTAAAAGTCAATCACTGAATGTTCATGTTAACTTCCTTTCCCTCTTAACTCTCAATTCATTTAAGAGATAACTCCTAGATACTTTAGCTTAACTCTTCTTAATAGTTGATACCAAGAATTACAAGGAATTCCACTTGGTTAGCCTTTTTAGTATTTATTCCACTAATAGCAACATAGGTAGGAAACCTTATTTCATAATGAAGTTTCATTCGTCCTTCACTTGGATTACCCCCACATTTCTTTAGCCCAACCTTCTTAATTGAAATGGGTTTCACCTCTTACAGGGTCATCTAGTCTACGTTTCCAACTCTTACATTCAACTATCTCATAGAATTGTTGCACATATCATATCCTCATTTATTGTCCATTAGTAAAAGGTTCACTATTTCCATTAGACACATAAATTCTCTTCTCATCTCTAGTTAATACTCAAGTTTCCCTTTTTTATTCATCAAGATTTTCCAAAGGTTGGAACTAACATAAAGTCTTATCTTACAACTAATCCATGTAAGGCATTTAGACACTCTAAGGTCACATTTCGCCTAATCGAAACCGAATATAATCTCTTAAGTGAAAATAAATATGATCCTTCAAGTCTAGGTTATATTCCCTGAGGAGGCCTGATTTCAAGGGTGAAAAAACCTTATCTAGAGTATTAAGATAATCTTTTAAGACTTAGGAATGAGTTTCCTTAAATCTTACAAGTCATAACTCTAATGGATGTTTTATTAAATGACATAGCTTTAACAACTTGCCTATAACATTAGAAATTTCCAATTCATAATGATAGTTTGTTATAGATAATCTAATCATCGTCCATAAGTGCAACTAGCATAGGAAAACCCTTAGTAGACCTCATTTCTCTCTCTTTTCCTTGTTTTTTTTTTTCACTTACAAAGGCATTACCACAATCACATACATGTGACTCCAAAGACTACCATGATCAATAGATCCTAATGTTTCATCTTGATTATTAGTTACTACAAGCTTTAGTAGTCAACTTAATAGCATCTACACTTGTTTGAAATCAACTAAACATCTCCTCAATTTTATGCCATTATACAATCCCAAAGGACTGCACTTTTGTATCTTCTACCCCCTACTAAGATATTTTCATACAAGTATAGTCATTCTTCAATTAGCATACTTCTTACCCTTTTTTTGCGATACTCTAAACTTTCTCAAACCTCTTCACATACAACTAAGTTTTTTTTTCTAGTTTGGAAATTCATAATATTTCTTAAAGAGTCATAAGATAATATCTTATCAACAAGGTTTAAGATCCCATAAACAAGATCTTGTATTCATTAATGCAAAATCTAAGACCTTGTCAACAAGGTTCTCTAATAGCAAGTACAAGGTCTTTTTACTATAAGTTATAGCATATAATATGAAATGGTATGATAGTTTTCTTCTATACACAATGACCTGTGCCAACTATAACTAACTCTTTTGCTCCCCTAGAAGCTTTTAGGTCTCAATTCATACCTGGCTATTAGGAGTTAAATTAACATAATAAGGAGACTTAATGAGTCTTTTCAATATCAAGCATTCCCCAATTATCAACGGATCAAGTAGGGATTCCCAGTGAGAGAATTCAAGTATCATTTACCACTAGTTTTCACCCTTTCTCATCAGTCATAGTACTGAGGTTTTATTATAATGGCATAAGTCAATTGCATTACAACCATCTCTCATTCACTTCCCCTGAATTATTATTCTGGATCAGGGAGTCCTCTTTCAAAATTAAGGAGTTTTACTACTCTAGTAAGTACTAGTCCATCTCAAATTCCTAATATTGTCTTTATCGCCTTAATCACATCACACATGATACATGACAAAAAGATTACTAATGGCAAAATTAGAATTTGCCTTCAATATTAGCAGGCAATTCTTTCTTGTGGCCATATACATGCTCATCACCCCATGATGACTGTATCTCAACCACTTGTACACACACGGGTATCATTCTATTCTCTTTTTAGGTGGATCCTTACTATTAAGATCTCCTCTTTATCTTCTAGGTAAAAAGTCTACTTAGTCTAGTTTGATGCCAATTTTATGGTTGAAATTCATCAAATCATATGATAAGTGAAACGTCCCGCATGCCCTTAGTGCTAAGTGTAACACCCCAAAAATAATTAAGGTGCTAATCATGAATTTGGGTTAATTAAGAATAATTAATGTGTAATAATCGAGTAAGTTAAGTGAACGAAAATTTTGAGAGATAAATTAATAATACGAGTTAAGAATTAATTGGAATAGAAACTTCATCTAGGCCCAAATTAATGTAAGAAATCATGCTAAGAGGCTAATGGAGGCCCAATGAGTTAGGTGCAGACCCAATCTGATTCAATGTGATAGAGGCCCTAGATCCATCTTGTATAGGCTCTTATAAATGGCCCAAGAAACCTTGTGCAGACCCAAGACTATGGAGTTCTTAAAATTAGGTCTGGCTTAATGAAATTCTGCAGCCCAACACCTTAAAACTGTCCCAACAAAGCTAAAATCTAAAGCCCATTTGGAGTTGGATCTTGGAGTATCCCATAACCTATAGAAAACCCAACTTAAACCCTAAAAACTGACCTGGCCACCCCCTTCTGCAAAATCATAAGAGACACACACAAAATTTGGAGGTCCAAAGGAGAGGCTAGGGTTCTTGGTATGTTTCCACCTTTTCCCACTTCTAGAGTAAGATTCAGCCAAGGTAATAGTTATATAACTTAATCCTCTCATATTTTTCTTTAATTTGACCTAATTAATGTTCCAATTAGAGCACTTTCACCCATACCCAAAGTCTGAAACTTGCCATTTGATGTTTCCATGGTAAAATTTCGTAGGTTGAGGCTAAGGCTGACATTAGGTAAGTATAAACTCATCTTCTTGATGTATTTCTGCTAGTTTGAGACCCCAATGATTGGATTATAGTATGGGTGAAAGTGAAGGTTCTTCAGGTAAGGATAAGGGGAAGCAAGTGGATGAAAATCCATGAGCTCCAACTGTGTGGGGAGAAGGCTACACTTAGATTTTTTTATTTAGAATAGATGCTAAATTTTGTATTACTTTTTGTATAGCATTATCATGTAATCATGTTGCCAAGTGTAGGCTTTTATATTTTGATTACTTAGGATGTATTTATTGAAAAGTTAGGCTTTATTATAACTTGATATTAGATGTATGAATCCCATAACACCTAATGTATGAATTTTACTGAATTTATGGTACGGTATATTATCGAAAATATAATCATGTGATGTATTAGATATTGATATGAATCATTGATGTATGAAACCTCTAACGGAATGTGTATTGAATATTAATTGTCAATGATGCATGAATTTTTATTGCTATTACTCTATGGACTTGCTGATATAGGGTAGTGGGAGGAGTGGAAATTTACATTTAAGTTTTGAATTGGTAATGATAGAATAGCTGGGTGAATAAGGTAGATAAATACCATTAGAGTCATATAAAATGAGAGGAAGTGGTCCTAGGGTGTTCCTAAGAAAAGAATTGGAGTGCATGGGACAAAATGTAAGAGATATAGTTATAGGAGGGAGTCAAGCCGCGGCCTAAAGAGTGACAGTGGTGAGGGATGCCGCAACTTGAGAAAGATCGCACGGGGCGTAGTGTGAAAAAAATCGCCCAGGAGGGTGACAGAATGAAACCTCGCTGCGGCACAATAGGTCCTGCCGTAGTGTAAGTTGGGGAAACTAGTTAAAGAGAGTACAGTAGCAAAACTTGCTAAGGCGCAAGTGTATTCTGCTGAGGCGAGAATTGTGGAACTTCAAATAGTAGCTCTAAGAGGCATCTTCACCGCGGCACCACGTAGGTTGGCCACAGCAAAGGTCCAACTCACCACGGTGATAATTCAAGTAAGTTACCTAATGATTTCCGAGAGCCACTTGGCCATGGCGCAAAAAGGTTGGGGCCGCAGTGCAAAGTGAAAAACTTAGTTTTCGAGCTCTAGGACCTAACTTAGCCGCAGCGGGAAAGTTCCAAGTCGCAACACAAGTCCCCAAACTCCTACCTTTAGCCTAGAAATCCTAATTTATTCAATAGTAATGCTAGAAAATGATATAGGAACACTTGTGAGAGGTTTTTGTGTGTTAAAACTGATGGATGGATGAATCATAAACCCCTAATGATAGTGCAATTCCTTTTATACATTCTCCCATTTATCGTTGTTTAGTTGATGACCCTAATAACATCAAGGTTCAAATTTTCCCATATTTTCTTAATGTAATTAATTATAATGACTCCAAACCTTGATCATTAATTATTAATCGTGTATTTAACCATAATTATTGGGATTAGAAGTTAGTGTCACCACACTGAGTGCCGATGAATGAGCACGACCGATGCCAACTATAACTAACTCTTTCGCTCCCCTAGAAGCTTTTAGATCTCAATTCATGCTTGACTATTAGGAGTTAAATTAACATAATAAGGAGACTTAATGAGTCTTTTCATTATTAAGCATTCCCTAATTATCAACAGATCAAGTAGGGATTCCTAGTAAGAGAATTAAAGTATCATTTACCACCAGTTTTCACCCTTTCTCGTCAGTCATAGTACTGAGGTTTTATTATAATAGCATAAGTCAATTGCATTACAACCACCTTTCATTCACTTCCCCTGAATTATTATTCTGGATCAGGGAGTCCTCTTTCAAAATTAGGGAGTTTTACTACTTTAGTAGGTACTAGTCCATCTCAAATTCCCAATATTGTCTTTATCGCCTCAATCACATCACACAAGATACATGACAAAAAGACTACTGATGATAAAATCAGAATTTGCCTTCAATATTAGCAGGCAATTCTTTCTTATGGCCATATACATGCTCATCACCCTATGATGACTATATCTCAACCACTTGTATGCACACGAGTATCATTTTATTCTCTTTTTAGGTGGATGCTTACTATCAAGATCTCCTCTTTACCTTCCAAGTAGAAAGTCTACTTAGTCTAGTTTGATGCCAATTTTATGGCTGAAATTCATCAAATCATATGATAAGTGACACGTCCCGCATGCCCTTAGCATTGAGTGCCGATGAATGAGCACGTCCCACGTGCCTCTAGCACTAGAGTGTTGTAGAATCTTACCTTACACTCATTGAGTGTATGTTGCACGTAAAGTGCCTCTAACCACCACCCAAATGCACATTAACACATAGGATAAGTAAACTAAATTACACAAAAGAGATAACATACACAAGCACCCCGTGCCGGTGCACCTCACCCTTATCACACTAAGGGGTTGTCTTTCCCCTTATCATAATCTCCCTCTTTTGCCATATTACACTAAGGGAAGAGCCTCAAAGTTCTCAAGATTCCTCCTAAAACATCATCTCCTTTAATCTCTTGCTTTAAAGTCACTATCCCCCATTTAGAAATGGATTCTACAATCTTAAGGGTTTCTTACCCTCCTTTCTTGTCATCATTAACTAAAGATGGGTTACTCACTCCAATAGTTTGAATAAAACTATTTGAAACGTTCTTTAGCTCTTATCACCCTTATTCATTAAGCCCAAATTGTAGTAGCTAGGATGGAGTAATTGTATTCTTTATTAACCAAGATCAAGCATTAGGACCTCTGTACCTATAAAGCTTCAACCTTAGGGACCTTTCAAAGCCTACATAGTTCTAACTCAATATGGATTGTATATCACTTCATATATTTAGTCAATCACATTTATTTATTATACACCAGCTCTTAAACTTCCATTGTCAAAGTAAGGTTTACATCTTACCCTTCTACAAGGTTTTTATAGCTAGTCAGGTGTTTTACTCGATTTTGTCAGCTTCTAAGTTCTCAACATCACTCTAGATGGCCCTTGAAAAGTTTAGAATTTTGCTTAGGTAAGGAATTGCTACTCTTGTTGGGATTAGTTGACTACTTCGATAGGGTAGTCAACTGGTCGGCCGTACCCAATTGACTTGCTTAATAAATGGCGATCAACTGATCACAGATACTCTTAGTAGCTTTGTTCATCATCCTTATCAGTTACCTGGTCTCATTCATTTAGTCAACTAGTGCCTCACAGTGAGTAATTGGTGTATCTATTGCATAACTAGTTGGCAACAAGCCTCAACCAGTTGTTTATCTAGACTGAGACCAGTAACCCAATCTCCGTAAAAAAGAAGGGCAAAATTTTAGTCTTTTCATTGGCATTAACAACCTCAAGTCTTAAAATCAGTATTACTAAAGTGTTATGAGGTAGAATTTCACTACACTCTATTATTCTCTGGGGCATACTTATTGTGATAGGTGATGTTCTAAATAAAATTCAAGAAACAGCCATTTTAATCAAGCATTACGAGCCTCATATCATTATTCCTTTATATTTCCTTCTAGAACATAAAGCACAATAACTATATGTTCACATAATTATCTATTCTTATGACCTAATACTATGCCAAATATGCATCATGATTGCCAAGCTTCAAACCATAAAATTTAAATCAGAACGATTTTCCTGAACCATTACTCTGATACCAAATGTAATGACCCTGACTTCTAATCATTGTAATTAAAGTTAAATAGGTGATTAATAATCATAAATCAAGGTTGGAAGTCATTATAACTAATTATATTCTGAAAATGCAGGGAAATTGAAACCTCAAAACATTAGAGACATTAACTAAACTACCACAAGTATTTACGCACACAAGTGAATCTAATCTTCAATAAGATGTCTTACTTCATTTTACTATTGATTCCAACTCATAAAAACCTTTCATAAGAGTTTCTAAATCATTCCTTAACATTACCATAGGAAAAACCAAGGTTTCTAGGTTAAAATGAGAAATTATGGACCTTAGTCGTGACCAAATTCCTTCTCGCCATGGCCAATTACTCTTTGGTTTACTCCGCTCGACCTCATGGACTTCACCGCAGCTAACTTGGAGCTTCCTCCCAGCTAAAAGACCCACTGGAGCCTTCCTAAGTTGCTCCCCAATATTGGCTGTGGCCAATTTTACATTTAGCCATAGTGAATTACTCTCTGGAATGCCACTAGATTCGACTCTTGCATTTAGCCATGACCAATTTATTGTTCGCCACGGCCAATTCCTTTATGTTACCTTTCTTGGGCAACTTCATCACTTTTGGCCTAGGCTAATTAAATTTTAGTCGTGGCCAATTCCTTTCTGTTCCTAAAACTCCCAAATTTTGTCCCATGCACTCTAATTCTCCCACTAGGAACACTCTAGGACCACTCTCCCTCAAATGGTGGAACTCTAATGATATTTATCTATATGATTTACCTAGCAAATCTATCATTATCCATTTCAAGACTTAAGTACTGATTTCTACTCACCAAACTATCACACATAAGTAAATTCTATAATTTAGTGACAATAAAAGTGCTTCGACCATAAGGCGTATAAGGCCAATGCTTAATGTTCATACAAGATCAAGTCACTCATCCATTGTTAGCTAATTACAACTATAATGTTCAATTTCATGATAATTATGTTATATATGCAGTCCCTATACTTGGCAATTCAAGATGCAATTCGACAATTATATGAAACTAGTAATCTAATTACACAATACAATCTAACAAAGCTTCCAAACCTATGTACTACCAAACCATATAATAAGCTTTCATTAATTTTATCCTTGTGACTAAGAAGTCCAATCCTTGAAAATGTTAGCCCATAACTAGGGTGAGATATACAAACTCAGTAAAAAGAGGCAAATTTCATATATATGTACAGATTAATCAATATAATATAATTTCATATCATCAATACCAGAATTATCAATTCAATTTACAAATAAACTAGTTGAGCTACCAATGACCACTGTCCTATACTAGCAATCATGCATAATATGTTAATGGCTAATAACACCGGGAGAGGTCTGTCCACGGCACCTACTCTATAATGAGCACAACCAAGTCTCAGCATATCAGGGGCCTGATCATAACCTGATGCCTGATTGAGGCACATGCATGGGTGGTAGCCACAACACAACTCCACCATAGACTCACAAGGTCCAATCACAATAACAATAACAATTCAAGTAGTCAACCAATCATTTAGCATTTTTAAATCAAGCATGCATAACAAATATTATATTAACATGAGCATATACATGGAATTAGAAAAATAACCCTGGCTACCTCAATGAAGCCAATTACTCTTCCTTTAGCTACTACCATGATCCAAAGCATACCAAGCCGCATAATCATCATCATTTAACTATCATTAGTTAGGAATTTCCCTATCTATAGATTAATCTTAGCAAGAGTTCATTGAGAGCTTTTTACCTAAGCTTCCAATGATCTATTACACCAATTTAGGGTCCATACGTCAAAGCTCACCATGATTCACTCCTATAATTCCATTTTCACTCATGCAAAAGCCATTTACAAAAAGTCAGTCTAAATGATGGAAACTTAGTACATATACCTCACAAAAGAAAGGGGAACTCTTACACAAACACCTAAAAGATCAAATGGACTAGGTTGAGCATCAACTACCAAGAACATACAATGGGTCATTCTAAAATTTGAATTTGAGTCATCAAGCCCAGAAATTTCATTGTTTCACTTTCATCTCCTTATAATTTTGCACAATAGCAGAACCCATTATGAAAATCAATCCTTGAAGACATTTTTCAGCAAAATAGTACATAAAATAAAATAAAAATGCTTACCTAATCATCTCTCTAGCCTCCAACTCTGGAAAATCTTGCAACAATCATCCAAGAACTATATTTCATCCTAAGAAGAGATGAAAATTTCTTAAAATGACAAACCAATTAGACCAAAATGAAGAAGAGAATGAGAGGGACATATTTTATATAGATTACCTTGGCCAAATCTTCCTATAGAAGTGATAAATGGTGAAGGAATACAGACAAAAGCTAGCCTCCCTTTAAACCTCCGAATTTTGCTTTGTCTCTTATGTTTTTTTTTGCAAAATGGGGAGGAGGCTGAGTGTATTGAGTGTTTAGTTGGGTTTACGTTGGGTCCCAAATTGGTTATAGGTTGACTCAAAGGGCCAAATCCTCATGGATTCAGATTTGTATACTTGTTAGGCCTTATTTCATGAGTTGGGCTGTAAAAATTTGATTGGGTTAGGCCAAGTTCCAAAAGTCAATCCAATTTGGGTCTGCATAATGTGTGTTGGGCCAACTATAAGGGTTTATGTAAATTGGGTCTTGGGTCTCTATTTCACTAAATCAGATTGGACCATTGCTAGGTGATCTCTTTTGGCCCAAGTCTCATGATAAGGAGTTGGGCTTGCACCTAAAATTATTGGGCCTCTATAAATCCTTATCCATGGCTTACTCAAATTAATTTTGGGCCCAAATTAAGGTTTAATCTAATTGAAATCTTAACCCCATATAAATAACTTATTTCTCTATAAATTTTCATTCATAAAGCTTACCCAATTATTCCATAATAATTATCCTTAATTAGTCCAAATCTATGATTAACACTTTAATAAATTTTGGGGTGTTACATAAAGTCTCTAAAAACTATAGGAACCCTTAGAATAGTCAAAACCCGTTCGGTTTACATTTTTTAGTGTTAATTAACTAAAACTTTGACCAGATTATTCGATAAGATTTTAAATCCAATTTGGGAGAAACCAAAGGTATTTTATATATTTTATAAATTTGAGGATCTAAATTTTATGATGAAAAAGACTGTTCTAAAAAAGGATGTGAAATGAGCTCATTCAGAGAAACCAAAGTTTAAGGACATAATTGAAATTTTGGAAATTGTTATAAATCCTCCTCCACCTCTTAAATCATGCCCTGTTTTTTCCTTCCATCTTAACTGACTCACTTTCACTCTAAAATATAAACAAAACTAGCCTTAGGTGGTGCACCAAAGAGGAAGCAAAGGGGAAGGAAACCAAGCTTGAAAAGTGTAAGAAGTTATCTCTTTTTCATGCTTTTCCTTTCATTAAAGTTCTTCTCCTCCTCCTCTTCTTTCTTCTTATGATTTTGGTGACTTAATTGGTGCTATTCCATAGTTGGTTTAGTGGAAGGAAGAAAGGATTTGAGAGAACTCTTGGAAGCTTGAGAAAGCTCCCTTAGAAAGCTTTGAAACAAGATAACTTTCTTCATAGAAAACTTGTTCTTCTTGGCTCTTCTCCACCTCCTTTGATTTGACTAGATCATGTGTGGGGTGTTTTATTTGATCCAAACTTGATAGGGTTTGGGGTTTTAGAGTATAAGGAATAAGAATATGCAATTAGAGCTAAAAGAAAAGCTTTAGAAATTAAGTCATGGCAAGTAGGGTTTTAGTTGCACATAGGAAATTATAAAGCTTTCTAAGGATAATTCAAGTCATGTAAGACTATGTTTGAGTTCTCAAGACATCTAGGAAGCTTCACAAGTGGCAAATTCCCTAAGAAATTGAAGAAAACTCCATAGGCTCCTTAAGCATGTGTATGTTTTGACAAAAGGGAAGGATAAGTACCTAAGGAGAGTTTTCTTTGATTCCAAGGATAGAAATGGCCTAAATATGAATTATAGATACCAAAGGAATCATTTCTTTGAATTTATAAACCATATTTTGAAAGTTAAAAGTTTAGGGTTCCTTTATGCATAAAGAAGCAACTTAGTGTTAGGTTCCTTGAATTAAGTTAGAAATGCCTCTAATGAGTTTAAATGGAGTCATATGACTTAGATTGAGTGCGAAATTGGAGACAAGGTTATTTATTATATGAGTTGCTTCATTATGCCCTTGTATTGAGCCATAAGCATGGCATAAACTAAAAATAGCTTGTGTAGAGTTTATGTGAGGCTAGAGATAGTTCCATTGATGTGATTGTATCTTGTTTGATTTATCTAGGCCAAGCAAACCAAGCCTCCTCCATGTGTGTGTGTGAGGCAGAACCAAAAGGCTAAGGGAATCAAAGGAAAAGTTGTACTTTTTGATTTAAGGTAGCTCTCTATTCTTTTTTATATACATTTCTTAGTTGTTTAATTATCATTGAATACTTGTATGAATGTTTAAATCATGAAACATGCCTTTAGCTATTGGTTTGATGTTATGGTACCATTATGCTTCTTGAATTGGGTTTAGAATGTGACTTTGCTCATGATGGGTGAGTTGAAGCTAAAAGTCTCTAAGAATTAGTGAGACAAGGCCAAAAGTCTCGAGAATAAGTGAGGCTAAGTCAAAAGTCCTTATAAAGTGGGTGAGGCTAATCCCAAAAGTCCCAAATAGTTAGGTGAGGCTAAACCAAAAGTCCCTAGAGCTTGATTTTGATCTTTATATGGTTATGTGATCTTGAAATCATGTTTATGTTTGATTCTTAGAAGCTTTTGGTGCCTGCTTATGTTCTTTGACATGATAATATGCCATTTATGTAACATCCGATCCCTCTGTAAACGTGAGAAATGCAATGTTCAGTTTCTCCGTAAACGTCAGAAATGGGCCAAATATAAAAGAAAGTCCTCAAAATAAAAGAAATTGGGGCCAACTAAAATTATGATAAAATTTTAAATATTAGAAATGAGGATTTAAGATTTAAGATGCCCAAAAATAGAGCCAGAAGAGCTCAAAAATTTTGCCAAAGAAAGTAGGGGCATTTTTGTAATTTTTGGAAAATTTGAAAAACTCATAGGAGGGCATTTTAAATGGAAAATTTGAGCTTTTCAGGGTTCTCAGAGGCCCTAAATACCCTGGGAACCCCTAGAACAGTTGAAACCCCTCCGATAAGTGTTTTCGGCCATTAGTTGACTGAAACTTTGACCAAATAGTTTGAAATGGTTTCAAATCCTTTTTTGTGATTCCAAAGGCAATTATTATGATTAATAGCCTAAGGGATATAATGGAAAAGATAGTTCTTTGAAAGGAGTTGAAATGAGCCCAAACGAATAAAACTACAAAGAGGGACTAAATTACAAATTTTAAAAGTTGCTTAAATGAATCCCTAGGCTTATAAAAATGCCACACCTCTGGTCAGATCTCCTCACCAACTCTCCTACATGTTAAAACAGAATTAAAAAGGGCTGAGAGTGGTGCACAAGAGGGGAGGCCAAGGAAGGAAGAAGAAGCTTTGAAATGTGTAAGTTTTAGCCACTTTTTCCTACTCCTTGCCTTGTTAAACTTCTACCCCTCTTCTTTCTCTTCCTTCCCATGGTTTTGGCATTTAATTTGGTGCTGTTTTGAAGGTAGAACAGAGGTGGAATTTTCGGATTTGGTGAGGGGAGGCTAGCCAAGTGAAGAACAAACCAAGAAAACTAAGAATCCAAGGTATTTTGCTACTTCCTAAGCTTAGGTCTCCTTGCTCTTCTTCTCTTCAATTCCCCCCATGTAAGACCAGCCATGAGGGATTAAATTTTTGGCCAAACCAAGAATGAATCACATGAATTAGGGTGTGGGAATTTAGAATATGCAAAGGAAACCAAGTAAAAGCCATTGAATTTCAAGTTAGCAAAGTGTAGGATTCTTAAAGAGTTTGTAAAATATGTTTTGATTCATGAATTTTCTAGGCTATGTAAGTGTTTAATTGAGCTTCTAAGACCTCTAAGAAGCCTCCCAAGTGTGTCTCCCATCAAGGAAAAATTGGAAACCCCTTAAACCCCAAATTCTTCCATAATGTCTGCCTAGGACAGATGGAAGGGTTAGAAAGTATTTTAATTTATTCTAGCCTTGGTTTAGGACTTCATATGATGGTAGAAGGTGGGAGGAACCCTTGGGAAAAATTTAGAAGTCATAGATAGTGAGATAGAGGTGTAGGCTCCATAATGTAGCATAATAAAGCAACTCCTAGGTAGGCTCTTTAAAATAATTGTGTGATGACTCTAAGGGGTCTAAATAGAGTCAAGAATCATAGATTAAAGGAGAGAAGAGAGCCAAGATCATGAATTTTTGTAGTTGCTTCATTAAGTGTCTTATGGAAGCATAATAGAGCCATAAACCAAAGTAGTATCATATAAAGTGTGTATAATGCCAAGGCTTGTTCCCATGAGTAATTCATGTTTCTTTTGGTGTGTCTAGGCTAAGAGGAATGATCTCCACCTTCTTGGGTGTGTGAGGTCAAGGGAGAGGACTCAAGGTTTAAAGAAAAAGTGTGTAATTACTTCCAAGGTAGCTCTCTCCACCTTCTCTCATGCATGGATGTATGCTTAGTTTGTCTTAGAATGTGTGTATGTGTATTTTCATGTCATGAAAAGTGTGATAGCATGATTTCATATACCATAGTTTTATGATGACATATTATGTTTCATATGATGTCTTGATGTGTGCTTGGGTTTGCTTAAGTGTGGTGAGGCCAAGAACCCTTAACCATGGTAAGGATGAGCCAAGAACCCTTAACATTGGTTGAGACAAAGCAAAGAGTCTCCCAAAAGCAAGATGGACTCCCAAGAATATGGTTGAGTCTAAGAATGTCTTAAAGAATGGGTGAGGCAAGTCCAATATCCATAAGAAATTAGGTGAGGCCAATCCACTTACTTGGCAAGCCTTGGTATGCTATGTATGATATTCTTAAGTGATAAAAAATGCTTTTTGAATGTTTGCATATGTCAACATGACCATACATGCATTCATGAGACTTGTTTGCATCCATTATGTATAATTGAATGGGAGATGAGCTATTGGGATTCTTTGAATCTCATCCCCTCCTCTCCAATGCTCTAACATGCTAGGTGGACTAAGTAACTATGGCAATGGAAGTTAACAACATTGAAGAAGGGAGATTGACATTCATATGTCTAGCTTTTACCCTTTTTGAACCAAATGATGTTCAATGATGTATATGATTATTGTAAATGGCACATGACCCTTGAGACACATGTAAATATGATATTATATGATGTATACATGTATGGATATGATGTATGAATTTTAGAAATGAATTTGGGTATGTAATGCCAAGTTATGTAAATTCCCTACAGAGCCTCCAGACGTATTGTCCCTCAGTCACAGGTCCTACGAACCGCACTCCTTTGGGTTTTGTCGCATCCTAGTTTATAGGCCTTGGCCTTGCATTCCCAGGAAAATGCACGTCTGGTAGGGGGAGTTTCACTCCCACTTATAAGGCCTTAGTATAGGCCCCTTCCAGCTGATGTGGGACTTTACAATCCACCCCCTTTTTGGGCCGACCCGTCTTCAGGTCGCACATGGGCCAGGATTGCTTTGATACCAATTTCCTATGAAGCCTCTAGATGTATTATCCCTCAGTCATAGGTTCTACGAACTACGCTCCCTTAGGTTTTGTCGCTTCCCGGTTCGTGGGCCTTAGCCCTGCCTTCCTAGGAAAATGCGCGTCTAGTGGGGGGAGCTTCGCTCCCACTTATAAGGCCTTAGCATAGGCCCCTTCCAGTCGATGTGGGACTTTACAATTTATTCCTATTTGAAAGGGTGAAAGAGCTATTTAGATTCTTTGAATCTTACTCTCCCCCACTTTCCATCTAACCTTATTTAGGTGAAATTCATGGAGTAAAGACTGGGAGCCAAGGAGCATGATTGATGATACTTTGACAATGGAATAGGATTTTGTATAATTTAATGTCAAAGTATATATGTATGAGCTATTTATTTGAACATGTGTAAAAGTATATAAATATGTTATATGTAATGAATTTGGAGCCAAATGTACAAGAATGTATGATTGTGACATCCTTGAACCATGGTGTGCTTATGTATAAAAACATTTAGGATGGTGAATTTGAGTTCCATAGGAATTTGGACCTATTATGATGCTTCTATACACTATATTTGAACTTTTGGACATGCTCAAATGGTCACAATTCATCTAGGAGGCCATTTGTTACCATTTGAAGCTCTATGGTTACTATTATAAGCTATATTTTGCCATTAAACCGAAATTAGACCAAATGGATAAATTTTGGCATGAAATTTGGTTGGCATATAGATCTTATCTAGAGCTATTCACAAAACCAAAAATTTTTTTTTGGAGATCTAGAATTTATTATGATTTTTTAAAGTTGGCAAAATTATGCAAAAACTGTCAATGTACTGTTCATCTGGGCAGTCTAGTTTCTGGTGTCTTTGAAGAGCCAATTGAAGTCCAATGCTTATGAAATTTTATAGATATGTAGTTGGCATCACAAATTTCTATAGCCACTGAGAGCACTTAATTTGGAGCTATGTACAGTGAGATATGAATTTTTAAAATTTCATGTCTATTGTAGTATGAAAAATAGACCAAGTTATTGTTCCATTATTTTTTAGGGGTCAAATGATATTATTTTGATATAAAATTTTTATAATAGTTAAATGATGTCTTAAGCTTTTTAGAAAGTTCTAATTTGCTGATTTGGAATTCTTTAACTCTAGTTATGAATTTTTGAAACTAGTGGCAAAATTATGGAATTGCATGGAATGATGTACTTGTGCTAACTTGTGAAGTTTGACCTTAAACCCGATTTCCATGCTTCTTTTGTGATATTTCTAGTTGAGCAAGTCTATTATGGATGAGTTAGTATCAAATTATGTCAATTTAAATTATGTCAATTTAAAGGCTGAGATAATATCTTGTCGACGAGGTCTAGGATTTTATCAATAAGATCTTGTATTTTACACTGTGAAATTCGAGACCTTGTCAACAAGGTTTTATGTCAGTAGTACAAAATTTTCTAACATAGCAAGTTATAGCATATACTATGTGATGGTATGACATTTTTGGTATCAGAGTAATGGTTCAGGCAATTTACCTTTGTGATTGGCTCTTGAATTATTTTAATGGCATGTTTTAAGGTGTGTTTTGTCAGGAAATCAGTGGAATGCATGCATATATTGTTGACTTGCATCGATATACTAAGGGTGTGGTTACTTTCAGATAAAATGGTGAATACTAGAAGGGGCACGACAACTATGATTGAGCAGGTTGGACTTGAGGATCTTATGAGGACTATTATGGATAGATTAGACCAACAACAAGCTATGATATAGTAGTAGCATGAAATGAAAATGCAGCTGTATAATGCCCTAGCTAGGCAAGAAGAAATAAGAAGATAGGCCTTTGAACCATAACCACCTCTCCTTGATAATCCACCAGTACCCCTTCAAAAGCCAATATAGGCATAAGTATCTAGTTAGAAGCTGCTTCATCTATTTAGAAAGAACAGTCCACTCCCACTTGATGGAAGTTAAATCTAAATAAAGCTGAGGGTTGGGTTATGCAACTTAAGAAGATATATAAAGTGATGGGCTATATGTTAGAGCAGAAAGCTATGCTTGCTATATTTATACTAGAGAAAGAAGCTAACAGATAATGGTGTAACAAAGAATCTATTATACAGACAAAGAATATCTTGATCACTTGGGAGAACTTCTAGGTAGAATTTTATGAGAAATATTTCCCTAGCTTGTTAAAGACCAGAAAGAGATGGAGTTTATGGGATTGAAGTAGATAGATGATATGTCAGTTGATCAGTACATGGCTAAATTCATTGTGTTGTCTCGATACACCTCCTATCCTCAGAGATATGATGATGAGAGCTAGAGATGTGAGAGATTTAAGAAGGGATTAAAGCCCCTAATCAAAGATAGACTTACTCCACAAAGAATTAGAACATTTAATGCCATTGTGGAGATTGGTAAGGTGATAGAAAATAACCTACAAGATATCTTACCAGCAATGATTGGGACGAGTCAAAAGGGGGCTTTAAAATTGAAAAGACTAAAACCAGGAGATAATGTGAGTGTAGTACCTAGTAGTAGAAAGAAAGGAAAGGTGCAGTGGAGCAGGAAGCCATAGAGGGGCAAGAAAGTACAACCCAATAGATTTCAGTCATCCACAGTGACATGCTTCAAGTGTGGGAAGCTAGGGCACTTTGCTAGGAATTGTCCTTAGATGGAGATGGTGGCTTCACCCAAACCACAGACCTAGTGCAGAGTGTTTGCGCTTACTCAACAAGAGGCCAGTGTATCCCCTAGCTTGATTTGAGGTACAATCATAGTAAATGGCTTTCCTATGATGGCTATGTTTGATTCAGGTGCTAACCACTCATTCATATTTTATGATTGTGTAAGGAAATTAGGTTTGACTATTAGTACCTTGCCTTTTGATTTGTCTATTACCACCCTTATTGGAGGCCATGTTGTTACTTCCTATGTGACTTTAAATATCACTGTACAATTTAACCATTATCATAGTACCATTAATTTGATTTGCATGCCTTTTTATGACATTGATTTAATTGTTGGTATGAATTGGATGACTGCGAATAATGTTATACTTGATTGTTGTAATGAACGTAATTTCTGTAAAATGACAAAATGAGCTATATAAAAGCAAGTCTTCTAAAATAAGCTAGATAATGTATCAAATAATTTGGATAGAGTCCTCGGCTCTTAAAAATGATAATTCCAGGTTCAGACGGAAAGAAAAATGGAGTTAGGACGGTGAAACAAATTTTGATGAAAATTGACAAAACATAATCATTTTTTTATAAATAAGTGCAACTTTTGGAAAAACACATAGGAGGGCTTGCAAATGGAAAATTTGAGTTGCCCAAGGTTCTCAAAGGCCCTAAAAGGCATGGGAAGCCCCGGGACTGGTAAAGCCCGTCCAATATATGTTTTCTAAGAACAATGAGCCCGAACTCTGATGGATTCGTTTGGGAAGGCTTTAGCTCCAATTTGAGTGATTCCAAAGGCATTTTATTAATTGGGAACCTAAATTTTATAATGGAAAATGTGGCTTCCAAAAAGGAACTAAAACAAAGCCAAAATGAAATTGCCATTATGGAAGGATGAAATTGGAATTTTTGAACAAGTGAGTTTCTTTAAGCTTCCACACACTTCTCCCCTTTTTCTCCTCTCATATAGCATGACCTTCTTCTGCCCAAAATACAGAAAAGGGATAGCTCGCTTAGGCACACAAGAAGAGGAGAGAAAGGAAGGAAGAAACCAAGGAAAATGTAAGGAATTTTATGGAATTTCATGCTTCTCCTTCTTCCAATCTTGCTCCTCTCCTTCCATGCTTTCTTTCTATGGTTTTCTTGAGATGATTGGTTCTATTTTTGGTCTAAAACTTAGAGGGGCAATTCAAAAATTTTGAGATGAGGCAAACCAAGAAGAAGAAGCCTTGAAAGCACACTTAAAACCAAGGTAATTGCTTGTTGTTGTGCTTCTTCTCCTTGCTCCATGGATGTGTGTATTTCAACTAAGAACAGAACCAAGAGAAAGGAGGATTTTTTGTCCAAAAACAAGAGGAGAACTAGGGTTTTAGACCATGAGGAAGAGGAATTTGGCAAGAAATTGCAAGGAAAACCAAAGAAAACTAAGATAGGAAAGTGTAGGCTTCTTTAGGATTTTGTAAAACCTGATTTTATATGAGTGTTTCCTTAGCTATTTGAGTGTTCCCTTGAGCTCCTAAGACACCTAAAAACCTTCCCAAATATCTTGTGTAATTGAGAAAGGGAAGGAACAAACCAAGTAAAGCTTACATCAAGTTAAAAGTAGCTCTCCACCTTATTCTCCTTGCATTTTTGTATGCATATGTATGTCATTGTGTGCCTATGTATGTTCTTGTGACTTGATAGCATGCCACTTGATGTCTTGATACTACATTGGTACCAATGTGTGTGACGACCCTAATTTCTAATCTCGATAATTAAGGTTAAACACATAATTAATCCTCATAGGTTATGAAAATATGGAAAGAAATTGAACCTTAATGTGATTAGAGCCATCAATCATATGATTACATACACTTGTGTTCATAAGGGAATTAAACATCCATTTATAGGCTTTGGATTCCGTTACTCATCAATTATAACTCATCCTAACGATTCTAGGTCATCCCTTATGATTAACGTATGAAAAACCAGGGTTTTCTAAGTAATATAGGTGTTTTAGCAAGTTAGCCGCAGCCAAATTACTATTCGCCGTGGCCAATTCCTTTCTGTTTTACCCCTCTCTTTATCACTAGTTTCGCCGCGACCAACCTTCATAGTGCCGCGGCGAAGAAGCCTCTTGGAACTTCCTCGCTCGCCTCTCGATATTGGCCGCGGCCAATTCCACCTTTTGCCGCTGCCAATTCCTCTTTAGAATGCCGGGGGCATTTTCTTAAAAGTTCGCCATGGCCAATTCCATAATTCGCCGTGACTAATTCCCCTCTGGATGACTCCCAGTTTGACCTCTCAAATTTCGCCGCAGCCAATTCCTCTCTGGAACTCTCCCTGGGCAACTTCGCCACTATTGGCCGCGGCCAACCATATTTTAGCCGCGGCTAAACCCCTCCTGATCCTATAACTCCGAATTTCTTGGCTCCTACTCTCCCCTCTCCTTCCATTAACACCCTAGGGCTCCTCTATCTTCATTGTGGGGCTCAAATGTCCTCCACTAGTCTAATTTAACCAGTTAATCTATCCTTTCTAAATCAATATTTAAGGGTCATTTTCTTTTCTCTAATTACCCTATATCAGCAAGTCCATTTATCAGCACTTTGTAATACAATAATAACATGAATTCCACAAGGCTCATTCAGATAACATAAATCCATACATCAATCTCTAATTTAAAGTAAGGTCTACTCCTTCATGAATATACATTACATTATCAAAATACAGGCTCCTACACTTGGCAATGCAGATACATGATGATACTATACAAGACTTAACAAAAATTAGCATCTATCCTATTCTACTCAGACCAAGAGTAGTTTCCCCCACACGAGGCCTCAGCTCATGGATGTTCATCCACTTGCTTACCCTTATCCTTACCCGAGGATCCTTCACCTGAAATTATAATCCCATAAAACGGGGTGAGATATAAATCTCAGTAACCAAGACAATTCCATCATATAATCCAGTTTAATTAACATATAAGCAAGAATCAAAATCATCATTCAAATTCATATCAGTTATCTCAGCAAAATGAAATAAATAGGCTATCATGATTACTATCCCATACTAGCAATTATATTATCACATGTTAAAGGCCATTAACACCGGGAGAGGCCCGTCCACGGCACCTACTCCCCATTGAGCACAATCTGAGCTCAGTGCATCTGGGGTTTGATCATAATCCAATGCCCGATCGCGGCATATGCACGGTGGCAGCCGCACCACAGCTCCACCATGGACTCACAAGGTCCAATCATAATACAACAGATAGCCAACCAATTCATTTAACATTTCAATTCATTCAACATTTCAAATCATTCACATACAGCAAGTATGAAATTTAAACTGACATATGCATGGAATTAACGTAAACCCCGGTTACCTCACTTGTAGACAAATTCGCAACAGCCACCACAAATCCTAAATTCGGATTCAAGTGTCTCCCACCAGAATTCTCAATGTTTCACCCAAAATCCTAACCAAATTCGTATAAAATTAGTACCCATAATATAAATCAGCTATGGGGGTCTCAAACCAACAAGGAAAGCATCAAAATGGGGGGGTTTAAAGTCACCAAATACCAGCCCCAACCTCAACCTACGAATTTCATCAAGAAAACCCCTAAACACTCACTTTTCAAATTTTAGGTATGATGAAAACTCTCCAAATGAAAAACTAATCGGACCAAATTAAAGAGAAAGATGAGGGGATTAAGTTGTATAACTATTACCTTGGCCAAATCTTGCTCTAAGTGTGTGAAAATGCAGAATTTTTGCCCCAAACCCTAGCCTCCTTCTCCACTTCCGAATTTCACTTTGTGTTTCAGCAAATGGGGGGAAAGTGGCTGAAGCATTAGGGTTTAGATGGGTTTAAGTTGGGTCAAAAGGCTGGGTCATGGGTTGCTCCAAGTCTAAATCCAATTGGGTTTCAAATTTTGCTTATTGGGCCAGTTTTCACTTGTTGGGCTGCAGAATTCTTTTGGGCCAATTTTCACACATTGGGTTGCTGAAGTTTAATGGGATTTGGGCCTAATTTGAAGGGCTCAAGGGTATGGGTCTGCACAAGGGTAATTGGGCCACTTAATTGAGCCTATACAAGATAAATCTTGGGCCTTTATCTCACTAAATTAGTTTGGGTCTGCCTCTAATACATTGGGCCTCCATCAACCTCTCATCATGATTCATTAATTTGGGCCCTAATGAAGTTTCTATTCCAATTAATTCTCAAACCCATATAAATAATTTATCTATCTAAAATATCTATTCACTAACTTGCCCAATTATCCTTAATTAACCTTAATCCATGATTAACACCTTAATTAATTTCGGGGTGTTACAATGTGTGTTCTTGAATGGCTTTGCTTATGGAGATTACTCATAAGGGTGAGGTGATCCCAAAGGTCCCTTAATGTAGGCGAGCACATGCCAAAAGTCTCAAGGCATGGGTGAGACTAGGCCAAAAGTCTCTTGAATGGATAGGGCCAAGTTAAAAGTCCCTAAGCCAAGAGTGAGGCAATTCTAAAATTTCTAGAAATGGGGTGAGGGAAAACCAAAAGTCCCTAGAGCTCTTCCTTGAGTTTGGTGTGAAATGGTGGCATAAATATATGGTCTCATGTGTTTTATGCTTGAGGCGCCTTCGATATTTGTGTTCTTGATGTATGTATGCCTTGAATGTGTGTGTGAATGGGTGTATGAGCTATTAAAATTTTGGGAATCTCACCCCCTTCCCCCTTTCCTCTTGAAATGCTTAGGTGATGTTCAAGAAGCAAGGAATACAAGCCAAAGGTCTTGAGAAGCTACACTTTGATGAATATGTAGTTTTTCTTGTACCTAGATGCCAAAGTGGATATGTACATGCTATTTTTGAGTTGTAAACTATTGTACAAATGTAACATTATGTATGAATGATGTATGGACCCTATGTAGCATGAAATCAATGCAAATGAGGGATTTTGACTCTTGATGGTATATATGTAATTGTGTATTCATAGATGTGAAGTGACCAAAATAAGACGCATAAGGTTTGGGACTACTTGGGCAGTTCCTACAAGACATATTTGTGCTTTTAAACTTGCCCAAGAGGTGCCAAATCCAAAAGAAAGCCATTTGTACCAAAGTGATGCTTTATGAGAGGCAAAATTGACCATATTGCTAGGCTATGTCACTTTCTATCCAAATGAGCTCTCTTTGATCTAAAATTTGGTATGAATCTAAGAATTATTGAGATATTTTTAGGAAGTTAAAGTGGGTATTATTTGGAGGTCTACAGAATTTTTGGCTAATTTTTTATGTTGGCAAATTTTTTGGTTTTTGCTTAGTGTACTATTCATCTAGTCTAAATTTTAATCTATGTCAATCATAGGGTAAATGATGTCCACTGGCCACAAAAGTTTACAGTAAGAAACTAGACCTTTCTAATGACATATTTCAACTAGAACCGCCTCATTCTTATGTCTAGGGAGGGAGATATGAATTTTTGAAGTTGTTGTTCTATTCCAGGCGCACCTATAGATGCATGTTACTATTTGATTGATTTTCGGGATCTGAATGCTCTTAGATTGGTCTAGAACTATTTTTTTTTCTCTAGTGAACATTAGTATCTTTCTAAATTGGTATAGTTTGCATGGATTGAATTTTTTTGAAATTAATTATGAAGTTCCAAAATTTATATCAGTAAGCTTGTATTAGATTTCTGGGCAGCTCAACCTCCCTACATTTTCTATTGTCAAATGTGGTCAGATGAGATGTTCATGGCTAGGAATTATTTTTATTGTGAAGTTAACACTAAGAGCTTTCCAACAAGCTATAGTTTACTTGATTTCAATTTTGTTATAATTAATTATGATTTTTCAAAATTGCCTCAAATTTTGTTATCCTGGAATCCGAGGCAAAATGTGATTATTTAGGGGTTTTTGACTCTTAATATGTGGTTTGTTCTAAGATTTGGGAATGTTATGATTTGTATGAATGGAAAATAATTAGAGAATGTTCTTGGTGAGTTCATGGGGTCTTGAAGATGTGAAATAAAAAATTTATCCACTGTGCAATGCAATTTAATTCATTATTTTAATGCATTTTCTTGGGATTTCTTTGATGAATTGTATAATCCCACTTGCAAGAAGGGGTTCAATGTTAGAAATAATATGGTATTACAATTGTAAACATAGAACCATTTTCTTACCTGCTTATAGGACTATACCTAGTACTGGGGTCGAACTATGCTCTTTTACTACTACCTAAGTTGAGAGATACTTAGAACATGGATGTCAAGGGTTTTTAGTCTTTTTCTTTATGCAAGCTAAGTTAGAGGAAGGGATAGAGGAGATCCCTTTAGTTAGGGAATTCCTAGAGGTTTTCCTTAAAGATTTTGATTTTTGTGGCCTATGTCTTGAGAGAGAGAGATAAAGTTCCCTATAGATATAGTGCCTAGGATTATATTGATGTCTAAAGCTCCTTATAAGATGGGTCCCATCGAGCTTGTAGAGTTGAAAACATAGATAGAAGAATTATTAGAGAAAGGGTTTATATGACTTAGTGTGTCACCTTAGGAAGGTCCTATATTATTTGTGAAAAAGAAATATGGTAGCTTAAGACTTTGTATAGACTATAGAGACTTGAATAAGGTTACCATCAAGAATAAACATCCTCTCCTTAGAATAGATGATTTGTTAAATCAATTAGCTAGGGTATCTATATTCTCTAAGATAGATCTGAGATCTGGATATCATTAGTTGAGGGTTAGAATTGAAGATGTCTCAAAGATGGCCTTTAGAACTAGATATGGGCATTATGAGTTATTGGTGATGCCATTCAGTTTAACGAACGCACCAACTGTGTTTATGGATTAAATGAATAGGGTATTCAGACCATTTTTAGATAAATTTATTATGGTCTTTATAGATGATATATTTGAATATTCCAAATTATTTGAGGAGTATGAGAGACTTCTGAGAATAGTTATAGAAACCTTGAGAAATAAGATGTTATATACCAAACTTAGCAAATATGAATTTTGGCTAATCGAGGTGAGATTTTTAGGTCATGTCATAACACAAGTGGGGGTTGCGGTTAATTCCTATAAAGTAGAAGATATGTTACAATGGTATAGACCTAAGATCATCACTAAGTTTAAGAGTTGTCTAGGTTTGGCTAGGTATTACAAACAATTTATATAGGGCTTTTCTCAAATAGCCTTAGCACTAATGAGGCTAACTAGAAAAGAGACATTGTTTATATGGGATGATGGATGTGAGAGTAGTTTTTAAGAGTCAAAACTCTGATTGACCATTGCCCCTATCTTGATTATACCTAACCCTAGTGAACTATTTTTGGTTTATAGTGATGCCCTGAGAAAAGAGTTAGGATGTGTGTTGGTGCAACAAGGTAAGGCAGTGGCATATACTTGTAGGTAGTTGAGACCTTATGAGAAGAATTACCTCACACATAACTTAAAGTTAGCTGCAATGGTGTTTGCTCTAAAAATCTGGAGGCATTATCTATATAATGTGACCATAGAAGTCTATAATGACCACAAAAGTCTAAAATACTCGTTTTGACCAAAATGAATTAAATATGAAATAGAGAAGATGGATGGAATTTCTAAAGGATTATAACTACACATTGGCATACCAATTGGGCAAGGCTAATGTGGTGGTTGACGCCTTATGTAGAAAATCTATCCATGTAACTTATATGATGATTAGAGTGCAAGTGCTCATAAAAAAATTTAAAGATATGAACATCTCATGTCATATGGTATCAGGTAGATTACTTTTAAGTGAAATCCAAATAGAAAATGATATGAGAGCCTAGATCATAGATGCTCAGAAGGAGGATGGGTTCATAAAATAGATTAAGGGTAAGATTTCCTAAGGTAGGACCTCAGAGTTCAGAGTGACTGAGGATGGCATGATGGTATATCGGGATAAAATCTGTATGCCCAACCAAATTGAATTGAGAGAAAAGATTTTAGAAGAGACACATAAAAGTAAGTATACTATCCATCTAGGTGCCACTAAGATGTATCAGGATTTGAAAAGGGTATTCTGGTGGCAAAGAATGAAGAATGATATAGCCAACTATATAGCTAGATGTTTGGTATGTCAGAGGGTTAAAATAGAGCATTAGGTAATTATTGATAGATTGACAAAGTTTGCATACTTTTTAGCTATTAAAGCTACTTATCCCTTAGATAAATTAGCCCAGTTGTAAATAAGAGAAATTGTGTGACTTTAATGAGAATCCAATAGCATAGTATCAAATAGAGACCTCAGGTTTACCTCAAACTTCTAGAGGTCATTACAAATTACTTTAAGGACTGGGTTAAGGTTCAATATTGCATATCACCCCTAAATAGATGGTCAGACTGAAAAAACCATCTAGACCTTATAAGACATGTTGAAAGCATGCGTATTAGAGATGAGGGTAAAATAGGATGTGTATTTACCTCTTGTAACACTCCAAAATTAATTAAGGTGCTTATCGTGAATTTGGGTTAATTAAGAATAATTAATATAGAATAATCGGGTAAGTTAAGTGAATGAAAATTTTAAGAGACAAATTAATAATATGAGTTGAGAATTAATTGGGATAGAAACTTCATCTAGGCCCAAATTAATGTAAGAAATCATGATAAGAGGCTAATGGAGGCCCAATGAGTTAGGTGCAGACCTAATCTGATTCATTGTGATAGAGGCCCAAGATCCATCTTGTATAGGCTCTTCTAAATGGCCCAATAAACCTTGTGTAGACCTAAGACCATGGAGTTCTTAAAACTAAGTCTGGCCTAATGAAATTCTGCGGCCCAACATCTTAAAGCTGGCCTAACAAAGCTAAAATATGAAGCCCATTTAGAGTTGGATCTTGGAGCAGCCTATGACCTAACTTAAATCCAACTAAAACCCTAAATACTTCAGCCTTTTCCCCATTTTTCTGAAACACTTTACACCCAAGACCATGGAGTTCTTAAAACTAGGTCTGGCCCAATGAAATTCTGCAGCCCAACACCTTAAAGCTAGCCTAACAAAGCTAAAATCTGAAGCCCATTTGGAGTTGGATCTTAGAGTAGCCCATGACCCAACTTAAACCCAACTAAAACCCTAAACACTTCAGCCTCTTCCCTATTTTTCTGAAACATAAGAGAGAAATTCGAAGGTTTAAAAGGAGGCTAAGGTTTGGGGCAAGAAATCCATCATTTCCTACTTCTAGAGCAAGATTCAGCTAAGGTAATAGTTATATAACTTAATCCTCTCATCTTTCTCTTCATTTTGGCTCAATTAGTTTTTCATTTGGAGTATTTTCACCCACACCCAAAATCTGAAACTTGCCATTTGATGTTTCCATGGTGAAATTTCATAGGTTGAGGCTAGGGCTAACATTAAGTAAGTATAAACTCATCTTCTTGATGTATTTCTACTGGTTTGAGACCCTAATGCTTGGATTATAGTATAGGTATTAATTTTTCATGAATTGGCTTAGGATTTAAGGTGATATATTGAAGTTTTTGGTATAGGACACATCCATTCTGAATTTTGGAAATTTATAGTGGTTGTGGAGATTTTTATGCCATTGGTGGCTTTTGCAATTTGTCTACAAGTAAGGTAACTGGGACTATATTAATTCCATGCATATATTTATTTTAATTTCATGTTTGCTGTACATGAATGATTTGAAATGCTGAATGAATTGGTTGGCTATCTATTGTGTTGTGATTGGACCTTGTAAGTCCATGGTGGAGCTGTGGTGCAGCTGCCACCCATGCATGTAGTGCATTGAGCCCTTGTTGTGCTCAATGGGGAGTAGGTACTATGGACGAGCCTCTCCTGGTGTTATTAGCCTTTAACATGTGAAAATATGATTACTAATATGGGATAGTGATCATGATAGCCTAATTGTTTCATTTACTGGTATGACTGGTATGTTTTCTGATGCTTATATAAAATCATGCATATATGTTGATTAAACTAGAATATATGAATGAAATTTGTTTTAGTTATTGAGATTCGCATCTCACCCGATTTTATGGGATTAAATATTTCAGGTAAAGGTTCTTCAGGTAAGGATAAGGGGAAGCAAGTAGATAAAAATCCATGAGCTCCAACCGTGTGGGGAGAAGGCTACACTTAGATTGGTTTATTTAGAATAGATGCTAAATTTTGTATCCTTTTTTGTATAGCATCATCATATAATCATGTAGTCAAGTGTAGGCTTTTATATTTTGATTACTTAGGATGTATTTATTGAGAAGTTAGGCCTCATCATAACTTGATATTGGTTGTATGAATCCCATAACACCTTATGTATGAATTTTACTGAATTTATGGTATAGTATGCTGTTGGAAATATAATCATGTGATGTATTAGATATTGATATGAATCATTGATGTATGAAACCTCTAACGGAATGTGTATCGAATGTTAATTGTCAATAATGCATGAATTTTTATTGCTATTACTCTATGGACTTGCTGATATAGGGTAGTGGGAGGAGTGGAAATTTACATTTTAAGTTTTGAATTGGTAATGGTAGAATAGCTAGGTGAATAGGGTAGATAAATACCATTAGAGTCATAAAATGGGAGGAAGTGGTCCTAGGGTGTTCCTAAGAAGAAAATTGGAGTGCATGGGATAAAATGTAGGAGATATAGTTACAGGAGGGAGTCACACCGTGGCTAGGAAGGTCTCGACGCGACCTAAAGAGTGACAGTGGTGAGGGACACTGCGGCTGAAGAAATATTACCGCAGCGTAGTGCAAAAAAAATTGCCTAAGAGGGTGACAAAATGAAACCTCACCGCGATGCAATAGGTCCTACCGTGGCGCAAGTCGAGGAAACTAGTTAAGGAGAGTACAGTAGCAAAACTTGTTGCTGTGCAAGTGTATGCCGCCGAGGTGAGAATCGTGAGACTTCAAACAATAGCTCCAGGAGACTTCTCTACTGCGGTGCCACGTAGGTTAGCCGCAGCAATGATCCAACTTGTCGCGGTGATCGCTACGGCGAAAATCAAGTAAGTTACCCAATGATTCCCAAGAGCTACTTAGCCACGGCGGCAAAAGGTCGGGGCCGCGGCGCAAAGTGAAATACTTAGTTTTCGAGCTCAAGTACCTAACTTAGCTGTGGCGGGAAGGTTTCAAGTTGTGGCACAGGTCCCTAAACTCCCACCTTTAGTCTAAAAACCCTAATTTCTTCAATGGTAATGCTAGGAAATGATATAAGAATACTTGTAGGAGATTTTTGTGTGTTGAAACTGATGGATGGATGAATCACAAACCCCTGATGATAGTGCAATTCCTTTTATGCGTTCTCCCATTTATGGTTATTTAGTTGGTGACTCTAATAACATCAAGGTTCAAATTTTCCTATATTTTTTTAATGTAATTAATTGTAATGACTCAAAACCTTAATCATTAATTATTAATCGTGTATTTTACCACAATTACCTGGATTAGAAGTTAGGGTCGTCACACCTCTAACTGAGTTTGCATACAATAATAGTTACTATTCCAGTATACAGATGGCCCTTATGAAGCTTTGTATGGAAGAAAGTGTAGATCACCTCTATGTTAGTTTGAGCTAGGTGAAAGGAGCTTGATAGGACCTGAAATAGTATACCATACCACTAGGCAGATAGAGTTGATAGAAAGAAACTCCTTATGGCTTAGAGTAGATAAAAAAATTATAATAATAAGATAAGAAGGTCGTTAAAGTTTGAGATTGGAGACCATATGTTCATTCAGGTATTTCCAGTTACTAGTGTAGGTCGGTTTATTAAAGTGGGAAGCTCAGTGTTAGGTGTATTGGTCCATTTGAAATCTTTGAAAGAATTGGACCCATTTCCTATCATGTTGCATTGCCTCCCAACCTAGCCTAAATCCATAATGTTTTTCATATCTCCCAGTTGAAAAAGTACTTACCACGCCCTCACATGTCATAGAATATAAGCATATACAATTACAAAGGTTAAATAGAGTCGTTGACACAAAGGTCAAACAGCTGAGGAACAGGAACATTCCTCTAGTGAAAGTGGTCTAGAAAGGCCTGTCATCTGATGAGGCCAACTGGGAACTTGAGGATGGTATGAGAAAAAAGTGTCTATAACCTTTTAGCGAAAAAACATATCTCAAATTTGGACAATACATTTTTTAAGGGGGTGAAATGCAATAACTAGTGATTTAAAAACTAAACTGAATCGGATAAATTGATATGGGAATACCATAAAGGGAAACAAATTAAGGCTAATAAGATTAGGATGTTGATTAAAGCATTTAAAATGTGGTTTAGAGCCTAAGGTTAGTCCATAACCGAAGTCAAAAAGGCCAAATAGAGAGTTATAGAAGCTAATGGCATTTTCATAATTTTAGGTAACTTTTACAAAAATCAAAGGAGGAATCTTTAAATAGAAAATTTTTGTTTTCTAGGGTTCTTAGAAGCCCTTAAAACTATATGAATCCCTAGAATAGCCAAAACCCCTTTGATTTGCAATTTAGAGTCAGTAAGATTTTAAACCTGATTTGAAAGAAATTAAAAGAATTTTATGAATTAAAGGACCTAACTTTTATAATAGAAAAGATAGTTTTCAAAAAGGATATGAAATGAGCTTAAACAGAGAAACCAATATTTAGGGACATAGTTGGAATTTTGGAAATTGTTATAAATGCTCCCCTACCTCTTAAATCACATCCCATTTCTGCCATCCATCTTAACCAACTCACTTTCACTCTAAAATAAAAGCAGAACTAGCCTTAAGTGGCACACTAAAGAGGGGGCAAAAAGGAAGGAAACCAAGCTTGAAAAATGTAAGAAGTTATCTCCTTTTCATGCTTCTCCTTCCATTAAAGTTCTTCTCCTTCTCCTTCTCTTTCTTCTCATGATTTTGGTTGCTTAATTGGTGTTGTTCCATGGTTGGTTTAGTAGAAGAAAGAGAGGATTTGAGAGAACTCTTAGAGGCTTAAGAAAGCTCCTTTGGAAATCTTTAAAACAAGTTAACTTTCTTCATAGAAAACTTGCTCTTCTTGGCTCTTCTCCCTCTCCTTTGATTCGACCAAAACAAGGATCATGTGTAAAGGTTTTATTTGATCTAAACTTAATGGGATTTAAGGTTTTAGAGCATCAGGAATAAGAGTATGCATTTGGAATCAAAAGAAAAGCTTTACAAATTAAGTTACAGTAAGTAGGGTTTTAGTTGCACCTAAGAAATTATGAAGCTTTCTAAGGATAATTCAACTTATGAAAGAGTATGTTTGAGTTCTCAAGACATTTAGGAAACTACAAAAGTGGCAAATTCTCTAGCAAATTGAAGGAAACTCCATAGACTCCTTAAGTATGTGTATTTCTTGGCTAAAAGGAAGGACAAGTACCTAGGTAGAGTTTTCTTTGATTTCAAATATACAAATAGTCTAGATATAAATTATAGACACCAAAGGAACATTGATTTGAATTTAGAAATTATATTTTGAAGGTTGAAATTTTAGGGTTCCTTTATGCATTAAAAAATAACTTGGTGTTAGGTTCATTGAATAAAGTTGGAGATGATTCTAATGAGTTTAAAAGGAGTCATATGACATAGATTGAGTAAGAAATTGGAGCCAAGATCATAAATTATATAAGTTTCTTCATTATGCCCTTGTATGGAACTATAAGCATGGCATAAACTAGAAATAGCTTGTGTAGAGTTTATGTGAGGCTAGAGGTGGTTCCATTGATGTGATTGTGTCTTGTTTAATGTGTCTAGGCCAAGCAAACTAAGCCTCCTCCAAGTTTGTGTGTGAGGCAGAACCAAAAGGCTAAGGGAATCAAAGGAAAAGTTGTACTTCTTGATTCAAGGTAGCTCTCCATCCTTTCTTGTATGCATTTCTTGGTTGTTTGATTATTATTGAATGCTTGTATGTATATTTGAATCATGAAACATGCCTCTAGCTATTGGTTTGATGCTATGGTACCATTATGCTTCTTGAATTGTATTTGGAATGTAACTTTGCTCTTGATGGGTGAGGTAATGTCAAAAGTGTAGCATCAGGTTCATTTAGCACTTAATTTGTGGCAACAATGGGTAAAAGTAACAATTCTCATTAATTTCACACTTTTAACAGTGGAAACTACCGTTATTAAAAGCCAAAATAATTCAATTTTGGTTAAATAGGCCATTTGGCCTTACCAATATTATCTTCCATCCATAACACACCTATTGGACCAGAAACATCATAATTGGAAGCATGAAATTCAGGTTGGACCAAGTAACACAATATCAAGAAGCAAACTTGCATTTTTCCTTGGTTCCATATCCTGATATGAATTTTGGAAATTCATAACTAATTTTAGAAAATTCCAAATAATATAAATTATACTTTTCTGGAAAGCTTAGGACATTCCCTAACTAACATCAAAATTTCAGATCAAAACAACATCATTTGGCCTATGAAATCTAATAGAACAATGATTTAGGTCTGGAGGACATTCTACAGCAAACTAGAAAATTCAAAAACTCATATCTACCTCTACAAAGCTCCAAATGGAGTGCTCTTAATGGCTATAGAAAGCTTACGATGTCTATTATGTGCTTGTAAGATATCATGAGCATTGGACTCCATTTGTCCCTTAAATGATACCAAAAAGCAAACTGACTATATGAATAGTGATGAAAACAATTTTTGCATAATTTGGCTAATTTAAAAAATCATAATAAATTTTATAGAACTCCAAAAATAGTGCTCTTTCACTTTGTGAAAAGCTCTAGATGAGATCTATATTCTTGCTAAATTTCATGCACAAATTCATCTATTTGGTTAGTTTGTGATTCAGGCCAAGAATATGGCAAAGTTTTAGGTCATAATAGTGTCAAATTCACCAAATGGCCTTAACCATACCATGACTATTTGAGTACATCTAAAAGCATAAACACAACATATAGAAACATTCCAAATGGTCAAAATCATCATAGAGCTCAGATTCACTATCCTACTTGCACATGTACACATTCAAGTCAAGGCTCTAAGATGCCAAAATCATGCATCCCCATACTTATGGTTCCAAATTTGAATCATACACCATATTTACATACTTTTACAAGTATTTACAACTCATAAACAACTTATACATACATGCTTTGATATCAATATACATAAAAAACTATCCTATTGTCGAAGTAATATAATTTATGCTCCTTGGCTCCCATTCCTTGCTTCTTGGGTTTCACCTAGATATGGTTAGATAAAAAGTAAGGGTGAGTGAGATTCAAAAAATCTCAATAGTTCTTTTACCCTTTCAAGTAAGTATACAAGGAATATATTCATGTCATATAACATAAGTATGCATCAAACACTTCTAAGATCATTCAAATCATATTTTTCATATCATATAAACATGTCAAAGTCAAAAACAAGTTCTAGGGACTTTTGGTCTAGTTTCACCCAATTATTTAGGACTTTTGGATTAGCCTCACCCACTTTCTAGGGACTTTTGACTTAGCCTCACTCATGCTAAAGACTTTTGGCCTTGTATTACCCATCATTAGGGACTTTTGGCTTCACCTCACCTATTCCAAGGGACTTTTGACATAATCTCACCATAAAAAGCAATTTCACAATCAAAATGCAATTCAAGAAGCATATTTGTACCAAAGCAACAAACCAATAGCGAATGACATGTGTCATAATTCAAATAGACATACAATTATTCAATGACAATCATACAACCGAAAAATGCATATAAAAAAGGATGGAGAGCTACCTTGGTTCAAGAAGCACAATTTCCTCTTTGATTCTTATCTCCTTGGTTTGGCCTCGCACCCACACCTAGGAGGAATTTGGTTTACTTGGCCTAGACACATCAACCAAGACACAAACACATCAATGGAACCATCTCTAGTCTCATATAATCTCAACACAAGCTACACCTACCTTATGCCATAGTTATGGTTCCATACAATGGCATAATGAAGCAAACCATATAATTTAAACACGGTCTTAAATGGTCTAAATTACCATTAGGTGCAATCAAAATCCTAAATATCATAACTTGTTATCTATAGGTTCTTTTTAAATCTTAATTGCTTTATATGACTCCTTATATTTCAAAACTCCAATTCCTATCAAGTTTGGATTAAAATAAAATCTATAACATACCACCCATAATCTGGCTGAAGATGAGAAGACAAGGAGAAGCCAAGAAGAAGCACTTAGACAATGTTTTTCTTACCTTATTTGCAAGCTTTTCAAGAGCTCTTTCTTATGCTTCAATACTTCCCTTCAAACTCTCCCTCTCCTTTACTGAACCAGTCACAAAACATGCCCAAATAAATCATCAAAACTATAAAGGAAGAGAGGAGAAGAGATTTAGTGAAGGAGAAGGCATCAAAAAAAGGTGATGATTTCTTACACTTTTTGGCTTGAATTTCCTTCCCCTTGCTCCCTCACTTGGTGCACCTCCTTGAGCAAAACTTGAATTTGTTTCAGACCAAAGAAAGTCAGTTATGAGGGTAGGAGAAGAAAGGGATGTGATTTAAGGAGGTGGGGCTTCATTAACACACTTTTTCAAAATTCTAATTAAGTCCCTCATTTTAGTTCTTTCCATTTAGGCTCATTTCGACTCCTTTTTAAGAATCATATTTTTCATCATAAAATTTAGGTCTTCTAATTCATAAAATGTCTTTTGTTTTACTCAAATTAGATTTAAAACCTTACCAAATGATGCAGTTAAAATTTTGGTCAACCAACACTTTAAAATGCAAACTAGAGGGGTTTTGACCATTTCAGGGGTTCCGATGATTTTTTAGGTCACTAAGAATCTTACGAAACTTAATTTTCTCATTTAAAGATCCCTCATTTAAGTTTTCTAAAAGTTTCCCAAAAATTACAAAAATGCCAGTCTTTATAGCTTTCTTTTTGGTTGTTTTAGCTCTGGTTCTAGGCTAACCTTAGGCTCTAATCCACATTTTAAAATGTTTTAATTAACATCCTAATCTCATTTAGACTTAGTTTACCTTGCTATAGGGTGTTCCTATTTCAGTTTTTCGGGTTCAATTCAATTCCATATTTACTGGTTATTACAAAAAGTCCCTTGGATTGGGTGAAGTAAAGCCAAAAGTGTAATACTCAAAATTAATTAAGACTAATTATGAAGATTAGAGGATTAATCTAGGTAATTAGTAAAACTAAGTGAGTGAAAAAGGGAGGTAGAACCTATGGAGGAATAAATTGTTAACATGGGTTTACTTTGAAAAATTAATTAAGAGATGGGGGGACATTAATTTGGGCCTTATGATTAATTTAATTATGTGTTGGGTTAAGTGTAAAAGCCTAATCTTAGCCTTAAAGAGATCTAATACCATTTCTTGGAGGCCCAATGATATTTAGGTGCAAACCCAATTTACATGAACTCTTACAGTTCGCCCAACAAATCAAAATCTAAGCCAGGTTTGTTTTTGGGCCTAACTTTAAGTATTCTGCAGCCCAATGCATTTAAACCAAAGCCCAACAACTAAAAAGAGCCTAATTGGGCCTTAGGCCGATGGGTTAATCCAATTCCATTCTAAAACCCTAAAAACCCAATTGCCCCTTACCTTAGTACTGAAAAACAAAAAGGGTTATGCAGACCACAACAACATTTCTACACCTTGAGAAGAGGCTAAGGTTTTCACTAACCTTTTGGCTCTATTTTGCACTTCTAGAGGGGGATTCAAGGTAACCTACATAAAACTTAACTTTTGGTTTGGTGGATTTTCATCTTCTTCCCAAGTCTTAGATTAGGTAAGCATCCTTCCCCTATTTTAATGCATTTACTACTAGCTAGAGACCCTAATAGCTGACTTATGATATGGACTCTCTCTCTATGCGAAAATATCCATAATTTAGGGTGATATCTTGAAGTTTCTAGTGTAAGGAAGACAAAATCCGAATTTAGAATCTGTTAGTGGTGGGGTAAGTGATTTCTAAGTAGCTTGTAATGGTTGGGTCTTATGGGGTTTGATTTATGTTGTAATTATCATCTAAGAATATGCTTTGATTTGATATAGGACTTTTAGAGTCTAGAGATATACTTTTAGGCTCCGTTTGGTTCAATGGAGGGAAGAGGAGGGGAGGGGAGGGGTTTTAATGAGTTTTGTTTAGTTGGAAGGGAGGAGAGGGGAGGGAAGGTGAGATTATTGTTTGGTTCAGAAGAGGAGGCGAGGGGAGGGAGATAATTATGTTTGGACAAATTTACCCTTTATATTATTTTAATTTTTTTTTATAAAAAAATTATTTATATCAATAATTTTTAAAAAAATTATAAATTTTAATCTTTTTTTTATTTTTAATTTCTGATAAAAAAATTATCTTAATTTTTATTAAATATTAATATATTAAAAAATTAAAAAAGGTAAAAAAGTAAATTAAACTTCTAAAAATATCCCACCCCACCCTTCCCCTCCCCTCCCCTCCCCTCCAAAACCCTCCAATTTGGAGGGGAGGCAAATTTGGCTCCCCTCCCCTCCCCTCCCCTTTAATTTAATTCAACCAAACACCTTACCCCCTCCCCTCCCCTCCCCTCCCCTCCCCTCCAAAAACCCTCAACTAAACACTCCCTTAGTTGTAGAACTTGACTCAATTAAGTGAGGTAACCAAGGTTAATGTTAAATTCCATGCATATGCCTACTTTAATTTTATATACATGTATGATTTTGAAATGCATAATAAATGGTTGGCTATCTGATATATTGTGTTTGGACCTTATGAGTCCATGGTGGAGTGTGGTGCAGCTACCACTCGTGCATTATGCTTCGGTTAGGCATCAAATTATGATTGGACCCTTGTATGCACTGAGCCCAAGTTGTACTCATAAGGGAGTTAGTGCTGTGCATGTGCCTCTCTTGGTGTTATTGGCCTTTAACATGTGGAAATGTGATTGCTAGTATGGGATAATAGTCACTGATAACCCAATTGTTTCATTTGCTGATATGACTGGTATATTTTTCTGATGCTCATATGATTTCATGCATATATGTTAATTAAATTAGAATATATGAATGGAATTTGCCTTTTGTTACTGAGATTTGCATCTCACCCCATTTCATAGGCTAACTATTTCAAGTGAAGACCCTTTGAGTAAGGATAAAGGGAAGCAAGTAGATGAACATCCATGAGCTAAGACCATGTGTGAGGAGTTCAGCACTTGGATATATATAATTTAGGATAGATGCTAATTTTTGTTATTCTTTTATATAACATCATCATCATGTAATTATATTGCCAAGTGTAGGTATTTTGTGTTTGGTTAACCTGTGATATATCTAAAAGGGAGTTAGGCCTTATACAGATATGGTATATGGTGTATGTATTTATTTATATTTGATATAGAGCCTCCTTGTTATGAATGTATGACTTGACTCTTAAGAGCATGCTTTTATATCTCCATGAATGACAATATTAGTTGCTTAGGGATCTTGCTGCTATCAATACTTCATAAATTTACTAATGCATGATAGTTTGATGAGTAGGAATCAACCCCTAAGTCTTGAATTAGTAATAATGGGTATGTTGGATAAACTACGTAGATGAAAGGTATTAGAGCCTCACAAACTAAGGTAGAGTGGCCTTAAAGTGTTATTAAAGGGAGAGTTAGAGTGTATGAAACTTAAGGAGAAATAGTGCAGAAGAGGGTTATGTGGTAGCCAAGGAGAGCTAAGTCGTGACTAGGTGTTAGGCAGAGGCGAGGAGCATTGCGACGTGAGGTGTCTCACCGTGGTGCAAAATGAAAAGTTGCTGAGGGAAGGTAACAGGGAGCAATCTTGCCACGACATAAACTTGGCAGTGTAGGTCGAGGAAATTAGGGAATGAGCATTCCAATAGCTAGTTTTGCTGTGACACAAGTATAGCCTATTGCAACATGAATCGAGAAATTTGCTATAGTAGGTTCCAGGGTACTTTTCCTCCACGACACTATATAGGCCCGCCATGGCAAGGGTTCAACTCACTGTGACTTTGTAAAAATGTGAGAAGTTGAACCCAAGAGCAACTTCGCTGTGGCGCAAAAATCTTAGGCCATAATACAAGATATAAAACTTGATTTTTAGGTTCTAGTAACTAACTTAGTTGCAATGAGAAAGGTCTAAACCATAGCGAAGGTTTTCAAACTCTTATTTTTAACTTTGAAACCTTGAATTTCACTATGTTAATGTTGCACAATAACTTGGGAGTCTTTATGTGAGGTTTTTGTGAGTTGAAATCAGTAGCAAGATAAATCAAAAGTCTTAAATGATAACTATAACCACTTATAAACTTGATTAGTTATGGTTATCTAGTGAATGACCCTAATGATATCAAGGTTCAAATTTTCCCCACTTCTTCCTATTTTAATTAATCATAATGACTTTAGACCTGGATTTATGATTATTAATCATGTTATTAAACCTAATTACGGTAATTAAAAATTGGGGTCGTTATAAAAAGTCTCTAAGAATGGATGAAACAAGGCCAAAATCTCAAGAGATGAGTAAGGCTAAGTCAAAAGTTCCTAAAAAGTGAGTAAGGCTAATCCCAAAAGTTCTAAGTTAGGTGAGGCTAAACTAAAAGTCCCTAAAGCTTGATTTCAATTTTGATATGGTTATGTGATCTTGAAATTATATTTATGTTTAATTCTTAGAAGCTTTTCATATATGCTTATTTGAAATGGTGAAAGAGCTATTGGGACTATTTGAATCTACTTTCTCTCACTTTTCATTTAAACTTATTTAGGTGAAACTCATGGAGTAAAAAATAGGAGCCAAAAATCATGACTAATGATACTTTAACAGTAGAGATCTCATCTAAATCTTTTTATAAAATTAAAGAATAGAATTTTTGGAGCTCTATAAAATTTATTAGGATTTTTCAAAGTTGGCCAAATTATGCAGAAATTGTAAGTGCACTATTCATCTGGGCAGTCTGGTTTTTTATGTCTTTGAAGAGCCAATTGAAGTCCAATGCCCATGAAATTTTATAGACATATAGTTGGCATCACAAGCTTTGTATAGCCATCAAGAGCACTCAATTTAGAGCTTTGTATAGTGAGATATAAATTTTTAAAATTGCACATCTACTGTAGTACAAGAAATTGACCCAGTTACTCTTCCATTAGTTTTCAAGGGCCAAATGATATTTTTTTTATTTTAAATTTTTATCATAGTTAGATGATGTCTTGAGATTTCTAGAAAGTCCTAATTTGCATGATTTGGAATTCTCTAGCTCAAGTTATGAATTTTTGAAACTAGTGGCAGAATTATGGAATTGCATGGAATGTTGTACTTGTGCTAACTTATGAAGTTTGACCTTAAACCCGATTTCCATGCTTCTTTGTGATATTTCTAGTTGAGCAAGTCTATTAAGGATTAGTTAGCATCAAATCATGTCAATTTAAATGTTGATATAATATCTTGTCAACAAGGTCTAGGATCTTATTAACAAAATCTTGTATTCTGCACTATGAAATCTGAGATCTTATCAATAAGGTTTTCTGTTAGTAGTACAAGGTTCTCTAACATAGCAAGTTATAGACTTTTGGCTTCACCTCACCTTGATTTAGGTAAGGTGAAGGCAAAAGCCTCAAGAATGAGTGAAGCTAAGTCGAAATTTCCTAAAAAGTGGGTGAGGCTAGACTAAAAGTCCTTAAAGCTTGTTTTTTACCTTTATGGATCTATATGACTTTGAAAATATGATTATGTTTGATATTTGGAAGCATTTGATACATGGTTACTTTGTTTGACATGATAACATACCATATATATATGCTTAAAGGGGTGAATGAGCAGTTTGGATTCTTTGAATCTCACTCTTCTCCATTTTATGTTTAACCATGTCTAAGGAGTTCTTAATAAGCAAGGAATGGAGGCTAAGAAGGTTGAATCATTTTGCTTTGACAATGTTTTAGATTTTTATGTAATTTAGTGTCAAAGTATGGTTGTATAAGCTATTTATGTGATGTAATCCTTCATACATGTGTAAAAGTATGCTATTATGATATAACTACCATATTTGGGAGTAAAAGTGCAGGGATATGAAAATTTGACATACATGTGGCTTGTAAAGTGAGTGTATAAAGTCAAGTGAGAGAATGATTTTGAGGTCCATGATATTTAGGACCTTATAAGATGGCCATATATGCTATAAATTATGTTTTGAACATGCTCAAATAGTCATTTGCACGAAAGAATATCATTTTAGACCATTTGGTGTTCCATGAATACCATTTTAAGCCATAATTTTTTCCTAAACCAAAATTAGACCAAATCAACAAATTTTGGCATGAAATTTGGCTAGCATATAGATCTTTGTAAAATCCCTTATGATTTTTCAAAGTTAGTTGAATTATGTAAAATTGCCTTGTCATTGTTCATTTGGTCAATTATAGTTTTTTGTGTATTTGAGGGGACAAATGAATTCTGTAATACCTTATATTTCTATTATCATACTCTTCCATTCTAGCAATTAGTGCACATTCACAAGACAAAAGTAAGGAAAAGTATGAAAATAATACACTTTTATCGCGTTACGACAAGATTAAAATTTTCAATTCACATTATATGGGCTGTGTGGATTATCCAACAACATTATCTAGTCATTTATCATTGGAACAAATCACAATTAACTCCAAACATCAGCAATCCATGGTTTCCAAGTCAAAAACTCTGAAATTTACACTTAAGCTCGCAAACAACACATAGTAGAATTCAGGGGCAATTTTGAAAAATCATAAGTAAATGTAGACAAATTGAAATCAAGCAAACTATAGCTTATTAGAAAGATCTAGATGTTAAATTCACATTAAAAATAAGTCTCTACCATAAAAATCCCATTTGGATAATTTTTGATAACAGAAAAGGCAAGAAGGTCCGACTGCCCTTTGACACTAATACAAATTACTGATATAAATTTTGAAAATTCATAATTAATTCCAAAAAAATCTAATCCATGTAATCTATACCAATTTGGAAAGCTATAGATGTTAACTAGAGGAAAAAAATAATTCTAGACCAATGTAGAAGCATTCAGACCCTGAAATTCAATCAAACAGTACCACAGGTCTAACTATGCACCTAGTATTGGATAACAACTTAAAAAATTAATATCTCCCTCTCTAGACATCCAAATGAAATGCTTCCAATTGGTACAAGTCACTAGGATGGTCTAGGTTCTTGTAAAATTTTATGGCAATTGGACATCGTTTACCCCATGATTGACACAATTCATTTTCGAACCAATTGCACAGTACCAGTGCCCAAACTAGAAATTTTTCCAATTTCAAAAATTCGCCAAATATTTCACAGACTTTCAAATAATACCCAATTTAGCTTTCTAAAAAGCTCTCAACAAGTTCTAGTTTTAGACCAAGAAGAGCTCATTTGGACAAAAAGTGACATAGCTCACTTAAATAGTCAATTTTGCTTCATATGAGGGGTCAACTTTGTCCAAATGGCCTATTTAATGGTTTGGCTCCTCTTGGGCAAGTTCAAAAGCACAATTATGACTTGTGTGGACTACCTAAGTGGTCTCAAACCTCATACATCTTAATTTGGCCATCCCACATCGATTAATGCACTACACACATAAACCATTCAAGAAGCCAAATTCTACATTTATGTTAATTTAATGTCACATATGGGTTACATAACATTCATACATTATATTACATTTGCTCAAAGTCTTACATTACAAAAATAACTTGTACAAGTTCATTTTGACATTTATACACAAAGAGAACAACAAAATATTCTAATTGTAATTCTTCAAGGCTCTTGGCTTGCTTTCCTTGTATCTTGGGAGCCACCTAGACATATCAAGATGGAAGGGAAAAGGGGAGTGAGATTCCTTCAATCTCAATAGCTTACACACCTATTCACACACACATTCATGGCATATACACATCAAAGCATATTTATGGAAGATTTAACAACCATAAAGTATGCAAAGTCACAATTTCCATGCCACTTATTCACATTCAAGCCAAGAACATGCTCTAGGGACTTTTGATTTTACCTCATCCTATTTCTAGGACTTTTGGATTTGCCTCACCTTTGGCTTAGAGACTTTTGACTTAGCCTCACCCTTCCAAAAGACTTTTGGCCTTGTCTCACCCATGCTATGAGTCTTTTGGCATCTCCTCACCTTCATTGAGGGACTTTTGGCATCACCTCACCCTTATGAGCTATTTCCACAACCAAGGCTATTCAAGAAAACAAATTGGTACCAATATAATGTCAAGGCATCAAGTGGCATATCATCAAGTCATAAGAATACACACAAGCGTACAATGACACACATATACACTTAAGAATACAAGGAGAATAAGGTGAAGAGCTATCTTGGATTTATGCAAGCTTTTCTTAATCCTTTTGCCTTCCTCTTTTTGGTCCCACAAGCACATCTAGATGGATGTATATTCTCTTGTCCTAGACACCATAAAGAACACATAATTACACACATAAAGCAAGCCAAGACATTAAAATCACTCTTGAATATACACTTGGTTCTATGAGTGGCATAATGGTTCCATAAATGGTCTATTGAAGCAACCTTTACAATTCAAGCTCTAGGCTCCCATCTCTTTCCATTTCTAGTCCTCTTAGCCTCATTTAAAGTCCTTAGAGCCCTCACACAATCATTTACACAAGCTTAGAATCAAGTTGCTTCACAAAGCATTATTATGGACACCATTATCCCCTCTCCCAATCCATAGCTCCTTGATTTTTTTCAATGGTTTCTCCCATCTTCTAACATCGTATAAAGTCTCAAACCGAGGCTAGAACAACTCAAAATACTCCTTAACCTAGTATTCTTACCTTAGCCAAAACTAGCACCATAATGGAGGTTCATAAGCTTCTTGATTTTTCCTTAATGGGAGAGCCACTTGGGAGGGTTTCAAGGGGTCTTAGGAGCTAAAGGAAACATTTAAATAGCCAAGGAATTACTTACACAAAATCATATTTCATAAAACCCTAAAGAAGCCTACACTTCTTTATCTTGTTTTCCATAGGTTTTTCTTGCAATTTCTTGCCATATTCCTCTTCCTCATGGTCTAAAACCCTAGTCCCTCTCTTGTTTTTAGATAGAACATCTCCCCCTCATATGGTTCTGGTTTGGCCGAAATCATACACAAGGAAGAAGCAATAAGGAGAAATAACAAAACTATGAAATACCTAGATTCAAGCTTGGTTTCAAGACTTTTTCTCCTTAAGTGATTCAAACTACTCCTCCTTTTTCTAGACTCAAAATAGAACTAATTCACTCAAATAAACCATGGAAAGAGAGGAGGAGAAGAGAGGAATAGAATTGGAAGAAGATGGAGCATGAAATTCCTTAGATTTTCTTACCTTTCTTGCCTTTTTCTTCCTCTTTTTCTCCTTCTCTTGGTGCACCTAAAGGAGCTAAAAATTTCCTTTATTTTGGGTAGAAAGGATCATGTTTAAGAAGGTGTGAAAAGAGACAAGAAGCGTATGAAACATTCAAGAAGCTAGCTTTTTCAAAAAATCTAATTTCGTCTTTTTATAATGGCAATTTTGTTTGGCTTTGTTTTAGCTCCTTTTTGAGAATCGTCTTCTCCATTATGAAATTTAGGTTCCCAATTTAATAAAATGCCTTTAGAATCACTCAAATTGGAGCTAAAACCTTCCCAAACGAATCCGTCAAAGTTCAGGCCCACTGCCATTAGAAAATGTATACCGGAGGGGCTTTACTAGTCCTGGGGCTCTCTATGATTTTTGGGGCCTCTAAGAACCTTAAACAACTCAAATTTACCATTTAAAAATCCTTCCTATGTATTTTTTCCAAGAGTTGTACTTATTTACGAAAATGCCATTACGTTTTGTCAGTTTTCATCACAAATTGTTTCATAATTTTAGCTCTATTTTTCTTTCTATCTGAGCTTGGAATTATCATTTTTAGAAGTCTAAGACTCTACCCAAATTTTTTGGGATATTATCTAGCTCGTTTCAGAGGACTTGCTTTTATATGGCTCGTTTCGTCATTTTACAAAAATTACGTTTGTTACAAATTCCAATGCTCATGAAATTTCGCAAGCATATATTTGGAATTAAAAGCTTCCATAGCCACTAAGATCACTCAATTTGGAGTTATGTAGCTCAAGATATGCATTTCAAAAGTTTTCGACCTATACATGCACAAAAATCTAATAGTGATACTATTCCATTAGATTTTCATAGCCTAAATGAATATGTTGTAATATGAAATTTTTATAGCATGTAGTTCATATCATGAGCTTTCCATAGTATCCTCATTTTCATGATTTGGAGCTTTCTAGCTCAATTTATGAATTTTGGAAAACTATGATAGAATTATGGCATGACATCGAAATGGTGTAATGGTACTAGTTTGTGATGATTAGCCTTAAACCTGAATTCTATGCTTCTTTTTATGATATTTGTCATTGAACAAGGATATTAAGGATGAAAGTTGAGATTGTTAATGTAAAGTCCCACATCGGGTAGGAAGACCCTGGGCTAAGGCCTTATAAGAGGGAGCGAAGCCCTACCTTCCAGCGATGCGTTTTCCCAAGGGAAATGAGAGTACCAAGGGAGGAACAAAACCCTAGCCACGTGGAAACCACGGGGTGCCGTAAATGGGGACAATATTGCTGGAGGCTCTGTGGGGAATATTGGAATCAGAGCCGGCCTAGCCGCATGTGTAACCCGAGGACGGGTTGGCCCCAAGGGGGTGGAATGTAAAGTCCCACATCGGGTAGGAAGACCCTGGGCTAAGGCCTTATAAGAGGGAGCAAAGCTCTCCCTTCCAGCGATGCGTTTTCCCAAGGGAAATGAGAGTACCAAGGGAGGAATAAAACCCCAGCCACGTGGAAACCACAGGGTGCTGTAAATGGGGACAATATTGCTGGAGGCTCTGTGGGGAATTGGTATCAGAGCCGGCCTAGCCGCATGTGCAACCCGAGGACGGGTTGGCCCCAAGGGGGGTGGAATGTAAAGTCCCACATCGGGTAGGAAGACCCTGGGCTAAGGCCTTATAAGAGGGAGCGAAGCTCTCCCTTCCAGCGACGCGTTTTCCCAAGGGAAATGAGAGTACCAAGGGAGGAACAAAACCCCAGCCACGTGGAAACCACGGGGTGCCGTAAATGGGGACAATATTGCTGGAGGCTCTGTGGGGAATATTGGTATCAGAGCCGGCCTAGCCGCATGTTCAACCAGAGGACGGGTTGGCCCCAAGGGGGGTGGAATGTAAAGTCCCACATCGGGTAGGAAGACCCTGGGCTAAGGCCTTATAAGAGGGAGCGAAGCTCTCCCTTCCAGCGACGCGTTTTCCCAAGGGAAATGAGAGTACCAAGGGAGGAACAAAATCCCAGCCACGTGGAAACCACGGGGTGCCGTAAATGGGGACAATATTGCTGGAGGCTCTGTGGGGAATTGGTATCAGAGCCGGCGTAGCCGCATGTGCAACCCGAGGACGGGTTGGCCCCAAGGGGGGTGGAATGTAAAGTCCCACATTGGGTAGGAAGACCCTGGGCTAAGGCCTTATAAGAGGGAGCGAAGCTCTCCCTTCCAGCGACGTGTTTTCCCAAGGGAAATGAGAGTACCAAGGGAGGAACAAAACCCCAGCCACGTGGAAACCACGGGGTGCCGTAAATGGGGACAATATTGCTGGAGGCTCTGTGGGGAATATTGGTATCAGAGCCGGCCTAGCCGCATGTGCAACCCGAGGACGGGTTGGCCCCAAGGGGGGTGGAATGTAAAGTCCCACATCGGGTAGGAAGACCCTGGGCTAAGGCCTTATAAGAGGGAGCGAAGCTCTCCCTTCCAGCGACGCGTTTTCCCAAGGGAAATGAGAGTACCAAGGGAGGAACAAAACCCCAGCCACGTGGAAACCACGGGGTGCCGTAAATGGGGACAATATTGCTGAAGGCTCTGTGGGGAATTGGTATCAGAGTCGGCCTAGTCGCATGTGCAACCCGAGGACGGGTTGGCCCCAAGGGGGGTGGAATGTAAAGTCCCACATCGGGTAGGAAGACCCTGGGCTAAGGCCTTATAAGAGGGAGCGAAGCTCTCCCTTCCAACGACGTGTTTTCCCAAGGGAAATGAGAGTACCAAGGGAGGAACAAAACCCCAGCCACGTGGAAACCACGGGGTGCCATAAATGGGGACAATATTGCTGGAGGCTCTGTGGGGAACATTAATGTAAAGTCCCACATCGGGTAGGAAGACCCTGGGCTAAGGCCTTATAAGAGGGAGCGAAGCTCTCCCTTCCAGCGACGCGTTTTCCCAAGGGAGGAACAAAACCCCAGCCACGTGGAAATCACGGGGTGCCGTAAATGGGGACAATATTGCTGGAGGCTCTGTGGGGAATATTGGTATCAGAGCTGGCCTAGCCGCATGTGCAACCCGAGGACGGGTTGGCCCCAAGGGGGGTGGAATGTAAAGTCCCACATCGGGTATGAAGACCCTGGGCTAAGGCCTTATAAGAGGGAGCGAAGCTCTCCCTTCCAGCGACGCGTTTTCCCAAGGGAAATGAGAGTACCAAGGGAGGAACAAAACCCCAGCCACGTGGAAACCACGGGGTGCCGTAAATGGGGACAATATTGCTGAAGGCTCTGTGGGGAATTGGTATCAGAGTCGGCCTAGTCGCATGTGCAACCCGAGGACGGGTTGGCCCCAAGGGGGGTGGAATGTAAAGTCCCACATCGGGTAGGAAGACCCTGGGCTAAGGCCTTATAAGAGGGAGCGAAGCTCTCCCTTCCAACGACGTGTTTTCCCAAGGGAAATGAGAGTACCAAGGGAGGAACAAAACCCCAGCCACGTGGAAACCACGGGGTGCCATAAATGGGGACAATATTGCTGGAGGCTCTGTGGGGAACATTAATGTAAAGTCCCACATCGGGTAGGAAGACCCTGGGCTAAGGCCTTATAAGAGGGAGCGAAGCTCTCCCTTCCAGCGACGCGTTTTCCCAAGGGAAATGAGAGTACCAAGGGAGGAACAAAACCCCAGCCACGTGGAAATCACGGGGTGCCGTAAATGGGGACAATATTGCTGCAGGCTCTGTGGGGAATATTGGTATCAGAGCTGGCCTAGCCGCATGTGCTACCCGAGGACGGGTTGGCCCCAAGGGGGGTGGAATGTAAAGTCCCACATCAGGTAGGAAGACCCTGGGCTAAGGCCTTTATAAGAGGGAGAGAAGCTCTCCCTTCCAGCGACGCGTTTTCCCAAGGGAAATGAGAGTACCAAGGGAGGAACAAAACCCCAGCCACGTGGAAACCACGGGGTGCCATAAATGGGGACAATATTGCTGGAGGCTCTGTGGGCAATATAGGTATCAGAGCCGGCCTAGCCACATGTGCAACATATTCCCCACAGAGCCTCCAGCAATATTGTCCCCATTTACGGCACCCCGTGGTTTCCACGTGGCTGGGGTTTTGTTCCTCCCTTGGTACTCTCATTTCCCTTGGGAAAACGCGTCGCTGGAAGGGAGAGCTTCGCTCCCTCTTATAAGGCCTTAGCCCAGGGTCTTCCTACCCGATGTGGGACTTTACATTCCACCCCCCTTGGGGCCAACCCGTCCTCGGGTTGCACATGCGGCTAGGCCGGCTCTGATACCAATATTCCCCACAGAGCCTCCAACAATATTGTCCCTATTTACGGCACCCCGTGGCTGGGGTTTTGTTCCTCCCTTGGTACTCTCATTTCCCTTGGGAAAACGCGTCGCTGGAAGGGAGAGCTTCGCTCCCTCTTATAAGGCCTTAGCCCAGGGTCTTCCTACCCGATGTGGGACTTTACATTCCACCCCTCTTGGGGCCAACCCGTCCTCGGGTTGCACATGCGGCTAGGCCGGCTCTGATACCAATATTCCCCACAGAGCCTCCAGCAATATTGTCCCCATTTACGGCACCCCGTGGTTTCCACGTGGCTAGGGTTTTGTTCCTCCCTTGGTACTCTCATTTTCCTTGGGAAAACGCGTCGCTGGAAGGGAGAGCTTCGCTCCCTCTTATAAGGCCTTAGCCCAGGGTCTTCCTACCCGATGTGGGACTTTACATTCCACCCCTCTTGGGGCCAACCCGTCCTCGGGTTGCACATGCGGCTAGGCCGGCTCTGATACCAATATTCCCCACAGAGCCTCCAGCAATATTGTCCCCATTTACGGCACCCCGTGGTTTCCACGTGGCTAGGGTTTTGTTCCTCCCTTGGTACTCTCATTTTCCTTGGGAAAACGCGTCGCTGGAAGGGAGAGCTTCGCTCCCTCTTATAAGGCCTTAGCCCAGGGTCTTCCTACCCGATGTGGGACTTTACATTCCACCCCTCTTGGGGCCAACCAGTCCTCGGGTTGCACATGCAGCTAGGCCGGCTCTGATACCAATATTCCCTACAGAGCCTCCAGTAATATTGTCCCCATTTACGACACCCTGTGGTTTCCACGTGGCTGGGGTTTTGTTCCTCCCTTGGTACTCTCATTTCCCTTGGGAAAACGCGTCGCTGGAAGGGAGAGCTTCGCTCCCTCTTATAAGGCCTTAGCCCAGGGTCTTCCTACCCGATGTGGGACTTTACAGTTAAGTTGAAATGGTGTAGATAAGCAAAAGTGAAATATTTTGACTTTTAATGTTGATAATTTCTACAGCTACAAGTGTTGAATATATGAAAATTAATATTATAGGCACAATGTGTTATAGAAATGTGCTATCTTATTATGCTATGACAATCTTACCATGGTGCGAGCATATTGAGTTGTGACAAGATCATATAATGTAAGGATTTTGGTCCAAACCTAAGTTTAGTCGCAGTGTGTAACTATTGGGTCATGGCGTAAGTGTAAACTTAATCTTTTAGAGGTTCCAAAGGTATTGGTTGTGGCCTAATCATCTTAAATCATGGCCTAAGTCCTAAAAATCCCAATTTGGCTATAAAAACATGGTTCTTAACATGTTAGTGATGAGTGGTAACTAGTAGCCCTATATATGAGTATTTATGCTTCTTAGATATATTTTGAATAGGATAAAAAGTGTTAATGAGAATTTTATTTTCCTATGAATATAAATCCTCTTGTATATCTTGACGGTGAACATTGATGATATAAATGTTCCAATTTCCCTATTTATCATCTATTGCTAACTCATTATCCAAATTAGATCTTGATTACTACTTATTAGGAATACAATTGTGTATGATTAGTTTAATTAAGAGTTAAGGTTGTTACAAAAGGCATCTATGCATTAATCATACCAAACATACATTCACACTTGCATCATGTATTGTTCATGAATAAATTATCTGTGGATTACCTATATATTTTACTGAATAAGGATTTACTTGATGATAACTTATTTGTGTCCAAAGAAATGTTTACGTTTATAAAAATAAAATAAAATAAGATTTTGACTAGGAAACATTCGTAGATAACTTGGAATATAAATTTAAGAAATGTGATAAATGTGTGTGTGTGTGTGTGTGTATGATTTTGTACCCTACTTTGATGTCAAAATATCTTCATCAACATATTATATGTACCTATACAATTTAAAAAGCCTGGTTGTTTATATAACTTGATCACATGACATGCTACACACACGCATACATATACACATATAATATCATTTTATAATAAATACTTGACTTAGGTTTCTATAAATAAAAAAATTTATCATAATGTATTAAAGGAATGAGATATTAGGATTATAATATCTAGTTCTTTGAAACTGAGAGAAAATACGAGAAACGTAATGTACTGTTTCTCCGTTAACATATGAAATCCACCGAATACAAAAGGAAGTCCCCTAAAATGACTTAGTTAAGGTCTTAAAAAATCTGGGTAGCATTCTAGACTCCTAAAAATGAGAATCCTAAGCTCAGACAGAAGGAAAAACAGAGCTAGAATGAAGAAACAAAATTGAACGACAGGTTGACAAAACGTAAGGGCATTTTTGTCATTTTGAGCAAAATTTTGGAATTCTCACAGGGGGGCTTTTTAAATGAAATTTTTGAGTTTTTTAGGGTTCTCAGAGGCTCTAAAAACTATGGAAAGCCTTAGGACAACTAAAGTTCCTCCGGTGGATGTTTTCTAACATTGGTTTACCCAAGCTTTGACCAGTTCATTTGGAAAGGTTTTGAATCCAATTTGGATGAAACCAAAGGAATTTTATCTAGAGGGCCTAAATTTTATAATGGAAAAGACAGTTCTAAAAAAGGAGGTAAAATGAGCCTAACGAAGCAAACAGGCGCATAGAGGCAAAATAGCCATTTTGAAAAATTGTAAAAGAGGCTTTTTAAGTAAGATTACACCTTATCACCTTCTCTAAACTTCCATTTGTAGAAAATTGAGTGGCCATGGCATGACATTAAGAGGGGAGAGAGAGAAGAAGTTTAAACTTCCGTTTAGGTAAGTAAAAGACCTTGTTTCATCCCGTGCCAATTAGGAAAGTTATTCCTTCCTCTAAAAGCTTTCTAATGGTGGTTTTCTTTTCTTGAAAACTTGAAGATTCAGGTCTAACCCAAGCCAAAAAGGAACTCTTCTCAAGAAATCAATTAGTGGAAAATATTCTTCATGAAGAGAGCTCCGTTTTAAGGTAAGACATCACTTGAAACACTTGCAAAATCTTGTGTTTCTAAGCCATTTAAGCTTTAGTCTAAAGAGAGAAAGTGAGGAGGAGAGTTTTTCTTTATATGTTCTTGATGGAACCAAAGGTTATGGAGTGAGAGGATTAAGAATATACAACTAGAATTGAAAAGGGAGCTTTAGAACGCAAGTTATGGAATTTAGGGTTTTGATTCCACCTTGAACTCTACCATAAATCCTAACCATATTTTATGATGTTTAAGTGTTCATATGAGTTCTTAAGACACCCAAAGAGCTTCCTACATTATTCTCCTATCAAAGGAAGCAAAGAAACTCTAAGGATGCCAAGAAGAGTATATGCTTTGGCCTAGACTAGAAATGGCATCTCGGGGTAGTTTTAATTTGTTCTAAGCTTATTTTTGAGTCATGTATGATGGGAGAGCATGAGAGGAAGTCTTGGAAAAATTTTAGAAAACATAGAAAGTGAAATGGCCTTGTATGTTCCATATTATGGCTTAAAGAAGCAACACATAGCTAGGCTCCTTTATTTAATTGTGTGATGACTCCAAGAGGTTTAAATTAAGTCAAGAATCATAAATGAATAGATAGAATGGAGCTAAGATGATGGTTTCTTAAGGTTACTTCATTAGATGCCTTTTTGGAACCATAAAGGGTTTAATAGACTAAGTTAATATTTAAGGAAGATGTGTAGCATTAGAATTAACTCCGTAAACCTAATTGGCTTCTATAAATTATGTTTAGGCTAAGAGAAACCAATCCCACACCTTATGTGTGTGAGGTTGAGGAAGGGAGGGCAAATTCAAGAAGAAAAGTGTGTGATTACAACCAAGGTAGCTCTCTCTACCTTCTCTCATGCATGAAGGTGTGCTTACATTGTCTTTGAATGTGTGTATATATGTTTTGAGCTATGAAAAGTATTTTAGCATGAACTCTTATTCCATGGTACCATGATGATGTTTTATGCATTCAAATGATGTTTTATATACTTGTATTGGTTTGCTTGAGTATGGAGAAGCCAAGAACCCTCTAGCTAGATAAGCATGAGCCAAGAACCCTTAAAGTTGGCTGAGACAAAGTAAAGAGTCTCCCAAAAGTGAGGTTGGCTCCCAAGAGTAAGGTTGAATCAAAAACCTATTAAGGAAAATGGATAAGGCAAATCCAAAATCCACAAGTGAATGAGTGAGGCTAATCTACTCACTTGGCAAGCCTATGTATACTATGTATGACTTGTTTAAATGCCAAGAATGCTTCATAAATGCTCATATGTGTTAATATGCTCATGCATGTATTTTTAAGGCTTGTATTGCATACTTTATGTGGAATTGAATAGGATATGAGCTATTGGGATTCTTTGAATCTCATCTCCTCCTCTCCAATGTCTTAACATGCTAGGTGAAGTAATTGAATAAGGTAAGGGAAGCCACTAAGCTAAGGAGAAGAAGATTGACATCAAAGTGTATAAAATGGCCTAGTTTTGTCTCTCTTGTAGCCATACATATGGTATATGATGTAATCCTATGATGAAATTGTTATGTATCCATTCAAACATGTGTAAATACCCATATATTTGATGTATGCATGAGCTTTAGTGCCATATGAATGATAATGTAGTTTTTGGGTATTGAATAGCAAGAGAAAGTGTATGAAATCTTGTGTATGGCATGGGGTGAGAGAGTGAGTTTGAGAAATCTGGGTTTATTCACCTTTGAGACAAGTTTAGAGAGTCAATTTGGTGCAATCCAACATACTCAAATGGCCACACAAGCTTAGGAAGCACAATTGGACACTTTGATGCTATTTAAGACCACAAAAATGACTAAACTGGAACCCTATAGCATAAACTAACCAAATGAATGAATCTTCTCATCAAATTTGGAAGACATGTAGGGCTCATTGAGAAATTTTTAGGAAGATAAAGTGTAGAAAAATTGGAGATCTAAAGAATTAATTATGAATTTTCAAACTCGAGATTTTTTTGCTGTTTTGGTGCATGTACTGTTCATATAGTTAGTTTTGTATTCTGTGTCATTTGATAGTCAAATGGTATCCAATGCTTGTGAAATTTTACAAGAATAAACTAGAGATTATAAGATTTCTATGGTCACCAAGATCACCTCATTTGGAGGTCCGAACAGAGAGTTATAAATTTTTAAAGTTTATTATCAGTACTAATAGTGCCACTAGACCTCCAATATTATTCAATCATAATTTAGTTCCCAGATGGTCTTGTCGTGGTCTAGAGCTATTTTTCCCTTACATTTAACATAGCATCTCAGATTGACCAAATTTGCATGATTTGTATTTTTTGGAATTAGTTATGAATTTCCAAAATTTATGACAGTAAGTTATGATAGTAGCCCAGGTAGTTGAGACCTTAGGCATTTTTTGAATATCAAACATCTTTTGCTTGATGTTCTATGACCTAAAATTATTTTTAACATAAATTAGACATCTGTAGCTTTCTATAATGGTAAAGAATGTATGATTTTAATTTTTCTAGAATTAGTTATGATTTTTTAAAGTTTGTGACAGAGAACATGGAATTCTGGCCAAGGCTACACTATGGAATTTTATGTGTTTCTTGCACTTGCACAAGTTCTAGGCCACTTTTGGTGATGGATTTGATTTGTATCTATGTAATTAAATATGAGAATTGGTTGAATGAGTCCATATAACCAATGGGATATCGAAAGAAAATTTTTACCTGTAGGAAAATGCATCTTGATTCATGTCTTCCTATGCCATTATATTGCTTCCTATAGAATTAGCATGAGATGGAGCATGAGAATTGCATGAATTGAGTCTTAGAAGTATGGTGCTACAAGGATGGAGATAGGGTTCTTAAGGAATGGAATCCTAATAGAAGATGGTCCTTAGGAGGTGGGATTCTCATATCCTAATTTAGAAATAGTCTTTAAGAGAGAGGGTTCTTAAAGGAGGAAATTCCAAAAGGAGATAGTTTTCACTAGTATAGATAGTATTTTTAAGGGGTAGAGGCCCTATAAGAAACCATCTATAATGAAAGAGGAATATGATCATCGGGAAACAAAGTATTGAGGGTTAAAATCCCTCATAGGTTAAAATCTCATTGTCCTAAGGATTTAGTTTTGACAAGAGGGTCACAAGGGTTGGAAGCCTTTTATATGACTCCAGATTTCAAGTTAAGGTTTATGGTTCTACTCTAGGGGCCGCCCTTTCTTGTTCATGAAAGTATAAAAATGTTCTAGTGATCATGATGATTAAGGAGAGTAATTCTTCCTAGTTGATTGTGCTAAAAACTAAAGTCTTATGCCAAGTAGTGTAGGACACTTGGTGGGTTACCTATGAGTTCGAAAACCTAAGTCTATACTACGTAGTATGTGAAGCTTGGTATGGTACTTATAGAAATAATTTTCCCTAAGAAAAATACTTTTAAGTTAGGATTATCTACGTCTCCTTACAAGAATATGCATAGTATTACCTTAGCATAGTAATGTACCCATTAAGGTACAATTTTATGTAAAGTGTAAGAATACACATGCTAAGGCTTTATTTAATAATTGAGCATATGCATATTTGATTAACTAAGCATGCTACTTCATGCAAAGGAATAACCAAATTGAGTTAGCATAGCTTAAAGCAGGACTTTGTACAATTTCATCTGTTATGCATATTGTTGCATCTAAATGCAATCATGTAAAATATATTATATGATTTTTTTTATTTTTATATGCTATAGATAAAGGGAAACAAAAGAAAATTTTTTTTTGCACATGTGATAATTTGATCATTACTAGTTTTCAAAACTAATAGTGCTCTTATTAAGAATATAAATTCTTACTACACTTGGTAATATATTCAAATATGGACTCCTATTCTTTTAATTCTAAGTTGATAGTAGATTGAAGTGTTTAAAATAGATTGGACTTTAGTACCTAGATTATAACACAATGGAGATGGAGGAATCTTATCTATTTTGTTAAGTGATGCTAGTCTATGTTTAGTTGTCTAGCCTAGAAATGAATTGTATATTTTTATATACTAATATTAGAATACTATTAATGTTACCTAGTGATCATGTTTATAACAATGTAATTCTATGAATATTATATGAGTAACACCATAAATTTTAGCTCATCTAATGCTTTTAAATTGTATAATATTATGAATCATATAGGTTTCCCATAGAAAAAGCAAGAAAAATGGGATCATTTTCGCATTGTGTCATATATGAAAATTTGTAATCGGTGTCACGTGTATCATGTGAGCTCATGCTATGCATCCTCATATTTAAATACATTATTACAACTCATTTACATCCCAAAATCAAGCCTACAACTCATGAAAATCGAAATGGGTCATAGAACATGAAGACTTATTCTCGGCTAGAATTGGCCTCTTTTCTGAGTAAATTTTGGAAAATCATAACTAAATCTAGAAATATCAAAATCATGCAATCTTGGTCATTATGGAAAGCTTTGGATGTCTACTTCACACTGAAAATATTCTCAAACCATAACATTCATCACAGAGGATGTTTTACATCTAAAATGGTCCAAAAGGTCTAGCTGAATTCTGGAGCTATCACAGAATTCTGCAAAAAAATTTGAAAATGTCCAATTAATTCCAAAAAAATCCAATACATGAAAATGATACCAATATGGAAATATGTAGATGTTAACTAGAGAGAAAAAATATCTCTAGATCAGTTCATCAAGCCCAGACTTCAGAATATAATGGAACAATACTTCTAGTTGGGCAAATTTACTGATACTAGATAGAAACTTTAAAAATTCATATCTCCCCCTCTAGACCTCCAAATTAGGTGCTTCCAGTTGGCACGAATCACTATGATTTCCTAGTTTCTTTGTGTAACATTTCATGTCAATTGGACATCATTTGGGCCTCATGGGACAAAAAAAAATTTCGGACCAAATGAATAGAGCAACAGACCACAACCATGAAAATTGCCAACTTTAAAAAATCATCAAATATTTTGTAGACCTCCAAAAATTATGATCTTTAGCTTTCCAAAAAGCTCTCAATGAGACCAATTTTCATGCCAAGGTTTAGATCAAGACTAACTCATTTGGCCAAAAAGTAATATAAGGTTCCATTATGGTCAAATTTAGCTCCATATGGGATACCAAACTTGCCAAATGGCTTTCCCTTAGTGTTGGCACCTTTTGGGCAAGTCTAAAAGCATATTTAAGACTTGTATGAGCTGTCCAAATGGTCCCAAATCTCATGCATCTAATTTTGGCCATTCAAACCATATTTATGCACATTTCCATTTTACCTTCACATTGCATAATTTGGCATCTCATGCTCAAAATGTAGGCTAGAAGCCTTACATCATATTTATACATTTAAACATCATATAATATCATATTTAGACATGTCTCAAGGGTCATGGTACATTTATGACAACATATACATCAAGAAACACCATTATGGTTCTAAAATGGTTAAAGCTAGATATAAACTTGTCATTCTTCCTTCCTCATTGATGTTGGTTCCCTTTACCATAGTTACTTGGTCCACCTAGCATGTTAGATCATTGGAGAGAAGGGGATGAGATTCAAAGAATCCCAATAGCTCATCTCCCATTCAATCATACATAATATATGTAAAGCAAGCCTTAAAAATGAATGCATGGACACAATACAAATCATGAATATTCAAGAAGCAAGCTTGGCATATGAACACATCATATAATACATTCAAGAGCTCACCAAGTGTTTAGATTGGCCTCACACTTCTCCTCATGGATTTTGGACTTGCCTCACCCATTCTTTAAGAGCTTTGGACTCAACCATACTCTTGGGAGCCCACTTTACTTTTGGGAGACTCTTTACTTTGTCTCAACCAAGCTCAAGGGTTCTTGGCTCATCCTCACCATGGTGAAGAGTTCTTGGCCTCTTCACACTCAAGTAAACTCAAGCAAGTATCATACATTCATTTGAAAATATAACATGACATTATGAAATCATGGCATATAAAATTATGCTAGCATACTTTTGATAGTTTGAAAATATACATACACACATTCTAAAACAAGCTAAACACACATCAATGCATGAGAGAAGGTGGAGAGTGTAACATCTGGTCCCTCCATAAACGTGAGAAACACAATGTTCGGTTTCTCTGTAAACAGCAGAAATAGGCTAGATACAAAAGAAAGTCTTTGAAATAAAAGGAATTGGGGCCAACTAAAATTATGATAAAATTTTAAATATTAGAAAATAAGGAGTTAAGCCTTGAGTTGCCCAGAAATCAAGACTAGAGTGATTTGAAAATTTTGCCAAAAGGCCAGTGGCATTTTTGTAAATATAGGCACTTTTTGAAAATCACACAGGAGGGCTTTTTAAATGAAATTTTTGAGTTCTCTGGGGTTCTTAGAGTCCCTAAGAACTATGGGAAGCTCTGAGACAGTTAAATCCCCTCCGGTGGAAGTTTTCCAATATCGATGTGCCCAAACTTTGACGGATCCGTTCGGAAAGGTTTTAGCTCTGATTTGAGTGATTTCAAAGCCATTTTTCTTAATTGGGAACCTAAATTTTATAATGGAACCTAAATTGGGAACCTAAAACAAAGGAGAAATGAAAATGCAAAGTGTGAAGGGAAAAATGGGAATTTTTGAAAAAGTCACTTTGCCCTAGCTATATATAGGTGGCACCTCACACTCTCCCTCATTTCACTTCAGATTTTCCAGCCAAATCAGAAGAAGAAACCTAAGGGAGAGGCACCCAAGAGAGGAAGAAGAAGGAGGAAGAAAACCAAACTTAAGGTATGTTTTCATGGTGATTTTCCTTGCTTTTCTTCATCCACACCTCCTCTACTCCCTTCTCCTTTCTTTCCTTAGATTAAAAAGAGGTTTATAAATCTGATTCAAGGGAGATATTCAATGGAAAATTCGGATTTGAAGAGAGGAGCTTGGAGAAATCAAGATTCAAGCCAAACTAAGCAAGAAAACAAGGTAAAAATACATCCTATGGTTCATATATTCCATGGCCCTTCTTCTCCATTTCAACCTAGACTTGGACAGACCTAAGGAGTCAAATTTTTTACGAAACCAAAGGTGATTCTTAGGTATTTGATGGAGAGGAATAAGAATATGCAAAGAAAACCAAGAAATAGGCATTAGAAATCAAGATGCAAAACCTAGGATTTCTAGTGCACCTTTCAATTTCTGAATTTATGTGATGCTTCCTAGGTCTAAGTTAGAGTATAAATGAGTTCTTGAGACACCAAAGATGCTCCCCACAAGCTTCTCCCTTCAAGAAAACTAAGAGAACTCCAAGAAGCCCAAATAATGCCATAGTCTTAGCCAAGCATGTTCTATGGTGCTAGGGAGAGTTTTAAATTTTTCTAAGGTCATTCTTGAGTCATATTTGATGAATGAAAGTGAGGGAGGCCTTGGAAAAAGTTTAGAACTCATAGAAAGTGATTTGGTGTCTTAGGTTCCATATTATGACCTAAAGAAGCAACTTGGTGCTAGGCCTTTTGTTTTGATGATGTGATGACTCCAAGAGGCTTAAAAGGAGTCAAGAATCATATTTGAAAAGAAAGAATGCGGACTAGAAATCATTTAAGGGGTGTTGCTTCATTAGGTGCCAATATGGGCCATAATGGAACCTATAGAGCAATCTAGTGTTTTATTAAGTTGTGTAGCCTTAGAGTATGGTTAATGAACTTAATTGGCTCCCATAATTTGTGTCTAGGTCAAAAGAAACTATCTCCATCAAATTGTGGGTGTGTGGCCAAAAGAGGAGGCTTGAAAGTTAAGGAAAAAGTGTGTAATTATGTGCAAGGTAGCTCTCTCCACCTTCTCTCATGCATGGATGTGTGTTTAGCTTGTTTTAGAATGTGTGTATATGTATTTTCAAGCTTTGAAAAGTATGCTAGCATACCTTTATATGCCATGATGCTTGATACCATGTTATGTTTTCAAATGTTTACATGATGTTTGTATGAGTTTGCTTGAGTGTGGAGAGGCCAAGAACTCTTCCCTTTGGTGAGGATGAGCCAAGAACCTTTGAGCTTAGTTGAGACAAAGTAAAGAGTCTCCTAAAAGTAAAGTGGGCTCCCAAGAGTATGGTTGAGTCCAAAGCTCTTAAATAATAGGTGAGGCAAGTCCAAAATCCATGAAGAGAAGTGTGAGGCCAATCCAAGCACTTGGTGAGCTCTTGGATGTTTTGTATGATTGATTCACATGCCAAGATTGTTTTTAAAATATGCATGTTTCACATTTTCACCATGCATGCATTTGAAAAGCTTACTTTGCACATATTATGTATGATTGAATGGGAGATGAGCTATTGGGATTCTTTGAATCTCACCCCCTCCTCTCCAATGATCTCACATGCTAGGTGAACTAAATGGATATGCCAATGGGAGCCAACAACACTAGAGGAAGGAGATTGACATTTATATGTCTAGTTTTTGCTTTATGGAACCATAATGATGTTCAATGATGTATATGAATATTGTAAATGGCATATGACTCTTGAGACACATGTAATTATGCTATTCTATGATGTAGAAATGAGAATATGTGTTATGTGAATGATGGAATGTGAATTGAGCATGTATAGTAAAGATAACTTCATGAATGAGTTTATGGAAATGTGCATAAGTATGGGTTAAAAGGCCAAAATGAGATGCATGAGGTTTGGAACCATTTGGGCAACTCACACAAGTCTCAAATGTACTTTTAGACTTTCCCAAAAGGTGCCACAACTAAGGGAAGGCCATTTGGCAAATTTGGTACCTCATATGGAGCCAAATTTGACCATAATGGAACCCTATATCACTTTTTGGCCAAAGGAGCTAGTCTTGATTTGATTTTTGGCATGAAATTAGGTCTCCTTGAGAGCTTTCTAGGAAGCTAAAGGATATAATTTTTGGAGGTCTGGAGAATATTTAATGAATTTTCATGAATTCTGGTATGTGCACTGTTTATACTGGCAGTTTTGTTTTTTGTGTCAGCCGATGGCCAAATGGTGCCCAATGCTTGTGAAATTTTACATGAATAAATTAAAGGTTATAAGCTTTCTGTGGCCACTAAGATCACCTCATTTGGATGTCTGAGAAAAGAGTTATGCATTTTTTAAGTTTGCTATCAGTAACAGTGGCGCCTCCAGAGTTCAGTTACTGTTCCATAAGTTCCCAATGGCTAAAAGTATCTGTTTCATTCTGGAATTATTTTCAGTATCAAGTTAACATTTTTAGCTTTCCAGAATGATTGAATTTGTGTGATTTCAATTTTTATAGAATTAGTTATGAATTTTAGAATTTTGTATTAGTAATCTGAACAGCAGCCCAGGCAGCCAGTGACCTCAGTAGCTTTTCGGATGTCAAACGTTCTCCATGATGAATGTTATAGTTTGGGCATATTTTTAGTGTGAATTAGACATCTGAAGGTTCCTAGAATGGCTAAGAACATATGATTTTAATTTTTCTAGAATTAGTTATGATTTTCCAAAATTTGTGACAGAAAAGAGAAAATTCTGACCGAAAATGCAAACATGGATTTTATGTGTTCCTTTGCTTTCCACGAGTTGTAGGCCAAATTTGATGATGAAATGAGCTATATTCATGTGTTTAAGTATGAAAATGTGATAACTACATTCATATAGCCCATGGGACTCCAAAAGAAAAATTTTACCTGTAGAGAAATGTATTTTAATTTATAACTCCCTATGCCACTATATTGTTTCCATAAAACAAACATAAGATGAGGCATAGGAATTGCATGAATTAAGTCCTAGAAGTATGGTGTTATAGAGAGAGCTACCTTGTATATAATCACACGCTTTTTCCTTGAAATTCAAGCCTTCTCTTTTGGCCACACATCCATAAATTGGTGGAGATGGTTTTTCTTGGCCCAGATACAATTTATGGAAGCCAATTTGGTTCATAAAACACATTCTAAGGCTACATAACTTGATGAAACACTAGAGTGCTCTATAGGCTCCATTATGGTCCATATTGGCACCTAATGAAGCAACACCTCTCAAACAATTTCTAGGTCTCATTCTTTCCTCTCAAATATGATTCTTGACTCCTTTTTAAGCCTCTTAGAGTCATCACATCATTAAAACAAAAGGCCTAGCACTGTGTTACTTCTTTAGGTCATAATATGGAACCTAAGACATCAAATCACTTTCTATGAGTTCTAAATTTTTCCCAAGGCCTCCTTTCATTCTCATTCATCAAATATGACTCAAGAATGACCTTATAAAAATTTAAAACTCCCCCACCTACAAGAACCCCTCTTGCCCGAGACATAGGCATCAATTAGGCCATATGGAGTTTTCTTTGTTTTCTTGAAGGAGGAAGCTTGTGGGGAGCATCTTAGGTGTCTCAAGAACTCATATAAACTCTTAATTAGATCAAGGAAGCATCAAATAAATTCAGAATTTGAAAGGTGCACTAGAAACCCTAGGTTTTGCATCTTGAATCCTAATGCCTATTTCATGGTTTTCCTTACATATTCTTATTCTTCTCCATCAAATACCTAAGAATCATGCTTGGTTGGCTTGAAAATCAGATCTTCCTAGGGTTCTTAGTGTAGGTCGAAATGGAGAAGAAAGGAACATCAACATAGCTACCATAGAATGCATTTTTACCTTATTTCCTTGGTTAGTTTGGCTTGAATCTTGCTTTCTCCAAGCTCTTCTTTTCAAATCCAAAAATTCCCCTATGTTCTTCCTTTTAAAAAGCCCTCAAAACTTTAGAAAAATCATGGAGAAGAAAAGGGAAAAAGAGGAGAAGAGATTGGTGGAGAGAAAGCATGAAAAACAAGCGAATTTCCATACCTAAAGACTTGAATTTTTCTTCCTTCTTCTCTTCTCTTGGTGCGCCACTCTCCAAGGGCTTTGGTTCTAATTTGGGGCTGGAAAATCTGAAGTGAAATGTGGGAGAGTGTGAGGCGCCACCTATATATAGCTAAGGCAAGGTGACTTTTTCAAAAATTTCCATTTTACCCTTCATATTTTGCATTTTCATTTTTCCTTCGTTTTAGCTCCTTTTTTAGAACTATCTTTTCCATTATAAAATTTAGGTTCCTAAATTAAGAAAAATGCCTTTGGAATCACTCAAATCAGAGCTAAAATCTTTTCGAATGAATCAGTCAATGTTTGGGTCAACTGACGTTAGAAAACGTCCACTGGAGGGGATTTAACTATCCCAGGACTTTTCATGGTTTTCAAGGCCTCTGAGAACCCTGGAAAACTCCAAAATTTGGTTTAAAAGGCTCTCCTATGTAAATTCTAAAAATTGCTTAAAATTACAAAAATGCCATTACGTTTCATAAGCTTTTCGTAAGAAATTGTTTCTTCATTCTAGCTCCATTTTTCTTTCTGTCTGAGCCTGAGGTTCTCATTTTTAGGAGTCTAGAATGCTTCTCAAATTTTTTGAGACCTTAACTACTTCATTTCGGGGGGACTTCCTTTTGTATCTAGTGAGTTCCATTTGTTGACAGAAAAACTGTACATTACGTTTCTCACGTTTTCTCTGGTTTTTGGAGAACCAGATATTACATGATGTATGGGATTAGTTAATTAATATACAATTAGTTAAATTTTTGGAAGTTTATTTTAAGATTTAAATAGAGAAATGAAATTTTAATAGTTGCAATTCCACCATAATTCCACCACTCAAATAAAGCAAATAGCACCTTAAGTAATGATATTTGTAATATCATAGCTCTCTTAGCTAACCCCCTTATATATACAAGTTTCATACATGAATTCCCCCAAGAAAACAAAGAAAATAATACAATTTAACAGTGTTATGTCATCCACATTTACTTCGTTTTGGCTCTATAGGCCTTGGGGACTCTCTCATATCATCCTCACATTTTATTATACCAATACAACTCAAAACGATCTAAAAACATTACCAAAAACCCAAGCTTACATCAAGCATACATGAATTTTTTAATAGTTTTGCCTTGGGTTTACTTTACAGCTTTTGAGCCTCAACTTTGAAAATTCGAAATCAATTCTAGAAAAATTGAAATCAAGCATACTATGGCATTCTAGAATGATACAGATGTCTACTTTATGATAAAAATATGTCCAAGCCATTAAACATAACATAGAAGACATTTGACATGCAAAAAAGTGCAAAGCTTTGGACAACTACTGGTACTGATGCAAGTGTCTGCTATAAACTTCAAAAATGTCCAATTAATTTTGCAAAAATTCAATCCATATAAATGATACCAATTTGGAAATCTATGAATGTCAACTTTATGGTAAAAGTAGATTCAGACAAAAACAAACACGTTTAGCCACTGGAATTCAATGGAACAGTGAATCAGGTTGTGCTATGCTACTGTTGCTATTCCAGAAATTCAAAAATTCATATCTCTTAGCTCAGACTCCAAATGGGTGCTTCTAGTTGCTACAAGTCATTGTGAATGTCTAGTTTCTATTTATAAAATTTTGTAGCCATTGAACCACGTTTGCCCTTCAGATGACAAAATTTCACAACTGACCAAATGAATAGTACTTCAACAGATCCAAATTTCTGATACCAATTTTGAAAAATCATAGAAAATTCCATAGACCTCCAAATGACCTGGTCTTTAGCTTTCTAAAAAGATTTAGGCAAGATCTAATTGCATGCAAAATTTCAAGTCAAGACGAGGCCATTTGGTCAGACTTTGCGATAACTTAAGATTATGGCGCTTTTGGTTTCAAAAAGAGGACAAATTTGGTCCAAATGAGCCATACATTGTTCCACACACATTTGAGCAACTTAGAAAGCATAAATATAGCATAAATAGGTCTCTCATAAGGTCAAAACCATCATGCAACTCAAATTCATCATGCCACTCCCATAAACATACATGCACAATTGGGGTCCTGAGGAGTCAAATTGCATTTTTTCATTCATTTAGTTCTATTCTTGATACATACACTATCTTTATATAGTTTTACACTTGTTCAAAGTTTCATGACTAAAAAATAACATATACATATGTACTTTGACATTCTAGACATTCTAGTGTATCAAAAATAGCAAGATTTGCTAAGAGATGGATATTTAAGCTCCTTGGCTTCCATCTTTTGGATCTTGAACTCCACTTAGATCATACAAGATGAGAAAAAGGAGGGAGTGAGATTCATTGAATCTCAATAGCTCATCTCCCATTCAATATTGCGTAAAGAATGTAATACAAACCTTAAAGTGCATGTATGGCATACTAACATTTGAAATGGTTAAAGATGCATTCTTGGCATTTACACAAAGCACACATAGCATACTTAGGTTTGTCAAATGAATGGATTAGCCTCACCCACTTTCTTCAAAGTTCTTGGACTTGCCTCACCCTTTTTCTCAAAAGCCTTGAACTAAGCCTTGCTCTTGGGAGATTTTCTCTTGGTCTTAACCACTCCTAAGGGCTCTTGGCTCATCCTCACCAAAGATAGAAAGTTCTTAGCCTCTCCATATTTAAGCAAACCAATGCAAACATTCTAGGCATCATTTGAATATATAATGCAATAATATGGTTCCATGGAACATAGGCATCATACTCAAATACAATTCATAGCTTAAAATATACATACACAAATTCAAAAGCAATGTAGATATTAATTCATGCATGGGAGAAAAGAGAGGGAGCTACCTTGCTGGCATTCACACACTTTTTCCTTAAGCCTTGAGTCCTCTCCCTTGACCTTACACACACAAGAAGGTAGAGACCATTTCTCTTGGCCTAGACACACCAAAAGAAACATGAATTACTCATAGGAACAAGCCTTGGCATTATACACACTTTACATGATGCTACTTTGGTTTATGGCTCCTTATGCTTCCATAAGGCACTTAATGAAGCAACTACAAAAATTCATGATCTTGGCTCCCTTCTCTCCTTCAATCTATGATTCTTGACTCCATTTAGACTCCTTGGAGTCATCACACAATTATTTTAAGGAGCCTAGCTAGGAGTTGCTTCATTATGCTACATTATGGAGTCTACACCTCTATCTCAATATTTATGGTTTCTAAAATGTTTCCAAGGCTTCCTCTCATCCTCTTCCATCATATATGACTCAAAAATAAGCTTGGAACAAATTGAAACTATCCCTATAGTTCTACCCTAGGTTGAAATGACATATGAAAAAGGGAAGTAATGGGTTTGCTTTGTTTTCTTGATGGAAGAGGTGTGTGGGGAGGTCTCTAGGGATCTTAGGAACTCAAGAAAACACTCATCTAAGCTAGGGAATTCATGGATCAAAACAGATTTCACAATGTCTCCATGAATCCCTAACTTTTCTATCTTGTGTTTTCATGCTTCTTTCTTCGATTTCTTTGCGTCTACTTGCTTCTCACACTCCAAAATCTATCAATCTCCCTTGATAGGACTAGAATTCATCTCCCTTTGATTGAGCTCTATATAGGATGAAATTATCACAAGGAGGAGAAGGGAAGAAGAAGCATGGAAGCGAACAACTTACCTTGATTTCTTAGCTTTTCTCAAATGGTAAGTTCCTCTCCTTCAAATTTTATTATTCCTCCTCTGGATCAGACTCAATACATCACTAAATCCATCAATGAAATCATAGAAATGAAGAGGAGAATGAGAGGAACAAGTTTACTCAAGGGAAGAGCATAAAATTCCACACTTTTCTTACCTTTTCCTTGCTTTTTCTTTCTTCAGAATCTCCTCTCCTTATGCACCCAAGAGTGTTGGCTTCCTTCTCTATTTTTGGGGCAGAAACAAATCATGGAAATGAGGAGCTGCTAGATCATGGATAAGAAGGAGCTAAAAGTCACTTTATGCAACTTTTTACTTTGGTATTTTAGTCCCTTTTCTTGGCTTTTTCATTTTAGGCTCATATTAACTCCTTTTTGAAATTTGTACTTTCTATCATATTCCTTAGGCTCTTAATCATAAGAATTGGCTTTCGAATCACTTAAAAAGGATATGAAACCATTCCAAACCATTCAATCAAAGTTTTGGTCAACTGACAATCCTTGCTTTTTCTTTCTTCAGAATCTCCTCTCCTTATGCACCCAAGAGTGTTGGCTTCCTTCTCTATTTTTGGGGCAGAAACAAATCATGGAAATGAGGAGCTGCTAGATCATGGATAAGAAGGAGCTAAAAGTCACTTTATGCAACTTTTTACTTTTGTATTTTAGTCCCTTTTCTTGGCTTTTTCATTTTAGGCTCATATTAACTCCTTTTTGAAATTTGTACTTTCTATCATATTCCTTAGGCTCTTAATCATAAGAATTGGCTTTCGAATCACTCAAAAAGGATATGAAACCATTCCAAACCATTCAATCAAAGCTTTGGTCAACTGACAATCCTTGCTTTTTCTTTCTTCAGAATCTCCTCTCCTTATGCACCCAAGAGTGTTGGCTTCCTTCTTTATTTTTGGGGCAGAAACAAATCATGGAAATGAGGAGCTGCTAGATCATGGATAAGAAGGAGCTAAAAGTCACTTTATGCAACTTTTTACTTTTGTATTTTAGTCCCTTTTCTTGGCTTTTTCATTTTAGGCTCATATTAACTCCTTTTTGAAATTTGTACTTTCTATCATATTCCTTAGGCTCTTAATCATAAGAATTGGCTTTCGAATCACTCAAAAAGGATATGAAACCATTCCAAACCATTCAATCAAAGTTTTGGTCAACTGACAATCCTTGCTTTTTCTTTCTTCAGAATCTCCTCTCCTTATGCACCCAAGAGTGTTGGCTTCCTTCTTTATTTTTGGGGCAGAAACAAATCATGGAAATGAGGAGCTGCTAGATCATGGATAAGAAGGAGCTAAAAGTCACTTTATGCAACTTTTTACTTTTGTATTTTAGTCCCTTTTCTTGGCTTTTTCATTTTAGGCTCATATTAACTCCTTTTTGAAATTTGTACTTTCTATCATATTCCTTAGGCTCTTAATCATAAGAATTGGCTTTCGAATCACTCAAAAAGGATATGAAACCATTCCAAACCATTCAATCAAAGTTTTGGTCAACTGACAACCGAAATCACTCACCAGAGGTTTCAACTATTATAGAGGTTCCCATGGTATTTAGGGCCTCTGAAAACCCCAGAAAGCTCAATTTTTTTGTTTAAAAAGCCCTCATGTGAGTTTTCAAAATTTTCCAAAAATTGGAAAAATGCTCTTACTTCCTTTGGCAAATTTTTTGACCTTTTCTAGCTCTGGTTTTTTGGCATCTTTGTGATGAACCTAACTTCTAATCCTGGTAATTATGGTTAAATACATGTTTAATAATTAAATATCAAGGTTTGGAGTCATTACAATCAATTACATTAAGAAAATATAGGGGAATTTGAACCTTAGTGTTATTAGGGCCATCAATTAAACAACCATAAATGGGAACATGTATAAAAGGGTTTGTACCATCATTAAAGGTTTGTGATTCATCTATGCATCGATTTCTACACACAAGAACCTCCCACAAGTGTTCCTATATCATTTCCTAGCATTAGCATTAAATAAATTAGGGTTTCTAGGTCAAAAATGAGAGTTTGGGGACCTCCACCGCGACCTGGAACCTTCTCGCCACGGCTAAGTTAGGTCTTGGAGCTCGAAAACTAAGTTTTTAACCTTGCGCCACTGCCCAGACCTTTTGTGTCGTGGCCAAGTTGCTCTTGGGAATCACTGGCAAGTTGGATCTACGTTGCGGCGAGTTTTGCTACTGTACCCTCCTTAATTAATTTCCTCGACTTGCGCCATGGCAGGACTTCGTTCCGTCACCCCCCTGAGCATTTTTTTTTCACTCTGCGTCGCGGCAAGACTCCTCAAGCCACGGCGTCTCTCGCCACTGTCACTTTTCAGGCCGCGGCGAGGCCTTCCTAGCCGTGGCGTGACTCCCTCCCGTAGCTATATCTCCTATATTTCGCCCCATGTACTTTAATTCTCTTCTTAGGGACACCCTAGGATCACTTCCCTTCATTTTATATGGCTCTAATGGCATTCATCTACCTTATTTACCTAGCTATTCTACCATTATTAACTCAACACTTAAATACTAATTCTCACTCACCCAACCACCACATGTCAGCCTTTCCATGGGTTAATGATAGTAAGGATTTATATACTATCAACAATTAACATCTCATACACATTTTGCTAGAGGTATCATGCATCAATGATTTATATCAATTTCTAATACATCACATGATTAAGTTTCCAATAGTATACTATACCATAAGTTCAGAGAAATTCATACATCAGATACTATAGGTTCATACAACTTAAACCAAGCCATATTGAGACTTAACTTCTTAATGAATACATTCCAACTAATTAAAATATGAAAGCCTACACTTGGAAATATAGATACATGATGATGCTATACAAGACAATAAAAATTAGCATCTACCCTATTCCACTCAAACCAAGTGTAGCTTCCCACACTAGGCCTCAGCTCATGGATGTTCATCCACTTGCTTGCCCTTATCCTTACCCGAGGAACTTTCACCTGAAATTGTAATCCTATAAAACGGGGTAAGATACAAATCTCAGTAACCAAGGCAATTCCATTATATAATCCAGTTTAATTAGCATATATGCATGAATCAAAATCAACATCAGAATCATATTAGTAAATGAAACAATTAGGCTATCATGATTACTATCCCATACTAGCAATCATATTATCACATGTTAAATGCTATTAACATCGGGAGAGGCCCGTCCACGGCACCTACTCCCCATTCAGCACAACCAGGTCTCAGTGCATCTGGGGTTTGATCATAACCTGGTGCTCAATCGAAGTACATGCACGGGTGGCAGCCGCACCACAGCTCCACCATGGACTCACAAGGTCCAATCATAATACAATAGATAGCCAACCAATCATTCAGCAATTTCAAATCATTCATATACAACAAATATGAATTAAAATAGATACATGCATGGAATTAATGTTAACCCCGGTTACCTCACTTGTAGATAACTTGCAACAGCCACCAATGGTATAAAAATCCCTATAACCATAGCATCAGAAAATTACCACTCTAATTCATCATTAACAGTAGCAACAAGTGCCCAAGGAATTTAAATGCTAATAACTACCTAAATAACACTTATCCAGCTACCACCAATCCTCAAATTCGGATTGAGTATGTCCTCTATCAGAAACTTCAATATATCACCCAAATTCCTAAGCAAATTCGCACATAATTAACACCCATACTATAAATCAACCATAAGGGTCTTAAACCAGCAGAAAATACACTAGAATGGATAGTTTACACTTACCCAATGCTAGCCCTAACCTCAACCTACGAATTTCCACCATAGAAACACCAAACAACCACATTTCAGATTTTGGGTATGGTGAAAACACTCCAAATGAAAAAACTAATTAGACCAAATTAAAGAGAAAGATGAGGGGATTAAGTTGTATAACTATTATCTTGGCTGAATCTTGCTCCAAGTGTGAGAAAATGTGGAATTCTTGCCCCAAACCCTAGCCTCCCTCTCAACCTCTGAATTTTGCTTCTTGAGTGTCAGCAAATGAGAAAGTGGCTGAAGCATTAGGGTTTTAGCTGGTTTAAGTTGGGTCAAAGATGGGTCATGGGTTGCCCCAAGATCCAACTCTAAATGGGCTTCAGTTTTTAGCTTGTTGGGCTAGTTTTAAAGTGTTAGGCTGCAGAATTTCATTGGGCCAACTCTTATGCATTGGGTTGCTGAAATTTAATTAAGTTTGGGCCAAGTTTGAAGAGCTCTAGAATTTGGCTCTGCACAAGGGTTATTGGGCCACTTATAAGAGTCTATACAAGGTGGATCTTGGGCCTCTATCATATTAAATTGGGTTGGGTCTGCACCTAACTCATTGGGCCTCCATTAGCCTCTTACCATGATTTATTAATTTGGGCCTAGATGAGGTTTCTATCCTAATTAATTCTCAAACCCATATTAATAATTTATCTCTCTAAAATTTCTATTCACTAACTTGCCCAATTATCCTCTATTAATTATTCTTAATTACTCTAAATCCATGATTAACACTTTAATTAATTTTGGGGTGTTACAATCTTAAACCTCAAATTCTCATTTTCCAATATTTAAAATTTTATCCTAATTTTAGTTGGCCCAAATTCCTTCTATTTTGGGGACTTCCTTTTGTATCTAGCTCATTTCTGACGTTTATGGAGAAACTGAATATCGTGTTTCTCATGTTTACGGAGGGATCGGATATTACAATATTACATTATGGTATTAAAGTAGTTCATCCTCAAGATTCTAGAGTAAAGTCTAAAACAAGATAAGAAAACTATGGTAGCCTAACTTTGTTTGATATGCAAGTATTATTAATTGATATACTTGTATATCAAGATTGATGCTATGGTTTTTGCTTCATAGTTAGATTTAAATTATTAAGCCTGATTACCTCAATAATGAATTACTCTATTTGTATGGCAAAGGCATGACATTAATTGGGGAAGCAAACTTTAGTAGTAACAATGACAATGACATGATGAATTCCATTGAAAGAACGGCTATAGCAAGAAGAGACTAGGATTCTGCTATAATTGGAATATTACAATATATCAAGGAAAAATGATTTTTGCAACTAAAGCAAGGACTCATGATGGTAGGCTAGTATATAGGGAAAGTTAAGGAAATATCTAAATTTCCCTCATTTCTGGAAAATAACCTTAATGAGAATTGGAAGATTAAAAGGTTTAAGAATAGTTTAAGGCCTAAAATTAGAAATGCTATGGCTATGTTAGAGATTAGGAATTTTTCCATACTTGTGAATAAGTGTAGAATGATAGAAAAGCACTTAGTAAACATAGAAAGTAAGAATTGAAAGAGAACATACAAGAAAAGAAAGAAAGTATGTGGGACATTGAAAGAAAACCTAAAACCTGAGTCCTCATTAGGGGAAAGGAAAACAAACTTTAGGAAAGAATGTGAAGGGCATTTGTAATAGGTGTAGGAAGCCACATGGAAACAAGATTTGTCTTGCTAGACAAAGCATGTGCTATGCCTATGGAGAACCAGGACCTATTTCTAGAAACTACCCACATAACTGAGATAAGGCATAGACCAAAAAAGGGAAGATGGTGATTTTGAGTGATTAGGAAGTGAGCCAATCTCCTAACCTAATATTAGGTATGTAAGTTATTAAAAATATGTTGTCTAGTTTTAGATTAACCTACTTCCTTATATCAAAGGATTAAATAGAGGACTTGAAATTTGTTTGTACCTAAGGTATTTTGAATCACCTAATTACTCATATTGTTCCTTTTAGATTGAAAATAAATCATTTGGCTAATCTCTTTAAAAGGAAAGTGGTATAAAAAAGAGACAAAATTGACTTTAAATTGCCACATATAAACTTGGTAGTAGGCTAAATCTATAGGTAAATGCATAATGGTGCTTGTTGCAATGCTAGGAAATTGTTGGAAGGTTTCACATGCTTAAAATTAAACATGTTTAGGGGTGCTTCATGAGTTTGATAAAGATTTTAACCGCCCCATTTGCAGCTTAGAATGATGAAAAGGAGTTTTACAAATAAGTTATAGTTAACTAAGACTAAATCTCGTTAACTAACTTTTCAAGTATAAGTGAAGGACATTTAATTTATAGTTAGCTCTAGATGATATAAAAGATGAATGGAGCTAACTTATAGTTAACTAAAGATGAATATAGTTAGCTACAACTTGAATTAGGCAACTGTACAGTTAAGTAATGATCAACTCCAACTTAAGATAGTTAACAAGAGAAACTTCAGTTCTTCTAAGATTAACTTTAGGAACCTTGAAGATGCATCTGATGCTTTTTAAGATAGGCTTGAAATACGTGTGAATATGGAGCAAGGGAGTAGTAATCTATAAAGAAAATGATTCCATGACTAGTCTAAAAATGGTAGCTATAGTAGCTACATTAAAATTGGGCAACACTTATGATATAAAATTAGTATTTAATAACCCTAACAATGTAAATACTTGAATGATCAGTAAAAATAAAATGTAAGGATAGATGGACTTGATTAAGGATTATGACTCCTAATTTAAACACCACTTAGGTAAAACCAATATAGTAGTTGATATTGTCAATAGAAAACCCTTACAATTTGAAAAAATAATGACTAAGGAAAATAAGTACTACAATTTTTCAGAAAATGGAGACCATCTATGATCATTCTAACCTATAGCTTATACTTAAATAAGTTAAAGGTTAGGTAAGCACAAAGATTAGAAATTTTTTTATAAGAACACAACTAAGACTTTAGGATTCTTGCAACCCTTAGAAGTTCCTAATTGGGAAATGAAAGGAGATTGGTTGAGACATAGATCTTAAAATTTTATTAAACGAATTCCAAAAAGGAGGGGAGAATTGTAACATCTCCATTGTTAGTCAATTGATTAAATTAATATAGAGAAAATTAAATAATAGGAAATGCTGTCTGCCCATGTAGGTTTGAACATTTGGTAGCCTAACTAAATTCTTCAGCATCTAAAGAAATTAAGCAAATAAATTCTCACATAATTCCTTATGCAAGGAGTAATTTGAAGATTCATGCATGGATGACTAAACCTTGTACTATTGTCATGCATGGATGATTGTGATAGAGGAAGTGTATACCATATTATTTCTAACAATGATCCTCTTATGTGCAAGTGGGATTATACAATTTTTCAAAGAAATCCCAAGAAAATGCATTAAAATAATGAATTAAATTACCTTGCATAACGGATAAATTTTTCATTTCAAGTCTCTAGGGCCCTATGAACTTACCAACAACATTCTATAATTATTTTCAATTCAAACAAACCATAACATTATCAAAACTTAGCACAAACCACGGATTAAAAGTCAAAAACCTCAAATAATCACATTTTGCCTCGGGTTTCAAGATAGCAGAATTTAAGGCAACTTTGAAAAATTCATAACTAAATGTAGAAAAATCAAAATCATGCAAACTATAGCTTTCTAGAAATCTCTAGTTGTCAAATTTACACTAAGAATAAGTCCTAGCCATGAAAATTCCATCTGGACCATGTTTGACAAAAGAAAAGATAGGGAGGTTGAGCTATCTAGAAATATGATACAGCTTATTGATATAAACTTTGAAAATTCATATCTAATTCCACAAAAATCCAATCTATGCAATTTGTACCAATTTGGAAAGTTACAGATGTTAAATAGAGGGAAAAAAATACTTTCAAACTAATCCAAGAGCATTCAGACTATAAAAATTAATCAAATATTAACATAGGTCTGACTGGATGCCTAGTACTGGATAGCAACTTCAAAAATTTATATCTCCCTCTCTGAATATCCAAATGATGTGCTTTTAGTTAGCACAAGTCCTAGGGAAGGTTAGTTTCTCCCTATAAAATTTTGTGATAATTGGACATTTTTTGCCCCATGATTGACATAGAACAAATTTTGGACCAAATGAACAGTATACTGACAAAAAATCAGAAACTTTCCCAACTTCAAAAATTTATCGAATATTCTATAGACCTCTAAATATTACCCACTTAGCTTCCCAAAAAGCTCTTAACAAGTTCTAGGATCATGAGAAAGCTTAGATCAAGAAGAGCACATTTGGATAAAAAGTGGTATAGCTCACCAAAATGGTCATTTTTTGCACCATATGAGATACCAAATTTGTCTAATTGGCCTTCTTTAGTGTTTGGCACCTCTTGGACAAGTTTAAAAGCATGAATATGACTTGTGTGAGCTGTCTAAGTGGTCCCAAACCCCATGCATCTTAGATTGGCTATCCCACATCTAAGAATACATGTTTCAAGTAAGCATTCAACTACCCAAAATCCACATTTACATTGATTTAAGGTTACATATAGTCTACATAATATCCATACATCATTTTACATTTGTTCATGGTCTCACATCATAAAAATAATATGTACAAGCGCACTTTGACATCCAACTACAAATAAGGTTACATAATGGACAAAAGAAATCTCTCAAGGTCTTTGGCTTGCACTCTTTGCTTCTTAAACATCACCTAGGCATTTCACGATAATGGAGGGAAGGGGAGTGAGATTCCTAGAATCTCAATAGCTCACACACCCATTCACACACACATTCATGGCATATACACATCAAAGCATATGTATGGAAGGTCTAACAACCATAAAGTATGCAAGATCACAATTTCTATGCCACTTATTTACATTCAAGCCAAGAACATGCTCTAGGGACTTTTAGTCTTGCCTTACCTCATTTCTAAGACTTTTGGATTTGCCTTATTTTTGGCCTAGGGACTTTTGACTTGGCCTCACCCTTCCAAGAGACTTTTGGCCTTGTCTTACCCATGCTATGAGACTTTTGGCATCTCCTCAGCTTCATTAAGGGACTTTTGGCATCACCTCACCCTTATGAGCCATTTACACAACTAAGGCCATTCAAGAAAACACATTGACACCAATGTAATGTCAAAGCATCAAGTGGCATGTCATCAAGTCACAAGAACACACATAAGCATACGATGACATACATATATACACAAGAATGCAAAGAGAATGAAGTGGAAAGCTACCTTGAATTTTGCAAGCCTTCCTTTGTCTTATTCCTCGCTCTTTTTGGCCTCACAAGTGCACCTAGGTAGGTTGGTGTTCGCTTGGCCTAAACACCATAAACAACACACAATTACACACTTGAAGCAAGCCAAGACATTAAACTCACTCTTGAACACACACTTAGTTCCATAATTGGCATAATGGTTCCATAAATGGCCTATTGAAGCAACCTTTACAATTCAAGTTCTAGGCTCCTATCTCATTCCATTTCTAGGCCTCTTGGCCTCATTCAAAGTCCTTGGAGCCCTCACACAATTGTTTGCACAAGCTTAGAATTAAGTTGCTTAACAAAGCACCATAATGGACAACATTATCCCATCTTCCAATCCATGACTCTCAAATTTTTCCTAGTGGTTTCTCCCATCTTCTAACATCATATAAAGACCTAAACCAAGATTATAACAAATTAAAACACTCCCTAGCTTAATTATCCTAGCTTGGCTGGGACATACACACTAAGGAAGGTTATAGAGTTTTTCGTTTTTCCTTGATGGGAGAGCCACTTGGGAAGGTTTTTAGAGGACTTAGGATCTCAAGGAAACACTTAACTAGCACACCAAATCAGATTTTCCAAAATCCTCAAGAACATCACACTTTTTTATCTTGATTTCTATTGGTTTCTCTTGGAATTTCTTGCTATATTCCTCTTCCTTATGGTCTAAAACCCAAGTTCCTCTCTTTTTTTTGGATAGAAAATCCCTCCCCTATATGGTTATGGTCTAGGTTGAAATACACACAAGGAAGGAGCAAGAGAAAGAAGCAACTAAAATAAGAAATTACCTTGGATTCAAGCTTTCTTTCAAGAGCCTTTCTCCTTGATTTGCTTGTCCTCAAGAATTTTGAATTATCCTCCCTTGTTCTGGACTCAAAACAGAACCAAAACCACTTAATAAAACCATGAAAAGAAAGCTTGAACGGAGGAGAACAAAATTGGAAGAAGAAGAACCATGAAATTCCTTGAAATTGGCTACCTTTCCTTGGCTTTCTTCCTCCTTTCTCTCCTTCTCTTGTGTGCCTAAGAGAGAGCTTCTTTTCTTCCTCCTTGGAACATTCAAGAAACTTACTTTTTCCAAAATTCCAATCTTGTCTTTCCGTAATGACAATTTCGTTTCAACTTCATTTTAGCTCCTTTTTTATAACTATCTTTTCCATTATAAAATTTAAGTTCCCAATTAAATAAAATGCTTTCAGAATTACTCAATTTGGAGCTAAAACCTTATCAAACAAATTCATCAAAGTTTAGGCTCATCGCCATTGGAAAACGTACACCAGAGGGACTTTACCAATCCCAGGGCTTCCTATGGTCTTTGGGGCTTCTGAGAACCTTGGGCAACTCAAATTTCCCATTTAGAAAGCCCTCCTATGTGTTTTCCCAGGAGTTGTATTTATTTACAAAGATGTCATTGTTTTGTCAATTTTCATCATAATTTGTTTCACAGTCCTAGCTTCGTTTTTTATTCCGTTTGAGCCTGGAATTATCATTAAGCCTAGGACTCTACCTAAATTTTTTAAGACATTATCTAGCTCGTTTCAGAGGACTTACTTTTATACGGCCTATTTTGTCCTTTTTACAAAAATTACTGTTCATTACAGGAAGACTATGACTAGAATTTAATTCCTATATGTGACATCCTCCTCTAAATAAAATTATTTAGGGTAAATTACATTAATATAAAATAAGAACTATTAAATTATTAAAATCATGCCTTATTGTAAGAATTTTACAAGTTTAACATTAATTTTTAGGAAATTTAAAGGACTGAATAAGAATAATTTTAATTTAATCAAAGTATAAATAATTATGAAATAAATAATTAGAAAGCATTTTAATTTATACCTTAAACCTATGATTAATTTCCTTATATGTTTAATTTCCTTAAACATATAAGGAAATTACTAGGGTAATAAAAATATTTAAGTGAAATTTTAGGATCAAAATATAATTACTAAAAATTAAAGATTTAAAAGCATAATTTCAACAATGATCAAAATGTAATTTTGGTTTAGGCTAAATTATAATTTTCCCCAAGCAAAAAATGTTGAGTTTTGCATGAGTGAGCAAGTAAAAAATTATGGGATACATTTTTGAATGATTGGAAATCATTTTTATTCCTATATCAAATAAATAGAATCCCTCATATATAATAACTTAAGTCAAAATCTTCTACTCTTTCTTCAGAAGATGAAACAACAAGAGAGAGAGAGAGAAAGAAAGAGAGACTTAAAAAGGAATAACTAACTTTCTTTATCAATAAAATGAAACCTTCAGCCTCCCATATCATTTCTCAACATTTAGGGAGCAAAGAAAGTGTGTGTGTGTGAGAGAGAGAGAGAGGGAGAGAGAGAGAGTGCACGAATTGAATTGTGTAACAGAGGAATGAGAGAAAGAATCAACAGAAAAGAGAAGAAGCTCAAATCAACCAATCCAGTAAGACACCCCCTTGTCTTATTTAAGCAGTTGTAAGTAGTAGTTTTCCATCTTCTTCCCTTTATGTTGATCTTTTTCCTCTTCTCTACATCAAATTGCATGTGAGCTAAAAGAAAATTTTATGATGAAGTAACCTTGGTTAGGCTATGGGATTGGAGTATATCTTTATTGCTTTTGATGAATATTGGTTACATAGAACATGTGGGTTGGTTATGGTCATCCCTTTCATCTTCATCTCTTCTATGATTTCTTTGACGATTAAAAGTTGAGTTATTGCATTTTTGGGGTGAATTTGGGTTATGTTAAACTATGAATTTAGGTTGGAAATAACACGTTTTTTTGGCTTGTATAGATGGAGGAAAAACTCAGTTTTGGATGAAGTTATAGCATTTTTGCAAAAATGGGCATTGCAACATAGGGGGCCATGTTATTCAACATAAGCCATGTTGCAATGTTACAAATAGCATGGCTTGTCTATATTTTGCCATATATATTGCCACCCAAGTGTTACATGGCTCGGCCATATAATCCTTCACTTGTTTTCATGAAAATTTAGCTCAAATCCACATGACCTTGGTGTGTGGGCCTTTTAGAATGAAATATTGAATTTCTTTGTCAATATATGAGTTGAATCTTTGTATGTTTACTTGGTATTTGTATGCAAATGCTTAATATGATACTTAGGCATTTTTCTTTTTCTTTTTTCATAAAACTAACAAACTTGGTATAATATCATTTCCTTTTATTACACAAGAGAATAAGTTAGATTGGAGTCAACACCTAAAAATGTAGTCTCAAATAATTCCCATTTACTCTTGTGCACTTAGATTAGAGTCAACAAGTAATATTTGGTAATACAAAATTGAACTTAACTTGATGAATTGAAATAAGAACACCTAGAGCAAGACAAATTAAATCTAAATAGGATTAGGATGTTAATTAGAGCATCTTAAAATATGGATTAAAGCTTAAGGTTAGCTTAGAATTGGAGCCAAAATGCCCAAACGAAGAGTTACAGAGGCCAGCGGCATTTTTGTAATTTTGAGCAACTCTAAGAAAACTCAAAGGATGGATTTTTAAATGAAAAAATTGATTTTTTTAGGGTTCTTACAGACCCTAAAAACTATAAGAACCCCTGGAATGCTTAAAACCCCTCTGGTTTGCGTTTTAGAGTGTCAATTGATGAAAACTTTGATTGAATCATTCGATAAGGTTTTTAAATCCAAATTAGGTGAAATCAAAGGCATTTTATAAATTAGAAGACTAAATTTTATGATGAAAAAGAGAGTTCTTAAAAAGGATTTGAAATGAGCTTAAACAAAAAAACTAAAATTTTGGGATATAGTTGAAATTTAGAAATTGTCATAAGTGAGCCTCTATCTTTATATATCACATCCCATGCTTCTCCAATTTCTTAATTGACTCATTTCCACTCCAAAATAGAATCTAAACTAGCCAAAGGTGGTGTACCAAAGAGGGGGCAAAAGGGAAGGAAATCAAGCTTGAAAAGTGTAAAGAATTATCTCTTTTTCATGCTTCTTTTTTCACTAAACTTCTCCTCTCTCTTCCTATAGTTTTGATAATTTGTTAGTGAAGAGGGAGAGTTTGAAGGGAAACTTTAAAGCATGAGAAATCTCTCTTGAAAAGCTCGCAAATATGGTAATATATCATGGTTTATGTTGCTTCTTCTTGGCTCCTTCTTGTCTTCTCTATTTCGGCTAGAACAAGAGTCATGTGTAAAGACTTTATTTTGATCCAAACTTGATAGGTTCTGAGGTTTTGGAGTGTAAGGAATAAAAATATACAATTAGAACTAAAAGAAAAGCTTTAGAAATTAAGTTGTGGTAAATAGGGTTTTGGTTGCACATAGGGATTTATGGAGCTTTCTAGTGATGATTTAGATTGTGTAAAAGCATGTTTGAGTTCTTAAGACATCTAATAAGCTTCATGGATGGCAAATTCCCTAGGAAAACTAAGACAACTCCATGCACTCTTTACCTTAGTGAGTGTCTCAACCAAGAGGGAATTCTTTCACCTAGCGAGAGTTTTCTTTTATTCCAAGGATACAACTAGCCTAGAAAGGAATAATAAATGCATAAAGAAGCAACTTGACATTTGGCTCCTTGAATTGAGCTTGTGATGGCTCTAATGACTTTAAATGGAATCATGTGATTTATATTTAGTGAGAGATTAGAGCCAAGATCATGGGTTATGTAAGTTGCTTCATTATACTCTTGTATGAAACCATAACCATGGCATAAACTAGAAATGGCTCATGTAGAGTTTATGTGAGACTAGAGATGGTTCTGATAATGTTTTTGTGTCTTGTTTGATGTGTCTAGGCCAAGCTAACCAAGCTTCTCCTAGGTGTGGGTATAAGGTCAAGAAGGGGAGATAGAATTCAAAGAGGAAATTATGCTTCTTAAACCAAGGTAGCTCTCCATCCTTTCTTGGTTGCTTGATTGTCATTAAATGCTTGTATATGTGTTTAACTCATGAGACATGCCTATAGGTATTGGTTTAATACTATGGTACCATTATGCTTCTTGAATTGCATTTGATTGTAAAATTGCACTTTATGGGTGAGGTTGTGCCAAAACTCCCTTGGAATGGATCAAGTGAAGCCAAAAGTCCCTAAGGATGGATGAGACAAGGCCAACAGTCTAAATGATGAGTGAAGCTAAGTTAAAAGTTCCTAGATAGTGGATGAGGCTAATCTAAAAGTCCCAAATAATAGGGTAAGGCTAGACCAAAAGTCTTTAAAGCTTACTCTTGCCTTTGATATGTTCATATGACATTGACAATATGGTTTGAATGATTCTTGAAAGTGTTTAGTGCATACTTGTATTTTTTGGCATGATTATATGCCATGTATACTTACTTGAAGGATGAAAGATGTAACATCCAAGGTTTCAAAATTTTTCTAAGTCTTCTCGCTATAGTTAGGATACTTATCTGCTATGATGTTAGTTCACTACAACGAAGATGCTAGCCCGCTATAGTGAGTTCGTAGCACATACAAAATCCAAGGAATATCTTACAATAGTGCTAGCTATGGTGAGAGTAGTTGGGACTTGGAACTTATAAGTTCTCACCATAGCGAAAGGTGCTTCCCACTATAGTGAGACTCGTTTTGGAAAAAATTGTAAAAAAGTGGAATTTTGCTTTTTAAAGAGTCTATAATCCTCTCTTTTTGCTGACTGTATTTGGGCTGGCTAAAAATAGAAGAAGCTTTGCCCAAGAGAGAGAGAGAGAGAGATAAGGGAAAATTCAAGGCGAGCCCAGACAGAGGAGAAAGAAGTAAGGAAAAAGGTGAGAAAAACTAAGGATTTCATGGAATTTCCTTTACATATCTTGTTTTCCTCTCCTCACTCTTCCTTTCCATGGTTTGATGGATGAATTGGGTTTGTTTTGGCCTTCATTTAGAGGACAAAGTTTAGAGTCTCAAGAAGGAAGGCTAAGGCAAAGGAAGAAGCTCTTGGAGGAAGCTTGGATTCAAGGTAGTTCTACTCCTTTCTTACTTTTCTCTTCTTGCTTCCTTTATGTATGTGTTTTCTCTCTTGCTAGAGATGTTCACCATACTTAGTGTGTGAGATGCCCTAGTGCCAATGCACTTAACAGCAGAACGTGGGCATAGTGAGAACTGCAGGATATGAGAGAAGGGCTAAAATGAGTATATGTAAGTAAGTAAGTCAATAGAGTAAGAAAAGAAAGCCCAAGTTAAAAAAAAAGGGCTAATGTGGGAATCTAAGGATCCTATGAGGAGCGATGAATGAAAATTAAAACGTTCCTTAGTATTAGTATGATGGGATCCTAGAGAATGAGATGACACAGAACCCATTTCGTACGAAGAGCATGATGTACTTTTGAGTTTTGCCTTAGCTATTATGAGCAATAGGTACTGGGACTTGGTGAGTATGTATTTCACTATCAGATCTAGTGATCTTAGGCTTTGACGTCTCCAAGACATGGATTGCAGTAGATCCTAGCATATCACAGCGGGTTGTAGTAGACCCTAGCAGGACTCCGAGAGGTCACAGTAGACTTAGGGGTTACAGTAGATCCTACAAAGTTACAGAGAGCCCTAGCGACAGCATAATAGATCTCTGGTAGAGATGATAGCTTGAGATAGTTTTACAGAATGGTTAGTCTCAGATACCAGTATAGTTTCAGTTAGCTCTTGTCTCAGAGACTAGAGACCTACTGAGTTTGGTAGACCGTTGTTGCAAAAATATGAAGGCTTTACTCAGACAGTTAAACCACTAACTAGCTTTCTTTAGAGATGAGCATAGTATATGGGATGTGAAAAGCAAGAAATTAGCTTATCAAAGTTAGAGCCAAATGAACCACTACCTAGCAGATAGTACCCTTGACCGAGGGATAGAGAGATCCTTGCATCCTAGCTTATGTATTCAGAAAGGAGTTAGGTGCAGTTTTACATGAGGTAAATGGTGTAATATGTCTCCAATGAGTAAAATTATGAGAATAGCTAGCATCCCACCAGAGCCCAGTAGTAGTCAGTGGTAGTAGCTCTTCGGTGCCAGTATAAGACATATGTAAGGCCAATCAGTATTGAAATGAGGGACTATAAAATGCCACTCTAAGTGAACAAAGAAAGTGAAAAATGTAACATTCAGTTCTCAAAAAGAAAAGTGAGAAACGTAATGTACAGTTTCTCCATTAACGAACGAAATTCACCGAATATAAAAGGAAATCCCCCAAGATGAGATAGTTATGGTTTCAAAAAATTTGGAAAGCATTCTAGACTCCTAAATATAAGAATCCCAAGCTCAAACGGAAAGAAAAACGGAGCTAGAATGAAGAAACAATTTCTTACGAAAAGCCTACGAAACGTAATGGCATTTTTGTAATTTTGGAAAATTTTTGGAATTCACACAAGAGGGCTTTTTAAACCAAAGTTTTGAGTTCTCTGGGGTTCTCAGAGGCCTTGAAAACTATGGAAAGCCCCAGGACAGTTAAAACCCCTCCGGTGGACATTTTTTAATGTCAGTTGACCTGAATTTTGACTGGTTTGTTCAGAAAGGTTTTAGCTCCAATTTGAGTGATTCCAAAGGAAATTTTCTTAATTGGGGACCTAAATTTTATAATGGAAAAGACGGTTCTAAAAAAGGAGCTAAAACAAAGAAGAAACGAAAATGCAAAGTATGAAGGGCAAAATTGAAATTTTTGAAAAAGTCACTTTTCCCTACCTATATATAGGTGGCGCCCCACTTTCCTCCCCATTTGGAATCAGAAAATTTTGCATAATTTCAGAAGGGAGAACTAGGGTTTTGGGTACACCAAGAGAGAAGGAGAAGAAGAAGAAATTCCAAGCTTAAGGTATGTTTTTATGGTTGTTTTCCATGCTTTTCTCCATCTCCACCACCTCTCCTTCATTCTCCTTTCTTTCCTTGGATTAAAATGAGGTTTATAAATCTGATTCAAGGGAGATATTTGAGGGAAAGTTTAGATTTGAAGAGAGGAACTTGGAGAAATCAAGATTCAAGCCAAACTAAGCAAGGAAACAAGGTAAAAATGCATCCTATAGTTGATACCTTTCATCACACTTCTTCTCCATTTCGACCTACACTAAGAACCCTAGGAGGATTTGATTTCCAAGCCCAACCAAGCATGAATCTTAGGTATTTGATAGAGAGAAACAAGAATATGCTAAGAAAACAACAAAATCGGCATTAGGATTCAAGATGCAAAACCTAGGGTTTTTAGTACACCTTTCAAAATTTGAATTTATGTGATGCTTCTTAGGTTTAATTTAGAGTATAAATGAGTTCTTGAGACACCTAAGATGCTCCCCACAAGCTTCTTCTTTCAAGAAAACAAAGAAAACCACATATGGCCCAATTGATGTCATAGTCTTGGCCTAGGCTTGTTTGTATAGGTAAGGGGAGTTTTAAATTTTTTTAAGGCCATTCTTGAGTCATATTTGATGAATGAAGATGAAGGGAGGCCTTGGAAAATTTTTAGAACTCTTGGAAAGTGATTTGGTGTCTTAGGTTCCATATTATGACCTAAAGAAGAAACATGATGCTAGGCCTTTTGTTTTGATGATATGATGACTCCAAGAGGCTTAAAAGGAGTCAAGAATCATATTTGAAAGGAAAGAATAAAGTTTAGAAATTATTTGAGGGGTGTTACTTCATTAGGTGCTAATATGGACCATAATGGGGTTATAAAGCCAACTAGTGTTTAAGCAAGTTGCATGGCCTTAGAAATTATTTCATGAACCTAATTGGCTCCCATAAATTGTATTTAGGCTAAGAGAAACCATCTCCACCAATTTGTGGGTGTGTGGCCAAAAGAGGAGGCTTGGATCTTAAAGGAAAAGTGTGGGTTTGTGTGTAAAGTAGCTTTTTCCACCTTCTCTCATGCATGGATGTGTGTTTTGCTTGTTTTAAAATGTGTGTACGTGTGTTTCCAAGCTTTGAAAAGTATGCTAGCATGTCTTTATATGTCATGATTCTTGATGCCATGTTTCGTTTTTGAATAAGCACATGATGTCTGTATGAGTTTGCTTGAGTGTGAAGAGGCCAAAAACTCTTCCCTTTGGTGAAGATGAGCCAAGAACCCTTGAGCTTAGTTGAGACAAAGTAAAGAGTCTCCCAAAAGCAAACTGGGCTCCCAAGAGCATAGTTGACCAAAGTGCTCAAAGAGTGGGTGAGGCAAGTCTAAAACCCATGAGGAGAAGTGTGAGGCCAATCCAAACACTTGGTGAACTCTTGAATGTCTTGTATGATTGATTCACATGCCAAGGTTGCTTTTAAAATGCCCATATCTTCCATTTTCTCCATGCATGCATTTGTAAAGCTTGCTTTACACATATTATGTATGATTGAATGAGAGATGAGCTACTGGGATTCTTTGAATCTCATCCCCTCCTCTCCAATAATCTAACATGCTAGGTGAACCAAGTGGATATGCTAATGGGAGCTAACAACACTAAAGGAAGGAGATTGACAATCATGTGTCTAGCTTTTGCCACTTTAAGACCATGATTGTACCATATGATATATATGATGTAGTAAATGGGCTATGACCCTTGAGACATGTGTAAATATGATATTATATGATGTTTAAATGTATGGATATGTTGTATGACCTCTAGCTTATGTTTTGAGCATGAGATGCCAAAATATGCAATGTGGAAGTTTAATGGAAATGTGTATAAGTGTGGGTTGAATAGCCAAAATGAGATGCATGAGGTTTGGAACCATTTGGTCAGCTCACACAAGTCTTAAATATAATTTTAGACTTGCCCAAAAGGTGCCACAACCAAGGGAAAGCCATTTGGCAAATTTAGTATCTCATATGGAGCCAAATTTGACCATAATGGAACCCTATGTCACTTTTTAGCCAAATGAGTTAGTCTTGATCTGAAATTTGGCATGCAATTAGGTCTCATTGAGAGCTTTTTGGGAAGCTAAAGATCATAATTTTTGGAGGTCTACAGAGTATTTTATGATTTTTCAAAGTTGGCAATTTTCATAGTTTTTGGTTTGCTGCACTATTCATTTGGTCCAAAATTAAACTCTATCACACGAGGCTTAAATGATATCCAATTGCCAAGAAATTTTATACAAAGAAACTAGACAATCACAGTGACTTGTGACAACTAGAAGCACCTCATTTGGAAGTCTAGAGAGGGAGATATGAATTTTTGAAGTTTCTATCCAGTATCAGTAAAATTGCCCGACTAGAAGTACTATTCCATTGAATTCCAAGGTCTAGGCTTGATGAACTGATTTGGAGATATTTTTCCTTTCTAGTTAACATCCACAACTTTCCATATTGGATCATTTGTATAGATTGAATTTTTTTGAAATTAATTGGATATTTTCAAAATTTTTTGTAGAATTTTGTGACAGCTCCAGATTTCAGTTAGATCTTTGGACCATTTTGGATATCAAACATCCTCTGTGATGACTTTTATGGTATGGGTATATTTTTAGTGTGAAGTAGACATCACTTTCTAGAATGGCCAAGATTGCATTATTTCAATTTTTCTAGAATTAGTTATGATTTTCTAAAATTTACCCAGAAAAAAGGCCAATTCTGGTCGAGAATGGACTTCCATTTTCTGTGCTCCATTTCGGTTTCTATGAGTTGTGGGCACGTTTTTTGTGATACAAATGAGTTATAATGATGTAATTAAATATGAAATTTCATAGTATGAGCTCACACAGTCCACGTGACACTGATTGCAAATTTTTAGTATGACGCGATGCGAAAATAATCCCATTTTTCCTTACTTTTCTATGGAAATCCTTTATGCTTCATGATATTATGTCATTCAAAAGCATAAGATGAGTTAGAATTTATGGTGTTACATTTCAACCAAGAGGAGAGCTTGTTGGGGGAGCAGGTTTTAACTTAGAACAAGTAAGAAACCATTGATTTAGAGTGTGGGAACTTAAAAAATGCAAAGTAAGTGGAAAAAAAACCATTGAACTTCAAGATAGGAAAGATAGGGGTTCTTGAACATCTTGTAAGATCTGATTTGGCCTAAGAATTTCCTACCCTATATGAGCATTTGTTTAAGTTCTTAAGACCCCTAGAACGCTTCCTAAGTGCCCTTTCCATCAAGGAAAAATTGGAAACTCCATGGACTCCAAATGCTCTTCATGGCTTGACCTAGAGAACTTAAGAGGGGTGAGGAGTGTTTTAATTAGTTCTAAGTTTATTTTGGGGTCATATGTGATGGAAGAAGATGAAAGGAACCCTTGAGAAAAATTTAGAAGCCATATGTAATGAACGTAATTTTCGTAAAATGACAAAATGAGCTGTATAAAAGCAAGTCCTCTGAAATGAACTAGATAATGTCTCAAAAATTTTGGGTAGAGTCCTAGGCTCTTAAAAATGATAATTCTAGGCTTAGATGGAAAGAAAAATAGAGCTAGGGTGGTGAAACAAATTATGACAAAAATCAACGAAACATAATGGCATTTTCGTAAATAAGTGTAACTTTTGAAAAAACACACAGGACGTCTTTTTAAATGAAAAATTAGAGTTGCTAGGGTTCTCAGAGGCCCTAAAAATTAAGGGAAGTCTCGGGACTAGTAAAGCCCCTCTGGTGTACATTTTCCAATGACAATGAGCCTAAATTTTGATAGATTTGTTCGGGAAGGTTTTAGCTTTAATCTGAGTGATTCCAAAGGCATTTTATTAAATTGGGAATCTAAATTTTATAATAGAAAAGACAGTTTTAAAAAAGGAGCTAAAGTAAGGCCAAAACAAAATTGCCATTATAGAAAGACAAAATTAGAATTTTTGAAAAAGTGAGTTTCATGAAACTTCCACACAGTTCTCCCCTTTTTTCTCCTCTCTTATAGTACAAATTTCTTTTACCGAAAATACAGAAAAGGGAAAACTCTCTTAGGTGCACAAGAAGAGGAGAGAAAGGAAGGAAGAAACCAAGGAAAAAGTGAGGAATTTCATGGAATTTCATGCTTCTCCTTCTTCCAATCTTGTTCCTTTCTTTCCATGCTTTCTTGAGATAATTGGTTTTGTTTTTGGTCTAGAACTTAGAGGGGCAGTTCAAAAATTTTGAGAAAAGGCAAACCAAGAAGAAGAAGCCTTGAAAGCACACTTGAAACCAAGGTAATTTCTTGTTGTTGTTGCTTCTTCTCCTTGCTCCATAGATGTGTGTATTTTGGCCAAGAATAGAACCAAGGGAGGGGAGTATTTTTTGTCCAAAAACAAGAGAGGAACTAGGGTTTTAGACCATGAGGAAGAGGAATATGGCAAGAAATTCTAAGGAAAACTAATAAAAATCAAGATTGGAAAGTGTGGTGTTTTTTTAGGGTTTTATGAAATCTAATTTTATGTGAGTGTTTCCTTGGCCATTTAAATGTTTCCTTGAGCTCCTAAGACTCTTAGAAACCTCCCTAAGTGGCTCTACTATCAAGGAAAATTTTGAAACTCCATGAACCTCATTATTGCCCTATGTCTCAACCAAGTAATGTTCCATAGGTTAAGGGATGTTTTAATTTGTTCTAGCCTTGGTTTGGAACTTTATATGATGTTAGAAGATGGGAGAAACCATTGGAAAAAAATTTAGGAGCTATAGATTGGAAGATGGAATAATGGTGTCCATAATGGTGTCTTGTGAAGCAACTTGATTCTAAGCTTGTGTAAATGATTGTGTGAGGGCTCCAAAGACTTTGAATGAGGCTGAGAGGCCTAGAAATGGAAAGAAATGGGAGCCTAGTCCTTGAACTATAAAGGTTGCTTTAATGGACCAATCATGGAAATGCCACTTATAGAACCAAGTGTATGTTTAAAAGTGAGTTTAGTGTCTTGGCTTGCTTCAAGTGTATAATTGTGATGTTTAGGACAAGAGAACATCCAATGACCTAGGTGTACTTGTGAGGCCAAAAAAGGGAAGGAACAAACCAAGTAAACATTGCATCAAGTTAAAGGTAGCTCTCCACCTCATTCTCCTTGCATTCTTGTATATATGTATGTCTTTGTGTGCATGTATATGTCTATGTGACTTGAGAATATGACACTTGATGTCTAGAGATTGCATTGGTACCAATGTGTTTCCTTGAATGACTTTGATTGTGGAAATGGCTCATAAAGGTAAGGTGATACCAAAAGTCTCATGGCACAAGTGAGACAAGGCCAAAAGTCTCTTGAATTGGTGAGGCCTAGTCAAAAGTCCCTAGGCCAAGAGTAAAGCAAATCCAAAAGTCCTAGAATTGGGATAAAGTAAAACTAAAAGTCCCTAGAGCATGTTCTTAAATTGTGAATGAATTGGTGGCATGAAAGTATGTATTTATGCATGCTCATGTTGAGAGATGTTCTAAAAGTGTGCCTTTGATGTATGTATGCCTTGAATGTATGTGTGAATGGGTGTGTGAGCTATTAAGATGCTAGGAATCTCACTCCCCTTCCCTCCATTATCTTAAAATGCCTAGGTAATGTTCAAGAAGCAATGAATGCAAGCCAAAGGTCTTGAGAAGCTACACTTTGACAATTATATAGTTTTTCTTATACCTAGATACCAAAGTGGATATGTATATAATATTTTTGAGTTGTAAACCATTGAACAAATGTAGCATTATGTATGAATGATGTATGAACATTGTATGCTATCAAGACAATGGAAATGTGAAAGTTGAACCTTTATGTGCAAACTTGGATACTTGCATTCTTAAGTGCGGGATAGCCAAATTAAGATGCATGAGATTTGAGACCACTTGGGTAGTTCTTACAAGTCATATTTATGCTTTTAAACTTGCCTAAGAGGTGCCAAATCCAAAAGAAAGCCATTTGGACCAAAGTGAGGCATTATGAGAGGCAAATTTGACCATATTGTGAGGTTATGTCACTTTCTATCCAAATAAACTCTTCTTAGTCTAAAATTTGGCATGCATTTAAAACTTGTTGAAAGCTTTTTGGGAAGTTAAAATGTAGAATATTTGGAGGTCTATGGGAATTTGGGTGAATTTTTGAAATTGGCAATTTTTTTAGTTCTTGGTTAGTGTACTATTCATATATTCTGAATTTTTATCTCTATCATTCATGGGACAAATGATGTCCAATTGCCATAAAATTTTATAAGATGAAACTAGACCTTCCTAGTGACTTGTGCCAACAAGACACACCTCATTTAGATTTCTAGAGAGGGAGATATAAATTTTTGAAGTTGTTGTTCTGTTCCAGACACACCTCCAGACCCGTGTTATGGTTTGATTAATTTTTGGGGTCTAAATGAACTTAGATTGGTTTAAAACTATTTCTTACCTCTATTTGACATCTGTAACTTTTCAAATTGGTATAGATTGCATAGATTGAATTTTTTTGAAATTAATTATGAATTTTCAAAGTTTATATTAGTAAGTTGTATCAGATTTTTGAGCAGTTCAACCTCCCTATCCTATCTATTGTCAAATATGGTCTAGATGAGATTTTTCTACTAGGAATAATTTTTAGTGTAAATTTGATATCTAGAACTTTCCAAAAAGCAATAGTTTATTGATTTCAATTTTTCTAGAATAAGTTATGATTTTTTAAAGTTGCCTCAAATTCTGCTATCCTGGAACCCGAGGTAGAATGTGATTGTTTTTGGATTTTTAACTCTTGATCCATAGTTTGTGCTAAGTTTTGAGAATGTTATGATTTGTATGAATGGAAAATAATTAGAGAATGTTGTTGGTGAGTTTGTGGGGTCCCAAAGACGTGAAATGAAAATTTTATCTACTATGCAATGCGATTTAATTTATTATTTTAATGCATTATCTTGGGATTTCTTTGATGAATTGTATAATCTCACTTACTAGAAAGGGATCAATGTTATAAGTAATATGGTATTGCACCATAGATTAAGAGTTGAAGTAATGGGTTCCATAATGTAGCCTTAAGAAGCAACTTGTGTCTAGACTCTTGGAAATGAAGTTATGATGATTTCAAAGAGTCTAAATAGAGCCATGAGGTCTATATATGAGAAAAAAATGAAGCCAAGAGCTTGAATTATGATAGATGCTTCATTAGGCCTTTTATGGAACAAAAATAGAACCACAGAGTGAAGTATGCTTCTTTAATGTGCATTTGATACCATCGCTTGCTTCAAGAGTGTGATTGAATCCTATTTATTGCGTGTAGGCCAAAGAACTCAAGCTCTATCTAGTTATGGGCGTGAGACCAAAAAGGGAAGAGAATAATCAAGAGGGAAGCTTGTGTTTAATTACCAAGGTAGCTCTTCACTCCTTTTAGTTTGCATTCTTAGATGTATGATGGTCATTATATGCTTGTATATGCATCTGTATTATGAGACATGTCATTTGATGTTGCCTTATTGTATTGGTACCACCATATTTCATGAATTGTGTTTTTGTTGTGAAAATTGCTCTTAAGGGTGAGGTGGTGCCAAAAGTCCCTTGAGATGGGTGAGGTGGAGCCAAAAGTCTCTAGGAATGGGTGAGACACAGCCCAAAGTCTCATGGATGAGTTAAGCCAAGTCAAAAGTCCCTAGACCAAGGGTGAAGCTAATCCAAAAGTCCCAAACATAGGGTAAGGCTAGACCAAGAGTTCCTAGAGCTTATTCTGGGCTTTGATATGATTTTTATGGCATGAAAATCATGTGTTGAGTGATTCTTAATGGTGTTGGATACCTGCTTGTATACTTTGACATGTTTATATGCCTTGATTATTTACTTGAATGAGTGCATGAGTTATTGAGCTTCTTTGAATCTCACCCCCTTCCTTCTCCCATCTTAACATGCCTAGGTGAAGCTCAAGGAAACTAAAGTGCAAGCTAAGGAGTATAGTTGGCTATACTTTGATATTAATATAGTTTTTGATGTATTCCATTGTCAAAGTGGATATGTACATAATATTTTTGAGATGTAGATGCTTGAGCAAATGTAAAAGTATGTGAATACATTGTATATATTAATATTAGAGCAAAATCAATGATAATGCATGATTTCCTCATTTGGTGGACCATTCTTGATTGTGTATTATGGCATGTGATATAGTGAGTTTGACTGGTATGAGGTCTTGAACTATTTGAGAAGCTTGTACATGTTTTGTTTTACTTTAAAACTTACCCAAGGGGTGGTAGAATAATTAAGAAACCATTTGGACCAACTTTGACCCATATACAGTGCCAAATTTGCCACATTCATGAGCTATGTCAAGATTTGACCAAATGAGCTCTTCTTGGTCTAAAATTTGGCATGCATAAAGATCTTATCTAGAGCTTTTTGAGAAGCTAAAGCGCATATTATTTGAAACTCTAGAAAATTTTTGGTGAATTTTCAAAGTTGGCAAATTTTGACAGGATTGGCATTGTTATTGTGCAAATGGTTAAATGAGCAAAGACCTGATTTAACATAAGCTAAGACTCTTGTGCACTAGAATAATCACTTTAAATTTTCTTATGACATAAGCTAAGACTTGATTCAATATATGACATATCAATATCTCATAAACTTCAGCATTCATGTAATCATTTTCTTGATCGCAACATAATTAGAATGGCTAATATCCTAATTTACTTTTTTGAAAAAAACTTGTTATAGTTTCCCCTATATTTTTAAGGTCCAGACCATCCAAATGGTCACAAATCTCAACCAAAAGTTAGTCACAACTATAACACTGTATATAGCTAACATTTATTTTACATCACAAATAACTAAAAGTGTTCATTTTCATGAATTTAACACTTTTAGCAGCGGATATTTACGTCATTAAAAAACCAAATTAATTCATTCTTGGCTTAATGAACCATGTGAGCTTACCAAACTTATTTTCCATCCCTAACACATTTTTTCAATTAGAAATATCATAATTTAAAGCTCAAAACTCAGGTCCAAGGCATACATCTCAAAATCACATTAAACTTTGCAATTCCCATTGAATTCCATATTCTAATATGAACTTTGGAAAATCATAACTAATTCTAAAAAATCCAAATTATGCAAATTATAGCTTTCTAGAAAGCTCAGGATGTCATCTAGCTACCATATAAATTTCAGATCAAACAATCATGTATGACCTACAAAATCTAATGGAATAGTACTTCAAGTCTGGTGTCATTCTAAAGCAAAACAAAAACTTCAAAAACAATTTTCTCCCTCTATAGAGCTCCAAATTAGGTGCCCTTAGTGGCTATGGAAAGCTTATGATGTCTACTATAGGCCTATAAAAGTTTATAAGAATTGGACTTTAGTTGACCACTGAGTGACATAGAAAACCAAACTGACCACCACATGAACATAAATAATAACAGTTTCTGCATAATTTGGCCAAATTTCAAAAATCATAATAAATTCTCTAGAGCTATAAAAATAGTTCTCTTTAGCTCTATGAAAAGCTCTAGATAATACCTATTTGCTTGCCAAATTTTGTGCAAAAATTCATCCATTTGGTCAATTTGTCGTTCAGGTCAATAATGTAGCCAATTTTGGGACCATAATAGGGTTAAAGTGCACCAAATGGCCTTTTAATCATACCATGACCATTTGAGCATGTCCAAAAGTATAAACACAGCATATAGAAATATCCCCAATGGTCCAAATCATCATGGAACACAAAATCACCTTCCTAGTTGTTCATATATCTAATGTTCGATTTCAGTAAAAACGACAGAAATAGATACATTTTCAAAGTAGGTTCTTTGAAATGAATTGGTTAAGATCCAAAAAATTTAGAATAATTACCTAGATTAAGTAATGAATTTAAGAGGCCAAATGTACCCAAAAATAGAGGTTAAAATAACCAGATAGAAAATTAAAGAAATAGCTGCATAATGTAATGGCATTTTCTTAATTTTGGATAAATTTTAGAATACTCATTAGAGGGCTTTTTAAATGGCAAATTTGAGTTCTCTTTAGTTCTTTGGAGTTCTTAGAGGCCCTAAAAACTATAGAAAGCCTTGGGACAGTTAAAACCCTTCCAGTGTACGTTTTCTAATGTCAGTCGACCTAAACTTTGACCTCTTTCATTTGGGAAGGTTTTAACCCCAATTTGAGTGATTCTAAAGGCATTTTATAAGATTGAAGATCTAAATTTTATGATGGAAAAGAAAGCTCTCAAAAAGGAGGTAAAACAAACTGGAAATGAAAATGCCAAGTTGAAGGAACCTAAATGGAATTTTTCAAAACAACTTGTAAAACCTACCTATATATACCCCACGCCCCACTCTTCTCCTCATATAGTCCATTTCATTTTTGCCCTAAACTATAGAAAGGAGCAAGGGAGTGAGGCGCACAAGGGAGGAGAGAAAGGGAGAAGAAAAAGTAAGAAAAAGGTATGGTTTTTCATGGATTTTCTTGGGTTCTCTTTAGAAAATTCCTTCTCCTCCATCTTTCCTTCTTTCCTATAGAATTATTGAAGTATTTGGGGGTATTTTGAGGTTAGACCTAAGAGGGAAATTTCAAATTTGAGGAGAAGAAGCCAAGCAAAGTGAAGAACAAGCAAAGGAAGCCAAGAAAGCAAGGTATTTTGCTACTTGTATGCTTGAATCTTCTTGTTCCTTCTCTTGTATGTGTTTTGCCCCATATAAGACCAGCCAAGAGGGGTTGAATTTCTAGCCAAACCAAGAGTGAATCTTAGGAAAATGAGTGAGGAGAACAAGAATATGCAAAGGAAACTACTAAACAACCATTAGATTTTAAGATAACAAAGTTAGCATGTCAAGTGTTCCACTAAAATTTTATTTTGATACAAGAGCTCTCAGGCCAAATGGATGTTTGGATGAGCTCTTAAGATCCCTAGAAGGCTTCTCACAAGCATCTCCCATCAAGAAAAACAAAATAAACTCCTTTGGTGCTCTCTTGATCCGTTGCCTCGACCTAGGGAGGATTAAGCATGAAAAGGTAGTTTTAATTTATTCCAAGCTTGATTTTGTATCATATATGATGGGAGAGGATGAGAGGAAGCCTTGAAAAAAGATTTAGAAGCCATGGATAGCAAGATGGTATCATAGGTTTTATATTATGACTTAAAGAAGCAACACCTAGTTAGGCTCCTTGAAATGAAGGTGTAATGGCTCCAAGAGACTTCAATGGAGTCAAGAACCTTAAATGGATGGAAAAAATGGAGCCAAGATCATATTTTTTGAAGGTTGCTTCATTAGGTGCATTATGGAACCATAATTAAACCATAAGAACCACCTAGATTTTGAAATGAATATGTGGCTTTAGAATTTGTTCCAAGAGTATAATTGGCTTCCATCTCTAGGCCAAAGGAATCAAGTCTCACATCTTTGTGAGTGTGTGGCTAAGGGAGAGGAAGCATTCTTGAAAGGAAAAGTGTGTTGTTGTAACAAAGGTAACTCTTTCTTCTTTCTCTCATGTATGAGTGGATGTTTATCCTATCTTTGAGTGTTTGTATGTATGTTTTGAGCCATGAAATATGATTTAACATGTATCTACATGCCATGGTACCATGATGTTATGTTATGCATTCAAATGATGCTTTGTGAAATTGCTTTGGTTTGTTAGAGTGTGGTAAAGCCAAAATCCCTTAACAATGGTGAGGATGAGCCAAGAACCCTCAAGAATGGGTGACACAAAGCTAAAAGTCTCCTAAGAGTGAGGCTTAGTCAAGAACCATTTTAGAACATGGGTAAGGCAAGTCCAAAATTCCTAAAGAGAATGAGTGAGGCTAAACCACTTGTTTGGCAAGCCTATGTATGTTTCATGTGACTTCTTGAATGCTAGAAATGCTTTATGGATAATTACAAGCTCCATATGTCCATGCATGCATTTTTAGGCATGGATTTGCATTCTTTATGTATGTTTGAAAGGGAGAAGAGATATTAGAATTCCTAAAATCTCATCCCTTCCTCCCCATTGTCTAACATGTCTAGGTGGACCAAGTGAGCCAAAAAATGGGAGACACCAAGTATAAAGGAAGGAGATTGCCAACAAAGTGTGTGATTTTGTCTATTTTGTAGCCATATGAATGGAATATGATATAATCCAATATTTTATATGATGTATGAACTCATGAACACTTGTAAATGTATAAATATATTGTATATGTATGAGAATTGATGCTATGTGGATGTTGTAGCCACTTCTTGACATTGAATGGCAAGATCTAGTTTATGTATTCTTGTGTATATCTTAGGATGAGAGGGTGAGTTTGTGAAATTTGGGTTTTTGTACCTTTAAGACATGTTTAGTATACCATTTTGGTGCTTTCCCACGTGCTCAAGTGGCCATGGATGTCTTAGAAGTGGATTTGGACCATTTGAGACCCTTATGAGGCATAAAAAGTGCCATTTTGTAACCATGTAACACAATCTGGCCAAATGAACAAATTTTCTCATGATATTTGGCATTCATATAGATCTTATCTAGAGCTTTTTGGGAAGTTAAATATCAGATTATTTAGAGCTTTATGGAATTAATTATCATTTTTCAAAGTTGTCAAATTTCAGTTGTTCCAGTGTAGTTACTGTTCATATGGTCAGTTTTTTCTCCTATGTCATTCAAGGGCCAATAGTATCCAATGCTTATGAAATTTTATAAGAATAAACTAGACATGATAAGCTTTCTATGGCCATCAAGATCACTCTAATTGGATGTCTGAATAAGGAGATATGAATTTTTAAATTTCTATAACAGTACTAGTAGCACTAGACGAGTTTGGTTACTATTCCATCGATTTCCAATAGCTAGACGTCCTTATTTTAGTCTGGACTTATTTTAAGCATAAAGCAGACACTTTCTAGAATGGTATAGTGTACTTGATTTTGATTTTTCTAGAATTAGCTATGATTTTCCAAAATTCATGACAAAAAGCTGGCACACTAAATCGAGGCTGCATATGCAATTTTTGTGTATATGGTCCATGAGCTCAAGTTTCTGGTCACTTTTTCATATGGTTTTGAGTTGTAATTGTATATTTAAATGTGAAAATGAGATGGATGAGTTCATATGATCCACGGGACATGAAACGAACATTTTATCCACGACGTAATGTAAAAAAAATCCATTATTTTTATTATATTTTCCTTGAGAAAGTTGCTTGGCCAATGCAAATGAATTTGAAATGAGATGAAATAAGCTAAATAATTATGGTGTTACATTTATTTATATTAGAGGAAATGTTCAAGCACTCTGATGTGGGTTATGGCTTGTGAATTTGAGTTACCTTTGTATATGAGTTTATTTCGGATGAAATGAGTGTGACAATGGTAAGTGTGTTTTTATTTAAAGCTAAAGTTTGCTAATGATGTTTCAAAACAATGGTAAACATTAGGAGAGGTAAGCCTTCCAGAGAAGCTTGCATAGAGGATAGAGCTAAGTTTAGTGATCCAGTAGTTGGAGCCCTGTAGGCTATAGTGGCTTGCTTGGATCAGCAGCAATCCATGATTATGCAGTTACAGGAACTGCTTGCACAGAGAGACAGTGAGGGCCCTACACCACCTCCTCCATAACCACCACGGCACTCAGATTATCCCAAGCATTTAAGGGTGACTCATTTCGATCCATAACCATATATACAGATATAATAGGTTGCTCAGACTCTACCCACTCAGACACTTCCAGCCTCAAAGCAGCCTTCCATTAGACAGATCATTACATAGTTCCAAAAATTCAGGGCTTCCACCTTTGATGGCTAGTTGAACATAGAAAAAGCTGAGGCTTTGATTATGCAACTTAAGAAGATATTTCAGGTGATGGAGTGTACTTCTGAGTAGAAGGCCATGATGGCCATATTCTAGTTATAAAAAGAAATGGACTATTGGAGGAGGAGCACTAAACCTATTATCAAGTCAAGGAACCTCCCGAATGACTGGGAGACTTTTTTATAGGCCTTTTATGAATAGTATTTCCCCAGTTCCATTTGGAATGAGAAGGAGTTAGAGTTTGTACTCCTAAGGCAAGCTAAAGAAATGTTCGTGGACCAGTAAGTGGCCAAATTTGTTAATCTCTCTAGGTATTCCTCATATTTTCAAAGACATGATGACGAGCGTTAGAGAGCAAATAAATTAAAGAATGGTCTATTGCTAGAGATCAGGAACAAGGTAGTTCCATAGAGAATTAGGAACTTTAATACCCTAGTTGAGATTTTTAGAGTTACAAAAGCCAATCTTAAGATGATGTAGCCTACTTCTAGTGCTAGACCTCCCCTCCCTAAGCTTAAGAGACCTAGAGAAGAAACACAGGCTACAATAACTAGCAGCAGAAGTGGTAGAAGCCAGTGGAATAGAAAAGGCAAGAGAAGAAGGACTCAGTCTAACAGAGGTAGTTTCGCACCTACACTATAACACCATATTTAGCTAGCTTGCCTCATACTATTTATAGGTCTTATTCCATGCATTTCATAGTGAAGCAAGAAAGATAGCATTATAACAATGAATATACTTGCATTATGTCACGGATAAATTTTTCATTCAGTGTTTCATGGACCATATGGACTCATGCATTTTATTATCACTTTTAAATACATAAATAACACTCATAACAAGCTCAAGGAGTGGCCTATACCTTGTGCAAAGCGAGTAGATGCACAAAACACAATGGTGCAGCCTTGGGCAAGATTTCTAGATTCTATGCTTGAATTGTGAAATACCATAACTAATTTTAGAAAAATTGAAATAAAGCACACTATACCATTATAGTAAGCTACAGATATCTACTTTATGATTAAAATAAATCCAGACCACAACAGAGGCTGCTAACTACCAAAAATTGATAGAATAGTAACAGAGGTCAACTATCATTACTAGTACTAACCTCCAACTTCAAAAATTCATATCTCCTTGCTCAGAGGTCCAATTGGGGTGATCTCAGTGGCCATGGAAAGCTCATCATGTCTAGTTTGTGTTTGTAAAACTTTATGAGCATTAGACATCATTGGTCGATGAATAATATAGCCCAATTTCCTAACTATATGAACAGTATCTACATCAGTTCAGCAGAAAAATGCCAACTTTAGAAATTCATAATTAATTCTATAGAGCTCCAAGTAACCTAGTTTGTCTTTATAAAAAGCTCTAGATAAGATCTATATGTGTGCCAAATTTCATGGGCAAATTCGTTCATTTGGTCAGATCTTGACATTGGGTTACAAAATGGTTCAATTGGTGTCATCAAAGGGGTTCAAATTGTCCATTTCAAGTTCTAAGGCAACCATGGCTACCTGAGCATGTGGGAATACACCAAAATGGCTATCTAAACTTGTTTCAAAGGTGTATAAACCCAAAAATCAAAAACTCACTCTCTCACCCCAAGCCATACATAAGAATGTACATGCTAGCTCTTGCCATTCCATATCCAAATCATGCTATCTCATACATTTGGCAATGAATCTCATTCATATATCATACATTCACATATTTACATACATTCATAAAGCTATACAACATATATAACAATGGATTACATCATGTGCCACTCATATGGCCATAACTTGGCATTTTCATACACTTAGTTGTCAATCTTCTTCTTCTAGGCTTAGTGGCTTCCATTACTTTGCTCAATTGCTTCAACTAGCATGTTAAGACATTGGAGAGGAGGGGATGGGATTCAAAGAATTTTAGTAGCTCATCTCCCTTTCAATCACACATAAAGTATGTAATATAAGTCTTGAAAATGCATGCATAGGCATATTGACATGTGTGAGCATTCAAGAAATATTCTTGGCATATGATTAAATTATACATAGCATACATAGGCTTGCCAAGTGAGTGGATTTGCCTCACCCATTCACTTATAGGTTTTGGACTTACCTCACCCATTTTCTTTAAGAGGTTTTGACTCAACCTTACACTTGGGAGTCAACCTCACTCTTGGGAGACCCTTTACTTTGTCTCAACCAATTTCAAAGGTTTTTGGCTCATCCTCACCATGGTTAGAGGGTTCTTGGGTTCTCCACATTTAAGCAAACCAAGGTAAGCACATAAAACATCATTTGAATGTATAAAACATCATCATAGTACCATGGTATATGAAATCATACCAAAATACTTTTCATGGCTTAAAACACATATACACACATCCAAAAACAATGTAAGCACACATTCATGCATGAAAGAAGGTGGAGAGAGCTACCTTTGCCACACAAGCATACTCTTTCCTTGAGCCTTGAGTCCTTTCCCTCGACCTCACACACACAAGGAGGTGGAGATCATTTCTCTTGGCCTAGACACATTATATGGAAGCTAATTACCCTCATGAATCAAATTCTAAGGCCATACATTCACTAGAAAAACTAGGTGGTTCATATGGCTTTTGTATAGTTCTATAATGCACTTAATGAAGCAACTTTAAGAAAACATCATCTTGGCTCCATTTTCTTCATTCATTTATGATTCTTGACTCCATTTAAACCTCTTGGAGTTATCACACAATCAAATCAAGGAGCCTAGCTAGATGTTGCTCTTTTAAGCCATAACATGGAACCTATGATACCATCTTACTATCCATGGCTTCTAAAATTTTTCTAAGGCTTCCTCTCATCCTCTTCCATCATACATGACTCAAAAATAAGCTTGGAACAATTTAAAACTTCCTCTTGGTACTCTTTCTAGCCTAGGCCGAAATTATGCCTCACATAAGTACCAAGTAGGCTTGCTTCATTTTCTTGATGGAAGATGCATATAAGGAGCCTTCTAGGGATCTCAAGAGCTCATCCAATTACTCATTTAGACCTAGGAACAATTACATCAAATCAAATTTTTAACGGAGCCCATGAAACCCTAAGTTTGCTATCTTGAAAATCAATGGCTTTTACTTGAATTTCTTTACATATTCTTAATCTCCTCCCTTAAATTCCAAGAATTCATCCTTAGTTCTACCTAAAATTCAAGCCCTCTTACAGTTACATATATGGGGCTAAATAGGGAGAAGAAAGGGGAAGGAGTAGCTACTATGGGATGAAGATTTTACCTTATTTCCTTGGCTTTTCTTGCTTGTTTCTCACTTTCCTTGCCCTCTTCTCTTCAAATCCGAATTTTCTCCTCTGTTCTTCCCTCAAAATAGATCCAAAAACTTCAATAAAACCATAGGAAAGAAGGGGAAATAGAGAAGGAGAGGTTTGCTAAAGAGAAAGCATGAAAAACCTAAGAATTCCATACCTTTTACCTTATTTTTCTCCTTCCTTCTTCCTCCTTCTTGTGCGCCTCACCCCTAGGGTTTTTCTCTGGTTTAGAGCAGAAACAAGTGTGGCTAAATGAAAGAGGAGATGGGGTGCCTCATATATATATATAAGGGTTTAAGAACCACTTTTCAAAAATTTTAATTTTGTCCCTTCATCTTGGCATTTTTGTTTTTGATTTATTTTAGTTCTTTTTTGAGAATTTCCTTTTCCATTATAAAATTTAGATCTTTAATCTAATAAAATGCCTTTGGAATCACTCAATTTGGAGCTAAAACCTTCCTGAATGATCTATAAAAGTTCAGGCTCACTATTTTTGAAAAACATCCCTCGGAAGGGCTTTAGCTATCTCGGGGCTTCCGATGGTTTTTAAGGCCTCTAAGAACCGTGGAGAACTTAAAACTTTCATTTTAAAAGCCTTTTTGTGAAAATTCCAAAATTTTGCCAAAATGACTAAAATGCCCTTACATTTTGTCAAACTTTCGTAATATTCTTTCTTCATTCTAGTTCTATTTTTCTTTCCGTCTGAGCATGAGATTCTTATTTTTTAGAGTCCAGAACGCTATATAAATTTTTGGGACCTTAATTCACTTTATTTGGGAGACTTCCTTTTGTATCTGGTGAATTTCGTATGTTTATGGAGAAACCTTATGTTAAGTTTCTCACATTTTTTCTCATTTTCGGAAAACTAAATATTACACAATATGTCCCTAATGTGGCAAAAATCATGGGAATAGACTGTGTTATGTGAGGCAAAATGTATGTTACAGACATGGTAGGCCAGGGCATATGGCTAGGGATTGCACGTAAGCTCCCCAACTGTTTTCTCAGCAGAAAGAGATTGCTCCTACACCTAGACCTTAGACCTAGGGTAAAGTTTTTACCTTGACACATCGAAGGCTAGCCAGTCCTCAAGTTTGATCCAAGGTACTATTAAGATTAATGATTTTTCTATGATTGCTTTATTTGATTCGTGTAACACCCCAAAATTAATTAAAGTGTTAATCATGGATTTGGGTTAATTAAGAATAATTAATATGGAGTAATTGGGTAAATTATGTGAATGGAAATTTTAGATAGATAAATTATTAATATGAGTTTGAGATTTAATTGAATTAGAAACCCCATCTAAGCTTAAATTAAATTAAGTAGGCCAAGGTTAGGAACTAATGGAGGCCCAATGATTTTAGGTGCAGACCTAACCTTGTAATGTGAGATTTGGCCCAAGAGAGAGCACCTAGTGATGGCCCAATCTGATTTAATAAGATACGGGCCTAAAACCCAACTTACATAAGAGTTTGTAATTAGCCTAATACCCCTTATGTAGACCTCAACTAAGTGGGCTCTTGAAAACTTGACCCAACTTAACTAAAAGTCTAAATTGTTGAAGTTGGTCTAACAAATTACAACTTCAGCCCAACAATTAGTGGGAGCCCAATAGGTCATTTGGCTAATGGGTTAACCTATGACCTATTTAGAATCCAACTTAAAACCCTAAAAACTAGTTTAGCCGCCCCTATTTTGCAGAAACACAAGAAACAAAAGGGAAATTCGGAGGTCTAAAGGGGAGGCTAGGGTTCTTGACACATTTCTACCATTTCCTACTTCTAAGCTCAAAATTAGCCAAGGTACTTGTTATATAACTTAATCCCCTTCTCTTTCTCTTCATTTTGGCCTGATTAGTTTTTCATTTGGAGCATTTTCACTATACCCAAAATTTGAAATGTTGTTGTTTAGGATTTTTTTAGTGAAATTTCGTAGGTTGGGGCTAAGGGTGTTATTAGGTAAGTATAAACTCTTCATTTTGATGCATTTTCTACTGGTTTAAGACCCTCATAGTTTAGTTTGGAGTGATATTTTGTTGTTTTTGAACTAGGGAAGGCAAAACTCAAAATTTGAGGCCCTTGGTGATTGGGTAGGTGTCCCTTAGGTAACTATTAGTAATTTAATTCTTTGAGAATTGAGTTATTACCATAAATGATGAATGGGATAGTAATGGACTGATATAAAGTGATCATTTTTTGATATTGTAATTTTAGGAGGATTTTGGTACTACTATTAGCTTCCCAACTTGTCTACAAGTAAGGTAACAAGGGTTCATGCAAATTCCATGCATATGTCTGTTTTAATTTTGTATTTGCTGCATGATTATGATTTTGATGCTAAATGAATTGTTTGACTATTTGTTATTTGTTATTAGACCTTATGAGTCTATAGTGGAGTTGTGGTGCAGCTGCCACCTATACATGTGCTTCGATCAGGCACCAGGTTGTGATCAGACCCTAGATGCACTAAGCCCTAGTTGTGCTCATTGGGGTGTAAGTGCTGTGGATGAGCCTTTCCCAGTGTTATTGGCCTTTAACATGTGGAATTGTGATTGCTAGTATAGGATAGTAATCATAGATAGCCTAATTATTTTATTTATTGATATGGTTAGTACATTTTCATATGCTTATATAAAATCATGCATATATGTGAATTAAACTAGAATATATGAATGAAATTTGCCTTGGTTACTGAAATTTGCATCTTAACCCGTTTCATAGGATCATACTTTCAGGTGAAGGCCCTATGGGTAAGGATAAGGGGAAACAAGTGGATGAAAATCCATGAGCTCCAACCATGTGTGGAGAAGGCTACACTTGGGCTTATCTGAGCATAATAGATGCAATTTTGTTATTCTTTTATGTAGCATCATCATGTAATCATGTTGCCAAGTGTAAGCATTTATATTTTGATTACTTAGGATGTATCTATTGAGGAGTTAGGCCTCATCTTAGCTTGGTATTAGATGTATGAACTTATAACATCTGATGTATGAACCTTGTTGAATTCATGATATAGTCTACTATTGGAAATGTAATCTTATGATACATTAGATGATGATATGAACCAATGATGTATGGAATCTTTAATGGTATGTGGATCGAATGATAATTATTGATAGTTCATGAATTCCTATTGTTATTACTTTATGAACTTACTGATATAGGATAGTTAGGGGAGTAGAAATTAACACTTAAGTCTTGAACTAGTAATGATAGATAAGCTGGGTAAATTAGGCTAATGAAAGCTGTTGGAGCCCTACAAATTAAGGTAGATTGGCCTTAAAGTGTTACTAGGGGGAGAATTGGAGTGTAAGAGATAAAATTTTAGAAGTTGTAGGATCAGAAGGCATCAACCACGGTTAAAATAGTCTTAGCCACAGCCAATATAGGCAGAGTCACCAAGGGAGAGTACCAGAGGGCAATTTGCCGCAGCGAGAAGTCGAATTAGTCGCGGCAAAATGTGAAAGGCTAAATTAGAAGTCATCTTGAGGGTAATTCGTCGTGGCTAAATGGGAATTAGCCATAGTAAACTTTTGTGAAAATGTGTTAGGCATTCCAATGGAGAATTAGCCATAGCGAAAGAGGGAGTTGGCCATGGCTAATAGCAAGAGGCAAGTGAAGTAAGCCTAAAGAGGTTTCCTCGTTTTAGTGCCATGTAGGCTAGCCGCAACAAAGCTCTAACTTGCCGTAGCTATTGGCAGCCAAACTTGTAAAGATAAAAGAGTGAACCCAAGAGCAATTGGCTGCGGTGCAAAGACATTTAACCATAGCTAACAATCACAAACTTTCATTCTAACCTAGAAATCTAAGTTTTTCCTATGGTAACCTCAAGGGATGACTTAGAATCATTGGTAGAAAATTCTTATAAGTTGGAATTAATGGGTAATAGAATCAAAGGCTTCTAAATGAGTGTTTGTTTCCCTTGTGTACATGAATGCTTATAATTATTTGGTTGATGACTCTAATAACATTAAGGTTCAAATTTCCCTACATTTTTTGAATGTAATTAGTTGTAATGTCTTATAACCCTGATTTATGGTTATTAATCATGTATTTAACCTTAATTACAATGATTAGAAGTTAAGGGTATCACAATTCGAGTGCTAGCCACTCTTTTATATCATATGACTGTGCTAGGAGATTGGGTCTGAGTATGTATACACTACCATATGACTTGCACATATCTACCCCTACAGGAAATAGAGCCATTACCTCCAATATCTATTTGAATTATGTGGTCCAGTTTAATCATTGCTATACTACCCTTGATTTGATATATATGCCCCTTGCTGATATTGACTTAATTATCGATATGAATTGGATGTTTGTAAATAATGGCACACTTGATTGTTCTCGTAAATGTATTACCTTACCTAAATGTGTGATTGTGCCTAGTATGAGGACTAAGTTATCTGTTATGACCACCTCTAGGTTAAAAGGTGTCTAAAGCATGGTTGTTAGGGATGTTTAGTTTTCTTTTTAGTTTAAGCTAAGGTAGAAGAAGGTATAAAGGAAATTCCAATAGTGAGAGAGTTTCCAAAGGTGTTTCCTAAAGAGATTAGTGAACTACTCCCAGAGAGAGATTGAGTTTCCTATAGACATTATACTTGGGGTGGGTCCAGTGTCTAAAGCCCCATATAAAATAGCTCCTACCGAGCTAGCTAAACTTAAGAAATAGATAGAAGAGCTTTTAAAGAAAGGTTTCATTAAACCCAATGTCTCATTGTAGGGAGCTCTAGTCTTATTCGTAAAGAAGAAAGATGAAAGCCTTAGACTGTGTATGGGTTATAAGGAGCTTAATAAGATAACTATTAAGAATAAGTACTTTTTCCCTTACATAGATGACCTCCTAGACCAGTTAGTAGGAGTATCAGTCTTTTCTAAGATAGACCTCTGATCGAGATGTCATCAACTTAGGATTAAGGCTGAGGATATTCTTAAGATAGCATTTAGGAATAGATATAGGCATTATGAGTTTTTAGTTATGCCTTTTGGGTTAACGAATGCACCTGTAGTATTCATGGATTACATGAACAGAGTGTTCATGCCATACCTAGATAGATTTGTAGTTGCCTTCATAGATGATATTCTCATCTATTCAAAGAGTAGGGAAAAACATGAGCAGTACTTGAGATTAGCCCTAGAAACCTTGAGATAGAAATAGTTATATATGCTAAACTTAGTAAATGTGAGTTTTAGCTTACTGAAGTTCAATTCCTAGGCCATGTGATCTCCCAGGTAGGGGTCGCGGTAGATCCCCATAAGGTAAAGGCAGTGTTACAGTGGGAGAGACCTAGGACAATGATAGAGATCAGGAGCTTCTTAGGTTTAGCAGGTTATTATAAGAGGTTTATTCAAGGCTTTTCTTAGATAGCGATGCCACTGACTAGGCTCACTAGAAAGAATATGCCTTTGATAAGGGATGAGAAGTGTTTCTAGGAGTTGAAACATAAGTTAACCATGACCTAAATTTTAGTACTTCCTAACCCAGGAGAGACTTTTGTAGTCTATAGTGATGTCTCCAAGAAAGGGTTAAGATGTATGTATATGTAGAAAGGCTGAGTGGTAGCTTATGCCTCTAGACAGTTAAAGTCTCATGAAGAAAATTACCACACACATGACTTAGAGCTAGCTGTAGTGGTGTTTGCTCTGAAAATATGGAAACACTACTTATATAGGGCAGCCATAGAAATTTACAGCAACTACAAGAGCCTTAAATACTTATTTGAATAGAAAGAATTGAATATGAGATAGAGGAGATGGTTAGAATTTTTAAAAAATTATGATTTTATTCTAAAATACCATCCCAGTAAGGCTAATATGATAGTTGATGCCTTAAGTAGAAAATTCATACATATGGCTTGTATGATGATTAAAGAGTAGGAGTTGATTGAGAGGTTGAAGAATATAAATCTCTTATGTAAGGTGCATCCTGGGAAGATACTAATGAGTGAAACCCAAATAGAGAATGACCTGAGAAATCAAATAAGAGAGGCCCAACAAACAGATGAGCAAATAAGAAAAATTAGATCACAGATAGCCCAGGGTAGCATTCAGGAGTTCAATCTATCTGAAGATGACATAGTGAGGTATAAAGATAGGCTTTATGTACCTAGAATTACAGAGATCAAAGAAAGAATACTAGATGAGGCACAAGAGTAGATACACCATTCATCTAGGCAGTAATAAAATGTATCATGATTTGAAAAAGATGTTTTGGTAGTCTAGAATGAAAGCAAACATAGCAGAGTATGTCTCCTGATGTCTAGTATGTCAAAAAGTTAAGATAGAATATCAGAAGCTAGCTAGCCCCTAGATATCCTATAATGGAAATGGGATAGTGTAGCTATGGATACATGGGTTTACCTAGAACATTGTCGGGGCATGATGCCATATGAGTAATAGTGGATAGATTAACAAAATTAGCTCACTTTTTAGCAATGAAAACCACTTTTACCCTAGATAAATTAGCCTCGCTGCACATTTAGGAGATAGTAAGGTTATATGGTGTACCTAGGAGCATAGTGTCAAATAGAGATCCCAGTTCACTTCAAACTTTTAGAGATCATTATAAGATGCTCTAAGTACCAAGTTAAGATTTAGTATAGCCTATCACCCTCAAACAGATGGTTAGATGGAAAGAACCATCCAAACCTTAGAGGACATGTTAAGGGCATGTGTATTAGAGATGAAAGAAAATTAGGATACATACTTGCCTCTAACAGAGTTTGCCTATAATAATAACTAACATGTAAGTATTCAAATGGCACTATATGAGGCATTTTATTAGAGGAAATGTAGGTCTCTAATGTGTTAGGTTGAGCTAGGAGAAAGAAGCTTGATAGGCCTAGATTTAGTGGACCAAACCTCTAAACAAATTAAGACTATAAGAACGAAACTCCTAATGGTGCAAAGTAGATAGAAAAGTTATACAAATCGACGTAGAAGGTCATTAGAGTTTGAGGTTAGAGATCATGTCTTTGTTAAAGTGTCTTTAGTCACAGGGATAGTTCAGTCCATTAAAAGTAAAAAGCTCAATCCAAAATACATAGGTCCATTCCAAATTCTTGATAAAGTAGGACCTGTAGCCTACCAACTTGCCCTTCCCCCAAATTTGAGCCAAGCTCATAATGTATTCCATGTATCCCACTTCAAAAAGTAACAACCCAACCCCTCACATGTAATAGAGTGTGAAAATATGTAGTTACATGATGATCTATCATACATAGTATCACTAAATCAGATCGTGGATGTTAGACTCAAGCAATTACAGAATAAGATGATACTGCTAGTGAAAGTGGTTTGAAAGGGGTTATCTCCTGAAGAAGCTACTTGGGAGTTAGAAGAAGAGATAAGGAAGAAGTGTCCAGAGCTTTTCCCATGAGGTATGTTATCTAAACTTCGAGGACGAAATTTATTTAAGGAGAGAGAATTGTAATGTTTGATTTTCGTAAAAACGACAAAAACTAATATATTTTCAAAGTAGGTCCTCTGAAATAAATTGGTTAAGGACCAGAAAATTTAGAATAAAGATCTAAACATTAAGTAATGAATTTAGGAAGCTAGAGGTACCCTGAAATAGAGGTTAAAATAACTAGACAAAAATTAACAAAATAGCAATGTAATGTAATGACATTTTTGTAATTTTAGGCAAATTCTAGAATACTCATAGGAAGGCTTTTTAAATGGAAAAGTTGAGTTCTTTGGGTTTCTCACAGGCTTTGAAAACCCCTCTAGTGTACGTTTTCTAACGTCAATTGACTTGAACTTTGACCTCTTTCATTCAGGAAGGTTTTAGCTCTAATTTGAGTAATTCTAAAGGCATTTTATAAGATTAAGGACCTAAATTTTATGATGGAAAAGAAAGTTCTCAAAAAGAGCTAAAACGAGCCAGAAATGAAAATGCCAAGTTAAAAGGACCTAAATGGAATTTTTGGAAACAACTTGTAAAACCTACCTATATATACCCCACACCCCACTCTTCTCCTCACTTAGTCCATTTCATTTCTACCCTAAACTAGAAAAAGGAGCAAGGGAGTGAGGTCTACAAGGGAGGAGAGAAAGGGAGAAGAAAAAGTAAGAAAAAGATATAGTTTTTCATCTTGGTTTCTCTTTAGCAAATTCTTTCTCCTCCATCTTTCCTTCTTTCTTATGGAATTATTGAAGTATTTGGGGCTATTTTAAAGTTAGACCTAAGAGGAAAATTTCAAAATTGAGGAGAAGAAGCCAAGCAAAGTGAAGAACAAACAAAGGAAGCTAAGAAAGCAAGCTATTTTGCTACTTGTATGCTTGATTCTTCTTGTTCCTTCTCTTGTGTCTATTTTGCCCCATATAAGACCAGCCAAGAGGGGTTGAATTTCTAGCCAAACCAAGAGTGAATCTTAGGAAAATGATTAAGGAGAACAAGAATATCAAAGGAAATAACCAAACAACCATTAGATTTTAAGATAGCAAAGTTAGGGTTTCAAATGTTCCACTAAAATTCTATTTTGATACAAGAGCTCTTAAGCTAAAATGGATGTTTGGATGAGCTCCTAAGATCCCAAGAAGGCTTCTTATATGCATCTCCCATTAAGAAAACAAAACAAACACCTTTAGTGCTCTCTCGATCCATAGCTTCAGCCTAAGAAGGATGAAGCACCAAGGGGTAGTTTTAATTTATTCCAAGCTTGATTTTGTATCATATATAATGGGAGAGGATAAGAGGAAGTCTTGAAAAAATTTTAGAAGCCATGGATGGAAAGAATGGAGCCAAGATCATGTTTTCCTTAAAATGAAGTAACACCTAGTTAGGCTCCTTAAAATGAAGGTGTGATGGCTCCAAGAGACTTTAATGTAGTCAAGAACCTTAAATGGATGGAAAGAATGGAGCCAAGATCATGTTCTCCTAAAGTTGCTTCATTATGTGCATTATTGAACCATAATTGAGCCATAAGAACCACCTAGATTTTGAAATGAATATGTGGCTTTAGAATTTGTTCCTAGAGTTTAATTGGCTTCCATATTATGTATCTAGGCCAAAGGAATCAAGTCTCACATCATTGTGAGTGTGTGGCCAAGGGAGAGGAACCATTCTTGAAAGGAAAAGTGTGTTGTTGTAACAAAGGTAGTTCTCTCTTCTTTCTCTCATGCATGAGTGGATGTTTATCTTGTCTTTAAATGTGTGTATATATATTTTAAGCCATGAAATATGTTTTAACATATATTTATATGCCATGGTACCATGATGTTATGTTATGCATTCAAATGATGCTTTGTGAAATTGCTTTGGTTTTCTTGAGTGTGGTAAAGCCAAAACTAACCTAGCAATGGTGAGGATGAGCCAAGAACCCTCAAGAATGGATGACACAAAGCCAAAAGTCTTCCAAGAGTGAAGCTTAGTCAAGACCCTTTAAAAACATGGGTGATGAAAGTCCAAAATCTAAAGAGAATGGGTGAGGTTAAATCACTTGCTTGGTAAGCCTATGTATGTTTTATGTGACTTCTTGAATGCTAGAAATGCTCCATGATATCTATGCATGCATTTTTAGACATGGATTTGCATTCTTTATGTATGTTTGAAAGGGAGAAGAGATATTGGGATTCTTAGAATCTTATTCGTTCCTCTCCATTGCCTAACATGTTTAGGTTGATCAAGTGAGCCAAGAAATGGGAGACACCAAGCATAAAGGAAGGAGATTGCTAACAAAGTGTGTGATTTTGTCTATTTTGTAGCCATATGAATGGCATATGATATAATCCAATGTTTTATATGATGTATGAACTTATGAACACTTGTAAATGCATAAATATATCGTATATGTATGAGAATTGATATTGTGTATGACGACCCTAACTTCTAATCCCGGTAATTATGGTTAAAAACACGATTAATAATTAATGATCAAGGTTTGGAGTTGTTACAGTTAATTACATTAAGAAAATATAGGGAAATTTGAACCTTGATATTATTAGGGTCATCAACTAAACAACCATAAATGGGGGAATGCATAAAGGGAATTGCACTATCATCAGGGGTTTGTGATTCATCCATCTATCAGTTTCAACACACAAAAACCTCACACAAGTGTTCCTATATCATTTCTTAGCATTACTATTGAAGAAATTGGGGTTTCTAGGCTAAAGGTGGGAGTTTGGGGACTGCGCCATGACTTGGAACCTTCCCGCCACGGCTAAGTTAGGTCCTAGAGCTCGAAAACTAAGTTTTTCACTTTGCGCTATGGCCCTGACCTTTCACAGCATCTCTAAGTGGCTCTCGGGAATCATTGGGTAACTTACGCGAATTTTACCGAGGCGATTGGATCTTCGCCATGACCAACCTAAGTGGCACCGCGGCGGAGATGCCTCCTAGAGCTACTATTTGGAGTCCTATGATTCTTGCCTCGACGGAATACACTTGCACTGCGCGTGAGTTTTGCTACTATACTCGCCTTAACTAATTTCCTCGACTTGCACCGTAGTGAGGTTTCATTCTATCACCTTTCTGGGCAATTTTTTTTGCACTGTGCCGAGGTGATATTTCTAAGCCCCGGTGTCCCCTGCCACTGTCACTCTTCAGGCCGTGGCAAGACCTTCCTAGCCGCGGTGTGACTCCCTCCTGTAACTATATCTCTTACATTTCATTCCATGCACTCCGATTCTCTTCTTAGGAACACTCTAGGACCACTTCCTCCCATTTTATATGACTCTAATGGTAGTTATCTACCCTATTCACCCAGCTATTTTACCATTATCAATTCAAAACTTAAATGTAAATTTCCACTCATCCAACTTCCCTATATCAGCAAGTCCATAGAGTAATAGCAATAAGAATTCATGCACTATTGACAATTAACATTCGATACATATTCCGTTAGAGGTTTCATACATCAATGATTCATATCAATATCTAATACATCACATAATTATATTTCCAACAGTATGCCATACCATAAATTTAGTAAAATTCATACATCAGGTATTATGGGATTCATACATCTAATATCAAGTTATAAGGAGGCCTAACTCCTTAATAATACATCCTAAGTGATCAAAATATAAAAGCCTACACTTGACAAAATGATTATATGATGATGCTATATAAAAAGGAATACAAAATTTAGCATCTATTCTAAATAAACCAATCTAAGTGTAGCCTTCTCCCTACACGGTTGGAGCTCATGGATTTTCATCCACTTGCTTCCCCTTATCCTTACCCGAAGAACCTTCACCTGAAATATTTAATCCCATGAAATGGGGTGAGATGCGAATCTCAGTAACCAAAACAAATTCCATTCATATATTCCAGTTTAATCCACATATATGCATGGTTTCGTATAAGCATCAAAAAACATAACAGTCATACCAGTAAATGAAATGTAACACCCCAAAATTAATTAAGGTGTTCAAATTAATTAGGAATAATTAATATGGGAAAATTAGGCAAGTTAAGTGAATGGAGATTTTAGAGAGATAAATTATTAATATGGGTTTGAGATTTAAGTGGGATAGAAACTTCATCTAGGCCCAAAGTAAATTGAGTAGGCCAAGGTTAAGACTAATGGAGGCCCAATAATTATAGGTGCAGACCAACCTTTTTATTGTGAGACTTGGCCCAAGAGAGAGCACCTAGTGATGGCCCAATAACCCTTATGTAGACCCAAATCCTTGAGCTTTTCGAACTTGGCCCAAACCTAATTAAAATTGAGCAACTCAATACATAAGAGTTAGCCCAACAAAGCTCAAATCTGAAGCCCATTAGGAGTTGGATCTTTGGAGCAGCCCATGACCCATATTTGACCTAACTTAACCCAACTAAAACCTTAAACACTTCAGCCACTTCCCTATTTTTCTGAAGCATAAAGGAGAAAATCAGAGGTGTGAAGGGAGGCTAGGGTTTGGGGCAAGAATTCCACATTTTCTCATATTTAGAGCAAGATTCAGCCAAGGTAATAGTTATATAACTTAATCCCCTCATCTTTCTCTTTAATTTAGCCTGATTAGTTTTTCATTTGGAGTATTTTCACCATACCCAAAATCTGAAATGTGGTTGTTTGGGATTTTCTTGGTGAAATTCGTAGGTTGAGGCTAGGGCTGACATTAAGTAAGTATAAACCCTTCATTTTGATGCTTTCTTTACTAATTTGAGACCCCAATAGCTGATTTATAATATGAGTATTAATTTTGTAAGAATTTGTGTAATATCTAGTTTTCGTTAAACGATCGAAACAGGCACGCTTTCAAAGTAAGTCCCCTGAGATGAGTGATTCAAGGCCAAATAAAATTTGGATAAAATGTTAAATAATAAAAAATGAGGATTTTGAGCCTTGAGTTGTCCAGAAACCAGGGTCGGAGTGATTTGAAAAATTTACCGAAAGGCCAGTGGCATTTTCGTAAATAAGTGCAATTTTGGAAAAGCACCTAGGAGGGCTTTTTAAATGAAAATTTTAAGTTGCCTAGGGTTCTCAGAGGCCCCAAAAACCATGGGAAGCCCCGGGACTGGTAAAGACCCTCTGGTGTAAGTTTTCTAATGTCGGTTGACCCAAACTTTGACCCATTCGTTCGGAAGGATTTTAGCTCCGATTTGAGTGATTCCAAAGCCATTTTTCTTAATTGGGAATCTAAATTTTATAATGGAAAAGACGGTTCTAAAAAAGGAGCTAAAACGAAGAAGAAACAAAAAGGCAAAGTATGAAGGGCAAAATAGAAATTTTCAAAAAAGTCACTTTACCCTAGCTATATATAGGTGGCACCTCACACTCTCCTTTATTCACTTCAGAATTTCCAGCCCTAAATCAGAAGCAAATCCCTTGGAGAGTGGCACACAAAGAGAAGGGAAGAAGGAGGAATGATTCAAGACTTTAGGTATGGAATTTTGCTTGTTTTTCATGCTTTCTCTCCACCACTTTCTTCTCCTCTTTTTCCCTCTTCTTCTCCATGATTTCTATGAAGTTTTGAGGGCTGTTTTGAAGGGAGAACAGAGGGGAAAGTTCGAATTTCAAGTAAGGAGGCCAAGGAAAGCAAGAACAAGCAAGGAAATCCAAGGAAAACAAGGTATTTTGCAATTCTTCCACTTGGTCTTCTTCCTCCCTTCCTTGAGCATTTCGACCTACACTTGGACAGATCTAAGGATTCAGATTTTTAACCAAATCAAAGATGATTCTTAGGTATTTGATGGAGAGGAATAAGAATATGCAAAGAAAACTAAGAAAAAGGCATTAGAAAGCAAGATGCAAAACCAAGGGTTTCAAGTGCACCTTTCAATTTCTAAATTTGTAGGATGCTTTCTAGGTCTAAGTTAGAGTATAAATGAGTTCTTGAGACACCAAAGATGCTTCCCACAAGCTTCCCGCTTCAAGAAAACCAAGCAAACTCCATGAAGGCCATTAAGCTCCATAGCCTCGGCCTAAAGAGTTTCTCATAGCTAGGGAGAGTTTTAAATTTTTCTAAGGCCATTCTTGAGTCATAATTGATGAATGAAAATGAGGGGAGGCCTTGGAAAAAGTTTAGAACTCATGGAAAGTGATTTGGTGTCTTAGGTTCCATAATATGACCTAAAGAAGCAACATGGTGCTAGGCCTTTTGTTTTAATGATGTGATGACTCCAAGAGGCTTAAAAGGAGTCAAGAATCATATTTGAGAGTAAAGAATGAGGCCTAGAAATCATTTGAGGGGTGTTGCTTCATTAGGTGCCAATATGGACCATAATGGAGGTTGTAGAGTAATCTAGGGTTTAAGCAAGTTGCATGGCCCTAGAAATTGTTTCATGAACTTAATTGGCTCCCATAATTTATGTCTAGGCCAAGAGACACGATTTCCACCAACTTGTGGATGTGTGGCTAAAAGAGGAGGCTTGAAAGCTAAAGAAAAAGTGCGTGCTTGTATACAAGGTAGCTTTCTCCACCTTCTCTCATGCATGGATGTGTGTTTAGCTTGTTTTAGAATGCTTGTATGTGTATTTTCAAGCTTTGAAAAGTATGCTAGCATGCCTTTATATGCCATGATGCTTGATGCCATGTTATGTTTTTAAATGAACCTATGATGTTTGTATGAGTTTGCTTGAGTGTGGAGAGGCCAAGAACTCTTCCCTTAGGTGAGGATGAGCCAAGAACCCTTGAGCTTGGTTGAGACAAAGTAAAGAGTCTCCCAAAAACAAAGTGGGCTCCCAAGAGTATGGTTGAGTCCAAAGTACTTAAAGAATGGGTGAGGAAAGTCCAAAATCTATGAGGAGAAGTGTGGGGCCAATCCAAACACTTATTAAGCTCTTGAATGTATTGTATGATTGATTCACATGCTAAGGTTGCTTTTAAAATGCTTATGATTTCTACTTTCTCCATGCATGCATTTGTGAAACTTGCTTGCACATATATATGTGATGGAATGGGAGATGAGCTATTGAGATTCTTGAATCTCATCCCCTCCTCTCCAATGATCTAACATGCTAGGTGGACTAAGCAATTGTGGTGAAGGGAGCCAACAACCTTGAAGAGGGACAATTGACAAGCTTATGTCTTGTTTTGTCTATTTTGGAACCATAATGATGGTTTATAATGTATATGAGGTTGTATATGTACTATGAACGTTGAGACATATGTAAACATACTCTTATGTGATGTTTAGATGTATGGAAATGATATATGACCATTAACACATGTTTTGAGTATGTAATGTCATAGTATGAAGGTTTAAAGTTTGATGAATATGTGTATAAATGTGGGTTGAATGACCAAAATGAGATGAATGAGGTTTGGAACCATTTGGGCAGCTCAAAAGAGTCTTAAATAAGCTTTTAAACTTGCCCAAAGGGTGCCAAGACCAAGGGAAATTCATTTGGCAATTTTGGTACCCAATATGGGGCCAAAATTGACCATAATAGAATCCTATATCACTTTTTGGCCAAATGAGCTAGTCTTAATCTGAAATTTGGCATGCAATTAGGTCTCATTAAGAGCTTTCTGAGAAGCTAAAGATCATAATTTTTTGAGGTCTATAGAATATTTGATGAATTTTCAAAGTTGGGATTTTTCATGGATTCTGGTATGGGTACTATTCATACAGGCAATTTTGAATTCTATGTCACCCGATGGCCAAATAGTGTCCAATGCTTATGAAATTTTATATGAATAAAGTAGAGGTCATAATATTTCATGGCCATCTAGACCACCTCATTTGGAGGTCTGAGCAGAGAGTTATGCATGCTTGAAGTTAACTGTCAGTATTAGTAGCGCCCCAAGAGCTCAGTTACTATTCCATCAGTTCCAGATATCTAAACGTATCTGTTTCATCCTGGAATTATTTTTAGTGTCAAGTTAACATTTTTAGCTTTTCATAATGACTGAGTTTGTGTGATTTAGATTTTTATAGAATTAGTTCTGAATTTTTGAAGTTAGTAGCAGTAAACTGAACACCAGCCCAGGCAGTCAGCAACCTTGGAAGCTTTTTGGATGTCAAACGTCCTGTGTGATGAATTTTCTGACCTGGACGTATTTTTAGTGTGAAGTAAATATCCTAAGCTTTCCAGAATGACCAAGATTTCATGATTTTAAATTTTCTAGATTTAGTTATGATTTTCCAAATTTGGGTCAGAACATGGAGTAAATCTGGCCGAAAATATGCTTGTTTATTTTGAGCTCCATTTCGGTTTCCATGAATTGTAGGCATATTTTTGTGATGCAAATGAGTTGAAATAATGAAATTAAATATGAGGAAGTATAGTATAAGTTCACACGGTTCACGTGACACCAAATTGAATTTTTTAGATATAGCGCAATGCGAAAAAGTCTATTATTTTTATCCTCTTTCTCATATACTCTTGTGGGATTGATGATATAAAGTTTATAAATAACATAAAATGAGCTAAAAGTTATGGTGTTACAATTTGCTTAGGATTTTGGGTGAAATATTGAGGTTTCTGGTAGAGGACACTTCAATCTGAATTTGAGACTTGTAGTGGCTGGGTAAGTGTTCCCTAGGTAGTCGTTAGCATTTTAAATTCTTTGGGTACTTGTTGCAACTGTTAATGATGAATTAGAGTAGTAATTCTCTGATGCTATAGTTATAGGAATTTTTGTACCATTGGTGGTTGTTGCAAATTATCTGTAAGTGAGGTAATCAGGACTATATTAATTCCATGCATATATCTGCTTTAATTTCATATTTGCTGTTCATGAATAATTTGAAATGCTGAATGAATTGGTTGGCTATCTATTGTATTGTGATTGGACCTTGTGAGTCCCTGGTGGAGCTGTGGTGCGGTCGCCACCCGTGCATGTGCTTCGATCGAGCACTGGGTTATGATCAAACCCCAGATAAACTAAACCCTAGTTGTGTTCAATGGGGAGTAGGTGCTGTGGACGGGGCTCTCCCGGTGTTATTGGCCTTTAACATGTAAAAATATGTTTGCTAGTATAGGATAGTAATCATGATAGCCTAATTATTTTATTTACTAATATGACTGATATGATTCTAATGTTGATTTTGATTCATGCATATATGCTAATTAAACTAGATTATATGATGGAATTGCCTTGGTTACTAAGATTCGTATCTCACCCCATTTTACAGGATTACAATTTCAGGTGAAAGTTCTTCGGGTAAAGATAAGGGCAAGCAAGTGGATGAACATCGATGAGCTGAAGCCTGGTGTGGGGAGCTACACTTGGTCTGGGTGGAATAGAGTAGATGCTAAATTTTCTTAACCTCTATATAGCATCATCATGTATCTGTATTGCCAAGTGTAAGAGTCTATATTTTGATAATATAATATGTACCTATTGAGAAGTAGGTCTTACTTTAGTTTGGTATTTGATGTATGGATTTATGATATCTGCTGTAAGCCTTGTAGAACTATGATATGGTTTACTATTGGAAATGTAATTTTTAAGATATTGATATGAACCCTTAATGTATGGAACCCCCATTGATTATGTATCAAATGATAACTGCCAATAGATCTTGAATCCCTGTTATTGTTACTTTACAAACTTGCTAATGAAGGGTAATTAGAGGAAAGAAATTGACCTTTAGATCTTGAACTAGTAAGGATAGATTAGCTGGGTAATTAAGGTACATAACTCTCATTAGAGTTGCATAAATTAAGGTAGAATGGCCTTAGGGTGATATTGGAGGGGGAGTAGAGAGTATGAAACAAGAATTTAGGAGTTGTAGGGGCAAAAGGCAATTCACCGCGGCTAAAATGGAGTTAGCCACGGCCAATAGAGGTGAATTCACCCAAAGAAAGTCCATAGAGGAATTCGCCGCGGCGAAATGTGAGAGGCTAAATTGGGAGTCGTGCAGAGGGAAATTCACCACGATGAATTGGGGAATTGGCCACGGCGAAATTTTGTGAAAAGGAGCCAGGCATTCCAAAGAGGAATTGACCGTGGCGAAAGGAGGTATTGGCCGCAGCCAATAGTGAGAGGTGAGCGAGGTAGGTTCCAGGAGGCTTCCTGATACAATACCAGTAGGCATGCCCATTAGAGCACTACAAGTTCAAGAAGCCCTCATCCATCAAGAAACTCAAATCATTCAAAAGGGTATGATTCAGGTCCAAATGGCTCATGAAGAGATGGCCCATGCTCAAGAAGCCCAAATTGTGCTAGTATTTGTCCAAAAACTTCAAAGAGTTCAAAATAATCTCTATGTTGGATGTCGACCCAAGTTTATAGCCCAAGATCCATATTTGATCAAGATCTCCTTAAAGATGCAAAAGTGGAAGTCCAAGTGGAAACCCAATATCTTAAAAAGATCCATGGAGCAACTAAATTCAATATCCAACATGTTGAAGGCCCAATGTAGTTACACACATACAAGAGGAGTGCCAATGCCCAATTAGATTCCAATTACAAGAGATTAAGAATCATGTGACAACCATGTGATTTTTAATGAAGCATGAGCATCTCATGTGACAAATTAAAGAAGCTGATTAGTTTTGACTAGGATTCCTTTTGAAATTTCATTTTTTATTATTTTATTATTTTTTGAACTTGGTCAAAGAGCTTATCTTAGAGATCAAGTTAAAATTAGTATCCTAATCTAATTAGGATATATTAGGTATCATTTAAAATATTTCTAATCAGATTTTAGAGTTTTACTTTAATTAGGACTCTAGAAAATTTTGCCTATAAAAGGCTTCCTATTGTACTCTATTTTACACATGAATGAATGAATGAAATTGAGTATTATTCAATACTTTGTGAGGCTTTTTCTTCTTTGTGTTCTCTGAGAGTTCATGTGACTTATCAAAGGATTGGTCTTCTTTTGTGGCGTCTTGAGGCTAGGGTTCTAAGAGACAAGTTCTCTTAGGGTCTTTCCTTTGACCAACATTCTTGTTTTCTAGCCGGTCTCGGGCAAAGTGTCATCTTGTTGAAGGTTCCTAGGACAAGGTTCCTAGAGGGTCTCTCATCATTTGGTATCAGAGCTTTGATCGCTAGTACAAGGTATATCTTTGTGTTTTCCCTTTCATTATTCTTCATACTTTCTCTCCTTCCATTAGTATTACCTTTTCCATCTTCGTCTTTTTCTATCTTCTTCTGTCTTTCATTGTTGTGTTCTTCAAAAAAAAAAAAAAAGAACAGAGTTTGATACTCGAAAAAGAAAAAAAGAGAAGAGAGTGTGATACTTCCAAAAAAAAAAATTCGAAAAAAAAAAAGAGTGACAAAAAAGGGAGTGAAAAAAAAAATTCAGATTGCAGAATTCAAAATTGCAAGTTGTGCCAATTCAAAATTAAAAGCAAGATTGGAGTCAATTTCCTAATTGGAATTAATTTCCTAATTGGAGTCAATTTCCTAGTTGGAGTTAGTTTCCTAATTAGAGTCAATTTCCTAATTGGAGTTAATTTCCTAATTGGAGTCAATTTCCTAGTTGGAGTTAGTTTCCTAATTGGAGTTAATTTCCTAATTGGAATTTGTTTCTTAATTTGATTGCATTAAGTAGCTATCAAATTATCTACTTTCCTATTTGCATTCAAAAAATAATATTCTTTCCTAATTGTTCTAAACTTGAATTGCAAGTAGTTTCCTATTCTTAAATTTTCTTATTTTTAGAATTTTTTTTTCTTTCATTTTCCTTTCTTTTTCCCCTTTTTGTTACACACCTTTTTTTTTTTTCTCCTTTGTTTGGTTCTTTGGGAATTTATATTTTAGGATTCTAGTTTTTTGATTGCCACTAGTCTGATCTTTTCATTTGATTTGCTTGTGACTTGCTTAGAACACTTGTAAGAAGCAAATTATTGAGTGGTAAAAGGCAAGAGCGTTAACATTAAAGAAAAAGCCAAAAAGAGAGTTAAACACGAGTGAACTTATCATCTTTTAAGTGTAAACACGTGAGAAGAGTGCGTGAGGTCCTATTCCTTCTATCTTTCTTTGACTAACTTTTCAGGTGATAAGATGTCCAATGAGTACAAATTCCTTGAAGAGGCTAACAAAGAGCGATTCAAGCAATCTTGTGCAAGGTTGGATGCATTCCAATCCAATATCAACTCTACAGGACAAGATAAGGAAAAGGCATCCCCTGATTTCCATACTAGATGCCTTATAAAAGAGAAAGTCTGCAGCATGGCTATTGATAATAATAGCTACGTAAATGTTGCTAATACCTTACTTGTTGAGAAATTAAACTTGCCTATTATAAAGCATCCTAGGCCTTATACCTTATTGAAGGGTAGTACTGAATTTAGGGTTAATAAGCAAGTTTTGATTTCTTTCTCCATTGGTAAATATCATGATAAAGTGTTATGTGATGTAGCTCCTATGTCTGATGGATATATTATGCTTGGTAAACCATGGAAACATGTGAGAAAAGCTAAATACGTTAAGCATAAGCACAAATATTACTATTGCTATTCATTTGTATTCAATGAAAAAAATCATGTATTGGTGCCTCTTGATCCTATGGATGCTTATGAGGATCAAATGAGAATAGTACGAGCATACAAAATGAAAGAAAAGGAGAGAGCAAAAGAAAAAGAGAGAGAACATGAGTTAGAAAAAGAAGAGATTGAAAAAGAAACGAGTGTGAATGAAAAGAAAGAGCAAGAGAGTTGTGAGAAAAGTGAGAAAAGCATGAGTGTGAACTTGTTTGATGAAAAAAGAGAGGTTGAGAGCGTATGTAAGGATATTTGTTTATCTACTAACAATCTTAACCCATCTTTGCTTATTGTTAGTTCTAGCTCCTTGCAGGTATGTAGAGATTTGTTTTCAAAGAAGCCACCTAATGGACCCTCATCTTCAACTAGCATTGAAAGAGTTGTGATTGCCTAGAATTGTTTCCTAAGAAACCACCTAATGGCGAAGATTCGAGGACGAATCTTTTCAAAGAGGGAGGGAATGATACAATACTAGTAGGCATGCCCATTAGAGCACTACAAGTTCAAGAAGCCCTCATCCATCAAGAAACTCAAATCATTCAAAAGGGTATGCTTCAGGTCCAAATGGCTCATGAAGAGATGGCCCATGCTCAAGAAGCCCAAATTGTGCTAGTATTTGTCCAAAAACTTCAAAGAGTTCAAAATAATCTCTATGTTGGATGTCGACCCAAGTTTATAGCCCAAGATCCATATTTGATCAAGATCTCCTTAAAGATGCAAAAGTGGAAGTCCAAGTGGAAACTCAATATCTTAAGAAGATCCATGGAGCAACTAAATTCAATATCCAACATGTTGAAGGCCCAATGTAGTTACACACATACAAGAGGAGTGCCAATGCCCAATTAGATTCCAATTACAAGAGATTAAGAATCATGTGACAACCATGTAATTTTTAATGAAGCATGAGCATCTCATATGACAAATTAAAGAAGCTGATTAGTTTTGACTAGGATTCCTTTTGAAATTTCATTTTTTATTATTTTATTATTTTTTTGAACTTGGTCAAAGAGCTTATCTTAGAGATCAAGTTAAAATTAGTATCCTAATCTAATTAGGATATCTTAGGTATCATTTAAAATATTTCTAATCAGGTTTTAGAGTTTTACTTTAATTAGGACTCTAGAAAATTTTGCCTATAAAAGGCTTCCTATTGTACTCTATTTTACACATGAATGAATGAATGAAATTGAGTATTATTCAATACTTTGTGAGGCTTTTGCTTCTTTGTGTTCTCTGAGAGTTCATGTGACTTATCAAAGGATTGGTCTTCCTTTGTGGCGTCTTGAGGCTAGGGTTCTAAGAGACAAGTTCTCTTAGGGTCTTTCCTTTGACCAACATTCTTGTTTTCTAGCCGGTCTCGAGCAAAGTGTCATCTTGTTGAAGGTTCCTAGGACAAGGTTCCTAAAGGGTCTCTCATCACTTCCTCGTCACGGCGCCAAGTAGGTTAGTCACGGCGAAGGTCCTGAAACCCTTATATTAATTAGGAAACCTTGTTTTTTCATATGGTAATCTGAAGGGATGAGTTAGAGACATTGGGATGAGTTATAACTGATGAGTAATAGAATTAAAGGCTTATAAATAAATATTTATTTCCCTTATGAACATAAGTGTCTATAATTGTATGATTGATGACTCTAATCACATTAAGGTTCAAATTTTCCCGTATTTTCATAATGTAATTGGTCATAATGCCTTGTAACCCCAATCTATGATTATTAATCACGTATTTAACCTTAATTACAATGTTTAGAAATTAGGGTCGTCACATGAAACAATTAGGCTATCATGATCACTATCCCATACTAGCAATCATATTTTCACATGTTAAAGGCTAATAACACTGGGAGAGGCTCGTCCACGGCACCCACTCCCTAATGAGCACAACCAGGGCTCAGTGTATTTGGAGTTTGATCATAACTCGATGCCCAATCAAAGCACATGCACGGGTGCCAGCCGCACCACAGCTCCACCATAGACTCACAAGGTCCAATCACAACACAATAGATAGCCAACTAATTCATTCAGCATTTCAAATCATTCATGTGTAGCAAATATGAAATTAAAACTAATATATGCATGGAATCAATATAGTCCCAGTTACCTCACTTGTAGCTAATCTTCTAAGAGCCAATTGAATGTTACTTCAGCCTATGGACACAAAACCAAGCCATTACTATCCCTAATCACAATTTGTATAAGCAATGTAACAACCAGAAAAAGAAAAGAAAAAGAAAGAAGAAAGCTGAAAAATTTCGAAATCCTGAAATTTTTCTAAGTCTGCTAGCTATAACGAAAAATGGCCTAGTTATAGTGAATGTACTTGTTCGCTATAGCAAGAAATGGTCTAGCTATAGCGAATATACCTGTTCGCTATAGCAAAAATGCTTCTAGCTATAGCAAGTGTGGGCATTCCATACAAAAACCAAGGAGTTTCTCACCGTAGAGCGTGCCATAGCAAAAACGGGGGTCTGGGACTGATACGTGCTCGCCGTAGCGAGGGTTAGTTTGGAAAAGCGTAAAGAGGGAGAATTTGACTTCTTAAAATGTCCCCATTCATTCTTTCTCTTTTATCTGACCTAGGTTTCGACCAAAGGAGAGAAAAGGGGCGTGGAGAGATAGAGAGACCAAGAGAAGGAAGGAAGAACAAAGAAAAGGTGAGCAAGCTTGAGATTTTCCTCTCTTTTCTTCTTAGCATCTTGTTCTTCTCTCTTTGCCCTCTCTTTTTATGGTTTTGCTTGTGAAATTAGTTGGGTTTTAGGCATGGGTCAAAAGAGGGAAAGTGGAAAACCACTGTTGAACTTCTTTGTTTTCCTTAAGAATGTTGGTTCTACTAACTTGAGAGCTTGAGAGAGAGGAAGAGGTGGTGAAACTCTAGAGAGAAGGAGAATCCCTAGGTTCTTATATGTTGGAAGGGTTTGCTCTGAAGAACCTCTAATAGTTGTTGAGCTATGAGAGAGTAATTCCATGTTTTTTGTTGTGTTTAGGCTTAAGAGAAGCACCTCCATCAAGGTGTGATTGTGAAACCAAGAAGGGAAAAGAGAAATTGAAAGGGAAGGCTTGTGTTAGCTTATAAGGTAGCTCTCTCCACTCTTTCTTGTTGCATTCTTGGATGTAATAGTCATTCTATGCTTGTGTATATCCTTGTTGTGTGAGATATGCCATATGTCATTGCCTTGATGCATTGGTACCAATATGCTTATGTGTTGGATTGTGAAAATTGCTCGGGTGAGGTAGTGCCAAAAGTCCCTTGAGATGGGTGAGAAAGAGCCGAAAGTACCTGAGGTTGGGTGAGACAAGGCTAAAAGTCTCATAACTGAGTGAGGCCAAGTCAAAAGTCCTTAAACCAAGGGTGAGGCTATCCAAAAGTCCCCAAAATCGGGTGAGGCTAAACCAAAAGTCCCTAGAGCTCATTCTTGGCATAGATATGGTTTTCATGGCATGAAAATTATGTATTGTATGATTGTGAATGGTTAGATGCTTATTTGCATGCCTTGATTGCTTCCTTGAATGAGTGCATGAGCTACTGAGATTCCATGAATCTCACCCCCTTCCCTCCCCCATCTTAACATGTTAGGTGGAGCTCAAGGAGATTCAAGTGCACACCAAGGAGCTTAGGAGCATGTTTAGATAGATGTTAATTTATTTTGGGTTCTTTTGATGTAAAGAGGTACCAAAATGAATATGCACCCACTATTTTTGAGATGTAAATGTTGTAACAAGTGTAAATGTATGGAAAAATGATGTATAAACTATGTAGAGAGCCAAAGTAATAAAAATGTGGGATTTGCCCCTTTTGTGGTTTGTATGTGATAGTGTATTTTAGCCTGTAGCATAGTGAGTTTCAAATGTATAATGATTTGGACCACTTGGATATTTCATATATACTATGTTCATGCTTTAAAACTTGTCCATAAGGTGCTAGAACATGTGGGAGGTCATTTGGACCCACTTTGAACCGTTTTGGGTGTCAAAACTGCCAAATTTATGAGCTCCGTCAATGTATGACCAAATAAGCTCTTCTTGATATGAAATTTGGCATGCCTCTAGAGTTTGTAGAAAGCTTCTTGGGAAGATAAAGTGGGTAATATTTGGAGGTCTAGGGAATATTTGGCGAATTGTTGAAGTTAGGAAATTTTGATGGTTTGGTCATGGTACTGTGTAACTAGTCCGAAAATAAATCCATGTCATTCATGGACCAAATGGTGTCCAATTGTCATGAAATTTTATAATCATGAACTAGACAACCACAGTGACCAATACCAACTAGAAGCACCTAAATCGGAGGTCTATAGAGAGAGAGCAAACCTTCTGAAGTTCTGTATCAGCATCAGGGAAGCCATTCGACCTTTGTTACTGTTCCATCAGTTTTTGAGGTCTAAGGGCTGCTGAACTGATCTAAACGTATTTTTTTCCTCTATTTAACATCTGTAGCTTTCCAAATTGGTATACTTTTCCTAGATTTGATTTTTTTGGATTTAGTTATGAATTTTTGAAGTTCATGACAGCAAGCTGCACCAGTATCAGGGACAGCCGGACCTCTGTCTCATTTTTTATGTCAATCAAGGTCCAAACACTGAGATTGTGGTTGGGAATTATTTTTAGCATAAATTTAACACCTATATATTTCCATCAAGCTATGGTTTGCTAGATTCTCATTTTTCTACAATTAGTTATGATTTTCCAAAGTTAGAGCAAAAAATTTGACTTTTGGGCCCATTTAAGAAAATGCACTTTCTTGGTTTTTGGCTTCATATCCGTGGTTTATGGCTTGTTTGATGCTATGTATGAGTCGTATAAATTGAGTTTGAGTTAAGAATATGAATGATGGGTTCACGGGACCCATGGGGCAAAAGATGAGTATTTGTAACCCCGTTTTATAGCATGGAAATGTCATGGTTTGTACTTGTTCTTTGGAAATCATATGGAATCGAGTCTAAAGGGACAGTAATTAAGGTTAAGACATTATGGTGTTACAAGCAACCCATCACTTAAAAAAGTTAAGCTATATAGGACTATTCAGAAACACTTACACAATCACCACAAACCAAATTCGGATTTGGTTGCTCCTACCCCAGAAACCTAAAAAAAACACCTCAAATTATGAGTAAATTCGTACAGAAACAATATCCATATTATAAATCAGCTATAGGGCTCTCAAACTAGCAAAGAAAGTATCAAAATGGAGAGTTTATACTTACTTAATGTCAACCCTAGCCTCAACTTACGAATTTTCACCATGGAAACATCAAATGGCAAGTTTTAGATTTTGGGTGTGGGTGAAAATACTCCAAATGAAAAAATAATTGAGCCAAGATGAAGAGAAAGATGAGAGGATTAAGTTATATAACTATTACCTTGGCTGAATTGATCGCTAATTTTTTTATGCATGTCTGCAAGTGCACGGGTCGGATCAAGTAGTTCAGTGATAAGTAAAAGTATCGTTCCCACGAGGAATGACTGGAATGCAATTAGGCAGTGCACAACCTACTTTTATCCACGTTAAACAACCAATTATGAGATTCTTGATTTTAGAACTAAATTTAAAATAAAACGAATTAAAAGAAAACTTAGTTGGCAAAGGCCGTTAAGATAAAATCCAAGGTTTGAAATTACCTAGAGTCACTATTCCCTTGATGCTCACTAGAACTTAATTTCTTGTTTAAATGCTATTAATTATCGCCTTGTGGGTTAAGAGTTCAGAAGCTATAACCGTCCGTCGATGTAATTACAGCCCTACTCTCCCCTAGAATCTAAGTGTCCTTAGATTTAGGATAGAGTGCATTAGATACTATATCCCTCTACAAACCAATTAAGGTAATCAGGTATATGTCTATCCCAATTACAAATTAGATGATTCTAAACTTAATTTATCCAACTCTTAGGTTTAATTAAGAATCCCTTTTTCAAGGTAAATTCCAATTTCCCAAATCAAATCAAAGAGGTGGCCAATCCCTAAGAAAGCATTAAGCAAGAGAAGGATACACAAGATTCCAATCAACACAATTAACAAGACAATTAATGATTCAGTTCACATCAAGTTCATAGTGCTCTAAGTAAAGATGAATTTAGCCACACATAGCTAAATCTACAAAGAATTCCCAATCAAAATACATGGAGAAGATGAAAAGAACAAAGAAAGCAAACAAAGGGAAGAATGAGATGCAGAAAGTAGAGCTGCCCCTTTGATTCCTCTCTTCCTTCACCGCCTTCAAAGAACTCCCAAAATCGCCTCCTGGACGCTCAGAACTTCCTCTGCCGCCGAATGTTTTGAACCCTAACTCAGCAAACTTCTTTTAAAGCCAGAAAATTAAAACTCTGCATTTCAGGTCCGATCTCGCTATGGCGAGGGGCGTCTCTCGCTATAGCGAGGTCTCATAAGTGCTCAGGTTTCTGCTGCACTCGCTACTCCCACGCTATAGCGAGCTGCTCTCTGGAATTTCTATGCAACACGACTTCGCTATTGCGAAACCTCCCCTTCGCTACGGCGAAAGTGCCATCTCGCTATAGCGAAATTCGGTCTCGCTGTGGCGAGAAGTCTTGTTCAATCTACCTTGGCCACTTTCAGCTTCCCTCTCTTATATTCATTTCTTTCTTCCTTTTGCTACTTTTCCCTGAAATTGAAATCAAAACTAAAGTGAGGCTTAAACTGATAAAAATATTATAATTATAGTACTTTCTTTGTTTTGTTTAATTGAGTACATTTTTAACCATATTAATCAGGAGAAAAGTATTTTACCTCCCTAATTTAGTGTCAAATATAGCCCTTTTGGGTCCTAAATTAGGAGGTTATCAAACTCCCCCACACTTAGATCTTTGCTTGTCCTCAAGCAAATCTTAGAAAGAATCACGCCCAAGCAATCAGAATTACAGATCCCCCCCACACTTATAATGAATCCAACTTCAGAAGCAGAAACTCAGCAAAACTCGAATAGAAATTGAGAACAATGTACTCATAGTAACACCCTTATTCCTAAAGTGTGTGTGTGCTCAACAAGAGACGTTAAGAAATAATCAAGCAATCTTAAATAAGTTTTCCTAGCAATTTCAAAGCCTAACCCAATCATCTGTACTAACTTCAATCATCAATGCTCATTGAGAGGGGTCTCTATTATTCAATGCAGAATTATTTTCAGCATTTTTTTTGTTTTGTTTTGTTTTGTTTTTGTTTTGTTTTTTGTTTTGTTTTTTTTTTCTCTCTCCTCGTCAAATTACTTAATCCTTTTGACGCGAATGACAACATTGGTTATGAAGTCACCCGGTTACTCAGATTAAAGAAATCCTCAGAGGGCTACTAGCATACTCTTAGTTTTATCACTGTTTGACGCGAAAGTTCACACTTTTTGGTGCAAACCCCCGGTTACTAGGTGATTTCAACCATTGGAGTAGAGAATCCTTTGGTTTTTTTTTTTTTTTAGATAGCCCTCTCAACTAACAATCAGGTATCCATCAGGAACAAGCAAATTGGGGAGATCTAAAACAACTAGAAGCTCATTATAAGAAAGACTTGAATTACTTCCAAAATCATCTTGTTGGAAGGTGCTCCTATTTAGGGTGCATACTACGACTATATTACTTACTTTATCCAATTCAAGTTCGCTTAACCTCTACATTCCTTAATTAATATTCATCTAAAGTGAGAAGGGCTAAATCTGATTTAACATAGGAGCATAAGGAGTGTAAGCACTTGAATATTATTAATAGGAGGAAGTTATTGTCAATTTATATCCACTTATCCTATATTTATCTATGATTACCTTAACTCCCCCACACTTGAAAGTTACATTGTCCGCAATGTATCAAAATGGGAAATTCAGAAATGGACAGAAAAATAGAAGCAGAAGGGGGTGCAGGGAAGGGATAAAAAGAGGTAGGGAGAGACGAGACTCCCCTAATAAGAAGAGATAACATAGCGAGGGGTTGCATGTGAACGGCTCCTTCATCTGAGAGACAACCATTGACAAAATACATACAGGAGACAGTAAGTTGGCATTAGAATTAATAAGACAAATAAAAGCACAGCCAATTCAGGAGTTGAGAGCATAATTAGATACAGTTATCCATAATACAGTTATCCAGAATATAAAATGAGCAAAACAACAAAAAAAATGGCAGCAGGATAGAAAAGGTCCTAAGAATCAGACGGTCCAGGTCTATCCTGAGGTGCAGGCTCCTGAGGTAGAATGATGATCGGTGATTGAGGAGCTTCAGGAGGTGGCAGTGGAGGAGCCGGCATCAAGTAGTCCATAAGCGTCTATAGTTGATCCTTTATTGATATAACATGACCTTCCAGCCTATGGATGGACTCTCGTGCCCAATTCTCAAAATCAGTCTGATAAGGAGCCCCATGTCCTGACGGCTCTGGAGTAACCCGGTGCTGATATGAGGGAGGAGGTGGAGAGGCCTCAGGCTCTGCTTGTGCCTCTGCTCTCTGCCTACGGGGCTGCCCTGGTGCATCTTTCATACTGTCATACTTGAACGGCCCCTTCGGCTTAAACTGCGCGTCATTTTTCGAGACGCGGCTACCCCCCATAGTGAGTAATTCTGTCAGCATATAGGGGTATGCTAAGCTAACCCTGTCAGACCTCGCTACTTGTTTGAAGTTTAAGTATATGAGGCGAGGAATGTTGACCCGCTACCTGGTCATAAAGCACCATGTAAGAGTAGCTCGCTCTTGGATCATGTCAGATCCATGAGAACTTGTCAAGATGTTACTTGTAATGAATTGTAACAAAAAATGAGCTGGTTTGTTGAGCTGACTCACGGGGTAAACCTTGTTCACCAGCCGAGCTTTTCCTTCTTCAGCAATGGTGGTCTCTATTTCTTCCCAGGGAATGGACTGAGGGTTCTCCATATATGCTTGGAAAGCACACTCTGTAACGTCCGGCAATTTATAGAAGTCTTGGAAGACTTTCTCATTTATGCGCACCCAGGCCGAACGGCAATAGTATTCCTCTTCTTCCTCCTCAGTATCCTCAAAGTTAGCATATAACTCCTGGATCATTAAGGGGATCCGATGCACCGGTATTTTCGTGAATCCGCGCAGCCCATGCCATTCAAAATCATGAAAAGTCAGGTCTCGGGCGTTGGGTGCATAGTAGCGATCTTCTACTACTCCTCTGTCTGCGAAGAGTCTATCGAAGCGAAATTCTGCCCGGGCTGATGCAAATCGATCCTTATCGTATGATTGCTTCTTTTGCTTTGAGGAGGAGGCTGCAGCAGTCTTTGTTTGCTTTTTAGGAGCCATGCCTGCGAAATTCCAATAGGAAAGAGATAAAAGTCAGTAGCAGTAGTAATAGGGATTCATAGAGTAAGGAAAAAGAAGAAGATAACAAGAATCAGACACATGCAGCATGTTTCTAATAAGGAAAGACACGATTAAGGGTCTACAAGGGACGAGGGAATGAGGAATAAAGAAACAAATCAAGCAAAATGGTCCATAATAGCCAGGTTTATGGAAAAACGTCGAACTCGCTGTAGCGAGTTCGAGTTCGCTATAGCGAATTCGAACTGAATTCTGCAGAGCCAGATTTACACGGATAAAAAGCTAAGTTGAAGCTATATTTCTGCATAAAAACAGGCGACTAACAAAACCCATCCAAAAAAACTAACTAAATGGACCCCTAAATACGCAGATTTGAGCAAAACTATTCGAACCCTAATATGACTATATTCAGCAAAATCAACCAGCAAATCAGGGAGAAAAGAGTTAGTTGAATTACCTGATGTACGAGATGCGATTTGTGAGGGGAATGCGAGATTATGATGCACAAAATGCAGCGAGAGAAAGGATGGAGGATTTTTGGAGCTTCGTCGCAGTGGCGAGAAAGAAAAGTTGAAATGACGATATTTATATAAGATGCTTCGCTATAGCCAGGCTATAGCGAGAGCGTCTCTGGAGTTATTACCAAAGGTAAAGCTGCCACCTTCGCTACAGCGAAATCAAATATCGCCATTGCGAGATAACTTGGTTAAAATTTTATGGCCGGAGAGTCTCGCTATAGCTTGGCTATAGCGACGAGCTCTCTGGATTTTGTACCAGAAAGTGGCACTGCTGTACTCGCTGTAGCGAAAGAGATGTCTCGCAGTAGCGAGGAAACTTAGCAAAAAATCATATGCAACAATTACTCGCAATAGCCAGGCTACAACGAGCCTCTCTCTGGATTTAGTACCAGAATGCAGCACAGAGATCTCGCTATGGCGAGGTAATGTTCTCGCTGTAGTGATAATACTTAAAATTCACTGACTCGCCATATTCCGGCCATAGCGAGAGACTGGTGTATGTACCAGTAGTGGGACAAGCAGCCTCGCCATTGCGAGATGTGTTTCTCGCTGTAGCGAAATTTTTTTTTTTTTTCAACTAAATTTCTCCATCTACATGCTCACTAAAATTCTCCCTCAAATGCAACCAGATACAATAATAAAGTATAATTCAAAGCATGGTTAGAAACTCCCTGTGAACATGCCCAATGTTGCTCATTCCTGCCAATCCTAAGCTCCTTGATATCCACATTTTAACCTGTAAAACACATAAAAAACAAAAAATATCAAACCCAAAATGAGAAGGACTTTAAATTCAAACAAAAAGAATACAAAGAAAACTTGGGTTGCCTCCCAAGAAGCGCTAAGTTTAAAGTCTTCAGCCAGACTATCGTAACGCTTTTATGAGCAATCTTGGAGTTGCACATTTGTCTTCATCCTGTCCACTGGTCCACCAAGGTAATGCTTCAAGCGTTGGCCATTGACCTTAAAGGTTTCTCCATTTTTCTCATCTTGAATTTCAATGGCACCAAAGGCAGTGGTAGATACCACCTTGAAAGGACCAGACCACCTGGATTTAAGCTTTCCTGGAAACAATCTCAAACGAGAGTTATATAATAGCACTAAGTCACCAGGTATGAAATCCCTTTTCAAAATCTTTCTATCATGCCAGATCTTTGTCTTTTCCTTATATAGCTTAGAACTCTCATAGGCTTGCAATCTGAATTCATGAAGTTCATTAAGGTTTAACAGCCTCTTTTCACTTGCATCTTTATAATCGAGGTTTAACTTCTTTATGGCCCAAAAAGCCTTGTACTCAAGTTCCAAAGGTAAATGACAAGCTTTACCAAAAACTAATTGATATGGAGACATACCAATTGGTGTTTTGTAAGCTGTCCGATATGCCCATAAAGCTTCATCTAGCTTATCAGACCAATCCTTCCTATTAACACTCACTGTTTTCTCCAGAATTCTCTTGATTTCCCTATTGGATACTTCACAGAGGCCATTGGTCTGAGGGTGGTAAGCTAAAGCCATTTTGTGGTGAACTCCATATTTTTCCAACAAAGCTTTAAACAAACGATTATTAAAATGAGTTCCACCATCACTAATGATAGCTCTAGGGGTGCCAAAGCGAGAAAAAATATTTTTCTTTATAAATCGCACCACTGTTTGAGCATCATTGTGTTGGCAAGCTACCGCCTCAACCCATTTACTAACATATTCAACTACCACTAAGATGTATTGTTGGCCTTTAGACAGAACAAAGGGACCTATAAAATCAATCCCCCATAAATCAAACAGTTCAACTTCAAAGATACCGGTTTGAGGAAGTTCATGCTTTTTAGAAATATTACTGGATCTTTGACACGCATCACAATGAGAAGCAAACAAATGCGAATCTTTAAACAATGTAGGCCAATAAAAACCATATTGCAATATTTTAAAGGCAGTTTTCTGACCACTAAAATGTCCCCCAAATGGTGATGCTTGGCATGCAAGCAAAATGTCATGTTGCTCAATCTCAGGAACACATTTCCTAAGAATTCCATCCACACATCTTTTGAACAAATAAGGTTCATCCCAAATGTAAAACTTAACCTCATTCAAGAATTTCTTCTTTTGATAATAGTTTAAATCAGGAGGTAAAATTTCACAAACAATATAATTTGCTATATCAGCATACCAAGGTACATGTAACAAATTAGCAGCCATTATGCATTCATCAGGGAAAATATCATTCACAAGCTTACTATCACTAACATGCTCAGAATCTAACCTAGAAAGATGATCAGCTACTAGGTTTTCACATCCTTTCCTATCCACTATATGCAAGTCAAATTCTTGAAGTAACAAAACCCACCTAATCAATCTAGGTTTGGACTCTTTCTTTCTTAACAAATATTTAATAGCAGCATGATCAGTGTGTACTACCACCTTAACTCCCAACAGATAAACTCTAAATTTTTCAAAGGCAAAAATAATAGCTAACATTTCTTTCTCAGTGGTAGTGTAATTTACCTGAGCATCTACTAATGTTCTGCTGGCATAATAGATAGGATGAAAAATTCAGTCTCGCCTCTGTCCCAGAACAGCTCCTACTGCATAGTCACTTGCATCGCACATGACCTCAAAAGGCAATGACCAGTCCGGACCAACTATTATAGGTGCAGTTATTATTCTCTGTTTCAATTCTTCAAAACTTTTTAAGCAGTCATCATCAAAAAGGAATTTGGCATCCTTTTCTAACAGCTGGGTTAAGGGCTTTGAGATTTTTGAGAAATCTCTGATGAACCTTCTATAGAACCCCACATGCCCAAGAAAACTTCGGATTCCTTTGACACTAGTAGGAGGTGGCAACCTCTCAATCAATGATGTCTTGGCTCGATCTACTTCCAAACCCTCCTTAGACACCTTGTGTCCTAGTACTATTCCTTCCTTTACCATGAAGTGGCATTTTTCCCAGTTCAGAACTAAGTCAGTTTCCTCACACCTTTCAAGTACCTTAGAGAGATTTTTCAAACAGACTTCGAATGAATCACCAAAGACAGAAACGTCATCCATGAAAATCTCCATGATGTCTTCGATGAAATCAGAAAAAATTGATGTCATGCATCTTTGAAAGGTCGCTGGTGCGTTACACAACCCGAAAGGCATTCTCCTGAAGGCAAAAGTGCCATAGGGGCAGGTGAAGGTTGTTTTCTCTTGGTCTTCAGGTGCTATAGAAATTTGATTGTAACCTGAATAACCATCCAGAAAATAAAAATATTCCTTCCCCGCTAGTCTATCAAGCATTTGGTCAATGAAGGGAAGGGGAAAGTGATCTTTTCGGGTAGCTGCGTTTAATTTCTGATAGTCCATGCACACTCTCCAACCAGTGACAGTTCTTGTAGAAATCAATTCTTTCTTTTCATTTGTCACAATTGTCATTCCTCCTTTCTTAGGAACGCACTGTACTGGACTAACCCACGCACTATCTGAAATTGGATAGATGATTCCTGCATCCAACCACTTGATGATTTCCTTCTTGACAACTTCTTTCATCATCGGGTTCAACCTCCTCTGATTCTCTATAGACGGCTTATGGTCTTCCTCCAGTAGGATTTTATGCATTACAATGGAAGGGCTTATCCTTTTAATATCAGCAAGTGTCCATCCCAGAGCCTTTTTATGACTCTTTAGTACTTCAATTAGTCTCTGTTCTTGATGAGAGCTCAATGCTGTAGAGATGATGACAGGTAATGTCTCTGAATCCCCTAAATATGCATATTTCAAATGTGTAGGGAGTGGTTTTAACTCCAAAAGCGGAGGTTGTTCAATTGAAGGCTTAAGAGATGTTGCTGAACGGGATGCCAAATCTAAAGATTCAACTTGCCAATGCTGTTTAGCTCGAATGGTTGAAAAATTCAGCACTTGGGTTATCTCATAACTAGTTTCAGCGTTCTCATGCTTCACTCCCATTAATAATGCTTCAATAGGGTCTTTGATTATTATTGAATTGAATTGTTCTTGAGCTAACTCATCAGTCACTGAAACTCTGAAACAATTTTCAGCATCTCTAGGATATTTCAGTGCTTTGTCCATGTTAAACACCACTTGCTCATCCCCCAATCTCATCACTATTTGCCCTTTCTCTACATCAATAAGAGTTCTGGCTGTGGCTAAGAATGGATGACCAATAATCAACGGATTATCCTTATCTTCTTCACAATCCACAACAATGAAATCAGCTGGATATATGAACTCACCAACCTTTACTAAAACATCTTCAATTATACCTCGTGGATATGCTAAACTCCGATCCGCTAATTGCAATGTTACTGTGGTAGGTCTTGCCTCACCGAGTTGCAACTTCTCAAAGACAGATAACGGCATAAGGTTTACACTGGCTCCAAGATCACACAAAGCCTTACCTTGAAAGTGAGTGCCTATTTTACAAGGCACAGAGAAGCTACCCGGATCTTTGCACTTCATTGGAATCTGTGGGTTGATTATTTTGCTGCACTCTTCAGTAAGTGCTACGGTTTCAAATTCACCAAATCTCTGCTTCTTGCTCAGCATCTCTTTCAAGAACTTGACATACTTAGGCATGTATTCCAATGCTTCTGAGAATGGGATATTGATATGAAGTTGCTTGAATATCTCTAGGAATTTTTGATACTGCTTATCTTCCATCTTCTTTTGAAGTCTTTGAGGAAAAGGTAATGGAGGTATTATCCTTGGTGATGTATGTAGTTTCTCTCCTTGTTTCTCACTCTTATCAACATCTGCCTGTTTTTTAACTGCTTCACTACTCACTTTTCTCTTCTTTTCAACTGATGCATCCACACATTCTTCTCCTGTTTTTTTATCCTTATTTGTCTCCTCTGTAGCAATTTCACCCGTATCTTCCTCTACAACAGCCTTTGATGCAGGTGTGTGGCTAACCACCTTTGGTGTTTGATCATCTGGCAATGCTTTTCCACTTCGAAGAGTTATGGCCTTACATTCTTCCTTACCTTCTCTTCTGGGATTAGGCACCGTGTCACTTGGCAATCCCCCTTGTCTAAATGAATTCATTACTGAGGCTAATTGACCCATCTACAGTTCTAGATTTCTCAAGGAGGTATCAACTCTAGCATTTACTTGAGCTTGCTTTTCATTTTGCTTACTTTGAATGCTAATGAATTTCGCCAAGGCATCTTCCAAGTTAGTCTTAGGTTCTTGAATAGGTGCATTTTGCCTTACAGGTTGAGTAAAACCTGGTGGTTGAGTAGGCCTAATGCTTGAGGACGATGTTGGTTGATTCAGTGCTGGTCCATGCTTCCAAGAGAAGTTTGGATGATTTTGCCACCCAGGATTGTAATTATTGGAGTATGGATTCTGATTCTTTGGAAAGTTCCCCACGTAATTAACTGGTTCTGAAAGTGCCAAAGGACAAGAGTCTACTGAATGCAGATCCCCACAGTTTTCACAAGCAATTGGAACTACCTGAGCAGAACAGACATTCAATTGCTGATTTCGCTACACTTGAGATTCTAACATATCAAATCCCTTATTCAGAGCGGAAAGAATAGTGGCAATTGGAATAGAGGGGTCTTCTTGAGTATTGGCAACATTGACACTCACCCTTCTATCACCTCCTCTTTGTACATAACTCTCAGACAATGTGTCCAATGCCTGAATAACATCATCGACAGGCATTTCATCCCAACGACCATTCAAAATAGCATCTAACATCGTATCGGTTTGTGGAGTTAGACGCGTACAGAAGTTCTGAATGATAGCACAGTCATCCATCCCATGGCTTGGGCATTGACGAAGCAAATGCTTGTACCTCTGCCATGCAGCATATAAGTGCTCGTCTGAAGCCTGCTTGAAGTTGATGAGCTCATGACGTGCATCTGCTATTTTATTATTTGGAATGAAGCGAGCTCTGAACCTTGCTTCTAGCTTATCCCAAGTATCTATTGAACCTTCAGGCAGAGTCAACAACCACTCCTTAGCCTTTCCTTGTAGAGAGAGAGGGAATAGTCGAAGTCTTAGCACATCTCTTGGTACCCCGTTCTGTTTGAATGAATCGCACACTCCCAAGAATGACAGAATATGGCGGTTGGGATCTTCATCAGACCTCTCACCAGTGAATTGTCCATTGAGCTGCAACATGGAGATCATCACTGGCTTCAACTCAAAGTTAGCAGCTTGAAAGTCTGGCACTACTATGCTCGATAGAGTGCCCTTCATAGTACGACCCACAAAGTCTTTTATGGACTGATTTGCATTCCCTTCCTGAGCCATTTCTTCACTCACCGAGTTTGGTTCTGGACTTTCTTCAAAATTCAAGTTTACCACAAGATCACTAATTTTCTTCATTGTGCGCTTCTTCTTTGTAGAGGTTTGATTCGGCATGTACTATGGTACCTGTAGAGGAAAAGGCCGTTAAGATAAAATCCAAGGTTTGAAATTACCTAGAGTCACTATTCCCTTGATGCTCACTAGAACTTAATTTCTTGTTTAATTGTAATTAATTATCGCCTTGTGGGTTAAGAGTTTAGAAGCTATAACCGTCCATCGATATAATTACAGCCCTACTCTCCCCTAGAATCTAAGTGTCCTTAGATTTAGGTTAGAATGCATTAGATACTATATATCCTCTCTAGAACCAATTAAGGTAATCAGGTATATGTCTATCCCAATTACAAATTAGATGATTCTAAACTTAATTTATCCAACTCTTAGGTCCAATTTAGAATCCCTTTTTCAAGGTAAATTCCAATTTCCCAAATCAAATCAAAGAGGTGGCCAATCCCTAAGAAAGCATTAAGCAAGAGAAGGATACACAAGATTCCAATCATCACAATTAACAAGACAATTAATGATTCAGATCACATCAAGTTCATAGTGCTCTAGGAAAAAGGGAATTTAGCCACACATAGCTAAATCTACAGAGAATTCCCAATCAAAATACATGGAGAAAATGAAAAGAACAAAGAAAGCAAACAAAGGGAAGAATGATATGCAGAAAGTAGAGCTCCCCCTTTGATTTTTCTCTTCCTTCACCCTCCAAGCTTCAAGAGCCTTCAAGAACTCTCAAAATCGCCTCTTGGATGCTCAGAACTTCCTCTGCCGCCGAAAGTCTCGAACCCTAACTCAGCAAACTTCTTTTAAAGCCAGAAAATTAAAACTCTGCGTTTCAGGTCCGATATCGCTATGGCGAGGGGCGTCTCTCGCTATAGCGAGGTCTCATAAGTGCTCAGGTTTCTACTGCGCTCGCTACTCCCATGCTATAGCGAGCTGCTCTTTGGAATTTCTATGCAACACGACTTCGCTATTGCGAAGCCTCCCCTTCGCTACGGCGAAAGTGCCATCTCGCTATAGCGAAATTCGGTCTCGCTGTGGCGAGAAGTCTTGTTCAATCTACCTTGGCCACTTTCAGCTTCCCTCTCTTATATTCATTTCTTTCTTTCTTTTGCTACTTTTCCCTGAAATTGAAATCAAAACTAAAGTGAGGCTTAAACTGATAAAAATATTATAATTATAATACTTTCTTTGTTTTGTTTAATTGAGTACATTTTTAACCATATTAATCAGGAGAAAAGTATTTTACCTCCCTAATTTAGTGTCAAATATAGCCCTTTTAGGTCCTAAATTAGGAGGTTATCATGAATCTTGCTCTAGAAGTGGAAAATGATGGGTTTCTTGCCCCAAACCCTAGGGTTTAAGTTGGGTTTTCTATGGGTTATGGGCTGCTCCAAGATCCAACTCCAAATGGACTTTAGATTTTAACTTTGTTGGGCCAGTTTTAAGGTGTGTTGGACTGCAGAATTTCATTGGGCCAGACCTAGTTTTATGAACTCTATGGTCTTGGGTCTGCACAAGGTTTATTGGGCCATTTATAAGAGCTTATGGAAGTTGGGTCTTAGGCCTTTAATTCATTAAATCAGATTGGGTCTGCACATAACTTATTGGGTCTCCATTAGCCTTTTATCATGATTTTCTACATTAATTTGGGCCTAGATGAAGTTTCTATCCCTATTAATTCTCAACTCATATTATTAATTTATCCCTCAAAATTACCATTCCCTTAACTTACCTAATTAATCCATATTAATTATTCTTAATTACCCCAAATCTATGATTAGCACCTTAATCAATTTTAGGGTGTTATATTATATGGATGTTGTAGCCACTTCTTGACATTGAATGGCAAGATCTAGCTTATGTATTCTTCTATATATCTTGGGCTGAGAGAGTGAGTTTATAAAATTTGAGTTTGTGCACCTTTGAGACATATTTAGTAGACCATTTTAGTGCTTTCCTACATGCTTAAGTGGCCATGGATGTCTCAGAAGTGGATTTGGACCATTTAAGACCCTTAAGAGACACAAAAAGTGCCATTTTGCAACCCTATAACACAATCGGACCAAATGAAGAATTTTCTCATGAAATTTGGCATGCATATAAATCTTATCTAAATCTTTTTAGAAAGCTAAAGGCTAGATTATTTAGAGCTCTGTCAAATTAATGATGATTTTTTAAAGTTGCCAAACTTTAGCTGCTCTGGTGTGGTTACTGTTCATATAATTAGTTTCTTTTCCTATGTCATTCAAGGGCCAAATGGTGTCCAATGCTCATGGAATTTTTAAAGCACAAACTAAATATGATAAGCTTTCTATAGCCATCAAGATCACCCAAATTGGATGTGTGAGCAATGAGATATGAATTTTTAAAATTCTGTGATAGTACCAATAGTGCCAAGCAAGTTTAGTTATTGTTCCATTAATTTCCAATAGATAGACATCCCTGTTTTAGTTTGGACTTATTTTTAGAATAAAATAGACATCTGTAGCTTTCCATAATGGTATAATGTGCTTAATATAGATTTTTTTAGAATTAATTATAATTTTCTAAAGTTTATGACAGAAAGTTGGCACACTAATTCGTGGTGACACATGTAATTTTTGTGTATATGGTCCATGAGCTCGAGTTTTTGATCACTTCTTAAGATGGTTTTGAGTTGTATTTGTACATTTAAATGTGAAAATGAAATGGATGAGTTCATATGGTCCATTGGACATGAAACCAACATTTTATCCATGACATAACGTGAAAAAAATCTATTTTTTTTATTGTATTGTCCTTGAGAAACTAACTTGGCCAATGCAAATGAATTTGAAATGAGATGAAATAAGCTAAATAAGTATGGTGTTACAATATACACATGCACCTCAAAGCTCATGAATGTTAAAAAATCACATACTCATACATTTGGTTCCAAAATTGATTCATGCACCATAATTACATGCTTTTACTTGTGCTCAATGGTTTACATCTCATAAACTTCATATATATATACAAACTTTGACATCAAAATACATAAATTTCTTATTCTATTGTCAAAGTATCATTGTTCAAGTTGCTTGGCTCCCAATTTTTGCTCTATCTGGCTCACCTAGACATGGTCAGACATAATAGGGGGAAGAGTGAGATTCAAATAATCCCAATAGCTTTTTTACCCTTTCAGGCATACATATATGGCATATTTTCATGTCAAGGAATGCAAGCATGCAACAAAAGCTTCTAGTAAACATACATAATCATTTTTCAAGTCACATAAACTTATTTAAATCAAACATAGGCTCTAGGGACTTTTGGTTTAGCCTCACCCAATTCCTTTGGGACTTTTGGATTTGTCTCACCTACTTTTAAGGACTTTTGACTTAGCCTCACTCTTTCTTGAGAACTTTGGCTTTGTCTCACCTATTCTTAAGGACTTTTAGCTTTTTCTCATCCATTCAAAGGGACTTTTAGTACAACCTCATCCATTAGGAGCCATCTTGTATTCAAAACATGTTTCAAGAAACATAATGATACCAAAGCATTTATTCAATAGCTATAAGCATATCTCATGACTCAAACATACACACAAGCATGCAATGACAATCAAAAATCCAAGAAATGTATACAAGTTTTCTTCCTTGGATTTTCCTTTCCCCTCCTAGGCCTCACACACACACACCTAGGAAGATCTTGATTTTCTTGGCCTATACATATCAAATAAGACACAATTATATCATTGGAACCAATTCTAGCCTTACATAAACTCTATGCAAGCTTGCCTTAACACATAGCATGGTTATGGTTCCATATAAAAGTATAATGAAGCAACCCTTAGAATTTATGATCATAGCTCTAATTTTTCATTTAATCTAAGTCTCATGACTTCACTTAAATTCCTTAGAATTATCAGAAACTTAATTCAAGAGCATAAACTCAAGTTGATTCTTTATGCTTTAAAAAGGAACGTAAACTTTCATCTTATAAACCATGGCTTCTAAATTCAAACCAATGGTTTGTTTGGTGTTTATTATTCATATCAAGACCATTTCTATCCTTAGAATCAAAGAAAACTCTCCTTAGGTACCTTTTCCCTTCCTTGACTAAGACATGCACTAAAGTGAGAGCCCATGGAGTTCTTTTGGTTTTCCTAGGGAATTTGCCACTTATGAAGCTTCCTAGATGTCTTATGAACTCATACATACTCTTACATGAGCTAGATTACCATTACAAAGCTTTTAAAAATTGCTAGGTGCAACAAGAATCCTAGGTAACATGACTTGATTTCTAAAGCTTCTCTTTTAATTTTAATTGCATATTCTTACTCCTCATGCCTTAAAACCCTTTTTCCTACCTTGATATGACCAAAAATCCTTCCCTCCTTGATGGGCCTAGAGTTGGTTAGAACACATAAGAGAAGAAGTAATCAAGAAGATGTAAGAAAGCCATGAGAGTTTACCTTATTTTTAAGCTTTTCCAAGGAGCTTTCCAAAGCTTCTTACCTCTCCCCTAAATTCTCTCTTCCTCCTACTGAACCAGCCATAAAATAGCTTCAAATAAGTCATCAAAACTATAAAAGAAAAGAGGAGAAAAAGGAAAAGAAGTTTAGAGAAGGAGAAAGCACAAAAAGTGTAATGCCATATTTATCTAGTCTATCTTATTTATATCTTAGCTTCCTTCCCTAGGCATAGCAATTCTCGAAGGAAAAATTCAATTAAAATAATTGAGTATTTTGCATTACATAGTACTTAAACTTTTCATTTCACATTTTGTGGACCATATTAACTCACCCATATCATCATCCAATTAAAATACATTCATACAACTAAAAACCAACACAAATGTTCCATAAAACCCGAGTTTGGAGCATACATACACAAAATCACATAATCAGCCTCGTGTTCTGCTACCAGATTTTTTATGCCAAGTTTGGAAATTCATAATTAATTCTAGAAAAATCAAAATCAATCACACTATACCATTATTGAAAGTTGTTAACTTTAGGCTAAAAATAATTTTAGACTAAAATAGAAATGTTTAGCCACTAAATATCAATGGAACAGTACCAAAGGTACTGCTACATTATTGGTTCTGACTCAAAATTAAAAAATTTATATGTCTCTGCTTAGACCTCCAAATGTGGTGGTCTCAGTAGCTATAGAAAGCTTATTATGTCTAGTTTATGCCTATAAAATTTCATAAGCATTGAATATCATTTGTCTCTCAAATGATATAGGAGAAAAAATTGACCATGTGAACAGTAATCATATCAATTTAGTGGCTTTTTGACAACTTTGAAAATTCATAATTAATTATATAGAGCTACAAATAATCTTATCTTTGGCTTCCTAAAAAGCTCTAAATAAGATCTATATGCATACCAAATTTTATGGAGAAATTCGTCTATTTGGTTAGTTTGTTACATAGGGTTGCAAAATGTCACTTTTATACCTCTTTAAGGGTAAAAAATTGTTCAATTTAGCTTCTAGCTTTCCTAGGGCCACTTGAGCATATTGAAAAGCATGAAAATAGCCTACTAAACATGTCTCAAGGGTCTAAAAATCTAGATCTCACAAATTCACTCTCCCACTTAATGATATGCACAAGGAACATACATGCTTCATCTTGTATTTCCATCTCAAAAATAAACACTATCATTCATATGGATCCAATTCTCACATATACATTGTATATCCATACTTTTACAAGTGTTCAAGAAATTATACATCATAGGAGTATATCATTTGACAATGTTATGGTTACAAAATGAACAAATAACAACTCCTTTGTCAATCTTTTTGCTTTCAAGTGTGGTGGCTCCCATTTCTTACCTCACTTTGTCCATCTAGACATGTTAGGCAATGGGGAGGGAAGAGTGAGATTCTAGGAATCCCAATAGCCCTTCTCCCTTTCAAACCCATATAATAGATACAATTTTAAGTCTAAAAATGCATGCATGGCTCTTATAATTCATAAACATAAATAGAATATTTCTCTCGTGTCTTTTGGACTTGCCTCACCCATTTTTAAGGGACTTTTGACTAAGCCTCACTCTTCTAGAGGCTTTTGGCTTTGTCTCACCCATTTGTAGGGAATTTTGGCTCATCCTTACCTTGGTTAAGGGATTTTTGGCTTCACAAAACTCATCTAAGCCAAAACATGTTCATAAAGCATCTTTCAAGCATATAAGCAAAGCATCATGGTACCATGGCATATACATGTATGCTAGAAACATTTTTTTTAATATTTGGTTCTCTAAAAACTAGAGAAAACATGAGAAACGTAACATACATTTCTCCGTTAATGAACGAAACTCACCGGATACAAAAGTAAGTCCCCCAAAATGATGTAGTTAAGGTCCCAAAAAATTTGGGAAACATTCTAGACTCCTAAAAATGAGAATCTCAGGCTTAGATGGAAAGAAAAATAGAGCTAGAATGAAGAAACAATTTTTTACGAAAAGCTTACGAAACGTAATGGCATTTTCATAATTTTGAGCAAATTTTGGAATTTACACTGGAGGGCTTTTTAAATGAAAATTTTAAGTTCTTCGGTGTTCTCAGAGGCCCTAAAAACCATGGGAAGCCTCGGGACAGTTAAATCCCCTCTAATGGACGTTTTCCAAAGTCAGTATGCCTGAACTTTGACGGGTTCATTCGGGAAAGTTTTAGTTCCAATTTGAGTGATTCCAAAGAAATTTTATTTAATTAAGAATCTAAATTTTATAATGGAAAAGACAGTTCTAAAAAAGGAGCTAAAACGAAGGAGAAACAAAAATGCAAAGTCTGAAGGGCAAAATTGAAATTTTTGAAAAAAAAAACACTTTCCTACCCTTATATATAGGTGGCGCCCCACTTTCTCCCCCATTTGGAATTAGAAAATTTTTCATAATTTCAAAAGAGAGGGCTATAGTTTTGGGCACACCAAGAGAACAGGAGAAGGAGAAGAAATTCTAAGCTAAAGGTATGATTTTATAGTTGTTTTTCATGCTTTTCTCCATCCACACCACCTTTCCTTCATCCTCCTTGATTTCCTTTGATTAAAATGAAGTTTATAAATCTGATTCAAGGGAGAACTTCAAGGGAAATTTCGGATTTGAAGAGAGGAGCTTGGAAAAAGCAAGATTCAAGCCAAACTAAGCAAGGAAACAAGGTAAAATTTCATCCTATGGTTGATATCTTTCATCACCCTTCTTCTCCATTTTGCCTAACCCTAGGAGCTAGAGGAGGATCTGATTTTCAAGCCCAACCAAGCATGAATCTTAGGTATTTGGTGGAGAAGAACAAGAATATGCAAAGAAAACAACAAAAATAACCATTAGATTTCAAGATGCAAATTCTAGGGTTTTAAGTGTTCCTTCTAAATTCTGATTTTGTATGGTTTAATTAAAAGTTTAAATGAGTTATTGTGACCCCTAAGATACTCCCTACAAGCTTCCTTCTTCAAGAAACCAAAGCACACTCCAAGGAACCCTAAACCATGCATAGTCTCGGCCAAACCATATTCTTATAGCTAGGGAGAGTTTTAAATTTTTCTAAGGCCATTCTTAAGTCATATTTGATGAATGAAAATGAAGGGAGGCTTTGGAAAAAAATTTAGAACTCATAGAAAGTGATTTGGTGCCTTAGGTTCCATATTATGACCTAAGGAAGCAACATGATGTTCGGCTCTTTGTTTTAATTGTGTAATGACTCCAAGAGGCTTAAAAAGGAGTCAAGAATCATATTTGAAAGGAAAGAATGGAGCCTAGAATTTACTTAAGGGGTGTTGCTTCATTAGGTGTATTTATGGGCCATAATGGAGGTTATAGAGCAATCTAGTATTTAAGCAAGTTGTATGACCATAGAGATTGTTTTATGAACCTAATTGGCTTCCATGAATTGCATCTAGGCCAAGAGAAACTATCTTCACAAGTTTGTGGGTGTATGACCAAAAGAGGAGGCTTGAGTCCAAAGAGAAAAGTGTGTAATTGTATGCAAGGTAGCTCTCTCTACCTTCTCTCATGTATGGATATGTGTTTAGCTTGTCTTAAAATATGTTTATATGTATTTTCAAGCCATGAAAAGTATGCTAGCATGATTTTATTTGCCATGATTTCATGATGTCATGTTATGTTTTCAAATGAATGTATGATGTTTGTTGAGTTTACTTGAGTGTGGAGAGGCCAAGAACTCTTGACCATGGTGAGGATGAGCCAAGAACCCTTGAGATTGGTTGAGACAAAGTAAAGAATCTCCCAAAAGTAAAGTGGGCTCCCAAGAGTGTGGTTGAGTCCAAAGTTCTTAAAGAATGGGTGAGGCAAGTCCAAAATCCATGAGGAAAAGTGTGAGGCCAATCCAAACACTTGGTGAGCTCTTGAATGTCTTGTATGATTTATTCCCATGCCAAGCTTGCTTCTTGAATGTTCATGACTTCCATTTTATTCATGCATGCATTTTTAAGGCTTGCTTTGCATGTATTATGTATGATTGAATGGGAGATGAGCTATTGGGATTCTTTGAATCTCATTCCCTCCTCTCCAATGATCTCACATGCTAGGTGGGCCAAGCGAATGGTAATGGGAGCCAACAACATTGAAGGAAGAAGATTGACATCCATATGTCTAGCATTTGCTTTTTAAAGCCATAATGAACCATAATGATGTATATTATTGTTGTAAATGGCTTATGACCCTTGAGATATATCTAATTATGATATTATGTGACATAGAAATGAGAGAATGTGTTATGTGAATGATGAAATGTAACTTGAGTATGTTATGACATTATAGCTTTATGAATGAGTTTATGGAAATGTGCATATGTGTGGATAGAAAGGCCAAAATGAGATGCATGAGGTTTGAGACCATTTGGGCAACTCACACAAGTCCTAAATGTGCTTTTAGACTTGCCCAAAAGGTGCCAAAACCAAAAGAAAGCTATTTGGCAATTTTGGTATCCCATATGGAGCCAAAAATAACCATAATGGAACCCTACATCACTTTTTAGCCAAATGAGTTATTCTTGGTCTGAGATTTGGCAAGAAATTAGGTCTCATTAAGAGATTTTTGGAAAGTTAAAGATCATAATTTTTGGATGTCTATAGAATATTTGAGAATTTTCTAAAGTTAGCAATTTTTCTGGTTTTGGTCTATTGCACTATTCATTTGGTGTGAAAATGAATTCTATCACACAAGGCTCAAATGATATCCAATTGCCATGAAATTTTATACAAAGAAACTAGACATTCACAGTGACTCATGAAACTAAAAGCACCCCATTTGGAGGTATATAGAGGGAGATATGAATTTTTGAACATTCTATCTACTATCAATAGTTTTGCCCGACTTGAGTTACTATTCTATTAAATTCTGAGGTCTAGGCATGATGAACTGGTTTGGAAATATTTTTTTCCTCTATCTAACATCCACATATTTTTAGATTAGCATCATTTACATGGATCTCATTTTTTTGGAATTGATTGAGCATTTTCAAAGCTTTCTACAGAATTCTGTGACAGTTCCAGAATGCAGTCTGACCTCTGGACCATTTGGGATGTCAAACGTCTTCTGTGATGTATGTTATGGCCTGAACATAATTTTAGTATGAAGTAGACATCTGTAGCTTCCTAGAATGACCAAGAATTCATGTTTTCAATATTTCTAGAATTAGTTATGATTTTGCAAATTTGGGTCAAAAAAAGGGGCAAATCTGGCGGAAAATGCACTTAAATTTGAGCTCTGCTTTGATTTTCATGAGTTGTGGGCATGATTTTATGATGCAAAAGAGTTGTATTGATGTAATTAAATATGACAATGTATAGTATGAGCTCACACGGTCCACGTGACACTGAATGGAATTTTTAGATACGACGCAACGTAAAGAAATTCATTATTTATTCCCCTTTTCCTTATACTCTCATGAGTATAATGATGTGAGGCATGTGTATATGATGAAATGAGCTAGAAGTTATGTATTACATTTTTCATAGCTTCAACATATACACACACATTCAAAGATAAGAAAACACCTAAACATCTGTAATGTCCGATTTTTGTTAAACGACGAAAACGGGCACGCTTTCAAAGCAAGTCCCCTAAGATGAGTGATTCAAGGCCAAATAAAATTTGGATAAAATTTTAAATAATAAAAAATGAGGATTTGAGCCTTGAGTTGCCTAGAAACTGAGGTCGGAGTGATTCAAAAAATTTACCGAAAAGCCAATGGTATTTTTGTAAATAAGTGTAATTTTGGAAAAGCACCTAGGAGGGCTATTTAAATGAAAATTTTGAGTTGCTTAGGGTTCTCAGAGCCCTAAAAACCATGGAAAGCCCCGGGACGGGTAAAGTCCCTCCTGTGTACTCTTTCTGACGTCAGTTGACCTAAATTTTGACCGATTTGTTCGGAAAGGTTTTAGCTCCGATTTGAGTGATTCCAAAGGAATTTTTTTAAATTGGGAATCTAAATTTTTATAATGAAAAATACGGTCCTAAAAAAGGAGCTAAAACGAAGGATAAACAAAAATGCTAAGAACAAAGGGCAAAATTGGCATTAAAGTGTTAAAGGAAGTTTCTTTTTTCTTCTTTGTATACCACGTTCTTTCTCTCCTCTCTAAGACCGACTTGCTTCTGCCCATTTTCAGAGGAAAACTCCAGCTTCTTAGGCGCACAAGAGGAGGAAGATTTTGGAGGAAGAAATTCAAGAAAAAGGTAAGAAACTTTAAGAAATTCCATATCCTTTCTTCTTGAAACTTGCTCCTCTCCTCTCAAGCTTTCTTTCTATGGTTTTAATGGAGAGTTTGGTGCTGTTTTGGGGGCAGAACAGAGAGGGGAATTTCGAAAATTGAGGGAGTAAGCCAACCAAGTGGAAGAACAAGCCAAAGGAAGCAAGAAAACAAGGTAAAACTTCCATTCTTTGGTAGTTTCTTCCCCCTTTCCTCTTGCACGAATTTGGCCACCATGAGCCCAATTCTTAGGGGCTATTTTTTGTCTAATTCATGGAGGGATTAGAGGTTTTAGATGGCAAGGATTAAGAAGGAACCAATAGAATTAAGAAAGGATCATTAGGAAACAAGATGGAACCATTAGGGATCTAAATGCTCCCTTACAAATCTAATTTAACATGAATGTTCTTAGGCTTAAATAAATATTTAAATGTGCTTCTAAGATCCTTAAGAGGTCCCCCATATGCCTCTTCCTCCATGAAAATGAACAAAACCCTATGGAAAGTCATGAACTTAGAAGTTGGAAAAGTGTAGAGCACTTATGGGGATTTAAAAATTGATTTAATCCATAAGTTCCCTTGGCTATTTAAGTGTTTCCTTGACCTCTTACAACTCTTAACAACCTCCCTAAATGGTTCCCCCATCAAGGAAAAATCAAGAAGCCATGAAATCCTATTTATGCTCTGAGTTTCGGCCAAGTAGAGATGGCATAGTTAGGGAGAGTTTTAAATTGTTTCAAGCCCATTTTTGAGTCATATATGATGAATGAATGTGAGGGGAAACCTTGGGAAAAATTTAGGAAACTTAGAGAATGAGTTAGTGCTTTAGGTTCCATATTGTGACCTAAAGAAGCAACATGATGTTAGGCCCTTTGTTTTAATGATGTGATGATTCCAAGAGTCTTAAAAGGAGTCAAGAATCATATTTGAGAATAAAGAATGAGGCATAGAAATCATTTGAGGGGTGTTTCTTCATTAGGTTCCAATATGGACCATAATGGAGGTTATACAGTAATTTAGGGTTTAAGCAAGTTACATGGCCTTAGAAATTGTTTCATGAACTTAATTGGCTCCCATAATTTGTGTCTAGGCCAAGAGAAACTATCTCCACCAACTTGTGGGTGTGTGGCTAAAAGAGGAGGCTTGAAAGCTAGGGAAAAAGTGTGTGTTTGCATACAAGGTAGCTCTCTCCACCTTCTCTCATGCATGGATGTGTGTTTAGCTTGCTTTAGAATGTGTGTATGTGTATTTTCAAGCTATGAAAAGTATGCTAGCATGCTCTTATATACCAAGACTCTTTGATGAGAGACCCTCTAGGAACCTTCAACAAGATGACACTTTGCCCGAGACCGGCTAGAAAACAAGAATGTTGGTCAAAGGAAAGACCCTAAGAGAACTTGTCTCTTAGAACCCTAGCCTTAAGATGCCACAAAGGAAAACCAATCCTTTGATAAGTCACGTGAACTCTCAGAGAATACAAAGAAGCAAAAACCTCACAAATAATTGAATAATACTCAATTTCATTCATGTGTAAAATAGAGTATAATAGGAAGCCTTTTATAGGCAAAATTTCTAGAATCCTAATTAAAGTAAAACTCTAAAACTTGATTAGAAATATTTTAAATGATACCTAATATATCCTAATTAGATTAGGATATTAATTTTAACTTGATCTCCAAGATAAGCTCTTTGACCAAGTTCAAAAAAATAATAAAATAATAAAAAACGAAATTTCAAAAGGAATCCTAGTCAAAACTAATCAGCTTCTTTAATTTGTCACATGGGATGCTCATGCTTCATTAAAAATCACATGGTTGTCACATGATTCTTAATCTCTTGTAATTGGACTCCAATTGGGCCTTGGCATCTCTTGTGTGTGTATAACTACATTGGGCCTTCAACACATTGGATATTGACTTTAGTTGTTCCATGGCCCTTCTTAGAGCATTGGGCTTCCACTTGGACTTCCACTTTTGCATCTTTAAAGAAATCTCATGTCCAAAATCTAATTCAGCATGTTTTGAATTGATCAAATATGGATCTTGGGCTCTAAACTTGGGTTGACGTCCAACATAAATATTATCCTAAGCTCTTTGAAATTTTTGGACATAGTACACAATTTGGGCTACTTGAGCTCTTTGAAGTTCTTGATGGATGATGGTTTCTCGAACTTGTTGCGCTCCAATGGGCATGCCTACTAATATTATATCATTCCCTCCCTCTTTGAAAAGATTCATCCTCGAATCTTCGCCATTAGGTGGTTTCTTAGGAAACAATTCTAGGTAATCACAACTCTTTTCAATGCTAGTTGAAGATGAGGATCTATTGGGTGGCTTCTTTGAAAACAAATCTCCACATGCCTGTAAGAAGCTAGAACTAACAATAGGCAAAGATAGGTTAAGATTGTTAGTAGATAAACAAATATCCTTACATATGCTCTCAACCTCTCTTTTTTCATCAAACAAGCTCAGACTTATGCTTTTCTCACTTTTCTCACAACTCTCTTGCTCTTTCTTTTCACTCACACTCTTTTCTTTTTCAATCTCATCTTTTTCTCTCTCTAACTCATATTCTCTCTCTTTTTCTTTTGCTCTCTCTTTTTCTTTCATTTTGTATGCTTGTATTATTCTCATTTGATCCTCATAAACATCCATAGGATCAAGAGGTACCAATACATGATTTTTTTCATTAAATACAAATGAATAGCAATAGCAATATTTGTGCTTATACTTAACATATTTAGCTTTTCTCACATGTTTCCATGGTTTACCAAGCATAATATGTCCATCAGACATAGGAGCTACATCACATAACACTTTATCATGATATTTACCAATGGAGAAAGAAATCAAAACTTGCGTATTAACCCTAAATTCAGCACTACCCTTCAACAAGGTATAGGGCCTAGGGTGCTTTATAGTAGGTAAGTTTAATTTCTCAACAAGTAAGGTACTAGCAATGTTTACATAGCTACTATTATCAATAGCCATGCTGCAAACTTTTTCTTTGATAAGGCATCTAGTATGGAAATTAGGGGATGCCTTTTCCTTATTTTGTCCTGTAGAGTTGGAATTGGATTAGAATGCATCCAATCTTACACAGGATTGCTTGAATCGCTCTTTGTTAGCCTCTTCAAGGAATTTGTACTCATTGGACATCTTATCACCTGAAAAGTTAGTCAAAGAAAGATAGAAGGAATAGGGGACCTCACGCACTCTTCTCACGTGTTTACACTCAAAAGATGATAAGCTCACTCGTGTTTAACTCTCTTTTTAGCTTTTTCTTTAATGTTAACGCTCTTACCTTTTACCACTCAATAATTTGCTTATTACAAGTGTTCTAAGCAAGTCACAAGCAAATCAAATGAAAAGATCAAACTAGTGACAATCCAAAAACTAGAATCCTAAAATATAAATTCCCAAAGAATCAAACAAAGGAGAAAAATAGGTGTGTAACAAAAAAGGAAAAAGAAGGAGTAAGGGAAGGTCTGGAAGGAAAGAGATGAAAAGAAAAATAAAATCTGAAAATAAGAAACCTTAAGAATAGAAAACTATTTGCAATTTATGTTTCGAACAATTAGGAAACAATATCCTTTCTTGAATGCAAATAGGTAAGTAGAAAACTTGGTAGCCACTTAATGCAATTAAATTAGGAAACAAACTCCAATTAGGAAATTAACTCCAATTAGGAAACTAACTCCAACTAGGAAATTGACTCCAATTAGGAAATTAACTCCAATTAGGAAATTGACTCTAATTAGGAAACTAACTCCAACTAGGAAATTGACTCCAATTAGGAAATTAATTCCAATTAGGAAATTGACTCCAATCTTGCTTTTAATTTTGAATTGGCACAACTTGCAATTTTGAATTCTGCAATCTGAATTTTTTTTTTTTTCACTCCCTTTTTTTTTCACTTTTTTTTTTTGCTTTTTTTTTCGATTTTTTTTTTTTTTTGAGGATAGAGGAACACAACAATGGAAGACAGAAGAAGATAGAAAAAGACGAAGATGAAAAAGATAACACAAATAGAAGGAAAGAAGGTATGAAGAACAACGGAAGAAAAAAAAACACAAAGATATACCTTGTACTAGCGACCAAAGCTCTGATACCAAATGATGAGAGACCCTCTAGGAACCTTGTCCTAGGAACCTTCAACAAGATGACACTTTGCCCGAGACCGGCTAGAAAACAAGAATGTTGGTCAAAGGAAAGACCCTAAGAGAACTTGTCTCTTAGAACCCTAGCCTCAAGATGCCACAAAGGAAAACCAATCCTTTGATAAGTCACGTGAACTCTCAGAGAACACAAAGAAGCAAAAGCCTCACAAATAATTGAATAATACTCAATTTCATTCATGTGTAAAATAGAGTACAATAGGAAGCCTTTTATAGGCAAAATTTCTAGAATCCTAATTAAAGTAAAACTCTAAAACTTGATTAGAAATATTTTAAATGATACCTAATATATCCTAATTAGATTAGGATATTAATTTTAACTTGATCTCCAAGATAAGCTCTTTGACCAAGTTCAAAAAAATAATAAAATAATAAAAAACGAAATTTCAAAAGGAATCCTAGTCAAAACTAATCAGCTTCTTTAATTTGTCACATGGGATGCTCATGCTTCATTAAAAATCACATGGTTGTCACATGATTCTTAATCTCTTGTAATTGGACTCCAATTGGGCCTTGGCATCTCTTGTGTGTGTATAACTACATTGGGCCTTCAACACATTGGATATTGACTTTATTTGTTCCATGGCCCTTCTTAGAGCATTGGGCTTCCACTTGGACTTCCACTTTTGCATCTTTAAAGAAATCTCATGTCCAAAATCTAATTCAGCATGTTTTGAATTGATCAAATATGGATCTTGGGCTCTAAACTTGGGCTGACGTCCAACATAAATATTATCCTAAGCTCTTTGAAATTTTTGGACATAGTACACAATTTGGGCTACTTGAGCTCTTTGAAGTTCTTGATGGATGATGGTTTCTCGAACTTGTTGCGCTCCAATGGGCATGCCTACTGATATTGTATCACTCTTGATGCCACATTATGCTTTTAAATGAACATATGATGTGTGGTTGAGCTAGCTTGAGTGTGGAGAGGTTAAGAACTCTTCCCTATAGTGAGGATGAGCCAAAAACCCTTGAGCTTGGTTGAGACAAAGTAAAGAGTCTCCTAAAAGCAAAGTGGGCTCCCAAGAGTATAGTTGAGTCCAAAGTGCTTAAAGAATGGGTGAGGCAAGTCCAAAATCTATGAGGAGAAGTATGAGGCCAATCCAAACACTTGGTGAGCTCTTGAATGCCCTGTATGATGTGTTTCTATGCCAAGCTTGATTTTAAATGTTCATAACTTCTATTTTTCCCACACATGCATTCATAGAACTTGCTTGCACATATTATGTGTGATAGAATGGGAGATGAGCTATTGAGATTCTTGAATCTCACTCCCTCTTCTTAAATGTCCTAATATGCTAGGTGGACTAAGTGGACATGGCAATGGGAGCCAACCATATTAAAGAAAGAAGATTGCCACCTTTATGCTTGATTTTTGGTCTTTTGATTCACAATGAGACTTTATGATGTATATTATTATTGTAAATAGTCTATGACCCCTTGGACAAATGTAAATATGATATTATGTGATAGAGAAATGAATGACTATGGTGTATGTATTCTAGAACATAAATTGAGTGTTTATGCCAATGTATGCATTTGAGAAAAGCTTGGTGTAATGTGTATAAGTGAGGGTGAAAAGGCCAAAATGAGATGCAAATGGTTTGGGACCATTTGGGCAGCTCCCCCAAGTCTTAAACACGCTTTTAAACTTGCCCAAGACCAAGGAAAATCCATTTGGCAATTTTGGTACCCAATATGGAGCTAAAATTGACCACAATGGAACCCTATATCACTTTTTAGCCAAATGAGCTAGTCTTAATATGAAATTTGGCATAAACTTAGGTCTCATTAAGAGCTTTTTGAGAAGCTAAATATCATAATTTTTGGAGGTCTAAAGAATATTTGATGAATTTTCAAAGTTGGGATTTTTCATGGATTAGTATGGGTACTGTTCATACTGGCAGTTTTGTGTTTTATGTCACCTGATGGCCAAATGAGGTCCAATGCTTGTGATATTTTATATTCATAAACTAGAATCATAAGCTTTCTGTGGTCACCGAGATCACCTCATTTGGAGGTCTGAGCAGAGAGTTATGCATTTTTGAAGTTAACTGTCAGTACTAGTGGTGCCCCAAGAGTTTAGTTACTGTTCTATAGGTTCTCAATGGCTAAACGTATCTGTTTCATTCTAGAATTATTTTTAATATCAATTTAAAATTTTTAGCTTTCCATAATGACCAAATTTGTATGATTTCAATTTTTATAGAATTAGTTATGAATTTCATAATTTTGTATCAGTAAACTGAATAGTAGCCTAGGCAGCCAGCGACCTCTGTAGCTTTTTGGATGTCAAACGTCCTGTGTGATGAATTTTTCACCTGGGCATATTTTTATGTGAAGTAGACATCATAAACTTTTCAGAATGACCAAGATTGCATAATTTTGATTTTTCTAGACTTAGTTATGATTTTCCGAAATTGGGTAAAAAAATGGAGCAAATCTGGCCGAAAATATGCTTGCTTATTTTGAGCTCCATTTCGGTTTCCATGAATTGTAGACATGTTTTTGTGATGTAAATGAGTTTTAATGATGGAATTAAATATGAGAATGTATAACATGAGTTCACACAGTCCACATGACACCGATTGCAAATTTTGAAGTATACCGCAACGCAAATAAACCCATTATTTTCATTTCCCTTTTTATATACTCTTATGGAAATAATGAGGTGAAGCTTATAAATGTCATAAAATGAGTTAGAAGTTATGGTGTTACAACATGCATGAGAGAAAGGAGAGAAAGTTACATTATATGCAAGAACACACTTTTCTCTTTAGACTTTCTTCCTCTCCCTTGGCCAAACACCCATAAGGAGGTGGAGCTTGATTTCTTTTGCTTAAACACATCAAATGGGATCTAGTTACACTTTTGGAACAATCTCTAATGCCACACATACTTTAGAAAGACTTTGGCACTCATATGACTCAATTATGGTTCCATAAAGCAACTAATGAAGCAACACTAAGGATTCATAGTCTTGGCTCCATTCTATCCTTCCATCTATGGTTCTCGACTCCATTTAGACTCCTTGGAGCCATCACATAATTAATTTGAGGAGCCTAGTTATAGGTTCCTTCTTTAAGTCACATTATGGAACCTACACCTCCATCTCACTTCCTAGGCTTTCTAAATTTCTTTCCAAGGCTTCCTCTCATACTCTCTCATCATATATGATGTAAAACTAGGCTTAGAAAAATTTAAAACACTCCTTAAGTCCTCTTTCTAGTCTAGGCCGAGGCATTGCTTACTTAAGGAGTTCATGGAGTTTTTTTTGTTTCTTTGATGGGAAATGCAAGTGGGAGGCTTCCTTGGTATCTTAGAAACTTATACAAACTCTTAAACACCTTAAATTATGGCTAGAAACTTTCCTACAAACCAAGGTGCAACTAAAACCCTAAGTTATGCATCTTGCAAAATCATAGTTTTTTCTTTGTTCTCTTTGCATATTTTTATTTCCCACACTCTAATTCTTAAGATTCACTCTTGGTTTGGTTCAAAACTCATCCCCCCTTGGCTGTCCTAGGAGTGGCTGAACCATACATAAAGGAAGACAAGAAGAATAAAGCATGAAAGGTAATGATTTCAACCTTGATTCAAGTCCTTTTTAAGAGTCTCTTGCTTTGCTTTGGCTCTCCTATTGAAATTTGAACTTCTCACCTTTAGTCTAAGCTCAAAATAGAACCAAATACCTCAATATAACTATAGGAAGAAGGAGGAGAAGGAGGAGAATAAGTTTACTAAAGGGAAGACCAAGAAATTTCATGAAATTCATACCTTTTTTGCCTTGGTTTTCCTTTTCTTCTTCCCTTCTTTTGTATGCCTCTCTCCCTTGGTCTCACTCTCTATTTTGGGCAAATGAAAGGTCAATTAAATGAGGAGAAGAGTAGGATGTGAGTTTAAGAAGTCAAGGGACTAAGATTTGTTCCTTAAAAATTCCATATACGTCCCGTCCTTTTGGCATTTTTATTTTACGTCTGTTTTAGCTCCTTTTTTAGAACCGTCTTTTCCATCATAAAATTTAGGTTCTCAATCTTATAAAATGCCTTTGGAATCACTCAATTTTGAGCTAAAACCTTCCCAAACAAAAGGGTCAAAATCAAGTCAACTATTGTTATAAAAACATACACCGGAGAGGCTTTAACTGTCTCGGGGCTTCCCATGGTTTTCAAGGCCTCTAAAAACCCCAAAGAGCTCAAATTTTTCATTTAAAAAGCCCTCCTATGTGTATTCGAAAAATTACCCAAAATTATGAAAATATCATTTTTTTTTCGTAACTATTTCGTTAAATTTTGTGTGGTCATTTTGGCTTCGGTTTCTGGGTACGTCTAGCCTCTTATTTTCATTATTATCTTAATTTTTCTAAACCTTAACTCTTTTGTTTCAGAGGACTTACTTTTATGATGTATTCATTTTCGTGATTTTTACAAACCTGGACATTACAAAAAACACCTTGAATTCCTTACACTTTTGCTTGGTTTTTGTAACACTATAATTTATTAAGCTTCAGATCCTCATATCCAAGGTTGGTCTCATGTGAATTCAAGGAAAAACCAAGAAAAGGAATAAAAATATTATATTTTCTTGCATTACGTTAAGGTTTAAAAATTCATTCCACATCTTATGAACCCTGTGAACTTACCAATATTATTCTCTACTCATACTCTATCCATACATGTCACAAACATTTCAAAGCATTCCATAAACAACGGATTTGGAATCAAAAACTAGAAAATATCACGTTTTAGCCTCAGGTCCAAAATTAAATTTACTGATAGCAATTTAGGAAAATCATAACTAATTCTAGAAAAATCAAAATCAAGAAACCTATAGCTTTCTAGAAAGCTCTAGATGTTAAAGTTGTACTAAAAATAATTCCAAGCCCTAATAACATCATTTGGATCATTTTGAGAACAAAAAAGTGACATAGGTTAGACTGCCCAGCATTTCTGATACAATTTACTGATATAAATTTCAAAAATGCATAACTAATTCCACAAAAATCCAATTCAAGAAAAATATATCAATTTGGAAAGCTACCGATGATACATTTAAGGAAAAAGAACTTCCAAACCATGAAAGCTCCGTTTATCTACTAAAAACTAATAGAACAATACATGAACTCAACTGGCACTACTGGTACTGACATAGAACTTTAGAAAATCATTTCTCCATCTATAGATCTCTAATTGAGGTGCTTTTAGTTGGTATAAGTCACTATAGTATCTAGTTTCTCCTTGTAAAATTTTATAGCCATTGGACACCATTTGCCCTACGAATAACATAGATGAAAGTTCTAATCATATACACAGTGCCACTATCAAAATTATAAATTTTTGACAAATTTTAAAATTCACCAAATATTCTCTAGAGCTACAAATAATATTCACTTTAACATCCCAAAAAGCTCTAGATAAGTCCTATATGCATGCCAAGTTTCATGGGCAAATTCGTTTATTTGGTCAAATCTTGACATAAGGTTGCATATTGGTCATTTTAGGCTTTTTAAGGGGTCACATTGAATCCATTTTTGCTTCTAGCTTTTCTAGGGCCACTTGAGCATGTGGGAAAGCATGAGAATAGACTACTAAACATGTCCAAAGGGTTCAACAACCCAGATTTCACAACCTCACTCTCCCACTCCAAGGTATACATAAGAGCATACATTTGTAATACTTGTCATACAATGTCAAAACCATGCAACATCATACATTTGCTTCCAATTCTCATATATACCTCACATATTCATATAGTTACACATGTTCAAAAGCTTATACATCATATACATCATGAAAATACATCATTCGACAACCATATAGCTATAATACAAACATTTTACAACTCATTGCTAATCTTCATGTCTTTAAATGTGGTGGCTCCTATTTCTTTGCTCTGTTGATCCACCTAAACATGTTAGGCAATGGGGAGGGAAGAGTGAGATTCTAAGAATTCCAATAACTCTTCTCTCTTTCAAGCACACATAATGGATGCAAATTCAAGTCTAAAAATGCATGCATGGTTATCTTGAAATGCATAAATATACATGGAACATTTCTTGCATTCAAGAAGTCACATATAACATACATAAGCTTGCCAAGGTAATGGTTTAGCCTTACCCATTTTTTATGGGATTTTTGGACTTGCCTCACCCATTTTCTTAAGAGACTTTTGACTAAACCTCATTCTTTAGAGATTTGGCTTTGTCTCACACATTCTTGGGAACTTTTGGCTTCATCACACTCAAGTGAGCCATTCAAATTCATAAAAACATCATTCAAGTGCATAAACAAAGTATCATAGTATCATGGCATATAGATACATGCTAGAAACATCTTTCATGGCTTAAACATACACACACATATTCAAATACAAGAAAATATCAAAAGATGCATAAGAGAAGGAGAGAGGCCAACTTACATATAAGAACACACTTTAATCTCTTGAAATTCCTTCCTTCCCCTTGGCCAAACACCTAAAAAGAGGTGGAGCATGATTTCTTTGTCCTAAACATATGAAATGGGATCAAATTACACTCTTGGAACAATCACTAAAGGCATAAACACATTAGAATGACTTAGGCACTCACATGGTTGAATTATGGTTCCATAAGGCGCCTAATGAAGTAACACCAAGAATTCATGATCTTGGCTCCTTTTTTTCTTGCATTCTATGGTTCGTAACTTCATTTAAACTCCTTGGAACCATCACCTAATCAAATTAAGGAGCCTAGCTATAGGTTGCTTCATTATGCTACAATATGGAACCTATAGCTCCATCTCACTTTCTAGGCTTTCTAAATGTTTTCCAAGGCTTCTTCTCATACTCTTCCATCATATATGATACAAAACTAAGCTTGAAAGAAATTAAAACACTTCCAAGCTACTCTCACCATGCTTGGCCAAGACATAGTAAGGGAATTTGGCCTATAGACTTTGCAAATTTTTTCTTTATGGCAGACAGACTTGGGAGGCTTCCTCGGGGTCTTAAGAACTCATACAAACACTTAAATAAACTAGGGAATTCTTGAATCAAATCAGATTTCACAATGTCTCCATGAATCCCTAACTTTTCTATCTTGAATTTTACTAGGTTTTCTTCCAATTTCTTTGCATCTTTTAACTTCCCATAGTTCAAAACCTATGAAACTTCCTTGGTTATGTCAGAATTTAGTCTCCCATGGCTAGGCTTTAAGTGGGATGAAATTGACACAAGGAGGAACAAGGAAGAAAACCATGGAAGACAACAAACTTACCTTGATTCCTAGCTTTTCTCAAGTGCTCTTCCATGTGGTGGATTCTTCTTTTCCAATTTCTACTCTCCCTTTTCTATATGTGGCTCAAAATAGAACTAAACACTTTAATAAAACCAAAGAAAGAAAGGTGGGAAAGAGAGGAATCAAGTTGCTAAAGGAAGAGCCATGAAATTCTATCAATTTCCATACATTTTTCCTTGTTTTTCTCCTTCTCTTTCTCCTCCTTCCTTGTGCATTTCTTTGGGCAAAACCTCCTCTAGCTTAGGCAGCAACTAGGTCAGTCTAAATGGAGGAGAAGAATGGGACGCTATATAAGGAGCAAGGTCACTTAATGAACTTTTCAAAAATTCCCATTTTGTCTTGTTTTCTTAGCTTTTTCATTTCTGGTTCGTTTTAGCCCCTTTTTGAGAGTTGTATTTTCCATCATAAAAGTTAGGTTCTCAGTCTTATAAAATACCTTTAGAATCACTCAATTTGGAACTAAAACCTTCTCGAATAAACCAATTAAAGTTTAGGTTAACCATGTTGTAAAACGTCCACCAGAAAGATTTTAACTGTCCCATGGCTTCCTATGATTTTTAGGGTCTCTAAGAGCCCCAGAGAGCTTAAATTTTCTATTTAAAAAGCCCTCTTGTAAGTTTCCAAAAGGTGCCCAAAATTATAAAAATGCCATTACATTTTGTTGCATTTTCGTTAAATTCTGTTTGACTATTTTAACTCGGTTTTAGGGCACCTTTAGCTTCTTGAATTCATTATTTGAGGTGTAGAATATTGCTCTAATTTTATTTTACCTCATATCACTCTATTTAGGGGACTTCCTTTTGTATATGGTGAATTTTATATGTTTATTGGGGAACTGTATGTTACGTTTCTCACATTTCCTCATACTTTTGAAGACCCAGATATTACATTTCTCCCCCTTTAAATAAATTTTGTCCATAAAATTTAGGGGTACAATCTCTATTTAGTCTTTTTGTATTCTCGCTAACTAGTTCTTTCTTTCCCTTTTTCTTGGCTTTATTGACTTTGCTCAGAGACTGCACTCTTTTACGTTTCTTTTTGCTAGGGAATTTACATTACTAGCCCTTAGTGACTACTTTTCTTTTCTTGTATTTTTTTTATAGAGCATATACTAGTTCTTCTCATAAAGGAAAGAAGTTTCTAACTAAAATTGTACTCTTATGATTTTGGCCTTATTCTGAAAGAGCTTACTAGTCATATCTGATTAGTTTTAACTCGTTTGTAAGGGTTCATGTTCTTCTCAATGGATTCATTTACATACCCCAAGAGGGAATTCGTTTATCAGGTCTCTCGCATCATCTCCCAATGGCTTCCCATAAGGTCTCATTACCTTTCTCTGATCATCACAGCCATTGGAGATTTCTATTTGTTTACTCACTTATTTAAATATACTATCCATTGTTCATCTTTATGCTCTTTCTTACTAGCTCATCCCATAATCACAATTCATACTTCTTTCTATCATTGGCCTCATAGCTTAATCACTTACTGGGATTACAGCTCCTTCAAGGAGTCTCCACTTCTAATTATTCCAATTTCTTTATTTACTAAAACATTTACCTTTTAGGGTAGGACTTTTCCTTACTCTTTTTGCTCACTTGTGAGTGGGCAAAAAGAGTTAGTTCCTCATCTCAAGATTAATTGGCATAACTTTATATTTTACATACTAGTATCGAATAATAACTACTACTGACTAATGCTAAACTCTGGTGGGATGCTAACTGTACCCATAGTTTCAATCACTAGAGACACGGTCTACCACTTATCTCATTATGAAAGCACCTTACTCCTTCCTAAAACATAGCTCTAGCATATAGGGATCTCTCTCTATCCTTCAGTCATGTTTAATATCTGCTGGGTAGGGGTTTATCTATCTCTAGCTCAGGAAAGCTACTTTCTTGCTTTCCTCATCCCACATACTACACTCATCTATCAAAGGGTATAGTTAGTGGTCTAATCATAGAAGATCTCTAGTCTTTGAGATAAAAGCTAACTAAAATTGTACTAGCCTCTGAGACTAACTGCTCTGTAGAGACTAACTGCTCTGTAAAAACTATCTCAGGCTGTCATCTCCCAAGGGAACTACTATGCTATAACTATGGGCTTTCTTTAACTCTGTGAGATCTACTATGACCCCTAGGTCTGCTGTGACCTATCAGGGCCCTGCTAAGGTCTACTGTGACCTACTGTACTACACTAGGATCTACTGTGATCTGCCTCTGGAAGACATCATAGCTTAAGATCACTGTATCTGAAAATAAAACACATGCTCATTAAGTCTGGTAGCTGTCGCTCATAAACTCTAAAGCTTAACCCAGATATTTGTCATGCTCTTCATGTGAAGTGGATTTTACATCATTTGAATCTCTATGATCCTATCATATTAGTACTCAAAAGCATTTTAGCTTTCACTTACTACTCTTCAGGGGATCCTCAAGTTCCCACTTTAGCCTTTTTACTCAGGCTTCCTTCTTTACCTTTACTGACTTACCATACTTCCTCTATACTCATTCTATTTTTCCTCTCATATCTTGCAATTTTTTATTATGCCCACATTTGCTCTTGAGTGCCTTTACCACCAAGGTATTTCACACATTGAGTGTGCCTAACATCTCTCGCAGGATAGAGGTTATACACTGGTCCCCTCTCATTTTGTTTAATTATCTCATAAGGGACTCAAACTATGCATACTAAACTCGTGCTATCTAATCTGAGTGTTCAATACAGTTAGCACATTCTCTTTTATGTCATTATTCTTTACTGGGGATTCCTTTCTGTTTGCATTTCTTACTATTCTAAATATGGCAGGAATCCCTTCACTTCTTTTTCTTAACTCATTTCATTATTTAACCCCTAGGATACTCTTTGATTATCGAAACACTTTTTATGATTGATGCCATTGTTTGCTATGTACTCAAGTCACATTACTACTAGGTTGGCCAAACCCAATATTATGTAACCATTGTTGCAAGCAAACCATAACATCAAACACTAATACATAGGTGCATCATGACTGAGCTCAAAGTCACTATCACTAGTATATTACAAGTTTCCCAATAATCTAAAGTATTCCTCTACATTCACATCTGAGCTAGGCTTTCTTTTTATTAAATCTCTTTACTCTTATCCCTAAGAGCATAGTTTACTGATTTTACGGTTTTACTAACCCAATCTAGGACACGCACTCTCAATGTCCAAATTCTACATTACTGAAGACTAATGCTCCATTGGGTGCTCTAATTACTCATGTGCCTCAACCTTACATTAGTCTCCATTAGGGAGGCTTGTCTGGCTTACTACTAGACCTTTATTTGCTTGCTTTTTCTATGCTCAGTTTGTTTATTTAATTACTGCACTTTACAACTTAAGGGTCTACCTATGGGGATTTTTGCTAACCATTACTGGGTGGTCTCTTGCCAACTCTAGCTATCTTATCTTCCTTTTATCAATCTATGGAGGACCTTTATTGATCTTTCATTCAAATTATTTTCTCCTTATTCACTGTGTTCTCTTTCTACTCATATCACCTCGCCTGGGAGATGCTGCTAATCACTTCTCTTAAGCTTTAGCTTACACTTAACCTAGCCCACTTATCTCGTCAGAGCTGTAGCTTACAATAAGTCTCATTATCTCATATAGGTTTACGATGACTTAATATTTTTAGACTATTCGCATTCTCTTTTCTTGACCTCTGTCACTGGGCTAATCATACTCATCCTTAGGTATTACTTATGAGGTACACCATATTCGTATATTCACAGTATCTATCATTATTATTAGCTTCACATTACATTATTTTCTAGGTTACATTAACATCCTGCCAATGGGGTCTAGGATCCTATGGACAAGATCTCCTGTACTGTAATTATAGAATTCAATATCCTGTCAACAAGATATCAACTTATCATATCAGCCCATCATTCGCTGTTACATAAGGTAGCATCTTAGATTGGAGTCAATGCTTTATAGGCAGGTCTCAACAACCTTGCTATTCCTATATCTGACGTTCTCTAACTTTAATTGCTATCCACCAACAAACAATCTTGAGCTAAGCCCCTACTTATGTTAGGCTTTTTTTACTGTCTCAATTATTAAGCTCACTACTCATCTGTTACTTACTAGTCTTTCGTGCTCATTAATGGACCATTTACTGCTTTTTTTCCTTATTTACACTAGGGGATCCCACTCTTTGGACTTCGATTAACCTCGAAGGAGTTCTGTGACGATCCTAACTTCTAATCTCGGTAATTATAGTTAAATACACGATTAGCAAATAATGATCAAGGTTTGGAGTCGTTACAATTAATTACATTAAGAAAATATAGGGAAATTTGAACCTTGATGTTTCTGGGGTCATCAACTAAAGAACCATAAATCGGAGAATGCATAAAAAGAATTGCACTATCATCAGGGGTTTATGATTCATTCGTCCATCGGTTTCAACACCCAAAAACCTCCCACAAGTATTCATATATCATTTCCTAGCATTACCATTGAAGCAATTAGGGTTTCTAGGTTAAAGGTAGGAGTTTGGGGACCTGCGCCGTGACCTGGAACTTTCCCGTCGCGGCTAAGTTAGGTCCTGGAGCTCAAAAACTAAGTTTTTCACTTTGCGCCGCGGCCCTGAACCTTTGAGCTGCGGCTAAGTTGCTCTCGAGAATCACTGGGTAACTTACTCAAATTTCACTGCAGCCATAGCCACGGTGAGTTGGATCTGCGCCGCGGCCAACCTACGTGGTACCACGACGAGTTTTGCTACTGTACTTTCCTTAACCAATTTCCTCGACTTGCGCCGTAGCGAGGTTTCATTCTGTCACCCTCCTGGGCGATTTTTTTCGCACTGTGCCACGGCGAGATTTCTCAAGCCGCAGCGTCCCTTGCCACTGTCATTCTTCAGGCCACGGCGAGGCCTTCCTAGCCGTGGCGTGACTCCCTCCTTTAGCTATATCCCCTACATTTCGTCCCCTACACTCCAGTTCTCTTCTTAGGGACACCTTAGGACCACTTCCCCTTAATTTATATAGCTCTAATGGTATTTATCTACCTTATTTACCTAGCTATTCTACCATTACCAACTCAACACTTAAGTACTAATTTCTCACTCATCCAAACACCACATGTCAGCCTTTTCATGGGTTTGTGACAGCAAGGATTCATATACTATCAACAATTAACATATCATACACATTTTGTTAGAGGTTTCATACATCAATGATTCATATCAATTTCTAATACATCACATAATTATGTTTCCAACAGCACACCATAACATAAATTCAGTAAAACTCATACATCAGATACTATAGGTTCATACAACCTAAACCAAGCCATATTGAGTCTTAAATTCTTAACAAATACATTCCAACTAATCAAAATATAGACGCCTACACTTGACAACATGAATACAAGATGATGCTATACAATAAAGAATACAAAATTAGCATTTATACTAACTAAATCAGCTTAAGTGTAGCCTTTTCCCCACATGTTGGAGCTCATGGATTTTCATCCACTTGCTTCCCCTTATCCTTACCCGAGGAACCTTCACCTGAAATTGTATTCCCATAAAACGGGGTGAGATACGAATCTCAGTAACCAAGGCAATTCCATCATATAATCCAGTTTAATAAGCATATATGCATGAATCAAAATCAACATCAAAATCATATCAGCCATATCAGTAAATGAAACAATTAGGCTATCATGATTACTATCCCATACTAGCAACCATATTTTCATATGTTAAAGGCCAATAACATCGGGAGAGGCTCGTCCACGGCACCTACTTCCCATTGAGCACAACCAGGGCTCAGTGCATTTGGGGTTTGATCATAACCCGGTGCTTGATTGAAACACATGCACGGGTGGTAGCCACACCACAGCTCCACCATGGACTCACAAAATCCAATAACAATACAATAGATAGCCAACTAATTTATTCAACATTTCAAATCATTCATATACAGCAAATATGGAATTAAAATAGTTATATGCATGGAATGAATGTAAACCCCGGTTACCTCACTTGTAGACAATTTGCAACAGCCACCAATGGTACACAAATCCTCCCAGCCACCACAAATCCTCAAATTCAGATTGAGTACGTCCTCTACTAGAAACTTTAACATATCACCTAAATTCCTAAGCAAATTCATACATAATTAACACCCATAATATAAATCAATGACAGGGGTCTTAAATTAGCAGAAAATACACTAGAATGGATAGTTTACACTTATCTAATGTCAGCCCTAACCTCAACTTACGAATTTCCTCTAGGAAAATACCAAACAACCATATTTCAGAATTTGGGTATGGTGAAAACATCCCAAATGAAAAACTAATCAGGCCAAATTAAAGAGAAAGATGAGGGAATTAAATTATATAACTATTACCTTGGCTGAATCTTGCTCTAAATGTGAGAAAATGTGAAATTCTTGCCTCAAACCCTAGCCTCCCTCCAAACCTCCTAAATTCCTTCTTGTGTTTCAGAAAAATGGGGAAGAGGCTGAAGTGTTAGGGTTTTAGTTGGGTTTAAGTTGGGTCTAAGATGGGTCATGGGTTGCTCCAAGGTCCAACTCCAAATGGGCTTCAAATTTTTTTAGCTTTGTTGGGCCAGTTTTAAGGTATTGGGCTGCTGAATTTTATTAGGCCAGACTTAGTTTTAAAAGCTCTATAGTCTTGGGTCTGCATAAGGTTTATTGGGCCACTTATAAGAGCCTATACAAGGTGGATCTTGGGCCTCTATCACATTGAATTGGATTGGGTCTGCACCTACTCATTGGGCCTCCATTAGCCTCTTATCATGATTTATTAATTTGGGCCTAGATGAAGTTTCTATCCTAATTAAATCTCAAACCCATATTAATAATTTATCTCTCAAAAATCTCCATTCACTTAACTTATCTAATTATCTTATTTTAATTATTCCTAATTAATCTAAATCTATGATTAACACCTTAATTAATTTTGGGGTGTTACAAGTTCATTTTCCCAAGTTGGCTTGGATATGACCAATAAGGCGTTCCATACTACTACACACTCTATTATCACTAGAAGCTTCTTCTTTAACTACGTAATCTAAGCCTTACTGCCTCTGTATGCAGCTCGCCATCAAAGCTAGAGGATTCCACCTCTTGCTTCATTCGTGCATAGTTAACTGCCACCTTTGGGCTGTTAAGGCCCTATGGAGTGTAGCTTTTAACTCAAACTTCTGACTTAAAGGAATAGCTTGCAAGGCTCTTCACATCATCATAACATCTAAGTGCCATAGCTAGGGGGAAATAACTCTCTTGACACTTACTCTGTGCAGCGACAATTTCTCCTTATACTACACTACCTCGAGGCTTACCCCTGCATCGGGTAGGACATCCGCCAATAGTCTGAGTGTAGAAATAAAGGGGATTAGGCCTCTCATGACCTCTCTAAGCAAGCCCCTCTAGCAGCTACACACTCATCTCTTACTGCTAATACATAAGCCTGCCATTGATCTCAACGAGCTACTATAACTTATAGAGCTTTAGTCATCGGATCACTTAACTCTATTCTAGAAACGCTAGAGGCCAACCTCACCCATGGCTTACCACCTACTCCAAGACCATTCCATATCCCACTTATCATGAAACTAGTCACAAGCCACATTCATACACCAAAGCTGCCTTATATAAGGCTTTTCATAACTATACGTTAAGGTCAAAGTTTGGGTCAACCAACATTAGAAAATGTATAACGGAGGGGTATTAACTATCTTGGGACTTTCCATGGTTTTTAAGGCCTTTGAGAGTCCTGAAGAACTCAAATTTTTCATTTAAAAAGCCCTCATATGAGTATTCTAAAATTTGCCCAAAATTACAAAAATGCTATTACGTTACATAACAATTTCGTTAATTTCCATCTAGTTATTTTAGCCTCGGTTTCAGGGCACCTCTACCCTCCTAATTTTATTACTTAATGTCTAGATCATTTTTCTAATTTTTTTGGACTTTAACCAATTCATCTTAGAGGACTTACTTTAAAAACATATCTATTTCCTTCCTTTTTACAAAAATCAGACATCACACATAACATGAAATGGAAATTTCAGGCCTTATAAAGCAATAAAATGCTAATATTTTTATTCCTTTTCTTAGAAATTATATGGAATCAAGCATGAATACTAGTCTAATGAGGCTAATTGTAACATCCGGCCTTTCTGTAAATGTGAGAAACGCAATGTTCAGTTTCTCCATAAACGGCAAAAATGGGCCAGATACAAAAGAAAGTCCCTGAAATAGAAAGAATTGGGGCCAACTAAAATTATGATAAAATTTTAAATATTAAAAAATGAGGATTTGAGCCTTGAGTTGCCTAGAAATCAAGGCCAAAGTGATTCAAAAAAATTTGCCAAAAGGCCAATGGCATTTTCATAAATATGGGCACTTTTTGAAAAACACACAAGAGGGCTTTTTAAATGAAAGTTTTGAGTTCTCCGGGGTTCTCAGAGGCTCTAAAAACCATGGAAAGCCCCGGGACAGCTAAAGCCCCTCCGGTGGATGTTTTCCAAAGTCATTGTGCCCGAACTTTGACGGATTCGTTCGGAAAGGTTTTAGCTCCAATTTGAGTGATTCCAAAGACATTTTACTTGTTTGGGAACCTAAATTTCATAATGGAAAAGATGGTTCTCAAAATGGAGGTAAAACGAAGGAGAAACGGAAATCCAAAGTATGAAGGGTGAAATGGAAATTTTTAAAAAGTGTAACTTATTTCCACCTATATATATGATGCACCCTTCTCCTCCCTTCATTATGCACGACCAAGTTCTGCCTAAAACCAGAAGAAAACCCTAGGGGATGAGGCTCACAAGAAGGGGAAGAAAAGGAAGAGAAATCAAAGGCTTAAGGTATGGAAATTAGTAGTTTTCATGCTCTTTCTCTTCCAAACCTCTTCTCCTCCATTCTCCTTTATTTCCTATGATTAAAATGAAGTTTATACATCTGTTTTAAGGGAGAAATTGAGGGGAAAGTTCAGATTTGAAGAGAGGAGCTCAAAGAACACAAGATTCAAGTGAGAAAAAGCAAGAAAACAAGGTAATTTCTCTTCCTATGGTTGTCATTTTTGGTCCCCTTCTCCACCATTTCGCCCCACTTGAGAAAACCCTAGGAGGAGATGATTTTTAGGCAGAACCAAGCATGAATCTAAGGAAAAAGGGTGTGGAGATTAAGAATATGCAAAGGGAATTATCAAAAAGCCATTAGATTTCAAGATGCAAATTCTAGGGTTTCAATTACACCTTATAAAATTTGACTTTGTATGATGATTCCTAGGCCTAAGTAAGAGTTTAAATGAGCTTCTAAGATCCCTAAGAGGCTCCCCATATGCTTCTTCCCTTGAGAAAACAAAGAAAGCTCCATGGAACCCAATATGCTTCATAGCCTCGGCCTAGATGGGTTCTCCTAGCTAGGGAGAGTTTTAAATTTTTCTAAGGCCATTCTTGGGCCATATTTGATGAATGAAAGTGAGGGGAGGCCTTGGAAAAAATTTAGAACTGATAGAAAGTGATTTGGTGCCTTAGGTTCCATATTATGACCTAAAGAAGCAACATGGTGCTAGGCCTTTTATTTTGATGATGTTATAACTCCAAGAGGCTTAAAAGGAGTCAAGAATCATATTTGAAAAGAAAGAATGAGGCCTAGAAATCATTTGAGGGGTGTTGCTTCATTAGGTGCCAATATGAACCATAATGGGGGTTATAAAGTAATCTAGTACTTAAGCAAGTTGTATGGTCTTAGAGATGGTTTCATGAACCTAATTGGCTCCTATATATTGTATTTAGGCCAAGAGAAACCATCTCCACCAATTTTTGGGTGTGTGGCCGAAAGAGGAGGCTTGAGCCCAAAGGACAAAGTGTGTAATTGTGTGCAAGGTAGCTCTCTCCACCTTCTCTCATGCATGGATGTGTGTTTAGCTTGTTTTAGAATGTGTGTATGTGTATTTTCAAGCTTTGAAAAGTATGCTAGCATGTTTTTACATGTCATGATCCTTGATGCCATGTTATGTTTTAAATGAATCCATGATGTTTGTATGAGTTTGCTTGAGTGTGGAGAGGCCAAGAACTCTTCCCTTTGGTGAGGATGAGCCAAGAACCCTTGAGCTTGGTTGAGACAAAGCAAAGAGTCTCCCAAAAGCAAAGTGGGCTCCCAAGAGTATGGTTGAGTCCAAAGTGCTCAAAGAATGGGTGAGGCAAGTCCAAAATCCATGAGGAGAAGTGTGAGACCAATCCAAATACTTAGTGAGCTCTTGAATGTCTTGTATGATTGATTCACATGCCAAGGTTGCTTTTAAAATGTCTATGATTTCTATCTCCTCCATGCATGCATTTATGAAACTTGCCTTGCACATATTATGTATGATTGAATGGGAGATGAGCTATTGGGATTCTTTGAATCTCATCCCCTCCTCTCCAATGATCTAACATGCTAGGTGAACCAAGTGGATATGCTAATGGGAGCCAACAACACTAAAGGAAGGAGATTGACAATCATGTGTTTAGCTTTTGTCACTTTAAGACCATGATTGTACCATATGATATATATGATGTAGTAAATGGGCTATGACCCTTGAGACATGTGTAAATATGATATTATATGATGGTTAAATGTATGGATATGATGTGTGACCTTTAGAACCTATTTTGAGTATGTAATGCCAAAGTGTGCAATATGAAAGTTTGTTAGAAATATGCATAAGTGTGGGTTGAATGGTCAAAATGAGATGTATGAGGTTTGGGACCATTTGGGTAGCTCACACAAGTCTCAAATAAGCTTTTAAACTTGCCCAAAAGGTACCAAGACCAAGGGAAATCCATTTGGCAATTTTGGTACCCAATATGGAGCCAAAATTGACCATAATGGAACCCTATGTCACTTTTTGGCCAAATGAGTTATTCTTACTCTAAAATTTGGCATGCAATTAGGTCTCATTGAGAGATTTTAGGGAAGCTAAAGAACATAATTTTCGGAGGTTTAGAGAATATTTGATGAATTTTCAAAGTTGGGATTTTCTATGGTTTCTGGTATGTGCACTGTTTATACTGGCAGATTTGATTTTTGTGTCACTCGATGGACAAATGGTGTCCAATGGTTATGAAATTTTATATGAATAAATTAGAGGTCATGAGATTTCTGTTGCCACCGAGATCACCTCATTTGGAGCTCTGACCAGAGAGTTATGCATGTTTGAAGTTAACTATCAGTATCAGTAGCGTCCCAGGAGCTCAGTTACTGTTCCATCAGTTCCAGATGCCTAAATGCATCTGTTTCATTCTGTAATTATTTTTAGTGTCAAGTTAACATTGTTATCTTTCCATAATAACTAAATGTGTGTGATTTCAATTTTTGTAAAATTAGTTATGAATTTCAGAAGTTTGTATCAGTAAATTGAATAACAGCCCAGGCAGCCAGCAACTCTGTAGCTTTTTGGATGTCAAACGTTCTGTGTGATGAATGTTTGATGTGGGCATATTTTTAGTGTGAAGTAGACATCCTAATATTTCTAGAATGACCAAGATTGCATGATTTTGAATTTTCTCAATTTAGTTATAATTTTTCAAAATTGGGCCAGAAAATGGAGCAAATCTGGCCGAAAATATGCTTTCTTATTTTGAGCTCCAATTCGGTTTCCATGAGGTATGGGCATGATTTTGTCATGCAAATGAGTTGTAATGATGTATTTAAATATGAGAATATATAGTATGAGCTCACACGGTCCATGTGACACCGAATTGAATTTTTTTAGATATAGCGCAATGCGGAAAAGTCTATTATTTTATCCCCTTTCTCATATGATCTTGTGGGATTGATGATATAAAGCCTATAAATGACATAAAATGAGCTAGAAGTTATGGTGTTACATTTATTGGTATCAGAGCAAAGTTCCAAGCTCTCTCAGATTGGATTTGGCTTGAGGATGTAGCCATTAGGCTTTGTAAAAGGCTTTTATGACTATAAAAAGTCTTTTATGAGACATTGTGGGTGTGTGAAAGGAGTTTGTGGCTTTATTCATGATAAGTAAGTTGTAGAATGGTCTTAGAGTAGTTAGCGAACACCGGGAAGAGTGGCCTCTAAAGTAGCTTGAGCAGAGTTGAGGGATCCAATGGCTAGAGCTTAATGAGATATGATAGCTCGCCGGGATCAGTGGCAAGCCCTAGATATGAACAATGAAAATGATCTCGTTGATAGGAAGAGGCTTGCTAGAGAGAGTATGTGAGGCCTAATTCTCTCGGGTAATCATACTCAGGCCATTCCCAGCTGTCTCGCGTAACGTAGAGACAAGTAATGATACAGTGCGGTATGAGATGAGATTGCAACTGCACTAAACCAGTCTAGAGGAGAAGTGAGAAAAATAGTCACCCCTTAGCCACAACACCCAAATGTCTAGATAAGTATTAGAGCTTGAAAGGTTAATTCCCTCAGGCCAGAAATTTGAGTTATAAGCTATACCTTGAAGCCTGACAGCCCGAAGGTGATAACTAGTTATGCCTGCATGAAGTGAGAGGTAGAACCCTCTAGCTTGATGATGAGCCGGTTATAAAGGCGGTGAGACTCGGATTGGTAGCTAAAGATAAAATCTAATTCCTAGAATAGTAAGCCAATCAGAGGACATTAGTCGTGGCAAATGATGTGTTAGCCACGATGAATGACACTATGAATACCTTGTTGGTCATATTTAGGCTAACTTAAAAAAAAGAACTACTAAGGGGTTAGATAACCCACAGAGAATGGGCACCCTTAGTATAAGTAGAAAAAAAAAAGATTAGTAAGAAGTCCGTGGGCCTAGTAAATGAGACTGAGGAAAGAGCCTAATACAGAGAAAGTTAGACACAGGGCTAATGAGGTTGTTGAGACCCGCCTATAAGGCGTTGACTCTAACCTAGAATGTTAACCTTGTGAAAACGACGATGGGCTAATATGATGAGTTTAGGGCCACATAGACACTACTAGGAAAAACCTTGTTAACAGGGTCTTAAATTTCTCATGGCAATATATGAGACCTTGTTGCCAAGATCTTAAACCCTGTTGACATAATATTTATATAGCCTTGAAACTTATATAAGGTAAGGTTGCTAGTAGTGGGGTATATAGTGAGTGGCCTAGAAAGGTGTACCTTATTGGTAACACCAAGAGATAAGTATGAGTAACCAGTAATAGAGGCTCAGAAAAGAATGAGGATAGTTAATCAACTACAAGTCCAATGAGATCGCTAGCCTAGGCTAAGCATAACTAAAGCCTGGAGGAAATGACCAGTAGCATTATCCAAGACTAAGGGAAATCCAATTGGTAACTTTGGTACCCTATATTGAGTCAAAATTGACCATTATGGAATCCTATATCACTTTTTAGCCAAATGTATTAGCCTTGCTCTGAAATTTAGCATGCAAGTAGGTCTCATTGAAATCTTTTTGAGAAGCTAAAGAACATAATTTTTAGAGATCTAGAGAATATTTAATGAATTTTCAAAGTTGGGATTTTCTATTGTTTCTGGTCTGGGCACTGTTCATACTGGTAGTTTTGTGTTTTGTATCACTCGATGGCTAAATGGTGTCCAATGCTTATGAAATTTTATATAAATAAACTAGAGGTTATAATATTTCTGTGGCCACTGAGATCACCTCATTTGGAGGTCTGAAAAGAGATTTATTCATTTTTTAAGTTGACTGTCAGTACCAGTGGCTCTCCAGGAGTTTAGTTACTATTCCATAGGTTCCCAATAGATAAACGTATCTGTTTCATTCTGGAATTATTTTTAATATCAAGTTAACATTTGTAGCTTTCCAGAATGACCAAATTTGTGCAATTTCAATTTTTATAAAATTAGTTATGAATTTTAGAACTTTGTATCAGTAATCTGAACAGCAGCCCAGGCAGCCAGCAACCTTAGTTGCTTTTCGAATGTCAAATGTCCCCCATGATGAATGTTGTGGTTTGGGAATATTTTTAGTGTGAATTAGATATCCTAAGCTTTCTAGAATAATCAAGAAACATGTTTTCAATTTTTTTAGATTTAGTTATAATTTTCCAAAGTTTGCCCAGGGAAGAGGCCAATTCTGGCCGAAAATAAACTCCCACTTTCCATACCTCATTTCGGTTTCCATGGGTTTTAGGCCTGTTTTTGGGATGTAAATGAGTTGTAATGATGTAATTACATATGAGAATACATAGTATGAGCTTACACGGTCCATGTGACACCGATTGTAAATTTGTAAGCATAGCACAATGCAAATAAACCCATTATTTTCATTCCCCTCTTTATATGCTCTTATGGAAATAATGAGGTGAAGCTTATGAATGTCATGAAATGAGCTAGAATTTATGGTGTTACAAATAACATAGGAACTTAGTATCTTGATCCAATACTATAGTTCTTTGCATCCCATGAAGCCATACAACTTCTTGAAAGAAAAAATTGGCAATGTTAGAAGCATTATCAACCTTATGACATGTAATGAAATGTGCCATTTTAGAAAATCTATCTACTACAACAAAAATAGAGTCCCTCCCCCCTTTTAGACCTAGGTAATCCCACAATAAAGTCTATGAAAATATCTTCCCAAGGTACCTTAGGAATAGGGAGGGGAGTATACAATCCATGGGAATTTATTTTAGATTTACCTTTATGTTACATAATACATCTGCCTACAAATTTTTCAACATCCCTACGCATCTTAGGCTAATAAAAATGTTCATTTAAGACTTCAACTATTTTAGCAATGCCAAAATGTCCCATTAAACCAGTCCATGAAAGCTTACAAGTCCATGAAAGCTCCTCACATGTTTGCTCATGGTAGAGGTCGGCCAATCTCGAATGGCTTTGATATTTTCTTCATCCACCTCAATCCCCTTGGGACTTACAACAAAACCAATAAAAACAACTCTATTAGTGCAAAAATCACACTTCTTTAAATTGCCAAAGAATTTTTATTTTCTTAGAACTTGTAGGACTTGTCTTAAGTGATCTACATGCTCATGCAAAGTCCTACTATACACAAGAATATCATCAAAGTAAACTACCACAAACTTGCCTATGAAAGCATGCAAGACATGATTCATTAACCTCGTAAATGTGCTAGGTGCATTAGTGAGACCAAAAGGCATAACTAACCATTTATAAAGTCCATGTATAGTCTTAAATGCAGTTTTCCATTCATCTCCTTCTTTCATTCTAATATGATGGTAGCCACTTTTTAAATCAATTTTAAAGAAATAGTAAAGCCATTTAATTTATCAAGCATATCATCTAACCTAGGGATAGGATGACGATATCTCACTGTTATATTATTAATGGCTCTACAATCAACACACATCCTCCATATGCTATCCTTCTTAGGCACAAGTAACATTGGTACTGCACATGGGCTTAGGCTCTCCCTTACATATCTTTTATCCAGAAGCTCTTGCACTTGTCTTTGATTCTCTTTAGCCTCTTCAGGGTTGGTACGGTATGCTGGCTGGTTTGATAAAGGTGCTCTAGGTATAAAATCAATTTAATGTTCTATCTCTCTAATTGGTGGCAAGCTGAGTCATATTTCTTCGAAAAAGACATCTTCATATTCCTACAATAGAGACTAAACAACACTAGGTAAAGTAGAGCTTAAGTCGTTAGTGTCTAACATAACTTCTTTGTAGATAAATACTATAAGGTTTTGTTAAAAAAATAAAGCTTGCTTGATTTCACTCCTTCTTGCCACTAATAAACTTTTCTCTCCTTCTCTCTCATTTTCTTTCTTGCCTTTATATTTTTCTTTCTTTTCTCTCTCTCCTCTTGGCTTACTCTCTTTTCCTCTCCCATTTTCATTGTCCTCCTTTTTAGACATCTTTATACTCTCACTTTCTCTTTTCTTTTCCTTCTTCATTTGATCTTCTAATATTTGTTTTGGTGACATAGGAAGGAGGGTTATAGATTCCCCTCTAAGTATAAAAGAGTAACGGTTTAGAAAACCATCTTATGTAACATACTTATCATATTGCCAAGGCCTACCTAATAAAAGATGGCATACTTTCATTGGTACAATATCACATAGTACTTCATCTTTATACTTACCAATAGAAAACATTACCTTTACTTGTTTTGTTACCCTCAGCTCTCCACATTCATTAAGCCATTGAAGCTTGTATGGCTATTGATGCTTAAAGGTTGAAGCTTGTATGGCCATTGATGCTTAAAGGTAGATAAATTTAACTTCTCTGCTAGCTCCATGCTTGCCACATTGCAGTAACTTCCTCTATCTATGATTACACCACATATTTTCCCTTAGATTTGACAGCAAGAATGAAACAAGTTCTCTCTTTATTCATTTTCTTTTGCCATCATCTGGGCACTAAGCGCTCTCCTAGTCATAAGGAGTTCTCTTTCTTCTGTATATTCTCCATCTTCATTCTCTATGAATAGATTTTCTTCTTCTTCTTCAGTTGTTTCTCCTTTAGTTTTCCACTCACCAAGGTTATTGATAGTCATGGTTCATTTGTAAGGACATTCACTAGAGATATGTCCTCTCCCTTCACACTTGAAGCATCGTATGTCTTGGTTTCTAGAAGAACTAGGTCCACTTTGAACCTTCTTGGGTGGGCCGACTAACTTTTTTCCTTTCTTAGTTTCATTCTCTATAAGATTTAAAGAGTGTGTAATACCATAGATTTCTAGCTTTGCCTCATGCTGTTTCTAAGTCTCATACATGTATTTCATGAAAGAGTAAGGAAAATGGCTTTAAATAATGGATTTCCTTGCATTGTGTAGCATATAAATTCTTTCTTCAAAGTCCCATGGGCTATATGGACTCATGTATCATATTCTCACATTTAATTACATAGATACAACTTAATTCCATCATCAAAATTGGCTTAGAGCTTTATGCAAGACAAGGGAATACATAAAATTCATAGTTTTCATTCCGACCAGAATTTCCCCACTTTTGTCATAAACTTTGAAAAATCATACCTAACTCTAGAAAAATCTAAATCATGAATTCTTTTCCATTCTAGAAAGCTACATATCTACTTTATGCTAAAAATATAACTAGGCCAAGAAACATCACACAGAGGACATTTGACATTTGAAAGGGAGTAGAGGTCAGACTGGCTACTGGTATTGATATAGCTTTCTGCTATAAACTTTAAAAATATCCAATTAATTTTTAAAAAATATAATTCATGCAAATGATACCAATATAGAAAGCTACAGATGTTAGCTAAAGGAAACAAATAATTCCATACCAGCTTAGGCATGTCTAGGCATCGAAAAATAATCAAACAAAAACCAAGGTTAGTCTGGACACCTATTTTTGGATAGAAACTTCAAAAATTCATATCTCCCTCTCTAGACATCCAAATGGGGTGCATCTAATTGGTACAAGTCACTAGGAATGTATAATTTCTCCCTATAAAATTTCATGGCAATTGGACATCATTTACCCCCTGAGTGATAGAATTCATTTTTGGATTAGTATAAGTAGTAACCTGACCAATTTTAGAAAATTTCCCAACTTTGAAAATTTTTCAAATATTCCATAAATCTCCAAAAATTCTATACTTTAGTTTCCTAAAAAGCTCTAATTGCATGCCAAATCTTAGATTAAGAAGAGCTCATTTGGATAAAAAGTAGTATAGGTTTCCAATATGGTCAATTTTGCTCCATATTAGATACCAAGTGTGCCCAAATGGTCTTTCTTGGTGTTTGGCACCTCTTGGATAAGTTTAAAAGCATTAATATAAGTTGTATGGACTGTCCAAGTAGTCCCAAACCTCATGCATCTCAATTTGGCCATTCCACTTCAATTTATACACTAATGCATCAAGTCTTCAAAAGGCTAAAATTTCCATTACATGCTCAATTAACATTCTAGTGTTCACATAATATAATTTCTTATTTTTATATAACATATTAACATAATTACATATGATTATATGATTACATAACAATTTCATCAAGGGATTACATCATATGCCATGTGTATGGCTAAAAAGGAAGCAAAACTAGGTATAGTCATATACTTTGATGGCAATCTTCTTCTTTTAGGCTTGGTAGCCTCCATTACCTTGCTTAATTATTCCACCTATAATGTTAAGACATTGGAGAGAGAGGAGGGAATGAGATTCAAAGAATCCTAATAGCTTATCTCCCATTCAATCATATATAAAGTATGTAAAACAAGTCTTACAAATGCATGCATGAGCATCATGAAGTGTGCAAACATTCAAGATGCATTCTTAGCATTTGAACAAGTCATACATGGCATACATAGGCTTCCCATGTAAGTAGATTAGCCTCACCCATTCACTTATAGATTTTAAACTTGCTTCACTCATTTCTTTAAGAGGCTTTTGACTTAACCTTACTCTTGGGAGTCAACCTAACTTTTGAAAGACTCTACTTTATCTCAACCAACTTTAAAGGTTCTTAGCTCATCCTCACCATGGCTAGAGGGTTCTTGGCTTCTTCACACTCAAGCAAACTAAAACAAACATAATACACATTATTTGAAAACATAATGCATCATCATAGTACTATGGAATAAGAGCTCATTCTAGAACATGTTTCATAGCTTTAAAACATATACACACATTCAAGGACAAGTCAAGCAAGCATTCATGCAAGAGAGAAGTTAGTGAGAGCTACCTTGCTCACATTTACACACTTTTTCCTTGAGTCTTGAATCCTCTCCCTTGACCTCACACACCCAAGAAGGTGGAGATCACTTTTCTTGGCCTAGACACATTATATGGAAGCTAATTATATTCTCGAATCACATTCTAAGGCCATACTAGCACTAGAAAAGCTAGGTGACTTATAAGGCTCTTTTATGGTTCCATAATGTACTACTTTAAGAAAACATCATTTTGGCTCTATTTTATCTATTTATTCATGATTCTTGACTCCATTTAAACCTCTTGGAATCATCACATAATCCATTCAAGGAGCCTAGCTTGGTGTTGTTTCTTTAAGCCATATTATGGAACACATAAGGCCATCTTAATTTCTATGCCTTCTAAAATTTTTCCAAGGCTTCCTCTCACATTCTCCCATCACACATGATATAAAACTAAGCTTAGAAGGAATTAAAACACTCCCTAGGTGCATGAACTCTCCTTGGCCAAAGCTATGCTTCTATAAGGCACCAATGGTGTTTCCTTGCTTCCTTTGATGGGACAAACATAGAGGAAGCTCTCTTAGTGTCTTAGGAACGCATATGAACAATTAAACATCATAAAATATGGCTAGGGTTCATAATAGAGTTCATGGTACTATCAAAACCCTAACTTTTCTATCTTGCAAATTTATGATTTTTACTTGGGTTTTTTTGCATATTCTTACTCTCCTCCCTTAAATTCAAAGAATTCACCCTTGGTTCTCCTCAAAATTCCAGCCCTCCTATGGCTTCTTGAGTGGGGCAAAATATCGAGAGAAAAGGAGCAAGGGGTAGTAACCATGGAAGAAGAAATTACTTTATTTTTCCTTGTTTTCTCGCCTGAATCTTGTCTTCTTTGGCTTCCTCCCTTCAAATCCAAATTTCTCCCTTAAAACAGATTCATATACTTCAATATAATCACAAGAAAGAAAGGGGGATGAAAAAGAAGAGGTTTGCATGGGAAAGAACATGAAAAAACTACCAAAATTTCATACCTTTTAGTTTTGATTTCTCCTCCTCTTCCTCTTCCTCTTGTGTGCTACTCTCCTAGGGTTTTCTCTCTACTTTAAGGTAGAAACATAATGGGCTGAATGAATGAGGAGGTTGTGCGCCACTTATATATAGGTGGGAGGAAGAAAGACTTTTCAAAAATTCTCATTTTATCCTTTGTTCTTGGCATTTTTGTTTCTAACTTGTTTTATCTACTTTTTAAGAACTATCTTTTCTATTATGAAATTTAGGTTCCCAATTTAATAAAATACCTTTGGAATCACTCAAATTAGAGCTAAAACCTTCCCGAATAAATCCATCAAAGTTCGGGTCAACTGATGTTGGAAAATATCCACAAGAGGGGTTTTAACTATCCGGAGGCTTTCCATAGTTTTTAGGGCCTCTAAGAATCCCAAAGAACTCAAAAATTTCACTTAGAAAGCCCTCCTATATGAATTCCAAATTTTGCTTAAAATGATGAAAATGCCCTTATGTTTCTTCAACCTTTCATCACAATTCATTTTTTCATTCTAACTCTATTTTTCTTTCTATATGAACTTGGGATTCTCATTTTAAGGAGTATAGAATGCTTCCTAAATTTTTTAGGACCTTAACTAAGTAATTTCAGGGACTTCCTTTTATATCTGGTGAATTTCGTTTGTTTACGGAGAAACCGTACATTACATTTCTCATGTTTTCAGAAAACTGAATATTACAGAAGGAATATCATTCTTTGAGTTTTTCTTCCATATGTTGAAAGAACTTGAATTAGAGTTCTTCTTTACAAAATTATTTCTCTTAATTGTCTCTCTACCTTGGCAGCTTGATGGACTAAGTCATGCATCTCCATATACTGGTACATCTCCACAATATTAGCTTTGTCATGGTTGAGCCCATCTAAAAACTGAGCCATTATTGCTTCTGGATCCTCCTCTACATTAGCTCTAATCATGGTTATTTGCATATGCTTCTAGTACTCATCCACACTCTTGGATCCTTAAGTAAGACATTGAAGCTTATTGTGAAGTTCCCTTCAAAAATAAGATCGAATGAATTACCTTCTCATGATAGCCTTCATCTCTTCCCATGTTGAGATGGGGTGCTCTCTATATCTAATCCAAACCTTTTGCATATGGTACCACTAAAGAAGAGTATAATCACTAAACTCAAGAGTAGTAATTTTCACCTTCTTACCTTTAGAGTAGTTATGGCATGAAAAGATTTACTCTACACACATCTCCCACTCCAAGTATGTTTCTATATCACTCTTGCCTTTAAAGGAAGGAATTTTGACTTTGACTCCTCTAATACCTTCTTCTTCATCTTTAGGCCTCCTTAGTGGTCTTTTTTTTATGTTGAGTGGCCTTCTTCTCGGCTAAATCTCTTTCCTTTCATAATCTTCATCATGGCTTTCTATGTCTTCCACATATTAATGGTGTTGCAAGCATGCAGCATGAGCTTGTCTTTGGTTAGCTTAAGTAGTCCTTTGACAAAAGGTTCTACTCTCTACTCGATCTTAGCATTCATGGAGTCATTTCAACTTCTTATCAAGCATCCTCTCAAAATGGCTCACTAGTACTTTCATTTGCAAAGATGCTACCCCAAATGAATTGTGACCATCATTATCACTTTCATGCACAACTCCTTTTAGTGAAAAAGAAACAAAAGCATATAGGATCTCACAAACACTATCTCACGTGTTTTACTCAATTAAAATATAACACTCTCACTCATGTTTACTTTCTCCCTCTTTTTAGTTATTTTTTTTTTGGCAATGATCTTACCTACTTTTTCCTTTTACCTCTCAGTATCAATCTTGTGCTCTTATGCCACTTAAGATCTCGTCAGGTGATCTAATATTGCCAATTCTCAGTTCAACCAAGTATGTGTAGATGGATGGTTTAAAAAGTCATGATTGGCAGATACACGGCACAATTGAGGGTAGGGTTTGGTTAGGCTGGGTTCCAAGGAAAAGAGGAAAGATTTAACTACTTAATAATGCAAAATCAAGTTTAAAATCCCAAAGAGCCACACAAAATGTAATTTTGAAATTTTCAACTATGAGAAAAAATGCAAGATCAAAATAAGAAAGTTCAAATAAAGGAAAAAAGGGAAACAAGGGCAAATCAAAATAAGGAAGTGCATAATACAATATAAAAGGAAATAAGGTAAAATAAAGGGAAAAAAATCTTATCAACAATTCCTTTTTTTTTTGTTTTTTTGGCCTTCTTTTGTTTTGCCTTTTTTTTGCTTTACTTTTTTTAACCTTTTTTTTTGCTTTTTTTTTTTTGGCTTTGCTCTTCTGACTTGATCAGATGAAATAGCCCAAAACTTACAAAATCACAAAATAGGAAACAAACTAGACAAATTAGATTTGTGAGATTCAGAAAATATTATCAAATACAACCTAATAGATCTCGACATAGAAAAGTCTGATTGAGATAATTCCAAAACGACATGAAAGTTGAGATTCTGTACTTTCAAAGACACCTATCAATCATCCAAAGGCTCAATCAAAAAGGGGTTAAATAGATAAGAAATAAAATAGAATGTTTGGATAAGAAAAATTTTCAGATTACAAAATAAATTGCTTTTATAGTATAAAAATCAAATTTTGCGCACTAAGGATCAAATCTAGAAACAAGGTAGAAAGTTTTTTTTTTGGTATTAAAGGTGGCAAAGAAAAGATATGGTAAATAAGAAAATCTAGAGGTTAGAAGGAAAAGATATTGGATAATAATGGGTAACCTACCATGTAAACCAAAGCTCTAATACCAAATGATGTGAAATCAAAGGGTGGCCCAATCTTCACGGCATAGGTTGGTAGATAGATGATGGTTCGAGACCCGATGGAAGCAAATAGCCAACCAATATTATAAGAATGTTGACCTGCTAATTAGACAATGCACTTAACCATAAACACAATGAACTAACCCACACAACGACAAACTTGGGTCAAAGCATGAATTGGGGGCTTTTACGAACTTGAATCACCAACCTAAAGATAGGTTGACAAGACAAAGGTTTCACAAGAGGAAAGAAAAGATAATATTCTCACAATTAGAGAAACACTAAGAATAATTCTATTACTTGCAATTTAATTCAAATGAAGGCAGAATATATGTATTTATAATGTAACTCAAACCTATCTACTAGAGGAAAAGTAGGAAACTAACTACATAATCCTAACTGAAAAGATCTAAAAATTAGGAATACAAAATGAAATCTTTTTAAAAATAGAAAAGGATAGATAATCTGCCTAATTAATTCTAATTTTTGTTCAAATACATAAAGCTTCTAGAAGTCGGCATATTAAGCCCATAATATCATTATTTAGACTTAAATGAGTCAATCTATGTATGGCCCTTGGTCTAGATTCTTTAATTTACAACATTATAACATAAATTAGCTCTAATAGCTCTATCTTTAGCCCAAATAATGTTGAGGATGTTTTGATTAATACTTGAATCAAATTTATCAAAACTCTGCTTGGTCCAAATCTCTTGAACAAGTCCACTCAATGCTTCTTTAAGTTTTTTAGCTTTCGCCCTTGTAATAGGTCCAATTGGAAGATACAAAGGATTATTTGAAGATTTTGAATTAGCATCTTCATGAACCTAGTTCATATCACTAGGGATCTCAAGAGCTCATCCAAACACTCATTTAGGCTTAGGAATAATTGCATGAAATATGATTTTTAAGGGAGCCTATAAAACCTTAACTTTGCTACCTTGAAAACTAATGGCTTTTACTTAATTCTCTTTCCATATTCTTATTCTCCTATTTCAAATTCCTAGGATTCACCCTTGTTTCTATGTAAATTCCAAGCCTTCTTGAAGCTAAATACATGGGACAAACCAAGGAGAAGAAGGGAGTAAAAGGTAGCTACCATGGAATGAAGATTTACCTTATTTTTTTGGCTTTTCTTGCTTGTTTCTCCCTTTGCTTGGCCTCCTCTCTTTAAATCTGAATTTTTCCCTCTGTTCTTCCCTCAAAACATCAGCAAAAACGTTAAGAAAACCATAGGGAGAAAGGGGAGAAGGAGGATAAACATGTTGATAAAGAAAGTGCCTGAAAATCTATAAAGTTTAACCTTTTCTGTAACATCCAGTTCTTTGCAAACAAGAGAAAACGTGAAAAACGTAACGTACAATTTCTCAGTTAATGAACGAAACTCACCAGATATAAAAGGAAGTCCCCCAAGATGATGTATTTAAGGTCATAAAAAATTTGGGAAGTATTCTAGACTCCTAAAAATGAGAATCCCAGGTTTAGACAGAAAGAAAAATGAAGCTAGAATAAAGAAACAATTTTTTATGAAAAGCTTACAAAATATAATGGTATTTTTGTAATTTTGAGCAAAATTTGGAATTCACACAAGAGGACTTTTTAAATGAGAGTTTTGAGTTTCCCAGGGTTCTCAGCGGCTCTAAAAACCATTTGAAGGCCCGAGATAGCTAAAGCCCTTCCGGTGGACGTTTTTTAATGTCAGTGCCCCTGAATATTGACGGATTCATTCGAGAGGGTTTTAGTTTCAATTTGAGTGATTCCAAAGGAATTTTACTAAATTAGGAACCTAAATTTTATAATGGAAAAGACAGTTCTTAAAAAGGAGCTAAAACGAAGGAGAAACGAAAATGCCAAGAATGAAGGGCAAAATGAAAATTTTTGAAAAGTGTAACTACCTCCCACCTATTTATATGATGCACCCTTCTTCTCCCTCCATGTTGCACAACCAAGTTCTGCCCAAAACCAGAGGAAAACCCTAAGGAGAGTGGCACACAAGAGGAAGGCAAAGAGGAGGAGAAATCAAAGGCTTAAGGTATGGAAATTAGCAGTTTTTCATGCTCTTTCTCTTCCAAACCTCTTCTCCTTCATTGTCCTTTATTTCCTATGATTATAATGAAATATATGGGTCTATTTTAGGGGAGAAATTAAGGAGAAAATTCGGATTTGGAGAGAAGAGCTCAAAGAACATAAGATTCAAGGGAGAAAAGCCATGAAAACAAAGTAATTTCTCTTTCTATGGTTGTCATCCTTGGTTCCCTCCTTTCCCATTTCACTTAACATGAGAAAACCCTAGGAGGACTTGATTTTTAGGCAGAAGCAAGGGTGAATCTAAGGAAAAGAGTGTGGAGATTAAGAATATGCAAAGGGAATTAACAAAAAATAATTAGATTTCAAGATGCAATTTCTAGGGTTTCAATTGCACCTTATAAAATTTGATTTTGTATGATGATTCCTAGGCCTAAATAAGAGTTTAAATGAGCTCCCAAGATCCCTAAGAGGCTCCCTACATGCATCCTCCCTTGAGAAAACAAAGCAAACTCCAAAAAACCCCATTTCCTCCATAGCCTCGGTCTAAAGGGGTTTGTGTAGCTAGGGAGAGTTTTAAAATTATCTAAGCCCATTTTTGAATCATATATGATGAATGAAAATGAGGGAAGGCCTTGGAAAAAATTTGGAACTCACAAAAAGTGAGTTGGTGGTTTAGGTTCCATATTATGACTTAAAGAAGTAAATGCAGCTAGGCTCTTTGTTTTAACTGTGTGATGACTCCAACAGGCTTAAAAGGAGTCAAGAATCATGTTTGAAGGGAAAGAATGGAGCTTAGAATTTATTTGAGGGGTATTGCTTCATTAGGTGCAATTATGGAACCATAATGAGGTTATAAGCCAACCTAGTGTCTAAGCACATTGTATGGCCTAGAATTTGTTTCATGAACCTAATTGGCTTCCATAAATTGTGTTTAAGCCAAGAGAAATCTTCCCCACACTTTTGTGGGTGTGTGGCCGAAGCAAGGGAGGGAATTTCAAGAGAAAAAGTGTGTGATTGTGTGCAAGGTAGCTCTCTCCACCTTCTCTCATAGCATGATTTCATATGCCATGGTTTTATGATGACATATTATATTTCATATGATGTTTTGATGTGTGCTCGGGTTTGCTTGAGTGTGGTGAAGCCAAGAACCATTATGATTGATTGAGACAAAGCAAAGAGTCTCCCAAAAGCAAAGTGGGCCCCCAAGAGCATAGTTGAGTCGAAGAATATATTAAAGAATGGGTGAGCAAGTCAAATATTCATAGGAAATTGGCTGAGGCCAATCCACTTGTTTGGCAAGCCTTTGTATGCTATGTATGACTTTCTTAAATGATGAAAATGTTTCTTGAGTGCTTGCACATGCCTACTTGACCATACATGCATTTATAAGACTTTTTTGCATCTATTATGTATGATTGAATGGGAGATGAGCTATTGGGATTCTTTGAATCCCATTCCCTCTTCTCCAATGATCTCAAATACTAGGTGAACCAAGTGGACAAGGTAATGGAAGCCAACCACCTTGAAGAGAAGAGTTTGACACCAACATACTTAGTCTTTACTTTTTTAAAACCATCATGATGTCAAATGTTTTAACCCCTTGATGTATATGGTCTATGACCTCTTAGACATGTGTAATTATGATATTATACTATGTATGAATGAGAGAATATGTTTTATAGTCATTAGAATGTGAAATGGGTATATGGTGGCAAATTAGCTTCATTAGTGGTTTGATAGAATTATGCATATGTGTGGATGAAATGGTCAAAATGAGATGCATGGAGTTTGGGACCATTTGGGTAGCTTACACAAGTCCTAATCATCCATTTAGACTTTCCCAAAAGGTGCCAAACCTTAGGGAAAGTCATTTGGTTACTTTGGTACCTTATATGGAGCCAAAATTGACCATAATGGAACCCTATATCACTTGTTAGCCAAATGAACTCTTCTTGCTCTAATATTTGACATAAAATTAGAGCTTGTTGGGAGCTTTTTGGGAAGCTAAAGAATATAATTTTTGGAGGTCTACAGAATATTTGATGAATTTTCAAAATTGAAAAATTTTCTAATTTTGGTCTGCTGCACTATTCATTTGGTTTGAAAATGAAATCAATCACACAGGGCTCAAATGATGTCCAATTGCTATGAACTTTTATACAAAGAAACTATACATTCACAGTGACTCATGTCTAGTAGGATCACCTCATTTGGATGTCTAGAGAGGGAGATATGAATTTTTGAAGATTCTATCCAATATTAGGAATTCTGACTGACCTCTGTTATTGTTTGATTGGATTTCGAGGTCTTAGCGTGCCTAACCTAGTCTAGAGTTAATTTTTTCCCTCTAGCTAACATACACAGGTTTCCAAATTGATATCATTTACATGTATTGGAGTTTTATGGAATTAATTGAACATTTTCAAAATTTTCTGTAGAAAGCTGTGATTGCACTAGGGGACAGCTTGACCTCTAGACTTTTTTGAATGTCAAACGTCCTCTGTGATGGATGTTATGGTCTAGACATATTTTTACTATAAAATAGACATCTGTATATTTCTAGAATGATTAAGAATGTATGATTATGAGTTTTCTAGAATTAGTTATGATTTTCCAAATTTTGGTCAGAAAAGAGCCAAATTTGGCCAAAAGTGGATATGAATATTTCATCCTTCCCCTCGTGATTCTTGAGGTGTAAGCCACTTTTCATGATGAAAATGAGTTGTATTCATGTAATTAAATATGAGAATGTATTGTATGAGCTCATATGGTCTATGTGAGATCGAATAAAATTTTCATACATGACCCAATGCAAGAAAATGTATTATTTTAATTCACCTTTTCTTGCTCTTTTCATGGAATCTATGAATGTAAAGCATGGAAATGTTGTGAAATGAGCTATAAATATAAGGTATTACATTTATTAGTATGAAAGCAAAGTTCTTGACTCTTTCGAATTAGATTTGGCTTGAGGATATAGCAATAGAGTTATGTAGAGGGCTAAGTAAAGGCTTGTATAGATAGGTGAAGCCTTGTATGAGACATTGTGGGTGTGTGAAAGTAATTTGTGGCTTTATTCATGATAAATAAGTTGTAGAATGGTCTTGGAGTAGTTAGTGGACACCAAAAAGAGTGGCCTCTAGAGTAGCTTGTGCAGAGTTAAGCTTAAGCAAAGTTAAGGGATCTGACGACTAAAGCTTGATGAGATATGATAGCTCGTTGGGACCAGTGGCAAGCCCTAGATATAAACGATGAGAAATGATCTCACTGATACGAAGAGGCTTGCTAGAGAGAGTACTTGAGGCTTAATTCTCCCTGGTAGTCGTACTCAGGCTATTCCTAGCTGTCTCGCATAATGCAAAGACAAATAGTGATGCAGCGCAGTATGAGATGAGACTACGGCTGCACAGGACCAGTCTAGAACGGAAGTGAGAAGTAGAGTTATCCCCTAGCCACAACACCCAATTATCTAGATGAATTCCAGAGCCTAAAAGGCTAATTCCCTCAGGCCAGAAATTGAGTTACAAGCTACATCCTAGAGCCCGACGACCTTGAGGTGATAAGTAATTATGCATGAATGAAGTAAGAGGTAGAAACCCTCTAGTTTGATTATGGGCTAGATATAAAGGCAATGAGGTTCGGGTTGATAGCTAAAGATGAAATTCCAATACATGAAAGAACAAGCAATTAGAGGTTGTTAGACGCGACCAATTAGTTGCTTAACCGCGGCTAATTATTCCAGATAGCAGCGAGGCAATCTAGAAAGTTCCTCGCCATGGCCAATACTCAGACAGGAAAACTAGGGTGAACTTGAGGCTGATTAGCCACAATAGATGATATGTTAGCTGCAGTAAATGGCAAGATGAAATGCCTTGTTGGTCATATTCAAGCTAACTTAAGGAATGAATTGATAAGGGGTCAGATGGCCCATAGAAAATGGGAACCCCTAGTATAAGTAGAGAAAAGAGTAATAAATAATTGAGACTGAGAAAGAGCTTAGCATAGAGAAAGCTAGACAAAGGGACGATAAGGTTGTTAAGACCCACCTTTAAGGAATTGACTCCAACCTAGGGTCCTACCCTGTGAGACACTGAATAATAAAATGTTAATGTAGCCTCAAAATGACGTAAGATAAAACTACCAGTAGTGAGTGGCCTAGAAAGGTGTACCTCATAGGTAATACATAGAGGTAAGTATAAGTAGTTCAGTAACTAAGGCTCAAAAATGAATGAGGATAGTTAGTAAGCTACAGGTCTAAGGAGATGGTTAGCCCAGGCTAAGCATGAGTTAATTCCTAGGGAGAGATGACCAGTAGCATTGTTCCAAATGAGATATGTAAATGAAAGGCTCAGTGAAAGTTCTTCCTGGATCGAGAAACAAAAGATGAGACATTCTAAGTTTGGGAAACCACCCAGTAGTGGTTAGAAATTCCCCTAGATAAACACCCCTAAATTATAAAGTGTAGTGATAAGGGAAGCGAAGAAGAGCTGAGAAATTAGCTATAGAAACGATGTCCTCGCTTTAGTCATGATTAAATGAGTAAACTAAGCCAGAGAGGTAAACAGATAGGGGTTCAATAATTAGTCAGACGAGCTCCCTAATATGAGAATGATATGGGGTTAAGGTACGTGAGTAATTAGAGCATCCAGTAGAGTATAAGTTTTCAATAAGATAGAATCTAGACATTGAGAGTACATGTTCTAGATTAGGTAAGTAGAACCCTAGAAATAGTATACTATGCTCTTGGGGTGAGGCTAAAGAGGATGAACAAAGAGAAAGCCTAGCTTTGATCCAAACATAGAAATAAGCTAAGATAGACAGTTAGTGCCTTAGTACCCTCAGGGAAGCTCGAGGGAGTTAGAGACCGCCTAAGAAGGCGAGTCTCGTTTTATGTAGAGAAAGAGTGTAAGCCAAGAGCATCATAGAATGAAATTCCTGGGATTATATGAAATTTCCTCTTATCGAGGGATGGTCTAGTTAGAAAAAAAGTAAGAGTATAAGTGAAAAGTAGACCCCCTTGATGTTACAGAGAGTGAATAAGTATAAGAACCTAGGAAAAGTGCAAGTGCTCTTGAGCGTAGAGGAACTTGAACTGGCAACAGAAACAACCAGTAGTAGAACATCCTTTTACCTAAGTAAGAGGATCAAAAAGGTAGAAAGATAAGATATGACAGTGTTCAAGTTCCTCACATACTAGATTGAGACTAGATATTTAGTTAATGTGCTTGAGTACTTAAGATAGCACACTTGTCCTTAACATAGACACCCTTCTATCATGATAGTTCCCGAAGAAAAAAAAAATAGTCAGGCAATATAGAGAGATCTTGGCATGTAGTAGATGAAGAATCTTACTTTCTCCGAGCACTCTACAAGAATAGGGTAGATAGAAAAAAGTAAAAAAAGGGATACTTTAGATTATTGAGGAAACTTGCAATATACAAGCGATAGTGGCTTTAAGCTTAGTCATAAGGCGCCCGTGTGTTAGTGTTTGATGTTATGGTTTGCTTGCAATATAGGCTACATGATATTAGGTCTAGCCAACCTAGTAGTAATGTGGCTTAAGTGTATAGCAAATAACGACATCAATCACCAAAATGTTCCAAGAATCGAAGGGTATCCTAGTTAGCTAGATAACGAGATAAGTCAGAAAAGAAAGGTAAAGGGATTCCAATAATATCAAAATAATGAGAAAAACATGCAGAAAGGAATCCTCAGTAAAGAATGTTTAGGTCCAGATAGCATGAGTTCAATATATATGATCTGAGTCCCTTATAGTACATGTAAATGAAATGAGAAGGGACCAGTGTATAGCCTCCCTCCTACCAGAAATGTCAATCACACTCAGAGTGTGAGATGCCCTAATGCCAAGGCACTTAAAAGTAGAGTATAGGCATAATTAGAAATTGTAAGATATGGGAGGAAAAGATAGATAAGTATAGTTAGAGTAAGAAAAGAAAGCCCAAGCAAAAAGGGCTGAAGTGGGAATCTGAGGATCCCATTAGGAGTGATGAGTGAAAATTAAAATGCTCCCTAGTATCAGTATGATGGGATCCTAGAGAATCAAATGACACAGAACCCACTTTGCATGAAGAGCATGATGTACCTCTGAGTTTAGCCTCAACTATTATAAGTGATGGTTACTAGACTTAGTGAGCATGTGTTTTATTGTCAGATATAGTAATCTTAGGCTTTGACGTCTCCTAGAGATGGATTGCAGTAGATCTTTTGTATAGCATAGCTAGTTGCAGTAGACCACAGTAAGGCTCTAAGAGGTCGCAATAGATCCAGGGGTCACAGTAGATCCCATAGAGTTTCAAAGAGCCCTAGTTACAACATGATAATTCTTTGGTGAGATGACGGCCTGAGATAGTTTCATAGAGTAATTAGTCTCAGAAACCAATACAGTTTCAGCTAGCCTTTATCTCAGAGACTAAAAATCTCTTAAGTTTGGTAGACCATTGCCACAGAGATATGAAGGCTTTACTCAGATAGTTAGACCACTGACTAGCTCCTTTAGAGATGAGCATAGTGTATGGGATGAGGAAAGTAAGAAATTAGCTTTCCAGAGTTAGAGTTAAATAAACCACTACCTAGCAGGTGGTAGCCTTGACCGAGGTATAGAGAGATCCTCGCATGCTAGCTTATGTATTTAGAAAGGGGTTAGGTGTAGTTTTTATATGAGGTAAGTGGTATAGTATATCTCCAATGAGCAAAATTGTGAAAATAGCTAGCATCCCACCATAACTCAGTAGTAGTCAGTGGTAGTAGCTCTTCAGTGCTAGTATGAGACACACATGTTAGGCTTATCAGTGTTGAAATGAGGGACTACAAAATGCCACTACAAGTGAGCAAAGAAAGTGAGAAAAAGTCTCAGCTTACAAAGACAAATGTAGTAGTAAACAAAGAAACTGGGATCATAAAAGCAAAAACTTCTCAAATGAGCTATAATTCCAGTAAGTAATTGAGATGTAAGGCCTGTGATAGAAAGAATGTGAATTGTAATCATGGGATGAGCAAGTAAGGAAGAACACAGAGATAAGCAGTGGACGATACATGTAAATACGTAAATAAACAGATAGAAACCTTTAATGGTTGTAATGATCAGAAAAGATGATGAGACGTTATGAGAAGCCATTGAGAGAGGATACGAGAGATATGTTATGAAATAAGTTATCTCCCAAGATGTGCAAATGAGTCCATTGAAAGAAACATTAATCCTGCGAATGAGTTAACATTAACCCGATATGATTAGTAAGCTCTCCCATGATAGGCTTCTAGAGTTAGAAATTTCTTTCCCTTATGAGAGAGAACTAGCTAGTATTTTATAGCAATAGAACCCTTATTAAGAGCTAGAAATAAAAGTTCCCTAGCTGAGAGAAAATTCAAAAGAATGAAATTGCTGAGAAAGCATATAGAGCAAGGAAGAAGGGGAAGAAAAGAGTAGTTAGCTAGAAAAAAAAAAAGTAAGAGAAAGTGTACCCCAAATTTTGAGGATGAAATTTATTTAAGGGGGAGAAATGTAACATTTGGTTCTCTGCAAACGAGAGAAAACGTGAGAAACGTAACGTACAGTTTCTTCGTCAACGAAGGAAACTCACTGGATATAAAAGGAAGTCCCCCAAGATGATGTAGTTAAGGTCCCAAAAAATTTGGGAAGCATTCTAGAATTCTAAAATGAAAATCCCAAGTTCAACGGAAAGAAAAACAGAGCTAGAATAAAGAAACAATTTCTTACGAAAAGCTTACAAAACATAATAGCATTTTCATAATTTTGAGTAAATTTTGGAATTCACACAAGAGGGCTTTTTAAATGAAATTTTTGAGTTCTCTATGGTTCTCAGAGGTCCTAAAAATTATGGGAAGGCCCGGACAGCTAAAGCCCCTCCAGTGGACATTTTTCAACGTTAGTGTGCCCGAACTTTGACGGATTCATTCGAGAAGGTTTTAGCTCCAATTTGAGTGATTCGAAATGAATTTTACTAAATTAGAAACCCAAATTTTATAATGAAAAAGAAGATTCTAAAAAAGGATCTAAAACGAAGGAGAAACAAAAATACCAAAAACAAAGGGCAATATAGGAATTTTTGAAAAGTATAACTTCCTCCCACCTATATATATGATGCACCCCTCTTCTCCCTTCATGTTGCATGACCAAGTTCTGCCACATACCAAAGGAAAACCCTAAGGAGAGTGGCACATAAGAGGAAGGCAAAGAGGAGGAGAAATCAAAGGCTTAAAGTATGGAAATTAGCATTTTTTCATGCTCTTTCTCTTCTAAACCTCTTCTCCTTCATTCTCCTTTATTTATTCTGATTATAATGAATTATATGGATCTATTTTAGAGGGGAAATTGAGGGGAAAATTCCAATTTAAAGAGAGGAGCTCAAAGAACACAAGATTCAAGTGAGAAAAGCCATGAAAACAAAGTAATTTCTCTTTCTATGGTTGTCATCCTTGGTTCCCTCCTATTCCATTTTGCCTAACATGAGAAAACCCTAGGAGGACTTGATTTTTAGGTAGAACCTAGGGTAAATTTACGGAAAAAGGGTGTGGAGATTAAGAATATGCAAAGGGAATTAACAAAAAACTATTAGATTTCAAGATGCAATTTCTAGGGTTTCAATTGCACCTTGCAAAATCTGATTTCGTATGATAATTCCTAGGTCTAAATAAGAGTTTAAATGAGCTCCCAAGATCCCTAAGAGGTTCCCTACATGGATCCTCCCAGGAGAAAACAAAGCAAATTCCCAGAAACCCATTTCCTCTATAGCCTCGGTCTAAAGGGGTTTGTGTAGCAAGGGAGAGTTTTAAAATTATCTAAGCCCATTTTTGAGTCATATATGATGAATGAAAAGGAGGGGAGGCCTTGGAAAAAATTCAAACTTATAGAATGTGAGTTGGTGCTTTAGGTTCTATATTATGACCTAAAAAAGTAACATGTAGCTAGGCTCTTTGTTTTAATTGTGTGATGACTCCAAGAGGCTTAAACGGAGTCAAGAATCATGTTTGAAGGGAAATAATAGAGCCTAGAATTTATTTGAGGGGTGTTGCTTCATTAGGTGCAATTATGGAACCATAATGAGGTTATAAGCCAACCTAGTGTCTAAGCAAATTGTATGGCCTTAGAATTTGTTTCATGAACCAACTTGACTTTCATAAATTGTGTTTAGGCTAAGAGAAATCTTCCCCACACTTTTGTGGGTGTGTGGCCGAAGCAAGGGAGGGAATTTCAGAAAAAAGTGTGTGATTATGTGCAAGGTAGCTCTCTCCACCTTCTCTCATGCATAGATGTATGCTTAGCTTGTCTTAGAATATATGTATGTGTATTTCCAAGCCATGAAAAGTATGATAGCATGATTTCATATGCCATGGTTTTATGATGACATATTATCTTTCATATGATGTTTTGATGTGTGCTCAGGTTTGCTTGAGTGTGGTGAGGCCAAGAACCCTTAAGATTGGTTAAGACAAAGCAAAGAGTCTTCCAAAAGCAAAGTGGGCTCCCAAGAGCATAGTTGAGTCCAAGAATGCATTAAGGAATAGGTGAGGGAAGTCCAATATCCACAAGAAATTGGGTGAGGCCAATCCACTTGTTTGGCAAGCCTTTGTATGCTATGTATGACTTTCTTAAATGATGAAAATGTTTCTTTAGTGCTTGCACATGCCTACATGACCATACATGCATTTATGAGACTTGTTTGCATCCATTATGTATGATTGAATGGGAGATGAGCTATTCAGATTCTTTGAATCTCATTCCCTCCTCTTCAATGATCTCACATGCTAGGTGGACCAAGTGGACAAGGTAATGGAAGCCAACCATCTTGAAGAGAAGAGTTTGACACCAACATGCTTAGTCTTTGCTTTTTTAAAACCTTAATTATGTCAAATGTTTTAACCCCTTGATGTATATGGTTTATGACCTCTTAGACATGTGTAATTATGATATTATGCTATGTATGAATGAGAGAATATGTTTTATAGTCATTAGAATGTGAAATGGGTATATGGTGGCAAATTAGCTTCATTGGTGGTTTGATAGAATTATGCATATATGTGGATGAAATGGTCAAAATGAGATGCATGGAGTTTGGGACCATTTGGGTAGCTTACACAAGTCTTAATCATACTTTTAGACTTGCCCAAAAGGTGCCAAACCCTAGGGAAAGCCATTTTGTTACTTTGGTACCTCATATGGAGCCAAAATTGACTATAATGGAACCCTATATCACTTTTTAGCCAAATGAACCCTTCTTGATCTGAGCTTTGACATGCAATTAGAGCTTGTTGAGAGTTTTTTGGAAAGGTAAAGAACATAATTTTTGGAGGTCTACAGAATATTTGATGAATTTTTAAAGTTGGCAAATTTTCTGATTTTGGTCTATTGCACTATCCATTTGGTTCAAAAATGAAATCTATCACACAGGGCGCAAATGATGTCCAATTGCCATGAAATTTGATACAAAGAAACTATACATTTACAGTGACTTGTGCCAACTAGAAACACCTCATTTAGATGTCTAGAGAGGGAGATATGAATTTTTGAATGTTCTATCCAGTACTAGGAATTCCAGCCGACCTCTGTTACTGTTTGATATCATTTATTTTTTCCCTATAGCTAACATCCATAGATTTCTAGATTGATATCATTTACATAGATTATATTTTTTTGGAATTAATTGAACATTTTCAAAGTTTTATGTAGAAAGCTATAACAGCACCAGGGGACAGCTTGACCTTTAGACCTTTTCGAATGTCAAATGTCCTCTGTGTTAGATGTTATGGTCTGGACATATTTTTAGTATGAAATATATATCTGTATTTTTCCAGAATGGCCAAGAATGTATGATTATGAGTTTGCTAGAATTAGCTATGATTTTTCAAATTTTGGTCAGAAAAAGAGCCAAATCTGGCTGAAAATGGATATGAATATTTCATGCTTTCTTTCGTGATTCTTGAGGGGTAGGCCACTTTTCATGATGCAAATGAGTTGTATTCATGTAATTAAATATGAGAATGTGTTGTATGAGCTCATATGGTCCATGTGATATCGAATGGAATTTTCATACATGACGCAACACAAGAAAATATATTATTTTAATTCCCTTTTCTTGCTTTTTTATGGAATCTATGAATGTAAAGCATGGACATGTTATGAAATTAGCTAAAAATATAAGGTATTAAATTTTCTCCCTTCAAAGCCTCTTCCTTTGGTGTGCCTAGGAGTTAGCTTTCTCCTCTAGTTTTGGGGTAGAATTAGGTCGGTTTAGAAGAAGGGAGAAGGAGGGCAAAATATAGGGAGGGTTCAAGAAGCTTTCATTTTTCAAAAATTCTAATTTTTCCTTTTGTTCTTGGAATTTTTGTTTCTAATTTATTTTAGCTTCTTTTTTAGAACTGTCTTTTTTATTATGAAATTTAGGTTCCCAATTTAGTAAAATGCCTTTAGAATCACTCAAATCAGAGATAAAACCTTCCCGAACAAGTCAACCAAAGTTTAGGTCAATCGACGTTGGAAAACATCAATTGGAAGGGTTTTAACTGTCTCAGGGCTTCCCATGGTTTTCAGGGCCTCTAAAAACCTTGGAAAATTTAAAACTTTCATTTAAAAAACCCTCCCATGAGAATTCCAAAATTTGCTCAAAATTATGAAAATACCATTATGTTTCATCAACTTTTCATTATATTTTGTTTCTTTATTCTAGCTCCATTTTTCTTTCTGTCTGAGCCTAGGGTTCTCATTTTTAGGAGTCTAGAATGTTACATAAACTTTCCAGGATCTCAAATCACTGTATCTAGGGGACTTCCTTTTGTATCCAATGAATTTCATACGTTACGTTTATGGAAAAATCGTACATTACGTTTCTCGTGTTTTCTCTCATTTTTAGAGAACTAGATATTACAATATACACTCATAGATAATTAAAATTATCACTAGAAAGACTTATACATACTAAGGTGCAAAGGAAACCTTAGGTTTTGAAAGCTTGAAAACTAATGGTTCTTTTCAGAATTTCTTTGCATCTACTTATTCCTCACCCTTCAAAACATAGGTTCCATGCTTGGTTTGGGTTAGATTTTACTTTCTCTTACTTGTTCTACATAGAGCCAAAAATCACTCATGGTGGAGCAAGAAGAAAGAAGCAAGGAAAGCCATGAAAATACTTTGATTCCTTAGCTTTTTCAAAAGCTTTCTCTCTTGCCTTCACTCCTCCTTGAAATTTTGAACTTCTCCCCTTTGAATAAGGCTCAAAATAGATCAAATCATGCATTAAAACTATGGAAAGAAAGAGGAGAAGAAGGAGAGCAAGTTTAATGAAGGAAGGAGCAAGAAAATGCTTGAATTTCCTTACCTTTTCTTAGGTTTTTCTCCTCCCTTGAAGCTCCCTCTTATGTGCCACATTTTGTAGAACTTCTCCTTGGTCCTGGACAGAATTTATGTTGGCCAAATGTGAGGGAGAAGAGGGGCCCACCTATATATAACTAGGGATTCTTAAGGAGCTTTTAAAAATGCCAATTTTGTCTTTCATTCTTAGGTTTTTTGTTTAAGGCTCATTTCAACCTCTTTTTGTAAACTATCTTCTCCATCATAAAATTCAGGTTCTTTAACCTATAAATAGTCTTTGGAATTACTCAAATCGGGTGTAAAACCTTCTCGAATGAAAGGGTCAAAGTTTGGGGTCACCAACGTTCTGAAACATAAACCAAAGGAGTTTTAACTGTTCTAGGGATTCTTATATTTTTCATAGCCTCTTTGAATCCCGAGAAACTCATTTTTTCCATTTCAAAATCCCTCCTATGAGTTTTCTCAAAAGTGCCTGAAATTATGAAAATGCCACTGCATCTTCATTGAATTTTGTCTGGTTATTTTGGCTTTGTTTTCAAGGCACATCTAACCTTGGATCCTCATTATTTAAGGTCTAGATTATCACTCTAATTTTATTGGACCTCAAATTATTCTATCTAGGGGACTTCCTTTTGTATTTGGTAAATTATGTATGTTTACAAAGAAACTGGGCATTACATTTCTCACGTTAATGGAGGTACTGGATGTTACATTTCCTCCTCCCTTAAATAAATTTTGTCATTGAAATTTTAAGGTATGACCTCATCTAGCTTTTCTTAGATACTCACTAACTGACCCTTTCTTTTTCTTCTTCCTGGCTCTATTTACTTCCTTTAGAGACTAAGCTCTTCTGCCAAGGAATTTATGTTACTAGTTTATTGTATCTGATTCTCTTTTTCTGTGCTATTGCTATAGAGCCTTTAACTTGCTTTTATCATAAGGGAAAGTAGTTTCTAACACTATATATACTCTTATACTCTAGCCTATCTCTTAGGAGAGCTTATTGTTTCATATCTGATTAATCTTATCTCATTTATAGGGATTGACTTTCCTGTCTAGTGGACTTACTTACATGTGCCTTGTTTAGTGGACTTACTGCATATGCATTGGGAGATAACATATTTAATATTAAATCTTCTTTATCATCTCTTAGTGGCTTTCTGTAAGATCTCATTGTCTTCCTTTATTCATTAAGAGCCATTAAAGACCTTTGTTTGCTTATTTAACTTACTTAAATATTAGTTCACTAGTTAATCTTATTCATTTTCTCACTAGCTGATCCCATGGTTTATCATCATATTTCTTTCTATCATTAGTCTCATAGTTATATCACTTACTGGGATCATAGCTCCTTTTTAAAGTGTTGTTATTCTCAATAGTCCCAGTCTCATTTCTTACTCCAACCCTTGCCTTTTCAAGCTTGAACTATGTTTTACTTTCTTTATTCACTCGAGAGAGGGCTTATATAACTCTTCAGCTTAATAACTGATCATCATACTCTTACTCTTTCTTGTACTAACATTAATGAGCAACTACCATTGACTACTGCTAAATTCTTGTGGGACATTAATTTTTCATAATCTTTGCTGCTGGAGACATAGTTTACCACTTACCCCATCAAAACAAACTATACCTAACCCCTCTCTGAACATATGACTCTACTATATAAGGATTTTTATATCCTTAAGCCAGGTCCAATGTTTGCTAGGCAGTGGTTTATCTAGTTATAATACTGGAAAGCTACTTTCTTGCTTTCCTTATCCCACACACTATGTTTATCTCTCAAGAGATCTAATCAGTCATCTAACTATCTGAGTAAAGCCTTTATATCTTTGTTGCAATAGTCTACTAAGCTTAGGAGGTCTTTAGTCTTTGAGACAAAACTGTCTAAAACTATACTAGTCTCTGAAACTAAATAATCTGGGAAAGCTACTCAGGCCATCATCTCCCTAAAGAACTGTGGGTTCTCTGTATCTTTATGGGATCTACTGTGACCCTTAGGCTACTGTGACCTCTCAGAGCCCTGCCATGTTCTACTACAACCTATTATACTATGCTAGGATCTACTGTGAACCATCTCTAGGGGATGTCAAAGCCTAAAATCACTATATCTAATAGTAAAATACATGTTTACTAAGTCTAATAACCATCGCTCATAATGGCTAAGGCTAAACTTAGATATCTACTTTGCTCTTCATGTGAAATGGGTTTTGTGTTGCTTATTTTTCTGTTGATCCCATTAGAACAATACTTCAAAGTATTATGATTTTCACTTGCTATTCCCTATGGGATCCTCAGGTTCCCACTTCAAGCCTTTCCACTTAGGCTTTCTTTCTTTACTCTTACTGGATTGCTATATTTTACCTGTACTCTTTCTATTTTTTCTCTTATATCTTGTGATTTCTAACTATGCCCCTATTCTGCTTTTAGGTGCCTTCAGCAACAAGGTGTATCTAACATCTTTCGCAAGATAGAAGTTGTAAACTAGTCCCTTTTCACTTTATTTAGTCATATCATAAGGGACTCTAACTTTTAAATTTTAATACTGCTAGCATGTTCCCTTTTGTACATTGTTCTTTACTGGGGATTCCTTTCTACATACTTTTTTTATTATTTTAATAGTACTGGAATCCATTACTTCTCTTTCTTTAGCTTATCTTTTGATTTAACTAACTTGGATACTCTTCGATTATCGAGACTGTCACATTTTGAATTTTCCATAATTGTTAATGTAACCCACATTAATTAAAGAGCAAACTCAGTCAAATAGCATGGAAGGAGGAGGTCAAGGTGAATAAAACACTTGCACCTCACACTCGTACCATGTATATATGTAGTACTTAGTTAATGGGCATATTTTATTAGCCATAGAAAAGTTATAGTTTTATATATGGTATTAGATGGGAAAGAACCACCAATAGGCTATCACATTATCTAGCACAAAATGGGAAATGGAAGGAAGGGATTTTAATTATTTTAATTACATCCATTTGACACCATCACCATACAAAAGTATAAGCATTCACTTGGTTACTTGGAATTATGTTTAGTTGTGGGAATTGGCATAGATTACATGGACTTATTGGTTATATAATCTAAAATAGAGACACCTAGCATGCAAAGTGGGGAGAGACTAAATGGAAGAGAAATAAAATGAGTAAACCACAAACACACTCCTTGAAAGACTCGACCGTAAATATGTGTATATGTAGCCACTAGGACATTAATGCATAAAGATATTCCTAGCTATAAATTAAAACGAACATCCATTCAATGTAGCTTAATGGAAGGAAAGGATATATACGATTATGCTACCACTTAGCATGATAACTGAATAGACAATGAATTAGGAAGTATAAAACAAACCAAGCAAGGACACCTCATGCTTATGCTAGATATATATATATATATATATGTCCACAAATTCCATTCTAATCTTGCTCACAATTTGAATTGCCATGGGGTAAGGTACCATAGGCAATATATGCATTAGAGGGGAGTAATATATATATGTAGAATGCTACCACCTAGCTTACACCAAATAAGAATGGGAAAGAATAAAACTCCAGCATAAAAACGAGATACCTCATGCTTGCACCACCCCACCTACATATATACATATTCAATTGTAATTTGTTAATGCTCGTATTTGGTTTGACAATAGGAGTTAAATATTTCCTTTAATATGTAGTTTAAATAAGAATAAGACACATACATACTGCCACCTAGCATTACACCGGGTCAAGGAATTTTAGATTTGCCTTCATGCCATCCAAAAGCAATGAAAAAGCACGAGCTGTCTGTTGCATTAGTTACTATTCACCTTAATTCATTTTAGGTAGAGGAAAGTAGTGGTAAGAAGGGAGAAAACTCAGACAACCATAGAAGAGGAGAGATGAAAAGATAAACCAAGGTACAACGTGTAATGTCCAATTTTCATTAAACAACAAAAACAAGCATGTTTTCAAAGCAAGTCCCCTGAAATGAATTAGTTAAGGAACCAAAAAATTTGAGTAACATTCTAGCTTCCTAAAAATGGGAATTCTAGCCTCAGACGGAAGGAAAAATGGAGCTAGAATGGAGAAATAAATTTTGATAGAAACCTTATGAACCGTAATGGCATTTGCATAATTTCAAGCAATTTTTGGAATTCACATAGGAGGGCTTTTTAAATTAAAGTTTTGAGTTCTCTTTGGTTCTCAGAGGCCCTGAATACCATGGGATGTCCCAAGACAGCTAAATCCCCTCCGGTGTATATTTTCTAATGTTGGTGTGCCCAAACTTTGACGAAGTCTTTCAACTTAGATTTGAGTGATTCCAAAGGCATTTTTCTTAATTGGGAACCTACATTTTATACTAGAAAAGGCAATTCTCAAAAAAGAGCTAAAACAAAGGAGAAATGAAAATACAAAGTATGAAGGGCAAAATTAGAATTTTTGAAAAAGTCATTTTCTCCTCCTTATATATAGGTGGCGCCCCACTTTCCTCCCCATTTGGAATCAGAAAATTTTGCATAATTTTAGAAGGGAGAGCTAGGGTCTTGGGCGCACAAAGAGAGAAGAAGAAGGAGTAGAAATTCCAAGCCAAAGAAAGGTTTTTATGTATGTTTTTTATGCTTTTTCTCACCAACCTCTTCTCCTCTTTTTCCCTCTTCTTCTCCATGATTTTTCTAAAGTTTTGAGGGCAGTTTTGAAGGGAGAATAGAGGGGAAATTTTGAAATTCAAGTGAAGAGGCCAAGGAAAGTAAGAACAAGTAAAGAAATTCAAGGAAAACAAGGTATTAAGCCATTCTTCCACTTAGTATTCTTCCTCCCTTCCTTTGACCATTTCGACCTAGACATAGACAGCCCCAGGGAGTTAGGTTTTCAACCAAACCAAAGGTGAATCTTAGGTATTGATGGAGGAGAATAAGAATATGCAAAGAAAACCATGAAATAGGCATTAGGATTCAAGATGCAAAACCTAGGGTTTTTAGTGCACCTTCCAATTTTTGAATTTATATGATGATTCCTAGGTCTAAGTAAGAGTTTAAATGAATTCTTGAGACACCTAAGATACTCCCCACAAGCTTCTTCATGCAAAAAAACAAAGACAACTCTAAGAAACACTAAACCTAGGCTTGTCTCGGCCAAGAGGGGATCTTATAGGTGGGGGAAGTTTTAAATTTTTCTAAGGCCATTCTTGAGTCATATTTGATGAATGAAAATGAAGGGAGGCCTTAGGAAAAATTTAGAACTCATAGAAATTGATTTGGTTTCTTAGGTTCCATATTATGACCTAAAGAAGCAACATAGTGCTAGGCCTTTTGTTTTAATGATGTGATGACTCCAAGAGGCTTAAAAAGAGTCAAGAATCATATTTGAAAGGAAAGAATGAGGCCTAGGAATCATTTGAGGAGTGTTGCTTCATTAGGTGCAATTATGGACCATAATGAAGATTATAGAGCAATCTAGTGTTTAACCAAATTATGTAGCCTTAGAATATGTTTCATGAACCTAATTGGCTCCCATAAATTGTATCTAGGCCAAGAGAAACCATCTCCACCAATTTGTGGGTGTGTGGCTGTAAGAGGAGGCTTGAAAGCTAAGGAAAAAGTGTGTGAGTGTACATAAGGTAACTCTCTCCACCTTCTCTCATGCATGGATGTGTGTTTAGATTGTTTTAGAATCTGTGTATATATATTTTCAAGCTATGGAAAGTATGCTAGCATGCCTTTATATGCCATGATCCTTGATGCCATATTATGTTTTCAAATGATTACATAATGTTTGTATAAGTTTAGTTGAGTGTGGAAAGGCCAAGAACTCTTCCCTTTGGTGAGGATGAGCCAAGAACCCTTGAACTTGGTTGAGACAAAATAAAGAGTCTCCCAAAAGCAAAGTGGGCTCCCAAGAGTATGGTTGAGTCCAAAGCTCTCAAAGAATGGGTGAGGCAAGTCCAAAATCTATAAGGAGAAGTGTAAGGCCAATCCAAACACTTGGTGAGCTCTTGAATGTCTTGTATGATGTGTTCACATGCCAAGCTTGTTTTAAATGTCTATGATTTCCATTTTCTTTATGCATACATTTGTGAAGCTTGCTTTGCACATATTATGTATGATTGAATGGGAGATGAGCTATTGGGATTCTTAGAATCTCATTCCCTCCTCTCCAATGATCTAACATGCTAGGTGGACTAAGTAATTATGGTGAAGGGAGCCAACAACCATGAAGAAGAAAGATTGACAAGCTTATGTATTGTCTTATCCATTTTGGAATCATAATAATGGTTCATAATGTATGTGATGTTGTATATGTACTATGAACCTTGAGACATATGTAAATATACTATTATGTAATGTTTAGATGTATGAAAATGATATATGACCTCTAGCACTTATTTTGAGTATGTAATGTTCAAATATGCAATATGGAAGTATGATGTATATGTGCATAAGAGTGGGTTGAATGACCAAAATGAGATGCATGAGGTTTAGAACCATTTGGGCAGCTCACACAAGTCTTAAATATGCTTTTAGACTTGCTCAAACAACACCAAGGGAAAGCCATTTGGCAAATTTGGTACCTCATATGGAGCCAAATTAGACTATAATGGAACCCTATACCACTTTTTAGCCAAATGATCTAGTCTTAATCTGAAATTTGGCATGCAATTAAGTGTCATTGAGAGCTTTCCGGAAAGCTAAAGACCATAATTTTTGGAGGTTTACAAAATATTTGATGATTTTTCAAAATTGAAAAAATTTAAAGTTTTGGTCTGCTATATTATTCATTTGGTCTGAAATTGTTTTCTGTCACCTAAGGCTCAAATGATGTCCAATTGATATTAAATTTTATACAAAGAAACTAGGCAATCATAGTGACTTGTGCCAATTAGAATCACCTTATTTGGAGGTCTATAGAGGGAGATATGAATTTTTGAAATTTCTATCCAGTATCAGTAAATTTGCCTGAACAAAAGTACTATTCCATTGAATTTTGAGGTCTGGACTTGATGAACTGATCTGGAGATATTTTTCCTCTCTAGTAAACATCTATAGCATTCTAGATTGGTATCATTTGCATGGATTGGATTTTTGTGAAATTAATTTGACATTTTCAAAGTTTTCTGCAGAATTCTGAGATAGCTCTAGAATTCAGTTGGACCTTTGGACCATTTTGGATGTCAAATGTCCTCTTTGATGAATGTTATGGTCTAAACATATTTTTGTGAATTAGAAATCCTAAGCTTTCTAGAATGACTAAGATTGTATGGTTTCAATTTTCTAGATTTAGTTATGATTTTCCAAAGTTTGCCCAGAGAAAAGGCCTATTCTGGCCGAGAATGAACTCCAATTTTCCATGCTCCATTTTTGGTTTCTATGGGTTGTAGGCATGTTTTTTGTGATGCAAACAAGTTGTAATGATGTAATTAAATATGAGGATGCATAGCATGAGCTTACATGGTCCACGTGACACTGATTACAAATTTTTAAATATAGCGCAACGCAAAAAAGTCTATTATTTTCATTCCCTTTTTCATATGCTCTTGTGGGATAGATAATATAAAGCTTATAAATGGCATGAAATGAGCTAGAAGTTATGGTATTACATAAGGACTCCATAAAGGGTAAGTTCTAAGTTGTCTTCTTGTTCTGGACTGAAACATTTTGGCTTTTGTAGAATTAGTTAGAATAAGATTTTGAAGCCAAAATTTGTATAACAGTTTGTCCATTCCTTATACTTGAAATCTAGAAAATTACAGAATTTTTGGAACAAGGTAGATCAAAGAAACAACCCACTGATTCAATTTAGCTTTTGGATGGGACAACTTGGGGCTGATTTCATAAAGAATTTTGTTAAATGGGTAACTGGAGGAATTAGTGCATGAAATTTAGTGGGGAGGTAGCTAATACATATAACTTTAGGTCTGCAAAGTCTTAGAATTTTTTGAGCTCATTTGGTAGAATAACAAAGCCAGAAACAGCAAGGGAGTGTATAGTGAGCTCAACTAAGGTAGTGATCAAAACAGTAGGAGTTCAGGGATTATCCTTGGGAATTCTTGGAAACTGTTTTTGTGGCTTATAATTAATATAACAAGGGGTCACTCTATCAATTTTTATGATTTTTGGAGGTCTTTTAGTGGAGGAAAGAAATTTCACAAAAATAGGTCCAAAAATATAGTTAAATTAAGACTATGGTAGTCTTCGTTTTTTGCTATTATAGTGTGAATTTGTATGGTAAATTAGAGAATCAAGCTTGAAAATAAGGACTAAGGACTTAACTTCAAAGCACTGGACCACACATGAATAACTTTGATAGTAACTAATTAATGAGAAGGAAAAGAAAACAAAGATGTGATTATTTACAATTAGGAATTCCAAACGTCAACTAACGAAAGGGGTTTAGGAATTTTGTACAGGGGGATTAGTACTTTAATTGCAATGTAAATATTAACCATGACTCATTCTTAATTAAGGCAATGCATGATTGAAATTTAGGAAGGTAATTAAGACGGCAAGAACTGAGGAATAACGTGACAAAACGACGATGACAAAACAGGTAGTTAACATAGCATTTGTCTGTTTTCATACATAATTACACTGAATGATTTTTTAAATTTTGTATGCTATGCATGGCTACATATATACCCATTAATGTGACTCTTTGAGTATTAGATCATTGTTATTGCCCAATGACAGAAGTATAATAGCCTAACAAACGAATGTACATTGCTATCTTGGGATTTGCATGCTCCTATACCGAATGGTACATCAAAGTATTCTTATTCAGTGCTCTTTATATGTGTAAATTGTGAACCCATTATTATTGTAACACCATAAATTCTAGCTCATTTCATGCTATCTTTATGCTTCCTATTAGACATCTCATGGGGGAATCAAAGAAATAGCATAATAATAATGAATATCTTTGCGTTGTGTCATGTTTAAAAATTTCATTCAGTGTCACGTGGATTGTGTGAGCTCATACTATACTTTCCCATATTTAATTATATGTATACAACTCATTTGCATCATAAAATGTGGTTCACAACTCAAGAAAACCAAATAAAGCATAAAACGTGGAGGTCTATTTTTGGACAAATTTTGCCTCTTTTCTGTCCAATTTGGAAAATCATAACTAATTCTAGCAAAATAAAAAACATACATTCTTGGTCATTATGGAAAGCTACGGATGTCTAATTAACACTAAAAATTTGTCAAGACTACAAAATCCATCAAAGAGGATGTTTGACATCTGAAATTTTACAGAGGTCAGACTGCCTCCTGATACTATCACAGAATTTTGCAGCAAATTTGAAAATGTCCAATTAATTCCAAAAAAAATCTAATCCATGCAAATATACCAATCTAAAAAGCTGTGAATGTTAGCTAGAGGGGAAAAATATTTCCAGACTTGCTCAGGTAGCCTAGACCTCAGAATTTAATCGAACAGTAACTCAGGTCAGGCAAAACACCTGATATTGGACAGAATGTGTGGCCTTAAAATTTGCTCAGGCACACAATTAGATCTCATTAAGAGCTTTTTGGGAAGCTAAAGATCATAATTTTTGGAGGTCTACAAAATATTTGAAAATTTTCCAAAGTTGGCAAATTTTTTGGTTTTGATCTGCTGCATTATTCATTTGGTCTGAAAATGAATTCTGTCACATAGGGCCCAAACGATGTCCAATTACTATGAAATTTTATACAGAGAAACTAAACATTCACATTGACTCATGTCAACTAGAAGCACTCAATTTGGAGCTATAGAAAGGGAGATATGAATTTTTGAACATTCTATCTAGTATTAGTAATTTTGCCCAACCTGAGTTACTGTTCTATTGAATTCTGAGGTCTGGGCATGATGAACTGGTCTAGAAATATTTTTTCCCTCTAGCTAACATCCATAGCTTTCTATATTAGTATCATTTACATGGATTGAATTTTTTTGGAATTAATTGGACATTTTCAAATGTTTCTGTAGAATTCTATGACAGTTCCAGAATGCAGTTTGACCTCTGGACCATTTCGGATGTCAAACATCATTTGTGATATATGTCATGGTTTGGGCATATTTTTACTATGAAGTATACATCTGTAACTTTCTAGAATGACCAAGGATACATGCTTTTGATTTTTTTAGATTTAGTTATGATTTTCCAAAATTTGGTTAGAAAAAAGGGTAATGTTGGCCGAAAATGCACTTGGTTATTTTGAGCTCTTTTTTTATTTCCATGAGATATGGCCATGACTTTATGATGCAAAAGAGTTGTGTTGAGGTATTTAAATATGGAAAAGTTTAGTATGTACTCATACGGTCCACGTGATACCGAATAGAAATTATATATACGACGTAAAGCAAGAAAATGCATTATTTTAATTCTCTTTTCTTGCTCCTTCATTGAAATTATGAATGTAAAGCAAGAGAATGTTTTAGAATGAGATAGAAATATATGGTGTTGAACTAAACATACATTCATGAATAAGAGAAGGTGGAGAGAGCTACCTTGCACCCAATCACACACTTTAACTCTTGAAACTCCCTCCCTTGCTTCGGCCACACACCCACAAACTTGTGAAGATAGTTTCTCTTGGCCTAGATAAAATTTATGGAAGCCAATTGGGTTCATGGAACAAATTTTAAGGCCACACAATTTGCTTAGACACTAAGTTGTTCTATAAACCCCTTTATGGTCCATAATTGCACCAAATGAAGCAACACCCCTCAAATAATTTCTAGGCTCCATTCTTTCTCTTCAAATATGATTTTTGACTCCTTTTAAGCTTCTTGGAGTCATCACACAATTAAAACAAAGAACCTAATTACATGTTGCTTCTTTAGGTCATAATATGGAATCTAAGGCACTAATTCACTTTCCATGGGTTCTAATTTTTTTCCAAGGCCTCCCCTCATTTTCATTCATCACGTATGACTCAAGAATGGGCTTAGAAAAATTTAAAACTCTCCCTCGCTATGCTATCCTTGCTTGGTTGAGGCTATGGAGGAAATGGAGTTCCTTGGAGTTTGCCTTGTTTTCTCAAGGGAAGAAGTATATGGGGAGCCTCATAGGGATATTAAGAGCTTATTTAAACTCTTATTTAGGCCTAGAAATCATCATACAAAATCAGATTTTACAAGATGCAATTGAAATCCTAAAACTTGCATCTTGAAATCTAATGATTTTTTGTTGATTCCCTTTGCATATTCTTAATCTCCACACCCTTTTTCCTTAGATTCACCCTTGGTTCTGCCTAAAAATCAAGTCCTCCTAGGGTTTTCTCATGTTAGGTGAAATGAAGGAGGAGGGAACTAAAGATGACAACCATAGGAAGAGAAATTACCTTGTTTTCTTCCTTTTTCTCACTTGAATCTTGTGTTCTTTGAGCTCCTCTCTTCAAATCCGAATTTTCCCCTCAATTTATCCATTAAAAAAGATCCATATACTTCATTATAATCATAGAAAATAAAGGAGAATGAAGGAGAAGAGGTTTGGAAGAGAAAAAACATGAAAAACCATGAAAATCCATACCTTTCTACCTTGAATTTCTCCTCCTTTTCTTCCTCCTCTTGTGTGCCTCATCCCCTTAGGGTTTTACTTTGGTTTTGGGCAGAACATGGTCGTGCATAATGAGGGGAGAAGCAAGGTTCATCATATATATAGGTGGGAGGAAGTTACACTTTTCAAAATTTCCTATTTTGCCCTTCATTTTTGGCATCTTTGTTTCTCCTTTGTTTTAGCTCCTTTTTGAGAACTATCTTTTCCATTATGAAAGTTAGGTTCCTAATTTAGTAAAATGCCCTTGGAATCACTCAAATCAGAGCTAAAACCTTCCCAAATGAATCTGTCAAAGTTTGGGCATACCGACATTAGAAAACATCCACCGGAGGGGATTTTACTATCCCATGCCTTCCCATGGTTTTTATGGCCTCTGAGAACCCTAAGGAACTCAAAAATTTCATTTAAAATGCCCTCCTATGTGAATTCTAAAATTTGCTCAAAATTACAAAAATGCCATTACGTTTCGTAAACTTTTCGTAAGAAATTGTTTCTTCATTCTAACTCCATTTTTCTTTCCGTCTGAGCTTAGGATTCTCATTTTTAAGAGTCTAGAATGCTTCCCAAATTTTTTTGGGACCTTAACTACATCATCTTAAGCGACTTCCTTTTGTATCCGATGAATTTTCGTTCGTTTATGGAGAAACTCTACATCATGTTTCTCACATTTTCTCTCGTTTTCAAAAAGTCAGATGTTACATTTCTCCCAACTTAAATAAATTTTGTCCTCAAAATTTAGGGTACACCTTTTCTTATTCTTTTCTTTTCTGGCTACTACTATTTTCTTTCCCTTCTTCTTGGCTTTATATGCTTTTCTCAGCAATTTCACTCGTTTGACTTTTCTCTCAGCCAGGGCATTTTCATTGTTAGCCCTTAATGAAGGCTCTATTATTATAGAATATTAGCTAATTCTTCTCATAAGAGAAAGAAATTTCTAACTCTAGAGGCTTATCCTAAGAGAGCTTACTAATCATATCGGGTTAATATTAACCTGGTCATAGAGGTTAACATTTCTTTCAGTAGACTCATTCATATATTTTGGGAGGTAACCTATTTTATATCACATTTCCTGTATCCTCTCCCAATGGCTTCTCATAACATCTCATCATCTTTTCTAATTATTATAGCCATCTAAGTTTTTTGTCTGTTTGCTTACTTATTTACATGTTTCGTCCACTGTTCATCCCTACGTTCTTTCTTGCTAGCTCATCCTATAATTGTGATTCACATTTCTTTCTAGCATAGGCCTCACATCTTAATTACTTATTGGGATTATAACTCCTTTGAGGAGTTTCTACTTTTAATGATCCCAGCTTCTCTGTTTACTACTGCATCTGTCTCTGTAGGCTGGGACTTTCTCTCATTCTCTTTGCTCACTTATTATGGCATTTTATAATCCCTCATTTCAATACTGGTAGGCCTAACATATGTGTCTCATACTGGCACTGAAGAGCTACTACCATTGACTACTATTGAGTTCTGGTGGGATGCTAGGTATTCTCATAGTTTTACTCACTGGAGACATATTGTACCATTACCTCATCTAAAACTATACCTGACCCTTTTCTGAATACGTAAGCTAGCAAGTGGGGGATCTCTCTATCCCTTAGTCAAGGCTACTATCTGTTAGGTAGTGGTTCATCTGGCTTTAACTTTAGAAAGCTAATGTCTTGCTTTCTTCATCCCTTACACTATGCTCATCTCTAAAGAGAGCTAGTTAGTGGTCTAACTATCTGAGTAAAGCTTTCATATCTCTGTGGCAATGGTCTACTAGACTTAGGAGATTTATAGTCTCTAAGATAAAGGCTAGCTAAAATTTTACTAGTCTCTGAGACTAACTACTCAAACATTCTTAGAGGCCCTAAAAACCATGGAAAGGCCCGAGACAGTTAAATCCTCTTCGGTGGATGTTTTCCAACATTAATGTGCCCAAACTTTGACAAATTCATTCGAGAAGGTTTTATCTCCAATTTGAGTGATTCTAAAGGCATTTTACTAAATTGGGAGCCAAAATTTCATAATGGAAAAGATGGTTCTTAAAAAGGAGCTAAAACGAAGGAGAAACAAAAATGCCAAGAACGAAGGGCAAGGTAGGGAATTTCAAGAGAAAAACTGTGTGATTGTGTACAAGGTAGCTTTGTCCACCTTCTCTCATGCATGGATGTATGCTTAGCTTGTCTTAGAATGTGTGTATTTTTATTTTTAAGCCATGAAAGATATACTAGCATGATTTCATATGCCATGATATCAAGATGACATATTATGTTTCTAAATGATTTTTTGATGTTTGCTTGGGTTTGCTTGAGTATGGTGAGACCAAGAACCCTTAGCCATAGTGAGGATAAGTTAAGAACCCTTATGATTGGTTGAGACAAAGCAAAGAGTCTCCCAATACTAACATAGACTCCCAAGAGCATGGTTGAGTCCAAGAGTTCCTTAAAAAATGGGTGAGGCAAGTCCAAAATCCACAAGAAAATGGGTGAGGTCAATCCACTTGCTTGGCAAGCCTTTGTATGCTATGAGTGACTTTTTCAAATGTTAAGAATGCTTCTTGAATGATTTCACAAGTCCATATGCCATGCATGCATTTATAAGACTTGTTTTGCATCCATTATGTGTGATTGAATAAGAGATGAGCTATTGGGATTCTTTGAATCTCATTCTCTTTTCTCCAATGATCTAATATGCTAGATTCCCAATTTGGTAAAATGCCTTTGGAATAACTCAAATCGGAGCTAAAACCTTCTCAAATGAATTTGTCAGAGTTCTGGCACATCGACGTTGGAAAACGTTTACCGGAGGGGATTTAATTGTCCTGGGCCTTCCCATGGTTTTTAAGGCCTTTGAGAACCCTGGGGAACTCAAAACTTTCATTTAAAATGTCCTCCTGTGTGAATTCTAAATTTTGCTCAAAATTATGAAAAGGCCATTACGTTTTGTAAGCTTTTTGTAAGAAATTGTTTCTTCATTCTACTTCCATTTTTCTTTCCATTTGAGTTTGGGATTCTCATTTTTAGGAATCTAGAATACTTCCCAAATTTTTTTGGGACCTTAACTACATCATCTTAGGGGACTTCCTTTTGTATCGATGAATTTTCATTTGTTTACGGAGAAACTGTACATTATGTTTCTCATGTTTTCTCTCATTTTCAAAAGGCCAAATGTTGTAGTTATCTATTGGGATTATATCTCATTATAAAGCTAACTATTTTTTAGGTAATACCCATACTACAGGTGGAGTCCACCTGACAAAGGATAACTGAACCAATCTGAAGACTGTAGTGGTTATAGTTGTTGTAATTTCCCTGAATAATGTTAAATACTGAAAGTTTGACTTTAGTTGAATACTTAGTGTTGTTTACTACCTCCTTGTTGGTTTTGTATAAATATTACACATGAGGAATTTACTGTAAGTTAACTATGATGTTTATTAGGGCTATCGAACTCCCTGTACAAGTAAACTCTTATAATTGCATTTGCATGAAATTGATTATCATAATCTTGGAAGCAATTCTAGTATATTAACATTATTAACTTATGGTTTTCTTGTGAAAATGATGAAGGTTGTCTAGGTATGACAATTATCCTCCTAGGTTTAGGATCTTGTTGATAAGATTTTGGACTCTACACTATGGAATTAAAGACCTTATCGACAGGATCTTGGATTTCGCTTTGTAAAACTTAAGACCTTGTCAATAGGGTCTTCTGTTAGTAGTACAAGATCCTTCCATATAAGAAGTTATAGCGTATGCAAAGTATAGGTGTGACAGGGACTTTCTTTATGGTTGATGCCATTATTTGCTATGCACTCAAGTTACATTACTACTGAGTTGGCCAGAGTTAATATCATGTAACCATTATTGCAAGCAAACCATAGCATCAATCACTAATACACAAGCACATCATGACTAAGCTCAAGCCATTATTGCCAGTATATTACGAGTTCCCTAACAATTGAAAAGTACTCACCTATTACTATGCTATGCCTCTCTTTATTTCAAATGACACTCAGGGAGAGGGAACTCTTCCTCTAATTTCTCATGTCATTTACTGTACTACCTTGAGGTTATTCATATTGCCCAGTTGCCTTTATTTAGGGCATTTCATTATGTTTCACTGACATATGTACCAAGGACAATGGTACTTGCTATTACACTTATTCATATTATCTATTTATCTATTTTTGATTTATTATGTCCTCAGTTTTGACGTCATTTCACACTTTCTCTATGCTCAAGAGCATGTTTATTCCTTCTGGATTCACTTTTACTTACTCACTTTCTATAAAGTGGGGGAGAGTCTACTTCCTCTTATTTTCTTGCTTCATTCTTAACTAGATCATTTCTTTGTAAAGAATTGTTCCTTGTGGACCCTATATTTTGTTTAAAGCTCATGGCTTACCTTACTACTTTACATAATCCTGGAGCTCACCTTCTTAAGTGACTTTTAATTCTCCTTAGCTTCCCTAGAAGCACTTAAGGTATTAACTGCTTACCTCATCTCTTCTCTCTTTTGCTTTCATCTTTAAGACATACTTTACTACTTATAGGGTTATGCTAACCCGATTCAGGTCATATATTTTCTCAATGTTCTGAATCTACTTTATCAATAACTTTATGCTCCACCTATTACTCTACTATTCATAAGCTTTTACATTCCATGAGTCTCATGCTAAGGGAGCTCATCTGATAAAGTACTAAACTCCTACCTGACTATCTTTACTATAATTACTCTATTAACTCTCCTTTAGTCACTATTAAGGCAGGGGTATCTTTTACTAAGTGCTTGTTTCTCTACTCTTCCTTACCTTTCCCCTATCACTATAATTACTAAATCAGGGCTTTCCCTCTTGGAGAGTTACTGACCACTAGCTGAGTGGTCCTCTGTCTCATCACATCTCATTTTTCCTTTAGGGTATCATCCCTACAATATGCCCTTCTCATAAACTTACTACATTCTTGATCCTATCAGCATTAAATCATGTCAATTTAATAGCTATGAGGACATCTAGTCACCAAGATCTAGGATCTTGTCAACAAGGTCTTACATTTTGCAATGTAAATTTTAAAACCTTGTCAACAAGGTTTTCCTACTAGTGAGTATAAGATCTTTTAACAGTGACTAATAAGATATAATAAGTAAGAGTATGACACTTATTCTTCTACATAAATGTACCCTTCCTTTACATATATACTTGTAGTATGCTTTGCATATCCGAAGCTCATGATGAGAGTTTGTCACTCATTAGCATATAGAATAGCATTCGAGGTTAGAGTCAATGCCTTGTAGGTGGATCTCAACAACCTTACTACTACTGTGTCTAATTGATTAACTTTGGGTATTACTCAATTTTAAACATGCTTGATTTCATTCATAAGTTAAGCTAGTCTCTTTCTTAGGCCCACTACTCATCTATGGCTTAATTATTTTCGGCATCTGCCAATGGGTCACTTATCTTTCTTTATCTCACTCACATTAGGGGTTTTACTCTGTGCTCTGTTCGACCCCTTAATAGGTCATTTCTCATATTAATCTAAATATGAACAATAAGGCCTTCCATATGGCAATACACTCCGTCATCATTAGTACTTCTAGTCTAGCTACATGATTCGGGCCACAACTACCTTTGTGTTCAGCCCTTCATTAAGGCTAAAGAGTTCTGCCCCTCACATTATTTATGTGTAGCCAACTAGTACATCTGGGCTATCAGGCTCAGTGGAGTGTTGCCTATAGGCTCTAGCCTCTGGCTTAAGGAATAACTTTTTAAACTTTCTAATTCATCTAAAAATTTGGGTGTCATGGGTGGAGGGAATAGCTTTCTCTCATTTTCCCTCTAACTGATTCTTGGGCAGCAGTAATTTCATCTAATACTACATTGTATCACTGCCTATCTTTGCCTCAGGCAGAAAATCTCAAAATGGTCAGAGGTGACAACCGAGGAGGATTAGGCCTCTCATTGTCTCTTTAAGCAAGCTTCCCTTGTAGCTACATGATAATAACCCCTTACTGCAAACACATACAGCTTGTCACTGATCCCGGCGAGCTACCATAGCCTATAGAGCTCTAGCCATAGGATCAATCTGCTCTATTCTAGCCTTACTGGCTCAACCCTAGAGGCTCCTAATGTTCACTACCTGCTCAAAGACCATTCTAACAACTTATTCAACATGAACATAGACATATACCACATTCACACACCCAAAATGCCTAAAACAAGTTCATACATACTTGTAACATTGCTTCCTCAAGCCATATACAATCCTAGAAGGCTTGAAACTTTGCTCTAATACTAACAAATGTAACACCATATTTAACTAGCCTTCTTTAACTATATCCTAGCTTCCTTCCATTAATCTCACAAGGTTTCCAAGAAAATGGTATTAAAATATTCAATTATTTTTGCATTACGTCATGGATAAAACTTTCATTTCATGTCCTGTGGACTATATGAACTCATTTATCTTTTTTTCCTATATAATTACACACATACAACTCATAAGCATCTCAAAATATGCCCCACAACTCGAGCTCATGGTATATATACACAAAATAATGGAAGGTTGCCTCTGGTTCATGTGTCAAGTTTCTATCATGAATTTTGGAAAATCATAACTAATTCAAGAAAAATCAAAATCAGGCATTCTATGCCACTCTAGAAAGCTACAGATGTCCATTTTATACTACAAATAAGTCTAGATCAATGTAGTAGACTTAAGTTACTGGAAATTGGTGGAATAGTACCTAAACTCATCTAGTGCTACTAGTACTATCATAGAAATTTAAAAATTCATATCTCTCTACTCAGACATCCAATTGGGGTAATCTCAGTGGCCATAGAAAGCTCATCATATCTAGTTTGTGCCTTAAAATTTCATGATCATTGGACACCATTTGTCGTGTGAATGACATAGGAGAAGAAACTAACCATATGAATAGTAACTATACCAAAACAACTAAAATTTGGCAACTTTGAAAATTTATAATTAATTCCACAGAGCTTCAAATAATCTAGTCTTTAGCTTCCCAAAAAATTCTAGATTAGATCTATATGCATGACAAATTTCATGGGAAATCCATTCATTTGGTTAGATTGAGCCATAGGGTTCCAAAATGGCTCTTTTTGTGTTTCTTAAGGGTCATAAAGGGTCCAAATTTGCTCCCAAGGCTTTCATGGCCACTTGAGCACATGGGAAAGCATCAAAAGGGTCTATTAAACAAGTCTTAAAGGTGTACAAACCCGTATTTCACAAACTCACTCTTCCACCCCAAGATATACATAAGAACATACAAGCCTCATCTTGCCATTGAATGTCAAAATCATGTAATATTGTTCATGTAACTCTAGTTTCCATACATATACAATATATCTATACATTTATAAATATTTATAAGCTCATACATCATATACAACATTGGATTACATCTTATGCCATTCATATCGCTTCAAAATGGACAATTTACACAATTCTATGTCAATCTCTTTCCTTTATGCTTGGTGGCTCCTATTCCTTGGCTCACTTGGTCCACCTAGACATGTCAGACAATGGGGAGGAAGGAATGAGATTCTAAGAATCCCAATAGCTATTCTCCCTTTCAACCATACATAAAGGATGCAAATATAAGTCCAAAAATGCATGCATGGATATCATGGAGTGCATAATCATACATAGAACATCTCTTGTACTTAAGAAGTTACATAAAACATGCATAGGCTTGCCAAGAAAATAGTTTAGCCTCACCTATTCTCTTTAGGGATTTTGGACTTGCCTCACCCATTCTCTTTGTCTCACCCATTCTTAGGGACTTTTGGCTCATCCTCACCCTAGTTAAAGGACTTTTGGCTTCGCCACACTCAAGTAAACCAAAATATATTCATAAAGCATCATTCAAGTGCATAACAAAGCATCATGGTGCCATGGCATATAAATACCTGTTAAAACATCTTTTATCGCTTAAAACATGCCCACACACATTCAAGACAAGATAAACACCCACTCATACATGAGAGAAAGAAAAGAGAGCTACTTGGAAGTAAGAGTTCAACACCTTTTCCTTAGATATTCCTCTCCCTTTTCGGCCACACACTTGCAATGAGATGGGGCTTGGTTCTCTTAGCCTAAACACATTAAATAAGACATAATTACATCACGAAAGTAAGCTCTAGCATCACCCACTCACTATGGAAGCTCACTTTATTCTATGGTTGCATAATGGTGTCATATAAGACCTAATGAAGCAAGTGCTAGAACTCAAGGTCTTGGCTCCATTTTTTCCTTCCACCTCGGTCTCTTGACCCCATTTAAATCTCTTGGAGTCATCACAATTTCATTCCAAGAGCTTAGACCTAAGTTGCTTTTTTAAACCTTATTATGGAGCATACACTTCCACCATACAAACCAAGGTTTCTAAAATTTTTCCAAGCCTTTCTTTGGTGTTCTCATATCATGTTTAGTCCCTTTCTACCCTTATGAAAATTAAAAATTCTCTTTAGGCACAAAACCAAGCTTGGCTGAGACATATGCTAGGTTTTAGACCTATGGAGCTAGCTTTATTTTCTTGAAGGAAATGACATATGTGAGGCTTTCTAGGCATCTCAAGAACCCATATACACTTAGAGACAATTAAAAATATCACTAGAAAGTGTCATACATACTAAGAGTGAAAAGGAAATCCTAGGTTTTGGAAGCTTGAAAACTAATGGTTCTATTTGGAATTTCTTTGCACTACTTGTTCCTCACCCTTCAAAACCTAGGTTTCATGCTTGGTTTGGGTCAGATTTTACTCTCTCTTACTTGTTCTACATAAGGCTAAAAATCACTCATGGTGGAGTAAGAAGAAAGAAGCAAGGAAAGCCATGAAAATACCTTGATTCCTTAGCCTTTTCAAGAGCTTTCACTCTTGCCTTCACTCCTCCTTGAAAATTTGAACTTGTCCCCTCTGAACAAGGCTCAAAATAGATCCAAATCATGTATCAAAACTATGGAAAGAAAGAGGAGAAGAAGAAGAGCGAGTTTAATAAAAGATGGAGCAAGAAAATCCTTGATTTTCCTTACCTTTTCTTAGGTTTTTCTCCTCCCTTGAAGCTCCCTCTTATGCACCACTTTTTGCAAAACTTCTCCCTAGTCTTGTATAGAATTTAGGTTGGCCAAATGTGAGGGAGAAGTAGGGCACCACCTATATATAGCTAAGGATTCTTAAGGAATTTTTTAAAATGCTAATTTTGTCCTTTGTTCTTATCTTTTTTGTTTAAGGCTCATTTCAAGTCCTTTTCAAAAACCATCTTCTCCATGATTTCAGGTTCTTTAACTTATAAAGAGCTTTTGGAATTACTAAAATCATATTTAAAACTTTCTCGAATGAAAAGGTCAAAGTTTGGGGTTACTGATATCCTAAAACGTAAATCGAAGGGATTTTAACTATTCTAGAGGCTTTTTTAGTTTTCAGGGCCTTTGAGAACCTCGAGAGACTGATTTTTCCCATTTAAAAATCCCTCCTATGAGTTTTCTCAAAAGTTCCCAAAATTACTAAAATGCCACTACATCTTCGTGAATTTTGTCTGGTTATTTTAGCTCCATTTTCAAGGCACCTCTGACCTTGGATCCTTATTATTTGAGGTTTAGATTATCACTCTAATTTTATTAGACCTTAAATCATTCTGTTAGGGGGACTTCCTTTTGTATCCAGTGAATTATGTATGTTTATGGAGAAACCCGGCATTACGTTTCTCATGTTTATAGAGGTACCGAATGTTACAATTTAACCTTATGCTAGTTAACAATCCTCTTTTTCTCTCTAAGACCTTTCTATTGATGGTTTTGGTTTCTTGAAAGAAGGATTTTGGTGGCTAATCACTTAAGAAAAGAAGGGAATTTGGAGCAACTAATTATGGCATAAGAATCTCCATCCATAAACTTTTAAACAAGTGATATTATGAATTAAAAAATTTCCTAATCCCTTCGATTTATTCTCTTCTTCATTTCAACTAAAGAGATGAGCAGATGAGATAGCCTTTATTTGATGAAGAACTTGATAGAAACAAGGGTTTTGAAGGGAGTAGAGTAAAATTATGCAAAAAGAATCACTTGAGAAGCTATAGAGACCAAATTAGGCCACCTAGGGTTTCAATTGAACCATGGAAGATATAGAACTCGAGGAAGATGTTTTTAATAATCTAAGACCATGATTGAATTAGAAGAAAACCAAGGATATTCCATATTCATCAAATTCTCCATGGAAGAGGCAAAACCTCCAAATGTGGTATGTGTGTGTAGTCTCAGCCTAAAGGGGTAATAAATAGTTAGAGAGTGCTTTTATGAGTTCTAAGGTTTTAAGAGGCCTAAATGTGAGTAATAAATATTAATAGAATTATTAGAATGAATTTAGGAGCCCTATTTTAAAAGATAAAATTTTAAGGTTCAAAAGGGTCTAAAGAAGTAACTTAACATTTGGCTTGTTTAAACTTGCATGTGATGCCCCTAATGAATTCTATTAGAGTTATATGGCTCATATCAAGTGAGATTTTGAAGTCTAGAAACTAAATTATAAGAGTTGCCACTTAAGGGACCTAAAATAGTTCAAAGTTGCATATCAAGTTCTAATAGGATTAAGTGCTAACAATATGAGTTAGAATAGATCCTAATAAGTTACTTTGCATTGGAAATTGATGTATATAGGCCAAGTTAGATCAAGACCATTAATTTGTGGATGTCAAGTCGATCAGGTGATAAGTATGATTTTTATACATTTTAATCCTCTTAACTTAAGCATTTTAGTGTCCAAATATGGCTTTAGGGGTTTAATTAGGTATAATTTAATTTCATTAGCCATTTTATACACTTTATGAGTTAATTTGCAAAATTATTGAGTTTTAATGCATGAATTCCTTTTAAATAATTTTGTGGGTATTTCTACTTAACACTTTCCATTCTTTTGTGTAGATTTTAATAGGCAAATGATGTTTGAATGAGAATTTGAGTTAGAGAAGAGAAGGAGAAGATTTAGGCCTCAATTGTACTTCTTGTTAAAGCTAAAAAATGGGAGAATGAATTGTGGTTGGCAAATTAATGGGATGCTCTCTCATTTCATGCATTATTTGCATGCACATTCACATGGTTATACATCAGCTACACATACATCATTCACGTTGCAGCTCACTCACATGCACAACATCTCATCAAGTCACATTCCCTCATTCCACATAATAACAAGATAAAGAAACAAGAGCTGAAAGGAAAGGAAACACGTGGTCACTTACACATTCATCCACATCACACACAGCCATGGGTTTTCACTCAACAAGGTAGCATCTCTGTGGACCAGCTACTACATTAACATGTCATAAAGAGCATATTCACTCACTCTCACTTAACTTCACTCTATGTTGCCACAGGTTACTCCATGTTGTAGCACACAAACACACACCTTCCACGTAACACACACATGCAGAAATAGAGACACAAAGCTACAGGTTTCATGTGAGCAGAAGGTTAGAGGAGAAGAAGCTTTTGAGAGGAGAAGAAACACACGAGACTAATAGCTGAGCAGAGCATGAGCAGAAGAAGCACAAAACACATAAAAAGAGAACCACATGAAGGGAGCTAGTGAGAAAAAGCTACGGGTCTGATGCATGAGAGAGGGGAGCTGTGACGACCTTAATTTCTAATCTCGATAATTAAGGTTAAACACGTGATTAACTATCATAGGTTATGAAAATGTGGAGAAATTTAAACCTTAAGGTGATTAGAGTCATCAATCATATGATTACATACACTTATGTTCATAAGGGAATTAAACATCCATTTACAAGCCTTGGATTCTATTACTCATCAATTATAACTCATTCTAATAACTTTAGATCATCCCTTGTAATTAACATATGGAAAACCAAGGTTTTCTAGTTAACATAAGTGTTTTAGCATGTTAGCCGCGGCTAATTCCTTTCTGTTTTATCTCTTTCTTCATCACTAGTTCGCCGCGGCGAAAGCCACAGCAAGTTGGACCTTTGCCACAGCCAACCTACATGGCGCCATGGTGAAGAAGCCTCCTGGAACTCCCTCGCTCACCTCTTGATATTGGCCGCGGCCAATTCCTCCTTCCGCCGCAACCAATTCCTCTCTGGAATGCCAGGGACATTTTCCTAAAAGTTCGCTGCGGCCAATTCCATAATTCACCGCTGCGAATTTCTCTTGGATGACTTCCAATTTGACCTCTCACATTTTGTCGCGCCCAATTTACATTTCCCCACGGCGAATTCCTCTCTGGCACTCTCCCTGGGCAACTTCGCCTCTATTGGCTGCGGCCAACTCCATTTTAGCCGCGGCTAAATTCCTTCTGATCCTACACTCCGAAAATCTGGACTCATACTCTCTTTTCTCCCACCATTCTCACCCTAGGTTCCCTCTACCTTAATTGTGGGGCTCAAATAGCTTTTCTTAGCCTAATTTACCCAACTAATCTATCCTTTCTAATTCAAGATTCAAGGGTCATTCTCTTTCCTCTAAATACCCTATATCAGCAAGTCCATTTATCAGCAATTTGTAAAATAATAATACTAAGAGTTCATGAACTATCAATAGATATCACTTGGTACCCAATCAATAGGGGTTCAAAGCAATATGTCAAGATTACATCTCCAATAATAAGCTACATCAAAGTTCAACAAGGCTCATTACAGATAACACAAATCCATACATCAATTACCAATTTAAAGTAAGGCCTATTCCTCAATAAATACACATTATATTATCAAAATACAGACTCCTACACTTGGCAATACAGATACATGATGATGCCATACAAGACTTAACCAAAATTTAGCATCTATCCTATTACACTCAGACCAAGTGTAGCTCCCCCACACTAGGCCTCAGCTCATGAATGTTCATCCACTTGCTTGCTCTTATCCTTACCCGAAGAACCTTCACCTGAAATTGTAATCCCATAAAACGGGGTGAGATATAAATCTCAGTAACTAAGACAATTTCATCATATAATCCAGTTTAATTAACATATATGCATGAATCAAAATCAACATCAGAATCATATCAGTCATCTCAGCAAATGAAACGATTAGGCTATCATGGTTACTATCCCATACTAGCAATCATATTTTTAACATGTTAAAGGCCATTAACACCATGAGAGGCCTGTCCACGGCACCCACTCCCCATTGAGCACAACCAGGGCTCAGTGCATCTGGGGTTTGATCATAACTCGGTGCTCGATCGAAGCACATGCACGGGTGGTAGCCGCACCACAGCTCCACTATGGACTCACAAGGTCCAATCATCATACAATAGATAGCCAACCAATTCATTCAGCATTTCAAATCATTCATATACAGCAAATATGAAATTTAAACCGACATACATGCATGGAATTAATGTAAACCCCGGTTACCTCACTTGTGGACAACTTGCAACAGCCACGAATGGTACAGAGTCTCCCTATAATTATAGCATCAGATAATTACTACTCTAATTCATCATTAACAGTTACAACAAGTACCCAAGAAATTTAAATGCTATTAACTACCTTAAGAATACTTACCCAGCTACCACAAATACCAAATTCGGATTTAAGTGTCCTCTTCCAGAAATTTCAATATTCCACCCAAAATCCTAAGCAAATTTGTACAAAATTACTATCCATAATATAAATCAGCTATGGGGGTCTCAAACCAACAAAGAAAGCATCAAAATAGGGGGTTTAAACTCACCTAATACCAGCCCCAACCTCAACCTACGAATTTCACCAAGAAAATCCCCAAACACCTCCATTTCAGATTTTGGGTATGATAAAAATACTCCAATTGAAAAACTAATCAGACCAAATTAAAGAGAAAGATGAGGGGATTAAGTTGTATAACTATTACCTTGGCTAAATCTTACTCCAAATGTGAGAAAATGTGGAATTATGCCAAGAACCCTAGCCTCTCCCTCTCACCTCCGAATTTGCTTTGTGTATTTGTGTTTTGCTGAATGTAGGAGGTGGCTGGTCAGTTTTTTAGGGTTTTAGTGGAGTTAAGTTGGGTCAAGGGATGGGTCATGGGTTGCTCCAAGTCCAACTCTACATGGGCTTCAGACTTTAACTTGTTGGGCCAGTTTTAAAGTATTGGGCTGCAGGATTTTATTGGGCCAGTTTTATACATTGGGTTGCTGAAGTTTAATGGGATTTGGGCCAAGTTGGAAGAGCTCAAGGGTTTGGGTCTGCACAAGGATAACTGGGCCACTTATAAGAGCCTATACAAGGTGGATCTTGGGCCTCTATCACACTAAATTGGGTTGAATCTGCATCTAATTCATTGGGCCTCCATTAGCCTCTCATCATGATTCATTAATTGGGCCTAGGTGAAGTTTCTATCCTAAATAAATTCCTAACCCATATTAATAATTTATCTTTCCAAAATTCCTATTCACTTAGCTTGTCTAATCATCCCATATTAATTATTCTTAATTAATCTAAATCCATGATTAACACCTTAATTAATTTTGGGGTGTTACAGGAGCAGCAGTAGAAAGAGAGGAACAGTATGGGTTTAAAGCGTGAGAGAGAGGCTGCCACATGCATACACTCATTCGAACTCAAGGAAGCATGAAGAATCAGCTATGGGACGAGTAAAAAAATGACGTGAAGAATGAAGAAGAAAGCTCCAGCCCCCTTGTTCCCACATGGAAGACACACACATAAGCTCACACAAGCTTCCATGCACACACATACATGCAAAACATAAAAGAATGTAGCTCACTTGCATGGGTTTCTGGAGGTGGGGGCTTCTTGAGGAGAAAAATGAGCTACATGAGTAGATTTTAAAGGAGCTGCATGAAGAGAACACACTCAAGCAAAACAACCATGAATTCATGAAGAAGCTGAAATTTTTGGAAGCTCCAGAATGTGAGAAGCATGGAGAAGCAAGGAGCAACAATCATGTTAAACACCTACATGTAGAAGCTATGCATTGAGATAAGATGAAGCACCAACAGCAGCACACTCTCTCAGGTTGTGAAGGATATACGTGAACAGAAGCTTTGGATTGAGGGTAGAAGGAGCATGAAGAGAACCACATGATTGGTAGAACATGCATTTGAGAGGAAGCTACACGAAGAAGAAGTTGGAATTTTGTTATAGGTTAGAGGAGAAAAGCAAGCTAAACAAGAAGAAGAATAAGTTGCATTTGGATTCGAAGAAAGCACATGGATTTTATTTTATTATATTCTAACATTTCAGTATTGTTGGGGCCCACGCTCATATACACATACAAGCTTGTGATCCATTAAAAGGAGAAGCTAAGCACGTGGAAAAAGAATAAATGAAGCACATGAATAGCACATGAAAAGAGGCTGGAAGCAGAGGAGGATTGACATTATATTTATTCCATTCATCGAATAAAAAGGCCCCCATTCCATCGTCATATTCACGCTACACTCCAGTGTCCATCTCCCCATTCCTCTCCATGCCATTTTCTTATCCATCCTCCATTCCCATTCCATCTCCACCCAATAAAGATCTAATTCCATCTATGGCTAGCTAGGAGGAAGGCACTTGAGTTGAAGCTTGAATCCATGGAGAAAAACTCAAAATTTTGGCTAAGATTTCCTTAATTCCAACACTTTTTCTTTTTCTTGTACATGCTTGGTTAAGTTGTATTGGATTGAGAATTTGTGTAATTGTAATTAGTAGCTGGTTAGACACTAATTAGGAAGCCTTTTATTGATTAATTGATTGGATTAAACATTGAATTTTGCATTTTCCTATAATTTTTCAAGTATGCAATCAAGGTGTTTGACGAAATGCTTGTGAGAATTGGTGTGCCTAATTATCTAATTTGAGGATTCTTTGGAGTTTGATTGGTTAATTAAACATCATAGGGTGTTAATTCAGAGGCTAATTGATTAATTAATCATTCAATTCAAGTGTTCATAGATCTTAATCACAAGAATTAGTAATTTAATGGTAGTTAAGGTCTCAATTAATATCAAATTGCTAGGTTCTTGAATCTTGAGTGGTAATTTAAGATCATTTGCTAATAGACACAATTTACGACTCTTAAGCCATAATTAATCACAATTAGATTAGGATAACGATAGTGGATACCAAGGGATGAATCCAAAGCTAGTCACAAGACCATCATTCACCCATAATTCAAACAGTTAGGTAGCAATTAGGAATTTTAATTCAATTTCATTTTACTTAGTTTAAGTCAATCAAACCTCCCTTAGTTTAGAAATTTTTAGAGTCTTTTAACACTTAGAAATCCAATTAAACATTGAACTCCATTTCCAAGGGAGATGATTTAGGTTGTGCCACTAGCTATATATTTAGTTCAACCTAGTTTTATTTTGAGGGTTACACGATAGACTCCTCATAAAGACCAAGCAAATAAGAAGAGTCAAGTGGGTTATTAGTAGCTTAAGGCTTCTAACTCTATAAGGTAGTTATCTTTTCCTATCTTGCATGCATTTGAATGTATGAATGAGTTAAGATGCTTGTAAGTTTGACTATTTGATGATTACATGAGTTATGCTTTGAAATGGCTTTTGTCATGAGTTTTATGCATGTATAAAGATATGTTCAATACCTAGTGTAATATCCGATTATCTGAAAAAGAGAGAAAACATGACAAACGTAATGTATAATTTCCTTGTAAACGAACGAAATTCATCAAATAGAAAAAGAAAGTCCCCCAAGATGATGTAGTTAAGGTCCCAAAAAATTTAGAAAGCACTCTAGACTCCTAAAAATGAGAATTTCAGGCTCAAACGGAAAGAAAAATGGGGCTAGAATGAAGAAACAATTTCTCACGAAAAAGTTTCGAAACGAAATGGCATTTTTGTAATTTTGAGCAAATTTTAGAATTCACATAAGAGGGCTTTTTAAATGAAAATTTTGAGTTCTTCAGGGTTCTCAAAGGCCCCAAAAATCATGAAAAGCCCCGAGATAATTAAAACCCCTTCGATGGATGTTTTCCAACATCAGTGTGCCTGAACTTTGACAGATTTATTTGGGAAGGTTTTAGCTTCGACTCGAGTGATTCCAAAGATATTTTACTAAATTAGGAACCTAAATTTCATAATGGAAAAGACGGTTCCCAAAAAGGAGCTAAAATGATGGAGAAACAAAAATGCCAAGAACAAAGGGCAAAATGAGAATTTTTGAAAAGTGTAACTTTCTCCCACCTATATATATGATGCACCCTTCTTCTCCCTTCATGTTGCATGACCAAGTTCTGCCCAAAACCAGAGGAAAACCCTAAGGAGAGTGGCATACAAGAGGAAGGCAAAGAGGAGGAGAAATCAAAGGCTTAAGGTATGGAAATTAGTAGTTTTTCATGCTCTTTCTCTTCTAAACCTCTTCTCCTTCATTCTCCTTTATTTCCTATGATTATAATGAAGTATATGGATATATTTTAAAGGAGAAATTGAGGGAAAATTATGATTTGACGAGAGGAGCTCAAAGAACGCAAGATTCAAGTGAGAAAAAGCAAGAAAACAAGGTAATTTCTTTTCCTATGGTTGTCATCTTTGGTTCCCTCCTCCTCCATTTCGCCAACCATGAGAAAACCCTAGGATGACTTGATTTTTTAGTAGAACCAAGGGTGAATCTAAGGAAAAAGGGTGTGGAGATTAAGAATATGCAAAGGGAATTAACAAAGAACCATTAGATTTCAAGATACATGTTCTAGGGTTTCAAGTGCACCGTGTAAAATCTGATCTTGTATGATGATTCCTAGGTCTAATTAAGAGTTTAAATGAGCTCCTAATATTCCTAAGATGCTCCTCACATGCTTCCTCCTTCAAGAAAACTAAGCAAATTCTATGAAGGCCAAATAAGCCCTATGTCTTGGCCAAGTAAGGTTGGGGTAGCTAGGGAGAGTTTTAAGTTTTTCTAAGCCCACTCTTGAGTCATATTTGATGAATGAAAATGATGGGAAGACTTAGGAAAAATTAGAACTCATGGAAAGTGAATTGGTGCCTTATGCTCCATATTAAGACCTAAAGAAGTAACATGAAGCTAGGCTCTTGATTTTAGTTGTGTGATGACTCCAAGAGGCTTAAAAGGAGTTAAGAATCATATTTGAAAAGAAAGATTGGAGCTTAGAATTTATTTGAAGGGTGTTGCTTCGTTAGGTGCAATTATGGAACCATAATAGGGTTATAGGCCAAGCTAGTGTCTAAGTAAATTACATGGCTTTAGAATTAAGTTCATGAACCTAATTGGCTTTCATAAATTGTGTCTAGGCCAAGGGAAATCTCTTCCATACTTTTGTGGGTGTGTGTGGCCGAAGCAAGGAAGGGAATTTCAAGAGAAAAAGTGTGTGATTGTGTGTAAGGTAGCTAACTCCACTTTCTCTCATGCATGGATGTGTGCTTAGCTTGTCTTAGAATGTGTGTATGTGTATTTTCAAGCTATGAAAAGTATGCTAGCATGATTTTATATGTCATGATTTCATGATGGAATATTATGTTTCATATGATATTTTGATGTGTGTTTGGGTTTGCTTAAGTGTGGTGAGGCCAAGACAACTTAGCCATGATGAGGATGAACCAAGAACCCTTAAGATTAGTTAAGACAAAGCAAAGAGTCTCCCAATAGCAAGATGGACTCCCAAGAGAATGGTTGAGTCCAAGAGTTCCTTAAAGAATGGGTGAGGCAAGTCCAAAACCCATAAGAAAATGGGTGAGGCCAATCCACTTGCTTGGCAAGCCTTTGTATGCTATGAGTGACTTTTTCAAATGCTAAGAATGCTTCTTGAATGATTTCACATGTCCATATGCCATGCATGCATTTATAAGACTCTTTGAATCTTATTCTCTCCTCTCCAATGATATAACATGCTAGGTGGACAAAAAGAACAAAGCAATGGGAGCCAACAACCTTGAAGGAAAGAGTTTGACAACAAAATGCTTGAATTTTGTTACTTTAAAGCCATATTGTTGTCAAAAGATGTAACCATGCTTGTATATGGTCTATGACCTTTGGAACATATGTAATTATGATAATATATGATGTAGAAATGAGAATATGTGTTATGTGAATGATAGAATATGAATTGAGTATGTATGGCAAAGATAACTTCATGAATGAGTTTATGGAAATGTGCATAAGTGTGGGTTAAATGGCCAAAATGAGATGCATGGAGTTTAAGACCATTTGGATAGCTTATACAAGTCTTGAGTATGCTTTTAGACTTGCCCAAGAGGTGCCAAACCCCCCAGAATACCATTTGGTCACTTTTATATCCCATATGGGGCCAAAAATGACCAAATGGGAACTCTATGTCACTTTTTGCCTAAATGAACTCTTCTTGATCTGAAATTTGGTATACAATTAGAGTTCATTGAGATCTTTTTGGCAAGCTAAAGTAGGAAATTTTAGGAGGTCCACAGAATATTTGATGAATTTTCAAAGTTGGCAATTTTTTTGGTTTTGGTCTGATGTACTGTTCACTTGGTCCAAAAATGAAATCTGTCACACAGGGCTCAAATGATGTCCAATTGCCACAAAATTTTATACAAAGAAAATAGATGTTCCCAGTGACCTATCCCAACTAGAAGCACCTCATGTGGATGTCTAGAGAGGGAGATATGAATTTTCTAAGTTTTTATCTAGTATCAGGGAATTTACCCAACCTCAGTTACTGTTTAATTAGATTTCGAGATTTGAGAATGCCTGAGCGGATCTATAGTTATTTTTCTCCTCTAGCTAACATCCACAGCTTTCCATATTGGTATCATTTGCATGGATTTGATTTTTTTGGAATTAATTAGACATTTTTGAAGTTTTCTACAGAAACCTATGATAGTACCAGGTGATAGCCAGACCTCTGGACCTTTTTGAATGTCAAACTCCTTATGTAATGGATGTTATGGTCTAGAAACCTTTTTAGCATGAAGTATACATGTGTAGCTTTCTAGAATGGGAAGGAATTCATGATTTCAATTTTTTTAGAATTAGGTACGATTTTCCAAAATTTGTGGTAGAAATGTGGAAAATCTAGCCAAAAATGCATATGTGGGTTTTAAGCTTCCCTTTGCTCTCCACGAGTTGTAGGCCACTTGTGGTGATTAATTTGAGTTGTATCTATATAATTAAATGTGAGAATATGATTCATGAGTCCATATGGCCCACAGAACTCTCAAAGAAAAATTTATACATAGCGCAATACAAGGAAATGCCTTATTTTAATGCCATTTTTCTCTTATTTTTGTGTAATTCATGGCATGAGACTTAGAAGTAATATGAGACAAAGCTAGAAATCTATGGTGTTACACCTAGCTTTCTATGGTAGAGAATTAAGCATAGTAGCTCTTCCTTAGCCTAAAGTTGAATCTAATTAAGCCTACCTAATATGTTTTGATGCCATGGGTAAATTAAAATTGAAGTTCTATGTTAAACTTTATGTTTGAGCTATTTAACGCATATGATCTATATGCTTGCATTTCCTTATTTGCATTCATTGTATGTATTGATGTGAAATGATATGCTAAAATCCTCTCAAGAATCTTACCCTATTCATCTCCCACTAACCATGACAGGTTCTTCAAGTAAGGAGGAATTAAGAAGAATTAAAGTTTTGAAATTATGCAATAAAAGCTTTTGATATAATGTATGAGTCACATTAGTAATGAAATATTTTGTATGTGACAAGGATATGTAACGGTAACCCATCTATAAGCTGAGAACATGTATGTATGTTATATTGATGCACGAGTTGGCAATTGGTACATGAATTCATATACAAGAAGCTATTTGTTCCCTATGCATGGTTGGGTGTGAGATGGTGAATTTTTTATGCTAGCTATATTTCTTATAATGATTTTTATGGAAATAAAGTATGAATGAATTATAATTTGCCCAAGGGAAGAGATTTCATATTAGGGTTCAAATGGACCATTTTAAAACTAAATTTTAGTCCCAATAAGTCATAAATTATAACCTTACCCTCGATAGCCCAAATGAACTAATTTGAGGTTAAAATTTAGTGCACACCTAGAGAATTTATAGAGCTTTGCAACAAGTGAGAGATTGTAATTTTTTGAACTCTATAGAATATTTGAGAAATTTTTTAATCTAGTCCAAAATTATAGAATTATGCAATTATTGTTTTTTTCATTTCGCATCATATGGACCCTGTGAATTCCCCAACATCATTTTCTAATTATTTTCTACTTATACAAGTCATAAATGCTCTAAAACAATACAACCCACGGGTGTGAGGTCAAAACTCCCGAAAATAAATCATTTCTTATGGATTCCCAAGTGGTAGTTTTATGGGGTAACTTTGAAAAATCATAACTAAATTTAGAAAATAGAAATCAAGAAAATCATAGCTTGCTAGAAAGCTATGGATGTTAACTTCATAGTAAAAATAATTCCAAGCCATAAAAATCTTATATGAGCCATATTATAAATGACACAAAGGTTAGACTGCTCAGAATTACTAATATAGCTTATTGATATAAAATTTGAAAATTCACAATTAATTCCACAAAAATCCAATTCATACAAAATATACCAATTTGGAAAATGTGTGGATGTTAGCTAATGGAAAAAAATAGTTCCAGATCAATCCAAGAGCACTCAAATCCAAAAAATCAATGGAATAGTGTTGAGGGTTTGGCTGTGCACCTAGAGTAGAACAGAAATTTCAAAAATTCGTATCTCCCTCTCTAGACATCTAAATGAGGTGATTCTAGTTGGAACAGGTCACTGGATAGGTCTAGTTTCTCTCTATAAAATTTCATAACAATTGGATATCATTTGCCCCATGAATGATAGAGATTCACTTTGGACCAAATGAACAATACCAGTAACAAATTCTAAAATTTCAGCCAACTTCAAAAATTTGCCAAAACTTCCATAGACCTCCAAATGTTACCCACTTTAGCTTCTTAAAAATATCTCAATAAGCTCTAGATGCATGCCAAATATCAGACCAAGAAAAGCTCATTTGGACTAAAAGTGACACAGCCCACCATTTTGACCAAATTTGGCTCTTATAAGGTATCAACTTTGTCCAAATGGCTTCTCCAATGGTTTGGCACCTCTTGGTAAGTTTAAAAGTACAAATACAACTTTTAGGCAATGCCCAAGTGGTCTTAAACACTATACATCTCAATTTCACTATCCCACATCCATTATTACATTGACATACCAAGCCATCAAGGGGCATTTTGCACAATTTGATTACTTTGTCACCATCTAATGTTCATACAATATCTATACATTATTTTACATTTGCTTATGATTTTACACCTCAGAAATAGCATGTACAAGCTTACTTTAACACTCAACTACAATTAGAATTACAAAATTAACAAAGTATGACATATTAAGCTCCTTGCCTTGCATTCCTTTGATCTTGAGCACCACTTAGACATTTTAAAAAGGAAGAAGGAAGGGGAATGAGATTTGTGGAATCTCAATAACTCACACACCTATTCACACACACATTCATGGCATATATACATCAAGGCACAAGTATAGGAAGTGATACTACCATAAACTATGCAAAGACACAATTCCATGCCATCCATTTACGTTCAATTCAAGAATATGCTCTAGAGAATTTTGGTTTGCCTCACCCCATTTTTAGGACTTTTGAATTTGCCTCACCCTTGGCCTAGGGACTTTAGACTTGGCTTCACCCATCTAAGAGACTTTTGGCCTTGCCTCACCCATGCCATGAGAATTTTGGCATCTCTTCACCTTCATTAAGGGACTTTTGGCATCACCTCACCCTTATGAGCCATTTCCACAACCAAAGCCATTCAAGAAGATACATTGGTACCAATGCAATATCAAGACATCAAGTGGCATGTTATCAAGTGACAAGAATACACAAGCATACAATGACATACATATGCACACAATAGTGCAAGGAGAAGAGGTGGAGAGCTACCTTGAATTTTTGCAAGCTTGGCTTCACTTTATTCCTTCCCTTTTTCGGCCTCACAAGTGCACTTAGGTGGGTTAAGACCTTCTTGGCCTAGACATCATAATTAACATACAATTATACACTTGAAGCAAGCCAAGGTACCAAATTCATTGTTAAACACACACTTGATCCTATAGGTGGCATAATGGTTCCATAAATGGCCTATTGAAGCAACCTTCACAATTCAAGTTCTAGGCTCCATTTTCTTTTTATTTCTAGGCCTCTTGACCTCATTCGAGGTCCTTGAAGCCATCACACACTCACTTGCAAAAGCCTAGATGCATGTTGCTTCATAAAGCTCCGTTATGGACACCATTGTCTTATCTCCCAAACCAAGGCTCCTAAATTTTTCCCAATGGTTCCCCCCATCTTTTAATATCATATGAAGTCTCAAACCAAGGCTAGAACAAATTAAAACACATCTTAACCTAATTATCCTAGCTTGGCCGAGACATACACTGCAAGGGAGGTTTATGGAGCTTTTGATTTTTTCTTGATGGGAGAGCCACTTGGGAGGCTTTCTAGAGGTCTTAGGACCTCAATGGAACACTTACATAGCTTAGGAAATCAATGTATTAAATCAAATTTTACAAAACCCTAAAGAGTCCTACACTTTTTAACTTGGTTTTCTATTAGTTTTTCTTGCAATTTCTTGGCATATTCCACTTCCCCATGCCCTAAAACCCTAGTTCCATTATGGTTCTTGGATAAAAAATTCCTCCTTCCCTAAGTTCTATTTTTGGTTAAAAATAGGACAAAGAAAGAACAAGAGAAAGAAGTAACCAAAATAAGAGTTTACCTTAGATTCAAGCTTGGTTTCAAGAGTCTTCCTCTTTGGTTTTCTTCTTCTCAAGAAACTAGAACTGTACCCCCTTGTTCTAGACTAAAAACAGAACTATTTCATTCAAATAAACCATAGAAAGAAAGCTAAGAAGAAGATGAGCAAGATTGGAAGAGGAAGAAGCATGAAATTCCTTTGATTTCCTTATCTTTTGTTTGATTTTCTTCCTCCTTCTCTCCTTCTCTTGGTGTGCTTCAAATTCTACTTCTCCCTTCTATTTTTTGTAAATGCAAAGTTGGTCTAAAGAAAAAAGAAGAAGGGGGTGTGACTGATGTATAAAGTTCAAGAAGTTAGCTTTTTCCAAAATTTCAATTTCATCCTTTTGCAATGGCAATTTCGTTCTATCTTTGTTTTAGCTCCTTTTTTAGAATTTTTTTTTCCATTATAAAATTTAGGTTTCCAATTTAATAAAATGCCTTTGGAATCACTGAATTTGGAGCTAAAACCTTCTTAAACAAATCCGTTAAAGTTTAGGCTCAATGTCATTGGAAAACATACACCGAAAGGGGTTTTAACTGTCCCGGGGCTTCCCATAGTATTTAAAGCCTTTGAGAACCCTGCACAACTCAAATTTTCCATTTAAAAAGCCCTCCTATGAGTCTTTGCAAAAGTTGCACATATTTACGAAAATGCCACTATGTTTTGTCAGCTTTCGTCACAATTTTATTTCACCGTCCTAACTCCATTTTTCTTTTTGTTTGAGCCTAGGATTATTATTTTTAGAAGCCTAGAACACTACCCAAATTTTTTAGGACATTATTTAGCTCATTTCAAGGGACTTCCCTTTACACGACTTATTTCATCGTTTTACGAAATTTACCGTTCGTTACATTTTCCACCCCCCTTAAAATAGATTTCATCCTTGAAATTTAAATATGCACCTTTGGGAAATAGCTTTGGATTTTACTATTACATCTAATCCTCTAACTCTCAGGTTGCCTCTTCAGATATTAGACCCTTCCATATCACTTTCACCAGAGGAATATTCTTGTTTTTTAACTGTTTCAGCTTAACATCCACAATTATCTCCGATTTCACTACATAGGGAAGATTTTCTTATAATTGAATATGCTCATATTCTATGACATATGAGGGGTTTGGTAAGTACTTTTTTAATTGGGAGACATGAAAAACATTATGGATTTGCACAAGGTTAGGAGGTAGGGCTATCCGATAAGCCATGGATCCAATTTTCTCAAAGATTTCAAATTGACCAATATACGTAGGACTTAACCTCCTTACCCTCATAAATTGACTTACTCCAGTCACTAGAGACACTCAAATGAACACATGGTCTTCAATCTAAAACTCTAATGGCTTCCTTCTCCTATCGGCATAACTCTTCTGGCTACTCTGGGCTGTAAGATGTTTCTTTCTAATCATTTCTATTTGTTAGGTAGTCTAGTCCACTATCTTAAGTCCTATCAAACTCCTCACACCTAGGTCAACCAACACATAGGGGATCTACATTTTCTCCCATATAAAGCTTCATAAGGGGCCATCTGAATACTGGAATGGTAACTATTATTATATGCAAACTCTACTAATGACATATACGCATCCTAGTTACCCCTTATCTCTAACACACATGCCCTCAGCATGTCTTCCAGGGTCTGGATGGTTCTTTCAATCTGACCATCTGTCTAGAGGTGATAAGAAGTATTAAAATGCAACGTGGTCCTTAAGGCATGCTGTAATGTCCTCTAGAAGTTCAATGTGAACCTAAGGTCTCTATCTGATACTATATTACTATGTACTCTATGAAGTCGCACTACCTTTCTTATGTACAACTAGGCTAATTTATCTAATATACAAGTATCCCTAATAGCTAGGAAGTGTGCAAACTTTTTCAATCTATCTACAATCACCCAGATAGCATCATGTCCAGAGGATATTCTGGGTAACCCCATAACAAAATCCATAGCTATACTATCCCATTTCCACTCGAGGATATTTAGGGGTTGCAATAATCCAGTGGCTGTCGGTGTTCTATTTTAACCCTCCAGCACACTAAACATCTAGCCACATAATTTGTGATGTCATTTTTCATTCCTAGCTACCAAAATGTTCTTTTCAAATCCTGATACATCTTGGTAGCACCTGGGTAGATAGTATATTTACTCTTATGTGTCTTTTCTAAAATTTTCTCTCTCATTTCATTACTACTAGGCACACAAATTCTATTCTAGTATACTATCACACCATCCTCAGATATCCTAAATCTGAGGTCCTACCCTGGGTAATCTTACTCCTGATCTAGCTCAGGAATTCATCCTCTCTCTGGGCATTTAAGATATGGATTCTTAACTCATTCTTAATCCAGGTCTCACTCAAATATAATTTACCTGATACCACCTGGCAAGAGAGGTTCAAATTTGTAACACCATAATTCTAGAACTCATTCCACACACATATTAAGCTTCCTTCCATTACTGCACAAGAAAAGGAAGGAAAACTTAATAAAAATAATCAATTTCTTTGCGTTGTATTGTGGATGAATTCTTCATTCTGTGTCTTGTGGACCATATGAATTCATTCAACTCATTCTCATATTTAATTACACTAATACAACTTAAAACCATCCAAGGAAGTGGCCTAAAACTTGTGCAAGTTGATGGAATACATAAAAACACGAAGTGCAGCCTCGGCCAAAATTTCCAACTTTCTGTTATCAATTTTGAAAAATCATAACTAATTTTAGAAAAATAAAAATCATACATACTTTACTATTCTAGAAATCTATAGATGTCTACTTTATATAAAAATATATTCAAGCCTCAATAGGTACTTCTAGCCACCAGATATTAATGGAACAATACCAAAGGTCAACTATCATTATTAGTACTATCCTCCAACTTCAAAAATTCATATCTCTCTGGTCAGAGGTCCAATTGGGGTGATCTCAATGGCCATGGAAAGCTTATCATGTCTAGTTTTTATCTGTAAAACTTCATGAGCATTGGATATCATTTAACCTACAAATGTTATAGCCCAAGTTTCTAACCATATGAATAGTATTTGCATCAGTTCAGCAGAAAAATGCCAAATTTGGAAATTTATAATAAATTCCATATAGCTCCAAATAATCTGGTCTTTATCTTTCTAAAAAGATTTGGATAAGATCTACATGTGTGCCAAATTTCATGGGCAAATTCGTTCATTTGGTTAGATCTTCATATTGGGTTGTAAAATGGTCATTTTTAAGTCTTACAAAGGGTTCAAATGGTTCATTTTGAGCTCCAAGAAAACCATGACCACTTGTGCACGTGGGAATGCATGAAAATGACCTTTTAAACTTGTCTGAAAGTACATAAACCCAGAATTTGAAAACTCACTCTTTCACCCCCATGCCATACACAAGAACATACAAGGCTAGTCTAGTGCCTCAATGTCCAAAATCCATTATACCATACACATAACATTAAATCTCATTTGTACATAATACATTTGCATAATTACATATGTTTATGAGGTCATAGGACATATAAAATAAGGGATTACAATAATTGCCACTCATATGGCCATAAAAGAATCAAAACTAAGTAAATGGTTGTCAATTTCTTATCTTCCAACTTGATGGCTCCTATTACCTTACTCACTTGGTCCACCTAGCATGTTAGGACATTGGAGAGGAGCAAATGAGATTCAAAGGATCCCAATAACCCATCTCCCTTTCAATGACACATAAAGAATGCAAAACAAGTCTTAAAAATGCATGTATGAGCATCATGGAGTGTATAATCATTCAAAAAACATTCTTGGCACTTGAACAAGTTATACAAAGCATACATAGGCTTGCCAAGTAAGTGGATTAGCCTTACCCATTCTCTTATGGATTTTGGACTTGCCTTACCCATTTTCTCTAAGAGGTTTTAACTCATCCTCACTCTTAGGAACCAACCTTACTCTTGGGAGACATTTTACTTTGTCTCAACCAATTTTAAAGGTTCTTTACTCATCCTCACCATGGCTAAGGGTTCTTGGCTTCACCACACTCAAACAAAACTAAGCACACATATTAGGCATCATTTAAAAATATATTACAACATCATGGTACCATAATATATATGCACATGATAGATTACTTTTCATGGCTTAAAACACACATACACACATTCAAAGACAAGTTAAGCACACATTCATGCATGAGAGAAGAAGTGAGCTACCTTTATTGCAACCACACACTTTTTCTCTTGGAATGCTCTCCCTTCCTCGGCCTCACACACACAAAGGTGTGGGATTTGTTTCTCTTAGCCTAAACACAATATATGGAAGCTAATTAAGTTCTTGGAATCATTTCTAAGGCCATACATCTACTTGGAACTTTAACTTTGTCTTATGGTTCATTTATGGTTCCTAAATACTCCTAATGAAGCAACATCCATCAATTGAGTTCTAGGCTCTATTATTTCCTTTTATTTATGATTGTTGACTCCTTTTAAGCCTCTTGGAGTCATCATGCAATTAAAACAAAGAGCTTAACTACATGTTGCTTCCTTAGGTCATATTATAGAACCTATGACACCAATTCATTCTCTAGGCCTTTTAAATTTTTCCCAAGGTTTCCCTTCATCTTCATTCATCATATATGACTCAAAAATGGGCTTGAAAAAATTTAAAACTATCCTTAGGTACCTTGAACCCTTTAGGGAGAAACTATGCTTGTTCTAAGCACCCATGAAACTTGTTTTGTTTTCTTAGTGGAAGATGCATATGGGGAGCCTTTTAGGGATCTTAGGAGCTTATCCAAATACTCATTTAGGCCTGGGAATTATTGTATTAAATCAGATTTTACAAGGGACAATAGAAACCCTAGGTTTGTTATCTTGATTTTCCATGGTTGTTTGTTAATTCCCTTTGCATATTCTTATTCTTTACACTCCCTTTCCTAAGATTCACCCATGGTTCTGCCCAAAATCCAAGCCCTCTTAGACTTCCCTATGTTGGACGAACCATGGAGAAGGAGGAAGCAAGAGATAGCTACCATGGAAGGAAGATTTTACCATGTTTTTCCTTAGTTTCTTGCTTGTTTCTCACTTTCCTTAGCCTTCTCCCTTCAAATTCGAATTTTCCCTCTTTGTTCTACCCTCAAAATAGATCTAAGAACTTCAATAAAATGATGGGAAAGAAAGGAAGGTGAAGGAGAAGGAGTTTGTTAAGGAGAAAGCATGAAAAATCAAGAAAAACCATACCTTTTTACCTTATTTTTCTCCTTCCTTTCTCGTCCTCTTGGTGCGCCTCAAACCCTAGCTCTCTCCTCTAGTTTAGGGCAGAAAAAAATGTGCCTAAATGAGTGAGGAGGTGTGGCACCTCATATATATAGGTAGATTTAAGAAACACTTTTCAAAATTTTCAATTTTGTCCTTTCGCCTCGGCATTTTCATTTCTAGTTCATTTTAGCTCCTTTTTGAGAACAATCTTTTGCATTATAAAATTTAAGTTCCCAATTTAATAAAATGGCTTTGGAATCACTCAAATAAAAGCTACAACCTTTCTAACTGAATAAGTTAAAGTTTAGGTCAATTAATATTGGAAAACGTCCACCGGAGGGGTTTTAATTGTCCGAGGGCTCCTTATAGTTTTTAGGACCTTTAAGAACCCCAAAGAACTTAAAACTTTCATTTAAAAAGCTCTCTTGTGTGAATTCTAAAATTTGCTCAAAATTTCGAAAATGAGCCGTGTAAAAGCAAGTCCTCTGAAATGGGCTAGATAATGTTCCAAAAATTTGGGTAGAATTCTAAACTCCTAAAAATGATAATTCTAAGTTCAGACGGAAAGAAAAATGGAGTTAGAATGGAGAAACAAATTGTGATGGAAATTGACAAAACGTAATGGCATTTTCATAAATAAGTGCAACTTTTGGAAAAACATATAGGAGGGCTTTTTAAATGAAAGTTTTGAGTCGCCCAGGGTTCTCAGAGGCCCCAAAAACCATGGGAAGCCCCAGGACTAGTAAAGCCCCTCTGGTATATATTTTTTAACATCGATTGACTTAAACTTTGACCTATTTGTTCGATAAGGTTTTAGCTCCAAATTAAGTGATTCCAAAGGCATTTTATTAAATTGGGATCCTAAATTTTATGATAGAAAAGATGGTTCTAAAAAAGGAGCTAAAACGAAGCCAAAACAAAATTGCCATTATGAAAGGATAAAATTGGAATTTTTGGAAAAGTATGCTTCTAGAAACTCCCACACACTTCTCCTTTCTTCTCCCACCTTCTTAAGCACAAAAGTTTCTGCAAAAAATACAGAATATGATCTGCTCTCTTAGGCTCACAAGAAGGGGAAGAAAAGGAGGAGAAAAATCAAGGAAAAGGGAGGTAAATCTATGAAATTTCATACTCTTTCTTACTCCAAACTTGCTCCCCTCCTTCTTTGCTTTCTTTGTATAGTTTTCTTGAGATGTTTGGTTTTATTTTTGGTCCAGAACTTAGAGGGGTAGTTTAAATTTTTCAAGGAGAAGAGAACCAAGGAAGAAAGGCTTTGGAAGCAAACTTGAAACCAAGGTAACTACTTGTTGTTGTTGCTTCTCCTTGTTGCTTCTTTCTTGGGAGATTTTCGACCTAGATCAAAACCATATGGGGGAGGGATTTTCTATCCAAAACCAAGAGGGAAAAAATGGTTTTAGACCTTGGGGAGATAGAATATGGCAAGAAATTCTAAGAAAAACCAATAGAAATCAAGTTAGGAAAGTGTGGAATTTTCTAGGGTTTTGTAAAATCTGATTTTGTGTGAATATTTTCTTGGTTATTTGAATGTTCCCTTGATCTCCTAGGACCCTTAGAAACCTCCCCAAATGGCTCTTCCATCAAGGAAAAATTTTGAACTCTAATAACCTCCTTTGATGGGTGTGCCTTGGCCAAGCATAGTTCATAAGGCTAGAGAGTGTTTTAATTTGTTCAAGCCTTGATTTGAGACTTCATATGATATTAGAAGATGAAGGGAACCATTGGGAAAAATTTAGGAATCATGGAATGAGAGATAGAGCAATGGTGTCCATAATGGTGCTTTATGAAGCAACTTGGATTTCCAATTATACAAGTGAATGTGTGATGGCTCCAAGGACCTTAAATGAGTCCAAGAAGTTTAGAAATAATAAGAGAATGGAACCTAGAAATTGAATTCCAAGAGTTGCTTCATTAGGCTAATTATGGAACCAAAATGCCAGGTATGAAACCAAGTATGTGTTTAAGTTTTAGTTTAATGTCTTGGCTTACTTCAAGTATGTGATTGTGTGTTCCTTGTGATGCCTAGGCCAAGAGAACAACCCACCATCTAAGTGCTATTGTGAAATCAAGGAGGGGAAGGAATTACCAAAGTAAGCTTGCATAAATTAAAAGGTAGCTCTTCACCTTATTGTTCATACTGTCTTGTGTGCATATGTATGTCATTGTGTGCTTGCATGTGTTTTTATGATTTGGTAATATGCCACATGATATCATGGAATTGAATTGATACCAATGTGTGCTCTTGAATGCCTTTGAATGTGAGATTAGCTCATAAGGGTGAGGTGATGTCAAAAGTCCCTTAAAGTGGGTGAGGATGTGTCAAAAGCCTCAAGGCATGAGTGAGACTAGACCAAAAGTCCCTTGGATGGGTGAGGCTAAGTCAAAAGTCCCTAAACAAAGAGTGAGACAACTCTAAAAGTCCTAGAATTGGGGTGAGGTAAAACCAAAAGTCCCTAAAGCATGAGAATGATTTTAATGTGTAGATGTGGCATGAAATGGTAGCCTAGCACACCTTATGTTTCATAAGTGTGTCATTGATGTATGTATGCCTTAAGTGTATGTGAATGGGTGTGTGTGAGCTATTGGGATTCTTGAAATCTTGCTCTCCTTCCCCCTTCTATCTTGAATTGTTTAGGTGGCTCTCAAGATACAAGGAAGGCAAGCCAAGAACTCTAACTAGCTACACTTGGGAGATGTTGTAGTTTTCTTTGTATTTAAATATCAAAGTGGTCTTGTATATATTATTTTGGTAATGTAAGACCTTGATTAATGGTAATTTGATCTATGAATATTATGTAGCCCATGTGTGACATTAAATCAATGCAAATCATGGAAATTGCCTCTTGTGTGGTCATGTTTACATATGTATTATTGGATGTAGAGTGGCCAAATTAAGAGGCATGGGGCTTGAAACCACTTGAGCAGTTCCTACAAGTCACAATTATACTTTTAAACTCACCCAAGAGGTGTCAAACTCAAGAGGAGGCCATTTGGATCAAAGTGACTCTTGATAGGAAGCAAAAATGACCATTTCATAAGACTATGTCACTTTTTGTCCAAATGAGCTCTTCTTAGTTTAAAATTTAGCTATGTCACTCTTGATAGAGATTTTTAGGAAAATAAAGTAGGTAATTTTTGGAAGTCTGTGGAATATTTGGCGAATTGTTGAAATTGGAAAATTATCTGGCTTTGGTTACTGGTACTGTAGCATTGGTCAAAAAATCATTTCTATCACATAGGGCTCAAATGATGTCCAATTATCACAAAATTTTATATGAAGAAATTAGACATTCCAAGTGACGTGTTCCAACTTGAAGTAAATTATTTGGAGGTCTAAAGAGGGAAATATGAATTTTTAAAGGTTCTACCCAGTATTAGGTACCCCAACTGACCTTTGATACTGTTTGATTGCGTTTTAAGGTCAAGATATGCCTAAACTAGTTTGGAGTTATTTTTTCCCTCTATTTAACATTTGTAGCTTTTCATATTGGTATCATTTTCATAGATTGGAATTTTGTAAAATTAATTGGACATTTTTGAAGTTTGCTACAGAAACCTATGACAGCACTAGTGGACAACTAGACCTCTGGACCTTTTTGAATGTCAAACATCTTCTATGTTGTGTTTCATGGTCTGGAAATATTTTTGGAATAAATTAGACATTGTAGCTTTCCAAAATTGCCAAGAATGCATAATTTTTATTTTTCTAGAATTAGTTATGATTTTCCAAAGTTTGTGATAAAAGTGAGGAAATTCTATCTGAAAATGCATATATAAATGTTATGTGTCTCCTTGCTTTCCACGAGTTGTAGGGGACTTTTGATTATGGAAATGAGTTGCATCCATGCAATTAAATATGATAATATGATACATAAGCTCACATGGTCTATGTGACATAGAATGAAATTTTCATACCCAACGCAACAATAAGTAATACATTATTTTAATGCCTTTTTCTTTGGATATTTACATGATTCTTGGTAATGAATTATTTAAAGGCATGAGATAAGCTAAAAAATTATAGTGTTACAATACGCCATTACCCTAACCTACTACATCAGCACATATCCTAACACTCTCCTTGAAGCATCACTATAAACCACAAACAGTAAGCTAGGGTCAAGAATAATCAGTACAGGGATAGTGGTCAATCAAAGTTTCAACTCTTGAAAACTCCTCTCGCATCTATCATCCCACACGAAAGGTATATCCTTCCAAGTCAGCCTCATGAATGGCAAGGCCATCTGAGAAAAGCCCTGAATAAATCATTTTTAATATCTTGCAAAACCAAAGTAACTCCTAACCTCGGTGACAGTCCTAGGTCTATCCCACTATAACACAGCCTCAACTTTATGGGGATCTACCGTGACCTCATCTCGTGATATCACATGACCTAAGAATTTCACCTTAGTTAGCCAAAATTCACATTTACTCTGTTTGGCATACAATCTCTTACTTTTCAGAGTCTCTAGGACTAATCTCAAATGCCTTTCATGCTCCTCAAAAGATTTGGAGTATACTAAGATATCATTAATAAAGACCACAACAAATTTATCCATATATAGTCTGAATACTCTGTTCATATAATCTATGAACATTGTAGGTGCATTCGTTAGCTCAAATGGTATCATAAGGAATTTATAATGCCCATATCTAGTCTTAAAGGTTGTCTTTGGGACATCTTTAGCTCTTATTCTTAACTGGTAGTACCCAAATCTAAGATCTATCTTAGAAAATATAGATGTCCCAACTAACTAATCAAATAGGTCATTTATTATAGGGAAAGGATATTTATTCTTAATGGTAATCTTATTTAATTCTCTATAATCTATACATAATCTCAAGCTACCATCTTTCTTTTTCACAAATAATACCAAAGCTCTCCAAGGTGACATACTAGGGTGTATGAACTCTTTTTCTAATAACTCTATTTGCTTTTTCAACTCAGTAAGTTCGGTAGGAGCTATCCTATAAGAAGCCTTGGACACCAATCTAGCCCCAAGCACTATGTCTATGGGGAATTCTATCTCTCTCTCAGGAATAGACCATTAAGGTAATGTTTGGTTGGGGGTTTTTAGAGGGGAGGGGAGGGGAGGGGAGGAAGATAAGGTGTTTGGTTGGATAAAATTGGAGAGGAAGGGAGGGGAGGGGAGGGGGAGGGGTGGGGTATTTTTAAAGTGTAATTTATTTTTTTGTCCTTTTTAATATTTTAATATATTAATATTTAATAAAAATTAAGATAATTTTTTTATCAAAAATTAAAAATAAAAAAAAGATTGAAATTTATAATTTTTTTAAAAAATTATTGATATAAATAAATTTTTTATAAAAAATAAATTTAAAATAATATAAAGGGCAAATTTGTCCAAATATAATTACCTCCCCTCCCTTCCTGAACCAAACAATAATCTCCCCTTCCTTCCCTTCCCCTCCCTTCCAACCAAACATAACTCATTAAATCCCCTCCCCTCCCCTCTCCTCCGTTGAACCAAACGGAGCCTAAAATTAAAATCCTTAGGAAAAACCTCTAGAAATTTCCTAACTATTGGGATTTCCTTTATCCCTTCCTCTACCTGAACCTGAATAGAGAAAAAGGCTAAAAACCCTTGGCATCCATGCTTTAAGTGTCTTTCAGCCTGGGCAATAGTCATAAAGGATAACTCGACTCCTACCTTAGATATGGTCTCACACGAAGGTACAGATATGACTCGGTGTTCACAATCAAGAATAACATTATTAGTAGTCATCCAGTTCATGCCAACAATCAAATCAATATCATGGAATGGCATACAAATCAAATCAATGGTAGTATGGCAGTGGTTAAACTGTACAATGACATTCAAGCAAATATGGGAAATAACAACATAGCCTCCAGTGGGTGTAGTAATAGACAAATCAAATGGTAAAGTACTAAAGGCTAAGTCCAAAGCTCTTAAAGAATGGATGAGGCAAGTCCAAAATCTACAACGAGAAGTGTGAGGCCAATCCAAGCACTTGGTGAACTCTTGGATGTTTTGTATGATTGATTCACATGCCAAGATTGTTTTAAAATATGCATGTCTTCCACTTTCACTATACATGCATTTGAAAAGCTTGATTTGCACATATTATGTATGATTGAATGGGAGATGAGCAATTGGGATTCTTTGAATCTCATTCCCTCCTTTCTAATGATTTAACATGCTAGGTGAACGAAGTGGATATGCTAATGGGAGCCAACAACACTAAAGGAAGGAGATTGACAAACTTATGCCTTGGTTTTAGCCAATTTGAAACCATACTTATGTATCTTAATGTCCATGATGTTGTATATGTACAATGAACCTTGAGACATATGTAAATATACTATTATGTAATGTTTAGAGTCATGAATATGATGTATGAGCTTTAGAATACAATTTGAGTTTTAAATGTCCAATTATGCATTATGGAAGTTTGATGGAAATATGCATAAGTGTGGGTTGAATGGCCAAAATGAGATGCATGAGGTTTGGGACCATTTGGGCAGCTCACACAAGTCTCAAATAAGCTTTTAAACTTACCCAAAAAGTGCCAAGACCAAGGGAAATCCATTTGGCAATTTTGGTACCCAATATGGAGCCAAAATTGACCATAATAGAACCCTATGTCACTTTTTGGCCAAATGAGTTAGTCTTGCTCTGAAATTTGGCATACAATTAGGTCTCATTGAAAGCTTTTTGGGAAGCTAAAGAATATAATTTTTGGAGGTCTAGAGGATATTTGACGAATTTTCAAAGTTGGGATTTTCTATTGTTTTTGGTATGGGCACTGTTCACACTGGCAGTTTTGTGTTTTGTGTCACCCGATGGCCAAATGGTGTCCAATGCTTGTGAAATTTTATATGAATAAATTAAAGGTCATAAGCTATCTTTGGTCACTAAGATCACCTCATTTGGAGGTCTGAGCAAAGAGTTATGCATTTTTGAATTTGGCTATCAGTAGCAGTGGCACCCCAGGAGTTTAGTTACTATTCCATAGGATTCCAATAGCTAAATATGTCTGTTTCATTCTAAAATTATTTTTAGCATCAAGTTAACATTTTAGCTTTCTAGAATGACTAAATTTGTGTGATTTTTATTTTTATAGAATTAGTTATGAATTTCAGAAATTTGTATCAGTAATCTGAATAGCAGCCCAGGCAGCCAGTGACCTTTGTAGCTTTTCAGATGTCAAACATCCTCCATGATGTGTGTTATGATTTGGGTATATTTGTAGTATGAAGTAGACATCCTAAGCTTTCTAGAATGACCACGATTCCATTGTTTCAATTTTTCTAGATTTAGTTATGATTTTCCAAAGTTTGCCCAGAAAAGAGGCCAAGTCTGGCCGAAATTGAACTCCCATTTTTCATGCTCCATTTCGATTTCCATGGGTTGTAGGCATGTTTTTGGGGTGTAAACAAGTTATAATGGTGTAATTAAATATGAGGATGTATAGCATGTCCACGTGATATCGAAATAAATTTTTAGATACGACGCAACACGAAATTAATCATTATTTCTTTAACTTTTTCATGGAAAACCACTATGATTCATGATATTATGCCATTTAAATGTATAAGATGAGCTAGAAATTAAGGTGTTACATGAGGCTTTCTAGGTTTCTCAAGAATTCATATACACTCTTAGACAATTAGAAATACCACTAGAAAGCTTCATACATACTGTAACATCCAATCCCTCCGTAAACATGAGAAACGTGATATTCGGTTTCTTTGCAAACGTACAAAATGCACCAGATACAAAAAGGAAGTCTCCCAGAGTGAAATATTTAAGGTCAAACAAAAGTAGGATAAAATTTTAAATATTAAAAAATGAGGATCCAAGGTCTAAGATGCCCAAAAATGAAAGCCAAAATAGTTCAATAAAATTACCGAAAACATAATGGCATTTTTGTAATTTTGGGTAATTTTTGGAATACTCATAGGAGGGCTTTTTAAATGAAAAATTTGAGCTCTCTAGGGTTCTTAGAGGCCCTGAAAACCATGGGAAGCCATGGGATAGCTAAAAGGGAGAATTATAATAAAAGACCAAAAAGTGAAGATATTTATTTTTAAGAACCTGTTACCACTTGTTTTAGGATGATTACCACTGAGTTTAGCAACAAACCATTGAACCTAATGGTAATGGTCCTTAAAAATAAATTTTTTCTCTTCTCGGTCCTTAAACGTAATTTTCCCTAGTCAAAACCCCTTCGGTGTATGCTTTTGAATGTGGGGTAGCCCAAACTTTGATCTTAATGTTCGGAAATGTTTTAGCTCTGAATTGAGTAATTCCAAAGGCTTTTAAAAAGATTGAGAACCTAAATTTTATGATAAAAAAGGACGGTTCTAAAAAAGGAGCTAAAACGAACCTAAACCAAAAATGCCAAGGTGAAGGGACATAATGGAAAATTTTAATGAACACTTTTCCTCCTTCTTACTTATATTAGTCGTCCAGAATTCCTACCCTTTCTAATCGTCTTTATGGCTGGCAAAACAAAGAGAGAGGTCTGATAAGAAGGGTGCACAAGACAAGGAAAAAAGAAAGGATGAATTAAGGCAAGAATGGTAAGAATTCTTAAGGATTTTCATGCTTCTCCTTTTTGAAACTTTGTTCCTCTCCTCTCAAGCTTCCTTTCCATGGTTTTAATGGGAAGTTTGGTGCTGTTTTAAGGTCAAAACAGAGGGGAGAGTTTCAAATTTGGAGAGGAGGATCCAAGCAAGGAAAAAAGCAATCAAAGGAAGCTAAGAATCTAAGGTGAAAGGCTAGTCTTCATGCTCGCTCTTCCTTGTTCCCTTTCATGTATAGGTCAGCCAGCCTACGGATAGCCAAGCAGGAGTGATTTTTGAACCAGACCAAGGATAAATCTTAGGAAATAGATGGTGGAAATTAAGACTATGCAAAACAAAATTAAGAATTAGCCATTAGTTTTCATGATAACAAAGTTAGGGATTCAAGTAGTTAGCTAAAATTCTATTTTGATATAAGAGTTCCTAGGCCAAAATAAATGTTTGGATGAGCTCCTAAGACCTGTAGAGACCTCTCCACATGTATCTCCCATTAAGGAAACAAAGAAAGCTCATTGATTCTCATTCTTGAAGCTTGTTTTGGCCTGGGGCAGAACCAATACCTAGGGATAGTTTTAAATTCATCCAAGCTTTGTTTTGTGTCATACATGATGGAAGAGGATGAGAGGAAGCCTTGGAAAAATTTTAGAAAGCCTAGGAAGTGAAATGGTGGCATAGGTTCCATATTATAACTTAAAGAAGCAACATGTAGTTAGGCTCTTTATTTTGATTGTGTGATGACTTCAAGAGGTCTAAGTGGAGTCAAGAACCATAGATGGAAGGAAAGAATGGAGCCAAGATCATGATACAAGGGTGTTACTTCATTAGGCACATTATGGAACCATAAATGAGCCATAAGAACAATCTAGTGTTTAAAATGAATGTGTAGCTTTAGGAATTGCTCCAAGAGTATAATTGGCTTCCATATGATGTATTTAGGCCAAAGGTAGCAAGTTCCACCTTCTTATGAGTGCCTAGCCAAGGGAGAAGAACCATTTGCAAAGGGAAAAGTGTGTTATTGTAAGCAAGGTAGTTCTCTCCTCCTTCTCTCATGCATACTTAGGTATCTTTCTTGTCTTGAATGTGTGTGTGTATGTTTAAAGCCATGAAATATGTTCCTAGTGAATGATCACATGCCTCAGTACCATGTTACTATGTTTATGTATTTAAATGATGTTTCCATGAATGCATTTGGTTTACTTGAACTTGGTGAAGCCAAATGTAACACCATATATTTCTAACTTATTTCATAACATTTCCATACTTTACATCATCAATTCCATGAAAGAGTAAGGAAAAGGGATTAAAAATAATATATTTCTTTGCATTGCGTTGTGTATAAAAACTTCATTCAGTGTCACATGGCCCATGTGAGCTCATACATCACATTCCCATATTTAATTACATAAATACAACTCATTTGCATCATGAAAAGTGACCTACAACTCATGGAACTTGAAGGGAAGCATGAAATATACATATTTATTTTCAGCCAGATTTTTGCTCTTTTCCGTCACAAATTTGGAAAATCATAACTAATTTTAGAAACATTGAAATCATGCATTCTTATCTATTATGGAAAGCTATAGATGTCTACTTCATACTAAAAATATGTTCAGGCCATAACATCCAACACAGAGGACATTTGACATTCGAAAAGGTCCAGATGTCAAACTGTCCATTGGTGCTATCACATAATTCTGCAACAAATTTAACAAATGTCCAATTAATTCCAAAAAAATCCAATCTATGCAAATGATACAAATCTAGAAGTTTTTGGATGTTAGCTAGAGGGAAAAAATAACTCTAGACCAGCTCAGAAATGCCTAGACCTCGAAATCTAATCAAACGATAACAGAGATCGACTGAAGTTCCTAATACTAGATAGATTCTTTGAAAATTCATATCTTCCTCTCTAGACCTCCAAATGAGGTACTTTTAGTTGACACAAGTCACTAGGAATGTCTAGTTTCTCTGTATAAAATTTTGTGGCAATTGGATATTATTTGAGTTATGTGTGATAGATTTCATTTTCGGACCTAAACAAACAGTGACACGACCAAAACTAGAAAATTTGCCAACTTTGAAAATTCATTAAATATTCTGTAGAGCTCCAAAAATTATGTTCTTTAGCTTCCCAAAAAGATCTCAACAAGATTTAATTGCATGCCAAATCATAGATCAAGAAGAGCTCATTTGGACAAAAAGTGACATAGGGTTCTAAATTGGTAAGTTTTGGCTACATATGGGATACCAAAATGTCCAAATGGCTTTCCTTGGGGTTTGACACCTCTTGGATAAGTCTATAAGCATAATTAGGACTTGCATAAGCTTCCCAAATGGTTCTAAACTCCATGCATCTCATTTTGGCCATTTCATCCACCCATATGCATAATTCCATAATGTTATTCATGAAGTTAATTTGCCAACATATACTCAAATCACATTCTAATGGCTACATAACATATTTTCTCATTCATACATGACATATTATCATAATTACATGTGTTCAAGGGGTCATAGACCATATACAATAATAGGTTACATCATTTGACACAATTATGGCCTTAAAGAACCAAAACCATGCATTATGTTGTCAAACTCTCTTCTTCAAGGTGGTTGGCTTCCATTACCTTATCCACTTAGTCCACGTAGCATGTTAGAACATTGGAGAGGAGGGAATGAGATTCAAAGAATCCCAATAGCTCATCTCCCATTCAATCATACATAATGGATGCAAATAAGTCTTATAAATACATGTATGGTTATGTTGACATGTGCAAATATTTAAGAGACATTTTCATCATTTGAGAAAGTCATACATAGCATACAAAGGCTTGCCAAGTAAGTGGATTAGCCTCACCCTATTTTTTGGGGATATTAGACTTGCCTCACCCATTCTTTAAGATATTTTTAGACTCAACCATACTCTTAGTAGTCCATCTTGCTTTTGGGAGACTCTTTGCTTTGTCTCAACTAATCTTAAGGGTTCTTGGCTCATCCTCACCATGGCTAAGGGTTCTTAGCCTCACCACACTCAAGTAAACCCAAGCACACATTATAAACATCATATGAAACATAATATGTCATCATGGAATCGTGGCATATACAATCATGCTAGCATACTTTTCATGGCTTCAAAATGCACATACACACATTCTAAAACAAGCTAAGCACACATCCATGCATGAGAGAAGGAGGAGTGAGCTGCCTTGTACATAATCACACACTTTTCTTCTTGAATCTCCCTTCCTTGCTTCGGCCACACACACACAAAAGTGTGGGGAAGATTTCTCTTAGCCTAGACATAATTTATGGAAGCCAATTAGGTTTATGGACTCAATTCTAAGGCCATACAATTTGCTTAGACACTATCTTGGTCTATAACTTCATTATGGTTCCATAATTACACCTAATGAAGCAACACCTCTCAAATAAATTCTAGGCTCCATTCTTTCCCTTCAAATATGATTCTTGACTCCTTTTAAGCCTCTTGGAGTCATCACACAATCAAAACCAAGAGTTTAACTACATGTTGCTTCTTTAAATCATAATATGGATCCTAAGGCACTAACTCACTTTCTATGGGTTTTAAATTTTTCCCAAGGCCTCCCCTCATTTTCATTCATCATATATGACTCAGGAATGGGCTTAGAAAAATTTAAAACTCTCCCTAGCTAGGAGAACCCATCTAGGCCGAGGTTATGGAGGAAATAGGGTTTCTTGGAGTTTGCTTTGTTATCTCAAGGGAGAATACATGTGGGGAGCCTCATAGGGATCTTAGGAACTCATTTAAACTCTTATTTATGCCTAGGAATTGCCATACAAAATCAGATTTTACAAGGTACACTTGAAACCCTAGGTTTTGCATCTTAAAATCTATGGCTAGTTTTTTGTTTTCTTTGCATATTCTTATTCTTCTCCCTCAAATTCATAAGATTTACCCTTGGTTTGGTTAAAAACTTAACTCCCTTAGGCTGACCATATATAGGTCGAAATGCTCCCAAGAGAAGGGAGGAAGAAGAGCAAGTGGAAGGATTGTATGATACCTTGATTTCCTTAGTTTTTCTTGCTTGTTCTTTGCTTTCCTTTTCCTCCTCACCTAAAATTTGAAATTTCCCTCTGTTCCTCCTTCAAAACAGCCCTTAAAACTTCAGCAAAATCATAGGAAAGAAAGGGGAAAAGGAAGAGAAGAGATTGGCTAAGAGAAAGCATGAAAATAAGAAAATTTCCATACCTTAAAGCTTGGATTTCTCCTTCTTCTTCTCTTCCCTTGGTGTGCCTAAACCCTAGCATTCTTCTCTGAAATTGGGCAAAAAATTTTGAGTCTAAATGAAGGGGAGAGTGGGGCATCTCATATATATAGGGGGAGGAGGAAGCAATTTTCAAAAATTTCCATTTTGCTCTTCGTCCTTGGCAATTGTTTCTCCTTCGTTTTAGATCCTTTTTTAGAACCATATTTTCCATTATAAAATTTAGGTTCTAAATTTAGTAAAATGCCTTTATAATCACTCAAATCGGAGCTAAAACCTTCCCGAATGAATCTGTCATAGTTCGGGTACATCGACATTAGAAAACGTCCACCAGTGGGGAATTAACTATCCTAGGGCTTCCCATAGTTTTCATGGCCTTTGAGAACCCCAGAGAACTAAAAAATTTCATTTAAAAAGCTTTCCTATGTGAATTTCAAAATTTGCTTAATATTACAAAAATGCCATTACGTTTCGTAAGATTTACATCAAAATTTGTTTCTTTATTCTAGCTCCATTTTTCCTTCCATCTAAGGTCAAGATTTTCATTTTTAGGAGTTTAGAATGTCACTTAAATTTTTTGGGACCTTAACTAATTCATTTCGAGGGACTTGCTTTGAAAATGCGCCTGTTTTCATCATTTAATGAAAACCAGACATTACACCAAAAGCTCCTTAACTAGGGTGAGGATGAGGCGAAAGACCCTAAGGTTGGGTGAGACAAAGCCAAAAGTCTTTAAAAAGAGTGAGGCTTAGTTAAAAATCCCTTGAAAATAGGTGAGGCAAGTCCAAAAGTCCCAAAGAAAATGGGTGAGGCTAAACCAACGCCTTGGCAAACTTATGTATGTTATTCATGCCTTCATAAATGAAGAAAATGCTTTATGAATGATTGAGAATTCCATGTTTGACATACATGCATTTTAGACTTGAAATTTGCATCAAGTATGTGTGTTTGAAAGGGAGATGAGCTATTGGGATTCTTAGAATCTCATTCCTCCCTCTCCATGTAACAACCGGGAAAAGGGAAAAGGAAAAGAAAGTAGAAAGCTGGAAATTTTTGAAATTCAGAAATTTTGCTAAGTCTTCTCGCAATAGCGAGAAATGGTCTCGCTATAGTGAGAGTGCCTATTCGCAATAGCGAAAGTGATTCTAGCTATAGCGAGTGCGGGCAGTAGTCCATACAGAAACTAAGGAGTTGATTGCAAGCGAGAGTGAGAGTCTGGAACTAATACGAGTTCGCCATAGCGAAGGTTAAATCTCGCCATAGTGAAGGGAACTGATACGTGCTCGCCATAGCGAAAGTTAAACCTCGCCATAGCGAAGGCAGCTGATACGAGCTCGCCGTAGCAAAGGTTAATTTTCGCCGTAGCGAGGTTCAGTCTGGAAAAGAGTAAAAGGCGAGAATTTGACTCCTTTAAACACCCCAACTCATTCTTTCTCTCTTATTTGCCCTAGACTTTGACCCAAGGAGAGAAAAGAGTCGTGGAGAGTGAGAGAGACCAAGAGAAGGAGGAAGATCAAAGGAAAGGTAAGCAAGCTCCTCTCATTTCTTCTTAGAATCTTGATCTCCTCTCTTTGCCCTCTCTTTCTATGGTTTTGTTTGTAAGATTAGTTGGATTTTAAGCATGGGTCAGAAGAGGTAAAGTGGAAAACACCCTTGAACCTCTTTGTTTTCTTTGAAAATATTGTTTCCACTACCATGGGAACTTGAGAGAGAGGAAGAATTGATGGCATTCTAGAGAGAGAGAGAGAACCTCTAAGTTCTTGTATGTTAGGAGGGTTTGCTCTGAAGATTATATTTTAAGAGAGTAATTTATGCTCTTTGATGTGTCTAGGCTCAAGTGAAGCACCTCCATCAAGGTGTGAGTGTGAAACTAAGAAGAGAGAAGAGAAATTGATAGGAAAAGCTAGTGTTGGCTCATAAGGTAGCTCTCTTTCCACTCTTTCTTGTTGCATTCTTGGATGTAATAGTCATTGTATGTTTATGTATATGCTTGTTGTGTGAGATATGCCATATGTTATTGCCATGATGCATTGTTACCAATGTGCTTGTGTGATGGATTGTGAGAATTGCTCGGGTGAGGTAGTGCCGAAAGTCCCTTGAGATGGGTGAGACAAGGCCAAAAGTCTCATCACCGAGTGAGGCCAAGTCAAAAGTCCCTAAACTCGGGTGAGGCTAGACCAAAAGTCTCTGGAGCCCATTTTTGGCATTATTGTGATTTCCATAGCATGTACAACATGTATTATGTGATTGAGAATGGTTAGATGCCAAATTACATGCTTTGACTTGTTATATGCCTTGATTGCTTCCTTGAATGAGTGTATGAGCTACTAAGATTCCATGAATCTCACCCCTTCCCCTCCCAACTTAACATGCTAGGTGGAGCTCAAGGAGAGACAAGTGCACACCAAGGAGCCTAGGAGCATGTGTAGCTAGATGTTAGCTTTGTTTTGACTCTTTTGATGTAAAGTGGTGCCAACATGTATATGCACCCACTATTTTTGAGATGTAAATGTTGTAACAAGTGTAAATGTATGAATATATGATGTACAAACTATGTGGAGAGCCAAATTAATGGAAATGTGAGTTTTGTCCATTTTGTTGAATGTATGAGATAGTGTAATTTGGCCCGTAGCATAGTGAGTTTGAGATGTATGATGATTTGGACCACTTGGACATGTTATATAGACTATTTTTATGCTTTCAAACTTGTCCATGAGTGGCTAGAACATGTAAGAGGCCATTTGGACCCATTTTGACCATATTGGGTGCCAAAACCGCTAAATTTGTGAGCTTTGTCAAAATATGACCAGATGAGCTCCTCTTGCCATGAAATTTGGCATACCTCTAGAGTTTGTAGAAAGCTTCCCAAGAAGCTAAAGTGGGTAATATTTGGAGGACTAGAGAATATTTGGTGAATTGTTGAAATTGGAAAATTTTAATGATTTGGTCATGAACTGTTACTATAGGTCCGAAAATGAAACCATGTCATTTATAGACCAAACGGTGGCCAAATGTCATAAAATTTTATACACATAAACTAGAAAACTACAGTGACCTATACCAACTAGAATCACCCAAATCGAAGGTCTGTAGAGAGAGAACGAACCTTCTGAAGTTCTATATCAGCATCAGGGAGCCACCTGACCTCCGTTACTGTTCCATCTGTTTTTTGGGTCTAGGGGCTGCTGAACTGATCTAAACTTATTTTTTTCCTCTAGTAGACATCTCTAGCTTTTCAAGTTGGTATAGTTTGCTCAGATTGGATTTTTGTGGATTTAGTTATGGATTTTCAAAGTTCATGACAGTAACCTATGCCAGAAACAGGGACAGTCAGACCTTTGTCCCATTTTTGATGTCAAACATGGTCCAAATGCTGAGGTTATGATTGGGAATTATTTTTGTGTAAAGATAACACTTAGATATTTCTAGAAAGCTATGGTTTGCTAGATTCCCATTTTTTTCTAATTAGTTATGATTTTCCAAAGTTAGAGCCAAAATATGACTTTTGGGCCCAAATGAGAAAATGCATTTTTCTGTTTTTTGGCTCCATACCCATGGCTTATGGCTTTTTTTATGCTATGTATGAGTTGTATAAATGGAGTGTGAGTAGAGAATGTGAATGATGGATTCACAGGACCCACGGGGCAGAAGATGAGTATATGAAACCCCGTTTTATAGCATGAAAATGCCACGGATTGGTATTGGTTCTTTGGAAATCATATAGAACCGAGCCCAGTGAGCAGCTAGATAGTGGTAGTATACTAAGGTGTTACACTCCATCACCCTAAAATGTTTAGGTGGACCAAGTGAGCAAAGGAATGGAAGCCTCTAAGTTTGAAGAGGGGAGATTGACAAGAAAATGTGTCTTTTGTCCTCTTTGTAATATGAAGATGTATATGATGTATAGCCTTTGGAACACATGTAAATATATGAATACTTGATGTATGTATGAGAACTAAGGCCAAATGAATGATATTGCATCGTTTTGGTAATGAATGGCAAGCGTAGTATATATGTAATCTTGTGTATATCTTGGTGTGGATGAGTGGAATTATTAAATTTGGGTTATTAGCCCTTTGAACATGTTTATAGAGTATTTTGATGCTTTCCCACATGCTCATGTAGCCTTAGAAATAGAAGAAGCGAAAATAGACTCCTTATGACCCTTAAGAAGCTCTAAAAAAGAGCATTTTGTGACCCTATGACATAATCTAACCAAATGGACAAATTTCCTCATGAAATTTAGCTTGCATATAAATATTGTTTATAGCTTTTTGGAAAGCTAAAGTGCATTATATTGGGAGCTCTAGAGAATATTTGGTGAATTTCTAAAGTTGGCAAAATTTTCCATTTTGGTACTGTCACTGTGCATTATGGACAGAAATTACATCTTTATCATCCGTGGGGCAAATGGTGTCCAATAACTATAACATTTTACATGGAGAAACTAGATAATCACAATGACCTATACCAATTGGAAGCACCTCAATTGAAAGTCTAGAGAGGGAGATACATATTTCTAAAGTTTCAGGTCTGTTTCAGGCGCACAGTTAGACCTTTGATATTGTTGTATCAATTTTTGAGGTCAAAATTCTTTTGAATTGATTTGGAACTATTTTTTTTCCTCTAGTTAACATTTGTACCTTAACAAATTGGTAAAGGTTGTTGGATTAGATTTTTGTGAAATTAATTATGAATTTTTGAAGTTTACATCAGTAAATTATATCAGAAGCACTAGATAGTCTGACCTTTGCCACTTTTCTATTGTCAAACATGATCCATATGAGGTTTTCCTGGCTTGGGATTATTTTCTTTCCATGAAGCTATGGGTTACTTGATTTTGATTTTTCTAGATTTAGTTATGATTTTCCAAAGTGGCACTAGAAATCTGTCAAGCTGGACCCGAAATTAACTTGTATTATTTTGTGTATATATATTATAAGCTCAAGTTCTTGGAAAAATTTTGAGATGGTTTTGATTTGTATGTATGTAATTACAATGGAGAATGATATGGAAAAGTCCAAAGGGTCCATGGGACATGAAATGCAAGTTTTATGTCCAATGTAACACAAAAATAATGGAATATTTTAATTGAATTTCTTTGCTAACATTCCCTTTTCATGGAATGTCACTATGAAAAGAGTAAGAGAGGCTAGATGATTATGGTGTTACACATACCATGGTGCAATAAAATCCCTAAGTTTTGAAACTTGTTTTCTAATGCTTCTTTTTGAAATTCCTTAATCTACTTGTTTTTCACCCTAAAAAACCTAGGTTTTATGCTTGGTTTAGATTATAATTTACTCTCTCTTGGTTGTTCTATATGTAATACTATATTATTTCTAGCATTGATCCTCTTATGTGCAAGTGGGATTATATAATTCTTTAAAGAAATCCCAAGAAAATGCAATAAAATAATGAATTAAATTATGTTGCGTAACAGATAAATTTTTCATTTTGTGTCTCTAGGACACCATGAACTCACCAACAACATTCTCTAATTATTTTCCATTTACAAAAATCATAAAATTCTTAAATCTTAGCATAAACCACGGATCAAAGGTCAAAAACCCCAAAATTCTCTTCATTCATTGTGGTTGTACAGTGATAGATTTCAGGGGCAACTTTGAAAAATCATAACTAAATGTAGAAAGATAGAAATCATGCAAACCATAGCTTGTTGGAAAGCTCTAGATGTTACCTTTACATTACAAATAATTCCTAGCCACAGAAATCTCATCGAGACCATGTTTGACAATAGAGAAGGCAAGAAGGTCTAGCTGCCCTCTGATACTGATACAGATTACTGATACAAATTTTAGAAATTCATAATTAATTCCACAAAAATACAATCCATGCAATTTATACTAATTTAGAAAGCTACAAATGTTAAAATAAAGAAAAAAAATATTTCAAACCAACCCAAGAGCATTCAGACTCCGAAACTCAATCAAACAGTACCACGGGTCTGGTGGTGCACCAGGAAAAAAATAATTACTTTAAAAATTCATATCTGTAACATCTGGTCCCTTCATAAACGTGAAAAACACAATGTTCAGTTTCTCCGTAAACGTCAGAAATAAGCCAAATATAAAAGGAAGTCCTCAAAATAGAAGGAATTGGGGCCAACTAAAATTATAATAAAATTTTAAATATTAGAAAATGAGGATTTGAGATTTAAGATGCCCAAAAACCAGAGCCAAAAGAGATCAGAAAATTTACCGAGGGAAGTAGGGGCATTTTTGTAATTTTTGAAAAATTTGGAAAACTCATAGGAGGACTTTTTAAACAAAAAATTTAAACTTTCTAGGGTTCTCAGAGGCCCTGAATACTATGGGAACCCCTAGAACAGTTGAAACCCCTCCGGTGAGTGATTTCGGTTGTCGATTGACCGAAAATTGACCAAACGATTCGAAATGGTTTTAGATCCTTTTTTAGTGATTCCAAAGGCAATTATTATGATTAAGAGCCTAAGGAATATGATGGAAAAGACGGATTTCAAAAAGGAGTTGAAACAAGCCCAAACGAACAAAACTATAAAGAGGGACTAAATTGCAAAGTGTAAAAGTTGCTTAAGTGAAACCCTAGCTTATAAAAACGCCCCTCCTTTGCTCAGATCTCCTCTCCCACTCTCTCACACGTTAAAACAGAAGTAAGAAGGGATGAGAGTGGCGCACAAGAGGGGAGGCCAAGGAAGGAAGAGGAAGCTTTGAAAAGTGTAAGTTTTAGCCACTTTTTCCTACTCCTTGCCTTGTTAAAGTTCTTCCCCTCCTTTCCTCCTCTCTTCCTATGGATTTAATGAGATGTTTGGTTCTATTTTGAGCCCAGAACTGAGGGGGAAATTTCGAAATTCAAGGAGAGGGTTGAAGCAAGGAAGAGAGCTCTTGAGAAAAGCTTAGAATCAAGGTGATTTTTCTATCTTGGTTGCTTCCTTTTTCTTGCCCTTTGTGTGTGGAGTTCTGCCAGAACAGAACCATCTTGGGAGGAGGCTTTTTGTCTAGAAATAAGAAGGAATTGTGGGTTTTAGACCATGAGGAGTTAGTAGATGCAAGGAAATTGGAAGAAAGGCTAATGAAAATCAAGTTAGAAAAGTGTAGAGCTCTTGGACACTTTATAAAAACTGATTTAATCTATGAATTTTCTTGCATGTGTAAATGTTTATTTGAGTCTCTAAGACCCCTAGGAAGCCTCCTAAGTGTCTCTCCCATCAAGGAAAAATCAAAAAGCCCATGGACTCCTCCTCCCTCCATCAATTCAGCCAAGACATAACCATTAGGCTAGGGGCTGTTTTAATTTGTTTTAGCCTTGGTTTAGGACTTCTTATGATGGTAGAAGGTGGGAGGAACCCTTAGAAAAAATTTAGAACTCCTAGAAATTGATTTGGTGCCTTAGGTTCCATAATATGACCTAAAGAAGCAACATGGTGCTAGGCCTTTTGTTTTAATGATGTGATGACTCTAAGAGGCTTAAAACGAGTCAAGAATCATATTTGAGAGTAAAGAATGAGGCCTAGAAATCATTTGAGGGGTGTTGCTTCATTAGGTGCCAATATGAACCATAATGGAGGTTGTAGAGTAATTGGCTCCCATAATTTGTGTCTAGGCCAAGAGTCACTATTTCCACCAACTTATGGGTGTGTGGCTAAAAGAGGAGGCTTGAAAGCTAAGGAAAAAGTGTGTGCTTGTATACAAGGTAGCTCTCTCCACCTTCTCTCATGCATGGATGTGTGTTTAGCCTGTTTTAGAATGTGTGTATGTATATTTTCAAGCTTTGAAAAATATGCTAGCATGCCTTTATATCCTATGATGCTTGATGCCATGTTATGTTTTTAAATGAACCCATGATGTTTGTATGAGTTTGCTTGAGTGTGGAGAGGCCAAGAACTCTTCACTTGGGTGAGGATGAGCCAAGAACCCTTGAGCTTGGTTGAGACAAAGTAAGGAGTCTCCCAAAAGCAAAGTGGGCTCCTTAGAGTATGGTTGAGTCCAAAGTGCTCAAAGAATAGGTGAGGCAAGTCCAAAATCCATGAGGAGAAGTGTGAGGTCAATCTAAACACTTAGTGAGCTCTTGAATGTCTTGTATGATTAATTCACATGCTAAGTTTGCTTTTAAAATGCCTATGACTTATATTTCCTCCATGCGTGCATTTGAGAAGCTTGCTTTGCACATATTATGTATGATTGAATGGGGGATGAGCTATTGGGATTCTTTGAATCTCACTCCCTCCTCTGCAATGTTCTAACATGCTAGGTGGATCAAAGAGTTATGGTGAAGGGAGCCAACAACCATGAAAGAAAGAGATTGACAAGCCTAGGCCTAGCTTTCATTCTTTTTGAACCTATAATGAGGTTTCCCAAAGTATATGATGTTGTAAATGTACCATGACCCTTGAGGCATGTATAAATACACCATTTTATGATGTTTATATGTATGAATATGATGTATGACCTCTAACATATGTTTTGAGTATCTAATGCCAAAGTATGAGAATTGAAAGTTTGATGGATATGTGTATAAGTGGGGGTTGAATGGCCAAAATGAGATGCATGAGGTTTGGGACCATTTGGGTAGCTTACACAAGTCTCAAATGTACTTTTAGACTTGCCCAAAAGGTGTCACAACCAAGGGAAGGCCATTTGGCAAATTTGGTACCTCATATGGAGCCAAATTTGACCATAATGGAACCCTATGTCACTTTTTGGCCAAATGAGTTAGTCTTGCCCTGAAATTTGGCATACAATTAGGTCTTATTAAGAGCTTTCTGGTAAGCTAAAGATCATAATTTTTGCTCCTATAGGATCTTTAGATTCCTACTTTAGCCCCTTTTTCACTTAGGCTTTCTTTTCTTACTCTATTGACTTACTTACTTTTACATATACTTGTTCTAGCCTTCCTTTCATATCCTGTAGTTTCTAACTATGCCCACGTTCTGCTTTTAAGTGCCTTGACATTAGGGCATCTCACACTGAGTGTGGTTAACATCTTTGGCAGGAGAGAGGCTATGCACTGGTCCCTCTTATTTCATTTATACATACTATAAAGGACTCAAGCTATGCATACTGAATCTGAACATCCTCTACTAGGGACCCCTTTCTACATGCTTTCCTTACTGGAATCCCTTTATCTTTCTTTGCTGACTCTTCTCTTTCTTTAAGTAGGATACCTTTCGATTATCGGGACACTTTGATGATTGATGTCATCGTCTGCTATACACTTAAGCCACATTAGTACTAGGTTAGCCAGACCCAATATCATGTAACCATTATTGCAAGCAAACCATAACATCAAACACTAATACACGAGCGCCTCATGACTAAGCTCAAAGCCATTATCGCCTGTATATTGCAAGTTTCCTAATAATCTAAAGTATCCTTCTCTTACTTTTCTTTATCTGCCCTATCCTCGTAGTGTACTCGGGGAAAGTAGGATTCTTCCTTTACTACATCCTGAGATTTCTCGGTATTGCCTAGTTATTTATACTTTAGGCAATATCATGCTAAAAGGGCATCTATGCCAAGGACAAGTGTGCTTTCTTAAGTACTCAAGCACATTAACTGAATATTTATTTTCAATTTGATGTGTCCTCGGCTTGAACACTATCACATCTGCTCTTTTTACCTTTCTTATCCTCTTACTTAGGTAAAAGGATATTCTACTACTGGCTGTTTCTATTGCCAGTTCAGGTTTCTTTACGCTTAAGAGTACCTGCATTTTCCCAAGGTTTCTCTACTTAATCACTCTCTGTAACATCAAGGGGGTCTATGGTTTTCTATGGTTTTTGGTATGTGCACTGTTCATACTGGCAGATTTGATTTCTGTGTCATCCGATGACCAAATGGTGTCCAATGCTTATGAAATTTTATATGCATAAACTAGAGGTCATAAGCTTTCTGTGGCCACCAAGATCACCTCATTTGGAGGTCTGAGCAGAGAGTTATACATTTTTGAAGTTTTCTGTCAGTAACAGTGGTGTCTCCAGAGCTCAATCACTGTTCTATCAATTCCAGATATCTAAACGTATCTATTTCATTCTGGAAATGAGGTTTCACAAAGTATATGATGTTGTAAATGTACCATGACCCTTGAGGCATGTATAAATACACCATTTTATGATGTTTATATGTATGAATATGATGTATGACCTCTAACATATGTTTTGAGTATCTAATGCCAAAGTATGAGAATTGAAAGTTTGATGGATATGCGTATAAGTGGGGGTTGAATGGCCAAAATGAGATGCATAAGGTTTAGGACCATTTGGGCAGCTCACACAAGTCTCAAATGTACTTTTAGACTTGCCCAAAAGGTGCCACAACCAAGGGAAGGCCATTTGGCAAATTTGGTACCTCATATGGAGCCAAATTTGACCATAATGGAACCCTATGTCACTTTTTGGCCAAATGAGTTAGTCTTGCCCTGAAATTTGGCATACAATTAGGTCTCATTAAGAGCTTTCTGGGAAGCTAAAGATCATAATTTTTGGAGGTCTAGAGAATATTTGATGAATTTTCATACAACTTGCTTAAACCCTAGATTACTCTACAACCTCCATTATGGTCCATATTGGCACCTAATGAAGCAACACCCCTCAAATGATTTCTAGACCTCATTCTTTACTCTCAAATATGATTCTTGACTCCTTTTAAGCCTCTTGGAGTCATCACATCATTAAAACAAAAGGCCTAGCACCATGTTGCTTCTTTAGGTCATATTATGGAACCTAAGGCACCAAATCAATTTCTAGGAGCGATAAATGGAAATTAAAATGCTCCCTAGTATTAGTATAACGGGATCCTAGAGAACTAGATGACATAAAACCCACTTCGCACAAAGAGCACGATATACCTCTGAGTTTAGCCTCAGCTATCATGAGCGGTGGTTACTGGACTTAGTGAGCATGTGTTTTACTGTCAGATACAATAATCTTAGGCTTTGACATCTCCCAGAGATGGATCGCAGTAGATCTTAGCATAGCATAGCAGGTTGCAGTAGACCCTAGCAGGGCTATAAGAGGTCGCAGTAGACCCAAGGGTAACAGTAGATCCCATAAAGTTATAGAGAGCCCTAGCCACAGCATGATAGATCTCTGGTAGAGATGACAGCTTGAGATAGTTTTACAAAACAGTTAGTCTCAGAGACTAGTACAGTTTCAGCTAGCCTTTGTCTCAGAGACTACAAATCTCCTAAGTCTGGTAAACCGTTGCTACAGAGATATGAAGGCTTTACTCAGACAGTTAGACCACTAACTATATCTATTTAGAGATAAGCATAGTATATGGGATGAGAAAGGCAAGAAATAGGCTTTCCAGAGTTAGAGCCAGATAAACCACTACCTAGCAGATAGTAGCCCTAACCAAGGGATAGAGAGATCTCTACATGCTAGCTTATGTATTGAGAAAAGGGTCAGGTGCAGTCTTTATATGAGGTAAGTGGTACAGTATGTCTCCAGTGAGTAAAACTGTGAGACTAGCTAGCATCCCAATAGAGCCCAACAGTAATCAGTGGTAGTAGCTCTTCAGTGCTAATATGAGATATACAAGTTAGGCCTATCAGTATTGAAATGAGGGACTATAAAATGCCAGAGCAAGTGAGCAAAGAAAATGAGAAAAGTTTCGGCCTATAAGAAACTGGGATCATTAAAAGCAAAAACTCCTCAAAGGAGTTGTAATCCCAGTAAGTAACTAAGATGTGAGGCCTATGATAAAAAGAAATGCAAATTATAATTGTGGGATGAGCTAGTGAGAAAAAACACAAAGATAAATAGTGGACAAAACATGTAAATAAGTAGACAGATAGAAACCTCCAATGGCCCTAATGATTAGAAAAAGATGATGAAATGTTATGAGAAGCCATTCAGAGAGGATACGGGAGACGTGATATGAAATAAGTTACCTCTCGAGATGTGTAAATGAGTTCACTGAAAGAACGTTAATCCTGCGATCGGGTTAACATTAATCCAACATGATTAGTAAGCTCTCCCAAGATAGGCCTCCAGAGTCAGAAATTTCTTTCCCTTATGAGAGAGAGAACTAGCTAGTATTTTATAACAGTAGCGCCCTAATTAAGAGCTAGTAATAAAAGTTCCCTGGCTAAGAGAAAATTCAAAAGAATGAAATCGTTCTAAATTTTTTCTAAGGGTTCCTCCCACCTTCTACCATCATAAGAAGTCCTAAACCAAGGCTAAAACATATTAAAACAGCCCCTAGCCTAATGGTTATGTCTTGGCCGAATTGATGGAGGGAGGAGGAGTCCATGGGCTTTTTGATTTTTCCTTGATAGGAGAGACACTTGGGAGGCTTCCTAGGGGTCTTAGAGACTCAAATAAACATTTACACATGCAAGAAAATTCATGGATTAAATCATTTTTTATAAAGTGTCCAAGAGCTTTACACTTTTCTAACTTGATTTTCATTAGCCTTTCTTCCAATTTCCTTGCATCTACTAACTCCTCATGGTCTAAAACCCACAATTCCTTCTTATTTCTAGACAAAAAGCCTCCCCCCAAGATGGTTCTGTTCTGGTAGAACTCCACACACAAAGGGCAAGAAAAAGGAAGCAACCAAGATAGAAAAATCACCTTGATTCCAAGCTTTTCTCAAGAGCTCTCTTCCTTGCTTCAACCCTCTCCTTGAATTTCAAAATTTCCCCCTCAGTTCTGGGCTCAAAACAGAACCAAACATCTCATTAAATCCATAGGAAGAGAGAAGGAAAGGAGGGGAAGAAGTTTAACAAGGCAAGGAGTAGGAAAAAGTGGCTAAAACTTACACTTTTCAAAGCTTCCTCTTCCTTCCTTGGCCTCCCCTCTTGTGCGCCACTCTCATCCTTTCTTACTTCTGTTTTAACGTGTGAGAGAGTGGGAGAGGAGATCTGAGCAAAGGAGGGGCATTTTTATAAGCTAGGGTTTCACTTAAGCAACTTTTACACTTTACAATTTAGTCCTTCTTCATAGTTTTGTTCGTTTGGGCTTGTTTCAACTCCTTTTTGAAATCCGTCTTTTCCATCATATTCTTTAGGCTCTTAATCGTAATAATTGCCTTTGGAATCACTAAAAAAGGATCTAAAATCATTTTGAATTGTTTGGTCAATTTTTGGTCAACCGACAACCGAAATCACTCACCGGAGGGGTTTCAACTGTTCTAGGGGTTTCCATAGTATTCAAGGCCTCTGAGAACCCTAGAAAGCTTAAATTTTCTACATTTAGTTATGATTTTCCAAAGTTTGCCCAAGAAAGAGGCCAATTCTGGCCGAAAATGGATCTTCAAATTTTCATGCTCCATTTCGGTTTCCATGGGTTGGAGGCATGTTTTTGGGATCTAAATGAGTTGTAATGATGCAATTGGGATTTTCTATGGTTTCTGGTATATGCACTGTTCATACTGGCAGATTTGATTTCTGTGTCATCCGATGACCAAATGGTGTCCAATGCTTATGAAATTTTATATGCATAAACTAGAGGTCATAAGCTTTCTGTGGCCACCAAGATCACCTCATTTGGAGGTCTGAGCAGAGAGTTATACATTTTTGAAGTTTTCTATCAGTAACAGTGGCGTCTCCAGAGCTCAATCACTGTTCCATCAATTCCAGATATCTAAACGTACCTGTTTCATTCTGGAATTATTTTTAGTGTCAAGTTACATTTTTAGCTTTCCATAAGGACTAAATGTGTGTGATTTCGATATTTGTAGAATTAGTTATGAATTTCATAAATTTGTATCAGTAAACTGAATCACAGCCCAGGCAGCCAGTGAGTCTGTAGCTTTTTGGATGTCAAACGTCCTTTGTGATGAAGTTTATGACTTGGACATATTTTTATTATGAAGTAGACATCCTAAGCTTTCCAGAATAACCAAGATTGCATGATTCTGAATTTTCTACATTTAGTTATGATTTTCCAAAGTTTGCCCAGGAAAGAGGCCAATTCTGGCCAAAAATGGATCTCCAAATTTTCATGCTCCATTTCGGTTTCCATAGGTTGGAGGCATGTTTTTGGGATCTAAATGAGTTGTAATGATGCTATTAAATATGACGATGCATAGTATGAACTCACATGGTCCATGTGACACCGAAATGAATTTTTAGACATAGTGCAATGCGAAAATAATCCCACTTTTCTTGCTTTTCCCATGGAAATCCTACATAGTTCATGATATTATGCCATTCAAATGTATGAGATGGACTAGAATCTATGGTGTTACAATATCTCCCTCTCTTCTAGTTGGCACAAGTCACTGGGAAGGTCTAGGTTCTCCTTGAAAAATTTAGTGGTAATTGGACATCATTTGACCCATGAATGATAGAAAACAAAATTCAGACCATATGAACAGTACCAGTGGCAAATTCTGGTCTTTCAGCCAACTTCAAAAATTCGCCAAATATTGTATAGACCTCCAAAAATTCTGGACTTTAGCTTTCCAAAAAGATCTCAACAAGCTCTAGATGTATGCCAAAATTTAGATCAAGAAGAACTCATTTGGATAAAAAGCGACACAGCTTACCAATATGGTCATTTTTGCTTCTTATAATGCAACTCTTTAGTCCAAATGGCTCCTTTTAGTGTTTGGCACCTCTTGGGCAAGTTTAAAAGCATAATTGTAACATGTGTGAATTGCCCAAGTGGTCTTAAACCCCATGCATCTTAAATTGGCTATCCCATATCCAAGAATACATGTTTCAAGAGAGCATTCAACTACCTAAAATCCACATTTACATTGATTTAAGGTCACATATAATCTAAATAATATCCATACATCATTTTACATTTGTTCATGGTCTTACATCACAAAAATAATATGTACAAGCTCACTTTGACATCTAACTACAAATAAGATTACATAATAGACAAAATGCAATCTCTCAAGGTCTTTGGCTTGCCCTCATTGCTTTTTGAACATCACCTAGGCATTTCAAGATAATGAAGGGAAGGGGAGTGAGATTCTTAGAATCTCAATACCTCACACACTCATTCACATACACATTCATGGTGTATACACATCAAAGCATATGTATGGAAGGTCTAACAACCATAAAGTATACAAGGTCACAATTTCCATGCCACTTATTCACATTCAAGCTAAAAACATGCTCTAAGGACTTTTGGTTTTACCTCACCCCATTCCTAGGACTTTTGAAAATGCCTCACCCTTAGCCTAGGGGCTTTTGACTTGGCTTCACCCTTCCAAGAGACTTTTGGCCTTGTCTCACTCATGTCATGAGACTTTTGGCATCTCCTCACCTTTATTAAGGGACTTTTGGCATCACCTCACCCTTATGAGCGATTTCCACAACCAAGGCCATTCAACGAAACATATTGGTACCAATGTAATGTCAAGGCATCATCAAGTCACAAGAACACACACAAGTATACAATGACATATATATGCATACAAGAATGCAAGGAGAATGAGGTAGAGAGCTACCTTGAATTTTGCAAGCTTTCCTTTGTCTTATTCCTCCCTCTTTTCGACCTCACAAGCACACCTAGGTGAACTGGTGTTCTTTTGACCTAAACACCATAAACAACACACAATTACACACTTGAAGCAAGCCAAGACACTAAACTCACTCTTGAACACACACTTCATTGCATAAGTGGCATAATGGTTCCATAAATGGCCTATTAAAGCAACCTCCACCATTCAAGCTCTAGGCTCCCATTTCTTTCCATTTCTAGGTCTCCTAGCCTCATTCAAAGTCCTTGGAGCCCTCACACAATCATTTACCCAAACTTAGAATCAAGTTGCTTCACAAAGCACCATTATGGACACTATTATCCTATCTCCTAATCCATGGCCCCTAAATTTTTTCTAATGGTTTCTCCCATCTTCTAACATCATACAAAGTCCAAAACTAAGGCTAGAACAAATTAAAACATCCCTTAGCCTATGGAACCTTGCTTGGCTGAACCATGTACCATAATTGAGGTTTATGGAGTTCTTGATTTTTCCTTGATGGGAGAGCAACTTGGGAAGGTTTCTAGAGGTCTTAGGAGATCAAGGAAACACTCAAATAGCCAAGGAATTTTCTCACAGAAAATCAGATTTTTCAAAACCCTAAAGAACATCACACTTTCCTATCTTGATTTCTATTGGTTTTCTTGGAATTTCTTGCCATATTCCACTTCTCCATAGCCGAAAACCCTAGTTCCTCTCTTTTTTTTGGATAGAAAACTCCCCGTCATATGGTTCTATATCAGGCCGAAACACACACTAAGAAGAAGCAAGAGAAGAAGGCAACCAAGGTGTGAATTTACCTTAGATTCAAGTGTGTTTTCAAATCTCTTCCTTCTTGGTTTGTTCTACCATAAGGAATTTGAACTCTTCCCTTGGGTTCTGGACCAAGAACAGAACCAAAAAGCTTAATTAAGCCATAGAAAGAAAGAATGGAAGGAAATGAGCAAGGTTGGAAGAAGAAAGAGCATGAAATTCTACAAATTTCCTTACTTTCTTCTTTATTTTTTTCTTCCTCTTCTTCCTCTCTTGGTGTGACTTAAGAAACTGGTCATTTTTTGTATTTTGGGCAGAGGAAAGTCATGCTATATGAGGGGGAGAAGAGACAAGAAGCTTATGGAACATTCAAGAAACTCACTTTTTCAAAAATTTCAATTTCATCCTTTCGTAATGGCAATTTTGTTTCAGCTTCATTTTAGCTCCTTTTTTAGAACCATTTCTTCCATTATGAAATTTGGGTTCCCAATTTAATAAAATGCCTTTAGAATCACTCAAATTGGAGATAAAACCTTCCCAAATGAATCCGTCAAAGTTTGGGCTCATAAACATAGGAAAACATACACTGGAGGGGCTTTACTAGTCCTAAGGCTTCCCATAATTTTTGAGGCCTTTGAAAACCCTGGGTAACTCAAATTTTCCATTTAAAAAGCCCTCTTGTGTGTTTTTCCAAAAGTTGTATTTATTTATGAAAATGCCATTACGTTTCATTAGTTTTTGTCACAATTTGTTTCATCATCTTAGCTTCGTTTTTCTTTCCATCTAAGCATGGAATTATTATTTTTTGGAGTCTGGACTCTACCTAAATTTTCTTGGGCATTATCTAGCTTGTTTTAGAGAACTTACTTTTATACGGCTCAGTTTGTCGTTTTACAAAACTTACGTTCATTACACTAATTGGTTCCATAATACTTATACATGGATTTTTATCATTTAATCTCATAATTTCACACATAACTAATTTATTACAATCAAGGTAACATATAAATAAGAACTATATCCATGGAATTAATTGTTTGAACATTTTGGCCTTATAACACTTATTTATGTTCGAAATTTGAAAATTCATAACTTGAGTTATACAATTTCTATTAATACAAATTAGATGTCCCTAGGAAGCTTATGTTGTGAACATTTTACTATAAAAATTTTAAGTGAAATGAATTCATTTGATCCATCAAGAAGCACAAAATCTTAGATAGACTAGAATGAATAGTAATTGCACAATTTCACTATTTAGGACCAGATTTGAAAATTCTCCAAATATTTTATAGAGCTATAAAAATTGGAAAATTTAGCTTGTTAGAAAGCTTTATATGTCCTTTAATGGCATGCATAATTTTAGCCCCAAACTTGGTCATTTGAGCTGTTGAGGGTAAAGGGACATTTTATAGCTCAAATGGTCTAATTTTGAATTCTAAATGGTACCAAATGAGATCTATAATGCCATTTCTCATTTTGAGCAAATTTTAATCCATAAATGTATCATGTATGACTGATCCATCATCTAAAAATTACCTTACAACTAAAAATCACTATCTTACATGCAAGAATACACTTGGACCTCAAGGAACCAAATATGGCAATTCACATTATATTAAGTCTTACAAGTATCAAATGGTCTCTATAACATAGTCTAGTGATTGTGAATATGTTTGCATTTTAATACATCATAATATATGCTTACACATTTATATATGCAATAACTTCTCTTAGACTAATTCCATTCTCAAAAATCATCTCTTTAGTGTGACGACCCTAACTTCTAATCCCAGTAATTATGGTTAAATACATGGTTATTAATTAATGATCAAGGTTTGGAGTTGTTACAATTAATTACTTTAAGAAAATATGGGAAAATTTGATCCTTCATGTTATTAGGGCCATCAACTTAAACAACCATAAATGGGAAAACGTATAAAAGGGTTTGTACCATCATTAAGGGTTTGTGATTCATCTATCCATCAATTTCAACACACAAAAACCTCCCACAAGTGTTCCTATATCATTTCCTAGCATTAGCATTAAAGAAATTAGGGTTTCTAGGTCAAAGGTGGGAGTTTAGGGACCTGCGCCGTGACCTGGAACCTTCTCGCTGCGGCTAAGTTAGGTCTTGGAGCTCGAAAATTAAGTTTTTAACTTTGCGCCGCGGCCCAGACCTTTTGCGCCACGGCTAAGTTGCTCTCGGGACTCACTGGGTAACTTTCTTGACTTTCGCCACAGCCAACCTATGTGGCACCGCGGCGAGTTTTGCCACTGTACCCTCCTTAATTAATTCCCTCGACTTGCACTGCGGCGAGGTTTCATTCTGTCACCCTCCTGCGCGATTTTTTTCGCTCTGCGCCGTGGCGAGATTTCTTAAGCAGCGACGTCCCTCGCCACTGTCACTCTTCAGGCCGCGGCGAGGCCGTTCTAGCCGCGGCGTGACTCCCTCCTATAGGTATATCTCCTACAATTTCATCTCATGCTCTCTAATCTCCCTCCAATATCACTCTAAGGTCATTCTACCTTAATTTAGGAAACTCTAATGGTAATTATGTACCTTAATTATCCAACTAATCTATCATTACCCATTTAGCATTTAGATGTGGATTTCCCTACTCATCCATAGGATTTTACATCAGCAAATTATAAATCTCCCACAATGGTCATTCAATCACACCTTTCATTGGGTATTTCTTGCATTAATAGTCAAGTCTATAAAGAACATATCATGGGATTACATTCTATGTTAATAAAATACAATTCCTACACTTGGCAATTCATGATGCAATGCAGCAATAGTACAAGACTTGTAAATTAGTTACAATACAATCTATCAAGGTTTCAAAACCTAGGTGCTACCAACCCATTTAATAAGCTTCTGTAAATTTTCTCCTTGCCACTATGAGGTCCAGTCCCTGAAGATGTTAGCCCACAATGGGGTGAGATATACAATCTCAGTAACAAAAGGGTAGTTTCCATATACATGTACAATTTCATTCAATATCCAATTTTTGTTAAACAATAGAAACAGGTATGTTTTCAAAGCAAGTCCCCTGAAATGAATTAGTTAAGGTCCCAAAAAATTAAAATAGCATTCTAAACTCCTAAAAATGAGAATCCCAGGCTCAGACGAAAAGAAAAATAGATCTAGAATGAAGAAATGAAATTAAACGAAAAACTTACGAAATGTGATGGCATTTTTGTAATTTTGAACAAATTTTGGAATTCACACAAAAGGGCCTTTTAAATGAAAATTTTGAGTTCTTCGGGGTTCTCAAAGGCCCAAAAAATTATGGGAAACCCCAGTATAGTTAAAACCACTTCGCTGGACATTTTCCAATGACGATAGACCCAAACTTTGAAGGATTCATTTGGGAAGATTTTATCTCTAATTTTAGTGATTTCAAAGGTATTTTACTAAATTAGGAACCTAAATTTTATAATGGAAAAGGCAATTCTCAAAAAGAAGCTAAAACAAATCGAAAAAGAAAATGCCAAGATGAAAAGTCTTTCTTAGACTCTACTTATATATATAGGGTGCCCCACCTCCTCACTCACTTAGCCACATATGTTTTTGCCCTAAACTAGAGGAGGGACCCTAAGAGTGAGGCACACAAGAGTAAGAGGAAAAGAAGGAGAATGACAAGGCAAAACGTATGGATTCTTAGTTGTTTTTCATATTTTTTCTTTATGGTTATATTGAAGTTTATGGATCTATTTTGAGGGAAGAACATAGGGGAAAATTCGAATTTGAAGAGAGGAGACCAATGAAAGGAAGAATTAAGCAAGAAAACAAGGAAAAATAAAGTAAATCTTCCTTCCATGGTAGCCACCTCTTGTTTCCTTCTTCTCCTTGGTTCGTCCCACTCATGAAGCTTCAAGAGGGCTTGGATTTTGGGCAGAACCAAGGTGAATCTTAGGAAAAAGAGTGTGGAGAATAAGAATATACAAAGGGAATTAACAAATAACCATGAAAATTCAAGATAACAAATTTAGGGTTTCAAGTATTCCTTATAAAATCTGATTTGATACCTTAATTCCTAGGCCTAAATAAGTGTTTGAATGAGCTTCTAAGATCCCTAGAAGTCTCCCTATATACATCCTCCATCAAGTAAAGCATACTTCCATGGAGGCCAAATGCTTTATGGTCTCAGCCTAAAGGGGATGAGACACCTGCAGAGAGTTTTAAATTCTTCTAAACCCATTTTTAAGTCATATATGATGAATGAAAATGAGGGAAAACCTTGGAAAAAATTTAAGAGGCTTAGAGAATGAATTGGTATCTTAGGTTCCATAATATGACCTAAAGAAGCAATATGTAGTTAGGCTCTTTGTTTTAATTATATGATCAGACAAGAATCATAAATAAAAGGAAAGAATGGAGCCTAGTACTCACTTGATGGGTGTTGCTTCATTAGGCGCATTATTGGAACCATCAAGGGATTAATAGACCAAGTTAATGTTTAAGGAAGATGTATGGCTTTAGAAATGATTCCATGAACCTAATTGGCTTCCATAAATTGTGTTTAGGCCAAGAGAAACTAATTCCACACCCTTGTGTGTGTGAGGCCGAGGAAGGGAGCATTCTTTCAAGAAGAAAAGTGTGTGATTGCACTAAAGGTAGCTCACACCTCCTTCTCTCATACATAAATGTATGCTTGACTTGTCTTTGAATGTATGTATATGTGTTTTAAGCTATGAAAAGTGTTCTAGCATAAGCTCTTATTCCATGGTACCATGATGATGCATTATTTTTTCAAATGATGTTTATTATATTTGTTTAGGTTTACTTGAGAGTGGAGAAGCCAAGAACTCTTAGCAATGATGAGGATGAGCTAAGAACCCTTAAAAATAGTTGAGATAAAGCAAAGTGTCTCCCAAGAGTGAGGTTAAGCTAAAACCTCATTGAGATAATGGGTGAGGCAAGTTTAAAATCCATAAATGAATGGGTGAGGCTAATCCACTTACTTAGCAAGCCTATGGATGCCTTGGATGACTTACTCACATGCCAAGATTGCTTCTTGAATGATTATGTAATTCTTTAAGCTCATGCATGCATTTTCAAGACTTGTTTTGTATATTTTATGTATGATTGAAAGGGAGATGAGCTATTAGGATTCTTTGAATCTCATTCCCTCCTCTCCAATGTTCTAACATGCTAGGTGGTTCAAGTAGACAAGGTAATGGGAGCCAACAACTTGGAAGATAAGAGATTGACAACACTTTGCATAGATTTTGCTTCTTTATGGCCATATGAGTGGCAAATGTTGTAATATATTATTGTATATGTCTTATGACCTTATAAACATGTGTAATTATGCTAATATATTATTTACAAATGAGAATTTATGTTATGTGAATGTTATAGTGCAAATTGGGTATGGAATGACAAGACTAGAATTATATAAACTTGTGTATGGCATAGGGTGAGAGTGTGAGTGATAAGCATAATTTTTATACACTTTATTCCTCCTAACTTAACCTTTTTAATAATTAAATGTGGCTTAATGAAGGCAATTGAATGGAATTTGATTTTAATTGGCTATTTTTACATTTAAGGAATTAAGTTGCAAACTATTGGTTTTTAATGCATGAATTTCTTTTAAATAATTTTATGGATAATTCCATTTGATTTTTCCCACTCTTTTATGCAGAATTTTAATATGAAAATTGGAGCTTTGAATGGGAAATTGAATCTTCATCCACTTAAATACATGTAGTAGATCCATGTGATGTAAAGAACCATGTGGCAGTCCACTTAACGTCATACATACATGCAGTGGCAGCGATAAAATGAAGAGAAGCAGAACGAGCTTGGTTTTGAAGTAGCAAGGTGAAGAAGCTGGCTCGAGTTTCTGGTTTGTAGAGGAAGAAGCTCACACGTAAACATGGGTTCTGGTTCTTTGAGGAAGCAACACGAGCTAAGAGTACAGCAGCTACATGGGTTCAGATTAAACACGAGGGGCAGCAACATACACATGCAGAAACAGAGGAGAACTTGCTTGAGCTGAATAGGAAGAAAAAGAAGCCATGTAGGAGCTGCATGGGAGAAAAGAAAACAACGTGGAAATGAGTTAGAGTTTGGACAGCAGCTGTCATGCAAGTTAAACGAGCTGAAACAGAGTAGAAGCAGCTCACAAACTCAAGCAAAACAGAGGTGAAGAACGTGAGAAACTCCAGCTGCAGAAGAAGCAATCACGTGGTATCGGAGCTACGTCTGGCATGCATAGGGAATATTATAATACAAAATGAGGTGGGGTCCACTCAATAATCAAAGAAAAACAATTACATTCTGGCAATGAAGGATTGAAGAGCTGAGCACGTGAATGATTAATGGGCATGTGAAAGAGAGCACTTTTAATGAGATCCATCCAACGGCATCAGATAAATCACGCCTTTGACCATACATCATTCCATTCATTTTATTCACCTTCATTCGCCCATTCACCACACGCCCTTCGCCTCCATCCAGCATCCAGAACCATATACCATGCCATTTTTTTTCCTCCATCTCTATTCCACATCCATGAAGCTCTAATTCATCCTTGAGGCTAGCTAGGAGGAAGCTCTTGGGCTGAAGCTTGAATCCTTGGAGAAGAAGCAAAATTTTGGGCTAAGATTTCTTTAATTTTCCTACATTTTTTTTCACATTCTGTGCAATCTCGGTTGAGTTGTATTTGATTAGGAATTTGTGTAATTAATTAGTGGCTAGTTAGACACTAATTAGGAAACATAATTGTTGTTTTAATTGATTAATTTTAGTTCTGAATTGTTCAATTTCCTCTAATCTCCCATGTATGCCACGAAGGTGTTTGATGAAATGCATGAGTGAGATTATATGCCTAATTATCTATTTGTGGATTCCTTGGTGTTTAGTTGGTTAATTAAACATTTTTGGATGATGATTCAGAAGCTAATTAATCAGTTAATCAATCAATTTGAGTGTTCAAAGATCTTAATCACAAGAATTAGTAATTTAATAGAAGTTGAGGTCTCAATTAATATTAAATTGCTAGTCTCTTGAATCTTGAATGGTTATTCAAGATCATTTGCTAATGAACATAATTTAGGAACTCTTAGGCCAGAATTAATCATAATTAGATTAGGATGAGGATAGTGGATACCAAGAGACAATTCCTAAGCTAGTCACAAGCCCATTTTCAACCCATAATTCTCCAATTAGATAGAATTTAGGAAATTTAATTCAATTTAGTTTTAGGTTAGTTTTATTCAATTAAAAACCCCCCAAATCAAGTAGCCTTTAGGACCTTTAACACTTAGAAAACTCAATTAGGCATTGAATTCCATTTCCAAGGGAGATGACCTAGGTTGTGCCCTATAATGCATTTAATATTCAACCTAGTTTTATTTTGAGGGTTGTACGATAAGCCTGTCAGTGAGTTTCCAAATTCTGGGTTTGTGCACCTTTGAGACAAGTTTAGGATGTCATTTTGGTGCAATCCCACGTACTTAAGTGGCCACACAAACTTGGGAAGCAAAATTGGACACTTTGATGCTAATAGAGACCATGAAATTGACCAAATCGGAACCCTATGGCACAAACTGACCAAATGGATGAATCTTCCCATGAAATTTGGCAAATATGTAGAGATCATTAAGAGCTTTTTGGGAAGCTAAAGTGCAGAAAAATCGTAGCTCTATAGAATTAATTAAGAATTTTTAAAGTTGGGATTTTTTTGTTATTCTGGTGCATGCACTGTTCATATGGTCAGTTTTGTGTTATGTGTCATCTGAGAACCAAATGATGTCCAGTGCTTGTGAAATTTTAGAACCATAAACTAGAGGTTATAAGCTTTCTATGGCCATCAAGAGCACCTCATTTGAAGGTCTGACCAAAGAGTTATGAATTTTTGAAGTTTAATGTTAGTACCAGTAACACCGCTTCACCTCCTATAATGTTCCATCATAATTCAGTTCCCAAATGGACTTGGCATGGTTTGGAGATATTTTTTCCTTAGAGTAGCTTTTTATAATGATTGGCATGATTTGGATTTTTCTATAATTATTTATGAATTTCTAAAGTTTATGAGAGTAACCTATGACAGTAGCCTAAACAGTTAAGACCTTGGGTGCTTTTTGAATGTCAAATGTCTTTCACTTGATGTTCCATGACATGAAATTATTTTTAGCATAAATTAGTCATCTGTCAATTTCCAGAATGGTAAAGAATGTATGATTTTGATTTTTCTAAAATTAGTTATAATTTTTCAAAGTTTGTGACAAAAAATATGAAATTCTGGTCGAGGTTACACTATGGTATTTTATATGTTTCTTTCACTTGCATGAGTTCTAGGTCACTTTTGGTGATGGAATTTTGTTGTATCTATATAATTAAATATGAGAATGTGATACATTAGCTCGCATGATCCGCAGGACACCGAATGAAAAATTCATACGCTATGCAATGCAAAAATACTTATTATTTTAATGTCATTTTCCTTGCTTCTTCATGAAATACATGATGTGAGACATGGAGATAGCATGAGATAAGTTAGAAAGTTATGATGTTACAAAAGAAAATCTAAAAGTCCCAAGAAAGTTAAGTGAAACTAGACCAATGCCCTTGAAAGCTTATGTTTGCTATGTATGAGTTTATGTGATAAGGAAAATGTTTTATGTATACTCACTAGTAGCTTGAATGCCATGCATGCATTCTTTGACATGTAAATGCATCCATTATGTAACACCATATCTTTCTAGCCTTCCTCATGCAACTAACATGCTCCATAACATGTATTGCTTAGGAGTTGTAAGAAAATGGGATATAAATAATGGATTAAAGTTGCGTTGCGCTACATATGAAAATTTCATTCGATGTCACATGGGCTGTATGAGCACATACTATACTTTCCCATATTTAATTACATCAATGCAACTCCTTTGTATCATAGAATCATTCCCACAATTCATGGAAACCGAAATGAAGCATAAAATGTGGCTATTTAATTTCGGCCAGATTTGGCCCTCTTTCTAATCAAACTTTGAAAAATCATAACTAATTCACGAAAAATTGAAATCATGTAAACTTGGTCATTCTGGAAAGCTACAGATGTCTACTTCAAACTAAAAATATGATTAGATCATAACATCTATCACAGAGGATGTTTGACATCCAAAATAGTCCAAAGGTCAGATTGCATTCTGGAATTGTCACATAATTCTGTAGAAAATGTTGAAAATGTCCAATTAATTCCAAAAAAATTGAATCCATGCCAATGATACCAACTTGGAAAGATGTGGATGTTAGCTAGAGAGGAAAAATATCTCCAGACTAGTTCATTAAGCCAAACCTCGAAATTTAATGGAACAGTAACTCAGGTCGGGCAAAATTCTTGATACTAGACAGAATGTTCAAAAATTCATATCTCCCTCTCTAGACCTCCAAATAAGGTGCTTCAATTGGCACGAGTCTCTGTGAATATCTAGTTTCTTTGTATAAAATTTCATAGCAATTGGACATCATTTGAGTCTCGTGTGATAGAATTCATTTTTGGACCAAATGAATAGTGCAATAGACCAAAACTAGAAAAATTGCCAAATTTGAAAAATCATCAAATATTCTATAGACCTCTAAAAATTATGATCCTTATCTTCCCAAAAAGCTCTTAATGAGACCTAATTGCATGTCAAATCTCAGATCAAGACTAACTCATTTGGCCAAAAAGTAGCATAGGGTTTCATTATGGTCAATTTTGGCTCCATATGGTATACCAAAATTGCCAAATGGCTTTCCCTTGGTTTTGGCACCTTTTGGGCAAGTCTAAAAGCACATTTAAGACTTGTGTGAGTTGCCCAAATGGTTCCAAAACCCATGCATCTCATTTTGGCCTTTCCATGCACACATATGCACATTTCCATAAACTCATTCATGAAGCTATCTTTGCCATACATACTCAATTCATATTCCATCATTCACATAACACATACTTTCATTTCTACTTCATATGATGGCATAATTACATATCTCTCAAGGGTCATAAACCATTTACAACATTAATATACATCATTATGGTTCATTATGGCTTTAAAAGGAAAATGCTAGACATATGGATGTCAATCTTCTTCCTTCAATGTTGTTGGCTCCCATTACCATATCCACTTGGTCCACCTAGCATGTGAAATCATTGGAGAGGAGGGAATGAGATTCAAAGAATCCCAATAGCTCATCTCCCGTTCAATCATACATAACATATGCAAAGCAAGTCTTAAAAATACATGCATAGACATAATACAAATCATGAACATTCAAGAAGCAAGCTTAGCATGTGAACAAGTCATACAAGACATTCAAAAGCTCACCAAGTGTTTGGATTGGCCTCACATTTTTCCTCATGGATTTTGGACTTGCCTCACCCATTCTTTAAGAGCTTTGGACTCAACCATACTCTTGCGAGCCCAATTTACTTTTGGGAGACTCTTTGCTTTGTCTTAACCAAGCTCGAGGGTTCTTGGCTCATCCTCACTCTGGTGAAGAGTTCTTGGCCTCTCCACACTTAAGCAAACTCAAGCAAACATCATACATTCATTTGAAAACATAACATGACATCATGAAATCATGGCATATAAAATCATGCTAGCATACTTTTCATGACTTGAAAATAGGCATACACACATTCTAAGACAAGCTAAACACACATCCATGCATGTGAGAAAGTGGAGAGAGCTACCTTGCACACAATCACACACTTTTTCCTTAGATTTCAAGCCTCCTCTTTCGGTCACACCCCCACAAGCTTGTAAAGATGGTTTCTCTTACCCTAGATACAATTTATGAAAGCCAATTAGGTTCATGAAATAATCTCTAAGGCCATATAACTTGCTTAAATATTAGATTGCTCTATAACTCCCATTATGGTCTATAAATGCACCTAATGAAGCAACACCCCTTAAATAATTTCTAGGCTCCATTCTTTCCATTCAAATATGATTCTTAACTCCTTTTAAACCTCTTGGAGTCATCACACAATTAAAACAAAGAGCCTAACATCATGTTGCTTCTTTAGGTCATAATATGGAACCTAAGGCACCAAATCACTTTCTATGAGTTATAAATTTTTTCAAGGCCTCCCCTCATATTCATTCATCATATATGACACAAAAATGGGCTTGGAAAAATTTAAAACTCTCCCTAGCTACTTCATCCATGCTTGCCTGAGACATAGCCCCTTTTTGGCCTCCTTGGAATTCTCTTTGTTTTCTTGAAAGAGGAAGCATGTGGGGAGCATCTTAGGGATCTTAAGAACTCATTTAAACTCTTAATTAGACCTAGGAATTATCACATAAGGTTAGATTTTACAAAGTGCACACAAAACCCTAGAGTTTACATCTTGAAATCTAATGGTTATTTTGTTGTTTTCTTTGCATATTCTTAATCTCCACACTCTTTTTCCTTAGATTCATGCTTGGTTTTGCCTAAAAATCATCTCCTCCTAGGGTTTTCTCAAGTGGGGCAAAATGGAGGAGAAGGGAACCAAAGATGACAACCATAGGAAGAGAAATTACCTTGTTTTCTTGCTTTTTCTCACTTGAATCTTGTGTTCTTTGAGCTCCTCTCTTCAAATCCGAATTTTCCCCTCAATTTCTCCTTTAAAACAGATCCATATACTTCATTATAATCATATGAAATAAAGGAGAATGAAGGAGAAGAGGTTTGGAAGAGAAAGAGCATGAAAAACCATGAAAATCTATACCTTTCTACCTTGAATTTCTCCTCCTTTTCTTCCTCCTCTTCTGCGCCTCATCCCTTAGGGTTTTCTTCTGGTTTTGGTCAGAACATGGTCGTGTATAATGAAGGGAGAAGAAGGGTGCATCATATATATAGGTGGGAATAAGTTACACTTTTCAAAAATTCCCATTTTGCCCTTTGTTCTTGGCATTTTCGTTCATCCTTCATTTTAGCTCCTTTTTGAGAACCATCTTTTCTATTATAAAATTTAGATTCCCAATTAAATAAAATTCCTTTCAAATCACTCAAATCGGAGATAAAACCTTCCCAAACATACCTATCAAAGTTCAGGTACACTAACGTTTGAAAACGTCCACCGGAGGGGATTTAACTGGGCTTTCTATGATTTTCAGAGCCTCTTAGAACCCCAGAGAACTCAAAACTTTCATTTAAAAAGCCCTCTTATATGAATTCCAAAATTTGCTCAAAATTACAAAAATGCCATTACGTTTCGTAAGCTTTTTGTAAGAAATTGTTTTTTCATTCTAGCTCTATTTTTCTTTTCGTCTGAGCCTAGAATTCTCATATTTAAGAGTCTATAATGCTTTCTAATTTTTTTGGGATCTTAACTACTTCATTTCAGGGGACTTTCTTTTGTATTTAGTGAGTTCCATTTGTTGATAGAGAAATTGTACATTACGTTTCTCACGTTTTCTCTCGTTTTCAGAGGATCAGATATTACACATTATCTATGTTTGAAAGGGTTAAGAGTTATTGGGATTCTTTGAATCTCACTCTCCCCCCACATATACCTAACCATGTCTAGGTGAGCTAAGTGGACCATAGAATGGAAGCTAACAACCTTGAAAAGCAAAACTTTGACAAAAGGATAGAAAAATGTGCTTTATATTTACATTTTGATGTTAAGAGTTGTTACCATGAGATGTATATATGATATATGTAACACCATAACTTCTAGCTCATTTCATGCCATTTATAAGCTATGTTATCAATCCCATAAGAGCATATGAAAAAGGGGATGAAAGGAATAGACTTTTTCACATTGTGCTATATTTAAAAATTTGCAATCGGTGTCACATGGACCGTATGAGCTCATATTATGCATCCTTATATTTAATTACATCATTACAACTCATTTACATCACAAAAACATGCCCACAACCTGTAGAAACCAAAATGGAGCATAGAAAATTGGAGTTCATTCTCGGCCAGAATAGACCTCTTTTCTGGGCAAATTTTGGAAAATCATAACTAAATCTAAAAACATAGAAACCATGCAATCTTGGTCATTCTGGAAAGCTTAGGATGTCTACTTTACATTAAAAATATGTCTAGGTCATAGCATGCATCACACAAGACTTTTGATATCCAAATGATCCAAAGGTCTGACTAAAATCTGGAACTGTCATAAAATTCTGTAGAAAACTTTGAAAATGTCTAATTAATTCCAAAAAAATCCAATCCATGAAAATGATACCAATCTGGAAATCTGTGGATATTAACCAGAGAGAAAAAATATCTCCAGATCAGTTCATCAAGTCCAGACTCTGGTATTTAATGGAACAGTACTTCTGGTTGGGCAAATTTACTGATACTAGACAAAAATTTCAAAAATTAATATCTCCCTCTCTAGACTCCAAATGAGGTGCTTCTAGTTGGACCAAGTCACTGCAGTTGCCTAGTTTCTCTGTATAAAATTTTGTGGCGATTGGACATCATTTGAGTCTTGTGTGATCGAAAACAATTTCGGACCAAATGAATAGTGCAGCAAACCAAAGCCATAAATTTTGCCAACTTTGAAAAATCATCAAATATTCTGTAGACCTCCAAAAATTATGATTTTTAGCTTTTTAGAAAGCTCTCAATGAGAGCTAATTTCATGCCAAATTTCAGATCAAGATAGCTCATTTGGCCAAAAAGCGATATAGGGTTCCATTATGGTCAAATTTGGCTCCATATGAGGTACCAAACTTGCCAAATGGTCTTCACCCATTTCTTGAAGGTTTGTGGCTCATCCTCACCATTGATAGGGGACTTTTGGCTTTACCACACTCAAATAAACCAAAGCAATTTCACAAAGCATCATTTGAATGCATAACATAACATTATGATACCATGGCATATAGATATATGTTAAAACATATTTCATGGCTCAAAACATACATACACACATTTCAAGACAAGATAAGTATCCACTCATGCATGGGAGAAAGAAGAGAGAGCTACCTTGGTCACAAATACACACTTTTCTCCTTGAATTTGGTTCCTTTCCCTTGGTCACACACTCACAAGAAGGTGGAACTTAGTTTTTTTGGCCTAGACACATAATATAGAAGCCAATTACACTTTTGGAACAATTTCTAAAGCTACATATTCATTATAAAAGCTAGATTGTTCTTATGGCTCATTTATGGTTCCATAATTCACCTAATGAAGCAACCTTTGGAAAACATGATCTTGGCTCTATTCTTTCCATCCATTTAAGGTTCTTGACTCTAAAAATGTCTCTTGGAGCCATCACACCTTCATTTCAAGAAGCCTAACTAGGTGTTGCTTCCTTAAGCCATAATATGGAACTTATGATACTATCTCATTATCCATGGCTCCTAAAATTTTTCCAAGGTTTCCTCTCATCCTCTCCCATCATATATGACTCAAAATCAAGTTTAGAACAAATTAAAACTACCCCTCGGTACTTCTTCTAGCCTAGGCCAAAGCTATGCACAAAGAGGGCACCAAGTGAGTTTATTTAGTTTTCTTGATGGGAGATGCATGTGAGAAGCTTTTTAGTGATCTTAGGAACTCATCCAAACATCCATTTTGGCCTAGGAACTCTTGCATCAAAACAAAATTTTGGTGGAACACTTGAAACCCTAACTTTGCTATCTTAAAATATAATAGTTGTTTTGTTGTTTCCTTTGCATATTCTTATTCTTCTCCCCCATTTTCCTAAGATTCACTCTTGGTTTAGCTAAAAGTTCAACCCTTCTTAGCTGGCCTTATATGGGGCAAAACATACACAAGAGAAGGAACAAGATGAATTAAGCATAAAAGTAGCAAAATACATTGGTTTCTTGGCTTCCTTTGCTTGCTCTTCACTTTGTTTGGCTTCCTCTCCTTAAATTTGAATTTTCCCCCTTAGGTCTGACCTCAAAACAGACCCAAAAACTTTAATAAACCCCTGGGAAAGAAGATAAAAAGAAGGAGAAGAAGTTTGGTAAGGAGAAACTAAAAAACACCATGAAAATCCATACCTTTCTCTTGCTTTTTCTCCTCCCTTTCTCTCCTCCTTTATGCACCTCACTCCCCAAGTCCTTTCTTTGGTTTAAGGCAGAAATGAAATGAACTAAAAATGAGAAGAAGAGTAGGGCATGGGGCATATATAGGTAGGTTTAAGAAATTGTTTCAAAAAATTCCAATTATATCCCTTAATCTTAGCATTTTTGTTTTTGGTTCATTTTAGTTCCTTTTTTAGAACCATTTTTTCCATCATAAAATCTAGGTCCTCAATCTTATAAAATGCCTTTGGAATCACTTAAATTAGAGCTAAAACTTTTCCGAATGAAAGGATTAAAGTTCAAGTCAATTGACATTGGAGGCGTTTTAACTATATCGAGGCTTCTCATGGTTTTCAGGGCCTCTAAGAAGTCTAGAGAACTCAAAATTTTCATTTAAAAAGATCTCCTATAAGAATTTTAAAATTTGCCCAAAATTACAAAAATGTCATTACGTGACGTAGCTATTTCATTAAATTCTATCTAGTTATTTCAGCTCTGTTTCAGGGCATCTCTGGCCTCCTAATTTCATTACTTAATGTCTAGATCATTATTCTAATTTTTTTAGATCTTAACTAATTCATTTCAGAGGACTTACTTTGAAAACATATCCATTTCCATTGTTTTTACAAAAACTGGACATTACTCACCTTTACTAAGGAACTTTTGGAACAACCAAACCCATTCAAGCCATAATGCATACATAAATACATTTCAAAAAGCATAATAGTACCATAGCTTGTAAGCAATAGCTAGAAACATTTCTCATTATTCAAACATACATACAAGCACTCAAAGACAAGTAAACATCCAAGTCATGCATGAGAGAAAGGTTAGAGAGCTACCTTGGAGCAATTATACAACACTTTCCTCTTGAACTCTTCCCCCTTTCTTGGCCAAGCCTTGCAATTAGGTGGCTCTTGATTTTCTTGGCCTAGACATATCAAAAGGTACATACATCACTCATGGGAATAAGTTTTGGCCTTATCAAATTACTATGGAGGCTTACTTTCTCACATAGCTTCATTATGGTTCCATACAAGACCTAATGAAGCAACTATAAAAGTTCATGATCTTGGCTCCATTTTCTCCCTTAATCTAAGTCTCTTAACTTTATTTAGACTCCTTGAAGTTATCACAATCTCATTTTATGAAGCTTATCTATATGTTGCTTCTTAATATCTTAAAATGGAACCTAAGCCTCCATCTCACACACCAAGGCTTCTAAAATGTTTCTAAGGCTTCCTCTGATGTTCTTCCATCATATCTAATCTCATTCTAGGCTTAGAACAAATTAAAACACTCCCTAGGTTCTCCTTCTTGTCTAGGTTGAGACACACACACTAATGTGCACCCATGGAGTTTGTTTTATTTTCTTGAAGGGAAGGGCACTTGGGAGGCTTCCTAGATATTTTAAGAGATCATATGTACTCTTAGATAGCTTAATTTATCCTTAGGAAGCTTCATACTTACCAAGGTGTAACTAAATTTCTAAATTCTACAACTTGCATTCTAAAGCTTCTTTTTCAATTCTAATTGTATATTCTTAATCCTTACACACCATAATCCTTGGTTCCATCTAGAACATATGAAGAAAAACTCTGCTCCTCACTTTCTCTCTCTAGGCCAAAGCTTAAATGGTTTGAAAACACAAGATTTTGCAAGTGTTTCAAGTAAAGTCTTACCTTAAAATGGATCTATTTTCACGTAGATTATTTTCCACTGATTGGTTTCTTGAAAAGAGCTTTGTTTTGGCTTGGGTTTGACTTGAATCTTTAATTTTTCAAGAAAAGAAAACTGTAACATCTAGTTCCTCCATAAACGTGAGAAACGTAATGTCTAGTTTCTCTGTAAACATACGTAACTCATAGAATATAAAAGGAAGTCCCCTAGATATAATGATCTGTGGTCTAATAAAATTCAAGTAATAATTGAGACCTCAAATAATGGGATCCAAGGCCGAGGTGCCCTGAAAACGAAGCTAGAATAACCAAATGGAATTTAATGAAGATGTAGTGGCTTTTTTGTAATTTTGAGCACATTTTAAAAAACTCAAAGGAGGGATTTTTAAATGGAAAAAATGAGTTTCCCAGGATTTTCAGATGCCCTAAAAATCATAGTAACCCTTAGAATAGTTTAAACCCCTCCGGTTTATATTTTAAAGCGTTAGTTGACCCAAACTTTGATCGATTTGTTCATGAAGGTTTTAAGTCCAATTTGGATGAAACCAAAGGCATTTATGATTAGAAGACCTAAATTTTACGATGGAAAAGATGGTTCTAAAAAAGGAGTTGAAATGGGCCAAAACGAAGCATACATGCGTGTAGGGGCAAAATGGTCATTTTGAAAATTGTAAAAGAGGCTTCTTAAGTAAGATTACACATTATCATCTTCTCCAAGCTTCCATTAGAATTTTAGAGAGCTATGTCATGACATTAAGAGGGGAGAGAGAGAAGAAGTTTAAGCTTATATTTAGGTAAGTAAATGGCCTCGTTTCATCCCTCGCCAGTTAGGAAAGTTTTCTTCTCTCTAAAAGCTCTCTAATGGTGGTTTTCTTTTCTTGAAAACTTAAAGATTCAGGTTTAACCTAAGCCAAAAAAGGAACTCTTTTCAAGAAACCAATCGGTGGAAAATAATCAATGTAAAGAGAGCTTCATTTTAATGCAAGACTTTATTTGAAAATACTTGTAAAATATTATGTTTCTAAGCCATTTAAGTTTCGGTCTAGAGAGAGAAAGTGAGGAGGAGAGTTTTTCTTCATGTGTTCTTGATGGAACCAAGGGTTATGGAGTGTGAAGATTAAGAATATACAACTAGAATTGAAAAAGAAGCTTTAGAATGCAAGTTATAAAATTTAGGGATTTGGTTGCACCTTGGCAAATATGAAGCTTCGTAATAATAATTTAAGTAGTCTAAGAGTATATACAGGTTCTTGAGACACCTAGAAAGCCTCACATGTGCCATTTCCTTCAAAAGAAGTTGCAAAATCCATAGGTGCACTAATGATGCTATAGTCTCAGCCAATCATGGTTTAGAGGCCTAAGGAGTGTTTTAATTTGTTCTAAGCCTAGAATGAGACTAAAAATGATGGAAGAACATTAATGGAGGCCTTGGAAAAAATTTAAATGTCATGGAATGTGAGATAGAGGTATAGGCTCTATAATGTGATATTATGAAGTAACTTATAGCTAGGCTCTTTAAAATGAATGTGTGATGACTCTAAGGAACCTAAAGGGAGTCAAGAGACCTAGAATGAATGAGAAATGGAAGCCAAGATCATGAATTCTCCTAATTGCTTCATAAGGTCTTGTATGGAAGCATAATAAAGCCATAGAACAAAGTAGCTTCATATAGAGTGTGTATGATACCAAGGTTTGTTTCTATGAGTGATTTATGTCTCTTTTAATGTGTCTAGGCCAAGAGAACTAAGGGCCACTTAATAGCAAGGCTTGTCCAAGAAAGGGGAAAAAGAGTTCAAGAGGAAAGTGTTGTGTTCTTACTTTAAGGTAACTCTCTAACCTTTCTCTCATATATAACTTGGATGTTTGCTTGTCTTTGAGTGGTTCTGTGTATGTTTGAGCCATGAGTAATGTTTCTAGCCAATGCTTACATGTTATGGTACCATTATGTTTCTTGAAATGTGTTTATGGTTGCATTATGGCTTACATGGGTTTGGTGATGCCAAAAGTCCCTTAATAAGGGTGAGAATGAGCTAAAAGCCCTTAAAAATGGGTGAGACAAAGATAAAAGTCTCAAAAAGAGTAGGGCTAAGTCAAAAGTCTAAAAGTGGGTGAAGCAAGTCCAAAAGTCCCAAGAAAAGTGGGTAAGGCTAAACCAATGCCCTTGAGAGCTTATGTATGTTATGTATGAGTTTCTTGAAAAAGGAAAATGATTTATGTATGCTCACTAGTTGCTTGAAAGCCATGCATGCAATCTTTGACATGTTTTAGCATCCATTATGTATGTTTGAAAGGGTTAAGAGCTATTAGGATTCTTTGAATCTCACTCTTCCCCCACATATGCATAATCATGTCTAGGTGAGCCAAGTGAACAATGAAATGGAGGCCAACAACCTTGAAGATCTAGACTTTGACAAATGGTTATGAAAAATCGGCATTTTGATGTCATATTGATGTCAAACTATGTAACCATAAGATCTATACATGATGTAAACCCTTGAACATGTTTTAATGTATGTATAAATAGTGTATGTATCAATATGGAAGCTAGATAAATGAGTATGTATGCTCTTGCCACCAAAAAGCCTTTATGATGTGTGATGTTCATGTGTATGTATGCAAGTGGAAAGGTGAGATTGAGCTCTATGATGATTTGGATCATTTGGCATGCTTTTTTATATGGTAATTATGCTTTTAGACTTGCCCAAATGGTTGTGGAAATTCAAGAAGAGCTTTTGGTGTCTTAAAATCCCATTTGAAGCTTCAAATTTGACCATTTCTTGAGCTAAACCAAAGTCTAACCAAATAGATGATTTTTTACATAAAATTTTGCTAGCTACTAGGGGTCATCAAGATATTTTCACAAAGCTAAAGAGCACCCAAATTGGAGCTCTATAGAATTTATTATAATTTTTCAAAGTTGGCCAAAATATGCATAATGGTAATGTGCACTGTTTATATGGTCAGATTTTGTTTCTATTTCACACATGGGTCAAATGAAGTCCAATGCTTATAAAATTTTACAGACATAAATTAGACACCATAAGATTTCCATAACCATTGAGATTATCTCATTTGGAGCTCTGTAAAGGAAGAAATGAATTTTTGAAATTGCATGATAGTACTAGCAATGTAGCCTGACCTGAGTTACTGTTCCATCAATTTTCATGGGGTTAAGGCCATGGCATTAGTCTGGAATTATTTTTTGTCATTAGTAGACATCCACATATTTCCACAATTTGGCTTGCTAGGTTTTGATTGTTCTAGAATTAGTTATGAATTTTTGAAATTTATATTAGTAACTTGTGATAGCAAACCTGGGCAGCTGGACCTTTGGTACTTTTCTATTATCAATCATAGTCTAGTTGATGCTTTCATGGCCTGGAATGATTTTTAACCTATAGTTGACATTTAGAACTTTTTCAAAAAGCTATTATTTACTTGATTTTGATTTTTTTAGAGTTGATTATGATTTTCCAAAGTTGATGGCAGAAAGTTAAAATATGGAACCCGAGGCAAAATCTTGATTTTGTTTGATATGGTTGCAAATCTGAAATTGATGTGACCAAACGTGATATTTATGGCTTGTACAAATTTGTTATGGGTAGAAAATGATATGGATGAGTTTATATGGTCCATGAAGCATGAAATCAAATTTTTGGGCCTTACGTAATGCAATTTAATATTATAGTTTATGCATTATTTCCATGTAAGTGATGGAAGCTAGGCCTTTTAATGGAATAAGTAGGCTAAACAGTTAAGGTATTACAAAAACCAACATTAGAGAGCTCTTAGAGAGAGGAACAACTTTCCTAATTGGCACAGGATGAAACGGGGCTGTTTACTTACCTAAATGGAAACTTAAACTTCTTCTTCTCTCTCTCCCCCCTCTTAATGTCACACCATAGCTCTCTAAAATTCTAAAATTGGAAGTTTGGAGGAGATGATTAGGTGTAATCTTACATAAGAAGCCTCTTTTACAATTTTTCAAAATAACCATTTTGCCCCTGCGTGCTTATTTGCTCTGTTTAGGCTCATTTTAACTCCTTTTTTAGAATTGTATTTTCTATCATAAACTTTAGGTCCTCTAATTTATAAAATGCTTTTGGTTTCATCCAAATTGGATAAAAAACCTTCCCAAGCGAACTAGTTAAAGTTTGGGTCAATGATGCTCTAAAACATAAATCGAAGGGGTTTAAACAATTCTATGGATTCCTATGATTTTTAGAACCTCTGAGAACTCTAAGAAACTCATTTTTCCCATTTAAAAATCTTCCTTTTGAGTTTTCTAAAAAAGTGCCCAAAATTATGAAAATGCCACTGCATCTTCGTTAAAATTCATCTGGTTATTCTTACTCCATTTTCAGGGCACCTCTGGCTTTGAATCCTTAGTATTTGAGCTCTAGATTATTATTCAAATTTTATTGGACCTCAAATCAATCTATCTGGAAGACTTCCTTTTATATCTGGTAAGTTACATACATTTATAGAGAAACCAAACATTATATTTCTCACATTTACGAAGGAACTGAATGTTACAGAGCACACGAAGAGGTAGGCCCTTTAGAGAGGCTCTAGCAAAGGCAGAGCCTAATGATCTGATGGCTGGAGCCTTTCAGGCTATACTATGGAGCCTTCCAAGAACAACTTGCATAGTAAGATAGTGAGAGGCCTACTCCTCTTCTTTCATAGCCACTATAGCACTCAGATCATCTTGAGTATTCAGGGGCGACTCTCTCAGGTCCACAGCCATAGATTTAGCAAATGCCTTAGACTCCACTAGCTCAGACACCTTTAGCCCCTAAGTATCCTTCCACAAGGCAGATTATAGCATAGTTCAAAAAGTTTGGGCCTCCCACCTTTGATAGTGAGTTGAGCACAAAAAAAGTAAAGGCTTAGATCATGCAATTAGAGAAAATTTTTAAGGTGATGGAGTGCACATCTGAGCAAAAAGTTGTAATGGCTATTTTTTAGTTAGAGAAAGAGGTAAATTATTGGTGGAGGAGCACTAAGCCTATCATCAAATCAAAGAACCTCCTAATCAACTAGGAGGAATTCTTATAGGTTTTCTATAAGTAGTACTTCCTTAGTTCCATTCTAGACGTGAAGGAGTCAAAGTTTATACTTGTAGAAATATGATGATGAGAGATGGAGAGATGATAAATTAGAGAAGGGGCTCCTACTAAAGATCAGAGATAGAGTGGTGCCCCAAAGGATTAGGGACTTTAATGCACTAGTTGAGGTATGCAGAGTCACTGAGGTAAATCTGAGGATGATGCATCCAGCCTCGAGTGCTAGACCTCCCTTTCCAAAGAACAAAAGGCCACGTGAGGAATTACCAGCCACCAATAGCAACAAAGGAGGTGGTAGAGGCCAGTGGAACAAGACAGGCAAAGGTAGAAAGAAACCAGCTCAATCTAGTAGAGCCAGTTCCACTACAATAGCTTGCACCCACTGTGGTAGAAATTATGGAAATAGACCATGCTATACAAGGCAGAGTGTATGTTTCTGATGTGGTAGGCCAGGGCACATAGCCAGAGACTACACACAACTTGCACAGTCAAGGGAGGTTACTCCTGGACCCAGACAATAGACCCAGGATAAAGTTTTTGCCATGATATAGTAGAAGGCTAGTAAGTCCTTGAGTCTAATTTAAGGTACTATTAAGATTGTGCTTGCATTATTTGATTCGGGTGCTAGTCACACTTTTATATCCTAAGATTGTGCAATAAGGTTGGGTCTGAGTATGTGCACTTTACCATATGACTTACATGTATCCACTCATATAAGAAATCATGCTATCCTATGCTTGTTTAAACTGTGTAGTCCAGTTTAACCATTACTTTACCACACTCGATTTGATATGCATACCCCTCATTGATATTGATCTGATTATTAGAATGAACTAGATGCCTACAAACAATGCCATGCTTGACTATTACCATAAATGTATTTCTTTGCTTGAATGTAGGATAGTGCCTAGTATTAGGACTGAGCTAGCTTTTATGACCACCTCCTAGGCTGAGAGATCTTTAGAGCATGGTTATCAGAGATTTTAGTTTTCTCTTCCTTACAGGCTAAGATAGAAAAGGGCATAAAAGAGAAACCTGTCATAGGGGAATTTCTAGAGCTATTCCCTAAAGAAATTAGTAGATTACCCCCTAATAGAGAAGTAGAATTCCTTATAGACATTATGCCTGGGGCAGGTCCAGTGTCTAAGGCCCTACACAGGATAGCTCCCATAGAGCTAACAAAATTAAAAAAACAAATAAAAGAGCCCTTAAAGAAATTAGACCCAGTGTTTCACCATGGGAAGCTATAGTCCTATTTGTAAAGAAGAAAGATAAGAGTCTTAGACTATGTATAAATTATAGATAGCTCAATAAGATCACAGTTGAGAATAAGTACCCCTTTTCTAAGATAGATGACCTCCTAGATCAGTTAGTAAGAGCGTTAATCATTTCCAAGATAGGCATTAGGTCAGGATATCATCAACTCAGGATTAAGGTTGAGGATATTCCTAAGATAGTGTTCAGAACTAGATACAGGCATTATGAGTTTTTAGTTATGCCCTTCGTGTAATGAATATAATTTTAGTAAAACGATAAAATGAGCCATATAAAAGCAAGTCCTCTTAAATGAGCTAGATAATGCCCAAGAAAAATTTGGGTAGAGTCTTAGATTCCTAAAAATAATAATTCCAAGCTCATATGGAAAGACAAACGGAGTTAGGATGGTGAAACAAATTGTGATGAAAACTAATGAAACGTAATGGCATTTTTATAAATAAGTGCAACTCTTGGAAAAAAACATAGGAAGGCTTTTTAAATAGGAAAGTTGAGTTGCCCAGGGTTCTCAGAGGCCCTAAAAATCATGAGAAGACCCGAGAGTGGTAAAGCCCCTCTGGTGTATATTTTCCAATAACAGTGAGCCCAAACTTTGACAGATTTGTTCAGGAAGATTTTAGCTCCAATTTGAGTGATTCTAAAGGCATTTTACTAAATTGGAAACCTAAATTTTATAATGGAAAAGAACGTTCTCAAAAAGGAGCTAAAATGAAGACAAAACAAAATTGCCATTACAGAAGGACAGAATTGAAATTTTTGAAAAAGTGAGCTTCTTGAAGCTTCCAGACGCTTCTCGTAATATCCAATTTTCGTTAAATGATGGAAACGGATATGTTTTCAAAGCAAGTCCCCTAAAATGAGTTTGTTAAGGTCTTAAAAAATTTAAATAGTGTAATACCATACTTCTAAGACTCAATTCATGCAATACGCATGCCTCATCTCTTGTTTGTTCTATGGAAACAATACAGTAGCATAGGGAGTCATGCATTAAGATGCATTTCTTTACAGGTAAAATTTTTCTTTCCGAGTCTCGTAGGCCATATGGACTCATGTATCATGTTCTCATAGTTAAATACATAGATACAACTCATTTCCATACCCAAAATTAGCCTACAACTCATGGAAAGCAAGGGGACACATGAAACTTATATTTGCATTTCTGGCTAGAATTTTGGCTTTTCTGTCACCAACTTTGAAAAATCATAACTAATTCTAAAAAAAATTAAAAACATACATTCTTTACCATTCAGAGAATCACATGTCTATTTAATGCCAAAAATATGACCAAGCCATGAAATATCACATAGAGGATTTTGACATTCAAAAAGGTCCAGAGGTCTGTCTGTCTACAGGTACTATTACAAGTTTCTACAATAAAATTCAAAAATTTCCAATTAATTCCACAAAAATTCAATCCATGAAAATGATACCAATCTAGTAAGCTACAGATGTTAGCTAGAAGGAAAAAATAACTCCAAATTAGTTCAGGCACGCCTATATCTCTAAATCTAATCAAACAGTACCTAAGGTCAGTTTGAGCACCTAATACTGGGCAAATATTTCAAAAATTCATATCTCCCTCTCTAGACATCCAAATGTGGTGCTTCTAAATGGCACAACTCACTGGGAGTGTCTAGTTTCTTTATGTAAAATTTTATGATAATTGGACATCATTTGCCCCTTGAGTGACAGAATTTAATTTTGGATCGGTATGAACAATACACCAGACCAAATTTTGAATTTTTTCCCAATTTTAAAAATTCATCAAATATTCCATGGACCTTTGAAAATTTTGCATTTTAGCTTTTCAAAAATCTCTCAACAAGCTCTAGATGTATGCCAAGTTTCAGATCAAGAAAAGCTCATTTGGTCAAGAAGTGACATAGTCCCATGAAATGGTCATTTTTGCTCCCTATCAAGAGTCACTTTAGTCCAAATGGCCTCCTCTTGAGTTTGGCACCTCTTGGGCAACTCTAAAAGTATGAATATGGCTTATGTGAGCTACCTATGTGGTCCCAAACCTCATGCATCTCGATTCGGCTATTCTACTTTCATTTATGCATATATTTCCATAAGGCAAAACTACCATTACATGTCCAAAATGAGCATTTCCATATACACAACCTTAACTCTCATTCATAAATGATACATTAACATAATTATACATGCTTATATGGTTACATAACAATTTCATCAAGAGATTATATCATATGCCATGTATATGGCTAAAAAGAAGGCAAAACTAGGCATATTCATATACTTTGATGCCCATCTTCTTCTTCTAAGCTTGGTAGCCTCTAATACCTTGCTCAATTATTTTACCTAGCATATTAGAACATTGCAAAGGAGGGCATGAGATTCAAAGAATCCCAATAGCTCATCTCCCATTCAATCAGACATAAAGCATGCAATACAAGTCTCACAAATGCATACATGGGCATATTAGCATGTGCAATCATTAAAGAAGCATTTTCAACATTTGAGCAAGTGATACATAGCATACAAAGGCTTGCCAAGCAAGTGGATTGGCTTCACCCATTCACTTGTGGATTTTGGACTTGCTTCACCTATTTTTTAAGAGGTTTTTGGACTCAACCTTACTCTTGGGAGTCAACCTCACTTTTGGTAAACTCTTTACTTTGTCTCATGTAACACCTTAGTATACTACCGCTATCTAGCCACTCACTGGGCTCGGTTCCATATGATTTCCAAAGAACCAATACCAATCCGTGGCATTTTCATGCTATGAAACGGGGTTTCATACACTCATCTTCTGCCCCGTGGGTCCTGTGAACCCATCATTCATATTCTCTACTCACACTCCATTTATACAACTCATACATAGCATAAAACAAGCCATAAGCCACGGGTATGGAGCCAAAAACCAGAAAAATGCATTTTCTCACTTGGGCCCAAAAGTCATATTTTGGCTCTAACTTTGGAAAATCATAACTAATTAGAGAAAAATGAGAATCTAGCAAACCATAGCTTTCTAGAAAGCTATAAGTGTTATTTTTACACTAAAAATAATTCCCAATCATAATCGCAGCGTTTGGACCATGTTTGACATCAAAAATTGGACAAAGGTCCGACTGTCCCTGTTTCTGGCGCAGGTTACTGTCATGAACTTCGAAAATACATAACTAAATCCAAAAAAATCTAATCTGAGCACACTATACCAACTTGAAAAGCTACAGATGTCTACTAGAGGAGAAAAATAAGTCCAGATCAGTTCAGCAGCCCCTAGACCTCGAACACCGATGGAACAGTAACGGAGGTCAGGTGGCTCCCTGATGCTGATACAGAACTTCAGAAGGTTCGTTCTCTCTCTACAGACCTCCGATTTGGGTGATTCCAATTGATATAGGTCTCTGTGGTTTTCTAGTTTATGTGTATAAAATTTCATGACATTTGGCCACCGTTTGGTCTATAAATGATATGGTTTCATTTTCGGACCTATAGTAACAGTTCATGACCAAATCATTAAAATTTTCCAATTTCAACAATTCACCAAATATTCTCTAGTCCTCCAAATATTACCCACTTTCACTTCTTGGGATGCTTTCTACAAACTCTAGAGGCATGCCAAATTTCATGGCAAGAGGAGCTCATCTGGTCATACTTTGATAGAGCTCACAAATTTAGCGGTTTTGGCACCCAATATGGTCAAAATGGGTCCAAATGGCCTCTTACATGTTCTAGCCACTCATGGACAAGTTTGAAAGCATAAAAATAGTCTATATAACATGTCCAAGTGATCCAAATCATCATACATCTCAAACTCATATGCTACGGGCCAAATTACACTATCTCATACATTCAACAAAAGGGGCAAAACCCACATTTCCATTAATTTGGCTCTTTACATAGTTTGTACATCATATATCCATACATTTACACTTGTTACAACATTTTCATCTCAAATATAGTGGGTGCATATACATGTTGGCACCACTTTACATCAAAAGAGTCAAAATAAAGCTAACATCTAGCTACACATGCTCCTAGGCTCCTTGGTGTGCACTTGTCTCTCCTTGAGCTCCACCTAGCATGTTAAGTTGGGAGGGGAAGGGATGAGATTCATAGAATCTTAGTAGCTCATACACTCATTCAAGGAAGCAATCAAGGCATATAACAAGTCAAAGCATGTAATTTGGCATCCAACCATTCTCAATCACATAATACATGTTGTACATGCTATGGAAATCACAACAATGCCAAAAATGGGCTCCAGGGACTTTTGGTCTAGCCTCACCCGAGTTTAGGGACTTTTGGATGGTCTCACCCGAGTTTAGGGACTTTTGACTTGGCCTCACTCGGTGATGAGACTTTTGGCCTTGTCTCACCCATCTCACGGGACTTTCGGCTTCACCTCACCCATCTTAAGGGACTTTCGGCATTACCTCACCCGAGCAATTCTCACAATCCATCACACAAGCACATTGGTAACAATGCATCATGGCAATAACATATGGCATATCTCACACAACAAGCATATACATAAACATACAATGACTATTACATCCAAGAATGCAACAAGAAAGAGTGGAAAGAGAGCTACCTTATGAGCCAACACTAGCTTTTCCTTTCAATTCCTCTTCTCCCTTCTTAGTTTCACACTCACACCTTGATGGAGGTGCTTCACTTGAGCCTAGACACATCAAAGAGCATAAATTACTCTCTTAGAATGTAATCTTCAGAGCAAACCCTCCTAAAATACAAGAACCTAGAGGTTCTCTCTCTCTCTCTAGAATGCCATCAATTCTTCCTCTCTCTCAAGTTCCCATGGTGGTGCGAACCCACAAGGAATTGAATCCCCTTGAACCCACAATCGATTGAAATATACACACCCCAAGAAAGCTAAATCAAGTCTGAACGATCCACTTGGAACCCTTGACACGAAGAGACAAGGACCCCGAGTGTTGGAAGACGCCACAAGGTTGATCAAGCCTTGATAAGTCTACAAGTTCAATGAAGAACCCTAGAGAGCACTCCTCTCAATTATGGGATTTCCAAAAAATATGATTTCTATTCATTCAAATCTGATTACAATGGGAGGCAGAATACAATTATATAGTGTACAAGGCAAATCTGCCTTCAATGCTCATAGAAAAGGAAAACTAGGGAAATTAATGGCAAATTTCCTCATTAATGGCCTATGGAATCAGAATTATAAAAGTCAAATTCTCTCAAAAACTAAAAAGGAAATAAATCCCCCTAAATAAGCTAATTTCGTCTAAATAATTAGGGTTCTAGAAATCAGCCTATTAAGTCCAAAATAGCATTATTTAGCCCTAAATGAGCCCACCAATGGATGGTCCATGGTTCAAGCACTTCAATTTATGATGTTTTGGGCCAATCTAGCCTCAGCAGCTCCATCTTCAGCCCATATGATGTTGAGGACGCCCACATTGGAAATGTCCATATCTTGCTTGACTTTTGTTGCTCCAATTGCTATTTGCTTAGTCCAGGTCTCTTGAACAAGTCCACTTAAGGCTTCCTTCATTCTTTTAGCTCGTGCTCTTGTCATCAGGCCACTTGGAATTTGCAAAGGATCATTCCAAGCATTTGAGACAACTTGCTCCCTTTGATGGATCGTATCATCCCCTCTCTCCTCAAAAGGATTCGTCCTCGAATCATCACCTACATCATAAGGAGATAGATCAGCAACATTAAAAGTAGCACTAACATTATACTCACCTGGTAGATCTATCTTATAAGCATTGTCATTGATTTTCTCAAGGACTTGAAATGGTCCATCCTCTCTTGGAGCTAATTTAGATTTCCTTTGTACCGGAAACCTCTCTTTTCTCATATGCATATTGCTCATTCTTCCTTTCAATCTGTAATTTAATCTTTTCATGAAGTTGCTTAACCACCTCAGCTTTCTTTTTGCCATCAAGGCTTATTCTCTCATTAATGGGCAATGGTAACAAATCCAAAGGAGTTAGTGGATTAAAACCATAAACAACTTTAAAAGGAGAATAATCAGTAGATGAATGCACACTTCTATTATATGCAAATTCAATGAAAGACAAGCAATCCTCCCAATTTTTCAAATTCGTTTGGATGACGGTCCTAAGCAATTGAGTTAAGGTTCTGTTAACAACTTCAGTTTGACCATCAGTTTGTGGATGACAAGCTGTAGAAAATAATAACTTAGTTCCAAGCTTTCCCCACAAAACTCTCCAAAAATAACTCAAAAATTTTGCATCCCTATCTGAGACAATACTTTTAGGAACACCATGAAGCCTCATAATTTCTTTAAAGAACAAATCAGCAATATAAGTAGCATCATCAGTTTTATGGCATGCAATAAAATGCGCCATTTTTGAAAATCTATCAACAACCACAAATATTGAATCCATCCCTCTTTTTGACCTAGGTAATCCTAAAATAAAATCCATTGAAATGTCTACCCAAGGTTCACTAGGTACAGGTAATGGAGTATACAGACCATGAGGTAAGACTCTAGACTTAGCCCTTTTACATGTTATGCATCTACCATAAATCCTTTCCACATCACGCTTCATTTTAGGCCAAAAGAAATGTTCATGCAAAACATCTAATGTCTTTTTCACACCATTGAGGCACACATAATTTATTTTCTCTGAACAAAAATCCATCAAGCTTATAGAATTTTCCAAAAGCCCCTTTTTCACAAGCAACAACTATTTCAGCAAAATCACTATCATTGGCATACAAATCCTTAACAAATTCAAAACCAAGCAATCTTGCATTCAGAGAAGTGAGAAGAATATACCTTCTAGATAATGCATCCGCAACCACATTCTCCTTACCTTTCTTGTATTTGATCACATATGGGAAAGGCTCGATGAACTCCATCCATCTAGCATGTCTTTTGTTTAGCTTACCTTGACCTTTAATGTACTTCAAAGATTGATGATCTGTATGGATCACAAATTGTTTAGGCCAAAGGTAGTGTTGCCAGGTCTCCAATGCTCTCACAAGTGCATAAAGCTCTTTATCATAAGTTGGGTAATTCAAGATGGCGCCATTTAGCTTTTCACTAAAATAAGCAATTGGCCGCCCTTCCTGCATTAGAACAGCTCCTATCGCAACTCCTGATGCATCACACTCAATCTCAAAAGTTTTGTTAAAATCAGGTAAAGCTAAAATAGGTGCAGAACACAATTTTTCTTTAAGAACACTAAATGCATGATCTTGTGCCTTTTCCCATCTAAAGCCAACTAATTTCTTAATTATTTCAGTGAGTGGTACAGCAATTGTGCTAAAATCTTTCACAAACCTCCTATAAAAGCTAGCCAACCCATGAAAACTTCTTACCTCAGTTACATTTGTAGGTGTTGGCCATTCTTTAATAGCCCTTACCTTCTCTTCATCAACTTGTATTCCCTCAGCACTCATCACAAATCCAAGGAAAACAACTTTTCCCATGCCAAAGCTACACTTTTTTAAGTTAGCATACAACTTTTCTTTTCTCAAAACATCAAGCACACAGCAGAAATGATTCAAATGCTCATCAAGACTCTTACTAAAGATCAGAATATCATCAAAATAAACCACAACAAATTTTCCAATATATGCACGCAAAATATGATTCATCAACCTCATAAAAGTACTAGTGTATTTGTTAGCCCAAATGGCATGACTAACCATTCATACAGCCCATGCTTTGTTTTGAAAGCAGTTTTCCATTCATCTCCTTCCCTCATCCTAATTTGATGATATCCAGATTTTAAATCAATTTTTGAGAAAATAACAGACCCATGCAATTCATCAAGCATATCATCTAATCTAGGAATAGGATGGCGATACTTTACAGTGATATTGTTGACAGCTTTACAATCAATGCACATCCTCCAAGATCCATCTTTCTTTGGTACTAAGAGGACTGGTACAGCACATGGACTCAAGCTTTCTCGAACATACCCCTTTGCCATGAGCTCTTCAACTTGCTTTTGAAGCTCTTTTGTCTCCTCAGGGTTAGTTTTATAAGCTGGCCGGTTAGGAATTGTTGTTCTAGGAATGAAGTCAATTTGATGCTCAATGCCTCTTATGGGTGGCAATCCACTAGGGATATCTTCTGGAAATATATCTTCAAATTCCTGCAACAAAGAACTAACAACACTCGGAAATGAAGAGTCAAGGTCATTAGTGTTTAAAAAGGCCTCCTTGTAAACAAGTACAAGTAAAGGCTGTTCAGAAAGATATGCACTCTTCACCTCACTTTCTTTTGCATAAAAACTCACTTTTTCTCTTTCTTTTCTCTCCACTTTCTTTTCTTTCTTCTGAATCTCTTTTTTTGAGCTCTCAGATTTTCTTTCTTTCTCACTCTCATTTCTTTTTGATCTCTCTTCTTTATTTTTCTTATCACCCTCTCTTTTATCTCTCTCTTGTTTCATTTTGAGCTGATCTTCATACACTTGCTTGGGTGTTAATGGTACAAGAGTAACGGGTCTGTCATCCTTTACAAATGAATATCTATTGGTAAACCCATCCTTTGTCGCCTTCCTATCAAATTCCTAAGGTCTACCCAAAAGTATATGTCCAGTATGCATAGGAACAACATCACATAAAATCTCATCACAATATCTTCCAATTGAGAATGAAACAAGAACTTGCCTATCAACCTTAATCTCCCCACATTCATTCAGCCATTGCAACTTGTATGGTCTAGGGTGTTTAATGGTAGAAAAATTTAATTTCTTAACTAGGTGGTACTAGCAACATTGGTACAACTCCCACCATCAATAATCATATTGCATACCTTGTTGCTTATGAGACAGCGAGTATGGAAGATCTTTTCTCTTTACTGCTCAATGTCATCTTCCTTAACTTGAGAATTCAAAGCTCTTCTAGTCACAAGTGCTTCTCCTTCTACAGCATACTCAAACCCATCATCACTAGCATCTTCATGTGACGGCATGGAATCATCACTTTCACCTTCAGTCACTACTTCACGGTCCCTCATGATCATTACTCTCTTGTTGGGGCATTGCGAAGCTATATGACCTGTTCCCAAAAACTTGAAACATTTAATATCTCTATTTCTAGATGATTGGGAATTAGATTTACCTTTGTTTTTAGATGAAGCTTCCTCTTTGCCTTTTGGGACTTCTCTTTGAACATCTTTTTCTTCCTTCTTCCATTTTGGTCTCATTGAAGAACTAGAGCCTGAAAGGTACCTTGCTGATCCTTTTTGTTTAAGTTGCCTTTCAACCTTCATTGCCATGTGCACCATGTCTTCTAACTCCACATAATGCTGTAACTCCACAATATTAGCGATTTCTTTATTCAACCCATTTAAGAATCGAGCCATTGTTGCTTCCTTATCCTCTTTCACATTTGCCCTAAGCATAGCCACTTCCATCTCTTTGTGATATTCCTCTACACTCTTAGAGCCTTGTGTAAGGGACTGCAACTTTTGAAAGAGGTCTCTATAGTAATGGTTAGGTATAAACCTCTTTCTCATGAGAGCCTTCATCTCCCTCCATGTTTCTAGGGGTCTCTCACCATTCCTCCTCCTCTCTAGGACCAATTTATCCCACCAAATTAATGCATAATCCGTAAATTCAATGACTACCAATTTCACCTTTTTTGCTTCAGAATAATTATGGAATTCAAAAATGAACTCAATTTTCTTCTCCCACTCCAAATAAGCTTCAGGATCATTTCTACCTTGGAAAGAAGGTATCTTCATCTTAATATTTCCAAGGTTTCCATCCACCCTATTTCTACCCCTTGGAGCATTTTTACCGTGTCTCCTTTCATGCCTAACTTCCCTAGGCCTATTTCTACCCAAATCAAATTCAGATTCATAGTCTTCTTCACTACCACCACCTCCTACTTCATTTTCAGACTCAAAATCATCCATAGAATCATCTCTATGCCTCTCATATCTTCTAGGATTAGGACTTACAGTAGGTGGTCTTCTCTGCAAGTTTGCAATCATTATGTCTTGCTTATCCATCCGGTCTCTTATCCCTCCAAGCACCACATTAAGACGTTCGAATTGCTGCTGCATGGCTTTTACAATGAGATCCAAGTTCTGTGCACTACCTCCTCCACTTGATATTTCCTCCCTATTAGACATTATAAGCTGTAAGAAAAATTGATTAGAGAAATAAAGATCCTCACAAATTTTTCTCACGTGTTTACCCTCAAAGATGTCACTCTTCACTCGTGTTTCACACTTTAAAGGCTTTTTCAAATAATGGATTCACACTCTTGCCTTTTTCCACTCTCAGTCTCTCTATAGGCTTTTTAAAGAAACTAATCAGACTTAATACAAAGCTATCACAATTCTTGTGAGAATCAACCGAGATAATGAGTAGTAAGTGGATACTATAGTTGAGAAAATCAGGGAATGAAAGTTAAAGATGCAAAATGTTGTAAAAGCTTAGCTCAAACCAATACTACTTCCCGAACAGCACAATTTTTTTTTTTTTGCCTTTTCGTTTCAGCAATTTTTTTTTCTTATTTTTTTTTTGCCTTGCTTTTTTTTTTCTGGAATATGAAAGAACAAAAAACGAAATTTGAATAAACAGAACAGAAACAGAAAAATAAATCTGGAAAAATGCGTTTGAATTTAAAGGACAATATCTCGAGTTAGAGAACTCCAAATGAGATGATTTTAAAGCAATCTGAAAGAAGAGATTCTGGGATATAAGAAAGACCTACTATATGTCCAGAAACTCAACGGAAAACATGACAAATAGAGGATTAAAATTCAGCACGTCCAGAATAATGGAAGACAAATAGAATTTCAAAATGAAAGAGAAACGCAACCTGGAAAAGCACAAGACACACGGATATGACCTGATTTAGGGATCGAAGCTCTAATACCAAGATGGTGCGAACCCACAAGAAATTGAATCCCCTTGAACCCACAACCGATTGAAATATACACACCCCAAGAAAGCTAAATCAAGTCTGAACGATCCACTTGGAACCCTTGACACGAAGAGACAAGGACCCCGAGTGTTAGAAGACGCCACAAGGTTGATCAAGCCTTGATAAGTCTACAAGTTCAATGAAGAACCCTAGAGAGCACTCCTCTCAATTCTGGGATTTCCAGAAAATATGATTTCTATTCATTCAAATCTGATTACAATGGGAGGCAGAATACAATTATATAGTGTGCAAGGCAAATCTGCCTTCAATGCTCATAGAAAAGGAAAACTAGGGAAATTAATGGCAAATTTCCTAATTAATGGCCTATGGAATCAGAATTATAAAAGTCAAATTCTCTCAAAAACTAAAAAGGAAATAAATCCCCCTAAATAAGCTAATTTCGTCTAAATAATTAGGGTTCTAGAAATCAGCCTATTAAGTCCAAAATAGCATTATTTAGCCCTAAATGAGCCCACCAATGGATGGTCCATGATTCAAGCACTTCAATTTATGATGTTTTGGGCCAATCTAGCCTCAGCAGCTCCATCTTCAGCCCATATGATGTTGAGGACGCCCACATTGGAAATGTCCATATCTTGCTTGACTTTTGTTGCTCCAATTGCTATTTGCTTAGTCCAGGTCTCTTGAACAAGTCCACTTAAGGCTTCCCTCATTCTTTTAGCTCGTGCTCTTGTCATCGGGCCACTTGGAATTTGCAGAGGATCATTCCAAGCATTTGAGACAACTTGCTCCCTTTGATGGATCGCATCACATGGTAGTGGAAACAACATTTTCAAAGAAAACAAAGAGGTTCAAGGGTGTTTTCCACTTTCCCTCTTCTGACCCATGCTTAAAATCCAACTAATCTTACAAACAAAACCATAGAAAGAGAGGGCAAAGAGAGGAGATCAAGATTCTAAGAAGAAATGAGAGGAGCTTGCTTACCTTTCCTTTGATCTTCCTCCTTCTCTTGGTGTCTCTCACTCTCCACGCCTCTTTTCTCTCCTTGGGTCGAAGTCTAGGGCAAATAAGAGAGAAAGAATGAGTTGGGGCATTTAAAGGAGTCAAATTCTCGCCTTTTACTCTTTCCGAACTGACCCTCGCTTCACTACGGCGAGCTCGTATTAGCTGCCTTCGCTATGGCGAGGTTTAGCTTTCGCTATGGCGAGCACGTATCAGTTCCCTTCGCTATGGCGAGATTTAACCTTCGCTATGGCGAACTCGTATTAATTCCAGACTCCCACTCTCGCTATGGCGCACGCTACGGCGAGTAACTCCCTGGTTTCTGTATGGACTGCTACCCGCACTTGCTATAGCTAGAATCACCTTCGCTATTGCGAACAGGCACTCTCGCTATAGCGAGACCATTTCTCGCTATTGTGAGAAGACTTAGCAAAATTTCTGAATTTCAAAAATTTCTAGCTTTCTACTTTCTTTTCCTTTTCCCTTTTCCCAGTTGTTACATCTCAACTAATTCTAAGGGTTCTTGGCTCATCCTCATCATAGCTAAAGGGTTCTTAGCTTTTCCACACTCGAGCAAGCCAAAGCAAGCATATAAAACATCATTTAGAAACATAATGCATCATTATGGTACCATGGCATATGAAATCATGCTAAAATATTTTTCATAACTTAAAATATATATACACGCATTCAAGACAATGTAAGCACATATTTATGCATGAGAGAAGGTGGAGAGTTACCTTACTAGTATTTACATACTTTTTCCTTAAGCCTTGAATCATCTCCCTTGACCTCACACACCTAAGAAGGTGGAAATCATTCCTCTTGGACTAGACACATCATATGGAAGCTAATTATATTCTTGAAGCAAAGTCTAAGGCCACACAATTACTAGAAAGGCTAGGTGACTCATAAAGTTCTTTTATGGTTCCATAATGCACTTAATGAAGCAGCCTTTAGAAAACATCATCTTCGCTCTATTCTATCTATTCAGTCATGATTCTTGACTCTATTTAAACCTCTTGGAGTCATCATATAATCAATTATAGGAGCCTAACTAGGTGTTACTTCTTTAAGCCATATTATGGAACACATAAGGCTATCTTCCTTTCTATGGCTTCCAAACTTTTTCCAAGGCTTCCTCTCATACTCTCCCATCATACATGATACAAAACTAAGCTTGGAAGGAATTAAAACACTCCCTAGGTGCATGGACTCTCCTTAGGCGAAGCTATGTTTCCATAAGGCACCAATGGAGTTTTCTTGCTTCCTTTGATGGGAGAATCATGTATGAAGCCCTCTTGGTGTCTTAGAAGCTCATATGAACGCTTAAACATCATAAAATATGGCTAGAGTTCATGATAAAACTTAAGGTGTAATCAAAACCCCATAGGTCTTAGCCTGTTAAATTAAATTGAAGGTTAACTTTTAGTGGGAGATTATTAACTTGACTTTGCATATTTTTGTTGTAGAAAATGTCGACAAATAATTTTACTACACTATCATTATAATCTATCCTTAAGAAAGACAAACTTAATGGGACCAACTTTCTTGACTAGTTTAGGAACTTGAGAATTGTTCTTAAGTAGGAGAGAAAGTCATGTGTCCTAGATCAACCCATTCTTGAGGAGCCTGCAGCCAATGCTCCAAGAGTCCAAAAGGATGCCCATACTAAGTACCTTAATGACTTTGTAGATGTAGAATGCTTGATGCTAGCTACCAAAACTTCAGAGAGATCTAGAACACATGGAGGCTTATGAGATGATTGTGCATCTCAAGGAAATGTTCCAGCAACAGGCAAGGCAAGAAAGGTATGAAACTACCAAGGCATTACATTCCTGTAAAATAGCTAAAGGTGCATCAGTTAGTGCTCATGTCTTAAAAATGAGAGGCTATATTGATTACCTTGAAAGGCTCAAATTTCTCATGACCCAGAAGCTAGCTATAGATTTGATCTTAAACTCACTCATAAAAAGTTATGATCAGTTTGTCATGAACTATAATATGAACAATATGGAGAAATCAATTTCTGAACTGCATTCGATGCTTAAAACTGCTAAGCAAAATATCAAGAAAAAGCCAAGCACTATTTTAATGGTTCAAAAAGGAAAAAGAATGAAAAAGAAAAGCAAAAGGAAGGGAAAGGGAAAGGGCCTAGACAATAAGTCCAAGGACCAAAACAAGCCCAAGCCTAAATGCAAGCTTGAAGCCAAGAAGGCAAAGCCTTACAAGGAAGGACTTTGTTTCTTTTACAATGAGCTCGGTCATTGGAAGAGAAACTTCAAGCTCTACCTAAAAGATCTAAAGAATAAGAAGAATAGTAAGGCTATTACTTCAGGTATTTACGTTATAGAAATTAATCTTTCTACTTCTTTTACATGGGTATTAGATACTGCATGTGGAACTCACATTTGTACAAATGTGCAGGGTCTTAAAAGGAGTAGAAAGCTGAAAATGGGCGAAATAAACCTACAAGTTAGAAATAAAGCAAGAGTTACTATTTTAGCTGTAGGCACTTATAAATTAGTTTTGCCCAGTAGGCTTTTATTTATTTTGAACAATTGTTATTATGTTCTTGCTTTGAGTAGAAACATTGTTTCACTTTCTTATTTAGATAAGGAAGGTTTTACTTCAGTTATTGGGAATAGTAAATGTTCTATTTATTTTAATGACATCTTTTATGCGAATGGTGATTTGCATGGTGGTCATTATTACTTGAACCTTGAAATTTCCAATAATGAAAATATCTATAACCTAACTACTAAGAGGATCAAGTCAAACAATTTGAATCCGACCTATCTATGGCACGTCATCTAGGCCATATAAATGAGAAATGCATTTCAAAGCTTCATCAAGGTGGACTACTCAACTCATTTGATTTTGAATCATTTGACACTTGCGAATCATATTTATTAGGAAAGATGATTAAGCCACCTTTTACTGGGCTTAACACATACCGATGTATGTGGTCCACTAAGTACCGCTACCAGAGGTGATCACTTATACTTTATTACTTTTATAGATGACTATAGTAGATATGGATACATCTATTTAATTAGACACAAATTTGAATCTTTTGAAATGTTTAAAACCTTCCAAAATGAGGTACAAAATCAGCTTGGCAAATCTATTAAAGCACTTCGATTTGATCAAGATGGTGAATATTTGAGCCAAGAATTTATTGAATATCTTAGAAATTATGGAATTTTCTCACAATTGACCCCACCAGGAACACCACAATGGAACAGTATTTTTGAACAAAGGAATCAAACCATATTAGATATGGTTCGATCTATGATGAGTCAAACAAATCTTCCACTATCCTTTTGAGGCTATGCATTAAAAACAGCTGTGTTCACACTAAATTATGTACCATCTAAGGCAGTTGTAAAGACCCCATATGAGATATGGACTAGGAAGAAGCCCAGTTTAGCTTTTCTCAAGATTTGGTGATGCGAGGCACATGTTAAGCAACAAGCCTCAGATAAGTTAGCACCCAAATCTATAAAATGCCTTTTTATGGGGTATCCTAAGGAAACTAAAGGATATTATTTCTAGAATCCCAATGAGAATAAATTATTTATTGTTTAAAATGGTATCTTCCTAAAAAGAGAATTTATCTCTAAAAGAACTAGTAGGAGTAAGATACATCTCGAAGAAGTTCGAGAGCCACAAAATTGCATTGAGCCAGAGATAGAAAAACGAGAAGACTCACAACAAGTTGTTGAGCTTACTCAAGTAACACAAGGCCCACGAAAGTTTGATAGGACACGACATCAACCTCAAAGATGTGGATTTCTTTTAATTGAAAGTCGTGATGTGTTGCTTGTTGATCAAGATGAGCTAACTACCTATCAAGAAGCTATAGTGGGATCAGACTCTGAGACATGGCTAGAAGCCATGAAGTTTGAGATGCAATCCATGTATAACAATAAGGTATGGACCTTGATTGACCCACATAAAGGTATAAAAGCCATTAGGTGCAAATGGGTTTTTAAGAAGAAATTGACATGGATGGCTAAGTGCATACCTTCAAAGCACGATTGGTTGTAAAAGGATTTAAACAAACCTATGGTATAGACTATGATGAAACCTTTTCGCCAATTGCCATGATTAAATCAATCAGGATCCTTCTTGCCATTGCAACATACTATGATTATGAGATCTGGTAGATGGACGTTGAAACAGCATTCCTTAATGAGAGGCTATTTGAGGATGTGTACATGACACAACATGAAGGTATTGTACATCTAGAGGATTCTAAGAAGGTTTGCAAGCTTCAAAAATCCATTTATGGGCTGAAACAAGCATCTCAGAGTTGGAATCATCGCTTTGACGAAGTAGTCAAAGATTTTAGATTTATCCAAACTATCGATGAACCTTGTGTTTACAAAAAAGTTAGTGGAAGCATAGTTGTATTTCTAATGCTTTATATTGATGACATCCTACTCATTGGAAATGACATTCCTACCTTGCAGAATGTCAAGACTTAGTTAGGAAAGTGTTTCTTTATAAAAGACTTAAGCGAAGCCACTTACATCCTAGGGATAAGGATCTATAGAGATAAATCCAACAGGCTAATTGGTCTAAGTCATAGCACTTACATAGACAAAGTATTACATAGGTTTAATATGCAAGATTGAAAAAAGGGTTATATACCCATGTCTCATGGCATCAGTCTCAATAAGACTCAATGTCCTAGTACACATGATGAGCGAGATCGCATGAGTAAGATTCCATATGCTTCGACCATTGGATCTATTATGTATTCTATGTTATGCACTCGACTGGATGTCTCATATACCTTAAGTATGACTAGTAGATATCAATCAGATCCAGGTGAGAGTCACTGGACTGCTGTCAAGAATATCTTGAAATACTTAAGAAAGACTAAGAATGTATTCTTGGTATATAGAGGATTGGAAGACAAGCTTATTGTAAATGGTTACACAGATGCAAGTTTCCAGTCCGACAAGGATGATTCTAGATCATAATCAAGATTTGTATTATGTTTGAATGGTGGAACAGTCAGCTAGAAGAGCTCCAAGTAAAGCACAGTAGCTGATTCTACAACAGAAGCTGAGTACCTAGTAGCATCAAATGCAGCTAAGAAAGCCGTTTGGATTAAGAATTTCATCACTGAACTAGGAGTGGTGCCTATCATCTCAAATCTAATAGATCTATTTTGTGACAACAACGGTGCTATAGCACAGGGTAAAAAGCCTATGTCACATCAAAGAACCAAACATATACTCAAGCGATATCACCTCATTAGAGAAATCATTGATAGGGGTGATATAAAGATATACAAAGTACTAACTGATGACAATGTTGCTGACTCACTTACTAAACCGCTTGCACAGGCAAAGCATGAACGTCATGTTAAGTCAATGGATATTAAGCACATTAACAAGTGGGCTTAGTTCAAGTAGGAGTTGTTGGTAATTGTGCCTTAGACTAATCATTGTATTTTATTAAGAAATAAGAGTTTTCTTTTATTACATTATTATATTATTTGCATATTTTATATAATAATATCTTTGGATAAATCATATAGATTATCCTAAATATCTCTAGTCGATCATCATTATGGGAATGATGATGAACTAAGACTAATATGATTTTGATTGATGATGATGTGTTAATGATGTATATAGATACAAATCAAAATCATCGACACTCGTTAGGGAACAAGATGCTGGGTTGACCTATTATGAGATAGCTACATAGATTAAGTCATAAGCATATCTCATATATAATGTAATATCTGGTTCTTCGAAAACTAGAGAACATGTGAGAAACCTAACATACGGCTTCTTCGTAAACAAATGAAATTCACTGGATACAAAAGAAAGTCCCCTAAGATGATGTAGTTAAGGTCCCAAAAAATTTGGGAAGCATTCTAGACTCCTAAAAATGAAAATCCCAGGCTCAAACGGAAAGAAAAATAGAGTTAGAATGAAGAAACAATTTCTTACAAAAAGCCTATGAAATGTAATGACATTTTCATAATTTTGAGCAATTTTTGGAATTCACATAGGAGAGCTTTTTAAATAAAAGTTTTAAGTTCTTCGGGGTTCTCAGAGACCCTAAAAGTTATGAAAAGCCCTGGGACAGTTAAAACCCCTCTTATGGATGTTTTCCAACGTCCGTTGACCAGAATTTTGACTAATTCGTTCGGTAAGGTTTTAGCTTTAAATTGAGTGATTCCAAAGGTATTTTTCTTAATTAGGAACCTAAATTTTATAATGGAAAAGATGGTTCTCAAAAAGGAGCTAAAACGAAAGAGAAATGAAAATGCAAAGTGTGAAGGGCAAAATGGGAATTTTTGAAAAGTGTAACTTACTCCCACTTATATATATGGTGCACCCTTCTCCTCCCTTCATTATGCATGACCATGTTCTGCCTAAAACTAGAAGAAAACCTTAAGGGATGAGGCACACAAGAGGAGGAAGAAAAGGAGGAGAAATTCAAGGTAGAAAGGTATGGATTTTCATGGTTTTTCATATTTTTTTCTCTTCCAAACCTCTCCTTCTCCATTCCCATTTCTTTCCTATGGCTATAATGAAGTTTATAAATCTATTTTAAAGGAGAAATTGAGGAGCTCAAAGAACACAAGATTCAAGTGAGAAAAAGCAAGAAAATAAGATAATTTCTCTTCCTATGGTTGTCATCCCTTTCTCCACCATTTCACCTCACTTGAGAAAACCCTAGGAGGAGATGATTTTTAGGCAGAACCAAGCATGAATATAAGGAAAAAGGGTATGGAGATTAAGAATATGCAAAGGGAATTATCAAAAAACCATTAGATTTCAAGATACAAATTCTAGGTTTTTATGTGCACCTTGTAAAATCTGACTTTGTATGATAGTTCCTAGGTTTAATTAAGAGTTTAAATGAGTTCTTGAGACACCTAAGATGCTCCCCACAAGCTTCTTCCTTCAAGAAAACAAAGCACACTCCAAGGAACCTTAAACCATGCTATGTCTCGGCCAAAGAGGGTTCTAGTAGTGGGGGAGAGTTTTAAATTTTTCTAAGGCCATTCTTAAGTGATATTTGATGAATGAAAGTGAGGGGAGGCCTTGGAAAAAATTTGGAACTCATAAAAAGTGATTTGGTGTCTTAGGTTCCATATTATGACCTAAAGAAGCAACATGATGCTAGGCCATTTGTTTTAATGGTGTGATGACTCCAAGAGGCTTAAAAAGAGTCAAGAATCATATTTGAAAGGAAAGAATGAGGCCTAGAAATTATTTTAGGGGCGTTGCTTCATTAGGTGCCTTTATAGACAATAATGGAGCTTATAAAGCAATCTAGTGTTTCATTAAGTTATGTAGCCTTAGAATGTGTTTCATGAACCTAATTGGCTCTCATAAATTGTATCTAGGCCAAGAGAAACTATCTCCACCAATTTGTAGGTATGTGGCCGAAAGAGGAGGCTTGAATTTCAAGGAAAAAGTGTGTGAGTGTACACAAGGTGGCTCTCTCCACCATCTCTCATGCATGGATATGTGTTTAGCTTGTTTTAGAATGTGTATATGTGTATTTTCAAGCTATGAAAAGTATACTAGCATGCCTTTATGTGCTATGATTCTTGATGCCATGTTATATTTTCAAATGACTATATGATGTTTGTATGAGTTTGCTTAAGTGTGGAGAGGCCAAGAACTCTTCCCTTTGATGAGGATGAGCCAAGAACCCTTGAGCTTGGTTGAGACAAAGAAAAGAGTCTCACAAAAGCAAAGTGGACTCCCAAGAGTATGGTTGAGTCCAAAGCTCTTAAAGAATGGGTGAGGCAAGTCCAAAATCTATGAGGAGAAGTGTGAGGCCAATCCAAACATTTGGTGAGCTCTTGAATGTCTTGTATGATTTGTTCATATGCCAAGTTTGCTTTTAAAATATCCATGACTTCCATTTTCCCCATGCATGTATTTGAAAAGCTTGCTTTGCACATATTATGTATGATTGAATGGGAGATGAGCTATTGGGATTCTTTGAATCTCATCTCTTCCTCTCCAATGATCTAACATGTTAGGTGAACCAAGTAACTATGGTGAAGGGAGCCAACATTAATGAAGAAGGAAGAATGACAAGTTTATGTCCAGCTTTAGCCATTTTGGAACCATAATTGCGTTTCTTGATGTATATATTGTTGTAAATGTACCATGACCCTTGAGACATGTATAGATATGATGTTTAAATGTATGAATATGATGTATGACCTCTAACCTACATTTTGAGCATGAGATGCCAAATTATGCAATGTAAAAGTATGATGGAAATGTGCATAAATGTAGGTTGAATGGCCAAAATGAGATGCTTGAGGTTTGGGACCATTTAGGCAACTCACTCAAGTCTCAAATATGCTTTTAGACTTGCCCAAAAGATGCCAACACTAAGGGAAAACCATTTGCTAAGTTTGGTACCTCATATGGAGCCAAATTTGACCATAATGGAACCCTATGTCACTTTTTGGTCAAATGAGCTAATCTTGATTTGATATTTGATATGCAATTAGGTCTCAATGAGAGCTTTTTGAGAAGCTAAAGATCATAATTTTTGAAGGTCTACAGAATATTTGATGATTTTTCAAAGTTGGAAATTTTTATAGTTTCTGGTTTGCTGCACTATTCATTTGGTCCGAAATTAAACTCTGTCACCTGAGACTTAAATGATGTCCAATTGCCATGAAATTTTATATAGAGAAACTATACAATCACAGAGACTTGTGTCAAGTAGAAGTACCTCATTTGGAGGTCTAGAAAGGTAGATATGAATTTTCGAAGTTTCTATCTAGTATTAGTAAATTTTGCCCGACTAGAAGTACTGTTCCATTGAATTCTGAGGTCTGGGCTTGATGAACTGATTTGGAGATATTTTTTCTCTCTAGCTAACATCCACATATTTCCATATTGGTATCATTTGCATAGATTGGAGTTTTTTGGAATTAATTGGACATTTTCAAAGTTTTCTGCAGAATTATGTGATAGTTCCAGGTTTTAGTCGGACCTTTAGACCATTTCGGATGTCAAACATCCCCCATGATGCATGTTATGGTCTGGTCATATTTTTAGTGTGAATTAGACATCCTAAGCTTTCCATAATGACTAAGATTACATGATTTTAATTTTTCTAGATTTAGTTATGATTTTCTAAAATTTGATCAAAAAGTGGAGCAATTCTGGCCGAGAATGAAACTCCATATTCCACACTCCATTTCAGTTTCCATGAGTTGTAGACATGTTTTTGTGATGCAAATGAGTTGTTTTAAGGTAATTAAATATGAGGATGCATAGCATGAGGTCACACAGTCCACGTGACATCGAATGAAATTTTCATATATAGCGCAACGCAAAAAAGTCCATTATTTTCATCCCCTTTTTCATATGCTCTTGTGGGATTGATGATATAAAGCTTATAAATGGCACGAAATAAGCTAAAAGTTATAGTGTTACATATAACCATATCACCGAGCCCTTAGAGTTGAGATTACCATAGTTTCCAATATGAGGAACACTATTTTTTGACATAGTCAAAAGTCATCTTTAACCGGATGATCATAAAGGCTATGATCAGGTATACTGGAATTCATGTAAAAGAAGATGAGTGGTCAAGATAGGATTTGTCCCTCTGATTAATAGAGAGATATCTCTAGGCCCCTTAATGAGTGAGACTGAGAAATGCATAGCCGTGCTCGAATGGAAGGGTTTCCATTTGTACTATCAGTCTGCATGTAGATCGAGAAAGCGACGATCAAGTAAGATGAGGATGACATTTTTATGCCTCATACTTGATCTAGATATCGTGTGACAAAAGAATTGTGATAAGGTTATATGACAAGTTGCATTAGATCACCGATCCCTATATGATTTGGGTAGTCAAATGTCTTGCTAGAGACCGCTTGTGACTTGTGGGTCAAATAGTGTTATTAGTCTATTGCCAACATCATATGGACCTACAGGGTCGCACACAAGAATGAGTCAAGTCAAGCTAAAATGTCCAAATTCATTGAATCTTAAATTGCGTCTAGATTCAATGAATGTCACATTCAATCGAGGGTGGAAAAATTTTACAAATAAATAAATATATATATTTGATATATATATATAATTTATAAAATTTGAACCTCTAATTAATTTAAATCAATTAGTTTTAAATTCAAATCTATATGATAAATTTAAATTTAAACTAATACGATAATTTAAATTTAATTTATAAGATCAATTAAATTTGAATTAAGTTTTATATTTATATTAAATAATTAGTTAAAATTTAAATCTATTAGATAAACTTAAATTTAAACTAATCTATTTAATTCAAATTTGATTTGATTTAAAATAATGTATTTTAAATTAATCAAATATATCTAAAATGCTAATAAGATACCTCTATAGAAAGGTAGGAGGCTTGGGTTTCTTAGAACTACAGAACAAAAGAAAAACCCTAGAGAGAGAAAGTGTACAGACACCTAGAGAGAGAAAGAGGAGAGTGTCTTTTCTACCAAGAACATCTACGAATGTTTGTCAGAGGTATTAGCACACTGTTCAAGTTGAGCAATCATCCGTGTAGATACTGGTAGAGGGAGCAGATTTAAAGATAAGTTTCTAAGATCCAATCATAAAAGGTAAATATTTCTAGATCTATTCGATTTAAACGACATTGATGGATCTTTGGGAAGGGATTCAGTTTTAATTTTCCACTGTGCATCCCAAAAACTTCCAACAGTATCCACCATGGGATGAAAGATTTACCTTGTTTTTCCCTGTTTTCTTACTTGATTCTAACTTTCCTTGGCTTCCTCCTTTCAAATATGAATTTTCCCTCCATGGTCTGATCGTAAAATAGGACCAAAAACTCTGAGAAAACTAGAAGGAGAAAGGGTAGAAGGAGGATAAGTGATTTCCTAAGGAGAAGACTAGAAAATTCTAACAATTTCTTAACTTTTTCTTGAAATTTTCCCTTCTCCTTTCCCTTATTCTTGTGCGCCTCCTTCCCTTGAGTTTTCTCTAGTTTTTGGGCAGAACTTGGTTGACCTAAATGAGATGAGCAGAAGGACGCCTCATATATATATGGGTTTAAGAAGGACTTTTTAAAAATTTCCATTTTGCTTTTCGTTCTTGGCATATTCGTTTCTAACTTGTTTTAGCTCCTTTTTTAGAACCGTCTTTTCCATTATAAAATTTAGTTTCCCAATTTATTAAAATGCCTTTGGAATCACTCAAATCAGAGCTAAAATCTTCCTAAATGAATTCATCAAAGTTTAAGTACATCGACGTTGGAAAACATCCACCGAAGGGGCTTTTGTGTATTTGTGTGTGCTTTTGTGATTTAAGAGCATGCCACTTAATGTCTTGAGATTACATTGGTGCCAATGTATTACCTTGAATATCATTGGTTGTGGAAATGGCTCATAAGGGTGAAGTGATGCCAAAAATCCCTTAATGAAGGTAAGGAGATGCCAAAAGTCTCATGGCATTGGTGAGACAAGGCCAAAGGTCTTTTGGAAGGATGAAGCTAAGTCAAAAGTCCTTAGGCCAAGAGTGAGGCAAATCCAAAAGTCCTAAAAATGGGGTGTGGCAAAACCAAAAGTCCCTAAAGTATGTTCTTGGATTGAATATGAATAAGTGGCATGGAAATTGTGACTTTGCATACTTTATGGTTGTTAAACCTTCCATACATACGCTTTGATGTGTATATGCCATGAATGTGTGTGAATGGGTGTGTGAGCTATTGAGATTCTAGGAATCTCACTCCCCTTCCCTCCATTATCTTGAAATACCTAGGTGATGTCCAAGAAGCAAGTCAAGAGCATTAAAAAGTCATCATACTTTGTCTATTATGTAGCTTGTTATGTGTTTGAATACCCAAGTTACTTTGTACATTATTTTTTTGATGTAAGACCATGAACAACTGTAATATGATGTAAAAATCATGTATGGACCACATGTGGTGTGAAATCAATAGAAATGTGGATTTTGGCACCTTGATGGCTTATAGTTACATGTGTATTATTGCATGCGGAATGGCCAAAACAAGATGCATGGGGTTTGGGACCACTTGGGCAGTTTGCACAAGTCATATTCATGCTTTTAAACTTGCCCAAGAGGTGCCAAATATTAAAGAAGGCCAATTAGACAGAGTTGGTATCTCATATAGAGCAAAAATGGCCATTTTGGTGAGCTATACCACTTTTTGTCCAAATGAGCTCTTCTTGGTCTAAAATTTGGCATCTATCTAAAGCTTGTTGAAAGCTTTTTATCAAGCTAAAATGGGTATTATTTAGAGGTCTACAAAATATTTGGTGAATTTTTTAAGTTAGCAAATTTTCTAGTTTTGGTTAGTGCACTGTTCATCTGGTTTGAAATTTTTTTTGTGTCAATCATAGGGCAAACAATGGCCAATTGCCATGACATTTTGTAGAGAGAAACTAGACTTTCCTAGTTATTTGTGCCAATTAGAGGCACCTCATTCCAGGTGCACCTCCAGACCCGTGGTATTGTTTGATTGATTTTTGGGGTCTGAATGCTTTTGGATTAGTCTGGAACTATTTTTTCCCTTTAATTAACATCTGTAGATTTCTATATTGGTATAGATTGAATGGATTGGATTTTTGTGAAATTAGTTATGAATTTCCAAAATTTATATCAGTAAGATGTATCAGATTTCTGGGCAACTCGACCTTCCTATCTTTTTTGTTGTCAAACATAGCCCAAATGTGGTTTTTGTGGCTGAGACTTTTTTTTTTTTGTAAAATTGACATCCATAGATTTCCAAAAAGCTATGGTTTGTGTGATTTCAATTTTTCTACATTTAGTTATGATTTTTCAATTTGCCTCAAATTCTGCCACTCTAGAACCTGAGGTAAAATGTGATTATCTTGGATTTTTGGTTCTTGATCTATGGTTTAAGTGAAATTTTAAGTTGTTTATGACTTATATGGATGGGAAATAATTAGAGAATGTTGTTGGTGAGTTCATGGGATCCCAAAGACACGAAATAAAAAATTTATCTACTACACAATGTAATTTAATTCATTATTTTTAATGTATTTTCTTGGGATTTCCTTGAAGAATAGTATAATCCCACTTGCACATGAGAGGATCTATGTTAGAAATAATGTGATATTACACTTCAGATTAATGAATGTACCTACAGTGTTTATGGATTATATAAACAAAGTATTTAGGCCATGTCTAGATAGGTTTGTAGTTGTCTTCATAGGTGACATTCTTATTTATTCTAAGAGTAGAGAAGAGCATGAGCAGTCCTTGAGATTAGCCCTAAAGACCTTGAGAGAAAAATAGTTGTATGCTAAACTTAGTTAATGCGAGTTTTGGCTCACTAATGTACAATTCTTAAGCCATGTGACCTCTAAGGCAAGGGTTGCAATAAATCCCCATCAAGTAGAGGCAGCACTTCAATGAGAGAGACTTAGGACAGTGATAGAGATTAAGAGCTTCCTAGGTTTAGCGGGTAATTATAGGGGGTTCATTTAGGGCTTTTCTCAGATAGTGATGCCATTAACTAGGCTCACTAGAAAGAATGTACCATTTGTGTGGGATGAAAGATGTGAGCAGAGTTTTTAGGAACTGAAGCATAGATTAACCACCACCCTAGTTTTAGTACTTCTTGACCTGAGAGAGACTTTTATAGTCTACAGTGATGCCTCAAAGAAAGGGTTAGGATATGTGCTTATGCAAGAAGGCAAACTGGTAGCTTATGCTTCTAGATAGTTAAAACCACATGAAGAAAACTATTTAACTCATGATTTAGAGCTGGCAACAATGGTGTTTGCTCTTAAAATATGGAGACACTACTGGTATGAAGAAGCCACAGAAATTTACAATGACCACAAAAGCCTTAAGTACTTGTTTGAGCAGAAAGAATTGAATATGAGGAAAAGGAGATGGTTAGAGTTCCTAAAAAATTATGACTTTACCCAGAAACACCATTCCAGTAAGGCTAATGTGGTAGCTGATGCACTAAGTAGAAAATCTATACACATGGCCTGTATGATATTGAGAGAGTAGCAATTGATTGATAGGTTTAGAGTTATGAATCTTTCATGCCAGGTGCATTTGAGAAAATTGTTAATGAGTGAAACCCAAATAGAGAGTAATCTAAGGAATTAAATAATAGATGCTCAACAAGGAGATGAGTGTGAGAAAAGTGAAAGCCTAGATATCCTAGAGTGGCATGACAAACTTTAATCTATCTGAAAATGTAATATTGAGATATAGGAATAGGCTGTATATGCCTAGAAATTCAAAGATTAGAGAAAGAATATTAGAAGAGGCACATAATTCATCTAGGAAGTAATAAAATATACCATGACTTAAATAAAATGTTCTAATGGCCTAGAATGAAAACGGATATAGCAGAGTATGTCTCTCGATGTTCAGTATGTCAGAAAGTTAAGATAGAACACCAGAGGCCAGCTAGATTACTTCAGCCCCTAGATATCCTTGAGTGGAAATAAGATAGCGTAGTAATGGATTTTGTCATGGGCTTACCCAAAACATCATCAGGGTATAATGCTATTTGGGTGAGAGTTTCTCTAGTCATAGGGATAGGTAGGTCCATTAAGAATACAAAGCTCAATCCAAAATATATTGATCTATTCCAAATGCTTGATAAAAATAAACTTATGGTCTACAAACTTGCTCTTTCCCCAAACCTAAGCTAAATACATGATGTATTACAGGTATCCTAACTCAAAAAGTACAAGCCCGACCCCCAACATGTCATAGAATATGAGAATGTGTAATTATAGGACAATTTATCTTATATAGTATCACTAGATCAGATCATAGATATTAAACTCAAGTAGTTACAGAATAAAATGATAGCGCTGGTGAAAGTGGTTTGGAAAAGGCTATCTCTTGAGGAAGCTACTTGGGAGTTAAAAGAAGAGATGAGAAAGAAGTATCTAGAGCTATTCCCATAAGGTATGAATCTAAATTTCTAGGTGAAATTTTATTTAAAGGGAGTAAAAATGTAACATTTGGTTTTTGTAAAAAAGGAAATGGGCTAAATATAAAAGAGAGTCCTCTAAAGTAAATGAACTAAAGCCAAATAAAATTATAATAAAATTTTAAATAATAGAAAATGAGGATTCAAGGTTTAAGATGCCTAAAAATCAGAGCCAGAATGGCTAAATAAAATATGATGAAAAGTAGTGGCATTTTCGTAATTTTAGGCACTTTTTAGGAAACTTAAAGGAGGGATCTTTAAATGAAAAAATTACATTCATCGGGGTTCTCAAAGGCCCTAAAAACTATAAGAACCCCTATAATGGTTCAAACCCCTTCGGTTTACATTTTATAATGTCAGTTGACCTGAACTTTGACCTTTTCATTTGGGAAGGTTTTTAATTTGATTTGAGTGATTCTAAAGGCAATTTATAGGTTAAAGGACCTAAATTTTATAATGTAAAAGATGGTTGTCAAAAAGGATTTGAAATGAGCCTTAAAGGAAGAAACCAAGAATGAAGGACAAAATTGACATTTTGAAAAACTTCTAATTAGTTCCCTACCTTTATATATGAGGCGTCCTCCCTTCCCCCACATTTAGTCAATCTAATTTTCATCTCAAACGAAGGGAAAGTTCTGCCAAGGAAGATGCACAAGAAGGAGCTTTAAGGGAGAAGAAAAACCTAGAAAAAAGTAAGAAAAATCATGGAATTTCTTGCTCTTTCCTTCATTAAACTTATTCTCCTCCTTCTCCTATTTTTTTATATGGTTTTGTTGTGTGATATAGGATAGTTTTAAGGCTTGTTTAGAGGAATGACGTTAGAAATTGAAAGAGAAGCTTATACCAAGTGAAAGAGCTCTCGGAAGAGGTTAGGAATCAAGTTAAGTTTCATAGTTTTCCTTGCAACTCCTTGTTCTTCCATAGATGATTTTCGAACAAGTATAGAACAACCAAGAGAGAGTGAATTCTGGCCAAGACCAAGCATGAAAATTAGGTTTTTAAGTGTGAGAAACAAGTATATGTAAAGGAATTCCAAAAAGAAGCATTAGAAAACAAGTTTCTAAAACTTAGGGATTTTGTTGCACCTTGATATGTATGAAGCTTCCTAGTAGTATTTTTAGTTGTCTAAGAGTGTATATGGGTTCTTGAGACACCTAGAAAGCCTCACATGTGCCAACTCCCTAAAGGAAAGGGAGAAAACTCCATAGGTCACTTTCTATGGGGGTGTCTCGGCCAAGACCACCATGAGCACTTAGGGAGAGTTTTAAATTTTTCAAAGGGTGGAAAAGGACTGAATATGATGGGAGAACATCAAAGGAAGCCTTGAAAAAATTTTTGAAACCTTAGTTTGTGAGATGGAGGTGTAGGCTTGATAATGAGACTTAAAGAAGTAACTTATATCTAGGCTCTTGGGAATGAAATTGTGATGACTTCAAGGAGTTTAAATACAGTCAAGAGACCTAGATAGAAGGAGAAAATGTAGCCAAGATCGTGGATTCTAGTAGGTATTTTATTAGGTCTTGTATAGAACCATAATTGAACCATAGAACAAAGTAGCTTTACATAGAGTGTGTGTGATGCTAGAGCTTGCTTCAATGATGTAATTATATCCCATTTGATATGTTTATGCCAAAGGAATCAAGCTTCACCGAGCTATAAGTGTGTGGCTAAGAGAGGGGAAGAATAATCCAAGGGAAAGTGTGTGAATCTTACTTCAAGGTAGCTCTCTCACCTTTTTCTCATGCATAGCTTGGATCTTTACTTGTCTTTGAGTTCTTATGTATATGTTTGAACCATGAGAAATGTTTCTAGCTATGGTACCATTATACTTCTTGAAATATGTTTATGTATGTAATATAGATTGAATGGGTTTGATTATGACAAAAGTCCCTTAACAATGGGTAAGGATGAGCCAAAAGTCTCTAGAAGTGGATGAGACAAAGCCAAAAATCTCAAGAAGAGTGAGACTAAGTCAAAAGTCCCTTGAAAGTGAGTGAAGCAAATCTAAAAGTTCCAAGAAAGTTAGGTGAGGCTAGACCAATGCCTTTAAAAGTTTATGTTTGCTATGTATGAGTTTATGTGATAAGGAAAATGTTTTATGCATGCTCACTAGTAGCTTGAATGTCATGCATGCATTATTTAACATGTAAATGCATCCATTATCTATGTTTGAAATGGTTAAGGGCTATTAGAATTTTTTGAATCTCACTCTTCCCCCACATATGCCTAATTATGTCTGGGTGAGCTAAGTGGACCAAGGAATGGATGCCAACAACCTTGAGAAGTAAGACTTTGACAAAGAGATAGAGAAATGTGCTTTATATTTACATTTTGATGTCAATAGTTGTAACCATGAAATGTATATATGATGTAAACCATTGAACATGTCCAAATGTATGTATATATGGTGTATGTATCTAGCTTGGTGCCAAATGAATGTATATGTTAGAGATTGACATTCTAACACTCTTATAGGCATGTGTATAAGCGTGAGTGGCATGGTGAGATTGAAGTCCATAATGAATTGAACCATTTGGCATGCTTCCGTAGGTTGCATTTATGCTTTGGATGTGCCCAAGTGGCTTTGGGATGAGAGGAAAGCTTTTCGGTGCCTTGAGATACCAATTTGGACTTCAAAATTGATCATTATGTATGCTAAACCAAAGTCTAACCAAATGAGTTATTCTTTTTATGAAATTTGGCCAACAAGTAGGTCTCATCTAGCGCTTTTCATAGAGCTAAAGAGCACTCAATTTGAATTTCTAAAGAATTTATTATGATTTTTCAAAATTGGCCAAATTATACAGAAATGGTACGTGCACTATTCATATGGTTAGTTTATGTTTATATGTCACATATGGGACAAATGAAGTCCAATGCTAATAAAATTTTATAAAAATATACTAGACATCAAATCTTTTTATAGCTACCAAGATCACCTCATTTGGAGCTTTGTAGAGGGAGAACCAAATCTCTAAACTTGCATGACAATACTAGCAATGCAACTCAACCTTTGGTACTATTCTATCACTTTCCACGTGCTACTGCCACTGCATTGGTTTGGAATGATTTTTACAAATTAGTTAACATCTATAGCTTTTCAAAAACATATCATATGCATAATTTTGATTTTTCTAGAATTAGTTATGAATTTTCAAATTTCATATCAGAAATCTAGCATGCCAACCTAAAACCAAATTCTGGTTTTGAAATGTCTGGCTCCAAATCCATGATGCATGAGTTAAATGATGATGTTTATGACTTGAATGGATATATTATGGGTAGGAAACAATATAAAAGACTTCACGTGGTCCTTAAAGCCATGAATTATGAACATGATCTCCCATTCACGCAACTTTCCATGTATGGAAATATATGCTTCCTTGTAAATGTTGTCCAATATGCTTGAAATGGATTGGGATAGACCATGGGGCCATTGTGTAAAGGTAAGGAGGTTAAGGTATTACATCTAGAAACTTAAAATCTTACGAGTGTTTTAAATAGAAACTTACCTTAATACGAAACACTTTTCGCATACATAAAATTCCAGTGATTGCAATCCCAAAAGGAGAAACTTTCTCTATTTGGTTAGACCTAAACTTTTTCCTTTCATGAGGAAAAAATCACCATTAGAAAGCTATCTCTTAGTAGAATAACTAAGGGAGGATGAATGAAGATCGTTTACTTATCTAAAATGGAGCTTAAAATCTCTCTGTCCACCACCTTTGCTAAGTTCTCCACCCTTCTAAAGCAGTGTGGAGAAGAAGATGACATAGTGGCTTCCTTTATAAATTTTTCTAAATGACCATTTTACCCATGGGTACTAAATCGCTATGTTTTAGTTTATTTTTTGAGCTTTTCAAGGTTTGACTTCTTACACAATTTAAAGTGTTCTTTCATATAAAAACATGGGAGAATTAGAGTTAAGGACCCAAGATAAAAATATTTACTCTGAAGGACCTATTACTACTAGATTTAGAAGGGTTTAATTAAAGTCAATGATAATTTATCTTAAAACAATGGTAATAAGTCCTTCAAACTAAATATTTTATAACTTTGAGTCCTTAACTTTAATTCTCCCTAAAAACATTATTTTTAGGGTTTAGATGGCTTAAAATAGTGAAAAATAGCTCCACTTATGGTCACAACATTGGTTATCTCATTTTACATGTTGTAAGGGTTTTAAACTGATTCTAATAGTCCCTATAGTTCTCAAGACCTTTGAAAATCTTAGTAAGTTTAATTTTGGCATTTAAAACTCTTTTCCTTGAATTTTTAAAATTTGGCTCAAAATTACAATTATGCCACTAATATGCCTATTTACTCTATTTAGCCATTTTGGCTCCATTTTCTCATTGTAAATGATTTTATAACCCTATTTCTTAATATTCTACTCTTATTTGACCTTAATTCATGTTACTTTAGGATCCTCTTTTATTAACATATTGATTCTAGTTTAGTTAAAACGTCGGATGTTACATGAACTTCTTCCTATCATGAAGAAAAACTCACCATTAGAAAGCTTTCTTTGTGTAGAATAATCTTTACAACTGACATAAGATGGATAGATGTTGTCTACTTACTCGAATTAGAGCTTAAAATCTCTCTCTTTCCTCCCTTATGTTTGCTACCAGAGATGACCCTCCAAGGTTTTAAGGATAGCATGAGGAAGAGGAAAGGTAGGTGGCTTCTCTTGTAAGCCTCTTTTATAATTTTTTAAAATGACTATTTTGCCCTTAGGTACTAATTCACTTCATTTTTTCTCATTTTTCAAACTTTTCAAGATCTGACTACTCCCTACGTAATGCAATTAAATGTTCTTTCACATAAAAACATTATTTTTAGGGTTTAAATAGCTTAAAATAGTGAAAAATGACTCCACTTATGATCACAATACTGTGTAATACCTTATCCATTTGGCTTACTTATTCCATTGCAAGGCTTAGCTTCCATCACTTTTCATGAAAATAGTGAATAAATAATGGAATTAAATTGCATTACGTAAGGCCCAAAATTTTCATTTTATGCTTCATGGACAATATGAACTCATCCTTATCATTTTCCATCCATAACAAATCTGTGCAAATCATATGCATCACAAAACAACCCAAGAGTCTTGGATTTTAGAGCATGTTCCACAAAATCAATGGTTTGCTCTCAGGTTAGAAGGGTAGATTTCTGACCTCAACTTTGAAAAATCATAATTAATTTTAGAAAAATTGAAATCAAGTAAATGATAACTTTTTGGAAAGCCCTGAATGTCAATCAAATCATTCTAGACCATGAAATATCAATTGGACCATAATTGATAATACAATAGTGCCAAAAGTCTAGCTATCTAGGTTTGCTATCATAAGTTATTGATATGAATTTCAAAAATTCATAACTAATTCTAGAAAAATCAAAATCCAACAAACCATACCATTATAGAAATCTGTGAGTGTCTACTAAAGAATACAAATAATTCTAAACTAATGCCATGGTCTTTAACTCATGCAAATCAATAGAATAGTAACTCAGGTCAGGCTACATTACTAGTACTATCATGCAACTTCACAAATTCATTTCTCCCTCTACAGAGCTCCAAATGAGGTGATCTTAGTGGCTATGGAAAGCTTATGGTGTCTGGTTTATGACTATAAAGTATTCATGAGCATTAGACTTCATTTGAACAATATATGACACAAAGAAGCAAACTGACCAAATGAACAGTAACCCTACCATTTTTGCATAATTTAGCCAATTTTGAAAAATCATAATAAATTCTTTCAAGCTTTAAATTGAGTGTTCTTTAGCTCTATGAAAAGCTCTAGATAGGACCTACTTCTTGGCTGAATTTCATGGAAAAACTCATTCATTTGGTTAGACTTTGGTTTTGCTCATGATTTGGTCAATTTTGATGATCAAAGTGGGTTCATAAGCATCATTTGGCCTTCCTCTTGCTCTATAGCCACTTGAGCACATCCCATAGCACAAACACAGCATATGGAAGCTTTTCAAATGGTTTAAATTATCATGGAGCTCAATCTCATCTTGCCACTTGCAATCATGCACAAGTATACACTAGCACATTGGTGGCGAAATTTCACATAAATATACATTTGGTTCTAAATTCCATTTATACATGATATCCACATACTTTTATATATGCTTAATAGTTTACAAGTCATAAACTACTCATAAAAGCTCTTTTATTGTCAAAGTGTGGCAACTCATACTTCTTGGACTCCATTCTTGCTTCCTTGAATAGGGAAGAGTGAGATTCAAAGAATTCCAATAGCTTTTAACCCATTCAAATATTCGTAATGGATGCATTTACAAGTCAAAGAATACATGCATGACATTCAAGCTAGAATGAGCATACATAAAACATTTTCCTTGTCACATAAATTCATACATACTAAATATAAGCTCTTAAGGGCATTGGTCTAGCCTCACCCATTTTTAAGGGACTTCTAACTTAGCCTCACTCTTCTTGAGACTTTTGCCTTTGTCTCACCTATTTCTAGGGACTTTTGGCTCATCCTCACTCTTGCTAAGGGAGTTTTGGCATAACCAAACTCATTTAAGCTAAAACACATTTCAAAATCAACATGGTACCATGGCATATGGGCAATAGCTAGAAATATTTCTCATGGCATAAACATATATACAAGCACTCAAAGACAAGCAAACATCCAAGACACATAAATTGGAGAAAGGTTAAAGAGTTACCTTAAAGGAAGAACATAACACTTTCCTCTTGAATTCTTCCCCCCTTTCTCTGCCAAACCTTGCTATTAAGTGGCCCTTGGTTTTCTTAGCCTAGACACATCAAAAGAGACATAAATCACTCATGGAAACAAGCTTTGGCATCATACACACTCTATGTGAAGCTACTTGGTTTTATGGCTCCATTATTCTTTCATACAAGACCTTATGAAGCAACTATGATAATTGATGATCTTGGCTCCTATTTCTCATTCATTTTAAGTCTCTTGACTCCATTTAGACTCCTTGGAGTTATCACAAATTCATTCCCAAGAGCTTAGACAAATGTTGCTTCTTTAAGTTTTATTATGGAGCCTACATCTCTATCTCACAAACCAAGGTTTCTAAATTTTTTTTCAAGGCTTCCTTTGATATTTTTCCATCATATTTAATCCCTTTCCAGCCTTAGAAAAATTTAAAACTCTTTCGAGGTGTATGAAGAGCTCTTGGCTAAGACTATGCAAGCATATAGCATTCATAGAGTTTGTTAGCTTTCTCTTAGGGAATTGGCACTTGTGAAGGCTTTCTAGACATCTTGAGAACTCATATATACCCTTAAAAAACTTAAATTACTACTAAGAAGTTTCATCTTAACCTAGGTGCAATTAAATTCCTAGGTTTGCTAACTTACAATCTAATGCTTCTTATTCAATTTCAATGGCATCTTCTTAATCCTCACACTCTATAACCCTTGGTTCCATCAAGAACACATGAAGAAAAACTCTCCTCTTCACTTTCTTTCTCTAGGCCAAAGCTTAAATAGCTTGGAAACATAAGATTTTATAAGTGTTTCAAGTAAAGTCTTATCTTAAAATGAAGTTCTCTTCACGTAGATTATTTTTCACATATTGGTTTCTTGAAAAAAGTTCCTTTTTGGCTTGGGTTAGACCTGAATCTTCAAGTTTTAAAGAAAAGAAAATCACCATTAGAGAGCTCTTAAAGAGAGGAACAACTTTCTTAATTGGCGCGGGATGAAATGGGGCTGTTTACTTACTTAAATGGGAGCTTAAACTTCTTTTCTCTTCCTTCCCATTGTAATACCTTGACATCTTAGTTATTTTACCATGGTCTCATTATCTATCTCAATGCATTTCATATGGATTGGAGCATAATCATATAAAGAAGCCAACATTTCCCATGGAAAAAGCATTAAATTAATGGAATTAATTGTGTTATGTAAGATCCCAATTCCTCATTTTATGCTCCATGAATCATATAAACTCATCAACATCAATTTCTAGTCATAACACATCCATACAAGTCATACACATCATAAAAGACTTCATTCATTTCGGGTTTGAAGCTACATCACACAAAACTCATGGTTTGCTCTTGGATTCCAATTTTAATTTTCTGATATAAATTTTGATAATTCATAACTAATTCTAGAAAAATCAAAATCAAGTAAACCATACCATTCTAGAAATCTGTGGATATCTAGTTTTGAATAAAAATAATTTTAGACCAATGCAATAGACTTAAGCTATCAAAAATTGATGGAATAGTAACACAGGTTAAGCTACATTACTAGTACTATCATGCAACTTCAAAAATTCATATCTCCCTCTACAAAACTCTAAATAAGGTGATCTTAGTGACTATGGAAATCTTGTGCTATCTAGTTTGTGATTGTAAAATTTCATTAGTATTGAACTTCATTTGGCCCACATGTGACATAAAGAAGTGAACAAACCAAATGAACAGTAACCATACCATTTCTGCATAATTTGGCCAATTTTGAAAAATCATAATAAATTCTTTAGAGCTCTAAATTGAGTACTCTTTAACTCTATGAAAATCTCTAGATGATACCTACTTTTTGGCCAAATTTCATTGAAAAACTCATTCATGTGGTCATACTTCGGTTCAGCTTTCCATTTAGTCAATTTTGAAGTCTCAAATGGCATCTCAAGGCACCAAATGGCCCTTTTTGCTTTCTACAACCACTTAGGCAAGTTTAAAAGCATAAACACCATACATAAAAGCTTGCCAAATGATTCAAATCACCATAGAGCTCAATCTCACCTTGCCATATCCATATACACATAAGAACATCAAGTCACATCCATATATACATAAGAACATTAGTCATCTAGCTTCTACATGGATACATACACTATTTGTACATATATTAGAACATGCTCAAGGGTCTACATCAAAGATATATCTCATGGATACATAGTTTAACATCAAAATATGAACAAAAAGCTCATTTCTCTATCCATCTATAAAGATCTTGCTTCTCATGCTTGTTGGCTTCCATTTCCTTGCCTACTTGGCTCACTTAGATATGGTTAGACATGTGTAGGGGAAGAGTGAGATTCAAAGAATTGCAATAGCTCTTAAACCTTTCAAATATACATAATGGATGCTAAAACATGTCAAAGAATGGAAGTATGATATTCAAGAAACTAATGAACATGTATAAGTCATTTTTCTTATCACATAAACTCATACATAACAGACATAAGCTCTCAAATATAAGCTCTCAAGGGCATTGATCTAGTCTCACCTACCTTTCTTAGGACTTTTGGATTTGCCTCACCTACTTTTATGGAACTTTTAACTAAGCATCCCTCTTCTTGAGACTTTTGGCTCATCCTTACCCTTGCTAAGGGACTTTTGGCACAACCAAACCCATGCAAGCCATTATGCAATTGTAATCACCTTTCAAGAAACATAATGGTACCATAACATGTAAGCATAGGCTAGCTCAAACACACATACAAGCACTCAAAGACAAGCAAACATCCAAGCCTTGCATAAGAGAAAGGTTAAAGAGCTTCCTTAAAGCAAGAACACAACACTTTCTCTTGAAATTCTTCTTCGCTTTTTTTGGCTAAGCCTTGCAATTAGGTGGCCCTTGGTTCTCTTAGCCTAGACACATTAAAAGAGACATAAATCACTCGTGGAAACAAGCCATGGCATCATACACACTCTATATGAAGCTACTTTGTTCTATAGCTCCATTATGCTTCCATACAAGGCCTTATGAAGCAACAAGGAGAATTCATGGTCTTGGCTCCCATTTCTCATTCATTCTAGGTCTCTTGACTCCCTTAAGACTCCTTGGAGTCATCACACATTCATTTTAAGGAGCCTAGCTATAAGTTACTTTATAATGTCACATTATGGAGCCTACACCTCTATCTCACATTTCATGACTTCTGAATTTTTTATAAGGCTTCCACTATTATTCTTCTATCATATTTAGTCTCATTCTAGGCTTAGAACAAATTAAAACACTCTTTAAGTGCATGAAGTGGGTTAGGCTGAGAGTATGGAGGCTTGGAGCATTCATGGATTTTGATTCATTTCATTTAGGAAAATGGCATATGTGAGGCTTCCTAGGTGTCTTAAGAATTCATTCATACTCTTAGACAACATAAATTATCATTAGGAAGCTTCATATTTGCCAAGGTGCAACCAAATCCCAAATTCTATAACTTTCATCCTAAAGCTTCCTTTTCAATGCTAGTTGCATATTCTTAATCTTCATACTCCATAACCTTTGGTTCCATCAAGAATACATGAAGAAAAACTCTCCTCCTCACTTTCTTTCTTTTGACCAAAACTTAAATGGCTTGGAAATACAAGATTTTGCAAGTGTTTCAAGTAAAGCCTTACCTTAAAATAAAGATTTTTTTGCATAGATTATTTTCCATCGATTGGTTTCTTGAAAAAAGTTGGCTTGGGCCAGACCTAAATCTTCAAATTTTTGAGAAAAGAAAACTATCATTAGAAAGCTCTTAGAGAGAGGAATAACTTTCCTAATTGGCGCGGGATAAAACGAGGCCGTTTATTTACCTAAATGGAAGCTTAAACGTCTTCTCTCTCTCCCCTCTTAATGTCACACCGTGGCTGCTCAAATTTCTGAAAATGGAAGCTTGGAGAAGGTGATGAGTTGTAATCTTATTTAAGAAGCCTCTTTTACAATTTTTCAAAATAACCATTTTGCCCCTATGTGCCTATTTGCTTCGTCTAGGCTCATTTTAACTTCTTTTTTAGAACCGTCTTTTCTAGCATAAAATTTAGGTCCTCTGATTCATAAAATGCATTTGGTTTCATCCAAATTGAATTAAAAACCTTCCCGAACGAACCAATCAAAGTTTAGGTCAATCGATACTCTAAAACGTAAACTGGAAGGGTTTAAACCATTCTAGAGATTCTTATTGTTTTTAAGCCCTCTGGGAATCTTGAAAAACTCATTTTTCTCATTTAAAAATTTCTTCTATGAGTTTTGCAAAAAGTGCTTGAAATTATGAAAATGTCGCTGCATTTTCGTTGAATTTCGTTTGATTATTTTGGCTCCATTTTTAGGGCACCTATAGGCTTACATTCTTTTTATTTGAGGTCTATATTATTACTCTAATCTTATTAGACCTCAAATCATTCTACTTGGGGGACTTCTTTTTATATTAGGTACGTTTCATACATTGATAGAGAAACTAAACATTACATTTCTTATGTTCACCAAGGAACTGAATGTTACACCCTTAATGTCACATTATGGCTGCTCAAAATTCTGAAAATGGAAACTTGGAGAAGGTAATGACATGTAATCTTACTTAAGAAGCCTCTTTTACAATTTTTCAAAATAACCATTTTGCCCCTACGCATTTATTTGCTCCGTTTTGGCTCATTTCAACTCCTTTTTTAAAACCATGTATTCTATCATAAAGTTTAGGTCCTCTAATTTATAAAATGCCTTTGGTTTTATCCAAATTGGATTTAAAACCTTCTCAAATGAACCACTTAAAGTTTGGGTCAATTAACGCTCTAAAACATAAACGGAAGAGGTTCAAACTATTCTAAGGGTTCTTATGGTTTTTAAGGCCTCTGAAAACCTGGAAAACTCATTTTTTTTATTTAAAAAATTTTCCTTTGAGTTTTCTAAAAAGTGCCTAAATTTATGAAAATGCCACTGCATCTTTGTTAAATTTTGTCTGGTTATTCTGGCTTCATTTTTAGGGCACCTCTAGCCTTAGATCCTTATTATTGGAGGTCTAGATTATTGCTTTAATTTTATTGGACCTCAAATCATTCTATCTGGAGGACTTCCTTTTATATCTAATGCATTTTGTATGTTTATAAAGAAGCCAAACATTATGTTTTTCATGCTTATGGAGGAACCGAATGTTACATACTATCTATCTTATTTTACATGCTGTAAAGGTTTTAGCCGATTTAGATAGTCCCTATAGTTTTCAAGACCTCTAAAAACCTAGTAAGTTTAATTTTGCATTTAAAACTCTTTTCTTTAGGTTTCTAAAATTCTATTTAAAATTACAATTTTTCCATGAATTTAATTTTTATCTATATATAGCCACTTTAGCACTATTTCCATATTGTAAGTGATTTCTTAACCCTATTTCTTGACATTCTAATTAATCTTCTACTCTTACTTAACCTTGGCTCATATTACTTTAGAGTCTTCTTTACTTAAATTACTTGATCTAGTTAAGTCAAGATGCCAATGTTGTACCATCACCAATCCATGAGTTGTTTAGTTCAAAAGAAAGAGAAGAAGGAGAGGAATGTTTTTCTTTTTACGCACTTAAGGTTTATAGCTCAAGCTCTCTTCTCTTATTTTCATTTTCATTTTGCTTAGTGCCTCTCATGCTTTCTTCTGAGTTTTCCTCATGTGGTTGACCAAAAATGTAGGGAGTTAGGATTTAAGATAGTGTTTTAAGTGAGTTGGGTTATAAGTCTTAGATTTGACTTATAGGCTTTGCTATACTTAATGTGTTTTAGCCTATTTTCTAACTTTAAGCTCATCTAAACTAAACATGTTTTAATTATGTTTTTTTAGGAATAATGAACTGAAATTAATTTTTAGGATTACTTATTTATTTTCACTTAATTAATTAAAAACCTAAAAATAAATCTATTTTTCTCAAAATTTCCTAAATAAATAATTTCACCTTAAAAATTCAAAATTTATTTATTTTCTTTTAATAATTCCTTATTTAAATTATTTTTCCTTAATAGTCCTAAATTTAATTACTTTTTCTTCTAAATCCTTATTTCTCTATATGAATTCATAAAATCCCACTTTCTCTACTATTTCACAATAAATTCCCATTTTCTTCATTTAATTAATTAAATCCTTTTTTTCTTAAATTAATGAAGTAAATCCTTGTTTAAATTAATTTTCTTTATAATTTCAATTACATAATTACTACATGTTACATTTTAGGTGTATTTGAGTTTTATTCTTAAATGGAGTCTTTTAGGCACTTTTAGAAGGTCCCCAGTTGACTCGCCCTTAGCATCAGTCAATTGGCCTTGCTCATAGTGGCACTTGGTGCACACTTGCCAAGACCAATCTACCAAGCATGAGTGGTAGTTCATTATGTTGTGCTTTGAAGTCACCAAGTCACATTGTGTGTGACTAGTCAATTGGCTAGCACTCTATGAATGCCCAGTCAACAAGCCTTGTAAGGTAGCCAATTGCCATTACTTATCCTTCCTTCTTTTTTTAAATTTTTAAAATTTCTAAAGGGAAAAACCTGTCAATAATTAAGCTACATTAGCCGACAAAGTGTTGTATGGAAAAGCCTTATGCAACTTTTAAATAGTTATTTCCATACCATTTGACCTCCATCCTTTCTCTAAGGACTTTATTGAGATTTGTTCTATGAATAGGAGACCATATGAAATTAGAATCATGAAGAAAGTTTGCTTTACCCTAGTATGATCATTTTTTAGCTCTAAACCACCCTCTTCTCCTTCTAGCTTGTTTTCATTTGTAAATATGCTCTTTTAAGAGAATTTTGCTAACATATTCATTCTTTTTTTTGTGGGGAGATTAAAACCCAAAGGCATTTTATTAAATTGGGAACCTAAATTTTATAATGAAAAAGACGGTTCTAAAAAAGGAGCTAAAACGAAGGAGAAATAAAAAAGTCAAGTATGAAGGACTTAGGGACTAAAATGCAAAGAAAAGTTATATTCCAAGGAAAATGTATAAATTGCCCGAAAGTTCAAGGAACTTTAGTTTCACCCTCTATTCGTGGCTTTAGGCATGAATATCAAAAAATCAAGCAAGAATATCAGAAATCCATGACCCACAGTTAAACTCAGTTTGATGAGACGGGTCTAATGACGCCACGTCGTCTGGATGGCCGGGCGAGATCCGATCCAGGATCTGGTTAGCCCAATCAGTAGCTATGAACAAAATAGAAAAAGAAAATTGTAACAACTATAGAAATAGAAATAGCTAAAGGGCTAAGAAACCCTGAAAGACTTTCAGGGACTAAATTGTAGTACATGAAAATTTTATAACACAATCATAATACAGAACGATGAAAATTAAACCTATAGACCCGGGTGTCTGATTGACATCGAAATTTATGGTTGAGTTAAAAGTTGACCATGGTTGAGTTAAGATTAACCATGGTTACCATCCATAACTTAAGGGCTAAGAAAAGGTGTCCAAGTGTGTGGCCAAGAATTTTTGGAAGAAGATATTTAGTTATGAAATTAGAAAATCAAAAGAAAAAAAGGAATGGAAGGTTAAGATTTGATCTTGAAAAGGTTGATCCAAGGGTCTAAGTTTAGTATGGCTATTTAACTTCACTTAAATTCATCTTATTCACCTCCATTCCACCATTTTCATGACACACATAAGGGAGAAGGAGAGAAAAACGTGAAGAGAGGGAGAAAAAGTGGAAGAAAAAGTGAAATCAAGCAAATCTACTACCATTCTTTACCAAATTTCTTCATCTTCTTCATCCTCCAACCATTTTCTCTAAAGGGCAGCTGCATATTCATCTTTTCCTCAAGGTGGAATGTTGCTCTAAGTGGGAAGAAAAGGGGTTTTAGTGTGAGAAAAGAAAAGGAAGCAAGGATTAAGCTTAAAGAGTAAGTTTTCTCCATCTTGCACTTGAAAATCACATGTTTTAAGTAAGTTTTGTTAAACCCTAGCTATGAGTCACTTTTGGACAGCATATGGATCATTAGAAATGTATTTTATATGTTGAATATGAAGGCCGTGAAATGGAGTTTATATGTTAAACATGAAGGCCATATAAACTTAGTTATTTTGTTATGTGCTGGGACTTTGAAAAACACAAAGATTGTAAATTTTGGGAAAATAGAAATCATAGGGAGGTGCTGTCCGAATTTTCCAAAAATTTTTATGGTGTTTTCTTAATGTCTTAAATTCATGTATACCAAATTTCAAGTCCTAGAACATAAAGGAAGAGGCTATGGAATTTTTAGAACCAAAGAAACTCACTTTTGAGCCTAAAATGAAGCTAGGTTATGTTATGACCAAAACATGTTGTTGGGGCTGGAATTTCATAATTTTATCCATTATGATGGATTCAAAGGGGTGTTTTTAGCTAGGAATACTGATGGCAAAGCCCCCAAAACTCATGGAATAAAATTTCTAAATTTTGGCCAAGAAAAGCATACTATTTGGCCATAGTGAATGGGAAGGGAAGGAGTTGGATTTTTCTAATTCCAATGGTCCCATTAAGTTTAAAAGGGTCATATTACATTAGAAGTTTAGGTTTATATGTTGATTGTAATGAATCATCATTATGATTATAGGGTTTGATAATTATTTGGAAACTCTAAGAGCAAGTGAAATGAGTCCTAATGCTTGAGGAGCCAGATTGCTTAGGTAGTAGTTTTCCTCTCTCTTTCTTTAAGCTTGTATTTTTGTGTAATGATGAGTATTATGCTATATCAAGTTGTTATTTATGCTATAAGATGAGACATGTATATTTAGACCGTGCTTGGCCTTATATGAAATTCCTTATATTCCTATGTGGTATGTAGCCTCTTGATTGGCATTATGTTATGTACTTACATGCTAGCTTTTGAATGAGATTGGTTTACTACTACTGAGATTTCATAATCTCACCCCAAATATGACCCATGCTAGGTCTGAGTTCAAGCAAACACAAGGCAAAGAGTGTGGAGGTATAAATTGAGGACCTTACTTTTATGCATCACATTTTGTCATGTAATTAAATATCTTTGGATTATGGTATGTACGAGTTGTATTATAACACTATATGATATTAGGGCATGTAACAGAAAGGCATGTATATACCCAACCCTGAGGAAAAAAGGATAATTTTAATCAGTTCAGATTTTCATTGACTCCTCTAAGTTTTATATGAGGCATTTGTAGTGGGAAATATGTTATATAGTAAGGTATGACAGAGGTCACGTTCCTCCTTTTTCCTCAATGCTTCAATGCTTTTTTTCCTTAATGAATCAAGTGCCCCTCAACTCACTCTCTCGCATTTTTCTTCCTGAATGTGATACAATACCAGTAGGCATGCCTATTGGAGCACTACAAGTTCGAGAAGTCCTCATCCATCAAGAAACTCAAATCATTCAAAAGGATATGATTCAGGTCCAAATGGCTCATAAAGAGATGCCCCATACTCAAGAGGCCCAAATTGTGTTAGTATATGTCCAAAAACTTCAAAGAGTTCAAAATAATCTCTATGTTGGACGTCGACCCAAATTTATAGCCCAAGTTTTTTTTTTTTTTTTTTTTTAGGATGGAGGAACACAACAATGGAAGACAGAAGAAGATTGAATGAATTAGTTTCAGAATTATTTCTGACTTGTGAGGTTTCTCTTGTGGCCTTTGTGTACTGGAGAAAATCTTTGACTTATCAAAGGAGTGGTTTCCTTTGTGGCGTCCCGGATTAGGGTTCTAAGAGACGGGTTCTCTTAGGGTTCAATTCCATTGACCAACATCTCTTCTTCTTCTTCTTCTTTGTTTCTTTCTTTATTCTTTCTTGCTTGTTGTCCAGATCTGCCTATTTTCTTGTTCTTGTGTCGTATGCCAAAATTCGATCACTGATCCGTGTAATTTGGGGTTCCTAGAACGGGTTTCTACGGAGTCTCACATCATCTGGTATCAGAGCATTGGTTGAGGTTGGTTTCATCCACTTTTTCCTTGTTCTTTTCCCTTATTTCGTCTGATTCTTTTCTATTCGTCCATATTTTTGTGCGGCTGTTTCTGGTGTTTTTTGTTCATGTTTTTGGACGTTTAAGAGGTCTTTCTTGTGTTTCAAGATCTTTTCTTTCTGCTCGATTTGGAATCACATCAATCCAATTTTTGTAGAGCAAGTTATAGCTATTTCTTTTCTGCTCGTCCTTTTTTTTATGCGGCTGTTTCTGGTGTTTTCCTTCGTGTTTTTGGACGTTTAATAGGTCTTTATTGTGTGTCGAAATCTCTTCTTTCTGCTCGTTTTGGATTCACATCAATCCGATTTTTCTAGGGCAAGTTATAGCTATTTCTTTCGTGCATATCATTCTGATCTTTCAGAAATCTTGTGTTCAGAAATCTTGTGTTTTGTTTGCAAATTTCAGCACCTTCAAGATTAAAAAAAAAACTTGGGCTATAAATTTGGGTCGACGTCCAACATAGAGATTATTTTGAACTCTTTGAAGTTTTTGGACATATACTAACACAATTTGGGCCTCTTGAGTATGGGGCATCTCTTCATGAGCCATTTGGACCTGAATCATATCCTTTTGAATGATTTGAGTTTCTTGATGGATGAGGACTTCTCGAACTTGTAGTGCTCCAATGGGCATGCCTACTGGTATTGTATCAGAATGCCTCATGCTGTATGTGTTTTATTTTCTTCTCCCAGCTCACGCTTTCATTAATCCACGTCAGCCTTCTTTAAACTCCACGTGCTTAGCTCCACGTTCATGTCCTGCCTTATTTTACTTCTTTTGCCTGTAGTAAAATCCAACTTGTGCAAGCTTCAGCTAGTAGCTTCCAATCCAGCTCAGCATGAAGAACTCGTGCTCTTTTCTTTTGTTTCGTGCTTCTGCCCATGCTTTGTACCCGTGGCACTTCTTCCTTTGTGTTGTTTGTTGTTTCTTCATGCAGCGTTCTCTAACTCATTCCACGTATTTCTCTTATTATTCTCAGCCTCCTCCTTCTATAAACTTGTGGAACCATCAACTCAAGTTGCATACTATGTGGATGGTTTTGTTCTGCTCCTTCTCCACGTACAGTTCTGCATGAGATAACCCACAACTCTTGCTCTTCATGTTTTTTTGCTTTGCAAACCATTACTTCCAATGCTACCCAGTGGTCTTCATAATAGAAGAGACATTTGGTGATAAGCCTGTGCTTGTTTGGAGGGATCGTCATAAATGATTAAAGTGTGTCGTTCACGGTACATAAAATATTTAGCCAGAGCTGCTCCTATATAAGGAGTGAGGTAGAACCAAGAAACTCGAGCCTATCAACTCATGGCCTCATTTTCCATTCAAACTAGAAACTCGAGCCTATCCCCTGTTTCTGCTCCACATAGCTTTTGAATCTTCTTATCTTAACACGAGCTGCACCTTCACTCCACACAACTCGTGGCTCTTCCTCTTTTTTGCTCCTCCACACTTTTCAACCCAAGACTTCTTTACGTAGAGCTATTTCTACTATGTTTCAACTTGAATGTGTGGTTTCTTTGGATGAGGTGTGGGGAATGGAGTATGTAGCCTTGATGGGTCTCTCGATGGATTAAAGTGCTTCATGCATTCTATCTTCATTTAAACTCCAGCCACTCTTCTTGTTATTCCTCATGTGCCTCCTCTGTTCAAGTCTCTAAAACCTAAGTCTTGTCTTGCACAACACTATTCTCTTCTTCAAATCAATTTATCATTTAAAGCTCTAATTACCCATTGAAATTCTACACAAAAGAATGGAAAATATTCAATAGAATTATCCACAAAATTATTTAAAAGAAATTCATGCATTAAAACTTAATAATTTTGCCAATTACTTCACAAAGTGCATAAGTGGCTGATGAAATCAAATTGTATCTAATTAAATCCTTAACACCATATTCCATCATCAAAATGCCTAAGTTAAGAGGATTAACATGTATAAAAATCATGCTTATCACTATGCTACACCTTTTTTTCATCAATAATAATCTTAATTCTCATTTGTCTTAAGTTTATCTTGCAATCACAAGTTTATTCTTTTCATGGTGCCTCTTCCTTTGTTTAATTCCTTTAAAAATCAGTCCTTCATTTTAATTTTTTTAAAACACTTAATTTACCCCCTCTTGGGTGTCTCTCCATTCCTAAATTCATAACTCCATTAGCTAACCATGTTTGTTGAGCCTTTTATGACCATAAAACTTCCTCATAATCATAATAAAATTCTAGCCCCATTTTAGTCTCCTTTTTCAAGCTTGCAACTTCTACTAAGTGTATTTGCAATTGATAAGTCTAAATTTTACTTTCCAATAATTTAATTTTTTTCTAGAATGTTGCTCCCTTGAGACTTATTACACCACTTTATGTAACACCCTAAAATTAATTAAGGTGTTAATAATATATTTATACTAATTAAGGATAATTATTATGGAATAATTAGGTAAGCTATATGAATGGAAATTTATAGAGAAATAAGTTATTAATATGGGTTTAAAATTTTAATCAGATTAAAGCTTAATTTAGGCCCAAAAATTAATTTGAGTATGACATGGATAAAGATTCATGGAGGCCTAATGATTTTAGGTGTAAGCCCAACTCCTTACCATGAGACTTAGGCCAAGAGAGTTCACCTAACAATGGGCCAATTCGACTTAGTGAAATAAAGGCCTAAGACCCAACTTACATAAGCTCTTATAATTGGCCCAACACACATTATGCAGACCTAAATTAGATTGACTCTTGAAATTTGGCCTGACCCAATTACAACTTTGAAGCCCAACTCATGAGACTTAGCCTAACTAACATCAATCTTTGAACCCACTAGATTTTGGGCCTTCAAATCAGCACACTCTCCCTAACCCTAAGAGTCTCTGCAACCCATCTCACCTAGCACCAGCCCACTTGAAATAATAGGCCTATTGGACCAGTCCATCTTCACTAAAACCCTAATAAGTCTTATCTCCACCCATTTGGCTGCCAAGGAATTCATGTTTTGTAGACTTAAAAACCTATTTTCGAACTTGAGAAGAGGGGCTGGGGTTTTTCTACATTTCTCCACCATTTCTCACTTCTAGGAGAAGATTTGGCCAAGGTAATTTATATAAAATATGTCCCTCTCATTCTCCTCTTCATTTTAGTCCAATTAGTTTCTAGTTTTGAGCATTTTCATCTCCTTCTTAAATCTGAAATTTGGTGTTTGGGTGTTTCCTTGTAATATTTTTAGAGTTAGAAGCTAGAGGAGTGATTGGGTAAGTATTTCCTTCTCATTTTATGCATTATTTTGCTGAAAAATGTCCTCAAGAATTGGTTTTCATAATGGGTTATGCTATTGTGCGAAATTACAAGGAGATGAAGGTGAAATAATGAAAATTCTGGGCTTGATAGCTGAAATCCGAATTTTGGAATTTCCCATAGTGCTCTTGATAGTTGAGGCTCAACTTAGTCCATTTGACCCCTTAGGTATATGGGTAAGTGATGGAGATGAGCTAGGAGACTTTAAAGAGCTTGAACAAAATCAAGAACTTGAAAACAAAAGGGCTGGACGTAATTCTAAAAGATGGCCAGCTAAAGATCCATTGCAAGGTATGGGAGGCCCATGCACAAGATCAAGAGCCAAAGCTATGAAGGAGGCCTTGAATGGAGTGATCCAAAAACTAATGGACCTGGAGCCCATAGTCTTAGCTGAATATGAAGCCCAAAAGGAACAAAATGGCATGAAAATTATTTCATATCTACAAGATGCTAGCCCAAGCCTGAAAGGAGCCTAATTGAAGAAGCCCAACCATTTTCCACAAAATCCTCTTAGTTTTAATTTGATTGTTTCTGTTTCAGATTTTTTAGCTTTATTAGGCACCATTCTTGGTGAATTTGTTCAGATTTAAATTTCTTTTATTTTCCCTCCAAACCTAAGAGTTATTTTGTATTTAGGGTTTTATTTTTCAAATGCCTATATAAGGCCCACTTGTACTCCAAGAAGAGGCAGATTGAATGAATTAGTTTCAGAATTATTTCTGACTTGTGAGGTTTCTCTTGTGGCCTTTGTGTACTGGAGAAAATCTTTGACTTATCAAAGGAGTGGTTTCCTTTGTGGCGTCCCGGATTAGGGTTCTAAGAGACGGGTTCTCTTAGGGTTCAATTCCATTGACCAACATCTCTTCTTCTTCTTCTTCTTCTTTGTTTCTTTCTTTATTCTTTCTTGCTTGTTGTCCAGATCTGCCTATTTTCTTATTCTTGTGTCGTATGCCAAAATTCGATCACTGATCCGTGTAATTTGGGGTTCCTAGAACGGGTTTCTACGGAGTCTCACATCATCTGGTATCAGAGCATTGGTTGAGGTTGGTTTCATCCACTTTTTCCTTGTTCTTTTCCCTTATTTCGTCTGATTCTTTTCTGTTCGTCCATATTTTTGTGCGGCTGTTTCTGGTGTTTTTCGTTCGTGTTTTTGGACGTTTAATAGGTCTTTCTTGTGTTTCAAGATCTCTTCTTTCTGCTCGATTTGGAATCACATCAATCCGATTCTTGTAGAGCAAGTTATAGCTATTTCTTTTCTGCTCGTCCTTTTTTTATGCGGCTGTTTCTGGTGTTTTCCTTCGTGTTTTTGGACGTTTAATAGGTCTTTATTGTGTTTCAAAATCTCTTCTTTCTGCTCGTTTTGGAATCACATCAATCCGATTTTTCTAGGGCAAGTTATAGCTATTTCTTTCGTGCATATCATTCTGATCTTTCAGAAATCTTGTGTTCAGAAATCTTGTGTTTTGTTTGCAAATTTCAGCACCTTCAAGATTCAAAAAAAAAAAAAAAAAAGAAAAGAAGGAAAAGTTGCAAAAAAAAAAAAAAGAAGTCAGAATCTGTGAAAAAGAAAGTTGTGCTGGAAATTGTAAAAAAAAAAAAAATTTGAATAGTTGACTTGAATTGCAATTGCTGAAGATCATTTATTCTTGGAATTACTACATCTGATTCCCTGAGTTGATCTGGTCATTAAATGTCATATTGTGCACAATTCATAAAAAGGAAATATGCATTCATTCACCTTATTCTAAATTTCAAATTTCTGATTGCTTCATTACTGATTTCAGATTCCAATTTTCTTTCCATCCTTTCCTCTTGATAATTAATCATTTAACCACTTGATCTCCCATAATCTGTCACACACCATTTGTTCTTTCAGTGTCTTGATTTTCCTTTCCTAGTCACTTGCTATATTGTCTATTGGCTGCACCTACGATTTTTCTTTAAAATATTGGACTTTTGTTGTCTCTTTGAGAACTTTATATCTTGGATTCTAATTTAAGATTGCCACTTCAGTTGCTGCTTCTTTCGATTTGCTGGATTTAATTCAGTATACTATAGGAAGCAAGTTGAGAGGAAAAAGGCAAGAGTGTTTTCATCATTGTAAAAGCCATTATAAGAGTGAAACATGAGTGAATTTGCATCATTTAGAGTGAAACACGTGAGGGAGTAGTCAGGTCCTTTTCTTGCTATTCACTAACATTTTCAGGTGCCAATCATGTCTGAAAGTGAAGATAACCAAGTTGACCTTAAATTATTTATCAAATCTGTTCAAGAACAATTCAAGAGGCTAAATGCTAGGTTGGATCAAATGGATTCTTCTTCTTCTAACAACAAGGCAAGGCATGGTAAAAATGTTGTTCTAAGAGGAGATGAATCTGATTTTGAGGAGGAAAGCCAACATGAAAGAGTTAGGAGAGCTCCCCCTCAAAAGAAAGATGCCTTTAGTAACATCAAGATGAAAATCCCTTCCTTTCAAGGGAAAGCTGATCCTGATGTATATCTTGAATGGGAAAGAAAAGTTGAGTTTTTATTTGACTGTCAATCTTTTTCAGAAGAAAGTAAAATAAAATTAGCTGCTTTGGAGTTCACAGATTATGCAAGCCTATGGTGGGATCAATTAACCACTAGTAGGAGGCGTTCAAGAGAGGGTCCAATTCGGTCTTGGCCAGAAATGAAGGCTCTCATGAGAAAGAGATTTGTCCCTACCCATTACTATAGGGATGTGCACAAGAGGCTCCACAAAATCAAACAAGGATCTATGAGTGTGGAAGAATATTTTCAGCAAATGCAAATTGCCATGATTAAAGCTGACATTGAGGAAGATTCAGAAGTTACAATGGCAAGATTTCTTGGTGGCTTAGACCCTGAAATTGCTGCAGAAGTTGAATTGCAAAACTACCTTGATATGGAGGAGTTGTTGCATAAAGCCATTAAGGTGGAGAAGCATTTTAAGACAAAACAGAAATTGAAATCACATGCTAGTTCCAACAAAGACTTCAAGTCCTCTTTCAAGTTTAAGGGAGAGACCAAGCCTAAAGAGGAGAATAAGATGAAGATGCAAACACCTACTTCTAAAGGTAAATCTGAACCTAAATCTTCTTCTAGTTCTTCTAAAATTAAATGCTTTAAATGTCAAGGTTTTGGTCACATTGCTTCACAATGTGCAAATAAAAGGACTATGATTTTGCTTGAGAATGGTGTTGTTACTAGTGAAAGCAGCAGTGATGAAGATGTGGAAGTTGAGTTAAGCTCCAATGGAGGTGATGAATCTGATGTGGAGGTCGCTGAAGCTGTGATTGGTGAGGCTCTAGTGTCAAGGCGTGCTCTTAGCATTCAACCGAAAGAGGAGCTTGAAAAAGAACAACGAGAGCATATCTTTCACACTAGGTGTTTTGTTAACAACAAGGTATGTAGCCTTATCATTGATAATGGGAGCTGCACCAATGTTGCTAGTACCTTGTTGGTTGAAAAGCTAGGTTTGCCAACTAGAAAACACCCCACCCCTTATAATTTGTTGTGGTTCAATGATAATGGAGATGTTAAAGTTACTAAGCAAGTTGTTGTAGCATTTTCCATAGGAAGTTACCATGATGAGGTTTTATGTGATATAGCTCCTATGTATGCTGGACACTTGTTATTAGGTAGACCTTGGCAATTTGATAGGAAAGTTAAGTATGATGGTTATACTAACAGGTATTCTTTTGAGTTTAATAAGAAAACCATTATGCTAACCCCTCTCAGACCCTTGCAGGCATATGAAGATCAAAAGCGAATTACTCAAGAATGCAAGTTAAGAGAGAAAGAAAAGAAAGTGCGTGAGAAAGAAAGAAAAGAAAGTGAGAGGGAGAGAAAAGAAAAGAGAGCTACTGAATTGAAAAGTCAAGAGAGTGAAGAGAAGAAAGTAACACTATTTTCCAATAGAGGAGAGATTAAGAGGGCTTTATGTAGTGAGACATCTTTTGTCCTCTTGTATAAGGATGTTTATCTAACCCTTAGTGACCTTGATGAATCTCTTCCTTCTAGTGTTTTGAGTTTGTTGCAGGAATATAAAGACTTATTTCCTGAAGAGGTACCGAATGGATTGCCTCCCATAAGAGGCATTGAACACATGATTGACTTTATTCCTGGAGCATCTCTTCCTAACCGACCTGCGTATAGGGCAAATCCAGAAGAGACTAAGGAAATTCAGAGGCAAGTGGAGGAACTCATGAAAAAGGGGTTTGTGAGAGAAAGCCTTAGTCCATGTGCTGTTCCGGTAATACTTGTGCCCAAGAAGGATGGCAAATGGAGGATGTGTGTGGACTGTCGAGCCATCAACAAAATCACTGTTAAGTATCGATATCCCATTCCTAGACTTGATAACATGCTGGATGAGTTACATGGTGCTTGCTTGTTTTCAAAAATAGATCTTAGAAGTGGTTATCATCAAATTAGGATGAAAGAGGGTGATGAGTGGAAGACTGCATTTAAGACTAAGTTTGGTTTGTATGAATGGCTTGTTATGCCCTTTGGCTTAACTAATGCTCCTAGTACATTCATGAGCTTAATGAATCATGTGTTTCGCCCTTACATAGGAAAGTTTGTTGTTGTGTATTTTGATGACATTCTTGTGTTTTCTAAGAATCTAGAAGAGCATGCTAAGCATTTGCATTCTGTGTTTGATATTTTAAAAGAAAATAAACTCTTTGCAAATTTAGAGAAATGCTCTTTCTGCTTGGATTCTGTGGTTTTTCTTGGTTTTGTTGTAGGTACTGATGGCGTCCGAGTGGATGAAGAGAAGGTGAAGGCAATTCGAGAGTGGCCAACACCTAAGAATGCTAGTGAAGTAAGGAGTTTCCATGGACTTGCAAGTTTCTACCGACGATTTGTAAAGGATTTCTCAACCCTTACTGCACCTTTAAATGAGCTGGTAAAGAAAAATGTTATCTTTAAATGGGGTGAGGCACAAGAGGCGGCTTTTAATACTTTGAAAGATAAATTGACCAATGCCCCTCTACTTATTCTTCCTGATTTCTCTAAAGTTTTTGAAGTTGAATGTGATGCCTCTGGAATTGGTATTGGTGCTATTTTGATGCAAGAGTCAAGGCCTATTGCTTACTTTAGTGAGAAGCTTAGTGGTGCTTGTTTGAATTATTCAACTTATGACAAGGAATTGTATGCTTTAAAAAGAACTCTAGAACATTGGCAACATTATTTATGGTCTAAGGAATTTGTTTTGCATTCTGATCATAAGAGTCTTCAATATCTAAAGACCCAAGATAAGTTGAATAAGAGGCATGCCGTATGGCTTGAATTCATTGAGTCATTTCCTTATGTGCTTAAACATAAAAAGGGGAAAGAAAATGTTGTGGCTACTTTGTCTAGGAGGTATAGTCTTATTACATCTATGCAAGCTAGGTTAATTGGTTTTGAATCTTTCAAAAGCATGTATGAATGTGATGCTGACTTTGCTGAAACTTGGAAGTTGTGTGAAAAACATGGTGCTCATGATTTCTTTAGATTTGATGGTTTCTTATTTAAAGGAAATAAATTGTGTGTGCCTGTTTGTTCTATGCGTGAGCTTTTGGTTAAAGAATCTCATGGGGGTGGTTTGATGGGGCACTTTGGCATAGAAAAGACTTTATCCATGTTGAAAGAACATTTTTATTGGCCTCATATGCGTAGGGATGTGATTGTTGTGTGTAAAAGGTGTATTGCATGCAAGCACGCTAAATCTAAAGTGCAACCACATGGCTTGTATACTCCCTTACCTGTCCCTTCTCATCCTTGGGTCGATATTTCAATGGATTTTGTGCTTGGATTGCCTAGAACATCTAGTGGAAAGGATAGCATATTTGTTGTGGTTGATCGATTTAGTAAAATGGCTCATTTCATTGCTTGCTCAAAAACAAATGATGCTGTCCATATCTCAGATTTATTTTTCAAGGAGATTGTTAGATTGCATGGTTTGCCTCGATCTATTGTGAGTGACCGTGATGTTAAATTTGTTAGTCACTTTTGGAAAACTTTGTGGGCTAAGTTGGGTACAAAGCTTGTGTTTTCTACGGTGGCACATCCTCAAACGGATGGACAAACCGAAGTAGTGAATCGAACACTTTCTTCCATATTGCGTGTTGTAATTCAAAAAAATTTAAAGAATTGGGAAAAGTGTTTGCCTCACATTGAGTTTGCATATAATCGTGCCTTGCATTCTACAACTGAGTTTTCTCCTTTTGAAATCGTATATGGTTTTAACCCTTTGACTCCTTTGGATTTACTTCCTTTGCCTTGTAATGAGTTTGCTAACCTTGATGGTGCAAAAAAAGCTAAGTTTGTGCAGGATCTTCATGCTAAAGTTAAGGTAAACATTGAGCGCAAGAATGAGCAATATGCTCAACATGCTAATAAAGGTCGAAGGAAGGTTATCTTTGAACCAGGAGATTGGGTGTGGGTTCATTTGAGGAAAGAAAGGTTTCCTGAACAAAGGAAGTCCAAATTACACCCAAGAGGCGATGGTCCTTTCCAAGTGTTGGAAAGAATAAATGATAATGCATATAAAATTAATTTGCCTAGTTCTTATGGGAATGTAAGCGCAACTTTCAATGTGGCTGACCTTTCTCTTTTTGATATTGCAGATTCGAGGACGAATCCTTTTCAAGAGGGAGGGAATGATGGAGATGAGCTAGGAGACTTTAAAGAGCTTGAACAAAATCAAGAACTTGAAAACAAAAGGGCTGGACGTAATTCTAAAAGATAGCCAGCTAAAGATCCATTGCAAGGTATGGGAGGCCCATGCACAAGATCAAGAGCCAAAGCTATGAAGGAGGCCTTGAATGGAGTGATCCAAAAACTAATGGACCTGGAGCCCATAGTCTTAGCTGAATATGAAGCCCAAAAGGAACAAAATGGCATGAAAATTATTTCATATCTACAAGATGCTAGCCCAAGCCTGAAAGGAGCCTAATTGAAGAAGCCCAACCATTTTCCACAAAATCCTCTTAGTTTTAATTTGATTGTTTCTGTTTCAGATTTTTTAGCTTTATTAGGCACCATTCTTGGTGAATTTGTTCAGATTTAAATTTCTTTTATTTTCCCGCCAAACCTAAGAGTTATTTTGTATTTAGGGTTTTATTTTTCAAATGCCTATATAAGGCCCACTTGTACTCCAAGAAGAGGCAGATTGAATGAATTAGTTTCAGAATTATTTCTGACTTGTGAGGTTTCTCTTGTGGCCTTTGTGTACTGGAGAAAATCTTTGACTTATCAAAGGAGTGGTTTCCTTTGTGGCGTCCCGGATTAGGGTTCTAAGAGACGGGTTCTCTTAGGGTTCAATTCCATTGACCAACATCTCTTCTTCTTCTTCTTCTTCTTTGTTTCTTTCTTTATTCTTTCTTGCTTGTTGTCCAGATCTGCCTATTTTCTTATTCTTGTGTCGTATGCCAAAATTCGATCACTGATCCGTGTAATTTGGGGTTCCTAGAACGGGTTTCTACGGAGTCTCACATCAGTAAGTGTTCCCTTTTCTCTTATGTGGTATATATACTAAATTTTCATCATTTGGACTGACTTTTGGTGCGTGGCTCTTACATGTGCGAAAATAGAGACATTAAGAGTGACTCATTGTGAGTTCTTGTTGTTGTGACCTTGAATTGGTGTTGTAGACCCTTAGGAAGCTTAGGTAAGAAATTCTTAATGTACTCTTATTAAGATTAATCTGTGGATAGGGAAATTCCTTACTAATGGTAGTTGAATAATGATGATTATGCTTATGTTAGGCTTGGTATGCTTTGAATCATGATGGTAGCTAGAGGATGAGTAATTGGCTTCATTGAGGTAACCGGGGTTAATTTTCTAATTCCTTGTATATGTTCATGTTAATCTGATATTGTTTGCACATATATGATTTTGAAATGTTAAATGATTAGTTGACTACTTGAATTGTTATTGTGATTGAACTTTGTGAGTCCATGGTGGAGCTATGGTGTGGCTGCCACCCGTGCATGTGCTTCGATCGAGCACCGGGTTGTGATCAAACCTCAGACACACTAAGCCCTGGTTGTGCTCATTATGGAGTAGGTGCCGTGGACAAACCTCTCCCGATGTTATTGGCCATTAACATGTTAGGTATGATTGCTGGTATGGGACAGTAGTCATTGGTAGTTCAACTAGTTCATTTGCAAATTAAATTGATGATTTTGGTATTGATGACATGAAATTGCATTAGATTGATTAACTTGTACTTGTATATGGAAATTGCCTTTTGTTATTAAGAATGTATATCTCATCTCGTTGTGGGCTAACATTTTTAGGGACCAGACCTCTTAGTGATAAGGAGAAAATTAATGGAAGCTTATTAAATGGCTTAGTAGCACATAGGTTTAGAAGTCTTGTCAAATTGTATTGTAACTAGATTGTTAGTTTTGTTTCATTGCTGTATTGCATCATGAATTGCCAAGTATAGGGGCTGTATATGTAATTTAATTATCATGGAATTGAACATTTTGGTTATAATTGGCTGACAATGGATAAGCGACTTGCTCTTGTATGAACATTATACATGGGCCCCATGTACCTTGTGGCCAGAATACATTTGTTGTCACTAAATTATGGTGTTTGCTGTTCTGTGATAGCTTGGTGAGTAGAAGCCAATACTTTAAATCTTGGAATGGATCAGGATAGATTAACTAGGTAAATCAAGTAGATGAACACTATTAAAGGGTCACAAATGGGGGGAGAGTGGCCCTAGAGAACCCCTAGATAGAGAGTGGGGAGTATAAGACAAGATTTTAGAAGTTGTAGGATCAGAAGGCATTTTGCAGCGGCCAATAGAGGCGAAGTTGCCCAGGGAGGGCACCAGAGAGAAATTCACCATTGTGAAATATGGAATTAGTCGCAGCGAAATGTGAGAGGCAAAACTGGGAGTCGTCCAAAGGGTAATTCACTGCGGCAAAATTGGAATTGGCTGCAATGAACTTTTGCAAGAATTTGTCGGGCATTTCAGATAGAAATTAGCCGCGATGAACGGGGGAATTGGCCGCAGCCAATAGTGTGAGGCGAGCGAGGTAGGTTCAAGGAGGCTTCCTCACCGCGACGCCATGTAAGTTAGCCATGGCGAAGGTCCAACTCACCGCGGCAAACAAAGTAAGTGAACCCGAGGGCAATTGGCTACGGCTAAAGGGAATTCAGCCGTGGCGAATGCCCTGAAACCCTTATATTAACCAAGAAATCTTGGTTTTTCATATGGTAACCCTAAGGGATGACTTAGAAACATTGGTAGAAGATTCTTGTAAGTTGGAATCAATGGGTAATAGAATCAAAGGCTTATAAATGAATGTTTGTTTCCTTGATGTACATAAATGCTTGTAATTGTATGGTTGATGACTCTAATAACATTAAGGTTTAAATTTCCCCACATTTTTACAATGTAATTAGCCGTAATCCCTTATAGTGCTAATCTATGATTATTAATCACGTATTTAACCTTAATTACAACGATTAAAAACTAGGGTCGTCACACTTTAGATTTATGGCAAGGACAAACCTAGGAACTATTAATGCCATACATTAGAAGCAACATTCTTAATAAATTAAAAAAGGAAGGAGTAAAAGTTCTCAAATCTAAATGACTTACCATTATAAGGTGGCCACACATCCATATTTAACATAACAAGGGCATGATTTGAAGCATTGAGAGTAAGGCTAAGCAACCCTCAATGTGGAAAAGTATTGAGCTACTAGAAATTACTTAAAAGGCCAAAACTGCAGCATCTCCTTGCCTATTCTATATGTTAATATTTGAATATGGTTGAATTTAATATAACATAAGATACTTTTGTAATTTTCATTTAGTAATTTTTCCAAAAAAATGATGAGTCAAATTAAATGATTGGACTAAACCAATTACATAAAACCTTGTTTATGGAAAAACTTAGCTAGATCTAGCCATCAAATATAAGGGCCACATGGGGTTCTTCCTAGATTAGCCAAGCAGGCCCATTTTGATAATTAAATTGAAAGTAAATGATATTAATTTTTTAAATTTAAGTTACAATACACATGATTTTTTTGTTTTAAAAATATTATCTGACTTCCTTAACATTTGATATGTATTACAAAAACTCCTTTATCTTTTGTTAATAAACTTAACTTTATGCCTAACATGTATTATTTTTCTAAAAAAATAAATTATTTAACTATCTGTACTACTATATATTAAAAGTAAAACTAGTTATATATTGATACTTAAAGTCAACATAATTACATTCAAGGTCATAAAAAGAATAAAATTACACTTCATAGTGTAAAAAGTTAATTTTATTGACATAAAATAAATAATATGATTTTTGTAATTTATGATATATTAAAAAAATAAAAAGTTCAAATATAATTTTACTAAATATATAAAAAAAATTGGTCGAATAAAATATATATCATATATATATAACTGGAGGATGTTACACTGCTCACAAGCCAGGAACAATATAATACTTTCTTGGGCTCTGTGCCATTTCTTTTCTTTTTCTCTTTAGTTTTGCCTTCTTTTTTCACAATCTATTTCAAATCTATGCTTATTTTACTATTGAATCTATAATATCCAATATTTTTATATTGGGCTAGACTTTGAGATAAGGATATGAGAAGTGATGAGAGAAAGTAAAAAGCTTAATAATATGAGAACAAGAGACTAAAAAATAGTCAAAATCTAATTTAAAGGCGACTGAAAAAAGTTTCAATAGTACAGTAGAGAAAATTAGGAATTTAAATGTTTAACAGTATATTAAGAGAGTAAGATATTTTTCATTATTATAAGAATAAATAAGGTTACCAATTCAACCAGAGCTAATAAAATTGGTCAAAATATTGATTGCACGTAAACTAAGGTAACTAGTGGCATAGGTGTAAGTTAAACTGTAACAACATACTTTTAAGACTTAATTCATACAATTCTCAAGCCTCATTTCATACTTGTTCTATAGCAGGCAACATAATGTCATTCATTTTCATGGATAAGTTACATTTTTCTACGGGTAAAATTTTTCTTTCAGAGTCCTGTGAGCCATATGGACTCATTATTATATTCTCATATTTAAATACATAAATACAAGCCATTTCCCTCATCAAAATTTTCCTAGAGGTCATATAAAGCAAAGGGGAGCATGAAATCATATGGAGTAATTTTAGACAGAATTTTGGCTTTTCTGTCATAAATTTTGAAAAATTATAACTAATTCTAGACAAATTGAAATCATGAATTCTTTACCATTATAGGAAGCTACACATGTCTACTTTATGCTAAAAATATTTCCAGACTATAACATCTAACACAGAAGATGTTTGACATTCCAAATGGTCCAGAGGTGAGGCTGTTCACTGGTGCTATCACAGAATTCTGTAGCAAATTTCAAAAATGTCCAATTAATTTCAAAAAAACTCCAATCCATACAAATATACTAATCTAGAAAGTTGTGGATGTTAGCTAGAGGGAAAAAATAACTCTAGACCAATTTAAGTACGCCCAGGCCTTAAAAGCTAATCAAACAATACCTGAGGTCAATTGGAGTGCTTAGTACTGGATAGAATATTTAAAAATTCATATCTCCCTCTCTAAACCTCCAAATGAGGTACTTCTAATTGGCACAAGTCATTAGGAATGCATAGTTTCTTTTTATAAAATTTCATAGTAATTAGACATCATTTTGGCTCCATATGGGATATCAAAATGTCCAAATGGCTTTCCTTGGGGTTTGGCACTTTTTAGGCAAGTCTAAAAGTATAATTAGGACTTGTGTGAGTTGGCCAAAGGGTCCCAAATCTCATACATCTCATTTTGGCCATTTCACTTACACTTATACACATTTACATAAAACCATTCAAGAAGCTACATTGCTATAACATATTTAAATTGCATTCTAATAGTCACAGAATGCTTTCGCCCATTCACACATGACATATTATCATAATTACATATGGTCATAACATCATAGTACATATACATCCATTGATTACATCATTTGCCAATTGTATGGCTTTAAAGTAGCAAAATTCAAACACTTTCATGTCATCTTGTAACATCCGGCCTTTCCATAAATGTGAGAAACACAATGTTCGGTTTCTCCATAAACAGCAGAAATGGGCCAGATACAAAAGGAAGTCCCTAAAACAAAAGGGATTGGGGCCAACAAAAATTATGATAAAATTTTAAATATTAGAAAATGAGGACTTGAGCCTTGAGTTGCCCAGAAATCAAAGCCAGAGTGATTCGAAAAATTTGTCAAAAGGCCAGTGACATTTTCGTAAATATAGGCACTTTTTGAAAAACACACAGAAGGGCTTTTTAAATGAAAGTTTTGAATTCTCTAGGGTTCTCAGAGGCTCTAAAAACTATGGAAAGCCCCAGGATAGCTAAAGCCCCTCCGATGGACGTTTTCTAACGTCAGTGCGCTGGAACTTTGACGGATTCGTTCGGAAAGGTTTTAACTCCAATTTGAGTGATTCCAAAGACATTTTACTTGTTTGGAACCTAAATTTTATAATGGAAAAGACGGTTCTCAAAATGGAGCTAAAACGAAGGAGAAACGAAAATGCAAAGTATGAAGGGCGAAATGGAAATTCTTGAAAAGTGTAACTTATTCCCACCTATATATACGATGCACCCTTCTCCCTTCATTATGTATGACCATCTTCTGCCTAAAACCAGAAGAAAACCCTAGGGGATGAGGCTCACAAGAAGGGGAAGAAAAGGAGGAGAAATCAAAGGCTTAAGGTATGGAAATTAGTAGTTTTTCATGCTCTTTCTCTTCCAAACCTCTTCTCCTCCATTCTCCTTTGTTTCCTATGATTATAATGAAGTTTATAAATCTGTTTTAAGGGAGAAATTGAGGGGAAAGTTTGGATTTGAAGAGAAGAGCTCAAAGAACACAAGATTCAAGTGAGAAAAAGTAAGAAAATAAGGTAATTTCTCTTCCTATGGTTGTCATTTTTGGTCCCCTTCTCCACCATTTCGCCCCACTTGAGAAAACCCTAGGAGGAGATGATTTTTAGGCAGAACCAACCATGAATCTAAGGAAAAAGGGTGTAGAGATTAAGAATATGCAAAGGGAATTATCAAAAAGCCATTGGATTTCAAGATGCAAATTCTAGGGTTTCAATTGCATCTTGTAAAATCTGACTTTGTATGATGATTCCTAGACCCAAGTAAGAGTTTAAATGAGCTCCCAAGATCCCTAAGAGGCTCCCCATATACTTCTTCCCTTGAGAAAAAAAGAAAGCTCCATGGAGATTAAGAATATGCAAAGGGAATTATCAAAAAGCCATTAGATTTTAAGATACAAATTCTAGGGTTTCAATTGCACTTTGTAAAATCTGACTTTGTATGATGATTCCTAGGCCTAAGTAAGAGTTTAAATGAGCTCCCAAGATCCCTAAGAGGCTCCCCATATGCTTCTTCCCTTAAGAAAACAAAGAAAGCTCCATGGAACCCAATATGCTTCATAGCCTCGGCCTAGATGGGTTCTCCTAGCTAGGGAGAGTTTTAAATTTTTCTAAGGCCATTCTTGAGTCATATTTGATGAATGAAAGTGAGGGGAGGCCTTGGAAAAAATTTAGAACTCATAGAAAGTGATTTGGTGCCTTAGGTTCCATATTATGACCTAAAGAAGCAACATGGTGCTAGGCCTTTTGTTTTGATGATGTGATGATTCCAAGAGGCTTAAAAGGAGTCAAGAATCATATTTGAAAAGAAAGAATGAGGCCTAGAAATCATTTGAGGGGTGTTGCTTCATTAGGTGCCAATATGGACCATAATGGGGGTTATAGAGCAATCTAGTATCTAAGCAAATTGTATGATCTTAGAGATTGTTTCATGAACCTAATTGACTCCCATATATTGTATTTAGGCCAAGAGAAACCATCTCCACCAATTTTTGGGTGTGTGGCCGAAAGAGGAGGCTTGAATCCTAAAGGAAAAGTGTGTGTTTGTATACAAGGTAGCTCTCTCCACCTTCTCTCATGCATGGATGTGTGTTTAGCTTGTTTTAGAATGTGTGTATGTGTATTTTCAAGCTTTGAAAAGTATGCTAGCATATCTTTACATGTGATGATTCTTGATGACATGTTATGTTTTAAATGAATCCATGATGTTTGTATGAGATTGCTTGAGTGTGGAGAGGCCAAGAACTCTTCCCTTTGGTGAGGATGAGCCAAGAACCCTTGAGCTTGGTTGAGATAAAGCAAAGAGTCTCCCAAAAGCAAAGTGGGCTCCCAAGAGTATGGTTGAGTCCAAAGTGCTCAAAAAATGAGTGAGGCAATCCAAAACCCATGAAGAGAAGTGTGAGACCAATCCAAACACTTAGTGAGCTCTTGAATGATTTGTATGAGTTGTTCACATGCTAACTTTGCTTCTAAAATGTCCATGGCTTTTATTGTCTCCATGCATGTATTGGTAAAGCTTGCTTGCACATATTATGTATGATTGAATGAGAGATGAGCTATTAGAATTCTTTGAATCTCATCTCCTCCTCTCCAATGATCTAACATGCTAGGTGAACCAAGTGGAGATGCTAATGGGAGCCAACAACACTAAGGGAAGGAGATTGACAATCATGTGTTTAGCTTTTATCACTTTAAGACCATGATTGTACCATATGATATATATGATGTAGTAAATGGGTTATGACCCTTGAGACATGTGTAAATATGATATTATATGATGTTTAAATATATGGATATGATGTGTGACCTCTAGAACCTATTTTGAGTATGTAATGCCAAAGTGTGCAATATGAAAGTTTGTTGGAAATATGCATAAGTGTGGGTTGAATGGCCAAAATGAGATGTATGAGGTTTGGGAACATTTGGGCAGCTCATACAAGTCTCAAATAAGCTTTTAAACTTGCCCAAAAGGTACCAAGACCAAGGGAAATCCATTTGGCAATTTTGGTACCCAATATGGAGCCAAAATTGACCATAATGGAACCCTATGTCACTTTTTGGCCAAATGAGTTAGTCTTGCTCTGAAATTTGGCATGAAATTAGGTCTCATTGAGAGATTTTTGGGAAGCTAAAGAATATAATTTTTGGAGGTCTAGAGAATATTTGATGAATTTTTAAAGTTGGGATTTTCTATGGTTTCTGGTATGTGCACTGTTCATACTGGCAGTTTTGTATTTTGTGTCACCCGATGGCCAAATGGTGTCCAATGCTTGTGAAATTTTATATGCATAAACTAGAAGTCATAAGAGTTCTGTGGACACTGAGATCATCTCATTTGGAGGTCTGAACACAGAGTTATGCATGTCTGAAGTTAACTGTCAGTACCAGTAGCACCCCAGGAGTTCAGTTACTGTTCTATAGGTTCTTGATGGCTAAACGTATCGATTTCATTCTGGAATTATTTTTATTATCTGGTTAACATTTTTAGCTTTCCAGAATGACTGAATTTGTATGATTTCAATTTTTATAGAATTAGTTATGAATTTTAGAAGTTTGTATCAGTAAACTGAACAACAGCCCAGGCAGCCAGCGACCTCTGTAGCTTTTTGGATTTCAAACGTCCTGTGTGATGAATTTTGTGACTTGAAAGTATTTTTAATGTGAATTATAAATCCTAAGATTTTCATAATGACAAAGATTTCATGATTTCGAATTTTTTAGATTTAGTTATGATTTTCCAAAGTTGGATCAGAAAATAGAGCAAATCTGGCCGAAAATATGCTTGTTTATTTTGAGCTCCATTTTCAGTTTCCATGGGTTGTAGGCATGTTTTTGTGGTGCAAATGAGTTGTAATAATGAAATTAAATATGAGGAAGTATAGTATGAGCTCACACGATCTACGTTACACCGAATTGAATTTTTTTGATATAGCGCAACGTGGAAAAATTTATTATTTTCATCCCCTTTTTCATATGATCTTGTGGGATTGATAATTCAAAGCTTATAAATGGCATCAAATGAGCTAGAAGTTATGGTTTTACACATCTTCTCATCTTCAAAGTGGTTGGCTTCCATTACCTTGCCCACTTCGTCTACCTAGCATATTAGATCATTGGAGAGAGGGGGATGAGATTCAAAGAATCCCAATAGCTCATCTCCCATTCAATCATACATAAAAGATGCAAACAAGTCTTATAAATGCATGTATGGTTATGTTGACATATGTAAACATTCAAGAGGCATTTTCATCATTTGAGAAAATCATACATGGCATACAAAAGCATGCCAAGCAAGTGGATTGGCCTCACCTATTTACTTATGGATTTTAGACTTACCTCACCCATTCTTTAAGAGGTTCTTAGACTCAACCTTGCTCTTGAGAGTCAATCACACTTTTAGGAGACTCCTTACTTTGTCTCAACCAATTTTAAGGGTTTTTAGCTTATCCTCACTGTGACAACTCTAACTTCTAATAATCATAATTAAGGTTGAGTACGCTGTAACACCTTAATCTACTACCGCTAACTAGCCTCTCACTTGGCTCAGTTCCATATGATTTCCAAAGAACCAATACTAATCCGTGGCATTTTCATGCTATGAAACATAGTTTCATACACTCATCTTTTGCCCCGTGGGTCCAGTGAACCCATCATTCACTAACTCTACTCATACTTCATTTATACAACTCATACATAGCATAAAACAAGCTATAAGCCACGGGTATGGAGCCAAAAACTAGAAAAATGCATTTTCTCACTTGTGCCCAAAAGTCATATTTTGGCTCTAACTTTGGAAAATCATAACTAATTATAGAAAAATGGGAATCTAGTAAACTTTAACTCTCTAGAAAGTTCTAAGTGTTAACTTTAACTCCCTGATGCTGATACAGAACTTCAGAAGGTTCAATCTCTCTCTACAGACCTCCGATTTGGGTGATTCTAGTTGGTACAGGTCACTGTTGTTGCCTAGTTTATGTGTATAAAATTTCATGACATTTGGCCACCGTTTGGTCTATGTATGACATGGATTTCATTTCTGACCTATAGGAACAGTACAGGACCAAACTACCAAATTTTTCCAACTTCAACAATTCACCAAATATTCTCTAGACCTCCGAATATTACCCACTTTAGCTCCTCAAGAAGCTTTCTACAAACTCTAGAGGCAAGTCAAATTTCATGGCAAGAAGAGCTCATCTGCTCATACTTTGACGGAGCTCTCAAAATTACCGGTTTTGGCACCCAAAATGGTTCAAATGGGTCCAAATGGCCTCTCACACATTCTCACTCCACATGGACAAGTTTGAAAGCATAAAACTAGTATATATAACAAGTCCAAGTGGTCCAAATCATCATACAATCCAAACTCACTATGCTACGGCCAAAAATGCACTATCATATACATTCAACAAAAGGGGCAAAACCCATATTTGCATTACTTTGGCTATCAACACAGTTTATACATCATCTTTTCATACATTTACACTTGTTATAACCTTTACATAAAATAGAAGGTGCATATTTATTTTGGCACCTTTTTACATCAAAATTACATCAAAAGACCAAAATAAACAAACACCTAGCTACACATGCATCTAGGCTCCTTGGTGTGCACTTGCTTCTCCTTGAGCTCCACCTAGCATGTTAAGTTGGGAGGGGAAGGGGTGAGATTCGGGGAATCTCAGTAGCTCATGCACTCATTCAAGTAAACAATCAAGGCATATAACAAGTCAAGCATGTTAATTTGGCATCTAACCATTCTCAATCACATTACATGTTGTACATGCTATGGAAATCACAACAATGCCAAAAATGGGCTCTAGGGACTTTTGGTCTAACCTCACCCGAGTTTAGGGACTTTTGGATGGCCTCACCCGAGTTTAGAGACTTTTGACTTGGCCTCACTCGGTTGAGACTTTTGGCCTTGTCTCACCCATTCTCAAGGGACTTTCGGCTTCACCTCACCCATCTCAAGGGACTTTCGGCACTACCTCACCCAAACAAATCTCACAATTCATCACACAAGCACATTGGCATCAATGCATCAAAGCAATAACATATGGCATGTTCCACACAATAAGCATATACATAAACATACAATGACTATTACATCCAAGAATGCAACAAGAAAGAGTGGGAAGAGAGAGCTACCTTATAAGCCAAAGCCAACACAAGCCTTCCCTTTTAATTTCTCTTCTCCCTTCTTAGGTTCACACTCACACCTTGATGGAGGTGCTTCACTTGAGCCTAGGCACAATCAAGAACAAGGAATTACTCTCTTAGAATATAATCTTTAGAGCAAACCTTCTAACATACCAGAACCTAGAGTTCTCTCTCTCTCTCTAGAATGCCATCAACTCTTCCTCTCTCTCAAGCTCTTAAAGTAGTGGAAACAACATATTTCAAGGAAACAAAGAGATTCAAGGGTGTTTTCCATTTTCCCTCTTCTGACCCATGCCCAAAATCCAACCAATCTCACAAACAAAACCATAGGAAAAGAGGGCAAAGAGAGGAGATCAGAATTCTAAGGAGAAATGAGAGGATCTTGCTTACTTTTCCCTTGCTCTTCCTTCTTCTCTTGGTTTCCCTCACTCTCCACGCCTTTTTCTCTCCTTGGGTCGAAGTCTAAGGCAAAAATGAGAGAAGGAATGAGTTGGGTCATTTAAAGGTGTCTAATTCTCGCCTTTTACTCTTTTCCGGACTGACCCTCGCTACGGCGAAAATTAACCTTCGCTATAGCGAGCTCGTGTTATCTGGCTTCGCTATGGTGAGGTGTAACTTTCGCTACGGCGAGCTCGTATCAGTTTCCTTCGCTATGGCGAGATTTGACCTTCGCTATGGTGAACTCGCATTAGTTCCAGACCTCATTTTCGCTATGGCGTACGCTACAGCGAGAAACTCCTTGGTTTCTGTATGGACTGCTGCCTGCACTCGCTATAGCTAGAATCACTCTCGCTATTGCTGATGTGATCCATCAAAGGGAGCAAGCTGTCTCAAATGCTTAGAATGATCCTCTACAAATTCCAAGTGGCCCGATGACAAGAGCACGAGCTAAAAGAATGAGGGAAGCCTTAAGTGGACTTGTTCAAGAGACCTAGACTAAGCAAATAGCAATTAGAGCAACAAAAGTCAAGCAAGATATGGACATTTCCAATGTGGGCGTCCTCAACATCATATGGGCTGAAGATGGAGCTGCTGAGGCTAGATTGGCCCAAAACATCATAAATTGAAGTGCTTGAACCATGGACCATCCATTGGTGGGCTCATTTAGGGCTAAATAATGCTATTTTGGGCTTAATAGGCTGATTTATAGAACCCTAATTATTTAGACGAAATTAGCTTATTTAGGGGGATTTATTTCCTTTTTAGTTTTTGAGAGAATTTGACTTTTATAATTCTGATTCCATAGGCCATTAATTAGGAAATTTGCCATTAATTTCCCTAGTTTTCCTTTTCTATGAGCATTGAAGGCAGATTTGACTTGCACACTATATAATTGTATTCTGCCTCCCATTGTAATCAGATTTGAATGAATAGAATTCATATTTTCTGGAAATCCCAGAATTGAGAGGAGTGCTCTCTAGGGTTCTTCATTGAACTTGTAGACTTATCAAGGCTTGATCAACCTTGTGGCGTGTTCCAACACTCGGGGTCCTTGTCTCTTCATATTCAAGGGTTCAAAGTGGATTGTTCAGACTTGATTTAGCTTTCTTGGGGTGTGTATATTTCACATCGGTTGTGGGTTCAAGGGGATTCAATTCCTTGTGGGTTCGCACCATCTTGGTATCAGAGCTTCGGTCCTTAAATCAGGTCATATCCATGTGTCTTGTGCTTTTCTAGATTGCGTTTCTCTTTTGTTTTGAAATTCTATTTATCTTCCATTATTCTGGACGTGCTGAATTTTAATCCTCTATTTGTCATGTTTTCTGTTGAGTTTCTGGACGTATAGTAGGTCTTTCTTATATTCCAGAATCTCTTCTTTCAGATTGCTTTAAAATCATCTCATTTGGAGTTCTCTAACTCAAGATATTGTCCTTTAAATTCAGACGCGTTTTTCCAGATTTATTTTGCTGTTTCTGTTCTGTTTATCCAAATTTCGTTTTTTGTTCTTTCATATTCCAGAAAAAAAAAAAAAGCAAGGCAAAAAAAAAAAAAATTGCTGAAAAGAAAAGGCAAAAAAAAAAAAAAAAAATTGTGCTGTTCTGGAAGTAGTATTGGTTTGAGCTAAGCCTTTACAACATTCTGCATCTTTAACTTTCATTCCCTGATTTTCTCAACTATAGTATCCGCTTACTACTCATTATCTCCAAGTGTTGGGTTGAATCTCACAAGAATTGTGATAGCTTTGTATTGAGTCTGATTAGTTTCTTTAAAGAGCCTATAGAAACACTGAGAGTGGAAAAAGGCAAGAGTGTGAATCCATTATTTGAAAAAGCCTTTAAAGTGTGAAACACGAGTGAAGAGTGACATCTTTGAGGGTAAACACGTGAGGAAAATTTGCGAGGATCTTTATTTCTCTAATCAATTTTTCTTGCAGCTTATAATGTCTAATAGGGAGGAAATATCAAGTGGAGGAGGTAGTGCACAGAACCTGGATCTCATTGTAAAAGCCATGCAGCAGCAATTTGAACGTCTTAATGTGGTGCTTGGAGGGATAAGAGACTGGATGGATAAGCAAGACACAATGATTGCGAACTTGCAGAGAAGACCACCTATTGTAAGTCCTAATCCTAGAAGATATGAGAGGCATAGAGATGATTCTATGGATGATTTTGAGTTTGAAAATGAAGTAGGAGGTGGTAGTGAAGAAGACTATGAATCTGAATTTGATTTGGGTAGAAATAGGCCTAGGGAAGTTAGGCATGAAAGGAGACACGGTAAAAATGCTCCAAGGGGTAGAAATAGGGTGGATGGAAACCTTGGAAATATTAAGATGAAGATACCTTCTTTCCAAGGTAGAAATGATCCTGAAGCTTATTTGGAGTGGGAGAAGAAAATTGAGTTCATTTTTGAGTGCCATAATTATTCTGAAGCAAAAAAGGTGAAATTGGCAGTCATTGAATTCATGGATTATGCATTAATTTGGTGGGATAAATTGGTCCTAGAGAGGAGGAGGAATGGTGAGAGACCCCTAGAAACATGGAGGGAGATGAAGGCTCTCATGAGGAAGAGGTTTATACCCAACCATTACTATAGAGACCTCTTTCAAAAGTTGCAGTCCCTTACACAAGGCTCTAAGAGTGTAGAGGAATATCACAAAGAGATGGAAGTGGCTATGCTTAGGGCAAATGTGAAAGAGGATAGGGAAGCAACAATGGCTCGATTCTTAAATGGGTTGAATAAAGAAATCGCTAATATTATGGAGTTGCAGCATTATGTGGAGTTAGAAGACATGGTGCACATGGCAATGAAGGTTGAAAGGCAACTTAAACAAAAAGGATCAGCAAGGTACCTTTCAGGCTCTAGTTCTTCAATGAGACCAAAATGGAAGAAGGAAGAAAAAGATGTTCAAAGAAAAGTCCCAAAAGGCAAAGAGGAAGCTTCATCTAAAAACAAAGGTAAATCTGATTCCCAATCATCTAGAAATAGAGATATTAAATGTTTCAAGTGTTTGGGAACAGGTCATATAGCTTCGCAATGCCCCAATAAGAGAGTAATGATCATGAAGGACCGTGAAGTGGTGACTGAAAGTGAAAGTGATGATTCCATGCCGTCACTTGAAGATGCTAGTGATGATGGGTTTGAGTATGCTGTAGAAGGAGAAGCACTTGTGACTAGAAGAGCTTTGAATTCTCAAGTTAAGGAAGATGACATTGAGCAGTAAAGAGAAAACATCTTCCATACTCGCTGTCTCATAAGCAACAAGGTATGCAATATGATTATTGATGGTGGGAGTTGTACCAATGTTGCTAGTACCACTCTAGTTGAGAAATTAAATTTGTCTACCATTAAACACCCTAGACCATACAAGTTGCAATGGCTGAATGAATGTGGGGAGATTAAGGTTGATAGGCAAGTTCTTGTTTCATTCTCAATTGGAAGATATTGTGATGAGATTTTATGTGATGTTGTTCCTATGCATGCTGGACATATACTTTTGGGTAGACCTTGGGAATTTGATAGGAAGGTGACAAAAGATGGGTTTACCAATAGATATTCATTTGTAAAGGATGACAGACCCATTACTCTTGTACCATTAACACCTAAGCAAGTGTATGAAGATCAGCTCAAAATGAAACAAGAGAGAGATAAAAGAGAGGGTGATAAGAAAAATAAAGAAGAGAGATCAAAAAGAAATGAGAGTGAGAAAGAAAGAAAATCTAAGAGCTCAAAAAAAGAGATTCAGAAGAAAGAAAAGAAAGTGGAGAGAAAAGAAAGAGAAAAAGTGAGTTTTTATGCAAAAGAAAGTGAGGTGAGGAGTGCATATCTTTCTGAACAGCCTTTACTTGTACTTGTTTACAAGGAGGCCTTTTTAAACACTAATGACATTGACTCTTCATTTCTGAGTGTTGTTAGTTCTTTGTTGCAGGAATTTGAAGATATATTTCCAGAAGATATCCCTAGTGGATTGCCACCCATAAGAGGCATTGAGCATCAAATTGACTTCATTCCTAGAACAACAATTCCTAACCAGCCAGCTTATAGAACTAACCCTGAGGAGACAAAAGAGCTTCAAAAGCAAGTTGAAGAGCTCACGGCAAAGGGGTATGTTCGAGAAAGCTTGAGTCCATGTGCTGTACCAGTCCTCTTAGTACCAAAGAAAGATGGATCTTGGAGGATGTGCATTGATTGCAGAGCTGTCAACAATATCACTGTAAAGTATCGCCATCATAATCCTAGATTAGATGATATGCTTGATGAATTGCATGGGTCTGTTATTTTCTCAAAAATTGATTTAAAATCTAGATATCATCAAATTAGGATGAGGGAAGGAGATGAGTGGAAAACTGCTTTCAAAACAAAGCATGGGCTGTATGAATGGTTAGTCATGCCATTTGGGCTAACAAATGCACCCAGTACTTTTATGAGGTTGATGAATCATATTTTGCGTGCATATATTGGAAAATTTGTTGTGGTTTATTTTGATGATATTCTGATATTTAGTAAGAGTCTTAATGAGCATTTGAATCATTTGCATTGTGTGCTTGATGTTTTGAGAAAAGAAAAGTTGTATGCTAACCTAAAAAAGTGTAGTTTTGGCATGGGAAAAGTTGTCTTTCTTGGATTTGTAGTGAGTGTTGAGGGAATACAAGTTGATGAAGAGAAGGTAAGGGCTATTAAAGAATGGCCAACACCTACAAATGTAACTGAGGTAAGAAGTTTTAATGGGTTGGCTAGCTTTTATAGGAGGTTTGTGAAAGATTTTAGCACAATTGCTGCACCACTCACTAAAATAATTAAGAAATCAGTTGGCTTTAGATGGGAAAAGGCACAAGATCATGCATTTAGTGTTCTTAAAGAAAAATTGTGTTCTGCACCTATTTTAGCTTTACCTGATTTTAACAAAACTTTTGAGATTGAGTGTGATGCATCAGGAGTTAGGATAGGAGCTGTTCTAATGCAGGAAGGGTGGCCAATTGCTTATTTTAGTGAAAAGCTTAATAGCGCCACCTTGAATTACCCAACTTATGATAAGGAGCTTTATGCACTTGTGAGAGCATTGGAGACCTGGCAACACTACCTTTGGCCTAAACAATTTATGATCCATACAGATCATCAATCTTTGAAGTACATTAAAGGTCAAGGTAAGCTTAACAAAAGACATGCTAGATGGATGGAGTTCATTGAGCCTTTCCCATATGTGATCAAATACAAGAAAGGTAAGGAAAATGTGGTTGCCGATGCATTATCTAGAAGGTATATTCTTCTCACTTCTCTGAATGCAAGATTGCTTGGTTTTGAATATGTTAAGATTTGTATGCCAATGATAGTGATTTTGCTGAAATAGTTGTTGCTTGTGAAAAAGGAGCTTTTGGAAAATTCTATAAGCTTGATGGATTTTTGTTCAGAGAAAATAAATTATGTGTGCCTCAATGTTCTATGCGTGAATTGCTTGTAAGGGAAGCACATGGGGGAGGACTAATGCGACATTTTGGTGTGAAAAAGACATTAGATGTTTTGCATGAACATTTCTTTTGGCCTAAAATGAAGCGTGATGTGGAAAGGATTTGTGGTAGATACATAACATGTAAAAGGGCTAAGTCTAGAGTCTTACCTCATAGTCTGTATACTCCATTACCTGTACCTAGGAACCTTGGGTAGACATTTCAATGGATTTTATTTTGGGATTACCTAGGTCAAAAAGAGGGATGGATTCAATATTTGTGGTTGTTGATAGATTTTCAAAAATGGCGCATTTTATTGCATGCCACAAAACTGATGATGCTACTTATATTGCTGATTTGTTCTTTAAAGAAATTGTGAGGCTTTATGGTGTTCCTAAAAGTATTGTCTCAGATAGGGATGCAAAATTTTTGAGTCATTTTTAGAGAGTTTTGTGGGGAAAGCTTGGAACTAAGTTATTATTTTCTACAGCTTGTCATCCACAAACTGATGGTCAAACTGAAGTTGTTAACAGAACCTTAATTCAATTACTTAGGACCGTCATCCAAACGAATTTGAAAAATTGGGAGGATTGCTTGTCTTTCATTGAATTTGCATATAATAGAAGTGTGCATTCATCTACTGATTATTCTCCTTTTGAAGTTGTTTATGGTTTTAATCCACTAACTCCTTTGGATTTGTTACCATTGCCCATTAATGAGAGAATAAGCCTTGATGGCAAAAAGAAAGCTGAGGTGGTTAAGCAACTTCATGAAAAGATTAAATTGCAGATTGAAAAGAAGAATGAGCAATATGCATCCAAGGCAAACAAAGGCAGAAGGCGTGTCATTTTTGAACCTGGCGATTGGGTATGGGTGCATATGAGAAAAGAGAGGTTTCCGGTACAAAGGAAATCTAAATTAGCTCCAAGAGGGGATGGACCATTTCAAGTCCTTGAGAAAATCAATGACAATGCTTATAAGATAGATCTACTAGGTGAGTATAATGTTAGTGGTACTTTTAATGTTGCTGATCTATCTCCTTATGATGTAGGTGATGATTCGAGGACGAATCCTTTTGAGGAGAGAAGGGATGATGCGATCCATCAAAGGGAGCAAGCTGTCTCAAATGCTTGGAATGATCCTCTGCAAATTCCAAGTGGCCCGATGACAAGAGCACAAGCTAAAAGAATGAGGGAAGCCTTAAATGGACTTGTTCAAGAGACCTGGACTAAGCAAATAGCAATTGGAGCAACAAAAGTTAAGCAAGATATGGACATTTCCAATGTGGGCGTCCTCAACATCATATGGGCTGAAGATGGAGCTGCTGAGGCTAGATTGGCCCAAAACATCATAAATTGAAGTGCTTGAACCATGGACCATCCATTGGTGGGCTCATTTAGGGCTAAATAATGCTATTTTGGGCTTAATAGGCTGATTTATAGAACCCTAATTATTTAGACGAAATTAGCTTATTTAGGGGGATTTATTTCCTTTTTAGTTTTTGAGAGAATTTGACTTTTATAATTCTGATTCCATAGGCCATTAATTAGGAAATTTGCAATTAATTTCCCTAGTTTTCCTTTTCTATGAGCATTGAAGGCAGATTTGACTTGCACACTATATAATTGTATTTTGCCTCCCATTGTAATCAGATTTGAATGAATAGAATTCATATTTTCTGGAAATCCCAGAATTGAGAGGAGTGCTCTCTAGGGTTCTTCATTGAACTTGTAGACTTATCAAGGCTTGATCAACCTTGTGGCGTCTTCCAACACTCGGGGTCCTTGTCTCTTCATATTCAAGGGTTCCAAGTGGATCGTTCAGACTTAATTTAGCTTTCTTGGGGTGTGTATATTTCAGATCGGTTGTGGGTAGGGGATTCAATTCCTTGTGGGTTCGCACCAATTGCGAACAAGCATTCTCGCTATAGCGAGGCCATTTCTCGCTATTGCGAGGAGACTTGGAACAATTTCTAGATTTCGAATTTTTCCAGCTTTTACTTTCTTTTTCGTTTCCCTTTTCCCGATTGTTACATACGCGATTAATAACCATAAATCAAGGTTGAAAGTCATTACAACTAAGTACATTTGAAAAATGCAAAGAAATTTGAAACCTTAATGTTATTAGGGTCATTAACTAGACAACCACAATTATTCGATTATACAAGTGAATTTAATTATCAATGAGCCTTTGATTCTTCCATCCATCAATTCCAACTCACAAAGCCTTCCTACAAGTGTTTCCAGATCATTCCTTAGCATTACCATAAGAGAAACTAAGGTTTCTAGGTGAAAATAAGAAGTTGAGCACCTTTGCCATGGCTAAATTCCCTAGTTTCACAGCCAATTACTCTCAGATTCAACTCCTTACACCTTCACAAATTTTGAACATTTCACTGTGGCCAAATATCCCTTTCACTGTAGCCAAATACCCTCTAGAACACCCCCAGACCTGCCTTTCAGACTTAGCTGCGGCTAACCTCTCTATTCGCCGCAGCCAATTGCTCTTTGTTTTCTTCCTTAGCAGCTTCACCACATTTTGCCAAGGCCAATTAAATGTTGGCCATGACCAATTACCCTCTGTTGCTCTCCTTTGGAAACTTCGTCGCTTTTGGCAATGGCCAATTCTCTTTTGTTCCTATAACTCCTAAGATTTCATACCATGCTCTCTAATTCCCCCTCTAGCAATACTCTAGGCCACTTTAACTTAGTTTATGAAGATTTAGTATCTTTCTTTTACTTAATCTGCCTAACATATCTATCATTACCCATTTAAAACTCAAATGTGGATCCTTAACCCTCTAGCCACCATAAACCAATGAGTTCATAGATCAATGATAGCAAATAGTTCACACACCACTCACATTTCCATTCAAACATAAGTTGCATTAGAAATTCCATACATAACTAGTTTAAATTGACATATGATGTATCAAATGATTACAGTCCCTATGCTTGGCAATTCATGATGCAATGCAATAATTACATAAAGCTAGTGGTCTATTTATACAAATATAATCTGATAAGGTTTCCATACCTACCTACTACTAAATCATATAATAAGCTTCCATTAATTTTCACCTTACCACTAAGAGGTTCGATCCCTGAAAATGTTTGCCCACAATCGGGGTGAGATATACAATCTCAGTAACAAGAGGTAAATTCCATATATATGTATAGATTAATCAATACAATACAATTTCATATCATCGATACTAAAATTATCAATTCAATTTGCAAATGAACTAGTTGAGCTACCAATGACTACTGTCACATACTAGCAATTATATACCACATGTTAATGGCCAATAGCACTGAGAGAGGTGTTACAACAACCTACAGAGCCTCCAGATGTATTGTCCCATCCTTCCCAGTTCGAGGGTCACAGACCCAGCCTTCCCGGTTCAGTGGATTTTGTCGCTTACCTGCTTAACTCACAGGAAAACGTGCATCTAGAAGAGAGTGCTTCGCACCCCTTTATAAGCGTTCAGCACAGGCTCCTTCCAGCCGATGTGGGACTTTACAATCCATCCCCTTTTTAGGGCCGACCCGTCCTCGAGTCGTACATAGGCCAAGATAACTCTGATACTAAACAACCTACAGAGCCTCCAAACGTATTATCCCGTCCTTCCCAGTTCGAGGGTCACAGACCCAGCCTTCCCAGTGCAGTGGGTTTTGTCGCTTGCCCGTTTAACTCACAAGAAAACATGCATCTAGAAGAGAGCGCTTCGTACCCCTTTATAAGCGCTCATCACAGGCCCCTTCCAGCCGATATGGGACTTTACAAGAGATCCGTCCACGGTACCTACTCCATAATAAGCACAACCAAGACTCCGTGCATCTGAGGTCTGATCATAATCCGGTGCCCGATTGAAGCACATGCACGGGTGGTAGCTGCACCATGGCTCTACTATGGACTTGCAAGGTCCAATCACAATAATAATTCAAGTAGTCAACTAATCATTTGGCATCTGAAAATTAAACATGTGTAGTAAACATCAGATTAACATGGGCATATACATGGAATTAGGAAAAATAACCCCGGTTACCTCAATGAAACCAATAACTCTGCTTCTAGCTACCAGTATAATTCAAATGCACACCAAGCCTAAAACGAGTATAGTCATCATCATTTCTAGGAATAAATCATATATCCAAAGGGTTAACCACCAATGGCTACCTAAAAGTTACTTAACTAGCTTCTTAAAGGGTCAATTGCACCAATTCAAGGTCAAAACATCAAAGCTCACAATGGTTCACTCCCTACATCTAGATTTTCGCACATATACAAGCCATGCATCAAATGTTAGTCCAAATGATGAGAATTTAGTACATACATCTCATAAAAGGAGAGAAATCACTTACCCATGCATCTAAGAGGTTAAATGGACTGATTTGAGCCTCAACTACCAAGAATACACCATGGTGCATTCCCAAATTTCGATTTGAGTCATCAAGCCCTGAAAGTTCAATTTTTCACCTTCATCTCCTTGTAATTTCACATAATATCAGAACCCATTATGAAAATCAACCCTTAGGGGCATTTTCCAGTAAAATAATACACAAAATGGAAGGCAAATGCTTACTTAATCATCCCTCTAACCTCCAACTCTGAAAATCTTACAACAATCATCCAAGAATTATATTTCATCTTAAGAAGAGATGAAAAATTCTCAAAATGACAAACTAATCAGACCAAAATGAAGAGGAGAATGAGAGGGACATGTTTTATATAGATTATCTTGGCCAAATCTTTCTCTAGAAGTGAGAAATGGTGGAGGAATTCCAAAAAACCCTAGCCTCCCTTTAAACCTCCAAATTTTGCTTTGCCTCTTATGTTTTTTCTATAGAATGGGGAGGAGGCTAAGTGTATTTAAGATTTAGTTAGGTTTAAGGTGGGTCCCAAATGGGTTATGGGTTGACCCAAAGGCCCAAATCCTCATAGGTTCAAATTTTTATGCTTATTAGGCCTTATTTCATGAGTTGGGCTGCAGAAATTTGATTGGATTAGGCTAAGTTCCAAAAGTCAATCCAATTTGGGTATGCATAATGTGTGTTGGGCCTACTGTAAGGGTTCATGTAAATTGGGTCTTGAGCCTCTATTTCACTAAATCAAATTGGGCCATTGCTAGGTGATCTCTTTTGGCCTAAGTCTCATGATAAAGAGTTAGGCTTACACCTAAAACTATTGGGCCTCCATAAATCCTTATCTATGGCTTACTCAAATTAATTTTGGGCCCAAATTAAGCTTTAATCCAATTAAAATCTTAAACACATATTAATAACTTATTTCTCTATAAATTCTCATTCATATAACTTACCCAATTATTCCATAATAATTATCCTTAATTAGTCCAAATCTATGACTAACATCTTAATAAATTTTAGAGTGTTACATTCTCCTTTCCTTTTAAAAATTTTGTCCTCAAAATTAGTTGTACCTCACTCACTTTGTGCTAGATAATTTGTTGTCATAGCTTCCATCTTGTTTTCTCAAAATTTCACAAGAACCTAGTCCTTTCCCTGCTACTTTCCTATAAAAGATGTCCTTATTATGTTACTACCTTACTTATTATCTACAATTTTATTTCTTCTTTGTCAACCCATGTCAAATGACATACTAACCTAAATATTCCATCTTCTTCCCTTGTCCACCACTAAAGAGATCTAGACCAAGTTATACTTGATTACCTTATAGCAAGTCTAAGTGCCTAGGTCAAATAAATCTTAAAATCTCTCTCTCTTTGTAGCGTTTGTTTTGTTCTATTCTGTCTCTTTCTTTTTTCTTTTCCTGCTCCCCTCTCTCATTTTTTTTAATTCCAAAAGTCAATCATTGAATGTTCATGTTAACTTCCTTTCCTTCTTAACTCTCAATTCATTTAAGAGATAACTCCTAGATACTTTAGCTTAACTCTCCTTAATAGTTGATACTAAGAATTACAAGGAATTCCACTTAGTTAGCCTTTTTAGTATTTATTCCACTAATAGCAACATAGGTAGGTAACCTTATTTCATAATGAAGTTTCATTCGTCTTTCACTTGGATTACCCCCACATTTCTTTAGCTCAACCTTCTTAATTGAAACAGGTCTTACTTCCTATAGGCATCTAATCTAAGTTTCCAAGTCTTACATTCGATTATCTCTAAAATTATTGCCCACATTATATCCTCATTTATGGTCTATTAGTAAAAGGTCTATTATCTCTATTAGACATATAAATTATCCTCTCATCTCTAGTCAGTACCAAGTTTTCTCCTTTTTTTTTTTATTCATCAAGATTTCTAAAGTTTGGAACCAATATAATGTCTGATCTTACGACTAATCCATTTAAGGCATTCAAACACTTTAAGGTCACCTTCCACTTAATCGAAATCAAATATAATCTTTAAAGTGAAAGTAAACATGATCCTTTAAGTCTAGGCTATATTCCTTGATAAGGCTTGATTTCAAGAGGGAAGGTACTTTGTCTAAAGTACCAAGGTAATCTTTTAAGACTTAGAAATGAATATCCTTAAATCTTATAAGCCATAGCTTAAGTGGATACTTTATTAGGTGACATAGCTTGAACCACTTGCCTACAACACTAGGAATTTCCAATTCATGATGATGGTTCATTATAGGCAATCTAGTTGTCATCCGTAGGTGTAACCAACATAGGAAAATCTTTAATAGCCCCTTTCCCTCTTTTTTTTTTTTGCAGTGGTAAAGGCATCACTACAATCATATACATGTGGTTATAAAGATTACCATGATCAATAGATCTAAGTGTTTTATTTTAGTTTTCAATTACTACTAGCATTAGTAGTCAACGTAATGGCATCTATACTCATTTGATGTCAACTGTACATCTCTTTGGGTCTTATGCCATTATATGGTCCCAAAGGACTACTCCTTTGTATCATTTACACTTAATCGAGGTATTTTCACATAAGTATAATCTTACTTCAACTAGCATATTACTCACCCTCTCCAAGATGTACTAATTTCCCTCTAACTTCCTCATATATAGCTAAGTATTTTTTTTTTTTATATTCTCTAGTTTGGAAATACATAATAATTCCCAAAGAGTAATGAGATCATATCTTGTCAACAAGGTTTAAGATCCTATCAACAAGATCTTGTATTCATTAATATAAAATCCGAGACCTTGTCAACAAGTACAAGGTCTTTTGACCATAAGTTATAGCATATAATATGAGATGGTATGATAATTTTTGTCCTTACACAATAGCCTATGCCAACCACAACTAACTCTTTCGCTCCTCTAGAAGTTTTTTTTTTAGGCCTCAATTCATGCTTGACTATTGGGAGTTAAATTAAGATAATAAGGAGAATTAGTGAGTCTTTTCATTATTAAACATTCCCTAATTATCAATAGATCAAGTAAGGATTCCTAGTGAGAGAACTCAATTATCATTTACCATTAGTGTTTCACCCTTCCTTGTCAATCATTATACTAAGGTTTTATTGTAATAACATAAGTTAATTGCATTACTGCCACCTCTCATTCATTTTCCCCAGGTTATTATTCTGGATCAGGAAGTTCTCTTTCAAAGTTAGGGAGTTTTACTACTATCTTGAGTATTAGTCCATCTCAAATTCCCAATGTTGTCCCTATCTCCTTAATCACACCACACGTGATACATGACAATAGGATTGCTGATGGCGTAATCAGACTTTTCCTTCTATAACACCATAATTTTTAGTTCATTTCTATCACATTTGCATGCTCATATGATACATCCCATGAAGGAAGTGAGAAAAATCCATTAAAATAATACATTTCTTTACGTTGCATTGCGTATGAAAAATTTCATTTAGTGTCATATGTACTATGTGAGCTCATACATCACATTTTCATATTTAATTACATGAATATAGCTCATTTGCATCATCAAATATGGCTTACATCTCAAGGAACTCGAAGGAAAGCTCAAAATACTCATGTATATTTTCGGCCAGAATTTGGCTCTTTTCTGACTAAACTTTGGAAATTCATAACTAATTCTAGAAAAATCAGAATCATATATTCTTGGTTATTATAGAAAGATAGAGATGTCTACTTCATACTACAAATATATTCAGGCTATAACATTCATCACAGAGGATGTTTGATATCCAAAATTGTCTAGAGGTCAAATTGCTCACTAGTGCTATCACAGATTTTTGTAGCAAATTTTGAAAATATCCAATTAATTTCAAAAAACTCCAATCTATGAAAATGATACCAATCTAGAAAGATGTGGATGTTAGCTAGAGAGAAAAAATAATGCTAGACCTGTTCAGGCACGTCAAGACCTTGAAATCTAATCAAACAGTAATAGAGGTCGGCTAGAATTCCTGATACTGGACAAAATCTTCAAAAATTCATATCTCCCTCTTTAGACATCCAAATGAGGTGGTTCTAGTTGGTTCAAGTCACTATGAATGTCTAGTTTCTCTATATAAAATTTCATGGCAATTGGACATCATTTGAGCCCCATGTAATAGATTTCATTTTTAGACCAAATGAATAGTGAACATACCAAAATAAAAAAATTTGCCAACTTTGAAAATTCATCAAATATCCTATAGAACTCAAAAAATTATGTTCTTTAACTTTCCAAAAATCTCTCAACAAGATCTAATTTCTCAAATCTCAAATCAAGAAGAGCTCATTTAGCTAAAAAGTGATATAGGGTTCCATTATAGTCAATTTTGGCTCTATATGAGGTACCAAAGTAACCAAATGGCTTTCCCTAGGGTTTGGCACCTTTTAGCTAAGTCTAAAAGCATGATTAAGACTTGTGTAAGCTTCCCAAATGGTCCCAAACTCCATGCATCTCATTTTGACCATTTCATCCACACATATGCATAATTCTATCAATCCACCAATGAAGCCAATTTACCACCATACACCCATTTCACATTCTAATGACTATAAAATATATTCTCTCATTCATATATAGCATAATATCATAATTACACATGTCTAAGAGGTTATAGACCATATACATCAAGGGGTAACAACATTTGACATCATTATGGTTTTAAAAAGCAAAGACTAAGCATGTTGGTGTCAAACTCTTCTCTTCAAGGTGGTTGGCTTCTATTACCTTGTCCACTTGGTCCACTTAGCATGTGAGATCATTGGAGAGAAGGGAATGAGATTCAAAGAATCCCAATAGCTCATCTCCAATTTAATCATACATAATGGATGCAAACAAGTCTCATAAATGCATGCATGGCATGTGAACATGTGCAATCATTCAAGGAGCATTCTTAGCATTTGAAAAAGTCACACATAGCATACAAAGGCTTGCCAAGCAAGTGGATTGGACTCACCCAATTTCTTGTGGATATTGAACTTGTCTCACCCATTCTTTAAGAGATTCTTGGACTCAACCATGCTCTTGAGAGCCCACTTTGTTTTTGGAAGACTCTTTACTTTGTCTCAACCAATCTTAAAGGTTCTTGGCTCATCCTCACCATAGCTAAAGGTTCTTGGCCTCATCACACTCATGCAAACCCAAGCACACATCATAACATCATTTAGAAACATAATATGTCATCATGAAGCCATGGCATATAAAATCATGCTAGCATACTTTTCATGGCTTGAAAATACACATACACATATTCTAAGACAAGCTAAGCATACATCCATGCATGAGAAAAGGTGGAAAGAGCTACCTTGTATACAATTACACTTTTTTTTCTTGAAATTCCCTACCTTGCTTCAGCCACACACCCATAAAAGTGTGGGGAAGATTTTTCTTATCCTAATCACAATTTATGGAAGTCAATTAGGTTCATAAAACAAATTCTATGACCATACAACTTGCTTAAATACTAGGTTATTCTATAAACCCCATTATGGTCCATAAATGTACCTAATGAAGTAACACCCCTCAAATAAATTCTAGGCTCCATTCTTTCCCTTTAAAAATGATTATTGACTCCTTTTAAGCCTCTTAGATTCATCACATAATTAAAATAAAGAGTCTAACTACATGTTGCTTCTTTAAGTCATAATATGGAACCTAAAGCACCAACTCATTTTTTATGAGTTCCAAATTTTTTCCAAGGCCTCTCCTAATTTTCACTCATCATATATGACTAAAAAATGGGCTTAGATAATTTTAAAACTCTTCCTAGCTACACAAACCCCTTTAGACAAAGGGTATGGAAGAATGGGGCTTTTTGGAGTTCACTTTGTTTTTTGAAGGGAGGATGCATATAGAGAGCCTCTTAGGGATTTTGGGAGCTCATTTAAACTCTTATTTAGGCTTAGGAATCATCATACAAAATCAGATTTTATAAGGTGTAATTGAAACGCTAGAATTTGCATCCTGAAATCTAATGATTTTTTGTTAATTCTGAAACGACCCTAATTTCTAATCTCGATAATTAAGGTTAAACACGCAATTAATCCTCATAGGTTATGAAAATATGGAAAAATTTAAACCTTAATGTGATTAGAGCCATCAATCATATGATTACATACACTTGTGTTTATAAGGGAACTAAACATCCATTTATAGGCTTTGGATTCCATTACTCATGAATTATAACTCATCCTAACGATTCGAGGTCATCCCTTATGATTAACATATGGAAAACTAGGGTTTTCTAAGTAATATAGGTGTTTTAGCAAGTTAGCCGCGGCTAAATTACTATTCGCCACGGCCAATTCCTTTCTATTTTGCCCCTCTCTTTATCACTAGTTTCACGAGTTGGACCTTCGCCGCAGCCAACCTACATGGCGCCGCGGCGAATAAGCCTCCTGGAACTTCCTCGCTCGCCTCTCGATATTGGCCGCGGCCAATTCCACCTTTTGCCGCAGCCAATTCCTCTCTGGAATGCCGGGGGCATTTTCTTAAAAGTTCGCCGCAGCCAATTCCTTAATTCGCCGCGGCGAATTCCCCTCTGGATGACTCCCAGTTTGACCTCTCAAATTTCACCGCGGCCAATTAACATTTCGCCGCAGCTAATTTCTCTCTGGAACTCTCCCTGGGCAACTTCGCCACTATTGGCCGTGGCCAACCATATTTTAGCCGCGACTAAACTTCTTCTGACCCTATAACTCTGAAATTTTTGCTTCTCACTCTCCACTCTCCCTTCATTAACACCCTAGGGTCATTCCCCCTTAATTTATGCAACTCTAAGGGTAGTTATGAATCTCATTCATCCAGCTATTCTATCATGACCAACTCAATTCTAAAAATGTAAATTTCCACTCCTCCAACTACCCTATATCAGCAAGTTCATGGGATAACAGCCGCAAAAATTCATACACCATTGACATTTAACATTTGATACATTTTTCCATTAGAGGTTCCATACATTCGCAATTCATAATATAATAATGATATGAATTCCACAAGGCTCATTCAGATAACATAATCCATACATCAATCTCTAATTTAAAGTAAGGTCTACTCCTTCATAGATACACATTACATTCTCAAAATACAGACTCCTATACTTGGCAATACAGATACATGATGATGCTATACAAAGCTTAACAAAAATTAGCATCTATCCTATTCTACTCAGACCAAGTGTAGCTTCCCCACACCGGGCCTCAACTCATGGATGTTCATCCACTTGCTTACCCTTATCCTTACCCAAAGAACCCTCACCTGAAATGGTAATCCCATAACACGGGGTGAGATATAATCTCAGTAACTAAGACAATTCCATCATATAATCCAGTTTAATTAACATATAAGCAAGAATCAAAATCATCATTCAGATTCATATCAGTCATCTCAACAAAATGAAATAATTAGGCTATCATGATTACTATCCCATACTAGCAATCATATTATCACATGTTAAAGGCCATTAACATCGGGAGAGGCCCGTCCACGGCACCTACTCCCCATTGAGCACAACCTGAGCTCAGTGCATCTGGGGTTTGATCATAACCCGGTGCCCAATCGCGGCACATGCACGGGTGGCAGCCACACCACAGCTCCACCATAGACTCACAAGGTCCAATCATAATACAACAGATAGCCAACCAATTCATTTAACATTTCAATTCATTCAACATTTCAAATCATTCACATAAAGCAGGTATGAAATTTAAACTGACATATGCATGGAATTAACGTAAACCCCGGTTACCTCACTTGTAGACAAATTCGCAACAGCCACCACAAATCCTAAATTCGGATTCAAGTGTCTCCTACCGAAATTCTCAATGTTTCACCCAAAATCCTAAGCAAATTCGTATAAAATTAGTACCCATAATATAAATCAGCTATGGGGGTCTCAAACCAACAAGGAAAACATCAAAATGGGGGGTTTAAAGTCACCAAATACCAGCCCCAATCTCAACCTACGAATTTCATCAAGAAAACCCCTAAACACTCACTTTTCAGATTTTGGATATAATGAAATCTCTCCAAATGAAAAACTAATCGGACCAAATTAAAGAGAAAGATGAGGGGATTAAGTTGTATAACTATTACCTTGGCCAAATCTTGCTCTAAGTGTGTGAAAATGCAGAATTTTTGCCCCAAACCCTAGCCTCCTTCTTAACCTCCGAATTTGCCTCTTGAGTTTCAGAAAAATGAAGGTGTGGCTGAAGCATTAGGGTTTTAGGTGAGTTTAAGTTGGGTCAAGGTGTTGGGTCATGGGTTGCTCCAAGTCCAAATCCAATTGGGTTTCAGATTTTGCTTATTGGGCCAGTTTTCACTTATTGGGCTGCAGAATTCTTTTGGGCCAGTTTTCACACATTGGGTTGCTAAAGTTTAATGGGATTTGGGCCTAATTTGAAGGGCTCAAGGGCTTGGGTCTGCACAAAGATAGTTGGGCCACTTATTGAGCCTATACAAGATAAATCTTGGGCCTCTATCTCACTAAATTAGTTTGGGTCTGCCTCTAATGCATTGGGCCTCCATCAACCTCTCATCATGATTCATTAATTTGGGCCCTAATGAAGTTTCTATTCCAATTAATTCTTAAACCCATATAAATAATTTATCTATCTAAAATACCTATTCACTAACTTGCCCAATTATCCTTTATTAATTATCCTTAATTAACTTTAATCCATGATTAACACCTTAATTAATTTCGGGGTGTTACAAATTCCCTTTGAATATTCTTAATCTCTACACCCTTTTTCCTTAGATTCACCCTTGGTTCTGCCTAAAAATCAACTCCTCCTAGGGTTTTCTCATGTTGGGCGAAATGGAGGAGGAGGGAACCAAAGATGACAACCATAAGAAGAGAAATTACCTTGTTTTCTTGCTTTTTCTCACTTAAATCTTGTGTTCTTTGAGCTCCTCTCTTCAAATCTGAATTTTTTCCTCAATTTCTCCTCTAAAATAGATCCATATATTTCATTATAATCATAGGAAATAAAGGAGAATGAAGAAGAAAAGGTTTGAAAGAGAAAGACCATGAAAAACTACTAATTTCTATACCTTAAGCCTTTGATTCCTCCTCCTCTTTACCTTTCTCTTGTACACCACTCTCCCTAGGGTTTTCATCTGGTTTTGGGCAGAACTTGGTTGTGCAACATGAAGGGATAATATGGGTGCATCATATATATAGGTGGGAGGAAGTTACGCTTTTCAAAAATTCTCATTTTGACCTTCATTCTTGGCATTTTCATTTCTCCTTCGTTTTAGCTCCTTTTTTAGAACTATTTTTTCCATTATAAAATTTAGGTTCCCAATTTAGTAAAATGCCTTTGGAATCACTCAAATTAGAGCTAAAACCTTTTAAATCAATTAAAGTTCGAGTACATCGACGTTGAAAAATGTCCACCGGAGGGGCATTAGTTATCCCGGGCCTTCCCATGGTTTTTAGGGCCTCTAAAAACCCCGGGGAACTAAAAAATTTCATATAAAAAGCCCTCTTGCGTTAATTCCAAAATTTGCTCAAAATTACAAAAATGCCATTACGTTTTGTAAGCTTTTCGTAAGAAATTGTTTCTTCATTCTAGCTCCATTTTTCTTTCCATTTGAGGTTGGGATTCTCATTTTTAAGAGTCTAGAATGTTTCCTAAATTTTTTGGACCTTAACTACATCATTTTGGAGGAATTCCTTTTATATACAGTGAGTTTCATTCGTTGACAGAGAAACCATATGCTACATTTCTCACGTTTTCTCTCGTTTGCAAAGAATCGGATGTTACACTTTCAATATTAGCAAGCCATTCTTTCTTATGGCCATATACATGCTCATCACCACATGATGATTGTATCTCAACCACTTGTACGCACACGGATACCATTTTATTTTCTTTTTAGGTGGATCCTTACTATCAAGATCTCCTATTTACCTTCTAGGTAGAAAGTCTACTTAGTCTGGTTTAACGCCAATTTGGTGCTCGAAATTTCTTAAATCATATGGTAAGTGGCACGCCTCGCATGCTCCAAGTATCAAAGTGCTGGTAAGTAAGCATGTCCCATGTGCCTCTAGCACCAAAGTGCTATAGAATCTTACCTTACACTCCCTGAGTGTATCATGCATGTAAAGTGCCACTAACCACCACCCAAATGCATGTCAACACATAGCATAAGTAAATTAAATTATACAAAAGAGACAACATGCTTAAGTACCACTTTCTTATACACCTCCCTCTTATCATACTCGGGCTTCTCTTCCTTATCACAAATTCCTCTCCTGTCTGGGTACACTAAGGGAGGAGCCTCAAAGCTCTTTCAAGATTCCTTCTAAAACATTATCTCCCTTAATCTCTTACTTTAAAGTCACTCTCCCTCATTTAGAAATGGATTCGACAATCCTAAGGGTTTCCTGCCTTCCTTTCTTGTCATCATTAACTAAAGATAACTTACTCACTCTAATAGTTTTGAATGAAACTATTTGAAATATTTTTTAGCTCTTATCACCCTTATTCATTAGACCCAAATTACAGTAGCTAGGATTGAGTAATTGAATTTTTTATTAATCAGGATCAAGTAAGTGGGTTAAGACCTCTGTACCTATAAAGTCTCAATCTTGGGGACCTTCCAAAGTTTACATATTCTAACACATTATGATTGTACATCACTTCATATATTTAGTCAAGCATACTTATTTATTATACATTGGTCCCCAAACTTCCATTGTCAATTTCCTAATCATAAGTAAGGTTTACATCTCACCCTTTCGTAAGATTTTTATGACTAGTCAGGTGTTTTATTCTATTTTGTTACCTTCTAAGTTCTCAATATCACTTTAGATAGCCCTTGAAAAGCTTAGAATTTTTCTTAGGTGAAAAAATTGCTACTCTTGTTTTGATTAGTTAACTACTTCGATAGGCCAGTCAACTGGTTAGCCGTACCCAATTGACTTGCTTAGTAAGTGGCAGTCAACTGGTCACAGATACTATTAGTAGCCTTGTTCATCATCCTCATTAGTTACTTGGTCTCATCCATTTAGTCAATCGGTGCTTCATAGTGAGTGACTGGTGCATCTATCGTGTAGCCAGTTGGCAATAAGCCTCAACTAGTTGTTTATCTAGACTGAAACCAGTAACCCAATCTCCGAAGAAAAGAAGGGCAAAATTTTAGCCTTTTCATTGGAATTAATAACCTCACATCTCAAAATTAGTATTACTAAAGTGTTATAAGGTAGAATCTCACTACACTCTATTATTCTCAAGGGCATACTTATTGTGATAGGTGATATTCTAAATAAAATTCAAGAAACAGTAATTTTAATCAAGCATTATAAGCCTCATATCATTATTCCTCTATATTTCCTTCCAAAACATAAAGCACAACAACTATATGTTCACCTAATTAGCTATTCTTGTGAGCTAATACCATGCCAGATATGCATCATGATTGCCAAGTTTCTAACCATCAAATTTAAATTAGCATGGTTTTCCTGAACCATTGCTCTGACACCAAATGTGACAACCCTAACTTATAATCATCATAATTAAGGTTGAGTACGTGATTAATAACCATAAATCAAGGTTAAAAGTCATTACAACTAATTACATTCGAAAAATGTAGAGAAATTTGAAACCTCAATGTTATTAGGGTCATTAACTAGACAACCACAATTATTCAATTGTACAAGTGAATTTAATTATTAATGAGGAGCCTTTGATTCTTCCATCCATCAATTCCAACCCACAAAATCCTCCTACAAGTGTTTCTATATCATTCCTTAGCATTACCATAAGAGAAACTAAGGTTTCTAGATAAATATGAGAAGTTGAGCACCTTTGTCGCGGCTAAATCCTGTCGCGCCGTGGCCAATTACTTTTAGGTTCAACTCTTTACACCTTCATAAATTGTGCACATTTCGCCACGGCCAAATACCCTTTGGAACATCCCCAAACTTGCCTTTCAGACTTGGTTGCAGCTAACCTCTCTATTCGGTGTGGCTAAATGCTCTCTATTTTCTTCCTTGGTAGCTTTGCCACATTTGGCCAAGGCCAATTAAATGTTGGCCGCGGCCAATTATCCTCTATTACTCTTCCTGAGCAACTTCATTGCTTTTGGCCAAGGCCAATTAAATTTTGGCCGTGGCCAATTCCCTTTTGTTCCTATAACTTCTAAGATTTCATCTCATGCTCTCCAATTCCCCCTCTAGTAACACTCTAGGCCACGTTAACTTAGTTTATGAAGATTTAGTGTCTTTCTTTTACCTAATCTACCTAACACATCTATCATTACCCATTTAAGACTCAAATGTGGATCCTTAACCCTCTAGCCACACCATAAACCAGTGAGTTTATAGATCAATGATAGCAAATAGTTCACACACCACTCACATTTCCATTGAAACATAAGTCACATCAGAAATTCTATACATCACTAGTTTAAATTGACATCTGATGTATCAAATGATTATAGTCCCTATGCTTGACAATTCATGATGCAACATGGCAATTACATAAAGCTAGTGGTCTAGTTATACAAATATAATCTGACAAGGTTGCCAAACCTACCTACTACTAAACTATATAATAAGCTTCCATTAATTTTTTCCTTACCACTAAGAGGTCCAATCCCTAAAAATGTTTATCTACAATCGGGGTGAGATATACAATCTCAGTAATAAGAGGCAAAGTCCATATATATGTATAGATTAATCAATATAATGCAATTTCATATAATCAATACCAAAATCATCAATTCAATTTGCAAATGAACTAGTTGAGCTACCAATAACTACTGTCCCATATAAGTAATTATACACAACATGTTAATGGCCAATAGCACTGGGAGAGGTCCATCCATGACACCTAATCCATAATGAGCACAACCAAGGCTCAGTGCATCTAGGGTTTGATCACAACCCGGTGCCTGATCAAAGCACAAGCACGAGTGGTAGCCGCACCACAGCTCCACTATAGACTTACAAGGTCCAATCACAATAATAATTCAAGCAGTCAACCAATCATTTGGCATATCAAAATCAAACATGTGTAGTAAACATCAGAGTAACATAGGCATATACATGGAATTAGGAAAAATAACCCCAATTACCTCAATGAAGCCAATAACTCTGCCTTTAGCTACCAGTATAATTCAAATGCACACCAAGCCTAAAATGAGTATAGTTATCATCATTTCTAGTAATAAATCATATATCCAAAGGGTTAAACCACTAATGGCTACCTAAAAGTTACTTACCTAGCTTCTTAAAGGGTTAATTGCACTAATTCAAGGTCAAGACATCAAAGCTCACAATGGTTCACTCCCCACATCTTCATTTTCACACATATACAAGCCATGTACTAAAAGTTAGTCTAAATGATGGGAGTTTAGTACATACATCTCATAAAAAAGAGAGAAATCACTTACCCATACATCTAAGAGGTTAAATGGACTGAGTTGAGCCTCAACTACCAAGAACACACTATGAGACATTCCCAAATTCGGATTTGAGTCATCAAGCCCAAAAAATTCAATTTTTCACCTTCATCTTCTTGTAATTTCACATAATAGCAGAACCCATTATGAAAATCAACCCTTAGGGACATTTTCCAGTAAAATAATACACAAAATGGAAGGGAAATGCTTACCCAATCATCCCTCTAACCTCCAACTCTGAAAATCTTGCAATAATCATCTAAGAACTATATTTCATCCTAAGAAGAGATAAAAATTTCTCAAAATGACAAACCAATTAGACCAAAATGAAGAGGAGAATGAAAGGGACATGTTTTATATAGATTACCTTGGCCAAATTGTCCTTTAGAAGTGAGAAATGGTGGAGGAATGCAAACAAAACCCTAGCCTCCCTCTAAACCTCTTAATTTTGCTTAGCCTCTTGTGTTTTTTCTGCAGAATAGGGAGGAGGCTGAGTGTATTTATGGTTCAGTTGGGTCCCAAATGGGCTATGGGTTGACCTAAAGGCCCAATTTGGGTCTGCATAATGTGTGTTGAGCCAACTATAAGGGCTCATGTAAATTGGGTCTTGGGCTTCTATTTCACTAAATCAGATTGGGCCATTGCTAGGTGATCTCTCTTTGCCCAAGTCTTATGATAAGAAGTTGGGCTTGCACCTAAAATCATTGGACCTCCATAAATCCTTATCCATGGCTTACTCAAATTAATTTTGGGTCCAAATTAAGCTTTAATCTAATTAAAATCTTAAACCCATATTAACAACTTATTTCTCTACAAATTCTCATTCATATAGCTTATCCAATTATTCCATAATAATATTCTTAATTAGTCCAAATCCATAATTAACACTTTAAAAAATTTTAGGGTGATACACCGACCATGGCTAAGGGTTCTTGGCCTCACCACACTCTAGCAAATCAAAGAAAGCATCATAAACATCATTTGGAAAACATAATGCATCATTATGGTACCATGGAATAAGAGCTCATGCTAGTACATTTTTCATGGCTTGAAATACACATACACACATTCAAAGAAAAGTAAAGCAAGCAATCATGCATGAGACAAGGTGGAGAGAGCTACATTGGAAGTAAACACATACTTTTCTTCTTGAATCAAGGCTCCCTTTCTTGGCCTTACACACACAATGGTGTGGCAATGATTTCTCTTGGCCTAAACACAATTTATGGAAGCTAATTAAGTTCATGGAATTAATTCTAAGGCTACATAACTTGCTTAAACTCTAGCTTGACTCATTGGTCCTTTTATATTTCCAAGAATGCACTTAATGAAGCAACACCTATCAAATAAATTCTAGGCTCCATTCTTTCCTTCCAAATATGATTCTTGACCCTTTTAAGCCTCTTGGAGTCATCACACAATTAAAATAAAGAGCCTAACTACATGTTGCTTCTTTAGGTCATATTATAGAACATAAGGCACTAACTCACTTTTTATGATTTATAATTTTTCTCAAGGCCTCCCCTCATCTGCATTCATCATATATGACTCAAAAATGAGTTTAGAAAAATTTAAAACTATCCCAAGCTATGTAAACCCTTTTAGGTCGAGGCTATGGAAGACTTTAGCTTCCATGAAGTTTACTTTGTTTTCTTGATGGAGGAAGCACATGGGGACACTTCTAGGGATCTTAAGAGCTCATTTAAACTCTCATTTAGATATAGGAATTAAGGTATCAAATCAGATTTTGTAAGGAACATATAAAACCCTAGACTTTGCATCTTGAATTTCCATGGTTATTTGTTAATCCTCTTTGCATATTCTTAATCTCCACACCTTCTTTTCTAAGAATCGCCCTTGGTTCTGCCTAAAAACCAACTCCTCTTAGGGTTTCTTAAGTGAGGCAAAATGGTGGAGGAAGAGGAGCAAGGGGTAGCAACCATGGAAGAAGAAATTACCATATTTTCTTACATTTTCTCATTTGAATATGGTTTTCTTTGAGCTTCTCTATTCAAATCCGAATTTTCCCATTAATTTCTCCCTTAAAATAGATTTATAAACTTCATTATAATCATAAGAAGAAAGCTCAAGAGGATAGGAACAAGTTTGGAAGAAGGAGCATGAAAGTCCATGAAATTCCTTACCTTTTCCTTGCTTTTTCTCCTCCTTTCTTCTCCTTCATGGTGTGCCTAAGAGAGTTGGTGTTTTTTTTGGTTTTTGGGTAGAATGGGTCGTGCAAATGAAGGGAAGAAGAAATAAAAAACTTAAAGTGTGTTCAAGAAGCTTCCGCTTTCTCAAAATTTTCAATTTTGCCCTTCATTTTTGGCATTTTCGTTTCTAACTCATTTTAGCTTGTTTTTGTGAACCGTCTTTTCCATTACGAAATTTAGGTTCTCAATTTAGTAAAATGCCTTTGAAATCACTCAAATCAGAGCTATAACCTTTCTGAACAAATCAGTTAAAGTTTGGGGCAACTGATGTTAGAAAACGTCCACTAGAGGGGTTTTAACTATCCTGGGACTTTCCATGATTTTCAAGGCCTCTGAGAGTCCTAAAGAACTTAAAATTTTCATTTAAAAAGCCCCTCTATGTGAATTCCAAAAATTGCTCAAAATTACAAAAATGCCATTACATTTCATAAGTTTTTTGTAATAAATTATTTCTTTATTCTAGCTCCATTTTTCTTTCCATTTGAGCCTGGAATTCTCATTTTTAAGAGTCTAGGATGCTGCCCAAATTTTTTGGGATCTTAACTACATTATTTGAGGAGACTTGCTTTTGTATCTGGTGAATTTCATTTGTTTACGAAGAAACTGTACGTTACATTTCTCACATTTTCTCTTGTTTTCAGAGAACCAGATGTTACATTTCTCCCCCCGAAATAAAATTTGTCCTCAAAATTTAGAGGTAAAAGATAACTTCATACCAATTTAAGCACGACCAGGCCTCAAAACCCAATCAAATAATACTTGAAGTCAATTGCAGTGCCTAATACTAGACAAAATCTTTAAAAATTCATATCTCCCTCTCTAGACCTCTAAATGAGGTGCTTCTAACAAAAGTCACTAGAAATGTCTAGTTTCTTTGTATAAAATTTTGTGGAAATTGGACATCATTTGAGTCATGTGTGACAAATTTCATTTACAGACCTGAGTGAATGTGACATGACCAAAACTAGAATTTTTGCCAACTTTGAAAATTCATCAAATATTCTCTAGACCTCTTAAAATTCTATTCTTTAGCTTCTCGAAAATTTCTTAACAAGCTCTAATTGCATGCCAAATCTTAGATAAAAAAGAGTTCATTTGGACAAGAAGTGATATAGGGTTCCATTATGGTCAATTTTGGCTCCATATGAGATACCAAAATGTCAAAATGGCTTTCCTTTGAGTTTGGAACTTTTTGGGCAAGTCTAAAAGTTTAATTAGGACTTGTGTGAGCTGCCCAAAGGGTCTCAAACCTCATGCATCTCATTTTGGCCATTTCAATTACAGTTATACACATTTACAAAAAACCATTCAAGAAGCTGCATTGCCATAACATACTCAAATTGCATTCTAATGGTCACATAATGCTTTCGCCCATTCACACATGACATATTATCATAATTACATATATTCATAACATCATAGTACATATACCTCCATTGATTACATCATTTGCCAATTGTATGGCCTTAAAGTAGCAAAATTCAAACACTTGCATGTCATTTGTAACACCATACTTTTAAGACTCAATTCATACAATTCTCATGCCTCATTTCATGCTTGTTCTATAGGAGGCAACATAATTTCATTCATTTTCATGGATAAGTTATGTTTCTTTGCACGTAAAATTTTTCTTCTAAAGTCCCGTGGGCCATATGGACTTATGTATCATATTCTCATATTTAAATACATAGATATAAGCCATTTCTATCATCAAAATTCACCTAGAGGTCGTGTAAAGTAATGGGAAGCAGAAAACTCATACTTGTATTTTCAGCCAAAGTTTTGCCATTTCTGTCACAAACTTTGGAAAATCATAACTAATTCTAGAAAAATTGAAATCATGCATTCTTGGTCATTCTGGAAATCTACACATGTATAATATATGCTAAAAATACATCTAGACCATGAATCATAACACAAAAAACATTTAACATTTAGAAAAGGTCTAGAGGTCAGACTGTCTATTGATACCGTTACAGAATTCTGCTACAAACTTCAAAAATATCCAATTAATTCTACAAAAATTCAACCCATGCAACTGATACCAATCTAAAAATTTGTTGATGTTAATGAGAGAGGAAAAATAACTACAAACCAGTTCAAGCACACTTAGACCTTAAAAATCAATTACCTAAGGTCAGTTGGAGTTCCTAATACTAGATAGAATCTTTAAAAATTCATGTCTCCCTCTTTAGACATTTAAATGGGGTGGTTCTAGTTGGCACAAGTAACTAGAAATATCTAGTTGCTCTATATAAAATTTTGTGGCAATTGGACATCATTTAGGCCCTGTGTGATAGATTTCATTTTTGAACTAGTATGAACAATGACATGACCAAAACTAGAAAATTTTTCAACTTTAAAAATTCATCGAATATTCTCTAGACCTCTAAAAATTCTGTTCTTTAGCTTCCCAAAAAGCTCTTATGCCAAATCTCAAATCAAGAAGAGTTCATTTAGACAAAAAGTGACATAGGGTTCCATTATGGTCAATTTCGGCTCCATATAGGATACCAAAATGTCCAAATGGCTTTTCTTAGGGCTTGGCTCCTCTTGGACAAGTCTAAAGCATGATTATGACTTGTGTGAGTTGCCTAAGTGATCCTAAACCTTATGCATTTCATTTTGGCCATTCCACTTCCACTTATACACTAATGTTTCAAACTTTCAAGAAGCAAAATTTGTCATTACATACTCAATATACATTTTAAGGGTCACATAACATAATCTCTCCTTTATACATGACATATTATCATAATTATATATGCTCATAAAGTCATTTTTCATATACAACCATAGATTTCATCAATTGCTATCCTTAAGGCCTTAAAGTAACAATTTCAAGACATTTTGATGTCATGCTCTCATCTTCAAGATGGTTAGCTTCCATTACCTTGCTCTCTTAGTTCACCTAGCACGTTAGAATATTAGAGAGGAGGGGATGAGATTCAAAGAATCCCAATAGCTTATCTGCCATTCAATCATAAATAAAGCATGCAAAACAAGTCTCACAAATGCATGCATGGCATATGGACATGTGCAATCATTCAAGAAGCTTTCTTAGCATTTGAAAAAGTCATACATAGTATACATAGACTTGTTAAGCAAGTGGATTGGTCTCACCTATTTACTTGTGGATTTTGGACTTGCCTCACCCATTCTTTAAGAGGTTCTTGGACTCAACCATGCTCTTAAGAGTCAACTTTACTTTTGGGAGACTCTTTAGTTTGTCTTAACCAATCTTAAGAGTTATTGTCTCATCCTCACCATGGCTAAAGGTTCTTGGATTCACCACACTTAAGCAAACTAAGGCAAACATCATAAACATCATTTGGAAAACATAATGCAACATCATGGTACCATGAAATAAGAGCTCATGTTAGAACATTTTTCATGGCTTGAAATACATATACACACATTCAAAGACAAGCAAAGCAAGCAATTATGCATGAGAGAAGGTGGAGAGAGCTACCTTGCAAACATTTATGCACTTTTTCCTTAAGCTTGAATCCGCTCCCTTGACCTCACACATCCAAGAAGATGGAGAGCATTCCTTTTTGGCCTAGACACAATTTATGGAAGCCAATTAGGTTCATGGAATTAATTCTAAGGCCATACAACTTACTTAGACTCTAGCTTGGTCTATAAACCCCTTTATGTTTCCAAGAATGCACCTCATGAAGTAACACCCATCAATTAAATTCTAGGCTCCATTCTTTTCTTTCAAATATGATTCTTAACTCCTTTTAAGCCTCTTGGAGTCATCACACAATTAAAATAAAGAGCCTAACTACATGGTGCTTCTTTAGGTCATATTATGGAACATATAGCACTAACTCACTTTCTATGGTTTGTAAAATTTTTTCAAGGCTTCCTCTCATACTCTCCCATCATACATGAAGCAAAACTAAGCTTGGAAGGAATTAAAACACTCTCTAGGTGCATGAACCCTCCTTGGCTAAGGCTATGCTTCCATATGGCACCAATGGAGTTGTTTTAATTTCTTTGATGGGAGAAGCATATGGGAGGCTCTCTTTGTATCTTAGGAACTCATATATACTCTTAGACAACTTAGATTACTATTAGGAAGCTTCATCTTAGCCTAGGTGCAACCAAATCCCAAAATTTCATAACTTGCATTCTAAAGCTCCCTTTTCAATTCTAGTTGTAAATTCTTAATCCTCACACTCCATAACCTTTGGTTCCATTAAGAATACATAGAGAAAAACTCTCTTCCTCACTTTCCCTCTCTAGTCCTAAGCTTAAATGGCTTGGAAACACAAAATTTTGCAAGTGTTTCAAGTGAGGTCTTACCTTAAAATGAAGCTCTCTTTGCATAGATTATTTTCCACTGATTGATTTCTTGAAAAGAGTTCCTTTTTGGCTTGGGTTAAATCTGAATCTTCAAGTTTTCAAGAAAAGAAAACCGCCATTCAAGAGCTCTTAGAGAGAGGAACAACTTTTCTAACTGGCGCAGGATGAAATGGGGTCGTTTACTTACCTAAACAGAAACTTAAACTTCTTCTCCCTCTCCCCTCTTAATGTCACACCATTGTTGCCCATTTTTGTACAAATGGAAGCTTGGAGAAGGTGATGAGGTGTAATCTTACTTAAGAAGCCTCTTTTACAATTTTTCAAAATGACCATTTTGCCCTAACGCACCTGTTTGGTTTGTTTAGGTTCATTTTAACTCCTTTTTTAGAACCATATTTTCCATCATAAAATTTAAGTTTCCAATTAAATAAAATGCCTTTGGATTCACTCAAATCAGAGCTAAAACCTTCCCGAATGAATTAGTCAAAGTTTGGGTCAACCGATGTTGGAAAATGTCCACCGGAGGGGTTTTTAACTGTTCTGGGGCTTTCCATGGTTTTCAGGGCCTCTGAGAACCTTGAAGATCTCAAAAATTTCATTTAAAAAGCCCTCTTGTGAGAATTCAAAATTTAATCAAAATTACGAAAATGTCATTACGTTTCATAAGTTTTCTGTTAAATTTTGTTTCTTCATTCTAGCTCTATTTTCCTTTCTATCTAAGCTTGGGATTCTCATTTTTAGGAGTCTAGAATACTTCCCAAATTTTTTGGGACCTTAACTAAGTCATTTCTAGAGACTTCCTTTTGTATCTAGTGAATTTTGTTCGTTTACGGAGAATCTATAGTTTATGTTTCTCACGTTTTCTCTCGTTTTCAAAAAACTAGATGTTACATCATCTTCTCATCTTCAAGGTGGTTGGCTTTCATTACCTTGCTTGCTTGGTCCACCTAGCATATTAGATCATTGGAGAGGAGGGGATGAGATTCAAAGAATCCCAATAGCTCATCTCCTATTCAATCATACATAAAAGATACAAACGAGTCTCATAAATCCATGTATGGTCATGTTGACATGAACAAATATTCAAGAGGCATTTTCATCATTTGAGAAAATCATACATGGCATACATTGGCTTGCCAAGCAAGTGGATTGGTTTCACCCATTTACTTGTGGATTTTGGACTTGCCTCACCTATTTTTTAAGAGGTTCTTGGACTCAACCTTGCTCTTGGGAGTTAACCTCACTTTTGGGAGACTCTTTACTTTATCTCAACCAATCTTAAGGGTTCTTAGCTTATCCTCACCATGGCTAAGGATTCTTGGCCTCACCACACTCAAGCAAACTAAAGCAAGCATCATAAACATCATTTGGAAAATATAATGCATCATCATGGTGCTATGGAATAAGAGCTCATGCTTGTACATTTTTCATGGCTTGAAATACACATACACACATTCAATGACAAGTAAAGTAAGAAATCATGCATGAGACAAGGTGGAGAGAGCTACATTAGAAGCAAACACACACTTTTCTTCTTGAATCAAGGCTCCCTTTCTTGGCCTCACACACACAATGGTGTGGGAATGATTTCTCTTGCCTAAACACAATTTATGGAAGTTAATTAGGTTCATGGAATTAATTCTAAGGCTACACAACTTGCTTAAACTCTAGCTTGACTCATTGGCTCCTTTATGTTTCCAAGAATGCATCTAATGAAGCAACACCCATTAAATAAATTTTAGGCTCCATTCTTTCCTTTCAAATATGATTCTTGACTCCTTTTAAGCCTTTTGGAGTTATCACACAATTAAAATAAGGAGCCTAACTACATGTTGCTTCTTTAGGTCATATTATAGAACACAAGGCACTGACTCACTTTCTATAGTTTCTAAATTTTTCCCAAGGCCTCCCCTCATCTTCATTCATCATATATGACTCAAAAAGGGGTTTAGAAAAATTTAAAACTATTCCTAGCTATGTTAACCCCTTTAGGCCGAGGCTATGGAAGACTTTGGCTTCCATAGAGTTTGCTTTGTTTTCTTGATGAAGGAAGCACATGGGGAGACTTCTAGGGATCTTAGGAGCTCATTTAAACTCTCATTTAGACATAGGAATCAAGATATCAAATCAGATTTTGCAAGGAACATATGAAACCCTAGATTTCTATGATTATTTGTTAATTCTCTATGCATATTCTTAATATGCACACCAAAAAACCAACCCTCCTAGGGTTTCTTAAGGGGGTGAAATGGTGGAGGAAGAGGAGCAAGGGGTAGCAACCATGGAAGAAAAAATTACCTTGTTTTCTTGCTTTTTCTCACTTGAGTCTTGTCTTTTTTAAGCTCCTCTCTTCAAATCCAAACTCTCCCCTTAATTTTTCCCTTAAAACCGATTTATAAACTTTATTATAATTATAGGAAGAAAGTTTAAGAGGATAGTAACAAGTTTGGAAGAAGAAGAAGCATGAAAATCCATGAAATTCCTTACCTTTCCTTGCTTTTTCTCCACCTTTCTTCTCCTCCACAATGCACCTAAGAGAGCTGGTGTTTTCTTTGGTTTTTGGGCAGAATGGGTCGTGCAAATGAAGGGGAGAAGAAATAAGAAACTTAAAGTGTGTTCAAGAAGTTTCTACTTTCTTTAAATTTCCAATTTTACTTTTCATTTTTGGCATTTTCGTTTCTAACTCATTTTAGCTCGTTTTTGTGAACTGTCTTTTTCTTTTATGAAATTTAGGTTCCCAATTTAGTAAAATGCCTTTAGTGTAAGAAACGTACTATACACACAGTGGAAATTTTAATTCATTTCCTCCCATGGATCCGTCGACTTGATTAAATTAAGTATGAGATAAAATATTACCTTTGCAGTGCGCTTTGTCCTTTTGGATCTTAGGAACTGACGTCTATGTGCAGTTCCCTCTATCGGTATCCATATGAATGATCTGGTAACTTGAAAGGCTTGCTAGCACCTTCGTTCACTATGTCTGTACGTAAATTGATGAGAAGACGATCTTTTCTCTCTTGGCGTTCATACACTCTCTTTCTCTAGGGTGACGACTTAAGGTTTTAGAAAGCTGACTCTTTAGTGTTTCTAAACCCCAGCCTACCTTTCCTTTTTATAGAGGTATATTTAGATTAAATTAGTTAATTTAAATACATTATTTAAATTAATCCAAATTAATCTTAAACAAATTAGTTAAAATTCGAATTTATCTCATAAATTCAATTTTAACTAATTCATTTATAAATAAATATATCTATATATTGAAATATATAATACAATATATATATTCATATCAAATATAAATATATTTATATTTTTTCAATTTCTATATATATATATGAAATATATATTATATATATCAATAATATATATACTTATATTTCGAACTAATTACATATATATATATCATATATATAGATATATAATTATCTCACCCTAATTAAGCATAACATTTATCGAATCTAGATAAAATTCTAGGTTCAATGAATTTGGACATTCTTATTCAAGTTGATTCGTTCTTGTGTGCGACCTTGTAGGCCTATGTGATATTGGCAATGGGCCAACAACGTTATTGCACCCACAAGTCATCAGTGGCCTCTTGCAAGACATAATGACTACCCAAATCGCATAGGGTTTGGTGATCCGATACAGCCTATCGTAGAACCCTATCACATCCCTTTTATCACACGATATCTTGATCGAGCATGAGGCATGGAAATGTCATCCTTATCTTACTTGATTATTAGTTTCTCAATTTACATGCAGATTGACAGAACGAATGGAAAAATCCTTCCATCCAAGCATGGCCATACATTTCTCAATCTCACTCATCGAGGGGCCCAGAGATATCTTTATGTTAACCAGAGGGACAAATTCCATCTTGACCACTCATCATCCTCTACATGGAGTCCATTATGCCCGACCATAGCCTTTATGATCACCTGATCAAAGGTGACTTTTGACAATGTCAAAGCATAGTGTCCTTCATGTTGGAATCTATGATGATCTTAGATATGAGGGATTAGTGACACGGTTATATATAGGTACACTTATAACCTAATCCATGAAGCTACCTCATGACGGGTCGATCCAGTGTCCTATTCCCAATAGGTGCCTATGATTTTGATTTGTATCTCCATACATGATTAACACATAACCATCAATCAAAATTATACTCATCTTAATTCATCATCGTTCCCACAATTATGATCGACTAGGGATGTTTAGGATAACTAATATAATTTATCCAAGGATATAATTATTATAGAAACATGCAAATATAATAATTGTAACACAAAAAACTTTTATTCTTAATGAAGCACAATGTTTACAAATGAATGGCCTAGGGCACAATCTCTAACATTTAGAATCACTTAAATCGGAGCTATAAATTTTTCGAACAAATTAGTCAAAGTTTGGGTCAACCAACATTAAAAAATGTCCACTGGAGGGGTTTTAACTATCTCGGAGCTTTCTATGGTTTTCAAGGCCTTTGAGAACCCTAAAAAACTCAAAACTTTTATTTAAAAAGCCCTTCTGTTTGAATTCCAAAAATTACTCAAAATTACGCAAATGTTACATTTTGTAAGCTTTTCGTGAGAAATTATTTCTTCATTCTAGCTCCATTTTTCTTTCTATTTGAGCCTGGTATTCTCATTGTTAGGAGTCTAAAATGCTTCCCAAATTTTTAGGTCCTTAACTACATCATTTTGGAGACTTGCTTTTGTATTTGATGAATTTTGTTTGTTTACAGAAAAGCTGTACGCTACGTTTCTCACATTTTCTCTTGTTTTCAAAGAACCAAATGTTACATAAACTATTTTAAGTTGTTTTAAGCCATTATGGACCCTGAATTTTTACTTTTTGAGTAAAGGAGAAAGCAAAATGATGTATAGAGTATAGCGGTTCAAAAAAGCAATATTAAAAAGCTAAAACATATGAAAAATAATTATAAAAGTAAAAGAGACAATTTAATCATAAAGTGAAAAAAATCAGGGATTTAGAAAATATAACAATTGACTTGAGAAATATATATCCCTTAGCATAATATTTGAAATAAGGTTAGCAAATTAACCAGATGAGGTTGGTTTAGTTAAATCCCTGACGGCGTATAGTTTAGGGTTTTCGGTGATAAGATTTTAGTCTAGAATTTGATTTAAGAGTATAATTGGCTTCCATATGATGTATCTAGGCCAAGAGAAATGATCTTCACCTCCTTGTGTATGTGAGGTCGAGGGAGGGGACTCCAGGCTCAAGGACGAAAGTGTGCAAGTATAGCAAAGGTTGCTCTCTCCACTTTCTCTCATGCATGAATGTGTGCTTACCTTATCTTTGGATGTGTGTATGTGTGTTTTTAGCCATGAAAAGTGAATGCATGATTTCATATGCCATGATACCATGATGATGTTTTATGCATTCAAATGATATTTTATATATTTGCCTTGGTTTTCTTAAGTGTCGTAAAGCCAAGAACCCTTAGCTATGGTGAGGATGAGACAAGAACCCTTAAAATTGGTTGAGACAAAGTAAAGAGTCTCCAAGAGTGAGGTTGAGTCAAAACCTCTTAGAGAAAATGGGTAAGGCTAATCCACTCACTTGGCAAGTCTATGTATGGTATGTATGACTTGTTCAAATGCCAAGGATGTTTCTTAAATGCTTATACATTTTAATATGCCCATGTATGCATTTTCAAGACTTGTATTGCATTATTTATGTATGATTGAAAGGGAGATGAGCTATTGGGATTCTTTGAATCTCATCCCCTCCTCTCTAATGTCTTAACATGCTAGGTGAAGTAATTGAGCAATGTAATGGAAGCCACCAAGCCCAGAAGAAGGAGATTGACATCAAAGTGTATGAAAGTGCCCAGTTTTGTTTCTTTTGTAGCCATACACATGGCATATGATATAATCCCATGATGAAATTGTTATGTAATCATATGAACATATGTAATTACCCAAATGTTTTATGTATGTATGAGTTTTAGTGCCAAATGAACGGTGATATACATTTTGGGTATGGAATGATAAGACTAGACTTATGAAGTCTTGTGTATGGCATGGGGTGAGAGAGTGAGTTTGAGAAATCTGGGTTTATGCACCTTTGAGACAATTTGATATGACACCTTATATGACATAAAATGAGCCATTTTGCAATGCAATGTCAAGATCTAACCAAATAAACAAATTTGCCCATGAAATTTAGCACATATATAGATCTTATCTAGAGATTTTTGGGAAGCCAAGGACTAGATTATTTGGAGCTCTGTGGAATTAATTATGAATTTCCAAAATTAGCATTTTTCTGTTAAACTAATGCAGACATTGTTTATATGGTCAGAAATGTGGGCTATGTCATTCATGGGTCAAATGATGTCCAATGCTCATAAAATTTTATAGGTATAAACTAGATATGATGATCTTTCCATGGCCATTAAGATCACCCCAATTGTATCTCTAAGCCAGGTGATATGGATTTTTGAATTTAGAGGACAGTTTTAGTAATGACAGTTAACCTCTGGTATTGTTGTATCGATTTCTAATGGCTAGTATCCTTTGTTGTGGCCTAGATTTATTTTTACCATAAAGTAGACATCTGTAACTTTCTATAATAGTATAGTGTGCCTAATTTCAAATTGTTTAGAATTAATTATGATTTTTCAAATTTTAGGCATAGAATTTGGAAAATCAATCCAAGGCTGTGCCATTATATTTTGTGCATTTGCTTCCTTTACTCGAGGTATAGGTCGTTTCTTGAGTTTGTTATGAGTTATAATTGTGCATTTAAATATGACAAGGAGATGGACAAGTCCATATGGCCCACAGGACACCGAATGAAAATTTTACCTATGACAAAATGCAACTTTATCCTTGATTTCCAATACCATTATGCTACTTCCTATAGAACTAACATGAGATAAGGCATGGAAATTGCATGAGTTAAGTCTTAGAATTATAGTGTTACACCTTTCTTCTCCTCCATTTCATAACTGACTTTTGGTAGATCCAAAGGCCTTCCATGGTGGAGTGAAGAGGGAAGAGAGAGAATGGAATTCCAAACAATGAAATGTAAAGAAATATGCCAAATTTTGCTATGAATTAATTATGAAACTTTCTCTACTTCTTATGCTATCTCATGGTGGGTTTGGTTTCTTAAAAAAGCAAAGTTTATGGTTGCCACCTTGAGGGAAAGAGCTCATTTGAGGGAACCAATTATACTAGAAGAATCTCTATCAAGAGAACTTCAAAACAAGTTATGATTTAACTATTGAAAATTGCTACATCTTGGAACCCTAGCTTATGTATTTTCGGCCTAGAGAGAGTGAGAGGGAAAGGAATTTGTATTTGATGAAGGGAATAATGAAGAAAATTTTATAATTCAATATCTTAGCTCTAAGATCTCACTTAAAATGTGTCATAGGACTCTATTAATGTTCATTAGAGTAATCACAAACTCAATTTAAGGAGTTTGTCACCAAGTTGCTTCTTTATATATAATTGAATCTTAAATTTTTACTTTTCAAATTAAGGCTTCTAAATTCAAACCAATAGTTTCTTTGGAGTTTATAACTCATATCTAGACCATTTATAATATTAGAATTAAAAAAACTCTCCCTGGGTATCATTTCTTGCCCTAGGCCAAGGTATGCAACCTAATAGGATTCCATAGAGCTTTTGTTGCATTCCTAAGGAAATTGGCACCCATGGAAGTTCCCTAGCTTCTTCTTAACTCAATTATACTCTTACATAGGTTGAAATACCATTTTAAAACTTCAAACTTCTTATGGTGCAATCAATACCTTAGATACCAAAACTTGCATTCTTTAGCTTCTTACTTGCTTTCAATTGCATTATCATAATCTCCATGCATCAAAAATTGATTGCCTATCAAGTTTAAGCAAAAATCATACCCCTTCTAATATGCCCTTAGTTAGGTCGAAACAAAGAGGAGCATGAACACCAAGGAAAAGCTAGTTTTTATCATGGCACCATACCTTGTTTGAATGCTTATTTAGTGAGGATTTTTGTGATGCAATTGGTTGCTTCAAACTCCCTCTTTCCCTCAAGTGATCAGCCATCAAACTCATGTTTTTAAGAAGCCAAAACCACCATTAGAAAGAGCAAGAAGAGGAAAGCAAGGTTTCTAACTGAAAGAACATGAAATTATGCAAGTTTCCATACCTTTTCTAGCTTCATCTTTCTCTCTCTCTCCTTCCATATTTAGGATGCCATGGCTACTATTTTAGGAGGTTCTATGTTGAGTTGGAGGAGATGTGGAGGTGGCATGACTATATATGAGATGGAGAAGGGTTTTATAACAAATTTCAAAATTCCCATTATGTCCTTCTACTTCCGTTTCTCTGTTTGAGCTCATTTTGAATCTTTTTTTAGAACCATCTTTTCCATCATAAAATTTAGGTCATCTAGTTTATTAAAGATATTTTGTTTCAAATTTATGGGATTTGAAACCTTACTAAACTATTTAGTTAAAATTCAGGCAACCAATGACTTAAATTGTACACTGAAGGGTTTTAACCTTTTCGATAGTTTCTATGATTTTTCTGGGTCTCTAAAAACCCTAATGAACTTAATTTATTATTTAAAACTTCCTCCTTTAAGTTTTTCAAATGTTACCCAAAATTATGATTTTGCCACTACGATATTAGTTTATTCCGTTAGCCATTTCAACTCCAATTTCGAGCCATCCTTGGTTTCCCAACCTTATTTCTAGATGTTTTATCTAGCATTCAAACTTTACTCTGCTTCAATTCATTTTTCTTCATTAACTATATGATTCAATTTTTTATTTCTTTTAATTTGTACTGCCTTTTTTTAAGTTCATAACCTCACTTAAATAATTCATTCCATTCTTTAGGAATTGTTTTAAATTTCCAAATCATAGGATATTACACATAACTCATAGACATGGAAAGTACAAGTATCATAATCATTAAATAAAACTAAATGATCATATAAGCTTTATCAAACGCTAAAAAAACTAAAATTGAAATGCATAACTAATTGCTACTATACTAATCTTACATTTACATCACAGGTAAGTGAAACTCATTATAATAATTTGTAATAATAATACAATGTAAATTAAAATATATGCTTGGATAAAAAATGTTGTTTCTACACATCAGTATTGACGAGCCTATTCCTTCCTATTTTTTGTACTAGTACTTTCACTTGACACTGGTTAGTGGAGGAAAATAGAAAAAGGATTAAGATTCGGGAGAATCTCAATAGCTTTACTCAGACTACTAGATACATACATAGAAAGTTAAGTAGAGACTGCAAGCACACAAGATCACATAAATAAACATGAAAGCTAGTAAATATACTGTAACTATTCATCAAGGCCACATCACCTAGCTTAGCTTAGGTTTTTCTTCTAGGCCTGTGGGTTAACTACTTTGTTTAATCTCATGTCACTGAACTCTAGCCATAAACCACAGACTCATCATATAGTACATAGCTTGAAAAAATAATACATCATAAAACATGTTATTATGCAATCAATACATAATATTGCAATCAAGCTCAATAATCATCATGCATGTAAGGTAAGGGAGAGTATGCTACCTTTTTATAACACAACCAATGCCAAATTCTTTTTAAGCTTTTCTAGATCCCTCCTTAGTCTCACACCTACTGTAATATTTGGTTCTTTCAAAACACGAGAGAACGTGAGAAACATAACATTTAGTTTCTCTATAAACATACGAAACTCACTGGATACAAAAGGAAGTCTCCAAAATAGAATGATTTGAGGTCCAAGAAAATTAGAGCAATGGTTAAGACCTCAAATAATGATGATCCAAGGCAAGAGGTGCCCTAAAACTAGAGCCAAAATAACTAGACAGAATTTAACGAAATAGTTATGAAACAAAATGACATTTTTGTAATTTTAGATAATTTTTAGAATACTCATAGGAGGATTTTTAAAAGGAAAAATTTGAGCTCTTCAGGGTTCTCAGAGGCCTTGAAAACCATAGAAAGCTTTGGGATAGTTAAAACCCTTATGGTATACGTTTTCTAATGATAGTTGACCCAAACTTTGACCCTTTTTGTTCAGGAGGGTTTTAGCTCCAAATTAAGTGATTCCAAATGCATTTTTTAAGATTGAGAACCTAAATTTTATGATAGAAAAGATGATTATAAAAAAGGAACTAAAATGAACCAGAAACAAAAATTCCAAGAAATGGGACATAAATGGAATTTTATTGTAACAATTTTATTATTTACTCTCTTAAGTGGTGTGTCCCCTCTCCTACCTTTATATGACCGTCCTTATTTCTGCCTAAGAATAGAAGTGAGACCAAGGGTGAGAGGCGCACAAGAGAAGGGAAGAAGAGGAGGAAAACCAAGGCAAGAAAGGTATGAATTTCATAAATTTTCTTGGTCTTCTCTTTAGTAAACTTAATCTCCTCCTTCTCCTCCTTTTTCCCATAGCTTTATTGAAGTATTTGGTGCTATTTTAAGCTTAGACCAGAGGAGAGAAGTTTGAATTTGGAGAGGAGAATGAAAGTAAAAGGAAGAGTATCCAATGAAAGCTTGAATCAAGGTAGAAACCACTTCCTTTCATGCTTGCTTCTTCTTGTTCTTATGCATGTATGGTTCGGCCACTATATGGACAGCTAAGAGAAAGCTAATTTTGAACCAAACCAAGGATGAATCTTACAAATTAGAGTGTGGGAAACAAGAATATGCAAAGAGAATAAAGAAAAAAAATCATGAAATTACAAGATGTCTCACTTAAGGTTTTAGTTGTACCTTGGTTTGTAGGATGACTCCTAGCCATAATTTAAGGTGTTTAAGAGTTCATAAGACATCAAGGAAGACATGCTTCTCCTATCAAAGAAATTAAACAACTTTTACGGGTGCTTATTGAAGACCATGTCTCTGCCTAAGCTAGAAGAAGCACTAAGGGAGTGTTTTATTTCTTCCAAGCTTAGTTTTTCATCATATATGATGGGAAAGTATGAGAAAAAGCCTTAGGAAAAATTTAGAAAGACTAGAAAGTGTGATGAAGGTATAGATTCCATATTATAACATAATAAAGTGACATATAGTTAGGCTCCTTGAAATGAATGTGTGATGGATACAAGGAGTCAAAATGGAGTCAAAAGTCATAGATTAAGGAACAGAAGGAGCCAAGATCATAAATTCCTAAGGTTGCTTCATTAGGTGCTTTATGGAACCATAATTGAACCATATGAGCAACCTAGCTCTTCTAGTGTGTGTATAGCTTTAGTAAATGTTTCAAGAGTATAATTAGATCCCATTTGATATGTTTAGGCCAAAGGAATCAAGTCCCACCTCTTTATGAGTGTTTGGCCAAGGGAGAGGAAGAATTTCCAAGAAAGAAAGTGTGTTCTTGCATACAAGGCAGCTCTCTCTCCTTTCTTTCATGCATGTTTGGATGTTTTCTTGTCTTTGAATGTGTGTTTGTGTATGTTTAAACTATGAAAAATGTTTCTAGTATACATGTACATGCCATGGTATCATGATGCTTTGTTTATGTGCTTGAAAGATGCCTTCTGAACATGTTTTGGCTTATATGAGTTTGGTGATGCCAAAAGTCCCTTAGCTAAGATGAGCATGAGCCAAAAGTCCCTATAAATCAGTGAGATAAAGTCAAAAGTCTCTAAAAGAGTGAGGCCTAGTCAAAAGTCCCTTGAAAAATAGATGAGGCAAGTCCAAAAGTCCCAAAGAGAATGGGTGAGGCTAGACTATTATCTTAGCAAGCCTATATATGTTATATGTGACTTCTTGAATGGAAGAAATGATCATGTATGTTCATGAATTGTAAGATAGTCATGCATGCATTTTTAGACTTGAAATTGCATCCATTATGTGTGTTTGAAAGGGAGAAGGGCTATTGGGATTCTTAAAATCTCACTCTTCCGTTCCCATTGCCTAACATGTCTAGGTGGACCAAGTGAACCAAGAAATAGAAGTCACCACACTTGAAAGCAAGGAGATTGACAAAGGAGTAGGTATTTATTCATTTTTCTAACCATAACATTGTCAGATGATGTATTCCTATGATGTATATGATGTATGAGCCATTGAATACTTGTAAAAGTATGGATATGTGATATATGTATTAGAATTGGATCCATATGAGCGATAGTGTATGTTTTTAACATGGAGATGCAAGATGATGCATGTATGTTTCTTATGTATATCATCAAGTGAGAGAGTGAAGTTGTGAGATATGGGTTTTTGGACCTTTGAGACATGTTTATTAGGCTAATTGCATGTTTTCCTATGTGGCCCTAGAAAAGCTAGAAGCTAAATTGGATCATTTTGGACCTTTAAGGTGGCATAAAAGTGCTATTTTGTAACTCTGTGGCACAAACTAACCAAATAGACGAATTTCCCCATGAAATTTGGCATGTACATAGATCTCATCTAGAGATTTTTGGGAAGCTAAAGACCAAATTATTTTGAGCCCTAAAGAATTAATTATGAATTTCAAAGTTGCCAAAAAGCTGTAGAACTGATATAGTTACTATTCATATGATTAGTTTCTTTTCCTGTGTCATTCGAGGGTTAAATGGTTTCCAATGCTCATGAAATTTTACAGACATAAACTATATATAATAATATTTCTATAGTCACTAAGATAACCTCATTACGAAGTTTGAGTAGAGAGATATAAATTTTTGAAGTTTAGAGTCAGTAACAGTAATGTAGCAATACCTTTAGTAATATTCCATTGATTTCTAGTGGCTAAACATTTCTACTTCGATCTAAACTTATTTTTAGCATAATGTTAACATTTGTAACTTCTAGAATGGTATATTGTGCTTGATTTCTATTTTTCTAGAATTAGATATAAATTTCCAAAGTTGCCACCAAAAATCTGGTAGCAGAACCCAAGGCTGATTGTGTGATTTTGTGTATGTATGCTCCAAACTTGAGATTCTTGTGACATTTTGAGATGGTTTTGAGTTGTATGAATGTATTTTAATTAGAAGATGATATGGATGAGTTCATAAGGCCCACGTGATGTGGAATGAAAATTTTAACTCTGACGTAACGAGAAATAATACAATATTTTAATTGATTTTCTTAAGAAAGTACATGATTTCATGGAAATGCACCTAGAAATGAGAAGGGGAAAAGCTAGATAAATATGGTGTTATACCTAAACTAGTATATTCCTCTGCTATTTTGGCCTAAAAACATCAAGATTGACACACATATCGTCAATCAAGGCTTATACTTACTGAATTTACTTTTATGACTCTTGAACTATAAATTAAACCACTTAAAGTACACTTGGGGTGCTCATTTCCACATTCCCTTTAGATACACTTTTTGGATGGCTTTTACATCGTTCATTATGTTCATTTTTGACTCATTTGATGGTTTAAAATTTGTGAAATTCTTTTTGGATTTAACCCTTCTCAAATTGTCCTTCACTTAGGCTTTAGGTTAGGGATTTTCATTAAATGTGGATCCTAGGAAAAACTTAAGCCTTTAGAATTCATAATTCAAGCCATAAATTTCATATCTACCACTCATATGGTCATTGGCACTATTCATTTATCTTTTTTTCTTTGCTTTTACATCCTTGGAACTTATTATGTAATCTTATGCCTCAAAGGGTAACTTCCATGATTTGCAACAATCTTAACTATTAATTAAGCTAATTATGCATAATTGTATTATCAATCAGTCAAAATTAAGATTAAATTTAAATAATGAGTCAACAACAGTTGAAACTATAGGAAAATTTGAACTTTCATACCATCTATATTCACTGTCAAGACATACAAGAGGATTTATGTTCATATGAAATCAAAATTTTTGTACACTTTTTATCTCATTTAAATTACTTCCAAAAAGCATAGAAACTCTTATATATTGGATCACTAGTTATCACTCATCACTAACATGTTGGAAACCACGTTTTTATAATTGAATTGGGGGTTTCAAGACTTAGACCACGACTAAGAATGGTTAGGCTATGGCCAATTTGGCCAATGAAACTTTTAAAAGTTTAATTTTACACTTATGTTATGTCATACTACTATAAATTACAAAGGAATCCCAAGCCATACTTTTCATATAACATTAATTAGTAAGATTTACACCTTTGGCAGCAGAATTAATCGTCATTGAAAGCCTAAAATAATTCAATTGTGTACAAATAAATATTTTCATCATATTATTCTTCAAATTCATGTCAAAAAAGTTTGTTAGGCTTAGAATATCATAAAAGGAGGCATGAGACTTATGGGTTACATCATATGCTCATTTTCACAACTTTGACACATAATAGGGGCCAAATTTTGAAAAATCATAACTTGATCTATACAACTCTATTTGTGCACTCTTAGTGACTATGAAAAGTTTATAATAAGACTATTTACTGTAAAACTTTTAGGTCAAAACAAGTTCATTTTGTAACGTCCCACATCAGCTGGAAGGAGCCTATGCTGAGGGCTTATAAGTGGGAGCGAAGCTCTCCCCACCAAGGAGCACTTTTGGGCTGAAATAAGAGTAAGCCCAAGGGACAAAACCCCTCCCTTCTAGGGTGAAATGAGAGTAGCCTGACGGGGGACGTAGGGGACAATACCTTGGAGGCTTTGTAAGTTGTTTGGTATCAAAGCAATCCTGGCCTATGTGCGACCCGAGGACGAGTCGGCCCCAAGGGGGGTGGATTGTAACGTCCCACATCGGCTGGAAGTGGCCTATGCTGAGGGCTTATAAGTGGGAGCGAAACTCTCCCCACCGCTTAAGGGCAGATCTCTGAATGGAAGATCGCCTCAAGACAAAAACCCACCCTTGCCGGCGAAATGAGAGTAACCGAGAAGGGCTGGGAACAATACCTTGGGGAGGGTGTTAGCTTCCGTTGTGCTACTCACAAGGCGCGCTTTTGGGCTGAAATAAGAGTAAGCCCAAGGGACAAAACCCCTCCCTTCCTAGGTGAAATGAGAGTAGCCTGATGGGGGACGTAAGGGACAATACCTTGGAGGCTCTGTAAGTTGTTTAGCTAATTCCACAATTCAAAGACATTCAAGAAAGCATATTGATACCAAAATAGCAACATAGCATCAAGTGGCATGTCTCAAACATACAAATATACACACAAGCACACAATGACATATATGCAACAAGAAAATATACACACAAGCACACCAAACAACTTACAGAGCCTCCAAGGTATTGTTCCCAGCCCCCCTCGGTTACTTTTATTTCACCGACAAGGGTGGGTTTTTGTCTTGAGGCGATCTGCCATTCAGAGATCTGCCCTCAAGCGCGCCTTGGTGGGGAGAGCTTCACTCCCACTTATAAGCCCTCAGCACAGGCCCCTTCCAGCCGATATGGGACGTTACACATTTGGTCCCTCAAAACCCACGAAAATAGCAACTAAACCATATGAACAATAAACCAAAAAATTTGCATAATTCAACCAACTTTGGAAATTCATAAAAATTTATATAGAGCTCCAAAAAATTCATTCTTTAACTCTGTAAAAAGTTCTCAATGTGCCCTAAATGCCTGCCCAATTTCAACCTAAGACTCCTCCATTTGGCCAGTTGAAGGTTCATGGATACATTATAGCTCAGAAAGTAGGATTTTTGGTTCCAGTTGGTAAATGTGCCATATTGTGCCATGTATCCTCTTGGGCATATTTCAAATGTTAAATGCATCATATATGGTTGGTCCAATATGTCTCAAAAACTATACAACTTAAAATGACCTTTTGACTTGCCATTATACATATGCAAATTCAAGAACTCAAAGGGTCAAATTGTAACACCATATATTTCTAGCTCATTCTATAACATTCTCATGCTTTACATTCATAATTTCCGTGAAAGAGCAAGAAAAGAGAATTAAAATAATACATTTTCTTGCTTTGTGTTGTGTATAAAAATTCCATTTGATATCATGTAAATCGGGTGAGCTCATACAATACATTCTCATATTTAATTATACAAATACAACTCATTTGGATCATGAAATGTGGCCCAAAACTCATGGAACTCAAAGGAAAACTCAAAATATTCATGTATAATTTCAGCCAGAATTTGGCTCTTTTCTGACCAAATTTTGGAAATTCATAACTAATTTTAGAAAAATCAAAATCATGAATTATTGGCCATTTTGGAAAGCTATAGATGTCTAATTCATACTAAAAATATGTCCAAACTATAACATCCATCACAGAGGACGTTTAGTTAAACTGCCCACTGGTGCTGTCATAGATTTCTGTAGCAAACTTCAAAAATGTCCAATTAAATCCAAAAAACTCCAATCCATGCAAATGATACCAATTTGGAAATCTGTGGATGTTAGCTAGAGGTAAAAAATAACTTCAGACCAGCTCAGGTATGCCTAGACCTCAAAATTCAAGAGAACAATAACTTAGGTATGGTGAAGCTCCTAATACTAGATAGAATTTTTAAAAATTCATATCCCCCTCTCTAGACCTCCAAATGAGGTGCTTTAAGTTGGCATAAGTCATTGGGAATGTCTAGTTTCTCTATATAAAAGTTTGTGATAATTGGATATCATTTGGGCCTTGTGTGACAGATTTCATTTTTGGACCAGTATGAACAGTGACATGAGCAAAACTAGAAAATTTGCCAACGTTGAAAATTTATGAAATATTTTGTAGACCTTCAAAAAATATGTTCTTTAGTTTCCCAAAAAGATCTCAAAAATCTCTAATTGCATGCCAAATCTCAAATCAAGAAGAGCTCATTTGGCCAAAAAGTAACATAGCGTTCCATTATGGTCAATTTTGACTCCATATGAGGTACCAAAGTAACCAAATGATTTTCCCTATGGTTTGGCACCTTTTGGGCAAGTCTAAAAGTATGATTAAGACTTGTGTAAGCTACCTAAATGGTCCCAAACCTCATGCCTTTCATTTTGGCCATCTCATCCATACTTATGCATAATTCCATAAAACCATTCATGAAGCTAGTTTGCCATCATATACTCAAATCACATTCTAATGGCTACACATATTCTCTCATTCATACATGACATATTATCATAATTACATATGCTTAAGAGGTCATAGACCATACACAATAGTGGGTTACATCATTTGACATACATATGGCCTTAAAGAACCAAAACCATGCATTATGTTGTCAAGCTCTCCTCTTCAAGGTGGTTGGTTTCCGTTACCTTGTCCACTTGATCCACCTAGCATGTTAGAACATTGGAGAGGAGGGAATGAGATTCAAAGAATTCCAATAGCTCATCTTACATTCAATCATATATAATGGATGCAAACAAGTCTCATAAATGCATGTATGGTTATGTTGACATGTGCAACCATTCAAGAGACATTTTCATCATTTGAGCAAGTCATACATAGCATACAAAGGCTTGCCAAGCAAGTGGATTGGCCTCACCCAATTTTTTGTGGATATTGGACTTGTTTCACCTATTCTTTAAGAGATTCTTAGACTCAACTATCCTCTTAGGAGCCCATCTTGCTTTTGGGAGACTCTTTGCTTTGTCTCAACCAATCTCAAGAGTTCTTGGCTCATCCTCACCATGGTTAAGAGTTCTTGGCCTCATCACACTTAAGCAAACCCAAGCACACATGAAAAACATCATATAAAACATAATATGTCATCATAAAATCATGGCGTAGGAAATCATGCTATCATACTTTTCATGGCTTGAAAATACACATACACACATTCTAAGATAAGCTAAGCATACATCTATGCATGAGAGAAGGCGGTGAGAGCTACCTTGTACATAATCACACATTTTTTCCCTTGAATCCAAGCTCTTCTTTTCGGCCACATACACACAAAAAGTGTGGGGAAGGTTTCTCTTAGCCTAAATACAATTTATGGAAGCCAATTAGGTTCATGGACTCAATTTGAAAGCCATACAATTTGCTTAGACACTAGCTTGGCCTATAAGCCCCATTATGATCCATAAATGCACCTAATGAAGCAACACCCCTCAAATAATTTCTAGGCTCCATTCTTTTCTTTCAAATATGATTCTTGACTTTGCCTCTTGGAGTCATCACATAACTAAAACCAAGAGCCTAACTACATGTTGCTTGTTTAGGTCATAATATGGAACATAAAGCACCAAATCATTTCTATGAGTTCTAAATTTTTTCCAAGGCCTCCCTTCATCTTCATTCATCAAATATGATTCAAGAATGGCCTTAGAAAAATTTAAAACTCTCCCTAGCTAGAAGAACCCATCTAGGCCAAGGCTATGAAGCATATTGGGTTCTATGGAGCTTTCTTTGTTTTCTCAAGGGAAGATGCATGTAGGGAGCCTCTTAGGGATCTTGGGATCTCATTTAAACTCTTATTTAGGCTTAGGAATCATCATATAAAATCAAAATTTACAAGGTACAATTCAAACCCTAGAATTTGTATCTTGAAATCTAATAGTTTTTTGTTAATTCCCTTTGCATATTCTTAATCTCCACACCTTTTCTCCTTAGACTCACCCTTGGTTCTACCTAAAAATCAAGTCCTCCTAGGGTTTTCTCATGTTAGGCAAAATGGAGGAGAAGGGAACCAAAGATGACAGCCATAAGGAGAGAAATTACCTTGTTTTCTTGCTTTTTCTCACTTAAATCTTGTGTTCTTTGAGCTCCACTCTTCAAATACGAAATTTTCCCTCAATTTCTCCTTTAAAACAGATCCATATACTTCATTATAATCATAGGAAATAAAGGACAATGAAGGAGAAGAGGTTTGGAAGAGAAAGAGCATGAAAAACCATGAAAATCCATACCTTTCTACCTCGAATTTCTTCTCCTTTTCTTCCTCCTCTTGTGTGCCTCATCCCCTAGGGCTTTCCTCTGGTTTTGGGCAGAACATGGTCGTGCATAATGAAGGGAGAAGAAGGGTGCATCATATATATAGGTGGGAGGAAGTTACACTTTTCAAAAATTCCCATTTTGCCCTTCGTTATTGGCATTTTTGTTTCTTATTTGTTTTAGCTCCTTTTTGAGAACCTCCTTTTCCAATATGCAATTTAGATTCCCAATTTAGTTAAATGCCTTTGGAATCACTCAAATCAGAGCTAAAACCTTTTCGAACGAATTTGTCAAAGTTTAGGTACACCGATGTTGGAAAACATCCATTGGAGGGGATTTCACTGTCCTAAGGCTTTTCATGGTTTTTAGGGCCTCTGAGAACCCTAGGGAACTCAAAACTTTCATTTAATAAGCCCTCCTGTATGAATTCCAAAATTTGCTCAAAATTACAAAAATGCCATTACGTTTTGTAAGCTTTTTGTAAGAAATTGTTTCTTCATTCTATCTCCATTTTTCTTTCTGTTTGAGCCTAGAATTCTCATTTTTAGGAGTCTAGAATACTTCCCAAATTTTTTGGGACCTTAACTATCTCATTTTAGGGGACTTCCTTTTGTATCCGATGAATTTCGTTCGTTTATGGAGAAATCATACGTTACGTTTCTCACATTTTCTCTCGTTTTCAGAACACTGGATGTTACATTTCTCCCCCCTTAAATAAATTTCATCCTTAAAATTTAGGTCACACTTTCTCTTACTCTTTTCTTTTCTGGCTAACTACTCTTTTCTTTCCCTTCTTCTTGGCTTTATACACTTTCTCAGTGATTTCATTCTTTTGAATTTTTTTTTAGCCAGGGGATTTTTCATTGCTCATTTTTAATAAGGGCTCTATTACTATAAAATACTAGCTAGTTCTTTCTTATAAGGGAAAAAAAATTTTATCTCTGGAGGCCTATCTTGGGAGAGCTTACTAATCATGTCGAGTTAATGTTAACCCGTTCACAGGATTAACGTTTCTTTTAATGGACTCATTTACACATCTCAGGAGGTAACTTATTTCATATCACATCTCCTGTATCCTCTCTAAATGGCTTCTTATAACATCTCATCATCTTGTCTAATCATTAGAGCCATTGAAGGTTTCTATCTGTCTGCTTATTTACATGTTTCGTCTACTGTTGATCTCTGCATTCTTTCTTACTAGCTCATCCCATGATTACAAATCACATTTCTTTCTATTATAGGCCTTATATCTCAATTACTTATTGGGATTATAGCTCCTTTAAGGAGTTTTCACTTTTAATGATCCCAGCTTTTCTGTTTACAACTACATCTATCTCTGTAAGCTGGCACTTTTTCTTACTTTCTTTACTCACTTATAGTGGCATTTTGTAGTCCCTCATTTCAATACTGATAGGCCTAACATGCGTGTCTCATACTGGCACCGAAGAACTACTACTACTTACTACACTGGGCTCTGATGGGATGGTAACTATTCTTATAGTTTTGCTCACTGGAGATATATTGTACCACTTACCTCATTTAAAACTGCACCTGACCCCTGTCTGTACACATAAGCTAGCATGTGGGGATTTTTCTGTCCCTTGGTCAGGGCAAATGTCTGCTAGGTAGTGGTTCATCTAGCTCTAACTTTGGAAAGCTAATTTCTTACTTTCCTCATCCCATGCACTATGCTCATCTCTAGAAAGATCTAGTTAGTGGTCTAACTATCTGAGTAAAGCCTTTATATCTCTATGACAATGGTCTACCAGACTCAAGAGATCTCTAATTTCTGAGACAAAGGCTAATTGAAACTGTACTGGTCTCTGAGACTAACTGCTTTGTAAAAATTATCTCAGGCCGTCATCTCACCAGAGAACTATCATGCTATGGTTAGGGCTCTCTATAACTCTGTGGGATCTACTATGACCCCTAGGTCTACTGCGACCTCTCAGAGCCCTGCTAAGGTCTGCTGCAACCCACTATGATATGGTAGGATCTACTATGATCCATCTCTGGGAGACGTCAAAGCCTAAGATCACTATATCTAATGGTGAAATACATAGTCACCAAGTCCAGTAAGTATCGCCCATAATAGCTGAGGCTAAACTCAGAGGTACATCGTGCTCTTTGTGCGAAGTGGGTTATATGTAATCTAATTCCCTAGGATCCTGTCATACTAATACTAGGGAGCATTTTCATTTTCACTCATCGCTCCTCATAAGATCCTCAGATTCCCACTTCAGCCTTTTTTTTACTTGGGCTTTCTTTTCTTACTCTATTAACTTACTTGATTGCATATACTCATTTTAGCCCTCCTCTCATATCCTGCAGTCTCATTATGCCCACGTTTTGCTTTTAAGTGCTTTAGCACTAGGGCATCTCACACACTGAGTGTGGTGAATATCTCTGACAGGAGAGAGGCTATACACTGGTCCCTATTCATTCCATTTACATATACTATAAGGGACTCGGGCTATGTATACTGAATCTGAACATTTTTTACTGGGGATTCCTTTTTGCATGATTTTCTTATTATACTGATATTACTGGAATCCTTTTACCTTTCTTTTCTGACTTATCTCGTTATCTTGCTAACTAGGATACCTTTCGATTATCAGAACACTTTGATGATTGATGTCATCGTTTGCTATACACTTAAGCCACATTACTACTAGATTGGCCAGATCTAATATCATGTAGCCTCTGTTGCAAGTAAATCATAATATCAAACACTAATACACAAGCGCCTCATGACTGAGCTCAAGGCCACTATCACTTGTATATTACAAGTTTTCCAATAATCTAAAGTATTCCTTTTTTACTTTTCTTTATTTGTCTTATTCTTGTAGAGTGCTCAGGGAGAATAGGATTCGTTCTTTGCTTTATCCTGAGATCTCTCTATATTGCCTAACTATTTTTACTTCGGGTACTATCATGCAAAAAGGGCATCTATGCTAAGGACAAGTGTGCTTTCTTAAGTACTCAAGCACATTTACTGAATATCTATTCTCAATCTAGTATGTCCTTAGCTTGAACACAGTCATAATTTCTCTTTTTACCTTTCTTATCCTCTTACTTAGGAAAAAGGATATTTTCTATAACACCATAATATCTTAGCCTTTCTCATGTAATTAGAATGCCTCATGCCATGCACTTCATGAAAATCACAAGAAGTAGCATATAAATATTAATTATTTATGCATTACGTCGTATATAAAAATTTCGTTCATTGTCACGTGGATGGTATGAGTACATAATATACTTTTTCATATTTAATTACATCAATACAGCTCTTTTACATCATAAAATTATGGCCACAACTCATGGAAATCAAAGAAGAGCTCAAAATAACTAAGTGCATTTTCGGCTAGAATTGGCCCATTTTCTAACCAAATTTTGGAAAATCATAACTAAATCTAAAAAAATCAAAAACATACATTCTTAGTCATTATAGAAAGCTAAGGATATCTGCTTCACACTAAAAATATGCCTAGGCCACAAAATTCATCACAGAGGACGTTTGACTTCTGAAATGGTCTAGAGATCAGACTACATTCTAGAATTGTCACAGAATTCTGTAGAAAACTTTGAAAATGTCCAATTAATTCCAAAAAAATCCAATTCATGAAAATGATACCAATCTAGAAATTTGTAGATGTTAGTTAGAGGGAAAAAATATTTTCAAACCAGTTCAGGCAACCCAGACCTCGAAATTTAATAGAACAATAACTTAGGTTGGGCAAAACTCCTAATACTAGACAAAATGTTCAAAAATTCATATATCCATCTCTAGACCTCCAAATGAGGTGCTTTTAGTTTGAACGAGTCACTAGGAATTCCTAGTTTCTCTATATAAAACTTCGTGGCAATTAGACAACATTTGGGCCTTGTGTAATAGAATTCATTTTTGGACCAAATGAATAGTGCAATAGACCAAAACCAGAAAAAATTGCTAACTTTGAAAAATTCTCAAATATTCTGTAGAGCTTCAAAAATTATGTTCTTTAGCTTCCCAAAAAGCTCTTAATGAGACCTAATTGCATACGAAATCTCAAACCAAGAATAACTCATTTGGCCTAAAAGTGACATAGGGTTCCATTATGGCCATTTTTAGCTCCATATGGGATACCAAAATGGCCAAATGGCTTTCCTTTGGTTTTGGCACCTTTTGGGTAAGTTTAAAAGCACATTTAGGACTTGTGTGAGCTACCCAAATGGTTCTAAACCCCATGCATCTCATTTTGGCCTTTCCATCCACACATATACACATTACATCAAATTTTCCAAAATGCATACTTTGGCATTACATACCTAATTTCTATTCTAGGGTCCATACATCATATCCATGCATATATACATCACATATATCATAATTACATATGTCTAAGGGGTCATAGACCATGTACATCAAAGGGGTACATCATATGACACAAGTATGGTCTTAAAGTGGCAAAACTTAAGCATTTGGTAGTCAATCTTCTTTCATCAAGGTAATTGGCTCCTATTACCATGTCCACTTGGTCCACCTAGCATGTGAGATCATTGGAGAGGAGGGAATGAGATCCAAAGAATCCCAATAGCTCATTCAATAATACATAATATATGCAAAGCAAGCCTTACAAATGCATGCATAGATAAAATGGAAGTTATAGATATTCAAGAAGCAAGCTTCGCATGTGAACAAATCATACAAGACATTTAAGAGCTCACCAAGTGTTTGGATTGGCCTCACACTTTCCCTCATGGATTTTGGACTTGCCTCACCCATTCTTTAAGAGCTTTGGACTCAACCATACTGTTGGGAGCCCACTTTGCTTTTAGGAGACTCTTTACTTTGTCTCAACCAATCTCAAAGGTTCTTGGCTCATCCTCACCATAGTCAAGAGTTCTTAGTCTCTCCACACTCAAGCAAACTCAAACAAATATCATACATTCATTTGAAAATATAACATGTCATCATAAAATCATGGCATATAAAATCATGCTAGCATACTTTTCATGGCTTGAAAATACACATACACACATTCTAAGGCAAGCTAAACACACATCCATGCATAAGAGGAGAGGGCTACCTTATATACACTTACACACTTTTCTCTTGGAATTCAAGCCTCCTCTTTGGGCCACACACCCACAAACTTGGGGAGATGGTTTCTCTTGACCTAGATACAATTTATGGGAGCCAATTAGGTTCATGAAACAATCTGTAAGGCCATACAACTTGCTTAGATACTAGATTGCTCTATAAGTTTTATTATGGTCCATAAATACACCTAATGAAGCAACACCCCTCAAACAATTTCTAGGTCCCATTCTTTCCTTTCAAACTTGACTCCTTTTAAGCCTCTTGGAGTCATCACACAATTAAAACAAAGGGTCTAAACTCATGGTGCTTCTTTAGGTCATAATATGGAACCTAAGGCACCAATTCACTTTCCATGGGTTCTAATTTTTTTCCAAGGCCTCCCCTCATATTCATTCATCATATATGATACAAAAATGGGCTTGAAAAAATTTAAAACTCTCCCTAGCTACTCCATCCATGCTTGCCCGAGACATAGCCTCTTTTTGGCCTTCTTGGAATTCTCTTTGTTTCCTTGAAGGAGGAAGCATGTGGGGAGCATCTTAGGGATCTTAGGAGCTCATTTAAACTCTTAATTAGGCCTAGGAATTATCATATGAAATCAGATTTTAGAAGGTACACACAAAACCTTAGAATTTGCATATTGAAATCTAATGATTTTTTGATAATTCCCTTTGCACATGCTTAATCTCCACACCCTATTCCCTTAGATTCATACTTGGTTCTGCTTGAAAAACATCTCCTCCTAGGGTTTTCTCAAGTGAGGCGAAATGGTGGAGAAGGGAACCAAAGATGACAACCATAGGAAGAGAAATTACCTTGTTTTCTTGCTTTTTCTCACTTGAATCTTGTGCTCTTTGAGCTCCTCTCTTCAAGTCCGAATTTTCCCCTCAATTTCTCCTATAAAACAGATCCATATACTTCATTATAATCATAGGAAACAAAGGAGAATGAAGGAGAAGAGGTTTGGAAGAGAAAGAGCATGAAAATCCATACCTTTCTTCCTTGAATTTCTCCTCCTTTTCTTCCTCCTCTTGTGCGCCTCATCCCCTAGGGTTTTCCTCTGGTTTTTGGCAGAACATGGTCATGCATAATGAAGGGAGAAGAAGGGTGCATCATATATATAGGTGGGAGGAGGTTACACTTCTCAAAAATTTCCATTTTGCCCTTCATTCTTGGCATTTTCGTTTCTCCTTCATTTTAGCTCCTTTTTTAGAACCGTCTTTTCCATTATAAAATTTAGGTTTCTAATTAAATAAAATACTTTTGGAATCACTCAAATCAAAGCTAAAACTTTCCCGAACAGATCCGTCAAAGTTCGGGCATACCGATGTTGGAAAAAGTCCACTAAAGGAGATTTAACTTTCTTGGGGCTTCCCATAGTTTTTAGGGCCTCTGAGAACCTCAAAGAACTCAAAACTTCCATTTAAAAATTCCTCCTGTGTGAATTCCAAAAATTGCTCAAAATTACGAAAATACCATTATGTTTTGTAAGCTTTTCGTAAGAAATTGTTTCTTAATTCTAGCTCCATTTTTCTTTCCGTCTGATCTCAGGATTCTTATTTTTAGGAGTCTAGAATACTTTCCAAATTTTTTAGAACCTTAACTACATCATTTCGAGGAATTTCCTTTTGTATCTGGCAAATTTTTTTACTTACAGAGAAACTGTACGTTACGTTTCTCATGTTTTCTCTTTTTTCCAAAGGACTGGATATTACATTTTGCTACTGGTTGTCTCTATTGCTAGTTCAAGTTTCTTTACACTCAAGAGCACTTGCATTTTCCTGGGGTTCCTCCACTTATTCACTATCTGTAACATCAAGGGGGTCTACTTTTTGCTATTGGCTTACACTCTTTCTCTACATAATGTAAGACTCACCTTCTGAGGCAGTCTCTAACTTCCTCGAGCTTCCCTGAGGGTACTAAAGCACTAACTGTCTGTTTCAACTTATTTCTACATTTAGATCAGAGCTGGGCTTTTTCTCTGTTTAATCTCTTTAGCCTCATCCTTAGGAGCACAATATACTATTTTTAGGGTTTTGCTAACCCAATTTGGAGCATATACTCTCAATGTCTAGATTCTATCTCACTAAAGATTTATGCTCTACTAGGTGCTCTAATCACTCACGTGCCTTAACCCTATATCATTCTCATATTAGGGAGCTCATCTAACAAACTATTGGACCTCTATCCATTTACCTCTCTGGCTCAGTTTACTCATCTAATCATGACTAAAGTGAGGGCATCTTTTCTGTAGTTAGTTTCTCATATCTTCCTTGCTTCTCTTATCACTATACTTTATGACTCAAGGGGGTCTATCTAGGGGAGTTTGCTAACCACTATTGGGTGGTTTCCCCGGCATCAAGATGTCTCCTCTTTCCTTTCTCGATCCAGGGAAAACTTTCACTGAGTCTGTCATTCACCTATCTCACCTGGAACAATGCTACTGGTCATCTTCCCTAGGCTTTAGATTATGATCAGCCTAGGCTAGCCATCGCTTATTAACTATCCTCATTCTTTTTGAGCTTCTATTATTGGGCTACTCATATTTATCTCTAGGTGTCACTGATGAGGTACACCTTTCTAGGCCACTCACTATACGGCTTACTGCTAGTAGTCTTATCTTACGTTATTTTGAGGCTACACTAATATTCTATCATTCAGTGTCTCATAGGGTGACATCCTAGGTTGGAGTCAATGCCTCATAGGCGAGTCTCAACAACCTTATCATTTTATGTCTAACTTTCTCTATGCTGAGCTCCTTTCTCAGTCTCATTTGCTAGGCCCACGGATTTCTTACTAATCTTTCATAACTATTCAATACCCTTTTCTCTACTTATACTAGGGGTTCTCGCTTTCTGTGGGTCGTCTAACCCCTTATGAACTCCTTTCTCAAGTTGGCCTGAATATGACCAACAAGCATTCATGGTGTCATTCGTTGTGGCAACAAGTCATTCGCCGTGGCTAATCAATCTCGGGTTCACCCTAGTTTTCTTATCTGAGTATTGGCCATGGCTAATTTCTTAATTGGCCGCGGTGAGAAACTCTCTAGATTACCTTATTGCTTCTATGGAATAATTGGCCACAACTAAGCAATTAATTGGTCGTGACTAACAGCCTCTAATTGGCTTACTTTTCCAGGGATTAGATCTTCATCTTTAGCTACCAACTTGAGCCTCATTGCCTCTATATCCAGTCCATCATCAAGCTAGAGGGTTTTATCTCTCACTTCATTCATGCATAACTACTTATCATCTCTGGGCTATCGGGCTCTATGGTGTAGCTTATAACTCAACCTCCTGGCCTAAGGGGAAATACCTTTTAGGCTCTAATACTTATCTAGCCATTTGGGTGTTGTTGCTAGGGGGTGACTCTTTTTCTCACTCCCCTTTAAACTGGTCATGTGCAGCTGCAGTTTCATCTCACACCGCGCTGCATCACTACTTGTCTCTGCATTAAGCAGGACATCTCGAAATGGCCTGAGTATGACTACCAGGGAGAATTAGACCTCACATACTCTCTCTAGCAAGCCTCTTCATATCAACGAGATCATTTCTCATCATTTATATCTAGGGCTTGCTACTGATCCTGGCAAGCTATCATATCTCATCAAGCTCTAGCCATTGGATCTCTTAACTTTGTTTAAGCTTAACTCTGCTCAAGCTACTCTAGAGGCCACTCTTTCTCGGTGTCCACTAACTACTCCAAGACCATTCTACAACATACTTATCATGAATAAAGCTACAAACTACTTTTACACACCCACAATATCTCATACAAGGCTCCACCTATCCATTCAAGCCTTTGCATAACCCTTTACATAACTCTATTGCTATATCCTCAAGCCAAATCAAATCTGAAAGAGCTTAGAACTTTGCTCTGATACCAATAACTATAACACCATATATCTCTAGCTCATTCTATAACATTCTTATGCTTTACATTCATAATTTCCATGAAGAGCAAGAAAAGAGAATTAAAATAATACATTTTCTTGCTTTGCGTTATGTATAAAAATTTCATTTGATATTACATGGATCATGTGAGCTTATACAACACATTCTCATATTTAATTACATAAATACAACTCATTTGGAACATGAAATATGGCCCACAACTCATGGAACTCAAAGGAAAACTCAAAATACTCATGTACAATTTCAACCAGAATTTGGCTCTTTTCTGAGCAAATTTTGGAAATTCATAACTAATTCTAGAAAACTTAAAGTCATGCATTCTTGGCTATTCTGGAAAGCTATAGATGTCTACTTCATATTAAAAATATGTCCAGACTATAACATTCACCATAGAAGATGTTTGACATTCAAAATGATCCAAAGGTCAAACTATCCACTGGTGCTAACACAGGTTTCTATAGAAATTTCAAAAATTTCCAGTTAATTCCAAAAAACTCCAATCCATGCAAATGATACCAATCTAGAAAGTTGTGGATGTTAGATAGAGGGAAAAAATAACTCCAGACTAGCTCAAGTAAGCCTAGATCTCAAACTTCAATAGAACAATAACTGAGGTCTAGTGAAGCTCTTGATACTAGATAGAATATTTAAAAATTCATATCTCCCTCTCTATAACTTTAATTGAGGTGATTTAAGTTGCCACAAGTCACTGGGAATGTCTAGTTTCTTTGTATAAAAGTTTTGGATAATTGGATATCGTTTGGGTCCTGTGTGATAGATTTCATTTTTAGACCAGTATGAACAATGACATGACCAAGACTAAAACATTTGCCAACTTTGAAAATTCATGAAGTATCCTGTAGACATCTAAAAATTATGTTCTCTAGTTTCCCAAAAAGATCTCAACAAGCTCTAATTGCATGCCAAATCTCAAATCAAGAAGAGCTCATTTGGCTAAAAAGTAACATAGGGTTCCATTATGGTCAATTTTGACTCCATATGAGGTACCAAAGTAACCAAATGGTTTTCCCTAGGGTTTGGCACTTTTGGGCAAGTCTAAAAGCATGATTAAGACTTTTGTAAGCTACCTAAATGGTCCCAAACCTCATGCCTCTCATTTTGGCCATCTCATCCACACTTATGCATAATTCCATAAAACCATTCATAAAGCTAGTTTGCCATCAGATACTCAAATCACATTCTAATGGCTACATGACATATTCTCTCATTTATACACGACATATTATCATAATTACATACGCTCAAGAGGTTATAGACCATACACAATAGTGGGTTACATCATTTGACATAAATATGGCCTTAAAGAACCAAAACCATGCATTATGTTGTCAAGCTCTCCTCTTCAAGTTGGTTGGCCTCCATTAACTTGTCCACTTGATCCACCTAGCATGTTAGAACATTAGAGAAGAGGGAATGAGATTCAAAGAATCCCAATAGCTCATCTCCCATTCAATCATACATAATGGATGTAAACAAGTCTCATAAATGCATGTATGGTTATGTTGACATGTACAAACATTCAAGAGACATTTTCATCATCTGAGAAAGTCATACATAGCATACAAAGGCTTGCCAAGTAAATAGATTGGCCTCACCTATTTTTTTGTGGATATTGGACTTGCCTCACCCATTCTTTAAGAGATTCTTGGACTCTACTATCCTCTTGGAAGCCCATCTTGCTTTTAGGAGACTTTGCTTTGTCTCAACCAATCTCAAGGATTCTTGGCTCATCCTTACCATGGCTAAGAGTTCTTGGCCTCACCACACTTAAGCAAACCCAAGCACACATAAAAAACATCATATAAAACATAATATGTCATCATAAAATCATGGCATAGGAAATCATGCTATCATACTTTTCATGGCTTGAAAATACACATACACACATTCTAAGACAAGCTAAGCACACATCCATGCATGAGAGAAGTTGGTGAGAGCTACCTTGTACACAATCACACACTTTTTCCTATGAATCCAAGCTCTTCTTTTCGGCCACACACACACAAAAGTTTGGGGAAGGTTTCTCTTACCCTAAACACAATTTATGGAAGCCAATTAGGTTCATGGACTCAATTCAAAAGCCATACAATTTGCTTAGACACTAGCTTGGCCTATAAGCCCCATTATGATCCATAAATGCTCCTAATGAAGAAACACCCCTCAAATAATTTCTAGGCTCCATTATTTCCTTTCAAATATGATTCTTGACTCTTTTTAAGCCTCTTGGAGTTATCACACAATTGAAACCAAGAGCCTAACTACATTTTGCTTCTTTAGGTCATAATATGGAACATAAAGCACCAAATCACTTTCTATGAGTTCTAAATTTTTTCCAAGGCCTCCCTTCATCTTCATTCATCAAATATGACTCAAGAAAGGCCTTAGAAAAACTTAAAACTCTCCCTAGCTAGAAGAACCCATCTAGGCCGAGGCTATGAAACATATTGGGTTCGATGGAGCTTTCTTTGTTTTCTCAAGGGAAGATGCATGTAGGGAGCCTCTTAGGGATCTTGGGATCTCATTTAAACATTTATTTAGGCCTAGGAATCATCATGCAAAATCAAATTTTACAAGGTGCAATTCAAACCCTAGAATTTGCATCTTGAAATCTAATGGTTTTTTGTTAATTCCCTTTGCATATTCTTAATCTCCATAACTTTTTTCCTTAGACTCACCCTTGGTTCTACCTAAAAATCAAGTCCTCCTAGGGTTTTCTCATGCTAGGCGAAATGGAGGAGGAGGGAACCAAAGATGGCAACCATAGGAAGAGAAATTACCTTATTTTCTTACTTTTTCTCACTTGTATCTTGTGTTCTTTAAGCTCCTCTCTTCAAATCCGAAATTTCCCCTCAATTTCTCCTTTAAAACAGATTCATATACTTCATTATAATCATAGGAAATAAAGGAGAATCAAGGAGAAGAGGTTTGAAAGAGAAAGGGCATAAAAATCCATACCTTTCTACCTTGAATTTCTCTTCCTTTTCTTCCTCCTCTTGTGCACCTTATCCCCTAGGGTCTCTAGTTTTGGGCAGAACATGGTCGTGCATAATGAAAGGAGAAGAAGGGTGCATCATATATATAGGTGGGAGGAAGTTACATTTTTCAAAAATTCCCATTTTTCCCTTCATTCTTGGCATTGTCATTTCTCATTTGTTTTAGCTCCTTTTTGAGAACTTTCTTTTCCATTATAAAATTTAGATTCCAAATTTAGTAAAATGACTTTGGAATCATTTAAATCAGAGCTAAAACCTTCCCGAATGAATCCGTCAAAGTTCAGGTACACTGACGTTGGAAAACATCCAACGGAGGGGATTTAACTATCCCGGGGCTTTTCATGGTTTTCAAGGCCTTTGAGAACCCTGGGGAACTCAAAATTTTCGTTTAGAAAGCCCTCCTATTTGAATTCCAAAATTTTCTCAAAATACTGAAAATGCCATTACGTTTCGTAAGCTTTTCGTAAGAAATTGTTTCTTCATTCTAGCTCTATTTTTCTTTCTGTCTGAGTCTGGAATTCTCATTTTTAGGAGTCTAGAATGCTTCCTAAATTTTTTGGGACCTTAACTATGTCATTTTGGGGGACTTCATTTTGTATTTGGTGGATTTCGTTCGTTTACAGATAAATCATACGTTACATTTCTCACGTTTTCTCTCGTTTTCAGAACGCCGGATGTTACACAAATGACACACTTCCATATATTTACATTCAAAGATGATTTGTACATCATAGTCTCATACTTTTAAGTATGTGGGAATGGTCATATGTCAAAACATACATATACATCATCATGTGTACAAGAATATGCATTAAAACATAAACTAGTGTCAAAATGGTTCTTCTTAGGCTCTTTGCTCACCATCTTTGCTTTCTTGAGAATTACCTAGATATGGTTCGAAAAAATAGGGGAAAGAATGAGATTTAAAGTGTCATACCTTATATTTCTATTATCATACTCTTCTATTCAGGGTAATTGGTGCACATTCACAAGACAAAAGTAAGAAAAAGTATGAAAATAATACACTTTTATTGTGTTATGTCGGGGTAAAATACTTCAATTTGCATTACGTAGGCCTTGTGGATTATTTAACAATATTCTGTAGTCATGTATCATTGGAAAAAATCACAATCAACTCCAAATATCTAGCAATCCACTGTTTCCAAGTCAAAAACCCTAAAATTTACATTTAAGCTCGCGGACAGCAAATAGCAAATTTCAAGGAAAACTTTGAAAAATCATAACTAAATGTAGAAATATTGAAATCAAGAAACCTATAGCTTATTGGAAAGATATAGATGTTACATTCACACTAAAAATAATTCCCAGCCATGAAAATCCCATTTGGACCATGTTTGATAATAGAAAAGGTAAGAAGGTCTGACTACCCTCTGATACTAATACAGATTACTGATATAAACTTTGTAAATTCATAATTATTTCCACAAAACTCCAATTCATGCAATCTATACCAATTTGGAAAGCTACAGATGTTAGCTGCAATCTAGATGCTTTCAGATCCAAAAATTCAATCAAATATTACCACGGGTCTGACTTTGCACTTAGTAATGGACAACAACTTAAAAAATTAATATCTCCCTCTCTAGACATCCAAATGAGGTGCTTCTAATTGGTACAAGTCACTAGGAAGGTCTAGTTTCTCCCTATATAATTTTAGTGGCAATTGCACATCATTTTCCCCATAATTGATACAAATTCATTTTCAGACCAATTGCACAATAGTAGTGGCCAAACCAGAAAATTTTTCCAACTTCAAAAATTTGCCAAATATTCCAAAGACCTCCAAATAATACCCATTTTAGCTTCCCAAAAATCTATCAATAAACTATAGATGCATGCCAAATTTTCAGACCAGGAAGAGCTCATTTGGATAGAAAGTGACATAGCTCACTCAATTGGTCAATTTTGCTTCATGTGAGGGGTTAACCTTGTCTAAATGGCCTCTCTAATGGTTTGGCTCCTCTTGGGTAAGTTCAAAAGCAAAATTATGACTTGTGTGGACTATCTAAGTGGTCCCAAACCTCATGCATCTTAATTTGGCCATCCCATATCTATTAATACACTACACACATAAACCATTAAAGAGGCCAAATTCCACATTTGCATTGATTTAATGTCACACATGGGCTACATAACATTCATACATCATATTGCATTTGCTCAAGCTATTACATTACAAAAATGACTTGTACAAGTTCATTTTCACATTTATACACAAAGAGAATAACAAAATATTCCAATTGTAATTTTTCAAGGCTCTTAGCTTGCTTTCCTTATATCTTGGGAGCCGCCTAGACATATCAAGATGGAAGAGGGAAGGGAAGTGAGATTTCTTGAATCTCAATAGCTCACACACCCATTCATACACACATTCAAGGCATATACCCATCAAAGCATATGTATAGAAGGCTTGGCAACTATAAAGTATGCAAAGTCACAATTTCCATGCCACTTGTTCACATTTAAGCCAAGAACATGCCCTAGGGACTTTTGGTTTTGCCTTATCTTATTTCTAGGACTTTGGATTTGCCTCCCCTTGGCCTAGGGACTTTTGACTTGGCCTCACCCCTCTAAGAGACTTTTGGCCTTGTCTCACCCATGCCATGAGACTTTTGGCATCTCCTCACCTTCATTAAGGGACTTTTGGCATCATCTCATCCTTATGAGCCATTTCCACAACCAAAGCCATTCAAGGAAATGTAATGGTACCAATGTCATGTCAAGGTATCAAGTGGCATGTTCTCAAGTTACAAGAGCATACACAAACACACAAAGACATATATATATATATATACACAAGAATGCAAAGAGAATGAGGTGAAGAGCTACCTTAGATCTATGCAAGCTTTTCCTGATCCTTTTCCTTCCCTTTTTTGGTCTCATAAGCACACCTTGGTGGATGTATGTCCTCTTGCCCTAGACACCATAAAGAACACAAAATTACACACTTGAAGCAAGCTAAGACACTAAACTCACTTTTGAACACACACTTGGTTCCATAAGTGACATAATGGTTCCATAAATGGTCTATTAAAGCAACCTTCACAATTCAAGCTTTAGGCTTCCATCTCTCTCCATTTCTAGGCCTCTTGGCCTCATTCAAAGTCCTTGGATCCCTCATACAATTATTTGCACAAGCTTAGAATTAAGTTGCTTCACAAAGCACCATTATGCATACCATTGTCCCATCTCCCATTCCATGGCTCCTAAATTTTTCCCAATAGTTTCTCCCATCTTTTAATATCATATCAAGTCCCAAACCAAGGCTAGAACAAATTAAAACACTCCCTAACCTAGTATTCTTGCCTTGGCCGAAACTAGCACCATAATGGAGGTTCACAAGCTTTATGATTTTTTGATGATAGGAGAGCCACTTGGGAGGGTTTCTAGGGGTTTATGAGCTTAAGGAAACATTCAAATAGCCAAAGAATTACTCATACAAAATCAAAATTTCCAAAACCCTAGAAAACACCACACTTTCCTAACTTGATTTCTATTAGTTTTTCCTAGAATTCCTTGCCATATTCCTCTTTCTCATGGTCTAAAATCCTAGTTCCTCTCTTGTTTTTGAACAAAAAACCTCCCCTTAATATGGTTCTGTTTAGGGCCAAAACATACACTAAGGAGAGGCAAGAGGAGAAAGCAACATAAACAAGAATTTACCTTAGATTCAAGTATCTATTCAAGGATCTTCCTTCTTGGTTTGCTCCTTCTCAAGCAATTCAAACACCTCCTCCTTGTTTTGGACTCAAAATAAAACCAATTCACTCAAATAAACTATGGAAAGAGAGGAGGAAATGAGAGGAATAGAATTGGATGAAGATAGAGCATGAAATTCCTTAGATTTCCTTACCTTTCTTGCCTTTTTCTTCCTCTTTTTCTCTTTTTCTTGGTGTGCCTAAAGGAGCTAAAAATTTTCTCTATTTTGGGCAAAAGGGTCATGCTTAAGAAGGTAGTAGAAGAGACAAAAATCTAGCTTTTTCAAAAATTCCAATTTCATCCTTTCTTCATGGTAATTTCATTTTGGCTTCATGTTAGCTCATTTTTTAGAGCTGTATTTTCCATTATAAAATTTGGATTCCTAATTTAATAAAATGCCTTTGGAATCACTCAATTTAGAGCTAAAACCTTCCTAAATAAATCCATCAAAGTTCGAGCTCACTGCCATTGGAAAACATACATCGGAGGGCTTTTGTAACATCCAGTCCCTCCGTAAATGTGAGAAACCCAATGTTCAGTTTCTCCATAAATGTCAAAAATGGGTCAAATATAAAAGGAAGTTCTCGAAATAGAAGGAATTATGGTCAACTAAAATTATGATAAAATTTTGAATATTAGAAAATGAGGATTTGAGGTTTAAGATACCCAAAAACTAGAGTAAGAAGAACTCAAAAAATTTACTGAAGGAAGTAGGGGCATTTTTGTAATTTTTGAAAAATTTTGAAAACTCACAGGCGAGCTCTTTAAATAAAAAATTTGAGCTTTTTGGGGTTCTCAGAGGCCCTGACTATCATGGGAACCTCTAGAATAGTTGAAACCCCTCCGGTGAGCGATTTCGGCTGTCAGTTGACTGAAACTTTGACCGAATAGTTCAGAATGGTTTTAGATCCTTTTTGAGTGATTCCAAAGGCAATTCTTATTATTAAAAGCCTAAGGAATATGATGGAAACTACAGATTTTGAAAAGGAGTTGATATGAGCCTAAAATGAAAAAGCCAAGAAAAGGGACTAAAATGCAAAAGTAAAAAGTTGCATAAAATGACTTTTAGCTCCTTCTTATCGATGTTCCAGCAGCTCCTCATTTCCATTATTTGTTTCTACCCCAAAAATAGAGCAGGAAGCCAGCACTCTTGGGCGCACAAGGAGAGGAGATTTTCAAGAGAGAGAAAGCAAGGAAAAGGTAAGAAAAGTGTGGAATTTTATGCTCTTCCCTTAAGTAAACTTGTTCCTCTCATTCTCCTCTTCATTTCTATGGTTTCATTGATGAATTTGGTGATTTTTTGAGTCTGTTCTAGAGGAGGAATAATAGAATTTGAAGGAGACGAACTTCCCACCTGGAAGAGCACTTGAGAAAAATAAGGAAATCAAGGTAAGTTGTTGTCTTCCATGCTTCTTCTTCCCTTCTCCTCCTTGTGATAATTTTGTCCCATATAGAGCCCAATCAAAGGGAGATAAATTCTGGTCCTAGCAAGGGAGATTCATAGATTTTGGAGTGTGAGAAGCAAGTAGGTGCAAAGAAATCAAAGAAAGAAGCATGAAAACACAAGATAGAAAAGTTAGGTATTCATGGAGACATTGTGAAATCCATTTTGATCCATGAATTCCCTAGCTTAGATAAGTGTTTGCTTGAGTTCCTAAGATCCCTAAAGACCTTTCTACACACCTCTTCCATCAAGAAAACAAAGCAAACCCATTACTTCCCTTTTTCATGTGTCATTTCGGCCTAGGGCAGAACTATAGGTTAGGGATAGTTTTAATTTGTTCCAAGCTTATTTTTGAGTCATATATGATGGAAGAGGATGAGAGGAAGCCTTGGAAATATTTTAGAAACCATAGATATTGAGATGGAGGTGTAGGCTTTATAATGTAGCATAATGAAGCAACTCCTAGCTAGGCTCCTTAAAATAATTGTGTGATGACTCCAAGGAGTCTAAATGGAGTCAAGAATCATAGATTGAAGGAGAGAAGGGAGCTAAGATCATGAATTTTTGTAGTTGCTTCATTAACTGCCTTATGGAAGCATAATGGAGCCATAAACCAAAGTAGCATCATGTAAAGTGTGTATAATGCCAAGGCTTGTTCCCATGAGTAATTCATATTTCTTTTGGTGTGTCTAAGCCAATAGAAATGGTCTCCACCTTCATGGGTGCGTGAGGTCAAGGGAGAGGACTCAAGGCTTAAGGAAAAAGTGTGTGAAAGCAAGCAAGGTAGCTCTCTCTCTTTTCTCCCATGCATGAATGAATGTCTACATGTCTTTGAATGTGTGTATGTGTATTGTAAGCTATGAATTATGTTTTGGTATGATGCCTATGTTCCATGGAACCATAGTGTTGCATTATGTATTCAAAGGATGCCTAGATTGTTTGCATTGGTTTGCTTGAATGTAGAGAGGCCAAGAACCCCCTATCTTCGGTAAGGATGAGCCAAGAGCCCTTAGAAGTGGTTGAGACCAAGAGAAAGTCTCCCAAGAGCAAGGTTTAGTTCATGGCCTTTGAGAAAAAGGATGAGGCAAGTCCAAAAACTTTGAAGAAAGTGGGTGAAGCTAATCCATTCATTTGGCAAGCCTAAGTATATTATGTTTGCTTTGTGTAAATGCCAAGGATGTATTTTGCACCATTTTCCATATTAATATGCCATGCATGCATCCTTAAGACTTGTATTACATTCTTTATGCATGATTGAATGGGAGATGAGCTATTGGGATTCTTTGAATCTCATTTCCTCCTCTCCAATGATTTAACATGCTAGGTGGAGCAAGTGGGCAAGGTAATGGAAGCCAACCACCTTGAAGATGAGAATATGACAATCAAGTGCATGGTTTTTGCTTCTTTAAAGCTACACAAGTGGCAAATGTTGTGATATATTGTTGTATATAACCTATGACCCCATAAATATGTGTAATTATTCTAGTGTATCATATACAAATGAGAAATTATATTATGCAAATGTTGTAATGGAATTTGGGTATGGAATGCCAAGATTAGCCTTATGGAAATGTGTGTATGGTATGGGGTGAGAGTGTGAGTTCCTGAATTCTTGATTTGCACACCTTTAAGACAAGTTCAAAATGTCATTTTGGTGCAATCTCACATGCTCAAATGGCCACACAAGCTTGGGAAGCAAATTTGGACCCTTTGATACCATTATGGAGCTCAAAAATGACCAAAATGGAATCCCATGGTACAAACTGAACAAAGAAAGGATTTTGCCCATGAAATTTTGAAGACATGTAGGGCTCATCAAGAGCTTTTTGGAAAGCTAAAGTTCAGAAAAATCTGAGCTCTATAGAATTAATTATGAATTTTCAAAGTTCAGATTTTTTTGCTGTCATGAGGCATGTACTGTTCATATGGTCAGATTTGTGTTCTATGTCATCCGATGGGCAAATGGTGTGTAATTCTTGTGAAAGTTTATAGACATAAACTAGAGGTCATAAAATTTCTGTGGCCACTAAGATCACCTCATTTGGAGGTCCGAGCAAAGAGTTATGTATTTTTGAAATTTTCTATCAGTAACAGTGGCACCCTAGGAGTTCACTCATTGTTCCATAGATTTCCAATAGCTAAATGTTTCTGTTCAGTTCTGGAATTATTTTTATCATAGAGCTAACGTTTTTGGCTTTCTATAATGATGAAATGTGTATGATTTAAATTTTTATAGAATTAGTTATGAATTTTAGAAATTTATATCAGTAATCTGAAATAGCAGCCCAGGCAGCAGTGACCTCAGTGTCTTTTTGAATGTCAAACATCTTTCCCTTAATGATTCATGAACGGAAACTATTTTTACCATGGGGTAGACATCCAGAGCTTTCTGTAATGGTAAAGTATGTTGCTTTTCAATTTTTATGGATTTAGTTATGAATTTCCAAAGTTATGATAGAAATACTAACAAATCTGGCTGAAAAAATGGACAAGTATTTTATGCTCCCCTTTGGTTTCCACGAGATGTGGGCCACTTTTGATGATATAAATGAGTTGTATTCATATGATTAAATATGAGAATATAATGTATGAGTCCATATGGCTCACGGGACTCTGAGAGAAAATTTTCTGTATAGCGTAACATAGAAATGTAATATTTTAATGCTATTTTTCCACTTTCTAGTGTAAGTCATGGTATGAGACTTAGAGGTGACATGAGGTAAGGCTAGAAATGCATGGTGTTACAACTTTACTAGTCCTGGGGCTTCCCATGATTTTTGGGGCCTTTGAGAACCTTCGACAACTCAAATTTTCCATTTAAAAAGCCTTCTTATATGTTTTTTCAAAAGTTGCACTTATTTACGAAAATGCCATTACATTTTGTCAATTTTTGTTACAAATTGTTTCACCATCATAGCTCCATTTTTCTTTCTATCTGAGCTTGAAATTATCATTTTTAAGAGTCTAAGACTCTACCCAAATTTTCTGGGACATTACTTAGCTCATTTTAGAAGACTTGCTTTTATACGACTCATTTCATCGTGTTACGAAAATTATGTTCAGTACATAAAGAATCCCAATAGCTTACTTATCATTCAAGTATACATATATGGCATACTTAAGGCCAAACAAAGCAACCATGCATGTCACACAACCATGTATCATTCATATCCATGCATTAGAGATCACATGGCTCTACAAAAAGTAAAAATAAGCTCTAAGGACTTTTGGTCTAGTCTCACTTAGTAATTTGAGACTTTTGGTTTAGCCTCACCCTCTTTTAGGGACTTTTGACTAAGCCTTCCTCATATTTGAGACTTTTGGCTTAGTTTCACCCACACTTAAGGACTTTTGGCCTCACCTTACCCATTTCAATGGACCTTTGGTACAACCTTACCTATTCAAGAGCCAAACTAATTCCAAATACAATCAAATGTCATGCAATTGCATATGATCATTAAATAATCAATAATACACATATTTTGCAAATAGTACATATAGGCAATCTAAGACACTCAAGCAACCAACATACATATACAAGAATGGATGAAGAGCTACCTTAACACAAGAGTTCAACTTAATTTCCCTTTGTTCCTTGGCTTAGTCCCTCAACTCCACACTTATAGATGAGTGAAATTTCACTTGCTTGACCTAGACACATCAAAGGAAGTACAAAATTATTAATGGAACCATGCTTGTACTCTTTTAGACCTTATATAAGCTAACTAGACCCTTAAGCTCACATATAGTTCAATTAAATGGCATAATGAAGCAACTTTTGTAAATCAATATCTTGGCTCTAAGACCTCATCCAACATGAGTTATTGACTCTATTAGAACTCATTAGAGCCATCATAAAATTAATTCAAGGAGCCCAACACCAAGTTACTTCTTTATACATAATTGAAGCCTAAATTTTTACCTTTCAAAATAAGGCTTCTAAATTCAAACTAATGATTCTTTTAATGTTTATAATTCACATATAGACCATTTATAACCTTAAAATCATTGAAAACTCTTCCTAGGTACTCTAGGTAGGTCTTGGCTGAGACATGCTTCCTAATAGGCCTTCATGGAGTTTTTGTTCCATTCTTAGGGAATTTGGCAGTTATGGAGGTTCCTTAGCTTCTTCTTAGTTCAATTATGCTCTTACATAGTTTAAAATAGTATTCTAAGGCTTCATACTTCCTAAGGTGCAATCAAAACTCTAGGTATCAATTCTTATGACCTATGGCTTTATAGTTGCTTCTTTTGGTTTCATATTAATCTTCATACTTCAAAACCCTAATTCTTATCACGCTTTGATAAAAAACCAACCCGCTTAGTATTCTTCTTAAGTTGGCCAAACATGATAGCCCATAGAGGAATAAGAAGGAGCAATTTTTTACACCATGTTATATGTAACATCCGGTCTCTCGATAAACGTGAGAAATGCGATGTTCAGTTTCTTCGTAAACGTAAAAAATGGGTCAAATATGAAAGAAAGTCCTTGAAATAGAAGGATTTGAGGCCAAATTAAATTAGGATAAAATTTCAAATAATAAAAAATGAGGATTTGAGCCTCGAGTTACCCAGAACTAGGGTTAGAGTTATTTGAAAAATTTGTTGAAAGACCAGTGGCCTTTTCGTAAATATGAACACTTTTGGAAAAGCACATAGGACTGCTTTTTAAAAGAAATTTTTAAGTATTTTGGGGTTCTCAGAGGCCCTGAAAACCATGGAAACCCTCGGGATAGTTAAAACCCCTCCAGTGGATGTTTTCTAATGTCTGTTGACCCGAACTTTGACTGATTCGTTCGTGAAGGTTTTAACTCCAATTAGAATGATTCCAAAGGCATTTGACTAAATTGAGAACCTAAATTTCATAATGGAAAAGATAGTTCTCAAAAAGGAGCTAAAACGAAGGAGAAACAAAAATGGCAAGAACGAAGGGCAAAATGGAAATTTTTTAAAAGTGTAACCTCCTCCCACCTATATAAATGATGCACCCTTCTTCTCCCTTCATTATGCATGACCATGTTCTACCCAAAACTAGAGGAAAACCCTAGGGGATGAGGCACACAAGAGGAGGAAGAAAAGGAGGAGAAATTCAAGGTAGAAAGGTATGGATTTTCACGCTCTTTCTCTTCTAAACCTCTTCTCCTTTATTCTCCTTTATTTCCTATGATTATAATGAAGTATATGGATCTGTTTTAAAGGAGAAATTAAGTAGAAAATTCGGATTTGAAGAGAGGAGCTCAAAGAACACAAGATTCAAGTGAGAAAAAGTAAGAAAACAAGGTAATTTCTCTTCCTATGGTTATCATCTTTGGTTTCCTTCTCCACCATTTTGCCCCACTTGAGAAAACCCTAAGAGGAGATTATTTTTACGTAGAACCAAGCATGAATCTAAGGAAAAAGGGTGTGGAGATTAAGAATATACAAAGGGAATTATAAAAAAATCATTAGATTTCAAGATACAAATTCTAGGGTTTTCTGTGCACCTTCCAAATTCTGATTCCATATGATAATTCCTAGGCCTAATTAAGAGTTTTAAATGAGTTCTTGAGACATCTAAGATGCTCCCCACAAGCTTCCTCCTTTAAGAAAATAAAGCACACCCCAAGGAACCCTAAACCATGTATAGTCTCAGCCAAATCATGTTCCTATAGCTAGGGAGAGTTTTAAATTTTTCTAAGGCCATTCTTGAGTTATATTTGATGAATGAAAATGAAGGGAGGCCTTGGAAAAAAATTTTGAACTCATAAAAAGTGATTTGGTGCTCTAGGTTCCATATTATGACCTAAAGAAGCAACATGATGTTAGGCTCTTTGTTTTAATTATGTGATGACTCTAAAAGGCTTAAAAGGAGTCAAGAATCATATTTAAATGGAAAGAATGGAGCCTAGAAATTATTTGAGGGGTGTTGCTTCATTAGTTGCATTTATGGACCATAATGGAGCTTATAGAGCAATCTAGCATCTAAGCAAATTGTATGGCCTTAGAGATTGTTTCATGAACCTAATTGACTCCCATAAATTGTATGTAGGCCAAGAGAAACCAGCTCCACAAGCTTGTGGATGTGTGACTGAAAGAGGAGGCTTGAAATCCAAGAAAAAAGTGTGTGATTGTGTGCAAGGTAGCTTTCTTCACCTTCTCTCATGTATAGATGTGTGTTTAGCTTATTTTAGAATGTGTGTATGTGTATTTTCAAGCTATGAAAAGTATGCTAGCATACCTTTATATGCCATAATTCTTGCTGCCATGTTATGTTTCCAAATGAATACACGATGTTTGTTTGAGTTTGCTTGAGTGTGGAAAGACCAAGAACTCTTCACCATGGTGAGGATGAGCCAAGAACCCTTGAGCTTGGTTGAGACAAAGTAAAGAGTCTCTCAAAAGCAAAGTGGGCTCCCAAGAGTATAGTTGAGTTCAAAACTCTTAAAGAATGGGTGAGATAAGTCCAAAATCTATGAGGAGAAGTGTGAGGCTAATCTAAACACTTGGTGAGCTCTTAAATGTCTTGTATGATTTGTTCATATGCCAAGCTTGCTTTTTAAATTTCCATGACTTCCATTTTCTCCATGCATACATTTGTAAAGCTTGCTTGCACATATTATGTATGATTGAATGGGAGATGAGCTATTGGGATTCTTTGAATCTCATTCTGCCCTCTCTAATGATCTAACATGCTAGGTGGACCAAGTAATTATGGTGAAGGGAGCCAACAACAATGAAGAAGGGAGATTGACAAGCTTATGCCTTGTTTTATTCATTTTGGGACCATAATGATGGTTCATGATGTGTATGATGTTGTAAATGTGTTATGAACCTTGAGACATGTATAAATATGCTATTATGTGATGTTTATAACTATGGATATGATGTATGAGCTCTAAAATACAATTTGAGTTTGTAATGCCTAAATATACAATGTGGAAGTATGATGTAAATATGCATAAGTGTGGGTTGAATGGCCAAAATGAATTGCATGAGGTTTGGGACCATTTGGACAACTCACATAAGTCTTAAATATACTTTTAAACTTGCCCAAAAGGTGTCAAAACCAAGGGAAATCTATTTGGCAACTTTGGTACCCTATATGGAGCCAAAATTGACCATTATAGAACACTATGTTACTTTTTAGCCAAATGAGTTAGTCTTGATATGAGATTTGGCATGCAATTAGGTCTTACTGAGAGCTTTTCGACAAGCTAAAGATCATAATTTTTGGAGGTCTACAGAATATTTGATGATTTTTCAAAATTGACAAAATTTATGTTTCTGGTTTGCTATACTATTCATTTGGTCTGAAATTAAACTCTATCACCCAAAGCCCAAATGATGTCCAATTGCCATGAAATTTTATACAAAGAAACTAGATAATCACAGTGACTCATGCCAACTAGAAGCACCTCATTTGGATGTCTAGAGAGAGATATGAATTTTCAAAGTTTCTGTCCAGTATCAATAAATTTTCCTGACCAGAAGTACTGTTCCATTGAATTCTAGGGTCTGGGCTTGATGAACTGATCTAGAGATATTTTTTCTCTCCATTTAACATCCACATCTTTCTAGATTGGTGTCATTTGCATGGATTGGATTTTTGTGAAATTAATTGGACATTTTCAAAGTTTTCTGCAGAATTCTGTGACAGCTCCATAATTCAGTTGGACCTTTAAACCATTTTGGATGTCAAGCGTCCTCTGTGATGAATGTTATGGTCTAGGTGTATTTTTATTGTGAAGTAGACACCCATAGCTTCCAAAATGGCCAATATTGTAGGATTTCAATTTTTCTAAAATTAGTTATAATTTTCCAAATTTTAGTCAGAAAAAGGTGCAAATCTAGCTTAAAATACACTTGGTTATTTTAAGCTTCATTTCGGTTTCTATGAGATGGGGGCATGATTTTATGATGCAAATGAGTTGTATTGATATAATTAAATATGAGAATGTATAGTATGAGCTCACATGGTCCACATGACTCATATTGTAATTTTTAAATATGGCGCAATGCAAAGAGACCCATTATTTTCATTCCTTTTTTCCATATGCTCTCATGGAATTGATGATGTGAAGCTTATGAATGTCATGAAATAGGGTAGAATTTATGGTGTTACATTATACATCATTTGAAAAGGCTTTAAATGGAGATTCTTATAGTGTATTTGTTTCTCCTTAAAGAGCTTTTTCCTCTATGGGTTCAGCCACAAAACTCCACTTTTTAGAAAACTAAAACCATAGAAAGAGAGAGGAGAAAGAGTATAATAAAATTTATTCTAAAGTCATAAGCAAATATTGCATGTAAAGTTACCCATATAGAGCCTCCTTTCTCTTGCTTCTTCCTCCTTCCTCCCTCATGCCTTTGGTTATGTTTCTAGTCTATTCTAGGGGTGCTGAGTCAATTATGGGCAAAACAAGAGACATGGATGACTATAAAAGGAAGAAAGAAAGATTATAAAACAATTTCTAAAATACCAATTATGTCCTGTGTAACACCATAATTTCTTAGCTCAATTCATGTCATCTCTATGCTTCATATCAAGTAATTCCTATGAGAGGCAAGAAAATGGCATTAAAATATTAATTATTTTAACTTTGTGTCACGTATGAAAATTTCATTCGATGTCATGTGGACCATATGAACTCATATATTATATTCTCATATTTAATTACATGAATACAACTCATTTCCATCAGTAAAAGTGGCCTACAACTTATGGAAACCAAAGGGAAGCATAAAACTCATACTTGTATTTTCGGCTAGAATTTTGCCATTTCTGTCACAAATTTGGAAAATTATAACTAATTCTGAAAAAATCAAAATCATGAATTCTTGGCCATTTTGGAAAGCAACACATGTCTACTTTATGCAACAAATAAGTCCAGATCATGAAACACAATACAGAAGACATTTGACATCCGAAAAATTCTAGAGGTCTGGCTGTCCACTAGTGTTATCACAAGTTTCTGTAGCAAATTTTAAAAATGTTCAATTAATTCCAAAAAATTAAAATCTATGTAAATGATATCAATCTGGAAAGCTAAGAATGTTAGCTAGAGGTAAAAAATAACTCTAGACTAGTTCAGTCCTCCTAGACCTCGAAACCCAATCAAAGAGTACCTGAGGTCAATTGAGGTGTTTGATACTAGGTAGGAATTTTAAAAATTCATATGTCCCTATCTAGACATTCAAATGAGGTGATTCTAGCACAGGTCATTGGGAATGTCTAGTTCCTCCATATAAAATTTTGTAGCAATTGGGCATCATTTAAGCCTTGTGTGACAAAAATCATTTTTAGATCAAGTGAACAGTGCATCAGACCAAAATCAAAATTTTTGCCAACTTTGAAAATTCATTAAGTATTTTCTAGACCTCTAAAAATTTTGTTCTTTAACTTCCCAAAAAGCTCTCAACAAGCTCTAATCGCATACCAAATCTCAGATCAAGAAGAGCTCATTTGGACTAAAAGTGACATAAGGTTCCAAATTGGTTCATTCTTGGTCCATACAAGATACCAAAATGTCCAAATGGCTTTTCTTAGAGTTTGGCACCTTTTAGGCAAGTCTAAAAGCATAAATAGGACTTGTGTGAGCTGTCTAAATGGTCCCAAACCCTATACATCTCATTTTGGCTACTCCACTTACACTTATACACATTTGCATAAAACCATTCAAGAAGCCAAATTGCCATAACATGCTCAATTTACATTGTAATGGTAACATAACACAATCTTTCATTTATACATCACATATTAGCATAATTACATATGTTCCAAAGGTCATAGACCATATACATTAATGGATTACATCATTAGACATCAATATAGCCTTAAAGTAACAAAATCTAGGCATTTTGATGTCAAGCTCTCATCTCTCATGTGGTTGGCTCCTATTTCCTTGATCTCTTGGTCCACCTAACATGTTAGATCAATGGAGAGGAGGGAGTGAGATTCAAAGAATCCCAATAGCTTATCTCTTATTCAATCATACATAAAAGATGCAAACAAGTCTCATAAATGCATGTATGGTCATGTTGACATGTGCAAATATTCAAGAAGCAATTTCAACATTTGAGCAAGTATACATAGCATACAAAGGCTTGCCAAGCAAGTGGATTGGCCTCACCCATTTATTTATGGATTTTAGACTTGGCTCACCCATTATTTAAGAGGTTTTTGGACTTAACCTTGCTCTTGGGAGTCAACCTCACTTTTGGGAGATTCTTTACTTTGTCTTAACTAATCTTAAAGGTTTTTGGCTCATCCTCACCATGGCTAAGGGTTTTTGGCCTCACCATGCTCAAGCAAACCAAACCAAACCAAGCATCATAAACATCATTTGGAAGAGATAATGCATCATCATGGTACCATGGAGTAAGAGCTCATGCTAGAACATTTTTTTATGGCTTGAAATACACATACACACTTTCAAAGATGAGTAAAGCAAGCAATCATGCATGAGAGAAGGTGGAAAGAGTTACCTTGGAAGCATATACATGCTTTTTCTCTTGAATTTCCCCTCCTTGCTTCAACCTCACACACACAAAGGTGTGGGAATGATTTCCCTTAGCCTAAACACAATTTATGGAAGCTAATTAGGTTCATGAAACTAATTCTAAGGCCACACAATTTGCTTAGACTCTAGCTTAGCCTATAAACCCCTTTATGGTTCCAAAATGCACCTAATGAAGCAACACCCATCAAATAAATTCTAGGCTCCATTTTTTTCCTTTCAAATATGATTCTTGACTCCTTTTAAGTCTCTTGGAGTTAACACATAATTAAAATAAAGAGCCTAACTACATGTTGTTTCTTTAGGTCATATTATGGAACATAAAGCACCATCTCACTTTCTATTGGTTTCTAAATTTTTCCCAAGGCTTCCCCTTATATTCATTTATCATATATGACTCAAAAATAGGCCTGGAACAAATCAAAACTATCCCTAGGTACTCCAACACCCTTAGGCAGAGACTATGCTTGATTTTAGGGTTCATGGACTTTGCTTTGTTTTCGTGATGGAAGAAGTACATGGGGAGACTTCTAGGGTTCTTAGGAGCTCATTCAAACACTTATTTAGGCATAGAAATTAAGAGATCAAATCAAATTTTGTGAGGAACACTTGAAACCCTAGAATTTGCATCTTGAATTTCCATGGTTTTTTGTTAATTCTCTTTGCATATTCTTAATCTCCACACCCTTTTTCCTAAGAATCACCCTTGGTTCTGCCTAAATAACAAGCCCTCCTAGGACTTCTTGAGTGGGGTGAAATGGGTGGAGAAGAGGAGCAAGGGATAGCAACCATGGAAGAAGAAATTACCTTGTTTTCTTTATTTTTTCTCACTTGAATCTTATCTTCTTTAAGCTCTTCTCTTCAAATCCGAATTTTTCTCTTAATTTCTCCCTTAAAATAGATTTATAAACTTCATTATGATCAAAGGAAACAAAGGAAAAAGGAGGAGAAGAGGTTTGGATAGAAGAAAGCATGAAAAACTACCAAAATTCCTCACCTTCAAGCCTTGATTTCTCTCCTCCTTTTTCTTCCCTTGGTGTGCCACTCTCCTAGCGTTTCTTCTCTAGTTTGGGCAAAAAAATATGAGACTCAATGAATGGAAGAGTGGGGAACCTCCTATTTATAAGTGAAGGAGAATGGCTTTTTTAAAAATTTTCATTTTACCCTTCGTTTTTGGCATTTTTGTTTCTACTTTGTTTTAGCTCCTTTTTTAAAACCGTCTTTTCTATTATAAGATTTAGGTTCTCAATTTAGTAAAATGCCCTTGGAATCACTCAAATCAAAGCTAAAACCTTCCCAAATGAATCATCAAAGTTTGGATAAACTGACATTGGAAAACATCCATTGGAGGGAATTTAACTGTCTTAGGATTTCCCCTGGTTTTCAGGGCCTCTGAGAACCCCAGAGAATTCAAAACTTTCATTTAAAAAGCCCTCCTATGTAAATTCCAAAATTTGCTCAAAATTACGAAAATGCCATTACGTTTCGTAAGTTTTTAGTCAAAATTTGTTTCTTCATTCTAGCTCTATTTTTCTTTTTGTCTAAGCTAGAATTCTCATTTTTAGGAGTCTAAAATGTTACTCAAATTTTTTGGGACCTTAACTAATTCTTTTCAAGGGACTTGCTTTGAAAATACACATTCATCTTGCAACTTCATTTCCTCTATTTAAGTTCATTTTAGATCCTTTTTGGGAACTATCTTTTCCATGTTAAATTTTAGATCTTCTAATTTATTAAAAATATTTTGTTTCAAATTTATGAGATTCAAAACAATCTAAAATGATTCGATCAAAGTTTGGATCAACTGACTACCTAAATTGTATACCGAAAGGGTTTCAACAATTTTGACAGTTTCTATAGTTTTCTAGACCTCTAAAAAACCTAGTGATAAACACATATTTTATCTATTTTTATCCTCCTAAACTTAGACATTTGAGTTCCAAATATGGTTTTAAAGGTTTAATTAGATACAATTTTCTTTTAGTTGCCATTTTCTGCACTTTTAGAATTAAATTGTAAAATGATTGATTTTAACGCATATATTTCTTTAAATTAATTTGTGAATTTTTCTATTGAATTGCTCCTATTTTTTTTGTGCAGATTTTTGTTGGGCAATTGGAGCTTTGAAGGAAAGCCACAAACTAAATGGGTTGTAGCCACGTAGAAAGGAAGCATGAGACAGCCACGATTTGAGGGACTGAAGCTAGGAGAAACGAAGTGAACTTGAGCTTGTGTGTAAAGAAAAGTGAAGCTTGAATTCCACGGACTGGACTCAAGTAGAAAACAAGCAAAAGAGAGGCAGCAACTCGTCCAGCACGTTGCCACGGATTCTGCACTCACACAAGAAGCTGCAGCACTTACAAAAGCCAACGTGGAACTGCACAAAGAGAATGAGCTGGAGATTGAAGAAGTGCAGTAGCTGAACAGAGAAGAGAAGGAGAATGGGAGCTAAGAAATGAAGATTACGACGGGGCAGAACGTGACTAGTAAGGACGAAGGCAGCTCGAGTTAAGCGTAGAACGCGAGGAATGAAAAGAAGCCACGAAAGCTGCTGGAACAGAGTGGAAGAATAAACATGCAGAAGTTAACGTGAAACCAACGATGAAGAGACGCTGAACTGGGTTTGCATGGCTGGCAGCATGAACAGAGGAAGAAAAGCACTTACAAGAAGCCACAAGTACAGAGCATGGGCAGCAGCTGCAGCATGGGCAAGAAGCAAACTCAAAACAGAGGAGAAGAACACGAAGCAATGAGTTGAAGTCTGGAATGAGCTGCACGAAGAAGCCTTGCATGGAGAAAACAAGAGAACCTCGAGTGAGGCTTGTACAGAAGCTGGAGCAGAAACAAAAGAAAATGAAATGCAGCTGAAGCTTGGTTTTGACGTAAGAGAAGAGCTACATGCAGAACAGAGCAAACATGCAAGCTGTAAACATCGTGGAAATGAAGCACACGAACAGAAAACGGAGCTGAACAGAGAAGAACGAAGAGGAAGTGCAGTAGAGAATTATCCACGGGGCAAAACGCTGAAGCAAAACATTAAATATTATATTTAGTTTTAAAATGGGATCCACACTCATGAATAATAGCTTCGGACAACTGAAAATGTGAGCAACGTGAAGGCAAGAGCTGGAGAGGGAGCACGTGAAAATTTAAGCAAGCCACGTGAGAATGAGGCACCAGGTTAGCACGTGAATAACGCTGGATTCCGTCATTATTCATGGGCCTAATTCATTCACGACGCCTTTTTACCACTTCGCCCACACCTCCATCTTTATTCACATCCATCCCTTCGTCCAGCACTCTCCACACGACGCCATTTCCATCCACTTCTCCATCTCCATTCCACACCAACATGAAGATCTGATTCATCCTTGAGGCTAGCTAGGAGGAAGTTCTTGGGCTGAAGCTTGAATCCTTAGAAGAATGCAGAATTTGGCTAAGGATTTCTATTATCCTACACTTTTTCTTTTTCTTTTATAATCTCGGTTGAGTTATATTTGATTGAGAATTGGTGTAATATTAATTAGTGGCTGGTTAGACAATGATTTAGAATATTGATTGACTGATTATTTGTTTGATTCAGTGCTGGATTTTTAATGTCTTACAATTTTCCAAGTGTGCAATCAAGGTGTTTGATGAAATGCTTGTGAGAATTGATGTGCCTAATTGTCTATTTGTGGATTCCTTGGTGTTTAGTTGGTTAATTAAACATTTTTGGATAGTGATTCAGAGGCTAATTAATTAAGTAATCAATCAATTCAAGTGTTCAAAGATCTTAATCACAAGAATTAGTAATCTAATGAGAGTTGAGGTCTCAATTAACATTAAATTGCTAATCTCTTGAATCTTGAATGGTTATTCAAGATCATTTGCTAATGAACATAATTAGAAACTCTTAGGCCAGAATTAATCAAAATTAGATTAGGATAAGGATAGTGGATACCAAGAGACGATTCCTAAGCTAGTCACAAGCCCATTATCATTCACAATTCACACAATTAGGTAGAAATTAGAAAATTTGTTTCAATTTAGTTTTAGGATAGTTTAATTCATTCAAAAACCCCCAAACTAGATAGCTTTTAGGATTTTTAACATTTAGGAAACTTAATTGAACATTGAATTCCAATTCCAAGGGAGATGACCTAGGTTATGCCCTATATTGCATTTAATATCCAACCTAGTTTTATTTTGAGGGTTGCACGACAAGCCCGTCACCTAGTGAACTCATTTTTTATTTAAAACCTCTTCCTTTAAGCTTTCAAAAAGTTTTTCAAAATTTCAATTTTGCCACTGGGTTTTTGGGTCACTTTATTTAGCCATTTTGGCTCCGATTTCAAGCTATTCTTAGTTTCCTAACCATATTTCTAAATGCTCTAATTAACATTTTAGCTTCAATTGGCCTTAATTCACTTTGCTTTAGGCTCTTCTTATATCTTAGTATATGCTTTGGTTTAGTTTCTAAAAAATCGGATATTACACACTGTGACTTGAAGAACTCACACTATGGTTAAACTTGAGTGTGGATCAATTTCTAAACTCACATTGTGGCCAAAATTTTTACACTACTACCAAATTAGCTACTGGATCACTTTCATGCCACGACCAAAACTTTTGGCCCATAGCCAAATTTTCTATTGTAATAGTACTAGCTCATTTGGTTGTGACTTAAGACAATTTGGCCACAACTTGCATACTTGTTGTACCCAAATACTTAAATGAGCGAACCAACAAGTTATTATCACCTCAAGATCAATCCTAGAATTTTTTAATGGCTAAAAGGAAAGGTTTTAAAAGAGTTTACATTCTTATAATCTCTATCCAAATATCTTACTTAGCCCAAGGATTTAAAAGCTAATCGCCCTAATCTAACTTCAATTACATTAACACAAAACTCCTCCATGATAGCAAATGGTAAGGTATAACTTTAAGTGGCAACCTAAAGTCCATAAGACCTCATATAAATTCATTTAACCACTATAAGCAAGTTTGATTTAGCAAATTAAGCTTATCTACATGCTTAAACCTTTGGCATAACTTCAAACTCAAAATATGACTATACCACATCCCAAAATTTTCCAAATAGGGCCCATGATAGCAAAATATGCTATGATAACACCCAAGGGATGGTCCATTTCATGTTCCACTTGACCAAAGCTCCAAAAGCACATTCTTAAGGCTCTTAAACCATAACCAAACCAAAAACTATAATTGTTCAAGCATTGACATCCATTTTATATCTTATATGATAGCAAAATTCAAAGAGCTACTTCAAAAATCTCCAAATGACAAATCTAAATCTAGAATATGCCTCATAAATTCATCTAAACAACTTGAGCAAGTCTAAAGTACATATTTAAGCTTGTTTAAACATCTAAACCTTAATTAAAATTAGTAGGATAAAAAATGACCACTTTAATCCTCACTTGTAAGGGCTAGTTTCTATATGAGCATATTACTTAGGTACACATACCTAATTTTGCAAATTGAGTCACTATCTTCCTAAACCACTCAAATAGACTTGTCTAACATAGAAAATTTATCAAGAACTGTAACGCCTTAGCTATCTAGCTCTTATCCTACTAAAATGGTTCAACAATAAGTCCATTTACTAATAATAAAAATATATTGAATCAAAATTTCTAAAAATTCATATACTTGCCATTTTCATAAATTCCTTGTCCAAGCAATTTAATCATTAAGAGTAAAATGTACATAAGATTCTAAGGAAAATCTGGTAAAGTTTCCCCTTATAAAACTAATTATCCAGACTAATGAAATTGTCACATTTTAGCCCTAACTCGGACATAGGAAAATACAGATGATAATAGTGTCATATACCACAACTTGGGCATAAATCACCAACTGAAACTAAATAACTCAAGTTGGAGTCATACATCACTACTTATAGTATGCTAATGTACATAATACATCATGATGGAGTTAAACATAGTCCATATACATTCTTTATACATTATAAAAAGATTTAGATACAAAATTTTCATATGATTCTACAAGTCCAAACATCATTCTTTCTCATTTCCTTTGTTGTCACTGGAGCTTCCACCTAGCACTAGTTAGTGAAAAATATAGAGATAGGGGTGAGATTTGGAAGAATCTCAGTAGTTATACTCAAACTACCCCAAATAAGCATGAGACAATCAAGCAAGAATGATGCAAGTATGCATGGTCATATAAAACTAACATAAATGCCTTATATGTTTGCAATATACTAAATCATGGGCATGAACTCTGCTTAACTTAGGCTTTTCTCTTAAGCTTAAGAGAACTACTATGCTTATTCCCATTAACCCTCTTTATCTCTTAGCCTTAGCTCATTAAACATAACATGCAAACATGACATATAACTGTTGCAAAATGCAATAAAGCATATACTACAATAAAACAACCAATACAATACAATGCATTTCAAGCTCAAACAAGTCTACATGTAACTAAATAGGGAAGAGTAAGCTATCTTGGATAGATGATAGAAACCTAAATAAATCTCTAAATTTCCTGCTTTGTTTCTGGCTCCATTTCTTTTTCTTTCTCAGCTCTACACTTACAATAGGGTGGAGCCTCACTAGCTTGTCCTAAGATATCATATAAACATATCATCAACATCTAATGCTTATAACTATTTCTCTTAAATCTCTAAGACTTTTATCTATAATTTAGGCCACTTAAATGCAGTTAAAACTCTCTTTATAGGTACCTTACAAGATAAAAGCTCATTGGGTGGTAATTATGCCTTCTAAATGCTCAAATTTTACCACATTCAAGGGCCTAAATTTGAGAAAATCCCTTTTGACTTTAACTTCTCATGATTGGTTCAACACTTAGGCTTTAGGTTAGGGATTTCACTAACCTTAAATCCTAAGCCAATTTATACTTCTAGAATTCATATTTAAGGCTACAACTTCCATAGTTACTATTTATTTGGTCATGGCACTATTCATTTGGTAATTTCACTTTTTCACATAATGGGATACATTATGTAACCTTAAGCATCAAGGGGTGATTTTAAGAATTGCACTTCTAGACTTCAAAATCTTGTCATACATACTCTATATAGTCATATTAGAATTGATTAGAAGCATTACAAGCTTGGTTATACCAACCTAATGCCAATTGTCTCTGTAATGCTCTCTCTTGAACCATAATTTCTAACTTCCAAAATCTAACTTCTATGTTCAATCTAATGCTTCCATAATTGTTCTTATATCATTTTAAGACTATCCATAGCCCAAGAATCCATTAAACAATTTCCTAACCCTTTGAAATTCCTATTGGCCAAATATGGAACCATAAAACCTTAACTTGTACATTTCAAGGTTTTAATTAATTCTAAGCTTAGATTCTTGTTCCTTGCATCAAATAACATCTAAATATACTAGTTAGGAGTGGAAAATAACTTGGTTAGCCATTGAAAAAGCCTAAGACAAACCATTACACAATATGGTCTAACTTGCTTTCTTTTGTGATTTAATGGAAAATAATGTTAGATGTGGAACATGCTAAAACCCTTGGTTCCATCAAGAACTCATGAAGAAAAACTCTCTTACTCACTTTCTCTCTCTAGGTTGAAACATATATGGCCTAAAAACACAAGATTTTACAAGTGTTTCAAATGAAGTCTTACCTTAAAATGAAGTTCTCTTTGTATTGATTAATTTCTATCAATTAGTTTCTTGAAAGGAGTTCTTTTGGGCTTGGATCAGACCTGAATCTCTAAGATTTCAAGAAAAGAAAACCACCATTAGAAATATTTTAGAGGGAGAAACAACTTTTTAACTAGTGCAAGATAAAACAGGATCGTTTACTTCTTAAACGGAGGCTTAAACAACTTCTCTCTCTCTTCCCTTAATGTAACACCATGGATGAGCTTTTTTTCTAAAAATGGAAGCTTGGAGAATATGATGAGGTGTATCTTACTTGAGAAGCCTCATTTTATAATTTTTTCTAAATGATCATTTTGCCCTTACACGCCCGGTTACTCTATTTGAACTCGTTTTTCAGACTTTTCAAGATTTAACTGTTCCTTACAAATTTTTAGGTGTCCTTTCACATAAAAACATTATTTTTGGGATTTAAATGGCTTAAAATGGTGAAAAATAGCTTCGTCTAAAGTTGTGGTACTGTTTGACCCTTTCAGTACCTCATAAGGGTCTTAACTGATTTTGACTATTCCTATGATTTTCAGAGCTTCTGAAAATTCTAGTGACATTAATTTTAGGCTTTAAAACTCTTTTTCTTGAGTTTTCTAAAATTTTCTCAAAATTACAATTTTGACACTAATAAGCCTTTTCTCTCCGTTTTGCTATTTTAATTTCTTTTTCTTTCCATGTATGATTCCCTATCCCTGTTTCTTGATGGGCTGATTAATATTTTACCCTTATCTTACCTTAATCAAATTTACTTTAAGGTCATCTTTTATTAACATACTGGTCATAGTTTAGTTAAAAAGCCAATTGTTACATTTCACCCTTCATAAATAAAAATTTTGTCATCAAAATTTAAAACATACCTTATTGAAAAAGCTTTGGATATTTCTCCTTTATGTCTGCTTCTATCTCCCAAGTAGCTTCATCTAGAGTTAACCCCTTCTAGACCACTTTCACTAGAGGAATGCTTTTATTCCTTAGCTGCTTGACCTTAGTGTTTATGATTCTTTTAGGTGTCATAATAAATGAAAGATTGTCCTATAATGTTTTATTCTCATATTCTATGACATGTGAAGGGTCTGGTTGGTACTTTTTCAATTGGGATACATAGAAGATATCATGAAGTTAGGCTAGGTAGAGAGGTAAGGCTATATTGTAAGCCATTGGTCTGACTTTGGAAAGAATTTGGAACAGACCCAAATACTTCAAGTTGAGCTTCTTTGTCTTTATAGACCTACCCATACCAGTTACTGGAGATACTTTGTTGAAAACATAATCTCCAACCTCAAACTCTAATGGCTTTCTTATGGTATCTACATAGCTTTTTTGTCTTCTTTGAGCTGTTAGGAGTTTCTGTCTAATTAGCTCTATTTGCTTAGTGGTGTGGTCCACTATATCAGGGCCTATAAGGTTCCTTTCTCTTAGCTCAACCTAACATAATGGGGACCTACATTTCCTCTTGTAAAGTGCTTCATAAGAGGCCATTTCTATACTAGAATAGTAACTATTATTATAAGAAAACTCTACTTACAGTAAATATGCATCCCAGTTCCCTTTCATTTCTAGTAAATAAACCCTTAGCATGTCTTCTAAAGTTTGAATGGTCCTTTCTATTTGAGCATCTGTTTGAGGGTCGTATGTTATGCTAAATCTTAACTTTGGAAAGTAAATCTAGGATCTCATTCTGACACTATACTGTTAAGCACTCCATGTAATCTTACTATTTCCTTTATGTACAATTATGTTACTCTGTCCAGGGTGTATGTGGCTTTAATAGGCAAGAAATGTGCAAACTTGGTTAGTCTGTTCACTACCCAAATAACATCATTCCCTGTAGATGTTCTAGGTAAACCCATAATGAAATCAAGAGAAATGTTATCCCATTTCCATTTAGGAATATCTAAGGGTTTAAGTAGCCCTGCTAGTTTCTAATGTTCAATTTTAACTTTTTGGTGCACTAGACATCTAAACACATATTCAACTATGTCCTTTGTAACAACTGGGAAAAAGAAAAGAAAAGGGAAAAGAAAGAAAGTGAAAGCTGGAAATTTTTGGAATCCAGAATTTCTGCCAAGTCCTCTCGCAATAGCGAGAAATGGTCTCGCTATAGCGAGAGTGCTTGTTCGCAATAGCGAAGGCGATTCTAGCCATAGCGAGTGCTGGCAGCAGCCCATACAAAAACCAGGGAGTTGCTCGCCGTAGCGTACGCCATAGCGGAAGTGAGGTCTGGAACTAACGCGATTTCACTATAGCGAAGGTCGAAAATCGCCATAGCGAAGGGAATTGACGCGAGTTCGCTGTAGCGAAGGTTAAGCCTCGCCATAGCGAAGCCAAATTACACGAGCTCGCTATAGCGAAGGTTAATTTTTGCCGTAGCGAGGGTCAGTCCGGAAGAGAGTAAATAGCGAGATTTAGACTTCATTAAATGCCCAAACTCATTTCTTCTCTCATATCTGCCCTAGACTTTGACCTAAGGAGAGAAAAGAGGCGAGGAGAGTGAGAGAGATCAAGAGAGATCAAGAGAAGGAGGAAGAGCAAGGGAAAGGTAAGGAAATTTCTCCCATTTCTTTTTAGAACTCTGATCCCCTCTCTTTGCCCTCTCTTTCTGCGGTTTTGTTTGTGAAAATGGTTGGATTTTGGGCATGGGTCAGAAGAGGGAAAGTGGAAAACACATTTGAATCTTTGTGTTTTCTTTGAAAATGTTGTTTTCCACTACCATGAGAGCTTGAGAGAGAGAAAGGGGTGATGGCATTCTAGAGAGAGAGAGAGGACTCTAGGTTCTGGTGTGTAGGAGAGCTTGATCTGATGATTACATTCTAAGAGAGTAATTGCATGCTTTTGTGTGTCTAGGCTCAAGAGAAACACCTTCATCAAGGTGTGATTGTGAACTTAAGAAGGGAGAAGTGAATTTGAAAGGGAAGGCTTGTGTTGGCTTTGGTTCCAAAGGTAGCTCTCTCTTCCCACTCTTTCTTATTGCATTCTTGGATATGATAGTCATTGTATGATTATGTATATGCTTATTGTGTGGAATATGCCATATGCTATTGCTTTGATGCATTGATGCCAATATGCTTGTGTGATGATTTGTGAGAATTGCTCGGGTGCGGTAGTGCCGAAAGTCCCATGAGATGGGTGAGGTGAAGCCAAAAGTCCCTTGAGATAGGTGAGACAAGGCCAAAAGTCTCAAACAAGTGAGGCCAAGTCAAAAGTCCTTAAACTCGGGTGAGGCCATCCAAAAGTCCCTAAACTCAGGTGAGGCTAGACCAAAAGTCCCTGGAGCTCATTTTTGGCATTGTTGTGATTTCCATAGCATGTACATTATGTGTTGGATGATTGAGAATGGCTAAATGCTTATTCACATGCTTTGACTTGTTATATGCCTTGATTGCTTACATGATTGAGTGCATGAGCTACTGAGATTCCCTGAATCTCACCCCTTCCCCTCCCACTAAATATGCTAGGTGGAGCTCAAGGAGAACCGAGCACACACCAAGGAGCCTAGGAGTATGCGTAGCTAGATATTCCTTTCTTTTGGGATATTTTGATGTATTTTGATGTAAAGTGGTGCCAAATGAATATGCGCCCACTATTTTTGAGATGTAAAGGTTGTAACATGTGTATAAATATGAAATGACATTGTATAGACTATGTTGATAGCCAAAGTAATAGAAATGAGGGTTTTGCCCCTTTTGATGAATGAATGAGATAGTGTATATTTGGCCGTAGCGTAGCGAGTTTGGATTGTATGATGATTTGGACCATATGGACTTGTTATATATCCTGGTTTTATGCTTTTAAACTTGTCCATGGGGAGAGAGAATGTGTGAGAGGCCATTTGGACCCGTTTTGGACCTCTTGGGTGCCAAAATCGGTGTTTTTGAGAGCTCCGTCAAAGTATGATCGGATGAGCTCCTCTTGCCATGAAATTTGGCATGCCTCTAGAGTTTGTAGAAAGCTTATTGAGAAGCTAAAGTTGGTAATATTCGGAGGTCGAGAGAATATTTAGTGAATTGTTGAATTTGGGAAAAGTTAAGGGATTGGTCATGCACTGTTCATATAAACCAGAAAATGAAATCTGGGGCATTCATAGACCAAATGGATTCCAAATGTGGTGAAATTTTATACATGTAAACTAGACAACCACAGTGACTTATAGGAATTGGAATCACCTAAATCGGAGGTCTGTAGAGAGAGAACGAACCATCTGAAGTTCTGTATCAGCATCAGGGAGCTCATTTGACCCCCGTTACTGTTCCATCGGTTTTCGGGGAGTAGGAGCTACTGAACTGATCTAGAATTATTTGTTTCCTCTAGTAGACATCCGTAGATTTTCAAATTGGTATAGTGTGCCTAGATTGGATTTTTGTGGATTTAGTTATGAATTTTTGAAAGTCATGACAGTAAGCTGCACCAGAAACAGTGACAGCCGGACCTTCTTCCCATTTTCGATGTCAAACATGGTCCAAATGCTGAGATTTCGATTGGGAATTATTTTTAGTGTAAAGACAACACTTAGAGCTTTCTAGAGAGCTAAATTTTACTAGATTCCCATTTTTTCTAGAATTAATTATGATTTTCCAAAATTAGAGCCAAAATATGACTTTTGGGCACAAGTGAGAAAAGTGCATTTTTCTGATTTTTGGCTCTATACCCGTGGCTTATGGTTTGTTTTATGCTATGTATGAGTCGTATATATGGAGTTTGAGTTGAGGATGTGAATGATGGATTTACGGGACCCACAGGGTAAAAGATGAGTATATAAAACCCCGGTTCATAGCATGCAAATGCCACAGAGTGGTGTTGAATCTTTGGAAATCATATGAAACCGAGCCCAGTGAGAGGCTAGGTAGCGGTAGTAGATTAAGGTGTCACATCCTTCTTCATACATCTTTATATTACCTGGGTGTACAATATGTTTACTTTTATGGGTTTCTTTTAGGATCTTTTCTCTCAATTCTAACTCAAGGGGAATATATATCACGATAATTCAAAATAATGTCCTTTAAAATATTAAACTCTAGGTTGTTACCCTGGGAAAGTTGACTCATAATTTCCTTTACATAAACATCTCTTTCCTAAGACTCCTTTACTTAAGTCCTAAATTCACTTTCTATTTTAGTCTCACTCATAAACAAACTAATTAGTTGCACTTGACATATGAGACTCATATCTCTGAAGCTTTTTTATTAACTCTTGTTCTTTTAACATTAACATAGCTACGTGGATGGACTTTCTATTTAAGGCATGAGCCAGTACATTGGCTTTGCCTGGGTGGTATTGTTGGAGATTGTATCCTAGGCCAATCATTGTATTGCAAACATTATACTTTATTAAGAAATAAAAGTTTTCTTTTATTATATTATTATATTATTTATATGTTCTATATAATAATATCCTTGGATAAATTATATTGATTATCCTAAATATCCCTAGTCGATATGATGAACTAAGACTAGTATGATTTTGATTGATGATTTTGTGTTAATCATGTATATAGATGTGAATCAAAATCATAGGCACTTGTCAGGGAACAAGATGCTAGATCAACCCATCATGAGATAGCTATATGGATTAAGTCATAAGTGTATCTCATATATAACTGTGTCACCGAGCCCTTAGACTTGAGATCACTATAGTTTCCAACATGAGGAACACTATGTTTTGGCATAGTCAAAAGTCATCTTTAACTGAGTGATCATAAAGGCTATGATCGGGCATAGTCAAAAGTCATCTTTTGCATACAGTCAAGTTGGGCATTATTTGTAGACATCCAATTCATGCCAATAATAACATCAATCTCGATAAAGGCATACATATCAAATCAAGTATGGCATAGCACTAATTGAACTGAATGACACAATTCAAGAAAACATGGGAGGTTATCACATTATTTCCTATAGGGGTGGACACAGACAGATCATATGGTAAAGTACTAAGTACCAAACCCAGTCATACCACATATATTTCACTATCATGCTCTTTCACTCAAGGCTATCATATCTAATTTCCCTATGAAATTACAAGAAAAGTATGAAAATAATGCACTTTTGTTACGCAATGTCAGAGTTAAATTTTCAATTTGTGTCATATGGGCCCTGTGGATGTTTCAACATCATTCTCTACTCATTTATCACTTGTACAAGTCACAAACAATCTAAAACATCAAGCAATCCACAGATTTCAAGAGAACCATAGATTTTTCTTCATTCACCTTGGATAGCATATGGCAGTGTTAACTTTACACTAAAAATAATTTCAAGTCATGAATATAGCATCTAGACCACGTTTGACATCAAAAAAGGCATAAAGGTCCAACTAGCTACTGGTACTGCTACAAATTTCTGATATAAATTTCAAAAATGTCTAATTAATTTCACAAAAATCTAATTCATGCAAATGATACCAATATAGAAAGCTATAAATGTTAGCGAGAGGGGAAAAATAACTTCAGACCAATTCCAGACCCCAAAAATTAATCAAACAATAACCTGGTTCTGATTGGTTGCTTGGTATTAGACAGTAACTTCAAAAATTAATATCTCCCTCTCTAGACATCCAAATGAGGTGCTCCTAATTGGCACAAGTCATTGGGAAGGTCTAGTTATGCCCTGTAAAATTTTGTGCCAATTGGACATCATTTTCCCCATGAGTACCAAAGTTTCATTTCAGACTAGAGTGAATAGTGCAGTGAACCAAAACCAGAAAAATTCTCACATTTGAAAATTCACCAAATATTCCATAAACCTCCAAAAATTTTGTACTTTAGCTTTCCAAAAAGATCTCAACAAGCTCTAGATGTATGCCAAATTTTAGACCAAGAAGAGCTCATTTGGATAAAAAGTGACATAGCTCACCAAAATGGCCAATTTTGCCTCTTATAAGGTATTACTTTGGTCCAAATGGCCTTCCTTTGAATTTGGCACCTCTTGGGCAAGTTAACAGTATGAATATGACTTATATAAATTGATCAAGTGGTTCCAAACCTCATGCATTTTAATTTGGCCATTCCACATCCAATAATACACATGTAACCATATCCACACAAGTGACAAATTGTATGATTTGTATTAATTCAATGTCACACATGGGCTACTTAATATTCATACATCATATTACATTTGTCCATGGGCTCACATCTCAAAAATAACATTTACATAACCACTTTGACCATTAGGTACAAAAGAAACTTCATAATGAACAAAGTATGGTTTTTCAATGCTCTTGGCTTGCATTTCTTGCTTCTTGGACATCACCTACGCATTTCAAGATCACGGAGGGAGGGGGAGTGAAATTCCTTGAATCTTAATAGCTCACATGCCCATTCACACATACATTCAAGGCATATACACATCAAAGCATATGTATGGAAGGTTTGGCAATCATAAAGTATGCAAAGTCACAATTTCCATGCCACTTATTCACATTCAAGCTAAGACCATGTTCTAAGGACTTTTGGTTTTGCCTCACTCCATTTCTAGGACTTTTGGATTTGCCTCACTCTTGGCCTAGGTGTAACATCCGATTTTCTAAAAACGAGAGAAAACGTGAGAAATGTAACATACGCTTTCTCGGTAAACGAATGAAATTCACTGGATACAAAAAGAAGTCCCCCAAGATGATGTAGTTAAGGCCCCAAAAAATTTGGGAAGTATTTTAGACTCCTAAAAATGAGAATCCCAGGCTCAGACAAAAAGAAAAATGGAGCTAGAATGAAGAAACAATTTCTTACGAAAAGCTTACAAAACGTAATGGCATTTTTGTAATTTTGAGCAAATTTTGGAATTCACATAGGAGGGCTTTTTAAATCAAAGTTTTAAGTTTTCCAGGGTTCTCAGGGGCCCTAAAAACCATGGAAAACACTGAGACAGCTAAAGCCCTTCTGATGGATATTTTCTAATGTCGGTGTACCCGAACTTTAACAAATTCGTTTGCGAAGATTTTAACTCCAATTTGAGTGATTCCAAAGATATTTTACTAAATTGGGAACCTAAATTTCATAATGGAAGAGAAGGTTCTCAAAAAGGAGCTAAAACGAAGGAAAAAAGAAAATGCCAAGAATGAAGGGCAAAATGGAAAATTTTGAAAAGTGTAACTTCCTCCCACCTATATATATGATGCACCCTTCTTCTCCCTTCATGTTGCACGACAAAGTTCTGCCCAAAGTCAGAGGAAAACCCTACGGAGAGTGGCACACAAGAGGAAGGCAAAGAGAAGGAGAAATCAAAGGCTTAAGGTGTGGAAATTTAGTAGTTTTTCATGCTCTTTCTCTTCCAAACCTCTTCTTCTTCATTTCCTTTATTTCCTATGATTATAATGAAGTATATGGATCAGTTTTAAAGGAGAAATTGAGTAAAAATTTCAGATTTGAAGAGAGGAGCTCAAAGAACACAAGATTCAAGTGACAAAAGCTATGAAAACAAGGCATTTTCTTCTTGCATGGTTGTTACCCTTTGCTCCTCTTCTCCATCATTTCACCCCACTTGAGAAGGCTTAAGAGGAGTAGATTTTAGGCAGAACCAAGGCTGATTTTAAGGAAAAAAGGGTGTGGAGATTAAGAATATGCAAAGAGAATTAACAAAAAATCATTAGATTTCAAGATGCAAATTCTAGGGTTTCAAGTGCACCTTGTAAAATCTGATTTTGTATGATGATTCCTAGGTCTAATTAAGAGTTTAAATGAACCCCCAAGATCACTAAGAGGCTCCTTACATACATCTCTCTTTGAGAAAACAAAGAAAGCTCAGAGAAGGCCAAAATTACCCTATGTCTCGGCCAAAAGGGGTTCTCCTAGCTAGGGAGAGTTTTAAATTTTTATAAGCCCATTCTTGAGTCATGTATGATGAATGAAAATGAGGGGAGGCCTTGGAAAAAATTTAGAATGCATAGAAAGTGAGTTAGTGCTTTAGGTTCCATATTATGACCTAAAGAAGCAATATATAGTTAGGTTCTTTGTTTTAATTGTGTGATGACTCCAAGAGGCTTAAAAGGAGTCAAGAATCATATTTGAAAGGAAAGAATGGAGCCTTGAAATTAATTTAGGGGTGTTGCTTTATTAGGTGCATTTATGGACCAAAATGGGGTTTATAGAACAACTAGTATCTAAGCAAGTAGTGTGGCCTTAAAATTTGTTTCATGAACCTAATTGGCTTCCATAAATTGTGTCTAAGCCAAGAGAAAGCATCTCCACAAGTTGTATGTGTGTGACCGAAAAGAGGAGCTTGAATCCAAAGAGAAAAGTGTGTGATTGTGTACAAGGTAGCTCTGTCCACCTTCTCTTATGCATGGATGTATGCTTAACTTGTCTTAGAATGTATGTATGTGTATTTTGAAGCCATGAAAAGTATGATAGCATGATTTCATATGCCATGGTTTTATGTTTTATATGATTTTTTTGATGTGTGCTTGGATTTGCTTGAGTGTGGTGAGGCCAAGAACCCTTAGCCATGGTGAAAATAAGCCAAGAACCCTTGAGATTGGTTGAGACAAAGTAAAGAGTCTCCCAAAAGCAGGATGGGCTCCCAAGAGTATGGTTGAGTCTAAGAATCTCTTAAAGAATGAGTGATGCAAGTCCAATATCCATAAGAAAGTGGGTGAGGCCAATCCACTTGCTTGGCAAGCCTTTGTATGCTATGTATGACATTCTCAAATGATGAAAATGCTTATTGAATGTTTGCACATGTCAACATGACCATACATGCAATTATGAGACTTGTTTGCATCCATTATGTATGATTGAATGGGAGATGAGCTATTGGGATTCTTTGAATCTCATTCCCTCCTCTCCAATGATCTAACATGCTAGGTGGACCAAGTGGACAAGGTAATGGAAGCCAACCACCTTGAGGATAAGAGGATGACAACATAATGCAAAGTTTTAGTTCTTTAAATCCATACTCATGTTCAATTATGTAACCTATGCTTGTATATGGTCTAGGACCTTTGGAACATATGTAATTATGATCAATTATGATGTAGAAATGAAAGAATGTGTCGTGTGAATGATAGAATATAAATTGAGTATGTATGGACAATATAGCTTCATGAATGGTATTATGGAATTGTGCATATGTGTGGATGATGTGGCCAAAATGAGATGTATAGAGTTTGGGACCATTTGGGCAGCCTACACAAGTGCTAATTATGCTTTTAGACTTGCCCAAGAGGTGCCAAATCCCAAGGAAAGTCATTTGGACAATTTGGTATCCTATATGGAGCTAAATTTGACCATAATGGAACCCTATATCACTTTTTAGCCAAATGAGCTCTTCTTGCTCTATTATTTGGCATACAGTTAGAGCTTGTTGAGAGCTTTTCGGAAGGCTAAAGAACATAATTTTTGGAGGCCTACGAAATGTTTTATGAATTTCCATATTTGGAAAATTTTCTGGTTTTGGTCATGTCACTGTTCATGTTGGTCCAAAAATGAAATTTGTCACACAGGGCTCAAATGATGTCCAATTGCCATGAAATTTTATACTGAGAAACAAAACATTTCTAGTGACTTGTGTCAACTAAAAGCACCTCATTTGGAGGTCTAGAGAGGGAGATATAAATTTTTAAGGATGCTGTCTAGTATTAGGAGCTTTACCCGATCTCAGTTACTATTTTATTGAATTTTGAGGTCAGGCATACTTGAGCTGGTTTGAAGTTATTTTTTTCCTCTAGCTAACATCCACATATTTCCATATTGGTATCATTTGCATAGATTGGATTCCTTTGGAATTAATTGAAAATTTTTAAAATTTGCAATAGAAATCTATGACAGCACCAGTGTGTAGTTTGACCTCTAGACCATTTCAAACTTCCTCTGTGATGGATGTTATGATCTAAACATATTTTTAGTATGAATTAGACATCTGTAGCTTTCCAGAATAGGCAAGAATCCATGATTTTAAGTTTTCTAGAATTAGTTATGAATTTCCAAAATTTGGTTAGAAAAGAGCCAAATTCTGGCCGAAAATATGCATGAATATTTTGAGCTTTCTTTTGAGTTTCATGAGTTGTAGGCCACATTTTATGGTGCAAATGAGTTGTATTCATGCAATTAAATATGGAAATGTGATGTATGAGTTCACATGGCTCGTGTGATACCGAATAGAATTTTTATACACGACACAACATAAGAAAATGTATTATTTTAATGGATTTTTTACTTCCTTCATGGAATTGATGATGTAAAACATGGGAATGTGTTAGAAATAAGCTAGAAATATAAGGTCTTACATTTATTGGTGTTAGAACAAAGTTCCAGGCTCTTTTAGATTGGATTTGGCTTGAGGATATAGCAATAGAGTTATGTAAAAGGCTAGGTAAAGGCTTGAATGGATAGATGGAGCCTTGTATGAGACATTGTGGGTGTGTGAAAGTAGTTTGTGGCTTTATTCATGATAAGTAAGTTGTAGAATGGTCTTGGAGTAGTTAGTGGACACCGAGAAAGAGTAGCCTCTAGAGTAGCTTGAGCAGAATTAAGCTTAAGCAAAGTTAAGGGATCCAACGGCTAGAGCTTAATGAGATATGATAGCTCGCCGAGATTAGTGGTAAGCCTTAGATATAAAACGATGAGAAATGATCTTGTTAATATGAAAAGGCTTGCTAGAAAGAATACTCAAGGCCTAATTCTCCCTGGTAGTCATTCCCAGGTATCTTGCATAATGCAAAGACAAGTAGTGATGCAGCGCAGTATGAGATGAGACTGCAGCTACACAGGACCAATCTAGAGGGGAAGTGAGAAATAGAGTCACCCCCTAACCATAACACTTGAATGTCTAGATAAGTATTAAAGCCCGAAAGGCTAATTCCCTTAGACGAGATGTTAAGTTACAAGCTACAACCTAGAGCCTTAACAGTCCAAAGGTAATAGCCAGCTGTGCATGAATGAAGCAAGAGGTAGAATCCCCTAGCTTGATGATGAGCTAAATATAGAGGCAATAAGGCTCAGATTGGTAGTTGAAGATAAAAATCCAATCCTTAAAAAAAAAAAAGTAAGCCAATCAGAGGCTGTTAGCCGTGACTAATTAGTTGCTTAGCTGTGGCCAATTATTCCATGAAACAGTGAGGTAATACAAAGAGTTTCTCGCTGCGGCCAATAGTCAGACAAGAAAACTAGGGTGAACCCGAGGCTAATTAGCTATGGCGAATGGTAGTATGAATGCCTTGTTAGTCATATTCAAGCCATTGATAAGCATGATTTTTATACATTTTATTCCTCCTAACTTAGTCATTTTAATAATCAAATATGGCTTTAGGGGTTTAATTAGATAGAATTTCGTTTTAGTAGCCATTCTCTGTACTTTATGAATTAATTGGCAAAATAATTGATTTTAAATGCATAAATCATTTTAAATGAATTTTACGGATAATTCTACTGAATATTCTTCATTCTTTTGTGCAGAATTTCTGATGTGCAATTAGCTTGAATGAGCATTTGATTAAAGGAAAAGAAGAAGCCATGGGTTCAGATTAAACACAAGGGCAGCAACATACACATGCAGAACGTGGAAAGCATGAGCTAATTGAAGGAGAAGTCCACTCGAGCTACTGGTTTGAATGAAAACGCTGGAGAACCACACCTGTAGCTAAGAAAGACGATGGAGCTGAATGATGCATGAGCTGAAGCTACATGCAGAAGTTGCATGGCTGGCAGCTGAAATGGGAAGCCTATAAGTAGCAATCACGAAGGAATGAGCATTGCAAACGAAGAGAAGAAGCTGTGCAGAACAACAGAACAACGCCTGGAGCATTAAGGAGCTGGACGTTGAACTTCAGAAGAAGAGAAAACTCGAGGAAGCTGCACGAAGAAGTTACAGTAGGAGCTACATCATGCATATGAAGTGAAATAATAAAATAAAATAAATGGGACCCACACCTTATTTCACATGCAAAGCTACGGGCAAGGAGAAGAAATAAAAAGCATGAAGAACCGAGAAACTCCAGCAACCGAATGACCAAAGAACCAACTACAACGTAGAGAAAATGGAGAGGAGCTGTGTGAAGAAAGACGTGAATAAGCAACGTACAGCAGCTATAGAGCCAACAAAGAGCAGCTGCATGAAGAGAAAATCTGGACTGCAGCTGCGTGGAATGAGTTAAAAGAAGAAGAAGCTATGAAGCAGAGACAGCCACGAGTTAGAGAAGAAAGAAACTCATGCAGAATCACGTCTGGTCAGTAGCTACAGAACTTGAATAAGTTTACATGCAGAAGCTGAACGTGGAGCTTCGGGTTGAGAAGCAACAGCAACGCATGAAGAAGAAGTTTACATGCAGAGTTACGTGCTGTGGCAGGAGTTACAACTGAATGCGTATGGATTATTATATCCACAATGGGGCCCACATTTACAATAAGCAAAGATGGAAAATAACTTCAGGCAATTGAGATAAGAAGGGCAGCACGAGAGGAGCTGAGCACGTGACTTTTAACGAGGAAGGGATTCGCATAATCACGCCATTCATGCACATCCAGCATCCAGATTCATCACGCCATCAGCAACCCATTCAAACACGCCTCCATCCAGAGTCCAGCCCATTCACGCCTTCACTCTATAAGGGGGGGGATCATCATTCATTCGGCCATTCACTCCACACATCCAGCACTATCCACAAATCTCGCCTCCTTCGCCTTCATCCATCTCTCCATTCCATTCTCTCCATCTCTATTCCACGCCAACATGAAGATCTGATTCATCCTTGAGGCTAGCAAGGGAGGAAGCTCTTGGAGAAGCTTGAATCCTTGGAGAAGAAGCAGAATTTTGGCTAAGATTCTTTAATTTTCCTACACTTTTTCTTATTCTGTATAATCTCGGTTGAGTTATGTTTGATTAGGAATTTGTGTAATTAATTAGTGGCTGGTTAGACACTGATTAGGAAACCTTTTTTTGTTGATTAATTGGTTAAATTTGAATTTGGTTTTTCATTATTCTCTCTAATCTCTCATGTATGCCACGAAGGTGTTCGATGAATTGCATGAGTAAGGTTGTGTGTTTAAATGTCTATTTGAGAATTCCTTGGTGTTTAGTTGGTTAATTAAACATTTTTGGATGATGAATCAGAAGATAATTAATTAGTTAATCAATCAAATTGGATGTTCATTGATCTTAAAGGATAAGAGTTAACGGTTTAATGCGGCGATTGAGGTCTCAATTCAACATTAGATTATTAATCTCTTGAATCTTGAATGGTTATTCAAGATCATTTGCTAATGAATATAATTAAGAATTCTTAGGCCATAATTAATCACAATTAGAATAGGATAAGGATAGTGGATACCAAGAGACGATTCCTAAGCTAGTCACAAGACCATTCTTCTCCCACAATTTATCTAATTAGGTAGATATTAGGAAATTTGTTTCAATTCAGTCTAGCATAGTTTTAATTCAATTAAAAACCCCCAAATTAAATAGTTATAGGATCTTAGAGCACTTAGAGAACCCAATTGAATATTGAATTCCAATTCCAAGGGAGATGACCTAGGTTGTGCCACTTGCTATATTTTTAGATCAACCTAGTTTTATTTTGAGGGTTGTACGACAAGCCCGTCAAAATTTGGCGCCGTTGCCGGGGAATTTGGAGTCTCAATTGTTTGAGAAAGTTTTCTAAGTGTTTTTGTTTTGTTTTATCTTTGTTTTAGTTCTGTTTTGATTTGATTTTCGTTTTGTTCTGAACTTGGAATCGGGTAATTTCGGTGTTGCGTATTAATTTGAGTGCTTGCTGGAATTTTCGTTCAAAGTGCCCAGAAAATTCTCATACTTTGTTTTTCAAGGTTTTTGGGTGTTTTGAGCAAAAGTAATAGCAAAGCTATTAGGTGCACCATTTTTTGGCCAAATTCCAACGTTTGAGGCACTTTTTCTAATTTTTTAGTATTTTTTCGAATTTTTTAGGAATTTTTCAATTTTTCCAGATTTAATTTCTTTAATTTTTGTGAGTTTATTTTGTGTGACTAACCTCTTTTTAGGAGTGTTTTTCATAGTTAAGTAAGTCTTAGCTTCATTTGATTTTATTTTCTTGATTATTGAGTTTATTTTAGTTATAATTTGTTAGGATTTTATTTGTGCTGAAATTAATTGTGCTTCTCATTTTTTTTCTTTGATTTAAATGGATCCTTATTATTCTAATCAAGGTGTTTATGATCCTTATAGAAATGAAAGGATTTCCAGAAAGTTGGATGATCTCAATACAATGCTTCAAGGCTTGCTTGAACAACAAAGACAAGAACAACAAGCCCAACAATACCAACAAATCCAACCACCATGCTACCAACCACACCATCATTCCTATGAAGTTCACCCCAGCTACCAACCATACAACCATCCATATGAGATTCACCCAAATTACCACCAACATTATGAGCCCTACCATAACTTCCATATACAAGAGCCATATCATGATTACCATATGCAAGAGCCACAATATCATCCTTACAATTACCATGAGGGGTACATGCAACAAGAGCCCCAGAAGGAACCGAGTTCAGAAGAGAGGATGAGGCAGATAATGGAAGCTTATGATTTTCAACACCAGCAAATGCAACAAATGCAGCAAACAGCCCAACGAATAACTGAACGGTTGTAACTCTTTTACCAACAAATGAAGGATTTGGGAATTCAATCGAATCAACCGACTTCAAGTGCTAATGAATCAATTGAAGAGCAAATTAGAAGAGAATGTATAGAGGAGGAAGAGTCCTATTCATTTGGTAATATCCTTCCATCTTCTAATATTTTACAATTTGTTGGAACTGACTCTAATTTGCATGATAGCACTGTGATCCCTGATGCATATAATGTTGTTGATTCTGAATTGCATGATGAAGATGTTGATGAAGAAATTATTGTTGAATCTCCTGATTTGGTTGATTGTGGTAGTTCATTGAGCAAAACTGACACATTTATTGATGTTCATGAACCCTTGTGTACTGATGCACTTGGGATGTCTACTCCTAGCTGTGATTATAGTGAAAATTTTATTTCTGAATCAATTGATGAATCTATTAAGTCTAAGGTAGTAGATAAGTGTGGGGGTGACTTAGAATGTGATAATTATTCTATGCCTGGTGTGGAATTAGTTAATAAGTCTGTTGATGATGCATCTACTGAGTTTAGGGACAACATGCCATCTGGACCATGTGATATAGCTGATTGGGATGCATTTCTTAATTGTGTGTGTGTTGAATCTATTATATGTGATAAATGCTCCCAAATTAATTCTTTCATTGAGACTAATGAGTTTCTCACATATACTGACCAACATGGTTCCTCACTAGCATGTAATGGTATGAATGATGAAGTGGTAGATGTAGCATCTGAAAAGGATATAAACAGTGAAAATGTTAGACAGCTTGTTGATCATTCAGACCCCACTCTTAAATGCTTATGTGATGATATACATACAAGTCCTATGTGTGTTGAAATTAATGAGTTTGTGGAGTCTGATAAGTCTGTTGAATCCACGGAATCTTTTGCCTGCACTGAAATTTTTTATGCTTTTGATTCTACTGATCATACTAGTATTGATGAGGGCATGCATAGTGATACTGTTGATGTTGAAAATTCTATTGATGCTTGTGCTGTTGTTGATACTAGTGAGAGACTTGATTTTACTGTTGGCAATTGTTTAGAATATTATGAGCCTACTGATGTCTCTTTGGTCAGGGAAGATATTATCTCTATTGTTGAGAGTCCTGAACCGATTCCTGAGGTTGGTGAGCTAGTTCCCAACAATCAACAGATTCTCCAAGCTGATAAAAAGCAACTGCCAGATACCTTGGAGGACTTAAATTCAAAAGACTGTGAGAAGTTGCAGTTTAATTTTCCTATGGATGTAGTGACTCTATCGATGAGAGTCAAGTAGATTTTATTGGCTTTGATAGATATTTAGAGAGTCTAAAGTCTAGTGTTTTTAAATTTGATTTTAGATTTTCTTTCTTTAGTTTTAAATCTTCTAATTTCGATTTTTATTCTTTTCTTGGTTCTAAATTTGCTGAAAATGACTTTCCTAAACTACTGATGGTTGAGGAAGTCCATGGGTCATCATTGAATGATCAATCAAAATGCTTTAAAGTAGTGAGACTTAAACTTCTGGAGTTAAGAAGGAATAAAGTAGTTTTAATTTTTGTTTTTGATACATATGATTAGTTAGTCTTTAATAAAGCTCTTTTAGTTTAGGATTTAGTTTTCTTTTCTTTTCTATATTACAGTTCATTTTGTTTTTGTTTTGTAGGAAATAAATTGCTAACCAGCTACATGGGAATCTTAGCCTACCTTTGAGATCTTCATTGTCAAGTTCATCCGGTTGTATTCTCTCTTTTCACTCTTTATATTGTTTTGTTTATCTGTTTACTGGATTGTGTGCTGACATTGAGGACAATGCAACATTTAAGTGTGGGGGAGAGAGTCATTTCATTCCATCCATCTTTTTTCAAAACATTTTCTAAAAATTTTTGAAAAATAATGTGATTTTTCTTCAATTTTTCTGTAAAAGTTGCAAGTTGAGATGATTATAGCTTGGATTTGCTTAGACATGATAAGTGATGGATCTTATGTCTTGATTTAAGTGAAGTGGCAATGAATTTGATTTCAATGAATTATTTGATAGCCATTAGCTGGTGAGAATTTGAGCCTTAATTGTTCATTTCTAGTGTGTATTCACCTATCTTTGTTTCACTCTAGAACTTGTCCTGATTCTTTGTTGAGGCCACATTTGCATTTGCATGCATAAAAATGATAAGGCATTCATTTCTATTTTAGCTAGATAGCCAAAAAGCCAGCCATATATGCATCTCTATCCATTGTTTAGCCACTTTGAGCCTTGTATTTTCTTTTCTTGTTAGCCTATAGCCATTTAAATATATTCCCACCTTGTTTTAAGATGCCTTAGGAATTTTCAAGGAGCATCACATCTAAATAGGATACGTGAATGTGTGCTTTACATCCATTAAGGCCATTGTTAGTCAAAGAATATGTTTAAAAAAAAAAATGCAAAGAAAGAAGAGATAGAAAAGCAAAAGGAAAACAAAAGATAAAGCATTGAAAAAAAAAAAAAAGAGAAAAAAAAAAAAAAGAAAAGGAAGCTATAGAAAGTCAAAAAAAAAAAAAAAAAAAGTGTTTCAAATTGGGTTTATAGTTGCTGTTCTAGTGAAAAATAAGGCCTTGAATGCACATTTTTCCCTATCCTAAATCTTCATTGATTGCTCTTGAGATCCTAAGGTATCTATTTGTTTAGTTTTTCCCTTTATTTTTTGTATCCATTCATTTCATTTCCTTAGCCCCATTACAACCCTAAATAAAGTCCTTTGATTTGTGTATTGCATTTAGCATGGGTGGTGGAGATTTAGAAGCTTGACAAGCTTATGGTAATGAACTTTGACGGGTGAAATTTGAGTGAAACACATCCCTTTAAACACTTGAGAATTGAGAGTAAACACTAAACCAATCCATGAGAGGCTATGCATTTCAATTCATTCTTTTCAAATGAAATTGCCATGGAGCTTGATTTCTTGATGCAAGTGAAGTTAACTTAGATTTTTGAAGTGTTGAAGAGTTATGATTAGTCTCTAACTTGTGATTTTTACACTTTCTTTTCTATTTTCATTTTCCACTTGCCATTCTACTAGCTGGATGCTTCAGTTCATTCTTTATCTTGGATTTTAAGCTTTGCCCAGGAGTGCAAAGGTTTAAGTGTGGGGGAATTTGATAAGCATGATTTTTATACATTTTATTCCTCCTAACTTAGTCATTTTAATAATCAAATATGGCTTTAGGGGTTTAATTAGATAGAATTTCATTTTAGTAGCCATTCTCTGTACTTTATGAATTAATTGGCAAAATAATTGATTTTAAATGCATAAATCATTTTAAATGAATTTTACGGATAATTCTACTGAATATTCTTCATTCTTTTGTGCAGAATTTCTGATGTGCAATTAGCTTGAATGAGCATTTGATTAAAGGAAAAGAAGAAGCCATGGGTTCAGATTAAACACAAGGGCAGCAACATACACATGCAGAACGTGGAAAGCATGAGCTAATTGAAGGAGAAGTCCACTCGAGCTACTGGTTTGAATGAAAACGCTGGAGAACCACACCTGTAGCTAAGAAAGACGATGGAGCTGAATGATGCATGAGCTGAAGCTACATGCAGAAGTTGCATGGCTGGCAGCTGAAATGGGAAGCCTATAAGTAGCAATCACGAAGGAATGAGCATTGCAAACGAAGAGAAGAAGCTGTGCAGAACAACAGAACAACGCCTGGAGCATTAAGGAGCTGGACGTTGAACTTCAGAAGAAGAGAAAACTCGAGGAAGCTGCACGAAGAAGTTACAGTAGGAGCTACATCATGCATATGAAGTGAAATAATAAAATAAAATAAATGGGACCCACACCTTATTTCACATGCAAAGCTACGGGCAAGGAGAAGAAATAAAAAGCATGAAGAACCGAGAAACTCCAGTAACTGAATGACCAAAGAACCAGCTACAACGTAGAGAAAATGGAGAGGAGCTGTGTGAAGAAAGACGTGAATAAGCAACGTACAGCAGCTATAGAGCCAACAAAGAGCAGCTGCATGAAGAGAAAATCTGGACTGCAGCTGCGTGGAATGAGTTAAAAGAAGAAGAAGCTGTGAAGCAGAGACAGCCACGAGTTAGAGAAGAAAGAAACTCATGCAGAATCACGTCTGGTCAGTAGCTACAGAACTTGAATAAGTTTACATGCAGAAGCTGAACGTGGAGCTTCGGGTTGAGAAGCAACAGCAACGCATGAAGAAGAAGTTTACATGCAGAGTTACGTGCTGTGGCAGGAGTTACAACTGAATGCGTATGGATTATTATATCCACAATGGGGCCCACATTTACAATAAGCAAAGATGGAAAATAACTTCAGGCAATTGAGATAAGAAGGGCAGCACGAGAGGAGCTGAGCACGTGACTTTTAATGAGGAAGGGATTCGCATAATCACGCCATTCATGCACATCCAGCGTCCAGATTCATCACGCCATCAGCAACCCATTCAAACACGCCTCCATCCAGAGTCCAGCCCATTCACGCCTTCACTCTATAAGGGGGGATCATCATTCATTCGGCCATTCACTCCACACATCCAGCACTATCCACAAATCTCGCCTCCTTCGCCTTCATCCATCTCTCCATTCCATTCTCTCCATCTCTATTCCACGCCAACATGAAGATCTGATTCATCCTTGAGGCTAGCAAGGGAGGAAGCTCTTGGAGAAGCTTGAATCCTTGGAGAAGAAGCAGAATTTTGGCTAAGATTCTTTAATTTTCCTACACTTTTTCTTATTCTGTATAATCTCGGTTGAGTTATGTTTGATTAGGAATTTGTGTAATTAATTAGTGGCTGGTTAGACACTGATTAGGAAACCTTTTTTTGTTGATTAATTGGTTAAATTTGAATTTGGTTTTTCATTATTCTCTCTAATCTCTCATGTATGCCACGAAGGTGTTCGATGAATTGCATGAGTAAGGTTGTGTGTTTAAATGTCTATTTGAGAATTCCTTGGTGTTTAGTTGGTTAATTAAACATTTTTGGATGATGAATCAGAAGATAATTAATTAGTTAATCAATCAAATTGGATGTTCATTGATCTTAAAGGATAAGAGTTAACGGTTTAATGCGGGATTGAGGTCTCAATTCAACATTAGATTATTAATCTCTTGAATCTTGAATGGTTATTCAAGATCATTTGCTAATGAATATAATTAAGAATTCTTAGGCCATAATTAATCACAATTAGAATAGGATAAGGATAGTGGATACCAAGAGACGATTCCTAAGCTAGTCACAAGACCATTCTTCTCCCACAATTTATCTAATTAGGTAGATATTAGGAAATTTGTTTCAATTCAGTCTAGCATAGTTTTAATTCAATTAAAAACCCCCAAATTAAATAGTTATAGGATCTTAGAGCACTTAGAGAACCCAATTGAATATTGAATTCCAATTTCAAGGGAGATGACCTAGGTTGTGCCACTTGCTATATTTTTAGATCAACCTAGTTTTATTTTGAGGGTTGTACGACAAGCCCGTCAGCCATCTTGAGGAATTAACTGATAAGGGATCAATCAATCCATACAGAATGGGAACCCCTAGTATAAGTAGAGAAAAGAGTAGTGAATAATTGAGATTGAGAAAGACCTCAGCATAGAGAAAGTTAGACATAGGGATGATAAGGTTGTTGAGACCCGCCTTTAAGGCATTGACTCCAACTTAGGGTCTTACCCTGTGAGACACTAAATAATAGAACACTAATGTAACCTCGAAAAAACTAAGGTAAGACTATTAATAGTGAGACACATAGTGAGTAGCCTAGAAAGGTGTGCCTCATAGGTAACACCTAGAGGTAAGTATGAATAACTAGTAATAAAAGGCTCAGAAAAGAATGAGGATAGTTAGTAAGCTATAGGTCCGATGAGATGACCAGTAACATCATTTCAGGTGAGATATGTGAATGAAAGCCTCAGCAAAAGTTTTCCCTAGATCGAGAAACAAAAGATGATACATTTTGATGCTGGGGAAACCACCCAGTAGTGGTTAGTAAATTCCCCTAGATAGACCCCCCTGAGTCATGAAGTATAGTAATAAAGGAAGCGAGGAAGAGCTGAGAAACTAGCTACAGAAAAGATGCCTTCGCTTTAGTCATGATTAAATAAGCTAAGCCCAGAAAAGGAAATAGATAGGGGTCTGATAACTAGTTAGACGAACTCCTTAATATGAGAATGATATAGGGTTATGGCACATGACTGATTAGAGCACCCAGTAGAGTATAAATTTTTAGTAAGATAGAGTTTGGACAGTGAAAGTACATGTCCTAGATTGGGTTAGTAAAACCTTAGAAATAAGATACTGTGCTCTTGGGGATGACTAAAAAGACTAAATAGAGGGAAAGCCTAGCTCTGATCCGAATGTAGAAATAATCTGAGATAGACAGTTAATGTCTTAGTACCTTTAGGGAAGCTCGAGGGAGCTAGAGACCACCTGAAAAGGTGAGCTGTGTGTTATATAGAGAAAGAGTGTAAGCCAAGAGCACCATAGAATGAAATTCTTGGGATTATATGAAATAGAATCCTTTTTACCAAGGGATGGTCTAGCTAAGAGCAGAATAAGAGTATGAGCAAAAGGTAGACCTCCTTAATGTTACAGAGAGTAAATAAGTGGAGGAACCCTAAGAAAACGCAAGTGCTCTTAAGCATAGAGAAAACATGAATTGGCAATAGAAACAGCCAGTAATGAAACATCCTTTTACATAAGTAAGAGGATAAGAAAGGTAGAAAGAGAAGATATGACAGTGTTCAAGCTGAGGACATATTAGATTGAGAATATATATTCAGTTAATGTGCTTAAGTACTTAAGAAAGCATCCTTGTCCTTGGCATAGATGCCCTTCTAGCATGATAGTGCCTGAAGTAAATATAGTCAGGCAACATAAAGAGATCTCAAGATGTAGTAGAGGAAGAATCCTACTTTCCCCGAGTACTCTACGAGAATAGGGTAGATAGAGAAAAGTAAGAGAGGGATACTTTAGATTATTGGAAAACTTGTAATATACAGGTAATAGTAGCTTTGAGCTTAGTCATAAGGTGCTTGTGTATTAGTGTTTGATGTTAAAGTTTGCTTGCAAGAATGGTTACATGATATTAGGTCTGGCCAACCCAGTAGTAATGTGGCTTAAGTGCATAGCAAACGACAACATCAATTACAAAGTGTCCCGATAATCGAAAGGTATCCTAGTTAAAGAACGAGATGAGTCAGAAAAGAAAGGTAAAGGGATTCTAGTAATATCATAATAGTAAAGAAAGTATACAGAAAGGGATCCCTAGTAGAAGATGTTCAAATTCAGTATGCATAACTTGAGTCCCTTATAGTATATATAAATGAAATAAATAGGGACCAGTATATAGCCTCTCTCCTACGAGAGATGTTAACCACACTCAGTGTGAGATGCTCTAATGCCAAGTCATTTAAAAGTAGAACGTGGGTATAGTTAGAAATTGCAAGATATGAAAGGAAGGCTAAAACAAGCATATGTAAAATAAGTAAGTCAATAGAGTAAGAAAAGAAAGCCCAAGCAAAAAAGGCTAAAGTGGGAACCCGATGATCTTATGAGGAGCAATGAGTGAAAAATTTAAGATGCTCTGGAGTATTAGTATGACGAGATCTTAGAGAATCAGATTACACAGAACCCACTTCACACGAAGAGCACGATGTACCTCTGAGTTTAGCTTTAGCTATTATGGGTGATAGTTACTGGACTTGGTGAGTATGTAATTTACTGTTAGATATAGTGATCTTAGGCTTTGACGTCTCCCAGAGATGGATCATAGTAGATCTTAGCATATCACAAAGGGTTGCAGTAGACCCTAGCAGGGCTCTTAGAGGTCACAGTAGACCCAAGGGTCACAGTAGATGCCATAGAGTTACAAAGAGCCCTAGCCACAATATGATAGTTCTCTAGTGAGATGACGACCTAAGATAGTTTTACTAAGCAATTAGTCTCAGAGACTAGTATAGTTTCAGCTAGTCTTTATCTCAAAGACTAGAGCTCTCCTAAGTCTAGTAGATCGTTGCCACATAGATATAAAGGCTTTACTCAAATAGTTAGGCCACTGACTAGCTCTCTTTAGATATGAACATAGTGTATAGGATGAAAAAAGCAAGAAATTTACTTTCCTGAGTTAAAGCCAAATAAACCACTACCTAGCAGGCGGTAGCCCTGACTGAGGGATAGAGAGATCTCTACATGCTAGCTCATGTATTCAGAAAGGTGTCAGGTGTAGTTTTATATGAGGTAAGTGGTACAACATATCTCCAGTGAGCAAAACTGTGAAAATAGCTAGCATCCCACTAAAACTCAATAGTAGTCAGTGGTAGTAACTCTTTGGTGCCAGTATGAGATATATGTTAGGCCAATCAGTATTGAAATGAGGGATTATAAAATGCCACTATAAGTGAGCAAAAGTCTTGGCCTACTAAGATAGATGTAGTAGTAAACAGAGAAACTAGGATCATTAAAAGTAGAAACTCCTCAAAAGAGTTGTAATCCTAATAAGTAATTGAGATGTGAGGCCTGTAGCAGAAAGAATATGAATTGTAATAATGAGATGACCTAATAAGAAAGAACGCAAAGATAAATAGTGGACAGAACATGTAAATAAGTAGATAGATAGAAACCTCCAATAGCTCTAATGATTGGAAAAGATGATGAGATGTTATGAGAAGCCATTTAGAGAGGATACAGGAGACATGATATGAAATAAGTTATCTCCCGAGATGTGTAAATGAGTCCACTAAAATAAACGTTAATCCTATGAATGGGTTAACATTAACTCAATATGATTAGTAAGCTTTCCCAGGATAGGCCTCCAGAATCAGAAATTTCTTTCCTTTATGAAAGAGAACTAGGTAATATTTTATAGCAATAGAACCTTTATTAAAAGCTAGTAATGAAAGTTCCTTGGCTGACAGAAAATTCAAAAGAATGAAATCGCTAAGAAAGTGTATAGAGCCAAGAAGAAGGGAAAGAAAAGAGCAGTTAGCCAGAAATGAAAAGAGTAAGAGAAAAGCATGCCCTAAATTTTGAGGATGAAATTTATTTAAGGGAGGGAAATGTAACATTCGATTTTCTGAAAACAAAAGAAAATGTGAGAAATGTAACGTATGGTTTCTCCATAAACGAATGAAATTCACCGGATACAAAAGGAAGTCCCCTAAGATGATGTAGTTAAAGTCCCAAAAAATTTTGGAAGCATTCTAGACTCCTAAAAATGAGAATCCTAAGCTTAGACGGAAAGAAAAATGGAGTTAGAATGAAGAAACAATTTCTTACTAAAAGCTAACGAAACATAAGGGTATTTTCGTAATTTTGAATAAATTTTGGAATTCACATAGGAGGGCTTTTTAAATGAAATTTTTGAGTTCCCTAGGGTTCTCAGAGGCCTTAAAAACCATGGAAAGCCTCGAGACAGCTTAAGCCCTTCTGGTGGACGTTTTCCAACATCAGTGTACCCAAACTTTGATGAATTCATTTGGGAAGATTTTAGCTCTGATTTGAGTGATTCTAAAGGCATTTTACTAAATTGGGAACCTAAATTTCAGAATGGAAAATATGGTTCTCAAAAAGGAGATAAAACGAAGGAGAAATGAAAATGCCAAGAACGAAGGGCAAAATTAGAAATTTTGAATAATGTAACTTCCTACCACCTATATATATGATGCACCCTTCTTCTCCCTTCATGTGGCACGACCAAGTTCTGCCCAAAATTAGAGGAAAACCCTAGGGAGAGTGGCGCACAAGAGGAAGGCAAAGAGGAGGAGAAATTAAAGGCTTAAGGTATAGAAATTTAGTAGTTTTTCATGCTCTTTCCCTTCCAAACCTCTTCTCCATCATCCTTCTTTATTTCCTAAGATTATAATGAAGTATATGGATCTATTTTAAAGGAGAAATTAAGGGGAAAATTCGGATTTGAAGAGAGGAGCTCAAAGAACACAAGATTCAAGTGACAGAAGCCATGAAAATAAGGTATTTTCTTCTTCCATGGTTGCTACCCTTTGCTCCCCTTCTCCACCATTTCGCCCCACTTGAGAAGACTTAAGAGGAGTAGATTTTAGGCAGAACCAAGGATGATTTTAAGGAAAAAGAGTGTGGAGATTAAGAATATGCAAAGAGAATTAATAAAAAATCATTAGATTTCAAGATGCAAATTCTAGGGTTTCAAGTTCACCTTGTAAAATTTGATTGTGTATGATGATTCCTAGGTCTAATTAAGAGTTTAAATGAACTCCAAGATCCTTAAGAGGCTCCTCACATGCATCTCCCTTTGAGAAAACAAAGAAAGCTCCAAGAAGGCCAAAATTGCCTTATGTCTCGACCAAAAGGGGTTCTCCTAGCTAGGGAGAGTTTTAAATTCTTATAAGTCCATTCTTGAGTCATATATGATGAACGAAAATGAGGGGAGGCCTTGGAAAAAATTTAGAACTCATAGAAAGTGAGTTAGTACTTTAGGTTTCATATTATGACTTAAAGAAGCAACATATAGTTAGGCTCTTTGTTTTAATTATGTGATGACTCCAAGAGGCTTAAAAGGAGTCAAGAATCATATTTGAAAGGAAAGAATAGAGCCTAAAATTTAATTTAGGGGTGCATTTATGGACCATAATGGGGTTTATAGAACAACCTAGTGTTTAAGCAAGTAGTATAGCCTTAGAATTTGTTTCATGAACCTAATTGGCTTCCATAAATTGTGTCTAGGCCAAGAGAAAGCATCTCCACAAGTTGCGTGTGTGTGGCCGAAAAGAGAAGCCTAAATCCAAAAAGAAAAGTATGTGATTGTGTACAAGGTAGCTCTGTTTACCTTCTCTCATGCATAGATGTATGCTTAGCTTGTCTTAAAATATGTGTATGTGTATTTTTAAGCCATGAAAAGTATGATAGCATTATTTCATATGCCACGATTTTATGATGACATATTATGTTTTATATGATGTTTTCGATGTGTGCTTGGGCTTGCTTAAGTGTGGTGAGGCCAAGAACCTTTAGCCATGGTGAGACCAAGAACCCTTAGCCATGGTGAGGATGAGCCAAGAACCCTTGAGATTAGTTAAGACAAAGTAAAGAGTCTGCCAAAAGTAAGATGGGCTCCCAAGAGTATGGTTGAGTCTAAGAATCTCTTAAAGAATGAGTGAGGCAAGTCCAATATCCATAAGAAAGTGGGTGAGACCAATCCACTTGCTTGGCAAGTCTTTGTATGCTATGTATGACATTCTCAAATGATAAAAATTCTTATTGAATGTTTGCACATGTCAACATGACCATACATGCAATTATGAGACTTGTTTACATCCATTATGTATGATTGAATGGGAAATGAGCTATTGGGATTCTTTGAATCTCATTCCCTCCTCTTCAATGATCTAACATGCTAGGTGGGCTAAGTGGACAAGGTAATGGAAGCTAACCACCTTAAGGATGAAAGGATGACAACATAATGCAAAGTTTTGGTTTTTTAAAGCCACACTCATGTTCAATTATGTAACCTATGCTTGTAGATGGCCTAGGACCTTTGGAACATATGTAATTATGATAATATATGATGTAGAAATGAAAGAATGTGTTGTGTGAATGATAGAATGTAAATTGGACAATGTAGCTTTATGAATGGTATTATGGAATTATGCATATATGTGGATGAAATAGCTAAAATGAGATGCATAGAGTTTAGGACCATTTGGGCAGCCTACACACGTCCTAATTATGCTTTTAGACTTGCCCAAGAGGTGTCAAACCCCAAGGAAAGCCATTTGGACAATTTGGTATCCTATATGGAGCTAAATTTGACCATATTGAAACCTTATGTCACTTTTTGGCCAAATGTGATCTTCTTGCTATGTGATTTGGCATGAAATTAGAGCTTGTTGAGGGCTTTTGGGAAGCTAAAGAACATAATTTTTAGAGGCCTACAGAATATTTGATAAATTTCCAAAGTTGAAAAATTTTATGGTTTTGGTTATGTCACTATTCATACTGGTCTGAAAATGAAATCTATCACATAGGGCTCAAATGATGTCCAATTGCTACAAAATTTTATATAGAGAAACACAAGAAAATGCATTATTTTAATGGATTTTTTACTTCCTTCATAGAATTGATGATGTAAAGCATGGGAATGTGTTAAAAATAAGATAGAAAAATAAGGTGTTACACTAGGGACTTTTGACTTGGCCTCATCCTTACAAGAGACTCTTGGCCTTGTCTCACCTATGCCATGAGACTTTTGGCATTTCCTTACCTCCATTAAGGGACTTTTGACATCATCTCATGTAACACCATAATTTTTAACTCATTTCATGCTATATCTATGCTTCCCATTATGCATTTCATGTAAGGATCAAGAAAATAGCATAAAATAATGCATATTTTTGTGTTGCGTCACGTATGAAAATTCCATACGATGTCACGTGGACTATGTGAGCTCATACAACACATTCTTATATTTAATTACATGAATACAACTCATTTGCATCATCATAAGTGGCCTACATTTTGTGGAACTCAAAGGGAAGCTTAAAATATACATATATATTTTCAGCCAGACTTGTCCTCATTTTTACCACAATTTTGGAAAATCATAACTAATTCTAGAAAAATAGAAATTATGCATTCTTGGCTATTCTGGAAAGCTACACTTGTCTACTTTATGATAAAATATGTCTAGACTATAATATCTAACACAAAAGATGTTTGACATTCAAAATGGTCCAGAGGTCAGGCTGTCCACTGGTGCTGTCACAAAATTCTGCAAAAAAATGAAAAAAAGTCCAATTAATTCTACAAAAATTCAATACATGAAAAATGATACCAATCTAAAAAGATGTAGATGTTAATGAGAGGGGGAAAATAACTCTAGACCAGTTTAGGCATGCCCAAAGCTCAAAACTCAATCAAACAGTAACTAAGGTCGGCTAGAATTCTTGATACTGGATGGATTCTTTAAAAATTCATATCTCCCTATCCAAACATCCAAATGAGGTGATTTTATGGCATAAGTCAATCGGAATGTCTAGTTTCTCTTTATAAAATTTCTTGGCAATTGGACATCATTTGAATCCTGTGTGATAGATTTCATTTTCGAACTTGAGTAAACAATGACATGACCAAAACAAAAAAATTTGCCAATTTTGAAAATTCATCAAATATTTTGTAAGCCTCTAAAAATTATGTTCTTTAGCTTTCCAAAAATATCTCAACAAGCTATAATTGCATGCCAAATCTCAGATCAAGAAGAGCTCATTTGGACAAAAATTGACATAAGGTTTCATTATGGTCAATTTTGACTCCATATAGGATACCAAAATATCCAAATGGCTTTCCTTAGGGTTTGGCACCTCTTAGGCAAGTCTAAAAGCATAATTAGGACTTGTATGAGCTGCCCTCCCAACCCTCGTGCATACATTTTGACCATCTCACTCATACTTATACACATTTCCATAATATTATTCAAGAAGCCATATTGACATAACAAGCTCATTTTTCATTCTAGTATTTACATGCCATAATTTCTCACTTATACATGATGCATCAACATATTTATACATGTTCATCTCTCTTTCAATCACACATAACAATGCAAAGCAAGTCTTAAAAATGCATGCATGGATATAATAGATGACATGAACATTCAAGAAGCAAGCTTGGCATGTGAATAAGTCATACAAGACTCCCAAAGGCTTGCCAAGTGGATGGATTGGCCTCACCCTTTTCCTCATGGATTTTGGACTTGCCTCACCTATTCTTTAAGAGATTCTTGAACTTAACCTTGCTCTTGGGAGTCCATCTCATTTTGGGAGACTCTTCACTTTATTTCAACTAATCCTAAGGGTTCTTGGCTCATCCTCACCATAGCTAAGAGTTCTTGGCCTCTCCACACTCAAGCAAACCTAATAAACATCATAACATCATTTAGAAACATAATATGTTATCATGAAACCATGGCATATGAAAATCACGCTAACATACTTTTCATGGCTTGAAAATACACATACACACATTCTAAGATGAGCTAAACACACATTTATACATGAGAGAAGGTGGAGAGAGCTACCTTGGAAGCAACCACACACTTTTCCATTTGAAAGAATGCTCCCTCTTTCAACCTCACACACATAAACATGTGGGGTTGCTTTTTCTTGGCCTAGACACAATTCATGGAAGCTAATTAGGTTCAAGAACTCAATTTTAAGGCCATACAATTTGCTTAGGCACTACCTTGACCTATAAACCTTATTATGGATCCAAAATGGCACCTAATGAAGCAACACTCATCAAATAAGTTCTGGGCTCTATTCTTTCCCTTCAAAGATAATTCTTAACTCCTTTTAAGTCTTTTGGAGTTATCACATAATTAAAACCAAGAGCCTAGCTACATGTTGCTTCTTTAGGTCATAATATGGAACATAAAGCACCAACTCACTTTTTACAGGTCTAAATATTTCCCAAGGCCTCTCCTCATTTTCATTCATCATATATGACTCAAGAATGGGCTTAGAAAAATTTAAAACTCTCCCTAGCTATGCAAACTCATCTAGGCCAAGACTAGGAGCATTTTTGGCTTCTATGGAGTTTGGTTTGTTTTCTTAAGGGAAGATACATATGGGGAGCCTCTTAAGGATCTTAAGAGCTCAATTAAACTCTTATTTAGGCTTAAGAATTATTATACAAAATCAGATTTTACAAGGTGTACTTGAAACCCTAGATTTTGCATCTTAAAATCTAATAGCTAGTTTGTTGTTTTCCTTGCATATTCTTGTTCTTCTTCCTCAAATTCCTAAGATTCACCCTTGGTTTGGTTGAAAACTTAACTCCCTAAGGTTGACCATACATAGGTGAAAATACTCATAAGAGAAGGGAGGAAGGAGATTAAGTGGAAGGATTGCATGATACCTTGATTTCCTTGGTTTTTCTTGCCTATTCTTCATCTTCCTTGGCTTCCTAACCTCAATTTCAAAATTTTTCCTTTGTTCTTCCCTCAAAACAGACCCAAAAACTTCAGCAAAACCATAGGAAAGAAGGGGGAAAAGGAGGAGGAGAGATTAACTAAAAGAAAGCATGAAAAATAAGCAAATTTCCATACCTTATGCCTTGAATTTCTCCTTCTTCTTTTCTAAAATTGGGAAGAAAAATCTGAGACTAAATGAAGGAGAGAGTGGGGTGCCTTCTATTTATAGGTGGAGGAGAATGACTTTTTCAAGAATTTCTATTTTGTCATTCATTCTTGGCATTTTTGTTTCTCCTTCATTTTAGCTCCTTTTTTAGAACTGTCTTTTCCAGTATAAAATTTAGGTTCCCAATTTAGTAAAATCCCTTTGGAATCACTCAAATCAAAGCTAAAACTTTCCCCAATGGATCCGTCAAAGTTTGGGTACACTGACATTAGAAAACATCCTCTGGAGGGGATTTAAGTATCCCAGGGCTTCCCATGGTTTTCAAGGCCTCTGAGAATCCTAGAAAACTCAAAACTTTCATTTAAAAAGTCTTCCTATGTGAATTCCAAAAATTACTCAAAATTACGAAAATGCCATTACGTTTTGTAAGATTTTTGTCAAAATTTGGTTCTTCATTCTAACTCTATTTTTCTTTCCATATAAGGCTAGGATTCTCATGTTTAGGAGTCTAGAATGTTACTCAAATTTTTTAGGACCTTAACTAATTCATTTCAGGTAACTTGCTTTGAAAACATACTCGTGTTCGTCATTTAACAAAAACTAGACATTACACGTCACTCTTATGAGCCATTTCCACAACCAAAGCCATTCAAGGAAATACATTGGTACCAATGTCATGTCAAGGCATTAAGTGGCATATTCTTAAGTCTCAAGAGCATACACAACCATACAAAGACATACATATGCATATAAGAATGCAAGGAAAATAAGGTGAAAAGTTACCTTGGATTTATGCAAGCTTTTCTTGATCTTTTCCTTCCCTCTTTTCGGCCTCACAAGTGCACCTAGGTAGGTGGATGTTCTCTTGGCCTAGACACTATAAATAACACACAATTACATACTTGAAGTAAGCCAAGACACTAGACTCACTCTTGAACACACACTTGATTCCATAAGTGGCATAATGGTTCCATAAATGGCTTATTGAAGCAACTCTCACATTTCAAGTTCTAGGCTCCATTCTCTTGTTATTTTTAGACTTCTTGGACTCATTTAAGGTCCTTGAAGCCCTCACACATTCACTTGCATAGTTGGAAAAACAAGTTGCTTCATAAGGCAACATTATGGACACCATTGTTCTATCTTCCAATACATGGCTCTTAAATTTTTCCCAATGGTTTCTCCTATCTTCTAACATTATATAAAGTTTCAAACCAAGGGTAGAACAAATTAAACCACTCCCTAGCCCCTTGAACCTTGCTTGGCTAAAACTAGCACCATAAATAGGGTTCTTGGACTTCTTGATTTTTCCTTGATGGGAGAGCCACTTGGGAAGGTTTCTAAGGGTCTTAGGAGATCAAGGAAACATTCAAATAGCCAAGGAATTACTCACACAAAATCACATTTTACAAAACCCTAAAGAAGCCTACACTTTGCTATCTTATTTTCCATAGGTTTTTCTTAGAATTTCTTGCCATATTGATGGGCTTGTCGTACAACCCTCAAAATAAAACTAGGTTGACTAAAAATATAGCAAGTGGCACAACCTAGGTCATCTCCCTTGGAAATAGAGTTCAATGCTTAATTTGGTTCTTTAAGTGTTAAAAGTCCTAAAGGCTACTTGATTTTGGGGGGTTTTTTGATTGAATTAAACTAACCTAAAACTAAATTGAATCAAAATTCCTAAATTCTATCTAATTGAAAAATTATGGGTGATAATGGTCTTGCTTAGGAATCGTCCCTTGGTATCCACTATCCTCATCCTAATCTAATTATGATTAATTCTGGCCTAAGAGTTCCTAATTATGTTCATTAGCAAATGATCTTGAATAACCATTCAAGATTCAAGAAACTAGTAATTTAATGTTAATTGAGACCTCAACTCTCATTAGATTACTAATTCTTGTGATTAAGATCTTTGAACACTTAAATCGATTGATTACTTGATTAATTAGCCTCTGAATCCCTATCCAAAAGTGTTTAATTAACCAACTAAACACTAAGGAATCCACAAATAGACAATTAGGCACATCAATTCTCACAAGCATTTTATCAAACACCTTGATTGCATACTTGGAAAATTATAAAAAAATTGAGAAAATTCAGTACTAATTCAATCACATAATCAGTCAATCAATGTCCTAATTAGTGTCTAACCAGCCACTAATTAATTACACAAATTCTCAATCCAATATTCCTTAACCAAGCAAATACAAGAAAGAGAAAAAGTGCTGGAAAATTAAAGAAATCTTAGCCAAAATTTAGCATTCTTCTTCCAAGGATTCAAGCTTCTCCAAGAGCTTCCTCCTAGCTAGCCTCAAGGTGGATTAAAACTTCATATTGGCGTGGAGGTGGAGGTGGAGAATGGAATGGAGATGGTTCTGTGAATGGAGGCGTGAAGGCGAAGGGGATGGAGAGAATGGGTGAGAGTGGAGTGTACGCTGGAATCCCCTGAAGGCATGAATCAGCGTGGAATAAATTGTGACAAAGGCATGAGAGATGAATGGATACGATGGATCCTCTCTCACGTGGCTTGCTTTAAATTTTCACGTGCTCCCTCTTCAGCTCTTTCCTTCACGTTGCTCACATTTTCAATTGTCTGAAGCTTGCATGTAATATAAGGTGGGCCCCATTGCTTTTATTTTATAATATTCTGCTGCAGTTTCTTATTCTTTCTGACGTCGTTTTATCATGTTAGCTCCTATTCCACGTTGGTTTCACGTTCCTCTCTCTACATGTGAGCTGCCTTCATCACGTGCTTTCGTGGCTTATTTCCACTCCTCGTGTTCTACTTTAGCTACTGGTTTGTGTGTTGCTCGAGTTGTAAGCTGCTGCCATTTGTTTCTTCATGCTCCTCAAGCCAAAACAGTAGCTTTGCCTTCTTTGTTCTGCATATGTGTGTTTATTTCTGCTCAAAAGCTCCAGCTCACTTCTGCTTCTTCGTCGTTCTGCAGCTGCTGTCTAGCCATTCTCCACGTGATTTTCTTCTTCCTTTGTGCCCAGATTTCCTTATTTCAGCTGCTCGAGTTCAGCCTCTTACTTCTTGTTTCAGCTTGCTTTTCTCCCATGCAGCTTTTTCTTTTTGACGTGGTTCTTCTCTCTGTTTCTGCTGACACAGCTTCTTCGTTCGTCCAGCTGCAGCTTCCCTCGTGTGTAGCTTCATTTCCACGATGTTTGCAGCTTGCATGTTTGCTCTGTTCTGCCCCGTGGATTCTTCCTTGTTTAAGCCCTTCATTCATTCTGCTCACATGAACGTAGCCTGCTTCCTTCTCCTCTGTTCAATCGTGTTCTGCACCTTAATGAATCACACACTGCCTCCCACATGTTTGTTTGTGTAGATGTAAGCTACTTGGATCAGAGGTGTATCAATATGGATGTGTTAGTGTGGTGGCTGGCCCATGTTTAAAGTGTGAGCTTCTTCCTTCATTCCAACGCCCTTTTCTTCTTCAAATAAATTTCCTCCTTTAAATTCCATTGCCCAAAATCTGCATAAAAACAAAGGAGAAAAATCACAAAATTCATTTAAAATGATTTATGCATTTAAAATCAATTATTTGCACTTAAATTCTTAAAGTGCAGAAAATGGCTATTAAAAATAAATTATCCACCTAAGTAAATCTATTAAGCTTTATTTAACTATTAAAAAGCTTAAGTTAAGGGAAATAAAATGTATAAAAACCATGCTTATCACATATTCCTCTTCCTTATGGCCTAAAACCCTCGTTCCTCTCTTGTTTTTGAACAAAAATCCTCCCCTTCATATGGTTTTATTTAGGGCCGAGATCATACACAAGGAGAAGCAAGAGGAGAAAGCAACATAAGCAAGGCTTTACCTTAGATTCAAGCTTGTTTTCAAGACTTTTTCTCCTTGGTTGGCCTCCTCTCAATTAATTCAAAATCTCTCCTTGTGTGTTGGACAAAAATAGAACTAATCATCTTAAGAAAACCATAGGAAAAGAGGAGGAGAAGAGAGGAACAAGATTGGAGGAAGATGGAGCATGAAATTCCTTAGATTTCCTTATCTTTCTCTTGATTTTTCTCCTCTTTCTCTCCCTCTCCTTGTGCTCTTAGAAGAGCTGCTATTTTTCTGTAATTTGGGCATAAAAATTCATGCTTAAGAAGGTGGGAGAAGAAGGGAGAAGTGTGTGGAAGCTTTAAGAAACACACTTTTTCAAAAATTTTAATTTTGTCCTTTCATAATGGCATTTTTGTTTCAGCTCTTTTTAGCTTCTTTTTTAGAATTATCTTTTTTATTATAAAATTTAGGTTCCAAATTTAATAAAATACCTTTAGAATCACCCAATTTGGAGCTAAAACCTTACTGAATGAATCCGTCAAAGTTTAGACTTACCAACATTAGAAAATGTACACCGAAGGGGTTTTACTAGTCTTGGAGCTTCCTATAGTTTTTGGGGCCTTTGAGAACCTTGGGCAACTCAAATTTCCCATTTAAAAAGCCTTCCTATGTATTTTTCCAAAAGTTGCACTTATTTATGAAAATACTATTACGTTTCATTAGTTTTTGTCATAAATTGTTTCACTGTCCTAGCTCCATTTTTCTTTCTGTCTGAGCCTAGAATTATCATTTTAAGGAGTCTAGGACTCTACCCAAATTTTTTGGGAAATTATCTAGTTCATTTCAAAGGACTTGCTTTTATATATCTCATTTCGTCATTTTACAAAAATTATGTTCGTTACAAGACCTAACCTCCTAGTACAGTCATAAGATATGAATGAATGACTAGCACCTGAGCCAAACTTAGCATATACAATAAAATCATTCACTTTAATTGTACCTTGGATCAAGTTAGGTGACTGACTAGCCACCCTTTGAGTGTGTGCAAAATCTTTCCCTTATGTTTGCGGTCTAGAAGTAGGTACTCCTTCATTTCTCTACTGGCACTCTGTAGCCATGTGCCCTAGCTTTCCACACTTGAAGCAAACATTTTGTCCAGCTAAGCACCGTCTATTTCCATGATTCCTACCACACTATTGACTCGCTATGCCCTGTGACCCTCCCTGACTAGGATAGCTCAACCTTTTGGGTTTCTTCTTGCCCTAAGGATTTTTGACACTCTTTTGGCAACCATTGCTAATAAACTTTTCTTTTTAGGGTCTCTTAACTTATGAGGTCTTCTTCTTGCTTTGCATGCTTTTAAGATTACTTTCTGTTACTCTGCACACCTTGATCAAATCATTAAAATTTTTAATCCTCTGTGGTACAACTTTGTCTTTAATTTCTGGTAACAATCCTCTTTCTAGCCTCTCAGCTCGCCACCTCTCATTATCAAATCTCTATAGATAGGAGGAATATCTGGATAATTCTACAAATCTTGCCACATACTCATCAATGGACATACCCTCTATTTGTTTTAGTAGAATAAATTCAGACTCTTTCTCCTCCTTGATTGAACTTGGAAAATATTTCTCATTGAACTTATTCAAGAAAGTCTCCCAAGTGATAGGGATCTTCCTAGTCTACATGATCATCCCTATACTCCTCTACCAAACATCAACTTGTCCTTCAAGCTTAAATGTAGCTATTAACATTTTTTGCTCTGACATACACTCCATCACCTTAAAGATCTTCTTTAACTGCATAACCCATGCCTCAGCCTTTTGTCTATTGAATTCACCATCAAATGCATAGGGATTATACTTTTCTAAACTGTTATATGGCTTGCTAGGTAGTGAGCTAGGGCTGGATAAGATAAGGTGGGAGTGCTATCTGAGACCTTGTAGGTTGAGGTTCAAGTTCATATGAATGTGGCACCTATCTTGAAGGTACCTCTCCAGTGAGTATTAGAGGATGTTGCATTTGAAGGTTGCTTTCTCTTTCACTTTCTCTCTTTTCTAGGGTCTCTTGAACTTGTTAGATCACCTCTCGATGTTGCAACAACATTGCTTATTACTAATCCAGACATTGTACAATCTCTCGTAGAGTTTCTACTATATGATCTTCTTGTTCTTATCTTGCTAGTAGACTATATAAAAAATTAGAGGTTTCAACACACAATCCATAGATATCTCAAATATCTAAATCATCCAATATTCCTCATCAAAACACATATATCAAGTTTTTCAAACAAGATATACAATCTCATCCATCATAAAGTATCATTGCTTGAACCATTGCTTTGATAAAATGTAACATCTTAGCTATCTAGCTCTTATCTAATTGAAATGGTTCAACAATAAGTCCATTTACTGATAATAGAAAGATATTGAATCCAAAATTTCTAAAAATTCATATACTTTCCCTTTTCATAAATTCCTTGTCCAAGCAATTTAATCATTAAAAGTAAAACATACATAAGATTCTAAGGAAAATCCAGCAGAGTTTCCCCTTATAAAACTAACTATCCAGACCAATGAAATGGTCACTTTTCAACCCTAACTCAGACACAGGAAAATATAGATGATAACAGTGTCATATACCACAACCTAGGCATAAAACAACAACTGAAACTAAATAACTCAAGTTGGAGTCATACATCACTACCTATAGTATGCTAATGTACATAATACATCATGATGGAGTTAAACATAGTCCATATACATTCTTTATACATTACAAAAAGATTTAAATACAAAACTTTCATATGATTTTACAAATCCAAGCATCATTCTTTCTCTTTTCCTTTATTGGTACTAGAGCTTCCACTTGGCACTGGTTAGTGGACAATATAGAGATAAGGGTGAGATTTAGAAGAATCTTAGTAGCTATACTCAAACTACCCCAAATAAGTAGGAGATAGTCAAGCAAGAAGGATGCAAGTATGCATGGTCATATAAAACCAACATAAATGCCTCATATGTTTGCAATATACTCAATCATGGCCATGAACTATGCTTAGCTTAGGCTTTTCTCTTGGGTTTAAGAGAACTACTGTGTTCATTCCTATTGCCCCTCTTTATCTCTTAGCCTTAGCTCATTAAACATAACATGCAAACATGACATATAACTTATGCAAAATGCAATAAAACATGTATTATAATAAAACAACCAATTTAATACAATGCATATCAAGCTCAAAAAAGTCTACATGCAACTAGATAGGGAAGAGTAAGCTATCTTGGATAGGTGATAGAAACCCAAATAAATCTCTAAATTTCCTGCTCTATTTTTAGCTTTGTTTCTTTTTCTTTCTTAGCTTTAAACTTACAATGGGGTGGAGCCTCATTAACATATCCTAAAATATCATATAGGCATATCATTAACATATAATGCTTATAACTATTTCTCTTAAATCTCTAAGACTTTTATCTATAATTTAGGCCTCTTAAATGCACTTAAAACCTTCTTTGTAAGTACCTTTCAAGATACAAGCTCATTGGATGGTAATTATGCCTTCTAAATGCTCAAATTTAACCACATTCAATGGCTTAAGAATGAATAATAAACACCAAAGAAACTATTAATTTGAATTTAGAAACCATATTTTGAAAGTTGGAAGTTTAGGGTTCCTTTAGGTATAAAGAAGTAACTTGATGTTTGGCTCCTTGAAAGGAGTTTATGATGACTCTAATGAGTTTAAATGGAGTCATGTGACTTAGATTGAGTGAGAAATTGGAGCCAAGATGATGAATTACATGAGTTGCTTCATATGCCGTTGTATGGAACCATATGCATGCCATAAGCTAGAAGTAGCTTATGAAGAGTTTATGTAAGCCTAGAAATGATTCCAATGATGTATTTGTGTCTTGTTTGATGTGTCTAGGCTAAGCAAAACAAGCCTCCTTCAAGTGTGTATGTGAGGCAAAACCAAGAGAGAAATTATGATTCTTGACCCAAGGTAACTCTTCATCCATTCCTATATGCATTTCATGGTTATTTGCTTGTCAGTAATTGCTTGTATATATGTTTGAATCATGAAACATGCCTATATCTATTGGTTTGATACTTTGGTACCATTATGCTTTTTAATTTTCATTTTGAATGTGAGATAGCTCTTGACGGGTGAGGTTATGCCAAAAGTCCTTTGAATTGGGTGAGGTGAAGCTAAAAGTCCTTAAGTAAGGGTGAAACAAAGCCAAAAGTCTCATAGAATGGGCGAGGCTAATCCAAAAGTCCCATATAATTAGGTAAGGCTAAACCAAAATACCCTAGAGCATGTTCTTGACATAAATGGATCTCTATGACTATGTGATCATGTTTGTGTTTAATACTTGGAAGCATTTGATGCATGCTTCCTGTCTTTGACATGATAACATGCCATATATGCATTCTTAAAAGGGTGAATGAGCTATTTGGATTCTTTGAATCTCACCCTCTCCCACTTTATGTTTAACCATGTCTAAGTGATACTCAGGGAGCCAAGAATGGAGGTCAAGAAGCTTGAGACATATTAATTTAACAATAGAATAGGATTTTATGTAAAATGATGTCAAAGTATGAAAGTGAATGTTATTTATGAGATGTAAACCCTCACTCATGTGTAAAAGTATGTAAATATGTTGTATGAACCATACTTGGAACTAAATGTATGGTATCTTAAGTTTTTTACATCCTTGAGCCATCAAATGCATGTGTATATGATCAAGTGAGGGAGTGGTTTTGAGTTCAATGATGATTTGGATCTGTTATGATGCTCCTATATGCTGTATCTGAGGTTTTGGACATGCTCAAATGGTCACTTGTACAAAGAGAAATTATTTTGAACCATTTGAACCTACTTTTGCCCCATTTTGAGCCATATTCTTCACTTGAACCAAAGCTAGACCAAATGGATGAATTTTAACATAAGATTTGGCAAGTATATAGATCTCATTTATAGTTTTCTCAAAAAGCCAAAGAAAACAATTTTTAGAGCTCTGTAAAATTTATTATAATTTTTAAATTTGCTTGAAATTAGCAGAAACTATCAATGCATTGTTCATTTGATCAATCTAGTTTTTGGTGCCTTTGAGGGGCCAAATAAAGTCCAATGCTCATGAAACTTTATAAGCATATAGTTGGCATCATAACCATGTCTAGGTATGCACCAGTTCGAGATTCTAATCCAACTACTCTTTCATTAGAATTTTGCAGACCAAATGACATTAGTTTGATCTAAAATTTTTACAGTCATTAGATAATGTCCTGAGCTTTGCAAAAGTCCTATTTTGTATAATTTGGAATTTTCTAACTCAAGGTATGAATTTTTAAAGATTGTGGCAAAATATGGAATTGTATGGAAGCTTATGTTTATGATGAAAAAGACAGTTCTCAAAAAGGAGCTAAAATGAACTCAAATGGAAGAAACCAAGAAAGAGGACAAAGTTGGAATTTTGAAAAAGCTTTAAATGAGTCCCCTTGCTATATATTACACGTTCCTCTCCTCCCCCTCACTCAACTAACCTAATTTTTGTCTCAAACTAAAGGAGAGTTTTGCCAAGGGAGACACACAAGAAGGGAGCCAAGGAGGGGGAAAAAGCTTAGGATAAAGGTAAGAAATCTTTAGTTTTTCATGTTCCTTCCTTTAGTAAACTTTTTCTCCTCCTTCTCTTCTCTTTTCCTATGCTTTTAGTATTTGATTTGGGACTATTTTTGGACTTGTTCAGAAGAAGGAAGTCAGAATTTGAAGGAAAAGCTTGTAGCAAATGGAAGAGCACTTGAAAATGTCTTGAAATAAGGTATTTTCCATAACCATTCATGCTTCTTTTTCTTGCTCTTCCTCTATGAGAGTTTCAGCCAAATAGAGAACACCTAAGAGGGAGTGAGTTTTGACCAAAACCAAACAAGAAACATAGGTTTTAGAGTGTGGGAAACTAGAATATGCAATTGGAATTGAAAAAGAAGCATTAGATTTCAAGATGCAAAAGTTAGGGATTTAGTTGCACCTTGGCCAATATGATGCTTCCTAGGGGTATTTTAAGTTGTCTAAGAGTGTGTATGAGTTCTTAAGGCACCTAGCAAGTCTTACATGTGCCAAATCCCTAAAGAAAACTTGCAAAACTCCATGGGTCCATAATCATGGGTGTATCTCAGCCTAAGTAAGATAAGGCATCTAGGGAGAGTTTTAAATTTGTCTAAGGCTAGAAAGGGACTAAGTATGATAGATGAACATCAAAGAAAGCCTTGGAATAAATTTGGAAACCTTAGTTTATGAGATGTAGGTGTAGGCTCCATAATGATATATAAAGAAGCAACTTATATGTAGGCTCCTTAAAATGAATTGGTTATGACTCCAAGGAGTCTAAATGGAGTCAAAATACTTAGATTGAATGAGAAATGGGAGCTAAGATCATGAATTGCAATAGTTGTTTTCATTATGCCTTGTATGAAAACATAATGAAGCCATATGAGAACGTAGCCTTACATAGAGTGTGTGTGATGCTAAAGCTTACTTCAGTGATGTAATTGTGTCTCATTTGATATGTCTAGGCTAAATGAATCAAGCTCCACCTTGTTGCAAGTGTTTGGCCGAGAGAGGGGAAGAATAATCAAAGAGACAAGTGTGTGTTCTTGCTTCAAGGTAACTCTTTAACCTTTCTCACATGCATTACTTGGATGTTTACTTGTCTCTGAGTACTTATGTATATGTTCAAACTATGAGAAATGTATCTAGCCATTGCTTACATGTTATGGTACCATTTTGTTTCTTGAAATGTGTTTCTGAATGCAAAGTAGCTTTAATAGATTTGGTTGTGCCAAAAGTCCTTTAGCATGGATGATGATGAGCCAAAATTCCCTAGAAATGGGTGAAACAAAGCCAAAAGTCTCAAGAAGAGTGAGGCTAAGTTAAAAGTCCCTTGAAAGTGGATGATGCAAATCCAAAAATCCCAAGGAAGTTGGGTGAGGCTAAACTAATGCCCTTGAGAGTCTATGTTTGCTATATATGAGTTTATATGATAAGGAAAATGCTTTATGTATGTTCACTAGTAGCTTAAATGTCAGGCATGCATTCTTAAACATATATGTGCATCCCTTATGTATGTTTGAAAGGGTTAAGAGTTATTGGGATTCTTTGAATTTCACTTTTCCCCCATAAATGTCTAACCATATCTATGTAAGCCAAGTGGACCAAAAAATAGAGACCAACAACCTTGAAGACTAAGACTATAACAATGTAGTAGCTAAATAGGCATCTTAATGGCATATTAATGTCAAAAAATGTAACCACATGATGTAGACCTTTGAGCATATTCAAATATATGTAAATATGATGTATATATCCATTTTGGAACCAAATGAATGAATGCATGAGTTTTTGCCACTCATTTACCTTTATGTGTGTGTGTATAAATGCAAATGGCAAGGTGAGAATGAGCACTATGATGATATGAACCATTTGGCATGCTTTTATATGTTGTAATTGTCCTTTTGGATATGCCCAAATGGCTATGCAATGAGAAGAGAGTTTTATGGTACCTTAAGAACCCACTTTGAACTTCAAAATTGACTAAATTGTGGGTTAAACCAAAGTCTGACCAAATGGATGATTTTTTGCATGAAATTTTGCCAGCCAATAGGCCTCTAGAACTTTCATAGAACTAAAGAGCACTAAATTTAGAGCTCTAGAGAATTTATTATCATTTTTCAAAATTAGCCAAATTATACAGAATTGGTATGTATACTGTTCATATAGTCAGTTTATTTCATTGTATCACAAGTGGAACAAATGAAGTTTAATACTCAAGAAATTTTACAGATATAAACAAGATATTATAAGCTTTCCATAGCCACTGAGATTACCCTATTTGGAGCTCCGTAGAAGGAGAACCAAGTTTTTGAAGTTCTAGGTCCTAATGCTATCTGAGACATGACTTGAGTTACTATTCTCTTACTGTTTGTGGGCTAAATGCTTCTGTCTTGATCTGGAACTATTTTTAGCCATGAACTAACATCAAAAAATTTCTAAAACATTATCATATACATGATTTTAATTTTTCTAAGAATAGTAATGAATTTTCAAAGTTCATATTAGAAACTTGTAATAGCAAACCCAAGAGCAATTCTATTTGTTCTTGAATTTTGGCTCCAAATCCGTGGTATATGAGATAAATTGTGATGTTTATAATATGATTGGATATGTCATGGATGAAAAATGATATTAATGAGTTCACATGGTCCTTAAAGCCATGAATCATGTATATGGCTTCCCAATTATGCAATTATCCATGTATAGATGTACATGCTTTCTTGCAAATGTGCACCAATATATCACATGTGTTAGGATAACCTATGTGACCATTGTGTGAGAGCTAGGCAGTTAAGGTATTATAGTAGTAATCAAAATAGCATGTAAAAGTAAACACATGATCAAAACTATACATGTCTATGAAATTAACCCCTAGTTACCTCAATGAATCCCAATTACTCTTCCTTTAACTACCAACATGATCTAAAAGGTCCACCAAGCCTAAGACAAGCATAGTTATAATCATTTAGCCATCATTAACAAAAGAAATTTATACCAATTGATCAATTTCATCAAGAATCCATTGAAAATCACTTACATAAGTTTTCAAAGAGTCAATTACACCAATTTAAGATCAAACCACTAAGAGAAAACCATGAGTTACTCCCAACATCTCCATATTCGTACATGTAATAGTCATGCACTAAAAACTAAAATAAATGATGAAAATTCAGCATATACACCTCATAAAAATGATAGGAGGCGCTCACCTAGTCTTCTATATAACTAATGGTACTGATTTAAGGCTAAAACAACTTGAGTTCACAATGTGTCACTTCTAACATCTTTATTTTCACATAAACATTTAGCCATATACTAAAGTTAGCTTATAACATGAAATTTAAGTAACATTATACTACAAAATAAAGGCAAACACTTACCTAATGGTTCCACTAACTCCAAGCTCCAAAAATCTTGCAATAACACACATTTCGGACTTGGGATTTGTGTGAATCTCAACCAAATGGAAAGCTAATTGGAACAAAATGAAGAGAAAGACAAGAGGATCAATTTTTATATAACTTACCTTGGCTAAATCCTTCTCTAAAGGTGCAGATCAAGGCCAAAAGTGCTGAAGTACCTTAGCCTCTTTTCCCTATATGAATTTCTCTTTTCCCCTTTTGCTGCCTAATATGTTTCAACTATAGTTATAAGGTGGTCAAATCATATTTTAGGGTTTTATGGAAGGGTAGTTGACTTAGGGGCATTTTTGCCTAAATAGACTTTGTATTTGATAGCTAGGCCATGGTCTCAGTCTCCATTAAAACTTAAATTGGGCTACTAAAATTATTTTTATTGCAATTAAATTAATTATAAAGCTCAAATTAAATTTTTACCTCCATTAATAAATTTCAAATATACAATTAAATTTATTTTTTGCCAAAAATTGTTAACTAATTATTATTTGCCTAAAAATGCCCAAATAATTATTTTCTTTGAAATTCCTTATTTTTTATAATTTTCCTTAAGTCTTAAGATAATTCCTTATTTTTTTCCAAATTAAATCCTTAATTCTCCATAATCCTAATTAATTAATTTTGGGTTGTTACATGATTCAACTTTTAGACCTCAAAATCTCATCATATGCAATTTATATTAAGACTTATTTGAGCCATCACAAGAAAGCCTATATATATATAGAATAACATTGCCCTTATTAGGCCAATCTTAAACTCTAATTTTTCATCTCTTAAGATATGGTTCTTAAATTCATTTCAATGCTTCTATTAGTGTTTATATTTATTATCTAGTCCATCTAAGCATTAGAATCAATAAAATAACTCCTTAGGAGGTCCATTCATGATATGGCCAAAGTAGTGTCTATGGTACCCTAACTTGGAAATTTTCAAGATTCAAGGTAAACCAAGCCTAGATTCATGATCTTTGCATCATAAAATATCTAAATACATCAAATATGGATAAAATAACTAAATTTCAGCCTTCTTTTTGCGTAGGCCAAAATTCCACTCATATGGCTCTATCTTGTTCCTTTTCATGAATTAATCTAAACTAATGGTAGATATGGAATCGTCATGGCTTAAAACCCTTGAATACACTAAGATTACATGAAGAAAAATTTCCCTTCTCACTTTCTCTCTCATGGCTAATGTAACACCATAATTGTATAACTCATCTCATTCCTTGTCCAAGCTCAATTCCAAGAATTACACAAGTTTCCAAGGAAAAAGCATTAAAAATAATGAATAAATTTGCGTTATGTAGGGGATGAAAGTTTCATTCAATGTCCCATGGATCATATGAACTCATTTAACTCATTCTTATATTTAATTCCACAAATACAACTCATAACCATCCAAGGAAGTGGTCTAGAACTCGTGCAAGTGGATAGAATACACAAATTTCATAGTTGCAGCCTCGACCAGAAAACTCAATTTACTATCATAAATTTTGAAAAATCATAACTAATTTTACAAAAATCAAAATTATGCATTCTTTACCATTCTGGAATGATACAGATATCTAATTTATGTAAAAATATGTGCAAACCTCAACAGGGGCTGCTAGCCACCAAAAATTGATGGAATAGTACCAAAGGTCTACTGTCATCCGTGGTACTGATTTCCAAATTCAAAAATTCATATCTCCCTACTCAGAGGTCCAATTGAGGTGATCTTAGTGGTCATGGAAAGCTTATCATGTCTAGTTTATTCTTGTAAAAGTTCATGAGCATTAGACATCATTTATCCCAATTGACATAACCCAAGTTTTTGACCATATGAACAGTACTTGTATCAATTTAGCAGAAAAATGCCAATTTTGAAAAATCATAATTAATTCCATAAAGCTCCAGATAACCTAGTCTTTAACTTCCCAAATAGATCTAGATGTAATCTACATGTGTGGTAAATTTCATGGGCAAATTCATTCATTTCGTTAGATCTTGACATTGGGTTGCAAATTGGTCACTTTTGTGCCATATAAGGGGTCTAAATGGTTCATATTGAGTTCCAAGGCCACTATGACCACTTGAACACATGGGAATGCACCAAAATGACCTTTTATACTTGTCTTAAGGGTGTACAACCCCAGAATTTGAAAACTCACTCTCTCAGCCCATGCCATACATAAGATTACATAATGCTAGTCTTGCCATTACATACTCAAAAGGCACTATACCATTCATATACATTAGATCTCGTTTGTATATGATACATTTGCATAATTATGCATGTTCATAAGGTCATAGGATATATACAATAAAGGGTCACAACATTTGCCACTCATATGGCCATAAAGAAGCAAAATTAGGCAAATGGTTGTCAAACTCTTATCTTCTCACTTGATGGCTCCCATTACCTTACTCGCTTGGTCATCCTAGCATGTTAGGACATTGGAGAGGAGGGAATGAGATTCAAAGAATCCCAATAGTGTAACACCATAGATTTCTAGCTTTGCCCCATGCTAACTTTAAGTCTCATACCAAGTAGTACATAGGGAATCAAGAAAATGGCATTAAAATATTGAGTTTTCTTGTGTTATGCTATACATAAATTCTTTTTCAGAGTCCTGTGGGCATATGGACTGATGTATCATATTCTCATATTTAATTACATGGATACATCTCAAATCCATCACCAAAAGTGGCCTAGAACTTGTGCAAGTGCAAGAAATATACAAAATTCATAGTTGTAGCCTTAACTAGAATTTCCCACTTTTTGTCACAAACTTTGAAAAATCATAACTAATTCTAGGAAAATTGAAATTATGTATTCTTTACTATTTTGGAAAGCTACAGATGTCTACTTTATGTTAAAAATATGTCCAATTCATGAAACATCATGTAGAAGACTTGTGACATTCAAAAAGGTACAAAGGTCCAATTGGTTACTAGAACTGATACAGATTTTTACTATGAACTTCAAAAATGTCAAATTAATTGCAAAATACTCCAATCAATATAAATGATACCAATCTAGAAAGCTATAGATGTTAGCTAGAGGGAAAAAATAACTTTAGACCAATCTAGGCATGTCCAGATCTCAAAACCCAATCAAACAATAACATAGGTTTGGTTGGATGTCTGATACTAGACAAAAACTTCAAAAATTTATATCTCCCTCTCTAGATATCCAAATGAGGTGCTTCTAGTTGGTATAAGTCACTGGGAAGGTCTAGTCTCTCCCTATAAACCTTTGTGGTGATTAGACATCATTTTCCCTATGAGTGACAGAATTTCATTTTGGACCAGAATGAATAGTGCATTGAACCAAAACCAGAAAAATTCTCAATTTTGAAAATTCATCAAATATTACATAGACCTCCAAAAATTCTGCACTTTATGTTTTCAAAAATCTCTCAATAAGCTCTAGATGTATGCCAAATTTTGGATCAAGAAGAGCTCATTTGCACAAAAAATGGTATAGCTTTCCAATATGGTCAATTTTTGCTCCATGTGAGATACCAAAAGTGTCCAAATGGTCTCCTTTGATGTTTGGCACCTCTTGGACAAGATTAAAAGCATGAATATTGTAATATCCAATTTTTTAAAAATGAGAGAAAACGCGGGAAATGTAACATACAGTTTCTCTGTCAACATATGAAATTCACCAGATACAAAAGCAAGTCCCCTAAAATGACTTAGTTAAAGTCTCAAAAAATTTTAGAAGCATTCTAGACTCCTAAAAATGATAATCTCTAGCTCAAATGGAAAGAAAAATAGAGTTAGAATGAAGAAACAAAATGTACCAAAAGGTTGACGAAATATAAGGGCATTTTCGTCATTTTGAGCAAATTTTAGAATTCACATAGGAAGGCTTTTTAAATGAAAGTTTTGAGCTCTCTAGAATTCTCAGAGGCCCTAAAAACTATAGGAAGCCCCGAGACAGTTAAAAGGGAGAATTATAATAAAGGACACAAAAATAAAGAAAATTATTCTTAAAGACCTATTACCATTTGTTTTAGGATGATTACTACTGAGTTTAGTAACAAATAGCTGAACCTAGTAGTAAGGGTCTTTAAAAATAAATTTTTTCACTTCTTGGTCTTTAAACATAATTTTTCCCAATTAAAACTCCTCCAGTGGACATTTTTCAACGTCGATAAACTCAAACTTTGATAGATTCATTCGAGAAGGTTTTAGCTCCGATTTGAGTGATTCCAAAGGTATTTTACTAAATTGGGAGCCTAAATTTTATAATGGAAAAAATGGTTCTCAAAAAAGAGCTAAAACTAGTTAGAAACAAAAGTGCTCAGGACAAAGGGCAAAAGAGGAATTTTTGAAAAGTCCTTCTTAAACCCCTTATATATATATGAGGCACCCTTCTTCTCCCCTCATTTAGGTCAACCAAGTTCTGCCCCAAAACCAAAAAAGAGAGCCAACTCCTAGGCACACTAAGAGAAGAAGCTTTGGAGGGAGAAAAGGCAGGGAAAAGGTAAGGATTTCTTGGTTTCTCATTATCAAATCCATCCTCCTCTGCTTTCCCTTCTTTCTTATAGAATTTTTTTATGTATTTGGGACTATTTTGAGGTCAGACCAAGGAGGAAAAATTCAGATTTAAAGAGAGGAGGCCAAAGAAAGGAAGATTCAAGTGAGAAAACTAGAAAAAAAAAAGGTAAATCTGGCTACTTCCTCCCCCTTCTTCTCCCTATTTCGCCCCATGTATGTAGTGGTAGGGGGGCTTGAATTTTGGTTAGATCCAAGGGTGAATCTTAGGAATTTAAGGGAGGAGAATAAGAATATGCAAAGAAATTCAAGTAAAAGCCATGGATTTGGAAGATAGGAAGGCTAGGGTTTTGATTGCACCTTAAACTCTATCATGAACCTTATTTATATTTTATGATGTTTAGTGTTCATATGAGTTTCCAAGATACCAAGAGAGCTTTCTACATGTTTCTCCCATCAAAGGAAGCAAAGAAACTCCAAGGGTGTCAAGAAGAGTACATACTTTGGCCAAGAAGAGCTCATGCACCTAAGGAGTGTTTTAATTCCTTCTAAGCTTAGTTTTGCATTATGTACGATGGGAGAATATGAGCGGAACCCTTGGAAAAATTTTAGAAACCATAGATAGTGAGATGGCCTTATATGTTTCATAATATGACCTAAAGAAGCAACATATAGTTAGGCTCTTGTTTTAATTGTGTAATGACTCCAAAAGGCTTAAAAGGAGTCAAGAATCATATATGAAAGGAAAGAATGGAGCCTAGAACTCATTTAATGGATGTTGCTTCATTATGTGCATTCTTGGAACCATAAAGGGGTTAATAGGCCAAGTAAGTATTTAAGAAAGATGTGTGGCCTTAGAATTAATTCCATAAACCTAATTGACTCCCATAAATTATGTTTAGGCCAAGAGAAACTAATCCCACACCTTTGTGTGTGTGAGGCCGAGGAAGGGAGCATTGTTTTAAGAAGAAAAATGTGTAAATGCAAGCAAGGTAACTCACTTCTTCTTCTCTTATGCATGAATGTATGCTTAGCTTGTCTTTGAATGAGTGTATGTGTAATTTAAGTTATGAAAAATGTTCTAGCGTGAACTCTTATTCCATGGTACCATGATGATGTATTATGTTTCGAAAGGATGTTTATAATGTTTGCTTGGATTTGTTTGAGTATGGTGAAGTTAAGAACCCTTAGCCATGGTGAGGATGAGCTAAAAATCCTTAAGATTGGTTGAGACAAAGTAAAGAGTCTCTCAAGAGTGAGGTTGACTCCCAAGAGCAAGGTTGAGTCAAAAACTTCTTAAAGAATGGGTGAGGCAAGTCCAAAATCTATAAGTAAATGGGTGAGGCTAGTCCACTTACTTAGCAAGCCTATGGATGCCTTGTATGACTTATTCACATGTTAAGATTGCTTCTTGAATGTTCATATTATGTAATATGCCCATGTATGCATTTGTAAGACATGGTGTTGCATGCTTTATGTATGGTTGAAATGGGAGATGAGCTATTGGGATTCTTTAAATCTCATTCCCTCCTTTTCAATATTCTAACATGCTAGGTGGACCAAGAAAACAAGAAAATGAGACCCAACCACTTGAGAGATAAAAGTTTGACATTAAAGTGCATGGATTTGGTTACTTTAAGGACTTATGAATGGCAAATGATGTAATTCATTGTTGTATATGTCTTGTGACCTTATGAGCATGTATAATAATGTTAATGTATCATGTACAAATGAGAAATTATATTATGTGAATGTTAGAATGTAAATTGAGCATGTAATGACAAGCTCAGTGCTTTGATGGCTTTGTGCAATTATGTATAAATGGAAGTCGAATGGCCAAATTAAGATGCATAAGGTCTAGGACCACTTAGGCAGCTCATACAAGTCATATTCATGCTTTTAAACTTGCCCAAGAGGTTCCAAACATCAAGAAAGACCATTTGGACACATTTGGTATCTAATATAGACCAAAATTGGCCATATTGGAAACCTATACCACTTCTTGTCCAAATGAGCTCTTCTTAATCGAGATTTAGCATGCAGTTGGATCTGGTTGAGACCTTTTTGGGAAGCTAAAGTGCAAAATTTTTGGAGGTCTATGAAATATTTCATGAATTTTCAAAGTTGGAAAAAATTCAAAAATTGGTTCAGGGTACTGTTCACTCAGGTCCAAAAATGAATTTTGTCACTCATGGGTCAAATGATGTTCAATTGCCATAAAATTTTATAGGAAGAAAATAGACATTCCTAGTGACTTGTGACAACTAGAATCACCTCATTTGGATGTCTAAAGAGAGAGATATAAAGTTTTAAAAATTCTATCTATATCAGGCATCCAGACTGACCCAGGTTATTGTTTGATTGGTTTTCAAGTCTTGGACGTGCCTAAAATGGTCTAAAGTTATTTTTTGTCCCTAGCTAACATCTTTATCTTTCTAGAATGGTATCGTTTATATGGATTGTAGTTTTTTAGAATTAATTGGACATTTGTGAAATTTATAGCAGAAACCTATATCAGTACCAGTAGCCAGTCAGACCTTTGCACCTTTTCGAATGTCAAATGTCTTCTATGTGATGTTTCATGGTCTGGAAATATTTTTAACATAGATTAGACACGTGTAGCTTTCCATAATGGTAAAGAATGCATGATTGGATTTTTTTAGAATTAGTCATAATTTTTCAAAGTTTGTAACAAAAAAGGAAAAATTTTGGCCGAGGCTATATATATGAATTTTATGTATTCCCTTGCCTTGCACGAGTTCTAGGCTACTTTTAGTGATGGATTTAAATTGTATCTATGTAATTAAATATGAAAATGTGATACATGAGTTCATATGGCCTATAGGACTTCGAAGGAAAAATTTTATTTGTGGCAAAGTGCATGTACATTCATTATTCTCATGCTACCTTTTTTACTTCATTATGAAATGCATAGAATAAGACCTAGAAATGGCATGAGGCAAGCTAGATAAATATTGTGTTACAAATATGACTTGTATGAATTGAACAAGTAGTCCCACACCTCATGCATCTCAATTTGGCTACTCTAGTTCCATTATTACACTAATCCAACAAGCCATCAAAAAGCCAAACTTGCTATTACATGTTCAATTTACATTGTAACATTCACATAACATAACTTCTCATTTGTAGATGATACATTAACATAATTATATATGCTCATAAGGTCATAGGTTATATACAATAATAGATTATAACAATTGCCACTCATATGGCCTTAAAGAAACAAAATCCATGCACTTTAATGTCATACTTTCATCTCCCAAGTTGTTGGCTCCCATTTCCTTGTTCTCATAGTTCACCTAGCATGTTAGAACATTGGAGAGGAGGGAATGAGATTCAAAGAATTCTAATAGCTCATCTCCCATTTCAACCATACATAAAGTATGGAAACCATGTCTTACAAATGCATGCATAGGCATATTAAACAACATGAATATTTAAGAAGCAATCTTGGCAAGTGAATAAGTCGTACAAGGCATCCATAGGCTTGCTAAGTAAGTGGGTTAGCCTCACCCATTTCTTTAAGAGGTTTTTGACTTAACCTTACTCTTAGGAGTCAACCTCACTCTTGAAAGACTCTATACTTTGTCTCAACCAATTTTAAGGGTTCTTGACTTATCCTCACCATGGCTAAGGGTTTTTGAATTCTCCAAACTCAAGCAAATCCAAGCAAACATAATAAAAATCATTTGAAAACATAATGCATTATCATGGTACCATGGAATAAGAGCTCATGCTAAAACATTTTTCATAACTTAAAATACACATCCACGCATTCAAAGACAAGCCAAGCATACATCCATGCATGAGCGAAGAAGAAGTGAGCTACCTTGGATGCAACCACACACTTTTCTTCTTGAATTTGCTCTCCCTTCCTCGGCCTCACACATATAGAGGCATGGGATTAGTTTCTCTTGGCCTAAACACAATTTATGGAAGCCAATTAGATTTTTGGAATTAATTCTAAGGCCACGGATCTTTCTTAAACACTAATTTGGTCTATTAACCCCTTTATTTTTCCAAGAATGCACCTAATGAAGCAACATCCATCAAATAAATTTTAGACTCCATTCTTTTCTTTTATATATGATTCTTGACTCCTTTTACGCCTCTTGGAGTCATCACACAATTAAAATAAAGTGCCTAACTATATGTTGCTTCTTTAGGTCATATTATGGAATATATAAGGCTATCTCACTTTCTATGGTTTCTAATTTTTTTCCAAGGCTTCCTCTCATCTTCACTCATCATATATGTCTCAAAAATGGGCTTGAAAAAATTTAAAACTCTCCCTAGGCACCCTAACTCATTAAGGCCAAGACTATGCTTGTTTTTGTTACCCTTGGAGTTGTCCCTATTTTCTTAGTGGAAGAAGCATGTGGGGTGTAACACCCCAAAATTAATTAAGGTGTTAATCATGGATTAAGATTAATTAAAAATAAATAATATGGGATGATTGGGCTAGTTAAGGAAATAGGGATTCTAAATAGATAAATTATTAATATGGGTTTGAGAATTAATTAGGATAGAAATGGCATCTAGGCCCAAATTAATGAACCTTGATAAGAGGTTAATGGAGGCCCAATGAATTAGAGGCAGACCCAAACTAATTTAATGAGATAGAGGCCCAAGATTTATCTTGTATAGGCTCAATTAAGTGGCCCAATGACCCTTGTGCAGACCCAAGCCCTTGAGCCCTTCAAATTGGGCCCAAATCCCATTAAACTTCAGCAACCCAATGTGTGAAAACTGGTCCAACAGAATTATGTAGCCCAACAATTAAAAACTGGCCCAATAAGCAAAATCTGAAACCCAATTGGATTTGGACTTGGAGCAACCCATGACCCAGCCTTTTGACCCAACTTAAACCCATCTAAACCCTAATGCTTCAGCCACACCTTCATTTTTCTGAAACTCAAGAGGCAAATTCGGAGGTTGAGAAGGAGGCTAGGGTTTGGGGCAAGATTTCTGCATTTTCCCATACTTAGAGCAAGATTTGACCAAGGTAATAGTTATACAACTTAATCCCCTCATCTTTCTCTTTAATTTGGTCCAATTAGTTTTTCATTTGGAGAGATTTCATTATACCCAAAATCTGAAAAGTGAGTGTTTGGGGGTTTTCTTGGTGAATTTCGTAGGTTGAGGTTAGGGCTGGTATTTGGTGACTTTAAACCCCCTATTTTGATGCATTTTCTGTTAGTTTGAGACCCCTATGGTTAACCTATGATATGGGATTTGGTTTCATGTGAAATTACCCAGAAATTAGGGTGAACCATGGCAATTTCTGGTGTGAGAAAGTTGGAGTCCGAAATTAAATCCCTTAGTAATTAGGTCAGTAACCTCTACTTGTCATTAGTAGTTTAACCCTTTGGATATTTGATTATGACTAGAAATGGTGATAATTATGCTTCTTATAGGCTTGGTGTGCACTTGGATCATTATGGTAGCTAGGGCAAGAGTAATTGGCTTCAATGAAGTAACTGGGGTTATTTTCCTAATTCCATGTATATGCTCATGTTAATCTGCTATTTGTTACACATGCTTGATTTTGAAATGCTAAATGACTGGTTGACTACTTGATTGTGATTGTAATTGGACCTTGTGAGTCCATGGTGGAGCTGTGGTGCGGCTGCCACCCGTGCATGTGCTACGATCGAGCACCGGGTATGATCAACCCCAGATGCACTGAGCCCTGGTTGTGCTCAATGGGGAGTGGGTGCCGTGGACGGGCCTCTCCCAGTGTTAATGGCCATTAACATGTTGTGTATGATTGCTGGTATGGGACAGTAGTCATTAGTGGTTCAACTAGTTCATTTGCCAATTGAATTGATGATTCTGATATTGATGACATGAGATTGTCCTATATTGATTGACTTGTACATATATATGGAAATTACCTTTTGTTACTGAAATTGTATATCTCACCCCATTATGGGCTAACATTTTCAGGGACCGGACCTCTTAGTGGCAAGGAGAAAATTAACGAGAGCCTGTTAAATGGTTTGGTAGCACATAGGTCTGGGAGCTTTGACAAAATGTATTGTAATTAAATTGTTAGTTTTGTATCATTGCTGCATTGCATCATGAGTTGCCAAGTATAGGGATTATATATGTAATTCGATTACCATGGAATTGAACATTATGATTGTAATTGGCTAACAATGGAAAGTGTATCAAATGTTAAATATCAACGGTGCATGATTGGTGTTGTTATTATTCCATAAACTTGCTGATAGGAGGTAATTAGAGGAAAGGAATGGGCATATAACTTTTGGGTTGGTAATGGAAGCATAGCTAAGTAACTAAGGTAGATAAATACCATTAGAGCCATATAAAATGAGGGGAAGTGACCTTAGAGTGTCCCTAAGAAGAGAAATGGAGTGTAGGGGGCGAAACATAAGGAAAACAGCTACAGAAGGGAGTCACGCCGCGGCCAAGAAGGCTTTGCCGCGGCCTAGGGAGTGACAGTGGTTAGGGATGCCACGGCGCGGAGTGAAAATAATCGCCCAGGGGGGTGACAGAACGTAACCTCGCCGCGGCGCAATAAGTTCCGCCGCGACGCGAGTCGAGAAAATTAATTTGCGAGGTTACAGTAGCAAAACTCGCCGCGGCGCAGGTCCAACTCGCCGCGGCTATCGCCGCGACGAATTACCCAGTGCTTCCAGAGAGCAACAAGGCCGCGGCGCAAGAGTTCCAGGCCGCGGCGGAGGGCTAAAAACTCAGTTTTTGACCTAGAAACCTGGATTTCTTGAATGCTAATGCTAGGGAATGATATAAGAACACTTGTGGGAGGTTTTTGGGTGTTGAAAATGATAGAGGGACGAATTACAAATGCTTGTATACATGTTCCCATTTATAGTTGATTAGTTGATGACCCTAACAACATCAAGGTTCAGATTAGTTAATTAATTGTGTTTCTCTGTATTTCCGCAAAGTAATTAATTGTAGCAACCCCGAACCTTGATCATTAATTATTAATCACATACTTAACTCTAATTATGATAATTAAAAGTTAGGGTCATCACATGGGGAGACTTTTAGGGATCTTAAGAGTTCATTTAAACACTTATTTAGGTCTAGGAATCATTGTATAAAATCAAATTTTGCAAGGAACACTTGAAACCCTAGATTTGCTATCTTAAATTTTCATGGTTATCTGTTAATTCCCTTTGCATATTTTTATTCTCCACACTCCTTTTCCTAAGATTCACCCTTGGTTCTACCCAAAATCCAAGCCCTCTTATAGCTTATTGAATGGGGTGAACCAAGGAGAGAAGAGGAGCAAGGGGTAGCTATCATTGAAAGAGAAATTACCTTGTTTTTCCTTGTTTTCTTGCTTGAATCTTCCCTTCTTTGGCCTCCTCTCTTCAAATCCGAATTTTCCCCTTTGTTCCTCCCTTAAAATAGATTAATATACTTCAATAAAGCCATAAGAAAGAAAGAAAAATGGAGGAGAAGAGGTTTGCTGTAAAGTCCCACATCGGTTGGAAGGGGCCTGTGGCTAGCCCACATAAGTGGGGAGAATTGATACAACATCAATAGGCATGTCTATTGGAGCACTACAAGTTCGAAAAGCCCTCATCTATCAAGAATCCCAAATCATTCAAAAGAGCATAATTCAAGTCCAAATGGCTCATGAAGGGATGGCTTATGTTCAAGAGGCCCAAATTATACATTATGTCCAAAAATTTCAAAGAACTCAAGATAATATCTATGTTGGACGTTGGCCCAAGTTTAGAGCCCAAGATCCATATTTGATCAATTCAAAACATGCTGAATTAGATTTTGGACATGAGATTTCTTTAAAGATGCAAAAATGGAAGTCCAAGTGGAAGCCCAATGCTCTAAGAAGGGCCATGGAGCAATTAAAGTCAATATCCAATGTGTTGAAGGCCCAATGTAGTTATACACACACAAGAGATGCCAAGGCCCAATTGGAGTCCAATTGCAAGAGATTAAGAATCATATGACAACCATGTGATTTTTAATGAAGCATGAGCATCCCATGTGACAACTTAAGAAGCTGATTAGTTTTGACTAGGATTCCTTTTTGAAATTTCGTTTTTTATTATTTTATTATTATTTTTGAACTTGGTCAAAGAGCTTATCTTCGAGATCAAGTTAAGATTAGTATCCTAATCTAATTAGAATATATATTAGGTATTATTTAAAATATTTCTAATCAAATTTTAGAGTTTTACTTTAATTAGGACTCTAAAAATTTTGCCTATAAAAGGCTTCCTATTGAATTCTATTTTAAAAGATGAATGAATGAATGAATGAAATTGAGTATTATTTAATACTTTGTGAGGCTTTTGCTTCTTTGTATTCTCTGAGAGTTCACGTGACTTATCAAAGGATTGGTCTTCCTTTGTGGCGTCTTGAGGCTAGGGTTCTAAGAGACAAGTTCTCTTAGGGTCTTTCCTTTGACCAACATTCTTGTTTTCTAGCCGGTCTCGGGCAAAGTGTCATCTTGTTGAAAGTTCCTAAGACAAGGTTCCTAGAGGGTCTCTCATCAAGAATCCTCCCCCTCATGAGTGTGCTTTTTCTTCGAGAAAGGACAAAGCCCAATGAACCAGGAAGGCAGGGTCAAAGACCCACGAACTAGGAAGGAAGAGACAATACTTGTAAGGGCTCTGTATGTGTTGGTATCAAAGCCATCCTGGCCCATGTGCGACTCGAAGACGGGTCGACCCAAAAGGGGGGTGGATTGTAAAGTCCCGCATTGGCTAGAAGGGGCCTGTGGCTAGCCCATATAAGTGGGGAGAATCCTCCCCTTCATGAGGTCACTTTTCTTACGAGAAAGGAAAAGCCCAACGAACTGGAAAGGCAGGGTCAAAGACCCATGAACCAGGAAGGAAGGGACAATACTCGTGAGGGCTCTATATATGTTGGTATCAAAGCAATCCTGGCCCATGTACGACCCGAGGATGGGTCGGCCCAAAAGGCAGGTGGATTGTAAAGTCCGATATTGGCTAGAAGGGGCCTGTGGCTAGCTCATATAAATGGAGAGAATCCTCCCCCTCACAAGCGTACTTTTCCCGATTCGTTGGGCTTTGTCCTTTCCCATAGGAAAAGTGCACTCGTGAGGGGAAGGATTCTCCCCACTTATATGGGCTAGCCACAGGCCCTTTCTAGCCAATGTGGGACTTACAATCCACCTGCCTTTTGGGTTGACCCATCCTCAGTTCGCATATGGGCTAAGATTGCTTTGATACCAACATATACAGAGCCCTCACAAGTATTGTCCATTCCTTCCCGGTTCGTAGGTCTTTGACCCTGCCTTCCCGGTTCGTTAGGCTTTGTCCTTTCCCATAGAAAAAGCATGTTCGTGAGGGGAAGGATTCTCCTCACTTATATGGGCTAGCCATAGGCCCCTTCTAGCTGATGTGAAACTTTACAATCCACCCCCTTTTGGGTCGACCCGTCCTTGGGTCGTACATGGGCCAGGATAGCTTTAATACCAACACATGTAGAGCCCTCACGAGTATTGTCCCTTCCTTCCCGGTTCGTGGGTTTTTGACCCTGCCTTTCTAATTCATTGGGCTTTGTTCTTTCTCGTAGGAAAAGCACGCTTGTGAGGAGGAGGATTCTCCCCACTTATATGGGCTAGCCACAGGCCTCTTCTAGCCGATGTGAGACTTTACATTTGCTAAGGAAATAACATGAAAAACAACCAAAAATCTATACCTCTTGCCTTTGATTTCTCCTCCTCTTCCTCTTCCTCTTGTGTGCACCTCTCCTTAGGGTTTTTGTCTGGTTTAGGGCAAAATCATAATGGGCTAAATGAATGAGGACGTGGGGTGTAACACCTCAAAATTAATTAAGGTGTTAATCATGGATTTAAAGTAATTAAGAATAATTAATAGAGGATAATTGGGCAAATTAGTGAATAGAAATTTTAGAGAGATAAATTATTAACATGGGTTTGAGAATTAATTGGGATAGAAATTCTATCTAGGCCTAAATTAATGAATCATGATAAGAGGCTAATAGAGGCCCAATGAGTTAGGTGCAAACCTAACCCAATTTAGTGTGATAGAGGCCTAAGATCCACCTTGTATAGACTCTTATAAGTGGCCCAATTACCCTTGTGCAAACCCAAACCCTCGAGCTCTTCAAACTTGGCCCAAATCCCATTAAACTTCAGCAACCCAATGTATAAAACTGGCCCAATAAAATCCTGTGGTCCAACACTTAAAAAAACTGGCCCAACAAAGCTAAAAATCTGGAGCCCATTAAGAGTTGGACTTGGAGCAACCCATGACCCATCCCTTGACCCAACTTAACTCCACTACCCTAAAAACTGACCAGCCACCTCCCACATTTTGCAAAACACAAATACACAAAGCAAATTCGGAGGTGAGAGGGAGAGGCTAGGGTTCTTGGCATAATTCCACCTTTTCTCACATTTGGAGCAAGATTTAGCCAAGGTAATAGTTATACAACTTAATCCCCTCATCTTCCTCTTTAATTTGGTCTGATTAGTTTTTCATTTAGAGTATTTTCATCATACCCAAAATCTGAAATGTGGGTGTTTAGGGATTTTCTTGGTGAAATTCGTAGGTTGAGGTTGGGGCTGGTATTAGGTGAATTTAAACCCCCCATTTTGATGCTTTCTTTGTTGGTTTAAGACCCCCATAGCTTATTTATATTATGGGTATTAATTTTGTACGAATTTGCTTAAGAATTTAGGTGGAATATTGAGATTTTTGGAAGAGGATACTTAAATCTGAATTTGGTATTTGTGGTAGCTGGGTAAGTATTTCTTAGGTAGTTAATAGCATTTAAATCCCTTGGGTACTTATTGTAACTGTTAATGATGAATTAGAGTAGTAATTATTTGATGCTATGATTATAGGAAGACTCTGTACCATTGGTGGCTGTTGCAAATCTGTCTACAAGTGAGGTAACCGGGGTTTATATTAATTCCATATATATGTCGGTTTAAATTTCTACTTACTGTATATGAATGATTTGAAATATTGAATGAATTGGTTGGCTATCTATTGTATGATGATTGGACCTTGTGAGTCCATGGTGGAGCTGTGGTGCGGCTACCACCCGTGCATATGCTTCGATTGGGCACTAGGTTATAATTAAACCCCAAATGCACTGAGCCCTGGTTGTGCTCAATGAGGAGTGAGTGCCGTGGACGGGCCTCTCCCGGTGATAATGGCCTTTAACATGTGAAAATATGATTGCTAGTATGGGATAGTAATCATGATAGCCTAATTATTTCATTTGTTGAGATGACTGATATGATTTTGATTCATGCATATATGTTAATTAAATTAGATTATATGATGGAATTGCCTTGGTTACTGAGATTTATATCTCACCCCGTTTTATGGGATTACAATTTCAGGTGAAGGTTCTTTGGGTAAGGATAAGGGCAAGCAAGTGGATGAACATCTATGAGCTGAGGCCTAGTGTGGGGGAGCTACACTTGGTCTGAGTGTAATAGGGTAGATGTTAAATTTTGGTTAAGTCTTGTATAGCATCATCATGTATCTATATTGCCAAGTGTAGGAGTATGTATTTTGATAATATAATGTGTACCTATTGAGGAGTAGGCCTTACTTTAAATTAGCACATTGATATATGGATTTATGATACCTGTTGTAAACCTTATTGAACTTGTGATATGACTTACCATTTGGGAATGTAGCCTTGAGATATTAATATGAATCACTGATGTATGGAACCTCTAATAAAAAGTGTATCTAATATTAAATGTCAATGGTGCATGAATTGTATTGTTGTTATTCCCTAGATTTGCTGATATAGGGTAATTAGAGAAAAGAAATTGACCCTTGAATCTTGAATTAGAGAGGATAGATTAGCCAGATGAATTAGGTTAATGAAAGCTATTTGAGCCCACAAATAAGGTAGAAGGACCCTAGGGTGAGATTGAAGGGAGAAAGGAGAGTATGAGTCCAGATTTTCGGAGTGTAGGACCAAAAGGTACTTCGCCGCAGCTAAAATATAGTTGGCCGCGGCCAATAGAGGCGAAGTTGCCCAGGGAGAGTGCCAGAGAGGAATTCGCCGCAGCGAAATGTAAATTGGCCATGGCAAAATATGAGTGGTCAAATTGGAGGTCATCCAGAGAGAAATTAGCCGCGGCGAACTTTTAGGAAAATATCCCCAGCATTCCAAAGAGGAATTGGCCACAGCGGAAGGAGGAATTGGCCATGGCCAATATCGAGAGGCGAGTGAGGAGGTTCCAAGAGGCTTCTTTGCCGCGGCGCCATGTAGGTTGGCCATGGTGAAGGTCCAACTCGCCGCGGCGAAACTAGTGATGAAGAAAGGGGTAAAAACAGTAAGGAATTGGCTGCAGCTAAGAGTAATTTGGCCGCGGCTAACATGCTGAAACACTTATATTAACTAGAAAACCTTGGTTTTCCATATGTTAAATCACAAGGGATGATCTAGAGTCATTAGGATGAGTTATAATTGATGAGTAATAGAATCCAAGGCCTGTAAATAGATGTTTAATTCCCGTATGAATATAAGTGTATGTAATCGTATGATTGATAGCTCTAATCACATTAAGGTTCAAATTTTTTCATATTTTCATGACCTATGATGATTAATCGCGTGTTTAACCTTAATTATCGAGATTAGAAATTAGGGTCGTCACATGGGGGGCCACTTATATATAGGTGAGAGGAAAAAAGACTTTTTAAAAATTTCCATTTTGCCCTTCGTTATTGGCATTTTTGTTTCTAATTCGTTTTAGCTTTTTTTTGAGAACCATCTTTTCCATTATGAAATTTAGTTCCCAATTTAGTTAAATACTTTTGGAATCACTCAAATCAAACCTAAAAACCTTCCCAAATAAATTAATCAAAGTTTGAGCATACTAACATTGGAAAACATCCACTGGAGGGGTTTTAATTATCCCAGGGCTTCCTATGGTTTTTAGGGCCTCTAAAAACCTCAGAGAACTCAAAACTTTCATTTAAAAAGCCCACTTACAAGAATTCCAAAATTTGCTCAAAATGACAAAAATGCCTTTACATTTTGTCAACTTTTTGTCACAATTTATTTTTTCATTCAAGCTCCATTTTTGTTTCTGTCTGAGCTTGAGATTCTCATTTTTAGGAGTCTAAAATGCTTCCTAAATTTTTTAGGACCTTAACCAAGTCATTTCAAGGGACTTCCTTTTGTATCCAGTAAATTTTGTTCATTTACGGAGAAGTCATACATTAAGTTTCTTGCGTTTTCTCTCATTTTCAGAAAATTGGATATTACAATTAGCTTATCTCCCATTCAATCATACATAGAGAATGCAAAACAAGTCTTGAAAATGTATGCATGAGCATCATAAAGTGCATGATCATTCAAGAAGCATTCTTGGCATTTAAACAAGTCATACATGGCATATATAGGCTTGCCAAGTAAGTAGATTAGCCTCATTCCTTCACTTATGGATTTTGGACTTGCCTTACCCATTTTCTCTAGGAGGTTTTGGCTTAACCTCACTCTTGGGAGATACTTTGCTTTGTCTCAACCATTTCTAAGGGTTCTAGGCTCATCCTCACCATGGCTAAGAGTTCTTGGCTTCTCTACACTCAAGCAAACCCAAGCAAACATGTTAAATATCATTTGAAAGCATAATGCAATATTATGGTACCATAGGATAAAAGCTTATGCTAGAATACTTTTCATAACTTGAAATATACATACACACATTCAAAGACAAGTCAAGCATACATTCATGCATGAGAGAAGGAGGAATGAGCTACCTTTGTTGCAACCACACACTTTTCCTCTTGAATTTGTTCTCCCTTCCTCGGCCTCACACACACAAAGGTGTAGGATTAGTTTCTCTTGGTCTAAACACAATTTATAGAAGCTAATTAGGTTCTTGAACTTATTTCTAAAGCTATACATCTTCCTTAAATACTAACTTGGTCTAATAACCCTTTATGTTTCCAAAAGTGCACCTAATGAAGCAACATCTATCATTTTAGTTCTAAGCTCCATTCTTTCCTTTCATTTATGAATCTTGACTCCTTTTAGCCCTCTTGGAGTCATCACACAATTTAAACAAAGAGCTAAACTAGGTGTTGCTTCTTTAGGTCATATTATGGAACATAGAAGGCCATCTCACTTTTTATGGTTTTTAAATTTTTTCCAAGGCTTCCTCTCATCTTCACTTATCATATATGACTCAAAAAAAAGTTTGGAATAAATTAAAACTATCCCTAGGTACCCTAACCCTTTTAGGCCAAAACTATGCTTGATTTTGGTACCTATGGACTTTGCTTTATTTTCTTGATAGAAGATGCATATGGGGAGCCTTCTAGGGATCTTAGCAGCTCATTCAAATACTCATTTAGGCCTAGGAATCATTGTATTAAATCAAATTTTACAAGGAACACTAGAAACCCTTGGTTTGCTATCTTGATTTTCCATGGTTGTTTTGTTATTTTCTTTGCATATTCTTATTCTCCACACCTAATCTCCTAGGATTCACCCTTGATTTTACCCAAAATCCAAGTCTTCTTGGACCTACATATATTGGGCAAACCAAGGAAGAAAGGGGAGAAGAAGTAACTACCATGGGATGGAAGTTTTACCTTGTTTTTCCTTGTTTTCTTGCTTGATTCTTCCTTTCCTTGGCCTCCTCTCTTCAAATCCAAAATTTTCCCTTTGTTCTTCCCTCAAAACATATCCAAAAAATTCAATAAAACCATAGGAAAGAAAGGGGAAATGGAGAAGAAGAGGTTTGCTAAAGAGAAGACATGAACAAACTAAGAAAATCCATACTTTTTACCTTGTTTTTCTCCTTCTTTTCTCTTCCTCTTGGTGTGCCTCACTCTTAGGGCTTTTCCTCTAGTTTAAAGAAAAAACTAAATGAGCTAAATGAGTGAGGAGGTGGGACGCCCTCTATATATAGGTGGGTTTAAGAAAGACTTTTCAAAAATTTCAATTTTGCCCTTTCGCTTTAGCATTTTTGTTTACAGTTCATTTTACCTACTTTTTGAGAACCGTCTTTTTCCTAATAAATTTTAGGTTTCTAATTTAGTAAAATGCCTTTGGAATCACTCAAATGGGAACTAAAACCTTCCCGAACGAATTCGTCAAAATTTGGGTCAACTAATATTGGAAAACTTCCATTGAAGGGGTTTTAATTGTCCTGAGTTTCCCATGGTTTTAAGGGCCTCTGAGAATCCCAAAGAACTCAAAAATCTCATTTGGAAAGCCCTCTTTTGTGAATTCCAAAATTTGCTCAAAATTACGAAAATGCCATTACGTTTTGTCAACCTTTCGTTTAATTTTGTTTCTTCATTTTAGCTCCATTTTTCTTTCCATCTGAGCCTAAAATTCTCATTTTTAGGAGTCTAGAATGCTACTTAAATTTTTTGAGACCTTAACTAACTTATTTCAATGGACTTGCTTTGAAAATGTACTTGTTTTCATTATTTAATGAAAATTGGATATTACAGTTAAACCATATAAGGCCTAGAAACTCCAAATTTTATAAGTGTTTTGAATGTAAACTTACCTTAATACGAAGCACTTTTTGCATAGATAAAATCCCATTGATTGAATTCCAAAAGGAGCACTTTTCTCTTCTTGGTGAGACCTAAACTGTTTCCTTTTATAAGGAAAAAATCACCATTAGAAAACTCTCTCTAAGTAGAACAAATTTTATAACTGATAGAGGATGAATGGAGATTATTTACTTACTTGAAATGGAGCTTAAAGTCTCTCTCCTTCCTTATGTGTGCCATCATATCTAGGTTCTCAAAGTTTCTAAAGTGGCGTGGAGAAGAAGATGACATGATGGCTTCCTTTATAAGCCTCGTTTATAATTTTTCAAAATAACCATTTTGCCCTTAAATACTAAATCACTCCATTCTAGTTCATTTTTTGAGCTTTTCAAGATCTAATTGCTTCCTACACAATTTAAACTGCTCTTTCACATAAAAACATTATTTTTAGGATTTAAATGGCTTAAAAGAATGAAAAATGGCTCTGCTTATGATCATAACACTATCTGCCTCATTTTATGTATTGTAAGGGTTTTGATCAATTCTAATAGTCCTATGGTTTTCAAGACCTTTGAAAACCTCAATGAGCTAAATTTTGGCATGTAAAATGTTTTTCCTTAAGTTTCTAAAATTTTGTTCATAATTATGATTATACCATTAGTATTCCACTTTGGCTCCATTTTCACACTTACGTGATTCCATAACCCTGTTTCTTGACATTCTAATTAATATTCTACTCTTATTTAGCCTTAATTCATTTCACTTTAGGGTTCCCTTTCAATAACATATTGGTTCTAGTTCAATTAAAAGCCAGATGTTACATTTCACCCCCTGTGAAATAAAAATTTTGTCCTTAAAATTTAGAATATACCTTACTAAAAAAGCTATAGATATTTCTCCTTCATGTCTGCCTTTACTTCCTAAGTAACTTCTTCTAAAGTTAGCTTTTTCCAAACTACTTTCACTATAGGAATGCTTTTATTCCTTAGCTACTTGATCTTGGTATCTATGATTTTTCTGTAGTGTCACAACAAAAGAGAATTGTAATATAATGTTACATTTTCATATTCTACGACATGTGAAAGGTCTAGCTGATACTTTTTTTATTGGATATATAGAAGATATCATGAAGTTAAGCTAGGTTAGGAGGTAAAGCTATTCTGTAAGCTATAGGTCCAACTCTAAAAAGAATTTGAAACATACTTAGATACTTTAAGCAAATCTTCTTTGCTTTTATAGACCTACCCACACCTGTAACTAGAGAGGCTTTGATGAGTATATAATCTCTAACCTTAAACTCTAAGGCTTTCTTCTAGTGTTGCATAGCTTTTCTATCTACTTTAAGCCATTAGGAGCTTCTGCCTAATTAATTCTATTTGCTTAATGGTATGGTCCACTATATCAGAGCCTAAAAGACTCCTCTCTCCTAACTCAACCTAGCATAATAGGGATCTACACTTCCTCTAATACAATGGTTCATATGGTGTCATTTTTATACTAAAATGTAGTTATTATTATAGGCAAACTTTGTTAATGGTAAGTATGCATCCCAGTTCCCTTTTATCTCTAATACTCAAGCCCTTAACATATCCTCTAAAATTTAAGTAGTCCTTTTTATTTGACCAAGTTTGGGGGTGGTACGCTGTACTAAATGTTAACTTAGTCCCTAAAGCTTCCTATACTGACTTCTAAAAATTAGAAGTGAATCTGGGATCTCAATTTGATACTATACTATTTGGCATCCTATGTAATCTCATTAATTCCATTATGTTCAATTAATCTAGTTTGTCTAGAATGTAAGTGGCTTTAATTGCCAAGAAATGTGAAAACTTAGTTAGTCTATCTACTATTACCTAAATAGCATTATTCCCTATAGATATTCTAGGTAAACCTATGATAAAGTCCATAAAAATGCTATCCCATCTCCATCCAGGGATTTTTTAAGGGTTGAAATAACCTTGCTAGCTTCTAGTGTTCAATTTTAACTCTTTGACATACTAAACATCTAGACAAATATTCTGTTATATCCTTCTTCATCCTAGGCCATCAAAAAATTTCTTTTAAATCTTAATGCATTTTTGTACTACCTAGCTGAAGAGTATACTCTTATAGGCTTCTTCTAGGATTTTTTCTCTCAATTCTAACTCAAGGGAAATAAACAATCTATCATAGTATCTTAATATACTATTTTCTATAAGATTAAATTCTAGGCTCTTACCCTAGGAGGGCTAATTCATAACTTCCCTAACATAAACATCTCTTTCTTGAGTTTCCTTTACTTGAGTTCTGAAATCACTCTCTATTCTAGTCTTACTCATAAATAAAACTACCCAATTGCACCTGACATGTTAGACTCATGTCTGTGAAATTTTCTATTAACTCTTGCTCTTTAGGTATCAATATGGCTACGTGGATGGATTTCTTACTTAAAGCATTAGCTACTACATTGGCTTTACTTAGGTGGTACCACATTGTAGGCTCATAATCTTTTAGAAATCCCATCTGCCTTCTCTGTCATATATTTAGTTCCTTTTGATCAAACCAGTACTTTAGACATTTGTGATATGTATATACTTCTACATGAGGATCGTACAAATAGTGCCTCCAAATCTTAAGAGCCAAAACCATCACTGCTAACTTTTGATCATAGGTGGGATAGTTTTCCTTGTGTAGCATTAACTATCTAGAGGCGTAGGCTACCACTTTACCCTTTTGCATTAAAACACATCTTAACCCCTTCCTAGATGCATTACTATACACCGTAAATGTTTTCTTTAGGTTAGGTATAATTAATATAGGGGCAGCAATCAACCTATGTTTCAACTCTTGGAAACTTTGCTCACACCTACTATCCCATGCAAATAGTGTATCCTTCCTTATAAGTTTGGTTAGTGGTGAGGCTCTTTGGGAAAAGCCTTTTATTAACCTTTTTATAATAGCCTACCAAACCTAGAAAACATTTAATCTTCATAATTGTCCTAGGTCTTTTCCATTGTAAGATTGCCTCTACTTTATAAAGATCTATTATGACCTCTGACTAAGAGATTACATGACCTAAGAAGTACACCTTTATGAGCCAAAACTCACACTTACTAATTTTGGCATAAGGTGTTTAACTCTTAAGGTTCCTAAGACTATCCTTAAATGCCTTTCATGTTCTTCCAAAGATTTAGAATTGATGAGTACGTCATCTATAAAGACCACAACAAAGTGGTCTAGATATGGCTTAAAGACTCTGTTCATGTAGTCTATGAAGATTACAGGTACATTAACAAGGCCAAAAGGAATGAATAAAAGCTTATAATGCCCTTATCTTGTTCTAAATGTAGTCTTAGGGATGTCCTTAGCCTTAACCTTTAGCTGATGATGCCCTGACCTTAAATTTATCTTAAAAAATATTGATGCTCCTACTAGCTAAGCTAAAAGATCACCTATCCTAGATAAAGAGTATTTATTCTTAACTATGACATTATTAAGGTCTTTGTAATCTATATAAAGCCTTAGACTCCCATCCTTCTTCTTTACAAACAGGACTGGTGCTCCTTAAAGTGAAACACTAGGTTTGATGAAACCTTTTTCTAGAAACTCCTCTATCTGGTTCTTTAATTTTACAAATTCTAGTAGGGCCATTTTTTAGGGTTCCTTAAATATAGGCTCCACCCTATGAACTATATCAATTGAAAACTCTACTTCTCTTTTAAGTGGTAATCCTCTAATTTCTATGGGAAATACCTCAATAAATTCCCTAACCATAGGTATTTCCTTTAAGCCCTCTTCAATCTTGACCTAAATAGAGAAGAATACTAAGAACTCTTGACACCTTTTCATTAAACATCTCTCATCTTGCTTGGTAGTCATAAATGCAAACTCAGGCTTAGTACAAGGCATTATTCGATAAGATGGCATAAATATGGTCTTTTGTATATAGTCAAGTTGAGCATTACTCAGACAAATAATGACATTAATCTTAACAAATGGCATACATATCAAATCAAGTGTGGTATAACATTGGTTAAACTAAATAACACAATTCAAACAAACATGGGAAGCTATTACTTTACTTCTTGTAGGATTAAATACAGATAGATCATCTGGTAATGTATTAAGTACCAGACCCAGCCTCTAAGCAAAGTCATAAGATATGAATGAATGACTAGCACTTAAGTCAAACATAGCATACAATACAATCATTCACTTGAATCATACCTTGAATCAAGCTAGGTGACTTAATGGCCTCCCTCTAACTAAGTGTGAAAGCATTAGAGATTATTACTTTACTTTTTGTAGCAATAGACACAGACAAATCATATGGTAATGTATTAAGTACCAGACCTAGCCTCTAAGCAAAGTCATAAGATATGAATGAATGACTAGCACTTGAGTTAAACATAGCATATATAGTACAATCATTCACTTCAATCATACCTTGAATCAAGCTAGGTGACTTAATGGCCTCCCTCTGATTGAGTGCAAAAACTCTCCCCTGTGTCTATAGCCTAGAAGCAAGTGCTTCCTCCTTTTGCTATTGACGTTCTTAGGCTATGTGTTCTGGCTTACCACACTTGAAAGAAATATTTTGTCATTTTAGGCATGGCCTATTGCCATGATTTCTACCATATTGTTGACATTTTGTGCCTTGGGAACTTCCCTAACTAAGATAGCTAAACCTACCCTATGACTTCTTGCCATTTTTCTTATTGCTATATTGATAAATTCTTCCTCTTTGGGTCTTTTTGCCTCTAAGGTTTCCTTCCTGCCTTGTAGCCTCTATAAATTACTCTTTCTTACTCTGCATACCTCCTCAAGTCATTAAAGTCTTTGATTCTCTGAGGTGCTACTCTATCTCTGATCTCTATTATAATCCTCTCTCAAGATTCTTTGCTTGCCACCTTTCGTCATCATATTCCTACAAATAGGAGGAATATCTGGATAACTTTACAAACTTTGCCACATCTTGATCTACGAATATGTCCTCTATCTACTTCAAAAGGATAAATTCTGACTTTTCTCATCCCTAATTGAACTTGGAAAGTATTCCTCATAAAACTCACACAAGAAAGTCTCCCAATTAATTGAGATGTTCCTAGTTCACATGATCATTTCCATACCCTTCCACCAAATATTTGCTTTCCTTTCCAGCTTGAAGGCAACCAATAAAGCTTTTATGTTATAATGTACACTCGATTACCTTAAAAATCTTCTCTAACTGCATAATCCAAGCCTCAAGCTTCTATGTGTTAAATTCACCATCAAAGGGAGGTGGGTTGTTCTTTCTAAATTATTGTATCGCCTACTAGTTAGTGAGTTGAGGTTAGATAAGAAAAGGTGGGAGTACTATTTATGATCCTGTGGTTGTGGTTCAGTTGATTATGGTATTTGTGTTAGAGGAACCTCCCTAGTGGGTAGCATTGGGTGTTGAATTTATGGAATGCTTTCTCTTTCACTCTCTCTTCTAGCCAAGGTTCTTGTACTTACTAGATCACTTTCTATTATTGTTACAATATTGCTTGTTGCTAATCCAATCATTATACAATTTCCTATAATGTTCCTATTATAAGATCTTCTAGTTCTTGTCTAGCTAGAACCCTAGTTGGTCTACCTCTTCTTGTAATTACCATTTGAAAAATCAAAGGTTTCAACACATACTCTATAGGTATCACAAATATCTAAATAACCTAAAATTCCTTAAATAAGGCATATATATCAAGTTTTCCAAACAAGATATACAACCTTAACCAATGACAGAGTATTAGTGCCTGAACCATTACTCTAATACCAACAATGCAATGCCTTAAATGACTATCTCTTCTACTTAGCTATTATGATTCATCAATGAATTTGCTTTTATCATATAGGCAGCTATAGGTCCAAATTTTCTAAATACTATCATTAATCATACTATGATTCCATGTCTTTCTAATTTAATTAGCTCATTTATTAGTAACCCTTAATTACTAATTAAGCTTGTCTACTAATGGCTAAAAAATTTTTGTTTATTATATTCTTGGGAAAATCCAGTAGATTTTTTCCTTTATAAACTTAGTTATCTAGACCTTTTAAATTGTCACAACCCAGCCTAGAACTTACAGACATAGAAAGTATAAGTACTATAATCATTAAATAAAACTAACTGAGCATATAAGCTTTATCAAATACTAAACAAACTAAAATTGAAATGCATCATTGATTGTTAATATACTAATCTTACATTTACTTCACTAATGAGTCAAACTCATTATAATAATTCATCATAATAATACAATATAAATCAAAATATAGCTTGGACAAAAATTGTTATTTCTCTACATCATTGCTGGCTAACTTGTTCCTTCCCTTTTTTTATACAAGTACTTTCACTTGGCAATTGTTAGTGGAGAAAAATAGAAAGAAGGATGAGATTCAAGAGAATCTCAATAGCTTTACTCAGACTACCAGATACATATATAAAAAATTAACCAAAGACTGCAAGCATGCAAGATCACATAAATAAACATGGAAGTTAGTAAATATACTGTAACTGTTCATCATGGCCATGATACCTAACTTGGCTTAGGCTTTTCTTCTAAGCCTATGGGTGAACTACTACATTCAATCCCATGCCACTTAACTTTAGCCACTCATTATATAGTACATAGCTTGAAAAACTAATACATCATAAAACGTGTTACCTTGCAATCAATACATAACATTACAATCAAGATCAACAGTCATCATGCATGTAAGGTAAGGGAGAGTAAGCTACATTAATATAACATAACCAATGCCAAACTCTTTTTAACCTTTTCTAGATCCCTCCTTAGTCTCACACCTAAACTAGTGTATTCCTCCACTAATTTTGCCTAAAAACATCAAGATTGACACACATGTTATCAATTAAGGCCCATATTTACTAAATTTTACTTTTATGACACTTAAACTATGAATTAGACAATTTAAAGTACACTTGGGACTCTCATTTTCACATTTCCTTTAGGTACACTTTCTAGGTGGCTTTTACATTGTTTATTATGTTCATTTTTTACTCATTTGGTGGTTTAAAATTTGTAAAATTCCTTTGGGATTTAGATCCCCTCAAATTGTCCTTCACCTAGGCTTTAGGTAAGGGATTTCACTAAACATGATACCTCAGAAAACTTAAACCTCTAGAATTCATAATTCAAGCCACTAATTCTATATTTACTATTCATATGGTTATTGGCACTATTTATTGGGTATTTTTTGCTCTTAATCCTTGGAACTCATTATATAATCTTATGCTTCAAGGGATAACTTCTATAACTCAATTTCTAAGATCCAAAATCTCATCATATACAATCTCTATGACTTTATTAAGACTCTCTTGAGCCATTACAAGTAAGCCTATATATGCATTGAATAACTTGCCTTTATTAAGCCAACTTCAATCCTAATTTTTCACCTCTTAAGATATGGCTCTTAAATTCATTTCAATGCTTCTATTAGTGTTCATATTTATTATCTAGTTCATCTAAACATTAGAATCAATAAAACAACTCCTTAGGTGGTCCATTCACTATATGGCGAAAATAGTGTCTATGGTACCCTAACTTGGAAATTTTCAAGAATCAAGCCAAATCCAGCCTAGATTCTTGATCTTTACATCTTAAAACATCTAAATACATTAAATATGGATCAAAATAACTAAATTTCAACCATCTTTTTTGCCTAAGCTAAAATTCCACTCATATGGTTCTATCTTTTTTTTTTTCACGAATCAATATAAACTAATGGTAGATGTGACAACCTTAACTTCTAACCATTGTAATTAAGGTAAAGTACATGATTAATAATCATAAATTAGGGTTACAAAACATTAAAACTCATTACATTCAGAAAATGTAGGAAAATTTCAACCTTAATGTTATTAGAGTCATCAATCAAATAATTACAAGCATTCATGTACACAAGGGAAACAAACGCTCATTCATAGGCCTTTGGTTCTATTACCCATTAATTCCAACTTATAAGAATCTTCTACTAATGTTTCTAAGTCATCCCTTGAGGCTACCATATGAAAAACCAAGATTTCCAAGTTAAAATGAGAGTTTGGGACCGTTAGCCGCGGCTAAATGTCCTTGCGCGACGGCTAATTGCTCTTGGGTTCACTCTTATATCTTTACAGATTTCACTGTGGCTAACCTACATGGTTCCTGTAACACCATAGATTCTAGCTCATCTCATGCTTTTGAATGGCATAATATCATGAAATACATAAGGTTCCCATAGAAGAAGGAAGGGAAAATGGGATTTTTTCTGCATTGCGCTATATTTAAAAAACTCCATTCGGTGTCACGTGGACCGTGTGAGCTCATACTATATTTACTCATATTTAATTCCATTATTACAACTCATTTTCATCACAAAAACATGCCTACAACCTATGGAAACTGAAACAGGGCATGGAAATTTGAAGAGCATTCTCGGCCAAAATTGGCCTCTTTTCTAGGCAAACTTTGGAATATCATAACTAAATCTAAAAAAATTGAAACTATACAATCTTGGTTATTTTGGAAAGCTTAGGATGTATACTTCACACTAAGAATATGCCCAGGTCACAGCATTCATCACACAGGACATTTGACATTCAAAATGATCTAAAGGTTCGACTAAAATCTGGAAATGTCACAAAATTCTGCAGAAACTTTTGAAAATGTCCAATTAATTCCACCAAAATCCAATCCATGCAAATGATACCAATCTGGAAAGTTGTGGATGTTAAATAGAGGGAAAAAATATCTCTAGATCAGTTCATCAAGCCCAGACTCTAGAATTCAATGAAATAATACTTCTGGTCAGGCAAATTTACTGATACTGGATAGAAACTTCAAAAATTAATATCTCTCTCTCTTTAGACCTCCAAATGAGGTGCTTCTAGTTGGCACGAGTCATTGTGATTGCCTAATTTATTTGTATAAAATTTAGTGGCAATTGGACATCATTTGAGCCTCGTGTGATAGAAAACAATTTCGGACCAAATGAATAGTGCAACAGACCAAAACCATAAATTTTGCCAACTTTGAAAAATCATCAAATATTTTGTGGACCTTCAAAAATTATGATCTTTAGCTTCCCAGAAAACTCACAATGAGACCTAATTGCATGCCAAATTTCAGATCAAGACTAGCTCATTTGGCTAAAAAGTGATATAAGGTTCCATTATGGTCAAATTTGGCTCCATATGAGGTACCAAACTTGCTAAATGGTCTTTCTTTGGTGTTGACACCTTTTGGGCAAGTCTAAAAGCATATTTGAGACTTAAGTGAGTTGCCCAAATGGTCCCAAACCTAATGCATCTCATTTTGGCCATTCAACCCACAATTATGCATACTTTCATCAAACCTCCGTATTGCACACCTTGGCTTTACATACTCAAAATAAATGCTAGAGGTCATATATCATTTTTATACATCTAAACATCACATTATAATATATTTACACATGTCTCAAGGTTCACGGTACATATACAATATCATATACATTATGAACCATCATAATGGGAAAAATAATATATAAGCTCGTCAATCTTCCCTCTTCATGGTTGTTGGCTCCCTTCACCATAATTACTTAGTCCACCTAGCATGCTAGATCATTGGAGAGGAGGGAATGAGATTCAAAGAATCCTAGTAGCTCATCTCCCATTCAGTCATACATAATATGTGCAAAGCAGGCTTTACAAATGCATGCATGGAGAAAATGGAATACATGGACATTTTAAAAGCAACCTTGGCAATTGAATCAATCATACAAGATATTCAAGAGTTCACCAAGTGTTTGGATTGGCCTCACACTTCTCCTCATGGGTTTTAGACTTGCCTCACCCACTCTTTGAGCACTTTGGACTCAACCATACTCTTAGGAGCCCACTTTGCTTTTGGGAGACTCTTTACTTTGTCTCAACCAAGCTCAAGGGTTCTTAGGTCATCTTCACCATAGGGAAGAGTTCTTGGCCTTTCCACACTCAAGCAAACTCATACAAACATCATGTAATCATTTGAAGACATAACATGGTATCAAGAATCGTGGCATATAAAGGCATGCTATCATACTTTTCATAGCTTTAAATTACATATACACGTATTCTAAAACAAGCTAAACACACATCCATGCATGAGAGAAGGTGGAGAGAGCTACCTTGCACAAAATTACACACTTTTCCTTTTGGATTCAAGCCTTCTCTTTCGGCCACACACCTACAAATTGGTGGAGATGGTTTCTCTTGGCCTAGATGCAATTTATGGGAGCCAATTAGGTTCATGAAACACATTCTAAGGCTACATAACTTGATGAAACACTAGTTTGCTCTATAGGCTCCATTATGGTCCATATTGGCACCTAATGAAGAAACACCTCTCAAACACTTTTTAGGCCTCATTCTTTCCTCTCAAATATAATTCTTGACTCCTTTTAAGCCTCTTAGAGTCATCACATCATTAAAACAAAAGGCTTAGCACTATGTTGCTTCTTTAGGTCATAATATGGAACCTACGACACCAAATCACTTTCTATGAGTTCTAAATTTTTCCCAAGGCCTCCTTTCATTTTCATTCATCAAATATGACTCAATAATGGCCTTACGAAAATTTAAAACTCCCCCCACCTACAAGAACCTCTCTTGGCTGAGACATAGGCATCAATTGGGCCATATGGAGTTTTCTTTGTTTTCTTGAAGGAAGAAGCATGTGGGGAGCATCTTAGGTGTCTCAAGAACTCATATAAACTCTTAATTAAATCTAGGAAGCATCACATAAATTCAAAATTTGAAAGGTGCACTAGAAACCCTAGGTTTAATGGCTAGTTTGTTATTTTCTTTGCATATTCTTATTCCTCTCCATCAAATACCTAAGAATCATGCTTGGTTGGGCTTGAAAATCAGATCCTCCTAGGGTTCTTAGTGTAGGTCAAAATGGAGAAGAAAGGGACATCTACCTAGCTACCATAGAATGCATTTTTACCTTGTTTCCTTGGTTAGTTTGGCTTGAATCATGCTTTCTCCAGGCTCTTTTCTTCAAATCCGAAAATCCCCCTCTATTCTCCCTTCAAAATAGGCCTCAAAACTTCAGAAAAATCATGGAGAAGAAGAGGGAAAAAGAGGAGAAGAGATTGGTGAAGAGAAAGCTTGAGAAACAAGCAAATTCTCATACCTAAAGACTTGAATTTTCCTTCCTTCTTCTCTTCCCTTGGTGCACCACTCTCCTAGGGCTTTGCTTCTAGTTTGGGGCTGGAAAATATGAAGTGAAATGAGGGAGAGTGTGAGGCACCACCTATATATAGCTAGGGCAAAAAGACTTTTTCAAAAATTCCAATTTTGCCCTTCGTGCTTTGCATTTTTGTTTCTCCTTCGTTTTAGCACTATTTTTAGAACTGTCTTTTCTATTATAAAATTTAGATTCCCAATTAAGAAAAATTCCTTTGGAATCACTCAAATCGGAGCTAAAACCTTTCCGAACGAATATGTCAAAGTTTAGGCACACTGACGTTGGAAAACATGCATCGAAGAGGATTTAACATTCTCGGGGCTTCCCATGGTTTTCAGGACCTCTGAGAACACTAGAGAACTCAAAAATTTGGTTTGGAAAGCCCTCCTGTGTGAAATCCAAAAATTGGCCAAAATTACGAAAATGCCATTACATTTTATAAGTTTTTCGTCAAAATTTGTTTCTTCATTCTAGCTCCATTTTTCTTTTTGTCTGAGGCTAGGATTCTTATTTTTAGGAGTCTAGAATGTTCCTAAAATTTTTTAAGACCTTAACTAATTTATTTCGGGAGACTTGCTTTAAAAACGCGCCCGTTTCTGTCGTTTAACGAAAACTGGACATTACACCAAATGGTTTCGTAATGCTCATACATGGATTTTCACCATTCCATTTCTAAACTCATGCAAAACTAATTTGTTACAATTAAGATCACATATAGAAAAGAACAAAATCTATGGAATTATTCGTTTGAATATTTTGGTCATAGAACACCTATTAATGTCTAAACTTTGAAAATTCATAACTTGAGTTACACAATTCCAATTAACACAAATTAGGTGTTCTTGGAAGCCTTATGATATGAACTTTCTATTATAATAATTTCAAGTCAAAATGAATCTATTTGTTCCCTCAAAAGGCATGAAATCTGAGAGTTGTGTAGAGTGAACAATATCTATGCAATTCAGCTTTTTAGGACTAGATTCAAAAATTCACCAAATATTTTATAGAGCTTTAAAAAATGCAAAATTTTACTTGTTGGAAAGCTATATCTATTCTCTAATTTCCTACCAAATTTTAGCTCCATATTAGGTCAGTTGGGTTGTCAAGGTTAGAAAGACATTTTATGACTCAAATGGTCTAAATTTTGATACCCAATGAGCTCTCAAATGCCATTTCTTACCAGGAGCAAATTTCAATCCATAAATGCATCATATATGACTGATCGATCATGTAAAAATTGCCTTGCATATGAAAATCACTATCCCACATGCAAGAATACACATGAACATCAAGGAACATCATGTGTCAATTTACATTCTATCAAGTCTTATATACATCAAATGGTATTTGTGTCACGGTCTAGTGCTTTTGGGCATATTTACATTTCCATACATCAAAATATATGATTACATATCTATATATACAATAACATCTCCTAAGCTAATTCCATTGTCAAAAATGGTTTCCCTGAGCCTTTTGTCCATCATTTGCCTTTCTTTGAGCTTCACCTTGCCATGGTTAATGGAGATAGAGGAAAGTGAGATTCAAAGAATCTTAGTAGCTAATCTAACATTCAAACACACAAATGGTTCACTCAAGCACATGGAAGCAAGTATGCATGTCATACAATTATAGCCAAATCATAATTCATGCTTTAAGGATCTCATGGCTTAAGCATGAGTAAATCAAAGATGTAGGGACTTTTGGCCTAATCTTACCCAACATCTAAGAATTTTTGGTTTAACCTCACCTATATTTAAGGACTTTTGGCTTAGTCTCACCCACATTTAGGGGCTTTTAGCCTAATCTTAGCCATATGAGAGACTTTTGGTCTAACTTCACCCATTTTCAAGAGACTTAGGGCATAGTCTCACCCATCAAAGAGTTAATCCAACCTCAAATACAAATGAATATTATGCAATTGCATATTATACTCAAACAATCAACAAGTCTCATAATTTTCAAATAATGCATATAAGCAATCCAAAAACTCAAGCAAACTAACCACACATATATATAAGGGTGAAGGAAAAACTACCTTGACACACAAATTTCAATCTGTTCCCTTGGTCTCCTTCTCTTCTTCAACGGCCTTACACATACACTTGAATATAATATTACTTGTTTGGCTTAGATACATCAAATGAAGCATAAAATGATGAATTCAGTCATATTTAGTCTCATATTACCCTTCATATACTAATCAAATCTCAAAGTATAACTTTAGGTCATTTTAAATGCCTTAAGATGCAACTTTTAGAATTTAATTTCTAGGCTTCAAAATCTCACCATATATGATCTTCATAATTGCCATGAAACTCATTAGAGCCATGATAAGCATAATTAAACCCACCTAGAGTCATGTGGTCCTATTAGGCATCTTTGAGCTTTAATTTTTCACTTTCAAAAATAGAGTTTCTAAATTCATTCCAATGGCTCCATTAGTGTATATAATTCATATTTAGACCATTCATAACCTTATAATCAACAAAACAACTCCTTAGGTATCCGAATGAAAACTCAACTAAGACACCCCTAATAAGCACCATCTTAGAGTTTTTGTTCACATCTGAGGGAATTTGATGGTTTTAAGACCTCCATAATTTATTTCTAACTCAATTATGGTATTAGAAAAGTTAATTAACTCTCCTAAGGTTTGGAATCTCTCAAGGTCATAACCAAACCAACATTCCTTTGATTCTTTATCAATTCTATTTGCATATTATTGTTCTTCACTCTTTAAAACCCTTAATTTCACTAAGTTTCTATCAAGCTCAAGTCTTTTCCCTTATTCTCCTTCTTGGCTGAACTTAGGTTAGCTTATGGTTTTAAGAAGGAGAATATTTTGGTGCGATTGGTTTCCTTAATGGCACTTCTTCATCCAAGAGTTCAACCACAAAACTCATTCTTTTAGGAAACCAAAACCATAAAAGAAAATAGGAGAAAGAGTAGGAGAAAGCTCGTAATAAAATCATAGGTAAATTCTCTATATTTGCTTACCTATGTATGGCTTTCTTCTCTTGCTTCTTCCTCCTTCTTCACGCCATCATGGATGAGGGTTTGAGGGTGCCTTAGGTTGGCTATGAAGAGAAGAAGATGAGTGGCACCATTTATATAGAAGGTTATAAGGTTTTCTAATTTTTTAAAATACTGATTTTGCCCTATATTTTAATTTCACTATTTGAGTTCATTTCTTTGTATTTTTAGAAAATGATAACTCTACAATAAAATTTAGACTCTACTCTTCATTAAAAATATCTATGCTAAGGTTACAGGGACATAAAACAATCTAAACAAGTTCGGCCAAAGTTATGGCCAACTTAAGCCATAAATCATACACCATCAAGGATCTAATCAAACTAACTCGATATGTTTAATCTACTAACCTTATTTCATCATATTATGATGAGAAATATTTATTTCTTAAATCAATTCTTATATTTTCTAAATCTTTGAATTTTTCATTTGTTAGGCTTGTATATATGTCTTTTAGTTCTAACTTGCCTCTTATAACCCTGTGACCCCTTTTTAATTAATCCATTCTATTTTTTATGAACTATATTGGTTTACAAAATATAGAATATTACACTCTTTCACATAAAAACATTATTTTTAGGGTTTAAATAGCTTAAAATAGTAAAAAATAGCTCCACTTAGGATTACAACATTGTCTATCTTATTTTATGTACTGTAAGGGTTTTAACTAATTTTTATTATCCTTATACTTTTTAAGACTTCTGAAAATCTTAGTAAGTTTAATTTTGGCATTTAAAACTATTTTTCTTAAGTTTCTAAAATTTTGCTCAAAATTATGATTATGACACTAGTATGCCAATTTACTCTATTTAGCCACTTTGGCTCCATTTTCACATTTAGGTGATTTCATAACCCCATGTCTTGATATTATAATTGATATTTTACCCTTATTTGTCCTTGATTCATTTTATTTTAGGGTCTCCTTTCATTAACATACTAGTTTCAATTTAGTTAAAAACCTGATATTACATCCTTAACCATGTCAATCTATAATACCTTAACCATTTAGCCTACTTATTCCATTGCAAGGCCTAGCTTCCATCACTTTCATGAAAATAGTACATAAATAATGGAATTAAATTGTGTTATGTAAGGCCTAAAAGTTTCATTTCATGCTTCATGGACTATATGAGCTCATCCATATCATTTTCCATCCATAACAAATTTGTACAAGTCATACACATCACAAAACATTCCAAGAGTTTTAGATTTGGAACAATGCTTTACCAACAATCATAATTTCTCTTGGGTTACAGGGGTAGATTTCTTACATCAACTTTGAAAAATTATAATTAATTCTAAAAAAATTGAAATCAAGCAAATGATAGCTTTTTGGAAAGCTGTCAATGTTTACTTTGGACTAAAAATAATTCCAAACCAATGCAATAGCTTTAAGCCACCAAAAATTGATAGAACATTAACTTAGGTCAGACTACATTATTGGTACTATCATGCAACTTCAAAAATTCATTTATCTCTCTACAGAACTCCAAATGTGATAATCTTAGTGGAAAGCTTCTATTTTATACCTGTAAAATTTCATGAGTATTAAACTTCATTTGACACACGTGTGACATAGAGAAATAAATTGACTAAATGAATGGTAACCATGCCATTTTTGCATAATTTAGATAACTTTGAAAAATCATAATAAATTCTCTAAAGCTCTAAATTGAGTGCTTTTTGGCTCCATAGAAAGCTCTAGATGAGACCTACTTAATGACCAAATTTCATAAAAAAAAACTTTGATTCAACACATAAAATGGTCAAATTTGAAGTCTCAAAAGGGATTTTAAGACACTAAAAACTCTTCTTGAATTTCCACAACCCCTTAGGCAAGTCTAAAAGCATAAATACCATATATAAAAGCATGCCAAATGATCCAAATCTTCATGGAGTTCAATCTCACTTTGCCACATATATACATACACAAGTACATCATATTACATAAAGGCAAATGAGTGGCAAAATCTCACATTCTCATCCATCAGCTCCCACATTGATACACACACAACTTAGAACATGCTCAAGGGTTCACATCATATATACATCTCATGGTTACACTTCTTGACATCAAAATACAAACAAAAGGCCATTTCTCTATCTCTTTGTCAAAATCTTGCTTCTTGAGGTTGTTGGCCTCCATTTCGTTGTCAAAGAATGCATACATGATATTCAAGCAACTAATGAACATGTATAAATCATTTTCTTTGGCACGTCAACTCACATATAGCAAACATAAGCTCTCAAGAGCATTGATTTAGCCTCACCCACTTTCAAGGGACTTTTGATTCAGCTTCACTCATCTTGAGACTTTCGGCTTTGTCTTACCTATTTCTAGGGATTTTTGGCTCATCCTCATCCATGCTAAGGGACTTTTAACATCACTAAACCCAAGCAAGCCATAAAGCAATCATAAATGCATTTTAAGAAACATAATGGTACCATAACATGTAAGTATAGGCTAAAAGTATTTCTCATGGCTCAAATATACATATAAGCACTCAACGACAAGAAAACAACCAAGCTATGCATGTGAGAAAGGTTAGAAAGCTACCTTGAAGCAAGAACACAACACTTTCCTCTTGAACTCTTCTCACCTCTCTCAACCAAGCCTTGCTATTAAGTGGCCCTTGGTTCTCTTGGCCTAGACACATCAAACGAGACATAAATCACTTATAGAAACAAGCTTTGGCATCATACACACTCTATGTGAAGCTGCTTTGTTCTATAGCTCCATTATGCTTCCATACAAGACCTTATGAAGAAACTATGAGAATTTATGATCTTGGCTCTATTTCTCATTCATTTTAAGTCTCTTGACTCTATTTAGACTCCTTGGAGTCATCATAAATTCATTACCAAGAGCCTAGACACAAGTTGCTTCCTTAAGTCTCATTATAGAGCCTACATCTCTATCTCACAAGCCAAGGCTTCTAAATTTTTTACAAGGCTTTCTTTGATGTTCTTCCATCATATTTAATCCCTTTCTAGCCTTAGAAAAATTTAAAACTCTCCCTAGGTGCATGAAGAGCTCTTGGCCGAGACTATGCAAGCATATAGCACTTATGGAGTTTATTTGCTTTCTCTTAGGGAATTGGCATTTGTGAAGGCTTCCTATGTAACACCATATATTTCTAGCTTACTTCTTATCATTTCTAAGTCTCACATGATGAATTGCATAAAAGGGAATGGAAAAATGGCATTAAAATAATGCCTTATTTCGCGTTGCGTCGCGTATGAAAATTCCATTCGGTGTCACAAGGACCATATGAGCTCATACATTACATTCTCATATTTAATTACATACATACAACTCATTTGCATCACCAAAATTGGCCCACAACTCGTGGAATTCAAAAGGGAACATCAAATTCACTCTATTATTTTCGGCCAAAATCTCTGTTTTTCTGTCACAACTTCAGAAATTCATAACTAAATCCACAAAAATCGAAACCCAACAAACTTTACCATTACAGAAAGCTCTGGATGTCTACCCCATGCTAAAAATAATTTCATCTCATGAATCACTAAGGGGAGAACTTTTGACATCCAAAAAGTCACTAGGGTCGCTGCTGTCTGGGCTACTGGTTCTGGTTACTGATATGAAGTTTCAAAATTCATAACTAAATCTAGAAAAATGGAAATCATTTATTCTTGGCCATTTTGGAAAGATACACATGTATAATTTATGATAAAAATATGTCCAAGCTATGAAACATAACACAGAAAGTGTTTGACATGCGAAAAGGGGCAGAGGTTAGGACTGCTACTGGTACTGATGCAAGTGTCTGCTATGAACTTTGAAAATGTCCAATTAATTCCACAAAAATCCAATCCATGCAAATTATACCAAGTTAGAAAGCTATGAATGTTAAATTTATGGTAAAAGTAGGTTTAGGTCATAAAAATCACGTTTAGCCACTGAAATTCAATGGAACAGTGACTCAGGTTGTGCTGTGCTACTGTTACTGTTCCAGATATTCAAAAATTCATATCTCTTAGCTCCAACTTTCAAATGAGGTGCTTCTAGTTGTTACAAGTCACTATAAATGCCTATTTTCTACCTACAAAATTTCGTAGCCATTGGACCACGTTTGCCCCTCAGATGACACAATTTCACAACTGACCAAATGAACAGTACTAGTGCAAATCGGAAATTCTGATGCCAACTTTGAAAAATCATAGAAAATTCCACAGACCTCCAAATGAGGTGATCTGTAGCTTGAAAAAAATCATTAGGAAAGATCTAAGTGCATGCAAAATTTCAAGTCAAGAAGAGGTCATTTGGTCAAACTTTTCCATAGCTCAAGATTATGGCAATTTGGTTCCAATAAAGGGGCAATTTGGTTCTAATGGGTCATTCATTGTTCCACACACATTTGAGCAACTTAGAAAGCATAAATATAGCACAATTAAGTCCCTCATAAGGTCTGAATCCTCATACAACTCAAATTCACCATGCCACTTCCATATACATACATGCATAAATGGGCTCTCAAGTGGTCAAAACACACAATTCTATTCATTAAACTCTATTCTTGATACATACACTAACTTTACATAGTTTTACACTTGTTCAAAGTGTCATGGCTCAAAAATAACATATACATATATTCTTTGACATTCTAATACATCAAAACTAGCAAAATGTGCCAAGAGATGGAGATTTAAGCTCCTTGGCCTCCATCCTTTGGATCTTGGACTCCACCTAGATCATGTGAGATGAGAGAAAGGAGAGGGTGAGATTCATTGAACCTCAATAGCTCAAACACCTATCCAAGCACATTTTCAAGACATACAACATGTCAAAGGCACAAGTATGCAATCAATCAATTCATGAAGCATTCCACTTTCACATTTTTGTGTCACAAAGTCATGTCAAGCATAAGCTCTAGGGACTTTTGGTTTGGCCTCACCCCATTTCTAGGACTTTTGGATTGCCTCACTCTTGGTTCTTGGGACTTTTGACTTAGTCTCACCCATCCAAGGGACTTTTGACCTTGTCTCACCCATGCCATGAGACTTTTGGCATCTCCTCACCCATATTAAGGGACTTTTGACATTACCTCACCCTTGTGAGCCAATTCCACAATTCAAAGACATTCAAGAAAGCATATTGATACCAAAATAGCAACATAGCATCAAGTGGCATGTCTCAAACATACAAATATACACACAAGCACACAATGACATATATGCAACAAGAAAATGCAACAAGAAAAGGTGGAGAGCTACCTTGGGGCAAATTCAAGTATTACTTTGCTTGTTCCTTCCCCTTTTCAGTTCCACAAACACAAGGAGGTGGGGTTGGATTTCTTTGGCCTATTCACAATAAACAACACTTAATTATACTCTTGGAACAAGTTATAACACCCAACTCACTCTTGAGACTATGCTTTGTTCTAGTTGTCACAATATGGTTTCATTAATGACCTAATGAAGCAACTACCACAAGTAAAATTCTTGGTTCCATTCTCTTACCATATTTAGACCTCTTGACCTCATTTAAGGTCCTTGAAGCCATCACACACTCACTTTCACACACCTAGGTCCATGTTGCTTCATAAGGTTACATCATGGAAGCCATTGCCTCATCTCCCAACCTAAGGCTTCTAAATTGTTCCCAAGGGTTTCTCCTATCTTCTTTTATCATATAAAGTCCCAAATCAAGCTTGGAACTCTTTGAAACATCCCCTAGCTATCTCTAAGGGTTTTGATCGATTTATGCCTACATTAAAGACCTATGGAGTTTGAGATTTTTCCTTGATGGATGGGGCACCTGGGAGGCCCTTTAGGAGTCTTAGAAACTCAAACAAACACTCACATATGATGGGGAAGTCTTAAATCAACCCAGATTTTAAATTATGTTCAAGCACCCTACACTTTTTCAACTTGAAATTCAATGGCTTTTACTTGCTTCCAATGATAGATTCTTAATTCTTGCACTCCAAAACCTCTAATCCCTCCATAAATTGGACAGAAAACAGCCCCTAAGAAGTGGGCTCATGGTGGCCAAATTCGTGCAAGAGGAAGGGGGAGGGAGAAACTACCAAAGAATGGAAGTTTTACCTTATTTTCTTGCTTCCTTTGGCTTGTTCTTCCACTTGATTGGCTTATTCCCTCAAGTTTCGAAATTTCCCTCTCTGTTCTGCCCCCAAAACAGCACTAAACTCTCCATCAAAACCATAGAAAGAAAGCTTGGGAGGAGAGGAGCAAGTTTCAAGAAGGAAGGATATGGAATTTCTTAAAGTTTCTTACCTTTTTCTTGAATTTCTTCCTCCAAAATCTTCCTCCTCTTATGCGCCTAAGAAGCTGGAGTTCTCCTCTGCAATTGGGCAGAAGCAAGTCAGTTTAGAAAGGGGGAGGCAGAACGTGGCATATAAAGAAAAAGAAAGAAGCTTCCTTTAATACTTTAATGCCAATTTTGCCCTTCGTTCTTAGCATTTTCATTTTTCCTTCGTTTTAGCTCCTTTTTGAGAATTGTCTTTTCTATTATAAAATGTAGATTCCAAATTTAATAAAATGCCTTTGGAATCACTTAATTTGGAGCTAAAACTTTCCCGAACGAACTGGTCAAATTTTGGGTCAACCGACGTCGGAAAGAGTACATCGGAGGGGCTTTATCGGTCCCGGGGCTTCCTATGGTTTTTGTAACACCATAACTTCTAGCTCATTTTATGTCATTTATTGGCTTTATATCATCAATCCCACAAGAGCATATGAGAAAGGGGATAAAATAAAGTTTTTCCAAGGCCTCCCCTCATTTTCATTCATCAAATATGACTCAAGAATGGCTTTAGAAAAATTTAAAACTCTCCCTAGCTAGGAGAACCCATCTAGGCCGAGGCTATGAAGCATATTGGGTTCCATGGAACTTTCTTTGTTTTCTCAAGGGACGAAGCATATGGGGAGCCTCTTAGGGATCTTGGGAGCTCATTTAAACTCTTACTTAGGCCTAGGAATCATCATACAAAGTCAGATTTTACAATGTGCAATTGAAACCCTAGAACTTGCATCTTGAAATTTAATGATTTTTTTGTTAATTCCATTTGCATATTCTTAATCTTTATACCCTTTTTCCTTAGATTTATGCTTGGTTCTGCCTAAAAATCATCTCCTCCTAGGGTTTTCTCAAGTGGGGCGAAATGGTGGAGAAGGGGACCAAAAATGACAACCATAGGAAGAGAAATTACCTTGTTTTCTTGCTTTTTCTCACTTGAATCTTGTGTTCTTTGAGCTCCTCTCTTCAAATCCAAACTTTCCCCTCAATTTCTCTCTTAAAACAGATGTATAAACTTCATTTTAATCATAGGAAATAAAGGAGAATGGAGGAGAAGAGGTTTGGAAGAGAAAAAGCATGAAAAACTACTAATTTTCATACCTTAAGCCTTTGATTTCTCTTCCTTTTCTTCCCCTTCTTGTGAGCCTCATCCCCTAGGGTTTTCTTCTGGTTTTAGGCAGAACTTGGTCGTGCATAATGAAGGGAGGAGAAGGGTGCATCATATATATAGGTGGGAATAAGTTACACTTTTCAAAAATTCCCATTTCGCCCTTCATCCTTTGCATTTCTGTTTCTCCTTCGTTTTAGCTCCATTTTGAGAACCGTCTTTTCCATTATAAAATTTAGGTTCCCAAACAAGTAAAATGTTTTTGGAATCACTCAAATTGGAGCTAAAACCTTTCCAAATGAATCCGTCAAAGTTCCGGCGCACTGATGTTGGAAAACGTCCACCGGAGGGGCTTTAGCTATCCTGGGGCTTTCCATAGTTTTTAAAGCCTCTGAGAACCCTGGAGAATTCAAAATTTTCATTTAAAAAGCCCTTATGTGTGTTTTTCAAAAAGTGCCTATATTTACGAAAATGCCACTGGCCTTTTGACAAATTTTTTGAATCACTCTAGCTTTGATTTCTGGGCAACTCAAGGCTCAAGTCCTCATGTTCTAATATTTAAAATTTTATCATAATTTTGGTTGGCCCCAATCCCTTCTGTTTTAGGGACTTCCTTTTGTATTTAGCCCATTTCTGCTGTTTACGGAGAAACCGAACATTGTGTTCCTCACATTTATGGAAAGGCTGGATGTTACAGTTTTTGGGGCCTCTGAGAACCCTGGGCAACTCAAAATTTCCATTTAAAAAGCCCTCCTAGGTGTTTTTCCAAAATTACACTTATTTATGAAAATGCCACTAGCCTTTTGGCAAATTTTTTAAATTACTCCGGCTCCAGTTTCTGGGCAACTCAAAGCTCAAATCCTCATTTTCTATTATTTAACATTTTATCCAAATTTTATTTGGCCTTGAATTACTCATCTTAGGGGACTTACTTTTCAAACTGGCCCGTTTCTGTATTGTTATAACATATCGGGCGTTACATCTTAGATGTCTTGAGAACTCTTATATACCCTTAGGCAACTTAAATTATTACTAGGAAGCTTCATCTTGGCCTAGGTGCAATTAAATCCCAAGGTTTGCTAACATACAATCTAATGCTTCTTATTCAATTTCAATGGCATCTTCTTAATCCTCACACCCTATAACCCTTGGTTCCATTAAGAACACATGAAGAAAAACTCTCCTCCTCACTTTCTCCCTCTAGGCTTAAGCTTAAATGGCTTGGAAACATAAGATTTTATGGGTGTTTCAAGTAAAGTCTTACCTTAAAATGAAGTCTCTTTGCATAGATTATTTTCTATCAATTGGTTTCTTAAAAAGAGTTCTTTTTTGGCTTGGGTCAGAGCTGAATCTTCAAGTTTTCAAGAAAACAAAACCACCATTAGAGAGCTTTTAGAGAGTGGAACAACTTTCTTAACTGGCGCAGGATGAAACAGGGCAATTTTCTTACCTAAACGAGAGCTTAAACTTCTTTTCTCTCCCTTCCCTTAATGTCATGCCATGGCTGCTCAAAATTCTAAAAATTGAAGTTTGGAAAAGGTGATGAGGTGTAATCTTACTTAAGAAGTCTCTTTTATAATTTTTCAAAATGACTATTTTGCCCTTACGTCCTTGTTTGCTCCGTTTAGGCTCATTTCAACTTCTTTTTAAGAACCATCTTTTCCATCATAAAATTGAGATCCTCTAATTTTTAAAATGCCTTTGGCTTCATACAAATTGGATTTTAAACCTTCCTAAACAAATCGGTCAAAATTTAGGTCAATCAACGCTTTAAAATGTAAACTGAAGGGATTTAAACCATTCTAGGAGTTCCTATGGTTTTTAGGGCCTCTGAGAATCCCAGGAAACTCATTTCTTCCATTTAAAAATCCCTCCTTTGAATTTTCTAAAAAGTACCCAAAATTACGAAATACCACTACATCTTCATTAAATTTTGTTTGGTTATTCTAGCTCTATTTTCAAGGCACCTCTAACCTTATATCCTCATTATTTGAGGTCTAGATTATTGCTCTAATTTAATTGGACCTCAAATAATTCTATATGGGGGACTTTCTTTTATATCTGGTGCATTTCGTACGATTACAGAGAAATTGGATATTACGTTTCTCATGTTTACGAAGGAACTGGATATTACACAATCCACCATCATGCATTATATTATCAAGATTGAAGTTCCTATTTAAACATATTACCAAGCGTAGTGAGAATTTATATTATCAGAAAGAACATAGTTAATTTTGAAAAACTAGTAATGGTTTAGCTACCAAGCGTGAAGAAAACACTTTCCTTTTATTCCCTTTCCTATCTATGTCGTAAAAGGATAATAGACAATTCATAGCATGTAGAAAGTCACTCATACATAGGAAAAATCAAGAATCATACACCTATTTATTTCAATGCATGTTTTAACTCTTTAATAAAATCTTTACTACATATGAGATAACATGTTAGAGGTTTCATATTTGAATATCCCAATTTATGACATGAGTAATGTAATTAGGCTCATATTTCACATAATTGCATTGTATAACATTATTTAGATGCAATATCAAGTATATTACACATAATCATGATGCACATAATAGCACTTATAACATTTGGTATCCTCAAACTGGGTTAGACCTTAAGACTTATGTTAAGGGTTAGACATGAGGGCCAAGACTTAATTAGTACAAGAAAAAATGGCTACTATCAATTTAAAGTACAAAAAGTGGCACTGGATTAACTTGCAGTATAAAAAAGGCAAAATAATAATTTTGATAAAAGTGTAGTGTTCATCATTTTGATTAAACTAGACCCTAATACAATTGAGGTAAGACATGATAAGAGTATAATAGCAACTAAAATGACAAGAAATGGGGTTTTGAGATCACTTACAATGCGAAAATGGTGCCGAAATGACTATATGTGGTTAAAAGGCAAACTAGTAGCAAAATCATAAATTTGAGCAAAATTTTATAAACTCAAGAAAAAAGGGTTTTAAATGTTAAAATGAAGCTCATTAGGGATTTCAAGGGTCCTAAAAACAATAAGGATGGTCAAATATGTAAAAACCCTTATTGTAACATCATAATTCTCTAGCTCATCTTACCTTATGTGTATTTGTATATTCATTCAATTGCATTATGTCACGAATAAAATTTTCATTCAGTGTTTCATTGGCCATATGAACTCATCTATCTCATTTTAGATTTAAATATACAAATACAACTCAAAACCATCTCAAGAAGTATCTTAGAACTCATGCATATGGATGGTATACATGAAAATATAGTGTGCAGCCTTGGGTACCCAATCAAGATTCTATGGCTGCATTGTGAAAAATCATAACTAATTCTAGAAAAGTAAAAATCATGCACACTATACCATTCTAGAAAGCTACAAATGTCTACTTTATGTAAAAAAAAATCCAAACCATAACTAGGACTAGATGGAACAGTACTAGAGGTTGACTGTCATTACTTGTACTATCCTCCAACTTCAAAAATTCATATCTCCCTACTCAAAGGTCCAATTAGGGTGATCTCTATGGCCATGGAAAGCTTATCATGTCTAGTTTATTCTTGAAAAATTTCATGAGCATTGGACATCATTTGATGCTCTAATGACACAGCCCAAGCAATTGACCAAATGAACATGTCTGCATAGTTTAACAAAAAAATGCTAACTTTAAAAAATCATAATTAATTCCATAGGGCTCCAAATAATTTGTTCTTTGTCTTCCCACAATTCCCTAAATAAGATCTACATGTCTGCTAAATTTCATGGGCAAATTCGTTCATTTGGGTAGATTTTGATTTTGGGTTGTGAAATAGTCACTTTTAAGTCTTACAAAAGGTCCAAATAGTCCATTTTGAGTTCTAAGGCAACCATGACCACTTGAGCATGTGGGAATGCACCAAAATGGCTCTCTAAACTTGTCTTAAAGGTGTATAAACCAAGAAATTAAAAGCTCACTCCCTCACCCTATGCCATACACAAGGTTACACATGCTTTACATTGCCATTCACTACCCACAATGCACACTACCATTCATCTGGCATTAAAACTCATACATACATCAAATATTTAGGTAATTACATATGTTCAAATGATTATACAACATTTCCATCATAGTATTACATCACTTGTCATTCATATGGCTACAAAAGAGACAAAACTAGGCAATTCTAGACACTTTGATATCAATCTCTTATCTCCCAACTTGGTGGCTCCTATTACCTTGTTTATTTGGTCCACCCAGCATGTTAAGACATTGGAGAGGAGGGAATGAGATTCAGAGAATCCTAATAGCTCATCTCCCATTCAATCACACATAAAGAATACAATACAAGTCTTAAAAATGCATGCATGAATATCATGAAATGTACGATCATTCAAAAAGCATTGTTGGCATTTGAACAAGTCATACAAGGCATACATAGGCTTGCCAAATAAGTGGATTAACCTTACCCATTCTTTTATAGATTTTGGAATTGCCTCACCTATTTTCTCTAAGAGGTTTTGGCTGAACCTCACTCTTGGGAGACTCTTTACTTTGTCTTAACCAATTTTAAGGGTTCTTGGCTCATCCTCACCATAGCTAAGGATTCTTGGCTTCACCATACTCAAGCAAACCTAAGCAAATATACTAGGCATCATTTGAAAACATATTACAACATCATGGCACTATAGAATAAATGCATATGCTAGAACACTTTTCATGACTTAAAACACATATACACACATTCAAAAACAAGGTAAGCACACATTCATGCATGTGAGAAAGTGAAGAGAGCTACTTTCGCCACATAAGCACACTTTTTTCTCTTAGAATTATACTCCCTCTCTTGGCCACACACTCACAATGATGTGAGGCCTATTTCTCTTAGCCTAAGCATACCAAATGAAACATGAATTACTCATGGGAACAAGCCTTGGCATTATATACACTTTACATGATGCTACTTTGGTCTATGGCTTCATTATACTTCTATAAGGTACTTAATAAAGTAGCTATAAGAATTCATGATCTTGGCTCTCTTTTCTCCTTCAATCTATGATTCTTGACTCCATTTAGACTCTTTGGAGTCATCACACAATTATTTTAAGGAGTCTAGTTAGGAGTTGCTTCATTATCCTACATTATAGAGCCTACACCTTCATCTCACTATCTATGACTTTTAAAATTTTTCTAAGGCTTCCTCTCATACTCTCCCATCATATATGATGCAAAACTAAGTTTAAATGAAATTAAGACTACCCTAACCCATAGCTCTATCCTAGGGCAAAATGAGCTTCAAGATTGGGAACCAATGGGCTTTCTTTGTTTTCTTGATGGGAGATGCATATGGAGAGGTCTCTAAGGGTCTTAGGAACTCAAGAAAACACTCATCTAGGCTAGGGAATTGATGGATCAAAACAGATTTTGCAATGTCTCCATGAATCCCTAACTTTTCTATCTTGCATTTTCATGCTTCTTTCTTTGATTTCTTTGCACCTACTTGCTTCTCACACTCTAAAACCTATGAATCTCCCTTGCTATGACTATAATTCATCTCCCTTTGATTAGGCTCTATATGGGACGAAATGCTTACAAGGAGGAGAAAGGAAGAAGAAGCATGGAAGTCAACAACTTACCTTGATTTCATAGCTTTTCTCAAGTGCTCTTCCAAGTGGTGAATTCCTCTCCTTCAAATTTTGTTATTCCTCCTTTGGGCCAGATCCAAAACATCACCAAATCCATTAATGAAACCATAGAAATGAAGAGGAGAATGAGAAGAACAAGTTTACTAAAGGGGAGAGCATGAAATTCCACATTTTTCTTACCTTTTTCTTGCTTTTTCTCCCTTGATAATCCCCTCCTTTGGTGCACCCAAGAGCTGCCTTATTTTTCTGGTTTGAGGGCAGAAATGAGTTGGTCTAGATATGGGGGAGAAGAAACATGAATAATAAAGAGTACTCAAGAAGCTTCCGTTTTCTCAAAATTCCAATTTTGCCCTTCATTCTTGGCATTTTCATTTCTAATTCGGTTTAGCTCCTTTTTGAGAACTGTCTTTCCCATCATAAAATTTAGGTTTCCAATTTTATAAAATACTTTTGGAATCACTCAAATTGGAGCTAAAACATTCTCGAACAAATTAGTCAAAGTTCAGGCTCATTGTTGTTGGAAAACATCTATTAGAAGGGCTTTAACTATCTAAGGGCTTTCCATGGCTTTCAGGGCCTCTAAGAACCCCGGAGAACTCAAATTTATCATTTAAAAATCTCTCATGTGAAAATTCTAAAAATTGCCCAAAATTATAAAAAATGCCATTATATTTCGTTGCCTTTTCGTAAAAGTCTATATGGCTATTCTGGCTCTGGTTTCAAGACACCTTTGACCTTGAATCACTATTATTTGAGGTCTAAAATATTATTTTGATTTTATTGGACCTCAAATCACTCTATTTGGCGGACTTCCCTTTGTATCCGGTGAATTTTGTGCATTTACAGAGAAACTGTATATTACATTTCTCACATTTTCTCTCGTTTCCAAAAAACTAGATATTACACTTACTGCACGTAAAACGAGATAAATAATGTTGTGACCATAGGTGGAACCATTTTTCATTATTTTAAGCCCTTGAAACCTTAAAAATAATGTTTTTATGTGAAAAAAGCACTTGAAATTGTGCAAGGAGTAGTCATGTAATATCCCATGATTTCATAATTCAAAATAATTCCTAAAGAGTGGAATAAATTATTGAAATGGGGTTATAGGATTAGAGAAGGGTAGTGTGAGTTAAGAGAAATTGGAATTTAAACTATATGATTAATGAAAGAAGACCTTAGAGCAAAATGAATTGAGGCAAATTAGGGCTCTAATGCTAAATCAAGCATCTAGAAATAAGGTTGGGAAAACAAGGATGGCTCAAAATTAGAGCTGAAATGGCTAAATGAAATAAATCGAAATGCAGTGGCAAAATCATAATTTCTAGAAAGTTTTAAGAAACTTAAAGGAGAGAGTTATAAATGGTAAAATTAAGCTTATTGGGATTTTCATAGGCAAGGAAAACCATAGGAATTTTTAGCATCATTAAAACCCTTCTAGTTTATAATTTAGGTTATTAGTTGACCAAAACTTTGACCAAATGATTCGATAAGGTTTTAAATCCTAACAATTCCCAAATAAAATATTTTAATAAACTAGAGGATTTAAATTTTATAATAGAAAAGATTATTCTCAAAAAATAATTAAAATCAGCTCAAATGAAGGAAATAAAGTTATGAGACATAATAAGAATTTTTGTTATTATTTTAAAACCTCCCTTTTTTCTTTTATATATGTCCAGCCATGTCCCTTATAACATCCCTAAAAATTAAAATGTTTTAATTATTTAATATTTTATGAAATGAATTTATTAAGCTTAAATAAGATGAATTTGAACAAAATAACTTTGTATATGAAAAGTATAAGATGAATAGGACCTATCAAAACTTTTAAGATTTTAGGGGGGGTCTAGGGGTAAAATTGTCATTTGTCACCTAGACAAACTTTGATAATTTTTTGGAAGGATGAGGAGTTAAGAAATAGGCCAATATATATATCAATAGTTAGGAAATAATACAAAAAAATTATAAAATTCATCCCGTAAAATTTTGAAATCATTAGGATCGGAAAATGGCCCAGAATGATTAAGAGCTTATACGGAGACAAACTAAACCTTAAAGCTTGAGTTAACTATCTTAGGAGATTCTATGTAGAAAGATCTAGAATATGGTGGTGACAGAATCTAAAGATGTGGAGCTAAGATTAAGATATATGTGAAAAACGAATAGAGGTACTTATTTGTTATATTACTATTAGAGGCAAAACAATCATTTAGACCCTAAAATAATAAAATATTAGGCAAATAAATAATAACAAAATATATGATTAAAGACATTAAATGAGATTCACATAGGCTAAATAATATTAAAATATAGTGGGGAACCCAGAGAATGTAGGTTGAATAAAATATTATGGAGAACCTACGAAATGATACATTAGCGAAACGATAGCATTTTTGTAAATTCTGACTAGAGAAGTGCTAACATGGCACCATGAGTAGGGAAAGTGCTGATGTGGTGCCATGAGCAAGGAAAAATATTGATGTGTCACCATGTGTAGGAAATTTCTAGAGATTACACGAGCTATAGAGTGATGACACCAGCTTATGTTAGCAAATCTTAATAAATCTCATATTTTACAAAAAAGTTACTACTAATGTCACTATTGACACAGGATAACACAACTATTAACTCAAGTAGTAATAAATGCAAACTTATCTTTACAAATTACAAGAAAGTAACCATGGTTAAAATTTAATTGTGGTTAAAATCCATCGGCTAATATTCATCCGTAAAATGTGATGCGATCTTAATTGTTGATGCAACCCAATGGCTTAGATTTTTCTACCCTTTAAGATCAAATCATAACCTTTGATCTAATTTAAAGGCTCACATTTAATCTTTGATTTTAAGGCTTAATCTTAACTATCCATTTGATCCAAAGTCAAGATCTTCCATCTTAAAACATATTCAATCTTAACCATCCATTTACAAATAAAATGCTCATGAAAACACACACACACATACACACACACATTCATGCCACACACACACCCATTTAGCCATAGTAAGGAACAAAGGGAGTAGGGGAGCTTAGCCAAGGAAGAAGGAGAAGAAAGTAGGAAGAAGGAAAGAAAACCACCAAGGGCAAAAAAACACCAAAAATTAAAGGTAACATAGATAAACTCTCTTCTTCTTAGTTTTTCTTCCTTTTTCTTCCATGAATCTTCTCCTCTCTTTATCTTCATGTTTCAGCCATGGTAAGAACAAAGGAGGAATTTTGTTGTTTTCATGAATCCAAGCTAAGAAAAGATGGAGAAATCATATATAAGGCTTTTATGGATTCATATGATTCAAAGAAATTCCTATTCTTGGCAATTTTCCTAGAAACTATGGAACTTGGAATTTCAAGAAGCCATGGAAAATATTGAAGAGAAAATAAATGGGAGAATCATGGAAAAAAGCCTAAGGAAGAGATAAATTAATATAACTTTGATTTTCATGAAAAATTTGGCAAGAAACCCTTAAGTTTCTTTTTGAGAAAATTGTACAATATACATCGAATTTCTAAAAATTGTTTTAGGGCTTTTATTCAGCTCCCTTGAATATGTGTGTATGGCCATTTAGTAATAAAAAAATGAAGCAAAATGACACACACTCAATAGTACATAGGCTCCGCCTAAACCATCTCACACACCTAGGGTAGAGTTTTCCAAAATCCAACTAAATTAGGTTAATTTACATTAAAAATAAGGCCTAAGGTGAAATTTTGATGAATTATGGACCCTTATATAAAAAATCAACTATTTTGAGAAAGAGTGTTGACCAAGAACTTCTTGAATTTTTACCTATATTATTTGATGTGTTTTGGATGATTTATGTAGCCTTACATGTTTTATGTTCTATTTAGATTATGTTGATATTTATTTTATAAATTTTGGAGCTCATTTTTTATAGTTAGAAATTTATGAAGCATTATGTCAAGAAAGGAATGTATGGTAAACATATACTCTAAATTGTGCTAGTTGCTACACTGATATACTGTTTACTATCTGATTTCATGAATATGGGTTATTTGGTAAAGAACTAGCCTATATATATATACATATATTATGGTAGAGTTGCCCCATTCAGGGGATAAGCCCTGTATGTGCCAGAGTTGGCCACTAGATAGTTGCTTGTAACATCTTGTTCCTCTATAAATGTGAGAAACGTAATGTTTGGTTTCTCTATAAATGTACGAAATGTACTAATATAAAAGAAAGTCCTTGAAATAGAATGATTTGAGGTCTAATAAAATTATAGCAATAATCTTGACCTCAAATAGTGAGGATCCAGGGCCAGAGGTGCTTTGAAAACGGAGCCAGAATAACCAGACAAAATTTAACAAAAATGTAGAGGTATTTTCGTAATTTTGGGCACTTTTTAGAAAATTCGAAAGAGGGATTTTTAAATGAAAAAAATGAGTTTTTTGGAGTTTTCAGAGGCCCTGAAACCATAAGAACCCCTAAAATGGTTTAAACCCCTTCGGTTTACATTTTAAAGCATTAGTTGACCTAAACTTTAACCAATTCATTCGGGAAGATTTTAAATCCAATTTGGATGAAACCAAAGGTATTTTATGAATTAGAATACCTAAATTTTATGATGCAAAATATAATTCTAAAAAAGGAGTTGAAATTAGCCTAAACAAAGCAAATAGGTTCGTAAGGGCAAAATGGTCATTTTGAAAAATTGTAAAAGAGGCTTCTTAAGTAAGATTACACTCATCACTTTCTCCAAGCTTCCATTTTTAGAATTTTGAGTAGCCATGGCATGACATTAAGAGAAGAGAGAGAGAAGAAATTTAAGCTCCCTTTTAAGTAAGTAAGCAACCCCATTTCATCCTACGCCAATTAAGAAAGTTATCCCTCTCTCTAAGACCTCTCTAATGGTGGTTTTTTTTTCTTGAAAACTTGAAGATTCAGGTTTGACCCATGTCAAAATGGAACTCATTTCAAGAAACCAATTTATGAAAAATAATCTATGCGAAGAGAGCTTCATTTTAAGGTAAGACTTTTCTTAAAACACTTGTAAAATCTTATGTTTCCAAGCCTAGAGAGAGAAAGTGAGGAGGAAAGTTTTTTTCATATATTCTTGATGGAACCAAGGGTTATAGGGCGTGAGGATTAAGAAGATGCTGTTGAAATTGAATAAGAAGATTTAGATTGTAAGTTAGCAAACTTAGGGATTTAATTGCACCTAGGCCAAGATGAAGCTTCCTAGCAGTAATTTAAGTTGTCTAAAGGTATATATGAGTTCTCAAGACATCTCAGAAGCCTTCACAAGTGCCAATTCCCTAAGAGAAAACAAGCAAACTCCATGGGTGCTATATGCCTGCATAGTCTCAGCCAAGAGCTCTTCATGCACCTAGGGAGAGTTTTAAATTTTTCTAAGGCTAGAAAGGGATTAAATATGATGGAAGGACATCAAAGGAAGCCTTGGAAAAAATTTAGAAGCCTTGGTTTGTGAGATAGAGGTGTAAGTTCCATAATGAGACTTGAAGAAGTAATTTGTGTCTAGGCTCTTGGGAATAAATTTGTAATAACTCTAAGGAGTCTAAATGGAGTCAAGAGACTTAAAATGAATGAGAAATGGGAGAAAAGATCATGAAATCTCATAGTTGCTTCATAAGGTCTTGTATGGTAGCATAATAGAGTCATAGAACAAAGTAGATTCACATAGAATGTGTATGATACCAAAGGTTATTTCCATGAGTGATTTATATCTCTTTTGATGTGTCTAGGCCAAGAGAACCAAGGGCCACTTAATAGCAAGGCTTAGATAAGAAAGGGGAGAAGAGTTTAAGAAGAAAGTATTGTAAGATAGGAGGCTAGGGTTTTCTACATTTTTCCATCATTTTTCACTTTTAGAGCCAGATTTAGCCAAGGTAACTTATATATAACTTAATCATCTCTTCTTCCTCTTCAATTTGAGCTAATTGGTTTCTCATTTGGAGCATTTTCATTTCCCACCTAAAGTTAAAACTTGTTGCTTGGTACTTCCATGGTGGATTTTTAGAGGTAGAAGCTATATGTGTTGTTGGGTAAGTATCCTCTTCCCATTTTGATGCATTTTTTTGCTAGTTTAAGATCCTTATAGTTGACTTATGATATGGGCTTTGGTTTTATATGAAATTACCCAGAAATTGGAGTGAACTATAGAGGTTTCTAGTATGGGGAAGTTAGAACCCAAAATTTAAATCCATTGGTGGTTAGGTAAGTAACCTCTAGATAATCATTAGTAGTTTAACTCTTTGGGTATCTAATTTGTTACTAGAAATAGTGATAACTATGCTTATCTTACGCTTGGTGTGATTTGGGTCATGATGGTAGCCAGAGAAAGAGTAATTGGCTTCATTGAGGTAATTGAGGTTAATTTTCTAATTCCATGTATATACTCATTTTAATAAGATATTTACTATACATGTATGATTTTCAAATGCTAAATGATTGGTTAGCTACTTGAATTGTGTGGTGATTGGACCCTATGAGTCCATGGTGAAGCTGTGGTGTGGCTATCACTCGTGCATCGTGCTTAGATCGGGCACCGAGTTGTGATCAGACCCCTGAATGCATTGAGCCAAGGTTGTGCTTATTAAGGAGTTGGTGTCGTGGACGAGCCTCTTCCAGTGTTATTGGCCTTTAACATGTTTGATGTGATTACTGGTATAGGGCAATAGTCACTTGTAGCTAAATTAGTTCATTTGCTAATTGAATTAATGATTGAGGTATTTAATAATATGAAAATGCATTATATTGATTAATTTGCACATGTATATAGAATTTGTTGGGAATTTTGAGACATGCAGCAAAAAATTAAAACCCCGAATCCTTTCCCATGGATCCATCAATGTTGTTTAAATTGAGTAGATTTAGAAATATTTACCTTTGTTACGTGATACTTCTTTCACCATCAGATCTCAGGAACTGATCTTCAGATTTGCTCCTTCTACTGATATCCACACGAACGGTTGCTCAACTTGAACGATGTTCTAGTGCCTCTGACCAATATCTGTACACGTTCTTGCTAGAGAAGACACTTATCTTTCTCTCTTTAGGTGTCTGTACAGTGTCCATATACCATCTGTACACTTTTCTCTCTCTAGGGTTTTTTTTCTTTTTTTTTGTTCTAGAAAAACCCTAGCCTCCTCTTTTTTTTATTATAGAGGTATCTCATTAGGGTTTCAAATATATTTGATTAATTTAAAATACATTATTTTAAATCAAATCTTAATTAAATAAATTAGTTTAAATTTAAGTCTATCTAATAGATTAAATTTAACCAATTATTTAATCTAAATCTAGAACTAAATTTAATTTTAATTTATCTCATAAATTAATTTTAAATTATCATATTAGTTTAAATTTAAATCTATCATATAGACTTGAATTTAAAACTAATTCATTTAAATTAATTAAAGGATATATATATTTTTTGAATATATAAATGTATATATGTTTCAAATTTTATAGACTATATTTATATATCAAATATATATACATATTTATTTATTTATAAAATTCTTTTACCCTAGATTGAACGTGACATTCATTAAATTTAAAAGTAATTTTAGATTTAATGAATTTTTTACATTCTAGCTCGAGTTAACTCGTTCTTGTGTGTAACCCTGTAGGCCCATATGACATTGGCAGTGAGCTAATGACATTATTTGACCTACAAGTCACAAGTGATCTCTAGTAAGACATTGTGACTATCCAAATCATATAGGGATTGGTGATCTGATGCAACCTGTCATATAACCCGATCACATTCCTTTTGTTAAATGATATCTAGATCAAGTATAAGTCATGAAAATATCATCCTCATCTTACTCAATCATTGCTTTCTTAATCTACATTTAAATTGATAGTACAAATGGAAACCCTTCCATTCGAGCATGGCCATGTATTTCTCAGTCTCACTCATCGAGGGCCCCAAAGATATCCTCTATTAATCAGAGGGACAAATTCCATCTTGACTACTCATCTTCTTCTACATGAATTCCAGTATGCCCAATCATAGCCTTTATAATCACTCGATTAAATATGACTTTTGACTATGCCAAAACATAGTGTTCCTCATGTTAGAAACCATAGTGATCTCAAGTCTAAGGGCTTGGTGTCATGGTTATATATGAGATACGCTTATGACTTAATTCATGTAGCTATCTCATAACAGGTTGATCCAGCATCTTGTTCCCTAATGAGTGCCTATGATTTTGATTTGTATCTATTTACACGATTAACATATAATCATCAATCAAAATCATACTAGTCTTAGTTCATTATCATTCCCACAATAATGATTGACTAGGGATATTTAGGATAATCAATATGATTTATCCAAGAGTATTACTATATAGAACATGCAAACAATATAATAATGCACTAAAAGAAAACTCTTATTTCTAATAAAGTACAATGTTTATAATACAATGATTGCCCTAGGGCACAATCTCCAGCAGAATTTGCCTCTTATTACTAGGATTTGTATATCTCACCCCAATTATGGGCTAAAATTTTCAAGGACCGGACCTCTTAGTGGCAAGGAGAGATTAATGGAAGCTTATTATATGACTTGGTATCACATAGGTTTGGAAATCTTGTAAGGCTAGATTCGTGTAGCAAGAATGTTAGTGTTTATGTATTTTTTGCATTGCATCATGAATTGCCAAGTATAGGGACTGGTTATGTAATCTAATTATTGTGGAATCTAATGTAAACTAATAGGGGGTCAGGCTTTACACAACTTGGAGTTTGATATATGCTTTCACTTATAATCTTGAATGGAACCTCTTTAATATGAATGTATGACTTGACTCTTGAGAGTATACTTTTATATCTTCATGAATGATAATATTAATCATTTATAGATTTTGTTGCTGTTAGTACTTCATGAATTTACTAATGCATGATAGTTTGATAAATAGGAATCAACCCCCTAAAGTCTTAATTTGGTACGATGGATATGTTAGGTAAATTAGGTAGATTAATGCCATTAGAGCCCTACAAATTAAGGTAGAGTGGCCCTAAAGTACTACTAGAGGGAGTGTGGTAATGTATGGGATGAAACTTAGGGCGAAATGTTGTAGAAGAGGGTCATGCCACTACCAAAATAGATTGAGTTATGGCCAAGGGTTAGGCAGAGGCGAGGAAAGCCATGGCATGAGGTGTCTCATCATGGCACAGAACAAAAAAGTTGCCTAGGGAGGGTAACAGAGAGCAACCTCATCACGGCACAAAATTTTTAGCCACAGCGTAGGTTGAGGAAATCAAGGAATGAGTGTTCCAGTAGCTAGTTTTGCTGCGGTACAAATTAGGAAAATTGCTACAGTACGTTCTAGGGTGTTTTCCACCACAACACTACATAACTCCGCCATAACGAAGGTCTAACTCGCCGCAGTGATTGATTTGTGAAAATGTGAGAATTTGAACCCAAGAGTAACTTCGTCGTAGTGCAAAAATCTTAAATCATGACAAAAGGTGAAAATTTTCAATTTTGAGTTATAGTAGCCAACTTAGTTGCGGCGGGGAAGGTCCAAGTCGCGACAAAGGTTTCCAAACTCCTATTTTTGACTTAGAAACCGTGAGATTTACTATGATAGTGTTATGTAATGACTTAGGAATACTTATATGAGGTTTTTGAGGATTTAAATCAATAGTAAGATGAATCTAATATCTTAATCGATAATCATAATCACTTGTGGATTCGATTTGTTGTGGTTGTTTAGTTAATGATCCTAATGATACCAAGTTCTAAATTCTCTCACTACTTTCCTAATGTAATTGATTGTATTGACTTTAGGCCTTGATTTATGATTATTAACCACTTAATTAAGCATAATCACTATAATTAGAAATTAGGGTCATTACATTGCCCACATGCCATGGTACCATGTTGATCTTGAAATATGTTTTATGAATGTGTTTTAGCTTGAATAGGTTTGGTTATGCCAAAAGTCCCTTAGTATGGGTAAGGATGAGCCAAAGTCCTTAGGAATAGGTGAGACAAAGCCAAAAGTTTCAAGAAGAGTGAGGCTAAGTCAGAAGTCCCTTGAAAGTGAGTCGGGCAAATCCAAAAGTCCCAAGAAAGGTGGATGAGGCTAGACCAATACCCTTAAGAGCTTATATTTGATATATATGAGTTTATGTGATAAAGGAAAATGTTTTATGTATGCTTATTAATAGCTTCAGTGTCATGCATACATTCATTGACATGTATATGCATCCATTATGTATGTTTGAAAGGGTTAAGAGCTATTGGGATTCTTTAAATCTCACTCTTTCCCCTTTTCCATCTAACCATGTCTAGGTGAAGTTCAAGGAAGCAACAATAGAGTCTAAGAAGTATGAGTTGCCACACTTTGACAATAGAATAGCTTTTAATTTAATGTAATGTCAAAGTATGTATGTATGAGTAGTTTATGGCTTGTAAACTATTGAGCATGTATAAAAGTATGTGGATATCATGTATGAATGGAAACTAGAACCAAATGTATATTTATGTGAATTTTTACCACCCATGTGCTAGTGTAGAGGTGAGATTGAGCTCCATGATGATTTGAACCATTTGGCATGCTTCCCTAGGCTGCAATGGTGCTTTGGGATGTGCCTAAGTGGCTATGAATGGTTAAGAAGGTCATTTGGAAGCATTATGAACCATTATGGACTTCCATTTTGACCATTTCTTGAGGTGAACCAAAACCTGACCAAATGAGTGAGTTTTTTAATGAAATTTGGCCAGCTACTAAGGCTCATCAAGATTTTTACATAGAGGTAAAGAGTACCTAATTTAGAGCTCTAAAGAATTTATTATGATTTTTCAAAATTGGCCAAATTATGTAGAAATGATATGCGTACTATTCATTTGGTCAGTTTGTTTCTTTGTGTCACACGTGGGTCAAATGAAGTCTAATGCTCATGAAATTTTACAAGAATAAACTAAACATCATAAGCTTTCCATAGATATTAAGATCACTTCCTTTGGAGCTTTGTGGAGGGAGAAATGATTTTATGAAGTTACATAATAGTACTAGTAATACATCCTAACTTGAGTTACTGTTCCATCTATTTCTATGGGTTTAAAGTCACGACATTGGTCTAGAATTATTTTTAGTCAAAATTAGATATCCACAACTTTCCATAATAGTATGGTTTGCTTGATTTTGATTTTTCTAGAATTAGTTATAAAGTTTCAAAATTTGTATGAAAAAGCTAGAATCTAAACTTGAGAGCTAACCATTGATTTTATGACATGTAGCATAAAATCTGAGGTTCTTGAGATATTTAGTAATGGTTATTAATTGTATGGATATGTTATAAATATAAAATGATTTTGATGAGTTCATATGGTCCATGGGCTATGAATTAAAGAAATACGATCTTATGTCATGCAATTAATACTATTAAATTTATTGCACTTTTCATGTAAGGTGCATGGTTTCTTGCACTTGTACTCTAATCCATATGAAATGCATTGAGATGGATAATGAGATCATGGTATAATAGCTTAGAGGTTAAGGTATTAAACTACTATTACGTTGAATGTCTAATTTTAATTAAGAAAAATACTTAAAATATTTTAAAATAATTAATTAAGACCGATTAGGGCCATTCAGATATTTTGGATCTATTTTCGACTTACTAGGCCTTATTAAGCCTCTTGTATACTTAAATGAGCTTTTTATGGCTATACTAGACTTTATTCTATACCTTGACAATGGACCCTAATTTATGAACTATTTTAAATACCAGATGGGCCCTAAGACAAATCTGGACTAAGAAAAGTGGAAAGATAATTTTAAGTATTTAAATATAATTTGTCAGACTCTAGTATGCTATTTTGTTACTGAGATTATTTATGCACAAAGTTGTGCATGGTAGTTCTTTCCCAAATATACCTATTATGTTTAATCAAATGATAGATTGGATGACATATTATTGTGATATTTTTATATAACTTTACTTGGGTACCTATCGGGGGATGCCTCAATAAAGAAAGTAGGGGTGAGCCTACTAAGTCATGACAGTCTAATATGATATGGGTATTGAGCTTGGTAGTTTTCAAGGCCTAGTAGTCAAGTTGAATAAATGTTGTTTGTTATATTTTCTATATTCTACACATATGAATATCTTGTGACATCTTGCGATTGATGAACTTTGATTTTGTTGATATCTTACTTGTATTTAAATAATGTTTTATTTATATATGCAAAATCCTAAAATTTTCATGATGCTATTATATGTTAGTACAAAACTTTCTATTACTCTCTATTTTTGTTATTTCATATACATGTTAAATATTACAAAAAGAGCATATTTCTCTATTTATGTTATCTTGTAAATTAATTATATTTTGTAGAGCCTTCCATTTATATTACTTGCTATTTATTAAAATTATTACCTGACTTTTCTTTTATGGATATTGTTTTATATTAATCCTATCTATGTTATTGAAAAAATTATTTCTCACCCTATTATGGCTTATATTTTTCTTAGATGCCTGTCCATAAAATAACCTTAGAACTCCAGGCAGAATGAATCCAGTTTCTGGTATAGGGTTAGACATATGTCATCCATAGCATTAAAGTTATTTTATGTGATGAATTAGTTCATGCAGTACCAATTATATTCCTAGCAATAGTTGAGAAGAATCCCCCACTCCCTACAGGAGGGATGCCTCCTCTGTTTCCATGAATAGAGGCTTCAAACTAATCCTAACATGATCTTTTTGTGCGAATAGGGGACTAACCTTTTTGGTTCTTTTTGTTATTTAGAGGTTTTCTTTTGAGTAGTTATAGGATAAATCTAGTGATATGATGTGGTCTGTACTTATATGACCTTGCTCCCCTATATCTGGACTCTTTGACTCTCTGTAATGGCAATAATTTTATTTTCATCGTATTTTGCAATCCACTACATTGTATAGGTTAGTTGATATGCAATAAAGAATTCCTATCTTGAAGAAAAATATAAGGTGGTAACTAAATTGAATTAAATTAAATTGTCTTTAGGATAAATAAATATAAATAAAACAATGAAATACAGGTGTTACATCCCCCCCAGTCCTATAACCGACTTAGAACACCTCTGAACTAGCTCTCAATGTTGTTCAAAGGGAAGGAAGAAGGATGAGAAAGAAAGGCCAAGATAGGTATGGAAACTTGCAAACTTTCATGTCCTTTTAGTTAGAAGCCTTGCTCTCTTCTTCTTGATCTTTCTAATGGTGGTCTTGGCTTCTTTAAAAGATAAGTTTGATGGCTGACCACTTGAGGGAAAGTGTAACACCCTAAAATTAATAACTAATAATTATGATTGATTAAGAATTGATATGGGTTTAATTAGAAAAATTAATTAAGAGAGGTGGACATTAATTTGGGCCTTATAGAAGCCCAATTATGCCATAAATTTAGTAGGAGAGCCCAATATTAGTTTTCTTGTAGGCCCAACTTAAATTCTTTGGAAGTCCAAAAATTTATAAGTGAATTTAAATGAGACAAAAGCCTATTTAGCCTTAGCCCAAACTTGGGGAAATGAGTCCAAACAGGTTTTGGGCTATTGGATCAACACATTCCATCCCCAACCTTAAAATATTTTGCAACCCAACCTATAATGTCTAGCCTAATAAGTTAAAATTTAAACCCAAGTAGGTTTTTAGGCCATTAGATCAGCACATTTCCCTTTTAATTCTAAGTGCTCTGTAGCCTAATTCTTCAAACCATAGCCTAGCAACTAGGAAGGGACCAAATTGGACTTTAAGTTGATAAGTCAACCTATTTCTCACTAAAACCCTAAGAGAAAACCCTCATCCCTTCCACCACTCTGCAAGTGTAATACTTTAACCTTCTAGCTTTTAAATAAATATCACATAGGTTATCTTAACCCATACTTGGCATAGGGATGCCCATTTACAAGAAAATAGCATTTTTGCCCTTGTTAATTGCTTAACAGAAAGCTCATTTAATTCATTTTATGCTTTAGGGACCATATGAGCTCATCAATATCAATTTCCATCCATATCATATCCATAAAAGTTAGAAACATCACATTTCATCTCATATATCTTGGGTTTGGAACCATGCATTAGAAAAACAAGAAGTTGCTCTCAGGTTTGCTATTATAAGTTTCTGATATGAACTTTGAAAATTTATAACTAATTTTAAAAAAATCAAAATCTTACATATAATAGCTTTTTGGAAAGCTCTAGATGTTAAGTAATGATAAAAATTTTTTTAGACCGAGACAGAAGCATCTACTCATGAAAAGCAATAGAATAGTACTTCAAGTCAATTCTCAGATAGCTCCAAAACCTGAAACTTTATAAATTTGGTTCTCCCTTTATAATGCTCCAATTGAGGTGATCTTAGTGGCTATTTTTGGTCAAATTTGAAAAGCTCCAACTTTGAAAGGCTCTAGATGAGACCTATTTGCTAGTCAAATTTCATGCAAAAACTCATTTGTTTGGTTAGACTTTGGTTCAGCTCAAGAGTTGGTCAATTTTGAAGTCCAACATGGGATAACAAGGCACCAAATGCTCTTTTCATCTTTCCACAACCATTTAAGCAAGTCTAAGAGTATAATTATAGCTTATAGAAACATGCCAAATGGTTCACATCATCATGGAGCTTAATCTCACCATACCACATGCATTCATAGATATGAACATAAGGGTTCTAGGATGTCAATCTCTAACATAAGCATTCATTTAGCTTCAAGATTGATATACATATCATAATTACATACATTTAAACTTGTTCAAGTGACTACATCTCATATACATCATGTCTTTACAAACTTTGACATCAAATTGTATTCAAAACTATGCTATTGTCGAAGTATAGCTAATTAAACTCCTTGGCTCCCATTTTTACTTCCTTGAGTTTTACCTAGACATGGTTAGATGGAAAATGGGGAAGAGTGAGATTCAAAGAATCCTAATAGCTCTTTACCCTTTCAAACATATATAATGGATGCAAATTCATGTCTAACAATGCATGTATGACCTTTAATCTACTAGTGAACATACATAAAGCATTTTCCTTACCATTTGCATTCATACATATCAAACATAAGCTCTTAAGGGCATTGGTTTAGCCTTACCTAACTTCCTTAGGACTTTTGGATTTACCTCATTCACTTTCAAGGGACCTTTGACTTAGCCTCACTCTTCTTGAGACTTTTGGCCTTGTCTCACCAATTCTTAGGGACTTTTAGCTCATCCTCACCTATGCGAAGGGACTTTTGGCATAACTAAACCTATTCAAGCCATATTACATACATAAACTCATTTTAAGAAACATAATGGTACCATAACATGTAACCATTAGCTAGAAACATTTGTCATAGTTCAAACATACATACAAGCACTCAATGACAAGAAAATAACCAAGCAATGCATGTGAGAAAGGTTAGAGGGCTACCTTGAAGCAAAATCACAAGCTTTTCACTTTAATTCTTCTTCCCTTTTTTGGCTAAGCACATACAACTAGGTGGCACTTGATTCTTGTAATGTCCTGTTTTTGTAAAAGCGACAGAAACAGATACATTTTCAAAGCAAGTCCTTTGAAATGAATTGGTTAAGGTCTTAAAAAATTAGAATAATGATCTAGACATTAAGTAATGAATTTAGGAGGCTAGAGGTACCCTGAAACTGAGACTAAAATAACCAAACAGAATTTAATAAAATAGCTACATAAGTAATGGTATTTTTTGTAATTTTGGGTAAATTTTGGAATACTCATAGGAAGACCTTTTAAATTGAAATTTTGAATTCTCTGAGGTTCTCAGAGGCCTTAAAAACCATAGGAAGTCCCAGGATAGTTAAAACCCCTTCGGTGTACATTTTCTAATGTCAGTTGACTTGAATTTTGATCCTTTCATTCGAGAAGGTTTTAGCTCTAATTTGAGTGATTCCAAGGGCATTTTATAAGATTGAGGACCTAAATTTATTATACAAAAATGGTTCTAAAAAAAGAGCTGAAACGAATTAGAAACAAAAAATGCCAATATTAAGGGACATAAATGGAATTTTTGGAAACAATTCTTGAAACCTAGCTATATATACCCCATGCCCCACTCTTTTCCTCACTTAGTCCATTTCATTTCTACCCTAAACTAGAGGAAGGAACAAGGGAGTGAGTCATAGAAGGGAAGAGAGAAAGGGAGAAGAAAAAGCAAGAAAAAGGTATGACTTTTCATGGATTTTCTTGGTTTCTCTTTAGCAAATTCCTTCTCCTTCATCTTTCCTTCTTTCCTATGGAATTATTAAAGTATTTGGGGCTATTTTGAGGTCAGACCTAAGAGGGAAATTTTGAAATTGAGGATAAGAAACCAAGCAAAGTGAAGAACAAGTAAAGGAAGCCAAGAAATCAAGGTAATTTATTACTTTTATGCTTGATTCTTCTCGTTCCTTCTCTTGTGATTATTGACCTATATAAGACCATTCATAAGGGGTTGAATTTCCAGCCAAACCAAGAGTAAATCTTAGGAAAATAAGGGAGAAAAATAAGAATATGCAAAGAAAATAACAAAACAACCATTAGATTTTAAGGTAGCAAAGTTAGGGTTTCAAGTGTTCTGCCAAAATTCTACTTTGATGCAAGGGTTCCTAGGCCAAAATGCATGTTTGGCTTCCCATATGCATCTGCCATTAAAAAAAAAAAACTCCTTTGGTGCTCTCTTGATGCATAGGCTCAGCCTAAGGAGGATGAAACACCAAGGGGTAGTTTTAATTTATTCCATGCTTGGTTTTGTATCATATATGATGGGAAAGGATGAGAGAAAGCCTTGAAAAAGATTTAGAAGTCATGGATAGTGAGATATAGTTATAGGTTCCATATTATAGCTCAAAGAAGCAACACCTAGTTATGCTCCTTGAAATGAAGGTGTGATGGCTCCAAGAGACTTCAATGGAGTCAAAAGCTTTAAATGGATGGAAAGAATGGAGCCAAAATTATGTTTTCCTAAGGTTGCTTCATTAGGTGTATTATGGAACCATAATTGAGCCATAAGAACCACCTAGCTTTTGAAATGAATATGTGGCTTAAGAATTTGTTCCAAGAGTGTAATTGGCTTCCATATTATGTGTCTAGGCCAAAGGAACCAAGTTCCACCTTCTTGTGAGTGTATAGCTGAGGGAGAAGAACCAAGTTCAAGGAAGAAAGTGTGCATTTGCAATAAGGGTAGCTCGTTTTTTTTTCTCTCATGCATGAGTAGACGTTTATCTTATCTTTGAATGTGTGTATGTATGTTTTGAGCCATGAAAAATATTTTAGCATGTATCTATATGCTATAGTACCATGATGTTATGTCATACATTCAAATGATGTTTTTGAAACTGCTTTGGTTTGCTTGAGTGTGGTAAAGCCAAAAGTCCCCTAGGAATGGTGAGGATGAGCAAAAAATCCTCAAGAATGGGTGAGACAAAGCCAAGAGTCTCCCAAGAGTGAGGCTTAGTCAAGAATCCTTTTAGAACATAGGTAAGGCAAGTCAAAAATCCCTAAAGAGAATAGGTGAGGCTAAACCACTTGTTTGGCAACTCTATGTATATCTTTTATGACTTCTTGAATGCTAAAAATGTTCCATGAATGATTATAAAAATCATGATATCCATGCATGCATTTTTAGACTTGGATTTGCATTCTTTATGTATGGTTGAAAGGGAGAAGAGCCATTGGGATTCTGAGAATCTCATCCCTTCCTTCCCATTTGCCTAACATGTCTAGCTAAGGAATGGAAGCCACCAGGCATAAAGGAAGGAGATTGACATAGAATTGTGGAAATTATCCATTTTGTAGCCATATGAATGGCATATGATATAATCCAATGTTGTATATGATGTATGAACTCATGAACACTTCTAAATGTATAAATATATTGTATGTGTATGAAAATTGATGCTATATGGATGTTGTGCCTACTTCTTGACATTGAATGGCAAGATTTAGCTTATGTATTCTTGTGTACCTTGGGGTGAGAGAGTGAGTTTGTGAAACTTGGGTTTGTGCACCTTTGAGACATGTTTAGAAGACCATTTTAGTGTTTTTCCACATGCTCAAGTAGCCATGAATGTCTTAGAAGTAGATTTTGACCATTTGAGACCCTTATAAGACACAAAAAGTGCCATTTCACAACCTTATAACACAATCTAACCAATGAACGAATTTATCCATGAAATTTGGTATAGATCTTATCTAAAGCTTTTTGGGAAGCTAAAAACCAGATTATTTGGAGCTTTGTGGAATTAATTGTAATTTTTCAAAGTTGCCAAATTTCAGTTGTTCTGATATGGTTACTGTTCATATGGTTAGTTTCTTCTCCTATGTCATTTGAGGGGCAAATAGTATCCAATACTCATGAAATTTTATAGACATAAACTAAATATGATAAGCTTTCTATAGCAACTAGATATGATAAGCTTTCTATAGCCACTAAGATCACCCTAATTGGATGTCTGACTAGGGAGATATGAATTTTTGAAGTTCTATGATAGTACCAATAATGCTAGGAAAGTTTAGTTTCTATTCCATCGATTTCTAGTAGCTAGACATCCCTATTATGGTTTGGACTTATTTTTAGCATAAAGTAGAGATCTTTTTCTTTCTAGAATGGTATGGTGTGCTTGATTTTGATTTTTCTAGAAGTAGTTATGATTTTCCAAAGTTCATGATAGAAAGTTGGCACACTAATCTGAGGCTGTACATGTAAATTTTATGTATATGTTTCATGAGCTCGAGTTTTTGGCCACATCTTAAGATGATTTTGAGTTATATATGTGTATTTAAATAGTAGAATAAGATGGATGGGTTCATATGGTCCACGGGACATGAAATGAAAATTTATCCATGACGTAACGTAAAATAATCTATTATTTTAATTGCATTTTCTTGAGAATGTGTGTTAGACTAAGGGAATGTGATTAGAATGGCATGAGATAAGCTAGGTAAATATGGTATTACACTTTGTTGGTATCTGAGCAAAAGTTTTGGCACTTTGATGTGGGTTATGGCTTGTGAATATGAGTTTACCTTTGTATATGAGTTTATATTGGATGAATTGAGCATGATGGTGGTGAGTGTGTTCCTACTTGATGCTAAAATTTGCTAATGATGTTTCAGAAAATAGTGAGCACTTGGAGAGGTAGGTTGTAAAACCATATTTACTAAGCTCATCTCACATTATTACTAGGCTCATCTCCTTAGATTGCATAAGATTTCCAAGAAAAGCTATTAAAATATTCCATTAAATTATGTTACATCATGGATAAAATTTTCATTCGGTGTTCCATAGGCCATATGGAGTCATCCATTTATACTTGAAAATATAGTGTGCAGCCTCGAGTACCCAGTCCAAATTCCATGCCTGAATTTTGAAAAATTATAACTAATTGTAGAAAAATTGAAATCAAGAACACTATACCATTTTGGAAATATAAAGATATCTAATTTATGCTAAAAATAAATCCATACCACAATAGAGGCTGCTAATTACCAGAAATTAATAGAACAATACCAGAGGTTGACTGTCATTACTCGTATTATCCTCCAATTTCAAAAATTTAGATCTCCCTGCTCAGATGTTCAAATGGGGTGATCTCAGTGGCCATGGAAAGCTTATCATGTATAGTTTATACCTATAAATGTTTATTAGCATTGGACACCATTTAGCCCTCGAATGACACAGCCCAGGTTACTGACTATATGAATAGTGTCTACATTAGTTCAGCAGAAAAATAACTTTGAAAAATCATAATTAATTCCACAGAACTCCAAATAATCTAGTCTCTAGCTTCACAAAAAGCTCTTGAGATCTATATGAATACAAAATTTCATGGGCAAATTATTTCATTTGGTCAGATCTTGATATTAGGTTGCAAAATGGCTCATTTTGTGTCATTAAGGGTCTTAAATGGTTCAAAGTTGCTTCTAAGACAACCATGGCCACTTGAGCACGTGGGAAAGCACCAAAGTGGTCTACTAAACTTGTCTCAAAGGTGTATAAACCCAAATTTCTCAAACTCACTCATCCACCCCAAGTTATACACAAGAATGCATATGTGAAGTCTTGCCATTCCATACTCAAATCATGTTATACCATGCATGTTGCACTAAATCTCATTCATACATAATACATTTACATATTTATATGTGATCATAAGGTCATATAACATATACAATAAGAAGATACATCATATGCCACTCATATGGCTATAAATTGGCATTTTCACACCCTTAGTTGTCAATCTTCAACTTCCATTCTTTGGCTCACTTGGGCCACCTAAACATGTTGATATGTATGCCCCTTATTGACATTGACTTGATTATCGACATGAACTAGATGTTTGTAAATGATGCCATACTTGATTGTTCTCGTAGATGTATTACTTTACCTAAATGTGGGACTGTACCTAATATGAGGACTGAGTTATCTGTTATGACTACCTCCTAGGCTGAAAGGTTTCTAGAGCATGGTTATAAAGGATATCTAGTTTTCTTTTCAGTTTAAGCTGAGGTAAAAGAGGGTATAAAGGAAATTCCAGTAGTGAGAGAGTTCCCAAAAGTCTTTCCTAAAGAAATTAGTAGACTACCCCAAATAGAGAAGTTGAATTTCCTCTAGACATTGTACCTGGGGCGGGTCCAGTGTCTAAGGCCCCATATAGAATGGCTCCCATTGAGCTAGCTAAACTTAAAAAATAGATAGAAGAACTTTTAGAAAAAGGTTTCATTAGACCTAATGTCTCACTGTGGGGAGCTCCAGTCTTGTTTGTAAAGAAGAAAGATAAGAGTCTTAGACTATATATAGATTATAGGGAACTCAATAAAATAACTATTAAGAATAAGAATAAGTACCCTCTCCCCCGTATAGATGACCTCCTACGTCAGTTAGTAGAAGCGTCAATTTTTTCTAAGATAGACCTCAAGTTGAGATATAATCAGCTTAGGATAAAGGCTGAGGATGTTTCTAAGATGACATTTAGGACTAGATATGAGCATTATGAATTTTTAGTTATGCCATTCGGGATGATGAATGCACCAGCAATGTTCATAGATTATATGAACAGAGTGTTCAGGCCATACTTAGATAGATTTGTAATTGTCTTCATAGATGATATTCTCATCTACTTCAAGAGTAGGGAAGAACATGAGCAGCACTTGAGATTAGCCCTAGAGGCCCTGATAGAGAGGTAGTTATATGCTAAACTTAGTAAATGTGAGTTTTGGCTCACTAAAGTTTAATTCCTAGGCCACATGATTTCTTAGATAGGGATCACAGTAAATCCCCATAAGGTAGAGGCAATATTACAATTAAAGAGACATAAGACAGTGACAGATATCAAGAACTTCTTAGATTTAGCAGGTTATTACAACAGGTTCATTTAGGGCTTTTCTTAAATAGTGATTCCACTGACTAGGCTCACTAGAAAGAATGTACTATTTGTGTGAGATGAGAAATATGATAAGTGTTTTCAGGAGTTCAAACATAAGTTAACCATGGCCTCAGTTTTAGTATATCCTGACCCTAGAGAGACTTTTGTAGTCTATAGTGATGCCTCTAAGAAAGGGTTGGAATGTGTGCTTATGCAGAAAGGCCAAGTGGTAGCTTATGCCTCTAGACAATTAAAGCCTCATGAAGATAATTACCCCACACTCGACTTAGAGCTACCTATAGTGGTGTTTGCTTTGAAAATATGGTGACACTACTTGTATAAGGTAGCCATAGAAATTTACAGTGACCACAAGAGCCTTAAAGGTTTATTTGAACAGAAAGAATTAAACATGAGATAGAAAAGATGGTTAGAATTTTTAAAAGATTATGATTTTACTCTGAGATACTATCTTGGTAAAACTAATGTGATAGCTGATGCCCTAAGTAGAAAATCCATACATATGGCCTATATGATGATTAGAGAGCAAGAGTTGATTGAAAGGTTCAGGGATATAAATCTCTCATGTGAGGTGCATTCAGGGAAACTACTAATGAGTGAAACCCAGATAGAGAATCACTTGAGAAGTCAAATAAGAGAGGCCCAGTAAATAGATGACCATATAAGAAAGATTAGAGCCTAGATAGTCCAGGGTGGCACTCGGGAGTTCAATCTATCTGAGGATGACATAGTGAGATATAGGGATAGGCTGTATGTGCCTAGAAATGTAGAGATCAAAGAAAGAATACTAGATGAGGCACATAAAAGCAAATAGACTATTCATTCAGGCAGTAATAAAATGTATCATGATTTAAAGAAAATGTTTTGATGGCCTAGAATGAAAGTAGACATAGTAGAGTGTATTTCCTGATGTCTAATATGTTAGAGAGTCAAAATAGAGGTTCAGAAGCTAGCTGGGTTACTTTAGCCCCAAGATATCCCGAAATAGAAATGGGATAGTGTAGCTATGGATTTTGTCATGGGTCTACCAAGGACATCATCGAGGCATGACGCCATATGGGTAATAGTGGATAGATTAATAAAGTTAGTGTATTTCTTAGGAATGAAAGCCACTTTTACCCTAAATAAATTAGCCCAATTGTACATTCAAGAGATAGTAAGGTTACATGGTGTGCCTAGGAGCATAATGTCAAATAGAGATCCCAGGTTCACTTTGAACTTCTGGAGATCATTACAGGATGCTCTAGGTACTAAGCTTAGATTTAGTACAACTTATCACCCCTAGACAAATGGTCAGACGGAGAGAACCATCCAAATCTTAGAGGACATATTGAGGGCGTGTGTATTAGAGATGAAAAAGAATTGGGATACATACTTGCCTCTAGCGGAGTTTACCTATAATAATAGCTATCATTCAAATATTCAGATAGAAAAGTTATGGGAGGAAGTGTATGTCTCCGATATGTTGGGTTGAGTTAGAAGAGAGAAGCCTAATAGGCCCAGAGTTAGTAGACCAAACCTCTAGACAAATTGAGACCATAAGAAAGAAACTCTTAAGGTATAGAGTAGATAGAAAAGTTATACGGATAGATGGAGAAAGCCATTAGAGTTTAAGGTTAAAGACTATGTCTTTGTTAGAGTGTCTCTAATCATAGGGATAGGTTAGTCCATTAAGAGTAAAAAACTAAGTCTAAAATACATAGGTTTGTTCCAAATTATTGATAAAGTAGGACCTGTAGCCTATAGACTTGCCTTTCCCCTGAATCTGAGCCAAGTTCATAATGTATTCCATGTATCCCATGTATCCCAACTTAAAAAGTACTAGCCCGACCCCTTACATGTCATAGAGTATGAAAATGTGCAGTTACAGGATGATCTATCATATATAGTATCACTAAATCAGATTGTGAATGTTAGACTCAAGAAGTTATGGAATAAGACGATACCATTGGTGAAAGTGGTTTAGAAAGGGGTTATCTCCCGAAAAAGCTACTTGGGAGCTGGAAGAAGAGATGAGGAAGAAGTATCCAGAGCTCTTCCCATGAGGTATGGTATCTAAATTTCAAGGAGAAAATTTATTTAAAGAGAGAGAAATGTAATGTCCAATTTTCATAAAAGCGACAAAAATAGATACATTTTCAAAGCAAGTTATTTGAAATGAATTGGTTAAGGTCCAGAAAAATTAGAATAATGATTTAGACATTAAGTAATGAATTTAGGAGGCTAGAGGAACCCTGAAACAGAGGCTAAAATAACCAACTGGAATTTAATGAAATAGCTACGTAACGTAATGGCATTTTTGTAATTTTGGGTAAATTTTAGAATACTTGTAAGAGGAATTTTTGAACGGAAAATTTGAGTTTTTCAGGGTTCTCAAAGGCCCTAAAAACCATGAGAAGTCCCAGGACAATTCAAAACCCTTCGGTGTATGTTTTCTAATATTAGTTAACCTGAACTTTTATCCTTGCGTTCAGAAAGATTTTAACTCTAATTTAAGTGATTCTAAAGGCATTTTATAAGAGGATCTGAATTTTATGATGGAAAAAATGGTTCTAAAAAGGGAGCTAAAATGAACCAGAAACAAAAATGCCAAGATTAAGGGACATAAATGGAATTTTTGGAAATAATTCTTGAAACCTAGCTATATATACCTCGTGTCCCACTGTTCTCCTCACTTAGTCCATTTCATTTCTGCCTTAAACTAGAGAAAGGAGCAAGAGAGTGAGGCACACAAGGGAGGAGAGAAAGGGAGAAGAAAAAGCGAGAAAAAGGTATGGTTTTTCATGGATTTTCTTGGTTCCTCTTTAGCGAATTCCTTCTCCTCCATCTTTCCTTCTTTCCTATGAAATTATTGAAGTATTTGGGGTTGTTTTGAGGTCAAACCTAAGAGGAAAATTTTGAAATTAAGAAGAAGAAGCCAAGCAAAGTGAAGAACAAGCAAAGGAAGCCAGTTACTTTTATGCTTGATTCTTCTTGTTCCTACTATTGTGATTTTTTACCTATATAAGACTAGCAACAAAGGGTTCAATTTCTAGCCAAACCAAGAGTAAATCTTAGGAAAATAAGGGAGAAAAACAAGAATATGCAAAGGAAACAATAAAATAACCATTAGATTTTAAAATAGCAAAGTTAGGGTTTTAAGTGTTCTACTAAAATTCTATTTTGATGCAAGAGTTCCTAGGCCAAAATGGATGTTTGGATGAGCTCCTAAGATCCTTAGAAAGCTTCCCATATACATCTCCCATCATGAAAACAAAACAAACTCCTTTGGTGCTCTCTTGATGCATAGGCTTGACCCAGGGAGGATGAAGCACCAAAGGGTAGTTTTAATTTATTCCAAGCTTGGTTTTATTCATATATGATGGAAGAGGATGAGAGGAAGCCTTAGAAAAATTTTAAAAGTCATTGATAGTGGGATATAGTTATAGGTTCCATATTATAGCTTAAAGAATCAACACTTAGTTAGACTCTTGAAATGAAGGTGTGATGGCTCCAAGAGACTTCAATGGAGTTAACCTTAAATGGATGGAAAGAATGGAGCCAAGATTATGTTTTCCTAAGGTTGCTTCATTATGTGTATTATGGAACCATAATTAAGCCATAAGAACCACCTAGCTTTTGAAATGAATATATGGCTTTAGAATTTATTCCAAGAGTGTTATTGGCTCCCATATTATGTGACTAGGCCAAAAGAACCAAGTTTCACCTTCTTGTGAGTGTGTGGCCAAGGTAGAGGAACCAAGTTCAAGGAAGAAAGTGTGCATTTGTAACAAAGGTAACTCTCTCTTCTTTCTTTCATGCATGAATGGATGTTTATCTTGTCTTTGAATGTTGTATGTATGTTTTGAGCCATGAAAAATGTTTTAACATGTATCTATATGCCATGGTATCATGATGCTATGTTATGCATTTAAATGATATTTTGTGAAATTGCTTTGGTTTTCTTGAATGTGGTAAAGCCAAAAGTCCCCTAGTAATGGTGAGGATGAACCAAGAACCCTCAAAAATAGGTGAGACAAAGCCAAAAGTCTCCCAAAAGTGAGGCTTAGTAAAGAACCCTTTTAGAACATGGATGAGGCAAGTCCAAAATCCCTACAGAGAATGGGGTAGGGCTAAACCACTTTCTTGGCAAGCCTATGTACGTCTTATGTGACTTCTTGAATGCTAAAAATGTTCCATGAATAATTATGAATACCATGATAACCATGCATATATTTTTAGACTTGGATTTGCATTCTTTATGTATGGTTGAAAGGGAGAAGAGCTATTGGAATTCCTAGAATCTCATCCCTTCCTCCCTATTTGCCTAACATGTCTAGGTGGACCAAGTGAGCCAAGGAATGAAAGCCACCAAGCATAAATGAAGGAGATTGACATAGAATTGTGGAAATTGTCCATTTTGTAGCCATATGAATGGCATATGATGTAATCCAATATTGTATATGATCTATGAATTCATGAACACTTGTAACTGTATAAATATATTGTATGTGTATGAGAATTGATGCTATGTGGATGTTGTACCCACTTCTTGACATTGAATGGCAAGATTTAACTTATACATTCTTGTGTATACCTTAGGGTGAGAGAGTGAATTTATGAAACCTGGGTTTGTGCACCTTTGAGACATGTTTAGTAGACCATTTTGATATTTTCCCATGTGCTCAAGTGGCCATGAATGTCTTAGAAGTGGATTTGGACCATTTGAGACCCTTATAAGACACAAAAAGTGCCATTTTGCAACTCTATGGCACAATCTAACCAAATGAATGAATTTAACTATAAAATTTGGCATGCATATAGATCTTATCTAGTGCTTTTTGGAAAGCTTAAGACCAGATTATTTAAAACTCTATGGAATTAATTATAATTTTTCAAAATTGCCAAATTTTAGTTGTTTTAATATGGTTACTATTCATATGATCAGTTTCTTCTCCTATTTCATTCGAGGGCCAAATGGTGTTTAATTCTCATGAAATTTCATAGGCATAAACTAGACATGATGAGATTTCTATGGCCATTATGACCACCCCAATTGGATGTCTAAGCAGGGAGATATGAATTTTTGAAATTTTATGATAGTACCAATAGTGCTAAGCGAGTTTGGTTATTGTTCCATTGATTTCCAGTAGCTATATGTCCTTGTTGTGGTCTGGACTTATTTTTAGCATAAAGTAGACATCCTTATCTTTCTAAAATAGTATAATGTGCTTGATTTTGATTTTTCTAAAAGTAGTTATGATTTTCCAAAATTCATGACAGAAAGTTGGCACACTAATCTGAGGCTACACATGTAAATTTTATATATATGTTCCATAAGCTCGAGTTTTTGGCCACATCTTGAGATGGTTTTGAGTTGTATGTGTATATTTAAATAGGAGAATGAGATGGATGGGTTCATATGATCCACAAGACATGAAATGAAAAATTTATCTACAACACAATGCAAAATAATCTATTATTTTAATTGCATTTTCTTGAGAATATGTGTTAGACCAAGGAAATGTGATTAGAATGGCATGAGATAGGCTAGATAAATATGGTGTTACAATTCTCTTGGCATAGAAACATCAAATGAGACATGATTCAATCATTGGAACTAACTCTAGCTTTATACAAATTCTATGGAAGCTCACTTTCTCATATGACTCCATTATAACTCCATACAAGACATAATGAAGAAACTATTGGAATTCATAATCTTGGCTTTATTTTCTCCTTCAATCTATGTCTCTTGACTCCATTTAAACTCCTTGGAGTAATTACAAATTCATTTTAAGGAGCCTAGATGCTAGTTGCCTCTTTATATCTTAAAATTCTACACCTTCATCTCACAAACCATACTTTCTAAATTCATTCCAAGGATTTCTTTGATATTTATCTATCATATCTAGTCCCTTTCTAGCCTTAGAAAAATTTAAAACTCTCCCTTGGTGTAATAACTTAACCTCTTTACCCTTACACAATGTTCCCATAGTCTATCCCAAACCATTTCAAGCATATTGGACAACATTTACAAGGAAGCATATGTTTTCATAAATGGAAAGTTGTATGAATGGGAGATCATATTCAAGATTCATGGCTTAAGGGACCATGTGAACTCATCTATATCATTTACTGCCCATAACATATCCATTTAAGTCATAAACATCACCATTTAACTCATATGTCATGGATTTAGAGCCATACATTTCAAAAAATAGAATTTACCCTCGGGTTGGCAAACTAGATTTCTGATATGAATTTTGAAAATTCATAATTAATTCTAAAAAACTCAAAATCAAGAAAACCATACCATTATAGAAATCTATAATGTTAACTAATGAATAAAAATAATTATAGACCAATGTAGTGGCCTTTATCCCACAGAAATTGATAGAACAGTACCATAGGTTGAGCTGCATTACTAATACTATCATGAAAATTCAAAAATTTGGTTCTCCCTCTATAAAGCTCCAAATTAGGTGATCTCAATGGCTATGAAAAGCTTATGATGTTTAGTGTATTTTTGTAGAATTTCATAAGTATTGGACTTTATTTGCCCTATGTGTAACATAGAAACATAACTTGACCATATGAACAGTGCAATACCATTTCTGCATAATTTGGCCAATTTTGAAAAATTATAATAAATTCTCTAGAGCTCTAAACTAAGTGATCTTTAACTTTGTGAAAATCTCTAGATGAGACCTAATTTCTAGCCAAATTTCATATAAAAAATTACCCATTTGGTTAGACTTTGGTTCAACACACAAAATGGTCAATTTTGAAGTCCAAATTGGTATCTCAAGGCACCAAAAAGATTTCCTCTCAACCTATGGCCACTTAGGAACATCCAAAAGCATAAATACAACATATAAAAGCATGCCAAATAATCCAAATCTTCATGGAAATCAATTCACATTGCCACTCACACTTATACACATGCATATAAGAGTGCTAGAATGTCAATCCCAACATATACATTCATTTGGCTCCAAGCTTGATACATACACCATATATACATACATTTGGACATGTTTAATGATTTACATCATATATATAACTCATGGTTACAATTCTTGACATTAAAATGTAGACAAAAAGGCCATTTCTCTATGTCTTTGTAAAATTCTTGCTTCTCAAGGTTATTGGCCTCTATTCCTTGATCTACTTGGCTCACCTAGATATGGTTAGACATATATGGGGGAAGAGTGAGATTAAAAGATTCCTAATAGCTCTTAACCCTTTCAAACATACATATTGGATGCATATACATGCCAAAGAATGCATGCATGACATTCAAGCTATTAATGAGCATACATAAAACATTTTCCTTGGCACATAAACTTATACATAACAAACATGAGCTCTCAAGGGCATTGGTCTAGCCTCACCTAACTTTCTTAAGACTTTTGGATTTACTTCACTCACTTTCAAGGGACTTTTGACTTAACCTCATCCTTGTTGAAATTTTTGGCTTTGTCTTACCCATTTCTAGGGACTTTTGGCTCATCCTCACCCTTGCTAAAAGACTTTTAACAAAACCATGCATAAACACATTTTAAGAAGCATAATGGCACCATAGCTTATAAGCATAGCTAAAAATATTTCTCATGGTTCAAACATACACATAAGCACTCAAAGACAAGTAACATCTAAGTCATGCATGAAAGAAAGGTTAGAGAGCTACCTTGAACCAAAATTTACACACTTTTCCTTAGATTATTCTTCCCCTCCCTTGGCCACACACTTGCAACTAGGTGGAGCTTGATTCCTTTAGCCTAAACACATCAAATAGAATACAATTACATCATTGAAGCAAGCTCTAGCATCACACACACTCTATGGAAGCTTACTTTCTCACATAGCTTCATTATGGTTCCATACAAGACCTAGTTGCCTAATGAAGCAACTACTAGAATTAATGCTCTTACCTTTATTTTCTCTCTCTATCTAGGTCTCTTGACTCCTTTTAGACCCTTTAGAGTCATTACAATTTCATTCCCAAGAGCCTAGGCACAAGTTGCTTCTTGATAAGCATGAATTTTTATACATTTCATTCTCCTTATCTTAGACATTTTAATGATCAAATATGACTTTAAGACTTTAATTAGATAAGAATTTATCTTAATAGCCATTTCAACACTCAAGGAATTTATTTACAAATTCTTGAATTTTAATGCATACTTTTCTTCTTAATAATTGTGTGAATTTTTTCTACTTAATTTTTCCATTCTTTTGTGCAGAATTTTTGATGGGCAAATAACTTGAATGAGCATTTGATTTAAAGAAAAGAAGAAGAAGAGATGAAGGCTTTATGTGCATAGTTTAGAGGAAATAAAATTGGAATAGAAGGAGATTAATAGAGTAATTAGATTTTAAGAAGAAATAAGCATTTGGCTGTGTTGAGATAAGAAGACTCAAAAAGCTATGTAGAGCAGAAATAGGGGATATGGGTTCTGGTTTGAATGGAAAGTGAAGCCACGAGTTGAGAAGCTCGAGTTACTTGGTTCTAACATGGAGAAGGAGCATCCATCCACATAGCATGCAGTGAGTTGAAGTTCCACGGGTTTATGGGAGGAGCTAGAGATAAGTTTCAATGAAGAACCTCACGTGGAATGAGTTAGGGAACATTGCATGAAGAAACAAGCAAGCAACACAAGGAAAAAGCTCACAAGGATGAGTTAAAGGAGCTGAACAACGAAGCACGCCATGAATTTATGAAGAAGCTAGAATTTTTGGAAGCTCCAGAACGTGAGAAGCTCACGTGGGTCTGGAAGAGGTAGGGGTTTAAGAGAGAACCATGTGGATTGGAAAAGGTGTAGAAGCTCAGCTGGAAAAGTTACGGGTTACATAAGTAGCACGAGTTGTTCGTGAGGAAAAAGATGAAGCATGGGATTCATGTTGAACACATAAGAGCAGCTGCAAAGCTTCGTGATTTTTGAGCATGAAGAGAAGCCATGGGTATCAAGTTGATATAGAATACACAAAATAAAGAAAAGGAAAAAGCTAGAATGAAGAGTAAAACGTGGATAATGTGGGAAGCAAATGAAACATAACTGCATGATGGAGGAAACACGAATGAATAAGCAAGGAGGTTGGAAAGAAGCTTGCATGGAGAAAACATGAAGGCTGGAGCTTTTGAGCAGAAACAAAGGAAAGCTATGATCTCACATTAAAAAGCTTGCATGAGCTAGATGCAAGAAGCTACGGGTTGCACGTGGAAGCTCGAGACGTGGAGAGCATCAAGAAGAACAATGCTGCAAGCTGGATGAGAGTATTCAACAAGCTAAGAGATGGGAATAAGGCATAAGAAAAGCACAACATTACACTTGGAGCTGGAAGCAGAACACAAAAGAAGCCACGTAAAGACGAAGAGGTAGCAGCATGAGAAGAATAAGCTGCATGGGTATTCAAAAGAAGAGAAGCTATAGGTTAACGTGAAGATGACGTGGTTTTGTATGAATCTGAATTGAAGAAACTGACGGGGAGAGAGCTGGAGATTAATTTCGTTGTGGAGCTGAACACGTGGATTAATGAAGTATAAGCTAAAAGAAGAAAATAAAATGTGACTTCAGCGTGAAAAAGGAGGAGCTGAGGGGCAGATGATTCATTAAAGAAAAAAAGGCACTGAAGCATTGAAAAGAGAGGGGAACGTGACTTCAGCATAAAAAAAAAAAGAGAGAGTGAAAAATGCTGAAGCATTCATCGGGCAGAGACGGACAACACGACATAAAACAAGAGCTCCAAGGAGAGGAAAAAAATTCATTTCTCCATGGCTAAAGCTCCGATGATCAAATTTCTTCTAATTAAATCATCCATGGCAGCTTGAATCATTCATGGTGGCTAGCTAAAGCTTGGAAACTCCTAGATGCAGATTTGAGCTCCATATTTTCTCACCAAATTGGATAAACACTCTTTGCTCCATCTTTTAATTTCAGAATTATTTTCCTTATTATTTTGACAAGGTTTAGTTTATTAATTTAGGAAATTGATTATTGGAAATTTCTGGATTTGGTTGAATTATGGATTGAGCTTAATTTGATTTTTGAAATTTTAATTGTGATCATCACATGTTTGTAAAAATTCCAGAATTAGTGCTGTGTAAATCACTTTTAAATTCCTCTTGATTTTAGGCTAATTGATGCAATGGTTGTTGGATTAATTGGCTGGAATTTTTGTACAATTAATTGTTTAAGGAATTAATTAATCTAATTGGTTAATTAACATTTTCAGTGGATTGTGCAGTAGATTTTATTGATCAATTAGGATTGGTTTTAGTGTGTTCTTGTTCTTAATTCAATTAATTAATTTTTAAGGTCTCTTATGGTTGCAAATTCCTTGAATAATTGATGAATTAAATCTTGGATGGTTATTCAAGAGTCTTTATAGGGAATATACTAAAGAGCAAGAAATTAAATCCAAATTTAGTAAACTAAAAAGGGTAAGGATAATTGAATTCTAGGGAGTCCACTATAAGGCTAGCTACCACATTTTCTTAACTGTTCACTTCATTTAGTTTTAAGTTTTTGATTCTTGTCAATTAAATTTAGTTCAATTAAATTCTACCATTTCAAAACCCCCAAAACAAGTTTTAATTAGTAATACTTAGAATACTTTTTCACAACAAATTGAGGCACAAACTCTTTGGGAAAATGACCTAGATTGCACCATTATCTACAAAATTTATTTTGCTACCTAGTCTTATTTGAGATTGTGCGACACAATCGTCACTTCTTTGAGTCTCATTATGGAACCTACACCTCTATCTCACAAACTAAGGCTTCTAAATTTTTTTCAAGGCTTCCTTTAATATTCTTCCATCATATCTAGCCCATTTCTACCCTTAGAAAAATTTAAAACTCTTCCTAGGTGCCCATGGTGGTCTTGGCTGAGACACCCCTATGGAAAGTGACATATGGAGTTTGCTTTATTTTCTTGAAGGGAATGGCACATGTGAGGCTTTCTAGGTGTCTCAAGAACCCATATACACTCTTAGACAACTAAAAATACCACTAGAAAGCTTCATATCAATGTGCAATAAAATTCTTAGGTTTTAGTAACTGATTTTCTAATGCTTCCTTTTAGAATGTATTTGCATATACTTGTTTCTCACCTTCAAAAACCTGGGTTTTATACTTGGTTTAGATTAGAATTCACTCCCTCTTAGGTGTTCTCTAGATGGCTAAAAATCACCCATAAAAGAACAAGAGAAGGAAGCAAGGAAAGCCATGATACATACCTTGATTCTTAGCCTTTTCAAGAGCTCTTTCCTTTGCTATAGGCTTCTCCTTGAAATTATAATCTCCTCCCTTTAAACTAGGCTCAAAATAGTCCCAAATTGAACACTAAAATCATAGAAAGAAGAGGAGAAGGAGGAGATCAACTTTAATGAAAGAAGGAGCAAGAAATTCCTTAGTTTTCCTTACCTTTTCCTAGGTTTTTCTTCTTCCTTCAAGCTTCTTCTTGTGTGCCTCCCTTGGCAAAACCTTCCCCTTGTTTAATATGAAAATTAGGTTAGCTAAGTGTGGGGGAAGGGAGGACGCCTCATATATATAAGTAGGGAACTAATTAGAAGCTTTTCAAAATGCCAATTTTGTTCTTCATTCTTAGTTTATTCCCTCAAGGCTCATTTCAACTCCTTTTTGAAAACTACCTTTTCAATTATAGAATTTAGGTCCTCTAACCTATAAATTGCCTTTGGGATAACTTAAATTGGATCTAAAACTTTTGCGAATGAAAGTGTCAAAGTTCAGATCAACTGATATTCTAAAACATAAATCGGAGGGGTTTAAACCATTCTAGGGGTTCTTATAGCCTTTAGGGCTTTTGAGAACCCTAGAAAACTCAATTTTTTCATTTAAATATCCCTCCTTTAAGTTTTTTAAAAAGTGCCTAAAATTATGAAAATACCACTACCTTTTGTCAGATTTTATTTAGCCACCTCGGCTTTAGTTTTTGGGCATCTTAAGCCTTGGATCTACATTTTCTATTATTTAAAATTTTATTCTAATTTTATTTGGCCTCGATTCATTCATTTTAGAGGACTCTCTTTTATATCTAGCCTATTTCTGTCATTTTTATGAAAACTGGGTGTTACACTAGGTGCCTTATCTTGCTTAAGCCAAGACACACCCATGATTATAGACCCATGGAGTTTTGCAAGTTTCCTTTAGGGAGTTTACACATATGAGACTTGCTAGGTGTGTTAGGAACTCATACACAGTCTTAAACAACTAGGATTACCACTAGAGAGCTTCATATTTGCCAAGGTACAATTAAATCCCTAGCTTTTGCATCTTGAAATCTAATGCTCCTTTTTTTAATTCCAATTGCATATTCTTAAATCTCACACTCTAAAACCTATGTTTCTTCCTTGCTAAGACCAGAAATCATTCCCTTTTGCTTGGGCCTAATGTTGGCCGAAACTCCTCCCATGGAGAACAACAAGAAGATGTAAGGAGAAGCTATGATTCTTACCTTATTTCAAAGCTTTTCTAAGGTGCTTTCCCATGCTTTAGCTCTCTCCTTCAACTCCTCTCTTCCACTTGCTAGACTAGCCATAAGACATGTCCAAATAAATCATTGAAATTATAGGAGAAGAGAGGAGAAAGAGGAGAAGAGGTTTAATGAAGGAGAAGACATGGAAAAGTAAGGTTTTCTTACACTTTTTAGGCTTCTTCTTCCTCCCTTGACTCCCCCCTTTGGTGCACCTCTTAAAGCTCCCTCAAAATCTATTTGGACTAGAAACAAGTCAGTGCTAAAGGTTGGAGAAGAGGGGGACGTGATTTAGGGAGCCTAGGTGTCCATTTAGCACTTTTTCAAAATAACAATTTAGTCCCTTAACTGGGTTTCTTTCATTTAGGCACATTTCAACTCCTTTTTTACAACTTTCTTTTCCATCATGAAATTTAGGTTCTCTAACTTATAAAATGCCTTTAGTTTCACCCAAATTGGATTTAAAATCTTCTTGAACGAATCGGTCAAAGTTTAGGTCCACCGACACTCTAAAACATAAACTTAAGGGATTTAAACCATTCTTAGGGTTCTTATAGTTTTTTGGGCCTTTGAAAACCTCAAAAACTCATTTTTTTCATTTAAAAATTCCTCTAGTGAGTTTTTCAAAAAATTTCTAAAATTACAAAAATGCCATTATGTAACACCATAATTTCTAGCTCACATCCATCATCATTTACATACTCATGTGATATATAGTAAGAAGTGAGAAATTTCATTGAAAATGACACACTTTTTTGCGTCGCGTCATGACTAAAAATTTGCTTTGGTGTCATGTAGGCCGTGTAAGCTCATGCTATACATCCTTATATTTAATTGCATCATTACAACTTATTTGCATCATAAAAACATGCCTATAACTGATGAAAACTGAATTGGAAGGTGGAAAAGGAGGTTTCATTCTCTATCAAAATTGGCCTCCTTTCTGGGTAAAGGTTGGAAAATCATAACTAAATCTAAAAAAATCAAAATCATGAAATCTTGGTCATTATGGAAAGCTTGGGATGTCTAATTTTTGTTAAAAATATGGACAAGTCATAACATCCTACACACAGAGTGTTTGACATGTGAAATAGTCTAGAGGTTAGACTGGGTCTTGATGCTGTCACAATTTACTGATATGATATTAAAAAATGTCCAATTAATTCTAAAAAAATCCAATCCATATAGTTGCTACCAATCTAGAAAGCTGTGGATGTCAGATAAAAAGGAAAAATATCTCTAGATCAGTTCATTAAGCCCAGACCTCAGAATTTGATGGAACAGTACTTCTGGTCGGGCAAGGTTATTGATACTGGACAGAAATTTCAAAAATTCATATCTTCCTCTCTAGACCTTCAAATGAGGTTCTTCTAGTTGACATGAGTCACTGTGATTTCCTCGTTTTCTTGTATAAAATTTCATGGCAATTGGACATCATTTGAGTTTCATGTGACAAAAAACAATTTTGGACCATTGTAACAGTGCATCAGACCGTTTCCATAAATTTTGCCAACTTTGAAAAATCATCAAATATTATGTAGAACTCCAAAAATTATTATCTTTAGCTTCTAAAAAATCTCTCAATGAGACCTAATTGCATGCCAAATCTCAAATCAAGACAAACTTATTTGGCTAAAAAGTGATATAGGGTTCCATAATGGTCAATTTTGGCTCCACATAAAGTACCAAAGTTGCCAAATGGATTTCCCTTAGTCTTGGAACCTTTTAAACAAGTCTAAAAGTATATTTAAGACTTGTGTGAGTTACCCAAATGGTCCCAAACCTCATACATCTCATTTTGGCCATTCAACCCCCACTTTACACATATCCATCAAACTTTCAATTCTCATACTTTGACATTAGATACTCAAAATATATGCTAGAGGTCATACATCATATCCATACATATAAACATCACATAATGGTGTATTTATACATGTCTCAAGAGTCATGGTACATTTACAACACCATATACTTTGTGAAGCCTCATTATGGATTCAAAAAGAATGAAAGCTAGGCCTAGGCTTGTCAATCTCCTTCTTTCATGGTTGTTGGCTTCCTTCACTATAACTACTTGGTCCACCTAGCATGTTAGAGCATTAGAAAGGAGGGAGTGAGATTCAAAGAATCCTAATAGCTCATCTCCCATTCAATCATACATAATATGTGTAATCAAGCTTTACAAATGCATGCATGGAGAAAATAAGAGCCATGGACATTTTAAAAGCAAAGTTGGCATGTGAACAACTCATACAAATCATTGAAGAGCTCACCAAGTGTTTGGATTGGCCTCACACTTCTCCTCGTGGGTTTTGGACTTGCCTCACCCATTTCTTGAGCACTTTGGACTCAACCATACTCTTGGGAGCCCACTTTGCTTTTGGGAGACTCTTTGCTTTCTCTCAACCAAGCTCAAGGGTTCTTGGCTCATTCTCGCCAAAGGGAAGAGTTCTTGGCCTCTCCACACTCAAGCAAACTTATACAAACATCATGTAAACATTTGAAAACATAACATGGCATCAAGAAGCATAATATGTAAAGGCATGCTCGTATACTTTTTCATAGCTTGAAAATACACAGACACACATTCTAAACAAGCTAAACACACATCCATGCATGAAAGAAGGTGGAGAGAGCTACCTTGCTTGCATTTGCATACTTTTTTCTTAAGTCTTGAATCCTCTCCCTTGATCTCACACACCTAAGAAGGTGGAGATCATTCCTCTTGGACTAGACTCATCATATGGAAGCTAATTACACTCTTCAAAACAAAGTCTAAGGCCACACATTTACTAGAAAAGCTAAGTGACTCATAAAACTCTTTCATGGTTCCATAATGCACTTAATGAAGTAACCTTAAGAAAACATCATCTTAGCTCCATTCTATCTATTCATTCATGATTCTTGACTCCATTTAAACCTCTTGGAGCCATCATATAATCAATTCTAGGAGCCTAACTTGGTATTGCTTCTTTAAGTCATATTACGGAACATACAAGGCCATCTTGCTATCTATGACTTCTAAACTTCTTCCAAGGCTTCCTTTCATACTCTCCCATCATACATAATACAAAACTAAGCTTGGAAAGAATTAAAACACTCCTTAGGTGCATGGACTCTCCTTGACTAAAGCTATGGTTCCATAAGGCACCAATGGAGTTTCCTTACTTCCTTTGATGGGAGACCTTTGATGGGAGAATCATGTAGGAAGCTCTTATGATGTCTCAGGAACTCATATGAACACTTAAACATCATAAAATATGGCTAAGGTTCATGATAGAGCTTAAGGTGCAATCAAAACCCTAACTTTTCTATCTTGCAAAATCATAGTTTTTACTTGGATTTCTTTGCATATTCTTACTCTCCTCCCTCAAACTGATGGAATTCACCCTTGGTTCTCCTCAAAATTCCAGCCCTCTTACATCTACATACATGGGGTGAATAGGGAAAAGAAGGGGGAGGAAGTATCTACCATGGAATGAGAGATTTACCTTGTTTTTCTTTGTTTTCTCACTTGATTCTCACTTTCTTTGGCTTCCTCTCTTCAAATTCGAATTTTCCCCTCTTGGCCTGACCCTAAAATAGCACCAAAAGCTCTAAGAAAGCCATAAGGAGAAAGGGGAGAAGGAGGAGAAGAGATTTCCTAAGGAGAAGACTAGGTAATTCTAACAATTCTTACCTTTTTCTTGAAAATTTCCCTTCTCCCTTGCCTTAGTCTTGTACGCCTCCTTCCCTTGATCTTTCTCTGGTTTTTGGGTAGAGTTTGGTTTATTTGAATGAGGGGTGCAGAAGAACGCTTCATATATATATAGGTTTGAGAAGGACTTTTTTAAAAATTTCTATCTTATCCTTTGTTCTTGGTAGTTTGGTTTCTAACTTATTTTAGCTCCTTTTTTAGAACTGTCTTTTCCATTATAAATTTTAGGCTCCCAAGTTAGTAAAATGCCTTTTGAATCACTCGAATCAATGCTAAAACCTTCCTAAACAAATCTTTCAATGTTCGGGTACACTGACGTTAGAAAACATCCACCGGAGGGGCTTTAGTTGTCCAGGGCTTCCTATAGTTTTTAAGGCCTTTGAGAACCCCAGAGAACTTAAAACTCTAATTTAAAAAGCCCTCCATACTTAATTCTTGACCACATAATTTTTAACACGTTATACAAGAAGACCTTGTACTTGCTAGTGAAAACCTTGTCGACAAGGTCTTAGAAATTGCACTACAGATTACAAGATTTTGTTGACAAGATCTTTAACCCAAGTGATGAGATGCCATTATAGCCTTTAAATTAACTTGGTCCATTGCCATACTTCATGCTCAATATACATTCTAATGGTCACATAACATCATCTCTCATTTTAAAGAATCGGATATTACATTTCTCCCCCCTTAAATAAATTTCGCCCTCGAAAATTGGGGTATGTTATCATCTAACTCTTTTCTTTTTTAGCTAACTGCTCTTTTCTTTCCCTTCTTCCAATCTCTGTACGCTTTTCTCAGTGATTTCATTCATTCAAATTTTCTTGTAGCCAGGGGATTTTTCATTGCTAGTTCTTAATAAGGGCTCTATTGCTATAAAATACTAGCTAGGTCTTTCTCATAAAGAAAAGAAATTTCTAACTCTAGAGGCCTATCCTGGGAGAGCTTACTAATTATGTAGGGTCAATGTTAACTCGTCATAGTAGTTATCATTCTTTTCAGTGGACTCGCTTACATATCTTGGGATGTAACTTATTTCGTATCAAATTTCCTGTATCATCTCCTAATGGCTTCTCATCATCTTTTTCTAATCATTACAGCCATTGGGGATTTCTATCTTACTACTTACTTATTTATATATGCTGTCCACTGTTTACTTTTGTGTTCTTTCTCACTAGCTCATCCCATGATTACAATTCACATCCTTTTCTGTCACAGGCCTCATATCGCAATTGCTTACTGGGATTACAGCTCCTTTGAGGAGTTTCTGCTTTTAATGATCCCAGTTTCTCTATTTATTACTATATCTGTCTCTGTAGGCCGAGACTTTTTCTCATTTTCTTTGCTCACTTACAGTGGCATTTTATAGTCCCTCATTTTAACATTGATTGGCCTAACATGTGTGTCTTATACTGGCACCGAAGAGCTACTACCACTGACTACTACTGGGTTCTGATGGGATACTAGCTATTCTCACAGTTTTGCTCACTGGAGATATACTATACCACTTACCTCATATAAAAATTACACTTGACCCCTTTTTGAATACATAAGCTAGCATGCGGGGATCTTTCTATCCCTCAATTAGGGCTACTATCTGCTAGGTAGTGGTTGATCTGGCTCTAACTCTGCAAAGCTTATCTCTTGCTTTCCTTATCCCATATACTATGCTCATCTCTAATGAGAGCTAGTCAGTGGTCTAACTGTCTGAGTAAAGCCTTCATATCTTTGTAGCAATGGTCTACTAAACTCAGGAGGTCTGTAGTCTTTAAGACAAAGGCTAGCTAAAACTGTACTAGTCTCTAAGACTAACTACTCTGTAAATACTATCTTAGGCTGTCATCTATACCAGAGGTCTATCATGCTATGGCTAGGGCTCTCTGTAACTCTGTGGGATCTACTGTGACCTCTCAGAGCCCTGTTAGGGTCTACTGCAACTCGCTATGCTATGCTGGAATCTATTGCAATCCATCTCTAAGAGACGTCAAAGCCTAAGATTACTATATCTAACAGTAAAATACATGTTCACTAAGTCCTGTTACCATCACTCATAATAGCTGAGGCTAAACTCAAAAGTACATCATGCTCTTCGTGCGAAGTGGGTTCCTTGTCATCTCATTCTCTAGGATCCTATCATACTAATACTAGGAAGCATTTTAATTTCCATTTATCACTCTTCGTAGGATCCTCAAATTCCCACTTTAGCCCTTTTTCTCACTTGGGCTTTCTTTTCTTACTCTATCGACTTACTTACTTACATATACTTGTTTTAGCCCTCCTCTCATATCTTGTAGTTCTTACTATACTCACATTCTACTATTAAGCGCCTGGCACTAGGGCATCTCACACATTGAGTGTGGTTAACATCTATGACAGGAGAGGGGCTATACACTGGCCTCTATTCATTTCATTTACATGTACTATAAGGGACTTAGATCATACATATTGAACTCATGCTATTTGGATCTGAGCATTCTTCACTGGGGATTCCTTTCTACATGTTTTTTCTCTTCATTATGATATTATTAAAGTCCCTCTACCTTTCTTTCTTGACTTATCTTGTTATCTAGCTAACTAGGATATCCTTCGATTATTGGGACACTTTAGTGATTGATGTCATCATTTGTTGTGCACTTAAGCCACATTACTACTAGGTTGGCCAGACCTAATATCATGTAGCCTTTATTACAAGCAAACTATAACATCAAACACTAATACATCAGCACTTCATTACTGAGCTCAGAGCCATTATCGTCAGTATATTTCAAGTTCCCTAATAATCTAAAGTATCCCTCTCTTACTTTTTTCTATTTGCCCTATTCTCGTAGAGTGCTCGGAGAAAGTAAGATTCTTCCTCTACTACATCCCAAGATCTTTCTATATTGCCCGACTATTTTTTTTCAGGCATTATCATGCTAGAAGGGCGTCTATACCAAGGACAAGTGTGCTTTCTTAAATACTCAAGCACACTAATTGAATATTTATTCTCAATCTAATATGTCCTTAGCTTGAACACTGCCATATCTGCTCTTTCTATCTTTCTTATCCTCTCACTTAGGTAAAAAGATGTTCTACTACTGGTTGTTTCTGTTGCCAATTTAGGATTTTCTATGCTCAAGAGCATCTACATTTTCCCGGGTACCTCCATTTATTTACTCTTTGCAACATCAAGGGAGTCTATTTTTTGCTCATGCTCTTACTCTGATCTTAGCTAGACCATCCCTTGGTAAGAAGGATTTTATTTCACATAATCCCAAGAATTTCATTCAATAGTGCTCTTAGCTTACCCTCTTTCTTTACATAGTACAAGGCTCGACTTTTTAGGCAATCTCTAGCTCTTTCGAGCTTCCCTGAGGGTACTAAGGCACTAACTATCTATCTCAGCTTATTTTTATGTTTGGATCAGAGCTGGGCTTTCTCTTTAGTCAATCTCTTTAGCCTTATCCCTAGGAGCACAGTATACTATTTCTAGGGTTTTGCTAACTCGATCCAAGACACGTGCTCTCAATGCCCGGACTCTATTTTATTGAAAGCTTATGCTCTACTAGGTGCCCTAATCACTCACGTGCCTTAACCCCATATCATTCTCATTTTAGGGAGCTTGTCTGATTAACAACTGGACCCCTATCCATTTACCTCTTTAGCTCAGTTTACTCATCTACTTATTACTAAAGTAAGGATATCTTTTCTGTAGCTAGTTTCTCAGCTCTCCCTCGCTTCCTTTATCACTATACTTTATGACTCAGGGGGGTCTATCTAGGGAAATTTACTAACCACTATTGATGGTTTCCCCAACATCAAGATGTCTCATCTTTTCTTTCTCAATCCAGGGAGAACTTTTACTGAACTTTTCATTTACATATCTCACTTGGATGATGCTACTGGTCATTTCCTCCATGCTTTAGCTTCTGCTCAGCCTAGGCTAACCATCTCCTCAGACCTGTAGCTCACTAAGATCTTTATTCCTTTTTCTATCAATAGGGTATAGGATCTTGGCAACAAGATCTCGTCTATTGCCATGCAAAATTTAAGACCCTGTTAACAAGGTTTTCTTGACCGTGTCTACATGATCTTAACTCTTCATACTAGCCCATTACAGTATTCACAAGGTTAACATTCTAAGTTAGAATCAATGCCCCATAGGCGGATCTCAACAACCTTATCATTCCTCAGTCTCAACTACTAGGCCCATGGATTTCTTACTAACCTTCCGTAACTATTCATTACCCTTTTCTTTACTTATACTAGGGGTTCCTGCTTACTGTGTGTTGTCTAACCCCTTATCAACTCCCTTCTCAAGTTAGCCTGAATGTGACCAACAAGGCATTCATGGTGTTATTCGCTGCGACTAACACATCATTCACCGCGGCTAACTTCTGAATTGGCTACGACGAGAAACTCTCTGGATTGTCTTGCTGCTTCTATGGAATAATTGGCCGCAGCTAACGGCCTCTGATTGGCTTACTTTTTTCCAAGGGTTGGATTTTCCTCTTTCGCTATTGACTAGAACCTCATTACCTCTATACCCAACCCGTCATCAAGCTAGAGAGTTATACTTCTTGCTTCATTCATGCATAACTAGCTATCACCTCCGGGCTGTCAAGCTCCAAGGTATAGCTTATAACTCAACCTCTAGCCTGAGGAGACTAACCTTTCAGGCTCTAATACTTATCTAGACATGTGAGTGTTGTGGCTAGGGGATGACTCTCTTTCTCACTTCCCCTCTAAACTGGTTCGGTGCAGCTGCAGTCTCATCTCATACTGCACTTTGCTTTTGGGAGACTCTTTACTTTGTCTCAACTAAACTTAAAGGTAAAGGCATGCTGGCATACTTTTTCATAGATTGAAAATACACAGACACACATTCTAAATAAGTTAAACACACATCCATGCATGAAAGAAGGTGGAGAGAGCTACCTTGCTTGCATTTGCATACTTTTTTCTTAAGTCTTGAATCCTCTCCCTTGATCTCACACACCTAAGAAGGTGGAGATCATTCCTTTTAGCCTAGACACATCATATGGAAGCTAATTACACTCTTGAAACAAAGTCTAAGGCCACACATTCACTAAAAAAGCTAGGTGACTCATAAGACTTTTTCATGGTTCCATAATGCACTTAATGAAACAACCTTAAGAAAACATCATCTTGGCTCCATTCTATCTATTCATTTATGATTCTTGACTCCATTTAAATCTCTTAGAGCCATCATATAATCAATTCTAGGAGCCTAGCTTGGTATTGCTTCTTTAAGTCATATTACGAAACATATAAGGCCATCTTGCTATCTATGACTTTTAAACTTTTTCCAAGGCTTCCTCTCATACTCTCCCATCATATATAATACAAAACTAAGCTTGGAAGGAATTAAAACACTCCCTAGGTGCATGGACTCTCCTTGACCGAAGCTATGGTTCTATAAGGCACCAATGGAGTTTCCTTACTTCCTTTAATGGGAGAATCATGTAGGAAGCTCTCTTGATGTCTCAGGAACTCATATGAATACTTAAACATCATAAAATATGGCTAAGATTCATGATAGAGCTTAAGGTGCAATCAAAACCCTAACTTTTCTATCTTGTAAAATCATGGTTTTTACTTGGATTTCTTTACATATTCTTATACTCCTCCCATAAACTGATGGAATTCACCCTTAGATCTCCTCAAAATTCTAGCCCTCTTACATCTACATATATGGGGCGAAATAGGGAGAAGAAGGGGGAGGAAGTATCTACCATGGAATGAGAGATTTACCTCATTTTTCCTTGTTTTCTCACTTGATTCTCACTTTCTTTGGCTTCCTCTCTTCAAATCCGAATTTCCCCCTCTTGGTCTAACCCTAACATAGCACCAAAAACTCAAAGAAAGCCATAGGGAGAAAGGGGAGAAGGAGGAGAAGAGATTTCCTAAGGAGAAGACTAGGAAATTCTAACAATTCTTCCCTTTTTCTTGAAAATTTCCCTTCTCCCTTGCCTTAGTCTTGTACGCCTCTTTCCTTTGAGCTTTCTATGGTTTTTGGGTAGAGTTTGGTCGATCTGAATGAGGGGTGCAAAAGAACGCTTCATATATATAGGTTTAAGAAGGACTTTTTCAAAAATTCCTATCTTGTCCTTTATTCTTGGTAGTTTCATTTCTAACTCATTTTAGCTCCCTTTTTAGAACCGTCTCTTCCATTATAAATTTTAGGTTCCCAAGTTAGTAAAATGCTTTTGGAATTACTCGAATCGGAGCTAAAACCTTCCCGAACAAATCTATTAATGTTTGGGTACACTGACGTTAAAAAATGTCCACCGGAGGGGCTTTAGTTGTCCCGAGGCTTCCCATAGTTTTTACGGCCTTTGAGAACCCCGGAGAACCCAAAACTTTAATTTAAAAATCCCTCCATACTCAATTCTAGACCATGCAAGTTTTAACACATTATACAAGAAGATCTTGTACTTGCTGGTGAAAACCTTATCGACAAGGTTTTAGAAATTGCACTACAGATTACAAGATCTTTGACCCAGGTGATGAGATGCCATTTTAGCCCTTAAATTAACTTGGTCCATTGCCATACTCCATGCTCAATATACATTCTAATGGTCACATAACATCATCTCTAATTTTAAAAAATCAGATATTACACATTACGCTTTTGTCAATTTTCATTTAGTTGTTCTCGCTCTATTTTTAGGGTACCTTGGGCCTTGTATTCTCATTATTTGAGATCTAGATTATTACTATAATTTTATTTGTCCTTAAATTATTCTATTTAGGAAACTTCCTTCTATAACTTGTTCATTTATGTCATTTTTACAAAAACTGAATGTTACAGTAGGAACACAAGAGGCATAAGAAAATTTAAAGGTCTTGAGAGGTGGCTACGGTTCTTGGCATAAATCTATGTTCTCCCACTTCTAGAGCAAGATTCAGCTAAGATAACTGATATACAACCTAACCCTTTCCTTTTCCTCTTTGATTTGGCTCTATTGGTTTTTCATTTAGAGCATTTTCACCCACATCCAAATCTGAAATGTGTTGTTTGGTGTTCTTATGGTGGAATTTTAGAGATTGAGGCTAAGAGTGTTATTAGGTAAGTGTTTCCTTCCCATTTTGATGCCTTTTTCTACTAGTTTGAGGCCCTTATAGTTAATTTATAATATGGGCATTAACTTTGTGCGAATTTATCCAGAAAATTGAAAGGTATCTTGAGGTTTCTAGTATAGACAACACCAAATTCGAATTTAGAGCATCTTAGTGGCTGGGTAAGTTCCTTCTACCATTTTGTGAGTCGTATATGCTAAAATTTTATCATTTGGGTTGATTTTTGGTGTATACATTGTTCATGGGCGAAAATGGGGATGTAAAGAGTGAGTTATTGTGAGTTTGGATGGCTTAACCTTGAATTGGTGCAATACACTCTTGGGAAGCTTTGGTAAGTAATTCTTGATGGATTCTTGATGAATTTGAGCAATGGATAGGAAATTCCTTACTAATGAAAGTTAAATGATGGTAACTATATGCTTAGTGTACATTTGGATTATAATGGTAGTTAGAGGAAGAGTATTGGGCTTCATTGAGGTAACCAAGGATGATTTCCTAATTCCATGTGTATGCTCATTTTAATATGATATTTGCTGCATATGTATGATTTTGAAATGCTAAATAATTGGTTAGCTAGTTGATTGTTGTTGTTGTGGACCCTGAGTAAATCCTTGGTGGAGTTGTGGTGTGACTGCCACCTGTGCTTCGATTAGGTATCAAATTGTGATCAAGCCCCTAAATGCATTGAGCCCTAGTTGTACTCAATAGGGAAGTGGCACCATGGACGAGCCTTTTCCAGTGTTATTGGCCTTTAACATGTTGTATGTGACTACTAATATGAGACAGTAGTCACTGATAGCTCAACTAGTTCATTTGCTAATTAAATTAATGATATTTGATGATATGAAAATGCATTATGTTAATTAATCTATACATATATATATAATTTGCCTCTTGTTACTGAGATTATATATCTTACCTTGGTTGTAGGCTAACATTTTCAAGGATTGGACCTTTTAGTGCCAAGGAGAAATTAATGGAAGCATAATGTATGATTTGATAGCACATAGGTTTGAAAACCTTGTCAAATTGGGTTTGTGTAATGAGAATACTAGTTTTATATATTTGCCGCATTGCATTATGAATTGCTAAGTATAAGGACTATCTACGCAATATAATTATCATGGAATTGAACATTTGGAAATGTATCTTAACTAATGCTTGTTGAATGATTTGATATTTTATAACTATTAAACTTTAGCCTGATGTACATTGTGGTTGAAACACTTTTGCTGTCATGGGAGGGGAATTGACTGATACAAATTAAATTTTGATCACTTTAATTCCATCCTTTATCCCTAGACAATAAGGATTAGTGAATCATGATATTTGAGAGTTAGGAGATCTAGAAAACCATGTATGTTAGCCATCAAAATCCTAGAATCCATCTAGGACTAGTGGGAATTGATTAAAGAGCATGAAAATGAGAGTCTAGGTGTAGAATAAAGTTGAGCTACGGCCAAAACACCTTAAGTTTTGCCCAAAAATCAGTTAGGGGCAAGAAGCACCACGGTGCTAGATGTCCCATCATAACGTAAGATGAAACTTTAACCCAAGAGGGTAACAGAGAGAAAACTCACTGTGGCAAGCATCAAGAGGCAAGCTTGGAGAGCTCTAGGAGGCTCTCTTGCTACAACACCATATAAGCTCACCGTGGTGGTAAAGAGTGTGAATAATAGGTCCCCAGACCACCTTTGTCATGGCACGGAAGGCCTGAGTCACAACACAATGTTCGTATTTTTTATTTTGAGCTCCAATAGCCACTTACACTATAACACCATAAATTCCTAGCTTATCTCATGCTATCTCCATGTCTCATATCATATATTTCATGAAGAAGCATGGAAAATGGCATTAAAATAATCCATTTCTTTGCGTTGCGTAGCGTATGAATTTTTCATTCGGTGTCTCGTGGACCATATGAGCTCATGTATCACATTCTTATACTTAATTACATAGATACAACTCAATTCCATCACCAAAAGTGGTGTAGAACTTGTGCAAGTGAAAGAAATACACAAAATACCATAATGCAGCCTCGGCCAGAATTTTAGTTTTCTATCACAACTTTTGAAAAATCATAACTAATTCTAAAAGACTCTAAACCATGCATTCTTTACCATTATGGAAAGCTAAAAATGTCTACTTTATGCTAAAAATAGTTTTAGGTCATAGGACATCAAGTAGAAGACATTTGACATTCGAGAAGCATCCAAAGTCTCAGTTGTCTGGGCTACTATCACAGGTTATTGTCATAAATTTTGAAATTCATAACTAATTCTAGAAAATCCAAATCATGCAAATTTGATCATTTTAAGGAGCTATGAATGTTAAATTTAAGGGAAAAATATCTCTAGATCACTCCAAGTTCATTCAGGAACTGAATTATGATGGAACAGTACAGGAGGTCAAGTGGCACTACTAGTACTGACATTAAACTTCAAAAATTCATAACTCTCTGCTTAAACCTCAAAATGAGGTGATCTTATTGGCCACAAAAAGAATATAACCTCCAATATATGCCTGTAAAATTTCACAAGCATTTGATACTATTTGGCCCTCAGATGACATAGAACACAAAATAGACCATATGAACAATACATGCACCAAAATAACAAAAAAAATCCAAACTTTGAAAATTCATAATTAATTATATAGAGCTCTGATTTTTTTGCACTTTAGCTTCCCAAAAATATCTAAATGAGTTCTAAATGTTTGGAAATTTTCATGGGAAGAGTCATCCATTTGGTCAATTTATGCCATAAGGTTCTGGTTTGGTCATTTTTATGGTCTCTACTAGCATCAAAGTGTCTAATTTTGCTTCCCAAGCTTGTGTGGCCACTTGAGCACGTGGAAATGCACCAAAATGACATTCTAAACTTGTCTCAAAGGTGCACAAATCCAGATTTCTCAAACTCACTTATTCATCCCAAGTTATACACAAAGTTACATAATGCTAGTCTTGCCATTCCATACTCAAATTGCACTATACTATACATATAACATTAAATCTCATTTGTACATGATACATTAGCATAATTATACATGTTTATAATGTCATAGGACATATAAAACAATAGATTACAACATTTGCCATGCATATGGCCGTAAAGAAGCAAAATCTATGCAAATTGTTGTCAATCTCTTATCTTCCAAGTTGTTGGCTCCCATTAACTTGTCTACTTGGTCCACCTAACGTATTTGAACATTAGAGAGGGGGGAATGTGATTCAAAGAATCCCAATAGCTCATCTCCCTTTTAATCATACATTAAGAATGCAAAACAAGTCTTGAAAATGTATGCATGAGCTTAAAGGAGTACATAATCATTCAAGAAGTAATCTTGGCATGTGAGTAAGTCATACAAAGCATCCATAGATTTGCCAAGTAAGTGGATTAGCCTCACCCATTCACTTATAGATTTTGGACTTGCCTCATCCATTTTCTCAAGGAGGTTTTGGCTTAACCTTACTCTTAGGAGACACTTTGCTTTATCTTAACCATTTCTAAGGGCTCTTGGCTCGTCCTCACCATAGTTAAGAGTTCTGGGATTCTCCACACTCAAGCAAATCCAAGCAAATATAATAAATATCATTTGAAAACATAATGCATTATCATGGCACCATGGGATAAGAGTTCATGTTGGAACACTTTTCATAGCATAAAACACACATACACACATTCAAAGACAAGTCAAGCATACATTCATGCATGAGAGAAGGAGGAGTGAGCTACCTTTGATGCAACCACACACTTTTCTTCTTGAAACAATGCTCCCTTCCTCAGCCTCACACACACAAGGGTGTGGAATTGATTTCTCTTAGCCTAAACATAATTTATGGAAGCCAATTAGGTTCATGGGATCATTTCTAAAGCCATACATCTTCCTTAAACATTAACTTGGTCTATTAACCCCTTTATGGTTCCAAGAATGAACTTAATGAAGCAACACCCATCAAATGAGTTCTAGGCTTCATTCTTTCCTTTAACTTATGATTCTTGACTCCTTTTAAGTCTCTTGGAATCATCACACAATTAAAACAAAGAGCCTAACTACATGTTGCTTCCTTAGGTCATATTATGGAACATATAAGGCCATTTCACTTTCTATGGTTTCTAAATTTTTTCCAAAGCTTCCCCTTATCTTCACTCATCATATATGACTCAAAAATGGGCTTGGAACAAATTAAAACTATCCTTAGGTACCTCATCTTCTTTAGGCTGAGACTATGAAGCATAAGGGCACCAATAGACCTTGCTTTGTTTTCTTGGTAGAAGATGCATATGGGGAGCCTTTTGGGGATCTTAGGAGCTCATTTAAATACTTATTTAGGCCTAGGAATTAAGGTATTAAATCAAATTTTACAAGGAACACTTAAAACCCTAGATTTGCTATCTTGAAATCTAATAGCTAGTTTGTTATTTTCTTTGCATATCCTTATTCTTCTCCCTCAAATTCCTAAGATTCACCCTTGGCTTAGTTAATAACTCAACTCCTTAGAGCTGGCCATATGTAGGTCAAGACACTCATAAGAGAAGGGAAGAGGAAGATCAAGTGAAGAGATGGCAAAATATCTCTATTTCCTTGATTTGTCTTGCTTGTTTTTCACCTTCCTTAGCTTCCTCACCTTAACTCTATTCTTCCCTTAAAACAGATCCACAAGATTCAATAAAACTATAGGAAGGAAGGGGAAATGGAGGAGAAGAGGTTTGCTAAAGAAAAAGCATAGAAAACAATTGAGAATCTATACCTTTTGCCTTGTCTTTCTCCTTCTCTTCCTTTCCCTCTTATGTGCCTCACTCTTAGGGTTCCTCCTCTGGCTTAGGGTAGAAACATATATGGCTAAGTGAGTGAGGAGGTGCCCTATATATCTAAGTGGAGTCTAAGAAAGACTTTTCAAAAATCATAATTTTGCCCTTTCATCTTGGCATTTGTGTTTCTGGTTTGTTTTAGCTCCTTTTTGAGAACCTTCTTTTCCATTATAAAATTTAGGTTCCCAATTTAGTAAAATGCATTTGAAATCATTCAAATTGGAGTTAAAATCTTCCTAAACGAATCCATCAAAGTTTGGGTTCACCATTGTTGGAAAATGTCCATCGAAGGGGTTTTAATTGTCCTGAGGCTTCCCATGATTTTTAGGGTCTTTGAGAATCCCAAAGAACTCAAAACTTTCATTTAAAAAGTCCTCCTATGTGAATTCCAAAATTTGCTCAAAATTATGAAAATACCATTCCGTTTCATAAGTTTTTTCTTTAATTTTGTTTCTTTATTCTAGCTCCATTTTTCTTTCTATCTAAGCTTAGGATTCTCATTTTTAGGAGTCTAGAATGCTGCTTAAATTTTTTGAGACCTTAACTAACTCATTTTGGGGGACTTGCTTTGAAAATGTACTCGTTTTCATCGTTTAATGAAAATCAAATATTACATACACCATGACGTAGATATACCAAGTCATGACGAGAGTCTCTAAACTTAGTTTTTAGATTTCAGTAACTAATTTAGCCACAGCAGGGAAGGTCCAAGTCATGGTGAAGGTTCCCAAACGCTTATTTTAACTTAGAAACCTTGGATTCTTTCAGATAATGTTATATGACGACTTAGAAACACTTATACTAGGATTTGTGAGTCTGAAATCAACAAAACATGAATCAAAGGTCTAGAATTATAATTAGATTTACTTGTACACTCAAATAATTTTGATTGTTTAACTAATAACCTTAATAATATCCAAGTTTAAATTTTTTTACTTTTCCTCAATTTAGTTAATTGTAATAACTTTAGACCTTGATTTACAATTATTAATCATGCAATTAAGTCTAATAACTATAATTAAGAATCAGGGTTACAGAAAGAAGGAGTTTAAAGCAACCAATTGTATCACAAAAATCTCCATTAGACAAGGTTTCAAATAAGGTATGGTGCCATGTTAAAAACTTGCTTTCCTTAGTGTTCTTGTTCTTCCTTAATTCCGCCTAACCAAGGGCAGCTTAGAGGGAGCTTGGTTTGGCTTAAACTTTATAAGAAATGGGTTTTTGATGCATGGAGATTATGATAAAGCAATGGAAAGTAAGTATGAAGTCAAAGAATGCAAAACTTGATACCTAGGGTTTTGATTGCATGGTAGGGAGTTTAAAACTTTAAAAGGGCATCTTAAGCCATGTGAAATCATAATTCAACTAGAAAGAAGGTAGGGAATATCCATAGGTACCAAAATTCTCAAGGAGAACCATAAAACTTCATGGTATCCTATCTTTGAGCAGGGTTTGGCCAAAGGGTTGAAGTGGTGCCTAGGAAGTTGTTTTATAGATTTTAAAGTTATAAATGGTCTAGATGTAAATACCAAAGAAACCATTGGTTTGAATTTAAAAACCTTATTTTGAAAGGTGAAAATTTAGAGTTTAATTATGTATAAAGAAACAACCTGGTGTTAGACTCCTTAAATTGAGTTTATGATGACTCTAATGAGTTCTGATAGAGTCATATAACTCATGTTGAGTGAGGTCTTGAAGCCAAGATATTGAATTACAAGAGTTGCTTCATAATGCCACTTAATTGAACCTTATGTGAGACTAAAGTTTTCACTAACTTGTATAAGGCTTAAATGAGTGCAAGCATGGTTCCCTTGATAACTTTGTGTTTTATTTGATGTGTCTAGGCCAAGTAAATGAAATTCCACTCAAGTGTAGGTGTGAGGCTGGGAGACCAAGCTAAGGAACCAAAGGGAATTAAATTGAACTTTCGTGTTAATGTAGCTCTTCATCCATTCTTGTACATATATGTTGGTTGCTTGAGTGTCTTTGATTGCTTGTATATATTGGTTGCTAATTATGTATGTTATTAATTACTTTATAATAATATGCAATTGCATAACCTTTAATTGCATTTAGGATTGGTTTGGCTCTTAAATGGGTGAGGTTGTGCCAAAAGTCCCTTGGAGTAGGTAAGGTGAGGCCAAAAGCCCCTAAAAGTGGGTAAGATTAAACCAAAAGTCTCAATTATGAGTGAGGCTAAGTGAAAAGTCCCCAAAAGAGGGTGAAGCTAAACCAAAAGTCCTAAATTGTTGGGTAAGGCTAGACTAAAAGTCCCTAAAACTTGTTCTGCTTTTGGTGGAGCCATATGATCCCTAATGCATGAATATGAGTAATATTTGGTTATGTAACATGTAACACCATAATCTCTTAACCTCTCTCATGTAATTGGAATGCCTTATGCCATGCACTTCATGAAAATCACAAGGAGTAGCATATAAATATTGATTATTTATGTGTTACGTCATATATAAAATTTCGTTCAGTGTCACATGGACTGTATAAGCACATACTATACTTTATCATATATTAATTACATCAATACAACTCTTTTTCATCATAAAATCATGGCCACAACTCAGAAATCAAAGAAGATCTCAAAATAACTAAGAGAATTTTCAGCCAGAATTGGCCACTTTTCTTACCAAATTTTGGGACATCATAACTAAATCTAGAAAAATTGAAAACATATATTCTTAGTCATTCTAGAAAGCTACAGATATCTACATCACAATAAAAATATGTCTAGACTATAACAGCAATCACAAAGGACGTTTGACATCCAGAATGGTCCAGAGGTCAAATTGCACCCTGGAACTGTCACAGAATTCTATAGAAAATTTTGAAAATGTCCAATTAATTCTACAAAAATCCAATCCATGCAAATGATGTGAATCTGAAAAGCTATGGATGTTAACTAGAGGGAAAAAATATTTTCAGACCAGCTCAGGCAACCTAGACCTCAGAATTTTATGGAATAGCAACTTAGGTCGGGCAGAACTCCTGATACTGGATAGAATATTCAAAAATCCATATCTCCCTCTCTAGACCTCCAAATGAGGTGTTTCTAGTTGGCATGAGTCTCTGTGAATGTCTAGTTACTTTTTATAAAATTTTGTAGCAATTGGACATCATTTGAGTCTTGTGTGATAGAATTCATTTTTGGACCAAATGAATAGTGCAGCAGACCAAAACTAGAAAAATTGCCAACTTTGAAAAATTCTCAAATATTCTATAGACCTCGAAAAATTATGATCTTTGACTTTCTAAAAGTTCTTAATGAGAAATAATTTCATGCCAAGTCTCAGACCAAGAATAACTCATTTGGCTAAAAAGTGACATAAGGTTCTATTATGGTCATTTTTGGCTCCATATAAGATACCAAAATTGCCAAATGGCTTTCCTTTGGTTTTGGCACCTTATGGGCAAGTTTAAAAGCACATTTAGGACTTGTGTGAGCTGCCCAAATGGTCCCAAACCCTATGCATCTCATTTTGGCCTTTCCATCAACATATATACACATTTACATCAAACTTCCACAAAGTATATCTTGGCATTACATATCCAAATTACATTCTAGAGTTCATATGTCATTTCCATACATCTATACATCATATAATATCATAATTACATAATCATATGACAAAATTATGGTCTTAAAGTGACAAAACTTAAGCATTTGATTGTCAATCTCCTTTCTTCAAGGTAGTTGGCTGCCATTACCATGTCCACTTGGTCCACCTAGCATGTGAGATCATTGCAGAGGAGGAAATGAGATTCAAAGAATCCCAATAGCTCATCTCCCATTCAATCATACATAATATATGTAAAGCAAGCCTTAAAATGCATGCATGAATAAAATGGAAGTCATGAACATTTAAAAAGCAAGCATGGCATGTGAACAAATCATATAAGACATTTAAGAGCTCACCAAGTGTTTCGATTGGCCTCACACTTGTCCTCATGGATTTTGGACTTGCCTCACACATTCTTTAAGAGCTTTGGATCAACCATACTCTTGGGAGCCCACTTTGCTTTTAGGAGACTCTTTGCTATATCTCAACTAATCTCCAGGGTTCTTGGCTCATCCTCACCATGGTTAAGAGTTATTGGCCTCTCCACACTCTACAAACATCATACATTCATTTGAAAATATAACATGACATCATGAGATCATGGCACATAAAATCATGCTAGCATACTTTTCATGGCTTGAAAATACACATACACACATTCTAAGACAAGCTAAACACACATCCATGCATAAGAGAAAGTGGAGAGAGCTACCTTGTATACAATCACACACTTTTTCCTTGGAATTCAAACCTCCTCTTTTGGCCACATACCCACAAGCTTATGGAAATGGTTTCTCTTAGCCTAGATACAATTTATGGAAGCCAATTAGGTTCATGAAATAATCTCTAAGGCCATACAACTTGCTTAAACATTAGATTGCTCTATAACCCCTATTATGGTCCATACTTGCACCTAATGAAGCAACACCCCTCAAACCATTTCTAAGCTCCATTCTTTCATTTCAAATATGACTCTTGACTCCTTTTAAGCCTCTTGAAGTAATCACATAATTAGAACAAAGAGCCTATCATCATGTTGCTTCCTTAGGCTATAATATGGAACCTAAAGCACCAAATCAATTTCTATGAGTTTTAAATTTTTTCCAAGGCCTCCCTCCATTTTTATTCATCAAATATGACTTAAGAATGGCCTTAGAAAAATTTCAAACTCCCCCTAGCTATGAGAACTTGCTTAGGCCAAGACTATGCATGGTTTAGGGTTCCTTGGAGTTTTCTTTGTTTTCTTGAAGGAGGAAGCATGTGGGGAGCATCTTAGGGGTCTTAGGAACTCATTTAAATACTTAATTAGACCTAGGAAGTATCATACAAAATCAGAATTTGAAAGATACACACAAAACCCTAGAATTTGCATCTTGAAATCTAATGGTTATTTTGTTGTTTTCGTTGCATATTCTCATTCTTCTCCATCAAATACCTAAGATTCATGCTTGATTGGGCTTAAAAATCAGATCCTCCTATAGTTCCTAGGGTTAGGCAAAATGGGGAAGAAGGGTGGGTGAAGACATCAACCATAGGATGAGATTTTGCCTAGTTTTCTTACTTATTTTGGCTTGAATCTTGCTTTCTCTAAGCTCCTCTCTTCAAATCCGAAATTTCTCTTGAATTTCTCCCTTGAATCAGATTTATAAACTTCATTTTAATTAAAGGAAACCAAGGACAAGGGAGGAGAGGAGGTGTGGATGGAGAAAAGCATGAAAAACAACCATAAAAACATACTTTTAGCTTGGAATTTCTTCTCTTTCTCTTCTTCCCTTGGTGCACCCAAAACCCTAGCTCTCTCTTCTGAAATTATGCAAAATTTTATGATTCCAAATAAAGGGGAAAATGGGGCGCCACCTATATATAGGTGTAGGAAAATGACTTTTTCAAAAATTCTAATTTTGCCCTTTGTACTTTGCATTTTTGTTTCTCCTTCATTTTAGCCCCTTTTTGAGAACTGTCTTTTCTATTATAAAATTTAGATTCCCAATTAAATAAAATACCTTTGGAATCACTCAAATCTAAGCTAAAACCTTCCTGAACGGATCTGTCAAAGTTCAGGTACACTGACGTTGGAAAACATCCACCGAAGGGGATTTAACTGTCCCGAGGCTTTCTATGGTTTTTAGGGCCTTTGAAAACCCTGGAGAACTTAAAAATTTGATTTAAAAAGCTCTCCTATGTGAATTCCAAAAATTGCTCAAAATTACGAAAATGCTATTACGTTTTGTAAAATTTTCGTCAAAATTGGTTTCTTCATTCTAACTTTGTTTTTCCTTTTGTCTAAGGCTAAAATTCTCATATTTAGGAGTCTAGAATATTGCTCGAATTTTTTGGGGCCTTAACTAATTCATTTCAGGGGACTTGCTTTGAAAACGCGCCTATTTCCGTCGTTTAACAAAAAGTGGACATTACATAACATGCATGTTTACTTTCTTTGACATTGAGTATACCATATATCTATGCTTGAATGATGAATGAGCTATTAGGAATCCTTGTATGGCATTCTTTTCCATATTTTCCTTAATCATGTCTAGGTAATCCTCAAGGAAACAAAGATGGTAAGTAAAGAACATGAGAAGCGCCATTTTGACACTAGTTTAAATCTTAATGTATTCTTACACAGAATATGATATATATGTATTTTATGAGATGTGATCATTCCCACACCCTCATAAGTATAAGACTATGATATACAAACCATTTTTAGATGTAAATAATTGGAAGTGTGCAATTTGACCATTTGAGTTGTACCTTATGTATGTATTTAATTGTAAGTGGGAGTGTGATTTTGATATACGTGGCTTTTGAGACATGTTGGACTAGTTATATCTATTGTATTTGCCATTTAAAACTTGTTCAAATGAAGACATCGAGTGTTATGGCTTAATTATAACTAATTGGAACCCAAAGTTGCACTTTTTATGCCATAAATTATCCCTAAACCAAAAATAGGTCAAATGGACGAGTCTTAGGTTGAAATTTCATAGGCATTTAGAGCTTATCTAACAGAGCTAAAGAATACAATTTTTGAAGCTCTGTAAAATTTTTTATGAATTTCTAAAGAAGCTAAGAAATATCTACAAGTGCCAAAAATTCTAAGAAAAATCATAAAACTTCTTTAGCTCCTAATATGTGCACAGGTTCGGCCATGAAAGAGAAGTGGTACCAAGGAGAAGCTTTCAATGATTCTAAGGCTATAAATAGTCTAGATATGAATTATAAATACAAAAGGAACCATTGGTTTGAATTTAAAAGCGTTACTTGAAAGGTGAAAATTTAAGGTTCAAATATGCCTAAAGAAGCAACTTGGTGTTAGGCCTTTTAGATCAAGTTTATGATAGCTCTAATGAGTTCTAATAGAGTCATATAATTCATGTTAAGTGAGGTTTTAAGGCCAAGAAATTGAATTGTGGAAGTTGCTTCATTAGGTATTCAAATGAACCATATGTGCATTTAAAACCTTAACTTGTACATGTAAGGCTTAAATGGGTACAAGTATGGTTCTACTATTAATTTTACATTTTATTTAGCATGTTTAGGAAGTGGGTGTAGAGCCTTAGAAGAAGGGAAAGAAACAAAGGAAAACTAATTGAAATTTTTGAACCAAGGTAGCTTTTCCTTCATTCTTATCTATGTATGCTTGGTTCGCTTGATTATCTTGGATTGCTTATATGTATTGTTTACAAATTATATGTATTATTGATTGCTTGATGATTATATACAATTGCATGACATTTGATTTCATTTAGAATTGGTTTGGCTCTTGAATAGATAAGGTTATGCCAAAGTCTCCTATAAAGGTGAGGTGAAGTCAAAAGTCCCTAAATGCCAGTAAGACAAAGCCAAGGTCTCAATTATGAGTGAGACTAAGATAAAAGTCCCTAAAAGGGGATAAGGGTAAACTAAAAGTCCCTAACAAATAGGTGAGGCTAAACCAAAAGTCTCTAAAACATAAGAGTGCTCTTGATGGAGCTATGGGATCCATAATACATGAATATGAAAAATTTATAGTTGTATGACATGCATGCTTGCATCCTTGCACTTGAGTAAACCATATATATATGCTTGAATGTTATATTAGCTATTGGGATCCTTGGAATCTCATTTTCCCCCTTATTTCCACTAACCATGTCTAAATGGCTTTCAAGGAAGTAAGAATGATGATAAAAAAACATGAGAAGAGCTACTTTAAAAATGAAGTTAATATTTAGACACATTTTATACCTATGGCTAAGTATTTGAATATTTTGATGTATGATCATTCCAACACATTTAAAAGTATGAAAATATGATGTAAGAACCATTTATAGATAGCAATATGCAATATTATGTAATTTGACCTATTGAGTTCTTAGAAATGTATGTACATAATGGCAAGTAAAAATGTGATTTTGAGTTGTGTGGCATTTGAGACATGTTGAGCCAATCGTATATGTTATATTTATCATTTAAAACATACCCAAATAAATACATGGCATCATATGGCTTAGTTAGAACCATTTGGAACCAAATTTTCCATTCTTTGAGCTATAATATGTCTATGAACTATTGACAAAATAAATGGACAAATTTTGAGCTAAAAATTGGTAAGCATTTAAAACACATTCAAAGCTTTCCATAGAGCCAAAGAACATAATTTTTGGAGCACTATAGAATATCTTATGAATTTTTTAACCTAACTATTTTCTATAAAATATAGCAATGCACTATTCACTTAGTCAATTTATATTTTTGTGGTTTTTGAAGGATCAAATGAACTAGTTATGAGTTAAAATTAAAGTAGATAGTTCTTATAACATCCTTAACTGCTAAACATATTAATTAAGCTTAATTGGCATCTTAAACATGAGTACTTAAGGTTAAACATTATTAATAGTTCGTTAACAGATGAAAACCTAAAGAAATTTGAACCTTTTCAGATAGTCCTAATCACCAAATAGGTAAGCAAGAAGATTCATGACCAAAGGATACTAAAATTCTCTTATAAGATCTCCATTCCATTTGCATTTAATTATAAAAGGCATAAAACTCATTTACATTAGTTTACAAGTCAATACATGTCATTGCCATAGTGACAACCAAGGATTTTAAGCTAAAATAAGAGTTTCCACAACTTAGATGATCCTCACCACGATTGAGTTAGCTACTGGAACCTAAAAACTAAATTATTGGACTTGCAACATGACTTCGTAGGCCCATGCTATGACTTAACTCATTATTGGAGCAAAAAAAACCAAAATATACAATTCTTGTTGTAACCAAGACCTTCCGCGCGCACTGTGAAAGTGCTCTCAAGAACGTCTTATTCCTTAATACTTAAGTTTAGCCACGGCGACCTATATGGTGTTGTGATGAAAGTGCCTATTGGAACTTTCCCAATAAATTTGCTCAATTCTCGTGCTTGGTGAGACTGCTTTCAGGAGTCCTTTGAACCCAAAATTCTTAATTTGCGCTGTGACTCAAACTTTGCATCTTGATGCCCTAAATGATTCTTTGCTGTAACTTAAGTAATTTTGGCCATGGTTCAAACCTTCTCTAATACTAAGCTCTTTAATACTCATTCCTACTCCTTTATATCTCCCTCCCAACAATATCTAGGGACCTTCTAAGGCAAAACACATGGTTTTAATGTTGTCTTCCTCTTATACTCATCAATTTATTCACTCTTAAGACTTAAGGGCCTAAGTTTGGACCATACCAACTAATCATCATTTCATATTGGCAAATTTACACCTTATGATAGTAATAGGTACCCAATTCACTATTAACCTTATTCAAATTCACATCCCCTACTATCTGGCCTCATACTATTTGGACAAGCTTCAAGGGTTTGACTAAATGTGTTCCTATTATTCATAGCCCTAAGGAAAATTCACATTCAAAATTCAACTGTGGCACTTATAAATACATTCACATTCTAATAAAAACTCCAAACAACTATAATTAGATTGGTCATTTATTACAAAACATAATTATACTTTCAAATGGATAAGTCATGGTTCTTTATTAGCAATATTCCATATCAAGTCAACCTAGAGTACATACATCAGATTTCAGATAATATGAAGTCTAACTCCATAATGGATTCCCTCTTAGTTACAGAACAACTAAAGCCGACACTTGGTAATATGAGTGCATCATGATGCTATACAAAATAAATTACAAAAAATAGCATATACTCTAAAACAAAATGGTCCAAGTATAGAGATCCCATACAAGGCCTGAAGTTTTGGATATTTATCCACTTACTTTCCTTTTTCCTTAATCGAGAAACCTTCACTTAAAATTGTTAGCCCATAAGAAGGGGTGAGATATGAATCTTAGTAATCGAAGAAAATTCTATAAATATGTACAATTTAATTAGCATAAACATATTAAATGTCATAACATAATGAGATAGCACAATTACTATGTCACTTTATGCCTATAATGTCATTTTTCATATATTCAATACTTTTAGCAGCAGAATTTATTGATATTAAAAGTGAAAATAATTCATTCTTGCTTAAATGCATCATTCCAAAATACCAATCTCATCTTTCATCCTTAATATACTTATTCAATCAGAAATACCACAAAAAGAAGGATGGAATTCGAGTTTAAAACAAGCTTCACATACTAACATCATTACACCCTTTCCTTGTCATTCCATAATTTTGTCAAAACTTCAAAAATTCATATCTTGAGCTAGAGAGTTACAAATCATGCAAATTAAGACTCTTTAGAAAGCTTGAGACATTAACTAGCTACTGTAGAAATTTAAGATCAAAATAAATTCATTTAGGCCATAAAAATCTAATGAAATAGTACCACTATCATATTTTCGTGCATGTACAAGCCTAAAACTTTGGAAATGCATCTCTTGATCTACATAATCCAAATTAGGTGATCTTGGTGGCTATGAAAAGCTTACAATACCAACTATGTGTCTAAAAATTTTCATGAGCATTGGAGTTCATTTGGTCCCTCAAATATACAGAAAACCAAAACTGACCAAATAAACAGTGACAGTGCATTTTTGCATAATTCAACCAACTTTGAAGAAGGATAAGAAATTGTACAGAGCTCCAAAAATTATGTTCTTTGGTTTAATGAAAAGCTCCAAAATGAGATCTATATCTCTACCATATTTCATGCCAAAATTCATCCATTTAGTCTGGTTTTGATTCAAGAGCAAAATATGGCTCATTTCAGTATCAATTTGGCATCAAATGGTCCATAATGTGATTTTATAATGCAAGTGATCATTTGAGCACATCTAGCACATGATTTATAGCATATTTGGCCATCTTATAAGGTACTAAATATCATACAACTAAAAAGAACCTATCCACTTGGCAATATACACACATCTTCCATAGCTCAAGCATACCAGAAGGTCAATTTTTTGTATAAATGGTTCCAACTATAGTACATACACCATAATAGCATACTTTTACATCTGTGTGAAGGGTTACATCACATAAATAACATATACATCCATACTTTGACATCAAATTACACAAAATCCTATCCTATTGTCATAGTAGCATAAGTCAAGCTTCGTGGCCTCCACTTTTTGCTCAATGAGAATTTATTAGACAAGGTTAGACATAAAATGGGAAAGAGTGAGATTCAAAGAATCCTAATAACTCATTCACCCTTTCAAGCATACATATATGGCATGTTATCTTGTTAAAGAAAGCAAGCATGCATCCAATGCTTCTAAATATCAAACATGAACATATTTACAAAGTCATATTGAGCCATCAAGTTCAAGATCATGCTCTGGGGTCTTTTAGTCTAGCCTCACCTAATTATTTGGGGCTTTTGGATTGGCCTCACCCATTTTAGGGACTTTTGACTTAGCCTTACTTATTTCATGAGACTTTTGGCCTTGCTCACCTTTACTTAGGGACTTTTGGCTTCACTTCACCTAATTCAAGGGACTTTTAGCACAACCTCACCCATTAAGAGCCATCTCACATGTTGAAAGCAATTCAAGAAGCATAATATCATCAAATCATCAAGCTAATAGCAATATTCATGTTTCAAGGTTCTAACACACATACAAGCAATCAATGACAATTAAATAACCAAGACATACATATAAAAATAGATGAAGAGCTACCTTGAGTCAAGAAGCATAACTTTCTTCCATGATTCACTAGCTTCTCCTCTTCACCTCACATACACACTTGTGAGAGGTTTGCTTTACTTGGCCTAAACACATCAAACAACACACAAAGGCATCAATGGAATTATCTCTAGCCTTACATAACTCTACATAAGTCAATTCCATCTTATGGCATCTATATGGTTCCATATTATAGCATAATGAAGCAACTCATATAATTTATCAGCTTGGCTCTAATTTCTCACCCAATCTAAGTCACATGAGTCCATTTAAACTCATTAGAATCATCACAAACTCAATTCAAGGAGCTAAACACTAAGTTGCTTCTTTATGCCTAATGGAACCCTAACCCTCCAACTTTCAAAATATGGTTTCTAAATTCAAACCAATAGTTTCTTTGGTATTTGTTATTTGTATCTAGACCATTCATAATCTTAGAATAAAAGAAACTCTCTCTAGGTATTTGGAATGAAGCTTGGCTGAGACTATGCTTAAGGAAGGCACCAAGGGAGTTTCATTCATTTCTCTTGGGAAATTGGCATCCATGAAGCTTCCTAGGTCTCTTAAGAACCCATACATACTTTACATAAGTTAAATCATCATTAGAAGGCTTTATAAATCCCTAGGTGCAACCAAAACCCTAATTTCCTAATTCTGCATTCTATGGCTTCTTACTTGGTTCGAATGGCAAAATCTTAATCTCCATATTCCAAAACCTTAATTTCTAGCATGATTCAATGAAAAACTAGCCCCTTCCATGTTCTTCCCATGGTGGCAAAACTTATAGGATGATGGAGAGACAAGGAGAAGGAATCTTCCATACCAAAACATATATCAATGAAATGGCTTTTCATTATGGTTAATTTAGTGTGTTTGGTTTCTTGTTAAAATCCCTTTTCTCTATGGGTTTAGATTCCAAACACCTTCCTTTGATATCTTAAAACCATAGAGAAGAAGTGGAGAAAGAATAGAAACTAGCCAATAAGAACATTATAGGCAAATTCCTTAAGTTTCCTTACCTTAGGTGGCTTCAACCTCCCTTGAGTTTTGGTGCTATTTAGGGTGTCTTTTGGGTCTAGTTCAGAGTTGAAAATTTTGTACAAATGAAGGAGAAGAAGGTAGAGGGGGCTATTTATATGAAGGAATTAGGGTTTTAAAATTTTTCAATATTCCAACTTTGCCCTTGAACTTTGTTTCCTTCATTTGAGCTTATTTCAACTCCTTTTTTAGAACTATCTTTTCCATCATAAAATTTATATTCTATAATTCATAAAATGCCTTTCATTTTACCCAAACTAGATTTTAAACCTTACCTAACCTTTTGGTCAATGTTTTAGTCAATCGATTACCAAAAATATACACGGAGGGTTTTTAACCATTCTAAGAGTTCTTATGGTTTTTAGAGCCTCTAAGAACTCTAGGAAACTTAATTTTCCCATTTAAAACTTTCTCCTTTAAGTTTTTAAAAAGTTGCCCAAAATTATGATTTAGCCATTGCATTTTTTATTCCTCTGTTTTACCATTTTTGCTCTAATTTTGGGCTATTCTTAGTTTCTTACCTATATTTTTAGATGCTCTAATTAGCATCCTATCCTTAATTACTCTTAATTCTCTTCGTTTTAGAGTCCTCTTATATCACAATGTCTTTTTTAGTTTAGTTTCTGAGAAACCAGATATTACATTAAACATAGTTAATGAAAGCATCATCATAATCAATGAATAAACTAGTTGACTACCAGTGACTACTATCCCATACCAGCAATCACATGCATCATGTTAATGGTTAATAACACATGGAAAAGCCCATGCATGGTGCCAACTCCCTATTGAGCACATTCTGGGCTTAGTGTTTCATAAGTCTAATCACAACTCGATACTTAATCGAAGTACAATGTCACATTACAGCTCCACCAAGGACATGCTCATGGTCCAAAAGAACAACCAAGTAGCCAACCAATCATTTAGTATAACAAAACATATTATGCAATAAATATCATATTAACACTGCACATATGTAAAGAATTAAAATTTAGCCCTAGTTACCTCACTTAATTGTGTAAAGTTCTGAAGCCAAGATAGATTCTCAACTCTTTAAAGATCCTAATGTATCAAAACCAATTTCTTAGTTAACATCGAACACAAAAATTAGTTACCTATCATTCTTAGCATCTCAAACATTTCAGAGGCAGTTACCTAGACTCAAATAAATCATAAATTCGGATGCAAGCTTTCCCACATTAGAAACTTCAATGTCTTGTTCCGAATTTTAGGTATTTCTGCCCAAAATCAAAGCCTATCATGTAAGCCAACCATTGGGATCATCATCTAACAAAAAATACATCAAAATGAGGAAGAGGTGTAACACTCCAAAATTTATTAAGGATAATCATGATTAATTAGGGGTTAATATGAGTTTAATTAGGAAAATTACTTAAGAGAAGTGAACACTAAATTGGGCCTTATAATTAATTAAATTATTGCTTTTATTAAGTGTAAAAGTCCAATCTTAGCTTTAGAGATATCCAATACCATTTCTTGGAGGCCCAATGATATTAGGTGTAGGCCCAACTTACATGAACTCTTATAGTTAGCCCAATAAATCAAAATCTGAGCCAAGTAAGTTTTTGGGCCTAACCTTAAGTGTTCTGTAGTGCAATGCATTTAAACCTTAGCCTAGCAACTAGAGGGAGCCCAATTCCATCCTAAAACCCTAAAAATCCAATTGCCACTCACCTTAGTGCTAAAAAACAAAAAAAAAAAAGGGTTCTGCAGATCACAAGAGAATTTTTGCACCTTAAGGAGAGGCTAAGGTTTTCACCAACCTTTTGGCTCTATTCTGCACTTCTAAAGGTGGATTCACCCAAGATAACCTACATGGAATTTAACCATGTCATTCTCCTTTATAATTTGATCCGAATAGCTTTTCGTTTAGTGGATTTTTCATCTTCTTCCCATGTCTAAGATTTTGTTGTTAGTGATATCATGGTTAATTCTAAAGGTTAAGGTTAAAAGGATTATTAGGTAAGCATCCTCCCCTTATTTTAATGCATTTACTATAAGTTAGAGACCCCAATAGCTTACTTATGATATGGACTCTGTCTCTATGCAAAAATATTTATAATTTAAGGTGATATTTTAAAGTTTCTAGTGTAGGGTAAGTGTTTTCTAGGTAGCTTATAATGGTTGGGTCTTGTGGGATCTGATTTATGTTGTAATTATCATCTAAGAATATGCTTTGATTTGACATAGGGCTTTTAGAGTCTAGAGATATACTTTTGGTTGCAGAACTTGACTCAATTAAGTGAGGTAACTGGGTTAATGTTAAATTTTATGCATATGTCTACTTTAATTTTATATCTGCTACACATGTATAATTTTAAAGTTAAATGAATGGTTAGCTATCTGATATATTGTGATTAGACCTTGTGAGTTCATGGTGGAGTTGTGGTGTGATTGCCACCCATGCATTGTGCTTTGATTAAGTACCGGGTTGTGATCAAACCCATATATGCACTAAGTCCAGGTTGCGCTTATTGGGGAGTCGGTGCTATGGACAGGCCTCTCTCAATGTTAATGGCCTTTAACATGTGGAAATGTGATTACTAGCATGGGATAGTAGTCATTGATAGCCCAATTGTGTCATTTGCTAATATGACTATTATTTCTGATGCTTATTTGATTAATTACATATATGTTAATTAAATTGGAATATATGAATAAAATTTTCCTTTGGTGACTGAGATTTGCATTTCACCCCATTTCATGGGCTAACTATTTTAGGTGAAAGTCCTTCGGGTAAGGATAAAGGGAAGCAAGTGGATAAACATCCATGAGCTAAGACCATGTGTAGAAAGTTCTACACTTGGATGGATCTAATTTAGGTTAGATGTTAATTTCTGTTATTCTTTTGTATAGCATCACCATCATGTAATCATGTTGCTAAGTGTCAATATTTTATGCTTTAGTAAACAATAATGCAACTAATAGGGAGTTAGGCTTCATACAACTTGGAGTTTAATGTATGCTATCACTTAAAATCTGATATGGAACCTCTTTAGTATGAATGTATGACTTGACACTTAAGAGCATGCTTTTATATCTCCATAAATGATAATATTAGTTGCTTAGGGATCTTGCTACTGTCAATATTTCATGAATTTACTGGTGCAAGATAGTTTGATGAGTAGGAATCAACCTTTGAGTCTTAGATTGGTAATGATAGGTATATTAGGTAAATCAGGTATATTAATGTCATTAAAGCCCTAAAATTAAGGCATAATGGCCTTGGAGTATTACTATAAGGAGAGTTAAAGTGTATGGGATGAAACTTAGGGAGAAATGGTGCAGAAGAGGGTCATGTCGGAGCCAAAATAGGCTGAGTCAAGGCAAGGTGTCAGGTAGAGGCGAGGAGCACCGCAGCACGAGGTGTCTCATCACAATGCAAAACAAAAAAGTCACCCAGAGAGGGTAACTATAATGCCTAAATCAATAAATGTAATGCCTAAATTTTCTAGCCTTCTTAGTCCATTGCAAGCCCTAGCTTCCAATACTTACATGAAAATAATACATATTTAATGGTATTTAATTGTATTACGTAAGGTCTCATTTCTCCATGTTATGCTTCATGGCCTATCAATATCATTTTCTATCCATAACAAATCCATACAAGTCATACACATCCTAAGAGTCTTGGATTTTAGACCACATTTCACAAAATCAATGTTAACTAATAATTGCAAATAATTTCAAGCTAATGTAGTAGCATATAACCTATAGAAATTGATGGAACAATACTAGAGGTTGAGTTGTGTTACTAGTACTGTCATGCAACTTCAAAAATTTATTTCTCTCTTTACAAAGCTCCAAATAGGGTGATCTCAATGGCTATAGAAAGCTTATGATGTCTAGTTTATGCTTGTAAATTTCATGAACATTGGACTTCATTTGACCCACGTGTGACATAGAGAAGCTAGCTGACTAAATGAATAATAACTATACTATTTCTGTATAATTTGGCCAATTTTGAAAAATTATAATAAATTCTCTAGAGCTCTAAATTGAGTGATTTTTGGCTCTTGAAAAGCTCTAGATGAGACCTACTTGTTGGCCAAATTTCATGAAAAAAATCACTCATGTGGTCAAACTTTGGTACAGCACACAAAATGGTCAAATTTGAAGTCCAAATGGGTATCTCAAGGCACCAAATGCTCTTCTTCACTTTCCATAACCACATGAGCAACTCTAAAAGTATAAATATAACATATAAAAGCATGCCAAATGATCTAAATCACCATGGAGCTCATTCTCACCTTGCCACTTGCTTTCATACACAAGTATATCATATCACATAAGGGCTCCTTAGGGGCAAAAGTATACATATTCATTCATATGGTTCCAAAATGGTTACATACATCATCTATACATTTATTTAAACTTTCCCAAAGGTCTAAATCATATATACATCATATGATTACAATTCTTGAAATCAAAATGCAAATAAATAAGCTATTTCTTTATCTCTTTGTCAAAGTCTTTCTTCTCAAGGTTGTTGGCTTCCATTCCTTGGTCCACTGGGCTCACCTAGAAAAGTTAAGCATATGTAGGGAAAGAGTGAGATTCAAAGAATCCTAATAGCTCTTAACCCTTTCAAATATACATAATGGATACATTTACATATCAAAGAATGCATGCATGACATTCAAGTAACTAGTGAGTATACATAAATCATTTTCCTTGGCACATCAACTCATACATAGCAAATATAAGCTCTCAAAAGCATTGGCTTAGCCTCACCCAACTTTCTTGGGATTTTTGGATTTGTCTCACCCACTTTCAAGGGACTTTTGATTTAGCCTCACTATTCTTGAGACTTTTTGTAATACCATATATTCTAGCTCATTTTATGCCTTTACATAACTTAATATCATGAATCATGTGAGTTTTGCATGAAAAGGGCAAGGAAATAATGCTCATTTTCACGTTGCGTTGTATCTAAAAATTCATTTCAATGTCACGTGGACTGTATGAACTCATGCTATCCATCCTCATATTTAATTACATCATTACAACTCATTTACATCCTAAAAACATGCCTACAATCCATGGAAACCGAAATGGGGCATGAAAAAAATGGGAGTTTATTTTTGGCCAGAATTGGCCTCTTTTCTGGGCAAACTTTGGAAAATCATAACTAAATCCAGAAAACTCAAAATGATACAATATTAGTCATTTTGGAAAGCTTAGGATGTCTACTTAACACTACAAATATTTCTAAACCATAACATGCATCATGGAAGACTTTTGACATCCGAAAGGCTACTGAGGTCGCTGTTGCCTAGGCTACTATTTCAGATTACTGATACAAATTTCTAAAATTCATAACTAATTCTATAAAAATTGAAATCATATAAATTCACTCATTCTGGAAAGCTACAAATGTTAATTGGTACTAAAAATAATTCTAGAATGAAATAGATACGTTTAGTTATTGAAATCCTATGGAACAGTGACTGAACTCCTGGGGTGCCACTGCTACTGACAGCTAACTTAAAAAATGAATAACTCTTTGCTCAGACATCCAAATGAGGTGATCTTAGTGGCCATAGAAAGCTTATAAACTCTATTTTATACCTATAAAATTTCACAAGCATTGGACATCATTTGATGATTGATAGATAGAAAAAACCAATCTACTAGTGTAAACAGTGCACATACCAGAATCAATAAAAAAATCCAAACTTTGAAAATTCATAAAATATTCTCTAGACCTCCAAAAATTATGTTCTTTAGTTTTTCAAAAAGCTTTCAATGAGACCTAATTTCATGCCAAATTTCAGATCAAGACTAACTCATTTGGCCAAAAGTGACATAGGGTTCCATAATAGTCAATTTTGGCTCCATATAGGGTACCAAAGTTGCCAAATGGTTTTTCCTTGCTTGTGGCACCTTTTGGGCAAATCTAAAAGCATATTCAAGACTTGTGTGAGCTTCCCAAATGGTTCCAAACCTCATGCATCTCATTTTGGCCATTCAACCCACACTTATGCATAGTTGTATCATACTTCCACATTGCACATTTGGACATTACAACCTCAAATTGTATTCTAAAGCTCATACATCATATCCATAGTGATAAACATCACATAATGGCATATTTATACATGTCTCAAGGTTCATAGACTATCTACATCATCATATACATCAAGGTACATAAGTGTGGTTCCAAAATAGCTAAAACTAGACATATGATTGTCAATCTCCCTTCTTCATGGTCGTTGGCTCTCATTGGCATATCCACTTGGTCCACTTAGCATGTGAGATCATTGGAGAGGAGATGATGAGATTCAAAGAATCCCAATAGCTCATCTCCTATTCAATCATACATAATATGTGCAAAGCAAGTTTTACAAATGCATGCATGAAGAAATGGAAGTCATTGACATTTTAAAAAAAAACTTGGCATGTGAATCAATCATATAAGACATTCAAGAGTTCACCAAGTGTTTGGATTGGCCTCACACTTCTCCTCATGGGTTTTGGACTTGCCTCACTCATTCTTTAAGAGCTTTGGACTTAATCATACTCTTGGGAGCCCACTTTTCTTTTGAGAGACTCTTTACTTTGTCTCAACCAAACTAAAGGATTCTTGGCTCATCTTCACCAAAGGGAAGAGTTCTTGGCCTCTCCACACTCAAGAAAACTCATACAAATATCATGAAATCATTTGAAAACATAACATAGCATCAAGAATCATGATATGAAAGGGCATGCTAGCATACTTTTTATAGCTTGAAAATACACATACACACATTCTAAAACAAGCTAAACATACATCCATGCATGAGAGAAGGTGGAGAGAGCTACCTTGTGTATATTCACACACTTTTTCCTTAGCTTTCAAGCCTCCTCTTTCGACCACACACCCACAAGTTAGTGGAAATGGTTTCTCTTGGCCTAGATACAATTTTTGGGAGCCAATTAGGTTCATGGAACACATTCTAAGACTACACACTTTGCTTAAACCCTAGATTACTCTACAACCCTTATTATGATCCATATTGGTACCTAATGAAGCAACACCACTCAAATGATTTCTAGGCCTCATTCTTTTCTTTCAAATATGGTTCTTAACTCCTTTTAAGCCTCTTGGAGTCATCACATTATTAAAACAAACGGCCTAGTACCATGTTACTTCTTTAGGTCATAATATGGAATCTAAGACACCAAATCACTTTCCATGAGTTCTAAAATTTTTCTAAGGCCTCCCTTCATTTTCATTCATCAAATATGACTCAAGAATGGCCTTAGAAAAATTTAAAACTCTCCCTAGCACCATGGAACATGCTTGGCTAAGACATGCCTAGGTTTAGGGCTCCATGGAGTTTTCTTTGTTTTCTTGAAGTGAGAAGCTTGTGGGGAGCATCTTTGGTGTCTCAAGAACTCATTTATACTCTAACTTAGACCTAGGAAGCATCACATAAATTTAGAATTTAAAAAGTGCACTAGAAACCCTAGGTTTTACATCTTGAATCCTAATGCCTATTTCATGGTTTTCTTTGCATATTCTTATTCCTCTCCATCAAATACCTAAGAATCATGCTTGGTTGGGCTTGAAAATCAGATCTTCCTAGGGTTCTTAGGCTAGGTCGAAATGGAGAAGAAGGGCCATGGAAGATATCAACTATAGGATGCATTTTTATCTTGTTTCCTTGCTTAGTTTGGCTTGAATCTTGATTTTTCCAAGCTCCTCTCTTTAAATCCGAACTTTCCCTTGAATTTCTCCCTTGAATCAGATTTATAAACCTCATTTTAATCCAAGGAAAGAAAGGAGAATGAAGGAGAGGTGGTGGAGGTGAAGAAAAGTAAGGAAAAACACCATGAAAACATACCTTAAACTAGGATTTCTTCCTCCTTTTTCTTCCTCTCTTGGGCGCCTCTCCCTTAGGGTTTTGGTTCTGGTTTGGGGCTGGAAAATCTGAAGAGAAATGAGGGCAAGTGTGAGGCGCCACCTATATATAGGTAGAGAAAAGTGACTTTTTCAAAAATTTCAATTTTGCCCTTCATACTTTGTATTTTCGTTTCTCCTTCATTTTAGCTCCTTTTTTAGACCTGTCTTTTCCATTATAAAATTTAGGTTTCCAATTAAGAAAAATGCCTTTGGAATCACTCAAATCAGAGCTAAAATCTTTCCAAACAAACCTATCAAAGTTTGGGCATATTGACATTGGAAAACGTCCACCGGAGGGGATTTAACTGTCCCGGGACTTCCCATGATTTTCAAGGCCTTTGAGAACCCTAGAGAACTCAAAACTTTGGTTTAAAAAGCCCTCCTATGTGAATTCCAAAAATTGCCTGAAATTACGAAAATTCCATTACGTTTTGTAAGGTTTCTGTCAACATTTATTTCTTTATTCTAGCTTCATTTTTCCTTTTGTCTAAGGCTAGAATTCTCATTTTTAGGAGGCTAGAGTGTTACTCAAAATTTTCAGGACCTTAACTAATTCACTTCGAAGGACTTGCTTTGAAAACGTGCCCGTTTCTATTGTTTAACGAAAACTGGGCATTACACTTTTGGCTTTGTCTCACCTATTTCTGGGGACTTTTGGCTCATCCTTACCCTTGCTAAAGGACTTTTGCCACAACCAAATCCATGCAAGCCAAAATGCAATCATAAACACATTTCAAGAAACATAATGGTACTATAATATATAAACATTGGCTAAAAGCAATTCTCATGGCTCAAACATATACACAAGTACTCAATGATGAGAAAACAACTAAGATATGCATGTGTAAAAGGTTAGAAAGCTACCTTAAAGCAAGATTTACACACTTTTTCCTTAGTTATTCCTCGCCCTTTTTCGGCCACACACTTGCAACTAGGTGAAGCTTGGTTCCTTTAGCCTAAACACATCAAATAGGACACAATTATATCATTGAAGCAAGCTCTAGCATCACACACACTCTATGGAAACTTACTTCCTTATATAGCTACATAATGGTTCCATAGAAGACCTAATGAAGCAATTACTAGAATTCATGCTCTTGGCTCCATTTTCTCCTTCTATCTAGGTCTCTTGACTCCATTTAGACCTCTTGGAGTTATCACAAATTTATTCCCAAGAGCCTAAATGCTTCTTTAATCTCATTATGGAACCTACACCTCCATCTCACTAACCTAGGCTTCTAAATTTTTTCCAAGGCCTCCTTTGATGTTCTTCCATCATATTTAGTCTATTTCTATCCTTAAAACTATTTAAAACACTCCCTAGGTACATTGTTATGTTTTGGCCGAGACACCCCCTATCATGTGCACCCATGGAGTTTGCTTCATTTCCTTTAGGGAAATAGCATATGTGAGGCTTCCTAGGTGTCTTAAGAACTCATTCATACTCTTAGACAACTTAAATTCTCATTAGGAAGCTTCATATTTGCTAAGGTGTGATCAAATCCCTAAATTCTACAACTTGCATTCTAAAACTTCTTTTTTAATTCTAGTTGTACATTCTCAATCCTCACACTCCATAACCCTTGGTTCCATCAAGAACACATGAAAAAAACTCTCCTCCTCACTTTCTCTAGCTGAAGCTTAAATGGCTTAGAAACACAAGAATTTGTAAGTGTTTTAAGTAAAGTTTTACCTTAAAATAGAGCTCTCTTTGCGTAGATTATTTTTCACCGATTAGTTTCTTAAAAAGAATTCCTTTTTGGCTTGGGTTAGACCTAAATCTTCAAGTTTTTAAGAAAAGAAAACCACCATTAGAGAGCTCTTAGAGAGAGGAACAACTTTCCTAACTGGCTCAAGATGAAACAGGGCTGTTTACTTAACTAAATAGAAGCTTAAACTTCTTCTCTGTCTCCCCTCTTAATGTCATGCCATAGCTCTCTAAAATTTTGAAAATGGAAGCTTGAAGAAGATGATGAGGTGTAATCTTACTTAAAAAGCCTCTTTTACAATTTTTCAAAGTGACCATTTTGCCCTTACCCACCTGTTTGCTCTGTTTAGGCTCATTTCAATTCCTTTTTGAGAACTGTCTTTCCATTATAAAATTTAGGTCTTTTAATTCATAAAATGTCTCTATTTTCATCCAAATTGGATTTAAAATCTTCTTGAATAAACAAGTCAAAATCTGGGTCAACTGACGCTTTAAAATGTAAACTGGATAGGTTTAAACTATTTTAGGGGTTCTTATGGTTTTTAAAGCCTCTAAGAACTTCAGAAAACTCAATTTTTCCAATTAAAGATCCCTCCTTTGAGTTTTCTAAAAAGTGCCCAAAATTATGAAAATGCCACTGTTTTTATTAGATTTTATTTAGCTACTTTGACTTTGATTTTTGGGCATCTTAAGTCTTGTATCCTCATTTTTCATTATTTAAAATTTTCTCTTAATTTTATTTGACCTCAAATCTTTCTATTTAGGGGACTTCCTTTTATAAGTGACTTATATCCATCGTTTACAGAGAACCAGATGTTACATTAACAGAGAGCAACCCCAAAATTTTTAGCCGCGGAGCAAGTCGAGGGAATCAAGTGATGAGTGTTTAGTAACTAGTTTTGTTATGGTACAAGTATAGCCTACCATCGCGCAAATCAAAAAATTTTCTATAATAGGTTCCAGGATGTTTTTCCACTACAAGGAGATTTGCGAAGGCTAAACTGTAGGATCTTAAGAGCAACTTCATTGTAACACGAAATGCCTGAGTCACGATGCAAGGTGTGAAATTTGGTTTTTAGGTTTCAGTAACCAACTTAGCTGTGACAGAAGTTTCCAAGTCGCAGCGAAGGGATGACTTGGAAACACTTGTAAGAGGTTTTTGTGCATTGGAATTAATGGATGAATGTGTTAAAGCTTTTAATCGATAATTAGATCCATTCATGTGCATAAATAGTTGTGATTATTTAGTTAATGACTCTAATAATATCAAGGCTCAAATTCCCTCACCTTTTTCCTAATTTGATTATTTGAAATGGCTTTAGACCTTGATTTATGATTATTAATCATGTAATTAAGCCTAATTAGGGTAATTAAGAATTTGGGTTGTTATAAGAGGTACCCATCTAACGGTTCTCTCAACCTCTGCCTCCGAAAATCAACAAGAACCCATCAAAATAACAAAATTTAGATTTGAGAAGAAGATGAAATTCCTCTAAATGACAAACTAATTAGACTAAAATGTAGAAGAAGAAGAGAGAATTAAGTTTCATATAACTCACCTTAGCTAAATCCTCCTCTAAAAGTGAGAAATTATAATAATATGCTGAAGAAACCCTTGTCCCCTTTAGTATCCGAAATTCCCTCTTGAGGCTCTTATATTTTCTCTAGAATGGGAAGGAGGCTATAGAGAGTTTAGGGTTTTTGTAAGGCATTGGACTAACTTAAGGGCCCATGGTCTACTTAGGCCATAAGTTGCACATTAGGTCATAATTACAAGAGTTAAAATAAGTCTAAATGGATTGGGCTACCATAGGATAGGGATTAGACTTCTACATATAGTTCTTGCCATAATTAAATTAATTATAAGGTCCAAGCATTCAATGTTTCCTTTTTCTAAATTAATTTCTCTAATTGGGCCCATAACTATAATTAAATTCATTTTTATCCAATAACGGCCAAAAGGTATTATTTGGCTCAAAAGCCTAAAAATTCAATTTCCTTAAAATTCTTATTTCCCATATTTTCCTTAAATTCGTCTTATTGACCCTATAATTTCCCATAATTACTATTAATAAATTTCAAGGTGTTACAATTCTTATTATAAGCTTTCTGTGGCTGCTGAGTTTGCCCAAATTGGAGTTGTGTAACTTAAGTTATGATTTTTCAAAGTTTGGGTCTTATTATATATTAAAATGGTGAAATTTTGCATATGAAGCAACCCATGAAATTTATGCTTCTTTTCATGATATTTTAAGCATAACAAACTTTTCAACATGAATTTGGAGAATAAAATGATGATAACATTTATGTATGCAAAATTGGATTATTTAAGGCTTTTAATAATGGTAAATGCTGCAGTTGAAAGTGTGAATTTCATTCATTATTGTTAAATGAGAAATATGACATGAGATTTATGGATAATCTATTATGGTCTGACATTTGTTAGTATTAGAGCAATGGTTTAGGCAACTAGCTCTATGTTTGGGTCTTAAAATATTAAAATAAGTTGTGCTTGTGGTGTAAATGTTAAGAAACCGTTGGAATGATTGTTTGTGCCATTGAATTTGTATATATGCATTGAGGTTGTGTTTATTTTCAGATATCATGGTGAACACCAAAAGGGGTAGACCAACTAGGGTTAAGCCAAAGGATCTTATACAAACCATCGTGGATCATTTGGATCAGCAACAAGCCATGATGGAGTAGCAGAGACAAATCATGCAACAACATTAAGAAATGATATTGCAATTACAAAATGCCCTAGCAAGGTGAGATAATGATAGAAGATGTAACACCATAGTTTCTAGCTCATCTCATGCCTTCAAATGATTCAATTTTATGAATCATATAAGTTTTTAATGAAAAAGGCAATAAAAATATTGATTATTTTCGCGTTCGTCATATATAAAAATTTCATTCAGTGTCACGTGGGCAACATGAGCTTATACATCACATTCTCATATTTAATTACATAAACACAACTTATTTATATCATAAAAGTGGCCCACATCTCAAGGAACTTGAAGGAATGCATGAAATATACATATATAATTTCGGCCAACTTTGTCCTCATTTCTATCACAACTTTGAAAAATCATAACTAAATCTAGAAAAGTCAAAATCATGAATTCTTGGCCATGCTGGAAAGCTAGGCATGTCTACCTTATGTTAAAAATATCTTCAAACCATAACATCCAATACAGAGGATGTTTGACATGCGAAATGGTCCAGAGGTTAGGCTGTCCACTGGTGCTGTCACAAAATTCTACAGCAAATTTCAAAAATGTCTAATTAATTTCAAAAAAATCCAATACATACAAGTAATACCAATCTAGAAATATATGGATGTTAGCTAGAGGGTAAAAATAACTGTAGACTAGCTCAGGCATGCCCAGACGTCAAAATCCAATCAAACAATAATAGAGGTTGGCTGGAGTTCTTGATACTGGATAGAATCTTTAAAAATTCATATCTCCCTCTCTAGATATCCAAATGGGGTGCTTCTAGTTTTTACAAGTCACTGGAAATTTCTAGTTTCTTAGTATAAAATTTTGTGGCAAATGGACATCATTTGAGCCTTGTGTGAGAGATTACATTTTTGGACCTGAGTGAACAGTGACATGACCAAAACCAGAAAATTTTTCAACTTTGGAAATTCATCAAATATTTTGTAGACTTCCAAAAATTATTTTCTTTAGTTTCCCAAAAAGCTCTCAATAGCCTCTAATTTCATGTCAAATATCAGATCAAGAAAAGCTCATTTGGATAAAAAGTGACATGGGGTTCCATTATAGTTAATTTTAGCTACATATAGGATACCAAAATGTCCAAATTGCTTTCCTTGGGGTTTGGTACCTCTTAGGAAAGTTTACAGGCAAAAATAAGACTTGTGTGAGTTGCCCAAATGGTCTCAAACTCCATGCATCTCATTTTGACCATTTCATCCACACTTATACACATTTCCATAATGCCATCCAAGAAGCTCACTTGTTAAAACATGTTCAAATCACATGCTAATGGTCACATAACATATTCTCTCATTCATTCATGACATATTATCATAATTACATGTGTTCATGATATCATAATACATATACATCCATTAGTTACATCAATTGCCTTTTGCATGGCTTTAAAGTAACAAAATTCAAGTACTTTGTTGTCAAGCTCTCTTCTTCAAGGTGGTTGGCTTCCATTACCTTACTCTCTTGGTCCACCTAACATGTTAGATCATTGGAGAGGAGGGGATGAGATTCAAAGAATCCCAATAGCTCATCTCCTATTCAATCATACATAATGGATGCAAAGCAAGTCTTGAAAATACATGTATGGATATAATAGATGTCATGAACATTCAAGAAGCAAGCTTGGCATGTGAATAAGTCATACAAGACATCCAAGAGCTTGCCAAGTGGATGGATTGGCCTCACCCTTTTCCTCATGGATTTTGAAATTGCCTCACCCATTCTTTAAGAGATTCTTGGACTCAACCATGCTTTGGGAGACTCTTTGCTTTGACTCAACCAATCTTAAGGGTTCTTAGCTCATCCTCACCATGGTTAAGAGTTCTTGGCCTCTCCACACTTAAGCAAACTTAAACAAACATCATAACATCATTTAGAAACATAATATGTCATCATAAAATCATGTTAGCATACTTTTCATAACTTGAAATTACACATACACATATTCTAAGACAAGCTAAGCACATATCCATGCATGAGAGTAGGTGGAGAGAGCTACCTTGCACACAATCACACACTTTTCCCTTTGAAAGAATGCTCCCTTTTTCAGCTACACACACACAACTCATTACGGTTCCATAATTGCACCTAATAGAGCAACACCCCTCAAATAATTTCTAGGCTCCATTCTTTCCTTTCAAATATGATTATTGACTCCTTTTAAGCCTCTTAGAGTTATCACACAATCAAAACCAAGAGCCTAACTACATGTTGCTTCTTTAGGTCTCACTTAGAAACACTCACATGCACTACATTTCACTTCCATGTAGCTTTAGCTTAGGCACTTCACATAGCACAAGTACCTCCATGTTACTTCACATTCTTCAATCACACATGTACAAGGGCTGCCACATGTACACACTTTCATCTACATGCATCCCACACACTTACATGAAGTCACGTTGCCATCCACCATTTACACATAGGAAGTCATATATGGTTCATTCTTTCCATTCACACTCCACGTAAACATGAAGTAACACATAGGTTCGAGTTGGTGAGAAGAAAAGGAGGTTGCACATCACAATCACGCTGCACTTTCACTTCATTCCCATGTCTAGTAACATTGCTTCACTCATCCAGCTTACTCACACACACGTTAAGCCCACACACTCATGTTGCACTCACACATAATATGTACAGCCACTGTTTAAGAGTCTAATGTAATGTTCAGTTTTCGTTAAACGATGAAAACAGGCGTATTTTCAAAGCACGTCCCTCGAAATGAATTAGTTAAGGTCCCAAAAAATATGAGTAATATTCTAGACTTCGAAAAATGAGAATTCTAAGCTCAGACGGAAAGAAAAGCAGAGCTAGAATGAAGAAACGAAATTTAATGAAAGACTTACGAAACAAAATGGTATTTTCATAATTATGAGAAAATTTTGGAATCCACATAGGAGCCCTTTTTAAATGAAATTTTTAAGTTTTCTAGGGTTCTCAGAGGCCCTAAAAACTATGGGAAGTCTTGAGACAGTTAAAACCTCTCCGGTGAACATTTTCTAACGTCAGTGTACCTGAACTTTGACAGATTTGTTCGGGAAAGTTTTAGCTTTGATTTGAGTGATTCAAAAGGCATATTACTAAATTGGGAACCTAAATTTTATAATGAAAAAGATAGTTCTTGAAAAGGAGCTAAAACAAATTAGAAACGAAAATGCCAATAACAAAGAGAAAAATGGGAATTTTTGAAAAGTTTTCCTTCCTCCCACCTATATATATAGGGCACCCCACTCCTCCACTCATTTAGCTTCATATGTTTCTGCCCCTAAACTAGAGAAAAAACCCTAGGAAAGTGGTGCACAAAAGGAAGACAAATCAAATGCTAAAGGTATGGATTTTTGGTAGTTTTTCATGCTCTTTCCTTTCCAAACCTCTTCTCCTCCATTTCCCTTTCTTTCTTGTGATTATATTGAAGTAAATGGATCTGTTTTAAAAGAAAAATTAAGGAAAAAATTCGGATTTGAAGAGAGGAGGCCAAAGAAGACAAGATTCAAGTGAGAAAACAAGGAAAAATAAGGTAATTTCTTCTTCCATGATTGCTACCCCTTGCTCCTCTTCTCTCCATGTTTAGCCCCATTCAAGAAGCCATAGGAAGGCTTAGATTTTAGGTAGAACCAAGGGTGAATCTTTGGAAAAAGAGTGTGGAGAATAAGAATATGCAAAGGAAATTAACAAATAATCATGGAAATTCAAGATGCAAATTCTAGGGTTTCATATGTTTTTTGTAAAATCTGACTTGATACTTTAATTTCTATACCTAAGTGAATGTTTAAATGAGCTCCTAAGACCCCTATAAGTCTCTCCATGTGCTTCCTCCATCAAGAAAACAAAGCAAAGTCTATTGATGCCATAATGCTTCCTAGTTTCGGCCAAGAGGGGTTTAGGTACCTAGAGATCATTTTAATTTGTTCCAAGTCCGTTTTTGAGTCATATATGATGAGTGAAGATGAGGGGAGGCCTTGGGATAAATTTAGAAACCATAGAAAGTGAGTTGGTCTTATATATTCCATAATATGACTTAAAGAAGCAACATATAGTTAGGCTCTTTATTTTAATTGTGTGATGACTCTAAGAGGCTTAAAAGGAGTCAAGAATCATATATGAAAGGAAAGAAAAGAGCTTAGAATTTATTTGATGGATGTTGCTTCATTAGGTGCATTCTTGGAAACATAAAAGGGTTTATAGACCAAGTTAGTGTGTGAGAAAGTTGTGTGGCCTTAGAATTAATTCCATAAACCTAATTGGCTTCTATAAATTGTTTTTAGGCCAAGAGAAATCATTCCTACACGTTTGTGTGTGTGAGGTTAAGGAAGGGAGAATTATTTCAAACAGAAAAAGTGTACGATTACATCCAAAGTAGCTCACTCCTTCTTATCACACCCGAAAATACAACCGCATGGCGTTTTAAAAAAGAAATTGGTTTTTGAAAGAAATTTTGATTCAATCTCTAAAGAAAATGAAAACTGAAATCAAAATTAAAATAAATAGAGTCGCCACCAAAATTTTTATTTTTTAAAAGGTAAAATATTGGAAAAACTTTTTTATAAGAAGAACAAAAATGGTCTGCGAATCAGATACAAGTTTGGAAGTCGATTGTGAGTGGGGAAGGTGTTAGACACCCCACAACACCCGTTGCTATGAACGGTTACCCTAAGTCAGTCATGCAGAATCAATATAACCTTTAATTTATTTTGATTCTCTCTAACAAATTACATGCAAAATAAAAAATAGAAATAAAAGAAATGAAATTAAAAATAAAAGGAAGAAAGAAATTAAAGAAACAAAATTAGAAAAATAAAAGAAAAGAAATTAAGAAAATAAAAATTGAAAAGAAAATTTTATTTCCAATGGTAGACTTGACCTAGGATAAGAGCTTAAGGCTTACGTACCCTCGAGAGGGATCAAAGCCCATGTAGTTCACATGGTTGAAAACTGTATTTTGGTTGAATTTTGTTTTTTATTTTTTGTTTTGTTTTGTTTTTTCGTTTTTGTTTTTATTTTATTTTTTTTATTTTTATCTGTGTTTTTTAATTTTTTTAATTTTTTTTTATATTTTTTATATTTATATTTTTTTATTTTGTTTAATTTATTTTTTTTTTTTTACTTTTATTATACCCTTTTTGAAAAGATAAAGAAAATAAAAATTACTTTTTCCTTTAACAAATAAAACGATTCCAAAATTGGTTGATATATTTTGGTTTGCTAAAAGTAAATATAATTTTACTTTCTTTTTGCATTTTCCGTTTTTCATCTTTTTCATCACCTTTTGTTTTTTATTTTTTATTTTTCTCTTTCTTTGTCTTTATTGGTCTTGTTTTATCTTGTTTTATTTTGTTTTTGGTAAAAAGGAAAAGAAATGGAAATCATTTGGCCTTTGAATAAAAATAATTTTAAAATTGATTTGTATGTTTTAATTTGAAAAGATTAGATTAATTTCACTTCTTTAACCCTTTTCATCTTTCCTTTTTTTTTTTTTACCTTTGATTTTGTTTTAATGAGGTTTTTTGTTATTTTGTTTTATGACCCCTTTTCTAATATCTTGTTTGTATTCTAATTTTTTATTTGATTATTATGATCTTTTTTATTCTAAAATTTTTTTATTCTAAATTTTTTTTATGATTACTCTTTGTTATTGATTGGATTTTTTAATATATTCCTTAAATTGTTTCTTAGTTGAGAGGCTTTTCTTTTCTTTTTTAATTAATTTTAGTATTTGAGATAAGACTTTGGGTTAGAAAAAACTTCTTAATATCTTTTGCTTGCTTTTTTTCTTATTTCCTTATTCTAAAAATTCTCTCTACTTTATTTGAAAAGAAAATTCCTTTATTTTTTTATATCATTTTCTTTTGTTTTTTTTTTGCGTTGTTTTTTTTTTTTGTTTTCTTTAAGAATTTATTTTTTTTAACTTTGTTGTGTCCTTTATTCAGAATCAAACCCCGTTTATATAAGCTAACATAACCATAAAACTCAATAATGGTTAAGGAGGCTTATTGCCACACATACCCTTTTATTTTTTGTTTTCAATTTTTGAATAAGATTCTTCTTAAATAAAAGGGTTTTTTTTTGGTTCTGCTGTTCCCTTTATATTTTTTTCAAAAATAGATTTCCATGTTTTGACTAACCCCTTTTTTTGGATATGGAGGGGTGAAAGGAATGATAATTAGTGCGTTTTGTTCACAAAGGATTTTAAGTTTGCAAAGAACACCACCCAGCTTGTTTCTTTTACTCCTTTCATCCTTTTAAATTTTTTCATTATCACTTTACTATATTTTTTTGTATTTATTTTATTTTATTTTCTGATTGAACACCACCTAGCGTTATGAGGACTTTCTTTTCTTTTCTTTTTCTTGCTAACTAAACATCGTGCTGGAATAGGGGGCAACAATGAACCTCAAACAGAACCAAACATCCAAACCAAGATGGGGCTAAGATTTGTATGGATCTACCCATGCAGCAACCAGCATAAACAAAGTTAACTACTCAGCCAATGAATTAGAAACCATAGCAATCTCAACTTAGGCCTAGAATTAACTAAACCTAAATTGGGATCCTCTCAGTGACAGGATTCATTGTCACTCAGCATTCAACGCAACATGAGATTGAAAACAAGACTAAACCATGAATTAAACCACCCAATCATACATGAAATGCCTCGGAACAGTGTTGGATTTCTGGGTTAACACAGCATACTCGTAAAGAAACAAAAGAATGAAGCAAAAAAACAAAACAAAACAAAACAAAAAATAGTGAATTGAATGGTTTCAAAATGTAGCCTCCCATAAGAAATTTCCCTAAATATTCATTCTGATAATTCACACAGTCTATGTTCCAATTGCTCAGAGAAACATGAAACTAAACGAATTTAAAACCAAAGGAGAGCGTTCCTAATAATGCTATGATTTTCATCAATTCAAGATACCAATTAGGCAATCTTGGGAAACAAGGACATTCATACAATCTTTAATTCTGAAACATACCACCATTCATCATGAAATCACAGCAAAAGGGAAAATCAAAACAAAAACACCATGACTCTGTTAGACTCTCCTTTTCCAACAACCATGATCAAACATTAAAGCTCAACTCCACCTTCTATCAAGCATTTCATCGAGCACCTATTGTGCGTGTCTTAGAATATATACAGAGCAATGTATTTGGACTCCACCTACGACTATTCAGTATGAGAGTACCATCCAGCATTCCATTCTCAGTATAGACCATCAGCAATCGCAAGAATGTTCTATTGACAAGCAAAGATAGCAATCTAGATTCATATCTTACCTTCGGGGTTGCAGGGGACAAACGGGCTCTTCCCGTACTTCCTTCTCAGTCCTAATTTTTGCTTTCTCTCGATCTTTTTTGTTTCCCAGATTTTCCTCCATTCTCTTTCCTTTTGATTTTTCTTGTCACTCCCTTTCTCCTTTCGATCCTCTCTCCCTTGATTTTTTTTCGGTCTCCCTTTCCTCTTTCTTTTTGATTCCCCCCTTGTGCCCTCTGCCTCCATCCCTTTTAATCTCCCTTGTCCTGGTCTGAATCAGGAACCCCCTTTTTCGCTTCCTTCCTCTTCCTCGATCCATGCCTTCCTCTTCTCTCTTTCCATTTTCGTGTCAGTCATTCTCTATCTCCAGTGGCGAAAGGGATGGGAGAAGGAGGTCAAATCCTTGAACTCCTCGCTGCAGGTCTACTCCACTGGAACTCTTTGAGACGCTAGACGTTGCTTTCCATTTCTATGCTTCACTCTCTGCTTCTTCCCATCTGCCTTCATTTTATTTCGTGTGTCTTTCCAGAGTCATGCGTGGTTCATGTCAGAGGAAGAGACAGGTTGGGGTTGTATTTGCTAATGGATCCAGGTTGGGCTTCAGAAGGGGATTAGGCTGGGGTTTAGCTAGATGGACCTGGGAGCTTTTGGGCTTCAGATTAGCCTCTTTCTTCTTTGTTATTTATTTATTTATTTAAATTCCTTTCTTCTTTTTGGACTCTTTTCTTTTTTCTTTTTGCCTCTTTTATTACTTTTTATTATATTTTGGTGTGTTTCCCCCCTTTTTTATTTTTTCATTTATTTTTCCTTTTTGTTGTTTTTTTTCCCTCATTTCTCCTAATTTTCTATTTTCTTTCTTTTCTTCTCTCTTTTTTGTTTGTTTGTATTTTTACTAATTTTTGTAGTTTGTCTGTACAAAATACGGTGTTCACACTCCTTCTCTCATGTATGAATGTATGCTTGGCTTGTCTTTGAATGTGTATATGTGTGTTTTAAGCCATGAAAAGTATTCTAGCATGATTTCATATGCCATGGTACCATGATGCTGCATTATGTTTCCAAATGATGTTTATGATATTTGCTTAGATTTGCTTGAGTGTGAAGAAGCCAAGAACCCTTAAGATTGGTTGAGACAAAGTAAAAAGTCTCTCAAAAGTGAAGTTGACTCCCAAGAGTAAGGTTGAGTCCAAAAACCTCTTAAAGAATGGATGAGACAAGTCTAAAATCCATTAGTGAATGGATGAGGCTAATTCACTTACTTGGCAAGCCTATATATGCTATGTATGACTTTTTCCAATGCAAAGAATGCTTCTTGAATGATTGCACATGTTAATATGCGCCTATGCATGCATTTATAAGACTTGTTTTGTATCTTTTATATGTGATTGAAAGGGAGATGAGCTATTAGGATTTTTTGAATCTCATTCCCTCCTCTCTAATATTCTAACATGCTAGGTGGACTAAGAGAACAAGGAAATGGGAACCAACCACTTGAAAGATGAAAGTTTGACATTAAAGAGTATAGATTTTGTTACTTTAAAGCCTTATGAATGGCAAATGATGTAATCTATTATTGTATATGACCTATGACCTCTTGAGAATGTGTAATTATGTTAATATATTATGTATAAATGAGAGATTATGTTATGTGAATGCGAGAATGTAATTTGAATATGTAATAGCAATTTTAGTTTCTTAAAGATTTGATTCATTAGTGTATAAGTGAAAGTGGAATAGCCAAATTGAGATGCATGAGGTTTGGGACTATTTAGGTAGTTCATATAAGTCATATTTATACTTTTAAACTTTCCCAAAAGGTGCCAAAATCAAAGGAAGTCATTTGGACACTTTGGTATCTTCTATGGAGCAAAAATTAACCATATTGAAAACTTATACCACCTTTTGTCCAAATGAGTTCCTCTTGATCTGAGACTTAGCATGAAATTAGAGATTTTTTAGAGCTTTTTGGGAAGATAAAGTTCATAATTTTTGGAGGTCTATGGAATATTTGATGAATTTTCAAAGTTGAAATTTTTTTTGATTTTGGTCAAGGGTACTGTTCATACTGATCTGAAAATGAATTCGGTCACTCAGAGGGCAAATGATGTCTAATTGCCAAAACATTTTATAGGATAAACTAGACATTCCTAGTGACTTATGCCAACTAGAAGCACCCCATTTAGATGTATAGAAAGGGAGATATGAAAATTTTGAAATTTTTGTCTAGTATTAGGCATCTAGACTAACCTAGGTTACTGTTTGATTAATTTTCAATGCCTAGGTATGCCTAAACTAGTCTAAAATTATTTTTTCCCTCTATCTAACATCTATAGCTTTCTAGATTAGTATTATTTTCATGGATTGGATTTGTGTATAATTAATTGGATATTTATGAAGTTTACAGTAGAAAGCTGTATCAGTACCAGTAACCAGTCAGACCTCTACACTTTTTCGAATGTCAAAAGTCTTTTGTGTAATGTTTCATGACTCCGGTATATTTTTCACATAAAGTAGCATGTGTAGATTTCCAAAATTTCAAATAATACATGATTTTAATTTTTCTAGAATTAGTTATGATTTTTCAAATTTTGTGATAGAAAAGGAAGAATTTTGGCCGAAAATACAATTATGAATTTTGAGCATCCCTTTGCCTTGCACGATTTCTAAACCATTTCAGGTGATAGAAATTAGTTGTATCTATATAATTAAATATGATAATGTGATTTATAAGCTCACATGGTCCATAGGACATCGAATGAAAAATTTATATGCAACACAACGCTAAGAAATTCATTATTTTAATACTATTTTCTTACTCCTCCATGAATTACATGATATGACACATGGGAGTAACATGAAATAAGCTAGAAAAGTATGGTGTTACATTTATTGGTATCAAAGCAAAGGTTCAGGCTCTTGATGTGGGTTGTGGCTTTTGTTTATGAGTTGCCTAGATGTATATGAGCTATTTTGCAGATGAATTGAGTGTGTTGATGGTGGAAGTGTTCCCTTTTTCATGTTAAAGTTTGTTATGATATTTCATAACTATGGTGAACACTAGGAGAGGTCAGCCCTTTAGAGAGGCTCGTGTAAATGATAGAGCCGAGCCCAGTGATCCGATAGCTGGAGCCTTACAGTCCATTATAGCTCGCCTAGATCAAAAGTAAGTTATGATCATGCAGTTATAGGAATGACTTGTTGAGAGAAACAGCCAAGGCCCTATACCTCCTTCTTCACAGCTACCTTACCACTCAGATTGTCTCAAGCACTCAGGGGTGACTCATTCAGACTCACAGCCACATGTACAGATGGTTACCCCTATTCCACCAGCTCAAATGCCTTTAGCCTAAAAGCAGCACTCTATTAGCTAGGTCATCACTTAGTTTAAAAAATTCAGGCCTCCCACCTTTGATGGTGAGATGAACATAGAGAAAGTCGAGTCCTAGATTGTGCAGCTAGAAAAAATCTTCTAGGTGATGGAGTGCATGTCTGAGCAGAAAGCCACTATGGCTATCTTTCAGCTAGAGAAAGAAGCAAATTACTGGTGAAGGGGCACTAAGCTTATCTTATAGGCAAGAAACCTTCTAATTACATGGGAGGCATTCCTCCAAGCTTTTTATGAGAGGTATTTCTCTAGTTCAGTCAGGGATGAGAAGGAGTCAGAATTCATACTCTTGAAATAGACAGAAGGGATGTCCATGGACCAGTACGTGGCCAAATTCATAGAGCTTTCCCGATACTCCTCCTATTTACAGAGGCATGATGATGAGCGATGGAAAGTAGATAGGTTAAAGAAAGGCTTACTCCTAAAGATCAGGGACAGGGTAGTGTCACAGAGAATTAGGCACTTTAACACCCTGGTTGAGATATGCAAAGTGACAGAAGCGAACCTTAGAACAATGTAGCCTAACTTCAATGCCAGACCACCCCTCCCTGAGCCTAAGAGACCTAGAAAGGGATCACAGGCCACAGTTATTAGTAAGAGAGGTGGCAGAAGCCAATGGAGCCAAAGGGGTAAGAAATGAAGAACTCAGTCTAGCAGAGGTAGTTCTGTACCCATGACATGTCCCCAGTGTGGCAAGAACCATAGAATCAGACCATGCTAGGCAAAGTAGAATGTATGCTTCCGGTGTGGTAGGCCAGGACATATGGTTAGGGACTGCACCTAGGCTCCTCCACAGTTCACACAGCAAAAGGAGATGGCTTCTGTTCTTAGACCTTAAACCCAGGGTAGTCTTTGCTTGTCACATCAAGAGGCTAGCCGGTCCCCGAGTCTAATTCAAAGTACTATTAGAATAAATAATTTTTTTGTAACTGCATTATTTGATTCAGGTGCTAGTCATTCTTTCATATCATATGACTGTGCTAAGAGGTTGGGTCTGAGTATGCATATACTACCATATGATTTGCATGTATCTACCCCTACAGGAAACCGAGCCATTACCTCTCATGCTTGTTTGAACTGTATGGTCCAGTTTAATCACGGCCTTACCACCCTTGATTTGATTTGTATGCCCCTTATTGATATTGATTTGATCATTGGCATGAATTAGATGTCTACAAATAATGCCATACTAAATTGTAGCCACAGATGTATTACTTTACCTAGTGTGGGACTGTACCTAATATGAGGACTGAGTTATCTGTTATGACCACCTCCCAGGCTAAAAGGTCTTTAGGGCATGGTTGTCAAGGGTACTTAGTTTTCTTTTCACTTCAGGTTGAGGTATAAGAAGGTATAGATGAGATTCTTATAGTGAGAGAGTTCCCTGAGGTATTTCCTAAAGAGATTAGTGGACTACCCCTAGAGAGAAAGGTAAAGTTTCTTATAGATATTGTACCTGGGGCAAGTCCAGTGTCTAAGGCCCAATATAGGATGCTCCCACCGACCTAGCTGAGCTTAAAAAGCAGATAGAAGAGCTCTTAGAAAAGGGTTTTATCAAACTTAATATTTTGCCATGGGGAGCTCTAGTCTTATTCATAAAGAAAAAAGACGGGAGCCTTAGGCTATGTATAGATTACAAGGAACTTAATAAGATAACCATTAAGAATAAGTACCCTCTCCCTCACATAGACAACCTCCTAGATCAGCTAGTAGGAGCGTCAGTGTTCTCCAAGATAGACCTCAATTTGGGATACCAATAGCTCAGAATAAAAGACTGAGGATATTCTCAAAACAGCATTTAGAACTAGATACAGGCACTACGAGTTTTTAGTTATGCCCTTCGGGTTGACAAATGCACCCGCAGTGTTCATAGATTACATGAACAGAGTGTTCAAGCCATACTTCAATAGATTTATAGTTGTCTTCATAGATGACATCCTCATCTACTCAAAGAATAGAGAGGAACACGAATAGCATCTGAGATTAACCTTGGAGACCCTGAGAGAGAGACAACTATATGCTAAACTTAGTAAATGTGAATTTTGGCATACTGAAGTTCAATTCCTAGGCCATGTGATCTCCCAGGTAAGAGTCGTAGTAGATCCCCATAAGGTAGAGACAATGTTACAGTGGGAGAAACCTAGGATAGTAACAGAGATTAGGAGCTTCCTAAGTTTAGCAAGTTACTATAAGAAGTTTATTTAAGGCTTTTCTCAGATAGCGGTACCACTGACCCAGCTTACTTTTAGGAGTTGAAGCACAAGTTAACCACTTCCCAAATTCTAGTACTCCCTGACCTTAGAGAGACTTTTGTAGTCTATAGTGATGCCTCAAAGAAAGGGTTAGGATATGTGCTTATGCAAAGAGGCTGAGTGATAGCTTATACTTCTGGGCAATTAAAACCTCACGAAGAAAATTACCTCACACATGACTTAAAGTTAGCCGCGGTGGTATTTGCTTTGAAAATATAGAGACACTACTTGTATGGGGCAACTATAAAAATTTACAATGACCACAAAAGCCTTAAATATTTATTTAAACAGAAATAGTTGAATTTGAGACGATAGAGATTATTAGAATTTTTGAAAGAATATGATTTTCTATTGAAATACCATCCAGTACTGCTAATATGGTAGCTGATGCCCTAAGTAGAAAATCCATAGCTATGACCTATATGATGATTCGAAAGCAGAAATTGATTAAAAGATTTAGAGATATGAGTCTCTTATATGAGGTGCATTCGGAGAAGCTATTAATAAGTGAAACTCAAATAGAAAATGACCTGAGGGATCAGATAAAAGAAGCCTAGTGCATAGATGACCATATAAATAAGATTAGAGCCCAAATAGCCCGAGGTAGCATCTAAGAGTTCAATTTGTCTGAGGATGACATAGTGAGATATAGAGATAGGCTGTATGTGCCTAGAAATACGAAAATCAGAGAGAGAATATTAGATGAGGCACATAAGAGCAAGTACACCACTTATCCAGGTAGTAATAAAATGTACCAAGATTTAAAGAAAATGTTTTGGTTGCTTGAAATGAAAATAGATATAGCAGAGTATGTCTCCCGATGTCTAGTATGCCAGAGAGTTAAGATAGAGCACTAGAAACTAACTGAATTGCTTCAGCCCCTAAATATCTCAGAGTGAAAATGGGATAGTATAACTATAAATTTTGTCATGGGTTTACCTAAGACATCATTGGGGCATGATGCAATATGGGTAATAGGGGATAGATTAACAAAGTCAACATATTTTCTAGCTTTGAAAGCCACTTATACCCTAAATAAACTAGTCTAGCTGTACATTAGAAAGATAGTTAGATTACATGGCATGCCTAAGAGCATAGTATCAGATAGAGATTCCAAATTTACTTCGAATTTCTAGAGATCATTACAGGATGCTCTAGGTACTAGGCTTAAATTTAGCACAGCCTATCATCCATAGACAGATGGATAGATAAAGAGAACCATTGATGGGCTCGTCGCACAACCCTTAAAATAAAACTAGGTTGAATATTAAATGTAATATAGGGCACAACCTAGGTTATTTCCCTTGGAAATAGAGTTCAATGCTTAATTAAGTTTCTAAGTGTTAAAGAATCCTAAAAGCTATCTAATTTGGGGGGAATTTTTGATCTAATTGAACTAACTAGAATTAAAATTGAATTAAAATGACTTACTACCTAATTGGATGAATTAATGGGTGAATAATGGTCTTGTGACTAGCTATGGGTTTATCCCTTGGTATCCACTATCCTTATCCTAATCCAATTGTGATTAATTCTAGCTTAAGAGTCCCTAATTATGTTTAATGCAAATTATCTTGGGTTACCACTCAAGATTCAAGAGATTAACAATCTAATGTTGAATTGAGACCTCAATCCCGCATTAAATCGTTAATTCTTGTTTTTAAGATCAATGAACATTCAAATTGATTGATTAAATGATTAAATGATTAATTAGCCTCTGAATTACCATCCAAAAATATTTAATTAACTAACTAAACACTAAAGAATCCTTAAATCAAACAATTAAACACTCAATTTCTTACATGCATTTAATCAAACACCTTGACTACATACATGGATAATTGTAGGAAATTGAAAAATCCAGTACTAAATCAATCAAGTAATTAGTTAATCAACATCCTAATTAGTGTCTAACTAGCCACTAATTAATTACACAAATTCTCAATCCAATACTACTTAACCAAGAAAATACAAGAAAGAGAAAAGGTGCAGGAAAATTAAAGAAGTCTTAGCCAAAATTCTACATTCTTCTTCAAGGGATTCAAGCTTCAGCCAAGGTTGCCTTCCAAGCTAGCCTCAAGATGGAGATTAGAGCTTCATCATGGTGGTGAGATGGAGATGGAGAATGGAAGAGATGGCATGGAAAGGATGGATGCTGGATGGAGAAAAATGGACGAAGGAATCATGTGAATCTAGATTGCAGCGTCTGGATGTGTATTTCTCCTCTCTTTCATGTGCTTCATTTATCAATACACGTGCTTACAAGTCAACCTTTTCCTGAATGTATTCTCCTTTATTTTATTTGAATGTGGACCCCACTTAAAGCTAAATATAATATTCCAATTCATGCAAGCTTCCCACTTTTCACGTAGCTTTCTTCTTGCAGTTCCTCTCCATTTTCTGTTCGTGTGTATTTATGCAGATTCTGCTCACTTGTTCTGGAATCATGTCTTGCCTTCATTATCAACCAGAACCCACAGCTTTTTTTGCATTCTTTCCTTACCATAAGTTTTCTTCACGTTGCTTCTCCTCTATTTTGCTTGTTCTTCCTTCATTCTGCACGAAACTGTGGCTTCTTCGTGCTATTCTCCTCTTCCTTCTTCCTCTCAAAGCCCCATAAACCATGGCTTCTTGTAAGTGCTATAGCTCATGGCTTCCACGTGTTCTACTTCCATGTAATCTCCTTCTCTTCACAGACCAGAACTCGAGGCTCCTTCTTCCTTAATTCAGCTCATTTTCTTCTCCTTCACCACGTGTAGATGCTCTTGTGTGTTCTCCACATGGTTGTTGCTTCAACGTTCAACTCAGCTTGTGCTTCCTCATGATATTCTTTTCCTCTATTTTGCTCACATTTCCACGTAACATCTACTCTTGTGAGCTTCCTCTCATGCATGAAACCTAGTTTCTTCCAGCTCTGTTCTAGCTCTTCTCTTCATTCATTCAACTCACTTTAGCTCACAAGCTTCTTCTTGAATCACAAAACCCTCCAAACCCACGGCTTCTTCCTTCTTGAGTCATGCATGTGTGTTAATGTTGAGTGAAGGGCTGCTCAAGTATGCTTCTTTGATCATTCCTTTCTCTTCTTTAATTCAAATTCTCATTCAAGCTTTAATTGCCCATTAAGGTCTGCCTAGAAGAATGGAAAGTATTAAGTGGAAATATCCAAAAATTATTTAAGATAAATTTAAGCATTAAGAACCAATCATTTGCAAATTAATTCCTCAAATGTAGAAAATGGCTATTTGAATAAAATCTTATCTAATTAAACCCCTAAAGCCATATTTGCTCATTAAAATGCTTAGATAGGAGAATTAAAACATATAAAATTCATGCTTATCAACCATCCAAACCCTAAAGGACATGTTGAGGGTGTGTGTGCTAGAAATGAAAGGAAACTAGGATACATACTTGCCTCTAGCAGAGTTTGCCTATAATAATAGCTATCATGCAAGAATACAGATGGCACCGTATGAGGCATTGTATAGGAGGAAGTGTAGGTCTCCGATATGTTAGGTTGAGCTAGGAGAACAGAGCCTTATAAGCCTAAAATTAGTGGACCTAACTTCTAGACAAATTGAGACTATCAAAAAGAAACTCCTAACAGCCCAGAGTAGATAGAAAAGTTACGCAGATAAACATAGACGGCTATTAGAGTTTAAGATTGGAGACAATGTCTTCATTAGAGTGTCTCCAATCACAAGGATAGGTTGATCCATTACAAGTAAAAAGCTCAATCTAAAGTACATAGGTCCCTTCTAGATTCTTGATAAAGTAAGACCTGTGGCCTATAGATTAGCCCTTCCCCCAAATTTGAGCCATGTACACAATGTATTCCATGTTTCATAGCTCAAAAAGTATCAGCTCGACCCCTCACATGTCATAGAATATGAGAATATGCAGTTACAGAATGATCTATCATACATAGTATCACCAGATCGGATCATGATTGTTAGACTCAAGCAGTTACAAAATAAGACAATACCGCTAGTGAAAGTAGTTTGGAAGGGATTATCTCTCGAAGAGGCTACATGGGAGCTAGAGGAAGATATGAGAAAGAAACATCCAGAACTCTTCCCATGAGGTATGTTATCTAAATTTTGAGGATAAAAGTTTTTAAAGGGAAGAGAATTGTAATGTCTAATTTTCATTAAACGACAAAAACGGGCGTATTTTCAAAGCAAATCCCCCGAAATGAATTAGGTAAGGTCTCAAAAAATTTGAGTAAAATTTTAGACTCCTAAAAATGAGAGTTCTAGGCTCAGACAGAAAGAAAAATAGAGCTAGAATGAAGAAACAAAATTTAATGAAAGAATTGCGAAACATAATGGCATTTTCGTAATTCTGAGCAAATTTTGGAATTCACATAGGAGGGCTTTTTAAATGAAAGTTTTGAGTTCTTGGGGTTCTCAGAGGCCCTAAAAACCATGGGAAGCCTCGAGACAATTAAAACCCCTATAATAGACAATTTTCAATGTCGGTGCACTCGAACTTTGACGGATTCGTTCAAGAAGGTTTAAGTTTCGATTTGAGTGATTCCAAAGGCATTTTACTAAATTGGGAACTTAATTTTATAATGGAAAAGACTATTCTGACAAAGGAGCTAAAACGAATCAGAAATGAAAATACCAAGAATGAAGGGAAAAATGAGAATTTTTGAAAAGTTTTCCTTCCTCCCACTTATATATATAGGGTGCCCTATGTAACATCCGGTTTTCTAAAAATGAGAGAAAATGCGAGAAACGTAACGTATATTTTCTCCATAAATAAATGAAATCATTGGATACAAAAGCAAATCCCCCAAAATAACTTAGTTAAGATCCTAAAAATTTGGGAAACATTCTAGACTCCTAAAAATGAGAATCCCAAGCTCAAACGAAAAGAAAAACAGAGCTAGAATGAAGAAACGAAATGTAACAAAAGAGTGATGAAACATAAGGGCATTTTTGTCATTTTGAGCAATTTTTTGGAATTCTCACATGAGAGTTTTTAAATGAAAGTTTTTAGTTCTCCAGGGTTCTCAGAGGCTTTAAAAACCATGGGAAGCCCTAGGATAGTTAAAACCCCTCTGGTAGACATTTTTCAACGTCGGTTGACCTAAATTTTGATTGATTCATTTGCGAATGTTTTAACTCCAATTTGAGTGATTCCAAAGGCACTTTATTTAATTGGGAACCTAAATTTTATTATGGAAATGATGGTTCTCAAAAAAGAGTTAAAATGAGCCTAAACGGAGTAAACAGGCGCATAAGGGCAAAATGGTCATTTTGAAAAATTATAAAAGAAGCTTCTTAAGTAAGATTACACCTCATCACCTTCTCTAAACTTCCATTTTCAAGAAAAAGAGGTAGCAATGGCATGATATTAAGAGGGAGGAGAGAGAAGAAGTTTAAACTTCCATTTAGGTAAGTAAACAACCACATTTCATCTCGCGCCAATTAAGAAAGTTGTTCCTCTCCCTAAGAGCTCTCTAATGGTAGTTTTCTTTTCTTGAAAACTTGAAGATTCAGGTCTAACCTAAGCCAAAAAGGAACTTCTTTCAAGAAATCAATCAGTGGCAAATAATCTACGTGAAGAGAACTCTATTTTAAGGTAAGACTTCACTTAAAACACTTGCAAAATCTTGTATTTCCAAGCCATTTAAGCTATTGTCTAAAGAGAGAAAGTGAGGAGGAGAGTTTTTCTTTATGGGTTCTTGATGGAACCAAATCTTATAGAGTGTGAGGATTAAGAATATACGACTAGAATTGAAAAGGGAGCTTTAGAATGCAAGTTATGGAATTTAGGGATTTGGTTGCACCTAGGCTAAGATGAAGCTTCCTAGTAGTAATTTAAGTTGTCTAAAAGTATATATGAGTTCTTAAGACACCAAGAGAGCCTCCCACATGCTTCTCCCATCAAAGAAATTAAAATAACTCCATTGGTGCCATATGAAAGCATAGCTTCGGCCAAGGAGAGTTCATGCACCTAGAGAGTGTTTTAATTCTTTCCAAGCTTAGTTTTGTATCATGTGTGATAGGAGAATATGAGAGGAAGACTTGGAAAAATTTTAGAAATCATAGATAGTGAGATGGACTTATATGTTCCATAATATGGCTTAAAGAAGTAACACCTAGCTAGGCTCCTTGATTTGATTGTGTGATGGCTCCAAGAGGTTTAAATAGAATCAAGAATCATAAATTGATGGAGAGAATGGAGCCAAGATGATGTTTCCTAAAGGTTGTTTCATTAAGTGTATTATAGAACCATAAAAGAGCCTTATGAGTCACTTAGCTATTCTAATGATTGTGTGGCCTTAGAATTTGATTCAAGAGTATAATTAACTTCCATATAATGTGTCTTGGCCAAGAGAAGTGATCTTCACCTTCTTGGGTGTTTAAGGGAGAGGATTCAAGACTCAAGGAAAAAGTGTTTGAACATAAGCAAGGTATCTCTCTCCACCTTCTTTCATGCACAAATGTGTGCTTACATTGTCTTGAACGTGTGTATGCATGTTTTAAGCCATGAAAAGTATTCTAGCATGATTTTATATACCATGGTGCCATGATGATGCATTATGTTTCTAAATGATGTTTATGATGCTTGTTTTGGTTTGCTTGAGTGTGGTGAAGCCAAAAACCCTCTAGCCATGGTAAAGATGAGCCAAGAACCCTTAAGATTAGTTCAAACAAAGTAAAGAGTCTCCCAAAAGTAACGTTGACTCTCAAGAGTAAGGTTGAGTCTAAGAACCTCTTAAATAATGGGTGAGGCAAGTCCAAAATCCACAAGTAAATGGGTGAGGCCAATCCACTTGCTTGGCAAGCCTTTGTATGCTATGTATGACTTTTTCAAATGCCAAGAATGCTTCTTGAATGGTTGCACATGTCCATATGCCCATGCATGCATTTATAAGACTTGTTTTGCAAGCTTTATGTATGATTGAATGGGAGATGAGCTATTGGAATCCTTTGAATCTCATCCCCTCCTCTCCAATGTCTTAACATGCTAGATGAAACAATTGAGCAAGGTAATAGAGGCCACCAAGCCTAGAAGAAAAAGATTGACATCAAGTATATGAATATGCCTAGTTTTACTTCCTTTCTAGCCATACACAATGTGTAACACCATAACTTCTAACTCATTTCATAACATTTATAAGCTTCATCTCAATATTTCCATAAGAGTATATAAAAAGGGGAATAAAAATAATGGGTTTATTTGCGTTGCATTATACTTCAAAATTTGTAATTGGTGTCATGTGGGCCGTGTGAACTTATGTTATGAATTTTCATATTTAATTCCATCATTACAACTCATTTACATCATAAAAACATGTCTACAATTCATGGAAACCGAAATGGAGCTCAAAATAGGCAAGCATATTTTCAGCCAAATTTGCCTCCATTTTCTGACCCAATTTCGAAAAATCATAAATAAATCTAGAAAATTAGAAATCATGTAATCTTAGTCATTCTAGAAATCTTAGGATGTCTAATTCACATTAAAAATATGTCCAGGTCACAATATTTATCACACAGGACGTTTGACATCCAAAAAGCTATAGAGGTTGTTGGCTGCCTGGGCTGCTATTTAGTTTTCTGATACAAATTTCTAAAATTCATAACTAATTCTATAAAAATTGAAATCACACAAGTTTGGTAATTCTGGAAAGATACAAATGTTAAATTGATACTAAAAATAATTCCAGAATAAAACAGATACGTTTAGCTATCGGGAACCTATGGAACAGTAACTAAACTCCTGGGGCGCCACTGGTACTAATAGTTAACTTCAAAAATGCATAACTCTCTACTCAAACCTCCAAATGAGGTGAACTCAGTGGCTACAGAAATCTTATGACCTCTAATTTATGCATATAAAATTTCACAAGCATTGTACACCATTTCCCTATCGGGTGATACAAAACACAAAACTGCCAGTATAAACAATACCCATACCAGAATCCATAAAAAATCCCAACTTTGAAAATTCATCAAATATTTCCTAGACCTCTAAAAATTATGATCTTTACCTTATTAGAAAGCTCTTAATGACACCTAATTGGATGCCAAATTCTAGATCAAGACTAGCTCATTTGGCTAAAAAGTGACATAAGGTTCCATTATGGTCAATTTTGGCTCCATACCAAAATTGCCAAATGGATTTCCCTTGGTCTTGGCACCTTTTGGGCAAGTTTAAAAGCATGTTTAAGACTTGGGGGAGTTGCCCAAATGGTTACAAACCATTTGCATCTCATTTTGGCCTTTTCACCCTCACTTATACACATTACACCAAGCTTTTCTCAAATGCATACATTGGCATAAACACTCAATTTATGTTCTAGAATACATACACCATACTCATTCATTTATCTATCACATGATATCATTGTTACATTTGTCCAAGGGGTCATAGACTATTTACAATAATAATATACATCATGCAGTCTCATTGTGAATTAAAAGACCACAAATCAAGTATAAAGGTGGCAATCTTCTTTCTTCAATCTGGTTGGCTCCCATTGCCACATCCACTTGGTCCACCTAGCATATGAGGACACTTAAGAGGAGGGAGTGAGATTCAAGAATCTCAATAGCTCATCTCCCATTCCATCACACATAATATGTGCAAGCAAGCTTTACAAATGCATGCATGGAGACAATAAAAGCCATGGACATTTTAGATGCAAAGTCGGTATGTGAACAACTCATACAAATCATTCAAGAGCTTACCAAGTGTTTAGATTGGCCTCACACTTCTCCTCATGGGTTTTGGACTTGCCTTACCCATTTCTTGAGCACTTTGGACTCAACCATACTCTTGGGAGCCCACTTTGCTTTTAGGAAACTCTTTGCTTTGTCTCAACCAAGCTCAAGGGTTCTTGGCTCATCCTCACCGAAGGGAAGAGTTCTTGGCCTCTCCACACTCAAGTAAACTCATACAAACATCATATGGTCATTGAAAACATAACATGGCATCAAGAATCATAGAATGTAAAGGCATGCTAGCATACTTTTCATAGCTTGAAAATACACATACACAAATTTTAAAACAAGCTAAACACACATCCATGCATGAGAGAAGGTGGAGAGAGCTACCTTGTACAAATCTACACACTTTTCTCCTTGGATTTCCCTCCTTTACCTTGACTATACACCCACAAAAGTGTGGGGAAGCTTTCTCTTAGCCTAGACATGATTTAAGGAAGTTAATAAGGCTCATGGAATGAATTCTAAAGCTACACAAATTGCCTTGACCCTAACTTGCCTTATAAGCCTTATTATGGTCCATATAGGTACCTAATGAAGCAACACCCCTCAATTAACTTCTAAGCTCCATCTTTTCTTCTCAAATATGACTCTTGACTCCATTTAAGTCTCTTGGAGTCATCACACAATTAAAACAAGAAGCCTAAACACATGTTGCTTCTTTAGGTCATAATATGGAACCTAAAGCACCACTTCACTTTCTATGAGTTCTAAATTTTTTTCAAGGCCTCCTCTTATATTCATTCATTATATATGACTCGAAAATGGCCTTAGAAAAATTTGAAACTCTCCCTAGCTAGGTGAACTTGCTTAGGTCGACTATGGGTGCATTGGCTTTCCATGGCATTCTCTTTGTTTTCTTGAAGGAAGAAGAATGTGGGGAGCCTCTTAGGATCTTAGGAGCATGTTTTAACATTCAATTAAGCCTAAAAACATTCATATAAAATCAGATTTGCAAGGAAGCATTTAGATCCCTAATGGTTCCATCTTGTTTCCTAATGCTCATTTCTTGATTCTATTGGTTCATTCTTAATCCTTGCCACCTAAAACCCCTAATCCCTCCATAAATTGGACAGAAAATAGCCCCTAAGAATTGGGCTCATGGTGGCTAAATTCGTGCAAGAGGAAGGGGGAGGAAGAAACTATCAAAGAATGGAAGTTTTACCTTGTTTTCTTGTTTTCTCTTAGTTGCTTTTCACTTTCCTTGGTTGCCTCCCTTCAAACACGAATTTTTTATCTTTATTCTGCCCCCAAAATAGATTTAAAAAAACCATCAAACCCATAGAAATAAGGAGGAGAAGGAGGAGAAGTAACTTGCTAAGGAGAAAGCTAGATTTTCCATGGAATTTCCTACCTTTTCTTGGCTTTTTCCTCCCTCCAAGAGTGCTCCTTCTTGTGCGCCTAAGAGAACTGATTCTCCTCTCTGTTCTAGGCAGAAGAAAGATGGAGGACAATGAGGGCAAGAGAGGGTGTGAGTTTAAGAAGCTTCTTGTTAAAATTGTTTCCAATTTTGCCCTTCATAATGGCATTTCCGGTTTGACTTTGTTTTAGCTCCTTTTGTAGAACCTCCTTTGCCATCATAACAAATAGGTTCCCAATTTAATAAAATGCCTTTGGCATCACTCAATTTGGAGCTAAAACCTTACCGAACGAACCGATCAAAATTCAGGTCAATTGACGTTGGAAAATGTCCACCAGAGGGGATTTAACTGTCCTGGGGCTTTCCATGATTTTCAGGGCCTCTAAGAACCCCAGAGGACTCAAAATTTTCATTTAAAAAGCCCTCATGTATGTTTTCCAAAAAGTTCACTTATTTATGAAAATGCCACTGGACTTTCGGCAAATTTTTTGAATCACTCTGATCTCGGTTTCTGGGCAACTCAAGGCTTAAATCCTCATTTTCTATTATTTAAAATTTTATCCCAATTTTATTTGGCCTTAAATCACACATCTCAGGGGACTTGCTTTGAAAACTGACTCATTTCAATATTTTACGAAAAATCGGACGTTACACAATGCATATGATGTAATCCCTTAATGAAATTATGATGTAACCATATGAGCATGTGTAATTATATTGATATGTTATGTATAAATGAGAGCTAAGGTCATATCCATGAGAATGTACAATTTTGACATGTAATGGTAAACTAGCATAATGGAAATACATGTATAAATAGAAGTGGAATGACCAAAATGAGATGCATGAGATTTGAGACCATTTGGCCAGTTCATACAAGTCCTATTTATACTTTTAGACTTACCCAAAAGGTGCCAAACACCAAAGAAAACCATTTGGACATTTTGGTATCATGTAGGGAGCAAGAATTGACTATTTTAGAACTCTATAATTTTTTTATCCAAATGACCTCTTCCTGACTTAAGATTTGGCATGCAAGTAGAGCTTGTTGAGAGATTTTTGGTAAGCTAAAGAATAGAATTTTTAGAGTTCCATAGAATATTTGATGAATTTTCAAAATTAAAAAAAATTTTTGATTTTGGTCTGATGTAATGTTCACTTGGTCCGAAAATGATTTCGATCACATAGGGCTCAACTAATGTCTAATTGCCACAAAATATTATGTGGAGAAACTAGACATTCCCAATGACATGTGCCAACTAGAATCACCTCATTTGGAGGTCTAAAGAGGGAGATATCCATTTTCAAAAATTTTGTCTAGTATCAGGCATTCCAACTGACCTTAGGTACTGTTTGATTAGGTTTCAAGGTCTGGGTGTGCCTGAACTAGTTTGAAGTTATTTTTCCCCTCTAGTTCACATCTGTGGCTTTCCCAATTAGTATCATTTGCATAGATTGGAGTTTTATGGAATTAATTAGACATTTTTGAAATTTACTGCAGAAACCTATGATAGTACCAGTGGACAGCTAGACCTCTAGACTTTTTTGAATGTCAATCGCTTTCTGTGTGATGTTTGATGGCCTGGAAATATTTTTAGCATAAAGTAGACATATGTAGCTTTCTAGAATGGCTAAGAATGCATGACTTTGATTTTTTTAGAATTAGTTATGATTTCTCAAAATTTGTGATAGAATAGGAAAAATTCTAGCTGAAATGCATATATGTATTTTATGCTTCCCTTTGCTTTCCATGAGCTATAGGCCACCTTTGATAATACAAGTGAGTTGTATTTATATAATTAAATATAAGAATGTGATACATGAGTCTATATGGCCCACGGGACTCTGAAGGAAAATTTTATACGCAACATAATGCTAAGAAATGCATCATTTAATGCTATTTTTCCTTGTCTCTTTGTGAATTGCTTGATATGAGGCCTAAAGTGTTGGGAATTCAAGGACACACAGTGAAAAATTAAAATCCTGAATCCCTTCCTATAGATTTATCAATGTTATTTAAGTCAAGTAGATTTAGAAATATTTACTGTTTTTCTATCAGATCTTAAGAACTAATCTACAGATCTGCTCTCTCTACCGGTATCCACATGAACGATTGCTCAATTCGAACGACATGCTAGCACCTCTGACCAACATTTGTACATGTTCTTGGTAGAGAAGACACTCTCCTCTTTCTCTCTCTAGGCATTCGTATGCTTTCTTTCTTTAGAGTTTTTCTTTTGTTTTGTAGTTCTAGGAAACCCAGGCCTCCTGCCTTTTTATAGAGGTATCTTATTAAAGTTTCAAATATATTTGATTAATTTAAAATACATTATTTTAAATCAAATCAAATTTGACTTAAATAAATTAGTTTAAATTTAAGTCTATCTAATAGATTTAAATTTTAACTAATTATTTAATATAAATCTAGAACTTAATTCAAATTTAATTTATCTCATAAATTAAATTTAAATTATCATATTAGTTTAAATTTAAATCTATCATAAATTAAATTTAAATTATCATATTAGTTTAAATTTAAATCTATCATATAGATTTAAATTTAAAACTAATTGATTTAAATTAATTAAAGGATATATATTTTGAATATATAAATATATATATATTTCGAATTTTATAAATTATATATATATTTATTTACTTATAAAATTTTTCACCCTAGATTGAACGTGACATTCATTAAATCTAGACGCAATTTCAAATTCAATAAATTTAGACATGATTGCTCGAGTTGACTTGTTCTTGTGTGTGACCCTGTAGGCCCATATGATATTGGTAGTGAGCTAATAACACTATTTGACCCACAAGTCACAAGCGGTCTCTAGCAAGACATTGTGACTATCCAAATCATATAGGGATCGGTGATCCGATGCAACCTGTCATATAACTTTATCACATCCCTTTTGTCACATGATATCTAGATTAAGTATGAGGCATAGAAATGTCATCCTCATCTTACTTGATCGTCGCTTTCTTGATCTACATGTAGACTGATAGTACAAATGGAAATCCTTCCATTCGAGCATGGCCATGCATTTCTCAGTCTCACTTATTGAGGGGCCCAGACATATCTCTCTACTAATCAGAAAGACAAATCCTATCTTGACCACTCATCTTCTTTTACATGAATTTCACTATACCTAATCATAGCCTTTATGATCACTTGATTAAAGATGACTTTTGACTATGCCAAAAAATAGTATTTTTTCATGTTGGAAACTATGGTGATCTCAAGTCTAAGGGCTCGGTGACACAGTTATACATAAAATATATTTATGACTTAATCCATGTAGCTATCTCATGGTGGGTCAATCCAGCATCTTATTTCCTAACAAATGCCTATGATTTTGATTCGTATCTTTATACATGATTAACACATAATTATCAATCAAAATTATACTAGTCTTAGTTTATCATTATTCCTACAATGATGATCGACTAGTGATATTTAGGATAACCAATATGATTTATCCAAGGATATTATTATATACAATATGTAAAAATATAATAATGTAATAAAAGAAAACTCTTATTTCTTAATAAAGTACAATGTTTGCAATATAATGATTGGCCTAGGGCACAATCTCCAAGAACTTCCACTTGCACTAGGCCCAATCATTGATGTGTCTAATACCCATTGACCTAATATGACGTTTATGCTTTGCCATTGTAAGCGGTTTAGTAAGTGGATCAGCAACATTGTCATTAGTTAGTACTGTACATATCTTTATATCACCCCTATCAATAATTTCTCTGATGAGGTGATACCGCCTAAGTATATATTTGGTTTTTTGATGTGACCTAGGCTCTTTAGTGTGTACTATAGTACCATTGTTGTCACAAGATAAATCTATTGGATTTGAGATGGTAGGCACCACTCCTAGTTTAGTGATGAACTTCTTAATCTAAACGGCTTTCTTAGCTGCATCTGATGCTGCTAGGTACTTAGCTTTTATTGTAGAATCAGCTACTATGCTTTGCTTGGAGCTCTTCTAGCTGACTGCTCCACCATTCAAAAAGAATACAAATCTTGATTGCGATCTAAAATCATCCTTGTCGGACTAGAAGCTTGCATCTGTGTAACCATTTACAACAAGCTCGTCTTCCAATCCTCCATAGACCAAGAATACATCCTTAGTTCTTCTTAAGTATTTTAGGATATTCTTGACAACAATTCAGTGACTCTCACCTGGATCTGACTAATATCTACTAGTTATACTTAAGGCATAAGAGACATCTAGTCGAGTGCACAATATAGCATACATGATAGATCCAATGGCCAAGGCATATAGAATCTTTCTCATGCAATCTCGTGCATCATGTGTACTAGGACATTAAGACTTGCTGAGATTGATGCCATGAGACATGGGTATATAACTCCTCTTTGAATTTTGTATATTAAACCTATGCAATACTTTGTCTATGTAAGTGCTCTGACTTAGGCTGATTAGCCTCTTAGATCTATCTCTATAGATCCTTATCCTTAGGATGTAAGTGGCTTCACCTAAGTCTTTCATTAAGAAACACTTTTCTAACCAAGTCTTGACATTCTACAAGGTTCATCGATAATTTGGATAAATCCAAAATCTTTGACTACTTCGTCAAAACGATGATTCCAACTCTGAGATGCTTGTTTCTACCCATAAATGGATTTTTGAAACTTGCAAACCTTCCTATAATCCTTTAGACGTACAAAACCTTCAGGTTGTGTCATGTACACATCCTCAAGTAGTTTCCTATTAAGGAATGCTATTTTGACATCCATCTGCCAGATCTTGTAATCATAGTACGCTATAATGGCAAGAAAGATCCTAATTGATTTAATCATGTTGACTAGTGAAAAGGTTTTATCATAGTCTATACCATAGGTTTATTTGAATCCTTTTGCAACCAATCATGTTTTGAAGGTATACACTTAGCCATCCATGTCAATTTTCTTCTTAAAAACCCATTTGCACCTAATGGTTTTTATACCTTTATGTGGGTTAATCAAGGTCTATACCTAATTATCATACATGGATTGCATCTCAGACTTCATAGCTACTAGCCATGTCTCAGAGTCTGATCCTACTATAGCTTCTTGATAGGTAGTTGGCTCATCTTAATCAATGAGCAACACATCACAACTTTCAGTTAAAAGAAATCCATATATTTGAGGCCGACGTTATGTCCTATCAGACCTTTGTAGGCCTTGTATTACTTGAGTAGGCTCAATAACTTGTTGTGAGTCTTCTTATATTTCTATCTCTGGCTCAATGCTATTTTATGGCTCTCGAACTTCTTCTAGTTGTATCTTACTCCCACTGGTTCTTTTAGAGATAAATTCTCTTTTTAAGAAGATACCATTTTGAGCAACAAACAATTTATTCTCATTGGAATTGTAGAAGTAATATCCTTTAGTTTTCTTAAGATACCCTACAAAAAGGCATTTGATAGATTTGGGTACTAACTTATCTGAGGCTTGTTGCTTAACATATGCCTTGCATCCCCAAATCTTAAGAAAAGCTAAACTGAGCTTCTTCCCAGTCCATATCTCATATGGAGTCTTTTCAACCACCTTAGATCGTACACAGTTTAGTGTGAACATAACTATTTCTAATGCATAGCCCCAAAAGGACAATGGAAGATTTGTTTGACTCATCATAGATCGAGCCATATCTAATAGGGTTTGATTCCTTCATTTAGAAACACCGTTCTATTATGGTGCTCTTGGCAGGGTAAATTGTGAGACAATTCTACAATTTCTAAGATGGTGAATAAATTCTTAGCTCAAATATTTACCACCTTGATCAAATCAAAGTGCTTTAATAGATTTGCTAAGCTGATTTTGTACCTCATTTTGGAAGGTCTTGAACATTTCAAAATATTCAGATTTGTGTCTCATTAAATAGATGTATCCATATCTACTATAGTCATCTATAAAAATAATGAAGTACAAGTGACCACCTCTGGCAGCAGTACTTAGTGGACCACATGCATCGATATATATTAAGCTTAATAGGTCAGTGACCCTCTCACTATGCCAAGTAAAAGGTGCTTTAGTCATCTTTCCTAATAAACAAGATTTACAAGTGTTAAATGATTCAAAATCAAATGAGTTGAGTAGTCCATCTTGATGGAACTTTGAAATGCATTTCTCATTTATATGACCTAAACGACAGTGCCATAGGTAGGTCAGATTCAAATCATTTAACTTGATCCTTTTGGTAGTTACATTATAGATATTTTCATTATTAGGAATTTCAAGGTTCAAGTAATAATGACCACCATGTAAATCACCATTCGCATAAAAGATGTCATTAAAATAAATAGAACATTTATTATTCCTAATAACTGAAGTAAAACCTTCCTTATCTAAATAAGAAAGTGAAACAATGTTTCTACTCAAAGTAGGAACATAATAGTAATTGTTTAAAACTAACAAAAGCCTACTGGACAAAACTAATTCATAAGTGCCTACGGCTAAAGCAGCAACTCTTGCTCTATTTCTAACTCGTAGGTCTATTTTGCCCTTTTTCAGCTTCCTACTCCTTTTAAGACCCTACATATTTGTACAAATGTGAGTTCCACATGCAGTATCTAATACTCATGTAGAAGTAGAAAGATTAATTTCTATAACATAAATACCTGAAGTAATAGCCTCGCTATTCTTTTTATTCTTTAGATCGTCCAAGTAGAGCTTGCAATTTCTCTTCCAATGATCGGGCTCATTGCAAAAGAAACAAAGTCCTTCCTTGGGAGGCTTTGCCTTCTTGGCTTCAAGCTTACGTTTAGGCTTGGGCTTGTTTTGGTCCTTGGACTTATTGTCTGGGCCCTTTCCCTTTCTCTTGATTTTGCCTTTCTTTTTCATTCATTTTCCTTTCTGAACCATTAAAATAGTGCTTTGGCTTTTTCTTGATATTTTGCTCAACAGTTTTAAGCATCGAATGTAGTTCAGAAATTGATTTCTCAATGTTGTTTATATTATAGTTCATGACAAATTGATCATAACTTTTCGGGAGTGAGTTTAAGATCAAATCTGTGGCTAGCTCCTGGCTTATGGGAAATCCAATCCTTTCAAGGTGATCAATGTAGCCTTTCATCTTTAAGACATAAGTGCTAACTGATGCACCTTCAGCCATTTTGCAGGAATATAAGGACTTGGTAGTTTCATACCTTTCTTGCCTCATCTGTTGTAACGACCCTAACTTCTAATAATCATAATTAAGGTTAAGTATGTGATTACTAACCATAAAATTTCAATTAGGGTTGAAAGTCATTACAACTAATTATATTCAAAAAAATGTTAGGAAATTTGAACCTTAATGTTATTAGGGTCATTAATTAGGCAACCATAATTATTCATAAGTGCAAGTGAATTTAATCATTAATAAGGAACCTTTGATTCTCCCATCCATTAATTCCAACTCATAAAAACCTCTTACAAGTGTTTCTAAATCATTCCTTAGTATTACCATAAAAGAAATTAAAGTTTCTAAGTGAATATGAGAAATTGAGCACCTTCGCCGCGGCTAAATCCCCTTTCGCCGCGGCTAATTACTCTCGGATTCAAGTCTTTACACCTCCATAAATTTCACGCATTTTGCCCCGGCCAAATACCCCTTTCGTCGCGGCCAAATACCCTCTGGAACACCCCCAAACTTGTTTCCTATGCTTAGCCGCGGCCAACATCACTATTCGCCGTTCCCAATTTCTCTCTGTTTTCTTCCCTGACAGGTTCGCCACATTTGGCCGAGGCCAATTAATTGTTGGCCGCGGCTAATTCTTCTCTGTTTCTATTTGGCCTAGGCCAATTAAATGTTGGCCGAGGCCAATTCCCTTCTGTTCCTGTAACTCCCAAAATTTGATCTCATGCTCTCTAATTCCCCCTCTAGCAATACTATAGGCCACTTTAACTTAATTTATGAAGATTTAGTGTCTTTCTTTTACCTAATCTACCTAACATATCTATCGTTACCCATTCAAAATCCAAATATGGATCTTTAACCCTCTAGCTACCATAAACTAGTGAGTTCATAGATTAATGACAGCAAATGTATTATGGTCACAAAGTGCGTGGGGTCAATGCTTAATGTTCATGTAAAATCAAATCACTTATCCATTATTAGCCAATTACAATCATAATGTTTAATTCCATGATAATCAAATTACATATACAATCCATATACTTGGCAACTCATGATGCAATGCAGCAATGATACAGAACTAACAATTTAGTTACAATACATTTTGTCAAAGCTTCCAAGCCTATGTGCTACCAAACCATTTAATGATCTTCTATTAATTTTCTCCTTGCCACTAAGAGGTCCGGTCCCTGAAAATGTTAGCCCACAACGGGGTGAGATATACAATCTCAGTAATAAAAGGCAATTTCCATATATATGTACAAGTCAATCAATCCAAGGCAATCTCATGTCATCAATATTAGAATCATCAATTCAATTGGCAAATGAACTAGTTGAACTACTAACGACTACTGTCCCATACCAGCAATCATACACAACATGTTAATGGCTAATAACACTAGGAGAGGTCCATCCACGGCACCTACTCCATAATGAGCATAACCAGGGCTCAGTGCATCTGGGGTTTGATCACAACCCGGTGCTCGATCGAAGCACATGCACGGGTGGCAGTTGCACCATAGCTCCACCATGGACTCACAAGGTCCAATTACAATAACAATCAAGTAGTCAACCAGACATTTAGCATTTCAAAATCAAGTATGTATAACAAATAGCAGATTAATATGAGCATATACATGGAATTAGAAAAATAACCCCAGTTACCTCAATGAAGCCAATTACTCTTCCCCTAGCTACCATAATAATCCAAATGCATACCAAGCCTATAACAAGCATAATTATCATCATTTCTAATCGCAATCAAATATCCAAAGAGTTGAACTACTAATGACAGACTAGAGGTTACTCACCTAATTACCAAGGGATTTAATTTCGGATTCTAACTTTCCCACACTAGAAATTGCTATAGTTCACTCCAATTTCTGGGTAATTTCACATGAAACCAAAGCTCATATCATAGGTCAACTATAGGGGTCTCAAAGTAACAGAAAATGCATCAAAATGGGAAGGAGATACTCACTTAACAACACCTATTGTGACGACCCTAGATTCTAATATCAGTGATTATAGCTAAATACACAATTAATAAATAATGATCAAGGTTTGGAGTCATTGCAATTAATTACATTAAGAAAATATAGGGGAAATATAAACCTTGATATTACTAGGATCATCAACTGACAACCATAACGGGAACATGCATAAAAGGGGTTTGTACCATCATTAAAGGTTTAGGATTCAACCATTAATCAATTTCAACCCACAAAAACATCCCACCAATGTACTCAAACTATTCCCTAACATTAGCCTTACTGAAATTAAGGTTTCTAGGTCAAATATAGGAGTTTGGGGACCTGCGCCGCGACTTGGAACTTTTCCGCCACGGCTAAGTTAGGTTCTGGAGCTTGAAAACTGAGTTTTTAGACTTGCGCCGCGGCCTAGAACTCTTGCGCCGCGGCCAAGTTGCTCTCGAAAATTTTCCTGACTTTCGCCGCGGCCAACCTATGTGGCGCCGCGGCGAGTTTTGCTACTGTAACTTCCCTAATTAATTTTCTCGACTCGCGCCGCGGCGAGACTTCTTGCGCCGCGGCGAGGTTATGTCCTGTCACCTCCTGGGCGATTATTTTCACTCCACGCCGTGGCGAGATTTCTCAAGCCGCGGTGTCCCTCGCCACTGTCACTTCCTAGGCCGCGGCGAAGCCTTCCTGGCCGCGGCGTGATTCCCTTCTGTCACTGTTTTCACTATATTTCTTCTCTTCTTAAGGACACTCTAAGGTCACTTCCCCTCATTTTATATGGCTCTAATGGCATTTATCTACCTCATTTACTTAGCTATTCTTCCATTACCAATTCAAAACTTATATGCCCATTTTCGTTCTCTAATTACCCTCTATCAGCAAGTTTATAAAATAGCAACAACAGAATATACATGAATTACCAGCAACTATCCTTTAATACTCAATCAATAGGGGTTCCATACAATAAGGGTTCATACCGATATCTCAAGAGTTACATTTCCATTGACAACCATATTATAGGTCAACAAAGTTTACAGCAGATCATATGAATCCATACATCAAATGCTAAGTCAAGATGGGGTCTAACCCTTTAGTACATACATTCTCAATAAATCAAATGTTCAAGCCTACACTTGGCAATGCAGATACATGATGATGCTATACATTAAGGAATACAAAATTAGCATCTATACTAGCTAAGTCAGCCCAAGTGTAGCCATCTCCCCATAGGTGGGAACTCATGGATTCTCATCCACCTGCTTACCCTTATCCTTACCCGAGGAACTTTCACCTGAAATATTAATCCCACAACATGAGGTGAGATATAAATCTCAGTAACCAAAACAATTCCATCATATAATCCAATTTAATCAACATATGTGCATAAATCAAAATCCATATCAGAATCATATCAGTCATTTCAGCAAATGAAACAATTAGGCTATCATGATTACTATCCCATACTAGCAATCATATATTTAACATGTTAAAGGCCATTAACACCGGGAGAGGCCCGTCCACGGCACCTACTCCCCATTGAGCACAACCAAGGCTCAGTGCATCTGGGGTTTGATCATAACCCGGTGCTCGATCATGGCACATGCACGGGTGGCAGCCGCACCACAGCTCCACCATAGACTCACAAGGTCCATTCATAATATAACGGATAGCCAACCAATTTATTCAACATTTCAAATCATTCATATATAGCAAATATGAAATTAAAGTAGATACATGCATGGAATTAATGTAAACCCCAGTTACCTCACTTGTAGACAAATTCGCAACAGCCACCACAAATCCCAAATTTGGATTCAAGTGTCTCCCACCAGAATTCTCAATGTTTCACCCAAAATCCTAAGCAAATTCGTATAAAATTAGTACCCATAATATAAATCAGCTATGGGGGTCTCAACCCAACAAAGAAAGCATCAAAATGGGGGGTTTAAAGTCACCAAATACCAGCCCCAACCTCAACCTACGAATTTCACTAAGAAAACCCCTAAACACTCACTTTTCAGATTTTGAGTATAATGAAAACTCTCCAAATGAAAAACTAATCAGACCAAATTAAAGAGAAAGATGAGGGGATTAAGTTATATAACTATTACCTTAGCTAAATTTTGCTCCAAATGTGAGAAAATGCAGAATTATATCAAAGCCCCTAGCCTCCTCTCCTCACCTCCGAATTTCTCTTTTATTTTTGTGTTTCAGCAAATGAAGGGAAGAGTGGCTGAAGCATTAGGGTTTTAGGTGGGTTTAAGTTGGGTCAAGGGGTTGGGTCATGGGTTGCTCCAAGTCCAAATCTAATTAGGTTTCAGATTTTGCTTGTTGGGCCAGTTTTTAATTGTTGGGCTGCATAATTCTGTTGGGCCAGTTTTCACACATTGGGTTGCTAAAGTTTAATGGGATTTGGGCCTAATTTGATGAGCTCAAGGGCTTGGGTCTGCACAAGAGTAATTGGGCCACTTAATTGAGCCTATACAAGATAAATCTTGGACCTCTATCTCATTAAATTAGTTTAGGTCTGCCTCTAGTTCATTGGGCCTCCATTAGCCTCTTATCATGATTAAATTAATTTGGGCCTAGAGGTAAATCTCTATCCTAAATAAATTCTTAACCCATATTAATAATTTATCTATTTGAAATCCCTATTTCCTTAACTAGCCCAATCATGCTCTATTAATTATCCTTGATTAATCTTAATCCATGATTAATACCTTAATTAATTTCGGGGTGTTACATTCTCCCTTCCTTTTAGAAATTTTGTCCTCAAAATTAGACATACCTTACTCAAATAATGCAGGATAATCCTTCCTCATTGCTTCTTCTGTTTCCCAAGTTGCTTCATCCGGAGTAAGTCCCTTCCATACTACCTTTACCAAGAGGATATCCTTATTACGCAGCTATTTGACTTTTGAGTCCACAATCCTTTCCGGTTCTACCACATAAGACAAATCATATTGTAGATGCACATTCTCATGCTCAATGACATGCAAAGGGTCCGGGTGGTACTTTTTCAGTTGGGATACATGGAACACATCATGCAATCTGGCCAGGTTTGGAGGTAAAGCAACTCTATAGGCCACTGGTCCTATCCTTTCAAGGATTTGGAAAGGACCAAGATAATGAGGACTGAGCTTTCTTGTCCTGATAGACCGTCCTACCCCCGTCACCGGAGTAGCCTTAAGGAACACATGGTTTCCTACCTCAAATTCTAAGGGTCTCCTTCTCTTATTTGCATAACTCTTTTGCCTACTCTGGGCAGCCAACAATTTCTTTTTGATGAGTTCTATCTGGTGGGTGGTTTGGTCCACTATGTCTGGACCCAAGAGACTCCTCTCACCCAACTCTACCCAACACAAGGGTGACCGACACTTCCTCCCATAAAGTGCCTCAAATGGTGCCATTTGGATACTGGAATGATAACTATTATTATAAGCAAACTCAGCTAAAGGTAAGTACACATCCCAACTCCCTTTCAATTCTAGCACACTAGCTCTCAGCATGTCCTCAAGGGTTTGAATGGTCCTCTCAGTCTGGCCATCAAACTGAGGATGATAGGCAGTGCTAAAGTTAAGACTAGTACCCAAAGCTTCTTGTAGAGACCGCCAAAATTTTGATGTGAATCTCGGGTCTCTATCTGACACAATGCTATTAGGAACACCATGTAACCTTACAATCTCACGAACATACAGTTGAGCTAGTCTATCAAGATGATAAGTAGCTCTAATGGGTAGAAAGTGGGCAGACTTTGTCAATCTATCCACAATCACCCAAATAGCATCATAACCCGATGAGGTTCTAGGTAAACCCATCACAAAATCCATGGATATACTATCCCATTTCCATTCCGGAATCTGTAAAGGGTGTAACAAGCCTGCGGGTCTTTGGTGCTCAATCTTAACCCTCTGACAAATTAGACACCTAGCCACAAACTCTGCTATGTCTGACTTCATTCCAGGCCACCAAAAGCTCTTCTTTAAATCCCTATACATCTTAGTGGTGCCCGGATGAATGGTGTACCGACTCTTATGAGCTTCTAATAACACTATGTTCCTCAACTCCTCATCCTTAGGTATGCATACTCTACCTTGGTACCTCACCAAACCATCTTCTGATAGGTCAAAATCCTTGACCTCACCACTACCCAGTTGCTCTCTAACTCCTCCCCAATAGGCATCTAACTCTTGGGCTTCTTTAATCCTTTTTCTAAGGTCATTTTCTATCCTCAATTCCCCCAAAAGAAGACTACTAGGGTTCATTGAAATTGACAAATTCAAATCTCTCATTTTCTCAATCAACCTTTGCTCTCTAAGCATCATCATTGCCATGTGAATAGATTTCCTACTCAAGGCATCGGCGACCACATTCGCCTTCCCTGGATGATACTTTAAGGAAAAATCATAGTCCTTAAGGAACTCCATCTACCTCATTTGCCTCATGTTCAACTCCTTTTGGTCAAACAAGTACTTCAAACTTTTGTGATCACTATACACCTCAAATTGGGCACCATAGAGATAGTGCCTCCAAATCTTAAGGGCAAAAACTACAGCCGCTAGCTCTAGGTCATGGGTAGGGTAATTCTCTGCATGGGGTCTAAGTTGTCTAGAAGTATAGACTATCACTCTACCTTGTTGCATTAAGACACACCCTAATCCCTTCTTAGAAGCATCACTATAGACCGTGAATGTCTCTTTTGGATCAGGTATCACTAACACAGGTACGGTGGTAAGCCTATCCTTAAGCTCTCGAAAGGCATTCTCACACCTAGCATCCCACACAAATGGTTGGTCCTTCCTAGTCAATTTGGTCAAAGGCATGGCTAACTGAGAAAATCCCTTAATGAATCTTCTATAGTAGCCGGCTAGACCTAAGAAGCTACGGATTTCGGTCACCGTTTTGGGTCTCTCCCAATTCAGTACCGCCTCTACCTTGCTGGGATCTATCGCTACCCCTTGTTCCGATATCATATGGCCTAGAAATTTGACCTCTCGTAACCAAAACTCACACTTACTCAACTTAGCATACAATTGATGCTCTTTCAAGATTTGAAGAACTATCCTAAGATGCTCTTCATGCTCTTCACTACTTTTAGAGTAGATAAGTATGTCATCAATGAACACTACCACAAATCGGTCAAGATAAGGCCTAAAAATCCTATTCATGTAATCCATGAAAATGGCAGGGGCATTGGTTAACCCAAAAGGCATAAATAGGAATTCATAATGGCCATATCGAGTCCTAAAGGCAATTTTAGGTATATCCTCAGCCTTGACTCTAAGTTGGTGATATCCCGATCTAAGGTCAATCTTTGAAAAGACCGACGCTCCAGCTAATTGGTCAAGCAAGTCATCAATTTTGGGTAGAGGGTATTTATTCTTGACAGTCGCTTAGTTCAATTGCCTATAGTCAATGCAAAGTCTAAGGCTACCATCTTTCTTCTTGACAAATAAAACTGGTGCTCCCCATGGAGACACACTTGGCCTAATAAACCATTTCTCAAGTAACTCTTCTAATTGACTCTTTAACTCAACTAACTCAGCAGGCGCCATTCTATACGGGGCCTTAGAGATTGGACCAGTACCGGGTGCCAAATCAACAGAAAACTCTAGCTCTCTCTCTGGAGGTAGTCCACTAAACTCCTTAGGGAAAACCTCAGGAAACTCCCCAATCATAGGTATATCCTCAACCCATCCTCAACTTCAACATGCAATGAAAAGAACACTAGAAACCCTTGGCATCCATGCCTAAGGCACCTCCCGGCTTGGGCGGCAGACACACAAGTAAGCTCAGCCAAAGGACAAGTTCTAGGTATGTTTGCAGGTAAGGAAACAATTTTACGGTTGCAGTCAAGTATCACATTATTAGCAGATAACCAATCCATACCAATGATTACATCAAAATCACACAAAGGGATACAAATCAAGTCAAGGGTAGTACAACGGCTATCCAATTGTACAGTACAATTTAAGCATACATCAGATGTAATCATAGAATATCCAGTAGGGGTGGACACAGACAATTCAAATGGCAACAGGCTAATTTTAAGACCCAGACGCTTAACACAGTCATATGAGATGAATGAGTGGGTCGCACCCGAATCAAACAATGCATCTACGATATGATTATGGTCAAGCAATGTACCTCGGATCAGGCTAGGGGATCTACTAGCCTCTTGCTGCGTAAGGGCGAACACCCTTCCTTGGATAGGTGGCTTAATTGATGAAGCCGACTCACGTAACACTGTGCAAGTCCACGCATAGTGTCCCGGCTTTCCACAATTGTAACACACTGGACAAGGTCCATTCCCATGGTTCTTCCCACATTTGGCACAAGTGGGTGGGGCACTCATTGCAATTCTTGGTGGTCCCATACTTCTTCTTTAAGGGACATTCCTTGGGGGTGGTCTCCTTCCCCAAGAGCCACTCCCACTATGGGTTCCTTTCTTACTTCCGCCCCTAAAGGGCTTCATGCCCTGGTCACATTTTCCTTCCAGGGTCTTCTTTCTCTTGGCCTCACTCTCTACCATGGCCCTCTCTGTCACTCTATACTTCTCCACTAACTCATCAAAGTTGCAGATTTGTAGAGACACAATTTTATCCTTAATCTCTGGTCTCAGGCCTCTCTCAAATTTCTCAGCTTTCCAGGGCTCATCATCAAACCTCTTCAGGTAAAAGGAGAAGCGAGACAACTGAATGAATTTGGTCGCATATTAGTTTACATTCATATCCCCTTGCTCAAGGAAGTTAAACTCAGCCTCCTTGTCGGCCCTCACTGACGGTGGGAAGTATTTGCTTTCAAATGCCATTTGAAAGCTCTACCAGGTCAAGGGTATCTCCCTTGTAATCAGCAACCTGGAGGCATTCCTCCACCAATGTTCAGCCTCTCCTTCCAACTTGTAGATAGCCAGCTTGGCCTTTTGTTCGGTGGTGCAAGTCATAACCCCAAAGATCTTTTCCAATTGCATAAGCCACCTCTCGGCTTTATCAGTGTCTAAGTCCCCCAAAAATGATGGAGGGTCAGCCTTTCTGAATTTAGACAACACCATGGAGAGGTCACCATCCTCTCCCACACCAGGGTTTTGACCAGCCCCCACACGGTTGTCCATTGGCAACTCCTGATTCGGCTTGTTCATATTTTCATGTAGCTGTTGTAGCACTTGTACAGTCGCTGCATGAGCTTCGGCTTGCTCTTGAAGCCGATCAGTCATTGCCCTCACTGTGGTTTCATGGGCCTCAGCTTGTTCCCTCATACGGTTGGCCATTGCAGCCATGGCCTCTTGCATCTCTCTTAGCATCTCAGTTGTTTCTCTACGGGTAGCCATCTAACTCTTCAATGCTACAAGCACAACCACAAGCATCCCCTATTAAACTACAGCCCAAGGTAAACAAGACACACTCCACCCATGGCAGATATATGTATAGGTATGAGAGTTATCATCAGGTCATAATGTTCCTATTCTTATCATGCATGCATCATGATTGCCAAGTTTTCTAACAACAAAGATGTAAATCAAACACACATGCCTGAACCATTGCTCTGATACCAACTGTGACGACCCTAGATTCTAATATCAGTGATTATAGCTAAATACACAATTAATAAATAATGATCAAGGTTTGGAGTCATTGCAATTAATTACATTAAGAAAATATAGGGGAAATTTAAACCTTGATATTACTAGGATCATCAACTAACAACCATAACGGGAACATGCATAAAAGGGGTTTGTACCATCATTAAAGGTTTAGGATTCAACCATTAATCAATTTCAACCCATAAAAACATCCTACCAATGTACTCAAACTATTCCCTAACATTAGCCTTACTGAAATTAAGGTTTCTAGGTCAAATATAGGAGTTTGGGGACCTGCGCCGTGACTTGGAACTTTTCCGCCACGGCTAAGTTAGGTTCTGGAGCTTGAAAACTGAGTTTTTAGACTTGCGCCGCGGCCAAGTTGCTCTCAAGAATTTTCCTGACTTTCACCGCGGCCAACCTATGTGGCGCCGCGGCGAGTTTTGCTACTGTAACTTCCCTAATTAATTTTCTCGACTCGCGCCGCGGCGAGACTTCTTGCGCTGCAGTGAGGTTACGTCCTGTCACCTCCTGGGTGATTATTTTCACTCCGCGCAGCAGCGAGATTTCTTAAGCCGCGGCGTCCCTTGCCACTGTCACTTCCTAAGCCGCGGCGAAGCCTTCCTGGCCACGGCGTGATTCCCTTCTATCACTGTTTTCACTATATTTCGCCCCCTACACTCCATTTCTCTTCTTAAGGATACTCTAAGGTCACTTCCCCTCATTTTATATGGCTCTAATGGCATTTATCTACCTTATTTACTTAGCTATTCTTCCATTACCAATTCAAAACTTATATGCCCATTTCCGTTCTCTAATTACCCTCTATCAGCAAGTTTATAAAATAGCAACAACAGAATATACATGAATTACCAGCAACTATCCTTTAATACTCAATCAATAGGGGTTCCATACAATAAGGGTTCATACCGATATCTCAAGAGTTACATTTCTATTGACAACCATATTATAGGTCAACAAAGTTTACAGCAGATCATATGAATCCATACATCAAATGCTAAGTTAAGATGGGGTCTAACCCTTTAGTACATACATTCTCAATAAATCAAATGTTCAAGCCTACACTTGGCAATGCAGATACATAATGATGCTATACATTAAGGAATACAAAATTAGCATCTATACTAGCTAAGTTAGCCCAAGTGTAGCCATCTCCCCATAGGTGGGAACTCATGGATTCTCATCCACCTGCTTACCCTTATCCTTACCCGAGGACCTTTCACTTGAAATATTAATCCCACAACACGAGGTGAGATATAAATCTCAGTAACCAAAACAATTCCATCATATAATCTAGTTTAATCAACATATATGCATAAATTAAAATCCATATCAAAATCATATCAGTCATTTCAGCAAATGAAACAATTAGGCTATTATGATTACTATCCCATACTAGCAATCATATATTTAACATGTTAAAGGCCATTAACACCGGGAAAGGCCCGTCCACAGCACCTACTCCCCATTGAGCACAACCAGGGCTCAGTGCATCTAGGGTTTGATCATAACCCGGTGTCCGATCATGGCATATGCACGGGTGGCAGCCGCACCACAGCTCCACCATGGACTCACAAGGTCCATTCATAATATAACAGATAGCCAACCAATTCATTCAACATTTCAAATCATTCATATATAGCAAATATGAAATTAAAGCAGATACATGCATGGAATTAATGTAAACCCCGGTTACCTCACTTGTAGACAAATTTGCAACAGCCACCACAAATCCCAAATTCGGATTCAAGTGTCTCCCACTAGAATTCTCAATGTTTCACCCAAAATCCTAAGCAAATTCGTATAAAATTAGTACCCATAATATAAATCAGCTATGGGGGTCTCAACCCAACAAAGAAAGCATCAAAATGGGGGGTTTAAAGTCACCAAATACCAGCCCCAACCTCAACCTACGAATTTCACTAAGAAAATCCCTAAACACTCACTTTTTAGATTTTGGGTATAATGAAAACTCTCCAAATGAAAAACTAATCAGACCAAATTAAAGAGAAAGATGAGGGGATTAAGTTATATAACTATTACCTTAGCTAAATCTTGCTCCAAATGTGAGAAAATGCAGAATTATGTCAAGAACCCTAGCCTCCTCTCCTCACCTCCGAATTTCTCTTTTATTTTTGTGTTTCAGCAAATGAAGGGAAGAGTGGCTGAAGCATTAGGGTTTTAGGTGGGTTTAAGTTGGGTCAAGGGGTTGGGTCATGGGTTGCTCCAAGTCCAAATCCAATTGGGTTTCAGATTTTGCTTGTTGGGCCAGTTTTTAATTGTTGGGCTGCATAATTCTGTTGGGCCAGTTTTCACACATTGGGTTGCTAAAGTTTAATGGGATTTGGGCCTAATTTGATGAGCTCAAGGGCTTGGGTCTACACAAGAGTAATTGGGCCACTTAATTGAGCCTATACAAGATAAATTTTGGACCTCTATCTCATTAAATTAGTTTAGGTCTGCCTCTAGTTCATTGGGCCTCCATTAGCCTCTTATCATGATTAAATTAATTTGGGCCTAGAGGTAAATCTCTATCCTAAATAAATTCTTAACCCATATTAATAATTTATCTATTTGAAATCCCTATTTCCTTAACTAGCCCAATCATGCTCTATTAATTATCCTTGATTAATCTTAATCTATGATTAACACCTTAATTAATTTCGGGGTGTTACACCTATAGCCTCACCTCCGAAAATCCACCATGGAAGCACCAAAATTTGCATTTTAATCATCAAGCCCAGAAAATTCAATTTTCCACCATTATCTCCTTGTATCACACAATAACAAAACCCATTATGATAATCCATCCTTAGGGGCATTTTCCAGCAAAGTAATACACAAAATGGAAGGGAAATGCTTACCTAATCATCCCTCTAACCTCCAACTCCGAAAATCTTGCAAGGAATCACCCAACACCAAATTTCAGATTTGAGAAGAAGATGAAAATGCTCAAACCCAGAAATTAATCAGACCAAAATGAAGAGGAGGATGAGAGGGTCAAGTTATATATAACTCACCTTGGCTAAATCATCCTCTAGGAGTCAAAAATAGAGCCTCCATGTTGGTAGAACCCTAGCCTCCCTTAAACCTCGGAATTTCCTCTCTTGAGTTTCAGCAAAATGAGGAAGAGGCTGAAGAGTTAGGGTTTTAGTTGGGTTTAAGTTAGGTCTAAGATGGGTCATGGGTTGCTCCAAGGTCCAACTCCAAATGGGCTTCAAATTTTTGTTTTGTTGGGCCAGCTCTTATGTATTGGGCTGCTGAATTTTAATCAAGTTTGGGCCAAGTTTGAAGAGCTCAAGGATTTGGGTTTGCACAAGGGTTATTGGGCCACTCATAGGAGCCTATGCAAGGTGGATCTTGGTCCTCTATCATATGGAATTAGATTGGGTCTGCACCTAACTCATTGGGCCTCCATTAGCCTCTTCTTATGATTTCTTAATTTGGGCCTAGATGAAGTTTCTATCCTAATTAATTCTCAAACCCATATTAATAATTCATCTCTCTAAAATCTCCATTCACTTAACTTGCCCAATCATCCTATATTAATTATTCCTAATTAATCTGAATCTATGATTAATACTTTAATTAATTTTTGGGGTGTTACATCTGTTGTTGGAATATTTCCTTGAGATGCAAAATCATCTCATAAGCCCCCTTATGTTCTAAATCTCTCTAAAGTTCTGGGATCATGGTGGCTAGCATCAAGCATCCTACATCTATAGAGTCATTAAGATGCTTAGTGTGAGCATTCTTTTGGACTCTTAGAGCATTGGCTATGGGCTCCTTAGGAATAGGTTGATCTAGGACATATGACTTTCTCTCTTACTTCAAAACAATTCTCAAGTTCCTAAACTAGTCAAGAAAGTTGGTCCCACTTAGTTTGTCCTTCTCAAGGACAAATCGCAATGATAGTGTAGCAAAATTATTTGTTGACATTTTCTACAACAAAAATATACAAAGTCAAGTTAATAATCTCCCACTAAAAAATTAACCCTCAATTTAATTTAGCAGGCTAAGACCCATATTTCACTCAATTGTAAGTTCGCTTTGGCAAGATGCTTAAAATTAAGTTATTTAGATAGGTAACTTGTTTACTAATTACATCACATGTAACTCTTAGATCTTTCTGGGATTCCATCATCATATGATTCGGCATGTTTAATCCCATCTAATGCCTTGAGATCCAAAACTATTTTTGTAACACCCCAAAATTAATTAAGGTATTAATCATGGATTTAAATTAATTAGGGATAATTAATATAGGATAAGTGGGCAAGGTTAGAGAATGGTAATTTTGAGAAATAAATTAATAATATGAGTTGAAAATTAATTGGGATAGAAACTATATCTAGGCCCAAATTAATGTAGGGGGATCATGAGAAGGGGCTTATAAAAGCCCAATGATTCTAGATGCAAGCCCAACTCCTTATCATGAGACTTGGGCCGAGAGGGATCCCCTAGCAATAGCCCAATTTGATCTAGTGAAATAAAGGCCCAATACCCAATTTACATGAGCTCTTATAGTGGGCCCAACACACATTATGCAGACCCAAGTTGGATTGACTCTTGGAAGTTAGCCTAACCCAATCAAATTTCTGTAGCCCAATTCATGAAACAAAGCCCAACAAGTGCAAAATCTGAACCTACAAGGAATTGGGCCATTGGGTCAGCATACCTCACTTAAACTGAAATTGTTCTGCAGCCCACTTCACCAAACAAAAGCCCAATAAGCACATATCTGAACCTAAGTGGATTTTGGGCTTTAGGGTTGACCCAAACTCATCTAAAACCCTAACCCTTCAGCCTCTCCTTCATTTTGCTGAAACTCAAGGAAGAAAATTCGGAGGTTTGAGGGAGGCTAGGGTTCCACCAACATGGAGGCTCCATTTCTCACTTCTAGAGGATGATTTAGCCAAGGTAGGCTATATATAACTTGACCCTCTCATCCTCCTCTTCATTTTGGTCTGATTAATTTCTGGGTTTGAGCATTTTCATCTTCTTCTCAAATCTGAAATTTGGTGTTGGGTGATTCCTTGCAAGATTTTCGGACTTGGAGGTTAGAGGGAGGATTAGGTAAGCTTTTCCTTTCCATTTGGTGTATTACTTTGCTGGAAAATGCCCCTAAGGATGGATTATCCTAATGGGTTCTTCTATTGTGTGAGATCACAAGAAAATAATGGTGGAAAACTGAACTTTCTGGGCTTGATGGTTGAAATGCGAATTTTGGTGCTTCCATGGTGGATTTTCGGAGGTGAGGCTATTAGTGTTGTTAAGTGAGTATTTCCTTCCCATTGTGATGCATTTTTTTTTTGCTAGTTTGAAACCCCTATAGTTGACCTATGATACGGGCTTTGGTTTCATGTGAAATTACCCAGAAATTGGAGTGAACTATAGCAATTTCTGGTGTGGAAAAGTTGGAATCCGAAATTAAATCCCTTGGTAATTAAGTGAGTAACCTCTAGTCTGTCATTTATAGTTCAACTCTTTGGATATTTGATTGTGATTAGGAATGATGATAATGATGTTTGTTATAGGCTTGGTGTGCATTTGGATTATTATGGTAGCTAGGGGAAGAGTAATTGGCTTCATTGAGGTAACTGGGTTATTTTCCTAATTCCATGTATATGCTCATGTTAATCTGCTATTTGTTACACATGCTTGATTTTGAAATGTTAAATGACTGGTTGACTACTTAATTGTTATTGTGATTGGACCTTGTGAGTCCATGGTGGAGCTGTGGTGCGGCTGCCACCCGTGCATGTGCTACGATCGAGCACCGGGTATGATCAACCCCAGATGCACTGAGCCCTAGTTGTGCTCAATAGGGAGTAGGTGCCGTGGACGGGCATCTCCCGGTGTTATTGGCCATTAACATGTTATGTATGATTGCTGGTATGGGACAGTAGTCATTGGTAGCTTAGCTAGTTCATTTGCCAATTGAATTGATAATTCTGATATTGATGACATGAGATTGTCTTGGATTGATTGACTTGTACATATATATGGGAATTTCCTTTTGTTACTGAGATTGTATATCTCACCCCGTTGTGGGCTAACATTTTCAGGGACTGGACCTCTTAGTGTCGAGGAAGAAATTAATGGAAGACCATTAAATGGTTTGGTAATGCATAGGTTTATGAGCTTTGACAAAAATGTATTGTAATTAAATTATTAGTTTTGTATCATTGCTACATTGCATCATGAGTTGCCAAGTGTAGGGATTGTATATGTAATTCGATTATCATGGAATTGAACCTTATGATTGTAATTGGCTAATAATGGAAAGTGTATCGAATGTTAAATATCAACGGTGAATGATTGGTGTTGTTATTATTTCATAAACTTGCTGATAGGAGGTAATTAGAGGAAAGAGATGGGCATATAAGTTTTGAATGGGTAATGGAAGCATAGTTAAATAAATAAGGTAGATAAATGCCATTAGAGCCATGTAAAATGAGGGGAAGTGATCTTAGGGTGTCCCTAAGGAGAGAAATGGAGTGTAGGGGGCGAAATATAGTGAAAATAGCTACAGGAGGGAGTCACGCCACGGCCAAGAAGGCTTCGCCGCGGCCTAGGGAGTGACAGTGGCGAGGTACGCCGCGGCTTGAGAAATCTCGCCGCGGCGCGGAGTGAAAATAATCGCCCAGGGGGTGACAGAACGTAACCTCGCCGCGGAGCGAGTCGAGGAAATTAATTACGAAGGTTACAGTAGCAAAACTCGCCGCGGCGCCACATAGGTTGGCCGCAGCGCAGATCCAACTCGCCGCGGCGAAAGTCAGGAAAATTCCAGAGAGCAACGTGGCCGCGGCGCAAGAGTCCAGGCCGCGGCGCAAGTCTAAAAACTCAGTTTTCGAGTTCCAGAACCTAGCTTAGCCGCGGCGGGGAAGTTCCAGGTCGCGGCGCAAGTCCCCAAACTCCCATATTTGACCTAGAAACCCTAATTTCATTAATGTTAAGGTTAGGGAATAGCTTGAGTACATTAATGGGAGGTTGTAGTGGGTTGAAACATATAAATGGATGAACTATAAATCTCTAATGATGGTACAAACCTTCCCATGCATGTTCCCGTTATGGTTGTTAGTTGATGACCCTAAGAGTATCAAGGTTTAAATTTCCCCTATATTTTCTTAATGTGATTAACTGTAATGACTCCAAACCTTGATCATTATTTACTAATCGTGTATTTAACTATAATCACCGATATTAGAAGTTAGGGTCGTCACAGTTTTGATAGTCTCAATTAAGTCAAACTATTATGAACCTTATGAGTATCACCATTACTAAAGCTGCCTCACTAAGATAACCTAAGTATATCCACTTTGATGGAACATACACTTAGGTAATCAAAGCTTTGACAGGTGTTTATAAATAGGTGGCATATTAACTTAAAATTTGATTCGAGGGATTTTTATTGTTATTATTTCGTTATGATTCAAATACTTAATCATTGCATGATAATATACTACGCTAGCATCTCATATATACATATGATCTCATTATGAAGTATAAAATAAATGTGTCACAATATGGCCCCATCAAACCTATGTCCTCCCACCATGCCAATGAGAGGATTCTTCTAAGATAAAAGCTAAAAAGAGAAACCTCAATTGAACATTTGAGGGGAGTGAGAAGAGAATGTACATCCAGAATAAATAGAAAGAGGCACAACACACAGGCCGTATTTAAAAATTGCAAACCATAAAACCTAGGGCCATATTATGCACTATACCCATTCAATTCAAACAAACACAATTCATATATAAAGATACAAACATCTTATCTCATAAGAAAGGTTGTAAGCATAATGATTTTAGTGTTAAATTAGATTAGGTTACGCTAGGATTAGATAGCACGGAAATCCATCCACTAAACACGTTTCTTATACACAAATTCGAATCAATTTTTGTCACATAATCGAATAAATAATGTGCATATATCATATTCGAAATTTCATCCATCAAAACTGCATATCACATACTTACAAGGCAAATTCATCAAAAACCATGTATCACATACATTACAGATTTAAATCCTATCATCATACTTGTAACACAAATTCACATGTATCATATATACATATATGAGATTCATGTATCACATATATATATTACAGATTTAAATATGTCCTATCAACACTTCTGGTTTCTTCATCATATACAAATCACAAATTCGAAATCATATTTACATACATATACGAATATTGATTAGTTTGTTCATGTTAGGAAAGCATGTTTGCAACATATATATATATATATATATATATGGATTAACATGTTATATACGAAAACATTAATAGGTTTGTTAAACAAATTCGTAAACATTCAAATTAAACAATCTATAGTCTGAATTGAATAGATTTAAAATCAGATTCCAAATTAAATTCGAACCTCTTTGCAATTCTCACATATTTGTCACACATAATATTGAATTGAAAAGTTCAAATATCACTTATCTGAAATCAAATTTAAAATCAATTTTTATATAACACATACATGAACACGAGATTCAAAAACTAATCATGTGAGCCCTAAATTCGCATACTTATATCATATTGCAACATATTGCATCACATATAGGTAATGTGAAATCACAACAAAAGCAAAATTTATGGAACTTTACACAAAAACTCAATTTAAACAATCATTGGCACAGCTCTGATACCACTGTTGGGAATTTAGGGACACACAGCAAAAAATTAAAATCTCGAATTCCTTCCCATGGATCCATCAATGTTGTTTAAGTCGAGTAGATTTAGAAATATTAACCTTTTTCTGTCAGATATTAGGAACTGATCTATAGATCTGTTCCATCTACCAGTATCCACATGAATGATTGCTCAACTCAAACGGCGTGCTAAGGCCTCTGACCAACGTCTGTACACGTTTTTAGTAGAGAAGACACTCTCTTCTTTCTCTCTCTAGGCGCCAGTACACTTTTTCTCTTTAGATGTCCGTACGGCATCTGTACAGTGTCCATATAGTGTCCATATGCTTTCTCTCTCTAGGGTTTTTCTTTTGTTCTGTAGTTCTAAGAAACCCAAGCCTCCTACCTTTTTATAGAAGTATCTTATTAGGGTTTCAGATATATTTAATTAATTTAAAATACATTATTATAAATCAAATCAAATTTTAATTAAATAGATTAGTTTAAATTTAAGTCTATCTAATAGATTTAAATTTTAACTAATTATTTAATATAAATCTAGAACTTAATTCAAATTTAATTTATCTCATAAATTAAATTTAAATTTATCATATAGATTTGAATTTAAAACTAATTGATTTAAATTAATTAAAGGATATATATTTTTTTTTTTAATTTTATAAATTATATATATATCAAATATATATGTTTATTTATTTATAAAATTCTTCCACCCTAGATTGAATGTGACATTTATTGAATCTAAATGCAATTTCAGATTCAATGAATTTGGATATTTTAGCTTGAGTTGACTCATTCTTGTGTGTGACCCTATAAACTCATATGATGTTGGCAGTGGGCTAATAACACTATTTGACCCACAAGTCATAAGCGGTCTCTAGCAAGACATTATGACTACCTAAATCATATAGGGATCGGTGATCTGATGTAACCTGTCATATAACCTTATCACATCCCTTTTGTCATACAATATCTAGATCAAGTATGAGGCATGGAAATGTCATCCTCATCTTACTTGATCGTCGCTTTCTCGATCTACGTGTAAATTGATAGTACAAATAGAAACCCTTCCATTCAAGTATAGCCATGCATTTCTTAATCTCACCATCAAGGGGCCCAAAGATATCTCTCTATTAATCAGAGAGACATCTTATTTTGACCACTCATCTTCTTCTATATGAATTCCACTATACCCGATTGTAGCCTTTATGATCACCCAGTTAAAGATAACTTTTGACTATGCCAAAAATAATGTTTTTTCATGTTGGAAACTATGGTGATCTCAAGTCTAAGGGCTCAGTGACACAGTTATATACAAGATACGTTTATGACTTAATCCATGTAGCTATCTCATGGCAGGTTGATCCAGCATCTTGTTCCCTAACAAATGCCTATGATTTTGATTTGTATCTTTATACATGATTAACACATAATCATCAATCAAAATCATACTAGTCTTAGTTCATCATCATTCCCACAATGATAATTGACTAGGGATATTTAGAATAACCAATGTGATTTATCCAAGGATATTATTATATAAAACAAGCAAAAATATAATAATGTAAATTGCTTAATAAAGTACAATATTTGCAATATAATGATTGGCTTAGGGCACAATCTCTAACATAAAGATAGCATGAAATAAGCTAAGAAATTATGGCATTACATTTATTGGCATTAGAGTAAAGTTCCAGACTTTCTTAAAGTGAAATTGGCTTGAGGATATAGCAACAGGGCTATGTAAAGGGCTTGTATAACTATGTAAAGCCTTGTATGAGACATTTTGGATGTGTAAAAATAATGTGTGGCTATGTTTATAATAAGTAAGTTGTAAAATAGTCTTGGAGTAGATAGTGAACATCAGGAAAGGTTGGCCTCTAAAATAGCTTGAGCAAAGTTAAGTGATCTGACGTTGGAGCTCTATGAGATATGATAGTATCAGTGGTAAGCCTTAGGTAGGAACGATGAGAAATGATCTCGTTGATATGATGAGGCTTGTTAAAAAGAGTATGTGAGGCCTAATTCTCCCTGATAGTCATACTTAGACCATTCCAAAATGTTCTACTTAATGCAGAGACATGTAGTAAGGCAATGCGGTATGAGATGAGACTACGGCTGCACAAAACCAGCTTAGAGGGCAAGTGAGAAAGAAAGTTACCCCTTTAGCCATGACATCCAAATGTCTAGATGAGCTCAAGAGCCTGAAAGGTTAATTCTCTCATGCCAAAGGTTTAAGTTACAAGCTACACCCCTTAGAGCCCGATAGCCGAGAGGTGACAGCTAGTTATGCATGAATGAAGCAAGAGGTAGAACCCTCTAGCTTAATGATAGGCTTGATATAGAGGCAATGAGGATCGGGTTGGTAGCTAAAAAAGGAATTTCAATTCATGAAAAAGCAAGCTAATCAGAGGCCATTAGCCGCGGCCAATTATTCTAGGGAGCAGTGAGGCAATCCAGAGAGTTTCTCGCCACGGCCAATTAAGAAGTTAGCCACAGCCAATACTTAGACAAGAAGACTAGGGTGAAACCGAGGCTAATTAGTCATGGCGAATGATGTGTCAGCCGTGGCAAATAGTAGTATGAAATGCCTTATTGGTCATATTTAGGCTAATGAGCTATTATAGGATCAGTTGACCCACAGAGAGCAGGAACCCCTAGAAAAAGAGTAGTAAATAATCATAGAAGGTTAGTAAGAAATCTGTGGGCCTAATAGTTAAAACTGAGGAAAAAGCTTAGTATAGAAAAAGTTAGACATAGGGACAATAAAGTTGTTGAGACCCATTTTTAAAGCATTGACTCTAACTTAGGATGCTACCCTGTGAAATACTGAATGATAGAATATTAGTGTAGCCTCGAAATAACATAAGATAAGGCTACTAGTAGTGAGACATATAGTGAGTGGCCTAGAAAAATGTACCTTATAGGTAACACCTAGAGGTAAGTATGAGTAGCCCAGTGACAGAGGCTCAGAAGAGAATAAGGATAGTTCAGAAAAACACTAAGTTATAATAAGCTACAGGTCCAATAAGATAATTAGCCTAGCTCAGCATAAGTTAAAGCCTAAGGGAAATGACTAGTAGCATCGTTCCAGGTGAGATATGTAAATGAAAAACTTAGTGAAAGTTCTTCCTGGATCAAGAAAGGAAAGATGAGACATCCTGATGTTGGGGAAACCACCCAGTTGTGGTTAGTAAATTCCCCTAGATAGACCCCTTGAGTCATAAAGTATAGTGATAAGGGAAGCGAGGAAGAGCTAAGAATCTAGCTACAAAAAAGATGTCATCACTTTAGTAATGACTAAATGAGTAGAGACTAAGCCCAGAAAGATAAATAGATAAAGGTCTGATAATTAGTTAAACGAGCTCCCTAAGAAGAGAATAGTACAAGATTAAGGCACATGAATGATTAGAGCACCCCAATGGAGCATAAGTTTCAATAAGGTAGAATCTGGACATTCAGAGTACGTGTCCTGGATTGGGTTAGTAAAACCCTAAAATAGTATACTGTGCTTCTGGGGATGAAGCTAAAGAGATTAAATAGAGAGAAAGCCTAGCTTTGATCTGAATGTAGAAATAAGTTAAAACAAATAGTTAATGCCTTAGTACCCTCAGGGAAGCTCGAGAGAACTAAAGACTGCCTCAGAAGGCGAGTTTTGTATTATGTAGAGAAAGAGTGTAAGCCAAGAGCGCTATAGAATGAAATTCCTAGGATTATATGAAATAGAATCCTTCTTACCAAGGGATGGTCTAGCTAAGAGTAGAGTAAGAGTATGAGCAAAAAGTAGACCCCCTTGATGTTACAAAGAGTGAATAAGTGGAGGAATCCCAGGAAAATGCAAGTGCTCTTGAGCATAAAGAAACCTAAATTGGTAACAGAAACAACCAGTAGTAGAACATCCTTTTACCTAAGTAAGAGGATAAGAAAGGTAGAGAAAGAATACATGACAATGTTTAAGCCAAGAACATAAAAGATCAAGAATAAATATTTAGTTAATGTGCTTGAGAACTTAAGAAAGTACACTTGTCCTTGGTATAGATACCATTTTTCCATGATAGTGCCTGAAGTAAAAACAGTCGGGCAATGTAGAGGAACCTCGAGATGAAGCAGAGGAAGAATCCTATTTTTCCCGAGCACTCTACGAGAATATGGCAGATAAAGAAAAGTAAGAAAGGAATACTTTAGATTATTGGGAAACTTATAATATACTGGCGATAGAGGCCCTGAATTCAGTCATGAAGCACCAGTGTATTAGTGTTTGATGTTATGGTTAGCTTGCAAAAAAGGCTACATGATATTAAGTCTGGCCAACCTAGTAGTAATGTAGCTTAAGTGCATAGCAAATGACAATATCAATCACCAAAGTTTTTGATAATCAAAGGGTATCCTAGTTAGCTAGATAACGAGATAAGTCAGAAAAGAAAGGTAAAAGGATTCCAATAATATCATAATGATGAGAAAAGCACGCAAAAAGGAATCCCCAGTAAAGAATGTTCAAATCCAGATAGCATGAGTTCAGGATGTATGATGTAAGTCCCTTATAGTACATATAAACAAAATGAGCAGGGACCAATGTATAGCCTCTCTCCTACCAGAAATGTTAACCATACTCAGAGTGTAAGATGCCTTAGTGCCAAAGCACTCAAAAGTAGAGTATGGGCATAGTTGGAAATTACAAGATATGAGAGGAAAAGATAGCCGAGTGCAGTTAAAGTAAGAAAAGAAAGCCTAAGTAAAAATGGGGCTGAAGTGGGAATCTGAAGATCCCATGAAGAGTGATGAATAAAAATTAAAATGCTCCTAAGTATCAATATGACAGAATCCTAGAAAATTAGACGATACAGAACCCACTTCGCACGAAAAGCACAATGTACTTCTGAGTTTAGCCTCAGTTATTATGAGCGATGGTAACCAGACTTAGTGAGTATATATTTTACTATTAGATATAGTAATCTTTGGCTTTGACGTCTCCTAGAGATGGATCACAGTAGATCCTAGTATATCATAATAGGTTGCAGTAGACCCTAACAGGGCTTTGAAAGGTCACAGTAGACCTAGGGGTCATAGTAGATCCCATAAAGTTACAGAGAGCCCTAGCCACAGTATGATAGTTCTCTGGTAAGATGACGACCTGAAATAGTTTTGCAGAGTAGTTAGTCTCAGAGACCAGTATAGTTTTAGCTAGCCCTTGTCTTAAAGACTACAGGCCTCCTGAGTCTGGTAAACTATTGCCACAGTGATATAAAGGCTTTACTCAAATAATTAGACCACTGACTAGCTCTCTTTAGAGATAAGTATAGTGCATGAAATGAGAAAAGAAAAAAACTAGCTTTCCAAAGTTAAAGTTAGATGAACCACTACCTAACAGACATTTGCCCTGATTGAGGGATAAAGAAATCCTTACATGCTAGTCTATGTATTCAAAAAGGGGTCAGGTGCAGTTTTACATGAGGTAAGTGGTATAATATGTCTCCAGTGAGCAAAACTGTGAGTATAGCTAGCATCCCACCAGAGCTAAGCAGTAGTCAGTGGTAGTAGCTCTTCAGTGCCAGTATGAGATACGTATGTTAGGCCTATTAATATTAAAATGAGGGACTATAAAATGCCACTATAAGTTAGCAAAGAGAGTGAAGAAAAGTCCTAGCCTATAGAGACAGATGTAATAGTAAATAAAGAAGTTGGAATCATTAAAAGTAGAAACTCCTCAAAGGAGTTGAGACCCCAGTAAGTAATTTAGATCTGAGGCCTATGATAGAAGAAATGTGAATTGTAAGCATGGGATGAACTAGTAAGAAAGAATGCAGAAATGAACAGTGGATAGAACATGTAAATAAGTAAGCAAAAAGATAGAAACCTCCAATGGTTGTAATGATAAAAAAAGATGATGAGATGTTATGAGAAGCATTGGGAGAGGATACGGGAGAGCTGATATGAAATAAGTTACCTCCTAAAATGTGTAAATAAGTCCACTAAAAGAAACATTAATCCTGCGAACAGGTTAACATTAACCCGATATGATTAGTAAGCTTTCCCAAGGTAGGGCTCTAGAGTTAGAAATTCCTTCCCCTTATGAAAAGAACTAGCTAGTATATTATAATAATAGAGCTCTCATTAAGAGGTAATAATGAAAGTCCCCTGGTTGAGAGAAAATTAAAATAAGTGAAATCGCTGAGAAAAGTGTATAGAGCCAGGAAGAAGGAAAAGAAAAGAGCAGTTAGCCAGGAAAGAAAAGAGTAGTTAGCCAGAAAAGAAAAGAGTAAGAAAAAGTGTACCCTAAGTTTCAAGGATGAAATTTATTTAAGGGGAGAGAAATGTAACATTCGATTTTCTAAAAATGTGAGAAAATGTGAGAAACGTAACGTACAATTTCTCCGTAAACAAATAAAATTCACTAAATACAAAAAGCAAGTCTAGACTCCTAAAAATAAGAATCCCAAACTTAGATAAAAAAAAATAGAGTTAGAATAGAGAAATGAAATGTAACAAAAGAGTGACGAAATGTAAAGGCATTTTCGTCATTTTGAGTGAATTTTTGGAATTCTCATAGGAGGGCTTTTTAAATGAAATTTTAGAGTTCTTTGGGGTTCTTAAAAGCCCTGAAAACTATGGGAAGCCCCAGAACAGTTAAAACTCCTCCAATGGACATTTTTCAATGTCAATTAACCCAAACTTTGACTAATTCGTTTGGGAAGGTTTTAGCTCCGATTTGAGTGATTATAAAGGCATTTTATTTAATTGGATACCTAAATTTTATGATGGAAAAGATGGTTCTCAAAAAAGAATTAAAATGAGCCTAAACAGAGCAAACAAGTGCATAGAGGCAAAGTAGACATTTTGAAAAATTGTAAAAGAGGCTTCTTAAGTAAGATTACACCTCATCACCTTCTCCAAACTTCCATTTGTAGAAAAAGGGGCAGCAATGGTGTGACATGAAGAAGGGGGAGAGATAAGAAGTTTAAGCTTCCATTTAAGTAAGTAAACGGCCCTATTTCATCCCGCGCCAATTAGAAAAGTTGTTCTTCTCTCTAAGAGCTCTCTAATGGTGGTTTTCTTTTCTTGAAAACTTGAAGATGTGGGTCTAACCCAAGCCGAAAAGGAACTCTTTTTAAGAAATCAATCGGTGAAAAATAATCTACGAGAAGAGAACTCCATTTTAAGGTAAGACTTCACTTGAAACACTTACAAATTATTGTATTTCCAAGCCATTTAAGCTTAGGTCTAGAGAGAGAAAGTGAGGAGGAGAGTTTTTCTTTATGTGTTCTTGATGGAACCAAAGGTTATAGAGTGTGAGGATTAAGAATATACATTAGAATTGAAAAGGGAGCTTTAGAATGCAAGTTATGGAATTTAGGGATTTGGTTGCACTTAGGCTAAGATGAAGATTCCTAGTAGTAAATTAAATTGTCTAAGAGTATATATGAGTTCCTAAGACACCAAGAGAGCCTCTGACATGCTTCTCCCATTAAAGAAATTAAAACAACTCCATTGGTGCCAGATGGAAGCATAGTTTCAGCCAAGGAGAGTTCATGCACCTAGGGAGTGTTTTAATTCCTTCTTTGTATCATGTGTGATAGGAGAATATGAGAGGAAGACTTGGAAAAATTTTAGAAACCATAGATAGTGAGATGGCCTTATATGTTCCATAATATGGCTTAAAGAAGCAACACCTAGCTAGGCTCCTTGATTTGATTGTGTAATGACTCCAAGAGATTTAAATAGAGTCAAGAATCATAAATAGATAGGGAGAATGGAGCCAAGATGATGTTTCCCAAAGGTTGTTTCATTAAGTGCATTATGGAACCACAAAAGAGCCTCATAAGTCACCTAGCTTTTCTAGTAATTGTGTGGTCTTAGAATTTGATTCAAGAGTATAATTAACTTCCATATAATGTGTCTAGGGTAAGAGAAGAGATCTTCACCTTCTTGGGTGTGTGAGGTCAAGGGAGAGGATTCAAGACTTAAGGAAAAAGTGTGTGAACACAAGTAAGGTAGCACTCTCTACCATCTTTCATACATAGATGTGTGCTTATATTGTCTTGAATGTGTGTATGTATATTTTAAGCTATGAAAAGTATTCTAGCATGATTTTATATGCCATGGTGCCATCATGATGCATTATGTTCCTAAATGATATTTATGATGCTTGTTTTGGTTTGCTTGAGTGTGGCGAAACCAAGAACCCTCTAGCCATGGTGAGGATGAGCTAAGAACGCTTAAGATTGGTTGAGACAAAGTAAAATGTCTCCTAAAAGTGAGGTTGACTCCCAAGAGCAAGGTTGAGTCTAAGAACCTCTTAAAGAATGGGTGAGGCAGGTCCAAAATCCACAAGTAAATTGGTGAGGCTAATTCACTTGCTTGGCAAGCCTTTGTATGCTATGTATGACTTTTTCAAATTCCAAGAATGCTTCTTGAATGGTTGCACATGTCTATATGCCCATGCATGCATTTGTAAGACTTATTTTACATGCTTTATGTATGATTGAATGGGAGATGAACTATTGGAATTCTTTGGATCTCATCCCCTCCTCTCCAATGTTTTAACATGCTAGGTGAAACAATTGAGCAAGGTAATGGAGGCCACCAAGCCTAGAAGAAAAAGATTGACATCAACTATATGAATATGCCTAGTTTTACTTCCTTCTTAGCCATACACATGGCATATGATGTAATCCCTTAATGAAATTGTGATGTAACCATATGAGCATATGTAGTTATATTGATATGTAATATATAAATGAGAGCTAAGGTCATATCCATGAGAATGTACAATTTTGATATGTAATAGTAAACTAGCATAATGGAAATACGTGTATAAATAGAAGTGGAATGACCAAAATAAGATGGATGAGGTTTGAGACCATTTGGCTAGTTCATACAAGTCTTATTTTAGACTTGCCCAAAAGGTGCCAAACACCAAAGAAAGCCATTTGAATATTTTGGTATCTTGTAGGGAGCAAGAATTGACTATTTTAGAACTCTATAGCACTTTTTGTCCAAATAAGCTCTTCTTAACTTGAGATTTGGCATGCAAGTAGAGCTTGTTGAGATATTTTTGGAAAGCTAAAGAAAAGAATTTTTAAAGGTCTAGAGAATATTTGATGAATTTTCAAAGTTGGCAAAAATTCTGATTTTGGTCTGATGTACTGTTTACTTGGTCCGAAAATAATTTCTATCACATAGGGCTCAAATGATGTCCAATTGCCACGAAATACTATATGGCAAAACTATACATTACCAGTGATGTGTGCCAACTAGCATCACCTCATTTAGAGATTTAGAGAGGGAGATATGAATTTTCAAAGATTCTATCCAGTACCAAGCGCTCTAATTGACCTCAGATATTGTTTGATTAGGTTTTGAGGTCTGGGCATACCTGAATTAGTATAGAGTTATTTTTCCTCTCTAATTAGATTTTTTTGAAATTAATTGGATATTTTTAAAATTTGGTACAGAAACCTATAATAGTACCAATGGACAACCAGACCTTTAGAACTTTTCGAATGTCAAATGCCTTTTTGTGGTGTTTCATGGTTTAGAATTTTTTTAGCAAAAGTAGACATGTGTAGCTTTCCAAAATGGCCAAGAATCCATAATTTTTATTTTTCTAGAATTATTTATAATTTTTCAAAATTTGTGATAGAATAGGAGAAATTCTTGCCGAAAATGCATATATGTATTTTATGCTTTCCTTTGCTTTCCACAAGCTGTAGGCCACCTTTGATGATGCAAGTGAGTTGTATTTATATAATTAAATATGAGAATGTGATACATGAGTCCATATGGCCCATGGGACTCTAAAGAAAAATTTTATACACGACGTAACGCTAAGAAATGCATCATTTAATGCTATTTTTTCTTGCCTCTTTGTGAATTGCTTGATATAAGGCCTAAAGATAGCATGAAATGAGCTAAGAAATTATGGCATTACACCCCACTCCTCCACTCATTTAGCTTCATATGTTTTTACCCTAAACCAAAGAAAAAACCTTAGGAGAGTGGCACACAAGAGGAAGACAAAGAGGAGGAGAAAACAAACACTTAAGGTATGGATTTTGGTAGTTTTCATACTCTTTCCTTTCCAAACCTCTTCTCCTCCATTTCCCTTTCTTTCTTGTGATTATATTAAAGCATATGGATCTGTTTTAAGGGAGAAATTAAGGAAAAATTTCAGATTTGAAGAGAGGAGGCCAAAGAAGACAAGATTCAAGTGAGAGAATAAGGAAAAACATGGTAATTTCTTCTTCCATAGTTCCTACCCCTTGCTCCTCTTCTCTCCATGTTTCATCCCATTCAAGAAGCCATAGGAAGGCTTGGATTTTAGGTAAAACCAAGGGTGAATCTTAGGAAAAAAAGTGTGGAGAATAAAAATATGCAAAGGAAATTAACAAATAACTATGGAAATTCAAGATGCAAATTCTAGGATTTCATATATTCCTTGTAAAATATAACTTGATGCTTTAATTTATATACCTAATTGAATGTTTAAATGAGCTTCTAAGACTCCTATAAGTCTTCCCATGTGCTTCCTCCATCAAGAAAACAAAGCAAAGTCCATTGATGCCATAATGCTTCCTAGTTTTGGCCAAGAGGGGTTTAGGTACCTAGGGATAGTTTTAATTTGTTCTAAATCCATTTTTGAGTCATATATGATGAGTGAAGATGAGGGGAGGCCTTGGGAAAAATTTAGAAACCATAGAAAGTGAGTTGGCCTTATATGTTCCATAATATGACCTAAAGCAGCAATATGTAGTTAGGCTCTTTATTTTAATTGTATGATGATTCTTAGAAGCTTAAAAGGAATAAAAAATCATATATGAAAGGAAAGAAAGGAGCCTAGAATTTATTTGATGAGTGTTGCTTCATTAGGTGCGTTCTTAGAAACATAAAGGGGTTTATAGACCAAGTTAGTGTGTAAAGAAGTTGCGTGGACTTAGAATTAATTCCATGAACCTAATTGGCTTTCATAAATTGTGTTTAGGCCAAAAGAAATCATTCCCACACCTTTGTGTGTATGAGGCCGAGGAAGGGAGCATTATTTCAAAGAGAAAAAGTGTGTGGTTACATCCAAAGTAGCTCACTCCTCCTTTTCTCATGCATGAATGTATGCTTGGCTTGTCTTTGAATGTGTGTATGTGTGTTTTAAGCCATAAAAAGTATTCTAGCATGATTTTATATGCCATGGTACCATGATGATGCATTATGTTTCCAAATAATGTTTATAATGTTTGCTTGGGTTTGCTTGAGTGTGGAGAAGCCAAGAACCCTTAGCCATGGTGAAAATGAGCCAAGAACCCTTAAGATTGGTTGAGACAAAGTAAAAAGTCTCCTAAAAGTGAGGTTGACTCCCAAGAGCAAAGTTGAGTCAAAAAATCACTTAAAGAATAGGTGAAGCAAGTCCAAAATCCACAAGTAAATGGGTTAGGCTAATCCACTTATTTGGCAAGCCTATGTATGCTATGTATGACTTTTTCCAATGCCAAGAATACTTCTTGAATGATTGCACTTGTCAATATGCCCATGCATGCATTTGTAAGATTTGTTTTGCATCTTTTGATATGAGACCTTTAAGGAACCTTGTCCTAAGAACCTCCTTTTTAACAACATTACCCGGATCGTGCAAGATTCGAGAACACAATCACACAAATAGAAGATAAAAGCACTCATAAAGAATAAAAACACATGCAAACAAAGATAGTTGGTCAAGTGGGTAAGACCCTAAGAGAACTCATCCCTTAGAACCCTAGCCATGAGATGCCACAAAGAAAGACCACTCCTTTGATAAGTTTGGGTTGAATTCACTCCATCTCCTAAGGAGCAAGAGGAACCTCACAAAAATAGAATATAAGTCTTGAAAAGAAAATTCTTTCTATTCATCTTATTACTTCCTTTCTAAGTACATATGATGCCTTTATATTGGCAATGAAAGATCTAAAATTTTCTAAAAATAATTCCTTAAAAGATGGCACTATTTATTACAAGAATTTGGAAAGTTAATAATAGTGCCATAAAAAAAGAAAGAAACTATAAAGAAGAAAAAGGAAAGAAACTAACTTATTCTTTAAACATAAGTTTTAACCACATTGTCTTATTCAAAAGACTAAAATAGAAACTTTGTAAATGGTCTAGAAATTGATGCTCACATTTAGCAACTTGCCCAAACTTTCCTTGATGGTTATGCTATACATGGTTTCCTTAAAGGTGGTCATAGGAGCTCCATGGTACTCTATCATTCCCTTCCTCTTTGAAAAGATTCGTCCTTGAATCTTTCTTGAATGTTAATAGGAAAGAAAATATTGCTTGGGTGCTACTTAATTAATTCACAAACCAAATAGAAAACAAATTAGAATATGCAAAACTTTCCAGTTTCTTTTCTTTTCTAATTTCAGCTCTTTTCTTTTTCTTTTTTCGTTTTTTTTGGAGTTGGACAATTTCTTTCTTTCTTTTTTTTCAGCTGCTTTTCTTTATTTTTCTTTTTTTTTTGGGGAATCTGAACAAAAATTCACACAAGAATGACGACTAGCAAGAGACCAAATGAAACATAAAGGAGACAAGAAAACATAGAATGCACAAATAGAACCTTGAGTTCTAATACTCAAGAAGGCAAGCAACTGATGTGAGGCCCACTAAACGATGTGCTCTAGGAACCCTAACCAATATAAGTCATACCTAAGGACCAGCTAGAAAACAAGAAGACAAGTAAGAACTACTTAGATCTAGACAATAGAAAGGAAAGAATGAAGAACATAAAAGAAACACAAGAAAAGATCACACCTTGACTTACAAACCTAAAGCTCTGATACAAAATAATACGAGACCCTCGAGAAACTTTGTCCTAGGAACCTCCTTTTGACAAAATTACCCAGATCGTGTAAGATTCAAGAATACAATCATACAAATAGAAGACAAAAGCACTCATAAAGAATAAGAACACATATAAACAAAGATAGTTGGTCAAGTGGGTAAGACCCTAAGAGAACTTGTCCCTTAGAACCTCAGCCATTAGATGCCACAAAGGAAGACCACTCCTTTGATAAGTCTACGTTGAACTCACTCCATCGCCTAAGAAGCAAAAGGATCCTCACAAAAATAGAACATAAGTCCTGAAAAGAAAATTCTTTCTATTCATCTTATTACTTCCTTTCTAAGCACATATGATGCCTTTATATAGGCAATGAAAGATCTAAAATTTTCTAAAAATAATTCCTTAAAAGGTGACACTATTTATTACAAGAATTTGGAAAGTTAATAATGGTGCCATAAAAAAAGAAAGAAACTAACTTATTCTTTAAACATAAGTTTTGACCACGTGGTTTTATTCAAAAAACTAAAATAGAAACTTTGTAAATGGTCTAGAAATTGACGCTCATGTTCAGCAACTTGCCCAAACTTTCCTTGATGGTTATGCCATGCATAGTTTCCTTGAAAGTGGTTATAAGAGCTCCATGGTACTCTATCATCTTTTATATGTGATTGAAAGGGAGATGAGCTATTAGAATTCTTTAAATCTCATTCCCTCCTCTCCAATGTTCTGACAGCTAGGTGGATCAAGAGAATAAGGAAATAGGAGCCAACCACTTGAGAGATGAAAGTTTGACATTAAAGTGTATAGATTTTGTTATTTTAAGGCCTTATGAATGGCAAATGATGTAATCTATTATTGTATATGACATATGACCTCTTGAGCATGTGTAATTATGTTAATATGTTATGTATAAATAAGAGATTATGTTATGTAAATGCTAGAATGTAATTTGAGTTTGTAATGGCAATTTAGTTTCTTAAAGACTTGATGCATTAGTGTATAAGTAGAAGTGGAACGGCCAAATTGAGATGCATGAGATTTGGAACCATTTGGGTAGTTCATATAAGTCATATTCATACTTTTAAACTTTCCCAAGAGGTGCCAAAGATCAAGAGAAGTCATTTGGACACTTTGGTATCTTATATGGAGAAAAAAATTGACCATATTGGAAACTTATATCACTTTTTGTCCAAATGAGCTTTTCTTGATCTATGATTTGGCATGCTATTAGAGCTTGTTGAGATCTTTTTAGAAAGCTAAAGTGTAAAATTTTTGGAGGTCTATAGAATATTTGGTGAATTTTCAAAGTTAGAAAATTTTCTAATTTTGGTCAAGGGGAAAAATGATTTCCAATTGGCACAAAATTTTATAAGAAGAAACTAGACATTCCCAATGACTTGTACCAACTAGAAGCACTCCATTTGGATGTCTAGAAAGGGAGATATGAATTTTTGAAGTTTCTGTCCAGTATCAGGCATCCAGACTAACCTAGCTTACTATTTGATTAGTTTTTTATGCCTGGATGTACCTAAACTAGTCTGAAGTTATTTTTTCCCTCTATCTAACATCTATAAATTTTCAAATTGGTATCATTTTTATAGATTGGATTTTTTTGAAATTAATTAGACATTTTTTAAATTTACAATAGAAAGCTATATCAGTACCAGTAACCAGTTAGATCTTTGCACTTTTTTGAATGTCAAACATCTTCTGTTTAATGTTTCATGATTTGAATATATTTTTTGCATAAATTAGACATGTATAGCTTTCTAGAATGGTAAAGAATGCATGATTTTAATTTTTTTTAGAATTAATTATAATTTTCCAAAATTTGTGACAGAAAAGGGAGAATTCTAGCCGAAAATACAACTATGAATTTTGAGCATCCCTTTGCCTTGCACGAGTTCTAGACTATTTTAGGTGATAGAAATGAGTTGTATCTATATAGTTAAATATGATTATATGATGTATAAGCTCACATGGTCCACAGGACACTAAATGAAAAATTTATACACAACATAACGCTAAGAAATTCATTATTTTAATACCATTTTCATACTCCTCCATAAATTACATGATATGAGACATGGAAGTAACATGAAATAAGCTAGAAAAGTATGGTATTATATCCAACGTCATTCATCATTATTCCACATAAATAGAACACCAAGTCACACAAATAACACACACTCTCATCCATTCATTCACATGTATAGTCTAGCAGCTACCACTTGTAGGAAGCACATGGAAAGGAGCCTTGGTGGATGAAACAAGATGCAAATAGTTATAGGGCAGCTAACGTGGAATGATGAGCAGATGTTACATGGAATGAGAGCTAAGTTGAACGTTGAAGTAGCAACATAAAAGAAGAAAAAACACACACATGCAACAGCTTGCCATGGGTTCTGATGCTTTGAGAGGGGGAGAGAAAGCTCACGAAGCTAGAAGAAAAGGCAGAGTGTGTGTGTGGAAGGAAGAAGTAGAGAAAGGAGAGAAGGAAAGAAAGACACTGGAGCTAAACGAGAGAAAGAAAAGACACAAAAAAGGGAGCAGCACATGGAATATTATAAAAGAAATAAAGTAAGGCCCACACTTATAAACACATAAAAGAGGCTGCATGTGATTCATTAAATAGCAAAACACGTGAAAGGTAAAATGAAGCACGTGAGGGGACTAAAAATGAAGGGGGCAGCACATCAGGAGGTGAATCCATATTCATCGAATAAACATTCCATCCATCGTCATTCTCCTACACACTCCATCATCACTGTAGCTTCCATCCCCATTTTTCCTCCATTTTTCTTCCACCACCATGAAGCATTAATTCCCCTTATGGCTAGCTAGGAGGAAGGCTCTTGGTTGAAGCTTGAATCCATAGGATAATCAAGAGATTTTGGCTAAGAATTTCTTATTTTATTTCCTCTCTCTCTACATTAATTTTTGTTATTTTATTTGCTTGGTTAAGCTTGTAATTAACTGAAATTGGTGTAGTTTATAAGTGGTGGCTGGTTAAACACTAATTAGGAGAGCAATTGATGTTTAATTGGTTAATTTTAGTGATGGATTTTTATTTTCCTACCATTCTCCATGTGTGCAATCAAGGTGTTTAATAAAAATGCATTTGAGAATTGGTGTTCTTAATTGTCTAATTTGAGGATTCCTTTGAGTTTAATTGGTTAATTGAATCTCCTAATGTGTTAATTTAGAGGCTAATTGATCAATTAATCATTCAATTCAAGTGTTCATTGATGCTAATGACAAGAGTTAGCGATTCGATGTGGGATTAAGGTTTTAATTCAACATTAAATTGTTAATCCCTTGATTCTTGCGTGGTAACTCAAGATACATTATTATGAACACAATTAGGGACTCTTAAACTAGAATTAATTACAATTTTGGAATAGAATAAGGATAATAGATACCAAGCGATGAATCTTAGGCTAGTCATAAGTCTATCATTCATTCATTAGTTCATGCAATTAGGTAGTTAGTCATTTTGTTTCAATTTAATTCTAGTTAGTTTAATTAGATCATAAACCCCCCTTTAGTTAGGAAATTTTTAGAGTTATCTAACACTTAGAAAGCTCAAGTAAACGTTGAATTCCAATTCCAAGGAAGATGACCTTAGTTGCATCACTAACTATATATTTTTGAGGTTGCACGATACAACCATCATACACCTAGGAGGATATTGATTTGCTTGTCCTAGACACATCAAATAAGGCATAATTCAATTATTGGAGTTAATTCTAGCTTCACCTAAACTCTATACAAACTCACTTTCTCTTATGACTCCATTATAGTTCCATACAAGGCATAATAAAGCAACCTTTAGAATTCATAATCTTGGCTCCAATTTCTCACTCATTCTAGGTCATATGACTCCATTTAAACTCATTAGTGTCATCACCAATTTAATTCAAGGAGCCTATACTCAAGTTGCTTCTTTATGTTTCAATATGGAGCCTAAACTTCCATCTCTTAAACTATGGCTTCTAGTTTCAAACCAATGGTTTCCTTAGTATTTACTAGTCATATCTAGGCCACTTTTATCCTTAGAATCAATTAAAACTCTCCCTAGGTGCTTGGATTAATCTTGGTCGAGACATGTAACCATATGAGCACCCATGAGTTTTGCTTGATTTTCTTTAGGGAAATGACACTGTGAGGCTTCTTAAATATCTTATGATCTCTTACATACTCTTACATATGCTAGATTATCATTAGGAAGCTTCAAAATTGGCTAGGTGCAACAAGAATCCTAAATCACACAACTTGATTTCCAATGCTTCTCTTTTAATTCTAATTGCATGTTCTTAATTCTCACACTCTAAAACCTTTGTCTCTACCTTGCTAAGACTAGAATTCATCCCTTCCTCCATGGGCATAAGTCTAGCTCAAACTCCCTAAGAAGAAGAAGGCAAAATGAAACAACATAAGCAATGATTACATGATGATGTTATATAAACGAATAACAAAATTGCATCTATTCTACTCAGATTAGCCTAAGTGTAGCCTCCCTTACACATGGCTGGAGCTCATGAATTTTCATCCACTTGCTTCCTCTTATTCTTACCCGAAAGGCCTTCACCTAAAAGTATAATCCTATGAAATGGGGTGAGATGCAAATCTCAGTAACCAAGGCAAATTCCATTCATATATTTCAGTTCAATTAACATATATGCATGATTTCATATAAGTATCAGAAAATATATCAACCATATTAGTAAATGAAATAATTAGGCTATCTATGATTACTATCCTATACTAGCAATCATAATTCCACATTTTAAAGGCCAATAACACCAGGAGAGGCCTGTCCACGACACTTACTCCCCATTGAGCACAACCAGGGCTCAATGCATATGAGGTCTGATCATAACCTAGTGCCCAATCGAAGCACATGCATGGGTGGCAGCCGCACTACAGCTCCACCATGGAATCACAAGGTCCAATGACATATAACAAATAGCCAACTAATTTATTTAGCATTAAAATCATAATCATCCAGCAAATACAAAATTAAAATAAACATATGCATAGAATTAGCATGAACCCCGGTTACCTCACTTTGCAGACAATTGAAAGCCACCAATAGTGCCAAAATCTCCCTATAACCATAATATTAGGAGATTACTACCTTAAATCATCATGTACAGCAGCAACAAGTACCCAAAAATTAAAATGCTAATGGCTACTTAGAGGACACTTGCCCAGCCATTACAAATCCCTAAATTCGGATTGAATATGTCCTCTACCAGAAACTTCAATATATCACTCTAATTCTTAAGCAAATTCATACATAATTAATACCTATACTATAAATCAACCATGGGGGTCTTAAACCAGTAGAAAATGCATTAAAATAGAGAGTTTATACTTACCTAATATCTCTCCTAGCCTCTACCTCTGAAAATCCTCTAAGAAAATACCAAACAAACACATTTTAAATTTTGGGTATAATGAAAATACTCCAAATGATAAGCCAATTAGGTCAAATTGAAGAGGAAGATGAGAGGATTAAGCTATATAATTATTACTTTGGCTGAATCTTACTCTAGAAATGGGAAATGGTGGTTTTCTTGCTAAGAACCCTAGCTTCCCTTTAAACCTCCAAAAATGAGTTGTGTGTTTTGTGTTTCTGCATAAGGGAGGGGAAAAGCTAAATATGTTTAGGGATTTTGAATAGGTTTGGGCTGACCCAATGGCCCAAGTCTATATGGGTTCAGACTTTGAGTAGAATTAGGCTGAGTTTTAACTTATTAGACCAATTTCAACAATTCAGACTTTTAGTTGGGTTGGGTTAAGTTTTCAAGAGCCCACTTAGTTGAGGTCTACACAAAGGGTATTGGGCCAATTATAAGGGCTTATATAGGTTGGGTCTTGGGTCTCTATCTCATTAAATTAGATTGGGCCCTCCCTAGATACTCTTTCTTGGGCCAAGTCTCACATTAAAAGGTTGGGTCTGCACCTAAAATTATTGGGCCCCCATTGGTCTCTAACCTTGGCCTACTTAATTTAATTTGGGCCTAAATGGGGTTTATAACTCAATTAAATTTCAAACTCATATTAATAATTTATCTTGCTAAAATTTTCATTCACGTAACTTGTCAAATTATTCCATATTAATTATTCTTAGTAACCCAAATCCATGATTAACACCTTGATTAAATTTTGGGGTGTTACATGCATCATGTACTGCCAAGCATAGGGACTATAATCATGTGATATATTAGATGTTGACTTACACTAGTGATGCATAAAACCTCTAATGGAAAATATATTTGAATGATAATGTTGGCAGTTTATGAATCCCTTGCTATTATTAATCTATGATCTTCTTGATATAGGACAGCTGGATGAGTGGGAATTAACACTTAAATCTTGAATTTATAATGATAAGTAATTTAGGTAAACTAGGTAGATGAAAGCTATTAAAGCCTCATAAATTAAGGTAAAGTGATTTAGGAGTGTTACTAGAGGGAGGGTTAAAGTGTATGGAACAAAATTTAAGGAGAATTGGTGCAGAAGGGTATCACATCACAGCCAAGAAGAGCTCGCCACAGCCAAGAGTCAAGTAGAGGCAAGGGGCGCTGCAGCGTGAGTTGTCCCGCCATGGTGCAAAATGAATAAGTTACCTAGGGAAGGTAACAGAGAGTAACCTTGCCGCAACACAAAATGATAGATGCAGTGTAAGTCAGGGAAAAATAGGTGATGAGGTTCTAGTCACTAGTTCACTGCTGCATAAGCATAGCCCACCGTGGCAAAAATTGTGAAATTTTATATAATAGCTCCAATGGGTGTTTTCCGCCACGCACCACATAAGCCAGCCATGACAAGATTTACAAAAATATGAGAAGTTAAGCCAGAGAGTAACTTCACTGCAGCACGAAAATCTTAGGCTGCAGCACAAGATGCAAAATTTGGTTTTTTTAAGCCTAGTAGCTAACTTAGCCATAGCAAGAAGGTCTCAAGTCGCGACAAAGGTTCCCAAACTCTTACTTTTAGCCTAGAAACTATGATTTTTCCTATGGTAATACTAAGGGATGATTTAGAAACACTTGTAGGAGGTTTTTGTGAGTTGGAATTTATGGATAAATGAATTAAAGGCTTCTAAATAAGGATTAGATTTACTGATGTGCATAAATAGTTGTGATTATTTGGTTAATGACTTTAATAACATCAAGGTTCAATTTTTCCTATATTTTCTTAAATTGATTAATTAAAATGGTTCTGGACCTTGATTTATGATTAATAATCGCATATGTAAGCTTAATTACTATGATGATAAGTTAGGGTCGTTACATTTGTTATTAGAGCAATGGTTTAGGAAAACCGTTCTAATTTAAATTTTATGGTTAGAAGCTTGGCAATCATGATACATACTTGGCATAGTATTAGCTTATGAGAATAGCTAATTATGTAAACATGCTTTATTGCTCTTTACCTTCAGAGAGGAAATGTAAAGGAATAATGATATGGGTTGTTAAAAAAAATGAATGTTTCTTGAATTTTATTTAGGAGATCGCATATCATAATAAATATGCCCCAGGGAATAACAAAGTATAGTGAGATTCTATCTCATAACACTTTAGTAACACTGATCTTGAGACTTTGGGTTATTAATTCTAATGAAAAGATTAGAATTTTGCCTTTCTTTTTCTGAAATTGGGTTACTGGTCATAGTCTAAATGGTCAATCAGTTAAGGCTTGTTGCCGACTAGCTATGCGATAGATGCATTAGATACTCGTTATGGTGTAGACCAAAGCTAAATGGGCCCTTAAGATAGCCGAAACCCACCATAAACCCTTCAACTTAAGGCCAAATAAATTTCCACTATAACCTAAATGGATTTTTGGGCTTTTATATCAACACACTCTCCCCAACTCCAAGAGTTTCTGCAGCCCATCTCACCTAGCACCAACCCACTTGGAATAATAGGCCCATTAGACTGGCCCATCTTCACTAAAACCTTAAGAAACCTTCTCCCCACCTATTTAGCTGCTAAGAACCTCATGTTCTATAGAATAAGGAAGCCATTTCGCACTTGAGAAGAGAGGCTAGGGTTTTTCTGCATTCTTCCACTATTTTTCACTTTTAGGGGAAAATTTAGCCAAGGTAATCTATATAAAATATGTCCCCCTTATTCTCCTCTTCATTTTGGTCTAATTAGTTTTTGGTTTTAAGCATTTTTGTAACACCTTAAAATTAATTAAGGTGTTAATCATGGCTTAGACATAATTTAAAGTAATTATTATAGAATAATTATTATAGAATAATTGGGCAAACCATATGAATGGGAATTTAGAGAGAAATAAATTATTAATATGGGTTTAAGATTTAATTCGGTTAGAAACTTCATCTAGGCTCAAATTAAATTAAGTAGGTTATGGTTAGAGACTAATAGAGACCCAATGGTTATAGGTGCAGACCCAACTTCTTAATGTGAGACTTGGCTCAAGAAAAAGACCACTTAGCATTAGCCCAATTGGGTTTAGTAAAGTAGAGGCCCAAGACCCTACTTATATAAACCCTTATAGTTGGCCCAACATTCGTTATGCAGACCTAAACTAAATGAACTCTTGAAATTTGGCCTAACCTAACTACAACTCTACAGCCCAACTCATGAGACTTAGCCCAACTCAACTCAAAGTCTAAACCCACTTGGATTTGGGCCTTTGGATTAGTCTAAGCCCATCCAAAACCCTAAACATATTCAGCCTTTCCCTTCCCTTACGCAGAAACACAAAACACACAACATAATTTCAGAGGTTTAGAGGGAGGCTAGGGTTCTTAGCAAGAAATCCACCATTTCTCACTTCTAGGCTCAAAATCAGTCAAGGTAATTGTTATATAACTCAATCTTCCCCTCTTTCTCTTCAATTTGACCTAATTAATGTTTTGTTTAGATTCATCCACACTCAAAATCTGAAACTTGTTGTTTGGTGTTTTCATGGTAAAATTTCAGAGGTTAAGGTTAGAAGTGTTATTAAGTAAGTATAAACTCCTCATTTTAATGCTTTCTCTGCTAGTTAGAGACCCCATTGGCTGACTTATGGTATGGGCTCTATTTCTATGAGAAAATAACCATAATATAAGGTGATATTTTGAAGTTTTTGGTTTAAGGAAGGCAAAATCCGAAATTTAATCTTTTTGTGGTTGGGTAAGTGTCCCTTAGGTAATTATCGATGGATTAATTCTTTGACTATTAGGTTGCTGTCATAATTGATGAATAGGAATGGTAATGGTTTGATTTTTGTGTTCATAGGCTGACATAGCATTATCGTCGGTTCTCCAAAAAATTGTCCACAAGTGAGGCAACTAAGGATTATATAATTCCATGCATATATCTACTCTAATTTTATATTTGTGGCACATGAAAGATTTGAAATGCTAAATGAATTGATTAGCTATCTATTGTATCGTATTTGGACCTTGTAAGTCCATGGTATGACTACCACCTGTGCATGTGCTTCAATCGGGTACTGGGTTATGATTAGACCCCAGATGCACTGAGCCTTGGTTGTACTCATTGGGAAGTGGGTGCCATGGACGGGCCTCTCTCGATATTATTAGCCTTTAATATGTGAAAATGCGATTACTAGTATGGGATGGTAATCATAGTAGCCTAACGATTTCATTTGCTAATATCACTGATATAATTTTGATACTTATTTTAATTCATGCATATATGTTAATTAAATCAGAATATATGGATGAAACTTGTCTTTGGTTACTGAAATTTGCATCTTATTTTAATTCACACATATATGTTGACTATTTTAGGTAAAGGATCCTTTGGTAAGGATAACGGTAAGCAAGTGGATGAGCATCCATGAGCTAAAACCATGTGTGGGAAGCTGCACTTAGATTGACCTAACTTATGATAGATGCTAATTTTATTATTCATTTGTATAGCATCATCATGTAATCAGATTGCCAAGTGTAAAAGTTTTGTATTTAATAACTTATGACGTACCTATTAGGGACCTAGGCCTTATACATTCTAGAATCTAATGTATGAATTTACAACATCTTATATGGAACCTTATGGATCTAATGATTTGGTTTACTATTTGGAAATGTAATATGTATTAACTTAAATGATGATTTAGACTAGTAATGCATGGTACCCTATAGGGATTCCTATTTGAATAATTTAGTTGGTTGTTTATGAATCTAGTTGTTTATTAATATCACGTGGTACTTACTGATATATGATAGATTGATAAGTAGAAATTAATACTTAAATGTTGAAATGGATAATGTTAGATTAGCTAGGAAAATCAAGTAGATAAATGCCATTAGAGTCTCACAAATCGAGGGAAAATGGCCTAGAGTGTTCCTAAAGGGAGAATTAGAGTATATGGGATGAAATTCTAGAAGTTTTAGGTACAGAAGGGATTTTGTGTGGTCAAAATGGGCTGAGCCATGGCGAAAAGTGGCAAAATTGCTCAGGGAGGGTAATAAAGAGTAATTTGCCACAATATGAAATGGAATTCACCCTGACAAGAGTCGAAGGGCAAGTTTGATGGTGTTCCAGAGAGGAATTCACCTTGGCGTAAAGGGGAATTGGCCGCGGCCAATATCGAGGGTGAGATAGGAAGGCTCCAAAAGGTCCTCTAGCCACGGCCCCACATGGGCTTGCCATGGCAAGGCTCCTACTTACCACAGCGATAATGAAGATGTAAGAAGTGAACCCGAGGGCAATTGGCCATGGCGTGAAAGCATTTAGCTGCGACTAAGGTTCTTAAATTCGTCTATCAACTTAGAAAACCTTGGTTATTCCTATGGTAATGCTAAGAGATGATTCAGAAACACTCGTACGACATTCTTGAGACTTGAAATTAATAGATAGTACATTTTGAGGCTTTACTTAGGAAATTTGATTCACTCATGTGCTTAAATGGTTGTGATTAATTGGTAATGACCCTAATAGCATCAAGGTTCAAATTTTCTCCTCTTTTTCTTAATGTAATCAATCGTGATGACCTTAAACATTAATTTACGGTTGATATTTGTGTATTTAAGTTTAATTACTATGATTAGACATTAGTATCATTACAATTTTCATCTCTTTCTCAAATTTAAAACTTGGTGTTTAGGTGATTCTTTGTAAGATTTTCGGAGTTAGAAGTTTGAGGGGTGATTAGGTAAGTATTTCCCTTCTATTATATGAATTATTTTGCTGAAAAATGTCCCTAAGCATTGATTTAATGGGTTCTATTATTGTGTAAAATTACAAGGAAATGCAGATGAAACACTAAAGTTTCTAGGTTGGATAACTTAAACCCGAATTTTGGAATGTTCTATGGTGTGTTTTTTGTAATTGAGGCTCAACCCATTTCACTTGACCTCTTAGGTGTATGGATAAGTGTTTCTCCTTCTCTTGTGGAGTGTATATGCTAAAATTGTAACTTTTGGATTAACTTTTGGTGTATGGCTTGTACATGTGCAAAAATGGAGGTGTAGGGAGTGAACCATTGTGAGCTTTGATGTCTTGACCTTAAATTGGTGCAATAGACCCTTAGGAAGCTTAGGTAAGAAGTTTTCAATGAATTCTTGTTAAGATTAACTATGGATAGGAAAATTCTTTACTAATGATAGTTGAATGATGATAGTTATACTTATGTTAGGCCTGGTGTGCTTTGAATCATAATGGTTGCTAGAGGAAGAGTAATTGGCTTCATTGAGGTAACTGGGGTTATGTTCCTAATTCTATATATATGCTCATATTAATCTAATATTTGCTACATATGCTTGATTTTGAAATGCTAAAGATTGGTTGACTACTTGAATTGTTATTATGATTGGACCTCGTGAATCTATGGTAGAGCTATGGTGTGGCTACCACCCGTGTATATGCTTTGATCAGGCACTAGGTTGTGATCAGACCCTAAATGTACTGAGCCCAGGTTGTGCTTCTTAGGGAGTTAGTGTCATGGACAAACCACTTCCAGTGTTATTGGCCATTAACATGCATATGTGATCACTGGTATAGGATAGTAGTCATTGGTAGCTCAACTAGTTCATTTGCTAATTAAATTTATGATTCTGGTATTTGATGATATGAAAATACATTATGTCAATTAATCTATACATATATGTGGAATTTGCCTCTTGTTACTGAGATTGTATATCTCGCCCCTATTGTGGCTAACATTTTCAAGGATCGGACCCCTTAATAGCAAGAAGAAGTTAATAGGAGCTTATCATGATGATTTAGTAGAATATAGGCTTAAATGCCTTCTTTAAATGGATTGTATAGTAAGTATTCTAGCATTATTTGTTGTGTTGTAATATTGCCACTTTGCATCATGTATTGCCAAGCATAGGGACTATAATCATGTGATATATTAGATGTTGACTTACACTAGTGATGCATGGAACTTCTAATGGAAAATATATTTGAATGATAACGTTGGCAGTTTATGAATCCCTTGCTATCATTAATCCATAAACTTCCTGATATAGGGCAGTTGGATGAATGGGAATCTTGAATTTGTAATGATAAGTAAGTTAGGTAAACCAGGTAGATGAAAGCCATTAAAGTCTCATAAATTAAGGTAGAGTGGCCTTAGAGTACTACTAGAGGGAGGGTTAGAGTATATGGGATGAAATTTAGGGAGAATTGGTGCAGAAGGGTATCACATCGTGGCCAATAAAAGCTCACCATAGCTAGGAGTCAAGCAAAGGCGAGGAGCATCATGATACGAGATGTAACACTCCAAAATTAATTAAGGTGTTAAACATGGATTAGACATAATTAAGAATAATTATTAGGGAATAATTAGGTAAACCATATGAATGGAAATCTAAAGAAAAGTAAATTAATAATATGGGTTTGAAATTTAATTAGGTTAGAAATTTCATCTAAGCCCAAATTAAATTAAGTAGGCTATCATTAAGGACTAATGGAGGCCTAATAATTTTAGATGCAGACCCAACCTTTTAATGTGAGACTTGGGCTAAGAGAAAGCACCTAGTGATGGCCCAATCTAATTTAGTGAGATAGAAACCTGAGATCCAACTTATATAAGTTTTTATAATTGGCCTAACAACCCTCATGCAGACCTAAATCAAATGAGCTCTTAAAACTTGGCCTAACCCAATCAAAATTCTACAACCCAACTAATGAAATCGAGCCTAACAAGCATAAAATCTGAACCCAATTGGAATTAGACCTTTGGGTCAGCCCATAACCCATTTGAGACCAAACTTAAACCTAACTAAAACCCTAAACACATGTAGCCCCCTCCTACCATTCTGCTGAAACACAAAACACAAACATAAGAAGCATTTTAGCACCTTAAGAGGGAGGCTAGGGTTCTAGGCAAGACATCTACCATTTCTCACTTCTAGGCTCAAAATCAACTAAGGTAATAGTTATATAACTTAATCATCTTCTCTTTCTTTTCAATTTGACCTGATTGGCTTCTCATTTGGAGCATTTTCACCATGCCTAAAATCTGAAATATGTTTGTTTGGTATTTTCTTAGAGGATTTTCGAAGGTAAAGGCTAATAGGGATATTGGGATTTAGGGTGATACATTAAAGTTTCTGGTGGAGGAAACATTCAATAAGAATTTTCTCTTGTAATAGTTGGGCTGAGGTAGCATTGTTGTTGGTTCTCTAGAAAATTGTCCGCAAGTAAGGTAACCAAGGACTTTATAATTCCATGCATATATCTACTTTAATTTTATATTTGCTGCACATGAAAGATTTGAAATGCTAAATGAATTGATTAGCTATCTATTGTATTGTGTTTGGACCTTGTAAGTCCATAATAGAGCTATGGTGCGGCTACCACCTATGCATGTGCTTCGATCGAGCACCGAGTTATGATCAGACCCCAAATGCATTGAACCCTAGTTGTACTCATTGGGGGAGTGGGTGCTATGGATGGGCCTCCCTTAATGTTAGGGCCAGAAAATGACCTAAAACAATTATAAGCTTTGATAGAGACGAACTAAAACTCTAAACCCATGTTAACTGTCTTAGGAAATTCTATGCAAAAAAATCTACCAGGTAGTGGTGACAGAATCTAGAAATATGGAGTTAAGGAGAAGATATAAGAGAAAAACAAACAGAGGTGCTTGTTTGTCATGTTACTATTAGTGGCAAAACGGTCATTTGGATCTTAAAATAATAAAATATTAGGGAATAAATAATATTTAAATATATGATTGAAAACATTAAATGGGACCCACATAGAGCTAAATAATATTAAAATATAGCAGAGAACTTAAAAAATGCATATTAAATAAGATATTATGGAAAACCTAGGAAAACAATGGCAATTTTGTAAGTCTAACTAGAGAAAAGCTGACATGGCACTAGGGAGCTGGGAAGGTGCTGATGTGGCATCATGTAGAAAGGAGAAAGATGATGTGGTGCCATGTGTAAAGAAGAAGCTGGAAGTTTGAAGAGAATTCTGGAAGCTGCACGAACTACGAAGTGATTGCACAGACTTGTGTCAGCAAATCTTAGAAATCTCACACATTTTAAAAAAGTTACCGCTAACTTCAGCATGACATAGGTGCTAACTTAAGTGGCATTAAATGCAATTTTATCTTCACACATTATGAAAAAGCAACCAGGGTAATCTAATGGTTAATATTCGTCCGTAAAACATGACGCAATCTAAACTGTTGATACAATCTAATGGCTTAGATTTCTTCACCTTTTCAAGATCAAATCACAACCTTTGATCTAATCCTAAGGCCTACATTTTATATCTTATTTCAAGGTTAAATCTTGACCATTCATGTAATCTAAAGGCCAAGATCTTCCACCTTAAAGTTAATTAAATCTTAACCATTCATAACTAATATATATATGAACCACACACACACTTTCATGCCATTCTCACACACAAAATACACACATCAAATTCGACCAAGACAAAGAGAAGGAGAAAGAGAGGGAGCTGGGCCTAAGGAAGAAGAAAAAGGGAAAAGGAAGAAAGAAAGAAAAGCCGCTAAGAAAATCAAACACTGCGGAACAACATAGATAGACTTTCTTCTTCTTAGTTTTTCTTCTATTTTTCTCCAAGAATTTTCTCTTCTATTTTTCTTTAATTTTCGTCCATGGTAAGAGGGGATGGGAAATTTTGTTGTTTCCATGAATTCTAGCTAAGAAAAGATGGAAAAAAGATGGAGAAATCATATATATGGCTTATAGATTCATGTGATTCAAGAAAATTCTTATTCTTGGCAACTTTTCTACAAATCAAGAAGCTTTGTATTTCAAGATGCCATGGGAGAAATTGAAGAGAAAATAAAGGGGAAAGTGATGGAAGAAAGCCTAAGGAAGAAGAAGATTAATACAACTTTGATTTTCATGAAGAAATTGGCAAGGAACCCTAGAATCCAACTTGAGAAAATTGTAGAATACATATGAAATCTCTAGAAATTGATTGAGGGCTTTTGTCTATCATCCTTGAATATGTATGTATGGCTATTTGGTGATATGAAAATGAAGCAAAATCACATATACATATACTTAGGGAGGAGTTTTCTTAAATCTAGCTAAATTTGGTTAATCTACATCAAAAATAAGGCCTATGGTGAAATTTTAGTAATTTATGGATCATTATATAAAAAGCCAAATTATTGAGGAAAAGTGTTGACCAAGAAATTCTTGAATTTTCCTTGATGTTATTTGATATATTTTGGATAATTGTTGTGGCCTAATATGTTCTAAATGCTATCTAGATTATGTTGATATTTATTTTGTAAATTTTGGAGCTCATTTGTGATAGTGGGAAATTTACGCAGCATTATGTCAAGAATGGAATATGTAAAAATATATGTTCTGGAATTACACTGTTTGTTGTGCTGATACACTGTCTGATTTCTTGATATTAATAGTATATTGTGTACTACCTGATTATATGAGTATGGGTTATTTGGTAAAGAACTGGCCAATATATAGGGTAGATAAGGGGTGAGCCCTATGTATGTGCCAGAGTTGATCATTGGGTAGCTGTTGTTGTGTTGGATGTCCAATCTCAAAGATACTTAAAAATATCTAAACCATTAATTTTTGGACTCCAGTACGTAGTCATGCTACTGAGATTATTGATGCATAGAGTTGTGCAAGGGCAATTCTTTCCCAAATATACCTATCATGCCTTGATCAAATGATGGCTTGGATGACATATTATTGTGGTGTTTTATATGACTTTCCTTGGGTACCCACTGGGAGAGGCCTCAGTAAAGGAAGTAGGGGTGAGCCTACTATGTCATGACAGTGCAACATGAGCTGGGCTTGAGCCTGCCAAAGCCAGTGTGACACGGTCTGAGTGTTGGGCCTAACGGTCTCCAAGGCCTAATGGTCAAGAGAGAATAAATATTGTTTGTGATATCTTCTCTATTCTATGCATGTAGAAACCTCTTGAATATCTTACAACTGCTGAATATCAATTACGTTGAGATAATTCTTGTATTTTATTCATGTTCTATCTTTAGATGTAATATGTCTGTTCACTTTGCTATTTCATATTCATGTTAGGCATTGATAACAAATATATCTCTTCGTTTATATTGTTTAATAAAATTATTGTCTTGCCATTATATTGCTTGTTATCTGTTAAGAGTATTTGACTCTTCTTCATGGATATTATGTGGTATTAATCCTGTCTATGTTATTGAAAAAATCATTTCTCACTCTATTGTGGTTTATACTTTTCTTAGATGCCAATTTATCAAGTGACCCTAGAACTCCAGGCAGAGTGGATCCAATTCCCACCCAAGGATGGGTTTTCGTCATCCATAATATACACATCATATCATGTGATGACGTTGTTCATGTTGTACCAATATATTTTGTGTCCCCAGGAGAGCTGGAGCCCTACACATTCCCAGTGGGTGGAGTTGACCCTCCTGCTCCTCTGTTTGCATGAATAGAGCCCAATCACTGACACTGACCCTTTTGTGAACATAGGGGATTGACCTTTTTGGTCTTTTTGTTATTTAGAGATTCTCTTTTTGAATGATTATAGGATAAATCCCCTTTTTGATGTGATGTGACCTGTATGACCTCGTTTCCCTATGAGAGAACTCTTAAACTAGTTGGTATGAATTACAGTGTATTTCCATTATTTTCATATTCTGCTATGCCATTAATTAGATTTTATTGTGAAGGAATAATTAAAATAGAAAAAAGTAATTAAACTCAAACAAAGAATTCCTCACAAATATATAAAATAAAGAAGTGTATTAAAAGAGATGTTACACTCTAGCTATGTGTGAAGGAAGCTAAACTTGGGCTAATATGAGTAGAGTAGATACAAATTTTGTTATTCTTTTATAGTATCATCATGTAAACATATTGCCCAGTGTAATTGTTTATATTTTAGTTACTTAGAATATATCTATTGAAAAGTTAGGCCTCATTTTAACTTGGTATTAGATGTATGAACTTATAACCTCTGATGTATGAACTTTGTTGAATTTATAATATGGTTTACTATTGAAAATGTAATCATGTGATACATTAGATGTCGATCTAAACCAGTGATGTATGTGTGTCGAATGATAATTGTTAATAGTTCATGAATTCTTGCTGTTATTACTCTACGAACTTGCTGATATAAGGTAGTTAGAGGAGTAGAAATTAACATTTAAGGCTTGGACTAATAATGATAGATAAGCTGGGTAAATTAGGCAAATAAAAGCTATTAGATCCCTACAAATTAAAGTAAAGTGGCCTTAGAGTGTCCTTAGAGAGAGAGTTAGAGTGTATGAGACAAAATTTTGAAGTTGTAAGACTAAAGGGTGTTTCGCTACGGCTAAAATAGTCTTAGCCACGACCAATAGAGGTGAAGTCGCCTAAGAAGAGTACCAGAGGGTAATTCACCGCAACAAAATATGAAAGGCTAAACTGGAAGTCATCTAGAGAGCAATTCACCATAGTGAACTTTGTGAAAATGTGAGAAGCAAAACTAGAAGTCATCCAAAGAGCAATTCACCATGGCGAACTTTGCAAAAATGTGTCCAGTGTTCTAGAGAGGAATTTGTCATGGTGAACATGGGAATTGGCTGCAGCCAATAGTGAGAGGTGAGTAAGGTCAGCTCCAGGAGGTCTTCTCGCCGCGGCACCATATAGGCTCACTGTGGCGAAGCTCCAACTCGCTGCGACGAAATCTATGAAACTGTAAGAAGTGAACCCAAGAGCATTTGGCCACTGTGTGAAAGTATTTAGCCACGACGAAGGTCCTGAAACTCTTATATTAACCTAGAAACCTTGGTTTTTCCTATGGCAACATTAAGAGATGACTTAGGAGCACTTGTAAAGGATTCTTGAGAGTTGAAAATCAATGGGTAATAGATTTAAAGGCTTTTAATTGGAGATTGGTTTCACTCACATACATGAATACTTGTAAATGTTTGGTTAGTGATTCTAATAATATTAAAGTTCAAATTTTTTACTTTTTCCTAAATTAATTAATTTAAATGATACTAGACCTTGATTTATGACTATCAATCACATGTTTAAGCTTAATTACCATGATTAGAAGTTAGGGTTGTTACACGAGATGTGCCACCGCGACGCAAAATGAATAAGTTACTCAAGGAAGGTAACAAATAGCAACCTTGCCATGGCACAAAATGTTTAGCTGCAACTCAAGTCGAGGAAAAACAGGTGATAAGGTTATAGTCGCTAGTTTCACTGCGGTGCAAGCATAACCCATTGTGGCACAAATCATGAAATTTTATATAGTAGCTCCAATGGATGTTTTCCGCCACGGCGCCACATAGGTCAGTGTAGTGATATTTGCGGAAATGTGAGAAGTTGAGCCAGAGAGTAACTTTGCCCATGAAAATCTTAGGTTGCTGTGCAAGATATGAAATTTGGTTTTTTATTAGCCCAGTAGCCAACTTAGCTATTGGGAAGGTTTCAAGTCATGGCAAAGGTTCTCAAACTCCTACTTTTAGCCCAGAAACCTTGATTTTTTCTATGGTAATGCAAAAGGATGATTTAGAAACACTTGTAAGAGGTTTTTGTGAGTTGGAATTTATGGATAAATGAATTAAAGGCTTTTGAACAAGGATTAGATTCACTTATATGCATAAATAGTTATGGTTATTTGGTTAATGACTCTAATAATATCAAGGTTCAATTTTCCCTACATTTTCCTAAATTGATTAATTGAATTGGTTCTAGACCTTGATTTATGATTAATAATCATGTATGTAAGCTTAATTACTATGATCAGAAGTTAGGGTCATTACACAGGGCATCACACACATCGAGTATGTCTAACATCTCTTGCAGGATAAAAAATCGTAGGCTGGTCCCTTTGCACTTCATTTGGTCATATCATAAGGGACTCTGACTTTTAACATTCTAATACTGTTAGCACGTTCCCTTTTGTATCATTGTTCTTTACTAGGATTCCTTTCTGCATACTTTTCTTATCATTTTGATATTACTGGAACCCCTTACGTCTCTTTCTTTAGCTTATCTCTTGATTTAACTAACTAGGACACTCTTTGATTATTGGAACACTCTTTATGGTTGATGCCATTATTTGCTACACACTCAAGTTACATTACTACAAAGTTGGCCAGACTTAATATCATATAAGCAAGTAAACCATAGCATCAATCATTAATGCACAGATGCATCATGACCGAGCTCAAGCCACTATCACCAGTATATTATGAGTTCTCCAACAATCTAAAGTACCATCCTATTTTCATGCTTTATTTCTCTTTATTTCAAATGACATTTGGGGTGGAGGAACTCTTTCTCTAATTTCTTATGTCAATTACTGTATCACCCTGAGGTCATTAATATTGCCCAATTATCTCTATTTTGGGCATCACACCATACTTTATTGACATTTATACCAAGGACAACGGTGCTTGCTAACGCACCTATTCACATTCTCTGTTTATCTATTTTTTTCCATTATGTCCTCGATTGTGATGTCATCACACACTTTTTCTATGCTCAAAAGCATGTTTATTCCTCCTGAGTTCACTTTTACTTACTCACTTTCTATAAAGTGGGAAAAAAGTCTAATCCCTCTTATTCTCTTGCTTTATTCTCAACTAAACCATTCCTCTATAAGGAATTATTCCTTATGAATCCTAGAGTTTACTCTCTTTAAAGCTCATGGCTTACCTTACTACTTTACATAATCCTGGAGTTCACCTTCTTAGGTGGCTTTTAATTTTCTTTAGCCTCCTTGGAAGTGTTAAGGTATTTATTACTTGCTGTAACCCTACTCCCCTCTACATTCTAATTAGGAGCTACGTATACTCTCTTTTTTCTTAGACTTCCTGCTTCTGCCTCTAAGAGCACATTTTACTAATTCTAAGGCTGCATTAACCCGATTTATGTCACACATCTTCTCTATGTCCTAAATCTATTTTACCAGTAACTCCATGCTCCTTTTAATACTCCTATTATTTGTGAGCTTTCACATTATACAAGTCTCATGCTAGGGAAGCTCATCTGACTAAGTGCTAAACTCTTATCTAGCTACTTTCACTACACTCATTTGATTAACTCTCCTTTAATCACTATTAAAGTGAGGGTACCCCTTTCTAGGTATTACTCTCTCAATGTCTCCTCACTTTCTTATATTTCTGAAATTACTAAATCAGAGATTTACCTTCGGAGAGTTAGTGACCACTAACTAAGTGGTCCTCTATCCCATTACATCTCATTTTTGTTTTAAGGTATCATACTAAAGATATACCATCCTCGTAAACTCGCTACATTCTTGATGCTATCAACACTAAATCATGTTGATTCAACGGCTACGAGGACATCTTGTTGACAAGGTCTTGCATTTTGCAATGTAAATTTTGAGACCTTGTCAACAGGGTTTTCCTGTTAATGTGTATAACGGTGACTAATAACATATAATATATGGGGGTATGACACTTGTTCCTTTACACAGATGTATCTTTCCTTTACACATATACCCGTAGCATGCTTTGCATAGGCTCATAGTGAAAGCTCATCATTCACTAACATATAGAATAGCATTCTAGGTAAGAGTCAACGCCTTGTGGGTGGGTCTCAATAACCTTTCTACTCTCATGTCTAACAGGCTAGCTCTAGGTGCTATTGAATCTTAAACATTCTCAAGCTTATTCATAAGCTAGGCTAGTCTCTTTCTTAGACTCATGTACTAAGCCCGTTGCTCATATATTATTTAATTATTCTCGGCATCTGCTAGTGGGTTATTTGTCTCTCTTTCGTCATGCTCACACTAAGGGTCTTATTCTTTGGGTTCTGTCTGACCCCTAATAGTTCATTTCTCATATCAATCTGAATATGACCAACAAGGCTTTCCATATGGCAATACACTCCATCATCACTGGTACTTCCTTTTTAACTATGTGTTCAGCCCTTTTATTAAGGCTAAAGGGTTCTACCCCTTACATTATTCATATATAGCCAAACGGTACACTTGGGCTGTTAGGGCTCTATGGAGTGTTGCCTATAGATTCTGGCCTTAAGCTTAAGGAAATAACTTTATAATCTTTCCAATTCATTTAGACATTTAGGTGTCATGGTTAGGGGAAATGACTCTCCTTCTCATTTCCCTTCTAAGCTGACCCTGTATAGTAGTAGTTTCACCTTATGCTATACTACATCAATGTTTGATTCTACATCGGGCAAAACATCTTGGAATAGTATGGGTATGGTAACTAGGGAGGATTAGGCCTCTCATAGTCTCTCTAAGCAAGCCTTTTTAGTAGTTACATAAAAATCTCTCGCTATTCATATGCATGGCTTACCATTGATCCCGGCGAGCTACCATAACTCATAAAAGCTCCAGCCGTAGGATCACTTAACTCTATTCTACCAATTCTAAAGGCCAACCTTTCCTAATGTTTGCTACCTACACTATTACTGCTCCCTCACTCGCGTAGCATAACTGTAGACATATGCCACTTATAGACACAAAAAAATGTCTCCTACAAGGCTTTTTATAACTATACAAGCTTTTACATAGCCTTATCATCACATCCTCTAGTCATAAACATCTCTAAAAGGCTTGGAACTTTGCTCTAATACCAATAAATGTAATGCCTTGACATCTTAGCTATTTTATTTTAGTCTCATTATCCATCTCAATGCATTTCATATGGATTAGAGCATAATCATATGAAGAAGCCAACATTTCCCATGGAAAAGGCATTAAATTAATGGAATTAATTGTGTTATGTATGATCCCAATTCCTCATTTTATGCTCCATGAATCTTACAAAACTCATTAACATAAATTTCTAGTCATAAAACATGCATACAAGTCATACACATTATAATTGACCTCATTCATTTCGGTTTTGAAGCTACATCACACAAAGCTCATGGTTTGCTCTTGGGTTCCAATTTCAGTTTTCTGATATAAATTTTGAAAATTCATAACTAATTCTAGAAAAATTAAAATCAAGTAAACTATACCATTCTGAAAAAACTGTGGATGTCTACTTTTGACTACAAATAAGTCCAAACCAATGAAGTATGCTTGAGCCACTAAAAATCAATGGAATAGTAACAAAGGTTAGGCTACATTACTGGTATTATCATGCAACTTCAAAACTTCATATTGCCCTTTACAGAATTCTAAATGAGATGATCTTGGTGGCCATAAAAATCTTATGATGTCTAGTTTATTTTTATAAAATTTTATGAGCATTAGACTTCATTTGACCCATGTGTGACACAGAGAAGCAAACTAACCAAATGAACAGTAACTATATCATTTCTGCATAATTTAGTCAACTTTGGAAAATTATAGTAAATTCTCTAGAGCTCCAAATTGAGTGTTCTTTAGCTCTATGAAGAGCTCTAGATGAGACCTACTTGCTGGCTAAATTCATGGACAAAATCATTCATTTGGTCATACTTTGGTTTAGCTCTCCATTTAGTCAATTTTGAAGTCTCAAATGGCATCTCAAGGCACCAAATGGCCCTTTTTGCTTTCCACAACCACTTGGGTAAGTTTAAAAGCATAAATGTTATACATAAAAGCTTGCCAAATGATTCAAATCACCATGGAGCTCAATCTCACCTTGCCATATCCGTATATACACAAGAACATTAAGTCACATAATGGCAAAGGAGTGGCAAAATCTTACATTCTTATTCATTTAGCATTTTACATAGATACATACACTATTTTATACATATATTAGAATATGCTCAAGGGTCTACATCATAGATACATCTCATAATTACATAGTTTAACATTAAAATACAAACAAAAAGCTTATTTTTATCCATTTATCGACATCTTACTTTTCATGCTTGTTGGCTTCTATTTCCTTGTCTACTTGGCTCACCTAGACATGGTTAGACAAATATAGGGGAAGAGTGAGATTCAAAAAATCCATATAGCTCTTAACCCTTTCAAACATACATAATGAATGCTAAAACATGTCAAAGAATGCATGTATGATATTCAAACAACTAATGAATATGTATAAGGTATTTTCCTTGTCACATAAACTCATACATAACAAACATAAGCTCTTAAGGGCATTAGTCTATCCTCACTGATCTTTCTTGGGACTTTTGGATTTGTCTCACCCACTTTCAAGGGACTTTTAACTAAGTCTCACTCTTCTAGGGGCTTTTGGTTTTGTCTCACCCATTTCTAGGGACTTTTGGCTTATCCTCACCCTTATTAAGGGACTTTTGGCACAACTAAACCCATACATTTGAGCATGAGACACTTGAACGTTGTGAAGTCTTCTGTACCTGAATATGATTATTTTTGGTTTGTATCTGCTTACCCATACATAAAAAACTCTCTTCCTTTGGAGTACAAATATGCTATCACTCTGCTTCAATTTCAAAATTTATCCTATGTAGCTATAACTCTTTTTTGTATTTAATTTTATCCTACTTTGAACTCTTAGGACTTTTATGATCTTAGTTATTCATTCGTTACATTTTTGAAATCTCATATGTAACTGTCACTCCTCCTTATAGATTCATTTTTTCTACTTGTATTATTTAATAAGATTATAACTGCATGATTGATTTAAAAACTAATTTTTCATGCCATACAATGAAAGAGAAATTTTGGAGATGTTTGATTTTTGTAAAAAGCAAAAGAATTTCTTGTATATAGTTGTGTATAATGTATATTTATATTTATATAATTATTATTTATTATTACTTAATAATATTTATTTTTTAAATTTAAATTAAAGCAAAAGTATAAATTTTTTATTCATAGAATTATATATATATTATTCTCCTTTTCTTTTGTATATTAATTACTAAACCTATTCTTTATGAATAATAATTTTACATTCCCTGTACATGTGTGTATGCATGTGTATGTGAGAGACCCGGATCCCTGTATATTTTAAAGACGTGTAGTTTAGATAGTTTAAATTTTAAAATTTTTGTTTTTATTTAAATTATCATTTTTTTAAAAGTCATACTATTTTTATTTTGTATTTTATTTTTTAAAAATAAAATCTATCATAATTAAAAAAAATTAAAAAAGACAATCTAGATCAGAGCTTGTACATTTTTTAAGATATGCAGGGGATTAGCGCGAGCGCGCGTGAGAGAGAGAGAGAGAGAGAGGGGAAGCAAGACGCGCAGCTAGGCGTCCATGATCAGCCGTGGCACGTTCCCATTGGTCCATTAGTCGTCTACATTTGACTCATATTTTGGCGAGAATACAAAAGAGAACTATATGGAGTAAAATACCCAATTCCTTCTTAGCGTCGATCTAAAATCCAGGAGAGCGGGAGTGGGAGAATGGACGCCATCGATTCTGTCTTCGATCCGCTTAGAGAATTTGCCAAGGACAGCGTTAGACTTGTTAAGCGCTGCCACAAACCTGATCGCAAAGGTGAATCCAAGCCCTCCATTCTTCTCTTTGATCCTTTTGGATTTGTTTCTTTTCTGGTTCGAATTTTTGTGGGTCTTGCTTGATTTGTTGAATGCGTTTGGTTGTAGAGTTCTCCAAGGTTGCTGTACGCACGGCGATCGGTTTTGTAGTGATGGGATTCGTGGGTTTCTTCGTGAAGTTGATCTTCATCCCGATTAACAATATCATCGTTGGATCTGGTTAGGTAAAATTAATTTATTGCCGAAGACTCGGCTTCTTTTCATTATCTATTTCGTGAATCATGTAGATGTAACCGTTCTGATTTTATTTCTTCTGCACGTTGAGATTTTTGGTTTTCTGGTAAATTTCTGCAATTTTGTTTCCTTTTAGTGCTGGTTGTTAAAGGACTAGTGTTTGACTAGTTTACAGTATCGTCTGATAACTTGAACAATCTGGTGTAAGGGTTGATGAGTGGTGGAGTTGAGTAAAAATTTGTTGGTTCCCCAGTAGGTTACCTTCATAGTTTGGATCCGGCCATACAGGCACCAAGCGTATTGGGTTGACTTGTTTGAGATATTTTCTTTCTTTTTAATGTGAAGTCCGAACCTTGATAACTGTGTATGATACAAAATAGGCATAAATACACTTTTTGGTCCCTCTAGTTTTCTAGAAATTTCAATTTGGCCCCTTAGTTTTAGTTGAGTCAATCTTATCGTTCAACGTTTAGAAACAATGCAATTAAGTTCTTTTGTCCCAGTTATGTTCATGTGATAATGAAAAATAATAATGTTTCTATTGCTTGCTTGTGTAGATGGGATTTGGGTAGCTGGATGAAAGGTAATGTCATGCTTTAGTTACGTGATCTCCCTTTCCCAATCCATTTTCCTTTCAAATTTGCAAAAAATTTAGAGTGATCTCTCTTGATTAAATTTGTTATATAGCAAGTCCATGTGGCCCAAATCATATCCATGTATATGAGTCAGCTGCAACTTTATCATTGTTTTGTTATCATAGTAATAGAGATAAGAGAAAGTTTTGTTATCATAGTATTAGTGATTAGAGAAATAGTCCTAGTTGCATTATCTCTAAATGTTAACAGTAATTCAATTAAAACCAGAGATCAAATTGAAACTGTAACAATACTAGAGGAACCAAGAGTGTATATAAGCCTACAAAATTAAGATTAGCTTCTTTTTCCTTTTACTGTTTTCACTTGTCGATAAGCATGTGAAGAAAATGACTGTAGAATTTCCAGCTGAACTTTTTCTTGCTAGAAGTCAAATCCAATGCTTTCCCGTTATGTTTGAGTGGTCTTACTTTGTTAGTCTTTCCCTTATCCTTATACATGCTTGTTCTTAACTCCGTGTCACATTTTGTTGGTACCTGGTTACTTTTTTCTCTGTTCTGGCCACGGTATGATGCTTTTGCCTATGCTGGATGTTTGCACTTTTTGATGTAGAATTAATATGTGAAACCAGTTAATTGAATTGGGTTGGAATGTGCATTTTTAGAAGAAACAAGTTTACTGGAGCAATTTGTCTACGTAATCGAGCATCTCTATTAATCAGCATGAGTTCTATAATAACATAAATTTTCAAATGGCAATACTCAAGAAGTAGCCTATCAGTATATTGTCAGACGTCACAGAGAACAGTTGTTGCATAGTTAAATGTACTTGACGTCCTCTCTATGCTTATAAGAGCCTGCTGCTTTTTAACGTTATATGTATAAAACATGACCATATTTACTACAGCAACTTACGCGAACAAAATTTTTTTAAATTGCAACATTTTTGAAAACCTCATATAGATATTGTCTAGTTTGTTTTTTAATGTATTGCTTTTCTAGGTTCTCTAGTCTCAACCTCAGTGTGTCAGTCACTCGGTTGCTTATAAAATGATCTGAATTAAAGCAACTTTTTATTTTTAATGAAACTCTTTTTGCAATGTTATTTTATATTTGGTTTTAACTAATTAATGTTTAAATAGATTGGATGTATTGATTGAATACTAAATAATATTTGATTGGTCCCAGAAAACATCATAAGCCTATGCATAAAGTTCACCAGACGCTACGCGTCTTGATCAAAGTGTGAAATCTGTTTGCTTTTAAGTGAATGATGATAGAGCTAATAACTGTTGGATATGTCTTACAGGATGAGGAGATATACAGGAACTCAAGGAATCGAAGTTGCCAAGTAAATGCGAGGCAGCAAAAGATCCGCTTTTGTAGATCACTCAATGCACTTAATCTTGGTTTTTCTGTACTCCATTTTTCATCATTTTCCTTTATTATTGATCACAACGCTTATTTTTATTTTATTATTTTTCATCTTGTAGACAATGGCACTGTCTTGATCAGGGAAATAGGAAATAGGCTGAGGAATTTTAGTTTTTAATTTTTTTAGTTAAGTCATGTTTAAGATGGTGTTCTATTTTCTTCCACAAAACACCCTCTTCCTTCACCTCGTTCTTGCACTTCCCAAAGCGCTAAGTTGATATATTCTAGTTTGGATAGCTTTAGCTGTAGGAAGAGTTAATGGAAGGTGAGCAGATTTTCTACTCCCTACGGGTGAGGAATAGAGGGTGCTTCTCATAATTTTGAACTGACTGGATTAGATTTGAATAATTTAGATTTTATTATTTTTGTTAATTTTTTTAATCTTGAAGGAAGCAAAATATAGAATACAAATAATCTTTAAACAGTCAAAAATTTTCAAATAATGATTAATATTTAAAAATACAAAATAAAAATTTTTATGGACCATCCATATTTATGCAGGTGAGAAGCACGCACAGTCGGGATGCAAAGAAATCAGGTTCTAATGGAAGAGTGAGTTGCAGAACTTATATGGTTAATCAGTTCAAATGATAGGATATTTCTTTGAAATATATAGTTATTTTCCTGATAATCTTGAATTTCCTCTTAATCATAATAGGTTTGACTATAAGCTTTAAGTAAATTTAAAAAAAAGAACTAAATTTAAATAATTCTTTATATCTTTATTATTAGAATTTTTTTAATTAAAAATGGTAAGTGGATAATTTTCAAATAAAAATATAATAAGTATTTGGTTTAATTAGAAAATTATATAATTATCTGAAACATTATACCTTTAATATGTTTTAATTAGAAGATGATATGTTTATTATATTTTAATTGAAAATTTTGACAATAAAAATATATGGAATTATATATAAATTTTTTTATAAGAAAATTAACTTTGGTTAGAGTCTTTAAAAATAAATATTGTAGAGTTTTCATCATTTGGCAACGAAACACATCATCAACAGACGAGAAAGAGACTAAGGAAGCTAAGTCCCTTGACGAGGCTAAAGCCTACCAAGGAAAAGGAGAGTGCCTACCATTTTTTGGAGAATTCTAGTTTTATTTGTCTAAAATGAATTTAAAAATTATCTTCTTTAACGTAAGACTCATATATATAAATTTTGTTATTTATTTAAAATCACAATAAAAATAAAATATCTTAAATAATTATTAATATTATTATGAGAATTTTGCAGACATACTAAGATCCAAAATAATTTAAACTACAATGTCAAGGCCTACAAGGGAAAGGAGACGTTACAAAACTTTAGGATTAGATAGCAACTTATACTAATTCTTAGATATATAAAGACACAAAGATAAGACTCTTATAATCAACTATCATTAGAAAATATTTGCTCCATTCGAAGAATACATTACACACACTGGCGACTACAAGCAATCCTTGATTCTCCTTTAAATCAAGAAAGGAAATTCATCATATTCCATTTTAAAACTAAGCAATATGAAGTTTCTAGGCTAAGCTAAGTTTCCTTGTTCTTTTTCTCATACCCTTAATGCCAACATCTAGCATGCCAAGTAAGGGCTTTGTGTATTGAAACTTGAATGTTAGTTGTTTAAGGCTCATGGCTCAAACAAGGAAGAACCATTTTAGCAACCAAAACAATTACAATAATGCCCGTCTAGAGTGAAGTACATGTTAAGAACTATTGCCAAGTTGTCTCCTCCCTTCAAGATGGTACAAATGAGCATTATGACGTCTAAAGTTGCCTAAATGCACAAAACCCAATAAATCCATAGATCTTGATTGAAGTTGGACTAGCTGGTAGTATCATTGCCCCAATGCAAGAAGGTAACATCCCTGGATTTACCAAAGTAGTTAGTGCCATTGACCTTTTGGTAGACAATGCCTTCAATGTTAATCTAATCACTTGACCATAAGGGGTACCTCACCCCAACCTCAAGTTGACAATGTCGAAATCCTCAAAAGGCTCTTCCAATAGCAATAGTACATGATAGAGATGCAAGAAGAGCTAGTGATAGTTAGAGAGTAACTTTATGATAATGGAGTTATGTGAGCTCGAAAAGTCAAAGTAGTCGATAGTAGGCAAGTTGCTTTGATAGTAGAAAAATGCTCCTGAGCTAGTCAAGTCAAAGCAAACTGAGGAGAAAGGCAAGCACAAAGCATCTTTACTTATGAAGATTGCATCCTCCATAAAAAAGACAAGAAGGACATAGCTCCTTAGGCAGAGAAAAAAACTTCAAAGATGCCTCTTGTGGTAGTCGTAGAATTAGGAGAGCTAGAAACACTCATCAAGGTAACCCTAATCAAACAGCAAGTGAACTTTTGCATAGGAGGAAATGATAAAATCTTGCAAGAACCAAGAAGAAAATAAAAGAGCAAGTAGCTCAAAATGAAAAACAATACATGATGGAAGCCATTTTGAGCCAAGGACATAGGAACATTACTCAGGCAAACTACTTTAGAAATGCTAGTTTCTCAGGTTTAACAACTCTCCTTTCACAAATGACATTTAGAGGGTAAGACCCTCATAATTGAGCTATGCGATGAGAAAGTTGACCCTATCCATTATCTACAAAATTTCTCCATACAAATGGACCTAGCCTGAATACTAGTGCTGGCTTTTCCTGAAAACTTCGAAAGATGGAGCTAGGATGTGGTTTAACAACCTACCTTGCAACTTGATTGGTAGTTCAGCTAACTTGTTGAGCAATTCCAAGCTTAGTTTGCTTAAGCAAAATCCAAACCCTAAATGCATCCACACTTTTGAGGATGTACCAAATGGAGTATGAGTCTTGAAAAGTTCTTGAAACACTTCAATGACAAGTTGTATACTATCAAGAACCTAGATCTAGGCACAATCATCATAACGATGAATGTAACTCTAAGATTTTGAAAATTGAAGTTCTTTCTAAACAAGAAGTGCCTAAAAACTATAACCAAGCTCATGCAGAAGGTTTCACAACATATAAGTAGAAAACTGTATAAGAGTTGAAAAGGAAAGAAAGAACGAAGGATGAAGGTCTGGAGAGCTAGAGAAAGCTAGGTAGCCATGATAGTTCGTGAAAGATAAGCTAGGAGGAAGAATCGACTTTAGAAACCAAGATTCACGTTGTCCATGGTATGAATTCTATACCCTACTAACTATTTCTCCAATTAAGATTTTGATGAATGTGGAGAAAGAGGGGTTTTGGAAATAAGCCCTAGCACTGAAGACTTTAAGGGAAGAATATGATTAGAGTAAGTTTTGCCAATGTCATCATGATGTCAACTATGACACAAAGCAGTACTTAAAGGATGCCATAAAAGACCTTATCCAAAAAGGCTACTTATGAAACTATGTCATTAGAGATAATAACAGAAGAGGTAACAACACATTAAGGCATAACAATTATAAAAGATACGATGAAATAGGAGAAAGATGAGGAATGTAGAGACAACTTCAAAACCAAGTATGAGGCCTTGCACCCCATGCTAGTAGGCATTACTAACATCATCTCAGTCTAACCTTGTAGAGTGTAAAGGGATACAATGCATTACCCAGTGAGTGATGGTTAACAATGACAATGTAATGGCCCCATCCCAAATGTAATCAAAGTCAGCACATTCTACAAGGAAGACTTGAATATGGTGGTTAATAAAGAGAATGATCCCATAGTGATAATAGTCACGATAGACCACTTGATGATGAAACATATTTTGGTGGATACAAAAGTAATAGTCAATATCTTATAGTTTAGCACACTGAAAGATATAGGCCTCTTCGAACTCAACCTTTGTTTGATGGATAGGTCAATGTATAAATTTGAAGGACTTGCACTACAAGTTTAGGGAATGATAGAAATTGTAGAGTAACTACATTTATTACATCCTATTTCACATGAAAACAATCCACCTACAATGCATCCTCGGTAGAACTAGGATGAACAAGCTAAAGGTGGTAGTTTTCCCCTACAACCTTTCTTTAAAATTTAGCACGCCCAATAGACAAGATACTATTTAAGGCCAAAAAAAAAAAAAGTTCAACACTATGTGGTAAACACCATCAGGATCGAAAGGAAAGAGAAGCATGACTATAAGAAAAATAAAAAAGGAAGAAATGTTGATCATGGAGAACTTAGATGTCCGAAGCAAGTGGAGAGAGCTACAATTAGAAGTGTTACACCATAACATATCTCTCATTCTTACTAAACACATATGGTCATTTAAGGCAAATGTATGATAATAGGACTTTTAGCAGTGGAGTTCTTAGTTACTAAAAGTGCCAAATAGTTTCATAATGCTCATTCATGAATTTTCACTAGTTCATCTCATAAATTCGTGCATAACTAATTTGTGACAATCAAGATAACATATAGATAATAATAAAATTCATAGAACACCTACTGATGTTCAAACTTTGAAAATTTATAACTTGAGTTACACAATTACGATTAATGCAAATTAGATGTTCTTAGAAAGCTTATGATGTGAACTTTCTACTATAGAAATTTTAAATCAAAATAAATTCATTTGGCCCTTAAAAGATATGAAATCCAAGAATTATGCAGAATGAATAGTAATTGCAAAATTTAGATTTTTAAGACTAGATTTAAAAATTTATCAAATATTCTATTGTAATACCATATTAAGATAGCATAATTTTTACACCATATTATGTTTACAACATCATTTTTTATATAATCAACACTTTTAGCAGCAGAAAACGTCGTCATTAAAGGTCAAAATAATTCATTTCTGATTTAATGAACCCTTTCAATTTACCAAACTCATCTTCCATCCTTAATATGCTTGTTCATACATAAACATCACAAAATGAAGCATGAATTTCGGGTTTAAGCCATACACATCAAGACTAGCATCATACTTCCATTTTTCATGTTTCCATAAATTCTATCACAATTTCAAAAATTCATAAATTAAGCTAGAGAATTCAAAATCATACAAATTAGGACTCTATGGAAAGTTCAGAATATAATCCACAAATTTCAGATCAAGACAATATCATTTAGTCCACAAAATTTCAATGGAATAGTACCATTGTCAAAATTTTGTCCAAGTGCAAACTTAAAATTTTGAAAATTTATATGTCAAGCTATAGAGCTCCAAATTGAGTGATCTCAGTGGCTATAGAAAGCTTCTGATACCAACTATGTATCTGTAAAATTTCATAGCCATTGAACTTCATTTGATTCCTGAAATATCCAAAAAAATAGAACTGATCAAATGAATAGTGCACAAGCAGTTTCTACATAATTCAGCCAATTTTGAAAAATTATAAGAAATTTTACAAAGCTCCAAAAATTTTATTCTTTGGTTTTGTGAAATGTTCTAAGTGAGATCTAAATGCCTACCAAATTTCATATCAAAATTTGTTCATTTGATTTAGTTTAGGGCAATATTATGGCTTAAAATAGTGCACAAGTGGTTTCCAACGGTTCAAAATGGCTTCTTACATGCATTGTGACCATTTCAGCACATCCAAAACCTTAAATACAGCATATAGGGGCATCATATCAGATCCAAAACATCATAGAACTCAAAATCACTCTCTTACTGGGCTTTATACACACACTTTACAAGCCATTTACATGTCAAAAATCTATGTTCTCATATAATTACTCAAAATATAATACATTCATCATAATGTCATATTTTTACACATGGGTGAAGAGTTATGTCTCATATATAGCTCATACAAGTATACTTTGACATCAAATTCTATTCTATTATCAAAGTAACATAAGTCAAGCTTCTTAGCCTCCATTCTTTGCTTCATGAGAATTCTCTAGACAATGTTAGATATAAAGTGGGGGAGAGTGAGATTCAAAGAATTCCAATAGCTTATTCATCCTTTCAAGTATACATATATCGCATGTTATCATGTTAAAGAAGGCAAGCATGCATCAAATGTTTCTAAGTACTAAACATGCTCAAAATTCTAAGTCATATGGATTCAACAATATAAAAAACAAGTTTTAGAGACTTTTGGTCTAGCTTCACTTAATTGTTGGGACTTTTGGATTAGCCTCATCTACTTTTTATAGGCTTTTGACTTAGTCTTACTTATTCTTGAGACTTTTGGCTTCTTCTCATCCAAATCAAGGGATTTTTGGCACAACCTTATCCATCAAGAGCCAATTTACATATTTAAGGTAATTCAAGAAGAATAATGGTACCAAAGCATCAAACCAATGGCTAGAAGCATGTTTCGTGATTCAAACACACATACAACCAATCAATGACAACCAAAAAATGCATACAAGAATGGATGAAAAGTTACCTTAAGTTAAGAAAGCACAAATTCTCTTTTGGTTGCTAGGTCCTTGGTTTAGCCTCACATACACACTTAGAGGAGGCTTGACTTGCTTGGCCTAGACACATCAAACAAGACATAAATATATCAATGGAACCATTTCTAGCCTCACATAAACTTTACACAAGCTACTTATAGCTTATGGCATCTATGTGGCTCCATACAAGAGCATAATGAAGCAACTCATATAATTTATCATCTTAGCTCCAATTTTTCACTCAATCTAAGTTACAAGACTCTATTTAAACTCATTAGAGTTTTCAGTAACTCAAATTAAGGAGCCTAATACCAAGTTGTTTTTTAATGCGTAATGGAACCCTAAACTTTCAACTTTTAAAATATGGTTTTTAAATTCAAATGAATGGTTCATTTGGTATCTATAATTCACATTTAGACCATTTCTAATATTGGAATTAAGGAAAACTCTCCTTAGGCACTTTTAGTGCTTGGCCGAGACACCCCTTATATGGAATGCCCATAGAGTTTTGTTTGTTTTTCTAGGGAATTTAACATTCATGAAGCTTTCTAAGTCTCTTATGAACTTAAATACATTCTTACATAACGTAGAATATCATTTTAAAGCTTCAAATTTCCCTAAGTGTAATCAAAACCCTAATCTCATAACTTGTTATCTATAGGTTCTTTTTGAGTTCTAATTGTTCCATATGATTTTTCACGTTTCAAAACCCCAATTTCTATCAAGTTTAGATTAAAATCAAATCCCCTGCATATCGCCCTAGGTCTAGCTAAAACACACATACAAGAGAAAACCAAGGAGAAGCAAGTTTGGCTATGGTTTCTTACTTTATTTCAAAGCTTGTCAAGAGAGCTTTCTTAGGCTTCCAAGTTTTCCTTCAAATTCTCCTTTCCCTCTATTGAACCAGCCATGAAACATCACCATTTAGGACATCAAAACCATGAGAAGAAAGAGAAGAAAGAAGAGAAGAACATTAGTAAAGGGAAGAGCATGAAAAAGAAGCAAAATCTTAACCTTTTAAGCTTGCTTTCTTCCTCCCTTGCTCCCTCTTCTTGTGCGCCACTTAAGACTGCCCTTAGTTTTGCTTTTGGCTAGATGAAAGTCGATTAGGGTGAGTGGAAGAAGTGGGATGTGTTGAATAAAAAGGGGAAGCCTTATCATAACACTTTAAAATTTTAATTTTGTCCCCAAACTTGGTTCTTTCCATTTGAGCTCATTTCAACTCCTTTTTTAGAACCATCTTTTCCATCATGAAATTTAGTCCCTAATTCATAAAATGCCTTTGGTTTCACATAAATTAGATTTAAAATCTTACTAAACCATTTGGTCAAAATTTTGGTCAACTGATAGTCTAAAATGCACATTAGAGGGGTTTTGTCTATTCTAGAAGTTCTTATGGTTTTTAAGGTCTCTGAAAATCTCGAAAAACTAAATTTTTCCATTTAAAACTCTCTCCTTTGAGTTTTTAAAAAGTTACCCGAAATTATGATTTTGTCATTGACCTTCATAACGTTCTGTTTGGTTGTTTTAGCATCGGTTCTAGGCTAATCTTAGACTCTAAACCATATTTTTAGATATTCTAATTAATATTATAGTCTTGTTTAATCTCAACTTGCCTTGTTTTAGGTTAATCCAATATCAATTTATCAGGTTCAGTTCAATTTTTGAATCACTTGTTATTAAATCTATAGAGCTTCAAAAAAAATGTAAACTTTGGTTTGTTGGAAAATTCTATATGTCCTTTAATTGCTTGCCAAATTTCAATACCAAATTAAGTTATTTGGGTTATCAAAGGTAAAGGGACATTTTATGATTTAAATGGTTTAAATTTTTGTTCCAAATGGTACCAAATGAGTTCTAAAATGCCATCTCTCATTTTGAGCGAATTTTAATATGTAAATGTATCATGTATGATTGGCCCATTATAACACCCTAAAAATTAATTAAGACTAATTATGGTGATTAAGGAATAACATGAATTAATTAGCAAAATTAATTAAGAGGGTGGACTTTTACTTTAGGCCATATAGAAAACTTAATTGAGTTTTGGACTAAATGTAGAAGCCTAATTATGCTATGAGCTTAGTAAGAGAGCCCAATACTAGTCTCCTTGTGGGCTTAACTTAATTTTTCTAGAAAGCCCAAAACTTATTAGTGAATTGAAGTGAGACAAGAGCCCATTTGGCCATAGCCCAAACTTGGGGAAGTAAGGCCAATTAGGTCTTGAGCTAATGGATCAACACACTCCATCCTCAACACAAAAACAAAACAAAACATAAAAATTCTGCAGCCCAAACCAATGAACCATGGCCCAATTATGAAAATAAATCAAACTACGGGTAATATTTAGGCCCTTAAGGCAGCCCAAACCCACCATAAACCCTTCAACTTGTGGCTCAATAAATTCTCACCGTAATCTAAATGGATTTTGGGCTTTCAAATCAGCACACTCTCCCCAACCCTAAGAGTCTCTGCAGCCTATCTCACTTAGCACTAGCCCACTTGAAATAATGGGCCCATTGGACCAGCCCATCTTCACCAAAACCCTCAGAAGTCTTCTTTCCACCCATTTGGTTGCCAAGAAATTCATGTTCTGCAGACTTAGAAAGCTATTTTCGCACTTAAGAAGAGGGGCTAGGGTTTTTCTGCATTCTTCCACCATTTCTCATTTCTAGAGGAAGATTTGGCTAAGGTAATCTATATAAAACATGTCCCGCTCATTCTTCTTTTCATTTTGGTTTGATTAGTTTCTGGTTTTGGGCATCTTTCTCAAATATGAAATTTGGTGTTTAGGTGACTCCTTGCAAGATTTTTGGAGTTAGAAGTTAAAGGGATGATTGGGTAAGTATTTCCCTTCCATTTTGTATATTACTCTGCTGGAAAATGCCCCTAAAGATTGATTTTCATAATGGGTTATGCTATTGTGCAAAATTGCAATGAGATGAAGGTGAAAAACTGAAATTTTTGGGCTTGATGACTCAAATTTGAATTTCAAAATTTCCCATGGTGTGTTCTTGATAGTTGAAGCTCAACTCAGTATATTTGACCTCTTAGGTATATAAGTAAGTGTTCCCTCTTCTCTTGTGTGGTATATATACTGAATTTTCATCATTTGGATTACTTTTGGTGTATGGCTTTTACATGTGCGAAAATGGAGATGTTAGGAGTGACCCATTGTGAGTTCTCGTTGTTGTGACCTTGAATTGGTGCAGTAGACCCTTAGGAAGCTTGGGTAAGAGGTTCTTAATATACTCTTGTTAAGATTAATCTATGGATAGGGAAATTTCTTACTAATAGTAGTTGAATAATGATGATTATGCTTGTGTTAGGCCTGGTGTGTTTTGAATCATGAGGGTAGCTAGAAGATGAGTAATTGGCGTCATTGAGATAACCGGGGTTAATTTTCTAATTCCATGTATATGTTCATGTTAATCTATTATTGTTGGCACATATATGATTTTGAAATGCTAAATGATTGGTTGGCTACTTGAATTGTTATTGTGATTGGACCTTGTGAGTCCATGGTGGAGCTGTGGTGTAGTTGCCACCTGTGCATGTGTTTCGATCGTGATCGAGTTGTAATCAGACCCTAGATGCACTGAGCCCTGGTTGTACTCATTATGGAGTAGGTGCCGTGGATGGACCTCTTCTGGTGTTATTGGCTATTAACATGTTGTGTATGATTGCTGATATGGGACAGTAGTCATTGGTAGCTCAACTAGTTTATTTACAAATTGAATTGATAATTCTGGTATTGATGATATGAAATTGCATTATATTAATTAATCGGTACATATATATGGAATTTGCCTCTTGTTACTGAGATTGTATATTTCACCCCGATTGTGGGTTAACATTTTTAGGGATTGGACTTCTCAGTGGCAAGGAGAAAATTAATGGAAGCTTATTATATAGTTTAGTAGCAGATAGATTTGGAAACCTTGTCAAATTATATTTATATAAATAGAGTACTAGCTTTATGTAATTGCCGCATTGCATCATGAATTACTAAGCATAGAGACTGTAATCATTTGATATATCAAATGTTAACTTAAACTAGTGATGTATAGAATTTCTAATGCGACTTATATTTGAATGGAAATGTGAGTAGTGTATGAACTCTTTGCTGTTATTGATCCATGAACTCACTGGTTTATGGTGGCTAGAGGGTTAAGGATCCACATTTAAGTTTTGAATGGATAATGATAGGTGTGTTAGGTAGATTAGGTAAAAGAAAGACACTAAATCTTCACAAACTAAGTTAAAGTGGCCTAGAGTATTGCTAGAGGGGGAATTGGAGAGCATAGGATGAAATCTTAGGAGTTATAGGAACAAAAGGGAATTGGTTGAGTTCAACATTTAATTGGCCTCAATCAAAAGCGACGAAATTGTCCAGGGAGAGTAACAGAGGGTAATTGGCCGCGGCCAACATTTAATTGGCCTCGACCAAATGTGGCGAAGCTATTAGGGAAGAAAATAGAGAGCAATTGGCCACGGCGAATAATGAGGTTAGCCATGGCTAAGTTTAAGAGGCAGGTCTAGCGGTGTTCCAGAGGGTATTTGGCTGCGACAAAAGGGATATTTGGCCACGGTGAAATGTGCAAAATTTGTGAAGGTGTAAGGAGTTAAGCCCGAGAGTGATTGGCCGTGGCGTGAGGGAATTTAGCCACAGCGAATGTGTTTAATTTCTCATGTTTTCTTATGGTAATGCTAAAGAATGATCTAGAAACACTTATAGGAAAATTTTGTGAGTTGGAATAGATGGATGGAAGAATCAAAGGCTCCTCCACGATAATTAAATTCACTTGCACGTTCGAATAATTGTGGTTGTCTAGTTAATGACCCTAATAACATTAAAGTTTTAAATTTCCCTATAGTTTTTTGAATGTAATTAGTTGTAATAACTTTTAACCTTGATTTATAGTTATTAATCGCGTACTTAACCTTAATTATGATGATTAGAAGTTAGGGTCGTTGCACTCATCGTATAAGATTTTTGCCTTGCAACTAAAAATCACTATCATACTTGCAAGAATACACATGAATATCAAGGAACCTCATATGTCAAATCACATTCTATCAAGTTTTACATACATCAAATGGCATTTATATGATAATTTAATGCTTTTGGATATGTTGGCATTTCAATACATTAGTTTACATAAATACTTGTACAATATCATGGTCTTGGCCAATGTATTGACATAATAAACTCTTGTATGCATTTTGCTTTTCCTTGCCCTTGCTTTGCATATCACTTGGCAATGGTTAGTAGAGATAGAGAAATATGAGATTAAAAAAATCCTAGTAGCTAATCCAATATTCAAACACAGATATGGTTCACTCAAGGTCATGGAAACAAGCATATATGTCATACTATCATAGCTAAATCATAATTTATGCTCTAAAGGTCTCATGGCTCACATAAGAACAAATTCATGCTCTAAGGATATTTGGTTTACCCTCACCCAACATCTAGGAACTTTTGACCTTATCTCACCCAATATCAAGGACATTTGGCATAACTTCACCATCGAAGAGTCACCCTAATCATAAATGCAAATAAGTGTCATACAATTGCATATTTTATTCAAACAATCAACAAGTCATATAGTTGCAAATAATACATATGAGCAACTAAAATATTCAAACAAACCAATCATATCTATAAGAATGAAGGAAAAGTTACCTTTTCAAGCCAAATCAATCAATCCCCTAGGTCTCCTCTCTTTGGTTCCATGGCCTCACACACATACTTTGATATTTACTTTTTTGGCATAGACATATCTAATGAAGTATAAAATGGTCAATTAAGTCATATTTAATCTCATGTTACCCCACGTGCTAATCAAAGCCTAAAGTATAACTTTAGGTCATTTTAAATGCTCTATGAAGCAACTTTTTGAATTTAACTTCTAAGTTTCAAAATCCCATCATATATGACCTTCCTAACTCTAATGAAATTCATTTGGACCATCAAAAGTATAACTAAACCTATTTAGAGCCATATGATCTTATTAGGCATCTTTGAACCCTAATTTTTCACTTTCAGAAATTGAGTGTCTAAATTCATTTCAATGACTTCATTAGTATTTATAATTCATTTCTAGATTACTCATGACTTTAGAATCAATGAAACAATTCCTTAGGTACCTAAACTCCTAAGCCGAGCCATGCCCTTTGGTTCCATTCCTTAGAGTTTTGTTTGCATCTTAGGGAATTTGATAGTTTTAGGATCTCCATAATTCATTTTTAATTGAATTATGATATTAGAGGGATTAATTAACTCCCTAGGATTTTGAATCTCTCATGGGCAAAACCAAACCCTAGGTAAACATGTAAGCCTTATACTATTCTTTAGGTTCTATGCCAAAACTATTTGCATATTCTTAATCTTTACCCCTCAAAACCTTTAGTTTCACCATGATTTCATCAAATATATATTCTCTTCCTTTAGCCCCTATCTTAGCTAAATTGAAGGTGCAAGTTTTCTTAGCCTAAATCATACTTCATTGAAAGTGCTTTTTGTAATACCTTAACCTCTTTACCCTTACATAATAGCCCAAGAGGCTATCTCAATCCGTGGCATGCATAATGGAGTACAATTGCAAGTAAATATATGATTTAAGTATGAATAATTGCATTATGTAAGGATTCATTAATTTATTTTATGCTCCATGGACCATCTGAGCTTATCAATATCATTTCCTATTCATATCATATCCATACAAGTCATACACATCATAAAACATCTTAAGAGTCTCAGATTTTAGACTACATTCTACAAAATCAATGTTTTGCTCTCGGGTTCACTTTCCAAATTTTTAATATGAATTTTGAAAATTCATAACTAATTATAGAAAAATCGAAATCAAGCAAACAATACCATTTTGGAAAGCTATAGATGTTAACTAGAGATAAAACTAATTCTAGACCAATGCAGTGGCCTTTAACTTGCGAAAATTGATGGAACAGTAACTCAGGTCAAGTTATGTTACTAGTATTATTATGCAACTTCAAAAATTCTTTTCTCCCTCTACAGAGCTCTAAATGAGGTGATCCTAGTGGCTATGGAAAGATTATGATGTCTAGTTTATGTTTGTAAAATTTGATAAGAATTGAACTTCATTTGACCCATGTATGAGATATAAATATAAACTGACCATATAAATAGTGCGCATACCATTTTTACATAATTTGGCCAACTTTAAAAAATCATAATAAATTCTCTAGAGCTCCAAATTGAGTTCTTTTTAGCTTTATAAAAAGCTCTAGATGAGACCTATTTTTTGGCTAAATTTCATGGAAAAACTCACTCATTTGGTTAGACTTTGGTTTAGCACATAAAATGGTCAAATTTGTAGTCCAAATGGGTATCTCAAGGTACCAAATGCTCTTCTTCACTTTCCACAACAACATGAGCAAGTCTAAAAGCACAAATACAATTTATAAAAGCATGCCAAATGATTCAAATAATCATAGAGCTGATTCTTACCTTACCATTTGCATACATACAGATGGATATAAAGGCAAAGGAGTGGCAAAAACTCACATTCTCATTCATTTGGCTTCAATATTGATATATTCACCATATATACATGCATTTGGACATGTTCAAAGATTTGCATCATATATACATCACATGATTACATATTTTGACATCAAAATGGAAATAAACAAGCCATTTCTCTATTCTTTTGTCAAAGTCTTACTTCTCAAGGTTGTTGGCTTCCATTCCTTTGTCCACTTGGCTCACCTAGACATGGTTAGGCATATGTGGGGGAAGAGTGAGATTCAAAGAATCTCAATAGTTCTTGACCTTTTCAAACATACATAATGGATGCATATACATGTCAAAGAATGCATGCATAACATTTATGCTATTTGTGAGCATACATAAAACATTTGCCTTATCACATAAACTCATACATAGCAAACATAAGCTTTCAAGGGCATTAGTTTAGCTTTACCCATCTTTTTTAGGACTTTTGGATTTGCCTCACCCACTTTCAAGGGACTTTTGACTTAGCCTTACTTTTCTTGACACTTTTAGTTTTGTCTCACCTATTTCTAGGGATTTTTAGCTTATCCTCACCCTTGCTTAGGGATTTTTGGTTTAACCAAACCCATTCAAGCCATATTGCACATATAAACACATTTCAAGAAGCATAATGGTACCATAATTTGTAAGCAATAGCTAGAAACATTTCTCATGGTTCAAACATACACACAAGCACTCGAAGACAAGTAAATATCTAAGCCATGCATGAGAGGAGGATTAGAGAGATACCTTGAAGTAAGATTCACATGCTTTTCCCTTAGTTATTCCTCCCTTTTTTTGGCCACCCACTTGTAACTAGGTGAAGCTTGATTCCTTTAACCTAAGCACACCAAATGGGACACAATTATATCATTGAAGCAAACTTTAGCATCACACACACTCTATTGCAGGTTACTTTGTTCTATAGCTTCATTATGGTTCCATACAAGGCCTAATGAAGCATCTACCAAAATTCATGCTCTTGGCTCCATTTTCTCCTTCTATCTAGGTCTCTTGACTCCATTTAAACTCCTTGGAATTATCATAAGTTTATTCCTAAGAGCCTAGATATAAGTTGTTTCTTTAAGTCTCATTATGGAGCCTACACCTCCATCACACAAACCAATACTTCTAAATTTTTTAAGGCTTTCTTTGATGTTCTTCCATCATATTTAGTCCCTTTCTACTCTTAGAAAGATTTAAAACTCTCCTTAGGTGTAAGAACCATGCTTGGCCGAGACACCCTCACCAAAATGGACCTATGGAGTTTTTTTTGTTTCCTTGAAGGGAATGGCACATGTGAGGCTTTCTAGGTGTCTTACGAACTCATATACACTCTTAGACAATTAAAAATACCACTAGAAAGCTTCATACATACCATGATACAATAAAATCCCTAGGTTTTGGAAACTTGTTTTTTAATACTTCTTTTTGGAGTTTCTTTACATATACTTGTTTCTCACTCTCAAAAACCTAGATTTCATGCTTGGTTTAGATCAGAATTTACTCCCTCTTGGTTGTTCTATAAGAGGCAAAAAATCACCCATGGAAGAACAAGAAGAAGGAAGTAAGGAAAGCCATCATACATACCTTGATTCTTAGCCTTTTCAAGAGCTCTTTCCTTTGCTATAGGCTTTTCCTTGAATTTCTAACTTCCTCTCTCTAAACAAGATTCAAAACAGTCCTAAATCACATGCCAAAACCATAGAAAGAAAAAGGAGAATGAGGAGAACAAGTTTGCTAAAGGAAAAGGGCATAAAATTCCAAGGATTTTCTTACCTTTTTGCTTAGTTTTTCTTCTCCCTTGAAATTCCTTCTTGTGTGCCCTTCTTAGCAGAACTTTTCTCTATTTTGGGTAGAAGTTAGATCTGCTAAAGTGTGGGGGAGAAGTGGGACGCCTCATATATATAGTTAGGGATCCATTTAAGACATTTCAAAATGTCAATTTTGCCCTTTATTTTTGGTTTCTTCTCTCAAGGCTCATTTCAACTCCTTTTTGAGAATCTTCTTTTCCATCATAAAATTTAAGTTTTCTAACTTATAAATTCCTTTTGGAATCACTCAAATTGGATCTAAAATCTTCCCGAATGAAGGGGTCAAAATTTGGGTCAACTAACGTTCTAAAACGTAAACTGGAGGGGTTTAAACCATTCTAAGAGTTTTTATAGTTTTTAGGGCCTTTGAGAACCCTAGAAAACTTAACTTTTTCATTTAAAGATTCCTTTCTTGAGTTTTCTAAAAAGTTTCCAAAATTACAAAATGCCATTACATTTCGTCAGATTTTATTTAGCTACTCCGGCTTCAGTTTTTGGGCATCTTAAGCCTTGGATCCTCTTTTTCTATTATTTAGAATTTTATTCTAGTTTTATTTGGCACCAATTCATTCATTTTAGAGGACTTTCTTTATATCTAACTCGTTTCTATCGTTTTTACAAAAACTAAGTGTTACACTCTTAAAGAAGATTATTTTGGTATAATTGGTTTCCCTAAAAAAGCTTTTTCATCCAAGAGTTCAGTCATAAAACTCACTCTTCCAGGAAACCAAAACCATAGGAAGAATGAGGAGAAAGAGTAGGAAAAAGTTTATAACAACATCATATTCAAATTCACCATGTTTGCTTACCTGTAGATAGCTTCTTCCTTATTCCTTTCTTGTTGCTTCTTACACCACTTAGGTCTAGTTTTGGAGTTGCTCAAGTAGGCCAAATGAGGAAGAAGGGGTGAGGCATGCTATATATATATATATATATATATATAGAGGAAAACTAGGGTTTTAAACCTTTCAAAAATACTAATTTTGCCCTTGCAATTTAATTCTTTCGTTTAAGCTTATTTCTCAATATTTTCAAAAACCAATAGCTCCACACTAAAATTTAAAATCTACTTTTCATTAAAGACATTTACTTTGAGGTTACAGGGACTTAAAATAATATGAAAAAGTCTAGTCAAAGTTATGGTCTATCAAAGCCCTAAACTATACATTGTTAAGGATTTAATCACACTGACCTTATTTGGTTAACTTATTAACCTTATTTCATCATATTATGATGAAGAATATTCATTTCTCAAGCCAATTCTCATATTTTCTAAATCCTTAAATTTTTTATTGGTTAGGCCCATATCGGTTTCTTTTAATTCTAACTAGTTTTTTTAGGCTTTGTGACCCCTTTTTAATTAATTCATTTTATTCTTTAGGGATTATATTGGTTTACAAAATGTAGAATATTATATTTCACCCCACCTAAAAATAAATTCTATCTTCAAAATTTAGAATGTATCTTAAGTAAACAATTGTGGATACTATTTCCTCATGTCATCCTTGTAATGTCCGATTTTCGTCAAATGACAGAAACAAATGCGTTTTCAAAGCAAGTCCCTCGAAATGAATTAATTAAGGTCTTAAAAAATTTAAGTAGCATCCTAGACTCCTAAAAATGAGAATCCCAAGCTCAGATAGAAAGAAAAATGAAATTAAGATGAAGAAATGAATTTGAACGAAAGGTTGATGAAACGTAATAATATTTTTGTAATTTTAAGCAAATTTTAGAATTCTCCCAGAAAGGCTTTTTAATGGAAGTTTTGAGTTCTCCGGGGTTCTCAAAGGCCTTGAAAACCATGGGAAGGGGATGATTGTGTCATGCAATCTCAAATAAAATTAGGTAGAAAAATAAATTTTGTAGGTAATGGTGCAAGTTAGGTCATTTCCCAAGGAGTTTTTGCCTTAATTTGTCTGTGAAAGAGTATTCCAAGTATTACTAAATGAAAATTGTTTAGGGGATTTTAAAATACTAAAATTTAATTGAACTAAAATTGAGACAACAAGAATAAAAAATTTAAGGTTAAATGAAGCAAACAATTAAGAAAATGTAGTAGCTAACCTTTAGATGGACTCCCTAGAATTCAATTATCCTTACTCTCTTTTTAGTGTATCAAAATTGGAATTAAATTCTTGCTCATTAGTGTATTTTCCATAAGAATTCTTGAATTACCATCCAAGACTCAATTCACCAATAATTTAAGGATTTTGCAACCACAAAATACCTTGAAGAATTAATCAATTAAGTTAGGAACAAGAACACACTAAAACCAATCCTAATTGCTTATAAAAATCTACTGCACAATCTATTTAAAATGCTAATTAATCAATTAGATTAATGAATTCCTCAAACAATCAATTGCACAAAAATTCTAGCCACTTAATCTAATAATCATTGTATCAATTGGCCTATAATCAAGAGAAAATTAAAAGCAAATTGCACAGCTACTAAGTCTTGATTTTCCACAAACATGTAGTGATCACAATTAAAAACCAAATAGGGAATTACAACCAATCCACAATCTAAATTAATCCAGCAAATTCCAATAAATTCCAGCAATGAAATTCCTAAATTAATAGGCTAAACTTAGACAAATTAATAAAAGAATTAATGCTGAAATTAAATGAGTAAGGAGGAAGAATTTATCCAAATTGGTGAAGAAAATTGGACCTTAAATCTGCATATAGGAATATCCTATCTTCAGCTAGCCACCAAGGAGACTTCAAGCTGCCATGGAGGGATTAAATGGAGGAATTTCGATGGTAAGACATGTAGCCATGGAGAAATTGATAATGAACTTCTCTCGTTCACCTTTGGAGCTCACAGCATCTTCCGTCGTCTCCTCATGTTATTTTTTTCATTTCCCCACACTTGCATTATCTTCACACTATATGTGTTTGCCTCGTCACTTAATCTCTAGCCTTACTGACGTGCTGCCCACATTCACATTAATCTCCAGCTCTCTCTATCATTATTCACGCTGGTCCCTTCGATGAATGCCTCCAGTGCTTTTAGTGAGTCATATGCCCTTCTCATGCTCCCTCATTCAACACGTTTTCTCATGTCAGCCTTTGGATGAATGGATGTTGATCGAGTATAGCGTTTGGATGTATTCTTCTTTGGATGGGTCAATTAATCCCTGGATCCTTCTCTCCCTGAGTGATTAAATCTCACACTCCCTCATGTGCTTGTTTACGTTACTCTCAGTCTATGCTTCCTGTGTGATCAGCTCGTTCCAGCTCATAGCAATCCACGTTCTGCCCGTAGAAAAATTCTAGCTTATACTTTATTAAAACTCACGTGCTTTTCTCTTAGCAAATCTCCATGTTAAAGTCTGCTTAGCTGTCTCTCTTCTCTTGCTAAAACATGTAAGCTGCCCTGTAGCAATCCACGTCAACTTCTCCTTTCTTTCTTTGTGGATCCCATGCAACTTCTATGTGCCTTCATCTCAAAAGAAAAACCCGTAGCTTCCCATGGGTTCAGCTCTTGCTTCTTTAAAACTTCAGTTGCCCTCACTTTTGCATGCTTGTGTTTCGCATTATTTTTCAGCTTCACATTAGCTCCACGTGCATGTTGCTTCAACGTTCAACTCAGCTCTCATTCCACGTTTCTTGTTCAACTTGAGCTGCATGCTTCTTCTTTAAATCCAAAGACTGCATCCTTGTTTCTACTCCTTGCTTCTCCTTCTTTAAACCTAACTCGTGGCTTTTCTCGCAAGCTTTTTCTCTTCGTCCAGGTCCCCAAAACAGAGGCTACTTCTTCTCCTCTTCCTTGCGAGCTTCCTCTTGTCATTCTTTTCATGTGATGTACTATTCACGTGCTTTGTTCTGATGGCTTGAAGGTTCTCTTTTGCATGTATGTATTTCTGCTTATGGCTTCATATTTTTGCTCTGCTGCATCTTCTTCCAACCTAGCTTCTTTAATCATTCACCAAGCCATGGCACTTACACATCTTCTACCTTAGTTCACAAGTTTCTTCTTGAATCACCAAAGCTCACCACATGCTCTGCACCTTCCTTCATTCCCTTGCATGCTCTGTTTTGCTCACGTAACTTCTCCTACTATATTCGCTGCTGCCCGACATCAACTCCTTCATCTTTTCTCACGTGGAATCTCTCACATGCATGTTCTGCCTAGCTCAAGACTGCCTCATGCTCATGTGCATCTTCATATAGCTTCTTTTTTATCTTTCCTAGCTAGAAGTAAATGAATGCAGCTCTCTCATGCTCTGTAAAAATGTGGCTTGTATGTATGTAACCTTTGCCCAAGTTCTGCACAAAATAAAGGAAAAGATGAAGTAGGAGGATTCACAAAAATTCATTTAAATGGAGTTGTGCACCAAAATTGCAAAATTTTGTAAATGGATTTCTAAAATATAAAAATGGCTAATAAATTCAATTATCCTCCAATTAAAATCTTTTAAGCCAAAATGTATAATCAAAATGCATAATTAGAGGAGAAAAAATATATGAAAATTAGCAATCATTAAATTCCCCCACATTTAGGCTTTTGCACTCCCAGGCAAAAGAAAACTAAAACTCCAAGAAAAAGATAATGGAAAGGAAATCAAGAAAAATAGAATTGTGTAGGTCACTTAGCACAAGGAAGCTCAAAGTAAATCAATAGCTCAATTCTCCAAGTCATATCACTTGCATCGATGCAACAAGTACCATGACAATACACTTAATCAAAAATGAAATGCAATGAAAGTCTCTCACTTGGATTAGTGTTTGTCACTTTACTCTTTAGTGTTTAGGATAAAGTGCTTCCCTTAAATTCCATCCTACCCAACTTTACTACCATAAGCTTAACAATCATCTACATCTCTACCACCAAAATCAAATGCCAATGAATGAATCAAAAGGTCTTTATTATGGTTGTAATATAGGCCAAGATATGAAACAAGTGATAAACAAAAGAATGAAGGGAAATTCAAAAAGCAAAGTGGATGCTAAAAATTATCAAGAGCATCAAAAGAAGGATAAGAATGGAATGCAAGTGCATTTTAAGGCCCCATTAACCACAAACAAATATATGCACTAAGAGAACAACTTTTTTTTCCTTTTCTCTCTTTTATTTTTTTTTAATGCTATTCTTTTGCTTTGCTTTTCTTCTTCTTTTTTTTTTTTCAATTTGTTTATCTTTTTTCTTTCTCCTCTCTCTTTTTCTTGGAATATTTCCAAAGAGGAACAAACAAACAGCTTATAATTGATGTAAAAAATGCACCTTCACCCACCTTAACAAGATACATTGCCTTTACTAATCAATAGCATCCTAATCAAGGTAGGAAGAACATTTGTTTGGTTTTCATGGCTAAAAGGCTAAAAAGGAAACATATATGGCTCAAAGGGGGTAAAGCAAATGGATTAAATACATGTAGGATAGCTCTTTGATTCCAGCTAAAACAAAACAATAATGAGTGCCTTTAATTATTTTTATTCATGGCAAATAAATAAATGTGTCCTTGAATAAGATTCAAGCCAAGTTCTAGAGTAAAAATAAGATAAGGGATATACACTAGAAATGAATAAGCAATAGGTTCAAAAATCTCACAAGGTAAATTGACCATCATCAAATGTTATTAAAGCAAAGCTAATTGCCACTTAACTTGCATTCTCAACACAAGATCAATTCCCTATCAAATCAAGATATATTAAAGTTATGATCCCCTCAATACTAGCAACTTTCATAAAAGCATAGTTTTTTGTTTCAAAAACTAGAAAATAACACAAAACTTCAACACTTCAAAAAAATAAAATAAAAGACTAAAAACCTAGAAATTAAAAAAATCAACAAAACAAAGCAAAACTAAAATTTTATTTGTATCCCCCCTAACTTAAACATTGCATTGTCCTCAATGCTAGCACACAGTCCAATCAACAAAAAAACAACACAATATAAAAGGGGAAAGTGAAAGAGTACAACCGGGGATAAGGGTGGGTCATGAAGTTGGAGCTCCTCCTTGTCATCCCTTGGAACTCCTTTATGAAAGTGCTTAAGCCGATGTGTAACACCATAATTTCCTGACTTATTTCATACTATATCTATACCTCACATCAAGCAATTCATACAAGAGGCAAGAAAATGATATTATTTTAATGCATTTCTTAGCGTTGCGTCACGTGTAAAAATTCTATTCAGTGTCATGTGATCCATATGAGCTCATACATCACATTCTCATATTTAATTACATGAATACAACTCATTTACATAATTAAAAGTGGCCTACATTTGGTGGAACTCAAAAGGAAGCATGAAATACATACATATATTTTCGGCCAAATTTTTCACATTTTTGTCACAAATTTTGGAAATCATAACTAATTCTAGAAAAATCAAAATTATGCATTCTTGGTCATTCTAGAAATCTACACATGTCTACATTATAGTAAAAATATGTCCAGATCATAACATCCATCACAGAAGGCGATTGACATTCGAAAAGCTCTAGAGATCAGGTTGTTCACTGGTGTTGTCACAGAATTCTGCAGCAAACTTCAAAAATGTCCAATTAATTCCAAAAAAAATTTAATCTATGTAAATGATACCAATATGGAAATCTATGGATGTTAGCTAGAAGTAAAAAATAACTCCAGACTGGTTTAGACACGGCGAGACCTCAAAACTCAATCAAACAGTAATTGAGGTCGGCTAGAGTTCCTAATACTGGACAGATTTTTTGAAAATTCATATCTCCCTCTAAAAATCCAAATGAGGTGCTTCCAATTTGCACAAGTCACTGGAAGTGTCTAGTTTCTCTATATAAAATTTCGTGGCAATTGAACATCATTTGAACCCTGTGTGACAAATTTCATTCTCGGACCAGTATGAACAGTGACATGACCAAAACTAGAAAATTTTCTAACTTTGAAAATTTATCAAATATTCTCTAAACCTCTGAAATTTCCATCTTTAGCTTTCCAAAAATTTCTCTACAAACTCTAATTACATGTCAAATCTTAGATCAAGAATAACTCATTTAGACAAAAAGTGATATAGGGTTCTATTATGGTTAATTTTGGCTCCATATAAGATACGAAAATGTCAAAATGACTTTCATTAGGGTTTGGCGCCTCTTGGGCAAGTCTAAAAGTATAATTAGGATTTGTGTGAGCTACCCAAATGGTCCCAACTCTTATGCATCTCATTTTGGCTATGCCACTGGCAATTATACACAATCACATAAACTCATTCAAGAAGCTACATTGTCATAACATACTTAAATTGCATTCTAATGGTTTCATAATGCTTTCTCTCATCTACATATGACATATTAACATATTTATACATGTTCATGACTTCATAAGACATATACAACCTTGAATTTCAACATATGCCATTCTTATAGCCTTAAAGTAACAAAAATTTCACATTTTAATATCATTCCTTCATCTTTCATGTGGTTGGCTCCCATTGCCTTGCTCCTTGGGTCCACCTAGCATATTAGAGCATTGGAGAGGAGGGGATGAGATTCAAAGAATCACAATAGCTCATCTCCCATTCAGTCATACATAATGGATGCAAAACAAGTCTTACAAATGCATGCATGGCATGTAGACATGTGCAATCAATCAAGGAGCATTCTTAGCATTTGAAAAAGTCACATATAGTATACAAAGGCTTGCCAAGCAAGTGGATTGGTCTCACCTAATTTTTTATGGATGTTGGACTTGCCTCACCTATTCTTTAAGAGATTCTTGCCTCCCAAGGCCTCTCCTCATTTTCATTCATCATATATGACTCAAGAATGGATTTAAAAAAATTTAAAACTCTCCTTAGCTATGCCATCTCCCTTAGGCCGAGACAATGCATGGTTTTGCTCTCCATGGACCTTGCTTTGTTTTCTCAATGGAAGAAGCACATGGGGAGACTTCTAAGGATCTTACGAACTCATTTAAACTCTTATTTAGGCCTAGGAATCATTGTATAAAATTAGAGTTTACAAGGTGCAATTGAAATCCTAGAAATTGCATCTTGAAATCTAATGGCTTTTTGTTAATTCTCTTTACATATTCTTAATCTCCACACCTTTTTTCCTAAGAAGCACCCTTGGTTCTACCTAAAAATCAAATCTCCCTAGGTCTTCTCAAGTAGGGCAAAGTGGTGGAGAAGGGGAGCAAAGGTAGCAACCATGGGAGAAGAAATTACCTTATTTTCTTACTTTTTCTCACTTGAATCTTGCTTTCTTCAAGCTCCTCTCTTCAAATCCGAATTTTTCCCTTAATTTCTCCCTTAGAACATATTTATATACTTCATTATAATCAAAGGAAGAAAGCTCAAGAGGAGAGGAACAAGTTTGGAAGAAGAAGGAATATGAAAATCCATGAAATTCCTTACCTTTTCCTTGCTTTTTCTCCTCCTTTCCTCTCCTCCATGGTTCGCCTAAGAGAGCTGGTGTTTTCTCTAGTTTTTGGGCAGAATGGGTCATGCAAATGAAGGGGAGAAGAAATAAGAAACTTAAAGTGTGTTAAAAAAACTTCCACTTTCTCAAAAATTCCAATTTTACCGTTTGTTTTTGGCATTTTTGTTTATAATTCATTTTAGCTCCTTTTTGAGAACCATATTTTCCATTATGAAATTTAGGTTCCCAATTTAGTAAAATGCCTTTGGAATCAATCAAATCAGAGTTAAAACCTTCTTGAATGAATCCATCAAAGTTCGAGTGCACCGATGTTGGAAAACGTCCACCGGAGGGGTTTTAACTGTCCCGGGACTTTCCATGGTTTTCAGGGCCTCTGAGAACCCCAGAGAATTCAAAACTTTCATTTAAAAAGCCCTCCTATGTGAATTCTAAAATTTACTCAAAATGACGAAAATGCCCTTATGTTTCGTCAATCTTTCGTCACAATTCGTTTCTTCATTTCAACTCCATTTTTCTTTTCGTTTGAGCCTAGGATTCTCATTTTTAGGAGTCTAGAATGCTTTCCAAATTTTTCGAGACCTCAACTAAGTCATTTCGGGGGACATCCTTTTATATCTGGTGAGTTTCATTCGTTGATGGAAAAATCGTATATTACGTTTCTCACGTTTTCTCTCGTTTTCATAGAACTAGATGTTACATAATATCCATTAACTTTGAATTTAGCTCCGTTCTACTCATCCAAAAGCTCAATTACACTAAAAGGAAAAACATTAGAGACTATATATGGACCTTCCCATTTAGAACAAAATTTACCCAACATAAGCTTTGAGCGGGATTTATAAAGTAGAACTTTTTAGCCAACTACAAACTCCTTTCTTGCAATTATCTTGTCATGGAATTCCTTTGTCTTTTCTTTATAGATCCTTGCATTATCATAGGCTTCCAACTTGATCTCTTTAAACTCTTAGAGTTAGAATTTTCTATAAGATCTTGCTCTATTCAAATCCAAATTGCATTTCTTACAGCCCACTAAGCTTTGTGCTCTACTTTTACCAGTAAGTGACAAGCTTTCCAAATACCAGCCTATAGGGTGACATGCCAATAGGAGTCTTGTAGGTAGTCCTATAGGCCCAAAGTGCATCATCTAGCCTTTTGCTCCAATCTTTCCTCTCCAAAATTTGCTTTACTTCCCAGTTAGAAATCTCTACTTGGCCATTTGTTTGAGAGTGATATGAAGTAGCTACTTTATGTACAACACCATACTTGCTAAGCAAGCTATGCATACTTTGGTTGCAAAAATGAATGCCCTGGTCACTGATAATGGCTCTGGGGATACCAAACCTGCAGAAAATGTGAGAGTGGACAAACTTTACAACCACAGAATAATCATCAGTCCTAGTGGGTTTTGCTTCCACTCACTTTGAAACATAATCAATAGCCAATAAAATGTATGCAAAGCCAAAAGAAGTAAGAAAAGGTCCCATAAAATCAATACCCCACACATCAAAGACTTCACAAAACAAAATGAGATGCTGTGGCATTTCATTTCTCCTAGATATGCTACCTGTTTGTTGACACCTGACACATCTTTTACAAAAATCAAAGGCATTAAGAAACAAGGTAGGCCAATACAATCCACTATCTAGAACCTTCTTGGCTATGCGTTTTGGACTACAGTCACCTCCACATGCAAGTGTGTGATAAAAATTCAAAATAGACTCAAATTCTATATCAGACACACAACGTCTAATCACTTGGCCACTACATAGTCTCTACAATTATGGATCATCCCAAATATAATACCTAGATTCCCTCCTAAAGTTATTCAACTGATGTTTATTCAAATCAATAGGCAATTCAGAAGCAGCTAGATAATTCACTAAGTCTGCATACCATGGGTAGAAACTATGCACAGCACATAAATGCTCATAAGGGAAATCATCATGAATAGGTAAGAAATATACCTTTGGAGCCTTAATTCTACTCAAGTGGTCTACCACCAAGTCTTTAACTCCACTTTTATCCCAGATGTCAATATCAAATTCTTGAAGTAGAAGTATCCATCTGATCAATCTTGGCTTTGCTTCAGGCTTCTTCAACAAGTACTTCAAGGCTGCATGATTAGTAAAAACAATAATTTTAGTATCAAGCAAATAAGATCTAAATTTATCCAAAGCAAAAACAATAGCAAGAAACTCTTTTTCTGTGGTTGTATAGTTTGCTTGGGCCCCATTCAGAGTCTTAGATGCATAAGCTATCACATGAGACTTCTTATTCACTCTTTAGCTCAAAACTGTACCTACAACAAAATTAGAAGCGTCACATAAAAGCTCAAATGGGGGGTTCCAATTAGGGGGTTGAATAATGGGTGGGGAAGTCAATCTTTTCTTAAGATCATCAAAAGCTGTTTTACATGCATCATTAAAATGGAAATTAACATCTTTTTGTAATAACTTAGACAATGGCAAAACAATTTTACTAAAATCCTGAATGAATCTTTTATAAAAGCTTGCGTGACCTAGAAAAGACCGGACCTTCTGAACACATGTCGGGCATGGTAGAGAAGTGACAACATCTATCTTAGCCTTATCAACCTCTATGCCCTGTTCAAATATAATATGACCTAATACAATGCCTTTTCGAACTATAAAATGACACTTTTCAAAATTAAGTACAAGGTTCTTCTCTATGTATCTTGCTAGGATTCTATCTAGACTATACAAGAAATCATCAAAAGAGTCCCCATATATAGTGAAATCATCTATAAAAATTTCTATACAATATTCCAAAAAATCACTAAAAATGGAAACCTTGCACTGCTGGAAAGTTTTAGGGCCATTGCAAAGACCAAAAGGCATTCGTCTGTAGGCATATGTTCCAAATGGGCATGTGAACATCGTTTTCTCTTGATCCTCTGGGGCTATGCATATATGGAAATAACTTGAAAATCTATCTAGAAAATAGTAGTGAGACTTCCCAGCTAAATGCTAAAGCATCTGATCAATAAAAGGGAGCGGGTAATGATATTTCATAGTGACTAAATTCAGCCTCTTATAGTCAATGCAAACCCTCTAATTATTCTGTATACGGGTGGGCACCAATTCATTATTTTCATTTCAGACCACTGTGATCCCTGATTTTTTTAGAACCACCTGCACAAGACTAATCCATTGATTGTCAGAGATAGGATATATAATACCAGCAGATAAAAGTTTAGAAACTTCCTTTTTAACAACATCTAGAATAAGTGGGTTCAATTGCCTTTAAGGTTGCCTTACTGGTTTTTCCCCATCCTCTAACAAAATTCTGTGCATGCATGTGTCAGGGCTAATGCTAGGTATGTCAGCCAAGGTCCACCCTATTGCTTGTCTTCTCCTCCTCAAGACCTCTAGAAGCTTCTCTTCTTTCTCTGGAATAATATCACTAGCTACAATCACTGGAAGCTTCTCATCTTTCTCCAAATAGGTATACTTGAGATTGTCTGGTGGCGGTTTGAGCTCTAAGGTAGGAGCTTGCTCAATCGAAGGTATGAGTGGTTTGATTTCAATCTCTTTCATGCCACATACTTGTTCAGACAACTCACAGATAAAAGAAACAACTTCTCCATCTTTGGGAACATCAGCAGAATGAATATCAACAAGAGAACTAGGAGCAATAGCAACATCAGTATCACTACTAGATGAACTAGTTATATAGAATCTAATACCACTATTAGTAGGCAAGGTAAGAGTGGACATAGATGAACTAGCACAATCAACATATTTAGAAGTGACATCAACATGCAACACATCCTGAGAATCAGTAAATATAGTAACATCAGAACAATCAGGGAAAACAACAACATGCACATCATCTTTAGAACAAGAGGATTGATCTAGACCAGTATAATCATCTAAATCAGTCATAGGCTGACTAGCAATGAAATCATCACAAAAAGAAGAGGTCACAGAATTATGATAATTAGTACATGTACAGAACTCATTATTCTCAATAAAAGCACTAATCTAGGTACATCTATGACATATAGTGGTTCTAGAACATATACAATCAAGAGAATCATCCAAGTCAACAATATCACAGGAATCAGTCAACAAACTACCTTAAAATCAACACTGACATTATCAACTAGCATATCAATCAGGCTGACACTAAAAATAGAGTTATCATCACAGGGGTGTTTCATGGCATCAAATATATTAAATTGTATCACATTGCCAGCAAACTCTATTTGAAGAGTACCCTTATGCATATTTATAATTGTCTTTGCAGTTTTTAAGAAAGGTCTACCTAGGATGAGTGGGGCATGTCCACTAGATCCATATCTATCATCCTCTATGTTAAGGACATAAAAATCAGTTGGAAATATCAAATCCTTTACCTTAACCAGAATATCCTCCAACACTCTTGAAGGATAAGTGATGCTCTTATTTACCAGCTACACAACCACTCCAATAGGTTTTAGCTCTCCCATCTGTATAGATAAATACACTAATTTAGGCATAACTTTATAGCAGCACCAAGATCAATCAAAGTATAAAAAAACTCAAAATTCCCAATAGTGCATGGAATTGTAAAAGTGCCCAGATCTTGACACTTAGTAAGCATTGTTGGCTGTATAAGTGCTAAAACATTCTTGCCAAAATTGACTTTCTCATTCCTTTTTAGCCGCCTCTTGTTAGTATATATTTCCTTGAGAAACTTGGCGTATTTAGGGATAGTCTTGATTGCATCCAACAAAGGTATATTGACCTTAACTTTCATGAAAGTCTTAAGAATTTCTTTTTCAATTTCTGCTTCAGTTTGCCTCTTTCCCAAGGTAGGTCTATGTGGGAAAGGCAAGATCTTCTTTGGCTCTTTTTCTTTCTTAGGCTCATCTGGTGCGACATGTGTTTTTGATGACGTCGGCTTACCCATGGTAATGGTATCTAAGGATCTCTGAACTTCCTTTCCATTCCTAAGAGTAATGACACTAACATTGCTATTATTCCTTAGATTGACAATTGTTTGTGATGGCAATTGGCCTGAACCCTGAGATTTCACTTCACTGAGAGAGGTAGCAAATTGGTCTAACTGAGTATCAACCCTTCTTTCTAAATTTTGCATGCTCGTTTGAAACTACTGTTGTTGTTGCTACAATTGTTGTGAGTTTTGCATTACTTTCTGTAAGATGCTTCATCATGTCCTCCATATTATTTCCTCTCTTTGGTTCCTTTTGTATAGGAACTGACTGCCTCATAGGTTGGAAAGACTGTACACTAGGTCCTACAACATCATATCTATTTTGTTGTTGCCCTTTCCTATATCTCAAGTTGGGGTGATTCCTCCATCCTATATTGTATGTATTAGAATGGGGATCATATTTTTGCTGCCCTTGTTGCATTGGCCTGACTGGAAACATCCCAGCACAAGTCTCTACCTTATCCTCTAACATCAGGCACTGATCAGTAGCATGTGTGGCCAAATAGCATATATCACACAGGAGTCCCACCAAGATAATAGAAGTAGATGTCTGCCTAGGTGCATAACACTGTGGATAGGAATGTGTCTGAGTAGGATAGGACTGTGGTGTACAAGTTTAAGATAGAATAGAGGATGACTGTGGCTGCTGCTAAGCTAAAGCAATCTGATGAACCATAGAGGTTAGCTCATCCAACTAACTCTTAACCTGAATATCATACTATGGAGTACCTAACTCATTTACTCGTCTTGCCATCTATATTGATCTAGAACTAAATTGCTGAGCATTCTGAGCCATCTTATCAATCAACTTTCAAGCCCTTGTAGGTGTCAAATCACCTAAGGCTCCATTGGAGGCAGCATCAATCATGTTTCTATCCATGTTCAACAACCTTTTATAGAAGTACTAAATAAGTAACTAATAATAAATTTCATGGTGGGGACAACTAGCCAACAATCTCTTGAATCTTTCCTAGTACTTAAGAAGTGATAGCACTAGAGGGTAGATAGTACAACTAGTCCTTGGCTAAACCATCCAAGGAAAAAGGAAATGCTCTGAGCTTAATTTGTTCTTCTGAGACTTCCTGTGGCTTCATTGTAAAGCAAACAACGTGGAACTCCTTCATATGCTTGTGAGGATCATCTCCTACAAATCCATGAAATTTAGGAAGTAAGTGAATCAAACTAGATTTAAGCTTAAAATTTGCATCTAATTCTGGATATTGTATACAAAGATTTTGATAATACACATTAAGAGCTGTCAATTCTCTAATGGTTCTTACATGCATGTTATCAATCAAATTTGCATTTACATTCAAGTTAGCCTGAAAATGTATATTCATGTTAGCATTCATTTGATCTTGTTCAGCCATATTATCACCAGCAAATTGAAGTACATAATCAATTCTTTGCACATAATCAAAAGCAGAAGAAGTAGAACTACTTATTCTTACACTATCTTTATTTTTCTTAATCCTTACTTGTCTTCTAAAGGTTCTTTCAATTTTCAGATCTAAATTAATTAATATCTCACCAGAGGTTCTTGTCATAAACCAATTAGACAAGCAAAAACTAAGAAAGAACATAAAAAATCAATATAGAAAAATTGAAACAATAAATCTAGAAAACTTAGAAAGATTCTAGAAAATTTGAGAAAATACTAAAAAATTAGAAAAGTGCCTAAAACGTTGGAATTTGGCCAAAAAATGGTGTACCTAATAGCTTTGCTATCACTTTTGCTCAAAACATCCAAAAACCTTGGAAAACAAAGTTTGAGAATTTTCTAGGCACTTTAAACAAAAATTCCAACAAGTAGTCTCTTGATTCAAGCAACTGAAATGTCCAAAACCAACTTCAAAACAGGGTAAAAACATAATAAAAATAGAGCAAAAACAAGGCAAAAATACTAAGAAACCCTTTCAAACAATTAAGAAACTAAACTCCCCGGCAACGATGTTAAATTTGACGATTAAGTCGTGCAATCTCAAATAAAACTAGGTAGAAAAATAAATTTTATAAGTAATCATGCAACCTAGGTCATTTTCCAAGGGGTTTTTGCCTCAATTTGTTTGTGAAAGAGTGTTCCAAGTATTACTAAATGAAAATTATTTAGGGGATTTTGAAACACCAAAATTTAATTGAACTAAAATTGAGATGACAAGAATAAAAAACTTAAGACTAAATGAAGCAAATAATTAAGAAAATGTGGTAGCTAGCCTTTAGATGGACTCCCTAGAATGCAATTATCCTTGCTCTCTTTTTAGTGTATCAAAATTGGAATTAAATTCTTGCACATTAGTGTATTCTTTATAAGAATTCTTAAATTACCATCCAAGACACAATTCACCAATAATTCAAGGATTTTGCAACCATAAATTGACTTGAAGAATTAATCAATTAAGTTAGGAACAAGAACACACTAAAACCAATCCTAATTGCTCATAAAAATCTACTGCCCAATCCATTTAAAATACTAATTAACCAATTAGATTAATGAATTCCTTAAACAACCAATTGCACAAAAATTTCAGCCACTTAATCCAATAACCATTGCATCAATTGGCTTATAATTAAGAGGAAATTAAGAGCAAATTGCATAGCTACTAAGTTTGGATTTTCCACAAACATGTAGTGATTACAATTAAAAACCAAATAGGGAATTACAACCAATCTATAATCCAAATTAATCCAACAAATTTTTAGTAAATTCCAGCAATAAAATTCCTAAATTAATAGGCTAAACCTAGTCAAATTAATAAAAGAATTAATGCTAAAATTAAAAGAGTAAGGAGGAAGAATTTATCTAAATTGGTGAAGAAAATTAGAGCTCAAATCTACATATAGGAATATCCTATCTTTAGCTAGCCACCAAGGAGACTTCAAGCTGCCATGGAGGGATTAAATGGAGGAATTTCGATGGTAAGAGCTGCAGCCATAGAGAAATTGGTGGATGAACTTCTCTCGTTCACCTCTGGAGCTCACAGCGTCTTCCGTCATCTCCTCGCATTATTTTTTTCATTTCCCTACAGTTTGCATTATTCTTCACACTGTACGTGTTTGGCCCATCGCTCTCCAGCCTCACTCACGTGCTACCCACGTTCACATTAATCTTTAGCTCTCTCCATCATTATTCATGCTGGTCCCTTTGATGAATGCCTCTAGCGTTTTTAATGAGTCACGTGCCCCTTTCATGCTCCTTCATTCAACATGTTTTCTCATGTCAGCCTTTGGATGAATGGATGTTGATCAAGTGTAGCATTTGGATGTATTCTTCTCTGGATAGGCCAATTAATCTGTGGATCCTCCTCTCCCCGAGTGATTAAATCTCACACTCCCTCATGTGCTTGTTTACGTTACTCTCAGCCCATGCTTCCTGTGTGTTCAGCTCGTTCCAGCTCATAGTAATCCACATTCTACTTATAGCAAAATTCCGACTTATACTTCATTAAAACTCATGTGCTTTTCTTCTAGCAAATCTCTACATTAAAGTCTGCTTAGCTGGCTCTCTTCTCTTGCTAAAACACATAAGCTGCCCCGTAGCAATCCACGTCAACTTATCCTTTCTTTCTTTATGGATCCCATGCAACTTTTGTGTGCTTTCATCTCAAAAGAAAAAGCCGTAGCTTCCCATGGGTTCCAAATTTTGACTGGTCGTGTTGTGCAACACTTAAAATAAAATTAGGTTGTAAAATATATATAACTAGTGACACAACCTAGGTCATCTCCCTTAGAAATGGAATTCAATGTTTAATTAGGCTTTCTAAGTGTTAAAAGACTCTAACAATTTCTAAACTAAGGGAGGTTTGATTGACTTAAACTAATTAAAATGAAATCAAATTAAAATTCCTAATTGCTTCTTAATTGCATGAGTTGTGGTTGAATGATTGACTTGTGACTAGCTTTGGATTCGTCCCTTAGTATCCACTGTCTTATCCTAATCCAATTGTCATTTAATTTTGGTCTAAGAGTCCTTATTTGTGTCCAATACAAATTATCTTGAGTTACTACGCAAGAATCAAGAGATTAATAATATAATGTTGAATTGAAACCTCAATCCTGCATCAAATTGTCAATTCATGTCTTTAAGATCAATGAACACTTAATTTGATTGATTAATTGATTAATTAGCCTCTGAATCATCACTCTAAAATGTTTAATTAACTAACTAAACTCCAAGGTATCTTCAAATCAAACAATTAAGCACGTAATTTCTCTCATGTATTTCATCGAACACCTTTATGACATACATGGAAATTAGAGGAAAATGCAAAATTCAGTGTTTAATCCAATCAATTAATAAAAAAAAATTTTCTAATTAGTGTCTAACCAACCACTAATTACAATTACCTAAATTTCCAATCAAATACAATCTTAACCAAGATAAAATAAGAGAAGAAAAGTACTAGAAAATATAAGAAAATCTTAGCCAAAATTCTGTGTTCTTCTTAATGGATTCAAGCTTCTCTAAGATCCTTTTCTAAGTTAGCCACATGGGAGAGAATTAAAGCTTCATTTTATGGTGGAGATGGAGGAAATTAGAGAGAAAATGGCTACGGGTGTGGAGTGGACGCTGGACGAAGTGAATGGAATGGACAACAGACCAATATTTTATTCAATGTGTTGATATAACCTCTATGCCTCCTCTCCTCCAAACCTTTTCATGTGTTTCTTTATTCATTTCACGTGCCTTCCTTTTTTTGCCCGTAGCTTAATTCTTTTATTCCTCTTTTGTGGCTCATTTTTGCTCTTCATGTGCTTAGAAATTTCAACCCACAGCTTCTTCCACGTTCTGCCTGAATTATGATCACATGCTGCCTCCCACATTGGCTTCTTATTCTCCTCATTAGCCCAAGCCTGCTCACGTGTTTAGATAGAGCATGGATGGGTGATCTAGATGATTGGATGATAGATTGGCTGAGGCTTCTTTGGCCTTAATGAATCACGTGTTCAGTCCATTCCTTTATCCCTACTTGCTCATTCTTTCCAACTTAGCTTTCCACGTTTCTTCCACGTCAACTTTTGTGTGTGTCTCTTCTTCATTTCCTTGCTCTGTTCCAGTGGGTGGAAGTGTAGTGGCTTCATGCATGTGAACAAGAGAGCTAGATTTGAATGTTCTTCCATGTGCAGTTCTACATAAGACAACTCATAGCTCTTGCTCCACCCACGCTCTGTTCTTAGCTCCTAAGACTTTCTATATTTTTCGCGTTAATCTCCCCCTCACCTCGTGTTCTTTCCTTCGCATTTTTACTCAGCCAACTCCCTATTGTTTTTTTTTTTTCATGTTCTGCCCTTGTGTAGCTTCTGCTCTTGTAACTCGTAGCTTCCTTTAATTGTGTTTTTCATTCGTGCAGCTGCTTCTTCAATCTTAGCTCATGTTACTCTTCCTCTTTTTCTTTCCACGCAAGCTCAAGTCAGCTACTGTATGAGTGGGTGGCTTGTGTGTTATTACATGAGTTGCTGCATGAAACCTGTGGCTTGCTTCTTCTCTTTTATCATTGGAAACCTCCTCTCACATGCACATTCTGCCCATCACATGGCTTTTTCTTCCCACAAGCATGTCAACCCTTCATGTTTGTTTCTTCTTTGTTCCAGCCATGTGAGTTGATATATGTGTGTGTATATGTATAAGTGTGGAGTAGGTGCTGCTTCTTATGACGTGGGGATATGGGTACAATGTGAGAGTGTTGTGGAGTGTAAGTGAATGGTTGGACGAGTGCATGGATAAATGAGAAGCCACATGAGTTGAGCTAGAAAATGGAGTGAATGGCATTGTGTGATTGATGGGCTGAACTTGTGAGTGATGTGTGAGTTAGTGGGCCTCAATTGAATGTGCAACCTTATTCCTCCCTCCTCTGTTCAAGTCTCCAAAACCCAAGCCTTGTCTTGCGCAACAACTCTTCTCTTCTGGTCCCTTGAGTGTGTTTTGTGCTTAGGAATGGACTAGTGTTACTTCCTCCATTTTGCCACTTGAAATCTTCTCCTTCTCTTCTTCAAATCAATTTATCATTTAAAGCTCCAATTGCCCATTGAAATTCTGCACAAAAGAGTGGGAAAAATCAAATAGGAATATTCACAAAATTATTTAAGATAAATTTATGCGTTAAAATCAATCATTTTGTGATTTAATTCCTAAAGTGCAGAAAATGGCCATTAAATTCAATTATCATCTAATAAAATGCAATAAGCCTTATTCAATTATTAAAATGCCAAAATTAGAGGGAATAAAGTATATGAAAATTAGCAATTATCAGAAGGTCCCCGAGACAGTTAAAACCCCTCCAGTTATGTTTTTCAATGTTGGTTGACCCAAACTTTAACAGATTCATTCGAGAAGGTTTTAGCTCTGATTTGAGTGATTCCAAAGGCATTTTATTAAATTGGGAATCTAAATTTTATAATGGAAAGGACAGTTTTAAAAAAGAGGCTACAACGAACCGGAAATGAAAATGCCAAGACAAAGGGACAAAATTGAAATTTTAAAAAAGTTCTTCCTAACCTACCTATATATATATGTCACACCCAACCTCCTTATTCATTTAGCTACATTTGTTTCTGCCCTAAATTAAAGGAGAGAGCTAGGGTTTGAGGTGCATCAAGAGGAGAAGAAGGGAAGGAGAAAAACAACGAAAAAAATGTATGGATTTTCTTGGTTTTTCATGTCTTTTCTTTAGCAAACTCCTTCTCCTCTATTTTCCCTTCTTTCCCATGATTTTATTAAAGTTCTTGGATCTATTTTAAGGGCAGAACAGAGGTGGAAAATTTGGATTTGAAGAGAGGAGGCCAAGCAGAGTGAGAAACAAGCAAGCAAAGCCAAGAAAACAAGGTAAATCTTCATTCCATGGTAGCTACTCCTTCTTCCCTTCTTCTCCTTGGTTCATCCCACCTAGAGAGCTTCAAGAAGACATGGATTTTTGGTAGAACTAAGGGTGAATCTTAGAGAATTGAGTGTGGAGAATAAGAATATGCAAAGGAAACAACAAACTGGCCATTAGATTTCAAGATATAAAACCTAGGGTTTCAAGTGTCCCTTGTAAAATCTGATTTGATACAATAATTCTTAGGCCTAAATGAGTGTTTGGATGAACTCCTAAGATCCCTAGAAGGCTCCCCATATGCATCTTCCACCAAGAAAACGAAGCAAACTCCATAGGTTCCAAAAAAGGAGTATGCCTCGACCTAAAGGGTTTAAGGCACCTAAGGATACTTTTAAATTTTTTCAAGCCCATTTTTAAGTCATATGTGATGGGTGAAGATGAGGGAAAATCTTGGGAAAAAATTAGGAGGCTTAGGGAATAAATTGGCATCATAGGTTTCATAATATGACCTAAGGAAACAACATGTAGTTAAGCTCTTTGATTTAATTGTGTGATGACTCTAAGGGGCTTGAAAGGAGTCAAGAATCATAAATAAAAGGAAAGAATAGAGCCTAGAACTCAAATGATGGATATTGCTTCATTAGGTGCATTTAAGAACCATAAATGAACCATAAGACAAAGTTAGAGTTCTAAGTAGATGTATAGCTTTAGAGATGATTCCAAGAACTTAATTGGCTTCCATATATTGTGTTTAGGCCAAGAGCAACAAGCCTCACATCATTGTGAGTGTGTGGCCGAGGAAGGGAGTGCAAGTCTAAAGAGAAAAGTATATGGTTGCATCAAAGGTAGCTCTCTCCACCTTCTCTCATGCATGGATGAATGTTTGCCTTGTCTTTGAATGTGTGTATGTGTGTTTTAAGCCATGAAAAGTGTTCTAGCATGTGCATATGTATTATGGTACCATGATGTGATATTATGTTTTCAAATGATGTTTCAGATGCTTGCCTTGGTTTGCTTGAATATGGAGAAGCTAAGAATCTACTAGCCATGGTAAGGATGAGCCAAGAACCCTTAAGAATAGTTGAGACAAAGTCTAGAGTTTCCCAAGAGCAAGGTTTAGTTTAAGGCCTTTAAGAAAAAGGGTGAGGCCAGTCCAATAACTTTGAAGAGGATGTGTAAAGCTAATCCACTTGCTTGACAAGCTTATGTATGCTTTGTATGACTTGTTCCAATGCCAATAATGCTTCTTGAATAATCATACATTCCATTATGCTCATGCATGCATTTAGGGAGATGAGCTATTGGGATTCTTTGAATCTCATTCCCTCCCCTTCAATGTCTTAACATGCTAGGTGGACTAAATGAACAAAGTAATGGGAGCCACCAAGTTGGGAGATGAAAGCTTGACAACAAAGTGCTTAATTTTGTCTCTTTTATAGCCATACAAATGGCATATGATGTAATCCGATAATGGAATTGTTGTATAATCATTTGAATATATGTAATTACTCATATTTGATGTATGTATGAGTTTTTGTGCCAAATGAATGGTAATGTACATTTTGGATAGTGAATGACAACTTAAAGCATATGGATTCTTATGTATGACATGGGGTGAGAGAGTGAGTTTTTAATTTATGGGTTTATGCACCTTTGAGACATGTTTAGTAGACCATTTTAGTGCTTTTCCATATGCTTAGGTGGTCATGGGTGTCTTAGAAATCAAAATGGACCATTTGGAGCCCTTTTGTGACACAAAAGTGACTATTTCACAACCCGATGTCAAAATCTGACCAAATGAATGAATTTGCTCATGAAATTTGGCATACATATAGATTTTATCTAGAGCTTTTTGGGAAGTTAAAGACCAAATTATTTGGAACTTTGTGGAATTAATTATGATTTTTCAAATTTGGCATTTTTCTGTTGTTTTGATTCAAATACTATTCATATGGTCAGTTGTTTGGGCTATGTCATTCAAGAGCCAAATAATGTCCAATGCTCATGAAATTTTATAAGCATAAACTAGACATGATAAGCTTTCGATGGCCATGGAGATCGCCCTAATTAGACCATCGAGTTGAGAGATATGAATTTTTCAAGTTGGAGGACAATACCAGTAATGATAGTTGACCTCTGGTACTGTTCCATCAACTTCTAATAGTTAACAGTCTCTGTTGTGGTCTAAAATTATTTTTAACATAAAGTAGACAGACATCTGTAACTTTTCAAAATAGTAAAGTATGCTTAATTTTGATTTTTTTAGAATTAGTTATGATTTTTCAAAGTTCATGATAGTAATATGGAATTCTAACTCGAGGTTGCACCATTGATTTTCATGTATTTCATCCACTTGCACAAGTTCTAAGCCACTTCTTAGGATGGTTATGAATCGTATTTGTACAATTAAATATGAGAATGAGATGAATGAGTTCATATGGTCCATGGGACACCAAATAAGAAATTTATCCGCTATGCAACACAAATTTATTTATTATTTTAATGCCATTCTTTTGCCTTCTTGTGAAATACATAGGATAAGGCATGGAAATAGCATGGGATAAGCTAGAGGAACATGGTGTTACAATCCTCTAGTTCCCAAGTTGTCCCATCAAAAGATAGGTGTAACACCATAACTTTCTAGCTTATCTCATGCTACTTCCATGACTCATACATGTATTTCATGAAGAAGCAAGGAAAAATGACTTTAAAATAATGAATTTTCTTGCATTGCGTAGCGTATAAATTTTTCTTTCGGAGTTCCATGGGCCATATGGACTTATGTATCATATTCTTATATTTAATTACATAGATACAACTCAAATTCATCACCAAAAGTGGCCTAGAACTTGTGCAAGGCAAGAGAATACATAAAATTCATAGTTGTAGCTTCGGCCAGAATTTTTCCTTTTCTGTCACAAACTTTGAAAAATTATAACTAATTTTAGAAAAATCGAAATCTAGCATTCTTTACCATTCTAGAATGCTACAGATGTCTACTTTATGATAAGAATATGTTTGGGTCATGAAACATCATGTAAAAGACGTTTGACATTCAAAAACTACAAATGTTTGACTAGTTACTAGAACTGATATAAATTTCTGCTATAAACTTTAAAAATGTCTAATTAATTTCACAAAAATTCAATCTATGAAAATGATACTAATCTAGAAAGCTATGGATGTTAGCTAGAGGAAAAAAGAAACTTTAGACCAGTCTAGGCATGTTTAGGCTTCGAAAACCAATCAAATAGTAACATAGGTCTGGTTGGATGCCTGATACTGGATGGAAACTTCAAAAATTTATATCTCCCTTTTTAGACATCCAAATGAGGTGCTTCTAGTTGGCACAAGTCACTAAGAATGTCTAATTTCTCTTTGTAAAATTTTATGGCAATTGGACATCATTTTTCTTATGAATAATAGAATTTTATTTTAGGCCAGAGTGAACAGTACACTGAACCAAAATTAGAAAAATTTTCAACTTTGAAAATTCATCAAATATTCCATAGACCTTCAAAAATTATGCACTTTAGCTTCTTAAAAAGATCTTAACAAGCTCTAGATGCATGCCAAATTGCATTCCAAGAAGAGCTCATTTGGACAAAAAGTGGTATAAGTTACCAATATGGTCAATTTTGCTCTATATGAGATACCAAATGTGTCCAAATAGCCTCCTTTAATTTTTGGTACCTCTTAGGCAAGTTTAAAAGCATGAATATGACTTGTATGAACTCCCCAAGTGGTTCCAAACCTTATGCATCTCAATTTGCTCATTCCACTTCCATTAATACACTAATACATTAAGTGCATGTTTGGAAAAACTTTTTCATCCTTCAAACCACGTTTTGTACAAAGCAACAATGTGTTGCTTTTGCATAACAATAGGTGGCAAATGTGATTTTAGCTTTCCCAAACGCATGTCCAAATGCACTAGAAGCCATCAAGAAGCCAAACTTGCCATTTCTATTGATTTCATTCCACATATAATCTATACAAGAGTCATACATCATTTTACATTCATACATGAGTTTACATCTCAAAACTAATATATACAAAGCTACTTTGCCATTCATATGGTCATAAACAAGTAAAATCTAGACACTTTCTTGTCATATTCTCAACTTCCAAGTTGTTGGCTTTCATTACCTTATTCTCTTGATCCACCTAGCATGTTAGAATATTGGATAGGAGGGAATAAGATTCAAAGAATCCCAATAGCTCATCTCCTTTTTACTCACACATAAAGTATGCAATACAAGCCTTGAAAATGAATGCATGGACATATTGAAACATGTGAGCATTCAAGAAACATCCTTGGCATTTGAACAAGTCATACATAGGATTGCCAAGTGAGTAGATTAGCCTTACCTATTCATTTGTGGATTTTGGATTTGCCTCACTTATTTTCTTTAAGAGGTTTTTGACTCAACCTTACTCTTGGAAGTTAACCTCACTCTTGGGAGACTTTTTACTTTGTCTCAACTAAGTTTTAAGGTTCTTGGCTCATCCTCATTATGACTAGAGGGTTCTTGGCTTCTTCACATTAAGCAAACCAAGACAAGCACATAAAATATCATTTGAATGCATAAAACATCATCATAGTACCATGGCATAAAAGCTCATGCTAAATTACTTTTCATAGCTCAAAACATGTATACACACATTCAAAGACAATGTAAGCACGATTCATGCATGAGAGAAGGTGAAGAGAGCTACCTTGTTTGCATTCACACACTTTTTCCTTGAGCCTTGAGTCTTTTCCCTTGACCTCACACACCCAAGAAGGTGGAGATCATTTCTCTTGCCCTAAACACATCATATGGAAGCTAATTCTAATCTTGAATCAATTTCTAAGGCTATACAATCACTAGAAAAGCTAGGTGACTCATAAGGCTCTTTTATGGTTCTATAATGCACTTAATAAAGCAACCTTTGGAAAACATCATCTTGGCTTCATTCTCTCCATCTATTTATGATTCTTGACTCCATTTAAACCTCTTGGAGTCATCACACAATCAATTCTAGGAGCCTAGGTAGGTATTGTTTCTTTAAGTCATATTATGGAACATGTAAGGCCATCTCACTATCTATGATTTCTAAAATTTTTCCAAAGCTTCCTCTCATACTCTCCCATCACACATGATAAAAAACTAAGCTTGGAAGGAATTAAAATACTCCCTAGGTGCACGAACTCTCCTTGGCCGAAGCTATGCTTCCATATGGCACCAGTGGAGTTGTTTTAATTTCTTTGATGGGAGAAGCATGTGGGAGGCTCTCTTGGTGTCTTAGGAACTCATATATACTCTTAGACAACTTAAATTACTACTAGAAAGCTTCATCTTAGCCTAGGTGCAACCAAATCCTTAAATTCCATAACTTGCATTCTAAAGCTCCCTTTTCAATTCTAGTTGTATATTCTTAATTCTCATACTCCATAACCTTTGGTTCCATCAAGAACATATAAAGAAAAACTCTCCTCCTCACTTTCTCTCTTTAGACCTAAGCTTAAATGGCTAGGAAATACAAGATTTTGCAAGTGTTTCAAGTGAAGTCTTACCTTAAAACAGAGCTCTCTTTACTTAGATTATTTTCTATCGATTGATTCTTTGAAAAGAGTTTCTTATTGGCTTGGATTAGACCTGAATCTTCAAGTTTTCAAAAAGAAAACCACCATTAGAGAACTCTTAGAGAGAGGAACAACTTTCTTAACTGGTACGAGATGAAACGGAGCCATTTACTTACCTAAACAGAAGATTAAACTTCTTCTCTCTCTCCCCCTTAATGTCACGCCATTGCTGCCCATTTTTCTACAAATGGAAGCTTGGAGAAGGTGATGAGGTGTAATCTTACTTAAGAAGCCTCTTTTACAATTTTTCAAAATAACCATTTTGCCCCTACACACCTGTTTGCTCTGTTTAGGCTCATTTTAACTCCTTTTTTAGAACCATCTTTTCCATCATAAAATTTAGATCCTTTAATTGATAAAATGCTATTGGTTTAATCCAAATTGGATTTAAAACCTTTCCGAACAAACTGGTCAAAGTTCGGGTCTACCAAAGTTGGCAAAAGTCCATCAGAGGAGCTTTAGCTATCTCAGGGCTTCCCATAGTTTTCAAGGCCCCTAAGAACCCTAAAGAACTCAAAACTTTCATTTAAAAAACCTTCTTACGAGAATTCCAAAATTTGCTCAAAATGACGAAAATGCCCTTATGTTTTGTCAACCTTTTGTTATATTTTGTTTTTTCATTCTAGCTTTGTTTTTCTTTCCGTCTGAGCCTGGGATTCTCATTTTTAGGAGTCTAGAATGCTTCCCAAATTTTTTGAGACTTTAACTAAGCCATTTCGGGGACTTGCTTTTGTATCCAGTAAATTTTGTTCGTTTATGGAGAAACTGTACATTACATTTCTCGCATTTTTTCTCATTTTCAGAGAACCGGATATTACAATAGGCCCTTTTAAACCACTTTCACTAGAAGAATACTCTTATTTCTCAACAATTTGATATTGGTATCATTAATTTTCTCTGGTGTTACTATACATGAAAGGTTATCCTACAATTGAATGCTTTTATTAGATGACATGTAAAGGGTATGATAAGTACTTTTTAAGCTGGGAAACATAAAATACATATGGATTTGGCCTAGGTTAAGAGGTAAGGCAATATAGCAAGCAATAGGTCTAATTCTTTTAAGGATCTCAAATGGACTGATATATCTAGGATTGAGCTTCCTTACCTTAATAGATCGACCCACTCTAGTAATTAGAGATACTCAAATGAATACATAGTCTCTAGTCTCAAACTCAAACGCTCTTATTCTCTTATCAGCTTAACTATTTTATCTACTCCGGGATGTAAGGAGTTTCTTTCTAATTAACTCTATTTGTCCAATGGTCTGGTCTATTATCTTAAGTCCTATCAAACTCCTTTCACTTAGCTCAACCCAATAAAGCCTCATACGACGCCATTTGGATACTGAAATGATAGTTATTAGTATATGCAAATTCATTTAGTGGTAAATATACATCTCAGTTTCCTTTCATATCTAACACACATGCCCTCTATAACATCCCTAATTGCCAAACCCATTAATTAAGCTTAATTGGTCTCTTAACATAAGTACCTTAGGTTAAGCATTATTAATAATTAGTTAACGGGTGAAAACCTGGGGAAATTTAAACCTTTTTAGTTATTCCTAAATATCAAGTAGGTAAGCAGAAGATTCACAACTAAAGGATACAAAATTTCTCGTATAAGATCTCCATTCCATTCACATATAATTATGAAAGGTATAAAAATCAATTACATTACTTTACAAGTCAATAGATGTTATTACCATAGGGAAAACCAATGTTTCTAGGCTAAAATAGGTATTTGGAGACTTAAGCCACGACTTGGATGATCTTCATCGTGGCTAAGTTAGTTACTAGAACCTAAAAATTAGAATATGCAATTCTCACCGCGACTTAAAACTCCCATGCTGTGGCGAAGCCCTTCCCTAGACTCCACTGTTAAGATTTTCACAACACGGTGGGCTTCTCTTACATTATGGCGAGATGAGCTATTGGAGCTCTAAAAACCAATTTTCCTGAGTCTTACTATAGTGAGCCTACATGGGTGATGCCATGTAGGTTCACTGCGGTAAGAGACCTCTCTGGAACTCTCTTAAACATCCCATTTGACGCTTACCGCGACAAGCTCCCTTCGCGCCACGGTAAGATTGCTCTCAGGTACCCCCTGGACTTGAGTTTCTCACCTCGCGTCGTAACTCAAACCTTTTTTGCCGTGACAATCCTAGCCTCTATTACTCTAAACTTCATTTTTGAACTGCGATTCAATTCTTTTTTATTTCAATTCTCTTAATTACACACTTCCCAACCATTTACCACTAATTCTAAATGAATTCTAGTACTTCCATTACTAACATACATGATTTTATAGACCTCTTAACTTCCAAATACCACAACTTAATAATCTTCATTATTCATAGGCCTAGGGGGAAATCATGACAATTAATTAATACTATTTATCAGCACATTATGATAGCATTAGGAACTCAATGTAATGCTTTAGCTCTCTAGGTTTTATTCTATATCCCATAGACTTATTGTTACACAATTTCAAGAAAATGGCATATTTAATGTCATAAAATTGCATAACGGAAAGCCCCATTAACTCATTTTATGCTTTATGGACTATGTGAGCTCATCAACATCATTTTCCATCCATAATATATCCATCCATATCAGAACCATCCTCATTCATCTCACAAAGCATGGATTTTGGAACACACTCTAACATATTAGATTTTTAGCCTCGAGTTGGTATTTCAGATTTCTGATATGAACTTTGGAAATTCATAACTAATTCTAAAAAAATTGAAATCATTTATATAATAGCTTTTTGGAAAGCTTTGGATATTAACTAATGATAAACATAGTTCCAAAACACAAAAACACCATCTAAACCATGAAACACAATGGAACAGTACCAGAGGTACCTGCTGCATCCTGATACTGACCACAAACTTCAAAAATTTGGTTCTCCCTCTGTAGAGCTCCAAATGAGGTGCTCTCAGTAGCTATGGAAATCTTATAATATCTAGTTTATGTCTAAAAACTTTCATGAGTACTGGACTTCATTTGACCCACATATGACATAGAGAAGCAAACTAACCATATAAGCAGTACACATACTAATTTTGTATAATTTGGCCAATTTTGAAAACTCACAATAAATTCTTTAGAGCTCCAAATTAAGTGCTCTTTAGCTCTATAAAAAGCTCTAGATGTGACCTACTTGTTGGTCAAATTTCATGCAAAACTTATCCATTTGGTTAAACTTTGGCTTAACTCAAGATTTGGTCAAATTTGAAGTCCATATTGGGTTCCATATGTACCAAATGCTCTTATCATCTTTCCACAACCACTTGACCTTGTCCAAAAGCATAAACATAGCCTAGAGAAGCATGCCAAATGGTTCAAATCCTCATGGAGCTAAATCTCACCATACCACATGCATTCATACATATGAACATAAGGATACTAGGATATCAATCTCTAACATATGCATTCATTTAGCTTCAAGATTGATATACACATTATAAACACATACATTTAAACTTGTTCAAGTGGTTACAACTCATATATATCATGTCTTTACAAACTTTAACATTAAATTACATTCAAAGCTATGCTATTGTCAAAGTATAGCTAATCATACTCCTTGGCTCCCATTTTTGCTTCCTTGAGCTTCACCTAGACATGGTTAGATGAAAAATGGGGAAGAGTGAGATTTAAAGAATCCCAATAGCTCTTTACCCTTTTAAATATACATAATAGATGCATATTCATGTCAAAGAATGCATGCATAGTATTTAAGGTACTAGTGAATATACATAAAACATATTCCTTGTCATAGAAACTCATACATAGCAAACATAAGCTCTCAAAGGCATTGGTCTAGCCTTATCCAACTTCTTTGGGACTTTTGGATTTGCCTCACCCACTTTTAAGGGACTTTTGACTTAGTCTCACTCTTCTTGAGACTTTTGGCTTTGTCTCACCTATTTCTAGGGACTTTTGGTTCATTGTCATCCATGCTAAGGGACTTTTTGCATCACCAAACCCATTCAAGCCACATTGCATGCATAGACACATTTCAAGAAGCATAATGGCACCATAATATGTAAACAATGGCTAAGAACATTTCTCATAGTCCAAACATACATACAAGTACTCAAAGACAAATAAACATCCAAGTAATGCATGAAAGAAAGGTTAGAGAGCTACTTTGAAGTAAGAACACCACACTTATCTCTTAAACTCTTCTTCCCCTTTTTGGTTAAGCTCATGCAACTAGGTGGCACTTGATTCTCTTGACCTAGATGCATTAAATAAGACATGTTTCAATTATAGGAACAAGCTCTAGCTTCATGTAAACTCTATGGAAGCTTACTTTCTCGTATGACTACATAATGGCTCCATACAAGACATAATGAAGCAACCATTGGAATTCATGATCTTGACTCCATTTTCTCCTTCAATCTAAGTCTCTTGGCTCCATTTAGATTCTTTAGAGCCATCACAATTTTATTTCAAGGAGCCTAGATATAAGTTGCTTCCTTATGTCTTAAAATGGAGCTTACACCTCTATCTCATAATCTAAGCTTTCTAAATTTATTCCAAGGCTTCCTTTGATGTTCATCTATCATATTTAGTCCATTTCTAGCCTTAGAAAAATTTAAAAGACTCCCTAAGTTCATTAACTATTCTTGGCTGAGACATGAAGGAGTATTGGGACCCACGGTGTTTGCTTGCTTCTCTTTAGGGAATTGCCACTTGTGAGACTTTCTAAGTGCCTTGAGAACTTATTCATACTCCTAGACAACCTAAATTATCATTGGAAAGTCTCCTACATATCAAGGTGCTACAAAATCCCTAACTTTTGTAACTTTAATTCTAATGCTTCTTCTTTGAATTCCTTTACATATTCTTATTCCTCACATTCTAAAACATATGTTTCTTCCTTACTGAGACTAGAATTCACTCCCTCTTACTTAGGCTTAGTGCTGGCCAAAACCTCAAGGAAGAAGAACAAACAAAAGAAGCATGGAAGGCTATAGAATTACCTTGTATTTATGCCCTTTTCAAGAGTTATTTCCATTACTTCAAGCTTCTCCTTGAAATTCTAACTTCTCTCCTATGGACCAGCCACAAACCAGTCCCAACTAAGCCATTAAAACCATAGGCATGAAAAGGAGAAGGAGGAGAACAAGTTTGGTGAAGAAAGGTGCATGAAAAACTAAGAATTTTCTTACCTTTTTGCTAATCTTTCCTCCCTTCTTGGCTCCCCTCTTATATGTCTGTTGAGAATTCTGGGACACGCAGTGGAAAATTAAAACCCCGAATCCCTTCCCATGAATCCATCAATGTTGTTTAAATCAAGTAGATCTAGAAATATTTATCTTTGTTATGCAACATTTCTTTCTCCATTGGATCTTAAGAATTGATCTTCAGATCTCCTCCCTTTATCGGTATTCACACGAACGATTTCTCAACTCGAACGGCGTGCTAGTGCCTTTGACCAACGTTTGCACACGTTCTTGGTAGGGAAAACACTTTCTTCTTTCTCTTTCTAGGGTACCGTATAGTATCCATACACAGTCCGTACACAGTCCGTACACTTTCTCTCTCTAGGTTTTTTTCTTCCTTTTTGTTGTTCTAGGAAACCCTAGCCTCCTCTTTTTTATTATAGAGGTATCTCATTAGAGTTTGAGGTATATTTGATTAATTTAAAATACATCATTTTAAATTAAATCAAATCAAATTTAATTAAATATATTCATTTAAATTTAAGTCTATTTAATAGATTAAATTTAATCAATTATTTAATCTAATTCTAGAACTAAATTCAAATTTAATTTATCTCATAAATTAAATTTAAATTATCATATTAGTTTAAATTTTAATCTATCATATAGATTTGAATTTAAAACTAATTGATTTAAATTAATTAAAGGATATATATATATATATATATTTCAAACATATAAATATATTTTTTTTTTCAAATTTTATAAATTATATATATATCAAATATATATATTTATTTATTTATAACATTTTTCCACCCTAGATTGAACGTGACATTCATTGAATCTAGACGTAATTTCAGATTCAATGAATTTGGATATTTTAGCTCAAGTTAACCTGTTTTTGTGTGCAACCTTGTAGGCTCATATAACGTTGGCAGTGGGCTAATAACACTATTTGACCCATAAGTCACAAGCGATCTCTAGCAAGACATTGTGACTACTCAAATCATATAGGGATCGGTGATCCGATACAACCTATCATATAACTCTATCACATCTATTTTGTCACACGATATCTAGATCAAGTATGAGGGATGGAAACGTCATCCTCATCTTACTTGATTGTCACTTTCTCGATCTACGTGCAGATTGATAATACAAATGGAAACCCTTCCATTCAAGCGCTGCCATGCATTTCTCAGTCTTACTCATCGAGGGGCCCAAAGATATCTCTCTCTATTAATCAGAGGGACAAATCCTATTTTGACCACTCATCTTCTTCTACATGAATTCCATTATGCCCGATCATAGCCTTTATGATCACTCAGTTAAAGATGACTTTTGACTATGTTAAAAAATAGTGTTCTTTATGTTGGAAACTATGGTGATCTCAAGTCTAAGAACTTGATGATACGATTATGCATAAGATACGCTTATGACTTAATCTATGTAACTATCTCATGACGAGTCGATCCAGCATCTTGCTCCCTAACAAGTGCCTATGATTTTGATTTGTATCTTTATACATAATTAACATATAATCATCAATCAAAATCATATTAGTCTTAGTTCATCATCATTCCTACAATGATGGTTGATTAGGGATATTTAGGATAATCAATATGATTTATCCAAGGATATTATTATATAGAACATGCAAAAAATATAATAATGTAATAAAAGAAAACTCTTATTTCTTAATAAAATACAATGTTTGCAATACAATGATTGGCTTAGGGCACAATCTCCAACAGTGTCCTCCATAACTGGTCTTTCCTTTGGTTTTAGGCAGAACATATGTTGGTTAGGAGAGGAGGAGAACAAGGATGTGACTTATAAGGAGCCTAGGTGTAACACCATAATTTCTAACTTATTTCTATCACATTTGCATGCTCATATGATACATTCCATGAGGGGAAATAAGAAAATCTATTAAAATAATACATTTTTTTGCATTACATTGCATATAAAAATTTCATTCGGTGTCACATGGACCGTGTGAGCTCATACCATATATTCTCATATTTGATTACATGAATACAACTCATTTGTATCATAAAATGTGGCTCACAACTCATGAAACTCAAAGAAAGGCTTAGAATATTCATACATATTTTTGGTCAGAATTTGGCTCAATTCTACTACAACTTTGGAAAATCATAACTAATTCTAAAAATATTGAAATCATGTATTCTTGCCCATTATGTAAAGCTACAGACATCTACTTCATACTAAAATATGTCTAGAATATAACATCCATCCCAGAGGACATTTTACATTTGAAATGGTCTAGAGGTCAAACTGCCCACTGGTGCTGTCATAGATTTGTGCAGCAAAATTAAAAAATGTCCAATTAATTCCACAAAAATCTAATCCATGCAAATGATACCAATATGGAAAGCTGTGGATATTAGCTAGAGGGAAAAAATAACTTCAGACTAGCTCAAGCACATCTAGACCTCAAAATTCAATCAAATAGTAACTAAGGTTGGATGAAGCTACTGATGCTGGATAGATTCTTTAAAAACTCATATCTCCCTCTGTAGACCTCCAAATGAGGTGCTTCTAGTTGGCACAAGTTACTGGGAATATCTAGTTTTTGGTATAAAATTTCATAGTAATTGGACATCATTTGAGCCCTGTGTGACAGATTTTATTTTCGGACTAGAGTGAACAGTGACATGACCAAAACTAGAAAATTTGCCAATTTTGAAAATTTATCAAATATTCTGTAGACCTCTGAACATTATGCTCTTTAGCTTCCCGAAAAGCTCTTAACAAGCTCTAATTGCATGTCAAATATCAGATCAAGAAGAGCTTATTTGGCCAAAAAGTGACATAGGGTTCTATTATGACCAAATTTGGCTCTATATAGAGTACCGAAATGTTCAAATGGTTTTTCGTAAGTTTTGGCATCATTTGGGCAAGTCTAAAAGCATAATTAAGACTTATATGAGCTGCCCAAATGGTCCTAAACCTCATGCATTTTATTTTTGATATTTCATCCACACATATGCACACTTACATCAACTTTTCAAGAAACATAACTTAGCATTATATACTCAATTTACATTCTAGCATTCACATATCATATCCTTTCATTTATACATCACATATAAGCATGATTACATATGTCCAAAAGGTCATAGACCATATATATCAATGGATTACATCATTTGACATAAACATGGTCTTAAAGAACTAAAAACTTTGCATTTGTTGTCATTGTCTCATCCTCAAGGTGGTTGGCTTCCATTTCCTTGTCCACTTGGTCCACTTAGCATATTAGATCATTAGAGAGGAAGAAATGAGATTCAAAAAATCCCAATAGCTCATCTTCCTTTCAATCACAAATAATATATGCAAAGCAATTCTTGAAAATGCATGCATGGATATAATAGATGTCATGAACATTCAAGAAGTAAGCTTGGCATGTGAATAAGTTATAAAAGACATCCAAGAGCTTTCCAAGTGGATGGATTGGCCTCACCCTTTTCCTCATAGATTTTGGACTTCCTCACACATTCTTTAAGAGATTCTTGGACTCAACCATGCTCTTGAGAGCCCACTTTGCTTTTGGGAGACTCTTTGCTTTGTTTTAACCAATCTCAAGGGTTCTTGACTCATCCTCACCACGGTTAAGAGTTCTTGGCCTCTCCACACTCAAGCAAACTCAAACAAACATCATAACATCATTTAAAGACATAATATGTCATCATGAAATTATGGCATATAAAATCATACTAGCATACTTTTCATAGCTTGAAAATACACATACACATATTCTAAGATAAACTAAACACATATCTATGCATGAAAGAAGGTGGAGAGAGCTACTTTGCACACAATCGCACACTTTTCCCTTTGAAAGAATGCTCCCTTTTCCGGCCACACACACACAAGAGTGTGGGGATGCTTTGTCTTGGCCTAGACACAATTTATGGAAGCTAATTAGGTTCATGAACTCAATTCTAAAGTTATATAATTTGCTTAGACACTAGGTTAGCTTATAACCTTATTATGGTTTCATAATTGCACCTAATAAAGCAACACCCCTCAAATAACTTCTAAGCTCTATTCTTTCCTTTCAAATATGATTCTTGACTCCGTTTAAGCCTTTTGGAGTCATTACACAATTAAAACAAAGAGCCTAACTACATGTTGTTTCTTTAGGTCATAATATGGAACCTAAAGCACCAACTCACTTTCTATGAGTTCTAAATTTTTTCCAAGGCCTCCCCTCATTTTCATTCATCATATATGACTCAAGAATGGGCTTAGAAAAATTTAAAACTCTCCCTAGCTATCCCAACCTCCTTAGGCTAAGACCATGAGGCTTGTTGGTCTCCATGGATTTTATTTGGTTTTCTTGAAGGAGGAAGCATGTGGGACTATCTTATTGATCTTGAGAACTCATTTAAACTCTTATTTAGGCCTAGGAATTATCATACAAAATCAGATTTTACAAGGTGCACATAAAACCCTAAAATTGCATTTTGAAATCTAATAATTTTTTGTTAATTCCCTTTGCATATTCTTAATCTCCACACCCTTTTTCCTTAGATTCATCCTTGATTCTGCTTAAAAATCAACTCCTCCTATGGTTCCTAGGGTTAGGCAAAATGGAGAAGGAGGGAGGATGAAGATAACAACCATAGGAAGAGAAATTACTTAGTTTCCTAGCTTTTTCTTGCTTGAATCTTGCTTTCTCCAAGTTCCTCTCTTCAAATCCGAAATTTCCCCTAAGTTTCTCCCTTGAATCAGATTTGTACACTTCATTTTAATCAAATGAAATAAAAGAGAATGAAGGAGAGGAGGTTTGGATGGAAGAAAGCATGAAAAACTACCATGGAAGTATACCTTTAATCTTGGATTTCTCCTTCTTCTTCTTCCTCTCTTGTGCTCCTAAAACTCTAGCTCCCTTCTTTGAAATTGGACAGAAATTTCTGAGTCTAAATAAGGGAGAAAGTAGGGCGCCACCTATATATAGGGGGAGGAGGAAGCATATTTCAAAAATTCTCATTTTGTCCTTTGTTATTTGTATTTTTGTTTCTCCTTCGTTTTAGCTCCTTTTTGAGAACCGTATTTTCCATTATGAAATTTAGGTTCCCAATTTAGTAAAATACCTTTGGAATCACTCAAATTAGAGCTAAAATCTTCACAAATGAATCTGTCAAAGTTTAGGTGCATCGATATTGGAAAATGTCCACTGGAGGGGATTTAACTGTCTCGGGACTTCCCATGGTTTTTAGGGCCTCTAAAAACCCCAGAGAACTCAAAACTTTTGTTTAAAAAGCCTTCCTTTGTGAATTCCAAAAATTGCTCAAAATTACGAAAATACCATTACGTTTCGTAGGTTTTCCATCAAAATTTGTTTCTTCATTCTAGCTTCTTTTTTCCTTCCGTTTGAGGCTAAGATTCTCATTTTTAGGAGTCTAGAATGTTACTCAAAATTTTTGGGATCTTAAATAATTTATTTCAGGAGACTTGCTTTGAAAATACGTCCGTTTTTGTCATTTAACGAAAACCAAACATTACACTAGGTGTCCATGTAACACTTTTTCAAAATGACAATTTATTCCTTCAACTTGGTTTCTTTCATTTATGTTCATTTCAACTCCTTTTTGAGAAACGCCCTTTCCATCATAAAATTTAGGTCCTCTAATTTATAAAATACTTTTAGTTTCACCCAAATTTGATTTAAAACTTTCCTAAATGAAAAAGTCAAAGTTAAGGTCAACTGACATTTTAAAACATAAACCGAAAAGGGTTTGAATCATTTTAGGGATTCCTATGTATTTTAGGGCTTCTAAAAATTCTGAGAACTTAATATTTCCATTTAAATATCGCTTCTTTGAGTTTTCTAAAAAGTGCTCGAAATTACAAAAATACCATTGTGCTTCTATCAATTTTCGTTTAGCTAGTCTGGCTCTGTTTTTAAGGCACCTGGGGCCTCATATTTTCATTATTTTAGGTCTAGATTATTGCTCTAACTTTATTTGGTCGTAAATCTTTCTACTTAGAGGACTCCCTTTTATAATTGGTTCACTTTCATCGTTTTTACTAAAACCAGGCGATGCATTCAAGCTACTAATAACATCATTCAAATAGTTATATTCCAACAGAGCTTTCATACCACACTATTTAGGATAATCATTCACTACATAGCATAATTATACTCTTAAGTAAATAAGTAATGGTTCTTCATTAGCAACAACCCATATCAAATCATCCTTAGGTACAAGTATTATATTATAAGTGATATAAGGTCTAATTTCTTATTAGTTATATTATTGATTACAACACATCAAAATACCTACACTTGGTAATATAAGTGCATGATAATGCTATAAAAAATAAATCACAAAAATTAACATCTACTCTAAGTCAAAATGGTCTAATTGTAGAAATCCTACACAAGGCCTTAAGTTAAGGATGTTTATCCACTTGCTTCCCCTTTTTCCTACCTGAGGAATCTTCACCTAAAATTGTTAGCCCATAAAACGAGGTAAGATATGAACCTTAGTAATTGAAGAAAAATTCTATACAAATGTACGATTTAATTAGTATAAATGCATATTAAACATAATTACCAGAGGCATCATTTTAATCAATAAATGAACTAGTTGGATTACCAGTGACTACTATTCCCTATTAGCAATTATGTAACAGCCTTGACTTCTAAACACATTAATTAAGCTTAATTGGTCTCTTAAACATGTGTACTTAAGATTAAACATTAATAATGGTGTGTTAGTGGGTGAAAATCTAGGGAATTTTGAACTTTTTAGTTATTCCTAAACATCAAATAAATAAGCAAGAAGATTCATATCTAAAGGATACAAAAATTCTCCTATAAAATCTGCATTCCATTCACATTAACTTATAAGATGCATAAAACTCATTTACATTAGTCTACAAGTCAATACATATCATTACCATAGTGAAAATCAAGGTTCTTAAGCTAAAATGAGTGTAGAGACCTAGGCCATGACTTAGAGAAGTTTGGCAATGGCCAAGTTGGTTTTTAGAACTCTTAAAGCTTCATAATGCACTCATGCTGCGACTTAAACACTCCTTGCCATAACTTGGTTTGCTACTAAAGCTAATTTTTTAAGATATGCAACTCTCGTTGTGACTTAAAACTCCCATGCTATGGCAAAACTCTCCCTTGGGACTCCACTATTCAACTTTTTATGATTCTTACCGCAGCAAGCTTCTATTACATTGCAGCGAGGCAAGCTACTAGAACACCTTTCTCGCTCTTCTCGATTCTCGCCACAAAGAGCCTTATTCACATTACGGTGAAGTTGTTCTCTGAAATCCTCCCCTTCTACTTTCCTCGAATTGCACCTTTATCCTCTAGAGGTGTATGGTCGCGACTTGCTTGATTCTAGCTATGACTCAAGTACCTTCTAGAACTATACTCCCCACACACACATTCCTAACAACCTATACCTCCCCCTAATTGATATCAATGGTCTTCCTATGACAAAAGTACATGCCTTAGTGCAATATTTTCTCGAGGATTCCCAATTTATCAATTTCCATGACTTAAGTACCTAGGTTTAGGTTGGAGTAACTAAGGATTAATTTGTATAAGTAAAATTTCCCTCTCTGATGTTAAAAGGGAGGGTGGGACCTCACAAGACTACTCTACAAGGTGTTACTCCCTACCAACTATCCTCAAATTACTTTGCTTAAATCTTAAAGGACCAAATTAATATGCCCCTACTCTTAAGTCTATTGGATGACCTCAAATACAAAATTAAGCTATAGCACTCCTATATTTCCTATGTTAGACCCATATAGAATTTAATGTAACATACATAAAACCTAATCAGCCTTTAGAGTCTTTATACTAATATCCATTAGTTTAAAATAATGTCTCCACACAACAACATCCAAATTGAACATTCATGATAAGGCATAATTTATATTTCAAGCGATAAGTCATAATTCTTGATTAACCTTAATCCATATCAGGTCTTGAATAAGTATATACACCAAAGTTCAAGTGCTACATAGTTTAACTTCCTATTAGATACATCATTGTTTACAAAACATCAAAATACCTACACTTGGCAATATGATTCTATGGTGATGCTATACAAAATAAATCACAAAATTACCATATACTCTAAGTTAAAACGGTCCAAGTGTAGAAGTCCTACATATGGCCTCAGATTAGGGGTGCTCTTCTACTTATTTCCCTTTTTCTTTATCTGAGGGACTTTCACCTAAAATTGTTAGCCCATAAAATGAAATGAGATATGAATCTCAATAACCAAGAGATAATTTCAAATATATATACAATTTAATTAGCACAAATGCATTTTAATTAAATAAGCATCATAATCATCCATCATATTAGCAAATATAACAATACTTGAATGAAGCATAATGCATGGGTGATAACCACACCACAGCTCTACCAAGCTATCACCATAGCTCCACCAAGGACACACACTTAGGGTCCAAATATAGCAATCCAAGTAGCCAACCAATCATTTAGCAAAGCAAAGATACATTATGCAACAAATTATCAAACTAACAATGTACGTATGTAATGAATTAAATCAAAATCCAGTTACCTCACTTGGATGAGTCAAGTTCTAAAGTCAAGATAGGTTTCCACTATAATACCTTAGTTCATGAGTCTATACTCTACATTCCATAAGCTTATTCTTAGAAATTCTCATGGAATTAGCACATTTAATTGTGGAAATTTGCGTAACAAAAAAGCCTAATTAATTCATTTTATGCTTCATAGACCATGTGAGCTCATCAATATCATTTTTCATCCATAATATATCCATACAAGTCAGAAACATCATATTTTATCTCATAAATCTTGAGTTTGGAACCATGGATCACAAAAACTAGAATTTGCTCTTGGGTTCCCTGTCCCATATTTCTGATATGAAATTTGGAAATTCATAACTAATTCTAGGAAAATTGAAATCATGCATATGATAGGTTTTTGGAAAGCTTTGGTTGTTAACTAATAATTAAAAATAGTTCCAAACCATGATAGAAGCATTTAACCCAAAACAATAGAATAGTATATCAGGTCTATTCTTGAATAGCTCCAAGACTTGCAACTTCAAAAATTTGGTTTTCCCTCTACAGAGCTCCAAATGAGGTGATCTCAGTGACTATAGAAAGTTTATGATGTATAGTTTATGCTTATAAAATTTCATGAGCAATGGACTTTTTTTGATCCATGAGTGATATAGAGAAGAAAACTGACTATATGAACAGTAACCATACCAATTCTGCATAATTTGGCCAACTTTAAAAAATCATAATAAATTCTCTAAAGCTCCAAATTAGGTATTTTTTAGCTCCATGAAAAGCTCTAGATAAGATCTACTTGCTGACCAAATTTCATGTAAAAACTCATCCATTTGGTCAAACTTTGGTTCACCTCAATAATTAGTCAAAATTGAAGTCCATAATGGGTTCAACATGCATCAAATGACCTTCCTATAATTCCATAGCCACCTAAACACATCCAAAAGCACAATTACAGCCTAGGGAAGCATGCCAAATGGTTCAAATCATCATGGAGCTCAATCTTACCATACCACATGCATTCATACACATGAACATAAGGTTGTTAGGATGTCAATCTCCAACATAAGCATTCATTCAACTTCAAGATTGATATACACATCATAATTACATACATTTAAACTTGTTCAAGTGGTTATATCTTATATACATCATGTCTTTACAAACTTTGACATCAAATTACGTTCAAAGCTATGCTATTGTCAAAGTATAGCTAATCATACTCCTTAGCTTTTATTTTTGCTTCCTTAATCTTCACCTAGACATGGTTAGATGAAAATGGGGAAGAGTGAGATTCAAAAAATCCTGATGGCTCGTTACCCTTACAAACATACATAATGGATGCATATACATGTCAAAGAATATATGCATGACATTTAAGCTACTAGTGAACATACATAAAACATTTTCCTTGTCATAGAAGCTCATACATAGCAAATATAGGCTCTCAAGGGCATTGGTCTAACCTCACCTAACTTCTTTGGGACTTATGGATTTGCCTCACCCACTTTTAAGGGACTTTTGACTTAGCCTCACTCTTCTTGACACTTTTGGTTTTGTCTAACCCATTCTTAGGGACTTTTGGCTCATCCTCACCCATGTTAAGGGACTTTTGGCATCACCAAACCCATTCAAGCCATATTGCATGCATAGACACATTTCAAGAAATATAATGGTACATAACATGTAAGCAATGGCTAGGAAAATTTCTTATAATTTAAACATGCACATAAGCACACAATGACAAGAAAACATCCAACCAATGCATGAGAGCAAGGTTAGAGAGCTACCTTGAAGTAAGAACACAATGCTTTTCATTTTATTATCTTTTTCCTTTTTTGGCCAAGCATATTCTTAGCTTAAACACATCAAATAGGACATAATTACATCACTGAAGCAAGCTTTAGCTTTATACAAACTTTATGTAAGGCTACTTTGTTCTATGACTCCATTATGGTTTCATACAAGACACAATGAAGAAAGTCTTGAAATTCATGATCTTGGCTCCATTTTCTTCTTGAATCTAGGTCTCTTGACTCCATTTAGACTCCTTGGAGTCATTATAATTTCATTTCAAGAAGCTTAAACCTTAGTTGCTTCATTATGTCTTAAAATAGAGCCTATACCTTCATCTCTTAAACCATGCCTTCTAAATTCATTCCAATACTTCCTTTAATGTTTACTAATCATATTTAGTCCCTTTCTAGCCTTAGAATCAATTAAAACTCTCCCTAGGTGCATGGACATGGTTTGGCCGAGACCTATGCAAGCTTGTGCGCCCATGGAATTTGCTTGCTTTTCTTGAGGGAAATGGCACTTATAAGACTTTCTTGGTGTCTAAGAACTCATATATACTGTTAGAAACCTAAATTATCATTAGAAAGTCTCTTACATATCAAGGTGCAATAAAATCCTTAACTTTGTTAACTTAAATTCTAATGCCTTTCTTTTGAATTTCATTACATAATCTTGTTTCTCATATTCTAAAACCTATGTTTCCTCCTTGCCAAGACCAGTAATCATCCCCTCTTGATTAGGCTCAAGGCTGGCCGAACCTCCCTCCATAAAGAACAACAAGAAGGTGTAAGGAGAATCCATGATTTTTACCTTGTTTCAAAGCTTTTTCAAAGTGTTTTTCTATGCTTCTAGCTTCTCCTTCAAAATTTTGATTTCTCTTCTCTGGACTAGCCACAAACCAGTGCCAAATTAGCCATTAAACCCATAGGAAAAGAGAGGAGAAGGAGGAGAGCAAGTTTGGTGAAGAAAGTAGCATGAAAAACTAAAAATTTTGTAACCTTTTTGCTAATTTTTCCTTCCTCCTTTGCTCCCTTCTTGGAAACCTCTTCAAGCTTGTCTCTCCTTTGGTTTTAGGTAGAACCTATATCGATTAAAATGAGGAGGAGAAGAGGACATGAAATATAAGGCAAGGCTTCTTAAAAATTCTTTTTAAAAAATTCCATTATTGTTCTCTTTTCTTGGCTATTTCCTTTTAGGCTCATTTCAAATCCTTTTTGAGAACCAACTTTTCCATCATAAAATTTAGGTTCTCTAACTTATAAAATACCTTTGGTTTCACCCAATTTGGATTTAAAACCTTCTCGAACGAAGAGATCAAAGTTTGGGTCAAACGACACTCTAAAACGTAAATTGGAGGGGTTTAAACTATTCTAGGGGTTTCTATAGTTTTTAGCGCCTATTAGAACCCTAAGAAACTCAATTTTTCCATTTAAATATCCCTCCTTTGAGTTTTCTAAAAAGTATCTAAAATTACGAAAATGCCACTATGCTTCTGTCAATTTTCGTTTAGCTATTTTGGTTCTATTTTCAAGACACCTTAGACCTTGTATTTTCATTATTTTAGGTCTATATTATTGCTCTAATTTTATTTGGTCTCAAATCTTTCTATTTAGGGAACTTCTTTTTATAACTAGTTCATTTCCGTTATTTTATTGCTCTAATTTTATTTGGCCTCAAATCTTTTTTTTTTTTGGCGCTTTTTAGAAAACTTAAAAAAGGATTTTTAAATTAAAAAATTGAGTTTCCCAGGATTCTCAAAGGCTCTAAAAACTATAGGAACTCCTAAAATAGTTCAAACCCTTCCGGTTTATGTTTTAGAATATCAGTTGACCAAAACTTTGACTGATTTTTTTGAGAATGTTTTAAATCCAATTTGAGTGAAACCAAAAGTATTTTATAAATTAGAGAACCTAAATTTTATGGTGGAAAAGACAGTTTTCAAAAAGGATTTGAAATGAGCCTTAAAAGAGAGAACCAAGAAAAGAGAACAAAATTAAAATTTTGAAAAGCTTTTAATGAGTCCCCTTCCTATATATACCATGTCCCACTCTTCTCCTCACTCTAACTGGCCTAGCTTTTGCCTAAAATAGAGGAGAGACTAGTTGTGGAGGACGCATAAGAAGGGAGTCAAGAAGGGAAGAAAAAGCCTAGGAAAAAGGTAAGCAAATCATAGAATTTTATGCTCCTTCCTTTAGCAAACTTGTTCTCATCCTTCTCCTCTCTTTTCTTATGGTTTTAGTATTTTATTTGGGACTCTTTGGGGACTTGTTTAGAAGGAGAAGATTAGAAATTGAAAGAAAAGCTTGAAGCAAAGAAAAGAGCTCTTAAAAAGGCTAAGAACCAAGGTATGAATTATGGCTTTTGTTGCTTCTTCCTTGTTGTTCCCTGACAGTTGTATTGCACAACCTCTAAAATAAAAATAGGCTAGAAAATATATATAGCTAATGGTGCAACCTAGATCATCTTCTTAGGAAGTGGAATTCAATATTCAATTGGGTTTTTCAAGTGTAAAAGTACTCTAAAAATTACCTCACTAAAAGGGGGTTTTGCCTAAATTTAACTAACTAAAATTAAATTAAAATAAAATTCCTAATCACTACCTAATTGCATGAACTAAGGGGTGAATGATAGATATGTGACTAGCCTTGGATTCGGGTTATCACTCAAGATTCAAGGGATTAATAATTTAAAGTTGAATTGAAACCTCAATTTGCATTAAATCATTAATTCTTGATCGATTAATCGATTAATTAGCCTCTGAATTATTACCCTTAGATGTTTAATTAACTAATCAAACTCCAAGGAATCCTCAAATCAAACAATTAAGCACACCAATTCTCACATGCATTTCATCAAACCCCTTGATCGCACATATAGAAAATTGTAGGAAAATGAAAATTTAAAATTTAATTCAATCCAATAATCATTCAAATAATCTCTTAATTAGTGTTTAACCAGCTACTAATTATAAACTACATCAATTTCAGTCAATTACAAGCTCAGCCAAGCAAATGAAATAACAAAAAAAATTGATGTAGAAAGAGAGAAAGTAATATGAAATTCTTAGCCTAAAATCCCTTGATTAACTCCATAGAATTCAAACTTCTCTAAGGTTGTCCTCCTAGCTAGCTACAATCTTCAATTAAGCTCTCATTGGATGGAAGGAGATGGAGGAATTAGATGGAGAATGGCTATGGCATGGAGGTGAGAATGGATGAAAGAATAGTGAATGGATGGAATGCATGGATGATATTCTGAATGATGGATTCTCCACGCCTAAATGATGATGCCTCAGCCTTTCATTAAAAATCACATGCCTTGCCATGCTTCCTTCACATGCTCAGCCCTTACTGGATGAATGGATGAGATGGAATGATTGGTGTATGAATGGATGCCTCCTGGAGCTGCTCAAATGTGTTTTTTTTAATCCCTCACGTGCTACCTTCATTTCATACTCTTCCACTTGTTCATGCTTTCCTCCTATAACCCATGTCAACTTCTTCATTTTCTTTTAACAATCACACTCTCCAGACCTTTAAACACATGCCAATCCTTTGTTAAAGCTACTACATAAGACAACCCGTACCTATGTTAATTCCTTTCCACGTGTTTGTATGAACCCTTGCCTCATTTGTTGCTCCATTCACTCATGCTTCTTGTATGCTTCTTCTCTTCCACATGAGCTGAAGTGTGTGACATTAAGAGAGCTGCTTCCTTCACACTTCTTTCCACATAACTTTTGTGTTTCTCCTCCTAAAAAAACACCAGAACCTGTAGCTCTTCTTCCTCTGTTCTTGTTCTGCTCATTTAACTCGTGCTTGTTTAGCTCGTTTACCACGTGTTTTCCTCTCTGCTTTCCATGAGTGTGTTTAATTCCCTTCCTCACTTCCTGTACCCTCCAACCCGTGGCTTACTCTATTCTCCAGCTTCTTCCCGTGTGCATCAACCAAGCTTCCATAAGAGAAAATGCTGTACACGAGAGCTACATGACTTGTGAGTGATTCCAGGTGAGTGTGTTAACATGGCTTTGTCTCATGCTATTACGTGTAAGTGCAACATGAAAGTGTATGGAGGTGCAACTCGTGCATGAGCTAAGGGAGAGGGAAGTGTGTGATGTTTGGAGGTGACTTGTGTTTGATGTAGGTGAGTTGTAAGTGAGTGAAGTTACATGCTAATTTGATAGGCCGCTATGTGGGAGTGACCTACCATTGACTTGTGAGAGATGTATTGCATGTGTGGATAAATATGAAAATGAAGCTTGGTGTCTTCATGTGTATTATGTGTAGCAGTTACATGTAGCTATGTGTAAGTGTGTGAATGAGTTTATGTGGGGAAATGTGGATGAGTGAACGTGTAAGTGGTTCTCAACTCCCTGGTGTGTGCTTGTGCAATAGATGAGGTGAATCCATGCGTGAGTGTAAAGTTGTTGTAGTAACATGAAACCAAAGAAACAGGAACCGCTAATATGGACTCCACTAAGAATGTTTCTTGTTAATGTATACGTTACTTCCACAAGGAGAGCTAGTTGCCATTGTTTTTCCATGAACGAAAACCAAGATATGTGAAAATAGTTCTAATTAAATTTCCATCTGAGTTCCATTTACCAATAAAATTTTGTGGAAATAATAAGAAAAAATTCACAAAATTATTTAAAGAAATTTAAGCATTAAAATCAATAATTCTGTAAATTAATTCCTAAAATGTAGAGAATGGCCAATTAAATCAAATATTACCTAATTAAATTCATAAAGCCATATTCATTATTAAAATGCTCAAATTAAGAAGATTAAAATATATAAAAATCATGTTTATCAAATTGCCCCACACTTAAATCTTTGCACTCCTGGACAAAACTCAAGATCTTAAAGAAAGACTAACGGAATGACCAATGGAGAATGAAAATGAAAAAGAAAAGGTGTAAAAATCACAAGCTAAGAAATGATCAAAACTTTCCAACACTTCAACAATCAAAGCTAACATCACTTGCATCAAGAAATCAAATTCCATGGCAATTTCATTTGAAAAGAATGAATTGAAATGCAAAGTCTCTCACATGGGTTAGTGTTTACTCTCAACTCTCAAGTGTTTAATGTAACACCATAATTTCTAGCACATTTCATGCCACTCATAAACTTCATATTATCAATTCCACAAAGGCATATGAAAACGGGGGTGAAAATAATGAACTTTTCTGTGTTGCGCTATAGTTAAAAATTTGCAATCGGTGTCACGTGGACTGTGTGAGCTCATACTATGCATCCTCATATTTAATTACATTATTACAACTCATTTGCATCACAAAAACATGCCTACAATCCATGGAAACCAAAATGGGGCATGGAAATTTGAAGATCATTCTCGGCCAGAATTGGCCTCTTTTTTGGGAAAATTTTGGAAAATCATAACTAATTTTAGGAAAAAAGAAATCATGCAATTTTGGTCATTCTAGAAAGCTTAGGATGTCTACTTCACACTAAAAATATGTCCAGATCATAACATTCATCACATAGGACGTTTGACATCCAAACTGGTCCAAAGGTCCGACTGAAATCTGGAACTATCATAGAATTCTCTAGAAAATTTTGAAAATGTCCAATTAATTCCAAAAAATTCCAATCCATGCAAGTAATACCAATTTGGAAAACTGTGGATGTTAACTAGAGATAAAAAATATCTCTAAATCAGTTCATCAAGCCTAGACTCCAGAATTCAATGGAACAATACTTCTGGTCAGGCAACCTTACTGATACTGGACAGAAATTTTAAAAATTTGTATCTCCCTCTCTAGACCTCCAAATAAGGTGCTTCTAGTTGCACAAGTCATTGTGATTGCCTAGTTTCTCTATATAAAATTTCATGGCAATTGGACATCATTTGGGCTTCGTGTGACAGAAAATAATTTTGGGACCAAATGAATAGTGCATCAGACCAAAATCATAAATTTTTTCAACTTTGAAAAATCATCAAATATTCTGTAGATGTTCAAAAATTATGATCTTTAGCTTTCCAGAAAGCTCTCAATGAGACCTAATTTCATACCAAATTTCAGATCAAGACTAGCTCATTTGGGCAAAGAGTGATATAGGGTTCCATTATGGTCAAATTTGGCTCCATATGAGGTACCAAACTTGCCAAATGGTCTTCCCTTGGTGTTGGCACCCTTTAGGCAACTCTAAAAGCACATTTAAGACTTGTGTGAGCTGCCCAAATAGTCCCAAACCTCATACATCCACACTTATATACATATTCATCAAACTTTACATTCTTATGCTATGGCATTACTCAAAACATGTGCTAGTGATCATATATCATAGTCATACATTTAAACATCACATAATAGTATATTTATACATATCTCAATGTTCATGGTACATATACAACATCATATACATTATAAACCATCATTATGGTTCCAAAATAGACAAAATAAAGCATAAGCTTGTCAATCCTTCTTCTTCATTGTTGTTGGCTCCCTTCACCATAATTACTTAGTCCACCTAGCATGTTAGATCATTGGAGAGGAGCGGATAAGATTCAAAGAATCCCAATAGCTCATCTCCCATTCAATCATATATAATATGTGCAAAGCAAGCTTCATAAATGCATGCATGGAGAAAATGGAAGTCATGGACATTTTAAAAGCAAACTTGGCATGTGAATCAATCATACAAGACATTCAAGAGTTCACCAAGTGTTTGGATTGGCCTCACACTTCTCCTCATGGATTTTTGACTTGCCTCACCCATTCTTTGAGCACTTTAGACTCAACCATACTCTTGGGAGCCCACTTTGCTTTTGGGAGACTCTTTATTTTGTCTCAACTAAGCTCAATAGTTCTTGGCTCATCCTCACCAAAGGGAAGAGTTCTTGGCCTCTCCATACTCAAGCAAACTCATACAAACAACATGTGCTCATTTAGAACCATAACATGGTATCAAGAATCATGGCATATAAAGTCATGCTAGCATACCTTTCATAGCTTGAAAATACACATACACACATTCTAAAACAAGCTAAACCTACATCCATGCATGAGAGAAGGTGGAGAGAGCTACCTTGTATACAACACACACTTTTTATTTAGGATTCAAGCCTCCTTTTTCGACCACATACCCACAAAATAAAACTAAGCTAGAAAATATATATAGCTAATGGTACAACCTATATTGTCTCCTTAAGAAATGGAATTCAATGTTAAATTGGGTTTTCTAAGTATAAAAGAACTCTAAAAAATTACCTAACTAAAAGGGGTTTTGCCTAAATTTAACTAACTAAAATTAAATTGAAATAAAATTCCTAATCATTACCTAATTGCATGAACTAAGGGGTGAATGATGGACATGTGACTATCCTTGGATTCATCCTGTGATATCTACTATCTTTATTCTAGAGTGCCTATTTATGTCCAAAACAAGTTATCTTGGGTTACTACTCAAGATTCAAGAGATTAACAATTTAATGTTGAATTGAAACCTCAATCCCACATTAAATCATTAATTCTTGCTTTTAAGATCAATGAACACGTAAATTTGATTGATTAATCGATTAATTAGCCTATTTAATTAACCAATCAAACTCCAAGGAATCCTTAAATCAAACAATTAAGCACACCAATTCTCACATGTATTTCATCAAACACCTTGATTGCATACATAAAAAATTGTAGGAAAATGAAAATTCAGCACTTAATTTAATCCAATAATCATTCAAATAATCTCTTAATTAGTGTCTAACCAGTTACTAATTATAAACTACATCAATTTCAATCAATTACAAACTCAACCAAGCAAATAAAATAAAGGAAAAAAATTTATGTAGAAAGACAGTAAGTGTCATACCTTATATTTCTATTATCATACTCTTCTATTCAGGGCAATTAAGTGCATGTTCACAAGACAAAAGTAAGGAAAAATATGAAAATAATATACTTTTATCGTGTTGCGTCAAGGTAAAATTTTTCAATTTGCATTACATGAGCCCCAAGGATTATCCAACAATATTCTCTAGTCATTTATCATTGGAAAAAATTATAATCAACTCAAAATATCAAGCAATCTATGGTTTCCAAGTCGAAACCTCAAAATTTACACTTAAGCTTGCAGACAGTACATAGTAGATTTCAAAGGCAACTTTGAAAAATCATAACTAAATGTAGAAAATTTGAAATAATACAAACCATAGCTTTCTGGAAATCTATAGATGTCAACTTTACAATAAAAATAATTTTCTGCCATGAAAATTTCATTTGGATGACGTTTGACAACAAAAAAAATAGGAAGGTTTGGTTGCCCTCTGATACTAATACAAATTGATATAAATTTTGGAAATTCATAATTAATTCCACACAAAAAACCAATCCATGCAATCTATACCAATTTGAAAAGCTACAGATAATAACTAGAGGAAAATAATAGTTTTAGACCAATCCAAGAATGTTTAGACCCCCAAAATCAATCAAACAGTAACACGGGTTTGACTAGGTGCCTGGTACTGGATAGTAACTTCAAAAATTAGTATCTCCCTCTCTAGATATTAAAATAAGGTGCTTCCAATTGCCACAAGTCACAAGAAAGGTCTAGTTTCTCCTTGTAAAATTTCATGGCAATTGTACGTCGTTTGCCCCATAATTGAAATAGATTCATTTTCGAACCAATTGCACAGTACTAGTGGCCAAACTAGAAAATTTTCCCAATTTAAAAAATTTGCTAAATATTCCACAGACATCCAAATAATACCCACCTTAGCTTCCTAAAAAGATCTCAACAAGCTCTAAATGTGTGCCCAATTTAGATAAAAAAGAGCTCATTTGGATAGAAAGTGACATAACTCACTCAAATGGTTAATTTTGCTTCATGTAAGGGGTCAACTTTCTCCAAATGGCATTTCCAATGATTTGGCCCCTCTTAGGCAAGTTCAAAAGCACAATTTTGACTTGTGTGGACTGCCCAAGTGGTCCCAAATCTCATGCAACTTAATTTGGCCATCCCATATCCATTAATGCATTACACACATAAACCATTCAAGAAGCCAAATTCCACAATTGCATTGATTTAAGGGGAAATTATGTTTAAGGACCATTACTATTCAGTTCAATGGTTTGTTGCTAAACTCAGTGGTAATCATTCTAAAACAAGTGGTAACAGGTCCTTAAGAATAAATATCTTTACTTTTTGGTCCTTTATTATAATTCTCCCTTGATTTAATGTCACACATGAGCTACATAACATCTATACATCATATTACATTTGCTCAAGGTCTTGCATTACAAAAAAGAACTTGTACAAGTTCATTTTGACATTTATACACAAGGAGAACAACAAAATATTCCAATTGTAACTCTTTAAGGCTCTTGGCTTGCTTTCCTTGTATCTTGGGAGTCATCTACACATATTAAGATGGAAGGGGAAAGGGGAGTGAGATTCTTTGAATCTCAATAGCTTACACATTCAAAGCATATACACATCAAAGCATATGCGTGGAAGGTTTGGCAACTATAAAGTCTGCAAAGTCACAATTTCCATGCCACTTATTCACATTCAAGCCAAGAACATGCTCTAGGGACTTTTGGTTTTGCCTCACACCATTTTTAGAACTTTTGGATTTGTCTCACTTTTGGCCTAGGGACTTTTGACTTGGCCTCATCTTTCCAAGAGACTTTTGGCCTTGTCTCACTCATGCCATGAGACTTTTGGCATCTCCTCACCTTTATTAAGTTACTTTTGGCATCACCTTACCCTTATGAGCTACTTCCTCAACCAAGGCCATTTAAGGAAACACATTGGTACCAATGTAATGTCAAGGCATCAAGTGACATATTCTTAAATCACAAAAGCATACACAAACACACACAGACATATATATGCACACAAGAATGTAAGGAGAATGAGGTGGAGAGCTACCTTGAATTTATGCAAGCTTTTCTTGATCCTTTTTCTTTCCTTTTTTGGTCCCACAAGCACACCTAGGTGGGTTGGTGTTCTCTTAGCTTAAACACCATAAACAACACACAATTACATACTTGAAGCAAGCCAAGACATTAAATTCACTCTTGAACACACACTTGGTTCCATAAGTGGCATAATGGTTCCATAAATGGCCTATTGAATCAACCTTCACAATTCAAGCTCTAGGCTCCCATCTCTTTCCATTTCTAGGCCTCTTGGCCTCATTCAAAGTCCTTGGAGCCATCACACATTCGTTTACACAATTGGAAAACCAAGTTGCTTCATAAGGCACCATTATGGACACCATTGCTCCATCTTCCAATCCATGGCTCCTAAATTTTTTCCAATGGTTTCTCCCATCAAACCAAGGCTAGAACAAATTAAAACATCCTCTACCTTATGCATCCTAACTTGACCAAACCTATAAGCAATAATAAGGTTCTTAGAGTTTCAAATTTTTTCTTAATGGGAGAGCCACTTGGGAGGCTTTCTAAAAGTCTTAGGAGCACAAGGAAACACTCAAATAGCCAAGGAATTACTTACACAAAATCATATTTCATTAAATCCTAAAGAAGCCTACACTTTTCTATCTTATTTTCCATAGATTTTTCTTGCAATTTCTTACCATATTCCTCTTCCTCATAGTCTAAAACCCTAGTTCCTTCCTTATTTTTTGGCAGAACATCTCCCCCTCATATGATTCTAGTTTGGCTGAAAATCATACACAAGGAAGAAGCAAAGAGAAGAAACAACAAAACCATAAAATATCTTAGATTCAAGCTTGCTTTCAAGACCTTTTCCTCTTGGTTTACTTCTCTCCAAGAATTTTGAACTATTCCTCCTCCTTGTTTTGGACTCAAAATAGAACCAATTCACTCAAATAAATCATAGAAAGAGACGAGGAAAGAAGAGGAATAAAATTGGAAGAAGATGGAGCATGAAATTCCTTAGATTTCCTTACTTTTCTTGCTTTTTTCTCCTTCTCTTGGTACACCTAAAGGAGCTAAAAAGATTTTGTTTTTTAGGCAGAAAGGGTCGTGCATAAGAAGGTGGGAGAAGAGACAAGAAGCTTATGGAATATTCAAGAAGCTAGCTTTTTCAAAAATTCTAATTTTGTCCTTTCGTAATGGTAATTTCGTTTCGGCTTCATTTTAGCTCTTTTTTTAGAATTGTCTTTTCCATTATAAAATTTAGGTTCCTAATTTAATAAAATGCCTATTCCCAATTTAATAAAATACCTTTGGAATCACTCAATTTGAAGTTAAAACCTTCCCAAATGAATTCGTCAAAGTTCAGACTCACCGCCATTGGCAAACGTACACTGGATGGGCTTTACTAGTCTTGGGGCTTCTCATAGTTTTTGGGGCCTCTGAGAACCTTCGACAACTCAAAATTTCCATTTAAAAAGCCCTCCTATGTGTTTTTCCAAAAGATCACTTATTTATGAAAATGCCATTATCTTTCATCAGTTTTTGTCACAATTTGTTTCGCCATCCTAGCTCTATTTTTCTTTTTGTTTGAGCTTGGAATTATTATTTTTAGGAGTCTAGAACTCTACCCAAATTTTTTGGGACATTATCTAGCTCAATTCAAAGGACTTACTTTTATACGGCTCATTTCAGCATTTTATGAAAATTATGTTTGTTACATTTTCTACCCCCTTAAAAATAAATTTCATCCTCAAAATTTAAATATGTACTTTAGGAAAATAGCCCTGGATATTTTTGTCTCATCTTCTCTTCCAACTCTTAGGTTGCCTCCTCAGATGTCACACCTTTCCAAACCACTTTCACCAAAGGGATGCTCTTGTTTCTCAACTGTTTTAGCTTAGCGTCTACAATCCTCTCTGGTTTAATTACATAGGAAATATTTTCTTGTAATTGAACATGCTCATACTCTATGACATGTGAGGGGTCTGGTAAGTACTTTCTCAATTGGAAGACGTGAAAAACATTATGGATTTGGGCTAAGTTTGGAGGTAGGACTATCCAGTAGGCCACGAGTCCAATTTTCTCAAGGATTCAAATGAACTAATATACTTAAAACTAAGCTTCTTTACCCTTATAGACCGACCTACCCCAGTTACTAGAGACACTCGAATGAATATATGGTCTCTAATTTCAAACTCTAACGACCTCCTTCTCCTATCGGCATAACTTTTCTGCCTACTCTATGTCATCAAGAGTTTCTTCCTAATCATTTCTATCTGTTGGGTAGTTTAATCCATTAACTCGGGTCTTAGTAAGCTCCTCTCACCTAGCTCAAGCCAATGTAAAAGAGATCTACACTTTCTCCCATACAGAGTCTCATTAAGGGCCATCTGAATACTGGAATGGTAACTGTTATTATATGCAAACTCTGCTAATGGAAAATACGCATCCCAGTTACCCCTTATCTCTAACTCACATGCCCTCAACATGTCCTCTAGGGTCTGGATAGTCCTTTCAGTCTAACCATCAGTCTGGGGGTGGTAAGCCGTGCTAAATCGCAACATGGTCCCTAAGGCATGCTGTAATGACCTCCAGAAGTTCAACGTGAACCTGGGGTCTCTATCTAATACTATGCTACTGGGTACTCTGTGAAGTTGCACTATTTCACATATATATAACTAGGCTAATCTACTAATGAATAAGTATCCTTGATCACTAAAAAGTGTGCAGACTTTGTCAATCTATCTATAACTACCCAGATAGCATAGTGTCCAGAAGATGTCCTTGGTAACCCCATAACAAAATCTATACCTATACTATCCCATTTCCACTCTAAGATATCTAAGGGTTATAACAACCTAGCTGGTCTCTAGTACTCTATCTTAACCCTCTAGCACAATAAACATCTCGCCACATAATCTGGACATTATTCTTCAATCTTGGCCGCTAGTAAAATTCTTTTCAGATCTTGATCCATCTTGGTGCCCCCTGGGTGGATAATATATTTACTCTTATATGCCTCTTCTAAAATTCTCTCTCTCAATTCATTATCTCTAGGCACACAGATTCTATCCCAATATACTATCACACCATCCTTAGATATCTTGAAATCTGATGTCTTACTTTGGGAGATCTCACTCCTAATTTGTCTTAAAAACTCATCCTCTCTCTGGGCATCTAAGATCTGGGTTCTCAATTTGTTCTCAATCTGAGTTTCAGTCAAATATAATCTACCTAATACTAGCTGGCAAGAGAGGTTTAGATTTCCAAATTTCTCTAAGAGCTCCTGCTCTCTAATATGGGCAACGTGGATGGATTTCTTACTCAATGCATCAACCACCACATTGGCCTTACCTGGATGATATTTTAGCATATAATCATAGTCTTTCAGGAACTCCATCTATCTCCTCTGACTCATATTAAGTTCCTTCTGATTGAATAAGTATTTATATTTATGACTCTTGTAGTCACTATAAATCTCTATACTCACACCATACAGATAGTGCCTCCAAATCTTAAGAGCAAAAACTACTGTGGCTAACTCTAGGTTATATGTGAGATAGCTCTCCTCTATAATCTATACATAGTTTAAAGCTACCTTCTTTCTTTTTCATAAATAATACTAGAACTTCCCAGGGTGAAACACTAAGGCGGATAAACCCTTTTTCTAATAGCTCTTCTATTTGCCATTTCAACTCAACAAGTTCAGTGGGAGCCATCCTATTGGGAGCTTTGGACACCGATCCAGCCCTAGGCACTATATCTATAGGGAATTCTATCTCTCTCTCAGGGGATAGGCCACTAAAGTTAAAATTTTTAGGGAAAACCTCCGGGAATTTCCTAACTATAGGGATCTCCTTTATCCCTTCTTCTACCTCAACCTGAATAGAGAAAAAGACTAGAAACCCTGACACCCATGCTCTAAGTGTCTCTCAGCATGGGCAGTAGTCATAAAGGATAACTCGGTCCATATCCTAGGTATGATCCCATAAGAAGGTACAAATATGGTGTGATGCACACAATCAAAAATGGCATTATTAGCAATCATCTAGTTCATGCCAATAATCAAATCAATATCATGGAATAGCATACAAATCAAATCAATAGTAGTATGACAATGGTTAAACTGTATAATGATATTCAAGCAAGTATGAGAAGTAACAACGTGGCTTATAGTGGGTGTCATGACAAACAAATCGAATGGTAAAGTACTAATGGCTAAACCCAACCGTCTCACATAGTCATAGGATATAAACGAGTGACTAGCACCCGAATCAAACATAGCAATCACAGAAAAATCATTCATTATGAGCGTATCTTAAATCAAACTAGGAGACGTACTAGCCTCCTACTTAGAAAGGGCGAACACCCTACCCTAGGTCTATGGCTTAAGAGGCACTACATATATCTAGGGGCAATTCCTGGCTATGTGCCCTGGCTTCCCACACTTGAAATAGGTCACTATAGACTGCTGTATGGATGACTAAGTCCTCAGGGCTACACCTTCTTCCTTTTCGGTGGCCTCCTGCTCTATTACACCTTGCTCTTCTTTTTATTGGTAGGTGCGAAGCTAGCTCCTTCCTTTAGGCTTAATGTCTTTAATTCTAGAGCCCCTCTCTAACCAGATACGATAGTAGTAGGCATGATCTCTCCCAAATTATTCTTGATCACTCTGCTAATCTCCACAAGGGTATTGAAGTTCCAGACCCTATATGGAGTTACTCTGTCTTTGATCAGGGACTTCAGCTCGATCTCAAATTGCTCGCACCTCCAGGGCTTATCATCATATCTCTAGAGGTAGGAAGAATACCGAGACAACTCTATGAATTTGGCCACATACTGGTCTACCGTCATGTCATTGGTTTGCTTCAGCCCTATAAATTACACCTCTTTCTGTTTTCTTATAAAACTGTGGAAATACTTCTTATAAAAGTATACTAAGAAGTTCTCCCAGGTAATCTACAAATTTCTAGTCTCCATTAGAGACTTTGTACTGCGCCACCACTTGTTAGCTTCTTTCTGTAGCATAAAGGTGGCTAATTGAGCTTTCTATTCTGGGGTGTAGTCCATCACTATGAAAATCTTCTCAATCTCTATACCCAGGCCTCCACTTTGTCTGCATCCAATTCCCTGTCAAACACTAGTGAGTTGTTCTTCCTAAATTGATTTAATTATTTCTGGACAGATGGCGAAGGCTGAGCTGGCTTCTAGGGAGATAGGGGTGGAGCACCTGAGGTGGAAGGTTGTGGAGTACCAAAAGTAAAAGGCTGAGGCTAAGGCTGAGGGGCCTTTCTCTTAGCTTCCTCCTATCGAGCTAGGGATTCCTACTACCGCACGATCATCTCATGCTACTGCACAATTCATTGCTGCTGGGTCATAACATCCTCAAATCTATCGAGCCATTCCATGATAGCTCGCAAAGGGTCCTCAGACCCAACTTTTGGTTCTCTAGCCTGTCTGCCCCTACCTCTGCCTCCTCTCACCTACCATTTTCACTAAAAAAGAGTCACAACCTTAGCCTACAATTACAATTCAAGCACATATACACAGATATTCCACCCAAAAACAACTTAGACAAATCATTCAAGAGCCAACTACCAAGCAAAAGTTCCTGAACCTGTGCTCTGATACTAATAAATGTCATACCTTATATTTATATTATCTTACTCTTCCATTCAAGGCAATTAAGTGCATGTTCACAAGATAAAAGTAAGGAAAAGTATAAAAATAATACACTTTTATCGCGTTGCATCAGGGTAAAATTTTTCAATTTGTGTTATGTAGGTCGCTTGGATTATCCAATAACATTCTCTAGTCATTTATCATTGGAACAAATCATAATCAACTCAAAATATCAAGCAATCCGCTGTTTCCAAGTCAAAAACCCTGAAATTTACACTTAAGCTTGCACACAGCACATAATAGATTTTAGGGGTAACTTTGAAAAATTATTACTAAATGTAGAAAAATTGAAATCATACAAACCATAGCATTATAAAAATCTATAGATGTTAACTTTACAATAAAAATAATTTCCCACCATGAAAATCTCATCTGGACCACATTTGACAATAGAAAAGGCAGGAAGATCCAGCTGCCCTCTGATACTGATATAAAATTTGGAAATTCATAATTAATTTCAAAAAAATCTAATCCATGCAATCTATACCAATTTGGAAAGCTACAAAATGTTAACTAGAGGTTAAAAATAGTTCCAGACCAATCCAAGAACGTTCAAACCCAGAAATCAATCAAATAGTAACACGGGTCTGATTAGGAGCCTGGTACTAGATGACAACTTCTAAAATTTATATCTCCTTCTCTAGATGTCCAAATGAGGTGCTTCTAATTAGAATGAGTCTTTAGAAAGGTCTAGTTTCTCTCTCTTTAAAATTTTATGGCAATTAGACATTGTTTGCTTTATGATTGACACAGATCCATTTTTGGACCAATTGCATAATACTAGTGGCCAAACCAGAAAATTTTCCCAATTTCAAAAATTCGCCAAATATTCACAGACCTCCAAATAATACCCACTTTATCTTCCCAAAAATCTCTTAACAAACTCTAGATTCATGCCAAATTTCAAACCAAGAAGATATCATTTAGACAAAAAGTGATATAGCTCACTCAAATGGTCAATTTTGCTTTATGTGAGGGGTCAACTTTGTCCAAATGGCCTTTCCAATGGTTTGACTCCTCTTGGGCAAGTTCAAAAGAACAATTTTGACTTATGTGGATTGCTCAAGTGGTCCTAAATCTCATGCATCTTAATTTGGCCATCACATATCCATTAATGCATTACATACATAAACCATTCAAGAAGCGAAATTCCACAATTGCATTGATTTAATGTCACATGAGTTACATAACATCTATAAATCATATTACATTTGCTTTAGTCTTACATTACAAAAATAACTTGTACAAGTTCATTTTGACATTTATACAGAAGGAGAACAACAAAATATTCCAATTGTAACTCTTCAAAGCTCTTAGCTCGCTTTCCTTGTATCTTGGGAGCCACTTAGACATATCAAGATGGAAGGGGGAAGGGGAGTGATATTCCTTGAATCTCAATAGCTCACACACCCATTCACACACACATTCAAGGCATATGCACATCAAAGCATATGTATGGAAGGTTTGGCAACCATAAAGTATGCAAAGTCACAATTTTCATGCCACTTATTCATATTTAAGCCAAGAATGTAATATCTGGTTCTCTGAAAACGAGAGAAAATGCAAGAAACGTAATGTACGATTTCTCTAGAAATGAACGAAATTCACCTGATATAAAAGGAAGTCCTCCGAAATGACTTAGTTAAGGTCCCAAAAAATTTGGAAAGCATTTTAGACTCTTAAAAATGAAAATCCTAACCTCAGATGGAAAGAAAAACAGAGCTAGGATGGTGAAATAATTTGTGAAGAAAACTAATGAAACGTAATGACATTTTTGTAAATAAGTGTAACTTTTGGAAAAACACATAGGAAGGCTTTTTAAATGGGAAATTTGAGTTGCCTAAGGTTCTTAGAGGCTCCAAAAACCATGGGAAGCCTCAGGAATGGTAAAACCCTTTCGATGTACGTTTTCTAAATTTGGTGAGTCTGAACTTTGACGGATTCATTCGATAAGATTTTAGCTCCAAATTGAGTGATTCCAAAGGCATTTTATTAAATTGGGAACCTAAATTTTATAATGGAAAAGATGGTTCTCAAAAAGTAGCTAAAATGAAGCCAAAACGAAATTTCCATTACAGAAGGACGAAATTGAAATTTTAAAGTGTGTTTCTAGAAGCTCCCACACACTTCTCCCATTTTCTCCCACCTTCTTAAGCATGACTTTCTCTGCCCAAATTATAGAAACACAACAGCTCCTTGAGGCTCACTAAGAGAGGAAGAAAAAAGGGGAAGAAAAAGGTAAGAAAGGTATGGAATTTCTTAGTTTTTTCATGCTTTCTCTTTAGCAAACCTTTTCTCCTCCATTTCCCTTTCTTTTCTATGGTTTTATTGAGGTATATGGATCCATTTTGAGGGAAGAACAGAGGGAAAATTTCAGATTTGAAGAGAGGAGGCCAAGAAAAGTGATAAACATGCAAGAAAAGCCATGGAAACAAGGTAAAATCTTCATCCTATGGTATCTATTCCTCCCCCCTTCTTCTCCCTATTTTGCCCCATATGTGTAGTTACAAGAGGGCTTGAATTTTGAGGAGAATCAAGGGTGAACACTAGGAATTTGAGGGAGGAGAGTAAGAATATGCAAAGAAATCCAAGTAAAAGCCATTGATTTTCAAGATAGCAAACCTAAGGTTTCATGAGCTCCCTTGAAAATCTGATTTGATGTAATTGTTCCTAGGCCTAAATGAATGTTTGGATGAGCTCTTGAGATCCCTAGAAGGCTCCTCATATGCATCTTCCATCAAGAAAAGGAAACAAACTCACTTGATGTTCATATAGTGCAGAATTTTGGCCTAAGCTAGATGAAGCACCAAGGGGTAGTTTTAATTTATTCCAAGCTTATTTTTGCATCATGTATGATGGGAGAGTATGAGAGGAAGCCTTGAAAAAATTTTAGAAACCATAGAAAGTGAGATGGCCTTATATGTTCCATATTATGGCTTAAAGAAGCAACACCTAGGTAGGCTCCTTGAATTGATTATGTGATGACTCCAAGAGGTTTAAATGGAGTCTAGAATCATAAATAAATGGAGAGAATGGAGCCAAGATGATATTCTCTTAAGGTTGCTTGATAACCATAATATTTTATATATTTTAATCCCTTAACTTCGGCGTTTTAGTACCCAAATATGGCTTTAGGAATTTAATTAAGTGGAATTTGATTTTAATTTGCCATTTTTACATTTGAGGAATTAATTTGCAAATTATTAATTCTTAATGCTTAAATGTATCTTAAATCATTTTTTGGATATTTCCACTTAATACTTTTCATGCTTTCTGTGTAGATTTTAATGAGCAAATGATGCTTGATGAGAATTTGGGTTAAAGAAGAGAAGAACCTCCCATATCCAGCACATGACACATGAATTTTGTTTGAGGGAAGTGAAGAACAGAGAAAGCCATTGATTTCTGAAGCAATACAAGCTAAGGAGCTGGTCATGAGCTGAACAAAGACGCTGAAGCTACAGCTTTAACGTTTGACAAAGGATGCATGAGCTGAAGAAGCTACAGGGCTGGAAGAGCAAGTTACACGAGCTGAAACGGAGCTGAAGCAACACACAAACCAGAAACAATGTCCAGTTGTACGTAGGAGCAGCAGAATGAAGAGAAAACTACGTGGAAAGCTTAGGCAGAACAGAACCATTATGCACACGTCATATGTAAGCAGCCAAATGGGAATGAAGTGTCAGCTGAACCATGTGAAAAGAAAAAGCAATGAGCTGTCCAGAACGTGGAAAATGTAAAAGAAGAGCTGCTGAACAGAGATGAAGCTACGTGAGAAACTCCAGCAAATGAATGAGAAGAGAACCAGCTGCAGCGTGAGAAGAAGAAGCTACGTACATGCAGAACAGAGGAGGTTCAGAAGCAACACAGAATAAACGAAGAAGCAGAAGAAGAAGCTGAACCTAAGAATGAGAAGTAACGATTTGAAGTCTGGACAGCACGAACAGAAAATCGAGGAAGAAGCTTACATGCAGAAGTTACGTGCTATGGCTGGAGCTACATCTGAATTCATATGGAATAAACTATAATAAAAAAATAAACTGGGACCCACACTCACATAAACAAAGTTGGAGAAAATGCTTCGGGTATTTGCACCAGGAACAGCACGTGAAGAGCACACATGAAGGAGCTTCAGCCGATTGAAATTAGAGATGGGAGCACGTGTTTCTCACAAGGCAATTAAGAAAATGCATTCTGGTAAGTGAGAATGAAGCTGAGCACGTGGAATCAATAAAGGAATCACGTGAGAATGAGGCTGAAGGCAGAGGAGAATTCACGTTAAAACCACACCTCCGTCATTCCAGATACAGACGCACATCCACTTCGCCATTCACCCACCCCTTCGTCCATTTCGTACAGAACCATACATTCTCCATCTCCATTCCATCTCTCCACGCCGAAATGAAACTCTAATTCATCTGTGACTAGCAAAGGAGGAAGCTCTTGAGTTGAAGCTTGAATCCAAGATTTGGAGTGAAAAATTCTGGCTAAGAATTTCTTCTATTTTTCTATATTTTTTCTCTTTCATCTATTGTCTTGGTTAAACTGTATTTGATAGAGAATTTATGTAATAGTAATTAGTGGCTGGTTAGACACTAATTAGGATATTAATTGACTGATTATGTGATTGAATTAGTACTGAATTTTCCAATTTCCTACAATTATCCATGTATGCAGTCAAGGTGTTTGATGAAATGCATGTGAGAAATTGAGTGTTTAATTGTTTGATTTGAGGAATTCTTAGTGTTTAATTGGTTAATTAAACATTTTGGATGGTAATTCAGAGGCTAATTAATCAAGTAATCAATCAATTCAAGTGTTCAAAGATCTTAATCACAAGAATTAGTAATCTAATGAGAGTTGAGGTCTCAATTAACATTAAATTGCTACTTTCTTGAATCTTGGATGGTTATTCAAGATCATTTGTTAATGAACACATTTAGGAACTCTTATGCCAGAATTAATCACAATTAGATAAGGATGAGGATAGTGGAAACCAAGAGATGATTCCTAAACTAGTCACAAGCCCATATTCATTCACAATTCACACAATTAGATAGAATTTAGAAATTTTGATTCAATTTAGTTTTAGGTTAGTTTTATTCAATCAAAAACCCCCCAAATCAAGTAGCCTTTAGGACTTTTAACACTTAGAAAACCCAATTAGCATTGAATTCCATTTCCAAGGGAGATGACCTAGGTTGTGCCACTTGCTATATATTTAGATCAACCTAGTTTTATTTTGAAGGTTGTACGACAAGCCCGTCAAAATTTGGCGCCGTTGCCGGGGAATTTGGAGTTTCAATTGTTTGAGAAAGTTTTCTAGGTGTTTTTGTTATGTTTTAGCTCTATTTTGGCTCTGTTTTAGTTTAATTTTTGTTCTGTTTTGAACTTGGAATCGGGTAATTTCGGTGTTGCATATTAATTTGCCTGCTTGCTGGAATTTTTGTTCGAAGTGCCCAGAAAATTCTTATACTTTGTTTTTCAAGGTTTTTGGGTGTTTTGAGCAAAAGTAATAGCTAAGCTATTAGGCACCATTTTTTGGCCAATTCCAATGTTTGAGGCACTTTTTCGAATTTTTTAGTATTTTTCGAATTTTTTAGGAATTTTTCAATTTTTCTAGATTTAATTTCTTTAATTTTTGTGAGTTTATTTTGTGTGACTAACCTCTGTTTAGGAGTGTTTTTCATAGTTAAGTAAGTCTTAGCTTCATTTGATTTTATTTTCTTGATTATTGAGTTTATTTTAGTTATAATTTGTTAGGATTTTATTTGTGCTGAAATTAATTGTGCTTCTCATTTTTTCTTTGCTTTGAATGGATCCTTATTATTCTAATCAAGGTGTTTATGATCCTTATGCAAATGATAGGATTTCCAGAAAGTTGGATGATCTCAAGACAATGCTTCAAGGCGTGCTTGAAAGACAAAGACAAAAACAACAAGCACAACAATACCAACAAATCCAACAACCATGCTACCAACCATACCACCATCCAAATGAGATTCACCCAAATTACTACCAACATTATGAGCCATATCATAACTTCCATATGCAAGAGCCATACCCTGATTACCATAGACAAGAGCCACAATATCATCCTTACAATTACCATGAGGGGTACATGCAACAAGAGCCCCAGAGGGAACCGAGTTCAGAAGATGGGATGAAGCAGCAAATGGAAGCTCTTAGAATTCAAAACCAGCAAATATGGCAAATGCTCCAACAAGGAGATGAATGGTTGAAACAACGAGATCAGCAAATGGCAGATAACCTCATGAAGTATTCAGGAATTCAAATGAATCAACTGACTTCAAGTGCTAATGAATCAATTGAAGAGCAAATTAGAAGGGAATGTATAGAGGAGGAAGAGTCTTATCCATTGGGTAATATCCTTCCCTCTTCTAATGTTTTACAATTTGTTGGAACTGACTCTAGTTTGCCTGATAGCACTGTGACTACTGATGCAAATAATGTTGTTGATTCTGAATTACATGATGATGATGATGTTGATGAGGAATTAATTGTTGAATCTCCTGATGTGCTTGATTATGGTAATGCATTGAACAAAATTGATACATTTGTTGATGTTCATGAATCCTTGTGCACTGATGCACTTGGAATTTCTACTCCTAGCTGTGATTATAGTGAAAATTTCATATTTGAACCAATTGATAAATCTGTTGAGCCTAGGGTAGTAGATAAGTGTGGGGGTGAATTAAAATGTGATGATCATGCTATTTCTGGTATGGAATTGGTTGATAAGCCTATTGTTGATACATTTTCTGAGTTTAGGGATAACATGCCATCTGGATCATGTGACATAGCTGATTTGGATGCATCTCTTGATTGTGTATGTGCTGGATCCACTATATGTGATAGATGCTCCCAAATTAATGCTTTCATTGAGACTAGTGAGTTCCTTACATATAGCGATCATTATGATTCCACACTAGCATGTAATGGTATGACTGATGAAGTGGTAGGTGTAGCATGTGCAAAGGATATAGATAGTGAAATTGTTAGACAGCTTGTTGATAATTCAGACCCCACTCTTAAATGCTTAAGTGATGATATACATACAAGTCCTGTGTGTGCTAAGATGAATGAATTTTTGGAGTCTGATAAGTCTGTTGAATCCATGGAATCCTTTGGTTGCACTGGAATTATTGATAAGACTGATTCTTCTGATCATACTAGTATTGATGAGGGCATGCATAATGATAGTGCTGATATTGAATATCCTATTAATTCTTGTGCTGTTATTGATACTAGTGAGAGATTAAATTTTGTTGTTGATAATTGTTTAGAATTTTGTGAGCCTACTGATGTCTCTTTGGTCAGGGAAGATGTTGTTTCTCCTGTTGAGAGTCCGAAACAGATTCCTGAAGTTGGTGAGCTAATTCCCAACAAACCACAGACTCTCCAAGCTGAGAAAAAGCAACTGCCAGATACCTTGGAGGACTTGAATTCAAAGGACTGTGAGAAGTTGCAATTAGATTTTTTTGTAGATGCAGTGACTCTTACTGATGAGAGTCAAGTAGATTTTATTGGTTTTGATAGATTTTTAGGAAGCTCAAATTTTCAGTTTAATTTTAAGTTTTCTTTCTTTAGTTTTAATTGTCCAAAATTTGGTTTTTCTTCTTTTCTTGTTCCTAAATTTGCTGAAAATGACTTTCCTCAACTACTGATGGTTGAGAAAGTCCATGAGTCAACACTGAATGATCAATCCAAATGCTTTAAAGCAGTGAGACTTAAATTTCTTGAGTTAAGAAGTAATAAAGTAGTTTTAATTTTGGTTTTTGATACGTATGATTAGTTAGTCTCTGATAAAGTTCTTTTTAGTTTAGGATGTAGTTTTCTTTGTCTTTTCCACATTACAGTTTGTTTTGTTTCTGTTTTGTAGGAAATAAACTGCTAACCAGCTACATGGAAATCTTAGCCTACCTTGAGACTCTCCATTTTCAAGTTCATCCGGTTGTATTCTCTCTTTTCACTCTTTATGTTGTGTTGTTCATCTGTTTACTGGATTGTGTGCTGGCATTGAGGACAATGCAATATTTAAGTGTGGGGAAGAGAGTCATTTCATTCCATCCATCTTTTCTTTATTTTGAAAAAAAAAAAACAACTAAATTTTTTTTTTTTTAGGAAAATTTTTGAAAAATAGTGTGATTTTTTTTCAGTTTTCCTGTGAAAGTTGCAAGTTGAGATGATTATTAGCTTAAATTCACTTAGACATGACAAGTGATAGATCTTGTGTTTTGATTCAAGTGAAGTGGCAATGAATTTGATTTCAATGAATTATTTGATAGCCATTAGCTGGTGAGGATTTGAGCCTTAATTTTTCATTTCTAGTGTGATTCACCTATCTTTGTTTCACTCTAGAACTTGTCCTGATTCTCTGTTGAGGCCACATTTGCACTTGCATGCATGAAAATGATAAGGCATTCATTTCTATTTTAGCTAGAGCCAAAAAGCCAACCATACATACATTGTATCCATTGTTTTAGCCACTTTGAGCCTTGATTTCATTTTCTTGTTAGCCTTAGCCATTTAAAATATATTCCCACCTTGTTTTAAGATGCCTTAGAGATTTTAAGGAGCATCACATCTAAATAGGATAGGTGAATGTGTGCTTTGCATCCATTAAGGCCATTGTGATTCAAAGAATTTGTTCTAAAAAAAAATGCAAAGAAAGAAGAGATAGAAAAGCAAAAAGAAAGCAAAAGAAAAGCAATGAAAAAAAAAAAAGAAAAAGAAAGAAAAGGAAGCCATAGAAAATCAAAAGAAAGAAGTCTTTCAAATTAAGTTGTAGTTGCCTATAGTGATAGGAAATAAGGCCTTGAATGCACACTTTTCTCTATCCTCAATCTCCATTGAATGCTCTTGAGGTTCTAAGGTATTCATTTTGTTTAGTTTTCCCTTTATTTTTGTATCCATTCATTTCATTTCCCTAGCCCCATTATAACCCTTAATAAAGTCCTAATTGATTTGTGCATTGCATTTGGCATGAGTGGTGGAGATTTAGAAGCTTGACAAGCTTATGGTAGTGAGCTTTGATAGGTGAAGTTTGAGTGATCCACATTACCTAAATACTTGAAAGTTGAGAGTAAACACTAATCCATGTGAAGGGCTATGCATTTTAATTCATTCTTTTCAAATGAAATTGTCATGGAACTTAATTGTTGATGCAATTGAAGTTGGCTTGGATTGTTGAAGTGTTGATAAGTTTTGATCATTCTCAATCTTGTAACTTTCTATATTTTCCTTTTCATTTTCATCCTCCATTGATCATTCCACTAGCTTTTCTTTAGATTTTGAACTTTGCCCAGGAGTGCAAAGGTTTAAGTGTGGGGGAATTTGATAACCATAATATTTTATATATTTTAATCCCTTAACTTCGGCGTTTTAGTACCCAAATATGGCTTTAGGAATTTAATTAAGTGGAATTTGATTTTAATTTGCCATTTTTACATTTGAGGAATTAATTTGCAAATTATTAATTCTTAATGCTTAAATGTATCTTAAATCATTTTTTGGATATTTCCACTTAATACTTTTCATGCTTTCTGTGTAGATTTTAATGAGCAAATGATGCTTGATGAGAATTTGGGTTAAAGAAGAGAAGAACCTCCCATATCCAGCACATGACACATGAATTTTGTTTGAGGGAAGTGAAGAACAGAGAAAGCCATTGATTTCTGAAGCAATACAAGCTAAGGAGCTGGTCATGAGCTGAACAAAGACGCTGAAGCTACAGCTTTAACGTTTGACAAAGGATGCATGAGCTGAAGAAGCTACAGGGCTGGAAGAGCAAGTTACACGAGCTGAAACGGAGCTGAAGCAACACATAAACCAGAAACAAGGTCCAGTTGTACGTAGGAGCAGCAGAATGAAGAGAAAACTACGTGGAAAGCTTAGGCAGAACAGAACCATTATGCACACGTCATATGTAAGCAGCCAAATGGGAATGAAGTGTCAGCTGAACCATGTGAAAAGAAAAAGCAATGAGCTGTCCAGAACGTGGAAAACGTAAAAGAAGAGCTGCTGAACAGAGATGAAGCTACGTGAGAAACTCCAGCAAATGAATGAGAAGAGAACCAGCTGCAGCGTGAGAAGAAGAAGCTACGTACATGCAGAACAGAGGAGGTTCAGAAGCAACACAGAATAAACAAAGAAGCAGAAGAAGAAGCTGAACCTAAGAATGAGAAGTAACGATTTGAAGTCTGGACAGCACGAACAGAAAATCGAGGAAGAAGCTTACATGCAGAAGTTACGTGCTATGGCTGGAGCTACATCTGAATTCATATGGAATAAACTATAATAAAAAAATAAACTGGGACCCACACTCACATAAACAAAGTTGGAGAAAATGCTTCGGGTATTTGCACCAGGAACAGCACGTGAAGAGCACACATGAAGGAGCTTCAGCCGATTGAAATTAGAGATGGGAGCACGTGTTTCTCACAAGGCAATTAAGAAAATGCATTCTGGTAAGTGAGAATGAAGCTGAGCACGTGGAATCAATAAAGGAATCACGTGAGAATGAGGCTGAAGGCAGAGGAGAATTCACGTTAAAACCACACCTCCGTCATTCCAGATACAGACGCACATCCACTTCGCCATTCACCCACCCCTTCGTCCATTTCGTACAGAACCATACATTCTCCATCTCCATTCCATCTCTCCACGCCGAAATGAAACTCTAATTCATCTGTGACTAGCAAAGGAGGAAGCTCTTGAGTTGAAGCTTGAATCCAAGATTTGGAGTGAAAAATTCTGGCTAAGAATTTCTTCTATTTTTCTATATTTTTTCTCTTTCATCTATTGTCTTGGTTAAACTGTATTTGATAGAGAATTTATGTAATAGTAATTAGTGGCTGGTTAGACACTAATTAGGATATTAATTGACTGATTATGTGATTGAATTAGTACTGAATTTTCCAATTTCCTACAATTATCCATGTATGCAGTCAAGGTGTTTGATGAAATGCATGTGAGAAATTGAGTGTTTAATTGTTTGATTTGAGGAATTCTTAGTGTTTAATTGGTTAATTAAACATTTTGGATGGTAATTCAGAGGCTAATTAATCAAGTAATCAATCAATTCAAGTGTTCAAAGTTCTTAATCACAAGAATTAGTAATCTAATGAGAGTTGAGGTCTCAATTAACATTAAATTGCTACTTTCTTGAATCTTGGATGGTTATTCAAGATCATTTGTTAATGAACACATTTAGGAACTCTTATGCCAGAATTAATCACAATTAGATAAGGATGAGGATAGTGGAAACTAAGAGATGATTTCTAAACTAGTCACAAGCCCATATTCATTCACAATTCACACAATTAGATAGAATTTAGAAATTTTGATTCAATTTAGTTTTAGGTTAGTTTTATTCAATCAAAAACCCCCCAAATCAAGTAGCCTTTAGGACTTTTAACACTTAGAAAACCCAATTAGCATTGAATTCCATTTCCAAGGGAGATGACCTAGGTTGTGCCACTTGCTATATATTTAGATCAACCTAGTTTTATTTTGAGGGTTGTACGACAAGCCCGTCATTGCTTCATTAAATGTATTATGGAACCATAAAAGAACCTTATGAGTTACCTAGCTTTTCTAGTGAATATATGGCCTTAGAATTTAATTCAAGAGTATAATTGGCTTCCATATAATGTGTCTAGGCCAAGAGAAATGATCTCTACCTCCTTAGGTGTGTGAAGTCAAGGGAGAGGACTCAAAGCTCAAGGAAAAAGTGTGTGAATGCAAGCAAGGTAGCTCTCTCCACTTTCTCTCATGCATGAATGTGTGCTTACATTATCTTTGAATGTGTGTATATATATTTTAAGCTATGAAAGGTATTTTAGTATGAAATTTTATTCTATCATACCATGATAATATTTTATGTATTCAAATGATGTTTTATACGCTTGCCTTGGTTTGCTTAAGTATGGAGAAGCCAAGAATCCTCTAGCCATGGTGAGGATGAGCCAAGAACCTTTAAACTTGGTTGAGACAAAGTAAAGAGTCTCCCAATAGTGAGGCTGACTCCCAAAAGTAAGTTTGAGTCAAAACCTCTTAGAGAAAATGGGTGAGGCAAATCCAAAATCCATAAGTGAATTGGTAAGGCTTGTAACAACCGGGAAAATGGAAAAGGAAAAGAAAGAAAAAAGTTGAAAATTTTTGAAATCCTGAGATTTTTCTAAGTCTTCTCACTGTAGCGAGAAATGGTCTCGCTATAGCGAGAGTAGCTGTTTGCAATAGCAAAAAGGCTTCTAGCTATAGCGAGTGCGGGCATTTCATACAAAAAACTAGGGGGCTGCTCGCCATAGCGTACGTCATAGCAAAAGTGGGGGTCTGGAACTGATACGTGCTCACCGTAGCGAAGGTTAAACCTCGCCATAGCGAAGGGAACTGATACGTACTCGCTGTAGCGAAAGTTAAACCTCGCCATAACGAAGGTAGCTGATACGAGCTCGCCGTAGCGAAAGTTAATTTTCGCCATAGCGAGGGTCAGTCTGGAAAAGGGTAAAAAGCGAGAAATTGACTCCTTTACACAACCCAATTCATTCTTTCTCTCTTATTTGCCCTAGACTTCGACCCAAGGAGAGAAAAGAGGCGTGGAGAGTGAGAAAGACCAAGAGAAGGAGGAAGAGCAAAGGAAAGGTAAGTAAGCTTCTCTCTTTTCTTCTTAGAATCTTGATCTCCTTTCTTTGCCTTCTCTTTCTATGGTTTTGTTTGTGAGATTAGTTGGATTTTAAGCATGGGTCAGAAGAGTGAAAGTGAAAAACACCTTTGAACCTCTTTGTTTTCCTTGAAAATGTTGTTTCCACTACCATGAGAGCTTGAGAGAGAGGAGGAATTGGTGACATTCTAGAGAGAGAGAGAAAGAACCCATAGGTTCTTATATGTTAGCAAGGTTTGCTCTGAAGAACCTTTAACAGTTGTTGAGTTACATTCTAAGAGAGTAATTCCATGCTCTTGATTGTGTCTAGGCTCAAGAGAAGCACCTCCATCAAGGTGTGAGTGTGAAACCAAGAAGGGAGAAGAGGAATTGAAAGGAAAAGCTTGTGTTGACTCATAAGGTAGCTCTCTTTCCACTTTTTCTTGTTGCATTCTTGGATGTAATAGTCATTGTATGCTTATGTATATGCTTGTTGTGTGAGATATGCCATATGTTATTGCCATGATGCATTGTTACCAATGTGCTTGTGTGATGGATTGTGAGAATTGCTCGGGTGAGGTAGTGCTGAAAGTCCCTTGAGATGGGTGAGACAAGGCCAAAAAGTCTCATAACCGAATGAGGCCAAGTCAAAAGTCCCTAAACTCGGGTGAGGCCATCCAAAAGTCCCTAAACTCGGGTGAGGCTAGACCAAAAGTCCCTAGAGCTTACTTGTGGTATGGTTGTGATCTCCATGGCATGTATAACATGTGTTATGTGATTGAGAATGGTTGAATGCTAAATTACATGCTTTGACTTGTTATATGCCTTGATTGTTTCCTTGAATGAGTGCATGAGCTACTGAGATTCCATGAATCTCACCCCTTCCCCCTCCCATCTTAACATGTTAGGTGGAGCTCAAGGAGAAACAAGTGCACACCAAAGAGCCTAGGAGAATGCTAGATGAATGTTAGTTTGTTTTGACTTTTTTGATGTAAAGTGGTGCCAAAATGTATATACACCCACTATTTTTGAGATGTACATGTTGTATCAAGTGTAAATGTAAGGAAATATGATGTATAAACTATGTAGAGAGCTAAATTAATGAAAATGTGGGTTTTGTCCCTTTTGTTGAATGTATGTGATAGTGCATTTTGGCCCGTAGCATAGCGAGTTGGAAATGTATGATGATTTAGACTACTTGGACATGTTATATATACTATTTTTATGCTTTCAAACTTGTCCATGAGGAGTGAGAACGTGTGAGAGGCCATTTGGACCCATTTTGGACCTTTTGGGTGCCAAAACTGCTAAATTTGTGAGCTACGTCAAAGTATTACTAGATGAGCTCCTCTTACTATGAAATTTGGCATGCCTCTAGAGTTTGTAGAGAGCTTCTTGGAAAGCTAAAGTGGGTAATATTTGGAGGTCTAGAGAATATTTGGTGAATTGTTGAAATTGGGAAAAATTGATGGTTTGGTCATGGTACTGTTTCATTAGTCCGAAATGAAATCCATCTCATTCATAGACCAAACGGTGGTCCAATGTCATGAAATTTTATACACATAAATTAAACAACCACAGTGAACTATACCAACTAGAATCACCTAAATCGGAGGTCTGTAGAGAGAGAATGAACCTTCTGCTGTATCAGCATCAGGGAGCCCACCTGACCTCCATTACTGTTCCATCAGTTTTTGGGATCTAAGGGCTACTGAACTGATCTGAACTTATTTTTTTCCTCTATTAGACATCTGTAGCTTTCCAAATTGGTATAGTTTGCCCAGATTGGATTTTTGTGGATTTAGTTATAGATTTTCGAAGTTCATGATAGTAAGCTGCGCCAGAAACAGAGACAGCTGGACCTCTGTCTCATTTTTGATGTCAAACATGGTCCAAATGCTGAGATTATGTTTGGAAATTATTTTTAGTGTAAATTTAACACTTATAGATTTCCAAAAAGCTATGGTTTTCTAGATTCCCATTTTTCTATAATTAGTTATGAATTTCCAAAGTTAGAGTCAAAAATCTGATTTTTGGGCCCATGTGAGAAATTGCATTTTTCTGGTTTTTGGCTCCATACCTGTGGCTTATGGCTTGTTTTATGCTATGTATGAGTTGTATAAATGGAGTGTGAGTAGAGAATGTGAATGATGGGTTCACAGGACCCATGGGGCAGAAGGTGAGTGTTTGAAACCCCGTTTTATAGCATAAAAATGCCACGGATTGGTACTGGTTCTTTGGAAATCATATGGAACCGAGTCCAGAGAGAGGCTAGATAGCGTTAGTACATTATGGTGTTACATTTTTTGTATTAAAGTAAAGGTTCAGGCACTTTTGCTTAATGTTAGATTCTTGAATGATGAGATTTGTTGTATTTAGTGTGAATGGTCATGGAAGTGGTAGCATCCATATGCATATGTGCTTGTGATATTATTGAGAACTGAGGGTTGCTACTTCTTTCAGACATGGTTGAGACTAGACGGGACAGGGGTAGAGGCAGACCGCCCAGGGCTCAGAGAGCTGAGCCAGAGGTTCCTGTTAGGCTTGAGGATCTTCTGCGGGCCATCATAGAGAGGCTTGACCGGTATGAGGCCATGATGGGCCAGCATCAAAAGATGCTGGAACAACAGAGGTACATTGCCCAGCAATAGCATGATATGATCATGCATTTACAAGACACCCTAGTTAGGCAAGAAGAAGCCAGGAGAGATGTCCCTGTACCTCAGCCATCCACATCCAGCATTCCACCTGCACCTCCCCAAGAGCCTGCTGCTCCACAGACCCAGACGCCTATCCAGAAAGTGTTAAAGCAGTTTAGGCAGAATAATCCACCCTCATTTGACGGGGAGTTGGATGCGGATAAGGCAGAGGCTTGGGTTATACAGCTAAAGAAAATATTCTCGGTGATGGATTGTACCACCGAGCAGAAAGCCCAACTAGCCATTTTCATGTTACAAAAGGAAGTTGATAGATGGTGGTATAGCACGAAACCCCTGATGGAGACCAAGAATATACAGATAACTTGGGAAAGCTTCTTGGTCGAGTTTTATGAGAAATATGTCCCTAGTTCGGTGAGGAAGAAGAAAGAGATGGAATTTATGGGCTTGAGACAGACGGATGAGATGACTGTGGACCAATATGTGGCCAAGTTCATTAAGTTGTCTCGGTATTCCTCTTACCTCTAGAGGTATGATGATGAACCCTGGAGATGTGAGCATTTTGAGACTGGGTTGAAGCCCCTGATTAGCGACAGAGTTACTCCACAGCGGATCAGGAAGTTTAATACTCTTGTGGAGGTCAGTAGGGTGATTGAGACTAATTTACAAGCCATCATGCCTACTGCGACTACGGCTAGTCAAAAGAGGGTTCCAGATTTGAAAAGGCCGAAACCAGAAGAGGGTTCTAGTTTGACACCTAGCACCAAGAGGAGAGGCAAGAGGCCATGGAATAGAAGGCCACAGCGAGGTATGCCACCTCCTCGGGGCCAGTCATCCTTCCAACAGTCTCTGGTGACATGTTTCAAGTGTGGGAAGTCGGGGCTCATTGCTAGACACTGTCCTCAGATGGAGACAATGCCTCCTCCTAGGCCACAAACCCAGGGCCAAGTGTTCGCCCTTACTCAGCAGGAAGCCAGTGCATCACCCAGTTTGATCCGAGGTACGCTGATAGTGAATGGCTTTCCTGTAGTTGCTATGTTTGATTCGGGTGCTAATCACTCGTTTATATCTTATGATTGTGTGAGGCAATTGGGTCTGGTTATTAGTGTCTTGCTATTTGACTTTTCTATCACTACACCCACTGGAGGCCACGTGGTTACTTCCCATACTTGCTTAAATGTCACTGTTCAATTTAACCATTATCATACCACTATCGATTTGGTTTGTATGCCCTTTCATGATATTGATTTGATTATTGGTATGAACTGATTGGCCGCAAATAATGCAATACTTGATTGTGAACACCGAACCATTTCCCTACCTGCTTGTGAGACCATACCTAGGATAGGAGCTGAGTTATCCTTCATGACTACTGCCCAGGCTGAGAGATATTTATAGTGTGGATGTCAAGGGTTTCTAGTCTTTTTCTCTATTCAGGCTGAGGTAGAAGAAGGGATAGAGGAGATCCCAGTTGTCAGGGAATTCTCGGAAGTTTTCCCTAAAGAGTTTGACTTTAGTGGCCTACCCTCTGAGAGAGAATTAGAGTTCCCTATAGACATAGTGCCTGGGACTGGACCGGTGTCCAAAGCTCCTTACAGGATGGCTCCCGCCGAGCTTGCCGAGTTGAAAGAGCAGATAGAGGAATTGTTAGAGAAAGGGTTTATCCGCCCTAGTGTTTCACCTTGGGGAGCTCCAATGTTATTTGTGAAAAAGAAAGATGGTAGCTTGCGTTTGTGTATTGATTATAGAGAGTTGAATAAAGTTACTATCAAGAATAAATATCCTCTCCCAAGAATTGATGATTTGTTAGATCAGTTGGCTGGGGCATCTGTGTTTTCCAAGATAGATCTTAGATCTGGGTACCACCAGTTGAGAGTGAGAACTGAAGACGTCTCTAAGACGGCCTTCAGAACGAGATATGGGCACTATGAGTTCCTTGTGATGCTATTCAGGTTGACAAATACGCCCGCTGTGTTCATGGATTACATGAACAGGGTATTCAGACCATATTTAGATCAGTTTGTGATGGTCTTCATTGATGATATTTTAGTGTACTCCAGATCCTTTGAAGAGCACGAGAGGCATTTGAGATTAGTCCTAGACACCTTGAGAGAGAAAAGGTTGTATGCCAAACTTAGTAAATGTGAGTTTTGGATGACCGAGGTGAGATTCTTAGGTCATGTGATCTCACGAGACGGGGTCGCAGTTGATCCCCATAAAGTTGAGGCTGTGTTACAGTGGGATAGACCTAGAACGATCACCGAGGTTAGGAGTTTCCTAGGTTTGGCAGGGTATTATAAACGGTTTATTCAGGACTTTTCTCGGATGGCCTTACTACTGACGAGGCTAACTAGGAAAGAGACACTTTTTGTGTGGGATGAGAGATGTGAGAAGAGTTTCCAGGAGTTGAAACTCTGTCTGACCACTGCCCCTGTACTGATTATCCCTGACCCTAGTAAGCCATTTGTGGTTTATTGTGATGCTTCGGGCAAAGGGTTAGGATGTATGTTGATGCAGCAGGGTCAAGTAGTGGCATATGCCTCGAGGCAGTTGAGGCCTCATGAGGAGAATTGCCCCACACATAACCTGGAGTTAGCCGCCATAGTGTTTGCTCTTAAAATTTGGAAACACTATCTGTATGGTGCTACCATAGAGATTTATAGTGACCACAAGAGTCTGAAATACCTGTTTGACCAGAAAGAACTCAATATGAGACAGAGGAGATGGATGGAGTTCCTAAAAGATTATGATTATGTGTTGAAATATCATTCAGGCAAGGCCAATGTGGTGGCGAATGCCCTGAGTAGAAAAACTATCCATGTAGCCTATATGATGATTAGGGAGCAGGAGCTCCTAAAGAAGTTCAGAAACTTGAACCTTTCTTGTCAGGTGGTATCGGGTAAATTGTATCTGAGTGAAACTCGAGTTGAGAATATATTGAGAACCCAGATCTTAGATGCTCAGAGGGAGGATGGGTTCCTGAAATGGATCAGGAATGAGATTATCCAAGGTAAGACCTCAGATTTCAAGGTGTCTGAGGATGGTATGATAGTATATCGAGATAGAATCTGTATGCCTAGTCAGAATGAGTTGAGAGAAAGCATTTTAGAAGAGGCACATAAGAGTAAGTATACTATCCACCCAGGTGCCACCAAGATGTATCAGGATTTGAAAAGAATTTTCTGGTGGCCAGGGATGAAGAGTGATGTGACAGATTATGTGGCTAGATGCCTAGTGTGTCAGAAGGTAAAGATAGAACATCAAAAATCGGCTAGGTTGTTGCAACCTCTAGATATCCCTAAGTGGAAGTGGGATAGTATAGCCATGGACTTTATTATGGGGTTACCCAGGACATCCTCTGGACACGATGTTATTTGGATAGTTGTGGATAGACTGACGAAGTCTGCACACTTTTTAGCTATCAGGGCTACTCATACACTGGATAGATTAGCCCAGTTGTACATCAGAGAGATAGTGCGACTTCATGGAGTACCCAGTAGCATAGTTTCGGATAGAGACCCCAGGTTCACATCGAACTTTTAGAGGTCATTGCAGTATGCTTTAGGGACCAGGTTGCAGTTTAGTACTGCATATCACTCCCAGACAGATGGTCAGACTGAAAGGACCATCCAGACATTGAAAGACATGTTGAGGGCATGTGTGCTAGAAATGAGGGGTAACTGGGATGCATATTTATCGTTAGCAGAGTTTGCATATAATAACAACTACCATTCCAGTATTCAGATGGCCCCTTATGAGGCTTTGTATGGGAGAAAGTGCAGATCCCCTCTGTGTTGGGTTGAGCTAGGTGAAAGGAGTATGATAGGACCTGAGATTGTGGACCAGACCACCCAACAGATAAAGTTGATTAGAAAGAGACTCCTCACAACCAAGAGTAGGCAGAAAAGCTATGCTGATAAGCGAAGAAGGCCGTTAGAGTTTGAGATTGGAGACCATGTGTTCATTCGAGTATCTCCAGTGATGGGAGTAGGTCGGTCAATGAGGGTAAGGAAGCTCAGTCCTAGGTATATTGGTCCATTTGAAATCCTTAAGAAAATTGGACTCGTGGCTTACCGAATAGCTTTACCTCCTAACTTAGCCCAAATCCATAGTGTTTTTCATGTCTCCCGGTTGAAAAAGTATTTACCAGACCCCTCACATGTCATAGAATATGAGCATGTGCAATTGCAGGAAGATCTTTCCTATGTAGTGAGATCGAAGAGAATTGTGGATGCTAAGCTGAAACAGCTGAGAAGCAAGAACATTCCTCTGGCGAAAGTGATCTGGAGAAGTCTGACATCTGAAGAAGCAACCTGGGAATTGGCGGATGAAATGAGGCAGAAATATCTAGAGTTATTCCCTTGAGGTAAGTCTTTAAATTTCAAGGGCGAAATTTCTTTAAAGAGGGGTAGAAATGTGACAACCGGGAAAAGGGAAAAGGAAAAGAAAGAAGAAAGCTGAAAATTTTCGAAATCCTAAGATTATTCTAAGTCTTCTCGCTATAGCGAGAAATGGTCTCGCTATAACGAGAGTAGCTATTCGTAATAGCGAAAAGGCTTCTAGCTATAGCGAGTGCGGGCATTCCATACAAAAAACTAGGAGGCTGCTCGCCGTAACGTACGCCATAGCGAAAGTGGGGGTCTGGAACTGATATGTGCTCACCGTAACGAAGGTCAAACCTCGCCATAGCAAAGGGAACTAATACGTGCTAGCCGTAGCGAAAGTTAAACCTCGCCATAGCGAAGGTAGCTGATACGAGCTCACCGTAGCGTAGGTTAATTTTTGCCATAGCGAGGGTCAGTCTGGAAAAGAGTAAAAAGCGAGAAATTGACTCCTTTACACGACCCAATTTATTCTTTCTCTCTTGTTTGCCCTAGACTTCGACCCAAGGAGAGAAAAGAGGCGTGGAGAGTGAGAGAGACTAAGAGAAGGAGGAAGAGCAAAGGAAAGGTAAACAAGCTTCTCTCTTTTCTTCTTAGACTCTTGATCTCCTCTCTTTGCCCTCTCTTTCTATGGTTTTGTTTGTGAGATTAATTGGATTTTAAGCATGGGTCAGAAAAGGGAAAGTGGAAAACACCTTTGAACCTCTTTGTTTTCCTTGAAAATGTTGTTTCCACTACCATGAGAGCTTAAGAGAGAGGAGGAATTGGTGACATTCTAGAGAGAGAGAGAGAGAGAGAGAACCCCTAGGTTCTTATATGTTAGCAAGGTTTGCTTTGAAGAACCTTTAACAGTAGTTGACTTACATTCTAAGAGAGTAATTCCATGCTCTTGATTGTGTCTAGGCTCAAAAGAAGCACCTCCATCAAGGTGTGAGTGTGAAACCAAGAAGGGAGAAGAGGAATTGAAAGGAAAAGCTTGTGTTGACTCATAAGGTAGCTCTCTTTCCACTCTTTCTTGTTGTATTCTTGGATGTAATAGTCATTGTATGTTTATGTGTATGCTTGTTGTGTGAGATATGTCATATGTTATTGCCATGATGCATTGTTACCAATGTGCTTATGTGATGGATTGTGAGAATTGCTTGGGTGAGGTAGTGCCAAAAGTCCCTTGAGATGGGTGAGGTAAAGCCGAAAGTCCCTTGAGATGGGTGAGACAAGGCCAAAAGTCTCATAATCGAGTAAGGCCAAGTCAAAAGTCCCTAAACTCGGGTGAGGCCATCCAAAAGTCCCTAAACTCGGGTGAGGCTAGTGCCGAAAGTCCCTTGAGATGGGTGAGACAAGGCCAAAAAGTCTCATAACCGAGTGAGGCCAAGTCAAAAGTCCCTAAACTCGGGTGAGGCCATCCAAAAGTCCCTAAACTCGGGTGAGGCTAGACCAAAAGTCCCTAGAGCTTACTTGTGGTATGGTTGTGATCTCCATGGCATGTACAACATGTGTTATGTGATTGAGAATGGTTGAATGCTAAATTACATGCTTTGACTTGTTATATGCCTTGATTGTTTTCTTGAATGAGTGCATGAGCTACTGAGATTCCATGAATCTCACCCCTTCCCCCTCCCATCTTAACATGTTAGGTGGAGCTCAAGGAGAAACAAGTGCACACCAAAGAGCCTAGGAGAATGCTAGATGAATGTTAGTTTGTTTTAACTCTTTTGATGTAAAGTAGTGCCAAAATGTATATGCACCCACTATTTTTGAGATGTACATGTTGTATCAAGTGTAAATGTAAGGAAATATGATGTATAAACTATGTAGAGAGCCAAATTAATGAAAATGTGGGTTTTGCCCCTTTTGTTGAATGTATGTGATAGTGCATTTTGGCCCGTAGCATAGTGAGTTTGAAATGTATGATGATTTGGACTACTTGGACATGTTATATATACTATTTTCATGCTTTCAAACTTGTCCATGAGGAGTGAGAAAGTGTGAGAGGCTATTTGGACCTATTCTGGACCTTTTGGGTGCCAAAACCGCTAAATTCGTGAGCTTTGTCAAAGTATGACCAGATGAGCTCCTCTTGCTATGAAATTTGGCATGCCTCTAGAGTTTGTAGAGAGCTTCTTGGGAAGTTAAAGTGGATAATATTTGGAGGTCTAGAGAATATTTGGTAAATTGTTGAAATTGGGAAAAATTGATGGTTTGGTCATGATACTATTTCATTAGTCCGAAAAGAAATCCATGTCATTCATAGACCAAACGGTGGCCAAATATCATGAAATTTTATACAAATAAACTAGACAACCACAGTGACCTACACCAACTAGAATCACCTAAATCTAAGGTCTGTAGAGAGAGAATCAACCTTTTGAAGTTCTGTATCAGCATCAGGGAGCCCACCTGACCTCCGTTACTGTTCCATCAAGTTTTTGGATCTAAGGGCTACTGAACTGATTTGGACTTATTTTTCTCCTCTAGTAGACATCTGTAGCTTTCTAAATTGGTATATTTTTCCCAGACTTGATTTTTGTGGATTTAGTTATGGATTTTCGAATTTCATGACAGTAAGCTGCGCCAGAAACAGAGACAGCCGGACCTCTGTCTCATTTTTGATGTCAAACATGGTCCAAACGCTGAGATTATGTTTAGGAATTATTTTTAGTGTAAATTTAACACTTAGAGATTTTCAGAAAGCTATGGTTTGCTAAATTCCCATTTTTCTATAATTAGTTATGAATTTCCAAAGTTAGAGTCAAAAATCTGATTTTTGGGCCCATGTGAGAAATTGCATTTTTCTGGTTTTTGGCTCCATACCCGTGGCTTATGGCTTGTTTTATGCTATGTATGAGTTGTATAAATGGAGTGTGAGTAGAGAATGAGAATGATGGGTTCACAGGACCCACGGGGCAGAAGATGAGTGTTTGAAACCCTGTTTTATAGTATGAAAATGCCACAGATTGGTACTGGTTCTTTGGAAATCATATGGAACTGAGCCCAGAGAGAGGCTAGATAGCGTTAGTACATTATGGTGTTACAAGGCTAATCCAATTACTTGGCAAGCCTTTGTATACTATGTATGACTTGTTCAAATGCTAAGAATATTTATTGAATGCTCACACATTTCAATATGCCCATGTATGTATTTTCAAGACTTGTATTGCATACTTTATGTGTGATTGAAAGGGAATGAGCTATTGGGATTCTTTGAATCTCATCCTCTCCTCTCCAATATTCTAACATGCTAGGTAGACCAAGAGGACAAGGTAATGGGAGCCAACCACTTGGAAGATGAAAGTGTGACAACAAAGTGCATGAATTTTGCTTCTTAATGGCCATATGAGTGGCAAATATTGTAATCCATTATTGTATATATCCTATAACCTCATGAACATGTGTAATCATGCTAATGTATCATGTACAAATTAAAATTTATGTTGTGTGAATGTTACAATTCAATTTAGGTATGTAATGGCAAGACATTATGGAAAATTATGTATGGCATGGGGTGAGAGTGTGAGTTTCCAAATTTTGATTTTGTGCATCTTTAAGAAAAGTTTAAAATGTCATTTTGATTCAATCTCACCTGCTCAAGTGGCCACCCAAGCTTGGGAAGCAAAATTGGACACTTTGATACTAGTTGAGACTATAAAAATGACCAAACCATAACCCTATAGCACAAACTAACCAAATGGATGAATCTTCCCATGAAATTTGGCAAACATGTCAATCTCATTGAGATCTTTTTGGAAAGCTAAAGTATAGAAAAATTGAAGCTCTACAGAATTAATTATGAATTTTCAAAGTTGGGATTTTTTGGTTGTTCTGGTGCATGTACTGTTCATATGATCAATTTTGTGTTCTATGTCATTAGATAGTTAAATGGTGTCTAATACTTGTGAAATTTTACAGGCCCAAACTAGAGGTTATAAGATTTCTGTGGCCACCAAGATCACCTCATTTGGAGGTCTGAGCAAAGAGTTTTGAATTTTTGAAGTTTGCTATTAGTACCAATAGCACCACTGGACCTCCAGTACTGTTCCATCATAATTCAGTTCCCAGATTGTCTTGGCGTGGTCTAAAGATATTTTTCCCTTAAATTTAATATCATAGCTTCTTTGATTGTCTAAATATTCATGATTTTGGTTTTTGTAGAATTAGTTATGAATTTCCAAAGCTTATGACAGTAACCTGTGATAGTAGCCCAGACAACTAAGACCTTGGGTGTTTTTTAAATGTCAAACATCTTCTACTTGATGCCTCATGACCTAAAAATAATTCTAGCATAAATTAGACATCTGTAGCTCTCCAAAATGGTAAATAATACATGATTTCAATTTTTATAAAATTAGCTATGATTTTTCAAAATTGTGATAGAAAATATGCAATTTTGGTCGAGGCTACACTATGGAATTTTATGTGTTTTTTCACTTGCACGAGTTCTAGACCACTTCCTTAGATGGTTTTGAGTTGTATTAGTGTATTTAAATATGAGAATGAGTTGAATTAATTTATATGGTTCCCGAGAAACTGGATGAAAAATTCATCCCCTACGTGGTGCAATTTTATTCATTATTTTTATTGCCCTTTCCTTAGAAACTTGTGAAATTCTTGGAAATGAGTTTAGATAAGAAATGAGATGAGTTACATAATTATAGTGTTACAAAGAACATGCTCTAGAGACCTTTAGTTTTTCCTCACCCCATTTTTAGGACCTTTAGATTTGCCTCACTCTTGGCCTAGGGACTTTTGACTTGGCCTCACCCTCACAGGAGACTTTTGGCCTTGTCTCACCCATGCCATAAAACTTTTGGCATCTCCTCACTTTCATTATGGGACTTTTGGCATCACCTCACCCTTATGAGCCATTTCCACAACCAAGAGCATTCAAGGAAATACATTGGTACCAATGTAATGTCAAGGCATCAAGTGGCATATTCTCAAATCACAAGAGCATACACAAATACACAAAGACATACATATGCATACAAGAATGCAAGGAGAATGAGGTAGAGAGTTACCTTAGATTTATACAAGCTTTTCTTGATTCTTTTACTTCCCTTTTTTGGTCCCACAAGCACGCCTTGGTGGGTTGGTGTTCTCTTAGTCTAGACACCATAAACAACACACAATTACACACGTGAAGTAAGCCAAAACATTAAATTCATGCTTGAACACACATTTGGTTCCATAAGTGGCATAATGGTTCCATAAATGGCCTATTGAAGCAACCTTCATAATTCAAACTCAAGGCTCCCATCTCTTTCCATTTTTAGGCCTCTTGGCCTCATTCAAAGTCTTTGGAGCCATCACACATTCATTTACACAATTGGAAAAATAAGTTGCTTCATAAGGCACCATTACGAACACCATTACGCCATCTTTCAATCCATGGCTCCTAAATTTTCCCCAATAATTTTTCTCATCTTCTAACATCATATAAAGTCCCAAACCAAGGTTAGAACAAATTAAAACATCCTCAAAGGCCTATTATCTATTTGGATCCATTTCCTAATATTAGGCCAAGCTATTTGGGTTTATTTGAGTTGGGTCAACACAAGATTATAGTTGGGCCTCTAATTATGGTTCTGAACACATAAATTAATCGTAGGGCCCAATTATTAAATTTCTAACCCATTTGAAATTTAAATCCAAAACAATATTTTGTTTTCTCTAAAATTACCAAAAACAATTATTTGTCTTAAAATGCCCAAAATAATCTTTTTTTTTCTAAAAATTCCCATTTTCCTTAATTTGCCTAATTTTTCTCATAATAATTCATTAATTCATCATAATTATTCTTAATTACTTTCAAGTGTTACACCCATAACATGTTCTCTAGGGTTTGGATGATACTTTTTATTTGACCATTTGTTTAGGGGGTGATAGGGAGTACTAAATCTAAGTTTTGTCCTTAAAGCTACGTGAAGTAACCTATAAATGTTTGATATAAACCTGATGTCTCTATCAAATACTGTGAACACCGTATTTTGTCCGGACAAGCCTTAAAAATAATAATAAAGTTAAATTAGCAAAAGTATATAAAAATTAAAATTAAATTAAAAATTGGCAAAAATAAAAAGAAAAGAGAAAAAATCAAGAGGTGCCTTTTAACCCAAAAAAAGAGAGAAAATTAAAATATAAAAAAAAATAAAAATACAAAATAATATATATATATATATATATATTTAAAAAAAAATGAAATGAAGAAAAAGGATCTATAGAAAACAAAAATCCTAAAAAAAAAGGTAAGCTAGCCCAACTCATTCAAACCCATTAATCCCAATGAAAAAAATACAAGCAAATCAAAAATACTTTCAGCCTAAAGTAAAAGAAAAATGACTCAAATCCAAAAAAAAAAACTTGCAACCCCATTATTTTTAGGTCTGGTCCATGAATTCAAAAAAAACAAAAACAAAAACAAAAACAAAAAAAATAGTAATTAAAAAAAAAAGAGGGGGGTCAAAACGCAGGGCCTCTCCTGTCACACTCCACTCTCTGCAACTAGCGAAAAAGGCGGACCACACAGCAAAAAAGAGAGACGCAGACACAGAGGGAGAGAGAAAAAATGCAAAAAGGGGAAGGCAGCAAGTAAAGGGATGGGACGAAGGGCTCGAGGCTGGAGTTCCCCTCAGGTCCCTTTCACCATCAGAGATTGAGAGGAGAGGGAGGCGTGATTTAGGGGATTTCGAAATCAGAGGCCGGGAGACAGAAACAAGAATGAGAGGCCGGGAGACAGAAACAAGAATAAAGGCAGGGGAGACTGGAAAGATCGAAGGAGGAAGCGAGGGACAGAGGTTGAAAAAAAATGGAGAGGGGGAGGATTTGTGGGTCTGGAGAATGGGATGAATCGAAGAAAAAAAAAAGGGGAACAGAGAACGAAAAAGGATTCAAAAAATAGAGGGGTTTTCGGGTTTGAGAAGCGCTGAACAGAAAGCCGAGAATAGAGAACAAAAGGGAGAAGCACAGAATTCTTGGTTCAGGAAAGCGAGACTCAAGAGGCGAGAACTGGAAGAAGAAAACCAAGAGTGAAAGTGGGGATTGAGACCGAGAAGGAAGCGCAGAGGAGGAGCCCATTCTTCTCCTAAATTCCCTACAGGTAAGCCCCGGTTCTGGTTTATTTTCTCATCAAGGGAACCCCCTTTGTGATTGCTGATGATGTGAACTGGGAATGGGAGGTTGCTGTACAAAATACTATCTTTCCTTTATATCCGAGGACATGCACCATAGGTGCTCGAGGAAATGCTTGATAGAAGGCTGGGAAGGGTTGTAGTGCGTGGTCATTGTTGTTGCATTTGTTAACTTACAATATATTAATCTGGACTCTCTCCCTATTGTGTTTTTATTGTAAATGGATACTTGCCCCTGAGCTGAATGCATGTTTCTCTTATTGCCCGACATGGGTGTTATGTATACTAAGGGGGAAGGTATCCGGGAACTTCCAAGTGGGGGTTTCGAGGGGAGGAGGAGCGAGCAAGGAGCGGAGGGTTATAGGAAGGAAGAGAGAAAACTGAGAGGGAGAAGGAGCTAGGCGAGAGACAGAGACTGGGGGATGAGGAAATTCGGAATGAGAGAAATTGAGGGAGAAAATGGGAAAGGGTTTCGAGATTGAAAAAAGAGAGGGCTGAGACTCGAGGGAAGCAAGGAGACGAAGAGATCGAAAGAAAAAGAAGGATGGAGGAGAAGTGAGTCCTGAGAGCGAACGAGAGGCGAAGTCGGGGAGAGATTGAGAACGAGAAGAGCAGGGGAGATTCAGTAAAGGGAGAAGCCAAGATTAAAAAGAACAGAACGCCAGTGAATCTTAAAGCGGTAAACCTTTGGCTGTGTTACTTGAATGGCTGTAATGTGAGCTCACAAAAGAAGATTTGAATGAAGCTTTGTTTATGTTTCATATTGTTGTGCTGCTATGTTCGTTATTTCTGGGCAAACTCTCACTGTTATTTCGTTGATCGTTAACTTGTCTTAATTTGTAACCTCTCTTGACTTTGAGCATGAATTCTGAAAAGTTCTACTACTACGTGTACTGATGTTATTTGCATGAGTTAGTCTGAGTCTGAAGCTTGAATCCAAATCCTGTTCAAGGCGTGTCTACTGCATGGGTGGTGCTAGTTTGACTTCAATTTGGCTTCAAACTTGTGATTTGGGATTTGATTCTATCAAGTGAGTTTGGTTGTCCTAATAATATGTAAACATGGTAAGCATGATTTTTAACTTGAAATCGAGCCTAAAATTCACCTGAACAACTGGACGCATTCCTATCCAGTTTTAGCATGGACTTTAGGCCATATTAAGTATGGAAGGTGCCTAAAACACCAGCTGCTCATCATAGCCAGTTTGGGGATTGCATCGATTAAAACTAACTACCAACCTGATCCCTTTTTAGCTTGTGTTTTCTCCCTCTTTAGCTCATCGTGGTAAATGAAGTTAGGAGGTTAGGATGCCACGTAATTGTTGATTTCTTTCAAATGGTTTTGGATTGTTTGTGGCTCTTTGTAATTTTTGACCCGAAAGGGATTTTTGAGTATAATACAACTCACTTTGTTTCTACTCTAGTGTTTGGTTCCTGCAAGCTACCCTCTCCTCTTGTTTTTCTTTGCTTGTTTTTTTATGCACATGTGGCCCGTGATTTGAAGGTCCATGGTTTGATGAAAGCAACTTGGCAAGAGGCTGTTCAAGGAGACAGTTGCAAGCAATATCCTATGGGTCATGTGAGTTGATCGGAGGGATGCTTTAAGGCCTTTCAGCAGAAAAGGTTGACGACAGGGAAGGTGATGGAGGCTGTACCGGTTCCTTCTAATTTTAGATGTAATGTACTATACTCATAAATTATTGTTCTTTTTAATCTTATTTTGTATTTCACTTTATATTTAAAGTAGCCGTGTGGGATTTTATATCCCCTCAAGCATGTAGGGATCATCCTGTGCCATGTGTGACAATAAGTCTCCTTGGTATTCTATGGTTTTATTTATTATTTATTTTGTTTATTTATCTATGGACGAGTTTGGGGTTCCAATGACCCTATCCAAATAATTTTGTCAAAAAAAAAGAAAAAAACAAATGAAGTTTAAAAAATATATGTATATATATATGGTTCTCCCTTAGAAGAATTAAAAAAAAAAACAACAAAAAGGAAACAAAGAAATCTTGTTCAACAATTGATTATTAATTTACAAAAAGAGGATTTAAGGTTTCTCTCAAAAATAAGGAGCTAGAGTTTCAAAAAAAAATCACCCCTGCTTTGGAGCATGTATTTTGAAAAAAAGAAGAATAAGATAAAAAATAAACTATACATAAAAGAAAAAGTAACTAACGAAAATAGAAATTAGGAAAAAAAAATAAGTAAATTTTTCATACTTATGCAAATTTAGAAAAATTAAAAGTATGAGAAAAAGTGAGAAAGGTAAAAATAAAAAATAAAATAATGAAAATCAAAAGATCAAAATGAAAGAAAAAATAAAAAAAAATAAAAGAAACACAAACAAAAAAAAATACAAAAACTCAAAAAAAAATAATAAAACAAAACAATATAATAAATAAGGAAAAGAGAAAGAATGAAAAATGAAAGGAAAAACAAGAAAAAATGAAAAAAAATAAAAGAAACACAAAAAACAAAAAATACAAAAACTCACAAAAAAAATAATAAAACAAAACAAAATAATAAATAAGGAAAAGAGAAAGAATGAAAAATGAAAGGAAAAACAATAAAAAATGAAAAACACAAAAACAAAAATACAAAAAAAAACCAAAAATAAAATAAAACAAAACAGAAATTAAACAAAACAATAATAAAAAAAAAGAAACAAAAAAGGAAAAAATAAAAAAAAAAAAACAAAATAAGACCAAAAAAAGAGACAAAACAAAGAGAAAAAAAAAAAGAGAAGAAAAATTGAAAACGCAAGAAAAGTAAGGACGTAAAATTAACTTTACCTTTTAACAAATTAAAACCTATCAACCAATTTTAAATTTGTTTTATTTGTTAAAAGGGAAAAGTAATTTTTATTTTCTTTATCTTTTCACTAAAAAAGTTAGTTAAAAAAAAAAACAAATAAAAAACCCGAAAAAGAAATCCAAAAACAAAAACAAAAATAAAGGCAAAAACAAACAAACAAACAAACACAGTTTTCAATCGAACTACGTGGACTTTGATCTCTTCGAAGGGTACGTAGGCCCTAGGCTCTTATCCTAGGTCAAGTCCGACCTTGTAAATAAAATTTTCTGTTCAATTTTTATTTCTTTAATTTCTTTTCTTTCATTTCGTCTTTTCAAATTTTGTTTCTTTAGTTTATTTCCTCTTTTCCCTTTTGAACTTTATTCCCTTCATCTTTATTTCTTATTTTGCATGTGATTTTGTTAGAAGTATTAAAATAGACTAAAGGCCATAGTGATTTTGCACAACTAGCTTTGGGTAACCGTTCTTAGCAACGGGTGTTGTGGGGTGCCTAACACCTTCCCCACTCACAATCGATTCCCGAACCTATTTTCTGATTCGTAGACCATTTTTCTTATTTTTCAAATAAAAGGCTTTTCCAAAGTTTTGCCTTTTCAAAAACTAAAATTTTGGTGGCGACTCTACTACTTATTTTGATTCTGATTTCAGTCTTTATTTTCTTTGGAGATTGAATCAGAAAATTTCTTTTCAAGAAATTTTCTTTAAAAAAAAAAAAAAGCGCCACGTGGTCGCATTTTCGGGTGTGACAAATACAATACTATTTGGCACCCCATGAAGTTTTATTATCTTTTTTATATATAACTGGGCTAATTTGTCTAATGTATACGTAGCCTTAATTAGTAAAAAGTGTGTAGACTTCAATTTATTCACTATTATCCAAATAGTATCATATCTAGATGATGTCTTAGGTAACCCCATGATAAAATCCATAAATAAAATCTATAGTTATACTATCCTATTTTCACTCAAGAATATCTAAAGATTGTAATAACTCAACCAGTCTTTGATGCTCAATTTTCACTCTCTAACATACAAAGTACTTAGCCATATAACTAGCTATGCTGTTTTCATCTCTGGCCACTAAAATAACACTTTCAAGTCTTGATATATTTTTGTGGCACCTAGATGCTCTTATATGCCTCATCTAAAATCTTTTGTCTCCACTTAATTTTATTTGGTACACAAACTCTATCACGATATATTACCATACCATCCTTAGACACCTTGAATTTTGAAGTTTTCCCTTTAGAAATCTCACTCTTGATTTGACTCAAAAAGTCATTCTTTCTCTAGGCTCTCAGATCATTCTCTATTCTAATTTCACTCATTAATAATTTACCTAAAAGCATATGGTAGGAAATATTTATATTCCTAAATTTTTCTATGAGTTCTTGTTCCTTGATCATCATATAGGTTGCATGTATAGACTTTCTACTTAAAGCATCAGCCACTACATTGGCCTTACTTGGATGATATTTCAATGTATAATTGTAATCTTTCAAAAATTCCATCTATCTTCTTTGTCTTATATTTAATTCTTTTTTATCAAATAAGTATTTTAGATTTTTGTAGCCACTATATATTTCTTCTGTGACACCATATAGGTAATGCCTCCATATTTTAAGGGCAGATTATAACAACCCCAACTATTTCCTGAGCTAATTAAGTATAATTGTGTTCTTAATTAAATGTACTTCAGGTCTAATTTGATTAATAAGTTAGTAATAAATGAAAATATGAGGAAATTTGAACATTTAAATAATTAATATTCACCATCAAGTTGTACAACGAGATTATTGTTCCTACAAATTCAAAATTCTCATTAACAATTTTTGTCTTAACCAAAATATCTCTAAGGAGTCTAAAAACTCATATATGTTGGACTAAAAGTCATTACATATCACTATCATGGTAAAAATTAGGAATTAATAGCTAAATTAGGAGTTTCAAGACTTAGGTAGTAGCTTAGAATGGTTGTGCTACAGCCAACTTGGCCTCTGGAACCTCTAAAAGCTAAATTCTACACTTAAGTCATGACTTGAAGGACTTGTGCTGTGGATAAACTTGGGTTTGGACCAATTTTCCATATAGACACAATTTGCACTACAACCAACTATTTGCATTACAACCGAAATACTTGCACTGCGACCAAATTAGCTTTTGGATGATTTTGCGTCGTGGCTAGAATTTTTTGTGTTATGGCCAAAAATTTTTGCGATATGACCAAGATCATTATTGGAACACTATTAACTCATTTTGGGCATGTCTTGAAAATTTGCTACACCGAAACGTCTAAATGAGCGAACTAACAACTTGCTACTACTTCAAGATTAATCCTAGGATCTTTTAAAGGCTAAAAGGCAAGGTTATTAAAAAGTTTACATTCCTATAATCTCCATCCAATTGTCTTACCTAACTTAAGGATTTAAAAGCCAACTTAATCATTCTAACTTCAATTATAACAGCAAAGGTACATGAAGCCATAAGTGACAATTTCAAGTGTGTATATTTCTTACCAACTGACCTTAGACCACCTTGAATAAGTTTTAATGAACCAAATAAACATGTCCTTATCCCCAAAACTCTAGAACAACCTCAGATGCAATAGATAACTATGCAACATCTCCAGAATCACCCAACAACTTCTTATGATAGCAAAATGAGTCGAGGTATACCCAAGGGATGGATTGACTCACAACTAACATGACCAAAACAACCTAACCATATCCCCCAATACTCCTAAACCACAACTAAACCCAAAGCAACCATAGTTTGAGCATTAAAATCCATCTTACCTCTTATATGATAGCAACATTCAAGAGCTACTTTTACAATCTCTAAGTAACAAATCACAATCGAGATTATGCCCTGTAAATTCCTCTAAACACTTTGAACAGGTGCAAAGAACATATATAAACTAGTCCAAACATCCTAATCTAATATACTAGTAGTTTAATCATTAATTTTACGATACTAGATATCTATAGGTCATAAAATTTCAGGGTACTCATTAATAATTATCCAAACACAATTTAAGCACCAATTCCATGATATCCTAAATTATAAAATCAGTTCCTATACTTGGCAATACTTGATGTAATGTGGCAATTATACAACACTATAAGCAATGCTAGCATAACTACTATACAAACCCAATTTAAATAGGGCATTTAACCTTATACATTACTAAACCACCACAGTAGATTTCCATTAGTTTCTCCTTGCTACTATAAGAGGTTCAGCGCCTAAAAATGTTAGCCCATAACTGGGGTGAGATATACAATCTTAGGAACAAAAGACAAATTTTACATATATATATATATATACAGATTAATTAACATAATGCATTTATACAGAAAAACATATTGAAAACATCAATATCATCAGCAAATGAACTAGTTGGACTACCAATGACTATTATCCCATATTAGCAATCACATATAACATATTAATAGCCAATAACAAAGGGATAGGTACGCCCATGGTGCCAACTCCCTATCGAGCATGCTCATGACTTGATGCATTCATAAGTCTGATTATAACTTAGTGTCCAATCGAAGCACAATGCATGAGTGGTAGTTGCCCTATAGCTCTACCAAGGTGTAATACCTTAACCTCTTTACCCATACACAACAGCCCAAGAGGCTATCTTAATCTGTGGCATGCATAATGGAGCATAATTGCAAGTAAATATATTATTTAAGTATGAATAATTGCGTTACGTAAGGCTTCATTAATTCATTTTATGCTCCATGGACCATATGAACTCATCAATATTATTTCCTATCCATATCATATCCATACAAGTCATACACATCACAAAACATCCTAAGAGTCTCAGATTTTAGACCACATTCTACAAAATCAATGTTTTGCTCTTGGGTTCACTTTCTAGATTTCTGATATGAACTTTGAAAATTCATAACTAATTCTAGAAAAATCAAAATCAAGCAAACCATACTATTCTAGAAAGCTATGGATATTAACTAGAGATAAAAATAATTCTAGACCAAGCAGTGAACCTATGAAAGTTGATAGAACAGTAATTTAGGTCAAGCTACGTTACTAGTATTATCATGCAACTTCAAAAATTCATTTCTCCCCCTACAAAGCTCCAAATGAGGTGATCTCAGTGGCTATGGAAAGCTTATGATGTATAGTTTATTCTTGTAAAGTTTAATGAGTATTAGACTTCATGTGACCTATATGTGACATAGAAACATAAACTAACCATATGAATAGTGCACATACCATTTCTGCATAATTTGGCTAATTTTAAAAAATTATAATAAATTCTTTAGAGCCCCAAATTGAGTGCTCTTTAGCTCTACGAAAAGCTTTAGATGATACCTACTTTTTGACCAAAGTTCATGGAAAAAATCACTCATTTGGTTAGACTTTGGTTCAACACACAAAATGGTCAAATTTGAAGTCCAAATGGGTATCTCAAGGTACCAAATGCACTTTCCACAACCATATGAGCAAGTCTAAAAGCACAAATACAATATGTAAAAGTATACCAAATGATCTAAATTATCATGGAGCTCATTCTCATCTTACCACTTGCATACATACACATGGACATAAAGGCAAAGGAGTGGCAAAAACTCACATTCTCATTTATTTGGCTTCAACATTGATACATTCACCATATATACATACATTTGGATATGTTTAAAGGTTTGCATCATATATACATCACATGATTACATATTTCAACATCAAAATGAAAATAAACAAGCCATTTCTTTATCCCTTTATCAAAGTTTTACTTTTCAAGGTTGTTGGCTTCCATTTCTTTATCCGCTTTGCTCACCTAGACATGGTTAGGCATATGTAGGGGAAAAGTGAGATTCAAAAGATCCCATTAACTCTTAACCCTTTCAAACATGCATAATGGATGCACATACATGTCAAAGAATGCATGCATGACATTCAAGCTATTTGTGAGCATACATAAATCATTTTTCTTGTCACATAAACTCATACATAGCAAACATAAGCTCTCAAGGGCATTGGTCTAGCCTCACTCATTTTTCTTAGGACTTTCAGATTTGTCTCACCTACTATTAAGGGACTTTTGACTTAGCCTAACTTTTCTTGAGACTTTTGGCTTCGTTTCACCTATTTCTAGGGACTTTTAATACAACCAAACCTATTCAAGCCATATTGCACACATAAACACATTTCAAGAAGCATAATGGTACCATAGTTTGTAAGCCATAACTAGAAACATTTCTCATGGTTCAAACATACATACAAGCACTCAAAGACAAGTAAACATCCACGCCATGTATGAGAGAAAGGTTTGAGAGCTACCTTAAAGCAAGATTCACACACTTTTCCCTTAGTTATTCCTCCCCTTTTTTAGCCACACACTTGCAACTATGTGGAGCTTGATTCTTTTGGCCTAAACACATCAAATGGGACACAATTACATCATTAAAGCAAGCTCTAGTATCACACACACTCTATGGAAGCTTACTCTTTCACATGGCTACAAAATGGTTCCATACAATACCAACTAAAGCAACTACTAGAATTCAAGGTCTTAGCTCCATTTTCTCCTCCTATCTAGATCTCTTGACTCCATTTGAACTCCTTAGAGTTATCACAAATTCATTATCAAGAGCCTAGATACAAGTTGCTTCTTTAAGTCTCATTATAGAGCTTACACATCTATCTCACAAACCAAGGTTTTTAAATTTTTTCCAACATTTCCTTTGATGTTCTTCTATCATATTTAGTCCCTTTCTAGCCCTAGAAAAATTTAAAACACTCCTTAGGTGCTTCATTCTAGTTTGGCCGAGACATGTACCCAGCATTGAGCCCATAGAGTTTGCTTTGTTTTCTTGAAGGGAATGGCACATGTGAGGCTTTTTGGGTGTTTTAAGAACCCATATACACTCTCAGACAATTAGAAATACCACTAGAAAGCTTCATACATACCATGGCATAATAAAATCCCTAGGTTTTGGAAACTTGTTTTCTAATGCTTCTTTTTGGAATTTCTTTACATATACTTGTTTCTTACCCTTAAAAACCTATGTTTCATGCTAGGCTTAGGTTAAAATTTACTCTCTTTCGATTGTTCTATAAGAGTCCAAAAATTACCCATGGAAGAACAAGAAGAAGGAAGCAAGGAAAGCCATGATACATACCTTGATTCTTAGCCTTTTCAAGAGCTCTTTCCTTTGCTATAGGCTTCTCCTTGAATTTCTAACTTCCTCCATTTGAACAAGACTTAAAATAGTCCCAAATCACATACCAAAACCATAGAAAGAAAGAGGAGAACAAGTTTGCTAAAAGAAGGAGCATGAAATTCTAAGGATTTTCTTACTTTTTTGCTTAGTTTTTCTTCTCCTTTGAAGCTCCTTCTTGTGCACCCTTCTTAGCAGAACTTTTCTCTATTTTTGGGTAGAAGTTAGGTCGACTAAATTGTGGGGGAGAAGTGGGATGCCTTATATATAGCTAGGAATCTATTTAAGACATTTCAAAATGCCAATTTTGCCTTTTGTTCTTGGTTTCTTCCCTCAAGTATCATTTCAACTCCTTTTTGAGAACCTTCCTTTTCATCATAAAATTTAGATTCTCTAACTTATAAATTGCCTTTAAAATCACTCAAATTAGATCTAAAACCTTCCTGAACAAAGGGGTCAAAGTTCGGGTCAACCAACATTCTAAAATATAAATTGGAGGGGTTTGAACCATTCTAGGGATTCCTATAATTTTCAGGGCCTTTGAGAATCCTAAGGAACTCAATTTTTCCATTTAAAGATCCCTTCTTTGAGTTTCTAAAAAGTGCTTAAAATTATAAAAATACCATTACATTTCATTAGATTTTATTTAGCCACTCCTGTAACACCATAATTTCTAGCTTGTCTTATGTTATTCCCACACCTTATACCATGTATCTCACAAAGGAGGCAAGAAAATAGCATTAAAAAAAGTGAATAAATTTGCATTGTGTATCATATAAATTTTTCATTCGGTATCCTATGGACCATATGAGCTCATGTATCACATTCTCATATTTAATTACATAGGTACAACTTAATTCCATCACCAAAAGTGGCCTAGAACTTATGCAAGTAAAAGAAACACATAAAATATTATAGTGTAGTCTAGGCCAATATTCCATAGTTTTTGTCACAAACTTTGAAAAATCATAACTAATTCTAGAAAAATTGAAATCATGCATTCTTCACCATTTTGGAAAGCTACAAATTTCTACTTTATTAAAAATAGTTTCAGGTTATGAGGCATTAACTAGAAGATGTTTGACATTCGAAAAGCACCCAAGGTCTCAGCTGCCTGGGCTGCTCTCACAAGTTACTGTCATAAATTTTGGAAATTCATAACTAATTTTAGAAAAATCTAAATCATGAAAATTTAGTCAATTTGAGAAGCTACAGATGTTAACTCTAAGGAAAAAATATCTCTATACCACACCAAGTCCATTTGGGAACTGAATTATGATGGAACAGTACTAGAGGTCAAGTGGCATTACTAGTACTAACATTAAACTTCAATAATTCATAACTCTCTACTTAGACCTCTAAATGAGGTGATCTTGGTGGCTATAGAAAGCTTATAACCTCTAGTTTTCTGTAAGATTTCATAAACATTGGACACCATTTGACCATCGGATGATACAGAACACAAAACTAACCATATGAACAGTACATGCACCAAAACAACAAAAAAATCCCAACTTTGAAGATTCATAATTAATTCTATGGAGTTCCAATTTTTCTACACATTAGCTTCCAAAAAAGCTCTCAATAAGCTCTACATGTTTGCCAAATTTCATGGGAAGATTCATCCATTTGATCAGTTTGTGCCATAGGGTTTTGGTTTAGTCATTTTCAGGTCTCAACTAGCATCAAAGTATCCAATTTTGCTTCCCAAACTTGTGTGGCCACTTAAGCATGCGGGATTGCACCAAAATGGCATTCTAAACTTGTCTCAAAGGTGTACAAACCCAGAATTTTCAAATTCACTCTCTCACCCCATGCCATACACAAGTTTACACAAAGCTAGTCTTGCCATTCCATAGTCAAATTGCACTACATCATGCATATACCATTAAATCTTATTTGTACATAATAAATTAGCATAATTACACATGTTCTTAAGGTCATAGGGTATATACAATAATAGATTACAACATTTGTCACTCATATGGCCATAAAGAAGCAAAATCTATGCAAATAGTTGTCAATCTCTTATCTTCCAAGTTGTTGGCTCCCATTACCTTGTCCACTTAGTCCACCTAGCATGTTAGAGCATTAGAGAGGAGGGAATGAAATTCAAAGAATCCCAATAGCTCATCTCCTTTTCAATCACACATAAAAGATGCAAAACAAGTCTTGAAAATGCATGCATGAGCATAATGGATGGCATGAACATTCAAGAAGCAATCTTGGCATGTGAGTAAGTCATACAAGACATCCATAGGCTTGCCAAGTAAGTGGATTAACATCACCCATTCACTTATGGATTTTAGACTTGCCTCATCCATTTTCTCAAGGAGGTTTTTGCTCAACCTCACTCATGGGAGGCACTTTGCTTTGTCTTAATCATTTCTAAGGGTCCTTGGCTCATCCTCACCATGGCTAAGAGTTTTTGGTTTCTCCATATTTAAGCAAACCCCAGCAAACATCATAAACATTATTTGAAGACATAATGCATCATCATGGTACCATGGAATAAGAGCTCATATTAGAACACTTTTCATAGCTTAAAACATACATACACACATTCAAAGACAAGTCAAGCAAACATTCATGCATGAGAGAAGGGGGAGTGAGCTATCTTGGTTGAAATCACACACTTTTCTTCTTGAATTTGCTTTCCCTTCCTCGACCTCACACACACAAAGGTGTGGGATTAGTTTCTTTTAGCCTAAACACAATTTATGGAAGCCAATTAGATTCATAGAATTAATTCTAAGGCTACACATCTTCCTTAAACACTAACTTGGTCTATTAACCCCTTTATGGTTCCAAGAATGCACTTAATGAAGCAATACCCATCAAATGGATTCTAGGCTCCATTCTTTCCTTTCATTTATAATTCTTGACTCCTTTTAAGCCTCTTAGAGTCATCACACAATTAAAACAAATAGCCTAACTACATGTTGCTTCTTTAGGTCATATTATGGAACCTAAGACACCAATTCATTTTCTAGGCCTCCTAAATTTTTTCCAAGGTTTCCTCTCATTTTCATTTATCATATATGACTCAAAAATAAGCTTAGAAAAATTTAAAACTCTCCCTAGGTGTCTCATCCCTTTTAGGCTGAGACCATGAAGCAATATGGCACTAATGGACTTTGCTTTGTTTTTCACATGGAAGATGCATATGGGGAGACTTCTTGGGGTCTTAGGAGCTCATTCAAACATTTATTTAGGCCTAGGAATCATTGCATAAAATCAGATTTTGCAAGGAATACTTGAAAACTTGGATTTGCTATCTTGAAATCTAATGGCTAGTTTATTATTTTCTTTGCATATTTTTGTTCTTCTCCCTCAAATTCCTAAGATTTACTCTTGGTTCTACCTAAAATCCAAGCCCTCTTGAAGCTTCTCATGTTAGATGAACCAAGGAAGAAGAGGGAGGAGGAGTGGCTACCACGGGGTGGAGATTTACCTTATTTTTCTTTGTTTTCTTGCTTAAATCTTCCTTTCTTTGGCCTCCTCTCTGCAAATCCAAATTTTCCCCTTTGTTCTTCCCTTAAAATAGATTCATGTACTTCAAGAAAGGGAAATGGAGGAGAAGAGGTTTGCTAAAGAGAAAGCATGAAAAACTAAGAAATTCCATACCTTTCTTGCCTTTTTCTTCCTTCTTTTCTTCCTCTCTTGGTGAGCCTCAAGGAGCTTCTATTTTTCTATAATTTGGGTAGAGTAAGTCGTGCTTAAGAAGGTGGGAGAAAAAGGGAGAAGTGTGTGGGAGCTTCCAGAAACACACTTTTTCATAAATTTCAATTTCATCCTTCCGTAATGGCAATTTTGTTTCGGCTTTGTTTTAGCTCCTTTTTTAGAATTGTCTTTTCCATTATAAAATTTGGGTTCTCAATTTAATAAAATGCCTTTCGAATCACTCAATTTGGAGCTAAAACCTTACCAAACAAATCTATCAAAATTCGGACTCACTGATATTGGAAAATATACATTGGAGGGGTTTTACCAGTCCCAGGGCTTCCTATGATTTTTAGGGCCTCTAAGAACCTTGAGCAACTCAAATTTCCTATTTAAAAAGTCCTCCTATGTGTTTTTCCAAAAGTTGCACTTATTTACAGAAATACCATTATGTTTTTCTCAGTTTTTGTCACAAATTGTTTCACCATCCTAGCTTCATTTTTCTTTCCGTTAAAGCCTGAGATTCTCATTTTTAGGAGTCTAGAATGTTACTTAAATTTTTGGGGACCTTAACTAATTCATTTCGTGGGACTTGCTTTGAAAATATATTTGTTTCCGTCATTTAATGAAAATCGGACATTACAACTCTAGCTCCAGTTTATGGGCATCTTAAGCCTTAAATCCTCATTTTCTATTAATTAGAATTTTATTCTAATTTTATTTGGTCTCAATTCATTCATCTTAAAGGACTCTCTTTATATCTAACTCGTTTTTGTCATTTTTACGAAAACTGGGTGTTACACAAGGACTCACACATGGTCCTAAAAACAATAATTCAAGTAGCTAACCAATCATTTATCATTTCAAAATTATACATGCGTAGCAAATATAAGATTAAAATGAGCATACACATGGAATTAGAAAAACCTCAGCTATCTCAATGAAGCCTAATTACTCTTCCTTTAGCTACTAACATAATCCAAAAGCCCACCAAGCCTATAACAAGTATAATTATCATCATTTAACCATTATTAACAAAAGAGTTTCTTATCCATTGATTCATTTCATCAAGAATCCATTAGAAATCACTTACCCAAGTTTCCAAAGAATCCATTAAACCAATAAAGGTTAAAATACTAAGAACTCACAATCGATCACTCTCAACATCTCCATTTTCGCACATGTAAAAGTCATGCACTAAAAGTTAATCTAAATAATGGAAATTCAAGCTATATATCTCATAGAAGAAGGGGAAACACTTACCTATACATGTAAGAGGTTAAATAGACTAATTTGAGCTTTAATTACCAAAAACACATCATGGCCCATCCTATAACTTGGATTTTCGCACATACAATTAGTCATATACCAAAGTTAGCCTCTAACATGAAATTTGAGCAAGGTTGCACTACAAAATGAAGGCAAATACTTACCCTATGATTCCGTCAACTTCAAACTCTAAAAATCTTACAAGGAATCATCCAAACACCAAATTTTAGATTTAAGAAGGAGATGAAAATCCACTAAATAATAAACCAATCAAACCAAAATATAGAGAAAGAAGAGAGGATTAAGTTTTATAAGTAAATCACCTTCTAAAAGTGTAAAATGGTGGCAAAAAGCTGAAAAACCCTAGCCTCCACCCAAAGATGCGTGACGATTGTGTTGAACAACCTCAAATAAACTAGGTGGAAAGATTTACGATATAGAATGCAACCTAGATCATTTGCCTTGGAAATGGATTTTAATATTTAATTAAGCTTTGTAAGTGTAAAAACACTTTAAAAACTACCTAATTGAAAGGGTTTTAATTAAATTCAACTAGCTAAAATTAAATACGATTAAATTTCCTAACTACTAACTAAATCGCATGAATTAAGAAGCAACTAGTGGATATGTGGCTAGCTTTGGATTTATCCCTTAATATCTACTATCCTTATCCTAATTCAATTATCAATAGTTTTAGTCTAAGAATTCCTACATGTGTTCATAGCAATTTATCTTAAGTTACCATACAAGATTTAAGAGATTAGCAATTTAATGTTGATTGAGACCTCAACTCCACATTAAACTACTAATTCTTGTGATTAAAATCTTTGAACACTTAAATTAAGTGATTAATCAATTAATTAGCCCTTGAATTTTCACCCAGGATGTTCAATTAACTAATTAAATTCCAAGGAAACCTCATTTCAAATATTAAGCAAATAATTTTCTAACATGCATTTCATTAAACATCTTGGTTGCATATAGCACTTAAATCAATCCATTAATCATGAAATACTCTCCTAATTAATGTCTAACTAGCCATTAATTATAAATAACACAATTCTCAATCCAATATAATCTTGACCAAGATAGTACAAAAGAAAGAAAAATGCTAGAAAGAGAGAAAATAAAGTGTAGAAATCTTAGCCCAATCCCTTGCTAATCTTCATAGATTCAAGATTTAATCCAAGGTTCATCCTAACTAGCCATAATATTCAATTAAGCTCTCATTGGAGTGGAAAATGATGGAGGAGAAAATGGAGTATGTGTATGTGTGCAGCCATGAGAGAAATGGAGAGGGGAGAGAGGGAGAGCTTCTTATGTCAAGAGAGAAGAAGGGAGAAAGGAGGAGGGGTGGCTAAGGAAGAGAGGAAAAAAGAAGCTTGATCCATTGGCTAGAAGATGGGTAGAGAGTTTTAGAGAAATCTTGGCCATCAAATTTCAAATGTACCAATAGGATAAAAGATCAAAAGAAAAAGAACAATTCCCTTAATTTTTCAATAAAGTGGTTTGCCCATTATACCCTTAATGATCTTCAAGAATGTCTTCCAAGGTCTTAGCCATTAGATGACTCTTGGAGCCCAAGATTTAATCTCCATCGTAGGATTTCATTAATTGTACTTCCATGGCCTAAAAAATTAAAGTGCACCCATTAGTGTAGTTATGTCCAAAATATATTCATGTAGCATGCAACATAACCTAGGCCCAAAAAAATAAAATAAAATCGAAAAATGCCTAAAAAGAGGCCATGTGGTACCATGTAAACAGAATAAAAATAAAAATAAAAATTGCAAAATAAAATGTAATGGGAATTAACAAGAGCTTGTCACTTAGAAGAGAATTTTATTTAAATTCAAAATTCCTCCAAATAACATTTGTAATTTCTAAATTAAATCCCCAAAACAAAATTTCAAAATTTGGGAAGTAAATCAAAGAATAGAGAATATTAATTCTCAACCAAAAATTGGAAACCTTAAAATATTTATACTTTTGTCTCAAAATTTCTTATGTTTATACTTTTTTCCAAAAAAAAGTCCAATAATTTAAATAATGCATAAAAGACTTGAATTAGCTCAAAATCATCATCAAAATCATAGATAAATGTAGGATAAAATATATAAAAATTAGGATTTATCAATTCCCCCACACTTATCCTTTGCACTCCTGGGCAAAACTCAAGATCCAAGGAAAGGCTAATAAAATGGCAAGTGGAAAATGGAAATGCAAAAGGAAAGGGTACAAATCACAAGATAAAGAATGATTACAACTCCTCAATACTTCAACAATCAAAGTTAACTTCACTTGTATCAAGAAAGCAAGTTGCCATGACAATTTCATTTGAAAAGAATGAATTAAAATGCATTGCCCCTCACATAGGATAAGTGTTTACTCTAAGCATCTCAAGTGGTTAAAGCAATGTGTATCACTCAAATTTCACCTATCAAAACCTCACTACCATTAGCTTGTTTATTTTCTAAGTCTCCACCACCTATGCCAAATGCAACGAACAAATCAAAAGGACTTTATTCAAGGTTGTAGTAGGGCTAGGGAATGAAATGAATAGGTATACAAAAACAACGAAAAACAAACCAATGGATATCTTATAACCTCAAAAGCAATAAAAAGAAGCCTATGATAGGAAAAAATGTACATTTCAAGGCCTTCTTTCTGACTAGTATAAGTAATTACAAATAAAACTTAAGATACCTCTTTCTTTGATTTTCTTTTATTTCTATTTATTTTTAATTCTTCATTCATTTTTTCCTCATTTTCAATTTTTTTTCTCTTCTTTCTTTTTTTTGTAAACATCTTCTTCACTTTTAATGACAATGGCCTAATTGATGTGAAACACATATTCCCCCATTCTAATTAGATGCAATGCTCTTGAATTCCTTAAGGCATCTTCAAGCAAGGTGTAACATCTAGTCCCTTCATAAACGTGAGAAACTTGATGTTCGATTTCTGCGTGAACATGCAAAATGCATCAGATATAAAAGGAAGTCCCTTAGAGTGAATGATTTGAGGTCAAATAAAATTAGGATAAAATTTTAAATATTGAAAAATGAGGATTTGAGTCTTGAGTTGCCTAAAAACCGGGGCTAGAATTGTTCAAAAAATTTGCTAATAGCATAATGGTATTTTCATAAATACAAGTAACTTTTGGAAAACTCACAAGATAACTTTTTAAATAGAAATTTTGAGCTTTCTTGGGTTCTCAGAAGCCCTAAAAATCATAGGAATTCTTGGGACAGTTAAGACCCTTCCAACGAGCGATTTCAGCTGTCAGTTGACTAAAACTTTGACCAAATAGTTTGGAATGATTTTAAATTCAAATTGAGTGATTTCAAAGCTATTTTATCAATTAGAGGATCTAATTTTTATGATAGAAAATACGGTTCTCAAAAAGGAGTTAAAATGAGCCTCAAATGAATTAGCCAAGAATGAAGAACAGAAGTAGTATTTTTAAAAAGCTTTTATGAATTTCCTTTTGATATATGAAGCGTCCCTTTTCTCCTTCACCTTAACAGACCCTTCATTCTGCCCAAACTTAAGAGAGAAGCCAGAGAAGAGAGACACACTAAGAGAGAGCTCAAGGAGGAAGAAAAACCAAGAAGAAAAGGTATGGAAATCAAGACTTTTTCTAGTTCTCTCTTTAGAAACTCTCTTCTCCTCCTTCCCACCTTCCTTTTTATAGTTTTGTTTGATGAAGTGGGGTTTTTTTGGGTTTGGTTTAGAGGGAGAAGAGTAGGAATTCAAGAAGGAGTCTACACCAAGTGAAAGAGGCTTTGAAGGAACTAAGAAACTGAGGTATTTCTTCTTGCTTTGTTGCTTCTCTTTGCTTACTTCCTCTATGGCATTTTCATTCAATTTAAGGCCCATTCCATAAGAGATAAATTTTGACCATATTAAGGTAGAATTAGGGATTCTAAGATGTAAGGATTTGGAAGATATAAGTGGAATTAATTAAGAAGCAAAAGAGAACCAAGAATGGGAAGTTAGGGATTCAAAGACATAGGCAAAAATCTGATTTTATCCAAGGGCATTCTAAGTAATATAAGGATTTAAATGAGTTCCTAAGGCCTCTAGGAAGCTTTTCAAGTGTGTCTCCCATCAAGAAAAAATCAAAAAGCACACAGGCTCTTCCTCCCTCCATAATCTCGGCCAAAGCTAGAGCAATAGGTTAGGGGATGTTTTAATTTGTTCTAGCCTTGGTTTGGAATTTTATATGATGGAAGACACTAAGAGGAATCCTTGGGAAAAATTTAAAAGCCATAGATTGGGAGATGAGACAATGGCTTCCATAATTTAACCTTATGAAGCAACATGTACCTAGGTTTGTGAAAGTGAGTGTGTGATGGCTCCAAAGACCTCAAATGAGGTCAAGAGGCCTAGATATGGCAAGAGAATGGAGCCAAGAACTTGAATTATGGTAGTTGCTTCATTAGGCCATTAATAGAGTCATTATGTAACTTATGGAACAAAGTGTATTCTTATGTGTAAGTTTAATGCTTTGGTTGCTTTAAAGATATAATTGAGTGTTATTCATGATGTTTAGGCCAAGGAAACCAAACCCCACCTAAGTGTGCTTGTGGAACCGAAAAAGGGAAGGAGTAAGGCAAAGTAAAGCTTGCATAAATAACAAGGTAGCTCTCCACCTCATTCTTCTTGTATCTTTGGTTTTATACACGTTATTGTGTGCTTGTGTGTAACTTAGTGAATTGTGAATATGCCACTTGATGCTATGATGCTGCATTGGTACCAACGTATTTTTTTTAAAATGTCCTTGGTTTGTGAAAAATGCTCAAAAAAGTGAGGTAATGCCAAAAGTCCTTTGATATAGATGAAGAGATGCCAAAAGTTTTAAGATGTAACACCATAAACTCTAGCTCATTTCATGCCTTTAAAAGACTTAATATCATGGAGAATGTAAGTTTCTCATAAAAAGGCAAGGAAAATAATGAATAATTTCGCGTTCCGTCATATTTAAAAATTCTATTTGGTGTCACATTTACCGTGTGAGCTCATCCTATATATTCTCATATTTAATTACATCATTATACCTCATTTGCATCACAAAAACATGCCTACAACTCATGGAAACCGAAATGGAGCATGGAATATGGAAGTCCATTCTCAGCCAGAATTGTCCTCTTTTCTGGGCAAATTTTGAAAAATCATAACTAATTTTAGAAAAATAAAAAGCATGCAATCTTGGTCATTCTGGAAAACTTAGGATGTCTACTTCACACTAAAAATACCTCCAGATCATAACATTCATCACAGACATTTGACATCTAAAATGGTCCAAAGGTTCGACTGAATTCTTGAACTGTCAAAGAATTCTGCAGAAAACTTTGAAAATGTCCAATTAATTTCACAAAAATCTAATCCATGCAAATGATACCAATTTGGAAATCTATGGATGTTAACTATAAAAGAAAAATATTTCTAGATCAGTTCATCAAGCCCAGACTTCATAATTTAATAGAACAACACTTCTGGTTGGGCAAGATTATTGATACTAGACAGAAACTTCAAAAATTCATATCTCCCTCTCTAGACCTCCAAATTAGGTGCTTCTAGTTGGACAAATCACTGCAATTGTTTAGTTTCTCTGTATAAAATGTCATGGCAATTGGACATCATTTGCACCTCGTGTGACAGAATGTAAATTCGGACCAAATGAATAATGCAGCAAACCAGAAACTATAAAAATTGCCAACTTTGAAAAATCATTAAATATTCTGTAGACCTCCAAAAATTATGATCTTTAGCTTCATAGAAATTTCTCAATGAGTTCTAATTGCATACCAAATTTTAGATCAAGACTAACTCATTTAGCTAAAAAGTGATATAGGGTTCCATAATGGTCAATTTTGGCTCCATATAGCGTACCAAAGTTGCCAAATGGATTTCCCTTGATGTTGGCACCTTTTAGGCAAGTCTAAAAGTACATTTGAGACTTGTGTGAGCTGCACAAATGGTCACAAATCTCATGCATCTCATTTTGGCCATTCAACCCATACTTATGCACACTTCCATCATGCTTTCATATTGCATACTTTGGCATCTCATACTCAAAATATATGCTAGAGGTCTTACATCATATTCATACATTTAAACATCACACAATAGCATATTTACATATATCTCAAGGGTTATGGCACATTTACAACATTATATACATTAAGAAACATAATTATGATTCCAAAATAGATAAAGCTAGGCATATGCTTATCAATCTTTCTTCTTCATTGTTGTTGGCTCCCATCACCATAGTTACTTAGTCCACCTAGCATGTTAGATCATTGGAGAGGAGGGGATAAGATTCAAAGAATGCCAATAGCTCATCTCCCATTCAATCATACATAATATGTGCAAAGTAAGCTTTACAAATACATGCATGGAGAAAATAGAAGTCATGGACATTTTAAAAGCAAACTTGGCATATGAACAAATCATACAAGACACTTAAGAGCTCACCAAGTGTTTGGATTGGTCTCACACTTCTCCCCATGGATTTTGGACTTCTCTTACCCATTCTTTGAGAGCTTTGGACTCAGCCATACTCTTAGGAGCCCACTTTGCTTTTGGGAGACTCTTTACTTTATCTCAACCAAGCTCAAGGGTTCTTGGCTCATTCTCACCAAAGGGAAGAGTTCTTGGCCTCTCCACACTCAAGCAAACTCATACAAACATCATGTATTCATTGAAAACATAACATGGCATCAAGAATCATGGCATATAAAGGCATGCTAGCATACTTTTCATAGCTTGAAAATATACATACACACATTCTAAAACAAGCTAAATACACATCTATGCATGAGAGAAGGTGGAGAGAGTTACCTTGTGTACAATGACGGGCTTGTCGTACAACCCTCAAAATAAAACTAGGTTGATCTAAAAATATAGCAAGTGGCACAACCTAGGTCATCTCCCTTGGAATTGAAATTCAATGTTCAATTAGGTTCTCTAAGTGTTCTAAGGTCCTAGAACTATCTAGTTTGGGGGATTTTTGAATGAATTAAACTATCCTAAAACTAAATTGAATCAAAATTTCTAAATTCTACCTAGTTTTGTGAATTGTGGGTGATAATGGCTTGTGACTAGCTTAGGAATCGTCTCTTGGTATCCACTATCCTTATCCTATTCCAATTTTGATTAATTCTGGCCTAAGAATTCCTAATTATGTTCATTAGCAAATGATCTTGAATAACCATTCAAGATTCAAGAGATTAATAATCTAATGTTGAATTGAGACCTCAATCCCGCATTAAACCGTTAACTCTTGTCTTTAAGATCAATGAACATCCAATTTGATTGATTAACTAATTAATTATCTTCTGATTCATCATCCAAAAATGTTTAATTAACCAACTAAACACTAAGGAATTCTCAAATCAAACAATCAAGCACAAAATCTCTCTCATGCAATTCATCGAACACCTTCGTGGTATACATGGGAGATTAAAGAGAATAATAAAAAATTAGATTCAAATTCAACCAATTAATCAACAAAAATAATTCCTAATCAGTGTCTAACCAGCCACTAATTAATTACACAATTTCTCAATCAAATATAACTCAACCGAGATTATACAAGAAAAAGAAAAAGTGCTAGAAAAATAAAAAATCTTAGCTAGAATTCTACTTCTTCCAAGGATTCAAGCTTCTACTCAAGAGCTTCTTCCCTTGCTAGCCTCAAGATGAATGAATTAAAGCCTCATTTGGTGGATGAAAAATGGATGAGAATGGAGTGGTGAATCTGGACGAAGGCGAAGGAGGCGAAGGATGGGTTTTTGAATGACGGCTAGGGCTGTATATGAATGAATGGTTAGGGTTTTTTAAAGGCGAATGACGGAGTGGGCGTATAAGGCATCGTGGAATGAATGGAATGTGGTATGATGTGAGACTTGACAGAATGAGTGAATGAATGGCGTGATCCCCTTCTCACATGAATCCCTTAATGACTTCACGTGTTTAGCCTCCATTCCTATTATATGAAGCTTCTTTTGTGTGGGTAAACGTGGGACCCATTGCTTTTTATTTTATTATAATCCACATGCATTCCAGACACAGACTCGCATCTCTTCTTCACTGTTCACGTCATGTTCCACGTTCCTCTCTCTGCATGTGTGTGTTGCTTTGGTTCTGCCCTGCTGCTGCTCCATGTGTTTCTTCATTTTTCAGCTCAAAGCTTCTGCATGTGTTTTGTGTTTGTGTTGCTAACTCGTAGCTCTATTCTTTCTTGTTTCTGCATGTGGCTTCTTCTCTATTCTGCAACTTTTACGTGATTCTGCAACTCATTTTCTCGTTTCTTCCTCAGCCAAGCACGAAGCTCCCAGCTCTGTATTCTAGCGCTGAAAGTCACGTCCTCTTTTCCTTAGGTCCAGCATCTTCATTCAAACCAGCAACTCGTGCCCCTTCTTCTTCATCTGTAACGTTCATTCCTGTTCCAGCAACTTCATTTCGTGGCTTCAGATCTGCTTCGTCCAGCTGCTGTTTCTTCTCTCTTTTCTTCACGTGAATTTCACGTTACTATCAGCAGGCTTCTTCTCTGTTTCAGCCACGTTGTTTCAACTCTGTTCTCTCTTGCCACAACGTGTTGATGCTCCATAGATGAAGGCCCATACATGATATGTATGTGCAGACCAAGTGGGTGAGAGATGTGAGAATGAAAAGATAGAATGCATGGCTTTCTTGGACTTGGCAAACCTCCACTTCTTCTCCAAAAACAATCTCTTATTCAAATACCAATTGCCCAACAAAAAACTGCACAAAAGAATGAAAATTATTGAGTAGAATTATCCACAAGATTATTTAAAAGAAATTCATATATTAAAACTCAATAATTTTGCCAATTAATTCACAAAGTGCATAAGGGGCTAATGAATTCAAATTGAATCTAATTAAACCTTTAAGACCATATTCCATTGTCAAAATGCCCAAGTTAAGAGAATTAAATTGTATAAAAATCATACTTATCATACAACTACACACTTTTCCTTTAGGATTCAAGCCTCCTCTTTCGGCTACACACTCACAAATTGGTGGAGATAGTTTCTCTTGGCCTAGATATAATTTATGGGAGCCAATTAGATTCATGAAATACATTCTAAGGCTACACAATTTGCTTAAACCCTAGATTGCTCTATAACCTCCATTATGGTCCATATTTGCACTTAATGAAGCAACACACCTCAAATAATTTCTAGGCCTTATTCTTTCCTTTCAAATATGATTTTTGACTCCTTTTAAGCCTTTTGGAGTCATCACACTATTAAAATAAAGGGCCTAACATCATGTTGCTTCTTTAGATCATAATATGGAACCTAAGACACCAGATCACTTTCTATGAGTTCGAAATTTTTTCCAAGGCCTCCCCTCATTTTCATTCATCATACATAAATCAAGAATGGCCTTAGAAAAATTTAAAACTCTCCCTAGCTATGGAATCTCCCTTTGGCCGAGACTATGCATGATTTAGGGTTCCTTAAAGTGTGTTTTGTTTTCTTGAAGGAGGAAGCTTGTGTGTGACACCTTAATCTACTACCGCTACCTAGCCTCTCACTGGGCTCGGTTCCATATGATTTCCAAAGATTCAACACCACTCCGTGGCATTTGCATGCTATAAACTGGGGTTTCATGTACTCATCTTTTACCCTGTGGGTCCTGTAAACCCATCATTCACATCCTCAACTCAAACTCTATATATACAACTCGTACATAGCATAAAACAAACCATAAGCCACGGGTATAGAGCCAAAAACCAGAAAAATTGCATTTTCTCACTTGTGCCCAAAAGTCATATTTTGGCTCTAACTTTGAAAAATCATAACTAATTCTAGAAAAATGGGAATCTAGCAAACTTTGGCTTCCTAGAAAGCTCTAAGTGTTAACTTTACACTAAAAATCATTTCCAATCGAAATCTTAGCATTTGGACCACGTTTGACATCAAAAATGGGAAGAAGGTCCGGCTGTCACTGTTTCTGGTGTAGCTTACTGTCATGGCTTTCGAAAATTCATAACTAAATCCAAAAAAATCCAATCTGGGCACACTATACCAATTTGGAAAGCTACGGATGTCTACTAGAGGAAAAAAATAAGTCCAGATCAGTTCAGTAGCTCCTACTCCCCGAAAACTGATGGAACAGTAACGGGGGTCAGATGAGCTCCCTGATGCTGATACAGAACTTCAGACGGTTCGTTCTCTCTCTACAGACCTTCGATTTAGGTGATTCCAGTTGGTACAGGTCACTTTGGTTTTCTAGTTTATGTGTATAAAATTTCATGACAGTTGGACTCCATTTGGTCTATGTATGACATGGTTTTCATTTCTAAACTATATGAATAGTACATGACCAATCCATTAAATTTTCCCAAATTCAACAATTCACCAAATATTCTTTGGACCTCTGAATATTACCAACTTGAGCTTTTCAAGAAGCTTTCTACACACTCTAGAGGCACGCCAAATTTCATGGCAAGAGGAGCTCATCCGGTCATATTTTGACGGAGCTCTCAAATTTCCCGGTTTTGGCACCCCAAAGGTCCAAAACGGTTCCAAATAGCCTCTCACACACTCTAGCCACTCATGGACACGTTTAAAAGCATCAAACTAGGATATATAACAATTCCATGTGGTCCAAATCAACATACATTCAAATCTCGCTATGCTACGGCCAAATATACACTACTTCATTCATTCAACAAAAGGGGCAAAACCCTCATTTCCATTAATTTGGCTATAAACATAGTTCATACAATATTCTTTCATACATTTACACTTGTTACAATCTTTACATCTCAAAAATAGCGGGCGCATATTCATCTGGCACCACTTTACATCAAAATTACATCAAAATATCCAAAAGAAAGTAATATCTAATTAAGCATGCTCCTAGGCTCCTTGGTGTGTGCTCGGTTCTCCTTAAGCTCCACCTAGCATATTTAGTGGGAGGGGAAGGGGTGAGATTCAGGGAATCTCAGTAGCTCATGCACTCAATCATGTAAGCAATCAAGGCATATAACAAGTCAAAGCATGTGAAGAGGCATTTAGCCATTCTCAATCATCCAACACACATTGTACATACTATGGAAATCACAACAATGCCAAAAATGGGCTCCAGGGACTTTTGGTCTAACCTCACCCGAGTTTAGGGACTTTTGGATGGCCTCACCCGAGTTTAAGGACTTTTGACTTGGCCTCACTCGTTTGAGACTTTTGGCCTTGTCTCACCTATCTCAAGGGACTTTCGGCTTCACCTCACCCATCTCAAGGGACTTTCGGCACTACCTCACCTGAGCAAATCTCATAATTTATCACACAAGCATATTGGCATCAATGCATCAAAGCAATAGCATATGGCATATTCCACACAACAAGCATATACATAAGCATACAATGACTATCATATCCAAGAATGCAACAAGAAAGAGTGGGAAAAGAGAGCTACCTTTGGAACCAAAGCCAACGCAAGCCTTCCCTTTCAAATTCACTTCTCCCTTCTTAAGTTCACAATCACACCTTGATGAAGGTGTTTCTCTTGAGCCTAGACACACAAAAGCATGCAATTACTCTCTTATCATAGAATCATCAGATCAAGCTCTCCTAGCATACCAGAACCTAGAGTTCTCTCTCTCTCTCTAGAATGCCATCAACTCTTTCTCTCTCTCTCAAGCTCCCATGGTAGTGGAAACCAAATTTTCAAAGAAACACAAAGATTCAAAGGTGTTTTCCACTTTCTCTCTTCTGACCCATGCCCAAAAACCATCCATTTTTACAAACAAAATCGTAGGAAAAGAGGGCAAAGGGAGGGGATCAGAAATCTAAAGAGAAATGGGGGAAGTTTCCTTACCTTTCCCTTGCTCTTCCTCCTTCTCTTGATCTCTCTCACTCTCCACGCCTCTTTTCTCTCCTTGGGTCGAAGTCTAGGGCAGATATGAGAGAAAAAATGAGTTTGGGCATTTAATGAAGTCTAAATCTTGCTATTTACTCTCTTCCGGACTGACCCTCGCTACGGCGAAAATTAACCTTCGCTATAGCGAGCTCGTGTAATCTGGCTTCGCTATGGCGAGGCTTAACCTTCGCTACGGCGAACTCGCGTCAGTTCCCTTCGCTATGGCAAGTTTCGACCTTCACTATGGCGAAATCGCGTTAGTTCCAGACCTCACTTTTGCTATGGCATACGCTACAGCAAGCAACTCCCTGGTTTTTGTATGGACTGCTGCCAGCACTCGCTATAACTAGAATCGCCTTCGCTATTGCGAACAAGCACTCTCGCTGTAGCGAGACCATTTCTCGCTATTGCGAGAGGACTTGGCAGAAATTCTGGATTCCAAAAATTTCCAGCTTTCACTTTCTTTCTTTTCCCTTTCTTTTCTTTTTCCCGGTTGTTACATTGTGCGGAGCATCTTAGGAATCTTAGAAGCTCATTTAAACTCTTAATTAGGCCTCGGAATTATCATATGAAATCAGATTTTGGAAGGTGCACACAAAACTTTAAAATTTGCATCTTGAAATCTAATAATTTTTTGATAATTCCTTTTGCATGTTCTTAATCTCCACACCCTTTTTCCTTAGATTCATGCTTGGTTCTACCTAAAAATCATCTCCTCCTAGGGTTTTCTCAAGTAGGCCGAAATGGTGGAGAAGGGAACCAAAGATGACAACCATAAGAAGAGAAATTATCTTATTTTCTTGCTTTTTCTCATTGAATCTTGTGTTCTTTGAGCTCCTCTCTTCAAAATCTGAATTTTCCCCTTAATTTCTCCCCTAAAACAGATTTATAAACTTCATTTTAATAATAGGAAATAAAGGAGAATGAAGAAGAAGAGGTTTGGAAGAGAAAGAGTATGACAAACCATAAAAATCCATACCTTTCTACCTTGAATTTCTCTTCCTTTTCTTCCTCCTCTTGTGTACCTCATCCCTTAAGGTTTTCCTCTGGTTTTGGGTAGAACTTGGTCGTGCATAATGAAGGGAGAAGAAGTTTCCATTTTGCCCTTTGTTCTTGGCATTTTTGTTTCTCCTTCATTTTAGCTCCTTTTTGAGAATCGTCTTTTCCATTATGAAATTTAGGTTCCCAATTTAGTAAAATGTCTTTGGAATCACTCAAATTGGAGCTAAAACCTTCCCGAACGAATCAGTCAAAGTTTGGGTCAACGACGTTAGAAAACATCCACTGGAAGGGTTTTAACTGTCTCAGGGGTTTTCATGGTTTTTAGGGCCTCTGAGAGTTCCAGAGAACTCAAAACTTTCATTTAAAAAGCCCTCCTATGTGAATTCCAAAATTTGCTCAAAATTATGAAAATGCCATTACGTTTCGTAAGCTTTTCGTAAGAAATTGTTTCTTCATTCTAGCTCCGTTTTTCTTTCTGCTGAGCCTGGGATTCTCATTTTTAGGAATCTAAAATGCTTCCCAAATTTTTTAGGACCTTAACTACATCATTTTAGGGGACTTCCTTTTGTATTTGGCGAGTTTCGTTCGTTTACAGAGAAACTGTAAATTATGTTTCTCACGTTTTCTCTTGTTTTCAGAGAACTAGATGTTACACAAAGCATGGGTGAGATAAGGCCAAAAGTCTTATGGATGGGTAAGGCCAAGTCAAAAGTCTCTAGGCCAAGGGTGAGGCAAATTCAAAAGCCCTAGAAATGGGGTAAAGATAGACCAAAAGTCCCTAGAATTCATTCTTGACTTTGATGTGAAATTGTGGCATGGAAATATTCATTTGTATACTTTATGTTCATTTTAGTTTCCACCCTCATGCCTTTGATATGTATATGCCATGAATGTGTGTCTGAACGGGTGTGTAAGCTATTGAGATTCCATGAATCTCACTCCCCTTCCCTCCTTCATCTTCATATGTCTAAGTGGTGCTCATGAAGAGAGAAATGCAAGCCAAGGGACATGAGATACTACACTTTGACAATTATGTAGTTTTCTTGTAATTAAATGTCAAAGGGGATATGTACATATCATTTTTTAGTTGTAAACATATGAGCAAATGTAATATTATGTATGAATGATATATGAACCACATTTGGCACAAAATCAATGAAAATGTGAGATTTGGTTACTTGATGGCTTGCATTTGCTAGTGTGTTCATGGATGTGGGATGGCCAAAATGAGATGCAAGGTGTTTTGAACCACTTGAGTAGTTCATATAAGTTGTATTTATGCTTTCAAATTTACCCAAGAGGTGCTAGCACACAAGGAAAGCCATTTGGACCAAGTTGAACCATTAAATGGTACTAAAATGACCATAATCGTGAGCTATAGCAAAATCTATCCAAATGAGTTCTTATTGATCTAAAATTTGGCATACACATAGGTCTTGTTTAGAGCTTTTTAGGAAGCTAAAGTGCATAATATTTGAAGGTCTATAGAATGTTTGGCAAATCTTTTAAATTCACTAAAAATCTAGAAAATGATAGTGGCACTATTCATATGGTCCAAAAATTCACCTCTATCATTCATGGGTCAAATAATGTCTAATTGCTATGAAATTTTACAGAGGGAAACTAGACATTCATAGTGAACTATGTCAACTAGAATCACCTCAATTGGATGTCTAGAGAGAGATATATGAATTTTTGAAATTTCTATTATGTTCCAGGCACTTAGTCAAACCTCTACCATTGTTCCATCAATTTTTGAGCTCTAGATACTTTTGAATTGATCTGAAACTATTTTTCTCCTCTAGTTAACATTTGCATCTTTCTAAATGGGTATAGTTTGCATGAATTGGATTTTTTTAGAATTAATTATGCATTTTTAAAATTTATATCAGTAAGTTGCATTAGAAATATTGGATAGTCTGATCTTTGCCACTTTTCTATTGTTAAACATGGTCTAGATGAGGTTTTTGTGGCTTGGAAATATTTTTAATATATAGTTAACATCTAGAGCTTTCCAGAAAGTTATGGGTTGCTTGATTTTGATTTTTTTAGATTTAGTTATGATTTTCCAAATTTGCTGGCAGAAAACTAAAATTCTGACCCAAGGCAAAACGTGAATATTTCTTGTTTTTAGCTCTTGATCCATGGTTTACGTAAATTTTTGAGATGTTTATGATTTTCATGGATGAAAAATAAATAGAAAATATTGCTAGTAAGTCCACAAGGTCCCCAAGATGCGAGGTGAATTTTTAAACCCCAACGTAATGCCATTAAATTCATTATTTTTAATGCATTTTCTTGGATTTCCTTGATAGCATGTGTAATCCCCCTTGAATGAGTAAGGTGATACTAGAAATAATATGGTATGACACAAGGTGGGAAATTTTTTTTTTTCATGGTTATGGATTCAATAAGTAAATAAAACAAGGTCCAAAAGGCTAGGCAATGGATAAAATGAATGTAAAGGTTGGCTATTTGGCTAATTGGTTATAAAAGAAATGAAGGTATTATCATTTTCATACATGCAAATGCAAATGTGGTCTCAACATAGAATCAAGACAAGTTATAGAGTGAGAGCAATGATAGATGAATGTACACTAGAAATAAACAAATAAGGCTCAAATCTTCACAAGTTAATGCCTATCAAAACACTTCATTGAAATCAAATTCATTGCTACTTCACTTGAATCAAAACACAAGATTCATCACTTATTATATCAAAATATATCCAAGCTATAATCATCTCAACTTGCACTTTCCATAAAAATTTAAAAAAATAAAATCACACTATTTTTCAATTTTTTTACAAGAAAATAAAGAAATGATGAAATGAAACGGTTCTCCTCTCAATGCTTAAACATTGCATTGTCTTCAATGCCAGCACAAGATCCAATCAAAATATAAACAACATAATACAAAAGTGAAAAGGAAAGTATACAACCAGATGAAATGGAAGTGAAGATCTCAATGTGGCTCAGATTTTCATGCAGCTGGTTAGCAACTATTTATTACCTATAAAACATAAACAAAGCAAATAGTAATATGGAAAAGAAAAGATAATAAAAAATACTAAACTAAAAAGGACTCTATAAAAGACCAATTAATCATATGTGTTAAAAACCAAAATTAAGACAACTTTATTCCTTTTCAATTTAACAATTTTAAGTCTAACAACTTTACAGCATTTTGATTGATCATTCAAGGATGATTCGTGGACTTTGTCAACCATCAATAGTTTTAGAAAGTCAAATTCAACACTTTCAAAAGCAATAAAAGAAGAAAAGTCAAACTTTTTATGGTCAAAACTAATGAAAGAGAATTTGAAATCAAGTTTATGAGCATTAAACACTAGACTCTAGATATCTATCCAAATCAATGAAATCAATTGGATTCTCATCAGTAAGAGTCACTACATCAATAGAAAAATTCAATTACAACTTCTCACAGTCTTTCAAGTAAAAATCCTTTAACGTATCTGGCAATTGCTTCATCTCAACTAGGGGAGTCTGTTGCTTGTTGGGAACTAGTTCACTAACTTCATGAACCTATTTACAAGTCTCAACAAAAGAAACAATATCCTTCCTGAACAAAGAGACATCAATAGACTCACAAGATTTTATACAATGATTAACAGCAAAATCAAGTCTCTTACTAGTGTCAACAATAATATAAGCATCAATAGGATTTTCAATATCAACACTAGTATAATCAAAAGGATCAATATCATCAACAATTTTAGTGCAAACATAGGACTCTTTGGATTTAACAAAATCATTAAACCTCATAAACTCATCTATCTCAACACATGCAGGACATATATGCAAATCATTACATATGCATCTGAGAGTAAAGTCTGAATTATCAATAACAAGCTGCTCAACAATTTTACTATCCATATCCTCACCACATGCTACATCCACTATTTCATAAGTCATGTCAGCACATTCTAAGTCACCCGCACACTTATCTATCACCCTAGACTCAATAGGATCATCATCAACTAGTTTAAAAATAAAATCATTACTATAGTCACAGCTAAGGGTAGGAAAATCAAGTGCATTAGTATACAAAGGCTCATGAACATCAACAAATGCATCATTTTTGCTCAATGTATTACCATAATCAATCATATTAAAGGATTAAACAATAATTTCTTCATCCACATCATCATCATGCAATTCAGAAGTAACATCATCATGTGCATTAGTAGTCACTGTGCTATTAAGTACACTAGAGTCATTCTCAATGAACTACGAAATATTAGAAGATGGAAGAATATTACCAAATGAATAAGACTCTTCCTCCTCTATACATTCTCTTCTAATTTGCTCTTCTTTCAATTCAGTAGCACTTGTGATAAGTTGACTCATTTGGACTCCCGAATCCTTCAAGAGGTTATCAATCAACTTGAAAATGTAAATGCTCACTCTCCTATTGGAGTTGAAGATTATAGGCATCTAATTGCCTCATCCTCTCTTCCCAACTTGGTTCCCTTTTAGGCTCTTGTTGCATATACCCCTTATGATAGTTGTAAGCATAGTATTCTGCTCTTTGCACATGAAAATTGTGGTATGGCTCAACATAATTAGGGTAAGCCTCATAAAGATAGTGGTAAGGTTGGTCGCATGGCCATTAGACTTGTTGTGTTTGTCTTCATTGCTCAATTATACCATGAAATATTAATATAGCTTCATTTATCTTTTAGAGAATCCTATCATTTGCACAAAAATCATAGGCACCTTGATTAGACATATAATAGCCATCCATTTTAGACAAAGAGTCTAAGAAGCATAACCAAATTTAGCACAAAAGAAATTATTAACAAACTACAACGAATATTAATTTTAAATGAAGAAAATTAAAATCAAATAAAGCCAACAACTATCTAACAATCAAAAACACTCAAAAACATAGGACAATCACACAAAAGAAATTCACAAAAATTAAAACAATAAATCCATAAAAATAAAAAAAAATCTTAAAAATTTGAGAAAATACTAAAAAATTAGAAAAAGTGCTTTAAACATTGGAATTTAGCCTAAAAACACTACACCAAATAGCTTTGCTATCTTTTTTGCTTAGTATACCCAAAAACCTTGGAAAACAAAGTTTGAGAATTTTCTAGGCAAGTCAAACAAAAATTCCAGCAAATAGAGCAATTAATTCACAACACCAAAAATACAAAAAACCAAGTTCAAAACAGAACAAAAACCACACAAAAATATAGCTAAGACACTTAGAAAACCATTTCAAACAATTGAGAATCTAATTGCTCAGTAATGGCACCAAATTTGACAGTTGTGGCAAGTAATCTCAAATAAACTAGGTTGAGTAAAGATTTGTAGCTAGTGGCACAACCTAGATTGTTTCCCTTGGAAATGGACTTCAATATTCAACTAAGCCTTCTAAGTGTAAAAGAATCTAAGAGCTACCTAATTGAAGAGGGTTTTAATTGAATTTAACTAACTAGAATTAGATAGAATTAAATTTCCTAATTACTAACTAACTTGCATGAATTAAGAAGTAACTAATGGACATGTGACGAGCTTTAGATTCATCCCTTAGCATCTACTATCATTATCCTAACTTAATTATCATTGGTTCTGGTCTAAAAGTTCCTATTTGTGTTTATGGCAATTTATCTTGAGTTACCACATATTGTAACACCATAAATTCTAGCTTATTTCATGACATTCATAAGCTTCACCTCATTATTTCCATAAGAGCATATAAAGAAGGGAATGAAAATAATGGGTTGATTTGCGTTGCGCTATGCTTAAAATTTACAATCGATATCATGTGGACCGTGTGAGCTCATGTTATGCATTCTCATATTTAATTCCATCATTACAACTCATTTACATCCCAGAAACATGCCTACAACCCATGGAAATCGAAATGAGGCATGGAAAATGGGAGTTTATTTTCAGCCAGAATTGGCCTCTTCCTTGGGAAAACTTTGGAAAATCATAACTAAATCTAGAAAAATAAAAAACATGTGTTCTTGATCATTCTGGAAAGCTTAGGATATCTGATTCACACTAAAAATATTCCTAGACCACAACATTCATCATGGGGGACTTTGACATTCGAAAAGCTACTGAGGTCGCTGGCTACTTGGGCTGCTGTTCAGATTACTGATACAAACTTCTAAAATTTATAACTAATTCTATAAAAATTGAAATCACACACATTTAGCCATTCTGGAAAAATAAAATTGTTAACTTGATGCTAAAAATAATTCTAGAATGAAACAGATACATTTAGCCATTGGGATCCTATGGAACAGTAACTGAACTCCTAGAGTACCACTACTACTGACAGCCAACTTCAAAAATGCATAACAGTTTGCTCAGACTCCAAATGAGGTGATCTCAGTGGTCACAGAACTCTTCTGACCTTTACTTTGTGTATGTAAAATTTCACAAGCATTGGACATTATTTGGCCATCGGATGTCACAAAACACAAAACTGCCAATATGAATAGTGCACATACCAGAATCCAAAAAAAATCTCAACTTTAAAAATTCATCAAATATTCTCTAGATCTCCAAAAATTATATTCTTTAGCTTCCTAAAATTCTCTCAATGAGACCTAGTTTCATGCCAAATTTCAAAGTAAGACTAACTCATTTGGCTAAAAAGTGATATAGGGTTTTATTATGGTCAATTTTGGCTCCATATTGGGTAACAAAATTGCCAAATGGATTTCCCTTGGTCTTGGCACCTTTTGGGCAAGTTTAAAAGCTTATTTGAGACTTATGTGATCTGTCCAAATGGTCCCAAAGCTCATGCATTTCATTTTGGCCATTCAACCCACACTTATACATATTTCTATCAAATTTTCACATTGCACACTTTGGCATTTCATACTCAAATTGTATTCTAAAGCTCATACATCATATTCATAGTGATAAACATTACATAATAGTATATTCATACATGTCTCAAGGTCCATAATATATTTACAACATCATAGACATTAAGATACATAAGTATGGTTCCAAAATGGCTAAAACCAAGGCATAAGTTTGTCAATCTCCTTCCTTTAGTGTTGTTGGCTCCCATTAGCATATCCACTTGGTTCACCTAACATGTTAGATTATTGGAGAGGAGGGAATAAGATTCAAAGAATCCCAATAGCTCATCTCCCATTCAATCATACATAATATGTGCAAAGCAAGCTTTTCAAATGCATATATGGAGGAATTAGAAGTCATGGACATTTTAAAAGCAACCTTAGCATGTAAATCACTCATACAAGACATTCAAAAGTTTACCAAGTGTTTGGATTAGTCTCACACTTCTCCTTATGGTTTTAGACTTGCCTCACCCATTCTTTGAGCACTTTGGACTCAATCATACTCTTGGAAGCCCACTTTGCTTTTGGGAGACTCTTTACTTTGTCTCAACCAAACTCAAGGGTTCTTGGCTCATCCTCACCAAGGGAAGAGTTCTTGGCCTCTCCACACTCAACCAAACTCACACAAATATCATGTAATTATTTAAAAACATAACATGGCATCAAGCATCATGGCATATAAAGGCATGCTAGCATACTTTTCAAAGCTTGAAATTATACATTCACACATTCTAAAATAAGCTAAACACACATCCATGCATAAGAGAAGGTGGAGAGAGCTACCTTGTGTACACTCACACATTTTTTCCTTGAAATTCAAGCCTCCTCTTTTGGCCACACACCCACAAATTGGTGGAGATGGTTTCTCTTGGTCTAAATACAATATATGGGAGCCAATTAGGTTCATGAAACAATTTCTAGGGCCATGCAACTTGCTTAAATCCTAGATTACTCTACAACCTCCATTATAGTCCATATTGGCACCTAATGAAGCAACATCCCTCAAATGATTTCTAGGCCTCATTCTTTCCTTTCAAATATGATTCTTGACTCCTTTTAAGCCTCTTGGAGTCATCACATCATTAAAACAAATGGCCTAGCACCATGTTGCTTCTTTAGGTCATAATATGGAACCTAAGACACCAAATCACTTTCCATGAGTTCTAAATTTTTTCCAAGGCCTCCTTTCATTTTCATTCATCATATATGACTCAAGAATGGCCTTAGAAAAATTTAAAACTCCCCCTACCTACAAGATCCCCTCTTGGCTGAGACATGCCTAGGTTTTAGGCTTCATAGAGTTTTCTTTGTTTTTCTTGAAGGGAGAAGCTTGTGGGGAGCATCTTTGGTGTCTCAAGAACTCATTTATACTTTAACTTAGACTTAGAAAGCATCACATAAATTCAGAATTTGAAAGGTGCACTAGAAACCCTAGGTTTTGCATCTTGAATCCTAATGCCTATTTCATGGTTTCCTTTGTATATTCTTATTCCTTTCCATCAAATACCTAAGAATCATGCTTGGTTGGGCTTGAAAACCAGATCTTCCTATGGTTCTTAGGCTAGGTCGAAATGGAGAAGAAGGGCCATGGAAGATATGAACCATAGGATGCATTTTTACTTTGTTTTCTTGCTTAGTTTGGCTTGAATCTTGATTTCTCCAAGCTCCTCTCTTCAAATCCAAACTTTCCCTTGAATATCTCCTTTGAATCAGATTTATAAACCTCATTTTAATCCAAGGAAACAAAGGAGAAGGGAGGAGAGGAGGTGTGGATGAAGAAAAGTAAGGAAAATTACTATGAAAACATACCTTAAGCTTGGTTTTCTTCCTCCTCCTTCTTCCTCTCTTGGGCGCCTCTCCCTTAGGGTTTTTCTTCTGATTTGGGGCTGGAAAATCTGAAGAAAAATGAGGGCAAGTGTGAGGCCCCACCTATATATAGGTAGGGAAAAGTGACTTTTTCAAAAATTCTCATTTTACCCTTCATACTTTGTATTTTTGTTTCTCCTTTGTTTTAACTCCTTTTTGAGAACCGTATTTTCCATTATAAAATTTAGGTACCCAATTAAGAAAAATGCCTTTGAAATCATCCAAATCGGAGTTAAAACCTTTCTGAACGGATCTATCAAAGTTTGGACATACTAACATTGGAAAACGTCCACCGAAGGGGATTTAACTGTCTCGGAGCTTCCCCTAGTTTTCAGGGCCTCTAAGAAACCCAAAGAACTCAAAAATTTGATTTAAAAATCCTCCTATGTGAATTCCAAAAATTGCCCAAAATTACGAAAATGCCATTATGTTTCGTAAGGTTTCCATCAAAATTTGTTTCTTCATTCTAGCTCCATTTTTCCTTCTATCTAAGGCTACAATTCTCATTTTTAGGAGGCTAGAATGTTACTTAAATTTTTTGGGACCTTAACTAATTTATTTCAAGGAACTTACTTTGAAAACGTGCCCGTTTTCATCATTTAACGAAAACCGGACATTACACATATGATTGAAGAGACTAGCAATTTGATGTTGGTTGAAACCTTAACTCTATATTAAATTACTAATTCTTGTGATAAAAATCTTGAACACTTAAATTGAGTGATTAATCAATTAATTAGCCTATAAATTTTCACTCTGAAATGTTTAATTAACCAATTAAACTTTAAGGAAACCTCAATTCAAACATTAAGCACACAATTTTCTAACATTCATTTCATCAAACACCTTGATTGCATACATGAAAAATTGAAGGAAAATGAAAAATATAACGCTTAAATCAATCCATTAATTATGAAATACTCTCCTAATTAGTCACTAATTATAAATAACACAATTCCCAATCCAATACAATATTGACCAAGATAGTACAAGAGAAAGGAAAATGCTAGAAAGAGAGAAAATAAAGTGCAAAAATCTTAGTCCAATCCCTTGCTAATATTCATAGATTCAAGCTTCAACCCAAGGTCTTTATCCTAACTAGCCACAATATTCAATTAAACTCTCAATGGAATGGAAAATGATAGAGGAGAAAATGGCGTGTGTGTGTGGGTGTGTGTGTAGCCATGAGAGAAATAGAGAGGGGAGAGAGGGAGAGCTTCTTACATCAAGAAAGAAGAAGGGAGAAAGAAGGAGGTGTTCCTAGGGAAGAGAGGAGAAAAGAAGTTTGATCCAATGGCTAGAAGAGTGGGTAGAGAGTTATAGAGAAATCCTAGCCATCAAATTTCAAATAAACCAATAGGATAAAAGATAAAAAGAAAAAGAACAATTCAATTGATTTTTCCATGGAGTGGTTTGCCTATTATACTCTTAATGATCTTCAAGGATGTCTTCCAAAGTTTTGGCCATTAGATGACTCTTGGAGCCCAAGATTTAATCTCCACTATAAGATTTCATTAATTCTACTTCCATGGCCTAAAAAGTTAAAGTGCACCCATTAGTGTAGATTATGTCCAAAATATATTCATGTAGCATGCAACATAACCTAGGTCTAAAAAAATAAAATAAAATCCAAAAATGCCTAAGAAAAGGCCATGTGGTGCCATGTAAGGAGAATAAAAATAAAAATAAAAATTACAAAATAAAATGTAATAGGAATTAACAAGAGCTTGCCACTTGGAGGAGAATTTTATTTAAATTCAAAATTCCTCCAAATAAAATTTGCAATTTCTAAATTAAAATCCCAAAAAAAAATTCAAAATTTAGGAAGTAAATCAAAGAATAAAGAATATTAATTCTCAACCAAAAATTGAAAACCCTAAAATATTTTCACTTTTGCCCTAAAATTTCTAATATTTATATTTTTTCCTAAAAAAAGTCCAATAATTCAAATAATGCATAAAAGACTTGAATTAGCTCAAAATCATCATCAAAATCATAGATAAATATGGGATAAAATATATAAAAATTAAGATTTATCAATGTGAAAATGCTCTTTTATTTCTACAACACAAATGGTTTGCTTCCAAATTTTTAGTGTGGCTGTAGAACCCTTAGGGTTTTCAGTTGGAAATGGGTTAACCTAATAGCCTATAATCCATTTGGGCCCTTCTTAAGTATTGAGCAAAAGTTAAAAGGGTTTATTTAAGTTAGGTCTACATGACAATGTTATTGGTCCTCTACTAATGGTCTTCTATTATAAACAAAATAACTATAGGGCCTAAGCATTTAATTTCCCCTCTTCACTTACTAAATTCTTCTTAATTAACCCAAATCGATAATAAAAAGTTCATTTACTTTCAACAATGGTGAAGAATTATTATTTTGTCTTAAAAGGACTAGAATAATTTATTTCCTTATGAATTCTTATTTTCCATATTCCTCCTAAGTTTCTTGTAATAATTCCTTAATCCTTCATAACTAATATTAGTTAATTTTTGGGATGCTACACAAATACCACTGCAACTAAATCTAAATCATGTGTAGGATAATTTTTCTCATGTGTCCTTAATTGCCTAGAGGCCTATGTCACTATTATACCCTGTTGCACCAACACAAATTGTAACACCCCAAAATTAATTAAGATGTTAATCATGGATTTAGAGTAATTAAGAATAATTAATAGAGGATAATTGGGCAAGTTAGTGAATAGAAATTTTAGAGAGATAAATTATTAATATGGGTTTGAGAATTAATTAGGATAGAAACCTCATCTAGGCCTAAATTAATAAATCATGATAAGAGGCTAATTGAGGACCAATGAGTTAGGTGCAGGCCCAATTTAATTTAATGTGATAGAGGCCCAAGATCCACCCTGTATAGACTTTTATAAGTGGCCCAATTACCCTTGTGCAGACCCAAACCCTTAATCTCTTCAAACTTGGCCCAAACCTAATTAAACTTTAGCAACCCAATGCATAAGAACTGGCCTAATAAAATTCTGCAACCCAACACTTTAAAACTGGCAACAAGCTAAAAATCTAAAGCCCATTTGGAGTTGGACCTTAGAGCAACCCATGACCCATATTTAACCTAACTTAATCCCACTAAAACCCTAAAAACTGACCAGCCACCTCCCCCATTCTGCAAAACACAAAGACACAAAGAAAATTCGGAGGTGAGGGGGAGAGGCTAGGGTTCTTGGCATAATTCCACATTTTCTCACATTTGGAGCAAGATTTAGCCAAGGTAATAGTTATATAACTTAATCCCCTCATCTTTCTCTTTAATTTGGCCTGATTAGTTTTTCATTTGGAGTGTTTTCACTATACCCAAAATCTAAAATGTGGTTATTTGGGGTTTTCTTGGTGAAATTCGTAGGTTGAGGTTAGGGCTAACATTAGGTAAGTATAAACCCTCCATTTTGATGCTTTCTTTATTAACTTGAGACCCCCATAGCTGATTTATAAAATGGGTATTGATTATGTACGAATTTGCCTAGGAATTTGAGTGATATAGTGAAATTCTGGTAGAGGACATACTCAATCCGAATTTGGGAATTTGTGGTGATTGGATAAGTGTTATTTAGGTAGTTATTAGCTTGTAAATTCTTTAGGTACTTGTTGCTACTGTTAATGATGAATTAGAGTGGTAATTCTCTGATATTATGGTTATAGGGATTTTTGTACCATTGGTGGCTGTTGCAAATTGTCTACAAGTGAGGTAACTGGGGTTTACATTAATTCCATGCATGTATCTATTTTAATTTCATATTTGCTGTATATAAATGATTTAAAATGCTGAATGGATTGGTTGGCTATCTAATGTATTATGATTGGACCTTGCAAGTCCATGGTAGAGCTGTGGTGTGGCTACCACCTGTGCATATGCTTTGATCGGGGACCGGGTTATGATCAAACCCTAGATGCACTGAGCCCTGGCTGTGCTCAATAGGGAATAGGTGCCGTGGACGGTCCTCTCCCGGTGTTAATGGCCTTTAACATGTGATAATATGATTGTTAGTATGGAATAGTAATCATGATAGCCTAATTATTTCATTTACTGATGTGATTTATATGATTCTGATGTTGATTTTGATTCATGCATATATGCTAATTAAACTGGATTATCTGATAGAATTGCCTTGGTTACTGGGATTCATATCTCACCCTATTTTATGGGATTAATATTTCAGGTGAAGGTTCTTTGGGTAATGATAAGGGTAAGTAAGTGGATGAACATCCATGAGTTGAGGCCCGGTGTAGGGGAGCTACACTTGGTCTGAGTAGAATAGAGTAGATGCTAATTTTGTTAAGTCTTGTATAGCATCATCATGTATCTGTATTGCCAAGTATAGGAGTCTGTATTTTGATAATATAATGTGTACCTATTGAGGAGTATGCCTTACTTTAAATTGGCATTTGATGTATGGTTTTATGATATCTGCTATGAGCCTCGTTGAACTCTGATATAGCTTGTTATTGGAAATGTAATCTTGACATATTGCTATGAACCCCCATTGATTGGGTATCAAGTGACAGTTACTGATAGTTCATGAACTCATGTTATTGTTATTTTATAAACTTGCTGATATATGGACTTGTTGATATAGGGTAATTAGAGAAAAGAAATTGACCCTTGAGTCTTGAACTAGTAAGAATAGATTAGCTGGATAAATTAGGCTAATGAAGGATATTGGAGCCCCACAATGAAGGTAGAGGGGCCCTAGGGTGTTAATGAAGGAAAAGTGGAAAGTATGAGACTAGATTTTTAGAGTGTAGGACCAGAAGGCACTTCGCCGCTGCTAAAATGGAGTTGACCGCAGCCAATAGAAGAGAAGTTGCCCAGGGAGAGTGCCAGAGAGGAATTCGCCGCGGCAAAATATGTAATTGGCCGCGGCGAAATGCGAGAGGCAAAACTGGGAGTCATCCAGAGGGAAATTCACCGCGGCGAAATTTTGCAAAAATGAGCCAGGTATTCCAGAGAAGAATTGGCAGCAGCAAAAGGAGTTATTGGCCACAGCCAATATCGAGAGGCAAGCAAGAAAGTTCCAGGAGGCTTCTTCGCTGCAACGCCATGTAGGTTGGCCATGGCGAAACTAGTAATGAAGAAAGGGGTAAAACAGAAAGGAATTAGCCGCGGCTAAGAGTAATTAAGCCACGGCGAACATGCTGAAACACTTATATTAACTAGAAAACCTTAGTTTTTCATATGTTAATCTCAAGGGATGATGTAAAGATATTAGGGTGAGTTATAAATGATGAGTAATAGAATCAAAGACTGATAAATGAATGTTTGTTTCCCTTACGAACATAAGTGTTTATAATCGTATGATTGATGGCTCTAATCACATTAAGGCTCAAGTTTCCCCATATTTTCATAGTGTAATTAGTCTTAATATCATGTAACTCTGGTTTTATGGTTATTGATCACGTATTAAACCTTAATAATCGGGATTAGAGATTAGGGTCGTCACACAAATCCTAACCCTTTTCCTCAAAGCATCATTATAAACCACAAAAGGTTTACTAGAGTTAGGTATAATCAACACAGAGGTAATGGTTATATAGAGTTTTTTAAATAGAGTTTCAACTCTTAGAAAACTCCTTTTACAACTATCATCCCACACAAATGGTGTCTCTTTCCTAGTTAGCCTAGTTGGTGGCAAGGCTATATGAGAAAAGTCATGCTCTTTCTATAATAACCTACCAAACCTGGGAAACTTCTAACCTTAGTGATGGTTTTAGGCCTATCCTATTATAACATAGCCTCTACTTTATGAATTCCAATAATTGGAGACTTTTATGCTTTATAAACATAAAGTTCACTAATTTTCCCATTATCAGGTTATATATCTGAGAGGTCTATCGTGCAACCCTCAAAATAAAACTAAGTTGAATTAGATTTTATAGTTAGTGGCACAACCTAGGTTATCTCCCTTGGAAATGGAGTTCAATGCTTAATTGAGTTTCTAAGTGTTAAAGGATCTTAGAACTAGCTAAATTAAGGGGGGTTTTGATTTACTTAAACTATCTGGAATAAAATTGAATTAAAATTCCTAAATTCCTAATTGGATGAATTATGGGTGAATGATGGTCTTATGACTAGCTTTGGAATCGTCCCTTGGTATCCACTATCCTTATCCTAATCCAATTGTGATTAATTCTGATCTAAAAGTCCCTAATTGTGTTCATAGCAAATGTATCTTAAGTTACCACGCAAGAATCAAGAAATTAACAATCTAATGTTGAATTGAAACCTCAATTCCGTATCAAATCACTAACTCTTATTTTAGGATCAATGAACACTTAATTTGATTGATTAACTGATTAATTAGCCTCTGAACCATCACCCTAAGATATTTAATTAACCAACTAAATACCAAGGAATTCTCAAATCAAACAATCAAGCACATAATCTCACTCATGCATTTCATCGAACACCTTCGTGGCATACATGGGAAATTAGAGAGAAATGCAAAATTCAATGTCTAATCCAACCAATTAATCAACAAAAAAGCTTTCTAATTAGTGTCTAACCAGCCACTAATCATAATTACACAAATTCCTAATCAAATACAACTTAACCAAGCTTGTACAAGAAAAAGAAAAAGTGTAGGAAAGTAGAAATCCTTAGCCAAAATTCTGCTTGTAACTCCATGGATTCAAGTTTCTCCAAGATCTTCTTCCTTGCTAGTCATAGATAGAGATTAAAGCTTCATTAGAGGTGAAATGGAATGGGAATGGAGGATGAAAGATGGTGTGGAGTGGCTCTGGACGAAGGAAAGGCGAAGGGCATGAATGTCCTGTGTAATGGATGAAGTGTATGAAATCAAGATATATTTCTCACGTGATTTCTTTTAATGATTCCATGTGCTCAGCCCTCCCATCCCTTCTCATTGTCTGTAACTTCTTTCTCTTTTATTATATATGAATGTGAACCCCACTTGTCATGCTGAAGTATTGAATATAATAAAATAAAACCCATGCTTCGTTCTTCTTTCCACATCTTGCCTTTAGCCCAGCTCATTCTTCCTTCATTTTTTACGTTGTTCTCTACCTCGTTCTGAGCTCCCTTTTATGTGTTTCAATTCCCAGTTCCCAGTTCATGCTTCTTCTTTTGTCTACCTAAGCTTCCACGTGATTCCTCTTTCTTTGCATTTTGCTTCCTACTTCTTCTTCTTTTTAAAGCATCAGAACCTGTAGCTCCTTTTGTTACTCCTCTATTTCCTTTATTTTTGCTCTTGTTCAACTTCTGTACACTCATCTTCTCAAACTTGTTCTGCTACGTGTTGGTGTATGAAGGCTAGACTCATGGCCTGGATCCCAACTCATTCAACTCGTGACTCTTTCACATGGAGCTGCTTCTACGTACAACTGGATGTTGCTGTATAGTTATGTGTGTTTGGCAACCCTTCATGCTTCATGCGGATCCCTTCTTTATTTGCTTCCCATTCCACATGACTTTTGCTATTTAAAACTTTCTACTGCAGCCCATGGCTTTTTCCTCATTTGTTTTACATGTTAATATCCATTCATGCTGCCCGTGCACTGTAGCTGCTCGTAGCAATCCACGTTTTGCCCCATGCAGCTCATTCTTCTCTTTTTCCTTCACGTTTTCTACAGCTTTGCACTCTTCATGTCAACTCTACGTGGCTACTGCATGCTTCTTTAAAATCTTCTCATGCAGCTCATTTTTTTAATCCTCAAAAAGCCCCCACGTCCAGAAACCCATGCAAGTGAGCTACATTCTTCTGTGTTCTGCATGTATGTGTGTGCATGGAAGCTTGTGTTGGACATATGTGTGTCTTCCACATGGGAACAAGGGAGCTAGAGCTTGCTTCTTCTCAAAATCCAATTACTCCATCAATCTCCTTCCATTCCAATTTTATTTCCTCCAAACTGTACACATGAAGCCTTCATCTCTTGTTCTTCTTTTCTTTAAATCAAATGCTCATTCAAGCATCATTGGCCCATTAAAATCTATAGAAAAATAGACAAAAATCACATAGGAATATCCACAAAATTATTTAAAAGAAATTCATACATTAAAACTCAATAATTTGTGAATTAATTCCTAAAATGTGGAGAATGGCCAATTAAAATTAAATTCAATCTAATTAAACTCCTTAAGCTATATTTGCTCATTAAAATGCTTAAGTTAGGAGAATTAAAACATATAAAAATCATGCTTATCAATATCAAATCCCAATTATTTTCTTAATACTATTTAATTTTTTCAAAGTACGTAATTATTATTAAATAATTCCTAATTGAGAGGAGAATGTTATAAGTTCCATTATGTGACCTTAGCAAACATGGTCTACACAACCTAGCAAACACAGTCAACACAACCTCAGCAAACATGGTCTACACAACATTATAAAACACAATCTACACAACCTTAGCAAACATGGTCTACGTGACCTCAGTAACACTATTTATGTGACCTCAGCAATCACAATTTACACAACCTTAGCAAACACAATCTATGCAACATTAGCAAATAGGGTTTACAAGACCTTAACAAACATGATCTACACAACCTCAGCAAACACAGTCTAGGCAACCTCAAGAAACATAGTCTATGTGAACTTAGCAAACATAGTCTATGTGACCTTAACAAACATGGTCTTTGTGACCTTAGCAAACAAGGTCTATGAAACTTTAGTAAACAAAGTCTATGAGACCTTAACAAACATGATTTACATGACCCTAATGAATAAGGTCCACATGACTTAAGATCTATATGGCCCTCACCAAGGATGGCCCATATGACCTCAACAATAAAAGCCTATATAACTTTGGCTGCAAAGGTTCACATGACCTTGCTAAACAAGTCTCCATGGAGAGTAAAAGCTCAAAAAGGCAATATGAGAAGGAGGGAGGGGAAAGGATACTATAAAAACATGATACACAACAATTTGAAACAAGCTCTAAAGTGACTATCAAATGTTAGTCTACGAGTAAAAAGCCATTACAACATTGTCAAGCTCATATTACTAACTTATCTTTGTGATGACCCTAACTTCTAATCATTGTAATTAAGGTTAAATATGTGATTAATAAACATAAATTGGGGTTACAAGACATTATGACTAATTACATTTAGAAAATACAGGGAAATTTGAACCTTAATGTTATTAGAGTCATCAACCATATAATTACAAACACTCATGTACATTAGGGAAAAAAATATTCATTTATAAGCCTTTGATTCTATTACCCTTTAATTCCAACTCATAAGAATCTTCTACCAATGTTTCTAAGTCATCCCTTGGGGTTTCCATATGAAAAACCAAGATTTCTAGGTTAGAATGAAAGTTTGGGACCATTAGTTGCGGCTAAATTTCCTTGCGCCGTAGCCAATTGCTCTCGGGTTCACTCTTTTTCTTCATAGTATCGCCGCAATGAGTTGCAACTTCACCACCACTAACCTATATGGCGCTGCGATTAGGAAGCCTCTTGGAACTTACCTCACTCGCCTCTCGCTATTGGCCGCGGCCAATTCCCCCTTTCACCATTGCTAATTCCTCTCTAGAATGCGTGACAAATTCTCACAAAAGTTCACCGCGGCCAATTCCCATTTAGCCACAGCGAAGTACCCTAGGGACAACTCCCAATTTTGCCTCTCACATTTTGCCATGGCTAATTCCACATTTCGTCGTGGCGAATTGCTCTATGGTACTTTCCCTAGGCAACTTCACCTCTATTGGCTGCAGCTAATTATATTTTGGCTGCGGCGAAATGCCTTCTAATCTTATAACTCCCAAAATCTTATCTCATACTCTCCACTCTTTATCTAAGGACTCTCTAGGGCCACTCTCCCACTCGTTATGAGATTCTAATAGCATTTATCTAATTGATTTACCCCAGCCATTGTATCATTACCCATCTAACATTTAAATGTGGATTTTTCTACTCATCCATTGGTCTTATATCAGTAAATTTATAAATTTTCCACAATGGTCATTCAACAATATCTTCATTGGATATTTCATGCATCACTAGTTCAAGTCTACAATCAATATATCATATGCTTTCATTACTTAAATAATCAGTTATATCATAGGTTCACAAGCCATAAATAGTGTCAAAGCTCATATATCCATCAACAACTAATATAAAGCCTATTTCTCAATGGTTACATTCTATGTTATCAAAATACAAACTCCTACACTTGGCAATACAGATACATGATGATGCTATACAGAAGTTAACAAAATTTGCATTTACTCTATTCCACTCAAACCAAGTGTAGCTCCCCACACTAAGCCTCAACTCATGGATGTTCATCCACTTGCTTGCCCTTATCCTTACTCGAAGAACCTTCACTTGAAATATTTAGCCCACAAAACAGGGTGAGATGCGAATCTCAGTAACCAAGGAAATGTCCATTCATATAATCCAATTTAATTAACATATATGCATGAATCACAATTAACATCAGAATCATATCAGTCATATTAGCAAAGGAAATGGTTAGGCTACCATGATTACCATCCCATACTAGCAATCATATTTCCATATGTTAAAGGCCAATAACACCAAGAAAGGCCCGTTTACGACACCCATTCCCTAATGAGTACAACCAGGACTCAGTGCATCTGGGTTTGATCATAACCCGGTGCCTAATCGAAACACATGCACGGTGGTAGCCGCACCACAGCTCCACCATGGACTCACATGATCTAATCATATATAACAAGTAGCCAATCAATTCATTTAGCATTTCAAATCATTCATGTATAGAAAATATGAAATTAAAGCAGATATATGGATGGAATTAATATAGTCCTGGTTACCTCACTTGTAGACAAATTTGTAAAAGCCACTAATGGTACAAAAATCTCCCCAGCCACTACTAATTCCCAAAATTCGGAATAGAGGTGTCCTCTACCAGAAACTTCAATACATCACCCTAAATCCTAAGCAAATTCATGAAAAATTAATACCCATACTATAATCCAATCATTGGGGTCTCAAACTAGCAGAAATACCTCAAAAAGAAGAGTTTATACTTACCTAATGCCAGTCCTAATCTTAACCTACGAAATTTCACCATAAAAACATCAAATGGCAAGTTTCAGATTTTGGGTGTAGGTGAAAGTGCTCTAATTAGAACATTAATTAGGTCAAATTAAAGAGAAAGATGAGAGGATTAAGTTATATAACTATTACCTTGGCTGAATCTTGCTCTAGAAGTGGGAAATGGCGGATTCCTTGCCCCAAACCCTAGCCTCGCTTCAAACCTCCGAATTTCTCTTTTGTGTTTTTATGTTCTGCAGAATGGGGGTGGCTAGGTTAGTTTTTAGGGTTTAAGTTAGGTTTTCTATGGCTCATGGGCTGCTTCAAAGATCCAACTCCAAATGGGATTCAGATTTGAGCTTGTTGGACAAGTTTTCATGTGTTGGGCTACTAGGTTTTAATTGGGTTATGCTAAGTTTTAAGAGCTCGAAGGATTTGGGTCTGCACAAAGGTTATTGGGCCAAATATAAAAGCCTATAAAAGGTGGATCTCTGGCCTCTATCACATTGAATCAAATTGGGTTTACACCTAACTTATTAGGCCTCTATTAGTCTCTTATCATGATCTCCTACATTAATTTGGGCCTAGGTGAAATTTCTATCCCAATTAAATCTCAAACTTATATTAATAATTTATCTCTCTAAAATTTTCATTCACTTAACTTATCGATTACTCCATATTAATTATTCTTAACTAAGCTAAATCCATGATTAATACCTTAATTAATTTTGGGGTATTACAATCTTCAAAAAGAGAGGCATACATTTGGAACACCAATTCTAGTTTTAAGTCCCATGTTGAATCCACCTCAAAACCTTCAAAAGGATCTAGTAAATATTGGTTGGAGTCCTGGATTATCCTAATTCCTTAGACTTTAAGCCAGCTTTTAGCAACTTGTCTGAATTATCCACTATAAAACTTCTCACTAGAATAGGAATTTTATCAAAAGCTTTCCCAATGCAATCAATGGCATCCCCAACACTAGCAAAATAAGTAGCTAAGAAAAGCTACTCACAAAAGCATTTCCCTATTGCTTTAAGAATCTCCAACTTCTAAGCATCAGTTGCTACTTGACCTTCAAACACGACAACAACTTTAGCCTTTTCAATGTTAAGGGCATCAAACTCCTCTTTAAGCTTTTTATTGATGCTTAAAAGGTGGACTACCTTGTCAACCAAAGCAACAACTTCCCCTCAAGTAATTGTCAAATAGGCCTTATGTAACACCATATATTTCTAGCTCATATCACAACATATACATGTCTCACATTCATAATTCCCATGAAGTAGTCAGGAAAAGGAATTAAAATAATACAATTTCTTGCATTGTGTCATGTGAAAATTTTTCCATTAGTGTCACATAAACCATGTGAGTTCATACTATACATTCTCATATTTAATTACATGGATAAAACTTATTTGCATCATAAAATGTGGCTCACATCTCAAGAAAACTGAAATGAAGCACAAAACATGGACAATTATTTTCGGCCAGCTTTGCCTCTTTTCTGTCCAAGCTTTGGAAAATCATAACTAATTCTAGAAAAATCAAAATCTTGCATTCTTGGTCATTCTGGAAAGCTACGGATGTCTATTTCACAATAAAAATATGTCCAGACTATAACATCTATTACAGAGGATGTTTGACATTCAAAAAGGTCCAGAGGTCAAACTATCTTCTGATGTTATAACAGATTTCTGCAGCAAATTTTGAAAATTTCCAATTAATTTCAAAAAAATCCAATCCATGTAAGTGATACCAATATGGAAAGCTATGGATGTTACCTAGAGAGAAAAAATATCTCCAAACTAGTTCATCATGCCTAGACTTCGAAATTTAATAGAATAAAAACTCTTGATACTAGATAGAATGTTCAAAAATTCATATCTCCCTCTCTAGACTCCAATTGAGGTGCTTCTAGTTGGTATGAGTGAATGTGAATTTCTAGTTTCTCTGAATAAAATTTCGTGGCAATTGGACATCATTTGAGCTTTGTGTGACAAATTTCATTTTCGGACCAAATGAATAGTGCAGCAAACCAAAATTAGAAACAAATGTCAACTTTAAAAATTTATCAAATATTCTATAGACCTCCAAAAATTATGGTCTTTAGCTTTCCAAAAAACTTTCAATGAGACCTAATTGCATGCCAAATCTCAAATCAAGAAGAGGTCATTTGGCTAAAAAGTGATATAGGGTTCCATTATGGTCAATTTTGGCTCCATATAGGGTACCAAAATTGTCAAATGGCTTTCCTTTGGTTTTGGTACCTTCTAAGCAAGTCTAAAAGCACATTTAGGACTTGTATTAGCTATCCAAATGGTCCCAAACTCCATGCCTCTCATTTTAGCTATATCACATGCAATTATACACATACACATCAAGCCTTCAAGAAACTTTCCCTTGCATTACATACCCAATTTACATTCTAGGGTTCACATACCATATCCATTCATTTATACATTACATATGCTCATAATTATACGTGTCCAAGAGGTCATGGACCATATACATCCTTGGATTACAATAATTGACACAAATATGGCCTTAAAGTGACAAAAATCAAACACTTGGTTGTCAAATTCTTTCCTTTAAGGTAGTTGGCTTCCATTACCATGTCCACTTGGTCCACCTAGTATGTGAGATCATTGGAGAGGAGGGAGTGAGATTCAAAGAATCCCAATAACTCATCTCCCATTCAATCATACATAATATATGCAAAGCAAGCCTTAAAAATACATGCATGGATATCATGGAAGTCATGAACATTTAATAAGCAAGCTTAACATGTGAATAAGTCATACAAAACATTCAAAAGCTTGCCAAGTGGATGGTTTGGCCTCACACTTTTTCTCATGAATTTTAGACTTGCCTCACCCATTCTTAAAGAGATTCTTGGACTCAACCATTCTCTTGGGAACCCATTTTGCCTTTGAGAGACTTTTTGCTATGTCTCAACCAATCTTAAGGGTTCTTGGCTCATCCTCACCATGGATAAGAGTTCTTGGCCTCACCACACTCAAGCAAACTCAACAAACATCATAACATCATTTAGAAATATAATATGTCATCATGAAATCATGGCATATAAAATCATACTAGCATACTTTTCATAGCTTGAAAATACATATACACACATTCTAAGACAAGCTAAATACACATCCATGCATGAGAGAAGGTGGAGAGAGCTACCTTGTATACAATCACACACCTTTTCCTTGGAATTCAAACCTCCTCTTTCAGCCACACACACACAAAAGTGTGAGGAAGGTTTCTTTTAGCTTAAACACAATTTATGGAAGTCAATTAGGTTCATAAAACAAATTCTAAAGCTACACAACTTGCTTAGACACTAGGTTATTCTATAAACTCTATTATGGTCCATAAATACACATAATGAAGTAACACCCCTCAAATAATTTTTAGGATCCATTCTTTCCTTTCAAATATGATTCTTGACTCCTTTTAAGCCTCTTGGAGTCATCACACAATTAAAATAAAGAGCATAACTACATGTTGCTTCTTTAGGTCATAATATGGAACCTAAAGCACCAATTCACTTTCCATGAGTTCTAAATTTTTTCCAAGGCCTCCCCTCATATTCATTCATCATATATGACACAAAAATAGGCTTAGAAAAATTTAAATCTCTCCCTAGCTATGGAATCTCATTTTGGCCAAGACTATGGAACTTAATGGCTTCCTTGGAATTTGTTTAGTTTTCTTGAAGGAGGAAGCATGTGGGGAGCATCTTAGGGATCTTAAGAGATCATTTAAACTCTTAATTAGGCCTAGGAATCATCATATAAAATCAGACTTAGGAAAGTGCACACAAAACCCTAGAATTTGCATCTTGAAAACTAATGGTTATTTTGTTGTTTTCTTTGCATATTCTTGTTCTTCTCCCTCAAATGCCTAAGATTCATGCTTGGTTGGGCAAAAAAATCAGATCCTCCTATGGCTCCTAGGGTTAGGCGAAATGGAAAAGAAGGGTGGGTGAAGATATCAACCATAGGATGAAAATTTTACCTAGTTTCCTTATTTATTTTTGCTTGAATCTTGCTTTCTCCAAACTCTTCTCTCCAAATCCAAAATTTCCCTTGAGTTTCTCCCTTGAATTAGATTCATAAACTCCATTTTAATCAAAGGAAACAAAGAAAAAGGGAGGAGAGGAGGTGTGGATGAAGAAAAGCATGAAAAACTACCATAGAAACATACCTTAAGCTTGGATTTTCTTCTCTTCTTCTTCCTCCTTTGGTGCGCTTCTCTCCTAAGGTTTTTCTTCTGATTTGGGGCAGAATAATCTGAAGATAAATGAGAGAGAGTGTGAGGTGCCACCTATTTATAGGTAGGAAGAAGTGACTTTTTCAAAAATTCTAATTTTGCCCTTTGTTCTTTGCATTTTCATTTCTCCTTTGTTTTAGCTACTTTTTGAGAATTTTATTTTCCATTATAAAATTTAGGTTCCCAATTTAATAAAATGCCTTTGGAATCACTCAAATCAGAGCTAAAACCTTCCTGAACGAATCCGTCAAAGTTCTGGTGCACTGACATTGGAAAACATCCACCGGAGGGGATTTAATTGTCTTGGGGCTTCCCATGGTTTTCAAGGCCTTTAAGAACCTCAAAGAACTCAAAAATTTCATTTAAAAAACCCTCCTATGTGAATTCCAAAAAGTGCTCAAAATTATGAAAATACCATTATATTTCATAGGTTTTTTGTCAAAATTCATTTCTTCATTCTAGCTCTATTTTTCATTCCATCTGAGGCTAGGATTCTCATTTTTAGGAGTCTAGAATGTTACTCAAATTTTTTGGGACCTTAACTAATTTATTTAAGGGGACTTGCTTTGAAAATGCGTCTGTTTCTGTCGTTTAATGAAAATCGGACATTACACTTTAGATCAAGCCACCTACTTCTGCAGCGCCTTGATACTTCCATTTCTTGCTATTCATAAACAAGGTTATTAGCATTCACCCAGAGTGTGATGTGAACTACAATATATAAGAAAAGGCTCAAGGAAATCAAACAACAAATATAACTACTAGTGACAAAAAAAGGGGCAAAAAATAAAGAGATAAGTCATCTTACCTTGATAGCAAAATCAAACACTACAGACTTCAAGTAAGAGGAAGCCATTATCTTGGCAACCCAAATCTCTATATGAAGACCTTTTTTTATCAACATATCATGAGCCTCTGATGAAGGTAACACCTCTATAACCTTCTCATAAAGATCAACACAGCTACATGCCTCATAGGTCATTCCTCCTAAGGTACCTTTAAGCCAATTTGCTGTAATGGGACTACGCCTTAAACCTGCTTAAACTTAAGTAGCAAAGTAAAAGACCCACCTCCCAAACTCACTGCCTTACTAGCATCTTAGGAATGGCATCCAAGCTATCTTAGGACATTGGAGCCAAAGTAGTCACAACCTTTAAGATACAAGTACTACCCTACCTAGCAAAATTAGCTATCTTGAATTATTTCATTAAAGACTTTAGTCCCTGAAAGGTCATGTCGTGCAACCTTCAAAATAAAACTAGGTTGGATTAAATTTTATAGTTAGTGGCACAACCTAGGTCATCTCCCTTGGAAATAAAATTCAATATTTAATTGAGTTTTCCAAGTATAAAAGAACTCTACAAATTACCTAATTTAGCAGGTTTTGGTCAATTAAACTAAGTAAAATGAGATTGAATTAAAACTCCTAATCATTACCTAATTGCATGAACTATAAGGTGAATGATAAACTTATGACTAGCCTTAGATTCATCCCTTGGTATCCACTATCCTTATCCTAATCCAATTGTCATTGATTCTGCTCTAAGAGTCCTTAATTGTGTTCATGTAATGTATCTTGAGTTAACATGCAAAATTTAAGAGATTAACAATCTAATGTTAAATTGAAACCTCAATCCCCCATCAAATCATTAATTCTTGTCATTATAATCCATGAACACTTAATTCGAGTGATTAATCGATTGATTAGCCTTTGAATTATCATTCTAAGATATTTAATTAACCAATCAAACTCCAAGGAATTCCCAAAAAATAATTAAACATACCAATTCTCACATGTATTTCATCAAATACCTTGATTGCACATATGAAAAATTGTAGAATAATGAAAATCTAACACTAAAATCAATCCAATAATCATCAAATTACTCTCCTAATCAGTGTCTAACCAGCCACTAATTGTAAACAACACAAATTCCTAATCAAATACAATCTTAACCAAGATAATACAAGAAAGAGAAAAGTGTAGAAAGAGAGAAATTCTTAGCCAAAAATCTATTTATAATCCATTGATTCAAGCTTCTCCAAGTGTCTTCCTCCTAGCTAGCCATAAGAAAGAGATTTATTGCTTCATTGAAGGTGGAATAATGGAGGAAATGGGATGGAATGAGGAGATGTAGCTACAACGTGGATAGGGTGGAGTGAATGTGTGAAAATGATAATGGAATCGAGATGGAATGTGTGTTTTATTCGATAGATTGATCCTCTGGATGAATGGCCCTTCTCACATGTTTTTTTAATCATTTCATGTGCTTACAAGTCAGCCCACATTTCATTCCCATGTCATTTTTCATGCTTTTCTTCATTTAGCTGCTCCGTCTTTTCTTCACATTCTACCGTTATGTATTTTAACAAATCATATGCCCCTCTCATGCCTCACTTTCACATGATCTACTGCCTTCACAATCAGGAGCTTCATGCACTATGCACGTGATTTTCTAATTGTTCATTAATCCTACTATAGTTCCAAGTCAACCCGTAGCTCCTACTCTTATACTTCCACATGATTTTCTCTTCTTGATCTTTACATGCTCCTTCTTCTTGCTTGCCATGAATGTATTTAATTTCTATTCTATTCAACTATCCAACTCTGGCTTCTTTCAGCTTCTTCCCAGCTCACGCTTCTTCTTCACGTGGCTTCTTAATGCTTTTATTCTCAGCTCTGCTACTGCTCATGTGGACTTCTCAATAAAAACCCATAGCAAAATTTTGGTGTTCATTTTTTACTACTGCCCATGTATGGTTTCACGTGCTTCTTCATGTAAATCTTTTAATAATCATGTGTTCTTTACATGCATTATTCTGTTTCCTTTAGCTTGAGCCTCCTCAACCTATAGCTTCTATTCATTCCTTCTCTACAACCTCAAGTGTGCTTCTTCTCTACGTGGAGTTGCTTCTACGTAAAAACTAGACATGCTTCTACACGTCTTTTTCTCTAGCCCTTCATGATTATCTTCCATGCATTTTAGTACTATTTAGGACCTTCTAACCTGTGACAACTTATTCCTTCCAGCCTAGCCCCCCTCTTCTTCATTTTGCTATCTAAAACAGAGGCTACTTCCTTCATTAGCTCTACCTTCTTCCTCTCAAGCTTCTTCATGTCACGTGTTGCCTCTTGAACCCGTTGCTTCTAACGTGCTCATTAATCCTACTGCTACTCCATGTCAACCTGTAGCTCATTTGCTGCTTCATTCACTCTTGTTACTTCCTCTGTTCATGGGATGTTTTGGCTTCATGCATGCAAACAAGAGAGCTAGACGTATGGTTCAAGTAGTTTGTGAGTGAAGCTGGAGCTATGTAATCTACATGTAATGGAGTTATTGGAACTTGTGGCTTGCATGAATGATGATTTATGAGTATGGACTGGTAGCTCGTTCAAGTGCTTCGTGGATATATGGAATAAAGACGTGTGAGCTATGAAAGGATGGGCCATTACTATATGAGTGTACTTCTCTCTTGTGACCTTCAGTTGGCTGCCTATGTGTAAGTATATGGAGAGAATGCTTGTGTGTGTGTCTTCCATGTGAAAACAAGGGAGCTGGAACTTGCTTCTTCTCAAAACCCATTGCTCATCATATAACTTCTTTTCTTTATTAATTTTAGCCCTCTAAACCTGTGGCCTGCTTATGCTTAACGCGATTGGACCATGCATGATGCTTTGTGGGGTAATGAGTGAAGTTTAAAGCTCCCAAATGTGGAATGTACATGACTAAGATGGATGATGATGATTGTGGTGCCCCCTTTTCATTCTCTTATTTTTAAACTTTATTTTCTAAGAAACTTGCACACTTGAAGCTTCAATTGTCATTGAAAATCCGCACAAATAGTAAGAAAAATTCAATAGGAAGAAAATTCAAAAAATTATTAAAAGAAATTTATGCATTAAAACTCAATAATTTTACAAATTAATTCATAAAATGCATAAATGGCTAATGAAATCAAATTCCACCTAATTAAACCCCTAAAGCCATATTTGAACATTAAAATGCCTAAGTTAGGAGGATAAAAATATATCAAAATAGTCTTCATATTTGTAACCTTCTATTTTGACTGGGAAGGACAAAAACACTTATATCTATTCTCTTTTTAGTTCAATGCTTGCAACTCCTAAATCTTCATACTCCTTTACCTTTGGCTCAAAAGGGGATAATATATCTCAAACTCTTCACCCAAGAGCCTCAACTTTATATTAAAGCTACTGACATAGGTACGAGTTATAAAGAGACACAAAAAACTAGGACATTGACAATAGAAAGTTAACTTTCATTACCTTTTAACTTACACAACAGTTCAAATTTTATGAAATCTCTAGCAATTCTAATAGACATGAGTGACCTGTAAGACCATATATTTCTAGCTCCTTTCATACTATATCTATGCCTCACATCAAGCAATTCATGAAACCAATAAATGTAATACCATATATTTCTAGCTCCTTTCATGCTATATCTATGCCTCACATCAAGCAATTCATATAAGAGGCAAGAAAATGACATTGTTTTAATGTATTTCTTAGCGTTACGTCACGTATAAAAATTTCATTTAGTGTCACATGGACCATATGAGCTCAAACATCACATCCCTATATTTAATTACATGAATACTACTCATTTACATCATGAAATATAGCCCACATCTCAAGAATCATGAAGGGAAGCTCAAAACATGCATATTAAAATTCGGCCAGAATTGGCCCCTTTTCTGATCAAACTTTGAAAATTCATAACTAATTCTAAAAAAATCAAAATCATGCATTCTTAGCCATTAAAGAAATCTAAGGATGTCTACTTCACTTTAAAAATATGTCCAGGCCATCATAGAGGATGTTTGACATCCAAAAAGGTCTAGAGGTCAAACCGCCTTCTGATGCTATCACAGATTTTTGTAGCAAACTTCAAAAATGTCCAATTAATTGCATAAAAATCCAATCCATGAAAATGATACCAATCTGAAAAGATGTAGATGTTAGTTAGAGAGAAAAAAATAACTCTAGACCAGCTCAGGTAGCCTACACCTCAAAATTCAATGGAACAATAACAGAGGTTAGTTGAAATCCCTAATATTAGATAGAATGTTCAAAAATTCATATCTCCCTCTCTAGACCTCCAAATGAGGTGCTTCCTATTGGCACGAGTCACTATAAATGTCCAGTTTCTTCGTATAAAAGTTCATGGCAATTGGACATGATTTGGACCCTGTGTGATAGATTTCATTTTCAGACTAAATGAATAGTGCAGTAGGCCAAAATCAAAAAAATGGCCAACTTTGAAAATTCATCAAATATTCTGTAGACCTCCAAAAATTATGATCTTTAGCTTCCCAAAAATCTCTCAACAAGATCTAATGGCATGCCAAATCTCAGATTAAGAAGAGCTCATTTGGCTAAAAATTGACATAGGGTTCTATTATGGTCAATTTTGGCTCCATATAAGGTACCAAAGTAACCAAATGGCTTTCCCTAAGGTTTTGCACCTTTTGGGCTAGTCTAAAAGCATGATTAAGACTTGTGTAAGCTACCCAAATGGTTCCAACCCTCATGCATCTTATTTTGGCCATCTCATTCACACATATGCATAATTCCATAAATTAATTCAAGAAGCTACAAGGCCATAACATGTTCAAATCACATTCTAATGGTTACATAACCTATTCTCTCATTCCTACATGACATATTATCATAATTACATGTATTCATGACATCATGATACATATATATATCTATGGATTCCATCATTTGTGAATTGTATGGTTTCAAAGTAACAAAATTCAAGCACTTTGTTGTCATCTTCTCATCCTCAAGGTGATTGGCTTCCACTACCTTGCTCTCTTGGTCGACCTAGCATGTTAGAACATTGGAGAGGAGGGGATGAGATTCAAAGAATCCCAATAGCTCATCTCCCATTCAATCATACATAATGGATGCAAACAAGTCTCATAAATGCATGTATGGTCATGTGGATATGTGCAAACATTCAAGAGACATTTTCATTATTTGAGAAAGTCATATATAGCATACAAAGGCTTGCCAAGCAAGTGGATTAGCCTCACCCAATTTCTTGTAGATATTGGACTTGCCTTACCTATTCTTTAATGCATTCTTGGACTCAACCATGCTGTTGGGAGCCCACTTTGCTTTTAGGAGACTCTTTGTTTTGTCTCAACCAATCTTAAGAGTTCTTGGCTCATCCTCACCATGGCTAAGGGTTCTTGGCCTCACCACACTCAAGCAAGCCTAAGCACACATCATAAACATCATATAAAACATAATATGTCATCATAAAACCATGGCATAAGAAATCATCCTATCATACTTTTCATGGCTTGGAAATGCACATACACACATTCTAAGACAAGCTAAGCATACATCCATGCATGAGAGAAGGTAGAGAGAGCTACCTTGCTTGCATTTTACACACTTTTTCTTTAAGCCTTGAATCCTCTCCCTTGACCTCACACACCCTAAAAGGTGGAGATCATTTCTCTTGGCCTAAACACAATTTATGGAAGCCAATTAGGTTCATGGAATTAATTCTAAGGCCACACAACTTGCTTAGACTCTAGCTTGGTCTATAAACCTCATTATAGTCTATAAATGCACCTAATGAAGCAACACCCCTCAAATAATTTCTAGGCTCCATTCTTTCCTTTCAAATATGATTCTTGACTCCTTTTAAGCCTCTTGGAGTCATCACACAATTAAAACAAAAAGCTTAACAATATGTTGCTTCTTTGGGCATAATATGGAACCTAAAGCACCAATTCACTTTCCATGAGTTCTAAATTTTTCCCAAGGCCTCCCCTCATTTTCATTCATCATATATGACTCAAGAATGGATTTAGAAAAATTTAAAACTCTCCCTAGCTATAAGAACCTCTTTAGGCTGAGGCTATGGAGGAATAATGGCTTCATAGACTTTGCTTTGTTTTCTTGAAGGAGGAAGCATATGGGAAGCCTCTTAGGGATCTTAGGAACTCATTTAAACATTCATTTAGACATAGGAATCAATGTATCAAATCAGATTTTGCAAGAAACATATGAAACCCTAGACTTTGCATCTTGAATTTCCATGGTTATTTGCTAATTCTCTTTGCATATTCTTAATCTCCACACCATTTTTCCTTAGAATCACCGTTGATTCTACCTAAAAATCAACTCCTCTTAAATCTTCTCAAATGGGGCGAAATGGTGAAGGGGGCAAAGGGTAGCAACCATGGAAGAAGAAAATACCTTGTTTTCATGGCTTTTCTCACTTAAATCTTGTGTTCTTTAAGCTCCTCTTTTCAAATCCGAATTTTTCCCTTAATTTCTCCCTTAAAACAGATTTGTAAACTTCATTTTAATCAAAGGAAACAAAGGGGGATGAAGGAGAAGTGGTTTGGAAGAGAAAGAGTATGAAAAATTATGAAAATCCATACCTTTCTACCTTGAATTTCTCCTCCTCTTTGCCTCCTTCTTATGCGCCACTGATAAGCATGATTTTTATACATTTTATTCCTCCTAACTTAACCTTTTTAATAATTAAATTTGACATAATGAATGCAATTAAATGGAATTTGATTTTAATTGGCTATTTTCTACATTTAAGGAATTAATTTGTAAACTATTGGTTCTTAATGCTTAAATTTATCTTAAATAATTTTCGGGTATTTCTACTTAATACTTTCCATTCTTTTGTGCAGATTTTAATGAGCAAATGATGCTTGATGAGAATTTGGTTTAAAGAAGAGAAGAACCTTCCACATCCAGCACATGACACGTGGATTTTGTTTGAGGGAAGTGAAGTACAAGAGCAGCCACGTGAGAAGCTTGAGCTTGGGTGGATGAAGCAAGAAGAAAGAGTTAGGATTTAAAGCTATCTCTAAGCTAAGGGTTGAAGTTCCACAATGCAAAACACCCTTATGAGATGCTGCCACTTCACTCACACACACATGTAGAAATAGAGGTCTCGAGTTTGACGTGGATGAGAAGTCCAGGCTATATAGAATGAAAAAAGAGTTCAGGTGGAGTCAATAAGAAGCCAAGGGTTGGAACTACATGTTCTTGTGTGAAGGAAAAAGGCCACAGGTTTTAGGAAAAAGCAGCATCAGAAGAAACAAGCCATGGGTTAATGAGGAGAAGAAAGGCTCTTATGTGAGACTTGATTAGTGGCAGCACGTGATTTATTTTAATAGAAGAGGCCACGGGCAGAAGAAAAGCAAGCACGTAGGAGCTGGATTTATAAAAGAAAAGGGAGAGCTCGTCTATTCAGCCACTCATCATTTTTTCAATTCCATCAACAATCCAAAGCCATCCACGAAGCACTTGAATGAAACGCTAAAGAAGCAACCATGTGGAGAACTCACTCAAGCAGAACACGAATGAATAGAGGAGGTTCAGAAGCAACACAGAATAAACAAAGAAGCTATGGGTTCTGGTTTGAAGAGGGGCAACAACACACACATGCCATGGGTTCTGGTGCTTTGAGAAGGGGAGAGAAAGACACGAAGCAAGAAGAAGAAGTTGTGCCAGCATAAACAGAGAGAAGAACCACGCAAAGATGAAGCAACGCAGAGCAAGAATTATCTACGAGGTTGATGCAAAAGGAATGAAGTAAGGAGCAGAATGAAAAGAAGCCACGAAAGCTGCTAGAACAAAGGAAGGAACAAACACGCTGCATGAAGGCCAACATGGAAAAAGAATGAAGCAACGAGCTATCCAGAACCACATCAAGAAGAAGAAGCAATACAAAGCATGACTGAACAGAGGAAGCAACGTGAGATTTATATGGAATATTATAATAATAATGCAAAATAAAGTGGGTCCCATGTTTATACACACACAAAGGAGCTGCAGGGAATTTAAATGAAAGCTGAGCACGTGTTTCTCACATGGGAAATAAGAAATTACACACAGGCAGCTTGATGTTGCCTTAGTCGCTTAGGTACTCAATTAAACTACGATTGATTTAATGCAGTATAGATCAACCCTAGGTCATTCTTCCCAAGGAGCAATTTAGGGGCTAGTAAGATTGAATTTAGGTGTTTATTTGATACTTAAAAATGTATGCAAATGGGGGGTTGAGATTGCGAAATTTAAATTCAACTAAAGGAGAAAAAATGAAACAAGTAATTAAACTAGAATACTCTAAATTAAAATAAAAATGGTTGTGAAAATGCAAAGAACTAACAAGGAGGCAACCAAGGTTTTGCAAGGGGATTTCGGCTCTCATTACTCACCAAAGATTGATTGAGACCAAGAGAAGTAATTAAACAATAGACCAATGAATTTAATTAACTTAATCCGAGGATAGGAAACCCTAAGCTCAAATGCCCATCACTTGACTTAACTAGGAAACCCATAGCTAATTCAAGCAATTTGCAAGTAATTAAGCCAATTAAACTTCATCAAATCTTTCAACAATTAGATTCAATTAATTCTAGAATTTTTGGTTTCAATTACCTAATTGAACAATTAAGCAATTATACTACCCAATTCAACAATCAAGTAGCAAAAGAGACCAAGATATGCAATTAAAATCATAACATTAATCAAATTAATGCAAGAGAACTCTAACATCAATCTAATCAACATTATAAGGTCTAAAAACTAAAATTCCAACAACCACAAAACATAATTTCAATCCCAAATAATACCAATTCTAATTACAATTCAAGATAAAATTATTATCCAACCTAAAACTAGGTCTCAACATTAAATCCACATAGAAATTCCTAACACTAGAAAATCTCTAAGTTCTTGAAATTGAAATAGGAGAAGGTAGGAAAAATAAACTCCCCAATGGTCTTCAATCCATTTAAAATTCAAAGCTCAAACCATCTTCCTCCTTGCTCCACCTTAGTGCCACCCCCTCTCTTTAAGCTTCCATGAATTTGGTTTCTCTAAACTCCTTCAAGCTTGCTGCCATGAAGATATGATCAAGGAGAATAGAGCTTGTAGGGTGAATGACGATTCTGAACTGGAAGGGGCAACGTGCTGGTGAGAGGAGAAAAGAATGATGATGGTTCTGCGCTGACTCTGCCTCCAGGTGCGTCCTCCCTGCTGTCCAGTCCAGAGATGAATGAATGAAATTGCTCCTCGTTCAGCTGGCGTCTTTTCAAGCTCCAGGCGTTCCTCTCCAACTGCAGGCGTGCCTCTGCTGTCCAGGTCGAGTTCGAAGAAGCTCCAGGCGAGAGAGAAGGCGTCCTCCAGCTCCAACGTTTTCTCAAGCTCCAGCCAAATGAATAAATGAGGTTACCTAGTTTTTCTTCGGTGTCTCACTCTCTCTGAAGTCCAGCGTCCAGCTGACTCTCACTCTCAACATTTCACTCGAACCAGAAGCCAGCCCCCACAGTGAATGAAACAGTCTTCTCTCAAATTCGCCGTCTGGTCTCCTTTAGCAGCTGACTCCTTGCAAGAAAAACAAAACAAAATTAAACCTAATTTCATAATTACAAAAATGCCATCAAGCTAAATAATAAAAATAACAAGAATTCTACTCCATTTTTTTTCTTTGATCTATCTTTAATTTTCAATTTAATTGCCCCAAAATTCTACACAAAATTAATAAACATTTTAGAGATTGGAAAAATTTAATCCCTCAAAGAAATATGAAAAATAAAATATTGGCAATTTGAATCCAAAAATTCTCCTAATTAATTCAAAATTATTTTATTTTCCAAAATTGACCAAAAATTCAAATATTGTATAATAAATCCATTTAAGCTCAAATTAATCATTAAAAATAATAATAAATGTGGATAAAAATATATGAAAATTAGCACTTATCACAGCTCCAGATCAAGGGAATTGATTCATCTCATGCCACACATCTTCACGTGTTTTTGTTGGAGATTGTGCACTAGGCCAATCATTGTATTGCAAACATTATTTTTATTACGAAATAAGAGTTTTCCTTTTATTACATTATTATATTATTTGCATGTTTATATATAATAATATCCATGGATAAATTATTTTTGAATTATCCAAAATGTCCCTAATCAATCATCCTTGTGGGAACAACGATGAATTAAAATTAGTATGATTTTGATTGATTAAGTGCTCATCATGTATGATGATATGAATCAAAATCATAGGCGTGTGTTAGAGAACAGGACACTGGATAGACCCATCATGAGATAAGCTACATGGATTAGGTCATAAGTTTATCTCATGTATAACCGTGTCATTGATCCCTTGGACCTGAGATCACCATAGATTCCTACATGAAGGACACTGTACTTTGGCATAGTCTAATGTCACCTTTAATCGGATGATTATAAAGACTATGATCAAGTATAATGGAATCCATGCAGAGGAAGATGAGTGATCAAGATGGAATTTGTCCTTCTAATTAATAGAGAGATATCTCTGGGCCCCTCGATGAGTGTGACTGAGAAATGCATGGCCATGCTCAAATGGAAAGGGTTCCATCTTATATCAGTTTGCTTGAAGATCGAGAAAGTTATGATCGAGCAAGTTGAGGATGACATTTCCATACCTCATACTCGATCTAGATATCGTGTGACAAAAGGGATATGATAGGGTTATGAGATAGGTTGCATCAGATTACCGCTCCCGTATGATTTGGGTAGTCACAATGTCTTGCTAGAGGCCGCTTGTGATTTGTGGGTTAAACAGTGTAGTTGGCCCACTACCAACATCATATGGGCTTGCAGGGTCGCACACAAAAACGGACTAACTCGGGCTAAAATGTCCACATTCATTGAATCAGAAATGTGTCTAGATTCAATGAATATCTAGGATGGAAGAATTATTTATATATATATATATAAATAATTAAATTCAAAATATATTATATATATATATTATATTTGATATTATATATATGTATATATATATGAATTAATTTAAATTTGATTCTATTAGATAGATTTAAATTTAAACTAATCAGATAATTTAAATTTAATTCTATCAGATAGATTTAAATTTAACTAATCAGATAATTTAAACTTGATTCTATCAGATAGATTTAAATTTAAACTAATCAGATAATTTAAATTAAGCTCTAGATATTGTTAGTTTAAATTTAAACTATAGGATAGATTTGAATTTAAACTAATAGATATATTTAATTAATTTTGATTAATTAAATATATTTGAAACTCTAGTTTATAAATAGGGGTTTCCATATTAGAAAAGATCAGCTAGAGCTGCCTCCAAAATCCTTAGAGAGAGGGACACCGTACGGAATTGTACGAACGTCGTACGAAACTGTACAAAAATTGTACGGACAGGCTGCTAGCACACCGTTTGAGTTGCTGAACCCCGTTCGTGTGGATACCAGTAGAGGGAGCTGATCTGCGGTCAGTTCCTGTGATCCAAATAAAAGTAAACAACAAACTCAATCAACAGAAAAAAGGTAATTCTCTAAACCTATTCGGTTTAAGCAATTTTGATAGATCCTTGGTGGGAATTGGGATCAAAATTTTAAATGTTTCCGCTGTGTGCATCCCATGATTCTCAATAGTGGTATCAGAGCCACGTCAATAATTGCTTAAATTGAGTACCTGTGTGTTCTAAGAATTTTATCTTATAATCAATTTTTTGCATGTGCTAATATAAGATATATATGCGATGTTGATTTGATCAAATTATTTTAAAAGCATGAAATCTAAGCATAGAGGTCCTTTTAATGAATTCGTTCATATATATGATATATGAATAGTTTTCAATATGATTGGGAACATAATTATTAATCTGTTACATATATATATTTGATATATTTTGCACAGATTATATTTTGTTTCAATTTGAATTCGTTTCGCTATGTATGTGACGCACTGAATGAATCCGTCGTTGCTATCTAATCCTAGCACAACACAATCTAATTTAAAATTAATTCATTAAATTTACAACCTTTCATATGAGATGAGATGTTTGTAACATGTGTGTTTGTATTGTGATTTGCTTGGATGGGTATGGTGCATGATATGGCCCTAGGATGCTTATGGTTTGTAATTTTTAAAATACGGCCTGCGTGTCGTGCCTCTCTCTATTCATTCTAAATGTACATTCTTTTCTCATCTCACACTCCCCTCGAATGTTTAAGCGAGGTTTTTCTTTGTATTTATAGATTTTATCTTAGAAGAATCCTCTCATTAACTTGGGAGGAGATAGGATAGATAGGCCATATTGTGTCACATTTATTTTAAGATTTATGATAAGATCATATGTATGTATGTATGCTATCGTAGTATATAATTGTGTGACAACTAGTTTTATGAAATAATGAAATAAAATTTCTCATATAAAATTTTAAGTTACAATGCCGCCCACTAATGAACATCTGTCAAGACTTTGATCACCTAACTGTAGGTTCCACCAAAGTGGGATACACTTAGGTTATCTTAGTAAGGCAGCTTGGGTAATGGTGATGCTCATAAGTTTCATAGTGGTTTGACTTAATTGAAACTATCAAAATGGTTTTGGGTCTCAAGGCATTAGATGGGATTAAACATGCCGAATCATGTGATGAATGAATCCTATAAAAGATCTAAGAGTTACATGTAATGTAATTGGTAAACGAGTTACCTACCTAAATTGCTTAATTTTAAGCGTCTTGCCAAAGCAGACTTATAATTAAGTGAAATATGGGTCTTAGTCCGTTAAATTAAATTGAGGGTTATTTTTAGTGGAAAGTTATTAATTTGATTTTTGCATATTCTGTTGTAGAAAAAAATGTCGACAAATAACTCTGCTGCACTATCATTGTGATCCATCCTTGAGAAGGACAAACTCAATTGGACAAATTTTCTTGACTGGTTTAAGAACTTGAGAATTGTTCTCAAATAGGAAAGAAAGTTATATGTCCTAGATGAGCCTATTCCTGAGGAGTCTGTAGCCAATGCTCCAAGAGCACAGAAGGATGCCCACACCAAGCATCTCAATGATTCTATGGATGTGGGATGCCTGATGTTAGCCACCATGGTCCTAGAACTTCAAAGAGATCTGGAACTTATGGAGGCTTATGAGATGATTGTGCATCTCAAGGAAATGTTCCAACAATAGGCAAGGCAGGAAAGGTTTGAAACCACTAAGGCCTTGCATTCCTGTAAAATAGCTGAAGGTGCATCAGTTAGCACTCATGTTTTGAAGATGAAAGGCTATTTTGATCACCTTGAGAGGCTCAAATTTCCCATAAGTTAGGAGTTATCTATAGATTTGATCTTAAACTCACTCCCTGAAAGTTATGACCAGTTTGTCATGAACTACAATATGAACAACATGGAGAAATCTATTTCTGAATTGCATTGGCTGCTTAAAACTGCCGAGCAAAATATTAAGAAAAATCCAAGCTCTGTTTTAATGGTTCAGAAAGGTCAAGGAATGAAAAAGAAAGGCAAAGGCAAAGGAAAGGGCTTGAACAATAAGTTCAAGAACCAAAACAAGCCCAAACCCAAGCCTGAAGCCAAGAAGGCAAAGCCTCCCAAGGAAGGAGTTTGTTTCTTTTGCAATGAGCCCGATCATTGGAACAGAAACTGCAAGTTCTACCTGGAAGATCTAAAGAAAAAGAAGAATAGCGGGGCTATTACTTCAAGTATCTATGTTATAGAAATTAATCTTTCTACTTCTCCTATGTGGGTGTTAGATACTGCATGTGGAACTCACATTTGTACAAACGTGTAGGGTCTCAAAAGGAGTAGGAAGCTGAAAAAGGGTGAAATAGACCTACAAGTTGGAAACAGAGCAAGAGTTGCTACTTTAGCCGTAGGCACTTATGAATTAGTTTTGCCCAGTGGGCTTTTGTTAATTTTGAACAATTGTTATTATGTTCCTACTTTGAGTAGAAACATAGTTTCACTTTCTTATTTAGATAAGGAAGGTTTTATTTCAATTATTGAGAATAATAAATGTTCTATTTATCGTAATGATATTTTTTATACGGATGGTGATTTGCATAGTGGTCATTATTATTTAAATATTGATGCTCCCAATAATCAAGATATCTATAAATAACTACTAAGAGGATCAAGAATAACGACTTGAATCCGACCTATCTCTGGCACTGTCGTCTAAGCCACATAAATGAGAAACGCATTTCAAAGCTCCATCAAGATGGACTTCTGAAATCACTTGATTTTGAATCATTTAACACATGCGAATCTTGTATATTGGGAAAGATGACTAAGGCACCTTTCACTGGGCACAGTGAGCAGGCCACTGACTTATTAAGCCTAGTACATATCGATGTATGTGGTCCACTAAGTACAACTGCTAGAGGAGGCCACTTGTACTTCATTACTTTTATAGATGACTATAGTAGATATGGTTACATCTATTTAATGAGACAAAAATCTGAAGCTTTTGAAATGTTCAAAACATTCCAAAATGAGGTACAGAATCAGCTTGGCAAATCTATTAAAGCATTTCGATTCGATCGAGGTGGTGAATATTTGAGCCAATAGTTTATTGACCATCTTAGAAATTGTGGTATTGTCTTACAATTAACCCCACCAAGAACACCACAATGGAATGGCATTTCTGAACGAAGGAATCGAACCCTATTAGATATGGTTCGATCCATGATGAGTCAAACAGATCTTCCACCATCCTTTTGGGGCTATACATTAGAAACGGCTGTGTTTACACTAAACCGTGTTCCATCTAAGGCGGTTGAAAAGACACCATATGAGATATGGACTGGGAGGAAGCCTAGTTTATCTTTTCTTAAGATCTGGGGATGCAAGGCATATGTTAAGCAACAGGCCTCAGATAAGTTAGTACCCAAATCTATAAAATTCCTTTTTGTGGGTTATCCTAAGGAAACTAAAAGATACTACTTTTACAACCCCACCGAGAACAAATTGTTTATTGCTTAGAATGGTATCTTTTTAGAAAGAGAATTCATCTCTAAAAGAACCAGTGGGAGTAAGATACATCTCAAAGAAGTTCGAGAGCCACAAAATCACATTGAACTAGAGATGGAAAATCGAGAAGACTCACAACAAGTTGTTGAGCCTACTCAAGTAACACAAGGCCCACGAAGGTCTGATAGGACACGACATCAGTCTCAAAGATATCATGATGTGTTGCTCATTGATCAAGATGAGCCAACCACCTATCAAGAGGCCATAATGGGATTAGACTCTGAGAAATGGCTAGAAGCCATGAAGTCTAAGATGCAATCCATGTATGACAATTAGGTATGGACCTTGATTGACTCACCTGAAGGTATAAAAGCCATAGGGTACAAGTGGGTTTTCAAGAAGAAAACTGACATGGATAGCCAAGTGCATACCTTCAAGGCACGATTGGTTGCAAAAGGATTCAAACAAACACATGGTATAGACTATGATGAAACCTTTTCACCAGTCACTATGATCAAATCAATCAAAATCCTTCTCGCCATTGCTACGTATTATGATTATGAGATTTGGCAAATGGACGTGAAAACAGCATTCCTTAATGGAAAGCTACTTGAGGATGTGTATATGACACAACCTGAAGGTTTTATGCATCCAGAGAATTCTGGGAAGGTTTATAAGCTTCAAAAATCCATTTATGGATTGAAGCAAGCATCTCGGAGTTGGAATCATCGCTTTGATGAAGTAGTCAAAGATTTTGGTTTTATCCAAAATGTTGATGAACCTTGTGTTTACAAGAAGGTTAGTGGGAGCACAATTGTATTTCTAGTACTTTATGTTGATGACATCTTACTCATTGGAAATGACATTCCTACCTTACAAATTGTAAAGTCTTGGTTAGGAAAGTATTTCTCAATGAAAGACTTAGGCGAGGCCAATTACATCCTTGGGATTAGAATCTATAGAGATAGATCCAAGAGGCTAATCGGTCTAAGTCAATGCACCTACATAGATAAGGTATTGCATAGATTTAGTATGCAAGATTCAAAAAGGAGTTTTGTACCTATGTCTCATGGCATCAATCTCAGCAAGACTCAATGTCCTAGTACACGTGATGAGCGAGAACGCATGAGTAAGATTCCATACGCCTCGGCTATTGGATCTATCATGTATGCCATGTTGTGCACTCGACTAGATGTCTCTTATGCCTTGAGTATGACTAGTAGATGTCAATCAGATCTAGGTGAGAATCACTGGACTACCGTCAAGAATATCCTAAAGTACTTGAGAAGAACTAAGGATGTATTCTTGGTGTATGGAGAATTAGATGACGAGCTTGTTGTAAATGGTTACACAGATGCAAGCTTTCAATCTGACAAAGATGATTCTAGATCGCAATTAGGATTTGTATTCTATTTGAATGGTGGAGCAGTAAGTTGAAAGAGCTCAAAGCAAAGCACTGTGGCTGATTCTACAATAAAAGATAAGTACCTAGCAGCATCAGATGCAGCTAAGGAAGCTGTTTGGATTAAAAAGTTCATCACTGAGCTAGGGGTGGTGCCTACCATCTTAAATCCAATAGATTTGTTCTGTGATAATAATGGTGCAATAGCATAGGCTAAAGAACCTAGGTCACATCAAAGGACAAAACACATACTCAGGCGATATCACCTTATTAAAGAAATCATTGATAGAGGTGATATAAAGATATACAAAATACCAACTGATGACAATGTTGTTGATCCTCTTACTAAGCCGCTTGCACAGGCTAAGCATGATCGTCATGTTAGGTCTATGGGTATTAGAAACATTAATGATTGAACCTAGTGCAAGTGGGAGTTGTTGGAAATTGTGCCCTAGGCCAATCATTGTATTGCGAACATTGTTTTTATTACGAAATAAGAGTTTTCCTTTTATTACATTATTATATTATTTGCATGTTTATATATAATAATATCCATGAATAAATCATTTTTTGAATTATCTAAAATATCCCTAATCAATCATCCTTGTAGGAACAATGATGAATTAAGATTAGTATGATTTTGATTGATTAAGTATTAATCATGTATGATGATATGAATCAAAATCATAGGCGTGTGTTAGAGAACAGGACGTTGGATAGACCCATCATGAGATAAGCTGCATGGATTAGGTCATATGTTTATCTCATGTATAACTGTGTCATTGATCCCTTGGACCTAAGATCACCATAGATTCCTACATGAAGGACACTATACTTTGGCATAGTCTAATGTCACCTTTAATTGGATGATTATAAAGACTATGATCAAGTATAATGTAATCCATGCAGAGGAAGATAAGTGATCAAGATAAAATTTGTCCCTCTAACTAATAGAGAGATATCTCTGGGCCCCTCGATGAGTGTGACTGAGAAATGCATGGCCATGCTCAAATGGAAAGGGTTCCATCTTATATCAATTTGCTTGAAGATCGAGAAAGTTATGATCGAGCAAGTTGAGGATGACATTTCCATACCTCATACTCGATCTAGATATCATGTGACAAAAGGGATATGATAAGATTATAAGATAGGTTGCATCGGATCACTGATCACGTATGATTTGGGTAGTCACAATGTCTTGCTAGAGGCCGCTTGTGATTTGTGGGTTAAACAATATAGTTGGCCCACTGCCAACATTATATGAGCCTGCAGGGTCGCACACAAGAATGGACTAACTCGGGCTAAAATGTCCACATTCATTGAATCAGAAATGTGTCTAGATTCAATGAATATCTAGGATGGAGGAATTATATATATATATATATATAAATAATTAAATTTGAAATATATTATATATATATATATATATTATATTTGATATTATATATATATGTATATATATATATGAATTAATTGAAATTTGATTCTATTAGATAGATTTAAATTTAAACTAATCAGATAATTTAAATTTTATTCTATCAGATAGATTTAAATTTAACTAATCAGATAATTTAAATTTGATTCTATCAGATAAATTTAAATTTAAACTAATCAAATAATTTAAATTAAGCTCTAGATATTGTTAGTTTAAATTTAAACTATAGGATAGATTTGAATTTAAACTAATAGATATATTTAATTAATTTTGATTAATTAAATATATCTGAAACTCTAGTCTATAAATAGGGGTTTCCATATCAGAAAAGATAAGCTAGAGCTGCCTCCAAAATCCTTAGAGAGAGGGACACCGTACAGAATTATATGGAATTGTACAGACGTCGTACGAACTGTACAGAAATTGTACGGACAGGCTGCTAGCACACCGTTTGAGTTGCTGAACCCCGTTCTTGTGGATACCAGTAGAGGGAGCTAATCTGCGGTCAGTTCTTGTGATCCAAATAAAAGTAAACAACAAACTCAATCGACAAAAAAAGGTAATTCTCTGAACATATTCGGTTTAAGTGATTTTGACGGATCCTTTGTGGGAATTGGGATCAAAATTTTAAACGTTTCCGCTGTATGCCTCCCATGATTTCTAACAATTTTTGGGCTGGAAGAATTAAAGAAGAGGCTGACTCACACATCATCATTAAAAATTCATGTGAAAAGCACATGAAAGAGAAAAGGTAGTCAGATTCGGGCAGAGGCAAAAATTGACTCAATTCATTCACCAAGACCACATTTCACGCCGTCACACACTCCATTTGCCATTCCTTCGTCTAGAACCATTCACCATTCCACTCTCATCCATTCTCCATTTCAATCCACCGAATGAAGCTTTGATTCATCCTTGAGGCTAGCTAGGAGGAAGCTCTTGGAAAAGCTTGAATCCATGGATGAACTCAGAATTTGGGCTAAGATTTTCTTATTTTTCCAGCACTTTTCTTTTCTTATAGTCTCTTGGTTATGTATCATTTATAGTTAGTGGCTGGTTAGACACTAATTAGGATGTTTTTTATTGATTAATTGATTGGATTAAACACTGAATTTTATACTTGCCATTTTCCAAGTGTGCAATCAAGGTGTTTGATGAAATGCTTGTGAGAATTGGTGTGCCTAATTGTCTATTTGTGGATTCCTTAGTGTTTAGTTAGTTAATTAAATATTTTTGGATGATGATTCAGAGTCTAATTAATCAGTTAATCAATCAATTTAAGTGTTCAAAGATCTTAAAGACAAGAGGTGATGATTTAATGCGGGATTAAGGTTTTAATTCAACATTAGATTGTTAATCTTTTGATTCTTGCATGGTAACTCAAGATACATTTGTATTGAACACAATTAGGAACTCTTAGGCCAGAATTAATCACAATTGGATTAGGATAAGGATAGTGGATACCAAGGGACAAATCCTAAGCTAGTCACAAGATCATCATCCACCCATAACTCTCCAATTAGGTAGTGTTTAGGAATTTTGATTCAATTTTAGTTTTAGGTTAGTTTAATTCAATTAAAACCCCCAAATTACATAGCTCTTAGGATCCTTTAACACTTAGAAACTCAATTGAACATTGAACTCCATTTCCAAGGGAGATGACCTAGGTTGTGCCACTAGCTACATATTTAGTTCAACTTAGTTTTATTTTGAGGGTTGCACGACAAGCCCGTTAGCCACTCTCCCTAGGGTTTTCCTCTGGTTTTGGGTAGAATTTGGTCATGCATAATGAAGGGAGAAGAAGGGTACATCATATATATAGGTGGGAGGAAGTTACACTTTTCAAAAATTCCCATTTTGCCCTTCGTTCTTGGCATTTTTGTTTCTCCTTCATTTTAGCTCCTTTTTTAGAACTATCTTTTCCATTATGAAATTTAGGTTCTCAATTTAATAAAATGCTTTTGGAATCACTTAATTTGGAGTTAAAACCTTACTGAACGAACCGGTTAAAGTTCGGGTTAACTAACGTTAGAAAATGTCCATCAGTGGGGATTTAACTGTCCCGGGGCTTTCCATGGTTTTTAGGGCCTCTGAGAATCTTGAAGAACTCAAAATTTTCATTTAAAAAGCCCTCCTATGTAAATTCCAAAATTTGCTCAAAATTACGAAAATGCCATTACGTTACGTAAGCTTTTCATAAGAAATTGTTTCTTCATTCTAACTCTATTTTTCTTTCCGTCTGAGCCTGAGATTCTCATTTTTAGGAGTCTAGAATGCTTTCCAAATTTTTCAAGACCATAACTACATCATCTTGGGGGACTTCCTTTTGTATCCAATGAATTTCATTTGCTTACAGAGAAACTGTACGTTATGTTTCTCACGTTTTCTCTCGTTTTCAGAAAACCAGATATTACATGACCTCATATTAGAATCACTTAAGGAAAAAGTATCTACAAAAGAGATAACACATTTAAGAATGCAAATAAACAAAAAGTGCAAAAATACATTTAACACATTAAAGGATAATCAGCCCCACCAAATGGCTCAAACAGATTATCTTGTAACTCTATGACTCTTATAGAGCTCAACCCATAACATATCAATAGAAGACCATTTGTTAATACTTAAAAAACATCACTAGCTTCAGCAAGTAAAGGAGTCTTGATAATAAATCATTTGACAATGTCAAACTCTTGCTTCAACTTAGTAGACTCTTTTCTTCCTTTCTTCTTGAAAGGTTATCCCCAACACGGGGAAGACCTAACCACACTTATTCATTCTCAATTTATACATCCTTTACTAGAAAGAATGCATCTTTCCATTCTTTTGGAATCTTACTCATTGTTCTTCCTGAAGACATTGTTGTAATCTTTTTGAAGGGAAAAGTAACATTGCCACTTCTAGATACAAGAGAGAAAAGTATAATTGAAAAGCTTCAATGAAGGTACTACCCTAACCAACCAACAAACCAAGCAAAAACATAATATTTTTCTCAAAGCCAAAGGAAAATGCTTCAAAGAATGTAGGTCATAATACCTCATAATTGCTAACAATGGCTCATATATTGAGAAAGGAAGCCCAAAACTTGCTTCATAAGCATAAATATAAAATATAAAAATCATTGGGTAATTCGTCAAGTAGCATTGCCTCCTTTAAGAACAAACATCATAAACTTTAAAGGGAAGATGCGAAGCTTTGCCTAATTTGCAAATATGCCTCATGGTATAGCCATAAACCACTTTCTCATCAATACATAAGCAAACTTCATCACCATCATCAGGATGAGCATCACAAGTACTCTCAATGGCAGAAAATCCTCTTGAATACTCAAAGAAGGAATGGTTGACTTAGAATGTTGCTTATTGTGAAAGTCTTTATTGCTTATGCTAAACACTTCATTGACTCTATGAGATGGAGTTAAGCTAAATGATTCTTCAATAGAAATTATTTTTTAATAGAACACTCAAAGCAAGAGTGAAGGAATGACAAACATAAAATTGTTAAATCTATAGAAAGAGGAAGGAGGTTTAAAATCATGCCATTTTTGTCTCTACAAATGAGCCCCAACTATATCGGTAAGCCAAGTTGTAAGAATCAAGGCCAAAAAAGGAAATACAGTAGGAAAATCTAAAAACCACCTTTCTAAATTAAGGGCAAGAAAAAAAAGAAGGAAAAAGTGGAAGTTGGAAGGACCCACAATAAACATGGTAAGGCACAATAAGTAGGGAAAAAGTGCATGTCAAGCCATAAAAAACCTATAAGTAATGTGGGCTTAACCGTTCCAATATAGATATTATGCCTACGACCCCAAAAAAAAGCCCATAGTCATATAGATAAAATAGAAAAAGCCATAGCAATAAACAAAACATCAAGGCATGTAGCTAAGCCATTTATAAATCATTGAGGTACAAAATCTGCAATCTCTGCTCGACCCTTGGTGTAGCAATGGTATAAGAAATAATATGCCTAATGGCATGGTACAAGCTTAGCTCTTCATAAGCTATAGCAGCTTTGACCACTGTAATGACCAACCCATCATCATAAGCCTCACTCTTACTCACCTTAACACCTACTTTCAACTTGGCCTTGATGCTAGCCCCTCTTTCTCACTTCAACCTTAATTCTTGGCTCAACTCTAGCCATAATTGCAAGCCTCAAATGATGGAGTACCATAGAGCTCATACGACCACCATCAAGGAGACAATGCATGGCCTAACTATGAAGGAAAGCTTGGATAAGTTACTGAACATGTAGGACGTGATGTGGAGCATGATATTGGAGCTAAACAAAATTCATCTATTAAAGCCTAAAAATTCAAGCCCAATGTGTCTAAAGATCCATTACAAGATATTGGAGGCCCACTGACAAGAGCAAGATCCAAAGCTATGAAAGAAGCTCTTAATTGTTTGATCCATGAATTGCAAGATTTAGAGTCCATTAATAAGAATCAGATGGTTGCCTAAGAAGCTCTAAATAGTATATTAATATGCTCTCAAGTAGTCCAAGATTTCGCTAGAGTTGAAGGCCTAAAAGGAATCTTATTGGAAGAGCCCACTTAAAGCCTCATGTGACTAGCATGCGATCATTAATTTCTAGACCATATAAAAAGTTTCTATTTTAGTTATTTCAATAAGGCCATATGATCAAAACTTATGCTTAAAGATTAAGTTAGTTTCCTTCCTTTTATTTAGTTGCTTAAAACTTACAAATTAAATTATTATCTTTTAGGAAGTTTTAGTTAGATTTTATTACTATTTGAATGGCATCATTCTTAACTCATTTTGTTTCCAATTTCTTGTGAAAGATTATGCCATTAATAAGATAGTAATTTAGAAAGTTTTTAGAGTCTAATTGCCTATAAAAGGGCCTCATATGTACTCAGAGTAGGAAGATGAATAAGAATTTCATTTTTTTCACATTGTGTGAGAATTTATCCTATTTTCTTTATGTTCTTGTGAGAATGCTTGACTTATCAAATGAGTGGTCTTCCTTTGTGGCATCTTGAGGCTAGGGTTCTAAGAGACAAGTTCTCTTAAGGTTCCACCTTTGAGCAACATCTTTTATCCCTATTTCTTTTGGTGTTTCAATTTTTTGTTTATTGCTAGCCGGTCTCACGGTAAGATTCAAATTCTGTAAGGTTCTTAGAGCAAGTCTCTAAAGGGTCTCACATCATCAAATTAATCTGAATTTGGGCTTGTAGAACACCCTGGGCTTCTGCCATTTCTTCATCTCTTTTTTAGTGAATCTCTTTGTAGGTGTTCCTCAATTTGATTGCCTCAACCTCCAAAGTCACTGTAACACCTCAAAATTAATTAAGGTGTTAATCATGGATTTGGACTAATTAAGGATAATTATTATGGAATAATTGGGTAAGCTATATAAATGGGAATTTATAGAGAAATAAGTTATTAATATGGGTTTAAGATTTTAATTAGATTAAAGCTTAATTTGGGCTCAAAATTAATTTGAGTAAGCCATGGGTAAGGATTTATGGAGGTCCAATGATTTTAGGTGCAAACCCAACTCCTTATCATGAGACTTGGGCCAAGAGAATCACATAGCAATAGCCCAATCTGATTTAGTGAAATAGAGGCCCAAGACCCAATTCACATGAGCCCTTATAGTTGGCCCAATACACATTATGCAAATCCAAGTTGGATTGACTCTTAGAACTTGGCCTAACCTAATCAAATTTCTGTAGCCCAACTCATGAAATAAGGCCCAATAAGCATAAAAATCTGAGCCCATGAGGATTTGGGCCTTTGGGTCAACCCACAACCCATTTGAGACCCAACTTAAACACAACTAAACCCTAAATACACTTAGCCTCCTCCCCATTCTGTAGAAAAAACACGAGATAAAGCAAAATTTAGAGGTTTAGAGCGAGGCTAGGGTTTTTCCATATTCCTTCACTATTTCTCACTTTTAGAGGAAGATTTGGCCAAGGTAATCTATATAAAATATGTCCCTCTCATTCTCCTCTTCATTTTGGTTTAATTGGTTTGTCATTTTGAGAATTTTTCATCTCTTCTTAGGATGAAATATAGTTCTTGGATGATTGTTGCAAGATTTTCGGAGTTGGAGGTTAGAGGGATGATTAAGTAAGCATTTCCCTCTCATTTTATATATTATCTTGCTGGAAAATGGCCCTAAGGATTGATTTTCATAATGGGTTCTGCTATTGTGCGAAATTACAAGGAGATAAAGGTGAAAAACTAAAATTTCTGGGCTTGATGACTCAAATTTGAATTTTGGAATTTCCCATAGTGAGTTCTTGATAGTTGAGGCTCAACTCAGTCCATTTGACCTCTTATGTATATGCATAAGTGTTCCCTCTTCTCTTGTGCAGTATATATATAGAATTTTCATCATTTGGACTAACTTTTGGTGCATGGCTTTTACATGTGCGAAAATGGAGATGTTAGGAGTGACCCATTGTGAGTTCTTATTGTTATGACTTTGAATTGGTGCAGTAGACCTTTAGGAAGCTTGGGTAAGAAGTTCTTAATGTGTTATTGTTAAGATTAATCTGTGGATAAGGAAATTCTTTACTAATGGTAGTTGAATAATGATGATTATGCTTATGTTAGGCTTAGTGTGCTTTGAATCATGATGGTAGCTAGAGGATGAGTAATTGGCTTTATTGAGGTAACTAGGGTTACTTTCTTAATTCCATGTATATGCCTATGTTAATCTGATGTTTACTACACATGTTTGATTTTGAAATGCTAAATGATTAGTTGACTACTTGAATTATTATTGTGATTGGACCTTGTGAGTCCATGGTGGAGCTGTGGTGCGACTGCCACCCGTGCATGTGCTTTAATCGAGTACCGGGTTATGATCAGACCCCAGATGCACTGAGCCCTAGTTGTGCTTACTATGGAGTAGGTGTCATGGACGGACCTCTCCCGATATTATTAGGCATCAACATTTTATGTATGATTGCTAGTATGGGACAGTAGTCATTGGTAGCTCAACTAGTTCATTTGTAAATTGAATTGATGGTTCTGGTATTGATGATATGAAATTGCATTATATTGATTAATCTGTACATATATATGGAATTTGCCTCTTGTTACTGAGATTATATATCTCACTCTGATTGTGGGCTAACATTTTCAGGGATCGAACCTTTTAGTGATAAGGAGAAAATTAATGGAAGCTTATTATATGGTTTAGTAATAGGTAGGTTTGGAAACCTTATTAGATTATGTTTGTATAACTAGACTACTAGCTTTATGTAATTGCCGCATTGCATCATGAATTGCCAAGCATAGGGACTGTAATCATTTGATACATCAGATGTCAACTTAAACTAATGATGTATGGAATTTCTAATGGGACTTATGTTTGAATAGAAATGTGAGTAGTGCATGAACTCTTTGCTGTCATTGATTTATGAACTCACTGGTTTATGGTGGCTAGAGGATTAAAGATCCACATTTGAGTTTTGAATGGGTAATAATAGATGTGTTAGATAGATTAGGTAAAAGAAAGACAATAAATCTTCACAAATTAAGTTAAAGTGGCCTAGAGTGTTGCTAGAGGGGGAATTGAAGAGCATGAGATGAAATCTTAGGAGTTATAGGAATATAAGAGAATTGGCCATGGCCAAAATTTAATTAGCCTTGGCCAAATGGTAACAGAAGGTAATTGGCCACGGCCAACATTTAATTGGCCTCGACCAAATATGGCAAAGCTGCCAGGGAAGAAAACAGAGAGCAATTGGGTACAGCGAACAGTGAGGTTAGCTGCGACTAAGTCTGAGAGGCAGGTTTGGGGGTGTTCTAGAGGGTATTTGGCCACAGCGAAATGTGAAAAATTTGTGAAGGTGTAAGGAGTTGAACTCGAGAGTAATTGGGCGCGACTCGAGGGAATTTAGCCGAGGTGAAGGTGCTTAATTTCTCATATTCACCTAGAAATCTTAGTTTCTCTTATGGTAATGGTATAGAATGATCTAGAAACACTTGTAGAAGGATTTTGTAAGTTGGAATTGATGGATGGAAGAATCAAAGGTTCCTCATTGATAATTAAATTCATTTACACATTTGAATAATTGTGGTTGTCTAGTTAATGACTCTAATAACATTAACATTTCAAATTTCCTCACTTTTTCCCAATATAATTAATCTTAATGACTTTAAACTTTGATTTATGATTATTAATTACGCCTTTAACCTTAATTACTATAATTTGAAGTTAGGGTCGTTATAGTCACTATCTTTTTCTCTTAGTTTCAAAGGAACTAGAAACAAGGAAAATACTCAATAGTGGTACAACATTAACATCATCATTCCCAAGCCATTCCTCTGTCAGACATTTACCCTTATAGAGTTGTGCCCTACTATCACCAAGAGCCCCTAACCTTGCCATTGCAAGAACAACATTAGGCATAAACTTCATGCAAGGAAAATCAATCACCCTAGCCAAGCTACAGCCTTGCTCAATCCTTCTAGGCAAGTAACCTTGTCTATGTCTTCTTACAAAGCTACATAAGTTACAAGACACATTAACTTAAAAAGAAAATTATAGACTACACATAAAGTCAAATGATGAGTTGATAAGAACACCCTCATGAGTAGTTAGTTGAAAATTACCTTAGCATGATGACACTAGTCATTAACAAGACTACATTGGAAGTCATAAAAGTTAGAAGAATAATGTTAACAACAAAACTATAATCCACCTCTAGCACAAGCTCAGGGATATGACCCAAATTATTCTCTAGAAATTCATAAAGATCCACTGCTATAGCGTTAGCAATGCTCTCTTGAAAGATAGAGAAACCATCATAAATAGCTAAGTCCTACATGATTAGGAACCAATTTATCTAGTTTGTGCTCACCTAATAGCAAGAGTGAAAAGACTTTTCATTGTCAACTACAAACTGACAACAAAAAAGGAATTAAAACAAGGCAACAGAAAGTTGCACCCTCATAGGCTTGGAAAAATCTAACTTAATGGCATATGCAAATAAGTGATAATCTCTTAAAAGTCAAGATTCAGCAGAAACCAAAAACCCTTACAAAACAAAATTCTTCAAAAATCACAAAAGTTGTAGCATCATTTTCAATGTGAAAAATGTTATAACCTTAGAAGAAGCACCCAAAAGGAAACTAAGAGGAACCTTGTAATCTCTTCTCGATTGGTCCATATTAGAATCAATAAGCTCACTCTTAAATTCCCTAAAATGGGGAATAGTAGAAGACCCCTTCTTTTTAACTTTGCCCTTAGATTTCATCATAGACTCATTAATGATAAAGAATTGCAAGAGTAAAGAAAGTAGAGGAGAAAGGAAAACTAAGGAAGAAAGGGAAACAAACAATTAGGTAATGTCTGAAGAACCACCCATCCTAAATATACAAAAAGACAACCGTCTAAGGCATAGTCAGCAAAACAAGGACACGTGGCAAAAGTTCACAAACATAGCATTAAAAATCAAGAAGAAACGGAAATGAAGAATGTCCCCAACTCAAGTCCACCTAATCTCAAATTAGAATTAAAGGAAGATGGTAGGGTAAGGACAACCTTGATAGCATTAACTTCATCCTTCCTTGCATGATGGCGAACTCTAACCGAACCATCAAGAAATAACTTCACAAAAGCATGCAAGCCCCTAATCTTGCTTGCAAAATAAGCGTAAGGAAAACATCTCCAAGGTGTAGGATCTCTCCGACTTTGATTCAAATGAATTGCAAGCCTAGAACTTGAATGGAGTTTTATTTTTTATTTTTTTTAAAAAAGACATTTCCCATTGTAGAAAAAAGGAAGAGCCTTGAAAAAGCCCTCCACTTGAGGCATGAACTCCCCCTAAACTTCACCATCACCTTGGTGTTGCCCTAAACTATAAAAGGTAGCAAAGATGTGAACCATAGCCCCAACACAATAAGACAAAATTTATGATTATTGCAATAGCAAACGAAATCAACTATGTTAATGACAAGTTGAGCTCAATCAAAACTGTCCTAATGAAAGGATAAAGAGGGAATCAAAGCCCATAAAAGTTATAATCCTCATACACACATCACATTGTCTCAGAGCCAATGTCTAAAGGAGCAAGGAAACCCTCTTACAAAGATATGCAATAATAAGAAGGAATGATAAACTCCTACAAAACCTTCAGATCCTCTTTAGTCATCTTAGAATGCACAGAATAAGCCAATGACAAAGTGCAACAAGGCCTTGGAGCAAGACTTGTCATCGTAGAAAAACATTAAAAGGACAAGCAAATTCCTTTATAGAAGGAGAAATACTATAATCATTCTCACTAGAAATCCCAATTGTCACCAAGAGGATACAAGTAACACAACTACCTAAAATTTTGAAATAGGAAACTTAAAAGTACACTACTTTAACCCTACTTAGCTCAAGACTTCGCTACAAACTTAGGGGTAAGTTTATGGGAACCTTATAGGCATATTAATTCCACAAACTCTAAATAATCTAGCCCATATTGCCAAGGTCCACAAGACAAATGAGACATCATGAAACTCTAGAATTAAATAATAGCTAATACTAATCCTTAGGTATATAAGACACAAATCATAAACCAAAAGGACAAGACTCTTACAATTAGTAGATATCCTTAAAAAATGATCACCTCATTCCAAGCATATACAACATATACTGATAGCTACAAACAACCCATGGTTCTCCTCTCAACCAACAGAGAAAAACCATTATATTTCATGCAAAAACTAAGAAATACAAAATTTTCGGATTGGGCTAGACTTTCTCATTCTTTCTTTGGCACTCTCTTGACACCAACAAATATAATTCAAAACTCACATAATACTATTAGTGATATATATATACATATACATACTCAGTTTAATCCAACAACTTGTAGATTGGCAATACAAATGGCTTGCATTTAGATTTTTGAAAATAAAATAAATGAAATGACAAAAAGAAACCCCCATTCCAAAATGCCAAATCTAAAATCAATTTGGCCCTTTGATAAATGAAACTCGGGACAATTTGGATCCCCTCAATTGAGCTCCATCTTCAATGCTCAATTGTTGAGATTTAAATCATTTGATCTGAACTATCTAAATTTTAAATTTATTATTATTATTTTTTTAATTTTAACCATCATTTTTTTAAGTTTGTAATTAAAAGATTATTTTTATTTTGTATCTTACTTTTTTTAAAAAGATAAAGTAATAATAAATTAAAAAAATATGAAATTTGGACCCAGACCCCGCAATTAAATAACGGAGAGGAAACTCAATTAAAGGGATCCGAATTGCACTCGGGACCATTCGGAATGGTAGTCTGGTAGCAGTAAATATACTATTATTACTGTGTTCTAAGAGTCGTTTAACTTTCTCTGGCCGAAAAAGGAGTCGTTTAACATAAATGGCGAGGGTACTGAAACGACATCGTTGCAGGGTTAGGTAGCGTTTTCAGGACAAGTTAGGAGCCGACCCTCGAACCAGAAGACAACCGCACATTCTCTTGCAAGGTTTGAGGATGATAGCTAAAGCCAATCTCATCTCCTGCAACTTCTCCACTTCACCATCTCTTGCTCTCACGAACCCAAAATCGAAAATTCCACTTCAGACACACAAGCCTCAACTGAAGGTTTTTCCTTACAGGATAACATCAGGGTCACTTTGTGTTTTCAAACCTCTTGATGTTAAAACCTCGCTATCATCATTTCAGAGCAAGGGTTGTCTCCACATCTGTTATAATTCCTTGAACCGTCAGAATTTAGAAGATCCAGAATTGACGAAAGAAAGTGAGCTTGGTGGGAATGGGAATGGCGGGGAGGGAAAAGACTGGACTACGTCAATTTTGCTGTTTTTGTTGTGGGGTGGACTCATGTACTATGTTTTCTTTCTCACTCCAAACCAGACCCCGGTAAGTTGAACTGTATTTATGTTTATAACTTACAAATTACCCAAGTGTTTTGTACACTTTCATGTTCCCATAGAGTGTAGAAATTTCCGGTATCTTGAATGCATATAATTCGAATGGCAAAATCATATGAATGTTAGATACTTAGGAATCTATTATCTCCGCATTATTCACTCTTTGTATATTTGTAGGTAGTATTAGTTAAGTAGGTATTCTAATCTCATGTGCTTTTAAACTCATTTATAAGATTTTTGGATGAGATATATGGTTAAAACTCAAGTTTCTCATGTTTATTATTCATCGAATTTGAAAATTTTATTTTATTTTTTTATATCTCAAACTTGTATTTAGTTTCAAATATTTTGAGAAGTACTTTTTTAAATTATCATGCTAATCATAGAAATTCATAAATACTAGAGAATAACAACAGGGTACGGAACGTTAATGCTATCTAGCTTGCTTTGCTTTGGAGCAGCTGTTTCATTTGATAGTGTAGAAAACGCAATGGTAGCATCTTTTTGTTCTTCAAGTTCATCACATTGATCATTGTTGAACCACAATTACTTCAAAATTTTTTGAAAGAATACACTTTAGACTAGTTGGATCCTACTTGACCAGCTTGTTTGGAACTAATGGAACATCTTCAAGAGTTCTCTATACCTTTTGCACCTCCTATGAGACCATTAAAGTGGCCTTTATGATATCTCTTTCTCCCCTTCCTCTCCTATGATTTTGTTTTAACTTTTTTTTCCAGTCAAGGGACATGTATTTCTTGAAAAAGCTCCTGAATTTGATAGGAGGTGATGGTTTCAGAATGAATGAAGTGCTTGTATCATTGTGGTACATAATGGGCTTGTGGCCCTTGGTATATAGCATGATGCTGCTTCCTACAGGAAGAAGGTAATTCTCTCATATTTAATTATTTCTCTCACTGATGTAGTTTCAGCATCATGTATCCAAGTTCTTGTGCTTTGGTGAAAATTATTAGATCAAATGGACGAGTAATGATTCAGGGCTAGTGTGGCATATGGTTTGTCTGATTCAATATGCTGAATCCATTTGTAAATGACGGACTTTTCTTCCTCTCACCTTCCCTTTTTAGTTTACTGGCAAAAAGAAAACAGTGACAGCCATCACTGGATTTCAACTCCATGATCTCACATCCCACGTTGTTTAAGGGGAAGTTCAATAAGATTTTCTTATGTTATAATGAGTTTTACATGCTACCATAAGCAGCAGAGCCACTGCAACAACCCATTATAACATAGCAATTGTATATAGAAAATGATGAATTTGTATTTCACATTCCTGCCTATCCTGTTCAACAATTTCTGAGGCTGATTTGATCTCTACTATTTGTTGTTTCTGCAGCTCAAAAAGCAATATTCCTGTTTGGCCCTTCCTGGTACTTTCATGTTTTGGTGGTGCATATGCTCTTCTTCCCTATTTTGTACTTTGGAAACCACCACCACCTCCTGCTGAAGAAACTGAGCTTAAAACCTGGCCATTGAATGTTCTGGAATCAAAAGTAACTGCTGGGGTAAGTGCCCATCTTCACTTGAGTTTGCAAGCCAATTTTTTCAGTGTGGCAAGTGGGGATCTCTTTAATCTAATTAAGGGTGCCCTTGGTTGGGTATTTTAGTTCAGGTTCCTGCCTTAAGAGAAAAAACAACTCACCCAGTTGCTGTTGCATGCTTAATTTTGGAGGAGACATGAAATATTTATGTTCAAAGCACCCTTAAATATGTTCAAAGCACTCATTATAACATAAATATAAATATATATATATATATATATGTAATGCTGACCTCACTTGTGTGTGGAGGCTAGCAATCTCCACATAGGGTGTTTTGACCAAAAGCACCATCCCTCTTTCATTTAAAGACACACAACAAATGCAAGATTATTCAATTGAGGGTCCTAGAAATTTTTGTTTTGAGCAAATGACCTAAATACCACAACCTTATTATGACCCAAATTCCACATCCTATGTGGAGATTGTTAACCTCTACTCAACTAGAGAGGATGCTGACATTCCCTGTATATATTTGGCTGCACAAAAATTATCAAAATCATGCTTTCTCTTATTTCCATATACATAAAGGGGAAATGACCATCAAATTCCACAACTAAGGTTGCAAATTGCATGTTGTGCACTATAACAATTATAATCGTATGCCCTAAGCCAAAATTCCTACTGATCCTGTGAAAAATATACAAAATTGTGAATGCAACAAATCGATTGCCTTTGTTGCAACAAACCAACCAAGGTGGCTTGGGTTAGTTTAAGTCTGAGAGCCTACACACATGATCAGCATACCCTTATTGACTCAAGCACTAATGATCCACTGCTGCACTGGTGATCGCAACTTACTTATAATTGAAGCAATTCACAGACTATATGGCATCATCACTTAGAGTCCTAGTCAATTTTATTTTTGTTTGAGTATGTGACTTAACTAAATTACACATCAGATATCGCTTGCTGCAGGGCTAGCCATCATCACATATGCAGGTTTAGCTGGTGGGGAAGTGTGGAAAGAATTTTATCAGTACTTCAGGGAAAGCAAATTTGTAAGTTCATGCCCTAGTTCTGTCAACAGAGATTAGCTTCCCTACAATCAATTATGAAATGGACAACTGCGGGTTATTTCGATAAATGTACCATTACACCCTTTGGATTAGTCATATCTTCACCTGCCGCCATGGACTTTTCCTATCTTACAGTACTTGTATCTTTGATAAATTCTAAAATCATGCAGTTTGGTCAATAGTTGTTAGTCTTTTGGAACCTGGTCATCATATGCCAAGGTTTTGGTTAAACTGAATATAGGTCATGATCAGTATATTCTCATTTTAAAATTTTTGCTTCATTTACCATTTTCATTTATGCATATTTATTCTTTTAAGTTTCAAACTTCACAATACAGACTGTTTGGGTGCTAAACCACTGGGATTTCATATTGCAGATCCATGTTACATGCATTGATTTTACTCTGCTTTCTTCATTTGCGCCATTTTGGGTTTACAACGACATGACTGCTCGGAAATGGTATGTTGCTCAGCGTCTTTTTACTTCTACACACTGAGATCGTAAATAGATAGAGGGTCTATCAAGCATAAATGTTAATGTTAGGTTTAACGTGCAGGTTTGACAAAGGTTCTTGGCTTCTTCCTCTATCACTGGTACCATTTCTGGGTCCTGCTTTATACCTTTTCCTGCGGCCTTCGCTGTCAAAAATGGCGAGTCCTACGACTGAGGCAGATTAAATTCAGCTTGTTAGCATTTCGTGTGATTACTGCCAATGAATGGTAGTACACATTTTTCATGCTGTGAGAATTGAAGTTGATTGTGATTCTGTGAGCCCGATTCAGAAAAGCCAGTACCATTCCACACAGCGCACTGCAGAGCTACAGCGACTTACACCACCTAATGAGATTCGTCACATTAAGCATTAATCATCTAATCAGATAGAAACTACGGCCTTGCCTGGTTATATCCAGTTTTTTATTTTGAGACCTAGTTTTGTATAATAATTTTTAGAATTGCTTTTAAAGACCAAAAGACCCCAAAAAAAATATCTATTTGGATAATTTGTTTTGGAGATAATTTCGAAATTAAAAAAATCTTAAATTTGAACTAACATTACCCAGTTAATGAAAACAAAACATCTCCCTCAGGTTTCTTGTCCTACATAGACACATCCATTAACAAGGTGTGAGTACCGATTTTGTGGATTTGAATCTTCCTCGTTTATTTTACAAAATAGACTGTTCCAATATTAGAGAGATATTCAATGGGGGATCTTGAAACATTGAGGAGGTTCCTACTCGAGATTTATAACTCATAAGATTTCACGCAATTTATCTGTGTAAAATTTACGTCGTTTAATTTTTTAGGAGAAAAAAAAAAAAGAGATCGATCCCTTCTTTCACACGTTGAGAGGACTTTTATGACCCATAGTGCTGCAATGCAAGCAGAATAGCAAAGTAAGCTGGTTGATCGACGCCATCCTCCTAGTGAGTTTCGCACTTAACTATAGTTTGGCACCCGTGTCTTTGATCTCCTCTTCTGTCCCTTTTTCCATTCCTTATTTCCAAGATCTCCTTTGTAGCCCCAAAAAGAAATAGACCACAAAGAAACAAAAAATTCTTTGCTAGTGCTCATCACGCACCATATTCTCGAGCGGTGACAAATAAGGCAGAGCCGTATGGCTATTTCAAGTATACACAAGGAAGGCAACCTGACATGTCAAATAAATAGTGAATACCCCACTATATTCATAGTTAAAACACAGAATCTCTTTAAATCATATCGTCACCTGACTGATAACATAAACAAAAACAACGTACGAAACATGAATCGTCCGAGTGAAAAGCTTGGCTCAAGCTTGGCTCAAGAATTACTCTCTTCCTGTTGAATAAAATTACTTGGGATCACTTAAACTAAACCTACGAAACATGAAACGTCCGTGTGAAAAGCTTGGCTCAAGAATTACTCTCTTCCTGTTGAATAAAATTACTTGGGATCATTTAGTATCAACGCATATGTCCCAGCAAGCGCGCACATATCTTGCTCCAAGGGCAAGAATTCCACATTCACAAGGCAATCCCAGAGTTACAAGTCTCAACAGGCAAGGCTTGGGTGCAGAACAGACTTCAGTATACCAGATAGCTTACAAAAAGTGAAACAACGAGCAGACAAATGATTAGCTAGCATCAATAGGGAGGTTGTAAGATTGATAAATTATAAAATAAAATCATATATTACGTGAAGTTGTACATGCAGATAATGCATTTGATAAAAAGAGAAAAAAAGAAAAGAAAAAGAGAGAGGTGGGGGGAAGAAGCCTAGACAAATATTTCAGGAATATAACTGTTGCAGATCATCTTTGAATTTGGCTTTCAGCTGTTCTCTCTTTATCTTGAGAGCAGCAGTGACTAATCCAGATTCAGGTGTCCATGGATCTGGCAGTAACTTAATCTTTGCAGGAAACTCAGTTTTGCCCAGTTTTGTAGCTTTTGCAACCTGAAGAATTAAAATGAAAATGAGTCACCTGTGATGTCAAGAACACAAAATGATTATTTATAGTTTCGTGGATTTAATTACACATTCTACAAAGCTTATCCTTTAACATCACTTCAAATGGAAATAATGCCTTATTACAGCAGGGGCACATCAACCAGAAGAACATGAGCCCAAAGGGATATTCCTCTTTGACACAGAAATTAGGTTGTGCAAGTGTAGAAACACTTCTTACTCAGCATACAAAGTTAATCAATATAATTCTACACGCTTTCTGAATGTAGCCTATTTAAGAAAACAGTTCTTTAACACCACGTATTTCCTACTCAGCATGAATGAGATATTGGGAAGGCAATATGCATCAACCTAGAATCACACCCCATATACAATTATTGATGTTCTAGACAAAGAGAAGGAAAAGAAAACATGATAAACTTAAAGGATACAAATATAATTTGAAGAACTATGAAGGATGCAGACTCATTATCTTGTAACAAAGTGGTTATGATGTCAATGAAAAAATGTGGTATTTTTTTTTAAAAAACATGTTACTATATGTGGTTATGCTAATGAAAATTAAAATTGTGGTGACTTCTCTTCACTCTTTATTTATTTCATTTTTTTTGCACCTGTTATCATTTTGCTTGTCCTTCAAACTCATTCTCTAGAAGTAATAAGTGGCCCAAAGTCAAGAAAAAAGAGATGTGCTATGCCAGTTCCCCCAACGGTTTTTGTTCAAGATCAATCAATATATAAGTGAAAACTTCTCTACAAGTTAAAGTGCAACCCTTTCAAAAAATTTGAATTTTATCTTAATTTTATCTGCCATTGTTCTAAGCAAGCTTTACACAGTTTAATATGAATTGAGTACACATTCCTTTTATATATATATATATATGTATATATATTTCATCTATTTCAACAGGCAAATCAATTAAGGAAAAGCACACTGAGATATCTAGAATTCGTGTATGATGATATGAGTTTACCAAAATTTGCAATGAGAATCCCCTAATCATGTTTAACAAGTGGTATGTACATTCTGACAAATCATAGATTCACATTTAACTAACCTTGGAAAGGGACTCCTGAACCTCAGTGACAGTTTCAGGTTTATCACACAGCTCAGGAAAATCTTTGTATGCAATACCAGCTTGCTGGGCCCATTTCTCCAAAGTCTGCCGTGAAGGAACAATAAGAGCCACGCAATAATTGTGAAAGGGATCTGCATAAACCATAATATTATCCACATAACTACATGTTGATAGAGATGCCTCAACCTGCAATGAAGTTGGAACAGAACACAATTTAAGATCCAGATAAATTTTCTGTCAGCCTTTTGTTAGTACTTCATCCAGAATGATGAGGTAAAGTTTGAGTCACCTTCCCAAGAGAGATATACTCTCCATGTTGAAGTTTGACAATATCCTTCTTTCTATCTATAATTTCAAGACACCCATCAGCATGGAATCTTCCAATATCACCAGTATAAAACCAGCGCATGCCTTTCTCGTCTACCTGTACCGAATTCACAATTGCAAGTGCTGCTTTTAAGATGCAAGAACAGATTCAGGAGTACTTCAAGAAAATTTTTAAAAGGTAAGACATACATACAACCATAAGTTTTGAAGCTTACCTTGAACACCTCATTGGTTTTTTCAGGATTCTTAAAGTAGCCAGCTGTCACACTGAATCCCCCAACTACAATCTCTCCTCGTGGCATTGGTTTATCTGATGTCATATACCCACCTTGTTCCCAAGAAACAAGCTACACATCCAGATTGAAGAACTAAGTCAATTATTTCCCCATGTACAGATGGAGAGGTGCCAATTTTATGTTCCATTATAATTTAGAAATAAGTAATTTCTAATTTCTGACAAGGTACCAACTTCTTACTAAACTTGGCAGAAAAAGAAATTTTCATTGTGATTACAACCCAGAACAAAATAAGTAATCTCCTTTGAAAAGTAAGTATGGTCTTGATATTCACTAAATTGAATTATCATTGACAAATAGATATATGGCGTACCTTAATGTAGCAACAAGGAAGAGGAGGACCAACACGTCCCACACTGTTGTCATCAAACTCAGAGAAGGTAGCCCCAGCAAATGTTTCAGTCAAGCCATATGCTTGACCAATGGGAGCCCTGTTGACACATAATCATAGAAAACTTTAACCTCATTTGGATAAAAGATGCACAAATCATAAATAATACAAGCATATCAGAATATGATTAATGGAAGGTAATCCAAAGGACTAATCCATCATATAAGGCAGTAAGCAAAGAATAAAAAAAGAGATTTTATGCTGCCATTGCAGTCATAAAAAAGTTGTGTTCTATAAATTACTAATATTCATATATCTAACATCCCCTAGAATAAGCCTAAGGTGAAATGTATCTCCATTCTTGATGTTATCCTATCAACTTGTTATTCAAGCAAACCTTAGGCTGGCAACATGATAAAACTGACAAAGTAAACCATCAATACAATAGTTGGTTTTGTCTTCATAAACCACCAAAACAATTCTGCTGAAAGACCAAGGACTAGATTAAGGACACAAACATAACATGAGAAAATAACAAAACTAAAGGATACTAGCTACTGGGGAAAAAATGGCATAAAAGCAAATTCATGATGTGTAACCAGTCAACGAATTAGTGAACCCAAAAGTTTAAGCTATTGGGTAAAGACTCAAGAATGGCTTTTATCTCTTACAATGCCCTTACCATGAAATCCCTTTGATCCCAAAGAATGGACAAAGCACAAATTGGAATACCTGCTAGGCCGCTACCTTGTGATCTGTTGAAAGACCTATCAGTTGTTAAAGGATAACTGATACCAAGTAACAGGGAGGGTAACTCAAGAATGGCTTTTATCCCTTATACTGCCCTTACCATGAAATCCCTTTTGATCCAGAAGAATGGAAGCACAAATCACAATTACCTGCTACCCTATGATCTGTTAAAAGGCCTATCAATTGTTTTAGGATTAGTGTCACCAAGTAAGAGGAGGGCTAGAGGATTATCTCTTAATAAAGCATAGCTATGCCATTGGATTACCTTCTAGTTTTTTTCTTAAGATAGCTATTGTATAGAGATTCATGTTCATGCTTTACGAATCATAATCCAATGTTCGGTATCCATTGTTGATGTAAATAAAAAGGAAGGATGAAATCAGGGAGATGACATACACTCAGACACATACTTGGGTATTTGAACAAACACACAAAGATGACTAGTGTTCATTCCAAGTATTATGTAGTATATATGAGGGGGAAAAAAAAATTAAAGCCATTACCCCATGCAGATATTAATAAACTGCTGTGAGTCCGCAGATAGAGGGGCTCCACCGCAAAGCATCATCCGGATTTTGCCTCCAAGTAAGGTGCGAATTTTTTTGAAGACAATGATATCCCACAACATTTTCTCCAACCCCCAGGCTCCTAGCCAGCTTCCCTTTACAGCATCAAGTCGGCGTTTGTATGCAATCTGAAAAAGATTCTTCACAAGCCCTCCCTTCTCCTCAACCTAAAGTACATCATAGAAAAGAGTAAATAAGAGAATAATATAACCACTGTTATAAAGCTATGAATATGCAGGGAAGAAAAACAGAGCTAGCAAATAGTGACAATCAAATTAAAACCTTTTTCACAACTCCATCTCGAATGCGATCAAGAATAGCTGGTACTGATGCCAAAAGGGTGGGCTTTAACACAGTAGCATCTCCCTTGGTTCCTTTCTTAATTTTACTAGATGTGTCCGTCAAAGTCAAAGGAGAGCTATAACCAATTGCAACACCCGCAGACAGCATAACAGACTGGACAACCACAATAGTTTAGAAATAATAATGTCAACTTTTTTAGGAGCTAAAAAGAAATTACCTACCTCTGCGGCCAATTCAAAAACATGAGCAAGGGGCAAGTATGCCAAGTACACATCCTTTGTACCCAGGTTTGGAATCACTGGTATAACAGCTGCTGTAGTGGCTACAACGTTTCCATGAGTAATCATGACTCCCTGCGTGGTTACAGACAGTTTAAAACATTGTATGAAAGGGAAATGCAATTTTTTTCAGACATCAGGCTGCTGAGACATTTAATGAGTATGATTCAGGACAAAACATTTTGCATACACATGCAGTAAACTGGGTGTAACATACAGATACTAGCTTTTTCTATTTTTATTAATGAGCCTAAATTTTATTAATTTAGCATTTAATTAATTTATAGTAAGCATAAGTGAAAGAATTTGCTAACATGGATAAACTTTAGACTTAATAGATTACGACTTCCTAACTTGGAGCTAAGGGTAATTCCAATATGTATATGTATAACCTACCTACCCCACTATCTTATACTTAAATGATTACCACTCACAAATTCCCTCATCTTCAGCCACTTCATGCATTCTACAATTATATATATATATGTATCCCAATTACAACACACATACATATCTTCAGCCATTTCAATCCCCTTAGGCAATCACAATTTGAAGGATTAAACTTAAATATAGTTGCTAATATAAGTGTTATCAAGTTCTTCAATTAAATATGACAAGTATATTATTTTTAAATAATATTATGACAAATGTATAATTTAATCGGAAAAACATACAATTTTCTACAAAAAGCAAACACTTGCCATGGTATTGTTGGAGAATTATAAACTCATCATGAGGACATAAGCAACTACATATAAGTTTTTTTTTTCAAATTGAATTATATACATTAGGCTACCTACTCACTAATAATATATGATAGCCCCACTATGTCTTCGGATGTCCATCTTACATACACACCAAACCAACACAAATACATATTCTAATTAGAAGTATATATTAGACTACCTACCATACTTAACCCATCTCAATTCTTTCTTGTTGGCCAAAAATATAGAGAGAGTAGGAGTGAGAGAAAGTGACGAAGGAAACCTCCATTGAAGAAGAACAAGAAAGCTTGCATGGTCCACTTCCTTTGCTCCATTGCTTTAGTGAGCGAAGAAGAAATTGCTCTATCCCTCCTAAGCTTTCTAATGAGCTAACTATTGTAGCATTGGATTGATGCTGTAGGAATAGGAAATTTCGAGATAAGAGAGTGAATTCATTGTTGAGAAGAGGAAGAAGAAGGGAAATTTGTGGTAAGGTTTTCCTCTCTCTCTCTTGTTCCTAAATTTTGGTCAAAACACACACACTTCATCACTTCTTCTAATTCATATGGTTGGCCAAAAATGAGAGTAGAAGTGTGAGAGAAAGGAAAACTTGTTGTATGAACTAGACTAGTTGGAAATTTGGTACTTTTCTTAAGGTGATATGCTTAGAGTTGGAATGTTGTTTTTTGTTGTATACTAGGCATTATTTTGGATTGGCTTAGATAACTTCTTTGGAGAAGAAAGCGAAGGTGTTAGAGGAAGAGAAGGCAATTGACAAACTAAAGTAGGTAGTATTCTTATTTAAACACGAACTTGTGCATAAATGTGACAATGATGAAACTCCGCTGTTTTATTTATATTGAATGGGTATTACACACCAAATGAGCTCAATCTCAGGGAATGAGCTGATTATAGAAGCTAGAAAAGGAAAAGAAAAAGAAAGCTAGAAAGAAAATTGGTTCCTTGATATTCAAGAGGTCAAAGTCTCTCCTCGGCCAATTCCAGAATTCTTGCCTACTCACTCCCATGCTAGCTCATGCCCCAAATACCCTGAACCACCCTCCATTCTCTCTCTTGCAGTGCACTCCCCCATACCACTACACGTAATAGTTATTTTGGGACACTTCACCCCTTACCCCTCCTTTTTCCCTTTTATTTCTATTCCTTCTACTAGAAGTGTGAGTGACCCAGGGCCCATTATTTCAATTGGGTCCATTAGACTATTTGTTGTTATTGTGAATTGCTATGTGTGATTGGATTGGTTTATTTGTACATGATTGTTGAGAGGAATAAAGAGCCCACTAGAGCTCTCCCTTGACATAGATAAGAGCCAGGTAGAGCCAATTGATATGGGAGTTTATGTCAAGTAGAACTACTCCCCAAGTTGGTGCCCATCAACTAAGAAAATACTCCCCTACAAGTATGGGATTGCAATGGGAAAGAAACCAATTCAAAGATCCAAGTAGAGATTTTATACATAGCATGTTTCGTTAAAGTATAAGTCCATATTTTGCTCATGTTGTTGATACATTCTTCCATGAAAGCAATACTAGGCATTGGGATTTTATATCTCATTACTTTGTTTTGCCTAAAACTAACTTTTCAGGTGATAAAATAAGGCTACTTGAGAGGAAGGGTTGTGGCATGGTGTTTTGATGTATAAAACTGTTGTACAACATCTAGATTATGTATATTTTGATGTAAAGCTTCTGTATGGCTGTGCACAAATGTAAATGTAATAGCATAGTTTTTTTGGTATGATAATAGACTAGATAGCATGTATGATTCAGCAGAATTTCTTATCCTGCACTTGGTCTGTAAATGCGGATGAATGCAATGTTAGGGGCTGTTTTTCGTGGCTGGAATTTGTATGCCATGCTCTTAGAAGGTGTAACCAGCCAACTCATGAGAGATTAAAATAAGAGTGAGGATGGAGTTAAGTGCATGATTCAAATTGGGAATTAGTTAGTTAATAGAAGTAAAACACTTAGTAATTTAATCTGCCTTTTGATGTCAATAAGTCAATGCCAATAACTGTCCTCCCCTTGATTTAACTGATTCATCATCTCATAATGCCAACACATTGCCATTTCGAACTCAAAACAAGAAAATAAGAGATAGCTCAGGACCTCAGCATCCATGGTGCCATGAAGAGGGAGATGAAATCTTGAGCTTTGACTAAGGTGCATTTACAAAAGTTGCCATTTGGGAAGGACTTGTAGGAAAGGAAGAAAATTAGATTTTTGAATTGTAAGTGAATACCTTGAGTTTGAATGAAGTTTGAAGTTAAAATACTGATTCTTTATCTTTTGCTTTGTTGGTTTAAAAAGTGTTATCAAGTGGAAGAAAGAATTGCCTTGTGGAAAGAGAAGGCTTGTAAAGCTAATCATTGAGGTAAGTACTCAGAAAATGGAACATTAGACTTTTGTTCATTAAAAGTAATAGCATGGATAGAAATTCATGACTACATGTTGTGTGTTTAGATTTAGATACTCTTGTTGGTTGTTATAAGCTTTGCCTTGCTGGTCAAATAGCTAAAAGTGCAGAGAGTGGCTTCTCAAGTAGTTGCTTACCTTTCTCGGTGTATTATCTTTGAATTAATACATGCTTTGCATGTTTTATGAGTTTTAATTGCTTATGAGTTGATATGGGTGAGAAGGCTATTCCTCACCACATAGTGATGATGTGTATGCTTGAAATCAGGTGAAAAGGCTATTCCTCCTCCTCACACCATATTGATAAAGATAGGATAAAGTATGGGCAAGAAAGCTATTTCTCCACATAGTTTGATGAACATGCATGAAAACGGGCCTTTTTGCACCATGTAGATGGTGATGATGTATGGTCTGGGATTCTCATGATAATTAGCCATATGAGTTATATGAAAATATGAGTTTCTTGATGTTCATGAAATGCATAAGTACGAGAAGCATGATGTTTATATGAGAACCTTGCTTGCAATCAAATATGCTATATTTAATATTGATGTATATTTGCATGCCAAGTTAGTTCCTTGTACATATTTGCTTGAAAAATATGTCTTGAAAGGTAATGTAACTATTGGAATATCTATCTCACCCCTTCAGGGGAACTTCACATTATTTTCAAGAGAAAGTACTTCCAAGAGACCAGAGAAATAAGCTGAAGCTTGAGCATGGTTACAGGAAGAGTGCAGGAGGTTGTTTATGATGACTTTTATATACATAGTTTCTTTTCTTTTTTTGGTGGGGAATTATATGACTCACATGTACTATCATGGCAATAAGGCCCATTTTTGGGATTTAAAGCATGTACATGGATGAATGCTAAGATAGGATACTTTTAGTAAAGCTCTATATATATTTTTGATGTAAATAGATAATTTAATGCTGTATCTTTTTTGAATGATGTATATAGTAGAATACATGCTTTGAAGAAGTTAATTTGGTGCTAGGATGTATGAAATGACAAATTATAATTTTAACAGCCCATATGGTTATGAAAGGGGTACTAAATGGCCATTTTCAGAATTTGTCATGTTTTTGAGGTTTTTTGGGTTTGAATAGCTTAAACATGTTAGTTATAATATATTAGAATAGATTTGGCAATGAGTAGGACTAATTTTCCCAATTTGGGACATAAGTCCCAATAAGAGGATTAAAGAGGTTTGGTAAGGTCACTATAATCATTTGGCATGTTTTTCAAGATTTTCCACTTTGAGCAAGTTTCATTTAGTGAACTAGATTGAGTAGAAGTGATTTGGAGTCAATTAGAATTAAATTGCAAAGTTTGGATATGTGAAATCCAAGATACAGGCCATTTTGGATGCTAGTCATTGTAAAAGTGCTAAATTGAAGTTTAGGATAGTGATATTTTGATTGAGGACCCATGGTTAAGATTTTTGAACCCTAACAATTTGTATTACGTATTTAAAAGTTTGCTCCAAGTGGTTTGGAAGTCTATGGAGTGGTAGAATACATTTTGAACACGCCACTTGTGAATTCAAAATCCTAATTCTACTGGTTTTGTTTTATGTGCTGTCATTTTTTTTTTGGTTGGAGTTGCATAGGGCCTGTGCTATGTATTAAACTTGATATTCTTCATAGTTTTGAGGAGTTATAGGTTGGGACATATTTAAATAGGCACTTATGACTTGTTAGAAGAGGTTTGGGAGCTTGTGGCCTTGTGTAATGGATTTTTAGATTGCAACTTGCTCACTTGAATCACCACATTTACTATCATTTTTGCTGTTACTGCTATCTCAGTTTGTAGGGGCATTTTTGGCCAAGCTTTAAAGTGGCTTACGTGCTCTAATGGTGAATTTGGGTATCTAAGAAAGTGGATAGAAGTCTTAGGTTGAAACCATGAAGAAATGGTTATGTTTAGGCCTAATTTTATAGTTTTAAATTGTACATTTTTCTGTTATTTTGCTGCCATGGCTGTCATGGTGCAAATGTAAGGTTTACATTGTGCAAATTCTGTTTTAATGGACAAAGGGCTGGTTGGTGATGATGAATAGATTTTTATGGGAGTTTAAAACATGTTAAGAGCATTTTGTAGCAATGGGAGTGGAAATAAGAGATTTAGCTAAGTCAATTGCACATACGCAGTCCCTATACTGCTGTAATAAGCTTATTAAGTAAATTTTCTGGTTTTTCAAGGATGTCCCATTCTTTTTGTGTTATGTAGCGAATGGTAACTTCAATTCCAACCTCCAAACACATCTTTAACCATTCATATGTTCTTATGCATCATTTTTGGGTTCAGTTTTAGGAGTTGCCAAGAAGTATTAATTAGCAAGTCTTAAGTAATTAAATTAGGACTAAGAAGGGTCTTAAGGATAGCATAAGAATCAGATCTAAGAGCATACTTGTAAAATAGATTTTAGCATTCAATATAACCCACTTGACCCATAGTAAGCCTCAATTTGAAGATGGCCATAATTGAGTTATACTTGAGCTTTTTGAGGAAATTAAGAAAATTAGTAGCTATCCATGGTGTAGAACTCTAAGTTAGTATCCATAGAGCAGACTTTAGCTTAGGAACTTTTCTTTCTAGCTAGCTTGTGATGTAGAACCAAGGAAATTGAATTTAAGGACACCACAACAAAGAGAAAATAAGTTATAGCAAATCATTACTCTTCAGTTAAATAGTTTAGTTTCTAATTGCTAATTAATAGTATGACTAATTCAAGGTTTGAGTTGGCTCAATTATTTTTGAACTTAGGAAATGACTCATGTTTCCACTAGAATTCCTTCAAGATATTTAGTCTAAGCTCTACTAGAGGATAGTTTGACAGAATGTATGCGATGATGTGCAAAGTTTGATAGTAAAAAGCAGAGGAATTCTCGACAGATTTGAGCATATTACTTGTGGGTGGTGAAACAGGTATCAAATGACTTTAATTCTCTGTGAAATTTGGTATGCATACATTTTGGTTCCTTAAGATACATTCTGGAAAATTTCACAGCAATCAAATGATGGAAACCTCAGAATAGCTCATGTTACCTCCTCCCAAAACAGAGCAAAATGGAAGGATGAATCACAAAATATAAATTACAGCAGAAAGAGAAAAGAAAACAAATGCAATGAAAGCTAAAACCCCTCTGGCATTCGAGAGGCCAGAGAACTTTCCCAATTCTCACTGAAAACTTCCTTCCCTTACCTTCTGGTACTCCCCCGATAATAAACCCCTCACACACACACACCCTACCAGATTCTCTCTCCTTGTTCACACATCTCATGAGGTCAGAGTTAGTTATTCCTAGGTAATTCCCCCTTTTGCCCCTCTTCTGCACCTCACCACATTCATGGGCCTCATTCTTTCTTTCTTTCTTTTTCTCCCGTAAACTCTCCCACTCATAATGTTGGGTCCATCATCAAAACAGGGCAGTTTTAGAACTTTAATAAATTAAAGGGGTACATAGTGGAGCTTTCACTTAAAATTTTTATGGCATGTAAAAGGTAAAATCTGGTAAGTTTCATGAATTTTAGCAGGTTTGGGTCCCCAATTAAAATGAAAACCGGAAGACAGGGTAAAAAGAGATGAAACAGAACAGGGTAGAGTTTGGTTTTGGTTAATGAAGGAATTAGAAGCTAAAATTTTTATAGTAGTTAGAGGACACATAGAACTTTGATTTTGGAAATTTTTAGCATCTTTTGAGCATGGTAACTATTCCTTTAATTTCATTCAAAACAGGTCAGAATTAAGGAATTACCTAAGAGAAGCACAAACCTTCTCTAAAATTTGATGGTGGTCTTAAAAGTAACTTAGCATGTTATTTGGTTAATTTGCTAGACTTGCTTAATTATCATATGTAGAAATCCTTGTCCACATAATAAGTATTGGAGGTTTTAATTAAGACTAAGTCCTTAGGAATTAAGACTTAAGCTCAAAAGGACTCCTTATTCATAATTTTAAAATCCATTGACCCTAGATAGATAGTTAATCAACCCCATCCACTACAGTGGAGAGCACATAAGAGATTTAAAATTACATAAAAGGCTGCCAGAACCAAAAATGAAGAATGCACAAACCTTTGGTAGACCTGTACTACCACTTGTGTACATGACAAGTGCAATACTTTCCTTGGAAGGTAGGCTTGGTTGAACAGGGCCTTCTTTCCCAAGCTTCTCAACTTCACTAAAAGATGCAATTGTCCACTTGCTCAAAGTTCCAGAGGAATCATCATTTGCTTTGCTATCATCTTCGAAGTAAATTACATTTTGGATAAATGTTAGTCTTGAGCTTATAGCATCTAACTTTGTCAACTGCTTGGAGTCACAGATCAGGGTAGATACTTGAGTCTGTTGATATTCCAAAGCTTCAAGTGAGTACTTGCAATACGACTTTTGATTATTATACTGTTTGTTTTAAATACAACTTTTTTTTCTCTAGTTATATAGTCATAGTCATTTCCATACCTCATTAAGTGAGTGGATCAGGGCATCCTCCCCTAGAGAAGCATAAATAGTAACAACTGTTATATTCTGCCGGAAGCAACCCTGCAATTAAGCAAGAATTTTATTAAGATATGTGAATGCAGAACCAATAACCCTAGAAGAAGTGAGATGACACAATGAAATGAAGATGGTAGAGCAAACTGACCTGAAGAGCAATGAGCCACTCGGCTCGGGTATCTGAGAAAATGGCAATACGGCTATCTTTGTTATTACCCAATTTAATAAGCCCAGATGCAAAGTTGGACACACGAGCAAATACCTCTTCATAAGTCTGCCATTCATAATTTCCTAAATGGAGCTTCTCAAACTGTCTACCATCACTTGATGAAACTAACTCCTTTTCAATTATCTTCCTCGTTCCAAGAAATCGATTTTTGGAGTGTTTCTTACATGATTGCTCAAATAAGTGAGCCACAGTTGTAGCTCCTTCCCAAGGAACTTCAACCAACTGTATCTTTTGAGCATTACGTACTGCATATCCTGCCTCACCACCAACGTCTACCAGAACACCTCTTACTTTTCCTCTCTTCTTTCCCATGAACGAAGCCAAGAGCAAGATAGGTATAAGTATGCCTATAACTATAGCAGTCAGAGCTCCATGTTCTCCATAATCTTTCCAAGTAGATAAGTTGCTGACATTTAGATTTTTTAGCCATGACAAATTCAAGAAACTACCCCCTGGATCCTCCATTTTGTCTATCGTTGATATAATGATCCTTATTAGTCAGAACAAAAACTTAAATACCTGAATTAAAAGAAAAGAGTAAGGATTATAGAGTGGCAGAAATAAACAAAAGAAAGTATGGATATCCATTATTGGTGAAGTGATGGAAATACTATAACCCTTTTGGTACAAAAATATGAAACACCTATTCAACCAGTGAAACAATCGTAACAGAATAGCATTGCCACTAACGCTTGTTCTAGTTCTTAAAACTCATCAAACTTTCAGGAAATTGAAATTGCTTATCATGCATATTATCAGAAGATGAAAAAGAAAGTATAATCTTCTTGCAACTTATATGCCAAATAGAAACCCAACTGATCTTGATTCATAATAAATTTAAAATCAAATTAAAAATAATTTTATGAAATGAGTATTCACAATTAAAGAGAGCATATATCTGAATATTTGACAGTCTTTTTTCTCTTCTGAAAAGAATTTAATTTCTTACTTTTTGCCATGCTATGCTTTCAATAATACCATAAGTTTAAGCTTAAGAGTCAGCAACTAAAAACACAGATTTGAATTATTAAACACCACTTTTTCACATATAGATGAATCAAAATGTTATAATTCATTTAGCTGGTCTATCGCCAAAAGAAAAAAAGAATTACACAGGTAAATTGCAAAATTTATTTCATAGGCGTAAGGACAGAATTTAAAATAGAAATAAAAGATGGACCACAATTTAAGATAAAAGACACAAGTATATTTCTGGTGATTTCAAATAAAAATTAAATACTTAAAAGTATATAGGCAACAGACAGATAAAGAAACAAACGAAACAAACAAAACAAACAAACAAACATGAAAACAAAATTAAAAAGAATATAGACGTCATAATCTAGAAGTTCATTACATTTTTCTCTGGGTTAAAAACAATAGAAGTTCAGAGGAAAGAGAATTATTATGATCAAAGTGAGCACCTAAAACATGAGACAAACGGAAAAAATACAGGATCAACTTGGTCAAAACCCAGATGGAAGAAGGAGAAGGCCTCGGGAGGGGGAAAAAAGTCAATCAATCAATCACTCATGAAAAGAAAAGCAGCGAGATTCGTATCATTCAAACATCAGCCAGTAAGACATACCCAGAAGACGATCAACAATCTCAAAAACATGTGACGTCCTCTAATAAAATTATTCCTTTCCAAAGTGATCACAAGTAACAACCACATCCACAGAAGGAATTCATTACTAAATACCAAATTGATCAAAACCACGGCAACAATTTCATCACCAATCACAACAAAGATAAAATGATAACAACGAGAGATGCATATCGAACAATACCTTTCAGGGGCACGATGCAAATGCTTACAGAATATTATCTCTCCGTAACACTGAGGCTGTGTGTACCAAAGCGTTTTGTAATCTTGTATGTTCTTGGGAAAGAAGACACGTGTGAGCGTCGACTCTAGGTGAGGATGAATCCTGCCACGTGTCAAAAAGCTTGTGACGTGAGAAGACACGTGACAATGAAGTTGACGCACTGAGGTAAGACACGTGACATGTGTCATGCGAAACAAATTTGCGAGAAAAGCAAAAATATGAAAGGAGTGCATTTGCATACACGCTGTGGTAGGCACACGCCTCAATCTCGCCACGGATGGAGGCAAGAATTGCAATAATGTTGCATGACGAATATCAATGCTTGTCCATTTTTTTTAATTATATCAATAATTGAATTCTTGAAAGTTGCTTTTTTCCTCTTTTAGTAAATGAAAATTAGTGTTGTATTAATTAGTTTTAAAAAAGTAGAAACAGTTTTCTCTCATTCAGATGATCGAATTTATTAAGCATTTTTTTTTTTTCGGAAAGCACAAGATTGAAACTCTTTTTAATAAAAGCAGAAATAAAAAATAATTTTTGAAATAAAAATACTTCTACTTAAAATTACTAATTATCATAATTATCTGCTACTTTTTTTTATTTTTTTAAATATAAGTAATTTTAAATAATTTGACAATAAAAGCAATTCTTTGACAAATTCGTCAAACATAATAATATTGATAAAAATACTCATGAAATGATTTTGTTATATAAAAACATTTTTATAATATTTTTTATGAAATTTTATTTAAGCAAATAATTTTAAAATAAATCAAAATGCAAAGCAATCAGGCCCGAACTTGTATGGAGCTTCTGCTGAATTGAGCTATCTGGACTTCAAATCTCAAGCTTGATGTACTGTTAAATCTTGGATTGATTCAAGTTTCAATTTGTGATGGCAAATGCTTACTTACATTTTTTTTTTCTTTGATTTGAAAGAAGGCTGATGACTTCGGAAAGAAGAGAATAAGCTTTTATTGGAACCTTGCATTTTGTAAATATTATAAGGGAAAATTAGAAAGAAGGATCCAAATTTTACAAAAAATTATAATAAGGACTCTTAAAAATTAAATTATTTTTAAGGACCAAAGGACCTAATTTTATATTTAGAGAGACAAAAATATCCGTTGTTGCTTTGTCGGTGAATCAACACTTAAAACCAATGCTTCTCTCTTTCTCCTTTGCTTTCATCGGCAACAACTTCTCCTTGCTCTCGTTAATAGCAACTTCTTTCTTCAAAGCTAATTATCGGCAAGTTCTACTTTCAATCCTTGAAGTTATCAACACTACCTTGTGCAGTTACTCTTCTTCTAAGCACTGTGTCTTTCTCTTGCTTGGCAAAAAGAACATAACAATCTTTTATATTTTAAGTGGAAGTTGCACCATTTCAATTTGTGTTTTGCAACTTGAATAGAATCACCAAAAATTGTAGGCATTTTTATAGAGCTAGACTTTGGTGTTTTGGAGCGTTTTTGAACTTTAGAATCTACTTCTTCCAAAAAACAAAGCAAAGTTATGAGGGAAGCATGGTGAGTCTATAGATTTGCTTCTCATCCATTGTTGAATTTCTTAATATGCTTCTTTTCCATTACTTTTGTTGAATTTCATTCTTATAATTCCATTGCTTTTATTCCATTTGTTGATAATATGATCTTTGCACTACTTGTTGATAATATGGGGTTGTTGTGGATAGCACTTGTGTTAAGAATACACTAGACAATATATTGACTTTTATATACACAAAGTGTTTGAGTAATTGCCTCATATAAGTTTTAAATATTATTTTTTATTTTTTAAGTATATGATTCTGATTTACATATACAATGAATTATAAAAGAAAGGCCCTTGATTTACAAGATTCAGAGTAATTGCCTCATAGAAGTTTTAACCTAAACTTGGTAGTAATAAGTCTAAAACTCAATTGTAAAGCATGGTCCCTAAAATTCAATGATAAATATCTTTAAATCAAATAGTAACATCCCTAATCTTGGTAATAATTAGTCTAACTCTTTTAAGTTGTATTGTCAAAGTGTGAAAGATCTAAAGAAGGCAAAATTAGGTTAATATTGATTCTAAAATTATGTATGTATTTTCAACACTCTAAAATTTCTAAGAATGATATAAAGAATGTTAATTATGCATACTTTCGGCAAGAAAAGGAGGAATTGTAACATCCCAAAATTAATTAAGGTGTTAATAATGTATTTGGAATAATTAAGAATAATTATTATGAAATAATTAGATAAACTATATGAATAAAAATTTATAGAGGAATAAAGTTATTAATATAGGTTTAAGTTTTCAATTGGGTTAAGGCTTAATTTGGGCCCAAAATTTATTTTAGTAAGCCATGGATAAGGATTTATGGAGGTCCAATAATTCTAAATGCAAGCCTAACTCCTTATCATGAGACTTGGGCCAAGAGAGATCACCTAGCAATAGCCCAATCTGATTTAGTGAAATAGAGGCCCAAGACCCAATTTACATGAGCTCTTATAGTTAGCATAACACACATTATGCAGACCCAAGTTGGATTGACTCATGGAACTTGGCCTAACCCAATCAAATTTTTGTAGCCCAACTCATGAAATAAGGCCCAACAAGCATAAAAATTAGAACCCATGAGGATTTGGGCTTTCGGGTCAACCCACAACCCATTTTTGACCTAACTTAAACACAACTAAACCCTAAATACATTTAGCCTCCTCCCCATTCTGTAGAAAAAATACAAAAGACAAAGTAAAATTCGGAGGTTGAGAGGGAGGCTAGGGTTTTTCTGCATTCCTCCACCATTTCTCACTTCTAGAAGAAGATTTGGCCAAGGTAATCTATATAAAACATGTCCCTCTCATTCTCTTCTTCATTTTGATCTGATTAGTTTTGGTTTTAAGCATTTTCATCTCCTTCTCAAATTTGAAATTTGGTGTTTGGGTGTTTCCTTATAAGATTTTCGGAGCTAGAAGTTAAAGGGGTGATTGGGTAAGCATTTCCCTTTCATTTTGTATATTATTATGCTAGAAAGTGTCCTCAAGGATTGATTTTCATAATGGGTTCTGTTATTGTGTAAAATTATAAGGAGATGAAGGTAAAACAATGAAAATTCTGGGCTTGATGACTAAAATCTGAATTTGGGAATGTTCTATGGTGTGTTCTTGATAGTTGAGGCTCAACCCAGTCCATTTTAACTTTTAGATGTATGGGTAAGTGGTTTCTCTCCTTTTATAAGACGTATGTACTAAATTCTTATATTTGGATTGACTTTTTGTGCATGGTTTGTGCACGTGCGAAAATGGAGTTATGGGGAGCGAATCATGATGAGCTTTGATGTATAGACCCTAAATTAGTGTAATAGATCATTAGGAAGCTTGGGTAAGAAGCACTCAATAAAAATCTTGTTAAAATTAATCTATGGATAAGGAAATTCCTAATTAATGATAGTTAAATGATGATGATTATACATATGTTAGGCCCGGTGTGCTTTGAGTCATGATGGTAGCTAGAGGTAGAGTAATTAGCTTCATTGAGGTAACTGGGGCTATTTTCCTAATTCCATGTATATGCTCATGTTAATCTGCTATTTGTTACACATGCTTAATTTTGAAATGTTAAATGACTGGTTGACTACTTAATCGTTATTGTAATTGGACCTTGTGAGTTCATGGTAGAGCTGTGGTATGGTTACCACCTGTGCATGTGCTTCGATTAAGCACCGGGTTGTGATCAGACCCCAGATGTACTGAGCCCTGGTTATGCTCATTATAGAATAGGTGCCGTAGACGGACCTCTCCTAGTGTTATTGGCCATTAACATGTTGTGTATGATTACTAGTATGGGACAGTAATCATTGATAGCTCAACTAGTTCATTTACAAATTGAATTGATGATTCTAGTATTGATGATAGGAAATTGCATTGTATTGATTAATCTGTACATATATATGGAATTTGTCTTTTGTTACTGAGATTGTATATCTCACCCTATTGTGGGCTAACATTTCCAAGGACCGAACCTCTTAGTGGCAAGGAGAAAATTAATGGAAGCTTATTAAATGGTTTGGTAGCACATAGGTTTGGGAGCCTTGTCAAATTGTATTGTAACTAGATTGCTAGTTTTGTATCATTGCTGCATTACATCATGAGTTGCCAAGTATAGGGACTGTATATGTAATTTAATTATTATGGGATTGAACATTATGATTGTAATTGGCTAACAATGGATAAGTGATTTGATCTTGTATGAACATTAAGCATTGATCCCATTCACTTTGTGACCAAAATACATTTGCTGTCATTGATCTATGAACTCACTGGTTTATGGTGGCTAGAGGGTTAAGGATCCACATTTGGGTTTTAAATGGGTAATGATAGATGTGTTAGGTAGATTAGGTAAAAGAAAGACACTAAATCTTCACAAACCAAGTTAAAGTGGCCTAGAGTGTTGCTAGAGGGAAAATTGGAGAGCATAAGATAAAGTCTTGAGAGTTATAGGAATAGTAGGGAATTAGCCGTGGCCAACATTTAATTGGCCTTAGCCAAATGATAACATAGGGGAATTGGCCGTGGCCAAAATTTAATTGGCCTCGGCCAAATATGACGAAATTGCCAGGGAAGAAAACATAGAGCAATGGGCCGCAGCGAACAGTGACGTTAGCCGCGGCTAAGTTTAAAAGGTAGATTTGAGGGTGTTCCAGAGGGTATTTGGCCGTGGTGAAAGGGATATTTGGCCGCGGCGAAATGAGTGAAAATTGTGAAGGTGTAAGGAGTTGAACTTGAGAGTAATTGGCCGCGGCGCAAGGGAATTTAACCGCGATGAAAGTGCTCTATTTCTCATAATCACCTAGAAACCTTAGTTTCTCTTAAGGTAATGCTAAGGAATGATCTAGAAACGCTTGTAGGAGGATTTTATGAGTTGGGAATTGATGGATGGGAGAATCAAAGGCTCCTCATTGATAATTAAATTCACTTACACATTCAAATAATTGTGGTTGTCTAGCTAAAGACCCTAACAATATTAAGGTTTCAAATTTCCTCACTTTTTCCAGATGTAATTAATCTTAATGACTTCAAACCTTGATTTATGATTATTAATTACGTCTTTAACCTTAATTACTATAATTTGAAGTTAAGGTCGTTACAGGAATAATTCACCTTTAGGACTATTGTGTATACTTCATCTGTTATACTTATAAAAGAAATTACAATTGCTCTAGTTACTAATGTATACATTTCATCTATCATACTCTTAAGTTTGTCTTACACTTAAAAGTTATGTATTCAATTAGAAATGAAAAATAAGGTCAAAATCTATATGTTTAAAAATGAATGTGTGAACTATTAGCAAAGGGTGAGTATAGAAATTATAATGATCTTGATGTCCTAATTTGATTATATAAAGCAACTTATACAATAAGCACAATGCAATTTCAAATCATTATGATATATAAGTAATTTCCTAAAATTATAGCAGTTAAGTAGAAATGATCCTAAAATATAGTAAAAAATTTTCTAAAAATTAGTTCTGAAATATAGAGATAACTCATTTATTATTAATACCATTCCCTCTTGCTTTTATGTCAAGTTTTCACTTTTTCTTAATTTCTTAATTAAATTTTTATAGATGACTTCTAGCTTGCATGTATCTATTCATTCTCAATTATGCTTAGATATAAAGAATCTTGTTCATTCTCAATTTTCTATGTTTTTATTATAAAGAACTTTCCATTGTTGTGACTTCAAGAAAATCATTGATGAAGCATAGAAAGATATTATTGGTGTTTTCATTAGTTGTTTGTGGTGGTAGCTGTATGGTATTGATTTTGTAACTATAAGGATAGAGCATCATGAAAGATAAGGATCAAGTCTCACACAAATACAAATTAGGACTATAGAAGTTCACGTGATGGCTTTTGTCTATTCACTAACATGGTTGTGATTTATGATAATCCACTTAAGTGTTAATTATGCGTCTATTTTCATTTATGGGGAATTGAAATCTACATGGGAGGTCTTACCATGCCTACCTATACTCTAGTATGAGCTTCTCTTTCAATTATCCATGCTTTAATGTTTATGACTCATATGTAAATGGTTGTGGTTTTCAGCAACAGTTGGATGAGTTTCGTGTCCAACCTATGTAGAACTTGGTTAACCATCCACTCAACAAGTGCCATGTTGATGTAATGGCTTCTGCACTAGTAACAAACCAAAGGAAGCGAAAGAGAATGTAGTGATTAATTTATTATTTCATCCATTTCGTTTGGTATCATTATAGTTATTAACAAAAAAGATCCAGATGTGAATATTATAGAAAAATTGTTTGAAATATTGTATGGTTACAGTTATAATAATATTATACTGTTCAAAGTTCTTTGAAGTTCTTTTTTATGTTAACAAATTCAATATTTACTTGTTAATATGGTCACTAACCTTCTAGTAATACCCACTTTCTATAAGTAATGGTAATTATCCTTTTGAGTAGTAATTTTCTTCTAAAAAAGGTAATAATGATCAACATGCATAATAGTAAATTTTCTTAAAATCCAATAAGTAATGTCATTAAACCTAGTAGTTGTGGTCCTAAAAATCAATTACTCTACAAGGACCTAAAAATGATAGTAAATTTCTTGAAGTCCAATGGCAACATTCCTAAACCTGATAGTAATGGTCATAAAACTCAATAATAACTATACTTTGCAAGATCCTTAAACATAGTAATAAATTTTCTTAAATTTAGTAGTAATATTCCTAAACTTGATAGTAATGTACTTAAAACTCAATGGTAAAACACGGTCTTTAAAACCTAGTATTAAATTTTCTCAAATCCAGTTGTAACATCTTTAAACCTTGTAATAATGGTCTTAAAATTCAATAGTAAGTATACTCTGCAAGGTTCCTAAACATAATAGTAAATTTCCTTAAATTCAGTAGTAATAAACCTAAACTTCATAGTAACATGTATAAAACTCAATAGTAAAATATGGTCCTTAAAACATAGTGGCTTTTTATTGTTTCTGAAAATCACAACCATTTACATATGAGTCATCTTCTTGGTCCTCTACTTCAATAAGAAAGATAGGTGGGTTTTCATTTTGTTAGATCTCTTTTACAATTTTATTAGTTGAGGTCTTGATGGGCATAAATGAAAAACTAATGGAAGAAATACATTAGCATCTCTCAATTTATGATGAAATGAAAGGAAGAAAGATGAAGAAATAAGGAAACGAAGATCATGACCATTACTATCAAGTTCATGTGTAATGGTACACTACAATAGGCATACTATTGAGTTTTATAACCCTTACAACCAAGTTTAGGGATGTTACTACTAAATTTAATGAAATTTATTATCATGTGTTAGGGACCTTGCAAAGTATAGTTACTATTAAGCTTTAGGATCATCACTACTTGATTTAAGAGTGTTATTATTAGACTTTAAGAAATTTACTATCATGTTTAGAGTCTTTGTAGAGTAATTGAGTTTTAAAATCATAACTATCAACTTTAATGGTATTACTTACTAGATTCTAAGAAAATTTACTATTATGCATGTTGACCATTATTAAATATCTTCAGAGAAAAATTACTATGCAAAAAGATAGATACCGTTACTTATAAGAAAGTAGTCATTTATAAAAGGTTAGCGACTATGTTAATAAGTAAATATTGAATTTGTTAGCACAAAAAAGAACTTGAAGGAACTTTGAACAATATAATACTATTATTATAAAGGAAAAATTATAATGTAGGACCCATATCATCAAATATTTATAATGAAGGATCTTAAAAATCAAAATTATTTTCAAGAACTATAATTATATCAAGTTTTAAGGGATTTTACTACCAGTTTTAGGGGATTTACTATTGGATATAGGAAAGTTACTAAACTTTCCTATACTCAATAGTAAATCCCCTACAACTGGTAATAAAATCCCTTAAAGCCTCATGGTAATGATAGTCCTTATTGGTAATTTTAACTTTTCAGGTCCTTCATTGTAAATATTTGATGATATGGGTCCTTCATTGTAATTTTTCCTATTATAAATGTAACTATATAATATTTGAAACAATTTTTTTACAATGTTCATATCTAGATCTTTTTTATTAATAACATAATGATATAAAACCAAATGGATAAAATAATGAATTAATTACTACATTCTCTTTTGCTTCTTTTGGTTTGTTGCCAGTGCAGAGGCCATTACATCAAGACAACACTTGTTGAGTGGATGGTTAACCAAGTCCCATACAAGTTGGACACAAAACTCATCCAATTGTTCTTGAAAATTGCAACCATTTATATATAAGTCACAAACATTAGAGTGTAATAGATAATTAAATAAAAATCTCATATTACAGTATAGGTAAACGTGATGAGATCTCTATAATTCAACTACATTGATTGATGGATATGTGACATGAAGAAATTCTTAAGATTATTTGTTCCCTATTAACATGACAATCTGGAACTTAAAATATTACAAAACTAAAGCATTTACATATAATTTAGTTACCAAAAAATACTAGTTCTAATCAAGTTAGGTTATACCCAAATTTGATAACTAAATACTAAATTTCTCATGTAAGGCTAATAACCAACCATTTTAATTGACTAGCATCCACCTTCCTCTATTTTGAAATATATCTTTTAAACTATAACAATCTCAATATTTCACATCCAATTGCCATTAAATACATTCATTTAATCACTAATAAAGTGAATAATTGAATTCTTATCTTATATGCTCACTTCGAAGTTCCAATCACATGCTTTTTCAATCTAAATTTGTTGGTTCTACACTCAAAGAAAATTAAATAGAAGCATCTTGCTTGGCCTATGATCTATAGAAATTAAGGAGCTAGATAGTTAAATTTAAAAATAAATAAATAAATGTAAGTAAATACTGCTTAATTACATAAAATTGAAGAGAAAAACTAATAATTGCCTTTTTTACCACGTTGAACATTTGATGTGAAGGACTAATTATCATTTTTTATATAATTCCATTAGCATTATTAGGATATATATATATATATATGCCTATAAGATAATATCTAAATTTAATAATTAAATTCAAACTTCATCAAAACATGGTCTTTTTTGTCTATCAGATAATATTTAAATATAATAATTAAGGATTTGATATATATAGATATATATATATTTCTTAATATTGAATAATAATGATCCAAAGCAAAGAATAATATGCAAAATTGCTATATTTAAAAATTAAACTTTACAAATACTAGCTAGCTATTATAATCTATTTTGAGATGAGATTCCATATTAATCTTTCTACATTTGAATAAGATTCATATGAGTATTTCATTTTAAGGGAAGTTAAATAATAAACTAGAATAAGCAACTCCTAAGTTTTTTTTCCCCTTAAAAAAGAGAGTGTCTGGATACATAGTTGTTGACTTGATTACAAAGCCCTTAAACCCTATCTCATCAGAGGTTATCATTGTAAAAATGAAGTATTAATTTTACAAGTAGTAAAATGCATATGCATGCATAAGAGATGACTTTGAAGAAGTGTAGTGATCATCAAGGTCAAATGAAAAGAAACAAAAGGTTATCATCATAAAAAAGAAATATTACATTTATAAAAGAAATCAAGTTTAGGGACTATGTTAAGAATCAAGTTTTACTATTGAGTTTACATAAAAAAGAAATCAAGGTCAAATCTTTAGGGACTGTGTTTTACTATTAAAATTTGGGTCCCTTACTTCCAAGTTTAGGTATATTATTATTGTAGTTAAGGGGTTTTACCACCATTTTTAGCAATTTCGTATAGCATACTTACTATTGAGTTTTAGAACTTGTTACTACTAGGTTTAGAGACATTATCATGGATTCAAGGAAATTTACTACTCACATTTGAGGGATTATGCTTCATTATCAAATTTTAGGCTCATTACTATTAGATTTAGGTGTGTTACTACTAGATTAAAGGAGATTTACTTATCCCAAATTTAGTATGACTATGAAAGTTTTAAACAAGTTAGGAAAAATCTATAACAGAATATTAGTCACTTAAAGCCAAAAGTCAGCAATTGGATATCTAAAATTCTAAGCCAAGAATCTCTATAGTTTATACCTTCGATTGTGGTCTTTCATTGCCTAGATTCCCAGACTAACAATAGCTAGACATATTTGGAATACAAAGTAAAGACATGTAAATCACTAACATTTTATTAGGAAGGAAATAATGAACCTTATGAACAAGTAGTTTTGCTCACCGTCGATTACCATAGTCAAAGATGATGCTATAATAAGTTGCCTTAACTATCACCATGGTGGAGACTGAATCTAAACTTGAACAAATTTGCAGAGCACACCAAGATAAAGAGAAGGAGAAGTCTTGCAAGCAATGGAAAAATTGTCAAATGAGAGTTCTTGCGAGTAAGGGAGAAACAATCAAAAGAGGGGTCTGGTGAGCAAGGTACAAATCGTCAATGGTAGAGCAACCATCGATAGAGAGATTCAAGCCATGGTATTGGGCAATGGAGAGTCAAAGAGAAGGAGAGATGCATCGATAGAGAGAACTAGAGTAACGTTATGTTTCATTAGGGCATTTCAGTCTTTCCAATCATCAATTTAGCTCCTTTGATCTTTAAAAATAATTTAGATTTTTAAGGTCCCTCATTATAGTTTTTGTAGAGTTTGGATCTTTCTTTCTAATTTTCCCATATTGCAATCCCTTGTTTACTTAACTAGATTTTTATTGGTTAAAAGTGAGAGGTTAGTTGGCTAGGGGGTAGGATAGGGTTTATTTTGTCTACAAAGTGTTAGGAAATTGCATCTTTTATGCTATTTTGATTCTTTTCTTTGAAAAGGGTTTGATTCTATGAGATAAAATTTATGATATTTTTTGTTAGTTAAATTGAAAACACACACACACAGAGATAATTGAAAGTTAGTTTTAATTTTATACCACATTAGATGGTAGTTATTCTTCATGTTGATCTAATATAGATTTTAATTCAATTGATTAATTTAATTAATTCAATGAATGAAATGATTAGGATGATTAATTATTATTTAATAATTAATTTTGAATCTTGAAACTTGAAATTTGAGAATGGTTATCAGTATCTTATCTTATTTCTTCTTAAGAGATATAAAAAGGACTAGGGCAACATTTTAACACTAAAATAAACATAAGAGACAAGCACAAAGAGTAAGAGAACAACTTTCCTCTAGGGTTTGGGTGCACTTGTTGTTAATAAAAACTACGCAAAGCTGATCAAGTGATTTTTGTAAATCGTGAAAGCTAATGATCAAAGTAGAGTATGAATAAAAGTAAGAATCCTATCAAGTGCAAAATTCTTCTGCAACAAATTTTATTTTGATTTCAATTTTGAAAATATTTTTCCTTACATTGGTATTAGAGCATTAGGTCTAGATATGCTCTTTCTAAATTTGAGAATGGATGGTACCTAGTTTAAGCTTTTTAGACAACCTTGATCATTATTGGTAAAATAATGTAAACACTATTGATAAGCATGATTTTTATATATTTTATTTTCCTTAACTTAAGCTTTTTAATAGTTAAATAAGGCTTAATAGATTTAGTTAGTGGATAATTGAGTTCATTGGGCATTACTTGCACTTTAGAAATTTATTTGCAAACTTTTGAATTTTAATACTTAAATTTCATTGAAAAATTTTCTTTGTGAATTCTTCTTACTTAATATTTTATCTTGTTTTATTTTGCATCATTTTATTTCATTTTCTTTTACAAGTTTTAATGGGAAAAGGAATTTAAAATAAAGTTTAAATTGGTGGCACGTGAAAGGCTCTACATACTTCTTATACATGTCCAAGATGTATATGTTCAGTTCCATTACATTCAGTCACATATCCCACGATCATATTAAAAGGCAGAATGTGGAAAATGAAGCTCGAGTGAGGAGACTTGTCAGCTCACGTGGAGCAGAATAAAGAAGCAGGGAGCTAAATGAAGAAAGCACATATTCATGCAGCTTCAGCTCACTAATATGGTTCAAGAGGAGAGCAACTTCACTCTTTATACAAATGGGTTAGCAAGAGTAGATGTGGCTAAAATAGAGGAACAAAAAGCCACGTGCATGTGAGTAAAATGGAGAGGAAGCTTATAAGGGAATGAAGGAAGAAGGTGGAGCTGAGTTGAAAGAGAAGCTATGGTTTTAAAAGAATAAAGAATGCAGAGCATGTGATGAGCTTAGGTGAGTGAAGAAGAAGCCATGAGTCAGCTCGTGTGAAAAGAAGAAACAACATGTTAGGCTGCACGAAGAAGAAACAAACGAGGAAGCAAGCTCCAGCTTGCTTGTTCTCATATGGAAGACACACTCACAAGCTGCTACACAAGGATATACACACAAACTAGAAGTTAGATCTATGGGGATGAAGTAAACCATACATCTAGCTCTCTTGTTCGCATGCAGAAGCCACTCATTTAAGCTACAGGTTAGGGGAGATGAAGCTAAGAAAACAAACACACTACAATGCAGCTACATGAGAAAAGAACTAGACATGGAACAACAGCTGAAGAATGGGCTTCACATTAAAGTAAATGAAGGAGAAGAAGCTCATGTGGAGAACGTGATTAAAGCAGAGTTATGTGAAGAAGCTCGCATGAACAGAAGCTTTAGATTGAGAGTAGAAGGAGCAGTAAATGACTCAGGTTCACGAAAAGAAGAAGAAAGCAGCTACATGATGGAGAAAACACGAGTTGAACAAGTCACAAGGAAGATACATGCATGCAAATTCTGACATAGAAATCTGATGTAAAAAATCAAAAGCTCGTGGAAAGACTCATGTGAATGATTCAAGAAGCTATGGGTTGGAAGGAAGGAAGAAAAAGGAGCTCGTGGTAGAGAAAGAAAACACGCATTGAAGGAACGAAGCAGCACGTAGGCTTAAGCTGGAAGGGAAGCAAAGAAGCTGATGTGGAAATCATGCAAGGCAACAAGCTTATAAGGAGAAATTTAAATAACAATTAATGTGGATTTGCATAAGTCTGAATTGGAGAGCAGCACATGTGAAGAATAAACTGAAGCATGTGATTCATTAAAGGGCAGAACGCGTGAGAGACTCAAGGAAAAGAGGCTCGGCATGTGAAATGATTAATGAAACATGTGAGGGAGGCTAAAGGTAATAGCATTGTGAATACCGTATTTTGTCTGGACTAATTACAAATCAAATTAGCAAAAATACAAACCAAAAAGAGAAAACAAAAAAAGAAAATAGAAAATTGAGAGAAAATGAAAGAAAAACAAAAAATTCAGAAAACAATAAAAAAAATCGAAAGAAAAAAAAAAGAAAATAGAAAGTTAAGAGAAAATGAAAATAAATTAAAAATTAAATAAATAAAAAAAGGGAAGCTTCAGAAAACAATAAAAAAAGAAGCAGCCCAAAACCCAAAAAGAAAAAAAAAAGAAAGACAGAAATTGAGAATAAGGTCAGAAATTAAAAAAAAAAAAAAAAAAGAAGGGCCCTAACCATATAAAATAAAATAGAAAAAGCAAAGAAAAGAATTAAATTTTTTTTTTTAAAATGATGATGAACAAAATAAAAGAAAGAAAAAATACTTAAAACTTAAAAAAAAAGGGGCTAATCTGAAGCCCAAAACTCCCAGGCCCACCTTGTTAAACCCCGTCCAGTCCCTGCTGAAGCCCAAAACTTTTTCGGATTGGGCCATCGGGCCGAATCCACGTCCCCACTCAACTTCCCTTTTCGGACTCCCCCAAACGACCTACAACACGATGCACAGACGGGCAGAGCTTCGAAATGGAATGGTCAGCATCTCAGAGGTTCTAAGGGAGCAGACCTGTAGCGAAGGGCAAGGGTTTGACCTCCTTCTCCCATCTCTTTCGCCACCAGAGACAGAGGACCACTGACATGAAAATGGAAGGGGAGCAGAGGGAGGCGTGGATCGAGGTTCGAAAAACGGGAAAGAGGGCTCGATTCGGATCGGGGAAGGAAGGTTTCTCGAATAAAACGAGGAGGAAGCCGAGAGAAGGGGATGGAGGGAAGGCAGAGAGAGTGTGAAAAGAGAGAGCGGGAGGTTGGAGAGAACCACCAGAAGAGAAAAATGGAGAGGGAGAGATTGGAAGGAGAGAGGTTTTGTGAAGCGAAAATTGGAGAATCAGAGAGAGGGGTGACCGAAAAATTGAGAGACAAGAGGTAAAGAAGAGGAGGTGAAGACCGAAAAATTTTGGAGACATCAGGGAAGGAAAAATCGAGAGGAAGGAGACGGAGACCAAAAAGGATCGAAGGAAGGAAAAACCGAGAGTGAAGCGGGTCTTCTTCGGATTCTAGTCAAGGGGAAACTGGGGGGAGAATGAAAAATCGAGAGTGAAGAGGGGATTTTCGAAAAGGAGAGACAGAGAATGAAGGCGGGGGAGTGACCGGAAAAATCGAAAGAGAAGGGGCTAATGGTGAGAAACAGAAACAGAGGGACACGCACAGAAGGAGAAAAGGAATTGATCATTCAAATGAAAGATAAGTCATGTGATTTCAATTCTTAATTGTGGGTATTGATGCGTAGCTGGAATACTTTGTAGTTTGAATCATAGGTTGCTAACTTGGCATCGATTTTGGTTTCATCATTATTCCTGATTAATCTGCTTCTGCTGTTATGGGTTACTTGGTCTTAATTTTCTGCATTTTTCTTATGATCTCTGTTCTTGTTTAATCGGTATGTGAATACTGTTTCTGTTTGTTTAAGACCAAGGTCTAGATTTTAGCTAAAGATTTAGGGGATAAGTGGCTCAGTTTGGGGTGGAATTATTTGGGATAATTGAAGGTGTTCTTAGTTTCATTTTCGAAGGCTTTCCTTAATAATGTGAGGCATGCGTAAGAAGAGGATGCCAATTTTGCTTCTGCTCAAAGTAGGGATATGATATGGGGTGTAGTCTTATTTCCATCAGTGAAAATCTATGTACAGTTTCTTTACCTTCTCCTGGTTTGTGTTAAGAGTCATGGGTGTTAAGAGCTTCATTGCCTTTTTGTTCTCCTAAATATAAAAGGACGCATGCATTGTGACCTCCATTTGCATCAAGGCTGTTCTAGTATTGAGTATAGCATTTTTGCCATATGTTTTATCAAAGTTCTATTTTATTAGTTAACAAATACATTTGAGTTTTTAGGCTAGTAACCATTCACCACTATCTACATAAATGATTATCATATTTTAATTCAATCTGTGAGGTCTTTTGATTTTGCTTTAATTATAGAGTTGAGTGTTTCTCTGAAAGTACTTCCCTTCTCCTTGTTGTTTGTCTTTTGTTGCATGTGAGCTCCGCCCAAGGAAAGTGAGAGGGTTGAGGATGCTTGTCACAAAAGCAAAGTTCAAGAAAAATAATAATGAAGGTCTCATGGGAACACAACGGAAGAACATGGCATAATGAGCACAGAAACGCGAGGCAGCACAGATCTAACCTGGGAAGGGAAGCTGTATGTTAGGTGGTGGTGAGACAAGATGCTCCATAGGTCGAGGCAAGATGCTCCAGAGAAGAAAAGGATTGTGTGGCCGAGGATCCAAGGTACAAAAGACTTAGGGAAGGCGTAAGGAAGATGAAAGATGAAGGTGCACTCAAGAAGACTAGCCGGTTTTGTGTGTCAATTCTCATTTCTATATTTTCATTTTTATTTTCATAATTCTGATTTTATCTTATTTCATTCTCTCCATACTGAATATGATGTTTGATTGGCACACAAGCACACACGCAATCATCAATTATTATAAGTTTGTAAGATATATTAGTTTTATTTTATTTTATTTCATTTTATGTTTTAGAATCGTCATGTGGGATCTTGTATCTCCTTGGACGTTTAGGGGTCATCCGGGGTTGTGTGTAATAATAAATCTCCTCAAACACTGGGTTGGGTCATCAGATGTATTGGCGTAAATTTTAGGTTTCGATAATTAACGCAAAAAAAAAAAAAAAAGAGTCCTAAAACAAAATAAATAGTTTTTTTTTAGAAAGGTAAAATATTTCTTTTCAAAAAAGAGAGAGAGTTCAAGTGTTAACTAAAAATATATAATTTTGAGAAAATCAAATAAACTTTATCTTTCCAAAATAAAAAAATAAAACTAAAACAAAACAAAATTAAGACGATTAATTTCCTTCTTAAACTTATGAATTTCTTTTCAAATTTTATGTTGAACAAAAATTTGAGATTTGAAGATATGCTTCATGAAAAAGAGAGTAAATGAAAAAAAAAAAAACAAAAGATAAAACAAAATAAAAATATTGTTCCCACGAAAATAAATGAACAAAGTAGAAAATAAAAGATAAAAATCCAAAAATAAGTAAATTAATAATAAAAAACTTTTTTTTTGAAGACTAAAAGATTAAAGATTAACCAAAAAACAAATAAAAAAAAAAGAGTAAAGAAGTAAGATTAATGTAGTTTTTGTGAAAACTCAAATGATTTTTACTTGTTTTCACTCATCTCTTAAAAAAAAAAAATAAACAAAACCAAATGATACAAAAAAAAAAGTAAACAAAAACAAAAAAAAAGAGAGGAAACAAAACGAAAACAAACAACAAAATGAAACCAAAAACAAAAAGAAAAGGAAAAGAGGAAAAACGAAAAAACAAAAAATGATGAAAAAAAAGAGAAATTGAAAATGCAAGAAAAACAAAATTAATTCTACCTTTAGCAAATCAAAACACATCAAATAATTTCAAAACTTATCTTATTTGTTAAAAGAAGAAGTAATTCTTGGTTTCTTTGTCTTTTCATTCAAAACACAAAGCAAAAAAGAACAAAAAAAAAGCAAAGACAAAAAAGAAGAGGAAAGAAGTAAAATTGGTTCTGCCTTTTTGCAAATAAAAACACTTCAACCAACTTCAAATTCTTTTTGTTTGCAAAAGTCCTGATGATTTTTACTCTTTTTCTCTCTAAAAACAAAAAAAATAATAATCAAAGATCAAACAAAAGCCCAAAAAAAAATAATAAATAAAAACAAAAACAAAAACAAATAAAAGGCATAAAAAAAAAAATCCTAAAACACAAAAAAAAAAACAAGCGAACAAACACAGTCTTCGGTCAAACTACGTGGACTTTGATCCCTATTGGAGGGTACGTAGGCCCTAAGCTTTTATCTTAGGTCAAGTCCGGCCTTGTACATAAAATTTTCTGTTTAATTTTCATTTCCTTAATTTCTTTTCCTCCATTTTGTTTTTTCTAGTTTTTTTCTAGTTTTGTTTCTTTAATCTATTTCTTCTTTTCCTTTTCAATTTTATTTCCTTTATCTCTATTTCTTATTTTGCATGTGATTTGTTAGGAGAATTAAAATAGACTAAAGGCCATATTGATTTTGTACAGCTGACTTAGGGTAACCGTTCTTAGCAGCGGGTGTTGTGGGGTGCCTAACACCTTCCCCACTCATAATTGACTCCCGAACTTATTCTCTGGTTCGTAGACCATTTTTCTTATTTTTCAAATAAAAAGGCTTTTCCAAAGTTTTGCCTTTTTAAAAATTAAAATTTTGGTGGCGACTCTACTACTTATCTTAATTTCGATTTCATTTTCTTTGGAAAATGAATCGAATTTCTTTTCAAGAAATTTTCTTTGTTCAAGCGCCATGCGGTCTCATTTTTGGGTGTAACAAGCATGATCCATCGTCATTCCATCACGCCACGAGAATCCATCCATTCCATTCGCATACATAGAAAGCAACTCCATCCTTCGTCTACTCCATTCTACGCCAGTAGCCATCTTCATCCATTTTCCTCCATTCCTCCATTCTAATGAATCTCTAATCTCCATCTGTGGCTAGCTTGGAAAAGGATCTTGGTTTGAAGTTTGAATCTATGGAGAGATCAAAGGAATTTTGGCTAAGAATTTCTACTTTCCTACACTTTATCTTTTTCTTATACATACTTGGTTGAGATGTATTTGATTGAGATTTATGTAATTGTAATTAGTAGCTGGTTAGACACTAATTAAGAAACCTTTTTTGTTGATTAATTGATTAGATTAAATACTAAATTTTGCATTTTCCTTTAATTTCCCATGTATGTCATGAAGGTGTTCGATGAAATGCATGAGTGAAATTATGTGCTTAATTGTTTGATTTGAGGATTCCTTGGAGTTTGATTGATTAATCAAACATCTTAGGGTGTTAATTCAAAGGCTAATTGATCAATTAATAATTTAATTCAAGTGTTCATTGATCTTAAAAACAAGAATTAACGATTTGATATGGGATTGAGGTTTCAATTCAACAATAAATTGTTAGTCCCTTGATTCTTACGTGGTAATTCAAGATAATTTGTATTGGACATAAATAGGGACTTTTAGACTAGAATTAATCACAATTAAATTAGGATAAGGTTAGTGGATACCAAGGGATGAATCCAAAGCTGGTCACAAGTCTATCATTCAACCATAATTCATACAATTAGGTAGTTAGTCATTTTAATTCAATTTCAATTTACTTAGTTTAATTAGATTAAAAAACCCCTCTAATTTAAGTTGTTGTAGGATCCTTTAACACTTAGAAAATCTAATTAAATATTAAATTCCATTTCTAAGGGAGATGACCTAGGTTGTGCCTTATATTGCATATAATTTTCAACCTAGTTTTATTTTGAGGGTTGGGCAACAAAACCTGTCAACTATGTTAGGTCTTCAGTTTTACAACAAATAATACTTATAGGTTGTAAAACATTTGGTTAAAATTTAGTATTAAACATATAACTCATTAGAGAAAAATTGAATTTTTATGTTATGTAAAAACGTGTTCAAGGATCCAACTTTCTAGGCTAAGCATTCTCTTCTTAGGCTACCACAATGTGTGAGCTATATATGGTTGGAAAGTTCATTCTACAAGCTATTAATGGTATATATTGTGCATGATTTGGACAAGAAACAAAAGACATATAAGGCCTCAAAGTCAGTGGTTTGGTTACAAGTTTTCTTAAAATTTTGGAAAAACTAGGAAGCTAGAAGTTGAAGATGACTCAGCAGCCCACACATGGGTGTGGCACATGTGGCTCACCCCAGCCTCACATTGGCCAACTAAGCATTGCAATAGAAAGAGCAAGTAAGGAGAAGACCAATGGTGTAAGCCGCATGACCCACAAATGCCTAGAAGGTGGCAAATGGACTTCCCTTTTTAATTTTAATTTTCCTATAATTTTTTGAGGCAAAGGTCTTCTATCAATGTGTATGGCTTCCTTTTTTGGGGTTTTGGTCTTAAAAAATTCCTAACATCATGGTCTATACATTGGTATATGGTATGACCATATGTGGATAGTATTACCTAGTGTTCATATACACAAATGAAATATAAAGGTCATAATAATTAAGAAAGTATGCTATAATTCAAATTATATGTAATTATGTTATTAAAAATTTCTTAAATAGCAATAATGATGCTTGGAAATGGGAAAACATTTTCTTTAATTTAAAAATTTTATTTTATTGCATTCAAAAAATGATGAACATTGCTACTTCAATAAATTTAGCAACTTACATAAAAAGGCATAGGGATTTGAATGAGAGGGAAAAAAAACTTCACTTAAATAAAACATATGAGCCTAAGATAAAGCTAAAATAAAAGGGTAGGGTTTTCTCTAAGGCTTCCTGGGTCAAAGTTTTAACTAATTGCCACTTGAAGATGACTACTAAGAACCTATGAGAAAAAACCAAAGAGCCAAGGGAAGGCTTGGTTTTCTTATATACATAGCTAAGATAAAGCTTAAAGAAAAGTACTGTAAAGAATGAATGTGAGGTAAACTATCTTGCTATTTCAATTTCAATACAGGAGAAGTTCAAGCCGTTTTAGATATAATGGGCTTGAGAAAAGGATTCACATGGAAAGTCCTCCCTAAGTGGATCAACCATATGATTAACCAAAAAATGTGACAAATCATTTAGATTGTGAATTCAAGAAATGGAGTGTTTAAATAAATGAATTCTTGGTTTGATAAAACATGATTTGTGAAATATGCATCTTGAGTGATGCTTATTCTAGTAGGAGCTGTTGAGTCAATTTAACAAATAGCTTGTTTCAAGAACTAATATAAAAGATAAAATGTTTTGCACATAGTTAAATTGTAAGAGTGAGGGTATACTTAGGCAAAGTGTGATGAAAGTAAGACAAATATAACCTTTTGATCATTGACCTAACTATATACCTTTGTTAGTCTAATTGTAATATATTGAACATAGGTATTGTGTATGTGTTAGTTAGTTCTATGTCAATGTATATAAATAAGTCTTAAAAAGAAATGGTTTTTAAGACCATTATTGTTGAATTAAACAAAGGTGATAAGTTGAACAATGACAATTATAACATTTGGTATCATAAGATTTAGTACATCCTTGAGGAATAATATATTTTGGAGACTTTGAACCATGTCATGGTTAAGTCAGAGCATGCAAACAAGCATTAACACTAGAGAGATCTTAATGCTTTTCAAGCCTTGAAGAAAAAGATCATCATAGTTTGCATTAAAATGCTAAGCAATTTAGTTGATGATCTCATGTGTGAATTTAAGGCTTATCTGGTAGCTTAAGCCATATGGATTGCATTAAAAGTTAAGTTTGGGGGTACTTTAGCTATCAAACTTAGGAGTTTAACCATTAAGTTTGATACATATAGATTGCACTATAACACTATGATGAGTTAGTGCCTAAGGGAAATGTTAATCATGATAAAGGAGTTGAAATCAATAGGTCACACCCTCAAATATAAATAGTAAGTGTAGGTTGTCATAACATCCTTACCTACTAGCTAAAAGTACCTAAAGGTCAATATGACCTATAATGAAAATATCAAGTCCTTTAACGATATTGAGCATCATATTATGTTTAAGAATGAGCATTGTAAGGCTACTAAGATATCTAAATAGGCTCATATGGCGAAAACTACAGGGACTCCTAAGCTTAAGCATAAAGGTAAGGGTAAGAAACCCTAGATCATGAACTGCAGGCACAAGAAGAGATCTAGCAAGCTTGTATAGAAGGCTAAGCTTTAAGAGAGAGAGGATCATTTATTGAGTATTGCTAACTACCTTTTAAGAACATATGGCTTTATGTAGGAAACTATTAGGACACCTAAGCTTAAGCATAAAGGTAAGGGTAAGAAACCTTGGACCATAAAACCTAGGCATAAGAAGAGATATAGCAAGCTTATATAAAAGGCTAAGCTTGAGTTTAAGAGACAAAGGATCATTTATTGTGTATCGCTAACTGCCTTTTAGGAGCATATGACTTTATGTAGGAAAGGTGAAGAGGATTGGTGCATGCAAATTAGAGTTATATGGTGTAGGAACCCTATTTTTACATTATGCATTATACATTTCATAGATCTAGTGAAACTTAGTTTTAGTAATTTTTCTTCCTAAGCTTGATTTTAGTGTGAATTTTCACAATAATTCTATAGATATTGTCCATAGGACAAAGAATTTTGGTTTTGGTTGTTTATTGAATGGTTTGATTGTTTTTTAGACATGATTTATCATGATGATTATTGTAATATTCAAAAATAAATTAAATGAGATTAGTGAGGATTAAGGATTTAATTTAGAAAATAATGACTTATTATGAGAAATTTAGAAAATTATGGAAAATAAAGTTTTAAGGAAAACTTTGAAAATAATAAATTTTAAAGAAAATGATTATTTTAGACATTTTGAGGTAAATAATTATTACTAGTCAATTTTTAGTAAAAAACAAAATATTATTGTGGATTTGAATTTAATTGGGCTAAAATTTAATTAGAGCTCTTTAATTAATTTTATTAGGTCAAGAATAAATTGTAAAAGCCCTATTTTATTTTTATCGAAGACCCAACTCAATTAGACCTATTTGACAAGAGCCTAACTATCAAAGACCATACTCACTTGGACAAAAATGCCCCTAGGTCTATTACCCTTTCATAAAACCCTAAGAAGCTTACTGGCCCATTTACTTTTGGTGCTGAAACACACTTGGGTTGTATAACACTCAAGAGAAAAATGCATAGGGAGAAGGAGGTTAAGGTTTTTTCACCATTTTGGCTCCGATTTGCTCACTTAGAGGGAGATTTAGCCAAGTTAAGTTATACAAAAGTTGATTCTCATATCTTCCTCTCCATTTTAGTTCGATTAGTTATTTGTTTAGTGGATTTTCATCTTCCTCCAAATTTGAAAATGGGTGTTTTGGTGGTCTTTTACATAATTTTTGGAGCTTGAGGCTAGAGGAACTATTGGATAAGTATTTCCCTATATGTTGAAGTGTGAATATGCTGAAACTTATCTCCTATAATTGATTTTTGTGTTGGGCTTTGTCAATGTGCGAAATTTCAAGGCATTGGTGTGAACCATTGTAGTTTCTGAGTTTAGAAGGCTCAAATTTGAATATAAAACTCGTTGGAGGCTTGGATAAGTGATTTCTATGTAGTTTTTAATGACTGTAATGAATGATCATCTTATTCTTGTAGTGAATAATGACTAAAGGTTACATTTTGATTGATTTAGGATCTTTAGGGTGTTTGGCACTGGTTAAGAGCTCTTGAGAAATTTGACTATTGAGTGAGGTAACTAGGGGTTTTAATCCCATGTTTATATTCATATTAATCTCATATTTGTTACAATGATATGTTTTCTATAATAAATGATTGATTTGACTATTTGTTTGCTTTGGACTATGATCGTGTCCTTGGTGGAGTTATGATCATGCTTCCAACTATACTTTATGCTGTGATCATGCACTGAGTTGTGATCATACTCTTTGGAATGCACTAAGCCATGACTATGCTTAATAGAGAGTCAATTCCATGATCGTGTCCTTTCCTTCTATTCTTGGGCATTAACATGTTTGTGATTGTTAGTATAAGATAGTAGTCACTGATAGTCAAACTTGTTCATTTGCTAATTTATATGATATGCTTATGGTATTTATTTGAATGAAATGCACTTATGTTGATCATATGGTACATATAGATAGAATTTCCTTTGGTAGCTAAGATTTGTAACACCATATTTTTCTAGCCTTTCTTATTCATATCTTAGTTTCCTTCCCTTGGCATAGCAATTCTCAAAGGAAAAACTCAATCAAAATAATGGAATATTTTATATTGCATAGTACTTAAATTTTTTGTCTCACATTCCATTGACAATGTCAACTCACCCATATTATTCTCTAATTAAATTACATTCATACAACTCAAAACATCTAAAAATGTCACAAGAATCTCGAGTTTGGAGCATTATACACAAAATCATCAAATTAGTCTCGGGTTCTACTGCTAGATTTCTGGTGCCAAATTTGAAAATTTATAAATAATTCTAGAAAAATCAAAATTAAGCACACTATACTATTATGGAAAGTTATAGATGTTAACTTTAGGTAAAAATAAGTTTAGACCAAAATAGAAATGTCTAGCCATTGAAAATTAATGGAATAATACCAAAGGTACTACTGCATTACTGGTACTGACTCCAAATTTCAAAAATTCATATCTCTCTGCTCAGACCTCCAATTGAGGTGATCTTAGTGGCCATGGAAAACTTATTATGTTTAGTTTATTCTTGTAAAATTTCATAAGCATCGGATACCATTTGGCCCTCGAATGACATAGGAGAAAAAATTGACCATATGAATAGTAACCATATCAGTTTAGTAGCTTTTTAGGAACTTTAGAAATTCATAATTAATTCTCTAGAGCTCCAAATAAGTTGGAATTTATCTTTCCAAAAAGATCTAAATGAAATCTATATGCATACCAAATTTCATGAGAAAATTCATCCATTTGGTCAACTTGTGATATAGGGTTGCAAAATGATACTTTTATACCTCTTTAAGGGTAAAAAATGGTTCAATTTAGCTTTTCTAGGGCCACCTAAACACGTGGGAAAGCATAAGAATAGCCTACTAAGCATGTCCCAAGGGTCCAAAAATCTATATCTCAAATTCACTCTCCCACTTGATGATATACACAAGGAACATACATGCATCATCTTTCATTTCCATGTCAAAAACATACACTATCATTCATATAGATCCAATTCTCATACATACATTATATATCTATACTTCTACAAGTGTTTAAGGGCTTATACATCATATACATCATAGAAATATATCATTTGACAATGTTATGGTTACAAAATAAACAAATAACAACTCCTTTATCAATCTTCTTGCTTTCAAGTGTAATGGCTTCCATTTCTTAGTTCACTTGGTCCACTTGGACATGTTAGGCAATGGGGAGGGAAGAGTGAGATTCGAAGAATCCCAATAATCCTTCTCCCTTTCAAACACACATAATGGCTATAATTTTAAGTCTAAAAATGCATACTTGGCTATCTTGAAATTCATAAACATACATAGAACATTTCCTTCATTCAAGAAGTCACATATAATATATATAGACTTGCCAAGGCAATAGTTTGGCCTCACCCATTCTTTTTAGAACTTTTGGACTTGCCTCATCATTTTCAAGAGACTTTTGACTAAGCCTCACTCTTCTAAAGACTTTTGTAATTGTCTCACCCATTTATAGGGACTTTTGGCTCATCCTCACCCTAGCTAAGGGACTTTTGGCTTTACCAAGCTCATACAAGCCAAAACATGTTCACAAGACATCTTTCAAACACATAAATAAAGCATCATGGTACCATGGCATCTACATGTATACTAGAAACATTTTTCATAGCTTAAACATACACACACATATTCAAAGACAAGAAAACACCCAAACATGCATGAGAGAAAGGAGAGAGCGCTACCTTGTATGCAATAACACTTTCTCTTTGGAATTTCTTCCTCTCCCTTAGGCAAACACCCACAAGGAGGTGGAACTTGATTTTTTTGGCCTAAACACATCAAATGGGATCTAATTACATTCTTGGAATAATTTCTATTACCACACATACTCTAGAAAAACTTTGGCACTCATATGGTTTAATTATGGTTCCATAAAGCACCTAATGAAGCAATACCAAGAATTCATGATCTTGGCTCCATTCTATCCTTTCATCTATGGTTCTTGACTCGATTTAGACTCCTTGGAGCTATCACACAATTAATTTGAGGAGCCTAGCTATATGTTGCTTCTTTAAGTTATAATATGTGTAACGTCCGATTTTCGTTAAATGATAGAAACAGACGTATTTTCAAAGCAAGTCCCCTGAAATAAATTAGTTAAGGTTCCAAAAAATTTGAGTAACATTTTAGACTCCTAAAAATGAGAATTCTAGGCTCAAATGGAAAGAAAAAATGGAGCTAGAATGAAAAAATAAATTTTGACGAAAATCTTACGAAATGTAATGGCATTTTTATAATTTTGAGCAAATTTTGGAATTCACACAGGAGGGCTTTTTAAATGAAATTTTTGAGTTCTCCAAGGTTCTCAAAGGCCCTAAAAACCATGGGAAGCCCCGAGATAGTTAAATCCCCTCCAGTGAACGTTTTCCAATGTCAGTGTATCTAAACTTTGACAGATTCGTTCGGGAAGGTTTTAACTCCGATTTGAGTAATTCCAAAGGCATTTTACTAAATTGGGAACTTAAATTTTATAATGGAAAAGACAGTTCTCAAAAAGGAGTTAAAACAAAGGAGAAATGTAAATGCTAAGAATGAAGGATAAAATGGAAATTTTTGAAAAAATCCATTCTCCTCTACGTATAAATAGGAAGCGACGCACTCTCTCCTTCATTTAGTCTCATATTTTTCAGCCCAAATTTAGAGAAGAAAGCTAGGGTTTAGGCACACCAAAGGGAAAGAAGAAGAAGGAGAAATCAAAGGCTTAAGGTATAGTTTCTTGGTAGTTTTTTATACTTTCTTCCATCCAAACCTCCTCTCCTCCATTCTCTTTTGTTTCCTTTGATTAAAATGAAGTTTAAAAATATGTTTTAAGGGAGATATTAAAGGAAAATTTTGGATTTGAAGAGAGGAGCCTAGAGAAAGCAAGATTCAAGTGAGAAAAAGTAAGAAAACAAGGTAATTTCTTCTTCCATGGTTGATATCTCTTCCTCCCCTTCCTCCACCATTTCGCCCCACTTAAGAAACCCTAGGAAGGTTTGATTTTTAGGTAGAACCAAGGGTGATTCTAAGGAAAAAAGGTGTGGAGATTAAGAATATGCAAAAAGAATTAACAAAAAACCATGGAATTTCAAGATGCAATTTCTAGGGTTTCAAGTGCACCTTGTAAAATATAATTTTGTACCATGATTCCTATGCTTAAATAAGAGTTTAAATGAGTTTCTAAGATCCCTAGAAGTTCCCCTATATGCATCTTCTCTTAACAAAACAAAGAAAACTCCATCGAACCCATTATGCTCCATTGTCTCGACTAAGAAGGGTTACCATAGCTAGGGAGAGTTTTAAATTTTTCTAAGCCCATTTTTGACTCATATATGATGAATAAATATGAGAGGAAGCCTTAGGAAAAATTTAGGAAGATTAGAGAATGAGTTGGTGCTTTATATTCTATAATATGACCTAAAGAAGCAATATGTACTTAGGCTCTTGGTTTTGATTATGTGATGACTCCAAGAGGCTTAAAAGGAGTCAATAATCATATTTGAAAGGAAAGAATGGAGTTTAGGATTTATTTGAGAGGTGTTGCTTCATTAGGTACATTTATGAAACCATAATGAGGTTTATAGACCAAGCTAGTATCTAAGCAAGTTGTGTGGCCTTAGAATTAATTCCATGAACTTAATTGGCCTACATAAATTGTGTTTAGGCTAAGAGAAATCACCCCCACACTTTTTTGTATGTGTGGCCGAAAGAGGGAGCTTGGATTCAAGAGAAAAAATGTATAATTGTATCCAAGGTAGTTCACTCTTCCTTCTCTCATGCATGATTGTTTGTTTTACTTGTCTTTGAATGTGTGTATGTGTATTTTTAAGCTATGAAATGTGTTCTAGCATAACTTTGATTCCATGGTGCTATGATGTTACAATATACTTTCATATGATGTTTATGATGTGTTCTTGGGTTTGCTTGAGTGTGGTGAGGCCAATAACCATTAGCCATGGTGAGGATGAGTCAAGAACCCTTAAGATTGGTTAAGACAAAGTAAAGAGTCTCCCAGAAATGAGGTTAACTCTCAAGAGCAAGGTTGAGTCCAAGAACCTCTTAAAGAATGGGTGAGGCAAGTATAAAATCCACAAGTGAATGGGTAAGGCTAATTGATAAGCATGACATTTTATATATTTTAATCCCCTAACTTAGGCATTTTAGTGTCCAAATATGGCTTTAGAGGTTTAATTAGATGGAATTTGATTTCATTGGCCATTTATGTACTTTATGAATTAACTTGTAAAATTATTGAGTTTTAATGCATGAATTTCTTTTAAATAATTTTGTGGATAATTCTCTTTAATGATTTTCATTTTTTTTATGCAGAATTTGTATCTCTTGCTATGGTTTTGAAATAGAGAAAAGAGAAAATCACATGATGAAGGATTTAAGAAGCCACAAGTTAACTCCAACACCTTGACTTTATTCATTCACTCATACTTGCTTCGTTCACTTTCCTCCAACAAGCACAGCATCTACTCCCTTGAAGCACATACTAACACATAGCATCTCACTTAGAAACACTCACATCCACTACATTTCACTTCCATGTAGCTCTAGCCTAGACCATCACACACACCAGCACTTTCACCAAGTCACACGTAGTAAGGCATTCCATTCATCCACATAGATTGTTTTGTTCGAGTCATTAGGTCAAGTAGCCCCAACACACATAAGCATCATCCATTCATACATGCATGCATGGCCCACATTGCAGCACATTAATACAAGAAGCAACATCAGGAAACACACTCTCACACTTTCACTTACTAATCATTCTTATTCACACTTTCATCTACACATAGCACTAACACAGAAGCATGCATGGGCTCACATAATCTGCACACACATATCACACTTTCATCTGCACATAACACTCAAGTAAGGGGCAGCTTAAGTCAACCACATGCACACACTAACACGAGCTCGTTCACCCACATAGAAGCATAAAACACACTCACAAGTCATGTAGCTCTTGTGTATAGCATTTTCTATCGTTGAAGCATGGTTGATGCACATGGGAAAGTGTGAGCAAAACATAGAAAAGTGGAGGAATCACGTGGAAGAACTAAACATGAGCAAAACAGAGCATGTAAGGGACTGAAGCTACGTGAGAAACTTGAGCAAATGGATGAAGAAGCTGAGAATCAGAGGAGCTTGTATAAAGAAGAACCTATGGGCTTGATAAGGCTAAAAACACGTAAGGAAGCCACATCATTCATGAGTTCATGTTCAGAAGCTTGCATGAACTGGAAGAATTAAGCTACTAGCAGAATGTGATGGAGGCTGAGCACGTGAGGAATGAAGGAAGCAGCCTCTATTTTTAAGAGGCAGAACACGAAAAGAAAAGTTGGCTGAGTTAGCTCCAGAGACACAAAAAAGGGTTAGCATGGAAGAATGATGTCCAAAACGCATGGAGCAGCAGCGAAAATAGTGGGAAGCTTGAGTTGTGAGTCCAGGATGTAGTTCGAGTTCAGAATAATGTAGCAGCTCATCATACCATAAACAACTATGTTATAAACACATAAGCAGCAAGGAAGCAATAAATAAAATGTGAGAAATGAGAGCCACCTATGCAAAGTCACGTAGAGAAGGAAAACACGTGGAAGAATCATATGAACATGCCACAGGTCTGATGCTTAAGGAGAGAGGTCTCAAGTTGTTTCATGTAGCCTACTCTTTCATCTCGCTCATGTGGGCAGGGGAAATGAGAAGAAGCAACGTGATTAAAAAATGTGAAGAGCAATACGTGTTCAAGAGGAAGAAAGAGCCACGGGCTACAGCACTTATAAGAAGCTATGAGCAATTGAAGCAAGGGAAGAGAAGAGGCTGGAATTTTGCTATGGGTTTTGATGAGAAGAGCACGTGAGCAGAATAATAAAAGGAATGTTGAAGATAATGTGGAATTGCATGTGAGAAGTGTGTGAGAAGAGAGCTGAAGGTGAAGCCATAAGTTGATGTGAGAATGTAATTACAAGCTGAATGAGCAAAGAGGCAGCACGTGGAATATTATAAAAGGAAATAAAGTAAGGCCCACACTCATATACACATGCAAGCTCATGATTAAAAAAAGGAAGAGAAGTTGAGCACATGGAAAAAGAATAAATGAAGCACATGAATAGCACGTGAAAAGGTCTAGAGGCTAGAGGCAGAGGAGGATTCACATTAAAAATCATCATCCATCCATCGTCATTTACATTGGCATCCACTATAACATCCGGTCCCTCCATAAACGTGAGAAACGCAATGTTCAGTTTCTCCATAAACGGCATAAATGGGCCAAATATAAAAGGAAGTCTCATCTCAAACTCCTGACCTGAGGGAATTAGCCTTTTGGGCTCTAAAACTTATCTAAACATTTGGGTGTTGTGGCTAGGGGATAATTCTCTTTCTCATTCCCCTATAAACTGGTCTTGTGCAGCCATAGTCTCATCTCATACCGCGATGCATCATTACTTGTCTCTACATCAAGCAAGACATCTCAGAATGGCCTGAGTATGACTATCAGGGAGAATTAGGCCTTACATACTCTCTCTCTAGCAAGCCTCTTCCTATCAACAAAATCATTTCTCATTGTTTATAGCTAGGGCTTGCCACTGATCCTAGCGAGCTATCATATCTCATCAAGCTCTAACCGTTGGATCACTCAACCTTGCTCAAGGTTAACTCTGCTCACACTACTTTAGAGGCCACTCTTTCTTGGTGTCCACTAACTACTCTAAGACCATTTTACAACTTACTTATCATGAATAAAGCCACAACCTATCCTCACACACCTAACGTGTCTCATACAAGGCATTTTAAACAAAAATTGAGCTTTTTGGGGTTCTCAGAAGCCCTGAATACTATGGGAACCCCTAGAACAGTTGAAACCCCTCCGGTAAGCGATTTCAGCTGTCGGTTGACTAAAACTTTGACCGTATGGTTCAAAATGGTTTTAGATCCTTTTTGAGTGATTTCAAAGGAAATTATTATGATTAAGAGGCCAAGGAATATGATGGAAAAGACAGATTTCAAAAAAGAGTTGAAACGAGCCCAAACGAATAAAACTATAAAGAGGACTAAATTACAAATTTTAAAAGTTGTTTAAATGAATCCCTAGCTTATAAAAATGCCCCTCCTTTGCTCAGATCTCCTCACCCACTCTCTCACATGCTAAATTTAAATTAAGAAGGGCTAAGAGTGGCGCATAAGAGGGGAGGCCAAGGAAGGAAGAAGAAGCTTTGAAAAGTGTAAGTTTTAGCCACTTTTTCCTACTCCTTGCCTTGTTAAACTTCTTCCCCTCCTTTCCTCTTGTCTTCCTATGGATTTAATGAGATGTTTAGTTCTATTTTGAGCCCAAAACTGAGGGGGAAATTTTGAAATTCAAGGAGAGGGTTGAAGCAAGGAAGAAAGCTCTTGAGAAAAGCTTGGAATCAAGGTGATTTTTCTATCTTGGTTGCTTCCTTTTTCTTGCCCTTTGTGTGTGGAGTTCTGCTAGAATAGAACCATCTTAGGGGGGCTTTTTGTCTAGAAATAAGAAGGAATTGTGGGTTTTAGACCATGAGGAGTTAGTAGATGTAAGGAAATTAGAAGAAAAGTTGATGAAAATCAAGTTAGAAAAGTGTAGAGCTCTTGGACACTTTGTAAAAACTGATTTAATCCATGAATTTTTTTGCATGTATAAATGTTTATTTGAGTTTCTAAAACCCCTAGGAAGACTCCCAAGTGTCTCTCTCATCAAGGAAAAATAAAAAAGCCCATGGACTCCTCCTCCCTCCATCAATTCAGCCAAGACAGAACCATTGGGCTAGGGGCTGTTTTAATTTGTTTTAGCCTTGGTTTGGGACTTCTTATGATGGTAGAAGGTGGGAGGAACCCTTGGAAAAAATTTAGAACTCCTAGAAATTGATTTAGTGCCTTAAGTTCCATATTATGACCTAAAGAAGCAACATGATGCTAGACCCTTTGTTTTAATGATGTGATGACTCCAAGAGGTTTAAAAGGAGTCAAGAATCATATTTGAAAGAAAAGAATGAGGTTTAGAAGTCCTTTGAGGGGTGTTGCTTCATTAGGTGCCATTATGGACCATAATAAAGTCTATAGAGTAATCTAGTGGTTCATCAAGTTATGTAGCCTTAGAATGTGTTTCATGAACCTAATTGGCTCCTTAAATTGTATCTAGGCCAAGAGGAACCTTTCCCATACTTTTGTGGTTGTGTAGCCAAAAAGAGGAGCTTAAATTCAAAGGGGAAAGTGTGTGAATTGGTGCAAGGTAGCTCTTTCCATCTTCTCTCATGCATGAATGTGTGTTTAGCTTATTTCAGAATGTGTGTATGTGTATTTTCAAGCTATGAAAAGTATGCTAGCATGCCTTTATATGCCATGATTCTTGATGCCATGTTATGTTTTCAAATGAGTACATGATGTTTGTTGGTATGAGTTTGCTTGAGTGTGGAGAGGCCAAGAACTCTTTCCTTGGGTGAGGATGAGCCAAGAATCCTTGAGCTTGGTTGAGACCAAGTAAAGAGTCTTCCAAAAGCAAAGTGGGCTCCCAAGAGTATGGTTGAGTCCAAAGCTCTTAAAGAATGGGTGAGGCAAGTCCAAAATCTATGAGGAGAAGTGTGAGGCCAATCTAAGCACTTGGTGAGCTTTTGAATGTCTTGTATGATTGATTCATATGCCAAGTTTGCTTTTAAAATATCCATGACTTCTATTTCCTCCATGCATGCATTTGAAAAGCTTGCTTTGCACATATTATGTATGATTGAATAGGAGATGAGCTATTAGGATTCTTTGAATCTCATCCCCTCCTCTCCAATGATCTCACATGCTAGGTGAACCAAATGGATATGCCAATGGGAGCCAACAACACTAGAGGAAGGAGATTGATATTCATATGTCTAGTTTTTACTTTATGGAACCATAATGATGTTCAATGATGTATATGAATATTGGAACTGGCATATGACCCTTGAGACTTATGTAATTTGCTATTCTATGATGTAGAAATGAGAATATGTGTTATGTGAATGAAGGAATGTGAATTGAGCATGTATGGTAAAGATAACTTCATGAATGAGTTTATGGAAATGTGCATAAATATGAGTTAAAAGTCCAAAATGAGATGCATGAGATTTGAAACCATTTGAACAACTCACACAAGTCTCAAATGTACTTTTAGACTTGCCCAAAAGGTGCCACAACCAAGGGAAGGCCATTTGGCAAATTTGGTATCTCATATGGAGCCAAATTTGACCATAATGGAACCCTATGTCACTTTTGGCCAAAGGAGCTAGTATTAATCTGATATTTAGCATACAATTAGGTCTCCTTGAGAGCTTTTTGGAAAGTTAAAGAACATAATTTTTGGAAGTTTAGAGAATATTTGATGAATTTTTAAAGTTGGGAATTTTTATGGATTCTGGTATGTGTACTGTTCATTCTAGCAGTTTTGTGTTTTGTGTTTTGTGTTACTTGATGCAAAATGATGCCCAACAATTGTGAAATTTTACATGCATAAATTAGAGGTCATAAGCTTTTTATGGGCATTGAGATCACCTCATTTGGAGGTTTGAACAAAGAGTTATGCATTTTTGAAGATTGCTGTCAGTAACAGTGGCACCTCCAAAGTTCAGTTACTATTCCATAAGTTCCCAATGGCTAAACATATCTATTTCATTCTGGAATTATTTTTAGTATCAATTTAACATTTTTAACTTTCTAGAATGACTGAATTTTTGTGATTTTAATTTTTATAGAATTAGTTATGCATTTTAGAAGTTTGTATCAGTAATCTGAATAGCAACGTAGGTAGCCAGCGACCTCAGTAGCTTTTTGGATGTCAAACGTCCTCCATGATGAATTTTATGATCTAGGAATATTTTTATGTGAAGTAGACATCTGAAGCTTCCCAGAATGGCAAAGAACACATGATTTTAATTTTTTTAGAATTAGTTATGATTTTCCAAAGTTTGTGACAGAAAAGAGGAAATTCTGGCCGAAAATGCAAACATGGATTTTATGTGTTCCTTTGCTTTCCACGAGTTGTAGGCCAAATTTGATGATGGAAATGAGCTATATTCATGTGTTTAAGTATGAGAATGTGATAACTGCATTCATATGGCCCATGGGACTCTGAAAGAAAAATTTTACCTGTAGAGAAATGCATTTTAATTCATAACTCCCTATGCCACTATATTGTTTCCATAGAACAAACATAAGATGAGGCATGGGAATTGTATGAATTGAGTCCTAGAAGTATGGTGTTATATCCACTCCATCCAGTGACCACACAATTCCATTCATCTCATCCATTCGCCCTCTCCATCTCACCACCATGAAGCACTAATTCTCCCTTGTGGCTAGCTTAGAAAAGGATCTTAGTTGAAGTTTGAATCCATGGAGAAGAATATAGAATTTTGGCTAAGAATTTCCTACTTTCCTACACTCTTTCTTTTTCTTGTATATGCTTAGTTGAGATGTATTTGATTAAGATTGGTGTAATTGTAATTAGTGGCTAGTTAGACACTAATTAGGAAGCCTTTTTGTTAATTAATTGGTTAGATTAAATACTGAATTTTGCATTTTCCTTTAATTTCCTATGTATGCCATGAAGGTATTCGATGAAATGTATGAGTGAAATTATAAGCTTTATTGCTTAATTTAAGGATTCCTTGAAGTTTGGTTGGTTAATTAAATATCATAGGATATTAATTTAGAGGCTAATTGATTAATTAATCATTTAATTCAAATGTTCATATATCTTAATTACAAGAATTAGTAATTTAATGGTAGTTGAGGTCTCAATTAACATCAAATTGCTAAGTTCTTGAATCTTGAGTGGTAATTTAAGATCATTTGCTAATGGACATAATTAGAGATTCTTAGACCAGAATTAATCACAATTGAATTAGAATAAGGATAGTGGATACCAAAGGACAAATCTAGAGCTAGTCACAAGTTTATCATTCAACCATAATCCATACAATTAGGTAGTTAGTTATTTTAATTCAATTTCATTTTAGATAGTTTACTTAAACTAAAACCCTTATAAATTAGATAGTTCTAGGATCTTTATACACATAGAAAGCCCAATTAAACATTGAACTTTATTTCCAAGGGAGATGACCTAGGTTGTGTGTAACACTATAATTTTTAGTTCATCTCATGTCTTTAAATGACTCAATTTCATGAATCATATAAGTTTCTAATGAAAAAGGCAATAAAATATTAATTATTTTTGCATTACGTCGTATATAAAAATTCTATTCGGTGTCACGTGGACCACATAAGCTCATACATCATATTCTCATATTTAATTACATGAATACAACTCATTTTCATCATAAAAAATAGCCTACATCTCAAGGAACTCGAAGGAATGCATGAAATATACATATATAATTTCGGCCAGCTTTGGCCTCATTTCTGTCACAACTTTGAAAAATCATAACTAAATCAAGAAACATCAAAATCATGTATTCTTGGCTATTCTAGAAAGTTATAGATGTTTAATTCATTTACTAAAAATATGTCTAGACCATAACATCCATCATAGAGGATGTTTGACATTCAAAATGGTTCAGAGGTCAAACTACCCACTAGTGCTATCATAGATTTCTGCAGCAAATTTAAAAAATGTCCAATTAAATCCAAAAAAATCCAATTTGTGTAAATGATACTGAACTGGAAAGTTGTGGATGTTAGCTAGAGGGAAAAAATAACTCCAGACCAGATCAGGCATACCCAGACCTTAAAATCCAATCAAACAGTAATTGAGGTTGGGTGAAGTTCCTGATACTGGATAGATTTTTTGAAAATTCATATCTCCCTCTCTAGACATCCAAATGAGGTGCTTCTAGTTGTTATAAGTCACTAGGAATGTCTAGTTTCTCTGTATAAAATTTTGTGTCAATTGGACATCAATTGAGCCCTGTGTGACAGATTATATTTTTAGACCTGAGTGAACAATGATATGACCAAAACCAGAAAATTTGCCAATTTTGAAAAATTTATCAAATATTCTCTAGACCTTTGAAAATTATGCTCTTTAACTTCCCAAAAAGCTCTCAAAAATTTCTAATTTCATGTCAAATCTCATATCAAGAAGAGTTCATTTGGACAAAAAGTGACATAAGATTCTAAATTGGTCAATTTTGGCTCTATATGGGATACAAAAATGTTCAAATGGTTTTCTTTGGGGTTTGGCACCTCTTGGGCAAGTCTAAAAGCATAATTGGGACTTGTGTGAGCTTCCCAAATGGTCCCAAATTCTATGCATCTCATTTTGGTCATTTCATCCACGCATATGCAAAATTCCATAATGTCATTCATGAAGCCACATTGTCCATACATTCTCAATTTGCATTCCGTCATTCACATAATATATTCTTTCATTTCTACATCATATATTATCATAATTACATATGTTTCATAGGTCATAGACCATATTCAAACATGGGCTACATCATTTGACATGAATATGGCTTTAAAGAACCAAAAACCAAGCATTTTGTTATTAAGCTCTCTTCTTCAAGGTGGTTGGCTTCTATTATCTTGTCCACTTGGTCCACTTAACATGCTAGATCATTGGAGAGGAGAGAATGAGATTCAAAGAATCCCAATAGCTCATCTCCTATTCAATCATACATAATGGATGCAAACAAATCTCATAAATGCATGTATGGTTATGTTGACATGTGCAGACATTCAAGAGACATTTTCATCATTTGAGAAAATCATACATAAGATACAAAGACTTTCCAAGCAAGTGGATTGGCCTCACCTAATTTCTTGTGGATATTGGACTTGCCTCACCCATTCTTCAAGACATTCTTGGACTCAACCATACTTTTGGGAGCCCATCTTGCTTTTGGGAGACTCTTTACTTTGTCTCAACCAATCTTTAGGATTCTTGGCTCATCCTCACCATAATTAAGGGTTCTTGGCCTCACCAAACTCAAGCAAACCTAAGCACACATCATAATATCATATAAAGGCATATTGTAACATCATGGCATCATGGAAATCAAGTTATGCTAGAACACTTTTCATGGCTTAAAAACACACATAGACACATTCAAAGACAGGGTAAGCACACATTCATGCATGAGAGAAGCTGGAGAGAGCTACCTTGAAAGCAATTACATACTTTTTCCCTTGAATCTTGCTTCCTTGCTTTGGCTATACACACAAAAGTGTGGGAAAGATTTCTCTTGGCCTAGAGATAATTTATGGAAGCCAATTAGGTTCATGGACTCAATTCTAAAGCCATATAATTTACTTAGACACTAGCTTGGTCTGTAACCTCATTATGGTTCCATAATTACAGCTAATGAAGCAAAACCTCTCAAATAACTTCTAGACTCCATTCTTTCCTTTCAAATATGATTCTTGACTCCTTTTAAGCCTCTTGGAGTCATCACACAATTAAAACTAAGAGTTTAACTACATATTACTTCTTTAGGTCATAATATGGAACCTAAAGCACTAATTAATTTTCTATGGGTTCTAAATTTTTTCCAAGGCCTCCCCTCATTTTCATTTATCATATATGACTCAAGAATGGGCTTAGAAAAATTTAAAACTCTCTCTAGCTATGCTATCCTTGCTTGGCCGAGGCTATGGAAGAAATAGGGCTCCTTGGAGTTTGCTTTGTTTTCTTAAGGGAGGATGCATGTAGGGAGCCTCTTAGGGATCTTGAGAGCTTATTTAAACTCTTATTTAAGCATAGGAATCATTATACAAAATCAGATTTTACAAGGTGCACTTGAAACCCTAAGTTTTGCATCTTGAAATCTAATGGTTTTTTGTTAATTCCCTTTGCATATTCTTAATCTCCACACTCTTTTTCCTTAGATTCACCCTTGGTTCTGTCAAAAATAAACTCCTCCTAGGGTTCTTTAGGTGTGGCAAAATGGAGAAGAAAAGGGAATCAAAGGTAGCGACCATAGGAAGAGAAATTACCTAGTTTTCTTGCTTGAATCTTGCTTTCTCCAATTTCCTCTTTTCAAATCCGAAATTTCCCCTGAGTTTTTCCCTTAAATCAAATTTGTAAACCTTATTTTAATCAAAGGAAACAAAGGAGAATCAAGAACAAAGGAGAATCAAGGAGAGGAGGTTTGGATGAAAGAAAGCATGAAAAACTACTAAGAAAGTATACCTTAAAGCTTGGATTTCTCCTTCTTCTTCTTCCTCTCTTGGTGTGCCTAAACCCTAGCTCCCTTCTTTGAAATTGGGCAGAAATTTCTGAGTCTAAATGAAGGAGAGAGTGAGGCACCACCTATATATAGGGGGAGGAAAATGGTTTTTTTCAAAAATTCCTATTTTGCCTTTCATTCTTTGCATTTTTGTTTTTCTTTTGTTTTAGCTCCTTTTTGAAAACTATCTTTTCCATTATGAAATTTAGGTTCCCAATTTAGTAAAATGCCTTTGGAATCACTCAAATCAAAGCTAAAACCTTCTCGAATGAATCTGTCAAAGTTTGGACACACCAACATTAGAAAATGTCCACCGGAGGGGATTTAATTGTCTCGGGGCTTCCCATGCTTGTTAAGGCTTCTAAGAACCCTAGAGAACTCAAAACTTTCATTTAAAAAGCCCTCCTATATGAATTCCAAAATTTGCTTAAAATTATAAAAATGCCATTACGTTTCTTAGGTTTTTTGTCAAAATTTGCTTATTCATTCTAGCTCTATTTTTCCTTCCGTTTGATACTAGGATTTTCATTTTTAGGAGTCTAGAATGTTATTCAAATTTTTTGAAACTTTAACTAATTCATTTCAGGGGACTTGTTTTGAAAATGCACCCGTTTTCGTTGTTTAACAAAAATCGGACGTTACATTATGCCACTAACTATAAAATTTAATCCAACTTAGTTTTATTTTGAAGGTTGCATGACATGACCTGTCACTAATATACTTGCTTAGCAAACCTTTATATGCTATGTATGACTTTCTCAAATGATGAAAATGCCTTTTGAATATTTGCACATATCAATATGACCATACATGCATTTATGAGAGTTATTTGCATTCTTTATGTATGATTGAATGGGAGATGAGCTATTGGGATTCTTTGAATCTCATTTCTTTCTTTCCAATGATCTAACATACTAGGTGGACCAAATGAGCAAGGTAATGGAAGCCAACCACCTTGAAAATGAGAAGATGACATGAAAGTGCTTGAATTTTGCTATTTTAAGGCCATACAAATGGCAAAAGATGTAACCAATGGATGTATATGTATTATGATGTTATGAACACATGTAATTATGATAATATGTTATGTATAAATGGGAGAATGTATTATGTGATCACTAGAATGCAATTTGAGTATGTTATGACAATGTGGCTTCTTGAATGAGTTTATGTAATTATGTATCATCTATGTAGATCAAGACACTGTGGAGGATTTAAGAAAGTTATATTATTTGTCTTTACACTTTCTGATGCACAAGATCGTTAAATGAGGCAAATGTAGAGCATGCTATTATTTTAGACAAAATAATCATAAGAGATCTACTAATAAAAGATTTCAGAAGATAAAGAAACTTAGAATGAAGACATGAGAAAACTGAAGTTTATTTTGTTTACAAAGGGGAAGAGAGGCTTTTTTTGGAGTTCCACCTTTAACAAGTTTCTTGAGGCTTCTTATAGAGGAAGCCTAAGAGTACAAACAAACTACTTTTATAAAAGTAAACATACTGGCCGATAAGCTTTTTCTAAAGTGGCCTTTACAGACTAAAAGATAAGATGACTCACATACTGAATAGTAAACACTCATAATTATACAATAAAGCATGAGCTGGCAGGATAAGCTTTATCCTTTCTTGATTGGTTCATGTGATGGAGACAGATTGGGGTCCTCATCACTGTCAGTGGAGTCAGGGTCCTTTGGAGACTTTTTGAAGTAGGTGGCAAACCATTCTTTTAATTCTCTAAGAGCAATTGGTTCATAAGGGTCCTAAGAGTCTTGCATGGGGATATCCTAAGTCTTGTGAACTAGTTCTTGAGAGGAATTTAATCATTTGTTCTGGAGTCTATAGTTCAATGTTGGGAAGATTCAGTTTTGAGAATCAAGGTTCTCCAGGAATGAATTCTTCAGATATGGTCCCAATGAAGTACAAAATATGAACTGATTAGGCTGATAATTATTAATTTCACATAAAAATAATTTTAAAGCCTTTAGGGCATCAGATGATTATTTTGGTCAGTCTAAAAACGTATTCCATTCATATGCATAGTTCCAAGTGAGGAGCATGTTCTGTCTATTGACCCAGTAAGGATGGTGGAGGATGAAGATACTAGACACTGGTTTGTCAACAGTAGGTATTTTCCAAAGATTATGACATTGGATGAGGCGATTAAGTTTAAAGCACCACCATGGTAGTGGAGATAACCATTCTAATAGGGTCCACAAGTTTGAATCCCTATTTTCTGAAGTGGTGAGGTGTTAGAAAATCATTGGTGGTGGAAATGCTATGGCACCAAAGTAAAGGGTAGTGAGTGCCCAGAGATACTAGAGGGCATGATTAGTCACTTGATAAGGAGCAAAAATGGGGTTTGAACATGGTTAAAGGCAGGAGGGATGACTTTATATGGAGCATCCTTGAGGTACCTGTGAAGGTAGTAAAACAGAGATTTTTGGGCAAGGTTTTGGACTTCTTTAGGAGTAGTTGGTCTTAGTTCCCTAGGAGGGAAGTCTTTTTTCAGTTGAGGAGTAGGATAGTAGATGGTACATCTAGGGATGGAATGAGCCATATGGATGAGGGGAATAGGTTTGGCTAAGGTAATGAGATTAAAAGGTTTAGGAGGTCTGGAAAGAAAATAAGCTAGGATGTTATGGTGTCCTTTGATGTGTTCAAAATTGAACTTATAGCGAGAAAACCAGTCTTTTCAGCACATCAGTTACTTATCTAGAAGAACTTTTTTATTAGACTCTAAAATCTTAGGGAAGGAAGAGTTATCCATTTGCACAGTGAAATCATGTGCACAGAGGTGGAAATTTAACTTCTCAATCCCTCTTTTGACAGCAAGAATTTCTTTGTAGATTGCATGATAATGTTTTTTAGAGTCTTTAAATTGTTTGCTTACATGGCCACAGTAATATTTCTTTCCATCAATCTCTTCAAGGAAGACAACGCCCTAAAAGTCTTCACAAGTCTATCTGGAGGATCCTTTTACTTTTATCAAGAATCTTTAAAGGCAAAGGCACTTGAGAGACTCTTTTGAGGTGTCTCACTACTACAGTCTGAGCTGGTCCCCAAGTAGGGGGTCCTTTCTGAGAAGTTTGGATAATTAGCTGGTATGATTAGACACTTTTGGAATAAAGTCTTTAATGAAATTAATTACTCCGAGAAATTGTTGAATTTCTTTAATAGAAAGATCTTTATTAGGAAAAGTGAGTAATTCTTGGGCTATGTGTGGACTAGGCTAGTAATGTCCATCAGAGATATGCATTTTGAGAAATTCTATTTGGGTTTGGCCTAATTGACTTTTCTTTGAGGAAAGCATTATCCCATATTTTTGTATAAGGCCTAAAAATTGTTGGAAAAGCTGTTTGTAGTCTGCTTCATTTTTGGAGTAAAGTAGGATATCATCTATGTAGACACTATAGAGGATAGGCTAAAAAATCTTGGTCATGGCCTTTTGAAATAGAGACGGAGCAACCTTCAATCTAAATGGCATAATAGTCCATTAATATTAGGCATTTGGAATGCAAAAGGCTATTTTGTACCTCTCAGTTGGATCAATTCCAAATTGCCAGAAGCCTGCTTTAAGATCAAACTTAGAGAATACTTTAGCTTCTTTAAGCAAACTAAGTTAAGAACTGATCTTTGGTAATTGAAACTTATCATCTTGTAAAAACATATTAGGAGGCTTATAATCAATGACTAGTCTCTTTTTGCCATGTTTTTGTTATGCACATTTATCTATATAAAAAGCTTGACATGCCCAATCAGATCTAGTTGGTTCAATAAAACCTTATTGGAGAAGGGTTGTGCATTCATCTCCAACAAGTTGCAAGTCATCAAGATTCATGCCAGGATGAGTTGCTTTAGTTAGATTGATATCCTTATTTCTTTTGAAAGGAAGCTGGATGAAGAAATCTTTATTCTTTCAAAGAGGAGAAGGATGGGAGAATTGATCATGGGACTTTGGACAGTAAGGCATAAACTGATCACGAAGTTCTTCATAACAGGCAGGAACATTTGAAAGCTCAAACACTTTAGAGATTGTAGTGTAAGGCTTAAATTGTTACTTGAACTAGATTCCTTGAGAAAGGATTTGAAGTTTTTTAGCTTGGTAGTAAATGTCCATTCCAATAAGGATATCCTTGTCTGGGAGATTGCTTCCAAGTACTTTGGTCCAGATAATGCAGTTAAGAAAGATCCTAATACTAATTCTTTTCTTGGTAATAAGATCAACTTTAAAGATTTTTCCATCAGCTACACTAAAATACTCAGAATGAGTTGTCCATACTGTAGAGGAAGGACAACAAGATTCATGAGGCTTTTCGAGGCACCAGTATCCATATAGGCTATGATAGGGATAGGCTTATGATACTTACTTTGGAAAATCTGCATTTGAACATAAGGCATTGGAGGCTCTTTCTGTTATGTGAGATTGCAGGGTTGGATAGAGTAACTGGGCTGAAGATAATGGTCAGAGTAATCTGAATGATTTGAATTAGAAAAATCTAAATCTGATAATTGAAGTCCAGGAAGAGCAAAAATAGTATTTGTATTAGCATCTTTTTATTTTGAGAAATATTCTTCAATGTCATCATTAGTAAAAAGAGGAATGCTGGCATGAACTTGTTGAAGAAGCTTTACATCTTTCTTTGTTTTATTAGGACATTGTTTAGCAAAGTATCCCTTTTTTCCACAGATGTAACACCAGTCTTGTTGACTATGTTGAGTGATCATCGTATAAAAAACCGAATTAGTTTTTTATGTCTCCTTTTCTTGTAATTCTTTGGAGATTTGTAAGGCTTGGCATGAGCATACTTGTAATGGGATTTCTTCTTTTTTGGGCAAGAGCATTTAGACTTATCTTTGCATTTGATTTATAGATAAGGCTTTTTGCATACCTTTTGCAAGGCAAGTTTCCCATTCATCCTAGAATTAAACATTTTATGATGCTTACATAGCTTTTCAAGAGTAGCTATAGTTAATTGATAAATTTCTCCAAGAGAGATGTTAGTCATATCTCTCTTAAGGGATTGAATAACTCTCCAGAGTTCTGGCTGTAACTCTTTGGGTAAGGAGACAATGAATGTATGTCGGAGGTTGACATCATTGAAACCATTACATTCCGCCATTCGTTTATAATAGAGATCAAGATCTTTTTTCTTTAAAGAGCAATATTTCATTTGGAAATATTCTTGCTATTTTTGCTTGTCAACAAGATGGAAAACACTAAGAAATTCTTTGTGAATAAGACCAAGGAAGTCATTAACACTACTAGCTGTGGTGTAAAAACATTGTCTGTACTCTCTTAGGCTTTAGAACCATTCTCGGAGAGTGCCAGTGAATTAGGTGGTGAATTCAATGAGAGTTACTTGAAGATTGGCATTCGGATGAGTCATTTGAAGGTCAATCCATGCTCAAAATTCATGTAATTTGTCCCTTCATTTGTCAGGAGAAATATCATCAAATGTAAACCATGGTCCAACAATTGGACAAGTTTGAGCTTGTGGAGGATCTAAGAAAGTTGTATAATATGATTAGTCAGCATGATCATCGTGTTTAATGTTTAACTCATCATGTTCTTCAACATGGGTGGTGTTTACCATATAAGAGGTTGGATATGGCATAGGTTCATCATCCTCAGAACTGAGGGGTTCAAGGTCGATAATTTGGGATTGGTCAGAGTCTATATCAGAAGGATAAGGAATAATGGATGATGTGAGGGCAATAGTCCCAGAAGGTTTTGATGGTTTTGTTTGTTTGTTTTTTTGGGTATCATCAAAATGAGGAGGTTGAGTTTCTTTCAGGGAAAAAGGTGGAGTATGAATCTATAAAGGTTTTACAGGTGGGTGTTTTGGTAGTTTTGTCCATGAAGGTAAGGCTTCATGTTGTGAAGGAAAATGGGGTGGCCTCTGAGGGAAGTCTTTTTTCAGTTGGGGAGTAGGATAGTGGATGGTACATCCAAGAATGGTATCAGAGCCTACACATTCATAAGATAATCAAATTAGATCTACTAGCAAAAGAGAGTATGAAGATATTCTAAAACACTATGTCTACAGTATCCTCTACTACCGATATAGAAGAACCTGTCCATCTTTCCTCTTTCTTTTCTATGCCTCGATCTATTCCCTCTTCTTGTATATTAAATGCTTCTGATAGGATAGATAACCTTGTAGAAATTACCCATAGTCCTGAAGAGTCTCGCTTAGAAGAATCTATCATACCTCTTCTCAACCTTTACCAGCTCTATCACCAAAATAGATCTTTCACTCGTTTTATTCGTAATCTCCTTTCCCCTAAAAATCCACCAGTTAAAGAAATTGTCCAAGGAACTAAATTAGATTAGTGTTTGCTTTAGTCAACCTAAGCTAAATAGTATGTTACCCTGGAAATCTCTTCCAGCTTTATATCCCACTAGATTCGCTAAGGCTATTCTCACCTTCATCTTGGAGCCATCAGACTAGTCCTTACACTTTATGGCTGAAAAGGGATTGCAGTTACAGCCCGTGTTTCCCTTCTTGATACTTCTTATACCTCTTTTCAAAATGCTTTGATTGGAGCTACCCTTGTCACTTTAAATGGTGGAAGCATGATCTTGACCATAGTGACCAATTTCAACATAAAATTGTCAGATCTTACTCTTCCAATTAGAATCAAAGTCTAAGTACAGATCATTAGTGCTGACCAAGTTGCAGATGCTGTACCAGCAACCTTATACCACCAAATGATCTACCGTTTATAGAACCATGTAGTTGATCTCCACTTTCAGAACACCATTGATGATGTTCTGTATATGGTTTCTAATAGACTTGACAACACAATCATTATTCAGATCCTTAAGCAGATTCCCAAAGAAGATCTACACCAACTGATGCCTTTTGAATGGGTTACCAACTATAAAAAATAGTTCCATGGTGGACAAAAGACTTTCCACAACTCTACTCCCCCTGTTCTAGAGAAACTCTCTAATGGAATTGTTAAATCTACTTTCAAGAGACCTGGATCTGAAGAAGCTACCACCTCAACTTCAAGGATATTGAATCACTCTATGATGATCGCCCCTGTAGTCATCCAGGAATAGAAGAAAGGTTTAATTCCCATCTATTGGTTTCATCTAGATAGATCTTTTGCATATGTTGGAAAAATAAATGGCCACTTCCTTTGGGATTTTGATTCATCTATGTGTGACCCTGATTGTGGATGTCATGACCTAGAAAACTGGGAAGGACTAGAGGACAATGCGTGGTGACCTCATAAGTCCTGTGCCACACACTGGAAAAAGTAGTTACCCAAGCCATCCTAGAAATCTGGCCATTGTTCTCACCATAAGCCCAGTAGCAGTACCGATAATGATGACCACCCACCAAAACCTAGATAGGTTAGCATCAAGACTCCAAGGCCCAGGCTAGAAAGCTTTTATGATTTGCTTAAGGAATTAGGTCATGGTGACCTTCTTCCTTCTCCACCTCTAGAACTCGAACCTATTATTCCCATACAGGCACAACCCCAACCTATTCCTTGTATAATGTTTTCTTCTGTGTCAAAAACTTATAATTCTGAATTTCCTACTATGGAAAGAAGAATTAACTCTGAGACAAATGTGACATACAAGCTATACTCTGTCCCTACAAAAGTTTCACCCAGTGGTGCCATGAGACCTGTCTCACAGGATGAAAAAGTTCTCAATTAGCATACTCATAATGCTACGGCTCAAAACAAAGTTCTTCAGAGGATTGACTCTCGCCTTGAGAATCTATCGAGTTAAACAGCTCATACTAATTCTCGCCTAGATGGACTTTCTTCTCATATGCAAGAATTATATGACTGCCTTCAAAAGTAGGTTATTTCACTGGATGCAAAACTTAAAAGTTTTATCACCCATGGATATATGGGTCCTGTATTTACACAAAAGGAACAAAAGCTTCGTCAAGTGAAATCTCAGATTGATCAGATTGAAAAAGACATAGCTAGAGATCAATCTCAAAATATTTATGAACCTTTTCCTTCTCCCTTCATGACATCATACAACCCATACCCTACACCTCCATATTCACCTTACCCACAAGAAGCCGACTACTCTAAATGCTTTAAAATGAACTATGAAGTCTTTAAAAAGAAAGAAGACTATCTTAGTCAAGCACAACTTAGGTAGCTTCAAGCCAGGCAGCCTCTACCTCAACCTCCACAACCTAAGAACATCCATCCTCCTCAAAGGCCACCCATTTTCCTTCACAACATGAAGCCTCACCTTCATGGACAAAACTGCCAGAACACCCATCTGTAAAACCTTTACAGATTCATACTCCACCTTCTTCCCCGAAAGAAACTCAGCCTCTTCATTTTGATGATACCTAGAAAAATAAACAAATAGAACCATCCAAACCTTCTAGGACTATTGCCCTTATATCATCTATTATTCCCTATCCTTTTGATACAGACTCTGAGCAGTCCCAAATTATCGACCTTAAACCCCTCAGTTCTAAGGATGATGAACCTGTGTCATATCCAACCTCTTATATGGTAAACACTACCTATGTTGAAGAACACGATGAGTCAAACATTGAACATGATGATCATGTTGACCGATTATACAACTTTCCTAGATCCTCTACAAGCTCAAACTCGTCCAACTGTTAGACCATGGTTTACATTTGATAATATTTCTCCTAACAAATAGAGGGACAAATTACATGAATTTTGAGCATGGATTGACCTTCAGATGGCTCATTCAGATGCTAATCTTCAAGTAACTCTCATTGAATTCACCACCCGATTCACTGGCACTCTTCGAGAATGGTTCTAAAGCCTAGGAGAATACAGACAACATTTTTACACGACAGCTGGCAGTGCTAATGACCTCCTTGGTCTTATTCACAAAGAATTTCTTAGTGATTTCCATCATATTGACAAGTAAAAATGGTAAGAATATTTCTAAATGAAATGTTGCTTTTTGAAGAAAAAAGATCTTGATCTCCATTATAAATGAATGGCATAACAATATTATCTTTTTAATGGTTTCAATGATGTCACCTCCGACATACATTCATTGCCTCCTTACCCAAAGAGTTACAACCAGAACTCTTGAGAGCTATTCAATCCCTTAGGAGAGATATGACTAACATCTCTCTTAGAGAAATTTATGAATTAACCATAGCTACTCTTGAAAAGCTATGTGAGCAGTACAAAATGTTTGATTCCATGATGGATGGGAAACTTGCCTTGTAAAAGGTGTGTAAAAAGCCTTATCTACAGATTAAATGCAAAGATAAGTCTAAATGCTCTTGCCTAACAAAGAAGAAATCCTATTACAAGTATGCTCATGCCAAGCCTTACAAATCTCCAAAGTATTACAAGAAAAGGAGACATAAAAAACCAATTCGATTTTTCAAACGACGACTCACTCAATATGGTCAACGAGACCGGTGTTACATCTGTGGAAAAAAGGGACACTTTGCTAAACAATGTCCTAATAAAACAAAGAAAGATGTAAAGCTTTTCCAACATGTTCAGGCTAGCATTCCTCTTTTTGCTGATGATGACATTGAAGAATATTTTTCAAAATAAGAAGATGCTGATGTAAATATTATTTTTGCTCTTCCTGGACTTCAATTATCAAATTCACATTTTTTCTGATTCAAATCATTTAGATTACTCTGACCATTATCTTTAGCCCAGTTACTCTATCCAACCCCACAATCTCATAGAACAAAAAAAGCCTTCAATGCCTTATGTTCGAATGCAGATTCTCCAGAGCAAGTATCATAAGCCTATCCCTATCATAGCCTATATGGATACTGGTGCCTCGAAAAGTCTCATAAATTCTATAGTCCTTCTTCTACAAGTATGGACAACTCATTCTAAGTATTTTAGTGTAGTTGATGGAAAAATCTTTAAAGTTGATCTTATTACTAGGAAAAGAATTGGTATTAGGATCTTTCCTAACTGCATTATCTGGACCAAAGTACTTGGAAGTAGTCTCCCAAACAAGGATATCCTTATTGGAATTGACATTTACTGCCAAGCCAAAAAACTTCAAATCCTTCCTCAAGGAATCCAGTTCAAGTAATAATTTAAGCCTTATACTATAATCTCTAAAGTGTTTGAGCTTTCAAATGTTCCTGTCGGTTATGAAGAACTTCGTGATCAGTTTATGCCTTACTATCTAGAGTCCTATGATCAATTCTCCTATCCTTCTTCTCTTTAGAAGAATAAAGATTTTTTCATCCATTTTTCTTTCAAAAGAAATGAAGATATCAATCCAACTAAAGCAACTCATCCTGGCATGAATCCTGATGACTTACAACTCACCAGAGATGAATGCATAGCCCTTCTCTAACAAGGTCTTATTGAACCTACTAGATCTAATTGGGTGTGTCAAGCTTTTTATGTAGATAAACATGCAGAACAGAAACATGGCAAAAAGAGACCAGTCATTGATTATAAGCCTCTCAATATGTTTTTACAAGATGATAAGTTTCCATTATCAAAGATCAGTTCTCAACTTAGTTTGCTTAAAGAAGCTAAAGTGTTCTCTAAGTTTGGTCTTAAAGCAGGCTCTTGGCAACTTGGAATTGATCCAGCTGAGAGGTACAAGATAGCCTTTTGCATTCCGAATGCCCAATATCAATGGACTGTCATGCCATTTGGTTTGAAGGTTGCTCCGTCTCTATTTCAAAAAGCCATGACCAAGATCTTTGAGCCCATCCTCTATAGTGTCTTGATCTACATATATGATATCCTACTCTACTCCAAAAATGAAGCAGACCACAAATAGTTTCTCTAGCAATTTTTAGGCATTGTACAAAAATATGGAATAATGCTTTCCTAAAAAAAGAGTCAATTGGGCTAAGCCCAAATAGAATTTCTTGGAATGCATATCTCTGATGGACATTACTAGCTTGGTTCACACATAGCCCAAGAATTACTCACCTTTTTGGATAAAGATCTTTCTATTAAAGAAATTCAACAATTTCTCGGAGTAATTAATTTCATTAGAGACTTTATTCCAAAAGTGTCTAATTATACCAGCCGACTATCCAAACTCCTCAGAAAGGACCACCTTACTTGGGGACCAGCTCAGACTGCAGTAGTGAGACACCTCAAAAGAGTCTTTTAAGTGCCTCTACCCTTAAAGATTCCTGATAAAGGTAAAAAGATCCTCTAGACAGATGCTAGTGAAGACTTTTGGGCCACTGTCTTCCTTGAAGAGATTGATGGAAAGAAATATTATTGTGGCCATGCAAGCGGACAATTCAAAGACTCTGAAAAATATTATCATACAATCTATAAAGAGATTCTTATTGTCAAAAGAGGGATCGAGAAGTTCAATTTCCACCTCTGTGCACATGATTTCACTATGCAAATGGATAACTCTTCCTTTCCTAAGATTTTAGAGTCTAACAAAAAAGTTCTTCTAGATAAGCAATTGATGCGTTGGAAAGACTGGTTTTCCCACTATAAATTCAATGTTGAACACATCAAAGGATGCCACAACATTCTAGCTGATTTTCTTCTCAGACCTCCTAAATCTCTTAATCTCATTACCTCAACCAAACCTATTTCCCTCATCCATATGGCTCATCCATCCCTGGATGTACCATTCGGTATCCTACTCCTCAACTGAAAAAATACTTCCCTCCTAGGGAATCAAGACCAACTACTCCTACAGAAGTCCAAAACCTTGCCCAAAAATCTCTGTTTTACTACCTTCACAGGTACCTTAAGGATGTTCCATACAATGTCATCCTTCTTGCCTTTAACCTTATTCAAACCCCATTTCTGCTTCTATTTCAAATCATTGATCAAGTGTCTGATGTTGCCCTCTGGTATCTTTGGGCACTCACTGTCTTTTACTCTAGTGCCATAGCATTTCCACCACTAATGATTTTCCAACACCTCACCACTTCAGAAAATAAGAATTCAAACTTATGGATCCTATTAGAATGATTCTCTCCACTACCATGGTGACGCTCTAAACTTAATCGCCTCATCCAACATCATAATCTTTGGAAAATACCTACTACTGACAAATCGGTGTCCAGTATCTTCATCCTCCACCGTCCTTACTAGGTCAACAGACAGAACATGCTCCTCACTCAGAACCATGTATATGAATTGAATACATTTTTAGACTAGCCAAAATAATCATCTGGTGCCCTAAAGGCTTTAAAATTATTTTTCTGTGAAATTAATAATTATCAGCCTAATCAATTCATATTCTATACTTCATTGGGACTATATCCTGGAGAATTCATTCCTGGAGAACCTCGATTCCTAGAATTGAATCTTCCCAACATTGAACTATGGACTCTAAAACAAATAATTAAATTCCTCTCAGGAACAAGTTTATAAGACCCACTAGCTTCCTCTTCATCAACTCAACCACCTCTTGATATCCCTATGCAAGACTCTCAGGACCTCTATAAACCAATTGCTCTTAGAGAATTCGAAGAATGGTTTGCCACCTACTTTAAAAAGTCTCTAAAGCACCCTGACTCCATTGACACTGATGACGAGCCTAATCTGTCTCCGTCACATGAACTAATCAAGAAAGGATAAAGCTTATCCTGAAGCTTATCCTGCTAGTTCGTGCTTTATTGAATAATTATAAGTGTTTACTACTCAGCATGTTAGTCATCTTATCTTTTAGTCTATAAAGGCCACTTTAGAAAAAGCTTGTCGGCCAGTATGTTTACTTTTATAAAAGTAGTTTGTTTGTATTCTCAAACTTCCTCTATAAGAAGCATCAGGAAACTTGTTAGAGGCAAAACTCTAAAAAAAGCCTCTCTTCCCCCTTGTAAACAAAATAAACTTCAGTTTTTTCATGTCTTAATTATAAGTTTCTTTATCTTCTAAAATCTTTTATTAGTAGATCTCTTACGATTATCTTGTCTAAAACATTAGTATCCTCTACACTTGCCTCATTTGAGGATCCTGTGTATTAGAAAGTATAAAGACAAACAATACTCTTTGGAAAAGATAATCACCTTGTCTATGAATTATTTGTTAAAAGGAGTTTCTAAGAAGATCAACAAAATCCTTGATCCTAAGAGGCCAGCGCATGAAAGCCCATAAGAGAGAGAGTGGCTGTTAGCACAAGTATATCTGGAAAAGGATTCTAGTGACTCTAATTGGAATACTCGAATTAAATATTTTTCATTAAGATGACAAGGCATTGAACCTATGCCACAGTGTTTAAGGGATAAGTGTGTTAATCATGCTCCTTATTATCATTGTCTAGATTGTATTTGTTGGATAACTCTTGAGGAAAAGAAGGACCTAGACCAAGTTTGTCCTCCTCTCACTCTAGAGTATGTTCAGGAGTACTGGAGTACTCTAAGATCTCCTAAACTGTGTTTCTTAGAAGAGGATCTCTAGAAATGGAATGACCTCAAAGAAGAGAGATGGAAATGAATATGCTTCGAGGAAGCTTGAGAATACAAACAAACTACTTTTATAAAAGTAAACATACTGGCCGACAAGCTTTTATAGCCAAAATGAGATGCATGAGGGTTGGGACCATTTAGATAGCTCACACAAGTCCTATTTATGCTTTTAGACTTACGCAAGAGGTGCCAACCCCCAAGGAAAGCCATTTGGACATTTTGGTATCCTATATGGAGCTAAAATTGACTATAATGGAATCTTATGTCACTTTTTGTCCAAATGAGCTCTTCTTGATCTAAGATTTGGCATCCAATTAGGGTTTCTTGAGATATTTTTGGGAAGCTAAAGAACATACTAAGGTTTAGAGAATATTTGATGAATTTTCAAAATTAGCAAAAATTCTGATTTTGGTCATGTCACTATTCACTCAGGTCCAAAAATGAAATCTATCACACAAGGCTTGAATGATGTCTAATTGCCATGAAATTTTATACAAAGAAACTAGACATTCACAGTGACTTGTGCCAACTAGAAGCACCTTATTTAGATGCCTAGAGAAGGAGATATGAATTTTCAAAGAATCTATCCAGTACTAGGCACTCCAGCTGACCTCAGGTACTATTTGATTAGGTTTTGAGGTCTAAGCATACCTGAACTGGTCTAGAGTTATTTTTATCCTCTAGCTAACATCCATAGATTTCTAAATTGGCATCATTTCCATGGATTAGAGTTTTGTGAAATTATTGGACATTTTTTAATTTTGTTGCAGAATTCTGTGACAATACCAGTGAATAGCTTGACCTCTGGACTTTTTTGAATATCAAACATCCTGTGTGTTGGATTTTATGGTTTGAACATATTTTTAGCATAAAGTAGAAGCTTTCTAGAATGGCTAGGAAAAGATGATTTCAATATTTCTAGAATTAGTTATGATTTTTCAAAATTTGTGACAAAAAAGAGGAAAATCTTGTTGAAAATATATACATGTATTTTATGCTTCCCTTTGGTTTCCATGAGTTGTAAGCTACTTTTGATGGTGCAAATGAGTTGTATTCATGTAACTAAATATTAGAATGTGATGTATGAGCTCACATGATTTGTGTGACACTGAATGAAATTTTTATATACGATGCAATGCAAAAATAGTCATTATTTTAATGCCTTTTTCTTTAAGAATTTTTATAATTCTTAGAAATGAGTTATTTAAAGGCATGAAATGAGTAGGAAATTATGGTGTTACATTTATTGGTATTAGAGTAAAGGTTCAGGCTCTTGATGTGGGTTGTGGCTTGTGTTTATGAGTTGCCTAGATGTATATAAGCTTGTTTATGGATGAATTGAGTGTGTTGATGATGGAAGTGCTCCCTTTTTCATGTTAAAGTTTGTTATAATGTTTCAGTAAGATGGTGAACACTAGGAAAGGTTGGCCCTCTAGAGAGGCTCGTGCTGATGATAGAGTCGAGCCTAGTGATCCGATTGTTAGAGCCTTACAGTCTATCATGGCTTGCCTGGATCAACAATAGGCTATTATCATGCAGTTATAGGAACGACTTGTTGAGAGAGATAGCCAAGGCCTTACACCTACTCCTCTATAGCCACCTCCCCACTCAAATCGTCCCAAGCACTCAGGGGTGACTCACTTAGATCTATAGCCACATATACAGATGGTTACCCCTATTCCACCAACTCAGATGCCTCCAGCTCAATAGCAGCCCTCGACCAGAAAGATTATCACCCAGTTCCAAAAGTTTGATGGTGAGATGAATTCAAAAAAAGCTGAGGCTTAGATTATGTAGTTAGAGAAAATTTTCGAGGTGATGGAATGCACGTCTAGCAAAAAGCCAAGATGGCTTTTTTCCAGTTGCAGAAAGAAGCAGATTACTGGTGGAAGGGCACTGATCCTATTCTGAGGGAGAGGAACCTTCTGATTACGCGGGAGGCATTCCTCCAAGTATTCCATGAGAAATATTTCCCTAGTTTAGTTAGGGATGACAAAAAAAATCAGAATTTATTCTTCTGAAACAGACTGAAAGGATGTTTGTGGACTAATATGTAGTGAAATTTGTAGAGCTCTCTCAATATTCCTCCTACTTATAGAGACATGATGATGAGAGGTGGAGAGCAGACAGATTAGAGAAAGGCTTACTTCCTAAGATCAGAGACAGGGTAGTGCCAAAGAGAATCAGGCACTTTAACACCCTGGTTGAGATATGTAGAGTTACAGAGACAAACCTCAGGATGATGCAGCCTTCCTTTAGTGCCAGGCCACCCCTTCCTGAGCCCAAGAGACTTAGAGAGGGATCATAGGCTGCAGTTACCAGCAAGAGAGGTGGCAGAGGCCAGTGGGGCTGAAAAGGCAAGAGAGGAAGGACTCAGTCTAGCAGAGGTAGCTTTACACCTATCACATGTCCCCAATGTGGCAAGAATTACGGCACCAGACCATGTTACGTGGGGCAAAATATGTGTTTCAGGTGTGGTAGGCCAGGACACATGGCCAGGGATTGCACCCAGGCTCCCCCACAGGTTACAAAGCAGAGGGAGATGACTCCTCCTCCTAGACCTCATACCCAGGGTAGAGTCTTGCCTTATCACAGCAGAAGGCTAGCCAATCCCCGACTTTGATTTAAGGTACTATTAGAATAAATGATTTTTCTATAATTGCATTATTTGATTTGGGTGCTAGCCATTCTTTCATATCATATGACTGTGCTAGGAGGTTGGGTCTGAGTATGCATACACTCCCATATCATGTATCTACCTCGACAAGAAATCGAGCCATTACCTTCCATGCTTGTTTAAATTGTGTGATCCAGTTTAATCACCGTCTTACCACCCTTGATTTGATTTATATGTGTAACGTCCAGTTTTTGTTAAACGATGGAAACGGGTGCGTTTTCAAAACAAGTCCCCTGAAATAAATTAGTTAAGGTCCCAAAAAATTTGAGTAACATTCTAGACTCCTAAAAATGAGAATCCTAGCCTTAGACAAAAGGAAAATAGAGCTAGAATGAAAAAAAAAAATTTGATAAAAAACCTACGAAATGTAATGGCATTTTCATAATTTTGAGCAAATTTTGGAATTCACACAGGAGGGCTTTTTATATGAAAGTTTTGAGTTCTCTGGGGTTCTCAAAGGCACTGAAAACTATGGGAAGCCTCGGGACAGTTAAATCCACTCTGGTGGACGTTTTCCAATATCAGTGCACCTGAATTTTGATAGATTCATTTGGGAAGGTTTTAGCTCCGATTTGAGTAATTTCCAAGGCATTTTACTAAATTGGGAACATAAATTTTATAATAGAAAAGATAGTTCTAAAAAAGGAGCTAAAACAAAGGAAAAACGAAAATGCAAAGAACGAAGGGCAAAATGAAAATTTTTAAAAAAATCATTTTCCTCCCCCTATATATAGGTGGTGCCCCACTCTCTCCTTCATTTAGACTCAGAAATTTCTGCCCAATTTTAGAGAAGGGAGCTAGGGTTTAGGTGCACCAAGGGAGGAAGAAGAAGAAGGAGAAATCCAAGCTTTAAGGTATGCTTTCTTGGTAATTTTTCATGCTTTCTTCCATCCAAACCTCCTCTCCTTCATTCTCCTTTGTTTCCTTTGATTAAAATGAAGTTTACAAATCTGATTTAAGGGAGAAACTTAGGAGAAATTTTGGATTTGAAGAGAGGAGCTTGGAGAAGCAAGAAAAAGTAAGAAAAAGCAAGAAAACTAGGTAATTTCTCTTCCTATGGTTGCTACCTTTGATTCCCTTTTCTTCTCCATTTCGCCACACCTAAAGAACCCTAGGAGGAGTTGATTTTTGGCAGAACCAAGGGTGAATCTAAGGAAAAAGGGTGTGGAGATTAAGAATATGCAAAGGGAATTAACAAAAAACTATTAGATTTCAAGATACAAAACCTAGGGTTTCAAGTGCACCTTGTAAATCTGATTTTGTATGATGATTCCTAGGCTTAAATAAGAGTTTAAATGAGCTCCCAAGATCCCTAAGAGGCTCCCCACATGCATCCTCCATTGAGAAAACAAAGCAAACTCCAAGGAGGCCCATTTCTTCCATAGCCTCAGTGAAGCAAGGATAGCATAGCTAGGGAGAGTTTTAAATTTTTATAAGCCCATTCTTGAGTCATTTATGATGAATGAAAATGAGGGGAGGCCTTGGAAAAAATTTAGAACTCATAGAAAGTGAGTTAGTGCATTATGTTCCATATTATAACCTAAAGAAGCAACATGTAGTTAGGCTCTTTGTTTTAATTGTGTGGTGACTCCAAGAGGCTTAAAAGGAGTCAAGAATCATATTTGAAAGGAAAGAATATGGCTTAGAATTTATTTGAGGGGTGTTGCTTCATTAGGTACAATTATAGGACCATAATGAGGTTATAAGCCAACCCAGTGTCTAAGCAAATTGTATAACCTTAGAATTAAGTTTATGAACCTAATTGGCTTTTATAAATTGTGTTTAGGCCAAGAGAAACCTTCCCCACACTTTTGTGTGTGTGTGGCTGAAAAGGGAAGCTTGGATTCAAAAGAAAAAGTGTGTAATTGTGTACAAGGTAGCTTTCTCCACCTTCTCTTATGCATGGATATGTGTTTAGCTTGTCTTAGAATGTGTGTATGTGTATTTTCAAGCCATGAAAAGTATGCTAGCATGATTTTATATGTCATGATTTCATGATGACATATTATGTTTTAAAATGATGTTATAATGTTTGCTTCAGTTTGCTTGAGTGTGGAGAGGCTAAGAACTCTTAACCATGGTGAGGATGAGCTAAGAACCTTTAAGATTGGTTGAGACAAAGCAAAGAGTCTCCCAAAAGTAAAGTGGGCTCTCAAGAGCATGGCTAAGTCCAAGAATCTTTTAAAGAATGGGTGAGGCAAGTCCAAAATCCATGAGGAAAAGGGTGAGGCCAATCCATCCACTTGGTAAGGTTTTGGATGTCTTGTATGACTTATTCACATGCCAAGCTTGCTTCTTGAATGTTCATGTCGTCTATTATATCCATGCATGCATTTTCAAGACTTGCTTTGCATCCATTATGTATGATTGAATGGGAGATGAGCTATTGGGATTCTTTGAATCTCATTCCCTCCTCTTCAATGATCTAACATGCTAGGTGGACCAAGCGAACAAGGTAATGGAAGCTAACCACCTTGAAGAAGAGAGCTTGACAACATAATGCATGGTTTTTAGTTCTTTAAAGTCATATTCATGTCCAATGATGTAACCCATACTTGTATATGGTCTATGAATTTTGGAACATATGTAATTATGATAATATATGATGTAAAAATGAAAGAATGTGTTATGTGAATGATAGAATGTAAATTGAGTATGTATGGACAATGTGACTTCATGAATGGCATTATGGAATTATGCATATGTGTAGATGAAATGACCAAAATGAGATGCATGGAGTTTGGGACCATTTGGGTAGCCTACACAAGTCCTAATTATGCTTTTAGACTTGCTTAAGAGGTGCCAAACCCCAAGGAAAGCTATTTGGACATTTTGGTATCCTATATGGAGTCAAAATTGACCATAATGAAACTCTATGTCACTTTTTGTCTAAATGAGCACTTCTTGATATGAAATTTGGCATATAATTAAAACTTGTTGAGAGCTTTTTGGAAAGCTAAAGAACATAATTTTTGGAGGTCTATAGAACATTTGATGAATTTTCAAAGTTGGCAAATTTTCTAGTTTTGGTCATGTTACTATTCACTCAGGTCCGAAAATAAAATCTATGACACAGGGCTCAAATGATGTCCAATAGCCACACATTTTTATATAGAGAAATTAGACATTCCAGTGACTCATTCCAACTAGAAGCATCCCATTTGGATGTCTAGAGAGGGAGATATGAATTTTCAAAGAATCTATCCAGTATCAGCAATGCCACCCGACCTCAGTTACTGTTTGATTAGATTTCAAGGTCTAGGCGTGGCTGAGCTGGTCTAGAGTTATTTTTTCCCTCTAGGTAATATCTATAGCTTTCTAGATTGGTATCATTTGCATAGATTGGATTTTTGTGGAATTAATTGGACATTTTTTAAGTTTGCTACAGAAATCTATGACAGTACTAGTGGACAGCTTGACCTCTGAACTTTTTTGAATGTCAAACGTCCTCTGTGTTAGATGTTATAGTCTAGACATATTTTTAGTATGAATTAGACATTTGTAGTATTCTAGAATATCTAAGAATGCATGATTTTAATTTTTCTAAAATTAGTTATGATTTTCCAAAGTTGTGACAGAAAAGTGGAAAAATATGGCCGAAAATATGTATGTATATTTCATGCTTCCCTTCGAGTTCCTTGAGATGTAGGCCATATTTAATGATGGAAATGGATTGTATTCATGTAATTAAATATGAGAATGTGATGAATAAGCTCACATGGTCCATGTGACATCGAATGGAATTTTTATACATGACGCAACGCAAAGAAATGTATGATTTTAATGAATTTTTCTCACTTCCTTCATGGAATGTATCATATGAACGTGCAAATGTGTATGAAATGAGTTAGAAATATAAGGTGTTATAGTATGCCCTTTTTTTATATTGATGTGATTATTGGCATAAATTGGATGTCTGCAAATAATGCCACACTAGATTGTAGCCACAGATGTATTACTTTACTTGAGTGTGGGATTGTGTCTAATATGAGGATTGAGTTATCTGTCATGACCACCTCCCAAGCTGAGAGATCTTTAGGGCATGATTGTCAAGGGTATCTAGTTTTCTTTTTAGTTCAGGTTAGGGTAGAAGAGGGTATAGATAAAATCCCTATAGTGAGGGAGTTCCCTGAGGTATTCCCTAGAGAGAGTAGTAGACTATCCCCAGAGAGAAAGGTAGAGTTTCCTATAAACATTGTACTTGGGATAGGTCTAGTATCTAAGGCCCTATATAAGATGGCTCCCATAGAGCTAGCTAAGCTTAAGAAATAGATAGAAGAGCTCTTAGAGAAGGGTTTTATCAGACCCAGTGTCTCACCGTGGGAAGCTCCAGTCTTATTCGTAAAGAAGAAAGACGAGAGCCTTAGGCTATGCATAGATTACTGAGAACTCAATAAGATAACCATTAAGAATAAGTACCCTCTCCCTTGCATAGATGACCTCCTAGATCAATTAGTAAGAGCGTTAGTATTTTCCAAGATAGACTTCATGTAATGTCCGATTTTTGTCAAATGACAGAAACGGGCGTGTTTTCAAAGCAAGTTTCCTAAAATGAATTAGTTAAGGTCCCAAAAAATTTGAGTAACATTCTAGACTCTTAAAAAGGAGAATCCTAGCCTTGGATGGAAGGAAAAACGGAGCTAGAATGAAGAAACAAATTTTGATGGAAAACCTACGAAACGTAATGACATTTTTGTAATTTTGAACAAATTTTGGAATTCACATAGGAGGGCCTTTTAAATGAAAGTTTTGAGTTCTCCAAGATTCTCAAAGGCCCTAAAAATCAAGGGAAGCCTTGGGACAATTAAATCCCCTCCGGTGGACATTTTCTAATGTCGGTGTATTCAAACTTTGACAGATTCGTTTAGGAAAGTTTTGGCTCTGATTTGAGTAATTCCAAAGGCATTTTATTGAATTGGGAATCTAAATTTTATAATAGAAAAGACGGTTCTAAAAAAGGAGCTAAAACGAAAATGCAAAGAACGAAAGGCAAAATGGGAATTTTTGAAAAAAGCTTCCTCCTCCCCCTATATATAGATGGCACCCCACTCTCTCCCTCATTTAGACTCAGAAATTTCTGTCCAATTTTAGAGAAGAGAGCTAGGGTTTTAGGTGCACAAGAGAGGAAGAAGAAGAAGGAGAAATCTAAGCTTAAAGGTATGCTTCCATGGTAGTTTTTCATGCTTTCTTCCATCCAAACCTCCTCTCCTTCATTCTCCCTTTATTTTTTTTAATTAAAATGAAGTTTACAAATTTGAGTTGAGGGAGAAACTTCAACTTAGGGAAAATTTCGGATTTGAAGAGAGGAGCTTAGAGAAAGCAAGATTCAAGCAAGAAAAAGCATGAAAATTAGGTAATTTCTCTTCCTATGGTTGCTATCTTCATCCTCCCTCCTTCTCCATTTTGTCTAACCCTAGGAACCATATGAGGATTTGATTTTTAAGTAGAATCAAGGATGAATCTAAGGAAAAAAGGTGTGAAGATTAAGAATATGCAAAGAAAATTAACAAATAACAATTAGATTTCAAGACAAATTTTAGGATTTTATGTGCACCTTATAAATTTTGATTTTATATGATGATTCCTAGGCCTAAACAAGAGTTTAAATGAGTTCTAAGATCCCTAAGATGCTCCCCACATGCTTCCTCCTTCAAGAAAACCAAGCAAAATCTATGGAGACCAACAAGCCTCATGGTCTCAGTCTAAGGAGGTTGGGATATCTAAGGAGAGTTTTGAATTTTTCTAAGCCCATTCTTGAGTCATATATGATGAATGAAAATGAGGAGAGGCCTTGGGAAAAATTTATAACTCATAGAAAGTGAATTGGTGCTTTAGGTTCCATATTATGACCTAAAGAATCAACATGTAGTTAGGCTCTTTGTTTTAATTGTGTGATGACTCCAAGAGGCTTAAAAAGAGTCAAGAATCATATTTGAAAGGAAAGAATGAAGCCTAGAATTTATTTGAGGGGTGTTGCTTCATTAAATGCAATTATGGAACCATAATGGGGTCTATAGAACAACCTAGTGTCTAAGCAAGTTGTGTGGCCTTAGAATTTGTTTCATGAACCTAATTGGCTTCCATAAATTGTGTTTAGGCCAAGAGAAACCTTCCCCATACTTTTTGTGTGTGTGTGGCCGAAAAGAGGAGCTTGAATTCAAAGGAAAAAGTGTGTGATTGTGTGCAAGGTAGCTCTCTCCACCTTCTCTCATACATGGATGTGTGTTTAGCTTGTCTTAGAATGTGTGTATGTGTATTTTCAAGCTATGAAAAGTATGCTAGCATGATTTTATATGCTATGATTTTATAATGACATATTATGTTTCTAAATGATGCTATGATGTTTGTTTGAGTTTGCTTGAGAGTGGAGAGGCCAAGAACTCTTAACTATGGTGAGGATGAGCCAAGAACCCTTAAGATTGGTTAAGACAAAGCAAAAAGTCTCCCAAAAGCAAAATGGGCTCCCAAGAGTAGGTTGAGTCTAAGAATCTCTTAAAGAATGGATGAAGCAAGTCCAAAATCCATGAGGAAAAGGGTGAGGCCATTCCATCCACTTGGCAAGCTCTTGGATGTCTTGTATGACTTATTCATATGCCAAGCTTGCTTGTTAAATGTTCATGACATCAATTATATCCATGCATGCATTTTTAAGACTTGCTTTGCATCCATTATGTATGATTGCATGGGAGATGAGCTATTGAGATTCTTTGAATCTCATTCCCTCCTCTCCAATGATCAAATATGCCAAGTGGACTAAGTGGACAAGGTAACGAAAGCCAACCACGTTGAGGATTAGAGGATGACAACATAATGCAAAGCTTTTAGTTCCTTAAGACCATAATTATGTCAAATGATGTAATCCATTTATGTATATGGTCTATGACCTTTTGGACATGTATAATTATGATAATATGTGATGTAGAAATGAATGAATATGATATGTGAACCCTAGAATGTAATTTGGATATATAATACCAAGATATGCTTCTTGAAAGTTTGATATGTGTGTGTGTATGATTGCATGTGGCATAATCAAAATGAGAGGCATGGAGTTTGATACCATTTAGGAAACATACACAAGTCCTAATTATGCTTTTAGACTTATCCAAGAGGTGCCAAACCCTAGGGAAAACTATTTGGACATTTTGGTATCCCATATGGAGCCAAAATTGACCATAATAGAACCCTATATTACTTTTTGCCCAAATTAGCTCTTCTTCATCTGATATTTGGTATGCAGTTAGAGTTTGTTGAGAGCTTTTTGGGAAGCAAAATAACATAATTTTTGGAGGTCTATAGAATATTTGATGAATTTTCAAAGTTGATAAATTTTCTGGTTTTGGTCATGTCACTGTTTATACTTGTTCGAAAATGAAATCTGTCACACAGGGCCCAAATGATGTCCAATTGCCACAAAATTTTATACAAAAAAATTAGACATTCTCAATGACTTGTTTCAACTAGAAACACCTCATTTGGAGATCTAGAGAGAGATATATGAATTTTTAAAGATTCTATCCAGTATCAAGAACTTCATCCGACCTCAGTTATTGTTTGATTAAATTTTAAGGTCTGGACGTGCCTAAGTTGGTCTAGAGTTATTTTTCTCCTCTAGCTAACATCCAAAAATTTCTAGATTATTTTCATTTGCATGGATTGTATTTTTGTGAAATTAATTGGACATTTTTGAATTTTGTTGCAGAAATCTGTGACAACACCAGTTGGCAATTTGACCTCTGGACCATTTTGAATGTCAAATATCCTCTGTGATGGATGTTATGATCTGGACATATTTTTAGTATGAAGTAAACATCTGTAGCTTTCCAGAATGGCTAAGAATTGATGATTTTTATTTTTCTAGAATTAGTTATGATTTTCCAAAGTTGTAGTAGAATTGAGTCGAATTCTGGCCAAAAATATGTATGAATATTCTAAGCTTCCTTTGAGTTTCATGAGTTGTGAGCCACATTTGATGATGCAAATGAATTGTATTCATGTAATTAAATATGAGAATGTATGGCATGACATGGTCCACGTGATACCGAATAAAATTTTTATACGCAATGTAATGCAAAGAAATGTATTATTTTAATGGATTTTCTTATTTCCCCTCATGGAATGTATCATATGAGCATGCAAATGTGATAGAGATGAACTAGAAATTATAGTGTTACACCTCAGGTTAGGATATCACCAGCTTAGAATAAAGGCTGAGGATATTCCTAAGACAGCTTTTAGAACTAGATATGAGCATTATGAATTTTTGGTTATGCCCTTCGGGTAGACGAATGCACCCGTAAAATTCATGGATTACATGAACTGCGTCTTCAGGCCATACTTAGATAGATTTGTAGTTGTCTTCATATATGACATCCTTATTTACTCAAAAAGTAGAGAGGAACATGAGTAACACTTGAGATTAGCCTTGGAAACCCTAAGAGAGAGATAGTTGTACGCTAAACTTAGTAAATGTGAGTTTTGGCTCACTGAAGTTTAGTTTCTAGGTTATGTGATCTCCCAAGCAGGGGTTGTAGTAGATCCCCACAAAGTAGAAGCAGTGTTACAATAGGAGAGACCTAGGATAGTGACAGAGATAAGGAGCTTCCTAGGTTTAGCATGTTACTATAGGAGGTTCATTCAGGGCTTTTCTCAGATAGCGATGCTACTTACTTGGCTTACTAGAAAGAATGTGCCATTTGTGTGGAATGAAAAATGTGAGAGTAGTTTTCAGGAGTTGAAGTACAAGTTAACCACAACCCTAGTTTTAGTACTCCTTGACCGTAGAGAGACTTTTGTAGTCTATAGTGATGCCTCCAAGAAAGGGTTCGGATGTGTACTTATGCAGAAAGGCCAAGTGGTAGCTTATACTTTTAGATAGCTAAAACCTCACGAAGAAAACTACCCCACACATGACTTAGAGTTAGCCGCAATGGCATTTGCTTTGAAAATATGGAGACACTACTTATATGGGGCAGCTAGAGAAATTTATAGCGACCACAAGAGCCTTAAATATTTATTTGAACAAAAGGAATTAAATATGAGATAGCAAAGATAGTTAGAATTTTTGAAAGACTATAATTTCACATTGAAATACCATCCCAGTAAGACTAATGTGGTAGTTGATGCCCTAAGTAGAAAATCTAGACACATGGCCTGTATGATGATCTGAGAGCAGGAATTGATTGAGAGATTCAGAGATATGAGTCTCTCCTACGACGTGTATTTGAGGAAGTTATTAATAAGTGAAATCTGAATAGAAAATGACCTAAAGGATCAGATAAGAGAGGCACAGCAGAGTGATGACCTTGTAAATAAGATTAGAGCCCAGATAGCCAGGGTAGCATTCAAGAGTTCAATCTGTCTGAGGATAATATAGTGAGATATAGAAATAGGCTGTATGTGCTTAGAAATACAAAAATCAAAGAGAAAATATTAGATGAGGCACGTAAGAGCAGGTATACCATTCATCCAGGCAGTAATAAAATGTACCAGGATTTAAAGAAAATATTTTGGTGTCCTGGAATGAAAACAGACATAGCAGAGTATGTCTCTCGATGTATAGTATGTTAGAGAGTGAAAATAGAACACCAGAAACTAGTTGGGTTACTTCAGCCCCTGGATATCCCAGAGTGGAAATGGGATAGTATAGTAATGAATTTTATCATGAGTTTACCCAGGACATCATTGGGGTACGATGCAATATGGGTGATAGTAGATAGGTTAACAAAGTTAGCACACTTCTTACCTTTGAAAGCCACTTATACCCTAAATAAGTTAGCCTAGTTGTACATCAGGGAGATAGTTAGACTGCATAGTATGCCTAGGAGCATAGTTTCTGATAGAGATCTCAGATTCACATCGATTTCTAGATATCATTACAGGATGCGCTAGGTACCAGACTCAGATTTGGTACAGCCTATCATCCATAGATGGATGGACAGACAGAGAGAATCATCAAAACCCTAAAGGATATGTTGAGAGCATGTATTTTAGAAATGAAAGGAAACTAGGATACTTACTTACCTCTAGCAAAGTTTGCCTATAATAACAGTTATTATGCAAGTATACAGATGGCACCGTATAAGGCATTATATGGGAGGAAGTGTAAGTCTCCAAGGTGTTGGGTTGAGCTAGGAGAGCAGAGCCTTATAGGCCTAGAGTTAGTGGACCAGACATTTAGATAGATTGAGACCATTAGAAAGAAACGTCTGATGGCCCAGAGTAGATAGAAAAGTTATGCAAATAAACGTAAACAGTTGTTATAGTTTGAGATTAGAGACCATGCCTTCATTAGAGTGTCTTCAGTCACAGGGATAGGTCGGTCTATTAAAAGTAAAAGCTTAGTCCAAAATACATAGGTCCTTTCCAGATTCTTGATAAAGTAGGAACTGTGGCCTACAAATTAGCCCTTCCCCCAAACTTGAGCCAAGTACACAATGTATTCCATGTTTCACAGTTGAAAAAGTACTAGTCCGACCCCTCACATGTCATAGAATATGAGAATGTGTAGTTATATGATCTATTATACATAGTATCACCAGATCGGATCATGGACATTAGACTCAAGCAGTTACGAAATAAGATGATACCATTGGTGAAAATAGTTTAGAAGGGGCTATTTTTCGAAGAAGCTACCTTGGAGCTAGAGGAAGATATGAGAAAGAAATATCCAGAACTTTTACCATGAGATATGTTATCTAAATTTTGAGGACGAAATTTTTTAAAAGGGGGAGAATTGTAATGTCTGGTTTTCATTAAATGATAGAAACAGGTACATTTTCAAAGCAAGTCCCTTGAAATAAATTAGTTAAGATCCTAAAAAATTTAAGTAACATTCTAGACTCCTAAAAATGAGAATTTTAGACTCAAATAGAAAGAAAAATGGAACTAGAATGAAGAAACAAATTTTGACGAAAATCTTACAAAACGTAATGGCATTTTCATAATTTTGAGCAAATTTTGAAATTCACATAGGAGGGCTTTTTAAATGAAAGTTTTGAGTTCTCCGGGGTTCTCAAAGGCATTGAAAACTATGGGAAGCCCTGGGACAATTAAATCCTCTTTGGTGGATGTTTTCCAATGTCGGTGTACTTGAACTTTGATAGATTCATTCGGGAAGGTTTTAGCTCTGATTTGAGTGATTCCAAAGGAATTTTACTAAATTGAGAACCTAAATTTTATAATGAAAAAGATGGTTCTAAAAAAGGAGCTAAAACAAAGGAGAAACAAAAATGCTAAGAACGAAGGGCAAAATGGAAATTTTTGAAAAAAGCCATTCTCCTTCACCTATAAATAGGAGGCGCCCCACTCTCTCCTTCATTTAGTCTCATATTTTTTAGCCTAAATTCAAGGAAGAAAGCTAGGGTTTAGGCACACCAAAGGGAGAGAAGAAGAAGGAGAAATCAAAGGCTTAAGGTATGGTTTCTTGGTAGTTTTTCACGCTTTCTTCCATCCAAACCTCCTTTCCTCCATTCTCCTTTATTTCCTTTGATTAAAATGAAGTTTAGAAATCCATTTTAAGGGAGATATTAAAGGGAAATTTCGGATTTAAAGAGAGGAGCTTAGAGAAAGCAAGATTCAAGTGAGAAAAGCAAGAAAATAAGGTAATTTCTTCTTCCATGGTTAATATCTGTTCCTCCCCTTCCTCCACCATTTTGCCTTACTCAAGAAACCCTAGGAAGGTTTGATTTTTAGGCAGAACCAAGGATAATTTTAAGGAAAAAAGGTGCAGAGATTAAGAATATGCAAAGGGAATTAACAGAAAACCATGGAATTTTAATATGTAATTTTTAGGGTTTCAAGTTCACCTTGTAAAATCTGATTTTGTACAATGATTCCTATGCTTAAATAAGAGTTTAAATGAGTTTCTAAGATCTCTAGAAGTTCCCCCATATGCATCTTCCCTTGAGAAAATAAAGAAAACTCCATGGAACCCATTATGCTCTATTATCTTAGCCAAGAAGGGTTACCACAGCTAGGGAGGGTTTTAAATTTTTCTAAGCCTATTTTTGAGTCATATATGATGAATAAATATAAGAGGAAGCCTTAGGAAAAATTTAGGAAGTTAGAGAATGAGTTGGTGCTTTATGTTCCATAATATAACCTAAAAAAGCAACATATAGTTAGGCTCTTGGTTTTGATTGTGTGATGACTCCAAGAGGCTTAAAAGAAGTCAAGAATCATATTGAAAGGAAAGAATGGAGCCTAGAATTTATTTGAGGGGTGTTACTTCATTAGGTACATTTATGGAACCATAATGAGGTTTATAGGCCAAGCTAGTAACTAAGCAAATTGTATGGCCTTAGAATTAATTCCACGAACGTAATTGGCTTCCATAAATTGTATGTAGGACAAGAGAAATCACCCCCACACTTGTGTGTGTGTGTGTGTGTGGCCGAAAGTGGGAGCTTGGATTCAAGAGAAAAAGTGTGTAATTGTATCCAAGGTAGCTCACTCTTCCTTCTCTCATGCATGATTGTTTTCTTTACTTGTCTTTGAATGTGTGTATGTGTATTTTTAAGCTATGAAAAATGTTCTAGCATGACTTTGATTCCATGGTGCCATGATGTTACAATATGCTTTCATATGATGTTTATGATGTGTGCTTGGGTTTGCTTAAGTGTCGTGAGGCTAAGAACCCTTAGCTATGGTGAGGATGAGCCAAGAACCCTTAAGATTGGTTAAAACAAAGTAAAAAGTCTCCCAAAAGTGAGGTTAATTCCCAAGAGCAAAGTTGAGTCTAAGAACCTTTTAAAGAATGGGTGAGGTAAGTCCAAAATCCATAAGTGAATGGGTGAGGCTAATCCACTAGCTTGGCAAGCCTTTGTATGCTGTGTTTAACTTTCTCAAATGATGAAAATGCCTCTTGAATGTTTGCATATATCAATATGACCATACATGCATTTATGAGATTTATTTGCATTCTTTATATATGATTGAATGGGAGATGAGCTATTAGGATTCTTTGAATCTCATCTCCTCCTCTCTAATGATTTAACATGTTAGGTGGACCAAGTGGGCAAGGTAATGGAAGCCAACCACCTTGAAGATGAGAAGATGACATGAAAGTGCTTGAATTTTGCTACTTTAAAGCCATACAAATGGAAAAAGATGTAACCAATGGATGTTTATGTATTATAATATTATGAACACATGTAATTATGATAATATATCATGTATAAATGGGAGAATGTATTATGTGATCACTAGAATGCAATTTGAGTATGTTATGACATTATGGCTTCTTGAATGAGTTTATGTAATTGTGTATAAGTGTAAATGGCATGGCCAAAATGAGATGCATAAGGTTGAGACCATTTGTGTAGCTCACACAAGTCCTATTTATACTTTTAGACTTGCCCAAGAGGTGCCAAACCCCAAGGAAAGCCATTTGGACATTTTGGTATCCTATATGGAGCCAAAATTGACCATAATGGAACCCTAAGTCACTTTTTGTCCAAAAGAGCTCTTCTTGATATGAGATTTGGCATGCAATTAGAGCTTCTTAAGCGCTTTTTGGGAAGATAAAAAACATAATTTTTGAAGGTCTAGAGAATATTTGATGAATTTTCAAAGTTGGCAGAAATTCTGGTTTTTGGTCATGTCACTGTTTAATCAGATCCAAAAATAAAATCTATCACATTGGACTTGAATGATGTCCAATTGCTATGAAATTTTATATAGAGAAACTAAAAATTCCTAATGACATGTGCCAACTAGAAACACCTCATTTGGATGTCTAAAGAGAGAGATATGAATTTTCAAAGAATCTATCCAATACTAAGCACTCCACCTAACCTTAGGTATTGTTTGATTAGGTTTCGAGGTCTAGGAATACCTGAATTGATCTGGAGTTATTTTTTCCCCCTAGCTAACATTCACAAATTTCTATATTAGTATTATTTGTATAGATTGGATTTTTTTGGAATTAATTGGACATTTTTAAAATTTGCTGTAGAATTCTATGATAGTACTAGTGGACAGTCTGACCTCTGGAATTTTTTGAATGTCAAACATCCTCTATGCTGGATGTTATAGTCTAAACATATTTTTGGCATGAAGTAGACATATGTAGCTTTCCAGAATAGGCAAGAATGTATGATTTTGATTTTTCTAAAATTAGTTATAATTTTCCAAATTTTGTGATAGAAAAGAGGAAAATCTTGCCGAAAATATATACATGTATTTTATGCTTCCCTTTGGTTTCCATGAGATGAAGGCCACTGTTGTTGGTGCAAATGAGTTGTATTTATGTAATTAAATATGAAAATATGATGTATGAGCTCACATGATCCACGTAACACTGAATAAAATTTTTATACACGACGCAATGCAAAAATAGTCATTATTTTAATGTCTTTTTCTTTGAGAATTTTCATAATTCTTAGAAATGAGTCATTTAATGGCATGAAATGAGTAGGAAATTATGGTGTTACAATATGGAACCTAAACCTCTATCTCACTTCCTAGGCTTTCTAAAATTTTTCCAAGACTTCCTCTCATACTCTCCCATCATATATGATGCAAATATAGGCTTAAAAAAATTTAAAACACTCCCTTGGTCCTCCTTCTAGTCTAGGCCGAGGCATTGCTTCCTTAAGTTTGTTTTGTTTCTTGGATGGGAGATGCATGTGGGAGGCTTCCTCGGTGTCTTAGGAACTCATACAAACTTTTAGACACCTTAAATTATGGCTAGAAAGCTTCCTACAAATCAAAGTGCTACTAAAACCCTAGGTTAAGCATCTTGCAAATTCATGGTTCTTTCTTCATTCTCTTTGCATATTCTTATTTCCCACACTCTAGTTTTTAAAATTCACTCTTGGTTTGGTTCAAAACTCATCCCCCCTTGGCTATCCTAGGAGTGGCCGAACCGTACACAAAGGAGAACAAGATGAAGAAGGCATGAAAGGCAATGATTTCTACCTTGGTTTAAGTCCTTTTCAAGAGTCTCTTCCTTTGATTTGACTCTCCTATTGGAATTTGAACTTCTCCTCTCTATTTTAAGCTCAAAACAAAACCAAATACCTCAATATAACTATGGGAAGAAGGAGGAGAATAAGTTTACTAAAGGGAAGACTAAGAAATTCCATGAAATTCATACCTTTTGCTTAGTTTTTCTTCTCCCTTTTTCCCTTCTCTTGTACACCCCTCCCCCTTGGTCTCACTCTCTATTTTGGGCAGATGGAAAGTCAGTTGAATGAGGAGAAGAGTGGGGCGTGAGTTTAAGAAGTTAAGGGATTAAAATTTGTTCCTTAAAAATTCCAATTATGTCTTGTCTTTTTGGCATTTTTGTTTTAGGTTTGTTTTAGGTCCTTTTTGAAAATCATCATTTCCATCATAAAATTTAGGTTCTCAATCTTATAAAATGCCTTTAAAATTACTCAATTTGAAGCTAAAACTTTCTCGAACGAAAAGGTCAAAGTTTAGGTCAACCGTCATTAGAAAATATACACCGAAGAGGTTTTAACTGTCCCAGAGCTTCTTATGATTTTTAGGGCCTTTGAGAACCATGGAATGCTCAAATTTTCTATTTAAAAAGCCCTTCTATAAGTGTTCTAAAAATTATCCAAAATTACGAAAAATGTCATTCTATTTTGTAACTATTTCGTTAAATTCTATCTAGTTATTTTGGCTCTAGTTTCAAGGTACCTTTGCCCTCCTATTTTCATTATTTGATGTGTAGATTATTATCCTAATTTTTTCTGACCTTTACTCATCCATTTTTGGGGACTTGCTTTTAAAACGTATTCGTTTTTGTCATTTTTATGAACCCAGATATTACAAGATTCATATCTCATCCCTATTATGTGATAACAATTTTAGGTGAAGGCTCTTTGACTAAGGAAAAGGGGAAGTAAGTGGATGACAACCCCTAGTCTAAGGCCTTGTGTGGGATTTTTGCACTTGGACATTTTAATTAGTGTATATGCTAATTTTTATAACTTATTTTGTATAGCATCATGATGTATTCATATTGCCAAGTGTGGATATTTGATGTTTTGTAATTTGAGATGAATCCCCTAAGATTAGGCATTAAGTTATGTTCAATTTGATGAACTTAATTGTAATTAAGGAATTGTGATATGAGATGCATGCATAGAAGATTGTTTTATCTTTTAATGAATGTGGTTATGACATTGCTTTTATGGCTAGTCTTAGTTCCATTATATAATATTTTGTTGTCATATGTTCTTCATGCATAATAATGGGATGTGCCATAGGTAATATTCTATGTTTTGCAAATTAATATAGCCCTTAAAAATGCAATGAATTAATTAAAAAAAGGTTACAGGGCTAGGAAAGGCTAATTATAATTAAAAGGAACCAATACGAACCTAACCAATGAAAATTTAGGGATTTGCAAAATATAAAAATTGGCTTGAGAATTTAATATTCCTCATCATAATATGATGAAATAAGGCTAGTATAACAACTAGATGAAGTTGGATTAATTAAATCCTTGACAGTATATGGTTTAGGGTTTTGATCAACCATAACTTTGACCAAACTTTTTTTTTTTTAAGTGTTTTAAGTCCTTATATTTTTAAAATAGATGTTTTTTTTATGAAAAGTAGAGTTTAAATTTTATTATGGAGCTATTGGTTTTTGAAAATATGAAAAATGAGCTCAAATGGCAAAATTAAAGTATAAGGGCAAAATTAGAATTTTAAAAAGTTAAAAAACCCTTGAACACCCTATACAAATGGCGCTACTCATCCTCCTCTCTTCATAGCTGACATACACAAGCCCAAATCAGAACAAGAGTGGCATAGAGAAAAGAGGAAAAAGAAGGGAGAAAGGAAGCCATCTACGGTAAGCTTACATGCCAAATTTTTCTATAATGTTAGTACAAACATTTTCCTACTCTTTCTCCTTTTTTTTTTCTCTCTAAGGTTTTGGTTTCTTAAAAGATTGAGCTTTGTGGTTGAACTCATGGATGAAGAAACTTCTTTAAGGAAATCAATTGCACCAAAATAATCTCCATTAGGAGCACCTATAAATGGTATATGACTTAGGCTAAGAAAACATAGTATGTGTGGAGCCCTAGCCTATCTTCAATTTAACCAAGAGAGGGGAGAGAGGATTAAGCTTGGCGAATCCATAGTGGAATTAGAGGGTTTGAAAAGGACTAAGAATATGTAATTAGAATTGATAAAGAATCTAAAGAATGGCTTATGGTTCACTCAGGGTTTAGATTGGCCTTTGAGAGATTTAAAACCATAGAAGAGTTAATTAAGGTCTTTAATACTATAATTGAATGAGAAATGAATCATGGAGATCCAAAAATCAACAAATTCCTTAAGAATTAAACAAAACTCCTTAAAAGCCTTAAAGAGTGAGTGTCTTAGCCAAAAAATATTCCAAACACCTAAGAAATTGTTTCATTGATTCTAAGTTACCAGTGCATTTAAATATAAATTATAAACACTAACAGAGCCATTAGAATGAATTTAGGAGCCTTATTTTGAAAGGTAAAAATTTAGGGTTCAAATTGGCCTAAAGAAGAAACTTGGCATTAGGTTTGTTTAACCATGCATATGATGGCTCTAATGAGTTCTATCAGAGTCATATAACTAATAACAAGTAAGATTTTGGGGCCAAGAAGTTGAATTATAAGAGTTGCTTCTTAAGGCAGTAAAACAAGCCATAAACGATACGTAAAACCCAAAATTGTATATGTAAGGCTAACATGAGTATAAATATGTTTTCATTAAGTGAACCATATGTGTGTTTCAATGTTGGATTAGCTACTAGAATTTTTTGAATCTCACTCCCTTATTTTCACTAACACTCAAAGAAAGCATGATGGACAAAATGCCTAGGAAGAGCATTTTTTACAAAGGAATCTAGTTTAAGAGATGTTGTTGTATATACGAATATGTACTCATTTATTGTGATGTATGAAAATGCAAACATATGCAAAAGGACTATTTGGTACTTGTAAAACTTGATATAATGTATTTTGGCATATGAGGTTCCTTGACTTATTTGTATATTATTGTTTGTGGGATGGTGATTTTTATTTGTAAGGCTATTTTTACATGATAGATTAGTCTTATATGTTGCATTTGTAGATTGAAATTTGTTCAAAATGAGAAATGACATTTTAGAGCTCAATTGGTACAATTTAGAACAAAAAATTTAGTCTATTTGAGCCATAAAATCTCCCTTTATCCTTGATGGCCCTAATGGCCTAGTTTGGGGCTAAAATTTGGCAGGTAATTAGAGAACATATAAAACTTTCCAACGAGCTAAAGTTTGCATCTTTTTGGAGTTCTATAAAATATTTGGTGAATTTTTAAATCTAGTACAAAAAACTTAAATTATGTAGTTATTGTTCATTTTGCACTAGTCTCGGGTTTCATGCTTTTTGAGGGACCAAATGGATTCATTTTGACATGAAATTTTTATGGTAGAAAGTTCATATCATAAACTTTCCAAAGACACTTAATTTGCATTAATCGAAGTTATATAGTTGAATAATGAACTTTCAACATATGAGCATTATTTGGTGTTCCATGGTCAATTTGCTCAAATAGCTAATTCTATTAATTTGGTTCTTATTTATACGTTAACTTGATTGCAACAAATTAGTTATGAATTAATTTGAGAGTTGGAATGGTAAAAATCCATATATAAGCATCATGGAACCTATTAACACTTTTAGTAACCATAATTTTCACTGTTAAAAGTTTGGCTATCATAATTTGCCACCAAAAGATGTGTATAATATGGAAATTATATATATATATATATATTATGTGATGGCATGACATTTTTGGTATCAGAGCTAAAGTTAAGGCAACCTAACTCTATGTTTAAATTGGGGAGTGATGAATGCTAGTTTTATATACATAAATCCTCCTAATTTTGGGTTTTTAATGATTAAATATCGCTTTTAAATTTTAATTAGATGAGATTTTTTTTTAATAGCCATTTCTGCACTCAAGGAATTTTATTTACAAAATTTTGAATTTTAATGCATAAATTTCATTGAAATATTTCCTTTGTGAATCCTTTCTTCTTAATATTTTGTTTTGTTTTATTTTGCTTCATTTTATTTTATTTTTGTTGTGCAGATTTTAATGGAAAAAGATTTAAAATGAAGATGAATTGATGGCATGTGGAAGAGTAGAGAAGGTACAAGCTCACATGATAAAGTGCAGGGGAATGAGAATTAGCATATGAAACCACATTAACACGAGTAAGAAGTGAGAAAAAAGCTAAATTTGCATGGAGAATAATGCATGAAAAAGCTGCACACGAGCTAGAATAGAATTGGAAGAAGCATGGGATTCACGTTGAACACACAAGAGCAGCAGTGAAGCTTCGTGCTTAGTGATGGGCTCGTCGTGCAACCCTCAAAATAAAACTAGGTTAAACTAAATATGTAGCTAGTGGCACAACCTAAATCATCTCCCTTGGAAATAGAATTCAATGCCTAATTGGGTTTTCTAAATGTTCAAAGATCCTAGAACTACTTAATTTGGGGGGTTTTTAATTGAATTAAACTATTTAAAATAAAATTGAATCAAAATTCCTAATTGCTACCTAATTGGATGAATTGTGGGTGAATAATGGTCTTGTGACTAGCTTTGGAATCATCCCTCGGTGTCCACTATCCTTATCCTAATCTAATTGTGATTAATTCTAGCCTAAGAGTCCCTAATTGTGTTCAATATAATTGTATCTTGATTAACCACGCAAGAATTAAGAGATTAACAATCTAATATTGAATTGAGACCTTAATTCCGCATTAAATCGTTAATTCTTGTTTTTAAGATTAATGAACATCCAAATTGATTGATTAAATGATTAATTAGCCTCTGAATTACCATCCAAAAATGTTTAATTAACCAAGTAAACACTAAGGAATCCTTAAATCAAGCAATTAAATACTCAATTTCTCACATGCATTTTATCAAACACATTGATTGCATACATAGATAATTGTAGGAAATTGGAAAATCCAATACTAAATCAATCAAGTAATTAGTCAATCAAAATCCTAATTAGTGTCTAACCAGCCACTAATTATAATTACATAAATTCTCAATCCAATACTACTTCACCAAGCAAATACAAGGAGAAAAGATGTAGGAAAATTAAGGAAGTCTTAGCCAAAATTCTACATTCTTCTTCAAGGGATTCAAGCTTCAGCCAAGGTTGTCTTCCAAGCTAGCCTCAAGATGGAGATTAGAGCTTCATCGTGGTGGTGAGATGGAGATGGAGAATGGAGGAAGTGGCATGGAGTGTCTCTGGACGAAGGGGTGGAGAATGGACAAAGACGTGATGAATGGATACGATGGAATGAATGGATATATCTTTTATTCTCCTGACTCTGCCCGAAGGTGTGTCTAGCGTGTTTTAAGAAGTCATGTGCCCCTCTCGTGCTCACTTTCACATGCTAACCTTGCCAATACCTGAAGCTTTTTTTTTTCTTCTTTGTTTATGTGAGTGTAGGCCCCATTCCTTCCATGTAAGCTTTATTTTATTCCACATTCTACTTCAGTTTCTTGTTCGTGTGTTTCTTCGCCTCCAGCGTCTTTCTTAGCTCCCCTTCACGTCGTGTTCCATGTTCTTCCTCTCCTTTAATTCTTCCAGCCTAAAGCTTCTTATTTCAGCTGCTCCTTCTTCCTCTTTAGCCTTCATGCGTATTTGTTCCTTCAACCCGTAGCCTCTTCTCTTCGTATAACTAGTTAGACTTATGCTTCCTCCACGTCAGCTCCTCTGTTTCTGAATGTAGCTCTTCTCTTACGTCAAAACCAAGCTTCATCTCCATGCATCTTCGTTCAACTCATTCCTCTTTGCTCTTTATGACCAGCTATGTTTAAACTTCTTCTTTCTTAAACCAGAAACTCGAGCCTCTCTTTCCTTCTTCTTCAACGTAAACCCAAGCTCAAGCTTCTCACGTGGCTGCTCTTGCTCCAACTATATTCAAGTTATGCAATCCGTGGCTTCTTCCAGCTTCTTCGAGTTCGAATGAGTGTGTGCATGTGGCAGCCTCTTTCTCCACGATGCTCTTTCACTCGTACTATTGCAGTTCCTTCAAAACCCATAGAAATCTTCTCATTCTTCTCTTTATACATCTTTTACATGTTCTGCAGCTTGTGTGTGAATCATGAAGCTCCTTGCTCTTTTCTCATCTTCAGCTCGCTTTTCTCCATGTCAGTCTTAGTAAACTCGTGCAAGTTGCTATGTCTACGTGGAGTTCCACGGCTTCATGCTTCTCACTCATACAATAGCTACTCCCTAACCCGTGGCTTTTAATCATGGCTTGCTCATTCCTTGCCCAATTTCTCATGTCTTCTCCTTGATATACTCCTATGCATGGTTCTTTTCTTTTAGTCCCAAGCCTTATCACGTTCTGTTCCTTGCTTCTTCTTTATGTGGTTGCAACCCTTTTAGTTTGTGGCTCTCCTTCCTCTTCTTCAAAAACAAATTCTCCTTCAAAGCTTCAATTGCCCAATAAAAATCTGCATAAAAAGAATGGAAGAGATGAAATAGAAAATTCACAAAATTCATTTAAAATGATTTATGCATTAAAATCCATTATTTTGTCAATTATTTTCTAAAGTGCAAACAATGGCCACTAAAATCAAATTCTAATTAAGTAAGTCCATTAAGCCTCATTTATCTATTAAAAAGGTTAAGTTAGGGAGAATTAAGTGTATGAAAAATCATATTTATCAAATTCCCCCACACTTAAACCTTTGCACTCTTGGGCAAAGCTTAAAATCCAAGATGAAAGAATGAATTGAAACATCCGGCTAGTAGAATGGCAAGTGGAAAATGAAAATGGAAAAGAAAGGTAAAAATCACAAGCTAGAGACTAATCACAACTTTTCAACACTTTAACAATCCAAGCTAACTTCAGTTGCATCAAGAATTAAGTTCCATGGCAATTTCATTTGAAAAGAATGAATCAAAATGCATAGCCTCTCACATAAGTCTATGTTTACTCTCAACTTTCCAGTGTTTAGGGTAATGTGTTTCGCTCAAGTTCCACCTATTAAAACCTCACTACCATAGGCTTGTCTAGTTTCTAAGTCTCCACCACCCATGCTAAATGCAAAGCACAAATCAAGAGGACTAATTATGGGTTGTGATGGGGCTAAGGAGATGAAATAAATGGATACAAAAACAAGAAAATACAAACAAATAGACACCTTAGAACTCTAAGAGCAATAAAATGGAGATTTAAGATAGAGAAGAGTTTGCACTCAAGGCCTTATTTTAAGCTAGCAATAAGCAACTACAAACTCAATTCAAAAGACTTCTTTCTTTTGATTTTCAAATGTTTCTTTTTCTTTCTTTTCTTATTTTCATTGCTTTTCTTTTGCTTTTCTATCTCTTCTTTCTTTGCTTTTTTTTTTCAAGACAAATTCTTTAACTTTTACTATCAATGGCCTAACTTGATGTAAAGCATACATTCTCTCACCTAAACAAGTGTAATGCTCCTTGAAATTCCTAAGGCATCTTAAAACAAGGTGGAAAACATTTTTAATGGCTATAGGCTAACAAGAAAAGAAAACCAAGCTCAAAGTGGCTAAACAATGGATAAAATGAATGTATGGTTGGCTTTTTGGCTATCTAGCTATGAAAGAAATGAATGCCTTATCATTTTCATGCATGCAAATGCAAATGTGGCCTCAACAAAGAATCAGAACAAGTTCTAGAGTGAAAACAGTGAAAGGTGAATACACACTAGAAATGAACAATTATGGCTCAAATTTTCACCAGCTAATGGCTATCAAATAATTCATTGAAATCAAATTCATTACCACTTCACTTGAATCAAGACACAAGATCTATCACTTATCATGTCTAAGTGAATCCAAGCTATAATCATCTTAACTTGCAACTTTCACAGAAAAACTAAAAAAAAAATCACGCTATTTTTCAAAAAATTTCCTAAAAAATTTTCAATTTTTTTTTCAAAGCAAGGAAAAGATGGATGGAATGAAATGACTCTCCCCCCATATTTAAATATTGCATTGTTCTTAATGTCAGCACATAGTCCAGTAAACAGATGAACAACACAAGATAAAGAGTGAAAAGAGAGAATACAACCGGATAAAGTTGAAGATGGAGATTCCAAGGGTGGCTAAGATTTCCTATGTAGCTGGTTAGCAGCTTATTACTTACAAAATAGAAACAAAACAAACTGTAATGCGGAAAAGACAAAGAAAACTACATCCTAAACTAAAAAGAACTTTATTAAAGACTAACTAATCATAAGTATCAAAAACCAAGATTAAAACTACTTTATTCCTTCTTAATTGAACAAATTTAAGTCTCACTACTTTAAAGCATTTTGATTGATCATGTAGTGATGACTTATGGACTTCCTCAAGCACCAGTAGTTTAGGAAAGTCATTTTCAGCAAATTCAGAAACAAGAAAAGAAGGAGAATCAAATTTAGAACATTTAAAACTAAAGAAAGAAAATTTAAAATCAAATTTAAACTCTGAACTCTTTAGAAATCTATTAAAACTAATAAAATCTACTTAACTCTCATCAGTAAGAGTCACTGCATCAACAGGAAAATTAAATTGCAACTTCTCACAGCCTTTTAAGTTCAAGTCCTCTAAGGTATCTGGCAGTTGCTTCATCTCAGCTGGGAAAGTCTGTGATTTGTTGGAAACTACTTCACCAACTTCAGGAATCTGTTCTGGACTCTCAACAAGAGAAATAGTATCTTCCCTAACTAAAGAGACATTAGTAGGCTCACAAGATTCTAGACAATTAACAATAACAAAGTCCAATCTCTCACTAGTATCAACAACAGCACAAGCATTAACAGAATTTTCAATATCAGCATTATCACTTTGCATGCCCTCATCAATACTAGTATGATCAGAAGAATCAGTCTTATCAATAATTCTAATGGAAACAAAGGACTCTATGGACTGAATAGACTTATCAGACTCTAGAAACTCATTAATCTCTGTACACACAGGACTTGTATGCATATCATCACATAAGCATTTAAGAGTAGGGTCTGAATTATCAACAAACTGTCTAACAATTTCAATGTCTATGTCCTTTTCATCACATGCTACATTCACTATTTCCTCAGTCATACCATTACAAGCTAATGAAGAATCATGTTGGTCAGTATATGTGAGGAACTCACTAGTCTTAATGAAAGAATTAATCTGTGAGCATCTATCACATACAGTAGATCCAACACAAACACAATTAAGAGATGCATCCAAATCAGCTATGTCACATGGTCTAGATGGCATGTTGTCCTTAAACTCAAAAGATGCATCGACAATAGGCTTATCAACTAATTCCACATCAAGAGCAGAATGATCATCACATTCTAGGTCACCCCCACACTTATCTACTACCCTAGACTCAATAGATTTATCAATAACAGGTTCAGAAATAGAATTATCACTAAGGTTACAACTAGAAATAGAAATTCCAAGTGCATCAGTACACAAGGATTTATGAACATCAACAAATGTGTCAATTTTGCTCAATGCATTACCATAATCAACCATATCAGGAGATTCAACAATAATTTCCTCATCAACAACATCATCATGCAATTCAGAATCAACAACATTATATGCATTAGTAGTCATAGTTCTATCAAGCAAACTAGAGTCAGTTCCAACAAATTGCAAAGTATTAGAAGATGGAAGGATATTACCCAATGAATAGGACTCTTCCTCTTCTATACATTCCCTTCTAATTTACTCTTCAGTCAATTCAGTAGCACTTAAAGTTGGTTGATTCATTTGAAATCCCAAATCCTTCATTATGTTGTCAAGCCTTTGTTGAGTTTCAAGATACCATCATTCATGTTCTTGTTTGAATTGAAGATGGTCGGCATCCCTTTATTGGATTTGAAGATCAAGGGCTTCTATTAGCTGCATCATCCTCTCTTCTGAACTCAGTTCCCTCTGGGGCTCTTGTTGCATGTACCCCTCATGATAGTTGTAAGGATGATATTTTGGCTCTTGCATATGGAAAGTATGGTATGGCTCATAATGATGGTGGTAATTGGGGCGAATCTCATATGGATAGTGGTGATAAGATTCAAGGTAACTGGGGTGAACTTTAAAGGAATGATGGTGTGGTTGCTAGCATGGTTGTTGGAATTATTGGTATTGTTGTGCTTGTTGCTCTTGTCTTTATTGTTCAAGAAGACCTTGAACCATTGTCTTAAGATCATCCAACATGCCTGGAAATCCCATCATTAGTATAAGAATCATAAACACCTTGATTAGAATAATAATATGGATTCATTTAAAGCAAATAAAATGAGCAATCACTTTCAGCACAAGTAAAATCACTAACAAATTATAACTAAAATGAACTCAAAATCAAGAAAATAAAATCAAATGAAGATAAGAAGTTCCTAATAATAAAAAACACTCTAAAACAGTTAGTCACACAAAATAAACTCACAAAAATTAAAGAAAATAAATCCAGAAAAATTAAAAAATTCCTAAAAAATTCGAAAAAAATACTAAAAAAATTAGAAAAAGTGCCTCAAACGTTGGAATTTGGCCAAAAAATTTGATGATTGTGTTGCGCAATCTCAAATAAAACTAGGTAGCAAAATAAATTCTATAGATAATGGTGCAACCTAATAGCTTTGCTATTACTTTTGCTCAAAACACCCAAAAATGTTGGAAAACAAAATTTGAGAATTTTCTGGGCACTTCAAACAAAAATTTCCAACAACCAGAGAAGTTAATGCGCAACACCGAAATGATCTAATTCCAAGTTCAAAACAGAATAAAAATTAAACCAAAATAGAACCAAAATAGAGCTAAAACAGAACAAAAACACTTAGAAAACTTTCTCAAACAATTGAGACTCTAAATCCCCGGCAATGGCACCAAATTTTGACGGGCTAGTCATGCAACCTTAAAAATAAAACTAGGTTGAACTAAATATGTAGCTAGTGGCACAACCTAGGTCATCTCCCTCGGAAATAGAATTCAATGCCTAATTGGGTTTTCTAAATGTTCAAAGATCCTAGAACTACTTAATTTGGGGGGTTTTTAATTGAATTAAACTATCTAAAATAAAATTGAATCAAAATTCCTAATTGCTACCTAATTGGATGAAATGTGGGTGAATAATGGTCTTGTGACTAGCTTTAGAATCGTCCCTTGGTGTCCACTATCCTTATCCTAATCCAATTGTGATTAATTCTGGCCTAAGAGTTCCTAATTGTGTTCAATACAATTGTATCTTGAGTTACCATGCAAGAATCAAGAGATTAACAATTTAATGTTGAATTGAGACCTCAATTCCACATTAAATCGTTAATTCTTATTTTTAAGATCAATGAGCATCCAAACTGATTGATTAAATGATTAATTAGCCTCTGAATTACCATCCAAAAATATTTAATTAACCAACTAAATACTAAGGAATCCTTAAATCAAGTAATTAAACACTCAATTTCTCACATGCATTTCATTAAACACCTTGACTGCATACATGGATAATTGTAGGAAATTGAAAAATCCAGTACTAAATCAATCAAGTAATTAGTCAATCAAAATCCTAATTAGTGTCTAACCAGTCAGTAATTATAATTACACAAATCCTTAATCCAATACTACTTAACCAAGCAAATACAAGAAAGAGAAAAGGTGTAGGAAAATTAAGGAAGTCTTAGCCAAAATTCTACATTCTTCTTCAAGGGATTCAAGCTTTAGCCAATGTTATCTTCCAAGCTAGCCTCAAGATAGAGATTAGAGCTTTATCGTGGTGGTGAGATGGAGATGGAGAATGAAGGAAGTGGAATGGAGTGTCTCTGGACGAAGGGGTGGAGAATGGATGAAGACGTGATGAATGGATACAATGGAATGAATGGATATATCTTTTATTCTCTTGACTCTGCCGGAAGGTGTGTCTAGCATGTTTTAAGAAGTCATGTGCCCCTCTCGTGCTCACTTTCACATGCTAACCTTGCCAATTACCTGAAGCTTTTTTTCTTCTTCTTTGTTTATGTGAGTGTGGGTCCCATTCCTTCCATGTAAGCTTTATTTTATTCCACATTCTGCTTCAGTTTCTTGTTCGTGTGTTTCTTCGCCTCCAGTGTCTTTCTTAGCTCCCCTTCACGTTGTGTTCCATGTTCTTCCTCTCTTTTAATTCTTCCAGCCTAAAGCTTCTTGTTTCAGCTGCTCCTTCTTCCTCTCTAGCCTTCATGCGTATTTGTTCCTTCAACCCGTAGCCTCTTCTCTTCGTATAACCAGTTAGACTTATGCTTCCTCCACGTCAACTCCTCTATTTCTGCATATAGCTCTTCTCTTACGTCAAAACCAAGCTTCAGCTCCATGCATCTTCGTTCAGCTCATTCCTCTTCGTTCTTCATGGCCAGCTCCGTTTAAACTTCTTCTTTCTCAAACCATATTCAACTCATGCAATCTGTGGCTTCTTTCAGCTTCTTCAAGTTTGAATGAGTGTGTGCATGTGGCAACCCCTTTCTCCACGATGCTCTTTCACTCGTACTACTGTAGTTCCTTCAAAACCCATAGAAATCTTCTCATTCTTCTCTTTATACATCTTTTACATGCTCTGTAGCTTATGTGTGAATCATGAAGCTCCTTGCTCTGTTCTCATCTCCAGCTCGCTTTTCTCCATGTCAGTCTTAGTAAACTCATGCAAGTTACTATGTCTACGTGGAGTTCCACAGCTTCATGCTTCTTACTCATACAGTAGCTGCTCCCTAACTGACGGGCTTGTCGTGTAACCCTCAAAATAAAACTAGGTAGATCTAAAAATATAGTAAGTGGCACAACCTAGGTCATCTCCCTTGGAAATGGAGTTTAATGTTCAATTAAGTTTCTAAGTGTTAAAAGACTCTAAAAATTTCTAAGCTAAGGGGGGGTTTTTAATTGAATTAAACTAACCTAAAATGAAACCAAATTAAAATTCCTAATTTCTATCTAATTTTGTGAATTGTGGGTGATAATGGTCTTGTGACTAGCTTTGGAATTGTCTCTTAGTATCCACTATCCTTATCCTAACCAATTATGATTAATTCTGGCCTAAGAGTTCCTAATTGTGTTCATTAGCAAATGATCTTGAATAACCATTCAAGATTCAAGAAACTAACAAGTTAATGTTGAATTGAGACCTCAATCCTACACCAATTCAATAACTCTTGTCTTTAAGATCAATGAACATCCAATTTGATTGATTAACTGATTAATTAGTCTCTGATTCATCATCCAAAAATATTTAATTAACCAACTAAACACTAAGGAATTCTCAAATCAAACAATCAAGCACAAAATCTCACTCATGCATTTCATCAAACACCTTCGTGGCATACATGGGAGATTAGAGAGAATAATGAAAAATCAGATTCAAATCCAACCAATTAATCAACAAAAAATGTTTCCTAATCAATGTCTAACCAGCCACTAATTAATTACACAATTTCTCAATCAAATATAACTCAACCGAGATTATACAAGAAAAAGAAAAAGTGCTGAAAAAATAAGAAATCTTAGCCAGAATTTTGCATTCTTCCAAGGATTCAAGCTTCAACTCAAGAGCTTCATCCTAGCTAGCCTCAAGATGGATCAGAGCTTCATTCGGTGTAGAGAGATGGAGAATGGAATGGAGATGAGAGTGGACGAAGGCGAAGGGGATGGAGAGAATGGGCAAGTGACGGCAGGGGGTTGGAGTGAAGGGTATGATGTGTGTTGAATGGGCTGGGCGTTTTTTTTTTTTGGAATGACGTCGTGTTGCTGGACGAATAATGAATGCGTGCATGGTGAATGAATGACGTGAATGGGCTGGATGTGGGTGCTGATGGCGTGATCCCCTTCTCACGTGTTTTCTAATGACTTCACATGCTCAGCCCTCGTCTCTCAAATTGCCTGAAGCTCCTTCATGTGTGTATAAAGTGTGGGCCCCATTGCTTTTATTTATAATATTCCATTGCATACTGTAGCTTCTGCATGTCTCTTCACGTAGCTTTTCTTCTTCGTGGCTTTGCATTTCGAGTCTGATTCTTCTCTTCATTTGCTGCTGGTTTGTGTTTCGTTTCCATCTCCTTTAACCCAGCTTTTGCTTCTTTCTTAGCTTGTGTTGCTTCCTCGAATCATGCAGCTCTTGTTTTCACGTTGCTTCTTCATACAGCTCCAGCGTTTTCTGTTCGTATGTTTCTTTGCCTCCAGCTTCTGCATGTTGCGTTTCACGTTGCTGTTACGCCCAGACTTCCTTTCTTCTTCTCAAAGCTTCTCTTTTCTTCTCAAAACTGTCCAGACGTGATTCGGCATGCTTCTTCTCCTTGTTTCTGCATCTTCATTTCGTTTTGTGTTTCTTCTGCTCATGCTTCGTGCTTTGTTTCTCTCTTAAACCCAGCCCACGTTTTCTTCTCTGTTTCTGCTGGTGTAACTTGCATGACAACTGCTATTTGCATGCTTGAAAGCTCCTTTCAGTGTCATTTTCTTCCTCTCAAATGCACCTTTTGCTCATCTTTGCTCTTGCTTCACATTCTCAAGTTTTTAGCTCTACAAAAAGTACACTTGAAGCTCAATCTTCTCCTTCAATTCAATTTCTCATTCAAGCTAATTGCTCATCAAAAATTCTGCACAAAAGAATAGAGAATATTCAATAGAATTATCCACAAAATTATTTAAAAGAATTTCATGCCTTAAAACTCAATAATTTTGCTAATTAATTCACAAAGTGCATAAGTGGCTAATAAAATCAAATTGTATCTAATTAAACCTTTAAAGCCATCTTTGATCATTAAAATGACTAAGTTAGGAAGAATAAAAGATATAAAATTCATGCTTATCACTAACCCGTGGCTTTTAATCGTGGCTTGCTCATTCCTTGCCCAATTTCTCATGTCTTCTCCTTGATATACTCCTATGCATGGTTCTTTTCTTTTAGTCCCAAGCCTTATCATGTTCTGTTCCTTGCTTCTTCTTTATGTGGCTGCAACCCTTTTAGTTTGTGTCTCTCTTTCCTCTTCTTCAAAACAAATTCTCCTTCAAAGCTCTAATTGCCCAACAAAAATTTGCACAAAAAGAATGGAAGAGATGAAATAGAAAAATCACAAAATTCATTTTCAATGATTTATGCATTAAAATCCATTATTTTGTGAATTATTTTCTAAAGTGCAAACAATGGCCACCAAAATCAAATATTAAGTAAGTCCATTAAGCCTCATTTATCTATTAAAAAGGTTAAGTTAGGGAGAATTAAGTGTATGAAAAATCATGTTTATCACTTAGCTAAAACAAAAAGCCACAGCCACGTGAAGAATGAAGAGAAGAAACACACGAGACCAGTCATTGAGCAGAGCATAAGTAGAAGAAACGCAAAACACATAAATAAGAGAAGCAACGTGATTTTTGAGCATGAAGAGTAGCCATGGGTCTTGAGCTAATACAGAATACGCAAAACAAAGGAGAGGAAAAAGCTATAACGAAGAGTAGAACGTGGATAACATGGGAAGCAAATGAAACATAACTGCATGATAGAGAAAACATGAATGAAGAGCCACAGGTTCTTACATAGTAGCTAAACAAAGGAAGCTGCACATGCCTAGAAAATAAAGCTAAAAATGAGAACAAGCAACTCCCACGTCTATGAGGCTTGCATGGACTCTTAAAAATGAATACATGAATAGAGGAATAAAGGCTTAGGTAAGGCAACATCCAGTAATGAATGAGAGGAATTACGTTGGAATGAAGTAAGAAACTATAGCAAAAACAAGAGGCACAATGTATGTATACGGGTTTCTCATGCATAACACCATAGCCCTGACGCAGTGATGGGAGAGCTTCACGTTAACACACACACAACAGCTAGATAGCATGCGACATGGGAGCAATTAAATAATGCACATGAACAGTGATAGAGCTTGAGCTGAAGTAGCACATGAGAGATAAATGAAAGAAGCATATGAAAAGAATGTGAGAAGCTACAGGAAATTAAAGCAAGGGAAGAGAAGAGGCTTCATTTATGTGTGTCTTGTGTACTGCTCACGTAGCTTCCAGTATACACTCTTCATGTGATGAAGTGGATTAGGGCCCACAAGAAGGAAAAGAACGTGCTAAGGTTTGGAGAGGCAAAAAGGGGGTAGCACGTCACATGATGAATGAGGGATCCATTGATTCATGGTATATCATCATTCATCGAATAAAACCGGGGAGAACCCTTCGTCGATTCCACTTCCAGATACACACTCCACTCTATACATCGTAGCATTCCATCTTCCATTCTCCATTTCCATCTCACCACCATAAAGCTCTAATATGCATTTGTGATTAGCTAGGAGTAAGGCTCTTGAGTTGAAGCTTGAATCCATGGAGAAGAATTTAGAATTTTGGCTAAGATTTCCTTTTTTTCTTTTTCTTGTACATGCTTGGTTAAGTTGTATTGGATTGAGAATTTGTATAATTATAATTAGTGGCTGGTTAGACACTAATTAGGAAGCCTTTTATTGATTAATTGATTGGATTAAACACTGAATTTTATATTTTCCTACCATTTTCCAAGTGTGCAATTAAGGTGTTTGATGAAATGCTTATGAGAATTGGTGTGCCTAATTCTCTAATTTGAGGATTCCTTGGAGTTTGATTGGTTAATTAAACATCCTAAGGTGTTAATTCAGAGGCTAATTGATCAATTAATCATTCAATTCAAGTGTTCATTGATCCTAATGACAAGAGTTAGCAATTTGATGTAGAATTGAGGTTTCGATTCAACATTAAATTGTTAATCTCTTGATTCTTGCGTGGTAACTCAAGATAATTTGTATTGGACATAAATAGGGACTCTTAAACTAGAATTAATCACAAATGAATTAGAATAAGGATAGTGGATACTAAGGGATGAATCCAAAGCTAGTCATAAGTCTATCATTTACCTCACTAGTGCATGCAATTAGGAATTTAGGAATTTTAATTCAATTTCAATTTACTTAGTCAATTAGATAAAAAACCCCCCAAATTTAGATACCTTTTAGGATCCTTTAACACTTAGAAACTCCATTAAGCATTGAACTCCATTTCTAAGGGAGATGACCTAGGTTATGCCACTAACTATAAAATCTAATTCAACTTAGTTTTATTTTAAGGGTTGCATGACAGAACCCATCAGGGAGTGCTTGGATTGTTTGTGAATATAATGTGTGATTGTTAGGAAATTAGGAATTTTTTAACTATACTACAAATACTTGTGTATATGTGTTAAGATTTTGGTTCTTTTCAAACAAAATGGTGAATACCAAGAGAGGCAGACTTGCTAAGGCAGAGCCCCAAGATCCATTGGCAGCTAACATGCAAAATATTATGAATCACTTGGATTAGTAGTAGGCCATAATGGAACAACAGAGGCAAATCATGTAACAACAGTAGGAAATGATTATGCAGTTGTAGAATGTCCTTATGTAACATCTGATTCTTTGAAAATATGAGGAAACATGAAAAACAGAATGTACAAGTTTTTTGTCAATGTACGAAATTCACTAAATACAAAAGGAAGTCCCTTGGATATAGTGATTTGAGATCTAATAAAATTAGAGCAATATTCTAGACCTCAAATAATGAATTTAGGAGACTAAAGGTGCCCTGAAATCGGAGCCAGAATGGCCAAATGGAATTTTACGAAATAGTTATAAAACGTAATGACATTTTTGTAATTTTAGGAAATTTTGGGAATATGCATAGTAGGGCATTTTAAATCAAAAATTTGAACTCTTCTAGGTTCTCAAAGGCCTTGAAAATCAAGGGAAGCCCCGAGATAGTTAAATTCCCTCTGATATACGTTTTTCAACAACGGTGAGCTTGAACTTTAACCATTTTGCTTGAGAAAGTTTTAGCTCCAAATTGAGTGATTCCAAAGGCATTTTATAAGGTTAAGAACCTAAATTTTATGATAGACAAGACGGTTCTAGAAAAAGAGCTAAAATGCATCAGAAATGAAAATGCCAAGAACAAAGGATAAAAGTGGCATTTTGAAATGTTTTAAACTGGTTCCCTTTACATTTATATGTGGCATCCTAGTGTTGGCCTCCCATAACTAACTTATGGCTATGCTTAAAATAGAGAATGAAGCTAGGGAGAAGGGCATCTAGGAAGGGAGGAAGAAGAAGAAGAAAATCCAAGACAAAGGGTAAGAAAAGTATAGAAATTCATGCTCTTTCCTATAGAAAACTCATTCTCCTCCTTCTCTTCTTTCTTCTCATGGTCTTATGGAGGTTTTTGGTTCTATTTTGAGCTCAGACCAAAGAGGAGAAGTTCAAATTTAAGGAAGAGAGTTTAAGTAAAGGAAAAAGCATCCAAAGAAAGCTAGGAAACTAAGGTAATTTTGCTACTTCCATGCTTACTCTTCTTTGTTCCTCTTCTTGTCAGTTTTGGCCAAGATAGGGACAACCAAGAAGGGTTGAGTTTTGAACCAAAACAAGGATGAATCTTAGGAATTAGAGTGTGAGAAGTAAGATTGTACAAAGAGAATAAACAAACAACCATGAATTTTCAAGATAGCAAAGTTAGGGATTTGTGAACATAAGCTAAAATTTGATTTTATCCAAGGGTTCCCAAGCCTATGTGAATGTTTGTTCGAGTTCATAAGACCCCTAGAGAGCTTCTCATATGCACCTCCCATCAAGAAAAGCAAGACAACTTCCCATTTTATCCAAAGAAGCATAATCTCGGCCTGAACTAGAAGTCACACCTAGGGATGGTTTTAGCTTCTTCCAAGCTTGGTTTTGTATCACATATGATGGGAGAATATGGGAAGAAGCCTTGGAAAAATTTTAGAAGTCATGGATAATGAGATAGAGCTATAGGTTCCATATTATAGCATAATGAAGCAACCTATAGCTAGCTCCTCAATTTGATTGTGTGATGGTTCCAAGGAGTTTAAATAGAGTCAAGAACCATAAAATAGAAGGGAAAAAGGAGCCAAGATCATGAATTCTTGGTGTTGCTTCATTTGGTGCCTTATGGAACCATAATTGAACCATATGAGTGCCTAAGTTATTCCAATGTGCGTGTGGCTTCAGTGAATGTTCGAAGAGTGTAATTGGATCCCATTTCATGTGTTTAGTGTAACGACCCTAACTTCTAATTATCATAATTAAGGTTAAGTACGTGATTAATAATCATAAATCAAGGTTTGAAGTCATTAAGATTAATTACATCAGGAAAAAGTGAGAAAATTTGAAACCTTAATGTTGTTAGGGTCATTAGCTAGAAAATTACAATTCTACAAATGTGCAAGTGAATTTAATCATTAATAAGGAGCCTTTGATTCTCCCATCCATTGATTCCAACTCACAAAAATCTTCTACCAATATTTCTAAGTCATCTCTTGAGTTTAACACATGAAAAACCAAGATTTCTTAGTTAATATAAGGGTTTCAAGACGTTCGTCGCGGCTAAATTGCTCTTAGCCGTGGCCAATTACTCTCGGCTTTACCTCCACAAATTTCATGCATTTCACCACAGCTAAATACCCCTTTCGCCACGGCCAAATATCCTATGGAACACCCCAAGACTTGCTTCTCAGACTTAGTTGCGGTTAACATCACTATTCACCACGGCCAATTTCTTTCTGTTTTCTTCCTTGGCAGGTTCGCCACATTTGGCTGAGGCCAATTAAATGTTGGCCGAGGCCAATTAAATGTTGGTCGTGGCCAATTCCCTTCTGTTCCTATGACTCCTAAGATTTCATCTCATACTCTCTAATTCTCCCTCTAGCAACACTCTATGCCACTTTAATTTAGTTTGTGAAGATTTAGTATCTTTCTTTTACCTCATCTACTTAACACATCTATCATTATCCATTCAAAACTCAAATGTGAATCCTTAACCCTCTAGCCACCATAAACCAGTAAGTTCATAGATCAATGACAGCAAAGAGTTCATACACTATTCACATTTCCATTCAAACATAAGTCCCATTAGAATTTCCATACATTATTAGTTTAAGTTGACATATGATGTATCAAATGATTACAGTCCCTATGCTTGGCAATTCATAATGCAATGCGGCAATTACATAAAACTATTAGTCTAGTTATACAAATACAATCTGATGAGATTTCCAATCCTACCTACTACTAAAACATATAATAAGCTTCCATTAATTTTCTCCTTGCCACTAAGAGGTCTGGTCCCTGAAAATGTTAGCCCACAATTGGGGTGAGATATACAATCTCAGTAACAAGAGGCAAATTCCATATATATGTACAGATTAATCAATACAATGTAATTTCATATCATCAATACCATAATTATCAATTTAATTTGCAAATGAACTAGTTGAGCTACCAATAACTACTGTCCCATACCAGTAATCATACACAACATGTTAATGGCCAATAACATCAGGAGAGGTCCGTCCATGGCACCTACTCTATAATGAGCACAACCAAGGCTCAGTGCATCTGAGGTCTGATCACAACCCGGTGCTCGATCGAAGCACATGCACGGGTGGCAGCTGCACCACAGCTCCACCATAGACTCACAAGGTCTAATTACAATCACAATCAAGTAGTCAACCAATCATTTAGCATTTCAAAATCAAGCATGTGTAACAAATAACAGATTAACATGAGCATATACATGGAATTAGGAAAATAACCCCAGTTACCTCAATGAAGCCAATTACTCTTCCCCTAGCTACCATAATAATCCAAATGCACATTAAGCCTATAACAAGCATAATTATCATCATTTCTATTCAATAAATCAGATATTCAAAGAGTTGAACTGCTAATGATAGCTTAGAGGTTACTCACCTAATTACTAAGGGATTTAATTTCGGGTTCCAACTTTCCCATACCAGAAATTGTCATAGTTCACTCCAATTTATGGGTAATTTCACATGAAACCAAAGCCCATATCATAGGTCAACTATAGGGGTCTCAAACCAATAGAAAATGCATCAAAATGGGAAGGAGATACTCACTTAACAACAGCCATAGCCTCACCTCCGAAAATCCACCATGGAAGCACCAAAATTCGTATTTCAATCATCAAGCCCAGAAAATTAGGTTTTCCACCATTATCTCCTTGTAATTTCACACAATAACAGAACCCATTATGATAATACATCCTTAGGGGCATTTTCTAGCAAAGTGATACACAAAATGGAAGGGAAATGCTTACCCAATCATCCCTCTAACCTCCAAGTCCAAAAATCTTGCAAGGAATCACCCAACACCAAATTTTAGATTTGAGAAGAAGATGAAAATGCTCAAACCCAGAAATTAATCGGACTAAAATGAAGAGGAGGATGAGAGGGTCAAGTTATATATAACTCACCTTAGCTAAATCATCCTCTAGGAGTAAAAAATGGAGCTTCCATGTTGGTAGAACCCTAGCCTCCCTTAAACCTCCGAATTTCCTCTCTTGAGTTTCAGTAAAATGAGGAAGAGGCTGAAGAGTTAAGGTTTTAGTTAGGTTTAAGATGGGTCATAGGTTGCTCCAAGGTCCAACTCTAAATGGGCTTCAGATTTTAGGTTTGTTGGGCCAGTTTTTAAGGTGTTGGGCTACAGAATTTTGTTGGGCCAGACTTAGTTTTAAAGGCTCCATGGTCTTGGGTCTGCACAAGGTTTATTGGGCCACTTATAAGAGCCTATACAAGGTGAATCTTGGGCCTCTATCACACTAAATTGGGTTGGGTCTGCACCAAACTCATTGGGCCTCCATTAGCCTCTTATCATGATTCATTAATTTGGGCCTGGATGAAATTTCTATCCCAAATAAATTCTCAAACTATATTAATAATTTATCTCTCTAAAATCTCCATTCACTTAACTTGCCCAATTATCCCATATTAATTATTCTTAATTAATTTAAATCCATGATTAACACTTTAATTAATTTTGGGGTGTTACATTTAGGCCAAGGGAATCAAGCCTCACCTCCTTGTGGATGTTTGGCTAAGGGAGAGGAAGAAAGTCGAAGAGGTTAAAGTGTTATTGCATATAAGGTAGCTTTCTCTCCTTTCTCTTATACATCTTGGGATGTTTCTTGTCTTTAAATGTGTGTGTACATATTTAAGCTATGAAAAATGTTTTTAGCAAGTATGTATACGTCATGGTACCATGATGCTTTGCTTATATGCTTTTATGATATTTTATGAACATATTTTAGTTTGCTTAAGCTTGGTGAAGCCAAAAGTCCCTTAGTTAGGGTGAAGATGAGCCAAAAGTCCCTAAGAGTGGGTGAGACAAAGTCAAAATTCTTTAAAAAGAGTGAGACTTAGTCAAAAGTCCCTAGAAAGTGGGTGAGACAAGTTTAAAAGTCCCAAAGAGAATGGGGGAGGCTAAACCATGGTCTTGGCAAGCCTATGTATGTTACATGTGACTTTTTGAATGAAGAAAATGTTCTAGGTATGTTTGAGAATTTCATGATAGCCATGTATACATTTTTGGACTTGATTTTGCATCCATTTTATATGCTTGAAAGATAGAAGAGCTATTGGGATTTCTAGAATCTCACTCTTCTCTCCCCATTATCTAACATGCTTAAGTGGATTAAGAGAGCAAGGAAATGAGAGTCACCACCCTTGGAGGCAAGGGGATTGGAAAAGGGGTTATAAAATGCTTGTATTATAGCTATATGGTGGTCAAATGTTGTATCTCCATGATGTATATGATGTATAAGCTCTTGAACATGTGTAACTATATGAATATGTGATGTATATATGATAATTGAAGGTAAATGTATGATATTGTATGGTTTTGACCTTGTATGGCAAGAGTGCATATGTATGTCTCTTGTGTGTAGCATTAAGTAGGAGAGTGAGTTTACAAAATCTGGGTTGTTGAACCCTTTGGACATGTTTAATAGTCTATTCTTATGCTTTTCCACATGCTCAAGTGGCCCTAAAAAAACTAGAAGCAAAAATAGACCCAATGTGACCCCTTAGGAGGCCTAAAATGACCAATATGCAACCTCATATCAAGATTTGATCAAATGAATGAATTTATCCATGAAACTTAGCATGCATATAGGTCTTGTCTAGATCTTTTTGAAAAGCTAAAGTGCATATTATTTAGAGCTCTAGAGAATATTTGGTGAATTTTTAAAGTTGGCAAAAAATTTTCAATTTTAATAGTGGCAATATGCATATGGTCAGAAACTTCATCTCTATCACTCGTAGGGTAAATGGTGTCCAATGGCTATGAAATTTTATAGGGAGAAACTAGACACTTACAGTGATTTATACTAACTAGAAGCACCTCAATTCGAGTTCATGTACCATTCTATCAGTTTTCAGTGGCTAAATGTGTCTGTTTTGGTCTAAACTTATTTTTAGCCTTAAGTTAACATTTGTAGCTTTCTAAAATGGTATGGTTTGCTGGATTTTAATTTTTCTAAAATTAGTCATGAAATTTTAAAGTTTATATTAGTAAACTGTATCAAAAACACTGGCAGTCTGACCTATGTCACTTTTCTATTGTCAAACATGGTTCAAATGGTGTTATTATGGCTTGAAATTATTTTTAGTATAAAGTTAACATCCAGAGCTTTCCAAAAAGCTATGGGTTACTTGATTTTAATTACCAAGAATGTGTACAGATATTGGTCAAAGGTGCTAGCACGCCATTTGAGTTGAGCAACCATTCGTGTGAATACCAGTAAAGGGAGAAGATCTGAAGATCAGTTCTTGAGATCCAATGGTGAAAGGTAAATATTTCTAGATCTATTCGATTTAAACGATATTGATGGATCCATGGGAAGGGATTTGTGGTTTTAATTTTCCATTGCGTGTCCCAAAATTTCCAACAATATATACAACTAAGAATGCAAGGAAAATGAGGAGGAGAGCTACCTTAGTATTTATGCATGCTTTGTTTAGTCTTTTTTTTCTCCTTCCCTTTTTGGTCCCACAAGCACACCTAGGTGGATTAGGATTCTCTTGACCTAAACATCATAAATAGCACACAATTACACTCTTGAAACAAGCCAAGACACTACATATTCTTAAGAACACAATTAGTTCCATAGGTCACATAATGGTTCCATAAATGGCCTATTGAAGCAACTTTTATAATTCAAACTTTAAGCTCCATTCTCTTCTCATTTCTAAGCCTCTTGACCTCATTCAAGGTCCTTAGAGCCATCATCTACTCACTTACAAGGGCCTAGACATATGTTGCTTCATAAGGCTCCATTATGGACACCATTGTCTCATCTCCCAAACCATGGCTCTTAAATTTTTCCTAAGGGTTCCTCTAGCCTTCTATCATCATATGAGTCCCAAGCCAAAGCTAGAATAAATTAAAACACTTCCTAACCTCATTAACTAGCCTAGGTCGAGATAATGGGAGGAATGGGAGTTCATGAGCTTCTTGATTATTCCATGAAGGGAGAGCCATTTGTGATGCTTCCTAGAGGTCTTAGAAGCTTATTGGAATACTTATATAGCCTAGGAAATACATGTACTAAATCAGTTTTTACAAAACCCTAAAGAGTTCTACACTTTTCTAAAATCAATTTCCATTAGTTTTCCTAACAATCTCTTAGCATATTCCACTTCTCTAGGGTCTAAAACCCTAGTTCCTCTCTTGTTTTTGGGCAAACAATCCTCCCTTCCTTTGGTTCTGTTCTTGGATGAAATATACACAAAGAGAGAGTAAGGAGAAGAAGCAACAAAGAACAAGAATTACTTTGGATTCAAGCTTGCTTTCAAGAGTCTTTCCTCTTGGTTTGCTTCTTCCCAAGAAATTAAAACTACTTCCCTTAAATCTAGACTCAAAATAGAACCAAAGAGCTCAACAAAACCATAGAAAGAAAGCTTGGAAGAAGAAGAAGCATGAAATTCTATGAATTTACCTACCTTTCTTGGCTTTTCTTCCTCCCAATATCTCCTCCTCTTGTGCACCCAAAATGCTGCTCTCCTTTTCTATTTTTAGGTAGAATAAAATTGACCTAAAGGAGGGAGGAGAAGAGGTGTGACTTATGTGGAAGGTTTAAGAATAATCCATTTACAAAAATTTCAATTTTTCCCTTCTATTGTGTCATTTTTGTTTTAGCTCCTTTTTGAGAATCTTCTTTTCTATTATAAAATTAGGTTCCCAATTTAATAAAATGCATTTGGAGTCACTTAATTTTGAGCTAAAACCTTCTCGAATAAATCTATCAAAGTTTGGGTTTACTGTTATTGGAAAACATACATTGGAAGGGCTTTAATTGTCTCGGGGCTTCCTATGATTTTTAGGGCCTCTAAGAACCCTGGGCAACTCAAATTTTCCATTTAAAAGGTCCTCTTGTAAGTTTTTCCAAAATTTTCATGTATTTAGGACAATGCTACTACATTTCGTCAATTTCATAACAATTTTATTTCACTATCCTAGTTCCGTTTTTCTTTCTGTTTGAGCCTAGGATTATTATTTTTAGGAGCCTAAGACATTACCCAAAATTTTTAGGACATTATCTAGCTTATTTTAGGGGACTTGCTTTTATACAACTCATTTCATCATTTTACAAAATTTACCGTTACACTAGTTGCTCGTTTATATCCTATGATTGTGAGAGAAAACTAGGTCTAGTTAATAGTACTTCACTATATGATTTGTCTATTTCTACCTGTACTGAAGGCCATGTAATTACTTCCCACATTTGTTTGAATGTTATTGTATAGTTTAACCATTGTTTTGCTACCATGGATTTGATTTACATGCCTTTCTATGATATCAATTTGATTATTGGCATGAACTAGATGGTTGTTAATAATGCTATGCTTGATTGTGAACATAGCACCATTACCTTACTTGAATGTGGGACCATACCTAGTAATGGGCTAAGTTATTTTTCTTGTCCACCACTCAGGCTAAGAGATAGTTAGAATATGGATGTCAAGGGTTTCTAGTAATTTTCTCTATACAAGCCAAGGTAAAAGGAAAGGATAAAGGTAATATCTAGTTTTTCAGAAACTAAATTGAAACCAATATTGTGATATAAGAGGACCTTAAAGCAAAGATAATTAAGACCAATGAAGGGGAAGACATTAATTAGAGTATCTATAAATGTGGGCAAGAAACTAAGAATAGCCTAAAATCAAAGCCAAAATTACAGAACAGAGGAACCGAAAATGTAGTGGCAAAATTATAATTTTAGGTAACTTTTTGAAAACTCAAAGGAGGGATCTTTAAATGGGAAAATTGAGTTTTCCAAGGTTCTTAGAGGCCCTAAAAACCATAGGAACCCTTAGAATAGTTAAAACCCCTCTAGTGTGTGATTTAAGTCATTAGTTGATTGAAACTTTGATTGGATGGTTTGGTAAAGTTTTAAATCTAATTGGGATGAAACCAAATGAATTTTATAATTAGAAGACCTAAATTTTATGATAGAAAAGATAGTTCTCAAAAAGGATTTGAAATGAGCTCAAATGAGGCAGTTAAAGTGTTGGGACATAACGGGAATTTTAGAATTTGTTTTAAAACCTTTCTTTTTCCTTCGTATCAGTGCAGCCATGCCACCCAAGTCCCAAAACTGACCGAAGACACCCTTGAATCAGTTCTCAAAATCACAAAAGAAGGAGGAAGAAAGGAGAGAAAGAAAAGGCAAAAAGGGTAAGTTCTAGCCACTTGTTTATGAGATTTCCTTCATCGAACTTCTTCTCCTCTCAAAGCTCTTTCTATTGATGGTTTTAGCTTCTTGAAAGGAGTAATTTTATGGCTAAACTTTGGGAAGTAGGTGAAGATTTAAGGAAAAAATTTGTAACATCAAATTCCTTTCTTGTTAATCTTTAAGAAAAAGTATGAATCCATGGCTAAAACTTGCTTCTTCTTGGCTCTCTCTTCTTGTGTGTGTTTGGTCTAACCAAAGGGAAGAAGAAGGGAGAAGATTTTTGACCAAAATAGATTAGGAACAATGGTTTTGAGGCATGGAGAATTAGAATATGCAATTAGAATCAAGAAAGAAGCTATGGAATGCATAAAAGAAAACCTAGGTTTTTGTTTGCACCTTGGGAAATATAAAGCATTCTAATAATGATTTAACTTATCTAAGAGCGTATTTGAGTTCATAAGAGACTTAAGAAGCTTCATGAATGCCAATTTCCTAAGAGAAATCAATGAAACTCCATTGGTGGCTAAACTTTTACATGTCTTAGCCAAGGAGTGTATGTGGTACCTAAGGAAACTTTTCTTTGATTCTAAAGATATAAATGGTCTAAATATGAATTATAAACACCAAAGAAACCATTGGATTGAATTTAGGAACCATATTTTGAAAGTTGGAAGTTTAATGTTCTATTTTGCGTAAAGAAGCAACTTGGTGTTAGGCTCCTTGATTTGATTTTGTGATGACTCTAATGAGTTTAAATGGAGTCATGTGACTTAGATTAAGTAAGAAATTAGAGCCAAGATAATGAATTGTATGACTTGCTTCATTATGCTACAATATAGAGCCATATGGAAGCCTAGAACTAAAAGTAGTTTATATAAGGCTTGTGTGAAGCTAGAGATGGTTCCTTCGATACCTTTGTGTGTTGTTTGATGTGCTTAGGCCAAAAAAATCAAACCTTTCCTAAGTGCAATGTGAGGCCAAGAAGAGAAGTTAGAAACTAAGGAGGAACTTGGTGCATTCTTGAGAAAGGAAGGTCTTCATCTATTCTTGTATACTTATCTTGGTTGTTTGATTGTCATTGATTGCTTGTATGTGTGTTTGAACCATGACTTATGCCTATTGCTATTGGTTTGATGTTATCATACCATTATGGTTCATAGAATGTATTCAGAAAGTGTTCGGCTCTTGATGGATGAGGTTGTACCAAAAGTCCATTGAATTGGGTGAGGTGAAGCCAAAAGTTTCTAAGTAAGGGTGAGACAAGGCCAAAAGTCTCATAAAATGAGTGAGACTAAGTTAAAAGTCTTTAAAATGAGTGAGACTAATCCAAAAGTTCCACATAATTAAAGGAGGCTAGACCAAAAGTCTTTAGAGCTTAATTTTGACTTCCATGGATCCATTTGTTTTCATAAATATGTTTATGTTTGATGTTTGGATGAATATGATGCATGCTTGCTTTCTTTGACATGAAAATATGCCATGTAAGTGTACTTGAAGGATGATTAAGCTATTGGGATTTTTTGAATCTCACTCCTTCTCACATTATTTCTAACCATGTCTATAGAATTCTTAAGAAGTTCTACGGATGGTAGCCAATAAGCATGAATGGAGTTACTTTGACAATAGTTTAGAAAATTGTGTAATTTAGTGCTCAAGTATGTTTGTACATGTTAATTTTGTCATATAACCACCCACTCATATGTAAAATGGTATGATTATAATTAATAAACCATATTTGAAGTTATATGTCTAAGGACATGAATTTTTGACATGTGTGTGGCATGGAATGTGTGTGTATAAAGCCAAGTGGATAGGTTAAATTGAGATGCATGATGTTTGAGGCCTCATGGACTGGTCTTACATGCTGTATTTCATGTGTTGGACATGCTCAAATGGTCACTTGCACTAAAGAAATTCATTTTGAACCATTTGGTGCCATAAAAGTGCCATTTTGAACCATAATTTTTGCCTGAACCAAAACTGGACCAAATGAACGAATTTTGGCATGAAATTTGGTAGGCACTTAGATCTCACTGAGAGATTTTCATAGAGTTAAAGAATACAATTTTTAAATCTTTGTAAAATTTCTTATGATTTTTCATAATTGGCTGATTTATGTAGAAATACCCTGTCACTATTCATTTGGTCAGTTTTGGTTCTCTATGTATTTGAGTAGACAAATAAACTATAATACCCATGGAATTTTACAGGCATATATTTGACATCACAATCTTTCCATAACCACCAAGATCACTTGATTTGGAGCTCTACAACTCAAGATATAAATTTTCAAAGTTTCAGGTCTGCACTTGGGCAAAATTCTGATAGTGGTATTGTTCCATTGAAATTTTGTGGACCAAATGATATTACCTTGATCTGAAATTTTTATAGCATGTGGAATATGTCTTGAGCTTTCCATAGAGTCCTAGTTTGAATGATTTGTAATTTTCTAGCTCAAGTTTTGAATTTTTGAAGTTTTGATAAATTTATGGAACCATGGAAAATGGAAGTGTTATGCTAGTCTTGATGTGCATGGCTTAAACCTGAAATTCATGCTTCATTTTGTGATGTTTCTGTATGAACAAGCATATTAAGGATGGAAGATGAGTTTGGTAAATTGAAATGATTCATTTAATCAGAAATAAATTACTTTGACATTTGATGACGGTGTTTTTCTTATGCTAAAAGTATTGATTGTATGAAAAGTGATGTTATAGGTATAATGTGATGTAGAAATTGTACTATCTTAATATGGTATTATAATAGATGAGATCCTAATAGTTAAGAAATTCTCAAAAGTTTTCCTTAAAGATTTTAATTTTAGTAGCCTACCTTCTGAGAGAAAGATAGAATTCTCTATTGCTATTATGTATGAAGTTGGATTGGTGTCTAAAACTCCTTATAGGATGGCTTTCATTGAGCTAGCAGAACTAAAAAAGAAAATTAAAGAATTGTTAGAGAAAAGTTTTATATGTCCTAGTGTATCATCCTAGGGAGCTCTTATTTTGTTTATGAAAAAGAAAGATGATAGCTTAAGATTGTGTATAGATTATAAAGAACTTAATAAGGTCACCATTAAGAATAAGTATCCTCTCCTTAGGATTGATGATCTTTTAGACCAATTAGTGAGGACATCAATGTTTTCTAAAATAGATCTTAAATCGAGTTGTCATCAATTGAGAGTTAAAGCTGAAGATGTCTTAAAGATAACCTTTAAGACTAGATATGTTTATTATGAGTTCTTGGTTATGCCATTTGGGTTGACTAATGCACTAGCTGTTTTTATAGACTATATGAATAAGATATTGAGGCCTTATTTGCATAACTTTTTTGTGGCCTTTGTTGATGATATTTTTGTGTACTCCAAGTCATTTGAAGAGCATAAAAGACATCTAAGAGTAGTCTTAGAAACTTTGAGAGAGAGATTATATGCTAAACTTAGAAAATGTAAGTTTTGGCTAATTGAAGTGAGGTTTTTAGGTCATGTGATCTCACAAGTGAGGGTTATGATTGATCCTTATAAAGTTAAGGCTATGTTGTAATGTGATAGGCCTAAGACCATCACTAATGTTAGAAGTTTTTTAGGCTTGGCAAGGTATTATAAAGGTTTATACATGGCTTTTCTTACATCACCTTACCTCTAACAAGGCTAACTAGGAAAAATACACTATTTGTGTAGAATGATAATTGTGAAAGGAGTTTCCAAGAGTTGAAACTCCATTTGACCATTGCCCTTGTGTTGATTATACCTAATCCTAGTAAACCTTTTGTAGTTTATAGTGATGCTTTGAGAAAAGGGTTAAAATGTGTGTTGATGGAACAAAGTAAGGTAGTGGTATATGCTTCTAAGTAGTTGAGGCCACATGAGAAAAATTATCCTATACATGATTTAGAGTTAGTAGCAGTGGTGTTTGCCTTCAAAATATAGAGGCACTATCTATATGGTATTACAGTGGAAATTTATAGTACCCTTAAAAGTTTAAAACACCTATTTGATAAGAAAGAATTAAATATGAGACAAAGAAGATGGATGGAATTCTTGAAAGATTATGACTACACATTGAAATACTATCTAGGTAAGGCTAATGTGGTAGTTGATACATTGAGTAGAAAGTCCACAAATGTAGCTTATATGATGATACGGGAATAGAAATTCATAGAGAAATTTAGGAATATGAATATATCCTATTGTATGCTTCTAGGCAAAATTATTATTGAATGAGACCAAAATAAAGAATAACTTGAGAGCTCAGATATTAGATACCTAAAGAGAGTATGACTTTTTAAGCCATACCAAGAGTGAGATTTCCCAGGGTAGAACCTTAGAATTTAAGGTGTTTAAGGACGATATAGCTATGTATCGTGATAGAATCTGTATGTCTAATAAAATTGAATTGAGATAAAAGATTTTAGAGGAGGCACATTGTAACATCTAGTTCTTTTAAAATTGATCTCAAACCAATAAGATAATGAGAGAGGACCTAAAGCAAGATGAATTAAGGACAAGTAAAGGCCAAATATTAATCAAAGCATCTAGAGATGAGATTATGAAGTTTTAGATAGCTCGAAATGGGAGTTAAAATGACAAAATGGAAAAACTGATATATTAGTGGCAAAATAATAGTTTTGGATAAAATTTTAAAAACTCAAAAAAAAATTTAATGGTAAATTTGAACTCACTAGAGTTCTCAGAGGCCTTGAAAACCATAAGAACTATCAAAATAGTTAAAACTTTTTTGATGCACGATTTGAGATGTTGATTGACTGTAACTTTAACTAGACTATTTGGTATGGTTTCAAATCTCAAAAAATTCAAAGTAAATGCTTTTAATAAACTAGAGAGCTTAAATTTTCATATGGAATTGATGGTTCTAAAAAAGGATTTAAAACAAGTTCAAATAGGGCACTTAAAGTATAGTGGTAAAATTATAATTATGTGAAAAAGTTAAAATATCTTTTTTTTTAATTCAAATGCATCAGCCACTTTCTTCTACATTGCAAGACCAACATTCATAGCTCTGACTTAGTATGAAAATGACCTTTTTCTCCTATTGGCATAACTTTTTACCTATTCTAGGTCGTAAGAAGTTTCTTTCTAAACATTTCTATCTGCTAGGTATTTTGGTTCACTAACTCAGGTCCTAGTAAACTCCTCTCACCTAACTCAACCTAACACAGTGGAGATTTACACTTTCTCCCATATAGAGCTTTATACGAGACATCTAGATATTAGAATGGTAACTGTTATTATATGCAAATTCTACCAATGGCAGATACGCATCCTAGTTACCCCTCATTTCTAACACATATATCCTCTAGGGTCTAGATGGTCCTCTTAGTCTGATTATCAGTTTGGGGGTGGTAAGTAATATTAAACCACAACCTGGTCCCTAAGGTATGCTATAATGACCTCCAGAAGTTCAATGTGAAGCTAAGGTCTCTATTGGATACTATGCTATTGGGTACTCCGTGAAGTTACACTATCTCACGTATGTACAACTGGGCTAGTCTATCTAAAGTATAAATAGCCTTGATCACTAAAAAGTGTGCAGACTTTGTCAATCTATCTAGAACTACCCAGATAGCATTGTGTCCAAAGGATGTCCTGGGTAACCCTATAAAAAAATCTATAGCTATACTATCTCATTTCCACTCAGGGATATCTAGGGGTTGCAACAACCCAACTAGTCTCTGGTGCTCTATTTTAACTCTTTGGGACACTAAACACCTCGCCGCATAATCTATGATGTCATTCTTCATTCCTGGCCACTAAAAAATTCTTTTTAGATCTTGATACATCTTGGTGGCCCCTGGGTGGATAGTATATTTACTCTTATGTGCCTCTTCTAAAATTTTCTCTCTCAATTCATTATTACATAGCACATAGATTCTATCCCGATATACTATCACACCATCCTTAAGTATCCTGAAATTTGAGGTCCTACAGTGGAAAATTTTGCTCCTAATCTGCCTCAGAAACTCATCCTCTCTTTAGGCATCTAAGATTTAGGTTCTCAACTCATTCTTAATCCAGATTTTACTCAAATATAATCTACCTGATACCAACTGGCAAGAGAGGTTCAGATTTCTAAATTTCTCTAGGAGCTCTTACTCCTTAATCATCATATGGGCAGCGTGGATAGATTTCCTACTCAAGGCATTAACAACCACATTGCCTTACTTGGATGATATTTCAACACATAATCATAATCTTTCAGAAATTTTATCCATCTTCTCTATCTCATATTGAGTTCCTTTTGATTAAATAAGTATTTTAGACTTTTGTGGTAACTATACATCTTTATACTCGCACCATACAAATAGTGCCTCTAAATCTTAAGAGAAAAAATAACCGTGGCTAACTCTAGGTCATGTGGAGGATAGCTCTCCTCATGAGGCCTCAGCTACCTAGAGGCATATGCCACTACCCTACTCTGTTGCATTAGTACGTATCCTAACCCTGTCCTTGAGGCATCATTATATACCATAAATGGTACACTAGGGTCAAGAATAACTAGCACAGGGGTAGTGCTCAATCAGAGTTTCAACTCCTAGAAACTCTTCTCACATCTATCATCCTATACGAAAGGTGTATCCTTCTGAGTCAACCTCATGAGTGGCAAGGCCATCTAAGAGAAGCCCTAATGAATCGTTTATAATATCATGCCAAACCAAGGAAACTCTTAACCTCGGCGATCCTCCTAGGCTTATCCTACTGTAACACAACTTCAACCTTATGGGGATTTATCGCGACCCCATCTTGTGAGATCATATGACCTAAGAATTTCACTTTAGTTAGCCAAAACTCACATTTACTTAGTTTGGCATATAGTCTCTTACTTCTTAGAGTCTTTAAGACTAATCTCAGAGGCCTTTCATGCACCTGAAAAGATCTGAAGTACACAGGATATCATTAATTAAGTCCATAACAAATTTATCCAAATACGATTTGAATACTTTATTCATATAATCCATAAACGTCGTGGGTGCATTTGTCAGCTCGAATGGCATCACAAGGAACTCATAATGTCCATATCTAGTTCTGAAAGCCGTCTTTGGGACGTCTTCAGCTCTCACTCTTAACTGGTGATACCCAGATCTAAAGTCTATCTTGGAAAATATAGATGCCCCAGCTAACTGATCTAATAGATCATCTATTCTAGGAAGAGGATACTTATTCTTGATGGTAACTTTATTCAATTCTCTATAATCTATACACAGTCTCAAGCTACCATCTTTCTTTTTCACAAATAGCACTGTAGCTCCCCAAGGTGAAACACTAAGGCATATGAACCCTTTTTCTAACAACTCTTCTATTTGCTTTTTCATTTCAACAAGCTTAGTGGGAGCCATCCTGTAGGGAGCCTTGGACATCAATCCAGCCCCAAGCACTATATCTATATGGAATTCTATTTCTCTCTTAGGGGGTAGGCCACTAAAATCAAAATCTTTAGGGAAAACCTCCAGGAATTCCCTAACTATCGGGATCTCTTCTATCCCTTCCTCTACCTTGGCTTGAATAGAAAAAAAGACTAGAAACCCCTGACATCCATGCTCTAAGTGTCTATTAGCCTGGACAGTAGTCATAAAGGATAACTCGGCCCCTAGGTATGGTCCCACAAGAAGGTACAGATATAGTGTGGTGCTCACAATCTCACAATTAAGGATAATATTATTAACTGTCATCTAGTTCATGCTAATTATCAAATTAATATCATGGAATAGCATACAAATCAAATTAGTGGTAGTGTAACAATGGTTAAACTATATAGTGACATTCAAGCAAGCATGAGAAGTAACAATGTGGCCTCTAGTAGGTGTTATGATAGACAAATCAAATAGTAAAGTACTAATGGCTTGACCCAATCGTCTCACATAGTCATAAGATATAAACTAGTGATTGGCACTCGAGTTAAACATAGCAATCACAGGAAAATTATTCACTATAAGTGTACCTTGAATAAGACTGGGAGATGCACTAGCCTCTTACTGAGATAGGGCAAACACCCTGCCTTGGGTCTGTGGCCTTGGAGGCACTACATCAGTCTGAGGGCAGTTCTTGGCAATATACCCTAGCTTCCCACACTTGAAGTAGGTGACTGTGGACTACTATGTGGATGACTGAGTCCTCGGGGCTATACCTTTATTCATTTCTGTGGCCTCTTACTCCACTGCACCTTGCTCTTCTTTTTGCTAGTAGGTGCAGAGTTGGCACCCTCCTCTAGTCTGGGTCTCTTTGATTCTGGAGCCCTCCTTTGACTAGATACTGTGGCAACATGCATAATCTCTCTCAAATTATTCTCAATCACTTTGCTAATCTCTACAAGGGTATTGAAGCTCCAGATCCTAGTGGAGTTACTTTGTCTCTGATCAAGGACTTTAGCCTGATCTCAAATTGCTCGCACCTCCAGGGCTTGTCATCATATCTCTGGAGGTAGGAAGAATACCGAGATAACTCTATAAATTTGGCCACATACTGGTCTACCGTCATAGCATCAGTATATTTTAGCCCCATGAATTACACCTCTTCTGCTTTCTTACTGAACTAGGGAAACACTTTTCATAACACTGTACTAGGAAGTTTTTGTAGGTAATATGCAAATTTCTTATCTTAATTAGAGACTTCGTACTACGCCATCACTTGTCAGCTTCTTTCTGTAGCATAAATGTGGCTAACTGAGCTTTTCTGCTCAGAGGTGCAATCCATCACTGTGAAAATCTTCTTAATCTCCATCACCCAGGCCTCCACTTTGTCTGCATCCAATTCCCCATCAAACACTGGTGGGTTATTCTTTTTGAATTGATTCAATTGTTTTTGAATGGATGGCAGAGACTGAGTTGGCTCCTAGGGAGGTGGGGGTGGAGCACCTGAGGTAGAAGGCTATGGAGTACCAGAAGTAGAAGGCTGAGACTGAGGCAGAGGGGCCTTTCTCCTGACTTCTTCCTATCTAGCTAGGGATTCCTATAGCCATATGATCATCTCATGCTGCTACTGCACAATGTACTACTGCTGGGCTATCACACTCTCAAATCTATTAAGTCGTTCCATGATAGTTTGTAAAAAGTCCTCGAATTCAACCTCTGAGCCCATAACCAGTCTGCCCCTACCTCTGCCTCTTCTGGTCTCAACCATTTTCACTAAAAAAGAGTCACAACCTTAGCCCACGATTACAATTGAAGCATATATACACAGATATTCCACCTAAAAATGACCCAAACACACCATTTAAGAGCCAACTATCAAGCAAAAGTGCCTGAACCTTTGCTTTGATACCAATAAATATAATACCATATTATTTCTAACATTGATCCCTTTCTTGCAAGTGAGATTATACAATTCTTCAAAGAGATCCCAAGAAAATGCCTTAAAATAATGAATTAAATTACGTTGCGTAGCGGATAAAATTTTCATTTCATGTCTTTAGGATCCCATGAACTCACTAGCAACATTATCTAATTATTTTCCACCTATATAAGTCATAAACATCTTAAAACTTCACTTAAACCAAGGATCAAGAACCAAAAATCCAAGATAATCATGTTTTGCCTTGGGTTCCAAGGTGGTAGAATTTAAGGCAAATTTGAAACATCATAACTAAATGTAGAAAAATAAAAATCACATAAACCATGGCTTTTTGGAAAGCTCTAGATATCAAATTTACACTAAAAATCAGTCCCAACCATGAAAACCTCATCTGGGCTATGTTTGATAATAGAAAATACAGAAAGGTTAAGTTATCTAGAAATCTGATATAGCTTACTGATATAAACTTTGAAAATCCATAATTAATTTCAAAAAAATTCAATTCATACAATGTGTACCAATTTGGAAAGCTACAAATGTTAACTAGAGAAAAAAAATAGTTCCAGACCATACTAAGAGCATTCATACCCAAAAAATTAGTCAAATAGTACCATGGGTCTAGAGGTGAGCTTGGAACAGAATAACAAGTTCAAAAATTTATATCTCCCTCTCTAGAGATCCAAATGAGGTGCTTCTAGTTGTTACAAGTCATTGGGAAGGTATAGTTTCTCTTACAAAATTTTGTGTTAATTTGACATCATTTGCTTCATGAACAACAGAGAGTAAATTCAAAACCAGAAAATTTTTTAATTTCAAAAATTTTCCAAGTATTCTATGGACCTCCAAATAATACACACTTTAGCTTTCCAAAAGGATCTTAACATGCTCTAGATGCATGCCAAACTTTAAACCAAGAAGAGCTCATTTAGATAGAAAGTGACGTAGCCTCACAAAATGGTCAATTTAGCTTTCATAAGGCGTCAAGTTTGTCCAAATAGCTTCTCCAATGGTGTGGCTCCTCTTGGGCAAGTTTAAAAGTATGAATATGACTTGTAGGAACTGCCCAAGTGGTCCTAAGCCTCATGCATCTCAATTTGACCATTCCATACCCAAGAATACACTACATACATAAGCCATTGAATAAGCTAAATCCCACATTTGCATTGATTTCATGCCACATGTGGTCCATACAAGATTTATACATCATATTACAATTGTTCATGGTCTTACATCTCAAAAATAACATATACATAATCACTTTGCCATTCAATTACAAAGTAAGCTACATAATGTTCAAATATAGCCTTTTAAGGCCCTTGGCTTGCATTTCTCCCTTATTGTGTGCCACCTAGACATTTTAAGATGAGGAAGGGAAGGGGGTGAGATTCCTAGAATTTCAATAGCTCACACACTCATTCGCACACACATTCATGGCATATACACATCAAAGCATATGTATGGAAGGTTTAACAACTATAAAGTATGCAAGGTCACAATTTCCATGCCACTTATTCACATTCAAGCCAAGAACATGCTCTAGGGACTCTTGGTTTTGCCTCACCCCATTTTTAGGACTTTGGATTTGCCTCACCCTTGGCCTAGGTGTAACATCCAATTCTCCAAAAATTAGGGAAAACATGAGAAACGTAACGTATGATTTCTCCGTTAACGAACGAAACTCACTGGATACAAAAATAAGTCCCCCGAAATGATGTAGTTAAGGTCCTAAAAAATTTGGGAAGCATTTTAGACTCCTAAATATGAGAATCCCAAGCTCAGACGAAAAGAAAAACGGAGCTAGAATGAAGAAACAATTTCTTACAAAAAGCTTATGAAACGTAATGGTATTTTCATAATTTTGAGTAAATTTTGGAATTCACATGGAAAGGCTTTTTAAATGAAAGTTTTGAGTTCTCCAGAGTTCTCAGAGGCCCTAAAAACCATGGAAAGCCTTAGGACAGTTAAAACCCCTCCAGTGGACGTTTTCTAACGTCAGTTGACCCAAACTTTGACTGATTCGTTCAAGAAGGTTTGAGGTCCAATTTGAGTGATTCCAAAGCCATTTTATTTAATTGGGAACCTAAATTTTATAATGGAAAAGAAAGTTCTCAAAAAGGGGCTAAAACAAAGGAGAAACGAAAATGCCAAAAATTAAGGGCAAAATTGAAATTTTTGAGAAAGTGGAAACTTCTTGAACACACTTTAAGTTTCTTATTTCTTCTCCCCTTAATTTGCACGACTCATTCTGCCCAAAAACCAGAAAAAAATACCAGCTCTCTTAGGCACACCATGGAGGAGAAGAAAGGAGGAGAAAAAGTAAGGAAAAGGTAAGGAATTTCATGATTTTTCATGCTTTCTCCTTTCCAAACCTCTCCTTCTCCATTCCCCTTTCTTTCCTATGATTATAATGAAGTTTATAAATCTGTTTTAAGGGCAAAATTGAGGGGAAAATTCGGATTTGAAGAGAGGAGCTCAAAGAACACAAGATTCAAGTGAGAAAAGCAAGAAAACAAGGTAATTTCTCTTCCTATGGTTGTCATCTTTGGTTCCTTTCTCTACCATTTTGCCCCACTTGAGAAAACCCTAGGAGGAGATGATTTTTAGGCAGAACCAAGCATGAATCGAAGGAAAAAGGGTGTGAAGATTAAGAATATGCAAAGAGAATTAACAAAAAACCATTATATTTCAAGACGTAAGTTCTAGGGTTTCAATTGCACTTTGTAAAATTTGATTCTGTATGATGATTCTTAGGCCTAAGTAAGAGTTTAGATGAGCTCCCAAGATCCCTAAAAGGCTCCCCATATGCTTCTTCCCTTGAGAAAACAAAGAAAGCTCCATGGAACCCAATATGCTTCATAGCCTCAGCCTCGATGGGTTCTCCTAGCTAGGGAGAGTTTTAAATTTTTCTAAGGCCATTCTTGAGTCATATTTGATGAATGAAAATAAGGGGAGGCCTTGGAAAAAATTTAGAACTCATAGAAAGTGATTTGGTGCCTTAGGTTCCATATTATGACCTAAAGAAGCAACATGATGTTAGGCTCTTTGTTTTAATTGTGTGATGACTCCAAGAGGCTGAAAAGGAGTCATGAATCATATTTGAAAGGAAAGAATGGAGTCTAGAATTTATTTAAAGGGTATTGCTTCATTAGGTGGTGCAATTATGGACCATAATAGAACCTATAGAGCAATCTAGCATTTAAGTAAGTTGTATGGCCTTAGAAATTGTTTCATGAACCTAATTGGCTCCCATAAATTGTATCTAGGTAAAGAGAAACCATCTCCACCAATTTGTGGGTGTGTGGCCGAAAGAGAAGGCTTGAATTTCAAAGAAAAAGTGTGTAAGTGTACACAAAGTAGCTCTCTCCACCTTCTCTCATGCATAGATGTGTGTTTAGCTTGTTTTAGAATGTGTGTATGTGTATTTTTAAGCTATGAAAAGTATGCTAGTATGCCTTTATATGCCATGATTCTTGATGCCATGTTATGTTTTCAAATGAGCACATGATGTTTGTATGAGTTTGCTTGAGTGTGGAGAGGCCAAGAACTCTTCCCTTAGGTGAGAATGAGCCAAGAACCCTTGAGCTTGGTTGAGACAAAGTAAAGAGTCTCCCAAAAATAAAGTGGGCTCCTAAGAGTATGGTTGAGTCCAAAGCTCTTAAAGAATGGGTGAGACAAGTCCAAAATCTATGAGGAGAAGTGTGAGACCAATCCAAACACTTGGTGAGCTCTTGAATGTCTTGTATGATTTATTCATATGCCAAGTTTGCTTTTAAAATGTCCATGACTTCCATCTTTTCCATGCATGCATTTGTAAAGCTTGCTTTGCACATATTATGTATGATTGAATGGGAGATGAACTATTGGGATTTTTTGAATCTCATTCCCTCCTCTCTAATGATCTCATATACTAGGTGAACCAAGTGGATATGCCAATGGGAGCCAACAATACTAGAGGAAGGAGATTGACATTCATATGTCTAGTTTTTGCTTTATGGAACCATAATGATGTTCAATGATGTATATGAATATTGTAAATAGCATATGACCCTTGAGACACATGTAATTATTCTATTCTATGATGTAGAAATGAGAATATGTGTTACGTGAATGATGGAATGTGAATTGAGCATGTATGGTAAAGATAACTTCATGAATGAGTTTATGGAAATGTGCATAAGTATGGGTTAAAAGGCCAAAATGAGATGCATGAGGCTTGGGACCATTTGGAAAGCTCATACAAGTCTCACATGTACTTTTAGACTTGCCCAAAAGGTGTCACAACCAAGGGAAGGCCATTTGGCAAGTTTGGTACCTCATATGAAGCCAAATTTGACTATAATGGAACCCTGTGTCACTTTTTAGCCAAATGAGATAGTCTTGATCTGAAATTTTGCATGCAAGTAGGTCCCATTGAGACCTTTTTAAGAAGCTAAAGATCATAATTTTTGGAGGTCTACAGAATATTTGATTATTTTTCAAAGTTGGAAATTTTCATGGTTTCTGGTTTGCTACACTATTCATTTGGTCCGAATTTGTACTCTATCACACAAGACTCAAACAATGTCTAATTGTCATGAAATTTTATACAAAGAAACTAGACAATTACAGTGACTCTTGCCAACTAGAAGCACCTCATTTGGAGGTCTGGAGAGCGAGATATGAATTTTTGAAATTTCTTTCCAGTATCAATAAATTTGCCCGACTAGAAGTACTATTCCATTGAATTTCGAGGTTCAGGCTTGATGGACTGATTTGGAGATATTTTTCATCTCTAGTTAACATCCACAAATTTCCAAATTAGTATCATTTGTATGGATTATAATTTTATGGAATTAATTGGACATTTTCAAATTTTTTTGCAGAATTCTATGATAGTTCTAGATTTCAGTCGGACCTTTGGACAATTTTGGATGTCAAACGTCTTGTGTGATGAATTTTATGACTTGGGCATATTTTTAGTGTGATTTAGACATCCTAAGCTTCCTAGAATGGCTAATATTGCATGCTTTCGATTTTTTTGGATTTAGTTATGATTTTCCAAAGCTTGCCCAAAAAAGAGGCTAATTCTGGCCGAGAATGAACTCCCATTTCCCATGCTCCATTTTAGTTTTCATGAGTTATAGGCATAATTTTGGGATGCAAATGAGTTGTAATGATGTGTTTGAATATGAGGATGCATAGCATGAGCTCACATGGTCCACGTGACATCGATTGAAATTCTTAGTATGACGCGATGCAAAGATAATCTCATTTTTCCTTGCTTTTCTATGGAAATCCTATATGCTTCATGATATTATAGCATTCAAAAGCATAAGATGAGCAAGAATTTATGGTATTACACTAGGGAATTTTGACTTGGCCTCTCCCTTCCAAGAGACTTTTGGCTTTGTCTCACCCCATGAGACTTTTGGCATCTCTTTACCTTCATTAAGGGAGTTTTGGCATCACCTCACATTTATGGGCCATTTCCACAACCAAGGCCATTCAATGAAACATATTGGTGCCAATGTAATATTAAGACATCAAGTGGCATGCTATCAAGTTGCAGGAGCACACATAGGCACACAATGCATACATATGCACACAAGAATGCAAGAGAATGAGTTAGAGAGCTACCTTGAATTTTGCAAGCTTTCCTTTATCTTATTCCTCCCTCTTTTTGGCCTCACAAGTGCACCTAGGTGGGTTGGTGTTCTCTTGGCCTAAACACCATAAACAACACACAATTACACACTTGAAGTAAACTAAGACATTAAACTCACTCTTGAACACACTTGGATCCATAAGTGGCATAATGGTTCTATAAATGGCCTATTGAAGCAACTTTCACAATTCAAGCTCTAGGCTCCCATTTCTTTCCATTTCTAGGTCTCTTGGCCTCATTCAAAGTTCTTGGAGCCCTCACACAATCATTTACACAAGCTTAAAATCAAATTGCTTCACAAAACACCATTATGGATACCATTATCCCATCTCCCAATCCATGGCTCTTAAATTTTTTCCAATGGTTACTCCCACCTTCTAACATCATATAAAGTCCCAAACCAAGGTTAGAACAAATTAAAATACTCCCTAGCCCAATGAACCAAGCTTGGCCAAGATATGCACCGTAATGGAGGTTCATGGAGTTCTTGATTTTTCCTTAATGGGAGGGCCACTTGGGATGGTTTCTAGAGGTCTTAGGAGCTCAAGGAAACACTTAAATAGCCAAGGAATTACTCATGCAAAATCATATTTTCTAAAACCCTAAACAACAACACACTTTTCTATCTTGATTTCTATTGGCTTCTCTTACAATTTCTTGTCATATACCTCTTCCTCATGGTCTAAAACGTTAGTTTCTCTCTTGTTTTTAAACAAAAAATCCCACCCCTATATGGTTCTAGCTTAGGTCAAAATACACACAAGGAATGAGCAAGAGAAAGAAACAACCAAAACAAGAAATTACCTTGGATTCAAGCTTGCTTTTAAGAGCCTTTCTCCTTGATTTACTTCTCCTCAAGAATTTCGAATTATCCCTCCTTATTCTTTCATTGGCTTTCTTCCTTTCTTTGCTTCTTTTATGTGTCTAAGAGAGAGCTTCTTTTTTTTATATTTTGGGCACAGAGAGTTGTACTATATGAGAGGGAGAAGAGACAAGAAGCTTATGGAACATTCAAGAAACTTACTTTTTCCAAAATTTTAATTTCATCCTTTTGTAATGACAATTTTGTTTCAACTTTATTTTACCTCCTTTTTTAGAACTATCTTTTCCATTACAAAATTTAGGTTTCCAATTTAATAAAATGCCTTTGGAATTACTCAAATTGGAGCTAAAACCTTCCCAAACGAATCCATCAAAGTTCAGGCTCACCTTCGTTGGAAAATGTACGCCAGAGGGGTTTTACTTGTCTCACAGCTTCTTATGATTTTTGGGGCCTCTAAGAACCCTAAGCAACTCAAATTTCCCATTTAAAAAGTCTTCCTATGTGTTTTTTTCTAAAAGTTGCACTTATTTATAAAAATGTCATTACGTTTTATCTGTTTTGGTCATAATTTGTTTCACTATCCTAGCTCCGTTTTTATTTCCATTTGTGCCTGAAATTATCATTTTTAGGAGTCTAAGACTCTATCCAAAATTTTTAGGACATTATTTAGTTTATTTCAAAGAACTTACTTTTATACGACTCATTTCATCATTTTATGGAGATTACGTTCATTACACTTTAGGGGACACCCTAGTATGTAATCATTATTTCATGTTTTATGGTACTAACACATGTTATGTAGTATAAAAGTGCTAGGCCACCCTGATATGCTAAATTATCCAGTATGTAATGGCCATGCATATGCATGGCTGATGTTTATGATGTTTGTGATATTGTCATATGATGATATGATTATTAACTCATTGTTGCCATGTGAGATGTTGAATGCATGTGATGAGACCTATATTGTTACTGTATGAATGTAGCTAGATAATTCATTATTGTGGTTATCAGATGGTATGATCCTATTATGTATGTTGTTATGCATGATGTTATGTTTCTTAGATAGACAAGAGTAATGGAAGAATGTTTTTTGCATGTGTGACAACTAAACCATTTCCAATTTTCATACTATCATTATCTTACTAACAATTTTCATGATTCTCACATGTGTAGTAACGTGTTTGGATCACCAAACTACCAACCACTAAATATATAGTAGAGATTGAATGGCCATATGTAGACACTCCAGGCATAGGGTAGGTATGGGTGATTACTGACATAAAGACTTGATCATTATTGAAGACTCCTATCAAACATCACCTCCTTAGGGACGATGGACTAGACTTAGATGCTATGTAGTTGTATAGAGCCTTTTGTTGTATAATAGCTCCATGATTAGATGTATGCTTAGCTAAAAACTTTATTTTGATGTATCACGATATATGTATAATGTAATACCATATCTTTCTAGCCCTCCTCATGCGATCAACATGCTCCATAACATGCATTGCTTAAGAGTTGTAAAAAAATAGGATATAAATAATTGATTAAATTCCATTCGATGTCACATGGACCGTGTGAGCTCATACTATAGATCCTCATATTTAATTACATCATTACAACTCAATTGCATCACAAAATTATGCCCAAAACTCATGGAAACCAAAATGGAGCATAGAAAATGGAAGTTCATTCTCGGCCAGAATTGGCCTTTTTTCTGGGCAAATTTTGGAAAATCATAACTAAATCTAAAAAAATCGAAATCATGCAATCTTGGTCATTCTGGAAATCTTAGAATGTCTACTTCACATTAATAATATTCTTAGACCATAACATCCATTATGGAGGACATTTGACATTCAAAAAGGTATTGAATTCGCTGCTGCTTGGGCTGTTATTTTAGATTACTGATACAAAATTTTAAAATTCATAACTAATTTTATGAAAATTGAAATCACACAAATTTGATCATTCTAGAAAGCTAAAAATGTTAAATTGATGCTAAAAATAATTACAGAATGAAACAGACACGTTTAGCCATTGGAATTCTATGGAATAGTGATTGGACTCCTAGGGCACCACTGCTACTGACAACCAACTTCAAAAATGCATAACTCGTTACTCAGACCTCCAAATGAGGTGATCTCAGTGGCCACCGAAAGCTTATGACCTCTAGTTTATTTCTATAAAATTTCACAATCATTGAACATCATATAACCATTAGAAGACACAAAACACAAATCTGCCAGTGTGAACAGTGCACATACCAGAATCAATAGAAAATCCCAACTTTAAAAATTCATCAAATATTCACTAGACCTCAAAAAATTATGTTTTTTAGCTTCCCAAAAAGCTCTCAAAAAGATATAATTTCATGCCAAATCTTAGATCAAGACTAGCTCATTTGGCTAAAACATGACATAGGATTTTATTATAGTCAAATTTAACTCCATATGAGGTACCAAATTTGCCAAATGGCTTTCCCTTGGTTGTGGCACCTTTTGGGCAAGTCTAAAAGCATATTTAAGACTTGTGTAAGCTGCTCAAATGGTTCCAAACCTCATGCATCTCATTTTGGCCATTCAACCCATACTTATACACATTTGCATCATACTTCCACATTGTACATTTGGACATTATAAACTCAAATTGTATTCTAAAGCTCATACATCATATCCATAGTTATAAACATTACATAATAGCATATTTATACATGTCTCAAAGTCCATAGACTATCTACATCATCATATACATCAAGGTACATAAGTATGGCTCTAAAATAGCTAAAGCTAGACACATGCTTGTCAATTTCCCTTCTTCATGGTTGTTGGCTCTCATTGGCATATCCACTTAGTCCACCTAACATGTGAGATCATTGGAGAGGAGGGGATGAGATTCAAAGAATCCCAATAGCTCATCTTCCATTCAATCATACATAATATGTGCAAAGCAAGCTTTATAAATGCATGCATGGAGAAAATAGAAGTCATGGACATTTTAAAAGCAAACTTGGCATGTGAATCAATTATTCAAGACATTCAAGAGCTCACCAAGTGTTTGGATTGGCCTAACACTTCTCCTCATGGATCTTGGACTTGCCTCACCCATTCTTTAAGAGCTTTGGACTCAACCATACTCTTAGGAGCTCACTTTGCTTTTGGGAGACTTTTTGCATTGTCTCAACCAAGCTCAAGGGTTTTTGGCTCATCCTCACCAAAGGGAAGAGTTCTTGGCCTTTCCACACTCACGCAAACTCAAACAAACATCATGTAAACATTTGAAAACATAACATGACATCAAGAAGCATAATATGTAAAGGCATGCTAGCATACTTTTTCATAGCTTGAAAATACATAGACACACATTCTAAAACAAGCTAAACACACATCCATGCATGAAAGAAGGTGAAAAGAGCTACCTTGCACACAATTACACACTTTTCCTTTTGAATTCAAGCCTCTTCTTTCAGCCACACACTCACAAATTGGTGGAGATAGTTTCTCTTGGCCTAGATACAATTTTTGAGAGCCAATTAGGTTCGTGAAACATTCTTTAAAGCCATACAACTTGTTTAAGTACTAGATTGCTCTGTAACCCCCATTATGGTCCATATTGGCACCTAATGAAGCAACACCTCTCAAATGACTTCTAGGCCTCATTCTTTTCTTTCAAATATGATTTTTGACTCCTTTTAAGCCTTTTGGAGTCATCACACCATTAAAATAAAGAGCCTAATATCATGTTGCTTCTTTAGGTCATAATATAGAACCTAAGGCACCAAATCACTTTCTAAGAGTTCCAAATTTTTTCCAAGGCCTCCTTTTATTTTTATTCATCAAATATGACTCAAGAATGGCCTTAGAAAAATTTAAAACTCTCCCTAGCTATAAGAACCTCTTTAGGCCAAAGTTATGGAGCTTAATGGCCTTCATGTAGGGAGCATCTTAGGGATCTTAGGAACTCATTTAAACTCTTATTTAGGCATAGGAATCATCATACAAAATCAGATTTTACAAGGTGCAATTGAAACCCTAGAATTTGCATCTTGAAATCTAATGGTTTTATGATAATTCCCTTTGCATATTCTTAATCTCCACATCCTTTTTCCTTAGATTCATGCTTGGTTCTGCCTAAAAATCATCTCCTCCTAGGGTTTTCTCAAGTAGGGCGAAATGGTGGAGAAGGGAACTAAAAATGACAACCATAAGAAGAGAAATTACCTTATTTTCTTGCTTTTTCTCACTTCAATCTTGTGTTCTTTGAGCTCCTCTCTTCAAATCCGAATTTTTTCCTCAATTTCTCCCTTAAAATAGATTTATAAACTTCATTGTAATCATAGGAAACAAAGGAGAATGGAGGAAAAGAGGTTTGGAAGAGAAAGAGCATGAAAAACTACTAATTTCCATACCTTAAGCCTTTGATTTCTCCTCCTTTTGCTTCCCCTTCTTGTGAGCCTCATCCCCTAGGGTTTTCTTCTAGTTTTAGGTAGAACTTGGTCATGAATAATGAAGGGAAAAGAAGGGTGGATCATATATATAGGTGGGAGTAAGTTACACTTTTCAAAAATTCCTATTTTGTCCTTCATTCTTGGCATTGTCGTTTCTCCTTCGTTTTAGCTCCTTTTTTAGAGTTGTCTTTTCCATTATAAAATTTAGGTTTCCAATTTAGTAAAATGCCTTTGGAATCACTCAAATTAGAGCTAAAATCTTCCCAAACGAATCTGTTAAAGTTCAGGCACATCGACATTAGAAAACGTCCACTAAAGGGGCTTTAGCTGTCTTGGGACTTTTCATGGTTTTTAGGCCTCTAAGAGCCTTGGGGAACTCAAAATTTTCATTTAAAAAGCCCTCCTGTGTGAATTCCAAAATTTGCTCAAAATTACGAAAATGCAATTACGTTTCATAAGTTTTTCATAAGAAATTGTTTCTTCATTCTAACTCTGTTTTTCTTTTCATTTGAGCTTGAGATTCTCATTTTTAGGAGTCTAGAATGCTTCCCAAATTTTTTGGAACCTTAACTATCTCATTCTGGGGGACTTCCTTTTGTATTCGGTTAGTTTTATTCGTTTACGGAGAAACTGTATGTTACATTTCTCACATTTTCTTTTGTTTTCAGAAAACTGGATGTTACATTTCTTCCCCTCTTAAATAAATTTCATCCTTAAAATTTGAGGTACACTTCCTCTTACTCTTTTCTTTTCTAGCTAATTGTTATTTTCTTTCCCTTTTTCCTGGCTCTAGACGCTTTCTTAGTGATTTCATTCTTTCAAATTTTCTTTCAGCCATGGAACTTTTATTACTAGCTCTTAATAAGGGCTCTACTGCTATAAAATACTATCTAGTTCTTTCTCATAAGGGAAAGAAATTTTTGACTCTGGAGGCCTATCTTGGGAGAGTTTACTAATCATATCGGGTTAATGTTAACCCGTTCGCAAGATTAACATTTCTTTCGGTGGACTCATTTACACATCTCGGGAGGTAACTTATTTCATATCACGTCTCCTGTATCCTCTTTGAATGGCCACTTATAACATCTCATCATCTTTTCTAATTATTAGAGCCATTGCAGGTATCTGTCTGTTTGCTTACTTATTTACAAGTATTGTCCACTGTTCATCCTGCATTCTTTCTTACTAGCTCATCCCATGATTACAGTTCGTATTTCTTTCTGTCATAGGCCTCGTATCACAACTACAGCAAATGATAAGGGGAGCCAATGTGAGAAAAATGAAAGACAAGACAATGTGAAAATGACGCAAAGAATGGGATGAGAGCTGGGTTGAAGAATAAGCTACACATGTAGATTTAATTCATACAAGGGCTGGAGAAAAGCAATGAGTTAAATGTGGCTTAACAAAGAAGAAGCCCTAGGCTACAAAACACGTGAAGTCTGGGCAGAAAGAAAAGAAAAAGCTACACGAGTTGTAAGAAAAAGAAGCCACGTTCTGGTTTGAATGGGAAAGAGGCTACGGTTTTGAAGAAATAATAAAGGCAGAAAATGACGAGGGACTTAAGAAAAGCTGGGTTAAAGGAGCTAAAGGAGTGAACGTAAGAAGAATGCGAGAAGAAGCTGTGGTTGATTTGAAATGAGCCACGTGGATTTGCACGAGTCTGAATTGGGAAGCAGTATATGTGAAGAATAAACTGAATCTAGTGATTCATTAAGGAACGTGGAACACAACATGAAGGGGAGCTAAGGAAATGAAGAAGCAACGTGAAAAGAAGAAGCATGCATGATGGAAGTCACGTGAGAAAGCTACGAATGAAGCTACACAAGAAGCAATCACGTGGAATATGATAAAATCAAATGAAGTGGGCCTACACTCATAGACACAATCCATCATGCTACATTCCATACGCATCATCCATTCCAACGTCATTCACGTCTTCGTCCATTCTCCATCCAATGTCCATCCACACCACGCAGACTCATTCCATCTTTAATTCTTCCACTTCCACGAAGCTCTAAGCCTCCATCTGTGACTAGAAAGGAAGAAGGACCTTGGAGAAGCTTGAATCTATGGAAAGAACTCAGAATTTTGGCTAAGAATTTCTATTTTCCTACACTTTTTCTTTTTCTTGTACAAGCTTGGTTAAGTTACATTTGATTAGAAATTTGTGTAATTATGATTTGTGGCTAGTTAGACACTAATTAGGAAGCTTTTTTGTTAATTAATTGGTTAGATTGGACACTAAATTTTGCATTTCTCTCTAATCTCCCATGTATGCCACGAAGGTGTTCGATGAAATGCATGAGTGAGATTATGTGCTTGATTGTTTCATTTGAGGATTCCTTAGTATTTAGTTGGTTAATTAAACATCTTAGGGTGATGATTCAGAGGCTAATTAATCAGTTAATCAATCAAATTGGGTGTTCATTGATCTTAAAGACAAGAATTAATGATTTAATGCAGGGTTGAGGTTTTAATTTAACATTAGATTGTTAATCTCTTTATTCTTGCATGGTAACTCAAGATATATTTGTATTGAACACAATTAGGGACTCTTATACCAGAATTAATCATAATTGGATTAGGATAAGGATAGTGGATACCAAGGGATGATTCCAAAGCTAGTCACAAGCCCATTATCAACCATAATTCTCTAATTAGGTAGCAATTAGAAATTTTAATTCAATTTCATTTCTAGATAGTTTAACTAAATCAAAAACCCCCCTAAATTTAGATAGCTTTTAGGATCCTTTAACACTTAGAAACTCAATTAAGCATTGAACTCCATTTCCAAGGGAGATGACCTAGGTTGTGCCACTAGCTACATATTTAGTTCTACCTAGTTTATTTTGAGGGTTGCGCAATAAGCCCGTCAAAATTTGGCGCTGTTACTGGGGAATTGGAGTTTTAATTGTTTGAGAAAGTTTTCTAAGTATTATTTTTCTGTTTTAGCTCTATTTTGGTTCTATCTTAGCTTTGGTTTTGTTTTATTTTGAACTTGGAATTGGATCATTTCAGTGTTGTGCATTAACTTGTCTGGTTGCTGGAAATTTTTGTTTAAGGTGCCCAGAAAATTCTCAAACTTTGTTTTCCAAAGTTTTTAGGTGTTTTAAGCAAAAATAATAGCAAAGCTATTTGGTGCACCATCTTTTGGCCAAATTCCAACATTTAAGGCACTTTTTCTAATTTTTTAGTATTTTCTCGAATTTTTTTAGGAATTTTCAATTTTTCTGGATTTAATTTCTTTATTTTTTATGAGTTTGTTTTGTATCATTAATCTCTTTTTAGGAGTGTTAGATTGTTAGGAACTTCTTATCTTCATTTGATTTAATTTCTTGATTTTGAGTTCATTTTAGTTATAATTTGTTAGTGATTTTACTTGTACTGAAAGTGATTGAACTTCTCATTTTATTTTCTTTAAATGAATGTATATTATTATTCTAATCAAGGTGTTTATAATTCTTATGCAAATGATGGGATTTTCAGGCAGTTGGATGATCTTCAAACAATAGTTCAAGGCCTTCTTGAACAACAAAGACAAGAACGACAAGTACAACAATATTAACAATGCCAACAACCATGCTACTAACCATACCACCATCCCTATGAAGTTCACACCAATTCCATTGAACCATACCACAATCCATATAAATCCACCCCAATTACCACCATCATTATGAGCCATACCATAACTTCCATTTGTAAGAGCCAGAATATCATCCTTACAATTATCATGAGGGATACATGCAACAAAAGCCCCAAAGGGAACCAAGTTTGGAAGAGAGAATGATGCAGCTAATGGAAACCCTTGATCTTCGAATCCAACAAAGGGATGCCGACCATCTTCAATTCAAATAAGAACATGAATGGTGGTATCTTGAAACTCAACAAAAGATTAACAACATCATGAAGGATTCAGGATTTCAGATGAATCAACCGACTTCAAGTACTACTGAACTGATTGAAGAGCAAATCATAAGGGAATGTATAGAGGAGGAAGAACCTTATTCACTGGGTAATATCCTTCCATCTTCTAATACATTGTAATTTGTTAGAACTAATTCTAGTATACATGATAGCACTGTGATTCTGAATGCACATAATGTCGTTGATTCTAAATTGCATGATGATGTTGTTGATGAGGAGATCATTGTTGAATCTCCTGATTTGATTGATTGTGGTAACTCATTAAGCAAAGTTGACACAGTTGTTGATGTTCATAAACCCTTATGTACTTATGGACTTGGTATGTCTACACCTAGCTGTGATTATAGTGAAAATTTCATATCTGAACTAATTGATGAATCTATTGAGTCTAGGGTAGTAGATAAGTGTGGGAATGACTTAAAATGTGATGATCATGTTGTTCCTAGTGTGGAATTAGTTTATAAGTTTATTGATGATGCATCTTTTAAGTTTAGGGGTAGCATACTATCTGGACCATGTGACATAGTTAATTTGAATGCATCTCTTGATTGTGTTTATGTTGGAACCACTATTTCTGATAGATGCTCACAGATTAATTCTTTCATTGAGACTAGCGAGTTCCTCACATATACTGATCAATGTGATTCCTCACTAGCTTGTGATGGTATGACTGCTGAAATAATAGATGTAGCATGTGAAAAGGATATAGACAGTGAAATTGTTGAGCAGCTTGTTATTGATCATTCAGACTCTAATTTGAAATGCTTATGTGATGATATGCATACAAGTCCTGTGTGTATTGAGATTCATGAGTTTCTGGAGTCTGATAAGTCTACTAAATCTAAAGAGTCCTTTGCTTGCACTAAAATGATTGATAAGAATGATTCTACTGATCATACTGGTATTGATAAGAACATGCATAAAGATAGTGTTGATATTGAAAATTCTGTTGATCCTTGTGCTATTATTGATACTAGTGAGAGACTAGATTCTGTTATAGATCATTGTTTAGAATCTTGTGAGCTTACTGATGTCTCTTTTGTCAGGGAAGATACTATTTTTCTTGTTGAGAGTCCGGAACAGATTCCTGAAATTGTTGAGCTAATTCTCAGCAAGCCACAGACTCTCCCAACTGAGAAAAAGCAACTGTCAGACACCTTGAACTTAAAGGACTGTGAGAAGTTGAAATTAAATTCTTCTGTGGATGCAATGACTTTTACTGATGGGAGTCTAGTAGATTTCATTGGTTTTGATAGATTTCTAGAGAGTTCAAAGTCTAAATTTGATTTTAAATTTTCTTTCTTTAGTTTTAAATCTCCTGAATTTGATTTTCCTTCTTTTCTTGTTTTTGAATTTGTTGAAAATAACTTTCCTAGACTACTGATGGTTGAGGAAGTCCATGAATCATCACTACATGATCAATCCAAATGTTTTAAAGTAGTGAGACTTAAATTTGTCCAATTAAGAAGGAATAAAGTAGTTTTAATTTTGGTTTTTGATACTTATGATTAGTTAGTCTTTGATAGAGTTCTTTTTAGTTTAGGATTTAGTTTTTCTTTTTCTTTTCTGCATTATTGGTTGTTTTGTTTCTATTTTGTAGGAAATAAAATGCTAACCAGCTACATAGGAATCTAAGCCACCTTTGAGATCTTCCATTTTCAAGTTCATCCGGTTGTATTCTCTCTTTTCACTTTTTGTCTTGTGTTGTTCATCTATTTACTAAACTGTGTGTTAATATTGAGGACAATGCAATATTTAAATGTGGGGGGGGGGGGGAGATTCATTTTATTCCATCCATCTTTTCCTTGCTTTGTTAAAAAAAAATTGAAAATTTTTTAGGAAAATTTTTTAAAAATAGCGTGATTTTTTTTTCAGTTTTTCTGTGAAAGTTGCAAGTTAAGATGATTATAGCTTGGATTCACTTAGACATCATAAGTGATGGATCTTGTGTCTTGATTCAAGTGAAGTGGCAATGAATTTATTTCAATGAATTATTTGATAGCCATTAGTTGGTGAGAATTTGAGCCTTAATTATTCATTTCTAGTGTGTATTACCTATCTCTACTTTTACTCTAGAACTTGTCTTGATTCTCTGTTGAGACCACATTTGCATTTGCATGCATGAAAATGATAAGTTATTCATTTCTATTGTAGCTAATAGCCAAAAAGCCAACCTACATACATGTTTTATCCATTGTTTAGCCACATTGGACCTTGTTTTCTTTTCTTGTTAGCCTTAGCCATTTAAAAATGTTTTCCCACCTTGTTTTAAGATGCCTTAGGAATTTCAAGGAGCATTACATCTAATTAGGATGATGAATGTATATCTTACATTAAATTAGGCCATTGTTAATCAAAGTTAAGGAAATTGTCTTGAAAAAAAATTGCAAGAGAAAAGAAGAGATAGAAAAGAGAAAAGAAAACAAAAGAAAAGCAATGAAAAAAAAGAAAGAAAAGGAAACATTTGAAAATCAAAAGAAAGAAGTCTTTTGAATTGAGTTTATAGTTGCTTGCACTAGTTGGAAATAAGGCCTAGAAACACATGTTCTTCCCTATCCTAGGTATTCTTTTGATTGCTTTTGAAGTTTTAAGGTATCCTTTTGTTTAGTTTTTCCCCTTGTTTTGTATATCCATTCATTTCATCTCCTTAGCCCCATTACAACCCTGAATAAAGTCCTGTAGATTTGTGCTTTGCATTTGATATGGGTGGTGGAGATTTAGAAGCTTGACAAGCCCATGGCAGTGAAGCTTAGATAGGTGAAGTTTGAGCGAAACACATTACCTTAAACATTTGAGAGTTTAGAGTAAACACCAATCCATAAGAGAGGCTATGCATTTGAATTCATTCTTTTCAAATGAATTTGCCATAGAGCTTAATTCTTGATGCAAGTGAAATTAACTTTGATTGTTAAAGTGTTGAAAAGCTTCGGTCATTTTCTAGCTTGTGATTTCTACACTCCCTTTTTCATTTTCCTCTTTCCACTTGTTTTCCATTAGTCTTCCTTTGATTTTGAGCTTTGCCCAGGAGTGCAAAGGTTTAAGTGTGGGGGAATTTGATAAATGCTATTTTTATATCTTCTATTCCTCTTAACTTAGTCATTTTAATGATCAAATATGGCTTAATGGATTTACTTAGGTGGAATTTGATTTCATTAGTCATTTGTGCACTTTAGGAATTAAACTGCAAAATGAATGATTTTAATGCATAATTTTCCTTAAATAATTTTATGAATTTTTCCTTTTAAATTTTTCTTATTATTTGTGCAGACTTTAAAAGGTAATAGGATTTTTAATGGTGGTAAGAAAATTTGAAGAAGAGTTTAAGGTTACAAGATCAATTGAAGGGGCAAGATTTCAAAAGATGTGGAAGACATTCACGAGCTTCATACACTTACCAGCCACTTCTTCTCTTTCAGCAACACACACATCCACGGGTTCATCAAGAAAGCAAGCTGAATGGGCAGAAGAAGAAGCTGCATAAAGCACCAGTTGCAGCACGTGATAAGGGGAGCCAACGTGAGAAAAATGGAAGAAAAGACAACATGAAAATGATGCAAAGAATGGGATGAAAGCTAGGTAGAAGAATAAGCTACACATGTAGATTCAATTTATACAAGAGCTGGAGAAAAGCAACGAGCTGAATGTGGCTTAACAAAGAAGAAGCTCTGGGCTGCAAAACACGTGAAGTCTGGGCAAAAAGAAAAGAAGAAGCTGTACGAGTTATAAGAAGGAGAAGCCACATTCTGGTTTAAATGGGAAAGAGGCTACGGTTTTGAAGAAATAATGAAGGCAGAAAATGATGAGGGACTTGAGAAAAGCTGGGTTAAAGGAGTTGAAGGAGTGCATGTAAGAAGAATGCGAGAAGAAGTTATGGTTGATTTAAAATGAGCCACATGGATTTGCACGAGTCTGAATTGGGAAGTAGCATATGTGAAGAATAAACTGAATCATGTGATTCATTAAGGAACGTGGAACACGATGTGAAGGGGAGCTACAGAAATGAAGAAGTAACGTGAAAAGAAGAAGCATGCATGATGGAAGTCACGTGAGAAAGCTATGAATGAAGTAACACAAGAAGCAATCACATGGAATATGATAAAATAAAATGAAGTGGGGCCCACACTCATACACACAATCCATCACGCTACATTCCATACGCATCATCCATTCCAACGTCATTCATGTCTTCGTCCATTCTCCATCTAACATCCATCCACACCATGCAGCCTCATTCCATCTTCCATTCTTCCACCTCCACAAAGCTCTAAGCCTCCATCTATGACTAGCAAGGAAGAAGGACCTTGGAGAAGCTTGAATCTATGGAAAGAACTCAGAATTTTAGCTAAGAATTTCTATTTTCCTACACTTTTTCTTTTTCTTGTATAAGCTTGGTTAAGTTGTATTTGATTAGGAATTTGTGTAATTATGATTTGTGGCTAGTTAGACACTAATTAAGAAGCCTTTTTGTTGATTAATTAGTTGGATTGGACACTGAATTTTGTATTTCTCTCTAATCTCCCATGTATGCCAAGAAGGTGTTCGATGAAATGCATGAGTGAGATTATGTGGTTGATTGTTTCATTTCAGGATTCCTTAGTATTTAGTTGATTAATTAAACATCTTAGGGTGATGATTCAGAGGCTAATTAATCAGTTAATCAATCAAATTGGGTGTTCATTGATCTTAAAAACAAGAATTAACAATTTAATGCGAGGTTGAGATTTCAATTCAACATTAGATTGTTAATTTCTTGATTCTTGCGTGGTAACTCAAGATACATTTGTATTGAACACAATTTGGGACTCTTATACTAGAATTAATCACAATTGGATTAGGATAAGGATAGTGGATACTAAGGGACAATTCCAAAGCTAGTCATAAGCCCATTATCAACCATAATTCTCCAATTAGGTAGCAATTATAAATTTTAATTCAATTTCATTTCTAGATAGTTTAACTAAATAAAAAACCCCCCTAAATTTAGATAGCTTTTAGGATCCTTTAACCCTTAGAAACTGAATTAAGCATTGAACTCCATTTCCAAGGGAGATGACCTAAGTTGTGCTACTAGCTACATATTTAGTTCTGCCTAGTTTATTTTGAGGGTTGCGCGACGAGCCCGTCATAGGGTTTACTGTAACCCATTGTGCTATGGTGGGATCTACTGCTATCCATCTCTGGGAGACATCAAAGCCTAAGATTACTATATCTAACAGTAAAATACATGCTCACTAAGTTCAGTTACCATCGCTCATAATAGCTTAGGCTAAACTCAAAAGTATATCATGCTCTTCGTGTGAAGTGGGTTTTATGTCATCTAATTCTCTAGGATCCCATCATACTAATACTAGGGATCATTTTAATTTTCATTTATTGCTCCTCGTAGGATCCTTAGATTCCTACTTCAGCCCCTTCTTCACTTGGGCTTTCTTTTCTTACTCTATCGACTTACTTACTTACATATACTTGTTTTAGCCCTCTTCTCATATCTTGTAGTTCTCACTATGTTCATATTCTGCTATTAAGCGCCTGGCACCAGGGCATCTCACATACTGAGTATGATAAACATCTCTAGCAGGAGAGAGGCTCTACACTGGTCCCTATTTATTTCATTTACATATACTATAAGGGACTCGGGCTATGCATATTGAATCTGAACATTTTTCTACAGGGGATTCCTTTCTGCATGCTTTTTTCATTATTTTGATATTACTGGAATCCCTTTACCTTTCTTTTCTGACTTATCTCATTATCTAGCTAACTAGGATACCTTTCGATTATCAGGACACTTTGATAACTGATGCCATCGTTTGCTACGCACTCAAGTCACATTACTATTGGGTTGGCCAGACCCAATATCATGTAACCATTGTTGCAAAACCATAACATTAAACACTAATACACAAGTGCCTCATGACTGAGCTCAAAGCCACTATCACTTGTCTATTACAAGTTTCCTAATAATTTAAAGTATCCCTTTCTTACTTTTCTCTATCTGCCCTATTTTTGTAAAATACTCAGGGAAAGTAGGATTCTTCCTCTACTATATCCTAAGATCTCTCTGTATCACTCAGCTATTTTTACTTCAGGCACTATCGTGCTGGAAGGGCATCTATGCCAAGGACAAATGTGCCTTCGTAAGTACTCAAGCACATTGACTGAATATCTATTCTCAATCTAATATGTCATCGGCTTGAACACTGTCATATCTGCTCTTTCTACCTTTCTTATCCTCTCACTTAGGTAAAAGGATGTTCTACTACTGGCCATTTTTGTTGCCAATTTAAGATTTTCTATGCTCAAGAGCATCTACATTTTCTTAGGTACCTCTATTTATTTACTCTTTGCAATATCAAGGGAGTCTATTTTTTGCTCATGCTCTTACTCTGATCTTAACTAGACCACCAAATGAGGTGATCTTGGTGGCCACAAAAAGCTTATGACCTCTAGTTTATGCATCTAAAATTGTACAAGCATTGGACATCATTTGACCATCGGGTGACACAAAACACAAATTTGCCAGCGTGAACAGTGCCCATACCAGAATCAATAGAAAATCCCAACTTTGAAAATTCTTCAAATATTCTCTAGACCTCTGAAAATTATGTTCTTTAGCTTCCCAAAAAGCTCTCAATGAGGTACTTGCATGCCAAATTTCAAATCAAGACTAACTTATTTAGCTAAAAAGTGATATAGGATTCCACTATGGTCAAATTTGGCTCCATATAAGGTACCAAACTTGCCAAATGGCCTCCCTTTGGTGTTGGCACCTTTTGGGCTAGTTTAAAAGTATATTTAAGACTTGTGTAGGCTGCCCAAGTGGTCCCAAACCTCATGCATCTTATTTTGGCCATTCAACCCACACTTATGCATATTTGCATCATACTTCCACATTTCACATTTAGACATTATAAACTCAAATTTTATTCTAAAGCTCATACATCATATCCATAGTTATAAACATCACATAATAGCATATTTATATATGTCTCAAGATTCATAGACTATCTACATCATCATATACATCAAGGTACATAAGTATAGTTCTAACATAGCTAAAACTAGACATATGCTTGTCAATCTTCCTTCTTCATGGTTGTTGGCTCTCATTGGCATATCCACTTGGTCTATTTAGCATGTGAGATCATTGGAGAGGAGGGGATGAGATTCAAAGAATCCCAATAGCTCATCTCCGATTCATTCATACATAATATGTGCAAAGCAAGCTTTTCAAATGCATGCATGGAGAAAATGGAAGTCATGGATATTTTAAAAGCAAACTGTGAATAAATCATACAAAACATTCAAGAGCTCACTAAGTGTTTGGATTGGTCTCACACTTCTCCTCATAGATTTTGGACTTGCCTCACCCATTCTTTGAGAGCTTTGGACTCAACCATACTCGTGGGAGCTCACTTTACTTTTGGGAGACTCTTTACTTTGTTTCAACCAAACTCAAGGGTTCTTGGCTCATCCTCACTAAAGGGAAAAGTTCTTGGCCTCTCCATACTCAAACAAACATCATGTACTCATTTAGAACCATAACATGGCATCAAGAATCATAGCATTATTTACAAGTATCGTCCATAGTTCATCTCTGCATTCTTTTTCACTAGCTCATCCCATGATTAGAATTTGCATTTCTTTTTGTCATAGGCCTCACATCTTAGTTACTTACTGGGATTACAACTCCTTTGAGGACTTTTTGTTTTGATGATCCAGTTTCTCTATTTACTACTACATCTATTTTTGTAGGCCAGGACTTTTCTCACTTTCTTTGCTCACTTACAGTGGCATTTTATAATCCCTTCTTCCAATATTAAGTGGCCTAGCATATATCTCATACTGGCACTGAAGATCTACTACCACTGATGACTGCTGGGCTCTGATAGGATGCTAGCTATTCTCACAGTTTTGCTCATTGGAGATATATTGTACCACTTACCTAATTTAAAAATGCACCTGACCTCTTTCTGTACACATTAGCTAGCATGTGGGGATTTTTCTATCCTTTGGTCAGGGCTACTATCTGCATAAGAGAAGGTAGAAAAAGTTACCTTGCACATAATTACACACTTTTCCATTAGGATTCAAGCCTCCTCTTTCGGCCACACACTCACAAATTGATGGAGATACTTTCTCTTGGCCTAGATACAATTTATGGGAGCCAATTAGGTTCATAAAACATTCTCTAAAGCCATACAACTTACTTAAGTACTAGATTGTTCTATAACCCTCATTATGGTCTATAAAGACACCTAATGAAGAAACACCACTCAAATAATTTCTAGGCCTCATTCTTTCCTTTCAAATAGGATTCTTGACTCCTTTTAAGCCTCTTGGAGTCATCACACTATTAAAACAAAGGGCCTAACATTATGTTGCTTCTTTAGGTCATAATATGGAACCTAAGACACCAAATCATTTTCTATAAGTTTTTAATTTTTTCCAAAGCCTCCCTTCATTTTTATTCATCAAATATGACTTAAGAATGGCTTTAGAAAAATTTAAAACTCTCCCCCACTACAAGAACCCTCTTTGGCTGAGACTATGGGCTTCCTTGGCCTTTTTGGAGTTCTCTTAGTTTTCTTGAAGGTGGAAGCTTGTGGGGAGCATCTTAGGTGTCTCAAGAACTCATTTAAACTCTTAATTAAATCGAAGAATCATCATATATAAAATCAGAATTTAGAAGGTAGACATAAAACCCTAGAATTTGCATCTTGATTTCTAATAGTTATTTTGTTATTTTTTTTTTGCATATTCTTAATCTTCACACCCTTTTTCCTTAGATTCATGCTTGGTTCTGCATAAAAATAATCTCCTCCTAGGGTTTTCTCAAGTGGGGGCAAAATGGTAGAGAGGGGAACCAAAGATGGCAACCATAGGAAGAGAAATTACCTTGTTTTCTTGCTTTTTCTCACTTGAATCTTGTGTTCTTTGAGCTCTTCTCTTCAAATCCGAATTTCCCCTGAATTTATCCCTTAAAATAGATTTATAAACTTCATTTTAATCATAGGAAACAAAGGAGAATGGAGGAGAAGATGTTTGGAAGAGAAAGAGCATGAAAAACTACTAATTTTCATACCTTAAGCCTTTGATTTCTTCTCCTTTTCTTCCCCTTCTTGTGAGCCTCATCCCCTAGGGTTTTCTTCTGGTTTTAGGAAGAACATGGTCGTGCATAATGAAGGGAGGAGAAGGGTGCATCATATATATAGGTGGGAATAAGTTACAATTTTCAAAAATTCCCATTTTGCCATTCGTTCTTGACATTTTTGTTTCTCCTTCGTTTTAGCTCCTTTTTGAGAACCATCTTTTCCATCATGAAATTTAGGTTCGCAATTTAGTAAAATGCCTTTGGAATCAATTAAATTGGAGCTAAAACCTTCTCGAACAAATCTGTTAAAGTTCGGGCACACTGACGTTGGAAAACGTTCACCGGAAGGGGCTTTAGCTGCCTTGGGGCTTTTCATGGTTTTCAGGGCCTCTGAGAACCCCAGAGAACTCAAAAATTTCATTTAAAAAGCCCTCCTATGTGAATTCCAAAAGTTACTTAAAATTACAAAAATGCCATTATGTTTCGTAGGCTTTTCATAAGAAATTATTTTTTTTTCATTCTAGCTCCATTTTTCTTTCCATCTGAGCCTAAGATTCTCATTTTTAGGAGTCTAGAATGCTTCCCAAATTTTTTAGAACCTTAACTACATAATCTCAGGGGACTTCCGTTTGTATCTGGTGAATTTCGTTCGTTTACAGAGAAACCATGCGTTACATTTATCACGTTTTCTCTGGTTCTTGGAGAATCAGATATTACATCTCTCCCCCCTTAAATAAATTTTGTCCTCAAAATATGGGGTACACTTCTCTTACTTTTTTCTTTTCTGGCTAACTATTCGTTTTTTTCCCTTCTTCTTGGCTCTATACACTTTCTCAGCGATCTCATTCCTTCAAATTTTCTCTCAGCCAGGGAACTTTTGTTACTAGCTCTTAATAAGGGTTCTATTGCTATAAAATACTAGCTAGTTCTTTCTCTCATAAGGTAAAGAAATTTTAGATTTTGAAGGCCTATCCTAGGAGAGTTTACTAATCATGATAGGTTAATGTTAACCTGTTCACAAGATTGATGTTTCTTTTAGTGGACTCATTTACACATCTAGGGAGGTAACTGGTCTAGTTAAACCTCTTCTCCTCCATTCTCCTTTGTTTCTTATGATTATAATAAAATTTATAAATCTATTTTAAGGGAGAAATTGAGGGGAAAATTCGGATTTGAAGAGAGGAGCTTAAAGAACACAAGATTCAAGTGAGAAAAAGCAAGAAAATAAGGTAATTTCTCTTCCTATGGTTGTCATCTTTGGTTCCCTTCTCCACCATTTCACCCTACTTGAGAAAAACCTAGGAGGAGATGATTTTTAGGCAGAACCAGGCATGTATCTAAGGAAAAAGGGTGTGGAGATTAAGAATATGCAAAAAGAATTATCAAAAAATCATTAGATTTCAAGATGCAAATTCTATGGTTTTGTATGCCTCTTTCAAAATCTGATTTCATATGATAATTCCTAGGCCTAATTAAGAGTTTAAATGAGCTCCTAAGATCCCTAAGACGCTCCCCACAAGCTTCCTCCTTCAAGAAAACAAAGCATACTCCAAGGAACCCTAAATCATGTATAGTCTCGGCCTAAGCAAGTTCTCATAACTAGAGGGAGTTTAAAATTTTTCTAAGGCCATTATTGAGTCATATTTGATGAATGAAAATAAGAGGAGGCCTTGGAAAAAATTTAGAACTCATAGAAAATGATTTGGTGTCTTAGATTCCATATTATGACCTAAAGAAGCAACATAATGTTAGGCCCTTTGTTTAATGGTGTGATGACTCCAAGAGGCTTAAAAGGAGTCAAGAATCATATTTGAAAGGAAAGAATGGGGCTTAGAAATTATTTGAGGGGTGTTGCTTCATTAGGTGCATTTATGGACCATAATGGAGCTTATAGAGCAATTTAGCATCTAAGCAAATTGTATAGCCTTAAAGATTGTTTCATGAACCTAATTAGCTCCCATAAATTGTATTTAGGCCAAGAGAAACCATCTCCACAAGCTTGTAGGTGTGTGACCGAAAGAGGAGGCTTGAAATCCAAGAAAAAAGCGTGTGATTGTGTGCAAGGTAACTCTCTCTACCTTCTTTCATACATGGATGTGTGTTTAGCTTGTTTTAGAATGTGTGTATGAGTATTTTCAAGCTATGAAAAAGTATGCTAGCATGCCTTTACATATTATGCTTCTTGATGCCATGTTATGTTTTCAAATGTTTACATGATGTTTGTATGAGTTTGCATGAGTGTGGAGAGGCTAAGAACTCTTTCCTTTGATGAAGATGAGCTAAGAACTCTTGAGCTTGGTTGAGACAAAGTAAAGAGACTCCTAAGAGCAAAGTGGGCTCCCAAGAGTATGGTTGAGTCCAAAGCTCTCCAAGAATGGGTGAGGCAAGTCCAAGATCCATGAGGAGAAGTATGAGGCCAATCCAAACACTTGGTGAGCTCTTGAATGTCTTGAATGATTGATTCACATGCCAAGTTTGCTTTCAAAATGTCCATGACTTCTATTTTCTCCATGCATGCATTTATAAAGCTTGCTTTGCACATATTATGTATGATTAAATGAGAGATGAGTTATTGGGATTCTTTGAATCTCATCCCCTCCTCTCCAATGATCTAACATGCTAGGTGGACCAAGTGGATATGCCAATGAGAGCCACAACCATGAAGAAGGGAAATTGACAAGGATGTGTCTAGCTTTGGCTATTTTAAAGCCATACCTATGTACCTTGATGTATATGATGATGTAGATAGTCTATGGACTTTGAGACATGTATAAATATGCTATTATATGATGTTTATAACTATAGATATGGTGTATGAGTTTTAGAATACAATTTGAGTTTATAATGTCCAAATGTAGAATGTGGAAGTATGATGCAAATGTGTATACGTGTGGGTTGAATGGCCAAAATGAGATGCATGAGGTTTGGGACCATTTGAGCAGCTTACACAAGGCTTAAATATGCTTTTAGACTTGCCCAAAAGGTACCAAAACCAAGGGAAAGCCATTTGGCAAATTTGGTACCTCATATGGAGCCAAATTTGACTATAATGGAACCCTATATCACTTTTTGGCCAAATGAGCTAGCCTTGATATGAGATTTAGCATGAAATTAGATCTTGTTAAGGGATTTTTGAGAAGCTAAAGAACATAATTTTTAGAGGTCTAGAGAATATTTGATAAATTTTCAAATTTTGGGATTTTCTATTGATTCTGGTATGTGCACTGTTCACACTAGCAGATTTGTGTTTTGTGTCGTCTAATAGTCACATGGTATCCAATTCTTGTGAAATTTTATAGGCATAAATTAAAGGTCATAAGATTTATTTGGCCACCAAGATCACCTCATTTAGAGGTCTAAGAAATGAGTTATGCATTTTTTAAGTTGGCTGTCAATAGTAGTGGTGCCCCAAGAGTCCAGTCACTGTTCCATAGAATTCCAATAGTTAAACGTGTATGTTTCATTCTAGAATTATTTTTAGCATTAGGTTAACATTTGTAACTTTCTAAAATGACTAAATGTGTGTGATTTTGATTTTTTTAGAATTAGTTATGAATTTTATAATTTGTATCAGTAATATGAAATAACAGCCTAAGCAGCAGCGACTTCAATACCTTTTTGAATGTCAAACGTCCTCTATAATGGATGTTATGGTTTGGGCATATTTTTAATGTGAATTAGACATCCTAAGCTTTCCAGAATAACCAATATTTCATGATTTTGATTTTTTTAGATTTAGTTATGATTTTTCAAAATTTGCGCAGAAAAGAGGCCAATTTTGGCCGAGAATGAACTTCCATTTTCCATGCTTCATTTCGGTTTCCATGAGTAGGCATGATTTTGTGATGCAATTGAGTTGTAATGATGTAATTAAATATGAGGATATATAGTATAAGCTCACACGGTCCACGTGACACCGAATGAAATTTTTAGATATAGCGCAATGAGAATTTATTCCATTATTTATATCCCATTTTTTTACAACTCTTAAGCAATGCATGTTATGGAGCATGTTAATCGCATGAGGAAGGCTAGAAAGATATGGTATTACATTTATTGGGCTATCGGCTCTAGGGGTGTAGCTTATAACTCAAACTCTTGCCCTGAGGGAATTTAACCTTTTGGGCTCTAATACTTATCTAGACATTTGGGTGTTGTGGCTAGGGGGTAACTCTCTTCCTCATTCCCCTATAAACTAGTCCTGTGCAATTGCAGTCTCATCTCACACTGCACTGCATCATTACTTGTCTTTGCATTACACAGGACATCTCAGAATGGCCTGAATACAACTAACCAGGAGAATTAGGTCTCACATACTCTTTCTAGCAAGCCTCTTCCTATCAATGAGATCATTCTCATTGTTCATATCTAGGGCTTACCACTGATCTCGGCGAGCTATCATATCACATAGAGCTCCAGTCGTCGGATCCCTTAGCTTCACTCAAGCTTAGCTTTGTTGAAGCTACTCTAAGGGCCACTCTTTCTTGGTGTTCACTAACTACTCTAAGACCATTCTATCACTTACTCATTATGAATAAAGCCACAACCTATCCTTATACACCCAACATGTCTCATCTAAGGCTTTACCTATCCATTCAAGCCTTTTACAAAGCCTTATTGCTACATCATCAAGCCAAATCCAATCCAAGAGAGCCTAGAACTTTGCTCTGATACCAATAAATGTAATACCATATCTTTCTAGCCTTCCTCATGCGATTAACATGCTCCATAACATGCATTGCTTAAGAGTTGTAAAAAAATGGGATATAAATAATAGATTAAATTCTCATTGCGCTATATCTAAAAATTCCATTCTATGTCACGTGGACGATGTGAGCTCATACTATACATCCTCATATTTAATTACATCATTACAACTTAATTGCATCACAAAATCATGCCCACAACTCATGGAAACTGAAATGGAGCATGGAAAACGGAAGTTCATTCTCGGCCAGAATTGGCCTCTTTTCTAGGCAAACTTTGGAAAATCATAAATAAATCTAAAAAAATCAAAATCATACAATCTTGGTCATTATAGAAATCTTAGGATGTCTACTTCAAATTAAAAATATTCCCAGACCACAACATCCATTATGTAGGACGTTTGACATTCAAAAAGCTACTGAAGTCGCTACTGCTTGGGCTGCTATTTCAGATTACTGATACAAACTTCTAAAATTCATAACTAATTATATAAAAATTGAAATCACACAAATTTGGTCATTATAAAAAGCTAAAAATGTTAAATTGATTATAAAAATAATTCCAGAATAAAAAAGATACGTTTAGCTATTGGAATTCTATGGAATAGTGACTGGACTCTTGGGGCACCATTGCTACTGACAGGAAACTTCAAAAATGCATAACTTGTTGCTCAGACCTCCAAATGAGGTGATCTCGATGGCCACAGAAATTTTATGACCTCTAGTTTATGCCTATAAAATTTTACAAGAATTGGACACCATGTGACTATCGGATGACACAAAACACAAATCTGCCAGTGTGAACAGTGCACATACTAGAATCAATAGAAAATCTCAACTTTGAAAATTCATCAAATATTTTCTAGACCTCCAAAAATTATGTTCTTTAGCTTCCCAAAAAGATCACAACATGATATAATTGCATGAAAAGTCTTATATCAAGACTGCCTCATTTGGCCAAAAAGTGATATAGGGTTCCATTATGGTCAAATTTGGCTCCATATGAGGTACCAAATTTACCAAATGGCTTTCCCTTGGTTGTGGCACCTTTTGGGCAAGTCTAAAAGTATATTTAAGACTTGTGTAAGCTGCTCAAATGGTCCCAAACCTCATGCATCTCATTTTGGCCATTCAACCCACACTTATGCACATTTGCATCATACTTTCACATTGTACATTTGGACATTATAAACTCAAATTGTATTCTAAAGCTCATACATCATATCCATAGGTATAAACATCACATAATAGCATATTTATACATGTCTCAAAGTCCATAGACTATCTACATCATCATATACATCAAGGTACATAGGTATGGCTCCAAAATAGCTAAAGCTAGACACATGCTTATCAATTTCTCTTCTTCATGGTTGTTAGCTCTCATTGGCATATCCACTTGGTCCACCTAGCATGTGAGATCATTGGAGAGGAGGGGATGAGATTCAAAGAATCTAAATAGCTCATCTCCCATTCAATCATACATAATATGTGCAAAGCAAGCTTTATAAATGCATGCATGGAGAAAATAAAAGTCATAGACATTTTGAAAGCAAACTTGGCATGTGAATCAATCATTGAAGAAATTTAAGAGCTCACCAAGTGTTTGGATTGGCCTTACACTTCTCCTCATGGATCTTGGACTTGCCTCACCCATTCTTTGAGAGCTTTAAACTCAACCATATTCTTGAGAGCCCACTTTGCTTTTGGAAGACTCTTTACTTTGTTTCAACCAAGCTCAAGGGTTCTTGGCTCATCCTCACCAAATGGAAGAGTTCTTGGCCTCTCCACACTCACGCAAGCTCATGTAAACATCATGTAAACATTTGAAAACATAACATGGCATCAAGAAGCATAATATGTAAAGGCATGCTAGCATACTTTTTCATAACTTGAAAATACACATACACACATTCTAAAACAAGCTAAGCACACATCCATGCATGAAAGAAGGTGGAGAGAGCTACCTTGCACACAATTACACACTTTTCCTTTTGGATTCAAGCCTCCTCTTTTGGCCACACACTCACAAATTGGTGGAGATAGTTTCTCTTAGCCTAGATACAATTTTTAGGAGCCAATTAGGTTCATGAAACATTCTCTAAAGCCATACAACTTGCTAAACTACTAGATTGCTCTATAACCCCTATTATGGTCGATATTGGCATCTAATGAAGCAACACCTCTCAAATGACTTCTAAGACTCATTATTTTCTTTCAAATATGATTCTTGACTCATTTTAAGCCTCTTAAAGCCATCACACTATTAAAACAAAGAGCCTAGTATCATGTTGCTTCTTTAGGTCATAATATGGAACCTAAGGCACCAATTCACTTTCTAAGAGTTCCAAATTTTTTCCAAGGCCTCCCTTCATTTTTATTCATCAAATATGACTCAAGAATGGCCTTAGAAAAATTTAAAACTCTCCCTAGCTATGAGAACCTCTTTAGGCTAGGGCTATGGAGCTTAATAGCCTTCATGGAGTTTGCTTGGTTTTCTTGAAGGAGGAAGCATGTGGGGAGCATCTTAGGGATCTTAGGAGCTCATTTAAACTCTTATTTAGGCATAGGAATCATCATACAAAATCAGATTTTACAAGGTGTAATTGAAACCCTAGAATTTGTATCTTGAAATCTAATAGTTTTTTGATAATTCCCTTTGCATATTCTTAATCTCCACACCCTTTTCCTTAGATTCATGCTTGGTTCTGCCTAAAAATCATCTCCTCCTAGGGGTTTCTCAAGTAGGGCGAAATGGTGGAGAAGGGAACCAAAAATGACAACCATAGGAAGAGAAATTACCTTGTTTTCTTGCTTTTTCTCATTTGAATCTTGTGTTCTTTGAGCTCCTCTCTTCAAATCCTAATTTTCCCCTCAATCTCTCCTTTAAAAAATATTTATAAACTTCATTTTAATTATAGGAAACAAAGGAGAATGGAGGAGAAGAGGTTTGGAAGAGAAAGAGCATGAAAAACTACTAATTTCCATACCTTAAGCCATTGATTTCTCCTCCTTTTCTTCCCCTTCTTGTGAGCCTCATCCCCTAGGGTTTTCTTCTAGTTTTAGGCAGAATTTGGTCGTGCATAATGAAGGGAAAAGAAGGGTGCATCATATATATAGGTTGGAGTAAGTTACACTTTTCAAAAATTCCCATTTTGCCCTTCATTCTTGGCATTTTCGTTTCTCCTTCGTTTTAGCTCCTTTTTTAGAACCATCTTTTCCATTATAAAATTTAGGTTCCCAATTTAGAAAATGCCTTTGGAATCACTCAAATTGAAGCTAAAACCTTTCCAAATGAATTCGTCAACATTCAGGCACACTGATGTTGGAAAACATCCACCGGAGGGGCTTTAGCTGTCTTGGGACTTTCCATGATTTTTAGGGCCTTTGAGAACCCTGGAGAACTCCAAAATTTCATTTAAAAAGCCCTCCTATGTGAATTTCAAAATTTGCTCAAAATTACAAAAATGCCATTACGTTTCGTAAGTTTTTTGTAAGAAATTGTTTCTTCATTCTAACTCCGTTTTTCTTTCTATTTGAGCCTGAGATTCTCATTTTTAGGAGTCTAGAATGCTTCTCAAATTTTTTGGGACCTTAACTATCTCATTCCGGGAGACTTCCTTTTGTATCTGGTGAGTTTCATTTATTTACGGAGAAACCGTACATTTCGTTTCTCACATTTTCTCTTATTTTCAGAAAATTGGATGTTACATATAATGCCTACTAACTAATTAGTGGTAATCTTTTGATTAAACTAATGGTACATAATACTTCTAATTGTATTCACCTTGCCATATAATGATGTGGAAATGATTAAAGGAGTTTGAATGTGCACGGTAATTCAATTAGAAGTTGTATGATATGCAATCTCCTTATTGCTTTACATTAAAAATAAGATGATAATGAACTTCCGTTGTGGATAAATGAATTATGAGACAACTAAATAGTGTTAAAAGAGTAAAAGGGCTACAATAGGAGTTAATCATAAAAGAATTTTGACTACATGAATTATACTGTTGAAAGAACCAATTTTTCTCATAACTTATTTATGTATACTATTGTTGGGAATTCTAGTATGTCATACTTGCCTAATAATTAAAAATAAAATCATCTTCTTTTGTTAAAGCTTAACATCAACTTATTAACAAAAAGTATATAACTAGAAAGGATTCTGCAATATATATCAAATGTCAAAGGAGGTAAATAATATTTTTGAAATAAAAAAAGGGTTTCAAGTGTAATTTAGTTAAACCATAAAAGAGCGAATTTTTATTACTTTTTAGCTTAAAATTTTTATATACATGAGCACATTAACTTTTCTAAAAATTTTGCCTCCAATAGTGTAATCCTATATCCATCCACTAATATAATCCAATTTAATGATGTTGTGGAGCCATTTGTGAGTGCTAGCACTACATCATATATTTCACACATATGAACATTTTAATCAATTTTTTAAAAGAATTATAACATGAGGGATCTGCTCACAACTCCTGCATAAGTTGCCACAATGCTATACCACATGTAGATGGCATTAAATATCTTGAGTGTTTAACTATGTCATTTGTTTAGAAGAATTTTGACATTGCAATGTCATAAAAATACAAAAGAAATATCTTTTTGCATACCTTGACATTAATTGGATGTGTGGAAGCAAGTTTTAGGACATAACTGGAAAACACATCCATAGTCTTGGTGGTAGATTGACCATGTAACAACTTCCTTCACAATCTTAGACAAGTCCCTCCTAGCACACGACCTATTTGTAGCAATAGGTGATCGATACATTGCGCACATTCCTGCACTCCTTGACTTAGTAGGTAGACACATAGGTAAGCTAGCAACTTAACAACATTTTGGTGCAAAACTTATTCGCAGCACTAGTTATAGGGCTTTTGGGTTTTGAGCAACCTTTCCTATACAATATGTGTGTGTGTGTGTGTGTGTGTAGCACAACAAAATGCAACCTTACTAGTAGTTAAATCATCTAACCCACATGCGCAAGTCAATAAAGGCACAAGAGAACTTGAAGATGAAAAAGAAAAATTGAATAATGATAGTTATAGTCTTATATGAACACTTTTTTAGATTCATATATTGTTTATTACAAATATGTATTTTATACATATATATAACTTTATTTTAATGCTTTATTCTAACTAAGTGGTTGTTTTCATTTTACACTACTATTTTATTGCCAGTTAAATATGGAAATGGACATAAAATAAATAAAAATTTGTAGTTTTTTACAACCAGTGATGGAATAGAAAGGGATTGTAGAGAAATTGCAAAGGGAGTAATGAATGGATGGTAATAGATTGGTAAGGGAATGCCAATAGATTACCAAGGGTTTAGTGATGACTTAATCTAACACCTAACACTGAATAACACTAAATTTAGGAAATAAATAAAGGATAATAGAAACAAACATGTAATAAAATTAAACTTAAGCCTTACAATTGGAAGAATGTGGGAAAATTTGAACCTTATTGCTAAACTATGTTACACTAGGCTAGAGAGTCCTTAGTTAACTTGACTTAGTTTGAGTTGATTCTAGATTAAGGTGTGAGGATTCCTTGATCAAAACTTAATCTATAATCCCAAATTTAATCCATGGCACTTAAAGGACTCAAACTACCTAACTAAAGCTTAACAAATGCATGATATAGAAGAACAAGGGGTGAAGTAAGGTGAAAACACACAAAATGGCACAAAATCCTTGTCCTAGAATTGCACATAGTTGTGCAAGCCAACATAGGTTGGCTATGTGCACCTCTACCTTGGTCACATGTATCAGCATGACCTGGCTATGCTACACTTATAGAGGACAACTCTAATTCCAAATTTTTGCTGAACTTTGGGAGGTTTTTTAAAGACCCTACCTTACTACAAAAGTCACCAAATTTGACATGTAGGCACCTTTATGTGAGGTCTAAGAGAATGTCAAGTCTCACCTCAAAACTCTGCTAATTAATTCCTCTAATATACACATTCCCAAAATTGCTTAAAATGACCAAAATGGCACTTTTGCCACTTCTTAACTCATTTTAACAACCCAAAACATCCCAAACCTTTTGGGGCAAATTTTAATACATTAGTTATCCTTAAAGTGGTATAACCAAGTCCAAAACCCTTACAAATCAAAATTAGACCTAGTAACTTCTTAAGCCACACATTCTAAAAGGAGAATAGCTTCAATGCACTAACGACCTATCAATTTGGGTCATGTCCTTTCCTAACATACTAAAGCACCCTAAACAAGTCTTAAGCATGGAATTACACCAGTTTAAACCATAAAATATCATTCCTAAATTGAAGTGCAACTTTTGACCACCTCAAATCCCCTATTAGCACACTATAGGCAAAATTATGTCTTTTGATAATAATTCCCACTCATCTAGTATGATTTGTCTACCCAAAAAGGTGGAGTTCAACTCCAAATCACCATAAATTTAACAAACATAATCCTATCATCAAAACAAACTCATCTAAGCCCTAAAAATTCCAGAAGCACAAGAAATAGCCAAAACAATTCTGCTAAACCTAAGTTTCCAACTAAAGTCTAGAAGTTATCATCTCAACTACTAGTCATAAATGCTAATGGTCAAAACATTAATTCTATAGTGATATATGATTGGTAATCTATTGACTTCACACTACTTATTAAGGATCATTCATATACAATCACAAATCATAATTTCAACAATAACCATATTTACATTAGTTATACACTTGGCAATACATGATGCGATATAGCATAATCTACAAGATAATAAGCAATTACATAATATTTAGCATTTCTCTACCATACAAATCCAAATGCATGAGGCTTTAACCTACACAACAATTAAACCACTATAATCAACTTTTGCTAGCTTCTTCTTACTATTAAGAGGTCTTGCACTTGAAAAGTCAACCCACAATTAGGATGAGATATAAAATCTTAGTAACCGATGAGCAATTTCATTCATATTTATATAGAACAATCAATACTAATGCTTTATATGAGGACATCATTAAATATGCCATACTTAATCAATTAAATTAAATGAGTTTAATAACAATACCACAACAATCTCATACTACTAGGGCATATAACACAATCATTGGTCAATAACTCTAATGGGCAAGGCACACTAACAAGGCCTACCACTTTCCATAAGTAGTCAGAATACAACAAGTTCCACAATGGTCATCAAGACACACTAACAAGGTCAAAATCAAATATAATATAATCAATCAAACTTAATCATAACAAGTATGAGTTCATAACAAATATGGGTGGAATTAATCCTAGTTACCTTTCAATGATGTTTCTACTCTCTAACTAACTATACACACTTCTCAAGGGAACAACCCAAGCCTAACATCATCATATATCACTAAAACACTTAATCAATACAAGGGAATCTATATCTCCAATAATTTTAAGTATATAAAATCAATAACTTAGCTAATTAAATCTCCTTGGACTATAAATTCTTAGTCTTGAGCACTCATGTAACATTCAACTTTTTAACTAAATTGAAACTAGTATGTTAATAAAAAATGATCTTAAAGTAAAATGAATTAAGGTCAAATAAGGGTAGGATATTAATAAGAATATCAAGAAACAGGGTTATGAAATCACTTACAAAGCAAAAACAAAGTCAAAATGGCTAAACAGAGTAAATAGTACATCAGTGGCATAATTGTAATTTTGAGCAAAATTTTGGAAACTCAAGGAGAAGGGTTTTAAATGCCAAAATTAAGCTCACTAAGGTTTTCAAAGGTCTTGAAAACTATAAGGACCATCAAAATCAGTTAAAGCCTTTATGGTACGTAAAATGAGTCAGATGGTGTTATGATTGTTAGTGGATCTATTCTTCACTAAACCCCAAAAATAATGTTTTTAATGTGAAAGAGCACTTAGAATTGTGTAGGGAGCAATCAAATCTTGAAAAGCCTGAAAAATGAATTCGAACGAAACAAATTTGTAACAAAGGGCAAAATAGTCATTTTGAAAAATTATAAAAGAAGCTTCTTAAGTAAGCCATGCCCCACCATCTTCTACAACACTCCATTTTCAATGTAGGAAACCATTAATGGCATCTTGAGAAAGGAAGGAGAAAGAGATTTCAAGCCCTGATTTAGGTAAGTAAAAGGCCTTAATTCATCTTACACTAGTTAGGAAAATTAATCTACTCTCTAAGCGCTTTCTGATGGTGGTTTTCTTTTCAAGAAAAGTTGAAGTTTGGATTTGACCCAACATAAAAGAAGCTCTTTTTGAGAAACTATTCAATGGAAATCAATTTACGTGAAGTACTCTATATTGAGGTAAGTTTTTAGTTGAAATACTTAACAAATTTTGAATTTCTTCACCTTATATGATTCAACCATGAGAGAGAAAGTGAGGAGGGAAGTTTTTCTTCATGTATTCTTAATGAATCCAAGGGCTTTAGCATGCAAGGATTTCATATGTTACATTAGTTTTCATTGAATCTTTGAAAATAACAAGGTAGACCATTATATGTTTGGTTAGCCAATGCATGGAAGAGAGGGGAAATCATGTTGTTTTCAACCCCTAATTAGTGTGTTTAGATGTTTTATGATGCAAGGAATAAGAATCTAAGCCTGGAATTGATTGAATTTATGAAATTTCCATGTTAGGGTTTTTAGTGCACTTATTTGGTCATGGAGGATTTGAAGGGTCTAGTAAGCTGTTCAATTAATTATGAGGATATAGAAGGTCTTAAAATGATTTAAGAACACTAATGGAAACATGAGATTGAATTTAGAAACTACATCTTGAAAGTTGAATTTTTAGGATTCATGAAAGGGCATTTTGAGGCCAATTGGTGTTAGATTTGTTTGAGCAAGTCTGTAATGCCTCCAATGAGTCCGAATGGAGTTATATAGATGATATATGATAAGATTTTGAAATCTAGAAGTAGAATTTTAGATGTTACTGACGATTGTGTCGCGCAATCTCAAATAAAACTAGGCGGCAAAATAAATTTGTACATAATGGTACAACCTAGGTCATTTTCCCAAGGAGTTTGTGCCTTAATTTGTTTATGGAAGATTATTCTAAGTATTACTAATTAGGACTTGTTTTGGGGGGTTTGAAATGCTAGAATTTAATTGAACTAAAGTTAATTGACAAGAATTAAAAACTTAAAACTAAATTGAAGTGAATAGTCAAGCAAATGTGGTAGCTAACTTTCAATTGGATTCCCTAAAGTTCAATTATCCTTGCTCTTTTTAGTTTACCAATTTTAGATTAAGTTATTGCTCTTTAGTGCATTCCTTATAAGGCTCTTGAATAACCATCCAAGATTCAATTCATCAATTATTCAAGGAATTTTGCAACCACAAAGAACCTTGAACAACTAATTAATTGAATTAAAAATAAGAACACACTACACTAATTTTGATTGATTAATGAAATCTATTGCACAATCCACTCAAGATGCTAATTCACCAATTAGATTAATTAATCCCTCAAGCAATAAATTGCACCAAAATTCCAGCCAACTAATCCAATTACCATTGCATCAATTAGCCTAAAATCAAAAGGAAATTAGAGGTCAATTGTACAGCATTAATTATGGAATTTCTACAAGCATATAATGATCACAAATAAAATTCCAAAATTCAATTTAAGTTCAATCCAAGAATTAATTCAATCCAATAATTCCAGCAATTAAATTCCTAAACCAATAAGCTAAACCTAGTCAAATTAATAAAGGAACTAATGCTGAAATTAAAAGATTGAGCAAGAGAGTTTTATCCAAATTGATGAGGAGATATGGAGCTCAAATCTTCATCTAGGAGAATCCAATCTTCAGCTAGCCACCAAATGGAATTCAAGCTGCCATGGAGGAATCAATTGAAGGAGAATCAATCAAGGAAGCTGCAGCCATCGAGAATGAAAAAATTCTTCCTCCTTCAGCGTTGGAACCTTCGAGTTTTCGTCGTCTCGCGTTCTCCCCTAGAACCGATGAATCTCCAGTGTTTTTCACGTCCTCCTCCAGCGTTATTATTGTCTCTCCAGTCACGTTCTGCCCGAGCCCTCTAACGTTATTCTCACATTCTCATTAATTAATCACGTGCCCCTCAGCTCCACATTTTGCACGCTGAAGTCACGCATTTTCTTCTCATCTCCCAGCTCATTTCCCACGTCAGCCCGTAGACTTCTCATGTTTCCTTTGCTGAAGCTGCTTCTTCGTGTATCAATTTCCATGTGAGATCATTCAAACTTAACTCCAGCTCACTTCATTAATCCACGTGTTCAGCTTCACGTTCAAGTGCTGCCTCCACATGGTTCTTCCACTTTCCCGAATGCATTTTTTTCTTCTTTGCTTATGTGAGTGTGGGCCCCATTGAATATATTAATCACCTTCCACGTTACTTTCTCATGCAGCTCTTCGTGTTTCTTCCTCTTAACCAGAACCACAGCTTCTCTGGCCTTCTCAAAGCACCAGAACCCGTGGCAAGCTCCCTCAACCCAAGCCTCCAGCTCCAGCGTCTTTTAACTAGCATCTCATTCCATGCAGAACTCTAGCTCCATGCAATTCATTCTCTTCACAGACCAGGACCCATAAATCAGTGGCTTGCTCTGTCCAGCCATGCTTCTTTTGCTCGTGTTGCCTCTACGTGGTTGAACCCGTATGTTTCTTCGTTTCTTAGCTCCCATTCTCCTTTTCTTCTCTTTTCAACTCAGAGCTGTCCAGACGTGATTCTGCATGCTTTTTCACGTTGTTTTAGCTCATGCAAGCTCCAAGCTTCCTTCTTCTCATACTCTGTTCAGGTACTGCACTTCTTCAATCTCCAGCTCAAAAAGCTTCTTCGGTTCACGTTGCTGCTGGTTTTGTTCTTGAGCTCAAGTTATTCCACGTCAACCCAAGCTTGTATGCTTTATGTGTGGCTCTTCTTTTGGGTTGCAGCTGGCTCTTCTTTGCTTTCTTCCCTTGCCACGAGTTTCCTTTCAAACTTCCCTTCATGCAGCTCCATTCATTGTGTTGTCTCTTCTTTGTTCCAGCCACATCAGAATTGCATGGTGTTTGAACCTCATACCTTCTCCAATTCAATTTACCATTCAAGCTTTAATTGTCCATTGAAATTCTGCACACAAAGAATGGAAAGTATTAAGTGGAAATATCCAAAATTTATTTAAGATGAATTTAAGCATTAAAAATCAATAATTTGCAAATTAATTCCTCAAATGCAAAAATGGCAAATTAAAATCAAATTCCACTTAATTAAATTCCTAAAGCCATAATTGGACACTAAAACACCTAAGTTAGGGGATTAAAATATATAAAATATCATGGTTATCAAATTCCCCCACACTTAAACATTTGCACTCCTGGGCAAAGCTCAAGACTTGAAGAAGAGACCAATGGAAAAGAAATCAAGAGAAATGGAGTTGTATAAGTCACTTAGTACAAGGAAGCTCAAAGCAAATCAGTAGCTCAATTCTCCAAGTCATGTCACTTGCATCAATGCAACAAGTACCATGGCAATACACTTTATCAAAAATGAAATGCAATGAAAGTCCCTCACTTGGATTTGTGTTTATCACTCTCCTCTTTAGTGTTTAGGATGAAGTGCTCACTCTCAAATTCCATCCTACCCAACCTTACTACCATAAGCTTGGCATTCATCTACATCTCCACCACCAAAATCAAATGCCAATGAATGAATCAAAAGGTCTTTATTATGGTCGTAATGTAGGCTAAGGTAAGAAACAAGTGGTAAACAAAAGAATGAAAGAGATTCAAAAGCAAATCAGATGCTTAAAATCATCAAGAGCATTAAAATAAGAATAAGGATGAAGTGAAAGTGCATCTTAAGGCCCTTTTAACCACGAACAGAAAGAAATACATTAAGAGAACAACTTTTCTTTTCTTTTTCCTTTTTTTTCTCTTTTGTTTTTCATTTTTCATCATTTTTCATTTTTCAACTGCTTCTCTTTTGCTTTGTTTCTTTTTTTTTTTTTTAAGAATACTCTTGAAGAAGAAGAAACAAATGGCCTATAAATGATGTGCAAAGTGCACCTCCATCCACCTTAACAACATATAATGCCCTTAATAATTGAAAGCATCCTAATCAAGGTAGGAAGAACATTGATTTGATTTTCATGGCTAAAAGGCTAACAAGGAAAAATATAAGGCTCAAATGGGAAAAACAAATGGATTAAACTCATATAGGATAGCTTTTTGGCTCTAGCTAAAACAAAACAACAATGAATGCCTTAATCCTTTTCATGCATGGCAAATGAATAAATGTGGCTTTGAATAAGATTCAAGCCAAGTTCTAGAGTAAAAGTAAGTAGGGGATACACACTAGAAATGAATAAGCAATAGGTTCAAAAATCTCATAAGGTAAATTGACTATCATCAAATTTCATTAAAGCAAAGCTAATTGCCACTTAACTTGCATTCTTAACACAAGGTCAATTCCCTATCAAATCAAGATATATCAAAGCCAGGATCCCCTCAGTGCTAGCAACTTACACAAAAGCATAGTTTTTGGTTTTTGGTTTTTTTTTTTAACTGGAAAATAACACAAAACTGACTAAAAGCCTAGAAACTAGAAAAATCAACTAACTAAAAATAAAACAAAACTAAAAATTTTATTTGTATCCCCCCCACACTTAAACATTGCATTGTCTTCAATGCCAGCACATAATCCAATAAACAGATAAAGACAGCACAATATAAAAGGGGAAAGGGAAAGAGTACAACCGGGGTTCAGGGTGGGTCATGAAGTTGGAGCTCCTCCTTGTCATCCCTGGGAACTCCTTCATAAAAGTGTTTGAGCCGATGTCCATTAACTTTAAATTTAGCTCCCATTTGCTCATCCAGAAGCTCAACTGCACCAAAAGGGAAAACATCAGAAACTATATAAGGACCTTCCCATTTAGAACGAAGTTTACCTGGCATAAGCTTCAGACAGGATTTATAGAGTAGGACTTTTTGGCCAACAACAAATTCTTTCCTTGTAATCATCTTGTCATGGAATGCCTTTGTCTTTTCTTTATAGATCCTTGCATTGTCATAGGCTTCCAATCTGATCTCTTCAAGCTCTTGGAGTTGGAATTTTCTGTGAGATCCTGCTCCATTCAAATCCAAATTGCATTTCTTCACATCCCAATAAGCTTTGTGTTCCACTTCCACCGGTAAGTGACATGCTTTTCCAAATACCAGCCGATAGGGTGACATGCCCAAAGTGCATCATCTAGCCTTTTGCTCCAATCTTTCCTATTCAGCTGCACTGTTTTCTCTAAGATTTGCTTCACCTCCCGGTTAGAAATTTCTGCCTGGCCATTTGTCTGAGGGTGGTACGAAGTAGCTACTTTATGCACAACACCATACTTGCCAAGCAAGCTATGCATACTCCGGTTACAAAAGTGAGTGCCCTGGTCACTGATAATGGCTCTGGGAATACCAAACCTGCAGAAAATGTGAGAGCGAACAAACTCTACAACCACAGAAGAATCATCAGTCCTAGTGGGTTTGGCTTCCACCCACTTCGAAACATAATTAACAGCCAATAAAATGTATGAAAAGCCAAAAGAAATAGGAAAAGGTCCCATAAAGTCAATGCCCCACACATCAAAGACTTTACAAAATAAAATGGGATGTTGTGGCATTTCATTTCTCCTAGATATGCTACCTGTTTGTTGACACCTGACACATCTTTTACAAAAATCAAAAGCATCACGAAATAGAGTAGGCCAATACAATCCACTATCTAGAACCTTCCTAGCTGTGCGTTTTGGACTAAAGTGACCTCCACATGCAAGTGCATGACAAAAATTTAAAACAGAATCAAATTCTATATCAGGCACACAACGTCTAATCACTTGGTCACTACATAATCTCCACAAATATGGATCATCCCAAATATAATACCTAGCTTCACTCCTAAACTTATTCAACTGATGTTTAGTCAAATCAACAGGCAGTTCAGAAGCAGCTAGATAATTCACTAAGTCTACATACCATGGATAAGAACTATGCACAACACATAAATGCTCATCAGGGAAATCATCATCAATAGGTAAGGAATTTACCTTTGAAGCTTCAATTCTGCTCAAGTGGTCTGCCACCAAGTTTTCAGCTCCACTTTTATCCCGGATGTCAATGTCAAATTCTTGAAGTTGAAGCATCCATCTGATCAATCTTGGCTTTGCATCAGGCTTCTTTAGCAAGTACTTCAAGGCTGCATGATCAGTGAAAACAATGACTTTAGTATCCAGCAAATAAGATCTAAATTTATCCAAAGCAAATACAATAGCAAGAAACTCTTTTTCTGTGGTTGTATAATTTGCTTGGGCCCCATCCAGAGTCTTGGATGCATAAGCAATCACATGGGACCTCTTATTCACTCTCTGGCTCAAGACTGCACCTACAACAAAATTAGATGCGTCACATAAAAGCTCAAATGGGAGGGTCCAATCAGGGGGTTGAATAATGGGTGGGGAAGTCAAGCATTTTTTAAGATCATCAAAAGCCGTTTTACATGCATCATCAAACTGGAAATCAACATCTTTTTGTAACAGCTTAGACAATGGCAAAGCAATTTTACTGAAATTCTGAATGAATCTTCTATAAAAACCCGCATGACCTAGAAAAGATCGGACCTCCCGAACACATGTTGGGTATGGTAGAGAAGTGATAACATCTATCTTAGCTTTATCTACCTCTATGCCCTGTTCAGATATAATATGACCCAATACAATGCCTTTTCGAACCATAAAGTGATATTTTTCAAAATTAAGTACAAGGTTCTTCTCTATGCATCTAGCTAGGACTCTGTCCAGACTATATAAACAATCATCAAAAGAGTTCCCATATAGAGGGAAATCATCCATAAAAATTTCTATACAATGTTCAAGGAAATCACTAAAAATGGAAACCATGCACCACTGGAAGGTCCCAGGGGCATTGCAAAGACCAAAGGGCATTCGTCTGTAGGCATATGTTCCAAATGGACATGTGAATGTTGTCTTCTCTTAATCCTCCGGGGCTATGCATATCTGAAAATACCCTGAAAATCCATCTAGAAAACAGTAGTGAGATTTACCAGCTAAACGTTCAAGCATCTGATCAATAAATGGGAGGGGGTAATGATCTTTTCTAGTGACTAAATTAAGCCTCCTATAGTCAATGCAAACCCTCCAACTATTTTGTACACGGGTGGGCATCAATTCATTATTCTCATTTTGAACCACTATGATCCCTAATTTCTTTGGAACCACCTGCATAGGACTAACCCACTGACTGTCAGAAATAGGATATATAATACCAGTAGATAAAAGCTTAGAAACTTCCTTTTTAACCACATCTAGAATAAGTGGGTTCAGTCGCCTTTGAGGTTGCCTTATTGGTTTTGCCCCATCTTCCAATAGAATTCTGTGCATGCATGTATCAGGGCTAATGCTAGGTATGTCAGCTAAGGTCCACCCTATTGCTTGTCTTCTTCTCCTTAAGACCTCAAGAAGCTTCTCTTCTTCCTCTGGAATAATGTCATTGGCTACAATTATCGGAAGCTTCTCATCTTCCCCCAAGTAGGTGTACTTGAGATTGTCTGGCAGCGGTTTGAGCTCTAAGGTGGGAGCTTGCTCAATCGACATTATGAGTTGTTTGATTTCAATCTCTTCCATGTCAAATACCTGTTCAGACAACTCACAGACAGAAGAAACAACTTTCCCATCTTTGGGAATATTAGTAGAAGGAGTATCAACGAGAGAACCAACAGCAATATCAACATCAGTATCACTATTAGATGAACTAGTTACACAGCATCTATTACTACTATCAATAGGCAATGCAAAAGTGGAAATAGATGAACTAGCACAATCAACATATCCAGAAGTGACATCAGTATGCAACATATCTTGAGAATCAGTAGATTCAGCAACATCAGAACATTCGGGGAAAGCAACAGCATGCACATCATCTTTAGAACAAGAAGATTGACCTAAACTAGTATCCAAATCAGTCACAGGCTGACCAACAGTGAAATCAGCACAAAAGGAGGAGGTCTTAGAACCATGATAATCAGTACATGAAAGGAACTCACTATTCTCAATAAAAGCACTGATATGGGTACATCTATGACATATAGTAGTTCCAGAACATGTACAATCAAGAGAATCATCCAAGTCAGCAATATCACAGGAATCAGTCAATAAACTATCCCTAAAATTAGCACTGGTATTATCAACTTGCATATCAATCAGGCTGATACTAAGAATAGAGTTATCATCACAAGGATATTTCATGGCATCAAACATGTTAAATTGTATCACATTGCCAGCAAACTCCATTTGAAGAGTACCCTCATGCACATTTATAATTGTTTTGGCAGTTTTCAAGAAGGGTCTACCTAAAATGAGTGGGGCATGTCCACTAGATCTATATCTATTGCCCTCCATATTAAGGACATAAAAATCAGCTAGAAAAATCAAATCCTTTACCTTAACTAAAACATCCTCTAAGACTCCTGAAGGATAAGCAATGCTTCTGTTTGCCAGCTGCACAACCACTCCGGTAGGTTTCAGCTCTCCCACTTGCAAAGATGAATAAACAGATATAGGCATAACATTTATAGCAACACCAAGATCAATCAAAGCATCAGAAAACTCAAAATTTCCAATGGTGCATGGAATTGTAAAAGTGCCCGGATCTTGACACTTGGTGGGCATTGTTGGCTGTATGAGTGCTGAAACATTCTTGCCAAAATTGACTTTTTCATTCCCTCTCAGACGCCTCTTGTTAGTACATATCTCCTTCAGAAACTTGGCATATTTAGGGATGGTCTTGATTGCCTCGAACAGGGGTATATTGACTTCAACCTTTTTAAAAGTCTCAAGAATCTCCTTTTCCACATCTGCTTCAGTTTGCCTCTTTCCCAAGGTAGGTCTATGTGGGAAAGGCAAAATTTTCTTTGGCTCCTCTTCATTATTAGGCTCATTTGGTGCGACATGTGTTTTTGATGATGCTGACTTATCCATGGTGGTAGTATCTGAGGATCCCTGAACTTCTTTTCCACTTCTAAGAGTGATGGCACTGACATTGCTACTATTCCTCGGATTAACAATTGTCTATGAGGGTAATTGGCTTGAACCCTGAGATTTCACCTCACTGAGAGAAGTAGCAAACTGGCCTAACTGAGTATCAACCCTCCTTTCTAAATTTTGGAAGTTCGCCTGAAGCTGTTGTTGTTGGTGCAACATTTTGTGCTTGACTCTCTATAATACGCTTCATCATGTCATCCATATTATCCCCTTTCTTTGATTCCTCCTATATAGGAACTGGCTGCCTAATAGGTTGAGAAGACTGTGCACTAGGTCCTACAAAATTATATCTATTTTGTTGTTGCCCTCCCCCATATCTCAGGTTGGGGTGATCCCTCCATCCTGGATTGTATGTATTAGCATAGGGATCATACTTTTGTTGCCCTTGTTGCATCGGCCTAACTGGAAACATCCCAGCACAAGCCTCTACCCTGTCCTCTAACATGGGGCACTGTTCAGTAGTATGTGTGGCCGAACAGCATATATCACATAGGGGTCCTACTAAGGTAGTAGAGGTAGATGTCTGTCCAGATGCATAACACTGTGGATAAGAATATGTCTGAGTAGGGTAGGACTGTGGTGCACAAGTCTGAGAAGGGGTGGAGAATGACTGCTGCCGATCTAAAGCAAGCTTCTGGAGCACAGTAGACATTACTTCAAGTTTGCTCTCAATTCTCTGACCATAATCTGGAGTACACAATTCATTGACTCCTCTTACTGTTTGCATTGATCTAGACCCAAATTGCTGAGCATTCTGAGCCATCTTATCAATCAACTCCCAGGCTCCTGCAAGTGTCAGATCACCTAAGGCTCCACCAGAGGCAGCATCAATCATATTTCTATCCATGTTCAACAACCCCTCATAGAAGTACTGAATAAGCAACTGATCAGAAATTTGATGGTGAGGACAACTAGCCAGCAATCTTTTAAACCTTTCCCAGTACTCATACAAAGTCTCTCCACCATTCTGTCTGATCTCACATATCTCTTTCCTTATTGATGCAGTGCGAGATGCAGGAAAGAATTTCTCCAAGAATAACCTCTTCAGTTGGTCCCAAGAAGTGATGGCACTGGGAGGTAGATAGTACAACCAATCCTTGGCTAAACCATCCAAGGAAAAAGGAAATGCTCTGAGCTTGATTTGTTCCTCTGAGACACCTTGTGGCTTCATTGTAGAGCATACAACATGGAATTCTTTTAGATGTTTATGAGGGTCATCTCCTGCAAGTCCATGAAACTTAGGAAGTAAGTGAATCAAACCAGATTTAAGCTCAAAATTTGCATCTAATTCTAGATATTGTATACAAAGATTTTGATAATGCACATTAGGAGCTGTCAATTCTCTAATAGTTCTGGCATGCATGTTATTATTCAAATTTGCATTCACATTCAAGTTGGCCTGAACATGCATATTCCTATTAACATTCATTTGATCTTGTTCAGCCATATTATCACTAGCAAATTGAAGTGCACAATCAATTCCTTGCACAGAATCAAAAGCAGAAGAAATAGAACTATTAATTCCTACACTATCCTTGTTTTTCCTAATCCTTACTTGTCTTCTAAAGGTTCTTTCAATTTTTGGATCCAAATCAATTAATTTTTCACCAGAGCTTCTTGTCATACACCAATTAGACAAGCAAAAACTAAGAAGGAACACAAAAATCAACAAAGAAAAATTAAAACAAAAATTCCAGAAAAATTAGAAAAATCCTAGAAAATTCGAAAAAATACTAAAAAATTTGAAAAGTTACTCCAAACGTTGAAATTTGGCCAAAAAATAGTGCACCTAATAGCTTTGCTATTACTTTTGCTCAAAACACCCAAAAACCTTGGAAAACAGAATTTGAGAATTTTCTAGGTGCTTCAAACGAAAATTCTAGCAAGCAAACTAGATGATTCAAGCAACCGAAATGGACCAATTCCAAGTTCAAAACAGGGGGAAAACAGAGCAAAAACAGAGCTAAAGTACTAAGAAATCTCTCCAAACAATTAAGAAACTAAACTCCCCGGTAACGGCGCCAAATTTGACGATTGTGTCGCGCAATCTCAAATAAAACTAGGCGGCAAAATAAATTTGTAGATAATGGTGCAACCTAGGTCATTTTCCCAAGGAGTTTGTGCCTTAATTTGTTTATGGAAGATTATTCTAAGTATTACTAATTAGGACTTGTTTTGGGGGGTTTGAAATGCTAGAATTTAATTGAACTAAAGTTAATTGACAAGAATTAAAAACTTAAAACTAAGTTGAAGTGAATAGTCAAGCAAATGTGGTAGCTAACTTTCAATTGGATTCCCTAGAGTTCAATTATCCTTGCTCTTTTTAGTTTACCAATTTTAGATTAAGTTATTGCTCTTTAGTGCATTTCTTATAAGGCTCTTGAATAACCATCCAAGATTCAATTCATCAGTTATTCAAGGAATTTTGCAACCATAAAGAACCTTGAACAACTAATTAATTGAATTAAAAATAAGAACACACTACACTAATTTTGATTGATTAATGAAATCTACTGCACAATCCACTCAAGATGCTAATTCACCAATTAGATTAATTAATCCCTCAAGCAATAAATTGCACCAAAATTCCAGCCAACTAATCCAATTACCATTGCATCAATTAGCCTAAAATCAAGAGGAAATTAGAGGTCAATTGTACAGCATTAATTCTGGAATTTCTACAAGCATATAATAATCACAAATAAAATTCCAAAATTCAATTTAAGTTCAATCCAAGAATTAATTCAATCCAATAATTCCAGCAATTAAATTCCTAAACCAATAAGCTAAACCTAGTCAAATTAATAAAGGAACTAATGCTGAAATTAAAAGATTAAGCAAGAGAGTTTTATCCAAATTGATGAGGAGATATGGAGCTCAAATCTTCATCTAGGAGAATCCAATCTTCAGCTAGCCACCAAATGGAATTCAAACTGCCATGGAGGAATCAATTGAAGGAAAATCGATCAAGGAAGCTGCAGCCATCGAGAATGAAAAAATTCTTCCTCCTTCAGCGTTGGAACCTTCGAGTTTTCGTCGTCTCGCGTTCTCCCCTAGAACCGATGAATCTCCAGTGTTTTTCACGTCCTCCTCCAGCGTTATTATTGTCTCTCCAGTCACGTTCTGCCCGAGCCCTCTACCGTTATTCTCACATTCTCATTAATTAATCACGTGCCCCTCAGCTCCACATTTTGCACGCTGAAGTCATGCATTTTCTTCTCATCTCCCAGCTCATTTCCCACGTCAGCCCGTAGACTTCTCATGTTTCCTTTGCTGAAGCTGCTTCTTCGTGTATCAATTTCCATGTGAGATCATTCAAACTTAACTCCAGCTCACTTCATTAATCCACGTGTTCAGCTCCACGTTCAAGTGCTGCCTCCACATGGTTCTTCCACTTTCCCGAATGCGTTTTTTTCTTCTTTGCTTATGTGAGTGTGGGCCCCATTGAATATATTAATCACCTTCCACGTTACTTTCTCATGCAGCTCTTCGTGTTTCTTCCTCTTAACCAGAACCACAGCTTCTATGGCCTTCTCAAAGCACCAGAACCCGTGGCAAGCTCCCTCAACCCAAGCCTCCAGCTCCAGCGTCTTTTAACTAGCATCTCATTCCATGCAGAACTCTAGCTCCATGCAATTCATTCTCTTCACAGACCGGGACCCATAAATCAGTGGCTTGCTCTGTCCAACCATACTTCTTTTGCTCGTGTTGCCTCTACGTGGTTGAACCCGTATGTTTCTTCGCTTCTTAGCTCCCATTCTCCTTCTCTTCTCTTTTCAACTCAGAGCTGTCCAGACGTGATTATGCATGCTTCTTCACGTTGTTTTAGCTCATGCAAGCTCCCAGCTTCCTTCTTCTCATACTCTGTTCAGCTACTGCACTTCTTCAATCTCCAGCTTAAAAAGCTTCTTCGGTTCACGTTGCTGCTGGTTTTGTTCTTGAGCTCAAGTTATTCCACGTCAACCCAAGCTTGTATGCTTCATGTGTGGCTCTTCTTTTGGGTTGCAGCTGGTTCTCCTTCCTCTTTAACATGTGATGCTCTTCCTCTATTTTGCTTTCTTCCCTTGCCACGAGTTTCCTTTCAAGCTTCCCTTCATGCAGCTCCATTCATTATGTTGTCTCTTCTTTGTTCCAGCCACATCAGAATTGCATGGTGTTTGAACCTCATACCTTCTCCAATTCAATTTACCATTCAAGCTTTAATTGTCCATTGAAATTCTGCACACAAAGAATGGAAAGTATTAAGTGGAAATATCCAAAATTTATTTAAGATGAATTTAAGCATTAAAAATCAATAATTTGCAAATTAATTCCTCAAATGCAAAAATGGCAAATTAAAATCAAATTCCACTTAATTAAATTCCTAAAGCCATAATTGGACACTAAAACACCTAAGTTAGGGGATTAAAATATATAAAATATCATGGTTATCAGTTACCCCTTAAGACTCAAGGTTACATAATAAGTTTTATTATGCCAAAAAGTGAAAATACCAAATGAATATTGCCAATGACCATATAAATAGTAAATATAGAATTTGTTACTTGAATTATGAATTCTAGAAGTATAAGTTTACATAGGATCTATGTTTAGTGAAATCCCTAACCTAAAGCCTAAGTAAAGGACAATATATAGGAAGTAAAAACCCAAAAAGGATTATATAAGTTTAGGCCATCAAAGGTGGTAAAAATGAGTGTTTTGAATGATAAAATTGCTACCTAGTAGGCATACATCTTGAAAGTATGCCAAAAAAGAGTTTTAAATGCACTTTAAGTGGTATGATGCATAGTTAAAAATCAATGAAGTTTAAGAAAAGTTGTTATAAACTTAAGATGATGATGTTATATTCATGTTTATATTTTTAGGACAAGCTAGTGAGGCTCCATCCTATTGTAGGTGTAAAGCCAAAGAGAAAAAGGAAAAGAAGCAAGAAAAAGAGTAGGAAGGTTAGAGGTTTTATTGGCTTCCTTTCACCTATACAAGGTAGTTTATTCTTCCCTACTTTATTAAATGTAGATTTGTTTGATATGCATTGTATTGTATTGGTTGTCCTCACAACATATTCTATAATGTCTTGCATCAATTATATATCATGTTTTGCATGTTATGTTTAATGGGGTAAGGCTTTAAAACAAAGAGGTGTAATGGAAACAAACACAGTAGTTCTCCTAAGCTCAAGAAGAAAAGCTTTAAGCTAAGATAAGTTCATGGCTACGATAGAGCATGATGAAAGCATGTAAACCATCTATGTCAATTTTTATGTTATGATTGTATGACCATGCATACTTGCATTATTCTTAACTGTCTTATGCATACATTGGTGATTTTAGTATAGCTACTGAGATTCTTTCAAATTTCATCCTTATTTCTATTTTTTCCATTAACCAGTGCCAGGTGAAAGTACTAATACTCAAAAGGGAAAGGAAACAGAATGATGTCTGAAATAGAAAAATTATGGATCATATATATATTTGATTTTTTTTGTATCATTATGATGAATCTATATGATGAGTTTCACTCATTAGGAATGTAAAATGTGAAGATAGTACATTGTTTACTGATGATGTAATTTTAGTTTAAGCTTATTTAGTATTTAATGGAGTTTGTATACTCAGTTACTTTTATTTGATAATTATGATTCCTATATTTTCTATGTTTGGGAGTTCTAGGCTAAAATATGACCATTTAGTTAGTTTAGATGGCTAAGTTTATAAGGGGAACCTCTGCCAGATTTTTTCTAGAATATAATGTAAAGTTTTCAACTTTTAATTGATAAGGTAATTGGTAATAAAGGATTACCAATAGATTATCCATTAAGACCATAAGGACATGGAATTATAGAAAAATAAATGAATGTATTCTGAAATTTTTAGATTCGGTATCTACCTGTATGAGTAAATGGACTCGTCGATAAACTATAATAACTAAAAGAAAAGTTAGATAACTATGATGTTATAACTCAAACCCCAAGCTTTGCAATTTGGTCTTCAATTTTCGCATATACACAAAGCCCACGCAATAAAACTCGACTTCATTTAGGGAGAAAACAACCACAAATGAAGGGGAAACTCATACCTATACCTTGGTTTGAACTCTTCTTCATCTTCTTGCTCAAAATCCATCCAAAATCTCCAAATCTCAAACCCTATTATCACAAGATATTCAAATCAAAATGAAGCAGAGATTGAGTAGATCAATTTTTTTTCACTCTCTTAAGATAAAACTTCTACAATCCCCTCTTTAAAAGTTTCGAAATGCAAAACCAAGTCTCTTGCTTCTTTTTTGTGTTTTTCCCCCTCTGCAGCATGTGTGTGAGAGGGAGGCTAAGTGGGGAGAGATAGTAAGGTTAAGTTAGATATTTTAAGTGAGTTAGGTGATGGGTCATAGTTTATTAGGCCCTTGGGTAACTTGGTCAAGTAGGTCTCTCTCATTTCCTTAGAGTTAGGCTTTATGGGTTCAATTTTTAGTCCAAAATTTAAAAAGAAGGGAGTTTCATATTAAAATCATTTTTTCAACTAATTTAATTTAATTTTAGGGATAAATAATCTCTAATTAATTTTCTTAAAGTAATTTTTTAAATTTCCTAAATTGATTCATTAAAACTTTAAAAATTAATTAATTTCCTCTATAGTTCTCAAAATCCTTATTTCTTTATATAAATTCATAAAATCCCATTTTCTCAAATTCATTAAAACGCTTAAATAATATATTTTCCTTAATTATTCCTTATCTAATTATTTTTTCTCTCTAACCCATATTAAATATTTACAATAACCACTTGAGGGAATGGCAAGGGACACTTTCACTATATCTATGTTTCCTTATTATTTAGTAAGAAACTTACTTTTACCAAGTGGATGGTGAGTGGATTTTGAGGTTTTGGTAAGGGAATTCCCTTGTCAATCCCTTAACAATTAATGAAAGAAATATGTATACAAGAAAAATAAAAAATTAGTGAGAATTTTAGAAAGATAAAATCCTTTACTAAAGCGAGGGATGTAATAATTGTTAATTTAGAAATTAAACTGAACCTAATAAATAGGTACTGGAACTCCTTAAAACAAGGCAAATTAAGTTTAAATGGGATTAGGATGTTAATTATAATATCTTAAAATGTGAATTAGAATCTAAGGTTAGCCCAAAACTGAAGCCAAAATAGCCAAATGGAGAGCTACGAAGGCTAGTGGCATTTTTATAATTTTGCGCAACTTATAGAAAACTCAAAGGAGAGATCTTTAAATCAAAAAATTGAGTTTCCTAGAGTTCTCAGAGGCCTTAAAATCATAGGAATCCTTAGAATTGTTAAAATCTTTCTAGTATGTGAGTTTGGTTATCAGTTGACCAAAACTTTAACTGAATAATTCAGTAAGGTTTTAAATCCAATTTGAGTGAAATATAATGCATTTTATAACTTAGAAGACCTAAATTTCATGATGGAAAAGACAATTCTCAAATAGGAATTGAAATGAGTTCAAATAGAGAAAGCAAAGTTTAGGGACATAGTTGGAATTTTAAAAATGTTATAAAATAGCCCTTCCCTTCTTATAAATCACGATCCACTTTCTTCCACTCACCCTAACCAACTTGCCTCTGGCCAAAATAGAACCAAGACCTATTGGAAGTGGCGCACCAAAGAGGGAGCAAATGAGAAGGAAACTAAGCTTGAAAAGTGTAAGATTTTACTTACATTTCATGTTCTTCCCTTCATTAATGTTCTTCTCCTCTTTCTCCTCTCTCTTCTCATGGTTTTGGTGTCTTACATGGTGGAATTTTGTGGCTGGTTTAGTAGAGGGAAGGGAGAGTTTGAAGGAAACCAAAGCAACATAAGAAACACCACTTGGTTAAGAATCAATTACGGTATGTTTCTCCATGGCTAAGTCGCTCTTCTTGCTTCCTCCATGAATGCACTATTTCAACCAGCATAAGAGCACCATGGAAGGGGTTTGATTTTGATCTAAACTTAATAGAAATTAGGGTTTTGAAGCCTAAGGAATCATATGGAAGTAATAGAACTAAAAAAAAACTTATAGATAACAAGTTATGGAAAGTAGGATTTTAGTTGCACCTAGGGATTTATGAAGCTTTCTAGTGATGATTTAGATCGTGTAAGACCATATTTGAGTTCTCAAGACATTTTGGAAGCTTCACAAGTGGCAAATTCCCTAAGAAATGGAAGAAAACTCCATAGGTTTTTTAAGCAATGTATGTCTTAGCCAAGAGGGAGAACTAGTACCTAAGGAGAGTTTTCTTTGATTCCAAAGATAGAAATGATTTAGATATGAATTATAGACACCAAAGGAATCATTGGTTTGAATTTAGAAACCATATTTTGAAAGTTGGAAGTTTAGGTTCTTTTTAGGCATAAAGAAGTAACTTAATATTTGGTTCCTTGGATTGAGTTTGTGATGCCTCTAAAGACTTTAAATGGAGTTTTGTGTCTTAAATTGAGTAAGAAATTGGAGCCAAGACCATGGATTATATGAGTTACTGCATTATGCCCTTGTATGGAACTATAAGCATGGCATAAGCTAGAAATACCTTGAATAAACTTTATTTAAGGCTAAAGATGGTTCCATTGATATGTTTATATCTTGTCGGATGTATTTAGGCTAAGCAAAGCAAGCCTCCTCCAAGTGTGTATGTGAGGCTAAACCAAGGAGTTAGGAATCAAAGAAGGAATATGTGTTTCTTGAACTAAGGTAGCTCTCCATCCTTTCTTATATGCATTTCTTGGTTGTTTGATTGTCATTGAATGCATGTATGTGTATTTGAATCATGAGACATGCCTATAGCTATTAGTTTGATGATATGGTACCATTATATTTCTTGAATTGCTTTTGAATTATGAGACTACTCTTTATGAGTGAAGTTATGCTAAAAGTCCCTTAGAATAGGTAAGGTAAAGCCAAATGTCCCTAACAATGGGTTAGACAAGGCCAAAAGTCTCAAAAATGAGTGAGGCTAAGTCAAAAGTCCCTAGAAAGTAGGTGAGGCTAATCCAAAAGTCCCAAATAATTTGGTGAGACTAGACTAAAAGTCCCTAGAGCTTAATTTTAATCTTGATATGCTTATGTGATCTTGAAAACATGTTTATGTTTGGTTCTTGGAAGCATTTGATGCATGCTTGTGTTCTTTGACTTGATAACATGCCATATATGCCTACTTGAAAGGGTGAATGAGCTACTGGGATTCTTTGAATCTCATTCTCCCCCATTTTCTACCTACTCTTATCTAGGTGAAGCTCAAAGAAGCAAAAATGGAGACTAAGGAGTGTGATTTACATTACTTTGACAATAGGATAGTTTTGATATAATTTAATGTCAAAGTATATATGTATAAATTATGTATGAGATGTAAACCCTTGAGTGTAACATCCCCTCCGTAAATGTGAGAAACACGATGTTTGGCTTCTCCGTAAACGTCAGAAATGGGCCAGATATAAAAGGAAGTCCCTGAAATAGAAGGATTTATGGCCAAATAAAATTATGATAAATTTTTAAATATTAGAAAATGAGGATTTGAGGTTTAAGATGCCTAAAAATTAGAGCCAAAAAGGCTCAAAAAATTTGCTGAGAAAAGTAGGGGTATTTTTGTAATTTCTGGAAAATTTGAAAAATTTAAAGGAGGGCTTTTTAAACAAAAAGTTTGAGCTTTTTAGGGTTCTCAGAGGCCCTGAAAATCATAGGAATCCCTAGAATAATTGAAACTCCTCCAGTGCGTGATTTTAGCTGTTGGTTGACGAAAACTTTGACCGAATAATTTAGAATGGTTTTAGATCTTTTTTGAGTGATTCTAAAGACAAATCTTATGAGTAAGAGCCAAAGGAATATGATGGAAAAGACAAATTTCAAAAAGGAGTTGATTTGAGCCAAAATGATAAGAACAAAGAATAGGGACTAACATGCAAAAAGGAAAAGTTACTTTTTTTGCTCTCTTAAAACACGTTCCAGCCCTCTCCAAGCTGCACTAATGTTTTACCCATTTCTGAAACTGCTAAAAACTCTAGCCAAGGCATCATGTGGAAGGAGAAACAATGAAGGAGAAGAAGAAGCCTTGAATAGGTATGAAAGGGTGTGTTTCCTTCCTTTTGTCTTTACAATAAATATTCCCCCCTTCTCCTCCATATTTCCATGGGTTCAGAAGGTATTTTGATGCTATTTTGGCTATGGTCCAGCAAAGAGAAGTTAGGATTTGAGTGAAGGCTTGGGTGCAAGAGGAAGCCACTTGGAAAAGCAGGAATTTAAGGTAGGTTCCCATTCCTTTCCATGGCTTTTCTTGCACTTCTTGCTTGTTCTCCTCCATATGAATTTCGTGCAACCTAGAGCCCATCCAAAGGGAGTTGAATTTTGACCATATCAAGGGAACAACAAGTGATTTAGAGTGTGGGAATTTAGAATGGGCAAGTGGAAACAAAAAGGGAGCCTTAAAATTCAAGTTGACACAACTTGGGGCTTTGAAATAAATGATGAAATCTGATTTTTCCTAAAGATATTCTAGCTTATGTAAGACATGGTTTGAGTCCCTTAGACCCCTAAGAAGTTACATATGTGAGATTCCTTCTAAGAAAACAAAGCAAAGTTCAAGGGCTCTTTTCATGATGTATATCTCAGCCACACAAGATTTGGTCACCTAGGGAGTGTTTTAATTTGTTCTAAGCCTATAATGGGACTTCTTATGATGGTAGAAGGTGGGAGGAACCTTGGGAAAAATTTAGAAGTCATGGATTAGGAGATGAGGCAATGGCTTCCATAATGTGACCTTATCAAGCAACTTGTGTTTAGGCTTTTGTAAAAGAATATGTAATGGCTCCAAGGACCTTAAATAAGGTCAAGAGGCCTAGAAATGAGAAGAGAATGGAGTCAAGAACTTGAATCATGATGGTTGATTCAATAGGCCATTTATGGAGCCATTATGTGACTTATGGAATCAAGTATGTTCTTAAGAGTAAATTGAATGCTTTAGCTTGTTTCAAGAATATAATTGAGTGTTATTCATAATGTTTAGGCCAAGGAAACCAACCCCACCTAAGTGTTCTTGTGGAACCAAAAAAAGGAAGGAGTAAGGCAAAGTAAAGCTTCCATAGATAACAAGGTAGCTCTCTTCTCCTTCTTTCATGTATGCTTGAGTGTTTTTCTTGTCTTGAATGTGTGTGTGTATGTTTAAAGTCATGAAATATGTTTCTAGCAAGCACTCACATGCCATGGTGTCTTGATGCTTTGCTTATGTATTGAAATGATGCTTGATGAATGCCTTTGGTTTACTTGAGCTTGATGAAGCCAAAAGTCCCTTAGGTAGGGTGAGAATGAGCCAAGAGTCCTTAAGGTTAGGCGAGATAAAGCCAAAAGTCTCTAGCAAGAGTGAGGCTTAGTCAAAATTTTCTAGCAAGCATTTACATGCCATGGTGTCTTGATGCTTTGCTTATGTATTGAAATGATGCTTAATGAATGCCTTTGGTTTGCTTGAGCTTGGTGAAGCCAAAAGTCCCTCAGGTAGGGTGAGAATGAGCCAAGATTCCTTAAGGTTGGGCGAGACAAAGCCAAAAGTCTCTAGCAAGAGTGAGGCTTAGTCAAAAGTTCTTTGAAAATGGGTGAGGCAAGTCCAAAAGTCCCAAAGAGAGTGGATGAGACTAAACTAATGTTTTGGCAAGCTTTTGCATGTTATTTATGTCCTTATGAATGAAGAGAATGCTTTATGTATGATTGAGAATTTCATGTTGGCATACATGCATCTCGACTTGAAACTTGCATCAAGTATGTATGTTTGAAAGGGAGATGAGCTATTGGGATTTCTAGAATCTCACTCTTCCCTCCCCATTACTTAATATGCCTAGGTGGATCAAGAGAGCAAGGAAATGGAAGCCACCACACTTGGAAGCAAGAAGATTAGTAATGGAGTTGTAAGATATTTGTATTATAGCTATATGGTTGTCACATGATGTATCTCCATAATGTATATGATGTATTAGCTTATGAATATTTGTAAAAGTATGATTATGTTGTATATGTATGAGAACTAGATCCATGTGAATGATATTTCATGAATTTGACTTAGATATGCCAAGTTATACAAGTATAGCTCTTGTGTATATCTTGGTGTGGATGAGTGAGATTATGGAATCTAGGTTATTAGCCCTTTGGGACATGTTTGATAGAGTGTTTTAATGCTTTCCCACGTGCTCATGTGGCCATAGAATGAGAAGAAGCAAAAATGGACCCCTTGAGACCCCATATGAAGCTTAAAAAGGGCATTTTGCAACCCTATGTCACAAACTAACCAAATGGACAAAATTCATTATGAAATTTGGCATGAATGTAAAGCTTCTCTAGATATATTTGGGAAGCTAAAGTGCAGAATTTTGGGAGGTCTATGGAATATTTGGTGAATTTTTGAAGTTGGAGATTTTTTTTATTTTGGTCAATGTACTGTAGCTTTGGTCTGAAAATAAATCTATGTCAAACATGGGGTAAATGAGGTCCAATGGTCCTGAAATTTTACATGGAGAAACTAGACATCCACAGTGAGCTACAAAAACTAGAAGCATCTCATTTGGAGGTCTAGCGAGAGAGAAATAAATTTTTGAAGTTAGAACTCACTGTTAGTGGCGCAGCAAGACCCTCAGCATTGTTTCATCGATTGTCTCCTGTTTAATCTCATTTTCTAGGCCAAAAGCTATTTTTTCCTCAATTTAGATATCTGTAGCTTTCCAGATTGGTATAGTTTACTTCATTTGGATGTTTTGGGAACTAGTTATGAATTCTTGAAATCCATATCAATAAGCTGTAGCAGAACTCCAGGGTAGCCGAACCTTTCATAATTGTTGGTTGTCCAACGTAGTCCATCTGGGTGTTTCGTACCTGGAATTATTTTTATGTTATAGTAGACATACACAGATTTCTGGAAATCTATCACTTGCCTTGTTTTTATTTTTCTATAATTAATTATGATTTTTCAAAATCTGCCCCAGAAAACTAAAAATTGGAACCCGTGGCAAAAATTATGATATGTGTTCCAAACCTTCAAACCCGAGTTTCTTGACTTAAATGGCTATGAATCTGATATGTTTTAATATGTTATGGTCTAGGAGGAGTTGAGGATCAATACATGGGCTTTGGAAGTGATTTAATGCTGAGCTAGAGGTTCTTAGTAGTGTGCTTCCCGTTGTTATGTGTTGTATGTGCAAGTAAATTGTGTGAAAAGTTCAAGTAGTGCAAAATGGACCTCAAGAGCTTTTGGAATGATATTCTTGCTTTGAATGAATGTTGTATGGATATTGTATGGATAAAATTGATTAAACCAAAGTGGGATTGAACCGTGTGGGTTTGTTTATGTGATTTTAGTCCATATGCTACACTTTGTGTGCAAGTATGGTGTTTATTGCTTGAATGCTATGATATGAGTTTCTTGGGATTAAGATATGACATTTTTGGTATCAGAGCAAAGTTCCAGGCATTCTAGGGGTGTTTATGACTTGAAAATGTGGTGATAAGGCTATGTAAAGGCTTGTAGAAGTATGGAAAAGCCTTATATGAGACATTTAGGGTGTCTAAAGTTGGCATGCTCGCATATTTGGAGCTCACGGTGAAAGCCCGTCATTCACTCATATAAGAAACAACATTCTAGGTTGGAGTCAACACCTCATATGGAATGGTCTTAAGCATGTGGTAAGCCTTAGGTGAGATTGGCCTCCAAAATTCCTAGAATAGAGTTAAGTGATCCAACGGCTAGAGCTCTATATGTTGTAGTAGCTTGCCGAGATTAGTGGCAAGCTTGTGCATTACCAGTAAGAGATAACTGTATAGCTGCTAAAAAGGCTTGCTTAGAGAGGTTTTGAGAGGCCTAATGTCCATGATTATCACACTCAGATCATTCAGGGGATGTTCTACCCGATGCAGGGTAAACAATGAGGTAGAGTGATGGAGGTGAGCTAGGAGACTTTAAAGAGCTTGAACAAAATCAAGAACTTGAAAACAAAAGGGCTGGACGTAACTCTAAAAGATGGCCAACTAAAGATCCATTGCAAGATATGGGAGGCCCATGCACAAGATCAAGAGCCAAAGCTATAAAGGAGGCCTTGAATGGAGTGATCCAAAAACTAATGGACTTGGAGCCCAAAGTCTTAGCTGAATATGAAACCCAAAAGGAACAAAATGGCATGAAGACTATTTCATATTTACAAGATACTAGCCCAAGCCCAAAAGGAGCCTAATTGAAGGAGCCTAGCCATTTTTCACAAAATTCTCTTAGTTTTAATTTGATTGTTTCTGTTTCAAATTTTTTAGCTTTATTAGGTGCCATTCTTGGTGAATTTGTCCAGACTTAAATTTCTTTTATTTTCCCGCCAAACCTAAGAGTTATTTTGTATTTAGGGTTTTATTTTTCAAATGCCTATATAAGGCCCACTTGTACTCCAAGAAGAGGCAGATTGAATGAATTCTATTTTCAGAATCTTTTCTGACTTGTGAGGTTTCTCTTGTGGCCTTTGTGTGCTGGAGAAAATCTTTGACTTATCAAAGGAGTGGTTTCCTTTGTGGCATCCCGGATTAGGGTTCTAAGAGACGGGTTCTCTTAGGGTTCAATTCCATTGACCAACATCTCTTTTTCTTCTTCTTTTTGTTTCTTTCTTTGTTCTTTCTTGCTTGTTGTCCAGATCTGCCTATTTTCTTGTTCTTGTGTTGCTTGCCAAATTTCGATCACTGATCTGTGTAATTTGGGGTTCCTAGAACGGGTTTCTATGGAGTCTCATATCATCTAGTATCAGAGCATTGGTTGAGGTTGGTTTCATCCACTTTTTCCTTGTTCTTTTCCCTTATTTCGTCTAATTCTTTTCTGTTCGTCCATATTTTTGTGCAGCTGTTTCTGCTGTTTTCCTTTGTGTTTTTGGACGTTTAATAGGTCTTTCTTGTGTTTCAAGATCTCTTCTTTTTGCTCGATTTGGAATCACATCAATCCGATTTTTGTAGAGCAAGTTATAGCTATTTCTTTTCCCTTATTTCGTTTGATTCTTTTCTGCTCGTCCTTTTTTTCATGCGGCTGTTTCTGGTGTTTTCCTTCATGTTTTTGGACGTTTAATAGGTCTTTCTTGTGTCTCAAGATCTCTTCTTTCTGCTCATTTCAGAATCACATCAATCCGATTTTTCTAGAGCAAGTTATAGCTATTTCTTTCGTGCATATCATTCTGATCTTTCAGAAATCTTGTGTTCAGAAATCTTGTGTTCTGTTTGCAAATTTCAGCACCTTTGAGATTCGAAAAAAAAAAAAAAGAAGTCAGAATCTGTGAAAAGGGAAAGTTGTGCTGGAAATTGTAAAATTTTGAATTGTTGACTTGAATTGCAATTGCTGAAGATCTGGTCATTTCTGATTCTTGGAATTACCATTTTTGATTCCTTGAGTTAATCTGATCATTAAAAGTCATATTGTGCACAATTCATAAAAGGAAATTTGCATTCATTCACCTTGTTCTAAATTTCAAATTTCTGATTGCTTCAATACTGATTCCAAATTCCAATTTTCTTTCCATAACTCTTGATAATTAATCATTTAACCATTTGTTCTCCCATAGTCTGCCACATACCATTTCTTCCATAAATTCATTGTCTTCATTTCCTTTTCTAATCACTTTGCTGTATTTTCCATTGGCTGCACCTACGAATTTTTTTTTTTTAAATGTTGGACTTTTGTTGTCTCTTTGAGAACTTTATATCTTGGATTCTAATTTGAGATTGCCACTTCAGTTGCTGCTTCTTTTGATTTGTTGGATTTAATTCAGTATACTATAGGAAGCAAGTTGAGAGGAAAAAGGCAAGAGTGTTTTCATCATTGTAAAAGCCATTACAAGTGTGAAACACGAGTGAATTTGCATCATTTAGAGTGAAACACGTGAGGGAGTAGTCAGGTCCTTTTTCTTGCTATTCACTACTAACATTTCAGGTACCAATCATGTCTGAAAGTGATGATAACCAAGTTGACCTTAAATTGTTCATCAAATCTGTTCAAGAACAATTCAAGAGGCTAAATACTAGGTTGGATCAAATGGATTCTTCTTCTTCCAACAGCAAGGCAAGGCATGGTAAAAATGTTGTTCTAGGAGGAGATGAATCTGATTTTGAGGAGGAAAGCCAACATGAAAGAGTTAGGAGAGCTCCCCCTCGAAAGAAAGATGCCTTTAGTAACATCAAGATGAAAATCCCTTCCTTTCAAGGGAAAGCTGATCCTGATGTATATCTTGAATGGGAAAGAAAAGTTGAGTTTTTATTTGACTGTCAATCTTTTTCAGAAGAAAGTAAAATAAAATTAGCTGCTTTGGAGTTCACAGATTATACAAGCCTATGGTGGGATCAATTAACCACTAGTAGGAGGCATTCTGGAGAGGGTCCAATTCGGTCTTGGCCAGAAATGAAGGCTCTCATGAGAAAGAGATTTGTCCCTACCCATTACTATAGGGATGTGCATAAGAGGCTCCATAAAATCAAACAAGGATCTATGAGTGTGGAAGAATATTTTCAGCAAATGCAAATTGTCATGATCAAAGCTGACATTGAAGAAGATTCAGAAGTTACAATGGTAAGATTTCTTAGTGGCTTAGACCCTGAAATTGCTGTAGAAGTCGAATTACAAAACTACCTTGATATGGAAGAGTTGTTACATAAATCCATTAAGGTGGAGAAGCATTTTAAGACAAAACAGAAATTGAAATCACATGCTAGTTCTAACAAAGACTTCAAGTCCTCTTTCAAGTTTAAGGGAGAGACCAAACCTAAAGAGGAGAATAAGTTGAAGATGCAAACACCTACTTCTAAAGGTAAATCTAAACCTAAATCTTCTTCTAGTTATTCTAAAATTAAATGCTTTAAATGTCAAGGTTTTGGTCACATTGCTTCACAATGTCCAAATAAAAGGACTATGATTTTGCTTAAGAATGGTGTTGTTACTAGTGAAAGCAGTAGTGACAAAGATGTGGAAGCTGAGTTAAGCTCCAATGGAGGTAATGAATCTGATGTAGAGGTAGCTGAAGCTGTGATTGGTGAGGCTCTAGTGTCAAGGCGTGCTCTTAGCATTCAACCTAAAGAGGAGCTTGAAAAAGAACAACGAGAGCATATCTTTCACATTAGGTGTTTTGTTAACAACAAGGTTTGTAGCCTTATCATTGATAATGGGAGCTGCCCTAATGTTGCTAGTACCTTGTTGGTTGAAAAGCTAGGTTTGCCAACTAGAAGACACCCCACTCCTTATAATTTGTTATGGTTCAATGATAATGAGGATGTTAAAGTTACTAAACAAGTTGTTGTAGCATTTTCCATAGGAAGTTACCATGATGAGGTTTTCTGTGATATAACTCCTATGTATGCTGGACACTTGTTATTAGGTAGACCTTGGCAATTTGATAGGAAAGTTAAGTATGATGGTTATACCAACAGGTATTCTCTTGAGTTTAATAAGAAAACCATTATGCTAACCCCTCTCAGACCCTTGCAGGCATATGAAGATCAAAAGCGAATTACTCAAGAATGCAAGTTAAGAGAGAAAGAAAAGAAAGTGCGTGAGAAAGAAAGAAAAGAAAGTGAGATGGAGAGAAAAGAAAAGAGAACTACTGAAAAGAAAAGTCGAGAGAGTGAAGAAAAGAAAGTAACACTATTTTCCAGTAGAGGAGAGATTAAGAGGGCTTTATGTAGTGAAACATCTTTTATACTCTTGTATAATGATGTTTATCTAACCCTTAGTGACCTTAATGAATCTCTTCCTTCTAGTGTTTTGAGTTTGTTGCAGGAATATAAAGACTTATTTCTGGAAGAGGTACCAGATGGATTGCCTCCTATAAGAGGCATTGAACACATGATTGACTTTATTCCTGGAGCATCTCTTCCTAACCGACCTGCTTATAGGGCAAATCCAGAAGAGACTAAGGAAATTCAGAGGCAAGTGGAGGAACTCATGAAAAAGGGGTTTGTGAGAGAAAGCCTTAGTCCATATACTATTTCGGTAATACTTGTGCCCAAGAAGGATGGCAAATGGAGGATGTGTGTGGACTGTCGAGCCATCAACAAAATCACTATTAAGTATCGATATCCCATTCCTAGACTTGATGACATGCTGGATGAGTTGCATGGTGCTTGCTTGTTTTCAAAAATAGATCTTAGGAGTGGTTATCATTAAATTAGGATGAAAGAAGGTGATGAGTGGAAGACTGCATTTAAGACTAAGTTTGGTTTGTATGAATGGCTTGTTATGCCCTTTGGCTTAACTAATGCTCCTAGTACATTCATGAGCTTAATGAATCATGTGTTTCGCCCTTACATAGGAAAGTTTGTTGTTGTGTATTTTGATGACATTCTCGTGTTTTCTAAGAATCTAGAAGAGCATGCTAAGCATTTGCATTCTGTGTTTGATATTTTAAGAGAAAATAAACTTTTTGCAAATTTAGAAAAATGCTCTTTCTGCTTGGATTCTGTTGTTTTTCTTGGTTTTGTCGTAGGTACTGATGGCCTCCGAGTGGATGAAGAGAAGGTGAAGGCAATTCGAGAGTGGCCTACACCTAAGAATGCTAGTGAGGTGAGGAGTTTCCATGGACTTGCAAGTTTCTACCGACGATTTGTAAAGGACTTCTCAACCCTTGCTGCACCTTTAAATGAGCTGGTAAAGAAAAAAGTTCTCTTTAAATGGGGTGAGGCACAAGAGGCGGCTTTTAATACTTTAAAAGATAAATTGAACAATGCCCCTCTACTTATTCTTCCTGATTTCTCTAAAGTTTTTGAAGTTGAATGTGATGCCTCTGGAATTGGTATTAGTGCTGTTTTGATGCAAGAGTCTAGGCCTATTACTTACTTTAGTGAGAAGCTTAGTGGTACTTGTTTGAATTATTCAACTTATGACAAGGAATTGTATGCTTTAAAAAGAACCCTAGAACATTGGCAACATTATTTATGGTCTAAGGAATTTGTTTTGCATTCTGATCATAAGAGTCTTCAATACCTAAAAACCCAAGATAAGTTGAATAAGAGGCATGCCGTATGGCTTGAATTCATTGAGTCATTTCCTTATGTGCTTAAACATAAAAAGGGGAAAGAAAATGTTATGGCTGATGCTTTGTCTAGGAGGTATAGTCTTATTACATCTATGCAAGCTAGGTTGATTGGTTTTGAATCTTTCAAAAGCATGTATGAATGTGATGTTGACTTTGCTGAAACTTGGAAGTTGTGTGAAAAACATGGTGCTCATGATTTCTTTAGATTTGATGGTTTCTTATTTAAAGGAAATAAATTATGTGTGCCTGTTTGTTCTATGCGTGAGCTTTTGGTTAAAGAATCTCATGGGGCTGGTTTGATGGGGCACTTTGGCATAGAAAAGACTTTATCCATGTTGAAAGAACATTTTTATTGGCCTCATATGCATAGGGATGTGATTGTTGTGTGTAAAAGGTGCATTGTATGCAAGCACGCTAAATCTAAAGTGCAACCACATGGCTTGTATACTCCCTTACCTGTTCCTTCTCATCCTTGGGTCGATATTTCAATGGATTTTGTGCTTGGATTGCCTAGAACATCTAGTGGAAAGGATAGCATATTTGTTGTGGTTGATCGATTTAGTAAAATGACTCATTTCATTGCTTGCTCAAAAACAAATGATGCTGTCCATATTTCTGATTTATTTTTCAAGGAGATTGTTAGGTTGCATGGTTTGCCTCGATCTATTGTGAGTGACCGTGATGTTAAATTTGTTAGTCACTTTTGGAAAACTTTGTGGGCTAAGTTGGGTACAAAGCTTGTGTTTTCTACTGTTGCACATCCTCAAACGGATGGACAAACCGAAGTGGTGAATCGAACACTTTCTTCCTTATTGCGTGTTGTAATTCAAAAAAATTTAAAGAATTGGGAAAAGTGTTTGCCTCACATTGAGTTTGTAAATAATCGTGCCTTGCATTCTACAACTGAGTTTTCTCCTTTTGAAATTGTATATGGTTTTAATCCTTTGACTCCCTTGGATTTACTTCCTTTGCCTTGTAATGAGTTTGCTAACCTTGATGGTGCAAAAAAAGCTAAGTTTGTGCAGGATCTTCATTCTAAGGTTAAGGCGAACATTGAGCGCAAGAATGAGCAATATGCTCAACATGCTAATAAAGGTCGAAGGAAAGTTATCTTTGAACCAGGAGATTGGGTGTGGGTTCATTTGAGGAAAGAAAGGTTTCCTGAACAAAGGAAGTCCAAATTACACCCAAGAGGCGATGGTCCTTTCCAAGTGTTGGAAAGAATAAATGATAATGCATATAAAATTGATTTGCCTAGTTCTTATGGGAATGTAAGCGCAACTTTCAATGTGGCTGACCTTTCTCTTTTTGATATTGCAGATTCGAGGACGAATCCTTTTCAAGAGGGAGGGAATGATGGAGGTGAGCTAGGAGACTTTAAAGAGCTTGAACAAAATCAAGAACTTGAAAACAAAAGGGCTGGACGTAACTCTAAAAGATGGCCAACTAAAGATCCATTGCAAGATATGGGAGGCCCATGCACAAGATCAAGAGCCAAAGCTATGAAGGAAGCCTTGAATGGAGTGATCCAAAAACTAATGGACTTGGAGCCCAAAGTCTTAGCTGAATATGAAACCCAAAAGGAACAAAATGACATGAAGACTATTTCATATTTACAAGATACTAGCCCAAGCCCAAAAGGAGCCTAATTGAAAGAGCTCAGCCATTTTTCACAAAATTCTCTTAGTTTTAATTTGATTGTTTCTGTTTCAAATTTTTTAGCTTTATTAGGCGCCATTCTTGGTGAATTTGTCCAGACTTAAATTTCTTTTATTTTCTCGCCAAACCTAAGAGTTATTTTGTATTTAGGGTTTTATTTTTCAAATGCCTATATAAGGCCCACTTGTACTCCAAGAAGAGGCAGATTGAATGAATTCTATTTTCAGAATCTTTTCTGACTTGTGAGGTTTCTCTTGTGGCCTTTGTGTGCTGGAGAAAATCTTTGACTTATCAAAGGAGCCTCCTTTGTGGCGTCCCGGAGTAGGGTTCTAAGAGACGGGTTCTCTTAGGGTTCAATTCCATTGACCAACATCTCTTCTTCTTCTTCTTCTTCTTTTTGTTTCTTTCTTTGTTCTTTCTTGCTTGTTGTCCAGATCTGCCTATTTTCTTGTTCTTGTGTTGCTTGCCAAATTTCGATCACTGATCCGTGTAATTTGGGATTCCTAGAATGGGTTTCTACGGAGTCTCATATCATAGAGAGTAATGTGAGGCGAAACTGCTGCTGCACAGAGCAAGTGTTAAGGGAGCTATTCCCCCTAGCCATGACACCCAGGTGTTAAGATGAATTCAAGAGCCTAGAAAGCTATTCCCTCAAGCCGGATATAGAGTTTATAGACTACACTCTGTCGAGCCTTGATAACGTTGAGGTGCTATCGGCTATGAGTGATTACAGTAAGATGCAGAGCCCTCCAGTTTAAAGGATAGGCTATAGCCAGTGATAGTGAGGCTTGAATCAGGTAGCTATAGAAGAAGCATCCAGTTATGATGGAGTGTATTGTCTTATGGAAAGCCTTGTAGGTCATATTCAGGCTAACTTGAATAATAAATTATTATGGGGTCAGTCAGAGCACTAAAAGTTAAGAAACAAGAAAGAAGAAAATGATCCATTGGCAAACACGAGGGATTATTAAGCGACAGATGAGTAGCGGGCCTAGTAAAATTTTGACAGGCTCGTCGCGCAACCCTCAAAATAAAACTAGGTTGAATTAAATATGTAGCTAGTGGTACAACCTAGGTCATCTCCCTTGGAAATGGAGTTCAATGTTCAATTAAGTTTTCTAAATGTTAAAGGTCCTAAAAGCTATCTAATTTAGGGGTTTTTGATTGAATTAAACTAAGTAAAATGAAATTGAATTAAAATTCCTAATTGCTACCTAATTATATGAATTATAGGTGGAGGATGGTCTTGTGACTAGCTTTGGAATCATCCCTTGGTATCCATTATCCATTATCCTTATCCTAATCCAATTTTGATTAATTTTGGCCTAAGAGTCCTTAATTATGTTCATAACAAGTTATCTTGGGTTACCACTTAAGATTCAAGAGATTAACGAAGTAATGTTGCATTGAGACCTCAATCCCGCATTAAATTGTTAATTCTTGTCTTTAAGATCAATGAACACCCAATTTGATTGATTAACTGATTAATTAGCCTCTGAATCATCATCCAAAGATGTTTAATTAACCAACTAAACACCAAGGAACCCTCAAATGGACAATTAGGCACACCAATTCTCACAAGCATTTTATCAAACACCTTGATTGTATACTTGGAAAATGGTAGGAAAATGCAAAATTCAGTATTTAATCTAACCAATTAATCAACAAAAAGGCTTCCTAATTAGTATCTAACTAGCCACTAATTACAATTATACAAATTCCTAATCAAATATAACTTAACCAAGATTGTACAAGAAAAAGAAAAAAGTGTAGGAAAGTAGGAATTCTTAACCCAAAATTCTGTGTTCATCCATGGATTCAAGCTTCAACTTAAGTGCCTTCCAAGCTAATCACAAGGGATGGAGGACTAGAGCTTCATCGTGGTGGTGAGATGGAGATGGAGAATGGAGAATGGAGGGAATGGGGTGGAAGGGCGTCGTCTGTGAATGAGAAGATGGATGGGTTCTTGACAATGTGATGGAATGAAGGGGATGAATGACATTAATAGGGCGTGAAATGGGTGAATACCCTATCTGGATGGATGATCTGATGGTATTGGATTGAGTTAATGCGAATGGAATGTAGCGTCTAAATGGTGGCTCAATATCATGATGGAATGGTGTGTATTAGATGCTCCTCTCACATGAATTTTAATGATTCCACGTGCTGCTTCTCATTTATTCTGCTCTTAGCTACATGCATGTGTATATAAGGTGGGCCCCATTTCATTTTTTATAATATTCCATGAGAATTCCAGCCCATGCTCCTTCTCACGTAGCTTTCTTTGAATCATGTAGCTTATTCTTCTTCTCGTTCAGCTCACTTTTCTCCTCCATCACGTGGTTCTTTTCATGCTACTTTATCGTTCTCTACTCAGCGTTGTTCTTCCACATTAATTCCTTTTCTCCCATGCAGCTCCTACGTGCCTTCTTTCCTTGTGAACCTAAGAATGGAGGGAATGGGGTGGAAGGGCGTGGTCTGTGAATGAGACGATGGATGGGTTCTCGACGATGTGATGGAATGAAGGGGAGGAATAACGTGATGAATGAGTTAATGAGGTGTGAAATGGGTGAATACCTTGTCTGGATGGATGATCTGATGGCGTTGGATTGAGTCAATGCAAATGGAATGTAGCATCTATATGGTAGCTCAATATCACGATGGAATTGTGTGTATTGGATGCTCCTTTCACGTAAATTTTAATGATTCCACGTGCTGCTTCTCATTTATTCTGCTCTTAACTACATGCATGTGTATATAAGGTGGGCCCCATTTCATTTTTTATAATATTCCATAAGAATTCCAGCCCATGCTCTTTCTCACGTAGCTTTCTTCTAATCATGCAGCTTATTCTTCTTCTCGTTCAGCTTGCTCTTCTCCTCCATCACGTGGTTCTTTTCATGCTACTCTATCATTCTCTGCTTAGTGTTATTCTTCCACGTTAATTCTTTTTCTCCTATGCAACTCCTACGTGCCTTCTTTCCTTGTGAACTCGTAGCTCTCTTCCTCTATTTCGTGCTACTTGTTGCTCAACTCGAGATGCTTCATGCTTCTTTATTCTTTTTCCATGTTTAAATGCACGTTCAGCCCATCATGTCTTCTTCATGCTTCCTCGAGTTCTAGCCACGTGAGTTAATGTGTGTGTATATATGTATAAGTGTGGAGTGGGTGCTGCTTCTTGTGTTCTTTAGTTTTGCCCCGTGGATAGTTCCTTCCTCAGCTCACAAGCGTCTTCTTGAATCATTAAATCCTTCAAACCCATGGCTTCTTTTTCTTTTTCTCTACCAAAAGCCAGATTCATGCAAGCTTCTTCACGATTTCCTACTCATTCCAACGTCCTCATGCTTCTTGTGCTACGTGTGTATGAACTAGACCCATGGCTTTGTGAGAGTGACCACGTGGAAAAACAAGTAACCATGCATGCTACATGGAATGTGCATGAAACAAAACCCATGAATGATGCATCATCTTCCATCCAAAAATCCTTCTTTTTTTTTAGTTGCAAAGTGTGGCTTCCCAAATAAATTTCCCATTCAAATTCCAAATGCTTCTTAAAAATCTGCATAAAACAAATAGGAATCTTCACAAAATTATTTAGATAAATTTATGCATTAAATTCATTAATTTTCCAATTAAATTCCTAGAGTGCAAAAGTGGCCATTAAAATCAAATTTTCACCTAATAAAACTCATTAAGCTATAGTTGCTCACTAAAATGCTTAAGTTAGGAGAACTAAAACATATAAAATTCATGCTTATCAATGGGACTGAGGAAGAACTTCCCATAGCTTTTGGTATAGCTCGAGAATGTTTGAGATAGAGCAGTAGCCAGAGGAAGATACATCAGTTTGATTAAACAAGTGTCATACCTCCACATAGTATATGTTGATACTCACTTTGTGCTAAAGGGGGATGTAGTGAGTATATAAGGAGGGTATACCTCAGGGGTGATACCTTAAAATAGAGATGAGATGTGATGAGACAAAGTACCCCTCAATTAATGATTACTAACTCTCCAAGGGCTAGATCCCTGATTTAGTGATTTCAAGGATATGAGAAAGCAATGAGTCACTGAGATAGTAATACCTAGCAAGAGGAATCCTCGCTTTAGTGGTGACAAAAGGAGAGTTAATAAAAGGAAGTACAGTTAAGGAAGAAAAATAAGAATTCCATACTTTGCCAGATGAGCTTCCTTGGTGTGAAACTGATGTGTAAAAGCACGTGAGTTGTAAGAGCATTAAGTAGAGCATAAAAGTTTCAGTGATATAGGTTTAGGACATCGAGAGTGCATGTCCTAACTAGGGTTAGCAAAACCCTAGATTGAGTAGATTATGCTCCCAAAGATAGAAATGAAAAGGTGAAGTATAAAGAGAGTACTCTACTCCTAAGGAGAATGTAGAAATGAGCCGAGGCAAGCGATCATTGCCTAATACTCCTATGGGAGCTAGAGAAAGATAGAGGTTGTCTAAGAAAGTGAGTCTCTATATGATATAGAGAAGAAATGTAAGCCAAGAGCATTACAGAATATAAACTCTAGGTCACCTAGACTAAAAATCTCCTTATAGAGGGATGATCTAATTAAGAGACAAGAGTATCAAAGGAATTAGACCTCCCTCACTTGTTTTAAGAAGTGAGAAAGCTAAGGTGAACCCATAATAGAATGAAAAGGCTCTTGAGTACAAAGAAGCAGAAAATAGTAGAGCATCCCTTTCATATGAGTAAAAGGGATAGTGCTAGATAACACAAGTGAAAGAGAAAGCATGTGAAGACGTCAGAGCTGAGGACTTATGAATTGAGAATAGAGGCAGGAATGATACGAATCAATGCACGAGAAAGTACTGTGATCCTTGGCTTAGATGTCCACAAAGCATGGGTTACGACCCTAATTAAAGATAATGGAGCAACATAAAGCTACCTCGGGTTAAAGCAGAGAATTCAGTAAGAAGTTAGAGGAAGAGTCCTCTTTTCCCCGAGTGTCTTATAGAATAAAGATAGATAAAGAAGAGTAATACAAGGATACTTTAGATTGTTAGGAAACTTGTAATATACTGGCAATAGTGGCTTTGAGCTCAGTCATGAGGTGCTTATGTATTAGTGTTTGATGTTATGGTTTGCTTGCAATAATAGTTACATGATATTAGGTTTGGCCAACCCAATAGTAATGTGACTTAAGTGCATAGCAAACAATGGTATCAAGTATAAAAGGCATCTTGATAATCATAGAGTACCCTAGTAGTTAAATCAAAAGATGCACTAAAGAAAGATATAAGGGATTTCAAAACTATTAGAGCAATAAGAAGAGCATGCAGAAAAGAATCCCCAATAAAGAATAATAATATAAAAGAGAACATGCTAATAGTATTGAACGTTCAGATTTAGATAGCACGAGTTCAGTATGTATGATCTGAGTCCCTTATAATATAATTAAATGAAATGAAAAGGGACTAATGTATAATTTCTATCCTGCCAGAGATGTTAACCATACTCAGTGTGTGAGATGCCCTAGTGCTAAGGCACTCAAAAACAGAATATGGGTATAGTCAGAAATTGTAGGATGTGAGAGGAAAGATAGCTGAGTATAATTAGAGTAAGAAAAGAAAACTCAAGTAAAAAGGGACTGAAGTGGGAACTTAAGGATCCCATAAGGAGTAGTAAAGGAAAGTTAAAATACTCCTGAGTAGTAGTATGATGGGATCATAAAAAAATAGATGATATAGAACCCACTTTGTATGAAGAGCATGAGAGACATCTGAGTTGAGCCTTAGAAATTATGAGTGACAGTTACTGGACTTAGTGAGCATGTGTTTTATTTTCAAATATAGTGATCTTAGGCTTTGACATCTCCTAGAGACGGATCACAGTAGATCCTAGCACAATATAGTGGGTTGCAGTAGACCTTAGTAGGGCTCTGAGAGGTCACAGTAGACCTAGGCGTCACAGTAGATCCTCACAAAGATATAGAAAGCCCACAGTTACAGCAGGATAGTTCTCTGGTGAGATAATAGCTTAAGATAGTTTTTATAGAGCAATTAGTCTCAAAGACCAATACAATTTCAATTAGCTTTTGTCTCAAAGACTAGAAATTTCCTAAGTTTGGTTGACTATTGCCATCAGAAATAGTAAGGCTATACTCAGATAATTAAACCACTGACTATACCTTTGCTAGATAAGCATAGTATATGGGATGAAGAAAGCAAAAAAGTAGCTTTCCCAAACTAAAGTCAGATGAACCACTACCTAACAAGTGTTAGCCCTAACTGAGGGATGGAAAGATCCCTATATGCTAGATTATGTATTTAGAAAGGGGTTAAGTGCAGTTTTTAAATGAGGTAAGTGGTAAATTATGTCTCTAGTGATTGAGACTATGAGCATAGTTAGCAACCCACCAGAATTTGATATTAGTTAGTGGTAGTTGCTCTTCGATGCTGGCATGAAGAATGTAAAGTTATGTTAAATGATTTGAGATGAGGGATTATAAAATGCCCACTCATAAGTGAGCAAAAAAAAAAGTGAGGAAAAGTCCTAGCCTAAAGAGGCAAATATGTTAATAAACAAAGAAACTGGGATAATTAGAAGTAAGGGCTCCTTGAGGGAGCTATAATACCAATAAGTAATTGAGATATGGGGCCTTATAAGTAGGAGTAGTACTCTTCCCATATGGACATGTTTTCTTGGAAGCTAATGGAAGAAGCCATCTACCGGGGACAATATCCACAGGGCCTATGATAGAAAGAAATGTGAATTGTGATCACGGGATGAGCTAGTAAGGAAAAGTGCGTAGATGAACAATGGATAAGAAACTCCAATAGCTCTAATGAATAGAAAAAAGGTAATGAGACCTTACAAAGAGCCTGATGGGCTCGTTGCACAAGTCTCAAAATAAAATTAGGTTGGACTAAATATGTAGCTAGTGGCATAACCTAAGTTATCTCCCTTAGAAATAGAATTCAATATTCAATTGAGTTTTCTAAGTGTTAAAAGACTCCAAAAATTTCTAAACTAAGGGGGGTTTTGATCTAATTAAACTAAATAAAATGAATTTAAAATAAAATTCCTAAATTCTACCTAGTTAGATGAATTATGGGTGGAGGAAGGTCTTGTAACTAGCTTTGGAATCGTCCCTTGGTATCCACTATCCTTATCCTAATCCAATTGTGATTAATTCTGGTCTAAGAGTCTCTAATTATGTTCATAACAAATTATCTTGGGTTACCACTCAAGATTCAAGAGATTAATGAAGTAATGTTGAATTGAGACCTCAATCCCATATTAAATTATTAATTTTTATTTTTAAGATCAATGAACACCCAATTTGATTGATTAACTAATTAATTAGCCTCTGAATCATCACCCTAAGATGTTTAATTAACCAACTAAATACTAAGGAATCCTCAAATCAAACAATCAAGCACATAATCTCACTCATGCATTTTATCGAACACCTTCGTGGCATTCATGTGAGATTAGAGAGAAATGCAAAATTCAGTATCCAATCCAACCAATTAATCAACAAAAAGGCTTCTTAATTAGTGTCTAACTAGCCACTAATCATAATTACACAAATTCTCTATCAAACACAACTTAACCAAGACAATATATGAAAGAGAAAAAGTGTAGGAAAATAGATATCCTTAGCCAAAAATTGGGTTTGTAATTCTATGGATTCAAGCTTGCACTAAAGTCCTTCTTCCTTGCTAGTCACAGATGGAGGCTTAAAGCTTCATAGAGGAGGAAGAATGGAAGATGGAATGAGTCTGTGTGGTGTGGATGGACGCTGGATGGAGAATAGACGAAGACGTGAATGAATGAAGGGGGCGTCTCAGAATGAGGCGTGGAATGGAATGAATGGTCTTGACGGAGTGTGCGTTTATCATGTGATGGATGAATGGATGATGTGGATTAATGTATACGATGGATTGGATCCCCCCTCCACATGAATGAATGGACCCTCCTTTCAGCTCTGCCCCAGCCTTTTATTAACTCATGTGCTTCTTAATTTATCACATGTAGCTTTCCACATTATTATTTTTCTCCCAGCTCTAGCCTTCTCTCAGCTCACATTTTCATTTATACACCTCAGCCCACAGCTTCTAACTCAGCCAAATTCATGTACTCAGCTTTTGCCCAATTGCCCATAGTCTTTTTTTCCTTCTCCTTCACCATATGTAGATGCTCTTTATTTCAATTCCCTATAGCTCCAATGTGGACCCCACTTTATTTTATATTATAATATTCCACGTTGCTTCCTTTCATTCTGCCCAAGCTTCCCGTGTGATTCAGCTATTCCATTCCTCTCTGCATGTTCTGTCCGTGTGTAATTTCCAGCTTTTTTTTTTTTTTTTTTCTATCATGCTCTTCTCATGAATCCAATAATAAACCACATTGCTTCTTCTCCAACTCATGTGCTGCCTGTTCGTGTTAGCTTGCAACTCCCAGTCCGTTCTCAAAGCTCTCTCTTCTTCATATTCTTTACACGTTGCTTCCTTCTTTCGTGTTTCTTCCATTAACTCGAGCTCATGGCTTTATCTTTAACCCAAGCTCTTCCACGTTGTTTGCTTTTATATATGTGAGTCCCTTCAGCACGAGCCTTCTCTCCATGCTTCTTTTGTCTTGCTCTTATTTTGCTTTTGAAACCAGAACCCATATTCTTCTTCTTTAACCTGTGGTTATCTACTTATCTTCTCTGTTCAGCTGTTACCTCTGCATGCATGGCTCTTCTTTTGCTCATTCCATGTGCAACCCGTAGCTTCATTCCTCTATTCAACCACGTGGTTCTCTCTTGAACCCCTGCCTCTTCCAGACCCACGTGAGCTTCTCACGTTCTGGAGCTCTTAAAAATTCCAGCTTCTTCATGAATTTGTGGCTATTCTGCTCGAGTGTGTTCTCTTCATGCAGCTCCTTTAAATCTGCTCATCACGTCACTTGTTCTTCTTACAAGCATCTCGTGCTTCTTCTCATAGGTTCTTCCATTCATATACCCACACCAGCTATTCTGAGTTTTCCACAAAAGCTTCTACTCAAGCTGATTCTACTCTATTTCTGCATGTGTGTGTATTTTTCTGCTCACCAACCCATAACCTTGTACATGTTTCGTCTCCTCTGCTCCATGCAATGTTCAACTCGTGCAACCCGTGGAAATCTTCTTGCTTATAGGCTGCTCTTTAATGAATCACATACTTTCTTTCCTTGCCACGAGTTTCCTTTCAAGCTTCCCAAGCTCCTTCAACTCGAGCTTCCTTTTTCTCTCAAGCAGTGGCTTCTCCTTTTATGCACGTTCTTCTCATCCTCTAGCTTCCTCTCGAGTTTCTCTTTTCAACTTGAAGCTTCTTCTAGTCCACGTTAGCTTTGCATGCTTTTTTTCTTATAAATTTTCCTCATCAAATTGTACACATGAAGCCTTCATTTCTTCTTCAATTCAATTTTCATTGAAAATCTACATAAAAAAAGTCGAAAGGATGAAATAGAAATATTCACAAAATTCATTTAAAAAGATTTATGTATTAAAAATTTCACAATTTTGCAAATTAATTTCTAAAATATAGAAATGGCTAATGAAATTAAATTCTACCTAATTAAACCCCTAAAGCCATATTTGGAAACTAAAATGCTTAAGTTAAGAGGATTAAAATATATAAAAATCATACTTATCAGAGCCATTGGGAGACGATACAGGAGATTTGACATTAAGTGAATTATCATCCAAGGTACATAAAGGACGAATTCCTTTGGTTTGCTTGAGTTTGGTGAAGCCAAAAGTCCTTTAGTTAGGGTGAGGATGAGCCAAGAGTCCTTAAGGTTAGGCAAGACCAAAGGTCTCTAACAAGAGTGAGGCTTAGTCAAAAGTCCCTTGAAAATAGGTGAGGCAAGTCCAAAAGTCCCAAAGAGAGTGGATGAGGCTAAACCAATGCTTTGGCAAGCTTATATATGTTATTTATGTCCTTATGAATGAAGAGAATACTTTATGTATGATTGAGAATTTTATGTTGGCATACATGCATCTCGACTTGAAAGTTGCATCAAGTATGTATGTTTGAAAGAGAGATGAGCTATTGGGATTCCTAGAATCTCACTCTACCCTCCCCATTACTTAATATGCCTAGGTGGATCAAGAGAGCCAGGAAATGGAAGCCACCACACTTGGAAGCAAGAAGATTAGCAATGGAGTTGTAAAATATTTGTATTATAGCTATATGGTTGTCACATGATGTATCTCCATAATGTATATGATGTATGAGCTTATGAATATTTGTAAGAGTATGGGTATATTGTATATGTATGAGAACTAGACCCATGTGAATGATATTTCATGAATTTGACTTAGATATGCCAAGTTATACAAGTATGGCTCTTGTGTATATCTTGATGTGGATGAGTGAGATTATGGAATCTAGGTTATTTGCCCTTTGAGACATGTTTGATAGAGTGTTTTTATGCTTTCCCACGTGCTCATGTGGCCATAGAATGAGAAGAAGCAAAAATGGACCCCTTGAGACCCCATATGAAGCTTAAAAAGGGCATTTTGCAACCCTATGTCACAAACTAACCAAATGGACAAATTTCCTCATGAAATTTGGCATGCATGTAGATCTCCTCTAGATATTTTTGGGAAGCTAAAGTGCAGAATTTTGGGAGCTCTGTGGAATATTTGGTGAATTTGTGAAGTTGGAGATTTTTCTAGTTTTGGTAAGTGTACTGTAGCTTTGGTCTGGAAATGAATCTGTGTGACACATGGAGTAAATGAGGTCCAATGGTCCTGAAATGTTACATGGAGAAACTAGATATCTACAGTGAGTGATAGCAACTGGAAGCATCTCATTTGGAGGTCTGGAGAGAGAGAAATGAATTTTTGAAGTTAGAACTCACTGTCAGTGTTGCAGTAGGACCCTCAGCACTGTTTCATCGATTGTCTCTAGCTTAATGTCATTTTCTGGGCCTAAAGCTATTTTCCCCTCAATTTAGATATCTGTATCTTTCCAATATTGGTATAGTTTACTTTATTTGGATTTTTTGGGAATTAGTTATGAATTCTTGAAATCCATATTAGTAAGCTGTAGCAGAACTCCAGGGTAGCCGGACCTTTCATAATTGTTGGTTGTCCAACGTAGTCCAGCTGGGTGTTTCGTACCTGAAATTATTTTTACCTTATATTAGACATACACAGCTTTCAGGAAAGCTATCACTTTCCTCGTTTTGATTTTTCTATAATTAATTATGATTTTTCAAATTCTACCCCAAAAAACTGAAAATTGGAACCCATGGCAAAAATTCTGGTATGTGTTCCAAACCTTCAAACCCTAGTTTCTTGATCTAAATGGCTATGAATCTGATATGTTTTAATATGTTATGGTCTAGGAGGAGTTGAGGATCAATACATGGGCTTTGGAAGTGATTTAATGTTGAGCTAAAGGTTCTTAGTAGTGTGCTTCCCCTTTTTATGTGTTGTTTGTGCAAGTAAATTGTGTGAAAAGTTCAAGTAGTGCAAAATGGACCTCAAGAGCTTATGGAATGATATTCTTGCTTTGAATGAATGTTGTATGGATATTATATGTATAAAATTGATTAAACGAAAGTGGGATTGAATCATGTGGGTTTGTTTAGGTGATTTTGGTTCATATGCTACGCTTTGTGTGCAAGTATGGTGTTTATTGCTTGAATGCTATGATATGAGTTTCTTGGGGTTAAGATATGACATTGAGCATATGTAAATATATTGTATGAACCAAATTCGGAGCCAAATGAATGAGAATGTATGATTTTGACATTCTAAAGCCTTGCCATGCATGTGTATATGAACAGGTAGAATGGTGAATTTGAACTCCATGATGATTTGGACCTATTATGATGCTTCTGTATAGTACGTTTAAGTTTTTGGACATGCTCAAATTGTCATGATATGTTTAGAAGGCCATTTGATCCCAATTTGATCTCAATTTTAACCATACTTTTTGCCCTGAACCAAAATCTGACCAAATGGATGAATTTTGACATGAAATTTGGCAAACATGTAGATCTCATTTAGATCTTTTTTTAGAGTCAAAGAGCACTATTTTTGGAGCTCTAAAAAATTTATTATGATTTTTCAAATTTGGCCAAATTATATAGAAACTATCATTATTACTATACATATGGTCAGTTTGGTTTTTGGTATCATTCAAGGGACAAATGAAGTCCAATGCTTATGAAATTTTATAAGCTTATAGTTAACATCATAAGCTTTCCATAGCCACTAAGAACACCCAATTTGGAGCTTTGTAGTGTGAGATATAAATTTTTTAAGTTTCTAATTTACTGTAGAACGTGTCGCAAACCTAGTTACTGTTCCATTAAAATTTTGTGGGGCCAATGATATTGTATTAATCTAAAAATTTTATGGTAATTAGATAACATTATAAGCTTCCCAGAAAATCATAATTTGCATGATTTAGAATTTTTTTAGAATTAGTTATGAATTTTCAAAGTTCATATCAGAATATAGAACATGTGAAAAATGCAAGTGTGATGTTCACTTTGAGATGCATGCCTCCAACCCAAAATTAAAGCTTCAAAGTGTGATGTTTCTAGTTGAATAAGTATGTTATGGATGGCAGATGGGTTGGCAAACCCACATGGTCCATTTAACTGAAAATGAATTAATTTGGCTTTTGATAATGGTTATTTCCACTGCTAAAGGTGTTAATTTCATGAAAATAGATGTTTTATGCTAATTGTGATATATATTAAGTGTTGTTTTAATATGGTATTACAAGGGATTAGTGAGAGATAGTACTCTCACTATTTAGTAAGCTAAAAATAGCAAGGGTGCTTTCTCTTGTCATTCCATCGCTGCTCACTTAATGAATACATTCAGTGAGGAATTGGCAAAGAATTTATCCCTTCCTATTTCTTGAAATTTTTTATAGTGTTATAAGACCCCTTTATATCACTACGAGATGAAAAATCACATGGTAACAATTAGAGCCACTACAAATGAGCTAGATAATTTTGGGGATCTATTTGAAGTGCACAAATAGCTTTGGTAAGGCTTATTATGTATCATGTATATAGGTTTTCAAAAGGCTAATTTTAGATATGTTTTATGCACCTTTTTTAATAATTTGGCTCACTCTATGACAAATCCTTGGATTTTGGTTAGTGATTTTAACCAAGTCTTAAATTACTCTAAAAAGCTTAACAACAAAAGCCAAATTATTGGGGCTACAAATTTTCAAAATTTTATTCATTGCTTTAGGTAATTGATTCACCTGGTGTAATGATAGGTAGGTTATGATGTTGTATGAGAAAGGTTAGATTGTGCTTTATGTAATCCAAATTGGGTGTTTTTTTTTATAATGGGGTGCCTCCCTCCTGTGTACTCAAATCATAGTCCCATTTTTGTTTCTACTAACCCAAAAGCCCCCTTAAATCAAGACCTTTTGGTTTAAAACCATGTGGCATCAAGATGAACAATGCAATGATAGTGTACATATAGCATGGAATATATATACACAAGGCTCTTATACTTTTAGTCTTTTATTTAAATGAAAGACTATCCATTCTAAACTTAAATCCTAGAATATTCTTCATTTTGGTAAGGAGAAAGAAAGAATAAAATTTTTGAATAAGTAACTTCAAATTGTCTAAGAGAACTTAGATGGCTATGCCACATTTGAATAAGAAAAATATATTGGGAATGTAAAACCTCTCTCTTTCTCTATAAAGCAACATTAATAATTTGAAGTCTAATTCTAGTAATATATAATGGAAACATGTGTTAAACCACTAATTCTAAGTAAAATATGGGTTAATTAAAAACTTTCGTTTTGAGAATTAGTTAACTAAATAGTAGTCAATTGCAAGTCAAGTTCTTCCTAGTAACTTATTTAGCTAACTTTTAGTCAACTTATAGTATATCATAGTTAACTATAAGTGAGATCCTCAATACTAATTCCTTATAAAACTCCAATAAAGTAGATTTTAACTTGAATCAAATATGAATACTAGCAAGCTAGAAAAGTTGCCAAGTTATCTTTTATAATTTAATATACTATTCCTATGCTTTCATGTTCTTAAACAAGGACATAAGATGATATTTCCTTAATTAAGACTTTAGTTATTAAATTCACATTTGAAACACTTCTAAAAGTACACTTAAAAACTTGGGAAAACTTACCTAGATCTCTCGTGGAAGTATTATGAACAAAGCTAAAGGATTCTAGCCAAATAAAAACAAACTAGAAGTTGTACATGCAAGGCCATAGCCGTAGATGACCAAGTCATGACCCTGACTAAAAAAAAAAACAAAACAAAACAAAATTGCACTCTTAAGGGCCACTGCCTCAGAGCATAAAATTCTATTTTGTGTAGAATTTTGCATAATGAGGTACAAGATAATTTCTAAGACATGCTTCCACATTCTTAAAGGCTCTCAAAAGCATTCTCAAGGGTGAGAACACTAAATAAAAGTTAGACATTTCCTTAAACTCATAATGTGGTTATAGGATTAGTGGGGAAATGATCAAGTGACAAAAAAAAAGCTTTATGCAATCCACGATAGCAAAAATGGTCATTTTGAGATAATAGGTGACTAATATATTCTCTCCAATTCTATATCATTTCACTTTACACCACTTCAGGACAATTTTCAAATGTTTTTCATGATCTTTTGCAATCTTGGAGTATATTAATATATCATCAAGAAAAACCATAACAAATTGATTTATATATGACTAGAAAACTTGATTCATATAATCCATGAATATTGCAGGAGCATTGGTCAAGCCAAACAGCATGGCTAAAAACTCATAGTGGTTGTATTGGGTCCTAAAACTACCTTTGACACATCCTTAGACCTTACCCTCAATTGATGGTACCCAAATCTTAAATTAATCTTAGAAAAGGTGGCTGCTTTTGCCAATTGATCTAACAAGTCATCTATACGAGGTAAAGGGTTATATTGTTCTTAATAGTCACTTGATTAAGCTATCAGTAGTCTATGCAAAATCTTAAGCTACCATCTTTCTTTTAAACAAATAGCACCAATGCATCCTATTGTGATACACTGGGCTTGATAAAACCTTTTTCAAGTAACTCTTTAATTTGTTTCTTTAGCTCTACTAGTTTTATTGGGGCCAGATAGTAAGGGACTTTAGAAATTAGTCTTATATCAAGAATTAGATCTATTGAAATTTCATTCTCTCTCTTTAGAGGTAACCTACTCACTTCTTCATGAGAAACTTTGGGAAACTCTCTAATTATGAGTGTACTTTATGAACCTTCCTCAAATTTTACCTAGATAAAGAAAGAATTAGGAAACCTGGACACCATTTTCTTAGGTATTTTTTTGCTTGGGCTATAGACAAATAGGTAGACTCACTCAAACCACTACTAGGGCAAAAATAAATAAGGAGACTATCTTGTGGGTGCAATCAAGGATGGCATTATTTGTAGCTAACCAATCTATGCCTATAATCACATATATGTCACATAATGGCATACACATTAAATCTACGGTGGTGCATGTGACAACCTTAACTTCTAATTAAGCTAATTATACATAATTATATTCTTAATATGTCATAATTAAGATTAGCTTTAGATGATAAGTGAGCAACAAATGAAAATATAGGAAAAATTGAACCTTTTTATTATTATCATTCATGATCAAAATATATAAGAGGATTGATGATCATAGGAAATTAAAATTCTCATTAACAAGTTTTATCTCCAATAAAATGTCTCCAAAAAGCATAAAAACTGATATATATATATATATATATAGGACTATAAGTGATTACTTATCATTAACATGGTGAGAACTACGATTTGATAGCTAAATTAAGGGTTTCAGGACTTAGACTGTGGCTGATTTAGCTTCTAGAACTTCTAAAACCATGTTTCTATACTTTCATCATAACTTGAAGGAACTGCGCCATAGTTAAACTCATATCTAAAACCCAAAACCTCATTTAGCCTGATTCTTACTATAACTCAGCATGCCCACACTATGGCAAGATGCCTTTTGGATCAGTAATCTCACACACACACACACGATTCTCACCATGGCCTAAGATTGCTCTCTAGAGCACATCTCCTTCAACTCCCTTAATTCACATCGTGGCCAACCCTCTTACATTATAGTGTGTTTTATCTGTGGTACCCTCCATCTATATTTTGGCTATGACTCAAAGGATTTTGCCTATGACTCAAGTGTCTTTTGTCATCCAAACATTAAGATACCTGAACTAACCAACTAGTAACCTCACAAATTCATTCCTAAAGTCTCTTTAAGACTAAATTGCATGGTTTTTATGGCATATAAATTCTTATAATCCTCAATTTAGGAACTTACAACACTTGTGGGCCTAAAGGTTAATTAGACAAATCCAATCTTGCATCATATTAGCACAACACCCATGATGACAATAAAATGGCATTTGCAACCTCAAATAACAACCTAAAATGTACATTTCACTATCTATTGGCATTAGACCACTTGAAGCAAGTTGCATTAAGCCAATTAAGCATGTTCCTATCCTTAAGACTCTAGAATAATTTCAGATGCAAAATATGGTTATGGCATATGCCCAAAACCCACATGAAGCATATATGATAGCTGAAACCATATGATAGAACCAAGGCTAACATTATAATTAATGTTATAATCATAATCTTTAATTGATAAGTGATGCTTCATACAATTCATATCAGTTCATATTTGCTCAATAAAATGCAATTACATCATATTCATCAAAAGTTAAAGTCTAGCCCTTATTAAGGTACATTCCAAGTTACAAAATATCAAAATACTTACGCTTAACAATATGAATGCATCATGATGCTATATAAGTTACACAAAGAATAGCATATGCACTAAGTCAAAATGTCCAAGTGGAGTCCCACACAAAGTCTCAAACTAGGGATGGTTATCTACTAGCTTTCCCTTATCTTTAGCTAAAGAACCTTTACTTGAAATTGTATGCCTTTAACAGGGGTAAGATATGAATCTTAGTAACCAAAGGAAATTTCATTTATATATACAATATAATCAACAGAAATGCATTTTATTTAGATAAAAACCAAAAGCATATCATATAAATTAGCAAATGAATAAGTTTGACTACTAGTAACTATTATCCCATGCCAACTGTAACATTCGGTTCTCTGAAAATGAGAGAAAATGTGAGAAACATAACGTACGATTTCTCTGTAAACAAACGAAACTCACCAGATATAAAAAGGAAGTCCCCTGAAATAATGTAGTTAAGGTCCCAAAAAATGAGAATGCCAAGCTCAGATGGAAAGGAAAATGGAGCTAGAATGAAGAAACAATTTCTTACAGAAAACTTATGAAACGTAATGGCATTTTTGTAATTTTGAGCAAATTTTGGAATTTACATAGGAGGACTTTTTAAATGAAAGTTTTAAGTTCTCCGAGGTTCTAAAGGCCTTGAAAACCATGAATAGCCCCTGGATAGTCAAATCCCCTCCGATAGACATTTTTCAATGTTAATGTACCTAAACTTTGACGAATTCGTTCAAAAAGGTTTTAGCTCTGATTTGAGTGATTCCAAAGGCATTTTATTAAATTAGGAATCTAAATTTTATAATAGAAAATATGGTTCTAAAAAAGAAGGTAAAACAAAGGAGAAACGAAAATGCCAAGAATGAAGGGCAAAATGGGAAATTTTTAAAAAGCCATTTTCCTCCACCTATATATATAAGGTCCCCCGCTCTCTCCTTCATTCAGTCTTATATTGTTCTACCCAAAATTAGAAAAAAACTCTAGGAGAGTGGAGCACAAAAGGAAGAAGAGGAAAAGAAATTCAAGCTTTAAGGTATGGTTTCTTAGTTGTTTTCATGCTTTCTTCCATCCAAACCTCCTCTCCTCCATTCTCCTTTGTTTCTTTTAATTAAAATGAAGTTTACAAATCTGTTTTAAGGGAGAAACTTAAGGAAAATTTTGGATTTGAAAAAAGGAGCTTGGAGAAAGCAGAATTTAAGAGAGAAAAAAAAAAAAGAAAACAAGGTAATTTCTCCTCCCATAGTTGCTACCTTTGGTTCCCCTCCTTCTCCATTTCGCCTAACCTAAGAAAACCTAGGAGGACTTGGTTTTTAGGTAAAACCAAGGGTGATTCTAAGGAAAAAGGGTGTGAAGATTAAGAATATGCAAAGAGAATCAACAAAAAGCCACTAGATTTCCAGATACAATTTCTAGGGTTTTAATTACACCTTATAAAATCTGATTTTATACAATGATTTCTAGGCCTAAATAAGAGTTTAAATAAGTTCCTAAGATCCCTAAAAGGCTCCCCACATGCATCTCCCTTTGAGAAAACAAAGCAAAGTCCATAGATGCCAAAACCTAGCATAGGTTCACCCAAGAAAGGTTCATGTAGCTAGGGAAAGCAAGAAATTAGCTTTCCAAAGTTAGAGCCAAATGAACCACTACCTAGCAGGCGATAGCCCTGACCGAGGGATAAAGAGATCCCCACATGCTAGCTCATGTATTCAGAAAGGGGTCAGGTATAATTTTATATGAGGTAAGTGGTACAGTATATCTCCAGTGAGCAAAACTATGAGAATAGCTAGCATCCCACTAGAATTCAACAGTAGTCAGTGGTAGTAGCTCTTCGGTGCTAGTATGAGACACACAAGTAAGGACAATCAGTATTGAATTAAGGGACTATAAAATGCCATTGTAAGTGAACAAAGAAAGTGAGAAAAAGTCCCGACATACAAATACAGATATAGTAATAAACAGAGAAATTGGGATCATTAAAAGTAGAAACTCTTCAAAGGAGTTATAATCCCAGTAAATAACAAAGATGTGAGGCCAATGCTAGAAAGAAATATGAATTATAATCATGGGATGAGCTAATAAGAAAGAACGTAGAGATGAATAGTGGACAGAACATGTAAATAAATAAACAGACAGATAGAAACCTCCGATGGATATAATGATTAGAAAAGATGATGAGATGTTATAAAAAGCCATTCAAGGAAGATATGGAAGATGTGATATAAAATAAGTTACCTCCCGAGATGTGTAAATGAGTCTACTAAAAGAAACGTTAATCCTGCAAATGGGTTAACATTAACTCGACATGATTGGTAAGCTCTCTCAGGATAGGCCTCCAGAGTAAAAAATTTCTTTCCTTTATGAGAAAGAACTAGCTAGTATTCATAGAGCCCTTATTAAGAATTAGTAATGAAAAGTTCCCTGGCTGAGAGAAAATTCGAAAGAAGGAAATCTTTGAGAAAGCATATAGAGCCAGGAAGAAGGGAAAGAAAATAGTAGTTAGCCAGAAAAGAAAAGAGTAATAGAAAGTGTACCCTAAATTTTGAGGACAAAATTTATTTAAAGGGGGGGAAATGTAACATCTGGTTTTCTAAAAATGAAAGAAAACGTGAAATATGTAACATACAATTTCTCTGTTAATGAACGAAATTCACTAGATATAAAAGGAAGTCCCCAAAAATGAGGTAGTTAAGGTCCCAAAAAATTTAGAAAGCATTCTAGACTTCTAAAAATGAGAATGCAAGGCTCAGATAGAAAGAAAAATAGAGTTAGAATGAAGAAACAATTTTATTACGAAAAGCTTACGAGACGTAATGGCATTTTCATAATTTTGAGCAAATTTTGGAATTCACATAGGAGGGCTTTTTAAATGAAATTTTTGAGTTTTTCGGGGTTCTCAGAGGCCTTAAAAACCATGGAAAATCCCGAGACAGTTAAATCCCCTCCAGTGGACGTTTTCCAACATCGGTTAACCCAAACTTTGACCAGCTCGTTCAATAAGGTTTTAGCTTCAAATTGAGTGATTCTAAAGGTAGTTTATTAAATTAGGGACCTAAATTTCATAATGGAAAAGATGGTTCTAAAAAAGGAGCTAAAACAAAGCCAAAACAAAATTGCCATTACAGAAGGATAAAATTGGAATTTTTGAAAAAGTGTATTTCTAGAAGCTCCCACATAGTTTCCCTTTCTTCTCCCATCTTCTTAAGCACGAAATTTTGCCCAAAATACAGAATACGATCTGCTCTCTTAGGCTCACAAGAAGGGGAAGAAAAGAAGGAGAAAAATCAAGAAAAAGGTATGGATTCTTGGTAGTTCTCTATGCTTTCATCCATCCAAACCTCCTCTCCTCCATTCTTTTTTGTTTCCTATGATTAAAATGAAGTTTTAAGGGAGAAATGAAGGGAAAAATTCGGATTTGAAGAGAGGAGCTTAAAGAACACAAGATTCATGTGAGAAAAAGCAAGAAAACAAAGTAATTTCTCTTCCTTTGGTTGTCATATTTGGTTCCCTTCTCCACCATTTCACCCCACTTGAGAAAACCTAAGGAGGAGATGATTTTTAGGCAGAACCAAGCATGAATCTAAGGAAAAAGGGTGTGGAGATTAAGAATATGCAAAGGGAATTATCAAAAAACCATTAGATTTCAATATGCAAATTTTAAGGTTTTGTGTGCACCTTGTAAAATCTGACTTTGTATGATAATTCCTAGGCCTAAAGAAGAGTTTAAATGAGCCCTCAAGATCCCTAAGAGGCTCCCCATATGCTTCTCCCCTTGAGAAAACAAAGAAAGCTCCAAGAAGGCCAAACTTGCTCTATGTCTCAGCCAAGCATAGATGCAGTAGCTAGGGAGAGTTTTAAACTTTTCTAAGCCCATTTTTATGTCATGTATGATAAATGAATATGAGGGGAGGTCTTGGAAAAAATTTAGAACCCATGGAGAGTGAATTGGTGTCTTAGGTTCCATATTATGACCTAAAAAAGCAACATGTAGTTAGGCTCTTTGTTTTAATTGTTCAATGACTCTAAGAGAATTAATAGGAGTCAAGAATCATATTTGAAGGGAAAGAATGAAGCCTAGAATTTATTTGAGGGGTGTTGCTTCATTAGGTGCATTTATGGACCATAATGGAGTTTATAGAGCCACCTAGTGTCTAAGCAAGTATGTGGCCTTAGAATTGAGTTCATGAACCTAATTGACTCCCATAAATGTGTCTAGGCCAAGAGGAAGCATCTCCACAATTTTGTGGATGTGTGGCCAAAAAAGGAGGCTTGAAATCCAAGGAAAAAGTGTGTGATTATGTGCAAGGTAGCTCTCTCCACCTTCTCTCATGTATGGATGTGTGTTTAGCTTGTTTTAGAATGTGTGTATGTGTATTTTCAAGACATAAAAAGTATGTTAGCATGATGTTATATGCCATGATTTCATGATGTCATGTTATGCTTTCAAATGAATATATGATGTTTATTGAGTTTGCTTGAGTGTGGAGAGGCCAGGAACTCTTGACCATGGTGAGGATGAGCTAAGAACCCTTGAGATTGGTTGAGACAAAGTAAAGAGTCTCCTAAAAGTAAAGTTGACTCCCAAGAGTATGGTTGAGTCCAAACCTCTTAATGAATAGGTGAGGCAAGTCGAAAATCTATGAGGAAAAGTGTGAGGCCAATCCAAATACTTGGTGAGCTCTTGAATGCCTTGTATGATTTGTTTACATGCCAAGCTTACTTCTTAAATGTTTATGACTTCTATGATATCCATGTATGCATTTTTAAGACTTGCTTTGCATATGTTATGTATGATTGAATGGGAGATGAGCTATTGGGATTCTTTGAATCTCATTCCCTCCTCTCCAACGATCTCACATGCTAGGTGGACCAAGTGGGAGCCAATTACCTTGAAGAAAGAAGATTGACAACCAAATGCTTAAGTTTTGCCACTTTAAGACTATAATTATGTCATATGATGTATCCCTTTGATGTATATGGTCTATGACCCCTTAGACATATGTAATTATGATATTATGTGATGTATAAATGTATAGACATGATGTATGAACCCTAGAATAGAAATTGGATATGTAATGCCAAAGTATGCATTTTAGAAAGTTTAATGTAATATGCATATGTGTGGATGGAAAGGCCAAAATGAGATGCATGGGGTTTGGGGCTATTTGGGCAGCTCACACAAGTCCTAAATGTGCTTTTAGACTTGCCCAAAAGGTTCCAAAACTAAAGGAAATCCATTTGACAATTTTGATATCCCATATGGAGCCAAAAATGACTATAATGGAACCCTATATCACTTTTTAGCCAAATGAGTTATTTTTTGTCTGAGATTTGGCATGCAATTAGGTCTCATTAAGAGCTTTTTAGGAAGCTAAAGATAATAATTTTCAGAGGTCTATAGAATATTTGAGAATTTTTTAAAGTTGACAATTTTTTTAGTTTTGGTTTGCTGCACTATTTATTTGCTCTGAAAATAAAATCTATCACATAGGGCCCAAATGTGACGACCCTAGTTTCGAATCTCAATAATTAAGGTTAAACATGCTATTAATAATTAATGATCAAGGTTTGGGGTTGCTACAATCACTTACTTTGCAGAAATATAGGGAAAATTTAAACCTTGGTACTCTTAGGGTCATCAACTAACAACCATAACGGGAACATGCATGGGAAGGTTTGTACCATCATTAGAGATTGATAATTCATCCATTTATATATTTCAACCCACTACAACCTCCCATTAATGTACTCAAGCTATTCCCTAACCTTAACATTAATGAAATTAAGGTTTCTAGGTCAAATATGGGAGTTTGGGGACCTGCGCCGCGACTTGGAACTTTCCCGCCGCGGCTTAGTTAGGTTCTGGAGCTCAAAAACCACATTTTTAAACTTGCGCCGCAGCCTGGAACTCTTGCGCCACGGCCTAGTTACTCTCTGGAATTTTCCTGACTTTCGCCACGGTGAGCTGGACCTGCGCCGCGGCGAGTTTTGCTACTGTAACCTCCCAAATTAATTTTCTCGACTCGCGCCGCGGCAAGACTTCTTGCGCCGCGGCGAGGTTACGTTCTGTCACCCCCTGGGCGATTATTTTCACTCCGCGCCGCGGCGAGATTTCTCAAGCCGCGGCGTCCCTCGCCACTGTCACTCCCTAGGCTGCGGCGAAGCCTTCTTGGCCGTGGCGTGATTCCCTTCTGTCACTGTTTTCACCCTATTTCGCCCCCTACACTCCATTTCTCTTCTTAGGGACATTCTAAGGTCACTTCCCCTCATTTTATATAGCTCTAATGTCATTTATCTACCTCATTTACTTAGCTATTCTTCCATTACTAATTCAAAACTTATATGCCCATTTCCGTTCTCTAATTACCCTCTATCAACAAGTTTATAAAATAGCAACAACCGAATATACATGAACTACCAGCAACTATCCTTTAATACTCAATCAATAGGGGTTCCATACAATAGGGGTTCATACCAATATCTCAAGAGTTACATTTCCATTGACAACCATATTATAGGTCAACAAAGTTTACAACAGATCATATGAATCCATACATCAAATACTAAGTTAAGGTGAGGTCTAACCCTTTAATACAAAAATTCTCAATAAATCAAATGTTAAAACCTACACTTGGCAATGTAGATACATGATGATGCTATACATTAAGGAATACAAAATTAGCATCTATCCTAGCTAAGTCAGCCCAAGTGTAGCCATCTCCCCATAGGTTGAAGCTTATGGATTTTCATCCACTTGCTTACCCTTATCCTTACCCGAGGAACCTTCACCTGAAATATTGATCCCATAACACGGGGTGAGATATAAATCTCAGTAACCAAAACAATTCCATCATATAATCCAGTTTAATCAACATATATGCATGAATCAAAATCCATATCAGAATCATATCAGTCATTTCAGCAAATGAAACAATTAGGCTATCATGATTACTATCCCATACTAGCAATCATATATTTAACATGTTAAAGGCCATTAACACTGGGAGAGGCCCGTCCACGGACCTACTCCCCATTGAGCACACCAGGGCTCAGTGCATCTGGGGTTTGATCATAACTCGGTGCCCGATCGCGGCACATGCACGGGTGGCAGCCGCACCACAGCTCCACCATGGACTCACAAGGTCCAATCATGATACAACAGATAGCCAACCAATTCATTCAACATTTCAAATCATTCATATATGGCAAATATGAAATTAAAGCAGATACATGCATGGAATTAATGTAAACCCCGGTTACCTCACTTGCAGACAATTGCAACAGCCACCACAAATCCCAAATTCGGATTCAAGTATCTCCCACCAGAATTCTCAATGTTTCACCCAAAATCCTAAGCAAATTCGTACCAAGTTAATACCCATAATATAAATAAGCTATGGGGGTCTCAAACCAACAAAGAAAGCATCAAAATAGGGGGTTTAAAGTCACCAAATACCAGCCCCAACCTCAACCTACGAATTTCATCAAGAAAATCCCCAAACACCCACATTTCAGATTTTGGGTAAGATGAAAATCCTCCAAATGAAAATCTAATCAGACCAAATTAAAGGAAAAGATGAGGGGATTAAGTTGTATAACTATTACCTTGGCCAAATCTTGCTCCAAATGTGAGAAAATGTGGAATTAAGTGAAGAACCCTAGCCTCTCCTCCTCACCTCCGAATTTCTCTTCTATTTTGTGTTTTGCTGAATGTGGGAGGTGGCTAGTCAGATTTTTAGGGTTTTAGTGGGTTTAAGTTGGGTCAAGGGTTGGGTCATGGGTTGCTCCAGGTCCAAGTCCAATTGGGCTTTCAGATTTTACTTGTTGGGCCAGTTTTTTTTTTTAAGTGTTGGGCTGCATAATTCTGTTGGGCCAGTTTTCACACATTGGGTTGCTGAAGTTTAATGGGTTTTGGGCCTAATTTGAAGAGCTCAAGGGCTTGGGTCTGCACAAAGGTTATTGGGCCACTTAATTGAGCCTATACAAGATAAATCTTGGGCCTCTATCTCATTAAATTAGTTTGGGTATACCTCTAATGCATTGGGCCTCCATTAGCCTCTTATTATGATTTAATTAATTTGGGCCTAGATGCAAATTTCTATCTTCAAAAATTCTCAAACCCATGCTAATAGTTTATCCCTCTAACATTCCCATTCAATTAATTTGCCCAATCATCCCATATTAATTACTTTTAATTACTCCTAATCCATGGTTAACACCTTAATTAATTTTGGGGTGTTACATCAAATGATGTCAAATTGCTATGAAATTTTACACAGAGAAACTAGACATTCACAGTGACTTATGCCAACTAGAAACACCTTATTTATAGGTCTAGAGAGGGAGATATAAATTTTTGAACATTTTGTCCAGTATTAGAAGTTTTGCCTGACTTGAGTTACTATTCTATTGATTCCGAGGTTTGAGATGCTTGAGCTAGTCTAGAAGTAGACATCTATAGCTTTCCAGAATGACCAAGAATTCATATTTTTAATATTTCTAGATTTAGTTATGATTTTTCAAAGATTGGTCAGAAAAGAGGCCAATTTTAGCCGAAAATGCACTTGGTAATTTTGAGCTCTTCTTTGATTTCCATAAGTTGTAGCCATAATTTTATGATACAAAAGAGTTTTATTGATGTAATTAATTATGAGAAAGTATAGTATGTGCTCATACGGCCCACGTGACACTAAATGAAAATTTTTAAACTCGACAAAACGTGAAAATAGTCATTATTTTATTCCCTTTTTTCCTACACTTTCATGGATTCGATGATGTGAAGCCCATGAATGTCATGAAATGAGCTAGAATTTATGGTGTTACAAGTAAGATTGCCAAAATGAAATGCATGAGGGTTAGAACTATTTGGACAGGCCACACAAGTCCTATTTATGCTTTTAGACTTGCCCAAGAGATGCCAAACTCCAAGGAAAGCCATTTAGATATTTTGGTATCTTATATGGAGCCAAAATTGACTAATTTAGAATCCTATGTCACTTTTTGTCCAAATGAGATCTTCTTGACCTGAGATTTGGTATGTAATTAAAGCTTGTTGAGAGCTTTTTAGGAAGATAAAGAATAGAATTTTTGAAGGTCTAGAGAATATTTGATGAATTTTTAAGGTTGGAAAATTTTCTAGTTTTGGTCATGTCACTGCTCATACTAATCCAAAAATAAAATCTATTACACAAGACTTAAATGATGTCCAATTGTCACAAAATTTTATACAGAGAAACTAGACATTCACAGTGACTTGTGCCAACTAAAAACACCTCATTTGGATGTCTAAAAAGGGAGATATGAATTTTCAAAGAATCTGTCCAGTATTAAGAACTCCAGTCGACCTCAGTTACTATTTGATTAAGTTTCGAGATCTAGGCATACCTAAACTAGTTTGGACTTATTTTTTACCTCTAGCTAATATCCATAAATTTCCATATTGGTATCATTTGTATGGATTGGATGTTTGTGGAATTAATTGGACATTTTTAAAATTTGCTGCAAAATTCTGTGACAGCACCAGTGAACAACCTGACCTTTGGACCTTTTCAAATGTCAAACGCCTTCTGTGATAGATGTTATGGCTTGTACATATTTGTAACATAAAGTAGACATGTGTAGCTTTCTAGAATAGCCAAGAATGCATGATTTTGATTTTTGTAGAATTAGTTATAATTTTTCAAAATTTGTGACAAAAATGTAGAAAATCTGGCCGAAAATATATGTATGTATTTCATGCATCCCTTTGAGCTTCACAAGATGTAGGCCACCTTTAATGATGAAAATGAGTTGTATCTATATAATTAAATATGAGAATGTGATACATAAGTCCATATGGCCCACAGGACTTCAAATGAAAAATTTTTGCATAGCACAACGCTAAGAAATTTATTATTTTATATCATTTTTTCTTACTCTTTCATGAAATGCATGATGTGAAACATGAGAATGGCATGAGATAAGCTAGAAAATTATAGTGTTACACTAACAATCTCATATAACATATCAATGGCCAAAAACAGAGGGAAAGGGCATGATCACGGCTCAGTGTGTAACACCATATTCATATAACTCATCTCATCTCATCTCAATTCTAGACACACTTCCTTGAATCACACTAGTTCATATGAAAAATCCATAAAAAAAGTTATATTATTTTCACATTATGTCGTGGATAAAATTTACATTTCATGTCCTGTGAGCTATATGAACTCATTCATCTCATTCTCATATTTAAATACATGCATACAACTGAAAACCATCTCAAGATGTGGCTAAAAATTCGAGCTCATGAACCATATACATAAAAATTATATGTTTAGCCTCGGATTGGTGTGCCAGCTTTTTGTCATGAACTTTGGAAAATCATAATTAATTCTAGAAAAATCAAAATCAAGCACAATATACCATTTTGGAAAGCTACAAATGTCTACCTTATGATACAAATAAGTTTAGACCAAAATAGGAACATCTAGCTACTAGATATCGATATAACAGTACCCAAATTCATTTGGCACTACTAGTACTGTCATAAAAGTTTAAAAAATTATATCTCCTTACTCAGACATCCAATTAGGGTGATTTTAGTGGTTATAGAAAGCTTATCATGTCTAGTTTATGCTTGTAAAATTTCACAAGAATTGAACATCATTGGCCCCTCAAATGACATAGGACAAGAAACTGACCATATGAGCAGTAACTATATCAAAATAGCTAAAATTTGCCAAATTTGAAAATTCATAATTAATTTCAAAAAGCTCCAAATAATTTAGTGTTTAGCTTCCCAAAAAGATCTGGATGAAATCTATATGAATGCCAAATTTCATGAGGAAACTTGTTCATTTGGTCAGATTGTGCCATAGGATTGCAAAATGGCTCTTTTATGCTTCTTAAAGGGCACCAAAGGGTAAAATTTGCTTCCAAGGCTTTTATAGCTACTTGAGCATGTGGGAAAGCATGCAAATGGTCTACTAAACATGTATCAAAGGTTTAAAAACCTAGATTTCACAAACTCACACTTTCACCCTAAGGTATACACAAGAATACATAAACTTATCCTTGGCATCCAATGTCAAAATCATGTAATATCATTCATATAGCTCTAATTCTCATGCATATACAATATATCCATGCATTTACAAGTATTCATAAGCTCATATATCATATACAATATTGGATTACATCATATGCCATTCATATTGCTACAAAATGGACAATTTGCATAATTTTATGTCAATCTCTTTCCTGTATGCTTGGTGGCTTCCATTCCTTAGCTTACTTGGTCCACTTAGACACATTAGGCAAATGGGGGGGAAGGAATAAGATTTTAGAAATTCTAATAGCTCTTCTCGCTTTTAACCATACATAAAGAATACAAATCCAAGTCTAAAAATGCATGCATAAATATCATGGAGTGCATAATCCTTCATGGAACATTTCTTGCATTCAAGAAGTCATATAAAAGCATACATAGGCTTGCCAAAAAGATGGTTTAGCCTCACTTGTAATATTCGGTTCTCTAAAAATCAGAGAAAATGTGAAAAACGTAACATACAGTTTCTCCATCAACGAACAGAACTCACTAGACACAAAAGGAAGTTCCCCCAAAATGAAGTAGTTAAGGTCTCAAAAAATTTGGAAAGCATTCTAGACTCCTAAAAATGAGAACCTCAAGCTCAGACAGAAAGAAAAATAGAGCTAGAATGAAGAAACAATTTCTTACGAAAAGCCTATGAAACGTAATGGCATTTTCGTAATTTCAGGCAATTTTTGGAATTTACACAAGAGGGCATTTTAAACCAAATTTTTGAGTTCTCTGGGGTTCTCAGAGGCCTTAAAAACCATGGAAAGCCCCAGGACAGTTAAATCCCCTCCGGTGGACGTTTTCTAATATTGGTTGACCCAAACTTTGACCGATTTATTTGCAAAGGTTTTAGCTCTGATTTGAGTGATTCCAAAGGCATTTTTCTTAATTGGGAACATAAAATTTATAATGGAAAAGAAAGTTCTCAAAAAGGAGCTAAAATGAAGGAGAAACAAAAATGCAAAGTATGAAGGGCAAAATTAGAATTTTTGAAAAAATCACTATACCCTAGCTATATATAGGTGGCGCCTCACACTCTGCCACATTTCACTTCAGATTTTCCAGCCCCAAATCGGAACCAAAGACTTTGGAGAGTGGCACACAAAGAGAAGAGAAGAAGGAGGAAAAATTCAAGTCTTTAGGTATGGAATTTTGCTTGTTTTTCATGCTTTCTCTCCCTCAACCTCTTCTCCTCTTTTTCCCTCTTCTTCTCCATGATTTTTTTTGAAGTTTTGAGGGCTGTTTTGAAGGAAGAATAGAGGGGAATTTTTGTATTTGAAGAGAAGAGCTTGGAGAAAGAAAGATTTAAGCCAAACTAACTAAGAAAACAAGGTAAAAATGCATTCTATGGTAGCTATGGTGAACCCTCTTTCTTCTCCATTTCGACCTACACTAAGAACCCTAGGAAGATCTGATTTTCAAGCCAAACCAAGAATGATTCTTAGGTATTTGATGGAGAGGAATAAGAATATGCAAAGAAAACCATAAAAATAGGTATTAGAATTCAAGATGTAAAACCTAGCGTTTCTAGTGCACCTTTCAAATTCTGAATTTATGTGATGCTTCCTAGGTTTAATTTAGAGTATAAATGAGTTCTTGAGGTACCTAAGATGCTCCCCACAAGCTTCCTCCTTCAAGAAAACAAAGAAACCTCCATATGGCCCAAATGGTGTCTATGTCTCAGTCAAGAGGGGATCTTGTAGGTGGGGGGAGTTTTAAATTTTTCTAAGGCCATTCTTGAGTCATATTTGATGAATGAGAATGAAAGGAGGCCTTGGAAAAAATTTAGAACTCATAGAAAGTAATTTAGTGTCTTAGGTTCCATATTATGGCCTAAAGAAGCAACATGGTGCTAGGCCTTTTGTTTTAATGATGTGATGACTCCAAAAGGCTTAAAAGGAGTCAAGAATCATATTTAAGAGGAAACAATGAGGCCTAGAAATTTTTTGAGAGGTGTTGCTTTATTAGGTGCCAATATGGACTATAATGGAGCCTATAGAGTAATCTAGTGTTTCATCAAGTTATGTAGCCTTAGAATGTGTTTTACGAACCTAATTGGCTCCCATAAATTGTATCTAGGCCAAGAGAAACCATCTCCACCAATTTTTGGATGCATGGCCAAAAGAGAAGGCTTGAATTTCAAGGAAAAAGTGTGTTATTGTATACAAGGTAACTCTCCACCTTCTCTCATACAGGGATGTGTGTTTAGCTTGTTTTAGAATGTGTGTATGTGTATTTTCAAGTTATGAAAAGCATGCTAGCATGCCTTTATATGCCATGATCCTTGATGCCATGTTATATTTTCTAATGAGTGCATGATGTTTGTATGAGTTTACTTGAGTGTGGAGAGGCCAAGAACTCTTCCCTTGGGTGAAGATGAGCCAAGAACCCTTGAGCTTGGTTAAGACAAAGTAAAGAGTCTCCCAAAAACAAAGTGGGCTCCTAAGAGTATGGTTGAGTCCAAAGCTCTTAAAGAATAGGTGAGGCAAGCCCAAGATCCATGAGGAGAAATGTAAGGCCAATCCAAACACTTGGTGAGCTCTTGAATGTCTTGTATAATTTGTTCATATGCCAAGCTTGCTTTTAAAATGTCCATGACTTCTATCTTTCCATGCATGCATTTGTAAAACTTGCTTTGCACATATTATGTATGATTGAATGGGAGATAAGCTATTGGGATTCTTTGAATCTCATTCCCTCCTCTCCAATGATCTAACATGCTAGGTGGATCAAGTAACTATGGTAAAGGGAGCCAACATCAATGAAGAAGGAAGAATGACAAGTTTGTGTCTAGCTTTAGCCATTTTGGAACCATAGTTGTATTTCTTAATGTATATGTTGTTGTAAATGTACCATGACCCTTGAGACATGTATAAATATGATATTATATGATGTTTAAATGTATGAATATGATGTATGACCTCTAGCCTACATTTTGAGCATGAGATGCCAAATTATGCAATGTGAAAGTATGATGGATATGTGTATAAATATGGGTTGAATGGCCAAATTGAGATGCATGAAGTTTTGAACCTTTTGGGCAGTTCACACAAGTCTCAAATGTACTTTTAGACTTGCCCAAAAGGTGCCACAACCAAGGGAAGGCCATTTGGCAAATTTGGCACCTCATTTGGAGCTAAATTTGACCATAATAGAACCTTATATCACTTTTTGGCCAAATGAGTTAGTCTTGATTTGAAATTTGGCATGCAATTAGGCCTTATTAAGAGCTTTCTAAGAAGCTAAAGATAAAAATTGTTGGAGGTCTATAGAATATTTGATGATTTTTCAAAGTTGGCAAAATTTATGGTTTTGGCCTGCTGCACTATTCATTTAGTCTGAAATTGTTTTCTATCCCACAAGGCTCAAATAATGTCCAATTGCTATGAAATTTTATACAAAGAAACTAGGCAATCATAGTGACTCGTGTCAACTAGAAGCACTTAATTTGGAGATCTAGAGAGGGAGATATGAATTTTTAAATTTTCTATCCAGTATCAGTAAATTTGCCTGACCAGAAGTACTGTTCCATTGAATTTCAGAGTCTAGGCTTGATGAACTGATCTAGAGATATTTTTCCTCTCTAGTTAACATCCATCAATTTCCAGATTGGTATCATTTTTATGGATTGGATTTTTTTGGAATTAATTAGACATTTTCAAATTTTTCTACAGAATCTTGTGACAGTTCTAGAATTCAATCAGACCTTTGGACAATTTTGGATGTCAAACGTCTTCTTTGATGAATTTCATGATCTAGACATATTTTTATTGTGAAGTAGACATCCAAAAATTTCCAGAATGACCAAGATTTCATGATTTCAATTTTTCTTGATTTAGTTATGATTTTTTAAAATTTGCCTAGAAAAGAGGCCAATTTTGGCCGAGAATGAGTCTTCATGTTCTATGACCCATGTCGGTTTCATGAGTTGTAGGCATGATTTTGGGATGTAAATAAGTTGTAATGATGTATTTAAATATGAAAATGCATAGCATGAGCTCATATAGTCCACGTGACATCGATTGCAAATTTTCATATATGACGCAATGCGAAAATACTCCCATTTTTCTTGCTTTTTCTATGGGAAACCTATATGATTCATAATATTATACCATTTTAAAGCATGAGATGAGCTAGAATTTATGGTGTTACATCACTCACTTCTCTTGGGGGATTTTGGACTTGTCTCACTCATTCTCTTAAAGGGTTTTTGACTAAGCCTCACTCTATAGAGACTTTTGGTTTTGTCTCATTCATTCTTAAGGACTTTTGGCTCATCCTCATCCTAGCTAAAGGGCTTTTGGCTTCACTACACTCAAGCAAACCAAAACATGTCCATAAAGCATCAATGAAGTGCATAACAAAGCATCATGGTACCATGACATATAGATACATGCTAAAATATCTTTCATGGCTTAAATCATGCATAAATACATTCAAAGACAAGATAAAAACATTTATGCATGCATGAGAGAAAGAAGAGAGAGTGACCTTGGTTACAAATGCACACTTTTCCCTTTTGAAATGTTTCCTTTCCCTCGGCCACACACTTACAAGGATGTGAGATTTAATTCCTTTAGCCTAGACATAATATGGAAGCCAATTACACTCTTGGAATAATAAGGTTGTTGAGACCCGCCTTTAAGGTGTTGACTCCAACCTAGGATGCTACCTTGTGAGACATTGAATAATAAAATATTAGTGTAGCCTCAAAATAATGTAAGATAAGACTACAAGTAGTGAGGCACATAGCGAGTGGCCTAGAAAGGTATACCTTATAGGTAACACCTAGAAGTAAGTATGAGTGGCCAATAACAGAGGCTCAGAAAAGAATGAGAATAGTTAGTATACTACAAGTTCGATGAGATGACTAGCTTAGGCTGAGCATAAGCTAAAGCCTGAAGGAGATGACCAATAGCATCATCCAGGTGAGATTTGTAAATGAAAGGCTTAGTGAAAATTCTCCTTGGATCGAGAAAGGAAAGATGAGACTTCTTGATGTCAAGGAAACCACCCAGTAGTGGTTAGCAAATTCCCTTAAATAAACCCCATAAGTTATAAAGTATAGTAATAAAGGAAGCGAGGAAGAGTTGAGAAACTAGCTACAAAAAAGATGCCCTCACTTTAGTCATGACTAGATGAGTAAACTGACCTAGAAAGGTAAATAGATAGGGGTCCGATAGTTAGTTAGATGAGCTCCCTTAATATGAGAATGTAGGGGTTAAGGCACATGAATGATTAGAGTACCCAGTAGAGCATACATTTTCAGTGAAGTAGAATCCAAACATTGAGAGCATGTGTCCTAGATTGGGTTAGCAAAACCCTAGAAATAGTATACTGTGCTCCTGGGGATGAGGCTAAGGAGGCTAAGCAGAGAGAAAGCTAACTCTGATCTAAACATAGAAATAAGCTAAGATAGACAGCCAATACCTTAGTACCCTCAGAAAAGTTTGAGAGAGCTAGAGATCGCCTAGGAAGGCAAGCTTCATTTTATATAGAGAAAGAAAGTAAGCCGAGAACGCCATAGAATGAAATTCTTAGAATTATATGAAATAGAATCCTACTTACTGAAGGATGGTCTAGCTAAGAGTAGAGTAAGAGTATGAACAGAAATAGACCCCCTTGAAGTTACAGAGATTAAATAAGTGGAGGAACCTTAGGAAAGTGCAGGTGCTCTTGAGCATAAAAAAACCTGAATTGGTAATAGAAATAGCCAATAGTAAAATATCTTTTTACCTAAGTAAGAGGATAAGAAAGGTAGAAAGAGAAGATATGACAGTGTTCAAGCCGAGGACATATTAGATTGAGAATAAATATTCAGTTAATGTGCTTGAGTACTTAAGAAAGCATACTCGTCCTTGGCATAAATGCCCTTCTAGCAAGATACTGCCCAAAGTAAAACAGTCGAGCAATGCAGAGAGATCTTGGGATGTAGTAGAAGAAGAATCCTACTTTTCCCGAGCACTCTACGAGAATAGGGCTGATAGAGAAAAGAAAGAGAGAGGTACTTTAGATTATTAGGAAACTTGCAATATATAGGCGATAGTGGCCTTGAGCTCAGTCATGAGACTCTTGTGTATTAATGTTTGATGTTATAATTTGCTTGCAACAATGGTTACATGATATTAGGCCTGATCAACCTAATAGTAATGTAACTTAAGTGTATAGCAAATAACGACATCAATCACCAAAGTGTCCCAGTAATTAAAAGGTATCCTAGTTAGTTAAAGAACAAAATGAGTTAGAAAAGAGAAGTAAAGAGATTCCAATAATATCATAATGATGAGAAAAGCATGCAAAGAGGAATCCTCAATAGAGAATGTTCAGATTTAGTATGCATAGCCCGAGCCCCTTATAGTACATATAAATAAAATGAATAGGGACTAGTGTATAGCCTCTCTCTTGCCAGAGATGTTTACCACACTTAGTGTGTGAGATGCCCTAGTGCTAAAGTACATAAAGTAGAGCATGGGCATAGTTAGAGACTGCAGGATATGAGAGGAGGGCTAAAACTAGTATATGTAAGTAAGTAAGCTAATAGAGTAAGAAAAGAAAGCCCAAGCAGAAAGGGGGCTAAAGAGGGAATATGAGGATCCCATGAGGAGCGATGAATGAAAATTAAGATGCTCCTAAGTATTAGTATGATGGGATCCTAGGGAATTAGATAACACAGAACCCACTTTGCATGAAGAGTACAATGTACCTTTGAGTTTAGCCTCAACTATTATGAGCTATGGTTACTGGACTTAGTGAGCATGTATTTTACTATCAGATACAGTGATCGTAGGCTTTGACGTCTCCTAGAGATGGATCGCAGTAGATCTTAATATGGCACAACAGGTTGTAGTAGACCCTAGCAGGGCTCTGAGAGGTTGCAGTAGACCCAAGGGTTACAGTAGATCCTACAGAGTTATAAAGAGCCCTAGCCACAGCATGATAATTCTTTGGTGAGATGATGGCCTGAAATAGTTTTACAAAGTAGTTAGTCTCAAAGACCAGTACAGTTTCAGCTAGCTTTTGTCTCAGAGACTAGAGATCTCTTGAGTCTGGTAGACCATTACCACAAAGATATAAAGGCTTTACTTAGACAGTTAGACCACTGACTAGCTCTCTTGATAAATGAGCAAAGTATATGGAATGAGGAAAGCAAGAAATTAACTTTTCAGAGTTAGAGCCAAATAAGCCACTATCTAGTAGATATTAGCCCTGATCGAGGGATAGAGAGGTTCCCCACGTGCTAGCTTATCTATTCAGAAAGGGGTCAGGTGCAGTTTTATATGAGGTAAATGGTACAGTATATCTCCAGTGAGCAAAACTGTGAAAATACCTAGCATCCCACTAGAGCTCAATAGTAGTAAGTGGTAATCACTCTTCGGTGCCAGTATGAGACACACATGTTAGGCCTATCAATGTTGAAATGAGAGACTATAAAATGCCACTATAAGTGAGCAAAGAAAGTAAGGAGAAGTCTCGACCTACAGAGACAGATATAGTAATAAACAGAGAAACGGGAATCATTCAAAGTAGAAACTCCTCAAAGGAGCTGTAATTCCAATAAGCAGTTACGATATGAGGCCTATGACAGAAAGAGATATGAATTATAGTCATGGGATGAGCTAGTAAGAAAGAACGTAGAGATGAACAGCGGACGGTATACTTCAAAATAGTAGACAGATAAAAACCTCTGATGGCTCTAATGATCAGAAAGGATGATGAGATGTTATGAGAAGCCATTTAGAGAGGATATGGGAGATATGATATAAAATAAGTTACCTCCCTAAATGTGTAAATGAGTCTATTGAAAGAAACATTAATCCTGCGAATGGGTTAATATTAACCCGATATGATTAGTAAGCCCTCCCAAGATAGGCTTCCAGAGTCAGAAATTTCTTTCCCTCAGGAGAAATAACTAGCTAGTATTTTATAGCAATAGAACCCTTATTAAAAATTAGCAATGAAAAATCCCCTGGCTAAGAGAAAATTCGAACAAATGAAATCACTGAGAAAGCGTATAGAGCTAGGAAGAAGGGGAAGAAAAGAGCAATTAGTTAGAAAAGAAAAGAGTAAGAGAAAGTGTACCCCTAAATTTTGAAGATGAAATTTATTTAAGGGGGGAGAAATGCAACGTTTGGTCCCTCCGTAAACGTGAGAAACACAATGTTTTGTTTCTCCGTAAATGTTAGAAATGGGCCAAATATAAAAGGAAGTCCTCGAAATAGAAGGAATAGGGGCCAACTAAAATTATGATAAAATTTTAAATATTAGAAAATGAGGATTTGAAGTTTAAGATGCCCAAAACCCAGAGCCAGAAGAGCTCAGAAAATTTGCTGAAGAAAGTAAGGGCATTTTTTGTAATTTTTGAAAAATTTGGAAATCTCAGAGGAGGGCTTTTTAAACAAAAATTTTGAGTTTTTTAGGGTTCTCAAAGGCCCTGAATACCATACGAACCCCTAGAATAGTTAAAACCCCCTGGTGAACGATTTCGGTCGTCGGTTAACTTAAACTTTGACCGAATGGTTCAGAATGGTTTCAGATCCTTTTTGAGTGATTCCAAAGGCAATTCTTATGATTAAGAGCCTAAGGAATATGATGGAAAAGACATATTTCAAAAAGGAATTGATATGAGCCTAAAATGAAAAAGCCAAGAAAAGGGACTAAAATGCAAAAGTAAAAAGTTGCATAAAGTGACTTTTAGCTCCTCCTTATCCACATTCCAGAAGCTCCTCATTTCCACAATTTGTTTCTACCCCAAAAACAGAGAAGGAAGCCAGCACTCTTGGGTGCACAAGGAGAGGAGATTTTGAAGAGAGAAAAAGCAAGGAAAAGGTAAGAAAAGTGTGGAATTTTATGCTTTTCCCTTGAGTAAACTTGTTCCTCTTATTCTCCTCTTCATTTCTAGGGTTTCATTAATGGATTTGGTGATGTTTTGAGTCTGGTCCAGAGGAGGAAGAACAGAATTTGAAGGAGAGGAACTTACCACTTGGAAGAGCACTTGAGAAAAGCTACGAAATCAAGGTAAGTTGTTGTCTTCCATGCTTCTTCTTCCCTTCTCCTCCTTGTGATAATTTCATCCCATATAGAGCCCAATCAAAGGGAGATGAATTCTAGTCCTAGCAAGGGAGATTCATAGATTTTGGAGTGTGAGAAGCAAGTAAGTGCAAAGAAATCAAAGAAAGAAGCATGAAAACACAAGATAGAAAAGTTTGGGATTCATGGAGACATTGTGAATTTTTTTTGATACATGAATTCCCTAGCTTAGATGAGTGTTTGCTTAAGTTCCTAAGATCCCTAGAGACCTCCCTACACACCTCTTCCATCAAGAAAACAAAGCAAACCTATTACTTCCCTTTTTCATGTGTCATTTTGGCCTAGGGCAGAACTATAGGTTAGGGATAGTTTTAATTTGTTCCAAGCTTATTTTTGAGTCATATATGATGGAAGAGAATGAGAGGAAGCCTTCAAAACATTTTAGAAACCATAGATATTGAGATGGAGGTGTAGGCTCCATAATGTAGCATAATGTAGCAACTCCTAGCTAGGCTCCTTAAAATAATTGTGTGATGACTCCAAGGAGTCTAAGTGGAGTCAAGAATCATAGATTGAAGGAGAGAAGGGAGCCAAGATCATGAATTTTTGTAGTTGCTTCATTAAGTGCCTTATGGAAGCATAATGGAGTCATAAACCAAAGTAGCATCATGTAAAGTGTGTAGAATGCCAAGGCTTGTTCCCATGAGTAATTCATATTTCTTTTGGTGTGTCTAGGCCAATAGAAATGGTCTCTACCTTCTTGGGTGTGTGAGGTCTAGGGAGAGGACTCAAGGCTTAAGGAAAAAGTGTGTGAAAGCAAGCAAGGTAGCTCTCTCTCTTTTCTTCTATGAATGAATGAATGTCTACATTATCTTTGAATGTATGTATGTGTATTGTAAACTATGAATTATGTTTTGGTATGATGCCTATGTTCCCTGGAACCATAATGTTGCATTATGTATTCAAAGGATGCCTAGATTGTTTGCATTAGTTTGCTTGAATGTGGAGAGGCCAAGAACCCCCTATCTTCGGTAAGGATGATCCAAGAGCCCTTAGAAGTGGTTAAGACCAAGAGCAAGGCTTAGTTCATGGCCTTTGAGAAAAAGGGTAAGGCAAGTCCAAAAACCTTAAAGAAAGTGGGTGAGGCTAATCCATTCATTTAGCAAGCCTAAGTATGTTATGTGTGCTTTGTGTAAATGCCAAGAATGTATTTTGCACCATTTTCCATATTAATATGCCATGCATGCATCCTTAAGACTTGTATTACATTCTTTATGCATGATTGAATGGAAGATGAGTTATTAGGATTCTTTGAATCTCATTCCCTCCTCTCCAATGATTTAACATGCTAGGTGGACGAAGTAGGTAAGGTAATGGAAGCCAACCACCTTGAAGATGAGAGTATGACATTCAAGTGCATAGTTTTTGCTTCTTTAAAGCTATACAAGTGGCAAATGTTGTGATCTAATGTTGTATATAACCTATGACCCCATAAATATGTGTAATTATGCTAGTGTATCATATACAAATGAGAAATTATGTTATGTGAATGTTGTAATGCAATTTAGGTATGGAATGCCAAGACTAGCCTTATGGAAATATGTGTATGGTATGGGGTGAGAGTGTGAGTTCCTGAATTCTGGTTTTGTGCACCTTTAAGACAAGTTTAAAATGTCATTTTGGTGTAATCTCACATGCTCAAATGGCCACACAAGCTTGGGAAGCAAATTTGGACCCTTACCATTATGGAGCTAAAAAATGACCAAAATGAAACCCTATAGCACAAACTGACCAAATGAAGGAGTTTGCCCATGAAATTTTGCAGACATGTAGGGCTCATCAAGATTTTTTTGGAAAGCTAAAGTTCAGAAAAATTGGAGCTCTATAGAATTAATTATGAATTTTCAAAGTTTAGATTTTTCTGCTGTCATGAGGCATGTACTGTTCATATAGTCATATTTGTGTTCTATGTCATCCGATGGGCCAATGGTGTCTAATTTTTGTAAAATTTTATAGGCATAAACTAGAGGTCATAAGATTTCTGTGGCTATGATGACCCTAACCTCTAATCCAGGTAATTATGGTTAAATACACAATTAATAAATATTGGCCAAGGTTTGGAGTCGTTACAATTAATTATATTAAGAAAATATAGAAAAATTTGAACCTTGATGTTATTAAGGTCATCAACTAAACAACCATAAATGAGAGAATGCATAAAAGGAATTGTACTATAATCAGGGGTTTGTGATTCATCCATCCATTGGTTTCAACACACAAAAACCATCCACAAGTGTTCCTACATCATTTCCTAGCATTGTCATTGAAGAAATTGGGGTTTCTAGGCTAAAGGTGGGAGTTTGGGGACCTACACCGTGACCTGGAACTTTCCCACCACGGCTAAGTTAGGTCCTAGAGCTCAAAAACTAAGTTTTTCACTTTGCGCTGCGGCTTCAACCTTTAGTGCCGCGGCTAAGTTACTCTTAGGAAACACTGGGTAACTTACTCGAATTTCGGCGTGGTGATAGCCGTGGTGAGTTAGATTTACACTGCGACGAAGATTCCTCCTGGAGCTACTGTTTGAAGTCCCACAATTCTCATCTCGGCAGAATACACTTGTGCTGCGTGCGAGTTTTACTACTGTACTCTCCTTAACTAATTTCCTTGATTTGCATCGCAGTAGGACCTATTGCGCCGCGGTGAGGTTTCATTTTGTCACCCTCCGAGGTGATTTTTTTTTTGCACTGCACCGCGGCAAGATTTCTCAAGCCATGGCATCCCTCACCATTATCACTCTTCAGGCCGAGACGAGGCCTTCCTAGTTGCGGCGTGACTCCCTCCTGTAGCTATATCTCCTACATTTCGTCCTATGCACTCTAATTCTCTTCTTAGGAACACCCTAGGACTACTTCCTCCCATTTTATATGACTCTAATGGTATTTATCCACTTTATTTACCCAGCTATTCTACCATTACCAATTCAAAACTTAAATGTAAACTTCCACTCCTCTAACTATCCTATATCAACAAGACCATAGAGTAATAGCAACAAGAATTTATGCACTATGGGCAATTAACATTCGATACACATTCCGTTAGAGGTTTCATACATCAATGATTCATATCAATATCTAATACATCACATAATTATATTTCCAATAGTATACCATACCAGAAATTCAGTAAAATTCATACATCATGTGTTATGGGATTCATACATCCAATATTAAGTTATGATGAGGCCTAACTCCTCAATAATTACATCTTAAGTAATCAAAATATAAAAGCCTATACTTGGAAACATGATTACATGAAGATGCTATACAAAAAGGAATACAAAATTTAGCATCTACACTAAATAAATCAGCCTAAGTGTAGCCTTCTCCCCAAATGTTGGAGCTCATGGATTTTCATCCACTTGCTTCCACTTATTCTTACCCGATGAACGTTCACCTGAAATATTAATCTCATGAAACGGGGTGAGATATGAATTTTAGTAACCAAGGAAATTTTCATTCATTATATCTAGTTTAATCAACATATATGCATGAATCAAAATCAACATTAGAATCACATCAGTCATATCAGTAAATGAAACAATTAAACTATCATGATTACTATCCCATACTAGCAATCATATTTTCACATGTTAAAGGCCAATAACACCAGGAGAGAACCATCCATGGCACCTACTCCCCATTGAGCAGAACTAGGGCTCAGTGTATCTGGGGTTTGATTATAACTCGGTGCTTGATCGAAGCACATGCACGGGTGGCAGCCGCACCACAGCTCCACCAGGGACTCACAAGGTCCAATCATAATATAATAGATAGCTAACCAATTCATTCAGCATTTCAAATCATTCATATACAACAAATATGAAATTAAAACAGATATATGCATGGAATTAGTATAAACCCCAGTTACCTCACTTGTAGATAAATTTGCAACAGCCACCAATTGTACAAAAATCCCCCTATAACCATAACATCAGAGAATTATTACTTTAATTCATCATTTACAGTAGCAATAAGTACCCAAAGAATTTAAAATGCTAATGACCACCTAAGGAACACTTACCTAGCCACTACAAGTCCCAAATTCATATTGAAGTGTCCTCTACCAGAAACCTCAATATTTCACCCAAAATCCTAAGCAAATTCGTACAAAATTAATACCCATATTATAAATCAGCTATTGGGGTCTCAAACTAGCAAAGAAAGCATTAAAATGGAGGGTTTATACTTACCTAATGTTAGCCCTAGCCTTAACCTACGAATTTCACCAAGAAAATCCCAAACAACCACATTTCAGATTTTGGGTATGGTGAAAATACTCCAAATGAAAAACTAATCAAGCCAAATTAAAGAAAAAGATGAGGGGATTAAGTTATATAACTATTACCTTGGTTGAATCTTGCTCTAAATGTGAGAAAATGTGGAATTCTTGCCCCAAACCCTAGCTTCCCTTCACACCTCCGATTTTCTCTTTTGTGCTTCAGAAAAATAGGGAAGTGGCTAAAGTATTTAGGGTTTTAGTTGGGTTAAGTTAGGCCAAATATAGGTCATGGGTTGCTCCAAAGATCCAACTCCTAATGGGCTTTAGATTTGAGCTTTGTTGGGCCAGCTCTTATGCATTGGGCTGCTAAATTTTAATTAGGTTTGGGCCAAATTTGAAGAGCTCAAGGATTTGGATTTGCACAAGGGTTATTGGGCCAACACTAGGTGCTCTTTCTTGGGCCACCATTAGGTGCTCTTTCTTGGGCCAAGTCTCACAAAAAAAAGGTTGGTCTGCACCTATAATTATTGGGCCTCCATTAGTCTTAACCTTGGCCTACTCAATTTAATTTGGACCTAGATGAAGTTTCTATCCCAATTAAATCTCAAACCCATATTAATAATTTATCTCTCTAAAATCTCCATTCACTTAACATGCCTAATTATCTCATATTAATTATTCCTAATTAATCTAAATCCATGATTAACACCTTAATTAATTTTAGGGTGTTACAGTAGCCACCAAGATCACCTCATTTGGATGTCTGAGCAAAGAGTTATGCATTTTTGAAGTTTGCTGTCAGTAGCAGCGGCGCCCCAGGAGTTCAGTCACTATTCTATAGATTTCTAATAGCTAAATATATCTGTTCTATTCTAGAATTGTTTTTAGCATAAAGCTAACATTTTTATATTTCTAGAATGACTAAATGTGTGTGATTTCAATTTTTATAGAATTAGTTATGAATTTTAAAAATTTATATCAGTAATCTGAAACAGCAGCTCAGACAGTAGTGACCTCAGTGGCGTTTTGAATGTCAAACATCTTCCCCTTAACGATTCATGACCTGAAACTATTTTTACCATGGGGTAGACATCTAGAGCTTTCTGGAATGTAAAATTTTGTTGGTTTTCAATTTTTGTGGACTTAGTTATGAATTTCTGAAGTTGTGATAGAAAAACTGACAAATCTGGCCGAAAATATGGACAAGTATTTTATGCTCCCCTTTGGTTTCCACAAGATGTGAGCCACTTTTGATGATTTAAATGAGTTTTATTCATGTGATTAAATATGAGAATATAATGTATGAGTCCATATGGCCCACAGGACTCCGAGAGAAAAATTTTTGTATAGCGCAACACAAAGAAATGTAATATTTTAATGCTATTTTCCCACTTTCTAGTGTAAGTCATGGTATGAGACTTAGAGGTGACATGAGGCAAGGCTAGAAATGCATGGTGTTACAAAAAGCATGTGGGAGGCTCTCTTGGTGCCTTAGAAACTCATATGGACTTTTAAACATCTTAATTGATGGCTAGAACTCATCTTACAAACCAAGGTACAACTAAAACCCTAGTTTTTCTATCTTGCAATTTCATGGTTCTTTCTTTGTTTCCTTTGCATATTATTATTCTCCTTACTCATTTTCCTAAGATTCATCCTTGGTTTGGTTAAAATTTCAACTCCTCTTGGCTATCCATACATAGGTAAAATGTACAAGAAGAAGAACATGGAAGAAGAAGCACAAAAATGACCAAATTACCTTATTTTCCTAGCCTTTCTTAGATGCTCTTCCTTTTGTTTGGATTCTACTCTTGAAATTCAAATTTTTCCCCTTGGTTTGACCTCAAAATAGACTTAAATACATCACTAAATCCATAGAAATAAAGAGGAGAAGGAGGAGAGCAAGATTGGTGAAGGAAGAAGCATGAAAAACCATGGATTTTCTTTCCTTTTTGCTTGGTTTTCTCTTCCCTTCGTCCTCCCACTTGGTGCACCACTTCAAGGAGCTTAGGGTTCTATTTTGGTGCAAAGAAAAGTCAGCCAAGGTGATAGGAAGAAATGGGGATGATATATACAGGTTAGGGACCCATTTAAGACATTTCAAATTTCTAATTTTGCCCTTCGTTCTTGACTTTTTCATTTTAGGCTCATTTCAACTCCTTTTTTAGAACCATCTTTTCCATCACAAAATTTACATTCTCTAACTAATAAAATACCTTTGGAATCACTTAAATTGAATTTAAAACCTTCCCGAATGAAAGGGCTAAAGTTCGGGTCCACTGATGTTCTAAATCGTAAACCGAAAGGGTTTTAACTGTTTTGGGGGTTCTTATAGTTTTTAAGACCTCTGAAAACCTCAAAGAAACTCATTTTTGCCATTTAAAACTCCTTCCTTTAAGTGTTCTAGAAAGTATCTAAAATTATGAAAATGCCATTTCATTTTGTTGCATTTTTATTAAATTCCATCTAGTTATTCTGACTTCAGTTTCAGGGCACCTTTGGCCTTGGATCATCATTATTTGAAGTCTAGATTATTATTCTAATTTTATTGAATCTTAAATCCTTCTCTTCGGAGGACTTCCTTTTGTATTCAGTGATTTTTATACATTTGTAGAGAAACTGAACGTTACATTTCTCACGTTTTCTCATGTTTCCAGAGAACCAGATATTACTTAGTGCATTCCAATGAGTATGATCATGATTTAGTACACGATCATGGTCTAAAGCAAAGATTAAACCATTCATTTGTCAAGGAAAACATATAAGTGCAGCAAATATATGATTAAAGTGAATATATGCATGGAATTAATACCCCTAGTTACCTTACTCAATAGCCAAATTCCTCAAGAGTTATCTATAAGTGCCAAACACTCTAAAAGTCCTAAATCAACCAAAATCCAATTTTTGTTATTATCCACTACCAGAACCAAGTATTCATTCATTCTATTTATCATAGATTACTTAGAAAAAACTTACCCAAGCCTTTAATAAGCTAAGTGTATGGAGTTGAGCCTTCTAACCTAGAAACCACAGTGGGTCACACTAATTTTCTTGCATTTTCGCACATTAACACAACCCAATGTAAAAATTAGTCATAAAGGCCAATTTTTAGCATACTTGCATTCAAAAAAGAAGGAAATACTTACTCAATAGTTCTTCTAGTCTCAACCTCTGAAAATCATCCAAGAAAACACTAAAAACCTCATTTTTAGTTTTGAGTTAGGATGAAAATCCACCAAACAAAGAACTAATTAGACTAAAATGAAGAAGAAGATGAGATGATCAATTTTTGTATAACTTGCCTTGGCTAAATATCCTTTTAAATGTGTATATCAAAGCCAAAAAGATAGAGAAACCCTAGCCTCTTTCTCTCTATATGTTTTTCTCTTATGTTCTTTGTAGCCCAAGTGTTCTAGCACCAAAAAATGAATAGGCAAGTCAATTTTTTTAGGATTTTAAGGAATCATGGCTGGCTAAGAGGCATTTTTGTCCAAGTGGGTCTTATCTCTGATAATTGGGCCCTGATCAGATAGGCCTAGTTGAGTTGGGTCCCTGATAAAACTTAAATACGGCTTTTATAATTTATTTTTGGCATAATAAAATTGATTATTGAGCTTTAATTAAATTTTCACTTCCACTAATTATTTTTCCCTAATTAAATTTAAATCTATAATTAAATTTATTTTCTTACTAAAAATTATTTTTTGTCTCAAAATGTCCAAAATAATCATTTTCCTTGAAAATTTTAATTTTCCATAATTTTTTCCCAAATTTATCATAATAATTCTTTATTTTTGCTAAATTAAATCTTTAATTCTCTATAATTCCTTTTAATTAATTTTTGGATGTTATAGTGTAACTATTATCTAGTAGAACCATGTAGTTAAGGTACATAAATGAGGTCACCACCAACCCTTAATAAGCATAGACACATACGAATTATATGGTGATGTATTCGTATTTGAATTTAGCTTATTTACATAATTATAGGGTATGAATGAATACGATACACTCAAATCAAACAATGCATTATGTATAATCACTAAGTACTATTGTACCTCATATCAAGACTGGGTACGATGAGGCCTCTTCTTGGGTTAAAGCAAAAACTCTTCCTTGATTCTGGGGTCAGGAGCCTTGGACTTACTCTTGCTTGGTTACAATTTCCAGAGATGTGACTAGGCTTGCCACACTAAAATTAGACATTTGTACCAGCCATACAAGGAGTATTTCCATAGTTCTTGCTTTATTTTTAGATCTTAATGGGTGTCATGATATGCTTCTTGAAGGAGTTGAATTTCTTCTTCCCTTACCTATCCTAAACCTTGACCTTTAGTAACTTGATCCCACATTGCTTGATCACTTACTATACTTGTTAGGAGGTTCAGATTCTCTACCCCTTTTTGTTCACACTAGACTTATTCTTACCAAACTAGTAATCATCCAAACCCTTTTTAATTATTCGGGCTTTACCTACCACCTTTGTGGAATTCTTGATCTCAAATGCCATTATCTAGGATCTAATTTCTAGGCTTGGCCTATATGGAAAATTCAAGGCTTCCCACACTTCATCATTGATTTGAGATTTTAAGATATTGATAAGGTGAATACCTAGTCTATTTAATGCTAGGTATAATGAGTATAAGGACCTCAAAAAATTCTCTTTTCATCCTATCTTACGAGCTTTAAGGTGTATAAAGTTTCATATTTGATTCTTTAATTTAAGAAGTTCGATAGAGACTCCATTTAACTTAAGTTGATCCAGGCCAGAAGCAGACCTACGTCAGGATAACCCTTCTTTGAAACACTTTGGTAGTGCTCTTAGATTGGAATAAAAAAAAAATCAGAGCACATGGAGCCATCTCCTTATCTTTCTCTTTCTGTCAAGAAAAAAGATGGTAGACTAACTGATAGTTAATGAAAAAGCCTAATGTAAAACAAGATGCATGTTAGGTTTGTAAAACAATTCAAATCATTTTGATAATAATCAGTTTAATCTATTTTACTAAGAAGGTTGACGGTTCGAGTCTGTATAGCCCTAATATTCCTACTAATACTACTAATATTTACTAAGAACTCATAATTTGCTCACATGTCTCCTTTTTCAAGAGCCCAGAACTTGACTTCCTTTCAATCTTTCATGTGATTTGGAAAGTACCTCCCTAGTGATTTGTACTTTGTTGGCCTAGTGGAACTTTTTCACTCCTCTATCAGTGTTCAAATTTAACTTCTAACATATATACCATAAATAAGACCTTCTGTTCATCATTATAAGTTATCACGTCAAATATCTCATTTATTTGCATCATGTAATTTTTGGCAACTATTAGATCATACACCCTTTAAATGAGAAAGGATTTGTTTTTCTGAATTGGCTCAACACTCTATGTATTGAATTTTGAGGATCGGCATCATTTACATCATGTCTTGGTGCCTCCAAGCCTACCTATTCTTTTCCAAATCCTTTCTCATCTGTTGCAACAATTGTGTAGTAGTTGTCTAAGCATCAACATGCTCTTTGAGCCTTTAAGCAATGGTAGCCCAAGTCTCAGCCTACTCTTGAAGCCTTTAGGCTATTTCTCCCAAGACAATTCTCATTCCCTAATTTATTTCATTTTGCTCTTTGCATTATGCCATGAGTACCTAAATTTGTATTATGGTAACCATTTCTCAACCAGGCCTCAACCTAAACCCTAGTACTCAAAACATCACTCAAATATGACCCTAGTATTTAAGCATCTACACATATTCTCATATCATCATTCTTAAATTTTCAATTTGCATTTAGAGCTTTATGCATAAAGTGAGTGCCATGAATCTAATAAAATCTTATAATTGTGAAAGATCATCATGAATAGTTACTCTGATACTGAAAATGTAAAACCTCTCCTTCTATAAAGCTACAAGTCTAATTCTAGTAATATATAGCAGAAACATGTGTTAAACCACTAATTTCACATAAAATATAGGTTAATTAAAAATTGTCAAAAAAACATCTAATAATTAGTTAACTAAAACTTAACAGTAGTAAACCACAAGTCAAGTTCTTCCTAGCAACCTATTTTGCTAACTTCTAGTGAACTTATAATACAATGTAGTTAACTATAGATGAGAGTTCCAATACTAATTTCTAACTTGAATCAAATATGAATACTAGCTAGTTATAAAAGTTACCAAGTTGTCTTTTATTTTAATATACTATTCCTATGCTTTCATGTCCCTAAACATGGAGATAAGATGATATTTCCTTAAGACTCTAGTTATTAAATTTACCTTTAAAACACTTCAAAAAGTACACTTAAAGGCTTATAAAGACTTACCTAGATTCCTATGAAGTATTCTAAATAAAGCCAAAAGGATTCTAGTGAAATAAAACCAAAACAAAAGCTGTTCATGTGAGACCATGGCCTCAGATGGCTAGGCCATGACCATGACTTAAAAAAACAAAGAAAATGAGTGCAAGATTATTTCTAGGTCATGCTACACATTCCTAAGGGCTTTCAAAGGTATTCTTAAGGGTGAGTACACAAAACTAAGGATAGACATTTCCTTAAACTCTTACCATGGTTATGGGAATGGTGGGAATGATCAAGTGACAAAACTAAAGCTTAATGCAATTGACAGTAGCATAAATGGTCATTTGAGGCAACAAGTGACCAACTTGTTTTCTCTAATCCTACATCATGTCACTCTAAACCACTTCCACCCATCTCTAATCCCCTAAATACATATGTTTAAGCCAAGAGTACCCTAAAAATTGAAGCATGCAAAAAACCATACGTTAAACCTCTCAAACATCCATTCTTCAAACATATAGTAGTAAAACCCCTTTTTTGACTATTAGTTGACTCAATTAGGCCATGCTACTCCTAACTAGATACTAACAAATCACTTCACACAAGTCATGAATGTCTAAAGACATAAATCAAAGTTTAGAAATAGGAGTTAGGACCTTAGGAACATATTTGACTAAGCCAAAGTCTTAAGGTTGACCATGACAACAACTATATGATAACTAATGAAGGTTCCACCCACCCAATTTGGGCAAATGGGATCTAAAAGACTCTAAACTTATCCTACCTACTTTCAATTACCACAATAAACTTGTTCAAGCCATAAAAACCTTAAAAGTACCAAGAATGGCCAAAATGACCATACTAAACCCTTATACAACACATTAAGGTCCTAAGTTGTTAGCTATTAATCTTTAGACCTTCTATATCAATCTTTACCACTATTACCAATCTTACCATCCACAAAATGTCATAACAACAAAATATAAGCACATATTCTATATGATATTAAGCTTATTATATTAATTTCTTATCTTTAATACTTTTAGCAGCAGAAAATATCGACATTAAAGACTCAATTTCTCTAAATAGTAATAATTACATAACTTCATCATATAAATCCCAACATTTATAGTAAACAAGTTTGTTCAGCATGGAACATCATAAAAAGAAGCATAATTTTCAGATCTCAAGCCCTATGCTTCAAATTACTACATTTACACAAGTCCACATATTAGACACAAATTTCAACAATTCATATCTTGGGTTACAAAATTTTGATTCACACAAATTAAGTGTCTATAGAAAACTAAAAACATGAGATTCATTGGGGTCACAAAGATCTAATGGAATAGTAACTGCTACTAGTTTCGGACATAAACCAGAATCCAAATTTTAGATATGCTATGTTTGGCTACAAACCTCTGATTCACACAAACTCAGAGGCTATGGAAAGTTTATGACATCACTATATGTCTTTAAAATTTCATGAGTATTGGAGTTCATTTGGCCCCCCTAATAACAAAAACATAAATTTGACCATATAAATAATGCCCAGTAATTTCTGTAATTTTTAGGCAATTTTGGAAAATCATAATAAATTCTACAGAACTCCAAAAATTATGTTCTTTAGCTTTATGGAGAGCTCTAGATGAGTTCTAAATGCCTACCAAATTTCATCTAAAAATTCATTCAGTTAGCCTACTTTTGATTTAGGTGCAAAAGATGGCTCAATATGATGCAAGTTTGGATCCAAATGGTTTAAAATGGACCCTTTGAACTCATATGACCACTTGAACACATTTTAAATATAAAATATAGCATATATAACTGATTTATCATGTCTTAAACCTTATGCACCTCAAATTCACTTATCTACTTACCATTACACATACACATTTCATGGCTCACATATAGTCAAATTGCATAATCTCACACATTTGCATTCAAAAATAATATTTACATCATAATCTCATACTTTTATATTTGTGAGAATGGTTACATCACAAATAATCATATACATCTTCTCATGTGCAACAAAAAACACAAAATTCTAAATTATTGTCAAAGTAAGACCATTCATGCTCTTTGGTCTCCATTTTTGCTTGTTTATGAGTTCTTAGACATGATTAGAAATAATATGAAGGAGAGTGAGATTCTATGAATCCCAATAGCTCATTCACCCTTCAAGCACACTTATATGGCATACTTTCCTATCAAAGAAAAGCAAGATGCATAATAGACATCCAAATATCAAACATAATCATATATGATTTCATATAGATCCATCAAGGAAAAAACTAGCTCTAGGGACTTTTGGTCTAGTCTTATCCACTCATTTGGGACTTTTGGTTTGGCCTCACCCATTTTTAGGGATTTTTGACTTAGTCTTACTCAATATTTGAGACTTTTGGCCTTGTTTCACCCATATGTAGGGAATTTGGCTTCACCTCACCCAAATCAAGGAACTTTTGGCACAATCTCACCTATTAAGGGCCATTTCAATTTCAAATGCATTCCAACATCATATATTTGCATAAAATCATCAAACTAATACAATAAGCATGATTCACAATCCATACACATATAAGAAATCAATGACATTTATAACCAAGATAAGCATACAAGCATAGATGAAGAATTACCTTTGTGCAAAGAAACACTTAATTCTCCTTGGGTTCTTGATTGTGCTTCTTGGCCTCACACAAGCACTTAAGGGAAGTCTTACTTGTTTGGCCTAGATACATCAAACAAGGCATAAATATATCAAGGGAACTATGTTTGTACTCAAGTAAGTCTTACATAAGTTAATTTTAGCTTTAGGTTTCCATACGGCTCCATTTAGTGGCATAATGAAGCAATCCATACAAATCAATGTGTTAGCTCCAAAATCTCACCCAATATAAGTCATATGACCTCATTTAAACTCATTAGAATCATCACCACTCAATTCAAAGAACTTAACACCAAGTTGCTTCTTTATACATAATGGAACCCTAAATTTTCACCTTTCAAAATAAGATTTCTAAATGTAAACCAATAGTTTCTTTTTGTGTTTATAATTCATATTTAGACCATTTCTAACCTTAGAATCAAAGAAAACTCTTCTTAGGTGCTCTAACTCTTGGTAGGCTAAGACTATAATACCTTGACCTCTTAGCTATTTTACCATGGTCTCATTATCCTTCTCAATGCATTTCATATGGATTGGAGCATAATCATATAAAGAAGCCAACATTTCCCATGGAAAAGGCATTAAATTAATGGAATTAATGGTGTTACATAAGATCCCAATTCCTCATTTTATGCTCCATGAACCATATAAACTTATCAACATCAATTTCTAGTCATAACACATCTATACAAGTCATACACATTATAATTGACCTCATTCATTTTGGGTTTGAAGCTACATCACATAAAACTCATGGTTTGCTCTCAAGTTCCAATTTCAGTTTTTTGATACAAAATTTGAAAATTCATAACTAATTCTAGAAAAATCAAAATCAAGCAAACCATACCATTCTGGAAAGTTGTGGATGTCTATTTTTTACTACAAATAATTCAAGACCAATGTAGTAGCCGTAAGCCACAAGAAATTGATGGAATAGTAACACAGATCAGGTTGCATTACTGGTACTATCATGCAAATTCAAAAATTCATAGCTCCCTCTGCAGAACTCCAAATAAAGTGATCTTAATGGCCATGGAAAGCTTGTGGTGTCTAGTTTATGCCTGTATAATTTTCATGAGCATTGGTCTTCATTTGGCCCACATGTGATGTAGAGAAGCAAATTGATCAAATGAAAAGTAACCATACCATTTCTATATAATTTGGCCAATTTTGAAAAATCATAATAACTTCTCTAGAGCTCCAAATTATGTGCTCTTTAGCTCTATGAAAAGCTCTAGATGAGACTATTTGTTGGCCAAATTTTATGGAAAAACTCATTCATTTGGTCATACTTTAGTTCAGCTCTCCATTTGGTCAATTTTGAAGTTTCAAATGGCATTTTAAGGCACCAAATGGCCCTTTTTGCTTTCCACAACCACTTAGGCTAGTTCAAAAGCATAAACACCATACATAAAAGCTTCCAAATGATTCAAATCACCATGGAGCTCAATCTCACCTTGCCACATCCATATAAACACAAGAACATCAAATCACATAATGGTAAAGGAGTGGTAAAATCTCACATTCTCATTCATCTAGCTTCTACATGGATACATACACTATTTGTAGATATATTAGAACATGCTCAAGGGTCAACATCATAGATACATCTCATGGTTACATAATTTGACATCAAAATACAAACAAAAAGCTCATTTCTCTATCTATTTGTCAAGATCTTGCTTCTCATGCTTGTTAGCTTCCATTTCCTTGCCTAGTTGGCTTACCTAGACATGGTTAGACATGTGTGGAGGAAGAGTGAGATTCAAAGAATCCCAATAGCACTTAACCCTTTCAAAAAAACATAATGGATCCTAAAACATGTTAAAGAATGCAAGCATGATATTCAAATAACTAAGGAATATGTATAAGGCATTTTCCTTATCATATATAACTCATACATAACAAACATAAACTCTCAAGGGCATTGGTCTAGCCTTACTCATTTTTCTTGAGACTTTTGGATTTGCCTCACCCACTTTCAAGGGACTTCTAACTAAGCCTCACTCTTCTTGAGACTTTTGGCTTTGTCTCACTCATTTCTAGAGACTTTTGCCTCATCCTCACCCTTGCTAAGGGACTTTTAGTACAACCAAACCCATGCAAGCCATTATGCAATCATAATCACATTTCAAGAAACATAATGGTACTATAACATGCAAGCATAGGCTAGAAACACTTCTCATGGCTTAAACACATATACAAGCACTCAAGGACAAACAAACATCCAAGCCATGCATGAGAGAAAGGTTAAAGAGCTACCTTGAAGCAAGAACACAACACTTTATCTTGAAATTCTTCTTCCCCTTTTTTGGCCAAGCCTTGCAATTAGGTGACCCTTAGTTCTCGTGGCCTAGACACATTAAAAGAGATATAAATCGCTCATGGAAACAAGCCTTGACATCATACACACTCTATATGAAGCTACTTTGTTCTATGGCTCCATTATACTTCCATACAAGGCCTTATGAAGAAGCTAGGAGAATTCATGGTCTTGGCCCCATTTCTCATTCATTCTAGGTCTCTTGATTCCTTTTAGACTCCTTAGAACCATCACACATTCATTTTAAGGAGCCTAGCTATAAGTTGCTTCATAATGTCACATTATGGAGCCTACATCTCCATCTCACATTCCATGACTTCTAAATTTTTTCCAAGGTTTCGACTAATGTTCTTATATCATATTTAGTCCCATTCTAGGCTTAGAATAAATTAAAACACTCCCTAGGTGCATGAAGTGGGTTAGGCCAAGACTATGGAGTCTTGGAGCATTCATGGAGTTTGCTTCATTTTATTTAGGGAAATGGCATATGTGAGGCTTCATAGGTGTCTTGAGAACTCATTCGTACTCTTAGACAACTTAAATTATCATTAGGAAGCTTTATATTTGCCAAGGTGCAACTAAATCCCTAAATTTTATAACTTGCATGCTAAAGCTTCCTTTTCAATTCTAATTGTATATTCTTAATCCTCACACTCCATAACCCTTGGTTCCATCAAGAATATATAAAGAAAAACTCTCTTCCTCACTTTCTCTCTCTAGGCCAAAGCTTAAATGGCTTGGAAACACAAGATTTTGCAAGTGTTTCAAGTAAAGTTTTACCTTAAAATGGAGCTATCTTCCCGTAGATTATTTTTCATCGATTGTTTTCTTGAAAAGAGTTCCTTTTTAACTTGGGTCAGACCTGAATTTTCAAGTTTTCAAGAAAAGAAAATCACCATTAAAGAGCTTTTAGAGAGAGGAATAACTTTTTTAATCAGCACAAGATAAAATGGGGGCATTTATTTGCCTAAACGAAAGCTTAAACTTCTTCTCTCTCCCCCCTCCTAGTGTCATGCCATAGCTCTCTAAAAATCTGAAAATGTAAGCTTGGAGAAGCTGATGAGGTGTAATTTTACTTAAGAAGCCTTTTTTATAACTTTTCAAAATGACCATTTTGCCCTTACGCACCTGTATGCTCCGTTTAGGCTCATTTTAATTCCTTTTTTAGAACCATTTTTTCTATCATAAAATTTAGTCCTATAATTTATAAAATGCCTTTGGTTTCATCCAAATTGGATTTAAAACCTTCTCAAATAAACTAGTCAAAGTTCGGGTCAACCGTTGCTCTAAAACATAAACCAGAGGGGTTTAAACCATTCTAAGGGTTTCTATAGTTTTTAGAGCCTCTGAGAACCCCAAGAAACTTATTTTTCCCATTTAAAAATCTCTCCTTTAAGTTTTCTAAAAAGAATCCAAAATTACGAAAATGCCACTACATCTTCATTAAATTTTAGCTGGCTATTCTGGTTTTGTTTTCAGGGCACCTCTTGTAACACCCCAAAATTAATTAAGGTGTTAATCATAGATTTAGATTAATTAGGAATAATTAATATGGGATAATTGGGCAAGTTAAGTGAATGAAGATTTTAGAGAGATAAATTATTAATATGGGTTTGAGATTTAATTGGGATAGAAACTTCATCTAGGCCCAAATTAAATTGAGTAGGCCAAGGTTAAGACTAATGGAGGCCCAATAATTGTAGGTGCAGACCAATCTTTTTATTGTGAGACTTGGCCCAAGAGAGAGCACCTAGTGATGACCCAATAACCCTTATGCAAACCTAAATCCTTGAGCTCTTCAAACTTGGCCCAAACCTAATTAAAATTCAGCAGCCCAATGCATAAGAGCTGGCCCAACAAAGCTCAAATCTGAAGCTCATTAGAAGTTAGATCTTTGGAGCAACCCATGACCCATATTTGACCTAACTTAACCCAACTAAAACCCTAAACACTTCAGCCACTTCCCTATTTTTCTGAAGCACAAAGGAGAAAATCGGAGGTGTAAAGGGAGGCTAGGGTTTGGGGCAAGAATTCCATATTTTCTCACATTTAGAGCAAGATTCAGCCAAGGTAATAGTTATATAACTTAATCCCTTCATCTTTCTCTTTAATTTGGCCCAATTAGTTTTTCATTTGGAGTACTTTCACCATACCCAAAATCTGAAATGTGGTTGTTTGGGATTTTCTTGGTAAAATTCGTAGGTTGACGTTAGGGCTGACATTAGGTAAGTATAAACCTTCCATTTTAATGCTTTCTTTGCTAGTTTGAGATCCCTATAGCTGATTTATAATATGGGTATTAATTTTATACGAATTTACTTAGGATTTTGGATGAAATATTGAAGTTTCTAGTGGAGGACATTTCAATCCGAATTTGGGGACTTGTAGTGGCTGGGTAAGTCTTCCCTAGGTGGCCATTAGCATTTTTAAATTCTTTAGATACTTGTTGCTACTGTAAATGATGAATTAAGGTAGTAATTCTCTGATGCTATAGTTATAAGGGGATTTTTGTACCATTGGTGGCTGTTGCAAACTTGTCTACAAGTGAGGTAACTGGGGTTTACACTAATTCCATGCATATATCTGTTTTAATTTCATATTTGCTGTATATGAATGATTTGAAATACTGAATGAATTGGTTGGCTATCTATTGTATTGTGATTGCACCTTGTGAGTCCTTGGTGAAACTGTGGTACGGCTGCCACCCATGCATGTACTTTGATCAGGCACCAGGTTATGATCAAACCCCAGATACACTGAGCCTTGGTTGTGCTCATTAGGGAGTGGGTGCCATGGATAGGCCTCTCCTGGTATTATTGGCATTTAACATGTGAAAATGTGATTGCTAGTATGGGATAGTAATCATGATAGCCTAATTGTTTCATTTACTGGTATGACTGATATGATATTAATTTTAATTCGTGCATATATGTTAATTAAACTGGATTATATAATGGAATTGCCTTGGTTACTGAGATTCGTATCTCACCCCGTTTCATGGGATTAATATTTCTGGTGAAGGTTCTTCGGGTCAAGATAAGGGGAAGCAAGTGGATGATGATTGCACCTTGTGAGTCCTTGGTGAAACTGTGGTGCGGCTGCCACCCATGCATGTACTTTGATCAGGCACCAGGTTATGATCAAACCCAGATACACTGAGCCTTGGTTGTGCTCATTAGGGAGTGGGTGCCATGGATAGGCCTCTCCTGGTATTATTGGCATTTAACATGTGAAAATGTGATTGCTAGTATGGGATAGTAATCATGATAGCCTAATTGTTTCATTTACTGGTATGACTGATATGATATTAATTTTAATTCGTGCATATATGTTAATTAAACTGGATTATATGATGGAATTGCCTTGGTTACTGAGATTCGTATCTCACCCCGTTTCATGGGATTAATATTTCTGGTGAAGGTTCTTCGGGTCAAGATAAGGGGAAGCAAGTGGATGAAAATCTATGAGCTCCAACATGTAAGGAGAAGGCTACACTTAGGCTGATTTATTTAAAATAGATGCTAAATTTTGTATTCTTTTTTGTATAGCATCATCATGTAATCATGTTGCCAAGTGTAGGCTTTTATATTTTGATTACTTAGGATGTAGTTATTGAGGGGTTAGGCCTCATCATAACTTGATATTGGATGTATGAATCCCATAACACCTGATGTATGAATTTTATTGAATTTATGGTATGGTATACTATTAGAAATATAATTATGTGATGTATTAGATATTGATATGAATCATTGATGTATGAAACCTCTAACAGAATGTGCATCGAATGTTAATTGCCCATAGTGCATGAATTCTTGTTGCTATTACTCTATGGTCTTGTTGATATTGGATAGTTGGAGAAGTGGAAGTTTACATTTAAGTTTTGAATTGGTAATGGTAGAATAGCTGGGTGAATAGGGTGGATAAATACCATTAGAGTCATATAAAATAGGAGGAAGTAGTCCTAGGGTGTTCCTAAAAAGAGAATTGGAGTGCATGGGATGAAATGTAGGAGATATAGTTACAGGAAGGGGTCACACCGCAGCTAGGAAGGCCTCATCACGGCCTGAAGAGTGACAGTGGCGAGTGATGGCACGGCTTGAGAAATCTTGCTGCGATGCAGTGCAAAAAAAATTGCCTATGAGGGTGATAGAATGAAACCTCGCTGTGGCGCAATAGGTCTTGCCGCGGCATAAGTCAAGGAAATTAGTTAAGGAAAGTACAGTGTTTCTTGAGAGCAACTTAGCCGCGGTGTGAAGGGTCGGGGCTGTAGCGCAAAGTGAAAAACTTAGTTTTCGAGCTCCAGGACCTAACTTAGCCACGGCGGGAAAGTTCCAAGTCACGACGTAAGTCTCCAAACTCCCACCTTTAGCCTAGAAATCCCAATTTCTTCAATGGTAATGCTAGGAAATGATATAGGAACACTTGTGGGTGGTTTTTTGTGTGTTGAAACTGACGGATGGATGAATCACAAACCCCTGATGATAGTGCATTTGCTTTTATGCATGCTCCCATTTATGGTTGTTTAGTTGATGACCCTAATCACATCAACGTTCAAATTTTCCTATATTTTCTTAATGTAATTAACTGTAACGACTCCAAACCTTGATAATTATTTATTAATCGTGTATTTAACCATAATTACTAGGATTAGAAGTTAGGGTTGTCACACCTCTGACCTTGGATCCTCATTATTTGAGGTTTAGATTATTATTCTAATTTTATTAGGCCTCAAATCATTTTATTTAGGGAACTTCATTTTATATCCGGTGCATCTCGTACCTTTATGGAGAAACTGGACATTACATTTCTCACATTTATAGAGGAACTGGATGTTATAGAAACAATGCCTAAGGATGGCCATTTTTAGAGTTTTTGTCTAATTCTTTTGGAAAATAGCATCCATGAAGCTTTCTTGACCTCTTCTTGACTCAATTATACTTTTACATAGGTTAAAATATCATTCTAAAGTCTCATACTTCCTATGGTGCAATACAAACCGTAGGTTATAATTCTTGCAACTTATAGCTTTCTATTGGATTCTTTTAATTCCATATTAATCCCTATGCTTCAAAATCCCATATCCTATCAAATTTAAGCCAAAACCAAGCTCCCTCTAAATTGCTCTAGGTCTAGCCAAACCAAGAAGGTATAGAAGAACCAAGGAAAAACAAGTTTTACCTAAGAAATCATACCCTGTTTAATTCCTTACTAAATGGTGTTTCTTATGCTCCCAAAGCTTCCTTCGAATTCCTCCTTCCTTCTATTGAACCAGCCATAAAATTCCACCATTTAGAATTTTAAACCACTAAAAGAAAGAGCATAAAGAGGAGAATCAAGTTAATGAAGGCAAGAGTATGAAAAGAGAATAATTTCTTACCCTTTTTGCCTTGTTTTCTTCCTCCTTTCTCATCCCTTTTGTGTGACACAAGGAATTAGTTTAGGTTTTGTTTCAAAGCCAAAATCTGTTGATTAGTTGAGGAAGAGAGGATGGAGTGAGATAAAAAGGAAAGAAAGGATATTTATAACTTTTACGAAATTCCATTCATGTCCCTTACATTTTGACTTCTCCATTTGAGCTCATTTCAATTTCTTTTTGAGAATTGCCTTTTCCTTTATGAAATTTAGATATTTTGGTTTATTAAAAATATTTGGTTTCAAATTAATGGGATTTAGAACCTTACTGAACTATTCAGTCAAAGTTTAGAACAACCAATAACCTAAAGTGTACATCGGAAGGGCTTTAACCATTTTGACAATTCTTATGGGTTTCTGAGCCACTGAAAATCCTAGCGAGCTCATTTTTATTATTTAAAGCTCACTCCTTTGAGTTTTCAAAATGTTGTCTAAAATTACAATTTTGCCATTGGCTCTTGATTCAATCTATTTAGTCATTTTGGTTTTGATTTCAGGTTATCCTTAGGCTCTTAACCGCATTTTTAGATATTCTAATTAACATCCTTTCTTAATTAAACTTAATTTTCTTTTCTTTATGGTCCTTTTATATTATCATATTAATTTTGGTTTAGTTTTTTTTTCTTAAATACTAGCTATTACATGAAACCTCATATGCAAAATGGATTTACATCGATATCACACTATACAAGGCATTAAATCAATTTACATACAACACTTCCATTAAACACAATAATTAACACAACAAGAGTCACTATGCCATTCACATGGGTTTATATACCAAAATTATCACCATTTTTCTATTCATTAGAAAAGAACCAATATATACACTGACAAAACACATGATGCTAGTCCTTAATTTTGGCATTTGCTGTTATATACAAGTTAAGGCTCATTTTTGCACCTTAAAAACATTGTTTTAGAAACTAGTCATATATGTTATACCCTTTTTCACAAAGTAAATACACAGGTGGTGTAAAAACCAAAACCACACACAAGGTAGGGAGAGAACTCAGTAATTTACACACTTTTCTAGATATATTTACAAATATCATATAAATGTTGTCTAAACTAAATGAGTAGATATCATAAGCAATTCATAATAGGCATATAATAGTGATTACATACATGAAAAGGAATTTTATCCAACAAATTGAGGGAAAAGCAACCTTTTTCTCCCCACCCTATTGAATTAGTATACAATGGGAAGCAACTTTGTCTCAGCTCATGATAAAGTATCATGAAAGCAATTAATAGTATAAATATCATGCAAATTCATTTATAGAATATTTAGTTTAGAGTAAATATATTAGGAAAAGTGAGTAAGTACTTGAAAAGCTTAAGCAAAGCAAATCCTTAGCTAATCCTAAATCAATAATGTAATCAACTGTTCTAATCTAAGTTTCATAAGCAATTTGTCATTAATCATCACATTTTTTTTATTTTCAACTAACAAAACCTCATTCTCTATTCAAGAAAGACATACCTCGTTTGGTCACTTCCAAAGCTCACTTCCAACAATCACTTTAATAGTAAATAGGCTTCTTAAATTTAGAATCTAAAGCTTTCCATCATCAAATTTTCAATTGTTAATAAATACCAATTAAGCAAAACAACCTATCCTTACTACATACCAACTTAATTCAATCAAAAGGACACTTACCAATTTTGAACTTGTGTGGACAAGGCTTTGAGCTTCCCAATTCACTTCCTTAAGTTTGTTTTCTATAAATTTAACCATTCAAGCAAAACTATAGTTAATTAACCTCAAACTTTTGCTCAGTAACAAACTCAAAATTTAAAAGAGATGATTCCACTTACCCAAATTTAGTTTCAACTCACCAAGAATCAATTGTAAAAGCTCAAAGTTCCAAACAAGATCTTTCCTTCCTATGCTTCATCATTTCAGTCAAACACAAAAGTCAAGGATTAAAAGGAAAGATTTTAACTAAAATTGCATGCAAGAGGCTCAAATAGCAAAGAAATTATCTCATAGCTAATTCCTTCCACTTCCTTCACCAAACTTCACCTCCCAAAACTCCAAAATCCTATACCATTGCTAAATTAGAAACCTATTGGATCAAGTGGAAGAAGAAGAGAAGAAAGGTAATTTTTGTGAAGAATACCTCACCTAAAAACTTCAAAATGTATTTCATGCAATAACTTAAATGTTAGCTACCATGGATGAGCTCTCTTTCCCATTCTCCTTGCTATAAATATGCATTCTACTAAAGCTTTGAGAGGAAAATGTTTAATTGGGTTAAATGTTTGGCTAATGAGCCTTTTAGGCCAAAAATGTTGACTTGGGTTAAATTTCCTAATGGGCTTTGATATGAGACTCCGTAGAAACCCATTCTAGGAACCCCAAATTACATGGATCAGTGATCAAAATTTGGCAAACAACACAAGAACAAGAAATAGGCAGATCTGGACAACAAGCAAGAAAGAACAAAGAAAGAAACAAAAAGAAGAAGAAGAAGAAGAAGAGATGTTGGTCAATGGAATTGAACCCTAAGAGAACCCGTCTCTTAGAATCCTAATCCGGGACACCACAAAGGAAACCACTCCTTTAATAAGTCAAAGATTTTCTCCAGCACACAAAGGCCACAAGAGAAACCTCACAAGTCAGAAAAGATTCTGAAAATAGAATTCATTCAATCTGCCTCTTCTTGGAGTACAAGTGAGCCTTATATAGGCATTTGAAAAATAAAACCCTAAATACAAAATAACTCTTAGGTTTGGCAAGAAAATAAAAGAAATTTAAGTTTGGACAAATTCACCAAGAATGGCGCCTAATAAAGCTAAAAAATCTGAAACAGAAACAATCAAATTAAAACTAAGAGAATTTTGTGAAAAATGGCTGGGCTCCTTCAATTAGGCTCCTTTCGGGCTTGGGCTAGTATCTTGTAAATATGAAATAGTCTTCATGCCATTTTGTTCCTTTTGGGCTTCATATTCAGCTAAGACTTTGGGCTCCAAGTCCATTAGTTTTTGGATCACTCCATTCAAGGCCTCCTTCATAGCTTTGGCTCTTGATCTTGTGCATGGGCCTCCCATACCTTGTAATGGATCTTTAGTTGGCCATCTTTTAGAGTTACGTCCAGCCCTTTTGTTTTCAAGTTCTTGATTTTGTTCAAGCTCTTTAAAGTCTCTTAGCTCACCTCCATCATTCCCTCCCTCTTGAAAAGGATTCGTCCTCGAATCTGCAATATCAAAAAGAGAAAGGTTAGCCACATTGAAAGTTGCGCTTACATTCCCATAAGAACTAGGCAAATCAATTTTATATGCATTATCATTTATTCTTTCCAACACTTGGAAAGGACCATCGCCTCTTGGGTGTAATTTGGACTTCCTTTGTTCAGGAAACCTTTCTTTCCTCAAATGAACCCACACCCAATCTCCTGGTTCAAAGATAACCTTCCTTCGACCTTTATTAGCATGTTGAGCATATTGCTCATTCTTGCGCTCAATGTTCGCCTTAACCTTAGCATGAAGATCTTGTACAAACTTAGCTTTTTTTGCACCATCAAGGTTAGCAAACTCATTACAAGGCAAAGGAAGTAAATCCAAGGGAGTCGAAGGATTAAAACCATATACAATTTCAAAAGGAGAAAACTCAGTTGTAGAATGCAAGGCACGATTATATGCAAACTCAATGTGAGGCAAACACTTTTCCCAATTCTTTAAATTTTTTTGAATTACAACACGCAATAAAAAAGAAAGTGTTCGATTCACCACTTCGGTTTGTCCATCCGTTTGAGGATGTGCAACCGTAGAAAACACAAGCTTTGTACCCAACTTAGCCCACAAAGTTTTCCAAAAGTGACTAACAAATTTAACATCACGATCACTCACAATAGATCGAGGCAAACCATGCAATCTAACAATCTCCTTGAAAAATAAATCAGAAATATAGACAGCATCATTTGTTTTTGAGCAAGCAATGAAATAAGCCATTTTACTAAATCGATCAACAACAACAAATATGCTATCTTTTCCACTAGATGTTCTAGGCAATCCAAGCACAAAATCCATTGAAATATCGACCCAAGGATGAGAAGGAACAGGTAAGGGAGTATACAAGCCATGTGGTTGCACTTTAGATTTAGCATGCTTGCATACAATGCACCTTTTACATACAGCAATCACATCCCTATGCATATGAGGCCAATAAAAATGTTCTTTCAACATGGATAAAGTCTTTTCTATGCCAAAGTGCCCCATCAAACCACCCCCATGAGATTCTTTAACCAAAAGCTCACGCATAGAACAAACAGGCACACACAATTTATTTCCTTTAAATAAGAAACCATCAAATCTAAAGAAATCATGAGCACCATGTTTTTCACACAACTTCCAAGTTTCAGCAAAGTCAGCATCACATTCATACATACTTTTGAAAGATTCAAAACCAATCAACCTAGCTTGCATAGATGTAATAAGACTATACCTCCTAGACAAAGCATCAGCCACAACATTTTCTTTCCCCTTTTTATGTTTAAGCACATAAGGAAATGACTCAATGAATTCAAGCCATACGGCATGCCTCTTATTCAACTTATCTTGGGTTTTTAGGTATTAAAGACTCTTATGATCAGAATGCAAAACAAATTCCTTAGACCATAAATAATGTTGCCAATGTTCTAGGGTTCTTTTTAAAGCATACAATTCCTTGTCATAAGTTAAATAATTCAAACAAGCACCACTAAGCTTCTCACTAAAGTAAGCAATAGGCCTAGACTCTTGCATCAAAACAGCACCAATACCAATTCCAGAGGCATCACATTCAACTTCAAAAACTTTAGAGAAATCAGGAAGAATAAGTAGAGGGGCATTGGTCAATTTATCTTTCAAAGTATTAAAAGTCGCCTCTTGTGCCTCACCCCATTTAAAGATAACATTTTTCTTTACCAGCTCATTTAAAGGTATAGCAAGGGTTGAGAAGTCCTTTACAAATCGTCGGTAGAAACTTGCAAGTCCATGGAAACTCCTCACCTCACTAGCATTCTTAGGTGTAGGCCACTCTTAAATTGCCTTCACCTTCTCTTCATCCATTCAGAGGCCATCAGTACCTACAACAAAACCAAGAAAAACAACAAAATCCAAGCAGAAAGAGCATTTTTCTAAATTTGCAAAGAGTTTATTTTCTCTTAAAATATCAAACACAGAATGCAAATGCTTAGCATGCTTTTCTAGATTCTTAGAAAACACGAGAATGTCATCAAAATACACGACAACAAACTTTCCTATGTAAGGGCGAAACACATGATTCATTAAGCTCATGAATGTACTAGGAGCATTAGTTAAGCCAAAGGGTATAACAAGCCATTCATATAAACCAAACTTAGTCTTAAATGCAGTCTTCCACTCATCACCCTCTTTCATCCTAATTTGATGATAACCACTCCTAAGATCTATTTTTGAAACAAGCAAGCACCATGCAACTCATCCAGCATGTCATCAAGTCTAGGAATGGGATATCGATACTTAACAGTGATTTTGTTGATGGCTCGACAGTCCACACACATCCTCCATTTGCCATCCTTCTTGGGCACAAGTATTACCGGAACAGCACATGGACTAAGGCTTTCTCTCACAAACCCCTTTTTCATGAGTTCCTCCACTTGCCTCTGAATTTCCTTAGTCTCTTCTAGATTTTCCCTATAAGCAGGTCGGTTAGGAAGAGATGCTCCAGGAATAAAGTCAATCATGTGTTCAATGCCTCTTATGGGAGGCAATCCATCCAGTACGTCTTCCGGAAATAAGTCTTTATATTCCTGCAACAAACTCAAAACACTAGAAGGAAGAGATTCATCAAGGTCACTAAGGGTTAGATAAACATCCTTATACAAGAGTATAAAAGATGTTTCACTACATAAAGCCCTCTTAATCTCTCCTCTACTGGAAAATAGTGTTACTTTCTTTTCTTCACTCTCTTGACTTTTCTTTTCAGTAGCTCTCTTTTCTTTTCTCTCCATCTCACTTTCTTTTCTTTCTTTCTCACGCACTTTCTTTTCTTTCTCTCTTAACTTGCATTCTTGAGTAATTCGCTTTTGATCTTCATATGCCTGCAAGGGTTTGAGAGGGGTTAGCATAATGGTTTTCTTATTAAACTTAAGAGAATACCTATTGGTATAACCATCATACTTAACTTTCCTATCAAATTGCCAAGGTCTACCTAATAACAAGTGTCCAGCATACATAGGAGCTATATCACATAAAACCTCATCATTGTAACTTCCTATGGAAAATGCTACAACAACTTGTTTAGTAACTTTAACATCCCCATTATCATTGAACCACAACAAATTATGAGGAGTGGGGTGTTTTCTAGTTGGCAAACCTAGCTTTTCAACCAACAAGGTACTAGCAACATTAGTGTAGCTCCCATTATCAATGATAAGGCTACATACCTTGTTGTCAACAAAACACCTAGTGTGAAAGATATGCTCTCGTTGTTCTTTTTCAAGCTCCTCTTTAGGTTGAATGCTAAGAGCACGCCTTGACACTAGAGCCTCACCAATCACAGCTTCAGCTACCTCCACATCAGATTCATCACCTCCATTGGAGCTTAACTCAGCTTCCACATCTTCATCACTGCTGCTTTCACTAGTAACAACACCATTCTCAAGCAAAATCATAGTCCTTTTATTTGGACATTGTGAGGCAATGTGACCAAAACCTTGACATTTAAAGCATTTAATTTTAGAAGAACTAGAAGAAGATTTAGGTTCAGATTTACCTTTAGAAGTAGGTGTTTGCATCTTCAACTTATTCTCCTCTTTAGGTTTGGTCTCTCCCTTAAACTTGAAAGAGGACTTGAAGTCTTTGTTGGAACTAGCATGTGATTTCAATTTCTGTTTTGTCTTAAAATGCTTCTCCACCTTAATGGCTTTATGTAACAACTCCTCCATATCAAGGTAGTTTTGTAATTCGACTTCTGCAGCAATTTCAGGGTCTAAGCCACCAAGAAATCTTGCCATTGTAACTTCTGAATCTTCTTCAATGTTAGCTTTGATCATGGCAATTTGCATTTGCTGAAAATATTCTTCCACACTCATAGATCCTTGTTTGATTTTGTGGAGCCTCTTGTGCACATCCCTATAGTAATGGGTAGGGACAAATCTCTTTCTCATGAGAGCCTTTATTTCTAGCCAAGACCGAATTGGACCCTCCCTTGAACGCCTCCTACTAGTGGTTAATTGATCCCACCATAGGCTTGCATAATCTGTGAACTCCAAAGTAGCTAATTTTATTTTACTTTCTTCTGAAAAAGATTGACAGTCAAATAAAAACTCAACTTTTCTTTCCCATTCAAGATATACATCAGGATCAGCTTTCCCTTGAAAGGAAGGGATTTTCATTTTGATGTTACTAAAGGCATCTTTCTTTCAAGGGGGAGCTCTCCTAACTCTTTCATGTTGGCTTTCCTCCTCAAAATCAGATTCATCTCCTCCTAGAACAACATTTTTACCATGCCTTGCCTTGTTGTTGGAAGAAGAAGAATCCATTTGATCCAACCTAGTATTTAGCCTCTTGAATTGTTCTTGAACAGATTTGATGAACAATTTAAGGTCAACTTGGTTATCCTTACTTTCAGACATGATTGGTACCTGAAATGTTAGTAGTGAATAGCAAGAAAAAGGACATGACTACTCCCTCACGTGTTTCACTCTAAATGATGCAAATTCACTCGTGTTTCACACTTGTAATGGCTTTTACAATGATGAAAACACTCTTGCCTTTTTCCTCTCAACTTGCTTCCTATAGTGTACTGAATTAAATCCAACAAATCAAAAGAAGCAGCACCTGAAGTGGCAATCTCAAATTAGAACCCAAGATGTAAAGTTCTCAAAGAGACAACAAAAGTCCAACATTTTAAAAAAAATTCGTAGGTGCAGCCAATGGAAAATACAGCAAAGTGACTAGAAAAGGAAATAAAGACAATGAATTTATGGAAGAAATGGTATGTGACAGATTATGGGAGAACAAATGGTTAAATGATTAATTATCAAGAGTTATGGAAAGAAAATTGGAATTTGGAATCAGTATTGAAGCAATTAGAAATTTGAAATTTAGAACAAGGTGAATGAATGCAAATTTCCTTTTATGAATTGTGCACAATATGACTTTTAATGATCAGATTAACTCAAGGAATCAAAAATGGTAATTCCAAGAATCAGAAATGACCAGATCTTCAACAATTGTAATTCAAGTCAATAATTCAAAATTTTACAATTTCCAGCACAACTTTCCCTTTTCACAGATTCTGACTTCTTCTTCTTTTTTTTCAACTTTTCCTTCTTTTCTTTTCTTTTTTTTTCACTGTAATATACTTTTTTTTTTTTCGAATCTCAAAGGTGCTGAAATTTGCAAACAGAACACAAGATTTCTGAAAGATCAAAATGACATGCACGAAAGAAGTAGCTATAACTTGCTATAGAAAAATTGGATTGATGTGATTCCAAAACGAGCAGAAAGAGGAGATCTTGAGACACAAGAAAGACCTATTAAACGTCCAAAAACACGAAGGAAAATACCAGAAACAGCTGCATGAAAAAAAGACGTGCAGAAAAGAATCAAACGAAATAAGGGAAAAGAAATAGCTATAACTTGCTCTACAAAAATCGGATTGATGTGATTCCAAATCGAGCAGAAAGAAGAGATTTTAAAACACAAGAAAAACCTATTAAACGTCCAAAAACATGAAGGAAATCACCAGAAACAGCCGCACAAAAATATGGACGAACAGAAAAGAATCAGAAGAAATAAGGGAAAAGAACAAGGAAAAAGTGGATGAAACCAACCTCAACCAATGCTCTGATACCAGATGATATGAGACTCCGTAGAAACCCGTTCTAGGAACCCCAAATTACACGGATCAGTGATCAAAATTTGGCAAGCAACACAAGAACAAGAAATAGGCAGATCTGGACAACAAGCAAGAAAGAACAAAGAAAGAAACAAAAAGAAGAAGAAGAAGAAGAAGAAGAGATGTTGGTCAATGGAATTGAACCCTAAGAGAACCCGTCTCTTAGAACCCTAATCCGGGACGCCACAAAGGAAACCACTCCTTTGATAAGTCAAAGATTTTCTCCAGCACACAAAGGCCACAAGAGAAACCTCACAAGTCAGAAAAGATTCTGAAAATAGAATTCATTCAATCTGCCTCTTCTTGGAGTATAAGTGAGCCTTATATAGGCATTTGAAAAATAAAACCCTAAATACAAAATAACTCTTAGGTTTGGCAAGAAAATAAAAGAAATTTAAGTCTGGACAAATTCACCAAGAATGGCGCCTAATAAAGCTAAAAAATGTGAAACAGAAACAATCAAATTAAAACTAAGAGAATTTTGTGAAAAATGGCTGGGCTCCTTCAATTAGGCTCCTTTCGGGCTTGGGCTAGTATCTTGTAAATATGAAATAGTCTTCATGCCATTTTGTTCCTTTTGGGCTTCATATTCAGCTAAGACTTTGGGCTCCAAGTCCATTAGTTTTTGGATCACTCCATTCAAGGCCTCTTTCATAGCTTTGGCTCTTGATCTTGTGCATGGGCCTCCCATACCTTGTAATGGATCTTTAGTTGGCCATCTTTTAGAGTTACGTCCAGCCCTTTTGTTTTCAAGTTCTTGATTTTGTTCAAGCTCTTTAAAGTCTCCTAGCTCACCTCCATCAGACTTTCATCTTTTCACTTCTTAGGCCTTTTGAGAAAGAGTGAGCTTATTTTAATCTCTCTTTAAGGCCATGATTTCAAATATAATTATTTTCCTCATCTCTCTCAAATAACCAAAATTAAATATTTTTAATAAATTAGGATGTTATAAGGAAAAAAAGTTGGAAGAAAATGCTTGATTGAAAATAAATTCTTTAGGCCCATAAAGGTAAATAGATGTGGTTAATTAATAATGATATAAATGCTTGGTATTTTCTTAGTATAGTTATAGAATTAATAATAGAATTATTAGGCCTCACAATTTTGATGATTTTTGGATCATGGGTTATGTTCAAATTGAAAAAATAGCTTTTGATTATTTTGTGGATGTGTATAAACAAGATAGCCCACTTGATGTGGAATCCATTAGTCAACATTTGGATAATTACTATTATGATTATTGGCAACTAGTTATGTAACACTATGACTTCTAGCTCATTTCATACCATTTATAAGCTTTGTATTATCAATCCCACAAGAGCATATGAAAAAGGGAATGAAGATAATAGACTTTTTCGCATTGCGCTCTACTTAAAAATTTGCAATCAGTGTCACGTGGACCATGTAAGCTCATGTTATGCATTATCCTATTTAATTCCATCACTATAACTCATTTACATCACAAAAACATGCCTATACTTCATGGAAACCGAAATGAAGCTCAAAATAAGCAAGCATATTTTCAACCAGATTTGCTCCATTTCCTGATCCAACTTTGGAAAATCATAACTAAATCTAGAAAATTTGAAATCATGCAATCTTAGTCATTATAGAAATCTTAGGATGTATAATTCATAATAAAAATATGCCCAGGTCATAAAATTCATCCCACAGGACGTTTGACATCCAAAATGCTACAGAGGTCGCTGGCTGCCTGGGCTGCTATTCAGTTTACTGATACAAACTTCTGAAATTCATAACTAATTCTATAAAAATAGAAATCATACAAGTTTGGTCATTATGGAAAGATAAAAATGTTACATTGATAATAAAAATAATTCCAGAATGAAACAGATACGTTTAACCATTAGGAACCTATGGAACAGTAACTAAACTCTTGGGGCGCCACTGGTACTGATAGTTAAATTCAAAAATGCATAACTCTCTGTTGAGACCTCCAAATGAGGTGATCTCAGTGGCTATAGAAATATTATGACCTCTCGTGTATGCATATAAAATTTCACAAGCTTTGGACACCATTTGGGCATCGGGTGACACAAAACACAAAACTACCAGTATAAATAGTATCCATACCAGAATCCATGAAAAATCCCAACTTTGAAAATTGATCAAATATTCCCTAGACCTCCAAAAATTATGATCTTTAGCTTCCCAAAAAGCTCTCAATGAGACCTAATTTTATGCCAAATTCCAGATCAAGACTAGCTCATTTGGCCAAAATGTGACATAGGATTCCATTATGGTCAATTTTGGCTCCATATTGGGTACCAAAATTGCCAAATGGATTTCCCTTAGTCTTGGCACTTTTGGGCAGGCTTAAAAGCATGTTTAAGACTTAGGGGAGCTGTCCATATGGTCCCAAACCATTTTCATCTCATTTTGGCCTTTTCACCCTCACTTATACACATTACACCAAGCTTTTCTCAAATGCATACATTGGCATAAACACTCAATTTATGTTCTAGAATACATACACCATACTCATTTATTTATCTATCACATAATATCATTTTTACATTTGTCTAAGGGGTCATAGACTATTTACAATAATAATATACATCATGAAGTCTCATTGTGAATCAAAAGACCAAAAATCAAGCATAAGGGTGGCAATCTTCTTTCTTCAATGTGGTTGGCTCCCATTGCCATGTTCACTTGGTCCACCTAGCATATTAAGACATTTAAGAGGAGGGAGTGAGATTCAAGAATCTCAATAGCTCATCTCCCATTCCATCACACATAATATGTGCAAGCAAGTTCTATGAATGCATATGTGGAAAAAATAGAAGTCATGAACAATTAAAATCAAGCTTGGCATAGAAACACATCATACAAGGCATTCAAGAGCTCACCAAGTATTTGGATTGGCCTCACACTTCTCCTCATGGATTTTGGATTTGCCTCACCCATTCTTTAAGCACTTTGGACTTAACCATACTTTTGGGAACCCACTTTGCTTTTGGGAGACTCTTTGCTTTGTCACAACCAAGCTCAAGGGTTCCTAGCTCATCCTCACCAAAGGGAAGAGTTCTTGGCTCTCCACACTCAAGTAAACTCATACAAACATCATGCACTCATTAGAAAACATAACATGGCATCAATGATCATAGCATATAAAGGCATGCTAGCATACATTTCATAACTTGAAAATACACATACACACATTCTAAAACAAGCTAAACACACATCCATGCATGAGAGAAGGTGGAGAGAGCTACCTTGTATACAAACACACACTTTTTCCTTAGCTTTAAAGCCTCCTCTTTTAGCCACACACCCACAAGTTGGTGGAGATAGTTTCTCTTGGGCTAGACACATTATGGGAGCCAATTAAGTTCATGAAACAATTTCTAGGGCCATGCAACTTGCTTAAACCTTAGATTACTCTACAACCTCCATTATGGTCCATATTGGCACCTAATGAAGCAACACCCTTCAAATGATTTCTAGGCCTCATTTTTTACTCTCAAATGTGATGCTTGACTCCTTTTAATCCTCTTGGAGTCATCACATCATTAAAACAAAGGGCCTAACATCATGTTACTTCTTTAGATCATAATATGGAACCTAAAGCACCAACTCATTCTCTAAGCTTCCTAAATTTTTCCCAAGGTTTCCCCTCACATTCATCCATCATATATGACTTAAAAATGGGCTTGAAAAAAATTTAAAACTCTCCCTAACTATGCCATCCCTACTTGGCCAAAACTTAGAGCATAAATGGGATTTCATGGCTTCTTGATTTTTCCTTGATGGGGGAACTATTTAGGGAGGTTGTTAAGAGTTGTAGGAGGTCAAGGAAACACTTAAATAGCCAAGGGAACTTATGGATTAAATCAGTTTTTACAATCCCCTTAAGTGCTCTACACTTTTTCAACTTCTAGGTACATGACTTTCCATAGGGTTTTGTTCATTTTCATGGAGGAAGAGGCATATGGGGGACCTCTTAGGGATCTTAGGAGCATGTTTTAACATTCAATTAAGCCTAAAAACATTCATATAAAATTAGATTTGCAAGGGAGCATTTGGACCCCTGATGGTTCCATCTTGTTTCTTAATGCTCCTTTCTTGATTCTATTGGTTAATTCTTAATCCTTGCCATCTAAAACCTCTAATCCCTCCATGAATTCGGCAGAAAACAGCCCCTAAGACTTGGGCTCATGGTGGCCAAATTCGTGCAAGAGGAAGAGGGAGGAAGAAACTACCAAAGAATGGAAGTTTTACCTTGTTTTCTCGCTTCCTTTGGCTTGTTCTTCCACTTGGTTGGCTTGCTCCCTCAAATTTCAAAATTCACCTCTCTGTTCTACCCCCAAAATAGCACCAAATTCTCCATTAAAATCATAGAAAGAATGCTTGGGAGGAGAGGATCAAGTTTCAAGAAGGAAGGATATGGAATTTCTTAAAGTTTCTTACCTTTTTCTTAAATTTCTTCCTCCAAAATCCTCCTTCTCTTGTGCGCCTAAGAAGCTGGAGTCTTGCTCTAAAAATGGGCAGAAGCAAGTCGGTTTAATGAAGGAGAGAAAGAACGTGACTTATAAAAAGAATTTGGAAGCTTCCTTTAACACTTTAATTCCATTTTTGCCCTTTCGTAATAGCATTTCTGTTTCTCCTTTATTTTAGCTCCTTTTTGAGAACCTTCTTTTCCATCATAACAAATAGGTTCCCAATTTAATAAAATGCATTTGGAATCACTCAAATCAAAGATAAAACCTTCCCGAACAAATCAGTCAAAGTTTAGGTCAATCGACATTGGAAAAATTACACCGGAGGGTCTTTGATAACCATGATATTTTATATATTTTAATCCCTTAACTTGGGCATTTTAGTGTCCAAATATGGCTTTTGGAATTTAATTAAGTGGAATTTGATTTTAATTTTCTATTTTTACATTTAAGGAATTAATTTGCAAATTATTGATTCTTAATGCTTAAATTTATCTTAAATAATTTTTAGATATTTCCACTTAATGATTTTCATTCTTTTATGTAGATTTTTGTTGGGCAATTGGAGCTTTAAAGGAGAATTTGTTTTGAAGAAGAGTAAGGAGAGCCACAAACTAAAAGGGATGCAGCCACATAAAGAAGAAGCAATGTGCAGAACATGTGAAGAAAAATGCAAAGAAGAAGCCTCAAGTTAGTGAGCTGAAGGTGTCTCACGTTTATGAAGAACCAGCTGCAACCCAAAACAAGAGCCATGTGGAGATTGGTACGTGGAAGCAGCATGGGAACTCGTGGCAGAATATGGAAATGAAAGAAGCAACGAAAAGAGAAACAGAGCATGAACAGAGGAAGGTAAACTCGTGGCAAGGAATCAAAACGCGAAGAAGGGCAGCTAACATTGGAAGGAGAAGCTTGAAAGGAGCTTGCATGGAAGCAAAACACAATGAAGCACCAGCTTGAGACGTAGAGCTGACGTGAATTCAAGAAGAATGAGCACGTGAAGGCAAGTGCAGAAAGTATGAGTTAAATACATAGAAACAAGCAAGCAAAACGCGACATGCAGAAGAAGGAGCTGGAAAAATGAGAGCCACGAGTTTAAAACGTGGATTGGGTTTAAGAGAAGAAACAAAACATAAACCAGCAGAAAATATGGAGGAAGTAGCCTCTATTTCGGAGAAAAAAAATGTGACAGCTTGCATGGAGAAACACATGAGGAATATGCAGCAGAAGTAGAGGAGAAAAAGTAGAGTGTGCGTGTGAAAGCAAGAAGCAAACTCAAAACAGAGGAGAAGAACACAAAGAAGTAACCATGGGTAGCATGAATAGAAATGGAGAGAGATTTGCATGGTTAGCAGCAGAACGAGTGAAAGACGCTAGAGCTAAGTCTGGACAGCAGCTGCATAGAACAAAAGAAGCAAGCTCGAGCTTGAAAAGAGAAGAATTAGACTCAAAATGCGAAGCCACGCTCTGGAACGAAGAAGAAAACATGAATGAATGTAGCAATCTAGAGAGCTGCATGGTTCGAAGAAAGCAATGTGGAAATGAAGAGCAACAAATGAAAGAAGTGGGGTCCACATTCAAATAAAATAAAGGAGAATAAAGCTTCAGACAATTGGAATTGAGGAGCTGAGTAGCACGTGATTGATTAAGAAAAAGACACTGGAGCTGAGGGAAGGGAGAACACGTGAGGAGGACAGGAATAAATTAACACATTTGTGGCAACATCAGGAGGATGAATCATCCATCGTAGAATTAATCAACATATCATTCAATCATCCAGACGGGACACACATCATTCACTCATTCCATTGCATAACACCTCATCCACAACACGTGAGATTCATCCAGAGAGGAAGGCACATGATTTTTAATGTGTGTGAATGAAAGAAATACACTTGGGCAAAGGCAGGGAGGAGTCGATAGAATAAAAAGGATCCCATTCATTCACGCGCCCATTCCACACGCTTTTCATTTTCACGCCCTTCCTTCGTCCAGAATACACACCATGCCATATCCTCCATTTCCATTCCATCTTCCATTCTTTCACTTCCGATGAAACTCTAATCTCCATCTTGAGGCTAGCTTGGAAGATAACCTTAGCTGAAGCTTGAATCCATAGATGAACTTAGAATTTGGCTAAGGATTTCTATTTTCCTACACTTTTTCTTTTTCTTGTACAATCTTGGTTAAGTTGTATTTGATTAGGAATTTGTATAATTATGATTAGTAACTAGTTAGACACTAATTAGGAAGCCTTTTTGTTAATTAATTAATTGGATTGGACATTGATTTTTCATTATTCTCTAATTTCCTGTGTGTGCCATGAAGGTATTTGATGAAATGCATGAGTGAGATTATGTGCTTGATTGCTTGATTTGAGAATTCCTTGATGTTTAGTTAGTTAATTAAATTTTTGGATGATGAATCAGAAGCTAATTAATCGATTAATCAATTAAATTGGGTGTTCATTGATCTTAAAGATAAGAATTAGTAATTTAATGTGGGGTTAAGGTCTCAATTCAACATTAGATTGTTAATCTCTTGATTCTTGCGTGGTAACTCAAGATACATTTGTAATGAACATAATTAGGGACTCTTAGGCTATAATTAATCATAATTGGATTAGGATAAGGATAGTGGATACTAAGGGATGATTCCAAGGCTAGTCACAAGACCATTATTCACCCACAATTCATCCAATTAGATAACAATTAAGAATTTTGATTTAATTTTATTTTAGATAGTTTAATTCAATTAAAAACCTCCCAAATTAGATAGTTATAGGATCTTTGAATATTTAGAAAACCCAATTAAATATTAAACTCCATTTCCAAGGGAGATGACCTAGGTTGTGCCACTTACTACATGTTTTTAATTCAACCTAGTTTTATTTTGAGGGTTGTACGACAAGCCTGTCAAAATTTGGTGCCGTTGTCAGGGAATTGGAGTTTTAATTGTTTAAGAAAGTTTTCTAAGTGTTTTTGTTTTGTTTTAGCTCTGTTTTTGTTCTGTTTTTCCCCTGTTTTGAACTTGGAATTGGATCATTTTGGTGTTGCGCGTCAAGTGTCCTGCTTGCTGGAAATAATAGCAAAGCTATTAGGTGCACCATTTTTTGGCCAAATGCCAATGTTTGATGCACTTTTTCTAATTTTTTAGTATTTTCTCGAATTTTTTAAGAATTTTTCAATTTTTCTAGATTTATTTTCTTTATTTTTTGTGATTAGCCTCTATTTTAGAGTGTTTTTTATTGTTAAGAACTTCTTATCTTCATTTGAATTTTATTTTCTTGATTTAGAATTAATTTTAGTTATAGTTTATTTGTGATTTGTTTTGTGCTGAAAGTGATTAGACTTCTCATTTTATTTGCTCTAAATGAATCCGTATTATTATTCTAATCAAGGTGTTTATAATTCTTATGTAGATAATGGGATTTCCAGGTAGTTGGATGATCTTAAGACAATAGTTCAAGGTCTTCTTGAACAACAAAGACAAAAGCAACAAACCCAACAATACCAACAAGTCCAACCACCATACTATCAACCACACTATCATTCCTTTGAAGTTCACTCCAGTTACCCTGAATCTTATCACCACCATCCATATGAGATCCACCCAAATTACCACCATCATTATGAACCATACCATAACTTCCATAGGCAAGAACCACAATATCATCCTTACAATTACCATGAGGGATACATGCAACAAAAGGTTCAAAGGGAACCGAGTTCGAAAGAGAGGATGAAGCAGCTAATGGAAACTTGTATTATTTAAAACCAACAATTGTAGCAAATGCAACGGTTGCAACTCCAAAATCAACAAATGATGGACAACATTATGAAGGATTCAAAATTTCAAATGAATCAACCGACTTCAAGTGCTAATGAATTAACTGAAGAGCAAATCATAAGGGAATGTATAGAGGAGGAAGAGTCCTATTCACTGGGTAATATCCTTCCATCTTCTAATACTTTGCAATTTGTTAGAACTGATTCTAGTTTACATGATAGCACTGTGATTCGTGATGCATACAATGTTGTTGATTCTAAATTGTATGATGATGTTGTTGATGAGGAAATAATTGTTGAATCTCCTTATTTGATTAATTGTGGTAGCTCATTGAACAAAATTGACACATTTATTGATGTTTATGAACCCTTGTGTATTGATGCACTTGGTTTGTCTACACCTAGCTGTGACCTTAGTGATAATTCTATTTCTGAACCTATTAATGATGATTCTGTTGAGTCTAGGGTAGTAGATAAGTGTGGGGGTGACTTAAAATGTGATGATCATGCTATTCCTAGTGTGGAATTAGTTGATAAGTCTGTTGATGATGCATCTTCTGAGTTTAAGGACAACATGCCATCTAGACCATGTGACATAGCTGATTTGGATGCATCTCTTGACTGTGTGTGCTGGATCCATTATATGTGATAGATGCTGACAAATTAATTCTTTCATTAAGACTAGTGAGTTTCTCACATATACTGATCAACATAATCCCTCACTGGCAAGTAAAGATGTGACTCATGAGACAGTGAAAGTAGCATGTGATAAGAATATAGATAGTGAAATTGTTAAGCAAATTGTTGTTGATGAATCAGACTTAACTCTTAAATGCTTATGTGATGATATGCATACATGTCCTATATGTGCTAAGATAAATGAGTTTCTGGAGTCTGATAAGTTTGTTGAATCCATGGAATCCTTTGTTTGCACTGGAATTATTGATAAGACTGATTCTACTGATCATATTAGTGTTAATGAGAGCATGCATAAAGATACTGCTGATGTTGAAAATCCTATTGATCCTTGTGCTGCTGTTGATACTAGTAGGAGACTTGATTTTGTTATTGATCATTGTTTAGAATTTTGTGAACCTACTGATGTCTCTTTGGTTAGGGAAGATGTTGTTTCTCTTGTTGAGAGTTCGAAAATGATTCCTGAAGTTGGTAAGCTAGTTCCCAACAAGCCACAAACTCTCCCAGCTGAGATTAAGCAATTGCCAGATGCCTTGAACTTAAAAGATTATGAGAAGTTGTAGTTTAATTTTCCTGTTGATGCAGTGACTCTTACTGATGAGAGTCCAGTAGATTTCATTGGATTTGATAGATTTTTAGAAAGTTTTGATTTTAAATTTTCTTTCTTTAGTTTTAATTGTCTTAAATTTGATTTTTCTTCTTTTATTGCTTTTAAATATGCTGAATATGAATTTTCAAGACTACTAATGGTTGAGGAAGTCCATGAGTCATCACTGAATGATCAATCAAAATGCTTTAAAGTAGTGAGACTCAAATTTGTCCAGTTAAGAAGGAATAAAGTAGTTTTAATTTTGGTTTTTGATACTTATGATTAGTTAGTCTTTAATATAGTTCTCTTTAGTTTAGGATGTAGTTTTCTTTACTTTTCTGCATTACAGTTTATTTTATTTCTGTTTTGTAGGAAATAAATTGCTAACTAGCTACAAAGGAAATCTGAGCCACCCTTGGAATTTTTTATTCAAGTTCATCCGGTTGTATTCTCTCTTTTCACTCTTTATCTTATCTGTTTATTGGATTGTGTGCTGGCATTGAGGATAATGCAATATTTAAGTGTGTGGGGGGGGGAGAGTCATTTCATTCCATCCATCTTTTCCTTGTTTTGAAAAAAAATATTTTGAAAAATTTTTGAGAAAATTTTTGAAAAATAGTGTGATTCTATTTAGTTTTTCTGTAAAAGTTGCAAATTAAGATGATTATAGCTTGGATTCACTTAGACATGATAAGTGATGGATCTTGTGTTTTGATTCAAGTGAAGTGGCAATGAATTTGATTTCAATAAATTATTTGATAGCCATTAGCTAGTGGGAATTTGAGCCTTAATTGTTCATTTCTAGTGTCTATTCACCTATCTCTGTTTTCACTCTAGAACTTGTCCTGATTCTTTGTTGAGATCACATTTACATTTGCATGCATGAAAATGATAAGGCGTTCATTTCTTTTATAACTAGAGAGCCAAAAAGCCAACCATACATTTTATCCATTGTTTTAGCCACTTTGGACTTGATTTCATTTTCTTGTTTAGCCTATAGCCATTTAAAAATGTTTTCCACCTTGTTTTAAGATGCCTTGGAGATTTCAAGGAGCATTACACTTGTTTAGGATGAGTGAATGTATATCTTACATCAAGTTAGGCCATTGTTATTCAAAGTACAGGAATATGTTCAAAAAAAAAATGCAAAGGAAGAAAAGATAGAAAAGCAAAAGAAAAGAAATGAAAAATAGAAAAAAAAATAGTCATTAAAAATCAAAAGAAAGAAGTACTTGAATTTTCTTTGCAATTCTTATTATTAGTTGAAAACAAAAGGGCCTTGAATTACATATGTTCTTCCCTATCCTAGGTATTCTTTTGATTGCTTTTGAAGTTCTAAGGTATCCTTTTGTTTGTTTGTTTTCCCCTTGTTTTTGTTATCCATTCATTTCATTCCCTAGCCCCATTACAACCCTGAATAAAGTCCTAATTGATTTGTGCATTGCATTTGGCATGGGTGGTGGAGACTTAGAATCTTGACAAGCCTATGGTAGTGAACTTGGATAGGTGAAACTTGAGTGATTCATATTGCCTAAACACTTGAGAGTTGAGAGTAAACACAATCCATGTGAAGGGCTATGCATTTTAATTCATTCTTTTCAAATGAAATTGCCATGGAGCTTAATTCTTGATATAAGTGAAAGTATCTTTGATTGTTGAAGTGTTGAAGAGTCTTGGTCATTCCTTAGCTTGTGATTTTTCACTTTTAATTTCCCATTTGTTTACCATTAGTCTTCCTTTGATTTTGAGCTTTGCCCAGGCGTGCAAAGGTTTAAGTGTGGGGGAATTTGATAACCATGATATTTTATATATTTTAATCCCCTAACTTAGGCGTTTTAGTGTCTAAATATGGCTTTAGGAATTTAATTAAGTGGAATTTGATTTTAATTTTTCATTTTTACATTTGAGGAATTAATTTGCAAATTATTGATTCTTAATGCTTAAATTTATCTTAAATAATTTTTGGATATTTCCACTTAATAATTTTCATTCTTTTATGCAGATTTTTGTTGGGCAATTGGAGCTTTGAAGGAGAATTTGTTTTGAAGAAGAGTAAGGAGAGCCACAAACTAAAAGGGTTGTAACCACATAAAGAAGAAGCAACATGCAGAACATGTGAAGAAAAATGTAAAGAAGAAGCCTTAAGTTAGTGAGCTGAAGGTGTCTCACGTTTATGAAGAACCAGCTGCAACCCAAAAGAAGAGCCATGCGGAGATTGGTACGTGGAAGCAGCGTGGGAACTCATGGTAGAATATGGAAATGAAAGAAGCAATGAAAAGAGAAACAGAGCATGAACAGAGGAAGGTAAACTCGTGGCAAGGAATCAAAACGCGAAGAAGGGCAGCTAACGTTGGAAGGAGAAGCTTGAAAGGAGCTTGCATGGAAGCAGAACACAATGCAGCACCAGCTCGAGACGTAGAGCTAACGTAAATTCAAGAGGAATGAGCACGTGTAGGCAAGTGTAGAAAGTATGAGTTAAATACACAGAAACAAGCAAGTAGAACGCAACATGCAGAAGAAGGAGCTAGAAAAATGAGAGCCACAAGTTTAAAATGTGGACTGGGTTTAAGAGAAGAAACAAAACACAAATCAGCAGAAATATGAAGGAAGTAGCTTCTGTTTTGGAGAAAAAAAAATGTGACAGCTTGCATAGAGAAACACACGAGGAATATGCAGCAGAAGTAGAGGAGAAGAAGTAGAGTGTGCCTGTGAAAGCAAGAAGCAAACTCAAAACAAAGGAGAAGAACATAAAGAAGTAACCATGGGTAGCATGAATAGAAATGGAGAGAGATTTGCATGGTTGGCAGTAGAACGAGTGAAAGACGCTAGAGCTAAGTCTGGATAGCAGCTGCATAGAACAAAAGAAGCAAGCTCGAGCTTGAGAAGAGAAGAATCAGACTCGAAATGCGAAGCCACGCTCTGGAATAAAGAAGAAAACACAAATGAATGTAGCAGTCTGAAGAGATGCATGGTTCGAAGAAAGCAACATGGAAATGAAGAGTAACAAATGAAAGAAGTGGGGTCCACATTCAAATAAAATAAAGGAGAATAAAGCTTCAGAAAATTGGAATTGAGGAGCTGAGTAGCACGTGATTGATTAAGAAAAAGACGCTGGAGCTGAGGGAAGGGAGAACACGTGAGGAGGACAGGAATAAATTAACACATTTGTGGCAACATCAGGAGGATGAATCATCCATCATAGAATTAATCAACATATCATTCAATCATCTAGACAGGACATACATCATTCACTCATTCCATTGCATAACACCTCATCCACAACACATGAGATTCATCTAGAGAGGAAGGCAGGTGATTTTTAATGAGTGTGTGAATAAAAGAAATACACTCGGGCAAAGGCAGGGGGAGTCGATAGAATAAAAAGGATCCCATTCATTCACACGCCCATTCCACACACATTTCATTTTCACACCCTTCCTTCATCCAGAATACACACCATGCCATATCCTTCATTTCCATTCCATCTTCCATTCTTTCACTTCTGATGAAGCTCTAATCTCCATCTTAAGGCTAGCTTGGAAGACAACCTTGGCTAAAGCTTGAATCCATGGATGAACTCAGAATTTGGCTAAGAATTTCCATTTTCCTACACTTTTTCTTTTTCTTGTACAATCTTGGTTAAGTTATATTTGATTAGGAATTTGTATAATTATGATTAGTGGCGGGTTAGACACTAATTAGGAAGCCTTTTGTTGATTAATTGATTGGATTGGACACTAATTTTTCATTATTATCTAATTTCCTATGTGTGCCACGAAGGTATTCAATGAAATGCATGAGTGAGATTATGTGCTTGATTGCTTGATTTGAGAATTGCTTGATTTGAGAATTCCTTGATGTTTAGTTAGTTAATTAAACATTTTTGGATGATGAATTAGAAGCTAATTAAGCAATTAATCAATCAAATTGGGTGTTCATTGATCTTAAAGACAAGAATTAGTAATTTAATGTGGGGTTGAGGTCTCAATTCAACATTAGATTATTAATCTCTTGATTCTTGCATGGTAACTCAAGATACATTTGTAATGAATATAATTAGGGACTCTTAAGCTAGAATTAATCATAATTGGATTAGGATAAGGATAGTGGATACCAAGGGACGATTCCAAGGCTAGTCACAAGACCATTATTCACCCACAATTCATCTAATTAGGTAGCAATTAGGAATTTTGATTCAATTTTATTTTAGATAGTTTAATTCAATTAAAAACCCCCAAATTAGGTAGTTATAGGATCTTTGAACATTTAGAAAATCCAATTAAACATTGAACTCCATTTCCAAGGGAGATGACCTAGGTTGTGCCACTTATTGCATATTTTTAATTCAACTTAGTTTTATTTTGAGGGTTGTTTGACAAGCCCGTCAGTTTTTACTGGTCCCGGGCTTCCCTTGGTTTTCAGGGCATCTGAGAACCCTGGGTAACTCAAAATTTTCATTTAAAAAGCTCTCCTAGGTACTTTTCCAAAATTACACTTATTTACGAAAAATACCACTGATCTTTCAGCAAATTTTTTGAATCACTCCGACCCCAGTTTCTGGGCAACTCAAGGATCAAATCCTCATTTTCTATTATTTAAAATTTTATCCAAATTTTATTTGGCCTTGAATCACTCATCTCAGGGGACTTGCTTTGAAAGCATGCCCATTTCCATCGTTTAATGAAAACTGACATTACAAGTTAGGTTTAAAGTTATTAAGATGGTAATTGCAATTTTCAATTATGGTTATCTTTCAAAGGAATTTAATGAGACTTTTATCACATTGATACCTAGGATTCTTAATCTTTTCTCTTTCATGGATTTTAGGCCTAATAGGTTGTGTAATGTGGTTTTCAAAATTATCACTAAATTGCTTTAATAAATTGAAGATGAAAATGAATAATGTCATTATGCACTTCAGAATGCCTTCTTAAAGGGGCATCTAACTTTTGATAATATTTTTCTAGCTTATGAGTTTATAACTTTCATTCATAAGTCTAAAAAAGCTTAGAGTAGATGGTGTGCTTTGAAGCTAGATATACAAAATGCCTATGATAAAATCTCTAGAACTTTTCTAGAGGATGCCTTAATAAAGAGAAATTTCTAGACATTGGAAGGAAATTATCATGCAATGCATTAGAACTAATATTTTTAAAGATCTTATTAATGAGATTAAGGGCAGATTAGATGGTTGGAAAACCAAGCTTCTTTCCCAAGTTGGTAGATTAACTCTCATTAAATCAATTATTCAATCTATTCCCATTTATTAACCTTTTTCTTTAGCACTTCCTAAATGGATGCACGTTCAGCTAATTTTGTCAAACCTATGCTTAGCATATGCTATAACTCACAATGTTGAAGGATCTTGTACTCCTAATAGAAGACACTGTCGACAAGGTTTTGAATTTTATAGTGCAAAAATCTAAGATCTTGTCAACAATATCGTAGACCTAGGAGATTTGTACTAGCATATCTAAGGGATTTCTATCTTATATATATAGAAACATAGATACAAGCTTTATTCCTCTAATTACCATACAATTTTGCATCACATTATGAAGAAATGGAAGCTACCCTTGTCACAATTTTTCTACATTTTCGAACCTATTTTTGTGAAATTTTTTTGCCTTATCAAATGATGTTTGAAAATCATAAAAATTGGTAGAATGACTCCTTGTTATGTTGATTATAAGCCACTAAAACATTTATTAAAAACTCTTATGGATAACCCCTTAACTACTACTATTTAGACTACTACCTCAGTTGAACTCGCTATACACTATCTATTCCATTTATGATTCTATTGCCTTAGTAAACCGACTTTAAAAATTCTAAAATTTTCTAAACCTAAATCTGTATGTCTTAGCTACCTTCCTATAAAATTTTATGCATTAATTCCTTCATTTAGCTATTTAACAAGATTTATTATTAAACTACTCAAATCTATCTCATGCAACAATTAGGTGGGATTAGCACCTTAATTTCCTAGTCCAATTTATCCAAGAAAACTCCATAACCTACCAGATCGTTAATTCAAGGAATGTAGAAAATATAAAAATTTGGGTTCAAAAACCCTTCTCTAACTATTTCTACAAAAGGCAAACGTCTAGAACTTATAATACGTATCAAATTAATAGTCTAGTAAAGTATACTCTATTATTTCCTTACATTCCACTCCAGGCTCCCTGTATGAAATTTAGAAAATTCTCCGTTAACATCAATTGGACCCATCCTATTGTCATAGCATTATTCCCAAGATAGTGATAATTAGTTTCATGCAAAGATAGTAATCAAAATTTCTTTTCCATATAAAGCAGCACTTCAGCTAATCATCAATGTCAGCTTAATTTAAAAGTTATACATGCATAATTATTCTATAGATTCACCTTAGGAGTTTACAAAACAACTTTACATATGAAAAACATACTTTAGCACTTTACACGATACAAAGGATTTACAAAACTAGTCATAACGTAACATATTATTCTACTAATATGCTTGTGGATGTCTTCTTCACACGAAAAATACGCCCAGATCATAACATTTATCACAGAGGGCATTGGACATCCAAAATGGTCCAAAGGTCCGATTGAATTCTGGAGCTGTCATAGAATTCTGCAAAAAACTTTGAAAATGTCCAATTAATTCTACAAAAATCCAATCCATGCAAATGATACCAATTTGAAAAGTTGTGGATGTTAGCTAGAGGGGAAAAATATTTCTAGGCCAACTCAGATAGTCCAAATCTAGGAATTCAATAAAATAGTAACTCAAGTCAGGTAAGAGTTCTGACACTGGACAGAATGTTCAAAAATTCATATCTCCCTATCATCATTTTCATAAGAATACATGGAAAATGGACCAACAATAATAGATTTAATTGCATTGCGTTACACTTAAAAGTTTAAATCGGTGACACATGGACTGTGTAGGTTTATACCATGCATTCTCATATTTAAATACATTATTACAACCCATTTGCATCACAAAATCTTGCTCATAACTCAAGGAAACTGAATGGAGCATGAATGGAACTCATTGAATTTCGGCCAGATTTGCTACTATTCTGTCCAAAACTTAAGAAAATTATAAGTAAATCTAGAAAAATTGAAATCATGTAATCTTGGTCATTTTAGAAAGCTTGGGATGTCTAATTTATGTTAAAAATAGTTACAAGTCATAACATCCCACACACCAAACTTTTGACACATGAAATTGTCTGGAGGTCGGACTGGGTCCTGATGCTGTTATAGTTTACTGATATAAATTTCAAAAATATCCAATTAATTCCAAAAAATTCCAAATTGAGTGAATGATACCAATTTGGAAAGTTGAGGATGTTAGCTAGAGGGAAAAAATAACTCCAGACCAGTTCAAGCTCACCCATACCCTGAATTTCGATCAAACAGTAACTAAGGTCTGGTTGGATACCTGACACTGGACTGAATCTTTGAAAAATCGTATCTCCCTCTCTAGACCTCCAAATGAGGTGCTTCTAATTGGACCAAGTCTTTGGGAGTGTCTAGTTTCTCTGTATAGAATTTTGTGGCAATTGGACATCATTTGCCCCATGAGTGACAGAGTTTAATTTCGGACCAATGCTACAGTACCAAAGACCAAAACCGGAAAAAAATCTCAATTTCAACAATTCGCCAAATATTCCACAGAGCTCCAAAAATTACCAACTTTAGCTTCTTAAAAATCTCTCAATAGTATCTAGATGCATGCAAAATTTCAGACCAAGAAAAGCTCATGTGGATAAAAAGTGACTTAGCCTTATGAAATGGTCATTTTTGCTTCCTATCAAGAGTCACTTTGCACCAAATGGCCTCTTCTTGAGTTTGGCACCCCTTGAGCAAGTTTCAAAGCACAAATATGACTTGTAGAGACTACCTAAGTGATCCCAAACCTCATGCATCTCATTTTGGTCTCTCAACATCCATTTGTGCATAGTTACATCAAACCATCAAGGAGCCAATTTGCATAATTCCATTACTTTTAGTGTCATATAAAGTCTACATCATGTTCATACATCATTTTACACTTGTTCATGGTCTTATGTCACAAAAACATTACATGCATCATTACTTTGACATTCAACCACTACTTAAAGTACATAATACACCAAAATAAGGATGTTCAATATCTTTGGCTTGCATCTCCTTGACTTGGAACACCACCTAGACAATTCAAGGATGAGGGGGAAAGGGGAGTGAGATTCCAAGAATCTCAATAGCTCACACACCCACTCACATCACATTCAAGGCATACATAATCAAATTCATACTATGTAAGTATAAAGTGTGCAATAAATTCCATTCCATGCCACATTCACATGTCAAGATCACTTTCATGCTTTAGGGACTTTTGGTTTAGACTCACCTTATTTCTAAGACTTTTGGATTTGCTTCACTCTTGGCCTAGGGACTTTTGACCTAGCCTCATCCATTCAAGGGACTTTTGGCCTTGTCTCACCCATGCCATGAGACTTTTGGTATCTCCTCACCTTCATCAAGAGACTTTTGGCATCACCTCATCCTTATGAGCTCTTTCCACAACCATAGTCATTCAAGAAGACACATTGGTACCAATGCAATTTCAAGACATCAAGTGGCATGTTCTCAAATCACAAGAGCATATACAAGCACACAACATATACATATGCATACAAGAATGTAAGAGAATAAGGTGGAGAGCTACCTTTTAATTTATGCAAGCTCACTTTGCAATTTCCTTCCCCTCCTTGGTTTCACAAGAGCACTTAGGTGGAGTAAGGTCCTCTTGACCTAGACATCACAAATAACACACAGTCACATCCTTGAAGCAAGCCAAGACATTAAACTAAAGCTTATCACATACTTGGTTCCATAATGGACATATTGGTTCCATAAATGACCTATTGAAACAGTTCATATCATTCAAGTGCTAGGCTCCATTCTCTTGTTATTTCTAGACTTCTTGGACTTATTTAAGGTCCTTGGAGCCATCACATATTCAATTGCACCATTGAAATACCAAGTTGCTTCATAAGGCACCATTATGGACACCATTGTCCCATCTCCCAATCTATGGCTCTTAAATTTTTTCCAATGGTTTCTCCCATCTTCTAACATCATATTAAGTCCTAAAACAAGGCTAGAAAAATTTAAATATCCCCTAGCCTAATGAACCTAGCTTGGCCAAAATATGCACCATAAGGAAGGTTTATAGACTTTGTGATTTTTCCTTAATGGGAGAGCCACTTAGGAGGCTTTCTAGAGGTCTTAGGAGCTCAAGGGAACATTCAAATAGCCAAGGAAACATTCACACAAAATTAGATTTTGCAAAACCCTAGAAAGCACTATACTTTTCTAACTTGTTTTCCTTTAGTTTTTACTTGAATTTCTTGCCAAATTCTTAATCCTTGCACTCTTTTTCCTAGGTTTCTCTCTTGGTTCTGCCCAAAATCCAGCCCCTCCTATCCCATCTTATGTTGGCTGAAACATACAAGAAGAAGGGACAAGAAGAGGCTACCATAGGAATGAGATTTTACCATGTTTTTTCTTAGTTTCTTGGATGTTTCTTCCCTTGGTTGGCTTCTCTTCTCCAAACATGAAATTTCCCTCCTTGGTCTGACCTCAAAATAGAACCAAATCATTCAAAAAATCCATGGAAAGAAAGGAGGAAGAGAAGAGAACAAGATTGGAGGAAATGGAGCAAGAAATTCCATAAAATTACCTAGTTTCTCCTTGGCTTTCTTCCTCTTTTTCTCCTCCTTCTTGTGTGCCTAAGAGAGCTGAAGATTTTCTGTATTTTGGGCAGAAAGGGTCGTGCTTATTAAAGAGGAGAAGAAGGGAGAAAAGTGTAGAACTCTTTAGAACATTCAAGAAACCATAAATTCTAATTTTGCCCTTCCGTAATGGCAACTTCATTTCGGATTTGTTTTAGCTCCTTTTTGAGAACCATCTTTTTCAACCATAAAATTTAGGTTCCCAATTTAATAAAATGCTCTTTGGAATCACTCAATTTGGAGCTAAAACCTTACCAAACGAATCGATCAAAGTTTGGGTCAACCGACGTTGAAAAATATACACTGGAGGGGCTTTACCAGTCCCGGGGCTTCCCATAGTTTTTTGGGCCTTTAAGAACCTTGGACAACTCAAAACTTTCATTTAAAAAGCCCTCCTATGTGGTTTTCCAAAAGTTACACTTATTTACGAAAATGCCATTACGTTTCGTCAATTTTTGTCGCAAATTATTTCTCCATCCTAACTCCGTTTTTCTTTCTATCTGAGCCTAGAATTATCATTCTTAGGAGTTCAGGAGTCAATCCCAAATTTTTTGGGATATTATCTAGGTCATTTTAGAAGACTTACTTTTATATGACTTATTTCGTTGTTTTCGTGATTTACGTTCATTACATCTAGTTTCTGCTTGTTTGGCTTCATCTGAGGTATGACTGATACCTGAAAATGGTTAGCTTAATAATGAGATAAAATCCTAGTAGATAACAATGTATTCCTAGCATACACACATAAGTAACATTGAATAACAACTAATGCACATTCAATGCACACTCTGGTGTAGGGGCACGTTAATCCCAGATAACAACATACATTTGTTTGTTAGGCTAATATGCTTCAATCATTGGCTAATAACAGCGATCTAATTATCATAAGAGTCACTTTAGTGGGCATATCTGCAACTATACATAGCATAAAAATTCAAAAATCATTCAATGTAATTACATACGTAAAAGAACGAAATATAATATTAACTACCTATTTCGTCACTGTTGTTCTATCAAGTTACTCTTTAGCTCTTGTTACCCCAATTGTTTCCCTAAAATTTCAATAACACAGTGTCTCAATGAAGAACAATCATGATCAATATTTTCATTTCAATTAAGCTACCAAATTTCCCATACGAAGTTCCTAATTCCCTTTCGTTAGTTAAAAATTGAAATTTCTAATTGTAAACAGTCACATTTTCATTTCTTTCCTTCTCATTAATCAGTTATTATCTAAATTATTTATGTGTGGTCCAAGGCTTTGAGGTTTAGCCCCTAATTCTTATTTAACTAGGAATTTAGTCCTAAATTCCTAAATTTCCTATTCTCGGTATCCATTTCCATATACGTCAATATATGTGCATATTCTTTGTCTAATAGCCAATTGTATGGTTCCATTTAGTGTCTAAACACCTAGCGTATGTTCTGCTCTTCTATGCTATCCTTTTTATTCAAATTATGACATTCTTAAGGTGCTATTCCTGTGGCTAACTAAGTATATAGAGTTTTCTATCTACTCAATTTCCATTCTTGGCTTACTTGGTTTCTAAAAAAAAAAAATTTAGGCACTCACCTTCAAGTATCCATAACTTCCTCCCAAGCACCTTTTGTATTCTCTTCCTCACAATTTTATTACTATCCAATCATGGCAAGGTATCTTAAAATTAGAATTTCCAACTAGGTGGAATGAAAGCAAATTAAAACATGCAAATTTCCTATTCTTACCTTTAATGGAGTCTTTTGTACCTTAGCTTATCTTCTCATCCCTTTTCTTCCCATGGTTGTCCAAGCTCCCTTTCTCTTCCTACCACTTTTTCTCTAAGCCAGAAAATGAAGCTAAGGTGCATGATAACTTGGTGCAAACCCACAAGGAATTGAATCCCCTTGAACCCACAACCGATCTGAAATATACACACCCCAAGAAAGCTAAATCAAGTCTGAACGATCCGCTTGGAACCCTTGAATATGAAGAGACAAGGACCCCGAGTGTTGGAAGACACCACAAGGTTGATCAAGCCTTGATAAGTCTACAAGTTCAATGAAGAACCCTAGAGAGCACTCCTCTCAATTCTGGGATTTCCAGAAAATATGAATTCTATTCATTCAAATTTGATTACAATGGGAGGCAGAATACAATTATATAGTGTGCAAGTCAAATCTGCCTTCAATGCTCATAGAAAAGGAAAACTAGGGAAATTAATGGCAAATTTCCTAATTAATGGCCTATGGAATCAGAATTATAAAAGTCAAATTCTCTCAAAAACTAAAAAGGAAATAAATCTCCCTAAATAAGCTAATTTCGTCTAAATAATTAGGGTTCTATAAATCAGCCTATTAAGCCTAAAATAGCATTATTTAGCCCTAAATGAGCCCACCAATGGATGGTCCATGGTTCAAGCACTTCAATTTATGATGTTTTGGGCCAATCTAGCCTCAGCAGCTCCATCTTCAGCCCATATGATGTTGAGGACGCCCACATTGGAAATGTTCATATCTTGCTTGACTTTTGTTGCTCCAATTGCTATTTGCTTAGTCCAGGTCTCTTGAACAAGTCCACTTAAGGCTTCCCTCATTCTTTTAGCTCATGCTCTTGTCATCGGGCCACTTGGAATTTGCAGAGGATCATTCCAAGCATTTGAGATAGCTTGCTCCCTTTGATGGATCGCATCATCCCCTCTCTCCTCAAAAGGATTCGTCGTCGAATCATCACCTTTCTTGTATTTGATCACATATGGGAAAGGCTCGATGAACTCCATCCATCTAGCATGTCTTTTGTTCAGCTTACCTTGACCTTTAATGTACTTCAAAGATTGATGATCTATATGGATCACAAATTGTTTAGGCCAAAGGTAGTGTTGCCAGGTCTCCAATGCTCTCACAAGTGCATAAAGCTCCTTATCATAAGTTGGGTAATTCAAGGTGGTGCCATTAAGCTTTTCACTAAAATAAGCAATTGGCCGCCCTTCCTGCATTAGAACAGCTCTTATCCCAACTCCTGATGCATCACACTCAATTTCAAAAGTTTTGTTAAAATCAGGTAAAGCTAAAATAGGTGCAGAACACAATTTTTCTTTAAAAACACTAAATGCATGATCTTGTGCCTTTTCCCATCTAAAGCCAACTGATTTCTTAATTATTTCAGTGAGTGGTGCAGCAATTGTGCTAAAATCTTTCACAAACCTCCTATAAAAGCTAGCCAACCCATGAAAACTTCTTACCTCAGTTACATTTGTAGGTGTTGGCCATTCTTTAATAGCCCTTACCTTCTCTTCATCAACTTGTATTCCCTCAGCACTCACTACAAATCCAAGAAAGACAACTTTTCCCATGCCAAAACTACACTTTTTTAGGTTAGCATACAACTTTTCTTTTCTCAAAACATCAAGCACACAATGCAAATGATTCAAATGCTCATCAAGACTCTTACTAAATATCAGAATATCATCAAAATAAACCACAACAAATTTTCCAATATATGCATGCAAAATATGATTCATCAACCTCATAAAAGTACTAGGTGCATTTGTTAGCCCAAATGGCATGACTGACCATTCATACAGCTCATGCTTTGTTTTGAAAGCAGTTTTCCACTCATCTCCTTCCCTCATCCTAATTTGATGATATCCAGATTTTAAATCAATTTTTGAGAAAATAACAGACCCATGCAATTCATCAAGCATATCATCTAATCTAGGAATAGGATGGCGATACTTTACAGTGATATTGTTGACAGCTCTGCAATCAATGCACATCCTCTAAGATCCATCTTTCTTTGGTACTAAGAGGACTGGTACAGCACATGGACTCAAGCTTTCTCGAACATACCGCTTTGCCATGAGCTCTTCAACTTGCTTTTGAAGCTCTTTTGTCTCCTCAAGGTTAGTTCTATAAGCTGGCCGGTTAGGAATTGTTGCTCCAGGAATGAAGTCAATTTGATGCTCAATGCCTCTTATGGGTAGCAATCCACTAGGGATATCTTCTGGAAATATATCTTCAAATTCCTGCAACAAAGAACTAACAACACTCGGAAATGAAGAGTCAAGGTCAGTGTTTAAAAAGGCCTCCTTGTAAACAAGTACAAGTAAATGCTGTTCAGAAAGATATGCACTCCTCACCTCACTTTCTTTTGCATAAAAACTCACTTTTTCTCTTTCTTTTCTCTCCACTTTCTTTTCTTTCTTTTGAATCTCTTTTTTTGAGCTCTCAGATTTTCTTTCTTTCTCACTCTCATTTCTTTTTTATCTCTCTTCTTTATTTTTCTTATCACCCTCTCTTTTATCTCTCTCTTGTTTCATTTTGAGCTGATCTTCATACACTTGCTTAGGTGTTAGTGGTACAAGAGTAACGGGTTTGTCATCCTTTACAAATGAATATCTATTGGTAAACCCATCCTTTGTCACCTTCCTATCAAATTCCCAAGGTCTACTCAAAAGTATATGTCCAACATGCATAGGAACAACATCACATAAAATCTCATCACAATATCTTCCAATTGAGAATGAAACAAGAACTTGCCTATCAACCTTAATCTCCCCACATTCATTCAGCCATTGCAACTTGTATGGTCTAGGGTGTTTAATGGTAGACAAATTTAATTTCTCAACTAGAGTGGTACTAGCAACATTGGTACAACTCCCACCATCAATAATCATATTGCATACCTTGTTGCTTATGAGACAGCGAGTATGGAAGATGTTTTCTTTTTGCTGCTCAATGTCATCTTCCTTAACTTGAGAATTCAAAGTTCTTCTAGTCACAAGTGCTTCTCCTTCTACAGCATACTCAAACCCATCATCACTAGCATCTTCAAGTGACGGCATGGAATCATCACTTTCACTTTCAGTCACCATTTCACGGTCCTTCATGATCATTACTCTCTTATTGGGGCATTGCGAAGCTATATGACCTGTTCCCAAACACTTGAAACATTTAATATCTCTATTTCTAGATGATTGGGAATCAGATTTACCTTTGTTTTTAGATGAAGCTTCCTCTTTGCCTTTTGGGACTTCTCTTTGAACATCTTTTTCTTCCTTCTTCCATTTTGGTCTCATTGAAGAACTAGAGCCTGAAAGGTACCTTGCTGATCCTTTTTGTTTAAGTTGCCTTTCAACCTTCATTGCCATGTGCACCATGTCTTCTAACTCCACATAATGCTGCAACTCCACAATATTAGCGATTTCTTTATTCAACCCATTTAAGAATCGAGCCATTGTTGCTTCCCTATCCTCTTTCACATTTGCCCTAAGCATAGCCACTTCCATCTCTTTGTGATATTCCTCTACACTCTTAGAGCCTTGTGTAAGGGACTACAACTTTTGAAAGAGGTCTCTATAGTAATGGTTGGGTATAAACCTTTTCCTCATGAGAGCCTTCATCTCCCTCCATGTTTCTAGGGGTCTCTCACCATTCCTCCTCCTCTCTAGGACCAATTTATCCCACCAAATTAATGCATAATCCGTGAATTCAATGACTGCCAATTTCACCTTTTTTGCTTCAGAATAATTATGGCACTAAAAAATGAACTCAATTTTCTTCTCCCACTCCAAATAAGCTTCAGGATCATTTCTACCTTGGAAAGAAGGTATCTTCATCTTAATATTTCCAAGGTTTCCATCCACCCTATTTCTACCCCTTGGAGCATTTTTACCGTGTCTCCTTTCATGCCTAACTTCCCTAGGCCTATTTCTACCCAAATCAAATTCAGATTCATAGTCTTCTTCACTACCACCTCCTACTTCATTTTCAGACTCAAAATCATCCATAGAATCATCTCTATGCCTCTCATATCTTCTAGGATTAGGACTTATAGTAGGTGGTCTTCTCTGCAAGTTCGCAATCATTGTGTCTTGCTTATCCATCCGATCTCTTATCCCTCCAAGCACCATATTAAGACGTTCGAATTGCTGCTGCATGGCTTTTACAACGAGATCCAGGTTCTGTGCACTACCTCCTCCACTTGATATTTCCTCCCTATTAGACATTATAAGCTGCAAGAAAAATTGATTAGAGAAATAAAGATCCTCGCAAATTTTCCTCACGTGTTTACCCTCAAAGATGTCACTCTTCACTCGTGTTTCACACTTTAAAGGCTTTTTCAAATAATGGATTCACACTCTTGCCTTTTTCCACTCTCAGTGTCTCTATAGGCTCTTTAAAGAAACTAATCAGACTCAATACCTATCACAATTCTTGTGAGATTCAACCCAACACTTGGAGATAATGAGTAGTAAGCGGATACTATAGTTGAGAAAATCAGGGAATGAAAGTTAAAGATGCAGAATGTTGTAAAGGCTTAGCTCAAACCAATACTACTTCCAGAACAGCACAATTTTTTTTTTTTTTTTTGCCTTTTCTTTTCAGCAATTTTTTTTTAATTTTTTATTTTTGCCTTGCTTTTTTTTTTTTTTCTGGAATATGAAAGAACAAAAAACGAAATTTGGATAAACAGAACAGAAACAGCAAAATAAATATGGAAAAATGCGTCTGAATTTAAAGGACAATATCTCGAGTTAGAGAACTCCAAATGAGATGATTTTAAAGCAATCTGAAAGAAGAGATTTTGGAATATAAGAAAGACCTTCTATACGTCCAGAAACTCAACAGAAAACATGACAAACAGAGGATTAAAATTCAGCACGTCCAGAATAATGGAAGACAAATAGAATTTCAAAACGAAAGAGAAACGCAATCTGGAAAAGCACAAGACACACGGATATGACCTGATTTAGGGACCGAAGCTCTGATACCAAGATGGTGCGAACCCACAAGGAATTGAATCCCCTTGAACCCACAACCGATCTGAAATATACACACCCCAAGAAAGCTAAATCAAGTCTGAATGATCCACTTGGAACCCTTGAATATGAAGAGACAAGGACCCCGAGTGTTGGAAGACGCCACAAGGTTGATCAAGCCTTGATAAGTCTACAAGTTCAATGAAGAACCCTAGAGAGCACTCCTCTCAATTCTGGGATTTCTAGAAAATATGAATTCTATTCATTCAAATCTGATTACAATGGGAGGCAGAATACAATTATATAGTGTGCAAGTCAAATCTGCCTTCAATGCTCATAGAAAAGGAAAACTAGGGAAATTAATGGCAAATTTCCTAATTAATGGCCTATGGAATCAGAATTATAAAAGTCAAATTCTCTCAAAAACTAAAAAGGAAATAAATCCCCCTAAATAAGCTAATTTCGTCTAAATAATTAGGGTTCTATAAATCAGCCTATTAAGCCCAAAATAGCATTATTTAGCCCTAAATGAGCCCACCAATGGATGGTCCATGGTTCAAGCACTTCAATTTATGATGTTTTGGGCCAATCTAGCCTCAGCAGCTCCATCTTCAGCCCATATGATGTTGAGGACGCCCACATTGGAAATGTCCATATCTTGCTTGACTTTTGTTGCTCCAATTGCTATTTGCTTAGTCCAGGTCTCTTGAACAAGTCCACTTAAGGCTTCCCTCATTCTTTTAGCTCGTGCTCTTGTCATCGGGCCACTTGGAATTTGCAGAGGATCATTCCAAGCATTTGAGACAGCTTGCTCCCTTTGATGGATCGCATCATAACTAGTGTAATGGACAGCTCACTCTTCATCGCTTTTGGATGTCATTAAGGCAAATTTAAAATTCCTCCACCTCATTACTTACTCGGTACTATGTTAGGTGGCAGCATGTATGTTCATTATTTCCATCTAAGCTACATATTAAATGAAATATTTAACTCCCATGGTTAAACTAGAATATGAGCATTAACCAATTACAATTGAATATGTATATATGTAGGTGGATGGTGCAAGCATAAGGTGTCTCATTTTTGTGCTGGAGTTTTCTTCTTTTCCATTCTTGTTTAGTGCAAGCTAGGTGGCAGTGTTATATATATATATATATATATATTACTCCCATCTAATGCATATGTTGCATATGGTATCTAACCCCCATGGCAATTCAGATTGTGAGTAAGATTAGAATGCAATTTGTGGAGACACATATATATATATGGTGTAAGCATAAGGTGTAAGGGTTTTATTCTTCTTAATTGTTCTCCTCCACTTACTTTTACACCATGCATGATATGTGTCTCCATTTAGATCATATATGCTATTCATTTACATGCAACTTCCTTACATTTCCCACGGCTAAAAGGAACACCAAATGCCACAAATATATATATGATACAGTGGAAGCATAATGGTTAAGTGCATGGGATTTATTTATTTAGGAATTTCATTAGTTCTCCTTGGTTGCTTGTTAGGTGTCTCTCTCCTATGTCTCCAACCAAGTATGACATCAAATGATACCCCATGGCACTCCCACCATTTATGCTAAGTCTCACTCTTATCTTATTATTTCAAATGAAGCATTTAGCAATCCACATGGCTAGTTAATTCATTTGTACATCCAGACACACACACACACACACACACACATATATATATATTAATAAGAGATAGCTTCATGAAGTATTTAGTTCTAATGTCCTAAGCACTTACGGGCTTGTCGTGCAACCCTCAAAATAAAACTAGGTTGGATATTAAATATAGCAAGTGGCACAACCTAGGTCATCTCCCTTGGAATTGGAATTCAATGTTCAATTGGGTTCTCTAAGTGTTCTAAGATCCTAGAACTATCTAATTTGGGGGGTTTTTGATTTAATTAAACTAACCTAAAACTAAATTGAATTAAAATTCCTAAATTCTATCTAATTAGATGAATTATGGTGAATGATGGGCTTGTGACTAGTTTAGGAATTGTCTCTTGGTATCCACTATCCTTATCCTATTCTAATTGTGATTAATTCTGGTCTAAGAATTCCTAATTAAGTTCATTACAAATTATCTTGAGTTACCACACAAGAATCAAGAGATTAACAATCTGATGTTGAATTGAGACCTCAATCCCGCATTAAACCTTTAACTCTTGTCTTTAAGATCAATGAACATCTAATTTGATTGATTAACTAATTAATTATCTTCTGATTCATCATCCAAAAATGTTTAATTAACCAACTAAACATTAAGGAATTCTCAAATAGACATTTAAGCACATAACCTCACTCATGTATTTCATCGAACACCTTCGTGGCATACATGGGAGATTAGAGAGAATAATGAAAAATCAGATTCAAATTCAACCAATTAATCAACAAAAAAGGCTTCCTAATCAGTGTCTAACCAGCCACTAATTAATTACACAAATTCCAAATCAAATACAACTCAACCGAGATTGTACAAAATAAGAAAAAGTGTAGGAAAAATAAGAAAATCTTAGCCATAATTTCTGCTTCTTCCCCAAGGATTCAAGCTTCTACTCAAGAGCTTCCTCCCTTGCTAGCCTCAAGAATGAATCAGAGCTTCATTTGGTGGATGGAGATGGAGGATGGATGAAGGCTCTGGATGAAGGAATGGAGTGTCCTGTGTGTGGAGGAAGGGGATGGCGAGATGGATGAATGGAGGCGTGGGTAAATGGATGTGATGCGTGGATGAATAAAGACGGAGGTGAGGGTTTTAAAAGGCCAATGACCGAAGGAATAAGGATTAATGAGGCGTGTTTGAATGGGTTGCTGGCGTCGTTTTGCTGGACGAATAATGAATGCGTGCGTGGTGAATGAATGACGTGAATGGTAGCCTCTCCTCGTGCTTCATTTATTCTCATGTGCTCCACCCTCTAATTGCAATCGGCTGAAGGCATTTTCTTAATTCCCTTCACGTGCTCTCCCTCTTATTCCAAATCTGAAGCCTTCTTATGTGAATGTGTATAAACGTGGGACCCACTTTAATTTACATTATTATAATACTTCATTTCATGCAAGCTTTCCCACGTAACTTCTGTAGCTTCTTCGTGGCTTCAGATCTGCTTCGGCCAGCTGCACTTCCTCTCTGTTTCTGCTATCTCGTTGCTGTCCATGTATGTTTGTTTCTGTTTCTCTTCGAACCAGAACCATGGTTTTCTTCATTTTTCAACTTGTTCCAGCCCTCCATTCTTTCGTGTTCTCGAGTTGTAAGCTGCTGGTTTGTGTTCTGTTTCCAGCTCCTTCAACCCGTGGCTCCTGTGTGTGACCAAATGTGATTCTTCTACTTTGTTCTGCATGCTTGTGTTTTCTTCTTCGTTCCATAGCATGGCTTCACCTTCTGTTCAAGCTCAAACGCTTCTTGTTCCAGCTACTTCTTCAACTCATGCATCTTCTATTTCTGCTCCTTACTTCTTCATTCATATTCACGCATCCACGTTGCTTCTTTACTTATCTTCGCAAACCACGAGTTGCTTCTGGTTTTCTTCTCTGTTTCTGCTGGTGAACTTGCATGACAGCTACTGTTTGCTTGCTCGAAAGCTCCTTTCCACTGTTCCAACAGCTTTTCCACGAGTTTTCTTCCTCTGTTCAGACTTACAAACCAACCCGAGAGTGCTTCCACGTGATTAGCTTCATTTGCAGGACTTCATATCTGTTTCTTCATGAGCTGCTTCTGTTTTGTTCTCATTCACATAGAACTCGAGCTCAAGTTTGCTTCATCTGCTTGACGTGGTCCTGGACTTCTCTTTGTTTCATTCTTTTAAACCCAGTCCACGTTGCTTTCCTCTGTTTTGCTCACATTTCCACGTGGCTCATTTAACTCTTCTGCTCATGCTCTGCTCAGCTACTGGCCATGTTAACGTCTGTTCTGCATTTGTGTGTTTCTTCATATAAGTGTTGCCTCGTCATTCTTCACTGTAGTTACACAAGACACGAGAGAAAGTTCAGCTCACAAGCCACCTTCAACCCAGCCTCTTTTCCACGTGATCTCCTCCCATGCATATCCCGTGCTTCTTTCTCCCACACATACATGCGTTCATCTCTTCTTCTTCTTTGCTCTTCAAAACAAATGCTCATTCAAGCTCCAAATTCATATTAAACTTCTGCACAAAAGAATGGTAAAAAAAAAATCAAGTGGAATTATCCACAAAATTATTTAAAAGAAATTCATGCATTAAAAACCAATAGTTTGCAACTTAATTCCTTAAATGTAAAAATAGCTAATTAAAATCAAATTCCATTCAATTGCCTTCATTAAGCCACATTTAATTATTAAAAAGGTTAAGTTAGGAGGAATAAAGTGTATAAAAACTATGCTTATCAGGCACCACCTACTCCTGTATATATACCTATTCATAGTAACCACCCATTTATGAGTATACATTTATTCCTACACCACATTCTCAGCTATGCAAAGTACTTAAGGGACTTAGATTAATTTAGGTATTTCTATGCTAAATAAATTATCAAGCTAATGTCTCTATAAGGCCTCCTAATTAACATAGGGTAGTTTTCTAATACTTACTTAGAATAGTCCCCCACTATTTTTCTTTCATTACTTTGGTTACATTAATAGTTGCAGAAAATTTGGAATGTGACAAATTTCTTTTGGGGCTTAAAGGGAATAAGTTAAGGATGCATCTTTTAAAATTTTCACACCATAGAAAGTTTATCTATGAGGGTGGTTTAGCGCTTAGATCTTCCAATTTAGTCAATAAAGCTTTATTGGTAAAATAGATTTACAGATTTGTTGAGAAATGAAGGCTTTATTTAGCTAGTGGGTAATGAATAAATATAGTGTGAAGAACACTAAATTTATTTTCAAGAATACTTCACAAGATTCATAGGCTTGGAAAATCATTTCTAGTAATAGTAATAATTTAATTTTTCATAATTTGTCTTGGACACTTGGGGATGGACAAAGTAATCCCATGAATGGTAGATTTTGAAGATTTGCTATTTATCCTTCAAATGATTTCAAAATAATTAGTGTCTTTAAGGATCACAATGCTAGTGGTTGGAATGTTATAAATTAAATAAGGTTTGTCCTTTAAATCTTACTAAGGAGATTGTTAACATCCCTTTATTCTTATGTGGGATCAAAGTACTTTTGTTTCAGAACAAATCATAATTGGGATTATATGCTATTACAGATGGTTATGGACATGCAAATAGATTGTTTACAACCTTTTTGGGTGTTGGTTTAATATTGTATTAAGATAGCATTTAATTTATATCATAAAGTGCCTATAGTATCCATTTTTATAATATCAATACTTTTAGCAGCAGAATTTACTGACTTTAAATATCAAATTAATTCATTTCTGATTAAATGGACCATTTCAACTTATCAAACTCATCTCCCATCCTTAATAGTCAAAGTTGCATCACATAATAGTCATATAGAAAGTCACAAAAAGAAGCATGGAATTCGGATATAAACCATGCATCACATAATAGTCAAAGTTGCACACTTTTTCTAGCTTCCACAATTCTGTCACCATCTTTACAAAATCATAACTAAAGGTAGAAAATTCCAAATTATGCAAATGAGTAGTTTTTGGAAAGCTCAGAAGATCAACTAACGACTATAAAAATTTCAGACCAAGACAATATCATTTGCCCCACGAAATTCTAATGGAATAGTAGATAGGTCAAAATCTCACACTGATGTAGACCCTGGATTTTAAAATTTTATATCTCATGCTATAGAGCTTCAAATTAAGGGATCCTGGTGGTTATGGAAAGCTTATGATTCCAACTATATTCTTATAAAATTTTGTAAGCATTAGACTTCATTTGGCCCCTCAAATAAGCCAAAAACTAGACTAACCAAATGAATAGTACACTAACAGTTTCTACATAATTTAGCTAATTTTGAAAAATCATAATAAATTTTATAGAGCTCCAAAAATTATGTTCTTTGGCTTTGTGAAAAGTACTAAATGAGATTCTATATGCTTGCCAAGTCTTATGCCAAAATTCATCTAATTGATTTGGTTTTGGTTCAGGGGAAGAATATAGTCCAAAATAGTAATAATATGGCATGAAATGGTCCAAAATAGCTTCCTACAAGTAATATGACTATTTAAGCATGTCCAATACTTTAAACACAACATACAGAAGCATCATAATAGGTCTAAATCATCATAAAACTCAAAACCAATCTCCCACTTGATCATATACACAAATTCCATAACTTATACATGTCAAAAACTAGGAGTTCTGTAATATCTAGATCTCTAGAACTAGATTGAAACCGACAAGATTATAAAAGAGGACCTCAAAATGAAATGATTAGAAGTTAAACAAGATTAGAATAATAACTTAGACATTTAGAAATGAGAATACAAAGCTAATGATGGCCCGAAATCGAACGAAAACAGTTAAACGAAGAAACTGAAAACATAGTGGCATTATTGTAATTTTGGGAAACTTTTTGAAAACTCAAATGAGGGAGATTTAAATGACAAAATTAAGTTTTTCAAGGTTCTTAGAGGCCCCAAAAATCATAAGAACTTTTAGAATGGTTAAAACCCCTCTGGTGTATAATTTTGGTCATCAATTGATCGAAATATTTTAAATCCAATTTGGGTAAAACCAAAGATATTTTATGAATTACTAGATCTAAATTTTTGTATAGAAAAGATGGTTATAAAAAAGGAGTTAAAACAAGTGAAAATGAAAAAAAATAAAGTTGAAAGGCAAACCAAGAATTATGAAAAATATTATAACTTAACCCTTTCCTTCTTAATTTTGCCCAGTACGACCCAAATATCTTGTAACACCATATATATTTAGCGTATCTCATTAAATTCCTAATTGCATTCCCTTGATGTAGGAAACTTTCAAGGAAAGCTCCATTAAAATATTACATTATTTTGTGTTACGTCGAACTTAAAATTTTCATTTCATGTCCCGTGGACCATATGAACTCATCCATCTTATTCTCCTATTTAATTACATACATATAACTCAAAAACATCTCAAAATGTTGCCAAAAACTGGAGCTCATAGCATATATACACAAAATAATATAAGGTTACCTCGAGTTTAGCTGCCAAATTTCTAGTACCAACTTTGAAAAATCATAACTAAATCTAAAAAAATCGATATCATGCACACTATACCATTCTAGAAAGCTACTGATGTTAAATTTATGATAAAAATAATTCTAGAAAAAAAAAATTTAGCTACTAGAAATTAATGGAATAGTACATAAATTCAGCTAGCACTACTAATACTGACACAAAACTTCAAAAATTCATATCTCTCTATTCAAGTAACCAATTGGGGTGATCTTAGTGGCCATAGAAAGCTTATAATGTTTAGTTTATGCTTGTAAAATTTCATGAGTATTAGACACCATTTGGCCCTCGAGTGGCATAGGAGAAGAAACTAACCATAAGAATAGTAATCATACTAGGATAACAAAAATTTGACAACTTTAAAAATTCATAATTAATTCCACAAAGCTCTAAATAATCTGGTCTTTAGCTTCCCAAAAATCTCTGGATGAGATGTATATGCATGCCAAATGTCATGAGGAAATTCGTTCATTTGGTTAGATCTTGATATAGGGTTGTAAAATGGTTACTTTTGTGCTTCTTAAGGGTCTCAAATGGTCCATATTAGCTTCCAAGACTTTCATGGCCACTTGAGCACATGGGAAAGCATTGAAATGGTCTATTAAACATGTCTCAAAGGTTCACAAACCCATATCTCACAAACTCACTCTCCCACTCCAAGGTATACCCAAGAGCATGCAAGCTTTTCCTTGCCATTCAATGTTAAAATTTTGCTATATCATTCAAGTGACATCAATTCTCATATATACATCAAGAATCCATATATTCATACATGTAGAAAGGGTTATATGTCATATACATCATTAGATTACATCATATGCCATCAAAATGGTTACAAGGAGAATAAATAACACATTTCTTTGTCAATCTTTCTTCTTCAAGCTTGGTGGCTTCCATTCCTTTGTTCACTTGGTCCACCTAGACATGTTAGGCAATGGAGAGGAAGGAATGAGATTCTAGGAATCTTAATAGCTCTTCTCCCTTTTAACCATACATAAAGGATGCAAATTCAAGTCTAAGAATGTATGCATGGATATCATAGAATGTATAATCATACATGGAACATTTCTTGTACTCAAGAAGTCACATAATACATACATAGAGTTGTCAAGAAAATGGTTTAACCTTACCCATTCTCTTTGGGATTTTAGACTTGCTTCGCCCATTTTCTTAAGGAACTTTTGACTAAGCCTCATTCTTTAGAGATTTTTGGCTTTGTCTCACCCATTCTTAGGGCTTTTGGCTCATTCTCACCCTAGCTAAAAGACTTTTGGCACCACACTCAAGCAAACCAAAACATGTTCATAAAATATCATTCAAGTGCATAACATTCTAGACTCCTAAAAAGCCCTCCTGTGTGAATTCCAAAATTTGCTCCAATGTTCATAAGTAAAGGGGTGAGGCTAATCCACTTACTTGGCAAGCCTATGGATATTTTGTATGACTTACTCACATGCCAAGATTGCTTATTGAATGGTCATGTCATCCATTATACTCATGCATGCATTTTCAAGACTTATTTTGCATCTTTTATGTGTGATTGAAAAGGAGATGAGCTATTGGGATTCTTTGAATCTCATTCCCTCCTCTCCAATGTTCTAACATGCTAGGTGGACCAAGTGGACAAGGTAATAAGAGCCAACAACTTGGAAGATAAGAGATTGACAACAATTTGCATAGATTTTGCTTCTTTATGACCATACAAGTGACAAATGTTATAATCTATTGTTGTATGTGTCCTATGACATTATGAATATGTATAATTATGCTAATGTATCATGTACAAATGAGATTTAATGTTATATGTATGGTGTAGTGCATTTTGAGTATAGAATGGCAAGACTAGCATTATGTAACCTTGTGTATAACTTAGGGTGGATGAGTGAGTTTGAGAAATATAGGTTTATGCACCTTTGAGACAAGTTTAGAATGTCATTTGGTGCATTCCCACATGCTCAAGTGGCCACACAAGCTAGGGAGGCAAAATTGGACAATTTGATGCTAGTAGAGACCATAAAAATGACCAAATCGGAACTCTATGGCATAAACTGAACAAATGGATGAATCTGCCCATGAAATTTTGTAGACATGTAGAACCCATTCAGAGATTTTTAAGAAGCTAAACTACATAAAATTGGAGCTTTATAGAATTAATTATGAATTTTTGAAGTTGGGATTTTTTTGCTGTTCTGGTGCATGTACTATTCATATGGTCAGTTTTGTGTTCTATATCATTTGAGAGCTAAATGGAGTTCAATACTTGTGAAATTTTACAAGCATAAACTAGAGTTTATAATATTTCTATGTCCACCAAGATCACCTCATTTGGAGGTCTGAGTAGAGAGTTATGAATTTTTTAAATTTAATGTTAGTACTAGTAGTGCCACTTGACCTCATGTATTGTTCCATCATAATTCAGTTCCTAAATGAACTTGGCGTGGTTTGGAGATATTTTTACCTTAGATCAAACATTTGTATCTTCTCATAGTGATTGAATTTGCATGATTTGGATATTTCTAGAATCAGTTATGAATTTTCAAATTTTATGATAGTAACTTGTGATAGTAGCCCAAGGAGCTAAGACCTTTGGTGCTTTTCAAATGTCAAACACCTTCAACTTGATGTTTCATGACCTGAAATTATTTTTACCATATAGTAGACATCTGTAGCTTTCCTAAATGGTAAATAATGCATAATGTTAAGTTTTCTAAAATTAGTTATTATTTTTCAAATTTTGTGACAGAAAACATAAAATTTTGGTTGAGGCTGCATTATGGTATTTTGTATGTTTTTCCACTTGCACGAGTTCTAGGACACTTTTGGTGATGGAATTGAGTTGCATCTATGTAATTAAATATGAGAATATGATACAAAATCTTACATGGTCCACAGGACATCGAATGAAAAATTCATACGCTACGCAACACAAAAATACTCATCATTTTAATGTCATTTTCCTTACTTCTTCATGAAATATATGGTATGAGACATGGAGATAGCATGAGATAAGCTAGAGAGTTATGGTGTTACATTTATTGGTATTAGAGCAAAGGTTTAGGCTTTGATGTGGGTTGTGGCTTGTGCTTATGAGTTTCCTTAGTGTATATGAGTTATTTTTAGATGAATTGAGTGTGTGATGGTGGGAAAGTGTTCCCTTTGATGTTAAAGTTTGTTATGATGTTTTAACAAGATGGTGAACATTAGGAGAGGTCAGCCCTCTAGAGCAGCTCATGCAGATGATAGAGTCAAGCCTAGTGATCCAGTAGCTAGACCCTTTTAGGCTATTATGGCTTGCCTAGATCAGTAGCAGGCTGTGATTATGTAGTTACAAGAATGACTTACTGAGAGGGAGAGCCAAGGCCCTACACCTCCTCCTCTATAGCCACCTTACCACTTAAATTGTCCCAAGCATTTAAGGGCAACTCACCCAGATCTGCAGCCACACATATAGATGGTTGTCCCTATTCCACCAGCTCAGATGCCTCCAGCCCAGGAGTAGCCCTCTACTAGAAAGATTATTACTCAATTCAAAAAGTTCTAGCCTTCTACCTTTGATGGTGAGATGAACTTAAAAAAAGTTGAGGATTGGATTATGCAGTTAGAGAAAATTTTCGAGGTGATGGAGTGCACACCTGAGAAGAAAGCCAAGATGGTTATTTTTAGCTATAGAGAGAGGTAGATTATTGGTGGAAGGGCACTGAGCCTATTTTAAGGGCAAGGAACCACATTAGAGAGCAGACAAATTAGAGAAAGGTTTGCTTCCTAAGATCAGAGATAGGGTAGTTCCATAGAGAATTAGGAACTTTAATACCTTAGTAGAGATATGTAGAGTAACAGAGGCGAACCTTAGAACTATATAGCTTCCTCTAGTACCGGACCACCCTTCCTAAGCCCAAGAGACCTAGAGAGGAATTACAGACTACAGCTACTAGTAGGAGAGGTGGAAGGAACCAGTGGAACAAAAGAGGAAAGAGAAGAAGAATTCAGTCCAGTAAAGGCAGTGTTGCGCCTACAGTATGTCCCCAGTATGGCAAGAATCATGGAACCAAACCATGTTACGGCGAGGCAAAATGTATGTTTCCAGTGTGGTAGGCCAAGACACATGGCTAAGGACTGCACACAGGCTCCTTCACAATTCGTGCAGTAGAGGAAGATGGCTCCTGCTCTTAGACCTCAGACCCAGGGTAGAGTCTTTACCTTGTCATAGTAGAAGGCTAGCAAGTCCTCGAGTCTGATCCAAGGTACTATTAGAATAAATAATTTTTTTGTAACTACATTATTTGATTCAGGTGCTAGTCATTTTTTCATATGATATGACTGTGTTAGGAGGTTGGGTTTGAGTATGCATACACTACCATATGCCTGAGCCATTACCTCCCATGGTCTAATTTAATCATTATCTTACCGCTCTTAATTTGATTTGTATGCCCCATATTGATATTGATTTGATCATTGGTATGAATTAGATGTCTGCAAATAATGCCACATTATATTGTAGCCACAGAGGTATTACTTTACCTGAGTGTAGGACTGTGCCTAGTATGAGGACTAGGTTATCTGTTATGACTACCTCCCAAGCTAAGAGGTCTCTAGGGCATGGTTGTTAGGGATACCTAGTTTTCTTTTCAGTGCAAGCTAAGGTAGAAGAGGGTATAAATGAGATTCTAATAGTGAGTGAGTTCCCAGAGGTATTCCCTAGAGAGATTAGCAAACTAGCCCCAGAGAGAGATGTCAAGTTTCTTATAAACATTGTACTTGGGGCAGGTTTAGTGTCTAAAGCCCCATACAGGATGGCTCCCATTGAGCTAACTAAGCTTAAAAAGTAAATAGAAGAGCTTTTAGAGAAGGATTTTATTAGACCTAGTGTCTCGTTGTGGGGAGCTCCAATCTTATTCGCAAAGAAGAAAGACAGGAGCCTTAGATTATGTATAGACTACAAGAAACTCAATAAGATAACCATTAAAAATAAGTACCCTCTCCCTCACATAGATGACCTCCTAAACTAGTTAGTAGGAGCGTTAGTATTCTCTAAGATTGACCTCAGGTCGGGATACCATTAGCTTAGAATAAAGGCTGAGGATATTCCCAAGATAGCTTTTAGAACTAGATATGGCATTATGAATTTTTAGTTCTGCCCTTTAGGTTGAAGAATACACCTACAGTGTTCATGGATTACATGAACAGTGTAATATCCGGTTTTCTTAAAACGAGAGAAAATGTGAGAAACATAATATATGATTTCTCCATCAACGAATGGGACTCATCAGATACAAAAGGAAGTCCCCCAAGATGATATAGTAAAGGTCCCAAAAAATTTGGGAAGCATTCTAGACTCCTAAAAATGAGAATCCCAAGCTCAGACGGAAAGAAAAACAAAGCTAGAATGAAGAAACAATTTCTTACGAAAAGCTTACGAAACGTAATGGCATTTTCGTAATTTTAAGCAAATTTTAGAATTCACATAGGAGGGCTTTTTAAATGAAAGTTTTGAGTTTTTCAGGGTTCTCAGAGGCCCTGAAAGCCATGGAAAGCCCCAGGACAGTTAAAACCCCTTCAGTGGATGTTTTCTAACGTCGGTGCACCTGAACTTTGACAGATTTGTTCGTGAAGGTTTTAGCTCCGATTTGAGTGATTTCAAAGGCATTTTATTTAATTGGGAACCTAAATTTTATAATGGAAAGGACAGTTCTAAAAAAGGAGTTAAAACAAAGGAAAAACAAAAATGCAAAGTATGAAGGGCAAAATTAGAATTTTTGAAAAAAGTCATTTTCCTACACCTATATATAGGTGGCACCCCACTTTCCTCCCCATTTGGAATCAGAAATTTTTACATAATTTCAAAAGAGAGAGCTAGGGTTTTGGGCGCACCAAGAGAGGAGGAAAAGGAGAAGAAATTCCAAGCTAAAGGTATGTTTTTTATGATTGTTTTCCATGCTTTTCTCCATCCACACCATCTTTCCTTCATTCTCCTTGACTTCCTTTGATTAAAATGAAGTTTATAAATTTGATTCAAGGGAGAAATTCAAGGAAAATTTTGGATTTGAAGAGAAGAGCTTGGAGGAAGCAACATTCAAGCTAAACTAAGCAAGGAAACAAGGTAAAATTGCATCCTATGGTAGATATCTTCCATCACCCTTCTTCTCCATTTTGCCTAACCCTAGGAGCTATAGGAGGATCTGATTTTCAAGCCCAACCAAGCATGAATCTTAGGTATTTGATGGAGAAGAACAAGAATATGCAAAGAAAACAACAAAATAACCATTAAAATTCAAGATGAAAATTCTAGGGTTTTATGTGCACTTTCCAAATTTTAATTTTGTATGATGATTTCTAGGTTTAATTAAGAGTTTAAATGAATCCTTGAGACCCATAAGATGTCCCCACAAGCTTCCTTGTTCTAGAAAACAAAGCACACTCCAAGGAACCCTAAACCATGCATAGTCTCGGCCAAACCATGTTCTTATAGCTAGGGAAAGTTTTAAATTTTTCTAAGGCCATTCTTGAGTCATATTTGATGAATGAAAATTGAAGGGAGGCATTGGAAAAAATGTAGAACTCATAGAAATTGATTTGGTGCTTTAGGTTCCATATTATGACCTAAAGAAGCAACATGATGTTAGGCCATTTATTTTAATTATGTGATAACTCCAAGAGGCTTAAAAGGAGTCAAGAATCATACTTGAATGAAAGGAATGAAGCCTAGAAGTTATTTGAGGGGTGTTGCTTCATTAGGTGCATTTATGGACCATAATGGAGCCTATAGAGCAATCTAGTATCTAAGCAAGTTGTATAACCTTAGAGTTTGTTTCCTGAACCTAATTAGCTCCCATAAATTGTATCTAGGCCAAGAGAAACCATCTCCACCAATTTGTGGGTGTGTGGCCAAAAGAGGAGGCTTGAATCCAAAGGGAAAAGTATGTAATTATGTATAAGGTAGCCCTCTCCATCTTCTCTCAAGCATGAATATGTGTTTAGCTTGTCTTAGAATGTGCGTATGTGTATTTTCAAGCCATGAAAAGTATGCCAGCTTGATTTTATATGCCATGATTTCATGATGTCATGTTATGTTTTCAAATGAATGTCTGATGTTTGTTGAGTTTGCTTGAGTGTGGAGAGGCCAAGAACTCTTGACCATGGTGAGGATGAGCCAAGAACCCTTAAGATTGGTTAAGATAAAGTAAAGAGTCTCCTAAAAGCAAAGTGGGCTCCCAAGAATATGGTTGAGTCCAAAGCTCTTAAAGAATGGATGAGGCAAGTCCAAAATCCATGAGGGAAAGTGTGAGGCCAATTCAAACACTTGGTGAGCTCTTGAATGATTTGTATGACTTGTTCACATGCTAAGCTTGCTTCTTGAATGTTCATGATTTGTATTATGTCCATGCATGCATTTTTAAGGCTTGCTTTGCATATATTATGAATAATTGAATGGGAGATGAGCTATGGGGATTCTTTGAATCTCATTCCCTCCTCCTAAATGATCTCACATGCTAGGTGGACCAAGTGGATATATTAATGGGAGCCAACAACATTGAAGGAGGAAGATTGACATCCATATGTCTAGCATTTTCCTTTTAAAGCCATAATGAACCATAATGATGTATATTAATGTTGTAAATGATCTATGACCCTTGAGACATATGTAATTATGCTATTATATGAAGTAGAAATGAAAGTATGTGTTATGTGAATGATGAAATGTGAATTGAGTATGTATGGCAAAGATAGCTTCATAAATGAGTTTATGGAAATGTGCATATGTATGCATGGAAAGGCCAAAATGAGATGCATGGGGTTTTAGACTTACCCAAAAGGTGCCAAAGCTAATAGAAAGCCATCTGGTAATTTTGGTATCCCATATGGAGCCAAAAATGATCATAATGGAACCCCATATCACTTTTTAGCCAAATGAGTTACTCTTGATCTAAGATTTCGCATGCAATTAGGTCTCCTTAAGAGCTTTTTGAGAAACTAAAGATCATAATTTTTGAAGGTCTACAGAATATTTGAGAATTTTTCAAAGTTGACAATTTTTATGGTTTTGGTTTGTTGTACTATTCATTTGGTCTGAAAATGAATTCTATCATACGAGACTCAAATAATGTCCAATTGCCATGAAATTTTATATAAAGAAACTATACATTCGTGCCAATTGGAAGCACCCCATTTGGAGGTCTAGAGAGGAAGATATGAATTTTTGAATATTTTGTCCATTATCAGGAATTTTGCCTGACCTCAGTTACGGTTCCATTAAATTTTGAGGTGTGGGCTTAATAAACTGGTATGGAAATATTTTTCCTCTCTAGCTAACATCCACAGCTTTCCAAATTGGTATCATTTGCATGGATTGGAGTTTTTTGGAATTAATTGGATATTTTCAAATTTTTTTGTAGAATTATGTGATAGTTTCAGAATGCAGTCAGACCTCTAGACTATTTTGGATATCAAACATCCTCTATGATAGATGTTATGATCTAGGCATATTTTTAGTGTAAATTATACATCCGTAGCTTTCCAGAATGACCAAGTTTGCATGATTTTGATTTTTCTAGAATTAGTTATGATTTTCCAAAGTTTGGTCAAAAAAAGGGGCAAATCTGGCCGAAATTAGATAACCACATTTTATGCTTCATTTCGGTTTCCATGAGTTGTGGCCATGATTTTGTGATGCAAAAGAGTTGTATTGATGTAATTAAATATGAGAGTTTATAGTATGTGTTCACACTATCCACGTGACACTGAATGAAAATTTTAAATATGACGCAACACGAAAATAGTCATTATGTTATTTCTTTTTTCTCTACACTTTGATGGAATCAACGAAGTGAAGCCCATGAATGTCATGAAATGAGTTAGAATTTATGCTGTTACATAACAAAGTATTCAGGCCATACTTAGACAAATTTGTAGTTGTCTTCATAGATGACATTCTTATTTACTCAAAAAGTAGAGAAGAACATGAGCAGCATCTAAGATTAGCCTTGGAAACCCTGAGAGAGAGACATTTATATGCTAAACTTAGTAAATGTGAGTTTTGGCTCACTAAAGTCCAATTGATAGGCCATATGATCTCCCAAGTAGGGGTCCCAGTAGATCCTAATAAGGTAGAGGTAGTGTTTTAGTGGGAGAGACCTAGGATAATGACAGAGATTAGGAGCTTCATAAGTTTAGCAGGCTATTATAGGAGATTTATTTAAGGCTTTTCTCAAATAGTGATGCCACTAACTCGACTTACTAGAAAGAATGTACCGTTTGTGAGGAATAAGAAATGTAAGGGTAGTTTTTAGGAGTTGAAGCACAAGTTAACTACCACCACAGTTTTAGTACTCTCTGACCCTAGAGAGACTTTTGTAGTCTATAGTGATGCCTCAAAGAAAGGGTTAGGATGTGTGCTTATGCAGAAAGGCTGAGTGGTAGCTAATACTTCTAGACAATTAATGTAACGTCTAGTTTTGGTTAAACAATAGAAATAAGTACTTTTTCAAAGCAAGTCCCCTAAAATGAAGTAGTTAAGGTCTCAAAACATTTGAGTAACATTCTAGACTCCTAAAAATGAGAATCTTAGCCTCAGACGGAAAGAAAAATAGAGCTAGAATGAAGAAATAAATTTTGACGAAAAACCTATGAAACGTAATGGTATTTTCGTAATTTTGAGCAAATTTTGGAATTTACGTAGAAGGGCTTTTTAAATGAAAATTTTGAATTCTCTGGGCTTCTTAAAGGCTTTGAAAACCATGGGATGCCCCGAGACAGTTAAATCTCCTCTGGTAGATGTTTTCCAACGTCAGTGTACTTGAACTTTAATGGATTCGTTTGGGAAGATTTTAGCTCCGATTTGAGTGATTCCAAAGGCATTTTACTAAATTGGGAACCTAAATTTTATAACAAAAAAGACAGTTCTCAAAAAGCAGTTAAAATGAAGGAGAAACAAAAATGCAAAGTACAAAGGGCAAAATGAAAAATTTTGAAAAAGTCACTTTCCTACCCCTATATATAGGTGGTGCCCCACTTTCTCCCTCATTTGGAATTAGAATTTTCCACCTAATTTCAGAGAAGGAAGTTAAGGTTTTGGGCACACAAGAGAGGAAGAAGAAGAAGAAAGAATTCAAGCTTAAAGGTATGTTTCCATGGTAGTTTTTCATGCTTTTCTTCATCCACACCTCCTCTCCTTCATTCTCCTTTGTTTCCTTTGATTAAAATGGAGTTTATAAATCTGATCCAAAGGAGAAACTTAAGGGAATTTTCGGATTTGAAGAGAGGAGCTTGGAGAAAGCAAGAAAAAATAAGAAAAAGTAAGGAAACTAGGTAATTTCTCTTCCTATGGTTGCTACTTTTAATTCCTCTTCTTCTCCAATTTGACACACCTAAGGAACTCTAAGAGGAGTTGATTTTTAAGCAGAACCAAGGATGAATCTAAGGAAAAAGGGTGTAGAGATTAAGAATATGCAAAGGGAATTAACAAAAAACTATTAGATTTCAAGATGCAAATTCTAGGGTTTTGTGTGCACCTTGTAAAATTTGATTTTGTATGATGATTCCTAGGTCTAATTAAGAGTTTAAATGAGCTCCTAAGATGCTCCCCACATCCTTCCTCCTCCAAGAAAACTAAGCAAAATCCAGGGAGCCCAATAAGCTTCAGAGTCTCTGTAACGTTTGATTTTTCGTAAAATATTGAAATGAGTTAGTTTTCAAAGCAAGTCCCCTGAGATGAGTGATTCAAGGCCAAATAAAATTTGGATAAAATTTTAAATAATAGAAAATGAGGATTTGAGCCTTAAGTTGCCCAGAAACCGGGGTCGGAGTGATTCGAAAAATTTGTCGAAAGGCCAGTGGCATTTTCGTAAATAAATGGACTTTTTGGAAAACATACAGGAGGGCTTTTTAAATGAAATTTTTGAGTTCTCTAGGGTTCTCAGAGGCCCTAAATACCATGGAAAGCCCCGGGACATTAAATCTCCTCCGGTGGACATTTTCCAACATCAGTTGACCCGAACTTTGACCGGTTCGTTCGGTAAGGTTTTAACTCCAAATTGAGTGATTCCAAAGGCATTTTATTAAATTGGGAATCTAAATTTTATAATGAAAAAGAGGGTTCTAAAAAAGGAGCTAAAACAAAGTCAAACCGGAAATGCCATTGCGAAGGGCAAAATTGGAAACAATTTTAACAAGAAGCTTCTTAAAGTCACACCCTCTCTTCCCCTCATTTTCCTCCATCTTTCTTCTACCCAGAATAGAGAGGAGAATCAGTTCTCTTAGGCACACAAGAAGGAGCACTCTTGGAAGGAGGAAAAAGCCAAGAAAAGGTAGGAAATTCCATGGAAAATCTAGCTTTCTCCTTAGCAAGCTACTTCTCCTCCTTCTCCTCCTTATTTCTATGATTTTGATCGTGTTTTTAAATCTGTTTTGGGGGCAGAATAAAGACAAAAAATTCGTATTTGAAGGGTGGTAAGCAAGGAAAGTGAAAAGCAAGCAAGAGAAAGCAAGAAAATAAGGTAAAACTTCTATTCTTTGGTAGTTTCTACCTCCCTCTTCCTCTTGCACGAATTTGGCCACCATGAGCCCAATTCTTAGGGGCTGTTTTCTGCCCAATTCATGGAGGGATTAGGGGTTTTAGGTGGCAAGGATTAAGAATGAACCAATAGAATCAAGAAAGGAGCATTAGGAAACAAGATAGAATCATTAGGGATCCAAATGCTCCCTTGCAAATTTGATTTTATATGAATGTTTTTAGGCTTAATTAAATGTTAAAACATGCTCCTAAGATCTCTAAAAGGCTCCCCACACGCTTCCTCCTTCAAGAAAACAAAGAGAATGCCATGGAAAGCCAATGCACCTATAGTCTCGGCCTAAGCAAGTTCACCTAGCTAGGGAGAGTTTCAAATTTTTCTAAGGCCATTTTCGAGTCATATATGGTGAATGAATATAAGAGGAGGCTTTGGAAAAAATTTAGAACTCATAGAAAGTGAAGTGGTGCTTTAGGTTCAATATTATGACCTAAAGAAGCAATATGTATTTAGGCTCCTTGTTTTAATTGTGTGATGACTCCAAGAGATTTAAATGGAGTCAAGAGTCATATTTGAGAAGAAAGGATGGAGCCTAGAATTTAATTGAGGGGTGTTGCTTTATTAGGTACCTATATGGACCATAATAAGGCTTATAAGGCAAGTTAGGGTCTAGGTAATTTGTGTAGCTTTAGAATTCATTCCATGAGCCTAATTAGCTTCCTTAAATCATGTCTAGGCCAAAAGAAACCTTCCCACACTTTTATGGGTGTATAGCAGAGGCAAAGGAGGGAAATCCAAGGAGAAAAGTGTGTAGATTTGTACAAGGTAGCTCTCTCCACTTTCTCTCATGCATGGATGTGTGTTTAGCTTGCTTTAGAATATGTGTATGTGTATTTTCAATCTATGAAAAGTGTGCTAGCATGCCTTTATATGCTATGATTCTTGATGCCATGTTATGTTTCTAAATGAGTACATGATGTTTGTTTGACTTTACATAAGTGTGGAGAGGCCAAGAACTCTTCCCTTTGGTGAAGATGAGCCAAGAACCCTTGAGCTTGGTTGAGACAAAGTGAAGAGTCTCCCAAAAGCATAGTAGGCTCCCAAGAGTATGGTTGAGTCCAAAGTGCTCAAGAATGGGTGAGGCAAGTCCAAAATCCATGAGGAGAAGTGTGAGGCTAATCCAAGTACTTGGTAAACTCTTGGATGTCTCGCATGAATTTTTCATATGCCAAGTTTACTTTTAAAATGTCCATAGCTTTTATTTTTCTATACATGCATTTGTAAAGCTTGCTTTGCACATATTATGTATGATTGAATGGGAGATGAAATATTAGGATTCTTTGACTCTCATCCCCTCCTCTCCAATAATCTAAGATGCTAAGTGGACCAAGTAATTATGGTGAAGGGAGCCAACAACTATGAAGAGCAAAGATTGACAAGCTTATGCCTTGTTTTGTCTATTTTGGAACCATAATGATGGTTCATAATGTATATGATGTTGTATATGTACCATGAACTTTGAGACATGTGTAAATATACTATTATGTGATGTTTAGATGTATGAAAATGATATATGACCCATAGCACTTATTTTGAGTATGTAATGCTAAAGTGGGCAAGATGGAATTTTGATGAAAGTATGTGTAACACCCCAAAATTAATTAAGGTGTTAATCATGAATTTTAGAGATTTTATGGGATAAATTATTAATATGGGATAATTGGGCAAGTTAAGTGAATGGAGATTTTAGAGAAATAAATTATTAATATGGATTTGAGATTTAATTAGGATAGAAACTTCATCTAGGCCCAAATTAAATTGAGTAGGCTAAGGTTAAGAATAATGGAGGCCCAATAATTGTAGGTGCAGACCAACCTCTTTATTGTGAGACTTAGCCCAAGAGAGAGTACCTAGTGATGGCCCAATAACCCTTGTGCAGATCCAAATCCTTGAGCTCCTCAAACTTGGCCCAAACCTCATTAAACTTTAGCAGTCCAATGCATAAGAGTTGGCCCAACAAAGCTCAAATTTGAAGCCCATTAGGAGTTGAATCTTTGGAGTAACCCATGACTCATATTTGACCTAACTTAACCCAACTAAACCCTAAACACTTCAACCACTTCCCTATTTTTCTGAAGCACAGAGGAGAAAATCGGAGGTGTGAAGGGAGGCTAGGGTTTAAGGTAAGAATTCCACATTTTCTCACATTTAAAGCAAGATTCAGCCAAGGTAATAGTTATATAACTTAATCCCCTCATCTTTCTCTTTAATTTGGCCTAATTAGTTTTTCATTTGGAGTATTTTCACCATACCCAAAATTTGAAATGTGGTTGTTTAGGATTTTCTTGGTGAAATTGGTAGGTTGAGGCTAGTGCTGACATTAGGTAAGTATAAACCCTCCATTTTGATGCTTTCTTTACTAGTTTGAGACCCCCATAGCTAATTTATAATATAGGTATTAATTTTGTACAAATTTGCTTAGGATTTTGGGTGAAATATTGAGATTTCTGGTAGAGGGCACTTTAATCCAAATTTGAGACATGTAGTGGCTAGGTAAGTGTTCCCTAAGTAGTCATTAGCATTTAAAATTCCTTCGGTACTTGTTGCTACTATAAATGATGAATTAAAGTAGTAATTCTCTATACTATGGTTATAGGAGGATTTGTGTACCATTGGTGGCTGTTGTAAATTTGTCTACAAGTGAGGTAACTGGGGTTTACATTAATTCCATGCATATATCTATTTTAATTTCATATTTGCTGGACATGAATGATTTGAAATGCTGAATGAATTGGTTGGCTATCTATTGTATTATGATTGGACCTTGTGAGTCAATGGTGGAGCTGTGGTGCAGCTGCCATTGTGCATGTGTTTCGATCGAGCACCGGGTTATGATCAAACCCCAGATACACTGAGCCCTGGTTGTGCTCAATAGGGAGTAGGTGCTGTGGACAGGCCTCTCCCGGTGTTATTGGCCTTTAACATGTGAAAATATGATTGCTAGTATAGGATAGTAATCATGATAGCCTAATTGTTTCATTTACTAATATGATTCTGATGTTGATTTTGATTCGTGCATATATACTAATTAAACTAGATTATATGATAGAATTGCCTTAGTTACTGGATTCGTATCTCACCCCGTTTGATGGGATTACAATTTCAAGTGAAGGTTCTTCAGGTAAGGATAAGGGCAAGCAAGTGGATGAATATCCATGAGCTGAGGCCTGGTGTAGGGAGCTACACTTGGTCTGGGTGGAATAGAGTAGATGCTAAATTTTGTTAACCTCTGTATAGCATCATCATGTATCTGTATTGCCAAGTGTAGGAGTCTGTATTTTGATAATATAACGTGTACCTATTGAGAAATAGGCCTTACATTAGTTTGGTATTTGATGTATAGATTTATGATATTTATTATGAGCCTTGTTGAACTATGATATGGTTTACTATTGGAAATGTAATCTTTGAAATATTGATATGAACCCTTAATGTATGGAACCCCCATTGATTGTGTATCAAATGATAACTGCCGATAGATCATGAATCCCTGTTGTTGTTGCTTTACAAACTTGCTGATGGAGGGTAATTAGAGGAAAGAAATTGACCCTTAAATCTTGAACTAGTAAGATAGATTAGCTAGGTAATTAAGGTACATAACTTCCATTAGAGTTACATAAATTAAGGTAAAATGGCCTTAAGGTGATATTGGAGGGAAAGTAGAGAGTATAAGACAAGAATTTAGGGGTTATAGGGGCAAAAGGCAATTCGTTGTGGCTAAAATGGAGTTAGCCGCGGTCAATAGATGCGAATTCGCCCAGGGGCAGTCCAGAGAGGAATTTGCCGTGGCAAAATGTGTAATTAGCTGTGGTGAAATGTGAGAGGCTAAACTGGGAGTTATCCAGAGGAAAATTCACTGTGGTGAATTAAGGAATTGGCCACAGCGAAATTTTGCAAAAAGGAGCTAGGCATTCCAGAGAGGAATTTGCCTCACCCATTCTTTAAGAGCTTTGGACTCAACCATACTCTTGGGAGCCCACTTTGCTTTTGGGAGACTCTTGACTTTGTCTCAACCAAACTCAAGGGTTCTTGGCTCATTCTCACCAAAGGGAAGAGTTCTTGGCCTCTCCACACTCAAGCAAACTCATACAAACATCATGGATTCATTTAAAATATAACATGGCATCAAGGATCATGACATGTAAAGGCATGCTAGCATACTTTTCATAGCTTGAAAATACATATACACACATTCTAAAACAAGCTAAACACACATCCATGCATGAGAGAAGGTAGAGAAAGCTACCTTGTATACAAGCACATACTTTTTCCTTAACTTTCAAGCCTCCCCTTTTGGCCACACACCCACAATTTGGTGGAGATAGTTTCTCTTGGCCTAGATACAAATTATGGGAGCCAATTAAGTTCATGAACCACACTCTAAGGCTACTCAACTTAATGAAATACTAGATTGCTCTATAGGTTCCATTATGGTCCATATTGGCACCTAATGAAGCAACACCCCTCAAATGACTTCTAGGTCTCATTCTTTCTTTTCAAATATGATTCTTAACTCCTTTTAAGCCTCTTGGAGTCTTCACATCATTAAAACAAATGGCCTAGCACCATGTTGCTTCTTTAGGTCATAATATGAAACCTAAGACACCAAATCACTTTCCATGAGTTCTAAATTTTTTCCAAGGCCTCCCTTCATTTTCATTCATCAAATATGACTCAAGAATGGCCTTCAAAAAATTTAAAACTCCCCCCACCTACACAAACAAGCCTAGGCCGAGACATTGGCTTCCTTTGGGCTTCTTGGAGTTTTCTTGCTTTTCTTGAAGGAGGAAGCTTGTGGGGAGCATCTTTGGTGTCTCAAGAACTCATTTATACTTGAACTTAGACCAAAGAAGCATCATAAAAATTTTGAAATTGGAAGGTGCACTAAAAACCCTAGGTTTTGCATCTTGATTTCCAATGCCTTTTTCTTAGTTTTCTTTGCATATTCTTATTCCTCTCCATCAAATACCTAAGAATCACCTTTGGTTTGGCTAAAAATATGACTCCTTAGGGCTGTCTAAGTCTAGGTCGAAATGCTCAAGGGAAGGGAGGAAGAAGACCAAGTGGAAGAATTACAAAATACCTTGTTTTCCTTGAATTTCCTTGCTTGTTCTTACTTTCCTTGGCCTCCTCACTTGAATTTCGAAATTTCCCCTCTGTTCTTCCTTCAAAATAGCCCTCAAAACTTCAAAAAAAATCATGGTGAAGAAGACGAAAAAAGAGGAGAAGAAATTGGTGGAGAAAAAGCATGAAAACATACATAAAAACCTACCTTTACCTTGGAATTTATTCTCCTTCTCCTTCTCTCTTGGTGTGCCCAAAACCCTAGCTCTCCCTTATGAAATTATGCAAAATTATCTGATTCCAAATGGGGAGGAAAGTGGGGTGCCACCTATATATAGGGAGGAGAAAGTGACTTTTTCAAAAATTCCCATTTTGCCCTTCATAATTTGTAGTTTCATTTCTCCTTCATTTTAGCTCCTTTTTGAAAACTGTCTTTTTCATTATAAAATATAGATTCCTAATTAAGCAAAATGGCTTTGGAATTACTTAAATCGGAGCTAAAACCTTTCTGAACAAATTTGTCAAAGTTCGGGCATACCGACGTTGGAAAACGTTCACCGAAGGGGATTTAACTGTCTTAGGGCTTCCCATGATTTTTAGCATGTCTGAAAACCCCAGAAAACTCAAAAATTTGATTTAGAAAGCCTTGCTACGTGAATTCCAAAAATTGCCCGAAATTACGAAAATGCCATTACGTTTTGTAAGATTTTTATCAAAATTTGTTTCTTCATTCTAGCTCTATTTTTCCTTTCGTCTGAGGCTACAATTCTCATTTTTAGGAGGTTAGAATGTTACTCAAATTTTTTAGGACCTTAACTAATTCATTTTAAGGGACTTGCTTTGAAAACGTGCCCGTTTTTGTCATTTAACGAAAATCGGACATTACAAGATGAGCTAGAATTATGGTGTTACAGTCTCGCCCAAGCATGGATGGGATAGCTAGGAAAATTTTTAAATTTTTCTAAGCCATTCTTGAGTCATATATGATGAATGAATATGAGAGAAGGCCTTGGAAAAAATTTAGAACTCATAGAAAATGAGTTGGTGCTTTAGGTTCCATATCACTTAAAGAAGCAACATGTAGTTAAACTCCTTGTTTTAATTGTGTAATGACTCCAAGAGGCTTAAAAGGAGTCAAGAATCATATTTGAAAGGAAAAAATGGAGCCTAGAAATTATTTGAGGGGTGTTGCTTCATTAGGTGTATTTATGGGCCATAATAGGGTTTATAGAACAACTTAGTGCCTAAGCAAGTTGTGTGGCCTTAGAAATTGTTTTATGAACCTAATTGGCTTCTATAAATTGTGTTTAGGCCAAGAGAAAACTCCCTCACACTTTTGTGTGTGTGTGGCCGAAAGAGGAGGCTTGAATTCCAAGGAAGAAGTGTGTGATTGTGTGCAAGGTAGCTCTCTCCATCTTCTCTCATGCATGGATGTGTGTTTAGCTTGTCTTAGAATGTGTGTATGTGTATTTTCAAGCCATGGAAAGTATGCTAGTATGATTTTATATGCCATGATTTCATGATGACATATTATGTTTCTAAATGATATTATGATGTTTGTTTGAGTTTACTTAAGTGTGGAAAGGCCAAGAGCTCTTAACCATGGTGAGGATGAGCCAAGAACCCTTAAGATTGGTTGAGACAAAGCAAAGAGTCTCTCAAAAGTAAAGTGGGCTCCTAAGAGTATGGTTGAGTCCAAGAATCTCTTAAAGAATGGGTAAGGAAAGTCTAAAATCCATGAGGAAAAGGGTGAGCCAATCCATCCACTTGGCAAGCTCTTGGATGTCTTGTATGACTTATTCACATGCCAAACTTGCTTCTTGAATGTTCATGACTTCCATTATATTCATGCATGCATTTTTAAGACTTACTTTGCATATGTTATGTGTGATTGAATGGGAGATGAGCTATTAGGATTCTTTGAATCTCATTCCCTCCTCTCCAATGATCTAATATGCTAGATAGACTAAGTGAACAAGGTAATGGAAGCCAACCACCTTAAAGAAGAGAGCTTGACAACCTAATGCATAGTTTTTAGTTCTTTAATGCCATAATTATGTCAAATGATGTAATTCAATGACGTATATGGTCTATGACCTCTCAAACATGTGTAATTATGATATTCTGCCATCTATGAACAAGGGAATATGTTTTGTAGTCATTAGAATGTAAAATGGATATATGATGGCAAATTAGTTTCATTGATGGTTTGATGAAATTATCCATATGTATAGATGAAATAGCCAAAATGAGATGCATGGAGTTTGGGACCATTTGGGCAGCTTACACAAGTCTTAATCATGCTTTTGGACTTGTCCAAAAAGTGCCAAACCCTAGGGAAAGCCATTTGGTTACTTTGGTATCTCATATGGAGCCAAAATTGACCATAATGGAACCCTTTATCACATTTTGGCCAAATGAGCTCTTCCTGATATGAGATTTAGCATGTAATTAGAGCTTGTTGAGAAGCTAAAGAACATAATTTTTGGAGGTCTACAGAACATTTGACAAATTTCCAAAGTTGGCAATTTTTTTGGTTTTGGTTTGTTGCATTATTCATCTGGTATGAAAATGTAATCTATCACATAGGGCACAATTGATGTCCAGCTATCATGAAATTTTATACAGAGAAACTAGATAATCACAGTGACTTGTGCCAACTAGAAGCAACTCATTTGGAGATCTAGAGAGGGAGATATGAATTTTTAAAGAATCTATCCAGTATCAGGAGTTTTACCCGACCTTAGTTACCGTTCCATTGAATTTCGAGGTCTGGACTAGTTGAGCTGGTTTGGAGTTATTTTTCCCCTCTAGCTGACATCCACAGTTTTCTAGATTGGTATCATTTGCATGGATGGGATTTTTTTGGGATTAATTGATAATTTTTGAAATTTGTTACAGAAATCTATGACAGCACCAGTAAGTAGTTTGACCTTTGGACTTTTTCGGATGTCAAACATTCTCTGTGATGGATGTTATAGTCTGGGCATATTTTTAGTATGAAGTAGACATCCATAGCTTTTCCATAATGGCCAAGAATACATTATTTCTATTTTTTTAGAATTAGTTATGAATTTCCAAAATTTGGATAGAAAAGAGCCAAATTCTGGCTGAAAATATACATGTGTATTTTGAGTTTTCTTTTGAGTTTCATGAGTTGTGGGCCATATTTTATGATCCAAATGAGTTGTATACATGTAATTAAATATAGGAATGTATGATATGAGTTCACACGATCCATATGACACTGAATGAAAGTTTTAAATACGATATAATACGAAAATATTCATTATTTTTATCCCCTTTTTCTTTACACTCTCATGGAATTGATGATGTGAAGTATATGAATATCATGAGATGAGCTAGCAATTATGGTGTTACAATTAAAACCTCACGAAGAAAATTGCCTCAAATACAACTTAGAGTTAGCTGTAATGGTATTTGCTTTGAAAATATGGAGACACTGCTTATATGGGATAGCTATAGAAATTTATAATGACCATAAGAGCCTTAAATATTTATTTGAACATAAAGAATTGAATATGAGATAGCATAAATGGTTAGAATTCTTGAAAGATTATGATTTCACATTGAAATACCATTCCGGTAAGGCTAATATGGTAGCTAATGCCTTGAGTAGAAAATCCATACACATGGCCTGTATAATGATCCGAGAGTAGGAATTGATTGAGAGATTCAAAGATATGAGTCTCTTATGTGAGGTACATTTAGGGAAGTTACTAATGAGTGAAACCTGAATAGAAAATGACATAAGGAATCAGATAAGAGAAGGCCAATAGACAGATGACCACGTAAATAAGATTAGAGCCCAGATAGCCCAGGGTAGCATTCAAGAGTTCAATTTGTCTGAGGATGATATAGTGAGATATAGAGACAGGCTTTATATGCTTAGAAATACAAAAATTAGAGAGAAAATATTAGATGATGCACATAAGAGCAAGTACACCATTCATCCAGGTAGTAATAAAATGTACCAAGATTCAAATAAAATGTTTTGGTGGCTTGAAATGAAAACAAACATAAGAAAGTATATGTCTCCCGATGTCTAGTATTTCAGAGAGTTAAAATAGAGCACTAGAAACTAGTTAGATTACTTTAGCCCCTAGATATCCCAGAGTGGAAATGGGATAGTATAGTTATGGATTTTGTCATAGGTTTGCCCAAGACATCATCGAGGCATGATGTAATATGGGTAATAGTAGATAGATTAACAAAGTCAACATACTTTTTAGCTATGAAAGCCACTTATACCCTAGATAAGCTAGCCTAGCTACACATCTGGGAGATAGTTAGATTGCATGGTGTGCCTAGGAGTATAATGTCAGATAGAAATTCCAATTTCACTTTGAATTTTTAGAAATCATTATAGGATGCTCTAGGTACCAGGCTCAGATTTAGCATAGCCTATCACCCCCAAATAGATGGTTAGATGGAGAAAACTATCCAAACCCTAGAGGACGTGTTGAGGGCATGTGTCTTAAAGATAAAAGGAAACTGGGATACATACTTGCCTCTAGCAGAGTTTGCCTATAATAACAACTATCATACAAGTATACAGATGGCACTGTATGATGCATTGTATGCGAGGAAGTGTAGGTCTCTGATGTGTTGGGTTGAGCTAGGAGAGAGAAGCCTGATAGGCCTAAAATTAATGGACCAGACTTCTAGACAAATTGAGACCATAAAAAAGAAATTGCTAATAGCCCAGAGTAGACAGAAGAGTTATGTAGATAGACATAGATAACCATTAGAGTTTGAGATTGGAAATCATGTCTTCATTAGAGTGTTTCCAGTCACAAGGATAGGTCAGTCCATTAAGAGTAAAAAGCTTAGTCCAAAGTACATAAGTTCATTCTAGATTCTTGATAAAGTAGGACCTGTGGCATTTAGACTTGCCCTTCCCCCAAACCTGAGCCAAGTAGATAATGTATTCCATGTATCCTAACTTAAAAAGTACTAGCCCTACCCCTCACATGTTATAGAATATGAGAATTTATAGTTATAGGATGATCTATTATACATAGTATCACCAGAACAGATTATGGACGTTAGAGTCAAGCAATTACAAAACAAGACGATACCACTAGTGAAAGTGGTTTGGAAAGAGCTATCTCCCAAAGAAGCTACTTGGGAGCTTGAGGAAGAAATGATAAAGAAACATCCAAAGCTCTTTCTTATGAGGTATGTTATCTAAATTTCAAGGACGAAATTTATTTAAAGGGAGGAGAATTATAATGTCTAATTTTCGTCAAATGATGAAAATAGATGTATTTTTAAAGCAAGTTCCCCGAAATGAATTAGTTAAGGTTCCAAAAATTTTAAGTAGTATTCTAGACTCTTAAAAATAAGAATCACAGGCTCAAACAGAAAGAAAAATAAAGTTAAAATGAAAAAACAAAATTTTGACGAAAGACTTACGAAATGTAATGACATTTTCATAATTTTAAGTAAATTTTGGAATTCACATAGAAAGGCTTTTTAAATGAAAATTTTGATTTATTCAGGGTCGTTAGAGGCCCTAAAAACCATGGGAAGCCTCGGGACAGTTAAAACTCCTCCAGTGGATGTTTTCTAACGAAGGTGGACCTGAACTTTGACGAATTTGTTTGAAAAGGTTTTAGCTCCGATTTGAGTGATTCCAAAGGCATTTACTAAATTTGGAACTTAAATTTCATGATGGAAAAGATGGTTCTTAAAAAGAAGCTAAAACGAACTAGAAAGAAAAATGCCAAGACAAAAGGACAAATTTGAGATTTTTAAAAAGTCTTTCTTAGACTCCACCTATATATATAGGGCACCCCACCTCCTCACTCACTTAGCCACATATGTTTCTGTCCTAAACTAGAGGAGGAACCCCAAGAGTGAGGCGCACATGAGGGAGAGGAAGAGAAGGAGAAAGACAAGGCAAAAGGTATAGATTTTTTGTTATTTTTCATGCTTTTTCTTTAGCAAACCTCTTCTCCTCCATTTCTCCTTCTTTCCTATGGTTATATTGAAATTTATGGATCTATTTTGAGGGAATAACAAAGGGGAAATTTTGAAATTGAGGTGAGGAAGCCAAGGAAGGTTAAGAACAAGTAAGAAGAACTAAGAAAATCAAGGTGTTTTGTTATCTCTTCACTTGATCTTCCTCCTCCCTTCTCTTATGAGTGTTTTGACCTACGTACGACCAGTCCTAAGGAGTTAAGTTTTTAACTAAATCAAGGGTGAATCTTAGAAATTTGAGGGAGAATAACAAGGATATGCAAAGAAAATAACAAATTAGCCATTAGATTTCAAGATAGCAAATCTAGGGTTTCAAGTATTCCTTATAAAATCTGATTTGATACCTTAATCCTTAAGCCTAAGTAAGTGTTTGAATGAGCTCCTAAGATCCCTTGAAGGCTCCCCATATGCATCCTCCATCAAGAAAACAAAGCAAACTTTTATAGAGGCCAAATGATTCATAATTTCGGCCTAAAGGGGATGAGGCACCTAGGGAGAGTTTTAAATTTTTCCAAACCCATTTTTGAGTCATATATGATGAACGAAAATGAGGGGAAACCTTGGAAAAAATTTAGGAGGCCTAGAGAATGAATTGGTATTTTAGGTTCCATAATATTACCTAAGGAAGCAACATGTAGTTAGGCTCCTTGTTTCAATTGTGTGATGACTCCAAGAGGTTTAAAAGGAGTCAAGAATCATATATGAAAGGAAAGAATAGAATCTAGAACTCATTTGATGGGTGTTGCTTCATTAAGTGCATTCTTGGAATCATAAAGGGGTTAATGGACCAAGTTAGTGTTTAAAGAAGATGTATAGCTTTAAAAATGATTCCATGAACCTAATTGGCTTTCATAAATTGTGTTTAGGCCAAGAGAAGTCAATTCTACACCCTTATGTGTGTGAGGCCAAGGAAAGGAGCTTTGTTTCAAGAAGAAAAGTGTGTAGTTGCATCAAAGGAAGCTCACTCCTCCTTCTTTCATGCATGAATGTATGCTTAACTTGTCTTTGAATGTATGTATGTGTGTTTTAAGCTATGAAAAGTGTTATAGCATAAGCTCTTACTCCATGGTACCATGATGATGCATTATGTTTCTAAATGATATTTATTATGTTTGCTTGGGTTTACTTGAGTATGGAGAAGCCAAGAACCCTTAGCCATGGTGAGGATGAGCCAAAAACCTATAGAAATGGTTGAGACAAAGCAAAGTGTCTCCCAAGAGTGAGGTTAAGCCAAAACCTCCTTGAGAAAATAGATGAAGCAAGTCCAAAATCCATAAGTGAAAGGGTAAGGCTAATCTACTTACTTGACAAGCCTATGGATGTTTTGTATGACTTACTCACATGCTAAGATTGCTTCTTGAATGCTCATGTCATCCATTATGCTCATGCATGCATTTCCAAGACTTATTTTGCATCTTTTATGTGTGATTGAAAGGGAGATGAGTTATTGGGATTCTTTGAACCTCATTCCCTCCTCTCCAATGTTCTAACATGCTATGTGGACCAAGTGGATAAGGTAATGGAAGCTAACAACTTGGAAGATAAGAGATTGACAACAATTTGCATAGATTTTACTTCTTTATGGCCATATGAGTGGCAAATGTTGCAACCTATTGTTGGTTATGTCCTATGACATTATGAATATATATATAATCATGCTAATGTATCATGTACAAATGATATTTAATGTTATACGTATGGTGTAGTGCATTTTGAGTATGGAATGACATGACTAGCATTATGTAACCTTATGTATAAGTTAGGGTGGATGGGTGAGTTTGAGAAATCTGGGTTTGTGTACCTTTGAGAAAAGTTTACAATGTCATTTTGGTTCATTCTCACGTGCTCAAGTGGCCACACAAGCTTGGGAAGCAAAATTGGACATTTTAATGCTAGCAGAGACCATAAAAATGACCAAACCAGAACTCTATAGCACAAATTAACCAAATGGGTGAATCTTCCCATGAAATTTGGCAAACATGTATAAATCATTGAGATATTTTTGACAATTTAAAGTATAGAAACATCAGAGCTCTATAGAATTAATTATAAATTTTCAAAGTTGTGGTTTTTTTTGCTGTTCTGATGCATGTACTGTTTATATGGTTAGTTTTGTGTTCTATATCATATGAGAGACAAATAGTGTTCAATGTTTGTGTAATTTTACAAGAAAAAACTAGAGGTTATAAGCTTTCTATATCCACTAAGATCACCTCATTTGGAGGTCTGAGCAGAGAGTTATGAATTTTTGAAGTTTAATGTCAGTACTAGTAGTGCCACTTGGCCTCATGTACTATTCCATCATAATTCAGTTCCTAAATGAACTTGGCATAGTCTAGAGATATTTTCCCCTTAGAGTTAACATCTGTAGCTTCTTATAATGACTAAATGTGCATGATTTGGATTTTTTAGAATTACTTATGAATTTCCAAAATTTATGACAGTAACCTATGATAGTAGCCTAGATAGCTAAGACTTTGTGTACTTTTTGAATGTCAAACACCTTCAACTTGATTTTACATTACCTGAAATTATTTTTAGATAAAGTAGACATCTATAGCTTTCCAAAATAATAAAGAATACATTATTTCAATTTTGCTAAAATTAGTTATGATTTTTCAAAATTTATGACAGAAAACATGAAATTCTGGCTGAGGCTGCATTATGGTATTTTGTGTGTTTTTTCACTTGCACAAGTTCTAAGTCACTTTTAGTGATGGAAATGAGTAGTATCTATGTAATTAAATATGAGAATGTGATACATGAGCTCACATGATCCACAAGACATCGAATGGAAAATTCATACCCTATGCAACGAAAAATACTTATTATTTTAATGTCATTTTCCTTGCTTCTTCATGAAATATATGGTATGAGACATGAAAATAACATGAGATAAGCTAGAGAGTTATGGTGTTACATGGAACAACTTCTAAAGCTACACATGCACTTGAAAAGCTAGATTGCTTTTAAGGTTTAATTATGGTTCCATAAGGCACCTAATGAAGCAACTTTAGGAAAACATGATCTTGGCTTCATTCTTTCCCTTAATATATGACTCTTGACTCTATTTAAACTCTTTGGAGCCATCACACATTTATTTCAAGGAGCCTAGCTAGGTATTGCTTCTTTAAGTCACAATATGGAACCTATAACTACTTCTCATTGTCCATGACTTCTAAAATTTTTCTAAGGCTTTCTCTTATACTCTCCTATCATATATGATACAAAAGCAAGCTTAGAAGAAACTAAAACACTCTCTAGATGTCCCATCCCTTCTTGACCAAGGCTATGCTTCCTTGGAATACCAATGGAGTTGTTTTAATTTCTTTGATGGGAGAAGCATGTGGGAGTCTCTTCTGATGTCTTAGGAACTCATATGAACTCTTGAACATCTTAATTAATGGCTAGAACTCATCTTACAAACCAAGGTGCAACTAAAACTCTAGGTTATACATCTTGGAAAATCATGATTTTTTTTCTTTGTTTCCTTTGTATATTCTTATTCTCTACACCTAGATTTCTAAGATTCATCCTTGGTTTGGTTTGAAACTCACTCTTTCTTGGTTGTCCATATATGGGGCAAAACACACACTTATAAGAACAAGGAAGAAGAAGCATGACTAGCATTTTACCTTGGTTTTCTAGGTTTCTTTAAGAGTTCTTCTCTTTGCTTGGCTTCCTTTCTTAAAACTTGAACTTCTTCCCTTTGTTCCATGTGCAAAATAGGCCCAAAAGCTTTAATAAATCCATGGGAAGGAAGCGAAGAAGGAGGAGAAGAAGTTTACTAAAGAGAAACTAAGAAAATTCATGAATTTCCATACCTTTCACTTAGTTTTCCTTCTCCTTTTTCCTCCTCACTTGTGCACCTTTCTCCCTAGGTCTCCTCTCTATCTTAAGGTAGAAATGAAGTTGGTTTAGGGAGAAGAAAGGTGGGGCGTGACTTATATATAAGTGGAGAATTAAAATTGTTCTAAAGAAATTCCATTTATGTCCAGTAAATTTAGCATTTTCATTTCTAGTTTGTTTTAGCTCCTTTTTGAGAACTGCCTTTTCCATCATAAAATTTAGGTTCTCAATCTTATAAAATGCCTTTGGAATCACTTAATTTGGATCTAAAACCTTCTCGAATGAAAGGGTCAAAGTTCAGGTTAACCATTTTTAGAAAATATACACCGAAGGGGTTTTAACTATCTCGGGGCTTCTCATGATTTTCAAGGCCTCTGAGAACCTCGAAGAGCTCAAATTTTCCATTGAAAAAGCCTTCCTGTGAGTATTTTAAAAATTATCTGAAATTATAAAAATGCCATTATGTTATGTAATAGTTTTGTTAAATTCCATCTGGTTATTTTGGCTTCTATTTCAGGGCACCTTTGGCCTCTTATTTTCATTACTTGATGTCTAGATCATGATCCTAATTTTTTCGAACCTTAACCAATTCAATTCAGAGGACTTTCTTTTGAAACATATTTGTTTCTGTCGTTTTGACAAAAATCAGACATTATAGCTCTCAAAATAGAACCTAGACCATCTAAACCAAAAGAGAAAGGTGCAATAAGGAGAGGAGGAAGAAGAAGGAAAGAAGACCAAGAAAAGGTAAGAAAATGGCATTTTTTCATGCTCTTGCCTTTACTAACTTAGTTCTCCTCCTTGAGCTTTTTCTTTTAGTGGTTTTAGTTTTTAGAAAGAAACATTTTTGTGGCTGGTTTGTTGGAGGAAGGAGAGAGTTTGAAAAAACTAAACCAACCATCAAATTTCTCTCTTGAAAGACATTAGAACTAGGTATGTTTCATAGAATGATAGTGCTCCACCTTGCCTCCTCCTTCTTCATGAGTTTTGGTCAGACCTAGGACCATATGAAAGTGGATGAGTTTTAACCATAGAAAGGTAGGAATAAGGGTTTTAAAGCATGAGAAATAAGAATGTGCAATTGGAACCAAAAGAAAAGCTTTAGAATTTAAGGTATGGAAGTTAGGGTTTTAGTTGCCCTTAGAAATTATTGGATCATTGGAAGGTATTTTGAGCTATATGAATTCATGTCTAAGATGTAGAGAAGCCAAGGATTTAGGAATCCATTAACTTCTTAGCAAGAATTAAGAAAAACCCATATTTGCTTCTCTTGTTATGGTGTCTCGGCCAAGCTATGGAAAAGGCACTTAGGGAGTGTTTCTTTGAATTCTAATAAATTTAAAGACTTAGATATGATGAATAAAGAATGATGGAAACATTAGATTGAATTTAGGAGTTTTAAAATGGAAGTAGAAATTTTAAGGGCCTAAATGAGGTTAATGAAGCAAGTTAGTTCTAAAACTTTCTAACCAAGTATGTAATGATTTAAATGAGTCTCTTGAGAGTTATAAGACTTGTAGAAAGCAAGAGTTTGGGGTTAGAAAAGAAAAAACCAAATGTTGCTTCATAATGGACCTAAATTAGTCATAATTGATACCTTGAGTCCTAATGAGATTAAGTGAGCATCTTAGAACCTAGAATGAGTTCTATGGGATTAATTTGTCTTGTAATTGTCATATGTAAGTCAAGGTAACTCAAACTCACTCCTTTGTGGGTGTCAAGGCAATGAAAGTAAAGAAAAAGGAAGTTAACAAGTGAGTTAGTAGTACATCCAAGTCCCCAGAATTACAAGGTAGCTTTATCTCCCTCTTTTGCATACATTTGAATGTTTGAATGAGTTGTAATACTTGTATGTGTTGTTGCTTGATGCATTCATGATGTATGTTTTAGTATAAGTTCCATATTGAGCTATATGAATGAGAATGATATATGTTTTGGCTCCTAGCTCCCCTAAGGCTTGGAATTGAGCATAATAGCTCTTCCTTGGCCCCTGGGTGGAGAAATGTTGAGCCTAGCAAGTTTATGATGATGCTGTGGCCAATAAAGAAATGAATTTTCATGTTTTATGATGCATTCGACTCATATGAAGCATTAGCATTGTATTCTTGCACCACATACATAGCATACACTCATGGCACTTGTGTATATTGTATTGGTTGAAATTAGCTACTAAGATTCTCCTAAATCTCACCATCCATGCTCTCACTAACCATTTCAGGTTCTCCAAGCCAAAGTCAAGTCCAAGAGAGATCATAGATAGTAGGAAATTAGGTATTATAATCCTATCTTGTACTAGAATTTATGTATATGTATGCATATGATGCTTTACGTATACCATGACACACTTATCATGTATATGATAATGTTACTTCATGTTTTATGATGGAACCATGTATAAAAATATGAGAATGTGGATGTAGAACAAGCTATGAGAATGTATGAGTGTTATAATGACATATGGCTATGTTGATTCTAATAGGCATGTATGCATTCTTGTATGTCAAAGGGTCAAATTTTGGTCCACCTATTTTGGAATGATATGGAATGGTTAGAGAAGGCATTTAGGATGGAAGAAATGTGCTCAAAGTGAAAGAAACCCAATTAGATTCTAAATGGTCTAAATCGGTACCTAAAATGGTCTCAAATTTGTTATAAACAACTCTTATGTCAAAAGTAGCCTAGATGAACTAGTTTGAGCCTATGATTTGGCATGCGTTTAATCCCTCTTAGAGCTTTTTTTCAAGCTAAGAACCATAATTTTTGGAGTTGTACAAAATATTTCAGAAATTTTTTAAATTGGACAAAAATTTTAAATAGGTCCTGTCATTGTTCACACAGAATAGCTTTAGAATTTCATGTCATTTAGGGGTCAAATGAGGTCCAATGCTCACAAATTTTATAGGCATATATAAGCTTTCTAAGACCATCGAGTTTGCATGAAAAGGAGTTGTATAGAGGGAGTTATGAGTTTTTAAAATTAGAGGTCTGATAGTGCCCAAATACTATAGTAGCTTTTGATATACAATGGATTTTGTAACTCAAATGAACTTAGATGCCCTTGAAATTTTTATAGCCATTAGGTCTCACCTCAAGCTTTTTGTAGCCACTGAGAGCACCTAATTTGGAGTTGTGTAGCTCAAGATATGCAATTTCAAATTTTAAGTCTGTTACATGCCTCCCATTTTTGACCTATGGTATTCTTACATTATATTTGACTAGGCAAATGAACCCAATTTTGCCTAAAATTTTTATGGCATATAGTTCACATCCTAAGTTTTCCATATACACCTAATTTGCATGATTTGAAATTGTATAGCCCAAGTTAAGAAATTTCAAAATTGGTGCAGATTTTGGCACCTATGTTATCATTTCAATTTTCATGGGGATTTAAGGGATTCCATGAGTTTTGCACTGTAATTTGAGTATGAGCAAACTTGCTTAAGATAAAAATAAGTTAACGAAAGGTAAGAATCAAGTTTAAACTACTATAACTCAAAATGACTCGTAAATAGGCTGATTTCAGTGTTTAATTTCATGTAAATGTATATGATTCTTGTATTTTATGCTTTATATGTGTATGAATATGATAAAGAGGAACTATTTATGACAAATTCCTTACATTTGGCTCCAACTATAATTCATACAACATATTTTCATACTTTTACACATGAGTAAGGACTTACATCTCATAAATAGCATATACATATACATTTTGATATTAAATTACATCAAATTCTATTCTATTGTCAAAGTAGCATGTCTCAAGCTTCTTGGTCTTGGCTGCATGAGAGTTACCTAGACAAGATTAGATGAAAGTGGGAGAGTAAGATTTAAAGAATTCCAATAACTCATTCTGATAGTGGATATCTATTGGAACCCAGCCAAGATGCCCTCTCAGATTTGACTTAATACGGAATCGTGCAATCATCAAGACAAGCACACAAATGAAACACAAGTCAGAATCACAAAAAGGGAGAAAATAGAAATAACATAAAGAAGGAGAAAGGAAGAGGATAGTTAGTCTTGGGAGGACTAGACTCTAAGAAAACCTGTCTCTTTCACCCTAGCCATGAGATGCTACAAGGTAGACCACCCTTGAAGAATCTATAATTCTTTCTAGCAATCAAGAGAGCAAGAACAACTCAGAAGAATTTTGAAAATTTCATCCATTCATCTTATGCCTTCCAAAGTGACTTACAAGATAATCTTCAAAGAAAAATGAAACCCTAGCCAAACAAGATTATTATAAAGTGTAACACTATATGTTTCTAGCTCATTTCATAACATTCTCATGCTTGACAACATAGATTCCATGAAAGAGCAAGAAAAGGGAATTAAAATAATGCATTTTCTTATGTTGCGTCATGTATAAAAATTCCATTTGGTGTCATATGGACCATGTGAGTTCATACAATGCATTCTCATATTTAATTACATGAATACAACTCATTTGTATCATCAAATGTGGTCTACATCTCAAGGAACTCAATGGGAAGCTCAAAATACACATTTATTTTCGGCTAGATTTATCCCTTTTTTTGTCACAATTTTGGAAAATCATAACTAATTCTAAAAAAATTGAAATCATGTATTCTTGGCCATTTTGGAGAGCTACACATGTCTAACATATGCTAAAAATATGTCCAAACTATAACATCTAACATAGAGGATGTTTGACATGCGAAATGATCTAGAGGTCAGGCTATCCACTGGTGTTGTCATAAAATTCTATAGCAAACTTAAAAAATGTCCAATTAATTCCAAGAAAATCCAATCTATACAAATGATACCAATATGGAAATTTGTGGATGTTATCTAGAGTAAAAAAATAACTCTAGATCGGGTCAGGCATGCCTAGACCTCAAAATCTAATCAAACAATAATTGAGATCGGGTGGAGTTCCTGATACTAGATAGATTCTTTGAAAATTCATATCTCCCTCTCTAAAAATCTAAATGAGGTGCTTCTAGTTGACACAACTCACTAGGAATGTATAAGTTTTTTGTATATAATTTCGTGGCAATTAGACATCATTTGAGCCCTGTGTGACAGATTTCATTTTCGGACCAAGTGAACAATACATCAGACCAAAATCAAAAAATTTGCCAACTTTAAAAATTCATCAAATATTTTATAGACCTTTGAAAATTATGTTCTTTACCTTCCCAAAAAGATCTCAACAAGCTCTAATTGTATGACAAATCTCAAATCAAGAAGAGCTCATTTGGACAAAAAGTAACATAGGGTTCTAAAATAGCAAATTTATACCCCATATAGGGTACCAAAATGTCCAAATGGCTTTTCTCAAAGTTTGGCACCTCTTAGGCAAGTCTAAAAGCATGAATATGACTTGTTTAAACTCCCCAAATAGTCTCAAACAACATGCATCTTAATTTGGCCATGCCACTTCCACATATACAATAGTGCATCAAACTTTCAAGAAGCAAAAATGGCAATTTCATACTCATTTTACATTCTGGTATTCACATGCCATAGTCTTTTATTTATACATAATACATCAACATATTTATACATATTCATCACCTCATAGAACATATATGACCATGGATTACAAAATTTGTCATTCACATGGTTTTAAAGTAGCCAATTCCATGCACTTTAATGTCTTACTCTTTTCTCCCAAGGAGTTGGCTTCCATTACCTTGCTCTCTTAGTCCACCTAGCATGTTAGAACATTGAAGAGGAAAGGATGAGATTCAAAGAATCCCAATAGCTCATCTCCCATTCAATCATACATAATGGATGCAAACAAGTCTCATAAATGCATGTATGGTCATGTTGACATGTGCAAATATTCAAGAGACATTTTCATCATTTGAGAAAGTCATATGTAGCATACAAAGGCTTGCCAAGCAAGTGGATTAGCCTTACCCAATTTCTTGTGGATATTGGACTTGCTTCACCCATTCTTTAAGACATTCTTGGACTCAACCATACTCTTGGGAGTCTATCTTGCTTTTGGGAGACTCTTTCCTTTGTCTCAACTAATCTTAAGGGTTATTGGCTCATCCTCACCATGGCTAAGGGTTCTTGGCCTCACCACACTCAAGCAAACCCAAGCACACATCATAAACATCATATAAAATATAATATGTCATCATAAAACCATGGCATATGAAATCATGCTATCATACTTTTCATGATTTGAAAATACACATACACACATTCTAAGATGAGCTAAGTACATATCCATGTATGAGAGAAGGTGGAGAGAATTACCTTGCTTGTATTCACACACTTTTTCTTTGAGCCTTGAGTCCTCTCCCTTGACCTTACACATCCAAAGAGGTGGAGATCATTTCTCTTGGCCTAGACACACCAAAAGAAACATGAATTACTCATGGGAACAAGCCTTGGCATTATACACACTTTACATGATGCTACTTTGGTCTGTGACTCCATTATGCTTCCATAAGGCACTTAATGAAGCAATTACAAGAATTCATGATCTTGGCTCCCTTCTCTCCTTCAATCTATGATTCTTGACTCCATTTAGACCCCTTAGAGTCATCACACAATTATTTTAAAGAGCCTAGGTAGGAGTTGCTTCATTATGCTACATTATGGAGCCTACACCTCCATCTCACTATCTATGGCTTCTAAAATTTTTTCAAGGCTTCCTCTCATACTCTCCCATCACATGAAGTCCCAAACCAAGGTTAGAATAAATTAAAACATCCCTTAACCCCTTTATCTATCATAGGCTGACATTATGGAAGCATTTGTGGTTCAAGGGGTTTCCAATTTTTTCTTGATGGGAGAGTCACTTAGGAGGCTTCCTAAGGATCTTAGGAACTCAAACAAACACTCACATATGCTAGGGAATGCATAAATCAAATCAGTTTTTACAATGTGTTCAAGACTTCTTCACTTTCCTAACTTGAATTTTACTTGCTTTTCTTTCCATTTCTTTGTAATTCTTAGGTGCCCACATACTAAATCAATGGATTCTTGCTTGTTTTTGGATAAAAACTCCTCCCCCATAATGGTTTTGCTTTTTGTCGTGACTCTCACATACAAGAAGCAAGAAAAAGAAGCAAAGCTACAAGGATATATACCTTGAATCCAAGCATCTATCAAGAGTCTCTTCCTTTGGTCTTGGTCCCCTTTTGAAACTCTAATCCTTCCCTTCTAGTTCAAGACCAAAACAGAATTATTTCATCCACCAAAACCATGGAAAGATGAAGTAAGAAGAGAAGAACAACTTTAAAGAAGAGAAAGCCATGAAATTCCTTGAATTTACCTATCTTTCTTGGCTTTCTTTGCCCTTCTCTTGTGCTTCCCTTTGTGCGCCTATTTCAAATCTGTTTCAGACCAAAAAACCTTCGGTGGAGAGGAAGGAGAAGGGTTGGACGTGATTTTAAAAGCAAAAGGGTAAAGTTAACATACTTTTTTAACTTTTCATTTTAGTCCCTAATCCATGGTTTGTCCATTTGGTCTCATTTCAACTCTTTTTCAAAATCCATCTTTTCCATCATATTCCCTAAGCTCTTAATCATAAGAATTGCCTTTCGAATCACTCAAAAAGGATTTGAAACCATTCCAATTTTTTTTTTAGTAATTTCAACTGTTCTAGGGGTTCTTATGGCTTTCAGAGCCTCTGAGAACCCTGAAAAGCTTAAATTTTCTATTTAAAAAGCCTTCTTGTGAGTTTTCAAATTTTCCAAAAATTACAAAAATACCCCTACTTTCTTCAGCAAATTTTTTGAACTCTTCTAGCTCTGGTTTTTGGGCATCTTAAACCTCAAATCCTTATTTTCTAATATTTAGAATTTTATCCTAATTTTACTTGGTCACAAACCCTTCTATTTTGAGGACTTCCTTTTATATTTAACCCATTTATGATGTTTACGGAGAAACCGAATATCGTGTTTCTCACATTTACAGAGGGACCGGATGTTACATAAAGTCCTAAAAAGTAGTGTCATATATGAGGGGATTTTGGGAACTCATAATTTGAATATTAATCCCTCATAAATGGCGCATAAAAAAAAAAGAAAATATCCAAGTCTACAAAGATAATCCTACTCAATTAAACTCAATCTATATGGCAGCTACATTACATGATAAAATAGAAAACTAACAATTTGAACAATATAATCATGGTGGTGCCTTTTTGATTTATAAAAAGTAAATAAAATAAACTAAATAATCAGCTAAGAGGATGCTTAAAACAACACATGGATGGCACATAACTTTTAAGTGAACTAATCTCAGCCACAAAATCTTTTTCTAACTTGAATCTGGTCCATTGATTAGGAACAACATGTGGGCGCCTTCTCTACTCTTTTTAGCTTCAAATTTAGCTAAGTGTAAGGCCTCTATCTCTATTAATTTATGTATTACTCTATTCAAGACTTCTTTCATCACTTTAGCTTTTGATCTTCTCACCGGTTGTGACGACCCTAACTTCTAATCATGATAATTAAAGTTAAAGATGCGATTAATAATCATCAATCGAGGTTTAAAGTCATTATGAGATTACTTATATTAGAAAAAGATAAGGAAATTTAAATCTTGATATTGTTAGAGTCATTAACTAATTACTTATAACCATTTATGCGTATGAAGGAATCAAACTCACAATAATAAGCTTTTAATCCTATCACCCATTAATTTTAACTCACAAAAACTTCTTACAAGTGCTTCTAAATCATTTCTTATCATTTCCATAGAGAAAACCAAAGTTTCTAGGTTAATATGAGAAATTGAGCACCTTCATAAATTTCACACATTTTGCCGTGGCAAATTACCCTCTGGAACACCACCAGACTTGCCTCTCACATTTCGCTAAAGCCAATTCCTCTCTGTTTCCTTCCCTAGGAAACTTCATCACATTTGGTGTGATAACCCTAACTTCTAATCATTGTAATAAAGGTTAAATATATGATTAATAACTATAAATTGGGAAAATTTGAACCTTAATGTTAATAGAGTCATCAATCAAATAATTCGAAGCATTCATGTACACAAGGGAAACAAACACTCATTTATAAGCCTTTGATTCTATTACCCATTAATCAATACTCATAAGAATCTTCTACCAATGTTCCTAAGTCCTCTCTTGAGGCTGCCATGGGAAAAACCAAGGTTTCTAGGTTAGAATGAGAGTTTGGGGTTTGTTAGCCGTGGCTAAATGTCTTTGCGCCATGGCCAATTGCTCCCAAGTTCATTATTTATCTTCACAGGTTTCACCACAACAATAGCCATGACGAGTTGGAGCTTTGCCACGGCTAACCTACATGGCGCCGCAGGGAGGGAACCTCCTGGAGCCTACCTTGCTCACCTCTCATTATTGGCCGCAGCCAATTCCCCTCTAGAATGCCTGACATAATTTCATAAAAGTTCGTTTTGCTAATTCCCATTTAGCCGCGGCAAATTACCCTCTAGATGACTCCTAATTTGGCCTCTCACATTTTGCCGCAGCAAATTGCTCTCTGGTACTCTCCCTGGGCAACTTCACTTCTATTGGCTGCAGTTAATAATATTTTAGTAGCGGCGAAATGCCTTCTGATCCTACAACTTCTAAAACCTTGTCTCATACTCTCCACTCTCCCTCAAATGACACCCCAGGGCTACTCTACCTTAATTTATGGGGTTCCAATAGCTTTCACTAGCCTAATTTATCCAGCTTATCTATCATTACTAGTTCAAGACTTAAATGTTAATTTCTACTCCTCCAACTACCATATATCAGCAAGTTCATAGAGTAATAACAACAAGAATTCATGAACCATCAACAATTAACATTCGATACACATTCCGTTAGAGATTTCATACATCAATGGTTCATATCAACATCTAATGTATCATATAATTACATTTCCCATAATATACCATATCATAAATTCAACAAAGTTCATACATCAGGTGTTATAAGTTCATACATCCAATACCAAGTTAAAATGAGGCCTAACTCCTCAATAGATATATCCTAGGAAATCAAAATATAAAGGCCTACACTTAGTAACATGATTACATGATGTTGCTATACGAAAAGAATACAAAATTTAGCATCTATTCTATCTAAATCAGTCTAAGTGTAGCCTTCTCCACATATGGCTGGAGCTCATAGATTTTCATCCACTTGCTTCCCCTTATCCTTACCTGAAGAGCCTTCACCTAAAAGTATAATCCCATGAAATGGGGTGAGATGCAAATCTCAATAACCAAGGCAAATTCCATTCATATATTCTAGTTTAATTAACATACATGCATGATTTCATATAAGCATCAGAAAATATACTAGCCATATCAGTAAATGAAACAATTAGGCTATCTATGATTACTATCTCATACTAGCAATCATAATTTCACATGTTAAAGGCCAATAACACTTGGAGAGGCCCATCCACGAAACCCACTCCCCAATGAGCACAACCAAGGCTCAGTGCACCTGGGGTCTGATCATTACTCGGTGCTTGATCGAAGCACATGCACAGGGTGGCAATCGCACCATAGCTTCACCATAGACTCATAAGGTCCAATCACATATAACAGATAGCCAACCAATTCATTTAGCATTAAAATCATAATCATGCAGCAAATACACAATTAAAATAGATATATGCATGGAATTAGCAGAAACCTCGGTTATCTCACTTGTAGCCAATCCTCTAAGAGCCAATTGAATGCTACTTCAGCCTATGGATATAAAATTAAGCCATTACTATCCCTAATTACAATTTATATCAGTAAACCCATTACTCAAGGGGTTAAGCTATATAGAACTACTCAGAAACACTTACCCAATCACCAAGAGCCTCTAATTATGGGTTTTGCCTTCCCTAGACCAGAAACATCAAAATATCACTCCAAACTATAGGAAAATTCGCATAAAATTAAGGCCTATACTATAAGTCTACTATGGGGGTCTTAAACTAGTAGAAAATGCATCAAAATGAAGAGTTTATACTTACCTAATAACACCCTTAGCCCTAACCTATGAAATTTCACCAAGAAAATCCCAAATAACCCCATTTCAGATTTTGGGTATGGTGAAAATGCTCCAAATGAAAAATTAATTAGGACAAAATGAAGAGAAAGAGAAGGGGATTAAGTTATACAACTATAACCTTGGCTGAATCTTGCTCTAGAAGTGAGAAATGGTGGAAATATGTCAAGAACCCTAACCTCCCCTTTGGACCTATGAATTTCTCTTTTGTTTCTTGTGTTTCTGCAAAATGGGGATGACTAAATTGGTTTTTAGGGTTTTAAGTTGGGTTCTAAATGGGTTATGGGTTAACCCATCAACCCAAGGACTTATTGGGTTCCCATTAATTGTTGGGCTGAAGTAGTAATTTGTTGGACTAGCTTTAATAATTCAAACTTTTAGTTGGGTTGGGCCAAGTTTTTAAGGACCTATTTAGTTGAAGTCTGCATAAGGGGTATTGGGCCAATTACAAGGGCTTATATAAGTTGGATCTTGGGTCTCTATCTCATCCCAAGGTGCTCTCTCTTGGCCAAGTCTCATATTAAAAGGTTGGGTCTGCACTTAAAATTATTAGGCCTCTATTAGTCTCTAATCTTAGCCTACTTAATTTAATTTGGGTCTAGATGGGATTTATAACTCAATTAAATCTCAAACACATATTAATAATTTATCTCTCTAAAAGTTTCATTCACTTAACTTGCCTAATTATTCCATATTAATTATTCTTAATTAACCCAAATCCATGATTAATACCTTAATTTATTTTGGGGTGTTACATTTGGCAGTGGCTAATTAAATTTTGGCCGCGCCCAATTCTCCTTTGTTCCTATAACTCTTAAATTCCCTCCCATGCACTCCAATTCTACCTCAAGGAACACTTTAAGACCACTCTCCCTCAATTTGTGAAACTCTAGTGGCATTTATTTACTTGATATACCTAGCTAATCTATCATTATCCACTTTAAGATTTAAGTGTTGATTTCTACTCATGAAACTATGATACATAAGCGAATTGCATAATTTAGTGACAATAAAAGTGTTCCGACCATAAGGATCGTAGGGCCAATGCTTAATGTTCATATAAGATCAAGTCACTTATCCATTATTAGCCAATTACAACCATAATATTCAATTCCATGACAATTATATTACATGTACAGTCCTTATACTTGGCAATTCATGATGTAATATGGCAATTATATAAAACTAGTAATCTAATTACACAATACAATCTGACAAGATTTCCAAACCTATATGCTACCAAATCATATAATAAGCTTCCATTAATTTTTCCTTACCACTAAGAGGTCCGATCCTTGAAAATGTTAGCCCACAATTGGGATAAGATATACAATCTCAGTAACAACAGGAAAATTTCATATATACGTACAGATTAATCAATATAATGTAATTTCATATCATCAATACCAAAATTATCAATTTAATTTGTAAATAAACTAGTTGAACTACCAATGACTACTGTCCTATACCAGCAATCACACACAACATGTTAATGGCCAATAACACTAGGTGAGTCCATCCACAACATCTACTCTATAATGAGCACAACTAGTGCTAAGTGCATCTGGGGTCTGATCACAACCTGATGCCCAATCGAAGCACATGCACGAGTGGTGGCCACACCACAGCTCCACCATTGACTCATAAGGTCCAATCACAATCGTAATTCAAGTTTAACCAATCATTTAGCATTTAAAAATCAAGCATGTGTAACAAATATCATATTAAGATGAGCATATATATAGAATTAAGAAAAATAACCCTAGTTACCTCAATGAAGCCAATTACTCTTCCTCTAGCTACCATTATAATTCAAATGCACACCAAAGCCTAAAACAAGTATAGTCATCATCATTTCTAGCAATAAATCATATACCAAAAGGGTTAAACCACTAATGGCTACCTAAAAGTTACTTACCTAGCTTCTTAAAGAGTCAATTACACCAATTTAAGGTCACAACACCAAGGACTCACAAGGGGTTACTCCCAACATCTCTAATTTCGTACATGTAAAAGCCATGTACCAAAAGTCAATCCAAATGATGGAAATTCAACATATACACCTTATAGAAGAAAAGGAAACACTGACCCATACATCTAGGAGGTTAAGTGGACTAGGTTAAACCTTAACAACTAAGAACACACCAAGGGCCATCCTTAAAACTTGGATTTTCGCACATGGAATCGGCCATATACCGAAGTTAGCTTATAACATGAAATCTAAGCAAGATTACACCACAAAATGAAAGCAAACACTTACCCTATGGTTCCACTAACTCCAAACTCTGAAAATCTTGCAAGGAATCACCCAAACACCAAATTTTAGATTTGAGAAGGAGATGAAAATGCCCAAAAGCAAAAACTAATCAGACCAAAATGAAGAGCAGAATGAGAGGGACATGTTTTATATAGATTATCTTAACCAAATCTTCCTCTAGAAGTGAGAAATAGTGGAAGAATTCAGAAAAGCCCTAGCCCCTCTTCTTAAGTGCGAAAATGGCTTCCTTATTTTGTAGAACATGTGTCTTAGCAACCAAATAGGTGGGAAGAAGGCCTCTTAGGGTTTTAGTGAAGATGGGCTAGTCCAATAGACCCATTATTTCAAGTGGGTTGGTGCTAGGTGAGATTGGCTGCAAAAACTCTTGGGTTAGGGAGAATGTGCTAATTTAAAGGCCCAAAAATCCATTTACATTATGGTGGGAATTTATTAGGCCATAAGTTGGAGGGTTTTTTATGAGTTTGGGCCAACCCAAAAGTCCAAAACCCAAGTAGGTTCAGAATTTACTTTGTTAGACTAGAGTATATAGATTTATTTGAATTGGGTCTGCACAAGATTATAATTGGGCCTCTAAAAAATAGATTTAGACTTTCTTATACCTAAAAGTGGGCTTCTATACTTAGTTCATGGCATAAATAAGTTAATCATATGACCCAAATTAAATGTCCATCTCCCTTTAGTTAATTCCCTAATTAGACCTATAACCCTAATTAATATATCTTCACCCAATAATAACCAAACATGATTATTAGCTCAAAATGCTTAAAATAAACCCATTTCTTTAGAAACCTTATTTTCCTTATTTTCCCAAATCCCTATATTAATTCTTTAATTTATCATAATTATTCTTAATTAATTTTAGAGTGTTACATTCTTCCTTCCTTTTAAGAATTAGTCATACCTTACTCAATTGATGTTAGACAATCCTTCCTTATACCCTCCTCCTCGATATCTCAGATAGTCTTACTAGAAACTAGTCCCTCCCTATTACTTTCCTGGAGAGGGTGTTCTTATCATGTTGCTACTTCACTTAGTAACCACAATTTTGTTTCTTCTAGTCGACCTAAGTCAAATGACATGCCAATCTGAACATTTCATATTCCTTCTTTGTCCACAACTACATAGTTCCTGACCAAGTTACACTTGATCATCTTATAGCAAGTTCTAAGCACCTAGCTCAAGTAAGCCTAAATCTCTCTCCCTTTATGGCTTTTGTTTTTGTTCTTTTTTATATTTATCTCTTTTTTTTTCCTTCTTCTTCTTTCTCCCTTTTTTTTTCTCCCTTTTTTTTAGCACCAATAGTCGACTAATTAATTTTATTTTAGTTTCCTTTACTTTTTAACTCCTAATTTGCTTATCAAATAACTCCGAAAATGCTTAGTCTAACTCTTCTTAACAGTTAGCATCAAGAGCTACACAAAATTCCACTTAGCTAACCTTATAGTATTTATTCCACTAATTGCAACATAGGTAAATAACCTTACTTCATAAAGGAGTTTCATTTGTCCTTTACTCATAATTTCCCACATTTCTTTAGCCGAACCTTCATAATTGAAGCACATTTTTCCTTTTATAGGATCATCTAGTCTAGGTTTCTAGTTCTTATGTCCAACTATCCCATAAAATTATTGCACACATTATATCCTCATATATTGTCCGTAAGAAAAAGGTCTATTATTTCCATTAAATACATAAATTATCCTCTCTTCTCTAGTCTGTACCTAAGTTTCCCCTTTTTTATCCATCAAGGTTTCCAAAGGTTAGAACTAATGTAAAGTCTGATCTTATGACTAATTCTTTTAAGGTATTCAAACACTCTAAGGTCACCGTCCATCTAATCAAAATCAAACATAATCTCTTAAGCTAAAATAAACATGATCCTTTAAGTCTAGGTTATATTCCTTTATAAGGCTTGATTTCAAGGGTGAAAGCACCTTATCTTGAGTATCAAAGTAATCTTTTAAGACTTAAGAATGAGTTTCCTTAAATCTTACAAGCCATAGCTCAGGTGGATGCTTTATTAGATGACATAACTTCAACAACTTGCCTACAACATTAAAAATTCCAATTCATGGTGGTGGTTCATTATAGGCAATCATCGTCCGTAGATGTAACCAATATAGAAAGACCCTTAATAGACCTCTTCTCTCTCTCTGTCTCTCTGTCTCTCTTATCCCCTTTTCTTTTTGCTTGTGTCTTACATAGGTGAAGGTACCACCACAATCACATACAAAGACTACCACGATCAATAGATCCAAGTGTTTCATCTTATTATTCCACTACTACAAGCATTGGTAGTCAACTTAAGGGCATCTATACTCATTTGATATCAATTGAACATCTCTCTGGGTCTTAAGCCATTATATAGTCCCAACAGACTATTTCTTCGTACCCTTTACACCTAACTGAAGTATTTTCACACAAGCATAATCACACTTTGAATAGCATATTACTTATCATCTTCAGGAAGCAATAAATTCTCTTTAACTTTTTCACATATAGCTGAGGTTTTTTTTTAAATATCCTACAATTTAGAAGTTCATAATAGCTCTTAAAGAGTAATGAGATAATTTCTTGTCAAGAAGGCCCAAGATCTTGTCGGTAAGGGCTTGTATTCAATAATATGAAATATGAAACCTTGTCAATAAGGTGTTTTGACAGTAAGTACAAGGTCTTTTGATAGTAAGTTATAGCATATAGTATATGATGATATGACAACTTTCGCCTCTATGCAATGATTTGTGCCAACCATAACTAATTCTTTCTCTCCCTAAAAGTTCTTAAGTCTCAGTTTTTTACACCTGGCTGTTGGGAGTTAAATTAACATAATGAGAGACTTGGTGTAACATCCAGTTCCCTTAAGACGAGAAAACGTGAGAAATGTACCGTACGGTTTCTCCATAAACGAACGAAACTCACCGGATACAAAAGGAAGTCCCCTAAAATGATATAGTTAAGGTTCTAAAAAATTTGGGAAGCTTTCTAGACTCCTAAAAATGAGAATTCCAGGCTCAGATGGAAAGAAAAATAGAGTTAGAATGAAGAAACAATTTCTTACAAAAAGTTTACGAAACGTAATGGCATTTTTATAATTTTGAGCAAATTTTGGAATTCACATAAGAGGGCTTTTTAAATGAAATTTTTGAGTTCCCCAGGGTTCTCAAAGGCCCCAAAAACTATGGAAAAGCCTCGAGACTGGTAAAGCCTCTTCGGTGTATGTTTTTCAACGCCAGTTGACTCGAACTTTGACTGATTCTTTTAGTAAGGTTTTAGCTCCAAATTGAGTGATTCCAAAAGAATTTTATCAAATTGGGAACCTAAATTTTATGATGAAAAAGACAGTTCTAAAAAAGGAGCTAAAACAAAGCCAAAACAAAATTGCCATTATAGAAGGGCAAAATTGGAAATAAAAGCTTCTAGAATGTCCTAAACACTTCCACACTTTTCTTCCATCTTCTCCCTTTTATGGAGCATGAAATTTTCTGCCCAAAATACAGAGGTTATTCCACTCTCTTAGGCACATAAGAAGGAGGAGAAAAAGAGGAAGAAAACTAAGGAGGAACTAGACTTAAGGGGGAAAATTTGAATTTGCCAAGGAGAAGAGAACCAAGGAAGAAAAGCTTTGAAAATAAGCTTGAAACTAAGGTATTTTTTCATTCTTGATGCTTCATCTTGGTTTCTTATTTTTGTAGTAGTTTCGGCCAGCCTAGGGGTGGATAGAAGGAGATGAGTTTTGGGCAGAACCAAGGGAGAAACCTGCCACTTGATGTGCTTGTATATGCTCTTATGATTTGAAAATATGCCACTTGATGTCTTGAGGTTGCATTGGTACCAATGTGTCTTCTTGAATGACTATGGTTGTGGAAAGAGCTCATAAGGGTGAGGTGATGCCAAAAGTCCCTTGATGAAGGTGAGGAAATGTCAAAAGTCTCATGGCATGGGTGAGACAAGGCCAAAAGTCCCTTGAATGGGTGAGGTTAAGTCAAAAGTCCCTAGGCCAAGAGTGAGGCAAATCCAAAAGTCTTAGAAATAGGGTGAGGTTAAACTAAAAGTCCCTAGAACATGAAAGTGATCTTGACATGTTGATGTGGCATGAAATGGGATTTATTTCACACTTTATACTTGTATATTCATATATTTGATGTATGTATGCCTTGAATGTGGTGTGAATAGGTGTGTGAGCTATTGAGATTCTTGGAATCTCACTCCCCTTTCCCTGTCATGCTTAAAATGTCTAGGTGGTGCCCAAGGCCAAGGAAATGTAAGCTAAGAACACTAAATGGCTACACTTTGTTTAATTTGTAGTTTAAATTGTAATGGAGTGTAAAGAAGCATTGTACATATTAACCTTGAGCATATATAATATGATGCATAGACTATCTGTATAATATATGTAGTATTAAATTAATGAAATTATGTAATTGGACTCTTGAATGGCATGTGTGTTTAGTGCATAAATGGATGTTGAGAAACCAAAATAAGGTGCATGGAGTCTGGGACCACTAGGGCAATCTCTATAAGTCATATTTGTGCTTTGAAACTTGCCCAATAGATGCCAAACAATTAAGAAAGCCATTTGGACAAATTGGTAACCCATATGGAGCAAAAATTTACCATTTTAGGAGGCTATACCACTTTTTGTCCAAACGAGCTTTTCTTGGTCTGAAATTTGGTATGCATCTAGAGCTTATTAAGAGATTTTTGGAAAGCTAAAGTTGGTAATTTTTAGAGGTCTATGGAATATTTGGCGAATTATTAAAGTTAGAAATTTTTCAGATTTTGGTCCTTGGTATTGTAGCACTAGTCCGAAATTAAATTATGTCACTCATAGGGAAAATGATGTCTAATTGCCACAAAAATTTACATAGAAAAACTAGACATTACCAGTGACTTGTGCGAACTAGAATCACCTCAATTGGATGTCTAGAGAAGAAGATACGAATTTTTGAACATTCTATCTAGTATCAGGAGTTTTGCCCGACCTGAGTTACATTCTATTAAATTTCGAGGTTTGGGCTACCTGAGCTGGTCTAGAAATATTTTTACCCTCTAGCTAATATCCACATCTTTTCAGATTGGTATCATTTCCATGGATTGGATTTTTCTTGGAATTAATTAGACATTTTCAAAATTTGCTACAGAATTCTGTGATAGTTCCAGAATGTAGTCTGTCCTCTGGACGATTTCAGATGCCAAACGCCCTATTTGATGGATTTTATGATTCAGACATATTTTTAGTATGAAGTAGACATTTTTATCTTTCTAGAATGACCAAGAATGCATTTTTTTTATTTTTATAGAATTATTTATAATTTTCCAAATTTGGACAGAAAAGAGGCAAAATTTGTCCAAAAATCAATACCCATATGTTATACTTCATTTCGGTTTTCTTGAGTTGTGAGCCACATTTAATAATCCAAATGAGTTGTATGAATGTAAATAAATATGAGAATGTGTTGTATGAGCTTACACGGTCCACATGATACTGAATAAAATTTCTAAACGTGACGCAACGCAAGGAAATGTAGTATTTTAATGAATTTTTCTTACTTCCTCTCATGCAATGTGTCATATGAGTATGCAAATGTGATAGAAATGAGTTAGAAATTATGGTGTTACACTTGGTGAGTCTTTTCATTATCAAGCATTCCCTAATTATTGACGGGTTAAGTAGGGATTCCTAATAAGAGACTTCTGGTATCATCTACAGCTAATGATTCATCCTTCCTTGTTAGTTATTGCACTAAGGTTTTATTGTAATAACATAAGTTAACTACATTACTACCACCTCTCACTCACTTCCCTCGGGTTATTATTCTGGATCAAGGAGTCCTCTTTCAAAATTAGGGAGCTTTACTACTAGAGTAAATACTAGTCCATCTCAAATTCCCAATGTTGTCTTTATTCCCTTAATCACACCACACGTGATACATGACAATATGATTACTGATGGCGGAATCAGACTTTGCCTTCAATATTAGCAGGCAATTCTTTTCCGTGGCCATACACATACTCATCACCCTATGATGACTGTATCTCAACCACTTGTATGCACACAGGTACCATTTTATTTTCTTTTTAAGTGGATCCTTACTATCAAGATCTTCTCTTTACCTTCTAAATAGAAAGTCTACTTAGTCTAGTTTGATGCCAATTTGGTGGTCAAAATTTATCAAATCATATGATAAGTGGCATGTCCCACATGCCCCTAGCACCGAAGTGCCAGTGGATGAGCACGTCCCACTTGCCTTTAGTACCAAAGTGTTGTAGAGTCTTACCTTACACTCCCTAAGTGTATCATGCACGTAAAGTGCCCCTAACCACCACCCAAATGCATGTCAACACATAGCATAAGTGAACTAAATCATACAAAAGAGACAACATGCATAAACAGCATGTGCTTATACACCTCCCTCTTATCACACTAAGGTTTCTCTCCCTTATAACAAATTCCTCTCTTATCTAGGTACACTAAAGGAAGAGCCTTAAAGCTTTCTCAAGATTCCTTCTAAAATATCATCTCCCTTAATCTCTTACTTTAAAGTCGCTATCCCCTATTTAGAAATGGATTTCACAATTTTAAGGGTTTCTCACCCTCCTTCCTTATCATCATTAACTAAAGATAGTTTACTTACTCTAATAGTTTGAATGAAATTATTCGAAATGTTCTTTACCTCTTATTGCCCTTATTCATCAGGCCCAAGTTGCGGTAGCTAGGATCGAGTAATTGCATTCTTTATTAATTGAGATCAAGTAAGTGGGTTAGGACTTTGTACTTATAAAGCCTTAACCTTGGGGATCTTTCAAAGTCTACATAGTTCTAACTCATTATGGATTGTACATCACTTCATATATCTAGCCACACTTATTTATTGTACACTAGTTCCCAGCTTCCATTGTCAATTTCCCAATCGTAAGTAAGGTTTATATCTTACCTTTGTTTATCATCCTTATCAGTCACTTGGTCTCATTCATTCAATCAATTGGTGCCTTACAGCGAGTGACTAGTGCACCTACCACGTAGCCAGTTAGTAACAAGCCTCAACCAATTATCTATCTAGACTGAGACTAGTAACCTAATCTCTAAAAAAAAGAAGGGCAAAATTCTAGTCTTTTCGTTGGGATTAATAACCTCAAGTCTTAAAATTAGTATTACTAAAGTGTTATGAGGTAGAATCTCACTAGACTCTATTATTCTCAAGGGTATACTTATTGTGATAGGTGATGTTCTAAATAAAATTCAAGAAACATTCATTTTGAACAATCATTACAAGTTTCACATCATTATTCCTCTATATTTACTTCCAGAACATAAAGAGCAGCAACCGCATGTTCACATAATTAGCTATTCTTATGAGCTAAAATTATGCCAAATATGCATCATGATTACCAAGTTTCTAACCATAAAATTTAAATTAGCATGATTTTCCTGAACCATTGCTCTGATGCCAAATGTGACAACCCTAACTTCTAGTCATAGTAATTAAGGTTAAAGACGTAATTAATAATCATCAATCGAGGTTTGAAGCCATTATAAGATTATTTACATTAGGAAAAGGTGAGGAAATTTAAACCTTGATATTGTTAGAGTCATTAACTAATTACTCATAACTATTTATGCATATGAGGGAATCAAACCCATAATTATAAGCTTTTAATCCTATCATCCATTAATTCCAACTCACAAGAACCTCCTACAAGTGCTCCTAAAGCATTCCTTATCATTTCCATAGAGATAACCAAAGTTTCTAGGTTAATATGAGAAATTGACACCTTCATAAATTTCGCACATTTCACTGCGGCCAAATACCCCTTTTGCTGTAGTGAATTATCCTATGGAACACCACCAGACTTGCCTCTCACATTTTGCCATGGCTAACATTGCTCTTCATCGTGGCTAATTACTCTTTGTTTCCTTCCCTAGGCAACTTCATCATGTTTGGTTGTGGCTAATTCAATTTTGGTCGTGGCCAATTCCCTTCTATTCCTATAACTCTCAAATTCCCTCCCATGCATTCCAATTCTTCCTCTAGGAACACTCTAGGACCACTCTCCTTCAATTTGTGAACCTCAAATGGCATTTATCTACTTGATTTACCTAGTTAATCTATCATTATCCACTTCAAGATTTAAGTATTGACTTCTACTCATGAAACTATGATACATAAGTGAATTCCATGATTTAGTGACAGCAAAAGTGTTCTGACCATAAGGAGCGTAGGGCCAATACTTAATGTTCATACAAAATCAAGTCACTCATCCATTATTAGCCAATTACAACCATAATGTTCAATTCCATGACAATTATATTACATGTATAGTCCCTATGCTTGGAAATTCACGATGCAATGTGGTAATTATATAAAACTAGTAATCTAAGTATACAATACAATTTGACAAGGTTTGAAAACCTATGTGCTACCAAACCATATAATAACCTTCCATTAATTTCTTCTTGCCACTAAGAGGTCCGGTCCTTAAAAATGTTAGCCCACAATCGGGGTGAGATATACAATCTCAGTAACAAGAGGCAAATTCCATATATATGTATAGATTAATTAATACAATGTAATTTCATATCATCAATACCAAAATTATTAATTCAATTTGAAAATGAACTAGTTGAGCTATTAATGACTATTGTCCCATACCAGCAATCACACACAACATGTTAATGGCCAATAATACTGGGAGAGGTCTATCCATGGCACTTACTCTATAATGAGTACAATTAAGGCTCAATGCATCTGGGATCTGATCATAACTTGGTGCTTGATCGAAGGACATACACGGGTGGCAGCTACACCATAACTCCACCATTGACTCACAAGGTCCAATCACAATCATAATTCAAGTAGTCAATCAATTATTTAGTATTTAAAAATCAAGCATGTGTAACAAATATCATATTGACATGAGCATATACATGGAATTAAGAAAAATAACCCTGGTTACCTCAGTGAAGCTAATTACTCTTCCTCTAGCTACCATTATAATTCGAATGTACAGCAAGCCTAACACAAGTATGGTCATCATCATTTGTAGTAATAAATCATATACCAAAAGGGTTAAACCACCAATGGCTACCTAGAAGTTATTTACCTAGCTTCTTAAAGAGTCAATTGCACTAATTTAAGGTCACAACACCAAAGACTCACTAGGGGTCACTCCTACCATCTCCAATTTTGCACATGTAAAAGCCTTGCACCAAAAGTCAATCCAAATGACGGAAATTCAATACATACACCTCATACAAGAAGAGAAAACACTTACCCATACATCTAGGAGGTTAAGTGGACTGGGTTAAGCCTTAACTACCAAGAACACACAATGGGCCATCCTTAAAACTTGGATTTTTGCATATGGAATCAGTCATATACCATAGTCAGCTTATAATATGAAATCTGAGCAAGATTACACTACAAAATGAAAGCAAACACCTACCCTATGGTTCCACTAACTCCAAACTCCAAAAATCTTGCAAGGAATCACCTAAACACCAAATTTCATATTTGAGAAGGAGATGAAAATGCCCAAAACCAGAAACTAATCGGACCAAAATGAAGAAGAGAATGAGAGGGACATGTTTTATATAGATTACCTTAGCCAAATCTTCCTCTAGAAGTGAGAAATGGTGGAAGAATGTAGAAAACCCCTAACCCCTCTTCTTAAGTGTGAAAATAACTTCCTTATTCTATAGAACATGAGTGTCTTAACAGCCAAATAGGTTGAAAAAAGGCCTCTTAGGGTTTTAGTGAAAATGGGCTGGTCGAATGGGCCCACTATTTCAAGTGGGCTGGTGCTAAGTAAGATGGGCTATAGAAACTCTTAGGGTGTGAGAGAGTGTGCTGATTTGAAAGCCTAAAAATCCATTTACATTATGGTGGGTATTTATTGAGCCATAAGCTTGAGGGTTTTTTATGGGTTTGGGCTGACCCAAAAGCCTAAAACTTAAGTAGGTTTAGTATTTACTTTGTTGGGCTAGAGTATATAGATTTATTTGAATTGGGTTTACACAAGATTATAATTAGGCCTCTAAGAAATAGAGTTAGACTTTCTTATGATCAAAAGTGGGCTTTTATACTTAGTTCATGGTATAAATAAGTTAATCATATGACCTAAATTAAATATCCATCTCCCTTTAGTTAATTCCTTAATTAAACCCATAACCCTAATTAATATATCTTTACCTAATAATAACCAAACATGATTATTAGCTCGAATTGCTTAAAATAAACCTATTTCTTTAGAAACCTTATTTTCTTATTTTTTCTAAATCCCTATATTAATTCTTTAATTCATCATAATTATCCTTAATTAATTTTGGGGTGTTACATCGGTCCTCCTAAGCCTTGCAATGATTTCTTAATCTTCCTACTTAGTTGCACTAACTCACATTGTTGCTCTCGTTCAAGCTCTCCAAGGTTGTCTCCATCATTCCTTTCCTCTTGAAAAGGATTCACCCTCGAATCTAAAATGTCAAAAAGAGAAAGGTTAAATACATTAAATGTGGCACTAACATTGCCATAAGAACTAGGCAAATTAATTTTATAGGTGTTGTCATTTATCCTCTCCAAGACTTGGAAAGGACCGTCACCTCTTGGTTGTAACTTAGATTTCCTATGATAAGGAAATCGTTCTTTCCTCAGATGAACCCACACCCAATCTCCTGCTTCAAAGACAACCTTCCTTCAGCCTTTGTTAGCTTGTTGTGCATATTGTTCATTCTTGTGCTCAATGTTCGCCTCAACTTTTGCATGAAAATCCTATACAAACTTAGCCTTTTACTTACCATCAAGGTTAGTAAACTAATGAGAAGGCATAGGAAGCAAATCCAAGGAAGTTAATAAATTAAACCTATACACCACTTCAAATGGAGAAAAACTAGTAGCAAAATGCATGGCATGATTATATGCAAATTTAACATGTGGCAAACATTTTTCCCAGTATTAAGATTCTTTTGCAACATAACATGCAACAAGGAAGAAAGTATGCTATTCACAACCTTAGTTTGCCCATTCATCTAAGGATGTGCAACAATAGAAAACAAGTTTAGTATCCAATTTAGTCCACAGTGTTTTCCAAAAATGACTTAAAAACTTACATCACAATCACTCACAATGGACTTAGGTAAACCATGCAGTCTAATAACCTCCGTAAAGAATGAATCAGAAATGTGAATAGCATCATGTGTTTTGGAACAAGTAATGAAATGTGCCATTTTAGAAAATTGATGCACGATAACAAAAATGCTATCCTTTCCGCTAGAGGTCCTAGATAAGCCAAGCACAAAATTCATGGAAGTATCCACCCAAGGATGAGACAGAATAGGTAAAGGAGTATACAAACCATGCGGATACATCCTAGGTTTAGCATGCTTACACACAATGCATTTGTCACATGTGGCAATAACATCCTTACGCATTTGTGGCCAATAAGAGTGTTCATGCAAAATAGCCATAGTCTTTTCTACTCTAAAGTATCCCATTAAACCACCCCTATGGGACTTTTTCACTAACAATTCATGCATAGAACACACAGGCATATATAACTTATTTTGCTTAAACAAGAAGCCATCAAAATGGTAAAAGTCATTAATACCATGCCTTTCACACAACTTCTAAACATAAGCAAAGTCAGCATCACATTTATACATGTTTTTTAGAGACTCAAATTCTATCAATCTACCTTGTATAGATGCAATGAGGCTATATCTTATAAACAAGGCATCAACTACAACATTCTCTTTACCATATTTATGCTTAAGCACATATGGAAAGGACTCAATTAATTCAAGCCAAACAGCATGCCTACGATTCAATTTATTTTGGGTCTTAAGATAGTTCAAACTTTTATGATCAGAATGCAAAATAAACTCTCTAGACCACAAATAATGCTACCAATGCTCTAAGGTTCTTTTTAGTGCGTGCAACTCTTTATCATATGTAGAATAATTCAAACATGCACCAGTTAATTTGTCACTAAAATATGCAATTGGTCTAGCCTCTTACATCAAAACAGCACCAATACTAACACCAAAAGCATCACATTCAACTTTAAAACCCTAGAGAAATTGGGCAAAATAAAGCAAAGGGGTATTAATTAACTTATCTTTCAGAGTCTGAAATGCCCTCTCTTGTGCCTCACCCCACTCAAATTCAACGTTTGTCTTTACTAGCTCATTGAAAGGTGCAACAATGGTTGAGAAGTCCTGCACAAATCTTCGATAGAAACTTGTAAGCCCATAGAAGCTTCACACTTCATTACATTCTTCAATGTAGGCCATTCATGAATTAGTTTCACTTTCTCCTCATCCACATGAATGCCTTCAGCACCTACAACAAAGCCAAGGAAAACATCATAATCCAAATAAATTGTGCATTTCTCTAAATTCACAAAGAGCCTATTTTCATGCAAAACAATAAAGGCATCATGCAAATGAGACACATTGTAATATCTGGTCATCTGAAAACGAGAGAAAACGTAAGAAACGTAACGTATGATTTCTTTGTCAACGAACAGAACTCACTGGATACAAAAGGAAGTCCCCCAAAATGAAGTAGTTAAGGTCCCAAAAAATTTTGGAAGCATTCTAGACTCCTAAATATGAGAATCCCAGACTCAAACAGAGAGAAAAATGGAGCTAGAATGAGGAAACAATTTCTTATGAAAAGCTTATGATACATAATGGCATTTTTGTAATTTTGAGCAAATTTTGAAATTCACATAGGAAGGCTCTTTAAATGAAATTTTTGAGTTCTTTGGGGTTCTCAGAGGCCCTGAAAATCATGGAAAGCCCTGGGATAGTTAAATCCCCTCCGGTGGACGTTTTCCAATGTCGGTGTGCTCGAACTTTGACGGGTTCATTTGGGAAGGTTTTAGCTCCGATTTGAGTGATTCCAAAGGTATTTTATTTAATTGGGAACCTAAATTTTATAATGGAAAAGATGGTTCTCAAAAAGGAGCTAAAATGAAGGAGAAACAAAAATGCCAAGAATGAAGGGCAAAATGAAAATTTTTGAAAAGTGTAACTTATTCCCACCTATATATATGATGCACCCTTCTTCTCCCTTCATTATGCACGACCATGTTCTGTCCAAAACCAGAAGAAAACCCTAGGGGATGAGGCACACAAGAGGAGGAAGAAAAGGAGGAGAAATTCAAGGTAGAAAGGTATGGATTTTTATGGTTTTTCATGCTCTTTCTCTTCCAAACCTCTTCTCCTTTATTCTCCTTTATTTCCTATGATTATAATGAAGTATATGGATCTATTTTAAAGGAGAAATTGAGGGGAAAATTCGGATTTGAAGAGAGGAGCTCAAAGAACAGAACATTCAAGTAAGAAAAAGCAAGAAAACAAGGTAATTTCCCTTCCTATGGATGTCATCTTTGGTTCCCTCCTCCTCTATTTCGCCCCACTTGAGAAAACCCTAGGAGGAGATGATATTTAGGCAGAAACAAGCATGAATCTAAGGAAAAAGGGTGTGAAGATTAAGAATATGCAAAGGGTATTATCAAAAAATCATTAGATTTCAAGATGCAAATTCTAGGGTTTTGTGTGCACCTTGTAAAATCTAACCTCATGTGATGACTCATAGGTCTAATTAAGAGTTTAAATGAGTTCCTAAGATCCCTAAGATGCTCCCCACATGCTTCCTCCTTCAAGAAAACAAAGAGAATTTCAAGAAGGCCAAAAAGGGGCTATGTCTCAGCCAAGCATGGATGGAGTAGCTAGGGAGAGTTTCAAATTTTTCCAAGCCCATTTTTGTGTCATATATGATGAATGAATATGAAGGGAGGCCTTGGAAAAAATTTAGAACTCATAGAAAGTGATTTGGCACCTTAGGTTCCATATTATAACCTAAAGAAGCAACATGATGTTAGGCTCTTTGTTTTAATTGTGTGATGACTCCAAGAGGCTAAAAAGGAGTCAAGAATCATATTTGAATGGAAAGAATGGATCCTAGAAATTATTTGAGGCGTGTTGCTTCATTAGGTGCATTTATGGACCATAATGGGAGTTATAGAACAATCTAGTATTTAAGCAAGTTATATGGCCTTAGAGATTATTTCATGAACCTAATTGGCTTCCATAAATTGTATCTAGGCTAAGAGAAACCATCTCCACAAGCTTATAGGTGTGTGACCGAAAGAGGAGGCTTGAAATCTAAGGAAAAAGTGTGTGATTGTGTGCAAGGTAGCTCTCTCCACCTTCTCTCATGCATGGATGTGTGTTTAGCTTGTCTTAGAATGTGTGTATGCCTATTTTCAAGTCATGAAAAGTATGCTAGCATGATTTCATGATGTCATGTTTTGTTTTCAAATGAATGTATGATATTTGCTTGAGTTTGCTTGAGTGTGGAGAGGCCAAGAACTTTTCACCATGGTGAGGATGAGCCGAAAACCCTTGAGCTTGGTTGAGACAAAGCAAAGAGTCTCTCGAAAGTAAAGTGGGCTCCCAAGAGTATGGTTGAGTCCAAAGCTCTTAAAGAATGGGTGAGGCAAGTCCAAAATCCATGAGGAAAAGCTTAGTGAGCTCTTGAATGTCTTGTATGACTTGTTCATATACTAAGCTTGCTTCTTGAATGTTCATGATTTTGTATTATATCCATGCATGCATTTTTAAGACTTGCTTTGCATATGTTATGTATGATTGAATGGGAGATGAGCTATTGGGATTCTTTAAATCTCATTCCCTTATCTCCAATGATCTTACATGCCAGGTGGACCAAGTGGATATGGTAATGGGAGCCAACAACATTGAAGGAAGAAGATTGACATCCATATGTCTAGCATTTTCCTTTTAAAGCCATATTGAACCATAATGATGTATATTAATGTTGTAAATGGTTTATGACCCTTAAGACATATATAATTATGCAATCATATGACGTAGAAATGAAAGTATGTGTTATGTGAATGATGAAATGTGAATTGAGTATGTATGGCAAAGATAGCTTTATAAATGAGTTTATGGAAATGTGCATATGTGTTCATGGAAAGGCCAAAATGAGATGCATGGGGTTTGGGACCATTTGGGCAGCTCACACAAGTCTTAAATGTGCTTTTAGACATGCCTAAAAGGTGCCAAAATCAAGGGAAAGCCATTTGGCAATTTTGGTATCCTATATGGAGCCAAAATTGACCAAATTGAAACCCTTTGTCACTTTTTAGCCGAATGAGTTAGTCTTGATCTAAGATTTGGCAAAAGATTAAGTCTCATTGAGAGCTTTTTGGGAAGTTAAAGATCATAATTTTTAGAGGTTTACAGAACAATTGATGATTTTCCAAAGTTGGCAATTTTTCTAGTTTTGGTCTGCTGCACTATTCATTTGGTCTGAAAATGAATTCTATTACACGAGGCCTAAATGATGTCCAATTGCTATGAAATTTTATACATATAAAATAGATATTTACAGTGACTCGTGCCAACTAGAAGCACCTCATTTGGAGGTCTAGAGAGGGAGATATGAATTTTTGAACATTCTGTCTAGTATCAGGAATTTTGCCCAACCTGAGTTACTATTCCAATAAATTCCGAGCTTTGGGCTTGATGAACTGGTCTGGAGATATGTTTGTGGAATTAATTGGACATTTTCAAACTTTTTTGCAGAATTCTATAATAGTTTCAGAATGCAATCTGACCTCTGGACTATTTTGGATGTCAAACATCCTTTGTGATGGATGTTATAGTCTGAGCATATTTTTAGTGTAAAGTAGACATCTGTAGCTTCCTAGAATGACCAAGATTGCATGATTTTAATTTTTTTAAAATTATTTATGATTTTCCAAAATTTGATCAGAAAGAGGGCCAAATCTGGCCGAAATTAAATAGCCACATTTTATGTTTCATTTCGGTTTCCATGAATTGTGGGCATGATTTTGTGATACAAATGAGTTGTATTGATGTAATTAAATATGAGAAAGTATAGTATGTACTCATACGACCCACATGACATCAAATGAAATTTTCATATGTAGCGCAACGCAACTTTAATCCATTATTTATATTCCATTTTCTTACAACTCCTAAGCAATGCATGTTATGGAGCATGTTAATTGCACGAGGAACGCTAGAAAGATATGGTATTACACACATGCTCATCTAGGCTCTTAGAAAATGTAACATGATATATTTCTAGTTCATTTCATACTATTTCTATGCCTCATATCAAGCAACTCACAAAGAGGCAAGGAAAAATAGCATTAAATAATGCATTTCTTAGCGTTGCATCGCATATAAAAATTTCATTCAGTGTCACGTGGATCCTGTGAGCTCATACATCATATTCTCATATTTAACTACATGAATACAACTCATTTGCATTATTAAAAGTGGCCTACATCTCGTGAAATTCAAAGGGAAGCATAAAATGCATATATATATATATATATTTTCGGCCAAATTTTCCTCTTTTCTGTCACAAACTTTGGAAAATCATAACTAATTCTAAAAAAATCAAAATCATGCATTCTTGGCCATTTTGGAAAGTTAAACATGTTTAATTCATGCTAAAAATAAGTCTAGATCATGAAACACAACACAAGAGATGCTTGACATCCGAAAAGGTCTTGAGATCTGGCTATCCACTGGTGCTATCACAGGTTTCTGCATCAAACTTAAAAATGTCCAATTAATTCTAAAAAAATCCAATCCATACAAATGGTATCAATCTAGAAAACTGTGGGTGTTGGCTAGAGGGGACAAATAACTCCAAACTAGCTCAGGCACACCCAAACCACGAAAACTAATTAAACAATACCTGAGGTCAGTTGAGGCTCCTAATACTGGACATAATCTTTAAAAATTCATATCTCCCTCTCTGGACATCCAAATAAGGTGCTTCTAGTTGGCACTAGTCACTATGAATGTCTAGTTTTATAGTAATTGGACATCATTTAAGCCCTATGTGACAAATTTCATTTTCAGACCAGTATGAACAATGACATGACCAAAACTAGAAAATTTTTCAATTTTAAAAATTCATCAAATATTCTCTAAACTTCCGAAATTTTTTTTCTTTAGCTTTTCAAAAAAATCTCAACAAACTCTAATTGCATGCCAAATCTTAGATCAAGAAGAGCTCAGTTGGATAAAAAGTGATATAGGGTTCTATTGTGGTCAATTTTGGCTCTATATGGGCTACCAAAATGTCCAAATGGCTTTTCTTGAGATTTAGCAACTCTTGGGCAAGTCTAAAAGTATAAATAGGACTCGTATGAGCTGCCCAAATAGTCCCAAACCTCATGCATCTCAATTTGGCCATTCCACTTCCATTCATACATGAATTTATAATACAAAATTGCCATTACATGACCAAAATGAGTATGTCCATACATATAACCTTAGCTCTCATTTATACACCATACATTAACATAATTATACATGCTCATAATATCATAGGTCATATACGACTAGGGATTTCATCAATTACTATGCATAAGGCCTTAAAGTAGCAATTTCAAGACACTTTGATATCATGTTTTCATCTTCAAGGTAGTTGGCTTCCATTACCTTGCTCTCTTGGTCCACCTAGTATGTTAGAACATTGAAGAGGAGGGGATGAGATTCAAAGAATTTCAATAGTTCATCTCCCATTCAATCATACATAGAGCATGTAAAACAAGTCTCACAAATGCATGTATGGCATATGGACATGTGGAATCATTCAAGAAGCATTCGTAGTATTTGAAAAAGTTATACGTAGTATACATAGGCTTGCCAAGTAAGTGGATTAGCCTCACCTATTTACTTGTGGATTTTGGGCTTGCCTCACCCATTCTTTAAGAGGTTCTTAGACTCAACCATACTCTTGGAAGTCAATTTCACTTTTGGGAGACTCTTTACTTTATCTTAACTAATTTTAAGGGTTCTTGGCTCATTCTCACCATGGGTGGGGGTTCTTGGCCACAACACACTCAAGCAAACCAAAGCAAACATTATGAACATTATTTAGAAAACATAATGCATCATCATGGTATCATGGAGTAAGAGCTCATGCTAGAACATTTCTCATGACTTGAAATATACATACACACATTCAAACACAAGTAAAGCAAGAAATTATGCATGAAAGAAGGTGGAGAGAGCTACCTTGCTAGCATTTGTACACTTTTTCCTTAAGCCTTGAATCCTCTCCCTTGACTTCACACACCCAAGAAGGTGGAGATCATTCCTTTTGGCCTAGACACAATTTATGGAAGCCAATTAGGTTCATGGAATTAATTTTAAGGCCATACAACTTGCCTAGACTCTAACTTGGTCTATAAACCCCTTTATATTTCCAAGAATGCACATAATGAAGCAACACCCATCAAATAAATTCTAGGTTCCATTCTTTTCTTTCAAATATGATTCTTAACTCCTTTTAAGTCTCTTGGGGTCATCGCATAATTAAAACAAAGAGCCTAACTACATGTTAGTTCCTTAGGACATATTATGGAACATAAAGCACTAACTCATTTTTTAGGCTTCCTAAATTTTTCCCAAGGCTTTCCTTCATATTCATTCATCATATATGACTCAAAAATAGGCATAGAAAAATTTAAAACTCTCCCTAACTATGATAACCCTTCTTGGCCGAGATAATGGAGCATAATGGGTTCCATGGAGTTTTCTTTATTTTCTCAAGGGAAGATGCACATGGGGGAACTTATAGGGATCTTAAAAACCCATTTAAACTCTTATTTAACCATAAGAATCATTGTACAAAATTAGATTTTACAAGGTGCACTTGAAACCTTAGAAATTGCATCTTAAAATTTCATGATTTTTTGTTAATTCCCTTTACATATTCTAAATCTCCACACTCTTTTTCCTAAGAATCACCCTTGGTTCTACCTAAAAATCAAACCCTCCTAGGATTTTTTGAGTGGGGCGAAATGGTGGAGGAAGAGGAGGAAGGAATAGCAACTATAGAAGAAGAAATTACCTTGTTTTCTTGCTTTTTCTCACTTGAATCTTGTCTTCTTTGAGCTCCTCTCTTCAAATCTGAATTTTTCCCTTAATTTCTCCTTTAAAACAGATTTATAAACTTCATTATAATCAAGGGAAACAAAGGAGAATGGAGGAGAAGAGGTTTGGATGGAAGAAAGCATAGAAAACTACTAAAATTCCATACTTTTTTGCTTGAATTTCTCCTCCTCTTTTTCTTCCTCTTGTGCACCTCATCCTACGGCTTCTTTCTCTGGTTTAGGGCAGAAACATATGAGGCTGCATGAGGGTAAGAGTGGGGTGCCACTTATATATATGAGGGAGGAAGAAGAACTTTTCAAAAATTCTCATTTTGCCTTTTGTTCTTGGCATTTTTGTTTCTAAGTCATTTTAGCTCCTTTTTGAGAACCGTCTTTTTCATTATAAAATTTATGTTCCCAATTTAGTAAAATGCCTATGGAATCACTCAAATCGGAGATAAAACCTTCTCGAAAGGATCTATCAAAGTTCGGGTACACCGACATTAGAAAACATCGACTGGAGGTGTTTTAACTGTCGCAGGGCTTTCTATGATTTTCAGGGCTTTTGAGAACCCTAAAGAACTCAAAATTTTCATTTAAAAAGCCCTCCTATGTGAATTCCAAAATTTGCTCAAAATTACAAAAATGCCATTACATTTCGTCAGGTTTTCCATCAAATTTCGTTTCTTCATTCTAACTCTATTTTTCTTCCCATCTGAGCTTGGGATTCTTATTTTTAGGAGTCTAGAATGCTTTCCAAATTTTTTGAGACCTTAACTATGCCATTTTAGAGGACTTGCTTTGTATCTGGTGAATTTTGTTCATTTACGGAGAAATCATATGTTACATTTCTCGCATTTTCTCTCGTTTTTAGAGAACTGAATGTTATAGAAAATACTATAATGTCATCAAAATACACTATAACAAATTTTCCAATTAAAGGGTTAAACAAAAGATTCATAAGACTCATAAAAGTACTTAGGGTGTTAGTCAAACCGAATGGCATGACCAACCATTCATACAATCCAAACTTAGTCTTAAATGCAATCTTCCACTCATCCCCCTCCTTCATCCTAATCTAGTGGTACCCACTCCTAAGATCTATTTTGGAAAAAATACATAGACCATGTAGTTCATCTAATGTAACATCCAATTCTCTGAAAACGAGAGAAAACATGAGAAACGTAACGTACAATTTCTTTGTCAACAAACGAATCTCACCAAATACAAAAGAAAGTCTCTTGAAATGAGATAGTTAAGGTCCTAAAAAATTTGGAAAGCATTCTAGACTCCTAAAAATGAGAATTCCAAGCTCAGATGGAAAGAAAAATAGAGCTAGAATGAAAAAATATTTTCTTATGAAAAGCTTATGAAATGTAATGACATTTTTGTAATTTTGAGCAAATTTTGGAATTCACATAAGAGGGCTTTTCAAAAGAAATTTTTGTGTTCCCCAAGGTTCTCAGAGGCCCTGAAAATTATGGAAAATCACAGGACAGTTAAATCCCCTCTAGTGGATGTTTTCCAATGTCCATGAACTCGAACTTTGACGGGTTCATTCGGCAAGGTTTTAAAGGCATTTTATTAAATTAGAAACCTAAATTTTATAATAGAAAATACGGTTCTAAAAAAGGAGCTAAAACGAAGGAGAAATAAAAATGCCAAGAATGAATGGCAAAATGGGAATTTTTGAAAAGTGTAACTTATTCACACCTATATATATGATGCACCCTTCTTCTCCCTTCATTATGCACGACCATGTTCTACCCAAAACAAGAAGAAAACCCTAGGGGATGAGGTGCGCAAGAGGAGGAAGAAAAGAGGAGAAATTTAAGGTAGAAAGGTATGGATTTTCATGGTTTTTCATGCTCTTTCTCTTCCAAACCTCTTCTCCTTTATTCTCCTTTATTTCCTATGATTAGAATGAAGTATATGGATCTGTTTTAAAGGAGAAATTGAGGGGAAAATTCGGATTTGAAGAGAGGAGCTCAAAGAACACAAGATTCAAGTAAGAAAAAGTAAGAAAATAAGGTAATTTCTCTTCCTATGGTTGCCATCTTTGGTTCCTTTCTCCACCATTTCGCCCCACTTGAGAAAACCCTAGGAGGAGATGATATTTAGGTAGAACCAAGCATGAATCTAAGGAAAAAGTGTGTGGAGATTAAGAATATGCAAAAGGTATTATCAAAAAACCATTAGATTTCAAGATGTAAATTCTAGGGTTTTGTGTGCACCTTCCAAAATATGATTTTATATGATAATTCCTAAGCCTAATTAAGAGTTTAAATGAGCTCCTAAGATCCCTAAGATGCTCCCCACATGCTTCCTCCTTCAAGAAAACAAAGAAAACTCCAAGAAGGCCAAAAACCCCTATAGTCTCGGCCTAGGCAAGTTTCCATAGCTAGGGAGAGTTTTAAATTTTTCTAAGTCTATTTTTGAGTCATATTTGATGAATGAAAAGGAGGGGAGGCCTTGGAAAAAATTTAGAACTTCATAGAAAGTGATTTGGTACTTTAGGTTCCATATTATGACCTAAAGAAGCAATATGTAGTTAGGCTCTTTGTTTTAATTGTGTGATGACTCCAAAAGGCTTAAAAGGATTCAAAAATCATAATTGAAAGAAAAGAATAGATCCTAGAAATTATTTGAGGGGTGTTGCTTCATTAGGTGCAATTATGGACTATAATGGAACTTATAGAGCAATATAGTATCTAAGCAAGTTGTATGGCCTTAGAGATTGTTTATTGAACCTAATTGACTACCATAAATTATGTCTAGGCCAAGAGAAACCTTCCTCATACTTTTATGGGTGTGTGGTCGAAGCAAGGGAGGGAGTTAAATGTATGATTGTGTGCAAGGTAGCTCTCTCCACCTTCTCTCATGCATGGATGTGTGTTTAGCTTGTCTTAGAATGTGTGTATGTGTATTTTGAAGCCATGAAAAGTATGATAGCATGATTTCATATGTCATATTTTCATGATGTCATGTTATATTTTCAAAGGAATGTATGATGTTTGTTGAGTTTGCTTGAGTGTGGAGAGGCCAATAACTCTTGACTATGGTGAAGATGAGCCAAGAACCCTTGAGATTGGTTAAGACAAAGCAAAGAGTCTCCTAAAAGTAAAGTGAGCTCCCAAGAGCATGGTTGAGTCCAAGAATGCATTAAAGAATGGGTAAGGCAGGTCCAATATCCATAAGAAATTGGGTGAGGGCAATCCACTTGCTTGGCAAACCTTTGTATGCTATGTATAACTTTTTTAAATGATGAAAATGCTTCTTGAATGTTTGCACATGATATTATGTGGTGTATGATGTATGAACCTTAGAGTAGAATTTAGGTATGTAATGCCAAGGTATGCATATTGGAAGTTTAATGTAAATGTATATAAGTATGGATGAAAAGGCCAAAATGAGATGCATGAGGTTTGGGACCATTTGGACAGCTCACATTAGTCTTAAATATTCTTTTTAGCCAAATGAGCTCTTTTTGATATGAGATTTGGTAGACACATATAGCTTGTTGAGAACTTTTTGGAAAGCTAAAGAACATAATTTTCAGAGGTCTACAGAATATTTGATGAATTTTCAAAGTTGGCAATTTTTCTGATTTTGGTCTGCTATACTATTCATTTGATCCAAAAATGAAATCTATCACACAAGACTCAAATGATGTCCAATTGCTACAAAATTTTATATAGAGAAACTAGAAATTCATAGTGACTCGTGTCAACTAGAAGAACCTCATTTGGAGTCTAGAGAGGGAGATATGAAGTTTTGAACATTTTGTCTAGTATCAGGAGATTTATCCAACCTGAGTTACTGTTCTATTGAATTTTGAGGTCTGGGCTACCTAAAATGGTTTGGAAATATTTTTTCCCTCTAGCTAACATCCACATCTTTCCATATTAGTATCATGTTAATAGATTGTAGTTTTGTGGAATTAATTGGAAATTTTCAAAGTTTGCTACAGAATTCTATGATAGTTCCATAATGCAGTTCAACCTCTAGACTATTTTGGATGTCAAAAATCCTCTATGATGGATTTCATGGTCTGTACATATTTTTAGTGTGAAGTAGATATCTGTAGCTTTCCAAAATGACCTAGAATGCATGTTTTCAATTTTTTTAGAATTAGTTATGATTTTCCAAATTTAGCCAGAAAAGGGGCCAATTCTAGCCGAAAATGCACAAGACTATTTTGAGCTTTCCCTTGAGTTCCTTGAGTTGTGAGCCACATATTTTAATGGAAATGAGTTGTAATCATGTAATTAAATATGAGAATATATTATATGAGCTCACACGGTCCACAAGACTCTAGATGAAAATTTTATACTTGACACAGTGCAATTAAATGCCTTATTTTAGTGGACTTTTCTTTTTTCCCCCTCATGTGATGCACTATGTGAGCATGCAAATATGGTATATTGGTATCATGTTAATGGATTGTATTTTTTTGGAATTAATTGAAAATTTTCAAAGTTTGCTGCAGAATTCTGTGACAGTTCCATAATGTAGTTCGACCTCTAGACTGTTTTGGATGTCAAACGTTCTCTGTGATAGATGTTATGGTCTGGACATATTTGTAGTGTGAAGTAGACATCTGTAGCTTTCCAAAACGACCAAGAATGTATGTTTTCAATTTTTCTATAATTAGTTATGATTTTACAAAGTTTAGTTAGAAAAGGGGCCAATTCTAGCCGAAAATGCACAAGACTATTTTAAGCTTTCCCTTGAGTTCCTTGAGTTGTGAGCCACATATTTTAATGGAAATGAGTTGTAATCATGTAATTAAATATGAGAATATAATATGAGCTCACACGATCCACGAGACTCCAGATGAAAATTTTATACATGACACAGTGCAATTAAATACCTCATTTTAGTGGACTTTTCTTGTTTCCCCCTCATGTGATGCACTATATGAGCATGCAAATATGATAGAGATGAGTTAGAATTTATGGTGTTACTTCTAACATGTCATCTAAACAAGTAATGGGATATCTATACTTAATTATGATTTTATTAATAGCATGACAGTCAATGCACATTCTCCATTTGCCATCCTTCTTAGGCATGAGTATCACTGGAACAACAAACGAACTAAGGCTTTCTCTGATGAACCCTTTCTTTATGAGCTCCTTAACTTATCTCTGAATTTCTTTAGTCTCTTTAGGATTGGCCAAATATGTAGGTCTGTTAGGAATCATAACTCTGGGGATGAAGTCTATCTTATGCTCAATGCCTTAGATTAGAGGCAATCCATTCAGTATCTCCTTTGGAAACAAATCTCCAAATTCCTATAACAAACTTAAAACACTAGAAGGAAGAGAGTTATCAAGGTTATTAATAGTTGGATAAACATCCTTGTATATAAGTACAAAGGAAGGCTCACCAAGCATAACTCTCTTGATCTCTCCTTGACTAGAAAATAAGGAAACTTTCTTTTCATCACTCTCTTTCTTTTTCTTACTCACTTTCTTTTCTTTCATGCTAAGCTCACTTTCTTTTCTCTCTTTCTCTTTATTTTTCTTTTCTTTCTCTCTTAACTTGCATTCTTGAGTGATCCTCATCTGGTCTTCATATGCTTACATTAGTCTAAGAGGTGTCAATACAATGGTTTTATTTTTAAATATAAGAGAATATCTATTAGTATAACCATCATACTTGACTCTCCTATCAAACCACCAAGGTCTACCAAGTAATAAATGGCCAGCATACATAGGTGAAACATCAAAGACAATTTCATCACAATAGCTACCTATGGAAAATGCTACCCTAACCTACTTAGTCACTTTAACATCCCCTTTATTATTAAACCACAACAAATTATAAGGTGTGGGATGCTTTCTAGTAGGCAAACCTAGCTTTTCAACCAACAAGGTGCTAGCTACATTAGTACAACTACCATTATCAATGATTAAGCTACATACCTTGTTGTTCACTAAACACCTAGTGTGAAAGATATGCTCTTGTTGCTCCTTTTCCAGCTCCTCCCTAAGTTGAACATTAAGAGCACATCTTGTCACTAGGACTTCTCCAACTGTAGCCTTAGCTATCTCAACATCAAAAGCATCCTCCAAAGGAGGCATATCATCATCATCTTCATGCTCATCAGTACTGTTTTCACTAGTCACAACACCATTCTCAAGAACAACCATGGTTCATTTGTTAAGACATTGAGAAGAAATGTGACCATAACCCATACATTTAAAACACTAGATTTTTGAAGACTTAGATGAATTAGGAGATTTACCTTTAAACTTACCTTTAGAAGTGGGTGTCTACATCTTCCACTTATTCTCCTTTTCAGGCTTGGAATCACTTTTTGATTTGAAGGGTGTCTTGTACTATTTGTTAAATCCACTAGAAAATGACTTATAATCTTTGTTGGGACCACCAAAGGACTTCAAGTGCTTTTCTACCTTGATAGCTTTATGCAAAAACTCCTCTATATCAAGGTAACTCTGAATGTCTATAATAATAGCAATTTCAAGATTAAGACCCTTAATGAATCTTGCCATAGTTGCTTTAGGGTCCTCCTTTATGTTTGCCTTTATCATGGCAATCTCCATCTCTTGGTAATAGTCTTCCACACTCATGGAACCTTGTTTCAACTTCTAAAGCCTCTTGTGCACCTCCCTAAAATAGTGATTAAGGACAAACCGCTTTCTCATAATGGCTTTCATCTATTGCCAAGTTCTCATAGGATTCTCACCATTTGCCTTCTAGTAATTCCCAGTTGATTCCACCAAATACTAGCGTAGTAGGTGAACTCCAAGGTGGCTATTGTAATATCTAGTTTTTGTTAAATGACGGAAACAAATGTGTTTTCAAAGTAAGTCCCCCGAAATGAATTAGTTAAGGTTCCAAAAAATTTAAATAGCATTCTAGACTCCTAAAAATGAGAATCCTAGGCTCAAATGGAAAGAAAAATAGAGCTAGAATTAATAAATGAATTTGAACGAAAGATTGATGAAACATAATGGCATTTTTGTAATTTTAAGAAAATTTTAGAATTTACATTGGAGGGCTTTTGAAATGAAATTTTTGAGTTCTCTAAGGTTCTTAGAGGCCCTAAAGACCATAGGAAGTCCTGGGACAATTAAAACCCCTCTAGTGGACATTTTCTAATGTCAGTTGATTCAAACTTTGATGGGTTCGTTCGAGAAGGTTTTAGCTTCGATTTAAGTGATTCCAAAGGCATTTTATTAAATTGGGAACCTAAATTTCATAATGGAAAGACGGTTCTAAAAAAAGAGTTAAAACGAACTAGAAACAAAAATACCAACTTAAAGGGATAAAATTGAAATTTTTGAAAAGTCTTTCTTAAACCTCCCTATATATATAAGATGCCCCACCTCCTCACTCATTTAGACACAATTGTTTCTAGCCCAAACCAGAGGAGAGAGCTAGTGTTTAAGGCGCACTAAGAGGAGGAGAAAGACAAGGTTTTTAAAAAGTAAGGAATTTCTTAGTTTTTTTCATGCTTTCTTTAGTAAAACTCTTCTTCTCCATTTCCCCTTCATTCCTATGGTTTTATTGAAGTTCTTGGATCTATTTTGAGGGAAAAATAGAGGGGAAAATTCGGATTTGAAGAGGGGAGGCCAAGGAGAGGAAGAAACAACCAAGAAATCAAGGAAAAACAAGGTAAATCTTCATTCTATGGTAGCTATCTCTTGCTCCCTCCTTCTCCTTGGTTCGTCCCACACATAGAGCTTCAAGAAGGCTTGGATTTTGGGTAGAACCAAGGGTGAATCTTAGAAATTTAAAGAAGGAGAATAAGAATATTCAAAAATAATTAACAAACAACCATGGAAAATCAAGATAGCAAAGTTAGGGTTTCAAGTGTCCATTGCAAAATTTGATTTGATATAATAATTTCTAGGCCTAAACAAGTATTTAAATGAGCTCCTAAGATCCCTAGAAGGCTCCCCATATGCACTTTGCATCAAGAAAACAAAGACAACTCCAAGGGTAGCCTTAAGGAGCATAGTTTTGGCCCAAAAGAGTTAGGGTGCTTAAGGATAGTTTTAAAGTTTTCCAAGCCCATTTTTGAGTCATATATGATGAGTGAAGATGAAAGGAAACCTTGGGAAAAATTTAGGAGGCCTAGAGAATGAATTGGTGTGATAGGTTCTATAATATGACCTAAGGAAGCAACATGTAGTTAGGCTCTTTGTTATGATTGTGTGATGACTCAAAGAGGCTTAAAAAGAGTCAAGAATGATAAATGAAAGGAAAGAATGGAGCCTAGAACTCATTTGATGGGTGTTGCTTCATTAGGTGTATTTAGGAACCATAAATGAAACATAAGGCAATGTTAAAGTTCCAAGTAGATGTATGGCCTTAGAAATGATTCCAAGAACCTAATTGGCTTCCATATATTGTGTTTAGGCTAAGAGAAACAAATCCCACACCTTTGTATGTGTGAGACTGAGGAAGAGAGCATTATTCTAAGAGAAAAAGTGTGTAGTTGCAACAAAGGTAGCTCACTTCTCTTTCTCTCGTGCATGAATGTGTGCTTGACTTGTCTTTGAATGTGTGTATGTGTGCTTTAAGCCATGAAAAATGTTCAAGCATGTGCCTTTATTTCATGGCACCATGATGATGCATTACGTTCTCAAATGTTGTCTAACATATTTGCTTGGGTTTGCTTGAGTGTAGAGAAGCCAAGAACTCTTAGCCATGGTGAGGATGAGCCAAGAACCCTTAGATATGGTTGAGACAAAGTAAAGAGTCTCCCAAGAGTGAGGTTGAGTCAAAACCTCTTATAGAGAAAATGGGTAAGGCAAGTTCAAAATCCATAAGAGCATGGGTGAGGCTAATCCACTTACTTGGCAAGCCTATGTATGCTATGTATGACTTAATCATATGCCAAGAATGTTTCTTGAATGCTCATATTGTTTCTTGTACTCATGCATGTATTTTTAAGACTTTAATCACATATTTTATGTATGATTGAAATGGGAGATGAGCTATTGGGATTCTTTGAATTTCATTCCTTCCTCTCCAATGTCGTAACATGCTAGGTGGATCAAGTGAGCAAGGTAATAGAAGCCATCAACTTGGAAGATGAGAGTTTGACATCAAGATGCCTTGCTTTATCTCTTTTGTAGCCATACACATGACATAAGTTGTAATCTTATGATGGAATTGTTGTGTAATCATTTGAACATATATAATTACCCAAATATTTGATGTATGTATGAGTTTTAGTGCCTAATGAATGGAAATGTGCATTTTGGGTAGTGAATGACAAGGTAAAGCATATGAAATCTTGTGTATGGCATGGGGTGAGAAAGTGAGTTTTCAAATTTTGGGTTTATGCAACTTTGAGGCAAGTTTAGAAGGTAATTTTGGTGCATTCCCATGTACTCAAGTGGTCATGATTGCCTTAGAACTTAAAATGGACCATTTGGACCCCTTTGGTGACATAAAATGAGCTATTTGCAACCTAATGTTAAGATCTAACCAAATGAATGAATTTGCTGATAAAATTTAGCACACATATAGATATTATCCATAGCTTTTTGGGAAGCTAAAGATTAGATTATTTGGAGCTCTATGGAATCAAATATGAATTTCCATAGTTGGCATTTTTCCGCTGAACTAATACAAGTACAGTTCATATGGTAAAAAATTTAAGCTGTATCATTCAAGGATCAAATGATATCCAATGCTCATGAAATTTTATAGGAATAAGCTAGACATGATAATCTTTTCATGGCCCTGAAGATCACCGCAATTGCAGGGAGACATGAATTTTTTGAAGTTGGAGGTCAGTACTAAGGATGATAATTGACCTCTGGTATTGTTCTAATCAATTTTCGGTAGCTAGCAGCCCCTGTTGATGTTTGGACATATTTGTAGCATAAATTTGACATCTATAGCTTTTCAAAATGGTAAATAATGTGTGATTACAATTTTTCTAGAATTAGTTACAATTTTTCAAAATTTATGATAGAAAGTTAGAAATTTTGGCCGAGGTTGCACCTAGTATTGTTGTGTATTCCATTCACTTGCCTGAGTTTTAGGCCACTTCCTTAGATGTTTGTGAGTTTTAATTGAGTAATTAAATATGAGAATGAGATGAATGAGTTCATATGATCCACGAGACACCGAATGAAAATTTTATCCCCTACGCAACGCAAATTTATTCAATATTTTTAATGCCTTTTTCTTGAGAATTCATGTGCTTAATGGAAATAAACTTACAAATGGCATGAGATGAGTCATAGATCATGGTGTTATATTTATTGGTATTAGAACAAGGGTTTAGGCTCTTGATATGGGTTGTGGCTTGTGTTTATGAGTTGCCTTAGTGTATATGAGCTATCTTCAGATGAATTGAGTGTTTGATAGTTGTGAAAGTGTTCCTTTAGATGCTAAAGTTTGCTATAATGTTTTAGAGCAATGGTGAACACTAAGAGAGGTCGGGCCTTTAGAGAGGCTCATGCAGATGATAAAGCTGAGCCTAGTGATCCAGTAGCTGGAGCCCTTCAAGCTATTATGGCTTGCCTAGATCAATAGCAAGCCATAATCATGTAGTTATAGGAATGGCTTGTTGAGAGAGATAGCCAAGGCCACACACCTCCTCCTCCACAGCTAGCTCACCACTCAGATTGTCCCAAGATTTTAGGGGTGACTCACCTAGATCTACAGCCATATATCCAGATGGTTGCTGTAATACCATATATATCTAACCCCATTCATGGCGTTCATAAGCTCCTTATCATCATTTTCATAAGAATACATGGAAAATGGACCAACAATAATGGATTTAATCGCATTGCGTTACGCTTAAAAATTTTAAATTGGTGACATGTGGACTGTGTAGGTTCATACCATGCATCCTCATATTTAAATACATTATTACAACCCATTTGCACCACAAAATCTGGCTCATAACTCAAGGAAATCGAAATGGAGAATGAATGGAACTCATTGAATTTCAGCTAGATTTGCCACTATTTTGTCCAAAACTTTGGAAAATCATAAGTAAATATAGAAAAATTGAAATAATTTAATCTTAGTCATTTTGGAAAGCTTGGGATATATACTTTATGGTAAAAATAGTTACAAGTCATAAAATCCCACACACCGAACGTTTGACATGTGAAATGGTCTGAAGGTTGAACTGGGTCCTGATGCTGTCACAATTTATTGATATAAACTTCAAAAATGTCCAATTAATTCCATAAAATTCCAAATTGAGTGAATGATACCAATTTGGAAAGATGGAGATTTTAGCTAGAGGTAAAAAATAACTCCAGACCAGTTCAAGCTCGCCCAGACCTTGAATTTTGATCAAACAGTGACTAAGGTCTGGTTGGACGCCTGACACTGGACTGAATCTTTGAAAAATCGCATCTCCCTCTCTAGACCTCCAAATTAGGTGTTTCTAATTGGAGCAAGTCGCTGGGAGTGTCTAGTTTTTTTTTATACAATTTTGTGGCAATTGAACATCATTTGCTCCATGAGTGACAGAGTTTAATTTCGGACCAATGCTACAGTACCAAAGACCAAAACCAGAAAAAATCTCAACTTCAACAATTTGCCAAATATTCCAAAGACCTCCAAAAATTACCAACCTTAGCTTCTCAAAAATCTCTCAATAAGAGCTAGATGCATGCCAAATTTCATACCAAGAAGAGCTCATTTGGACCAAAAGTGACATAGCCTCATGAAATGGTCATTTTTGCTTCCTATCAAGAGTCACTTTAAACCAAATGGCCTCTTCTTGTGTTTGGCACCCCTTGAGCAAGTTTCAAAGCACAAATATGACTTGTAGAGACTGTCCAAGTGATCCCAAACCTCATGCATCTCATTTTGGTCTCTTAACATCCATTTGTGCATAGTTACATCAAACCATCAAGGAGCCAATTTGCATAATTCCATTACTTTTAGCATCATATAAAGTCTACATCATGTTCATACATCATTTTACACTTGTTCATGGTCTTATATCACAAAAATATTACATGCATCATTACTTTGACATTCAACCACTACTTAAAGTACATAATACACCAAAATAAAGATGTTCAATATCCTTGGCTTGCATCTCCTTGACTTGGAACACCACCTAGACAATTCAAGGATGAGGGGGAAAGGGGAGTGAGATTCCAAGAATCTCAATAGCTCACACACGCACTCACATCACATTCAAGGCATACATACATCAAATTCATACTATGTAAGCATAAAGTGTGCAATAAATTCCATTCCATGCCACATTCACATGTCAAGACCACTTTCATGCTCTAGGGACTTTTGGTTTAGCCTCACCCCATTTCTAGGACTTTTGGATTCGCCTCACTCTTGGTCTAGGGACTTTTGACCTAGCCTCACCCATTCAAGGGACTTTTGGCCTTGTCTCACTCATGCCATGAGACTTTTGGCATCTCCTAACCTTCATCAAGGGACTTTTGGCATCACCTCACCCTTATGAGCTCTTTCCACAACCATTGTCATTCAAGAAGACACATTGGTACCAATGCAATTTCAAGACATCAAGTGGCATGTTCTCAAATCACAAGAGCATATACAAGCACACAACATATACATATGCACACAAGAATGTAAGAGAATGAGGTGGAGAGCTACATTTTAATTTATGCAAGCTCACTTTGCAATTTCCTTCCCCTCCTTAGTTTCACAAGAGCACTTAGGTGGAGTAAGGTCCTCTTGACCTAGACATCACAAATAACACACAATTACATCCTTGAAGCAAGCCAAGACATTAAACTAAAGCTTATCACATACTTGGTTCCATAATGGACATATTGGTTCCATAAATGACCTATTGAAGCAATCCATATCATTCAAGTGCTAGGCTCCATTCTCTTGTTATTTCTAGACTTCTTAGACTCATTTAAGGTCCTTGGAGCCATCATATATTCAATTGCACCATTGAAATATCAAGTTGCTTCATAAGGCACCATTATGGATACCATTGTCCCATCTCCCAATCTATGGCTCCTAAATTTTTCCCCATGGTTTCTCCCATCTTCTAACATCATATAAAGTCCCAAACCAAGGCTAGAACAATTTAAAACATCCCCTAGCCTAATGAACCTAGCTTGGCCAAAATATGCACCATAAGGAAGGTTCATAGACTTTGTGATTTTTCCTTGATGGGAGAGCCACTTGGGAGGCTTTCTAGAGGTCTTAGGAGCTCAAGGGAACATTCAAATAGCCAAGAAAATATTCACACAAAATCAGATTTTGCAAAACCCTAGAAAGCACTACACTTTTCTAACTTGTTTTCCTTTGGTTTTACTTGAATTTCTTGCCATATTCTTAATCCTTGCACTCTTTTCCCTAGGTTTCTCTCTTGGTTCTGCCCAAAATCCAGCCCCTCCTATCCCATCCTATGTTGGCTAAAACATACAAGAAGAAGGGATAAGAAAAGGCTACCATAGGAATGAGATTTTACCTTGTTTTTCCTTAGTTCCTTGGATGTTTCTTCCCTTAGTTGGCTTCTCTTCTCCAAACACGAAATTTCCCTCCTTGGTTTGACCTCAAAATAGAACCAAATCATTCAAAAAATCCATCAAAAGAAAGGAGGAAGAGAGGAGAACAAGATTGGAGGAAGATGGAGCAAGAAATTCCATGAAATTACCCAGTTTCTCCTTAGCTTTCTTCCTCTTTTTCTCCTCCTTCTTGTGTGCCTAAGAGAGCTGAAGGTTTTTTGTATTTTGGACAGAAAGGGTCATGCTTATTAAAGAGGAGAAGAAGGGAGAAAAGTGTGGAACTCTTTAGAACATTCAAGAAACCATAAATTCCAATTTTGCCCTTCCGTAATGGCAACTTCATTTTAGCTTCGTTTTAGCTCCTTTTTGAGAGCTGTCTTTTCCATCATAAAATTTAGGTTCCCAATTTAATAAAATGCCTTTAGAATCACTCAATTTGGAGCTAAAACCTTACTGAACGAATCGGTCAAAGATTAGGTCAACTAACATTGAAAAATATACACCAAAGGGGCTTTACCAGTGTCAGGGCTTCCCATAGTTTTTGGGGCCTCTAAGAACCTTGGGCAACTCAAAAATTTCATTCGAAAAACCCTCCTTTGTGGTTTTCTAAAAGTTGCACTTATTTATGAAAATGCCATTACGTTTCGTTAGTTTTCGCTGCAAATTATTTCTCCGTCCTAACTCTATTTTTCTTTCTGTCTGAGCCTAAAATTATCATTTTTAGAAATCTAGGACTCAACCCAAATTTTTTGGCATATTATTTAGGTCATTTTAGAGGAGTTACTTTTATATGACTTATTTCATCGTTTTTGAGATTTACGTTCATTACAGTTGCCCCTATTCCACCAGCTTAGATGCCTCTAGCCTAGGAGCAACCCTCTACCAGAAATATTATCACTCAGTTCAGAAAGTTCGGGCCTCCCACCTTTGATGGTGAGATGAATTCAGAGAAAGCTGAGGCCTGGATTATGCAGCTAGAAAAGATCTTCAAGGTAATGATATGTACATCTGAGTAGAAAGCCAAGATGGCTATTTTTCAGTTACAAAGAGAGGCAGATTATTGCTGGAAGGGCATTAAGCCTATTTTAAGGGTGAGGAACCTCCCGATTATTGGGAGGCATTCCTCTAGGCTTTTTACGAGAAATACTTCCCTAGCTCAGTTAGAGATGAGAAGGAGTCAGAGTTTGTACTCCTAAAACAGACAGAGAGGATGTCAGTGGACCAGGACGTGGCCAAATTTATAGAGCTCTCTAAATATTCTTCAAGGCATGATGATGGACACTGGAGAGTAGACAAGTTAGAGAAAGGTTTGCTTCCTAAGATTCGAGATAAGGTAGTTCCACAGAGAATCAAGAACTGCAATACCTTAGTTGAGATATGTAGAGTAACAAAAGCGAACCTCAGAACTATGTAGCCTACCTCCAGTGCCAGACTATCCTTCCTTGAGCCCAAGAGATCTAGAGAGGAATCATAGGCTACAATTACTAGTAGGAGAGGTGGTAGGAGCTAGTGGAACAGAAAAAGGAAGAGAAGAAGAACTTAGTTCAGTGAAGGTAGTTCTATGCCTACAATATGTCCCTAGTGTGGTAGGAACCATGGAACTAGACCATGCTACACGAGGCAGAATGTGTTATAGATGTGGTAGACCAGGACACATGGCTAGGGACTACACATACGCTCTTCAACCATTCGTACAGTAGAGGGAGATGGCTCCTGCTTCTAGACCTCAGAACCAGGGTAGAGTCTTTGCCTTGTCATAGCAGGAGGCTAGCTGGTCCCTAAGTCAAATCCAAGGTAATATTAGAATAAATGATTTTTTTGTAACTACATTGTTTGATTCAAGTGCTAGCCATTCTTTTATATCATATGACTGTGTTAAGAGGTTGGGTCTGAATATGCATACACTACCATATGACTTGCATGTATCCACCCCTACAAGAAACTAACCCATTACCTCCTATGGTTGCTTGAATTGTGTGGTCTAGTTTAATCATTGCCTTACCACTCTTGATTTGATTTGTATGCCCCTGGTAGATATTGATTTGATTATTGGTATGACCTAGATGTCTGCAAATAATGCCACACTAGATTATAGCCATAGATATATTACTTTACTTAAGTGTGGGACTGTACCTAGTATAAGAACTAAGTTATCTATTATGACCACATCCCAGGCTGAGAGGTTTCTAGGGTATGGTTGACAGGGATACCTAGTTTTCTTTTTAGTTTAGACTGAGATGGGATAGGGTATAGAGGACATTCTAGTAGTGAGAGAGTTCCCAAAGGCATTCCCTAGAGAGATTAGCGAACTACCCTCAAAGTAAGAGGTCAAGTTTCCTATAGACACTGTACTTAGGGCAGATCTAGTGTCTAAGGCCCTGTATAAGATGGCTCCCACTAAGCTAGCTAAGCTTAAAACATAAATAGAAGAGCTCTTAGAAAAGGGTTTTATTAGACCCAGTGTTTCACTGTAGGGAGCTCCAGTCTTATTTTTAAAGAAGAAAGATGGGAGTCTTATGATGTGTATAGACTACAGGGAACTTAATAAGATAACCATTAAGAATAAGTACCCTCTCTCTTGCATAGATGACCTCCTAGACCAGTTAGTAGGAGCATTAGTATTCTATAAGATAGACCTCAGGTCAGGATACCATCAACTTAGAATAAAGGCTGAAGATATTTCCAAAATAGGATTTAGAACTAGATATGGGCATTATAAATTTTTAGTTATGCCCTTCGAGTTAATGAATGCACCTGTAGTATTCATGGATTACATGAACAGAGTGTTCAAACTATACTTAGACAAATTTATAGTTGTCTTCATAGATGACATTGTCATTTATTCAAAAAGTAGAGAAGAACATGAATAGCACTTGAGATTAGCCTTGGAAACCTTGAGAGAGAGACAGTTGTATACTAAACTTAATAAATATGAGTTTTGGCTCACTGAAGTTCAATTTCTAGGTCATGTGATCTCCCAGGCAGGGGTCACAATAAATCCCCATAAGGTAGAGGCAATGTTACAGTGGGAAAAACCTAGGATAGTGACAAAGATCAAAAGCTTCCTAAGTTTAGAAGGCTATTTCAAGAGGTTTATTCAGGGCTTTTTTTCAGATAGCAATGCCACTGACTGGTTTACTAGAAAGAATGTGCCATTTATGCGGGATGAGAAATATGAAAAGAGTTTTCAAGAGTTGAACCACAAGTTAACCACAGTCCCAATTTTAGTATTCCCTGACCTTAGAAAGACTCTTATAGTCTATAGTGATGCCTTTAAGAAAGGGTTAGGATGTGTGCTTATGTAGAAAGGTCATGTGGTAGCTTATACTTCTAGACAATTAAAACCTCACGAAGAAAATTACCCCACACATGACTTAGAACTAGCCGTAGTGGTTTTTGTTTTGAAAATATGGCGACACTACTTATATAAGGCAGCCATAGAAATTTATAGCAACCACAAGAGTCTTAAATATTTATTTAAACAAAAAGAGTTAAATATGAGATAGAGGAGATGGTTAGAATTCTTGAAAGATTATGATCTCACATTGAAATACCATTCTGGTAAGGCTAATGTGGTAGTTGATGCCCTGAGTAGAAAATTCATACACATGGCTTGTATGATGATCCAAGAGCAGGAACTAATTGAGAGATTCAAAGATATGAGTCTCTCATGTGAAGTGCATTCAGGGAAGTTATTAATGAATGAAACTCGAATAGAGAATGACTTAAGGAACCAGATAAGAGAAGCCGAGTAGACAGATGATCAAGTAAATAAGATTAGGTCTTAGATAGCCCAGGGTAGCATTCAGGAGTTCAATCTGTCTGAGGATGACATAGTGAGATATAAGGATAAGTTGTATGTGCCTAGAAATATAGAGATTAGAGAGAGAATATTAGATGAGGCACATAAAGGCAAGTATACCATTCATCTAGGCAGCAATAAAATGTATCAGGACTTAAAGAAAATGTTCTGGTGGCCTGGAATGAAAGCAGACATAGTAGAGTATGTCTCCCAATGTTCAGTATGCTAGAAAGTTAAAATAGAGCACCAGAAACCAGCTAGGTTACTTCAGCCCCTAGATATCACATAATAGAAATGGGATAGTATAACTATGGATTTTATCATGGGTTTGCCTAAAACATCATTGGGGCATGATGCAACATGGGTAATAGTGGATAGATTAAAAAAGTCAACACACTTTTTAGCAATGAAAGCCACTTATACCCTAGATAAATTAGCCAAGTTATACATCCGGGATATAGTTAGATTGCATGGTGTACCCAGGAGCATAGTGTCAGATAGAGATCTCAGATTCACTTCGAATTTCTGGAGATCATTACAGGATGCTCTAGGTACCAGGATTATATTTAGCACAACCTATCAACCCCAGACAAATGGTTAGACAAAGATAACCATCCAAACCCCAAAAGGACATATTGAGGGCACGTGTCTTAAAGATGAAAGAAAACTGGGATACATACTTGCCTCTAGCGGAGTTTGCCTATAATAATAGCTATTATGCAAGTATACAGATGGCACCATATGAGGCATTGTATGGGAGGAAGTGTAGGCCTCTGATGTGTTAGGTTGAGCTAGGAGAGTGGAGCCTAATAAGCCCCAAGTTAATGGACCAAACTTCTAGACAAATTGAGACCATCAGAAAGAAACTACTAACAGCCTATAGTAGACAGAAAAGTTACATAGACAGACATAGACAGCTATTAGAGTTTGAGGTTTGAGACCATGTCTTTATTAGATTGTCTTCAATCACAGGGATAGGTCAGTCCATTAAGAGTAAAGAGCTCAGTTTAAAATGCATAGGTCCATTCTAGATTCTTGATAAAGTAAGACTTGTGGCCTACAGACTTGCCCTTCCCCCAAACTTGAGCTAAGTACACAATGTATTCCATGTTTCACAGCTTAAAAAGTACCAGCTTGACCCCTCACATGTCATAAAATATGAGAATGTGCAATTACAGGATGATCTATCATAAATAGTATCGCTAGATCGGATCATGGATGTTAGACTCAAGCAGTTACGGAATAAGACGATACCGCTGGTGAAAGTGGTTTGGAAAGGGTTATCTCTCGAAGAAGCTACCTAGGAGCTAGAGGAAGAGATGAGAAAGAAGCATCTAGAGCTCTTCCCATGAGGTATGTTGTAATGTCCGGTTATCTAAAAACAAGATAAAACATGAGAAATGTAACGTATGGTTTCTCTATAAACGAACGAAATTCACTAGATACTAAAGCAAGTCCCTCAAAACGACTTAGTTAAGGTCCCAAAAAATTTTGGAAACATTCTAGACTCCTAAAAATGAGAATCCCAAGCTTAGACAAAATGAAAAATGGAGCTAGAATAAAGAAACGAATTGCGATGAAAGATTGATGACACGTAAGGGCATTTTCGTCATTTTGAGCAAAAATTGGAATTCACATAAAGAGGGCTTTCTAAATAAAAATTTTGAGTTGTCTAAGGTTCACAGAGGCTATGAAAACCACAGGAAGCCCCGAGATAGTTAAAACCCCACCGGTTGACGTTTTTTAACATCAGTTGACTCGAACTTTAATAGATTCATTCGGGAATCTTTTAGCTCCAATTTGTGTGATTCCAGAGACATTTTATTAAATTGGGAACCTAAATTTCATAATAGAAAAGAAAATTCTCAAAAAGGAGGTAAAACGAGTCAGAAACAAAAATGCCAAGAATGAAAGGAAAAATTGAAATTTTTAAGAAAGTGAAAGCTTCTTGAACACTCTTTAAGTTTCTTGTTTCTTCTCCTCCTTTATTTGCATGACTTGTTCTGCCCAAAAACCAAAAAAATACCAGCTCACTTAGGCACACTAAGGAGGAGAAGAAAGGAGGAGAAAAAGCAAGAAAAAGGTAAGGAATTTCATGGATTTTCATGCTCCTTCTCCTTCCAAACTTGTTCCTCTCCTCTCAAGCTTCCTTTTCATGGTTTTAATGAAGTTTTGGTGCTATTTTGGGGGCAGAACAAAGAGAGGAAATTCGTGTTTGAGGTGAGGAAGCCAAGAAAGATGAGAAATAAGCAAGAAGAATCAAGGAAACAAGGTAAAATCTCACTTTTATAGTAGCTTCTTCTTCCCCGCTCTCTTGTATGGTTCGGCCACCATGGAGCCCAATCCCTAAGGGATGATTTTTGTCCAAACCAAAGAGGAACTAAGGGTTTTAGAGTGCAAGGATTAAGAATATAAAATTGGAATCAAGTAAAAAGCATTAAAGAATAAGATGCACCACTTAGGGATTTAAGTGCTCGTTTAAAAATTTAATTTGATATAATTGTTCCTAGGCCTAAATAAGTATTTAAATGAGCTCTTGAGATCCCTAGAAGTCTCCTCATATGCATCTTCCATCAAGAAAATGAAGCAAACCCACTTGTTGTTCATATAGTGCATAATTTTGGCCTAGGCTAGATGAAGCACCAAGGGGTAGTTTTAATTTGTTTCAAGCTTATTTTTGAGTCATATATGATGGAAGAGGATGATAGGAAGCCTTAGAAAAATTTTAGAAGCCATGGATAGTGAGATGGTATCATAGGTTCCATGTTATGACTTAATAAAGCAACACCTAGCTAGGCTCCTTGATTTGATTGTGTGATGACTCCAAGAGGTTTAAATAGAGTCAAGAATCATAAATAGATGGAGAGAATAGAGCCAAGATGATATTTTCCTAAGGTTGCTTCATTAAGTGCATTATGGAACCATAAAAGGGCTTTATGAGTCACCTAGTTTTTCTAGTGAATATATAGCCTTAAAATTTAATTTAAGAGTATAATTGGCTTCCATATGATGTGTCTAGGCAAAGTGAAATTATCTCTACCTCCTTGGGTGTGTGAGGTCAAGGGAGAGGACTCAAGGCTCAAGGAAAAAGTGTGTGAATGCAAGTAACGTAACTCTCTCTACCTTCTCTCATACATGGATGTGTGCTTACATTGTCTTTCAATGTGTGTATATATGTTTTGAGCTATGAAAAGTATTTTAGTATGATCTTGTATTCTATGGTACCATAATGATGTTTTATGCATTCAAATGATGTTTTATATGCTTGCCTTAGTTTGCTTGAGTGTGGAGAAGCCAAGAAGCCTCTAGCCATGGTGATGATGAGCCAAGAACCTTTAAACTTGGCTGAGACAAAGTAAAAAGTCTCCCAAGAGTGAGGTTAACTCCCAATAGTAAGGTTGAGTCAAAACCTCTTAGAGAAAATGGGTGAGGCAAGTCCAAAATCTATAAGTAAATGGGTGAGGCAAGTCCAAAATCTATAAGTAAATGGGTGAGGCTAGTCCACTCACTTAGCAAGCCTATGTATGTTATGTATAACTTGTTCAAATGCTAAAAATGTTTCTTGAATGCTTACATATTTTAATATGCTCATGCATGTATTTTCAAGACTTGTATTACATACTTTATGTGTGATTGAAAGGGAGATAGCTATTGGGATTCTTTGAATCTTATTCCCTCTTCTCCAATGTCTTAACATGTTAGGTGAATCAATTGAGCAAGGTAATGGAAGCCACTAAGCCAAGGAAAAGGAGATTAATATCAAAATGTATGAAATGGCCTAGTTATATCTCTCTTGTAGCCATACACATGGCATATAATGTAATCCCATGATGAAATTGTTATGTAATTATGTGAACATATGTAATTACCCAAATGTGTGATTTATAAATGAAATTTGATGCTAAATGTATGAGATAGCATGTTTTGGGTATTGAATGGCAAGAGTTAGCATGTGTAACCTTGTGTATATCATGAGGTGGATGAGTGAGTTTGAGAAATCTGAATTTATTCACTTTTGAAACAATAGAAAGTCATTTTGGTGCATTCCCAAGTGCTCAAGTGGCCACATAACCTTGGGAAGCAAAATTGGAGACTTTGATGCTAGTTGAGATCATAAAAACGACCAAACTGGAATCCTATAGCATAAACTAACCAAATGGATGAATCTTCCTATGAAATTGGGCAGATACGTAGAGCTCATTGAGATTTTTTTAGGAGGCTAAAGTGTAGAAAAATTGGAGCTCTACAAAATTAATTATGAATTTTCAAAGTTGGGATTTTCTGATGTTCTGATGCATGTACTGTTCATATGGTCAGTTTTGTGTTCTGTGTCATCCGATAGTCAAATGGTGTCCAATGCTTGTGAACTTTTAGAAGCACAAAATATAGGTTATAATCTTTCTACGGCCATAAATATCACCTCATTTGGAGGTCTGAGTAGAGAGTTATGAGTTTTTGAAATTTAATGTTAGTATTAGTAGCGCCACTTGACCTCCAGTACTGTTCCATCATAATTCAAATTCTAAATGGACTTGGCGTGGTCTAGAGATATTTTTCCCTTAAAGTTAACATCAATAGCTTCCTAGATTAACTGAATGTGTAGATTTCAAGAATGACCAAGAATGCATAGCTTCGATTTTTCTAAAATTAGTTATGATTTTCCAAAATTTGTGACAGAAAAGGGAGAATTCTGGTTGAAAATGTAACTATATATTTGATGCTTCCCTTTGCTTTTCATGAGTTGTATCCATGTAATTAAATATGAGAATGTGATGTATGAGCTCACATGGTTCACGAGACACTGAATGAAAATTTTATACGTGACACAATGCTAAATAATGCTTCATTTTAATGCCATTATTTTGTCTCTTATGTGAGTTGAATGATGTGAGGCATGGATATAACATGAAATAAGCTAGAAATTTATGTTGTTATACTTCTTCATGAAATACATGATATGAGAGATAGCATGAGATGAGCTAGAAATTCATGGTATTACATTTATAAAAGAAACAAGAAACTTAAAAAGTGTTCAAGAAGTTTCCACTCTTTTAAAAATTTTAATTTTGCCCTTCAATCTTTGTATTTTTGTTTCTTACTTGTTTTAGCTCCTTTTTTAGAACCGTTTTTCCATTATGAAATTTAGGTTTCCAATTTAATAAAATGTCTTTGGAATCACTAAAATCAAAGCTAAAACCTTCCCAAATGAATTTGTTAAAGTTCGGGTTAACCGACATTGCAAAATGTCCACTGGAGGGGTTTTTACTGTCCCAGGGCTTCTCATGGTTTTCAGGGCCTTTGAGAATCCCAGAAAACTCAAAACTTTCATTTAGAGAGCCCTCCTATGTGAATTCCAAAATTTGCTCAAAATGACAAAAATAGCCTTATGTTTCATTAATCTTTCATCACAATTCATTTCTTCATTCTAGCTCTGTTTTTCATTTTGTCTGAGCCTGAGATTCTCATTTTTAGGAGTCTAGAATGCTTTTCAAATTTTTTGGGACCTTAACTAAGTCATTTTAGAGGACTTGCTTTTGTATCCAGTGAATTTTATTTATTTACAGAGAAATCGTACATTATGCTTCTCATGTTTTCTCATGTTTTCAGAGAACTGTACATTACATATATTATCTAAATTTGAAGGACAAAATTTATTTAAGGGGGGGAGAATTGTAATATCTGATTTTTGTTAAATGACAGAAACAAATGTGTTGTCAAAGCAAGTCACTTGAAAAGAATTAGTTAAGGTCTTGAAAAATTTAAGTAGCATTTTAGATTCCTAAAATGAGAACTCTAGACTCAAACAAAAAGAAAAATAGAGCTAGAATGAAAAAACAAATTTGAATGAAAGATTAATGAAACATAATGGCATTTTCATAATTTTGAGCAAATTTTAGAATTCACATAGGAGGGCTTTTAAAATGAAAGTTTTAAGTTCTCTGAGGTTTTTAGAGGCCCTGAAAACCATGAGAAGTCTTGGGACAGTTAAAACCCCTCTGACAGACATTTTCCTACGTTAGTTGACCCGAACTTTGACGAGTTTATTCAAGAAGGTTTTAACTCCAATTTGAGTGATTCCGAAGGCATTTTATTAAATTGGGAACTAAATTTCATAATGGAAAAGACGGTTCTAAAAAAAGAGATAAAATGAACTAGAAACTAAAATGCCAACACAGAGGGGCAAAATTGGAATTTTTGAAATGTATTTCTTAAACCTCCCTATATATATGAGGTGCCCCACCTTCTCACTCATTTAGACACAATTGCTTCTACCCTAAACCAAAGGAGAGAACTAGCATTTGAGGCACACCAAGAGGAGGAAAAAGGGAGGAGAAAGACAAGGCAAAAGGTATAGAATTTCTTAGTTTTCTTCATGCTCTCTTTAGACCTCTTCTTCTCCATTTCCCCTTCTTACCATAGTTTTATTGAAGTTATTACATTTGTTTTGAGGGAAGCACAAAGGGGAAAATTCGGATTTGAAAAGAAGAGGCCAAGGAAAGGAAGAAACAACTAAGAAATCAAGGAAAAACAAAGGTAAATCTTCCTTCCATGGTAGCTATCTCTTGCTCCCTCATTCTCCTTGGTTCGTCCCACATATAGAGCTTCAAGAAGGCTTGGATTTTGGGTAGAACCAAGGGTGAATCTTAAGAATTTAAGGGAGGAGAATAAGAATATTCAAAGAGAATTAACAAACAACTAGGGAAAATCAAGATAGCAAAGTTAGGGTTTCAAGTGTCCCTTACAAAATCTGGTTTGATACAATAATTCCTAGGCCTAAACAAGTGTTTGAATGAGCTCCTAAGATCCCTAGAAGGCTCCCCATATACACCCTCCATCAAGAAAACAAAGCCAACTCCAAGGGTAGCCTTAAAGAGCATAGTTTCAGCCTAGAAGAGTTAGGGTACCTAGGGATATGTTTTAAATTTTTTCAAGCCCATTTTTGAGTCATATATGATGAGTGAAGATGAGAGGAAACCTTGGGAAAAATTTAGGAGGCCTAGAGAATGAATTGGTGTCATAGGTTCCATAATATGACCTAAGGAAGCAACATGTAGTTAGGCTCTTTGTTTTAATTGTGTGATGACTCCAAGAGGCTTAAAAGGAGTCAAGAATGATAAATGGAAGGAAAGAATGGAGCCTAGAACTCATTTGATGGGTGTTGCTTCATTAGGTGTATTTAAGAACCATAAATAAACCATAAGGCAAAGTTAGAGTTCCAAGTAGATGTATGGCCTTAGAAATGATTCCAAGAACCTAATTGGCTTCCATATATTGTGTTTAAGCTAAGAGAAACAAATCCCACACCTTTATGTGTGTGAGACCGAGGAACAGAGCATTATTCTAAGAGAAAAAGAGTGTGGTTGCAACAAAGGTAACTCACTTCTCTTTCTCTCATGCATGAATGTGTACTTGACTTGTCTTTGAATGTGTGTATGTGTGCTTTAAGCCATGAAAAGTGCTCTAGCATGTGTCTGTATTCCATGGTACCATGATGATGCATTATGTTCTCAAATGATGTCTAACATGCTTGCTTGGGTTTGGTTGAGTGTGGAGAAGCCAAGAACACGCCAGGGTGAGGATGAGCCAAGAACCCTTAAATATGATTGAGACAAAGTAAAGAGTATCCCAAGAGTGAGGTTGAGTCAAAACCTTCTAGAGAAAATGGGTGAGGCAAGTCTAAAATCTATAAGAGCATGGGTGAGGCTAATCCACTTGACAAGCCTATGTATGCTATGTATGACTTACTCATATGCCAAGAATGTTTCTTGAATGCTCATATTGTTCCTTGTACTTATGCATGCATTTTTAAGACTTGAATGGCATATTTTATGTATGATTGAAATGGGAGATGAGCTATTGAGATTCTTTGAATCTCATTCCCTCCTCTCCAATGTCCTAACTTGCTAAGTGGACCAATTGAGCAAGGTAATGGAAGCCATCAACTTGGAAGATGAGAGTTTGACATCAAGATGCCTAGCTTTGTCTCTTTTATCGCCCTATACATGGCATATGATGTAATATTATGATAGAATTGTTATTTAATCATTTGAATATATGTAATTACCAAATGTTTGATGTATGTATGAGTTTTAGTACCTAATGAATGGAAATATGCATTTTGGACTAATGGCAAGGTAAAGCATGTGAAATCTTGAGTATGGCATGGGGTGAGAAAGTGAGTTTTCAAATTCTAGGCTTGTGCACCTTTGAGACAAGTTTAAAAGGCCATTTGGGTGCATTCCCACGTGCTCAAGTGGTCATAGTTGCTTTAGAACTCAAAATGGACCATTTGGACCCTTTTGGTGACGCAAAATGAGCCATTTTGCATCCTAATGTCAAGATCTGACCAAATGAATGAATTTGCTCATGAAATTTGGCACACATATAGATCTTATCCATAGTTTTTTTAGAAGCCAAAGATCAAATTATTTGGAGCTTTATGGAATCAAATATGAATTTCCAAAGTTGGCATTTTTCTGTTAAACTAATACAGGTACTGTTCATATGGTCAGAAACTTGGGCTATATTATTCAAGTACCAAATGATGTCCAATGCTTAACAAATATTATATGAATAAACCAGACATGATAAGCTTTCCAGACCCATCAAGATCACCCTAATTGGACCTCTGAGCAGGGAGATATGAGTTTTGAAGTTGGAAGTCAGTACCAAGGATGACAGTCAACCTCTGGTACTATTCCATCTTTTGTTGTTGATTTTTGTTTTGTTTAACCATCCTCGATGGCACTTCAATTTCCTTAAATTCAAATTCTATTTCATCCTCACCCTTATTAAACTCAATCATAATTTTCTTCCCTCAGCTTGTCTTAGAATGAGGGAGAGAAGCCTCCATGACATCCAATCTCATGCTTAACTTCTTGAGTTGATCACTCACAGCATCCATGAAACATTTAAGGTCAGGGATATTAGTTCCATCACCATGAGACATGATTAAGTTTTCTGAAATGTCAATGGTCACAATAAAATAGTAAAATGGACTTCATCACTCAGCTCATGTGTTTAGACTTAAAAGAATGCAATTTACCTGTGTTTACTCAGAACAAGCTAGCTTTTTCAATAATGAAACACTCTTGCCTTTTACCACTCAAGTCTTGCCACCTATAAGAGTGCTAAATTAAATTTCTAACTCAAAAAAGGAAGTGGTGAGAATTAGGAGACAAACACAAGGCTAAGACTCAAGATTTAAGTTCTTTAAGAATCCTAAAATAAAAGACCAACCACTAAACATTTAGGCAGAACATAATTTTCCAGCTTAGAATGCACAAAATGCAACTGGGCAAAAGTGAATTTTCTGGAAAATGACACCAAAATAGTAATGAAATAAGATGAAAAGAAAAGGAAAGATCAACAGAGTAAGAGGAAGAAATGGCGTGTTACTTAGAGTAAGGAAGACTCACTTAGAAGACACAAAATCTGATAAAGAAAAAGAAAGGAGATGTTAAACAAGATAAAAAAAATCTGGGCATAAATTAGGAAATAAAAGGAAGGAAGAAATTAGGAAACTAGTGGAGAGGATAAATATGGAATTATGAAAAGGATTAGTAAAACAAAGAAACTTACCACCCAAGTTTAAGGAATTTAAGAAACTAATATAGCTTGTTGACCAAAGGCCTTACTTTAGGAAAATTTCCTTCAAGCTTGCAATCATAATCAAATAGGGTCTCAAGCAATTAAGAAACAAATCAATATGAATAACCAATTCAACACAACATAATGTAGAATTTTTGGGCAGCCAGCAATTTCGATTTTTTTTAATAATTTTCCTTCTTCTTCTTCTTCTTTTAACTGCAATATACTCTTTTCTTTTTTTAGAATATGAAAGGTGCTAAAACTTGCAAATAGAACATAATACTTCTCAAGGGTCAAAATGACGTGCACGAAACTGAATAGCTATAACTTGCTCTAGAAATATCAGATTGATGCGATTCTAAAACGAGCAGAAAGAAGAGGTTTTAAGATACAAAAAAGACCTATTACACATCTAAAAACATGAAGGGAAGCATGAGAAATAGATACATGAAAAATGCTAATGAGTAGACACAGATTTGATGAATCACAAGAGAAAGATAAGAAAAGATCACACCTTGTCTTGCAAACCTCGAGCTCTGATACCAAATGATAGAGGCCATCTATTGGAACCCATCCAAGATGCCCTTTCAGATTCGACTCAATATTGGATCATGCAATCATCAAGACAAGTGCACAAATGAAACACAAGTTAGAATCACAAAAAGGGAGAAAATAAAAATAACATAAAGAAGGAGAAAGGAAAAGGATAGTTGGTCTTGGAGGGACTAGACTCCAAGAAAACCTGTCTCTTTCACCCTAGCCATGAGATGCCATAAGGTAGACCACCCTTGAAAAATCTATAATTCTTTCTAGCACTTAAGAGAGCAAGAACAATTCAGAAGAATTTTGAAATTTTCATTTATTCATCATCTGTCTCCCAAAGTGGCGTACAAGATAGTCTTAAAAGAAAAGTGAAACCCTAGCCAAACAAGATTACTATAAAGTCCTAAAAAGTAGCACCATATATGAGGGGATTTTAGAAACTTGCAATTTGAATATTAAGCCCTCCTAAATGGTGCATAAAAATATGGAAAAAAAATATCAAAGTCCGCAAACATAATCTTACTCAATTAAAGTCAATCTAGATGGCAGCCACATTATATGATAAAGCATAAAACTAACAATTTGAACAATATAATCAAGGTGGCACCTTTTTTATTCATAAAGAGTAAATAAAATAAACTAAATAATAGACCAAGAGGATGTTTAAAACAACACATGGATGACACATGACTTTTTAGTGAACTAATCTCAGCCATAAGATCTTCTTCTAGCTTGAATCTGGTCTATTGATTAGGCACAACATGTGGACGACTTTTCTACTCTTTTTGGCTTCAAATTTAGCTAAGTGTAAGGTCTCTATCTTTATTAATTTATGTATTACTCCTTTCAAGGCTTCTTTCATCACTTTAGCTCTTGATCTTGTCAGCAGTCCTTCTAAGCCTTGCAAAGGTTCCTTAATCTTCCAAGTTGGTTGCACTGGCTCACATTGTTGCTTTCGTTCAAGCTCTCCAAGGTTGTCTTCATCATATTCACCTTTTCAAGTAAGCATATGTTGTAACACCTCATATTTATAGCTCATTCCTAACACATTTGCATACTTATATGATGCATTTCATAAAGGAAGTAAGAAAAGTCTATTAAAATAATACATTTTCTTGCGTTGCGTCATGTATAAAAATTCCATTTGGTATCACATGGACTGTGTGAGCTTATACAATACATTCTCATATTTAATTACATGAATAAAATTCATTTGCATCATAAAATATGGCCCACAACTCATGGAATTCAAAGGGAAGCTCAAAATACTCATGTATATTTTTGGCCAGAATTTGGCTCTTTTTTAACCAAATTTTGGAAAATCATAACTAATTTTAAAAAAATCAAAATCATGTATTTTTGGCCATTCTGGAAAGCTATGGATGTCTACTTCATACTAAAAATATAGTTATACCATAACATCTATCACAAAGGATTTTAACATCCAAAATGGTCTAGAGGTCAAACTGCCCATTGATGCTGTCATAGACTTCTATAGCAAATTTTGAAAATGTCCAATTAATTCCAAAAAAATACAATCAATGCAAATGATATCGATCTGAAAATTTGTGGATGTTAGATAGAGGAAAAAAATAACTTTAGACCAGCTCAAGTAGCCCAGACCTTATAATTTAATGAAATAGTAACAGAGGGCGGCTGAAATCCCTAATACTAGATAGAATTTTCAAAAATTCATATCTCCCTCTCTAGATATCTAAATGAGGTGTTTCTAGTTGACACGAGTTACTATGAATGTCTAGTTTCTTTGCATAAAAGTTCATGACAATTGGACATCATTTGAGCTGACAAATTTCATTTTCAGACAAGATGAATAGTACATCAGACCAAAATTAGAAAATTTTTCAACTTTGGAAATTCATCAAATATTCTGTAGACCTCCAAAAATTATGTTCTTTAGCTCCCCAAAAAGCTCTCAACAAGCTCTAATTTCATGCCAAATCTCAAATCAAGAAGAGCTCATTTGGCCAAAAAGTGATATATGATTCTATTATGGTCAATTTTGGCTCTATATAAGGTACGAAAATGTCCAAATTGTTTCCCTTTGGTTTTGCCACCTTTTGGGCAAGTCTAAAAGTATAATTAGGACTTGTATGATCTGTCCAAATGGTCCTAAACCTCATGCATCTTATTTTGGCCATTTCATCCACGCATATGCATAATTCTATCATACCATTCATAAAGCTAATTTGCCATCATATACTCAATTCACATTCTAGTAGCTACATAACATATTCTCTCATTCATATATGGTATAATATCATAATTACACATGTTCAAGAGGTCATAGACCATATATCATGGGATTACATTCTTTGACACAAATATGACCTTAAAGAACTAAAAACTATGTATTAGGTTGTCAATCTCTCTTTTTCAAGGTGGTTGGCTTCCATTACCTTATCCACTTGGTCCACCTAGCATATTAGATCATTGGAAATGAGGGAATGAGATTCAAAGAATCCCAATAGCTCATCTCCCATTCAATCATACATAATGGATGCAAACAAGTCTCATAAATGCATGTATGGCATGTGGACATCTGCAAACATTCAAGAATCATTTTCATCATTCAAGAAAGTCATACATAGCATACAAAAGCTTGCCAAGCAAGTGGATTGCCCTCACTCAATTTCTTGTGGATTTTGGACTTGTCTCACCTATTCTTTAATGTATTCTTAGACTCAACCATCTTCTTGGGAGCCCACTTTGCTTTTGGGAGACTCTTTGCTTTGTCTTAACCAATCCTAAGGGTTCTTGGCTCATCCTCACCATAGCTAAGGGTTCTTCGCCTCACCACACTCAAGCAAACCCAAGCACACGTCAAAATATCATATGAAACATAATATGCCATCATAAAACCATGGCATATGAAATCATGCTATCATACTTTTCATGGCTTAAAAATACACATACACACATTCTAAGATAAGCTAAGCATACATTTATGGATGAAAGAAGGTGGAGAGAGCTACCTTGTACATAATCACACACTTTTTCTCTTGAAATTCCCTCCTTTGCTTTGGCCTAAACATGATTTATGGAAGCCAATTAGGTTCATGAAACAAATTCTAAGGCCATACAACTTGCTTAGACACTAGGTTATACTATAAAACCCATTATGGTCCATAAATGCACCTAATGAAGCAATACCTCTTAAATAAATTCTAGGGTCCATTCTTTCTCTTCAAACATGATTCTTGACTCCTTTTAAGCCTCTTGGAGTCATCACACAATTAAAACAAAGAGCCTAGCTACATGTTGCTTCTTTAGGTCATAATATGAAACCTAAAACACTAACTCACTTTCTATGAGTTCCAAATTTTTTCCAAGGCCTCCCCTCATTTTCATTCATCATATATGACTCAAAAATAGGCTTAGATAGTTTTAAAACTCTCCCTAGCTACACCAACCCCTTTAGACCAAGGCTATGGAAGAAATGGGACTTTTTGGAGTTTACTTTATTTACTCAAGGGAGGATGCTTATAGGGAGCCTCTTAGGGATCTTGGGAGCTCATTTAAACTCTTATTTAGGCCTAGGAATCATCATACAAAATCAGATTTTACAAGGTGCAATTGAAACCCTAAAACTTGCATCTTGAAATCTAATGGTTTTTTTATTAATTCCCATTGCATATTCTTAATCTCCATACCCTTTTTTCCTTAGATTCACCCTTGGTTCTGTCTAAAAATCAAGTCCACCTAGGGTTTTCTCATGTTGGGCGAAATGGAGGAGGAGGGAACCAAAAATGACAACCATAGGAAGAGAAATTACCTTGTTTTCTTGCTTTTTCTCACTTGAATCTTGTGTTCTTTGAGCTCTTCTCTTTAAATCCAAAATTTTCCCTCAATTTCTCCTCTAAAACAGATCCATATACTTCATTATAATCATAGGAAATAAAGGAGAATGAAGGAGAAGAGGTTTGGAAGAGAAAGAGCATGAAAAACTACTAATTTCCATACCTTAAGCCTTTAATTTCTCCTTCTCTTTGCCTTCCTCTTGTGCACCACTCTCCCTAAGGTTTTTCTTTGGTTTTGAGCAGAACATGGTCATGCAACATGAAGGGAGAAGAAGGGTGCATCATATATATAGGTGGGAGGAAGTTACACTTTTCAAAAATTTCAATTTTGCCCTTCATTTTTGGCATTTTCGTTTCTACTTCGTTTTAGCTCCTTTTTTAGAACCATCTTTTGCATTATGAAATTTAGGTAGGTTCCCAATTTAGTAAAATGCCTTTGGAATTACTCAAATCAAAGCTAAAACCTTCCTGAATGAATTAGTCAAAGTTTAGGTCAATCGACTTTAGAAAACATCCAACAGAGGAGTTTTAACGGTCTCGGGGCTTTTTATGGTTTTCTGGGCCTCTAAGAACCTCGGAGAACTCCAAACTTTCATTTAAAAAACCCTCCTATGTGAATTCCAAAAATTGCTCAAAATCATAAAAAATACCATCATGTTTCGTAACTTTATCATAAGAAATTGTTTCTTCATTCTAGCTCTATTTTTTTTTCCGTTTGAGCCTGAGATTCTCATTTTTAGGAGTCTAGAACGCTTCCCAAATTTTTTGAGACCTTAACTAAGTCATTTTGGAGGACTTCCTTTTGTATCCGGTGAGTTTTGTTCGTTTACAAAAAAACCATCCATTACATTTCTCACGTTTTCTCTCATTTTCAGAAAATTAGATGTTACATATGTGGCATGTTATCATGTCAAAGAGGGAAAGTATGTATCAAAGGCTTCCAAATACTACACATAAGCATGTGTTCCAAGATCATATGAATATATCAAGGTCAAAAGCAAGCTTTAGGAATTTTTGGTCTAGCCTTACCCAATTATTGGGACTTTTGAATTAGTCTCACCTACTTTTTAGGTACTTTTGACTTAGCCTCAATCATTCTTTAACCTATTCGCCTTGTCTTACCCATCCTTAGGGACTTTTGGCTTCACCTTACCCAAATTAAGGGACTTTTGACACAACCTCACCCATCCAAAGCCATCTCACATTTAAAATGCAATTCAAGAAGCATAATGGTACCAAAGCATCAAACCAATAGTTATAGGCATGTTTCATGATTCAAACATACACACAAGCAATCAATGACAATCAAACAATCAAGAAATACATATAAGAATGGATGAAGAGCTACCTTGAGTGAAAAAGCACAGTTTCTCCCTCGGTTCTCTAGCTTCTTGGTTTGACCTCACACACACACTTGGAGGAGACTTGATTTGCTTGGCCTATACATATTAAACAAGACACAAACACATTAATGGAACCATTTATAACCTCACATGAGCTCTACACAAACTACTTCTAGCTTATGGCATTTATATGATTCCATACAAGGGCATAATGAAGCAACTCATATAATTCCTCTTGGCTTCAATTTCTCACTTAATCTAAGTCTCATGACTCTTTCTAAACTCATTAGAGTCATCATAAACTCAATCTAAAGAGCCAAATATCAAGTTGCTTCTTTATGCCTAAAAGGAACCTAACAATTGCAACTTTCAAAATATGGTTTCTAAATTCAAACCAATGGTTCCTTTGGTGCCTCTAATTCATATCTAGGCCATTTCTATCTTTGGAATCAAAGAAAACCCTACCTAGGTACTCTCTTTCATGCTTGACCAAGACATGCACCATTTTGGAGGCCCATGGAGTTTTGTTAGATTTTATGGGTAATTTGCCACTTGTAAAGCTTCCTGGGTCTCTTATAAACTCAAATATACTCTTACATAACCTAGAATATCATTAGAAAGCTTCAAATTTCCCTAGGTTCAATTAAAACCCTAATTTTTATAACTTGTTACCAATTGCTTCTTTTTGAATTCTAATTGTTTTGTATGATTCTCTACACTTTAAAACCCCAATTCCTATCAAGTTTAGACCAAAATAAAACTCTCTATACATGACCCTAGTTCTGGCCGAATTGAGGGAAGGGGAGGAAAGCCAAGAAAAACAACTTTAGCAATGGAGAAATTACCTTGTTTCAAAGCTGATCAAGAGTGCTTTTCTAAGCTTCCAAGAGTTTCCTCAATTCCTCTCTTCCCTCTTCTAAACTAGCCATAAAACAATACCAATTAAGTCACCAAAACATGAGAAGAAAGAGGAGAAGAAGTTTAGTGAAGGGAGAAGCATGAAAAAGTAAGAAAATTTTACACTATTAGCTTGGATTTCTCTCCTTTCTCTTCCCATTCTTGTGCGCCACTTCAAGATGGCCTAGCTACTAGTTTGAGACAAAACAAGGTCAGTGGAAATGAGTGGAGGAGATGAGACGTGACTTTAAGAAGGGAGGAAGCCAAATTATAACTTTTTCATAGTTCCAATTTTGTCCTTAAAGTTGGCTCTTTCCATTTGAGCTCGTTGCCATTTCTTTTTTATAGCTGTCTTTTCTATCATGAAATTTTGGTCCTCTAATTCATAAAATGCCTTTAGTTTCCCCCAAATTAGATTTAAAACCTTACTGAATCATTTGATCAAAAATTTGGTTAACTAATGATCTAAATCACACACCAGAGGGGTTTTAACCATTTTAGAAATTCCTATAGCTTTTAGCGCCTCTGAGAACCCTGGGAAACTCAATTTTTTCATTTAAAGATCCCTTCATTGAGTTTTCAAAAAGTTGCCAGAAATTACGGTTTGGCCACTATGTTTTTTTTTCCTCTGTGTTTGCTATTTTGGATCCAATTTTGGGTTATTTTTAGACGCTAAACCATATTCTTAGATGCTCTAATTAACATTCTAATTTTATTTGGCCTTAATTTACTCTAGTTTAGGGTGTTCTAGTATCAATTTATCAGGTTCAGTTCAATTTTTGAATTATCAATTTTTGCAGTTGCTTTGATAAACATCTTACTTCACAATCCATTCAGCCTCCCTCCAAATCCTTGGCGTCATTTTTGAAAGATTAAAGTCCTAATACACCTATTGCTTTTTGTTTGGAATAAAGGAATCAAGCTCTTTTTATTATTGATGTTCTTCAAAACATCATTTTTAGGCTTCTACTAATTCTATGTTCTATCATGATTGTGAACAAATATTAGATCATCTGTTTATTACTCTTCATTTTGCATGTGCTCTTGGGTTTTGCATTGATATGAGTATCACAATAGGTTACCTTCAACCTCCCTTTATCAATTCCTAGGTTAATATTTGATTTAATCAATGAGATAAGAACAAGGACATTCTTCTAGAGTACATTGTACTTATTATGGTCTTATTGGATAATATTTGGTTTTCAAGGAATAAGGCTCTGATGGAAAATCAGAGACCTCTTGTTCTTGATGTTGTAAACAAAATTAGAGTATGTTGTAAAGAGTGTAACCCCATAGATTTTTACCCTTACCTCATGCTATTTCTAAGTCTTATGCCATGTATTTCTCAAGAACATAAGAAAATGGCATATAAAAAGTGAATTTTTTTACGCTGCATATGGGATGAAATTTCCATTTGATGTCCTGTGGGCCATATGAACTCGTGTATCACATTTTCATATTTAATTACATAGATACAACTTAAATCCATCACCAAAAGTGGCCTACAACTCGTGCAAGGCAAGGGAATACACAAAATCCATGATGGTAGCCTCAGCCAGAATTTTGCCTTTTCTGTCACAAAATTTGGAAAATTATAAGTAACTCTAAAAAAATCAAAATCATGCATTATTTACCATTTTAGAAGGCTACAAATTTCTAATTCATGCTAAAAATATGTTGAGACCATGAAACACCACACAAAGGAGGTTTGACATTCAAAATGGTCCAGAGGTCTGATTAGTTACTAGAACTGATATAGCTTTCTGCTGTGAATTTCAAAAATGTCCAATTAATTCCACAAAAATATACTTCATGCAAATGATACTAATATAGAAAGGTATGGATATTAACTAGAGGGGAAAAATAACTTTAGACCATTTTAGACACGTCTAGACTTTGAAAATCAATCAAACAATACCTGAGGTTTGTTTGAACACCTGATATTGGGCAAAAATTTTAAAAATTCATATCTCCCTTTTTAGACATCCAAATGCCTTGTTTCTAGTTGGCACAAGTCACTGAGAATGTCTAGTTTCTCCCTATAAAAGTTTGTGGCAATTGGAGATCATTTTCTCCCTAAGTGATAGAATTCATTTTCGAATCAGTATGAACAATACTCTTGACCAAAATTAGAAAATTTCCCAAATTTGAAAATTCATCAAATATTCCATAGACCTCCAAAAATTTTGTACTTTAACTTCCCAAAAAGCTCTCAATAAGCTCTAATTGCATGCCAAATCTTAGATCAAGAAGAGCTCATTTAGATAAAAAATGGTATAGTTTTCCAATATGGTCAATTTTGCTCCATATTATATACCAAGTGTGCCTAAATGGTCTTTCTTAGTGTTTGGAACCTCTTGGGTAAGTTTAAAAGCATGAATATGACTTGTATGAACTGTCCAAGTGGTCCCAAACCTCATGCATCTCAATTTGGCCTCTCCACTTCCATTATTACATACATTTCCATAAAGCTAGTCTATTCATTCTATACTCAAATTGCACCATACCATTCATACAACATTCAATCTCATTTGTACATGATACATTAGCATAATCATACATATTCATAATGTCATAGGACATATACAATAATAATAATTTACGACACTTGCTAGTCATATAGCCTTAAAGAAGCAAGATTCATATACTTTGTTGTCAATCTCTTATCTTCCAAGGTGTTGACTCCCATTACCTTGTTCTCTTAATTCACCTAGCATGTTAGAACATTGGAGAGGAGGGGATGAGATTCAAAGAATCCCAATAGCTCATCTCCCTTTCAATCACACATAAAAGATGCAAAACAAGTCTTACAAATGCATGCATGGGCATATTAACATGTGCAATCATTCAATAGGCATTCTTGGCATTTGAAGAAGTCATACATGGCATACATAGGCTTGCCAAGTATATGGATTAGCCTCACCCATTCACTTGTGGATTTTGGACTTGCCTCACCCATTCTTTAAGGGGTTTTTGGAAGACTCTTTGCTTTGTCTTAACCAATTTTAAGGGTTCTTGGCTCATCCTCACCATGGCTAAGGGTTCTTGGCTTCACCACATTCAAGCAAACCCAAACACACATAATAAACATCATACAGAAGCATATAATAACATCATGGCACCATAGAATAAAAGTTATACTAGAATACTTTTCATGGCTTAAAATTACACATACATACATTCAAAGACAAGTCAAGCATATATCCATGCATGAGAGAAGGAGGAGTGAGCTACCTTGCTTGCATTTACACACTTTTTCTTTAAGCCTTAAGTCCTCTCCCTTGACCTCACACACCCAAGAAGGTGGAGATTGTAATACTATAATTTCTAGCTCATTTCTATCACATTTGCATGTTCATTTGATACATTCCATGAGGGGGAATAAGAAAAATCCATTAAAATAATATATTTCTATGCGTTGCGTCGTGTATAAAAATTATATTCAGTGTCTTGTGGACCATGTGAGCTCAAAAAACACATTCTCATATTTAATTACATGAATAAAACTCATTTGCATCACCAAAAGTGGCCTACACCTCAAGAAATTTGAAAGGGAAGCATAAAATGTACATATTCATTTTTGGCTAGCTTTGGCTCAATTCTGTCACAAACTTTGGAAAATCATTACTAATTCTAGAAAATTCGAAATCATGCATTCTTGCCCATTCTGGAAAGCTACACATGTCTAATTTATGCTAAAAATATGTTCAAACCATAAAATCCAACACAAAGGATGTTTGACATGTGAAATGGTCCAAAGGTCAGATTGTCCACTGGTGCTATCACAGAATTTTGTAGCAAACTTCCAAAATGTCCAATTAATTCCAAAAAAATCCAATCTATGCAAAAGATACCAATATGGAAACCTATGGATGCTAGCTAGAGGGAAAAAATAATTACAGATCAGTTTCAATATGGCCAGACCTCGAGATTTAATCAAATAATAATTGAGGTCGGGTGAAGTTTGTGATACTAGACAAAATTTTAAAAATTCATATCTCTCTCTCTAGAGCTCCAAATGAGGTGCTTCTAGCTGGAAAACATCACTGGAAATATCTAGTTTTTGTGTGATAGATTTCATTTTTGGACCAGTGTGAACAGTGACATGGCTAAAATCAGAAAATTTGCTAACTTTGAAAATTCATCAAATATTCTCTAGACCTCTAAAAATTATGTTATTTAGCTTTCCAAAAAGCTCTCAACAAGCTCTAATTCCATGCCAAATATCAAATCAAGAAGAGCTCATTTGGACAAAAAATTATATAAAGTTCTATTATAGTTAATTTTAGCTCCATATAAGATACCAAAATGTCCAAATGGCTTTCCTAGGGGTTTGGCACCTCTTAGGCAAGTCTGAAAGCATAATTAGGACTTATGTAAGCTGCCTAAATGGTCCCAACCCTCATGCATCTCATTTTGGCTATCTTATCCACACTTGTACACAATTGCATAATACCATCAATGTAGCTAGTTTGCCATCATATACTCAAATCACATTCCAATGGCTACATGACATATTCTCTCATTCATACATGACATATTATCATAATTACCTATACTCAAGAGGTTATAGACCATATACAATAGTGGTTTACATCATTTGACATAAATATGGCTTTAAAGAACTAAAACCATGTATTATGTTGTCAAGCTCTCTTCTTCAAGGTGGTTGGCTTCCATTACCTTGTCTACTTGATCCACCTAGCATGTTAGATCATTGGAGAGGAGGGGATGAGATTCAAAGAATCCCAATAGCTCATCTCCCATTTAATCATACATAATGGATGCAAAACAAGTCTCATAAATGCATGCATAACATGTAGACATGTGCAATTATTCAAGGAGAATTTTTAGCATTTGAAAAAGTCACACATAGCATACAAAGGCTTGCCAAGCAAGTGGATTGCCCTCACCCAATTTCTTGTGAATATTGGACTTGCCTCACCCACTCTTTAAGAGATTCTTGGACTTAACCATGCTCTTGGGAGCCCACTTTGCTTTTAGAAGACTCTTTACTTTATCTCAATCAATCTTAAGGGTTCTTGGCTCATCCTCACCATGGCTAAGGGTTCTTGGCCTCACCACACTCATACAAACCCAAGCAAATATCATAACATCATTTAGAAACATAATATGTCATCATGAAGCCAATGCATATAAAATCATGCTAGCATACTTTTCATGATTTGAAAATACATATACACACATTCTAAGACCAGCTAGGCACACATCCATGCATAAAAGAAGGTCGAGAGAGCTACCTTGTACACAATCACACACTTTTCTTCTTGAGTCAAGGCTCCCTCTTTTGGCCACACACACACAAAAGTGTGGGGATGGTTTCTCTTAGGCTAAACACAATTTATGGAAGCCAATTAGGTTCATGGAATTAATTCTAAGGCCATACAACTCATTTAGATACTAACTTGCTCTATAAACCTCATTATGGTTCCATAATTGCACCTAATGAAGCAACACCCTTCAAATAAATTCTAGGCTCCATTCTTTCCTTCCAAATATGATTTTAACTCCTTTTAAGTCTCTTGGAGTCATCACACAATTAAAACAAAGAGTCTAACTACATGTTGCTTCTTTAGGTCATAATATGGAACCTAAGGCACTAACTTACTTTCTATGAGTTCTAAATTTTTCCTAAGGCCTCCCCTCATTTTCATTCATCATATATGACTCAACAATGGGCTTAGAAAAATTTAAAACTCTCCCTAACTACACACACCCCTTTAGGCTAAGACTATGGAGGAAATTGGGCTTCTTGGAGTTTGCTTTGTTTTCTCAACGGAGGATGCATGTGGGAAGCCTCTTAAGGATCTTGGGAACTCATTTAAACTCTTATTTAGGCTTAGGAATTATCATACAAAATTAGATTTTACAAAGTGTACTTGAAACCCTAGGTTTTGCATCTTGAAATTCCATGGCCTTTTCTTGATTTTCTTTGCATATTCTTACTCTCCTCCCTTAAATTCATAGAATTCACCTTTGGTTCTCCTCAAAATTCTAGCCCTCTAGCATCTACATACATGGGGGCGAAATATGGAGAAGAAGGGGGGAGGAGTAGTTACCATGGAATGGAAGATTTACCTTGTTTTCTTACTTTTTCTCACTTGAATCTTGTGTTTTTTGAGCTCCTCTCTTCAAATCCAATTTTTTTTCCTCAATTTCTCCTTTAAAATAGATCCATATACTTCATTATAATCATAGGAAATAAAGGAGAATAAAGGAGAAGAGGTTTGGAAGAGAAAGAGCATGAAAAACTACTAAATTTTCATACCTTAAGCCTTTGATTTCTCCTCCTCTATGCCTTCCTCTTGTGCGCCACTCTCCCTGGGGTTTTCCTCTAGTTTTAGGCAGAACTTGGTCATGCAATATGAAGGGAGAAGAAGGGTGTATCATATATATCGATGGGAAGAAGTTACACTTTTCAAAAATTTCCATTTGGCCCTTTGTTCTTAGTATTTTTGTTTCTCCTTCGTTTTAGCTCCTTTTTGAGAACCGTCTTTTTCATTATGAAATTTAGGTTCCCAATTTAGTAAAATACCTTTGTAATCACTCAAATTGGAGCTAAAACCTTCCCGAACGAATCCATTAAAGTTTGGGTGTACTGACATTGGAAAATGTCCACTGGAGGGGCTTTAATTGTCCTTGGGTTTTCTATGGTTTTCAAGGCTCTGAGAACCCCAGAGAACTCAAAACTTTCATTTAAAAAGCCCTCCTATGTGAATTCCAAATTTTGCTCAAAATTACAAAAATGCCATTACGTTTTGTAAGTTTTCTGTAAGAAATTGTTTCTTCAGTCTAGCTCTATTTTTCTTTCCGTCTGAGTCTAGGATTCTCATTTTTAGGAGCCTAGAATACTTCCCAAATTTTTTGGGACCTTAACTACATCATCTCAAGGGACTTCCTTTTGTATCCAATAAATTTTGTTCATTGGCAGAGAAATTGTACGTTACGTTTCTCACATTTTCTCTCATTTTCAAAGAACCGGATGTTATAGAGATCACTTCTCTTGGCCTAACCACATTATATGGAAGCTAATTATACTCTTGAATCAAATTCTAAGGCCACACAATCACTAGAAAAGCTAGGTGACTTATAAGGCTCTTTTATGGGTCCATAATGCACTTAATGAGGCAACGTTTGGGAATCATCATTTTGACTCTATTCTCTCCATCTATTTATGAGTCATGATTCCATTTAAACCTCTTGGAGTCTTCACAATTAATTCTTGGAGCGTAGCTAGGTGTTGCTTCTTTAAGCCATATTATAGAACATATAAGGCCATCTCACTATCTGTGGTTTCTAAAATTTTTCCAAGGCTTCTCATATTCTCCCATCACATATGATACAAAACTAAGCTTAGAAGAAATTAAAATACTCCTTAAGTGCACGAACTCTTCTTCACCAAAGCTATGCTTCTATATGGCACCAATGGAGTTGTTTTAATTTCTTTGATGGGAGAAGCATGTGGGAGGCTCTCTTGGCATCTTAGGAACTCATATATACTCTTAGACAACTTAAATTACTACCAGGAAGCTTCATCTTAGCCTAGGTGCAACCAAATCCCTAAATTCCATAACTTACATTCTAAAGTTCCCTTTTCAATTCTAGTTGTATATTCTTAATCCTCATACTAAATAACATTTGGTTCCATCAAAAACACATAAAGAAAAACTCTACTCCTTATTTTTTCTCTCTAGACCGAAGCTTAAATGGCTTGAAAACACAATATTTTGCAAGTGTTTCAAGTAAAGTCTTACCTTAAAATGGAGCTTTTTTCGCGTAGATTATTTTTTACTAATTAATTTCTTGAAAAGAGTTCTTTTTTGGCTTAGGTTAGATTTGAAGCTTCAAGTTTTCAAGAAAAGAAAACCATCATTAGAGAGCTCTTAGAGAGAGGAATAACTTCCTAACTGACACAAGATGAAACAGGGCTGTTTACTTATCCAAATGGAAGCTTAAACTTCTTCTCTCTCTCCCCTCTTAATGTCATGCCATTGATGCCCACTTTTTTGCAAATGGAAGCTTGGAGAAGGTGATGAGGTGTAATCTTACTTAAGAAACCTCTTTTATAATTTTTCAAAATGACCATTTTGCCCATACGTGCTTGTTTGTTCCATTTAGGCTCATTTTAACTCCTTTTTTAGAACCATCTTTTCCATCATAAAATTTAGGTTCCTAATTAAATAAAATTCCTTTGGAATTAATCAAATCAGAGCTAAAACCTTCCCAAACAAATTAGTCAAAATTTGGGTCAATTAATGTTAAAAAACATCCACTGGAGGGGCTTTAACTGTCCCGGGACTTCCTATGGTTTTCAAGGCCTTTGAGAACCTTGGAGAACTAAAAATTTTCATTTAAAAAGCCTTCTTATGAGAATTCCAAAATTTTCTCAAAATGACAAAAATGCCCCTATATTTCGTCAACCTTTTGTTACATTTTGTTTCTTCATTCTTTCTAACTTCGTTATTCTTTCCATTTAAACCTAAGATTCTCATTTTTAGGAATCTAGAATGCTTTCCAAATTTTTTAGGACCTTCATTAATTCATTTTGGGGGACTTCCTTTTGTATCTGGTAAATTTCGTTCATCTACAGAGAAACTGTAAGTCATGTTTCTCACGTTTTCTCTCATTTTTAGAAAATCAGATATTACAAAGAGTATCTTACTAAACATTCTCTAAAGTCTAAATTCAATCTTCGAGTTTTGTTGTATGCTGCATTAGTCATGTTGAACTCTTTTCAACCATGAAAATTTTCATTTTTACCAGTATTAAAGTTAGCTCTTTAGTTAGGATTATTAGATCCTCTTTACCTGGGTATATTTATAATAATATTAGTTTTTTATACTTGTTTAACTTCCTCTTTTACTTTTGATTAAAAAATTGATGATTTTTTGTAGATAAAATTTTATCTAGTGCAACATGTCTTGCCTTGAAATTGATGAAGATATCTATCAATTACAATCAAGTCTTACCTAAGAACTTAAACAATCTAACCTGCTAACATGTAATGTTTCAAATTCACTTTTTCAAGAATATTATCTCTTGAAATCTTTGTGCATAATAACAAAATAATAATTTAGGAACTCAACCTCTTAGAACATCAAATTGTCCATAACATTGTCCTTTTCACCATTGCTAATCAAGAGGTAAAAGGTTATTTCAACCTTTTTTTGTTACCATCATAGGACCAACTAACACATTGTCCCAGATAATTTTATCCTTTCATATATATATATATATATATATATTTAGAACATTCAAAAAGTTCTTTAAAACCTTATCCAATTAGGGGTGTGTATGGGTTAGATTCCATCCTAGCCAAAAGATTGACTTAGTTTAAGTTAGATAAGTTTGTTTTGGCCCTCGGCGCAGTTATGGATAGGCTAACTGAGCCACTCCTCAGCCAATTAAACTTTTTTTTAGAAATATTTTAAAACTTTAAAGGCTCATATATCTACTCAATAATTTTAAGTATATAACCATTCATTTTGATACATTTTTTCAAAATCTATGTAATAGATATAAAAAAAATGGGTTTGGAGGAGAAAATAAGAAGAAAATGCATATATAAAGGTTAAAACTTCAAAATGCAATAATTTACAGTTTGATAATCTAATTGGGGTTTTTTATTTTGGATTTTCTTTAGATAGACCCAACCCAAACCACCAAAGCCTGCTATTTTTCTTTAAAAGGGTTATTTTTTATCTAAAATTAAAGTTTTTTTCTCTTAAATTCACAAAATACACATTTTCTATCTTATTTTTTTATTTGAATGTGATAATCATACTTAAGAGGGCCTAGTAAGAGCTTTGACTCCTAAGATGTTTATAATTTGTAAAATATATTTAAAATTTTTTTGTTAAAATTATACAATAGCCCTTTAAAAAAAATTCCCTTTAATTTAGTCCTTATATATATATATATATATTTAGTTATTTTATAATGCCACCATGTTAGGCCAACCTTGACTAGTTGGGACGATCGACTCAGCATGATGTTGTTTCTTCCTTTTTTTTTTTAGCCTAACTCGTCCTAGCCTAAGATAAGCAGGCAACATTGGGCTAGCCCAACTAAATAAACACCTCTAAATCCAATAATTTAATAGTGCTAAAATTTGAATCTAAAACATAACCCTCAATTACTATCATTTGCTTATCTTTACTAATAGACACCCTTGGGGTTTCAACTCTACATTCTTTATGTAAGAATCTGGTAGAGTTGAAAACACAACTAAGGAAAAGCAAATGTAATTGAAAAGCTTAATTAGCATGTTTTGTAATAAACTTAACTCCAAATTAAGCTAATTATACACAATTGTGTTCTTAATCAATCACAATTAAGAATTAATTTAAATAATGAGTTAGTAACAGATGAAAATATAGGGAAATTTTAACCTTCATATCATCAACATTCACCATCAAGGTATATAAGAGGATTTATGTTTATAGGAAATCAAAATTCTCATTAACGCTAGTTATCTTATTCAAACTAACACCAAGAATTATTAATGCTTCACATGGGTTGAACCACTAGTCACTATTCATCATTATTATGATAGAAACCAATTTATTATAGTTGAATTTTGGGGTTGCAAGACCTAGGCTATGGCTTAGAATGGCTAGACCATAGCCAATTTGGCCTCTACATTTTCTAAAAGATTAATTTTACACTTACACTATGACTTGTAGGGCTCGCGCTACAACTGAACTTAGGTTTGAGCAAGAAATTCAACAAAACACAATCCTCACCATGGCTTAGTACATTTGCATTATGGTGAGGTGACCCTTGGGTCTTCTAAAACCAACACATGCCTATGTTTTATTGTGGCCAACTATACTTGTGCCGTGGTGAGGTGCCTTTCAGCTCTCCACTTATGCACCCCCTCATGATTCTCACCACAAACCGACTTACTTATGCCGTAGTGGGATGGCTCTTAAGAGCCCATCTTCACCTAATTCCCTGACTTGTGCAGTAACCAAGAATCTTGCACCACAGTGCACTCAACTTATGCAACACACCAAACTCAATTTGGTTGCGACTCTAAGTGTTTTGGTCATGGTTCGATTTCCCACTATCACCTAAACTAAAGATACATGAATTACCAACTTAGTAATCCTCCAAAATTAATCCTAAGATCTCCTATCATTAAAATGCAAAGCCTTTAAGGTTTATATCCTCTTATAATCATCATTTAAGAGACTTACCTACTCCAAGAGTTTAAAGGCTAACCATACCATTTCATTTTCAATTATACCAATGCAAAATTCATGTTTGATAGCAATTAGCAAAATGCAACTTGAAGTGGTAACCTAAAATGTACATTTCACTATCTATTTCCCTTAAACCTCCTTAAGCAAGTTTCAATAGACCAAATAAACATGTTCCCATCCTTAAAACTCTAAAACAATACCAAATGCAAAGTATAACTATGGCACATCCCCTAAATCACACATGAACATTATATAACAATAGAAAACTACATGACAAAACCAAGGCTAACAATACAATTAGTGTCATACCATATTCTTTGATTGATAAAGCAATCTTTCATACATACATATCAATTCATATTTGCTCAATTATAGGTAATTACATAAGATTTAAAATAAATTAAAGCCTAGCTCCATTAGGGTTCATCCAAAGTTACAAAATATCAAAAACACCTACACTTGGCAATATATGAATGTATTATAATGCTACACAAAGTTAGGCTACAAAATTAGCATTTATACAAAACCAAAATTTGTCCAAGTGCAGAAATCCTATACAAGGTCTTAGACTAAGGGTGGTCATACACTAGCTTCCTCTTATAGAAGAACATTCACCTAAAATTATTAGTCCATAATAGAGGTGAGATGTGAATCTTAGCAAGTAAGAGAAATTCCATTTATATGTACAATATAATTAACATAAATGCTTTTCATACAAATAAATATTAGAAGCATGGCAAGTAAATCAGCAGATAACAAGTTTAATTATTGGCAACTACTATCTTATACTAGCAGTTACATACAACATGTTAATGGACAAAAACAAAAGAAAGGGCATGATCACAGTATCAACTCCCTATTGAGCATGATCATGGATTGGTGCACTCTAATGAGTATGATCATGACTTAGTGCATGATCACAGCACAATGCACAACTAGAAGCATGATTACAACTCCACCAAGGATATGATCACAATCCAAAATAATAAGTAGTCAAACCAATCATTTTCATAAAATGGAAAACATATAAGTGCATCAAATATAAGATTAATATAAACATATACATGAAATTAAAATCCCTAGTTACCTCACTTGATTGCCAAATCCTCAAAAGCTACTAACAAATGCCAAAATACCCTTAGTGTCCTAAATCAACTGAAATGTAGCTTTTAGTCATCATCCATTATAAGAATCATACACTCATTCATTCCAGTCATTAAGAACTACTTAGAAAACACTTATCCAAACCTCCAATAAGTTCAATGTACAGATTTGAGCCCGCTATACCCAGAAACCATAATGGGCCACACCAAATCCTTGCATTTTTGTGCATTATGCAACAACTTATTTATTTTTAAATAGAACTAAGGTTGGTATGTTAATAAAAGGGGACCCTAAAGTAAATTGAAATTAAGGTCAAACCAACGTAAAATATTAATTAGCATATCATGAAATAGGATTAGGAAATCATACATGGAAGGAAAACAAAACTAAAATGGCTAAACAAAAAAAAAAAAGAGTATATTAGTGGCAAAATTGTAATTTTGAGCAAATTTTAGAAAACTCAAGGAAAAGAGTTTTAAAGCCTAAAAACAAGCTCACCAAGGTTTTCAGAGGTCTTAAAAACCATAGGGATAGTCAAAATCAATTAAGACCCTTCTAGTGTGCTGAAAGAGTTAGACAATGTTAAGACTTTAGGTATTGCTATTTCTTACTATTTTAAGCCTAGTAAACCCTAAAAATAATGTTTTTATGTTAAAGAGAACCCAAAAATTTGTAGGGAGCAGTCAAATCATGAAAAGCCATAAAAATGAGTCTAGAGTAAATTATGAGTAGGGGCAAAATTTTGAAAAATTATAAATGAAACTTCTTAAGTAAGCCACACTTCATCATCTTCTACCACCTTTCAAAATCAGATTTGGGAAGCCATTAATGGCATCTTGTTAAAGGAGGAGAGAAAGAGATTTTAAGTTTCCATTTAAGTAAGTAAACAACCTTATTTCACCTCGTACCAGTTAGGAAAATTAATCTAGTCTCTAAGAACTTTCTAATGGTAGTTTTCTTTTCATGAAAATTTGAAGTTTAGATCTGAACCAAGGTAAAAAGGAGCTCTTTTCAAGAAACTAGTTGGTGGAATCAGTTTAGAGGAGAGTACTTTACATTGAGGTAAGTTTCTACCCAAAACACTTGTAAAATTTTGTGTTTCTAGGCCATGTATGTTTCAACCATGAGAGAGAAAGTAAGGAGGGTAGTTTTTCTTCATGTGTCATTGATGGAACCAAGGTTTTAGCATGCAAGGATTTCATATCTAATATTGGTTTCTATTGAATCATGAAAGGACGCAATCTAGACTATGTTGTGTGATGGGTTTGGCCAAGGCTAGTTAAATAGGTAACCATGTTATTTTCAACTCCTAATTAGTGTGTTTAGATGTTCTAGGATGCAAGGAACAAGAATCTAAGACTAAAATCAATTGAAACCTTGAAATCTCTAATTTAGGGCTTTTATAGTACTATTTCGGCCAAGAAGAAATTCAAGGGGTTAGGAAGTTGTTCAATGGATTTTAGGGACATGGATAGTCTTAAAAAGATATAAGAACAATAACGGAAGCATTTGATTGAATTTAAAAGCTAAAATTTGAAAGTTGACAATTTAGGATTCAAGAAAGAGCAAAATGTAACCAATTTATGTTAAGCTATGTGAGAAAGTTTGTAGTGCCTCTAATGAATCCTAATGTGGCTATATAAATCATATATGATGAGATTTTGAAACCTAATAGTTGAATTTTAAAAGTTATCCCTTGAGACTTACGGTTACATAATAAGTTCTATTACGTGGAAAAGTGAAAGTACCAAATGAATAGTGCAAATGACCATATGGATAGTAAATATAGAATTTGTGATTTGAATTATGAATTTAAGAAGCATAAATTGTTCTAGAATTTAAGTTTAGTTAAATCCCTAACCTAAAACCTAAGCAAAGAACCAATTATGGAGAGCTAAAATCTAAAAGGAATTTTATAAGTCTAGGCCCTTGAATATAATAAAATTTGAGCATTTTAAATGATATAATTGTCACCTAATAAGTATGTATCTTGAAAGTATGTAAATGAAAGTTTTAAATACACCTTAAGTGGACTAAAATATTGATAAAAAGTCATAAAAATTTAAGAAAGATTGTTATAAGTATGAGCTTTAGATATTGGTGATATGTTTATGTGATATTTTTAGGACAAGCTAGTGAGGCTTATCCTATTGTAGGTGTAGAGCCAAGAAAGAAATAGAAACAGAGCAAGAGATAGAGCAAAAAAGTTAAAAGTTTTTTCTGGGTTCTTATCACCTATATAAGATAGTTTACTCTTCTCTATTTAGTTGCATGTGAACTTGTTTGAGCTTGATATACATTGTATTGTAATGGTTGTCTCTCACAGTATATGTTATATTGCATTGTGTTAGTTATATGTCATATTTTGCATGTTATGTTTAATGAGCTGAGGCTATAAGATAAAGAGTGGCAATGAAAATGAATGCAATAGTTCTCCTAAGTCCAAGAGAAAAGCCCAAGCTAAGTTGAGATTCATGGCCATGATAAAGTATATTGTAAACATATAAAACATTTATATTAGTTTTCTATGACCATACATAGTTGCATTGTTCTTACTTAACTGTCTCATGCATATTTTGGTGATTTGAGTATAGTTATTGAGATTTTCTTGAATCTCACCCTGATCTCTATTTTCCCATTAATCATTGTCAGGTGGAAGTTCCAGTGCTAACAAAGGAAAACAAAAAGAATGATATTTGGATTTGCAAAACTATAGGAATATTTTGTATCTAATTTTGTTGTAATGTTATAATGAATGTATTAAGCTTTACTTCATTAGTAATGTATTTATGTATGCCAATATATTGTTAATAGTGATGTAACTCTACCTTGAGTTATTTAGAACCAGATGATGATATATGTCCAAATCGTGTTATTCGATGCTATTATTATCTGTATTTTCCATGTGAGTGAATTTTGGACTAAAATGTGACCATTTAGTTGGTCTGGATAGTCAATTTTATAGGGAAAACTATGTTGAATTTTCTTTAAAATGTTATGCACGTTTTACTTTTTGTGGTTAAAATTGGATTGACATGGAAATTACGAAAATGCCAACATTTGTATTTTGGAAATTTTGGATTTCGTATTTTTCTTCTATCGGTAAATGGACTTGCTATTCAAACATAATTATTAAAGAAGAGCTAGACAATTAAGGTGTTACATATGAACACAACCTAATACAAAAATCAATCATATAGGCCAATTTTTAGCATATAAACACATTAAAATAGAGAGAAATACTTATCCAATAGTTTCTCTAGCCTTAAGCTCCGAAAATCATGCAAGAAAACACTAGAATACCAATTTTTTAGACTTTTAGTTTGGATAAAAATTTACTAAACAAAAAACTAATTGGACTAAAATGAAAAGAAAGATAAGAGAATCAAATTTTGTATAACTTACCATAGTTAAATCTTCTTATAAAAGTGCAGATCAAGGCTAGTAATGCTAAAAAACCCTAGGCTCCTCTCCCTATGAAAATTTTGCTTAGGATTTTTGCTATCCAAAGGCTTTTCGCTAGGATAATAAAGGGCACAACTCAATTTTTAGGGTTTATAGAAAGGTAGTTGACCTAAGGGCATTTTTGTCCAAGTGATTTTATGTTTCATAATTAGGCCCTAATGAGTCCAATTAAGCTGGGTCTCCATTAAAAATTAAATTGAGCTCCTACAAATCATTCTTAGCATAATTAAATTAATTATGGTGCTTAAACTCAAATTTTTACCTTCACTAATTAATTTTCCTTTAATTAAATTCAAATCTACCATTAAATTTATTTCTTGCTACAAATTGATTAAAAAATTGTTATTTGCCTTAAAATGCCTAAAATAATCCATTTTCTTATAATTTTATATTTTTCATATATTGTTTTAAATTTCTTATAATAATTCTTTATTTTCTCAGATTAAATCCTTACTTTTCTATAATTTCACTTAATTAATTTTTAGGTGTTACATTTTTTCCTCCTTTTAGGAATTTTATCCTCAAAATTAGACTACATTATTTAAAAAGCATTGGATAGTCTTTCCTCATTACTTTCTCTATTTCCCAAGTAGTTTTATTGGGAGTTAGTCCTTTCCATACTACTTTTACCAATAGGATGTTCTTATTATGTAGCTATTTAACTTTCAAATCCAATATCTTTTCTGATTCAACCACATAAGACAAGTTAGTTTTTGCTTATTACTTTCTCTATTTCCTAAGTAGCTTTATTGGGAGTTAGTCCTTTCCATACTACTTATACCAATAGGATGTTCTTATTACGTAGCTATTTGGCTATCGAATCCATTATCTTTTCCAATTCAACCACATAAGACAAGTTATCTTGCAGATGCACATTCCTATACTTAATAACATGTGAAAGGTCCAAGTGATACTTTTTTAATTAGGATACATAAAACACATCATGCAATTAGGCCAAATTAGGAGGTAGTGCCATTCTATATGTAACACCATAATATATTAACTCCAACTAGTCTCTGCTTAGGCTCGATTCCATATGATTTCCAAAGAAAATGACAAAAGCCGTGGCATTTTCATGTTATAAATCGGGATTCAAACACTCATATTTTGCCCTGTGGGTCCCATGAACCCATCATTCACATTCTCTACTCAAACTCCATTTATACAACTCATACATAGCATAAAAAAACCCATGAACCATGGATATGAAGCCAAAAACCAAGAAAGTGCAATTTCTCAAATGGGCCCAAAAGTCAGATTTTTGGCTCTGACTTTGGAAAATCATAACTAATTCTAGAAAAATGGGAATCAAGCAAACCATAGCTTTTGGAAAGCTCTAAGTGTTAACTTTACATTAAAAATAATTTCCAATCATAATCTCAGTGTTTGGACCATGTTTGACATCGAAAAAGAGACAAAGGTCTGGCTGTCCCTAGTACTAGTGCAGCTTGCTGTCATGAATTTAAAAAATTCATAACTAATTCCAAAGAAATCCAATTTGGTCAAACTATACCAATTTGGAAAGTTACGGATGTTAACTAGAGGAAACAAATAAGTTTAGATCAGTTTAGTAGCCCTTAGATCTCGAAAACTGATGGAATAGTAATGAAGGTCGGATGACTTTCCTGATACTGACACAGAACTTCAGAAAGTTAGTTCTCCCTCTACAGACCTCCGATTGAGGTGCTTCTAGTTTGTAGGTCACTGTGGATGTCTAGTTTATGCCCATAAAATTTCATGACAATTGGCTACCGTTTGGTCTATGAATGATACAGATTCATTTTTGGACCTAGTTGCACAGTACAGTAACCAAAACCAGAAAATTCTTCAACTTCAACAATTCACCAAATATTCCCTAGACCTCCAAATATTACCCACTTTAGCCTCCCAAGAAGCTCTCAACAAGATCTAGAGGCATGCCAAATTTCATATCAAGAAAAGTTCATTTAGTCATATTTTGACAAAGCTCACAAATTTAGCAGTTTTGACACCCTTTATGGTTCAAAATGGAACCAAATGACTTCATATATGCTCTAGTACCTCTTGGGCAAATTTTAAAGCATAAACATAGTCTATATGAAATACCCAAGTGGTCTAAATCATCACATATTTCAAACTCACTACGCTACGGGCAAAAATACACTACTGCAGATAAGCCACGAGGGAGCCAAATCTCGTAATTTCATTGCTTTGGCCTATACATGATTCATACATCATTCATACATAGTTCTATACTTGCTCAAGCATTTACATCTAAAAAATAATAGGTGCATATTCATTTTGGCACCTCTTTACATTAAAAGAAGAACCAAAAAGCTATACAACTCCCTACTCATGCTCAACTAGGCTCCTTAGTATGCACTTTGATCTCCTTGAGCTCCACCTAACATGTTAAGATGGGAGAGGGAAGGGGTGAGATTCATGGAATCTCAATAGCTCATGCACTCATTCAAGGAAGCAATCAAGGCATATAAACAAGTCAAAGCATGCAAATAGGCATCTAACCATTCACAATCATACAATACATTATTTACATGCCATGAATACCACATCAATGCCAAGAATAAAGCTCTAAGGACTTTTGGTCTAGCCTCACCCGATTTTAGGGACTTTTGGATGGCCTTACCCTTGGTTTGGGGACTTTTGACTTGGCTTCACTCAGTTATGAGATTTTTGGCCTAGTCTCACCCATCCTTAGGGACTTTCGGCTCTACCTCACCCAAGCAATTTTCACAATCCAACATATAAGCACATTGGTACCAATGCATCAAGGTAATAACATATGGCATGTCTCACACAACAAACATCTACACAAGCATACAATGACTATATACATCTAAGAATGCAATAAGAAGGAGTGGAGAGCTACCTTATAAGCCAACACAAGCCTTCCCTTTCAATTTCTCTTCTCCCTTCTTAGTCTCACAATTATAACTAGATAGAGCTGCTTCTTTTGAGCCTAGACACAACAAAGAGCATGGAATTACTCTCTTATAACTCAACAATTATTCACAAAGCTAGGGGGTTCTTCAAGCAAACCCTACAAAGCATATAAGAAACTAGGGGTTCTCTCTCTCAGAATTTCACCAACTCTTCTTCTTCTTTCTTTGCATTTCTCAACTTATCACACTCTCTTTCAAAGATTTCTTGCTCATTCTAGGTTAGACTTCCTTCCTCTCTTAAGCTCTCAAGTTGGTAAAACCAACATACTCAAGGAAAGCAAGGGGAGAAGATGCAATAAAATGGAAAGAAGGTATCTTAAATAAAGCTCTTTCTAAAAAGCTCTTCCTTTGCATAAATCTTCTCCTCAAATCCTTACACTTCCCCCTCTGACTTAGGCCCAAAACAAGGCTAACTCAACATCCAAAACCATAGAAAGGGAGGGCAAAGAGAGAAGAATGAAAAGCTATAGAGATCTCAAGTTATGCTTACCTTTCTTGTTCTTCCTCCCTTCTCTAGGTCTCTCTCTCTCTCCTCAGCTCTTTTCTTTGTCTTGGTTGAAGCCAAAGTCGGTTTAAAGAAAAAGAAAGGACTTGGACGCTTCAAGAAGTCAAATTCTCTTTTGTCATGCTTTTTCAGACTAACCCTCGCTATAGCGAAGAATAACCCTCGCTACAGTGAGCACGTATCAGTCCCAGACCCCTGTTTTTACTACGACGTGCACTATTGCAAGGAAATTCCTAGTTTTTGTATGGGATGCCCGCACTCGCTATAGCTAAAAGCATTCTCGCTATAGCTAACAGGTACATTCTCTATAGCTAGACCATTTCTCGCTATAGCGAACAAGTACATTTGCTATAGCTAGCCATTTCCCGCTATAGCTAGTATACTTAGAAAAATTTCAAGCTTTTGAAAATTTTCACATTTTTTTTTTCTGGTTGTTACACTATAGGCCATAAGTCCTATTCTCTCAAGGATTTCAAAGGGACTAAGATAGCAAGGACTAAGCTTTCTTGATTTAATAGAATGCCTGATGCGTATTACTAGGGTAACCTTAAAAAATACATGGTTTCTAACTTCAAACTCTAAAGGTCTCCCCTTTTCATCTGCATAATTTTTCTACCTACTTGAGTAGCTAACAATTTCTTCTTGATAAGTTCAATTTGATAAGTGGTTTGTGTAACGACCTTAATTCTTAATTATCGTAATTAAGTTTAATAGCATGATTAGTAATCACAAATCAAGGTCTAAGGTCATTATGATTAATTAAAATAGGAGAAAATAGGGAAAATTTGAACCTTGATATCATTAGGGTCATTAGCTAAACAACTACAACTAATCAAGTCTACAAGTGACTATAATTATCATTTAAGACTTTGGATTCATCTTGTTGTTGATTGCAACCCACAAAACCTTATGTAAAGACTTCCAAGTCATTGTGCAACATTAACATAGTGAAATTCAAGGTTTCTAAATCAAAAATAAGAGTTTGGGAACCTTCATCATGGCTTAGACCATCCCAGTCACAGCTAAGTTGGTTATTAGAACCTAAAAACCAAGTTTTGCATATTGCACTGTAGCTTAAGATTTTTCGCACCACAGCAAAGTTGCTCTCAGGTTCAACTTCTCACAATTTTGCAAATCTCACCATTATGGGCCTATTTGGCACCATGGTGGAAAGACACCCTAGGACCTATTGTAACAAATTTTTTGATTCGAGTAGTGGTGGATATACTTGCGCTGTGGCAAAACTAGCTATTGGAACACTTATTCCCTAATTCTTTTGACCTGCACTGTTGCTGAAGAGTTCATACTATGGCTAGATTGCTTTCTGTTACCCTCCTTGGGCAACCTTTTATTTACGCCGTAGTAAGACAACTCGCTCTGCGATGCTCCTCACCTCTGCTTGACACCTGGCCGTGGCTCAGCTTTTCTTGGCTACAACGTGGCCCTCTTCTATACTATTTATTCCTAAGTTTCATCCCATATACTTTAACTCTTCTTTTGGTAACACTCTAAGGTCACTCAACCTTAATTTGTGAGGCTTTAATGACATTAGTCCTCTTAATTTACCCAACTTACTTATCATTACCAATTCAAGACTTAGATGTTGATTCTTACTCATTTAACTATCATATATAAACAAATTTAAAGATTTATGACAATAAAGGATTTATAAACTACCAACATTATTACTCAAACATAATTCCATTAAAGGTTCTAGGGATCACTTGTTTAAGTCAATATCTAATGTGTCATATGATTACATTTCCAAATAGTAAACCATATCATAGGATCAATTAAGTTTCATATCAGACAACCCCTATTCCATGACAGTGAAAATGGTTCAATTACACATATCTATAGGGCTAATGCTAAATGGCTATAAGGCATCAAGTCATTCATCAATCATTAGTCAATTACAATCCCAATGTTTTATTCCATGGTAATTAGAATATATAACTAGTCTGTATACTTGGCAATTCATGATGTAATGCGGCAAATACATACAAACTAATATTCTTGTTACACAACCCAATTTAACAAGATTTTCAAACCTATGTGCTACCAAACCATACATTATGCTTCCATTAATTTCTCCTTGCCATTAAGAGGTTCGGTCCCTAAAAATGTTAGCACACAATCAGGGTGAGATATACAATCTCAGTAATAAGAGGTAAATTCTATATGTATGTATAAATTAATCTACATGATGCAATTATATAGAAAACATACCGAAGGCATTAATATCCTTAATAAATGAATTAGTTAGACTATTAGTGACTACTGTCCCATACCAACAATCACATCTCATATGTTAATGGCCAATAATACCAAGAAGGGCTCATCCACAGCACCAATTGCCCAATGAGCACAACTTGGGCTCAGTGCATTTAGGGGTCTGATCACAACTTAATGCTAGATCAAAGCACGATACATGGGTGGTAGTTGCACCACAACTCTACCATTGGCTCACAAGGTCTAATCACAACAAAATTTAAGTAACCAATTAATCATTTAGCATTAAAAAATCATATATGTACAGTTGATATCAAATTAAAATGAGCATATACATGGAATTAGAAAATCAACTCCAGTTACCTCAATGAAGGCAATTACTCTTTCTCTAGCCACCATCATGATCCAAATGCACACCAAGTCTAAGATAAGCATAGTTATCATCATTTCTAGCAACAAATTAGATATCCAAAGTATAATACCATATATTTCTAGCTCATTTCGTACTATCTCTATGCCTCATATCAAACAACTCACAAAGAGGTAATGAAAAGTAGCATTAGATAGTGCATTTCTTAGCATTATGTCGTGTATAAAAATTTCATTCAGTGTCACGTGGATTATGTGAGCTTATACATCATATTCTTATATTTAATTACATGAACACAACTCATTTACATCATTAAAAGTGGCTTACAACTTGTGGAAACCAAAGGGAAGCATAAAAATACATACATACATTTTTCAGCCAGAATTTGCTCATTTTTGTCACAAATTTTGGAAAATCATAACTAATTCTAGAAAAATTGAAATCATGCATTCTTGCACATTCTAGAAAGATAAACATATCTACTTCATTCTATAAATATGTACAGACTATAATATCCATCACAGAAGGTGTTTGACATTCGAAAATGTTCAAAGGTTAGGCTATTCACTAGTGCTATCACAGAATTCTGTAGCGAACTTCAAAATTGTCCAATTAATTCCAAAATACTCCAATCCATGTAAATGATACCAATCTAGAAATCTATGGACGTTAGCTAGAAGGAAAAAATAACTCTAAACTAGCTTAGTAAGTCCAAGCATAAAAAATCAATCAAACAGTACCTGAGGTCAGTTGGAGTTTCTGATACTAGATAGAATCTTTAAAAATTTATATCTCCCTCTCTAGGCATCCAAATGAGGTGCTTCTATTGGTGAAAGTCACTATAAATTTCTAGTTTCTTTGTATTAAATTTTGTGATAATTGGATATCATTTGAGCCTTGTGTGACAAATTTTATTTTCGGACTAGTATGAGTAGTGGCATGACCAAAACTAGAAAATTTTCCAACTTAAAAAATTCATCAAATATTCTCTAGACATCCAAAAATTCTATTCTTTAGCTTCCCAAAAAGCTCTCAACAAAATCTAATTACTTACCAAATATCAGATCAAGAAGATTTCATTTGGATAAAAAATGATATAAGGTTCCATTATGGTCAATTTTGACTCCATATAGGATACCAACATGTCCAAATGGCTATTCTTGGGGCTTAGCTCCTCTTGGGCAAGTCTAAAGGCATTATTATGAGTTGTGTGAGCTACCCAAGTGATCTCAAACCTTATGCATTTCATTTTGGTTATTCCACTTCCATTCATACATGAAATTCCATAATGCAAAATTGCCACTACATGACCAAAATGAGTATTTCCATACATATAACCCTAGTTCTCATTTATACACAATACATTAACATAATTATACATGATCATAACATCATAGGTCATATATAACTAGGGATTTCATCAATTACTATCCATAAGGCCTTAAAGTAACAATTCCAAGACACTTTGATGTCATGGTCTCATCTTCAAGATGGTTGGCTTCCATTACCTTGATCTCTTGGTTCACCTAGCATGTTAGAACATTAGAAAGGAGGGGATGAGATTCAAAGAATCCCAATAGCTCATGTCCCATTCAATCATACATAAAGCATGCAAAACAAGTCTCACAAATGCATGCATGGCATATGGACATGTGCAATCATTCAAGGAGCATTCTTGGCATTTGAAAAAGTCATACATAGTATACAAAGGCTTGCCAAGCAAGTAGATTAGCCTTACCCATTTATTTGTGGATTTTGGACTTGCCATACCCATTCTTTAAAAGGTTCTTAGACTCAACCATGCTCTTGGGAGTTAACCTCACTTTTGGGAGACTCTTTACTTTGTCTCAACTAATCTTAAAGGTTTTTGGTTCATCCTCACCATGGCTAAGGGTTCTTGGCCACACCACACTCAAGCAAACTAAAGCAAACATCATAGATATCATTTAGAAAACATAATGCATCATCGTGGTACCATAGAGTATGAGTTCATGCTAGAACATTTTTCATGGCTTGAAGTACACATACACACACATTTAAAGACAAGTAAAACAAGCAATCATGCATGAGAGAAGGTGGAGAGGCTACCTTGCTTGCATTTTGCACACTTTTTCCTTAAGCCTTGAATCCTTTCCCTTGACTTCACATACCCAAGAAGGTGGAGAACACTTCTCTTGGCCTAAACACATTTTATGGAAGCCAATTAGGTTCATGGAATTAATTGTAAGGCCACACAACTTGCTTAAACTCTAGCTTGACTTATAAACCCCTTTATGGTTCCAAAATGCACCCAATGAAGTAACACCCCTTAAATAAATTCTAGGCTCCATTCTTTTCTTTTAAATATGATTCTTGACTCCTTTTAAGCCTCTTAGAGTTATCACACAATTAAAACAAAGAGTCTAACTACATGTTACTTCTTTAGGTCATATTATGGAACATAAGGCACTATCTCACTTTTTATGGTTTTTAAATTTTTTCCAATGCTTTCCCTCATATTCATTCATCATATATGACTCAAAAAATGGCTTACAAAAATTTAAAACTATCCCTAGCTATGCGGTCCCCTCTTGGCTAAACATATGGAAGGTTTTAGGCTTCATAGATTTTGCTTTGTTTTCTTAATGGAGGAAGTACATGGGGAGACTTATAGGGATCTTAGGAACTCATTTAAACTCTCACTTAGATATAGGAATCAAGGTATCAAGTCAAATTTTGCAAGGAACATATAAAACCCTAGATTTTGCATCTTGAATTTCCATGGTTATTTGTTAGTTCTCTTTGCATATTCTTAATCTCCACACCTTTTTTTCTAAAAATCACCCTTGGCTCATCCTAAAAATTAAACTCTCCTAGGGTTTCTTAAGTGGGGTGAAATGGTGGAGGAAGAGGAGCAAGGAGTAGCAACTATGGAAGAAAAAATTACCTTGTTTTCTTGCTTTTTCTCACTTGAATCTTGTCTTCTTTGGGCTCCTCTCTTCAAATCCGAATTTTTCCCTTAATTTCTCCCTTAAAACAGATTTATAAACTTCATTATAATCATAGGAAGAAAGCTTAAAAGGAGAGAAGCAAGTTTGGAAGAAGAAGGAGCATGAAAATCCATGAAATTCCTTACCTTTTCCTTTCTTTTTCTCCTCCTTTCTTCTCTTCCATGGTGTGCCTAAGAGAGTTGGTGTTTTCTCTAGTTTTTGGGTAGAATGGGTGGTGCAAATGAAGGGGAGAAGAAATAAGAAACTTAAAAGAGTGTTCAAGAAACTTTCACTTTCTTAAAAATTTCAATTTTGCCCTTCATTTTTGGCATTTTTGTTTCTAACTTGTTTTAGCTCCTTTTTTAGAACTGTCTTTTCTATTATGAAACTTAGGTTCCCAATTTAGTAAAATACCTTTGGAATCACTCAAATCAAAGCTAAAGCCTTCCCAAATGAATCCATCAAAGTTTAGGTGTACCGACATTAGAAAACGTCCACTAGAGGGGCTTTAGTTGTCCCAGGCCTTCTCATGGTTTTCAAGGCCTCTGAGAACCTTGGAAAACTCAAAACTTTCATTTAAAAAGCCTTTTTGTGTGAATTCCAAAAATTTCTCAAAATTATGAAAATGTCAATACATTTCGTAAGTTTTCCGTAGGAAATTATTTCTTCATTCTAGCTCCATTTTTCTTTCCGTCTGAGCCTGGGATTCTCATTTTTAGGAGTCTAGAATGCTTTCCAAATTTTTTAGGACCTTAACTAATTTATTTCGAGGGACTTCCTTTTATATTCGTGAATTTCGTTTATTAATGGAGAAACCGTACGTTATATTTCTCACGTTTTTAGAGAACCAGATGTTATACAAAGAGTTGAACTACCAATGATTACCTAGAGGTTACTTACCTAACCCACCAATAGATTTAAATTTTAGGTTCTAGCTTCCCCATACCGGAAACCACCATGGTTCACTCCAATTTCTAGGTAATTTCGGATAAAACCAAAGCCTATATTATAAGTCAACTACAAGGGTCTCAAACTAGTAGAAAATGCATCAAAATGGGAAGAGGATACTTACTTAACAACACCCATAGCCTTTACCTCTAAAAATCCACCATAGAAGCACCAAGCAACAAGTTTCAGCTTTGGGTGGAAGATGAAAATGCTTCAAATGAGAAACCAATTGGTTCAAATTGAAGAGAAAGAAGAGAAGATTAAGCTATATATAAGTTACCTTGGCTAAATCTTACCCTAAACTTACAAATTAGAGCCTAAAAGATGAGGAACCCTAGCCATCTTTTCACATGTGCGAAATTTCTCCCTTTGTTCTAAGAACCCTCAAACTTTAGTACCCAAATAATGAAGTGATAAATCCCCCTAGGGTTTTAGAGTAAGTGGGCTGGTCCATTGAGCCCAATATTACCCATGGTTTGATTTATTTTCAAAATTGGGCCAAGGTTCATTAGGTTGGGCTGCAAAATTTTAATGTTAAGGATATAATGTGTTGATCCAATAGCCCAAGACCTATTTGGATTCACTTCCCCAAGTTTGGGCTAAGGCTAAATAGACTCTTGTCTCACTTAAATTCACTTCTAAGTTTCTAGACTTCTAGAAAATTTAAGTTGAGCCTACAAGAAAACTAGTATTAGGTTCTTACTAAGTTCATGGCATAATTATGCTTCTATATTAGGCCCCAAGCTTACTTAAATAAATCATAAGGCTCAAATTAATGCCTACCTCTCTTAATTAATTCTTTTAATTAAACCCATATCAATTCCTGATTAATTATAATTATCCTTAATTAATTTTAGGGTGTTATAGTTTGATCTACCATATTTGGACTTAGGAGGCTCCTCTTGTAACACCCCAAAATTAATTAAGGTGTTAATCATGGATTTGGATTAATTAAAAATAATTAATATGGAATAATTAGGCAAGTTAAGTGAATGAAAATTTTAGAGAGATAAATTATTAATATGAGTTTGAAATTTAATTGAGTTATAAACCCTATATAGGCCCAAATTAAATTAAGTAGGCCAAGGTTAGGGACTAATGGAGGCCCAATAATTTTAGATGCAGACCCAACCTTTTAATGTGAGACTTGGCCCAAAAGAGAGCACCTAGTGAGAGCCCAATCTGGTTTAGTGAGATATAGGCCCAAGACCTAATTTATATAATGTAATATCCAGTTCTTTGAAAACGAGAGATTATGTTATGCGACCATTAGAAAGTATATTGAACATAAAGTATGGTAGCGGACTAAGTTAATTTAAAGGCTGAGATAATATCTCATCACTTAGGTCAAAGATCTTGTCAACAAGATCCTGTAATCTGTAGTGCAATTTCTAAGACCTTGTCGACAAGATTTTCGTTAGCAAGTACAAGGTCTTCTTGTATAATGTGTTAAAAATTGTGTAGTCTGGAATTGAGTATGGAGGGCTTTTTAAATGAAAGTTTCAAGTTCTTTGGGGATCTCAGAGGCCCTATAAACTATGAGAAGCTCCGAGACAGTTAAAGCCCCTAAGATGGACGTTTTCCCACGTCAGTGTACTTGAACTTTGACAGATTCATTTGGGAAGGTTTTAGCTCTGATTCAAGTGATTCCAAAGGCATTTTACTAAATTGGGAACCTAAAATTTATAATGAAAAAGATATTTCTAGAAAAGGAGCTAAAACGAGTTAGAAACGAAACTACCAAGAACAAAGGACAAAATAGATATTTTTGAAAAAGTCCTTCTTAAACTTATATATATATGAAGCATCCTTCTGCTCCCCTCATTTAGATCGACCAAACTCTACCCAAAAACTAGAGAAAGCTTAAGGGAAGGAGGCATACAAGACTAAGGTAAAGGAGAAGAGAAATTTTCAAGAAAAAGGTAAGAATTTGTTGGAATTTCCTAGCCTTCTCCTTAGGAAATTTCTTTTCCTCCTTCTCCCCTTTCTCCCTATGACTTTCTTAGATTTTTTGGTGCTATTTTAAGGTCAGACCAAGGAGGGAAAATTCGGATTTGAAGAGAGGAAGCCAAAGAAAGTGAGATTCAAGTGAGAAAACAAGGTAAATCTCTCATTCCATGGTAGATACTTCCCCTCCTTCTTCTCCCTATTTCACCCCATATATGCAGATGTAAGAGGGCTAGAATTTTGAGGAGAACCAAGGGTGAATTCCATGAATTTGAGGGAGAAGAGTAAGAATATGCAAAGAAATCCAAGTAAAAACCATGAATTTGTAAGATAGAAAATGTGACGACCCTAATTTCTTATCATCATAATTAAGGTTAAACACGTGATTAATCACTATAGGACATGAAAATATGGAAAAATTTAAACCTTAATGTGATTAGAGTCATCAATCATGCAATTACATACACTTATGTTCATAAGGGAATTAAATATCTATTTATAAGCCTTAGATTCCATTACTCATCAATTAAAACTCATCCTAATGACTCTAGATCATCTCTTATGGTTAACATATGGAAAACCAAGGTTTTCTAGGTAATATAAGTGTTTTAGCATGTTAGCCGCGACCAAATTACTATTCGCCGTGGCCAATTCCTTTCTGTTTTTACTCCTCTCTTCATTTCTGTTGCGGCGAGTTGGACCTTCGCCGCGGCCAACCTACATGGCGCCGCTGGCGAAGAAGCCTCCTGGAGCTTCCTCGTTCGCCTCTCGATATTGGCCGCGGCCAATTCCACCTTCCGCCGCGGGCAATTCCTCTCTGGAATGCCGGGGACATTTTCTCAAAAGTTCGCCTCGGCCAATTCCCTACTTCGCCGCGGCTAATTTCCCTCTGGATGACTCCCAGTTTGACCTCTCAAATTTCGCCGTGGCCAATTAACATTTCGCCGCAGCAAATTCCTCTCTGGAACTCTCCCTGGGCAACTCCGCTTCTATTGGCTGCGGCCAACTAAATTTTAGCCACGGCTAAATCCCTCCTGATCCTATAACTCTGAATTTCTTGCCTCTTACTCTCCACTCTCTTTCCATTAACACCCTAGGGCTCTTCTAACTTCATTGTGGGGCTCAAATGTCCTTCATTAGTCTAATTTAACCAGTTAAATCTATCCTCTCTAAATCAAGATTCAAGGATCATTTTCTTTTCTCTAACTACCCTATGTCAACAAGTATATTGATCAGCAATTTGTAATACAACAATGACATGAATTCCATAAGGCTCATTCAGATAACATAAATCCATACATCAATCTCTAATTTAAAGTAAGGCCTACTCCTTCATAAATACACATTACATTATCAAAATACAGACTCCTACACTTAGCAATACAGATACATGATGATGCTATACAAGACTTAACAAAAATTAGCATCTACCCTATTCTACTCAGACCAAGTGTAGCTCCCTCACACCGGGCCTCAACTTATGGATGTTCATCTACTTGCTTACCCTTATCCTTACCCGAAGAACCTTCACCTGAAATTGTAATCCCATAACACGGGGTGAGATATGAATCTCAGTAACCAAGATAATTCCATCATATAATCCAGTTTAATTAACATATATGCATGAATCAAAATCAACATCAGAATCATATTAGTCATCCTAGCAAATGAAACAATTAGGCTATCATGATTACTATCCCATACTAGCAATCATATATTTAACATGTTAAAGGCCATTAACACCGGGAGAGGCCCGTCCACGGCACCCACTCCCCATTGAGCACAACCAGGGCTCAGTGCATCTGGGGTTTGATCATAACCTGATGCCCGATCGTGGCACATGCACGGGTGGCAGCCGCACCACAGCTCCACCATGGACTCACAAGGTCTAATCATCATACAACAGATAGCCAACCAATTTATTCAGCAAATTTCAAATCATTCATATACAACAAATATGAAATTAAACAGATACATGCATGGAATTAATGTAAACCCTAGTTACCTCACTTGTAGACAAATTTTGCAATAGCCACCACAGATACAATATCTCCCTATAACCAGAACATCAGATGATTATTACTCTAATTCATCATTAGCAGTTGCAATAAGTACTTAAGAGATTTAAATGCTAATAACTACCTAAAGAGCACTTACCCAGTCACCACCAATCCTAAATTCGGATTCAAGTGTCCTCTATTAGAAATCTCAATAATCCACCTAAAATTCTAAGTAAATTCGTACTAAATTAATACCCATTTTATAATTCAGCTATGGGGGTCTCAAATTAACAAAGAAAGCACCAAAATGAAGGGTTTAAACTCATCTAACACCAGCCCCAACCTCAACCCACAAATTTCACCAAGAAAATCCCCAAACACCCACATTTCAGATTTTGGGTATGATGAAAATTCTCCAAATGAAAAACTAATCAGACCAAATTAAAGAGAAAGATGAGGGGGTTAAGTTGTATAACTATTACCTTGGCTAAATCTTGCTCTAAATGTGTGAAAATGCAGAATTCTTGCCCCCAACCCTAGCCTCCTTCTCAACCTCTGAATTTTCTTTGTGTTTCAGCAAATGGGGGGAGAATGGCTGAAGCATTAGGGTTTTAGGTGGGTTTAAGTTAGGTCAAGGGGCTGGGTCATGGGTTGCTCCAAGTCCAAATCCAATTGGATTTCAGATTTTGCTTATTGGGCCAGTTTTCAATTATTGGGCTGCAGAATTTTATTGGGCCAGTTTAATACATTGGGTTGCTGAAGTTTTATGGGTTTTGGGCCAAACTTGAAGGGCTCAAGGGTTTGGGTCTGCACAAGGGTAATTGGGCCACTTAATTGAGCCTATACAAGATAAATCTTAGGCCTCTATCTCATTAAATTAGTTTGGGTCTGCCTCTAATTCATTGGGCCTCCATTAGCCTCTCATCATGATTCATTAATTTGGGCCTAGGTGAAGTTTCTATCCCAAATAAATTCTTAACCCAGATTAACAATTTATCTCTCTAGAATACCTATTCACTAACTTGCCCAATTATCCTCTATTAATTATCCTTAATTAACCTTAATCCATGATTAACACCTTAATTAATTTCGAGGTGTTACAGAAAAGTTAGAGTTTTGATTGCACCTTGAGCTCTATATGAACCCTAGCTATATTTTATGATATTTAAGGGTTCATATGAGTTCCTAAGATATCAAGAGAGCTTCCTACATGATTCTCCGATCAAAAGAATCAAGGAAACTCCATTGGTGCTTTATGGAAGCATAGCTTCAACTAAGGAGAGTCCATGCACTTAAGGAGTGTTTTAATTCCTTCTAAGCTTAGTCTTGCATCATGTATGATGGGAGAGTATGAAAGGAAGCCTTGGAAAGAGTTTAGAAGTCATAGAAAGTAAGATGGCCTTATGTGTTCCATATTATAGCCTAAAGAAGCAACACCTAACTAGACTCTTAGAATTGATTATGTGATGACTCCAAGAGATTTAAATGGAGTCAAGAATCATGAATGAATAGATAGAGTGGAGCCAAGATAATGTTTTCCAAAGATTGCTTCATTAAGTATATTATGGAACCATAAAAGAGCTTTATGAGTCATCTAGCCTTTCTAGTAATTGTGCGGCCTTAGACTTTGCTTCAAGAGTATAATTAGTTTCCATATGATGTGTTTAGGCTAAGAGGAATGATCTCCACCTTCTTAGGTGTGTGAGGTCAAAGGAAAGGATTCAAGACTTAAGGAAAAAGTATACAAATGCAAGCAAGATAGCTCTCTCCACCTTCTTTCATGCATAGATGTGTGTTTACATTGTTTTGAATGTGTATGTGTATGTTTTAAGCCATGATAAGTATTCTAGCATGATTCTATATGCCATGGTACCATGATGATACATTATGTTTCTAAATGATGTTTTATGTGCTTGTTTTGGGTTACTTGAGTTTGGAGAAGCCAAGAACCCTTAGCCATGGTGAGGACGAGCCAAGAACCCTTAAAATTGGTTGAGACAAAGTAAAGAGTCTCCTAAAAGTGAGGTTGACTCCCAAAAGTAAGGTTGAGTCCAAGAACCTCTTAAAGAAATGGGTGAGGCAAGTCCAAGATCCACAAGTAAATGGGTGAGGCTAATCCACTTACTTGGTAAGCCTATGTATGCTATGTATGATGTTTCAAATGCCAAGAATACTTTTTAAATGATTACACATGTTAATATGCCCATGCATGCATTTGTGAGACTTGTATTGCATGCTTTATGTGTGATTGAATGGGAGATAAGCTATTGGGATTCTTTAAATCTCATCCCTTCCTCTCTAATATCTTAACATGCTAGATGAAATAATTGAACAAGGTATTGGAGGCCACCAAGTTTAGAAGAAGAAGAAGAAGAGCATCAAAGTATATGAATATGCCTAGTTTTGCCTTCTTTTTAGCCATATACATGGCGTATGATATAATCCTTGATGAGAGACCCCATAGGAATAAGTCTTAGAAACCTTCAACAAGATGATACGTTGCCCGGGACCGGCTAAGAACAAGAAATGTTGATCGAATGGATAAGACGCTAAGAGAACTCATCCCTTAGAACCCTAGCCTTGAGACGCCACAAAGGGAGACCACTCCTTTGATAAGTCACTTGTATTCTATAGAAGAACACACAGAAGCAACAATTCTCACAATGAGAAATGAAATTCTGAATTCATTCCAATCTCCTAAAAAGTACAATAGGTGGCCTATTAAATAGGCATAAAAGAAAACCCTAAACCTAACTTAATCTTTAAGAATTCTCCTTCAAGAAATAGGAAATAAGGGATCTGATTTTAATGGGAGGAGATGATGCCATTTACTATAAGAAATCCTAAAGAAAAGGAAAGAAAGTAATAAGTTTTCAGCAACTAATGAAAATGGAAATAAACAAAATCTGAAACTTGAATCCTGAGTCTTGACTAAATGGCCTCGTTCAAACTAATAGAAATGGAAACTAATGAAAAGCAAATAAAAGACATCTTAATAAGAATTAAAACTACTATTCACGTCACTTTTGTTGCCCATGTGATTTGCACATGCTTGTTAATTGATTTCTTCAAATTGGACTCTATTCGGACCTTGCAACATGTCTTGTTGGGCTTGGACAATGAGGATCAAGTCCCTTGGGCCTTGTAACTCTTCAAATTGATGCAAAAACATGGGTTCAAGCTCTTGAACTTTTTGGACAATGCAACTCAAAGTTTGCTTCATGGCTTTAGCTCTTCCTCTAGTCATTGGGCCTCCTATGCCTTCTAATGAGTCCATTTGCATGTTGGGCTTTCTTGCACACCCTCTATGCTCTTTTAAGTCATTACACCATGCTCCCTTGTCCACAAGCTCACAGGCCCCTTCATCATTCCCTCCCTCTTCAAAAGGATTCGTCCTCAAATCTGCATAAGTAAAGGGAGATAAATCAGTAACATTGAATGTAGCACTAATATTTCCATAAGAGCTAGGCAAATCAATTTTGTATGCGTTGTCATTAATTCTTTCCAAAACTTGGAAAGGGCCATCCCCTCTAGGGTGTAATTTTGACTTTCGTTTCTCAGGGAATCTTTCCTTTCTCAAGTGTACCCAAACCCAATCGCCAGGTTCAAATACTATATGCCTTCTACCCTTATTAGCATGCTTGGCATATTGTTCATTCTTCCTCTCAATGTTAGCCTTAACTTTGGCATGTAATTCCTGCACAAACTTAGCTTTCTTCAAACCATCAAGATTAGCAAACTCATTAAAAGGTAACGGAAGAATATCAAGAGGAGTTAAGGGATTAAAACCATAGACAACCTCAAATGGAGAAAATGAAGTAGAAGAGTGCACTGTTTTATTATATGCAAACTCAATGTGAGGCAAGCATTTTTCCCAATTCTTTAAGTTTTTTTGAATGATAGAACAAAGCAAGGTAGTAAGATTACGATTCACAACTTCAGTTTGCCCATCCGTTTGAGGATGTGCCACAGTAGAAAACAACAATTTAGTTCCTAGCTTAGACCACAAAGTTCTCCAAAAATGACTAAGGAACTTTACATCTCTATCACTCACAATAAATTTAGGTAAACTATGCAACCTCACAATTTCTTTAAGGAACAAGTCAGCAATATGTATGACATCATTAGTTTTTGAACATGCAATAAAGTGTGCCATTTTGCTAAATCTATCAACCACAACAAAAATGCTATCTTTTCCACTTTGAGCTCTAAGTAAATCCAACACAAAATCTATAGAAATATCAATCCAAGGTTAGGAAGGCACGGGGAGGAAAGAATACAAACCATGAGATTGAACTTTAGATTTTGCATGCTTTCATATCACACATCTATCATAAACAGCAATTACATCTTTCCTCATGCTTGGCCAATAAAAATGTTCATGCAAAAGAGCTGAAGTTTTCTCCACACCAAAGTGTCCCATCAAAGCACCACCATGAGTCTCTTTAACAAGCAATTCACGCATAGAACAAGATGGAATACATAATTTATTTTTCTTAAACAAAAATCCATCAAATCTGTAAAAGTCATTAAAACCATGTTTCTCACACAATTTCCAGATTTCACCAAAGTCACAATCAGATTCATACATGCTTTTTAACATCTCAAAACCAAGTAATCTAGCATGCAATGATGTAAGAAGACTATATCTCCTAGATAATGCATCAGCCACAACATTCTCTTTACCCTTTTTGAGCTTGATGACATAAGGAAAAGTTTCAATGAATTCAAGCCATCTAGCATGTCTCTTGTTCAATTTACCTTGGGACTTTAAAAATTTCAAGCTTTCATAATCAGAATGTATAATGAATTCTTTTGACCACAAATAATGTTGCCAAGTCTCTAAGGTTCTTTTTAAAGCATACAACTCTTTGTCATAAGTGGAATAATTCAAAGTAGCTCCACTTAATTTTTCACTAAAGAAAGCAATGGGCTTAGAATCTTGCATTAAAATAGCCCCAATTCCAATTCCAGATGCATCACATTCAATTTCAAATACTTTAGAAAAATCAGGTAAAACAAGTAAAGGAGCATTAGTTAATTTTTCTTTCAAAGTGCTAAATGCAACCTCTTGTGTTTCACCCCACTTGAAAACTACATTTTTCTTTACCAAATCATCCAAAGGTGCAGCAATGGAGGAGAAGTCCCTCACAAAGCGTCTATAGAAGCTACCCAAGCCATGGAAATTCCTTACTTCATTTGCATTCTTTGGTGTAGGCCACTCACAGCTTTCACCTTCTCTTCATCCACATGAATCCCTTGAGCACTGTGATTTTATTGATGGCTCTACAATCTATACACATTCTCCACTTGCCATCCTTCTTAGGCACTAGGATCACTGGAACCGCACAAGGACTCAAGCTCTCTCTAGCAAAGCCTTTCTTCATGAACTCTTCAACTTGGCATTGGATTTCCTTAGTTTCTTCTGGATTGGCTCTATATGCTGGTCTATTAGGAATGGATGCTCCAGGGATGAAATCTATACGATGTTCAATGCCTCTCAAAGGAGGCAAACCATCGGGAATTTCCTTTGGAAACAAATCACCAAAATCTTGCAAAAGAGACACAACACTAGAGGGCAAAGAGGGATCAAGTTCATTAGTAGAAAAATAAATTTCCTTGTACAAGAGTACAAGCACTTGCTCATCAGCCAACATAGCTATCTTAATCTCTCTTTTTCCAGAAAAGAAACTCACTTTTTTTTCATCAATTTTCTCACTTTCATGCCTTCTCTTTTCAATCACTTTCTTTTCTTTTTCCCTCTCCTTTCTTTCTTTTCTCTCTTTCTCTCTCAATTTGCACTCATTTTCAATTCTAAGTTGATCCTCATAAGCTTGCATGGGTCTGAGAGGAGTAAGCACAATAGTTTTACCATTGAAAGGAAAAGAATAGCAATTTTTATATCCATCATGTTTAACACATCTATCAAATTGCCATGGTCTACCAAGCAAAATATGTCCCGCATACATAGGAGCTATATCACACAAGACTTCATCATGATAATTACCAATAGAAAAAGAAATTAATACTTGCTTAGTAACTTTAACTTCACCATAATCATTAAGCCATTGCAACTTATAAGGACTAGGATGCTTTAAAGTAGGCAAATTCAGTTTATCAACAAGTAAGATACTAGCAACATTTGTACAACTACCACCATTAATAATCATGCTACATACCTTGTTCTGGACAAAACATCTAGTATGGAAAATGTGCTCACATTGCTCTTTCTCATGATCTTCCTTGGGTTGAATATTTAGAGCACGCCTAGACACCAACGCCTCTCCAAGCACGAGCTCACTAAGCTCTAAGTCAGAATTGATATAATACCAGTAGGCATGCCCATTAGAGCGCTACAAGTTCAAAAAACCCTCATCCATCAAGAAACTCAAATCATTTAAAAGGGTATGATTCAAGTCCAAATAGCTCATGAAGAGATGGCCCATGCTCAAGAGGCCCAAATTATGCTAGTATATGTCCAAAAACTTCAAAGAGTTCAAAATAATCCCTATGTTGGACGTCAACCCAAGTTTATAGCCCAAGATCCATATTTGATCAAGATCTCCTTAAAGATGCAAAAGTGGAAGTCCAAGTGGAAGCCCAATGTCTTAAGAAGATCCATGGAGCAACTAAATTCAATATCTAACAATGTTGAAGGCCCAATGTAGTTACACACATACAAGAGGAGTGACAAGGCCCAATTGGAGTCTAATTACAAGAGATTAAGAATCATGTGACAACCATGTGATTTTTAATGAAGCATGAGCATCCCATGTGACAAATTAAAGAAGCTAATTAGTTTTGACTAGGATTCCTTTTGAAATTTCGTTTATTATTATTTTATTATTTTTTTGAACTTGGTCAAAGAGCTTATCTTGGAGATCAAGTTAAAATTAGTATCCTAATCTAATTAGGATATATTAGGTATCATTTAAAATATTTCTAATCAGGTTTTAGAGTTTTACTTTAATTAGGACTCTAGAAAATTTTGCCTATAAAAGGCTTCCTATTGTACTCTATTTTACACATGAATGAAATTGAGTATTATTCAATTATTTGTGAGGCTTTTGCTTCTTTGTGTTCTCTGGGAGTTCACGTGACTTATCAAAGGACTGGTCTTCCTTTGTGGCATCTTGAGGCTAGGGTTCTAAGAGACAAGTTCTCTTAGGGTCTTTCCTTTGACCAACATTCTTGTTTTCTAGTCGGTCTCGGGCAAAGTGTCATCTTGTTGAAGGTTCCTAGGATAAGGTTCCTAGAGGGTCTCTCATCATTTCATCTCATGCCAAGTCTGAATTGGAGGCTCTCTATTTCGCCTTCTATTGATGAGAAGTTGAGCCCACCAAATGCTAGCATAATCTGAAAATTCAACGGCTGCTAATTTCACTTTTTGCCCTTCAGAATAATGATGGCACTCAAAAACATGCTCAACCTTTCTTTCCCACTCCAAATAAAGCTCTAGATCATTCTTTCCTTGAAAGGAGGGAATTTTCATTTTGATGTTGCCTAGACCATGCTCCTTATGTGGGGGAGCTTGCTTGTGCCTCCTTGGAATGAAATCATCAAAGTCAGATTCTCCTTCATACTCCTCCTCAAGATCACGTCTTTTTGGAATTTTAGAGTTTGATGGAGATTCAAAGTCATCCAGTCTTGCATTGAGCCTTTTGAATTGCTCGTAGACACTTTTCATGAAAACTTTAAGATCAACATCATTAGGCTTAATTTCAGCCATTTTACTACCTGAAATGTTAGTGGACAGAATAAAAAATAATATGAAGTAGGACCTCACACACTCTTCTCACGTGTATCACTCAAAATATTGCAAATCCACTCGTATTTCACTCAAATTTTGGCTTTTATCTTTAATATGACAATCTTGCCTTTTACCACTCACTTGCTTCTTTTTAGTGCTCTTAGATAGAAACAAAAATAAATCAATAGGAGCAAAGAATAAAGTGGCAATCCCAAAACTAGAAAATTCCAAGTTAAAATCCTCAAAGAGCCAAAAGAAAAAGAGACAAAAAATAAGAATTTAAAAGGGCAAGGGTCAGAAACAAGCAGTTTGGAAAGAAAAGAAAAATAGGAAAGGATTAAAAAAAAAAAGGAAAGTTAGGTTCAATTTAGGAAATTTGGAAGCTTACCACCCAAGTTTATAGAATTAGGAAAGTGATTGCTACTTGTAATGTAAGTTCTTGACAAATGGGTAACTTGCTACAACTTGCAATTTAGATTAGTCAAAATAGGAACTTTGAAAAATAGGAAACTAATGGGATGCTAAGCAATTGCAATCAGTTACAATGAAATAGGAAAGTTGTTACTTGAACACAAAAGGAAAGAACTTGATAAATACTCAACTCAAATTGGAAATTCTTCTTTCTTTCTTCTTTTTTTTTTTTCACTTCCCTTTTTTTTTCACTTTTTTTTTCAAATTTTTTTTATATTTTTTTTTCGAATTTTTTTTTTTTAGTATCACACACTTTTTTCTTTTTGAAGAAAAAAAAAATGAAAATCTGGAAAAGAGGACAAAACTCACACACAAGTTAGCAAATCACAAGAACAAAAGAAACAAACAAACTATGGATGGTATGAAAAGGAAGATGGAGGCACACTACAATGGAAGAAAGAAGAAGATGGAAGACAAAAGCGAAGATGGAAAAGGTAACACAAATGGAAGGAGAGAAGGTATGAAGAATAGTGGAAAGGAAACACAAAGATATACCTTGCTTTAGCGAACCTATGCTCTGATACCAAATGATGAGAGACCCCGTAGGAATAAGTCCTATAAACCTTCAACAAGATGATACGTTGCCCGGGACCGGCTAAGAATAAGAAATGTTAGTCGAATGGATAAGACCCTAAGAGAACTCGTCTCTTAGAACCCTAGCCTTGAGACGCCACAAAGGGAGACCACTCCTTTGATAAGTCACTTGTATTCTATAGAAGAACACACAGAAGCAACAATTCTCACAATGAGAAATAAAATTCTGAATTCATTCCAATCTCCTAAAAAGTACAATAGGTGGCCTATTAAATAGGCATAAAAGAAAACCCTAAACCTAACTTAATCTTTAAGAATTCTCCTTCAAGAAATAGGAAATAAGGGATCTGATTTTAATGGGAGGAGATGATGCCATTTACTATAAGAAATCCTAAAGAAAAGGAAAGAAAGTAATAAGTTTTCAGCAACTAATGAAAATGGAAATAAACAAAATCTGAAACTTGAATCCTAAGTCTTGACTAAATGGCCTCGTTCAAACTAATAGAAATGGAAACTAATGAAAAGCAAATAAAAGACATCTTAATAAGAATTAAAACTACTATTCACGTCACTTTTGTTGCCCATGTGATTTGCACATGCTTGTTAATTGATTTCTTCAAATTGGACTCTATTCGGACCTTGCAACATGTCTTGTTGGGCTTGGACAATGAGGATCAAGTCCCTTGGGCCTTGTAACTCTTCAAATTGATGCAAAAACATGGGTTCAAGCTCTTGAACTTTTTGGACAATGCAACTCAAAGTTTGCTTCATGGCTTTAGCTCTTCCTCTAGTCATTGGGCCTCCTATGCCTTCTAATGAGTCCATTTGCATGTTGGGCTTTCTTGCACACCCTCCATGCTCTTTTAAGTCATTACACCATGCTCCCTTGTGCACAAGCTCACAGGCCCCTTCATCAATCCCTTTGATGAAATTGTCATGTAACCATATGAACATATGTAAATACCCAAATGTATAATATATGAATGAAATTTGATGCCAAATGTATGAGATAGCATGTTTTGGGTATTGAATGATAAATTTAGCTCTTAAATGGTTAGATAGATTAGTGTAATAAAGGAAGTGGAATGACCAAATTGAGATGTGTGAGGTTTGAGACCACTTGGGCAGTTCATATAAGTTATGTTCATGGTTTTAACCTTGCCCAAGAGGTGCCAAACACTAAGCAAGGCCATTTGGGCACACTTGGTCTCTAATATGGATCAAAATTGACTATATTGGAAACCTATACCACTTTTTCCCAAATGAGCTCTTCTTGATCTGAAATTTGGCATGCATCTATAGCTTATTGAGAGATTTTTAGGAAGCTAAAGTTGTTAATTTTTGGAGGTCTATAGAATATTTGGTGAATTGTTGAAATTGGAAACTTTTCTGGTTTTGGTCCTTAGTACTATAGCACTGGTCTGGAATTAAATTCTGTCAGTCATAAGGAAAATGATATCCAATTATCATGAAATTTTATACAAAGAAACTATACATTCCCAGTGACTTTAGTCAACTAGAAGTATCTCATTTGGAGGTCTAGAGAGGGAGAAATGAATTTTTAAAAATTTTGCCCAGTATCAGGCATCTAGACTGACCTCATGTATTGTTTGATTGGTTTTCAATGCCAGGATGTGCCTGAATCGGTTTGGAATCATTTTTCCCTTTATTTAACATTTGTAGCTTTCCAGATTAGTATCATTTATGTGCAATAGATTTTTTTGGAATTAATTAGACATTTTTGAAATTTGCTACAAAAACCTATGACAGTACCAGTTACCAGCCAGACCTCCGTCCCCTTTTAAATGTCAAATGTCTTCTGTGTAGTGTTTCATGGCTTGGTCATATTTGTAGCATAAGTAGACATGTTAACTTCCCATAATGGCAAAGAACACATGATTTTGATTTTTCTAGAATTAGTTATGATTTTCCAAAGTTTGTAACAGAAAAGAAGAAATTCTGCCTGAAAATGCAAACATGGGTTTTATGTGATACTTTGCTTTCCATGAGTTGGAGGCCAAATTTGATGGTGGAAATGATTTATATTCATGTTTTTAAGTATCAGAATGTGATAGATGAGTTTATATGGTCCATGGAACTCCGAAAGAAAAATTTTACTCATACAGAAATGCTTCTGGAGACTTAGTCCCTATGCCATTATGTTACTCCACATAGAAATTATATGAGATGATGTATATCAATTACATGAATTGAGTCTTAAAAGTATGGTGTTACAAATAAGCCCTTATAATTGGCCCAATACCCTTTATGCAGATCTCAACTAAGTCGGCTCTTGAAAACATAACCCAACCCAACTAAAAGTCTGAATTGTTGAAGTTGGTCCAACAAATTACATCTTCAACCCAACAATTAGTGGGAGCCCAATAGGTCCTTGGGCTAATAGGTTGACCCATAACCCATTTAGAACCCAACTTGAAACCCTAAAAGCCATTTTAGCCACCCCCATTATGCAGAAACACAAGAAACAAAAGGGAAATTCGAAGGTCCAAAGGGGAGGCTAGGGTTCTTAACATATTTCCACCATTTCCCACTTCTAGAGCAAGATTCAACCAAGGTAATAGTTATATAACTTAATCTTCTTCTCTTTCTCTTCATTTTGGCCTAATTAGTTTTTCATTTGGAGCATTTTTACTATACCCAAAATCTGAAATATGGTTGTTTGGGATTTTCTTGGTGAAATTTCGTAGGTTGGGGCTGAGGGTGTTATTAGGAAAGTATAAACTCATCATTTTGATGCATTTTCTATTGGTTTAAGACCCCCACAGTAGACTTATAGTATGGGCCTGAATTTTGTGCGAATTTTCCTATGGTTTGGAGTGATATTTTGATGTTTCTGGTCTAAGGAAGGCAAAACTCGAAATTAAAGGCTCTTCATGATTGGGTAAGTGTTTCTGAATAATTCTATATAACTTAACTCCTTGAGTAATGGGTTTGCTGATATAAATTGTAATTAGGGATAGTAATGACTTGATTTTGTGTCTATAGGCTAAAGTAGCATTCAATTGACTCTTAGAGGATCGGCAACAAGTGAGGTAACCGGGGTTCATGCTAATTCCATGCATATGTCTATTTAATTTTGCATTTGTTATATGATTATGATTTTGAATGCTAAATGAATTGATTGGCTATCTGTTATATGTGATTGGACCTTGTGAATCCATGGTGGAGCTGTGTTGTGGCTACCATCCGTGCATGTACTTTTATCGGGCACTGGGTTATAATCAGACCCCAGATACACTAAGCCTTAGTTGTGCTCATTAGGGAGTAGGTGCCGTGGACGAGCCTCTCTCAGTGTTAATGGCCTTTAACATATGAAATTGTGTTTGCTAGTATAGGATAGTAATCATAGATAGCCTCATTGTTTCATTTACTAATATATGGTTAGTACATTTCCTTATGCTTATATGAAATCATGCACATATGTGAATTAAACTGGAATATATGAATGGAATTTGCCTTGGGTACTGAGATTTATATCTCACCCTGTTTCATGGGATTATACTTTCAGGTGAAGGCCCTTTGGGTAAGGATAAGGGGAAGCAAGTGGATGAAAATCCATGAGCTTCAACCATATGTGGAGGAGGCTACACTTGGGCTGATCTAAGTAGAATAGATGCAATTTTGTTATTCATTTATATAGCATCATCATATAATCATGTTGCCAAGTGTAGGCATTTATATTTTGAGTAGTTGCAATATATCTATGAAGGAGTTAAATCTCATTATACCTTAGTATTAGATATATGAACTTATAGTATTAGATGGATGAACTTATAGTATCAGATGTATGAACTTTGTTAAATTCATGATATCATCTACTATTGGAAATATCTTCATAGGATATATTAGATTGTTGATTTAAATTAGTGATGTATGGAATCTCTAATGGAATATGTATTAAATGATAATGGTTGATAGTTTATGAACTCTTACTATTGTTACTCTATGGACTTGCTGATATAGGGTAGTTGGAGGAGTAGGAATTAACATTTAAGTCTTAAACTAGTAATGATAGATAAACTGGGTAGATTAGGCTAGTGAAAGCTATTAGAACCCCACAAATTAAAGTAGAGTGGCCCTAGGGTATCATTAGAGGGAGAGTGGAGTGTATGAGATAAGACTTTAGAAGTTGTAGGATTAGAAGGCATTTCACCATGGCCAAAATATTATTAGCCGCGGCCAATAGAGGCGAAGTTGCCCAGGGAGAGTACCAGAGAGCAATTTGCCACTATGAGAAGTGGAATTAGTCGTGGCGAAATGTGAGAGACCAAACTGGGAGTTGTCTAGAGAGTAATTCACCGCAGCTAAATGGGAATTAGCCACGATGAACTTTTGTGAAATTGTGTTAGGCGTTTCAGAGAGGAATTAGTGGCGGCTAAAAGGGGAATTGGCTGTAGCCAATAGCGAGAGGCAAGTGGCGTAGGCTCCAGGAGGTTTCCTCATCGCAGTGTTACGTAGGTTAGCTGTGGCAAAGCTCTAGTCATGGTGAAACCTGAGAAGATAAAAGAGTGAACTTGAGAGTAGTTAGCCACGGCGTAAAGACATTTCACCGCAGCTAATGGTCCCAAACTCTCATTCTAACCTAGAATTCTTGGTGTTTCATATGGTAACCTTAAGGGATGACTTAGAAACATTGATAAAAGATTCTTTTGAGTTGGAATTAATAGGTAATAGAATCAAAGGCTTATAAATGAGTGTTTGTTTCCCTTGTGTACATGGATGCTTGTAATTATTTGGTTGATGACTCTAATAACATTACGATTCAAATTTCCTTGCATTTTCCAAATGTAATTAGTTGTAATATCTTGTAACCCTAATTTATGGTTATTAATCATATATTTTACCTTAATTATAATGATTAGAAGATAGGGTCGTCACACCTCTCACCAAGTCCTACTCGACACAAAGGTGATTTGCATTTTCTCCTATACAATGCCTTAAAGGGTATCATTTGGATACTAAAATAGTAACTATGGTTATAAGCAAATTCAGCTAAAGACAAATACTATAACACCCTGAAATTAATTAAGGATAATTATGATTAATTAGGAATAAATATTGGGTTTAATTAGGAAAAATTAATTAAGAGAGGTGGACATAAATTTGGGTCTTATGATTAATTTAACTATGCTTTAGGCTCAGTGTAAAAGCCCAATCTTAGCCTTAGGGAGATCTAATTTAATTTCTTAGAGGCCTCACATTTATTTTATGCAGACGTAACTCAAATGAACCCATCAAGCTTGGCCCAACAAACCAAAAATCTGAACCCTTTTTGGAAGTAGGCCTTTGGGTCAGCCTACAACCCAACTTAAACCCCTAAAACCCTAAATACACTTCATCCTCCTCCCCATTTTGTAGAAAAAGACATAAAAGGTAAAGGGAATTTCGAAGGTCTTGGAAGGTGGCTAGATTTCTTGGCATAAATCCATTTTCACCCATTTCTAGAGCAAGATTCAGCCAAGGTAACTAATATATAACTTAACCCTCTCCTCTTCCTCTTTAATTTGACCTGATTGGTTTTTCATTCAGAGCATTTTCACCTACACCCAAATCTAAAATGTGTTGTTTGGTGTTCTCATGGTGGAATTTTGGAGGTTGAGGTTAGGAATATTGTTAGGTAAATGTTTCCTTCCCATTTTGATGCATTTTCTGCTAGTTTAGGACCCATATAGTTGATTTATAATATGGGCATTAATTTGGTATGAATTTACCCAGAAAATTGAGAGATATCTTGAGGTTTCTGGTGTGGGGAACACCAAATTCGAATTTAGAGCATCTTGGTGGCTGGGTAAATGCCTTCAACCATTTTGTGAGTTATATGTGCTGAAATTTTACCATTTAGGTTAATTTATGGTGTATGCCTTGTACATGTGCGAAAATGGAGATGTGGAGGGTGACCTAATGTGAGTCTTGATATGTTGAACTTGAATTAGTGTAATACACTCTTAGGAAGCTTGGGTAAGTAATTCTTAATGGATTCTTGATGAACTTGATCAATGGATAGGAAATTCCTTGCTAATGAAAGTTAAATGATGATGACTATGCTTATTTTAGGCTTGGTATGTATTTGGATTATAATAGTAGCTAGAGAAAAAGTAATTGGCTTCATTGAGGTAATTGGAGTTAATTTCCTAATTTTATGTATATGCTCATTTTAATATGATACTTGTTGTACATTTATGATTTTGAATGCTAAATGAATAGTTGGCTATTTGATATATTGTAATTGGACCTTGTGAGTCCATGGTAGTGTTATGGTGTGGCTGTCACTTATGCATCAAGTTTCGATCAAGCACCGAGTTATGATTAGACCTCTGAATGCACTAGCCCTGATTGTACTCATTAGGGAAGTGGTGTCATAGACGTGCCTTTCCTAGTGTTGTTGGCCTTTAACATGTTATATGTGATTGCTAGTATATGATAGTAGTCCATGATAATCCAACTAGTTTATTTGCTGATGATATTGATGCCTTTGGTATGTTTTTTTATATAATTGCATTATGTTAATTAATCTATACATATATATAGAATTTTCCTCTTGTTACTAAGATTGTAAATCTCACCTCAGTTGTGGGTTAACATTTTTAGGAACTGGACCTCTTAGTGGCAACTAGAAATTAATAGAAGCCTATTGTATGGTTTGGTAGCACATAAGTTTAGAAACCTTGTTAGATTGGATTTGTGTAATGAGAATATTGGTTTGATATATTTGCCGCATTGCATCATGAATTGTCAAGTATATGGACTATCTATGTGATATAATTATCATGGAATTAAACATTGGGATTGTATCTAACTAATACTTGTTGAATGACTTGATATTTTGTAACTTGTAAGCTTTAGCTCAATGTACATTGTGGTTGAAGCACTTTTGCTATCATGGGAGGGGAATTGATTGATACAAAATTAAGTTTTGATTACTCTAATTCAATCCTTGATCCTTAGATAATAAAGATTAGTGAATCATGTTATTTAGGAGTTGGGAGGTCTAGAAAAACATGTATGTTAGCCATCAAGATCCTAGAATCCATCTAGAACTAGTAGAAATTGATTAGAGAACATGAAAATGAGAGTCTAGCTGTAGAATAGAGTAGAGCCACAACCAAAACACCTTGAGCTACAGCTAACCATTAGTCAGAAGCGAGGAGTGCCATGGCATGGGTAACCCACTGTAGCACAAGATAAAAATTTTACCAATGGAGGGTAACAGAATCCAACTTCACCGTAGTGAAATTAGAATAAATTGAGTGGAGAGTTCTAAGAGGCCCTCTCATTATGGTGAGAATCGCAGAAGTGTGATTAGTAGGTTTTGCAGAGCACTTGCGTCATAGTGTAGAAAGCCTCAGTCACAATGTGAGGTGTGAAATTTTAGTTTCAAATTCTAGTAGCCACTTATGCCGCAATGTAGGTATACCATGTCATGGTAGGAGTCTTCAAATTTGGTTTTTAGGATTCAATAACCAACTTAGTTGCAACAAGGAAGGTCCAAGTCGTGGCAAAGGTTCCCAAACTCTTAATTTTTACATAGAAACCTTGAATTTTACCATGATAATACAATGTAATGACTTGGGAGCATTTATAAGAAGATTTTGTGAGTTGAAATTAGTAATAAAATGAATCAAAGGTTTTTAATTAATAATTAGACTTACTAGTGGGCTCAAATAATTGTGATTGTTTGGCTAATAATCCTAATAATATCAAGGTTCAAATTTCTCTTCCTTTTTTCCTATTTTAATTAATTATAACAACTTCAGGCCTTGATTTATGATTATTAATCATGTATTTAAGCCTAATCACTATAATTAAGAATTAGAGTTGTTATAAATACACATCCTAGTTTTCCTTTAACACATTTACCCTAAGCATATCCTCAAGAATCTAAATAGTCCTCTCAATTTGTCCACCCAACTGAGGATGGTAGGCAGTGCTAAAGTTAAGACTCATGCCTAAGACTTTTGCAAGGGCAACTAGAATTTTGATGTGAACTTAGGGCCTCTATCCAATATAATAATACGAGGGACACTATGTAATCTCACAATCTCATAGATATAAAGTCGTACTAGTCTATCTAAAGGATAAGTGGCTTTAATAGATAAAAAGTGAGTAGACTTTGTCAGCCTATCTATAATCACCCAAATAGCATTATAACCTGAGGATGTCCTAGGCAAACCCATAACAAAATCTATGAATATACTATCCCATTTCCATTCCATTATCTCAAAAACAAGCCTGCAAGTTTCTAGTGTTCAATATTAAACTTTTGACACTAAACAATTAGCAACATAATATGCTATGTCTAACTTCATTTAAAGCCACCAAAAACTATTTTTAAGGTCTTTATATATCTTAATAGTACCCAGATGAATGATATACCTACTCTTATATGTCTTAGATAGTATTAAATTTCTTATCTCCTCATCCTTAGGTTTGCACACTCTACCTTGATACCTCATTAAACCATCCCTAGACAAGTAAAAGTCCTTAACCTTGGGCCTCTTTAATTTTCCTCCTAAAGCCACTTTCTATCCTTAACTCTCCTAAAAGAAGATTACTAGGGTATACAATAATGCACAAAGTCAAATCTTTCAACTCCTCAATTAATCTCTATTCCTTAAGCATTATTATTGCCATATGAATAGATTTCCTACTCAAAATAGTGGTAACCACATTTGTCTTTCTTGGATGATACTTTAAGGAAAAGTCATAATCCTTAAGGAACTTCATTCACTTTCTTTGACTCATATTAAGTTATTTTTTGTCCAAAAAAATTTCAAACTCTTATAGTTGCTATACACCTCAAATTGTGTACCTTAGAGATAGTGCTTCTAAATCTTAAGGGCAAAAACTATGTTAGCTAGCTCCAGGTCATGAATAAGATAATTTTCCTATGAAGCTTAAGTTATTTAGAAGCATAAGTTATCATCTTATCTTGTTGCATTAAAGCATAACCCAATCCCATCTTAGATGTATTATTATAGATTATAAAGGTCTCTTTAGGGTCAGGTATGACTCACATGAGTGCAAAAGTTAATCCCTTCTTTAGGGTCAGGTATTATTATAGACTTCAAATTTCTATAGATCATTATAGGATGCTCTAGATACCAAGCTTAGATTTAGCACAACCCATCACCCGTAGACAGAGAGACAGATAGAGAGAACCATCCTAACCCTAGAGGACATATTGAGGGCATGTGTCTTAGAGATAAAAGGAAACTGGGATACATACTTGCCTCTAGCGGAGTTTGCCTATAATAACAACTATCATGTAAGTATACAGATGGCACCGTATGAGGCATTGTATGGGAAGAAGTGTAGGTCTCCAATATGTTGGGTTGAGCTAGGAGAGCGGAGCCTAATACACCCAGAATTAGTGGACCAAATTTCTAGACAAATTAAGACCATAAGAAAGAAAATCCTAATAGCCCAGGGTAGACAGAAGAGTTATGGAGATAGATGTAGATAGCCATTTGAATTTGAGGTTAGAGACCATGTCTTCATTAGAGTGTCTCCAGTCACAGGGATAGGTTACTCTATTAAAAGTAAAAAGTTCAGTCCAAAATACATAGGTCCATTCTAGATTTTTGATAAAGTAGGACCTATGGCTTACAGACTCGCCCTTCTCCCAAACCTAAGTAAAGTACACAATATATTCCATGTATCTCTGCTTAAAAGGTACCAGCCCAACCTCTCACATGTCATAGAATATGAAAATGTACAGTTATAGGATGATTTATCATATATAGTATCACCAGATCGGATCTTAGATGTTAGACTCAAGTAGTTATGAAATAAGATGATACCACTGGTGAAAATGGTTTAGAAGGGGTTATTTCTCAAAGAAGCTATTAGGGAGCTAGAGGAAGAGATGAGAAAGAAGCATTAAGAACTCTTCCCATGAGTTATGTTATCTAAATTTCAAGGATGAAATTTATTTAAAAAGGGGAGAATCGTAATGTCCGATTTTTGTCAAACAATGGAAATGGATACATTTTCAAAGAAAGTCCCCTAAAATGAATTAGTTAAGGTCCTAAAAGATTTAAGTAGCATTTTAGACTCCTAAAAATGAGAATTCCAGGCTCAGACGGAGAGAAAAATGGAACTAGAAATGAAGAAACGAATTGTAACCAATATTGACGAAATGTAATAGTATTTTTGTAATTTTGAGCAAATTTTAGAACTCTCATAGGAGGGCTTTTTAAATGAAAATTTTGAGTTTTCCAGGGTTCTCAGAGGCCTTAAAATTCATGGGAAGACCTGGGACAGTCAAAACCCCTCTGGTGGATGTTTTTCAGTGTCGGTTAGACCCAAACTTTGATGGATTCGTTCAGGAAGGTTTTAGCTCTGATTTGAGTGATTCCAAAGGCATTTTATTAAATTAAGGACCTAACTTTCATAATGGAAAGGATAGTTCTAAAAAAGGAGCTAAAATGAACCAGAAACAAAAATGCCAAGATGAAGGGATGAAATTAAAATTTTTGAAAAGTTCTTCCTAACTACCTATATATATGTGTCACGCCCCACCTCCTCCTTCATTTAGCTCACTTTGTTTCTACCCTAAATTAGAGAAAGAACCTAAGGGTGAGGCACACAAGAAGGAGAAGAAAGGAAGGAGAAAAACAAGGAAGAGGTATGCATTTTCTTGGTTTTTTCATGCTTTCTCTTTAGAAAACTTCTTCTCCTCCATTTCCCCTCCTTTCCCATGATTTTATTGAAGTTATTGGATCTATTTTGAGGGTACAATAGAGGGGAAATTTCGAAATTAAGGTGAGGAAGCCAAGGAAGGTGCAAAACAAGCAAGAAGAACCAAGGAAATCAAGGTATTTTGTCATCTGTTCACTTAATCTTCCTCCTTCCTTCTCTTAGGGGTGGTTCAACCTACATATGGGCAGCCCTAAGGGGTTGAGTTTCTAGTTAAACCAAGGATGAATCTAAGGAATTTAAGGGAGGAGAATAAGAATATGCAAAGAGAATTAACAAACAACTATGGAAAATCAAGATAATAATGTTAGGGTTTCAAGTGTCCCTTGTAAAATCTGATTTGATACAATAATTCCTAGGCCTATATGAGTGTTTGGATGAACTCCTAAGATCCCTAGAAGGCTCTCCATATGCATCTTCCACCAAGAAAACAAAGTAAGGAATCATCATACAAAATCAGATTTTACAAGATGCAATTGAAACCCTTGAACTTGCATCTTGAAATCTAATGGTTTTTTTATAATTTCCTTTGTATATTCTTAATCTCCACACCCTTTTTCCTTAGATTCATACTTGGTTCTGCCTAAAAATTATCTCCTCCTAGGGTTTTCTCAAGTGGGGCGAAATGGTGGAGGAGGGAACCAAAGATGACAACCATAGGAAGAGAAATTACCTTGTTTTCATGCTTTTTCTCACTTGAATCTTGTGTTCTTTGAGCTCCTCTCTTCAAATCCGAATTTTTCCCTTAATTTCTCCCTTAAATCATGATTTATAAACTTCATTATAATTATAGGAAAGAAAGGGAAATGGAGAAGGAGAGGTTTGAAAAGGAGAAAGCATGAAAAATCATGAAATTCCTGACCTTTTCCTTTCTTTTTCTCCTCCTTTCTTCTCCTCCTTGGTGTGCCTAAGAGAGCTGGTGTTTTTTGTGGTTTTTTGGCAGAATGGGTCGTGAAAATGGATAGGAGAAGAAATAAGAAACATAAAGTGTGTTCAAGAAGCTTCCACTTTCTCAAAAATTCCAATTTTGCCCTTCATTTTTGGCATTTTTATTTCTCCTTTGTTTTAACTCCTTTTTGAGAACCATGTTTTTCATTATAAAATTTAGGTTCCCAATTTAATAAAATGCCTTTGGAATCACTCAATTTGGAGGTAAAACCTTACCGAACAAATAGGTCAAAGTTTGGGTCAACCGACGTTAAAAAACATCCACCAGAGGGGTTTTAACTGTCCCGGGGGTTTCTATGGTTTTTAGGGCCTCAAAGAACCTTAGAGAATTCAAAATTTTCATGTAAAAAGCCCTCTTGTGTGAATTCCAAAAATTATTCAAAATTACAAAAATGCCATTACGTTTCGTAGGTTTTTCGTAAGAAATTGTTTCTTCATTCTAGCTCTATTTTTCTTTCCGTCTGATCCTGGGATTCTCATTTTTAAGAGTCTAGAATGCTTTCCAAATTTTTTGGGACCTTAACTACATCATCTTGGGGGACTTCCTTTTGTATCTGGTGAATTTCATTTGTTTATGGAGAAACCGTACGTTACATTTCTCACGTTTTCTTTGGTTTTCGGAGAACCGAATATTACATGGTTCAACCTACATATGGGCATCCCTAAGGGGTTGAGTTTCTAGCTAAACCAAGGATGAATCTAAGGAATTTAAGGGAGGAGAATAAGAATATGCAAAGAGAATTAACAAATAACCATGGAAAATCAAGATAATAATGTTAGGGTTTCAAGTGTCCCTTGTAAAATCTGATTTGATACAATAATTCCTAGGCCTAAATGAGTGTTTGGATGAACTCCTAAGATCCCTAGAAGGCTCCCCATATGCATCTTCCACTAAGAAAACAAAGCAAGCTCCGTGGTTGCCAAGAAGAAGCATAGCCTTGACCTAAAGGGTTCAAGGCACCTAAGGATTGTTTTAAAATTTTTCAAGCCCATTTTTGAGTCATATATGATGGATGAAAATGAGAGGAAACCTTGGGAAAAATTTAGGAGGCCTGGGGAATGAATCTAAACAAGCAACGCCTAGTTAGGCTCTTTGTTTTAATTGTGTGATGTCTCCAAGAGGTTTAAAAGGAGCTAAGAATCGTAAATGAAAGGAAAGAATAGAGACTATAACTCAGTTGATGTCATTAGGTGCATTTAGGAACCATAAATGAATCGTAAGACAAAGTTAGAGTGCCAAGTAGATAGGTGGCTTTGAGAATGACTCCAAGAGCATGATTGATTCCTATTTTATGTGTTTAGGCCAAGAGAAACAAGTCTCCCATCATTGTGAGTGTGTGGCCGACGAAGGGAGTATAATTCCAAGAGAAAAAATATGTTTGTGTGGCAAAGGTAGCTCTTTTTAGTTTTTCTCATGCATGAAAGTGTGTATGTGTGTTTTAAACTATGAAAAGTATTCTAGCATATGCCTATATTCCATGGTACCATGATGTTGTTTTATGTTTTTAAATGATGCCTAGTATGTTTGCTTTGGTTTGCTTGAATGTGGTGAAGCCAAGAACCCTTAGCCATGGTGAGGATGAGCCAAGAACCCTTAAAAATGGTTAAGACAAAGTAAAGAGTCTCCCAAGAGTGAGGTTAAGGCAAAACCTCTTAAAGCAAGTGGGTGAGGCAAATCCAAAATCCATAAGAGAATGGGTGAGGCTAACCCACTTACTTGGCAAGCCTATGTATGCTTTGTATGACTTATTCAAATGCCAAGAATGCTTCTTGAATGATTATACATTTCATTATGCTCATGCATGCATTTTCAAGACTTAAGTTGCATTCTTTATGTGTGATTGAATGGGAGATGAGCTATTAGGATTTTTTGAATCTCATTCCCTCCTCTCCAATGGCTTAATATGCTAGGTGGACCAAGTTAGCAAGGTAATGGAAGCCACCAATTGGGAAGATGAAAGATTGACATCAAAGTATCTAGCTTTGCTTATTTTGTAGCCATATGAATGGCAAATGATGTAATACTATGATAGAAATGTTCTATAATCATTTGAACATGTGTAATTACTCATATATTTGATATAAGTATGAGGTTTGATGCCATATGAATGATAATATAGTTTTTGAACCTTGGATGGCAATGTAAAGTGCAACACTATAACTTCTAACTCATTTCATGCCATTTATAAGCTTTGTATTATCAATCCCACGAGAGTATATGAAAAAGGGGATAAAAATAATAGACTTTTTCCGCATTGCGCTATATCTAAAAAATTCAATTTGGTGTCACGTGGATCGTGTGAACTCATGTTATGTATTCTCATATTTAATTCCATCATTAGAACTCATTAACATCACAAAAACATGTCTACAATTCATGGAAATCGAAATGGAGCTCAAAATAAGCTAACATATTTTCGGCCAGATTTGCTCCATTTTCTGACCCAATTTTGGAAAATCATAACTAAATCTAGAAAACTTGAAATCATGCAATATTGGTCATTCTAGAAATCTTAGGATGTCTACTTCACACTAAAAATATGTCCAGATCACAACATTCATCACACAGGACGTTTGATATCCAAAAAGCTACAGAGGTCACTGGCTGCCTGGGCTGCTGTTCAGTTTACTAATACAAATTTCTAAAATTCATAACTAATTAATCACATAAATTCAGTCATTCTGCAAAGCTAAAAATGTTAACTTGATAGTAAAAATAATTCTAGAATGAAACAGATATGTTTAGCTATCAGAAACCTATGGAACAGTAACTGAACTCCTGGGGCGCTACTGATACTGACAGTTAACTTCAAACATGCATAACTCTCTGCTCAGACCTCCAAATGAGGTGATCTTGGTGGCCACAGAAAGCTTATGACCTCTAGTTTATCTATATAAGATTTCACAAGCATTAGATGCCATTTGGCCATCGGGTAATACAAAACACAAAACTGCCAGTATGAACAGTACCCATACCAGAATCCATGAAAAATACCAACTTTGAAAATTCATCAAATATTCCTTAGACCTCAGAAAATTATGATCTTTAGCTTCCTAGAAAGCTCTCAATGAGACCTAATTTCATGCTAAATTCCTGATCAAGGCTAACTCATTTGGCCAAAAAGTGACATAGGGTTTCATTATGGTCAATTTTGGCTCTATATTGGGTACCAAAATTGCCAAATGGATTTCCCTTGGTCTTGGCACCTTTTAGGCAAGCTTAAAAGCATGTTTAAGACTTGGGGGAGCTGCCCGAATGGTCCCAAACCATTTTCATCTCATTTTGGCCTTTTCACCGTCACTTATACACATTACACCAAACTTTTCTCAAATGCATACATTGGCATAAACACTCAATTTATGTTCTAGAATACATACACCATACTCATTCATTTATCTATCACATAATATCATTTTTACATTTGTCCAAGGGGTTATAGACTATTTACAATAATAATATACATCATGAAGTCTCATTGTGAATCGAAAGACCAAAAATCAAGCATAAGGGTGGCAATCTTCTTTCTTCAATGTGGTTGGCTCCCATTGCCATGTCCACTTGGTCCACCTAGCATATTAGGACATTTGGGAAGAGGGAGTGAGATTCAAGAATCTCAATAGCTCATCTCCCATTCTATCACACATAATATGTGCAAGCAAGTTCTATGAATGCATGTGTGGGAAAAATAAAAGTCATGAATATTTAAAATCAAGCTTGGCATAGAAACACATCATACAAGGCATTTAAGAGCTCACAAAGTGTTTGGATTGGCCTTACACTTCTCCTCATAGATTTTGGACTTGCCTCACCCATTCTTTAAGCACTTTGGACTCAACCATACTCTTGGGAGCCCACTTTGCTTTTAGGAGACTCTTTGCTTTATCTCAACCAAGCTCAAGGGTTCTTGGCTCATTCTCACTAAAGGGAAGAGTTCTTGGCCTCTCCACGCTCAAGCAAGCTTAACCAGACATCATATATTCATTTAAAAGCACAATGTGGCATCAAGAGTCATGGTATATAAGAGCATGCTAGCATACTTTTCATAGCTTGAAAATATACATACACACATTCTAAAACAAGTCAAACACACATCCATGCATGAGAGAAGGTGGAGAAAGCTACCTTGTATACAAACACACACTTTTTCCTTAGCTTTTAAGCCTCCTCTTTTAGCCACACACCCACAAGTTGGTGGAGATAGTTTCTCTTGGCCTAGACACAAATTATGGGAGCCAATTAAGTTCATGAAATAATTTTTAGGGCCATGCAACTTACTTAAACCCTAGATTACTCTACAACCTCCATTACGGTCCATATTGGCACTTAATGAAGCAACACCCCTCAAATGATTTCTAGGCCTTATTCTTTACTCTCAAATATGATTCTTGACTCCTTTTAAGCCTCTTGGAGGCATCACATCATTAAAACAAAGGGCCTAACGTCATGTTGCTTCTTTAGGTCACAATATGGAACCTAAAGCACCAACTCATTCTCTAAGCTTCCTAAATTTTTCCTAAGGTTTCCCTCACATTCATTCATCATATATGACTCAAAAATAGGCTTGAAACAATTTAAAACTCTCCCTAACTATGCCATCCCTACTTGGCCGAAACTTAGAGCATAAATGGGATTTCATGGCTTCTTGATTTTTCCTTGATGGGGGAACCATTTAGGGAGGTTGTTAATAGTTGTAGGAGGTCAAGGAAACACTTAAATAGCCAAGGGAACTTATGAATCAAATCAGTTTTTTACAATCCCCTTAAGTGCTCTACACTTTTTCAACTTCTAGGTTCATGACTTTCCATGAGGTTTTGTTCATTTTCATGGAGGAAGAGGCATATGGGGGACCTCTTAGGGATCTTAGGAGTATGTTTTAACATTCAATTAAGCCTAAAAATATTCATATAAAATCATATTTGCAAGGAAGCATTTGGACCCCTAATGGTTCCATCTTGTTTCCCAATGCTCCTTTCTTGATTCTATTGGTTCATTCTTAATCCTTGCCATCTAAAACCTCTAATCTATCCATGAATTGGGTAGAAAATAGCCCCTAAGACTTGGGCTCATGGTGGCCAAATTCGTGCAAGAAGAAAGGGGAGGAAGAAACTACCAAAGAATAAAAGTTTTACCCTGTTTTCTTGCTTCCTTTGGCTTGTTCTTCCACTTGGTTAGCTTACTCCCTCAATTTTCGAAATTCCTCTCTCTGTTCTGCCCCCAAAATAGCACCAAACTCTCCATTAAAACCATAGAAAGAAAGCTTGGGAGGAGAGGAGCAAGTTTCAAGAAGGAAGGATATAGAATTTCTTAAAGTTTTTTACCTTTTTCTTGAATTTCTTCCTCCAAAATCTTCCTCCTCTTGTGTGCCTAAGAAGCTGGAGTTTTCCTCTGAAAATGGGTAGAAGCAAGTTGGTCTTAGAGAGGAGAGAAAGAACGTGGCATATAAAGAAGAAAAAAGAAACTTCCTTTAACACTTTAATGCCAATTTTGCCCTTCGTTCTTAGCATTTTCGTTTCTCCTTCATTTTAGCTCCTTTTTTAGGACTGTCTTTTCCATTTTAAAATTTAGATTCCCAATTTAATAAAATTCCTTTAGAATCACTCAAATCGGAGCTAAAACCTTCCCGAACGAGTAGGTCAAAGTTCGGGTCAACCGATATTGAAAAAATTACACTGGAGGGTCTTTACCTGTCTCGGGGCTTCCCATGGTTTTTAGGGCCTCTGAGAACCATGAGCAACTCAAAATTTCCATTTAAAAGACCCTCCTAGGTTCTTTTCCAAAATTACACTTATTTATGAAAATGCCATTGGCCTTTCGGCAAATTTTTCAAATCACTCCGACCCTGATTTCTGGGTAACTCAAGGCTCAAATTCTCATTTTCTATTATTTAAAATTTTATCCAAATTTTATTTGTCCTTGAATCACTCATCTCAGGAGACTTGCTTTGAAAGCGTGCCCGTTTCTGTCGTTTAACGAAAATCAGAACTTACATAAAGCATATGTAATCTTGTGTATGGCATGGGGTGAGAGAGTGATTTTTCAATTTCTAGGTTTATACACCTTTGAAGTTTAGAAGGTCATTTTGGTACATTCCCACATGTTCAAGTAGTCATGGTTGTCTTAGAACTCAAAATGGACTATTTGGACCCCTTATATGACACAAAATGAGCCATTTTGTAACCCACTATCAAGGTTTGACCAAATGAATGAATTTGACTATGAAATTTGGCATGCATATAGATCTTATCCAATGCTTTTTGGGAAGGTAAAGACCAAATTATTTGGAGCTTTGTGGAATTAATTGTGAATTTTCAAAGTTGGCATTTTTTCTGCTGAAGTGATGCAGACACTGTTCATTTGGTCAGTAACATGTGCTCTATCATTTGAGGGTCAAATGATTTCTAATGCTCATGAAATTTTATAGCATAAAATAGACATGATAAGCTTTCCATGGCCACCGAGATCACCTCTACCTCTTAGTAGAGAGATATGAATTTTTGAAGTTGGAAGATAGTACTAGTAATGATAGTCAACCTTTGGTACTATTCCATCAATTTTTCGATGGCTAGCCATTCCTATTGTAGTCTAGATATATTTGTATCATAAAGTAAGCATCTATAAATTTATAGAACAGTAAAGTATACATGATTTCAATTTTTATAGAATTACTTATGATTTTTCAAATTTTATGACAGTAACCTGGAATTTTTGGCCGAGGATGTACCTATTGTTTTTATGTATACCATCGACTTGTATGAGTTTTAGGCCACTTCTTGGGATGGTTTTGAGTTGTATTAGTGTAATTAAATATGAGAATGAGTTGAATGAGTTCATATAGTCTATGGGACATTGAGCGAAGAATTCATTCACTATGCAATGCAAATAAATTGATTATTTTTATTGAATTTTCCTTCCTCTTCTTGTGTGGTAACTGAAGGAAGCTTAACATTCATGCAGAATGAGTTCTAGAATTATGGTGTTACATGATACTGTTATATGAAATGAATGAATGGATTGCACTTGAATCAAACAATACATCTATAATATGATTATAGACAAAAAGAGTACCTCAAATCAGACTAAGAGATCTACTAGTTTCTTATTGTGTAAGTACGAACACTCATCCTTGTATAGGTGGTTTAACATACGTGATTAACTCCTATGACACCATGCAATTTTGTGCATAATACCTTAGCTTTCCACTACTATAGCACACAGGGCAAGGACCATTCCCGTGGCTCTTTCCACACTTATTAAATGCTATTGGGGTACTTATTGAACTTTATGTGGATCCCACATTCTTCTTTTATGGATGATGTCTTAGGGGTGGCCACTTCCCCAAAAGCCACTTGTTAAATTCCAATTTTATACATCTTATTTTCCCTTAATTTGGATATTTTAATGAAAAAATACGGCATAATGAGTTTTAATTAGATAAAATTTTATTTTAGTAGTCATTTTTGCACTCTAAAAGTTCATTTGCACAATTTTGGGTTCCTAATGCATAAATATTGTTTTAATAATTTTGAAAAATTCCATACTAAAAATTTTTATTTCAATTGTTCAGATTTTAATGGAAAAAAAAGAATTTAAAATAAAGATGAATTGATGCCACATGGAGGTTAAAGGAGTTTTACGCATATATGCATAGGTGGCTTCATATACACATCATCCACGGCATTCACATCTAAGTAAGCTCCAGGCTTAGGTTCTATTTTGAAGGCTGCAATTCACACATAAGAAGCACATTGACACATCACTCTCATGGGTCAGCCCACTCATAGTAACTCACACTTTCATCCACGTAACTAACACACATTCAAACACATGCCACAGGTTACTTTATGTAGCAGCTATAAGAGGAGAATCACATGGCAAAAACACACATATAGGTCATAGCACTCACCAAAACATAGCTCATTCATATGAAAAAGGCACAGGTTTCATGCACAAGTCTAGCTCACATAATCATGTACATAGTTCTTACACAAACACACATGTTTCACACTCTCATTCACCCACATCACAAAGCACATGTTTAGCTCTTCATCACACACCCATTTCATTTTCACGTAGCACATGGGTCAAGGAGCAAGTTCACATACTAAGTCTAATGTGCAAAAGAATAGAAAACACATTCCGTACACGCACGAGTTTCACATTGATTCACTTCAACCACATCACACAGCACGTGCACAAGCTGGGTGTTTGGCATGAGTTGGAGGGTCTAGGATGTGGTGAAGGAGAAGGGAAGGAATGAGCAAGCCATGGGCAGAAGTTAAATGAGAAGCCACAGGTTTTGATGAAAATAAATGAAGCCACAAGACTAAAGTGAGAGGCAATAGGTAGAGCACGTGAATAATACAACAAATGAGGCTCAGGTTTTACGTGGAATGAGAAGAGAATAACACATAAATTTAGTTTAAGTAGAGAGAGGCAAAATGTGAAACTAAGAAACACGTGAGGTGCAGAAAAAAATCAAATGAAGCTCACATAGGAAGCGCATGGGGAAAGAAAAGAGTAAGGAGGCTTCGCCAGCCCGTATTCCAGGCATCTAATCCAGCCATTCCATCATTAATGTATCTTCTCATCCCATTCGCATCATCTATTCTCCTTTAGCCATGGATTCTCCACCCATTTCCTCCATCATTCTCCATTCCATAAAGCATTAATCCCTCTTTTGTGGCTAGCTAGGATGAGATCTTAGATTGAAGCTTGAATCCAAGGAGATTGTCAAGGGATTTTAGGCTAAGGTTTCTATTTTATTTTCTCTGTTTCTACATCAATTTTTTTCTTATACTTGCTTGGTTGAGCTTGTAATTGACTAAGATTAGTAATTAATGGCTAGTTAGACATTAATTAGGAAAGTATTTGAATGATTAATGGATTGAATTAAGTGCTAGATTTTTATTTTCCTATAATTATCCATATATGCAATCAAGGTGTTTGATAAAATGCATGTGAGAGATTGAGTGCTTGAATGTCTAATTTAAGGTTTCCTTAGAATTTAGTTGGTTAATTGAACATCCTATGGTTAAAATTCATAGGCTAATTGATTGATTAATTACTCATTTAAGTGTTCAAAGATCTTAATCTCAAGATTGCTAGTCTCTTGAATTAACATTAAATTACTAGTCTCTTGAATCTTGAGTGGTAACTCAATATCACTTGCCATGAACACAAATAGAGACTCTTAGACCAGAACAAATGATAATTGAATTATGATAAGGATAGTGGATACAAAAGGATAAATCCAAAGCTAATCACAAGTCTATTAGTTACTTTTTCATTAATATAATTTAGGTAGTAGTTTATATTTTAATTCATTCTAATTCTAGTTAGTTTAGTTAATTTAAAATCCTTTTTAATTAGGTAGCTTCTAGAGTTCTTTACACTTAGAAAGCTTAATTGAACATTGACATCCATTTTCAAATGAGACAATCTAGGCTACACCCTATATTACAAATCTTTTCCAACCTAGTTTATTTTCAGGTTATGTGACATAACCATTCACCTCTACCACTACTCATCCCTTTCTTGCCACTACCCTTAAAGGGCTTTATATCAATCACATTTGCCTTAAGTGCCTTCTTCCTCTTAGCCTCGATCTTCATTAGAGCCTTTTCCAACACCCTACATTTCTAAATGAGTTCATCAAAGTTGTGAATCTGAAGGAACATAATCTTGTCCTTCAATTTAGGCTTGAGATCTTTCTCAAACTTAGTGGCCTTCTAAGGCTTATTGTCAAACCGCTTTAAATATGAAGAAACATGGCACAATTGAATAAATTTTGTTATATATCGGTCTATCATCATTTCACCTTACTCTAAAAAATTAAATTCAGCCTCCTCATCGAATGTCACTAATGGTGGAAAGTATTTGTTCTCAAAGACCACTTGGGAGTTTTCCCAAATCAAGGCTATCCTCCTTAACATCAATAATTTGGATGCACTGCAACACTAGTGCTCCACCTCATCTTTTAGCTTGTAAATAGCCAATCTAGCCTTTGGTGCAAGTTATAACTTCAAAGATCTTCTTTAATTGCATTAGCCATTTCTAAGCTTTATTGGTATCCAACTTTCCCAACAACACAAGAGGGTTAGCTTTCCTAAACTTGGCTAACTTCGCCAACAAATCATCTTCCCCATGGTACCTCGCACCTAGGTTTTAGCCCACACTAACCAAATTTCCTCTAGACACATATTGGTTCTGCTTGTTCAATGTTTCATGTAATTATTGCAGCACTTATGTAGTAGCTGTATGAACCTCAGATTGTTCTTGAAGCTAGTTAGTTATAGCCCTCACAGTAGCCTCATGGACCTTCACCTGTTCCTTCATATAGTTGATCATTATAGTCATAGACTCTTATACTTCCCTTCAACATCTCAACGATTTCACGACGTGTAGCCCTTGTACCCTGTAATGCCATAAGCACAACAAGAGACTTCCCTTCAAGCTACACCACAAAGGCAAGTCTAAATACAACCTTAGTCATGGTACATATAGGCAAAAGTAATCATGCAAGATTAAATTACGTTATCCATAGCATGCATGCATGCATTATAATTGCCAAGTTTCTAACTACAAAGTTCATAATCTAACATAGTTTTCCTGAACCACTGCTCTGATACCAAATGTAATAGCCTTAACTACTAGTTAAGCTAATTATAATTAATTATGTTCCTAATCAATTGCAATTAAGATTTAATTTAAATAATAAGTTAGAAAAAAATGAAAATATGGAAAAATTGAACCTTTATATGATCAATATTCACTATCAAGGCGTACAAGAGGATTTATATTTGTAAGAAATCAAAATTGTCATTAACACTAGTTATCTAATTCAAATTGCCACCAAGAATCATGAAAACTTACATGGGTTGAACTACTAGTCACTATTCATCATTATCACAAAGAATACCAATTTATTATAGTTGAATTTGGGGGTTGCAAGACTTAAGTCGTGGCTTAGAATGGCTAAGCCAAAGGCCAAAATTTGGCCTTTGAAACTTTTAAAAGCTTAATTTTACACTTACACCCTAGCATGAAGGATTCACATTGCATGTAATACCATAACCTCTTAGCTAGTATACCATGGTCTCATTGTCCATCTCAATGCATTTACATATGTGTTGGAGCACAATTATAAAGAATAAATACACTTGGCCATGAAAATAATAAATATTTAATTGCATTTAATCACGTTACGTAAGGTTTCAATTTTTCATTTTATGCTCCATGGACCATATGCATTCATCCACACCATTTTCTAGTCATAACACATCCATACAAGTCATACACATCATATTTGATCTCATTCATTTTGAGTTTAAAGCTACATCACACAAAACCCACGATTTGCTCTCGGGTTCAAATTTCAATTTTCGGATACAAATTTTGAAAATTCATATTTAATTCTAGAAAAATCGAAATTAAGCAAACCATACCATTATACAAGTTTGTGGATGTCTAATTTTAACTAAAAATAAGTCAAGACCAATGCAATAGGCTTAAGCCACCAAAAATCAATGAACAATAGCATAGGTCAGGTTACATTACTAGTACTATCATGCAACTTCAAAAATTCATATCTCCCTTTATAGAATGCCAAATAAGGTGATCTTAGTGGCTATGAAAAGCTTATGGTATCTTATTTGTGCCTGTAAAATTTTATAAGCATAGGACTTCATTTGACCCACGTGTGACACAGAGAAGCAAACATACCAAATGAATAGTAACCATGCCATACACAAGATTACATATGCTTTACATTGCCATACACAAGATTACATATGTTTTACATTGCCATCTAAGGTTCAAAAGCTACATTATCATTCATATGGTATCAAACCTCATACATACATCAAATATATGAGTAATTACACACATTCAAATGATTGTACAACATTTCTATCATAGTATTACATTATTTGACATTCATATGACTACAAAATAAGCAAAACTAGATACTTTGATGTCAATCTTTCATCTTCCCACTTGGTGGCTTTAATTACCTTTCTCACTTGGTCAACCTAACAAGTTAAGATATTAGAGAGGAGGGAATGAGATTCAAAGAATCCCATTAGCTCATCTCCCTTTTAATCACACATAAAGAATGTAATTCAAGTCTTAAAAATGCATGCATGAGTATAATAAAATGTATGATCATTTGAAAAGAATTCTTGGCATTTGAACAAGTCATATAAAGCATACATAGGCTTGCCAAGTAAGTGGATTAGCTTTACCCATTCTCTTATGGATTTTGGATTTGCCTCACCCACTTTCTCTAAGAAGTTTTGACTCAACCTCACTCTTTGGAGACTTTTAACTTTGTCTCAACCATTTTTAAGGATTCTTAGCTTATCCTCACCGTGGCTAAGGGTTATTGGCTTCACCTCACTCAAGCAAACCAAAGCAAACATACTAGGCATCATTAGAAAATATAATACAACATCATGGTACCATAGAATATAGGCATATGCTAGAATAGTTTTCATGGTCTAAAATACACATACATACATTCAAAGACAAGATAAGCACACATTTATGCATGAGAGAAAGTGGAGAAAGCTAACTTTACCACACAAGCATGCTTTTTCTCTTAGAATTATACTCCTTTCCTCGGCCACACACTTACAATGATGGGAGACTTGTTTCACTTGGCTTAAACACATAAAATAGGAACCAATCATGCTCTTGGAATCATTCTCAAAGCCACCTATCTACTTGGAACTCTAACTTTGTCTTATAATTCATTTATGGTTCCTAAATGCACCTAATAAAGTAACATCCATCAATTGATTTATAGGCTCCATTCTTCCCTTTTATTTATGATTCTTAACTCCTTTTAAGCCTCTTGGAGTCATTACAGAATTAGAACAAAGAGCCTAACTAGGTGTTGCTTCTTTAGGTCATATTATGGAACCTATGCTACCAATTCATTCCCTACGCCTTCTAATTTTTTTCCAAGGTTTTCCCTCATCTTCATCCATCATATATGACTCAAAAATGGGCTTGGAAAAATTTAAAACAATCCCTAGGTGCCTTGAACCCATTAGGCTGAGACTATGCTTCTTCTTGGCACCCATGGAGCTTGCTTTGTTTTCTTGGTGGAAGATGCATATGGGGAGCCTTCTAGGAATCTTAGGAGTTCATCCAAATACTCATTTAGGCCTAAGAATTATTGTATCAAATCAGATTTTATAAGGGACACTTGAAACCTTAACGTTTCTATCTTGATTTTCCATGGTTGTTTGTTAATTCTCTTTGCATATTCTTATTCTCTTCCCTGAAATTCCTTAGATTCATCCTTGGTTTAACTAGAAACTCAACCCCTTAGGGCTGGCCATATGTAGGTCGAACCACCCATAAGAGAAGGAAAGAGGAAGATTAAGTGAAAAGATGACAAAATACCTTGATTTTCTTAGTTCTTCTTACTTGTTTTGCAACTTCCTTGGCTTCCTCACCTCAATTTCGAAATTTCTCCTCTTTTCTACCCTTAAAGCAGATCCAATAACTTCAATAAAATCATGGGAAAGGAGGGGAAAAATTCCAATTTCGTCCCTTTATCTTGGCATTTTTGTTTCCAATTCGTTTTAGCTCCTTTTTTAGAACCGTCTTTGCCATTATGAAATTTAGGTCCTTACTTTAATAAAATGTCTTTGGAATCACTCAAATCGGAGCTAAAACTTTCTCGAACAAATCCATTAAAGTTCAAGTCAAACTGACGTTGAAAAAAATCCACCGGAGAGGTTTTAACTGTCGTGAGGCTTCCCATAGTTTTCAAGGCCTCTGAAAACCTTGAAGAACTAAAAAATTTCATTAAAAAACCCTCCTATTAAAGTTCTAAAATTTGCTCAAAATTACAAAAATACTATTACGTTTCGTCAATGTTTGTTACAATTCATTTCTTCATTTTTAGCTCCATTTTTCTCTCTGTCTGAGCTTGGGATTCTCATTTTTAGGAGTGTAAAATACTACGTAAATCTTTTGGGACCTTAACTAATTCATTTAAGGGGACTTTCTTTGAAAACATATCAATTTTCATCGTTTGACGAAAATCGGACATTACAATTCTCCCCCTTTTAAATAAATTTTGTCCTTAAAATTTAGATAATATAGCTTACAGGAAGAGTTCTAGATGCTTCTTTCTCATCTCTTCCTCTAGCTCCTAGGTAGCTTCTTTGGGAGATAACCCCTTCCAAACCACTTTCACCAGTGGTATTGTCTTATTCCGTAACTGCTTGAGTCTAGTGTCTACAATCCGATCTGGTGATACTATATATGATAGATCATCCTGTAATTGTACATTTTCATATTCTATGACATGTGAGAGGTTGGGCTGGCACCTTTTGAGTTGGGATACATGGAATACATTGTGTACTTTGTTCAAGTTTGGGGGAAGGGTGAGTCTGTAACCATCCTGTAACTGTAGTTTTTGAACCTTGGATGGCAATGTAAAGCATATGTAATCTTATATATGGCATGGAGTGAGAGAGTAAGTTTTCAATTTTTGGGAATGTCTAGTTTCTCTGTATAAAATTTTGTGGCAATTGGACATTATTTGAGCCCTGTATGACAAATTTCATTTTTGAACTTGAGTGAACAGTGACATGACAAAAACCAGAAAATTTGTCAACTTTGAAAATTCATCAAATATTCTGTAGACCTCTGAAAATTTTGTTCTCTAGCTTCCCAAAAAGCTCTTGACAAGCACTAATTGCATGCCAAATCTATATTAAGAAGAGCTCATTTGGGTAAAAAGTGACATAGGGTTATGTTATGGTCAATTTTGGCTCCATATAAGATACCAAAATGTCCAAATGGCTTTCCTTGGGGTTTGGCACCTCTTAGGCAAGTCTAAAAGCATAATTAAGACTTGTGTAAGCTGCCTAAATGGTCCCAAACTCCATACATCTCATTTTGGCCATTTCATCTACACATATGCATAATTCCATAATGCCATTCATGAAGCCACATTGTCCATACATACTCAAATTGCATTTTAATGATCTCATAACATATTCTCTCATTTATACATAACACATTATCATAATTACATATGTTCCAAAGGTCATAGACCATATATAACAATAATTTACATCATTAAACATTAATATGACTTTAAAGAGCAAAAACTAAGAATATTGGTGTCAAGCTCTCTTCTTCAAGGTGGTTGGCTTCCATTACCTTGTCCACTTAGTCCACCTAGCATGTTAGGACATTAGAGAGAAGGGAATGAGATTCAAAGAATCCTAATAGCTTATCTCCTATTCAATCATGCATAATGAATGCAAAACAAGTTTAATAAATGCATGTATGGTCATATTGATACGTGCAAACATTCAAGAGGCATTTTCATCATTTGAGAAAGTCATACTTAGCATACAAAGACTTGCCAAGCAAGTGGATTGGCCTTACCCAATTTCTTATGGATGTTGGACTTGCCTCACCAATTCTTTAAGAGATTCTTGGACTTAACCATACTCTTGGGAGTCCATCTTGCTTTTGGGAGACTCTTTTCTTTGTCTCAACCAACTTAAGGGTTCTTGGCCTCACCACACTTAAGCAACCTAAGCACACATCATAACATCATATAAAAGCATATTGTAACATTATGGCACCATGGAATCAAGGTCATGGTAGAGAACTTTTCATGGCTTAAAAATACATATACACACATTCAAAGACAAGTAAAGCAAACAATCATGCATAAGAGAAGGAGTAGTGAGCTACCTTGGAAGCAATTACACACTTTTTCCCTTGAATCTCCCTTCCTTACTTCAACCACACACACACAAAAGTGTGGGGAAGATTTCTCTTGGCCTAGACATAATTTATGGAAGCCAATTAGGTTCATGGACTCAATTCTAAGACCATATAATTTGCTTAGACACTAGCTTGGTTTATAACCTCATTATGGTTCCATAATTGCACCTAATGAAACAACACCCCTTAAATAATTTCTAGGCTCCATTCTTTCCTTTTAAATATAATTCTTGACTCCTTTTAAGTCTCTTGGAGTTATCGCACAATTAAAACTAAGAGCCTAACTACATGTTGCTTCTTTAGGTCATAATATAGAACATAAAGCACCAACTCACTTTCTATGGGTTCTAAATTTTTCCCAAGGCCTCCCCTCATTTTCATTCATCATATATGACTCAAGAATGGGCTTAAAAAAATTTAAAACTCTCCCTAGCCATGAGAACCCATCTAGGCTGAGACTAGGAGCATTTTTAGCTTCCTTGGACTTTGCTTAGTTTTCTCAAGGGGAGAAGCATGTGGGGGACCTCTTAGGGATCTTAGGAGCTTAATTAAACTCTTATTTAGGTCTAGGAATCATCATACAAAATCATATTTTACAAGGTGCACATGAAACCTTAGAATTTACATTTTGAAATCTAATAGTTTTTTTGTTAATTCTTTTTGCATATTCTTAATCTCGACACCCTTTTTCCTTAGATTCACCCTTGGTTCTGCCTAAAAATCAAGTCCTCCTAAGGTTTCTTATGTTAGGCATAATGGAGGAGGAGAGGAATCAAAGGTAGCAACCATAGGAAGAGAAATTACCTTGTTTTCTTTCTTTTTCTCACTTGAATCTTGCTTTCCCCAAGGCCATCTCTTCAAATCCGAAATTTCCCCTAAGTTTCTCCTTAAATTAGATCTCTACACTTCATTTTAATCAAAGGAAATAAAGGCGAATGGAGGAGAGGAGGTTTGAATGGAAGAAAGCATGAAAAACTACCAAGAAACCATACCTTAAAGCCTAAATTTCTTCTCCTCTTCTTCTTCCCTTGGTGTGCCACTCTCCTAGGGTTTTTCTTTTGATTTTGGGCAGAACAATCTGAAGCTAAATGAAGGGGAGAGTGAGGAGCCTCTTATATATAGGGGGAGAAAAATGGTTTTTTCAAAAATTTCTATTTTGCCCTTCGTTCTTGGCATTTTTGTTTCTCATTCGTTTTAGCTCCTTTTTGAGAAACGTCTTTTCCATTATAAAATTTAGGTTCCCAATTTGGTAAAATGTCTTTGGAATCACTCAAATCAGAGTTAAAACCTTCCCGAATAAATCTGTCAAAGTTCAGGTGTATCGACATTGGAAAACGTCCACCGGAGGGGATTTAACTATCCCGAGGCTTCCCATAGTTTTCAAGGCCTCTGAGAACCCTAAAGAACTTAAAATTTTCATTTAAAAAGCCCTTCTATTTGAATTCTAAAATTTGCTCAAAATTATGAAAATGCCATTACGTTTTGTAAGATTTTCGTTAAAATTTGTTTCTTAATTCTAGCTCTATTTTTCCTTCTATTTGAGACTAGGATTCTCATTTTTAGAAGTCTAGAATGTTACTTAAATTTTTTAAGACCTTAACTAATTCATTTCAGGGGACTTGCTTTGATAACGTGCTTGTTTTCATCGTTTAATGAAAATCGAACGTTACAAATTGTCCCTCTGATTAATAAAGAGATATCTCTAGGCCCCTCGAAGAGTGAGACTAAGAAATGCATGGCTGTGCTCGAATGGAAGGGCTTTCATCTATACTATTAGTCTGCACGTAGATCGAGAAAGTGATGATCAAGTAAGATGAGGATGATATTTCTATGCCTCATACTTGATCTAGATATCATGTGACAAAAGAGATGTGATAGGGTTATATGACAAGTTACGTCGGATCACCAATCCTTATATGATTTGGGTAGTCACTGTAACACCATAAACTCTAGCTCATCTTATGCTTTTAAATGGCATAATATCATGAAATATATAGGATTCCCATAGAAAAAGCAAGGGAAATGGGAATAATTTTGCATTACGCTGTATCTAAAAATTCCATTCAGTGTCACGTGGACTATGTGAGCTCATACTATATATTCTAATATTTAAATCATCATTACACTTCATTTGCATCATAAAATCATGCCCACAACTCATGGAAACAGAAATGGAGCATGGAAAATGCAAGTTCATTCTCGGCCAGAATTGACCTCTTTTCTGGGCAAAATTTGAAAAATCATAACTAAATCTAGAAAAATATAAATCATTCAATCTTGGTTATTCTGGGAAGCTATGGATGTCTGATTCACAGTAAAAATACACCCAAACTACAACACTCATCACAGAGGGCGTTTGACATCCAAGATGGTCCAAAGGTCAGACTGAATTCTAGAGCTGTCATAGAATTCTGCAGAAAAATTTGAAAATGTCCAATTAATTCAAAAAAAATCTAAATCATACAAATGATATCGATCTAGAAATTTGTGAGTGTTAAGTAGAGAGAAAAAATATCTCTAGATCAGTTCATCAAGCTTAGCACTCAGAATTTGATGGAACAGTACTTCTGGTCAGGAAATTTTACTGATACTGGATAGAAATTTTAAAAATTCATATCTCCCTCTCTAAACATCCAAATGAGGTGGTTCCAGTTGGCATGAGTCATGTATTATCTAGTTTCTTTGTGTAAAATTTCAAGGCCATCAGTCATCATTTGGGCCTCGTGTGATAGAGTTTAATTTTGGACCAAATGAATAGTGCAGCAAACCAAAAACTATGAAAATTGCCAACTTTGAAAAATCATCAAATATTCTGTAGACCTCCAAAAATTATGATATTTAGCTTCCTAAAAATCTCTCAATCAGACCTAATTTCATGCCAAATCTCAGATCAAGACTAACTTATTTGGCTAAAAAGTGACTTAGGATTCCATTATGGTCAAATTTGGCTTCATATGGAGTACCAAATTTGCCAAATGGCTTACCCTTGGTTGTGGCACCTTTTGGGCAAGTCTAAAAGCATATTTGAGACTTGAGTGAGCTGCCCAAATGGTCCCAACCCTCATGCACCTCATTTTGGCTATTCAACCCACACTTATTCACATTTTCATAAACTCATTCATGAAGTTATTTTTACCATACATGCTCAATTCACATTCCATCATTCACATGACATATATTCTCATTTCTACATCATAGAATAGCATAATTACATGTGTCTCAAGGGTCATATGCCATTTACAATATTCATATACGTCATTGAACATCATTGTGGTTCCATAAAGCAAAAACTAGACATATGAATGTTAATCGCCTTCCTCTAGTGTTGTTGGATCCCATTGGCATATCCACTTAATTCTCCTAGCATGTGAGATTATTTGAGAGGAGGGGATGAGATTCAAGGAATCCTAATAGCTCATCTCCCATTCAATCATACATAATATGTGCAAAGCAAGCTTTACAAATGCATGCATTGAGAAAATGGAAGTCATGGACATTTTAAAAGCAAACATGGCATGTGAATCAATCATATAAGACATTCAAGAGCTCACCAAGTGTTTGGATTGGCCTTACACTTTTCCTCATCGATTCTGGACTTGCCTCACCCATTCTTTGAGCACTTTGGACTCAACCATACTCTTGGGAGCCCACTTTGCTTTTGGTAGACTCTTTACTTTGTCTCAACCAAGCTCAAGGGTTCTTGGCCCATCCTCACCAAAGGGAAGAGTTCTTGGCCTCTCCACACTCAAGCAAACTCATACAAACATCATGGGTTCACTTGGAAACATAACATGGCATCAAGGATCATGGCATATAAAGGCATGCTAGCATACTTTTCATAACTTGAAAATACACATACACACATTCTAGAACAAGCTAAACACAGATCCATGCATGAGAGAAGGCAGAGAGAGCTACCTTGTGTACACTCACACACTTTTTCCTTGAAATTCAAACCTCCTCTTTCGGCCACACAGCCACAAATTGGTGGAGATAGTTTCTCTTGGCCTAGATGCAATTTATGGGAGCCAATTAGGTTCATGAGACATATTCTAAGACTACATAACTTAGTGAAACACTAGATTGCTCTATAGGCTCCATTATAGTCCATAATTGCACCTAATGAAGCAACACCCCTCAAATGACTTCTAGGCCTCATTCTTTCCTTTCAAATATGATTGTTGACTCCTTTTAAGCCTCTTGGAGTCATCACACTATTAAAACAAAGGGCTTAGCACCATGTTGCTTGTTTAGGTCATAATATGGAACCTAAGACACCAAATTACTTTCTATGAGTTCTAAATTTTTTTCCAAGGCCTCCATTCATTCTCATTCATCAAATAGGACTTAAGAATGGCCTTAGAAAAATTTAAAACTCCCCCCACCTACTAGATCCCCTCTTGGTTGAGACATAGACACCATTTAGGCCATATGGAGGTTTCTTTGTTTTCTTGAAGGAGGAAGCTTGTGGGGTGCTTCCTCCTTCAAGAAACTCTTACTTAGGCCTAGGAATCATCATATAATTTCAAAAATTAGAAGGTGCACTAGAAGCCCTAGGTTTTGCATCTTGAATTCTAATGCCTATTTCATGGTTTTCTTTGCATATTCTTATTCCTCTCTATCAAATACCTAAGAATCATGCTTGGTTGGGCTTGAAAATCAGATCCTCCTAGGGTTCTTAGTGTAGGTCGAAATGGAGAAGAAGTGTGATGAAAGGCATCAACCATAGGATGCATTTTTACCTTGTTTCCTTACTTAATTTGGCTTGAATCTTGATTTCTTCAAGCTCCTCTCTTCAAATCCGAACTTTCCCTTGAATATCTCCCTTGAATCAGATTTATAAACCTCATTTTAATCCAAGGGAATAAATGAGAAGTGGTGGAGATGGAGAAAAGCATGGAAAACAACCATAAAAACATACCTTAAGCTTGGTTTTCTTCCTACTTCTTCTTCCTCTCTTAGGCGCCTCTCCCTTAGGGTTCTTCTTCTGATTTAGGGCTGAAAAATTTGAAGTGAAATGAGGGCAAGTGTGAGGCGCCACCTATATATAGTTAGGGAAAAGGACTTTTTCAAAAATTTCAATTTTGCCCTTCATACTTTGCATTTTCGTTTCTCCTTTGTTTTAGCTCCTTTTTGTAAACCATCTTTTCCATTATAAAATTTAGTTCCTAATTAAGAAAAATGCCTTTGCAATCACTCAAATCGGAGCTAAAACCTTTCCGAATGAATCCGTCAAAGTTCGGGCACATTGACATTAGAAAATGTCCACCGGAGGGGATTTAACTGTCCCGGGGCTTTCCATGGTATTCAGGGCCTTTGAGAACCTCGAAGAACTCAAAAATTTGGTTTAAAAAGCCCTATTGTGTGAATTCCAAAAATTACCTAAAATTACGAAAATGCCATTACGTTTTGTAGGCTTTTCGTAAGAAATTGTTTCTTCATTCTAGCTTCTTTTTTCTTTCCATCTGAGCCTGGGATTCTTATATTTAGGAGTCTAGAATGCTTCTCAAATTTTTCAGGACCTTAACTACATCATTTTGGGGGACTTCCTTTTGTATATGGTAAGTTTCGTTCATTGACGAAGAAACTGTACGTTACGTTTCTCACATTTTCTTTGGTTTTCAAAGAACTGGATATTACAGTCACAATGTCTTGCTAGAGGCTACTTGTGACTTGTGGGTCAAATAGTGTCATTAGTCCACTGCCAACATCATATGGGCCTACAAGGTCGCACACAAGAACGAGTCAACTCTAGCTAGAATATCCAAATTTATTGAATCTAAAATTGCATCTAGATTCAATAAATGTCATGTCCAATCTAGGGTGGAAGAATTTTTTATAAATAAATATATATTATATATATAGTTTATAAAATTTGAAATATGTATATGTATATATATATTTACATTTTGAAATATATATATATCCTTTAAGTAATTTAAATCAATTAGTTTTAAATTCAAATCTATATGACAGATTTAAATTTTAACTAATATGATAATTTAAATTTGAATTTAGTTCTAGATTTAGATTAAATATTTAGTTAAATTTAATCTATTAGATAGACTTAAATTTAAACTAATATATTTAATTAAGATTTGGTTTGATTTGATTTAAAATATTGTATTTTAAATCAATCAAATATATCTGAAACCTTAATGAGATATCTCTATATAATAAAAAAGAGAAGTGTACTGATAGTGTACGGCCGCCTAGAGAGAGAGAAAGAGAAGAGCATCTTCTCTACCAAGAATGTGGACGGACATTGGTCAGAGGCACTAGCACACCGTTTGAGTTGAACAATCGTTTGTGTGGATACCATTAAAGGGAGCAGATCTGAAGATCAGTTCTTGAGATCTGACAGAAAAAGGTAAATATTTCTAGATCTACTCAAGAGTATTTTAACTTTCCTTTACTCTTTATCGGATCCTCAAGTTCCCACTTTAACCTTTTTTCCTTGGGCTTTATTTTCTTACTCTATTGACTTACTTTGCCTCATTTGTACTTTGTTCTATCTTTCCTCTCATATCCCACAATTTCTAACTATACCCCGTGCTCTGCTTTTGAGTGCCTTAGCACTCGGGCATCTCACACACTGAGTGTGCCTAACATCTGTGGCAAGAGAGAGGCTATACACTGGTCCCTGCTCATTTCATTTAATTTTATTATAGGGGACTTAGATTATACATACTAAACTCATGTTATCTGAATCTGAACATTCTTTACTATTAACACATTTTTTTTTGTAATATTATTATTTACTAGGGATTCCTTTTTTGCATGCTTTTCTTGTTATTTTAGTATTCTTGGAATCCCTTTACTTCTCTTTACTGACTCATCTCGTTATTTCACTAACTAGAATATGTAATGTCTAGTTTTCGTCAAATAACGAAAATAGATGTGTTTTCAAAGCAAGCTCCTCGAAATGAATTAGTTATGCTCTCAAAAAATTTAAGTAGCATTCTAGACTCCTAAAAAAGAGAATCCTAGGCTCAGATGGAAAGAAAAAGGAGCTCGAATAAAGAAATGAAATTGAACTAAAGGTTGACGAAACGTAATGGCATTTTCGTAATTTTGAGTAAATTTGAGAATTCACACACGAAGGCTTTTTAAATGAAAGTTTTGAGTTCTCCGAGGTTCTTAGAGGCCCTGAAAACTACGGCAAGCCCTGAGATAGTTAAAACCTCTTTGGTGGACATTTTTTTTACGTCGATTAACTCGAATTTTAATGGATTCATTCGGGAATATTTTAGCTACGATTTGAGTGATTCCAAAGGTATTTTATTAAATTGGGAACCTAATGGAAAAGAAGACTCTTAAACAAGAGCTAAAACAAACCAGAAACAAAAATGCCAAGACAAAGGGGCAAAATTAAAAATTTTGAAAAGCGTTTCTTAAACCTACCTATATATAGGTCATGACCCACCTCCTGTAATATCTGGTTCTCCGAAAACCAAAGAAAAGTGAGAAATGTAATATATAGTTTCTCCATCAATGAATAAAATTCACCGAATACAAAAGGAAGTTCTCCGAAATGAGATAGTTAAGATTTTGAAAAATTTGAGAAGCATTCTAGACTTCTAAAAATGAGAATCCCGAGCTTAAACGGAAAGAAAAATGGAGCTAGAATGAAGAAATAATTTCTTACGAAAAGCCTACAAAACGTAATGGCATTTTCCTAATTTTAAGTAAAATTTGAAATTCACATAGGATGGCTTTTTAAATGAAAGCTTTGAGTTCCCTAGGGTTCTTAGAGTCCCCGAAAATCATAGAAAGCTTTGGGACAGTTAAAACTCCTCCAGTAGACGTTTTCCAAAGTCGGTGTACCTGAACTTTGACGAATTCATTCGAGAAAGTTTTAGCTCCGATTTGAGTGATTTCAAAGGCATTTTACTAAATTGGGAACCTAAATTTTATAATGGAAAAGACAGTTTTCAAAAAGGAGTTAAAACGAAAGAGAAACAAAAATGCCAAAAACAAAGGGCAAAATTAAAATTTTTGAAAGAGTATTTCTTCCTCCCTTATAAATAGGTGGCATGTAACACCATATATTTCTAGCTCATTATATAACATTCTCATGCTTTACATTCATAATTTCCATAAAGGAGCAAGAAAAGAGAATTAAAATAATGCATTTTCTTGCTTTACGTCATGTATAAAAATTTCATTTGGTATCACGTGGACCATGTGAGCTCATAAAACATATTCTTGTATTTAATTACATGAATACAACTCATTTGGATCATAAAATGTGGCTCACATCACAAGAAAATCGAAATGAAGCACAAAACATGGACATTTATTTTTGGCCAGATTTGGCTCTTTTCTAACCAAACTTTGGAAAATCATAACTAATTATACAAAAATTGAAATCATGAATTCTTGGCTATTCTAGAAATCTACGGATGTCTACTTCATACTAAAAATATGTCCAAACCATAACATGCATTACAGAGGATGTTTGACATCTAAAAAAGTCCAGAGGTCAAACTGTTATTGATGTTGTCACAAATTTCTATAGCAAACTTTGAAAATGTCCAATTAATTCCAAAAAAATCCAATCCATACAAATGATAACAATCTGGAAAGCTGTGGATGTTAGCTAGAGGAAAAAATAGCTCCAAATCAGTTCAGGAAGCCCAGACCTCAAAATTCAATGGAACAGTAACTAAAGTCAGAATAAACTCCTGATACTGGACAAATTCTTTAAAAATCCATATCTCCCTCTCTAGACTCCAAATAAGGTGCTTCTAGTTCACACAAGTCATTGTGAATATCTAGTTTCTATGTATAAAATTTCATGGCAATTGGACATCCTTTAGGCCTTGTGTGATAGATTTTATTTTCAGACCAAATGAATAGTGTAGCAGACCAAAATCAGAAAATTTGCCAACTTTGGAAATTCATCAAATATTTTGTAGACCTCCAAAAATTATGTTCTTTAACTTCCCAAAAAGCTTTCAACAAACTCTAATTGCATACCAAATCTCAGATCAAGAAAAGCTCATTTGGCTAAAAAGTGATATAAGGTTCCATTTTGGTCAATTTTGGCTCCATATGAGGTACCAAAGTGATCAAATGGCTTTCCTTAGGGTTTGACACCTTTTAGACAAGTCTAAAAGCATAATTAAGACTTGTGTGAGCTGTCCAAATGGTCCCAACCCTCATGTATCAAATTTTGGCCATCTCATCAACACATATGCATAATTCCATAAACTAATTCAAGAAGCTACAAGGCCATAACATGTTCAAATCACATTCAAATGGTTACATAACCTATTCTCTCATTTCTACATGACATATTATCATAATTACATGTGTTCATGACATCTTGATACATATATATCCATGGATTCCATCATTTGCCAATTGTATGGTTTTATAGTAACAAAATTCAAACACTTTGTTGTCATCCTCTCATCCTCAAGGTGATTGGCTTCCACTACCTTGCTCTCTTGATCCACCTAGCATGTTAGATCATTGGAGAGGAGGGGATGAGATTCAAAGAATCCCAATAGCTCATCTCCCATTCAATCATACATAATGGATGCAAACAAGTCTCATAAATGCATGTATAGTCATATGGATATGTGTAAATATTCAAGAGACATTTTCATCATTTGAGAAAGTCATACATAGCATATAAAGGCTTGCCAAGTAAGTGGATTGGCCTTACCCAATTTCTTATGGATATTGGTCTTGCCTCACCCATTCTTTAATGCATTCTTAGATTCAACCATGCTCTTGGGAGCTCACTTTACTTTTGGAAGACTCTTTGCTTTGTCTCAACCAATCTTAAGGGTTCTTGGCTCATCTTCACTATGGCTAAGGGTTCTTGGCCTCACCACACTCAAGCAAACCCAAGCACACATCAAAACATCATATGAAACATAATATGTCATCATAAAATCATGACATATGAAATCATGCTATCATACTTTTCAGGGCTGGAAAATACACATACACACATTCTAAGATAAGCTAAGCATATATCCATGTATGAGAGAAAATGAAGAGAGCTACCTTGTACACAATCACACACTTTTCAAATGATGTTGTATTATCTCATACTCTCCACTCTCTATTTAAGGACTCTTTAGGGCCATTCTCCCACTGGTTATGAGATTTTAATAGCATTTATCTAGCTAATTTAGCCCAGCCATTGTATCATTACCCATCTAACTTTTAAATGTGGATTTTCCTACTCATCCATTGGTCTTATATTAGTAAATTTATAAATTCTCCGCAATGGTCATTCAATCATATTTTCATTGGATATTTCATGTATCACTAGTTCAAGTCTACAATCAATATATCATATGATTTCATTACTTAAATAGTCAGTTATATCACAGGTTCACAAGCCATAAATAGTGTCAAAGCTCATACATCCATTAACAACTAATATGAAGCCTATTTCTCAGTGGTTACATTCTATGTTATCAAAATACAAACTCCTACACTTGCCAATACAAATACATGATGATGCTATACAAAGATTAACAAAATTAGCATATACTCAATTCCACTCAGACCAAGTGTAGCCCCCTTCGCTAGGCCTCAGCTCATGGATGTTCATCCACTTGCTTGCCCTTATCTTTACCTGAAGAACCTTCACCTGAAATGTTTAATCCCATGAAACGGGGTGAGATGCGAATCTCAATAACCAAGGCAATTCCATCATATATTCCAGTTTAATTAACATATATGCATGATTTTACATAAATATTAGAAAATATCCAGTCATACCAGTAAATAAAATAATTAGGCTATCATGATTACTATCCCATACTAGCAATCATATTTTCACATGTTAAAGGCCAATAACACCGGGATAGGCTCGTCCACGGCACCTACTCCCCATTGAGCACAACCAGGGCTCAGTGCATCTGGGGTTTGATCATAATTTGGTGCCCGATCAAAGCACATGTAAGGGTGGCAACCACACCACAGCTCCACCATGGACTCATAAAGTCGAATCACATATCACAACCAACCAATTCATTTAGCATTTCAAATCATTCATATGCAGTAAATATGAAATTAAAGTAGATATATGCATGGAATTAATATAGTCCTAGTTACCTCACTTGTAGACAAGTTGAGAAGCTACAATAATACCAAAATCCTCATAAAATTACAATATCAGAAAATGTTCATTTTTATCAGTCCATTACTATCTCATTCATAATTTATGGTAATAACCCAATGCTTAAAGAATTAAGTTACCAATCACCAAGAGCCTCAAATTTCGGATTTTACCTTCTATAGACTAGAAACATCAATATATCATTCCAAATCACAGGAAAATTCGCACAAAATTAAGGCCCATACTATAAGTCTACTATAGGGGTCTCAAACTAGCAAAGAAAGCATCAAAATGGAGAGTTTATACTTACCTAACAATACCCTTAGTCCCAACCTACGAAATTTCACCAAGAAAAACCCAAACATTTCAAATTTTGGGTATGGTGAAAATACTCTAAATGAAAAACTAATTAGGCCAAAATGAAGAGGAAGAGATGGGGATTAAGTTATATAACTATTACCTTGGCTAAATTTTGCTCTAGAAGTGGGAAATGGTGGATTTCTTGCCCCAAATCCTAGCCTCCCTTCAAACCTCTAAATTTCTCTCTTGTGTTTTAGTAAAATGGGGAAGGGGCTGAAGTGTTTAGGGTTTTAGTTAGGTTAAGTTGGGTCTAATGTAGGTTATGGGCTGACCTAAGGGTTCAATGGCAACTGGGTTATGATTTAAACCTTGTTGGGCTAGCTCTAATGTGTTGGGCTACAGAAATTCAACTGGGCCAGACCAAGTTTGAAAGACTCAATTGATTTGGGTCTACTCAAGGGTTATTGGGCTAATTACATGGGCTTGTGCAAGTTGAGTCTTGGGTTTCTGATCCATTAAATTGAATTGGGCCATCACTAGGTGCTACCTCTTAGGCCAAACCTTACATTAAGGGTTGGATTTGCACCTAAAATCCTTGGGCCCCTAATAATTTCTAATCATGGCCCATTTGATTTAATTTGGGTTTAGATGGGGTTTCTAACTCAATTAAATCTCAAACTCATATTAATAATTTATTTCTCTAAAATTCCCATTCACCTAACCTGCCTAATTATTCCATGTTAATTATTCTTAATTCACGCAAATCTATGATTAACACTTTAATTAATTTTGGGGTGTACACGAGACATAGGATAATTTTGGCCTTCTTGGAGCTTTCTTTATTTTCTCAAAGGGAGATACATGTGAAGAGTCTCTTAGGGATCTTAGGAGCTCATTTAAACTCTTAATTAGACCTAGGAATCATCATATACAATCAGATTTTACAAGGTGCACTTGAAACCCTAGAATTTGCATCTTGAAATTTAATGATTTTTTATTAATTCTCTTTGCATATTCTTAATCTTCACACCATTTTTCCTTAGAATCACCCTTGGTTCTGCCTAAAAATGAAATCCTCTTACGTCTTATCAAGTGGGGCAAAATGGTAAAGAAGGGGTGCAAAGGGTAGCAACCATGGAAGAAGAAAATACCTTGTTTTCATGGTTTTTCTCACTTGAATATGGTGTTCTTTAAGCTCTTCTCTTCAAATCAGAATTTTTCCCTCAATTTCTCCCTTAAAACAGATTTATAAACTTCATTATAATCATAGGAAACAAAGGAGAATGAAGGAGAAGAGGTTTGGAAGAGAAAGAGCATGAAAAACTACTAAATTTTCATACCTTAAGCCTTTGATTTCTCCTACTCTTTGCCTTCCTCTTGTGCACCACTCTCTCTAGGGTTTTCCTCTAGTTTTAGGCAGAACTTGGTCATGCAACATGAAGGGAGAAGAAGGGTGCATCATATATATAGGTGGGAGAAAGTTACACTTTTCAAAAATTCCTATTTTGCCTTTCGTTCTTGGTATTTTTGTTTTTCCTTTGTTTTAGCTCTTTTTTTAGAACTGTCTTTTTCATTATGAAATTTAGATTCCCAATTTAGTAAAATGCCTTTGGAATCACTCAAATTGGAGCTAAAACCTTCCTAAATGAATCCATCAAAGTTTGGGTACACTGACGTTGGAAAACGTCAACCAGAGGGGATTTAACTGTCTCGGGGCTTTCCATGATTTTTAGAGCTTCTGAGAACCCCAAAAAACTCAACTTTCATTTAAAAAGCCCTCTTGTGTGAATTCCAAAATTTGCTCAAAATTATGAAAATACCATTTCGTTTCGTAAGCTTTTTGTAAGAAATTGTTTCTTCATTCTAGCTCTATTTTTTTTTCCATCTAAGTCTAGGATTCTCATTTTTAGGAGTCTAGAATGCTTCCCAAATTTTTTGGGACTTTAACTATCTCATTTCAGGGGACTATCTTTTGTATCCGATGAATTTCGTTGTTTATGGAGAAAGCGTACGTTACGTTTCTCATGTTTTCTCTTATTTTTAGAGAACAGGATGTTACACTACTACTCAGGAGTATTTTAACTTTCCTTTACTACTCCTTATGAGATCCTCAAGTTCCCACTTCAGCCCTTTTTACTTGGGCTTTCTTTTCTTACTCTATTGACTTACTTTGCCTCATTTATACTTGTTCTATCTTTCCTCTCATATCTTGCAATTTCAGACTATGCCCGTGTTTTATTTTGGAGTGCCTCAGTGCCCAGCATCTTACACACTAAGTGTGCCTAACATCTCTGGTAGGAAAGAGGCTATACACTGGTCCTTTCTCATTTCGTTTAATTTTATTATAGGTGACTTAGATCATACATACTGAATTCATGCTATCTGAATCTAAACATTCTTTACTATTAGCACGTTCTTTTCTATATTATTATTCCTTACTAGGGATTGCTTTTTTGCATGCTTTTCTTATTGGTTCTAGTATTTTTGGAATCCCTTTACCTCTCTTTTCTGACTTATCTCATTATTTCACTAACTAGAATACCTTTCGATTATCGGGACACTTTAGTGATTGATACCATTGTTTGCTACGCACTCAAGCCACATTACTATTAGGTCAGCCAAACCCAATATCATGTAACCATTGTTATAAGCAAATCATAACATCAAACACTAATACACAGGTGTCTCATGATTGAGTTCAAAGCCACTATCACCTGTATATTACAAGTTTCCTAATAATCTAAGGTATTCCTATTTTACTTTTTTTTATCTACCCTACTCTCATAGGATACTTAGGGAAAATAGAACTCTTCCTTTACTTGATCCCGAGGTCACTTTACATTGCCTAACTATTTTTATTTCGAGCACTATCATGCAAAAAGGGCATCTATACCAAGGACAAGTATGCTTCTCAAGTACTTTAGCATATCAACTCGATATTTATTCTTTATCTATTATGTCCTCGGCTTAAACACCATATATTTCTCTCTTTTTACCTTTACTATCCTTTAAAAGGATGCTCTATTATTGACTGTCCCTCTTGCTAATTTGTGTTTCTTTACACTCAAGAGCACTTGCCTTTTTCTTGGGTTCTTCTACTTGTTCACTCTCTATAACATCAAGGGGGTCGACTTTCTCTTGTACTTTTACTTTGCTCTTAACTAGACTATCCCTCTGTAAGAAAATTTCTATTTAAAGTAATCCCAAGAATTACATTCCATGGCTCTCTTGGCTTACACTCTTTCTCTGCATAATGCAAGACTCACCTTCTTAGGTGATCTCTAGCTCCGTCGAGCTTCCTTAAGGGTATTAAGGCATTAACTGTTTGTCTTAACTCATTTCTACGTTCAAATCAGAGCTAGGCTTTCTCTCTGTTTAATCTTTTACTCTCATTCCCAAGAGCACAGTATATTAATTTTAGGATTTTACTAATCCAATCCCGAACACGTACTCTCAATGTCTAGATTCTACCTTACTAAAGACTTATACTCTATTGGGTGCTCTAATTTCCCACGTGCCTTAACTTTACATTATTTTCATATTAGGGAGCTCGTTTAACTAACTATTAGACCCCTATCTATTTACTTTTCTATGCTTAATCAATTCATTTAGTCATGACTAAAGCGAGGGTGTCTCTTCTCTGGCTAGTTTCTCAGCTTTTCCTCGCTACCCTTATCACTGCACTCCACAATTCAGGGGTCCATCTAAGGGAATTTGCTAACCACTACTGGGTGGTTTCCTTAGCTCAGGATATCTTATCCTCCCTTCATCAATCCAGGGAGAATCTTTATTGAGCCTTTAGTCAAATTAATTTCTCCTTTTACACTGTGTTCTCTTTTTACACATCTCACCTCACTTGGAAGATGCTACTGGTCACTTTTCTTAGGCTTCAGCTTGTACTTACCCTGGGCTACCTATCTTGATAAATGCTATTTTTATATCTTTTATTCCTCTTAACTTAGGCATTTTAGTGCCAAAATATGGCTTTAGGGATTTAATTAGATGGAATTTGATTTCATTAGCCACTTATGTACTTTATGAATTAATTTGCAAAATTATTGAGTTTTAATGCATAAATCTCTTTTAAATAATTTCATGAATAATTCTATTTAATATTTTCCACTCTTTTATACAGAATTTTTGATAGCCAAATAGCTTGTGTGGGTAATTGAATTGAAGAAGAGATGAAAATTTCATGTATGAATTTGAGGGAAGGAATAAATGGTTCATATCTTTAGTGAATTTTTGGAAAATGAAAGAAAAAAAATGGAAGATTGAAGGATGATGTGCACCTGGAATTATACATGGACCAATATAGCTAACATTTATACTCCCTTATTCACGTAGACATTCATTACACTCATGCATTCAAGGAGTCCACATACTTCATTCACCCACGTAAAACACTCACACAAAGCCATGAGTCTAGCATATTACTTCACTTTCACGGGTCCAGTCATACACGTATATTGCCATAGTCTAGCTATGTTAACACGATCACACGTAGCAAGAAGGATGAGGACGTTGGAATGAGTAGGAAATTGTGAAGAAGTTCGCATGAATCTGGCTTTGGGTTGAGAGTAAAGAGAAGAGCTTGAGAAGAGCACACGAGAAGCAAAGAAATAAAGTTAAATGAGCTCACATGGATGGCACGAGATTAAATAAAAGGGGCTGGGTCAGTAGCTAGAAATAGGCTATACATGTGATTCATTAAAGAGCAGCATGTAAGCAAGAAGATTTCCACGGGTTGCACGAGTTAAACATGGCTAAAATAGAGGAAAAGGAAGGCTTGGCATGATAACTTGAACAGAGGAAGATACATGCATGAGATTATGATATGGAAATCACATAGAGGTAACATGAAAGAGAAGATTTCTACGGGTTTGAAGGAAGCTTAGATACATACACATGTAGAGGCAGAATGGAGGAGAAAACATGAGCAAAAGGAAGAAGTACTATACTGATTTGAAGATGTGGCTAAACAGAGGAAGAGCAACATGTGTTCAAGAGGAAGAAAGAGCCTCGGGCTACAGCACTTACAAGAAGCCACGGCCATATAAAGAGCACGAAGGAAGAAGCCACAAGCTGAAGGTAGGAATGATAAATAAGCTCACGTGGAGAACATGCAGAAGACATGAAATAATGTGAAGGCTAGAGCTGGGGGAAAAAGAAAAACACATGCAAAAATAGGGACTGAAGCAAGGGATGAAGAAACTTGGAAGCTACACAAAGAAGTAGAACGTGTAATACAAAATGTGGATGAGAGGTCTATAGTCAACATGTGGGCAGAATGTGGAAAAACCAAGCATGGAAGAAATAACTTGTGGAAATAACTCGTGAGAAGCAATAAATGTCATATACCACAAGCATTGATAAGAAGAAGCTACACGTTCTTGTGTGAAGGATAGAGGCCACGAGTTCCAGCAGCTTAGAACACTCACACACAGCAAAAAGAAGCTACGAGGAAGCCCACGAAGAGGAGAGTTTCACATGGAATATTATAAAAGAAAAGGAAGTGGGCCCACACTTATACACACATGATGTGGCTATAGGTAATGAGAAGGAATGAGAGAGCTGAGCACGTGAAAAATAAAAGAAACCACGTGAGAAGATTAAAAATACACTTAGGTAGCACGTAAAAAAGGAGGATAATCCATCCAATTCATTCACAAGCTCCTTCATCCAGCATCCATCCCTACCACATCATTTCCCATTCTCTCATCCTCCATTCTTCCATCCAATGAAGTTTTAATCCTCCATCCATGACTAGTAAGGAAGAAGACCCTTGGTGCAAGCTTGAATCCATAGATGAGAATCAGAATTTTAGCTAAGCTTTCTATTTCTTTTCTCTTTTTCTACATTGATATTTGTTATTTTATTTGTTTGGTTAAGCTTGTAATTGACTTGATTAATATAGTTTATGATTAGTAGCTAGTTAGATACTAATTATGAGAGTAATTGTTGTTTTAATTGATTATTTTCAGTGCTGGATTTTCATTTTCCTACCATTTTCCAAATGTGCAATCAAAGTGTTTGATGAAATGCTTGTGAGAATTGGTGTGCTTAATTGTCTAATTGGAGGATTCATTAGAGTTTAATTGGTTAATTGAATCTCCTACAGTGTTAATTCAGAGGCTAATTGATCAATTAATCATTCAATTCAAGTATTCACTGATCATAATGACAAGAGTAAGCAATTTGATGTGGGATTGAGGTTTCAATTCAACGTTATATTTTTAGTTCCTTGATTCTTGCATGGTAACTCAAGATAATTTGAATTGAACACAATTAGGAACTCTTAGACTAAAATTAATCACAAATGAATTAGGATAAGGATAGTTGATACCAAGGGACCAATCCAAAGCTAGTCACAAGTCTATCATTCAACCATAGTCCACAAAATTAGGTAGCTAGTCATTTTAATTCAATTTCATTTTAATTAGTTTAAGTCAATCAAACCCCCCTTAATTAGGAAATTTTTAGAGTCTTTCTTAACACATAGAAAGCCTAATTAAACATTGAATTCTATTTCCAAGGAAGATGATCTAGGTTGTGCCACTAACTATATATAATCCAAGCTAGTTTTATTTTGAGGGTTACGCAACACAATCGTCAAATCTCATCAGCCTTGTAGCTTACAATAAGCCCCATTAACTCATATAAGCTTACGATAACTTAGTGCTTTTTAAATTATTTTCATTCTCTTTTGAATCTCTGCTACTGGGCTAATCATACTCATCTTTAGGTGTTACCTATGAGGCACACCCTTCTAGAGCACTTATTATATTCCTCACTACTGGTAGCCTTATCTTATATTAATTTCAAGGCTACATTAACATCCCGTCAACAAGGTCCCAGATCTTGTCAACAAGATCTCATATATTACTGTGCAAAATTCAAGACCCTATCAACAAGCTTTTCCTAACAGTGTCTAAATGGCCTTAAACTCATCATATTAACCCGTCATTTAGTGTTTTACAAGATAGCATCTTAGGTTGGAGTTAATGCCTTAGAGGAGGGTCTCAACAGCCTTATTGTTTCTGTGTGTAACATTATCTAACGTTACTTTCTTTCTCAGTCTCAACTACTAGGCCCACTAATCACATGCTACTTACTGATCTTTCGTGACCATTTACTGCTCTTTTTCTTTACTTATACAAGGGGTTCCTGCTCTCTGTGTGTCAATTAACCCCTTAGTAGCTTATTCCTCAGGTTGGACTGAATATGACTGATAAAGCCATTCATGCTACAATACACTCCATTATAACTGAGAGTTTCTTTAGCCACTTAATCTGAGCCTCACTACCTCAATATGCATCCCATTATCAAAGTTAGAGGGTTCTACTGCTTATTTTACTCATACATATACATAACTAACTACATCTCTGGGTTGTCGGGCCTCTATGAAGTGTAACTTATAACTCAAACCTCTGACTTGAGGGAATTGCTTTCTGCGCTCTTTACATCATCATAATATTTAGGTGTTATGGCTCAAGGGGATAACTCCTGCAACCCTTACTCTGTGCAGTAGCAACTTTACCTTATATTGTGCTACCTCACTGCTTGCCCCTGCATCGGGCAAGACATCCTTAAACGATCTAAGTATGGCACTCAGGGAGATTAGGCCCCTTATAACCTCTTTAGGCAAGTCTCTCTAATAGCTACATAATCCTCTCTTGCTACCTAATACACAGAGCTTGCCACTGATCCCAGCGAGCTACTATAGATTATAGAGTTCTAACTGTTGGATCCTCTAACTTTATTTTAGAACTAGAGGCCAATCTCACCCACTACTTACCACCTATTTACAGCCATTCACAACACACTTATTATAAATAAAAACATAATTCACCTCTACACAGAGAAGATACCTCATACAAGGCTTTTCATAACTCTATGAACCTTTACATAGCCTTGTAGCCACATCCTCAAGCCAAATCCAATCCTAAAAGGCTTGGAACTTTGCTCTGATACCAATAAAGTGTAACACCATACTTACTAAGCTTATTTCACATCATTACTAGGCTCATCTCCTTGGATTACATAAGATTTCCAAGAAAAGCTATTAAAATGTTCCATTAAATTTTGTTACGTCATAGATAAAATTTTCATTCAATGTTTCATGGGCCATATGGACTCATCTATTTCATTCTCACATTTAAATACACAAATAAAACTCATAACAAACTCAAGAAGTGACCTAGAACTGGTGCAAGTGGAAGGTATACATGAAAATAGAGTGTGCAACCTCAGTTTGGAATTCCAAAATTCTAACATGAACTTTGAAAAATCATAACAAATTCTAAAAAACTCAAAATCATGCACACTATACATTCTAGAAAGCTACAGATGTTTACTTTATGCAAAAAATAAACAATCCACAACAGAGATTGATAGCCATTAGAAATTGATGGAATAGTACCAGAGGTCATTTGTCACTACTGGTACTGTCCTTCAACTTCAAAAATTCATATCTCCCTACTCAAGTGTCCAATTGGGATGATCTTAGTGGCCATGGAAAGATTATTATGTATAATTTATACCTATAAAATTTCATGAGCATTGGACAATATTTGTCTCTCGAATGACACAGCCCAAACAATTGATCATATGAACAGTGTCTGCACTAGTTCAGCAGAAAAATGCCAACTTTAAAAAATCATAATTAATTCCATAGAGCTCTAAATAATCTAGTCTATGACTTCCCAAAAAGCTTTAGATATTATCTATATGCATGCCAAAGTTCATGGCAAAATCGTTCATTTTGTTAGATTTTGACATTAGATTGCATCATAGTCATTTTTTTGTCTTATAAGGGGTCCAAATGGTCTAAAATGGCTTCTAAGACAACCATGGCTACTTGAGTATATTAGAAAGCACCAAAATGGTCTACTAAACTTGTCTTAAAGGTAAACAAACCCAGATTTCTCAAACTCACTAATCCACCCCAAGATATACACAAGAGCATACATACTAAGTCTTGCCATCCATTGTCCAAATCATGCTATTTCATACATATGGCATTAAATCTCATTCATACATCATACATTTACATATTTACATATATTCATATGGTCATACAACATATACAATAAAAGGATTACATCATGTGCCACTCATATGGCCACAAATTTGCATTTTTACACACTTAGTTATCAATCTTCTTCTTCTAGGCTTGATGTCTTCCATTCCCTTGCTCACTTGGTCCACCTAGACATGTTAGACATGTGGGAAGGAAGGAATGAGATTCTAGAAATCCTAATAGCTCTTATTCCTTTTAATCACACATAAAGAATGCAAAATCAAGTCTAGAAATGCATGCATGACTATCATGGGGTATGTGATCATTCAAAAAGCATTCTTAGCATTCAAAGAATCACAATAAACATATATAGGCTTGCCAAGCAAGTGGTTTGGCCTCACCCATTCTCTTCAAGGATCTTGGACTTGCCTCGCCCCTTTTTCTTTAAGCCTTTAAACTAGGCCTTGCTCTTGGGAGACTCTTAGCTTTGTCTTAACAACTTAAGGGTTTTTAGCTCATCCTCACCATGGCTAAAGGGTTTTTAGCTTCACCACACTCAAGCAAACCAAAGCAAAGTCACAAGGTATCATTTGAAACCACAATATGATATCATGGTACCATGCCACTTAGATATATGCTAAAACATTTTTCTCATGGCTTAAAACATACATACACACATTCAAAGACAAGATAACATCCACTCATGCATGAGAGAAAGAAGAGAGAGTTACCTTTATTACAGTTGTAAATTTTTCTCTTGAATTTGGCCTTGACCGCACACATACAAGAAGGTGGAGATTATTTCTCTTAGCCTAGACACATCATATGGAAGCTAATTATACTCTTGAATCAAATTCAAAAGTCATACATTCACTAAAAGAGTTAAGTAGTTCATATGGCTTTTTTATGGTTCTGTAATGCACTTAATGAAGCAACCTTAAGAAAACATCATCTTGGCTCCATTCTCTCTATCCATTTATGATTCTAGACTCCATTTAAACCTTTTGGAGTTATCACACAATCAAATCAAGGAGCCTAGCTAGGTGTTACTTCTTTAAGCCATAATATGGTACCTATGATACCATCTCACTATCTATGGTATCTAAAATTTTTCTAAGGCTTCCTCTCATCCTCTTCCATCATATATGACTCAAAAATAAGTTTGGAATAAATTAAAACTACCCTTAGGTACTCCAACCTCTCTAGGTTGTGGCTATGGAGCATGTGAGTACCAAGTGAGTTTACTTTTGTTTTCTGGATGGAAGATGCATATGAGGAGCCTTCTAGGGATCTCAAAAGCTCATCCAAACACTCATTTAAGTCTAGAAATTATTGTATCAAATCAGATTTTTGGTGGAACACTTGAAACCCTAACTTTACTATCTTAAAATCTAATGGTTATTTGATTGTTTCCTTTGCATATTCTTATTCTCCTCCAACATTTTTCTAAGATTCACCCTTGGCTTAACTATAAATCTAACCCCTCTTGGATGGTCTCACAAAGGGCAAAATGGAGAGAAGAAGGGCAAGGATGATTAAGTTGGAAAATGGGAAATACCTTGGTTTTCTTGCTTGTTTCTCACTTTTCTTGGCCTCCTCTCCTCAAATTCAAATTTTCCACCTCTGTTATGCCCTCCATGTAGACCTAAAAACTTCAACAAAACCATAGAAAGAAAGAGTGGAAAGAAGAGAAGGAGATTGGTGAAGGAGAAAGCATGAAAACTATGAAATTCTTACACTTTTGGCTAGGTTTCTCTGTTTCTTTTTCCCTCCATCTTGTGCCCTATTCTCCTTTGCCCTTGGTTCTATTTTAGCCCAAAAAACTCATTCATAAGGAGTGGGGCAGAGGTGGGGACGTTTTTATAAGCCTAGGGTTCATTTAAGCAACTTTTAAATTTTGCAATTTAGTCCTTCTTCTTAGTTTTGTCTATTTGGGCTCATTTCAACTCCTTGTTGAGAATCGTCTTATCCATCATAAAATTTGGGTCCTCTAATTCCGAAAATGGCTTTGGTTTCATCCAAATTAGATTTAAAACCATTCCAAACTATTCGATTAAAGTTTTGGTCAACTGATAGCTAAAATTACTTACCAAAGGGTTTAAATTATTTTGGGCGTTCCTATGATTTTTAGGGCCTCTGAGAACCTCAAAAAGCTCAAATTTATCATTTAAAAAGCCCTCTTATGATTTTTCTAAAAATTGCCTAAAATTACAAAAATGTTATTACATTTCGTTGCATTTTTGTTTAAATTCGTCTGGCTATTCTGACTCCCATTTTAAGGCACCATTGGCCTTGACTCATCATTATTTGAGGTCTAGAATATTATTCTAATTTTATAGGACCTCAAATCACTCTATTTGGGGGACTTTCCTTTGTATCTGGTGAATTTTGTGCATTTACAAAGAAACTGTACATTAACTTTCTCACATTTTCTCTCATTTTCAAAGAACTAGATATTACATTTCTCCCCTCTTAAATAAATTTCATCCTCAAAATATGGGGTATACTTTCCTCTTAATCTTTTATATTCTGGCTAACTACTCCTTTCCTTCCCTTCTTCCAGCTCTATATGCTTCTCTCAGCGATTTCACTCTTTTGAGTTTCTCTCAGCCAGGGAATTTTCATTACTAGCTTTTAATGAGGGCTCTATTGTTATAAAGTACATGCTAGTTCTTCTCATAAAGGAAAGAAGTTTCTAATTCTTGAGACCTATCTTGGGAGAGCTTACTAATTATATTGGATTAGTCTCAACCCATTTGTAGGGATTAACATTCTTCTCATTAACTCATTTACATATCTCGAGAGGTAATTTATTTAGTATCAAATCTCCCATATCCTCTTCCAATGGTTTCTCATAAGGTCTCATCATCTTTTTCTCATCATTATAGCCATTGGAGATTTTTATCTATTTATTTACTTGTTTAAATATACTGTCCACTGTTTATCTCTACATTCTTTCTTACTAGCACATCCCATAATCACAATTCACATTTCTTTCTATCATAGACCTTAAATCTCAATTGCTTACTGGGATTATAGCTCCTTTAGGGAGTTTTTACTTTCAATGATCCCAGTTTCTCAGTTTGCTAATGTATTTGTCTATTTAGGCCAGAACTTTTCCTTACTCTTTTTGCTCACTTAGGAGTGGGCATTTTGTAGTCGCTCACCTCAATATTGGTAGGCCTAACTTATATCATTCATATTGGCATTGAAGAGCAACAACCACTTACTAATGTTGAATTCTAGTGAGATGCTAACTATACTCACAGTCTCGATCACTAGAGACATAATTTACCACTTACCTCATTTAAAAACTACATTTGACCCCTTTCTAAATACATAGCCTAGCATATAGGGATCTCTTTATTCTTTTATCAGGGCGAATATCAATTGGTAGTGGTTCATCAGACTTTAACACTGGAAAGCTATTTTCTTGTTTTCTTTATCCTACATGCTAAGCTCATTTAGTCAGGGTATAGTCGGTGGTCTAACTATCTGAGCATAGCCTCACTGTCTCTAGTGGCAATAGTCTACCAGACTTAAGAGATCTCTAGCCTCTGAGAAAAAAGCTAACTGAAATTGTACTAGTCTTTGAGACTAACTACTCTGTTAAAACTATCTCAGGTTGTCATCTCACCAAAGAACTATTATGCCATAACTGGGGGCCCTCTATAACTCTGTGGGATCTGCTGCGACCCCAAGGTCTACTATGACCTTTCAAAGCCTTACTAAGGTTTACTTCAACCCACTGTACTATGCTAGGATCTACTACGATCCATCTCTGGGAGACGTCAAAGCCTAAGATCACTGTATCTAAAAATAAAAATATATGCTCACTAAATCCAGTAACTGTCGCTCATAATCTCTAAGGCTCAACTCAGATATAAGTCATGCTCTTCATGTGAAGTAGGTTCTATGTCATTTGATTCTTTAGGATCCTATCATACTAATACTCATGAGCATTTTTAAACTTCCTTTACTACTCCTTATGGGATCCTAAAGCTCCCACTTCAACCTTTTTTACTAGGGCTTTCTTCCCTTACTCTATTAACTTACCTTAATATACTTGTACTTGTTCTTTCTTTCCTCTCATATCCTGCAATTTTAGACTATGCCCGTGTTTTACTTTGGAGTACCTCAACACCCAGGCGTCTTACACACTGAGCGTGCCTAATATCTTTGGCAGGAAAGAGGATATACACTGGTCCTTTCTCATTTCGTTTAATTTTATTATAGGGGACTCCGATCATACATAATGAATTCATGCTATCTGAATTTGAATATTCTTTACTATTAGCACGTTCTTTTTTATATTTTTATTCTTTACTAGGGATTCCTTTTTTGCATACTTTTCTTACTATTCTAGTATTCCTGGAATCTCTTTACCTCTCTTTTCTAACTCATCTTATTATATCACTAACTAGAATACCTTTTGATTATCAGGACACTTTGGTGATTGATGCCATTATTTGCTACGCACTCAAGTCACATTACTACTGGGTTGGCTAGACCCAATATTGTGTAACCATTGTTGTAAGGAAACCATAACATCAAGCATTAATATACAGACATCTCATAACTCAGCTAAAATGCCATTATCACCTGTATATTACAAGTTTTCCAATAATCTATAGTATTCCTCTCTTACTTTTCTTTATTTGCCCTAATCTCGTAGGATACTTAGGGAAAATAAGATTCTTCCTCTACTTTATCCCGAGATCACCTTACATTGCTTGACTGTTTTTATTTCAGGCACTATCATGCTAAAAGGGCATTTATACCAAGGATAAGTGTGCTTTCTCAAGTATTCAAGCACATCAACTCAATATTTATTCTCAATCTATTATGTCCTCAGCTTGAACATCGTTATATCTTCTTTCTCTTCTTACCTTTACTATCCTTTTACTTAGGTAAAAGGATGCTCTACTATTGACTATCCCTCTTGCAAGTTCGTGTTTCTTTATGCTCAAGAGCACTAGCATTCTTCCTGGGTTCCTCTACTTGTTCACTCTTTATAACATCAAGGGGGTCTACTTTCTCTTATACTTTTACTATGTTCTTAATAGACCATCCCTTTGTAAGAAAATTTCATGTAATCCTAAGAATTACATTTTGTGGTGCTCATGGCTTACACTCTTTCTCTGCATAATGCAAGATTCAACTTTTTAAGCAGCTTTCTCGCTTCCCTTGTCATTGTACTCTGCAATTCAAGAGGGTCTATCTAGGGGAATTCGCTAACCACTACTGAGTGGTCTCTCTGACTCAGGATGTCTTATCTTCCCTTTCTCAATCCAGGGAGAACTTTCACTGAGCCTTTAGTTAAATTAATTTCTCCTTTTACACTGTGTTCTCTTTTTACACATCTCACCTAGATGATGCTACTAGTCACTTTCCTTAAGCTTCAGCTTATACGTAGCTTGGGCTACCTATCTTATCAGACCTATAGCTTATAATAAGCCCCATTAACTAATATAAGCTTATGATAAACTTAGTACATTTTAAACTATTCTCATTCTCTTTTGAATCTCTACCACTTGGCTAATCATACTGATCTTTAGGTGTTATCTATGAGGTATACCTTCTAGAGTGCTTACTATATTCCTCACTACTGGTAGCCTTACCTTATGTAAATTTCAAGACTACATTAACATCCCGTCAATAGCGTCTAGGATCTTGTCGACAAGATCTCATATATTGCTATGCAAAATTTAAGACCCTGTTAACAAGGTTTTCCTAACCGTGTCTACATGGTCTTAACTCATCATATTAGCCTGTTATAGTATTTTAGAGGGTGACATTTTAGGTTGGAGTTAATGCCTTAGAGGTGTGTCTCAATAACCTTATTGTTTTTGTGTTTAATATTTTCTAACATTGAGTTTTCTTCTCAATCTCAACTACTAGGCCTACTTATCATATGTTACTTACTGATCCTCTGCAACCATTTATTGCTCTTTTTCTTTACTTATACTAGGGGTCCCCGCTCTCTGTGAGTCGATTGACCCCATAGTAGCTCATTCCTCAGGTTGGCCTGAATATGACTAACAAGGCTATTCATACTACAATACACTCCACTATAACTGAGAGTTTCTTTAGCCACTTAATCTGAGCCTTACTACCTCTATATGCAGCCCCTCATCAAGCTAGAGGGTTTCACTTCTTGCTTTATTCAAGCATAACCAATTATCACCTCTAGGTTGTTGGGGCTCTTTTGAGTGTAGTTTGTAACTCAACTTTTGGCTTGAGGAAATAACCTTTCAGGTTCTGAAATTCACTTAGATATTTGGGTGTTATGGCTAGGGGATAACTCTTTTTCTCATTTCCTTTATAAACTAGTCCTGTGCAAACGCAACCTCATCTCATACTGCACTACATCACTACTTGTCTCTGTATTAAGTAAGACATCTTAGAATGGTTTGAGTATAACCACCAAGGAGAATTAGGCCTTACATACTCTCTCTAGCAAGCCTCTTCATATGAACAAGATCATTTCTCATTATTCATACCTAGGGCTTGCTATTGATCCCAGTGAGCTATCATATTTCATAAAAGCTCTAGCTACTGGATCACTTAGCATTGCTTAAGCTATTTTAAAGGCCAACCTTTCTTGATGTTCACTGTAACACCATAACTTCTAGCTCCATTACATGCCATTTATAAGCTTCACATCATCATTTCCATGAGGGCACATGAAAAAAATGAATTTATTTGCATAGCGTCATACCTAAAAATTTGCAATCAGTGTCACGTGGACTGTGTGAGTTCATGCTATGCATTCTCATATTTAAATACATCATTACAACTCATTTTCATTACAAAATCATGCCCATAACTCATGGAACCCAAATTAGGGCTCAAAATAAGCAAGCATATTTTCGGCCAGATTTGCTCCATTTTCTAGAACAACTTTGGAAAATCATAACTAAATCTAGAAAATTCAAAATCATGCAATCTTGGTCATTCTAGAAATCTTAGGATGTCTACTTCACAATAAAAATACTCCCAGGTCACAACATTCATCACACAGAACGTTTGACATCCAAAAAGCTACAGAGTCGCTGGCTGCCTGGGCTGTTATTCAGTTTACTGATACAAACTTCTGAAATTCATAACTAATTCTAAAAAAGTCAAAATCACACAAATTCAGTCATTATGGAAAGCTACAAATGTTAACTTGACACTAAAAATAATTCTAGAATGAAACACATACTTTTAGATGTCTGGAACTGATGGAACAGTAACTAAGCTCCTGGGGCGCTACTGATACTAACAGTTAAATTCAAACATGCATAACTCTCTGCTCAGACCTCCAAATAAGGTGATCTTGGTGGCCACAGAAATCTTATGACCTCTAGTTTATGTATATAAACTTTCATAAGCATTGGATATCATTTGGCCATCGGGTGACATAGAATTCAAAACTGCCAGTATGAACAGTGCACATACCAGAAACCATAGAAAATCCCAACTTTGAAAATTTATCAAATATTCTCTAGACCTCCAAAAATTATGTTCTTTAGCTTCCCTAAAAGATATCAATGGACCTAATTGCATGCCAAATTTCAGAGTAAGACTAACTCATTTGGCAAAAAAGTGATATAGGGTTCCATTATGGTCAATTTTGGCTCCATATTGGGTACCAAAATTGCCAAATGGATTTCCCTTGGTCTTGGTACCTTTTGGGCAAGTTTAAAAGCTCATTTGAGACTTGTGTGAGCTGCCCAAATGGTCCCAAACCTTATACATCTCATTTTGGCCATTCAACCCATACTTATGCATATTTTCAATAAACTTCTATATTGCACACTTTGGCATTACATACTCAAAATAGGTTCTAGAGGTCACACATCATATCCATACATTTAAACATCATATAATATCATATTTACACATGTCTCAAGGGTCATAGCCCATTTACTACATCATATATATCATATGGTACAATCATGGTCTTAAAGTGACAAAAGCTAAACACATGATTGTCAATCTCCTTCCTTTAGTGTTGTTGGCTCCCATTAGCATATTCACTTGGTTCACCTAGCATGTTAGATCATTGGAGAGGAGGGGATGAGATTCAAAGAACCCCAATAGCTTATCTCCCATTCAATCATACATAATATGTGCAAGCAAGCTTTACCAATGCATGCATGGAGACAATAAAAGCCATGGACATTTTAGAAGCAAAGTTGGCATGTGAACAATTCATACAAATCATTCAAGAGCTCACTAAGTGTTTGGTTTGGCCTCACACTTCTCCTCATGGGTTTTGGACTTGCCTCACCCATTTCTTAAGCACTTTGGACTCAACCATACTCTTGGGAGCCCACTTTGCTCTTGGGAGACTCTTTGCTTTGTCTCAACCAAGCTCAAGGGTTTTTGGCTCATCCTCACCAAAGGGAAGAGTTCTTGGCCTCTCCACACTCAAGCAAACTCATATAAACATCATGCACTCATTAGAAAATATAACATGGCATCAAGGATCATAGCATATAAAGGCATGCTAGCATACTTTTCTAGGCTTGAAAATACACATACACACATTCTAAAACAAGCTAAACATACATCCATGCATGAAAGAAGGTGGAGAGAGCTACCTTGCACACAATCACACACTTTTTCCTTTGGACTCAAGCCTCCTCTTTCGGCCACACACCCACAAATTGGTGGAGATGGTTTCTCTTGGCCTAGACACAAATTATGGGAGCCAATTAAGTTCATGAACCACACTCTAAGGCTACACAACTTAATGAAACACGAGATTGCTCTATAGGTTCCATTATGGTCTATATTGGCACCTAATGAAGCAACACCCCTCAAATGATTTCTAGGCCTCATTCTTTCTTTTCAAATATGATTCTTAACTCCTTTTAAACCTCTTGGAGTCATCACATCATCAAAATAAAAGGCCTAGCACCGTGTTGCTTCTTTAGGTCATATTAGGAAACCTAAGACACTGCTTTCCATGAGTTCTAAAGTTTTTCCAAGGCCTCCCCTCATTTTTATTCATCAAATATGACTCAAAAATAGTCTTAGAAAAATTTAAAATTCTCCCTAGCTACCCCAACCTTGCTTGGCCGAGACTATGCCCCTTTTTGGCCTCCTTGGAATTCTCTTTGTTTTCTTGAAGGAGGAAGCATGTGGGGGAGCATCTTAGGGATCTTAGGAGCTCATTTAAACTCTTAATTAGGCCTAGGAATTATCATACAAAATCAAATTTTACAAGGTGCTATTGAAACCCTAGAATTTGCATCTTGAAATCTAATGGCTTTTTGATAATTCCCTTTGCATATTCTTAATCTCCACACCCTTTTTCCTTAGATTCATGCTTGGTTCTGCTTAAAAATCATCTCCTCCTAGGGTTTTCTCAAGTGGGGCGAAATGGTGGAGAAGGGGACCAAAAATGACAACTATAGGAAGAGAAATTACCTTGTTTTCTTGCTTTTTCTCACTTGAATCTTGTGTTCTTTGAGCTCCTCTCTTGAAATCCGAACTTTCTCCTCAATTTCTCTCTTAAAACAGATGTAGAAACTTCATTTTAATCATAGGAAACAAAGGAAAATGGAGGAGAAGAGGTTTGGAAGAGAAAGAGGATGAAAAACTACTAATTTCCATACCTTAAGCCTTTGATTTCTCTTCCTTTTCTTCCCCTTCTTGTGAGCCTCATCCCCTAAGGTTTTCTTCTGGTTTTAGGCAGAACTTGGTCGTGCATAATGAAGGGAGGAGAAGGGTGCATCATATATATAGGTGGGAATAAGTTATACTTTTCAAAAATTTCTATTTTGCCCTTCATACTTTGCATTTATGTTTCTCCTTCATTTTAGGTCCTTTTTGAGAACCGTCTTTTCCATTATAAAATTTAGGTTTCCAATTAAGAAGAATGCCTTTGGAATCACTCAAATTAGAGCTAAAACCTTCCCGAACGAATCCGTCAAAGTTCAGGCACACTGACATTGGAAAATGTCCACCGGAGGGGCTTTAACTGTCTCGGGGCTTTCCATAGTTTTTAGGGCCTCTGAGAACCCCGGAGAACTCAAAACTTTCATTTAAAAAGCCCTCCTGTGTGTTTTTCAAAAAGTGTCCATATTTACAAAAATGCCACTGGCCTTTTGACAATTTTTTCGAATCACTTTGGCCTTGATTTTTGGGCAACTCAAGGCTCAAATCCTCATTTTCTAATATTTAAAATTTTATCATAATTTTAGTTGGCCCCAATTCCTTCTATTTCAGGAACTTCCTTTTGTATCTGACCCATTTCTGCCGTTTACGGAGAAACCGAACATTACGTTTCTCACATTTATAGAAAGGCCGGATGTTACATTCACTATCTACTCTAAGACCATTCAATAACTTACTTATCATAAACATAGCCATGAATTACCTTCACACACCTAAGATGCCTTATACAAGGCTTTACATAACTATACAAACCTTTACATAGCCTTGTTGCTACATCCTTAAGCTAAATCTAATCTTAAAAAGCCTAGAACTTTGCTCTGATACCAATAAATGTCACACCACATTCATAGAACTCATCTCATATAAATTCTAGGCTTCCTTCCATGAATAACACAAGAGGAAGAAGGAAAACCATTAAATAATCAATTTAATTGTGTTATGTCATAGATAAATTTTTCATTCGGTGTTCTATGGGCCATATGGACTCATCCATTTTATTCTCACATTTAAATACACAAATACAACTCATAAAAAAACTCAAGAGGTGGCCTAGGACTCGTGCAAATGGAGTATTCACATAAAATTCAATGATGCAACCTCGAGTAGAATTCTAGAATTCTGACATAAATTTTACAAAATCATAACTAATTCTAGAAAAATTAAAATCATACATACTTTACATTCTAGAAAGCTTCAGGCATCTATTTTATACTAAAAATAAATCTAGGCCACAACAGAGGCTGTTAACTATCAGAATTTGATGGAATAGTACCAGAGGTCAACTGTCGTTACTAGTATTATTCTCCAACTTCAAAAATTCATATCTCCTTGCTCAAATGTCCAATTGGGGTGATCTTAGTGGCCATGGAAGTTTTATTATGTCTAGTTTATACTTGTAAAATTTCACAAGCATTGGAAACCATTTGGCCCTCGAATAACACAACCCAAATTATTGACCATATAAATAGTGTTTGCATCAATTTAGTAAAAAAATGCCAATTTTGAAAAATCATAATTAATTCCACAAAGCTCCAAATAATATAGTCTTTGTCTTCCTAAAAATCTCTAGATGAGATCTATTTGCATGCTAAATTTCATAGGCAAATTCGTTCATTTGGTTAGATATTGATATTGAGTTCCATTTTGGTCATTTGTATAGCTTCTAATGGTGTCAAAGTGTCCACAATTGCTCCTAAGACTCTTGTGGCCACTTGAGCATGAGGGAATGCACTAAAATAGTCTATTAAACTTGTCTCAAAGGTAAGCAAACCCAGATTTCTCAAACTCACACATCCACCCCAAGTTATACACAAGAGTATACATGTCAAGGCTTGCCATCCAATGCCCAAAATGCACTATATCATACATATGGCATGAAATCTCATACATACATGATACATTTACATATTTACATGTGTTCATAAGGTCATACAATATATATGATAAGAAATTACATCATGTACCACTTATATGGCTAGAAATTTGCATTTTAACACACTTGATTGTCACACTTTCTTCTTCTAGTTTTGTGGCTCTCACTCTTTGGCTCCCTCGATCCACCTAGACATGTTAAACATGTAGGGAGGAAGGAATGAGATTCTAGGAATCTCAATAGCTTTTCTCCCTTTCAATCACTCATAAAAAATGCAAAACTAAGTTTAGAAATGCATGCATGACTATCATAAGGTATGTGATCATTTAAGAAGCATTCTTAGCATTCAAAGAGTCATATTAAATATACATAGGCTTGCTAAGCAAGTAGTTTGGCCTCATCCATTCACTTTAAGGATCTTGGACTTGCCTCACCCTTTTTCTTTAAGGCTTTGAACTAGGAGCTCTTGGGAGACTCTTAGCTTTGTCCTAACCATTCTTAAAAGTTCTTGGCTCATCCTCACCATAGCTAGAGGGTTGTTGGCTTCACCATAACTCAAGCAAACCAAAGCAAAGTAACAAGACATCATTTGAATGCATAAAGCAACATTATGGTGCCATGGTATATAAAATCATGCTAGACCACATTTTCATGGCTTAACACATACATACACACATTCAAAGACAAGATAACATTTATCCATGCATGAGAGAAAAGAGAGAGAGCTACCTTTGTTACAAATGCAACTTTTCCTTTTGGATTGGACTTCTCTTCCTCGGTCCCACACACACAAGAAGGTGGGACTTGTTTCTCTTGGCCTAGACACATCATATGGAAGCCAATTATACTCTTGAACCAATTTCTAAAGCTACACATTCACTAGAAAAGCTAGGTGGTTCATATGACTCTTTTATGGTTCTATAATGCACTTAATAAAGCAACCTTATGGAAATATGATCTTTGCTCCATTCTCTTCACTCATTTATGATTCTTGACTTCTTGTAAGTCTCTTGGAGTCATTACATAATCAAATCAAGGAGCTTAGCTAGGTGTTGCTTCTTTAAGCCATCATATGTAACTTATGATACCATCTCACTAGCCATGACTTCTAAAATTTTTCCAAAGCTTCTTCTCATCCTCTTCCATCATATATGACTCAAAAATAAGTTTGGAATAAATTAAAACTATCCCTTGGTGCTCCAACCTCTCTAGGCCATGGCTATGGATCATATTAACAGCAAGTGAGTTTGCTTTGTTTTCTTAATGGAAGATGCATATAAGGAGCCTTCTAAGGATCTCAAGAGCTCATCTAAACACTCATTTAGGCCTAGAAATTATTGTATCAAATCAGATTTTGCAAGGGACACTTGAAACCCTAACTTTGCTATCTTGATTTTCCATGGTTGTTTGTTAATTCTCTTTACATATTCTTATTCTCCACACTCAATTCTCTAAGGTTCACCCTTGGTTTTGCCCAAAATCCATGTCTTCTTGAAGCTCTCTAGGTAGGGAGAACCAAGGAGAAGGAGGGAAGAAGGAGTAGCTACCGTGGAATGAAGATTTACCTTGTTTTCTTGGCTTTTTTTGCTTGTTTCTCACTTTGCTTGGCCTCCTCTCCTCAAATCCGAATTTTACACCTTTGTTCTGCCCTCAAAATAGATCCAAGAACTTCAATAAAATCATAGGAAAGAAGAGAAGATGGAGGAGAAGGAGTTTGCTATGGAGAAAGCATGAAAAATCAAGAAAATCCATACCTTTTCCCTTGTTTTTCTCTGCCTTTTCTTCTCTTCTTGGTGCGCCTCAAACCCTATCTCTCTGCTCTGGTTTAGGGCAGAAACAAATGTGGCTAAATGAAGGAGGAGGTGGGGCGCCACATATATATAGGTAGGTTAGAAAGAACTTTTCAAAAATTCTAATTTCATCCCTTCATTTTGGCATTTTTGTTTTCAATTTGTCTTATCTCCTTTTTAAGAACTATATTTTCTATCATAAAATTTAGGTTCTCAATCTTATAAAATGCCTTTGGAATCATTCAATTTGGAGCTAAAACCTTTTCGAATGAATCGCTCAAAGTTTAGGATCACCACCATTAGAAAATGTCTACCAAAGGGGCTTTAATTGTCCCGGGGCTTTCCATAGTTTTTAGAGCCTCTAAGAACCTTCGAGAACTTAAATTTACCATTTAAAAAGCCCTTCTATGAAAATTTTATAAATTTCCTAAAATTATGAAAATGTCATTAGTTTTTTTTACCTTTTCATAAAAGTCAATATGACTATTTTGGCTCCAGTTTCAAGACACCTCTGACCTTGAATCACTATTATTTGAAGTCTAAAATATTATTCTAATTTAATTGGATCTCAAATCACTCTATCTGAAGGGCTTCCTTTTGTATTCTATGAATTTCGTACATTTTCAAAGAAACTGTATATTATATTTCTCACATTTTCTCATATTTTTTAAGAGCTGGATATTACAACTAGGGTTTAACAAAACTAGCTTAACCATGTGATTTTCAAGTGCAAAGCGGAGAAAACTTACTCTTTAAGCTTAATCCTTGCTTCCTTTGCTTTTTTCAAACTAAAATCCCTTCTTTTCCTACCTAGACCAACATGCTACCTTGAAGAAAGGATGAAGATGCAATTGCCCTTTGGAGAAAATGATTGGAGGATGGAGAAGATGAAGAAATTTGGCGAAGAATGATGGTATTTTTACTTGATTTTACTTCCTTTTCCATTTCTCCTCCCTTTCTCCTCGCTCTTCACATTTTTCTCTCTCTTTTTCTTGTGTGTGGCATGAAAATGGCTGAATGGAGGGGAAGAAGATGAACTTAAATGAAGTTAAATGGTCATACCAAATTTGGACCCTTGGATTAACCTTTTCAAGATCAAATCTTAACCATCCATTCTTTTTCTTTTGTTTTTCTAATTTCATGACTAAATATCTCCTTCACAAAATTCCTTGGCCACACTTCTTAGTCCTTAAGTTTGGTGATTTGATGGTTAGTAACCATGGTTAGTTTTTTAACTCAACCATGGTCAATTTCTAACCTAACCATAGTTAATCCTTTAAACTAACCAAAAATCCTTTCTTTTCTTTCATCTTTATTGTATATTTATATTTGGATTTCATCTTCTCTAAAACCCTAATTATACCTTCTTTTCTCTTATTGGGCCTTTGAAATTGACTATTGGGCCTTACAATAGTCCAAAATCAGTGTTTAGTCCCCAATTAAGGTTTTACAGTATAATGTATACGTTTAGACTTTTTAAAATTTATAAATATTATTTTCTTTACTTTTTGGTCATACTGAGCCTCAAACATGGATCAGGGGCCCTCAACCTCAATCCTCGTAAATTTCGATGTCTATTAGACATCTAGGTCTTTAGGTGTAATTTATGTTGTTTTGTATTATGATTGTACCTTAAAATTTTCATTTATTACAATTTAGTCCTTGATACTTCTTTAACGTTTCCTAACCCTTTAGCTATTCCTATTTCCATGGATGTTACAACCTCCTCTTTCCATTTTGTTCATGGCTACTGATCGGGCTAACTGGATCCTGAGTCGGATCTCGCCCAACCATCCAGACAACATGACGTCAATGGATCCGTCTTATCAAACGAAATTTAATCGTAGGTCACAGATTTCTAAAATTTTTGCCCGATTTTTTTATATTTTGGGTCTAAAGCCACAAATAGGGGGTGAAATTAGGGTTACCTGAACTTTAAGACAATCTATACATTTTGCCTGACTCACAACTTTTTTTCGCATTTTAGTCCCTGGCTCCTTTCTACATAGCCTTTGAAACTATTTGGGACCTTTTTCTTATATTTTTTTCATCCATTTTGGCCCTATCATCTCGGTCTTAAGCCTTTCTTTTTTTTTTTTTTCTATCCTGGCTTCATTTTACACTACTTTTAGCCTTATTTTAGATCATTTTTAGCTTTAAAAAAATGATAGATGTTATATAACGGGTCTGATAGTGCAATAGGGAAAATTGAGGGCTTAAATACTTAGCAGTATATTAAGATAATAAAATATTTTCCATCATTATATGACTAAATGAGGCCACCAAATTAACTAAAATTGACAAAAATGGGCAAAACCCTAGTTGCACATAAATCAAAGTAACCAGTGGCACAAGAAGAATTTGAACTATTTTAAGCTATTTTGAGCCATTATAAATCCAAAAAATGATTACATGAGTAAAGAGGATTTTAAATTATCCTATAGCTTAAAGTTATCTAGAAAGAGTGAGTTTTTTTGGCTAGAATCAAACTGAAATGAATGGAATGGAAAAACCATAATTTTGACTAAATTGGTATAGCTTAAAATCGAAAATACTTAAATAAAAAGCAAAATGGAGTGACTTAGGGGTACTTCTCCTTATATATGAGTTAAATGAGCTAAGCAAAAGACACAAGAAGTATAAAATAGGTCAAAATACTGACGACATGGAAAACAAGAAAGTCTTTAGCACAATGCTGTTTTGAGTTATTTTATATTATTCTAAGATCTTGTAGCCTAGAAAAGTTTGCCTAACAGTTTTAAGATTTTCTAAAATAGATTTTGGAGCTCAAATCCCCAAAACAATTGAGCAAGAATCTAGAAAATTAATGTGCAAAAAAATAAGGATGTAGCAGGTATTTTTAGATTTGTTAAAAAGTGGTTTTTATAAAATATTGTAATTGCTTCATCCACTCATCTCTCCCACTGACTTGCACATTATTTCTAGTAGCTCCAAGGTTCTCTACTGGTGTCTCATGGTTGAGGAGGAGAGAGGAAACAAAGAGCAAGGATTTTAATGTATTTCTACATATTTTTTGCTCCTCTTTCAATTAAAAAGATTTCTCTTTTAGTTATAAACATTGATGGAGAACTAGGCCTTCTAAGAAATTTAAATGGGATGTCTTGAGAGATAAAATAAGTAAAAAGCTAAGTTAGAAAATGCAACCATAAGATTAATGTAACATGTCGGTTTTCTATAAAAGGGGCAGAAAGGCGAGATTTTCAAAGGAGGTCCCTCAAATCAAATGGATAGCAGCCAAATAAAATTAGAAGGATAAACTAGACATCTAAAAATAAAGATTTGAGACTTGAGTTGTTCGGAAACCTAAGCTAGAAGAGCTAAGAAAATTTACGAAAATAAGTTGGGACATTTTTGTAATTTTTGAAAATTTTAGAAAACTCGCACGAGAGATTTTTAAACAAAAAATTTGAGCTTTCTACAGTTCTCAAAAGCCCTAAAAACTATGGGAATCCTTAGAATAGTTAGCGATTTCGGCAAAAAGTTAACCAAATATTTAATCAAATGGTTCAAAGTGGTTTTAAATCCAATTTAGGTGAAATCAAAAGTAATTTATAAGTTAAAGGACTTAAATTTTATGATGGAAAAGATAGATTTTGAAAAAGAGTTGAAATGAGGCCAAATGGAGAAACCATGGTTTAGAGACTAAATTGAAAAGTGAAAAAGTAGGATAACTTTACCTTTTTGGCTCCTTTATATGTTCAGCCACTTGCTATAGCACTTAATCATATTTTTTTCTAGTTTGAAGCAAAGTTGAATGGTAGCCAAGGATACGAACAAGAAGAAAGAGAGCAACCAAGTGAAAGAGTAAGAAGTTCAAGGTTTTTCATGCTCTTTACTTCCCTAAACTTATTCCTCTCTTTCTCCCCTTTCTTCCTATGGTTTGATTGTTTGTCTTGGTACTGGTTTATGGTTGAGGCAATGGAGGGAGGAGGAGATTTTAGAGAACTTGAGGTAGCAAGAAATAAAGCTCTTGAAAAGCTAGCAAATGAGGTAAGAAACCATAGACTTCTCTTACTTCATCTTGTTTTCTACTCTTAGTCATGTCTGGCTTAGACCTAGCCCATTTAAAGGAAGATTAATTTTGACCTTAGCGAGAGAGAAACAAGTGTTTGAGAGTGTGGGAATTAAGAATAGTCCATTGGAGGCAATTAGGAACCAATGAAATTTGAGTTAGAGAATCTTAGGGTTTTGGAAGAAATGTTCAAATCTAATTTTTCCTAGAGACATTCTAGCTTATATAAAATATTGTATGAGTCCATTAAACCTTTAGGAAGATTTATGGAAGCCATTCTTCTAAGAAAAAGCAAGCGACTCCATGAGTCTTCTCCTAGGGTGTTAGTCTCGAGCTAGAGAGGAATATTGTACCTAGGGAGTGATTTTTTTATTCTAAGGTTATAAAAGGCTAAGACATGAATTATAAGTGCTAGAGGAACTAATGAATTGAATTTAGAAAGCTTGGTTTGAGAGTCGAGGTTTTAGGTCCTAATTTAGGCATAATAAGGCAACTTATACTTTGGCTTCATAGAATGAGTTTGAAAGGGTTTCAATGAGTTTATATGGAGCCATATGGTCTAGAAAGAATGAAAGTTAGGAGCCAAGAGCAAGATTTGAGGTAGTTGCTTCATTGTGTCTTAAATGGACCGTATGTATGATTTAAGACCAAGTGAGCTAGCTTAGGATTTTATAAAGCTAGAATTGGTTCCAAGGCTTGATTTGTGTTATGTTTGTGTGTCTAGGCCAAGAGAATCAAGAGCCCTTCCTTTGTGGGTGCTTGGCCAACAAAGGAAAGGAAAAAGGAAAGGGGAAAACTTCAATTTCTAGCTTGAGGTAGCTCTCTAACCTTTCTCTCATGCATTATGTAATAACCCTAATTTTTAATTACCATGATTTAGCTTAATACCATGGTTAGTAATCGCAAATTAAGGTCTAAAGTCATTATAATTAATTAAAATAGGAGAAAGTAGGGAAAATTTGAATCTTGATATCATCAGAGTCATTAGCTAAACAACCACAATTAATCAAATCTACAAGTGATCATAATTATCATTTAAGACCTTTGATTCATCTTGTTACTGATTTTAACTTACAAAATCCTCATTTAAAGACTTTCAAGTCATTGCACAATATTAACATAGTGAAATTCAAGGTCTCTAAGTCAAAAATAAGAGTTTGGAAACCTTCGCCATGACTTAGACCTTCCCTACAGCGGCTAAGTTGGTTATTGAAACCTAAAAATCAAGTTTGGGGACTCTCTCCATGACTTGATATATTTACACCATGGTGTAAGTGACTATTGGAGCTTAAAACTAAAATTTTGCACCTTGCACCACGACTTAGGTTTTTTGCGCCATGGTGGAGTACTCTTAGGGACCTACTATTCATGTTTTTGCGATGTGGCACCATGGTAGCTACGCCTCCTGGAATCCTCTACCTAAATTATTCAAACTATGTGGTGATGGAAGTACCTGTGCCATAGTGAAGTTGTATTCTGTTACCCTCTTTAGGTAAAATTTTTGTCTTATGCCATGGTAAGATGTCCCCCACTACGACACTTCTTGCTTCTGACTGACTCCTGGCTATAACTCAGCTATTCTTGGCCATGGCGTGACCCTCTTCTGCACTTATACCTCCTAAATTTTGCCCCATACACTCTAATTCTCCCTCTAGCTACTCTCTAGAGTCACTCTACCTTAATTTATTGGGCTCTAATGGCATTCATTTGTTTAATATATTTAGCATGTCTCTCATTGCAAAACCAAATCTTAGGTGTTGATTCCTACTTATCTACTATCATACATCAGCAATTCATATATCAATGATAGCAAAAAGGATTTATAACTATTGACATCATCATCCAAATATAAATTCCAATATAGGCTATATACATTACTAGTCTAAGTCAACAATTAAGGTATCACATGATTATATTCTCAGATAATAGACCATATCTTAGGATCAATAAGGTTTTATATCGAATATATAAGTGCATACATCAAATTCCAAGTTGTAAAGAGTCTAATTCCTTATTAGTTACATCATTGTTTACCAAAACACAAAATACCTACACTTGGTAACATGATTACATGATGATGATGTTATACAAAAGAATAACAAAAATTAGCATCTATCCTAGGTTAGATCCATCAAAGTGGAGAATTTCCAACACATGGTCTTAGCTTTTAGATGTTCATCCACTTGCTTCCCTTTATCCTTACCCGAATGACCTTCACCTGAAATAGTTAGCCCATGAAATAGGGTGAGATGTAAATCTTAGTAACCAAAGGAAAATTCCATCCATATATTCCAACTTAATTAACATATATGCAAGTAATCAAATAAGCATAAGAAATAACAGTCATATTAGCAAATGAAACAATTGGGCTATCAATTACTACTATCTCATACTAGCAATCACATTCCACATGTTAAAGGCCATTAACAACAGGAGAGGTCCGTCCATGGCACCAACTCTCCAATGAGCACAACTTAGGCTCAATGCATATAAGGGCTTGATCATAACCCGGTGCTTGATTGAAGCACATTACATGGGTGGTAGTCACACCACAGCTTCACCATAGACTCACAAGGTCCAATCACAATATACCAGATAGCCAACCATTCATTATGCATTCAAAATTATAACTGTGCAACAAATATAAAATTAAAGTAGACATATGTATGGAATTTAATAGTAATGCTGATTACCTCACTTTGTAGATAAACTGGAAAGCTACTAGTGGTATCAAAATCTCCCTATAATCATAGCATTAGAAAATTACTACTCTAAATCATCATTTATAGCAGCAAACATATATCTAAAGAATTAAAATACTAATAGCTACCTAGAGAACACTTACCCAGCCACTACAAGTCTCCAATTTTGGATTTGATTATTTCCACACTGTAACTTCATAATATTACTTCAAATTCTAGGTAAATTCGCATAAAATCACCACTTATATCATAAATAAGCTATAGGGGTCCTAAACTAGTAAAAGATGCATCAAAATGAGAAGTTTACACTTATCCAATATACCTCATAGCCTCAACCTCCAAAAATCCTCCAAGAAAGCACCAAATAGCCTATATCAGATTTAAGTATGGTGAAAATGCCCCAGATGAGAAACCAATCAAGTCAAATTGAAGAAAAAGAAGAGAGAATTAAGTTATATAACAATTACCTTGACTAATTTTGACTCTGAAAGTGGGAAATGGGGTCAAGAAGATGATAAAAAACCTAGCCTCCAAGAGACCTCTAAAAATTGGTTTGCCTCTTGTGTTTTTCTTCTTTGCAAAATGGGAAGTAGCTACTAAAGGTTTAAGGTTTAAGTTTATGTCTTAATTGTGTTATGGGTAAACCCAAAGTCCTAAGTCCAAGTGGTTCAGATTTTTAGTTGGGTTAGGCCAAGCTTTAATAGTCCATTTAGCTTGGGTTTGCATAAATAAATATTGGGGCCTCCATTAATCTTTATCCATGACATACATAAATTAATTATAGGCCTAGATGAAGTTTTCAACCTAATTGAATCTTAAACCCACATTAATAATTTATTTCTCTATAAATTTCTATTCATATAGCTTGCCTAATTATTTCATAATAATTATTCTTAATTAGTCCAAATCCATGATTAATACCTTAATTAATTTTGAGGTGTTACACATTATTTGATTCATTGCTTATCCTGGATTGTTCGTGTGTGTGTTTGACAATTGTAAAATGTTTGTGGCCATTGGATTTGAGTCTTGATGCCTTAACTTATTTTATGAAGTTGTTTTGTTGTGAAATGGCTTGAACAGGCTTGGTAAGGCCAAAAGTCCCCTAAGAAGGGTAAGGAGGAGCCAAAAGTCTCTAAGAGTGGATGAGACAAGGCCAAAAGTCTCAAGAAAGAGTGAGGCTAAGTTAAAAGTCCCTAGATATGGGTAAGGAAAATCCAAAAGTCCCAAAAATGTAGGTAAGGCTAAACCAATGACACTTAGAGCCCATGTTGGAGTTATTTGCATTTGTATGACATGAGGAAAATGGTTATGCATGTTTTAGAAAAGTTTATGGCATGCTAGCATTCCCTGAAAAATGCATCATATATGTATATTTGAAAGGGTAAAAGAGTTATTGTGATTCTTTGAATCTCACTCTTTCCCCCACATGTCTACTTTTGTTTAGGTGGAGCCCAAAGAGCAAGAATTGGAAGCGATATGCCTTGAAGAGTGCAACTTTGACAATAGGATAAAGATTCATGTATTATGTTGTTAAAGATTGTGTAAAAATGATGTATATGTGATGTAAATAGTTGAACATATGTAAAAACATGTATTTATGATGAATGAAATGATTTTAGAACCATATATGCTTGTATGTAAGATTTTGACACTTAGATGCCTAGTGGTACCTTTATGGTCTTGTGTATAAACTCAAGTTAGGAAGTGGTTTTGAGATACATAAGTATTTGGACCTCTTAAACAGCCCTTGTATGTTGATTTTAGCCTTTTGCACGTGCCTAATTGGTTATGGTTAAAGTAAGAGGGCTTTTGGTCTTGTTTTGACCTTTTATGACACTTGAAAAGGCAATTTTTGCACCCTATATCTCAAGTTGACCAAATGAACTAATTTAAATTTGAAATTTAGCATGAATATAGGTCTCATCTAGAACTTTTTTCTAAGCTAAGAATAACTATTTTTGGAGCTCTAGAGAATTAATTATGAATTTTCAAAGTTGAAAAAATTCTGCAGACCTAATCTGTGCATTGTTCATGTGGTCAGTTTGTGTTTCTTTGTCATTCAAGGGTTAAATGATATCAATGCACATGAAATTTTATAGGAATAAACTAGACATTATATGCTTTTTGCAACAATTGAGAACACCTCATTTGGAGCTATGTAGAGAAAAAACTAAATTTTTGAAGTTAGAGGTCAGTTGTAGGATGTAGTAGACACCTATGTTATGATTTTATTGTTTTTTTGTAGTTTAAATGATGTCTAAAACTATTTATAGTCATTATTTAACATCTAGATCTTTCCAAAAAGCTATCATATGCTTAATTTTAATTTTTCTACAATTACTTATGATTTTCTAAAATTCATATCAGAAAACTGTCATGGCAACCCAAGAGCAAAAATGCAAATTTGTTAGAAATGGTTCTTGATCCATGTTGTAGGCCTCAAATTGTGTTTTTTTTATATGTTTAAGTATGTTATGGATAAAAATGAATTAAGGTAAGTTTAAATGGCCCATATGGGCAAAGATTGAATTGTTTCGGTGTCTAATACACGTAATTTTGTTGCCAATGTTTGGAAATTTCATGTAAATGAGTATGAAATGCTTTGATTACTATGGTACGAGGTCTATGAGATGATGGTATTACATTTTTGGTATTAGAGTAGAGGTTTAGACATTCAAGTAATGTTTATGACATGTACAGGCCTTTACAGGGTGTTTGGGTGTTCAAGTGTGGCAATAGGTATGTTTGTGTTAAGTGAGTTGTGTGGAATGGTATTTGATGAATTGGTGAGTATTAGGAAAGATAGGCATTTTAGAGAGGTTAAAGCAGAGCCCAGTGAGGATAGAATAGAATTAGTTGATCCAATGGCTAGAACCCTATAGACTTAGTGTAACACCATAATTCTTAGACTCAACTCATGCAATTTTCATGTCTTATCTCATGCTAGCTCTATAGGAAGTAGTATAATGGCATTGGAAATTATGGATAAAGTTGCATTTTGCCATGGGTAAAATTTTCATTCAGTGTCCTGTGGGCCATATGGACTCATCCATCTCATTCTCATATTTAAATACACAAATACAACTTATAACAAGCTCAAGAAATGGCTTATACCTTGAGTAATAGGAGTAGATACACAAAATACATTGGGGCAGCCTCGAGCTGATTTTTCAGATTCTGTGCTTGAACTTTGAAAAATTATAACTAATTCTACAAAAATCAAAATCAGGCACACTTTATCATTCTGGAAAGCTACAGATGTCTACATTATGAAAAAATAAATTCAGACCACAACAGAGGCTACTAGCCACCAAAAATTGATGTAATAATACTAGAGGTCGACTATCATTATTAATACTAACCTCCAATTTCAAAAATTCATATCTCCCTACTCAAAGGTCTAATTAGGGTGATCTTAATGGCCATGGAAAGCTTATCATGTCTAGTTTATGGTTGTAAAATTTTATGAGTATTGGACATCATTTGGCTTACAAATAATGTAGCCCAAGTTTTTGACCATATGAATAGTGTCTACATCAGTTCAGTAGAAAAATGCCAAATTTGGAAATTCATAATTAATTAATTCCATAGAGATCCAAGTAATCTGGTCCTTCACTTCTCAAAAGGCTCTAGATACGATCTATATGTGTGCCAAATTTCATGGGCAAATTCATTCATTTTGTTAGATCTTGATATTAGGTTGTATAATGACTCATTTTGTGTCATCTAAGGGGTCCAAATGGTCTATATTGAGTTCTAAGGCAACCATGACCACTTGAGTATGTGGGAATGCATCAAAATGGCTCTCTAAACTTGTCTCAAAGGTGCATAAACTCAAATTTCTCAAACTCACTCTCTCACCCCATGCCATACATAAGATTTCATAAGTCTAGTCTTGCCATTCCATACCCAAAATGTACATGACCATTCATTTGGCACTAAAACTCATACATACGTCAAACATTTGGGTAATTACATATCTTCATATAATTACATAATAATTTCATCATGGGATTACATCATATGCATGTGTATGGCAACAAAAGAAACAAAACTAGGCATTTTCATACACTTTAATGTCAATCTCTTTTTTCTAGACTTAGTGGCTTCCATTACCTTGCTCAATTGCTCCATCTAGCATGTTAAGACATTGGAGAGGAGGGGATGAGATTCAAAGAATCCCAGTAGCTCATCTCCCTTTCAATCAGAATGCAATACAAGTCTTGAAAATACATGCATGGGCATATTGAAATGTATGAGCATTTAAGAAATACACTTAGCATTTGAACAAGTCATACATAACATACATAGACTTTCCAAGTAAGTAGATTAGCCTTACCCATTCACTTATGGATTTTGGATTTGCCTCACCCATTATCTCTGAGAGGTTTTGATTCAACCTCATTCTTAGGAGACTCTTTACTTTGTCTCAACCAATTTTAAGGATTTTTGGCTCATCCTCACCATGGCTAGAGGGTTCTTGATGTAATATCCAGTTCTCTGAAAACCAGAGAAAACGTGAGAAACGTAACATGCAATTTCTCCGTAAACAAATGAAATTCACCAGATACAAAAGGAAGTCCCCCAAAATGATGTAGTTAAGATCCTGAAAATTTTGGGAAGCATTCTAGACTCCTAAAAATGAGAATTTTAGCCTCAGATGGAAGAAAAAATGGAGCTAGAATGAAGAAATAAATTTTTACGAAAAGCCTACGAAATATAATGGCATTTTCGTAATTTTGAACAATTTTTAGAATTTGCACAAGAGGGCTTCTTAAATGAAAGTTTTGAGTTCTTTAGGATTTTCAGAGGTCCTGAAAACCATGGGAAGCCCCGGGATAGTTAAATCCCCTCTGGTGGACGTTTTCTAATGTTGGTATACCCAAACTTTGATGGGTTCATTCGGGAAGGTTTTAGCTCTGATTTGAGTGATTCCAAAGGCATTTTTCTTAACTAGGAACCTAATTTTTTAATGGAAAAGACGGTTCTAAAAAAGGAGCTAAAACGGAGGAGAAACAAAAATGCAAGTATGAAGGGCAAAATGAGAATTTTTGAAAAAGTCCTTTTTCCCTAGCTATATGTAGGTGGCGCCTCACACTTGCCCTCATTTCACTTCAGATTTTCCAGCCCCAAATTAGAAGAAGAACCCTAAGGGAGAGGTGCCCAAGAGAGGAAGAAGGAAGAGGAAGAAAACCAAGCTTAAGGTATGTTTTCATAGTGATTTTCCTTGCTTTTCTTCATCCACACCTCCTCTCCTCCCTTCTCCTTTCTTTCCTTGGATTAAAATGAGGTTTATAAGTCTGATTCAAGGGAAAGTTCGGATTTGAAGAAAGGAACTTGGAGAAATCAAGATTCAAGCCAAACTAAGCAAGAAAACAAGGTAAAAATGCATCCTATGGTTCATATCTTCCATGACCCTTCTTCTCCATTTCGATCTAGACTTAGACAGACCTAAGGAGTCAAATTTTTAACCAAACCAAAGGTGATTCTTATGTGTTTGATGGTGAGGAATAATAATATGCAAAGAAAACCAAGAAATAGGCATTAAAAATCAAGATGTAAAACCTAGGGTTTTAAGTGCACCTTCCAATTTCTGAATTTGTATGATGCTTCTTAGGTCTAAGTTAGAGTATAAATGAGTTCTTGAGACACCAAAGATGCTCCCCAGAAGCTTTTCCCTTCAAGAAAACCAAGAAAACTCCATATGCCCCAAATGGTGTCTATGTCTCGGCCAAGAGGGGATTGTGTAGGTGGGGGGAGTTTAAAATTTTCCTAAGGCCATTCTTGAGTCATATTTGATTAATGAAAATTAAGAAAGGCCTTAGAAAACATTTAGAACTCATGGAAAGTGATTCGGTGTCTTAGGTTCTATATTATGACCTAAAGAAGCAACATGGTGCTAGGCCTTTTGTTTTAATGATGTAATGACTCCAAGAGGCTTAAAAGGAGTCAAGAATCATATTTGAAAGGAAAGAATGAGGCCTAGAAGTCATTTGAGGGGTGTTGCTTCATTAGGTGCCAATATGGACCATAATGGAGGTTGTATCTATGGCTTAAGCAAGTTGCATGGCCCTAAAAATTATTTCATGAACTTAATTGGCTCCCATAAATTGTGTCTAGGCTAAGAGAAGCCATTTCCACCAAGTTATGGGTGTGTGGCCAAAAGAGGAGGCTTGAGTCCAAAGGAAAAAGTGTGTAATTGTGTGCAAGGTACCTCTCTCCACCTTCTCTCATGCATGGATGTTTATTTAGCTTGTTTTAGAATGTGTGTATGTGCATTTTCAAGCTAACAAAAGTATGCTAGCATGCCTTTATATGCCATGATCCTTGATGCGATGTTATGTTCTTAAATGATTTCATGATGGTTGTATGAGTTTGCTTGAGTGTGGAGAGGCCAAGAACTCTTCCCTTGGGTGAGGATGAGCCAAGAACCCTTGAGCTTGGTTAAGACAAAGTAAAGAGTCTCTCAAAAGCAAAGTGGGCTCCCAAGAGTATGGTTAAGTCCAAAGCTCTTAAAGGATGGGTGAGGCAAGTCTAAAATCCATGAGGAGAAGTGTGAGGCCAATCCAAGCACTTGGTGAGCTCTTGGATGTTTTGTATGATTGATTCACATGCCAAGATTGTTTTAAAATATGCATGTCTTCCACTTTCACCATGCATGCATTTGAAAAATTTGCTTTGCACATATTATGTATGATTGAATGGGAGATGAGCTATTGGGATTCTTTGAATCTCATCCCCTCCTCTCCAATGATTTAACATACTAGGTGGACCAAGCAATTATAGTAAAGGGAGCCAACAACTATGAAGAAGGACAATTGACAAGCTTATGTGTTATTTTGCTTCTTTTGGAACCATAATGATGGTTCATCATGTATATGATGTTGTATATGTACTATGAACGTTGAGACATATGTAAACATACTAATATTTGATGTTGAAATGTATGATTCTCATATATGACCACTAGCCCATGTTTTGAGTATGTAATGCCATAGTATGAAAGTTTAAAGTTTGATGGAAATATACATAAGTGTGGGTTGAATAGCCAAAATAAAATGTATGAGCTTTTGGACCATTTGGGCAGCTCACACAAGTCTCAAATAAGCTTTTAAACTTGCCCAAAAGGTGCCAAAATCAAGGGAAATCCAAATGGCAATTTTGGTACCCAATATGGAGTCAAAATTGACCATAATGGAACCCTATGTCACTTTTTGGCCAAATGAGCTAGTCTTGACCTGAAATTTGGCATGCAATTAGATCTCATTAAGATCGTCTTGGTAAGCTAAATATCATAATTTTTGGAGGCCTAGGGAATATTTGATGAATTTTCAAAGTTGGGATTTTTCATGGATTCTGATATAGGTACTGTTCATACTGGCAGTTTTGTTTTCTATGCCACCCGATGTCCAAATGGTATCCAATGCTTGTGAAAATTTTATACGAAAAACTAGAGGTCATAAGCTTTCTATGGCCACTGAGATCACCTTATTTGGAGGTCTGAGCAGAGAGTTATGTATTTTTAAATTTAACTGTCAGTACTAGTGGTGCCTCAGGAGTTTAGTTACTGTTCCATAGGGTTCTAATGGCTAAATATATCTGTTTCATTCTATAATTATTTTTAGTATCAATTTAACATTTTTAGCTTTCCATAATGATCAAATTTATATGATTTTGATTTTTATAAAATTATTTATGAATTTTAGAAATTGGTATCAGTAAATTGAACAACTGTCCAGGCAGCCAGCGACCTCTGTAGCTTTTTGGATGTTAAACTTCCTGTGTGATGAATGTTGTGACTTGGGCATGAATTAGAATTTTCTAGATTTAGTTATGATTTTTCAAAGTTGGGTAAGGAAATGGAGCAAATCTGGCTGAAAATATGCTTGCTTATTTTGAGCTCCATTTCGGTTTCCATGAATTGTAGATATATTTTGTGATGTAAATGAGTTATAATGATGGAATTAAATATGAGAATGCATGACATGAGCTCACTAAGTCCACATGACACCAATTGCAAATTTTTAAGTATAGCGCAATGTGAAGAAGTCTATTATTTTCATCCCCTTTTTCATATGCTCTTGTGAGATTGATAATACAAAGTTTATAAATGGCATGAAATGAGCTTGAGGTTATGATGTTACACTTGGCTTCTCCACATTTAAGCAAACTAAGGCAAGCATATAAAACATCATTTGAGTATATAAAATATCATTATGGTACCATGGCATATGAAATCATGCTAGAATACTTTTCATAGTTTAACACACCCATACACACATCTAAAGATAATGTAAGCACACATTCATGCATGAGAGAAAGTAAAGAGAGCTACCTTTGCCATACAAGCACACTTTTTTCTTGAGCCTTGAGTCTTCTCCTTCGACCTCACACACACAAGAAGGTGGAGATCACTTCTCTTGGCCTAGACACATTATATGGAAGACAATTATACTCTTGAATCAAATTCTAATGCCATACATTCATTAGAAAAGCTAGATGGTTCATATAACCCTTTTATGGTTCTATAATACACTTAATGAAGCAACCTTAAGAAAACATTATCTTAGCTTCATTTTCTATCTATTTATGATTCTTGACTCCATTTAAACCCTTTAGAGTCATCACACAATCAAATTAAAGAGCCTAACTAGGTATTGCTTCTTTAAGTCATAACATAGAACCTATGATACCGTTTCACTTTTTATGGATTCTAAAATTTTTCCAAGGCTTCCTCTCATCCTCTTCCATCATATATGACTCAAAAATAAGCTTGGAACAAATTAAAGCTTTCTCTTGGTACTCTTTCTAGCCTAGGCCGAAATCATGCTTCATATGAGTACCAAGTGGGTTGGCTTCATTTGCTTAATAGAAGATGCATATGAGGAGCCTTCTAGGGATCTTAAGAGCTCATTTAAACACTCATTTAGGCCTAGGAATAATTACTTCAAATCAGATTTCTAAGGGATCCCATAAAACCCTAACTTTACTATCTTGGAAAATAATGGCTTTTACTTGATTTTCTTTGTATATTCGTATTTTGCTCCCTCAAATTCCTAGGATTCACACTTGGTTCTACCCAAAATCCAAGCCTTCTTATAGCTACATATATGGGGCAAACTAAGGAGAAGAAGAGAGCAAGAGGTAGCTACCATGGAATAAGGATTTACCTTATTTTCTTGGCTTTTCTTGCTTGTTTCTCCCTTTGCTTGGCCCCCTCTCTTCAAATCCAAATTTTCTCCTTTGTTTTGCCCTCAAAATAGCACCAAAAACTTTAAGAAAACCATAGGGAGAAAGGGGAGAAGGAGGAGAAACATGTTGCTAAAGAAAGAGCTTAAAATTCCATGAAGTTTTTTACCTTTTCCTTGCCTTTTCTCCCTCCAAATCCTCTTCCTTTAGTGTGCCTAAGAGCTAGCTTTATCCTCTAGTTTTGGGGCAGAATTTGGTCGGTCTAGAAGAGGGCAGAAGGAGGGCGAAATATAAGGAGGTTTCAAGAAGCTTCCATTTTCCAAAAATTCCAATTTTGCCTTTCATTCTTGGAAGTTTTGTTTCTAATTCATTTTAGCTCCTTTTTTAGAACCATCTTTTTTATCATAAAATTTAGGTTCCCAATTTAATAAAATGCCTTTGGAATCACTCAAATCAGAGCTAAAACCTTCCTATAATACCCCAAAATTAATTAAGGTATTAATAATGTATTTAGACTAATTAAGAATAATTATTATGGAATAATTGGGTAAGTTATATGAATGGAGATCTATAGAGAAATAAGTTATTAATATAGGTTTAAGATTTCCCTTAGACTAAAGCTTAATTTAGGCCCAAAAATTAATTTGAGTAAGCCATGAATAAGGATTTATGAAGGCCCAATGATTTTAGGTGTAAGCCCAACTCCTTACCATGAGATTTGGGCCAAGAGAGATCACCTGGCAATAACCTAATTTGATTTAGTGAAATAGAGGCCCACGATCCAATTCACATAAGCCCTTATAGTTGGCCCAATACATATTATATAGACCCAAATTGGATTAACTCTTGAAATTTGGCCTAACCCAACTATAACTCTGAAGCCCAACTCATAAAATAAGGCTTAACAAGCATAAAAATCTGAACCTACAAGGAATTAGCCCTTTGGGTAAGCATATTCCACTTTTAGCTCTAAATGTTCTGTAGCACATTCATTAAATCATAGCCCAACCACTAGAAATAAGCCCAATTGGACCTTAGGTTAATGAGTCAACCCATTTCTCATTAAAAACCTTAAAGGTTTAGCAGCCACACCCATTTGGAAGAGTAAAACACTTGGTTTTGCAAAAGGGAAAAACTTATTTTTGCACTTTGAGGAGAGGTTAGGGTTTACATCACTATTTTGGCTCCATTTCTCCCACTTAGAGCAAGATTCAGCTAAGGTAACTTTCATATAACTTCATCCTCTCTTTTTTCTCTTTGATTTGGCCTAATTGGTCTTTTATTTGGAGCATTTTTATCTTCCACCCAAAATTGAAACTTGTTGTTGGTGCTTCCATGGTGGATTTTTGGAGGTTGAGGTATGGGTATTATTAAGTGAGTATCTTATTCCCATTTTGATGCATTTTTTGTTAGTTTGACACCCCTATAGTTGACTTATGATATGGGCTTTGGTTTCATATGAAATTATCCAGAAAATGGAATGAACTATGGTGGTTTCTAGTGTGGGAAAGTTGGAACCCGAAATTAAAATCCATTAATAGTTCGGTAAGTAACCTCTAGGTAGTCATTAGCAGTTCAACTCTTTGGGTATCTGAATTGTTGCTAGAAATAATGATAACTATACTTGTTATAGGTTTGATGTGCATTTAGATTCTTATGATAGCTAGAGGAAGAGTAATTGGCTTCATTGAGGTAATTGGGATTATTTTCCTAGTTCCATGTATATGCTCATGTTAATTTGATCTTGGTTATACATGCTTAATTTTGAAATACTAAATAATTAGTTGACTACTTGAATTGTTATTGTGATTGGACCTTGTGAGTCTATGGTGGAGCTGTGGTGCGGCTACCACCTGTATATGTGTTTCAATCGAGCATCGGGTTATGATCAGACCCCAGATGCACTGAGCCCGATTGTGCTCATTAAGGAGTAGGTGCCGTGGACGGGCCTCTCCCAGTGTTATTGGCCATTAACATGTTGTGTATGATTGCTAGTATGGGATAGTAGTCATTGGTAGCTCAACTAGTTCATTTGGAAATTGAATTGATGATTTTGGTATTGATGATATGAAATTGCATTGTACTGATTAATCTGTACATATATATGGAATTTGCCTCTTGTCACTGAGATTGTATATCTCACCCCGATTGTAGGCTAACATTTTTAAGGATCAGACCTCTTAGTGACAAGGAGAAAATTAATGGAAGCTTATTATATAGTTTAGTAGTAGGTAGGTTTGGAAACCTTATCAGATTGTATTTGTATAACTAGACTACTAACTTTTTGTAATTGTCGCATTGCATCATGAATTGCCAAGCATAGGGACTGTAATCATTTGATACATCAGATGTCAATTTAAACTGGTGATATATGAAATTCCTAATGCGACTTATGTTTGAATGGAAATATGAGTAGTATGTGAACTATTTGCTATCATTGATCTATGAACTCACTGATTTATGGTGGCTAGAGGATTAAGGATCTACATTTGAGTTTTAAATAGGTAATGATAAATGTGTTAAGTAGATTAAGTAAAAGAAAGACATTAAATCTTCACAAACTAAGTTAAAATGGCCTAGAGGGTTGCTAGAGGGGGAATTGGAGAGCATGAGATGAAATCTTAAGAGTTATAGGAATAGAAGGGAATTGGCCACAGCAAACATTTAATTGGCCTCGTTCAAATGGTAACAGAGAGGAATTGGCTGCGGCCAACATTTAATTAGTCTTGGCCAAATGTGGCGAACCTACTAGGGAAGAAAACAGGGAGAAATTGGCCGCGGCGAGTAGTAAGGTTAGCCATGGCTAAGTCTGATAGGCAGGTTTAGGGGTGTTCCAGAGGGTATTTAGCTGCGGTGAAAGGGGTATTTGGCTACGGTGAAATGTGTAAAATTTGTGAGGGTGTAAAGAGCTGAACCTGAGAGTAATTGGTCACAGCGCGAAGGAATTTAGCCATAGCGAAGGTGCTCAATTTCTCATATTTACCTAGAAACCTTAGTTTCTTTTATGGTAATACTAAGGAATAATTTAGAAACACTTGTAGGAAGTTTTTTATAAGTTGGAATTGATGGATGGAAGAATCAAAGGCTCCTTATTGATGATTAAATTCACTTGCATATTCGAATAATTGTGGTTAATAACATCAAGGTTCAAATTTCCCTATATTTTTTAATATAATTAGTTATAATAACTTTTAACCTTGATTTATGATTATTAATTACGTCTTTAACCTTAAGTATGATGATTAAAAGTTAGCGTCGTTATATTTCTCGAATGAATCAGTCAAAGTTTGAGTCAACTAACATCGGAAAACATCTATAGGAGGGGTTTTAACTGTTCCGAGGTTTTCCATGGTTTTTAAGGCCTCTAAGAACCCCGATGAACTCAAAACTTTCATTTAAAAAGCCATCCTATGAAAATTTCAAAATTTGCTCAAAATTACGAAAATGCCATTACGTTTCGTCAACATTTCGTTCAAATTTGTTTCTTCATTCTAACTTTATTTTTCTTTCCATCTGAGTCTGGGATTCTCAATTTTAGGAGTCTAAAATGCTACATTAATTTTTTTGGGACCCTAAATCACTCTATTTGGGGGACTTCCTTTTGTATCTGGTGAATTCCATACATTTATAAAGGAACCCTATGTTACGTTTCTTGCATTTTCTCTCATTTTTAGAGAACTGGATATTACACTTGGGTAGCTTGCTAAGATCAGTAGCAAGCCATGGGGGGCTAGTAGTAAGATTTTTATGGTAATTTCAAGTGAGAGGCTTGCCTAGAAGATAATGCAAGGCATAATCCTCCCTGCTCACCACACACAAACCATTCTAAGATGTTTTGCCTGATATACAAACAGGCTATAATGTAGCACTGGATGAAGTAAAACTGTAGCTGCAAAGAAAATGAGTTTAGGGGGGAAAATGATAAAGAGTTATTCCCTTAGCCATAACACCTAGATATCTAGATGAATTAGAGAGTCTAGAAAGCTATCCTCTTAAACCAAAGGTTAGAACCTACAAGCAACACTCCATTGAGCCCTGTCAGTGCTAATACACCATTTGTCTATGAATAAGTAATGCAAGATGTAGAACCTTCTAGCCTTGATGGTGGGTTGAAAGCAAAGATAGTTGAGGCCTAAATTATGTCGTTAGAAAAGAATGTACAAGGTAATGGAATGTCTTGTAGAAATGGAAGGCCTTGTTGGTCATATTTAAGCTAATGTTAGAAATGAACTATTAAGGGAAAATCAAGAAAAGGAAGTTCAAGACCTATGGGTTGAACAAGATAAAAGATAGATAATGACCAGTGAGTAAGCTTACAGAAAGTAATGAATGATAGTAGAGCAACAAACCTAATGTATAAATCTAAGGAAGAGATTAACGTGTAGTGATGATTGAGCTTGAGGATAATTAAGATTGAGTAACAATTAGAGTTAGATAGTTAGGCATAGGAGTAGTAAGGTCATAAAGTGTTAAACATGAATTTTTATACATTTTATTCTCCTTATCTTAGTCATTTTATTGATCAAATATGGCTTAATGGATTTACTTAGGTGGAATTTGATTTTAGTAGCCATTCTTTGTACTTTAGGAAATAATTTACAAAATTTTGGATTTTTAATGCATAAATCTCTTTTTAAATAATTTTTTAAATTGTTGCTACTTAATTGTTTCCATTCTTTGGGTGCAGATCCAATTGGGCTTCCTCAATTTCATGCATGGATTGGGCTAGCATACACATAAGCATTACCTCTATTGGGTTTCTGATAAGCATGATTTTTATATGTTTTAATTCTCCTAACTTAAGTATTTTAATGATTAAATATGGCTTGAGGAGTTTAATTAGGTAAATTTTGATGTTAGTAGCCATTTGTGCACTTAAGGAAATTATTTGCAAGATTTTAGAATTTTAATGCATAAATTTCTTTAAATAATTTTATGAATTTTTCTATTGAATTGTTTTTACTATTTGTGTAGATTTTTTTTTGTTGGGCAATAGGAATTTTAAGGATGGAAATTAATTTGGAAAATGATTGAAGCTTCAAGATTGAATCAAGAGCTAAACTACATGAAAGAAGCCACACTTTACAACTAGAAAGAGGGATTTTTGGATGGAAGGTAGCTCACTCACACACCATAACAATGCACTCACTTGAGCACACATAGAAGCATTTCACTCACATCACAAGAGCTTCAATGCACTCACTAGCCACGGGATCTCTATTTTCTAGCTCTTTCATTCATATTCATTCACTTCACTCACTACACTTCACTTTTAGCAACTTTAGCACACATAAGCATCATCCATTCATACATGCATGCATAGTCCACATTGTAGCACCTTCACACAACAAGCATGCATCATCACACTTTTCACCCTTTCACTTGCAAGAACACATACTCGAGCATACCACCACTCATAGGTTCATACTTAGGGAGGCACACACTCATTCTTCCACATAAACACAAATGCAGAGAGCATGTGGTGAGCTTTGGTGATTCAAGAAGAAGCTTGTGAGCTAAGGTAGAAGATGTGTAAGTGCCACGAGCTAGGGAATGAAAGTAAGAAGCTCGTGGAGCATAATAGAAAAGAAACATGTATAGCAACTACATAAGCAATGAGCTAGGTATAAAGTTTTTAAATGAGGAAGCTCACAAGGGAATGAAGGAAGGAGCAGAATGCAACGAGTTGACGTGAAGGAAAGCTACGAGCTACACGTATGAAGAGAAAAGAACACACTTCAATGCAGAGCAAACTAATGTGGAACAACGAAGAGACAACATGAATGAAGGAAGCTACATGAAAGGAAGCTAGAGGAGAAGAAGACATGGGAAATGAAGGACTAAACACGTAAGGTAGCTTATGTGAGGATTACATGGCAAGGGAGATGAGAACCATATGAGAAAGAATTAAACGAGCATTGGCATCATTGGAAAACATGAGCTGGATTGTCACGGGCTGGATAGACCATGGAAGAAGCTCTGATGTGAAAGAGCTGAGAATATGAATAACGTGGAAATGATGTATGTGACCATGGGTTGATGTAGTCTATTCATGTACAGCTAAGGCAACACGTAAAAGAGCAATCATGTGGAAAGGAGGATGTGGTTTAATAATAAGATCCAATTAAGCATATGATTCATTTTAATAGAAGAGGCTATGGGCAATTGGCATAAAAGGAGCACGTGAAACTATTAAAGAAACACGTGAAGTAGGTTGGAGGCAGTAGCATGATTCATCGAATAAAATACTTGCAATTCATTCATTCAAAGGATGCCACATTCCATTCGCAGAACACACTACACACTCCACTCCACGCCAGTAGCCATCTTCATCCATTTTTCTCCATTCCTCCACCACTATGAAACATAAATTTCTCCCTTATGGCTAGCTTGGAAAAGGATCTCGGAGAAGCTTGAATCCATGGAGAAGAACACATAATTTTGGCTAAGATTTTCTTAATTTCTTATACTTTTTCTTTTTCTTGTACATTCTAGGTTGAGATGTATTTGATTGGGAATTTGTGTAGATGTAATTAGTGACTAGTTAGACAGTAATTAAAATAATTTTTGTTAATTAATTGATTGAATCAAGTGCTAAGTTTTTCATTCTCTTCTAATTTCTCATGTATGCAGTCAAGGTGTTTGATGAAATGCATGAATGAAATTGAGTGCTTAATTGTCTAATTTTAGGATTTCTTGGAGTTTGGTTAGTTAATTAAATATCCTAGGGTGAAAATTCAGAGGCTAATTAATTGATTAATTAATCAAATTGAGTGTTCATTAATATTAATGTCAAGAATTAATGATTTGATGTGAGATTGAGGTTTCAATTCAACATTAGATTGTTAATCTCTTGATTCTTGCATGGTAACTCAAGATTCATTGTTATGAATACAATTAGGGATTCTTAGACCAGAATAAATGACAATTGGATTAGGATAAGGATAGTGGATACCGAGGGACGAATCAAAAGCTAGTCGCAAGCCTTTTATCAACCATAATTCATGTAATTAAGTATCAATTAGGAATTTTGTTTCAATTTCATTTTAGATAGTTTAATTAGATAAAAAAACCCCCTAAATTAGATAGCTTTTAGGATCTTTCTCTTAGAAAACCCAATTAAACATTGAACTCTATTTTTAAGGGAGATGACCTAGGTTGTGCCATTAACTATAAATTTTAATCCAACCTAGTTTTATTTTAAGGATTGTGACCTCTCAGTTTCCCCTAACACTAATGCAGCAGCTCATAAACTCACACAACTAATGCATGTCTAGTTTTAATCACATATGCAAGCTATGGGTTGAGTGGGAAAGAGGAAGAACAATGCATGATGAGAAGCCACGTGGGAAAGTTTCATGTGGAAGATGAAGCTAAGAAGCAATAGCTAACCTATAGGAAGAAGTTGCACAAGGAGAAAACACGGGTGAAGGAAACAATGTGGCTGAAACAAAGTAGAAGGAAGGCCTTGGTGTGATGGCTTGAACAGAGGAAGAGCATGGGTTTTAAAACACGAGTTGAACAAGTCACGAGGAAGATACATGCATGTAGATTCTAATGTAGAAATCTGAGTAAGAAATCATGAGCTCATGGAAAGGGACTCGTGTGAATGATTCAGGAAGCTACATCAGCCATAGGATCATTGGAGGGTTACACAGCACTAACACGTAGAAGCCACAGGTTTTAGGAATGAAGCCACGAGCATGCATGTTTGACTAAGGCAAAGAGTTTTACATGGAAAGAAGCGTAGATGATGTTCTAGATTGGAAGAGAAGCAAGAAGCATGAGACAGCCACATGCATGTGAGAAAAATGGGAAGGAAACTCACAAAGGAATGAAGGAAGAAGGTGGAATAAGTTAAATAGAAAAGCACCACAGGTTGAGCTAGTGACACACAAAGCTGACATGGGGAGGAACCATGAGTCCAGCTTACTACTTGAAGAAAAGATGGAATGGAGATTTGTGTGATAAAATAAGACACACACAGGCAGGTTCTGACGTAGAGAAGAAAAGAATAGGCTGGAGCTTAAATGGAATAGCATACATGAGAGAAGTTGATGTGGATTGCTATGGCCAAAATGAAAGGAAGAGCACATGAGGTATGTGAGGAGCACATGAGAGAAACACGTCAAAATGAACTCGAGCAGCATGTCACCAGAGGAGAGCTTCATCCATGTATTCACTAATATAAAGACAAAATACACACTACAATCTAAATCATCCATTCATCAAGAGTGGAAGAGCACGTGAAGAAGATTAATGAAGCACGTGGGAGGCATCATCCATTCATTTTTGATGTTATATTCCATTCACTCAAGCATCGAAAAAAGTCACTCCACACATCATCCAGATGCTTAATTCGTAATACATGCACAGCGTCCATCCCCTTCATCCATAGCCATTCCTCCTCTATTATTCCTATTCCATTTCCACCTCCATTCCATAAGAGCTTGTTTCACCTTTCTGGCTAGTTGGGAGGACAACCTCGGAGAAGCTTGAATCCATGGAGATAAATGAATTTTGGCTAACATTTTCTTATTTTTCCAGCACTTTTCTTCTCTTACATTATCTTGGTTAAGATTGTATTTGATTGGGAATATGTGTTGTCTATAGTTAATGGCTGGTTAGACACTAATTAAGATACTTTTTTTTATTAATTGATTGATTAAATATTGAATTTTTCAATTTCTTACAATTATCCATGTATGCAGTCAAGGTGTTTGATAAAATACATATGAGAGATTGAGTGCTTGAATGTCTAATTTAAGATTCCTTGGAGTTTAATTAATTAACATCAAATTACTAGGTTCTTGAATCTTAAGTGGTAATTCAAGATCATTTGCCAATGCACACAATTAGGGATTCTTAGGCAAGAATTAATTACAATTGAATTAGGATAAGGATGGTAGATACCAAGGGACAAATCCTAGGCTAATCACAAGTCCATCAGTCAACTATAATTCATACAATTAGGTAGTTAGTCATTTTAATTTAATTTAATTTTAGATAGCTTAATTAAATTAAAACCCCCCTTTAGTTAGGTAATCTTTAGAGTCCTTTAACACTTAGAAAACCTAATTAAACATTGAATTCCATTTCCAAAATAGATGACCTAGGTTGTGCCACTAACTATACATTTTTCAACCTAGTTTTATTTTGAGGGTTGCATAACACGACCTCTCATAGAGACCCATCCATAAGGTGTTGACTCCAACCTAAATGTTACCTTGTGTAATAATGAATGACGGGCTTACAGTATGAGCACAATACATGTGGAACATGTCAGGAGTTTATATGCAGAGGAATAATAGAAGAATATAAGAATGTTGTGAGTGCATAAGAAAGGTATGCCTCAGAGGTAGTACTTTAACATGAATATGACTAACCCAGAGTTAGAAATTCAGAGAAGAGAAAAAGAAAAGTTTAAAGGAGGCTAATAATAGTATGTGGTAAGCCTATGTAAGCTAGTTAGATGTATAGTGAGTTATAGCCTGAATGAGACTAGTGCCCCAAGCAAAGTATGAGTCAAAGCCTAAGAAAAGCAATGAGTAGAGTCTCACATGTAAGGGGAGATGAGTTGATGAGGGAACCTCAGTCTAAAGTGATAGTAACTTAGAAAGATAACTCAAGGAAGGTCCTCCTTGGTTTGCTAATTGAAAATAAGAGATAATGAGATAGATAACCACTTAGATAGTGGTTAGTAACTCTCTAAGAGATAAAGCCCTGAGGTAGTAATTATAGAAATATAGGGAAGTGAGGAAGAGTTGAGAAACTAGTACACAACAAAAGATACCATCACTTTAGTAGTAATTAAAGGAGAGTGGATAGCATAAGCATAGTAAAAGTAGACAGATAGGAGATGTAGCATTTCGTCTAATGAGCTCCCCTGATATAAGGATTAGTGTAATGTAAAAGCTCATAAATAGTAAAAGTATTAAGTGGAGCATTGAGTTGTCAATAAAGTGGATTCAGGATAGTAAGGAGATGTATCTTAAGTTGGGTTAGTACAACCCTAGAATTAATAAAGTATGCTCCTAAAGACAAAAGTAAGAAAGTCTAAGTGAAAAGTGCACCTAATCTTTAATCAGAACCTAGAAAGGAGCTAAGGCAAGTAGCTAGTGCCTTAGAGCTCCTTGAAAAGCTCAAGAAAGTTAAAATACACCTAAGAAGGTGAGTTATCAGATACATAAAGTAATATTGTAAGCTCAAGAGTATTAAGGTAGACAAGTTCTAAGGTTCACAAAAGATAACTTTCTCCCAGAAGGAAAGATCCAGTTGAGAATAGAGGATAAGAATGAGATGAATGAGACCCCCTCAATTTAACAATAAGTAAGTAAGCAAAGGTGAACCTAAAAAGCATAAAAATGCTTTTGAGTAGCGATATATAGATAGGTAATAACAAAATAAATGAGGAATAGATAACCTTTTCCCTGTGGAAAAAGGGATAGTAAAGTCTAAGAAAATGTATGTGACGACATTAGAGCCAAGGACATAATGAAGTGTGAATAGATAGAAAGGTAACATGAGTGAGTGCATGAGACAGCACTATTGTCTTTAGTATAGTTACCTATGAGATATAATGTAATGCCTTAAGTAAAGATAGCTCGGTAATTAAAAGTGACCTTGGGGTAGAATAGTATATTGTATAAGAGATTGAAGGAAGAAATTCCTCTTTCCCTAAGTGTCAGATGATATAAAGAATGTAATAGAGAGGTAACAAAAAGGTACTTTAGATTGTTAGGGAACTTGTAATATGCTAACGATAGTAGCTTGAGCTCAATCATGATGCACTTGTGTATTAGTAATTAATGTTACAGTTTGCATACAACAATGGTATATGATATTGGGTTTGATCAACTTAATAATAATGTAACTTGAGTTAAGTGCATAGCAAATAATGGCATCAACCATGAAGAGTATCCTGATGATCAAAGGGTATCCTTGTTAGTAAAGTGAAAGGAGATGCTAAAGAAAAAGAAGTTAAAGGAATCCCCTCTATAGAATGATATAAAGGGAACATGCTGGTAGTATTAGAACATTAAAAGCTAGACAACACGAGTTCAATATGCGCAATATGAATCCCTTATGATATAACTAAATGAAATGAAAAGGGACTAGCATATGATATCTATATTGCAAGAGAGGTAGACACACTTGATATGTGAGATGCCCTAGTGTTAACAGCACTTAAGTGAAGAGCATGGGCATAGTCGAAAATTACAGGATAAAAGAGAAAAGACAGAATGAACACATGTAAAGTGTGAGCTTAGTTTGCATATTAATAAAAGAAAGTAAAGTAATGCAAGCTAGTAAGAGTACAAAAAGAAAGCATGATGACCAAGCAAGAAGTGGGAATTTAATGATCCTAAAAGGAGTAATGAATGAGAGTCAGAATACTCTTGAGTGTTATTATTATGTGATTAGTAGAGAAGCAAGTGTTACAAGACCTACTTCACACGAAGAGCACAGCAGATGTCTAAGTTTAACCTTGTAATTATGAGCAATAGTTACTAGACTTAGTGAGTATGTATTTTCTTTATAGCTACAGTGATCTTAGGCTCTGAAATTTCTCAAAGATGGATCATAATAGATCTTAGAGGGTTGCAGTAGACCCTAGCAAGGTTCTCCATAGAGTTTCAAAGAGCCCCAGTTGTATTTTAGCAGTTCTCTTGAGAGATGAATAGCCTAGGATAGTTTTTTAGAGTAGTTAGTCTTAGAGACCAATTTAGTTTTTGACAGTTTTTGTCTTAGAGACTAGAGATTTCCTAGGTCTAGTAAACTATTGCCATAAAGATATTAAGGCTATACTTAGACACCCAGGCCACTGATTAGTTTTTTTTGCTAGATGATTTCATTATGTGGAATGCAGAAAGCAAGAAGTAGCTTTCTAGAGTTTAGTTAGATGGACTACTACCCAACAATTATTAAGCCTAATCAAGGGATAGAAAGAAATCCCTATAGGCTAGAGTTATGTTTTAAAAGGGGTCAAGTATAGTTCTTATGATAAGGTAAGTGATAGACTATGTCTCCAATAGCAAAGACAATGAGTAGTCAGTATCCCATAAGAATGCAGTAATAGTCAGTGGTAGTCGTTCTTCAGTGTTGTGTGAAAGATTAAAGGGTCATGCTAATTAGTTACAAACTTGAGAAACTAATTAATACTTACTTTTAAGGAGATAAAGAGAGTAAAGCAAGAGAGTAAAACAAAGTTTTTCCTAAACCAATAATGTAAGAGTAAGAAATTGGGACAAGTAGAATGGAAGCTCTCAAAGAAGCTATGATCCTAGTAAGTGATTAAAATGTGAGGCCTATTATAGGAAGAGAATATACTCTTGATTATAGGATGAGCTAGTATAAAAGATAATAAGATTAAATAGTGAACTGAACTCTAAAATGAGTCAAGTAAGCAGGCAGAAATCTCTGACTGCTTGCAGTGAATAAAGATAGATAAAGAGACTATGCAAAAAGCCTTTAGAATGAATGTGCAATTGCATGTTATCTCTAAGTGTTTATGCAACTAAGTCCATTAAGCAGAATAGTTCAACCCTATCAGTTTGGTTAAAACCAAGCAGATACGAAATAATACACTCTTCCAAGATAAAGGCTAGAGTTAGTAGAGTATGTCTTAGTATTAGAAAGTAGCTTTCTTTTATGACAAGAATTAGTTATATGCTTTGTAGAAATAAACCAGAGAAAGAGAATCTTGTATAGTAAGCAAGAAATACTAATTCTCTAGTTAAAAAAAAGGCTTAAAAGAGGGCAGCTTTTGAGAAAGTAAAGAAAGTCAGGAAAAAGGGAAAGAGAAAGATTAGCTAGAAGAGTATGAGAAAGGTAGGGTGATGTCTATACCCCTAAATTTTGAGGATGAAATTTATTTAAGGGGGAGGAAATGTAACACCCAGTTTGCCATAAAAGGGCCAAAAAAGCGAGATTTTCAATAAAGGTCCCTAAAATCAAGTGGATAACGGCCAAATAAAATTAGAGGAATAAACTAGACTTCTAAAAATGAAGATTTGAGGCTTGAGTTATATAGAATCCCAAGCCAGAATAACTAAGAAAATTTGAAAAAATAAATTAGGGTTTTGCAATTTTTGAAAAATTTGAAAAACTCACATGGGGGATTTTTAAATAAAAAATTTAAGCTTTTCAGGGTTCTTAAAGCCCTAAAAACCATGGGAACTTATAGAATAGTTAAAACCTCTTCAGTGAGCGTTTTCAGTAACAAGTTGATAGAAATTTTGACTAAGTAGTTCAAAATGGTTTTAAATCTGCAACACCCTAGAATTTATTAATGACGATTATGGTGAATTAAGGAATTAATACATGGATTTGAGAAAAAATAAGGAAAATAAGGTTTCTAAAGAAATGGACTTGTTTTAGACATTTTGAGCCAATAATCATGTTTAGTTATTGTTAGGTGGAGATATATTAATTATGGTTATGGGGTTTAATTAAGGAGTTAACTAAGGGGAGTTAGGCATTTAATTTGGGCCTTATGATCAATGTATTTATGTCATAAGCCAAATAAGAAAGCCCTCTTTTAGTTTGTAAGAAGGTCTAATCTCATTTCTTAAGAGCCTAACTCTCATTTCATCAACTAAACCCTTCAACTTATGGCCCAATAAGCATATATCTGAACCTAAGTGGATTTTGGGCTTTAGGGTTAGCCCAAACCCATCTAAAACCCTAAATTAGTCAGCCCCTTATCCTCTATTCTACAAACCAACTCAATCTTAGGCAAAGGAGAACTCCATTTTCGCATAAGAAGAGAGGAGGCTGGAGTTTTCTGCATTCCTCCACCCTTTCTCACTTCTAGAGAAAGATTTGGCCAAGGTAATCTATATAAAACATGTCCCTCTCATTCTCTTCTTCATTTTGGTTTGATTAGTTTCTGGTTTTAGGCATTTTCATCTCCTTCTCAAATCTAAAATTTGGTGTTTAGGTCATTCCTTGCAAGATTTTTGGAGTTAGAAGTTAGAGGGATGATTGGGTAAGTATTTCCCTTCCATTTTATGTATTACTTTGCTAGAAAATGCCCCTAAGGATTGATTTTCATAATGAGTTATGCTATTGTGCGAAATTACAAGGAGATAAAGGTGAAAAATTGAAATTTCTGGGCTTGATGACTCAAATTTGAATTTTGGAATTTCCAATGGTGTGTTCTTGATAGTTGAGGCTCAACACAGTCCATTTAACCTCTTAGGTATATGGGTAAGTGTTCCCTCTTCTCTTATGTTGTATATATACTGAATTTTCATTATTTGGACTGACTTTTGGTGCATGGTTTTTCCATGTGCGAAAAGAAAGATATTAGGAGTGACCCATTGTGAGTTCTTGTTGTTGTAACCTTGAATTGGTGCTGTAGACCCTTACGAAGCTTGGGTAAGATGTTCTTAATGTACTCTTATTAAGATTAATCTGTGGATAGGAAAATTCCTTACTAATGTTAGTTGAATAATGATGACTATGCTTATGTTATACGTGGTGTGCTTTGAATCATGATGGTAGCTAGAGGATGAGTAATTGGCTTCATTGAGGTAACTAGGGTTACTTTCCTAATTCTATGTATATGCCCACGTTAATATGATGTTTACTACACATTTTTGATTTTGAGATGCCAAATGATTGGTTGACTACTTAAATTGTTATTGTGATTGGACCTTGTGAGTCCATGGTAGAGCTGTGGTGCGGCTGCCACTCGTACATGTGCTTCGATTGAGCACTGGCTTGTGATTAGACCCTAGATGTACTGAGCCCTGGTTTTGCTTATTATGGAGTAGGTGTCATGGATAGACCTCTCCCAGTGTTATTAGCCATTAACAGGTTGTGTATGATTACTGGTGTGGGACAGTAGTCATTGGTAGCTCAACTAGTTCATTTGTAAGTTGAATTGATGGTTCTGGTATTGATGATATGAAATTGCATTGTATTAATTAATCTATACAGATATATGAAATTTTCCTTTTGTTACTGAGATTGTATATGTCACCCCGATTGTGGGCTAACATTTTCAGGGACTGGATCTCTTGGTGGCAAGGAAAAAATTAATGGAAGTTTATTATTTGGTTTGGGAGTAGGTAGGTTTGGAAACCTTGTCAGATTGTATTCGTATAAATAGACTACTAGTTTTATGTAATTGTTGCATTGCATCATGAATGGCCAAGCATAGGGACTGTAATCATTTGATACATCAGATGTCAACTTAAATGAGTGATGTATGGAATTTCTAATGGGACTTATGTTTGAATAGAAAAGTAGGTAGTGTATGAACTTTTTGCTGTCATTGATATATGAATTCACTGATTTATGGTGGCTAGAGGGTTAAAGATCCACATTTGATACATCAGATGTAATTGTTGCATTGCATTGTGAATTGCCAAGCATAGGGACTGTAATCATTTGATACATCAGATGTCAACTTAAATTAGTGATGTATGAAATTTCTAATGGGACTTATATTTGAATGGAAAAGTGAGTAGTGTATGAACTTTTTGCTATCATTGATATATGAATTCACTAATTTATGGTTGCTAAAGGGTTAAAGATCCACATTTGAGTTTTGAATGGGTAATGATAGATGTGTTAGGTAGATTTGGTAAAAGAAAGACACTAAATCTTCACAAACTAAGTTAAAGTAGCCTAGAGTGTTGCTAGAGGGGGAATTGGAAAGCATGAGATGAAATCTTAGAAGTTATAGGAATAGAAGGGAATTGGCAACGGCCAAAATTTAATTGGCCTTGGCCAAAAGCGATGAAGTTGCTCAGGGAGGGTAACAGAGGGAAATGGCCATAGCCAAAATTTAATTGGCCTTGGCCAAATAGTAACAGAGGGAATTGGTCACGGCCAACATTTAATTGGCCTCGACCAAATGTGGCGAAGCTGCTAGGGAAGAAAACAGAGAGCAACTAGCTGCGGCAAACAATGAAGTTAGCTGCAACTAAGTCTGAGAGGCAGGTTTAGGGGTGTTCCAGAGGGTATTTGGCGGCAGCGAAAGGGATGTTTGGCTACAGCGAAATGTGCAAAATTTGTGAAGGTGTAAGGAGTTGAACCCGAGAGTAATTAGCCGCGATGTGAGGGAATTTAGCCACGGTGAAGGTGCTCAATTTTTTATATTCACCTAGAAACCTTAGTTTCTTTTATGGTGATACTAAGGAATGATTTAGAAACACTTGTAGGAAGTTTTTATGAGTTGGAATTGATGGATGGAAGAATCAAAGGCTTCTTATTAATGATTAAATTTACTTGCACATTCGAATAATTGTGGTTGTCTAATTAATGATCCTAATAATATCAAGGTTTAAATTTCCCTACATTTTTTTAATATAATTAGTTGTAATGACTTTCAACTTTGATTTATAATTATTAATTATGTCTTTAACCTTAATTTCTATAATTTGAAGTTAGGGTTGTTACATTTGGTATCAGAGCAATGGTTTAGGAAAACCGTTCTAGTTTAAATTTTATAGTTTGAAGCGTGGCAATCATGATGCATATTTGGGATAGTATTAGCTCATAAGAATAAATAATTATGTGAATATATAGTTGTTGTGCTTTATGTTTTGGAAGGAAATATAGAGGAATAATGATATAAGGCTTGTAATGCTTGATTAAAATGGCTGTTTCTTGAATTTTATTTAGAACATCACCTATCACAATAAGTATGCCTAAGAGAATAATAGAGTGTAGTTAGATTCTACCTTATAACACTTTAGTAATACTAATTTTGAGACTTGAGTTGTTAATACCAATAAAAAGACTAGAATTTTACCCTTCTTTTCTTCAAAGATTGGGTTACTGGTCTCAGTCTAGATAAACAACTAGTTGAGGCTTGGTGCCAACTGGCTATGCAATAGATGCACCAGTCACTTGCTGTGAGGCACCAGTTGACTGAATGAATGAGACCAGGTAACTGATGAGGATGATGAACAATGCTACTAATAGTATTTATGACTAGTTGATCGCCATTTATTAAGCAAGTCAATTAGGTATGCCCGATCAGTTAACTGGCCTATTGAAGTAGTTAACTGATCCTAATAAGAGTAGTACTTCTTTACCTAAGCAAAATTCTAAACTTTTCAAGGGCTATCTAGAGTGATGTTGAGAACTTAAAAGGCAACAAAATCGAGTAAAACACTTGACTAGCTATAAAAACCTTACAGAAGGGTAAGATGTAAACCTTACTTACAATTAGGAAATTAACAATGGAAGTTTGGGAACTAGTGTATAATAAATAAGTGTGATTGACTAAATATATAAAGTGATATACATTCCATACTGAGTTAGAACTATGTAGGCTTTGAAAGGTCCCCAAATTTAAAGCTTTATAGGTATAGAGATCCTAACCCACTTACTTGATCCTGGTTAATAAAGAATGCAATTACTCGATCCTAGCTACCGTAACTTGGGCCTAATGAATAAGGATGATAAGAGCTAAAGAACATTTCAAATCATTTTATTCAACCTATTAGAGTGAGTAAGCCATCTTTAGTTAATGATGACAAGAAAGCAGGGCAAGAAACCCTTAGGATTGTCGAATCCATTTCTAAATGGGGGATAGTGACTTTAAAGCAAGAGACTAAGGGAGATGATGTTTTGGAAGGAATCTTGAGAGCTTTCAGGCTCCTATCTTAGTGTACTATAGTAAAAGAGGGAGATTATGATAAGGGGAAAGACAACCCCTTAGTGTGATAAGGGTGAAGTGCACCGGCATAGGGTGCTTATGCATGTTATCTCTTTTGTGTAATTTAGTTTACTTATGATATGTGTTGACGTGCATTTGGGTGGTGGTTAAAGACACTTTACATGCCTGATACACTCGGGGAGTGTAAGATAGGATTCTACAGCACCTTAGTGCTAGAGGCACATAGGACGTGCTTATTTTTTATAACTTTGATACTTGAGGCATGCGAGGCCTACCACTTATCATATGATTTAATAAATTTTGACCACCAAATTGGCAGCAAACTAGACTAAGTAGACTTTCTACCTGAAAGGTAAAAAGGAGATCTTGATAGTAAGGATCTGCCTAAAAAGAGAATAAAATGGTACCTGTGTGCGTACTAGTGATTGAGATACAGTCATCATGGGATGATGAGCATGTATATGGCCATAGGAAAGAATTGCCTACTAATATTGAAGGCAAAGTATGATTCTGCCATTAGTAGTCTTATTGTCATGTATCACATAAGGTGTGATTAAGGGGATAGAGACAACATTGGGAATTTGAGATGGACTAGTACCTACCATAGTAGTAAAACTCCCTAATTTTGAAAGAGGACTCCCTGATCCAGAATAATAACACGAGGCAAATAAACGAGAGGTGGTAGTAATGCAATTAACTTATGTTATTACAATAAAACCTTAGTATAATGATTGATGAGGAAGGGTGAAACATTAGTGGTAAATGATACTTGAGTTTTCTCACTGGGAATCCCTACTTGATCCATTAATAATTATGGAATGCTTGATAATGAAAAGACTCACTAAGTCTCTTTATTATGTTAATTTAACTCCCAATAATCAAGCATGAATTGAGGCCTAAAAACTTCTAGGGGAGGGAAAGAGTTAGTTTGGCTAGCACAGACCATTGTGTAAGGACGAAAACTGTCATACCATCTTATATTATATGCTATAACTTATGGTCAAAAGACCTTGTACTTGTTGTTAGAGAACCTTGTTGACAAGGTCTTGGATTTTACATTAATGAATACAAGATCTTGTTGATATGATCTTAAACCTTGTTGATAATATATTATTTCATTACTTTTTAAGAATTATTATGAATTTCCAAACTAGAGAAAAAAAAAACTTAGTTGTATATGAGGAGGTTTGAGAGAATTTGGAGTATCACAACAAAAAAAGGTAAGAAGTATGCTAATTGACGAATGACTATATTTATTTGAAAATATCTTAGTTAGGGGTAGAAGATACGAAAGTGTAGTCCTTCAGGACTATATATAATGGCATAAAATCCAAGGAGATGTTCAGTTGATTTCAAACAAGTGTAAATGCCATTAAGTTAACTACTAAAGCTTGTAGTAACTGAGAATCAAGATGAAACATTGGGATCTATTGATCATGGTAGTCGTTGGAGTCATATGTATATGATTGTGGTAACGCCTTTGCAAGTGCAAGAAAAAAAAAAAGAGAAAGAGAGAGAGAGGTCTACTAAAGGCTTTCCTATGCTGGTTACACCAACCATCATTATGAATTGGAAATTTCTAATGTTATAGGCAAGTTGTTGAAACTGTGTCATTTAATAGAACATCCACTTGAGTTATGGCTTGTAGGATTTAAGAAAACTCATTCCTAAGTCTTAAAAGATTACCTTGATACTTTAGACAAGGTATTTTCACCCTTAAAATCATGCCTTATTAGGGAATATAATCTAAACTTGAAAGATCATGTTTATTTTCGCTTAAGAGATTATATTCGGTTTCAATTAGGCAAAAGGTGACCTTAGAGTGTTTGAATGCCTTACATGGATTAGTCATAAGATCATACTTTATATTAGTTCCAACCTTTGGAAAATCTTAATGAATAAAAAAGGGGAACTTAGGTACTAACTAAAGATGAAAATAGAATTTATGTGTCTAATGGAAATAATGGACCTTTTACTGATGAACCATAAATAAGGATATAATACGTGCAATGATTTTATGAGATAATTGAACAGAAACTTAGATTAGATAACCCTATAGGAGGTAAGACCCACTTCAATTAAAAAGGTTGGGCTAAGGAAATGTGGGGGTAATCTAAGTGAAGGACGAATTAAACTTCATTGTGAAATAAGGTTACTTACCTATGTTGCTATTAGTGGAATAAATACTAAAAAAGTTAACTAAGTGGAATTCTTTATAGTTCTTGGTATCAACTATTAAGGAGAGTTATGCTAAAGTATCTAGGAGTTATCTCTTAAATGGATTGAGAGTTAAGAAGGAAAGGAAGTTAACATGAACATTCAATGATCAACTATTAGAATATAAAAAAAAAAGGAGAAGGGAGCAGGAGAAGAAAAAAAAAAGAAAGAGACAGAATAGAGTAAAACAAATGCTATATGTAACAACCCTAATTTCTAATCATTGTAATTAAGGTTAAATACGTGATTAATAATCATAGAATTTAACTTAGGGTTGGAAGTCATTATGACTAATTATATCCTAAAAATGCTGGGAAATTTGAACCTTAATGTTATTAGAGTCATCAACCATACCATTACAAGCACTTATGTACATCAGGGAAATAAACACTCATTTATAAGCCTTTGATTCTATTATCCATTGATTCCAACTCACAAGAATCTTTCATCAATGTTTCTAAGTCATCCTTTGAGGTTACCACATGAAAAACCAAGATTTCCTGATAATATATGGGTTTCAGGACGTTTGCCAAGGCTAAATTCCCCTTAGCCGTGGCCAATTGCCCTCAGGTTCACTTCTTACTTCATTATTGCCACGACAAGTTGGACCTTCGCCGTAGCGAGGAAGCCTCCTGGAACCTATCTCGCTCGCCTCACACTATTGTCAGTGCCCAATTCCCTCGATCACCGCGGCCAATTCCAATTTAGCTGCGGTGAATTACCCTCTAGACAACTCCCAGTTTTGCCTCTCATATTTCGTCGTGATTAATTCCATATTCCACCGCAGCGAATTGCTTTCTGGTGCTTTCCTTGGACAACTTCGCCTCCATTAGCTGCAGCTAACAATATTTTGGCTGCGGCAAAATGCCTTCTAATCCTACAACTCCTAAAATCTGGTCTCATACTCCCCACTCTCTATCTAGGGGTTCTCTAGGGCCACTCTCCCCCCATTTGTGACCCTCTAATGGTGTTTATCTACTTGATTTACCTAGTTAATCTATCCTTATCCATCCCAAGATTTAAAGTATTGGCTTCTACTCACCAAGCTATCACACATAAGCAAACATCATAATTTAGTGATAGCAAATGTATTCTGGCCACAAGGTGCATGGGGCCCATGCATAATATTCATGCAAGAGCAAGTCGTTTATCCATTGTCAGCCAATTACAACTAGAATGTTCAATTCCATGATAATTAAATTACATATACAGCCTCTATACTTGGCAATTCATAATGCAATGCAGCAATGATACAAAATTAGCAATCTAGTTACAATATAATTTGACAAGGCTTCTAAACCTATGTGTTACCAAGCCATTTAATAAGCTTCCATTAATTTTCTCCTTTCCACTAAAAGGTCCGATCCCTAAAAATGTTAGCCCATAACAGGGTGAGATATACAATCTCAGTAACAAAAGGCAATTTCCATATACAAATACAAGTTAATTAATCCAATTCAATTTCATGTCATCAATACTAAAATCATCAATTCAATTTGCAAATGAACTAGTTGAACTACCAATAACTGCTGTCCCATACCAGCAATCATACATAACATGTTAATGGCCAATAACACTGGGAGAGGTTCGTCCATGGCACCTACTTCATAATGAGCACAATCAGGGCTTAGTGTATTTGGGGTTTGATGACAACCCGGTGCTCGATCGAAGCACATACACAGGTGGCAGCCGCACCATAACTCCACCATAGACTCACAAAGTCCAATCACAATAACAATTGAAGTAGCCAACTAATCATTTGACATTTCAAAATCATATATGTGCAAACAACAGCAAATTATCATGAACATATACATGAAATTAGAAAATTAACCCCGATTACCTCAATGAAGCCAATTACTCATCGTCTAGCTACCATCATGATTCAAAGCACACCAGGCCTAAGCTTCCTAAGGGTCTACAGCACCAATTCAATATCATAACAACAAGAACTCACAATGAGTCACTCCTAATGTCTCCATTTTCACACATGTAAGCGCCATGCACTAAAAGTCAGTCCAAATAATGGAAATTTAATATATATACCATATAAGAGAAGAGGGAACACTTACCCGTACACCTAAGAGGTCAAATGGATCGGGTTGAGCCTTAACTACTAAGAACACACCATGGGCCATCCTTAAAACTTGGATTTTCTCACATAGAATCAGCCATATACCAAAGTTAGCTTATAAAATGAAATCTGAGCAAGATTACACCACAAAATGAAAGCAAACTCTTACCCCATAGTTCCACTAACTCTAAACTCCGAAAATCTTGCAAGGAATCACCCAATACCAAGTTTTAGACTTGAGAAGGAGATGAAAATGTCCAAAACCAGCAATTAATCAACCAAGATGAAGAGGAGAATGAGAGGGTCAAGTTATATATAATTCACCTTGGCCAAATCATCTTCTAGGAGTCAAAAATGAAGCCACAATGTTGGTAGAACCATAGCCTCCCTTAAACCTCCGAATTTCCTCCCTTGCCTCTTGTGTTTTCTACTGAATGGGAAGGGAGGCTGCTGAACTTTTAGGGTTATTAGGGGGGAAATAGGCCAACCCATCAGCCCAAGGTCTATTTAGGCTCATTTCTAGTCATTGGGCCTTTGTTTGATGAGGTGGGCTACAGAACACTTTATTTTGAAGTTAAGTGTGCTGACCTTAAGGCCTAAATTCTAGTGGGTTCAAAGGTTGGTGTTAGTTGGGCTAAGTCTCATGAGTTGGGCTTCAAAATTGTAGTTGGGGTAAGGCTAAATTTCAAGAGTCTAATTTGGGTCTGCATAATATATGTTGGGTCAACTATAAGGGCTTATGTAAATTAGGTCTTGGGCCTCTATTTCACTAAGTTGGATTGGGCCATTGCTAGGTGAACTCTCTTGGCCTAAGTCTTATGGTAAGGAGCTGGGCTTACACTTAAAATCATTGGGCCTCCCTAAATCCTTATCCATGTCTTACTCAACTTAATTTTTGGGCCCAAATTAAGCTTTAAACTAATTGAAATCTTAAACCCATATTAATAACTTATTTCTCTATAAATTTTCATTCACATAGCTTACCCAATTATTCCATAATAATTATCCTTAATTAGTCTAAATATATTATTAACACCTTAATTAATTTTGGGGTGTTACACTATAAAGGGAGAGAGATTTTAAGATTTATTTAACCTAGGTGCCTAGACTTGCTGTAAGGTGATCAAGTGTAATTTGGTCTAGATCTCTTTAGTTGTAAACAAGGGAAGAAGGTAGAATCATTTGACTTAAGTGGACAAAGAAGAAATAGACTTATGGATAATAAGTGAGGTAATAGAATAAGGATATCTTCTATAGGAAAGTAGTAGGGGAAGGATTAGGTTCTTGTGAAATTTTGAGAAACCAAAGAGGAAGCTATGAGGATGGATTATCCAACACTAGTTGAGTGAGGTATGTCTAATTTTGAGGACAAAATTCTTAAAAAGAGGGGAGAATGTAACACCCCAGAATTTATTAATAAAGATTATGGTGAAATAAGGAATGAATACAAGGATTTGGGAAAAAATAAGGAAAATAAGGTTTCTAAAGAAATGGATTTGTTTTAGACATTTTGAGCCAATAATCATGTTTAGTTATTGTTAGGTGGAGATATATTAATTATGGTTATGGTTTTAATTAAGGAGTTAACTAAGGGGAGTTAGGCATTTAATTTGGGCCTTATGATCAATGTATTTATGTCATAAGCCAAATAAGAAAGCCCACTTTTAGTTTGTAAGAAGGTCCAATCTCATTTCTTAAGAGCCTAACTCTCATTTCATCAACTAAACCCTTCAACTTATGGCCCAATAAGCACATATATGAATCTAAGTGGATTTTGGGCTTTAGGGTTAGCCCAAACCCATCTAAAACCCTAAATTAGTCAGTCCCTTATCCTCTATTCTGCAAACCAACTTAATCTTAGGCAAGGGAGAACTCCATTTTCGCATAGAAAGAGAGGAGGCTAGAGTTTTCTACATTCCTCCACCCTTTCTCACTTCTAGAGAAAGATTTGGCCAAGGTAATCTATATAAAACATGTCCCTCTCATTCTCCTCTTCATTTTGGTTTAATTAGTTTCTGGTTTTAGGCATTTTCATCTCCTTCTCAAATCTAAAATTTGGTGTTTAGGTTATTCCTTGCAAGATTTTCGGAGTTAAAAGTTAGAAGGATGATTGGGTAAGTATTTCTCTTTAATTTTGTGTATCACTTTGCTGGAAGATGCCCTTAAGGATTGATTTTCATAATGGGTTCTGCTATTGTGCGAAACTACAAGGAGATGAAGGTGAAAAACTAAATTTTCTAGGCTTGATGACTCAAATTCGAATTTTTGAATTTCCAATGGTGTGTTCTTGATAGTTGAGGCTCAACTTAGTCCATTTGACCTCTTAGGTATATGGGTAAGTGTTCCCTCTTCTCTTATGTTGTATATATACTGAATTTCCATCATTTGGATTGACTTTTGGTGTATGGTTTTTACATATGCAAAAATGGAGATGTTAGGAGTGACCCACTATGAGTTCTTATTGTTGTGACCTTGAATTGGTGTTGTAGACCCTTAGGAAGCTTGGATAAGAAGTTCTTAATGTACTATTGTTATGATTAATTTGTGGATAGGGAAATTCCTTACTAATGGTAGTTGGATAGTGATGATTATGCTTATGTTAGGCCTGGTGTGCTTTAAATCATGATGGTAGCTAGAGGATGAGTAATTGGCTTCATTGAGGTAACTGAGGTTATTTTCCTAATTCCATGTATATGCCCATGTTAATCTGATGTTTACTACACATGTTTGATTTTGAGATGCCAAATGATTGATTGATTACTTGAATTGTTATTGTGATTGGACCTTGTGAGTCTATGGTGGAGCTGTGGTGCGACTGCCATCCATGCATGTGCTTCGATTGAGTACTGGCTTATGAATTGCCAAGTATAAGGACTGTAATCATTTGATACACCAGATGTCAACTTAAATTAGTGATGTATGAAACTTCTAATGGGACTTATGTTTGAATGGAAAAGTAAGTAGTGTATGAACTCTTTACTGTCATTGATCTATGAACTTACTGGTTTGTGGTGGCTAGAGGGTTAAAGATCCACATTTAAGTTTTGAATGGATAATAATAGATGTGTTAGGTAGATTAGGTAAAAGAAAAATACTAAATCTTCACAAACTAAGTTAAAATGGCCTAAAGTGTTGCTAAATGGGGAATTGGAGAGCATGAGATGAAATATTGGGAGTTATAGGAATAGAAGGGAATTGGCTGTGATCAAAATTTAATTGGCCTTGGCTAAAAGCGACGAAGTTACCCAGGGAGGATAACAGAGGGAATTTGCTGCAAAAAAAATTTAGTTGGCCTCAGCTAAATGGTAACAGAGGGTAATTGGCCGCGGCCAACATTTAATTGGCCTTGGCCAAATATGGCGAAGTTGCAAGGGAAAAAAAACAAAGAGCAATTAGTCACGGTGAACAGTAAGGTTAGCTGCGACCAAGTCTGGGAGGCAGGTTTGGGAGTGTTCCAGAGGGTATTTAGTCGTGGCAAAAGGGATATTTGGTTGCGGTGAAATGTGCAAAATTTGTGAAGGTGTAAGGAGTTGAACCCAAGAGTAATTGGCTACGGCGCAAGGGAATTTTGCCATGGCAAAGGTGCATAATTTCTCATATTTACCTAGAAACCTTAGTTTCTTTTATGGTAATACTAAGGAATGATTTAGAAACACTAGTAGGAGGTTTTTATGAGTTGGAATTGATGGATGGAAGAATTAAAGGCTCCTTATTGATGATTAAATTCACTTACACATTCAAATAATTGTGGTTGTCTAATTAATGACCTTAATAACATCAAGGTTCAAATTTCCCTACATTTTTTGAATATAATTAGTTGTAATGACTTTCAACCTTGATTTATGATTATTAATTATGTCTTTAACCTTAATTTCTATAATTTGAAGTTAGGGTCATTACAAAATTCAATTTGGGTGAAACTAAAGGCAAATTTATAAGTTAAAGGACCTAAAGTTTATGATACAAAAGGCAAATTTCAAAAAGGAGTTGAAATGAGGGCAAATGGAGAAACTATAGTTTAGGGACTAAATTGAAAAGTGAAAAAATAGGATAACTTTACCTTTTTGGCTCCTTTATACATTCAGCCACTTGCTCTAGCCCTTAATCATGTTTTTTCTAGTCTAAAGTAGAGCTAAATGGCAGCCAAGGATATGCACAAGAAGAAGGAGAGCAACCAAGTGAAAGAGTAAGAATTTCAAAGTTTTTCATGCTCTTTGCTTCCTTAAATTTATTCCTTTCTTTCTCCTCTCTCTCTTTTTATGGTTTGATTGTTTATCTTGGTGCTAGTTTATTGCTGAGGCAATGGAGGGAGGAGGTGTAACACCATGCTTCTAAGACTCAATTCATGCAATTCTCATACATCATCTCATGTTTGTTCTATGGAAACAATATAGTGGCATAGGGAGTCATGGATTAAGATGCATTTTTGTATGAGTAAAATTTTTCTTTTGGAGTTCCATAGGCCATATGAACTCATCTATCATATTCTTATACTTAGATACATGGATACAACTCATTTCCATCCCCAAAATTAGCCTACAACTCGTGGAAAGTAAGGGGACGCATGAAACTCATGTTTGCATTTTCGGCCAAAATTTTAGCTTTTCTATCACTAACTTTGAAAAATCATAACTAATTCTACAAAAATAAAAAACATGAATTATTTACCATTCTAGGAAACTACACATGTCTACTTTATACTAAAATTATGACCAAGCCATGAAACATCATCCAGAGGACATTTGACATTCGAAAAGGGGCAGAGGTCTGGCTGGCTACTGGTACTGTCACAAGTTTCTATAACAAACTTTAAAAATATCCAATTAATTTCACAAAAATCCAATGCACATAAATGATATAATATGGAAATCTACAGATGTTAGCTAGAGGGAAAAAATAACTTTAGATCATTCAGGCACGTCTAGGCATAAAAAAAAATCAAAAAGTACATGAGGTTAGTCTAGATGCCTGATACTGGGTTGAATCTTGAAAAATTCATATCTCCCTCTCTAGACTTCCAAATAAGGTGCTTCCAGTTGGCAAAAGTCACTGAGAGTGTCTAATTGCTCCTATAAAATTTCATGGCAATTGGACATTATTTTCCCCTTAAGTAACAGATTTCATTTTTGGACCTATGTGAACAGTACACTAGACCAAATTTAGAAAATTTTCCAACTTTGAAAATTCACCAAATATTCCATGGACCTTTAAAATTTTTGTTCTTTAGCTTCCCAAAAACCTCTCAATAGGATCTAAATGTCCTCATTTGGTCTAAAAGTGACATAGTCTCATGGAATAGTCATTTTTGTTCCCTATCAAGAGTCACTTTGGTCCAAATGGTCTCTTATTAAGTTTGGCACCTCCTGGGCAAGTTTAAAAGTATGAACATGACTTGTCTAAATTGCCCAAGTAGTCTTAAATCTCACACATCTAAATTTGGCCATTCCACTTCCATTATTACACTAATCTATCGAACCATTCAAGAGCTAAACTTACCATTCAATACCCAAAACATACTATCTCATACATTTGGCATCAAATTTCATTCATATATCATACTTTTGGGTATTTACATATGTTCATATGGTTACATAACAATTTCATCATGGGATTACATCATATGCCATATGTATGGCTAAAAAGAAGGTAAAACTAGGTATATTCATATGCTTTGATGCCTATCTTCTTCTTTTAAGCTTAGTGGCCTCTAATACCTTGCTCAATTGTTTCAACTAGCATGTTAAGACATTGGAGAGGAGGGGATGAGATTCAAAGAATCCCAATAGCTCATCTCCCATTCAATCACACATAAAGCATGCAATACAAGTCTCACAAATGCATGGATAAACATATTAACATTTGCAGTCATGTAAGAAACATTTTCAACATTTGAACAAGTCATACATAGCATACAAAGGCTTGCCTAGCAAGTTGATTGGCCTTACCCATTCTTTAAGAGGTTCTTGGACTCAACCTTGCTCTTGGGAGTCAACCTCACTTTTGGGAGACTCTTTACGTTGTCTCAACCAATTCTAAGGGTTCTTGGCTCATCCTCACCATGGCTAGAGGGTTCTTAGCTTTTCCATACTCAAGCAAACCAAAGCAAGTATCATAAAACATCATTTAGAAACATAATGCATCATCATGGTACCATGGCATATAAAATCATGCATTAATACTTTTCATGACTTAAAACATACATAAACACAATTAAGATAATGTAAGCACACATCTATGCATGAGAGAAGGTGGAAAGAGCTAACTTGCTTTCATTTACACATTTTTTCCTTGAGTCTTGAATCTCTCCCTTGACCTCATACACCTAAAAAGGTGGAGATCATTCCTGACGATTGTGTCGCGCAATCTCAAATAAAACTAGGCGGCAAAATAAATTTGTAGATAATGGTGCAACCTAGGTCATTTTCCCAAGGAGTTTGTGCCTTAATTTGTTTATAGAAGATTATTCTAAGTATTACTAATTAGGACTTGTTTTGGGGGGTTTGAAATGCTAGAATTTAATTGAACTAAAGTTAATTGACAAGAATTAAAAACTTAAAACTAAGTTGAAGTGAATAGTCAAGCAAATGTGGTAGCTAACTTTCAATTGGATTCTCTAGAGTTCAATTATCCTTGCTCTTTTTAGTTTACCAATTTTGGATTAAGTCCTTGCTCTTTAGTGCATTCCTTATAAGGCTCTTGAATAACCATCCAAGATTCAATTTATCAATTATTCAAGGAATTTTGCAACCACAAAGAACCTTGAACAACTAATTAATTGAATTAAAATAAGAACACACTACAACTAATTTTGATTGATTAATGAAATCTACTGTACAATCCACTCAAGATGCTAATTCACCAATTAGATTAATTAATCCCTTAAGCAATTAATTGCACAAAAATTTCAGCTAACTAATCCAATAACCATTGCATCAATTAGCTTAAAATTAGGAGGAATTTAGAGGTTAATTGTACAACATTAATTCTGGAATTTCTACAAACATATAATGATCACAAATAAAATTCCAAAATTCAATTTAAGTTCAATCCAAGAATCAATTCAATCCAGTAATTCCAGCAATTAAATTCCTAAACCAATAAGCTAAACCTAGTCAAATTAATAAATGAAATAATGCTGAAATTAAAAGATTGAGCAAGAGAATTTTATCCAAATTGATGAGGAGATGTGGAGCTCAAATCTTCATCTAGGAGAATTCAATCTTCAGCTAGCCACCAAATGGAATTCAAGCTGCCATGGATGTTTTGATCGAAGAGAATTTGATCATCAAAGCTGTAGTCATGGAGAATTCAACGAAAACTTCTTCCTCGTCCAGCGCTAGAGCTTCTCGCTATTTTCACGTCCTCCTGGAACCCAATGTATTCCAGCGTTCTTCTCACATCCCAGTCACGTTCTGCCCGAGTCACTCCCTTCCAGCGTTTTTCTTTCCTTCTCCTTAATTCATCACGTGCCCCTCAGCTCCTCACTTTGCATGTTGAAGTCATGCAATTCTTCTCATCTCCCAGCTCATTTTCCACATCAGCCCGTTGCCTTCTCACGTTTCGTTTGCTTAAGCTGCTTCTTCGTGTATCAATTCCCACGTGAGATCATTCAAACTTAGCTCCAGCTCACTTCATTAATCCACGTGTTCCTCAGCTCCATATTTCAGCTTTCTTAATTCCACGTGCTCAGCTCCACGTTTAAGTGCTGCCTCCACATGGTTCTTCAACTTTCTCGTAGCTAAATCCAGCTCGTGCTTCATTACTCATGGCTCGCTTCCTTCGTTTTGTCTTGCTCTCTTTCCACGTAGAATTCTTTCTCCATGCATGTGAGCTTCTTTGTGTTTCCTCAAGCCTTCTCCTTCAATGTAAACCCAAGCTCATTCATGTTACTTCATCATTCTCTGCTCAGCGTTGTTTCCTTCTTGTTGCTTTCCACATTAAAACCTTGCTTCTTTCTCTTGATTTTCTGCTGGTTGTGTTTTGTTTCTTCTCCATACCAGAACCAAGAACTCGAGCTTCTCTCTATATTAGCTGCTCACTTCTTTCTCTTCTGCACAAAACTGTGGTTTGTTCTGTTGGTATTTCAGCTCCTTTTCTCACGCTTAAAACCCAGTTTATGCTTCTTTCTTAGCTCGCGTTGCTTCCATTAACTCGAGCTCATGGTTTTCCTTTATTTCTGCTCAAAAGTTCCAGCCTTCGTGTTACCTCCATCCATGCTCTATTTTCAGCTCATCTTCCACACTTTCATTCCACGTGTTTCTTCCATTAAACTCGAGCCAGCTTTTTCACCTTGTTACTTCAAAACCAAGCTCGTTCTGCATTTTCTTCTTGTTCATGTGGTTTGGCCTCTTCCACGTCTTCTTCAATATGTGCATGATGTTAAGAGCTACTGTTGCATTATGGTGAACTCGTACCTTCCCCCCTCTTTTCAGCTCATGACCTTTGTGTGGTGGATGAGGGAGTGCTGATTGTGGCATTGAGTTGGTGTAGCAACGCGAGCTTCCATTTGCTCTACACTTGATTCTCTCCAACATTTAAATTCAAATTGTTCAAATTCTGCACAAAAAGAGTAGAAACTATTAAGTAAAAATATTTTCAAAATTGATCTAAAAGAAATTTAAGCATTGAAAACCAATTAATTGCAAATTAATTCCTAAAATGTGGAAAATGGCCAATTAAAATCAAATTCCATTCAATTACATCCATTAAGCCATAATTGATTATTAAAATGCCTAAGATAAGGGGAACAAAATGTATAAAAATCATGCTTATCAATTCCTCTTAGCCTAGACACATCATATGGAAGCTAATTATACTTTTGAAGCATAGTCTAAGGCCACACAATTACTAGAAAGGCTAAGTGACTCATAAAGCTCTTTTATGGTTCCATAATACACTTAATGAAGCAACCTTTGGAAAACATCGTCTTGGCTCTATTCTATCCATTCATTCATGATTCCTAACTCTATTCAAACCTCTTGGAGTCATCATATAATCAATTTTAGGAGCCTAGCTTGGTGTTGCTTCTTTAAGCCATATTATGGAACATAAAAGGCCATCTTGCTATCAATGACTTATAAACTTCTTCCAAGGCTTCCTCTTATACTCTCCCATCATACATGATACAAAACTAAGCTTGGATGTAATTAAAATACTCTTTAAGTGCATGGACTCTCCTTGGCCAAAGCTATGCTTCCATAAGGTACCAATGGAGTTTCCTTGCTTCCTTTGATACGAGAATCATGTAGAAAGCCCTCTTAGTGTCTTAGGAACTCATATGAACACTTAAATATCATAAAATATGGCTAGGGTTCATGATAGAGTTCAAGGTGCAATCAAAACCCTAACTTTTCTATCTTACAAATTCATGATTTTTACTTGGATTTCTTTGCATATTCTTACTCTCCTTCCTTAAATTCATAGAATTCATCCTTGGTTCTCCTTAAAATTCTAGCCCTCTTGCATCTACATAAATGGGGCGAAATAGGGAGAAAGAGGGGGAGGAATTATCTACCATGGGATGAAAGATTTACCTTGTTTTTCCTTATTTTCTCACTTGATTCTCACTTTCTTTGGCTTCCTCTCTTCAAATCTGAATTTTCCCTCCTTGGTATGACCATAAAATAGCACCAAAAACTCTAAGAAAACCATAAGGAGAAAGGGTAGAAGGAGGAAAAGAGATTTCCTAAGGAGAAGACTAGGAAATTTCAACAATTTCTTACCTTTTCTTGAAATTCTCCCTTCTCCTTTGCCTTAGTCTTGTGTGCCTCCTCCCCTTGAGTTCTCTTTGGCTTTTGGGCAGAACTTGGTTGACCAAAATGAAGGGAAAAGAAGGACACATCATATATATGTGGGTTTAAGAAGGACCTTTTAAAAAATTCTCATTTTGCCCTTCATTTTTGGCATTTTCATTTCTAACTTGTTTTAGCTCCTTTCTTAGAACCGTCTTTTCCATTATGAAATTTAGATCCTCAATTTAGTAAAATACATTTGGAATCACTCAAATTGGAAGTAAAACCTTTCTGAATAAACTAGTTAAAATTCAAGTCAATCGACGTTGAAAAATATCCACTGGAGGGGCTTTAACTGTGCCAAGGCTTCCTATAATTTTTAGAGCCTCTGAGAACCTTGGAGAACTCAAAACTTTTATTTAAAAAGCTCTCCATGCCCAATTCCATACCATACAAATTTTAACACATTATACAAGAAGACCTTGTACTTCTTGGCAAAAATCTTGTCGACAAGGTCTCAGAATTTACACTATAGATTACTGGATCTTGTCGACAAGATTTTTGACCTAGGTGATGAGATGTTATCTCAACCCTTAAATTAATTTGGTCTGCTGCCATACTTCATGTTCAATATACATTCTAATGGTCATATAACATAATCTCTCATTTTTGAAAAACTGGATATAACAGGAGGAGATTTGAGAGAACTCATAGGTGCATGAAATATAGCTCTTGAAAAGCTAGCAAATGAGGTAAGAAACCATGGACTTCTCTTGCTTCATCTTGTTTTCTACTCTTACTCATGCTTGGATCAGACCTAGCCTATTTAAAGGAAGATGAATTATAACCTTAGCTAGAGAGAAACAAGTATTTAAGAGTGTGGGAATTAAGAGTAGTCCATTGGATGCGATTAGGAAGTAATGAAATTCAAGTTGGAGAATCTTGGGGTTTTGAAAGAAATACTCAAATCTAATTTTTCCTAGAGACATTCTATCTTATGTAAAACATTGTATGAGTCCATTGAACCTCTAGGAAGATTTATGGAAGCCATTCCTTTAAGAGAAAGCAAGCTACTCCATTTGTCTAAATCAAAACATATGCCTAGACAAAATTTGTTATTTCTATAATCACTGTTGATTAGCCTATTCCTTGCTTTTTTTGGTATTAGTACTTTCACTTGACATTAGTTAGTGGAGAAAAAATTGAAAGGAGGATGAGATTCAAGAGAATCTCAATAGCTTTACTCAAAGTATAAGATACATACCTAGAAAGTTAAGCAAAGACATGAAAAACTAGTAAGCATACTATAATTGTTCATCATGGCCACAAATTTAACTTAGCTTAGGCTTTTTCTCTAAGCCTATAGATAAACTACTGCATTCAATTCCGTGCTCCCTCACTCTAGCCATAAACCACAAACTCATCAAAATTGAAAAACTTATACATCTAAAACATGTTATCATGCAATCAATCAATACATAACATTGTAATTAAGCTCAACAGTTATCATGCATGTAAGGTAAGGGAGAGTAAGTTATCTTGATATATCATAACCAATGCCAAACTTTTAAAATTTTAAATAACCATTTTGCCCTTGGTTAGAAATTTACTCTGTTCGAGCTCATTTTTCAAGCTTTTCAGGATCTAATTGCTCCCTACACAATTTTAAGTGTCTTTCACATAAAAACATTAATTTTAGGGTTTAAATGGCTTAAAATAGTGAAAAAATAGCTCCATTTACTATTATAGCACTGTCTATCTCATATTATATGCCATAAGAGTTTTAACTAATTCTGACAATCCTTATGTTTTCAAAACCTTTGAAAATCTGAGTGAACTTAATTTTAGCATTTAAAACTCTTTTCCTTGAGTTTCTAAAATTTTACTCAAAATTATGATTATGCCATTAGTATGCCACTTTGGCTCCATATTCATACTATAGCTGATTTTATAACATTGTTTTTTGACATTTTAATTAATATTCTACACTTATTTGATGCTAATTCATTTTACTTTAAGGTCCTCTTTCATTAACATACCAATTCCAATTCAGTTAAAAGTTAGATGTTACATATAGTAAGGCCATAAAGGATCCAGATAAGAGATAAATTAAACATGACATCTTGGCATTGGGTCTTAGCACTTCAGGAGCTAGCAATTTCTTCCCTCTTATGTGTATTGATTGCTTGAGTGCCATGGTTAATTGTATACTATGTTTGCCATGTTTGAGTATGTTTATGGGTCTTGGTCATGTTAGTTGACCTTTACTTGAGATGGACTAAAAGAAAAGGGTAAAGGAATAGAGCATAGTAGTTCTTCCCTATGCTAAGAATCAAAGCCATTTTAGTGAGTCTAGTAAACATTTCCATTTTATAGTTACATGCATGCATATTTTCACATATTAGGAAGAGGTGCATACTAGCATACTTGTTGATTGATGCATGATAGAGTAAGGATTATGCTACAAGATTGTCCTCAGAATGTCACCCTTTTTATCTCCCACTAACCATGTCAAGTGAATTCAGCAAAGAGAAAGAGAAAAAGAAGAACTAAGAGCTTGAGAAAGTGTAGCTAGATTCCTTATAATGTACATGTTACAATGATGTATACTATAACAAAAAGTATTAGCCATCCATGATGTATATTTTGATGAAATGTAATAGCATACCATGCAATAGCAATAGACACAAATATATGCCATCTTGATATAAATATATGCCATGGGAACATGTTATAGTATATGTTATATTTTTGGTTCCTTTATACTTACTTATAAGTGGAAAGGTGATTTTAAGATGCTAGGCAACTCTTATATGGTCAACCACTTAAAGATGATGTATTTATGGATTAAAAGTTGCTCGTGAAGGGAAATTGCATATTAGAGCTCAGTTAGACCACTTCGAAACCAAAATTTGCAAATAAGTCATAAAATGCATCCTTACCCTTGATAGCCCAAATGACTAAGTTTGAGGCTAAAATTTGATGAGATATTAGAGGACATATAGAGCTTTTTATAAAACCAAAGTTTGCATTTTTTTTAGCTCTACAGAATACTTTATAAATTTTCAAATTTGGCCCTAAAAAGATATCATGGTGCAATTACTGTTTATACTAATACAACCATGAATTTTGTGGTTTTTGAGGAACCAAATGGATTTATTTCAACTTGAAATTTTTATATTAGATAGCTCATATCATACTTTTTCCATGGACATCTAATTTGCATTAATTAGAGTTGTGTATCTCAAATTATGAATTTTTTAAATTTGGGCTGCAATATGTGATTTTGGTCAAAGAGTGAGATATGCTCTTTTTATGCAAATGCTCCCTTTATGCAAATGGTGTTCATATACATAATCAATGTGATAAAACCACATTTCTATATATGAGATATGAATTAAAATAATGAAGAATGCCATTTTTGGGGGGATTAAAGTTGAATTTAACATGTTTAGTAGTTAATTTTCCATCGCTAAAAGTATAGTCATGGAAGATATGACTAAAATGAATATCCCAATTTAAGCTGTGGAGGATAAGGAGTAAGTTGTAACAAAAAGAACTCATTTTCTTAAAATTCCATTTGAATCCTTACCTATTTCTCTCTCTAAATCACATCATCAATGAGCTCTAACCGGTTGATACTATGTCAGTTTCATAAGGAAGAGGAAGACTAAATTATATAATTAAAAAGTTGTTATAATATTTTTAAAATGACTATTTTGCCATTTACATGAATTTTTCCTCCATTTTAGCTCATTTTTCAATAATTTTTGAGCCAAACTATTCTAAATATAATTTTACATGTTCTTTTACATAAAAAAAAAAAATGTGTCTAACTTTTATGGTCTTAAAATAACATAGCACAATTAAAGATGCATCTATCTCACTTTTTCTCATTTTTTGCGCCATTAATATTTTATACCATAATGGCCCATCTGGCTAAAGTATGTGGCTTTTACTTTCACATTCTAATGAGAAAAACCAATTTCTTTTACTATATTTTAAGTTATACACATTCCTAATTTTTCCTACTTATAAGGCTAAATGGACTCTTTTACCATTACAGTCATTTTTTATTTGTTCTAGCCTTTTTGTAACTTCCAGTTTTCGTTAAACGACAAAAACAACTCGTTTTCAAAGCAAATCCCCTGAAATAAATTAGTTAAGGTCCTAAAAAATTTGATTAACATTCTAGACTCCTAAAAATGAGAATCCTAGCCTTAGATGGGAGGAAAAATGGAGCTAGAATGAAGAAACAAATTTTGACAGAAATCTTATGAAACGTAATGGCAGTTTTGTAATTTTGAGAAAATTTTGGAATTTACACAAGAGGGCTTTTCAAATGAAAGTTTTGAGTTCTCCGGGGTTCTCAGAGGCCTTGAAAACCATGGGAAGTCCCGAGATAGTTAAATCCCCTCTGGTGGATGTTTTTTAATATCGGTATACCCGAACTTTGAAGGATCTATTCAAGAAGGTTTTAGCTCTGATTTGAGTGATTCCAAAAGCATTTTATTAAATTGGGAACCTAAGTTTTATAATAGAAAAGATGGTTCTCAAAAAGGAGCTAAAACGAAGGAGAAACAAAAATACCAAGAACAAAGGGCAAAATAGAAATTTTTTAAAAGTATTTCTTCCTCCTCTTATAAATAGGTGGCGCCTCACTCTCACACTCACATAGCTTCAGATTGTTCTACCCAAAATCAGAGGAAAAACCCAAGGAGAGTTGCGCACCAAGGGAAGAAGAAGAGGAGAAGAAATTCAAGCTTTAAGGTATGGTTTCTTAGTAGTTTTCATGCTTTCTTCCATCCAAACCTCCTGTCCTTCATTTTCCTTTGTTTCCTTTGATTAAAATGAAGTTTACAAATCTATTTTAAGGGAGAAACTTAGGGGAAATTTCGGATTTGAAGAGAGGAGCTTGGAGAAAGCAAGATTCAAGTGAGAAAAAGCAAGAAAACAAGATAATTTCTCCTCCCATGGTTGCTACCTTTGGTTCCCCTCCTTCTCCATTTTGCCTAACATAAGAAACCCTGGGGGGATTTTATTTTAAGCAAAACCAAAGGTGAATCTAAGGAAAAAGGGTGTGGAGATTAAGAATATATAAAGGGAATTAACAAAAAGCCATTAGATTTCAAGATGCAATTTCTAGGGTTTGAAGTGTTCCTTCCAAAATTTGATTTTGTACAATGATTTCTAGGCTTAAATAAGTGTTTGAATGAGCTCCTAAGATCTCTAGAAGTCTCCCCATATGCTTCTCCCCTTGAGAAAACAAAGCAAGCTTCATGGAAGCCAAAAAACCTTCCATAGCCTCGACCTAAAGGGGTTTATGTAGTTAGGGGAAGTTTTAAATTTTCCTAAACCCATTTTTGAGTCATATATGATGAATGAATATGAGGGGAAGCCTTGGAAAAAATTTAGGAAGCATAGGAAGTGAGATAGTGCTTTATGTTCCATAATATGACTTATAGAAGCAACATATAGTTAGGTTCTTAGTTTTGATTGTGTGATGACTCCAAGAGGCTTAAAAGAAGTTAAGAATCATATTTGAAAGGAAAGAATAGAGCCTAGAAATTATTTGAGGGGTGTTGCTTTATTAGGTGCAATTATGGAACCATAATGAGGTAATAGACCAAGTTTGTATCTAAGCAAGTTGTGTAGCCTTAAAATTAATTCCATGAACCTAATTGGCTTTCATAAATTGTGTTTAGGCCAAGAAAAATCATCTCCACACTTTGTGTGTGTGGCCGAAAGTGGAAGCTTGGATTCAAGAGAAAAAGTGTATAATTATATCCAAGGTAGCTCACTCCTCTTTCTCTCATGCATGATTGTTTACTTTACTTGTCTTTGAATGTGTGTATATGTATTTTTGAGCCATGAAAAGTTCTTTAGCATGACTTTGATTCCATGAAACCATGATGTTACAATATGCTTTCATATGATGTTTATGATATATGCTTGAGTTTACTTGAGTGTGTTGAGGCTAAGAACCCTTAGTCATGGCAAGGATGAGCCAAGAACCCTTAAGATTGGTTAAGACAAAGTACAGAGTCTCTGATGGACTCCCCAGAGCATTGTTGAGTCTAAAAATCTCTTAAAGAATGGGTGAGGCGAGTCCAACATCCACAAGAAATTGGGTGAGGCCAATCCACTTATTTGGCTTTGTATGCTATGTATGACTTTCTCAAATGATGAAAATACCTCTTGAAGGTTTGTACATATCAACATGATCATACATGCATTTATAAGACATGTTTGTATTCATTATGTATGATTAAATGGGAGATGAGTTATTAAGATTCTTGAAATCTCATCCCCTCCTCTCTAATGTTCTAACATGCTAGGTGGACCAAGAGAGCAATGAAATGGAAGCCAACCACCTTGAAGAAGAGAGCTTGACAACATAATGCATAGTTTTAGTTCTTTAAGGCCATGTTTATGTCAAATGATGTAACCCATTATTGTATATAGTCTATGACCTATTGAACACATGTATTTATGATAATATGTCATGTATAAATGAGAAAATATGTTATGTAGTCATTAGAATGTGATTTGAGTCTATGATGACAAACTAGCTTCATTAATGGTATTGGGAAATTGTGTATAACTATGGATGAGATGGCCAAAATGAGATGCATGGAGTTTGGAACCATTTGGTCAGCTCACACAAGTCTTAATTATGCTTTTAGACTTGCCCAAGAGGTGCCAAACCCCAAGGAAAGCCATTTGGACATTTTGGTATCCTATATGGAGCTAAAATTGACCACAATAGAACCCTAGTCACTTTTTGTCCAAATGACCTCTTCTTGATCTGAGATTTTGTAATGTCCAGTTTTCATTAAACGATGGAAATGGGCACGTTTTCAAAGTAAGTCTCCTGAGATGAGTGATTCAAAGCCAAATAAAATTTGGATAAAATTTTAAATAATAAAAAATGAGGATTTGAGCCTTGAGTTGCCCAGAAACTGGGGTCAGAGCGATTCAAAAAATTTGCCGAAAGGCCAGTGGCATTTTTGTAAATAAGTGTAATTTTGGAAAAGCACCTAGGAGGGCTTTTTAAATGGAAATTTTGAGTTGCCCAGGGTTCTCAGAGGCCCCAAAAATCATGGGAAGCCCCAGGACCAGTAAAGCCCCTCCGGTGTACTCTTTCCGATGTCGATTGACCCGAACTTTGACCGATTCGTTCGGGACGGTTTTAACTCCGATTTGAGTGATTCCAAAAGTATTTTATTAAATTGGGAACCTATTTGTTATAATGGAAAAGACGGTTCTCAAAAAGGAGCTAAAACGAAGGAGAAACGAAAATGCTAAGAACGAAGGGTAAAATTGGCATTAAAGTGTTAAAGGAAGCTTCTTTCTTCTTCTTTATATGCCACGTTCTGCCTCCCCCTCTCTAAACCGACTTGCTTCTGCCCATTTTCAGAGGAGAACTCCAGCTCCTTAGGCGCACAAGAGGAGGAGGATTTTGGAGGAAGAAATTCAAGAAAAAGGTAAGAAACTTTAAGACATTCCATATCCTTTCTTCTTGAACCTTGCTCCTCTCCGCTCAAGCTTTCTTTCTATGGTTTTAATGGAGAGTTTGGTGCTGTTTTTGGGGCAGAACAGAGAGGGGAATTTCGAAAATTGAGGGAGCAAGCCAACCAAGTGGAAGAACAAGCCAAAGGAAGCAAGAAAACAAGGTAAAACTTCCATTCTTTGGTAGTTTCTCCCTCCCCCTTCCTCTTGCACGAATTTGACCACCATGAGCCCAATTCTTAGGGGCTGTTTTCTGTCCAATTTATGGAGGGATTAGGGGTTTTAGATGGCAAGGATTAAGAATGAACCAATAGAATCAAGAAAGGAGCATTAGGAAACAAAATGGAATCATTAGGGATCCAAATGCTCCCTTGCAAATCTGATTTTATATAAATGTTCTTAGGCTTAAATGAATGTTTAAATATGCTCCTAAGATCCCTAAGAGGTCCCCCATATGTCTCTTCCTCCCTAAAATGAACAAAACCCCATGGAAAGTCATGAACCTAAAAGTTGGAAAAGTGTAGAGCACTTAAGGGGATTGTAAAAACTGATTTAATCTATAAGTTCTCTTGGTTGTTTAAGTGTTTCCTTGACCTCCTACAACTCTTAACAACCTCCCTAAATGGTTCCCCCATCAAGGAAAAATCAAGAAGCCATGAAATCCCATTTATGCTCTAACTTTTGGCCAAGTAGGGATGACATAGTTAGGAAGAGTTTTAAATTGTTTCAAACCCATTTTTTAGTCATACATGATGAATGAATGTGAGGGGAAATCTTAGGAAAAATTTAGGAAGCTTAGAGAATGAGTTGGTGCTTTAGGTTCCATATTATGACCTAAAGAAGCAACATAATGTTAGGCCCTTTGTTTTAATTATGTGATGACTCCAAGAGGCTTAAAAGGAGTCAAGAATCATATTTGAAAAGAAAGAATGAGGTCTAGAAATCATTTGAGGGGTGTTGCTTCATTAGGTGCCTTTATGGACCATAATGGGGATTATAGAGCAATCTAGTACTTAAGCAAGTTGTATGGCTTTAGAGAATGTTTCATGAACCTAATTAGCTCCAAAAAATTGTATTTAGGCCAAGAGAAACCATCTCCACCAAATTGTGGGTGTGTGGCCAAAAGAGGAGGTTTAAAAGCTAAGGAAAAAGTGTGTACTTGCATACAAGGTAGCTCTCTCCACCTTCTCTCATGCATGGATGTGTGTTTAGCTTGTTTTAGAATGTGTGTATGTGTATTTTCAAGCTTTGAAAAGTATGCTAGCATGCCTTTATATGCCATGATGCTTGGTGCCATGTTATGTTTTTAAATGAATCCATGATGTTTGTATGAGTTTACTTGAGTGTGGAAAGGCCAAGAACTCTTCCCTTGGGTGAGGATGAGCCAAAAACCCTTGAGCTTGGTTGAGACAAAGTAAAGAGTCTCCCAAAAGCAAAGTGGGCTCCCAAGAGTATGGTTGAGTCCAAAGTGCTTAAAGAATGGGTGAGGCAAGTCCAAAATCCATGAGGAGAAGTGTGAGGCCAATCCAAACACTTAGTGAGCTCTTGAATGTCTTGTGTGATTGATTCACATGCTAAGGTTGCTTTTAAAATGCCTATGATTTCTACTTTCTCCATGCATGCATTTGTGAAACTTGCTTGCACATATTATGTGTAATAGAATGGGAGATGAGCTATTGAGATTCTTGAATCTCACTCCCTCCTCTTAAATGTCCTAATATGCTAGGTGGGCCAAGTGGACATGGCAATGGGAGCCAACCACCTTGAAGAAAGAAGATTGCCATCCTTATACTTGATTTTTGGTCTTTTGATTCATAAGGAGACTTCATGATGTATATTATTATTGTAAATAGTCTATGACCCCTTGGACAAATGTATGGTGTATATATTCTAGAACATAAATTGAGTGCTTATGCTAATGTATGCACTTGAGAAAAGCTTGGTGTAATGTGTATAAGTGAGGGTGAAAAGGCCAAAATGAGATACAAATGATTTGGGACCATTTGGGCAGCTTCCCCAAGTCTTAAACATGCTTTTAAACTTGCCCAAAAGGTGCCAAGACCAAAGGAAATCTATTTGGCAATTTTGGTACCCAATATGGAGCCAAAATTGACCATAATGGAACCCTATGCCACGTTTTGGCCAAATGGGTTAGTCTTGCCCTAAAATTTGGCATGCAATTAGGTCTTGTTGAGAGCTTTCTAGGAAGCTAAAGATCATAATTTTCGGAGACCTAGGGAATATTTTGTGAATTTTCAAAGTTGGGATTTTGCATGGATTCTGGTATGGGTACTGTTCATACTGGCAGTTTTGAATTCTGTGTCACTAGATGGCCAAATGGTGTCCTATGCTTATAAAATTTATATGCATAAACTAGAGGTCATAAGCTTTCTGTGGCCACTGAGATCACCTCATTTGGAGGTCTGAGCAGAGAGTTATGCATGTTTAAAGTTAACTATCAGTATCAGTAGCGCCCAGGAGCTTAATCACTGTTCCATCAGTTCCAGATGCCTAAAAGTATCTGTTTCATTCTGGAATTATTTTTCGTGTCAAGTTAACATTTGTAGCTTTCCAGAATGACCGAGTGTATGTGATTTCAATTTTTGTAGAATTAGTTACGAATTTCAGAAGTTTACATCAGTAACCTGAATCACAGCCCAGGCAGCCAGCGAGTCTGTAGCGTTTTGGATGTCAAACGTCCTGTGTGATGAATTCTGTGACTTGAACGTATTTTTAGTGTGAAGTAGACATCCTAAAATTTCCAGAGTGATAAAGATTGTATGATTTTGAATTTTCTAGATTTAGTTATGATTTTCCAAATTTGGGTCAGAAAATGGAGCAAATCTGGCCGAAAATATGCTTGCTTATTTTGAGCTCATTTCGGTTTCCATGAATTGTAGGCATGTTTTTGTGATGAAAATGAGTTGTAATAATAAAATTAAATATGAGGAAGTATAGTATAAGCTCACACGATCCACGTGACACCGAATTGAATTTTTTAGATATAGCGCAATGCGGAAAAAGTCGATTATTTCTGTCCCCTTTTTTTTATGTACCCTCATGGAAATCATGATGTGAAGCTTATAAATGGCATGTAATAGAGCTAGAAGTTATGGTGTTACAGATTTGGCATACAATTAGAACTTGTTGAGAGCTTTTTGGGAAGCTAAAAACATAATTTTTAGAGGTCTATAGAATATTTGATGAATTTTCAAAGTTGGCAAATTTTTTAGTTTTGGTCATGTCACTGTTCACTCAGGTCTGAAAATGAAATCTGTCACACAGGGCTCAAATGATGTCTAATTGTCATGAAATTTTATATAGAGAAACTAGATATTCCTAGTGACTTGCCAACTAGAAGTACCTCATTTGGATGTCTAGAGAGGGAGATATAAACTTTAAAAAATCTGTCCAGTATTAGAAACTCCAGCCGACCTTAGTTATTATTTGATTGAGTTTCGAGGTCTAGACATGCCTGTACCAGTATGGGGTTATTTTTCCCCTATAGCTAACATCCACAAATTTCTATATTGATATCATTTTATATAGATTGGATTTTTGTGGAATTAATTGGACATTTTTGCAGTTTGCTGTAGAATTCTGTGATAGCACCAGTGAACAGCCTAACCTCTGGACCATTTTGAATGTCAAACGTCCTCTGTGTTGGATGTTATGGTTTGGAAATATTTTTAGTATAAAGTAGACATGTGTAGCTTTCTCGAATGGTCAAGAACACATAATTTCAATTTTTGTAGAATTAATTATGATTTTCCAAATTTTGTAACAGAAATGAGCAAAATTTGGCCAAAAATGAATATGTATATTTCATGCTTCCCCTCGAGTTCCTTAAGATGTAGGCCACTTTTGATGATTCAATTGAGTTGTATTCATGAAATTAAATATAGGAATGTGTTGTATGAGCTCACATGGTTCATGTGACATAAAATGAAATTTTTATATACGACTTAACGCTAAAATAATCAATATTTTTATTGCCTTTTTTATTGGAAAATTATATAATTCATGGAATTGAGTTATTTAAAGGCATGAGATAAGCTAAAAACTATGGTGCTACACTTTTAATGTTGCTTTTCCAGACCACTCTGCTCTATACATCATTTAACTTTCTCCTTTACTCAAAAAGTAAAAATTCAAGGCCAATAGTGGCTTAAAACAGTTCAACCTACACCTATGCCACTAGTTACCTCAATTTGCTTGCAATTAGAGTACAACCAATTTCATTAGCTTTGTGTAATATGATATCTAGATAGCATTTAATTTGTAGTACAAAGCACCTAAAGCATCCAATTTCATAAATTCATTACTTTTAGCAGTGGAAAATGCTATTATTAAAAGTTAAAATAATTAATTTGTAATTAAATGAACCTTTTTAACTTACGAAACTCATCTTCCATTCTTATTACACTTGTTCATACAAAATCATCACAAAATGAGGCATGGAGTTTGGGTTTGGAGCATACACATCAAATTTTGCATCACACTTCCATTTTCCATAGTTCCATAATTCTGTTCTAAATTCAAAAATTCATAACTTGAACTAGAAGACTCCAAATCACACAAACTAGGACTCTATGGAAAGCTCAGGATATCATCTAGCTATTTTAAAAATTTTAGGTGAAGAGAATATTATTTGTCCTATGTAATCCTAATGGAATAGTAGCTGGGTCTATTTTTTATATTGCAGTTGACCAGCAACTTTAAAAATTCATATTTCACTCTATGAGCTCTAAATTGGGTGATCTCTGTGGCTATGGAAAGTTTATCATGTCAACTATATGCTATTAAAGTTCATGAGTATTGGACCTCATTTGGCCCCTCAAAGACACCAAAAACTAGATTGACCAAATGAACAATACACTAAGAGTTTCTACAAATTTCAACCAACTTTCAAAAATCATAATAAATTCTACAGAGCTCTAAAAATTATGTTTTTTAGTTCTATAAAAAGATCTAAATGAGAGTTAAATACCTATCGAAATTAGCCCATGTGTTCTATTTTGATTTAGGGCAAGAATATGGTCTAAAATGGCATCAAATGGTCCAAGATGGCTTCCCACATGAACCATGACCATTTGAGCATGTCTAAAAACTCAAACATAGCATATAAAAGCATCATAACAGGTACAATTCATCATGGTACTCAAATTCACCATCTAACTTGTTCATATACACACGTACACCATGGTTCAAGAATGTTAAAAACTTACATTCCCATGCACCTGGCTCCATATCCATTACATACAACATGTTCATAAACTTTTACACATGAGTAAAAGTTTACATCTCATAAATAACCTATACATACATACTTTGACATTAAATTACATCAAAATCTATTTTATTGTCAAAGTAATACAATTTACACTCCTTGGCTACCATTCTTGGTTCCATGAGCTTCACCTAGACAAGATTAGATAAAAAGTGGGGAGATTGAGATTCAAAGAATTCTAATAGTTCATTCACCCTTTCAACTAGGGATATATAGCATGCATCAATGCTTCCTAGAACCAAATGTAAACATGTTTCAAAGGTCACATAAATATATGAAGATTAAAATTAAGCTCTAAGGACTTTTGGTCTAGTCTCACCCACTTACTAGGGACTTTTGACTTAAGTCACTCATTCTTGAGACTTTTGGCCTCACCTCACCCAATCCAAGGGACTTTTGGCATAACCTCATCCATCAAGAGTAATCTCACATTATAAATGCAAATTAAGAAGCATAATGGTACCAAAGCATCAAACCAATAGCTATAGCCATGTTTCATGATTTAAACATATATACAAGCATTCAATGATAATCAAACTACCAAGAAATGCATACAAGAATGGATGAAAACCTACTTTGGTCCAAGAAACACAATTTCTTCCTTGATTCTCTAGCTCCTTGGTTCGGCTTTACACACACACTTAGAGGAGGCTTGGTTTGCTTGGCCTAGACACATTAAACAAGATATAAACACATCAATGGAACCATCTCTAGCCTCACATAAAGCTTATACAAGCTACGTCTAGCTTATGGCATGCTTATGGTTCCATGCAAGGGCATAATGAGCATAATGAAGCAACTCATATAATTCATGATCTTGGCTCCAATTTCTCACTCAATCTAAGTCATATAACTCCATTTAAACTTATTAGAGTTATCTCCAACTCAATTCAAGGAGCCTAGCACCAAGTTACTTCTTTATGCATAATAAAACCCTAAACTTTCAACTTTCAAAATATGATTTTTAAATTCAAACCAATGGTTCCTTTGATGTTGATTATTCTTTTCTAGACCATTTATATAATTGGAATCAAGAAAAACTCTCCCTAGTTGTGTGAACTCCTTCTTCGGTGAGACATGTATCACATTGGGAGCCCATGGAGTTTTGTTGATTTTCTTAGGGAATTTGCCACTTATGAAGCTTGCTTACAATCTATAGGTTCATCACTAGAAAGTTTCATAAATCCCCAGGGGTAATCAAAACCTTAATTTTCATAACTTACAATCTATAGGTTCTTACTTGTTTCCTTTGATTCCATTTAAATCTCCATGTTTTGAAACCCCTAAAACTACCATGCTTAGGCCATAATTAATCCTCCATTAGAGGCTCCCTATGTTAGACGAGTGGAAGAGAGTTTACAATGGCATCATATATGAAATCTACATATTTACTTACCTATATGGAGTTTTTCCTTCCCTTGGCTCTCCCTTCATCTTCATGCCACCATGGGAGCTCTTTTGGTTTGAGCAAAGTTAGTTATGGAGGCCAAGGGACGTGCTGGTTAGATTTAAAGAGAATCAAGGTGTTTTATAACATTTTTCATAATGCCCATTATGCCCTTCCACTTCAATTCCTCCGTTTGAACTCGTTTCAATTCCTTTTTTAGAATCATCTTTTCCATCATAAAATTGAGATTCTTTAATTCATAAAATGCCTTTAGTTTTACCCAAGTTAGATTTAAAATCTCATCGAACAGTTCAGTCAAAGTTTTGGTCAACTAATGTCTTAAAATGTTCACCAGAGAGGTTTTAACCATTCTAGGAGTTCTTATAGTTTTTAAGGCCTTTGAGAATCCCAAGAAACTCAATTTTCCTTTTAAAGATCTCTCGTTTGAGTTTTCTAAAAGTTGCTTGAAATTACAATTTTGCCACTTTATTTTTGGTTCCTCTGCTTTGTTATTTTTGCTCTGATTTCGAGCTATCTTGAGACTCTAAACCATATTTTTAGATATTCTAATCAACATTCTAATGTCAATTAGCCTCAATTCCCTTTACTCTAGGGTCCTCATTCATCAACCAAATAGTTTTGATTTTGGTTTCTTGCAGTTCCTATTGGCCTTCCTAAGCCCGTGACCCCCTAAGTACTTTATTCTATCCTTTAGGAATTTCTTTGAATTTCTAAATTATAGGATATTACACTTTAATTGATATGGTAACCTTCTTTAGTCATATAATGATGGAAAAATATCTTACTATCTTAATATACTGCTAAATATTTCATAGCTTGTACATGTATAAATGAGTATATATGATGCCATTATCAAGCTTGACCATTATGTTATGTCTCATTGTGGACCTTGATTTGTGTAACACCATAATTAAATAGCTCATCTCATACCATTACTAGGTTCCATTCCATGAAGCACATGAGTTCTCAAAGAAAAAGACATTAAAATATTCAAGTTTCTTTACATTGCGTAGGGGATAAAATTTTCATTCAGCTTCTAGTGGGCCATGTGAGCTCATGTTTCACATTCTCATAATTAATTACATAGATACAACTCATATTCATCACCAAAAATGGCCTAGAGCTCGTGCAAGGCAAGTGAATGCATAAAATTCGTAGTTTCCATTTTGGCCAGAATTTCCTCACTTCTTTCACAAACTTTGAAAATTCATAACTAATTATAGAAAAAGTGAAATCATGCATTATTTCCATTATAGAAAGACACATGTCTAATTTATGCTAAAAACATGTGTAGGCCATGAAACATAACACAAAAGACGTTTGACATTCGAAAAGATGTAGAGGTCAAACTGGCTACTAGTACTGATACAGGTTTCTACTATAAACTTAAAAAATGTTCAATTAATCTCAAAAAAATCCAATCCATACAAATGATACAAATTTGGAAATCTACAAATGTTAACTAAAGGAGAAAAATAACTCCAGACCAGTTGAGGCACGTTTATGAATCAAAAACCAATCAAATAGTAACTTATGTTAGTCTAGATGCTTGATACTAGACAGAAATGTAAAAACTTCATATCTCCCTCTCTAGACCTCCAGATGGGGTGCTTCTAGTTGATACAAGTTACTGGGAGTGTCTAGTATTTTCTTATAAAATTTCATGGCAATTGGACATCATTTGCCCCTTGAGTGTTAGAATTCATTTTTGGACCTGAGTGAATAGTATCATGAACCAAAATTAAAATTTTTTCCAACTTTGAAAATTCATCAAATATTTCATAGACCTTCGAAAATTCTATACTTTAGCTTTACAAAAATCTCTCAATAAGCTCTAAATGCATGCCAAATATCATATCATGAAGAGCTCATTTGGATAAAAAGTGGTATAGGTTTCCAATATGGTAAATTGTGCTCCATATTAGATAATGTGTTCAAATAACTTCCCTTAATATTTTGCACCTCTTGGGCAAGTTTAAAAGCATGAACATGACTTGTATGAACTACCTAAGTGGTCCCAAATCTCATCCATCTCAATTTAGCCATTTCACTTCCATTTATACATGCATTTCCATAATGCAACTTTGCCATTACATGTCCAAAATGCATATTTCCATACATATAATCTTAGCTCTCATTTATACATGATACATTAGCATAATTATACATGTTCATAACATCATAGGACATATACAACTATTGATTACAACATTTGCTATTCATATGGCCTTAAAGTAACAAAATTTAAACACTTTCTTATCATAATCTCATCTTCCAAGCTGTAAGCTTCCATTGCCTTGTCCACTTTGTCCACATAGCATGTTAGAACATTGAAAAGGAGGGAATGAGATTCAAAGAATCCCAATAGCTCATCTTCCTTTTAATCACACATAAAGTATGCAATACAAGCCTTGAAAATGCATGCATGGACTTATTAACATATGTGAGCATTCAAGAAACATTCTTTGCATTTGAACAAGTCATACATAACATACATAAGCTTGCCAGGTAAGTGGATTAGTCTCACCCTTTCACTTGTAAATTTTGGACTTGCCTCACCCATTTCTTTAAGAGGTTTTTGACTTAACCTTACTCTTGGGAGTCAACCTCACTTTTGGGAGACTCTTTACTTTGTCTTAACCAACTTTAAGGGTTCTTGGCTCATCGTCACCATGGCTAAAGGGTTCTTGGCTTCTTCACACTCAAGCAAAGCAAGGTAAGCATATAAAACATCATTTGAATGCATAAAACATCATCATGGTACCATGGAATAAAAGCTCATGCCAAAATACTTTTCATAGCTCAAAACATATATACACACATCCAAAGACAATGTCAACACACATCCATGCATGAGAGAAGGTGAAGAGAGCTACCTTTGTCACATTTACATACTTTCTTCCTTGGACTTAATTCCTCTTCTACGGCCACAAACTCACAAGAAGGTGGAGATCATTTCTCTTGGCCTAGACACATCATATAGAAGCCAATTATACTTTTGAATCAAATTCTAAGGCCACACCATCACTAGAAATGCTAGGTAACTCATAAGGCTATTTTATGATTCCATAATACACTTAATGAAGAAACCATTAGGAAACATCATTTTGTGTAACACCATAACTTCTAGCTCATTTCATGACATTTATAAGCTTCACCTCATTATTTCCATAAAAGCATATAAAGAGGGGAATGAAAATATTGGATTTGTTTGCGTTGCGCTATGCTTACAAATTTACAATCGGTGTCACATAGACTGTGAGCTCATGTTATGCATTCTCATTTAATTCTATCATTATAACTCATTTACATCACAAAAATATGCATGGAGACAATAAAAGCCATGGACATTTTAGAAGCAAAGTTGGCATGTGAACAACTCATACAAATCATTCAAGAGCTCACCAAGTATTTGAATTGGCCTCACACTTCTCCTCATGGGTTTTGGACTTGCCTCACCCATTTCTTGAGCACTTTGGACTCAACCATACTCTTGGGAGCCCACTTTGCTTTTGGGAGACTCTTTGCTTTGTCTCAACTAAGCTCAAGGGTTCTTAGCTCATCCTCACCAAAGGGAAGAGTCTTGGCCTCTCCACACTCAAGCAAACTCACACAAACATCATGTAATCATTTGAAAATATAAGATGGCATCAAGCATCATGGCATATAAAGGCATGGTAGCATACTTTTCAAAGCTTGAAAGTACACATACACACATTCTCAAACAAGCTAAACACATATTCATGCATGAGAGAAGGTGGAGAGAGCTACCTTGCTTGCATTCATACACTTTTTCCTTAAGCCTTGACTCCTCTCCCTTGACCTCACACACCTAAGAAGGTGGAGATCATTTCTCTTGGCCTAGACACACCAAAAGAAGCATGAATTACTCATGGAAAAATTTCTAAAGTCACACCACTTGCTTAGACACTAAGCTATCCTATAGACCTTATTATGGTCCATAAAGGCACTTAATGAAGTAACACCCCTCAATTAAATTCTAGGCTCCATTTTTTCTTTTCAAATATGATTTTTGACTCCTTTTCAATCTCTTGGAGTCATCACATGATTAAAATGAGAATTTGAGGTTTAGGATGCCCAAAAACCAGAGCCAAAAGAGATCAAAAAATTTACCAAGGGAAGTAAGGGCTTTTTTGTAATTTTTAAAAAATTTTGAAAACTCACAAGAGGAATTTTTAAATAAAAAATTTGAGCTTTCTAAGATTCTTAGAGGCCCTGAATACTATGGGAACCCCTAGAACGGTTGAAACCCCTCCGGTGAGTGATTTCGGCTATCAGTTGACTAAAACTTTGAACGAATGGTTCAGAATAGTTTTATATCCTTTTTGAGTGATTCCAAAGGCAATTATTACGATTAAGAGCCTAAGAAATATGATGGAAAAGATGGATTTCAAAAAGGATTTGATTTGAGCTAAATGATAAGAACAAAGAATAGGGACTAAAATGCAAAATAGAAAAGTACATAAAGTGGACTCTTCACCTTCTTAAAGCACATTTTCCTTTGGCCTCTGATTAACCGACCTTCTTTCTACCCAAAATAGAGCATGAGACCAAGGGAGAGAGATGCACTAAGAGAGCTCAAGAGGAGGAAGAAAAGGCTAACAAAAGGTAGAGATTTCTATAGTCTTTCTTCTTGAAACCTTCCTCTCCTCTCTTTGCTTCATCTTTCCATGTTTTTGGTGAATGAAATGGTTTTGTTTTGGCCTTGAACCAGAGGGGAAAAGTTAGAAATCCAAAGAGGAAGCTAAGGCAAGAAGAAATACTCTTGAAAGAAGGTTGAACCCAAGGTAATTTCTTACTTTTTGTTGCTTCTTCCTTCTTGCTCTTCCTTGTGTGTATAACACCTAAAAATAGAGCCATCTAAGGGAGGAAAGTTCTGACCTAGAACTAATAAGAAACCATGAAATTTGAGTGTGGGAACTTGGAATATGCCAAGAAATTGCAAGTAAAACCAAGGAATTCCAAGTTAGAAAAGTGTAGAGCTCTTGAACACCTTGCAAAAACTGATTTGATATATGAGTTTCCTTGCATGTGTGAGTATTTGATTGAGCTCCTAAGACCTCTAGGAAGCCTCCCAAGTATGTCTCCCATCTAGAAAAAATCAAGAAGGCCATGAACTCTTCTTCCCCCTCTAGTCTCGGCCTAGGCAAGTTTCTATAGCTAGGGAGAGTTTTAAATTTTTCTAAGGCCATTCTTAAGTCATATGTGATGAGTGGAGATGAGTAGAGGGCTTGGAAAAAATTCCAAGACCAAGGGAAAGCCATTTGGCAACTTTGGTACCCTATATGGAGCCAAAATTGACTATTATGGAACCCTATGTCACTTTTAGCTAAATGAGTTAGCCTTGCTTTGAAATTTTGCATGAAATTAGGTCTCATTGAAAAATTTTTGGGAAGCTAAAGAACATAATTTTTGGAGGTCTAGAGAATATTTGATAAATTTTCAAAGTTAGGATTGTCGATTGTTTCTGGTCTAGGCACTATTCATACTGGCAGTTGTGTTTTGTGTCACCCGATGGCCAAATGGTGTCCAATGCTTGTAAAATTTTATAGGCATAAACTAGAGGTTATAATATTTTTGTGGCCATTGAGATCACCTCATTTGGAGGTTTGAGCAGAGAGTTATGCATTTTTGAAGTTGACTGTCAGTACTAATGGCGTCCCAGGAGTTTAGTTACTGTTCCATAGGTTCCCAATGGCTAAACGTATCTATTTCATTTTGGAATTATTTTTAGTAAAGCTTGCTTTCACATATTATGTATGATTAAATGGGAGATGAGCTATTGGGATTCTTTGAATCTCACTCCCTCCTCTCCAATGCTCTAACATGCTAGGTGGACCAAGTAGTTATGGTGAAGGGAGCCAACAACCATGAAAGAAGGAGATTGACAAGCCTAGGCCTAGCTTTCATTCTTTTTGAATCTATAATGAGGCTTCACAAAGTGATGCGATAGCACAAAGAGACCTTGTTGAGCATAGAAGTGGACTTGATCAAGGACATGATTTGCAAATTAAAGCCCAAGAGTTCAAGTCAAATGTGTCTAAAGATCCATTACAAGGCATAGGAGGCCCAATAACAAAAGCTAGGGCCAAAGCAATGAAAGAAGCTTTCAATTATTTAATTCATAAGCTTCATAACTTAGAGCCCATTTATTTAAATCAAGAGAAGGCCAAGAAGATGTAAAAGGTGTGATCATGCTAACTATTCTACAAGAGGATTGCCAAGGCCCAATTGGAGTCCAATTGCAAGAGATTAAGAATCATGTGACAACCATGTGATTTTTAATGAAGCATGAGCATCTCATGTGACAATTTAAAGAAGTTGATTAGTTTTGATTAGGATTTCTTTTGAAATTTCATTTTTATTATTTTTATTATGTTTTTGAACTTATCCTAATCTAATTAGGATATATATTAGGTATTATTTAAAATAATTTTAATTAGGTATTAGAGTTTTACTTTAATTAGGACTCTAGAAAATTTTGCCTATAAAAGGCTTCCTATTGTACTCTATCTTACACATGAATAAATTTGAGTATTATTCAATTATTTGTGAGGCTTTTGCTTCTTTGTGTTCTCTGAGAGTTCACGTGACTTATCAAAGGATTGGTCTTCCTTTGTGGCGTCTTGAGGCTAGGGTTCTAAGAGACAAGTTCTCTTAGGGTCTTTCCTTTGACCAACATTCTTGTTTCTAGCCGGTCTCAGACAAAGTGTCATCTTGTTGAAGGTTCCTAGGACAAGGTTTCTAGAGGGTCTCTCATCATTTGGTATCAGAGCTTTAGTCGCTAGTACAAGGTATATCTGTGTTTTCCCTTTCATTATTCTTCATACTTTCTCTCCTTCCATTAGTATTACCTTTTCCATCTTCGTCGTTTTCTATCTTCTTCTGTCTTCCATTGTTGTGTTCCTCTATCCTCAAAAAAAAAAAAAAGAGAAAAAAAAAAAAAGAAGAGAGTGTGATACTCCAAAAAGAAAAAAAGAGAAGAAAGTGTGATACTCCAGAAAAAAAAAAAAAAAAAAAATTCGAAAAAAAAAAAAAATTCAAAAAAAAAAAAGAGTGAAAAAAAAAAGGGAGTGAAAAAAAAAAAAATTCAGATTGCAGAATTCAAAATTGCAAGTTGTGCCAATTCAAAATTAAAAGCAAGATTGGAGTCAATTTCCTAGTTGGAGTTAGTTTCCTAATTGGAGTTAATTTCCTAATTGGAGTTTGTTTCCTAATTTAATTGCATTAAGTGGCTACCAAGTTTTCTACTTACCTATTTGCATTCAAGAAAGGATATTGTTTCCTAATTGTTTGAAACATGAATTGCAAGTAGTTTTCTATTCTTAAGGTTTCTTATTTTCAGATTTTTTTTTCTTTTCATCTCTTTCCTTCCAAACCTTCCCTTACTCCTTCTTTTTCCTTTTTTGTTACACACCTATTTTTCTCTTTTGTTTGATTCTTTGGGAATTTATATTTTAGGATTCTAGTTTTTGGATTGCCACTAGTTTGATCTTTTCATTTGATTTGCTTGTGACTTGCTTAGAACACTTGTAAGAAGCAAATTATTGAGTGGTAAAAGGCAAGAGGGTTAACATTAAAGAAAAAGCCAAAAAGAGAGTTAAACACGAGTGAAATTATCATCTTTTGAGTGTAAACACGTAAGCTAGTGAGTTGCAAGGTCCTATATCTTTCTTTGTTTATTTTTGTACAAACTAATATTTCAGGATGTCTGGAGAATCTGAGCATAATGACTTTGACATGAAAGTCTGGATTAGAGCCGTTCAAAGTACTCTTGAGAAACTTAGTGCCAGATTAGATGATGTGGAGTCTTCTTCCAATAGGAGGACCCATAGGAGGCAACCTCATATGGAACTTGATGATGATGCTGAATCTGACTTTGAGGAGTCCCATACTCGGAGAGGTAGACAATCATCATCCAATAAGGATGGTGGTATTGGAAACATCAAGATGAAGATTCCCTCATTCCCCGGGAAAAATGACCCCGACCAGTACTTAGATTGGGAAAGAAGAGTAGAGCATGTGTTCGAGTGCCACTCTTACACTGAGGTGAAGAAAGTAAAACTTGTTGCAATGGAGTTTACTGACTATGCTAGCATCTGGTGGGATCAACTTTTACTCACCAGAAGACGTACCGGTGAAGGCCCAATTCGTGATTGGCAGGAGATGAAAACTATCATGCGCAAACGATTTGTCCCTAGTTACTATTATAGGGAATTGCATAAGAGGCTCCAAAAGCTGAAACAAGGTTCTATGAGTGTGGAAGATTACTATCAAGAAATGGAGATTGCCATGATTAAGGCAAATGTGGAGGAAGACCGTGAAGCAACCATGGCCCGATTCATTGAGGGCTTAAATTCTGAAATAGCTACCCAAGTTGATTTATACAATTACCTGGATATGGAGGAGCTCTTACATAGAGCTATCAAGGTGGAAAAGCAACTAAGGGCTCGACAAAAGCTAAAAGTGACATCTAGCTCGAGTTCTTGGAGGGATTCCAAAGTCTCCTTCAAGCCAAAGACTGATTTCAAGTCTAAGGAGGAAAGTAAGGTAAAACCCTTTCAGGTTAAGGGTAAAACTGATTCAAAACCTTTATCATCTTCTAACCCAACTGCGTCTTTTTCTAAGGTTAGATGTTTTAAATGTAATGGTTTTGGTCATATTGCTTCACAATGTCCTAACAAACGAACTATGATTATTCTTGAGAATGGTGATGTGACTAGCGCTAGTAGTGAGTCTGAGGAGGATGAGATGCCACCCCTGACTGATGACTCAGATTTAGAATTAACTGAAGCTGTAAATGGTGAAGCCCTTGTGGCTAGACGTGCTCTCAATATTCAACCAAAAGAAGATCTCGAGGTAGAGCAGCGTGAGCATATTTTCCATACTCGTTGCTTCATCCACAAGAAGGTCTGTAGTGTGATTATTGATGGTGGTAGCTGTACAAATGTAGCTAGTACTTTACTTGTGGAAAAGCTAAACTTGCCTACTTTGAGGCATCCTACCCCTTATAAATTACAATGGCTTAATGATAGTGGGGAGGTAAAAGTAACAAAATAGGTGCTCATCTCTTTTTCTATTGGTAATTATCATGATGAGATTCTTTGTGATGTAGCACCTATGTATGCTGGTCACTTGTTACTGGGTAGGCCGTGGCAGTTTGACAGAAAGGTAAAACATGATGGATATAAAAATTATTACTCCTTTGTTTTTAATGGTAAGACCATTGTGTTGACCCCTCTGCGTCCTGTTCAAGCATATGAAGATCAGTTAAAAATCGAAAGAGAATGTAAGAATAGAGAGCAAGAAAAGAAAGGTAAAGTGAGTGTGAGTATTGAGAATGAGAAGAAGCAACAGAAAGGTGAGTTGAGTAGAAAGAAAATTAGAGAAAAATATGAGGAAAAGAAAGTAAGTCTATTTTCGAGTAAAAGTGATATCAAGAAAGCTCTTATTAGTGAAAATGCTTTCTTATTGCTTTATAAAGATGTTTATCTTACTATCAACGATCTTGATCACTCTTTGCCTGCTAGTGTTACATCTTTATTATAGGAATTCTGTGACTTATTTCCAGAGGAAATACCTAATGGACTGCCCCCTTTAAGAGGTATTGAGCATCGCATAGACTTTATCCCAGGAGCATCTATTCCCAATAGACCTGCTTATCGAGCAAATCCAGATGAGACTAAGGAAATACAACATCAAGTGGAAGAGCTCATGAAGAAAGGCTTTGTTCGTGAAAGTCTAAGTCCATGTGCTGTCCCAGTGATTCTTGTGCCCAAAAAGGATGGCAAGTGGCGGATGTGTATAGATTGTCGTGCCATCAACAAAATAACGGTAAAATATCGCTACCCTATCCCTAGGTTAGATGATATGCTTGACGAGTTGCATGGTGCATGTGTTTTCTCTAAAATTGATCTTAGAAGTGGTTATCATCAGATTAGAATGAAAGAAGGTGATGAATGGAAAACTGCTTTTAAGACCAAGTTTGGGTTATATGAATGGTTAGTTATGTCATTTGGCTTGACTAACGCACCTAGCACTTTCATGAGTTTAATGAACCATGTCTTTAGATCTTTCATTGGTAGATTTGTTGTGGTTTACTTTGATGACATTTTGATTTACTCTAAAAGTCTAGAAGAGCATGTGAATCATTTGCATGATGTGTTTGTTGTGCTTAGAGAGAATAAACTCTTTGCCAATTTAGAGAAGTGCTCTTTTTGTTTGGATTCTGTGGTTTTTCTTGGATTTGTTGTAGGAGCTCGTGGCATACAAGTGGACGAGGAGAAGGTCAAAGCAATCCGAGAGTGGCCAACTCCAAAGAATGCGAGTGAAGTAAGGAGCTTCCATGGATTAGCGAGCTTTTATAGAAGATTTGTTAAGGACTTCTCTACTCTTGCTGCCCCTTTAAATGATTTGGTAAGAAAGAATGTGGTATTCAAATGGGGTGAAGCACAAGAGCGTGCTTTTACCATACTGAAAGACAAACTAACTAAAGCCCTTGTACTTGTATTGCCTGATTTTACTAAGGTTTTTGAAATTGAGTGTGACGCTTCTGGTATAGGCATAGGTGGTGTGTTGATGCAGGATGCCAAACCTATTGCATATTTTAGTGAGAAATTAAGTGGCCCTACTTTAAATTATTCTACATATGATAAAGAGTTGTACGCCTTGAAACGCACCTTAGAAACTTGGCAACATTATTTGTGGCCTAAAGAATTTATTATCCATTCTGATCATGAAAGTCTTAAGTTTCTTAAGTCCCAGGGTAAATTGAACAAAAGACATGCAAGATGGCTTGAATTTATTGAAACCTTCCCTTATGTGATTAAGCATAAGCAGGGAAAGGAAAATGTTGTAGCGGATGCATTGTCTAGGCGTTACACTTTGATTACTTCCATGCACGCTAGATTGATAGGATTTGAGATGTTAAAAGGCATGTATGAGTCTGATTCTGATTTTGCTAATATTTGGAAATCTTGTGAAATGCATGGTGCTAATGACTATTACAGGTTTGATGGTTTCCTTTTCAAAAAGAACAAGTTATGTGTTCCTATGTGTTCCATTCGTGAGCTTCTTATTAAGGAAACTCATGGCGGGGGATTGATGGGTCATTTTGGTGTCGAAAAGATTGGCTCTTTTGAATGAGCATTTTTATTGGCCTGGTATGAGAAAGGATGTGGTTGCTGTTTGTTCTAGATGTATTACTTGTAAGCATGCTAAATCTAGAATTCAATCACATGGCTTATATTCCCCCTTACCAGTTCCTTCTCACCCATGGACTAATATTTCTATGGACTTTGTCTTGGGCTTACCTAAATCTTCCACTGGGAAAGATAGTGTCTTTGTTGTTGTGGATAGATTTAGTAAAATGGCACATTTTATTGCTTGTTCCAAAACTAATGATGCTGTGTATGTGGCAGAATTGTTTTTCAAGGAGGTTGTTAGGTTGCATGGTGTGCCAAAAACTATTGTTAGTGATAGAGATGTAAAATTCTTGAGTTATTTCTGGAAAACATTGTGGAATAAACTTGGCACTAAACTTTTGTTTTCTACTACAGCACACCCACAAACTGATGGACAGACTGAGGTTGTTAATAGAACTCTCTCTACTTTATTAAGAGCTATCATTCAAAAGAATCTTAAGAATTGGGAGAAGTGTTTGCCCCATGTTGAATTTGCTTATAATCGTGCTGTTCATTCTACTACAAAATTCTCTCCTTTTGAAATTGTTTATGGTTTTAATCCTTTAACGCCTTTAGATTTGCTTCCTTTACCTTCACATGAGTTTACTAACCTTGATGGTGCTGGGAAGGCTAAGTTTGTGCAGGATTTGCATACAAAGGTGAAAGCCAATATTGAAAGAAGGAATGAGCAAATTGCTAACCAAGTTAATAAGGGTAGAAGGCGTGTGGTGTTTGAACCCGGCGATTGGGTGTGGGTTCACTTGCGAAAAGAACGTTTCCCAAAACAAAGAAAGTCAAAACTCCAACCTAGAGGAGATGGTCCCTTTCAAGTTCTTGAAAGGATTAATGATAATGCTTATAAAATTGACTTACCTAGTTCTTATGGAAATATTAGTGCTACTTTTAATGTAGCTGATCTCTCTTCTTTTGATATTGCAGATTCGAGGACGAATCCTTTTCAAGAGGGGGGGAATGATGCGATAGCACAAAGAGACCTTGTTGAGCATAGAAGTGGACTTGATCAAGGACATGATTTGCAAATTAAAGCCCAAGAGTTCAAGTCAAATGTGTCTAAAGATCCATTACAAGGCATAGGAGGCCCAATAACAAAAGCTAGGGCCAAAGCAATGAAAGAAGCTTTCAATTATTTAATTCATAAGCTTCATAACTTAGAGCCCATTTATTTAAATCAAGAGAAGGCCAAGAAGATGTAAAAGGTGTGATCATGCTAACTATTCTACAAGAGGATTGCCAAGGCCCAATTGGAGTCCAATTGCAAGAGATTAAGAATCATGTGACAACCATGTGATTTTTAATGAAGCATGAGCATCTCATGTGACAATTTAAAGAAGTTGATTAGTTTTGATTAGGATTTCTTTTGAAATTTCATTTTTATTATTTTTATTATGTTTTTGAACTTATCCTAATCTAATTAGGATATATATTAGGTATTATTTAAAATAATTTTAATTAGGTATTAGAGTTTTACTTTAATTAGGACTCTAGAAAATTTTGCCTATAAAAGGCTTCCTATTGTACTCTATCTTACACATGAATAAATTTGAGTATTATTCAATTATTTGTGAGGCTTTTGCTTCTTTGTGTTCTCTGAGAGTTCACGTGACTTATCAAAGGATTGGTCTTCCTTTGTGGCGTCTTGAGGCTAGGGTTCTAAGAGACAAGTTCTCTTAGGGTCTTTCCTTTGACCAACATTCTTGTTTCTAGCCGGTCTCAGACAAAGTGTCATCTTGTTGAAGGTTCCTAGGACAAGGTTTCTAGAGGGTCTCTCATCACAAAGTATATGATGTTGTAAATGTACCATGACCCTTGAGACATGTATAAATACACCATTGTGTGATGTTTATATGTATGGATATAATGTATGATCTCCAGCATATGTTTTGAGTATCTAATGCCAAAGTATGAGAATTGAAAGTTTGATGGATGTGTGTTTAGCTTGTATCACTCAAAAAGGATCTAAAATCATTCTAAACCGTTTGGTCAAAGTTTCAGTCAACTGACGGCTGAAATCGCTCACCGGAGGGGTTTCAACTATTCTAGGGGTTCCCATAGTATTCAGGGCCTCTTAGAACCTTGGAAAGCTTACATTTTTCGTTTAGAAAGCCCTTTTGTGAGTTTTCAAAATTTTTCAAAAATTACAAAAATGCCCTTACTTCCCTCGGTAAATTTTTTGATCTCTTTTGGCTCTGGTTTTTAGGCATCTTAAACCTCAAATCCCCATATTTAAACTTTTATTATAATTTTAGTTAGCCCCAATTCTTTCTATTTCGAGGACTTCCTTTTATATTTTGCCCATTTTTAACGTTTACGGAGGAACTGAACATTGCGTTTCTCACGTTTATGGAGGGACTAGATGTTACATTTTGGCACCATTCTCCCCATCTATTTATGATTCTTGACTCCATTTAAAGCTCTTAAAGTCATCACACAATCAATTCTAAGAGCCTAGTTAGGTATTGCTTCTTTAAGTCATATTATGAAACATATAAGGCCATCTCACTATTTATGGTTTCTAAATTTTTTCCAAGGCTTCCCTTCATCTTCACTCATCATATATGACTTAAAAATAATCTTGGAACAAATTAAAACTATCCCTAAGTATTCTAACTATGCTAGGTCGTGGCTATAGAGCAATAGGATACTAAAGGAGTTTGCATTGTTTTCTTGATGGAGGAAGCACATGGGGAGACTTCTAGGGATCTTAGGAGCTCATTTAAACATTCATTTAGGCCTATAAGTAATTACATCAAATCAGATTATCAAGGGAACCCATGAAACCCTAGGTTTGCCACCTTGAAAATCAATGACTTTTCTTGAATTTCTTTGCATATTCTTAATTCTCCTCTTTTAAAGTCATGGAATTTACCCTTGGTTCTCCTCAAAATTCTAGCCCTCTTGTAGCTACATATATGGGGCAAAATATGGAGAACAAGGGGGGAGGAGTAGCTACTATAGGATAAAGATTTTACCTTGTTTCCATGACTTTTCTTGCTTGTTTCTCAATTTTCTTGGCTTCCTCTCTTCAAATCCGAATTTTTTCCTTAATTTCTCCCTTTAAACATATTCATATACTTCGATATAATCATAGAAAATAAAGGAGAATAAAGGATAAGAGGTTTAGAAAGGAAAGAGCATGAAAAACTACCAAAAATCCATACCTTCAAACTTTAATTTCTCCTCCTCTTCCTCTTCCTCTTTGTCTTGTGCACCACTCTCCTAGGGTTTTTTCTTTAGTTTGGGGCAGAAACATATGAAGCTAAATAAGTGGGAGAGTGGAGCGCCCTATATATATAGGTGAAGGAAGGAAGACTTTTCAGAAATTCCCATTTTGCCCTTCATTCTTGGCATTTTTGTTTCTAATTCATTTTAACTCCTTTTTGAGAACCATCTTCTCCATCATAAAATTTAGATTCCTAATTTAGTAAAATTCCTTTGGAATCAGTCAAATCAGAACTAAAACCTTCCCAAATTAATTCGTCAAAGTTCAAATACACCAATGTTGGAAAACGTCCGCCAGAGGGGTTTTGACTATCCTGGGACTCCCCATGATTTTCAGTGCCCCTGAGAACCTTGAAGAACTCAAAACTTTCATTGAAAAAGCCCTTCTATGTGAATTCCAAAATTTGCTCAAAATTACAAAAATGCCATTACATTTCGTAAGTTTTTCGTTAAATTTTGTTTCTTCATTCTAGCTCTATGTTTCTTTCAATCTGAACTTAGGATTCTCATTTTAAGGAGTCTAGAATGCTTCTCAAATTTTTTGGAACCTTAACTAAGTTATTTCGAGGGACATGCTTTTTGTATCTAATGAATTTTATTCGTTTATAAAAAAATAGTACTTTACGTTTCTCACATTTTCTCTCATTTTCAAACAACTAGATATTACAATTTGTGTTTTGATGACTATCATGGACCTTGATTTGTGTTTTGATAGAATGTAAAAGCTATGGACCTTGATATGTGTCCTACCCATCATTGAGTTATTAGCCAATGATTGTGGTATTGTGGTTGTCAAACTTGCTACTTTTGATTTGTTAAATATGGTATAAATAATGATTTAACTATGTTAAGCTTTAATATTGAATGTTCTATATAAATGTGAATGGAAATTGCTCTTGGTTATTGAAATTTTATATCTCGCCTTAATTGTGAGCTAACATTTTACAGGTGAAGATTTGGGCTTTTGTACGGACAAGTAATTGTAGACTTGATTGGATTAGATTAGATTTATTTTGGGTAGCCTACATTTTGGTTCATATAATTTGATAACTTGTAATTGATAACTTTTAGAATGATATGCCAAGTATAAGAAGAATATCTTTTGATGGGTTGGATGTGTGAGGATGATAAGTTAAGATATTAGATGATATTAAACTTTTGATAAAGGGATCTTGATAAATGTCATTTTTATATCTTTTATTCATCTTTATTTGGACTTTTTAGTGATGAATTATGGCTTATTGGATTTTATTTGATGAGATTTGATTTTATTGGTCATTTTTTGTACTCTAGGATTAATTTGCACCATTCTTGGTTTTTAATGCATAAATTATTTTTAAATAATTTTGTAAATTTTCCTACTTAATATTTTCTATTCTTTGTGCAAAATTTTAATGGAAAAATGGAATTTAAATGGTAGAGATTAATTTGGACGAGCATTGAAGGCTACAAAATTAAATCAAGGGCCAAGATCTAAAGATGGAAGATACATGTGTACAACTTAAAGTAGTGGATAATTGCCCAGGTTTTTTTATCAATTTTTAGAAAATAAAAATTGGAAATGGGAGATTAGGGGATGGCTTTTCCATACAAGGAGATTAGACTCAATTGCTTTCTTCAGCTCTCTTAAACACAAACATTTCATGCTAAAGTGCAATCTAATTAGCTCACTCAAGGGACTCTCACATGGACGCACCTTTTCACACATAGAGCTTCATGGACAAGGGCCTATTTACTCTCTCTTTCCACTCACATAGAAATACATAAAACCACAATGTCATTCTCCCATTGGAAGCTCTCATAGTTGAAGCTTCACACCAACAATTCCTTTATCAATTTCAGTCAATGGCAGCTTGAATCCACCATATAGCTAGCTTGGGATGAAGGCCTTAAAGTGCATATTTGAATCCAAGACAATTGCTCTAAGATTTGGCTAATTTTCTTCTCCTTTTCTTCTCCACTTTAGTTGCAATTTTATAGTTATATAAGACTAGATTTAACTTGTATTAACTTGATGACTATGGCTGTAATTTTGGATTGGGTTATTATGATTGTTAAGTTAGTAAATATACATTTTGGAGATTGAATTGGAGGATTAATTATTCAAATATTTCTCTATTTTATAGATGTTCATTTCATTCTCTTTTTCTCTTAATTTTTAGCTTGATCAATGTTATGGTTGTTATATGTACTTGCTAGAATATTTGTGCTTAAATTTTAATTTGAGGAATCTTAATGTTTAATTGGTTAATTAGGCATCTAAGATGAAAGCACAAAGGTTTTAAAAAAATCAATTACTCTCTATTTTTAGTGTGTTCAATGAACTCAATTCAAAAATTAGTAAGCTAGTGCAGTCTTGAGATTGCTAGTTTCTTGCATCTTAAGTGGTAACTTGAGAAAATTTCTTTATGAATACACTAGAGAGGATTAGGTCCAAACCTTAGTGAAATATAATTTGGGTGATGAAAATTGAACTTCAAGGAATTCACTCATAGCTAGCTACACTTAAATGCTTGGTTATTATCAATTTTTTTCTAGCTAGTAGTTACATTTTCTTGAATTACCTTTAATTTTAGTCATTAAACCCCTAACAAATTTCTGGAATTATTAGCTTTTAGCTTGTCTTTGACATTTAGAAAATTCTTTTTTGTAATTGGAATACATTTCTGTGGGAAATGATCTTGGTTGCATCACTTACTATAAACTTATTTTTACAACCAAGTTATTTGAAACTATTTGGCAATAATTATCATGTAACTATGGTTTACTTTGGACTAGTTTAGGTTTTATGTTGTATTATAAGCATATTTGACTCTTTTACTTTCATGATATTATGTCATGTTGATTCTTATTTGATTAGTCTTTGGAATTTGGTAAAGATAGAGCTCTACACATGGTTTATAGTTCAGTGCAAGGCTAGCTGTAATTTAATGCTGGAAAACTACTTGTCTCATAGATTAGGTTAAGGGACCTTGTGGATTTTGGAAGTTGTAACATAATAGTTACTATTTGTAAGTTGCATGTGTCAAGAAGTCATATGATCAAATTTTAAGTCTATAGATGTTTTATGGTTCCAAGGGTTAAGAACACTTTCTCCTGGTAATTGAAACTTGTAAGGCTTGGTCTAATGTCAAATGGCTATGTGTTGGTGATTTTGGGTATGTGAGTTGTTGGTTTAATAATGCTTTTATTGCCATGAGGCTAGTTTTTGGTTTACCTTAAAAATCTACCACTTGGAATGTCATATTGTAAGATTCAGCTTCTTAATTGAACTGGAATCAGTATGATAATGAAAGAGGACTCTAAAGTAAATTGAATTAAGGATAAATAAGGATAGAATATTAATCAGAACATAAAAAAAAATGAGGTTATGAAATCATATATAAAATGAAAATGGAGCCAAAGTGGCTAAATAGAATAAAATGGTACCTTAGTGGCAAAATTGTGATTTTAAGTAAAATTTTAGAAACTCAAGAAAAAGAGTTTTAAATGCCAAAATTAATCTCACTAGGGTTTTTAGAAGTCTTGAAAACCACAGGGACAGTCAGAATTAGTAAAGACCTTTCTAGCACATTAAATGAGATAAATAATGCAGAGCTATCTTTTACTATTTTAAGCCATCTAAACCCCAAAAATAATGTTTTTATCTAAAAGAGTACTAAAAATTGTGTAAGGAGCAATCATATCCTAAAAAGCCAAAAAATGAGTCTGAAAGGAGTGAATTTGCAACCAGAATTGAAATGGTTATTTTAAGAAATTATAAAATGAAACTTCTTAAGTAAGCCACATCCCCTTATCTTCTTCAACGTTCCTTTTTTAGATTTTTTAGCCATTAATGGCATCTTGAAGAAGGAAAGAGAGAGAGATAGAGAGAATTCAAGCCTGTTTTAGGTAAGTAAACGGTCCCATTTCACCTCCCACCAGTTAAGAAGATTAGTCTAGTCTTTAAGGGCTTTCTAATGGTGGTTTTCTTTTCATGAAAAGTTGAAGTTCACATCTAACCCAACATAAAAAAAAGGCACTTCTCAAGAAATTATTCGGAGGAAATCAGTCTATGCAAAAGAGTACTTCGCATTGAGGTAAGTTTCTAGCTAAAACACTTGAAACATTTGTGTTTCTTAGGACAAATGGTTTGGCCATGATAGATAAAATGAGGAAGGGAGTTTTTCTTCATGTGTTCTTGATGAATTCAAGGTTTTTTGTCATGCAAGATTTACATATCTAATATTAGTTTCCATTGAATCATGAAAAAAAATGAGATAGGCCATATGTATGTGAATTTAGCCAAGGCATAGATGAGTAGGTAACCGTGTCATTTTCAACTCCTAATTAGTGTGTTTAAACGTTTTATAATGCAAGAAAAAAGAATCTAAGCCTAGAATTGAATGAATCTTTGAAATCTCCAAGTTAGGGTTTTTATGGTATCTATTCAGCCATGAAGAAATTGAAGGGGGCTAGGAAGTTGTTTAAGTGATTCTAGGGATATAGAAAGTCTTAAAATGATATAACAGCAATTATGGAAGCAATGAATTGAATTTAGAAGTTAAGATTTTAAAAGTTGAATATTTAGGGTTCAAGAAAGCGCAATATGTAACCAATTGGTATAAGGATTTTATGAGCAAGCTTGTGATGCCTCTAATGAATCCTAATAAGGTTATATAGATTATATATGATGAAATTTTGAAGCCTAGAAGTTGGATTTTAGAAGCTACCCCTTGGTGTTTAAGGATAAATAATGAGTTCTAATATGTTAAAAAGTGAAAATACTAAATAAATAGTACCAATGACCATATGAATAATAAATATGGAATTTGTGGCTTGAATTATGAATTCTAAAAGCATAAGTTTGCCTAGGATCCATGTTTAGTGAAATCTCTCACTTAAAACCTAAGTGAAGGACAATTTATGGGAAGTCAAAAGCCAAAAGGAATTTCATAAGTCAAACCCTTAAATATGGTAAAAATTGAGTATTTTGGATGATGTAATTCCCACCTAGTAGGCATGTATCTTGAAAGTAAGTAAAATAGGGTTTTAAGTGTACTTTAAGTGGCCTAATGCATAGTTAAAAGTAAAAAAAGTTTAAGAGAAGTTGCTATAAGTTAAAGATGATGATGTTATATTCATGTTACATTTTTAAGACAAGCTAGTGAGGCTTCATCCCATTGTAGGTGTAGAGCCAAAAAAGAAAAGGAAAATGAGCAAGAAAAAGAGAGGGAAGGCTAAAGTTTTTTATTGGTTTCCTTTCACATATACAAGGTAGCTTACTTTTCCCCATTTAGTTGCATACAGAATTGTTTGAACTTGATGTGCATTGTATTATAATGGTTGTTCTCATAGTATATGCTACAATGTTTTACATAAGTTATATGTCATGTTTTGCATGTTATGTTTAATAAGTTGAGACCTTAAAGTATATGAAACATTTATGTTAGTACGTATGACATGATTGTATGACCATGTATACTTGCAATATTCTTGGTTGATTGTCTCATGCATACTTATGGTTCGAGTATAGCTACTGAGATTCTCTTGAACCTTATCCCTGTTTCTATTCTTCCCACTAACCAATGCCAGATGGAAGTTTCAGTGCTCACAAAGGAAAGGAAACAGAGTGAGTGATGTCTAAACTAGAAGCATTATGGAAAATATATATTTGATTTTGATGTAATATTATGCTGGATTTATATGTTAAGTTTGACTTCTTGTTGATGTAAAATATGAACTACTATGAAGTTAAACAAATGATGTAACTTCAGTTTATGTTTAAATAGTATTTATGAAGATGTATGTCTAGGTAGTCTTATTTGACCATATTATTACTTGTATTTTCCATGTCTTTGAGTTCTGGGCTGAAATGTAACCATTTAATTAGCCTAGATAGCTAATTTTATAAGGGAAAGCTCTACCAAATTTTTCCCGGAACGTAAGATAAGTTTCATAAGTTTTAATGGATAAGATAAATTAGTAATAAAAGATTACTAATGCATTATCTGATTAATTGGAAGGACATGAAATTGTGGAAAAGTAAATGAATGTATTTTGAATTTATGGCTTTAATAATTACCTATATGAGTAAATGGACTTGCTGATAAACCATAATAGCTAAAGGAAGAGCTAGAAAGTTAAGGTGTTACATTTGTTGGTATTACAGCCAAGTTCAAGCATAAGAATGTATATCTTGTTTGGAAAACTTGATATATGTATTTTGTTTAAGGAAATTTGGATAACTTTTATAGCTATGATATCTATGGATGATGTGTTGAAACCTCTAACTTTTTAGATGGTAACCACGAGAAAAAGGTAGACTAGCTAGGATTTTAGCTAAACAAGAACTAGAAGATCTTGTAGCAGGAACTCCATGGGAAATTGTCTAATGCCTAGATTAGTAGCAAGCAATGATACAACAATAGTAAGAAGTGATCCAGTAAGTACAGGATAGCCTAGCCAAGGGGGAGAGTGAAAGAAAAAGTACCCCCCAAATTGAACACCCACTAGTACCTGCTAAGGAGGTTTATCCAACACAAATGCCACTTTCAATTGAATAGCAATCCATAGGATCACATATAGTACTCCCACCTTATTCTATCCAGCCTTAGCCTTAGCTCACAATAAGTGCCAAGGTATTCCCCATAGAAATAAGAGGATTACTACCTAAAAAAGAAGTAGATTTTCTATTGATTTAGTTCCTGAGGCAGAACTAATATCTAAGGCACCCTATAGGATAGCCCCATCAGAATTAGCAAAATTAAAGAACCAAATAGATGAGCTTTTAGAAAAGGGTTTTATCAAACCTAGTGTTTCACCTTGGGGATCACTAGTCTTATTTAGAAAAAAAAAAAAAGATGAGAGTCTAAGGCTTTGTATAGATTATAGAGAGTTGAATAATGTAACATCCAAAAATTTATTAATAATGGAGAATCAAGTATTTAATTTAGATAAAATAGAGAATTATTATGGGAATTTAGGAATAAATTATCAGAAACTATCATTTTGACATTTTGAGACAACTAGTAGGTTTTTAGCCACTCCAAATTGAAAGTAAATCTAATAGTGGATTTGGGCTTGATTAAGAAAAATTAATTAAGAGAAGGTTAACATTTAATGTTTGGGCCCCAAGATTAATTCATTTATGCCAATAACCATTTTTATAGAGGCCAATTTGGGTTAACTAGACCTAACCCATTTAATTATGGCCCAACACATAGGAAATGGACTCAATTATATTATAAGCCCTTGGGTTAGCCTATTTTCTCTAAACCCTAAAATTTATGCAGCCTTTTTCCCCCTATTCTATAGAACACACACGATCTTAAAAGGAAAAATTCGTATATGCAAGAGGAGGCTAGGGTTTCTTCATTTTTTGCCACTGATTTGCACTCTTAAAGGGAGATTTAAGCAAGGTGAGTTATATGAAAGTTGATCTTTTCATCTTCCTCTGCATTTTGGTCTAATTAATTTTGTGTTCGGTGAATTTTCATTTTATCTCAAAACCTGAAAGTAGGTGTTTGGTTGTTTCCCTACATGATTTTCAGAGGTCAAGGCTAAAAGGACCATTGGGTAAGTATTTTCTCTTCATTTTTATGTGTTTTATGCTAGAAATCCCTAATGACTGACTTAAACATTGGCTTTGTTAATGTATGAAAATACCAAGAATTTTGGAGTGGGACATTGTAGTTTTTAGTGCTAGAAGGCTTAAGTATGAATTTGGAATTTGTTGAAGACTATATAAGTGATTCTTAGGTAGTTTTTTATGCTAGGAATGAATGAGTAGCTAATCCTCATAATAAATGATGACTAAGAATTTGGTTTCAACAATCTAAAACCTCTAGAGAGTTGGCAATTGATCTTGGCTTCTAAAAAAATTGACACAACTAAGTGAGGTAATCAGGGATTTTTAATTCTATGTATATGTACATTGTAATATGATATTTGTTGCACATATCCATATTTGCCATGCTAAATGATTGGTTGGCTACTTGTTTGTTTTGAACTGTGAGCATGTCCATGGTGGAGCTGTGATCATGTTGCTACCAATGCATTGTGCCGTGATCATGCACTAAATTGTAATTAGACTTAACGAAATACACTAAACCATGAGTGTGCTGAATGGGGAGTTAGCACCATAGATGGGCTTTTCCTTCTAATTTTAGCTATTAACATGTTGTATGTGATTGTTAGTATGGGATAGTAGTCACTGGTAGTCTAACTAATTCATTTGCTGATTATATTAATACTTCTAGTATTTCACTTTATAAATGGCATTTATGTTGATTATTTTGCACATATGTATGGAGTTTCCCTTTGGTTACTTAGATTTATATCTCACCCTATTTATGGGATAACAATTTCAAGTGAAGGCTCTTCGGCTAAAGAAAAGGGGAAGCAAGTGGATGACCAGCCTTAGATTTAGGCCTTGTGTGGGGTTTTTGCACTTAGACAATTTTAACTTAGTGTAGATACTATTTTTTTTGGTAATCTAGCTTGTATAACATCATGATGCATTCATTTTTACCAAGTGTTGGTATTTTGATATTTTGTAACTAAAGATGTAACCATTAGGAAGCTAGACCTTAATTTACATGGAATCTAATGTATTTATCTAATGTTGATCAAACTTGGATTATTGTGAATGTATGAAGTTTGAATTCTCAATTAATGGATGAGGTTATGCTATTATATGAATGTTTAGCCTTAATTCTAATGTACGAAGGTTCTTGCTGTTATTTATGCCTTGTGTGTGGATTTGAGGTGTGTCATAACTATATTTTACACCTAAAAATACTTTAGCAATTTGAGGATAGGAACAAGTTTATTTAGCCTATTGAAACTTGTCCAAAGTGGTTTGAGGTCAGTTAGTAGGGAATTGTATATTTTGATATTGTTACTAGTGGTTTTAGATACCCTTTTGCTATCACAATTAGTGAATTATTGATATATAGTAAGATTAATTAGTTTAATCAATCTATAAGTCCTTAAATCATGAAAGCTAGTAAGTTGACATATATAAGAGATTTTATACCACTAAAAGTGTGCTTTTCAGTCATAAAAGGACCTTAGAATTTAGTTAGAAGGAGTGCCTTTTTGGTTGGGACATGTATTTATAATTTAGGAATCAGGAAGAGTCCAGGTTACAGCCAAACCCCTTAAGTTGTGGTCAAATGGACTGATAGAACCAAACATTGTCACAACGTAAGGTGTTTTGCCATAACACAGGCTAAAAGTCTTAGCCTAAGAGTGTTATAGAACCAAGATATGTCACAACAAAGTAGGCAACTCAAGATTTTTACCTAATAGAGTTATAGTACTCAAGCTTGTTGCGACGTTAAGTAGCCTCATCGTAGTGAGACTTTAGAATTTGTGAACAATGAGGCCTAAGAGGAACCTCGTTGTAATGTGTGTAACAACCCTAATTCTTAATTATAGTAATTAAACTCATTGCGTGGTTAATAATCATAAATCAAGGCCTAAAATCATGACAATTAAATAAATTAGAAAGAAGTGAGGAAATTTGAACCTTGATATCATTATAGTTATTAGCCAAACAATCGAAACCACTTAGACCCACAAGTAACTCCAATTATCAATAAAGATATTTGGTTTACATTACCATTGATTCTTGTAACACTATATATTTCTAGCTCATTTCTATCATATTTACATGCTCATGTGATATATTCCATGAAGGAAGTAAGAAAATCCATTGCAAATAATACACTCCTTTAGATTACATCGTATATAAAAATTCCATTCTACATCACGTGGGCCGTATGAGCACATACTATACTTTCTTATATTTAATTACATCAGTACAACTCTTTTGCATCATAAAATCATGGACAACTCATGGAAATCAAAGAAGAGTTCAAAATAACTAAGTGCATTTTTGGATAGAATTGGCCCATTTTCTGACCAAATTTTGGAAAATCATAACTAAATTTAGAAAAATTAAAAACATATATTCTTGGTCATTCAAGAAATCTACAAATGTCTAATTCACACTAAAAATACGTTTAGACCATAACATCCATCATAGAGGATGTTTGATATCTGCAATGGTCTAGAGGTCAGACTGCATTTTGGAACTATCCAAAATTCTGCAGCAAAGTTTGAAAATGTCTAATTAATTCCAAAAAAAATCCGATTGATGAAAATGATGCCAATATGGAAATCTATGGATGCTATCTAGAGGGAAAAAATATTTCCAAACCAGCTCAGGTAGCCCAAACCTCATAATTCAATAGAACAGTAACTCAGGTCGGGCAAAATTCTTGATATTGGATAGAATGTTTAAAAATTCATATCTACCTCTCTAGACCTCCAAATGAGGTTCTTCCATTGTCATGAGTCACTGTGATTGTCTAGTTTCTTTGTATAAAATTTGATGGCAATTGGACATCATTTGAGCCTCGTGTGACAAAATACAATTTCAGACCAAATGAATAGTATAGCAAACCAGAACCATAAAATTTTCCAACTTTGAAAAATCATCAAATATTCTATAAATCTCCAAAAATTATGATCTTTAGCTTCCCAAAAAGCTCTCAATGAGACCTAATTTTATACCAAATCTCAAATCAAGACTAATATATTTGGCTAAAAAGTGACGTAGAGATCTATTATGGTCAAATTTGGCTCCATATGGGATACCAAACTTGCCAAATGACTTTCCCTTGGTTTTGGCACCTTTTGGGAAAGTCTAAAAGCACATTTAGGACTTGTGTGAGCTACCCAAATGGTTCCAAATGCCATGCATCTCATTTTGGCCTTTCCATCCACACATATGCACATTACATCAAGCTTTCTAAAATGCAAACTTTGGCATTACATATCCAATTTCTCTTCTAGGGTTCATACATCATGTTCATACATTTATACATCACATAATATCATAATTGCATATTTCTAAGGGGTCATAGACTATATACATCAAAGGGGTACATCATATGACACAATTATGGTCTTAAAGTGGCAAAACTTAAGCATTTGGTTGTCAATCTTCTTTCTTCAAAGTAATTGGCTCCCATTACCATATCCACTTAGTCCACCTAACATGTGAGATCATTGGAGAGGAGGGGATGAGATTCAAAGAATCCCAATACCTCATCTCCCATTCAATCATACATAATATATGCAAAGCAAGCCTTAAAAATGCATGCATGGATAAAATGGAAAGTCATGAACATTTAAGAAGCAAGCATGGCATGTGAACAAATTATACAAGACATTCAAGAGCTCACCAAGTGTTTGGATTAGCCTCACACTTTTTCTCATAGATTTTGGACTTGCCTCACCCATTCTTTAAGAGCTTTGGACTCAACCATACTCTTGGGAGCCCACTTTGCTTTTGGGAGACTCTTTATTTTGTCTTAACCAACCTCAAGGGTTCTTGGCTCATCCTCACCATGGTGAAGAGTTCTTGGCCTCTCTACACTCAAGCAAACTCAACAAACATCATGCATCCATTTAAAAACATAACATGACATTATGAAATCATGGCATATAAAATCATGCTAGCATACTTTTCATGGCTTGAAAATACACATACACACATTCTAAGACAAGCTAAACATATATCCATGTATGAGAGAAGGTGGAGAGAGCAACCTTGTGCAATATCTGGTTCTCCGAAAACCAGAGAAAACGTGAGAAATGTAACGTACAATTTCTCCGTCAGTGAACAAAACTTACCAAATACAAAAGGAAGTCCCCAGAAATGAGATAGTTCAGGTCTCAAGAAATTTAGGAAGCATTCTTGACTCCTAAAAATGAGAATCCTAGGCTCAAATGGAAGGAAAAATGGAGTTAGAATGAAGAAATAATTTCTAACAAAAAGCTTACGAAACGTAATGGCATTGTTGTAATTTTGAGCAAATTTTGGAATTCACGCAGGAGGGCTTTTTAAACCAAAATTTTGAGTTCTCTGGGATTTTCAAAGGCCCTAAAAACTATGGGAAGCCTCGGGACAATTAAATCCCCTCCTGTGGATGTTTTCTAATGTTGGTGTACTCGAACTTTGACTGATTCGTTCAGGAAGGCTTTAGCTCTGATTTGAGAGATTCAAAAGGTATTTTACTAAATTAGAAATCTAAATTTCATAATGGAAAATATGATTCTAAAAAAGGAGCTAAAATGAAGGAGAAACGAAAATGCCATAAACAAAGGGCAAAATTAGAATTTTTGAAAAAGTGTTTCTAGAAGCTCCCACACACTTCCCCTTTCTTCTCCCATCTTCTTAAGCACGAAATTTCTGCCCAAAATACAGAATATGATCTGCTCTCTTAGCCTCACAAGAAGGGGAAGAAAAGGAAGAGAAATCAAAGGCTTAAGGTGTGGAAATTAGTAGTTTTTCATGCTCTTTTTCTTCCAAATCTCTTCTCCTCCATTCTCCTTTGTTTCCTATGATTAAAATGAAGTTTATAAATCTGTTTTAAGGGAGAAATTGAGGGGAAAATTCGGATTTGAAGAGAGGAGCTCAAAGAACACAAGATTCAAGTGAGAAAAAGCAAAAAAATAAGATAATTTCTCTTCCTCTGGTAGTCATCTTTGGTTCCCTTCTCCACCATTTCGCCCCACTTGAGAAAACCTTAGGAGGAGATGATTTTTAGATAGAACCAAGCATGAATCTAAGGAAAAACGGTGTAGAAATTAAGAATATGTAAAGGGAATTATCAAAAAATCATCAGATTTGAAGATGCAAATTCTAAGATTTTGTGTGCACCTTCCAAAATATGATTTCATATGATAATTTCTAGGCCTAATTAAGAGTTTAAATGAGCTCCTAAGATCCCTAAGATGTGCCCCACATGCTTTCTCCTTCAAGAAAACAAAGAGAATTCCAAGGAGGCCAAAAAAGGGCATAGTCTTGGCCAAGCAAGGTTGGGGTAGCTAAGGAGAGTTTTAAATTTCTATAAGGCCATTATTAAGTCATATTTGATGAATGAAAATGAAGGGAGGCCTTGGAAAAAATTTAAAACTCATAGAAATTGGTTTGGTGCTTTAGGTTCTATATTATGACCTAAAGAAGCAACATGATGTTAGGCCTTTTGTTTTAATGGTGTGATAACTCCAAGAGGCTTAAAAGGAGTCAAGAATCATATTTGAAAGGAAAGAATGAGGCCTAGGAATTATTTGAGGGGTATTGTTTTATTAGGTGCAATTATGGACCATAATGGGGTTATAGAGCAATCTAGTGTTTCACCAAGTTATGTAACCTTAGAATATATTTCATGAACCTAATTGGCTCCCATAAATTGTATCTAGGCTAAGAGAAATCATCTCCACCAATTTGTGGGTGTGTGGCTGAAAGAGAAGGCTTGAATCCTAAAGGAAAAGTGTGTGGTTGTATACGAGGTAGCTCTCTCCACCTTCTCTCATGCATTGATGTGTGTTTAGCTTGTCTTAGAATGTGTGTATGTCTATTTTCAAGTCATGAAAAGTATGCTAGTATGATTTTATATGCCATAATTTCATTATGTCTGTTATATTTTTAAAAGAATGTATGATGTTTGCTTGTGTTTGCTTGAGTGTGGAGAGGCCAAGAACATTTCACCATGGTGAGGATAAGCCAAGAACCTTTGAGCTTAGTTAAGACAAAGTAAAGAGTCTCCCAAAAGCCAAGTGCATTCCCAAGAGTATGGTGGAGTTTAAAGCTCTTAAAGAATAGGTGAGGCAAGTCCAAAATCCATGAGGAGAAGTGTAAGGCCAATCTAAACACTTGGTGAGCTCTTGAATGTCTTGTATGATGTGTTCATATGCCAAGCTGCTTCTTGAATGTTCATGATTTGTATTATGTCTATACATGCATTTTTAAGGCTTGCTTTACATATATTATGTATAATTGTAAGGGAGATGAGCTATTGGGATTCTTTAAATCTCATTCCTTCCTCTCCAATGATCTCACATGCTAGGTGGACTAAGTGGACATGGTAATGGGAGCCAATTACCTTGAAGAAAGAAGATTGACAACAAAATACTTAAGTTTTGTCACTTTAAGACCATAATTGTCTCATATGATGTATCCCTTTGATGTATATGGTCTATGACCCCTTAGACATATGTAATTATGATGTTATGTGGTGTATAAATGTATGAATATGATGTATGAACCCTGGAATAGAAATTGGGTATGTAATGCCAAAGTATGCATTTTAAAAAACTAGATGTAATGTGCATATGTGTGGATGGAAAGGTCAAAATGAGATGCATAGGGTTTGGGACCATTTGGGCAGCTCACACAAGTCCTAAATGTGCTTTTAGACCTACCCAAAAGGTGTCAAAACCAGGAGAAAGCCATTTGGCAAGTTTGGTACCCCATATGGAGCCAAATTTGACCATAATAGAACCCTATGTCACTTTTTTGCTAAATGAGTTAGTCTTAATATGAGATTTGGGATCATTGAAAGCTTTCTAGGAAGTTAAAGATCACAATTTTTGGAAGTCTATAAAATATTTGATGATTTTTCAAAGTTGGCAAATTTTATGATTATGGTTTACTGCACTATTCATTTGGTCCGAAATTCCATTTTGCCACACGAGGCACAAATGATGTCTAATTGCCATCAAATGTTATACAAAGAAACTAGACAATCACAGTGACTCATGACAATTGGAAGCACCTCATTTGGAGGTCTAGAGAGGGAGATATGAATTTTTGAAGTTTCTATCCAGTATTAGTAATTTTGCCCGACCAGAGATGCTGTTCCATCTAATTTCGAGGATTGGGCTTGATGAACTGGTTTAGAGATATTTTTCTTCTCTAGTTAACATCCATAGCTTTTTAGATTGGTATCATTTACATGAATTGGATTTTTATGAAATTAATTGGACATTTTCAAAATTTTCTACAGAATTTTATCACAATTCCAGACTTCAGTCTGTCCTCTAGACCATTTTGGATGTCAAACATCCTCTGTGATGAGTGTTATGATCTAGGTGTATTTGTAGTGTGAAATAGACATCTAGAGCTTTCTATATTAACCAAGATTGCATGATTGGGATTTTTCTGGAATTAGTTATGATTTTCTAACTTTTGGTCAGAAAATAGGCAAATTCTAGCCAAGAGTAGCCCTCTATATTTCATCCTCCATTTCGGTTTCCATGAGTTGTGGGCATGATTTTGTGATGCAAATGAGTTATATTGATGTAATTAAATATGAAAATGTATAGCATGAACTCACACGGTCCATGTGACATCGATTGAAAATTTTTAGTATGACGCAACGTAAATAAACCCATTATTTTCTGTCCCTTTTTCATGTGCTCTCATGGAAACGATGATGTGAAGCTTATGAATGTTATGAAATGAACTAGAATTTATGGTATTAAATTTATTGGTATCAGAGCAAAGTTCCAGCTCTCTTGGATTGGATTTTGGCTTACGGATGTAGCAGCTAGACTATGTAAAAGCTTGAATGAATGGGTAGAGCCTTGCATGAGACATTTTAGGTGTGTGAAGATAGCTTGTGACTTATTCATGATAAGTAAGTTGTAGAATGGTCTTAGAGTAGTTAGTGAACACCAGGAAAGAGTGGCCTTTAGAGTAGCTTGAGCAAAGTTAACCTTGAGCAGAATTGAGTGATCCGACGGCTAGAGCTTGATGAGATGTGATAGCTCGGCGGGATCAGTGGCAAGCCCTAGATATAAATGATGAGAAATGATCTCATTGATATAAGGAGGCTTGCTAAAGAGAGTATATGAGGCCAAATTCCCCTAATAGCCATACTCAGGCCATTCCTAGCTATCTCGCATAACGCAGAGACAAGTAGTGATGCAGCATGGTATGAAATGAGCCTGTGACTGCACAAGACCAATTTAGAAGGGAGATGAGAAGAGAGTTACCTCTACCCACAACACCTGAATGTCTAGATAAGTATTAGAGCCTGAAAAGTTAATTCCCTCACGCTAAAGGTTTGGAATTTACATAGGAGGGCTTTTTAAATGAAAGTTTTGAGTTCTCTGGGGTTCTCAGAGGCCCTGAAAACTATGGAAAGCTCTGAGACATTCAAATCTCCTCCGATGGACGTTTTCCAACGTTAGTATACCTGAACTTTAATGGATTCATTCAAGAAGATTTTAGTTCTAATTTGAGTGATTCCAAAAGCATTTTATTAAATTGGGAACCTAAATTTTATAATGGAAAAGATGGTTCTAAAAAAGAAGCTAAATCGAAGGAGAAACGAAAATGCCAAGAACGAAGGGTGAAATGGGAATTTTTGAAAAGTGTTTCTTCCTCATCCTATAAATAGGTGGCGCCTCACTCTCACACTCATATAGCTTCAGATTGTTCTGCCCAAAATCAGAAGAAAAACCCTAGGAGAGTGGCACACCAAGGGATGAAGAAGAGGAGAAGAAATTCAAGCTTTAAGGTATGGTTTCTTGGTAGTTTTTCATGCTTTCTTCCATCCAAACCTCCTGTCCTTCATTATCCTTTATTTCCTTTGATTAAAATGAAGTATACAAATCTGTTTTAAGGGAGAAACTTAGGGAAATTGCGGATTTGAAGAGAGGAGCTTGGAGAAAGCAAGATTCAAGTGAGAAAAAGCAAGAAAACAAGGTAATTTCTCCTCCCATGGTTGCTACCTTTAGTTCCCCTCCTCCTCCATTTCACCTAACATAAGAAACCCTAGGAGGACTTGGTTTTTAGGCAGAACCAAGGTTAAATCTAAGGAAAAAAGGTGTGGAGATTAACAATATGCAAAGGGAATTAACAAAAAGCCGTTAGATTTCAAGATGTAATTTCTAGGGTTTCAATTGCACCTAGTAAATTTTGATTTTATATGATGATTCCTATGCCTAAATAAGAGTTTAAATGAGTTCCTAAGATCCCCAAGAGGCTTCCCACATGATCTCCCCTTAAGAAAACTAAGCAAAGTCTAAGAAAGCCAAAAACCTCCATTGTCTCAGCATAAGAGAGATAGCATAGCTAGGGAGAATTTTAAATTTTTCTAAGCCTATTTGAGTCATATATGATGAATGAATATGAGGGGAAGCCTTGGGAAAATTTTAGGAAGCATAGAAAGTGAGATGGTGCTTTATGTTCCATAATATAACCTAAAGAAGCAACATGTAGTTAGGCTCTTGGTTTTGATTGTGTAATGACTCCAAGAGGCTTAAAAGGAGTCAAAAATCATATTTGAAAGGAAAGAATAGAGCTTAAAATTTATTTGAGGGGTGTTGCTTCATTAGGTGCAATTATAGAACTATAATGAGGTTTATAGATCAAGCTAGACTCCAAGCAAGTTGTAACCTTAGAATTAATTCCATGAATCTAACTGGCTTCCATAAATTGTGTTTAGGCCAAGAGAAATCATCCCCATACTTTTGTGTGTGTGTGGCCAAAAAAAGGAGCTTGGATTCAAGAGGAAAAGTGTGTAATTGTATCCCAGGTAGCTCACTCCTCCTTCTCTCATGTATGATTGTTTTCTTTACTTGTCTTTGAATGTATGTATGTGTATTTTTAAGCTATGAAAAGTGTTTTAGCATGACTTTGATTCCATGGTGCCATGATGTTACAATATGCTTTCATATGATGCTTATGATGTGTGCTTGGGTTTACTTGAGTATGATGAGGCCAAGAACCCTTAGCCATAGTGAGGATGAGCCAAGAACCTTTAAGATTGGTTGAGACAAAGTAAAGAGTCTCCCAAAAGTGAGGTGGACTCTCAAGAGCATGGTTGAGTCCAAGAATCTCTTAAAGAATAGGTAAGGCAAGTCCAACATCCACAAGAAATTGGGTAAGGCCAATCCACTTGCTTGGCAGGCCTTCATATGATTTTCTCAAATGATAAAAATGCTTCTTGAGTGTTTTGCACATGACAACATGACCATACATGCATTTATGAGACTTGTTTGCATTCATTATGTATGATTGAATGGGAGATGAGCTATTGGGATTCTTTAAATCTCATTCCCTCCTCTTCAATGTTCTAACATGCTAGGTGGACCAAGTGGACAAAGGTAATGGAAGCCAACCACCTTGAAGAAGAGAGCTTGACACCAATTTGTATAGTTTTTACTCTTTAAAGCCATGTTGATATCTAATGATGTAAATTATTGTTGTATATGGTCTATAGCCTTTGGAACATATGTAATTATGATAATATGTCATGTTTAAATGGGAGAATTTATTATGTGACCACTAAAATGCCAATTGAGTATGTATGGACAATGTGGCTTCTTGAATGAGTTTATGGAATTGTGTATAAGTGTGAGTGAGATGACCAAAATGAGATGCATGAGGGTTGGGACAATTTAGGCAGCTTACACAAGTCCTAATTATGCTTTTAGACTTGCCTAAAAGGTGCCAAATGTAACATCCGATTCTCTGAAAACTAGAGAAAACATGAGAAACATAACGTATGTTTTCTCCATTAACGAACGAAACTCACCTGATACAAAAAGAAGTCCCATAGAATGAGATAATTAAGGTCCTGACAAATTTGGAAAGCATTCTAGACTCCTAAAAATGAGAATCTTAAGCTCAGACGGAAAGAAAAATGGAGTTAGAATGAAGAAACAATTTCTTACGAAAAACTTATGAAACATAAAGGTATTTTCGTAATTTTGAGCAAATTTTGGAATTCGCATAGGAGGGCTTTTAAAATAAAATTTTTGAGTTCCCTAGGGTTCTCAGAGGCCTTGAAAACCATGGGAAGTCCCAAGACAGTTAAATCCCCTTCGGTGGACGTTTTCTAACGTCAGTTGACCCGAACTTTGACTGATTCATTCGAGAAGGTTTTAGCTCCAATTTGAGTGATTCCAAAGGCATTTTACTAAATTGGGAACCTAAATTTCATAATGGAAAAGATGGTTCTAAAAAAGGAGTTAAAACAAAGGAGAAACGAAAATGCCAAGAACAAAAGGCAAAATTAGAATTTTTGAAAAGTGTAACTTCCTCCCATCTATATATATGATGCACCCTTCTTCTCCCTTCATGTTGCACGACCAAGTTCTGCCCAAAACCAGAGGAAAACCCTAGGGAGAGTGGCACACAAGAGGAAGGCAAAGAGAAGGAGAAATCAAAGGCTTAAGGTATGGAAATTAGTAGTTTTTCATACTCTTTCTCTTCCAGACCTCTTCGCCTCCATTCTCCTTTGTTTCCTATGATTAAAATGAAGTTTATAAATCTGTTTTAAGGGAGCAATTGAGGGGAAAATTCTGATTTGAAGAGAGGAGCTCAAAGAACACAAGATTCAAGTGAGAAAAAGCAAGAAAATAAGGTAATTTCTCTTCCTATAGTTGTCATCTTTAGTGCCTTTCTCCACCATTTCGCCCCACTTAAGAAAACCTTAGGAGGAGATGATTTTTAGGCAGAACCAAGCATGAATCTAGGGAAAAAAATGTGTGGAGATTAAGAATATGCAAAGGGAATTAACAAAAACTATTAGATTTCAAGATGCAAGTTCTAGGATTTCAATTGCACTTTGTAAAATCTGATTTTGTATGATAATTCCTAGGCCTAAGTAAGAGTTTAAATGAGCTCCCAAGATCCCTAAGAGGCCCCCCATATGCTTTTTCCATTAAGAAAATAAAGAAAGCTCCATAGAACCCAATATGCTTATTGTCTCAGCCAAGAAGGGTTCTCATAGCTAGGGAGAGTTTTAAATTTTTCTAAGGCCATTCTTGAGTCATATTTAATGAATGAAAATGAAGAGAGGCCTTGGAAAAAATTTAGAACTCATAGAAATTGATTCGATGCCTTAGGTTCCATATTATGACCTAAAGAAGCAACATGGTGCTAGGCCTTTTGTTTTAATGGTGTGATGACTCCAAAAGGCTTAAAAGGAGTCAAGAATCATAATTGAAAGGAAAGAATGAAGCTTAGAAATTGTTTGAGAAGTGTTGCTTCATTAGGTGCCAATATGGACCATAATGAAACCCATAGAGCAATCTAGTGTATTATCAAGTTATGTAGCCTTATAATGTGTTTCATGAACCTAATTTACTCCCATAAATTGTATCTAGGCCAAGAGAAACCATCTCGACCAGTTTGTGGGTGTGTGGCCAAAAGAGGAGGCTTGGATCTTAAAGGAAAAGTGTGTGTTTGTGTGCAAGGTAGCTCTCTCCACCTTCTATCATGCATGGATGTGTGTTTAGCTTGTTTTAGAATGTGTGTATGTATATTTTCAAGCTTTGATGCCTTTATATGCCATGATGATTGATGCCATGTTATGTTTTCAAATGATTACATGATGTTTATATGAGTTTGTTTGAGTGTGGAGAAGCCAAGAACTCTTCCCTTGGGTGAGGATGAGCCAAGAACCCTTGAGCTTGGTTGAGATAAAGTAAAGAGTCTCCCAAAAGCAAAGTAGGCTCCCAAGAGTATGATTGAGTCCAAAGCTCTTAAAGAATGGGTGAGGCAAGTCCAAAATCTATGAGGAGAAGTGTGAGGCCAATCTAAGTACTTGGTGAGCTCTTGGACATCTTGTATGATTGATTCACATGTCAAGATTGTTTTTAAAATGTGCATGTCTTACATTTTCACCATGCATACATTTGAAAAGCTTGCTTTGCATATATTATGTATGATTGAATGGGAGATGAGCTATTGGGATTCTTTGAATCTTATCCCCTCCTCTCCAATGATCTAACATGCTAGGTGGACCAAATAATTATGGTGAAGGGAGCCAACAACCATGAAGAGGAAAGATTGACAAGCTTATGCATGGTTTTGTCCATTTTGGAACCATGGTGATGGTTCATATTGTATATGATGTTTTCTATGTACAATGAACCTTGAGACATATATAAATATACTATTATGAAATGTTTAGAGCTATGGATATGATGTATGAGCTTTAGAACACAAATTGAGTTTTGAATGTCCAATTATGCATTATGGAAGTTTGATGGAAATATGCATAAGTGTGGGTTGAATGGCCAAAATGAGATGCATGAGGTTTGAGACCATTTGGGCAGCTTACAAAAATCTCAAATAAGCTTTTAAACTAGCCCAAAAGGTGCCAAGACCAAGGGAAATCCATTTGGCAACTTTGGTACTCAATATGGAGTCAAAATTGACCATAATGGAACCCTATGTTACTTTTTAGTCAAATGAGTTAGTCTTACTTTGAAATTTGGCATGAAATTAGTTCTCATTGAGATCTTTTTGGAAAGCTAAAGAACATAATTTTAAGAGGTCTAGAGAATATTTGATGAATTTTCAAAGTTGGGATTTTCTATTGATTCTGGTATGTGCATTGTTCACACTAGCAGATTTATGTTTTATGTCACTCGATGGCCAAATGGCATCCAATGCTTTTGAAATTTTATAGGCATAACTATAGGTTATAATATTTCTATCGCCACTGAGATCACCTCATTTGGAGGTCTGAGCAAAGAGTTATGCATTTTTGAAATTGGCTATTAGTAGCAGTGGTGCTCCAGGAGTTCAGTTACTGTTCCATAAGATTCCAATAGCTAAATGTATCTGTTTCATTCTAAAATTATTTTGTGTATCAATTTAAAATTTTTAGCTTTCCATAATGACCAAATGTATGTGATTTAGATTTTTATAAAATTAGTTATGAATTTTAGAAATTTGTATCAATAATCTGAATAGTAGCCCAGGCAGCCAATGATCTTAGTAGTTTTTCAAATGTTAAACGTCCTCCATGATGAAATTTATAGTCTGGAAATATTTTTAGTATGAAGTAGACATCCTAAGATTTCCATAATGATCAAGAACACATGTTTTTTATTTTTCTAGATTTAGTTATGATTTTTCAAAGTTTGCCTAGGGAAGAGGCCAATTCTGGCTGAGAATGCTCTTCAAATTTCCATGTCCCATTTCAGTTTCCATGGGTTGTAGGCATGTTTTTGTGATGCAAATGAGTTGTAATAATGAAATTAAATATGAGGAAGTATAGTATGAGCTCATACAGTCTATGTGACACCAAATGAAATTTTTTAAATATAGTACAATTCGAAAAAGTGTATTATTTTCATCCCCTTTTTCATATGCTCTTGTGGGATTGATAATATAAAGCTTTTAAAAATTTCATGAAATGAGTTATAAGTTATGGTGTTACACCAAACTCCAAGGAAAAATTATTTGGACATTTTGGTATCCTATATAGAGCCAAAATTGACTATAATGAAACCCTATGTCACTTTTTATTCAGATGGGCTCTTCTTGATCTGATATTTGCCATGAAATTAAAGCTTGTAGAGAGCTTTTTGGGAACCTAAAGAACATATTTTTTGGAGGTCTATAGAATATTTGATGAATTTTCAAAGTTGAAAAATTTTCTAATTTTGGTCATGTCACTGTTCACTGAGGTCCGAAAATGGAATCTGTCACACAGGGCTCAAATGATATCTAATTGCCATGAACTTTTTTATAGAGAAACTAAACATTTCCAGTGACTTGTTCCAACTAGAACCACCCTATTTGAATGTCTAGAGAGGGAGACATGAATTTTCAAAAAATCTACCCAGTATCAGGAACTCTAGCCGATCTCTGTTACTGTTTGATTGAGTTTCAAGGTCTGAGCGTGCTTGAAATGGTATAAAGTTATTTTTCTCCTCTAGCAAACATCTATAGCTTTCTAGATTGGTACATTTGGATGGATTGGAGTTTTTTGGAATTAATTGGACATTTTTTAAATTTGCTATAGAATTTTGTGATAGCACCAGTGGATAGCCTGACCTCTGGACTATCTTGAATGTCAAATGTCCTCTATGTTGGATGTGATGGTCTAGACATATTTTTAGCATGAATTAAACATGTATAGCTTTCCAGAATGACCAAGAACACATGATTTCAATATTTCTAGAATTAGTTATGATTTTCCAAATTTGTGACAGAAAAGTGAAAAAATCTGGCCGAAAATGAATCTGTATATTTCATACTTCCCTTTGAGTTCCTTGAAATGTAAGCCACTTTTGATGATGGAAATAAGTTGTATCCATGTAATTCAATATGAGAATGTGTTGTATGAGCTTACATGGTCCATGTGACACTGAATGGAATTTTCATACACAACGCAATGCAAAGAAAGGCATTATTTTAATTCTTTTTTTTTTTTTTTGCTCTTTCATGGAATTCATGAATGTAAAGCTTGGGAATATTATGAAATAAGCTAGAAATATATGGTGTTACAATACTGTAATATACTTGATAACTCAAATATCATCTATATTTTTACTCATTAATTATGGACTTTTTGTTAATGAATTGATGATGTTTTGAGCTTTAGTGAATATTATTTGGATTAGGAAATAAAAGATTATCTTTTGGAATTTTATTGAATAACTTGAACATTTTAATGATATTCTATTCCTAGATCATAATTGTATTCCATGAGCCATTGATTCTATTTATTTTAATGTAGGACTTTTCATGTAAAAGGAAGTAGATTTATTCTTTGACATGTTGCATGGGCTTCCTCAAGTTCTCTTAACCAACCACCAGGCCAAGCATGTGAAGAAGCAGCTCCCTACATCCATGTCTAGTGAAGCTATCATCCATTCCACTAAAAAGAAGTACTTTCACAAAGCAAATGAGTCACACAAAGGCTATATGTTTAGAAGGTTTCATGTGGCAAGGTGGGAGAAGCTTCAAAAGAAAAAGCAAGCTCCAGCTCCCTTGATCTCATGTGGAAGAGACACACCATCATAGACCTGCATGGCTCCACTTTAAGCTATCACTAGATCACATACATGTAGCTAAAATAGAAAAGAAGCTAGGATCTTATTAAGAAGGCAAGGAGCTCTTCTTTACGGGTTTAAAACGTCATAAAGAGGTTGGAGATTTAGTGAAGCATGTGTATGGGAGTCTTATTCACACATAGGCTAAAGGAGGCATTAAGAAGCACATATGTAGGACGTGGAGCAATAGCAAAATTAATAAACCCATGCAAAGCCACGTGGAGAAGGAAAACATGCAGAAGAATAAAGCATGAAGTAGAATAGTTACGATTTAGATGAGAAAAGTGAGTTGAATGAGTGAAGAGAAGTCACGTGAGTAAGAAGGGAGGGAGAAGCTGAGTTTTCCTGGAGTAGAATGCATGAAAGTAGCTGCACGATGGAGAAAACACAAAGGAAGAAGCTACAAGCTATAGAACACATGAAGAACTAAAGAAAAGAAGAAATACATAAAGGAAAGTGGATGAAGCAAGAGCAGAATAAGGAACAGCATACGTGAGAGGTCAAGAGGGAAAATGATACAATATCAGTAGGCATGCCCATTGGAGCGCAACAAGTTCGAGAAACCCTCATCCATCAAGAACTTCAAAGAGCTCAAGTGGCCCAAATTATGCATTATGTCCAAAAATTTCAAAGAACTCAAGATAATATCTATGTTGGACGTTGGCCCAAGTTTAGAGCCCAAGATCCATATTTGATCAATTCAAAACATGCTGAATTAGATTTTGGACATGAGATTTCTTTAAAGATGCAAAAGTGGAAATCCAAGTGGAAGCCCAATGCTCTAAGAAGGGCCATGGAGCAACTAAAGTCAATATCCAATGTGTTGAAGGCCCAATGTAGTTATATACACACACAAGAGATGCCAAGGCCCAATTGGAGTCCAATTACAAGATATTAAGAATCATGTGACAACCATATGATTTTTAATGAAGCATGAGCATCCCATGTGACAACTTAAGAAGTTGATTAGTTTTGATTAGGATTTCTTTTGAAATTTCGTTTTTTATTATTTTATTATTTTTTTTGAACTTGGTCAAAGAGCTTATCTTGGAGATCAAGTTAAGATTAGTATCCTAATCTAATTAGGATATATATTAGGTATTATTTAAAATATTTCTAATCAGATTTTAGAGTTTTACTTTAATTAGGACTCTAGAAAATTTTACCTATAAAAGGCTTCCTATTGTACTCTATTTTACACATGAATAAATTTGAGTATTATTCAATTATCTGTGAGGCTTTTGCTTCTTTGTGTTCTCTGAAAGTTCACGTGACTTATCAAAGGATTGGTCTTCCTTTGTGGCGTCTTGAGGCTAGGGTTCTAAGAGACATGTTCTCTTAGGGTCTTTCCTTTGACTAACATTCTTGTATTCTAGCCGGTTTCGGGTAAAGTGTCATCTTGTTGAAGGTTCCTAGGACAAGGTTCCTAGAGGGTCTCTCATCATTTGGTATCAGAGCTTTGGTCGCTAGTACAAGGTATATCTTTGTGTTTTCCCTTCCGTTATTCTTCATACTTTCTCTTCTTCCATTTGTGTTATCTTTTTAATCTTCGTCTTTTTTCTTCTATTTTCTTTTGTCTTCCATTGTTGTGATACTCCAAAATAAAAAAAATAAAAAAAATAAAAAAATTCGAAAAAAAAAAATTCAAAAAAAAAAAGTGAAAAAAAAAAATTTTCAAATTGCAAAATACAAAATTGCAAGTTCTGCTAATTCAAAGTTGAAAGCAAGTTTGGACTTAATTTTCTAATTGGAGTTAGTTTTCTAATTGGAGTCAATTTCTTAATTGGAGTTATTTTCCTAATTTGAGTCAATTTCCTAATTGGAATTAGTTTCCTAATTGGAGTCAATTTTCTAATTGGAGTTAATTTCCTAATTGGAATTTGTTTCTTAATTTGATTGCATTAAGTAACTACCAAATTATCTACTTTCCTATTTACATTCAAGAAATAATATTCTTTCCTAATTGTTCTAAACTTGAATTGCAAGTAGTTTCCTATTCTTAAATTTTCTTATTTTCAGAATTTTTTTTTTCTTTCCATCTCTTTCCTTCCAGACCTTCCCTTACTCCTTCTTTTTCCTTTTTGTTACACACCTATTTTTCTCCTTTGTTTGATTCTTTGGGAATTTATATTTTAGGATTCTAGTTTTTGGATTGCCACTAGTCTGATCTTTTCATTTGATTTGCTTGTGACTTGCTTAGAACACTTGTAAGAAGCAAATTATTGAGTGGTAAAAGGCAAGAGCGTTAACATTAAAGAAAAAGCCAAAAAGAGAGTTAAACACGAGTGAACTTATCATCTTTTGAGTGTAAACACGTGAGAAGAGTGCGTGAGGTCCTATTCCTTCTATCTTTCTTTGACTAACTTTTCAGGTGATAAGATGTCCAATGAGTACAAATTCCTTGAAGAGGCTAACAAAGAGCGATTCAAGCAATCTTGCGCAAGGTTGGATGTATTCCAATCCAATATCAACTCTACAGGACAAGATAAGGAAAAGGCATCCCCTGATTTCCATACTAGATGCCTTATAAAAGAGAAAGTCTGCAGCATGGCTATTGATAATAATAGCTACGTAAATGTTGCTAGTACCTTACTTGTTGAGAAATTAAACTTGCCTATTATAAAGCATCCGAGGCCTTATACCTTATTGAAGGGTAGTGCTGAATTTAGGGTTAATAAGCAAGTTTTGATTTCTTTCTCCATTGGTAAATATCATGATAAAGTGTTATGTGATGTAGCTCCTATGTCTGATGGATATATTATGCTTGGTAAACCATGGAAACATGTGAGAAAAGCTAAATACGTTAAGCATAAGCACAAATATTGCTATTGCTATTCATTTGTATTCAATGAAAAAAATCATGTATTGGTACCTCTTGATCCTATGGATGCTTATGAGGATCAAATGAGAATAGTACGAGCATACAAAATGAAAGAAAAGGAGAGAGCAAAAGAAAAAGAAAGAGAACATGAGTTAGAGAGAGAAAAAGAAGAGATTGAAAAAGAAAAGAGTGTGAGTGAAAAGAAAGAGCAAGAGAGTTGTGAGAAAAGTGAGAAAAGCATAAGTCTGAGTTTGTTTGATGAAAAAAGAGAGGTTGAGAGCATATGTAAGGATATTTATTTATTTACTAACAATCTTAACCCATCTTTGCCTATTGTTAGTTCTAGTTCCTTGCAGGTATGTAGAGATTTGTTTCCCAAGAAACCACCTAATGGCGAAGATTCGAGGACGAATCTTTTCAAAGAGGGAGGGAATGATACAATATCAGTAGGCATGCCCATTGGAGCGCAACAAGTTCGAGAAACCCTCATCCATCAAGAACTTCAAAGAGCTCAAGTGGCCCAAATTATGCATTATGTCCAAAAATTTCAAAGAACTCAAGATAATATCTATGTTGGACGTTGGCCCAAGTTTAGAGCCCAAGATCCATATTTGATCAATTCAAAACATGCTGAATTAGATTTTGGACATGAGATTTCTTTAAAGATGCAAAAGTGGAAATCCAAGTGGAAGCCCAATGCTCTAAGAAGGGCCATGGAGCAACTAAAGTCAATATCCAATGTGTTGAAGGCCCAATGTAGTTATATACACACACAAGAGATGCCAAGGCCCAATTGGAGTCCAATTACAAGATATTAAGAATCATGTGACAACCATGTGATTTTTAATGAAGCATGAGCATCCCATGTGACAACTTAAGAAGTTGATTAGTTTTGATTAGGATTTCTTTTGAAATTTCGTTTTTTATTATTTTATTATTTTTTTTGAACTTGGTCAAAGAGCTTATCTTGGAGATCAAGTTAAGATTAGTATCCTAATCTAATTAGGATATATATTAGGTATTATTTAAAATATTTCTAATCAGATTTTAGAGTTTTACTTTAATTAGGACTCTAGAAAATTTTACCTATAAAAGGCTTCCTATTGTACTCTATTTTACACATGAATAAATTTGAGTATTATTCAATTATCTGTGAGGCTTTTGCTTCTTTGTGTTCTCTGAGAGTTCACGTGACTTATCAAAGGATTGGTCTTCCTTTGTGGCATCTTGAGGCTAGGGTTCTAAGAGACAAGTTCTCTTAGGGTCTTTCCTTTGACTAACATTCTTGTATTCTAGCCGGTTTCGGGTAAAGTGTCATCTTGTTGAAGGTTCCTAGGACAAGGTTCCTAGAGGGTCTCTCATCAGAAAAGTAGCTGAATAGAGACTGAAGTTACTACATGTAGCCACAGGTTTGTTGAAATAGAGGGAAGCTATAGGGTTGAGGAGAAGAGAATGAAGCAACATGAGTAGAATGAAAGACAAGCTACAAGATTTACATAGAAGCTACAAATAAGCAGAACGTGTTGAGAGTAGAATGTGAACTCATATACACACAACAGCTAACATGGGAAACTCGTGGCAAGGGAGAAATGATGAAGATGAAGTTTAAGTAGTCATGTGGCAAGTTGATGAGGGAAGGATTAAAAGAGCCATGTGATTAGAGGAACACTAAAGCTGAAAGCTGTGCATGGAACAAGCTGAAGCTTAGGTGGATGAGAGGTCCAAAGCCATACATGAAGCAGTCTTGGGTTGAGAACATTGAAGAGCATAAATAAATAATTGAATAAAGCTCACATGGTAAGAACGATGAGGCTCACACATATACACGAAGGCTGAGCACATGTTAAAGTAAGCCAATGTGGAAAGAAAGGAAAAATGTTAAAAAAACGTAGTTAGGAGAAAAATACACACAAGCAACTCCAGGATTCATCTCATATGATTCATGTTACATTGCACACTCATCATCCATGCATCCATTCAATCTCATCCATACATTAACATTTCAATCATCCATATCCATTCATCCAAAGGCTGAAGAGTTAAGAAAGGAAAGCATGTGAATCATTAAAAAAAGAAGAAGAGGAGCATATGAAAGGAGGCTAGGGGCAGTAGCTAAAAGAGGATCTAGAGACCATTCCATTCATTCAATAAAACACACATATTCCATCGTCATTCACTCCACACTCTATCCATACAATAGCTTCTTCTCCATTTTCCCATCACCATCTCCATCTCCACCACCATTAACCATTAATTCTCTCAACTTGTGATTAGCTTGAAAGAGGACCTTGGAGAAACTTGAATCCATGGATTACAAATGGTATTTTGGCTAAGATTTTTCTAATTTTCTACACTTTTTCTTTTTCTTATACATGCTTGGTTGAGATGTATTTGATTGGGAATTTGTGCAGTTGTAATTAGTGATTGGTTAGAGACTAATTAGGATACTTTTTGTTGAGTAATTGATTGAATCAAGTGTTGAATTTTTCATTCCCTTCCAATTTCCCATGTATGCAGTCAAGGTGTTTGTGAAATGCATAAATGAAATTGAGTGCTTAATTGTCTAATTTAAAGATTTCTTTGAGTTTAATTAGTTAATTAAACATCTTTGGGTGATAATTTAGAGGCTAATTGATCTATTAATTAATCAAATTTAATGTTTATTAATCCTAAAGGCAAGAATTAATGATTTAGTACGGGATTAAGGTTTCAATTCAACATTAGATTGTTAATCTCTTGATTCTTACGTGATAACTCAAGATACATTATTATGAACACAATTAGGGACTCTTAGACCAGAATTAATCACAATTGAATTAGGATAAGGATAGTGGATACTAATGGATGAATCTAAAGCTAGTTACGAGTCTATCATTCACCTTATAGTTCATGCATTTAGGTAGTGATTAGGAATTTTGTTTCAATTTAATTCTAGTTAGTTTGATTAGACTAAAACTCCCTAAATTAGGTAATTCTAGGATCTTTATACACTGAGAAAAGCTAATTGAACATTGAATTCCATTTTAAGAGGAGATGACCTAGGTTGTGCCACTAACTATAAAATTTAATCCAACCTACTTTTATTTTGGAGGTTGCATGACACAGCCATCAATACTATATTTGAACTTTTTGACGTGCTCAACTGGTCATAGTTCATCTAGGAGGCCATTTGGTATCATTTGGAGTCATATGGTTGCTATTTTAAGCCATATTTTGCCCTTGAACCAATATCAGACCAAATGAATGAGTTTTGGCATGAAATTTGGCATGCACATAAATCTCATTGAGAGCATTTCAAAGAGCCAAAGAGCAAAATTTTTAGAGCTCTAAGAAATATCTTATGATTTTTTAAATTTGGCCAAATTATGCAAAAATTGTCATGATATTGTTCTTCTAGATAGTATGGTTTTTGGTGTTTTTGGAGAGTTAAATGAAGTCCAATGCTTATTAAATTTTGCAATCATGTATTTTGTATCATAAAATTTCCATAGCCACTGAGAGCACTCAATTTGGAACTCTGTATAGTGAGATATGAATTCTTAAAAGTTATATGTCTACTGTAGTATAAGAAACATATCCCAATTACTATTCCATTAGTTTTTGTGGGCCAAATAATCTTGTTTTGATCTAAAATTTTTATAATAATTAGATGATGTCCTAAGCTTTATAGAAAGTCCTAATTTATATGATTTAGAGTTCTCTAGCTCAAGTTATGAATTTTTGAAACTAGTGGCAAAATTATGGAATTACATGGACTTGTGTACTTGTTCAAACTTGTAATGCTTGACCTTAAACCTATTTTCCATGCAAAGTGTAGGAAAGTAGGAATTCTGATCCAAAATTCTGCATTCTTCTCTATGGATTCAAGCTTGCACCAAGGTTCTTCATCCTTGCTAGTCACAAGGATGAATTAAAGCTTCATTGGATGGATGGAAATGGAGGAAAATGGAGTGTGAAATCGATACGGCGTGGTTACTGGATGGAGTGGATGAAGGCGTGAATGGAATCGATGAATTGTGTGTAGGGCAATGGAGGCATGAATGACCCATATGGAATGGACAAAGTGGATGATTTACATGATGATGGAATGACGGAGTGTAATGGACGATGGATGGGGGACTGATGGCGTTGGATGAATGTTGTGGTGGATGGATGAAGATTGGATGCTCCTCTCATGTGGATTTTAATGATTTCACGTGCTCTCTTTAGCTCTTCTCCACGAATTCATTCTTCCTTCTTATGTATATGAATGTGGGCCCCATTGAATATAATAATCATTTTCCATGTTGCTTCTTCTTTGTCTGCCCAACCTTCACGTTTTCTGCCTCTCTATGCATATCTCTCTCTCTATTTCTATTCATGTTACCCGTAGCTTTTGTGTTGCTGAAGAAGAATGTGGCTTACACTCTTCAACTCTCTTTTCACACATCGCTCGTGTGCTTTTCTCATCCCAATAATGTGCCTGTACAGTCAGCTCCCAGCTCGTGTGATTCTCCTTGCATAGCTTCTCTCCTTAATATTTCAGGTGTTCTGGACAGCTCCATGTCAGCTCCCTCACTACTGGTCTCGCATTGTTCTTCTGCATTTTCCATATTGGTTTCACGTGGTCTACATGCAGCTTCTTTAAACCTTCTAACTCGTAGGTTCTGTGCTTTCTTCCTCTTCAAACGTTAAAGCTATAGCTTTGCCTTCTTCGTTCAGCTCCATTTCTGCATGCATATACAGCTTCTTTCACGTTACTTCTTAATACTTTTGTTTTCAGCCTCGTTAGCTTTAATTACATTTTCCAGCTCATTGCTTAACCTTCATTTTCAGCTAGTTCCAGCCCTTCATTTCATGTTGATTCTTCTTTTCATTCTGCGCAACCCATAGCTAGTTCTCCTAGCTTATTCTTCCCCTCTTCGCGTTTTGCTTTCTTCACTTATTCACATTCTGCTTACATTATTTCTTTTTTCACATTCATCTCTAGCTCGTTAGCTCCCACGTGGTTTTTCATGTACTCTTCTCTCGTGACTTCCCACGTCTCTTTACTCGAGCTTCTTATCCTCGAGCCATCCATTTAAGCTTCTCCTTCCAACATAGAACTCATGGAACCATTAACTCAAGCCTCCAAAATCACGTTCATATGAGTGTGCTTCTCTCTTGGGACCTTCAGCTGGCTACCTACGTGTAAGTACGTGGAGAGAATGCTTGTGTGTGTGTCTTCCACATGAGAACAAGGGAGCTGGAGTTTGCTTCTTCTTTTGCTCACAAGTTTCTTCTTCTTTCAACCCGTAAAACCTTCTAAGCATGTAGCCTTTGTATGCTTCATTTCTCTTCACTCTTCAATGAGCTGCCTTAAATGTTTAGTCCTTTATTTCAGAATTTCATACTGCTTGAAGCTCATCCCTTTTCCAAATCAATTTACCATTCAAGCTTTAATTGCCCATTGAAATTTTGCACACAAAGAGTGGAAAGGATGAAATAGAAATATTTACAAAATTCATTTAAAAAGATTTATGTATTAAAATTCCACAATTTTGCAAATTAACTCCTAAAATATAGAAATGGCTACTAAAGCAAAATCTTATCTAATTAATGTCTTAAAGCCATATTTGCTCATTAAAATACTTAAGTTAGGAGAATTAAGATATATAAAAATCATGGTTATCAAATTCCCCCACACTTAAACCTTTGCACTCCTGGGCAAAGCTCAAAATCATAAAGAAAAGCTAATGGAATGGCCAATGGAGAATGAAAATGGAAAGGAAAGTGTAGAAAGTTACAAGATAGAGAATAATCACAACTTTTCATCATTTTAACAATCTAAGTTAACTTTACTTGCATTAAGAAATAAGCTCCATGGTAATTTCATTTGAAAAGAATGAATTGAAATGCATAGCCTCTCACATGGATTAATGTTTACTCTCAACTTTCAATTGTTTAGGCAATGTGGATCACTCAAATTCCACCTATCAAAGCTCACTACCATAAGCTTGTCAAGCTTCTAAATCTCCACCACCCATGACAAATGCAAAGCACAAATCAATAGGGCTTATTCAGGGTTGTAATGGGGTTAAGGAAATGAAACGAATGGATGCAAACAAGAAAATACAAACAAATAGACACCTTAGAACTCCAAGAGCAATCAATGGAAATCTAAGATAGGGAAGAATGTGTTTCTAGGCCTTATTTCCAACTAGCAATAGGCAGCTACAACTCAATTTGAAACACTTCTTTCTTTTGATTTTTAATAACTTTTCCTCTTTTTCTTTTTTCATTGCTTTTCTTTTGTTTTTCTATCTCTCTTTTCTTTTTTTTTTAGAACAAATTCTTTGAATAACAATGGCCTTAACGGATGCAAAGCATACATTCACCTATCCTATTTAGATGTAATGCTCCTTAAAATTCTTAAGGCATCTTAAAACAAGGTGGGAAAACATTTTAAATGGCTATAGGCTAACAAGAAAAGAAAATTAAGGTTCAAAATAGTTAAACAATGGACAAAGTGCATGTAGGGTTGGCTTTTTGGCTCACTAGCTATGAAAGAAGTGAATGCCTTATCATTTTCATGCATGCAAATGCAATTGTGGTCTCAACAAAAAATCACTAGAATTGAACAATTATGGCTCAAATTCTCACCAGCTAATGCCTATCAAATAATTCATTAAAATCAAATTCATTTCCACTTCACTTGAATCAAAACACAAGATCCATCACTTGTCATGTTTAAGTGAATCCAAGCTATAATCATCTTAACTTGCAACTTTCATAGAAAAAATGAAAAAAAAAAAAATCACATTATCTTTCAAAAATTTTCCTAAAAAATTTTTAGTTTTTTTTTTAAAACAAGGAAAAGATGGATGGAATGAAATGACTCTCCCCCCCACACTTAAATATTGCATTGTCCTCAATGTCAGCACACAATCCAGTAAACAGATAAACAACACAATATAAAGAGTGAAAAGAGAGTGTACAACCAAATGAACTTGAATCGAAGATCTCAAGGTAGGCTCAGATTCCCATTGTAATTAGTTAGCAACCATTTATTACCTATAAAACAAAAACAAAACAAACGGTAATATAGAAAAGAAAAGAAAACTAAGTCCTAAGCTACCAAGAACTCTATCAAAGACTAACTAATCATAAGTATCAAAAACCAAAATCAAAATGACTTTATTCCTCCTTAGCTGAACAAATTTAAGTCTTACTACTTTAAAACATTTTGATTGATCATTCAGTGATAACTCATGGACTTTCTCAACCATCAATAGTTTAGAAAAGTCATATTCAGCATATTTAGAAACAAGAAAAGAAGAAAAATCAAAATTAGGACATTTAAAACTCAAGAAAGAAAACTTAAAATCCAATTTAAACTTTGAACTTTCTAAAAATCTATCAGAACCAATGAAATCTACTAGACTCCCATCAGTAAGAGACATTGCATCCACTGAAGAATTTAATTTCAACTTCTCACAGTCCTTTTAAGTTCAAGGTGTCTGACAGTTGTTTTTTCTCAGTTGGGAGAGTCTGTTGATTGTTGGGAATTAGCTCACCAACTTTAAGAATTTGTTTTGGACTCTCAACAGGAGAAACGGTATCTTCCCTGACCAAAGAGACATCAGTAAGCTCACAAAATTCTAAACAATGATCAACAATTAAATCCAGTTTCTCACTAGTATCAACAATAGCACAAGGATCAACAGAATTTTCAATATCAACACTATCTTTATGCATGTTCTTATTAATACTAGTATGATCAGAAGAATCAAGTTCATTAACAATTTCAGTGCAAGCAAAGGACCCTTTGGATTTAGCAGACTCATCAGACTTCAGAAACTCATTAATCTCAACACATACGAGACTTGTATGCATATCATCACATAAGCATTTAAAAGTGGAGCCTGAATCATCAACAACAACAAGCTGCTTAACAATTTTATTATCTATATCCTTTTCACATGCTACATCTACCACTTCATTAGTCATACCATTACATGCTAGTGAGGAATCATGATGATCAGAATATGTGAGGAACTCACTAGTCTCAATGAAAGTGTTAATTTAAGAGCATTTATCACATACAGTAGATCCAGCACACAAACAATCAAGAGAATCATTCAAATCGACTATGTCACATGGTCCAGATGGTATGCTGTCCCTAAACTTAGAAGATGCATCATCAACAAACTTATCAACTAATTCTAGACTAGGAACAGAATAATCATCACATTCCAAGTCACCCCTACACTTATCTACTACCCTAGACTCAATAGATTTATCAATTGGTGCAGATATGAAATTTTCACTATAATCACAGCTAAGTGTAGACATACCAAGTGCATCAGTACACAAGGGTTTATGAACATCACAAAAAGTATTAGTTTTGCTCAATACATTACCACAATCCACCAAATCAAGAGATTCAACAATTATTTTCTCATCAACATCATCATCATGCAATTCAGAGTCAACAACATTATGTGCATCAAAAATCACAGTGCTATCATGTATATTAGAATCAGTTCCAACAAATTACAATGTATTAGAAGATGGAAGGATATTGCCCAGTGAATAGGACTCTTCCTCCTCTATACATTCCCTTCTAATTTACTCTTCAGTCAATTCAATAGCACTTGAAGTCGGTTGATTCATTTGAAATCCTAAATCCTTCATGATGTTATCCATCATTTGTTGGTCTTGGAATTGCAACCATTCAGTTCCTTATTGGATCATTTACTGCAATTGTTGGTTTTGAATAATACAAGCTTCCATTAGCTGTATCATCCTCTCTTCCGAACTCGGTTCCCTTTGGGGCTCTTGTTGCATGTATCTCTCATGATAATTGTAAGGATGATATTCTGGCTCTTGCATATGGAAGTTATGGTACGGTTCATAATGATGGTGGTAGTTGGGGCGAATCTCATATGGATGGTGGTGATAAGGTTTAGGGTAACCGGGGTGAACTTCACAGGAATGATGGTGTGATTGGTAGTACGGTTGTTGGACTTGTTGATATTGTCAGCTTTGTTGCTCTTGTCTTTGTCGTTCAAGAAGACCTTGAACCATTATCTTAAGATCATCTAACTACCTGGAAATCCCATCATTTGCATAAGAATCATAAACACCTTGATTAGAATAATGATATGGATTCATTTAAAGCAAATAAAATGAGAAGTTCAATCACTTTCATTACAAGTAAAATCACTAACAGATTATAACTAAAATTAACTCAAAATCAAGAAAATAAAATCAAATGAAGATAAGAAGTTCCTAACAACAAAAAACACTCTAAAATAGAGGTTATTCACACAAAACAAACTCACAAAAAATAAAGAAATAAAATCCAAAAAAATTGAAAAATTCCTAAAAAATTCGAGAAAATACTAGAAAATTAGAGAAAGTGCTTTAAACGTTGGAATTTGGCCAAAAAATGGTGCAACTAATAGCTTTGCTATTGCTTTTGCTTAAAACACCTAAAAACCTTGGAAAACAAAGTTTGAGAATTTTCTGGGCACCTTAAACAAAAAATTCCAGCAACCAGATAAGGTAATGCGAAACACTGAAATGAACCAAATCCAAGTTCAAAATAGAACAAAAACTAAGCTAAAACAAAACCAAAATAGAGCTAAAATAGAACAAAAACACTTAGAAAACTTTCTCAAACAATTAAGAATCCAATTCTCTGGCAACGGCGCCAAATTTTGACGGGCTCATCACGCAACCCTCAAAATAAAATTAGGTTGAACTAAATATATAGCTAGTGGCACAACCTAGGCCATCTCCCTCGGAAATAGAGTTCAATGTTTAATTAGGTTCTCTAAGTGTCAAAAGACTTTAAAAATTTCTAAACTAAGGGGGTTTTTTTTTAATCTAATTAGACTAACCTAAAACTAAATTGGATCAAAATTCCTAATTGCTACCTAATTATATGAATTGTGGGTGGAGGATGGTCTTGTGACTAGCTTTGGAATCATCCCTTGGTATCCACTATCCTTATCCTAATCAAATTAGGATATTTTAGTCTAAGAATCCTAATTGTATCCACGACAAATGTATCTTGAGTTACCACGCAAGAATCAAGACATTAACAATCTAATGTTCAATTGAGACCTCAACCCCACATTAAATCGTTAATTCTTATCTTTAAGATTAATAAACACCTAATTTGATTGATTAAATGATTAATTAGCCTCTGAATCATCATCCAAAGATATTTAATTAACTAACTAAACACCAAGGAATCCACAAATAGACAATTAGGCACACCAATTCTCACAAGCATTTCATCAAACACCTTGATTGCACACTTGGATAATGGCAAGAAAATGCAAAATTCAGTGTTTAATCCAATCAATTAATCAATAAAAAGACTTCCTAATTAGTGTCTAACCAACCACTAATTACAACTACACTAATTCCTAATCAAATACGACTTAACCAAGATTGTACAAGAAAAAGAAAATGTGTAGGAAAGTAGGAATTCTTAGCCAAAATTCTACATTCTTCTCCATGGATTCAAGCTTGCACCAAGGTCCTTCTTCCTTGCTAGTCACAAGGATGAATTAAAGCTTCACTGGGTGGATGGAAATGGAAGAAAATGGAGTGTGAAATGGATATGATGTGGTTACTGGATGGAGTGAACGAAGGCGTGAATGGAATGGATGAATTGTGTGTAGGGCAATAGAGGCGTGAATGACCCATATGGAATGGACGAAGTGGATGATTTATGTAATGACGGAATGATGGAGTGTAATGGATGATGGATAGGGGTCTGATGGCGTTGGATGAATGTTGTGGTGGATGGACGAAGATTGGATGCTCCTCTCACATGGATTTTAATGATTTCACATGCTCTCTTCAGCTCTTCTCCACGAATTCATTCTTCCTTCTTGTGTATATGAATGCGGGCCCCATTGAATATAATAATCATCTTTCATGTTCCTTCTTCTTTGTTTGCCTGACCTTCACGTGTTCTACCTCTCCATGCATATCTCTCTCCATTTCTATTCATGGTACCCGTAGCTTTTGTGTTGCTGAAGAAGAATGTGGCTTACACTCTTCTACTCTCTTCTCACACACTGCTCGCATTCTTTTCTCATCCTAATAATGTGCTTGCACAGTTAGCTCCCAGCTCGTGTGATTCTCCTTGCACAGCTTCTCTCCGTAGCATTTCGGGCGTTATGGACAGCTCCACATCAGCTCCCTCACTATTGGTCTCGTGTTGTTCTTTGCATTTTCCACATTAGTTTCACGTGGTCTGTATTGAGCTTCTTTAAGCCTTCCAACCCATAGGTTTTATGCTTTCTTCCTTTTCAAACGTTAAAGCTATAGCTTTGCCTTCTTCATTCAGCTCCATTTCTGCATGCATGTGCATCTTCTTTCACGTTACTTCTTAATACTTTTGTTCTCAGCCTCGTTAGCTTTAATTACATTCTCCAGGTCATGGCTTAACCTTCATTTTTACCTCGTTCCAGCCCTTCATTTCACGTTGATTCTTCTTTTCATTATGCACAACCCATAGCTAGTTCTCCTAGCTCATTCTTCCTCTCTTCGCATTTTGCTTTCTTCACCTATTCACATTCTGCTTATGTAACACCTCGAGATTAATTAAGGTGTTAATCATAGATTTAGATTAATTAGGGATAATTAATATGGGATGATTAGGCAAGTTAAATGAATGGGGAGTTTTAAAGAGATAAATTATTAGCATGGGTTTGAGAATCATTTAGGATAGAGATTTATATCTAGGCCCAAATTAATGAATCATGATAAGAGGCTAATGGAGGCCCAATTACCCTTGTGCAGACCCAAGCCCTTGAGCCCTTCAAATTAGGCCCAAAACCCATTAAATTTCAGCAACCCAATGTATAAAAAATTGGCCCAATGAAATTCTGCAGCCCAACAATTGAAAACTGGCCCAATAAGCAAAATTTGAAACCCAATTGGATTTGGACTTGGAGCAACCCATAACCCAGCCCCTTGACCCAACTTAAACCCACCTAAAACCCTAAAAGCTGACCAGCCACTTCCCCATTCAGCAAAACACAAAAATATAAGAGAAATTCGGAAGTGAAGAGGAGAGGCTAGGGTTCTTGGCTTAATTCCATCTTTTCTCACATTTGGAGCAAGATTTAGCCAAGGTAATAGTTATAAAACTTAATCCCCTCATCTTTCTCTTTAATTTGGTCCCATTAATTTTTCATTTGGAGAGTTTTCATCATACCCAAAATCTGAAATGTGGGTGTTTGGGGATTTTCTTGGAGAAATTCGTAGGTTGAGGTTGGGGCTGGTATTAGGTGAGCTTAAACCCCCTATTTTGATGCTTTCCTTGTTAATTTGAGACCTCCATAGCTGATTTACAAATGGGTATTAATTTTGTATGAATTTGCTTAGGATTTTTGGGTGGAATATTGAGATTTCTGGTAGAGGACACTTTAATCCGAATTTAGGATTTGTGGTGGCTGGGTAAGTGTTCTTTAGGTAGTTAGTAGCATTTAAATTCATTGGGTACTTGTTGTAACTGTTAATGATGAATTAGAGTAGTAATTATTTGATGCTATGATTATAGGGAGACTCTGTATCATTGGAGGCTATGGCAATTTGTCTACAAGTGAGGTAACCGGGGTTTATATTAATTCCATGCATGTATCAGTTTTAATTTCATATTTGCTGTATATGAATGATTTGAAATGCTGAATGAATTGGTTGGCTATCTATTGTATGATGATTGGACCTTGTGAGTCCACGGTGGAGTTGTGGTGCGGCTGCCACCCGTGCATGTGCTACGATCGAGCACCGGGTATGATCAAACCCAGATGCACTGAGCCCTGGTTGTGCTCAATGGGGAGTAGGTGTCGTGGACGGGCCTCTCCCGGTGTTTATGGCCTTTAACATGTTTAAATATGATTGCTAGTATGGGATAGTAATCATGATAGCCTAATCGTTTCATTTGCTGAGGTGACTGATATGATTCTGATGTTGATTGTGATTCATGCATATATGTTAATTAAATTAGATTAGATGATGGAATTGTCTTGGTTATTGAGATTGATATCTCACCCCATTTTATGGGATTACAATTTCAAGTGAAAGTTCCTCGAGTAAGGATAAGGGTAAGCAAGTGGATGAACATCCATGAGCTGAGGCCCGGTGTGGGGGAGCTACACTTGGTCTGAGTAGAATAGGATAGATGCTAATTTTTGTTAAGGCTTGTATAGCATCATCATGTATCTATATTGCCAAGTGTAGGAATCTATATTTTGATAATATACCGTGTACTTATTGAGGAGTAGGCTTTATTGTAAATTGGTAATTGATGAATGGATTTATGATATCTGCTATGAGCCTTGTTGAAGTCTGAAATAGCTTATTATTGGAAATGAAATCTTGATATATATTACTATGAACTCATGTTATTGTTATTTTACAAACTTGCTGATATATGGACTTGCTGTCATAGGATAATTAGAGAAAGGGAATTGACCCTTGGGTCTTGAACTAATAAGGATAGATTAGCTAGAGAAATTAGGCTAATGAAGGATAGTGAGCCCCACAATGAAGGTAAAGGGGCTCTAGGGTGTTAATGAAGGGAGAGTGGGAAGTAGGAGGCAAGAATTTTGGAGTCATAGGCTCAGGAAGAATTTCGTCGCGGCCAATAGAGGCGAAGTCGCCCAGGGAGAGTGCCAGAGAGGAATTCGCCGCGGCGAAATGTGAGAGGTCAAACTGGAAGTCATCCAGAGAGAAATTTAGCAGTGGCGAATTAAGGATTTGGCAGCGGCGAACTTTTAGGAAAATGTCCCCGGCATTCCAGAGAGGAATTGGCCACGGCGGAAGGAGTAATTGGCCGCGCCAATATCGAAAGGCGAACGAAGAAGCTCCAGGAGGCTTCTTCGCCGCGGCGCCATGTAGGTTGGCTGCGGCGAAGGTCTAACTCGCCACGACGATAGTGAAGAAGAAAGAGGTAAAACAGAAAGGAATTGGCCGTGGCTAAGGGTAATTTGGCCGCAGCTAATATGCTGACACTTATATTAACTAGAAAACCTTGATTTTCTATATGTTAACCATAAGAGATGATCTAGAGTCATTAGGATGAGTTTTAATTGATGAGTAATGGAATCTAAGGCTTATAAATGGATGCTAATTCCCTTATGAACATAAGTGTATGTAATTATATGATTGATGACTCTAATCACATTAAGGTTTAAATTTTTCCATATTTTCATGTCCTATAGTGATTAATCACGTGTTTAACCTTAATTATGATGATAAGAAATTAGGGTCGTCACACTTATGTTATTTCTTTTTTCACATTCATCTCCAGCTCATTAGCTCCCACGTGGTTCTGCATGTACTCTTCTCTCATGACTTCCCACGTCTCTGTACTTAAGCTTCTTATCCTTGAGCCATCCACGTAAGCTTTTCCTTCCAACATAGAACCCGTGGAACCATCAACTCAAGCCTCTAAAATCACGTTCATATGAGTGTGCTTCTCTCTTGTGACCTTCAGTTGGCTGCCTACGTGTAAGTACGTGGAGAGAATGCTTGTGTGTGTGTCTTCCATGTGAGAACAAGGGAGCTGCAGTTTGCTTCTTCTTTTGCTCACAAGTTTCTTCTTCTTTTGACCCGTAAAGCCTTCTAAGCATGTAGCCTTTGTATGATTCATTTCTCTTCACTCTTCACATGAGTTGCCTTAAATGTTTAGTCCTTCATTTCATAATTTCATGGTGCTTGAAGCTCATCCCTTTTCCAAATCAATTTACCATTCAAGCTTTAATTGCCCATTGAAATTCTGCACACAAGGAGTGGAAAGGATGAAATAGAAATATTCACAAAGTTCATTTAAAAAGATTTATGTATTAAAATTCTACAATTTTGCAAATTAACTCCTAAAATATAGAAATGGCTACTAAAACAAAATCTTATCTAATTAAAGTCTTAAAGCCATATTTGCTTATTAAAATGCTTAAGTTAAGAGAATTAAAACATATAAAAATCATGGTTATTAACTATATATGACAGATCATCTTGTAACTGCACATTCTCATATTCTATGACATGTGAGGGGTCGGGCTGGTACTTTTTAAGTTGGGAAACATGGAATACGTTGTGGACTTGGCTTAGGTTCAGAGAAAGGGCTAGTCTGTACACCACAAGTCCTACTTGATCAAGAATTTGGAAAGGACCTATGTACTTTGGATTGACTTTTTTACTTTTTATAGACCAACTTATCCCTGTGACTGAAGATACTCTAATGAAGACATGGTTTCCAATCTTAAACTCTAACAATCATCTATGTCTATTTGTATAACTTTTCTGTCTACTCTGGGCTGTCAGGAGTTTCTTTCTAATGGTCTCTATTTGTCTAGAAATTTGGTCCACTAATTTTGGGCCTATAAGGCTTCGCTCTCCTAACTCAACCTAACACATCAGGGACCTACACTTCCTTCCATACAATGCCTCATATAGTGCCATTTGTATACTTACATGATAGCTGTTATTGTAGGCAAACTCTGCTAGAGGCAAGTAAGTATCCCAATTCCCTTTCATTTCTAAGACACACGCCCTCAACATGTCTTCTAGGGTTTGGATGGTTCTCTCCGTTTGTCCATCCGTCTGAGGGTGATAGGCTGTGCTAAATCTAAGTTTAGTATTTAGAGCATTCTGCAATGATCTCCTGAAACTCGATGTGAATTTGGGATCTCTATCTAACACTATGCTCTTAGGTATGCCATGCAGTCTAACTATCTCCCTGATGTATAGCTAGGCTAACTTATCTAGGGTATAAGTGGCTTTCATAGATAGAAAGTGTGTTGGCTTTGTTAACCTATCCACTATTACCAATATTACATCATACCCCAATGATGTTCTAGGTAAACCTATGGCAAAATCCATAGCTATATTATCCCATTTCCACTCTGGGATATCAAAGGGCTAAAGTAATCCAGCTAGCTTCTGATGCTCTATTTTCACTCTCTGGCATACTAGACATCGGGAGACATATCCTGCTATGTCTATTTTTATTCTAGGCCACCAGAACATTTTCTTCAAATCTTGGCATTTTATTACTGCCTGGATGAATAATATACTTGCTGTAACACCCCAAAAATTAATTAAGGTATTAATCATGGATTTAGATTAATTAGGAATAATTAATATGAGATGATTGGGCAAGTTAAGTGAATGGAGATTTTAGAGAGATGAATTATTAATATGGGTTTGAGAATTAATTAGAATAGAAACTTCATCTAGGCCCAAATTAAGAAATCATAAGAAGAGGCTAATGGAGGCCCAATGAGTTAAGTGCAGACCCAATCTAATTCCATATGATAGAGGCCCAAGATCCACCTTGCATAGGCTCCTATGAGTGGCCCAATAACCCTTGTGCAAACCCAAATCCTTGAACTCTTCAAACTTGGCCCAAACTTGATTAAAATTCAGCAGCCCAATACATAAGAGACTGCCCAACAAAGCAAAAATCTGAAACCTATTTGGAGTTGGACCTTAGAGCAACCCATGACCTATTTTAGACCCAACTTAAACCCAACTAAAACCCTAACTCTTCAGCCTCTTCCTCATTTTGCTGAAACTCAAGAGAGGAAATTCGGAGGTTCAAGGGAGGCTAGGGTTCTACCAACATGAAAGCTCCATTTTTGACTCCTAGAGGATGATTTAGCCAAGGTGAGTTATATATAACTTGATCCTCTCATCCTCCTCTTCATTTTGGTCTGATTAATTTCTGGGTTTGAGCATTTTCATCTTCTTCTCAAATCTAAAATTTAGTTTTGGGTGATCCCTTGCAAGATTTTCGGACTTGGAGGTTAGAGGGTTAGGTAAGCTTTTCCCTTCCATTTTGTGAATCACTTTGCTAGAAAATGCCCCTAAGGATGTATTATCATAATGGGTTCTGTTATTGTGTGAGATTACAAGGAGATAATGGTGGAAAATTGAATTTTCTGGGCTTGATGATTGAAATGCGAATTTTGGTGCTTCCATAGTGGATTTTCGGAGGTGAGGCTATGGGTGTTATTAAGTGAGTATCTTCTTCCCATTTTGATGCATTTTCTGTTAGTTTGAGACCCCTATAGTTGACCTATGATATGGGCTTTGGTTTCATGTGAAATTACCCAGAAATTGGAGTGAACTATGGCAATTTCTGGTGTAGGAAAGTTGGAATCCGAAATTAAATCCCTTAGTAATTAGGTGAGTAACCTCTAGTCTGTTATTAGTAGTTTAACTCTTTGGATATTTGATTATGATTAGAAATGATGATAATTATGCTTGTTATAGGTTTCGTATGCATTTGGATTATTATGGTAGCTAGGGGAAGAGTAATTGGCTTCATTGAGGTAACTGGGGTTATTTTTCTAATTCCATGTATATGCTCATGTTAATCTGCTATTTGTTATACATGCTTGATTTTGAAATGCTAAATGTCTGGTTGACTACTTGATTGTTATTATAATTGGACCTTGTGAGTCCATGGTGGAGCTGTGGTGCGGCTGCCACCTGTGTATATGCTTCGATCGAGCACTAGGTTATGATCAGACCCCGATGCACTGAGCCTTGGTTGTGCTCATTATGGAGTAGGTGCCGTGGACGGACCTCTCCCAGTGTTATTGGCCATTAACATATTGTGTACGATTGCTGGTATGGGACAGTAGTCATTGGTAGCTCAACTAGTTCATTTGCGAATTGAATTGATGATTCTGGTATTGATGACATGAAATTGCATTGGATTGATTTACTTATACATATATATGGAAATTGCCTTTTGTTACTGAGATTGTATATCTCACCCCGTTGTGGGCTAACATTTTCAGGGACCGGACCTCTTAATGGCAAGGAGAAAATTAATAGAAGATCATTAAATGGTTTGGTAGCACATAGGCTTGGGAGCTTTGACAAAATGTATTGTAACTAAATTGCTTCTGTATCATTACTGCATTGCATCATGAGTTGCCAAGTATAGGGATTGTATATGTAATTTGATTATCATGGAATTGAACATTATGATTGTAATTGGCTAATAATGGATAAGTGATTGGATTTTATATGAACATTAAGCATTGACCCCATTCACCTTGTGACCATAATACATTTGCTGTCATTAATCTATGAACTCACTAGTTTATGGTAGCTAGAGGGTTAATGATCCACATTTGAATTTTAAATGTGTGATGATAGATGTGTTAAGTAGATTAGGTGAAAGAAAGATATTAAATCTTCACAAACTAAGTTAAAGTAGCCTAGAGGGTTGCTAGAGGGGGAATTGGAGAGCATGAGATGAAATTTTGGGAGTTATAGAAATAGAAGGGAATTGGCCGCTGCCAACATTTAATTAGCCTAGGCTAAATAAAAACAGAGAAGAATTGGCCGCGGCCAACAATTAATTGGCCTCGGCCAAATGTGGCGAACCTGCCAGGGGAGAAAACAGAGAGAAATTGGCCGCAGCGAATAGTGATGTTGGCCACGGCTAAGCCTGGAAAACAAGTTTGGGGGTGTTCCAAAGGGTATTTGGCCTCGGCGAAAAGAGTATTTGGCCGCGGCAAAATGCGTGAAATTTATGGAGGTGTAAGGACTTGAATTCGAGAGTAATTGGCCGTGGCGAAAGGGGATTTAGCCGCGACGAAGGTGCTCAATTTCTCATATTCACTTAGAAACTTTAATTTCTTAAATGGTAATACTAAGGAATGATTTAGAAACACTTGTAAGAGGTTTTATAAGTTGGAATTAATGGATGGGAGAATCAAAGGCTCCTTATTAGTGATTAAATTCACTTGCACTTTTGAATAATTGTGGTTGCCTAATTAATGACCCTAATAACATTAAGGTTCAAATTTCCTAACATTTTTTGAATATAATTAGTTGTAATGACTTTCAACCCTAATTGAAATTTTATGGTTAGTAATCACGTACTTAACCTTAATTATGATTATTAGAAGTTAGGGTCATTACACTTGCTCTTATGTGTCTCATCTAATATCTTCTCTCTAATTTCTATATTTTTAGGCACATACAGCTTATCCCTATATTTCACCATATCATTCTCAGACAGATTGAACTCCTAAATGCTACCCTAGGCTATCTGGGCTCTAATCTTATTCGCATGATCGTTTATCTGTTGGGCTTCTCTTATTTAACCCCCAGGTCATTTTCTATTCAGGTTTCACTCATTAATAATTTCCCCGAATACACCTCGCAGGAGAGACTCATATCTCTGAATCTCTCAATCAATTCATGTTCTTGAATCATTATGTAAGCCATATGTATGGATTTTTTACTCAGGGCATCAGCTACCACATTAGCCTTACCGGGATGGTATTTCGGCATGAAATCATAATCTTTCAAAAATTCTAACCATCTTCGTTGCCTTATGTTCAGCTCTTTCTGTTCAAATAAATATTTAAGGCTCTTATGGTCGTTATAAATTTCTATAACTGCCCCATATAAGTAATGTCTCTATATTTTCAAAGCAAATACCATTGTGGCTAACTCTAGGTCGTGTGTGGGGTAGTTTTCCTCCTGAGGTTTCAACTATCTAGAAGCATAAGCTACCACTCGGCCTTTCTACATAAGCACACATCCTAACCCTTTCTTTGAGGCATCACTGTATACTACAAAAATTTCTCTAGGGTCAGGGAGTACTAAAACTAGGGCAATGGTTAACTTGTGCTTTAGTTCTTAGAAACTACCCTCACATTTTTCATTCTACACAAATGGCACATTCTTTCTAGAAAGCCGGGTCAGTGGCATTACTATCTAAGAAAAGCCCTGAATGAACCTCCTATAATACCCTGCTAAACTTAGGAAGCTCCTGATCTCTGTCACTATCCTAAGTCTCTCCCACTGTAATACTGCTTCTACCTTATGGAGATCTACTGTGACCCCTGCCTAGGAGATCATATGACCTAGAAACTGAATCTCAGTGAGCCAAAACTCACATTTACTAAGTTTAGCATACAACTGTTTCTCTCTCAAGGTTTCCAAGGCTAATCTTAGGTGTTGTTCATGTTCTTCTCTACTTTTTGAGTAGATGAGGATGTCATCTATGAAGACAATTACAAATCTATCTAAATATGGTCTGAAAACTTTGTTCATATAATCCATGAAGACTGTGGGTGCATTTGTCGACCCAAACGGCATGACTAAAAATTCATAATGCCCGTATCTAGTTCTAAATGTTGTTTTGGGAATATCCTCAGCCTTTATTCTGAGCTGATGATATCCCGGCCTAAAGTTTATCTTGGAAAACACTGATGCTCCTACTAACTGATCTAGGAGGTCATCTATACGAGGGAGTGGGTACTTATTCTTAATAGTTGTCTTATTGAGTTCCCAATAATCTATACAAAACTAAGGCTCCTATCTTTCTTCATTATGAATAGGACTGGAGCTCCCCACGGCAAAAACACTGGGTCTGATAAAACCCTTTTCTAAAAGCTCTTCTATCTATTTCTTAAGCTCTACTAACTCAGTGGGGGTAATCCTATATGGGGCCTTAGACACTAGACCTACCCTGGGTACAATGTCTATAAGAAACTTAACCTCTCTCTCGGGGGTAGTCCGCCAATCTCTTTAGGGAATACCTCAGGAAACTCCCTTACTATGAGAATCTCACCTATATCCTCTTCTACCTCAGCCTGGACTAAAAAAAAAAAAAACTAGATACCCCTGACAACCATGCCCTAGAGATCTCTCAGCCTAGGAGGTGGTCATGATAGATAACTTAGCCCTAGTACTAGGCACAGTCCCACATTCAGGTAAAGTAATAAATCTATAACTACAATCTAGTATGGCGTTATTTGCAGACATCCAGTTCATGCCAATAATCACATCAATATCAATAAGGGGCATACAAATCAAGTCAAATGTGGTAAGGCAATGATTAAACTAAATCACACAATTCAAACAAGCATGGGAGGTAATGGCTCTGCTTCCTGTGAGGGTAGATACATGCAAATTATATGGCAATGTATGCATACTCAGACCCAACCTCCTAGCACAGTCATATGATATAAAAGAGTGGCTAGCACCCGAATCAAATAATGCAGCCACAGAAAAATCATTTATTTTAATAGTACTTTGAATCAGACTTAGGGACCGGCTAGCCTCCTACTGTGATAGAGCAAAGACTCTACCCTGGGTCTGAGGTCTAGGAGGAGGAGCCATCTCCCTTTGCTATGTGAACTATAGAAGAGCCTGTGAAGGAGCCTGGGTGCAATCTTTGGCCATTTGCCCTGGCCTACCACACTTGAAGCACATGTTCTACCCTGCATAACATTGGGGGACATGTGTTGTGTGTGAAACTACCTCTGCTAGACTGAGTTCTCCATCTCTTCCCTTTTCGGCCCTATTGGCCTCTGCCACCTCTCCTGCTAGTCACTGCAGCCTGTGATCCATTTTTAGGTCTCTTGGGTTTAGAGAGGAGTGGTCTGGCACTGAACTAGGCTACATCATCTGAGATTCATTTCTGTGACTCTGCATACTTCAACGAGGGAATTAAAGTGCCTAATTCTCTATGGCACTACCCTGTCTTTGATCTCAGGGAGTAAGCCCTTCTCTAATTTGTCCGTTCTCCACCTCTCATCATGTCTTTGCAAATAGGAGAAATATCGGGAGAGCTCTACAAATTTGGCCACATATTGGTCCATAGACATCCTCTCAGTCTATTTAAAAAGAATGAACTCTAATTCTTTTTCATTTCTAATAGAATAGGGAAATATTTTTCTTGAAATATCTCGAGGAACACCTCCCATGTAATCGGGGAGTTCCTCACCCTCAAAATTGGCTCGATGCCCTTCAACCAATAATTTGCTTATCTCTGTAACTAAAACACAACCATCTTGGCTTTCTGCTCAGATGTGCACTCCATCACCTCAAAGATTTTCTCTAATTGCATAACCCAGGCCTCAACTTTATCTGGATTCATCTCACCATCAAAGGTAGGAGGCTCGAATTTTCTGAACTGCATAATGATCTTTTTGGCCGAGGGCTGCTGCTATGCAGGAGGCATCTAAACTAGTGGAATCGAGGCAACCATCTATGTGTGTGGTTGTGCGTCTGAATGAGTTGTCCCTGAATGCTTGAGACGATCTAAGTGTGGAAGTAGCTGAGGAGGAGGAGTAGGTGTAGGGCCCTGGCTATCTCTCTCAGCAAGCCGTTCCTATAACTGCATGATAACGGCCTGCTACTGATCCAGGCGAGCCATGATAGACTGTAGGGCTCCAGCTACTGGATCACTAGGCCTGGCTTTATCAGCACGAGCCTTTCTAGAGGGCCAACCTCTCTTAGTGTTCACCATTGTACTGGAACATCATAACAAACTGTAACATAAGCTAGGGAACACTTCCACCATCAAACACACTCAATTCACCCAAAAACAGCTCATATACATCTAGGTAACTCATAAACATAAGCCATAACCCACATCTAGAGCTTGAACCTTTGCTCTGATACCAATAAATGTAACACCATAAATTCTAGCTCATTTCATGATACTCATGTGCTTCACATCATTCAATTCCAAGAGGGAAGTAGAAAAGTCTATTAAAATAATGTATTTAACTGCGTTGCGTCATGTATAAAGATTCTATTCAGTGTCACGTGGACTGTGTGAGCTCATGCTATGCATTCACATATTTAATTACATCAATACAACTCTTTTGCATCATAAAATGTGGCCCACAACTCATGGAAATCAAAGGAGAGTTCAAAATAATCAAGTGTATTTTCGGCCAAAATTGGCCCTTTTTCTGACCAAATTTTGGAAAATCATACCTAATTCTAGAAAAATCAAAATTAACATTCTTGGCCCTTTTGGAAAGCTATGGATGTTTTCTTCACACTAAAAATACGTCCAGACCATAACATTTATCACAGAGGGCATTTGACATCCGAAAAATTTCAGAGGTCAAACTACCTTCTGATGTTGTCACAGATTTTGCAGCAAACTTTGAAAATGTCCAATTAATTCCAAAAAAATCCAATCCATGCAAATGATACCAATCTAGAAACTTGTGGATGTTAGATAGAGAGGAAAAGTATTTCCAAACCAGCTCAGGCAGTCCCAACCTTGGAATCCAATAGAACAGTAACTTAGGTCAGGTAAGGGTCCTGATACTAGATAGAATATTTAAAATTTCATATCTCCCTCTCTAGACATCTACATAAGGTGCTTCTAGTTGGAATAAGTCACTATGAATGCCTGGTTTCTTTGTATAAAATTTCATGGCAATTGGACATCATTTGAGCCTTGTGTGATAGAATTCATTTTTAGGCCAAATGAATAGTGCAGTAGACCAAAATCAGAAAAATTGCCAACTTTGAAAATTCAAAAAATATTCTGTAGACCTCCGAAAATTATGGTCTTTAGCTTCCCAAAAAGCTTTTAATGGGACCTATTTTCATGCCAAGTCTCAGATCAAGAATAACACATTTGGCCAAAAAGTGATATAGGGTTCCATTATGGTCATTTTTGCCTCCATATAGGGTATCAAAGTGACCAAATGGTTTTCCCTTAGTCTTGGCACCTTTTTGGCAAGTCTAAAAGCACATTTAAGACTTGTGTGAGCTAGCCAAATGGTCCCAAACCTTATGCGTCTCATTTTGGCCTTTTTATCCACACTTATACATATTTTCATGAAGCCATTCATGAAGCTATAATGCCATAACATACTCAATTTACATTCCATCATTTACATAACATATTCTTTCATTCCTACATCACATAATATCATAATTACATAATTACATATGTCTCAAGGGTCATAGACCATTTACAACAATAATATACATCATTAAGCATCATTATGGTTCAAAAAGACAAAAGCTAGACATATTAATGTCAATCTTCTTTCTTCATGGTGGTTGGCTCCCATTGCCATGTCCACTTGGTCCACCTAGCATATTAGATTATTGGAGAAGAGGGGATGAGATTCAAAAAATCCCAATAGCTCATCTCCCATTCAATCATACATAATATATGCAAAGCAAGCCTTAAAAATGCATGCATGGATATCATGGAAGTCATGAACATTCAAGAAGCAATCTTGGCATGTGAACAAATCATACAAAACATTCAAGAGCTCACCAAGTGTTTGGATTGGTCTCACACTTTTCCTCATAGATTTTGGACTTGCCTCACCCTTTCTTTGAGAGCTTTGGACTCAACCATACTCTTGGGAGCCCACTTTGCTTTTGGGAGACTCTTTGCTATGTCTTAACCAATCTCAAGGGTTCTTGGCTCTCTACACTCAAGCAAACTCAAACAAACATCATACATTCATTTGAAAACATAACATGTTATCATGAAATGATAGTATATAAAATCATGCTAGCATACTTTTTCATGGCTTGAAAATACACTTACACACATTCTAAGCTAAGCTAAACGCACATCCATGCATGAAAGAAGGTGGAGAGAGCTACCTTGTATACACACACACACTTTTTTCTTGGATTTCAAGTCTCCTCTTTCGGCCACATAGCCAAAAATTGGTGGAGATGGTTTCTCTTGGTCTAGAAACAATTTATGGAACTCAATTAGGTTGATGAAACAAACTCTAAGGTGACACAACTTGCTTAGATACTAGATTGTTGTATAAGTTCCATTATAGTCCATAAATGCACCTAATGAAGCAACACCCCTCAAATAATTTCTAGGCTCCATTCTTTCCTTTGAAATATGATTCTTGACTCCTTTTAAGCCTCTTGGAGTCATCACACCATTAAAACAAAGGGCCTATCATCATGTTACTTCTATGAGTTATAAATTTTTTCCAAGGCCTCCTTTCATTTTCATTCATCAAATATGACTCAAAAATGGCCTTAGAAAAATTTTAAACTCTGCTTAGCTATAAGAACTCCCTTTGGCCGAGCCTATGCATGGTTTAGGGCTCCTTGGAGTTTTCTTTGTTTTCTTGAAGGAGGAAGCATGTGGGGAGCATCTTAGGGATCTTAGGAACTCATTTAAACTCTTAATTAAACCTAAGAATCATTACACAAGGTCAGATTTTACAAGGTGCACACAAAACCCTAGAATTTGCATCTTGAAATCTAATGATTATTTTGTTATTTTCTTTGCATATTCTTTTTCTTCTCTGTCAAATACCTAAGATTCATGCTTGGTTAGGCTTAAAAATCAGATCCTCCTAGGGTTCCTTATGTGTGTCAAATTGGAGAAGAAGAGGGATCAAGAATAGCAATCATAGGATGAAATTTTACCTAGTTTCCTTGCTTCTTTTTTTCTTGTATCTTACTTTCTCCACTCTCCTCTCTTCAAATCCGAAATTTCCCTTGAATTTCTCCCTTGAATCATATTTATAAACTCCATTTTAATCAAAGGAAACAAAGGAGAAGGGAGGAGTGGAGGCGTGGATGAAGAAAAGTATGAAAAATCACCATAGAAACATACCTTAAGCTTGAATTTTCTCCTTCTTCCTCTTCCTCTCTTGTGTGCCCAAACCTTAGCTCCCTGCTTCTGAAGTTATGCAGAAAATTCTGATTCCAAATGAAGGGGTAAGTGGGGCACCACTTATATATAGGTGTAAGAAAGTGACTTTTTCAAAAATTTTAATTTTGCCCTTCGTACTTTGCATTTTTTTTCTCCTTCGTTTTAGCTCCTTTTTGAGAACCGTCTTTTCCATTACAAAATTTAGGTTCCCAATTTAGTAAAATGCCTTTGAAATCACTCAAATCAGAGCTAAAACCTTCCTGAATGAATTTGTCAAAGTTTGGGCACACCGACATTGAAAAACGTTCATCGAAGGGGATTTAGCTGTCCTGAGGCTTCCCATGGTTTTTAGGGCCTCTGAGAACCTTGGATAACTCAAAAATTTTATTTAAAAAGCCCACTTATGTGAATTCTAAAAATTGCTCAAAATTATGAAAATGCCATTATGTTTCATAAGATTTCCATCAAAATTTGTTTCTTTATTCTAGCTCCGTTTTTCCTTCCGTTTGTGGCTAGGATTCTCATTTTTAGGAGTCTAGAATGTTGCTCAAATTTTTTGGGACCTTAACTAATTTATTTCAAGGAACTTGTTTAAAAAATGTGCTTATTCCATCATGTAACAAAAATTGGACATTACATATACAACTTATTTCTATCATCAAAAGTGGCGTACATTTCAAGGAACTCAAAGGGAAGCATGAAATATACATATTTATTTTCGGCTAGATTTTTCCACTTTTCTATCACAAAGTTAGAAAATCATAACTAATTCTAAAAAAATCAAAATCATGTATTCTTGGTCATTCTAGAAATCTACACATGTCTAATTCATGCTAAAAATATGTCTAGACCATCACATCTAACACAGAGGACGTTTGACATTTGAAATGGTCTAGAGGTCAGGTGTCCACTGGTGCTATCACAAAATTCTATAGCGAACTTCAAAAATGTCCAATTAATTTCACAAAAATTCAATCCATGTAAAGGATACCAATCGGGAAAGCTGTGGATCTTTGCTAGAGGTTAAAAATAACTTTGGACTATTTAGAGCATGCCCAGATCTTAAAACTCAATCAAACAGTAACAGAGGTTGGCTAGAGTTCCTAATACTAGGAAGATTCTTTGAAAATTCACATCTCCCTCTCTAGACTTCCAAATCGGGTGCTTCTAGTTAGAACAAGTCACTGGGAATGTCTAGTTTCTCTGTATAAAATTTCATGGCAATTAGACATCATTTGGGCCCTGTGTGATAGATTCCATTTTTGGACCTGAGTGAACAGTGACATGACCAAAACTAGAAAATTTGCCAAATTTGAAAATTCATCAAATATTCTGTAGGCCTTTAAAAATTATGTTCTACAGTTTTCAAAAAGCTCTTAACAAGATGTAATTGCATGCCAAATCTTAGATCAAGAAGAGCCTATTTAGACAAAAAGTGACATAGGGTTTCATTATGGTCAATTTTGGCTCCATAAAGGATACCAAAATGTCCAAATGGTTTTCCTTAGGGTTTAGCACCTCTTGGGCAAGTCTAAAAGCATAATTAGGACTTGTGTAAGCAGCCCAAATGGTCCCAACCCTCATGCATCTCGTTTTGGCCATCTCACTTACACTTATACACAATTCCATAAACTCATTCAAGAAGCCACATTGTCCATACATACTCAATTGGCATTCTAGTGGTCACATAATACATTCTCCCATTTAAACATGACATATTATCATAATTACATATGTTCCAAAGGCCATAGACCATATACAACAATAATTTACATCATTAGATATCAACATGGCTTTAAAGAGTAAAAACTATGTATATTGGTGTCAAGCTCTCTTCTTCAAGGCAGTTGGCTTCCATTACCTTGTCCACTTGGTCCACTTAGCATGTTAGAACATTGGAGAAGAGGGAATAAGATTCAAAGAATCCTAATCGCTCATCTCCCATTCAATCATACATAATGAATGCAAACAAGTCTCATAAATATATGTATGGTTATGTTGACATGTGCAAACACTCAAAAGGCATTTTCATCATTTGAGAAAATTATACATAGCATACAAAGGCTTGCTAAGCAAGTGGGTTGGCCTCACCCAATTTCTTGTGGATGTTGGACTTGCCTCACCCATTCTTTAAGAGATTCTTGAACTCAACCATGCTCTTGGGAGTCCATCTCACTTTTGGGAGACTCTTTACTTTGTCTTAACCAATCTTAAGGGTTCTTGGCTCATCCTCGCCATGGCTAAGGGTTCTTGGCCTCACCACACTCAACCAAACCCAAACACACATCATAAGCATCATATGAAAGTATTTTGTAACATCATAGCACCATGGAATCAAAGTCATGCTAAAACACTTTTTATGGCTTTAAAATACACATACATACACTTAAAGACAAGCAAAGCAAACAATTGTGCATGAGAGAAAGAGGAGTAAGCTACCTTGGATACAATTACACACTTTTCCTCTTGAATCAAAGCTCCCTTTTTCGGCCACACACACAAAAAAGTGTGGGGATGATCTCTCTTGGCCAAAACACGATTTATGGAAGCCAATTAGGTTCATGGAATTAATTCTAAGGCCATACAACTTGCTTAGACTCTAGCTTAACCTATAAACCTCATTATAGTTTCATAATTGCACCTAATTAAGCAACACTCCTTAAATAAATTCTAGGCTCCATTCTTTCCTTTCAAATATGATTCTTGACTCCTTTTAAACCTCTTGGAGTCATCACACAATTAAAACCAAGAATCTAACTACATGTTGATTCTTTAGGTCATATTATGGAACATTAAGCACCATCTCACTTTCTATGCTTCCTAAATTTTTCCCAAGGCTTCCTCTCATATTCATTCATCATATATGACTCGAAAATAGGTTTAGAAAAATTTAAAACTCTTCCTAGCTATGCTATCTCCCTTAGGCGGAGACAATGGAGGATTTTGGCTTCCTTAGACTTTGCTTGGTTTTCTCAAAGGGAGATGCATGTGGGGAGCCTCTCAGGGATCTTAGGAACTCAATTAAACTCTTATTTAGGCCTAGGAATCATCATATAAAATCATATTTTACAAGGTACAATTGAAACCCTAGAAATTACATCTTGAAATCTAATGGCTTTTTGTTAATTCCCTTTACATATCATTAATCTCCACACCCTTTTTCCTTAGATTTACCCTTGGTTCTGCCTAAAAACCAACTCCTCCTAGGGTTTCTTATGTTAGGCGAAATGGAGGAGGAGAGGAAGCAAAGGTAGCAACCATGGGAGGAGAAATTACATTGTTTTCTTGCTTTTTTTCACTTGAATCTCGCTTTCTCCAAGTTCCTCTCTTCAAATCCGAAATTTTCTCTAAGTTTCTCCCTTAAAATAGATTTGTAAACTTCATTAATGAAAGGAAACAAAGGAGAATGAAGGAGAGGAGGTTTGGATGGAAGAAAGCATAAAAAACTACTAAGAACTACCAAGAAACTATACCTTAAAGCTTGAATTTCTTCTCCTCTTCTTCTTCCCTTGGTGTGCCACTCTCCTAGGGTTTTTCTTCTGATTTTGGGCAGAGCAATCAGAAGCTATATGAGTGTGAGAGTGAGGCGCCACCTATTTATAGTTAGAGGAAGAAACACTTTTCAAAAATTCTCATTTTGCCTTTTGTCTTTAGTATTTTTGTTTCTCCTTCGTTTTAGCTCTTTTTTGAGAACCGTCTTTGCATTATAAAATTTAGGTTCCCAATTTAATAAAATGCTTTTGGAATCACTCAAATTGGAGCTAAAATCTTCCCGAACGAATCCATTAAAGTTTGGATACATCGACATTGAAAAACATCCATTGGAGGGGGTTTGACTGTCCCACGACTTTCTATGGTTTTCAGGGCTTCTGAGAAGCTTGAAGAACTCAAAACTTTCATTTAAAAAGCCCTCTTGTGTTAATTCCAAAATTTGCTTAAAATTACGAAAATGTCATTGTATTTCTTCATTCTGGCTCCGTTTTTCTTTTCGTTTAAGCTTGGGATTCTCATTTTTAGGAGTCTAGAATGCTTCACAAATTTCTTAGGACCTTAACTAAGTCATCTCTAAGGACTTCCTTTTGTATCTGGTGAGTTTCGTTCATTTATGGAGAAATTGTACATTACATTTCTCATGTTTTTTCTCGTTTTCAGAGAACTGGATGTTACAAGTATCATAATAGGTCCAAATCCTCATGGAACTCATATTCACTATCCTACTTGCATATATACACATTCATGCAAAGGCTCTAAAATGTCAAAATCATGCATTCTCAAACATATGACTCCAAATTCATTACATGCAACATAATTACATACTTTTACATGTGTTCAAGGGTTTACAACTCATATATAACTTGTACATATATACTTTTACATTCATTTACACAAAATCCTATTCTATTGTCAAAATATCATCATTTATGCTCCATAGTTTCTATTCTTTGCACCATAAGCTTCACCTAAACAAAGTTAGATAGAAAGTAGGGAAGAATGAGATTTAAAGAATACTAATAGCTCTTTTAGCCTTTCAAGTAGGCATAAATGACATATCATCATGTCAAAGAACATAAGCATGCACCAAAAGCTTCCAAAAATCAAATATAAACATGTTTTCAAGATCACATAAACATGTCAAGATCAAAATCAAGTTCTAAGAACTTTTGGTTTAGCCTCACCCAACTATTAGGACTCTTGGATTAGCCTCACCAATTTTTTAGAAACTTTTGACTTAGCGTCACTCATTCCAAGAGACTTTTGGCCTTGTCTCACCCATTCAAAGGGATTTTTGGCTTCACCTCACCCAATCCGAGAGACTTTTGGCACAACCTCAGACATAAAGAGTAATCTCATAATTCAAAAGCAATTCAAGAATCATAATGGTACCATAGCTTAAAGCTAAGATTTATGGGCAAGTCTCATGATTTAAACACACATACAAGTATTCAATGACAATCAAACAACCAAGAAATGCATACAAGAAAGGATAGAGAGCTATATTTCTCAAGAACCACCACTTTTCTTCCTTGGTTTCTCACTTTCCTTTCTCGCCCTCATAAGCATACTTGGGAGAGACTTGATTTGCTTGGCTTAGTCATATCAAACAACACATAACGGTATCAAAGGAACCATCTTTAGCCTCAAACAAGCCTTGTATAAGCTACTTCTAGCTTTAGGTATCTATATGGCTCTATATAGTAGCATAATGAAGCAACTCACACAATTTATTATCTTGGCTCCAATTTCTCACTCAATCTAAGTCACATGACTTCATTTAAGCTTATTAGAGTCATCACAAACTCAAATCAAGGAGCTTAACACTAAGTTGCTTCTTTATGCATAATAGAACCTTAAGCTTCCAACTTCTAAACTATGGCTCATAAATTCAAACCAATCATTTTTTTGGTATCTATGATTCATATCTAGACTATTTCTATCCTTAAAATCAAAGAAAACTCTCCCTAGGTACCGCCTAGACCTTTTGGCCGAGACATACACATATAAAGGAGCCCATGGAGTTTTGCTTGTTTTCTTAAAGAATTTGCCACTTGTGAAGCTTCCTAGATGTCCTAAGAACTCAACATACTCTTACATAAGCTAAATTATCCTTAGAAAACTTCATAAATTCCTAAGTGCAATCAAAACCCTAATTTTTATAACTTGTTATCCATAGCCTCTTTTGAGTTCTATTGATTCCATATGATTCCTTAAGTTTCAAAGCCCCTTTCTCTATCATGTTAGGACCAAAATCAAATTCCCTACATGATGCTCTCTAATTCTAGCTGAAACACTCAAGCAAAAGAGAGCCAAGAATAAGTTGGGCCATGGTTTCTTACCTTATTTCAAAGCTTGCCAAGAGAGCTTTCTTAGGCTTCCAAAGTTTCCTCTAAACTCTTCCTTCCCTCTACTGAACTAGTCACAAAACACTTCCTTTCAAAACATCAAAACCATGAGAAGAGAGAGGAGAAAGAGGAGAAGAACTTTAGTAAAGGGAAGAGCATGAAAAAGTAGCAAAATTTTACCTTTTTGGCTTTATTTTCTTCCTCCTTTTTCTCCCTTTTTGGTGCACTACCTTCATCTGGTTCTATTTCTATTTTGGACTAGAAGAGTGTCAGCTAAAATGAGGGAGAAAAGTGGGATGTGATATATAACGGGTGGAGCTCATTTATAACATTTTTCAAAATTTCAACTATGTCCTTAAAATTTAGTTTCTCCATTTGAGCTCATTTCAAACCCTTTTTGAGAAGTATCTATTCTATCATAAAATTTAGGTTTCTAATTCATCAAATGCCTTTGGTTTCACCCAAATTGGATTTAAAACCTTACCAAATGGTCTGGTCAAAGTTGTAGTCAATCAATGCCTTAAATTGCATATTGGATACGTTTTAACTATTCTATGGGTTCTTATGTTTTTTAGGCCTTTGAGAACCTTAAGAACCTTAATTTTTCCATTTAAAACTCCCTCCATTGAGTTTTCAAAATGTTGCTCAAAATTATAGATTTGCCACCAACCTTCATATCTTTCTGTTTGACCATTTTGGCTCTAATTTTTGGCTATCCTAAGGCTTTTAACTATATTTTTAGATGTTCTAATTAACATCCAAATCTCAATTAGCCTCAATTTATTTTACTTAGAGGTCCTCATTCATTAATCAAATAATTTTGATTTTGGTTTCTCGTAGTTTTCTATTGGCTTTTGCAAGGCCCGTAACCCCTTAAAAGTAATTAATTCCATTCTTTAGGAATGATTTTGGATTTCTAAATCATAGGATATGTAACATTTGGGCCTCTATAAATGATGGAAATAAGTTTGTTATAAAGGAAGTCCCTGAAATAGAAAGATTTAAGGCCAAATAAAATAAGAGAAAATTATAAATAATGAAAAATGAGGATACAAGGCTTAAGAAGCCCAAAAAATGGAGTCGGAGTACCTAGATAAAATTTGATGAAAATCAGTGGCATTTTTGTAATTTTGGAAACTTTTAAGAAAACTCAAATGAGGGATCTTTAAATGGGAAAATTGAGTTTCTCGGTGTTCTCAGGGGCCCTAAAAACCATAGAAACCCCTAAAATGGTTGAAACCCCTTCGGTTTATGATTTAAAGCATCGGTTGATTCGAACTTTAACTGGTTCATTTGGGAAGGTTTTAAATCTAATTTGGAAGAAATCAAAGACAATTTATGAATTAGAGGATCAAAATTTTATGATGGAAAATATGGTTTTAAAAAAGGAGTTGAAATGAGGCTAAAAAGAGTAAACAGGCACATAGGGGCAAAATGGTCATTTTGAAAAATGGTAAAAGAGGCTTTTTAAGTAAGATTACATCTCATAATCTTCTCCAAGCTTCCATTTTAAAATTTTAGAGAGCTATGGCATGACAATAAAGGGAGAGAAAGAGAAGAAGTTTTAGCTCCCGTTTAGACAAGTAAACGGCCCTGTTTCATCCTGCGCCAGCTTGGAAAGTTGGTCCTCTCTCTAAGAGCTCTCTAATAGTGGTTTTCTTTTCTATAAAACTTGATGATTCAGGTCTAACCTAAGCCAAAAAGGAACTCTTTTCAAGAATGGTAAAAAATAATCTACACGAAGAGAGCTTCATTTTAAGGTAAGACTTTACTTAAAACATTTGCAAAATCTTGTGTTTTCAAGCCATTTAAGCTTCAACCTAGAGAGAGAAAGTGAGAAGAAGAGTTTTTCTTTATGTGTTCTTGATGAAACCAAGGGTTATGGAGTGTGAGGATTAAGAACATACAACTAAAATTGTAAAGGAAGCTTTAAAATGCAAGGTGTAGAATTTAGGGATTTGGTTGCACCTTAACAAATATGAAGCTTTCTAATGATAATTTAAGTTGTCTAAATGTATGAATGAGTACTTAACACACCTAAGAAGCCTCACATATGCCATTTCCCTAAAGGAAATGAAGCAAACTCCATGAGTGCACAAGATAAGGGAATGTCTTAGCTAAAACAGAACCATGCACCTAGGGAGTGTTTTAAATTGTTCTAAGGCTAGAAAGGGACTAAATATGATAGATGAACATAAAAGGAATCCTTGGCATAAATTTAGAAAGCATAGGTTGTGAGATGGAGATGTAGGTTCCATAATGAGACATAAAGAAGCAATTTACTGTTAGGCTCCTTAAAATGAAATAGTGATGACTCTAAGGAGTCTAAATGGAGTCAAGAGACTTAGATTGAGGGAGAAAATGGAGCCAAGATCATGAATTCCCATAGTTGCTTCATTAGGTCTTATATGGAACCATAATTGAGTCTTAGAACAAAGTAAGCTTCCATAGAGTTGTATAAGGCTTAAGCTTATGCCTATGAGTGATTCATGTCTCATTTGATGTGTCTAGGCCAAGAGAATCAAGTGCCTCCTAATTGCATGAGGTTGGCCAAAAAAGGGAAGATGAATTCAAGAAAAAAGTGTTGTGTTCTTGCTTTAAGGTAACTCTCTAACCTTTCTCACATGTATGGCTTGGATGTGTGCATGTCTTTGAGTGCTTGCATGTATGTTTGAACTATGAAATGTGTTTTTAGCTATTGATTACTTGTTATGGTACCATTATGCATTTTGAAATAAGTTTATGAATATGCTTTGGCTTAAATGGGTATGGTTAAGCCAAAAGTCCCTTAGCATAGGTGAGGATGAGCCAAAAGTCCCTAAAATTGGGTGAGACAAAGCCAAAAGTCTCAAGAAGAGTGAGACTTAGTCAAAAGTCCCTTGAAAGTGGGTGAGGCAAATCGAAAAGTCCTTAGAAAGTTAGGTGAGGCTAGACTAATACCCTTGAAAGCCTATGTTTGATATGTATGAGTTCACATGACTAAGAAAATATTTTATATATGTTCTTGAGAAGCTTGTATGACATGCATGCATTCTTTAACATGTATATACATCTACTATGTATGTTTGAAAGGGTAAAGACCTATTAAGATTCAAAAGAATCTCACTCTTTCCAATTTTCCATCTAACCATGCCTAGGTGAAGCTCAAGGAAGCAAAAATGGAAGCCAAAGAGCATGATGTGCAACACTTTAAGAGTAGAATAGTTTCTAATGTAATGTAATGTCAAAGTATGTATGTATAAATAGTTTATGGCATGTAAACCATTGAGCATGTGTAAAAGTATATGAATATCATACATGAATGGAAGCTGGAACCAAATGTTTGCTTATATGAGTCTTTACCACCTATGAGCCTTTATATGCATGTGTATCCTAAGTGCAGCATTTCCCACACATGGTCTTAGTTCATAGATGTTTATCTACTTGCTTCACTTTATCCTTATCTGAGGAACCTTCACCTAAAATAATTCACCCATAAAACAAACTGAGATGTAAATCTTAGTAACTAAAGGTAAATTCCATTCATATGCTTCAAATTAATCAACATATATGCATTAAATCAGATAATCACCAAAAACATCATAATATCAGCAAAATGCAATAGTTGACCTACCGGTGACTATTATCCCATACTAGCAATCACATATAACATGTTAAAAGCTAATAACATCGGGAAAGGCCTGTCCACAATGCCACTTGCAATATCTGATTCTTAAAAAATGTGAGAAAACGTAAGAAATGTAACGTTTAGTTTCTCTGTAAATGTACGAAACTCACCGGATACAAAAGGAAGTCTCCCAAAGAGAAGGATTTGAAGTCCAATAAAATTAGAATAATATTCTAGACTTCAAATAATGATGATCCAAGGCCAGAGGTACCCTAAAACCAAAGTCAAAATAACTAGACGGAATTCAACAAAAATGCAACGAAATGTAATGGCACTTTTATAATTTTGGGCACTTTCTAGAAAACTCAAAGGAGGGTTTTTTTAATGGAAAAAAAGAGTTTCTAAGTGTTCTCAGAGGCCCTAAAAAATATAAGAACCCCCAAAACAGTTAAAACCCCTCCAGTTTACGATTTAGAATGTCAGTGGACTCGAACTTTAACCCTTTCATTCGAGAAGGTTTTAGATCCAATTTGAGTGATTCCAAAGGCATTTTATTAGTTAGAGAACCTAAATTTTATTATGGAAATGATGGTTCTTGAAAAGGAGTTGAAATGAGCTTAAAACGAAAAAGCCAAGAATAAAGGGCAAAATTAGAAATTTGAAATGTCTTAAATAGGTCCCTAGCCTATATATATCATACCCCATTTCTTTTTATCACCTTGGCTGACTTTTCTCTGCACTAAAATAGAACCCTAAGCTCCTTAAAGTGGCACACCAAGTGGGAGGAAGAAAGGAAGAGAAAACCAAGCAATAGGGTAAGAAAATCCATGGTTTTTCATACTTCTTGCTTCTCCAATCTTGCTCTCCTCCTTCTCCTTTTTCTTTCTATGGATTTAGTGATGTATTTGGGTCTGTTTTGAGGTCAAACCAAGGGGGGAATTTCAAATTTCAAATTTCAAGAGGAGAATCCAAGCAAATTGAAAAGCATCCAAGAAAGGCTAGGAAAACAAGGTAGTTTGGTAGTTTTCATGCTCTTCTTCCATGTTCTTCTTCTTGTACATTTCGCCCTATGTATGGATAGCCAAGAGGAGTTGAAATTTTGACCAAACCAAGGTTGAATCTTAAGAAAATGAGTGAGGAGAACAAGAATATGCAAAGAAAACAAAGAAAGAATCATGAAATTATAAGATAGAAAAGCTAGGGTTTTAGTTGCACCTTGGCTTGTAAGATGAGTTCTAGCCATAAGTTAAGATGTTTAAGAGTCCATATGAGTTTCTTAAGACACCAAGAGAGCATCCCACTTGCTTCTCCCATCAAAAAAATCAAAATAGCTTCTTTAGTGTTCTAATGAATCATAACCTTGGCCTAGGGTAGATGAAGCACCAAGGGAGTGTTTTAATTTCTTGCAAGTTTGGTTTTGTATCATATATGATGTGAGAGGATGAGACGAAGCCTTTAAAAAATTTTAGAAGTCATGGATAGTAAGATGTAGCTATAGGTTCTATATTGTGACTTAAAGAAGCAACACCTAGCTAAGCTCCTTGAAATTAATGTGTGATGGCTCCAAGGAGTTTAAATGGAGTCAAGAGTCATAAATTAAGGGAGAAAATGGAGCCAAGATTATTTTTTCTCAAGGTTTCTTCATTAGGTGCATTATAGAACCATAAATGAGCCATAGGAACAATTTAACTTTTAAAGTGAGTGTGTGGCTTTAGAAATTGTTCCAAAAGTGTAATTGGCTTCCATATGATGTGTCTAGGCCAAAGGAATCAAGTCTCACATTCTTGTGAGTGTGTGGCCAAGGGAGAGGAAGCATTTCAAAAGAGAAAAGTGTGCATTTGTAACCAAGGTAGCTCTCTCTTCTTTATCTCATGCATGAGTGGATGTTTATCTTGTCTTTGAATGTGTGTATATATGTTTTAAGTCAAGAAAGATATGTTAGCATGTATCTATATGCCATGGTACCATGATGCTTTGTTATGCACTTGATTGATGCTTTATGAACATGTTTTAGTTTGCTTAAGTGTGGTGAAGCCAAAAGTCCTTAAGAATGGGCGAGACAAAGCCAAAAGTCTTTAAAGAGTGAGGCTTGATAAAAAAGCCTTTAAGAGAATGGATGAAGCAAGTCCAAAATCCCCCAAGAGAAGTGGGTGAGGCTAAACCATCTTTTTGGCAAACCTATGTATGCCTTGTATGACTTCTTGAATGCAAGAAATGTTCCATGAAGGATTATGCCCTTTGTGATAACCATGCATGCATTTTTAGACTTGGATTTGCATTTTTTATATGTGGTTGAAAGGGAGAAGAGCTATTAGGATTCTTAGAATGTCATTTCTTCCTCCTTATTTGCCTAACATATCTAGGTGGACTAAGTGAACCAAGGAATGGGAGCCACCAAGCATAAAGGAAGGAGATTGACATAGAATTGTGTAAATTGTCCATTTTGTAGCCATATGAATGGCATATGATGTAATTCAATGTTGTATATGATGTATGAGCTCATGAATACTTGTAAATGTTTGGATATATTGTATATGTATGAGAACTAGAGCTATATGAATGATATTATATGAATTTGACATTGAATGCCAAGGATAAGCTTATGCATTCTTGTGTACGCCTTGAGGTAAGAGAATGAGTTTGTGAAATCTGGGTTTATACACCTTTGAGATAAGTTTAATAGATCATTTTGGTGCTTTTCCACATGCTCAAGTGGCCATGAAAGCCTTGAGAATAAATTTGGACCCTTTATGACCCTTAAGAAGCACAAAAAGGGCCATTTTGGAACCCTATATCTCAATATGACCAAATGAATGAATTTCCTCATGAAATTTATCTTGCATATAGATCTTATCTGGAATTTTTAGAAAGCTAAATACCAAATTATTTAGAGCTTTGTGGAATTAATTATGAATTTTCAAAGTTGATAAATTTTAATTGTTATGGTATAGTTACTGTTTATATGGTCGGTTTCTTCTCCTATGTCATTTGAGGGACCAAAGGTGTCCAATGATAATAAAATTTTACAGACATAAAATAGACATGATATGATTTCTATGGCCACTAAGATCACCCCAATTGGATGTCTGAGCAGGGAGATATGAATTTTTGAATTTTTGTGACAGTACTAGTAATGCCAGATGAGTTTAGATACTATTCCATCAATTTCTTGTAGATAGACATTTCTATTTTGGTCTAGAATTATTTGTATAATAAAGTATACATCTGTAGCTTTCTATAATGGTATAGTTTGCTTGATTTCAATTGTTTTAGAATTAATTATGATTTTTCAAAGTTGATGACAGAAATTTAGCCCATGAATCCAAAGCTGAACATGTGACTTTTATGTCTATGGTTCATGAGCTTGAGCTTTTGGCCACATTTTGAGATGGTTTTGAGTTGTATATGTGTAATTAAATAGGAGAATGAGATGGATGGGTTTATATGATCCACAGGATATGAAATGAATATTTTATGCATAATGTAATGCAAAAATAATCTATTATTTTAATTACATTTTCTTAAGAAAGTGTGCTTGGCTAAGGAAATATGATTGGAATGACATGAGATAAGCTGGATAAATATGATGTTACACCACTTCCCTATTCAGCACAATAAGGACTCAATGCATTCAGGGGTCAGATCACAACCTAGTGCCTGATGGAAGCACGATGCACGGGTGGCAGTCGCACCACAACTCCACTATGGACTCACAAGGTCCAATCACAACATATTAGATAGCCAACCATTCATTTAGCCTTCAAAATCATACATATACAATAGATATAAGATTAAATTGAACATATGTAAGGAATAAAAATTAACTCTATTCACCTCATTTTGTAGACAATCTTTGAAAGCTAACAACAGTGCCAAAATCACCTTATGATCACAAAATCAGACAATTTCTACTCTTAATTATCATTTATAGTAGCAAACTAGATACCCAAAGAATTAAAATATCAATCATTACCTAGAGGATATTTACCTAGCCACCAAGGAGTTCCAAATTCAAACTTAAGCCTTACCCACTAGAAACTCTAAAATACCACTTAATTTTCTGGGCAAATTCATACAAAATAAAAGGCTCATATTATAAATCAACTATAGGGGTCTAGTAGTGAATGCATCAAAATGGGAAAGAGGATACTTGCCTAACCACCCTTTTAGCCTCAACCTTCGAAAATCCTTGATGAATACACTAAGCAACACATTTCAAATTTGGGTGTAGGTGAAAGTACTCCAAATAAAAAAATAATCAGGTTAAATGGAAGAGAAAGAAGAGAGGGTTAAGTTGTATAGGTTACCTTGGTTGAATTTCTATAGAATGGGGGGAAAGGTCAAAGTGGCTTAAGGGTTTTAGGGGTTTTAGTTGGGTTGTGGGCTAACCCAAAGGCCAAATTCTAAGTGGGTTCAGAAATTTAGCTTGTTGGGCCAAGCTTTATGGGTTAGGCTGTAGAGCATTTAAGGTTGGGGATGGAATGTACTGATCCAATAACCCAGGATTCATTTGGACCCATTTTCCTAAGTTTTGGGCTAAGGTTAAATGGGATCTTGTCTCATTTAAATCCATTTCTAAGTTTTGAGTTTCTTAAAGTTAAGTTGGGCTTATAAGAGAACTAATGTTGGGCTCTTTTACTTAGCTCATGGCATAATTGGGTTGATCATATGGCCTAAATTAAATATCCATCTCCCTTTTCCACTTAATTAGTTTTACTAATTTCTCATATTAATTTCCTAATTCATCATAATTACTCTTAATTAATTTTGGGTGTTACAACATGGGCATCTTAGGCCATGACGAGAATCAATAATTTTGTAAATTTTGGTCCCAAACTTACACTTAGCCTTGCATGGAGCTTTTAGGTTGCAGTGTATGTCCAAAATTTTAGTTCCAAAGTTCCAAATTCAAATTAAGTCATGGCAAAAAGTGTCAAGGTCGTAACATGGGTGTATTTTAATGTTTTTAAGAGTTACAGTGGCTAACTTAGCCATGACTAAATCCTTTGAAGTAATAGCCTAAGTTCTTAAACCCCTATTTCAACTATTAAATCTTGGTTTTCACTATAGTAATGACTCATAAACTAACTTGTAGGAGTTTTGTGCCTCTAGAACCATTTGTGAATGAGATGGAAGCCTTAAATGAGAAGTTAAATTTCCTTTAAACACAAATCTTCCTATTTATCTAAATGGTGATTATTAATGCTTAAAAGGTTCAATTTTCCTTGTATTTGTATAATTATACTTAGTTAGACTTATTAGGAGTTAAGGTTGTTACAAATAAAGTCACAATTCAAAATAAATACCATTTTCCTAAGATTGATGACCTATTAGATCATTTAGCAGAAGCTTTAGTATTTTCTAAGATAGACTTGAGATCACGTTATCATCAGCTAAGGGCTAAGGCCGAAGACATTCCTAAGACTGCATTCAGGACTAGGTATAGGCATTATAAGTTTAGTTATGTCTTTTGGTCTTGCAAATGCACCTACAATCTTTATGGATTATATGAATAGAGTCTTTAGGCCATATCTAGATCAATTTGTTGTGGTCTTTATAAATGACATACTTGCCTATTCCAAATCTTTAAAAGAGCATGAAAGGCATTTGAAGATAGTCTTAAGAACCTTAAGAGAGAAGCAGCTTTATTTGAAACTTAGTAAGTGTGAGTTTAGGGTCACAGAGATGTACTTCCTAGGTCATGTAATCAGGGGTTGCAGTAGATCCCCATAAAATAAAGGTAGCTTTATAGTAGGATAGTCACAGAGATTAGAAGTTTTCTAGGATTAGCCCAAATAAGGACTTTCTAGAAAGTTCATGACATACACTACATGCTATAAAAATTTTGGATCAAAACAAATTCATTTGGGCTAAGAAAATTAATGGAATAGTAACACTGTCAAATTTTCGTGCATATGCAAACCTAAAAATTTGGAAATGTATATCTTGAGCTACATTACTCCAAATTGAGTGATCTTAGTGGATATGTAAAACTTATAATACCAACTATATGCTTGTAAAATTTCATGAGTATTAGAGTTCATTTGTCCCTTCAAATACATAGAAAATCAAAACTAACCAAATAAACAATGTACAAGCAAATTTGCATATATTTAGCCAATTTTGAAAATTTATAAGAAATTCTATATAACTTTAAAAAATCTGTTTTTTAGCTCTTTGAATGGCACTCAATGAGATCTAAATGCCTACCAAATTTTATGCCAAAATTTGTTCATTTGATTTAGTTTTGGTTTAAGGGAAAATTATGGCTAAAAATGACACATTTATGGTATCAAATGGCTCCAAGTAAACTTCCTTAGTGGATGTAACCATTTGAGCATGTCCCAAACATGAAACTCAACATGTAAGTCCATATCACAAGGTCCCAAACATCATGCAAGTCAAAATGACCTATCCACTTGGCAATATACACACACTTGCCATAGCACATAAGTGCTCAAATTACATATTTGAGCATGTATACATCCACCATTGGTGGTTATATCATAATCATATACTTTTACATATAAGTGGTAGTTACATTACAAAAATAACATGTAAAACCATACTTTAACATTAAATTACATAATATTCTAAATCATGGTCAAAGTAGCACCAATTATGTTTATTGGTCTTCATTCCTTGCTCTTTGAGAATTCCCTAGACATGGTTAGAGATAAAATGGGAGAGAGTGAGATTCAAAGAATCCCATAGCTCATTCACCCTTTCAAGTATACATATATGACATGTTACCATGTTAAAGAAAGCAAGCATGCATCAAATGCTTCTAAATATCAAACACAATCTTTTATATAAAAGTCATATGGATCCATCAAAGTCAAAACAAGCTCTAGGGACTTTTGGTCTAGGCTCGCCCAATTATTTGGAACTTTTAGATTAGTTTCATCCACTTTTAAGGACTTTTGACTTAACCTCTTTCATTCTTGAGACTTTTGGCCTTGTCTCACCCTTAATTAGGGACCTTAGCTTCACCTCAACCAAATCAAAGGACTTTTGGCATAACCACACCTATAAAGAGCCATCTCACATTTTCAAAGCAATTTAAGAAGTATAAGGTCATCAAATCATCAAACTAATAGCAATAGACATGTTTCATGGTTCAAACACACATACAAGTAATAAATAACAATCAAACAACTAAGATATACATACAAGAATGGATATAGAGTTACCTTGAGTCAAAAAGGACAAGTTCTTTCTTTGGGTTTTACTTCCTTGCCTTAGCCTCACCCATACACTTGGGAGAGACTTAATTTACTTAGCCTATACACATCAAACAAGGCATAAATACATCAATGGAACCATTTATTGTAACACCCCGAGATTAATTAAGGTGTTAATCATAGATTTAGATTAATTAGGGATAATTAATATGGGATGATTAGGCAAGTTAAATGAATGGGGATTTTTAAAGAGATAAATTATTAGCATGGGTTTGAGAATCATTTAGGATAGAGATTTATATCTAGGCCCAAATTAATGAATCATGATAAGAGGCTAATGGAGGCCCAATTACCCTTGTGCAGACCCAAGCCCTTGAGCCCTTCAAATTAGGCCCAAAACCCATTAAACTTCAGCAACCCAATGTATAAAAAATTGGCCCAATGAAATTCTGCAGCCCAACAATTGAAAACTGTCTCAATAAGCAAAATTTGAAACCCAATTGGATTTGGACTTGGAGCAACCCAAAACCCAGCCCCTTGACCCAACTTAAACCCACCTAAAACCCTAAAAGCTGACCAGCCACTTCCCCATTCAGCAAAACACAAAAATACAAGAGAAATTCGGAGGTGAGGAGGAGAGGCTAGGGTTCTTGGCTTAATTCCATCTTTTCTCACATTTGAAGCAAGATTTAGCCAAGGTAATAGTTATACAACTTAATCCCCTAATCTTTCTCTTTAATTTGGTCTGATTAATTTTTCATTTGGAGAGTTTTTATCATACCCAAAATCTGAAATGTAGGTGTTTGGGGATTTTCTTGGGGAAATTCGTAGGTTGAGGTTGGGGCTGGTATTAGGTGAGCTTAAACCCCCCATTTTGATGCTTTCCTTGTTAATTTGAGACCTTCATAGCTGATTTACAAATGGGTATTAATTTTGTACGAATTTGCTTAGGATTTTTGGGTGGAATATTGAGATTTCTGGTAGAGGACACTTTAATCCGAATTTAGGATTTGTGGTGGCTGGGTAAGTGTTCTTTAGGTAGTTAGTAGCATTTAAATTCATTGGGTACTTGTTGTAACTGTTAATGATGAATTAGAGTAGTAATTATTTGATGCTATGATTATATGGAGACTCTATACCATTGGAGGCTGTGGCAATTTGTCTACAAGTGAGGTAACCGGGGTTTACATTAATTCCATGCATGTATCAGTTTTAATTTCATATTTGCTGTATATGAATGATTTGAAATGCTGAATGAATTGGTTGGCTATCTATTGTATGATGATTGGACCTTGTAAGTTTACGGTGGAGCTGTGGTACGGCTGCCACCCGTGCATGTGCTACGATCGAGCACCGGGTATGATCAACCCCAGATGCACTGAGCCCTGGTTGTGCTCAATGGGGAGTAGGTGCCGTGGACGGGCCTCTCCCGGTGTTAATGGCCTTTAACATGTTTAAATATGATTGCTAGTATGGGATAGTAATCATGATAGCCTAATCGTTTCATTTGCTAAGGTGACTGATATGATTCTGATGTTGATTGTGATTCATGCATATATGTTAATTAAACTGGATTATATGATGGAATTGTCTTGGTTACTGAGATTGGTATCTCACCCCATTTTATGGGATTACAATTTCAGGTGAAGGTTCCTCGGGTAAGGATAAGGGTAAGCAAGTGGATGAACATCCATGAGCTGAGGCCCGGTGTGGGGGAGCTACACTTGGTCTGAGTAGAATATGATAGATGCTAATTTTTGTTAAGGCTTGTATAGCATCATCATGTATCTATATTGCCAAGTATAGGAATCTGTATTTTGATAATATACCGTGTACTTATTGAGGAGTAGGCTTTATTGTAAGTTGGTAATTGATGAATGGATTTATGATATCTGCTATGAGCCTTGTTAAAGTCTGAAATAGCTTATTATTGGAAATGAAATCTTGATATATATTACTATGAACTCATGTTATTGTTATTTTACAAACTTGCTGATATATGGACTTGCTGTCATAGGATAATTAGAGAAAGGGAATTGACCCTTGGGTCTTGAACTAATAAGGATAGATTAGCTGGAGAAATTAGGCTAATGAAGGGTAGTGAGCCCCACAATGAAGGTAAAGGGGTCCTAGGGTGTTAATGAAGGGAGAGTGGGAAGCAGGAGGCAAGAATTTCAGAGTCATAGGCTCAGGAGGAATTTGGCCGCGGCTAAAATATAGTTGGCCTCGGCTAATAGAGGTGAAGTCACCTAGGGAGAGTGCCAGAGAGGAATTCACTGTGGCGAAATGTGAGAGGTCAAACTGGAAGTCATCCAGAGAGAAATTTAGCCGCGACGAATTAAGGAATTGGCCGCGGCGAACTTTTAGGAAAATGTCCTCGGCATTCCAGAGAGGAATTGGCCACGACGGAAGGAGTAATTGGCCACGGCCAATATCGAGAGGCGAGCGAGGAAGCTCCAGGAGGCTTCTTCACCGCGGCGCCATGTAGGTTGGCTGCGGCGAAGGTCCAACTCGCCGCGGCGATAGTAAAGAAGAAAAGAGTAAAACAGAAAGGAATTAGCTGCGGCTAAGGGTAATTTGGCCGCGGCTAACATGCTGAAACACTTATATTAACTAGAAAACCTTGGTTTTTCATATGTTAACCATAAGAGATGATCTAGAGTCATTAGGATGAGTTTTAATTGATGAGTAATGGAATCTAAGGCTTATAAATGGATGCTAATTCCCTTATGAACATAAGTGTATGTAATTGTATGATTGATGACTCTAATCACATTAAGGTTGAATTTTTTCCATATTTTCATGTCCTATAGTGATTAATCACGTGTTTAACCTTAATTTTGATGATAAGAAATTAGGGTCGTCACATTTATAACCCCACATAAACTCTACCCAAGCCAATGCTAGCTTATAGCATCCATATGGCTCCATATTGTAACATAAAGAAGTAACTCATAGAATTCATCATCTTGGCTGCAATTTCTTGCTCAACCTAAGTGACATGACTCTATTTAAACTTATTAGAGTTATCACAAACTCAAATCAAGGAGCCTAACACCAAGTTGCTTTTTATGCATAATGAAACCCTAAACTTTCAACTTTCAAAATATGGCTCCCAAATTTAACCCAATGATTCTTTTGGTATCTATAATTCATATCTAGACCATTTCTATCTTTGGAATCAAAGAAAACTCTCCCTAGGTATATGGAATTCTTCTTAGTTGAGACATGCACATAACTTGCCACCCATGGAGTTTTGTTTACTTTTCTGTGGAATTTGGCACTTGTGAAGCTTCCTAGGTCTCTTATGAACTCAATTATTCTTATATAAGTTAAATTATCATTAGAAAGCTTCCTATTCTCTAACATGCACTTAAAACCTTAATTTTCATCACTTGTTATCTATATCTTTGTTTTTCTAGTTCTATTTGTTTCATATGATTCTTCATGTAATGCCATATTAAGATAGCACTTAATTTATGTCACAAAGTACCTAGAGCATCTATTTTCATCAATTCAACACTTTTAGTAGTGGAATTTGTAATGACTCTAACTTTTAATCATGATAATTAAGCTTAGATATGCGATCAATGATCATAAATCAAGGTCTAGAACCATTCAATTTGTCAATTTAAGAAAATGTAAGGAAATTGAACATTGATGTTATTAGAGTCATAACTAAATAATCACAACCATTTATGCACACAGTGAATCTAACCCTTAATAAAAACTTTTAAATCATTTATCCATTAATTCCAACTCACAAAAACCTCTTACAAGTGTTTCTAAATCATTCCTTAGCATTACAAAAGGAAAAACCAAGGTTTCTAGGTAAAAAGTAAGAGTCTAAGGACCTTCACCGAGACTTGGAACCTTCCCACTGCAAGTAAGTTAGCTACTGGAACTTAAAAACCAAGTTTCGCATCTTGCACCACAATCTAAGATTTTTAAGCTGTGGTGAAGTTGCTCTTGAGTTCACTTCTCACATTTTCGCAAATATCGTCGTAGCGACTTGGACCCTCACCACAATAGGCCTATGTAGTGCCGTGGCAAAAAATGCATCCTGGAGCTACTATAGCCATTTTCATGGTTCATGCCGCGGTGGGCTATAATTGCACCGTGGTGAAACTAATCACTGGGACACTCCACTTGATTTCCTCGCGCCAGCACTGTGGTTGGAAAATTTATGCCACGGTGAGGTTACCATTTATTACCTTCCTTGGGTTATGTTTCTGCTTTGTGCCACAACGAGACACCTCTCACTGTGGTGCCCCTCACTTCTGCCACTCTCCTAGCTATGGCTCAACTCTTCTTGGCCGTGGTGTGATCCTTTTCTGCACCATATCTTCCCAAGTTTCACCCCATACACTCCAACTCTCCCTCTAGTAACATTCCAAGGCTACTCTACCTTAATTTATGGGGCTCTAAAGCTTTCATCTATATAATTTACCCAGCTTATCTATCATTACTAATTCAAGAGTTAAGTGTTAATTCCTAGTCATCTAACTAAATATTAGCAAGTTCATGGATTAATGACAAAAGGAATTCATAAACTACCAATAATTATCATTCAAATATATATTCATTAAAGGTTCCATGCATCACTAGTTAAAATCAATAACTAATGTATCACATGATTACAGTCCCTGTGCTTAGCAATACATGATACAAAGTGGCAATATTAGAACACAATAATGGTAGAATACCTACTATATAATCCATTTAAACAAGGCACTTAAGCATGTACACTACTAAACTGTCATGATAAGCTTCCATTAACTTCCCCTAGCTACTAAGAGGTTCGGTCCTGATAAGCATAATATTTTATATATTTTAATCCCCTAACTTAAGCGTTTTAGTGTCCAAATATGGCTTTAGGGATTTACTTAGGTGGATATTTGATGTTAGTAGTCATTTGTGCACTCAAAGAAATTATTTACAAGATTTTAGAATTTTAATGCATAAATTTTGTAACGAATTTTGTAAAATCTTTCCCACTTTATTTGGTCTATTATTTTAGGCAGATTTTCAATGCAAATTTGAGCTTGAATGGAAATTGAATTGAAGGAGAAATGAAGGCTTCATGTGTACAAATTGATGAGAAAAATTTACAAGCAAGAGTTGTGGGTTGTCTCAGGCAGAACTGCACGTAGAGCAAGGAGCTATTGGTTTTTCTGCTCACCTAGGTTCCATTTAATGCTCTTGAAGTCCTAGAGAGGAAGCAACGGGCTGGGCAAAAGAAGTATAAAGCAGAGCAAATGAAGAAGCCATGAGCTGTAGGAAGGAAGCTATGAGTTGTACGTGGAATGAGTTAGAGAATGCAGCAGCTGAAACAAGAAGCATGGAGGAGTGAAATGAGTTAGAGAACATCGCAAGAAATGAAGTGAACTCAAGCTTGCATAGAAAGAAAAGAGGAGTTAAGCACGATGAGAGAAAGAGCTACGGGGCTGATGCAAAAGGAATGAAGTAAGGAGCAGAATGAAAGGAAGTTATGGGTTCTGGTACTTGTTGAGGAGGAAGAAACGAGTTGGAGCTGGAAGTAAAACACAAACCAACAAAAACATATAAACAAAGCTTGCATGGAGAAAATGATGAGGAACAGCCATGTGAAGAATGTGAGAAGCAACATGAAAACAATGTGGAAGTGAGGAAGAGCATGACGTGAGCAAAATGAAGAGGAAGCAGCCTCTGTTTGAGAAACATGAAGAGAAGCAAAAACAAGAAGAAAGTTACATGAAAAGAAGGCAGCTCACATGAATTTGAATATTATATTTAGCTTTAAAATGGGGCCCACCTTATATTCACATGAAGAAGCTACGGGCAGAATTGAAAGAAATCCACATGAGAAGAAGCTTGAAATAAAAGCTGATGTAAAAATGAAATTAAATGAGGCAGCATGTGGAATCATTAAAAGGAATCAGGTGAGAATGATGCAAGGGGAGCACACGAATAATGCCACTTCATCCAGACACATTTTTGTTCGTTGATTCATCGTCATTCACTACATCCACTCATTTTCACACGCCATATTCCATTCCTTCGTCCAAAACTCATCCCCTTTGTTGTAGCACACCACGCCATTCCATTCTCCACCTCTAACCACTGTAATATGAAGCTCTAATCTCCATTTATGGCTAGCTAAAAGGAAGCTCTTGGTGCAAGTGATGGAGATGAGCTAGGAGACCTTAAAGAGCTTGAACAAAATCAAGAACTTGAAAACAAAAGGGCTGGACGTAACTCTAAAAGATGGCCAACTAAAGATCCATTGCAAGGTATGGGAGGCCCATGCACAAGATCAAGAGCCAAAGCTATGAAGGAGGCCTTGAATGGAGTGATCCAAAAACTAATGGACCTGGAGCCCATAGTCTTAGCTGAATATGAAGCCCAAAAGGAACAAAATGGCATGAAAATTATTTCATATCTACAAGATGCTAGCCCAAGCCTGAAAGGAGCCTAATTGAAGAAGCCCAACCATTTTCCACAAAATCCTCTTAGTTTTAATTTGATTGTTTCTGTTTCAGATTTTTTAGCTTTATTAGGCACCATTCTTGGTGAATTTGTTCAAATTTAAATTTCTTTTATTTTCCCGCCAAACCTAAGAGTTATTTTGTATTTAGGGTTTTATTTTTCAAATGCCTATATAAAGCCCACTTGTACTCCAAGAAGAGGCAGATTGAATGAATTAGTTTCAGAATTATTTCTGACTTGTGAGGTTTCTCTTGTGGCCTTTGTGTACTGGAGAAAATCTTTGACTTATCAAAGGAGTGGTTTCCTTTGTGGCGTCCCGGATTAGGGTTCTAAGAGACGGGTTCTCTTAGGGTTCAATTCCATTGACCAACATCTCTTCTTCTTCTTCTTCTTTGTTTCTTTCTTTATTCTTTCTTGCTTGTTGTCCAGATCTGCCTATTTTCTTGTTCTTGTGTCGTATGCCAAAATTCGATCACTGATCCATGTAATTTGGGGTTCCTAGAACGGGTTTCTACGGAGTCTCACATCATCTGGTATCAGAGCATTGGTTGAGGTTGGTTTCATCCACTTTTTCCTTGTTCTTTTCCCTTATTTCGTCTGATTCTTTTCTGTTCATCCATATTTTTGTGCTGCTGTTTTTGGTGTTTTTCGTTCGTGTTTTTGGACGTTTAATAGGTCTTTCTTGTGTTTCAAGATCTCTTCTTTCTGCTCGATTTGGAATCACATCAATCCGATTCTTGTAGAGCAAGTTATAGCTATTTCTTTTCTGCTCGTCCTTTTTTTTATGCGGCTGTTTCTGGTGTTTTCCTTCGTGTTTTTGGACGTTTAATAGGTCTTTATTGTGTTTCGAAATCTCTTCTTTCTGTTCGTTTTGGAATCACATCAATCCGATTTTTCTAGGGCAAGTTATAGCTATTTCTTTCGTGCATATCATTCTGATCTTTCAGAAATCTTGTGTTTAGAAATCTTGTGTTTTGTTTGCAAATTTCAGCACCTTCAAGATTCAAAAAAAAAAAAAAAAGAAAAGAAGGAAAAGTTGCAAAAAAAAAAAAAAAAGAAGTCAGAATCTGTGAAAAAGAAAGTTGTGCTGGAAATTGAAAAAAAAAAAAAAAAAATTTGAATAGTTGACTTGAATTGCAATTGCTGAAGATCATTTATTCTTGGAATTACCACATCTGATTCCCTGAGTTGATCTGGTCATTAAATGTCATATTGTGCACAATTCATAAAAAGGAAATATGCATTCATTCACCTTATTCTAAATTTCAAATTTCTAATTGCTTCATTACTGATTTCAGATTCCAATTTTCTTTCCATTCTTTCCTCTTGATAATTAATCATTTAACCACTTGATCTCCCATAATCTGCCACACACCATTTGTTCTTTCAGTGTCTTGATTTTCCTTTCCTAGTCACTTGCTATATTGTCTATTGGCTGCACCTACGATTTTTCTTTAAAATATTGGACTTTTGTTGTCTCTTTGAGAACTTTATATCTTGGATTCTAATTTAAGATTGCCACTTCAGTTGCTGCTTCTTTTGATTTGTTGGATTTAATTCAGTATACTATAGGAAGCAAGTTGAGAGGAAAAATGCAAGAGTGTTTTCATCATTGTAAAAGCCATTATAAGAGTGAAACACGAGTGAATTTGCATCATTTAGAGTGAAACACTTGAGGGAGTAGTCAGGTCCTTTTCTTGCTATTCACTAACATTTTCAGGTGCCAATCATGTCTGAAAGTGAAGATAACCAAGTTGACCTTAAATTGTTTATCAAATCTATTCAAGAACAATTCAAGAGGCTAAATGCTAGGTTGGATCAAATGGATTCTTCTTCTTCTAACAACAAGGCAAGGCATGGTAAAAATGTTGTTCTAGGAGGAGATGAATCTGATTTTGAGGAGGAAAGCCAACATGAAAGAGTTAGGAGAGCTCCCCCTCAAAAGAAAGATGCCTTTAGTAACATCAAGATGAAAATCCCTTCCTTTCAAGGGAAAGCTGATCCTGATGTATATCTTGAATGGGAAAGAAAAGTTGAGTTTTTATTTGACTGTCAATCTTTTTCAGAAGAAAGTAAAATAAAATTAGCTGCTTTGGAGTTCACAGATTATGCAAGCCTATGGTGGGATCAATTAACCACTAGTAGGAGGCGTTCAGGAGAGGGTCCAATTCGGTCTTGGCCAGAAATGAAGGCTCTCATGAGAAAGAGATTTGTCCCTACCCATTACTATAGGGATGTGCACAAGAGGCTCCACAAAATCAAACAAGGATCTATGAGTGTGGAAGAATATTTTCAGCAAATGCAAATTGCCATGATTAAAGCTGACATTGAGGAAGATTCAGAAGTTACAATGGCAAGATTTCTTGGTGGCTTAGACCCTGAAATTGCTGCAGAAGTTGAATTGCAAAACTACCTTGATATGGAGGAGTTGTTGCATAAAGCCATTAAGGTGGAGAAGCATTTTAAGACAAAACAGAAATTGAAATCACATGCTAGTTCCAACAAAGACTTCAAGTCCTCTTTCAAGTTTAAGGGAGAGACCAAGCCTAAAGAGGAGAATAAGATGAAGATGCAAACACCTACTTCTAAAGGTAAATCTGAACCTAAATCTTCTTCTAGTTCTTCTAAAATTAAATGCTTTAAATGTCAAGGTTTTGGTCACATTGCTTCACAATGTCCAAATAAAAGGACTATGATTTTGCTTGAGAATGGTGTTGTTACTAGTGAAAGCAGCAGTGATGAAGATGTGGAAGTTGAGTTAAGCTCCAATGGAGGTGATAAATCTGATGTGGAGGTCACTGAAGCTATGATTGGTGAGGCTCTAGTGTCAAGGCGTGCTCTTAGCATTCAACCGAAAGAGGAGCTTGAAAAAGAACAACGAGAGCATATCTTTCACACTAGGTGTTTTGTTAACAACAAGGTATGTAGCCTTATCATTGATAATGGGAGCTGCACCAATGTTGCTAGTACCTTGTTGGTTGAAAAGCTAGGTTTGCCAACTAGAAAACACCCCACCCCTTATAATTTGTTGTGGTTCAATGATAATGGGGATGTTAAAGTTACTAAGCAAGTTGTTGTAGCATTTTCCATAGGAAGTTACCATGATGAGGTTTTATGTGATATAGCTCCTATGTATGCTGGACACTTGTTATTGGGTAGACCTTGGCAATTTGATAGGAAAGTTAAGTATGATGGTTATATACTAACAGGTATTCTTTTGAGTTTAATAAGAAAACCATTATGCTAACCCCTCTCAGACCCTTGCAGGCATATGAAGATCAAAAGCGAATTACTCAAGAATGCAAGTTAAGAGAGAAAGAAAAGAAAGTGCGTGAGAAAGAAAGAAAAGAAAGTGAGAGGGAGAGAAAAGAAAAGAGAGCTACTGAATTGAAAAGTCAAGAGAGTGAAGAGAAGAAAGTAACACTATTTTCCAGTAGAGGAGAGATTAAGAGGGCTTTATGTAGTGAGACATCTTTTGTCCTCTTGTATAAGGATGTTTATCTAACCCTTAGTGACCTTGATGAATCTCTTCCTTCTAGTGTTTTGAGTTTGTTGCAGGAATATAAAGACTTATTTCCGAAAGAGGTACCGGATGGATTGCCTCCCATAAGAGGCATTGAACACATGATTGACTTTATTCCTGGAGCATCTCTTCCTAACCGACCTGCGTATAGGGCAAATCCAGAAGAGACTAAGGAAATTCAGAGGCAAGTGGAGGAACTCATGAAAAAGGGGTTTGTGAGAGAAAGCCTTAGTCCATGTGCTGTTCCGGTAATACTTGTGCCCAAGAAGGATGGCAAATGGAGGATGTGTGTGGACTGTCGAGCCATCAACAAAATCACTGTTAAGTATCGATATCCCATTCCTAGACTTGATGACATGTTGGATGAGTTACATGGTGCTTGCTTGTTTTCAAAAATAGATCTTAGAAGTGGTTATCATCAAATTAGGATGAAAGAGGGTGATGAGTGGAAGACTGCATTTAAGACTAAGTTTGGTTTGTATGAATGGCTTGTTATGCCCTTTGGCTTAACTAATGCTCCTAGTACATTCATGAGCTTAATGAATCATGTGTTTCGCCCTTACATAGGAAAGTTTGTTGTTGTATATTTTGATGACATTCTTGTGTTTTCTAAGAATCTAGAAGAGCATGCTAAGCATTTGCATTCTGTGTTTGATATTTTAAGAGAAAATAAACTCTTTGCAAATTTAGAGAAATGCTCTTTCTGCTTGGATTCTGTGGTTTTTCTTGGTTTTGTTGTAGGTACTAATGGCGTCCGAGTGGATGAAGAGAAGGTGAAGGCAATTCGAGAGTGGCCAACACCTAAGAATGCTAGTGAAGTGAGGAGTTTCCATGGACTTGCAAGTTTCTACCGACGATTTGTAAAGGACTTCTCAACCCTTGCTGCACCTTTAAATGAGCTGGTAAAGAAAAATGTTATCTTTAAATGGGGTGAGGCACAAGAGGCGGCTTTTAATACTTTGAAAGATAAATTGACCAATGCCCCTCTACTTATTCTTCCTGATTTCTCTAAAGTTTTTGAAGTTGAATGTGATGCCTCTGGAATTGGTATTGGTGCTGTTTTGATGCAAGAGTCAAGGCCTATTGCTTACTTTAGTGAGAAGCTTAGTGGTGCTTGTTTGAATTATTCAACTTATGACAAGGAATTGTATGCTTTAAAAAGAACTCTAGAACATTGGCAACATTATTTATGGTCTAAGGAATTTGTTTTGCATTCTGATCATAAGAGTCTTCAATATCTAAAGACCCAAGATAAGTTGAATAAGAGGCATGCTGTATGGCTTGAATTCATTGAGTCATTTCCTTATGTGCTTAAACATAAAAAGGGGAAAGAAAATGTTGTGGCTGATGCTTTGTCTAGGAGGTATAGTCTTATTACATCTATGCAAGCTAGGTTAATTGGTTTTGAATCTTTCAAAAACATGTATGAATGTGATGCTGACTTTGCTGAAACTTGGAAGTTGTGTGAAAAACATGGTGCTCATGATTTCTTTAGATTTGATGGTTTCTTATTTAAAGGAAATAAATTGTGTGTGCCTATTTGTTCTATGCGTGAGCTTTTGGTTAAAGAATCTCATGGGGGTGGTTTGATGGGGCACTTTGGCATAGAAAAGACTTTATCCATGTTGAAAGAACATTTTTATTGGCCTCATATGCGTAGGGATGTGATTGCTGTGTGTAAAAGGTGTATTGCATGCAAGCACGCTAAATCTAAAGTGCAACCACATGGCTTGTATACTCCCTTACCTGTCCCTTCTCATCCTTGGGTCGATATTTCAATGGATTTTGTGCTTGGATTGCCTAGAACATCTAGTGGAAAGGATAGCATATTTGTTGTGGTTGATCGATTTAGTAAAATGGCTCATTTCATTGCTTGCTCAAAAACAAATGATGCTGTCCATATCTCAGATTTATTTTTCAAGGAGATTGTTAGATTGCATGGTTTGCCTCGATCTATTGTGAGTGACCGTGATGTTAAATTTGTTAGTCACTTTTGGAAAACTTTGTGGGCTAAGTTGGGTACAAAGCTTGTGTTTTCTACGGTGGCACATCCTCAAACGGATGGACAAACCGAAGTAGTGAATCGAACACTTTCTTCCTTATTGCGTGTTGTAATTCAAAAAAATTTAAAGAATTGGGAAAAGTGTTTGCCTCACATTGAGTTTGCATATAATCGTGCCTTGCATTCTACAACTGAGTTTTCTCCTTTTGAAATCGTATATGGTTTTAACCCTTTGACTCATTTGGATTTACTTCCTTTGCCTTGTAATGAGTTTGCTAACCTTGATGGTGCAAAAAAAGTTAAGTTTGTGCAGGATCTTCATGCTAAAGTTAAGGCGAACATTGAGCACAAGAATGAGCAATATGCTGAACATGCTAATAAAGGTCGAAGGAAGGTTATCTTTGAACCAGGAGATTGGGTGTGGGTTCATTTGAGGAAAGAAAGGTTTCCTGAACAAAGGAAGTCCAAATTACACCCAAGAGGCGATGGTCCTTTCCAAGTGTTGGAAAGAATAAATGATAATGCATATAAAATTGATTTGCCTAGTTCTTATGGGAATGTAAGCGCAACTTTCAATGTGGCTGACCTTTCTCTTTTTGATATTGCAGATTCGAGGACGAATCCTTTTCAAGAGGGAGGGAATGATGGAGATGAGCTAGGAGACCTTAAAGAGCTTGAACAAAATCAAGAACTTGAAAACAAAAGGGCTGGACGTAACTCTAAAAGATGGCCAACTAAAGATCTATTGCAAGGTATGGGAGGCCCATGCACAAGATCAAGAGCCAAAGCTATGAAGGAGGCCTTGAATGGAGTGATCCAAAAACTAATGGACTTGGAGCCCATAGTCTTAGCTGAATATGAAGCCCAAAAGGAACAAAATGGCATGAAAATTATTTCATATCTACAAGATGCTAGCCCAAGCCTGAAAGGAGCCTAATTGAAGAAGCCCAACCATTTTCCACAAAATCCTCTTAGTTTTAATTTGATTGTTTCTGTTTCAGATTTTTTAGCTTTATTAGGCACCATTCTTGGTGAATTTGTTCAAATTTAAATTTCTTTTATTTTCCCGCCAAACCTAAGAGTTATTTTGTATTTAGGGTTTTATTTTTCAAATGCCTATATAAAGCCCACTTGTACTCCAAGAAGAGGCAGATTGAATGAATTAGTTTCAGAATTATTTCTGACTTGTGAGGTTTCTCTTGTGGCCTTTGTGTACTGGAGAAAATCTTTGACTTATCAAAGGAGTGGTTTCCTTTGTGGCGTCCCGGATTAGGATTCTAAGAGACGGGTTCTCTTAGGGTTCAATTCCATTGACCAACATCTCTTCTTCTTCTTCTTCTTTGTTTCTTTCTTTATTCTTTCTTGCTTGTTGTCCAGATCTGCCTATTTTCTTGTTCTTGTGTCGTATGCCAAAATTCGATCACTGATCCGTGTAATTTGGGGTTCCTAGAACGGGTTTCTACGGAGTCTCACATCAGCAAGCTTGAATCCATGGATGAACGTAGAATTTTTAGCTAAGACTTTCTTAATTTCCTACACTTTTTCTTTTTCTTGTACAATCTTGGTTAAGTTGTATTTAATTAGAAATTTGTGTAATTGTAATTAGTGACTGGTTAAACACTAATTAGGAAGTCTTTTTGTTGATTAATTGATTAGATTGGAATTTGATTTTTCATTATTCTCTAATTTCCCATGTGTGCCATGAAGGTGTTCGATGAAATGCATGAGTGAGATTATGTGCTTGATTGCTTGATTTAAGAATTTCTTAGTGTTTAGTTGGTTAATTAAACATCTTTAGATGATGAATCAGAGGCTAATTAATTAGTTAATTAATCAAATTGGGTGTTCATTGATCTTAAAGATAAGAGTTAACGATTTAATGCGGGATTGAGGTTTCAATGCAACATTACTTTGTTAATCTCTTGATTCTTGTGTAGTAACTCAAGATACAATTGTCGTGAATATAATTAGGGACTCTTAGGCCAGAATTAATCACAATTGGATTAGGATAAGGATAGTGGATACCAAGAGACGAATCCAAAGTTACTCACAAGCCCATTATCAACCATAATTCATCCAATTAGGTAGAATTTAGGAACTTTATTTCAATTTTATTTTAGATAGTTTAATTCAATAAAAAACCCCAAATTAGATAGCTTTTAGTACCTTTAACATTTAGAAAACCCAATTGAACATTAAACTCCATTTCTAAGGGAGATAACCTAGGTTGTGCCACTAGCTATATATTTAGTTCAACCGTTTTATTTTGAGGGTTGCGTGACGAGCCCGTCAGGTCCCTAAAAATGTTAGTCCACCATCGGGGTGAGATATATAATCTCAGTAACAAGAGACAAATTCCATATACATGTGCAAATTAATCAATATAATGTATTTTCATATCATCAAATACCAGAATCATCAATTTAATTGGCAAATGAACTAGTTGAGTTAGAAGTGACTACTATCCTATACCAACAATCACATCAAACATGTTAAAGACCAATAACACCAGGAGAGGCCCGTCCATGGTACCAACTCTCCAATGAGCACAACCTGGGCTCAGTGCATTTAAGAGTCTGATTACAACTTGGTTCCTGATCGAAGCATGATGCATAGGTGGCAGCCGCATCATAGCTCCACCATGGACTCACATGGTCCAATCACAATAACAATCCAAGTAGTCAACCAATCATTTAGCATTTTAAAATCAAACATGTGTAGTAAATATCATATTATCATAAGCATATACATGGAATTAGGAAAATAACCCCAGTTATCTCAATGAAGCCAATTACTCTTTCCCTAGCTACCACCATGATCTAAAGCACACCAAGCCTTGCTTCTAAAGAGTTTGTTATACCAATTCAAGGTCAAAACACCAATAATTCATAATGGTTCACTCCCCACTCCTCCATTTTCACACATGCAAAAGCTATGCACCAAAAATCAATCCAAATGGCAAAATTCTGACATTTACACGTCACAAAATGGTAGGAGACACTTACCTAATCCTTTAGTGACTTCCAAAATTCGGATTTGAGTTATCAAGCCCAGAAATTTGTGTTTTACTTTCCTTTCCTTATAATTTCATACAATAGTAGAACCCATTATGAAAATCAATGCTTGGGGACATTTTCCAGTAGAATAATACATAAAAAGGAAGGGAAATACTTACCCAACAATCCCTCTAACCTCTAACTCTAAAAATCTTGCAATAGTCATCCAAAAACTAGATTTCATCCTAGGAGGAGATAAAAATTCCCCAAATGACAAACCAATCAAACTAAAATATAAAAGAAGGAGAGATGATTAACTTATGTATAACTCACCTTGGCCAAATCACCCTCTAAAAGTCAAAAATGAAGCTGCAATGTTGGTAAAACCTTAGCCTCCCTTAAACCTCCGAATTTCCTCTCTTGCCTCTTGTGTTTTCTACTAAATGGGGGGAGAGGCTGTTAAACCTTTAGGGTTATTAGGGGAAAACTAAACCATCAGCCCAAGGTTTATTTAGGTTCATGTCTAGTCATTGGGCCGCAAAAATTCTTGGGGTTGGGGAGAGTGTGCTAATCTAAAGGCCCAAAAATCCATTTAGATTATAGTGGGAATTTATTAGGCCTTAAGTTGGAGGATGGGTTTGGGCTATTGTAAGGGCCCATTTAGCTTAGGTTTGCACCACATAGTTGTTGGGCCACTTGGAAGTGGAATTTAAATCCTCCTATAATTAGGATTGGGCTTCTACATTTAGTCCAAAACTTAATTAAGTTATCTATATGGCTCGAAGTAAAACTCCACCCTCTTGATTAATTTTTCTAATTAATCTATATTAACTCCCTGATCGCCATAATTAGTTGTAATTAATTTTGGGGTGTTACAAAATTTACCGACATTAAAGTTCCATTTAATTCATTTTTAGTTAAAGGAACCATTTCCACTTATCAACTTCTTTTTCCATCCTTAATACACTTTTTCATATAGAATCATCATAAAATGAGGCATGGAATTTGGGTTTGGAGATACATATCAAAACTAGCCAAATTCATAAGCTTCCATGCAATTCCATATTCTATCACAATTTTTAAAAATTCATAACTTGATTTAGAAAATTAAAAATCACACAAATTAGGACTCTATAGAAAGCTTAAGATATCATATAGCTACTACAAAAATTTTAGATCAAAAAAATATCATTTGACATATGAAATTCTAATGGAATAGTAACTAGGTCAAAATCTTACACTAGTGCAAACCTAAAATTCTAAAAATTTATATCTCACACTGTAGAGCTCCAAATTGAGTTATCTCAATGGCTAAGGAAAGCTTATGATGTGAACTATATATCTATAAAATTTCATCAGCATTAGGCTTTATTTGGCCCCTTAAAGACACTGAAACCTAGATTGACCAAATGAATAATGCCTAACAATTTTTGCATAATTAAGCCAACTTAGAAAAATCATAATAAATTCTCTAGGGCTCCAAAATTTGTGTTCTTTACCTCTATAAAAAGATCTAAATGAGATCTAAATCACTACCTAATTTTATGCCAAAATTCATCTATTTGATCAATTTTTGGTTTAGGGGAGGATATGGCTCAAAATAGTGCATAAGAAGGTGCAAATGGTTCAAAATGACTTCTCCTTGTGCAAGTAACCATTTAAGCATGTCCAACACAACATTTACAGCATATATATGCATATAACAGGGCCAAAACCTCATGGAACTCAAAACCAATCTCTCACTTGGCCTTATACATACACTTTCCATAGGACATACATACCAAAACTTCACATTCTTCCATATATGGTTCATACATCATAATGTCATACTTTTACATATGAACAAAGAGTTACATCTCATAAAGAACATATGCATTCATACTTTGACATCAATTTACACAAAATCCTATTCTATTGTCAAAGTAACATAAATCAAGCTTCTTGACTTCCATTCTTTGCTCCATGAGAATTCCCTAGACAAGGTTAGATATAAAGTGGAGAGAGTGAGATTCAAATAATCATAATAGCTCATTCACTCTTTCAAGTATACATATATGGCATGTTATCATGTCAAGAAAGTAAGCAAGCATCCAATGCTTTTAAGTATCAAACACATTTTTAAGGTCATATGGATTTATCAAAGTTAAGAGTAAGCTTTAGAGTCTTTTGGTCTAGCCTCACCCAACTATATGGGACTTTTGGATTAGTCTCATCTATTTCAGGGACTTTTGACTTAGCCTCACTTATTCTATGAGACTTTTGGCCTTGTCTCACCCTTGCTTAAGGACTTTTGGCTTTACCTTACCTAATTTAAAGGACTTTTGGCACAACCTCACCCATCAAGAGCCATCTCATATTTTCAATGTAATTCAAGAAATATAGTAATGCCAAAGTATTAAATCAATAGGAATAAACATGTTTCATGATTAGTCTAGCCTCATCTAATTATATGAGACTTTTGGATTAGTCTCACCTATTTTAGGAACTTTTGACTTAGCCTTTCTTATTCTATGAGACTTTTGGCATTGTCTCACCCTTACTTAAGGACTTTTGGCTTCACCTCATCCAATTCAAGAGACTTTTGGCACAACTTCACCTCATTAAGAGCCATCTCATATTTTCAACATAATTCAAGAAGTGTAATGGTACCAAAGCATTAAACCAAGAGCAATAAACATATTTTATGGTCCAAACACACATACAAGTAATCAATAACAATCAAACAACCACTATATGCATAAAAGAATGGATGAAGAGCTACCTTGAGTCAAGAAGCACAAATTCTCCCTTGGTTCTCTAACTTTTTGGTTTGGTCTCACACACACACTTGGAGGAGGCTTGATTTGCTTGGCCTAAAGACATTAAATAAGACACAGTCACATCAATGGAACCATCTCTAGCCTTACATAAGCTTTACACAAGCTACTTCTAGCTTATGGCCTATATATCATTCCATACAAGGGTATAATGAAGAAACTCATATAATTTATCATCTTAGCTCCAATTCCTCACTCAATCTAAGTCTCATGACTCTCTTTAAATTCATTAGAGTTATCACAAACTCAATCTAAGGAGCCAAACACCAAGTTGCTTCTTTATGCCAAAAAAGAACCCTAAACTTCTAACTTTCAAAATATGGTTTCTAAATTCAAACCAATGGTTTCTTTGGTACCTATAATTCAAATCTAGACCATTTTTATCATTGGAATCAAAGAAAACTCTCTCTAGGTACCCCATTTTCTTCTTGGCTGAGACATGCATCACATTGAAAGCCCATGGAGTTTCATGCATTTTTCTAGGGAATTTGATACTTGTAAAGTTCCCTAGGTCTCTTATGAACCCAAACATACTATTACATAAGCTAAATTATTCTTAGAAAGTTTCATATTTCCCTAGGTGCAATTAAAACCATAATTGCCATAACTTGCTACCAAATGCTTCTTTTTTAATTCTAATTGCTCTATATAATTCTCTATGCTTCAAAACCCTAATTTCTATCAAATTTATACCAAAATAAAACTCACTACATAGTCCCCTTATTCTAGTCGTATTGATGGAGGGGGAGGAGAGCCAAGAAGAACAAGTTTCCCATGGAGAAAATTACCTTGTTTCAAAGCTTGGCAAGAGAGCTTTCTCAAGCTTCCAAGAGTTTCTCCAAATTCTCCCATCCATCTTCTAAACTAGCCATAAAGCATCACCATTTAAGACACCAAAACCATGAGAAAAGAAAGGAGAAAGAGGAGAATAAGTTTAATGAAGGAGAGAGTATGAAAAAGTGATGATTTCTTACCCTTTTTGCTTGAATTTTTCTCCCTTCTCTTCTCCTTCTTGTGCACCACTTCAAGGTGAGTTAGATTCTGGTTTGAGATAGAACAAAGTCAGTTAAGAAGTGTGGAGAAGGTGGGACGTGTTGAATAAGAAGGAAAGGCTTTATTATGACACTTTTCAAAATTCTAATTTTGTCCCTAAACTTGATTTTTTTTCATTTGAACTCCTTTTTTAGAAGCATCTTTTCCATCATGAAATTTAGGTCCTTTAACTTATAAAATGCATTTGGTTTCACCTAAATTGGATTTAAAACCTTATTGAATCATTCGGTCAAAATTTTAGTCAACTGATGACCTAAATTGTATGCCAGAGGGGTTTTGGCTATTTTAGGGATTCTTATAGTTTTTATGGCCTTTGAAAACCCTGAGAAACTCAATTTTCCCATTTAAAGCTCATTCCTTTAAGTTTTCTTGAAGTTACTCGAAATTATGATTTTACCATTACATCTCTGTTCTACCATTTTAGCTCTGGTTTTGGGCTATTATTAGTTTCCTACCCACGTTTTTAGATGCTCTAATTAAAATCCTAATCTTGTTTGGCCTTAATTTGCTCTGCTTTAGGGTGCTCTAGTATCAATCTATTGAGTTCAGTTTAATCTTTAAATTACTAGTTATTACACTCTATGCTTCAAAACCCTATTTTCTATCAAGTTTGAACAAAAATCAAACTCCCTACATAGCCCCCTAGGTCTAACTGAAAAGATGAAGCAAGAGAAGAACCAAGAAGAGCAAGTTATCCATGGAAGATTTACCTTGTTAGCTTCCTTAGGAAATGAACTCTTTTAGGCTTCTAAGATTTCTCCAAACTGTTTCTCCCCTTTTATGAACTAACCACAAAACATTACCATTTAAAGCTTCAAAACCATGGAGAAGGAGAGGAGAAAGAGGGGAAAAAACATTAGTAAGGAGAAGACATGACAAAGTAGCAATTCTTTACCTATTTTGTGTGATTTTGTCCTTTCCTTTTCCTCTCTCTTGGTGTGCCACTTGAAGATGGTTTTGGTTCTATTTTTGGCTAGATGAAAGTTAGTTAAGGGGAAAAGAGAAAGTGGGGCATGCTACATAAGAAGGGAGAGGCTAGTTATGACATTTTAAAAATTCCATTTTTGTCTTTAAACTTTGGTTTCTCTAGTTGAGCTCATTTCAATTCCTTTTTGAGAACTGTCTTTTCTATCATAAAATTTAGGTCTTTTAATTCATAAAATACCTTTGGTTTTGCCCAAATTGGATTTAAAACCTTACTGAACTATCTAGTCAAAATTTCGGTAAACCAATGACCTAAAATGCACATTAGAGGGATTTTAACTATTCTAGAGGTTCCTATAGCTTTTAGGACCTCTGAGAGCTTAGAGAAACTTAATTTTCTCATTTAAAGCTCCCTCTTTTGAATTTTCAAAACTTGCCCAAAATTACGATTTTGTGACTACATTATTCCTTAAATTCATTCGGCAATTTTGGCTTCGATTTTGGGTTATCCTTAGGCTCTTAACAACATTTTTAGATGTTCTCATATCAATTTGCTTTGATTTAGGGTGTTCCTATATCAATTTATCAATTTTAGTTTAGTTTCTGAAGACTTGGTTGTTACATATGGTGCTAATATAAAAATATATACAGACCACAAAAGCCTAAAGTACTTTTTTTATTAGAAGGAGTTAAATATGAGACATAAGAGGTAGATGGAATTCCTAAAGGCTTATGAGCCTACAGTGAGGTATCACCTAAGCAAAGTTAATGTAATGGTTAATGCCTTAAGGAGGAAATCCACCCATGTAGCCATGTTGATGCTTAAAGAGCAAGATTTAATAAAAATTTTAGAGATATAAGTCTCACATGTCAAGTGCAACCAGTAGTTTATTTATGAGTAAGGCCAAAATATAAAGTGAATTTAAGACTCAAGTAAAAGAAACTCAAGAAAGAGATGGTTACGTGAAGTTATAAGTCAACTTTCTTAGGGTAAGAGCCTAGAGTTTAATGTTTCAGAGGATGGTATTTTAGAGATACCATGACCAGTTATATATTCCCTTTAAGTTATACTTAAGAGAAAAGATCCTAGAAGAAGCCTATAAGAGTAGATATACTCTTCACCCAAGTAGTACAAAAATTTATCAAGATTTAAAAGAATTTTTTTGATGGCTTGTGATGAAGAAAGACATAGTAAAATATGTCTCTAGATGTTTAGTATGCTAGAAAGTTGAGATTGAATATCAAAAACCAACAAGGTTACTTAAACCCTTAGATGTCCCTAAATGAAAATGGGATAGAATTTATATAAACTTTATTAAAGGTTTGCCTAGGACATCTACCGAGAATGATGCTATTTGGATGATAGTGGACAAACTAAGTCTGCTCATTTCTTGCCAATTAGAGCCACTTACACCCTAGACAAACTAGCTTAATTGTATATAAAAGAAGTAGTAAGGTTACATGGAGTACCAAATAGTATAGTGTCAAATAGATCCTAGATTCACTTCTAATTTTTGGAAATCATTGTAGGAAGCTTTAATGACCAAATTAAGATTTAGTACAGCATACCACCCCCAAATTGATGGTCAAATGGAGAGAACTATTTAGACCTTAAAAGATATATTAAGAGCTTGTGTGCTAGAAATGAAAGGTAATTAGGATGTGTACTTAGCATTAGTAAAGTTTGCTTATAATAATAATTATCATTCTAGTATAGAAATGACACACTTTATGGGAAAAAGTGTAGATCTTCATTATGTTGGGTTGAGTTAGGAGAGAAGAGCCTTATAGGCCCTAATATAGTGGACCGTACCACTAAATACATAAAGTTGGTTAGGCAAAAGCTTCTAATAGCTCAAAGTAGGCAAAAAAGCTACACAGACTGTAACGAACGTAATTTCCATAAAATGATGAAATGAGCCGTATAAAAACAAGTCCTCTAAAATGAGCTAGATAATGTCCCAAAAAATTTGGGTAGAGTCCTAAGCTCCTGAAAATGAAAATTCCAAGCTCAGATGGAAAGAAAAATGGAGTTAGGATGGTGAAACAAATTGTGATCAGAACTAACGAAACATAATGGCATTTTTATAAATAAGTGTAACTTTTAGTAAAACACATCAGAGGGCTTTTTAAATGGGAAGTTTGACTTGCACAAGGTTCTCAAAGGCTTCGAAAACCATGGGAATCCCTGGGACTAGTAAAGCCCCTCCGGTGTACGTTTTCCAATATTGATGAGCCCGAACTTTGACGGATTGATTTAGGAAGATTTTAGCTCCAATTTGAGTAATTCTAAAGGCATTTTATTAAATTAGGACCTAAATTTTATAATGGAAAAGACAATTCTCAAAAAGGAGATAAAATAAAGTCGAAATGAAATTTCCATTATAAAAGGATGAAATTGAAATTTTTGAAAAAGCTAGCTTCTTGAATGTTCTATAAGTTTCATACCTCTTCTCCAATCTTCTTTAGCACAACTTTTGTTGCCCAAAATATAGAAATGGAGGAACTCCTCTAGGCACACAAAGAGAGGGAGAGCAAGAGGAGAAAAATTAAGGAAAAGGTAAAGAAATTTGTAGAATTTCATGTTCTTTCTTCCTCCAACCTTACTTCTTTCCTTCCATGTTTTCTTTCTATGGTTTTCTTGAGATAATTGGTTCTATTTTTGGTCCAAAACTTAGAGGGGTAGTTCAAAAATTTTGAGAAGAGGCAAACCAAGAAGAAGGCTTGAAAACACACTTGAAACCAAAGGTAATTGCTTATTGTGGTTGCTTCTTCTCCTTGCTTTATGGATGTGTGTATTTTGGCCAAGAATAGAACCATATAGGGGGAGGACTTTCTGTCCAAAAACAAGAAGAGAACTAGGGTTTTAGACCATGAGGAAGAGGAATATGGCAAGAAATTCAAAGAAAAACTAATGGAAAACAAGATAGGAAAGTGTAGGCTTCTTTAGGGTTTTATGAAATCTAATTTTGTGTGAGTAATTATTTGGCTATTTGAGTGTTCCCTTGAGATCCTAAGACTCTTAGAAACCTTCCCAACTAGCTCTGCCATCAAGGAAAAATCAAGAACTCCATGAACTTCCATTATGGTGCTAGGTTCGACTAAGGCAAGAGCATAAGGTTAGGGGATGTTTTAATTTGTTCTAGCTTTGGTTTGGGACTTTATACAATGTTAGAAGATGGGAGAAACTATTGGAAAAAATTTAGGTGGCATGGATTAGAAGATGGGATAATGGTGTCCATAATGATGCTTTGTGAAGCAACTTGATTCTAAACTTGTGCAAAAAATTGTGTGAGGGCTCAAAGGACTTTGAATGAAGCCAAGAGGCCTAGAAATGGAAAGAAATGGGAGCTAAGAGCTTGAATTGTGAAGGTTACTTCAATTGGCCATTTATGGAGCCATTATGCCACTTATAGAACCAAGTGTATGTTTAAGAGTGAGTCTAGTGTCTTGGCTTACTTCAAGTGTGTAATTATGTATTGTTTATGGTATTTAGGCCAAGAGAATACCAACCCACCTAGGTGTACTTGTGAGGCCAGAAAGAGGGAGGAATAAGACAAAGGAAAGCTTGCAAAATTCAAGGTAGCTCTCCTCCTTATTCTCCTTGCATTCTTGTGTGCATATGTATGTCATTGTGTGCTTGTGTGTATTCTTGTGACTTGAGAATATGCCACTTGATGTTTTGACATTATATTGGTACCAATGTATCTCATTGAATAGCCTTGGTTATGGAAATGGCTCATAAGGGTGAGGTGATGCTAAAAGTCCCTTAATGAAGGTGAGGAGATGCCAAAAGTCTCATGGCATGGGTGAGACAAGGCCAAAAGTCTCTTGGAAGGATAAGTCCATGTCAAAAGTCTCTAGGCCAAGGGTGAGACAAATCTAAAAGTCTTAGAAATGGGGTGAGGCAAAACTAAAAGTCCCTAGAGCATGTTCTTGGTTTGAATGTGAATAAGTGGCATAGAAATTGTGACCTTGCATACTTTATGATTGTTAAACCTTCCATACATATGCTTTGATATGTATATGCCATAAATGTGTGGGTGATCTATTAAGATTCTAGGAATCTCACTCCACTTCCCTCCATTATCTTGAAATGTCTAAGTGATATTCAAGAAGCAAGAAAGGCAAGCAATGGAAACTAAAATGCCATACTTTGAACAATTTGTAGCTTCCTTTCCAAGTGATCTTAGACATATTATTTTTGTGATGCAGGACCATGAGCTAATGTAAAATGATGTATAGATACTCTATATACTTTATGTAGCCCTAATTCAATGAAATCATGGAATTTGCCTCTTGAATGGTTATGGTTAATTGTGTATTATTGGATGTGGAATGACCAAAACAAGATGTATAGGGTGTGGGACTACTTGGGCAGTTCACATAAGCCATATTCATGCTTTTAAACTTGCCCAAAAGGTGCCAAACATTAAATAAGGCCAATTGGACAAAGTTGGTACCTCATATGGAGCAAAAATTAACCATATTGTGAGCTTATGTCACTTTCTATTAGAATGAACTCTTCTTGATCTGATATTTGGCATGCATCTAAAGTTTATTAAGAAATTTTTAGGAAGCTAAAATGGGTATTATTTGGAGGTCTACAGAATATTTGGCAAATTATTGAAGTTGGTTGAAAATTCAGAATTTGCCATTGGTACTATTCATCTGGCCTGAATTTTGTTCTATGTCAATCATGGGGCAAATAATGTTCCATTGCCACGAAATTTTACAAGAAGAAACTAGACCCTCCCAATGACATGTGCCAAGTAGAAGCATCTCAATTGGATATCTAAAGTGGGAGATATAAATTTTTGAAGTTTTTGTCTTGTACTAGGCACCTAGTCAAACCCATGTTACTATTTGATTAATTTTTGGGGTCTGAATGCTCTTGGATTGGTCTGGAACTATTTTTTCCCTCTAGGTAACATCTGTAGCTTTCTAAATTAGTATAGATTGCATAGGTTGGATTTTTATAGAATTAATTATGAATTTCTAATATTTATATTAGTAAACTATATCAGATTTCTAGGCAGCTCGACCTCCCCATCTTTTTTGTTGTCAAACGTGGCCCATATGAGGTTTTTGTGGCTGAGAATTATTTTTATGTGAAGTTAACTCCTAGAGCTTTCTGGCAAGATATGTATGATTTCAATTTTTCTACATTTTGTTATAATTTTTCAAAGTAGCCCCTAAAACCTATCACTGTACAACCACGAAGAATGAAGGGAATTTTAGAATTTTTGACCCTTGATCCATGGTTTGTGCTAAGTTTTGAGAATGTTATGATTTGTATAAATGAAAAATAAATAGAGAATGTTGTTAATGAGTTCATGGGGTTCCGGAGATGAAAAATGAAAAATTTATCCACTACATAACGTAATTTAATTTATTATTTTAATGTATTTTCTTAGGATTTTTTTGATGAATTATATAATCCCACTTGCAAGAAAGGGATCAATGTTAGAAATAATATGGTATTACATTTATTGGTATCAGAGCTAGGCTTTCTCTTTGTTCAATCTTTTACTCTTATCTCCAGGAGCACAGTAGACTGATTTTAGGGTCTTACTAACTCAATATAGGACACATACTCTCAATGTCCGAATTCTACCTTACTGAAGACTTATGCTCCAATGTGTAATGTCTGGTTTTTGTTAAACGACGAAAATGGGCACGTTTTCAAAGCAAGTCCCCTGAAATGAATTAGTTAAGGTCCCAAAAAATTTGAGTAACATTCTAGGCTCCCAAAAATGAGAATCTTAGCCTTAAACGGAAGGAAAAACAGAGTTAGAATGAAGAAATAAATTTTAATGGAAAACCTACAAAACATAATGGCATTTTCTTAATTTTGAGCAAATTTTATAATTTACATAAGAGGGCTTTTTAAATAAAATTTTTGAGTTATCCAGGGTTCTTAGAGGCCCTGAAAATCATAGGAAGCCCCAAGACAGTTAAATCTCCTCCGGTGGATGTTTTCCAATGTCAATGTACCTGAACTTTAACGGATTCGTTCAAGAAGGTTTTAGCTCCGATTTGAGTGATTCCAAAGGCATTTTATTGAATTAGGAACTAAATTTTATAATGGAAAGATGGTTCTAAAAAAGGAACTAAAACAAAGGAGAAATGAAAATGCCAAGAATGAAGGGCAAAATGAAAATTTTTGAAAAAGTGTTTCTTCCTCCCTTATAAATAGGTGGTGCCTCACACTCTCCCTCATTTAGCTTCAGATTATTCTACCCTAAATAAAAAAAAAAACCCTAGGAGAGTGGCAAGGGAAGAAGAAAAGGGAGAGAAAATCCAAGCTTAAGGTATGGAATTTTGCTTGTTTTTCATGCTTTCTCTTAGCCAATCTCTTCTCCCCTTTTTCCGTCTTCTTATTCATGATTTTTCTGAATTTTTAAGGATTTTTTTGAAGGTAGAACAAAGGGGAAAGTTTGAAATTCAAGGGAGGGAGCCAAGGAAACCAAAGAACAAGCAAGAAAAATAAAGGAAATCAAGGTATCATGCAATCCTTCCACTTGACCTTCCTCCTCCCTTCCCATGTGCATATTTTGAACCATATATAACCAGCCTTAAGGAGTTAAATTTTCAACCAAACTAAGGGTGAATCTTAGGTATTTGAGGGAGAAGAACAAGAATATGCAAAGGAAACAACAAACTAGCCATTAGATTTCAAGATGCAAATTCTAGGGTTTTGTGTGTACCTTCCCAAATCTGATTTTGTATAATAATTCCTAGGCCTAATTAAGAGTTTAGATAAGCTCCTAATATCACTAAGATGCTTTCCACATACTTCCTTCTCCAAGAAAATAAAGAGAATTCCAAGGAGGCCAAAAAGGGGCTATGTCTCGTCCAAGCACGGATAGAGTAGCTAGGGAGAGTCTTAAATTTTTCTAAGTCCATTTTTGTGTCATATATGATGAATGAATATGAGAGGAGGCCTTGGAAAAAATTTAGAATCCATGGAAAGTGAATTGGTGCCTTAGGTTCCATATTATGACCTAAAGAAGCAACATGTAGTTACGCTCTTTGTTTTAAGAATGTGATGACTTCAAAAGGCTTAAAAGGAGTCAAGAATCATATTTAAAAGAAAAGAATGGAGCCCAGAAATTATTTGAGGGGTGTTGCTTCATTAGATGCATTTATAGACCATAATGGGATTTATAGGACAACCTAGTGTCTAAGCAAGTTGTGTAACCCTAGGAATTGTTTCATAGACCTAACTAACTCCCATAAATGTGTCTAGGCCAAGAGGAAGCATCTCCACAAGTTTGTGGGTGTGTGGCCGAAGCAAGGGAGGGAACTTTAAGAGAAAAAGTGTGTGATTGTGTGCAAGGTAGCTCTCTCCACCTTCTCTCATGCATGGATGTGTGTTTAACTTGTCTTAGAATATGTGTTTGTATATTTTCAAGCCATGAAAAGTATACTAGCATGATTTTATGTACCATGATTTTATGATGACATATTATATTTTCAAATGATACCATGATGTTTGTTTGAGTTTGCTTGAGTGTGGAGAGTCAAAGAACTCTTAACCATGGCAAGGATGAGCCAAGAACCCTTGAGATTGGTTGAGACAAAGCAAAGAGTCTCCCAAAAGCAAAGTGGACTCCTAAGAGTATGGTTGAGTCCAAGAGTCTCTTAATGAATGGGTGAGGCAAGTCCAAAATCTATGAGGAAAAGGGTGAGGCCAATCCATCCTCTTGGCAAGCTCTTAGATGACTTATATGACTTATTCACAAGCTAAACTTACTTCTTGAATGCTTATAACATCCATTATATCCATGCATGCATTTTCAAGGCTTGCTTTGCATATATTATGTATGATTGAATGGGAGATACGCTATTGAGATTATTTGAATCTCATTCCCTCCTCTCCAATGATCTAATATGCTAGGTGGACCCAAAGAGCAAGGCAATGGGATTCAACTACATGAGAGGTGAAGCAATAACATTGAAATATGGAAATTTTGTTACTTTAAGGCTATGAAAATGGCAATTGATGTATCTAATAGATGTATATGTAGTATAATGTTATGAACATATGTAATTATGATATTATGACATGTATGAATGAGAGAATATGCTATGTGGCCACTAGAATGAAATTTGGACATGTTATGGCCTTGTAGCTTCCTTAATGATAATATGGAATTATGCATAAGTGTGGATGAGATAGCCAAAATGGGAGGCATGGAGTTTAGGACCATTTGGGTAGCTTACACAAGTCTTAATCATGCTTTTAGACTTGCCCAAAAGGTGCCAAACTCTAAGGAAAGCCATTTGGTTACTTTGGTACCCTATATGGAGCCAAAAATTACCATAATAGAACCCTATATCACTTTTTGGCCAACTGAGCTCTTTTTTATCTGAGATTTACCATGCAATTAGTGATTATTGAGAGCTTTTTGGCAAACTAAAGAATATAATTTTTGGAGGTCTACAGAATATTTGAGGAATTTCCAAAGTTAGCAATTTTTTTGATTTTGGTATGCTACACTATTCATTTGGTCCAAAAATGAAATCTGTCACACAGGGCTCACATGATGTCCAATTGCCATGAAATTTTATACATAGAAACTATACATTCACAGCGACCTGTGCCAACTAGAAGCACCTCATTTAGAGGTCTAGAGATGGAGATATGAATTCTTAAAGATTTTGTCCAGTATGAGGACCCTTACTGACCACAGTTATTGTTCCATTGAATTCTGAGGTCTAGGCTGTCTGAGCTAGTCTATTTCTTTCCCTCTAGCTAACATCCACAGCTTTCTAGATTGGTACCATTTGCATGGATTTAATTTTTGTGGAATTAATTGGACATTTTCAAAGTTTGCTGCAGAAATCTATGATAACATCAGTGACAGTTTGACCTCTAGACTTTTTTAGATGTCAAACATCCTCTATGATAGATTTTATGTTCTAGAAATATTTTTAGTATGAAGTAGACATCCATAGATTTCTAGAGTGACCAAGAATGTATGATTGCAATTTTTTTAGAATTAGTTATGAATTTCTAAAGTTGGGTCAGAAAGGAGCCAAATTTGGCCAAAAATGAATGTCTATATTTTGTGCTTCATTTCAATTTTCTTGAGTTGTAAGCCACATTTTATGATGCAAATGAGTTGTGTTTATGTAATTAAATATGAGAATATGTTGTATGAGCTCATACGGTTCACGTGACACTGAATGAAAATTTTATACACGATGCAACGCGAAAATCTTCATTATTTTTATGTTATTTCCTTGATTCTTCCATGAGATGTCTAATGGGAAGCATAAAGATAGCATAAAATGAGCTAGAATTTATGGTGTTACACACTGGGTGCTCTAATTACTTATGTGCCTTAACCTTACATTATTCTCATATTAGGGAGCTCGTCTGACTAACTATTAAACCTATGTCTGTTTACTTTTCTATCCTCACTCTACTCATTTAGTCATTACTAAAACAAAGGCATCTCTTCTGTGGCTAGTTTCTTAGTTTTTTCTTGCTTCCCTTATCACTGTACTATACAATTTAAAGGGGTCTATCTAAGGAAATTTGCTAACCACTATTGGGTGGTTTCCCTAGCTCAAGATATCTTATCCTCCCTTCATCAATCTAAGGAGAACTTTCACTAAGCCTTTAGTCAAATTAATTTCTCCTTTTACACTGTGTTTTCTTCTACACATCTCACCTGGATGATGCTATTGGTCACTTCCCTAAGGATTCAACTTATACTTAGCCTAGGCTACATATCTCATCAGACCTGTAGCTTACAATAAGCCTCATTAACTCATATAGGCTTATAATAACTTAGTAGATTTTAAACTATTCTCATTCTCTTCTGAATCTCTGCCATTGGGCTAATCATACTCATCTTTAGGTGTTACCTATGAGACACACCCTTCTAGAGACTCACTATATTCTTCACTACTGGTAGCCTTATCTTATTTTAATTTCAAGGCTACATTAACATCCCATCAATAGGGTCCAGGATCCTGTTGACAAGATCTCATATATTGCTGTCCAAAATTCAAGGTTCTATCAATAAGGTTTTCCTAATAGTGTCTACATGGTCTTAAACTCATCATATTAGCTTATCATTCAAAGTTTCATAGGGTAGCATCCTAAGTTGGAGTCAATGCCTTAAAGGCACAACAACCTTATTATTCCTATGTCTAACACTCTCTAACGTTGAGTTCTTTCTCAGTCTCAATGGCTAGGCCCACTGATCATATGTTACTTACTGATCTTTCGTGACTATTTACTACTCTTTTTCTTTACTTATACTAGGGGTTCGCACTCTCTACGCATCAATTGACCCCATAATAGCTCATTCCTCAGGTTGGCTTGAATATAACTAATAAGGCCATTCATACTACAATGCACTCCATTATAACCGAGAATTTCTTTAGCCACTTAATTTGAGCCTCACTGCCTCTATATGTAGCCCATTATCAAAGCTAGAGGGTTCTACCTCTTGCTTTACTCGTACACATACATAACTAACTACCATCTCTACGTTGTTAGGGCTTTATGGAGTATAACTTATAACTCAAGCCCTTGGCTTGACGGAATTGCTTTCTAGGCTCTTTACGCCATTATAATATTTAGGTGTCATGGCTAAAGAGGATAACTCCTGTAACCCTTACTCTGTGCAATAACAGCTTTACCTTATACTATGCTGCCTCACTACTTGCCCTTGTATCAGGCAAGACATCCTTAAATGGTTTGAGTATGGTACTCAGGGAAATTAGGCCTCTCATAACCTCTCTAGGCAAGCCTATCTAGTAGTTACACAATCCTCTCTTGCTGCCTAATACACAAAGCTTGCCACTGATCCTGATAAGCTACTATATATTATAAAGCTTTAGCCGTTGGATCACCTAACTCTGTTTTAGAACTAGAGGCCAATCTCATCCACAACTTGCCACCTACTCACGACCATTCACAACTCACTTAGTATAAATAAAAACATAAGTCACCTCTACACACCTAAGATACCTCATACAAGGCTTTTCATAATTCTATAAACCTTTACATAGCCTTATAGCCTTGTTACCACATCCTCAAGCCACAGACAACCTTAGAAAGCCTAGAACTTTGCTCTGATACCAATAAGAATAGTCTACTAGACTTGGAAGATCTCTAGCCTCTGAGACAAAAGCTAACTGAAACTATATTGGTCTCTGAGACTAACTGCTCTATAAAAACTATATCAGGCTATCATCTCACCAGAGACAGTGAGGCTATGCTCAGACAGTTAGACCACTGATTATACCCTTACTAGATAAGCTTAGCATGTGGGATGAAGAAAGCAAGAAAATAGCTTTCCATAGTTAAAGTCAAATAGAGCACTACCCAGTAGATGTTAGCCCTGACTGGGGAATAAAGAGATCCCTATATGCTAGACTATGTATTCAGAAAGGGTTAGGTGTAGTTTTTAAATGAGGTAAATGTTAAATTATGTCTCCAGTGATCGAGATTGTGAGTATAGTTAGCATCCCACCAGAATTTAGCATTAGTCAGTGGTAATTGCTCTTCAATGCTAGTATGAGGAATATAAGTTAGGCCTATCAATGTTGAGATAAGGGACTATAAAATATCCACTGTAAGTGAGCAAAAAGAATAAAGAAAAATCCCAGCCTAAAGAGGCAAATACGTTAGTAAATAGAGAAACTAGGAAAATTAGAAGTAAACATTCCTTGGAGGAACTGTAATCCTAGTAAGTGATTAAGATATGAGGCTTATGATTAAAAGAAATGTGACTTGTGATTATGGGATGAGCTAGTAAGAAAAAACGCAAAGATAAACCATAAACGGTATATTTAAATAAGTAAGTAGACAGATATAAATCTCCAATAGCTGTAATGATCAAAAAAAGATAATGAGACCTTATGAGAAGCCATTGGGAGAGAATACGGGAGATTTGATACTAAGTAAATTACCTTCCGGGATACATAAATGAGTCCATTGAGAAGAATATTAACCCCTATAAATAGGTTGAGACTAATCCAATATAATTAATAAGCTCTCCCAAGATAGGCCTCTAGAGTTAGAAACTTCTCTCCTTTATAAGAAGAACTAGCATGTACTCTATAACAATAGAGCCCTCATTAAGAGCTAGTAATGAAAATTTCCTAGCCGAGAGAAACTCAAAAAAAGTGAAATCACTAAGAAAAGCGTATAGAGCTAGGAAGAAGGGAAAGAAAGGAACAGTTAGCTAGAATATAAAAGAGTAAGAGGAAAGTATACTCCAAATTTTGAGGACAAAATTTATTAAGGGGGGAGAAATATAATATCTAGTTCTTTGAAAACGAGAGAAAAAGCGAGAAACGTAACGTACGGTTTTTCCATAAATACACGAAATTCACTGGATACAAAGGGAAGTCCCCCAGATAGAGTGGTTTGAGATCCAATAAAATTAGAATAACGAAATGTAACGACATTTTCGTAATTTCGGGTAATTCTTAGAAAACTCATAGGAGGGCTTTTTAAATGAGAAATTTGAGTATTCTGAGGTTCAATAAATGTAACACCATATATTTATAGCTCATTTCATACTATCTTTATGCCTCATATCAAGTAACTCACAAAGAGGCAAGGGAAAATAGCATTAAATAATGCATTTCTTAGCGTTGTATCACGTATAAAAATTTCATTTAGTGTCACATGAACCATGTGAGCTCATACATCACATTATTATATTTAATTACATGAATACGACTCATTTGCATCATTAAGAGTGGCCTACATCTCATGGAACTCAAAGGGAAGCATAAAATACATGTGTATATTTTTGGCCAAATTTTCCTCTTTTCTATCACAAACTTTAGAAAATCATAACTAATTTAAAAAAAATTGAAATCATGCATTCTTGTCCATTCTAGAAAGCTACACATGTCTAATTCATAATAAAAATATGTCTAGGCCATAACATTCAACATAGAGGACGTTTGACATTTGACATTCAAAAAAGTCCAGAGGTCAGGCTGTCCACTGGTGTTATCACAGAATTCTATAGCAAATTTCGAAAATGTGCAATTAATTCCAAAAAAAATCCAATCCATACAAATAATATCATTTAGAAAAGCTTTGGATGTTAGCTAGAGGGAAAAAATAACTCCATACTAGCTCAGGCACGTCTAAGCATCAAAATCAATCAAATAGTACCTGAGGTCAATTTGAGTTCTTGATACTGGACAGAATATTTAAAAATTCATATCTCCCTCTCTAGATATCCAAATGTAGTGTTTCTAGTTGGCACAAGTCATTGTGAATGTCTAGTTTCTCTATATAAATTTTTGTGGTAATTGGACATCATTTGAGCCCTGTATGACAAATTCTATTTTTAAACCAGTATGAACAGTGACATGACCAAAACCAGAAAATTTTTCAACTTCGAGAATTCATCAAATATTCTTTAGACCTTTAAAATTTTTGTTCTTTGGCTTCCAAAAAAGATTTTGACAAATCTTAGATCAAGAAGAGCCCATTTGGACAAAAAGTGACATAGAGTTCCATTATGGTCCATTTTGGCTCCATATAAGATACCAAAATGTCCAAATGGCTTTTTTTAGGGTTTGGCACCTCTTGGGCAAGTCTAAAAGCATAATTAGGACTTGTGTGAATTGCCCAAATAATCCCAAACTTCATGCATCTCATTTTGGCTATTCCACTTCCATTCATACATGAAATTTCATAATGCAAAATTGCCATTACATGATCAAAATGAGTATTTTCATACATATAACCCTAGCTCTCATTTATACACAATACATTAACATAATTATACATGCTCATAACATCATAGGTCATATACAACTAGGGATTCCATTAATTGCTATCCATAAGGCCTTAAAGTAACAATTTCAAGACACTTTGATGTCATGGTCTCATCTTTAAGATGGTTGGCTTCCATTACCTTGCTCTCTTGGTCCACCTAGCATGTTTGAACATTTGAGAGGAGGGGATGAGATTCAAAGAATCCCAATAGCTCATCTCCCATTCAATCATACATAAAGCATGCAAAACAAGTCTCACAAATGCATATATGGCATATGGACATATGAAATCATTCGATAAGCAATCTTAGCATTTAAAAAAAGTCATACATAGCATACATAAGCTTGCCAAGCAAGTGGATTGGCCTCACCCATTTACTTGTGGATTTTGGACTTGCCTCACCCACTCTTCAAGAGGTTCTTGGACTCAACCATGCTCTTAGAAGTCAACCTCATTTATGGGAGACTCTGTACTTTGTCTCAACCAATCTTAAGGGTTCTTGATCTTACCACACTCAAGCAAACTAAAGTAAACATCATTTAGAAAATATAATGCATTATCATGGTGCCATGGAGTAAGAGCTCATGCTAAAACATTTCTCATGGCTTGAAATAAACATACACACATTCAAAGACAAGTAAAGCAAGCAACCATGCATGAGAGAAGGTGGAGAGAGCTACCTTGCTAGCATTTGTACACTTTTTCCTTAAACCTTAAATCCTCTCCCTTGACCTCACACACCCAAGAAGGTGGAGATCATTCCTTTTAGCCTAGACACAATTTATGGAAGCCAATTAGGCTCATGGAATTAATTTTAAAGCCACACAACTTGCCTAGACTCTAGCTTGGTCTATAAATCCCTTTATGTTTCCAAGAGTGCACCTAATGAAGCAACACCTATCAAATAAATTCTAAGCTCCATTCTTTTCTTTCAAATATGATTCTTGACTCCTTTTAAGTCTCTTGGAGTCATCACACAATTAAAACAAAGAGCCTAACATAAAGCACCAACGCATTCTCTAGGCTTCCTAAATTTTTCCTAACGCTTCCCCTCATATTCATTCATCATATATGACTCAAAAATGGATTTAGAAAAATTTAAAACTCTCCCTAGCTACATAAACCTCTCTTGGCCAAACCTAGGAAGCATTTTGCTCTCCATAGACTTTGCTTTGTTTTTTTGATGGAGGAAGTACATGGGGAGACTTCTAGGGATCTTAGGAGCTCATTTAAACTCTCATTTAGACATAGGAATCAAGATATCAAATCAGATTTTGCAAGGAACATATGAAACCCTAAACTTTGTATCTTGAATTTCCATGGTTATTTGTTAATTCTCTTGGCATATTCTTGATCTCCACACCCTTTTTTCCTAAGAATCACCCTTGGTTCTACCTAAAAACCAAGCCCTCCTAGGACTTCTTAAGTGGGATGAAATGGTGGAGAAAGGGGAGGAAGAGATAGCAATCATGGAAGAAAAAATTACCTTATTTTCTTGCTTTTTCTCACTTGAATCTTGCTTTCTTCAAGCTCCTCTCTTCAAATCTGAATTTTCCCCTTAATTTCTCCCTTAAAACAGATTTATAAACTTCATTTTAATCAAAGGAAACAATGGAGAATGGAGGAGAGGAGGTTTGGATGGAAGAAAGCATGAAAAACTACCAAAACTCCATACCTTTTTGTTTGAATTTCTCCTCCTTTTCTTCTTCCTCTTGTGCGCCTCATCCCTGAGGGTTTTCTTTGGTTTTTGGGCAGAAACATATGAAGCTATTTAAAGGTAAGAGTGGGGTGCCACTTACATATATAAAGGAAGAAGAAAAACTTTTCAAAAATTCTCATTTTGCCTTTCATTCTTGGCATTTTTGTTTCTAATCCATTTTAGCTCCTTTTTGAGAACTGTCTTTTCCATTATAAAATTTAGGTTCCCAATTTAGTAAAATGCCATTGGAATCACTCAAATTAGAGCTAAAATCTTCCTAAACAAATTCATCAAAGTTCGGGTGCACTGGCATTGGAAAACATCCACCGGAGGGGCTTTACCTATCCCGGGCTTTCCCATAGTTTTCAAGGCCTCTAAGAATCTTAGAGTAATCAAAGCTTTAATTTAAAAAGCCCTTCAGTGTGAATTCCAAATTTTGCTCAAAATTACAAAAATGCTATTATGTTTTGTAAGTTTTCATAAGAAATTATTTCTTCATTCTAGCTCCATTTTTCTTTCCATCTAAGCCTAAGATTCTCATTTTTAGGAGTCTAGAATGCTTTCCGAATTTTTTGAGACTTTAACTAAGTCATTTCGGGAGACTTCCTTTTGTATCCGGTGAATTTTACTCATTTACAGAGAAACTATACGTTATGTTTTCTCTTGTTTTTAGAAAATTGGATGTTACATAGAAGCCCTAAAAACCATTGGAACCCCCAAAATAGTTTAAAGCCTTCCAGTGAGCAATTTTAGTCATCAGTTGACTAAAACTTTGACCGAATGATTCGAAATGGTTTTTAATTCAATTTGGGTGAAACCAAAGCCATTTTATGAATTAAAGGACCTCAATTTTATGATGGAAAAGACAGTTCTCAAAAGGGAGTTGAAATGAGCATAAATGGACAAAACTAAGAAAAGGGACTAAATTGCAAATTTTAAAAGTTGCTAAAATGAATCCCTAGGCTTATAAAAATGTCCCCACTTCTACGCTACTCCTTATGAATGAATTTTCTGGGCTAAAATAGAACCAAGGGCAGAGGAGAATGGCACACATGATAGAGTGAAGAAGGAACAGAAAAACCTAGCAAAAGGTGTAAGAATTTCATAGTTTTTCATGCTTTCTCCTTCATCAATCTCCTTTTCCTCTTTCTTTCTATAGTTTTTTGTTAAAGTTTTTGGGTTTATATGGAGGGTAGAACAGAGGTGAAAAATTCGAATTTGAGGAGAGGAGGGCAAGCAAAGTGAGAAACAAGCAAGAAAAGCCAAGAAAACAAGGTATTTTGCCATTTTCCAACTTAATCTTCCTTGCTCTTCTTATCTCCATTTTGCCCTTTGTGAGACCAGCCAAGAGGGGTTGGATTTCTAGCTAAACCAAGGGTGAATCTTAGGAAAATGAGGGAGGAGAATAAGAATATGCAAAGGAAATAATCAAATAGCCATTAGATTTTAAGATAGCAAAGTTAAGGTTTCAAGTGTTCCACTAAAAATCTAATTTGATACAATAATTCCTAGGCCTAAATAAGTGTTTGGCTGAGCTCCTAAGATTCCTAAAAGGCTCCTCATATGCATCTTCCATCAAGAAAACAAAAAAAAAAACTCACTTGGTGCTCACATGCTCCATAGCAATGGCCTAGAGAGGTTGGAGTACCTAGGGGTAGTTTTAATTTGTTCCAAACTTATTTTTGAATCATATATGATGGAAGAGGATGAGATCAAGCCTTAGAAAAATTTTAGAAGCCATATATAGTGAGATGGTATCATAGGTTCTATATTATGGCTTAAAGAAGCAACACCTAGTTAGCCTCCTTGATTTGATTATGTGATGACTCCAAGTGGCTTAAAAGAAGTCAAGAATCATAAATGAGTGAAGAGAATGAAGAAAAGATCATGTTTCCATAGGGTTGCTTCATTAAGTGCATTATGGAACCATAAAGGAGCCATATGAACTACCTAGCTTTTCTAGTGAATGCATGGCTTTAAAATTTGATTTAAGAGTATAATTGGCTTCTATATGATGTATTTAGGCCAAAAGAAATAATCTCCACCTTCTTGTGTGTGTGGGGCCAAGGAAGAGCAACCAAAGTCAAGAGGAAAAGTTTGTAATAGCAATAAAGGTAGCTCTCTCTTCTTTCTCTCATACATGAGTAGATGTCATCTTGTCTTAAATATGTGTGTGTATGTTTTAAGCCATGAAAAAGTATTTTAGCATATATTCATTTGCCATGATACCATGATGTTGTTTTATGCATTTAAATGAGATTTTGTATACTTGCTTTGGTTTGCATAAGTGTGGTGAAGCCAAGAACCCTCTAGCCATGCAGAGGATGAGCCAAGAATCCTTAAGAATGGTTGAGATAAAGCCAAGAGTCTCCCAATAGTAAGGCTTAGTTCAAGGCCTTTAAGAAAAGGGTGAGATAAGTCCAAAATCCTTGAAGAGATTGGGTGAGGCTAATCTACTTACTTGGCAAGTCTATGTATGTTATGTGTGACTTTTTAAAATGCCAAGATAGCTTCTTGAATGATCACATGTTCCATAGTAGTCATACATGCACTTTTAGACATAGATTTTGTGATGACACTAACTTCTAATCCTAGTAATTATGGTTAAATACACGATTAATAAATAATGATCAAGGTTTGGAGTCGTTACAATTAATTACATTAAGAAAATATAGGGAAATTTGAACCTTGATGTTATTAGGGTAATCAACTAAACAACCATAAATGGGAGAATGCATAAAAGGAATTGCACTATCATCAAGGGTTTGTGATTCATCCATCCATCAGTTTCAACACACAAAAAACCACCCACAAGTGTTCTTATATCATTTCCTAGCATTACCATTAAAGAAATTAGGGTTTCTAGGCTAAAGGTGGGAGTTTAGGGACCTACGCCACGACCTGGAACTTTCTCGACGCGGCTAAGTTAGGTCCTGGAGCTTAAAAACTAAGTTTTTCACTTTGTGCTGCAGCCCTAACCCTTTGCGCCGCGGCTAAGTTGCCCCCGGGAAACACTGGGTAACTTACTCGAATTTCACAGTGGCAATCTGCACCGCAGCCAACCTACATGGCACCGCGGTGGAGATTCCTCCTGAAGCTACTATTTGAAGTCCCACGATTCTCACCTCGGTGGAATAAACTTGCGCCACAACAAGTTTTGCTACTGTACTCTCCTTAATTAATTTCCTTAACTTACATCGCGGCAGGACCTATTATGCCGCGGCGAGGTTTTATTCTGTCACCCTTCTAGGTGATTTTTTCGTACTGCACCACGGCAAGATTTCTCAAGCCATGGCGTCCCTCGCCACTGTCACTCTTTAGGCCACGGCGAGACCTTCTTGGCCGTGGCATGACTCTCTCTTGTAGCTATATCTCTTATATTTCATTCTATGCACTCCAATTCTCTTCTTAGGAACACCCTAGGACCACTTCCACCCATTTTATATGACTCTAATAGTATTTATCTACCCTATTCACCTAGCTATTCTACCATTACCAATTCCAAATTCAAATGTAACTTTCCACTCCTCCAACTACCCTATATCAGCAAGTCCATGGAATAACAACAACAAAAATTTGTACACTATTGACAATTAACATTCGATACACATTTTGTTAAAGGTTTCATACATCCATGATTCATATCAATATCTAATACATCACATAATTATATTTCCAACAGTATACCATACTAGAAATTTAGTAAAATTCATACATTAGGTGTTATAGGATTCATACATCCAATATCAAGTTATGAAGAGGCCTAACTCCTCAATAAATACATCCTAAGTAATCAAAATATAAAAGCCTACACTTGACAACATGATTACATGAAGATGCTATACAAAAAGGAATACAGAATTTAGCATCTATACTAAATAAATCAGCCTAAGTGTAGCCTTCTCTCCACATGTTGGAGCTCATGGATTTTCATCCACTTGCTTCCTTTTATCCTTACTCGATGAACCTTCACCTAAAATATTAATCCCATGAAACAGAGTGAGATACGAATCTCAGTAACCAAGGCAATTCCATTATATATTCCAGTTTAATTAGCATACATGCATAGTTTTATATAAGCATCAAAGAAAATACCAATCATAGTAGTAAATGAAACAATCAAGCTATCATGATTACTATCCCATACTAGCAATCATATTTCCATATGTTAAAGGCCATTAACATCAGAAAAGGCCCGTCCACGGCACCTACTCCTATTTGAGTACAACCAGGGCTCAGTGCATTTGGGGTTTGATCATAACCTGGTGCCTGATCGAAGCACATGCACGGGTGGCAGCCACACCATAGCTCTACCAAGGACTCACAAAGTCCAATCACAATACAATAGATAGCCAACCAATTCATTCAGCATTTCAAATCATTCATATACAACAAATATGAAATCAAAATAGATATATGCATGGAATTAGTGTAAACCCCAATTACCTCACTTGTAGATAAATTTGCAACAGCCACCAATGGTACAAAATCCCCCTATAACCATAGCATCATAGAATTACTACTTTAATTCATCATTTACAGTAACAACAAGTACACAAATAATTTAGAATGCTAACGACTACCTAGGGAATACTTACCTAACCACATACAAGTCTCAAATTCGGATTGAAGTGTCCTCTACCAGAAACCTCAATATTTCACCCAAAATCCTAAGCAAATTCATATAAAATTAATACCCATATTATAAATTAGCTATGGGGGGTCTCAAACTAGCAAAGAAAGCATTAAAATATAGGGTTTATACTTATCTAATGTCAACCCTAACCTCAACTTACGAATTTCACCAAGAAATCCCAAACAACCACATTTCAGATTTTGGGTATAGTAAAAATACTCTAAATGAAAAACTAATTGGGCTAAATTAAAGAGAAAGATGAGGGGATTAAGTTATATAACTATTACTTTGGCTGAATCTTGCTCTAAATGTGAGAAGATATGGAATTCTTGCCCTAAACCCTAGCCTCCTTTCACACCTCTGATTTTCTCCTTTGTGCTTTAAAAAAATAGGGAAGTGGCTAAAGTATTTAGGGTTTTAGTAGGATTAAGTTGGGTTAAATATGGGTCATGGGTTGTGATGGGCTCGTCGTGCAACCCTCAAAATAAAAACTAAGTTAAACTAAATATGCATTTAGTGGCACAACCTAGGTCATCTCCCTTGGAAATGGAGTTTAATGTTTAATTAGATAATGTCCTAAAAGCTATCTAATTTAAGGGTTTTTTGATTAATTAAACTAAGTAAAATAAAATTGAATCAAAATTTCTAATTGCTACTTAATTGGATGAATTGTAAGTGGAGAATGGTCTTGTGACTAGCTTTGGAATTGTCCTTTGGTATCCACTATCCTTATCCTAATCTAATTGTGGTTAATTCTGGCCTAAGAGTCCTTAATTGTGTTCAATACAAATGTATCTTAAGTTATCACGCAAGAATCAAGAGATTAACAATCTAATGTTGAATTGAAATCTCAATCTTGCATTAAATCGTTAATTCTTGTTTTTAAGATCAATGAACATCCAAATTGATTGATTAAATGATCAATTAGCCTCTGAATTATCATCCAAAAATGTTTAATTAACCAACTAAACACCAAGGAAATCCTTAAATCAAACAATTAAATACTCAATTCCTCACATGCATTTCATCAAACACCTTAACTACATACATGGATAATTGTAAAAAATTGAAAAATCTAGCACTAAATCAATTAAGTAATCAGTCAATTAACATCTTAATTAGTGTCTAACCAGCCATGAATTACAATTACACCAATTTCTAATCAAATACAACTTAACCAAGATTGTACAGGAAAAAGAAAAAGTGTAGGAAAGTAGGAAAGTCTTAGCCAAAAATTCTGCATTCTTCTCCATGGATTCAAGCTTCAGCCAAGGTTGTCTTCCTTGCTAGTCATAGATGGAGGCTTAGAGCTTCATAGAGGTGGAATGGAGTGGAAATGGAGGATGAGAGTGGTGTGGTGTGTGTTCTGTGTATGGAAAAGATGAAGGGGGCATGTGGAATGGACGACAGGGTGGATGTGTGCTAGATTGGTGTGGCTTCCTTCTTGAGTCATGCATGTGTGTTATATGGGTTAATGGGTGAAGCTAAAGGGGAGTGTGTGAAGCTAATTGATGGTGTGTGTTTGCTACAAGTGGATCACGTGGAGGGTGTGTGCATATGTATAAGTGAATGATTAAATATGAATATGGAATGTCTCCACGTGATAGCCTAAGACTTACCTTTTTAAATCTCTCTTCTTGACTTCTTCTCATCCCATGTGCACTTTATTTAAATTCCTTTGATTCAATCCTCAATTCTTCTCCAAATAAATTTCTCTTTTAAATTCCATTTGCCCCCTTAAAATTCTACACAAAAGAGTGGAAAAAATCAAATAGGAAAATTCACAAAATTCATTTAAAATGATTTATGCATTAAAATCCATTATTTTGTCAATTATTTTCTAAAGTGCAAACAATGGCTACCAAAATCAAATTCCAATTAATTAAATCCATTAAGCCTCATTTATCTATTAAAAAGGTTAAGTTAAAAAGAATTAAGTGTATGAAAAATCATGTTTATCAGGTTGCTCCAAAGATCCAACTCCTAATTGGCTTCAGATTTGAGCTTTGTTGAGCCAGCTCTTATGCATTGGGCTACTGAATTTTAATTAGGTTTGGGCTAAGTTTAAAGAGCTCAAGGATTTGGGTCTATACAAGGATTATTGGGCCATCACTAGGTGCTCTCTCTTGGGCCAAGTCTCACAATAAAAAGGTTAGTCTGCACCTACAATTATTGGGCCTCTATTAGTCTTAACCTTGGCCTACTCAATTTAATTTAGGCCTAGATGAAGTTTCCATCCCAATTAAATCTCAAACCTATATTAATAATTTATCTCTCTAAAATTTCCATTCACTTAACTTGCCCAATTATCCCATATTAAGTATTCCTAATTAATTTAAATCTATGATTAATACCTTAATTAATTTTAGGGCGTTACATATTTGCATTCTTTATATGTGATTGAAAGGGAGAAGAGCTATTAGGATTCTTAGAACCTCATCCTTTCCTCCTTACATGTCTAACATGTCTAGGTGGACTAGGTGAACTAAGGAATGGAAGCCACTAAGCCTAGAGAATGAAGATTGACAACAAGTATGAAAAATTGCTATTATGTAGCCATATGAGTGGCATGTGATGTAATCCTTTATTGTATATGTTGTATGACTCCATGAACATATGTAAATATGTAAATGTATGATGTATGAATGAGATTTAATGCCATATGTATGATATAACACATTTTGGGTATGGAATGGCAAGACTTGATATATGCATTCTTGTGTATAACTTAGGATGGATGAGTGAGATTGAGAAATCTAGATTTGTGCCCTTTTGAGACAAGTTTAGTATACCATTTTGGTGCTTTCCCACGTGCTCAAGTGGCCATGGTTGCCTTAGAAGCTAAAATGGACCATTTGGACCCCTTATGAGACTTAAAAGTGACCAATTTGCAACCTAGTGTCAAAATCTGACCAAATGAATGATTTTGCCCATGAAATTTGGCAAGCATATAGATCATATCTAGAGCTTTTTAGGAAGTGAAAAACTAGATTATTTAGAGCTTTGTGGAATTAATTATGATTTTTCAAAGTTAGTATTTTTCTGTTGAACTAATGTAGACACTATTCGTAGGGTTAGTAACTTGTGCTATGTCATTAAAAGTCCAAATAACCTCCAATGATCATGATCTTTTACAGTCATAAACTAGACATAATAAGTTTTTCATAGCAAACAAGATCACCTTAATTGGACATTTGAGCAGGGAGGTTTCAATTTTTGAAGTTGAAGGATAGTACCAGTAGTGATAGATGACCTCTAGTATTGTTCTATCAATTTTCGATGGCTAACAATCTCTGTTGTGGCTAAATTTATTTTTAACATATAGTATGCATTTGTAGCTTTTTCAAAATGGTATAGTGTCCACGATTTTGATTTTTCGAGAATTAGTTATGATTTTTCAAAGTTCATGTCAGAATTCTAGAATTCTAACCCGAGGCTGCACAGTATATTTTCATATGTACCTTCTACTAACACAAGTTCTAGGCCACTTCTTGAGCTTGTTATATAACACCCGGTCCTTCTGTAAACGTGAGAAACGCAATATTCAGTTTCTCCGTAAATGGCAGAAATGGGCCAAATATAAAAGGAAGTCTCTGAAATAGAAGGAATTGGGGCCAACTAAAATTATGATAAAATTTTAAATATTAGAAAATGAGGATTTGAGCCTTGAGTTACCAAGAAATCAAGGTCAGAGTGATTTGAAAAATTTGTCAAAAGGCCAGTGGCATTTTGTAAATATGGGCACTTTTTGAAAAACACACAGGAAGGCTTTTCAAATGAAAGTTTGAGTTCTCTTGGGTTCTTAGAGGCCCTAAAAATCATGGAAAGCCCCGAGACAGTTAAAGCCCCTCTGGTGGATGTTTTCTAACGTCGGTGTGCCCAAACTTTGATCGATTCATTTGGAAAGGTTTTAGCTTCGATTTGAGTGATCCCAAAGCTATTTTTCTTAATTGGGAACCTAAATTTTATAAGGAAAAAGATGGTTCTCAGAAAGGAGCTAAAACAAAGGGGAAACAAAAATACAAAGTATAAAGGGCAAAATGGAAATTTTTGAAAAAGTCACTTTACCCTAGCTATATATATAGGTTGCACCTCACATTCTCCCTCATTCCACTTCAGAATTTCCAGCCCCAAATCAAAAGCAAAACCCTTAGAGAGTGGCGCACAAAGAGAAGGGAAGAAGGAGGAAAGATTCAAGACTTTAGGTATGGAATTTTGCTTGTTTTCATGCTTTCTCTCCACCAATCTCTTCTCCTCTTTTTTCCTCTTCTTCTCTATGAATTTTTTTGAAGTTTTAAGGGCTGTTTTGAAGGGAGAACAGAGGGGAAAGTTCTAAATTCAAGTGAGGAGGCCAAGGAAAGCAAGAACAAGCAAGGAAATTGAAGGAAAACAAGGTATTTTGTCATTCCTCCACTTGGTCTTCTTCCTCCCTTCCTTGAGCATTTCGACCTAGACCTAGATAGACCTAAGGAGTTAGATTTTTCACTAAACCAAAGGTGATTCTTAGGTATTTGATGGAGAGGAATAAGAATATGCAAAGAAAACTAAGAAATATGCATTAGAAATCAAGATGCAAAACCTCGGGTTTTAAGTGTACCTTCCAATTTTTGAATTTGTATGATGCTTCCTTGGTCTAAGTTAGAGTATAAATGAGTTCTTGAGACACCAAAGATGCTCCCCACAAGCTTCCTCCTTCAACAAAAAGCAAGAGAACTCCAAGGAGCCCAAAGGAAGCCTATGTCTCAGCCTAGGCTTGTTTGTGTAGGTGGGGGGAGTTTTAAATTTTTCTAAGGCCATTCTTGAGTCATATTTGATGAATAAAAGTGAGGGGAGGCCTTGAAAAAAATTTAGAACTCATAAAAAGTGAATTGGTGTCTTAGGTTCCATCTTATGACCTAAAGAAGCAACATGGTGCTAGGCCATTTGTTTTAATGAGGTGATGACTCCAAGAGGCTTAAAAGGAGTCAAGAATCATATTTGAAAAGAAAGAATGAGGCCTAGAAATCATTTGAGGAGTGTCGCTTCATTAGGTGCCAATATGGACCATAATGGAACCTATAGAGCAATCTAGTGTTCCATTAAGTTGTGTAGCCTTAGAGTGTGGTTCATGAACTTAATTGGCTCCCATAATTTGTATCTAGGCCAAGGGAAACTATCTCCACCAAATTGTGGGTGTGTGGCCGAGAGAGGAGGCTTGAAAGTTAAGGAAAAAGTGTGTGCTTGTATACAAGGTAGCTCTCTCCACCTTCTCTCATGCATGGATGTGTGTTTAGCTTGTTTTATAATGTGTGTATACATATTTTCAAGCTTTGAAAAGTATGCTAGCATGCCTTTATATGCCCTGATGCTTGATGCCATGTTATGTTTTCAAATGATTACATGATGTTTGTATGAGTTTGCTTGAGCGTGGAGAGGCCAAGAACTCTTCCCTTGGGTGAGGATGAGCCAAGAACCCTTGAGCTTGGTTGAGACAAAGTAAAAGGTCTCCCAAAAGCAAAGTGGGCTCCCAAGAATATGGTTGAGTCCAAAGTGCTCAAAGAATGGATGACACAAATTCAAAATCCCTGAGGAGAAGTGTGAGGCCAATCCAAACATTTAGTGAGTTCTTGAATGTCTTGTATGATTGATTCACATGCCAAGGTTGCTTTTAAAATGCCTATGATTTCTACTTTCTCCATGCATGCATTTGTGAAACTTGCTTGCACATATTATATGTGATGGAATAGGAGATGAGTTGTTGAGATTCTTGAATCTCACTCCCTCCTCTTAAATATCCTAACATGCTAGGTGGACCAAGTGGACATGGCAATGGGGGCTAACCACATTGAAGGAAGAAGATTGCAACCCTTATGCTTGAGTTTTGGTCTTTTGATTCACAATGAGACTTTATGATGTATATTATTATTGTAAATAGTCTATAACCCCTTGAACAAATGTAAAAATGATATTATGCGATAGATAAATGAATGAGTATGGTGTATGGATTCTAGAACATAAATTGAGTGTTTATGCCAATATATGCATTTGAAAAAAGCTTGGTGTAATGTGTATAAGTGAGGGTGAAAAGGCCAAAATGAGATGCAAATGGTTTGGGACCATTTGGGTAACTTCCCCAAGTCTTAAACATGCTTTTAAAATTGCCCAAAAGATGCCAAGACCAAGGGAAATCTATTTGGCAATTTTGGTACCCAATATGGAGCCAAAATTGACCATAATGGAACCCTATATCACTTTTTATCCAAATGAGTTAGTATTGCCCTAATATTTGGCATGCAATTAGGTCTCATTGATAGCTTTGTGTAAAGTTAAAGATCATAATTTTCTGAGATCTAGGGAATATTTGATGAATTTTTAAAGTTGGGATTTTTCATGGATTCTGGTATGGGTACTGTTCATACTGGCAGTTTTGTATTCTGTGTCACCCGATGGCCAAATGGTTTGAAATTCTTATGAAATTTTATATGAATAAGCTAGAGGGCATAAGCTTTCTGTGGCCACCAAGATCACCTCATTTGGAGGTCTGGGCAGAGAGTTATGCATGTTTGAAGTTAACTGTCAGTATTAGTAGTGCCCCAGGAGTCCAGCTACTGTTCCATCAGTTCCAGGTATCTAAACGTATCTGTTTCATTCTAAAATTATTTTTAGTATCAATTTAACAATTTAACATTTGTATCTTTCCATAATGACTGAATTTGTGTGATTTTGATTTTTATAGAATTAGTTATGAATTTTAGAAGTTGGTATTAGTAAACTGAACAACAGCCTAGGTAGCCAACGACCTCTATATCTTTTTGGATGTCAAACGTCCTATGTGATAGGTGTTGTGACTTGGACATATTTTTACTCTAAAGTAGACATCCTAAGCTTTCCAGAGTGACTAAGATTACATGATTTTGAATTTTCTAAATTTAGTTATGATTTTCCAAATTATGCCCAGGGAAGAGGCCAATTCTGGCCGAAAATAAACTCCCATTTTCCATGCGTCATTTCGGTTTCCATGGGTTGTAGGCATGTTTTTGGGATGTAAATGAGCTTTAATGATGTAATTAAATATGAGGATACATAGTATGAGCTCACACGGTTCACGTGACACCGATTGTAAATTTTTAAGCATAGCGCAATGCAAATAAACCCATTATTTTTATCCCCCTCTTTATATGCTTTTATGGAAATAATGAGGTGAAGCTTATGAATGTCATGAAATGAGTTAGAATTTATGGTGTTACATTTATTGGTATCAGAGCAAAGTTCTAGGCTCTCTCGGATTGGATTTGGCTTGAGGATGTAGCCATTGGGCTTTGTAAAAGGTTTATATGACTATAAAAAGTCCTCTATGAGAGATTGTGGGTGTGTGAAAGTAGTTTGTGGCTTTATTCATGATAAGTAAGTTGTAGAATGGTCTTAGAGTAGTTAGTGGACATCGTGAAGAGTGGCCTCTAAAGTAGTTTGAGCAGAGTTGAGAGATCCGATGGCTAGAGCTTGATGAGATATGATAGCTCGCCAGGATCAGTGGTAAGCCCTAGATAGGAACGATGAGAATGATCTCATTGATAGGAAGAGGCTTGCTAGAGAGAGTATGTGAGGCCTAATTCTCTCAAGTAGTCATACTCAGGCCATTCCCAGTTGTCTCGCGTAACGCTGAGACAAGTAATGATGCAGTGTAGTATGAGATGAGACTGCAACTGCACTAAACCAGTCTAGAAGGGAAGTGAGAAAAAGAGTCACCCCTTAGCCACAACACCCAAATGCCTAGATAAATATTAGAGTTTGAAAGGTTAGTCTCCTCAGGCCAGAGGTTGAGTTATAAGCTATACCCTAGAGCCTGACAGCCCAGAGGTGATAGCTAGTTATGCATGAATGAAGCAAGAAGTAGAACCTTCTAGCTTGATGACGAGCTGGTTATAGAGGCAATGAGACTTGGGTTGGCAGCTAAAGATAAAAATCCAATCCCTAGAATAGTAAGCCAATCAGAGGCCGTTAGTTGCAGCACATGGCAGTGTAAATGCCTTGTTGGTCATATTCAGGCCAACTTGAGAAAGGAGTTGATAAGAGGTAAGACAACCTATAGCGAGCGAGAACCCCTAGTATAAGTAGGTAAAAAGAGTAATAAATAGTCACAGAAAGTTAGTAAGAAGTCCGTGGGCCTAATAATTGAGACTGAAAAAGAGCTCAGCATAGAGAAAGTTAGGCACAGTGATAATGAGATTGTCGAGACTCGCCTTTAAGGTGTTAACTCCAACCTAAGGTGTTACCCTGTGAGATGCTAAATAATAGAATGCTAGTAGAGCCTCAAATAGGATAGTTAATAAGCTACAGGTCTGATAAGGTGGCTAGCCTAAGCTAAGCATAAGCTAAAGCTTGGAGGAGATGACCAATAGCATCATCTAGGTGAGATATGAGAATGAAAGGTTCAGTGAAAGTTCTCCCTAGATCAAAAAAGGAAAGATGAGACATCCTCATGTCAGGGAAACCACCTAGTAATGGTTAGTAAAGTCCCCTAGATAGACCCCCCGATTGTAGAGTATAGTGAACAAAGAAGCGAGGAAGAGTTGAGAAATTAATCATAGAAGATATGCCCTCGCTCTAGTAACAACTAAATATATAGATTAAGCTCAGAAAGGTAAACGGATAGGGGTCTGGTATTTAGTTAGACGAGCTCTCTAATATGAGAATAGTACAGGGTAGTACAGGGTTAAGGCACATACATGGTCAGAGCACCCAATAGAGCATGAGCTTTAGCAAGGTAGAATCCAGACATTGAGAATATGCGTTCTGGATCAAGTTAGTAGAACTCTAGAAATAGCATACTGTGCTCCTGGGGATGAGGCTATAGAGGCTGAACAGAGAAAAAGCCTAGCTCTGATATGAATGTAGAAATAAGCTAAGATAGACAATTAGTGCCTTAGTACCCTTAGGGAAGCTCGAGAAAGCTAGAGACCGCCTAAGAAGGCGAGTCTCATCTTATGTAGAGAAAGAATGTAAGCCGAGAGCGCTATAGAATGACATTCCTAGGATTTTATGAAATAGAATCCTCCTTACTAAGGGATGGTCTAGCTAAGAGCAGAGTAAGAGTATGAACAAAAAATAGACCCCGTTGATGTTACAAGAGAGTAAATAAGTGGAGGAACCCCGAGAAAATGCAAGTGCTCTTGAGCATAAAGAAACCTGAACTGGCAATAGAAAAAGCCAGTAGTAGAATATCCTTTTACTTAAGTAAGAGGATAAGAAAGGTAGAAAGAGAAGGTATGACAATGTTCAAGCCGAGGACATATTAGATTGAGAATAGACATTCAATTAATGTGCTTGAGTACTTAAGAAAGCACACTTGTCCTTGGCATAGACGCCCTTCTAGTATGATAGCGCCCGAAGAAAAATAGCCAGGCAATGTAGAGAGATCTCGGGATGTAGTAGATGAAGAATCCTACTTTCCCCAAGCACTCTACGAGAATAGGCCTGATAGAAAAAGGTAAGAGAAAGGTACTTTAGATTATTGGGAAACTTGTAATATACAGACAATAATGGCCTTGAGCTTAGTCATAAGGCGCCTGTGTATTAGTATTTGATGTTATGGTTTGCTTGCAACAATAGTCACATGATATTAGGCCTGATCAACCTAGTGGTAATGTGACTTGAGTGCATAGCAAATGATGACATCAATCACCAAAGTGTTCCGATAATCGAAGAGTATCCTAGTCAGTTAAAGAATGAGACGAGTCAGAGAAGAAAGGTAAAAGGATTCCAGTAGTATCGAAATAGTAAGGAAGGCATGCAAAAAGGAATCCCCAGTAGAAAATATTCAGATTTAGTATGCATAGCCCGAGTCCCTTATAGTATGTATAAATGAAATAAAGAGGGACCAGTGCATAGCCTCTCTCCTGCCAGAGATGTTAACCACACTCAGTATGAGATGCCCTAGTGCTAAGGCATTTAAAAGCAGAACGTGGGCATAGTTAGAAACTGCAAGATATGAGAGGAGAGCTAAAACGAGTATATGTAAGTAAGTAAGTCAATAGAGTAAGAAAAGAAAGCCCAAGTGAAAAAGGGGCTAAAGTGGGAATCTGATGATCCAATGAGGAGCGATGAACACAAATTAAAATGCTCCCTAGTATTAGTATGACGGGATCCTAGAGAACTAGATGACATAGAACTCACTTCGCACGAAGAGCATGATGTACTTCTGAGTTTATCCTCCGCTATTATGAGCGATGGTAACTGGACTTAGTGAGCATGTATTTTACTATCAGATACAGTAATCTTAGGCTTTGACATCTCCCAGAGATGGATCGCAGTAGATCCTAGCATAGCACAGCGGGTTGCAGTAGACCCTAGCAGGGACTTGAGAGGTTGCAGTAGACCTAGGGGTCACAGTAGATCCCACAGAGTTACAGAGAGCCCTAACTATGGCATGATAGACCTCTGGTAGAGATGATAGCCTGAGATAGTTTTATTGAATAGTTAGTCTCAGAGAACAGTACAGTTTCAGCTAGCCTTTGTCTTAAAGACTACAGACCTCCTAAGTCTGGTAGACCATTGCTACAGAGATATGAAGGTTTTACTCAGACAGTTAGACCACTAACTAGCACCCTTTAGAGATAAGCATAGTATATGGAATGAGGAAAGCAAGAAATAAGCTTTCCAGAGTTAGAACCAGATGAACCACTACCTAGCAGATAGTGGCCCTGACCAAGGGATAGAGAGATCCTTGTATGATAGCTTATGTATTCAGAAAAGGGGTCAGGTGCAATTTTTATATGAGGTAAGTGGTATAGTATATCTCCAGTGAGCAAAACTGTGAGAACAGCTAGCATCCCATTAGAGCCCAGCAGTAGTTAGTGGTAGTAGCTCTTTAGTGCCAGTATGAGACATACAAGTTAGGCCTATCAGTGTTGAAATGAGGGACTATAAAATGCCACTGCAAGTGAGCAAAGAAAGTGAGAAAAGTCCCAGCCTATAAAAACAGATGTAGTAGTAAACAGAGAAATTGGGATCAATAAAAGTAGAAACTCCTCAAAGGAGTTGTAATTCCAGTAAGTAACTAAGATGTGAGGCCTATGACAGAAAGAAATGCAAATTATAATCATGGGATGAGCTAGTGAGAAAGAACGCAGAGATAAATAGTGGATGGAACATGTAAATAAGCAGACAGATAGAAATCTCTGATGGCTCTAATGATTAGAAAAGATGATGAGATGTTATGAAAAGCCATTCAGAGAGGATACAGAAGACGTGATATGAAATAAGTTACCTCCCGAGATGTGTAAATGAGTTCACTGATAGAATGTTAATCCTGCGATCGGGTTAACATTAACCCGACATGATTAGTAAGCTCTCATAGGATAGGCCTCCAGAGTCAGAAATTTATTTCCCTTATGAGAAAGAACTAGCTAGTATTTTATAGCAGTAGAGCCTTTATTAAGAGCTAGTAATAAAAGTTCCCTGGCTGAAAGAAAATTCGAAAGAATGAAATCGCTGAGAAAGCGTCTAGAGCCAGGAAGGAAGGAAAGAAAAGAACAGTTAGCTAGACTATAAGAGTAAGAAAAGTGTACCCCTAAATTTCGAGGACGAAATTTATTTAAGGGGGGAGGAATGTAACATCTGGTCCTTCCATAAACGTGAGAAACGCAATGTTCAGTTTCTCCATAAACGGCAGAAATGGGCCAGATACAAAAGTCTCTGAAATAGAAGGAATTGGGGCCAACTAAAATTATGATAAAATTTTAAATATTAGAAAATGAGGATTTGAGCCTCGAGTTGCCCAGAAATCAAGGCCAGAGTGATTCAAAAAATTTGTCAAGAGGCCAGTGGCATTTTTGCAAATATGGGCACTTTTTGAAAAACACACAGGAGGGCTTTTCAAATGAAAGTTTTAAGTTCTCTGGAATTCTAAGAGGCCCTAAAAACCATGGAAAGTCCCGGGACAGTTAAAGCCCCTCCAGTGAATGTTTTCTAATGTCGGTGTGCCCAAACTTTGATCGATTCGTTCAGAAAGATTTTAGCTTCGATTTGAGTGATCCCAAAGCTATTTTTCTTAATTGGGAACCTAAATTTTATAAGAGAAAAGACGGTTCTCAAAAAGGAGCTAAAATGAAGGAGAAACAAAAATGCAAAGTATAAAGGGCAAAATGGAAATTTTGGAAAAAGTCACTTTACCCTAGCTATATATAGGTTGCACCTCACATTCTCCCTCATTGCACTTCAGAGTTTCCAGCCCCAAATTAGAAGCAAAACCCTTAGAGAGTGGCGCACAAAGAGAAAGGAAGAAGGAGGAAAGATTCAAGACTTTAGGTATGGAATTTTGCTTGTTTTCATGCTTTCTCTCCACCAATCTCTTCTCCTCTTTTTTCCTCTTCTTCTCTATGAATTTTTCTGAAGTTTTGAGGGCTTTTTTGAAGGGAGAACAGAGGGGAAAGTTCGAAATTCAAGTGAGGAGGCCAAGGAAAGCAAGAACAAGCAAGGAAATTGAAGGAAAACAAGGTATTTTGTCATTCTTCCACTTGGTCTTCCTCCTCCCTTCCTTGAGTATTTCGACCTAGACCTAGATAGACCTAAGGAGTTATATTTTTAACCAAACCAAAGGTGATTCTTAGGTATTTGATGGAGAGGAATAAGAACATGTAAAGAAAATCAAGAAATAGGCATTAGCAATCAAGATGCAAAACCTAGGGTTTTAAGTGCACCTTCTAATTTTTGAATTTGTATGATGCTTCCTTGGTCTAAGTTAGAGTATAAATGAGTTCTTGAGACACCAAAGATGCTCCCCACAAGCTTCCTCCTTCAACAAAAAGAAGAGAACTCCAAGGAGCCCAAAGGAAGCCTATGTCTCGGCCTAGGCTTGTTTGTGTAGGTGGGGGGAGTTTTAATTTTTTCTAAGGCCATTCTTGAGTCATATTTGATGAATAAAAGTGAGGGGAGGCCTTGAAAAAAATTTAGAACTCATAAAAAGTGAATTGGTGTCTTAGGTTCCATATTATGACCTAAAGAAGCAACATAGTGTTAGGCCATTTGTTTTAATGAGGTGATGACTCCAAGAGGCTGAAAAGGAGTCAAGGATCATATTTGAAAAGAAAGAATAAGGCCTAGAAATCATTTGAGGGGTGTTGCTTCATTAGGTGCCAATATGGACCATAATAGAACCTATAAAGCAATCTAGTGTTCCATTAAGTTGTGTAGCCTTAGAGTGTAGTTCATAAACTTAATTGGCTCCCATAATTTGTATCTAGGCCAAGGGAAATATCTCCACCAAATTGTGGGTGTGTGGCCGAGAGAGGAGGCTTGAAAGTTAAGGAAAAAGTGTATGCTTGTATACAAGGTAGCTCTCTCTACCTTTTTTCATGCATGGATGTGTGTTTAGCTTGTTTTATAATGTGTGTATACATATTTTCAAGCTTTGAAAAGTATGCTAGCATGCCTTTATATGCCCTGATGCTTGATGCCATGTTATGTTTTCAAATGATTACATGATGTTTGTATGAGTTTGCTTGAGCATGGAGAGGCCAAGAACTCTTCCCTTGGGTGAGGATGAGCCAAGAACCCTTAAGCTTGGTTAAGACAAAGTAAAGGGTCTCCCAAAAGCGAAGTGGGCTCCCAAGAATATGGTTGAGTCCAAAGTGCTCAAAGAATGGATGACGCAAATTCAAAATCCCTGAGGAGAAGTGTGAGGCCAATCCAAACACTTAGTGAGTTCTTGAATGTCTTGTATGATTGATTCACATGCCAAAGTTACTTTTAAAATGCCTATAATTTCTACTTTCTCCATGCATGCATTTATGAAACTTGCTTGCACATATTATATGTGATGGAATGGGAGATGAGCTGTTGAGATTCTTGAATCTCACTCCCTCCTCTTAAATGTCCTAACATGCTAGGTGGACTAAGTGGACATGGCAATGGGGGCTAACCACATTGAAGAAAGAAGATTGCAACCCTTATGCTTGAGTTTTGGTCTTTTGATTCACAATGAGACTTTATGATGTATATTATTATTGTAAATAGTCTATGACCCCTTGGACAAATGTAAAAATGATATTATGCGATAGATAAATGAATGAGTATGGTGTATGGATTCTAGAACATAAATTGAGTGTTTATACCATTGTATGCATTTGAAAAAAGCTTGGTGTAATGTGTATAAGTGAGGGTAAAAAGGCCAAAATGAGATGCAAATGGTTTGGGACCATTTGGGCAACTTCCCCAAGTCTTAAACATGCTTTTAAAATTGCCCAAAAGGTGCCAAGATCAAGGGAAATCCATTTGGCAATTTTGGTACCCAATATGGAGCCAAAATTGACCATAGTGGAACCCTATATCACTTTTTGTCCAAATGAGTTAGTATTGCCCTAAAATTTGGCATGAAATTAGGTCTCATTGAGAGCTTTTTGTGAAGTTAAAGATCATAATTTTCAGAGATCTAAGGAATATTTGATGAATTTTCAAAGTTGGGATTTTTCATGGGTTCTGGTATGGGTACTATTTATACTGGCAGTTTTGTATTCTGTGTCACCCGATGGCCAAACAGTGTTCAATGCTTATGAAATGTTATATGTATAAACTAGAGGTCATAAGAGTTCTGTGGCCACTGAGATCACCTCATTTAGAGGTCTGAGCAGAGAGTTATGCATGTTTGAAGTTAACTGTCAGTATCAGTAGCGCCCCGGGAGTCCAGCTACTATTCCATCGGTTCCAGGTGTCTAAACGTATCTGTTTCATTCTAGAATTATTTTTAGTATGAATTTAACATTTTTAGTTTTCCAGAATGACTGAATGTGTGTGATTTCAATTTTTATAGAATTAGTTATGAATTTTAGAAGTTAGTATCAGTAAACTGAACAACAGCCCAGGTAGCCAGCGACCTCTATATCTTTTTGGATGTCAAACGTCCTGTGTGATAAGTGTTGTGACTTAGACATATTTTTAGTAGACATCCTAAGCTTTCTAGAGTGACCAAGATTGCATGATTTCAAATTTTGTAAATTTAGTTATGATTTTGCAAATTTTGCCCAGGGAAGAGGCCAATTCTAGCCAAAAATAAACTCCCATTTTTCATGCCTCATTTCAGTTTCCATGGGTTGTAGGCATGTTTTTGGGATGTAAATGAGCTTTAATGATGTAATTAAATATGAGGATACATAGTATGAGCTCACACGGTCCACGTGACACCGATTGTAAATTTTTAAGCATAGCGCAACGCAAATAAACCCATTATTTTTATCCCCCTCTTTATATGCTTTTATGGAAATAATGAGATGAAACTTATGAATGTCATGAAATGAGCTAGAATTTATGGTGTTACATGTTATGAGTTGTATTTGTGTATTTAAATGTGAAAATGAAATGGATGAGTCTATATGGCCCATGGAACACCAAATGAAAATCTTATCCGTGATGTAATGCAATTAAATTGATTATTTTTAATGGTTTTCCTTCTTCCTCTTGTGTTGTTCATAGAAGGAAGCCTAGAATTCATATGAGATGAGTTCTATAAATATGGTGTTACACAGACACTAGGAGAAAGTCATTAGAGTTTAAGGTTAGAAATCATATATTCATCAAAGTAGCTCTAGTTACTGGTATGGGTAGGTCTATAAAAGCAACGAAACTCAGCCCAAAGTATTTAGGTCCATTCCAAATTCTTTCCAGAGTTGGACATGTAGCTTACAGGATAGCCTTATCTCCTAATCTAGCCTAACTTCATGATGTCTTCCATGTATCCTAATTAAAAAAGTACTAGCCAGACTCTTCACACATAATAGAATATGAGAATGTAGCATTACAAGACAATCTTTCCTTTGTTGTGACACTAGAGAAAATTATAGATACTAAGAACAAGTAGCTAAGGAACAAAAGCATTACTCTAGTGAAAGTGGTTTGGAAGGGGTTAACTCCAAAAGAAGCTACTTGAGAAATGGAGGTAGATATAGAGAAACAGCCAGAGCTATTTTAATAAGGTACATTCTAAATTTGAGGATAAACTTTTTAGTTACGAAGGGTGAAATGTAACATTCGGCTTTTTAACTGAACTAAAACCAGTATGTTAATAAAAGAAAACCCTAAAATAAAATGAATTAAGGACAAATAAAGGTTAAATGTTAATAAAAACATTAAGAAATAGGGTTATGAAATCATGTACAGAATGAAAATGGAGTCAAAGTGGCTAATAGAGTAAAATGGTACCTTACTGGCAAAATCGTAATTTTGAGACAAATTTTAGAAACTTAAAGAAAAGAGTTTTAAATGCCAAAATTAAGCTCACTAGGGTTTTCAGAGGTCCTGAAAACCATAGGGAAAATCAGAATCAGTAAAGACCTTTCTGGTATGCTAAATGAGACAGACAGTGTTGTGATGGTAAGCAGTGCTATTTTTTCACTATTTTAAGTCATCTATACCCAAAAGTAATTTTTTTGTGTGAAAGAGTATCCAAAGTTGTGTAAAAAGTAGTTAGATCCTAGAAAGCATGAAAAATGAGTTCGAATGGAGGGTATTTACAACCAAGGGTAAAATGGTCATTTTAAAATATTATAAAATGGAGCTTCTTAAGCAAGCCACATCCCTTTATCTTCATCAACCTTCCATTTTCAGATTTTTCAGCCATTAATGGTGTCTTGAAAAAGGAAAGAGAGAGAGAAAGAGAATTCAAGCCCCGTTTTAGGTAAGCAAATGGCCTTGTTTCACCTTATGCCAATTAGGAAGATTAATTGACTCTCTAATGGATTTTCTAATTATGGTTTTATTTTCATAAAAAGTTGAAGTTCAGATCTGACCCAACATAAAAAAAGGTTCTTTTCAAGAAATTGTTTGGAGGAAATCAATCTACGTGAAGAGTACTCCGCATTGAGATAAGTTTTGTAGCTAAAACACTTGAAAAATTTGTTTGTTAACATAGATGGTTTGGCCATGAGAGAGAAAATGAGGAGGGAAGTTTTTCTTCATGTGTTCTTGGCAAATTCAAGGGTTTTAAATTGCAAAGGTTTCATATATAACATTGGTTCCCATTAAATCATGAAAGAAAGCAAGATAGGTCATCATGCATGTGAATTTGGCCAAGGTATAGATGAGTGGGTAACCATGTCATTTTCAACTCCTAATTAGTGTATTTAGATGTTTTATGATGCATGGAATAAGAATCGAAGCCTAGAATTGAATAAATCCTAGAAATCTCCAAGTTAAGGTTTTTATGGTATCGATTTGGCCATGAAGAAATTAAAGGGGATAGGAAATTGTTCAAATGATTTTAGGGATATAGATAGTCTTAAAATGATATAAGAACAATCATGAAAGTATTGGATTGAATTTAGAAGCTAGATTTTAAAAGTTGAATATTTAGGGTTCAAGAAAAGGTAATATGTAACCAATTAGTGTTAGGTTTGTATGAGCAAGCTTATTATAACATCTCAAAATAAATTTAGAGTAATTATAGAGAATTAAGGAATTATTGTGAGAAATTTAAGAAGATTATGGAGGATAAAAGTTTTTAAAGAAAATGATTATTTTGGGCATTTTTAAGACAAAATAATTGTTATTTGGTAATTTTTGGAGAAAAATGAAATAATACTATAAATCTAAATTTAATTGGGTTGAAAATTTAATTTTAGCCCATGATTAATTTATTTATGCCAAGAATCATTTATACAAGCCCAATTTCATTTCTGTGGAAGCCCAACCCATTTGGACCTACTTAAACCCATGTAGTTAAGGCCTAATATGCATATTATGGGTCTATTTGGACCATGGGCTCTTGGATTAACCCATTACCACCTAAAACTCTAAAAGCATGTAGCTCTTTTTACCCCATTTTTCAAAACAAACACTTATTCAATTGAGGGAGAACTCCATTTTCACATTTTGAGAGGAAGCCAAGAGTTTTTCAGCATCTTGCCATTGTTTTGCACTTTTAGAGGGAGATTTAGCCAAGGTAAGCTATATAAAACTTGACCTATTCATCCTCCTCTTCATTTCAATCCAATTGGTTTTTCATTTGGAGAATTTTCACATTCTTCCCAAATTTGAAAGTAGTTGTTTTGATGGTTTCATGCATGATTTTTGGAGCTTGAGGGTAGAGGGACCATTGGGTAAGCATCTTCTCTTCATTTTGATGTGTTTCATGCTAGAAATACCCCTAAGGACTTATCCATATATTGGATTCTATTAATGTATGAAAATACGAAGGATTTGGAGTGAGACATTGTAATTTTTGGTGTTGGAAGGCCTAAGTACAAATTTGAAATTCATTGGAGAAGAGAGAAGTGATTCATGAGTAGTTCTTGATGCTAAGAATGAGTGAAAAGATGATTTCTATAGTGGATGATGATTTGAAAATTGGTTTTGGTAGTTTAGGATCTTCAGAGTGTTGAAAATTAATATTGGCTTATGAGAATTTCACACAACTAAGTGAAGTAATCGAAGTTAATTCTAATTCCTTACATATGTTCATTTTAATATAATATTTACTGCACATATATGTTTTCAGTGCTAAATGATTGGTTGGCTACTTGATTGTATTGGATCATGATCATATCCTTAGTGGATCTATGGTCAAGCTACCACTCGTGCACTGTGCTGTGATCATGCATTGAGTTGTGACTAGACTCAATGGAAAGCACTAAGCTATAAGCATGCTCGATAGGGAGTTGGCGCCATGGAAGGGCCTTTCTTTATACTTTTAGCCATTAACATGTATGTGATTGTTAGTATAAGATAATAGTCACTTGTAGTTCAACTAGTTCAATTACTTATTATATTGATGCTTTTGGTATTTCTTCATATAAATGGCATTTATGTTAACTATTTTGCACATATGTATGGAAATTTTCCTTTAGTTATTGAGATTCACATCTCATCCATTTCATGGGCTAACAATTTTAGATGAAAGTTCTCAGTTAAAGAAAAGGGAAAACAAGTGGATGATCATCCCTAGTTGAAAACCTTATGTGGGAATTCTGCACTTGGAGGCTTAATTTAGTGTAGATGCTATTTTTTTTTTTGTAACTTATTTTGTATAATATCTTGGTGCATTCATATTACCAAGTGCTAGTATTTTTTATATTTTTGTAACCAAGGATGTATCCATTAGAAAGCTACGCTTTAAATTACATGAATTCTAATGTATTTACCTAATATTGATCTAATATGGATTTCTATGAATGTATGAAGTTTGAATGGTTGATTTATGATTGAAGATCTTGTTATTATATGAATGTTTTGCCTAAATTTTTTATGTATGGAGATTTTTACTGATATTGATGCCTTGCATATGGATTTATGTTGTATTATAGCTAATGAGTTGTTAGGTAAGTATTTCCTTTCATTTTGATGTGTATTCATGCTCAAATTTCATCCTTTGATCTGATTATCAATTGGTGGCTATCATATGGGCAAACATTCAAGTGTTAAGAGCGACCTATTATGGATTCAAGTTGTTTTAGCCTTAAATTAGTGCCATTAGCTATATGGAAGATTGTATAAGTATCATCCACTATGTTTTGATGTGTATGTGTTAAAATTTCTTCATTTGAATTAATTTTTGGAATATGGCTATCACATGTGCAAAATTTAAGAGAAAGTTATGACTTATTGTACTAGCTTGGTCAAGTTAGTTTAAATAAGTGCTTTAAAGCTCTTCAGAGCTTGAGTATTCATTGGATATGTGTTTCCTTTCATTTTGTAGTGTTAAAGTGTGAAATTTCACTATATGGACTAATTTTTGGTATGCGTTATGCATATGTATTAAAATTTTAGTATGTAAGATGACCCATTAGCTATTCTTGGTTGTTGGAGCTTAAATCTGTATCTTTAACTCTTTTGAAGTTTGGATGAGTGTTTTCTACTTGATCCTTAATGAAGTTGATTAATAAGTATGAAGTCTTTTATTGATGATGGTTAAATAATGATAGCTATGCTTGTCCTTTTAAGATATATTGATAGCTAAAGGAAGAGTAATTAGACTTCATTAGGGTTACCGAGGCTTAATTCCATGAATGTGTAATTTTGATTATTTGTTTACTTGTACATGTTATTTTGATGGCTAATGATTAGTTTGACTACCAATTGTATAACCTGGACCACAATCGTGTCTTTGTATGTAGGGCTATGATCATGCACCAAATCACGATCATACTCTTATGAATACACTGAACCGTGATTGTGCTCAATAGGGAGCTTATGTTGTGATTGTGCTCCTCCATTAATTATTGGCCAATAACTTGTTGAATGTAATTGCTAATATAGAATGGTATTTATTTATAGTCAAACTTGTTCATTTGAAATGATACATGCATTACTCTTGTGATAATTGTTTCATGCAAAGCTTATGTTAATTAATCTATACATATATGTAGAATGTCTTTTGTTACTGAGATTACATATCTTACCCCAATTGTGGGCTAACATTTTCAAAGACCAAATCTTTTAGTAGCAAGAAGCTAGTGGAAGCCTACCATCATGGCTTAGTGATGTATAGGTTTGAATGCCTTGTTTAATTGGGTTTGTATAGTTTGAGATGCTAGTTCTTATATGATTGATTGTTATGCTATAATGTTGCCACATTGCATCATGTATTGCCAAATATAGAGACTAATTATATAGTTTTAGTTTTGACTGAGTAACTTGGAATTATATGACTAATAAACATTTAGCACTATGAAATTAATGTTTAAACTATTGGTATTTGTGATTAATAGCTGAAGTATCCACAATATCTAATACATGACTACTTGGAGCATTTTAGGTGTTCTTGGTAAACTTCCCATATTAGGCAAGTGTATTTAAGTGATTTAGGAAGGTTGGGTGTGATTTAAAGTTACTTAAACTCCATTTGCAAAATTTAGGTGTGTGAACCTAAGTAATAAGCTCATTTAGAAACTAGCCCTTGTAAGTGAGGTCAAGGGCCAAAACCTCTATGGTATTAGAGCCTCTACCTTTGTAAGATAATTGGATTAGTTTTGCTAGTAAAAAAGAGTAAGAAGAAGAAGGATTTCACTCAAGAATGTCATCCACATAAGACTCTTATGAATCTGTTCATCTTTCTTTTTCCTTTTCTTTACCTAGATCTAGTCCTTCCTCCTATATATCCCATGCCTCTAATAAAATACATAATCTTGTAGAAATTATGCATATCCCTGAAGAATCTCATCTAGAAGAATCCATTGCTCCTCCCCGTAACCCATATTAGCTCTATCATTAAAATTGTTCTTTCACCTAATTTATTTATAGAATTTTCTCTCTTAAAACATCCCTTATCAAAGAAATTGTCCAAGGTATCAAACTTGATCAGTGTGGGTTACAATTTACCCAAGCTGAATAATATGTTACTTTGGAGATCCCTACCAACTTCATCTCCCACTGGATCCGACAAGGATATACTCACCTCCATCTTGGAGCCATAAGATTAGTCCTCACCTTTCATAGAAGAAAAAGGATTATGGCTACAGCCCGTGTCTCCCTCCTTGATATTTCATACACATCCTTTTAGAATGCTCTTATTAAAGTCGCTCTTGTTACTTTAAATAGTGGTAGTGTGATCCTCACTATTGTTCCAAACTTCAACATCAAGTTCATAGATACCACTCTTCCCACTAGATTAAAGGTACAAGTACAGATGATTGGTGCCGAACAAGTTTAGAATGCTATCACAACAACCTTTCACCACTAGATGATCTATCATCTTCAAAACTATTCAATTGACCTTCAATTCCAGAACACCACTGATAATGTTCTTTACATAGTTTTTGATAGACTTGATAATACCACTATCATTCAGATCCTGAAGCACAATCCTAAGGAAGATCTACTCCAGCTCATGCCTCTTGAATGGATTACTAGTTATGGAAAAGAGTTTCATGGTGAGCAGAAGGCTTTTCATACTTTTGCTCCTCCTATTCTTGAAGAACTCTCTAATGGCACTATTAAATCCACCTTCAAGAAACTTGGACCTGATGAGGGTACATCCTCTAGTTTCTTTTGAAGATTCCTTAATCACTCTATGATAATGACTCCTATTGTCTCTTAGAAACAATAAAAGGCCTTATTCTCATTCACTGGTTTCACCCTGATAGGTTTTATGTCTATGTTGCACAAATTAATGGTCACTTCCTTTAGGACTATGACCCATCCATGTATGACCTTGATTGTGGTTGTAATGACCTTGAAAACTGAAAATGATACCAATCTGGAAAGATGCAGATATTAGTTAGAGGAGAAAAATAACTTTAGACCAGCTCAGGCAAGCCCAGATCCTTGAAATCTAATCAAACAATACCTGAGGTCAATTAAAGCGCTTGGTACTAGATAGATTCTTTGAAAATTCATATCTCCCTCTTTAGACCGTTAAATGAGGTGCTTTTAGTTGTCACAAGTCACTAGGAATATCTAGTTTCTCCATATAAAATTTTGTGGCAATTAGACATCATTTGGGCCCTGTGTGACAGAGTTCATTTTCAGACCTGAGAGAATAGTGACCACCAAAAATTCATCAAATATTCTCTAAACCTCCGAAAATTCTATTCTTTAGCTTCCCAAAAAACTCTCAAAAAGCTCTAATTTTATACCAAATCTCAGATCAAGAAGAACTCATTTAGATAAGAAGTGACATAGGATTCCAATATGGTTAATTTTGGCTTCATACAAGATACCAAAATATCCAAATAGTTTTTCTTTGAGTTTGGTACCTTTTAGGCAAGTCTAAAAGCATAATTAGGACTTGTGTGAGCTGCCCAAAGGGTCCCAAACCTCATGCATCTCATTTTAGCTATTCCACATCCATTTATACACATACTTCCATAATGAAAACTTGCCAATACATAATTAAAATGTGCATTTTCATACATACAACTTTAACTCTCATTCATACATAATACATTAGTATAATTACATATCTTTATGAGGTCATTGGTTATACACAACATTAGATTACATCATTTTCTACTAGTGTGGCCTTAAAGCAGCAAAAATCATGCTCTTAAATGTCAGACTCTCATCTTCAAGGTGGTTGGCTTCCATTACCTTGCCCACTTGGTTCACTTAGTATGTTACATCATTGGAGAGGAGGGGATGAGATTCAAAGAATCTCAATAGCTCATCTCCCATTCCATCATACATAAAAGAAGCAAAACAAGTCTTATAAATGCATGCATGGCATATAGACATGTGCAATAATTCAAGAAGCAATTTCAATACTTGAGTAAGATATACGTAACATACAAAGGCTTGCCAAGCAAGTGGATTGGCCTCATCCAATTACTTATGGATATTAGGCTTGCTTCACCCATTTTTTAAGAGGTTTTTGGACTCAGCCATGCTCTTGGGAGTCAACCTCACTTTTGGGAGACTCTTTACTTTGTCTCAACTAATCTTAAGGGTTCTTGGCTGATTCTCACCATGGCTAGGGTTCTTGGCCTCACCACACTAAAGCAAACTAAAACAAACATCATAAACATCATTTGAAAACATAATATATCATCATGGTACCATAGAGTAAGAGCTCATACTAGAATATTTTTCATGGCTTAAAATATACATACACACATTCAAAGACAAATAAAGCAAATAATCATGCATGAAAGAAGGAGGAGTGAGCTACCTTGGAAGCAACTATACACTTTCTCTCTTGAATTAATGCTCCCTCCTTTGGCCACATACACACAAAGGTGTGGGGATGATTTCTCTTGGCCTAAATACAATTTATGGAAGCCAATTAGGTTCATGGAATTAATTCTACAGCTACACAACTTGCTTAGACCTAAACTTGATCTATAAATCTCATTATGGTTTCATAAATGTATCTAATGAAGCAACACCCCTCAAATAAATTCTAGGCTCTATTCTTTCCTTTCAAATATGATTCTTGACTCCTTTTAGGTCTCTTGGAGTCATCACACAATCAAAACCAAGAGTTTAACTATATGTTACTTCTTTAGGTCATATTATAGAACATAAAGCACCATCTCACTTTCTATGCTTTCTAAATTTTTCCCAAGGCTTTGCCTTATATTCATTCATCATATATAACTCAAAAATGGGCTTTGAAAATTTTAAAATTATCCCTAGCTATGCTAACACCCTTAGATCGAGACAATGGAGGGTTTTGCTCTCCATGGACTTTGCTTTGTTTCCTTGATGGAGGAAGCACATGGGGAGACTTCTAGGATCTTAGGAGCTCATTCAAACACTTATTTAGGCATAGAAATTTAGAGATCAAATCAGATTTTGGAAGGAACACATGAAACCCTAGAAATTGCATCTTGAAATTCCATGGTTTTTTGTTAATTCTTTTTGCATATTCTTAATCTCTATAGCCTTTTTCCTAAGAATCACCCTTGGTTCTACCTAAAAATCAAACCCTCCTAGGGTTTCTTAAGTGGAGTGAAATGGTGGAGGAAGAAGAGGAAGGGATGACAACTATGGAAGAAGAAATTACCTTATTTTCTTGCTTTTTCTCACTTGAATCTTGTCTTCTCCAAGCTCTTCTCTTCAAATCCAAATTTTTCCCACAATTTCTCCCTTAAAACATATTTGGAAACTTCATTTTAATTAAAGGAAATAAAGAAGAATGGAGGAGAACAGGTTTGGATGGAAGAAAGCATAAAAAACTACTAAGAATCCATACCTTTTTGCCTTGATTTCTCCTTTTTCTTCTCTCCCTTTGGTGCACCTACAACCTAGCTCCCACCTTTAAATTTGGGTAAAACAATATGTGTAACACCTTAATCTACTACCACTATCTAGCCTCTCCCTGGGTTCGGTTCTATATGATTTCCAAAGGAACAATACCATTCCGTGGCATTCTCATGCTATGAAACGGGGTTTCATACACTCATCTTCTGCTCCGTGGGTCCTGTGAACCCATCATTCACAATCTCAACTCACACTCCACTTATACAACTCATACATAGCATAAAACAAGCCATGAGCCACGGGTATGGAGCCAATAACCAGAAAAATGCATTTCCTCACTTGGGCCCAAAAGTCATATTTTGGCTCTAAATTTGGAAAATCATAACTAATTATAGAAAAATGGGAATCTAGCAAACCATAGCTCTCTGGAAAGCTCTAAGTAAAATAATTTCCAATCGTAATCTCTGGGTTTGGACCATGTTTGACATTGAAAATGGGAAGGAGGTCCGGCTGTCACTGTTTCTGGTGCAGCTTATTGTCATGACTTTCGAAACTTCATAACTAAATCCAAAAAAATCCAATCTGGGCACACTATACCAATTTGGAAAGCTACGATGTCTACCAGAGGAGAAAAATAAGTCCGAATCAGTTCAGTAGCCTCTAGACCCCGAAAACCTATGGAACAATAAAGGAGGTCGGGTGAGCTCCCTAATGCTGATATAGAAATTCAGAAGGTTCAATCTCTCTCTACAGACCTCCGATTTAGGTGATTCTAGTTCCTATAAGTCATTGTGGTTGTCTAGTTTATGTGTATAAAATTTCACCACATTTGGACTCCATTTGGTCTATGAATGCCACAGATTTCATTTCTGGTGTATATGAACAGTACATGACCAATCCATTAAAGTTTCCCAAATTCAACAATTCGCTAAATATTCTATAGTCCTCCAAAAATTACCCACTTTATCTTCTCAAGAAGCTCTCTAAAAACTCTAGAGGCATGCCAAATTTCATGGCAAGAGGAGCTCATCCGGTCATACTTTGACCGAACTCACAAATTTACTGGTTTTGGCACCTAAGAGATCCAAAATGGGTCCAAAAAGCCTCTCACACATTCTCACTCCCCATGGACAAGTTTGAAAGCATAAAACTAGGATATATAACAAGTCCACATGGTCCAAATCAACATACATTCCAATCTCGCTATGTTACGGCCAATTATACATTATCACACACATTCAACAAAAGGGGCAAAACCCCCATTTCCATTAATTTGGCTATCAACATAGTTTATACATCATCTCTTCATACATATATACTTGCTACAACATTTACATCTCAAAAATAGTAGACGCATATTCATTTGGCACCACTTTACATCAAAAAGATCAAATAAAACTATCATTCTCCTATACATGCTCTTAAGCTCCTTGGTGTGCACTTGCTTCTCCTTGTACTCCACCTAGCATGTTAAGTTGGGAGGGGAAGGGGTGAGATTCAGGGAATCTCAATAGCTCATACACTCAATCAAATAAGCAATCAAGGCATATAACAAGTCAAAGCATGTGAATAAGCATTTAGCCATTCTCAAACATCCAACACACATTGTACATGCTATGGAAATCACAACAATGCCAAAAATGGGCTCCAGGGACTTTTGGTCTAGCCTCACCCAAGTTTAGGGACTTTTGGATGGCCTCACCCGAGTTTAGGGACTTTTTACTTGGCTTCATTCGGTTGAGACTTTTGGCCTTGTCTCACCCATCTCAAGGGACTTTCGGCTTCACCTCACCCATCTCAAGGGACTTTCGGCACTACCTCACCCAAGCAAATCTCATAATTCATCACACAAGCATATTGGCATCAATGCATCAAAGCAATAACATATGGCATATTCCACACAACAAGCATATACATAAACATACAATGACTATTACATCCAAGAATGCAACAAGAAAGAGTGGGAAGAGAGAGCTACCTTATGAGCCAAAGCCAACACTAGCTCTTCCTTTTAATTTCTTCTCTCCCTTCTTAAGTTCACAATCACACCTTGATGAAGGTGTTTCTCTTGAGCCCAGGCACAATCAAGAACATAGAATTACTCTCTAGAATGTAACCTTCAGATCAAACTCTCCTAACATACCAGAACCTAGAGGTTCTCTCTCTCTCTCTAGAATGCCATCAACTCTTCCTCTCTCTCAAGCTCCCATGGTAGTGGAAACAACATTTTCAAAGAAAACAAAGAGATTCAAAGGTGTTTTTCACTTTCCCTCTTCTGACCCATGCCCAAAATCCAACCATTTTCACAAACAAAACCATAGAAAAAGAGGGCAAAGGGAGGAGATCAGAATTCTAAGGAGTAAAGAGAGAAATGTACTTACCTTTCCCTTGCTCTCCGTCCTTCTCTTGGTCTCTCTCACTCTCCACGCCTCTTTTCTCTCCTTGGGTCGAAGTCTAGGGCAGAAATGAGAAAAGGAATGAGTTTGAGCGTTTAATGAAGTCATTTTCTCGCTCTTTACTCTCTTCCGGACTGACCCTCGCTACGGCGAAAATTAACCTTTGCTATAGCGAGCTCGTGTTATCTGGCTTCGCTATGGCGAGGTGTAACCTTCGCTATGGCGAGCTCGTATCAGTTCCCTTCGCTATGGCGAGATTTGACCTCACTATGGCGAACTCGCGTTAGTTCTAGACCTCACTTTTGCTATGGCGTATGCTACAGTGAGCAACTCCCTAGTTTCTGTATGGACTGCTGCCCGCATTCGCTATAGCTAGAATCACTCTCGCTATTGCGAACAGGCATTCTCGCTATGGCGAGACCATTTCTCGCTATTGCGAGAAGACTTCGGAAAATTTCTGAATTCTGAAAATTCCCAGCTTCCTTCTTTCTTTCTTTTTCTCTCTTTTCTTTTCCCTTTTCTCGGTTTTTACATTTCTACCCCTCTTAAAAGAAATTTCGTCCTCGAAATTTAAAGACTTACCTCAAGGGAATAACTCTGGATATTTTTGCCTCATTTCATCTGCTAATTCCCAGGTTGCTTCCTCAGATGTCAGACCTCTCCAGATCACTTTCACCAGAGGAATACTCTTGCTTCTCAGCTGTTTCAGCTTAGCATCCACAATTCTCTCTGGTTTCACTACATAGGAAAGATCTTCCTGCAATCGCACATGCTCATATTCTATGACATGTGAGGGGTCTGGCAAATACTTTTTCAACTGGGAGACATGAAAAACACTGTGGATTTGGGCTTGGTTAGGAGGTAAGGCTATTCGGTAAGCCACAGGTCTGATTTTCTCAAGGATTTCAAATGGACCAATATACCTAGGACTGAGCTTCCTTACCCTCATTGACCGACCTACTCTTGTCATTGGAGATATTCGAATGAACACATGGTCTCCAACCTCAAACTCTAACGGCCTCCTGCGCTTATTAGCATAGCTTTTCTGCCTACTCTGGGCCGTGAGGAGCCTCTTTCTAATCAACTCTATCTGTCAGGTGGTCTGGTCCACAATCTCAGGTCCTATCATACTCCTCTCACCTAGCTCAACCCAACACAGAGGGGATCTGCACTTTCTCCTATACAAAGCCTCATAAGGGGCCATCTGAATACTGGAATGGTAACTGTTGTTATTTGCAAATTCTGCTAACGGTAAATACGCATCCCAGTTCCCCTTCACTTCTAGCACACATGCCCTCAACATATCTTCCAATGTCTAGATGGTCCTTTCAGTCTGACCATCTATCTGGGGGTGATATGTAGTACTAAACCGCAATCTAGTCCCTAAGGCATGCTGCAATGACCTCCAAAAGTTCAATGTGAACCTGGGGTCTCTATCCGAAACTATGCTATTGGGTATTCCATGAAGTCGCACTATCTCTTTAATATACAACTGGGCTAATCTATCCAGTGTATGAGTAGCCTTGATAGCTAAAAAGTGTGCAGACTTCTGCAGACTTCGTCAGTCTATCCACAACTACCCAAATAGCATCGTGTCCAGAGGATGTCTTGGGTAACCCCATGACAAAGTCCATGGCTATACTATCCCACTTCCACTCAGGGATATCTAGAGGTTGCAACAACCCAGCCAGTTTCTGATATTCTATCTTTACCCTCTGACACACTAGGCATCTAGCCACATACTCCATCATATCACTTTTCATTCCTGGCCATCAGAAAATTCTTTTCACATCCTGATACATCTTGGTGGCACCTGGGTGGATAGTATACTTACTCTTATGTGCCTCTTCTAAAATGCTTTCTCTCAGCTCATTCTGACTAGGCATACAGATTTTATCTCGATATACTATCATGCCATCCTCAGACACCTTGAAATCTGAGGTCTTACCTTGGGTGATCTCATTCCTGATCCATTGCAGGAACTCATCCTCTTTCTGGGCATCTAAGATCTAGGTTCTCAAGATATTCTCAACTCGGGTTTCACTCAGATACAATCTACCCGATACCACCTGACAAGAGAGGTTCAAATCTCTAAACTTCTCTAAGAGCTCCTGCTCCCTAATCATCATATGGGCTACATGGATGGTTTTTCTACTCAGGGCATCTGCCACCACATTGGCCTTGCCCGGATGATATTTCAACACATAATCATAATCTTTCAAGAATTCCATCCATCTCCTCTGTCTCATATTGAGTTCTTTCTAGTCAAACAGGTATTTCAGACTCTTGTGGTCACTATAGATCTCTATGGTCGCACCATACAGATAGTGTCTCTAAATTTTAAGAGCAAACACTACGGCAGCTAACTCCAGGTCATGTGTAGGGTAATTCTCCTCATGAGGCCTCAACTGCCTCGAGGCATATGCCACTACTCTACCTTACTGCATTAACACACATCCTAACCCTTTGCCCGAAGCATCACAATAAACCACAAATGGTTCACTAGGGTCAGGGATAATCAGTACAAGGGCAGTGGTCAAACAGAGTTTCAACTCCTATAAACTCTTCTCACATCTCTCATCCCACACAAATGATGTATCTTTCCTAGTTAGCCTCGTCAGTGGTAAGGCCATCCGAGAAAAGTCCTGAATAAACTGTCTATAGTACCCTGCCAAACCTAGGAAACTCCTAACCTCGGTGATTGTTCTAGGTCTATCCCACTGTAACACAGCCTCAACTTTATGGGGATCCACCGCAACCCCATCTTGTGAGACCACATGACCTAAGAATCGCACCTCGGTCAGCCAAAACTCACATTTACTAAGTTTGGCATACAACCTTTTCTCTCTCAAGGTATTTAGGACTAGTCTCAAATGCCTCTCGTGCTCCTCAAAAGATCGGGAGTACACTAAAATATCATCAATGAAGACCACCACAAACTGATCTAGATACGGTTTGAATACCCTGTTCATGTAATCCATGAACACAGCAGGCGCATTCGTCAAATCGAATGGCATCACAAGGAACTCATAGTGCCATATCTCGTTCTGAAAGCCGTCTTAGAGACGTCTTCAGTTCTCACTTTCAACTGGTGGTAACCAGATCTAAGATCTATCTTAGAAAACACAGATGCCCCAGCCAACTGATCTAACAGATCATCAATTCTAGGGAGAGGATATTTATTCTTGATGGTAACTTTATTCAACTCTCTGTAATCTATACACAAACACAAACTACCATATTTCTTTTTCACAAATAACACCGGAGCACCCCAAGGTGAAACACTAGGGCGGATAAACCCTTTCTTTAACAATTCCTCTATCTGCTCTTTCAACTCAGCAAGCTCAGCAGGAGCCATCCTGTAAGGAGCCTTGGACACCGGTCCAGCCCTAGGCACTATGTCTATAGGAAACTCTAATTCTCTCTCAGGGGGTAGGCTACTAAAATCAAACTCTCTAGGGAAAACCTCCTGGAATTCCCTAACAACTGGGATCTCCTCTATCCCTTTTTCTACCTCTGCCTGAATAGAGAAAAAGACTAGAAACCCTTGACATCCACACTCCAAATATCTCTCAGCCTGGGTAGTAGTCATAAAAGATAACTCAGCTCCTACCCTAGGTATGGTCCCACAAGCAAGTAGGGAAATGGTTCGGTGTTCACAATCAAGTATGGCATTATTTGCAGCCAACCAGTTCATACCAATAATCAAATCAATATCACAGAAGGGCATACAAACCAAATCAATAGTAGTATGACAATGGTTAAACTGAATAGTGACATTCAAACAGGTATGGGAAGTAACCACGTGGCCTCCAGTGGGTGTAATGACAGACAAGTCAAATAGCAAGACACTAATGACTAGACCCAATTTCCTTACACCATCATAAGATATAAACGAGTGACTAGCACCCGAATCAAACATAGCAACTACAGGAAAGCCATTCACTATCAGTGTACCTCAGATCAAACTGGGAGATGCGCTGGCTTCCTGCTGAGTAAGGGCGAACACTCAGCCCTGGGTCTGTGGTCTAGGAGGAGGCGCTATCTCCATCTGAGGACAATGTCTAGCAATGTGCCCTGGCTTCCCACACTTGAAACATGTCACAGGAGACTGCTGGAAGGATGACTGGCCCCGAGGAGGTGGCACACCTTGCTGCGGCCTTCTATTCCATGGCCCTTTGTCTCTCCTCTTGGTACTAGGGGTCAAACTAGAACCCTCTTCTGGTTTCGGCCTTTTCAAATCCGGAACCCTCTTCTGACTAGCCGTAGTCGCAACAGGCATGATAACTTGCAAGTTAGTCTTAATCACCCTGCTGACCTCCACCAGAGTATTAAACTTTCTGATCCGCTATGGAGTGACTCTATCGCTAATCAGGGGCCTCAAACCAGTCTTAAACTACTCACATCTTTAGGGTTCATTATCATACCTCTGGAGGTAAGAGGAATACCGAGACAACTCAATAAACTTGGCCATGTACTGATCTACAGTCATCTCATCTGTCTGTCTCAAGCCCATGAACTCCATCTCTTTCATCTTCCTTACCGAACTTGGGACATACTTCTCATAAAATTCGACCAAGAAAGTCTCCCAAGTTATCTATATATTCTTGGTCTCCATCAGTGGTTTCGTGCTACACCACCATCTATCAGCTTCCTTTTCTAGCATAAAGGTGGCTAACTGGGCTTTCTGCTCGGTGGTACAATCCATCACCGAGAATATCTTCTTAAGCTGCATCACCCAAGCCTTCGCCTTATCCGCATCCAACTCCCCGTCAAATGAGGGTGGATTGTTCTGCCTAAACTGCTTTAACACTTTCTGGATAGGCGTCTGGGTCTGTGGAGCAGCAGGCTCCTGGGAAGGTACAGGTGGAATGCTAGATGTAGATGGCTGAGGTATAGGGGCATCTCTTCTGGCTTCTTCTTGCCTAGCCAGGGTGTCTTGCAAATGCATGATCATATCATGCTGCTGCTGGGCAATATATCTCTGCTGTTCCAGCATCTCCTGATGCTGGCCTATCATGGCCTCATACCGATCAAGTCTCTCTATGATGGCCCGCAGAGGATCCTCAGTCTCAACAGGAACCTCTGGCTTAGGTCTCTGAGCCCTAGGCAGTCTGCCTCTGCCTCTACCCCTACCCTGTCTAGTCTCAACCATGTCTGAAAGAAGTAGCAATCCTCAGTTCACAATAATATCACAACACATACGCATAAGGATGCTACAACTTCCATGACCATGCACACCAAACACAAGCAAATCTCATCATTCAAGAGCCTAACATTGAGTAAAAGTACCTGAACCATTGCTCTGATACCAAAAATGTAACACCTTAATCTACTACCGCTATCTAGCCTCTCCCTAGGCTCGGTTCTATATAATTTCCAAAGGAACAATACCATTCCGTGGCATTCTCATGCTATGAAACGGGGTTTTATACACTCATCTTCTGCTCCGTGGGTCCTGTGAACCCATCATTCACAATCTCAACTCACACTCCACTTATACAACTCATACATAGCATAAAACAAGCCATGAGCCACGGGTATGGAGCCAATAACCAGAAAAATGCATTTCCTCACTTGGGCCCAAAAGTCATATTTTGGCTCTAAATTTGGAAAATCATAACTAATTATAGAAAAATGGAAATCTAGCAAACCATAGCTCTCTAGAAAGCTCTAAGTGTTATCTTTACACTAAAAATAATTCCCAATCGTAATATCTTGGTTTGGATCATGTTTGACATCGAAAATGGGAAAGAGGTCCGGCTGTCACTGTTTCTGGTGCAGCTTACTGTCATGACATTCGAAAATTCATAACTAAATCCAAAAAAATCCAATCTGGGTACACTATACCAATTTGGAAAGCTACAGATGTCTACTAGAAGAGAAAAATAAGTCTGGATCAGTTCAGTAGCCCCTATATCCCGAAAACTGATGGAACAGTAACGGAGGTCGGGTGAGCTCCCTGATACTGATACAGAACTTCAGAAGGTTCAATCTCTCTCTATAGACCTCCGATTTAGGTGATTCTAGTTCCTATAAGTCACTGTGGTTGTCTAGTTTATGTGTATAAAATTTTACCACATTTGGACTCCATTTGGTCTATGAATGCCATAGATTTCATTTCTGGTGTATATGAACAGTATATGACCAATCCATTAAAGTTTCCCAAATTCAACAATTCGCTAAATATTCTCTAGTCCTCCAAAAATTACCCACTTTAGCTTCTCAAGAAGCTCTCTACAAACTCTAGAGGCATGCCAAATTTCATGGCAAGAGGAGCTCATCCGGTTATACTTTGACGGAGCTCACAAATTTACCGGTTTTGGCACCCAAGAGGTCCAAAATAGGTCCAAAAGGCCTCTCACACATTCTCACTCCCCATGGACAAGTTTGAAAGCATAAAACTAGGATATATAACAAGTCCATGTGGTCCAAATCAACATACATTCCAATCTCGCTATGCTATGGCCAATTATACATTATCACACACATTCAACAAAAGGGGCAAAACCCTCATTTCCATTAATTTGGCTATCAACATAGTTTATACATCATCTCTTCATACATATATACTTGCTACAACATTTACATCTCAAAAATAGTGGGCGCATATTCATTTGGCACCACTTTACATCAAAAAGATCAAATAAAACTATCATTCTCCTATTCATGCTCCTAGGCTCCTTGGTATGCACTTGCTTCTCCTTGTGCTCCACCTAGCATGTTAAGTTGGGAGGGGAAGGGGTGAGATTCAGAGAATCTCAGTAGCTCATGCACTCAATCAAATAAGCAATCAAGGCATATAACAAGTCAAAGCATGTGAATAAGTATTTAGCCATTCTCAAACATCCAACACACATTGTACATGCTATGGAAATCACAACAATGCCAAAAATGGGCTCCAGGGACTTTTGGTCTAGCCTCACCCGAGTTTAGGAACTTTTGGATGGCCTCACCCGAGTTTAGGGACTTTTGACTTGGCCTCACTCGGTTGAGACTTTTGGCCTTGTCTCACCCATCTCAAGGGACTTTCGGCTTCACCTCACCCATCTCAAGGGACTTTCGGCACTACCTCACCCGAGCAAATCTCACCATTCATCACACAAGCATATTGGCATCAATGCATCAAAGCAATAACATATGGCATATTCTACACAACAAGCATATACATAAACATACAATGACTATTACATCCAAGAATGCAACAAGAAAGAGTGGGAAGAGAGAGCTACCTTATGAGCCAAAGCCAACACTAGCTTTTCCTTTCAATTTCTCCTCTCCCTTCTTAAGTTCACAATCACACCTTGATGAAGGTGTTTCTCTTGAGCCTAGGCACAATCAAGAACATAGAATTACTCTCTAGAATGTAATCTTCAGATCAAACTCTCCTAACATACCAGAACCTAGAGGTTCTCTCTCTCTCTCTAGAATGTCATCAACTCTTCCTCTCTCTCAAGCTCCCATGGTAGTAGAAACAACATTTTCAAAGAAAATAAAGAGATTCAAAGGTGTTTTCTACTTTCCCTCTTCTGACCCATGCCCAAAATCCAACCATTTTCACAAATAAAACCGTAGGAAAAGAGGGCAAAGGGTCAGAATTCTAAGGAGAAAAGAGAGAAATGTACTTACCTTTCCCTTGCTCTCCCTCCTTCTCTTGGTCTCTCTCACTCTCCATGCCTCTTTTCTCTCCTTGGGTCGAAGTCTAGGGCAGAAATGAGAGAAGGAATGAGTTTGGGCGTTTAATGAAGTCATTTTCTCACTCTTTACTCTCTTCTAGACTGACTCTCGCTACAGCGAAAATTAACCTTTGCTATAGCGCTCGTGTTATCTGGTTTCGCTATGGCGAGGTGTAACCTTCGCTACGGCGAGCTCGTATCAGTTCCCTTCGCTATGGCGAGATTTGACCTCGCTATGGTGAACTCGCGTTAGTTCCAGACCTCACTTTCGCTATGGCGTATGCTACAGCGAGCAACTCTCTGGTTTCTGTATGGACTGCTGCCCGCAGTCGCTATAGCTGGAATCACCTTCGCTATTGCGAACAGGCAATCTCGCTATGGCGAGACCATTTCTAGCTATTGCGAGAAGACTTGGGAATATTTCTGAATTCCAAAAATTCCCAGCTTCCTTCTTTCTTTCTTTTTCTCTCTTTTCTTTTCCCTTTTCCCAGTTGTTACAATATGAAGTTATGTGAGTGTGAGAGTGGGGCGCCACCTATTTATAGGAGGGAGAAAAAAACACTTTTCAAAAATTCTCATTTTACCCTTCCTTCTTAGCATTTTTATTTCTCATTTGTTTTAGCTCCTTTTTAAGAATATTATTTTCCATTATAAAATTTAGTTCCCAATTTAGTGAAATGCCTTTGAAATCACTCAAATCGAAGCTAAAACCTTCCTGAACGAATCTGTCAAAGTTTGAGTACACCGACATTGGAAAACATTCTCCGAAAGGGATTTAACTGTCCTAGTGCTTCCCATGGTTTTCAGGGCCTCTGAGAACCCTGGAAAACTCAAAACTTTCATTTAAAAATCCCTCCTCTGTGAATTCCAAAATTTGCTCAAAATTACGAAAATACCATTACGTTTCATAAAATTTCCTTCAAAATTTGTTTCTTCATTCTAGCTCTATTTTTCATTCCATATGAACCTAGAATTCTTATTTTTAGGAGTCTAGAATGTTACCCAAATTTTTTAAAACCTTAAATAATTCATTTCAAGGTACTTACTTTGAAAACGTGCCCGCTTCTTTCATTTAACAAAAATAGAACATTAGATTTTCGTCAAAATTTGTTTCTTCATTATAGCTCCATTTTTCTTTTCATTTGAGCCTAAAATTCTCATTTTTAGGCATCTAGAATATTATTCAAATTTTTTGGGACCTTAACTAATTCATTTCATGGGAGAAAACGTGCCCGTTTCTATCATTTAACGAAAACTGGACATTACACTTGTCAATCTCCTTCCTTTATGCTTGGTGGCTTCCATTCCTTGGCTCACTTGGTCCACCTAGACATATTAGGCAAATGGGGAGGAAGGAATGAGATTCTAAGAATCCCAATAGCTCTTCTCCCTTTCAACCATACGTAAATAATGTAAATCCAAGTCCAAAAATACATGCCTGAATAACATGGAGTGCATAATCATACATGTATCATTTCTTGCATTCAAGAAGTCAAATTTAGCATTTATAGGTTTGCCATGAAGATGGTTTAGCCTCACTTACTTCTCTTAGGGGATTTTGGACTTGCCTCACCCATTTTCTTAAGGGGTTCTTGACTAAGCTTCACTTTTTAGAGACTTTTAGCTTTTTCTCACCCATTCTTAGGGACTTTTGGCTCATCCTCACCCTAACTAAAGGAATTTTGACTTCACCATACTCAAGCAAACCAAAACATGTTTATAAAATATCATTCAAGTGCATAACATAACTTCATGGTACCATGGCATATAGATATATGCTAAAACATTTTCATGGCTTAAAACATACATACACATATTCAAAGACAAGATAAACATTTACTTATGCATGAAAGAAAGAAGAAGGAGCTATCTTGGTTACAAATGCACACTTTCTTCCTTGAAAACTCTTTCTCTCCCTCGGCCACATACTCACAAGGATGTGAGACTTACTTTCTTTGGCCTAGACATATCATATGGAAGCCAATTACACTCTTAGAATAATTTTTAAGGCCACACATTCATTTTCAAAAGCTAGGTTGTTCTTGTGGCTCATTTATGGTTCTATAATGCACTTAACAAAGCAACCTTAGGGAAACATAATCTTGGCTCCATTCTTTCCATCCATTTATGACTCTTGACTCCTTTTAAGCCTCTTGGAGCTATCACACAATTAATTTAAGGAGCCTAACTAGGTGTTACTCCTCTAAGTCACAATATGGAACCTATAATTATATCTCACTATCCATGACTTCTAAAATTTTTTCAAGGCTTTCTCTCATCCTCTCCCATCATATATGATACAAAACCAAGCTTGGAAGAATTTAAAACTATCCCTTAGTGCTTCATCCACTCTAGGCTGAGGTTATGCTTCATGAAAACACTAAAAGAGTTTGTTTTGTTTTCTTAATGAGAGATGCATATGAGGAGCTTTCTAGGGTTCTTAGGAGCTCATCGAAACATCCATTTTAGCCTAGGAACTCTTGCATTAAAATAGAATTTAAGTTAAGCACTTGAAACCTAACTTTGCTATCTTAAAATTCCATGCTTATTTGGTTGTTTCCTTTGCATATTCTGGCTCTTCTCCCTCATTTTCCTAAGATTCACTCTTGGTTTTGCTAGAAATTCAACCCCTTATGGCTATCCCTAATATAAACACACAAAAGGAAGGCAATGGAAGAACAAGCTTGAAACATATCAAATTACCTTGGTTTCTTGGCTTTCTTTGCTTGCTCTTCTCTTTGCTTGGCTTCTTCTCTTGAATTTCGAAATTTTCCCTCTTTTTTTGATCTCAAAATAGACCTAAAAGCCTCAATAAACCCATGGGAAAGATGTAACACCATATTTACTAAGCTCATCTCACATCATTACTAGGCTCATGTCCTTGGATTTCATAAGATTTCCAAGAAAAGCTATTAAAATTATATCATTAAATTACGTTATGTCACGGATAAAATTTTCATTCAGTGTTCCATGGGCCATATAGACTTATCTATTTCATTCTCATATTTAAATACAAAAATATAACTCATAACAAGCTCAAGAAGTGGCCTAGAACTCATGCAAGTAGAAGGTATACATGAAAATAAAGTGTGCAACCTTGGGTTGCAGTTCTAGAATTCTGACATGAACTTTGAAAAATCATAACTAATTCTAGAAAAATTGAAGTCATGCACACTATACCATTATAAAAAGCTATGGATGTCTACACTAAGAATAATTTTAGACCACAAAAGAGACATCTAGCTATTGAAAATTGATGGAATAGTACTATAGGTTTCCTGTCATTACTATTATTGTCCTTAACTTTAAAAATTAATATCTCCTTGCTCAAATGTCCAATTGGGGTGATCGTGATGTCCATGGAAATCTTATCATATTTAGTTTATGCCTGTAAAATTTCATGAGCATTGGACACCATTTGACATTCGAATGACATAGCCCAAGTTACTGACTATATGAACAGTGTCTACATCAATTCAGCAGAAAAATGCTAACTTTGAAAAATTATAATTAATTCCATAAAGTTCCAAATAATCTGATATTTCACTTCCCAAAAATATTTGGATGAGATCTATATGCATGCCAAATTTTATGAGCAAATTCATTCATTTGGTCAGATTTTGACATTGGGTTGCATAATGGTCATTTTTATGTCTCATAAGGGGTCCAAATGGTCCAATTTAGGTTCTAAGGCAACTATGGCCACTTGAGCATATGGGAAAGCACCAAAATGGTCTACCAAGCTTGTCTCAAAAGTGTACAAACCTAGATTTTACAAACTCACTCATTCATCCCAAGTTATACACAAGAATGCATATGTCAAGTCTTGTCATTCCATACCCAAATCATGTTATACCATGCATATTCCACCAAATCTCATTCATACATAATACATTTACATATTTACATTTGCCCATAAGGTCATATAATATATACAATTAAGGATTACATCATGTGCTACTCATATGGTCACAATTTTTCATTTTCACATACTTGGTTGTCAATCTTCTTCTTCTAGGCTTAGTGGCTTCCATTCCTTAGCTTACTTGGTCCACTTAGACATGTTAGACATGTAAGCAGGAAGGAATGAGATTTTAGGAATCCCAATAGCTCTTCTCCCTTTCAATCACACATAAAGAATACAAATCTGTATCTAAAAGTGCATGTATGACTATTATGGAACATGTGAGCATTCAAGAAATATTTTTGGCATTTTAAAAAGTCATACATAGCATGCATAGGCTTGCCAAGTAAGTGGATTAGCCTCACCCATTCTCTTCAAGGATTTTGGACTTGCCTCACCCTTTTTCTCAAAGACCTTAAACTAAACCTTGCTCTTGGGAGACTCTAAGCTTTGTCTCAACCATTCTTAAAGGTTCTTGGCTCATCCTCACCATGGCTAGAAAGTTCTTGGCTTCACAACACTCAAGCAAACCAAAGCAAAATACAAGATATCATTTGAATGCATAAGAACACATCATGGTACCATGGTACATATACACATGCTAGAACACTTTTCATGGCTTTAAACATACATACACACATTCAAAGATAAGATAACATCCACTCATGTATGAGAGAAAGAAGAGAGAGCTACCTTTGCCACACAGGCACACTTTTCTCTTTAGGATTTGATTGCTCTTCCTTGGCCATACACACAAAAGAAAGTGGGATTTGTTTCTCTTGGCCTAGACATATCATATGGAAACCAATTATACTCTTAAACCAAATTCTAAAGCCATACATTCATTAGAAGAGCTAAGTGGTTCATATAACTCCTTTATGGTCTATAATGCACTTAATGAAGCAACCCTAGGGAAACATGATCTTTGCTCCATTCTCTTCACTCATTTATGATTCTTAACTCCTTTTAGGCCTCTTGGAGTCATCACACAATTAAATTAAGGAACCTAGCTAAGTGTTGGTTCTTTAAGCCATAATATGGAACCTATGATACCATCTCACTATCTATGGCTTCTAAATTTTTCCAAGGCTTCCTCTCATCCTCTTCCATCATATATGACTAAAAAATAAGCTTTGAACAATTTAAAACTACCCCGTAGGTGATACAATATCAGTAGGCATGCCCATTGGAGCGCAACAAGTTCGAAAAACCCTCATCCATCAAGAACTTCAAAGAGCTCAAGTGGCCCAAATTGTGCACTATGTCCAAAAATTTCAAAGAGCTCAAGATAATTCCTATGTTGGACGTCAGCCCAAGTTTAGAGCCCAAAATCCATATTTGATCAATTTAGAACGTGCTAGACATCACTCAATTCATAAAGATGTTGATCTTGGAGTTGAATTAAACTTTGGACATGAGATCTCCTTAAAGATGCAAAAGTGGAAGTCCAAGTGGAAGCCCAATATCCTAAGAAGGTCTATGGAGCAACTAAAGTCAATATCCAATATGTTGAAGGCCCAATAACAAGAGCTAAAGTTAAAGCAATGAAAGAAGCCTTCAATTATTTAATTCATAAGTTTCATAACTTAGAGCCCATTCATTTAAGTTAAGAGAAGACCCAAGAAGATGTAAAAGGTGTGATAATGCTAACCATTCTATAAGATGAGTGCCAAGGCCCAATTGGAGTCCAATTGCAAGAGATTAAGAATCATGTGATAACCATGTGATTTTTAATGAAGCATGAGCATCCCATGTGATAACTTAAAGAAGCTGATTAGTTTTGACTAGGATTCTTTTTGAAATTTCGTTTTTTATTATTTTATTATTTTTTGAACTTGGTCAAAGAGCTTATCTTGGAGATCAAGTTAAAATTAGTATCCTAATCTAATTCCTTAATATTAGGCATCATTTAAAATATTTCTAATCAGATTTTAGAGTTTTACTTTAATTAGGACTCTAGAAATTTTGCCTATAAAAGGCTTCCTATTGTATTCTATTTTGGAACATGAATGAATTTGAGTATTATTCAATTATCTGTGAGGCTTTTGCTTCTTTATGTTCTCTGAGAGTTCACGTGACTTATCAAAGGATTGGTCTTCTTTTGTGGCATCTTGAGGCTAGGGTTCTTCTAAGAGACAAGTTCTCTTAGGGTCTTTCCTTTGACCAACATTCTTGTTTTCTAGCCGGTCTCGGGCAAAGTGTCATCTTGTTGAAGGTTCTTAGGACAAGGTTCCTAGAGGGTTTCTCATCATTTGGTATCAGAGCTTTGGTCACTAGTACAAGGTATATCTTTGTGTTTTCCCTTTCATTGTTCTTTATACTTTCTCTCCTTCCATTAGTATTACCTTTTCCATCTCCGTCTTTTTCTTCTATCTTCTTCTATCTTCTGTTGTTGTGTTCCTCCATCCTCAAAAAAAAAAAAAAAAAAAAGAGAGTGTGATACTTCAAAAAGAAAAAAAAAAAAAGAAGAGAGTGTGATACTCTAAAAGAAAAAAAAAAAAAAAGAAAATGGCGCCTAATAAAGCTAAAAAATCTGAAACAGAAACAATCAAATTAAAACTAAGAGAATTTTGTGAAAAATGGCTGGGCTCCTTCAATTAGGCTCCTTTCGGGCTTGGGCTAGTATCTTGTAAATATGAAATAGTCTTCATGCCATTTTGTTCCTTTTGGGCTTCATATTCAGCTAAGACTTTAGGCTCCAAGTCCATTAGTTTTTGGATCACTCCATTCAAGGCCTCCTTCATAGCTTTAGCTCTTGATCTTGTGCATGGGCCTCCCATACCTTGCAATGGATCTTTAGTTGGCCATCTTTTAGAGTTACGTCCAGCCTTTTTGTTTTCAAGTTCTTGATTTTGTTCAAGCTCTTTAAAGTCTCCTAGCTCACCTCCATCATTCCTTCCCTCTTGAAAAGGATTCGTCCTCGAATCAGCTCATTTAAAGGTGCAGCAAGGGTTGAGAAGTCCTTTACAAATCGTTGGTAGAAACTTGCAAGTCTATGGAAACTCCTCACCTCACTAGCATTCTTAGGTGTAGGCCACTCTCGAATTGCCTTCACCTTCTCTTCATCCACTCGGAGGCCATCAGTACCTACAACAACCAAGAAAAACAACAGAATCCAAGCAGAAAGAGCATTTTTCTAAATTTGCAAAGAGTTTATTTTCTCTTAAAATATCAAACACAGAATGCAAATGCTTAGTATGCTCTTCTAGATTCTTAGAAAACACGAGAATGTCATCAAAATACACAACAACAAACTTTCCTATGTAAGGGCGAAACACATGATTCATTAAGCTCATGAATGTACTATGAGCATTAGTTAAGCCAAAGGGCATAACAAGCCATTCATACAAACCAAACTTAGTCTTAAATGCAGTCTTCCACTCATCACCCTCTTTCATCCTAATTTGATGATAACCACTCTTAAGATCTATTTTTGAAAACAAGCAAGCACCATGCAACTCATCCAGCATGTCATCAAGTCTAGGAATGGGATATCGATACTTAACAGTGATTTTGTTGATGGCTCGATAGTCCACACACATCCTCCATTTGCCATCCTTCTTGGGCACAAGTATTACTGGGAACAGCACATGGACTAAGGCTTTCTCTCACAAACCCCTTTTTCATGAGTTCCTCCACTTGCCTCTGAATTTCCTTAGTCTCTTCTGGATTTGCCCTATAAGCAGGTCGGTTAGGAAGAGATGCTCCAGGAATAAAGTCAATCATGTGTTCAATGCCTCTTATAGGAGGTAATCCATCCGGTACCTCTTCCGGAAATAAGTCTTTATATTCCTGCAACAAACTCAAAACACTAGAAGGAAGAGATTCATCAAGGTCACTAAGGGTTAGATAAACATCCTTATAAAAGAGTATAAAAGATGTTTCACTACATAAAGCCCTCTTAATCTCTCCTCTACTGGAAAATAGTGTTACTTTCTTTTCTTCACTCTCTCGACTTTTCTTTTCAGTAGTTCTCTTTTCTTTTCTCTCCATCTCACTTTCTTTTCTTTTTTTCTCACGTACTTTCTTTTCTTTCTCTCTTAACTTGCATTCTTGAGTAATTCGCTTTTGATCTTCATATGCCTGCAAGGGTCTGAGAGGGGTTAGCATAATGGTTTTCTTATTAAACTCAAGAGAATACCTATTGGTATAACCATCATACTTAACTTTCCTATCAAATTGCCAAGGTCTACCTAATAACAAGTGTCCAGCATACATAGGAGCTATATCACACAAAACCTCATCATGGTAACTTCCTATGAAAAATGCTACAACAACTTGTTTAGTAACTTTAACATCCCCATTATCATTGAACCATAACAAATTATAAGGAGTGGGGTGTCTTCTAGTTGGCAAACCTAGCTTTTCAACCAACAAGGTACTAGCAACATTAGTGCAGCTCCCATTATCAATGATAAGGCTACATACCTTGTTGTCAACAAAACACCTAGTGTGAAAGATATGCTCTCGTTGTTCTTTTCAAAGAGGGAGGGAATGATACAATATCAGTAGGCATGCCCATTGGAGCGCAACAAGTTCGAAAAACCCTCATCCATCAAGAACTTCAAAGAGCTCAAGTGGCCCAAATTGTGCACTATGTCCAAAAATTTCAAAGAGCTCAAGATAATTCTTATGTTGGACGTCAGCCCAAGTTTAGAGCCCAAAATCCATATTTGATCAATTTAGAACGTGCTAGACATCACTCAATTCATAAAGATGTTGATCTTGGAGTTGAATTAAACTTTAGACATGAGATCTCCTTAAAGATGTAAAAGTGGAAGTCCAAGTGGAAGCCTAATATCCTAAGAAGGTCTATGGAGCAACTAAAGTCAATATCCAATATGTTGAAGGCCCAATAACAAGAGCTAAAGTTAAAGCAATGAAAGAAGCCTTCAATTATTTAATTCATAAGCTTCATAACTTAGAGCCCATTCATTTAAGTTAAGAGAAGGCCTAAGAAGATGTAAAAGGTGTGATCATGCTAACCATTCTATAAGATGAGTGCCAAGGCCCAATTGGAGTCTAATTGCAAGAGATTAAGAATCATGTGACAACCATGTGATTTTTAATGAAGCATGAGCATCCCATGTGACAACTTAAAGAAGCTGATTAGTTTTGACTAGGATTCTTTTTGAAATTTTATTTTTTATTATTTTATTATTTTTTGAACTTGGTCAAAGAGCTTATCTTGGAGATCAAGTTAAAATTAGTATCCTAATCTAATTCCTTAATATTAGGCATCATTTAAAATATTTCTAATCAGATTTTAGAGTTTTACTTTAATTAGGACTCTAGAAATTTTGCCTATAAAAGGCTTCCTATTATACTCTATTTTGGAACATGAATGAATTTGAGTATTATTCAATTATCTGTGAGGCTTTTGCTTCTTTGTGTTCTCTGAGAGTTCATGTGACTTATCAAAGGATTGGTCTTCCTTTGTGGTGTCTTGAGGTTAGGGTTCTAAAAGACAAGTTCTCTTAGAGTCTTTCCTTTTACCAACATTCTTGTTTTCTAGCCGGTCTCGGGCAAAGTGTCATCTTGTTGAAGGTTCCTAGGACAAGGTTCCTAGAGGGTTTCTCATCAGTAGGTGCTCTAACCTCTCTAGGCCGTGGCTATAGAGCATGTGAGCACCAAGTGAGTTTGCTTTGTTTTCTTGATGGAAGATGCATATGAGGAGCCTTTTAGGGATCTTAGGAGCTCATCTAAACACTCATTTAGGCCTAGGAATTATTGTATCAAATCAGATTTTTAGTGGAGCACTTGAAACCCTAACTTTGCTATCTTAAAATCTAACGGCTATTTGATTGTTTCCTTTGCATATTCTTGTTCTCCTCCCTCATTTTCCTAATATTCATCTTTGGTTTAGCTAGAATTATAGCCCCTTAGGTCTGGTCTTACATGAGGCAAAATGGAGAGAAGAAGAACAAGGAGGCTTAAGCTTAGGAAGTAGCAAAAATACCTTAGATTCTTGCTTTTCTTGGCTTGTTCTTCACTTGATTGGCCTCTTCCCTTGAATTTCGAAACTTCCACCTCTATTCTGCCTTCAACACGGACCCAAAAAATTTAACAAAGCCATAGAAAGAAAGAGGGGAAAGAGAAGAAGGAGATTGGTGAAGGAGAAAGCATGAAAAACTATGAAATTCTTACACTTTTTGCTAAGTTTCTCTCCTCCTTCTTCCCACCATCTTGTGCGACATCCTTATCTGCCCTTGGTTCTGTTTTAGCCTAAAAAATTTGTTCATATGGAGTGGGGTAGAAGTGGGAACATTTTTATAAAGGAAGCTTTAAGAAACAATTGTTTTAAAAAATGACGTTTATGTCCCACGTTCGTGGCATTTTCGTTTTAGCTCCTTTTTTAGAACCATCTTTTCCATCATAAAATTTTGGGTTCTCAATCTTATAAAATTCCTTTGGAATCACTCAATTTGGAGTTAAAACTTTCTTAAATAAATTAGTCAAAGTTTAGGTCAACTGATGTTAGAAAACATACACCAAAGGGGTTTTAACTGTCCCGAGGCTTCCAATGATTTTTAAGGCCTCTGAGAACCCCAAAAAACTCAAATTTTTCATTTAAAAGTCCTCCTATGAGTATTTTAAAAATTATCCAAAATTACAAAAATATCATTACGTTTCGTTGCTGTTTCGTTAACATCCGTTTGGCTATTTTGGCTCTAGTTTCAGGGTACCTCTAGGCTTAACTCATCATTATTTGAGGTCTAGAATATTATTCTAATTTTATTGGACCTCAAATCACTCTATCTGGGGAACTTCCTCTTATATCCGGTGAATTTCATATGTTTACGGAGAAACTGTAAATTACATTTCTTGCATTTTCTCTCATTTTCAAAGAACCAAATATTACATTTCTCCCCCTCCCTTTTTAATAAATTTTGTCCTCGAAATTTAGGGGTACATTTTCCTCTTACTCTTACATATTGGCTAACTACTTCTCATTTGTTTATATATACTATAAGAGACTCAGGCTATGCATATTAAACTCGTACTATTTGAATCTAAACGTTCTAGACTATTAGCATATTCTCTTTTACATTATTATTCTTTACTTGGGATTCCTTTTGCATGCTCTTCTTATCATTCTGATACTACTGAAATCCCTTATTTATCTTTCTTTAGCTCATCTTTTGATTTAACTAACTAGGATACTCTTCGATTATCAGGATACTTTGTATGATTGATGCCATTGTTTGCTACGCACTCAAGTCACATTACTACTGGGTTTGCCAGACCCAATATCATGTAACCATTGTTGCAAGCAAACTATAACATCAAACACTAATACACAGATACCTTATAACTAAGCTCAAAGCCACTATTGCTAGTATATTACAAGTTTTCCAATAATCTAAAGTGTTCCTCTCTTACTTTTCTTTATCTTCCTTATTTCCGTAGGATACTTAGGAAAAATAAGACTCTTCTTCTACTTCACCCCAGGATTGCTTTACATTGCTCGACTATTTTTATTTCGACACTATCATGCAAAAAAGGTATCTATGCCAAAGACAAATGTGCTTCTCAAGTATTTAAGCACATCAACTCGATATTTATTCTTAATCTATTATGTCCTTGGCTTGAATACTATTATTTATTCTCTCTCTTTTTATTTTTACTATCCTTTTACATAGGTGAAAGGATGCTCTACTACTGACTGTCCCTCTTGCTAGTTCGTGTTTCTTTACACTCAAGAGCACTTGCATTTTTCCTGGGTGTGATAGTATCATCATGATATATATATAGATATATGATCAAAAAGCCAAAATATGATCAACAAATAAAACATGTTCTAGCACAAAATATATATATAATCATAAAAGATAATAATAAAACAAAAATCAACAAATATATATATATATATGATCCAAAAAGCCAAAACACAATAAAATAAAATATATAAAAAATCAAGAATAAAAATTATATAACATAGTGAAATAATAATAATAATGAAATCAAGAAAAAAACAACAAAAATAAAAAACCAGAAAAAATCAAAAAACAAAAAACAAAAAATTATAAACAAATATATCAAAAAAATAAAAAAAGGATCAATAACACAAAATCAATCAAAAAATTAAACCTAAAAAAAAGTAAAACAAAGACAAAACCAAACACAAAATCAAACATCAATTATTTAAAAAAAAAAGAGAAAGAAAAAAATCAAAACAAAAAATAAAGAAAGTCAAAGAATAAAATCAAAAATAAAAATACAAAAAATTAATAACATAAAAAATTAGAATCAAATCAAATAAAAAAAATTTTAAAATTAAAACAAAAAAGAAGAAAAAGAGACAGCTTTATAATATCATCACACAAAAAAATCATTAGTCATAAAAAAAACCAAACAAAACAAAAAACCCAAAAAATAGAAAAAAGATAGAGATAAAGAAAAATAAAAATAAAAAATGATTAAAAAAGAAGAAGAAGAAGAAGAGAGAAAAAACTAAAAATGCAAGAAAAGTAAAGAAGTAAAATTAACTCTACCTTTAGCAAATTAAAATACATCATCCAATTCTAAATTCGTTTTATTTACTAAAGGAAAAAGCAATTTTTATTTTCTTTGTCTTTTCACCCAAAAAAAAACACACCAACAAAACCAAAAAAATTTATTATTAAAAAAAGCAAAAACAAAAAAAATAATAAAAACAAAAACAAAAGGAAAAATAACAAAAAACATATTTGGAAAAATTTTTTTTCCTTAAGTCAAAATGTTATTTCAAGAATCAAAATCAAAATTTCAAAAAAAAAAGAGAAAAAAAAAAGAAGATAAGATAGTAAAATTAATTTTTTTTTTTTGCAAATTAAAACATATCAATCAATTTCAAAGCCGGTTTATTTGCAAAAGTTGAAGTTATTTTTATTAACTTTTCATTAAAAACAAAAAACAACAAACAAAATATTAAAAAAAAAAGTAAAAAGAAGAAAAACAACAAACAAACAAAAACAAAAACAAAGATGAAAGCAAAAATGAAAACAAAACACCGATCAAAAGCCAGCTTTCAACCATTCAAACTATGTGGACATTAATCCTTTTCTAAGGATACATAAGTCCTAAACTGTCATTCTAGGTCGAGTCTGCCCTTATAAATAAATATTTTTTTTAATTTTATTTCCTTAATTTCTTTCTTTTTTATTTTACTTTTAATTTTAAATTCTTTTTTTCTTATTTTGTATGTGATTTGTTAAGGAGAATTAAAATAGATTAAAGGCCATTTTAATTTTGCACAACTGACTTAGGGTAACTGTTTGTAGTAACAGGTGTTGTGGGGTGCCTAACACCTTCCCCACTCACAACCAACTCCCAAACCTGTACCTGGTTCACATACCGTTTTTTTTCTTCTTATGAAAAGGTTTTTTCAAAGTTTTTCCTTTTAAAAAATAAAAATTTTAATGGTGACTCTACTATTTTAATTTTGATTTCAGTTTTTGTTTTCTTTGAAAATTAAAATTTCTTTTGAAATTCTTTTTTGAGGTGTCATGCGGTCGCATTTTCAGATGTGATAGTATGGTGACTCCACTAGGGATCGTCTGAGAGTCAAGCCCAATTTTAAGTTAGTTGTGCAAGATATTATGGCCTTCATTTTATTTTGATTTTGTTTTTTATTTATTGTTTACTTCACATGATTAGAGTAGATAACATGCTATTTACATGCTTGTTTCATATGTTTTATTTCATTGAGTGTATACATAATATATGTTAGGATAGATAACATGTGGAATAAAACCTTCGGGTAGATGACTATATTTTTCACTTCTTTTACTTATATTTACATATGCTTTTCTTCTTTTGTTCTGCCAATCTGTCTAGTAGATAAGAGTTGGGTAGTCTATAGTGTAACACCATATATTTCTAGCTTATTTCATAACATTCTCATGTATCATATCATTAATTCCATGAAGGAAGTGAGAAAAGTCCATTAAAATAATGCATTTAATCATATTACGTCGTGTATAAAAATTTTATTCAATGTCATATGGACCATATGAGCTCATACAATGCGTTCTCATATTTATTTACATGAATAAAACTCATTTGGGTCATAAAATATGGCCTACAACTCAAGAATCACAAAATGAAGTCTAAAATATGCATATTAAATTTTGGCAAGAATTTGCCTCTTTTTCTAACCAAACTAATTCTAAACAAATTGAAATCATGTATTCTTGCTCATTATGAAAAGCTACAGATGTCTACTTTATATTAAAAATATTTCCAGACCATAACATTCATCATAGAGGACATTTGACATCTACAAAGTTCCAGAGGTCGAACTGCCATTGGTGCTGTCACAGATTTTTGTAACAAATTTTGAAAATGTCTAATTAATTTCAAAAAAATCCAATCCTTCCAAATGATACCAATCTAGAAAGCTATGGATGTTAGCTAGAGGAGAAAAATAATTCCAAACCATCCCAGGATGCCCAAACCTTGAAATTCAATAGAAAAATAACTGAGGTCGGGTGAAGTTCCTAATATTAGATAGAATCTTTAAAAATTCATATCTCCCTCTCTAGACCTCCAAATGTGGTTCTTATAATTAGCACAAGTTACTAGGAATGTATTGTTTCTCCATATAAAATTTTGTGGTAATTGGACCTCATTTGTGCCTTATGTGACAGATTTTATTTTCGGACCAATATGAACAATACTATTACCAAAACCAAAAATTTTGCTAACTTTGAAAATTCATCAAGTATTCTATAGACCTCCAAAAATTATGATCTTTAGCTTCCTAAAAATCTCTCCACTAGCTCTAAATGCATGCCAAATCTCAGATTAAGAAGAGCTCATTTGGATAAAAAGTGATATAGGATTCTAAGATAGCAAATTTATGCCCCATATAGGGTACCAAAATGTCCAAATGGCTTTTCTCAATGTTTGGCATCTCTTAGGCAAGTCTAAAAGCATGAATATGACTTATTTGAACTCCCCAAGTGGTACCAAACCTCATGCATCTCAATGTGGCCATGCCACCTCCTTATATACACTAGTGCATCAAACTTTCAAGAAGCAAAATTGGCCATTTCATACTTATTTTACATTCTAGTACTCACATGCCATAATCTCTCATTCATACATGATACATCAACATATTTATACATATTCATGACCTCATAGAACATATACAACCAGGGATTACAAAATTTTCCATTCATATAGCTTTAAAGTAGCCAATTCCATGCACTTTAATGTCCTACTCTCTTCTCCCAAGGGATTGGCTTCCATTACCTTGCTCTCTTGGTCCACCTAGCATGTTAGAACATTGGAGAGGAGGGAACGAGATTCAAAGAATCCCAATAGCTCATCTCCCATTCAATCATACATAATGGATGCAAACAAGTCTCATAAATGCATGCATGGCATGTGGACATATGCAGACATTCAAGAATCATTTTCATCATTCAAGAAAGTCATACATAGTATACAAAGGTTTGCCAAGCAAGTGGATTGGCCTTACCCAATTTCTTGTGGATTTTGGACTTGCCTCACCCATTCTTTAATGCATTCTTGGACTCACCCATGCTCTTGGGAGCCCACTTTACTTTTAGGAGACTCTTTGCTTTGTCTTAACCAATCTTAAAGGTTCTTGACTCATCCTCACTATAGCTAAGGGTTCTTGGCCTCACCACACTCAAGAAAACCCAAGCACATATCAAAACATCATATGAAACATAATATGTCATCATAAAATCATGGCATATGAAATCATGTTATCATACTTTTCATGGCTTAAAAATATACATACACACATTCTAGGACAAGCTAAGCATATATCCATGCATGAGAGAAGGTGGAGAGAGCTACTTTGCACACAATCACACACTTTTTCTCATGAAACTCCCTCCCTTGCTTTGGCCACACACCCACAAAAGTGTGGAGAAGATTTCTCTTGGCCTAAACATAATTTATAGAAGCCAATTAGGTTCATGAAATAATTTCTAAGGTCACACAACTTGCTTAGATACTAGGTTATTCTATAAACCCCATTATGGTCCATAAATGCACCTAATGAAACAATACCCCTCAAATAATTTCTAGGTGTGACGACCCTAATTTCTAATCTCGATAATTAAGGTTAAACACGCAATTAATCATCATAGGTCATGAAAATATGGAAAAATTTGAACCTTAATGTGATTAGAGCCATCAATCATACGATTACATACACCTATGTTCATACGGGAATTAAACATCTATTTATAGGCCTTGGATTCTATTACTTATCAATTATAACTCATTCTAATGACTCTAGATCATCCCTTGTGATTAACATATGGAAAACCAAGGTTTTCTAGTTAATATAAGTGTTTCAACATGTTAGCCGCGGCCAAATTATTATTTGCCACGGCCAATTCCTTTCTATTTTTACCCTTTTCTTCTATCGCCGCGGCCAACATACATGGCGCCGCGGCGAAGAAGCCTCCTAGAACTTCCTCGCTCGCCTCTCGATATTGGCAGCGGCCAATTCCTCCTTCTGCCGCGGCCAATTCCTCTCTGGAATGTCGGGGACATTTTCCTAAAAGTTTGCCGCGGCCAATTCCTCTCTGGAATGCCAGGGACATTTTCCCAAAAGTTCACTGCGGCCAATTCCATAATTCGCTGCGGCAAATTTCTCTCTGGATGACTTCCAGTTTGACCTCTCACATTTCGCTGCGGCCAATTTACATTTCGCTGGGATGAATTCCTCTCTGGCACTCTCCCTGGGCAGTTTCGCCTCTATTGGCCGCGGCCAACTCCATTTTAGCCAGGGCAAAGTGCCTTCTGGTTCTGCACTCCGAAAATCTCGACTCATACTCTCCTTTCTCCCTCCAATCTCACCCTAGGGCCCCTCTACCTTAATTGTGGGCTCAAATAGCTTTCATTAGCCTAATTCATTTGGCTAATCTATCTTCTCTAATTCAAGATTCAAGGGTCAATTTCTTTTCTCTAATTACCCTATATCAGCAAATCCAGGGAATAACAACAACACAATTCATGCACCATTGACATTTAACATTAGATACACTTTCCATTAGAGGTTCCATACATCATTGATTCATATCAATATCTCAAGGTTACATTCCCAAATGGTAAGTCATATCACAAGTTCAATAAGGTTTACAACAGGTATCATAAATCCATATATCAATGTGCCAATTTAAAGTAAGGCCTACTTCTCAATAGGTACACATTATATTATCAAAATACAGACTCCTACACTTGGCAATATAGATACATGATGATGCTATACAAGACCTAACAAAATTAGCATCTACTCTATTCTACTCAGACCAAGTGTAGCTCCCCCACACTAGGCCTCAGCTTATGGATGTTCATCCACTTGCTTACCCTTATCCTTACCTGAAGTACTTTCACTTGAAATGTTTAACCCATAAAATGGGGTAAGATATAAATCTCAATAACCAAGGCAATTCTATCATATAATCTAGTTTAATTAACATATATGCATGAAGCAAAATCAACATTTGAATCATATCAGTCATATCCATAAATGAAGCAATTAGGCTATCATGATTACTATCTCATACTAGCAATCATATTTTCACATGTTAAAGGCCATTAACACTGGGAGAGGCCCGTCCACGCCACCTACTCCCCATTGAGCACAACTAGGGCTCAGTGCATCTGGGGTTTGATCATAACCCGGTGCCCGATCGAAGCACATGCACAGGTGGCAGCCGCACCATAGCTCCACCATGGACTCACAAGGTCCAATCGTCATACAATAGATAGCCAACCAATTCATTCAATATTTCAAATCATTCATATACAGCAAGTATGAAATTTAAACTGACATTTGTATGGAATTAATGTAAACCCCGGTTACCTCACTTGTAGACAGATTTGCAACAGCCACCAATGGTATAGAGTCTCCCTATAATCATAGCATCAAATAATTACTACTCTAATTCATCATTAACAGTTACAACAAGTACCCAAGGGATTTAAATGCTATTAATTACTTGAAGAATACCTACCCAGCTACCATAAATACCAAATTCGGATTTAAGTATCCTCTTCCAGAAATCTCAATATTCCACCCAAAATCCTAAGCAAATTCGTACAAAATTAATACCCATAATATAAATAAGCTATGGGGGTCTCAAACCAACAAAGAAAGCATCAAAATGGGGGGGGGTTTAAACTCACCTAATACCAGCCCCAACCTCAACCTACGAATTTCACCAAGAAAATTCCCAAACACCCACATTTCAGATTTTGGGTATGATGAAAATACTCCAAATGAAAAACTAATTAGACCAAATTAAAGAGGATGATGAGAGGATTAAGTTGTATAACTATTATCTTGGCCAAATCTTGCTCTAGATATGAGAAAATGTGGAATTATGCCAAGAACCCTAGCCTCTCCCTCTCACCTCCGAATTTGCTTTGTGTATTTGTGTTTTGCAGAATATGGGAAGTGGCTGGTCAGTTTTTAGGGTTTTAGTGGAGTTAAGTTGGGTCAAGGGATGGGTCATGGGTTGCTCCAGTCCAACTCCTAATGGGCTCTAGATTTTTAGCTTTGTTGGGCCAGTTTTTAAGTATTAGGCTGCAGGATTTTATTGGGCCAGTTTTATACATTGGGTTGCTGAAGTTTAATGGGATTTGGGCCAAGTTGGAAGAGCTCAAGGGTTTGGGTCTACACAAGGGTAATTGGGCCACTTATAAGAGCCTATACAAGGTGGGTCTTGGGCCTCTATCACATTAAATTGGGTTGGGTTTGCACCTAACTCATTGGGCCTCCATTAGCCTCTTATCATGCTTCATTGATTTAGGCCTAGATAGAATTTCTACCCCAAATAAATTTTCAAACCCATGTTAATAATTTATCTCTCTAAAATTTCTATTCACTAATTTGCCCAATTATCCTTTATTAATTATTCTTAATTAATCTTAATCTATGATTAACACCTTAATTAATTTTAGGGTGTTACACTAGGATCCATTCTTTCCTTTCAAATATGATTCTTGACTTCTTTTAAGCCTCTTGGAGTCATCACACAATTAAAACAAAGAGTCTAACTACATATTGCTTCTTTAGGTCATAATATGGAACCTAAAGTACCAACTCACTTTGTATGAGTTCTAAATTTTTTCCAAGGCCTCCCTTCATTTTCATTCATCATATATGACTCAAGAATGGGCTTAGAGAAATTTAAAACTCTCTCTACCTATGCTATCCTTGCTTGGTCGAGGCTATGGAGGAAATGGAGCTCCTTAGAGTTTGCTTTGTTTTCTCAAGGGAAGAAGCATATGGGGAGCCTCTTAGGGATCATAGGAGCTTATTTAAACTCTAATTTAGGCCTAGGAATCATCATACAAATCAGATTTTACAAGGTGTAATTGAAACCCTAGAACTTGCATCTTGAAATCTAATAGTTTTTTGTTAATTCTCTTTGCATATTCTTAATCTCCACACTCTTTTTCCTTAGATTCACCCTTGGTTCTACCTAAAAATCAAGTCTTCCTAAGGTTTTCTCATGTTAGGCAAAATGGAGGAGAAGGGAACCAAAGATGACAATCATAGAAAGAGAAATTACCTTGTTTTCTTACTTTTTTCTCACTTGAATCTTATGTTCTTTGAGCTCCTTTCTTCAAATCCGAATTTTCCCCTCAATCTCTCCTTTAAAATAGTTTCATATACTTCATTATAATCATAGGAAATAAAGAAGAATGAAGGAGAAGAGGTTTGGAAGAGAAAGAGCATGAAAAACCATAAAAATCTATACCTTTCTACCTTGAATTTCTCCTCCTTTTCTTCCTCCTCTTGTGTGCCTCATCCCCTAGGGTTTTCCTCTAGTTTTGGGTAGAACATGGTTGTGCATAATGAAAGGAGAAGAAGGGTGCATCATATATATAGGTGGGAGGAAGTTACACTTTTCAAAAATTCTCATTTTGCCCTTCGTTCTTGGTATTTTCGTTTCTCCTTCGTTTTAACTCCTTTATTAGAACCGTCTTTTCTATTATGAAATTTAGGTTCCCAATTTAGTAAAATGCCTTTCGAATTACTCAAATTAGAGCTAAAACCTTCCTGAACGAATCCGTCAAAGTTTGGGTGTACTGACATTAGAAAACATCCACTGGACGGGCTTTAGCTGTCCCGAGGCTTCCCATGGTTTTTAGAGCCTCTGAGAACCCCGAAGAACTCAAAAATTTCATTTAAAAAGCCCTTCTGTGTAACTTTCAAAATTTACTCGAAATTACAAAAATGTCATTACGTTTGATAAGCTTTTCATAAAAAATTGTTTCTTTATTCTAGCTCCATTTTTCTTTCTGTCTGAGCTTGGGATTCTCATTTTTAGGAGTCTAGAATGCTTTCTAATTTTTTTGGGACCTTAACTATCTCATTTCGAGAGACTTCCTTTTGTATTTAGTGAATTTCATTCATTTACAGAGAAATTGCATGTTACGTTTCTCACATTTTCTCTGGTTTTTGGAGAACTGGATATTACATATAGGATGAGAAGGTAAATGCTCTCCTCACACATCACTGAGACACAACTATCTCACACATGTTATGGGCCTTATACCCAGGTCTTAGTTCACCATAGGTTAGTAGAGGTTTATATTGATTTCTTTATGAAGCCTTGTGCTTCCTAAAGCTATCATGAAGACCTCACCAAAATTGTACCTTGTTATATAGGTTCAACTTGTGTAAGATCTTTTTCCTCTCAAGGTCAAGTTTATATAGTGAGATCCTTACCTCATAGTGGGGGTAATTTAGGGGCTAATAATTTTAAGAGCCATAGACCTACCTTGGAACTTACATTGATAGTCAAGCTATAGATACCTCCTAAATAGTTAAAGCCAAACATCTACAAACCAGTGATCTAAACCTAGGGTTTACCCATATTAGGACCATGGAAGGTGTTTTCAATTGTTTCTTCATCATGTTCATGCATTCAATAAAATCCATAAGGAAAGTGACACATTGTTGCTATTTACTAGAATAGTTGATAAGATATCATTGCACAGTTGGAAATACTTTAACTATGATGAAGCATAAGTTAATTAAACCAACATTTGCCTAGTGGGTTTCCAACCTCGAAGAGGCCATAACCACGTTATCTCTTGAAAGGGAAACCTTTAACATACATTTATCACATGCATAAATAAAAAAAAGAGATAAGATAAAATAATAAATGATGCACAATCCATTTTTTTTTTAAAAAAAATCTTTCTTTAAAATTTTCACCCCTACAAAATAACAAATTTTTCATTAAAAAAAAGAGTACTTTCAAAATTTCAAGGAATTATAAAATCCATAAGTTTTGCATCATCAACAAATACGTATCATGTCTTGGTTAGAGATTGGAATCATTTTTTAGGACATCAATCATACGGAAAGGCATATTTCTCTCAATTTGATTGTTAATTGCTTTTTCTCCAATGAAGCAATAAGTTTCTTGAGAAGAAGTACAAAGTTTTTCTTCTTTTCTTATACCAAGACATGGTTCTTAATGATGTACTAGCACGTACATGATATCAGTGGATCATGAAATTGGCTTATTTTTATTAAATATCATCAAAGCCAAAGTTCTAAGCATCAATTGTGTAGGAACTGCCCTTTCTGAAGTTGATTAATAAGCCATAACTTCTTATAGGTCAATAGGCTCCCAGGGGAATGTGGGAGAATATTAACTAATGATAATAATCCACTGATTAATCAAAAAAGCCAATCTTGGGTAACCTACACAAGGATAGCAAGTTTTGGCACGATATCATGTATTTATTTTTTAAAATAAGTAAGGATCAAGTTGACTACATAAGTCAAGCTAGTTAAAAGCTTAATTTGAGTTGCTCATAAATGAAGTAAAATTCCTAGCAATTTAATTTTTTTTTTTTAACTTCACCCTTCATGGTGAAACAATAAGTCCTAGAGAAAAGTGGAGGGTATAAAAATGACTTTACGCTTTGTCAAAGAAAATCTAGATTGGCTAGATTTTCCTATAGATGTCATCCATGTGAAATTTAGCTTGTTCTCTTAGGATGATTTGTTAACTTTGTTTATCCCTATGTGCAATAAGCATATGAAGAAAATAAAGGTTTAGAGATAAAAGAAAAGGTTATCATTAGGGCAATACCAAGTGGGAAAGTTCTAATTTTACTCTCAAGTAAATTGTTATTTTTGGCTTATTTTATAGGCCAACGAATTCCTTAAAAGAAATAACGGCTTTTGTCCTAAAAGGCTCTTATGCCAAAATCAAAGCACCTATTAGTGTTTAGGTCAAACAACATAATAAAATTGCATTCATACATGGTCATGATACATTTCATGTTACAATTTTCAAAATTTGTAAAATATAAGATTTTTGGTCCTTTATAATAGAAAGATCAACTTCACACAAAATTTGGATAAAAAAGCTACACTCATGACTGGTTAAAATGAAAGATTAAGGTTTAAGAGCACTAGGTGGAAGAGTGCTAATTGATTGGGCCAAAAAAGAACTATCAAAAGGCTAGATAATGTGGCTTAGCACCTTCTAACTTTTCATACCACCTTATCTGCAACTTATTACTGCCCACCTACTACCATCCCTCCTAAAAAAAAAACTCAAACCATCCATCTTAAAGCTCATTAAGCTTGACATTTTGAAAACTACAAATCATCTCAATTAAAACACTTGTCCTTTGCCTGACTTTCACCTAATTAACTTTCACAAGAGTAGGATGCTTCCTTCACTAGCCTTTAATCTCCATTCGCTAAATGGTAATGCCTAAATCAAAGTTATGAGCTTAATTTGTACACTCCAAGAAAAGTTGCAATCTCTTCACGAATAAGGTGCAAAAGGATATAAAAGAGAAAATCTCATAGAGGACTCCATAATGATTGAATTCTCAAAAATTGTTTGTCATATCATAATGAGTTAATGCTTGTTTGGTTGATACCCTTCTGTCTAGTTAAAGTCTAAGGCTAGCAAATGTTGATTATGTTGTTGGACCTTATTTTATTTAACTTTATCAATACGGTGGTCATGTGTTTCTGTTCTCCCCTTTGTGCATCCTCCCATTTCATCAGTTATCTTAACATAGCTTCTTTTCTTGCATGCCTTTTCTAAGTAACCAAAAACCCAAGAAAAAATAATAATGTCCAGAACTCATTATGAAAAGATTCAATTGATATGAAGAAGGGTCAAATTTATAGCTAATTACATGTCCCAATTCAATTCAAAAGAAAAGGAAAAAAAATCAAATCAAAGACATAAATGCATGTCTCACAAGCAAGTCATGCCCAGGATATAAGGCATTCTTTGTTTTCCTAAACATGAAAGAGTTACCTTTAGTCACCTTAATTGAGCTAAGAGTAATGTTTATTTCTTGCACCCTTAATTATGAAACATTTGGGATGGGAAGTCTTTAACAAATTTTTATACCAATAATTCAAGTATCAAGAGAGGATCAGGTTCTTTCAATTATCTAAATACTACTTAACCATTGCTAAACACTTTGAGCCTTAAAAATTCTTCAAATACCTAACATGAATCAAACACGAGAAGCAATGAGAATTCTATATAAAGAAAAGTAATATTGGCATTATAGTGGATTCCTCTAAAGTCAAAATTTTTTTTTAAAAAAAGGAGAAATATATGTTCAAGGAATGTCATTGGAGGAAGACAAGAAAAGTCATTAAAAAAAAAGGGAAATCTTTAAAGAGGAAGCTCTTATGAAGTAAAATTTGAAAACAAAAGTTTCTAAAATGCAGCTCTACCTTAACATGCAATCAAAGGGGAAAATCCTTAAAGAGAAGTTTTATGTGGCATAAGAAGTCAAAAGAAAGATCTTTTAGAGGAGAGTTTAGCTAAATAGAAAAGATCTTTTAAAAGAAAAGGCTTAAGCTAAATGTCATGAACCAACCAGTCTTACCGAAATGGTGCAATCACTAGAGCAAAATTCTCATTGTAAATTCACATGAACCAAAGATCTTTTACACCATTTTTTTTAAGCCATGATTTTAACCATTAGACCCCATTACAACTTTGAGACATCCTTTCTTACTAAGTGAATTTTGAGTATAAAATTTTGTTAAAGCAATATGAGGAGGAGACTAATGGGAGACTTAACGGGGGTATGTTAACTCTTAGGCTTGATATCTTTTATTTCATAAACCTATTTACTAAGGCCACATTACAAACATCAAAAGTCCTTGTTGAAGTTTAGCTTCTTTAAAAATAATTAAAGCAAGTTTTCTAAAAAAAAATGATTTTAAAACTAGAATAATTGAAACTAGGACAAAAAGTTTGATTCAAAGTAAATTCTTCTAATTACATCAATTGTTTCTTTCAAAAGGAGTTCAAGTCTAGAAGTAAAGCTTCTCTCTATCCCCTCATATCCATGTTCTTGGTATTTCACTTCTAGAACTGGGGCATCTTCCTATTCTATTACATTGTATGAAGCCATTTTTTTATAACACTTCTCTATTCCCAAACCATCTTACATGACCACATGCACCACCATTCCTTGCATTTTTCCAATTTTAAGGTATTTGTTCTTTCTAAGCTCATGAGCTTGTGTCCTTTAGTACACAAGCCGCATTGGCATTGTTAAATAAAGTAAAAGTGGATTTTTATTTATTGACCTTTCAAGCATTAACAATAAAAAGTGGATGAGAAAAAATTGCCTCACCAAGATAACAATCCTAAGTTAAGGGGCAAACAAATCACTTTGAGAAAGCTCATTCAAAAATAAGAAAAGCAAAAATTTCAGATCTTCTTAGTTATAAACACTTCTTCCAACACATATTCAAATGACTAAAAGCCATCAATAAAAGTTTTCATCTAGTTGATAAAGGATAAATTTGGCAAGATAACCAAAAGCCCAATTATTTTTCACTTGGATAAGTGAAGAGCTAGAGTGAGAAATTTTTCCAAATGCAAATGGCCAAAAATCCTATATTTTGACAAATTTGGAGATTTTTTATGCATTATGTACAAAGCATATTTTTTCTTTCAAGTCAAATTAATTTTTAAAAAATGATAGAAAACTAAAAAAAAGGGGATGATATTTTTCCTCATCAATTCATTTTCCAAAAAGAAAAAAAGAAGGTCCAAAATTCAAAACCAGTTTAAGGATATCCAAAAAATAATATCCCTTCGATTCTTCTTTCCTTTAAGGTGATTTTGCTTGCATAAGTAAAAAAAAAAAAAAAAGAGAAAGAGAGGTTTAAAGTTCAAAATCAGTCCAAGAACATTTAGAAATAATGTCCCCTCTCTTTTTTTTTTTTTAATCTTTTGAGGTGAGCTTGTTTGCATAAAAAAAGGGCGGTTCAAAACTTAAAATTAATTTAAGGATGTTTAAAGATGATGTCCTCATCTTTTTCTTTGTTTGCATTTAAATTTATTTGTATAAATTGTGCATATATTGGAAATAAACATTTTCAAATTTAAAAATTTGGAAAAAGAAAAAACACAAAACCTGCATCCCATGTGCATTACATATCACTAGGTTCAACAGAGGCAAGAAAAAACATACATTTTGCACTTCAATAAAAAAAAGAGGAAAAAAAAACTTACGTCTCATGTGCTTCACACATGCATTCCTTGCATTGAATCAAGTTCACATTGGGGCAAATAAAAGGCAAAATCTACATTTCATAAAATAAAAGCAGGCATCTTAGATACTTTAAATATGCATACATTATGTGGACCCCCCAGTTCATGTTGGGGACAAAGAAAACACAAAAATGTTCATTCTATAAATTGCATCATCTTATATACATCACACATCTCATATATGCATATATTACATTAAACTAAGCTCACATTGAGGCAAGTAGATATAAAAATTTTTATTTTATGAAATAAAGTATCATATGTTTCATATATCTCATACTTATATACATCACATAAACCCTAGTTTACACTGGGGCAAGCAAAAGAAAATCTGCATTTCATGAAATAAAGCATTACATGCATCTCCACACTTGCATACCTCACATAGCTTCTATTTTACATTGGGGCAATTAAAAGAAAAATCTACATCTCATGAAATAAAGCATTACATGTATCCTGTAACACCATAATATATTAACTCTATCTATCCTCCCTCTGGGCTCGATTCCATATGATTTCCAAAGAACCAGTACCAACCGTGGCATTTTCATGCTATAAAATGGGGTTTCAAACACTCATCTTCTGTCCCGTGGGTCTTGTGAACCCATCATTCACATTCTCTACTCACACTCTATTTATACAACTCATACATAGGATAAAACAAGCCATAAGCCACGGCTATGGAGTCAAAAAGTAGAAAAATGCAATTTCTCACATGGGCCCAAAAGTTAGATTTTTGGCTCTAATTTTAGAAAATCATAACTAATTATAGAAAAACGTGAATTAAGCAAACTATAACTTTTTGGAAAGATATAAGTGTTAAATTTACACTAAAAATAATTCCCAACCATAATCTCAGTGTTTGGACCATGTTTGACATCAAAAATGAGGCAGAGGTCCGGCTGTCCCTGTTTCTGGTGCAGCTTACTGTCATAAATTACAAAACTTCATAACTAAATCCACAAAAATCCAATCAAGACATACTATACCAATTTGGAAAGCTACAGATGTCAACTAGAGGAGAAAATAAGTCTAGATCAGTTCAGTAGCCCTTAGACCTCAAAAACTGATGGAACAGTAACAAAGGTCGAATGGCTTCCCTGATACTGATACAGAACTTCAGAAGGTTCGTTATCTCTCTACAGACCTTCGATTTAGGTGATTTTAGTAGGTATAGGTCACTGTGATTGTCTAGTTTATGCCTATAAAATTTTATGACATTTGGACTCCATTTGGTCTATGAATGACATGGATTTCTTTTCGGGCTAATGACACATTACAATGACCAAACTATCAAATTTTCCCAATTTCAAAAATTCATCAAATATTCCCTAGACCTCCAAATATTACCCACTTTAGATTTCCAAGAAAATCTCTACAAACTCTAGAGGCATACCAAATTTCATGGCAAGAAGAGCTCATTTGGTCATACTTTGACATAGCTCACAAATTTGGCGGTTTTGGCACCCAAAACGGTTCAAATGGGTCCAAATAGCCTCTCACATGTTCTAGCAACTCATGGACAAGTTTAAAAGCATGAACATAGCATATAAGAAATATCCAAGTGGTCCAAATCATCATACATTTCAAACTCACTATGCTACGGGCCAAAATACACCATCACATATCATCCACAAAAAGGGCAAAACTCACATTTTCATTACTTTGGCTCTCTACATAGTTTGTACATCATATTTTCATACATTTACACTTGTTTCAACATTTACATTTAAAAAATAGTAGGTGCACATTCATTTTGGTACCACTTTACATCAAAAGAACCAAAATAAACTATCATCTAGCTAAACATGCTCCTAGGCTCCTTGGTGTGCACTTGAATCTCCTTGAGCTCCACCTAGTATGTTAAGATGGGGGAGGGAATGGGGTGAGATTCATGGAATCTCAGTAGCTCATGCACTCATTCAAGGAAGTAATCAAGGCATATAACAAGTCAAAGCATGCAAATAAGCATATAACCATTCTCAATCATACAATACAAAATTTTCATGCCATGAAAACCATAACCATGTCAAGAATGAGTTCTAGGGACTTTTGGTTTAGCCTCACTCGATTTTAGGGACTTTTGGATGGCCTCACCTAATTTTAGGGACTTTTGACTTGGCCTCACTCGGTTATGAGACTTTTGGCCTTGTCTCACCCAGCCTCAGGGACTTTCGGCTCTACCTCACCTATCTCAAGGGACTTTTGACACTACTTCACCCGAGTAATTCTCACAATCTAACACATAAGCATATTGGTACCAATGCATCAAGGCGATAACATATGGCATGTCTCACACATCAAGCATATACATAAGCATATAATGACTATTACATCCAAGAATGCAACAAGAAAGAGTAGAGAGAGCTACCTTATGAGCCAACACAAGCCTTCCCTTTCAATTTCTCTTCTCCCTTCTTGGTTTCACAATCACACCTTGATGGAGGTGCTTCACTTGAGCCTAGACACAATCAAGAGCATGGAATTACTCTCATGCAAATAAACCTTCACAAAGCTAGGAGATTAAAGCCCTACTTCTTCCCTTCTTAAACTTTACTAGCCCTTCTCCTAGTTCTTTGCATTTCTCAACTTAACACAAGGGTTTCTTGTTCATTCTAGGTCAGACTTCCTCCCTCTCTCTAGAATTTCACCACCTCTTCTTCATTCTCAAGCTCTACTCAAGGAAAGCAAAGAAATGCAAGAGTGGTTTCCCACTTTCCCTCTTCTGACCCATGCCTAAATCCCAACGAATTTCACAAGCAAAACCATAGAAAGAGAGGATAAAAAGAGAAGAACAAGATGCTAAGAAGAAAGGAGAGGGAAATCTCAAGCTTGCTTACCTTTTCTTTTCTTCTTCCTTCCTTCTCTTAGTCTCTCCCTCTCCAAGCCTCTTTTCTTCCCTTTGGTCAAAGCTTAGGTTAGATAGAAGAGAAAGAATGAGTTGGGATGTTTAAAGAAGTCAAATTCTCGCTTTTTATGCTTTTCCAGACTAACCCTCGCTATAGCAAGAATTAACTTTCGCTACGGAGAGCACGAATCAATTCCAGACCCCCGTTTTCGCTATGGCGCGCGCTACGGCGAGTAGCTCCCTGGTTTTTGTATGGAATGCCCGCACTCGCTATAGCTAGAAGCATTTTCGCTATAGCGAACAGGTACTCTCACTATAGCTAGACCATTTCTCGCTATAGCGAACAGGTACATTCGCTATAGCTAAGCTATAGCTAGCAGACTTAGAAAAATTTCAGGATTTCAAAAATTTTCAGCTTTTTTTCTTTCTTTTTCTTTTCTTTTTCTGGTTGTTACATATCCCCACACTTGCATACATCATATAGCTCTTAGTTTACACGGAGGCAAGCAAAAGAAAATTTGCATCTCATGAAATAAAGCACTACATGTTTCACACATCCCCATTTGCATATGTTGCATAGACCCTGGACCATATTGAGGCAACTAAAAGCAAAAAATAAGAAAAAGAAAAAAAAAACTTTGCATTTCATAAAATAAAACATCTCAGATGCTTCACGCATCTCAAATATGCATACATTATGTGGACTTTAGTTTACACTGGGACAGGAAAAAAATAAATAATAATAATAATAAGTGAAAAAAAAGAGAAAAAAAGTAAAAAGTTATATTTCATTAAATAAAGCATTTCTCATGCATATTAGTTCACGTTAGGGTAAGGCAAAAGCAAACATTTTCATTTCATAAAACAAAGTATCTCATATACTTCTCGAATCTCATATATGCATACGTTATGTGAACCTTGAGCTCATATTGGGACAAGTAAAACAAACATTTTGTATCTCATGAAGCATTTCATACACTTCACACATTCTACATGTGCATTTATCATGAGGACTCCAAGTTCATATTGGGGCAAAGAAAATTCAAAAAAAAAAAGGAAAAAAAAGGAAAATTAAAACTATATCATCTCACATGCTTCATGCTCCCTACATCTGCATACATGGACTTTGATTTATATTGGGGCAAAATTGAGTTGCTAAGCTCGAAAGTTCGACATTTTTGCACGCATTACGTTTTCATAGGTGCATACCTTGCATAAAACTTAGGTAATTAAAATAAAGTTTTCAAACATGAAAAATTCACACAAACAAAATTACACCCTCAAAGTCCTGCACAGAATAGGCACCCTTAAGTCCTGCACCAGAACAGACACCTTAAAAGCCCTGCACAGACCAGGCACCCTTCAAAACCCTACACAGATTGGGCACCCTTAAAGCCCTGCACAAACTAGGTACCATTTCAAAGCCCTACATAGACCAGGCACCCTTAAAGCCCTGCATTGACTAGGCACTTTTCAAAAGCCTTACACAGACCAGGAACCTTTTTAAAAGCCTTGCATAAACCAGGCATCCTTAAAGCCTTGCATAGATCAAGCACCCTTTAAAATCTTGCACAAACTAGGCACCCAAAAGCCTTGCCTAAACCAAGTATACACCCAAAGGCCTTGTACTGGCAAGCATCTTTAACTTTTTTCAAGTTTTAACATTTCCAGGTAAGTTAGCTCACCTTTATCTTTTAGCTCTTCAAACAAAATATATATTTCCAACTTTATTTATTCTTAAGATAAGGATATCAAAAATTGCATTTTCGATCCCCTTACTTAAAGAATAGGTAAAGAGGGGCAACATATAAATATCATATTTTGTTTGGGTTATTCTTTCCTTTTGTTCATTACCTATTTTCATCAAAAGGCAATCAAATCATTCTAGACAAAATATGTGTTCTTATCTTTACTTGTTTCTTATGCAAAAAATAATAAAAAATAAAAAATTACATTTTTAATTTCCTTACCTATGAAACAAGTAAAAAAGGGTAATTGTGCACACCCTATTTTGTCTGGGCAAGCTTAAAAAATAATAACAAAATTAAATTAGCAAAAAGTGTGGAAAAAATGAAAAATAAAGAAAGTTACTCAAAAAAAAGTATTAGACTTATTTTGCCCCTAAATTTCTAAAGCCTAAATAACTCAATCCAATAAGAAAAAGAAATTAAAAATATCAAATATCAAATAAAAAAAAGAAAAATTCAAAAAAAAAGTAAAAAAAAAAACAAAAGGGAAAAATAGAGAGAAAAGGAATAACAAAAAAAGAGAAGAAAAATCTCTAGCCAAAACAATAAGAAAAAGAAAATGGACTGAGACAACTCAAGCCCATGTTTTCTAAACCCACAAGTCCAAACAATGTAAAAAAAAAAAAAAGAGAGAGAGGAATAATCAGTCTAATTCAAACAAAAAAAAAAAAAAAAGAGAAGAGGAAAAACAAAGAAAGAAAAAGGGTAGAAAAAAATTTAAAAGGTAAATTTAAAAGCAAGCGCAAAAATCAAAGATCAAGAATATTTAATTTTAAAAAAAATGAAGAAGAAGAAAATATTTCTTTTTCCTTCAAATTTTAAATCCCATTATTTTAAGCCTATTGAGCCTACCCTAAAAGAAGGAGGTCCAAGAAAAAGCATAACATCCTTAAAACAAAATTAGCCTAAAAAAAGTGGGAAAGAAAACAAAATAAAACAAACACGAAAACCTTCAGCTCAACTCCTGAAGCCCATATCCTAATTTGTCCTATTTAAAAGCTACCTAAGTTTTGAAGTCCACAAAAAAAAAAAAAGGAAGGAAGAGAAGCAATCAGAATAAAAAAAAAAAGGGGGGGGGAAGTAGCAAATTTTGGCCTAAGTTTTGAATCCCAAACCCGCATTTAATCCTAGCCCAATTCATGCTCCCTAGCTCTTTTCTCTCGGGCCTCTCAGGAAACACAGATGCACACAAAGAAATGAGGCATTGGTAAGGAAGCACGCTCATGCACAACCACTATGTACGACCCTCAGCAGCTAAAAGTGAACCACGTAAAATTAGTGGAGCAAGAGGCACAGATGGGGGGACCATGTGGGAATGCCTATAAAAGTAAGGAGAAGCAGCGAAAAGGGGGAGGCTTTTGGTTTCTTTTCTTTTCTAGAGAGGAAGCCGATAAGAGTTTTAAGGGGTATTTTTTTCAGGCTAAAGAAGCTAAGAGAGAGGGAGAACAGCAAACAATCACACGAGAAAGAGTGCGAAAAGGAAGGTTGGAGATCCTTCAGTGAAAGAAAAATACAGGAATAAATCTAGTGGAGGAGGAGGGGATCGAGACAGAAACAGAGAGGAGAGAGCTTCACGGTGAAGGGATTGGAGTGAATCGATGAGAAGAAAGGCCAAGAGCGAGAGAGAGGTTGAACGAAGGTGAGCGTGGAAAAGGATTCTCCATTCCTTAAAGGTAATGATTCATGGTATATAAAATCTTTGAAAACATATTAAGAGATTGTCCCTGCTATACAGTCTAATTCTATGGAAGAACAGGTTTTGATTTTCAAAAAAAAAAAATCTTTGTTGCCCCTGTATGTTCTGATTTGGTGCTATATTCAATTGTGTGATTATGGATTACTTGTTGCATGGTCTGGGATGGTGAGATAGCTGGGTAGGGAAGGTTCCCAATGTGGCACGAGAGTTTAGTTTGGTCTTAAAGAGAATTTGGTGTAGAGTTTTACCCATTTAATTGTCTATACAATTGTTGCATAAGGACTTTGTTTTATAGTTTGTTAGGACCTGTTATCATGTCTAAACTATGATAAGAAAATTTTCATGAATAGGCTTGGCTCTACTTATTTGCTCATGTTGATATGAGTCATCTGATAGCTTTCTTGAGCTTGTTAAAGTCCTTTATTGTGCCATGACACAGTCCCTCCATCAGTAAGTATGGCTTGGTTTTGGGGATCATATGCTTATGCTTTTGTGTTGTTAAGCATGTTTCTCTCCCTATCGCAAATTTATTCATTTTTTGGCTTTTACTCTACCTTTTAGGCTTTTTGAACTTTGGATTAACTTCTGATCCCAAAATCATTTTACTGCATTAGTACATGAGCTGGGTAAATTGGTAGAGAGCACTGTAAGGGATCTGCAAATAGAGGAAATCCAATAGCTTTGATGCTTATCCATGTTTTGGCAACAAGAATCTTAAACTTGGATTTCAGAGTTTAAAAATAAGGTTATCTAGCCATAGGTGTTTCTTACACAGAGAAAAACGTTTGTTTAAGAGGATTTATTTTGGGTTGATGATAATGGATGCTTTGTATCACTTTTTCTTTCTTTAATTGAATGCATAAATCTATGATTTGGGTGTGGTAATTTTTATGTTGTTTTAATGTTGCAAAAATTTTTGATCTTAGAAGCTGAATAACCTCCATCTGATGCCATTTTTTTTATTGAACTTTGATTAGTTCCTAGTGAAACTTGGGCTTGAACAAATTATAATCTTTTCTTTCTTTTCTTTTTCATTTGAATGTGGGGAATAACAAAATTGGTGAAGAGAATACAAGAAGGTGTTCTGAGTACCAAAGATTAAAGTAAAGGATGAAGAGAGACTTCATGAGTTATTGGGTCATTAAGAAGAACAATGAGAAGCTGAGAAATGGAAAGGCAATATCCTAGAGAAAGGCAAAAACACAAGCAAGTGATTTTTTACAAATTTCCATTTCTTTTATTTTTGTAATCATTGCTTGAAGTAACATGCTATTTGGTTAGCTATACACTAGACTCATACTATCACAAATTATCATGTACTAGTGCCTATTTTGGGCTTTATTCCATTTTATTTTGTTATAGTTGCCGTGTGGGATCTCATATCTTGAGGGGTCGTGTCGCGCAACCCTCAAAGTAAAACTAGGTTGGATTATATATAGCTAGTGGCACAACTTAGGTCATCTCCCTTAGAATTAGAGTCAATATTTAATTGGATTTTCTAAGTGTTAAAGGATCCTAGAACTATCTAATTTAGGGGGTTTTGATTGACTTAAACTATCTAAAATAAAATTGAAATAAAGTTCCTAAACACTACCTAATTGTATGAGTTATGAGGTGAATGATGGGCTTGTGACTAGCTTTGGATTCATTCCTTGGTATCCACTATCCTTATCCTAATTTAATTGTGATTAATTCTAGTCTAAGAATCCCTAATTATGTCTATTGGCAAATGATTTTGAATTACCACTCAAGATTCAAGAACCTAGCAATTTGATGTTAATTAAGACCTCAACTACCATTAAATTACTAATTCTTGTGATTAAGATCTATGAACATTTGAATTGAATGATTAATTGATAAATTAGCCTATGAATTAACACCCTAGGATGTTTAATTAACTAACCAAACTCCAAGAAATCCTCAAATTAGACAATTAAGCACATAATCTCACTCATGCATTTCATCGAACACCTTAATGGCATACATGGGAAATTAGCGAATAATGAAAATCTAGCACTAAATCAATTAAATAATCAGTCAAACAATATCCTAATTAGTGTCTAACTAGCCACTACTTGTAGACAATACAAATTCCCAATCAAATATAACCTTAACCAAGATAATACAAGAAAAGGGAAAATGCAAGAAAAATAGAAAGTCTTAGCCAAAATTTTATGTTCTTCTCTATGGATTCAAGCTTCTCCAAGGACTTCTTCCAAGCTAATCACAAGATGGAGGATTAGAGCTTCATTGGAATAGAGAAATGGTGGATGAAAGAATGGGAAATAGCATGGAGTGGCTCTGGACGAAAGATGGAGTGAATGGAATGACAAAGTGTGCGAATGAATGAATATGATGATGGATGCATGAATATCACGATGGAATGGATGGGGTCTTGCCTTTTTTTTTTTATTCAGTGCTTTTATTATATTTTTCCACTAGCCTCCTCATTAAAAATCACGTGCATTCAATTGACGCTGCTCATGTGTTCTTGGGCCCATGGAATGAATGAAGCGTGTGATCAGAATGCGTGGATGCTCCCTCATGCACCCCTTCTTTTGTTTCTGCTCGTACATGCTGTGAACCTCTCATCCCTATTTTAAAACTCACAGCTTCATCTTCGTGTTTTACTGCACGCTACTGCCCATAACTCCTCCAGCTGAGAGCTCTTTCATCACGTGCTATAGCTAGGCTTCCTCTTAAATCCACGTATGAGTGGGCTCTATTTTGAAGTTCCTTCTTTTCTATGTTCTTTATGCTACATCTAGCTCATACATCTAAAAAAAAACATGCTACTTTCAACTCTAAAAGCCTATAGCTTCTTATGTGTTCAGCTCATTTTAGCTCGTAGCATTCCTTCTCTTGTGTTTCTCATTCATGCAGCTGCTTCTTCACTTTTTTTCTACCCAAGCTCAAGTTGTTTATTGTCTTTTCATTCTCAGCTTTTTCACATTAAAACTGTAGCTCCTTCTACTGCTTACTTTGTTTCTTTTACCTACTCTACTCAACATTATTCTCCAACTCATTTTCCCGTCATGTTTTTAATGTTAATTTTTAGCTGCCCTTCTTTTACGTGTTCCACATTCTGCCTCTTCTCTTCATTCTCTATGCTTTTCTTCTTTTACGCGTGCTGACCATTTAATCTCCAGCCCATCTCCCTCTCTGTTCATGTTCTTTTCACAACCTTGTTCATGAGTTTTCCATATAACTTCTGCCTAGACTTGTGCATGCTGTACACTCGTCTTCTTATAACTCATAAGTTCTTTCCTTCACAGACCTCATGGCTAGTTCATGTTTCTTCTCCTTTGTTTTGCTCACATGCATGTAGAACTCGAGCTCAAGTTTGCTTCTTGCTTTGCTTTCTCATTAAAAGAAACCTGTAGCTTCTTATAGATGTTGTAGAGTTTTCTTTTCTCCTCGAGAAGCCTCTACGTCCAGAACCCATACCCTCACCTTCTTCTTTGTTCTGCATGTGTGTGTATTTGTGGCTTGGACTTCTCCCCGGCTCATTCTTTGCTATTCCTTGCTACTCTTCTTTTGTGTTGCTTCTTCTTCAGCCAAGCATGAAGCTTCTCTTCACATGAGTTGCCCTTCTCTATGTTATTTCTTTGCCTTGCCTTCTTTGTTTGCTTCAAGAACCCATGGCTGCTCATGAGTGTGTGGGAGCTTGTGAATGAAGTGGAGGAGTGCCTACGTGGAATGTTCATGAATAAGATGGATGATGTTGATTGTGCTGCCTCCTTTTCATTCTCTTGTTTTTAAATTTTATTTTCTAAGAAATGCACACTTGGCTCCATTTCTCCTTCAATTCAATTTCCCATTCAAGCTCCAATTTTCATTGAAAATCTGCACAAAAAGAATGGAAAAAATAGAATAGGAATATTCACAAAATCATTTAAAGAAATATAAGCATTAAAATTTAATAATTTGCAAATTAATTTCTAAAATGTATAAAATGGCCAATTAAAATCAAATTCCATTCAATTACATCCATTCAACCATATTTAATTATTAAAGTGCCAAAATTAGGAGGATTCATGTATATAAAACTAGCATTCATCATATCTCCTTAGACATATAGGAATTAACTCAAGGATCATGTGTGGCAATAAGCCTCATTGGCATTAATTGAGTATTAAATTTACATTTTGATACTTTTTGAGCCTACATCAAATTGATTTTCTTATAAAAAAAATTTAAAGAAAAAGGAGATAAGATAAAACAAGAAACAAAAAAAAAAAGAACAAAAAGAAGGAGTTTACAAGTTAAATAAACTTTTCAAATTCAAAACTAAATTTTAAGTAATCAAGCCTTCTTAAGTTCCCAATCCAGAAAAATAAAATATAATAAAAAAATATAAACAAAAATTAATTGTCCCTTTTATAGACTTTGGACTTTCTTCCAACTTTCGTTTGATAACAAATAATAATAATTAAATTATATTTCATAAAATTAACCAAAAAATAAAAATATTAATAAAATATAATAATAAAAAAATCAACAAATATATATATGAGATCAAAAAGCCAAAATACAAAATAAAATATATAAAAAATCAAGAATAAAAATTATATAACACAGTGAAATAATAATAATGAAATCAAGAAAAAAACAACAAAAATTAAAAAAAATCAAAAAACAAAAATAATAAAAAATTATATCAAAAAAATAAAAAAGTAACAATAACACAAAATCCATCAAAAAAATTAAGACCTAAAAAAAAGAAGTAAACCAAAAAAACCAAAAAAAAAGAAAAAATCAAACATCAATTATTTAAAAAAAAAGAGAAAGAAAAAAGTCAAAACAAAAATAAAGAAAGTCAAAGAATAAAATCAAAAATCAAAATACAAAAAATTAAGAACATTAAAAATCAAAATCAAATCAAATAAAAAATTTTTAAAATTAAAAAAAAAAGAATAAAAAAAGAGAAAGCTTTTTCATATATTCAAAAAAATCATTAAAGTCATAAAAAAACCAAACAAAAAAAGCCAAAAAAACGAAAAATGGTAAAAAAAAAAAAAGGAAAAATAAAAAATGATTAAAAAAATAAGAAGTGAGGAAAACTCAAAATGCAAGAATAGTCAAGAAGTAAAATTAACTCTATATTTAGCAAATTAAAACATATCATCCAATTCTAAATTTATTTTATTTACTAAAAGGAAAAGTAATTTTTATTTTCTTTATCTTTTCACCAAAAAACACACCAACAAAAACCAAAAAAATTATTATTAAAAAAAAGTAAAAAAAAAAATAATAAAAACAAAAACAAAAGGAAAAATAAAAAAAAACATATTTGGAAAAAAATCTTTTACTTAAGTCAAAATGTAATTTCATGAATCAAAATCAAAATTTCAAAAAAAAGAAGAGAAGATAGTAAAATTAATTTTTCCTTTTGCAAATTAAAATATATCAATCAATTTCGAAGCCATTTTATTTGTAAAAGTTGAAGTTATTTTTATTAACTTTTCATTAAAAACAAAAAACAACAAACAAAATATTAAAAAAAGTAAAAAGAAGAAAAACAACAAACAAACAAAAACAAAAACAAAAACAAAAATTGATGCAAAAACGAAAACAAAACACCAATCAAAAGATAGTTTTCAATCTTTTGAATTGCGTGGACTTTAATCCTCTCAAAGGGTACGTTGGCCCTAGATTTTTATTTTAGGTTAAATTTGCCCTTGTAAATAAACACTTTTTTAATTTTATTTCCTTAATTTCTTTCCTTTTTATTTGCTTTTAATTTTATTTCCTTAAGTTCTTTCTTTCTTATTTTGCATGTAATTTGTTAAGAGAATTAAAATAGATTAAAGGCCATATTAATTTTGCACAACTAATTTAGGATAACCATTCGTAGTAACAGGTGTTATGGAGTGCCTAACACTTTTTCCACTGATAATCAACTCCCGAACCCATACTTGGTTTGTAAACCATTTTTGTTCTTCTTATGAAAAGGTTTTTCAAAAGTTCTTCTTTTTAAAAAAATAAAAATTTTGGTGGTGACTTTACTACTTTAATTTTGATTTCAATTTTCGATTTCTTTGAAAATTGAAATTTCTTTTGAAATTCTTTTCTAAGGCACCTCGCAATCACATTTTCAAGTGTGACAGTGGGCATGCTAGTGGACAATTCAAAGACTCTGAAAAGCATTATCATGCAATCTACAAAAAGATTCTTGCAGTAAAAAAAAGGGTAAATTTAACTTTTATTTATGTTCACATGAATTTACTATACAAATGGACAACTCCTTCCCTAAGATTTTAGAGTCTGAGGAAAAAGTTCTACTGGATAAATAATTGGTTTCCTACTATAAATTCAAAGTAGAACACATTAAAGGTCACAACAACATCCTTGTAGATTCCCTTTCTAGACCAAAAGCTTTGAGCCTAATCACTCCAGCCAAACCCATTCCTTTAATCCATATAGCTCACTCTATCCCTGGATGTACTGTTCATTATCCCTCTCCTCAGCTTAAAAAAGACTTCCTTTCAAGAGAAAAAAGACCAACCACTCCTACTGAATTTCAACAACTTGTCTAAAAATCTCTGTTCTACTATCTCTATAGGTACCTCAGAGATACTCCTCCCAATGTCATTCCTCCTTCCTTTAACTTGATACAAACACCCTTCCTCTTCCTACTCCTGATAAGGATTCGTACCCATGTGACTGATGATGCTCTTTGGTATCTTTGGGCAATAATAGCCTTTTACTCAGGAGCCATCGAGTTCCCACCTCTTTTAGTTTTTCAACATCTCACTACCTCTTAAAATAGGGACTCCAATCTCTGGACCCTTCTTAAATGGTTCTCACCATTATTCTAGTGGTGCAATGAGCTCAATAGAATCATAATGTAGCATAACCTTTGGCAAAACATTAAAGTAAACCAAAAATTCTCCATCATCCATACTAGGTGAATAGACAAAATATGCTCCTCACTAGAAATCATGTTATGAATGGAATACATTCCTTAACTGCCAAAAATAGTCTTGTGATGCATCAAAGGCTTTAAAATTATTTTTATGTGAAATTAATAATTATCAGGATAACAAGTTTATCTTTTGCACTTTGTTAGTGATATGAACTAGGTTCATAAAGATGCTAATTCAAAATCTTCAAATAATCCTTTGCACCTTCTAATTGGACCTATTACAATGGCGAATGCTAAAAAACTTAAAAAAGCATTGAGTGGATTTGTTCAAGAGATTTAGACCAAGTGGAGTTTTGATAAATCTTATTCAAGTATTAATCAAAATGTTCTCAACATTATTTAGGCTAAAGATGGAGTTACTAGAGCTAATTTTAGTTAGAATGTTGCAAATTAAAGAGTTTAGACCAAGGACTATATATAGATTAACTCATTTGGGCCTAAATAATAATATTATGGGCTTAATATACTGACTTCTAAAAGCTTTATATATTTGGACGAAAATTAGAATTAACTAGGCAGATTATCTTTCCTTTTCTATTTTTAAAAAGATTTGATTTTGTGTTCCTATTTTTTACGTCTTTCAGTTAAGATATGTAATTAGTTTCATACTTTTCCTCCAATAAGTAGATTTGAGTTGCATCATAAATACATGTATTTTGCCTTCATTTGGAATCAGATTGGAAGTAATAGAATTATTTTGAGTGTTTCTCTAATTGTGAGTGTGACGACCCTAATTTCTAATGTCGATAATTAAGGTTAAACAAGCGATTAATCATCATAGGTCATGAAAATATGAAAAAAATTTGAACCTTAATGTGATTAGAGCCATCAATCATACGATTACATACACTTATGTTCATACGGGAATTAAACATCTATTTATAGGCCTTGAATTCTATTACTCATCAATTATAACTCATCCTAATGACTCTAGATCATCCTTTGTGATTAACATATGAAAAACCAAGGTTTTCTAGTTAATATAAGTGTTTCAGCATGTTAGCCGCGACCAAATTACTCTTAGTCGCGGCCAATTCCTTTCTGTTTTACCCCTTTCTTCTTCACTAGTTTTGCCGCGGCCAACCTACGTGGCGCCACAGTGAAGAAGCCTCCTAGAACTCCCTCGCTCGCCTATCGATATTAGCCGCGGCCAATTCCTCTCTAGAATGCCGGGTACATTTTCCTAAAAGTTCACCGCGGCCAATTCCATAATTCGCCACGGCGAATTTCTCTCTGGATGACTTCCAGTTTGACCTCTCACATTTCGCCGCAGCCAATTTACATTTCGTCGTGGCGAATTCCTCTTTAGCACTCTCCCTGGGCAACTTCGCCTCTATTGGCCGTGGCCAACTCCATTTTAGCTGCGGCGAAGTACCTTCTGGTCCTACACTCTGAAAATCTGGACTCATACTCTCCTTTCTCCCTCCAATCTCACCCTAGGGTTCCTCTACCTTAATTGTGGGGCTCAAATAGCTTTCATTAGCCTAATTCATTCGACTAATCTCTCCTCTCTAATTCAAGATTCAAGGGTCATTTTCTTTCCTCTAATTACCCTATATCAGCAAGTCCATTTATCAGTAATTTGTAAAATAACAATAACAAGAGTTCATGAACTATCAATAGATATCACTTATGTCAAGATTACATCTCCAATAATAAGCTACATCAAAGTTCAACAAGGCTCATTGTAGATAACACAAATTCATACATCACTTACCAATTTAAAGTGAGGCCTACTCCTCAATAAGTACACATTATATTATCAAAATACAGACTCCTACACTTGGCAATATAGATACATGATGATGCTATACAAGACTTAACAAAAATTAGCATCTATCCTATTCTACTTAGACCAAGTGTAGCTCCCCCATACCGGGCCTCAGCTCATGGATATTCATCCACTTGCTTACCCTTATCCTTACCCGAAGAACCTTCATCTGAAATTGTAATCCCATAAACGAGGTGAGATATAAATCTCAGTAACCAAGACAATTCCATCATATAATCCAGTTTAATTAACATATATTTATGAATCAAAATTAACATCAGAATCATATCAGTCATTTCAGCAAATGAAACGATTAGGCTATCATGATTACTATCCCATACTAGTAATCATATTTTTAACATGTTAAAGGTAATCACTAGGAGAGGCTCGTCCACGGCACCTACTCCTCATTGAGCACAACCAGGGCTCAGTGCATCTGGGGTTTGATCATAACCCGGTGCTCGATCGAAGCACATGCACGGGTGGCAGCCACACCACAGCTCCACCATGGACTCAAAAGGTCCAATCATCATACAATAGATAGCCAACCAATTCATTCAATATTTCAAATCATTCATATACAGCAAATATGAAATTAAAACAGATACATGCATGGAATTAATGTAAACCCCGGTTACCTCACTTGTAGACAGATTTGCAACAGCCACCAATGGTATAGAGTCTCCTTATAATCATAACATCAAATAATTACTACTCTAATTCATCATTAACAGTTACAACAAGTACCCAAGGAAGTTAAATGCTAATAACTACCTAAAGAACACTTACCCAGCCACCACAAATCCTAAATTCGGATTTTAGTGTCCTCTACCACAAATCTCAATATTCCACCCAAAATCCTAAGCAAATTCGTACAAAATTAATACCCATAATATAAATCAGCTATGGGGGTCTCAAACCAACAAAGAAAGCATCAAAATGGAGGGTTTAAACTCACCTAATACCATCCCCAACCTCAACCTACGAATTTCACTAAGAAAATCCCTAAACACCCACATTTTAGATTTTGGGTATGATGAAAACTCTCTAAATGAAAAACTAATCAGGCCAAATTAAAGAGAAAGATGAGGGGATTAAGTTGTATAACTATTACCTTGGCCAAATCTTGCTCTAAGTGTGTGAAAATGAAGAATTCTTGCCCCCAACCCTAGCCTCCTTCTCCACCTCCGAATTTTGCTTCTTGTGTTTCAGCAAATGGGAAAGTGGCTGAAGCATTAGGGTTTTAGGTGGGTTTAAGTTGGGTCAAGGGATGGGTCATGGGCTGCTCCAAGGTCCAGATCCAATTGGGTTTCAGATTTTAGCTTGTTGGGCCAGTTTTAAAGTGTTAGGCTGTAGAATTCTATTGGGCCAGTTTTATACATTGGGTTGCTGAAGTTTAATGGGATTTGGGCCAAGTTGGAAGAGCTTAAGAATTTGGGTCTGCACAAGGGTTATTGGGCCACTTATAAGAGCCTATACAAGGTGGGTCTTGGGCCTCTATCACATTAAATTGGGTTAGGTTTACACCTAACTCATTGGGCCTCCATTAGCCTCTTATCATGCTTCATTGATTTAGGTCTAGATGTAAATCTCTATCCTAAATGATTCTCAAACCCATGCTAATAATTTATCTCTCTAAAATTTCTATTTACTAATTTGCCCAATTATCCTCTATTAATTATCCTTAATTAATCTTAATCTATAATTAACACCTTAATTAATTTTGGGATGTTACAGTGAGAATATTATCTTTTCTTTGCTCTTATGAAACCTTTGTCTTGTCAACCTATCTTTAGGTTGGTGATTCAAGTTCGCAAAAGCCCCCAATTCGTGCTTAGACCCAAGTTCGTTGTTGTGTGGGTTGGTTCATTGTGTTCATGGTTAGGCACATTGTCTAAGTAGTAGGTCAATGTTCTTATAACATTGGTTGGCTATTTGCTTCCATTGGGTCTCGAACCATCATCTATCCATTAACCTATGTCATGAAGATTGGGGCACCCCTTGATAATAATAGGTTACCCATTATTATCCAATATCTTTTCCTTCTAACCTTTAGATTTTCTTATTTACCATATTTTTTCTTTGCCACCTTTAATACCCAAAAAAAAAAAGTTTCTACCTTGTTTCTAGATTTGATCCTTAGTGTGCAAAATTTGGTTTTTATACTATAAGAGCCATTTATTTTGTGATCTAAAATTTTTTCTTGTTTGAACATTCTATTTTATTTGACCTTTTTTCGATTGAGTTTTTGGATGATAGAGAGGTGTTTCTGAAAGTTCAGAATCTCAACTTTTATGTCGTTTTGGAATCATCCCAATTAGACTTTTCTATGTCGAGATATATTAGGTTTTAGTTGATAATATTCTCTGAATCTCATAAATCTGATTTGTCTAGTGCATTTCTTATTTTGTGATCTTGTGAGTTTTGGGCTATTTCATCTTATCAAGTCAAAAGAGAAAAGCCAAAAAGAAAAAGCAAAACAAAAGTAAAAAAAACAAAAGCAAAAATAAAAGAAAAAAAAGGGCAAAACGAAAAAAAATGCAAAAAAAAAAAAGAAAAAGAAAAAGGAATTGCTTATTAGATAATTTTTGTTCCTATTTTACCTTATTTCCTTTGATATTGTAATGTGAACTTCCTTATTTTGATTTGCCTTTGTTTCCCTTTTTTTCCTTTATTTGAACTTTCTTATTTTGATCTTACAATTTTCCTTGTAACACCCCAAAATTTATTAAGGTGTTAATTATAGATTTGGGTTAATTAAGAATAATTAATATGGAATAATCAGAGTAAGTTAAGTGAATGAAAATTTTAGAGAGATAAATTATTAATATGAGTTTGAAATTTAAATAAGATAGAACTTCATCTAGGCTCAAATTAATGTAGAAGATCATGATAAGAGCCTAATAGAGGCCCAATAAGTTAGGTGCAGACCCAATCTGATTTAATAAATTAAAGGCCCAAGACCCAAATTCCATAAGCTCTTATAAATGACCCAATAAACTTTGTACAAACCCAAAACAATGGAATTCTTAGAACTAGGTCTGGCCTAATAAAATTCTGCAGCTTAACACTTTAAAGCTGGCCCAACAAAGCTAAAATCTAAAGCCCATTTGGAGTTAGATCTTGGAGCAGCCCATAACCCATAAAAAACCTAACTTAAACCCTAAAAACTAACCTAGCCACCCCTCATTCTGCAGAACCACAAGAGACACACAAAATTCGGAGGTCCAAAGGAGAGGCTAGGGTTCTTGGCATGTTTCCACCTTTTCCCACTTTTAGAGCAAGATTCAGCCAAGGTAATAGTTATATAACTTAATCCTCTCATCTTTATTTTTAATTTGACCTAATTAATGTTCCAATTAGAGCACTTTCACCCACGCCCAAATTTTGAAACTTGCCATTTGATGTTTCCATGGTGAAATTTCATAGATTGAGGCTAAGGCTGACATTAGGTAAGTATAAACTCATATTCTTGATGTATTTCTGCTGGTTTGAGACCCCATTGATTGGATTATAGTATGGGTATTAATTTTTCACGAATTTGCTTAGGATTTAGGGTGATATATTAAAGTTTCTGGTAGAGAACACCTCTATTTTGAATTTTGGGACTTTGTAGTGTGGGGAGGATTTTGTACCACTAGTGGCTTTTGCAATTTGTCTATAAGTGAGGTAACTAAGACTATATTAATTCCATACATATATCTATTTTAATTTCATGTTTGCTATACATGAATGATTTGAAATGCTGAATGAATTGGTTGGCTATCTATTGTGTTGTGATTGGACCCTGTGAGTCTATGGTGGAGCTGTGGTGCAGCTGCCACCAGTGTATGTGCTTTGATCGGGCACCGGGTTATGATCAAACCCTAGATGCACAAAGCCCTGGTTGTGCTCAATGGGGAGTAGGTGCTGTGGACGAGCCTCTCCTGATGTTATTGGCTTTTAACATGTGGAATTATGATTGCTAGTATGGGATGATAATCATAGTAGTCTAACTATTTCCTTTGCTCATATGACTGATATGATTCTAATGTTGATTTTGATTCATGCATATATGTTAATTAAATTGGATATTATGAATGGAAATTTCCTTGGTTACTGGGATTCGCATCTCACCCCGTTTCATGGGATTATACTTTCAAGTGAAGGTTTTTCAGGTAAGGATAAGGGGAAGCAAGTGGATGAAAATCCATAAGCTCTAACCATGTGGGGAAAAGGCTACACTTAGGCTAATTTAGTTAGTAAAGATGCTAAATTTTATATTCCTTTTTGTATAGCATCATCATGTAATCATGTTGCCAAGTGTAGGCCCTTACATTTTGATTACTTAGGATGTATTTATTGAAGAGTTAGGCCTCATCTTAGCTTGACATTGGATGCATGAACCTATAAACCAAATGTATGGATTTTACTGAATTTATGGTATGGTATACTATTAGAAATATAATTATGTGATGCATTAGATGTTGATATGAACCATTGATGTATGAAATCTCTAGCGAAATGTGTATTGGATGTTAATTATTGATAGTGCATGAATTCTTGCTGATATTAATCCATGAAATTGCTGAGATGTGGTAGTTGGATGAGTAGGAATTAATACTTAAGTTTTGAATTGGTAATGGTAGAATAGTTAGGTAAATAAGGTAGATAAATACCATTAGAGTCATATAAAATGAGAGGAAGTGGTCCTAGGGTGTTCCTAAGAAGAGTACTGGAGTACATGTGACGAAATTTGGGAGATGTAGTGACAGGAGGGAGTCACGCCGCAGCTAGGAAGGCCTTACCGTGGCCTGAAGAGTGACAGTGGAGAGGAACGCCGCAGCTTCACGAATCTCACCGCGGCTCAGTGTGAAAAAAATGGCCCAAGAAGGTGGCAGAATGAAGCCTCACTGTAGCGCTAGTCGAGGAAACTAAGGAGCGTCCAGTAGTGAGCCTTGCCAAGGTGCAAGAGTTCTCTGCCAAGACGAGAATCGTGAGAATTTGACAGTAGTACTATGAGGCATTTCTGCCGTGGCGATGGTCTAACTCGCCACGGCGATGGTCCGCAATGAAATTCGCGTAAATTGCCTAGTGATTCCCGATAGTAACTTAGCCGCAGCGCAGAAGGTCTAGGCTGTGGCACAAAGTGAGAAACATAGTTTTCGAGCTCCAGAACCTAACTTAGCTGTGGCGAGAGGGTTTCAAGTCACAGTGCAGGTCCCCAAACTACTACCTTTAGCCTAGAAACCCCAGTTTCTTCAATGGTAATGCTAGAAAATGGTATAGGAATACTTGTGGGAGGTTTTTGTGTGTTAAAATGAATGGATGGATGAATCACAAACCTCTCATGATAGTATAATTTCCTTTATGCATTTTCACCTTTGTGGTTGCTTAGTGATGGCTCTAACATCAAGGTTCAAATTTCCCTATATTTTCATAATGTAATAAATTGTAACAACTCCAAACCTTGACCATTAATTATTAATAATGTATTTAGCCATAATTACCATGTTTAGAAGATAGGGTTATCACATTCCTCATAGTTGAAATTTTCACAATTACATTATGTGTGGCTCTTTACGATCTTAAACTTGATTTTGCATTATTAAGTGGTTAAATCTTCCCTCTTTTCTTTGAAATCCAAGCCTAACCAAACCCTACCCTCAATTGTGACTTGTGTGTGTCAATCACGTCTTTTTAAACCACCCATCTACACATACTTGGTTGAATCGAGAATTGGCAATATTAGATCACTTGACGAGATCTTAGGTGACATAAGAGTATAGGAATGATACTGAGAGGTAAAAGGCAAGAGTAGGTAAGCTCATTGTGACGACCCTAGTTTCTAATCTCAATAATTAAGGTTAAACATGCTATTAATAATTAATGATCAAGGTTTGGGGTTGCTACAATCAATTACTTTGCAGAAATATAGGAAAAATTTAAACCTTGATACTACTAGGATCATCAACTAACAACTATAACGGAATCATGCATAAGAAGGGTTTATACCATCATTAAAGGTTTATGATTCATCCATTGATCAATTTCAACCCACAAAAACATCCCACCATTGTACTCATACCATTCCCTAACATTAGCCTTACTGAAATTAGGGTTTCTAGGTCAAATATAGGAGTTTGGGGACCTGCGCCGCGACTTGGAACTTTCCCGCCGCGGCTAAGTTAGGTTCTGGAGCTCAAAAACCATATTTTTAAACTTGTGCCGCGGCCTGGAACTCTTGCGCCGCGGCCCAGTTACTCTCTGGAATTTTCCTGACGTGGCGAGTTGGACCTGCACCGCGGCCAACCTATGTGGCGCCGCGGCGAGTTTTACTACTGTAACCTCCCAAATTAATTTTCTCGACTCGCGCCGCGGCGAGACTTCTTGCGCCGCGGCGAGGTTACATTCTGTTACCCCCTGGGCGATTATTTTCACTCCGTGTCGCGGCGAGATTTCTCAAGCCGCGGCGTCCCTCGCCACTGTCACTCCCTGGGCCGCGGCGAAGCCTTCCTGGCCGCGGCGTGATTCCCTTCTGTCACTGTTTTCACTATATTTCGCCCTCTACTCTCCATTTCTCTTCTTAAGGACACTCTAAGGTCACTTTCCCTCATTTTATATGGCTCTAATGGCATTTATCTACCCTATTTACTTAGCTATTCTTCCATTACCAATACAAAACTTATGTGTCCATTTCTTTCCTCTAATTACCTTCTATCAACAAGCTTATAAAGTAACAACAATAGATTATACATGAACTACCGGTAGCTATCCTTTAATACTCAATCAATAGGGGTTCCATACAATAGGGGTTCGTACCAATATCTCAAAAGTTACATTTCTATTGACAACCATATTATAGGTCAACAAAGTTTACAGCAGATCATATGAATCCATACATCAAATACTAAGTTAAGATGAGGTCTAACCCTTTAGTACATACATTCTCAATAAATCAAATGTTCAAGCCTACACCTGGCAATGCAGATACATGATGATGCTATACATTAAGGAATACAAAATTAGCATCTATACTAGCTAAGTCAGCTCAAGTGTAGCCATCTCCCCATAGGTAGGGACTCATGGATTCTCATCTACCTGCTTACCCTTATCCTTACTCGAGGAACTTTCACCTGAAATATTAATCCCACAACATGGGGTGAGATATAAATCTCAGTAACCAGAGCAATTCCATTATATAATCCAGTTTAATCAACATATGTGCATAAATCAAAATCCATATTAGAATCATATCAGTCATTTCAGCAAATGAAACAATTAGGCTATCATGATTACTATCCCGTACTAGCAATCATATATTTAACATGTTAAAGGCCATTAACACTGGGAGAGGCCTGTCCACGGCACCTACTCCCCATTGAGCACACCAGGGCTCAGTGCATCTAGGGTTTGATCATAACCCGGTGCCCGATCGTGGCACATGCACGGGTGGCAGCCGCACCACAGCTCCACCATGGACTCACAAGGTCCAATCATAATACAATAGATAGCCAATCAATTCATTCAACATTTCAAATCATTCATATATATAGCAAATATGAAATTAACATAGATACATGCATGGAATTAATGTAAACCCTGGTTACCTCACTTGCAGACAATTGCAACAGCCACCAAAAATTCCAAATTCGGATTCAAGTATCTCCCACCAGAATTCTCAATGTTTCACCCAAAATCCTAAGCAAATTCGTATAAAATTAGTACCCATAATATAAATCAGCTCTGGGGGTCTCAAACCAACAAGGAAAGCATCAAAATGGGGGGTTTAAAGTCACCAAATACCAGCCCCAACCTCAACCTACGAATTTCATCAAGAAAACCCCTAAACACTCACTTTTGAGATTTTGGGTATGATGAAAACTCTCTAAATGAAAAACTAATCGGACCAAATTAAAGAGGAAGATAAGGGGATCAAGTTGTATAACTACTACCTTGACTAAATCTTGCTCCAAATGTGAGAAAAGATGGAATTAAGTCAAGAACCCTAGCCTCTCCTCCTCACCTCCGAATTTCTCTTCTATTTTTTGTGTTTCAGCAAATGGAGGGAAAAGTGGCTGAAGCATTAGGGTTTAGATGGGTTTAAGTTGGGTCAAGAGGTGGGTCATGGGCTGCTCCAAGGTCCAGATCCAATTGGGTTTTAGATTTTTGCTTGTTGGGCCAGTTTTTAATTGTTGGGCTGCATAATTCTGTTGGGCCAATTTTCACACATTGGGTTGCTAAGGTTTAATGGGATTTGGGCCTAATTTGATGAGTTCAAGGGTTTGGGTCTGCCCCTAATTCATTGGACCTCCATTAGCCTCTTATCATGTTTCATTAATTTAGGCCTAGATGAAATCTCTATCCTAAATAAATTCTTAAACCCATATTAATAATTTATCCCTCCAAAACTTCTATTCACTAACTTGCCCAATTATCCTCTATTAATTATTCTTAATTAATCTTAATCCATGATTAGTACCTTAATTAATTTCGGGGTGTTACACTCATTACCAAAAAAAAACTAAAAAGAGGGAGAAAGAAGACACGAGTGAGAGTGTTATATTTTAATTAAGTGAAAACACGTGAGAAAGTGTTTGTAAGGTCCTATATACTTTTGTTTCTTTTTCACTAACATGGTAGATAATCGAGAAAAAGAAGTTGCATATGAAAGTGATAATGATGGTCACAATTCATTTGGGGTAGTGCCTGTGCAAATGAAAGCACTAGTCAGCCATTTTGAAAGGATGCTTGATAAGAAGTTGGAAGGACTCTATGAATGCTTAGATCGAGTGGAGAGTAAAACCTTGAGTAGTCAAATGACTACTCAAGCCAACCAAAAACAAGCTCATGCTGCACGCCCGCAACACTATGAATATGTGGAAGACATGGAGAGCTATGATGAAGATTAGGAAGCAAAGTGTTAGGAATTTTTGGGATGCACAGCAAAAAATTAAAACTTGAATTCCTTCCCATAGATCCATCAATGTCGTTTAAATCGAGTAGATCTAAAAATATTTATCTTTTACCGTCAGATCTCAGAAACTGATCTTTATATTACTCCCTCTGACTAATGTCCGTACACATTCTTGGTAGAGAAGACATTCTCCTCTTTCTCTCTCTAGGTGTTTGTACGCTTTCTCTCTCTAGGCATCCATACAGTGTTCGTATGCTTTTTTTCTCTAGGGTTTTTCTTTTTGTTCTGTAGTTCTAGAAAACCTAAGCCTTTTACCTTTTTATAAAGGTATCTTATTAGGATTTCAGATATATTTGATTAATTCAAAATATATTATTTTAAATCAAATCAAATCAAATTTGAATTAAAATAGATTAGTTTAAATTTAAGTCTATCTAATATATTTAAATTTTAACTAATTATTTAATATAAATTTAGAACTTAATTGAAATTTAATTTATCTCATAAATTAAATTTAAACTATCATATTATTTAAATTTAAATCTATGATATAGATTTGAATTTCAAACTAATTAGTTTAAATTAATTAAAGGATATACATATATATTCTGAATATATAAATATATATTTCAAATTTTATAAATTATATATATATCAAATATATATTTATTTATTTAAAAAATTCTTCCACCCTAGATTGAACGTGACATTCATTGAATCTAGACGCAATTTCAGATTCAATGAATTTGGACATAACATTCATTGAATCTTGAATCTAGATGCAATTTCAGATTCAATGAATTTAGACATTTTAGCTCTAGTTGACTTATTTTTATGTGTGACCCTATAGGCCTATATGATGTTGGCAGTGGACTAATAACACTATTTGCCCCACAAGTCACAAGTGTTCTCTAGCAAGACATTATAACTACTAAAATCATATAGGGATCGGTGATTCGATGCAACCTATCATATAACCTTATCACATTTCTTTTGTCACACGATATCTAGATTAAGTATAAGATATGGAAATGTCATCCTCATCTTACTTAATTGTCGCTTTCTCGATCTACGTGTAGATTGTAGTACAAATGGAAACCCTTCCATTTAAGCATGACCATGCATTTCTCAGTCTCACTCATCGAGGAGCCTAAAGATATCTCTTTATTAATTAGAGGGACAAATCTTATTTTGACCACTCATCTTCTTCTATATGAATTCCACTATACCCGATCATAACCTTTATGATCACCCAGTTAAAAATGACTTTTGACTATGTTTAAAAATAGTGTTATTCATGTTGGAAACTATGGTGATCTCAAATCTAAGGGCTTAGTGATACAGTTATATATGAGACACGCTTATGACTTAATCTATGTAGTTATCTCATAACGGGTCGATCCTGCATCTTGTTCCTTAACGAGTGCCTATGATTTTGATTTGTATCTATATACATGTGTAACACATCATTTTCAATCAAAATCATACTAGTCTTAGTTCATCATCATTTCTACAATGATGATCAACTAGGGATATTTAGAATAATCTATATAATTTATCTAAGGATATTATTATATAGAACATGCAAACAATATAATAATGTAATAAAAGAAAACTCTTATTTCTTAATAAAATACAATATTTGCAATACAATGATTAGCCTAGGACATAATCACCAACAACTCCCACTTGCACTAGGCCTAATCATTGATGTGCCTAATACCCATTGACCTAACATGATGTTCATGTTTTGCCTGTGCAAGCGGTTTAGTAAGTGGATCAGCAACATTGTCATCAGTTGGTACTTTGCATATCTTTATAGCACCCTTATCAATGATTTCTCTGATGAAGTGATATCACCTGAGTATATGTTTAGTCCTTTGATGTGACCTAAACTCTTTAGCCTATGCTATAGCACCGTTATTGTCACAAAATATATTTATTAGATTTAAGATGGTAGGCACCACTCTTAGTTCAATGATGAACTTCTTAATCCAAACAGCTTCTTTAGCTGCATCTGATGCTGCTAAGTACTCAGCTTTTGTTATAAAATCAACTACTGTGCTTTGCTTGGAGCTCTTCCACCTGATTGTTCCATCATTCAAATAGAATACAAATCCTGGTTGTGATCTAGAATCATCCTTGTCGGACTAGAAACTTGCATCTGTGTAACCATCTACAATAAGCTCATCTTCCAATCCTCCATATACCAAGAATACATCCTTAGTCCTTCTTAAGTATTTTAGGATATTTTTTACAGCAGTCCAGTGACTCTCACCTGGATTTGACTGATATCTACTAGTCATACTTAAGGCATATGAGACATTTGGTCAAGTGAACAATATAGCATACATAATAGATCCAATGGCCGAGGCATGTGGAATCTTGCTCATACGATCTAGCTCATCATGTGTACTAGGACACTGAGTCTTACTGAGATTGATGCCATAAGACATGGGTATATAACCCCTTTTTGAATCTTGCATATTAAACCTATGCAATACTTTGTCTATGTAAGTGTTCTGACTTAGGCCGATTAGCCTGTTGGATTTATCTCTATAGATCTTTATCCCTAGGATGTAAGTGGCTTCGCCTATGTCTTTCATTGAGAAACACTTTCCTAACTAAATCTTGACATTCTGTAAGGTACGAATGTCATTTCCAATGAGTAAGATGTCATCAACATAAAGCACTAGAAATACAACTGTGCTCCTACTAACCTTCTTGTAAACACAAGATTCATCGATATTTTGGATAAATCCAAAATCTTTGACTACTTAGTCAAAGCAATGATTCCAACTTCGAGATGCTTGTTTCAACCTATAAATGGATTTTTGAAGCTTGCAAACTTTCTTAGAATCCTCTGGACATATAAAACCTTTAGGTTGTGTCATGTACATATCATCAAGTAGCTTCCCATTAAGGAATGTTGTTTTGACATCCATCTGCCAGATCTCGTAATCATAGTATGCTGTAATGGCAAGAAGGATCCTGATTGATTTAATCATGGTAACTGGCAAAAAGGTTTCATCATAGTCTATACCATGGGTTTGTTTGAATCCTTTTGCAACCAAGCATACTTTGAAGGTATGCACTTGGCCATCCATGTTGATTTTCTTCTTAAAAGCCCATTTGCATCCAATGGTTTTTATACCTTTAAGTGGGTCAATCAAGGTCCGTACCTGATTATCATACATGGATTGCATCTTAAACTTCATGGCTTCTAGCCATGTCTCAGAGTCTGATCCCACTACAGTTCTTGATAGGTAGTTGGCTCATCTTAATCAACAAGCAATATATCACGACTTTCAGTTAAAAGAAATCCATATCTTTGAAGTTGATGTCGTGTCCTATCAGACCTTCGTGGGCCTTGTGTTACTTAAGTAGGCTCAACAACTTGTTATGAGTCTTCTCATTTTTCCATCTCTAGCTCAATGCGATTTTGTGGCTTTCGAACTTATTTGAGATGTATCTTACTCCCATTGGTTCTTTTAGAGATAAATTCTCTTTCTAAGAAGATACCATTTTGAGCAATAAACAATTTATCCTCATTGGGATTGTAGAAGTAGTATTCTTTAGTTTCCTTAGGATACCCCACAAAAAGGCATTTTATAGATTTAGGTGCTAACTTATCTGAGGCTTGTTGCTTAACATATACCTCACATCACCAAATCTTGAGAAAAGCTAAATTGGGCTTCTTCCCAGTCTATATCTCATATGGGGTCTTTTTAACCGCCTTAAATGGTACACGGTTTAGTGTGAATGCAGCTGTTTTTAATGCATAACCCCAAAAGGATAGTGGAAGATTTGTTTGACTCATCATAGATCGAACCATATCTAATACGGTTCGATTCCTTTGTCATTAAGATGCTTAGTGTGGGCATCCTTTTAGACTCTTGGAGCATTGGCTGCAGGCTTCTCAGGAATAGGTTGATCTAAGACATATGACTTTCTCTCTTGCTTGAGAACAATTCCCAAGTTCCTAAACCAGTCAAGAAAGTTAGTCCCATTTAGTTTGTCCTTCTCAAGGACAGATCGCAATGATAGTATAGCAGAATTATTTGTTGACATTTTCTACAACAAAAATATGCAAAGTCAAGTTAATAATCTCCTACTAAGAAATTAACCCTCAATTTAATTTAGCAGGCTAAAACCTATATTTCACTCAATTGTAAGTCCGCTTTGGCAAGACACTTAAAATTAAGTTATTTAGGTAGGTAACTTGTTTACCAATTACATCACATGTAACTCTTAGATCTTTATGGGATTCTATCATCATATGATCCAGTATGTTTAATCCCATCTAGTGCCTTGAGACCCAAAACTATTTTGATAGTCCCAGTTAAGTCAAACCATTATGAACCTTATGAGTATCACTATTACCCAAGCTACCTCACTAAGATAACCTAAGTGTATCCACTTTGATGGATCATGCACTTAGGTGATTAAAGCCTTGATGGGTGTTCATAAATGGGTGGCATATTAACTTAAAATTTGATTCAAGGGATTTTATTATTATTACTTCGTTGTGATTCAAATATTTAATCATCATATGATAATTTGTTACAATAGCATCTTATATATACATATGATCTTATCATGAAGTAAAAAATAAATGTGTCATAATATGGCCCATCTAGCCTATCTTCTCCCAAGCCAATGAGAGGATTCTTCTAAGTAAAAAGAAACTACAAAGAGAAACCTTAATTGAACATTTGAGGAGAATGAGATGAGAAGAGAATGTACATCTAGAATAAATAGAGAGAGGCATGACACACAAGCTGTATTTAAAGAATTGCAAACCATAAAAACCTAAGGCCATATTATGCACTATACCCATCCAATTCAAACAAACATAATTCATATATAAAGTTACAAATATCTCATCTCATAAGAAAGATTGTAAGCATTATGATCTTAGTGTTAAATCAGATTAGGTTACACTAAACATGTTTCATATATACATATCTGAGATTCATGTATCACATACATATATCACAAATTTAAATATATCTTATCAACGTGTCTGGTTTCTTCATCATATGCAAATCATAGATTCGAAATCATATTTACATACATATACATATATGGCTTGTTCATTCATGTCATGAAAGCATGTTCGTAACATGTATAAATATATATGTATGGAATAACATGTTATATACAAAAACATGAAGAGACTTGTTAAACAAATTTGTATACATCCGAATTGAACAATTTATAGTCCGAATTGAACAGGTTTAGAATCAGATTCCAAATCAAATTCGAACCTTTTTGTAATTCGTACACATATGTCGCACATAATATTGAATTGTAGAATTCAAATATCACTTATATGAAATCAAATTTAAAATTGATTTGAACATATAATACATATATGAACACCAGATTCAAATACTAATCATGCAAGCCCTAAGTTCATATACTTATATCACATTACAACATATTGCATTATATATAGGCCATGTGAAATCACAACAAAGGCAAAATTCACGAAACTTTACACAAAAACTCAATTTAAGCAACCATTGACATGGCTTTGATACCACTATTGGGAATTTTTGGGATGCGCAGTGGAAAATTAAAACTTGAATCCTTTCCCATACATCTATTAATATCGTTTAAATCAAGTAGATCTAAAAAGATTCACCTTTTACCATCGGATCTCAGGACTGATCTTCAAATCTGCTCCCTCTACTAGTATCCACATGAATGATTGCTCAACTCGAACGGTGTGCTAGCACCTTTGACCAATGTCCATACACGTTCTTGGTAGAGAAGACACTCTCCTCTTTCTCTCTCTAGGCATCCGTATACTTTCTCTCTCTAAACATCCATACAGTGTTCATATGCCATCGGTATGCTTTCTCTCTCTAGGGTTTTTCTTTTTATTCTGTAGTTCTAGTAAACCCAAGCCTCCTACCTTTTTATAGAGGAATCTTATTAGGGTTTCAAATATATTTAATTAATTTTAAATACATTATTTTAAATCAAATCAAAGCAATATATTTGATTAATTTTAGATGTAATTTTAGATTCAATGAATTTGGATATTTTACCTTGATTTGACTCATTCTGATGTGCGATCTTGTAAACTCATATGATGTTGGTAGTAGGCTAATAACAATATTTGACTCACAAGTTACAAGCAGTCTCTAGCAAGACATTGTGACTAATCAAATCATATAGGGATCGGTGATCTAATGCAACTTGTCATATAACCTTATCACATCCCTTTTGTCACACGATATCTATATCAAGTATGAGGCATGGAAATGTCATTCTCATCTTACTTGATCGTTGCTTTCTCGATCTACGTGTAGATTGATAGTACAAATGGAAACCCTTTCATTTAAGCACGACCATGTATTTCTCAATCTCACTCATCGAGGGGCCCAAAGATATCTCTCTATTAATCAGAGGGACAAATCCTATCTTACCCACTCATCTTCTTCTACATGAATTCCACTATACCCCTTCATAGTCTTTATGATCACCCAGTTAAAGTTGACTCTATGCTAAAAAATAGTGTTCTTCGTATTGGAAACTATGGTGATCTCAAGTCTAAGAGCTCGGTGATATGGTTATATATGAGATACGCTTATGACTTAATCCATATAGCTATCTCATAACAGATCGATCCAGCATCTTGTTCCCGAATGAGTGACTATGATTTTGATTTGTATCTATATACATGATTAACACATCATTATCAATCAAAATCATACTAGTCTTTGTTCATCATCGTTCCCATAATGATGATCGACTAGGGATATTTAGGATAATCTATATAATTTATCCAAGGATATTATTATATAAAACATGCAAACAATTTATAATGTAATAAAAGAAAACTCTTATTTCTTAATAAAGTATAATGTTTGTAATACAATGATTGGCCTAGGGCATAATCACCAGCAGGGAGGAGACTCAATTGAGAAGAAGGCCACTCAACATGCAAAGAAGACCACCAAGGAGGCCTAGAGATGAATAAGAAGGCCTTAGAGGAGTAAAACTCAAAATTCCTTTCTTTCAAGGCAAGAGTGACCCAGAAACATACCTGGAGTGGGAGATATGTGTGGAGCAAATCTTTTTATGTCATAACTACTCTAAAGGTAAGAAGGTCAAAATTACTGCTCTTAAATTTACTGATTATGCTCTTATTTGGTAGGACAACATGTAAAAGGAACAAAGTAGATATAGAGAGCACCCCATCTCTACATGGGAAAAGATTAAGGCTATCATAAGAAGGCGATTCATTCCATCCTATTTTCGAAAGGAACTTCATAATAAGCTTCAACGCCTCACTCAAGGATCTAAGAGTGTGGATGAGTACTACAAGGAGATGCAAATGGCCATGATTAGAGCTAATGTAGAGGAGGGTCTAGAAGCAACAATGGCTTACTTCTTAGATGGGCTCAACCATGACATAGTTGATATTGTGGAGATGTATCACTATGTGGAGATTGATGACTTAGTCCATCAAGCTACCAAGGTAGAGAGACAACTTAAGAGAAAAAATTTTGTAAAGAAGAACTCTAATTTAAGTTCTTTCAACACATGGAAGAAAAACTCAAAGAATGATGTTCCCTCTTCTTCAAATTATAAGGAAAATGAAACTAAGAAAGGAGAAAAGTTAGCCGCCCCACCTAAGAAGGCTCAAAGTGGACCTAATTCTTCCAAAAATTAAGACATATAGTGTAACATCCAATTTTCTAAAAATAAGAGAAAACATGAGAAACGTAACGTATGGTTTCTCTGTAAACGAATGAAACTCACTGGATACAAAAGGAAGTTCCCCAAAATGACTTAGTTAAGGTCCCAAAAAATTTGGGAAGCATTCTAGACTTCTAAAAATGAGAATCCCAAGCTCAGACGGAAAGAAAAACAGAGCTAGAATAAAGAAACGAAATTTGATGAAAAACTTACGAAACATAATGGCATTTTCATAATTTTGAGCAAATTTTGGAATTTACATAGGAGGGCTTTTTAAATGAAAATTTTGAATTCCCCAGGGTTCTTAGAGGCATTAAAAACCATGGGAAGCCTTGGGACAGTTAAAACCCCTTCGGTGGATGTTTTCCAACATCAGTTGACCCAAACTTTGACTAATTTATTTGGGAAGGTTTTAGCTCTGATTTGAGTGATTCCAAAGGAATTTTATTTAATTGGGAACATAAATTTTATGATGAAAAAGATGGTTCTAAAAAAAGAGTTAAAATGAGCCTAAACAGAGAAAATAGGGGTGTAGGGGCAAAATGGTCATTTTAAAAAATTGTAAAAGAGGCTTCTTTAGTAAGATTATACCTCATCACCTTCTCCAAGCTTCCATTTGTAGAAAAATGGACAGCAATGGTGTGACATTAAGAGGGGAGAGAAAGAAGAAGTTTAAGCTTCCATTTAGGTAAGTAAACGGCCATGTTTCATCTCGCGCCAATTAGAAAAGTTGTTCTTCTATCTAAGAGCTCTCTAATGGTGGTTTTCTTTTCTTGAAAACTTGAAGATTTAGGTATAACCCAAGCCAAAAAGGAACTCTTTTCAAGAAATCAATCAGTGAAAAATAATCTATGTGAAGAGAGCTTAGTTTTAAAGTAAGACTTCACTTGAAACACTTATAAAATCTTGTGTTTTTAAGCCATTTAAGCTTAGGTATAGAGAGAGAAAGTGAGGATGAGAGTTTTTATTTATGTGTTCTTTATGGAACCAAAAGTTATGGAGTATGAGGATTAAGAATATATAATTAGAATTAAAAAGGGAGCTTCAGAATGCAAGTTATAGAATTTATGGATTTGATTGCACCTAGGCTATGATGAAGCTTCTTAGTAGTAATTTAAGTTGTCTAAGAGTATATATGAGTTCCTAAGACACCAAGAGAGCCTCCCACATGCTTCTCCCATAACAAAATTAAAACAACCCTATTGGTGCCATATGGAAGCATAGCTTCGGCCAAGGAGAGTTCATGTACCTAGGGAGTGTTTTAATTCCTTCCAAGCTTAGTTTTGTATCATGTGTGATAGGAGAATATGAGAGGAAGCCTTAAAAAAATTTTAGAAACCATAGATAGTGAGATGGCCTTATATGTTTTGTAATATGGCTTAAAGAAGCAACACCTAGCTAGGCTCTTAGAATTGATTGTGTGATAACTCCAAGAGGTTTAAATGGAGTCAAGAATCATAAATAAATGGAAAGCATGGAGCCAAGATAATATTTTCCAAAGGTTGCTTCATTAAGTGCATTATAGAACTATAAAAGAGCCTTATGAGTCACCTAGCTTTTCTAGTGATTGCATGGCCTTAGAATGTGATTCAAGAGTATAATTAGCTTCCATATAATGTGTCTTGGGCAAGCGAAGTGATCTCCACCTTCTTGGGTGTGTGAGGTCAAGGGAGAGGATTCAAGACTCAAGGAAAAAATGTGTAAATGCAAGCAAGGTAGCTCTCTCCCCCTTCTCTCATGCATGGATGTGTGCTTACATTGTCTTTGAATGTATGTATATATGTTTTTAAGTTATAAAAAGTATTTTAGCATGAGCTTTTATTCCATGGTACCATGATGATGTTTTATGCATTCAAATGATGTTTTATGTGCTTACTTTGGTTTGCTTGAGTGTGGAGAAGCCAAGAACCCTCTAGCAATGGCGAGGATGAGTCAAGAACCTTCAAAGTTAGTTGAGACAAGGTAAAGAGTCTCCCAAAAGTGAGGTTGACTCCTAAGAGTAAGGTTAAGTAAAAAACCTCTTAGTGAAATGGGTGAGGCCAGTCCAAAATCCACAAGTAAATGGGTGAGGCTAATCCACTTACTTGGCAAGCCTATGTATGCTATGTATGACTTGTTCAAATGTCAAAAATGTCTCTTGAATACTACCACATGTTAATATATCCATGCATGCATTTTTAAGGCTTATTTGCATACTTTATGTGTGATTGAAAGGGAGGTGAGCTAATGGGATTCTTTGAATCTCATCCCCTCCTTTCCAATGTTCTAACATGCTAGGTGAATCAAGAGAACAAGGTAATGGGAGCCAACACCTTGGAAGATAAGAGATTGACAACAAAGTGCATGAATCTTGCTTCTTTAAGGCCATATGAGTGGTAAATGTTATAATCTATTGTTACATATGTCTTATGACATTATGAACATGCTTAATTATGTTGGTGTATCATATACAAATGAGATTGAATGTTATATAAATGGTATAGTGCAATTTAAGTATGGAATGACTAGACTAACTTATGGAATTGTATGTAATAATGGAAGTGGAAAGCCAAATTGAGATGCATGAGGTTTGGGACCACTTGGGCAGTTCATACAAGTCATATTTATGCTTTCAAACCTACCCAAGAGGTGCCAAACACCAAGAAAGACCATTTGGGTACACTTGGTATCTAATATGGAGCAAAATTAACAATATTGAAAACCTATATACTTTTTATCCAAATGATCTCTTCTTGATGTGATATTTGGCATGCAACTAGAGCTTATTGAGAGCTTTTTAGGAAGCTAAAGTATAGAATTTTTGAAGGTCTATGGAATATTTGATGAATTTTCAAAATTAAGAAATTTTTTAATTTTGGTCAAGGGTACTATTCACTTAGGTCCGAAAATGATTCCTATCACTTAGGGCTCAAATGATATCCAATTACCATAAAATTTTATAAGAGAAACTAGACATTACCAATTACTTGTGTCAACTAGAAGCACCTGATTTGGATGTCTAAAGAGGGAGATATGAATTTTTAAAGCTTCTTCCTACTATCAGGAGCTCAAACTGACCTCAGGTATTGTTTGATTGGGTTTCGAGGCCTGGACATGCTTAAATAGTCTAGAGTTATTTTTTCCCTCTATCTAACATCTGTAGCTTTCTAGATTGATATCATTTGAATAGATTAGATTTTTGTGGAATTAATTAGACATTTTTGAAATTTGCTGCAGAAACTTGTGATAGTACCAGTAGATAGCCAGACCTCTGGAATTTTTCAAATGTCAAACATTTTTTTGTGTGATGATTCATGGCCTTGTTATATTTTTATCATAAATTAGACATGTGTAGCTTTCCAGAATGGCAAAGAATGTATGGTTTTGATTTTCCTAGAATTAGTTATAATTTTCTAAAATTTGTGACAAAAAGGGGAAGTTTCTGGCTGAAATTGCAAATATATGTTTTATGCTTCCCTTTGCCATGCATGACCTCTTAGTCAATTTTGGTGATAGAAATGAGTTATATCTATGTAATTAAATATGAGAATGTGATGTATGAGCTCACATGGTCCATGTGACACTGAATGAAATTTTTATATGCGACGTAACGCTAAGAAATGCATTATTTAATGCTATTTTCCCTTGCTTCTTTGTGAGTTTTTTGATATGAGGTATAGAGATAGTATGAGATGAGTTAAAAATGTATGGTGTTACATACGATGCTTCAAGTGTTAAGGGAGAGGACATATCTCTAGTGAATGTCCTAACAAGCGAACCATGACTATCAACAACCTTGGTGAGTGGGAAACTAAAGGAGAAACAACTTAAGAAGAAGAAGAAGAAGATCTATTCATAGAGAATGAAGATGGATAATATGCAGAAGAAGGAGAACTCCTTGTGACTAGGAGAGCCCTTAGTACCCAGATGATGGCAGAAGAAAATGAACAAAGAGAGAACTTGTTTCATACTCGTTGTCAAATCCAAAAGAAAATATGTGGTGTAATCATAGATGGAAGAAGTTGCTGCAATATGGCAAGGATTGAGCTAGTAGAGAAGTTGAATTTATCTACCTTCAAGCATCAATAGCCATACAAGCTTTAATGGCTTAATGAATGTGGAGAGCTGAGGGTAACAAAACAAGTAAAGGTAATATTTTCTATTGGTAAGTATAAAGATGAAGTACTATGTAATGTTGTACCAATGAAAGCATGTTATCTTTTATTAGGTAGGCCTTGGCAATATGATAGGCATGTTACACATGATGGTTTTCTAAACCATTACTCTTTTGTACTTAAAGGGGAACCTATAACCCTTCTTCTTATGTCACTGAAACAAATATTAGAAGATCAAATCAAGAAGGAAAAGAAAAGAGAAAGTGAGAGTATAAAGATGTCTAAAAACGGAAGACAATGAAAATGGGAGAGGAAAATAGAGTAAGCCAAGAGGAGAGAGATAAAAGAAAGAAAAATCTAAAAGCAAGAAAGAAAATGAGAGAGAAGGAGAGAAAAGTTTATTAGTGGTAAGAAGGAGTGAAATCAAGCAAGCTTTGTTTTCCCAACAAAACCTCATAATATTTATCTATAAAGAAGCTATGTTAAACACTAACGAATTAACCTCTACTTTGCTTAGTGTTATTAAGTCTCTATTGTAGGAATATGAAGATGTCTTTTTCGAAGAAATACCATCCAGATTGCCACTAATTAGAGGGATAGAACATCAAATTGATTTTATACCTAGAGCACCTATACCAAACCACCCAGTATACCGTACCAACCCTGAAAGGACTAAGAAGATTCAAAGACAAGTGCAAGAGCTTCTGGATAAAGGATATGTAAGGGAGAGCCTAAGCCTGTGTGTGATACCGGTGTTGTTTGTGCCTAAGAAAGATGGCACATGGAGGATGTGTGTTGATTGTAGAGCCATCAATAATATAATGATGAGATATCGTCATCCTACCCCTAGGTTAGATGATATGCTTGATGAATTAAATAGCTCCATTATTTTCTCTAAAATTGATTTAAAAAGTGGCTACCATCAAATTAGAATGAAAGAAGGAGATGCATGAAAAACTACATTTAAGACTAAACATGGATTTTATGTGGTTAGTTATGCCTTTTGGCCTCACTAATGCACCTAGCACATTTATGAGGTTAATGAATCATGTCTTGTGTACTTTCATAGGCAAGTTTATGGTAGTTTACTTTGATGATATTCTTATGTATAGTAGGACTTTGCATGAGCATGTAGATCACTTAAGACAAGTCCTAGAAGTTCTAAGAAAAGAAAAATTGTTTGGCAATTTAAAGAAGTGTGATTTTTGCACTAATAGAGTTGTTTTTCTTGGTTTTGTTGTGAGTGCCGAGGGGATTGAAGTGGATGAAGAAAAAATCAAAGTCATTCGAGATTGGTCGACCCTACCATGATCGAACATATGAGGAGCTTTCATGGAATTACAAGCTTTTATAGAAGGTTTATGAAGGACTTTAGTACATTAGCAGCCCCATTGAATGAGTTGACAAAGAAAAATGATCTATTCAAATGGGGAGAAGCTTAAGAGAAAGCTTTCCAAACTCTCAAGGAGAAGCTCACCCAAGCACCTTTACTTGCACTTCCAGCCTTTGGTAAGATTTTTGAGATAGAATGTGATGTAAGTGGAATTGGCATAAGAGGTGTACTTATGCAAGAAGGTAAGCTCATTGCATATTTTAGTGAAAAGTTAAGTGGTCCTACACTTAACTATCCTACATATGATAAGGAGCTATATGCCTTAGTTAGAGTGTTGGAAACTTGGCATCATTATTTATGGCTTAAGGAATTTGTTATACATTCTGATTATAAAGCTCTCAAACATATTAAGAGCCAAAAAAATTGAATCAAAGACATGCTAAGTGGGTTGAATTCATTGAATCTTTCCCATATGTCATTAAGCACAAGAAAAGTAAGGAGAATATTGCTGTAGATGCACTTTCATGTAAGTATGTTCTTCTTTCCATGTTAGACTCTAAAATTCTTGGTTTTGAGTCCATCAAAGAATTATATACTAATGACATTGACTTTGGTGAAGCTTTTAGCCATTGCAAACCTGGCCTTGGTTAGGACAAATTTTACTTGCATGATGGATTCTTATTTCATGTTAATAAGCTTTGCATTCCTAATTGTTCTATGCATATGTTATTGGTGAAGGAAGCGGATTCAGGTGGTTTAATGGGACATTTTGGCATTGTTAAAACATTTGAAGTCTTAAATGAACATTTTTATTAGCCTAAGATGCGTAGGGATGTTGAAAAATTTGTAGGTAGATGTATTGTGTGTCATAAAGCTAAATCTAAAATAAATCCCCATGTATTGTATACTCCCATCCCTATTCCTAGTATACCTTAGGAAGATATTTCCATGGACTTTATTGTGGATTACCTAGGTCTAAAAGGGGGAGGGACTCCATTTTTGTTGTAGTAGATAGATTTTCTAAAATGGCACACTTCATTGCATGTCATAAGGTTGATGATGCTTCTAATATTACCAATTTGTTCCTTCAAAAAGTTGTACACCTTCATAGGATGCCAAGAATTATAGTATCAGATTGAGATGCTAAGTTCCTAAGTTATTTTTGGAAGACTTTATGGAGCAAGGTAGTTACTAAATTATTATTTTCTACTACCTGCCACCCACAAACTGATGGGCAAATTGAAGTTGTGAATCGGACACTTTCTTTTTTGTTATAGACAATTGTTAAGAAGAACTTGAAGAATTGGGAGGAGTGTCTACCGCATGTCGAATTTGCTTACAACAAGACCATTCATTCTACTACAAAATATTCGCCCTTTGAGATTGTATATGGTTTTAATCCTCTCACACCCATTGTGTAACACTCTAAAATTAATTAAGGTGTTAATCATGGATTTGGGTTAATTAAGAATAATTAATAGGGGATAATTGGGTAAGTTAAGTGAATAGAAATTTTAGAGAGATAAATTATTAATATGAGTTTGAAATTTAATTGAGTTAGAAACCCCATTTAGGCCTAAATTAAATTAAGTAGGCCAAGATTAGGAACTAATGGAGGCCCAATAATTTTAGGTCCAGACCCAACCTTTTAATGTAAGACTTGGCCTAGGAGAGAGTATGTAGTGTAACACCATAACCTCTAACTCATTTTATGCCATTTATAAACTTTGTATTGTCAATCCCACAAAAGCATAGGAAAAAGGGAATGAAAATAATAGACTTTTTCGCATTGCGCTATATCTAAAAATTTACAATCGGTGTCACGTGAATTGTGTGAGCTCATGTTATGTGTAACACCCCAAAATTAATTAAGGTGTAAATAGAGGATAATTGGGCAAGTTAGTGAATAGAAATTTTAGAGAGATAAATTATTAATGTGGGTTTGAGAATTAATTAGGATAGAAACCTCATATAGGCCCAAATTAATAAATCATGATAAGAGGCTAATGGAGGCCCAATGAGTTAGGTGCAGGCCCAATTTAATTTAATGTGATAGAGGCCCAAGATTCACCTTGTATAGACTCTTATAAGTGTGCCCAATTACCCTTGTGCAGACCCAAACCCTTTAGCTCTTCCAACTTGGCCCAAACCTAATTAAACTTCAGTAACCCAATGCATAAGAGTTGGCCCAATAAAATTCTGTAGTCCAACACTTTAAAACTGGCCCAACAAGCTAAAATCTGAAACCCATTTGGAGTTGGACCTTGGAACAACCTATGACCCATCCTTGACCCAACTTAAACCCAACTAAAACCCTAATGCTTCAGCCACTTTCTCATTTTGCTGAAACTCAAGAAGCAAAATTCGGAGGTTGAGAGGGAGGCTAGGGTTTGGGGCACGAATTCCACATTTTCTCACATTTAGAGCAAGATTCAACCAAGGTAATAGTTATACAACTTAATCCCCTCATCTTTCTCTTTAATTTAGCCCAATTAGTTTTTCATTTAGAGCATTTTCACTTTACCCAAAATCTGAAATGTGGTTGTTTGGGGGTTTTCTTGGTGAAATTCGTAGGTTGAGGTTAGGGCTAACATTAGGTAAGTATAAACCCTCCATTTTGATGCTTTCTTTGTTAATTTGAGACCCCCATAGCTGATTTATAAAATGGGTATTAATTTTGTACGAATTTGCTTAGGATTTTGGGTAAAATATTGAGGTTTCTAGTAGAGGATACTTGAATCCAAATTTGGGACTTGTAGTAGCTGGGTAAGTGTTCTCTAGGTAGTTATTAGCATTTTAAATTCCTTGGGTACTTATTGCTACCGTTAATGATGAATTAGAGTGGTAATTCTCTGATGTTATGGTTATAAGGATTCTTGTACCATTGGTGGCTGTTGCAAATTATTTATAAGTGAGGTAACTGGGGTTTACATTAATTCCATGCATGTATCTATTTTAATTTCATATTTGCTATATATGAATGATTTAAAATGCTGAATGAATTGGTTGGCTATCTATTGTATTATAATTGGACCTTGTGAGTCCATGGTGGAGCTGTGGTATGGCTGCCACCCGTGCATGTGCTTCGATCGAGCACTGAGTTATAATTAAACCCTAGATGCACTGAGCCTTGGTTGTGCTTAATGGGGAATAGGTGCCGTGGACAGGCCTCTCCCGGTGTTAATGACCTTTAACATGTGAAATTATGATTACTAGTATGGGATAGTAATCATGATAGCCTAACTGTTTCATTTACTGATATGGCTGATATGATTTTGATGTTGATTTTGATTCATGCATATATGCTTATTATAACTAGATTATATGATGAAATTGCCTTGGTTACTGAGATTTATATCTCACCCCGTTTTATGGGATTACAATTTCAGGTGAAGGTTCCTCGGGTAAGGATAAGGGCAAGTAAGTGGATGAACATCCATGAGCTGAGACCTAGTGTGGGGAGCTACACTTGGTCTGAGTGTGATAGGGTAGATGCTAAATTTTGTTAACCTATGTATAGCATCATCATGTATTTGTATTGCCAAGTGTAGGTTTTCATATTTTGATTACTTAGGATGTATTTACTGAGGCATTAGACCTCATCTTAATTTGGTAATTGATGTATGATTAATGATATCTACCGTGAGCCTTGTTGGACTATGATATGGCTTGCTATTGGATATGTAACCTTTGAGATATTAATAAGCACTCTTAATGTATGAAACCCCTAATGGAATGTGTATCAAATGTCAGTTGTTGTTAATGCATGAATTTTTGTTGCTATTACTCTATGGACTTGTTGATATAGGGTGATTAGAGAAAAGAAATTAACCCTTGAGTCTTGAATTAGTAAGAATAGATTAGCTGGATAAATTAGGCTAATGAATGATATTTAAGCCCCACAATGAAGGTAGAGTGGCCCTAGGGTGTTAATGAAGGAAGAGTGGAAAGTATGAGACTAGATTTTCAGAGTGTAGGACCAGAAGGCACTTCATCGCAACTAAAATGGAGTTGGTCGCGGCCAATAGAGGCGAAGTTACCTAGGGAGAGTGCCAGAGAGGAATTCGCTGCAGTGAAATATATAATTGGCCACAGCGAAATGCGAGAGGCAAAACAGGGAGTCATCCAGAGGGAAATTAGTTACGGTGAAATGGGAAATTGGTCGCAGTGAAATTTTGCAAAAATGAGCCAGGCATTCCAGAGAGGAATTGGCCGCAGCAAAAAGAGTTATTGGCCGCAGCCAATATCGAGAGGCGAGCGAGGAAGTTCCAAGAGGCTTCTTCGCCACGGCACCATGTAGGTTGGCCGCGGTGAAGGTCCAACTCACCGTAGCTATCGCTGCGACCAAACTAGCGATGAAGAAAGGGGCAAAACAAAAAGGAATTGGCTGTGGCTAAGAGTAATTAGGCCGTGGCAAACATGTTGAAACACTTATATTAACTAGAAAACCTTGATTTTTTTATATGTTAATCTCAAGGGATGATGTAGAGATATTAGGCTGTGTTATATATGATGAATAATGGAATCAAAGTATGATAAATGAATGTTTGTTTCCCTTACGAACATAAGTTTTTATAATCGTATGATTGATAACTTTAATCACATTAAGGTTCAAGTTTCCCCGTATTTTCATAGTGTAATTAGTCTTAATATCATGTAACTCTAGTTTATGGTTATCAATCACGTATTAAACCTTAGTAATTAGGATTAGAGATTAGGATCATCACATTATGTATTCTCATATTTAATTCCATCATTATAACTCATTTACATCACAAAAACATGCCTACAATTCATGGAAACCGAAATGAAGCTCAAAATAAGCAAGCATTTTTTTGGCTAGATTTGCTCCATTTCCTGACCCAAATTTGGAAAATCATAACTAAATCTAAAAAATTATAAATCATTCAATCTTGGTCATTATGGAAATATTAGGATGTCTACGTCATACTAAAAATATGCCCAGGTCATAACATGCATCACACAGGGCGTTTGACATCCAAAAGTCTACAGAGGTCACTGGCTGCCTGGGTTGCTATTCAGATTTCTGATACAAACTTCTAAATTTCATAACTAATTCCATAAAAATAGAAATCATACAAATTTGATCATTTTAGAAATATAAAAATGTTAACTTGATTCTAAAAATAATTGTAGAATGAAACAGATACATTTAGCTATTGAAATCTTATGGAATAGTAACTGAACTCTTGGGGCACAACTGGTACTGACAGCCAACTTCAAAAATGCATAAATCTTTGATCAGACCTCCAAATGAGGTGATCTTTGTGGCTACAAAAATCTTATGACCTCTAATTTATGCATATAAAATTTCACAAGTATTGGACACCATTTTGCCATCGGATGACACAAAACTACCAGTGTGAACAGTGTTCATACCAGAAACAATAGAAAATCCCAACTTCAAAAATTCATCAAATATTCTCTAGACCTCCAAAAATTATGTTCTTTAGCTTCAAAAAATTATTTCAATGAGACCTAATTGCATGCTAAATTTCAGAGCAAGACTAACTCATTTGGAAAAAAAGTGACATAGAGTTCCATTATGGTCAATTTTGGCTCCATATTGTGTACCAAAATTGCCAAATGGATTTCTCTTAGTCTTGGCACCTTTTGAGTAAGTTTAAAAGCTTATTTGAGACTTGTGTGAGCTGCCCAAATGGTCCCAAACCTCATGCATCTCATTTTGGCCATTTAACTCACATTTATACACATATTCATCAAACTTTAAACTTTCATACTATGGCATTGCATACTCAAAACGTGGTCTAGTGGTCATATATGATAATCATACATCCCAACATTATATAACAGTATATTTACATATGTCTCAAGGTTCATAATATATATACAACATCATATACATCTTGAACCATTATTATGCTTCCAAAATGGCTAAAACCAAGGCATAAAGTTGTCAATCTGCTTCCTTTAGTGTTGTTGGCTCCTATTAGTATATCCACTTAGTTCACCTAGCATGTTAGGTCATTGGAGAGGTGGGGATGAGATTCAAAGAATCCCAATAGCTTATCTCCCATTCAATCATACATAATATGTGCAAAGCAAGCTTTTCAAATGCATGCATAGTGAAAGTGGAAGACATGCATATTTTCAAACAATCTTGGCATGTGAATCAATCATACAAAACATCCAAGAGTTCATCAAGTGCTTGAATTGGCCTTACACTTCTCCTTATGGATTTTGGACTTGCCTCACCCATTCTTTAAGAGCTTTGGACTCAACCATACTCTTGGGAGCCCACTTTGCCTTTGGGAGACTCTTTACTTTGTTTCAACCAAGTTCAAGGGTTCTTGGCTCATCCTTACCCAAGGGAAGAGTTCTTGGCCTCTCTACACTTAAGCAAACTCATACAACCATCATGAAATCATTTAAGAATATAACATGGCATTAAGGATCATGGCATATAAAGGCATGCTAGCATACTTTTCATAGCTTGAAAATGTACATACACACATTCTAAAACAAGCTAAACATACATTCATGCATGAGAGAAGGTGGAGAGAGCTACCTTGCACACAATTATACACTTTTTCCTTTGGACTCAAGCCTCCTCTTTTGGCCACACACCCACAACTTGGTGGAGATGGTTTCTCTTGGCCTAGACACAATTTATGGGAGCCAATTAAGTTCATGAAACAATTTCTAGGGCCATGCAACTTGCTTAAGCCCTAGATTACTTTACAACCTCTATTATGGTCCATATTGTCACCTAATGAAGCAACACCCCTCAAATGACTTCTAGACCCCATTATTTCCTTTCAAATATGATTCTTGACTCCTTTTAAGCCTCTTGGAGTCATTACATCATTAAAACAAAAGGCCTAGCACCATGTTGCTTCTTTAGGTCATAATATGGAACCTAAGACACCAAATCACTTTTCATGAGTTCTAAATGTTTTCCAAGGCCTCCCTTCATTTTCATTCATCAAATATGACTCAAGAATGGCCTTATAAAAATTTAAAACTCCCCCCACCTACACAATCCCCTCTTGGCCGAGACATAGACACCATTTAGGCCATATGAAGTTTTCTTGAAGGGAGAAACTTGTGGGGAGCATCTTTGGTGTCTCAAGAACTCATTTATACTCTAACTTAGACCTAGGAAGCATCATACAAATTTAGAAATTGGAAGGTGCACTTAAGACCCTAGGTTTTGCATCTTGATTTCTAATGCCTATTTCTTGGTTTTCTTTGCATATTCTTATTCCTCTCCATCAAATACCTAAGAATCACCTTTGGTTTGGTTAAAAATTTGACTCCTTAGGTCTGTCTAAGTCTAGGTCGAAATGGAGAAGAAGGGCCATGGAAGATATGAACCATAGGATGCATTTTTACCTTGTTTTCTTACTTAGTTTGGCTTGAATCTTGATTTCTCCAAGCTCATCTCTTCAAATCCGAACTTTGCCTTGAATATCTCCCTTGAATCAGATTTATAAACCTCATTTTAATCCAAGGAAAGAAAGGAGAAGGGAGGAGAGGAGGTGTGGATGAAGAAAAGCAAGGAAAATCACCATGAAAACATACCTTAAGCTTGGTTTTCTTCCTCCTTCTTCTTCCTCTCTTGGGCACCTCTCCCTTAGGGTTCTTCTTCTGATTTGGGGCTGGAAAATCTGAAGTAAAATGAGGGAGAGTGGGAGGTGCCACCTATATATAGCTAGGGCAAAGTGACTTTTTCAAAAATTCCCATTTTGCCCTTCAAGCTTTGCATTTTTGTTTCTCCTCCGTTTTAGCTCCTTTTTTAGAACTGTCTTTTCCATTATAAAATTTAGGTTCCCAATTAAGGAAAATGCCTTTGGAATCACTCAAATAGGAGTTAAAACATTCCCGAACAAATCCGTCAAAGTTCGGGCACACCGACGTTAGAAAATGTCCACCGGAGGGGATTTAATTGTCCTAGGGCTTCCCATGGTTTTCAGAGCCTCTGAGAACCCCAAAGAACTCAAAAATTTTATTTTAAAAGCCCTCCTATGTGGTTTTCAAAAAGTTTTCATATTTACAAAAATACCACTGGCCTTTTGGCAAATTTTTTCGAATCACTCTAGCCTTGATTTCTGGGCAACTCAAGGCTCAACTCCTATTTTATAATATTTAAAATTTTATTATAATTTTATTTGACCTCAATTCCTTCTATTTCAGGGACTTCCTTTTGTATCTGGCTTGTTTCTGTCGTTTACAGAGAAATCGAACATTGCATTTCTCACGTTTACGGAGGGACCGGATGTTACACCTAGGGGACCTAATCTAATTTAATGAATTGGAGACCCAAGACCTAACTTATATAAGCTCTTATAAATGGCCTAATAACCCTTATACAGACCCAAATCAATTAAGTTATGCAAACTTGGTCTAACCCAATTAAAATTTTGCAACCTAATACATGAAAGCTAACCTAACAAGGCTTAAATCTGAAACCTACTTGGAATTGGACCTTTGGGTCAGCCCATGACCTATATTAGACCTAACTTAAACCCAACTAAAACCCTAAACACATCAGCCCCTCCACATTTTGCTGAAACACAAACACAAGAGGCATTTTCTCACCTTGAGAGGGGGGCTAGGGTTCTAAGCAAGAAATCCACCATTTCTCACTCTTAAACTCAAAATTAGCCAAGGTACTTGTTATATAATTTAATCCCCTTCTCTTTCTCTTCATTTTGGCCTAATTAGTTTTTCATTTGGAGCATTTTCACTATGCCCAAAATCTGAAATGTGGTTGTTTAGGATTTTCTTGGTGCAATTTCATAGGTTAAGATTAAGGGTGTTATTAGGTAAGTGTAAACTCTCCATTCTAATGTATTTTCTACTAGTCTAAGACCCCCATGGTTAATTTGGAGTATGGGTATTAATTTTGTATGAATTTGCTTAGGAATTAGGGTGATATATCAAAGTCTCTGGTAGAGGACATATTCAATCTGAATTTGGGGATTTATAGTGGTTGGGTAAGTGTCCTCCGGGTAGCCATTAGTATTTTAATTCTTTGAGTACTTGTTGCTGATGTACATGATGATTTAAAGTAGTAATCTTCTAATGTTATGGTTATAGGGAGATTTTGGCACTACTGGTGGCTTTTCAATTGTCTGCAGAGTGAGGTAATCGGGGGTTCATGCTAATTCCATGCATATGTCTATTTTAATTTTGTATTTGTTGCATGATTATGATTTTGAATACTAAATGAATTGCTTGGCTATCTGTTATATGTGATTGGACCTTGTGAGTCCATAGTGGAGCTGTGGTGTGGCTGCCACCTGTGCATGTGGTTCAATCAGGCACAAGGTTGTGATTAGACCTCAAATGCACTGAGCCTTGGTTGTACTTATTGGGGAGTAGGTGCCATGGACGGGCCTTTCCCGGTGTTATTGGCCTTTAACATACAGAATTATGATTGCTAGTATAGGATAGTAATCATAGATAGCCTAATTATTTCATTTATTGATATGGTTAGTACATTTTCTAATGCTTATATGAAATCATGCATATATGTTAATTAAACTGGAATATATGAGTGAAATTTGCCTTAGTTACTGAGATTTGCACTCACCCCGTTTCATAGGATTATACTTTCAGGTGAAGGCTCTTCGGGTAAGGATAAAGTGAAGCAAGTAGATGAAAATCCATAAGCTCTAACCATATGTGGAGAAGCCTACACTTAGACTGATTTAAATAAAATAGATGCTAACTTTTGTATTCTCTTTGTATAGTATCATCATGTAGTTATGTTGCCATGTGTAGGTGTTTATATTTTGATTACTTTGGATGTATCTATTGAGAAGTTAGGCCTCATATTAGCTTGGTATTAGATGTATGAACTTATAACACTTGATGTATGAACTTTGTTGAATTGATGATATGGTATACTATTGGAAATGTAATTATGTGATACATTAGATGTTGATATGAACTATTGATGTATGAAATCTCTACCGGAAGGTGTACCGAATGTTAATTGTTGATAATGCATGAATTCTTGCTGTTATTACTCTATGAACTTACTAACATAGGGTAGTTGGAGGAGTAAAAATTAACACTTAAGTCTTGAACTAGTAATGATAGATTAGCTGGGAAAATTAGGCTAATGAAAGGTATTGGTGTAACACCTCAAAATTAATTAGAGTGCTAATCATAGATTTAGGTTAATTAAGAATAATTAATATGGAATAATCGGGTAAGTTAAGTGAATGGAAATTTTGAGAGATAAATTAATAATATGAGCTGAGAATTAATTGGGATAAAAATTTCATCTAAGCCTAAATTAATGTAGGAGACCATGATAAGAGGCTAATGGAGGCCCAATAAGTTAGGTATAGACCCAATCTTATTTAATGAATTAAAGGCCCAAGACCCAATTTCCATAAGCTCTTATAAATGGCCCAATAAACTTTGTACACACCCAAAACAATGGAGTTCTTAAAACTAGGTTTGGCCTAATAAAATTCTGTAGCCCAATACCTTAAAACTGGCCTAACAAAGCTAAAATCTGAAGCCCATTTGGAGTTGGATCTTAGAGTAGCCCATAACTTATAGAAAACCCAACTTAAACCCTAAAAACTAACCTAGCCACCCCCCATTCTGCAGAACCACAAGAGACACATACAAAATTCGGAGGTCCAAAGGAGAGGCTAGGGTTCTTGGCATGTTTCCACCTTTTCTCACTTCTAGAGCAAGATTCAGCCAAGGTAATAGTTATATAACTTAATCGTCTCATCTTTCTCTTTAATTTGACCTAATTAATGTTCTAATTAGAGCACTTTCACCCACACCCAAAATCTGAAACTTGCCATTTGATGTTTCCATGGTGAAATTTCGTAGGTTGAGGCTAAGGCTGACATTAGGTAAGTAAAAACTCATCTTCTTGATGTATTTTTGCTAGTTTAAGACCCCAATGATTGGATTATAATATGGGTATTAATTTTTCATGAATTTGCTTAGGATTTAAGGTGATATATTGAAGTTTTTGGTAGAGGACACATCTATTCCGAATTTTGGAAGTTTATAGTGGCTGGGGAGATTTTTGTACCATTGGTGGCTTTTGCGATTTATCTACAAGTGAGGTAACCAGGACTATATTAATTCCATGCATATATCTATTTTTATTTCATGTTTGTTGTACATAAATGATTTGAAATGCTGAATGAATTGGTTGGCTATCTATTGTGTTATGATTGGACCTTGTGAGTCCATGGTGGAACTGTAGTGCTGCTGCCACTCGTGCATGTACTTTGATCAGACATCGAGTTATGATCAAACCCCATATGACTGAGCCTGGTTGTGCTCATTATAGAGTGGGTGCTGTGGACGGACCTCTCCCAGTGTTATTGGCCTTTAACATGTGAAAATATGATTGCTAGTATGGGATAGTGATCATGATAGCCTAATTGTTTCATTTACTGGTATTACTGGTATGTTTTCTGATGCTTATACGAAATTAAACTAGGATATGAATGGAATTTATTTTGGTTACTGAGATTCGCATCTCACCCTGTTTCATGGGATTAAATATTTCAAGTGAAGGTTCTTCGAGTAAGGATAAGGGGAAGTAAGTGGATGAAAATCCATAAGCTCCAACCATATAGGGAGAAGGCTACACTTAGATTGGTTTATTTAGGATAGATGCTAAATTTTGTATTACTTTTTGTATAGCATCATCATGTAATCATATTGCCAAGTGTAAGCTTTTATATTTTGATTACTTAAGATGTATTTATTGAGGAGTTAGGCCTCATCATAACTTGATATTGGATGTATGAACCCATAACACCTGATGTATAAATTTTACTGAATTTATGGTATAGTATACTATTGAAAATATAATTATGTAATGTATTAGATATTGATATGAATCATTGATACATGAAACCTCTAATAGAATGTGTATTGAATGTTAATTGTCAATAGTGCATGAATTCTTGTTGCTATTACTCTATGAACTTGCTGATATAGGGTAGTTGGAAGAGTGAAAATTTACATTTAAGTCTTGAATTAGTAATGGTAGAATAGCTGGGTGAATAGGGTAGATAAATACCATTAGAGTCATATAAAATGAGAGGAAATGGTCCTAGGGTGTTCCTAAGAAGAGAATTGGAGTGTATGGGATGAAATTTAGGAGATATAGTTATAGGAGGGAGTCACGCCACGACTAGGAAGGCCTCACCATAGCCTGAAAAGTGACAGTGGCAAGGGATGCTGTGACTTGAGAAATCTCATCGCGGTGTAGTGCAAAAAAAATCGCCCAGGAGGGTGACAGAATGAACCTCACCATGGCACAATAGGTCCTGCCACGACGCAAGTCAAGAAAACTAGTTAAGGAGAGTACAGTAGTAAAACTTGCACGCAGTGCAAGTGTATTTTGCTGCGGTGAGAATCGTGGGACTTTGAATAGTAGCTCTATGAGGCATCTCCGCCGCGGCTCCACGTAGGTTGGCCATGGCGAAATTCGAGTAAGTTACCTAATGATTCCCGAGAGCCACTTAGCCATGGCACGAAAGGTCGAGGCCACAGCACAAAGTGAAAAACTTAGTTTTAAAGCTCCAGTACCTAACTTAGCTATGGTAGGAAGGTTCCAAGTTACGGCGCAGGTCCCCAAACTCCCACTTTTAGCCTAGAAACCCCAATTTCTTCAATGGTAATGCTAGGATATAGGAACACTTGTAGGAGGTTTTTGTGTGCTGAAACTAATGGATGGATAAATCACAAACCCCTGATGATAGTGCAATTCCTTTTATGCGTTCTCCCATTTATGGTTGTTTAGTTGATGACCCTAATAACATCAAGGTTCAAATTTCCCTATATTTTCTTAATATAATTAATTGTAACGACTTTAAACCTTGATCATTAATTATACATCATGTATTTAACCATAATTTTCAAGACTAGAAGTTAGGGTTGTCATAATTGTAGCCCCACAAATTAAGGTAAAGGGGCCCTAGGGTGTCATTGGAGGGAGAGTGGAGAGTATAAGACAAGATTTTAGAAGTTGTAAGATCAAAAGGCATTTCGCCGCGACCAAGATAGCCTTAGCCACAACCAATAGAGGCAAAGTTGCCTAGGGGAAGGTCTAGAGAGCAATTTGTCGCAGTGAGAAGTGGAATTAGCCCTAGCGAAATGTGATAGGCCAAACTGGAAGTTGTCCAAAGGGTAATTCACTATGGCTAAATGGGAAGTGGCTGCGGTAAACTTTGTGAAAATGTGTCAAGCGTTCCAAAAAGGAATTAGCCGCGGCAAAAAGGGGGAATTAGCCGTGATGAAGCTCCAACTTGTTGCGACGAAATCTATAAAGATATAAGGGTGAACCCAAGAGCAATTGACTATGCATGCAAGGACTTTTAGCCACAATTAATAGACCCAAACTCTCATTCTAACCTTGAAAACCTTGGTTTTTTCCATGGTAACCTCAAGGGATAACTTAGAAATATTTGTAGAAGATTCTTATGAGTTGGAATTAATGGGTAATAGAATCAGAGGCTTATAAATAAGCGTTTATTTCTCTTGTGTACATGAATGCATGTAATTATTCGGTTGATGACTCTAATAATGTTAAGGTTCAAATTTTCCCCACATTTTCTAAATGTAATTGGTCGTAATGACTTTTAACCTAGATTTATGATTATTAATCGTGTATTTAACCCTAATTACAATGATTAGAAGTTAGGATTATCACAGACTTAACTCCTTTGCCTTTGTAGGAAAGAGTCAATATGGATGGTGTAACACCATAAATTCTAGCTCATTTCATGACACTCATGTGCTTCACATCATTAAATTCCATGAGGGAAGTAGAAAAGCCTATTAAAATAATGCATTGAATTGTGCTGCGTCGTGTATAAAAATTCCATTCGCTATCACGTAGAATGTGTGGGCTCATACTATACATTCTCATATTTAATTACATCCATACAACTTTTTTGCATCATAAATGGAAATCAAAGAAGAGTTCAACATAATCAAGTGTAATTTTGGCCAGAATTGGCCTCACTTCTAACCAAATTTTGGAAAATCACACATTCTTGGCCATTCTAGAAAGCTACAGATGTCTACATCACATTAAAAATATGCCCATACCATAACACCTATCACAGAGGGTGTTTGACAGCTAAAAAGGTCCAAACGTCAAGCTACCTCCTGATGCTGTCACAGATTCTATAGTAAACTTTGAAAATGTCCAATTAGTTCCACTAAAATCCAATCTATGCAAATGATACCAATCTGGAAAGCTGTGGATGTTAGCTAAATGGGAAAAATACTTCTAGACTAGCTCAGGCAACCTAAACCTCAAAGTTCAATAAAACAGTAACTCAAGTCGGGTAAGGGTCCTAATTCTAGACAGAATGTTCAAAAATTCATATCTTCTTCTCTAGACCTTTGAAAATTATGATCTTTAACTTCTCAAAAAGCTTTCAACAAGCTCTAATTACATGCAAAATCTCAAAGCGAGAAGAGTTTATTTGGCTAAAAAGTGACTTAAGGTTCCATTATGGTCGTTTTTGGCTTCATATGGAATACCAAAGTGACCAAATGGTTTTCCCTTGGTCTTGGCACCTTTTGGACAAGTCTAAAAGTACATTTAGGACTTGTGTGAGCTATCCAAATGGTCCCAAACCTCATACATCTCATTTTAGCCTTTTCATCTACACTTATACACATTTACATCAATTTTCTAAATTGCATACCTTGGTATTACATACCCAAATTCTGTTCTAGAGTTTATAGATCATATCCATACATTTATACATCACATAATATCATAATTACACATGTCTCAAGGGTCATATGCCATTTACAATAATAATATACATTAGTGAACACTATTATGGTTCAAAAAGGGTAAAGGCTAGACATATAGATGTCAATCTCTCTTCTTCAATGTTGTTGGCTCCCATTACCATATCCACTTAGTCCACCTAGCATATTAGACCATTGGAGAGGAGGGAATGAGATTCATTAAATCCCAATAGCTCATCTCCCATTCAATCATACATAATATATGCAAAGTAAGCCTTAAAAATGCATGCATGGATTGATGGAAGTCATGAGCATTTAAGAAGTAAACTTGGCATGTGAACAAGTCATACAAATCATCCAAGAGCTCACTAAGTGTTTGGATTGGCCTCACACTTTTCCTCATGGATTTTGGACTTGCCTCACCTATTTTTTAAGAGCTTTGGACTTAACCATACTTTTGAGAGACTCTTTACTTTGTCTTAACCAATTTCAAGGGTTCTTAGCTCATCCTCACCATGGACAATAGTTTTTGGCCTCTCCACACTCAAGCAAACTCAAACAAACATCATATATTCATTTGAACACATAATATGACACCATGAATCATGGTATATAAAGTCATGCATAATGAAGGGAGAAGAAGGGTGCATCATATATATAGGTGGGAGGAAGTTACACTTTTAAAAAATTCGCATTTTACCCTTCATTCTTGGCATTTTCATTTCTCCTTCATTTTAGCTCCTTTTTTAGAACCATCTTTTCCATTATGAAATTTAGGTTCCCAATTTAGTAAAATGCCTTTGGAATCACTCAAATCATAGGTAAAACTTTCCCAAACGAATTTGTCAAGGTGCATCGACATTGGAAAATGTCCACCGGAGGAGATTTAAATATCTTGGGGCTTTCCATGGTTATTAGGGCTTCTGAGAACTCTGGAGAACTCAAAAATTTCATTTAAAAAGCCTTCCTATATGAATTCTAAAATTTACTCAAAATGACAAAAATGCCATTACGTTTTGTAAGCTTTTCGTAAGAAATTGTTTCTTCATTCTAACTCTATTTTTATTTCCATCTGAGCTTGGGATTCTCATTTTTAGAAGTCTAGAATGTTTCCCAAATTTTTTGGGACTTTAAATACATCATCTTGGGGGACTTCCTTTTATATCCAGTGAGTTTCATTCATTTACAGAGAAACCGTATGTTACGTTTCTCATGTTTTTTTCTCATTTTCAAAAAATTGGATGTTACAGATAGGAAAAAGTGTACTAACTTTGTTAGGAAAATCCATGAAAGGGCTAAGCAAAACATTGAGAAGATAACTCAACAATATTTAAATCGTGCTAACAAGGGACGTAAGCAGATAGTATTTGAACTAGGGGATTTAGTTTGGTTGCGCCTTAGAAAAGAGAGATTTTCTGACAAATAAAAGTCCAAGCTTATGCCTCGAGGAGATGGACCTTTTTGAATATTAGAGAAAATCAATGCTAATGCTTACAAGATTGATTTGCCAGGTGAGTATGGCATAAGTGCTACTTTCAACATTTCTTATCTTTCTCCTTATTTTGGTGTAGATTTTAAAGAGTCGAGGATGACTTCTTTTCAAGAAAGGGAGGATGATATGAATCAGGTTCATGAAGATGCTAATTCAAAATCTTTAAATGATCCTTTGTACCTTCCAATTGGACCTACTATAAGGGCGAGGCTAAAAAACTTAAAGAAGCATTGAGTGGGACTTGTTCAAGAGATTTAGACTAAGCAGAGTTTTGATAAATTTTATTCAAGTATTAATCAAAATGTCCTCAACATTATTTAGGCTAAAGATGGAGCTACTATAGCTAATTTGGGTTAGAATGTTGCAAATTAAAGAGTTTGGACCAAGGACCATATATAGATTGACTCATTTGGGCCTAAATAATAATATTATGGGCTTAATATGCTGACTTCTAGAAGCTTTATATATTTGGACAAAAATTAGAATTAATTAGGTAGATTATCTTTCCTTTTCTGTTTTTAAAAATATTTGATTTTGTATTCCTATTTTTTAGGTCTTTCAATTAGGATATGTAGTTAATTTCCTACTTTTCCTCCAACAAGTAGATTTGAGTTACACTATAAATATATGTATTCTACCTCTATTTGGAATTAGATTGGAAGTAATAGAATTATTCTGAGTGTTTCTATAATTGTGAGGATATTATCTTTTCTTTGCTCTTGTGAAACCTTTGTCTTGTCAACCTATCTTTAGGTTGGTGATTCAAGTTCGCAAAAGCCCCCAATTCATGCTTCAACCCAAGTGCATCATTGTGTGGGTTGGTTCATTGTATTCATGGTTAGGCGTATTGTCTAAGTAGCAAGTCAACGTTTTTATAATGTTGGTTGGCTATTTGCTTCCGTTAGGTCTCGAACCATCATCTATCTATTAACCTATGCTGTGAAGATTAGGCCACCCTTTGATTTCGCATCAGTTAGGTTCTTATCCTGAAGAATTCATCCCCATTGAACCCGGACTCCTAGAAGTGAATCTTCCTAACATTGAGATATGGACTCTCCTTAGATGGCCAATTTCCTCAAAGGAACTAGTTCTCAAGCCCTAGGAGCTTCTACTTCAAGCACATCTTTACAACCACCTCGAACATCCATATGCAAGATTCACAAGATCCCAATGATCTTAGTAATCTTGATAAATTTGAAGAGTGGTTCTCTAGGTACTTCAGAAAGTTAACAGCTGATGACCCTGATGCTACTAATATTGATGATGATCCAAATCTATTGCCATCCTATAAGCTTATTAAGAAAGGATAAGGCTTATCCTTGATCTTATTCTTGGCAGTATAACCTTTGTCATCTTGTATAATTATTACGTAAAAGCTACTTTATTCAAAGTGTGACTATCCTTTTGTTACCTATTATTGTAAAAGTTATTTGTTTGTATCTCATAACTTCGGCTATAAGTAGTGTAAGTCTCTTTGAAGGCCACACACTAGAGAGACACTTCAGAAAAGCTTCAAAACCCTTTTGTAATCTAGTTTGAATAAACATTCCAAGTTTTCTCATGTCTTCTCTTTAGGTCTCTCTTTCTTCTAAAATCTTTTATCAGTAAAACTCTTATGATTATCTTGTCCAATATAAGTATGCTTTACACTTGCCTTGTTTGAGGATTCTGTGTATCAGAAAGTGTTGAAGAGGAAATAATTTGATAAAAGTAATCTCCTTGTCCATTAATTTTTTAATAAAAACGTTTTCTAATAAGATCAAAAGAATCCTTGATCCTAAAAGGCCAGCACAAGAAGAAAGCTTTAAGGAAGAGAGGTTATTAGTGTAAGCATACCTAGAAGAGGATCTATTGAAACTAATTAGGAAACTAGAATAGATTATTTTGTATTAAAGAAACAAAGCATAAAACCTATCCTAAGAAAATTAAGGGATAAGTTCAAGCACCATCTTGATTAGTTTTGTCTTGATTGTTATCCTATTACTCCTAAAGAAAGAAAGGAAGTATATCAAATTGCTCCTCCTCTCTCTTTAGAGTAAGTTCAGGAACATTAAAAACTCATAATATTTTCTGATAGATATCTCTCTAAAGAGGTTTTGTTCCACTAATCTTAATGGAAGTTTGTATATTTAGACAAGTTTAAATATGTATTTTAGACTTACTCAAGGTATCTAGATGAATTTAGGAGGCATATATTGGATTTTGATTTATCACTTAGAGGTTGTAGAAGTAGTTCTTTAATTGTTGCTATGATTATGGTTATCTTATTGTCATAGGATCATCTTACTTGTAATTGCTTGCTTATGACTTACTGTGATTGTATGATGGATTATCTTATCAAAAGGAAAATTTTAGGTATGGCACTTGCATTTGGTGTTAGTTGGTAACTATTAAATGAAGAATTTTATTGTCATATAAGGTGTAAAGTGGTTTTCAATGATCGACCAATTGTGGTTCTAGGTTTGGTTGTGGTTTAGGGTGCCATGGGACTTTGCTTTTGTTGCCTTGGTCATGTAGAATATGAAATGGTCTATCCCTTTGATATTGCTATAATGTACTTTATTATTGTAATATCCTATATTTGTAAGTTAATTTAGTTGTTAAAGAATGAAAAGAGACAGATTAAAAAAAGGTTCATGACTAAAAAAAGACTAGTTAAGACTAAAAGAGCCAATTCGGGTCTTATCAAAGGAAAACTTAAGGATTTAGAAAACATTAGAATTTACTTAAGAAATGTATTTCTCTTATCATAATATTATGAAATAAGGTTAGTAGATTAACCAAATGGGGTAGTTTGATTAAATCCCTAATGGTGTATGATTTAGGACTCCCACTGGCAAGATTTTAGTCCAAACTATTTCAAGTCATTTTAATCCCTAAGTAGATGTTTTTAATGAAAAAAAGAGTCTAAATTTTGGTATAGAGCAACTAGTTTCTGAAAAGACTAAAAAATGAGATCAAATTGAGGAAATAAAGTGTAAGGGCAAAATGGTCATTTTAAAAAAAATTGTAAACCTTAGTTAGATATATATATCATGCCCTCTTCTTCCACCTCACTTTATGATTGACTTTGGACAGCTCCAAGGACCATCTATTATGGCATAAAGAGGGAAGAGAGAGAACGGAATTCCAAGCTAAGAAAGGTAAGGAAAAGTGCCAAATTTTGCTATGCTATAGTTATAAAACTCATTCTACTCCTCATGCTCTCTCTCATGGTGGGTTTGGTTTCTAAAAGAGGTGAAGTTTATGGCTATTATCTTGAGTGAAAAAGCTCATTTGGGAAACTAATTGCACCAAAAGGATCTTCATCAAAAGTTCAATAAAACAAGGTATGTTTTAAGTTGGGAAAAATTTGCTGTCCTTGAAACCCTAGCCTATGTATTTTTAGCCTAAAAAGAGAGGGGCAAAGGAATGTATATATGATGATCAAAGGTGTAGAAGGATGAGGAACAAGAATATGTAAAGAAACTAACCTAGAAAGTAAGATAATGTAAGTTAACTTCACCTAAGGTTTGGATTAGGCCATGAATACTTTAAAACCCTAGGAAGATTATTTGATCCCTATATTGTCATAAATGAATTAGAAATGAATCATAAATATCCTAAAGACCTTAAATTTCCTTTTAAATAAACAAAATTCCAAGATTGGATGATATAGTGGTGCTCTTGGCCAAGATAAGGAAAGGGTACCTAGAGAAGTTTTTAATTTAATCTAATGATTTAAGAGGCCTAAGTGAGTGATATGAGTTTCTGTTCCCTGGTCTACATATAGGCTACATGGATGGACTTTTTACTTAAGGCATCGAACACTATATTAACCTCACCTGAATGGTATTTCCATATATAGTCATAATCTTTCAAGAATTCTATCCATCTTCTCTATCCTATATTCAATTTTTTTCTGATAAAAAGGCATTTCAAACTTATGGTCATTATATAACTTCACTATGGCATAACAGGTGATACCTCCATATTTTAAGGGCAAATACTATTGTAGTTAACTTTAAATTATGCATAGGATAATTCTCCTCATGTGGCCTTAATTGCCTAAAGGCATATGCTACTACTATACCCTATTGCATGAACACATATTCTAACCTTTTCCTTAAAGTATCATTATAAATCACAAAAGGATTACTCAGGTTAGGTATAACTAACATAGGGGCAATGGTCAAATGAAGTTTCAACTCTTGGAAACTCCTCTCACATCTATCATATTGCATAAATGGTGTCTCTTTCCTAGTTAACCTAGTCAGTGGTAAGACTATTTGAGAAAAGCTCTATATAAACTACCTATATTAACTTGCCAAACCTAAAAAACTTTTAACCTCGATAATGGTTTTAGGCTTATCCCACTATAACACAACCTCAACTTTATGGGATCAACTACAACCCTTGCTTATAAGATCATATGGCCTGAAAACCTCACTTCAATAAGCCAAAACTTACATTTACTAAGTTTGACATATAATCTCTTATCTCTCAAGGTCTTAAGAACTATTCCTAGATGCCTTCATGCTTCTCAAATCACTTGGAGTGCACAAGGATATCATTAATAAAAACCACTACAAACTTATCTAAATAAGGTTTAAATACAATATTATGATAAAAATAGCCAATGCATTTGTCAAACTGAATGATATAACCAAGAACTCATAATGCTTATATCTAGTCCTAAAGGCTGTCTTTGAAATGTCTTTAACTGTAACCTTTAACTGATAGTAGCTAGATCTAAGGTCTATCTTAGAGAACATTGATGCACTCACTACTTGATTTGAGAGATCATTAATTCTAGGGAGGCGATACTCATTCTTAATAGTAACTTTATTAAGTTCTTTATAATCTATGCATAGTCTCAAGCTACCATCTTTCTTTTTCCCAAACAAAACAAGAGCTTATAAGTTAATATACTAAGGCATATGAACCCCTTTTGTAACAATTCCTCAATTTGCTTCTTAAATTCTATTAGCTTGGTAGAAGCCATCCTATAAGGAGCTTTAGACATCAATCCAAGCCTAAGCACAATATCAATAGGGAATTTTATTTCTCTCTCTCTAGGAAGATAGACTAATAAAATCAAAATCCTTATGGAAAACTTCTAGGAATTCTCTAATTACAGAGATCTCATCTATCCTTTCCTCTATATAGAGATGAAGACTGGAAACCCTTGGCATCATGTTCTAAGTATCTCTTAGCCTAAGCGGTGGACATGAAAGATAACTTAGCCTCGTACTAGGTATGGCCCCTCATTCAAGTAAGGTAATGGTTTTATGTACATAATCAAACATAGCATTATTAATAGCTATCTAATTTATGCCAATAATTAAGTCAATATCATGGAAAGGTATGCAAATTGTAACACCCTAAAAATTAATTAAGGTGTTACTTATGAATTTAGATTAATTAAGGATAATTAATATGGAATAATTGAGCAAGTTAGGTGAATGAGAATTTTAGAGAGACAAATTATTAATATGAGTTTAAGATTTAATTGAGTTAGAAACCCCATCTAAACCCAAATTAAATCAAATGGGCCATGATTAGAAACTATTAGGGGCCTAAGGATTTTAGGTGCAAACCCAACCTTTATTGTGAGGCTTGGCCTAAGAAATAACACCTAGTGATAGCCCAATTCAATTTAATGGATCAAAAATCCAAGACCCAACTTGCATAAGTCCTTGTAATTAGCCCAATAACCCTTGGGCAGACCCAAATTAATTGAGTTCTTCAAATATGGTATGGCCCAATTGAATTTCTGCAGCCCAACACATTAAAGCTGGCCCAACAAGGTGTAAATCAGAACTCACTTGCCATTGGACCCTTAGGTCAACCCATGACTCATATTAGACCCAACTTAACCTAACTTAAACCCTAAACACTTCAGCCCTTCCCTATTTTGCTGAAACACAAAAAAGAAATTCGGAGGTTTGAAGGGAGGCTAGGGTTTAGGGCAAGAAATCTATTATTTCTTACTTCTAGAGCAAGATTCAGCCAAGGTAATAGTCGTATAACTTAATCCCCTTCTCTTTCTCTTCATTTTGGCCTGATTAGTTTTTCATTTGGAGTATTTTCACTATACCTAAAATCTGAAATGTTGTTGTTTGGGTTTTTCTTGGTGAAATTTCGTAGGTTGGGGCTGAGGGTGTTATTAGGTAAGTATAAACTCTCCATTTTGATGCATTTTCTACTGGTTTAAGACCCCCATAGTAGACTTATAGTATGGGCCTTAATTTTGTGCGAATTTTCCTATGAGTTGTAATGATATATTGATGTTTCTGGTATAGGGAAGGTAAAATCCAAAATTTGAGGCTTTTGGTGATTGGGTAGGTATCCCTTAGATAACTATTGGTAACTTAATTCTTTGAGCATTGAGTTATTGCCACAAATGATGAATGAGATAGTAATGGATTGATAAAAAATGAACATTTTTTTATATTGTGATTTTAGGAGGATTTTAGTATTGCTGTAGCTTCCCAACTTGTCTACAAGTGAGGTAACCGAGACTATATTAATTTCGTACATATATCTGCTTTAATTTCATATTTGTTGTACATGAATGATTTGAAATGCTAAATGAATTGGTTAGCTATCTGTTATATGTGATTAGACCTTATGAGTCCATGGTGGAGCTATGGTGCAGCTGCCACCCATGCATGTGCTTCGATCGGGCACCGGGTTATGATCAAACCCCAAATGCACTAAGCTTTGGTTGTGCTCAATGGAGAGTAGGTGTTGTGGATGGGCCTCTCCCAGTGTTATTAGCCTTTAACATGTGAAAATATAATTACTAGTATGGGATAGTAATCATGATAGCCTAATTGTTTCATTTACTGATATGACTAGTATGTTTTCTGATGCTTATATGAAGTCATGCATATATGTTAATTAAATTGGAATATATGATAGAATTTCCTTGGTTACTGAGATTTGCATCTCACCTCGTTTCATGGGATTAAACATCTCAGGTGAAGGTTCTTCGGGTAAGGATAAAGGCAAGCAAGTGGATGAACATCCATGACCTGAGGCCTAGTGTGGGGAGCTACACTTGGTACGAGTAGAATAGAGTAGATGCTAATTTTGTTAACCTTTGCATAGCATTATCATGTATCTATATTGTTAAGTGTAAGAGTTTGTATTTTGATAACATAGAATGTAACCATTGAGAAATAGGCTTCATATTAGTTGTTGATGGATGTATAAGCTTTGACACTATTTATGGCTTGTGAACCTATGATATGACTAACTATTTGAGTAATGGAATCATATGATATTTTGATCGTAGACTTGAACTAGTGATGCATGAAATATCCAATGAAAATATGATTGAATGACCATTGTAGGGAATTTATAAATTTGCTCATATAAGACTAATGGATGAGTAGGAAAATCTACATTTAAATGTTAGATGGGTAATGATACAATGGTTGGGGTAAATAAGCTAGATAAATGCTATTAGAATCTTATAACAAGTAGGAGAATGGCCCTAGAAAGTCCCTAAATAGAGAGTGGAGAGTATGAGATAAGATTTTAAGAGTTGTAGGACCAGAAGGCATTTCGCCGTGGCCAATAGAGGCAAAGTTGCCCAGGGAGAATACCAGAGAGCAATTTGTCGTGACAAAATGTGGAATTAGCTGCAGTGAAATGTGAAAGGCAAAACTAGGAGTCATCCATAGGGTAATTCACCACCGTTAAATGGGAATTGGCCGCAGTGAATTTTTGTGAGAATTTGTTAGGCATTCTAGAGAGGAATTAGTCGCGGCAAAAGAGGGAATTGGCCGCGACCAATAGCGAGAAGCGAGTGAGGTAGGCTCTAGGAGGCTTCCTCGCCGTGGTGCCATGTAGGCTGGTCATGGCGAAGTAAGGAGTGAAATCAAGAGCAATTGGCCGCGGCTAAGGGGGATTTAGCCATGGCAAACATCCTGAAACCCTTATATTAACCTAGAAATCTTGGTTCTTCATATGGTGACCTCAAGGGATGACTTAGAAACATTGGTAAAAGATTCTTGTGAGTTGGAATTCATAGGTAATGGAATCAAAGGCTTATAAATAAGTGTTAGTTTCCCTTATGTACATGAGTGTTTGTAATTACATGGTTGATGACTCTAATAACATTAAGATTTAAATTTCCCTACATTTTCAAAATGTCATTGGTCAAAATGGCTATTAATCCATATTTATGATTGTTAATCATGTACTTAACCTTAATTAATGATTAGAAGATAGGATCATCATAAAAATCAAATCAATGGTAGTAAAATAATGGTTAAACTATACAGTGACATTCAAACAAATGTGGGAAGTAATCAAATGGCCTCCGATAAAGGTAGATGTAGACAAATCATATGGTAAAGTACCAATAACCAAACCCAGTTTTCTCACACAATCATAAGATATAAAGAAGTGGCTAGCACCTAAATCAAACATAAAAATCATAAGAAAACCATTAACTTTAATACTAAATTTGATCAAACTAAGAGACATACTAGCCTCCTGCTAAGTGAGAGCAAATGCCCCTACCTTGGGTCTGTGGTCTAGGTGGAGGTGCCATCTCCATCTAGGAACAATTCTGACTATATGTAACATTTCACATTCTTATACCAAGCTAAACCTTAAGACCAAGGCTTTGTGCAACATCTAGCATTCTTAGACCAGATTAAAGCCTATAACCAGGGTTAAAGCTAGGTTATAAAGGGCTTGAACCTAATTAGAATGAGAAAGAAGGTCCACAGATGGTTTAAAGCATGAAAAATGGCATTAAAAAATCTAGTAAGGGCAAAATAGTAATCTTAAGGAATGGTGAGGCATTTGGCATGTTAATGAAAGAGGAGCCTAAAGTAATATGAGATAAGATAAAATAAGGGTTGAGTGTTAATGGGACATCAAGAAACAGGGTTATAAATTTACTTATGGTGCAAAAACAACACTTGAGCAATTAAATAAAGTAAAATGGCATACTAGTGGCAAAATTTTAAAAACTCAAAGAAAAGAGTTTCAAATGCTAAAATTAAGCTCACTAAGGTTTTAAGAGATCCTATAATCTCTTAAAACCATAGGAATGCTCAAAATTGGTTAAAACCCTCACATCATGCAAAATAAGATAGCTAGTGTTATGACCATGAATGGAGCCTGTTTTCACTACTTTAAGCCATTAAAACTCCAAAAATGATGTTTTTATATTGAAGAGCACTAGAACTTGTGTAGAAAGCTGTCAGATCTTGAAAAGTTCAAAAAATGAGCCCAAATGAAGCAAATAAGTGACTAGGGGCAAAATAGTTATTATAAAAAATTATAAAAGGATTACAAAAGAAGCCTTCTCCTTCTTCCACCTTTTCGAATGAAAAACCAGCCCTCTTGAAGCTTCATTCATGGCACAAGAATAAGGGAGGAGAGAGAAAGAAAATAAGCCCTAATTTAGGTAAGTAAACGTGCTTTATTCATCTGATCCTAGTTAGGAAATTTTATCTGCATAATTAAGGCTTTCTAATGGTGGTTTTCATTTCTTGAAAAGTGAAGGTTTGGATCTAACCCAAGGTGAAAAAGTGCTCCTTTCAAGATTCTAATCGGTGGAAATTGAAGAGCTGTAAGAGAGGATCATTTTAAGGTAAGAATCAATCAGTAGAAAATTTTAGATTTTGAACCTTAGATCTTAAAATGTCTCTTGTATAGAGACAGAGGCTCTTCTCCATGCTTTCATGCATTCTAATGATAGTATAGAGCATGTAAAATTAGAGTACGGCATGAATTTAGCAAGAAATTGGCAAGAGATTCAAGAAAATCCATTATTAACCTATGAAATAGTGCTCTAGGCTACCCTAGGAAACTTAGAGAAAATGAGTTAGTTGTTGGGTTCTATGATATTTAGAGATTCTGTAACACCATATTTATCTAGTCTTTTCCCCATCTTATTTCTAGTTCTATCCCTTAGGATAGCAACTTTCAAGGAAAAACTCAATTAAAATAATAGAATATTTTGCGTTGTGTAGTATTTAAAATTTTTATTTTGCATTCCATGGACCATATTAACTCATTTATATCATTTTCCAATTAAAATATATTCATACAACTCAAAACCATCTCAAAATGTAACAAGAATCCTGAGTTTGGACCATACATACCCAAAATCACTCAACCAGTCTCAGGTTCTATTGCTATATTTCTAGTGCCAAATTTGAAAAATCATACCTAAATTTATAAAAATTGAAATCAAGCACACTATACCATTTTGGAAAGTTACATATGTTAAATTTATGCTAAAAATAAGTCCAGACTAGAATAGGAAATTTTAGCCACTATAAATTGATGGAACAGTACCAAAGGTGCTGCAACATTATTGGTACTGACTCCTAATTTCAAAAATTCATATCTCTCTGCTTAGACATCCAAATGAGGTGGTCTTGGTGGATATAGAAAGATCATTATATCTAGTTTATATCTGTAAAATTTCATAAGCATTGGACACCATTAGTCTCTCAAATGACATAGGAAAAAGAACTGACCATATGAACAATAATCATATCAATTTAGCAGTTTTTTAGCAACTTTGAAAATTTATAATTAATTCTCTAGAGTTCCAAATAATCTATATTTAGCTTCCCTAAAAGCTCTAGATGAGATCTATATGCATGTCAAATTATGAGGAAATTCATCCATTTGGCCAGTTTGTGACATAGGGTTGCAAAATGTCACATTTTGTCCCCTTTAAGGGTCACAAATGGTTCCAATTAGCTTTTAGCTTTTCTAAGGCCACTTGAGCATGTCAGAACGTATCAAAATAGCCTATTGAACATGTCTCAAAGGTTTAAAATCCTAGATCTCACAAATTCACTCTCCCACTTGATGATATACAGAAGGAGCATACAAGTTCTACTTTGCCATTCAATGTCAAAAACATGCTATTCCATTCATTTGCTTCCAATTCTTATATATACATCACATATTCATGTATTTATACATGTTCAAGAGGCTATACATCATACATATCATTGAATTACATTTTGTGACAATAAAATATTTACAAAGAGAGCAAATAACATATTTCTTTGTCAATCTCTCATCTTCCAACTTGGTAGCTCCCATTTCCTTGCTTACTTAGTCCACCTAGACATGTTAGGCAATAAGGAGGGAAGAGTGAGATTCTAGGAATCCCAATAGCTCTTCACCCTTTCAAACATACATGATGGATGCAAATTCAAGTCTAAAAATGCATGTATGGATATCTTGACATTCATAAACATACATGGAACATTTCCTTCATTAAAGAAGTCACATACAACATACATAGGCTTGCCAAGACAATGGTTTAGCCTCACCCATTCTCTTTGAGACTTTTGGACTTGCTTCACCCATTTCTCAAGGGACTTTTGACTAAGCCTCACTTTTCTAGAGACTTTTGGCTTTGTCTCACCTATTCTTAAGGACTTTTGGCTCATCCTTACCCTTGTTAAGGGACTTTTGGCATCACCAAGCTCATACAAGCCAAACACACTCATAAAAACATCATTCAAATGCATAAGCAAAGTATCATAGTATTCATGGCATATAAATACATGCTAGGAACATCTTGCTTGGTTTAAACATACACACACATTCAAAGACAAGAAAACACCCAACCATGCTTGAAAGAAAGGAGAGAGAGCTACCTTGTATGCAAGAACACACTTTCTCTCTCGGAAATTCTTCCTCTCCCTCAGCCAAACACTCATAAAGAGGTAGGACTTGATTCCTTTGACATAAACACATCAAATGGGATCTAATTATATTCTTGAAACATCTACTAAAGCCATAAACACACTAGAAGAGCTAGATTGCTCATATAGTTTAATTATGGTTCCATAAAGCACCTAATGAAGCAACCTTGGGAGTCCATGATCTTGGTTCCATTCTATCCTTCCATCTATGGTTCTTGACTCCATTTAGACTCCTTGAAGCCATCACACAATCAATTTGAGGAGCGTAGCTATAGGTTATTTCTTTAAGTCACAATATGGAACCTATACTTCCATCACACTTTCTAGACTTCCTAAATTTTTTTCAAGACTTTCTCTCGTACTCTCCCATCATATATGATACAAAACTAAGCTTAGAAGAAATTAAAACACTCCCTTGGTGCTCCTTCTAGGCTGGATCGAGACATGGTCTTCAATGAGCACCCATGGAAGTTGTTTGATTTCTTTGATGGGAGAAGCATGTGGAAGGCTTCCTTGATGTCTTAGGAACTCATACAAACTCTTAGACAACTTAAATTATGGCTAGGAATCATCCTACAAACAAAGGTGTAACTAAAACCCTAAGTGAGACATCTTGCAATTTCATGGTTCTTTCTTTGTTTTCTTTGTATATTCTTGTTTCCTACACTCAAATTCCTAAGATTCATCTTTGGTTTGATTCAAATTCAATCCCTCTTGGCTGTCCATATAGTGGCTGAAACATACACTTATGGAGACAAGAAGAAGCAAGAATGGAATTAAAAGATTTACCTTGGTTTTTTAGCTTTCCTTGGATGCTCTTCCTTTTGCTTTGATTCTCCTCTTTAAATTCAAACTTCTCCCCTCTAGTCTGAGTTCAAAACAAAACCAAATACTTTAAGAAAACTATGGGAAGAAGGAGGAGATGAAGTTTATGAAAGGAAAGACAAAAAAAATCCATGAATTTCATACCTTTCTTGCCTTGGTTTTTCTCTTCTTCTTCCCTTCTCTTGTGTGCCTCTCTCCCTTGGTCTCACTTCTGTTCTTAGGTAGATGGAAGGTTAGTTAAGTGAGGGAGAGAAAGGGGATGCACCACTTAAGAAGACAATTCTTAAAATTGTTACAATAAAATTTCATTTACATCCCATTTCTTGGCATTTTCGTTTCTAATTTGTTTTAGCTTCTTTTTGAGAACCATCTTTTTCATCATAAAATTTAGGTTTTTTAACTTATAAAATGCCTTTGGAATCACTCAATTTTGAGATAAAACCTTTTCAAATGAAAAGATCAAAGTTTGGGTTAACCATCATTGGAAAACATACATCGGAGGGGTTTTAACTATCCCGAAGCTTCCCATAATTTTCAAGGCCTCTGAGAATCCTAGAGAGCTCAAAATTTTCATTTAAAAAGCCCTTCTATGAGTAATCTAAAAATTACTCAAAATTATGAAAATACCATTCTATTTTATAATTATTTCATTAAATTATGTTTGTTATTTTGGCTTCAGTTTCAGGGTACCTCTGGCCTCTTATTTTTATTATTTGATGTGTAGATCATTATTCTAATTTTTTTGGACCTTAACCAATTCATTTTAGAGGACTTACTCTTAAAACATATTCATTTCCATCATTTTTATGAAAACCAGACATTATAGATTCTCTTATGAATTATGGAGACTTGAGAAAGCATTAATTTCAAGAAGTTAGCGAAATTGTGAAAGTAAAAAATTTGAGGTTCAAGTAAAACCCTAAGTAGTCAAAGTAGTTTCTCATGGACTTGGCACTTAATTTGAAGCTTCTAATAGGTTATATAAGAGTCCAATGAGCCATATAAGAGATGAGAAGGAAGTCTAAATGCATAAAAGAGTGGCAAAGACATGAATTAAATATGATTTAGTATGAGTTTGATGAAAACTAGCCAATTTAAGACTATATGAACTCTATAGATTCCATAAGCTAGCACAAAATAGACAATGGTCATATGACTGGTCTAGCAAGTGTAAAATGACTTATGAATGATCTGCAAGTCATGTGTAATACCATAAATTCTAGCTCATTTCTATCATATTTGCATGCTCATATAGTGCATTACATGAGGGGAAGTAAGAAAATTCATTTAAATTAATGCATTTCTTTGCATTGCGTTGTATTTAAAAATTTCATTCAGTGTCACGTGGACTGTGTGAGCTCATACAACACATTCTTATATTTCTTTACATGAATACAACTCATTTGGATCATAGAATGTGGCCTACAACTCATGGAACTCAAAGGGAAGCTGAAAATATGCATATTAAATTTCGTCCAAAATTTGCCCCTTTTTTGTCCAAATTTGGGAAAATCATAACTAATTTTAAAAAAATTGAAATTATACATTCTTGGCCATTCTAGAAAGCTACGAATGTATACTTTATACTAAAAATATTTTTAAATCATAACATCTATCACAGAGAACATTTGATATCCGAAAAGGTCCAGAAGTCAAACTACTCACTGGTGCTATCATAGATTTCTGTGGCAAACTTCAAAAATGTCCAATTAGTTCCAAAAAAATATAATCCATGCAAATGATACCAATATAGGAAAATGTAGATGTTAGTTAGAGGAGAAAAATAACTCCAGGCCAGCTCAGGCACACCTAGGCCTCGAAATTCAATAAAACAATAACTGAGGTCGGGTGTAACTATGGATACTTGACAGAATTTTTAAAAATTCATATCTCCCTCTATAGACCTCTAAATGAGGTGCTTCTAGTTGGAACAAGTCTCTAGGAATGTATACTTTTCTTGTATAAAATTTTGTGGCAATTAGACATCATTTGTGCTCTATGTGATAGATTTTATTTTCAGACCAAATGAACAGTATATCATACCAAAATCAGAAAAATTGCCAACTTTGGAAATTCATCAAATATTCTGTAGACCTCCAAAAATTATGATCTTTACCTTCCCAAAAAGCTCTTATCAAGTTCTAATTGTATACCAAATTGTAGATCAAGAAGAGCTCACTTGGCTAAAAAGTTATATAGCGTTCTATTATGGTCAAATTTGGCTCCATATAGGATACCAAATTGTCCAAATGGCTTTCCTTGGGTGTTGACACCTTTTGGGCAAATCTAAAAGTATAATTAGAACATGTGTAGACTACCCAAATGGTCCCAAAATCCATATCTCTCATTTTGGCTATCTCATCCACACATATGCATAATTCCATCAAACCACCAATGAAGCTAATTTGCCACCATAAACCTAATTCACATTCTAATGACTATAAAACATACTCTCTCATTCATACATAGCATAATATCATAATTACACATATTTAAGAGGTCATAGACCATATACAAGCATGGGTTACAACATTTGACATAATTATGGTCTTAAAGTAGCAAAACTCAAGCACTTTGTCATCAAAGTCTTCTCTTCAAGGTGGTTGGCTTCCATTACCTTGTTCACTTGGTCCACCTAACATGTGAGATCATTGGAGAGGAGGGAATGAGATTCAAAGAATCCCAATAGCGCATCTCCCATTTAATCATATATAATGGATGCAAACGAATCTCATAAATGCATGTATGGACATATAGACATGTGCAAACATTTAAGAAGCATTTTTATCATTTAAGAAAGTCATGTACAGCATACAAAGGCTTGCCAAGCAAGTGGATTTGCCTCACCTAATTTCTTATGGATGTTGGACTTGCCTCACCCATTCTTTGATGCATTCTTAGACTTAACTATACTCTTGGGAGCCCACTTTGCTTTTAGGAGACTCTTTGTTTTGTCTCAACCAATCTTAAAGGTTCTTGGCTCATCCTGACCATAGCTAAAGGTTCTTGGCCTCACCACACTCAAGCAAACCCAAGCACATATCAAAATATCATATGAAACATAATATGTCATCATAAAACCATGGCATATGAGATCAAGCTATCATAATTTTCATTGCTTAAAAATACACATACACACATTCTAAGACAAGCTAAGCATACATCCATGCATGAGAGAAGGTTGAGAGAGCTACCTTGCATACAATCATACACTTTTTCTTTTGAAATGCCCTCCCTTGCTTCGGCCACACACCCACAAAAGTGTGGGGAAGGTTTCTCTTGGCCTAAACACAATTTATGGAAGCTAATTAAGTTTATGAAATAATTTCTAAGGTCCTAAACACTAGGTTGTTCTATAAGCCCCATTATCATCCATAATTGCACCTAATGAAGCAACACCTCCCAAGTAATTTCTAAGCTCTATTATTTCCTTTCAAATATGATTCTTGACTCCTTTGAAGCCTCTTGGAGTCATCACACAATTAAAACAAAGAGCCTAACTACATGTTGCTTCTTTAAGGTATAATATGGAACCTAAAGCACCAACTCACTTTCTATGGGTTCTAAATTTTTCCCAAGGCCTCCCCTCATTTTCATTCATCATATATGACTCAAGAATGGCTTTAGAAAAATTTAAAACTCTCCCTAGCTATCCCATCCATGCTTGGCCGAGACATAGAGCAATTTTGGCCTCTATGGATTTTGCTTGGTTTTCTTGAAGGAGGAAGCATGTGGGAAGATTCTTAGGGATCTTAGGAACTCATTTAAAATCTTAATTAGGCCTAGGAATCATCATATAAAATTAGATTTCATAAGGTGCACATGAAACCCTAAGTTTTGCATCTTGAAATCTAATGGCTAGTTTGTTGTTTTCTTTGCATATTCTTGTTCTTCTCCCTCAAATTCCTAAGATTCACCCTTAGTTTGGTTGAAAATTTAACTATCTACGGCTGACCATTTATGGGTCAAAACATGCACAAGAGAGGGGAGGAGGAAGATCAAGTGGAGGGATTGCATGATACCTTATTTTCCTTGAACTTCCTTGCTTGTTCCTTGCTTTCCTTGGCCTCCTCACTTGATTTTCGAAATTTCCCCTCTGTTCTTCCTTCAAAACTTCAGAAAAAATCATGGAGAAGAAGAGGGAAAAAGAGGAGAAGAAATTGGCTAAGAGAAAGCATGAAAATAAGCAAATTTCCATACCTAAAGGCTTGAATTTCTCCTTCTTCTTCTCTCCCTTTAGTGCTCCACTCTCCTAGGGGTTTTCTTTTGATTTGGGGTAGAATAATCTAAAGCTAAATGAGGGAGAGTGTGAGGCACCACCTATTTATAGGTAGAAAGAAATGGCTTTTTTAAAAAATTTCCATTTTGCCCTTCGTTTTTGGCATTTTTATTTCTCTTTTGTTTTAGCTCTTTTTTGAGAACCATCTCTTCCATTATGAAGTTTAGGTTCCCAATTTAATAAAATGCCTTTGGAATCACTCAAATTGGAGCTAAAGCCTTCCCAAATGAATCCGTCAATATTTAGATACACCGATGTTAGAAAACATCCACTGGAGGGGATTTAACTATCCCAAGGCTTCCCATAGTTTTTCAGGGCCTCTGAGAACCCTAGAGAACTCAAAATTTTCATTTAAAAAGTCCTCTATAAATTCCAAAATTTGCTCAAAATTACAAAAATGCCATTACGTTTCATAGGTTTTCTGTCAAAATTTGTTTCTTCATTTTTCCTTCTGTCTAAGGGTAGGATTCTCTTTCTTAGGAGTTTAGAATGTTACTCAAAATTTTCAAGACTTTAACTAATTCATTTTAGGGGACTTGCTTTGAAAATACACCCATTTCTGTCATTTAACAAAAATCGGATGTTACATCATGAGATTAGAGTTAGAATCAATGAAATGCAATATGGCTGCCAAAGGTGCAAGATGGCAAGATAGTAGTTTAGGCAAGTTTAACAAATGGCATGCCTATATTTTGATGTAGGCCATATTTTATGTTAAATATTAGTTAAATGAGTTAGGTGCTAGTTAAGAAACTTTCTTAGAAGAAGAAAATTATATGAATAACTAATATGACAAGCTTAGAACTATGAATATCTAAAATAGACCCATAATGAGTCCAGAAATGTATCTCTGCCTATAAAGACCTTAATGGACGAATTTGTGCATGAAACTTGGTAGGAATTTAGAGGACATCCTAAATTCTCATAGTTAAAGTTTGCAATTTTTGGATTAGTATAGAATATTTTATGAATTTTCAAAGTAACCCCAATAAAGTTACCCTGTATCAATTTTGTTCTCTAGTATAGCAATAATTTCCATGCTCTTTGAAGGGCAAATGGATTTATTCTAACTTAAAATTTTTATAGTTTCTAGGACTTCTAACAAGTCTTAGTTTGCCTAATTTGGACATTTCTAGCCAAAGTTATGAATTTTCAAAGTTAGCATTAGATAACTATCCTGTGACAGAACCAGCCACTATTTTGCAATTTTTAAGGGACCAAATGAATTCAATTAAATTTGAGATTTTTAAAATAGAAAATACATATTATAATCTTTCTAGAAACATATTATTTGTCTAACTTGTAGATCCCTAACTAAAGCTATGCATTTTTAAAGCTAAGCCATAATATGTGATATATAGGGCAATTGAGGGGCATATGAGCAAGTTAGGTTAGGTATGCATTGGTTACTTATTTTTCATGATTAATATGATATTTTAGGCCTGTAGAAATTGTTGGAGTGGTCTTTAGGCAAGAAGACTAAGAAATAGGGAATTAAGCTAGTAAAAGCCAAGTAAAAGGGACAAATGAAAAGTGTTAGACCAAGTAAGAAGCAAAGTAAGAAGTTTAGCACCAACTTTCCAACTTCCAAGTAGCATCTCTCCTTTCTTTGTATGCATGCTTCTTACCTTGAGTGTTTAGATACTTGTGTGCTATAACATGTGATATGATGCCACGCTTGTATGTTTGAGCTATTTTGATGTAACATGCTTTGTTTACTATGTGTTATAATATTGATAATGCCTAGAGAGAGAATTGAGCATAATAACTCTTCCCTAAGTAAAGCTTAGTTAATTTACATTTTGAGAGTCATGGCCACTGACTAATTGAGTAAGTATTTATATGCTAGCCTTATTATTTCATAAATATAGAGTATGCTACTAAGATTCTTACTAGAATCTCACCCTATTTCTCTTCCCACTAACCAATGCCAGGAGAAAGATCAAGCAAAGGAAAGGAAGGAGCTAGCGGCAATGAATGTAACTAAAGTTGGGTATGTACTAGCAGTACACCATTTAGTTCTTACTTTTAAATGTATAAAGTTTGGCATAATCTTTGTTGTATTCATTGGTGTAATTTTAGTAAGTGATGTAAACTTAAGTATTAGCTGCTTATTACTTTATAGCATTGAATCATGTGTACTTGAGTTAGTTTATCAAATGTCTATCTAATTAAGATAAGTTATGAGGTGTTATATATTGTTAATAATACTTGTATTTTCATGATCATGTGTAATGGTTGTAGTGTGACCTTTTAAAGGTTTATATGGTCAAGAACTTAAAGGGAAATGCTACCATATTTACCCTAGAAATCAATGGAAACAATTAGTTATTAATTAATGGTTTACATTAGTAAAAACGATTTACCAATAACATGTCATATGGTTTTAGCTAGAAAAGGTATCACATTTAAAGAAGTTTCTCGAACAAAAATTTTGAGATCTGTATCTACCATTATAAGTAAGTGGATGCATAAATGAACCGCAAAAGGAATAATAGGCTAAGGTGTTACACTATGCATCATGGCTTCCCACATCTATAACATGTCACCTAGGATGGTAGTCCTTTGTTGTCATACTATAATAAGATAACACAATTTTTACATTTAATGTGCTTGAAGTATTAATTTCCTAATAGTCATCACTTTTAGTAGCAGAAAATACCATCATTAAAGGAGCAATTTCTCCATTTTAGCTTAATTGCACCCTTTTAACTTACAATCTCAAAATTCATCCTTAACATACTTGTTCAATTAGAAATATTACAAAAGGAAGCATTGAATTTGAGTTTAAGGTCAAGCATCACATACTAGCAAAATTCCATAGTCTCACATAGTCATCTAATTCTACTCTTAACTTCAACAATTCATATCTTGAGCTATAGAACTCCAAATCATGCAAATGAGGACTTTCTGGAAAGCTCATGACATGAACTACATGTTGTAAAAATTCCAAATGAAAACAAATTCATTACTTCTATAAAATTCTAATGGAACAATACTTGTAATACCATAATTATCTAGCTTATCTCATACTATTATATCTTGTATTTCCTTGGTCTAGCACATTTACACAAGAAAAAGCAATAGAAATATTCAATTATTTTGCGTTACGTCATGTATAAATTTTTTATTTCATGTCTTGTGGACCATATGAAGTCATCCATCTTATTCTTATATTTAAATACACAAATACAAACTCATAACCATTTCAAGAAGTGACCAAAAGCTTGAGCTAATGAACCATACACATAAAAATTGCATGTACAGCCTCGGGTTAGTGTGCCAGCTTTCTATCATGAACTTTGGAAAATCATAACTAATTCTTAAAAAATCAAAATCAAGCACACTATACCATTCTAGAAAGCTACTTATGCTAAAAATAAGTTTAGACCACAATAGGGACGTCTAGCCACTAAAAATCGATGAAACAGTAACCAAGGTTGCCTGTCACTATTAGTACTATAAAGAACTTTAAAAATTCATACCTCCCTACTCAGACATCCATTTGGGGTGATCTTGGTGGTCATAAAAATCTTATCATGTCTAGCTTATGCATGCAAAGCTTCATGAGCATTAGACACCATTTGACCCTTGAATACTGACCATATGAATAATAACCATACCAGAATAGCTAAAATTTAATAATTTTGAAAAATCATAATTAATTCTATAGAGCTCCAAATAATTTGGTCTTTAACTTCCCAAAAATTTCTAGATAAGATCTATAAACATGCTAAAATTCATGGGTAAATTCGTTCATTTGGTCAAATCTTGACATTGGGTTCCAAAATGGTCATTTTTGTGTCTTTAATGGGTCTCAAATGGTCCAAAATGACTTCTAAGACATCTATGGCCACTTGAGCATGTGGAAAAGCACCAAAATGATCTACTAAACATATCTCAAAGGTGCATAAACCCAGATTTCACAAACTCACACTTTCATCCCAAGGTATACACAAGAGCACATAAACTCATATTTGGCATTCAATGTCTAAATCATTCAATATCATTCATATAGCCCTAATTCTCATACATATACAATATATCCATGTATTTACAAGTGTTCATAAGATCATACATTATATATGTAAAGTCTCACATTGGAAATGAGGGACTTGGGCTAGGGCCTTATAAGTGGGAGTAGTACTCTCCCCACGTGGACGCATTTTCCTAAGCAATGGGAAGAACGTTCAGGAGAAGCAAAACCTTGGCTACGAAACCTAGTTTGGGACATGGTTGGTGATGAGAGACCCTCTAGGAACCTTATCCTAGGAACCTTCAACAAGATGACACTTTGCCTGAGACCGGCTAGAAACCAGAATGTTGGTCAAAGGAAAGACCCTAAGAGAACTTGTCTCTTAGAACCCTAGCCTCAAGACGCCACAAAGGAAGACCAATCCTTTGATAAGTCACGTGAACTCTCAGAGAACACAAAGAAGTAAAAGCCTCACAAATAATTGAATAATACTTAATTTCATTCATCTATAAAATAGAGTACAATAGGAAGCCTTTTATAGGCAAAATTTTCTAGAGTCCTAATTAAAGTAAAACTCTAACACCTAATTAGAAATATTTTAAATAATACCTAATATATATCCTAATTAGATTAGGATACTACTTTTAACTTGATCTCCAAGATAAGCTCTTTAACCAAGTTCAAAAAAATAATAAAATAATAAAAAAATGAAATTCAAAAGGAATCCTAGTCAAAACTAATCAGCTTCTTTAATTTGTCACATGAGATGCTCATGCTTCATTAAAAATCACATGGTTGTCACATGATTTTTAATCTCTTGCAATTGGACTAATGATGAGAGACCCTCTAGGAACCTTGTCCTAGGAACCTTCAACAAGATGACACTTTGCCTGAGACCGGCTAGAAACAAGAATGTTAGTCAAAGGAAAGACCCTAAGAGAACTTGTCTCTTAGAACCCTAGCCTCAAGACGCCACAAAGGAAGACCAATCCTTTGATAAGTCACGTGAACTCTCAGAGAACACAAAGAAGCAAAAGCCTCACAAATAATTGAATAATACTTAATTTCATTCATCTGTAAAATAGAGTACAATAAGAAGCCTTTTATAGGCAAAATTTTCTAGAGTCCTAATTAAAGTAAAACTCTAACACCTAATTAGAAATATTTTAAATAATACCTAATATATATCCTAATTAGATTAGGATACTACTTTTAACTTGATCTCCAAGATAAGCTCTTTAACCAAGTTCAAAAAAATAATAAAATAATAAAAAAACGAAATTCAAAAGGAATCCTAGTCAAAACTAATCAGCTTCTTTAATTTGTCACATGAGATGCTCATGCTTCATTAAAAATCACATGGTTGTCACATGATTTTTAATCTCTTGCAATTGGACTCCAATTGGGCCTTAGCATCTCTTGTATGTGTATAACTACATTGGGCCTTCAACACATTGGATATTGAATTTAATTGCTCCATTGATCTTCTTAAGACATTGGGCTTCCACTTGGACTTCCACTTTTGCATCTTTAAAGAGATCTCATGTCCATAGTCCGATTTAGCATATTTTGAATTGATCAAATATGGATCTTGGGCTCTAAACTTGGGCTGACGTCCAATATAGATATTATTTTGAGCTCTTTGAAATCTTTGGACATAGTGCACAATTTGGGCCACTTGAGCTCTTTGAAGTTCTTGATGGATGAGGGTCTTTCGAACTTCTTGTGCTCCAATAGACATGCCTACTGGTATTGTATCAGTTGGACTAAGGACAATATCCACGGGGCTCTATAAGGTGTTTGGTATCAGAGCCAGCCTAGCCATGTGTGCAACCCGGGGATAGGTTGGGCCCAAAGGGGGTGGATTATAAAGTCCCACATCAGAAAGGAGGGACTTGGGCTAGGGCCTTATAAGTGGAAGTAGTACTCTCCCCACGTGGATGCACTTTCCTGAGTGATGGGAAGATGGTTTAGGAGAAGCAAAACCTTGGCTACAGAACCTAGTTTCGAACATGGCTAGACCAGGGACAATATCCACAGGGTTCTGTAAGACGTTATAAATGTAACACCATAAATTCTTAGCTCATTTCATGCTATTTTCATGCCTAAAGCCATGCTATTCACATAAGAGGCAAGAAAAATGACATTAAATAATGCATTTCTTAGCGTTGCGTTGCGTATAAACTTTTCATTTGGTGTCCCGTGAGCCATGTGAGCTTATGTATCACATTCTCACATTTATTTACATAGGTACCTCATTTCCATCACCAAAATTGACCTAGAGGTCGTGCATGGCAAAGGGAAGCATAAAACATATATTTGCAATTTTGTCCAAAAACTTCTCCTTTCTGTCACAAACTTTAGAAAATCATAACTAATTCTAAGAAACTTGAAACCATGCATTCTTTGCCATTATGGAAAGCTACATAAGTCTAATTTATGCTAAAAATATAACTAGGCCATGAATCATCACACAAAAAACTTTTGATATTCAAGAAAGTTCAGAGGTCTGGTAGTCTACTGGTGCTATCACAGGTTTCTGTAGCAAATTTCAAAAATATCTAATTAATTCCAAAAAAATCCAATCCATGCTAATTGTAATATTCGGTTCTTTGAAAATGAGAGATGATGTTATGTGACCATTAGAATGTATATTAAGCATGGAGTATGGTAATGGACCAAGTAAGTTAAGGGCTGAAATGGCATCTCATCACCAGGATCAAAGATGAAATTCTAGCCGAAAATGCAAACATGAATTTTAATGTGTTCCTTTGCTTTCCACGAGTTGTAGAGCAAATTTGATGATGGAAATGAGGTATATTCATGTGTTTTAAGTATGAGAATGTGATAGCTACATTCATATGACCCACGGGACTCCGAAAGAAAAATTTTACCTATAGAGGAATGCATTTTAATTCATAACTCCCTATGGCACGATATTGGTTCCATAGAACAAACATAAGATGAGGCATAAGAATTGCATGAATTGAGTTATAGAAGTATGGTGTTACACTAATGATACCAATGTGGAAAGCTACAGATGTTAGCTAGAGGGGAAAAATAACTCTAGATTAGTTCAGGTACATCCAGACCTTGAAACCCAATCAAATAGTACCTGAGGTCAGTTTGAATGCTTAATACTGGGTAGAATCTTCAAAAATTCATATCTCCCTCTCTAGAAATCCAAATAGGGTGCTTCTAGTTGTCACAAGTTACTAGGAATGTCTAGTTTGTCGCTATAAAATTTTATGACAATTGGACATCATTTAGGCCCTGAGTGATAGAAATCATTTTCAGACCTAAGTGAATAGTACCCTTGACCAAAATCAAAAAATTTCTCAACTTTGAAAATTCATCAAATATTCCATAGACCTACAAAAATTCTATACTTTAGCTTCTCAAAAATATCTCAATAAGCTCTAATTTCATGTCAAATCTCAGATCAAGAAGAGCTCATTTGGATAAAAAGTGGTGTAGGTTTCCAATATAGTCAATTTTGCTCCATATTAGATATCAAGTGTACCCAAATGGTTTTCCTTAGTGTTTGGCACCTCTTGGGTAGGTTTGAAAGCATAAATGTGACTTGTATGAACTACCCAAGTGGTCCCAAACTTTATGCATCTCAATTTGGCCTCTCTACTTCCATTATTACATACAATTCCATAAGCTAATCTAGTCATTCCATACTCAAATTGCACTATACCTTTCATATAACATTCAATCTCATTTGTACACGATACATCAACATAGTTAAACATGTTCATAATGTCATAAGACATATACAACAATAGATTATAACATTTTCCACTCATATGGCCTTAAAGAAGCAAGATTCATGCACTTTGTTGTCAATCTCTTATCTTCTAAGGTGTTGGCTCCCATTACTTTGTTCTCTTGATTCACCTAGCATGTTTGAACATTGGAGAGGAGGGAATGAGATTCAAAAAATCCTAATAGCTCATCTCCTTTTCAATTACACATAAAGTATGCAAACAAGTCTTAAAAATGCATGCATGGACATATTAACATGTGTGGGCATTCAAAAGACATTCTTGGCATTTGATCAAGTTATAGATAGCATACATAGTGATACAATACCAGTAGGCATGCCCATTAGAGCACTACAAGTTCGAGAAGCCCTCATCCATCAAGACCAAATCATTCAAAAGCCTATGATTCAGGTCCAAATGGCTCATGAAAGGATGACCCATGTTCAAGAGGCCCAAATTGTGATTCTATATATCCAAAAATTTCAAAGAACTCATGATAATATCTATGTTGGACATCGGCCCAAGTTTAGAGTCCAAGATCCATATTTGATTAATTCAAAATATGCTGAATTGGACTTTGGACATGATATTTCCTTAAAGATGCAAAAGTGGAAGTCCAAGTGGAAGTCCAATGTTCTAAGAAGGGCCATGGAGCAACTAAAGACAATATCCAACACGTTGAAGGCCCAATAAACTATACACATACAAGAGGAGTGCTGAAGCCCAATTGGAGTAATATGACAACTATTTAAAAGAGTTAATTAGTTTTGACTAGGATTCTTTTTGAATTTCATTTTTTATTATTTTATTTTTTTTTAACTTGGTCAAAGAGCTTATCTTGGAGATCAAGTTAAGATTAGTATCCTAATCTAATTAGGATATATATTAGTATTATTTAAAATATTTCTAATTAGATTTTAGAGTTTTACTTTAATTAGGACTCTAGAAATTTTTGCCTATAAAAGGCTTCCTATTGTATTCTATTTTAAAACATGAATGAATGAATGAAATTGAGTATTATTCAATTATTTGTGAGGCTTTTGCTTCTTTGTGTTCTCTGAGAGTTCACGTGACTTATCAAAGGATTGGTCTTCCTTTGTGGCGTCTTGAGGCTAGGGTTCTAAGAGACAAGTTCTCTTAGGGTCTTTCCTTTGACCAACATTCTTGTTTTCTAGCTGGTCTCGGGCAAAGTGTCATCTTGTTGAAGGTTCCTAGGACAAGGTTCCTAGAGGGTCTCTCATCATTTGGTATCAGAGCTTTGGTCGCTAGTACAAGGTATATCTTTGTGTTTTTTTTTTCCTTCCGTTGTTCTTCATACTTTCTCTTCTTCCATTAGTGTTACCTTTTTCATATTTGTCTTTGTCTTCTATCTTCTTCTGTTTTCCATTATTGTGTGCCTCCATCCTAAAAAAAATAATAAAATAATAAAAAACGAAATTCAAAAAGAATCCTAGTCAAAACTAATTAACTCTTTTAAATAGTTGTCATATTACTCCAATTGGGCTTCAGCACTCCTCTTGTATGTGTATAGTTTATTGGGCCTTCAACGTGTTGGATATTGTCTTTAGTTGCTCTATGGCCCTTCTTAGAACATTGGACTTCCACTTTTGCATCTTTAAGGAAATATCATGTCCAAAGTCCAATTCAGCATATTTTGAATTAATCAAATATGGATCTTGGACTCTAAACTTGGGCCGACGTCCAACATAGATATTATCATGAGTTCTTTGAAATTTTTGGATATATAGAATCACAATTTGGGCCTCTTGAACATGGGTCATCCTTTCATGAGCCATTTGGACCTGAATCATAGGCTTTTGAATGATTTGGTCTTGATGGATGAGGGCTTCTCGAACTTGTAGTGCTCTAATGGGCATGCCTACTGGTATTGTATCACATAGGCTTCCCAAGTAGGTGGATTAGCCTCACCCATTCACTTGTGGATTTTGGACTTACCTCACCCATTTCTTTAAGAGGTTTTTTGACTCAATCTTATTCTTGGGAGTCAACCTCACTTTTGGAAGACTCTTTATTTTGTCTTAACTAGCTTTAAGGGTTCTTGGCTCATCCTCACAATGGCTAGAGGGTTCTTAGCTTCTCTACACTAAAGCAAACCAAAGCAAGCACATAAAACATCATTTAAATGTATAAAATATCATCATGGTTCCATGGAATAAAAGCTCATGCTAAAATACTTTTCATAGCTTAAAACATATATGCACATATTCAAAGACAATGTAAGCACACATCCATGCATGAGAGAAGATGGAGAGAGCTACCTTACTTGTATTTACACACTTTTTCCTTGAGTCTTGAATCCTCTCCCTTGACCTCACACACCCAAGAAAGTGGAGATCACTTCTCTTGGCCTTAAAACAGAGCTCTCTTCGTGTAGATTATTTTCCACCGATTGATTTCTTGAAAAGAGTTCCTTTTTGGTTAGGTTAGACCTGAATCTAAATGGAAGCTTAAACTTTTTTTCTCTCTCCCCTCTTAATGTCATGCCATTACTATCCATTTTTCTGCAAATGGAAGCTTGGAGAAGGTGATGAGGTGTAATCTTACTTAAGAAGCCTCTTTTATAATTTTTCAAAATGACCATTTTGTCCCTACGTGCCTGTTTACTCCGTTTAGGCTCATTTTAACTCCTTTTTGAGAATCATCTTTTTCATCATAAAATTTAGGTTCCCAATGAAATAAAATGTCTTTGGAATCACTCAAATTGGAGTTAAAACCTTCTTGAACGAATCAGTCAAAATTCAGGTCAACTGACATTAGAAAACATCCACTGAGTGGTTTTAACTGTCTCGGGGCTTCCCATGGTTTTCAAGGCCTTTGAGAACCCCTGAGAACTCAAAAATTTTATTTGAAAAGCCCTCCTACGAGAATTCTAAAATTTGCTCAAAATGACAAGAATACCCTTATATGTCGTCAATCTTTCATTACATTTCATTTCTTCATTCTAGCTTTGTTTTTCCTTCTATTTGAGCTTGGGATTCTCATTTTTAGGAGTCTAGAATACTTCTCATATTTTTTGGGACCTTAACTAATTCATTTCGAAGGACTTGCTTTTGTATCTAGTGAATTACGTTCATTTATGGAGAAATCATATATTACGTTTCTCATATTTTCTCTCGTTTTCAGAAAATCGGATGTTACAATATTGGATTATATCATATGCCATTCATATGGCTACAAAATGGACATTTCCACACACTTTATTGTTAATCTCCTTTTTTTATGCTTAGTGGTTTCCATTTCTTTGCTCACTTGGTCCGCCTAGTCATGTTAGACAAATAAGGAGGAAGAGATGAGATTCTAGAAATCCCAATAGCTCTTCTCCCTTTCAACCATACATAACAAATGCAATCCAAGTCTAAAAATGCATGCATAGATATCATAGAATATGTAATCATTCACGAAATATTTCTAGCATTCAAGAAATCATATAAAATATACATATGCTTGCCAAGCAAGTGGTTTAGTCTCATCCATTCTCTTTAAAGGTTTTGGACTTGCCTTACCCATGTTCTAAAAGGGTTCTTGACTAAGCCTCACTCTTAGGAGACTTTTGGCTTTGTCTAATCCATTCTTGAGGGTTCTTGGCTTATCCTCACCATTATTAAAGCACTTTTAGTTTTACCACACTCAAGCAAACCAAAGCAAGCTAACAAAGTATTATTTGGATGCATAACATAACATCATGGTACCATGACATTTAGACACTTGATAAAACATTTTTCATGGCTCAAAACATATATACAAACATTCAAAGATAAGGTAAACATCCACGTATACATGAGAGAAAGAAGAGAGAGCTACCTTTGTCACAAATGCACATTTTCTTCCTTAAACTTGGTTCCTCTCCCACAACCACACACTCACAAGGTGGAACTTGGTTCCTTTGACCTAGACACATAATATGGAAGCTAATTACACTCTTGGAACAAATTTTAAAGCTACATATTGATTTCAAAAGCTAGATGGTTCTTATGGCTTAATTATGGTTCCATAATGCACCTAATGAAGCAACCCTAGGAAAGCATGATGTTGGCTCCATTCTTTCCATCCATTTAAGGTTCTTGACTCTATTGAAGTCTCTTGAAGCCATCACACCTTCATTTCAAGGAGTCTAACTAGGTGTTGCTTCTTTAAGCCATAATATGGAACCTATGATACCATCTCACTATCCATGGCTTCTAAAATTTTTCCAAGGCTTCCTCTCATACTCCCTTATCATATATGACTCAAAATCATACTTGGAATGAATTAAAACTACTCCATGGTGCTTCATCTAGTCTAGGCTATTACTATGCACATAAATGAGAAGCAAGGAGTTTGTCTTGTTTTCTTGATGGGAGATGCATGTGAGAAGCTTCTTGGGGATCTCTAAAGCTCATATAAACATTCATTTTAGCTTAGGAATTCTTGTATCAAAATAGGATTTTAAGGGAACACTTGAAACCCTAACTTTGCTATCTTGAAATTTAATGGTTGTTTAATTGTTTCCTTTGCATATTCTTGTTCTTCTCCCTCATTTTCCTATGATTCACTCTTGGTTTGGCTAGAAATTCAACCCTTTAGGGCTGGTCTTATATGGGTCAAAAATCACAAGAGAAGGAACAAGAAGAATCATGCATGAAGTGGCAAAATACCTTGGTTTCTTGGCTTTCTTTTGCTTGTTCTTCTCTTTGGTTAGCTTCGCCTCTCCAAACTCAAAAATTCCCTCCTTGGTCTAACATCAAAATAGACCTAAGAGCTTCAATAAAACTATAGAAAAGAAGAGAAGATGGGGGAGAAGGAATTTGCTAAAGAGAAACTAAGAAAATCCATCAAAAACCATACCTTTTTCTTGCTTTTTCTTCTCCCTTTCTCCCCTCCCTTGTGTGCCTCACTCCCTTGCTTCTTTCTCTAGTTTAGGGCAGAAATAAAATGAGCTAAGTGAAGGAAAGAGTGGGGCAGGGGGTGTATATGGTAGGTTTAAGAAGTTGTTTTCAAAAATTCTAATTGTCCCTTAATATTGGCATTTTTGTTTCTGATGTGTTTTATCTCCTTTTTTAGAACCGTCTTTTCCATCATAAAATTTAGGTCCTCAATCTTATAAAATTCCTTTGGAATCATTCAAATTAAAGCTAAAATCTTCCCGAATAAAAAGGTCAAAGTTTGGGTCAACTAACATTAGAAAACGTACACTGGAGGTGTTTTAATTGTTCTGGGGCTTTCTATGATTTTCAGGGCCTCTAAGAACCCTAAAGAAGTCAAATTTTTCATTCAAAAAGCCTTCTTGTGAGAATTCCAAAATTTATCCAAAATTATGAAAATGCCATTACATTATCTAGCTGTTTTGTTAAGTTCTGTCTGGTTATTTTGGCCTCTATTTTAGGACACTTCTGGCCTCCTATTTCCATTACTTAATGTCTAGATCATTATTGTAATTTTTTTGGATCTTAACCAATTCATTTCAGAGGACATACTTTGAAAACATATCTATTTCCATTGTTTTTATCAAAATCGGATATTACATTTCTCCTCCCTTAAATAAATTTTGTCCTTAAAATTTCAATAACATACCTTATAGGATGAGCTCTGGATACTTCTTCGCTATCTCTTCTTCCAGCTCCTAGGTAGCTTCTTTGGGAGATAACCCCTTTCAAACCACTTTCATCAATGGTATCATCTTATTCTGTAACTACTTGAGTCTAACATCCATAATCCAATCTAGTGATACTATGTATGATAGATCATCCTGTAACTACACATTTTCATACTCTATGACATGTGAGGGGTTAGGTTGGTACTTTTTAAGCTGAGATACATGGAATACATTATGAACTTAGCTCAAATTTGGGAGAAAGGCAAGTCTGTAGGCGATAGGTCCTACTTTATTAAGAATTTGGAATAGACTTATGTATTTTGGATTTAACTTTTTACTTTTAATGTACTGACCTATCTCTATGACTGGAGACAGTCTAACAAAGACATGGTCTCCAACCTCAAACTTTAACAACCTTCTCTATCTATCTGTATAACTTTTTTGTCTACTCTGTGCCATTAGGGATTTCTTTCTTATAGTCTCCATTTGTTTAGTGGTTTAGTCTACTAATTCTGAGCCTATTAGGCTTCTCTCTCCTAACTTAACCCAACACATCGGAGACTTACACTTCTTCCCATACAATGCCTCATACGATGCCATCTGAATACTCGCATAATAGCTATTATTATAGGCAAACTTTATTAGAGGTAACTATGTATCCTAGTTTCCTTTCATCTCTAGAATACATTCCCTCAACATGTCCTCTAGGGTTTGGATGGTTCTCTCCATCTCTCTATTTATCTGGGGGTGATAGGCTGTAGTAAATCTTAACTTGGTACCTAGAGCATCCTGTAATGATCTTGAGAAGTTTAAAGTGAACCTAGGATCTCTATCTGACACTATACTCCTAGGCACACCATGTAACCTTACTATCTTCTGGATATACAGCTGGGCTAATCTATCTAGGGTAAAAGTGGCTTTCATTGCTAAAAGTGTGTTAACTTTGTTAATCTATCCACTATCACCCATATGGCAAAATGCCTCGATGATGTCCTTGGTAAACCCATGACAAAATCCATAGCTATGCTATCCTATTTCTACTTTGGGATATCTAGCGGCTGAAGTAACCTAGCTAGCTTCTAGTGCTCTACTTTATCTCTTTGACATACTAGATAATGAGAGACATATTCTGCTATGTTTGCTTTCATTCTAGGCCACCAAAATATTTTTTAAAATTATGATGCATTTTATTGCTGCCTGGATGAATGATGTACTTGCTTTTGTGTGCCTTATCCCAGCATTTCTAGGCATATACAGCCTATCCCTATATCTCATAATGTTATCTTCAGATAGATTGAACTCCTAAGTACTACCCTGGGCTATTTAGACTCTAATCTTGCTTATGTAATCATTTGTTTGTTAAGCCTCTCTTATTTGGTTTCTTAGGTCATTCTTTATTAAGGTTTCACTCATTAACAACTTCTCTGAATGCACCTCACACAAGAGATTCATATCCCTGAACCTCTCAATCAATTCTTATTGTCTAATCATCATACAGGCCATGTGTATGGATTTTCTACTTAGGGTATCAACTACCACATTAGCCTTACTGGGATGGTATTCCAGTGTGAAATCATAATCTTTCAATAATTCCAACCATTTCTTTTGTCTCATGTTCAATTTTTTTCTATTCAAATAAATATTTAAGGCTCTTGTAGTTATTAAAGGTTTCTATGGCTACCCCATACAAGTAGTGTCTCAATATTTTTAAAGCAAACGCCACTGCAGCTAGTTCTAGATCTTATGTGGGGTAATTCTCTTCATGAGGCTTTAACTTCCTAGAGGCATAAGCTACCACTGGGCCTTTCTGCATAAGCACACATCCTAACCCTTTCTTGGAAGCATCACTATAGACTACAAAAGTCTTTCTGGGGTTAGGAAGTATTAAAACTGGGGCCGTGGTTAACTTATGTTTCAACTCTTGAAAATGCTTCTCACATTTCTCATCCCACACAAATGGTACATTCTTTTTAGTAAGCCTAGTCAGTGGCATTGCTATCTAAGAAAAGCCCTAAATGAACCTCCTGTAATAACCTACTAAACCTAAGAAGCTCTTGATCTCTGTCACTATCCTAGGTCTCTCCCACTATAATACTGCCTCTACCTAATGGGGATCTACTACGACCTCTGCCTGGGAGATCACATGGCCTAGGAATTGAACTTCAATAAGCCAAAACTCATATTTACTAAGTTTAGCATATAACTATCTCTCTCTCAAGGTCTCTAGGGCTAATCTTAGGTGTTGCTCATGGTCTTTCCTATTCTTTGACTTGATGTGAATATCATTTATGAAGATAACTACAAATCTATCTAAGTATGGCCTAAACATTTTGTTCATGTAATCCATAAATACTACTGGTACATTCATCAACTCGAAGGGCATAACTAAAAAATCATAATGCCCATATCTAATCCTAAATGCTGTCTTAGGAATATCCTCAGCCTTAATCCTGAGTTAATGATATCCAAACCTAAAGTCTATCTTAGAGAAGATTGATGCTCCTACTAATTAGTCTAGGAGGTCATCTATGTAGGAACTTATTCTTAATAATTATCTTATTGAGCTCCCTATAATCTATGCATAGTCTAAAGCTCTCATTTTTCTTCTTTAGGAATAAGATTGGAGCTCCCCACAATGAGACACTGGGTCTAATGAAACCCTTCTCTAAAAGCTCTTTTATTTGTTTCTTAAGCTCAGCTAGCTTGGTGGGAGCCATCCTATATGGGGCCTTAGACATTGGACCCGCCCTAGGTATAATGTCTATAAGAAACTTAACCTCTCTTTCTGGGGGTAGTCTGCTAATCTCTTTAGGAAAAACTTCTAGGAGCTCTTTTACTACAGAAATTTCCTCTATATCCTCTTCTACCTTAGCTTGGACTGAAAAGAAAACTAGGTATCCTTGGCAAATCATGTTCTAGATACATCTTAGCCTGGAAGGTGGTCATAATAGATAACTCAATCCTTATATTAGGTATAGTCCCACATTCATGTAAAGTAATACATCTACGGGAACAATCAAGTGTAGCATTATTTATAGATATCTAGTTCATACTGATAATCAAATCAATATCAACAAGAGGTATACATATCAAATCAAAGATAGTATAGCAATGATTAAACTGGACCACACAATTCAAATAGGCATGGAAAGTAATGGCTCGGTTTCTTGTGAGGGTGGATACATGGAAGTCATATGGTAATGTATGCATACTCAAACCCAACCTCCTAGCACAGTCATATGATATAAAAGAGCACCTAAATCAAATAAAACAGTCACAGAAAAATCATTAATCATAATAGTACCTTAAATCAGACTCAAGGACCGGCTAGCCTTCTACTGTGTCAGGGCAAAGACTCTACCCTGTGTCTATGGTCTGGGTGCAGGAGCCATCTCCCTCTGTTGAGAAAACTGCTGGGGAGCCTGTGTGTAGTCCCTAGCCATATGCCTTGGCCTAATGCATCCGTAACATACATTCTACCTAGAGTAACATGTTTTATTCCTATGATTTCTGCCATACTGGGGACATACTATAACATCCAATTTTCTGAAAACGAGAGAAAATGTGAGAAACGTAATGTACGGTTTCTCTGTAAATGAACGAAACTCACCGGATACAAAAGGAAGTCCCTCGGAATGAGATAGTTAAGGTCTCAAAAAATTTGGGAAGCATTCTAGACTCCTAAAAATGAGAATCTCAGGCTCAGATGGAAAGAAAAACGAAGTTAGAATGAAGAAATAATTTCTTACGAAAAACTTACGAAACATAATGGCATTTTCGTAATTTTGAGCAAATTTTGGAATTCACATAGGAGGGCTTTTTAAATGAATTTTTTGAGTTTCCCAAGGTTCTTAAATGCCCTAAAAATCATGGAAAGTCCCAGACAGCTAAAGCCCCTCCGGTTGATGTTTTCCAAGGTCGATGTGCCCGAAGTTTAACAGATTCATTTGGGAAGGTTTTAGCTCTAATTTGAGTGATTCCAAAAGTATTTTACTAAATTGGTAACCTAAATTTTATAATGGAAAAGACGGTTCTAAAAAAGGAACTAAAATGAAAAAGAAACAAAAATGCAAAGTATGAAGGGCAAAATAGAAATTTTTGAAAAGTGTAACTTATTCCCATCTATATATATGATGCACCCTTCTCCTCCCTTCATTATGCATGACCATGTTCTGCCTAAAACCAGAAGAAAACCCTAGGGGATGAGGCTCACAAGAAGGGGAAGAAAAGGAGGAGAAATCAAAGGTTTAAGGTATAGAAATTAGTAGTTTTTCATGCTCTTTCTCTTCTAAACCTGTTCTCCTCTACTCTCCTTTGTTTCCTATCATAAAATGAAGTTTATAAATCTATTTTAAGGGAGAAATTGAGGGGAAAATTAGGATTTGAAGAGAGGAGCTCAAAGAACACAAGATTCAAGTGAGAAAAAGCAAGAAAACAAGGTAAATTCTCTTCCTATGGTTGTCATTTTTGGTTCCATTCTTCACTATTTTGCGCCACTTGAGAAAACCCTAGGAGAAGATGATTTTTAGGTAGAACCAAGAATGAATCTAAGGAAAAAGGGTGTGGAGAATAAGAATATGCAAAGGGAATTATCAAAAAGCTATTAGATTTCAAGATGCAAATTCTAGGGTTTCAATTACACCTTGTAAAATCTGATTTTGTATGATGATTCCTAGGCCTAAATAAGAGTTTAAATGAGCTCTAAGATCCCTAAGAGGCCCCCCATATTCTTCTTCCCTTGAGAAAACAAAGAAAGCTCCATGGAACCCAATATACTTCATTGCTCGGCCAAGAAGGGTTCTCATAGCTAAGGAGAGTTTTAAATTTTTCTAAGGCCATTCTTGAGTCATATTTAATGAATGAAAATGAAAAGAGGCCTTCGAAAAAATTTAGAACTCATAAAAATTGATTTGGTGCCTTAGGTTCCAAATTATGATCTAAAGAAGCAACATGGTGCTAGGCCTTTTGTTTTAATGGTGTGATGACTCCAAGAGGCTTAAAAACAGTCAAGAATCATATTTGAAAGAAAAGAATGAGGCCTATAAGTCATTTGAGAGGTGTTGCTTCATTAGATGCCAATATGGACCATAATGGGAGTTATAGAGCAATCTAGTACTTAAGCAAGTTGTATGGCTTTATAGAATATTTCATGAACCTAATTGGCTCCCAAAAAATTGTATCTAGGCCAACAGTAACTATCTTCGCCTATTTGTGAGTATATGGCCAAAAGAGGAGGCTTGAATCCAAAAGGAAAAGTGTGTAATTGTGTACAAGGTAGCTCTCTCCACCTTCTTTCATGCATAGATGTGTGTTTAGCTTGTTTTAGAATGTGTGTATGTGTATTTTCAAGTTATGAAAAAGTATGCTAGCATGCCTTTACATATTACGCTTCTTGATGCCATGTTATGTCTTCAAATGTTTACATGATGTTTGTATGAGTTTGCTTGAGTGTGGAGAGGCCAAGAACTCTTCCCTTTGGTGAGGATAAGCCAAGAACCCTTGAGCTTGGTTGAGATAAAGTAAAGAGTCTCCCAAAAGCAAAGTAGGCTCCCAAAAGTATGGTTGAGTCCAAAGCTCTTAAAGAATGGGTGAGGCAAGTCCAAAATCTATGAGGAGAAGTGTGAGGCCAATCTAAGCACTTGGTGAGCTCTTGAATGTCTTGTATGATTGATTCACATGCCAAGTTTGCTTTTAAAATGTCCATGACTTCTATTTCCTCCATGCATGCATTTGAAAAGCTTGCTTTGCACATATTATGTATGATTGAATGGGAGATGAGCTATTAGAATTCTTTGAATTTCATCCCCTCCTCTCCAATGATCTAACATGCTAGGTGGACTAAGTAATTATGGTGAAGGGAGCCAACAACCATGAAGAGGAAAGATTGACAAGCTTATGCATGGTTTTGTCCATTTTGGAACCATAATGATGGTTCATATTGTATATGATGTTGTATATATACAATGAACCTTGAGACATATGTAAATATACTATTATGTAATTTTTAGAGCCATGAATATGATGTATGAGGTTTAGAACACAAATTGAGTTTTGAATGTCCAATAATACATTATGGAAGTTTGATGGAAATATGCATAAGTGTGGGTTGAATGGCCAAATTGAGATGCATGAGATTTGGAACCATTTGGGCAGCTTACACAAGTCTCAAATAAGCTTTTAAACTTGCCCAAAAGGTGCCAAGACTAAGGGAAATCCATTTGGTAACTTTGGTACTCAATATGGAGCCAAAATTGACCATAATGGAACTCTATGTCACTTTTTGGCCAAATGAGTTAGTTTTGCTTTGAAATTTTGCATGCAATTAGGTCTCATTGAGAGCTTTTTGGGAAGCTAAAGAAAATAATTTTTAGAGGTCTAGAGAATATTTGATGAATTTTCAAAGTTGGGATTTTCTATTGATTCTGGTATGTGCACTGTTCACATTGGCAGATTTGTGTTTTGTGTCACCCAATGGTCAAATGGTGTCCAATTCTTGTAAAATTTTATAGGCATAAACTAGAGCTCATAAGTGTCCTGTAACCATTAAGATCACCTCATTTGGAGGTCTGAGCAAAGATTTATACATTTTTGAAGTTGGTTGTTAGTAGCAGTGGTGCCCCAAGAGTTCAGTTACTATTCCATAGGATTCCAATAGCTAAACGTCTCTGTTTCATCCTGGAATTATTTTTGGCATCAAGTTACCATTTGTAGCTTTCTATAATGACTAAATTTGTGTGATTTCAATTTTTATAGAATTAGTTTGAATTTTAGGATTTTGTATCAGTAATCTGAAACAGCAGCCCAAGTAGCAGCGACCTCAGTAGCTTTTTGAATGTCAAACATCCTCTATGATGGATGTTATGGTCTAAGCATATTTTTAGTGTACATTATACATTCTAAGCTTTCTATAATGACTAAGATTTCATGATTTGGATTTTTTTATATTTAGTTATGATTTTTCAAAGTTTTCCTAGAAAAGAAGCCAATTCTGGCCGAGAATGAACTTCCATTTTCCATGCCCCATTTTGGTTTCCATGAATTGTGGGCATGATTTTCTGATGCAATTGAGTTGTAATGATGTAATTAAATATGAGAATGTATAGTATGAGCTCACACGGTCCATGTGACACTGAATGAAATTTTTAGATATAGCGCAATGAGAATTTAATCCATTATTTATATTCTATTTTCTTACAACTCTTAAGCAATGCATGTTATGGAGCATGTTAATTGCATGAGAAAGGCTAGAAAGATATGGTATTACATATACTGTAGGTGCGGAACTATTTGATAACTATGATTTTTTATATATTTTATTCTCTTTAACTTAAATATTTTAATAATGAATTATTGGCTTTAAGACTTTAATTAGAAAATATTTGATTTTATTAACCATTCTTGTATTTTAGGAAACTATTTGCAAAATTATTGAATATTAATGCATAAACTTCTTTTAAATAATTTTGTGAATATTCTTCCTATTATTTTTGTAGATTTTTTATGGGCAATGGAATTTAAAGGAGGAAATTTATTTGTAGAAGAATTAAAGATTGAATCAAGGTGGAATTTTTAGGAAATGAAAAAAAAAAAAAGATGAGATGAGAAGGAATGGAGTTGAAGTGGCCATGCATGGATCTTTGGGATGAACATATGAGGAAGGACTAGGACACACACTCCTTCAAGTAGCAAAATGGAAGACACACATGGCTTTGTGAGGAATTCACATAATGCCACAACTCCAGCCTTCATACACCAACACTCAATTACACATGTATCAATCACATCAACTCACATGGAAAAATGCACTCATACACACATGTTGTTCTAGTAGCCAACAGTTTCTCAATATACACACACATACACATAGCGTCCAACACTCACAGCTCCATTCACATATAGCTCACGTTAAGCACATGCATAAAGCTATCTCACCAAGTCATGTGAGGGAGATACAAATGGCACTCACGGGTTTACAAGTGCACACAGCTGCAACCTAACAAGTATACAAGTCCAGAACAATACAGCAACTACAGGGCTCGGGTTCAAGGTAATGCTGGTGAGGAAGAAGCATCTGTGAAGAAAAGCAAAGAGCAAAAAACATGAAGAATCAACAATGCAAGCCACAAAAAAGATGAGTCTTGAGTTGCATGAAAAAGAAGCAAACAAACACGCAGGGTAGTAGCAGAAATAGAAGGAGTTGACATGGAATGGGAGGAAAAAGCATGATCTAGAAGCATGAGCTGCTTGTGGAAATGAAGAAGCTGAGCTCACATGGAAGAAACACAGCAAAAATATGTAGCCACAAGCAAAAATACATACATTTAGAAGAGAAGCTATGGGTTGAGTGGGAAAGAGGAAGAAAAGCTTCAAGCCAACAGAACAAAGCACGTGAACAGTACAGTGCATGAAGAGAACCACGTGATGGGTAGAACGTGCATTTGAGAGGAAGAAAGAGGAGTTAACATGGAGAAGTTCAGTCAAGAAACATGTGACACATGGGAAGTAAATGAAGAAGAAGCTTTTAAGCAAAAAAAAAACTAGAGCTTAGGTTTAACGTGGAAGAAATAAGCTGAATGAATGGAGAAGAAGCAATGTGATTAAAGAACGTGTGAAGGAATGAAGGAGCAACCACATAGGAATGATTAAAGATGTATAAGCTGGAAGGAGCTGAAGTAACGAGCAGATGATGCACGTGAATGGCATGGTCTGGATAAGAAATTCATCCTTCAAATAAGACATATCCACACCATTCCATTCATTCATATCCTTTCATCCAAAGGCTGAGGATTTAAGAGTGACTTGTAAGCACGTGAGGAGCAAAAGCATAATGAATTAAAAAACGAAGCATGATGGGCACGTGATTTTTAATGAAGGGCACTATATCCATTCATCCAGGAGAGAGCCATGCAATTCCATCGTATTAATCCAACCACACATCATCGAATAAGATTAATCCATTGTTATATCTTTCGTCCAGTCTATTCATCAAAAAATAACCTATCCAGAGACCACTCCACTCCATGCCGTAGCCTTTCATCCATCTTCATGCATTCTCCACTATTTCTCTATTCCAATGAAGCTATAATTCTCCCATGTGGCTAGCTAGGAAAAGGACCTTAGAGAAGCTTGAATCCATGGATTAGAAAAGGATTTTTGGCTAAGATTCTTATCTCTTTCTACACTTTTTTATTTTCTTATACATGCTTGGTTGAGATGTATTAGATTGAGATTTGTGTAGTTTGTAATTAATGACTAGTTAGACATTAATTAGGAGAATAATTGATGTTTAATTGATTAATTTTAGTACTGAATTTTTATTTTCCTACCATTTTCCATGTGTGCAATCAAGGTGTTTGATGAAATGCATGTGATAATTGGTGTGCTTAATTGTCTAATTTGAGGATTCATTAGAGTTTAATTGGTTAATTGAATCTCCTAAGATATTAATTTAGAGGCTAATTGATCAATTTTCATTCAATTCAAGTGTTCATTGATCCTAATGACAAGAGTTAGCAATTTGATGGGATTGAGGTTTCAATGCAACATTGCTTTGTTAATTTCTTGATTCTTGGGTGGTAACACAAGATAACTTGTTATGGACATAATTAGGGACTCTTAGACTAGACTTAATCACAATTGAATTAGGATAAGGATAGTGGATACCAAGGGATGAATCTAAAGCTAGTCACAAGTCCATCATTCATTCATTAACTCATGCAATTAGGTAGAATTTAGGAACTTTATTTCAATTTCATTTTAAATAGTTAAATTAGATTAAAAAAAACCCCATAAATTAGGTAGTTCTAGGATCCTTTAACACTTAAAAAATTCAATTAAATATTGAATTCCATTTCCAAGGGAGATGACCTAGTTTGTACCACTAACTATAAATTTTAATCTAACTTAGTTTTATTTTGAAGGTTACATGACACGACCATCACTACCTCTGCTAGACTAAGTTCTCCTTCTCCTGCCTCTTCTATTCCACTAACTTCTACCACCTCTCCTACTAGTAATTATGGCTTGTGTTTCTTCTCTAAGTCTCTTAGGCTCAAGGAGGAGAGGTCTGGCACTAAAAGTAGGTTGCATCGTCTTGAGATTTGCTTCTGTAACTCTGCAAATCTTAACAAGGGTATTAAAGTTCTTAATTCTCTGTGGAACCACCCTATCTCTAATCTCTGGCAACAGACCTTTCCCTAATTTATTTGTTCTCCAGCGCTCATCATCATGCCTCTGTAAATATGAAGAATACCTAGAGAGCTCAACAAATTTAGCCATATACTAGTCCATGGACATTCCCTCAGCTTGCCTTAGGAGTACAAACTCTGACTTTTTCTGATCTTTGATGGAGTTGGGGAAATACCTCTCATAAAAGGCCTAGAGGAACACCTCTCAAGTAATCGAAAGGTTCCTCGCTCTCAGGATAGGCTCAATGCTCTTCCACTAATAATCAGCTTCTTTCTATAACTGGAATATGGCCATAGTGGCTTTCTGCTTAAAAGTAAACTCCATTACCTTGAATATCTTTTCAAGTTACATAATCTAGGCTTCAGCTTTCTCTATGTTCTACTCACCATCAAAGGTGGGAGCCTGAAACTTTCTAAATTGTGTAATGATCTATCTAGTGGAAGGTTGCTTAGGGCTGGAGGTGTCTGAGCTAGTGGAGTCTGAGCAACCTGCTGTATCTGTATGTGTGGCTGTGGATCAAAATGAGTCACCCCTGAATGCTTGGGATGATTTGAGTGTTGTGGTGGTTATGGAGGAAGAGGTGTAGGGCCCTCACTATCTCTTTGTGCAAGTCGTTCCTGTAACTGCATAATCACAGCTTGCTGCTAATCCAAGCAAGCCATTATAGCCTGTAAGGCTCCAACTACTGGATCACTAGGCTTGGCTCTATCCTCTACACAAGCCTCTCTAGAAGGCCTAACTCTCCTAGTATTCACCATCTTTTTGAAACAACATAAGCAAACTTTAACATCAAATAGGAACATACTCACCACCATCACACTTAATTCATTCACAACTAACTCATATACAAAGGCAAACTCATTCACAAGCCACAACCCACATCAAAGTGCCTGACCCTTTGCTTTGATACCAATAAAGTACAACACCATAATTATCTAGCTCATCTCATACTATTCTAGCTTGTATTTCCTTGGTCTAGCACATTTACTTAACAAAAAGTAATAAAAATATTCAATTATTTTGTGCTATGTCATGTATAAAATTTTTATTTCGTGTCCTGTGGACTATATGAATTCATCCATCTTATTCTTATATTTAAATACATGAATAAAACTCAAAACCATCTCAAGAAGTGACTAAAAACTCGAGCTAATGAACCATACACACAAAAATTACATGTGCAGCCTCGGGTTAGTATGCCAACTTTCTGTCATGAAATTTGAAAAATCATAACTAATTCTCAAAAAATAGAAACAAGCACACTATACCATTCTAGAAATCTAAAGATGTATACTTTATGCTAAAAATAAATTTAGACCACAACAAGGACGTCTAGCCACTGGAAATTGATAGCACAGTAACTAAGGTTGCCTGTCGTTATTAATACTATTGTAGAACTTTAAAAATTCACATCTCCTTGCACAGACATCCAATTGGGTGATCTCAGTGGCCATAGAAAGATTATTATGTCTAGTTTATGCTACAAAAGTTCATAAGTATTGTATACCATTTGACCTCTCGAATGACATAGGAGAAGAAACTGACTATATGAATAGTAACCATACCAAAACAATTGAAATTTAGAAACTTTGAAAAATCATAATTAATTCCACAAAGCTCTAAATAATATGGTCTTTAGCTTCTCAAAAAGTTCTAGATAAGATCTATATGCATGCCAAATTTCATGGGTAAATTCGTTCATTTGGTCAAATCTTGATATTGGGTTCCAAAATGGTGATTTTTGTGTCTTCAATGGGTCTCAAATGGTCCAAAATGACTTCTAAGACATCTATGGCCACTTGAGCATGTGAGAAAGCACTAAAATGGTCTACTAAACATATCTCAAAGGTGCACAAACCCAAATTTCAAAAACTCATACTCTCACCCCAAGGTATACATAAGAACACATAAGCTCATATTTGGCATTCAATGTGCAAATCATGCAATATCATTCATATAGCCCTAATTCTCATACATATACAATTTATCCACGTGTTTATAAGTTTTCATAAGCTTATACATCATATACAATATTTTTTTACATCATATGCCATTCATATGGCAACAAAATGGACATTTCCACATACTTTGTTGTCAATCTCCTTCTTTTATTCTTGATGGCATCCATTTCTTGGATCACTTGGTCCATCTAGTCATGTTAGACAAATGGGAAGGAAGGGATGAGATTCTAGGAATCCCAATAACTCTTTTCCCATTCAACCATACATAAAAGAATGCAATCCAAGTCAAAAAATGCATGCATGGATATCATGGATCATGTAATCATTCATGGAATATTTCTAGCATTCAAGAAGTCATATGAAACATACATAGGCTTGCCAAGCAAGTGGTTTAGCCTTATCCATTCTCTTTAGGGATTTTGTACTTGCCTCACCTATGTTCTAAAAGAGTTCTTGATTAAGCCTCACTCTTAGGAGACTTTTGGCTTTGTCTGACCCATTTTTGGGGGTTCTTGGCTCATCCTTACCATGGCTAGGGGACTTTTGGTGATACAATACTAGTAGGTATGCCCATTGGAGCACTACAAGTTCGAGAAGCCCTCATCTATCAAGAAACTCAAATCATGCAAAAGGGTATGATTCAGGTCCAAATGGCTCATGAAGAGATGGCCCATGCTTAAGAGGCCCAAATTGTGCTAGTATATGTCCAAAAACTTCAAAGAGTTCAAAATAATCTCTATGTTGGACGTCGACCCAAGTTTATAGCCCACGATCCATATTTGATCAAGATCTCCTTAAAGATGCAAAAGTGGAAGCCCAAGTGGAAGCCCAATGTCTTAAGAAGATCCATGGAGCAACTAAATTCAATATCCAACATGTTGAAGGCCCAATGTAGTTACACATTCTACAAGAGGAGTGCCAAGGCCCAATTAGAGTCCAATTACAAGAGATTAAGAATCATGTGACAACCATGTGATTTTTAATGAAGCATGAGCATCCCATGTGACAAATTAAAGAAGCTGATTAGTTTTGACTAGGATTCCTTTTGAAATTTCGTTTTTTATTATTTTATCATTTTTTTGAACTTGGTCAAAGAGCTTATCTTGGAGATCAAGTTAAAATTAGTATCCTAATCTAATTAGGATATATTAGGTATCATTTAAAATATTTCTAATCAGGTTTTAGAGTTTTACTTTAATTAGGACTCTAGAAAATTTTGCCTATAAAAGGCTTCCTATTGTACTCTATTTTACACATGAATGAAATTGAGTATTATTCAATTATTTGTGAGGCTTTTGCTTCTTTGTGTTCTCTGAGAGTTCACGTGACTTATCAAAGGATTGGTCTTCCTTTGTGGCGTCTTGAGGCTAGGGTTCTAAGAGACAAGTTCTCTTAGGGTCTTTCCTTTGACCAACATTCTTGTTTTCTAGCCGGTCTGGGGCAAAGTGTCATCTTGTTGAAGGTTCCTAGGACAAGGTTCCTAGAGGGTCTCTCATCATTTGGTATCAGAGCTTTGGTCGCTAGTACAAGGTATATCTTTGTGTTTTTTTTCTTCCGTTGTTCTTCATACCTTCTTTCCTTCCATTTGTGTTATCTTTTTCATCTTCGTCTTTTTCTATCTTCTTCTGTCTTCCATTGTTGTGTTCCTCTATCCTCAAAAAAAAAAAAAAAAGAAAAAAGAAAAAAAAAAAGAGTGAAAAAAAAAAAATTCAGATTGCAGAATTCAAAATTGCAAGTTGTGCCAATTCAAAATTAAAAGCAAGATTGGAGTCAATTTCCTAATTGGAATTAATTTCCTAATTGGAGTCAATTTCCTAGTTGGAGTTAGTTTCCTAATTAGAGTCAATTTCCTAATTGGAGTTGATTTCCTAATTGGAGTCAATTTCCTAGTTGGAGTTAGTTTCCTAATTGGAGTTAATTTCCTAATTAGAGTTTGTTTCCTAATTTAATTGCATTAAGTGGCTACCAAGTTTTCTACTTACCTATTTGCATTCAAGAAAGGATATTGTTTCCTAATTGTTCGAAACATAAATTGCAAGTAGTTTTCTATTCTTAAGGTTTCTTATTTTCAGATTTTTTTTTCTTTTCATCTCTTTCCTTCCAGACCTTCCCTTACTCCTTCTTTTTCCTTTTTTGTTACACACCTATTTTTCTCCTTTGTTTGATTCTTTGGGAATTTATATTTTAGGATTCTAGTTTTTGGATTGTCACTAGTTTGATCTTTTCATTTGATTTGCTTGTGACTTGCTTAGAACACTTGTAAGAAGCAAATTATTGAGTGGTAAAAGGTAAGAGCATTAACATTAAAGAAAAAGCTAAAAAGAGAGTTAAACATGAGTGAACTTATCATCTTTTGAGTGTAAACACGTGAGAAGAGTGCGTGAGGTCCCCTATTCCTTCTATCTTTCTTTGACTAACTTTTCATGTGATAAGATGTCCAATGAGTACAAATTCCTTGAAGAGGCTAACAAAGAGCGATTCAAGCAATCCTGTGCAAGATTGGATGCATTCCAATCCAATTCCAACTCTACAGGACAAAATAAGGAAAAGGCATCCCCTAATTTCCATACTAGATGCCTTATCAAAGAAAAAGTTTGCAGCATGGCTATTGATAATAGTAGCTATGTAAACATTGCTAGTACCTTACTTGTTGAGAAATTAAACTTGCCTACTATAAAGCACCCTAGGCCCTATACCTTGTTGAAGGGTAGTGCTGAATTTAGGGTTAATACGCAAGTTTTGATTTCTTTCTCCATTGGTAAATATCATGATAAAGTGTTATGTGATGTAGCTCCTATGTCTGATGGACATATTATGCTTGGTAAACCATGGAAACATGTGAGAAAAGCTAAATATGTTAAGCATAAGCACAAATATTGCTATTGCTATTCATTTGTATTTAATGAAAAAAATCATGTATTGGTACCTCTTGATCCTATGGATGCTTATGAGGATCAAATGAGAATAATACAAGCATACAAAATGAAAGAAAAAGAGAGAGCAAAAGAAAAAGAGAGAGAATATGAGTTAGAGAGAGAAAAAGATGAGATTGAAAAAGAAAAGAGTGTGAGTAAAAAGAAAGAGCAAGAGAGTTGTGAGAAAAGTGAGAAAAACACGAGTATGAGCTTGTTTGATGGAAAAAGAGAGGCTGAGAGCATTTTGTAAGGATGTTTGTTTATCTACTAACAATCTTAACCTATCTTTGCCTATTGTTAGTTCTAGCTCCTTGCAGGCATGTGGAGATTTGTTTTCAAAGAAGCCACCCAATGGACCCTCATCTTCAACTAGCATTGAAAAGAGTTATGATTGCCTAGAATTGTTTCCTAATAAACCACCTAATGGCGAAGATTCGAGGACGAATCTTTTCAAAGAGGGAGGGAATGATACAATACCAGTGGTATGCCCATTGGAGCACTACAAGTTCGAGAAGCCCTCATCTATCAAGAAACTCAAATCATTTAAAAGGGTATGATTCAGGTCCAAATGGCTCATGAAGAGATGGCCCATGCTTAAGAGGTCCAAATTGTGCTAGTATATGTCCAAAAACTTCAAAGAGTTCAAAATAATCTCTATGTTGGACGTCGACCCAAGTTTATAGCCCACGATCCATATTTGATCAAGATCTCCTTAAAGATGCAAAAGTAGAAGTCCAAGTGGAAGCCCAAGTGGAAGCCCAATGTCTTAAGAAGATCCAAGGAGCAACTAAATTCAATATCCAACATGTTGAAGGCCCAATGTAGTTACACATTCTACAAGAGGAGTGCCAAGGCCCAATTAGAGTCCAATTACAAGAGATTAAGAATCATGTGACAACCATGTGATTTTTAATGAAGCATGAGCATCCCATGTGACAAATTAAAGAAGCTGATTAGTTTTGACTAGGATTCCTTTTGAAATTTCGTTTTTTATTATTTTATCATTTTTTTGAACTTGGTCAAAGAGCTTATCTTGGAGATCAAGTTAAAATTAGTATCCTAATCTAATTAGGATATATTAGGTATCATTTAAAATATTTTTAATCAGGTTTTAGAGTTTTACTTTAATTAGGACTCTAGAAAATTTTGCCTATAAAAGGCTTCCTATTGTACTCTATTTTACACATGAATGAAATTGAGTATTATTCAATTATTTGTGAGGCTTTTGCTTCTTTGTGTTCTCTGAGAGTTCACGTGACTTATCAAAGGATTGGTCTTCCTTTGTGGCGTCTTGAGGCTAGGGTTCTAAGAGACAAGTTCTCTTAGGGTCTTTCCTTTGACCAACATTCTTGTTTTCTAGCCGGTCTGGGGCAAAGTGTCATTTTGTTGAAGGTTCCTAGGATAAGGTTCCTAGAGGGTCTCTCATCATTTGGCTTCATCACACTCAAGTAAACCAAAGCAAATTCACAAAGCATCATTTGAATGCATAACATAACATCATGGTACCATGGCATTTAGACAACATTTTTCATGGCTCAAAACATATATACGCACATTCAAAGATGTAACAAATGTAATTTCTATAAAATGACGAAATGAGTCGTATAAAAGCAAATCCTATAAAATCAGCTAGATAATGCCCCAAAAAATTTGGGTAGAGTCCTAGATTCCTAAAAATGATAATTCCAGGCTCAGACGAAAAGAAAAATGGAGCTAGGATGGAGAAACAAATTGTGATGAAAACTGACGAAATGTAATGGCATTTTCATAAATAAGTGTAACTTTTGGAAAAAGATACAGGAGGATTTTTTTAAATGGGAAATCTGACTTGCCCAGGGTTTTCAGAGGTCCTGAAATCCATGGGAAATCTTAGGACTAGTAAAGCCACTTCGGTGTACGTTTTCTAATGGTGGTGAGCACAAACTTTGATAGATTCATTCAGGAAGGTTTTAGCTCTAATTTGAGTGATTCCAAAAGTATTATTTTAAATTGGGAACCTAAATTTTATAATAGAAAAGATGGTTCTAAAAAAGGAGCTAAAATGAAGCCGAAATAAACTTGCCATTACGAGAGGACAAAATTGAAATTTTTGAAAAAGTGAGTTTCTTGAAACTTCCACACACTTCTCCCTTTTTCTCCTCTCATATAGCATGACTATCCTCTGCCTAAAATATAGAAAATGACTAGCTTCTTGAGGCACATCAAGAGAGGAAGAAAAGGAGGAGAAAAATCAAGGAGAAGGTAAGAATATTTGTAAAATTTCATGCACTTTTTTCCTCCAACCTTGCTCCTCTCCTTCTATGTTTTCTTTATGTGTTTAATTGAGCTTTTGGTTCTATTTTAAGTCTAAAACTAAAGGGAGTGGTTCAAATTTCTTGAAGAGAAGCCAACTAAGGAGAAAGGCACTTGAAAGCTAGCTTGAATCCTAAGTAATCTTTGCTTTTTGTTACTTCTTCTTCTTACTTTCCTTATGTGTGTATTTTAGCCAAGAACAGAACCAAGGGAGGGGAGGATTTTCTATCCAAAAACAAGAGAGAAACTAGGGTTTTAAACCATGAGGAAGAGGAATATGGTAAGAAATTCCAAGAAAAACTAATAGAAATCAAGTTAGGAAAGTGTAGGCTTCTTTAGGGTTTTGTGAAATCTGATTTTGTGTGAGTGTTTCCTTGGCTATTTGAGTGTTTCCTTGAGCTCCTAAGACCTTTAGAAACCCTCCCAAGTGGCTTTCCCATCAAGGAAAATTTTGAAACTCCAAGAAGCCCTTCCATGGTACTAGTTTCGGTCAAACTAGGTTCATTGGGTTAGGGGGTGTTTTATGTAACACCATATTTATCTAGCTTGCCTCATGCTATTTCTAGGTCTTATTTTATGCACAATGAACCAAGAAAGATGGCATTATAACAATAAATATACTTGCATTATGTCACAGATAAATTTTTCTTTCAAAGTCCCATGGGCCATATGGACTCATCCATCTCATCCTCATATTTAAATACTCAATTACAACTCATAACAAGCTCAAAGAGTGGCCTATGCCTTGAGCAAAAGGAGTAGATGCACAAATCATGCTATCTCATATATTGGGCAATGAATCTCATTCATACATCATATATTTATATATTTACATGTGTTCATAAAGCCATACAACATATACAACAATCGATTACATCATATGCCACTCATATGGCTACAATTTGGCATTTTCATACACTTGGTTGTCAATCTTCTTCTTCTAGGCTTGGTGTCTTCCATTACCTTGCTCAATTGCTTCACCAAGCATGTTAAGACATTGGAGAGGAGGGGATGAGATTCAAAGAATCCCAATAGCTCATCTCCCTTCCAATCACACATAAAGTATGCAATACAAGTCTTAAAAATGCATGCATGGGCATATTGAAATACATGAGCATTCAAGAAATATCCTTGGCATTTGAACAAGTTATACATGGCATACATAGGCTTGACAAGTGAGTGGATTAGCCTCACCCATTTCTTCTAAGAGTTTTTTACTTAACCTTACTCTTGGGAGACTTTTTACTTTGTTTCAACCAAGTTCAAAGGTTCTTGGCTTATCTTTACCATGGCTAGAGGGTTCTTGGCTTCTCCACACTCAAGCAAACAAAGGCAAGCATATAAAACATCATTTGAATGCATAAAACATCATTACGGTACCATGGAATAAAAGCTCATGCTAGAATACTTTTCCTAGCTTAAACACACATACACACATTCAAAGATAAGGTAAGCACACATTAATGCATGAGAGAAAGTGGAGAGAGCTTCCTTTACCATACAAGCATACTCTTTCCTCAAGCCTTGAGTCCTCTCCCTTGACCTCACACATACATGGAGGTAGAGATCATATTTCTTGGCCTAGACACATCATATGGAAGCCAATTATATTCTTGGATCAACTTCTAAGGCCATACATTCACTAGAAAAGCTAGATGGTTAACATGGCTCTTTTATGGCTCTATAATGCACTTAATGAAGCAACCTTAGGAAAATATCATCTTGGCTCCATTCTCTCCATCTATTTATAATTCTTGACTCCATTTAAACCTCTTGGACTCATCACACAATCAAATCAGGGATCCTAGCTAGGTGTTGCTTCTTTAAGCTATATTATGAAACCTATGATAGCATCTCACTATCCATAACTTCTAAAATATTTTTCAAGCCTTCCTCTCATCCTCTTCCATCATACATGACTCAAAACTAAGCTTGAAACAATTTAAAACTACCTCTTGGTGCTCTAAACTCTTTAGGCCATGGCTATGGACCAAGGAGACATCAAGTGAGTTTGCTTTGTTTTCTTGATAGAAGATGCATAAGAGGAGTCTTCTAAGATCTCAAGAGCTCATCCAAACACTCATTTAGGCTTAGAAACAATTACATCAAATCAGATTTTCAAGGGAGCCCATGACACCCTAAGTTTGCTATCTTGAAAATCAATGGCTTTTGCTTAAATTTCTTTGCATATTTTAAATTCCCACACCTTAATTCATATGATTCATCCTTGGTTCTGCCCAAAAACACTCTCCCCTTGGCTGGCTATAGGGAGGACGAATTGCACACAAGAAGGCTAAGAGAAGTGAAGCATGGAGACTAAGATTTTCACCTTGATTTCAAGCTTTCCTTGAATGCTTTCCCTTTTCTTCTAGCTCTCCTCTCTAAATCTGAATTTTTCCCTTTTGGTCTGACCTCAAAACAACACTAAAAAGCTTAATAAAACCATGGAAAGAAAGAGGAGAAGGAAGAGAAGAAGTTTGGTAAAGGAAAGTGCTTGAAAAACTAAGATTTTCATACCTTTCTTGCCTTGCTTTTCCTCTTCTTCTTGCCTCCTCTTGTGCGCCATTTCCCCTTACTCTCCCTTCTATTCTTGGGCTGAAATAAGGTCATTCTAAGAGGGAGAGAAAGAGGGCGTAATTTAAGAAGAGGTTTCTTGAAGCTTCTTTTTCAAAAATTTTAATTTTGCCCTTCATTCTTGGCATTTTTCTTTCTAACTCATTTTAGCTCCTTTTTTAGAACTATCTTTTCCATTATAAAATTTAGATTCCAATTTAATAAAATGCTTTTGGAATCACTCAATTCGAAGCTAAAACCTTCTCGAATGAATCTATCAAAGTTTGGCTCACCGTTATTGGAAAACGTCCACCAGAGGGGCTTTAGTTGTCCTGGGGCTTCCCATGGTTTTCAGGGCCTTTGAAAATCTTGAAAAACTCAAAAATTTCATTTAAAAAGCCCTCCTATGAAGATTCCAAAATTTGCTCAAAATGACAAAAATGCCCTTATGTTTTGTCAGCCTTTTGTTTAAATTCGTTTCTTCATTCTAGTTTTATTTTTCTTTCTGTCTGAGCTTAGGATTCTCATTTTTAGGAGTCTAGAATGCTACCCAAATCTTTTTGGGACTTTAACTAATTCATTTCAGGGGACTTCCTTTTATATCCGGTGAATTTTGTACGTTTACAGAGATATCGTATGTTATGTTTCTCATGTTTTCTCTCATTTTCAGAGAATTAGATATTATATTTTAATTTGTTCTAGCCTTGGTTTAGGACTTTATATGATATTAGAAGATGGTAGAAACCATTGTGAAAAATTTAGGAGCCATGGATTGAGAGATGGAATAATGGTGTCCATAATGATGCTTTGTGAAGCAACTTAATTCTAAGCTTGTGTAAATGATTGTGTAAGGGCTCCAAGAACTTTGTGTTGGAGATTGTGCCCTAGGCCAATCATTGTATTGCAAACATTATTTTTATTAAGAAATAAGAGTTTTCTTTTATTACATTTTATAATATTTGCATGCTTATATATAATAATATCCATGGATAAATCATTTTTTGGATTATCCAAAATATCCCTAGTAAATCATCTTTATGGGAACAATGATAAATTAAGACTAGTATGATTTTGATTGATTAAGTGTTAATCATGTATGATGATATGAATCAAAATCATAGGCGTGTGTTAGAGAATAGGATGTTGGATAGACCCATCATGAGATAAGCTACATAGATTAGGTCATAAGTTTATCTCATTTATAATCGTGTCATTAATCCCTTGGATGTGAGATCACCATAGATTCCTACATGAAGGACACTATACTTTGGCATAGTCTAATGTCACCTTTAACCGAGTGATTATAAAGGCTATGATCGGGTATAGTGGAATCCATGCAAAGAAAGATGAGTGGTCAAGATGAAATTTGTCCCTCTGATTAATAGAGATATCTCTAGGCCCCTCGATGAGTGTGACTAAGAAATGCATGGCCATGCTCAAATGGAAAGGGTTCCATCTTATATCACTCTGCTCGGAGATCGAGAAAGTTACGATCGAGCAAGTTGAGGATGACATTTCTATGCCTCATGCTCGATCTAGATGTCGTGTGACAAAAGGGATATGATAAGGTTGTAAGATAGGTTACATCAGATCACCGATCCCATATGATTTGGGTAATCATAATGTCTTGCTAGAGGCTGCTTGTGACTTGTAGGTCAAACAGTGCTGTTGGCCCACTGCCAACATCATATGGGCCTGTAGGGTTGCACACAAGAACGGAGCAACTCAAGCTAAAATGTCCACATTCATTGAATCAGAAATGTGTCTAGATTCAATGAATTTAATTTTTAAATCTAGGATGGAGGACTTATATATATATAAATAATTAAATTCGAAATATATTTTTTATATATATATTATATTTGATATTATATATATATGTATATGTATATATATATAAATTAGTTTAAATTTGATTCTATTAGTAGATTTAAATTTAAACTAATTAGATAATTTAAATTTAAATTAGGCTCTAGATATTGTTAGTTTAAATTTAAACTATATGATAGATTTGAATTTAAACTAACAAATATATTTAATGATATATTTAATTAATTTTGATTAATTAAATATATCTGAAACCTTAGTTTATAAAATTTTAAAAAAAGTTTGATTAGGGTTTCCATATTAGAAAAGTAATTCTAGAGCTGCCTCCAAAAAAATCCTAAAGAGAGGGACAGTATACAGACATTGTGCAGAGTTGTATAGACGCCGTACGGACAGGTGCTAGCACACCATTCGAGTTGCTGAACCCCATTCGTGTGGATACTAGTAGAGGGAGCCAATCTGCAGTCAATTCCTGTGATCCAGACAAAGAGTAAACAACAGACTCAATCGACAGAAAAGGTAATTCTTTGAACCTATTCGGTTTAAGCGATTTTGACGGATCCTTGGTGGGAATCGGGATAAAAAATTTTAAATGTTTCCGCTGTGTGCCTCCTATGATTCCCAACACTTTGAATGAGGCTAAGAAACCTAGGAATGGAAAGAAATGGGATCCTAAAGCTTGAATTGTAAAAGTTACTTCAATAGGCCATTTATGGAACTATTATGCCACTAATGGAACCAAGTGTGTATTCGAGAGTGAGTTTAGTGTCTTGGCTTGCTTCAAGTGTATAATTGTATGTTGTTTATGGTGTTTAGGTCAAGAGAACACTAACCCACCTAGGTGTGCTTGTGAGGTCAAAAGGGGGAAGGAGAAAGACTAAGAAAAGCTTGCATAAATTCAAGGTAGCTCTCCACCTCATTCTCCTTGCATTATTGTGTGCATATGTATGTTTTTGTGTGCTTGTGTGTGCTCTTGAGATTTGAGAACATGCCACTTAATGTCTTGAGTTTACATTGGTGCCAATGTGTTGTCTTGAATGCAATAATGGTGAAAATGACTTATAAGGGTGAGGTGATGCCAAAAGTCCCTTAATGTAGGTAAGGAAGTGCCAAAAGTCTTAAGGCATGGGTGAGACTAGGCCAAAAGTCTCTTGGATGGGTGAGGCCAAGTCAAAAGTCCCTAGGCCAAGAGTGAGGCATATCCAAAAGTCCTAAAAATGGGGTGAGGCAAAACCGAAAGTCTCTAGAGCTTCTTGATGACATGATTGTGAAAGTGTGGTATGGAAATCTTGAAAATGTGCATTCATGATCCCAGTAGATTGTTTACTTGTATACTTGATGTATATGTGCCTTGAATTTGTATGTGAATGGGCATGTGAACTATTGGGATTCTAGGAATTTCACCCCTTCCCCTTTTCCTTTTGAAATGTCTAGGTGGTACCCAAAGTCAAGGAAAAGCAAGCTAAGAGCCTTGAAAAGCCATACTTGTTCCTTATGTAGTTCTAATTGTAATTAAATGTTAGAGTTACTTTGTACATATTATTTTTGTGATATAAGACTATGAACAATTGTAATATGATGTATAAATCTTGTATGGACCGCATGTGGCATGAAATCAATATAAATGTGGATCTTGGTACTTTGATGGCTTATAGTTTCATGTGTATTCTTAGATGTGAGATGGTCAAATTAAGATGCATGAGGTTTGGGACCAGTTGGGCAATTCATACAAGTCATATTCATGTTTTTAAACTTGCCCAAGAGGTGCCAAACATTAAAGGAGGCCATTGGACAGATTTGGCATCTCATATAGAGCAAACATGGCCATTTTGGTGAGCTATGTCACTTTTTTATTCAAATGAGCTCTTTTTGATCTACAATTTGGCATGCATCTAGAGTTTATTGAGATATTTTTGGGAAGCTAAAGTGGGTATTATTTGGAGGTCTACATAATATTTGGTGAATTTTTGAAGTTGGCTAAAAATTTAGAATTTGCCACTGGTACTATTCATCTAGTCCAAATTTTGTTCTCTGTCATTCATGGGAAAAATGATGTCCAATTGCTATGAAATTTTATAAAGAGAAACAAGACCTTTGTAGTGACTTGTGTCAATTAGAAGCACCTCATTTGGATGTTTAGAGAGGGAGATATGAATTGTTGAAGTTGCTATTCTATTCTAGGCACACCTCTAGACCTGTGTTACTGTTTGATTGATTTTTACAGTCTAAATGCTCTTATATTGGTTTGGAACTATTTTTTTCCTCTAAGTAACATCTTTATCTTTCTAAATTTGTATAGATTGCATGGATTTAATATTTGTGAAATTAGTTATGAATTTCCAAATTTTATATCAGTAAACTGTATCAGATTTCTGAACATCTTGACCTCCTTACATTTTCTGCTATCAAATGTAGTCCAGATGAGATTTTTGTAGCTAGGAATTATTTTTAGTGTGAAGTTAACACTCATAGATTTCCAATAATCTATAGTTTTCTTTTTCAATTTTTCTAGAATTAGTTATAATTTTTCAAAACTGCCCCAAATTCTGCTACCCTAAAACTCGAGGCAAAATGTGATTAATTGGGGTTTTTGACCCTTGATCCGTGATTTGTGCTAAATTTTGAGAATATTATGATTTGTATGAATAGCAAATAATTAGAGAATGATGTTGGTGAGTTCATGGGGTCCTAGAGATGCGAAATGAAAAATTTATCCTCTATGCACCATAATTTAATTCATTATTTTAATGCATTTTATTGGGATTTCTTTGAAGAATTGTATGATCTCACTTGCACATAAGAGGATCAATGTTTGAAATAATATGGTATTATAAAAGATAAGGTAAACATTTATTCATGCATGAGAGAAAGAAGTGAGAGCTACCTTTATCACAAATGCACACTTTCTTCCTTGAACTTGATTCCTCTCCCACGGCCACACACTCACAATAAGGTGGAACTTGATTCCTTTGGCCTAGACATATAATATGGAAGCCAATTACACTCTTGGAACAAATTCTAAAGCTACATATTCATTTCAAAAGTTAGGTGGTTCTTATGGCTCAATTATGGTCCCATAATGCACCTAATGAAACAACCTTAGGAAAATATTATCTTGGCTCTATTTTTTCCATCCATTTAAGGTTCTTGACTCTATTAAAGTCTCTTGAAGCCATCACACCTTCATTTCAAGGAGTCTAACTAGGTGTTGCTTCTTTAAGCCATAATATGGAACCTATGATACCTTCTCACTATCCATGGCTTCTAAAATTTTTTCAAGGCTTCCTCTCATACTCTCCTATCATATATGACTCAAAATCATGCTTGGAATGAATTAAAACAACTCCTTGGTGCTTCATCTAGCCTAGGCCATGGCTATGCACATAAAGGAGAAGTAAGGAGTTTGTCTTATTTTTTTGATGGGAAATACATGTGGGAAGCTTCCTGGAGATCTCAAAGCTTATATAAACATTGATTTTAGCTTAGGAATTCTTGTATTAAAATAGAATTTTAAGGGAATACTTGAAACCCTAACTTTGCTATCTTGAAATCGATTGTTTAATTGTTTCCTTTGCATATTCTTGTTATTCTCCCTCATTTTTCTAAGATTCAATCTTGGTTTGACTAGAAATTCAACCCTTTAGAACTGGTCTTATATGGGTCAAAAATCGCAAGAAAATGAACAAGAAGAATCATGCATAAAGTGGCAAAATACCTTAGTTTCTTGGCTTTCTTTTGCTTGTTCTTCTCTTTGGTTAGTTTCTCCTCTCCAAACTCAAAAATTCCCTCCTTGGTCTAACCTTAAAACAGACCCAAGGGCTTTAATAAAACCCTAGGAAAGAAAGGAAGATGGAGGAGAAGGAATTTGCTAAAGAGAAACCAAGAAAATCCATGAAAAACCATGCCTTTTTCTTGCTTTTTCTTATCTCTTTCTCTCCTCCCTTGTGTGCCTTACTCCCTCGCTTCTTTCTCTAGTTTAGAGCAGAAATAAAATGAGCTAAGTGAAGGGAAGAGTGGGGTGTGGGGTATATATAGGTAGGTTTAAGAAGTTGTTTCCAAAAATTCCAATTTTGTCACTTAATCTTGGCATTTTCATTTCTGGTCTGCTTTAGCTTCTTTTTGAGAACCGTCTTTTCCATCATAAAATTTAGATCCTCAATCTTATAAAATGCCTTTGGAATCAGTCAAATTGGAGCTAAAACCTTCTCGAATGAAAAAGGTTAAAGTTTAGGTCAACTGATGTTAGAAAACGTACACTGAAGGGGTTTTAACTGTATTAGGGCTTCCTATGGTTTTTAAGGCCTTCGAGGACCCTGGAGAACTCAAATTTTCCATTTAAAAAGCCTTCCTATGAGAATTTCAAAATTTACCCAAAATTATGAAAATGCCATTACATTACGTAGCTGTTTCGTTAATTTCTGTCTAGTTATTTTGGCCTCTGTTTCAAGGCACATTTGGCCTCTTATTTCTATTACTTAATGTCTAGATCATTATTATAATTTTTTTAGACCTTAACCAATTTATTTCAGAGGACTTACTTTGGAAAATATCCATTTCTGTCATTTTTACAAAAATCTGGCATTACAGTACCACTATCAGATTTTCATGCATATGTAAACCTAAAACTTTGGAAATGCATAACTTGAGCTGCACAACTCCAAATCGAGTGATCTCCATAGCTATGGAAATCTTATAATTCCAACTATATGCCTGTAAACTTTCATGATCATTAGAGTTCATTTGACTGCTTAAATATACAGAAAACCAAAACTAACCAAATGAATAGTGACAGGGCAATTCTTCATAATTTAGTCAACTTTGAAAAATCATAAGAAATTCTACCAAGCTCTAAAAATTATGATCTTTCGCTCTGCGAAAAGCTCTTAATGAGATCAAGTACATGCCAATTTTTATGCCAAAATTCATTCATTTGTTCTGGTTTTGGTTCAGGGGTAAAAAATGGCTCAAAATGGTACCAAAGTGGCATCAAATGGTCTAAAATGACTTCTTACATAAGTGGTGGCCATTTGAGTGTAATACTCGGTTCCTTCGTAAACAACCTAAATTTAATCAGTTAGAAAAGAAAGTCTCCTAAATGGGAAGCGTAACACTATAGTTACTGAGCTCATCTTACATCATAACTAGGCTCATCTCCTTGGATTACATAAGATTTCCAAGAAGAGCTATTAAAAATATTCCATTAAATTATGTTGCATCATGGATAAAATTCTCATTTCATGTTCCATGGGCCATATGGACCCATCCATCTCACTTTCTTATTTAAATACATAAATACAACTCAAAACCATCTCAAGAAGTGGCCTAGAACTCAAGCTAATGAAGCATATACATGAAAATGAAGTGTGTAACCTCAGACTAAATTTCCAGGTTTCTATCATGAACTTTGAAAAATCATAATTAATTCTAGAAAAATAAAAATTAAGCATATTATATGATTCTAGAAAGCTACAGATATCTACTTTATGCTAACAATTCCAAAACACAACTTTGATTTTTGGCTACCAGAAACTAATGGAACAGTAACAAAGGTCGCTTGTCGCTACTGGTACTATCCTCTAACTTCAAAAATTCATATCTCTTTGTTCAAATGTCTAATTAGGGTGATCTCAATGGCCATAAAAATTTTAACATATCTATTTTATGCTTATAAAATTTCATGAGCATTGGACATCATTTATCTCTCAAATGAGACAACCCAAGAAACTAACCAAATGAACAGTGTCTGCATTAGAACAACAGAAAATGCCAATTTTTAAAAATCATAATTAATTTCACAGAGCTCCAAATAATCTAGTCTTTAGATTTCCAAAAGGCTCTGGATGGGATCTATATGCATGCCAAATCTCATGAGTAAATTCATTCATTTGGTTAGATTTTGATATTAGGTTGCAAAATAGTCACTTTTATGTCTCATAAGGGGTCCAAATGGTCCATTTTTGGTTCTATGACAACCATGGCCACTTAACCATGTGGGAAAGCACTAAAATGGTCTACTAAACTTGTCTTAAAGGGGCACATACCCAAATTTCTCAAACTCACTCATCCACCCCAAGTTATACACAAGAATGCATATGTCAAGTCTTGCCATTCCAAACCCAAATCATGCTATTTCATACATATGGCATTAAATCTCATACATACATCATACATTTACATATTTACATATGTTCTTAAGGTCATGCAATATATACAATAAAGGATTACATCATGTGCTACTCATATGGCTATAATTTGGCATTTTCACACACTTGGTTGTTAATCTTCATTCTCTAGGCTTGGTGGCTTCTATTCCTTGGCTCACTTAGTCCATCTAGACATGTTAGACATGTGGAGAGGAAGGAATGAGATTCTAGGAATTCCAATAGCTCTTCTCCCTTTCAATCACGCATAAAGAATGCAATTCTATGTTTAAAAATGCATGTATGAACATTATGGAACATATGATCATTCAAGAAGCAATTTCTAGCATTCAAGAAGTCATACAACACATCCATAGGCTTGCCAAGTAAGTGGCTTAGCCTCACCCATTCTCTTCTAGGATTTTAGACTTGCCTTACCCTTTTTCTTAAAGGCTTTGAACTAAGCCTTACTTTTGGGAGACTCTAAACTTTGTCTCAACTATTCTTGAAGGTTCTTGACTTATCCTTACCATGGCTAGAGAGTTCTTAGCTTCACCACACTCAAGCAAACCTAAACAAGTGCATAAGACATCATTTGAATGCATAAAACAACATCATGGTATCATGGCATATAAAATCATGCTAGAACACTTTTTCATGGCTTAACACATGCATACACACATTCAAAGACAAGACAACATTCATCTATGCATGAGAGAAAGTAAAGAGAGCTATCTTTATTACAATTGCAAGCTTTCCTTCTTGAATTTGGTTTCTCTTCCTCAGCCACACACACACAAGAAGATGGAACTTGTTTCTCCTGGCCTAAACACATCATATGGAAGCCAATTATACTCTTGAACTAATTTCTAGAGCCATACATTCATTAGAAAAGCTAGGTAGTTCATATGGCTCTTTTATGGTTCCATAATACACTTAATGAAGCAACCCTATGGAAACATGATCTTTACTCCATTCTCTTTATTCATTTATCATTTTTGACTCCTTTTAAGCCTCTTAAAGTCATCACACAATCAAATTAAGGAGCCTAGCTAGGTGTTGCTTCTTTAAGCTATAATATGAAACCTAAGATATCATCTCACTATCTATGGCTTCTAAAATTTTTCCAAGGCTTCCTCTCATCCTCTTCCATCGTATATGACTCAAAAATAAGCTTAGAACAAATTAAAACTATCCCTAGGTGCTCCAACCTCTTTATGCCAAGACCATGCTCCATTAAAGTACCTTTGGAGTTTTTTTGCTTCCTTTGATGGGAAAAGCATGTAGGAAGCTCTCTTGGTGTCTTAGGAGCCTATATGAACTCTTAAACATCATAAAATATGGCTAGGATTTAGTCTAGAGTTCAAGGTGCAACCAAAACCCTGGCCCTCCTATCTTGAAATCTAATGATTCTTAGTTAATTTCTTTAGCATATTCTTATTCTCCATACTTAATTTGCTAGGATTCACCCTTGGTTTTGCCCAAAATCCAAGCCCTCTTGAATCTCCCTACACTGGTTGAACATGCAAGAAGGAGGAACAAGGAGGAGCTACCATGGAGATGAGATTTTACCTTGTTTTTCCTTAGTTTCTTAGATGATTCTTCCCTTGCTTGGCTTCTCCTCTCCAAACACAAAATTTCCCTCCTTGGCCTGACCTCAAAACAGTCCCAAATACATAAAAAATTCCATAAGAAAGAAGGGAAATTGGAAAAGAATGAATTTACTAAGGAGGAACCAAGAAAATCCATGAAATTCCTTTTCTTTTTCATGCTTTTTCTTCTCTTTTCTTCGCCTTCTTGGGGCGCCTAAGAGAGCTAGTCTTCCTCTCTATTTTTGGATGAAAGCAAGTTGGTGAAATGAGGAGGAGATGTGGCGTGAAGTTTATAGAGAGTTCACGGAGCTACTTTTTCACAAATTTCCAATTTTGCCCTTTCATCATGGCATTTTTGTTTTAGCTTCATTTTTGCTTCTTTTTTAGAACCGTCTTTTCTATCATAAAATTTAGGTCCTCAATCTTATAAATGCATTTAGAATCATTCAATTTGGAGCTAAAACCTTCCTAAATGTATTAGTTAAAGTCTAGGCTCATCACTATTAGAAAAAACATCTATCGAAAAGGCTTTAACTGTCTCGGGGCCAGGGCCTCTACGAACCCCAAAAAATTCAAAATTTTCATTTAAAAAGCCTTCTTATGAGTATTTAAAAAATTGCCTAAAATTATAAAAATGCCATTACATTTTGTTGCCTTTTCATTAACATCAGTTTGGCTATTCTGGCTTCAGTTCCAGGGCACCTTTGGGCTTAACTCATCCTTATTTGATGTTTAGAATATTACTCTAATTTTATTGGACCTTAAATCACTCTATTTGGAAGACTTTCTTTTGTATCCAGATATTACAGGAAGAGTTGAGGCTAAAGAAAATTAGGACAAAATTCTAAATAATAGAAAATGAGGACATAAGGTTTAAGATGCCCAAAAATTAGAGTCAAGGTAACTAAATAAAATCAAACAAAAATTAATGCCATTTTCCTAATTTTGGAAACTTTTTAGAAAACTCAAAAGAGAAATCTTTAAATGGAAAATTAAGTTTTCTAGGGTTTTCAAAGGCCCTAAAAACCATAGAAACCCCTAGAATAAATCCCTTTCGGTTTACATTTTAGAACATTGGTTGACCCAACTTTAACCAGTTCATTCAGGAAGGTTTTAAATCTAATTTGGGTGAAACCAAAGGCATTTTATAAGTTAGAGAACCTAAATTTTATGATGGAAAATATGGTTTTCAAAAAAAAGTTGAAATGAGCCCAAAAGGAAATAGCCAAGAAAAGAGGACAAGGATGGAATTTTTAAAAGAATTTTTAAGAAGCCTTGCTTTATATATGTCATCCCACTCCTCTTCCTTTCTTGATCGGCAAAAGTTCTACCTAAAACTAAAGGAAAGACCAACTTGAAAAGGTGTACAAGGTGGGACCAAAAGAGGAAGGAAAGACTAGCAAAAAGGTAAGGAATTAAAGCTTTTTCTATGCTTCTTCCTTTAGTAAACTTGTTCCCCTCCTTCTCCTTTCTTCTCCTATAGTTTGGATGTTTGATTTGGGGCTATTTTATGGTTGGTTCAACAAGGAAAAGGGAGAGTTTGCAAGAGCTCTTAGAAGCACAAGAAAGTACCTTTTAAAAGGTAAAAAATAAGGTAATTTCCTATAGATTTTGTTGCTTTCTCTTGTCTCCCTTTTCTTGTGTATGTTTGGCCAACACTAGGCCCAATGAAGAGGGAAGGAATTCTGACCAAACCAAGGTGGGATTAAGTGTTATAGACTATAAGGATTAAGAAGATACAAGTGGAATTAAATAAGAAGCATTAGAGAATAAGTTATGCTTCCTCAGAAGTTTGTTGCACCTTGGCAAATATGAAGCTTCCTAATGGTAATTTAAGTTGTCTAAGAGTGTATATGAGTTCTTAAAACACCTAGGAAGCCTCACATGAGCCAACTCCATAAAGAAAAGTTGTAAAATTCTATAGGTCTTCAAGCTCTTCCATGTCTCTACCTATGCTAGTCCTTGCACCTAGGGAGTGTTTGAAATTTTTCAAAAGCTAGAAAGGAACTAGATATGATAGATGAAAATCAAAGGAAACATTGAAATAAATTTAGTAAGCATGGCATGTAAGATAAATGTGTTGACTCCATTTTAGGATATAAAAAACCAACTTGTACCTAGGCTCCATGAAATAAATTTGTGATGACCCCAAGGAGTCTAAATAGAGTCAAGAGACTTAGATTGAAGAAGAAAATGGAGATAAGATCATGAATTTCAATAGTTGCTTCATTGTGTCTTGTATAGAACCATAATGGAGTTATATGAGAAAATGAGCTTTCCATACAGTTTGTATAAAGCTAAAACTTGTTCCAATGATTAAAATGTGTCTCATTTGATGTGTCTAAGCTAAGAGAATCAAGTGCTATCTAGTTGTAAGTGCTTGGGCAAAAAGGGGAAGTAGAATTAAAGAAAAAGTGTGTGATATTTGCTTTAAGGTAGCTCTTTAACCTTTCTCACATGCATTGCTTAGATTTTTAATTGTCTTTGAGTGCTTGTATGTATGTTTGAACTATAAGAAATGTTCCTAGCTATTGCTTATATGTTATGGTACCATTATGTTTCTTGAAATGAGTTTATGAATGCAATGTGGCTTGAATGAGTTTGGTTATGCCAAAAGTCCCTAAGAATGTGTGAGACAAAGCCAAAAGTCTCAAGAAGAGTGAGGCTAAGTCAAAAATCCCTTGAAAGTAGATGAGACAAATCTAAAAGTCCCTAGAAAGTTAGGTGAGGCTAGATCAATGCCCTTAAGAGCCTATGTTTGATATGTATGATGCTCACATGACAAAAAAAAAAGAAAATTGATTTATGTATGTTCATGAGTAGCTTATATGGCATACATGCATTCTTGACATGATATTGCATCCTATATGTATGTTTGAAAAGGTAAAAAGTTATTAAGATTCTTTGGATCTCAGTCTTTCCTATTTTCCATCTAACCATGCCTAGGTGAAATTCAAGGAAGCAAAAATAGAAGCCATGGAGCTTGATGTGCAACACTTTGACAATAGAATAGCTTTTAATGTAATGTCAAAGTATGTATGTATGAGTTTTTTATGACATGTAAACTATTGAGCATGTATAAAAAGTATGTGAATATCATGTATGAATGGAATTTGGGACCAAATATATGTTTATATGAAATTTTTGACATCCTTATGCCTTGATGCACATGTGTACAAATGCAAGTAAGAAGGTGAGAATGAGCTCTATGATGTTTTGGACTAGTTGAGATGTTCCCATACGCTGTAAATATGCTTTTAGTTGTGCTCAAGTGGTTATGGAAAGATGAGAAGGTCATTTGGTGCATGTTGAACCCATTATGGACTTCAAATTTGACCATTTCTTGAGTTAAACCAAAGTTTGACCAAATGGATGAGTTTATGCATGAAATTTGGCAAAAGAATAGGCCTCATCTAGAGCTTTCTATAGAGCAAAGAGAACTCAATTTGGAGCTCTAAATAATTTATTATAATTTTTTAAAGTTGGTCAAATTATGTAGAATCTGTTAAGTTACTATTTATATGGTCAGTTTGCTTCTTTATATTACTTGTGAGCCAAATGAAGTCCAATATTTATGAAATTTGACAAACATAAACTAGACATCATAAGCTTTTCATAGCCATTGAGATCACCTAATTTGGAGCTTTATAGGGGGAGAAACAAATTTTTGAATTTTTAGGTCTTAGAGTTATCCAAGAACAAACCTGATGTACTGTTCTATTCCATTTTGTGGACTAAATACTTTTTTCTTTGTTTGAAACTATTTTTATTCATTATTTAACATCTAGAGATTTTTAGAAAGCTATTATGTGCATTATTTTAATTTTTTTAAAATTAGTTATGAATTTCCAAAGTTCATATCAGAAATCTAGTGTAGCAACCCAAGAGCAAAAATTTGATATTGTGATGTATGGTTCCAAACTCGAGAGCCTTATAAGATAAAATGTGATGTTTTTGGTATGAATGGATGTGTTATGTATGAATAATGTTATTGATAAGCCCACATGGTACCTAAAATGCATGAAATGGACTTTCAATTTTATGCCACTTTCATCGATTCCATTGCCAACAAAAGTGTCTTTTCCATGCACATAAGCATCATATGCTAATCATATCTTGAGTTAAGAGCTAATAAGAGATGGTGTTACATTGAGCATGTTCAAAACCTAAAATATAGCATGTGTAGCCATCTCATACAGCCCAAATCATCATGGAACTCAAAATTGCTCTCTCATTTAGCTTTGCCCACCCACTTACTATGACATATGCATACCAAAAATTCACATTCTTACACATATGACTTCAAATATGGCAGATACATTATAATCTCATACATTCACATATGTGAGAGGGTTTACATTACATAAATAACATATACATCTATACTCTAACATTAATTTACATAATATTCTAAATCATTGTCAAAGGAACACAATTCAAGCTTCTTGGCCTCCATTCTTTGCTCCTTAGGAGTTCCATAGACATGGTTAGATACAAGATGAGGAAGAGTGAGACTCCAAGAATTTCAATAGCTCAATCATCCTTCAAATTCACTTATATGGCATGTTATCATGTCTAGCAACCAAACATCAAACATAAACATATTTGTGAAATCAAATGGATCCATAAAAGTCAAGATCAAGCTCTAGGGACTTTTGATTTAGCCTCCCCTAATTATGTGGGACTTTTGGATTAGCCTCACTCATTTTAGGGACTCTTGACTTAGCCTCACTCATTCCATAAGACTTTTGGCCTTGTCTTACCCTTACTCAAGGACTTTTGGCACAACCTCACCCATCAAGAGCTACTCACATTCCAAATGCATTTTATGAAATGTAATGATACCAAATCATCAAACTAATAGCAATGGGCATGTTTCATAGTTCAAATACACATATAAGTAATCAATGACAATCAAATAATCAAGATAAGCATAGAAGAATGGATAAAGAGCTACCTCTTTCAAGAATGCATCAAGTTTTTCCTTCTTCTCAACCTCACACACACACTTGGGAGAGGCTTGATTTGCTTGGCCTAGACATATCAAACAAGACACTAAATATATCAATGGAACCATCTCTAGCCTTACACAAGCCCTTCATAAGCTAGTTCTAATTATAAGCATTCATATGGTTCCATATTGTAGCATAATGAAGCAACTTATAAAATTCATCATCTTGGCTCCAATTTCTCATTCAATCTAAGTCACATAACTCCATTTAAACTCATAGAGTCATCACAAACTCAAATCAAGGAGCCAAGCACCAAGTTGCTTCTTTATGCATAATAGAACCCTAAACTTTCAACTTTCAAAATATGGTTCCTAAATTCAAACCAATGGTTCCTTTGAAATTTATAATTCATATGTAAACTATTTATAACCTTAGAATCAAAGAAAACTCTCCCTAAGTACCTCATAGAAGCCTTGGCCGAGATATAGGTTTATGGAAGCACTCATGGGGCTTCATTCATTTCTCTTGGGAAATTGGCATCCATGAAGCTTCCTAGGTCTCTTATGTACTCAAATATACTCTTACATAAATTAAATCATCATTAGAAAGCTTCAAAAATTCCTAGGTGCAATCAAAACTCTAATTTCCATAACTTGTTATCTATAGCTTCTTTTTTAGTTCTATTTGTTCCATATGATTCTCCATACTTTAAAACCCCATTTTCTATGAAGTTTGGACCAAAATCAAACTCCCTACATAGTACCCCTAGGCTGACCAAACACACACACAAGGAGAAAGTCAAGGAGAAGCAAGCTTTGCCCATTATTTCATACCTTTTCTCAAAGCTTGCCAAGAGGAGAATTTGATGCTACAATTTGTTTCCTCAATTCCTCACCTTCTTCCTAAAGTCTAGTCATGAAAACCTCCTTTTATGTAACCAAAACCATCAAGAAAGAGAGCATGGAGAGGAGAACAAGTTTAATAATGGAATTGCCATGAAAAAGAACTAAAATTCTTACCTTTTCTTGGCTTGTTTTCTCCTTCTCCTTCTTCTCTTATACGACTTGGAGGGTAGAGTTTGGAGCATTCTAGGTTTGTTCTAAATGTATAGAGGTGGTGTGAGTTAATAACAAAGGAAAAAGGCTGGATAAAGTGTAATACCATATTTACTAAGCTCATCTCACATCATTACTAAGCTCATCTCCTTGGATTGCATAAGATTTCCAAGAACTATTAAGAATATTTCATTAAATTATATTACATCACAAATAAAACTTTCATTCAGTGTTTTACGGGCCATATGGACTCATCCATTTCATTCTTATATTTAAATACACAATAAAACTCATAACAAGCTCAAGAAGTGGCCTAGAACTCGAGCAAGGAAAGTGGATACATAAAAACAAGGTGTGCAACCTCGGATTGAAATTTGAGGTTTCTATCATGAACTTTGAAAAATCATAACTAATTTTAGAAAAATCAAAATTAAGTATACTTTAACATTATGGAAAGATATAGATATCTACTTTATGTTAAAAATAAATTCAGACCACAATAGAGGCTGTATGCTACCAAAAATTGATAGAATAGTACCAGAGGTCGTCTATCACTACTAGTACTATCCTTCAAATTCAAAACTTCATATCTCCCTAATTAGATGTCTAATTGGGGTAATCTTAGTGGCCATGGAAATCTTATCATGTCTAGTTTATTTCTATAACATTTAATGAGCATTGGACACCATTTGGCCCTCAAATGACGCAGTCCAAGTTACTGACCATATAAATAGTGTCTACATCAATTCAACAGAAAAATGAAAATTTTGAAAAATCATAATTAATTCCACAGAGCTCCAAATAATATAGTCTTTAGCTTTCCAAAAAGCTTTGGATTAAATCTATAATCATGCCAAATTTTATGAGCAAATTTGTTTATTTCGTCAGATTTTGACGTTAGGTTGTATAATGGTCATTTTTGTGTCTCATAAGGGTCTCAAATGGTCCAAAATTGCTTTTAAGACAACCATGGCCACTTGAGCACTTGGGAAAGCACCAAAATGGTCTACTAAACTTGTCTCAAAGGTACACAAACCTATATTTCTCAAACTCACTCATTCACCCTAAGTTATACACAAGAATGCCTATGTCAAGGCTTGTCATTTCATACCTATATCATGCATATAACACCAAATCTCATTCATACATAATACATTTACATTTTTACATGTGATCATAAGATCATATAACATATACAATGAAGGATTACATCATGTGCCACTCATGTGGCTACAATTCAGCACATTTCCACACTTTGTTGTCACTCTTCATCCTTTTGGCTTGATGGCTTCCATTCCTTTGCTCCCTTGATCCACCTAGGCATGTTAGACATGTGGGGAGGAAGGAATGAGATTTTAGGAATCCCAATAGCTCTTCTCCATTTCACACATAAAGAATGCAAGTCTATGTCTAATAACGCATGCATGAACCTCATGAAGCATCTAACCATTCACGAAGCATTCTTGGCATTCAAGAAGTCATACAAAGCATACATAGGCTTGCCAAGTAAGTGGATTAACCTCACCCATTCTCTTTAAGGATTTTGGACTTGTTTCACCCTTTTTCTTAAAGGTCTTAAACAAAGCCTTGCTCTTAGAAGACTCTATGCTTTGTCTCAATCATTCTTGAGGGTTCTTGACTCATCCTCACTATGGCTAGAGGTTTTTGGCTTCATCACACTCAAGCAAACCAAAGCAAGTACATACAAAGTGTCATTTGAACGCATAAAACAACATCATGGTACCATGACATATGGATATATGCTAAAATACTTTTTCATGGCTTAAAATATGCATACACATATTCAAAGACAAGACAAACATTTATCTATGCATGAGAGAAAGAAGAGAGAGCTACCTTTGTTACAAATGCAAACTTTTCCTCTTGAATTGGACTTCTCTTCCTATGGTGGAGCTTGTTTCTCTTGGCTTAGACATATCATATGAAAGCCAATTACACTCTTGAACCAATTTCTAGAGCTACACATTCGTTAGGAAAGCTAGGTAGTTCATATGGCTCATTTATGGTTCCATAATACACTTAATGAAGCGACCCTATGGAGATATGATCTTTGCTCAATTCTCTTCACTCATTTATGATTCTTGGCTCCTTTTAAGTCTCTTGGAGTCATCACATAATCAAATAAAGGACCCTAGCTAGGTGTTAAGTCATAATATGGAACCTAAGATACCATCTCACTATCCATGGTTTCTAAAATTTTTTCAAGGCTTTCTCTCATTCTCTTCCATTATATATGACACAAAAATAAGCTTGGAACAAATTAAAACTTCCCCTAGGTGTCATAATTACACTAGGTCGTGGCTATGGAGCATAAGAATACCAAGGGAATTTGTTTTGTTTTCTTGATAGAAGATGCATATGAGAGCCTTCTAGGGATCTTAGGAGCTCATCCAAACACTCATTTAGGCCTAGGAATATTGTATCAAATCAGATTTTTCATTGAGCACTTGAATCCCTAATGATGTTATCTTAAAAACTAATGGTTCTTTGTTCATTTTCTTTGTATATTCTCATTCTCCATACCTAATTTCCTAGGATTTACCCTTGGTTTTACCAAAAATCCAAGCCCTCTTGGACTTCCCTAAGGTGACCGAACCTACAAGAGAGTGGGGGAGGGAGAAGCTACCATAAAAGTAAGATTTTACCTTGTTTCATTAGCTTCCTTTGTTTGTTCTTGACTTGGCTTGGCTTCCTCTCCCTAAACACAAAATTTTCCTCTCTATTCTACCCTCAAAATAGCACCAAAAACTTCAAGAAAGCCATAGGAAGAAAGGGGAGAAGGAGGAGAAGAAATTTCCTAAAGAAAAAAGGCTAGGAAATTCTAACAAATTCTTACCTTTTTCTTGATTTTTCTCCTCCCTTTCTCTCCTCCTTGGTGTGCTTGAGAGGGTTGTCTTCCTTCACTATTTTTAGGGCAAAAAAAAATCATGGAACAAGAAGGAGAAGTGGCGTGAGAAATAGAGTTTTCAAGAAGCTTCCTTTTTCTCAAAATTCCAATTTTGCCCTTTGTTCTTGGCATTTTTGTTTCTAATTCATTTTAGATCCTTTTTTAGAACCTTCTTTTTCATCATAAAATTTAGTTCCTCAATCTTATAAAATGCCTTTGGAATCACTCAATTTGGAGCTAAAACCTTCTCGAACGAATCAATTAAAGTTCAGGCTCATTGCCATTGGAAAACATCTACCGAAGGGGCTTTAACTGTCTTGGGGCTTTTCATGATTTTTAGGGCCTCTGAGAACCCTGAAAAACTCAAATTTTCTATTTAAAAAGTCCTTCTATGAGTATTCTATAAATTGCCCAAAATTATGAAAATGCCATTACGTTTTGTTGCATTTTCGTTAAAATCTGTCTAGCTATTCTGGCTCTGGTCTCAAGGCATCCATGCCCTTGAATCATCATTATTTGAGATCTAGAATATTATTCTAATTTTATTGGACCTCAATTCACTTTTATATCTGGTGACTTTTGTGCGTTTATGGAGATACCATACGTTACATTTCTTGCGTTTTCTCTTGTTTTCAAAGAACTAGATATTATAGTTTACAATAATTTCAAAATTCCCATTTTTCCCTTTGTAACACCATAAATTCTAACTCATTTCATGATGCTCATGTGCCCCACATCATTAAGATTCCATGAAGGAGTTAGAGAAGTCTATTAAAATAGTGCATTTAATTGCGCTGCATCATGCATAAAAATTTCATTCGATATCACGTGGGCCGTGCGAGCTCATATCATATATCCTCATATTTAATTATATCAATACAACTCTTTTGCATCATAAAATCATGCCTACAACTCATGGATATCAAAGAAGAGCTTAAAATAACTAAGTGCATTTTTGGCCAGCATTGGCCCTTTTTTTGACCAAATATTGGAAAATCATAACTAAATCTAGAAACATTGAAAACATGCATTCTTGGTCATTCTAGAAAGCTACAGATGTCTACTTCACACTAAAAATATGCTCATACCATAACATCAATCACAGAGGATGTTTGACATACGAAATGGTCCAAAGGTCAAATTGCATTCTAGAACTGTCACAAAATTCTGTAGAAAAATTTGAAAATATTCAATTAATTCCAAAAAAATCCAATCCATGTAAATGATACCAATATAAAAATTTGTGGATGTTAGCTAGAGAGAAAAAATATTTCTAAACTAGCTCAGGCGACCCAGACCTCAGAATTTAATAGAACAGTAACTCAAGTCGGGCAAAACTCCTAATACTGGATAGAATGTTCAAAAATTCATATCTCCCCCCTCTCTAGACCTCCAATTGAGGTGCCTCTAGTTGACACGATTCATTGTGAATGTATAGTTTCTCTGTATAAAATTTATGGCAATTGGACATCATTTAAGCCTTGTGTGACAAAAATTCATTTTCGGACCAAATGAATAGTGTAGCAGACCAAAACTAGAAAAATTGCCAATTTTGAAATATTCTCAAATATTCTGTAGACCTCCAAAAATTATGATCTTTAGCTTCCCAAAAAGCTTTTAATGAGACCTAATTGCATGCCAAATCTCAGACCAAGAATAACTCATTTCGCTAAAAAGTGGCATAGGGTTCCATTATGGTCATTTTTTGCTCCATATGGGATACCAAAATTGCCAAATGGCTTTCCTTTGGTTTTGGCACCTTTTAGGCAAGTTTAAAAGCACATTTAGGACTTGTGTGAGCTGCCCAAATGGTCCCAAACCCTATGCATCTCATTTTGGCCTTTCCATCCACACATATGCACATTACATCAAATTTTCTAAAATGCATACTTTGGTATTACATGTCCAATTTCTATTATAGGGTTTATACATCATATCCATACATATATACATCACATAATATCATAATTACACATGTTTAAGGGGTCATAGACCATTTATAACAATAATGTACATCATTAAGCATCATTATGGCTCAAAAAGGAAAAAAGCTAGACATATGGATGTTAATCTTCTTTCTTCAATGTTGTTGGCTCTCATTACCATATCTACTTGGTCCACCTAACATATTAGATCATTGGAGAGGAGGGAATGAAATTCAAAGAATCCCAATAGCTTATCTCCCATTCAATCATACATAATATATGCAAAGCAAGCCTTAAAATTGCATGCATGGATATCATGGAAGTCATAAGCATTCAAGAAGCAAGCTTAGCATGTGAACAAGTCATACAAAACATTTAAGAGCTCACCAAGTGTTTGAATTGGCCTCACAGTTTTCCCTAATGGAATGTGGACTTGCCTCACCCATTCTTTAAGAGCTTTGGACTCAACCATACTCTTAAGAGCCCACTTTGCTTTTGAGAGACTCTTTACTTTGTCTCAACCAATCTCAAGGGTTCTTGGCTCATCCTTACCATGGTTAAGAGTTCTTGGCCTCTCCACACTTAAGCAAACTCAACAAACATCACAAATTCATTTAAAAACATAATATGACATCATGAAATCATGTCATATAAAATCATGCTAGTATACTTTTCATGGCTTGAAAATACACATACACACATTCTAAGATAAGCTAAATAAACATCCATGCATGAGAGAAGGTGGAGAGAGCTACTTTGCACATAATCACACACTTTTTCCTTGCATTTCAAGCCTCCTCTTTCAGCCACACACCCACAAATTTGTGGTGGCTTAGACACAACTTATGGAAGCCAATTAGGTTCATGAAACAATCTCTATGGCCATACAACTTAGTTAAACACTAGATTGCTCTATAACCTCCATTATGGTCCATAAATGCACCTAATGAAGCAGCACCCCTCAAATAATGTCTAGGCTCCATTCTTTCCTTTCAAATATGATTCTTGACTCCTTTTAAGCCTCTTGGAGTCATTACACAATTAAAACAAAGGGCCTATCATCATGTTGCTTTTTTAGATCATAATAAGGAACCTAAGGCACCAAATCAATTTCTATGAGTTTTAAATTTTTTCCAAGGCCTCCCTTCATTTTTATTCATCCAATATGACTCAAGAATGGCCTTAGAAAAATTTTAAACTCCCCCTAGCTATGAGAACTTGCTTAAGCTGAGACTATGCATGATTTAGGGTTCCTTGGAGTTTGCTTTCTTTTCTTGATGGAGGAAGCATGTGGGGATCATTTTAGGGGTCTTAGAAACTCATTTATACATTTAATTAGATCTAGGAAGCATCACACAAAATCAAAAATTGAAAGGTGCACACAAAACCCTAGAATTTGCATCTTGAAATCTAATGGTTATTTTTTTGTTTTCTTTGCATATTCTTATTCTTCTCCATCAAATACCTAAGATTCATGCTTGGTTGGGCTTAAAAATCAGATCCTTCTATAGCTCCTAGGGTTAGGCGAAATGGAGAAAAAGGGTGGGTGAAGACATCAACCATAAGATGAAATTTTACCTAGTTTTCTCGCTTATTTTAGCTTGAATCTTGCTTTCTCCAAGCTCCTCTCTTCAAATCCGAAATTTTCCTTGAATTTCTCCCTTGAATCAGATTTATAAACTTCATTTTAATCAAAGGAAGCCAAGGAAAAGGGAAGAGAGGAGGTGTGGATGAAGAAAAGCATGAAAAATCACCATGGAAACATGCCTTAAGCTTGGATTTTCTCCTTCTTTTTCTTCCTCTCTTATGTGCCCAAGCCCTAGCTCCCTTCTTCTGAAATTATGCAGAAAATTCTGATTCCAAATGAAGGGGGAAGTGGGGCGCCACCTATATATAGGTGTAGAAAAGTGACTTTTTCAAAAATTTCAATTTTGTCCTTCGTACTTTGTATTTTCGTTTCTCCTTTGTTTTAGCTCTTTTTTTAGAACCGTCTTTCTATTATAAAATTTAGGTTCCAAATTAAATAGAATGCCTTTGGAATCACTCAAATCGAAGGTAAAACCTTCATGAATGGATCCGTCAAAGTTCGGGCACACTGACATTGGAAAACGTTCACCGAAGGGGATTTAACTGTCCCGGGGCTTTCTATGGTTTTCAAAACCTCTGAGAACCCTAAAGATCTCAAAAATTTCATTTAAAAAGCCCTCCTGTGTAAATTCCAAAAATTGCTCAAAATTACGAAAATGCCATTACGTTTCATAAGCTTTTTGTAAGAAATTGTTTCTTCATTCTAGTTCAGTTTTTCTTTCCGTCTAAGCTTGGGATTCTTATTTTTAGGAGTCTAGAATGCTTTCCAAATTTTTTGGGACCTTAACCACATCATTTCAGGAGACTTTCTTTTATATCCGATGAATTTCGTTTATTTATGGAGAAACTATACGTTACGTTTCTCACGTTTTCTTTAGTTTTCGGAGAACTAGTTATTACATTTCTCCCCCCTTTTAAATAATTTTCATCCTCAAAATTTAGGGTACACTTTCTCTTTTTCTTTTCTGGCTAACTGCTCTTTTCTTTCCCTTCTTCCTGGCTCTATATGTAATTTCATTCTTTTGAATTTTCTCTTAGCCAGGAAACTTTTTATTACTAGTTCTTAATAAAGGCTCTATTGCTATAAAATACTAGCTAGTTCTTCCTTATAAGGGAAAGAAATTTTTAACTTTAGAAGCCTATCTTGAGAGAGCTTACTAATCATATTGCGTTAATGTTAACCCATTCGCAGGATTAACGTTTCTTTTAGTGGACTCGTTTACATATCTTAGGAGGTAACTTATTTCATATCCCATCTCCCGTATCCTCTCTCAATGGCTTCAAATAATATCTTATCATCTTTTCTGATCATTATAGCCATCGGAGGTTTTTGTCTGTCTACTATTTTGAAGTCTACTGTCCACTGTTCATCTCTGCATTCTTTCTTCCTAGTTCATCCTATGATTACAATTCACATCTCTTTCTATCACAGGCCTCATGCTGCTTACTGGGATTACACCTCTTTTGAAGAATTTTTGCTTTTAATGATCCCAGTTTCTTTGTTTATTACTATATCTATTTTTGTAGGCCAGGACTTTTTCTTACTTTCTTTGCTCACTTACTGTGGCATTTTATAGTCCCTCATTTCAACACTGGTCGGCCTAACATACATGTCTCATACTGGCATCGAAGAGCTACTATCATTGACTACTGTCAGGTTCTAATGGGATGCTAGCTATACTCACCGTTTTACTCACTGGAGATATACAGTACCACTTACCTCATATAAAAACTGCACTTGACCCCTTTCTAAATACATAAGCTAGCATGCAGGGATCTCTCTATCTCTCAGTTAGGGCTACTGTTTACTAGGCAGTGGTTCATCTGGCTCTAATTCTAGAAAGCTAATTTCTTACTTTCCTCATCCTATACACTATGCTTATCTTTAAAGAGAGCTAGTCAGTTGTCTAACTATCTAAGTAAAGCCTTCATATCTCTGTAGCAATAGTCTACTAGACTCAGGAAGTCCTTAGTCTGAGACAAAAGCTAACTGAAACTGTACTGGCCTCTGAGACTAGCTGCTCTGTAAAACTATCACAGGTCGTCACCTCACTAAAGAACTATCATACTATGGCTAGGTCTCTCTGTAACTCTGTGGGATCTACTATGACCCTTGGGTCTACTGCGACCTCTTAGAGCCCTGCTAGGGTCTACTGCAACCCGCTGTGCTATATTAGGATTTACTGTGATCTATCTCTGGGAGACATTAAAGATTAAGATCACTACATCTGACAGTAAAATACATGCTCACTAAGTCCAGTAACCATCATTCATAATAGCTGAGGCTAAACTCAGAGATACGTCGTGCTCTTCATGTAAAGTGGGTTCTGTGTCATTTGATTCTCTAGGATCCCGTCATACTGATACTAGGGAGCATTTTAATTTTCACTCATCGCTTCTCATAGGATCCTCAAATTCCCACTTCAGCCCTTTTTTGCTTAGGCTTTGTTTTCTTACACTATTGACTTACTTACTTACATATACTCATTTTAGCCCTCCTCTCATATCCTACAGTTCTTACTATGCCCACGTTCTGCTTTTAAGTGCTTTGGCACTAGGGCATCTCACACATTGAGTACGGTGAACATCTCTGGTAGGAGAGAGGCTATACACTGGTCCCTATTCATTTCATTTACATATACTAGAAGGGACTCAGGCTATGCATACTAAATCTGAACATTTTCTACTGGGGATTCCTTTCAGCATGCTTTTCTCATTCTTCTGATATTATTGGAATCCCTTTACCTTTCTTTTCTGACTTATCTCATTATCTAGCTAACTAATATACCTTTCAATTATTGGGACACTTTGAGGATTGATGCCATCGTTTTCTACGCACTCAAGTCACATTACTACTGGGTTGGCTAGACCCAATATCATGTAACCATTGTTGCAAGCAAATCATAACATCAAACACTAATACACAAGCGCCTCATGACTAAGCTCAAATGATGTTTTATGACTGGTTGTTTCTATTGCCAATTTAGGTTTCTTTATGCTCAAGAGCACCTGTATTCTCTTAGGGTTCCTCCACTTATTCACTTTCTATAACATCAAGGGGGTCTACTTTTCACTCATACTCTTACTCTACTCTTAGCTCGCCATCCCTTAGTAAAAAGGAATCTATTTCATATAATCCCAGAAATTTCATTCTATAGCATTCTCGGCTTATACTCTTTTTCTACATAAAATGAGGCTCGCCTTCTTAGGCAATTTCTAGCTCTCTCGTGCTTTCCTGAGAGTACTAAGGCACTAACTGTCTATCTCAACTTATTTCTACGTTTGGATTAGAGCTGGACTTTCTCTCTATTCAGCCTCTTTAGCTTTATTCCTAGGAGTATAGTATATTGATTTCAAGGTTTTACTGACCCAATCCAGGACACATACTCTTAATGTCTGAATTCTACCTTACTACAACCTTATACTCTACTGGGGGCTCTAATCATGCATGTGCCTTAACCCCTACATTCTCATATTAGGGAGCCTGTCTAACTAATTATTGGACCCCTATCTGTTTGCTTTTCTAGACTCAATTTACTCATCTAATCATGACTAAAGCGAGGATATCTTTTCTATAGCTAGTTTCTTAGCTTTTCCTTGTTTCTCTTTATGACTCAGGGGGTCTATTTAGGGGAATTTACTAACCACTACTGGGTGGTTTCCTCGACTTAGAATGTCTCATCTTTCATTTCTCGATCCAGGGAGAAATTTCTCTAAGCCTTTCATTTACATATCTCACCTGGAATGATGCTACTGGTCATCTTCCCCAGATTTTAGCTTATGCTTAGCTTAAGCTAGCCATCTCATCAGACCTATAACTTACTAACAATTTTCATTCTTTTCTGAGTCTCTATTACTGGGCTACTCATCCTTACCTCTAGATGTGATCTTTGAGGTACACCTTTCTAGGCCACTCATTATATGGTTCACCGCTGGTATAGCCTTATCTCACGTTATTTTGAGGCTACACTAACATTTTGTCATTTAATGTCTTACAGAGTAGCACCCAAGGTTGGAGTTAATGCCTTAAAGGCGGGTCTCAACAACCTTATCATTCCTATGTCTAACTTTCTCTATGCTAAGCTTTTTTCTCAATCTCTTTTGCTAGGCCCATGGATTTCTTACTAATCTTTCATAACTATTCTAGGGTTAGATATATATGGTATTACATATTCAATACCCTTTTCTCTACTTAGCCTCGGGTTCACCCTAGTTTTCCTATTTGAGTATTGGGTGTGGCGAAGAACTCTCTGGATTACCTCGCTGCTTCTATGAAATAATTGGCCGTTGCTAAACAATTAATTGGCCATGACTAATGGCCTCTGATTGGCTTACCTTTTCAGAGATTAGATTTTCATCTTTAGCTACCAACCCGAATCTTATGCCTCTATATCTAGCCCATCATCAAGCTAGAGGGTTCTACCTCTTGCTTCATTCATACATAACTAACTGTCATCTCTGGCTGTCGGGCTCAAGGGTGTAGCTTATAACTTAACCTTTGACCTAAGGAGATTAACCTTTTAGGCTTTAATACTTGTCTAGACATTTGGGTGTTGTGGCTAAGGGGTGACTCTTTTTCTCACTTCCTTTCTAAACTGGTCCTGTATAGCCGCAGTCTTATCTCATACCACACTGCATCATTACTTGTCTCTGCATTAAGCAAGACATCTTGAAATGGCCTGAGTATAACTATTAGGGAGAATTAGGCCTCACATACTCTCTCTAACAAGCCTCTTCCTATCAACAAGATCATTTCTCATCATTCATATCTAGGGCTTGCCACTGATCCCAGCGAGCTATCATATCACATAGAGCTCCAACCGTTAGATCCCTTAGCTCCGCTCAAGCTTAGCTCTGCTTAAGCTACTCTAAAGGCTAACCTTTCCTAGTGTCCACTAACTACTCTAAAACCATCATACAACTTACTTATCATGAATAAAGCCACAAACTATCTTCACACACCCAAAATGTCTCATACAAAGTTCTACCTATTCATTTGAGTCTTTATAGCCCTAATGCCACTTCCTCAAGCCAAATCCAATCCAAAAGAGCCTGAAACTTTGCTCTGATACTAATAAATGTAACACCATAAATTATAGCTCATTTCATGATGCTCATGTACCTCACATCATTAAGATTCCATGAGGGAGGTAGAGAAGTCTATTAAAATAGTGCATTTAATTGCGCTACGTCACACATAAAAATTTCATTCAGTATCACGTAGGCCGTGTGAGCTCATATCATACATTTTTATATTTAATTACATTAATAAAACTCTTTTGCATCATAAATTCATCCCCACAACACATGGATATCAATGAAGAGTTCAAAATAACCAAGTGCATTTTCGGCCAGCATTGGCCCCTTTTCTGACCAAATATTGGAAAATTATAACTAAATCTATAAAAATAAAAAATATGCATTCTTGGTCATTTTGAAATGCTACAGATATCTACATCACAGTAAAAATATGCCCAGACCATAACATCCATCGCAGAGGGCGTTTGACATGCAAAATGGTCTAAAGGTCAAACTACATTTTGGAACTATCACAGAATTTTGTAAAAAAATTTGAAAATATCCAATTAATTCCAAAAAAATATAATCCATGCAAATGATACCAATCTGAAAAGCTACAGATGTTAGCTAGAGAGGAAAAATATTTCTAGACCAGCTCAGGCAACCTAGACCTCAAAATTTAATAAAACAATAACTCAGGTCAAGCAAAACTCCTAATACTGGATAGAATGTTCAAAAATTCAAATCTCCCTCTCTAGACTTCCAATTGAGGTGCTTCTACTTGGCATGAGTCAATATTAATGTCTAGTATCTTAGTATAAAAGTTCATGGCAATGGGACATCATTTGGGCCTTATGTGATAGAATTCATTTTCAAACCAAATAAATAGTGTAGCAAACCAAAACAAAAAAAATTGCCAACTTTGAAAAATTCTCAAATATTCTGTAGACCACCAAAAATTATGATCCTTAGCTTCCCAAAAAGCTCTTAATGAGACCTAATTTCATGCTAAATATCAAAAAAAGAATAACTCATTTGGCCAAAAAGTGGCATAGGGTTCCATTATGGTTATTTTTGGCTTCATATGGGATACCAAAATTGCCAAATGGCTTTCCTTTGGTTTTGGCACCTTTTAGGCAAGTCTAAAAGCACATTTAGGACTTGTGTGAGCTGCCCAAATGGTTCCAAACCCATGTATCTCATTTTGGCCTTTCCATCCACACATATGCACATTACATCAAATTTTCCAAAATGCATACTTTGGTATTACATGTCCAATTTCTATTCTAGGGTTCATACATCATATCCATATATATATACATCACATAATATCATAATTACACATGTTTAAGGGGTCATAGACCATTTACAACAATAATGTACATTATTAAGCATCATTATGGTTCAAAAAGGAAAAAAGCTAGACATATAGATGTCAATCTTCTTTCTTGAATGTTGTTGGCTCCCATTACCATATCCATTTGGTCCACTTAGCATATTAGATCATTGGAGATGAGGGAATGAAATTCAAAGAATCCCAATAGCTCATCTCCCTATCAATCATATATAATATATGCAAAGCAAGCCTTAAAATTGCATGCATCGATATCATGGAAGTCATGAGCATTCAAGAAGCAAGTTTGGCATGTGAACAAGTCATACAAAACATTCAAGAGCTCACCAAGTGTTTGGATTGGCCTCGCAGTTTTTCTCATGGATTTTGGACTTGCCTTACTAATTCTTTAAGAGCTTTGGACTCAACCATACTCATGGAGCCCACTTTGCTTTTGGGAGACTCTTTACTTTGTCACAATCAATCTCAAGGGTTCTTGGCTCATCTTTACCTTAGTTAAGAGTTCTTGGCGCCTTTACACTCAAGCAAACTCAACAAACATCATAAATTCATTTAAAAACATAATATGACATCATGAAATCATGTCATATAAAATTATGCTAGCATACTTTTCATGGCTTGAAAATACACATACACATATTCTAAGACAAGCTAAACACACATCCATGCATGAGAGAAGGTGGAGAGAGCTACCTTGCACATAATCACACACTTTTTCCTTGCATTTCAAACCTCCTCTTTTAGCCGCATACCCACAAATTTGTGGAGATAGTTTCTCTTGGCCTAGACACAATTTATGGAAGCCAATTAGGTACATGAAATAATCTCTAAGGTCATACAACATGGTTAAACACTAGATTGTTCTATAAACCCCATTATGGTCCATAAATGCACTTAATGAAGCAACACCCCTCAAACAATTTCTAGGCTCTATTTTTTCCTTTCAAATATGATTCTTGACTCCTTTTAAGCCTTTTGGAGTCATCATACAATTAAAACAAAAGGCCTATCATCATGTTGTTTCTTTAAGTCATAATATGGAACCTAAGGCACCAAATCAATTTCTATGAGTTCTAAATTTTTTCCAAGGTCTCCCTTCATTTTCATTCATCAAATATGACTCAAGAATAGCCTTAGAAAAATTTTAAATTCCGCCTAGCTATGAGAACTTGCTTAGGCCGAGACTATGCATGATTTAGGGTTCCTTGGAGTTTTCTTTATTTTCTTGAAGGAGGAAGCATATGGGGAGAACTTTAGGGGTCTTAGAAACTCATTTATACTTTTAATTAGATCTAGGAAGCATCACACAAAATTAGAATTTGAAAGGTGCACACAAAAGCCTAGAATTTGCATCTTGAAATCTAATGGTCATTTTCTTGTTTTATTTGCATATTCTTGTTCTTCTCCATCAAATGCCTAAGATTCATGCTTGGTTGCACTTAAAAATCAGATCCTTTTATAGCTCCTAGGTTTAGGTGAAATAGAGAAGAAGGGTGGGTGAAGACATCAACCATAAGATGAAATTTTACCTAGTTTCGTTGCTTATTTTAGCTTGAATCTTGCTTTCTCCAAGCTCTTCTCTTCAAATCTGTAATTTTCCTTGAATTTCTCCCTTGAATCAGATTATAAACTTCATTTTAATCAAAGGAAACCAAGGAAAAGGGAGGAAAGGTGGTGTGGATGAAGAAAAGCATGAAAAATCACCTTGGAAACATACCTTAAGCTGGATTTTCTCCTTCTTCTTCTTCCGCTCTTGTGCGCCAAACCCTAGCTCCCTTCTTCTGAAATTATGCAGAAATTTCTGATTCCAAATGAAGAGGAAAGTGGGGCGCCACCTATATATAGGTGTAGGAAAGTGACTTTTTCAAAAATTTCAACTTTGCCCTTCATATTTTACATTTTCGTTTCTCCTTTGTTTTAGCTCCTTTTTAAGAACCATCTTTTCCATTATAAAATTAGGTTCCCAATTAAATAAAATACCTTTGGAATCACTCAAATTGGAGCTAAAACCTTCCCAAATGGATTTGTCAAAGTTCAAGCACACTGACCTTGGAAAATGTCCACCGAAGGGGATTTAACTGTCCCGGAGCTTTCCATTGTTTTCAAGGCCTCTGAGAACCCCAAAGAACTCAAAACTTTCTTTTAAAAAGCCCTTCTATGTCAATTCCAAAATTTTCTCAAAATTACAAAAATGCCATTACGTTTTGTAAGTTTTTCGTAAGAAATTATTTCTTCATTCTAGCTCTATTTTCTCTCCGTCTGAGCCTGAGATTCTCATTTTTAGGTGTCTAGAATGCTTCCCAAGTTTTTTGGGACCTTAACTACATGTCAGGGGACTTCCTTTTTATATTCAGTAAATTTCGTTTGTTTACAGAGAAACCGTACGTTACGTTTATCACGTTTTCTCTAGTTTTTGGAAAACTAGATATTACACCCTTTCAACTTCAAATTTTCCATTTTCACTTATTTTAACTCTTTTTTTAGAACTGTCTTTTCTATTATAAAAGTTAGGTCCTTTAATTTATAAAATGCCTTTAGTTTCACCCAAATTGAATTTAAAACCTTATCAAATCGTCCAGTCAAAGTTTTAGTTAACTGATGACCTAAAATGCACACTGAAGGGTTTTAACCATTCTAGGGGTTCCTATGATTTTTAAGGCTTGTGAGAACCTCACAAAACTCAAATTTTCCATTTTATGATTTTGCCACTAAGTTATTCCTTAAATTCATTCAGCTATTTTGGCTCCAATTTTAGGTTATTCTTAGGCTCTTAATCATATTTTTAGATATTCTAATTAATATTCTAATCTTATTTGGCCTCAATTTGCTTTACTTTAGAGTGTTCCCATATCAATTTATTAGTTTTAGTTCAGTTTCAGAAGACCTGGTTATTACATCTGTTAGGCTGAAACTTCTTTCTTTTTTGCTCTTTCCTGTTCAAGGATACTTTATCTTTCTTCTTATTGCTAGCAGTAACACTCACATTATCCTCTTGCCTCAGCCTCTTTAATTTTAAAGTCTCTTTTTGACTAGCTCCTGTCTGCATTATATATTGTAGGTTTTCTCAATCACCCTGCTAACCTTCACAAGAGCATTAAATGTTTTGACCCTTTGTGGAGCTACTCTGTCTCTAATAGAGGGTTTCAATTCCTTCTCAAAATGCTCACACATCCATTTTTTATCATCATATATCTATAAATAGGAGGAATACTGAGACAATTCTATAAATTTGGTAACTTATTGATTGACTATCTGATAATTCAATTATTCTTTATATTTTTACCCATTAATTTTGGACTTTTTATTGATGAATTAATGATATTTTGAGTTTTAATTAGATATTAATTGGTTTAGGAAATAATTCCATCTTTTGGAATTTTGTTGAATAAATTAGGATTTTTAATGATTTTATTTTATTTTATTTCATTTCATTTTTTTAGATGATGAATTCATTTTTTTTTTGGGCTTTGATTTTTATTTTTTATTTTTATTTCTTTTTACTTAAGGAAATTTGCAAGGAAGAAAGCATCACGTGGTAGCAACAAAACAAAGGCACGTCTTCACTCACATCATACACACATCTAGCAACTTCATCTTCATGTGGAATAGGCACAATTTTAAAGTGGAGAAAGGAAGTACACAACTACTTGCATGTCCAGCTCACCCATGTTAAAGATGAGTTCTCACACATTCATTTAGCATGCATTTTCATGTAGCAGACCATGTGATGCAAAGAACCATGTGGCTTCTTAATGTCATACACATATGCAGCCACTCTTCCATACATTTAGGTTCTATTCGAGGAAAATGAAGAGCACACCAGAGCAGGTCAAGCACACATAGCATGCATCCACACACAAAGGAAGCTTACATGGATTAAGAAGCCACAGGTTAAGAGGGTGGACGAAGCAAGAGCTGGAGGTACAAAGCATGAGTAGAAGAACAGGTAGTCTCGAGCATGTGAGGAAGAAGCATGAAGAGTTTCGAGCTTGTGGGAAGAAGAAGCTACGTAGAAAGGAGCTAGGAGATGAAGCTAGGAAATAGAGCAAAGCAAGCCACAACTCAAGCACATTAACACGCTTTAAACACACACATAAGAAATGAAAGAAGCAATGGGTTTTGATGAAGAAGAGTAGCAGAATACGTGAACAAAAGAATTAAAGAAGCTTAAACACATTCATGCAAAAACAGAGGAAAAGCCATAGGTTTTAATGCACCATTGACGTGATAAATGAAGGCTCAAGCAAAAGTTATGTGCATGAAGCCATGGTGCATGAATAGAAAAGAAAAGAAGTTAAAGCACAAGACACATGTAGTGGTAGTAAAGCATCATCATGAAGAATACAACGTTGCAGCAGCTTCTATTACTTTACACATGTTTAGCTTTCTCTCCACTTAAACATGAGACACCAAACTATGCAGTAGCTTTAACAAGTAGAAACAAACACACAAGCAGGGAGTTGATGTGGAATGAGAGGAAAACACGTGGGAATGATTCAAGAAGCCACAACTTGTAGAACACATGAACAGTAAATAAGAGAACAACATGGGAATGTTTAAAGAAGGAGAGGTAGAATAAATTAGGGAGAGGCTGAGAATAAAAGCAAGAAAAAGCACGTGAAAGGAATAAATGAAAGGCACATGATTTAATAACATGGGGGCAGAATGTAAAAAAGGGCCCAGGGAGATTAATGTGAAAAAAAAAAGGAAGAGGGAGGAGAATTGACGAGAAAAAAAGCATAGGGAGTGAAGCATCTTCAGAGACATGAAAAAAAGGCAAAATTGATTCATCCAATCAAGCTCCATGGCATTAGCTTTTTCCTTCCTCCATTTTCTTCCATTAATCTTCTCCATGATTGCTTGAAATTCTCTTGGTAGCTAGCTGAAGATTGGACCTCCATTGATGAAGATTTGAGCTCTAAGATTTCATCTCTAAATTGGATAAACTCTCTTCTTTTTATCCCTTATTTTCAACATTTAATTCCTTGTTAATTTGACTAGTTTAGCTTGTTAATTAAGGAATTTAGTGGCTAGAATTTACTGGATTGAATTAATTCGTGATTTGATTGTAATCTCATAATTGAATATTAATCTTGATGCCTAAGTGTTTATAGAAATGCCAAGCTTTATGGTTGTCCAATTTACATTTCAATTCCTCTTGTTTTCAAGCCAATTAATGTAAAAGTTATTGAATTAAGTGGCTGGATTTTTGTGTGATCAATGTACTACAGGAATTTGTTATGCTAATCGGTTAATTAGCAATTTTAAATGGATTGTTCAACTACTTTAATAAGCATTTAGGTTCTATTTTGGTGTATTTTCATTCTTAGCTTAAGTTATGAATTGTTTAAGGTTTGTTGTGGTTGCAAAGTCCTTGAATCATTAGTGAATTGTGTCTTGGATAGTAATTTAAGAATCCTTATAAAGAATACACTAAGAAGCAAGAGTTTAAATCCATTTTTGGTGCATTAAAAAGGGAGCAAAGATAATTGAATTTTACGGAGTCCATCTAAAGGCTAGTTACCACACTTTCTTAGTTGTTAACTACACTTATTCTTAAGCTTTTCATTCTTGTTACTTTTCTTAAATTCAATCAAAATTCAATAATTGGAAAACCCCCCTAAGTAATTTTCATTTGATGTTACTTGGAAAACTCTTTCACAAATAATTAGAGGTAAAAACTCCTTGGGAAATGACCTAGGTTGCACCATTAGCTACAAGCCTTTTCCAACCTAGTTTTATTTGAGTTTGCATGACATAACTATCAAATTTAGCACCATTGCTAGGGAGTTTGGTTTCTTAATTATTTGAAAGTGTTTCCTTGTATTTATACTCTTTTTTTGCTATATTTTTGTTTAGTTTTTCCCCTATTTTGAACTTGGATTTTGGACATTTCGGTTGCTTAAATTAATTGTGCTGTTGAAGTGCCTAGAAAATTCTCAAACTTTGTTTTCCAAGGTTTTTAAGTGTTTTAAGCAAAATTAATAGCAAAGATATTTGGTGCATCATTTTTAGGCCAAATTCCAGCATTTAAGGCACTTTTTCTAATTTTCTAGTATTTTCTCACATTTTCTAGGATTTTTCTAATATTTCTGGATTTATTTTCCTTATTTTTGTGAACTTCTTTTTTGTGATTTGTCTTTTGTTAAGTGTTTATATATGCTAGGTAGTTGTTCGTTTAATTTGGAATTAATCTACTTGCCTTTTGGTGTGGGGAAATTTTTCTAATTTTTTCAGTTATTTTATCTATTTTTTTAGACTTATTGTTTTAATTTTTCTTTGCTAGTTTTTGTATTGCTTCTTAGTTTTTGCTTGCCTAATTGGTTTATGACAAGGTCCTCTAGTGAGAAATTAATTGATTTGGATCCTAAAATTGAATGAACCTTTAAAAGGCAAGTAAGGATTAAGAAAAATAGTGATAGTATAGGAAATAGTAATAGTTCTTTTACTTTTGATTGTGTGCAAGGAATTGATTGTGTACTTCAATTTGCTAGTAATAATATGGCTAAACAAGAACAAGTGAATGCTAACATGTTTAGGCTAATTTGAATGTAAATTCAAATTCGAATGATAATATGCATGCAAGAAACATTAGAGAATTGACAGCTCCTAATGTGCACTATCAAAATCTTTGTATACAATATCCAGAATTAGATGCAAATTTTAAGCTTAAATCTAGTTTGATTCACTTACTTCCTAAATTTCATGGACTTGCAGGCAATGACCCTCATAAGTATCTAAAGGAATTTCATGTTGTTTGCTCTATAATAGAGCCACAAGGAGTCTTAGAAGAACAAATTAAGCTCAGAGTATATCTTTTTTCCTTGGATGGTGTAGCCAAAGACTAGTTGTACTATCTACCCCTGGTGCCATCACTTCTTGGGATCAGCTGAAGAGGCTTTTCTTGGAAAAATTCTTTCCTGCTTCTCGCATTGCATTAATAAGGAAGGAAATCTGTGGGATCAAACAAAATGGTGGAGAGGCCTTGTATGAATACTGGGAAAGATTCAAGAGATTGCTACTAGTTGTCTTTACAATCAAATTTCTTATCAACTACTTATTTAGTATTTCTATGAAGGGCTATTGAATATAGATAGAAATATGATTGATGCTGCTTTCGGTGGATCTTTGGGTGATCTGACATCTACAAGAGCTTAGGAGTTGATTAACAAGATGGCTCAAAATATACAATAGTTTGGTGTAAGACAAATAGTGAGAAGAGTCAGTGAGTTGCATGCTCCATACTATGATAAGAGAATTAAGAGCAAGATTAATTAGATGTCTTCTATGCTTAGATAGTTTGCCTTAGCTCAGTAACAACCATAGTCATACTCTGTTCCATTTTAGACTTATCCACTACAATCCTATGCTACTCAGATGCATTCCTATCCACAATGCTATACACCTAGGAAGCCATCTACCTCTACTGCCTTAGTGGGACCTTTATGTGACATATGCTGTTTGGCCACACATGCTACTGATTAGTGCCTGATGTTAGAAGACAGGGTAGAGACTTATGCTGAGATGTGTCCAATTAGGCCAATGTAACAAGGGTAACAAAAGTATGATCCCTACTCTAATACATACAATCTAGGGTGGAGGGATCATTCTAACTTGAGATATAGGGGAGGTCAATAATAGAATAGATATAATGTTGCAGGACCTAGTGTATAGCCTTCCCAACTTATGAGGCAGTTAGTCCCTATACAGGAGGAACCAAAGAAAGGAAATAATATAAAGGACATGATGAAGTAGCTTATGGAGAGTAATGCAAAACTTATGCAACAATTGCAGCATCAACAATAGCAGTTATAGATGAGCATGTAAAATTTAGAAAGAAAGGTTGATAATTAGTTAAGCCAGTTTACTACCTCTCTCAGTGAGGTGAAATCTCAAGGTTCAGGCTAATTACCATTACAGATGATTGTTAATCTAAGAAATAGTAGCAATGTTAGTGCCATCACCCTTAGGAGTGGAAAGGAAGTTCAGGGATCCTCAGATACCATTACCATGGATAAGCCAACATCAATAAAAACACTCATCGCACTAGATGAGCCTCAGAAAGAAAAAGAGCCAAAGAAGATTTTTCCTTTCCCATATAGACCTACTTTAGGAAAGAGGCAAATTGAAGTAGAAATTAAGAAGGAAATTCTTGAGACTTTCAAGAAGGTTGAGGTTAATATACCTTTGTTGGAAGCAATCAAGACCATCTCTAAGTACGCAAAATTTCTCAAGGAAATATGTACCAACAAGAGGCGGCTAAGAGGGAATGAGAAAGTCAATTTTGGCAAGAATGTTTCAGCATTTATACAGCTAATAATGCCTACTAAATGTCAAGATCCGAGCACTTTTACAGTTCCATGGACTATTGAAAATTTTGACTTTTCTAATGCTTTGATTGATTTTAGTGCTGCTGTTAATGTTATGCCTAAATCAATGTACTTATCTTTGCAGATGGGAGAGCTTAAACCTACTAGAGTGGTTGTGCAGCTTACAAATAGGAGCATTGCTTATCCTTCAAAAGTGTTAGAGGATGTCCTAGTTAAGGTTAAGGATTTGATATTTCTAGCTGATTTTTATGTCCTTAACATGAAGGATGATAGATATAGATCTCGTGGTCGTGTCCCACTCATCTTAGGTAGACCTTTCTTAAAAACTGCAAAGGCAATTATAAATTTGCATGAAGATACTCTTCAAATGGAGTTTGCTGGCAATGTGATACAATTTAATATATTTGATGTCATGAAATGCCTATGTGATGATAACTCTATTTTTAGTGTGAGTCTGATTGATATGCTAGTTAATGATGCTAGTGTTGATTTTAGGGATAGCATGTTGACTGATTCTTGACATATTAGTGACTTAGATGATTCTCTTGATTGTGTATGTTCTAGAACCACTATATGTGATAGATGTACCTAGATTAGTGCTTTCATTGAGAATAGTAAGTTCCTTGCATGTACTGATTATCATGATTTTGTGATCTCTTTTTTTTGTGATAATTTTATTGTTAGTTAGCATGTGACTGATTTGAATGATTATGCTTGTCTAGATTATTCCTCTTGTTCTAGAGATGATGCATATGTTATTGTTTTCACTGATTGTTCTAATGCTCCTGGATTTACTATTTCTTAAGATGTATTACATGTTGATGTTACATCTAGATATGATGACTGTGCTACTTCATCTATATCCACTCTTAACTTGCCAATTAATAGTGGTATTAGATGCTGTATGGCTAGTTCACCCAATAGTGATACTGATGTTACTACTGCTGTTGGTTTTCTTGTTGATATTCATTTTGCTGATGTTCCCAAAGATGGGAAAGTTATTTCTTCTACCTGTAAGTTTTTTGAACAGGTATTTGGCATAGAAGAGATTAAAATCAAACCACTCATACCTTCAATTGAGAAAGCTCCTACCTTAGAGATCAAACCGCTGCCAGACAATCTCAAGTATACCTATTTGGAGAAAGATGAGAAGCTTTTAGTGATTGTAGCTGTAATGTCCGATTTTTATTAAATGACGGAAACAAGTATGTTTTCAAAGAAAGTCCTCTTAAATGAATTAGTTAAGGTCCAAAAAATTTAAGTAGTATTCTAGACTCCTAAAAATGAGAATCCCAGGCTCAGACAGAAAGAAAAATTGAGCTAGAATGAAGAAACAAATTTGAATGAAAGACATATGAAACATAATGGCATTTTTGTAATTTTGAACAAATTTTAGAATTCTCATAGGAAGGCTTTTTAAATGAAAATTTTGAGTTCTCTAGGGCTCTTAGAGGTCTTGAAAACCATGGCATGCCCCAAGACAGTTAAAACCCCTCTGGTGGATATTTTTTAATATCGATGGACTCGAACTTTGATGGGTTCGTATAGGAAGTTTTAGCTCTGATTTGAGTGATTACAAAGGCATTTTACTAAATTGGCAACCTAAATATTTTAATGGAAAAGACAGTTCTAAAAACGGAGCTAAAACAAACCGAAAATGAAAATGCCAAAACAAAAGGAAAAAATTAGAATTTTTGAAAAGTCTTTCTTATTCCCACCTATATATGTTGTAATATCCGGTTCTCTGAAAATTAAAAAAAAACGTGAGAAACGTAATATACGATTTCTCTGTAAACGAACAAAATTTACTGGATACAAAAGGAAGTCCTTCGAAATGACTTAATTAAGGTCCTGAAAATTTTGGGAAGCATTCTAGACTCCTAAAAATAAGAATCCCAGGCTCAGATAGAAAGAAAAATAGAGCTAGAATAAAGAAACAATTTCTTACGAAAAGCTTACGAAACATAATGGCATTTCCATAATTTTGAGTAAATTTTGGAATGTACATAGGATGGCTTTTTAAATGAAAGTTTTGAGTTCTCTGGGGTTTTTAGAGACCCTAAAAACAATGGAAAGGCCCGAGACAGCTAAAGCTCCTCTGGTGGACGTTTTCCAATGTTAGTGCACTCGAACTTTGACGGATTCATTCGAGAAGGTTTTAGCTCCAATTTGAGTGATTCCAAAGGTATTTTACTAAATTGGGAACCTAAATTTCATAATGGAAAAGATGGTTATAAAAAAAGAGCTAAAACGAAGAAGAAACAAAAAAGCCAAGAATGAAGGGCAAAATAGCAATTTTTAAAAAGTGTAACTTCCTCCCACCTATATATATGATACACCCTTCTTCTCCCTTCATTATGCATGACCATGTTCTACCCAAAACTAAAGGAAAACCCTAGGGGATGAGGCACATAAGAGGAGGAGAAATTCAAGGTAGAAAGGTATGGATTTTCATGGTTTTTCATACTCTTTCTCTTCTAAACCTCTTCTCCTTCATTCGCCTTTATTTCCTATGATTATAATTAAGTATATGGATCTATTTTAAAGGAGAAATTGAGGGAAAAATTTGGATTTAAGGAGCTCAAAGAACACAAGATTTAAGTGAGAAAAGAAAAAGTACAAGGTAATTTCTCTTTCTATGATTATCATCTATGGTTCCCTCCTCTTCCATTTCACCTAACATGAGAAAACCCTAGGAGGACTTGATTTTTATGTAGAACCAAGGGTGAATCTAAGGAAAAAGGGTGTGGAGATTAAGAATATAAAAGGGAATCAACAAAAACCATTAGATTTCAAGATGCAAGTTCTAGGTTTTCAGTTGCACCTTGTAAAGCCTGATTTTGTATGATGATTTCTAGGCCTAAATAAGAGTTTAAATGAGCTTTTAAGATCCCTAAGAGGCTCCCCATATGCTTTTTCCCTTGAGAAAACAAAGCAAACTCCAAGGAGCTCCATTTCCTCCACAGCCTCGGCTAAGCAAGGATAGCATAGCTAGAGAGAGTTTTAAATTTTTCTAAGCCCATTCTTGAGTCATATATGATGAATGGAAATGAGGAGAGGCCTTGGAAAAAAATTAGAACTCATAGAAAGTGAGTTGGTGCTTTAGGTTCCATATTATGACCTAAAGAAGCAACATGTAGTTAGACCCTTTGTTTTAATTGTGTGATGACTCCAAGAGGCTTAAAAGGAGTCAAGAATCATATTTGAAAGGAAAGAATGGAGCCTAGAAATTATTTGAGGGGTATTGTTTCATTAGGTGCATTTATGGACCATAATGGGGTTTATAGAATAACCTAGTGTCTAAGCAAGTTGTGTGACCTTAGAAATTATTTCATGAACCTAATTGGCTTCTATAAATTGTGTTTAGGCCAAGAGAAATCTTCCCCACACTTTTGTGGGTGTGTGGCCAAAGCAAGGGAGGGAATTTCATGAGAAAAAGTGTGTGATTGTGTGCAAAGTAGCTCTCTCCACCTTCTCTCATGCATGGATATATGCTTAGCTTGTCCTAGAATGTGTGTATGTGTATTTTTAAGCCATGAAAAGTATGATAACATGATTTCATATGCCATGATTTTATGATGACATATTATGTTTCATATGATGTTTTGATATGTGCTTGGGTTTGCTTGAGTGTGATGAGGCCAAGAACCCTTAACTATAGTGAGGATGAGCCAAGAACCCTTAGGATTGGTTAAGACAAAGCAAAGAGTCTCCTAAAAGTAAAGTGGGCTCCCAAGAGCATGGGTGAGTCCAAGAATGCATTAAAGAATGGGTGAGGCAAGTCCAAAATCCACAAAAAATTGAGTGAGGCCAATCCACTTGCTTGGCAAGCCTTTGTATGCTAAGTATGACTTTCTTGAATGATGAAAATGATTCTTGAATGTTTGCACATGTCCCCATGCCATGCATGCATTTATGAGACTTGTTTGCATCCATTATGTATGATTGAATGAGAGATGAGCTATTGGGATTCTTTGAATCTCATTCCCTCCTCTCTAATGTTCTAACATGCTAGGTGGACTAAGAGAGCAAGGTAATGGAAGCCAACCCCTTAGGAGAAGAGAGTAGGACATTAAAGTGCATGGAATTGGCTACTTTAAAGCCATATGAATGGCAAATTTTGTAATCCATGGTTGTATATATTCTATGAGGTCATGAATATGTATAAATATGCTGATATATCATGTATGAATGAGAGATTATGGCAAGTGAGTACTAGAATGTAAAATGAGTATGAAATGGCCATTTTTGCTTCTTGAAAGTTTGATGCACTAGTGTATATGTGGAGGTGGCATGGCCAAATTGAGATGCATGAGGTTTGGGACCACTTGGGGAGTTTAAACAAGTCATATTCATGCTTTTAGACTTGCCCAAGAGGTGCCAAACATTGAGGAAAGCCATTTGGATATTTTGGTACCCTATATGGGGCATAAATTTGCTATCTTAAAACCCTATGTCACTTTTTATTCAAATGAGCTCTTCTTGATCTGAGATTTGGCATGCATTTAGATCTAGTTGAGAGGTTTTTAGGAAGCTAAAGATTATAATTTTTAGAGGTCTACAGAATATTTGATGAATTTTCAAAGTTGAGAAAATTTCTAGTTTTGGTAATGGTACTGTTCATACTGGTCCGAAAATGAAATCTATCACATAAGGCTCAAATGATATCCAATTACCACAAAATTTTATACAGTGAAACTAAACATTTCTAGTGACTTGTGCCAACTAGAAGCACCTCATTTGGAGGTCTAGAGAGGAAAATATGAATTTTTAAATATTCTATCTAGTATTAGGAACTTCACCTGACTTCAGTTATTATTTTATTGAATTTCGAGATCTGATCGTGCATGAGCTGGTCTAGAATTATTTTTTCCCTCTAGCTAATATCCACAGCTTTCCAGATTGGTATCATTTGCATGGATTGGATATTTTTGGAATTAATTGGACATTTTCAAAGTTTGCTACAGAAATCTATGATAGCACTAGTGGGCAGTTTGACCTCTAGAACTTTTCGGATGTCAAACGTCCTTTGTGATGGATGTCATAGTCTAGACATAATTTTAGTATGAAGTAAACATCCTTAGCTTTCTAGAATAGCCAAGAATTCATGACTTTCCCTTAGTTGTGGCACCTCTTGGGTAAGTCTAAAAGCATATGTAAGGCTTGTGTGAACTGCCCAAATGGTCTCAAACCTCTTACATCTCAATTTGGCCATTCAATCCACACTTATGCACATTTACATCATATTTCCACATTGCATATTTTGGCATCTTATGCTCAAAATAAATGCTAGAGGTCATACATCATATTCATACATTTAAACATTACATACTAGCATATTTACACATGTCTCAAGGGTCATAATATATTTACAACATCATATATACCATGAACCATCATTATGGATCCAAAATGGACAAAACAAGGCATAAGCTTGTCAATCTTTCCTCTTCATTGTTGTTGGCTCCCTTCACCATAGTTACTTGGTCCACTTAGTATGTTAGATCATTGGAGAGGAGGGAATGAGATTTAAAGAATCCCAATAGCTCATCTCCCATTCAATCATACATAATATGTGCAAAGCAAGTCTTATAAATGCATGCATGGAGAAAATGGAAATCTTGGACATTTTTAACACAAGCTTGGCATGTGAACACATCATACAAGATATTCAAGAGCTCACTAAGTATTTGGATTGGTCTCACAATTCTCCTCCTGGATTTTGGACTTGCCTCACCCATTCTTTGAGAGTTTTGGACTCAACCATACTCTTGGGAGCCCACTTTACTTTTGGGAGACTCTTTGCTATGTCTTAACCAAGCTCAAGGATTCTTGACTCATCCTCACCAAAGGGAAGAGTTCTTGGCCTCTCCACACTCAAGTAAACTCATACAAACATCATGTGCTCATTTGAAAACATAACATTACATCAAGAATTATGGCATATAAAGGCATGCTAGGATACTTTTCATAGCTTGAAAATACACATACACATATTCTAAACAAGCTAAACACACATCCATGCATGAGAGAAGGTGAGGAGAGCTACCTTGTGGACACTCACACACTTTTTCCTTGAAATTCAAGCCTCCTCTTTCAGCCACACACCCACAAATTGGTGGAGATGATTTCTCTCGGCCTAGATACAATTTATGGGAACCAATTAAGTTCATGAAACATATTCTAAGGCTACATAACTTGATGAAACACTAGATTGCTCTATAGGCTCCATTATAGTCCATAATTACATCTAATGAAGCAACACCCATCAAATGATTTCTAGGCCTCATTCTTTCCTTTCAAATATGATTCTTGACTCCTTTTAAGCCTCTTGGAATCATCACACCATTAAAACAAAAGGCCTAGTACCATGCTGCTTCTTTAGGTCATAATATGGAACCTAAGGCACCAAATCACTTTTTATGAGTTCTAAATTTTTTCCAAGGCCTCCACTCATTTCCATTCATCAAATATGACTCAAGAGTGGCCTTAGAAAAATTTAAAACTCTTCTTAGTACCATGGAACATGCTTGGCCTAGACATGCCTAGGTTTAAGGCTCCATGGAGTTTTCTTTGTTTTCTTGAAGGAAGAAGCTTATTGGGAGCATCTTAGGTGTCTCAAGAACTCATATAAACTCTTAATTAGACCTAGGAAGCATCACATAAATTCAAAATTTGAAAGGTGTACTAGAAATCCTAGGTTTTACATCTTGAATCCTAATGCCTATTTCATGGTTTTCTTTGCATATTCTTATTCTTTTCCATCAAATACCTAAGATTCAACCTTGGTTTGGTTGAAAATATACCTCCCTAGGGCTGTCTATATCTAGGTCAAAATATGATTGAAGGAAGGAGGAAGAAGACCAAGTGGAATAATTACAGGTTTTTCTTGAATTTCCTTGCTTGTTCTTGCTTTCCTTGGCCTCCTTACTTGAATTTCGAAATTTCCCCTTTGTTCTCCCTTCAAAACAGCCCTCAAAACTTCAGAAAAATCATGGAGAAGAAGAGGGAAAAAGAGGAGGAGAGATTGGTGGAGAGAAAGCATGAAAAACAAGCAAAATTCCATACCTAAAGACTTGAATTTTTCCTCCTTCTTTCCTTCTCTTTGTGCGCCACTCTCCAAGGGCTTTGCTTCTAATTTGGAGCTGGAAAATCTGAAGTGAAATGAGGGAGTGTGTAAGGCGCCACCTATATATAGTTAGGTAAAGTGATTTTTTCAAAAATTTCAATTTTGCCCTTCATCTTTTACATTTTTTTTTTCTCCTTCATTTTAGCTCCTTTTTTAGAACTATCTTTTCCATTATAAAATTTAGGTTCCCAATTAAGAAAAATGGCTTTGGAATCACTCAAATTGGAGCTAAAACCTTTCTGAACAGATCTGTCAAAGTTCAAGCACACTGACATTGGAAAACATCCACTGGACGGAATTTAACTGTCCCAGGGCTTCCCATGGTGTTAGGGCCTTTGAGAACCCCAAAGAACTCAAAACTTTGGTTTGAAAAGCCCTCTTGTGTGAATTCCAAAAATTACCCAAAATTATGAAAATGCCATTACGTTTTGTAGGATTTTTGTCAAAATTTATTTCTCCATTCTAGCTCTGTTTTTTCTTCCGTCTGAGGCTACAATTCTCATTTTTAGGAGGCTAGAATGTTACTCAAATTTTTTGGGACCTTAACTAATTCATTTCAGGGGACTTGCTTTGAAAATGTGCTCGTTTCCGTCGTTTAACAAAACTTGGACATTACAGCTCATAGATCCACGTGACACTTAATGGAATTTTTATACATAACGCAACACGATTAAATGCATTATTTTAATAGACTTTTCTCACTTCCTTCATGGACTGGATGATATGATACATGAGAATGTCATGAAATAAGCTAGAAATATATGGTGTTACATTTATTGATATTAGAGCAAAGTTCCAGGCTCTCTCAGATTGGATTTGGCTTGAAAATGTAGCAATAGGCATAAATGGATAGGTAGAGCCTTGTATGAGACATGTTGGGTGTGTCAGGATAGGTTGTGGTTTTGTTCATGATGAGTAAGTTGTAGGATGATCTTAGAATAGCTAGTGGACACCGAGAAAGGGTAGCCTCTAGAGTAGCTTGAGCAGAGCTAAGTTTAAGTAGAGCTAAAGGATTCGACAGCTAAAGCTTGATATGATGTGGTAGCTCGCCAAGATCAGTGGTAAGCCCTAGATATAAATGATGAAAAATAATCTTGTTGATATGAAAAGGCTTGCTAGAGAGAGTACTTGAGGCCTGATTCTCCTTAGTAGTCATACTCAAGCCATTCCCAGTTATCTCGTGCAATACAGAGACAAGTAGTGATGCAGCATGTCGTGAGATGAGACTGCGACTACACAGGACTAGTTTAGAGGGAAGTGAGAAAAAGAATTGCCCCTAGCCAGAACACCCAAATGTCTAGATGAATTTTAGAGCCCAAAAGGCTAATTCTCTCAGGCTAGAGGTTGAGTTACAAGCTACACCCTAGAACCTGATGGCCCTAAGATGATAAGTAGTTATGCATGAATGAAGCAAGAGGTAGAACTTTCTAGTTTGATGATAGGCTAGAAATAGAGGCAATGAGGCTCAAGTTGATAGCTACAGATGAAAACCAATCCCTAAAAAAGTAAGCCAATCAGAGGTCGTTAGTTGCGGCCAATTAAGAAGTTAACTGCAGCTAATAATTATACAGGAAAACTAGGGTGAACCTGAGGCTAATTAGCCATAGCGAATGATATGTTAGCTACAGTGAATGGCACCATGAATGCCTTGTTGGTAATATTTAGGCCAACTTGAGAAAAGAGTTGATAAGGGGTCAAACAACCTATAGAGAGCGGGAACCTCTAGTATAAGTAGAGAAAAGGGTAATCAATAGTCACAGAAGATTAGTAAGAAGTCCGTGGGCCTAGTAGTTAAGACTGAGAAAGAGCTCAACATAGAGAAAGTCAAAAATAGGGATAATAAGGTTGTTGAGACCCGCGTATGTGGCATTGACTCTAACCTAGAGTGCTATCCAGTGAGACACTGAATGATAGAATGTTAGTATAGCCCTGAAATAACATAAGATAAGACTACCAGTAGTGAGGCACATAAGGAGTGGCCTAGAAAGGTGTACCTCATAGGTAACACCAATAGGTAAGTATGAGTAGCCCAATGACAAAGGCTCAAAAAGAATAAGGATAGTTAGTAAGCTACAGGTCTAATGAGATGGCTAGCCTAGGCTGAGCATAAACTAAAGCCTGGGGGAGATGACTAGTAGCATCGTTCCAGGTGAGATATATGAATGAAAGGCTCAGTGAAAGTTCTCCCTAGACCGAGAAAGGAAAGATGAGACATCTTGATGCCGGGGAAACCACCCAGTAATGGTTAGTAAATTCCCCTAGATAGACCCCCCGAGTCATAGAGTATAGTAATAAAGAAAGCAAGGAAGAGCTGAGAAACTAGCTATAGAAAAGATTCCCTCACTTTAGACATGATTAGATGAGTAACCTAAGCCAGAGAGGTAAACAGATAGGGATCCAATAGTTAGTTAGATGAGCTCCCTAATATGAGAATGATGTAGGGTTAAGGCACGTGAGTGATTATAGCACCCAATAGAGCATAATTTTTCAGCAAGATAGAGTCCGAACATTAAGAGCACATGTCCTGGATTAGGTCAGTAGAACCCTGAGATCAGTATATTATGCTCTTAGGGATAAGGCTAAAGAGATTAAATAGAGAAAAAGCCCAACTCTGATATGAATGTAGAAATAAGTTGAGATAGACAGTTAGTGCCTTAGTGCCTTTAAGGAAGCTCGAGGGAGCTAGAGACTGCCTAAGAAGGCGAGCCGTGTGTTATATAGAGAAAGAGTGAAAATTGAGACCACCATAGAACGAAATTCCTAGGATTATATGAAATAGAATCCTTCTTACCAAGGGATGGTCTAGCTAAAAGTAAAATAAGAGTATGAGCAAAAGGTAAATGCCTTTGATGTTACAGAGAGTGAATAAGTGGAGTAACCCCAGGAAAATGTAGGTACTCTTGAGCATAAAGAAACCTGAACTGGCAACAGAAATAGGCAGTAGTAAAACATCCTTTTTCCTAAGTAAGAGGATAAGAAAGGTAGAAAGAGAAAATATAATAGTGTTCAAGCTGAGGACATAATAGATTGAGAATAGATATTGACTTAATATGCTTAAGTGCTTAAGAAAGCACACTTGTGCTTAGCATAGATGCCCTTCTAGTATGATACGGCCCGAAGTAAAAATAGTCGAGCAATGCAGAGAGATCTCGGGATGTAGTAGAGGAAGAGTCCTATTTTCCTCAAGTACTCTACGAGAATAGGGCAGATAGAGAAAAGTAAGAGAATGATGCTTTAGATTATTGGAAAACTTATAATATACAGGCGATAGTGGCTTTAAGCTTAGTCATGAGGCGTCCGTGTATTAGTGTTTGATGTTATGGTTTGCTTGCAACAATGGTTACATGATATTAGGCCTGATCAACCTAATAGTAATGTAACTTGAGTACATAGCAAATGACAACATCAATCACTAACGTGTCCCGATAATCGAAGGGTATCCTGTTAGCTAGATAATGAGATAAGTCAGAAAAGAAAGGTAAAGGGATTCCAGTAATATCATGATGAGAAAAAGCATACAAAGAGGAACCCCCAATAGAGAATGCTTAGATTAATTATGCATAGCCCAAGTCTCTTATAATATATGTAAATGAAATGAGAACAGACCAGTGTATAGCCTCCCTCCTACCATAAATGTTAACCACACTCAGTGTGTAAGATGCCCTAGTGCCAAGACATTAAAAGTAGAATGTGAGCACAGTTAGAAACTGAAGGATATAAGAGGAGGGCTAGAACAAGTCTATGTAAAGTAAGTGAGTCAATAGAATAAAAAAGAAAGCCCAAGCAAAAAGGGGCTGAAGTGGGAATCTAAGGATCCTATGAGGAGCGATGAATGAAAATTAAAATGCCCCTTAGTATCAGTATAATGGGATCCTAGAGAATCAGATGACATAGAACCTACTTCACATGAAGAGCACAATGTACTTTTGAGTTTAGCCTTAGCTATTATGAGCAATGGTAATTATACTTAGTGAGTATGTATTTTACTATCAGATACAGTGATCTTGGGCTTTGACGTCTCCCAAAGATAGATCACAGTAGATCTCAGCATAGCATAGCGAGTTGTGGTAAACCCTAACAGGGTTTTGAGAGGTCGCAATAGACCTAAGGGTCACAATAAATCCCACAGAGTTATAAAGAGCCCTAGCCATAGCATAATCATTCTCTGGTGAGATGACAACCTGAGATAGTTTTACAGAGGAGTTAGTCTCAGAAACTAGTACAGTTTCAGCTAGCCTTTGTCTCAGAGACTACAGATCTCTTGAGTTTGGTAAATCATTGCCACAGAGATATGAAGGCTTTACTCAGATAGTTGGACCATTGACTAGCTTTCTTTAGAGATGAGCATAGTGTATGGGATGAGGAAAGCAAGAAATTAGCTTTCTAGAGTTAGAGCCAGATGAACCACTACCTAGTAGATAGTAGCCTTGACCGAGGGGTAGAGAGATCCCCCACATGCTAGCTTATGTATTCAAAAAGGGGTTAGATGTAGTTTTACATGAGGTAAGTGGTACAGTATGTCTCCAGTTAGCAAAATTGTAAGAACACCTAGCATCCCACTAGAGCTCAACAGTAGTCAGTGGTAATCGCTCTTCAGTGCTAGTATGAGATATATGTCAGGCCAATAAGTATTGAAATGAGGGATTATAAAATGCCATTATAAATGAGCAAAGAAAGTGAGAAAAAGTCCCAGCCTATAGAGATAGAAGTAGTAGTAAACAGAGAAACTAGGATCATTAAAAGCAAAAACTCCTTAAAGGAGTTGTAATCCCAGTAACTGACTGAGATGTGAGGCCTATGATAGAAAAAAATGTGAATTGTAACCATGGGATGAGCTAGCAAGAAAGAATATAGAGATGAACAGTAGGCAGTACATATAAATAAATAAATAGACAGACATAAACCTTTGATGGCTGTAATAATTAGAAAGATGATGAGACGTTATGAGAAGCCATTGAGAGAGGATACGGGAGATGGGATATGAAATAAGTTACCTCCCAAGATATATAAATAGTCCACTAAAAGAAACATTAATCCTACAAATGGGTTAAACCCGATATGATTAATAAGCTCTCCCAGGATAGGCCTCTAGAGTCAGAAATTTCTTTTGCTTATGAGAAAGAGCTAGCTAGTATTTATAGCAACAAAGCCCTTATTAAGAATTAGTAATGAAAAATACCCTAGCTAAGAGAAAATTTGAAAGAATGAAATCGCTACGAAAGCGTATAGAGCCAGGAAGAAGGGAAAGAAAAGAGCAGTTAGCCAGAAAAGAAAAGAGTAAAAGGAAAGCCTACCCTAAATTTTGAGGACAAAATTTATTTAAGGGTGGAGAAATGTAATATCCAGTTCTCCAAAAACCAGAAAAAATATGAGAAACGTAACGTACGATTTCTTCGTAAACAAATAAAATTCACTGGATACAAAAGGAAGTCCCCCGAAATGAGATAGATAAGGTCTTGAAAAATTTAGAAAGTATTCTAGACTCCTAGAAATGAGAATCCCAGGCTCAGATAGAAAAAAAAATAGAGCTAGAATGAAGAAACAATTTCTTACGAAAAGCTTACGAAACGTAATGACATTTTTGTAATTTTGAGCAAATTTTGGAATTTACACAAGAAGGTTTTTTAAATGAAATTTTTTAGTTCTTCAGGGTTCTCAAAGGCCCTAAAAATAATGGGAAGGCCTGGGACAGCTAAAGCCCCTCCAGTGGATGTTTTCCAACGTCAGTGCACCTGAACTTTGACAAATTCATTCAAGAAGGTTTTAACTCCAACTTAAGTTATTCCAAAGGTATTTTACTAAATTAGGAACCTAAATTTCATAATGGAAAAGATGGTTATGAAAAAGGAGCTAAAATGAAGGAGAAACAAAAATGTCAAGAACGAAGGGTAAAATGCGAATTTTTGAAAAGTGTAACTTCCTCCCACCTATATATATGATGCACCCTTCTTCTCCCTTCATTATGCACAACCATGTTCTGCCCAAAACTAGAGGAAAACCCTAGGGGATGAGGCTCACAAGAGGAAGAAGAACAGGGGGAGAAATTCAAGGTAGAAAGGTATGGATTTTCATAGTTTTTCATGCTCTTTCTCTTCCAAACCTCTTCTCCTTAATTCTCCTTTATTTCCTATGATTATAATGAAGTATATGGATCTATTTTAAAGGAGAAATTGAGGGGAAAATTCGGATTTAAGGAGCTCAAAGAACACAAGATTTAAGTGAGAAAAACTAAGAAAACAAGGTAATTTCTTTTCCGATGGTTGTCATCTTTGGTTTCCTCCTCCTCCATTTTGCCTAACATGAGAAAACCCTAGGAAGACTTAATTTTTAGGGAGAATCAAGGGTGAATCTAAGGAAAAAGGGTGTGGAGGTTAAAAATATGTAAAGGGAATTAACAAAAAACCATTAGATTTCAAGATGCAAGTTCTTAGGTTTCAATTGCACCTTGTAAAATCTAATTTTGTATGATGATTTCTAAGCCTAAATAAGAGTTTAAATGAGCTCCTAAGATCCCTAAGAGGCTCCCCATATGCTTCTTCCCTTGAGAAAACAAAGCAAACTCCAAGGAGCTCCATTTCCTCCACAGCCTCAGCCAAGCAAGGATAACATAGCTAGGGAGAGCTTTAAATTTTTCTAAGCCCATTCTTGAGTCATATATGATGAATAAAGTTAAGGGGAGGCCTTAGAAAAAATTTAGAACTCATAGAAAGTGAGTTGGTGCTTTAGGTTCCATATTATGTCCTAAAGAAGCAACATGTAGTTAGGTCCTTTGTTTTAATTGTGTGATGACTCCAAGAGGCTTAAAAGGAGTCAAGAATCATATTTGAAAGGAAATAATGGAGCCTGGAAATTATTTGAGGGGTGTTGCTTCATTAGGTGCATTTATGGACCATAATGGGGTTTATAGAACAACCTAGTGTCTAAGCAAGTTGTGTGACCTTAGAAATTGTTTCATGAACCTAATTAGCTTTCATAAATTGTGTTTAGGCCAAGAGAAATCTTCCCCTCACTTTTATGGGTGTGTGGCCGAAGCAAGGGAAGGAATTTCAAGAGAAAAAGTGTGTGATTGTGTGCAAGGTAGCTCTTTCCGCCTTCTCTCATGCATGGATGTATGCTTAGCTTGTCTTAGAATATGTGTATGTGTATTTTTAAGCCATGAAAAGTATGATAGCATTATTTCATATGCCATGGTTTTATGATGACATATTATGTTGCATATGATGTTTTGATGTGTGCTTGGGTTTGCTTGAGTGTGGTAAGGCCAAGAACCCTTAGCTATGGTGAGGATGAGCCAAGAACCCTTAGGATTGGTTGAGACAAAACAAAGAGTCTTCCAAAAGCAAAGTGGGCTCCCAAGAGTATAATTGAGTCTAAAAATACATTAAAGAATGGGTGAGGCAAGTCCAAAATCCACAAGAAATTGAGTGGGGCCAATCTACTTGCTTGGCAAGCCTTTGTATGCTATGTATGAATTTTTTGAATGATGAAAATGATTCTTGAATGTTTGCACATGTCTACATGCCATGCATGCATTTATGAGACTTGTTTGCATCCATTACGTATGATTGAATAGGAGATGAGCTATTGGGATTCTTTGAATCTCATTCCCTCCCCTCCAATGTTCTAACATACTAGGTGAACCAAGAGAGCAAGGTAATGGAAGCCAACCCCTTGGGAGAAGAGAGTAAGACATTAAAGTGCATGGAATTGGCTACTTTAAAGCCATATGAATGGCAAATTTTGTAATCCATGGTTGTATATGTTCTATGAGGTCATGAATATGTATAAATATGTTGATGTATCATGTATGAATGAGAGATTATGGCATGTGAATACTAGAATGTAAAATGAGTATAAAATAGCCATTTTTGCTTCTTGAAAGTTTGATGCACTAGTGTATATGTGGAGGTGGCATAGCCAAATTGAGATGCATGAGGTTTAGGACCACCTGGGGCGTTCAAGCAAGTCATATTCATGCTTTTAGCTTGCCCAAGTGGTGCCAAACATTGAGAAAAGTCATTTGGATATTTTGGTATCCTATATGGGGCATAAATTTGCTATCTTAGAACCCTATGTCACTTTTTTGTCCAAATGAGCTCTTCTTGATCTGAGATTTGGCATGCATTTAGACCTGGTTGAGGGCTTTTTGGAAAGCTAAAAATCATAATTTTTAAAGGTTTACAAAATATTTGATGAATTTTCAAAGTTGAAAAATTTTTTGGTTTTGGTAATGGTACTGTTCATACTTGTCCAAAAATGAAATCTGTCATACAGGGCACAAATGATATCCAATTACCACAATTTTATACAAAGAAACTAAAAATTCCTAGTGGCTTGTTTCAACTAGAAGAACCTAATGTGGAGGTCTAGAGAAGGAGATATGAATTTTTAAAAATTCTATCCAGTATTAGGAACTTCACCCGACCTCAGTTACTGTTCTATTGAATTTCAAAGTCTGGGCGTGCCTGAGCTGGTTTGGAATTATTTTTCCCCTATAGATAACATCCACAAATTTCTAGATGGGTATTCTTTAAATGGATTGATTTTTTTTGGAATTAATTGGACATTTTCAAAATTTGCTGCAGAAATCTGTGATAGCACCAATTGGCAGTTCAACCTCTAGAACTTTTTGGATGTCAAATGTCCTCTGTGATGGATGTCATGGTTTGAACATATCTTTAGTATGAAGTAGACATCTGTAACTTTCTAGAATGGGCAAGAATACATGATTTTAATTTTTCTAGTATTAGCTATGAATTTCCAAAGTTTGGTCAGAAAAGGGGCAAATTCTGGCCAAAATTTAATATGCATATTTTAGACTTCCCTTTGTGATTCTTGAGTTATAGGCCATATTTTATGTTTTAAATGAGTTGTATTCATATAAATAAATATGAGAACACATTGTATGAGCTCACACGGTCCACGTGACACCGAATGAAATTTTTATACACGACGCAGCGTGATTAAATGCATTATTTTAATAGACTTTTCTCACTTCCTTCATGGATTGGATGATATGATACATGAGAATGTCATGAAATAAGCTAGAAATATATGGTGTTACATATATTAGGTGCCCTACCTCCTCACTCATTTAGCTCATTTAGTTTATGCCTTAAACTAGAGGAAAAACCTTAAGAGTGAGACGCACCAAGAGGAAAGGAAGAGAAGGAGAAATACAAGGCAAAAGGTATAGATTTTCTTAGTTTTTTCATGCTTTCTCTTGAGCAAACCTCTTCTCCTCCATTTCCCCTTTCTTTCTTATGGTTTTATTGATGTTTATAGATCTATTTTGAGGGAAGAAAAGAGGGGAAAATTTGGGTTTGAAGAGAGGAGGCCAAGGAAAGGAAGAATTAAGCAAGAAAACAAGGAAAAACAAGGTAAATTTTACTTTCATGGTCGCTACCTCTTGCTCCCTTGTTCTCCTTGGTTCGTCCCACTCAAGAAGCTACAAGAGGGCTTATATTTTAGGCAGAACCAAGGGTGAATCTTAGGAATTTAAGGGAGGAGAATAAGGATATACAAAGAAAACAACCAAAGAACCATTAGATTACAAGATAGAAAACCTAGGGTTTCAAGTATCCCTTGCAAAATCTATTTTGATACAATGATTCCTAGGCCTAAATGAATGTTTAAATAAGCTCCTAAGATCCTTAAAAGGCTCCCCATATGAATCTTCCATTAAGAAAACAAAGTAAACTCCATAAAGGCTAAAAGGAAGCATAGCTATGGCCTAACATAGTTGGAGTACCAAGGGATAGTTTTAATTTGTTCCAAGCCCATTTTTGAGTCATATAAGAAGAGTGAAGATGAAGGGAAGCCTTAGGAAAAATTTAAAAACCATAGAAAGTAAGATGGCCTTATATGTTCCATAATATGACCTAAGGAAGCAACATGTAATTAGGCTCTTTGTTTTAATTGTGTGATGACTCCAAGAGGCTTAAAAAGGGTTAAGAATCATATATGAAAGGAAATAATAGAGCTTAGAACTTATTTGATAGATGTTGCTTCATTAGGTGCATTTTTGGAAAGAAGATATATGGCTTTAGAAATGATTCCATGAACCTAATTAGCTTCCATAAATTGTGTTTAGGCCAAGAGAAACCAATTCCACACCCTTGTATGTGTGAGGTCAAGGAAGGGAGCATTGTTTCTAGAAGAAAGGTGTGTGGTTGCATCAAAGGTAGCTCACTCCTTTTTCTCTCATGCATGAATGTATGCTTGACTTATCTTTGAATGTGTGTATGTATGTTTTAAGCTATGAAAAGTATTCTAGCATGAGCTTTTATTCTATAGTACCATGATGATGCATTATGTTTTTAAATGATGTTTAACATGTTTGCTTTGGTTTACTTGAGAGTAGAGAAGCCAAGAACTTTAGCCATGGTGAGAATGAGCCAAGAACCCTTAGAAATGGTTGAGACAAAGCAAAGTGTCTCCTAAAAGTGAGGTTGAGCCAAAACTTCTTAGTGAAAATGGGTGAGGAAAGTCCAAAATCCATAAGTGAAGGGGTGAGACTAATCCACTTACTTAGCAAGCCTATGTATGTTATGTATGACCTACTCATGTGCCAAGAATGTTTCTTGACTGCTCATATTATTCCTTGTACTCGTGCATGCATTCTTGAGACTTGAATTGCATATTTTATGTATGATTGAAAGGGAGATGAGCTATTGGGATTTTTTGAATCTTATTCCCTCCTCTCCAATGCCTTAACATGCTAGGTGGACTAAGTGAACAAGGCAATGGAAGCCAACAAGTTAGAATATGAGAGTTTGACAATAAAGTGCCTTGATTTTGCTTCTTTGTAGCCATATGAATGGCAATTATTGTAATCCATTATTGCATATGTTCTATGACCTTATGAACATGTGTAATTATGCTAATGTATTATATACAAATGAGAGTTAATGTTATATGAATGGTATGGTGCATTTTGAATAGGGAATGGCAAGACTAGCATTATGTAATCTTGTGTATAGCATGGGGTGAGAGTGGCTTTTCAAATTCTGGGTTTATGCACCTTTGAGACAAGTTTAAAATGTCATTTTGGTGCATTCCCACTTGTTCAAGTGGTCATGGTTGCCTTGGAGCTCAAATTGAACCATTTAAACCCTTTGTAGAGCTTGAAAACAACTATTTCATAACCCAATGTCAAGATCTAACCAAATGAACGAATTTTCCATGACATTTGGCACACATGTAGATCTTATCCAGATCTTTTTGGGAAGCCAAAGACTAGATTATTTGAAACTCTGTGGAATTAATTATAATTTTTCAAAGTTGCTATTTTTTTGTAAAACTGATACAAGTACTGTTCATATAGTTGGACACTTGGGATGTGTTATTTGAGGGTCAAATGATGTCCACTTACAAGCATAAACTAGACATGATAGGCTTTCCATGACCACTGAGATCACCCCAATTGGACCTCTGAGCAGGGAGATATGAATTTTTGAAGTTGGAAGTTAATACTAAGGATGACAATGGACCTCTAGTATTGTTCCATTAATTTTCGATGGCTAGTAGCCCCTGTTAAGGTCTGGATATATTTTTAGCATAAATTAGACATCTGTAGCTTTCTAGAATGCAAAGAATGTATCATTTTGATGTTTTTAGAATTAGTTATGATTTTTCTAAGTTTATGATAGTAAGTTGAGTTTCCTAGCCGAGGCTGCAACTATGAATTTTATGTATTTCCTCTACTTGCATGAGTTCTAGGCCACTTTTGGTGATGGATTTGAGTTTTATCTATGTAATTAAATATGAGAATGAGATATATGAGTTTATAGGGTCCACGGGACACTGAATGCAAATGTCATCCCTTACACAATGTAAAAATATTCACTTCTTTTTTTATGCCATTTCCTTGTGTCCTTAAGAAGTGCATAGCATAAGACATATAAGTTGCATGAGATAAGCTAGAGAGTTATGGTGTTACAGTAGCTAGTGACATTATCCCAAAGGAGGAAGATAAGCTTCTAGATGTCATGAGGAAGAAAAGACAAGTAATAGGGTGGACTTTGACAGATATACTTGGCATTAGCCCTGACACATGCATGCACCGAATTTTGTTAGAGGATGGGGCAAAACCAGTGAGACAACCTCAAAGGAGATTGAACCCACTTATTTTAGATGTGGTTAAAAAGAAAGTTTCTAAACTTTTGTCTGCTGGTATTATATATCCTATTTCTAATAGTTAGTGGGTTAGTCCTATGTAGGTGGTTCCAAAAAAATTAGGGATCACAGTGGTCCGAAATGAAAATAATGAATCGGTGCCCACCCGTGTACAGAATAGTTGGAGGGTTTACATTGATTATAAGAGGCTTAATTTAGTCACTAGAAAATATCATTATCGCCTCCTTTTTATTGATCAAATGCTTGAGCATTTAGCTGGGAAGTTTCACTACTATTTTCTTGATGGATTTTCAGGTTATTTCTAGATATGCATAGCCTCAGAGGATCAAAAGAAGACAATGTTTATGTGGCCATTTGGAACATTTTCCTGTAGAAGAATGCCTTTTGGTCTTTGCAATGCCCCTGGAACTTTCCTGCGGTGCATGGTTTCCATTTTTAGTGATTTTCTAGAAAATTGTATAGAAATTTTTATAGATGATTTCACTGTATATGAGAACTCTTTTGATGACTGCCTATCTAGTCTGGATAAAGTCTTAGCGAGATGCATAGAGAAGAACATTGTACTTAATTTTGAAAAGTGTCATTTTGTGGTTCAAAAAGGCATCGTATTTGGTCATGTTGTATCTGAACAGGACATAGAGGTTGTTAAGGCTAAGATAGATGTTGTCACTTCTCTACCATACTCAACATGCATTTAGGAGGCTTGGTTTTTCCTAGGTCATGCCGGTTTTTATAGAAGATTCATATAGGATTTTAGTAAAATTGCTTTGCCATTATCTAAGTTGTTATAAGAAGATGTTGATTTCCCTTTGGATGATGTGTGTAAAACAGCTTTTGATGATCTTAAGAAAAGATTCACTTCCCCACCCATTATTCAACCCTCTAATTGGAATCTCCCATTTGAACTTTTATGTGATGCTTTTAATTTTGTTGTAGTTGCAGTTTTGAGCTAGAGAGTGAATAAAAGGTCCCATGTGATAGCTTATGCACCCAAGACTCTAAATGGGGCCCAAGTAAATTATACAACCATAGAAAAAGAATTTCTTGCTATTATCTTTGCTTTGGATAAGTTTAGATCTTATTTTCTTGACACTAAAGTAATTGTTTTTACCGATCATGTAGCCTTGAAATACTTGCTGAAGAAACCCAATGTGAAGCCAAGATTGATTAGATGGATGCTTTTACTTCAAGAGTTTGATATTGACATCCAAGATAAAAGTGAAGTGAAAAACTTGGTGGCAATCACTTGAGCTGAATTGAGGCTCCGAAAGTAGATTCCTTACCTATTGATGATGATTTTCTTGATGAGCATTTGTATGTTATGCATAGTTTCTATCCATGGTATGTTAGCTTAATGAATTATCTAGCTACTTTTGAATTGCTTGTTGATTAAAATAAATATAAGTTAAATAAGTTTAAGAGTAAAGCTAGATATTATATTTGGGATGATCCATACTTATGGAGACTATGTAGTAACCAAGTGATTAGATGTTGTGTGCCTAATATGGAATTTGATTTTGTTTGAAATTTTATCACACACTTGCATGTGGAGGTCACTTCAGTCCAAAACACTTAGCTAGGAAGGTTCTAGATAGTGGATTATATTGGCCTACCTTATTTTGTGATGCCTTTGATTTTTGTAAAAGATGTGTTCAGTGTCAACAAATAAGAAGCATATAGGAGAAATGAAATGCCACAACATCCCATTTTATTTTGTGAAGTCTTTGATGTTTAAGGCATTGATTTTATAGGACCTTTTCCTACTTCCTTTGGCTTTGCATACATTTTATTGGCCATTGATTATGTTTCAAAGTACGTGGAAGCAAAACCTACTAGGACTGATGACTCTTCTATGGTTGTAGAGTTTGCTCACTCTCATATTTTCTACAAGTTTGGTATCCCAAAGCCATTATCGGTGACTAGGTGACGATCATGTTATGCAACCCTCAAAATAAAACTAGGTTAGATTAATTTTATAGTTAGTGGCACAACCTAGGTCATCTCCCTTGGAAATGGAATTCAATATTTAATTAGGCTTTCTAAGTATTAAAAGGTCCTAGAACTACGTAATTTAGAGGGGTTTTGGTTTAATTAAACTATCTAAAATGAAATTGAATTAAAATGACTAACTACCTAATTGTATAAGTTATGAGGTGAATGATGGACTTATGACTAGCTTTGGATTCGTTCTTTGGTATCCAGTATCCTTATCCTAACTCAATTGTGATTAATTCTAGTTTAAGAGTCCCTAATTGTGTTCATAACAAGTTATCTTGGGTTACCACTAAAGATTCAAGAGATTAACAAAGTAATATTACATTGAAACCTTAATCCCACATTAAATTGTCAATTCTTGTCTTTAAGATCAATGAACACTCAATTTGACTAATTAACTAATTAATTACCTCTGAATCATCACCTTAAGATGTTTAATTAATCAACTAAACACCAAGGAATCCTTAAATCAAACAATCAAGCTCATAATTTCACTCATGCATTTCATCAAACACCTTTATGGCATACATGGGAAATTAAAGGAAAGTGCAAAATTCAGTGTTCAATCCAACCAATTAATCAACAAAAAGGCTTCCTAATTAGTGGTGTCTAACTAGCCACTAATTACAATTACACCAATCTCAATTAAATACATCTCAACCAAGCATATACAAGAAAAAGAAAGAGTGTAGGAAAGTAGGAAATTCTTAGCCAAAATTCTGTATTCTTCTCCATGGATTCAAGCTTCAACCAAGGTCCTTTTCCAAGCTAATCACAAGGTAGATTAATGCTTCATGGTGGTGGTATGGAGATGGAGAATGGATGAGATGAATGGAATGGCATGGTGGATGGAATGTCTGGACGTTGGAATGAATGATTTTATTCGATGGTTTCTCGATATGTGTTTTTCGAATAGAATGGTGTGTATTTTTTTATTCTTCCTCACGTGTTCTCTCATGTGCTTTATTTAATCCATTTGCTTCTGCTCCTCACATGTTCTTCCTTCAATTCTACCGTAGCAATCCATGTATTTAGATGAAGCATGGATGGATGGATTAATGCATTATTCACGTGCTCAGCCCTTGCCTCATTCTCACGTGCTTCTTAATTTGTCACATGTTCTTAGCCCACAACTCTTTTTGATATGGATGAATTGAAGTATGGCTCCCTTCATTTTCAGCTCATTACTGCTGCTCATGTGGACTTCTCATCAAAACCCTATAGCGAAATTTACGTGTGCATTTTCCATTTCTGTCCAGCCTCTCTTTCGCACTATTCTGATGTCTTTTTTCTACATTTTCCACATTGGCTCCTATGTGTGTTAGCTCGCAGCTTCTTCCATTTTTTTCTTTACATATTCTGCAGCTTACAAAACCTAGCACATTCTGCCCAGTAACTCTTCCAGCCATCAAAATCTTTCCTCACGTGGACTTGACTCCACGAGCTTCCCAATCTGGTGCTACATTACATGTGATGTGAGTTGCTTGTGTTTCTACCCCATGCAAGTCTTTGTTTCTACTCTTGAATAGAACATGATGATTGATGGGTTGCTACGTGAAAGTTGTGCTCCACTGTACATGAACAAAATGCATGAACCCATGCCCACATGCAACCTTTCCACATTAACCCATAGCTATTCTACTTCATCTTTTTGTCAAGCTCGTGGCTGCCTCTGCTTCTGCATCTTGCTTTATCCATATTCCTTCATCTTGTAATCATATTCTCCCCTAGCTTCCCTTCATGTAGCTCCATTCATTGTGTTGTCTCTTGTGTTTTCCTCCACATCAGAATAGCATATGTGATTAAGAGCATGGATGAACTTTAGAGAAGAGTGTTACATGTTTTCTTGTGATTATTATAGTAAATGAAGCCTTCTCTCTAGTTGCACACATGTACACTTGAAGCTCATCCCTTCTCCAAATCAATTTACCATTCAAGCTTTAATTTCCCTTTGAAATTCTGCACAAATAGTAAGAACAATTGAATAGGAAAATTCACAAAATCATTTAAAGAAATTTATGCATTAAAATCAATCATTTTGCAATTTAATTCCTAAAGTGTAGAAAATGGCCATTAAATGCAATTGTCATCTAATAAAATGTAATAAGCCATATTCAATTATTAAAGTGCCAAAATTAAAAGGAATAAAGTGTATGAAAATTAGCAATTATCAAATTCTCCCACATTTAAACCTTTGCACTCCTGGGCAAAGCTCAAAATCTAAAGAAAAAGCTAATGGAATGGCAGTGGAAAATGGAAAAGAAAAATAAAAGCAAAAATCACAAGCTAAAGAATGACCAAAACTTTTCAACACTTTAACTATCAAAGCTAACTTCACTTGCATCAAGAAATAAGCTCCATGGCAATTTCATTTGAAAAGAATGAATCAAAAATGCATAGCCTCTCACATGGATTAGTGTTTACTCTAAAATCTCAAGTGTTTAGGCAATGTGTTTCACTTAAACTTCACCTTATCAAAGCTCACTACCATAAGCTTATCAAGCTTCTAAGTTTCTACCACTTATGCCAAATGCAATGCATAAATCAAGAGGACTTTATTTATGGTTGTAATGGGACTAAGGAAATGAAATGAATGAATAACAAGAAAAGACAACCAAATGGATACCTTGGAACTTCAAAACCAATCCATGGAAACCTAGGATAGGGAAGAATGTGTTTCTAGGCCTTCTTTCCAACTAGTAATAGTGAATACTAACTCAAAACACTTCTTTCTTTTGATTATCAATGACTTTTCCTGTATTTTTTTTTCAAACTTCTCATTCATTGTTTTCTTTTTGCTTTTCTATCTCTTCTTTTTCTTTCCATTTTTTTTCTTTCTTAGAACAAATTCTTTAAATAATAATGGCCTAAATGGATGCAAAGCACACATTCACCTATGCTACTTAGATGTAATGCTCCTTAAAATCCCTAAGGCACCTTAAACACGAGGTGGGAATATTTTTTTCATTGGTTATGGGTTCAACAAGAAAATAAATCCAAGTCCAAAGTAGCTAAACAATGGAAATAATGCATGTCAAGGTTAGCTTTTTGGTTCACTAGCTATAAAAAGAAAGGAATGCCTTATCATTTTTATGCATGCAAATGCAAATGTGGCCTCAACAAAGAATCAAGACAAGTTCTAGAGTGAAAGTAGAGATAGGTGAATACACACTAAAAATGAACAATTAAGGCTCAATTTCTTACCAACTAATGGTTATCAAATAATTCATTGAAATTAAATTCATCGCCACTTTACTTGAATCAAAACACAAGATTCATTACTTATCATGTCTAAGTGAATCCAAGCTATAATCATCTCAACTTGCAACTTTCACAGAAAAACTGAAAAAAATCACGCTATTTTTCAAAATTTTTTCTCAAAAATTTTTCAATCAATCTTTTTTTAAACAAGGAAAAGATGGATCAAATGAAATGACTCTCCCCCCCTCACACTTAAATGTTGCATTGTCCTCAATGTCAACACACAATCCAGTCAACAGATAAACAGCACAATATAAAAAGAAAGTGAAAGGAGAGTATACAACTGGATGAACTTGAATCAAAGATCACAAGATGGGCTCAGATTTCCTTTGTAGCTGGTTAGCAACTTTTTATTTCCTACAAAACAGAACAAAACAAACAGTAATGGGAAAAGAAAAAGGAAAACTAAAAAGAACTATATCAAAAATCAACTAATCATAAGCATCAAAAACCAAGATTAAAATAGCTTTATTTCTCTTTAACTGAACAAATTTGAGTCTAACCACTTTAAAACATTTTGATTGATCATGCAGTGTTGATTCATGGACTTCCTTAACCATCAATATTCTTGGAAAGTCATATTCAGCAAGTTCAAAAGCAGTAAAAGAAGAAAAATCAAATTTAGGAAATTTGAAACTAAAGAAAGAAAATTTGATTTTAATTTTAAACATATTAGACTTTAGACTCTTTAAATATTTATCAAATAATAAAATCTACTGGACTCTCATCAGTAAGAGTCACTGTATTAATAAAAAAGTTAAATTGTAACTTCTCCTAGTCCTTTAAGTTGGAGTCCTTCAAGGTATCTGATAGCTGCTTCTTCTCAGTTTGGAGAGTTTATTGGTTGTTAGGATTAGCTCACCAACTTCAAGAATGTGTTCTGGACTCTCAACAAGAGAAAAAGTATCTTCCCTGACCAAAGAGACATGAGTAGGCTCACAATATTCTACACAATGATCAATAACAAAATCTAGTCTCTCACTAGTATCAATAACAACACAAGCATTAATAGGGTGTTCAATATCAGCACTATCACTATGCATGTTCTCATCAATACTAGTATGATGAGTAGAATCAATCTTATCAATAATTTCAGTGCAAACAAAGGAATTCATGGATTCAACAGACTTATCAGACTCCAGAAACTCATCTATCTCAGCACATACGAGACCTGTATGCATGTTATCATATAAGCATTTCAAATTAAAGTCTGATTCATCAACAACAAGCTGCTCAACAATTTCACTATCTATATTCTTATCACATGTCACATTCACTATTTCATCAGTTACATCATTACACGCCAGTGAGGAATCATGTTGACCAGTATATGTGAGGAACTCACTAGTTTCAATGAAAGAATTAATCTGGGAGTATTTATCACATATAGCGATTCCAGCACATACACAATCAACATAATCATTTAAATCAACTATATCACATGGTCCAGATGGTATGTTGTCCTTAAACTCAGAAGATGCATCATCAACAAGCATATCAACCATTTCCAGACTAGGAACAGAATGATCATCACATTTTAGATCACCCTCACACTTATCTACTACTCTAGACTCAATAGATTCATCAATTAGTTAAGACATGAATTCATCACTATGGTTACAGCTAGGTGTAGAAATACCAAGTGCATCAATACATAAGGATTCATGAACATCAACAATTGTATCAATTTTACTCAATGAATTACCGCAATAAACCCAATCAGGAGATTCAACAACAATTTCCTCATCTACATCATCATCATACAATTCAGAGTCTACAACATTATATGCATCATTAATCATAGTGCTATCTAGTATACTAGAATTGGTTCTAACAAATTGCAAAGTATTAGAAGATGGAAGGATATTACCCAGTGAATAGGACTCTTCCTCCTCTATACATTCCCTTTTAATTTGCTTTTCAATCAATTCAGTAGCACTTGAAGTAGGTTGATTCATTTGAATTCCCAAATCCTTCATAATATTGTCAATCATTTGTTGATTTTGAGCATGCAATTGATCAACTTCTTGTTGGAGTTGAAGATTATGAGCTTTCATTTGTTGCATCGGGGGCTCTTGTTGCATGTACCCCTTATAATAGTTGTAAAGATGATATTTTGGCTCTTGCATATTGTAATTGTGGTATGGCTCATAATGGTGGTGGTAATTTGGGTGTACTTCATATGGATGGTAGTATAGTTCAATGTAATTGGGGTGTACTTCATAGGAATGATGGTGTAGTTGGTAGCATGGTAGTTGGACTTGTTGGCATTGTTGGCTTTGTTGTGCTTGTCTTTGTCATTCAAGAAGGCCTTGAAGCATTGACTTGAGTTCATCCAACTACTTGGAGATCCCATCATTTGCATAAGAATCATAGACACCTTGATTAGAATAATAATATGGATCTATTTCAGACAAAAAATATGAAAAGCACAATTAATTTTAACATAAGAGAATTCACTAACAAATTACAACCAAAATTAACTCTAAATCAAGAAAATAAAATTCAAATGAAGATAAAAACTTTGTAACAATAAAAAACACTTCAAAATAAACTCATAAAAAAAAGAAATTAAATCCAAAAAAATTGAAAAATTTTTAAAAAATTCGAGAAAATACTAAAAAATTAGAAAAAGTGCTTCAAATGTTGAAATTTGGCCAAAAAATGGTGCATCAAATAGAAAAGCTATTACTTTTGCTTAAAACACCTAGAAACCTTAGAAAACAAAGTTTGAGAATTTTTTAGGCACTTCAAACAAAAATTCCAGCAACCAGACCAATTGATGCGTAACACCAAAATTAGCAAAATCCAAGTTCTAGACAACAAAGAAATTAAACCAAAATAGAACAAAAATAGAGATTAAACACTTAGAAATCCTTTTCAAACAATTGAGAATCCAATTCCCCGGCAACGGCGCCAAATTTGATAATCGTGTCGCACAACCCTCAAAATAAAATTAGGTTGGATTAATTTTATAGTTAGTGGCACAACTTAGGTCATCTCCTTTGAAAATGGAATTTAATGTTTAATTGGGCTTTCTAAGTATTAAAAGGTCCTAGAACTACCTAATTTAAGGGAGTTTTGATTTAATTAAACTATCTAAAATGAAATTGAATTAAAATGACTAACTACCTAATTATATGAGTTATGAGGCGAATGATGGACTTGTGACTAGCTTTGGATTCATCCCTTGGTATCCATTATCCTTATCCTAACTCAATTATGATTAATTCTAGTCTAAGAGTCCTTAATTGTGTTCATAACAAGTTATCTTGGGTTACCACTCAGAATCAAGATATTAACAAAGTAATATTGCATTGAAACCTCAATCCCACATTAAATCGTCAATTCTTGTCTTTAAGATTAATGAACACTCAATTTGATTGATTAACCAATTAATTAACTCTAAATCATCACCCTCAAATGTTTAATTAACTAATTAAACACCAAGGAATCCTTAAATCAAACAATCAAGCTCATAATTTCACTCACGCATTTCATCAAACACCTTCATGGCATACATGAGAAATTAAAGGAAAGTGCAAAATTCAGTGTTTATTCCAACCAATTAATCAACAAAAAGGCTTCCTAATTAGTGTCTAACCAGCCACTAATTACAATTACACCAATCTTAATCAAATACATCTCAACCAAGCATATACAAGAAAAAGAAAGAGTGTAGGAAAGTAGGAAATTCTTAACCAAAATTTTGTATTCTTCTCCATGGATTCAAGCTTCAACCAAGATCCTTTTCCAAGCTAATCACAAGGTGGATTAATGCTTCATGGTGGTGGTATGGAGATGGAGAATGGATGAGACAAATGGAATGGTATGGTGCATGGAGTGTCTGGATGCTGGAATGAATGATTTTATTCGATGGTTTCTCGATGTGTGTTTTCCAAACAGAATGGTGTGTATTATTTTTTTCTTCCTCATGTGTTCTCTCATGTGCTTCATTTAATCCATTTGCTTTTGCTCCTCATGTGTTCTTCCTTCAATTCTATCCGTAACAATCCACGTATTTAGATGAAACATGGATGGATGGATCAATGTGTTATTCACATGCTCAGCCCTTGCCTTATTCTCATGTGCTTCTTAATTTGCCACATGTTCTCAACCCACAACTCTTTCTGATGTGGATGAATTAATGCATGGCTCCCTTCATCCTCAGCTCATTACTGCTACTCACGTGGACTTCTCATCAAAAACCCATAGCAAAATTTACGTGTGCATTTTCTATTTCTGCCGAGCCTCTCTTTCGCATTATTCTAAAGTCTTTTTTTTTTTACATTTTCCACATTAGCTTCTATGTGTGTTAGCTTGTAGCTTCTTCCATTTTTTTCTTTACATATTTTACAGCTTACAATACCCAGCACGTTCTGCCCAGTAACTCCTCTAGCCATCAGAATCTTCTCCTCATGTGGACTTTACTTCACGAGCTTCCTAATCCAGTGCTATGTTACGTGTGACGTGAGTTGATTGTGTTTGTACCCCATGTGAGTCTCTATTTCTACTCTAGAATATAACATGATGATTGATGGGTCACTATGTGAAAGTTGTGCTCTAGCTCTACATGAACAGAATGCATGAACCTATGCCCACAAGCTACCTTTCCACGTCAACTTGTAGCTATTCTACTTCATCTTTCTATCAAGCTCGTGGCTACCTCTATTTTTGCATCTTGCTTTATCCATGTTCCTTTAACTTGTAATCACATTCTCCCCTAGCTTCCCTTCATGTAGCTCCATTCATTGTGCTTTCTCTTGTGTTTTCCTCCACGTCAAAATAGCATATGTGATTAAGAATGTGGATGAACTTTAAAGAAGAGTGCTACGTGTTTTCTTGTGATTATCATAGTAAATGAAGCCTTATCTCTAGTTACACACATGTACACTTGAAGCTCATCCCTTCTCCAAATCAATTTACCATTCAAGCTTTAATTGCCTATTGAAATTCTGCACAAATAGTAAGAACAATTCAATAGGAAAATTCACAAAATCATTTAAAGAAATTTATGCATTAAAATCAATCATTTTGCAATTTAATTCCTAAAGTGCAGAAAATGGCCATTAAATTCAATTATCATATAATAAAATGCAATAAGCCACATTCAATTATTAAAGTGCCAAAATTAGAGGGAATAAAATGTATGAAAATTAGCAATTATCACTAGGGCAGTCATTTTTTGCAACCGAAGTATGCAAGGCTTGCTTAGCAAGTATGGTGTTATGCATAAACTAGCTACTCCATATCACCCTCTAACAAATGGCCAAGCAGAGATTTCTAACTGGGAGGTGAAGAAAATTTTAGAGAAAATAGTGCAGCCAAATAGGAAAGATTGGAGCAAGAGGCTAGATAATACGCTTTGTGTAATGTCCGATTTTCGTTAAACAACGGAAACGGGCGCATTTTCAAAGCAAGTCCCCTAAAATAAATTAGTTAATATCCTAAAAAATTAAGTAACATTCTAGACTCCTAAAAATGAGAATCCTAGCCTCAAACGGAAGGAAAAACTGAGCTAGAATGAAGAAACAAATTTTGACAGAAATCTTACGAAACGTAATGGCATTTTTGTAATTTTAAGTAATTTTTGGAATTCACATAAGAGGGCTTTTTAAATGAAAGTTTTGAGTTCTCCGGGGCTCTTAGAGGCCCTAAAAACCATGGGAAGCCCCGAGACAGTTAAACCCCCTCCAGTGGACATTTTCAAACATCGGTGTACCCGAACTTTGACGGATCCGTTTAGAAATGTTTTAGCTTCAATTTGAGTGATTCCAAAGGCATTTTACTAAATTGGGAACCCAAATTTTATAATGGAAAAGACAGTTCTCAGAAAGAAGCTAAAAAGAAGGAGAAACAAAAATGCTAAGAACAAAAGACAAAATGAGAATTTTTGAAAAAGCCATTCTCCTCCACCTATAAATAGGTGGCACCACCCTTCCTCACTAATTTAGACACAATTGTTTCTACCCAATTTTAGAGAAGAAGGTTAGGGTTTAGGCACACCAAAGGGAGAGAAGAAGAAGGAGAAATCAAAGGCTTAAGGTATGGTTTCTTGGTAGTTTTTCATGCTTTCTTCCATCTAAACCTCCTCTCCTCCATTCTCCTTTATTTTCTTTGATTAAAATGAAGTTTTCAAATCTATTTTGAGGGACATATTAAGGGGAAATTTTGGATTTGAAGAGAGGAGCTTGAAAAAAGCAAGATTCAAGTGAGAAAAAGCAAGAAAACAAAGTAATTTCTTCTTCCATGGTTGATATCTCTTCCTTCCCTTCCTCCACCATTTCTCCCCACTTAAGAAACCCTAGGAGGGGTTGATATTTAGGTAGAACCAAGGGTGATTCTTAGAAAAATCGTGTAGAGATTAAGAATATGCAAAGGGAATTAACAAAAACCATGGAATTTCAAGATGTAATTTCTAAGGTTTCAAGTGCACCTTGTAAAATTTGATTTTGTACAATGATTCCTATGCTTAAATAAGAGTTTAAATGAGTTCCTAAGATCTTTATAAGTCTTCCCATGTGCTTCCTCTTTCAAGAAAACCAAGCAAAGTCCATGAAGGCCATTAAGCTTTATGGTCTCGGTCTAAGGAGGTTAGGGTAGCTAGGGAGAGTTTTAAAATTTTTAAGCCCATTTTTTAGTCATATATGATGAATAAATATGAGAGAAAGCCTTGGAAAAACTTTAGGAAGTTTAGAGAATGAGTTGGTGCTTATGTTCTATATTATGACCTAAAGAAGCAACATATAGTTAGGCTCTTGGTTTTGATTGTGTGATGACTCCAAGAGGCTTAAAAGGAGTCAAGAATCATATTTGAAAGGAAAGAATGGAGCCTAGAATTTATTTGAAGGGTATTGCTTCATTAGGTGCAATTATGGAACTGTAATGAGGTTTATAATTCAAGCTAGAGTTCAAGCAAGTAGTGTGGCCTTAGAATTAATTCCATAAACCTAATTGGCTTTCATAAATTGTGTTTAGGCCAAGAGAAATCATTCCCACACTTTTCTGTGTGTGTGGCCAAAAAGGGGAGCTTGGATTCAAGAGGAAAAGTGTGTAATTGTGTCTAAGGTAGCTCACTCCTCCTTCTCTCATGCATAATTGTTTGCTTTACTTGTCTTTGAATGTGTGTATGTGTATTTTTGAGCCATGAAAAGTTCTTTAGCATGACTTTGATTCCATGGTGCCATGATGTTACAATATGCTTTCATGTGATGCTTATGATGTGTGCTTGGGTTTGCTTGAGTGTGGTGAGGCCAAGAACCCTTAGCCATGGTGAGGATGACCTAAGAATCCTTAAGTTGGTTGAGATAAAGTAAAGAGTCTTCTAAAAGTGAGATGGACTCCTAAGAGCATGGTTGAATCTAAAAATCTCTTAAAGAATGGGTGAGGCAAGTCCAACATCCATAAGAAATTGGGTGAGGCCAAACCACTTGCTTGGCAAGCCTTTGCATGCTATATATGACTTTCTCAAATGATGAAAATGCCTCTTGAATGTTTGCACATATCCACATGACATGCATGCATTTGTAAAACTTTTTTTGCATCCATTATGTATGATTGAATGAGAGATGAGCCATTGGGATTCTTTAAATCTCATCCCCTCCTCTCCAATGATCTAACATGCTAGGTGGACTAAGTGGACAAGGTAATGGAAGCCAACCACCTTGAAGATAAGGGTATGATATTCAAGAACATGAATTTTGCTACTTTAAGGCAATACAATTGGCAAATGATGTAACCCATGGATGAATATGTATTATGATATTATAAACATATGTAATTATGATAATATGTTATGTATGAATGAGAGAATGTGTTATGTAACTATTAGAATATGATTTGAGTGTATAAGGGCACACTAGCTTCTTTAATGGTATTATAAAATTGTATATAAGTGTGGATAAGATGGCTAAAATGAGATGCATGGAGTTTAAGACCATTTAGGTAGCTCATACAAGTCCTAATTATGTTTTTAGACTTGCCCAAGAGGTGCCAAATCCCAAGGAAAGCCATTTGGACATTTTGGTATCCTATATGGAGCCAAAATTGACTATAATAAAACCTTATATCACTTTTTGTCCAAATGGGCTCGTCTTGATCTAAGATTTGGCATGAAATTGGAGCTTGTTGAGAGCTTTTTGGGAAGATAAAGAACAGAATTTTGGGAGGTTTGGAGAATATTTGATGAATTTTCAAAGTTGGCAAATTTTCTAGTTTTGGTCATGTCACCATTCACTTAGGTCTGAAAATAAAATCTTTCACACAGGGACCAATGATGTCTAATTATCACAAAATTTTATACAGAAAAACTATACATTTCCAGAGACTTGGGCCAATTAGAAGTACCTAATTTGGATGTCTAAAGAGGGAGATATATATTTTCAAAGAATCTATCTAGTACGAGGCACACCACCTGACATCAGTTACTGTTTAATTGAGTTTTAAGGTCTAGGCGCACCTGAACTAGTTTGGAATTATTTTTTCCCTCTAGCTAACATTCACAGATTTTTAGATTGGTATCATTTTCATATTCAGATTTTTTTTGGAATTAAATGGATATTTTTGAAGTTTGCTACAGAATTTTGTGATAGCACCAGTAGATAGCATAACCTCTAGACCATTTTGAATGTCAAACGTCTTCTATGTTAGATGTTATAGTCTGAACATATTTTTATTATAAATTAAACATGTGTGGCTTTCTAGAATGGCTAAGAATGCATTATTTTAATTTTTCTAGAATTAGTTATGACTTTCCAAAGTTGTGCCAGAAATGAGAAAAATCTGGCTGAAAATATATACATGTATTTTATGCTTCTCTTGGATTTCCACAAGATGTAGGCTACTTTTGATGATGCAAATGAGTTGTGTTCATGTAATTAAATACAATAATGTGATGTATGAACTCATATGGTCCACGTGACTCCAAATAGAATTTTCATACGTGACGCAACGCAAAAATATTCATTATTTTTATGCTATTTTCTTGATTCCTCCATGAGATGCATAATGGGAAGCATAGATATAGCATGAAATGAGCTAGAAATATAAGGTGTTACACTTTGAGCCTATAAGACTGCCTATAAGGCTCCTATTGGTATGTCACCCTATCAATTGGCATTTGGGAAAGCTTGTTACTTACCGGTAAAAGTGGAGCACAAAGCTTATTGGGCTGTGAAGAAATGCAATTTGGATTTGAATAGAGTGGGGTCTTACAGAAAATTCCAACTCCAAGAGTTTAAAGAGATCTATTTGAAAGCCTATGATAATGCGAGGATCTATAAAGAAAAGACAAAGGCATTCCGTGACGAGATGATTGGAAGAAAGGAGTTGTAGTTGGCCAAAAAGCTCTGCGTTATAAATCTCGCTTAAAGCTCATGCCAAGTAAGCTTCATTCTAAATGGGAAGGTCCATATGTAGTCTCTAATGTGAAACTTTTAGTGTAGTAGAGCTTTTGGATGAGCATACTAGAGCTAAATTCAAAGTTAATGGACATAGGCTCAAGCACTTTCATGAAGGAGTTCCAAGGGATGACAAAAAGGAGCTCTAACTTCACGACCCACCCTGATTATGTAAAGTCTCACATCAGGTAGGAAGACCCTAGGCTAAGGCCTTATAAGTGGAAGTAGTATTCTCCCCATAAGGACATGTCCCCAGTAGATGGCTTCTTTTATTAGCTCAGGGGTTTTGTTCTTTTTGGAAGATGGCTTCTCCCATTAGCTACTAGGAAAATGCGTCCCCGTGGGGAGAGTACTACTCTTACTTATAAGGTCCTAGCCTATGGCCTTCCTACCTGATGTGAGACTTTACATTCCACCCCTCCTTTCAGGCCAACCCATCCTCAGCTTGCACATGCAGCTAGGCCGGCTCTGATACCAAACACCTTACAGAGCCCTGTGGATATTGTCCTTAGTAGATGGCTTCTCCCATTAGCTTTGGGGTTTTGTTCTTCTTGGAAGATGGCTTTTCCCATTAGCTCCTAGGAAAATGTGTCCCCCATGGGGAGAGTACTACTTCTACTTATAAGGTCCTAGCCCAAGGTCATCCTATCAAATGTGAGACTTTACATTGCACCCCCCTTTAGGGCTAACCTATCCTCGGGTTGTACATATAGCTAGACCAGCTCTGATACCAAACACCTTACAAAGCCCCATGGATATTGTCCTTAATAGATGGCTTCTCTAATTAGCTCTAAGGTTTTATTCTTCCTGGAAGATGGCTTCTCCCATTAGCTCCTAAGAAAACATGTCCACGTGGGGAGAGTACTACTCCCACTTATAAGGTCCTAGCCCAAGGTCTTCCTACCTGATATGAGACTTTACATTAGACCTAAGAGATTCGCATTGACCTATTTAAGGAATTTCCATCTTATGCATATAAGAACATAGGTTTAGGCTCTCACTCTCTAATTAACATACAATTTCACACCACAGTAGTAAGAAATGGGAGCTACTATAGTCACAATTTCACTACATTTTCAAGCCTATTTTTGTAAAATTTCTTTCCACCACCAAATGACCTCCAAAAATTATAAAAATTGGTAGAATAACTCCTTATTATGTTAATTATAAACTAAAAAAATTTTTTTCAAGAATTCTCAAGGATACCCCCAAAACCCCTACTATTTAGGCCCTACTTCCATTAAACTCGTTATACACTATCCACTTTATTTCCTGACTTCGTTACCCTATCAAATGTGTGTAGAAATTTCCAAGAATTTGTAGTTTTAAGTTTATATATCTTGGCTACCTTTTCATAAAATTCCATGCATTAATTCCTTCATTTACCTATTTAACAAGATTTATTATGAATTCTGTTCAAAGTTGTCCCATATAGAAACTAAGTTATATCATTACATCATCTCCTTGATCTAACCTATTCCAATAATCCTGTAACTTTCTAAAACCTTAGTCTAAAAGGATGGAGAATAGATTATAAAAATTTAGACTTATATATCCCATGATAATGATAATTAGTTTCATGTAAAAACAATAATTAGAGTTACTCTTCCTTATAAAACAACACTTGAGTTAAACATCATCATCAACTCACACTAGAAGTCATATGTGTACAATAGTCCTACAATTGCACAATATAGGATTACAAAACAATGTTACACATTCAAGACTAAAATCATGCTTTAGCATTTGGCACTACACAGAGAATTTACAAAACTAGTTATAAGGACAACACATTAGTTTACTATTCAGCCTACTGGTTTCTGCTTGCTTCGTTTCGCCTGAGGTATAACTAACACCTAAAAATGGTTAGCTTTATAATGAGATAAAATGTCAATAGATAACAATGTATTCAAGAAGCATACATATAGACAGCATGGATTACTATCCAGGATACATTCAATGCATACTTTGGTGTCAAAGCACATAATGTCTAGGTAGTGATATGTTTTTATTTGTTAGGATACCATACTTTGGTTATTGGCCAATAATAGTAATCTAGTACTCATAAGAGTCATCTTAGTAGACATACATGCAACCATACACAGCATAGGAACTTCAGGAATTCATCCAGTGCAATAATGTAAACAACAAAACGAATACAGTGTTAACTATCTGTTTCATTACTATTGTTCAGTCAAGTTGTTCTTTAGCTTTGGTTGTTCCAATTGTTCCCATAAAATTTTAGTCATGTATTACTATGAATAAGAGCTACTAGTGATCGAAATTTAAATTAAAACTAAGCTACTATCTTTTCTCATAATGGTCCATATTTTCTCCCATTAGTTGGAAGTTGGAGTTCCTAATTTGTAAGCATTTACGTTTTTGTTTCTCTTAGTCTCATTCATTACGTACCATTTGGATTACTTGTGTGAGATTCATGACCCTAAAGTTCAACCCTTATCATGCCATTTTCCTAATTGAATGGGAAGCATTCCTAAGGTAAAACCTCATGGTTAATATATTCATATACATGTACTCTCTTCATTTTTCTCTCTCAGCCTTATGTGGATTCAAAGGTGCAAAGTTTAGTTTCTTACCTTTAAGTATCTATAGCTTCCTCCCAAGCTTCTCTAGGATTTATGCCCTCCAAACTTCATGGCTATCCTTATAACAAAAGATCCTAATTTAGAACTTCAACTGGTGGAAGTGAAAGGATTAAGGAATTTAAGAGTTTTCTTATACTTACTTCTAGTGAATGCCCTTGAACTCCCTTTTTAAGTTCACAATTCGGTCTTGCTTTGTAGCTCCTTGGTTGTTCAAATTTGTGTTCCCTTCTTCCTTTTCTCTTTTCGGCCTAAGTGAAACAAAATGAGTGGTGATTGCCATAAATAGACAGCTCATGCTTTCTCCACTACTAATTGGATCCACTTAAGTGCTTAAGCATTCATTCTCTCCCTCTTTTGTTCAGTGCAAAGCTAGGTGGCACATGCATGTGTCTTATTTTCATCTAAGCTACATAATAAATGTAATATTTAACTCCTATGGCAACTAGGATATGAGCACTAACCAGCAACAATTATATATATATTTTGAAGAGTGAAGCATGAGGTGTCAATACCTTGATTACTAAATTATTTCCTTCCATGGCCCATACCACCATCTTAACTAAATGTCCTTCCTTAGATTATATAAGCCATTTAGTACATATAATTCCTATTAATTTCCACAACTGGAAATAAGATGGAGGCATGCCCAAATGCTATTTATACATATACGCATTTTGGACGTTGTAAGCATGAGGTGGCAAGGATGTTTATTTAATTCTTTTACTAACTTCATTTCTTATTCGGTTTACGTGCTAAGTGGCAACACATGATATATATATATATATATATATATATCCTTTCCTCTCATTAAGCTAAATTGAATGGATGCTCTCCCTAACTCATAGCTGGGACTGTTTATATATATTAGTATTCTAGTGGCTGCATACACACACATCTGCAATGAAGCCTTTCAAGAGTAAGTTTGTAGTTTACTTATTTTGTTCCTACTTACTTTCATATTAAACAAATGAATGTACTACTATCTCTTTAAGATTTCCTAGCATGTACCATTCTCTCTAGTATTAATTAAACAAGTTAGTTCTTCACTAACTTTGGTTATGTTATAAAATTTGGAATGTGACACTATGGGAGTCCAATTTTTATTTTTCTTTTCCTTCATTCATATTTATTATAAATAAATTTGTTTTGGCCCATTTGATCATGAAATACAAGTTGGATGCCTAAGGAGTCACCTTAGCCCGAAATTGGCCATCGTTCCATATTCTGCATAAAACTTTAAAAATTCATAACTCAAGCTACATAACTCTGATTAGTGCAAATTAGGTATCTACAAAAAGTTTAGGATGTGAAATTTATGGTTATAAAATTTCATGAGCAATTGAATTTGCTAACCCTTAAAAAACATGAAAGACTAGAACTAGATAGTATGAACAGTATTAGGGACCATTTTGCATAATTTTCTAAATTTTGAAAATTCATAAAATATTTGGTGTAACTCTAAAATTTTTCACTTTTAGCTTCTTAGAAATTTGTTAATGTCCTCTAATTGTGTGCCAAATTCAACTCCAAACTAGATCATTTGGGCCATTTTTCATAGAGTGCAATTTAAGACCATTTTAGACTAACTTTAGTTTCAAAAGTGGTCTAAATAATTTCCAATTTGCACTATCTTACTTTGAGCAAATTTTAATCTTCATTGGCATGTAATCCATAAGGTCAAACATAGAAAATAACGCTTGTATAAAAATACAACTTCTCAAATCTTAAATATGCATAAGGACTAGCATGTATCTTGCATACACATTTAGTACAAATCTATCACTTTAGCCTTCAAATGACATATATTAAAGTACTCTAGCTCATATATATGGTTCTATTGTAAGACATCATTATATACATCATAAAGCATCATTGTTACAAAAAGATATGCTATTCCTGCCATACTAATACATTTATCACATTTTGATACACATAATACTCCTTAATACATTCTTTATAAAGTCTATAGGCTTGGTGACCCTAAAATGGTTAGTGAAAAAATATGGGTGGGAATCTAGGAAGAATCTCAGTAGCTAATCTCAACTAATCTATGCATACATAAGCACTATAAGTAAATGCAATCCATGTGGTGCAAGAATACTATGCATATGCTTCATGTAACTTAAATGCATCATTTAGCATAAAAACTTACTCATTATTAAGCCATGGCATCATCATAAACTAGTTAGGCTCAACTAAACTCAACTTAAGCCCAAGAAATAGCTATTGCACTCAGTTCTATACTATAAGGAGCTATAAGCCATTGCATGGCCATCTCATATACATTAGCTCATTTTAGAAAAAATAACAAAACATATCTCATGAATGCATCAAGCAACAACACATACAAGCATTTCAACTCATTAAAGCATTTACATGCATGCAAGAAAGGGAGATAAAGCTACCTTAGAGCTTGTGAAAGTCCAAAATGCCACTAACCCACTTCTTAGTTCACTTATCTTGGCTCTTCTTGACTTGATACTCACAATTAAGTGAGTTTGGACTAGATTGGCCTACAAACATCAATCCACAAGGCAAATTAATCCATTTGAATCCATTTTAAATCCTATCACTAACACTTAATTCCATTAAAGTCTAGCATGCAACTTGAAACTAGTTTAGGCCCATTAAGAGGCAACTCTTGTTTTTATTCATCTACGCCTTAAAGTCTCATATGCTAGGTGTCATATGACCCTAATGGAATCTATTTGTACCATCATTTGCTTGCTTAAAGAGGTTTAAAGTTAACTTGCTTCTTTAGTCCCATTTAGGCCTTAAAATTTCAATTTCCAATCTAAGGCTCTTAAATTCAATCTAACAATTCCATAATTATTTATTCATCATATCTAAGTCTCTAAATTCATTAAAACTCAAGAAAACACTCCTTAAGTACTTTATACCCCGCTTGTTGTAATGTCCAGCTTTTGTAAAAATGATGGAAACAAATACATTTTAAAAGTAAGTCCTTTGAAATGAATTGGTTAAGGTCTAAAAAAATTAGAATGATGATCTAAACATTAAGTAATGAAAATAGGAGGCTAGAGGTGCCCTAAAATAGAGGCTAAAATAACCAGACAGAAATTAATGAAATCATTACATAACGTAATGACATTTTCGTAATTTTGGACAAATTTTGGAATACTCACAAGAGGGCTTTTTAAATGGAAAATTTGAATTCTCTGGGGTTCTTAAAGGCCTTAAAAACCATGGGAAGCCCCAGGACAATTAAAATCCCTCCGGTGTATGTTTTCTAATGTCAGTTGACCCAAACTTTGATCCTTTATAAAGGTTTTAGCTCCAAATTGAGTAATTCCAAAGGCATTTTATAAGATTGAGGATCTAAATTTTATGATGGAAAAGATGGTTTTCAAAAAGGAGCTAAAATGAACTAGAAACAAAAATGTCAAGTTTAAGAGACATTTGGAAACAATTCCTAAACCCTACACCCTACTTATATATACCCCATGCCCCACTCTTCTCCTCATTTGCTTGATTTCATTTCTGCCCTAAAGCAAAGAAAAGACCTAAAGAGTGAGGTGCACAAGGAAGAAAGAAAAAGGAGAACAAAAGGTATTGATTTTCATGGATTTTCTTAAGTTCTCTTTAGCAAATTCCTTCTCTCCCTTCTTTTCTTCTTTCCTATGGATTTATTGATGTATTTGGGGCTATTTTAGGGTCAGACCAAGAGGGGAAATTTTGAAATTTAAGAGGAGAATCCAAGCAAAGAGAAGAGCAAGCAAAGGATGTAACATTATAAATTTCTAGCTTTGTCTCATACTACTTCTAAATCTCATGCCATAAAGTACACAAGAATAAGAGAATATGGCATTAAAATAAGGCATTTCCTTGCATTGCACTATGTATAAATTTTTCTTTCAGAGTTCCATGGCCATATGGGCACATACTATACTTTTTCATATTTAATTACATCAATACAACTTCTTTCCATCACAAAATCATGCCCACAATTCATGGAAACCGAAATGGAGCATAGAACATGGAGTTTCATTCTTGGCCAAAATTGCTCCACTTTCTAACCAAAATTTGGAAAATCATAACTAAATCTAAACAAATTGAAATCATGAAATCTTGGTCATTATGAAAAGCCTAGGATGTCTACTTCACACTAAAAATATGCCCAGACCATAACATGCATCACAGAGGACGTTTGACATCCAAAATGGTCCAAAGGTTCGACTGAATTCTGGAACTGTCACAGAATTCTGTAGAAAACTTTGAAAATGTCCAATTAATTCCACAAAAATCCAATCCATGCAAATGATACCAATCTAGAAAGCTGTGGATGTTAACTAGGAGGACAAATATCTCTAGATCAATTCATCAAGCCCAAACCTCAGAATTTAATGGAACAGTACTTCTGGTTGGCAAATTTACTAATACTAGACAGAAACTTTAAAAATTTATATCTCCCTCTCTAACCTCCAAATGAGGTGCTTCTAGTTGACACAAATCACTATGATCATCTAGTTTCTCTGTATAAAATTTTGTGGCAATTGGACATTATTTGAGCCTTGTGTGATAGAAAACAATTTCGGATAAAATGAATAGTGCAGCAAACCAGAAACCATGAAAATTGCCAACTTTGAAAAATCATCAAATATTCTATAGACCTCCAAAAATTATGATCTTTAACTTCCCAAAAAGCTCTCAATGAGATCTAATTACATGCCAAAAATTTATACCAAGGCCAAATCATTTGGCCAAAAAGTGACATAGGGTTCCATTATGGTCAATTTTAGCTTCATATAGGGTACCAAACTTGCCAAATGGCTTTCCCTTGGTGTTGGCACTTTTTGGGCAAGTCTAAAAGCACATCTGAGACTTGTGTGAGTTGCCCAAATGGTCCCAAACCTCATGCATCTCATTTTGGCCATTCAACCCACACTTATGCATATTTACATCATACTTCCACACTGCACAATTTGGCATCTCATACTCAAAATATATGCTAAAGCTCAAACATCATATCCATATATATAATAGCATATTTATACATGTCTCAAGGGTTATGCACCATTTACAACATCATATACGTCATGAAACATAATTATGGTTCCAAAATGGATAAAGCTAGGCATAAGCTTGGTAATCTTCCTTTTTCATTGTTGTTTGCTCCCTTCACCATTGCTACTTGGTCCACCTAGCATGTTAGATCATTGGAGAGGAGGGGATGAGATTCAAAGAATCCCAATAGCTCATCTCCCATTCAATCATACATAATATGTGCAAAGCAAGCTTTACAAATGCATGCATGGAGAAAATGGAAGTCATGGACATTTTAAAAGTAAACTTAGCATATGAACAAATCATACAAGACATTCAAGAGCTCACTAAGGGTTTGGATTGGCCTCACACTTCTCCTCATGGATTTTGAACTTGCCTCACCCATTCTTTGAGAGCTTTGGACTCAACTATACTCTTGGGAGCCCACTTTGCTTTTGGGAGACTCTTTACTTTATCTCAACCAAGCTCATGGGTTCTTGGCTCATCCTCACCAAAGGGAAGAGTTCTTGGCCTCTTCACACTCAAGCAAACTCATACAAACATCATGGATTCATTTAAAACATAACATGGCATCAAGGATCATGACATGTAAAGGTATGCTAGCATACTTTCCATTGCTTGAAAATACACCTACACACATTCTAAAACAAGCTAAACACATATCCATGCATGAGAGAAGGTGGAGAGAGCTACCTTGTGTACACTCACACACTTTTTCCTTCAAATTCAAGCCTCCTCTTTCAGCCACACACCCACAAATTGGTGGAAATGGTTTCTCTTGGCCTAGATACAATTTATGGGAGCCAATTAGGTTCATGAAACAATTTCTAAGGCCATACAACTTGCTTAGATGCTAGATTGCTCTATAAGTTTTATTATGGTCTATAATTACACCTAATGAAGCAATACCCCTTAAATAAATTCTAGGCTCCATTCTTTCCTTTCAAATATGATTCTTGACTCCTTTTAAGCCTCTTGGAGTCATCACACAATTACAACAAAGAGCCTAACATCATATTGCTTCTTTAGGTCATAATATAGAACTTAAGGCATCAAATCACTTTCTATGAGTTCTAAATTTTTTCCAAGGCCTCCCCTCATTTGCGTTCATCAAATATGACTCAAAACTAGCCTTAGAAAAATTTAAAACTCTCCCTAGCTAAGAAAACCCATCTAGGCCGAGGCTATAAAGCATATTGGGTTCCATAGAGCTTTCTTTGTTTTCTCAAGGGAAGAAGCATATGGGGAGCCTCTTAGGGATCTTGGGAGCTCATTTAAACTCTTACTTAGGCCTAGGATTATCATACAAAATCAGATTTTACAAGGTGCAATTGAAACCCTAGAACTTGCATCTTGAAATCTAATGGTTTTTTGATAATTCCTTTTGTATATTCTTAATCTCCACACCCTTTTTCCTTAGATTCATGCTTGGTTCTACCTAAAAATCATCTCCTCCAAGGGTTTTCTCAAGTGGGGCGAAATGGTGGAGGAGGGTACCAAAGATAACAACCATAGGAAGAGAAATTACCTTATTTTCTTGCTTTTTCTCACTTGAATCTTGTGTTCTTTGAGCTCCTCTCTTTAAATCCGAATTTTCCCCTCAATTTCTCCCTTAAAACAGATATATAAACTTCATTATAATCATAGGAAACAAAGGAGAATGGAGGAGAAGAGGTTTAGAAGAGAAAGAGCATGAAAAACTACTAATTTCCATACCTTAAGCCTTAATTTCTCCACCTCTTTGCCTTCCTCTTGTGTGCCACTCCCCCTAGGGTGTTTCTCTGGCTTTGGGCAGAACTTGGTCGTGCAACATGAAGGGAGAAGAAGGGTGCATCATATATATAGGTGGGACGAAGTTATACTTTTCAAAAATTCCAATTTGGCCCTTCGTTCTTTGCATTTTCATTTCTCCTTTGTTTTAGCTCCTTTTTGAGAACCATCTTTTCCAGTATGAAATTTAGGTTCCCAATTTAGTAAAATGCTTTTGGAATCACTCAAATTAGAGCTAAAACCTTCTCGAACAAATCAGTCAAAGTTCGAGTCAACCGATGTTAGAAAACGTCCACCGAAGGGGTTATAACTGTCCCAAGGGTTTCCATGATTTTCAGGGCCTCTGAGAACCCTGGAGAACTAAAAAATTTTCATTTAAAAAGCCCTCCTATATAAATTCCAAAAATTACTCAAAATTATGAAAATGCCATTACGTTTCGTAGGCTTTTCGTAAGAAATTGTTTCTTCATTCTAGCTCCATTTGTCTTTTTCGTTTGAGCCTGGGATTCTCATATTTAGGAGTCTAGAATGCTTTTCAAATTTTTTGGGAGCTTAACTACATCATTTCGGAGAACTTCCTTTGTATCCAGTAAGTTTCATTCGTTAATGGAGAAACTGTACATTACGTTTCTCACGTTTTCTCTGGTTTTTGGAAAACTGGATGTTACAAAGGAAGCCAAGAAACCAAGGTATTTTGCTACTTTTATGCTTGATTCTTCTTATTCCTTCTCTTATGCTTTTTGTCCCATATATGGACCGCCAAGAAGAGTTAGATTTCTAGCCAAACTAAGAGTGAATCTTAGAAAAATGAGGGAGAAGAACAAGAATATACAAAGGAAATAATAAAACAACTATTAAATTCTAAGATGGCAAAGTTAGGTGACGGGCTCGTCGTGCAACTCTCAAAATAAAACTAGGTTGATTAAAAATATAGCTAGTGGCACAACTTAGGTCATCTCCCTTGGAAATGGAATTCAATGCTTAATTAAGTTTTCTAAATGTTAAAAGTCCTAAAAACTATCTAATTTGGGGGGTTTTGATTGAATTAAACTAACCTAAAATGAAACCGAATTAAAATTCCTAATTGCTACCTAATTGTATTAATTGTAGGTGGAGAATGGTCTTGTGACTAGCTTAGGAATCATCCCTTGGTATCCACTATCCTTATCCTAATCCAATTATGATTAATTCTGGCCTAAGAGTTCCTAATTGTGTTCATTAGCAAATGATCTTGAATAACCATTCAAGATTCAAGAGACTAGCAATTTAATTGTTAATTGAGACCTCAACTCCCATTAAATTACTAATTCTTGTGATTAAGATCTTTGAACACTTAAATTGATTGATTACTTGATTAATTAGCCTCTGAATCACCATCCAAAAATGTTTAATTAACCAACTAAACACCAAGGAATTCTTAATTCAAACAGTTAAACACTCAATTTCTCACATGCATTTCATCAAACACCTTGACTACATACATGGATAATTGTAGGAAATTGAAAAATTCAGTACTAATTCGATCACATAATTACTCAAACAACATCCTAATTAGTGTCTAACTAGCCACTAATCAATTACATAAATTCTTAATCCAATATTCCTTAACCAAGCAAATACAAGAAAGAGAAAAAGTGCTAGAAAAATAAGAAAATCTTAGCCAAAAATGTTGCTCATCCATGGATTCAAGCTTCCACCAAGGTTGTCTTCCAAGCTAGCCTCAAGATGGAGATTAAAGCTTCATATTACGGTGGTTGGAGGTGGAAGATGGAATGGAGGAAATGGTTCTGTGAATGGTTCTGGACGAAGGGATGGAAAAGATGAAGGGCGTGTATGTTGGATATGACGACGTGAATGAGTGATGAATTATTAAATGGATGACATTGGATGGAGAGTGACAAAGGCGTGAGAGATTTTTCACGTGATTTCTTTTGTTTTTCATGTGCCCAATTTTTCACGTGCTATTAATTTTTCAAATTATCTGAAGCTCCTTCATATGTGTGTGTATAAATGTGGGGCCCACTTTATTTTGCATTATTATAATATTCCATGAGAATTCAGACGTAGCTCCAGCATTTCCTTAGCTTCTATTCCACGTAACTTCTGCATGTATTTGGAGCCTTCATCGTGTTTCTTTGCTTGTACGTGTTTGCTACTTCTTCTCACCAAAACCATGGCTTTCTTCCTTCATTTTTCAGCTCATTTTTATTCTCCATGCAAGCTTCTTCGTGCCTTCTTTAATTTTCAGCCAAAGCTTTGGCTTTCTTTCTTCGTGTTTCTTCCTCACATGTTTGCTCTATTCTGCTCGAAAGCCCTCTGTTCGTGTTACTTCGTCTATCCAGCCATGCTTCACGTGATTTTCTTCTTCCTTTGTGCCCAGTTTTTCTTGTTTCAGCTGCTCGAGTTTGTTCTCCACATGGTTGCTTCTCTTGCTGACAGCGTCTTCTACTTCATTCCATGTTCAGCTCGCCTTATTCATGTTGCTGTCTTCTTGCCTTTAGCCCAAGCTTCCACGTCTTCTTCTCTATTTCTCTTAAGTATGCTTCATTCAGTCAAGTTTATCTTCCTCTACTCATCTCGTGTAACCCGTAACAAGCTTTTCTTCACACTTTTCCTTTCATGCATGTGTAGTTTCCTTCATTCACTTTGCTTCTCATTTAAACTTCAGCCCAAGATCTCTTTTGATGCTTTTCAACGTGGAGTGTGATGAGAGCTGCCCATGTGTGTGTCTTCCTTAAAATCTGCACATGCTTCTCCTTCCCATTCCACATCAAAACCTTGCTTCGAATATATTTAATTTTTATTCTCTTCAACTCTTCCAACTCATGGCTTTCATGATTGTGTTCAAAGCCCATTAAAATCTACACAAAAGAATGGAAAGTGTTAAGTAGGAATACCCACAAAATTATTTAAAAGGAATTCATGCAATAAAATTCAAGAATTTTGTAATTTAATTCCTAAAGTGCAAAAGTGGCTATTAAAATCAAATTTCCATTCAATTGCATTCATTAAGCCACATTTAATTATTAAAATGACTAAGTTAGGAGGAATAAGATGTATAAAAATCATGCTTATCATTAGGGTTTCAAGAATTTAACCAAAATTCTGTCTTGATTAAAGAGTTTTTAGGCTAAAGTGAGTGTTTATATGAGCTCCTAAGATCCCTAGAAAGCTCCTTACATGCATCTCCCATCAAGAAAACAAAACAAACTCCTTGCTTCCCTTTATTGTCCATAGCCTCAACCTAAGCTAGAAGAAGCATCAAGGAGTGATTTTAATTTCTTCCAAGCTTGCTTTTGCATCATATATGATGGGAGAAGATGAGAGGAAGCCTTGGAAAAATGTTAGGGAGCCTAGGAAGTGAGATGGTATTATAGGTTCCATATTATGACTTAAAGAAGCAACATGTAGTTAGGCTCTATAATTTCAGTGTGTGATGACTCTAAGAGGCTTAAATAGAGCCAAGAACCATAGATGGATGGAAAAAATGGAGCCAAGATCATGGATTATAGGTGTTGTTTCATTAGGTGCATTATGGAACCATAAATGAGCCATAAGAACAATCTAGCTTTTAAAATGCATGTGTGGCTTTAGAACTTGTTCCAAGAGTGTAATGGGCTTCCGTATAATGTGTCTAGGCCAAAGAAACCAAGTCTCACATCCTTGTAAGTGTGTGGCCGAGGGAGAGGAACCAAATTCAAGGAGAAAAGTGTGTTGTTGTGTACCAAGGTAGCTCTCTCTTCTTTCTCTAATGCATTAGTGGATGTTTATCTTGTCTTTGAATGTGTGTATGTACGTTTTGAGCCATGAAAGGTGTTTTAACATGTATCTATATGCCATGGTACCATGATGTTATGTTATGCACTTAAATAATGCTTTATGAACATGTTTTGGTTTGCTTGAGTGTGGTGAAGCCAAAAGTCCCTTAGCTAGGGTGAGGATGAGCCAAAAGTTTCCAAGAATGGGTGAAACAAAGCCAAAAGTCTTTAAAAAGTGAGGCTTAGTCAAAAACCCCTTAAGAAAATGGGTGAGGATAAACCATCTTCTTGGCATACCTATGTATGCTTTATACGACTTCTTGAGTATAAGAAATATTCCATGTATGATTAGGCACTCCATTATATCCATGCATACATTTTTAGACTTGGATTTGCATTCTTTATGTATGGTTGAAAGTGAAAAAAGCTATTGGAATTCCTAGAATCTCATTCCTTCCTCCCCATTGCCTAACATGTCTAGGTGGACCAAGTGAACCGAGGAATGAGAGCCACTAAGCTTGAAGAAGAGAGATTGACAAGAAAGTGTGTGATTTTGTTCATTTTGTGACCATTTTGATGGCATATGATGTAATCCTATGATTGATATGTTATATAACCATTTGAACATATGTAATTACATAAATACTTGATGTATATATAAGAATTGATGCTATGAGAATGTTGTAGCAAGTTCTTGACATTGAATGGTAAGATATAGCTTATGGAATCTTGTGTATACCTTAGGGTGTGTAACACCATAGATTTCTAGCTTTGTCTTATATTACTTCTAAGTCTCATACCATGAATTACACAAGAATAAGAGAAAAAAATGGCATTAAAATAAGGCATTTCCTTACATTGCACTATATATAAATTTTTCTTTCAGAGTTTCATGGGCCATATGGACTCATGAATCATATTCTCACATTTAATTATATAGATACAACTCAAATTCATCACCAAAAGTGGCCTACAACTTATGGAGAGCAAAGGGAAGCTTAAAACACATATATGCATTTTTGGTTAGATTTTCCACATTTCTATCACAAACTTTGGAAAACCATAACTAATTTTAGAAAAATAAAAATCATGCATTCTTACTCATTCTTGAAAGCTACACATGTCTAATTTATGCTAAGAAAATTTCTAGACCACAAAATCTATCACAGAAGGAGTTTGACATTTGAAAAGGTCCAGAGATGTAGCTATCACCTAGTACTGTCATAGGTTTCTGCAGAAAACTTCAAAAATATCCAATTAATTTCAAAAAAATCCAATCCATGCAAATGATACCAATATAGAAAGCTATGGATGTTAGCTAGAGGAAAAAAATAACTACAGATCAGCTCAGGCACTCCCAGACCTCAAAATCTAATCAAACAGTGACTGAGGTCGGGTGGATTTATTAATACTGGACAGAATCTTAGAAAATTCATATCTCCCTCTCTAGACATCTAAATGAGGTGCTTCTAGTTATTATAAATCACTGGAAACATCTAGTTTCTCTGTATAAAATTTCATGGTAATTGGATATCATTTGAGCCCTGTGTGAAAGAAATCAATTTTAGACCTGAATGAATAATAACTTGACCAAAACCAGAAAATTTTCTAACTTTGAAAATTCATCAAATATTCTGTGGAATTCCAAAAATTCCATCATTTAGCTTCCCAAAAAGCTCTCAATAAACCCTAATTGTATGCCAAATTTCAGAACAAGAAGGGTTCATTTAGGCAAAAAGTGACATAGGGTTCCCATTTAGTTATTTTTGGTCCTATATGGGATACCAAAGTGATCAAATGGTCTTCCATAGGGTTTGACACCTCTTGGGCAAGTCTAAAAGCATAATCAAGACTTTTCTAAGCTACCCAAATGGTCCCAAACTCCATGCATCTGATTTTGGCCATTTAACCCACACTTATACACATTTCCATAAACTCATTCATGAAGCTATCTTTGCCATACATACTCAATTCACATTCTATCATTAACATAACACATACTTTCATTTCTACATCATATATTATCATAATTACATATTTTCCAAAGGTCATAGACCATATACAAGCATGGATTATATCTTTTAACAACAATATGGCTTTAAAGTAACAAAATTCAAGCACTTTGTTGTCAAACTCTTTCCTTCAAGGTTGTTGGCTCTCATTGCCTTGTTCTTTTTATCCACCTAGCATGTTAGATCATTGGAGAGGAGGGAATGAGGTTCAAAGAATCCGAATATCTCATCTCCCATTCAATCACACATAATGAATGCAAAACAAGCTTTATAAATGCATGCATGGCATATGGACATGTGAAGTCATTCAAGAAGCATTCTTAACATTTGAGAAAGTCACTCATAGCATACAAAGGCTTGCCAAGCAAGTGGATTGGCCTCACCCATTTTCTTGTGGATTTTGGACTTGCCTCACCCATTCTTTAAGGAACTCTTGGACTCAACCATGCTCTTGGGAGTCTATCTTGCTATTAGGAGATTTTTGCTTTGTCTTAACCAATTTTAAGGGTTCTTGGCTCATCCTCATCATGGCTAAGGGTTCTTACCCTCACCATACTCAAGCAAACATCATAACATCATTTAGAAACATAATATGTCATCTTGATATCGTGGCATATGAAATCATGCTAGCATACTTTTCATGGCTTAAAAATACACATACATACATTCTAAGACAAGCTAAGCACACATTCATGCATAAGAGAAGGTAGAAAGAGCTACCTTGCACACAATCACACACTTTTCTTCTTGAATCAAGGCTACCTCTTTCGGCCCCACACACAAAAGTTTGGGGATGGTTTCTTTTGGCCTAAACACAATTTATGGAAGCCAATTAGGTTCATGGAATTAATTTTAAGGCCACACAACTCACTTAGACACTAACTTGCTTTATAAACCTCATTATGATTCTATAATTGTACCTAATGAAGCAACACCCCTCAACTAAATTCTAGGCTCTATTTTTTCCTTTCAAATATGATTCTTGACTCTTTTTAAGGCTCTTGGAGTCATCACACAATTAAAACAAAGAGCCTAACTATATGTTGCTTCTTTAGGTCATAATATGGAACCTAAAACACCAACTCACTTTCTATGGGTTCAAACTTTTTTCTAAGGCCTCCTCTCATTTTCATTCATCAGATATGACTCAAGAATGGGCTTAGAAAAATTTAAAACTCTCCCTAGCTACACAAACCCCTTTAGGCCGAGGCTATAGAGGAAATGGGGTTTCTTGGAGTTTGCTTTGTTTTCTCAAGGGAGGATGCATATGGGGAGCCTCTCAGGGATCTTAGGAACTCATTTAAACATTCATTTAGGCCTAGAAATGATTATATCAAATCAGATTTTCAAGGGAACCCATGATACCCTAGGTTTGCTACCTTGAAAATCCATGGTCTTTTCTTGAATTTCTTTGCATATTCTTACTCCCCTCCCTTAAATTCATGGAATTCACCCTTGATTCCCCTCAAAATTCCTACCCTCTAGCATCTACATACATGGGGTGAAATATGGAGAAAAAGGGGGGAGGAGTAGCTACCATGGGATGTAAGATTTACCTTGTTTTCTTGCTTTTTCTCACTTGAATCTTTTGTTCTTTGAGCTCCTCTCTTCAAATCCAAAATTTCCCCTTAATTTCTCCATTAAAACAGATTTGAAAACTTCATTTTAATCATTGGAAATAAAGGAGAATGGAGGAGAGGAGGTTTGGAAGAGAAAAAGCATGAAAAATTACTAAATTTCCATACCTTTTTGCTTGAATATCTCCTCCTTTTCTTCCTCCTCTTGTGTGCCTCATCCCCTAGTGTTTTTCTCTAGTTTTAGGCAGAACTTGGTCATGCATAATGAAGCGAGAAGAAGGGTGCATCATATATATAAGTGGGAAGAAGTTACACTTTTCAAAAATTTCTATTTTGCCCTTCATTCTTAGCATTTTTGTTTCTTCTTCGTTTTAGCTCCACTTTGAGAATCGTCTTTTTCATTATAAAATTTAGGTTTTCAATTTAGTAAAATGCCTTTGGAATCACTCGAAGAGCTAAAACCTTCCTGAATGAATTTGTCAAAGTTCGAACATACCGACATTAAAAAATATCCACCAAAGGGGTTTCAGTTGTCCCGGGGCTTCCTATGGTTTTCAGGGCCTCTGAGAACTCTAAAGAACTCAAAAATTTCATTTAAAAAGCACTCCTATGTAAATTTCAAAATTTGCTCAAAATTACAAAAATGTCATTACATTTTGTAAGATTTTCGTAAGAAATTATTTTTTCATTCTAGCTCTATTTTTCTTTTCGTCTGAGCCTGGGATTCTCATTTTTAGGAGTCTAGAATGCTTTCTAAATTTTTTGGGACCTTAACTAATTTATTTTGGGGGACTTGCTTTTGTATCTGGTAAGTTTCGTTTGTTTACAGAGAAACCGTATATTATTTTTCTCATGTTTTCTCTGGTTTTCAGAGAATCAGATATTACAGGATGAGAGTGTGAGTTTGTGAAATCTGGGTTTGTACACCTTTGAGACATGTTTAGTAGACCATTTTGGTACTTTTCCACTTGCTCAAGTAGACATGTTTAGTAGACATGAAAGCCTTGGAAGCAAATTTGACCCTTTGGTGACCCTTAAGAAGCATAAAAGAGCCATTTTGCAATCCTATAGTACATTCTGAACAAATGAATGAATTTCCTCATGAAATTTGGCATACATATAGATCTCATCTAGAGATTTTTAAGAAGATAAAGATCAGATTATTTGGAGTTCTATAGAATTAATTATGAATTTTCAAAGTTGCCAAATTTTAGCTATTTTAGTATGGTTATTGTTCATATGGTCAGTTTCTTCTCCTATGTCATTCAAGAACCAAATGGTGTCCAATGCTCATGATATTTTACAAGAATATACTAGACATGATAATATTTCTATGGCTACTAAGATCACTCGAATCGGATGTCTAAGCAGGGAGATATGAATTTTTAAAATTCTGTGATATGAGTTTGGATATTGTTTCATCAATTTCTAAGAGCTAGACATTCTTGTTTTGGTATGGACTTATTTTTAGCATAAATTAGACATCTATAGCTTTCCTGAATGGTATAATGTGCATGATTTTGATTATTTTAGAATTAGTTGTGATTTTCCAAAGTTCATGACAAAAACTTGGCACACCAATCCAAGGCTAAACATGCAATTTTTATGTATATGTTCTATGAACTTGAGTTTTTGGCCACATCTTGAGATGGTTTTGAGTTGTATGTGTGTATTTAAATAAGGAAATGAGATGAATGAGTTCATATGATCCATGGGACATGAAATGAAAATTTTATCCATGACATAACGTAAAATAATTGAATATTTTAATGGTATTTTCTTAGGGAACTTGTGTGATCCAAAGAAGTGTGTCTAGAAATGAAATGAGATGAGGTATATGAATATGGTGTTACACTTGTCCAAACCATGACTATGGAAGAGCAACATAGAATTTTCTTTGTTTCTTCAATGATGTTGATGCATGTAGACATTCCTTGGCTTCCCTTTAGTCTAATATACACTCATATGACTAAAATTATGCTCTTAGGGTTCCATAGCTTCTTAGGTGCAACTAAAACCCTAGCTATCCCATCATGTGTTTTGTAACGACCCTAACTTCTAATAATCATAATTAAGGTTAAGTACGTGATTACTAACCATAAAATTTCAATTAGGGTTGAAAGTCATTACAACTAATTATATTCAAAAAATGTTAGGAAATTTAAACCTTAATGTTATTAGGGTCATTAATTAGGCAACCATAATTATTCAAAAGTGCAAGTGAATTTAATCATTAATAAGGAGCCTTCGATTCTCCCATCCATTAATTCCAACTCATAAAAACTTCTTACAAGTGTTTCTAAATCATTCCTTAGTATTACCATAAAAGAAATTAAAGTTTCTAAGTGAATATGAGAAATTGAGCACCTTCGCCGCGGCTAAATCCCCTTTCGCTGCGGCTAATTACTCTCGGATTCAAGTCCTTACACCTCCATAAATTTCACGCATTTTGTCGCGGCTAAATACCCCTTTCGTTACGGCCAAATACCCTCTGGAACACCCCCAAACTTGCTTCCCAGGCTTAGCCGTGGCCAACATCACTATTCGCCGTGGCCAATTTCTCTCTGTTTTCTTCCCTGGCAGGTTCGCCACATTTGGCCGAGGCCAATTAATTGTTGGCCGCGGCCAATTCTTCTCTGTTTCTATTTGGTCTAGGCCAATTAAATGTTAGCTGCGGCCAATTCCCTTATGTTCCTATAACTCCTAAAATTTCATCTCATGCTCTCCAATTCCCCCTCTAGCAACCCTCTAGGCCACTTTAACTTAGTTTGTAAAGATTTAATGTCTTTCTTTCACCTAATCTACTTAACACATCTATCATTACATATTTAAAATTCAAATGTGGATCCTTAACCCTCTAGCTACCATAAACTAGTGAGTTCATAGATTAATGACAGCAAATGTATTATGGTCACAAGGTGCATGGGGTCAATGCTTAATGTTCATATAAAATCAAATCACTTATCCATTATTAGCCAATTACAATCATAATGTTCAATTCCATGATAATCAAATTACATATACAATCCCTATACTTGGCAACTCATGATGCAATGTAGCAATGATACAAAACTAGCAATTTACTTACGATACATTTTGTCAAAGCTCCCAAACCTATGTGCTACCAAACCATTTAATGATCTTCCATTAATTTTCTCCTTGCCACTAAGAGGTTCAGTCCTTGAAAATGTTAGCCCACAACGGGGTGAGATATATAATCTCAGTAACAAAAGGGCAGTTTCCATATACATGTACAAGTTAATTAATCCAATGTAATTTTATGTCATCAATACCAGAGTCATCAATTCAATTGGCAAATGAACTAGTTGAACTACCAATGACTACTATCCCATACCAGTAATCATACACAACATGTTAATGGCTAATAACACCGGGAGAGGCCCGTCCACGGCACCTACTCCATAATGAGCACAACCAGGGCTCAGTGCATTTGGGGTTTGATCACAACCCGGTGCTCGATCGAAGCACATGCACGGGTGGCAGCCACACCATAGCTCCACCATGGACTCACAAGGTCTAATCACAATACCAATGACTACTGTCCCATACCAGTAATTATACACAACATGTTAATGGCCAATAACACCAGGAGAGGCCCGTCCACGGCACCTACTCCATAATGAGCACAACCAGGGCTCATGCATCTGGGGTTTGATCACAACCCGGTGCTCGATCGAAGCACATGCACGAGTGGCAGCCGCACCACAGCTCCACCATGGACTCACAAGGTCCAATCACAATAACAATCAAGTAGTCAACCAGTCATTTAACATTTCAAAATCAAGCATGTATAACAAATAGTAGATTAACATGAGCATATACATGAAATTAGGAAAATAACCCAGTTACCTCAATGAAGCCAATTACTCTTCCCCTAGCTACTATAATAATCCAAATGCACACCAAGCCTATAACAAGCATAATTATCATCATTTCTAATCACAATCAAATATCCAAAGAGTTGAACTATTAATGACAGACTAGAGGTTACTCACCTAATTACCAAGGGATTTAATTTCGGATTCTAACTTTCCCACACCAGAAATTACTATAGTTCATTCCAATTTCTGGGTAATTTCACATGAAACCAAAGCCCATATCATAGGTCAACTATAGGGGTTTCAAACTAATAGAAAATGCATCAAAATGGGAAGGAGATACTCACTTAACAACACCTATAGCCTCACCTCCGAAAATCCACCATGGAAGCACCAAAATTCGCATTTCAATCATCAAGCCCAGAAAATTTAGTTTTCCACCATTATCTCCTTATAATCTCACACAATAACAAAACCCATTATGATAATACATCCTTAGGGGCATTTTCCAGCAAAGTGATACACAAAATGGAAGGGAAATGCTTACCTAATTATCCCTCTAACCTCTAACTCCAAAAATCTTGCAAGCAATCACCCAACACCAAGTTTCAGATTTGAGAAGAAAATGAAAATGCTCAAAACCAAAAATTAATCAGACCAAAATGGAGAGAAGGATGAGAGGGTTAAGTTATATATAACTCACCTTAGCTAAATCATCCTCTAGAAGTGAGAAATGGTGGAGGAATGCAGAAAACCCTAGCCTCCTCTCTTCCTATGCGAAAATGGAGTTCTCATTTGCCTAAGGTTGAGTTAGTCTGTAGAATAGAGTGTAAGAGGCTGAGTAAGTTAGGGTTTTAGATGGGTTTGGGTTAACCCTAAAGCCCAAAATCCACTTAGGTTCAGATGTGTGCTTGTTGGGCCTTTGTTTGGTGAGGTGGGCTGCATAACATTTTGAGTTTAAGTGAAGTATGCTGACCCAATGGCCCAATTCCTTATAGGTTTAGATTTTTATGCTTGTTGGGCCTTATTTCATGAGTTGGGCTATAGAAATTTGATTAGGTTAGGCCAAGTTCCAAGAGTCAATCCAACTTGGGTCTGCATAATGTGTGTTGGGCCAACTATAAGAGCTCATGTAAATTGGGTCTTGGGCCTCTATTTCATTAAATCAAATTACGCTATTGCTAGGTGATCTCTCTTGGCCCAAGTCTCATGATAAGGAGTTGGGCTTGCATCTAGAATCATTGGGCCTCTATAAATCCTTATCCATGACTTATTCAAATTAAATCTTGGGCCCCAATTAGGCTTTAACCCAAATGAAATCTTAAACCTATATTACGAACTTATTTCTCTATAAATTTTCATTCATAAAGCTTGCCCAATTATTTCATGATAATTATCCTTAATTAGTCCAAATACATTATTAACACCTTAATTAATTTCGGGGTGTTACATGTTTCATAGCTTATCATGGCATTTTAATTGCATATTCTAATTCTTCATACCTCAAAACCCCTAATCCCATCATGTTTCAGCTAAGAACCAATCCTCTCATGGATCTCTTTAAAGTGGCTAAACATGAAGGGATGTGAGAAAGCTAAGGAAAACAAATGTTACGCATGATATCATACCTTAATTACTTCCTTGTGCAATGGAGAATCTTGTGGTGCTATTAGTTTCTTCAAACTCTCTCCTTCTTCAAGGATTCAACCACAAAAACACTCTTTTCAAGAAACTAAAACCACCAAGAGAGAGAGCTTAGTGTATGGAATAAAATTGGTGAAAGGTGTGTCATGAAAAGAGTAAAATTTCTTACCTATATTTAGCTTTTCTTCCTCCCTTTCTCTCTCTCCTTTGGTGCAACTTGAGCTGCTAGTTTAGAGGGTAAATAAATTAATTCTAATTAAGGGGGTAGCATGGTTGAAATAGGGAAGAAAGGAGATGGTTTATAATAAATCCAAAAATTTGCATTTTGTCCTTCAAATTCATTTCTTCTATTTAAGGTCATTTTAGTTCTTTTTTTAGACCCGTCTTTTCCATATAAAAATTTAGGTCCTCTAGTATATTAAAAATATTTACTTTTAGTTTTATAGGGTTAAAAGCCATCCTAAATTGCCTTGTCAAAGTTTGGGTCAATCGATGGCCTAAATTATAATCGAAAGGGTTTTGGTCATTATAATAGTTCCTATGGTTTTTAGGGCCTCTGAGAGTCTAAAGAACTTAATTTTGTAATTTAAAATTTTCTTCTTTATGTTTCTAAAAAGTTGCCTGAAATTAGGATTTTGCCACTGCCTCTTTGATTTAAACTGTGTTAGCTATTTTGGTTCTGATTTTGGGCCATCTTTAGCTTTGTAACCTTATGTTTAGATACTTAGATTATCATTCTATTCTTACTTAACCCTATTTCATTTTATTTTAGGGTCCTCTTTTATTATCTCATTGGTTTCAGTTCAATTTTAGGAAAATTGGATATTATAGCTAAGACCATAGATTGATTGAAACCCAATCAAAACTACTCATAAAAAGGCCTCCAAAAACAAAAAACCATGTGTGGTGTCATGGCATGCCTCCCAAGGCAAATCAAAGTATAAGACTTACATAGTGTCATGGCATTGAAGTAGTGTGTCATGGTGTATTTGCCTTTGCCCAAATATTGCCACAGTGCTAAAAGACCATACTACAACATTGCATCCCTAATGTAACTCCCTAAGTGAAAAACCCAAACGTCACTACAGTGCTGCAAAGCCTCATCATGGTATCATAGCCTCTGTTTGGACAACAACATAGTGCCACCCTAATGCATTGTGACTTGAACTTTAAATCCTTAAGGAAGAAAACATGTGACACTATGGCATCCCTAGTATAGAGAGCACTACACCAAAAAAAATTTAATGTAACAAGAAATTACATTGATTTAGTACACCTATATTGACTTCAAATACACATTCTAATAACATAGCAACTTAAGAAATAATGGTTTAACCTTCCCAACACCCACAAGTGGCCAATTTAAGATAGAAAACTAGAAAAATGTGGCTTATGATAGGAACACCAAAAAAATGATAGCAAAACACTTTTTGTCCAGGAAGTAACATACTCATTTTGCCAATACTTAGCCTTTTAACCTTAAAACCAAGCCTAACAAATTTCAAATGCTAAAAGAAAGTGTTCTTAACCTTTAGAACCATAAAACTCCTATAAACACAAAATTTGACCATGTGACTTCCTTGAATCAATAACACAACCAGTAGCTCTTATCCCACAGCTTTCAAAATCAACAACAAAACCAACCATAATGCAATTTTAAATGACCAATTAAGTAATGATCAATACTACACAATGTCATCAAGTTTTAAGAGTCAAACATGCATATAATCTAACATAAAATATAAGTAACCATAATCATATGTGAGATCTTTACATAACAATTTAGTATCATCTAAAATCCTATCTATCATCCTCACAAATATAACTTCCCAAAGCATGGAATCCTATACTTGGCATATCACATCACAAGTTGTAAATTAGTTACAATATACCAAATATATATATATTCAAAATATGGCTATCCAAAAAGTAAGTCTATTCTAATCCAATTAAGCCTTCGATTGTTTGCCCTTGCTAGAGCACAAACTTTCACCTATAAAAGATTAGCCCACCATTGAGTTGAGATACAAAATCTCAATAACCAAAGATGCAAACAAGGAGCCCTCATCTCTCACATTGATGTATCTCTTCCATACACGTGGTTAGGATTCACTCACACTACCAGATTACACACACCCTTTGCACATGAATGCCATGACACCAAATCACACTCCATGGGTATGTGTGAACAGTCGTGTCGCACAACCACCAAAATAAACTAGGTTGAAAAATATATGCAATATAGGGTGCAACTTAGATTGTTTCCCTAGGAAATGAAATTCAATGTTTAATTGGGTTTTCCAAGTATTAAAAGATCCTAAAACTATCTAATTAAATGGGGGGTTTTGATTGAATTAAACTAATCAAAATGAAATTGAATTAAAGTTCCTAATTGCTACCTAAATGTATGAGCTAAAAGGCAAATAATGGACTTGTGAATAGCTTTAGATTTGTCCCTTGGTATCCACTATCCTTATCCTAATTCAATTGTAAATGATTCTAGTCTAAGAGTCCCTAATTATACTAATGGCAAATGATCTTGAATTACCACTCAAGATTCAAAGGATTAACAATTTAATGTGTGATTGAAACCTCAATCCCGCATTAAATCATTAACTCTTGTTGTTAGGATCAATGAACACTTAAAATTGAGTGATTAATTAATTAATTAGCCTCTAAATTAACACCCCTAGGATGTTCAATTTACTAACTAAACTCCAAGGAATCCTTAAATAAAAGTACACAATTTTACTCATGCATTTCATCAAACACCTTGACTACATACATGGGAAATTAAAGGAGAATGAAAAACTCAACACTTGATTCAATCCAATAATCATCAAATAGTCTTGTAATTAGTATCTAACCAGCCACTAATTATAAATAACACAAATTCTGAGTCAAATACAATCTTAACCAAGATAATACAAGAAAGAGAAAAGTGCTAGAAAAATAGAAAAATCTTAGCCAAAAATCTTTTGTTATCTTCATGGATTCAAGCTTCTCCAAGGTCTTCTTCCAAGCTAGTCACAAGAGAGAATTAAAGCTTCATTGGAGATGGAAGTTAATGGAGGAAATGGATGGAATGAAGCTACAGTAATGGGTGAAATGCCAATGAATGGAATGAATGGGTCTGCATTATATCCTTTCTGGATGGATGGATCAGATGCCTTAATCTCCCCCTATAGCTTCTTTATTTTCTTTTCTAATAAATCATGTGCTTTGCTTCTTCCTTTTGTGTGTTGTAACACCATACTTTGAGGACTCAATTCATGCAATTCCCATGCCTCATCTTATGTTTGTTCCATGGAAACAATATAGTGGCATAGGGAGTTATGAATAAAAATGCATTTCTCTACAGGCAAAATTTTTCTTTCAGAGTCCCGTGGGCCATATGAATGCATCTATCACATTCTCATACTTAAACACATGAGTATAGCTCATTTCCATCATCAAATTTGGTCTAGAACTCGTGGAAAGCAAATGAACACATTAAAATTCATGTTTACATTTTCGGCCAAAATTTCCTCTTTTCTGTCACAAATTTTGGAAAATCATAACTAATTCTAGAAAAATTGAAATCATGTTTTCTTTAACATTATAGGACGGTTCAGATGTCTACTTCACACTAAAAATATTCCCAGACCATAACATTCATCATGGAGAACGTTTGACATCCGAAAAACTACTGAGGTCACTAGTTGCCTGGGCTTCTGTTCAGATTACTGATATAAATTTCTAAAATTCATAACTAATTCTATAAAAATCTAAATCACACATATTCGGTCATTATGGAAAGATACACATGTTAAATTGATACTAAAAATAATTCTAGAATGAAACAGATACGTTTAGCTATTGGAAACTTATGGAACAGTAACCGAACTCTGGAGGCGCCACTGTTACCGACAGTAAACTTCAAAAATGTGTAACTCTCTGCTCAGACCTCCAAATGAGGTGATATCGGTGGCTACAGAAAGCTTATGACCTCTAGTTTATGCATATAAAATTTCATAAGCATTAGATATCATTTGGCCATCGGGTGACACAGAATTCAAAACTGCCAGTATGAACAGTACCCATACCAAAATCCTTGAAAAATCCCAACTTCGAAAATTCATCAAATATTCCCTAGATCTCCAAAAATTATGATCTTTAGCTTCACATAAAGCTCTCAATGAGACTTAATTGAATGCCAAATTTCAGGGCAAGACAAACTCATTTGGCCAAAAAGTGACATAGGGTTCCATTATGGTCAATTTTGGCTCCATATTGGGTACCAAAAGTGCCAAATGGATTTCCCTTGGTTTTAACACCTTTTAGACAAGTTTAAAAGCTTATTTAAGACTTGTGTGAGCTGCCCAAACGGTCCCAAACCTCATGCATCTCATTTTGGCCATTCAACCCCACTCATACACATATCCATCAAACTTTCAATTCTCATACTTTGGCATTAGATACTCAAAACATATGCTAGAGGTCATACATCATATCCATACATATAAACATCACATAATGGTGTATTTATACATGTCTCAAGGGTCATGGTACTTTTACAACATCATATACATGATGAACCATCATTATGGTTCCAAAATGGCTAAAACCAAGGCATAAGTTTGTCAATCTCCTTCCTTTAGTGTTGTTGGCTCCCATTAGCATATCCACTTAGTTCACCTAGCATGTTAGATCATTGGAGAGGAGGGGATGAGATTCAAAGAATCCCAATAGCTCATCTCCCATTCAATCATACATAATATGTGCAAAGCAAGCCTTTTAAATGCATGTATGGAGAAAATAGAAATCATAGACATTTTAAAGGCAACCTTGGCATGTGAATCAATCATACAGGACATTCAAGAGCTCACTAAGTGTTTGGATTGGCCTCACACTTCTCCTCATGGATTTTGGACTTGCCTCACCCATTCTTTGAGTACTTTAGACTCAACCATACTCTTGGGAGCCCACTTTGCTTTTGGGAGCCTCTTTACTTTGTCTCAACCAAGCTCAAGGGTTCTTGGCTCATCCTCACCCAAGGGAAAAGTTCTTAGCCTCTCCACACTCAAGCAAACTCATACAAACATCATGGATTCATTTAAAACATAACATGGCATCAAGCATCATGGCATATGAAGGCATGTTAGCATACTTTTCAAAGTTTGGAAAGACACACACACACATTCTAAAACAAGCTAAACACACATTCATGCATGAGAGAAGGTGGAAAGAGCTACCTTGTATACAAACACACACTTTTCCTTTAGGATTCAAGCCTCCTCTTTCGGCCACACACCAAAAAATTGGTGGAGATGGTTTCTCTTGGCCTAAATACAATATATGGGAGCCAATTAGGTTTATGAAACAATCTCTAAGATCATACAATTTGCTTAGATGCTAGATTGCTCTATAACCCCCATTATGGTCCATATTTTAAGCCTCTTGGAGTCATCACATCATCAAAACAAAAGGCCTAACACCATGTTGCTTCTTTAGGTCATAATATGGAACCTAAGGCACCAAATCACTTTCTATGAGTTCTAAATTTTTTCCAAGGACTCCCCTCACTTTCATTCATCAAATATGACTCAAGAATGGCCTTAGAAAAATTTAAAACTCTCCCTAGCTAGGAGAACCCATCTAGGCCGAGGCTATGAAGCATATTAGGTTCCATGGAGCTTTCTTTGTTTTCTCAAGGGAAGAAGCATATGGGGAGCCTCTTAGGGATCTTGGGAGATCATTTAAACTCTTACTTAGGCCTAGGAATCATCATACAACGTCAGATTTTACAAGGTGCAATTGAAACCCTAGAATTTGCATCTTGAAATCTAATGGCTTTTTGATAATTCCCTTTGCATATTCTTAATCTCCACACCCTTTTTCCTTAGATTCATGCTTGGTTCTGCCTAAAAATCATCTCCTCCTAGGGTTTTCTCAAGTGGGGCGAAATGGTGGAGAAGGGGACCAAAAATGACAACCATAAGAAGAGAAATTACCTTGTTTTCTTGCTTTTTCTCACTTGAATCTTATGTTCTTTGAGCTCCTCTCTTCAAATCCGAACTTTTACCCTCAATTTCTCCCTTAAAACAGATTTATAAACTTCATTATAATCATAGGAAATAAAGGAGAATGGAGGAGAAGACATTTGGAAGAGAAAGAGCATGAAAAACTACTAATTTCCATACCTTAAGCCTTTGATTTCTCTTCCTTTTCTTCCCCTTCTTGTGAGCCTCATCCCCTAGGGTTTTCTTCTGGTTTTAGGCAGAACTTGGTCGTGCATAATGAAGGGAGGAGAAGGGTGCATCATATATATAGGTGGGAATAAGTTACACTTTTCAAAAATTCCCATTTTGCCCTTCATACTTTGCATTTTCGTTTCTCCTTTGTTTTAGCTCCTTTTTGAGAACTGTCTTTTCCATTATACAATTTAGGTTCCCAATCAAGTAAAATAGCTTTGGAATCACCCAAATCGGAGCTAAAACCTTTCCGAACGAATCTGTCAAAGTTCGGGCACACTGACATTGGAAAACGTCCACCAGAGGGGCTTTAACTGTCATGGGGCTTTCCATGTTTTTTAGGGCCTCTAAAAACCCCGGAGAACTCAAAACTTTCATTTAAAAAGCCCTCCTGTGTGTTTTTCAAAAAGTACATATATTTACGAAAATGCCACTGGCCTTTTGACAAATTTTTTGAATCACTCTGGCCTTGATTTCTAGGCAACTCAAGGCTCAAATCCTCATTTTCTAATATTTAAAATTTTAACATAATTTTAGTTGGCCCCAATTCCTTCTATTTCAAGGACTTCCTTTTGTATCTGGCCTATTTCTGTCATTTACGGAGAAACCGAATATTGCGTTTCTCACGTTTACAGCGGGACTGGATGTTACATGTGTCATGTACTCAGCCCATTTACTATGCTCACGTGTTCTATGGTATGATGATGGATTGTTGAATGAATGATGGATGCCTTTTAGAGCTGCCTGAGTGTGTTTTTAATCCCTCACGTGCTACATCCATCCTATTTCACATGCTCTCCCATGTGTGGCTCTCATTTCTCTTCATTCCTATATCAGCTTCTCTCCGTTCTCAGCTTCCCTTTCCCTTTCTTCTTGTTGTTGTCTACGTGGATCCATTTGTGCTTGCCACTAGTTTCACACGTCAACTTTTGTGTGTGCATGAAGTTAAAAGCTACTGCTAGTTCTGGACTTGTGCTTCTCTCCATTCTCAGCTCAAGTCTACTATGTGCTTCTTTCTTTGTCTACAGTTCTTCACGTTCTTTTTTTACAAAATCATAGCTTTCTCACGTAACTTCTCCTCCTCCAAACCTATGACTTCCCTCTATTTTAGTTACTCTTATCCATGTAAGAATCTAGTGCATTATTCCTTCTCTTTCAAACCAAACTCGAGCCATATTTTCCACATAAATTTTGCTGCCTTCACCTAATACTTCCTAAAACTTGTAGCTTCTCTTCTTTTCATGTACTTCTTCTTTCCACATTCTGGTCTAGAGCTTGCTCGTGTGCTTATGGCGTGGCTGTTCTGTATGAGCTTTTTTACTTAAGCTTCTTTTCCTCGAGAAGCCTTCCCACTTGACTGCTCTACAGCTCCCTCTACACATTCTACCTTTCAAACCCGTAACCTCACTTCTATGTTCTCTAACTCTCCATTTGCCCATGTGAGCTTTGTTTGTGTTACTGTTAGAGCCTGTGGAGTGAATGAGAGTAAAGTGTTAGTGGTGACTCGTGTTTGACGTGAAGCTTCAATGTGTAAGTGTGTACATGGGTTGGAGTGAATCAACGTGAAAGGCTCGTGGAGTGCAAGTGGCGTGAGTATTTGATGTGGTGTGTGAGGAAGTGTGATTTGATGAGATGTTGTACATGTGAGTGAGCTAGAACCATGGCTACATGAAGTGAATGTAAAAGTGAGTGTGTGTATGAATGTGTTAATGAAAGAATGAGCCATGCATGCCTAACCTACCTATGTGCTAAATGAAGTAGGTGTGTTGTGGATGTGATGGAATAAGAGAACGAAGCTATAAGTTACTGTGTGATAATGTTGGGTTAGCTGAAAGAGTGTAAGAGATGTAATTGTGTGTTAAGTGAGGGGAAGAGTGCCTTGTTGCTTGTGAGAGTATGTGTTATAGCTGAAGGGCAAGAGTTGTCCACGAGCTTATTCTTCCATTTTTTTTCTTTAAAATTTCATTAGAAAAATTATAGACCATTATTCCTTCTTGAATTTGCATATTTGAAACTCTGTCTCTTCTCCAAATCAATTTCCCATTCAAGCTCCAATTGTCATTGAAAATCTACACAAATAATAATAAGAATTCAATAGAAAAAATTCACAAAATTATTTGAAAGAAATTTATACAGTAATATTCAATAATTTTGCAAATAATTTCCTAAAATACAAAAATGGATTTATACAGTAATATTCAATAATTTTGCAAATAATTTCCTAAAATACAAAAATGGCTAATAAAATCAAATATCATGTAATTGAATCCATTTAGCCTCAAATCATTATTAAAATGCTCAAATAAAGAGGAAATAAAATATATAAAGCTGGTATTTATCAAATTCTCCCACATTTAAACGTTTGCACTCCTGGGCAAAACTCAAGATCAAAAGGAAGGCTAATAAAATGACAAGTGGAAAATGAAAATGCAAAAGGAGAGTGAAGTGTAAAAATCACAAGCTAAGGACTAATCATAACTCGTCAACACTTCAACAATAAAATTAACTTCACTTGCATTAAAAAAGTAAGTTCCATGGCAATTTCATTTAAAAAGAATGAATTGAAATGTATAGCCCCTTACATAGGCTAGTATTTACTCTTAACTCTCAAGTGGTTAAGGCAATGTGTATCACTCAAATTACACCTATCAAAACTTACTACCATAGGCTTGCCAAGCTTCTAAATCTCCACTACCCATGCTAAATGTAAAGCACAAAACAATAGGACTTTATTCAAGGTTGTCATGGGGCTAGGGAATGAAATGAATGGATATAAGAACAAGGAAAAAACAAACAACAAATGGATATCTTAGAACTTCAAAAGCAATCAATGGAAACCTGGGATAGGGAAGAACATGTGCAATTCAAAGCCTTATTTCCAACTAGTAAAAGTAAATGCAAATAAAACTCAAACATTTCTTTCTTTTGACTTTTCTAATGCTCTTTTTTTCTTTTCTTTTTTTATATACTTTTCTTTTTTTCCTTCATTTTTGTTTCATTCATTATGTATCTTTTGCTTTTCTATCTTTTCTTTTCTTTCCATTTTTTTTCTTTTGGAAAATCTTACTTAACTTTTAATAATAATGGCCTAAATTGATGCAAAGCACATATTCACCTATTCTAATTAGATGTAATGCTTGTTAAAATCCATAAGACATCTTCAAACAAGGTGGGAAACATTTTTAATGGCTATGGATTTAACAAGAAAATAAAATAAGGTCCAAAATGGCTAAACAATGGAAAGAATGAATATAATGGTTGGCTTTTTCACTAACTAGCTATAAAAGAAATGAATGCCTTATCATTTTCATGCATGCAAATACAAATGTAGTCTCAACAAAGAATCAAGATAAGGTTTAAAGTGAAAGTAATGATAGAAGAATATACACTAGAAATGAACAAATAAAACTCAAATCCTCACCAACTAATGGCTATTAGAATAATTTATTAAAATCAAATTCATTGCCACTTCACTTGAATCAAAACACAAGATCCATCACTTATCATGTCAAAATGAATCCAAGCTATAATCATCTCAACTTGAAACTTCCACGAAAAATTAAAAAAAAATCACATTATTTTTCATTTTTTTTCAAAAATTTTTAGTTTTTTTTTAACAAAACAAAAAGAAGATGAAATAGAATGGCTCTCCACCTCATACTTAAATATTGCATTGTCCTCAATGCCAGCACAAAATCCAATTAACAGATAAACAGCATAATATAAAGAGTGGAAAGGAAAGTGTATAACTGGACGAAATGATATGAAGCTCTTAAGGGTGGCTCAGATTTCCATGTAGCTGGTTAGCAATTTATTACCTACAAAATAGAACAAAACAAACAGTAATGCAAAAAAGAAAAGATAACTAAATCCTAAACTAAAAAGGACTTTATAAAAGACTAACTAATCATACGTATCAAAAACCATAATTAAAACTGCTTTATTCCTCTTCAGTTCAACAAATTTAAGTCTCACTACTTTAAAGCATTTTGATTGATCATGAAGTGATGATTCATGGACTTCTTCAACCATCAGTAGTTTCAGAAAGTCAGAGTCAACATGTTCAGAAGCAATAAAAGAAGAAAAATCAAATTTAGGACATTTAAAACTAAAGAAAGAAAAATTGGAATCAAGTTTATATGCATCAAACATTAAATTCCCTAGACATCTATCAAAACCAATAAAATCAATTGGACTCTCATCAGTAAGAGTCACTGCATCAATAGAAAAATTTAATTGCAACTTCCACAATCTTTCCAATTGGAGTCCTTCAAGGTATCTGGTAGTTGATTTATCTTAATTGGAAGTCTGTAGCTTATTGGGAACTAGTTCACCAACTTTATGAATCTATTTAGAACTCTCGACAAAAGAAATAATATTCTTCCTGACCAAAGAGACATCAGTAAACTCATAGGATTCTAAACAATGATCAACAACAAAATCCAATCTCTCACTAGTATCAACAACAACACATGCATCAATAAGATTTTCAATATCAGCACTATCTCTATGCATGCTCTCACCAATACTAGTATGATTAGTAAAATCAATCTCATTAATAGTTTCAGTGCAAATAAAGGAATCTATAGATTCAACAAACTTATCAGGCCTCAAAAACTCATCTATCTCAACATATACATGACATGTATGCAAATTATCATATAAGCATTTCAAAGTAGAGTCTGATTCATCAACAACAAGCTGCTCAACAATTTTACTATCTATATCCTTTTCACATGCTACATCTACTATTTTAGTAGTCATATCATCACAAACTAAGTCACCCCTACACTCATCAACTACCTTAGACTCAATAGGATCATTATTAATTGGCTCAGAAATGAAATTATCACTATAATCACTGTAATACCTTATATTTCTATTATAATACTCTTCCATTCAGGGCAATCGGTGCACATTTACAAGACAAAAGTAAGAAAAAGTATGAAAATAATACACTTTTATTGCGTTACATCGGGGTAAAATTCTTCAATTCACATTACGTGGACCCCATGGATTATCCAACGACATTCTCTAGTCATTTATCATTAGAACAAATCACAATCAAGTTAAATTATGAAGCAATCCATGGATTTCAAGTCAAAAACCATGAAATGTCCTTCATTTTCCATGGTTGTATAGTGGTAGATTTTAGAGGCAACTTTGAAAAATCATAACTAAATGTAAAAAAATCAAAATCATACAAACCATAACTTTATGGAAAGCTCTTGATGTCAAATATACATGAAAAATAAGTACCAGCCATGAAAACCTCATCTAGGTCACATTTGACAATAGAAAAATAAAGAAGGTCTAGCTAACCTCTGATACTTATACAGATTACTGATATAAAATTTGGAAATTCATAATTAATTTCACCAAAATCTAATTCATGCAATCTATACTAATTTGAAAATCTATAGATGTTAACTAGAGGGAAAAAATAGTTCTAGACCAATCCAAGAGAATTCAGACCCTGAAAATCAATCAAATAGTAACACGGTTTTGACTGGGTGCCTCGTATTAGATAGTAAATTCAAAAATTAATATTTCCCTCTCTAGAAATCCAAATGAGGTTCTTCTAACTCTAACAAGTCACTGGGAAGGTCTAGTTTCTTTTTGTAAAATTTTGGGGCAATTAGACATTATTTGTCACATGAATGATAGAGAACAAGTTTCGAACCATATGAACAGTGCACTAACTAAAAACCAAAAAATTTTCCAACTTCAAAAACTCACCAAATATTCTATAGACCTCCAAATAATATCCACTTTAGCTTCCTAAAAATCTATCGAAAAGTTCTAAATGCATGCCAAATTTCAAACCAAGAAGAGCTCAACTGGACAAAAAGTGACATAGTCTCACAAAATGGTCAATTTTGGCTTCCATAAAGTGTCAAGTTTGTCCAAATGGCTTCTCTAATGGTTTGGCACCTCTTGGGCAAGTTTAAAAGTGTGAATATGACTTGTAAGAACTATCCAAGTGGTTTGAAGCCTCATACATCTTAATTTGACCATTCTATACCTAAGAATACACTATATACATAAGTCATTCAAGAAGCTAAATCCCACATTTGCATTGATTTCATGCCACATGTGGTCCATACAAGATTTATACATCATATTACAATTGTTCATGGTCTTACATCTTAAAAATAACATATACATAATCACTTTCCCATTCAATTACAAAGTAAGCTACACAATAGACAAAAATGCAATCTTTCAAGGTCTTTAGCTTGCACTCTTTGATTCTTGAACATCACCTAGGCATTTCAAGATAATGGAAGGAAAGGGAGTGAGATTCTTAGAATCTTAATAGTTCAGACACTCATTCATACACACATTCATGGCATATACACATCAAAGCATATGTATGAAAGGTTTAACAACCATAAAGTATGCAAAGTCACAATCTCCATACTATTTATTCACATTCAAGCTAAAAACATGCTCTAAGGACTTTTAGTTTTGCTTCACCCTATTTCTAGGACTTTTTGATTTGTCTCACTCTTGCCCTAAGGACTTTTGACTTGGCCTCACCTTTCTAACAAACTTTGGGCCTTGTCTCACCCATGCTATGAGACTTTTGACATCTCCTCACATTCATTAAGGGACTTTTGGCATCACCTTACCCTTATAAGCCATTTCTACAACCAAGACCATTCAAGGAAATACATTGGTACCAATGTAATGTCAAGGCATCAAGTAGCATATTATCAAGTCACAAGAACACACACAAGCATACAATAACATACATATGCAAACAAGAATACAAGGAGAATGAGGTGAAGAGCTACCTTGAATTTTGCAAGTTTTCCTTTGTCTTATTCCTCCCTCTTTTCCGCCTCACAAGTGCACCTAGGTGGGTTGGTATTTTCTTGGCCTAAACACCATAAACAACACATAATTACACACTTGAAGCAACCCAAGACTCTAAACTCACTCTTAAACACACACTTGGTTCCATAAGTGGCATAATGGCTCTATAAATGGCCTATTGAAGCAACCTTCACAATTCTAGCTCTAGGCTCCCATTTCTAAGTCTCTTGGCCTTATTCAAAGTCCTTGGAGCCCACACATAATCATTTACACAAGCTTAGGATCAAGTTGCTTCACAAAGCACCATTATGGACACCATTGTCCCATCTTCCAATCTATGGCTCTTAAATTTTTCCTAATGGTTTCTCCCAACTTTTAACATCATATAAAGTCCCAAGCCAGGGCTAGAACAAATTAAAACACTCCCTAGGCTTCTCTTCCTAGCTTGGCCAAACCTAGCACTATAATAAAGGTTTATGGAGTTTTTGATATTTCCTTGATGGGGAGCCACTTGGGAGGGTTTCTAGAGGTCTTAAGAGCTCAAGGAAACATTCAAATAGCCAAGAAAATACTCACACAAAATTAGATTTTCCAAAACCCTAAGGAAGCCTACACTTTTCTATCTTGTTTTCCATAGGTTTTTCTTAGAATTTCTTGCCATATTCCTCTTCCTCATGGTCTAAAACCCTAGTTCCTCTCTTGTTTTTGGATAGAAAATCCTCCCCCAATATGGTTCTGCTCTTGGACGAAATACACACATCTATTAAGCAAGGAGAAGAAGCAACAACAACAATCAATTACCTTAGTTTCAAGTGTGATTTCAAGGCTTCTTCTTCTTGGTTTGCCTCTTCTCAAAATTTTTGAACTGCCCCTCTAAGTTCTGGACCAAAAATAGAACCAATCATCTCAAAAAAAACTATAGAAAGAAAGTATGGAAGGAGAGGAGCAAGGTTGAAGAAAGAAAGAGCATGAAATTCCATGGATTTACCTACCTTTTCCTTGATTTCTTCCTTCCTTTCTCTCCTCTTCTTGTGCACCTAAGAGAGGTGATCATTTTCTGTATTTTGGGTAGAGGAAAGTCGTGCTATCTGAGGGGGAGAAGAGACAAGAAGCTTATGGAACATTCAAGAAACTTACTTTTTCAAGAATTTCAATTTCGTCCTTTCGTAGTGGCAATTTCGTTTTGGCTTCATCTTAACTCCTTTTTGAGAATTGTCTTTTCATTATAAAATTTAGGTCCTAATTTAATAAAATGGCTTTGGAATCACTCAAATTAGAGTTAAAACCTTCCCAAACGAATCTGTCAAAGTTCAGGCTCACCACTATTAGAAAACATACACCAAAGAGGCTTTATCAGTCCTGGGGCTTCCCATGGTTTTTAGGGCCTCTAAGAACCTTAAGCAACTCAATTTTCCCATTTAAAAAGCCCTCCTATGTGTTTTTCTAAAAGTTACACTTATTTACGAAAATACCATTATGTTTCATTAATTTTTGTCACAATTTGTTTCACTATCCTAACTCTATTTTTCTTTCTATCTAAGCCTGGAATTATCATTTTTAGGAGTCTAAAACTCTACCTAAATTTTTTGGGACATTATCTAGCTCATTTAAGAGGACTTGCTTTTATACGGCTCATTTCGTCATTTTACGAAAATTATATTCATTACATTTTCCACCCCCCTTAAAATAAATTTTGTCCTTGAAATTTAAATACATACCTTAGGGAAATAGCTATGGATATTTCTATCTTATCTCATTTTCTATCTCCCAGGTTACCTCCTCATATGTCAGACCCTTCCAGACCACTTTTATTAGAGGGATGCTTTTGTTTCTCAGCTGTTTCAACTTAGTGTCTACAATCCTCTTAGTTTCACTACATAGAAAAGATTTTCCTATAATTAAACATGCACATGTGAGGGGTCTAGTAAGTACTTTTTCAATTGGGAGACTTGGAATACATTATGGATTTAGGCTAAGTTTGGAGGTAGGGCTATTCAATAGGCCACAAGTCCAATTTTTTTAAAGATTTTAAATAGACCAATATACCTAGGACTGAGTTTCTTTACCCTTATAGACTGACCTACCCCGGTCACTAAAGACACTCAGATGAATACATGGTCTCCAATCTCAAACTCTAACAGCCTCCTTGTTCTATCGGTATAATTCTTTTACCTACTTTGGGCTGTAAGAAGTTTCTTTCTAATCAATTCTATTTACTAGGTAGTCTGGTCCACTAACTCAAGTTCTAGTAAACTCCTTTCACCTAGGTCAACCCAACATAACGGAGATCTATACTTTCTCCTATATAGAATCTCATAAGGGGCTATCTGGATATTAGAATGGTAGCTGTTATTGTAAGAAAACTCTACTAATAGTAGATACTCATCCCAGTTACCCCTCATCTCTAATATACATGCCCTCAATATGTCCTCTAGGATCTAGATGGTCCTCTCCGTCTGACCATCTATCTGGGGGTGGTAAGCAGTACTAAATAGCAACTTGGTCCCTAAGGCATGCTGTAACGACTCCAGAAATTCTATGTGAACTTGGGGTCTTTGTCTGATACTATGCTACTGGTTATACCATGAAGTCGCACTATCTCACGTATATACAACTAGGCTAATCTATTTAAAATATAAGCAGCCCTAATCGCTAAAATATATGTAGATTTCATTAGTCTATCCACAACTACCTAGATAGCATTGTATCTAGAGGATGTCCTGGGTAACCCTATAACAAAATCTATAGTTATACTATCCCATTTCCACTCAGGTATATCTAAGAGTTACAACAACCCAGTTGATCTCTGGTGCTTTATCTTAACCCTCTTGTACAGTAAACATCTCACCACATAATCTGTGACGTCATTCTTCATTCTTGGCCACCAGAAAATTCTTTTTAGATCTTGATATATCTTGGTGGCCCCTAGGTGGATAGTATATTTACTCTTGTACGCCTTTTCTAAAATTCTCTTTCTCAATTCATGATTACTAGGCACACAAATTATATCCCGATATATTATCACACCATCCTCAGATATTCTAAAATCTGAGGTCCTACCCTTGGAAATCTTGCTCCTAATCTGCCTCAGAAACTCATCCTCTCTCTGGGCATCTAAGATCTGGGTTCTCAAATCGTTCTTAATCTGGGTTTCACTCAAATATAATCTACCCGATACTAGCTAATAAGAAATGTTCAAATTTCTAAATTTCTCTAGGAGTTCTAACTCCCTAATCATCATATGGGCAATGTGGATGGATTTCCTACTTAAGGCATCGGCTACCACGTTGGCCTTACCTAGATGATATTTCAACACAGAATTATAATCTTTTAGGAACTCCATCCATTTCCTTTGCCTCATATTGAGTTCCTTCTGATCAAATAGGTATTTTAGACTTTTGTGGTCACTATAAATCTCTATACTCACACCATACAGATAGTGCCTCTAAATCTTAAGAGTAAAAACTACTGTGGCTAACTCTAGGTTATGTGTGGGATAGTTTTCCTCATGAGGCCTCAGCTGCCTAGAGGCATACGCCACTACCCTACCCTGTTACATTAACACACATCCTAACCCTCTCCTCAAGGCATCACTATGTACCACAAATGGTAAGTTAAGGTCAGGAATAACAAGCACAGGGGTAGTGGTCAATTAGAGTTTCAACTCCTAGAAACTCCTTTCACATCTCCCATCCCACATGAAAGGTGTATCCTTCCACAGCCTCGCAAGTGTTAAGGCCATCTGAGAGAAGCCCTGAATAAATCATCTATTGTAACACCATATATTTCTAGCTTATTTCATAACATTTCCATGCTTTACATCATCAATCCCATGAAGGAGTAAGAAAAAGGGATTAAAGTAATACATTTTTTTGTGTTGTGTTGTGTTGTGTATAAAAATTCCATTTGATGTCACGTGGACTATAAGAGTTCATACAATATATTCTCATATTTAATTATATAGATACAACTCATTTGTATCATGAAATCTGGCTTGCAACTCATGGAACTTGAAGGAAAGCTTAAAATATATATACATATTTTCGGCCAGAATTTGGCTCATTTCTGTCACAAATTTGGAAAATCATAACTAATTCTAGAAAAATTAAAATAATGCATTCTTAGCTATTCTGGAATTCTACACATGTCTAATTCATGTTAAAAATATGTCTAGACCACAACATCAAACACAAAGGATGTTTGACAGTCAAAAAGGTCCAGAGGTCAGGCTGTCCACTGGTGTTGTCACAGAATTCTGCAGCAAACTTCAAAAATGTCCAATCAATTCCACAAAAATTCAATCCATGCAAATTCTACTAATCTGGAAAGTTATGGATATTAGCTAGAGGGAAAAAAATAACTCCAGACTAGTTTAGGTATGCCTAAACTTTGAAATCTAATCAAATAGTAACAGAGGTCGGCTAAAATTCCTAATATTGGACAGTTTCTTTGAAAATTCATATCTCCCTCTCTAGACATCCAAATGAGGTGCTTCCCTCAGAATGTCTAGTTTCTCTGTATAAAATTTCATGGCAATTGGATATCATTTAAGCCTTATGTGACAGATTTCATTTTTGGATCAGTATGAACAATGACATGACCAAAACCAAAAGAATTTCCAAATTTGAAAATTCATCAAATATTCTCTAAACCTCTAAAAATTGTTCTTTAGCTTTCCAAAAAGCTCTCAATAAACTCTAATTGCATGCCAAATCTCAGATCAAGAAGAGCTCATTGGGATAAAAAGTGATATAAGGTTCTATTGTGATCAAATTTGGCTCCATATAGGATACCAAAATGTCCAAATGGCTTTCCTTGGGGTTCAACCCCTCTTGCACAAGTCTAAAAGCATAATTAAGACTTATGTGAGTTGTCCAAATGGTCCCAAACTCCATGTCTCTCATTTTGGCTATGTCACATGTAATTATACATACTCACATCAAACTTCCAAAAAGCCTAACTAACATTATATACTCAAATTGCATTCTAGTGGTCACATAATACATTCTCCCATTTAAACATAATATATTATCAATAATTACATATGTTCAAGAGGTCATAGATCACATACAACCATAGATAATGACATTTGCCACCTTGATGGCCTTAATGAAGCAAATTTCATACATTTCAATGTCATACTCTCATCTCTCAAGTGGTTGGCACCATGGAATTAAAGTCATGCTAGAACACTTTTCATGGCTTAAAAATACACATACATACATTCAAGACAAGCTAAGCACACATCCATGCATGAGAGAAGGTAGAGAGAGTTACCTTGTACACAATTACATACTTTTTCTCTTGAATCCAAGCTCCCTTTTTTGGCCACACACACATAAAAGTGTGGGGATGGTTTCTCTTAGCCTAAACACAATTTATGAAAGCCAATTAGGTTTATAGAATTAATTCTAAGGCCACACAACTCACTTAGATACTAACTTGCTCTATAAACCTCATTATGGTTCAATAATTGCACCTAATGAAGTAACACCCCTCAAATAAATTCTAGGCTCCATTATTTCCTCCAAATATGATTCTTGACTCCTTTTAAGCCTCTTAGAGTCATCACACAATTAAAACCAAGAGCCTAACTACATGTTGCTTCTTTAGGTCATAATATAGAACCTAAAGCACCAACTCACTTTCTATGGGTTCTAAATTTTTCCCAAGGCCTCCCCTCATTTTCATTCATCATATATGACCCAAGAATGGGTTTAGAAAAATTTAAAACTCTCCCTAACTACATAAACCCCTTTAGGCCGAGGCTATAGAGGAAATGGGGTTTCTTGGAGTTTGGTTTATTTTCTCAAGGGAGGATGCATGTGGGGAGCTTCTTAGGGATCTTGGGAGCTCATTTAAACTCTTATTTAGGCCTAGGAATCATTATACAAAATCATATTTTACAAGGTACAATTAAAACCCTAGGTTTTGCACCTTGAAATTCCATGGCCTTTTCTTGAATTTCTTTGCATATTCTTACTCTCCTCCCTTAAATTCATGGAATTCACCCTTGATTCCCCTTAAAATTCCTGCCCTCTAGCATCTACACACATGGGGAAAGATATGGAGAAGAAGGGGGGAGGAGTAGCTACCATGGAATGTAAGATTTACCTTATTTTCTTGCTTTTTCTCACTTAAATCTTGTGTTCTTTGAGCTCTTCTCTTCAAATCCGAATTTTCTGCTCAATTTCTCCCTTAAAACAGATCCACATACTTCATTATAATCATAGGAAATAAAGGAGAATGAGGGAGAAGAGGTTTGCAAGAGAAAGAGCATGAAAAACTACTAAATTTCCATACCTTAAGCCTTTAATTTCCCCTCCTCTTTGCCTGCCTCTTGTGCGCCACTCTCTCTAGGGTTTTCCTCTGGTTTTAGGCAGAACTTGGTCATGCAAAATGAAGGGAGAAGAAGGGTGCATCATATATATAGGTGGGAGGAGGTTACACTTTTCAAAAATTTCCATTTTTCCCTTTGTTCTTGGCATTTTTGTTTCTCCTTCGTTTTAGCTCCTTTTTCAAAACCATATTTTCCATTTTGAAAGTTAGATTCCCAATTTAGTAAAATGCCTTTGGAATCACTCAAATTAGAGCTCAAACCTTCCTGAATGAATCCATCAAAGTTTGGGTACATCGACGCAGGAAAACGTCCATCGGAGGGGTTTTAGTTGTCCTGGGGCTTTCCATGGTTTTCAAGGCCTCTAAGAACCTTGAAGAACTCAAAATTTTCATTTAAAAGCCCTCCTATGTGAATTCCAAAATTTGCTCAAAATTACAAAAATGCCATTACATTTCGTAAGCTTTTCATAAGAAATTGTTTCTTCACTCTAGCTCTATTTCTCCTTCCATCTGAGCTTGGGATTCTCATTTTTAAGAGTTTAGAATGCTTTCCAAATTTTTTGGGACCTTAACTATCTCATTTCAGGGGACTTCCTTTTGTATCCAATGAATTTCATTCATTTACAGAGAAACTGTATGTTACGTTTCTCACATTTTCTCTGGTTTCAAAGAACCAGATATTGCATTTCTCCCTCCTAAATAAATTTTGTCCTTGAAATTTAGGGTATACTTTCTTCTTATTCTTTTTCTTTTCTAGCTAATTATTTTTTTTCTTTCCCTTCTTCCTAGCTTTATACGCTTTTCTCAGCGATTTCACTCGTTTAAATTTTTCTCTCAGCCAGGGAATTTTTCATTACTAGCCTTTAATGAGGGCTCTATTACCATGATGTACTAGCTAGTTCTCTCTCATAAGAGAAAGAAATTCCTAACTCTAAAGGCCTATCTTGGGAGAGCTTACTAATCATGTTGGGTTAATGTTAACCTGTTCACAGAATTAACATTTCCTTTAGTGGACTTATTTACACATCTCAAGAGGTAACTTATTTCATATTATGTCTCCTGTATCCTCTATGAATGGCTTCTCATAACATCTCATCATCTTTTCTAATCATTAGAGCCATCGAAGGTTTCTGTCTGTCTGCTTATTTACATGTTCCGTCCACTATTTATCTCTGCGTTCTTTTTTACTAGCTCATCCCATGATTATAATTCATATTTCTTTCTAGCATAGACCTCACATCTTAGTTACTTACTAGGATTACAACTCCTTTGAGGAGTTTCTACTTTTAATGATCTCAGCTTATCTGTTTACTACTATATCTATCTTTGTAGGCCGGGACTTTTTCTCATTTTCTTCGCTCACTTATAGTGGCATTTTACAATCCTTCATTTCAATACTGATTGGCCTAACATATATCTCATATTGGCACCAAAGAGCAATTACCATTGACTACTGTTAAGCTCTAGTGGGATGCTAGGTATTCTCACAGTTTTACCCACTGGAGATATACTGTATCACTTACCTCATATAAAAACTACACCTGACTCCTTTCTGAATACATAATCTAGCATGCGGGGATCTCTCTATCCCTCAGTTAGGGCTACTATCTGCTAGGTAGTGGTTCATTTAGCTCTAACTTTGGAAAGCTAATTTTTTGCTTTCCTCATCCTATATACTATGCTCATCTCTAAAAAGATCTAGTCAGTGGTCTAATAGTCTAAGTAAAGCCTTCATATCTCTGTAGCAATGGTCTACTAGACTCAGGAGATCTATAGTCTCTGAGAGAAAGGTTAGCTAAAACTATACTGGTCTCTGAGACTAGCTACTCTGTAAAACTATCTCAAGCCGTCATCTCTCCAAAAAACTATCATGCTATGGCTAGGGTTCTCTGTAACTCTGTGGAATCTACTGTGACCCCTAAGTCTCCTATGACCTTTCAAAGCCCTGCTAAGGTCTACTGTAACCCATTGTGCTATGCTAGAATCTACTATGATCCATCTCTGGGAGATGTCAAGCCTAAGATCATTGTATCTGACAGTAAAATACATGCTCACTAAGTCCAGTAACAATCGCTCATAATAGCTGAGGCTAAACTCAGAGGTACATCGTGCTCTTTGTGTGAAGTGGGTTCTATGTCATTTAATTCTCTAGGATTCCATCATACTAATACTAGGGAGCATTTTAAATTTTTCACTCATTGCTCTTCATAAGATCCTCAGGTTCTAACTTTAGCCCCTTTTTACTTGGGCTTTCTTTTCTTACTTTATCAACTTACTTACTTTAGCCCTCCTCTCATATCTTGCAGTTTCTAACTATGTCTATGTTCTACTTTTAGGTGCTTTGGCACTAGGGCATTTCACACACTAAGTGTGGTTACCATCTTTGATAGGAGAGAGGCTATGCTCTAGTCCCTTCTCATTTCGTTTACATAGACTATAAGGGACTCAGGCTATACATATTGAACTCGTGCTATCTGAGTCTGAATATTCCTTATTGGGATTCCTTTTTACATACTTTTCTCATTATTCTGATATTACTGGAATCCCTTTACCTTTATTTTCTAACTCATTTCATTCTTTAAAAAATTAGGATACTCTTCAATTATTAGGACACTTTAGTGATTGATGTAACACCATAAATTCTAGCTCATTCTAACTCATCTCATGCCTTTACATAACTTAATATCATGAATCATGTGAGTTTTGCATGAAAAAGGCAAGGAAAATTTTAGCATTGCGCTGGGTCTCAAAATTCCATTCGGTGTCACATGGGCCATGTACGATCATATTATGCATTCTCATATTTAATTCCATCATTATAACTCATTTACATCACAAAAACATGCCTACAATTCATGGAAACTGAAATGGAGCTCAAAATAAGCAAGCATATTTTCGGCCAGATTTGCTCCATTTTCTGACCCAACTTTGGAAAATCATAACTAAATCTAGAAAATTTGAAATCATGCAATCTTGGTCATTCTGGAAAGTTTAGGATGTCTACTTCACACTAAAAATATGTTCAGGTCACAACATTTATCACACAAGACATTTGACATCCAAAAAGCTACAGAGGTCACTGGCTGCCTGGGCTGCTGTTTAGATTACTGATACAAACTTCTAAAATTCATAACTAATTACATAAAAATTGAAATCGCACACATTCAGTCATTCTGGAAAGCTACAATTGTTAACTTGATACAAATGTTATGAATTGTGCATATTTTTAGCATAAAGTAGACATCCCAAGCTTTCCATAATGACCAAGATTGCATGATTTCAATTTTTCTAGATTTAGTTATGATTTTCCAAAGTTTGCCCAGAAAGAAGGCCAATTCTGGCCGAGAATGAAACCTCCTTTTCCACCTTCCAATTCAGTTTCCATGAGTTGTAGGCATATTTTTGTGATGCAAATGAGTTGTAATGATGTAATTAAATATGAGGATGTACAGCATGAGCTCACATGGCTTGCGTGACACCAGAGCAAATTTTTAGTCGTGATGCGATGCAAAAAAGTGTTATTTTCAATGAAATTTCTCACTTCCTTCTTACTATATATCACATGAGCATGTAAATGATGATGGATGTGATAAGGCCATTTTTGAGTCATATATGGTGAATGAATATAAGAGGAGGCCTTGGAAAAAATTTAGAACTCATAGAAAGTAAAGTGGTGCTTTAGGTTCCATATCATGACCTAAAGAAGAAACATGTGTTTAGGCTCCTTGTTTTAATTGTGTAATGACTCTAAGAGACTTAAATGGAGTCAAGAGTCATATTTGAGAAGAAAGGATGGAGCCTAGAAGTTAATTGAGGGGTGTTGCTTCATTAGGTACCTATATGGACCATAATGAGGCTTTTAAGGCAAGTTAGGGTCTAGGAAATTTGTGTAGCTTTAGAATTCATTCCATGAGCCTAATTAACTTCCTTAAATCATGTCTAGGCCAAGAGAAACCCTCCCCACACTTTTGTGGGTGTATAGCTGAGGCAAAGGAGGGAAATCTAAGGAGAAAAGTGTGTAGATTTGTACAAGGTAGCTCTCTCCACCTTCTCTCATGCATGGATGTGTGTTTAACTTGTTTTAGAATGTGTGTATATGTATTTTCAAGTTATGAAAAGTATGCTAGCATACCTTTATATGCTATGATCCTTGATGCCATGTTATTTTTTCTAATAAGTGCATGATGTTTGTATGAGTTTGCTTGAGTGTGGAGAGGCCAAGAACTCTTCCCTTTGGTAAGGATGAGCCAAGAACCCTTGGACTTAGTTGAGATAAAGCAAAGAGTCTCCCAAAAGCAAAGTGGGCTCCCAAGAGTATGGTTGAGTCCAAAGTGCTTAAGAAATGGGTGAGGCAATTCCATAAATTTTTCCAACTTTGAAAAATCATCAAATATTCTGTAGACCTCCAAAAATTATGTTCTTTAACTTCCCAAAAAACTCTTAAGAAGACCTAATTGCATGCAAAATCTCAGATGAAGACTAAGTCATTTGGACAAAAAGTGACATAGGATTCCATAATGGTCAATTTTGGCTCCATATTGGGTACCAAAGTTGCCAAATGGATTCCTCTTGGTCTTGGCACCTTTTGGGCAAGTTTAAAAGCACATTTGAGACTTAAGTAAGCTGCCTAAATGGTCCCGAACCTCATGCATCTCATTTTGGCCATTCAACCCACACTTATGCATACGTTCATCAAAATTCCATATCCTTTGGAGGTCTAGAGAGGAAGATATGAATTTTTGAAGTTTTTTGTCTAGTATTCAGTAACCTTGCCCGACCAGAAGCACTATTCCATCGAATTCTAACATCCAGACTTGATGAAATGATCTGGAGATATTTTTTCTCTCTAATTGACATCCACAGCTTTCCAGATTTGTATCATTTGCATGGATTGGATTTTTGTAGAATTAATTGGACATTTTAAAAGTTCATATCACTAAATTGTGACAGCATCAAGACCTAATCTGACCTCCAGACAATTTCGCGTGTTAAATGCTCTGTGTGTGGCCGAGACTATGGGTGCATTGGCTTTCATGGCATTCTCTTTGTTTTCTTGAAGGAGGAAGCATGTGGGGAGCCTCTTAAGGATCTTAGGAGCATGTTTTAACATTCAATTAAGCCTAAAAACATTCATATAAAATCATATTTGCAAGGGAGCATTTAGATCCCTAATGGTTCCATCTTGTTTCCGAATGCTCTTTTCTTGATTTTATTGGTTCATTCTTAATCCTTGCCACCTAAAACCCCTAATCCCTCCATAAATTGGATAGAAAATAGCCCCTAAGAATTGGGCTCATGGTGGCCAAATTCATGCAAGAGGAAGGGGGAGGAAGAAACTACCAAAGAATAGAAGTTTTACCTTGTTTTCTTGCTTCATTTGGCTTGTTCTTCCACTTGGTTGGCTTGCTCCCTCAATTTTCAAAATTCCCCTCTCTGTTCTGCCCCCAAAACAGCACCAAACTCTCCATTAAAGCCACAGAAAGAAAGCTTGAGAGGAAAGGAGCAAGTTTCAAGAAGGAAGGATATGGAATTTCGTAAAGTTTTGTACATTGTTCTTGAATTTCTTCCTCCAAAATCCTCCTTTGCTTGTGCACCTAAGAAGATGGAGTTTTTCTCTGAAAATGGGCAGAAGCAAGTCAGTTTAATGAAGGAGAGAAAGAACATGACTTATAAAAAGAATTTGGAAGCTTCCTTTAATACTTTAATTCCATATTGCACACTTTGGCATTATATACTCAAAATAAGTGCTATGGGTCATATATCATTTTCATACATCTAAATATCACATAATAGTATATTTACATATATTTCAAGGTTCATGATACATATACAATATCATATACATTATGAACCATCATTATGGTTCCAAAATAGACAAAACAAGGCATAAGCTTGTCAATCTTTGCTCTTCATGGTTGTTGGCTCCCTTCACCACAATTACTTCGTCCATTTAGTATGTTGGATCATTGGAGAGGAGGGGATGAGATTCAAAGAATCCCAATAGCTCATCTCCCATTCAATCATACATAATATGTGCAAGCAAGCCTTACAAATGCATGCATGGAGAAAATAAAAGCCATAGATCTTTTAAAATCAAACTTGGTATGTGAACGACTCATACAAATCATTCAAGAGCTCATCAAGTGTTTGGATTGGCCTCACACTAAAAATAATATACTATGCTCCTGGGGATGAGGCTAAAGAGGCTGAATAAAAGAAAAGTCCAACTCTAATCTAAATGTAGAAATAAGCTGAGACAGACAGGTAGTACCTTAGTACCCTCAAGTAAGCTCGAAGGAGTTAGAGACCGCCTAAGAAGGCGAGGCTTATTTTATGTAGAAAAGGAATGTAAGCTGAGAGCATTATAGAATGAAATTCCCCTTAGTCTTGGAACCTTTTGGGGAAGTCTAAAAGTATATTTAAGACTAAAGCGAGGGCATCTTTTCTGTAGCTAGTTTCTTAGCTCTTCCTCACTTCCCTTTATAACTCAGGGGGGTTTAGCTGGGGAAATTTACTAACCACTACTGGGTGGTCTCCCCAACATCAGGATGTCTCATCTTTCCTTTCTTGATCCAGGGAAAACTTTCATTGAGCCTTTCTAACTATCTGAATAAAGCCTTCATGTCTCTGTGGCAACAGTCTACTAGACTTAGAAGGTCCGTAGTCTCTGACAAAAGTTAACTGAAACTGTACTGGTCTCTGAGACTAACTGCTCTGTAAAACTATCTTAGGCTTTCATCTCTACCAGAGATCTATCATGCTATAGCTAGGGCTCTCTATAACTCTGTGGGATCTACTGTGACCCCTGGGTCTACTACGACCTCTCAGAGCCCTGCTAGGATCTACTGCAACCCGCTATGATATGCTAGGATTTATTGCGATCCATCTCTGGGAGACGTTAAAGCCTAAGATCACTGTATCTGATAGTAAAATACATACCCACTAAGTCTGGTTACCATTGCTCATATACAACATCATACACTTTGTGAAGCCTCATTATAAATTCAAAAAGAATGAAAGCTAGGCCTAGGCTTGTCAATCTCCTTCTTTAATGGTAGTTGGCTCCCTTCATTCTTTGCATTTTCGTTTCTCCTTCATTTTAATTCCTTTTTGAGAACCATCTTTTCTATCATAACAAATAGGTTCCCAATTTAATAAAATGCCTTTAGAATCACTCAAATCGGAGTTAAAACCATCCCGAATGAATTAGTCAAAGTTCGGGTCAACTGACATCGAAAAATTACACAGGAGGGTCTTTACCGATCTCGGGGCTTTCCATGGTTTTCAGGGCCTTTGAGAACCCTGGAGGACTCAAATTTTTCGTTTAAAAAGCCCTCCTGTGAGTTTTCAAAATTTTTCAAAAATTACAAAAATGCCCCTACTTCCCTCGGTAAATTTTCTGATCTCTTTTGGTTCTAGTTTTTAAGCATCTTAAACCTCAAATCCTCATTTTCTAATATCTAAATTTTAAAATTTTATTATAATTTTAGTTGGCCCCAATTCTTTCTATTTCGAGGACTTCCTTTTATATTTGGCCTATTTCTGACATTTACAGAGAAACTGAACATTACGTTTCTTAAGTTTACGGAGGGACTGGATGTTACAATTGATGTCATCGTTTGCTATGCACTCCAGTCACATTACTATTAGGTTAATCAGGCCTAATATCATGTAACCATTATTGCAAGCAAACCATAACATTAAACACTAATACACAAGCACCTCATAACTAAGCTCAGAGTCACTATCGCCAATATATTACAAGTTTCCCAACAATCTAAAGTATTCCTCTCATATTTTCCTCTGTCTGCCCTACTCTTGTAGGATACTCGGGGAAAATAGAATTCTTTCTTTACTTCATCCTAAGATCACTCTACATTGCCCGACTATTTTTACTTCGGGCGCTATCATGCTAGAAGGGTATCTATGCCGAGGACAAGTGTGCGTTCTCAAATATTTAAGCACATCAACTAGATATTTGTTCTTAACCTTTTATGTCCTCAACTTGAACATTGTCATATTTTCTCTTTCTTTTTACCTTTCCTATCCTTTTTACTTAGGTAAAAGGATGTTCCACTACCAACTGTCTCTGTTGCCAGTTTAGGTTTCTTTACACTCAAGAGCACCTGTATTTTCCCAAGGTTCCTCCACTTATTCACTCTCTGTAACATCAAGGAGGTCTACTTTTTGCTCATACTCTTACTCTTCTCTTAGCTAGACCATCCGTTGGTAAAAGGATTCTATTTCATATAATCTCAGAAATTTCATTCTATGGCACTCTCAGCTTACACTTTTTCTTTATGTAATGTAAGACCCACTTTATTAGGCGGTCTCTAGCTCCCTTGAGGTTTCCTAAGGGTATTAGGGTACTAACTGTCTGTCTTAGCTTATTTCTACGTTCGGATTAGAACTAGGCTTTCTCTCTATTTAGCCTCTTTAGCCTCATCCCCAAGAGCACAGTATACTAATTTCAAGGTTCTACTGACCCAATCTAGGATACGTACTCTCAATGTCTGGATTCTACTTACTTAAAGCTTATGCTCTACTGGGTGCTCTAATCACTCATGTACATTAACCCTATATCATTCTCATATTAGGGAGCTCGTCTAACTAACTATTGGACCCCTATCTATTTACTTTTCTAGGCTTAGCTTACTTATTTAATCATTACTAAAGCAAGGGTATCTTTTTTGTAGCTAGTTTCTCAACTCCTCCTTGCTTCCTTTGTCACTGTACTTTACAACTCAAAGGGGTCTATCTAGGGAAATCTACTAACCACTACTGGGTGGTTTCCCCCAACATCAGGATGTCTTTTCTTTTCTTTCTCGATCCAGGGAGAACTTTCATTGAGCCTTTCATTCATATATCTCACCTGGAACAAAGCTACTGGTCATCTCCCCTAGGTTTTAGCTTATGCCTAACCTAGGCTAGCCATCTTATAGGACTTGCAGCTTACTAACTATCCTCATTCTCTTTTGAGCCTTTGTCAATGGACTATTACACCCTAGGTTGGAGTCAACGCCTTAAAGGCAGGTCTCAACAACCTTACTATCCCTGTGTCTGACTTTCTTTATATTGAGCTTTCTTTTTAGTCTCATTTGCTAGGCCCACAGATTTCTTACTAATCTTTTGTGACTATTCACTACCTTTTTCTCTACTTATACTAGGGGTTCTCGCTCTTTATAGGTTGTCTGGCCCTTTATCAACTCTTTTCTCAAGTTATCCTGAATATGACCAATAAGGCATTCATGGTGCCATTCGCTACGGCTAATATATCATTCGCTATGGCTAATCAGCCTTGGGTTCACCCTAATTTTCATATTTGAGTATTGGCCACGGCTAAGTAATTAATTGACCTTGGCTAACAGCCTCTAATTGGCTTGCCCTTTCAAGGATTGGGATTTTCATCTTTAGCTACCTACCCAAGCCTCATTGCCTCTATATCTAGCTCATCATCAAACTAGAGGTTCTACCTTTTGCTTCATTCATGCATAACTACTTATCATCTTAAGGTCGTCGGGCTCTAAGGAATGTAGCTTGTAACTCAAACCTCTGGCCTGAGGGAATTAGCTTTTTAGGCTCTAGTACTTATCTAGACATTTGGGCGTTGTAGCTAAGGGATAATTCTCTTTCTCATTCCCCTCTAAGTTAGTCATGCGCAGCCACAGTCTCATCTCATACCATACTACAACATTACTCATCTCTGTATTACATGAGACATCTCATAATGGTTTAAGTATGACTACCAGGGAGAATCATATACTTTCTCTAACAAGCCCCTTCCTATTAACAAGATCATTCCTTGTCGTTCATATCTAGGGCTTGCCACTGATCCCGGTGAGCTATCACATCTCATCAAGCTCTAGTCGTCGAATCCCTTAAGTTCGCTTAAGCTTAGCTCTGCTCAAGCTACTCTAGAGGCCATTCTTTCTCGGTGTCTACTAACTACTCCAAGACCACTCTACAACTTACTCATCATGAACAAAGCCACAAACTATACTCATACACCCAACATGCCTCATATAAGACTTTACCTATCCATTCAAACCTTTACATAGCCCTATTGCTATATTCTCAAGCCAAATCCAATCCAAGAGAACCTGGAACTTTGCTCTGATACCAATAAATGTAACACCATATATTTCTACCTTATTTCATAACATTTCCATGCTTTACATCATCAATCCCATGAAGGAGTAAGAAAAAGGGATTAAAGTAATACATTTTCTTACGTTGCGTCATGTATAAAAATTTCATTTAATGTCACTTAGATCATGCGAGCTCATGCAACACATTCTCATATTTAATTACATAGATATGATTCATTTGTATCATGAAATGTGGCCTACAACTCATGGAACTCGAAGGGAAGCTTAAAATATATATACATATTTTCGGCCAGAATTTAGCTCACTTCTATCACAATTTTGGAAAATCATAACTAATCCTAGAAAAATCAAAATCATGCATTCTTGGCTATTATGGAAAGCTATACATGTATAATTCATGCTAAAAATATGTCCAGATCATAACATCCAACACAAAGGACATTCAAAAATTCCAGAGGTTAGGCTGTCTACTGGTGCTATCACAGAATTCTGCAGCAAATTTCAAAAATGTCTAATTAATTCCAAAAAAATCCAATCCATACAAATGATACCAATATGAAAATTTGTGGATGTTAGCTAGAGAGAAAAATAACTCTAGACCAGTTTAGATATGCTTAGACCTCGAAATCTAATCAAATAGTAACAGAGGTCGATTGGAAATCCTGATACTAGATAGTTTCTTTGAAAATTCATATCTCCCTCTTTAGACATCCAAATGAGGTTCTTCTAGTTGGTACAAGTCACTGGGAATATCTAGTTTCTCTGTGTAAAATTTTGTGGCAATTGGATATCATTTAAGCCCTGTGTGAAAAATTGCATTTTCAAATCAGTATGAATAGTGACATGACCAAAACCAAAAAAATTTTCAACTTTGAAAATTCATCAAATATTCTTTAGAATTCCAAAAATTCTATTCTTTAGCTTCCTAAAAGCTCTTAACAAACTCTAATTGCATTCCAAATCTCAAATTAAGAAGAGCTCATTTGAACAAAAAGTGACATAGGAGTCCATTATAGTCAAATTTAGCTCCATATAGGATACCAAAATGTCCAAATGGCTTTCCTTGGGGTTTGACACCTCTTAGGCAAGTCTAAAAACATAATTAAGACTTGTACGAGCTGCACAAATGGTCCCAAACTCCATGCATCTCGTTTTGGCTATGCCACATGCAATTATACATACTCACATTAAACTTCTAAGAAGCCTAACTTGGCATTACATACTCAAATTGCATTCTAGTGGTCACATAATGCATTCTCCTATTTAAACATAACATATTATCATAATTACATATGTTCAAGAGGTCATAGATCATATACAACCATAGATGATAACATTTGCCACCTTGATGGCCTTAATGAAGCAAATTTCATACATTTCAATGTCATACTCTCATCTCTCAAGTGGTTAGCTTCCATCGCCTTACTCTCTTGGTCCACCTGGCATGTTAGAACATTGGAAAGGAGGGGATGAGACTGAAAAAATCCTAATAGCTCATCTCCCATTCAATCATATATAATGGATGCAAACAAGTCTCATAAATGCATGTATGGTCATGTTGACATGTGCAAACATTCAAGAAGCATTTTCGTCATTTGAGAATGTCATACATAGCATACAAAGGCTTGCCAAGCAAGTGGATTGGCCTCATCTAACTTCTTATGGATATTGGACTTGCCTCACCCATTCTTTAAGAGATTCTTGGACTCAATTATACTGTTAGGCGCCTATCTTGCTTTTAGGAGACTCTTTGCTTTATCTCAACCAATTTCAAGGGTTCTTGGTTCTTTCTCACCATGGCTAAGGGCTCTTGGCCTTAGCACACTCAAGCAAACCCAAGCACATATCAAAAACATCATATAAGAGCATATTGTAACATCATGGCACCATGGAATTAAAGTCATGCTAGAACACTTTTCATGGCTTAAAAATACACATACATACATTCAAGACAAGCTAAGCACATATCCATGCATGAGAGAAGGTGGAGAGAGTTACCTTGTATACAATTACACACTTTTTCTCTTGAATCCAAGCTCCCCTTTTTGGCCACACACACACAAAAGTGTGGGGGCGGTTTCTCTTGGCCTAAACATAATTTATAAAAGCCAATTAAGTTTATGGAATTAATTCTAAGGCCACACAACTCACTTAGATACTAACTTGCTCTATAAACCTCATTATAGTTCTATAATTGCACCTAATAAAGCAACACCTCTCAAATAAATTCTAGGCTTTATTCTTTCCCTTCAAATATGGTTTTTGACTCCTTTTAAACCTCTTGGAGTCATCACACAATTAAAACCAAGAGCCTAACTACATGTTGCTTCTTTAGGTCATAATATGGAACCTAAAGCACTAACTCACTTCTTATGAGTTCTAAATTTTTTCCAAGGCCTCCCCTCATTTTCATTCATGATATATGACTCAAAAATGGGTTTAGAAAATTTTAAAACTCTCCCAAGCTATCCCAACTTCCTTAGGCCAAGACCATGAGGCTTGTTAGTCTCCATGGATTTTGCTTGGTTTTCTTGACGGAGGAATCATGTGGGGAGAATCTTAGGGATCATGGGAACTCATTTAAACATTTATTTAGACCTAGAAATAATCATCTCAAATCAGATTTTACAAGGTGCACTTAAAATCCTAGGTTTTGCACATTGAAATTCCATAGCCTTTTCTTGAATTTCTTTGTATATTCTTACTTTCCTCCCTTAAATTCATGGAATTCACCCTTGGTTCCCCTCAAAATTCCAGCCCTCTAGCATCTGCACACATGGGGCAAAATATGGAGAAGAAGAAGGGAGGAGTAACTACCATGGGTTGCAAAATTTACCTTGTTTTCTTGCTTTTTCTCACTTGAATCTTGTGTTCTTTGAGCTCCTCTCTTCAAATCCGAATTTTTCCCTCAATTTCTCCCTTAAAATATATCCATATACTTCATTATAATCATAGGAAATAAAGGAGAATGAAGGAGAAGAGGTTTGGAAGAGAAAGAGCATAAAAAACTACTAAATTTTCATACTTTAAGCCTTTGATTTCTCCTCCGCTTTACCTCCCTCTTGTGCACCACTCTCCCTAGGGTTTTCCTCTAGTTTTAGGTAGAACTTGGTCATGCAAAATGAAGGAAGAAGAAGGGCACATCATATATATAGATGGGAGGAGGTTACACTTTTTAAAAATTCCTATTTTGCCCTTCATTCTTGGCATTTTTGTTTCTCCTTCGTTTTAGCTCCTTTTTTAGAATCATCTTTTCCATTATGAAATTTAGATTCCCAATTTAGTAAAATGCCTTTGAAATCACTCAAATCAGAGCTAAAACCTTCCTAAGCGAATCTATGAAAGTTTGGGTATATCGATGTAGGAAAACGTCCATCGGAGGGGTTTTAGCTGTTCCGGGACTTTCCATGGTTTTTAGGGCCTCTGAGAACCCCTGAGAACTCAAAACTTTCATTTAAAAGCCCTCATATGTGAATTCCAAAATTTGCTCAAAATTACAAAAATGCCATTATATTTCGTAAGCTTTTCGTAAGAAATTGTTTCTTCATTCTAGCTCCATTTTTCTTTCTGTCTGAGCCTGGGATTCTCGTTTTTAAGAGTCTAGAATACTTCCCAAATTTTTTAGGATCTTAGCTATCTAATTTTTGGGGGACTTCCTTTTGTATCCAGTGAATTTTGTTCGTTTACGGAGAAATTGTATGTTATATTTCTCACGTTTTCAAAGAATTAGATATTACATCTGTAATATCCTGCCAAACCAAGAAAACTCCTAACCTTATGATAGTCTTAGATCTATCCCATTGTAACACAGCTTCAACTTTATTGGGATCTACCGTGACCCCGTCTCATAAGATCACATGACCTAAGAATTTCACCTCGGTTTGCCAAAACTCATATATATTCAGTTTGAATATAATCTCTTACTTCTCAAAGTCTTTAAGACTAATCTCAAGTGCCTCTCATACTCCTTAAAAGACCTGGAGTACACTAAGATATCATCAATAAAGATTGCAACAAATTTATCAGATACGGTCTGAATACCCTATTCATGTAATCTATGAACATAGTAGGCGCATTCGTCAGCCCAAATGGCATCACAAGGAACTCATAATGCCCATATTTAGTTCTGAAGATTGTCTTTAGGATGTCTTCAACTCTCACTCTCAGCTAGTGATACCCAGATCTAAGGTCTATCTTAGAAAATACAGATACCCTAGCTAACTAATCTAATAAATCATCTATTCTAGAGAGAGGATATTTATTCTTAATGGTAACTTTATTCAATTCTCTATAATCTATACACAACCTCAAGCTACCATTTTTCTTTTTCACAAATCACACCGGAGCTCCCCAAGGTGACACACTAAGGTAGATAAACCCTTTCTCTAACAGTTCCTCTATCTACTTCTTTAACTCAGTAAGCTCGGTGGGAGCCATCCTATAGGGAGCCTTAGACACTGATCCAGCCCTAGACACTATATCTATGGGAAATTATATTTCTCTCTTAGGGGGTAGGTCACTAAAGTCAAAATCCTCAACAAAAACCTCCAAAAATTCCCTAACTATCGGGATCTCCTATATCCCTTCTTCTACCTTAGCCTAAATAGAGAAAAATACTAGAAACCCCTAACACCCATGCTCTTAGTGTCTCTCAATGTAGGCAGTAGTCATAAAGGATAACCTAGCCCCTATCCTAGGTATGATCCCATAAGAAGGTACAAATATGGTATGGTGCGCACAATCAAGGACAGCATTATTAGCAGTCCTTCAGTTAATGCCAACAATCAAATCAATATCATGAAAAGGTATACAGATTAAATCAATGGTAATGTAGCAATGGTTAAACTATATCGTGACATTCAGGCAAGCATGGGAAGTAATAACGTGGCCTTCAGTGGGTGTAGTGACAAACAATTCAAATGGTAAAGTACTAATAGCTAAACCCAAATGTCTTACACAATCATAGGATATAAAAAAGTAGCTAGCACCCAAATAAAACATAGCAATCATAGGAATATCATTCACTATGAGTGTACCTCGAATCAGACTGGGAGACGCACTTACTTCCTGTTGAGTAGGGGCAAATACCTTGCCCTAAGTCTGTGGCCTAGAAGGAGGTGGCCTAAGTAGAGGCACTAAATCCACTTGGGATAACTTATGGCAATGTGCCCCAACTTCCTATACTTGTAACATGTCACTGTAGATTACTGTGTAGATGACTAAGTCCTTGGGGGCTGCACTTTCTTCCCTTTCGGTGGCCTCTTGCTCCATTGCACCTTGCTCTTCTTTTTACTAGTAGGTGCGAAGCTAGCTCCTTCCTCTGGTCTCAATTTCTTTGATTCTGGAGCCCTTCTTTGGCAGATACAGTAGCAGCAGGCATGATCTCTCTCAAATTATTCTTGATCACTCTGCTAATCTCTACAAGGGCATTAAAGTTTTAGGCCCTATGTGGAGTTACTCTATCTCTAATCAAGGACTTTAGCCCGATCTCAAATTGCTCACACCTCAAGGGCTCATCATCATATCTTTGAAGGTAGGAAGAATACTGAGACAATTCTATGAATCTAGCTATATACTAGTCTATCGTCATGTCATCAGTCTGCTTCAATAACAAAAAATTGCACCTCTTTCTACTTTCTTATATAACTGGGAAAGTACTTCTCATAAAATTGTACCAAAAAGTTCTCCCAAATGATCTATAAATTTTTAGTCTCCATCAGAGACTTCGTACTACGCTACCACTTGTCAGCTTCTTTTCGTAACATAAAGGTTACAAGCTGAGCTTTCTGCTCTGAGGTGCTATCTATCACTATAAATATCTTCCCTATCTCCATCACCTAGGCCTCTGCTTTTCTGCATCCAATTCCCCATTAAACACTGGCGAGTTGTGTTTTTTCTGAATTGATTTAATTGTTTCTGAATGGATGGCAGAGACTGAGTTAGCTCCTAGGGAGGTAAGGCTGGAGCACCTAAGGTGGAAGACTGTGGAGTACCAAAAGTAGAAGGTTGAGACTAAGGTAGAGGGGCCTCTCTCCTGGCTTTTTCCTACTTAGCCAGGGATTCTTACAGCCACATGATCATTTCATGTTGCTGTTACATAATATACTGCTACTGGGCTATCACATTCTCAAATCTATCAATCCAATCTACGACAGCCTGTAAAGGATCCTCGAACTTAACCTTTGAGCCCATAACTAGTCTCCCCCTGCCTCTGCCTCTTCTGGTTTCAACCATTTTCATTGAAAATGTGTAACAAATGTAATTTCTATAAAATAACAAAATGAGTTGTATAAAAGCAAGTTCTCTGAAATGAGCTAAATAATGTCCTAAAAAAAATTGGATAGAGTCTTAGGCTCCTAAAAATGATAATTCTAGGCTTAGATGAAAAGAAAAATGGAGCGAGGATGGTGAAATAAATTGTGATGAAAACTGTTGAAATATAATGGCATTTTCGTAAATAAGTGCAACTTTTGAAAAAACACATAGGAGGGCTTTTTAAATGGGAAATTTGAGTTGTCCAAGGTTCTCAGAGGCCCCAAAAATCATGGGAAGCCCAGAGATCGGTAAAGCCCCTTTGGTGTACGTTTTCCAATGTCAGTGAGTCCAAACTTTGACAGATCTGTTTAGTAAGGTTTTAACTCTAAATTGAGTGATTCCAAAGGCATTTTATTAAATTGGGAACCTAAATTTTATAATAGAAAAGATAGTTTTAAAAAAGGAGCTAAAACGAAGCCGAAACAAAATTGCCATTATAGAAGGATGGAATTGGAATTTTTGAAAAAGTGAGTTTCTCGAAGCTTCTACACACTTCTATCCTTTTTCTCCTCTCATATAGCACGGCCCTTTTTGCCTAAAATTCAAAAAAATAATAGCTCCTTTAGGCACACCAAGAGAAGGAGAAAAAGAGGAAGAAAATCAAGAAAAAGGTAAGAAAATCTAAGGAATTTCATGCTCATATTCTTCTAATTTTGTTCCTCTCCTTCCATGGTTTATTTAAGTGAATTAGTTCTATTTTGAGTCCAAAATAGGGAGGAGTAGTTTGAATTGCTTAAGGAGAAGAAAACCAAGGAGAAAAGTCTTGAAACCAAGCTTGAATCTAAGGTATTTCATGGTTTTGTTGTTTCTCCTCTTTGCTTCTTCCTTGAGCACTTTTTGGCCAAAACCAGAACCATATGAGGGGGAGGTTTTCTATCCAAAAACAAAAGAAGAACTAGGATTTTAGACTATGAGGAAGAGGAATATGGCAAGAAATTCTAAGAAAAACTAATAGAAAACAAGATAGAAAAGTGTAGGCTTCTTTAGGGTTTTATGAAATCTAATTTTGTGTGAGTGTTTCCTTGAGCTCCTAAGACCTCTAGAAACCTTCCCAAGTGGCTCTTCCATCAAGGAAAAATCAAGAACTCCATGAACCTCCATTATAGTCCTAGGTTCAGCCAAGGTAGGAAGAGAAGTCTAAGAAATGTTTTAATTTGTTATAGCTTTGGTTTGGGACTTTATATGATATTAGAAGATGGGAGAAACTGTTGGAAAAAATTTAGGAGCCATGGATTGAGAGATAGGACAATGGTGTCTATAATGGTGCTTTATAAAGCAACTTAATTCTAAGCTTGTGATTGTGTGAGGGTTCCAAGGACTTTGAATGAGGCCAAGAGGCCTAGAAATGGAAAGAGATGGTAGCCTAGAGTTTGAATTGTGAAGGTTGCTTCAATAGGCCATTTATGGAACCATTATGTCACTTATGGAATCAAGTGTGTGTTCAAGAGTAAGTTTAATGTCTTGGCTTGCTTCAAGTGTGTAATTGTGTGTTGTTTATGGTGTTTATGCTAAGAGAACACCAACCCACCTAGGTGCACTTGTGAGGCCAAAAAGAGAAAGGAATAAGATAAAGGAAAGCTTGCAAAATTCAAGGTAGCTCTCCACCTCATTCTCCTTGCATTCTTGTGTGCATATGTATGTCATTGTATGCTTGTATGTGTTCTTGTGACTTGATGATATGCCACTTGATGCCTTGACATTACATTCATACCAATGTGTTTCCTTGAATGGCCTTGGTTATGGAAATGGCTTATGAGAGTGAGGTGATGCCAAAAGTCCCTTGATAAAAGTGAGAAAATGCCAAAAGTCTCAAGACATAGGTGAGGCCAAGTCAAAAGTCCCTAGGGCAAGGGTGAGAAAAATTCAAAAGTCCTAGAAATGGGGTGAGACAAAACCAAAAGTCCTTAGAGCATGTTCTTGGCTTGAATATGAATAAGTGGCATGGAAATTGTGACTTACATACTTTATGGTTGTTAAACCTTCCATACTTATGCTTTGATGTGTATATGCCATGAATGTGTGTGTGAATGGGTGTGTGAGCTATTGAGATTCTTGGAATCTCACCCCCTTCTCTTCCTCATCTTAAAATGTCTAAGTGGCACACAAGAATGGAGAAATGCAAGCCAAGGGCCTTGAAAGGCTATATTTGAACCATTATGTAGCTTACTTTGTAATTGAATAGAAAAGTGATTATGTATATGTTATTATTTAGATGTAAGACCATGAACAATTGTAATATGATGTATAAATCTTGTATGGACCACATGTGGCATGAAATCAATGCAAATGTAGGATTTCGCTTCTTGAATGGCTTATGTATATAGTGTATTCTTGGGTATGGAGTGGTCAAATTGAGATGCATGAAGCTTGGGACCACTTGGGCAGTTCCTACAAGTCATATTCATGCTTTTAAACTTGCCCAAAAATTGTCAAGCATTAAAGAAGGCTAATTGAACAAAGTTGGTACCCCATATGGAGCAAAAATAGCCATTTTGGTGAGCTATACCACTTTTTATCCAAATGAGCTCTTCTTGATCTAATATTTGGCATGAATCTAAAAATTTTTAAGAGATTTTTGGGAAGCTAAAGTGGGTATTATTTGGAGGTCTACAGAATATTTGGTGAATTTTTGAAATTGGCAAATTTTCTGGTTTTGGTTAGTGCACTGTTTATCTAGTCCGAAATTTGCTCTCTATCATTCATAGGGCAAATGATGTCCAATCTCTACAAAATTTTACAAAGGAAAACTAGACTTTCTTAATGACTTGTGCCAATTAGAAGCACCTCATTTGGATGTCTAGAAAGGGAGATAATAATTTTTGAAGTTATTGTCTAGTACGACACGCTTAGTTAGACCCGTATTATTGTTTGATTGATTTTCTAGGTCTGATTACTCTTAAACTAGTCTAGAACCCTCTAGTTAAGATCTGTAGTGTTCTAAATTGGTATAGATTGCATGGATTAGATTTTTGTGGAATTAATTATGAATTTTCAAAATTTATATCAATAAACTGTATCAAATTTGTAGACAACTCGACCTCCCTACCTTTCTTATTGTCAAACGTGGCCCAGATGAGGTTTTCATGGCTAGGGCTTATTTTTAATGTAACTTTAACATCCAGATCTTTCCAAAAAGCTATGGTTTGTGTGATTTTAATTTTTTTATATTTAGTTATGATTTTTCCAAGTTGCCTCTGAAATCTATCACTATACAGCCACGATGAATGAAAAGAATTTTGGGGGTTTTGACCCTTGATCCGTGGTTTGTTCTAAGTTTTAAGAATGTTATGATTTTTATGAATGGAAAATAATTAGAGAATGTTATTGATGAGTTCATGGGATCTCAGAGACACGAAATGAAAAATTTATCCGTTACATAATGCAATTTAATTCATTATTTTAATGCATTTTCTTGGGATTTCTTTGAAGAATTGTATAATCCCATTTGCACATAAGAGGATCAATGTTAGAAATAATATGGTATTACATTTATTGGTATTAGAGTAAAGGGTCGGTACTTTTGATCGGTATTTGGTTCTTGAGTGGTGCATATGGTTTGTTTTCGGGCGAAATATCTATGAATATATGCTTGAATTGTATTTGTGGGCTAAGGTTGTGACTCTTTTTCAATGAAAAGGTTGAGACGAGAAGAGGCAGAGGTAGGGGCAGACTGGTTATGGGCTCGGAGGTTGAATTTGATGACCCTTTACGGGCTATCATGGAACGACTCGATAGATTTGAAAACGTGATAGCCCAGCAGCAGTACATTGTGTAGCAGTAGCATGAGATGATCGTGCGGTGTAACACCCCAAAATTAATTAAGGTATTATTAATGGATTTGGGTTAATTAAAAATAATTAATATAAGATAATTAGGCAAGTTATGTGAATGAGATTTATAGAGAGACAAATTATTAATATGGGTTTGAGATTTAATTGGATTAAAAACCTCATCTAGGCCTAAATTAAATTAAGTAGGCCATGGTTAGAAATTAATAGAGGCCCAAGAATTTTAGGTGCAAACCCAACTTCCTATTGTGAGTCTTGGCCCAAGAGAGACCACCTAGCAGTGGCCCAATTTGGTTTAATGAGTTAAGGACCCAAGACCCAACTTACATAATCTCTTATAATTGGCCCAACAACCTTTATGCAGACTCAAATCAATTGAGCTCTTAAAACTTGGTCTAACCTAAATAAGATTCTGTAGCCCAACTTATGAAACTCAACCCAAACCGACTTAAAATCTGAACCCATATAGACTTGGGCCTTTAAATCAACCCATAACCCATTTAAGACCCAACTTCAACCCTAAAAATCATTCTAGCCACCCCTCATTCTATAGAACCACAAGAAACACAAACACATTTTTGGAGGTCCCTTGGAGGCTAGGTCTTCTTCCACCTTCTTGGCCCCATTTCTCACTTTAAGGCTCAAAATCAGTTAAGGTACTTGTTATATAACTTAATCCCCTTCTCTTTCTCTTCATTTTAACCTGATTAGTTTTTCATTTAGATCATTTTCACCATACCCAAAATCTAAAATGTGGTTATTTGGGATTTTCTTGGTGAAATTTCGTAGGTTGAGGCTAGGGGTATTGTTAGGTAAGTATAAACTCTTCATTTTGATGCTTTCTCTACTAGTTTGAGACCCCTATAGCTTATTTATGATATGGGTATTATTTTTATGTGAATTTACTCAAAATTTGAAGTGTTATTTTGAGATTTCTAGGGTAGGCTTAACCAAATCCGAATTTGGTTCTTGTGGTAATTAGGTAAGTGTTTCTGAGTAATCCTATATAGCTTAACTCCTTGAGTAATGGGTTTGCTGATATAAATTGTGATTAGGGATAGTAATGGCTTGGTTTTATGTTCATAAGCTGAAGTAGCATTCAGTTGGCTCTTAGAAGATAGGTTATAAGTGAGGTAACTGGGCTTCTTGCTAATTCCATGCATATGTCTATTTTAATTTTGTATTTGCTGCATGATTATGTTTTTTATGCTAAATGAATTAGTTAGCTATCTGTTATATATGATTGGACCTTGTGAGTCTATGCTGGAGCTGTGGTGCGACTGCCACCCGTGCATATACTTCAATCTAGCACTGGGTTGTGATCAAACCCCAGATGCACTGAGCTCTAGTTGTGCTTATTGGGGAGTAAGTGCTGTGGATGGGCCTCTCTCAGTGTTATTAGCCTTTAATATATGGAATTGTGATTGCTAATATGGGATAATAATCATAGATAGCCTAATTATTTCATTTACTAATATGGTTAGTACATTGTCTGATGCTTATATGAAATCATGCATACATGTGAATTAAACTAGAATATATGAATGGAATTTGCCTTTAGTTACTGAAATTTGTATCTCACCCCATTTCATAGGATCATACTTTCATGTGAAAGCTCTTCGGGTAAGGATAAGGGGAAACAAGTGGATGAAAATCCATAAGCTCCAACCATGTATGGAGAAGGCTACACTTAGACTAATTTAAATAGAATATATGCTAAATTTTGTATTCTTTTTGTATAACATCATCATGTAATCATTTTGCCAAGTGTAGGTGTTTGTATTTTGATTACTTGGAATGTATCTATTGAAGAGTTAGGCTTCATTTTAACTTGCTATAGGTTGTATGAACTTATAACATCTGTCATGAACTTTGTTGAATCTATGATATGGTCTACTATTAGAAATGTAATCATGTGATACATTAGATGTTGATTTGAACTAGTGACATATGCAATCTCTAATGGAATATGTATCGAATGATCATTATTGATAGTTTATGAATTCTTGCTATTATTACTCTATGAACTTGCTGATATAGGGTAGTTGGAGGAGTAGAAATTAACATTTAAGTCTTGAACTAGTAATGATAGATAAGCTGGGTAAATAAGGTAAGTGAAAGCTAATAGAGCCCCACAAATTAAGGTAGATTGGCCCTAAGGTGTCACTAGGGGGAGAATGGGAGTGTATGAGACAAGATTTAGATGTTGTAGAATTAGAAGGCTCTTTGCCACGGCCAATAGGAGCGAAATTGCCCAAGGAGAGTACTAGAAAGTAATTCGCCACAGCGAGGAGTGGATTTAGTCGCAGTGAAATGTGAGAGGCCAAACTAGAAGTTGTCCAGAGGGTAATTCACAGCAGCAAGGTGGGCAATTGGCTATGGCGAACTTTGTGAAAATGTTCTAGTTGTTCCAGAGAGGAATTAGCTACGGCGAAAATGGAATTTGGTCGCGGCCAATAGCGAGAGGCAAGTGAGGTAGGCTTCAGGAGGTCTCCTCGCCACGGCACCTTGTAGGCTAGCCGCGATAAAGGTCTAACTCGCCACAGCACAAAGATATAAAAGTGAACCTAAAAGTAATTGGCCATGCTACAAAGTTATTTAGTCACGGCTAATGGTTCCAAACTCTCATTCTAACCTAAAAACCTTAATTTTTCCTATGGTAACCTCAAGGAATGACTTAAAAACGCTGGTAGAAAATTCTTGTGAGTTAGAATTAATGGGTAATAGAATCAAAGGCTTATAAATAAGGGTTTATTTCTTTTGTGTACATGAATGCTTGTAATTATTTGGTTAATGACTTTAATAATATTAAGGTTCAAATTTCCTTGCATTTTCCAAATGTAATTAGTCGTAATGACTTTTAACCCTAATTTATGATTATTAATCACGTGTTTAACTTTAATTACAATGATTAGAAGTTAGAGTCATCACATGTAGCTTTAGGAATCCTTGGCTAGACAAGAGGAAGCCAGGAGAAAGGCCTTTCTACCTTAGTCTCTGCCTTTTACTTTTGGTACTCCACAGCCTTCCACCTCAAGTGCTCCACCCCTACCTCCCTAAGAGCCAGCTCAGTCTCCGCCATCCAATTAGAAACAATTAAATCAATTTAGGAAGAACAATTCACTAGCATTTGATGGGGAATTGGATGCAGATAAAGTAAAGGCATGGGTGATAAAGATTGAGAAGATATTTACAGTGATGGATTGCACCTCTAAGCAGAAAGCTCAGTTAGCCACCTTTATGCTACGAAAAGAAGTTGACAACTGGTGGCACAGTACGAAGTCTCTAATGGAGACTAGAAATTTGCAAATTACCTGGGAGAACTTCATGGTACAATTTTATGGGAAGTATTTCCCCAGTTCTATAAGAAAATAAAAAGAGGTGCAATTTATGGGGCTGAAACAAACCGATGACATGATGGTAGACTAGTATGTGGCTAGATTTATTAAGTTGTCTTAGTATTCTTCCTACCTCCAGAGATATGATGATGAGCCCTAGAGGTGTGAGCAATTTGAGATCGGGCTAAAGTCCTTGATCAGAGACAGAGTAACTCCACATAGGGTCTGAAACTTCAATGCCCTTATAGAGATTAGCAAAGTGATTGAGAATAATTTGAGAGAGATCATGCCTGCTGCTATCGTATCTGGTCAAAGAGGGGCTCTGAAATCAAAGAGACTGAGACCAAAGGAGGGTATTAGCTCCACACCTACTAGTAAAAAGAATAGTAAGGTGTAGTGGAGCAATAGGCCACCGAAAGGAAAGAAGGTATAGCCCCCAAGGAATCATCCACACAGCAGCCTACAGTGACCTACTTCAAGTGTAGGAAGTCAAGGCATATTGCCAAGAACTACGCCCAGACAGATGCAATGCCTCTTAGGCCACAAACCTAGAGTAGGATGTTCGCCTTATCTCAGCAGGAGGCTAGTGCATCTCCTAGTCTAATTCGAGGTACGTCATAGTGAATGATTTTCCTATGATTGCTATGTTTGATTCAAGTGTCAGTCACTCGTTTATATCCTATGACTGTGTGAGATGGTTGGGTCTGGCCATTAGTATTTTACCATTTGATTTGTCTGTCACTACAATCACTGGAGGCCATGTGATTACTTCCCATGCATGCTTGAATGTCACTATACAGTTCAACCATTGTCACACTACCATTGATTTGATCTATATGTCATTTCAAGACATTGACTTGATTGTTGGCATGAACTAGATAACTGCTAATAGTGCCATTCTTTATTGTGAGCACCACACTATATCTGTACCTTCCTGTGGGACTATACCTAGGATAGGGGCTGAGTTATCCTTTATGACCATTGCCCAGGTTGAGAGACATTTAGAGCATAGGTGTTAGGGGTTTCTAGTCTTTTTCTCTATTCAAGCTGAGGTAGAAGAAAGGATAGAAGAGATCCCAATAGTTAGGGAATTCCTGAAGGTTTTCCTTAAGGATTTTGATTTTAGTGGCCTACCCCTTGAGAGAGAAATAGAATTCCCTGTAGATATAGTGCCTAAGGCTGGACCGGTGTCTAAGGCTCTTTATAGGATGGCTCCCATCGAGCTTGCTGAGTTAAAGAAACAAATAAAGGAGCTATTAGAGAAAGGGTTTATTCACCCTAGTGTGTCACCCTGGGGAGCTCTAGTATTATTTGTGAAAAAGAAATATGGTAGCTTGAGATTATATATAGATTATAGAGAATTGAATAAAGTTACCATCAAGAATAAATATCTTCTCCCTAGAATAGATGATTTATTAGATCAGTTGGTTGGGGCATTTATATTTTCCAAGATAGATCTTAGATCTAGGTACCACCCGCTGAGAGTGAGAGCTTAAGTCATCCCAAAGATGGCCTTCAGAACTAGATATAGGCATTATGAGTTCCTAGTGATGCTTTTCAAGCTAACGAATTCGCTCGTGGTGTTTATGGATTATATGAACAGGGTATTCAGACCATATCTGGATAAATTTGTTGTGGCCTTTATTGATGATATCTTAGTGTACTCTAGATCTTTTGCAGAGCATGAGGGGCATCTGAGATTAGTCCTAGAGACTCTAAGAAGTAAAAGATTATATGCCAAACTAAGTAAATGTAAGTTTTCGCTAACCAAGGTGAAATTCTTAGGTCATGTGATCTCACGAGACGAGATCGCAATAGATCCCCAAAAAGTTGAGGCTGTGTTATAGTGGGATAAGCCTAAGATGATTACCATGGTTAAGAATTTCCTTGGTTTGGCAGGATATTACAGATGATTTATTCAAAGATTTTCTCAAATGGCCTTGCCACTTATGAGGCTAACTCAGAAGGATTTTCGTGTGAGATGATAGATGTGAGAGGAGTTTCCAAGAGTTAAAACTCTGATTAACCACTGCCCTCATGCTAGTTATTCCTGACTCTAATATACCATTTGTGATATATAGCGATGCCTTGAGGAGAAGGTTAGGATATATGTTGATGCAGTAGGGTAGGGTAGTGGCATATGCCTCTAGGCCGCGAAGGCCTCATGAGGAGAATTATCCCATACATGACTTACAGTTAGCCGCAGTAGTTTTTGCCCTTAAGATTTAGAGGCACTATCTATATGGTGCAAGTATAAAGATCTATAGTGACCACAAAAGTCTAAAATACTTGTTCAATCAGAAGGAACTCAATATGAGACAGAGGAGATAGATGGATTTCTTGAAAGATTATGATTATGTGTTGAAATATCATCTGAGTAAGGCCAATATGGTGGCCGATGCATTGAGTAAGAAATTCATCCATGCTACCCATATGATGATTAGGGAGCAGGAGCTCCTAGAGAAATTTAGAAATTTGAACCTTTCTTGTCAGCTGGTATCGGGTAGATTATATTTGAGTGAAACTTGGATTGAGAACGAATTGAGAACCCAGATCTTAGATGACCAAAGAGAGGATGAGTTTTTTAGGCAGATTAGGAGCGAGATTTCCTCGGGTAAGACCCCAGATTTCAAGATATCTGAGGATGGTGTGATAGTATATCGGGATAGAATCTGTATGCCTAGTAATAATGAATTGAGAGAGAGAATTTTAGAAGAGGCATATGAGAGTAAATATACTATCCACCCAAGAGCCACCAAGATGTATCAAGATCTAAAAAGAATTATTTGGTGGCCAAGAATAAAGAATGACGTCACAAATTATGTGGTGAGATGTTTAGTGTGCTAGAGGGTTAAGACAGAGCACTAGAGACTAGTGGGTTATTGCAACCCCTAGATATCCCTAAGTGGAAATGGAATAGTATAGTATGGATTTTATTATAGGGTTACCCAGAATATCCTCTGGACATGATGCTATATGGGTAGTTATGGATAGATTGATGAATTCTGCATACTTTTTAGTGATCAGGGCTACTTATACATTAGATAGATTAACCCAATTATATATACATGAGATAGTGTGACTTTACAGAGTACCTAGTAGCATAGTATCTAATAGATACCCCAGGTTCACATCGAACTTCTAGAGGTTATTACAGCATGCCTTAGGGACTAGGTTATGGTTTAGTACTGCTTATCACCCCCAGACAAATGGTTAGACTGAGATGACCATCTAGACCCTAAAAGACATGTTGAGGGCATGTGTGTTATAAATAAGGGGTAACTGGGATGTGTATCTATCATTAGCAGAGTTTGCTTACAATAATAATTACCATTCTAATATTCAGATAGCCCCTTTTGAGGCTTTATATAGGAGAAAGTGTAGATCTCCATTGTGTTGAGTTAAGCTAGGTGAGAGGAGTTTGCTAGGACCTGAGTTAGTGGACCAAACTACCCAACAGATAGAAATAATTAGAAAGAAACTCCTTACGGCCCAAAGTAGGCAAAAAGTTATGCTGATATGAGAAGGAGGCCATTAGAGTTTGAGATTAGAGACCATGTATTCATCCGAGTATCTCCAGTGACTGGGGTAGGTCAGTCTATGAAGGTAAGGAAGCTCAGTTTTAGGTGTATTGGTCCATTTGAAATTTTTGAAAAAATTGGACCTGTGGCCTACCGAGTAGCCCTACCTCCAAACTTAGCCTAAATCCATAATGTATTCCATGTCTCCTAATTGAAAAAGTACTTACCAGATCCATCACATGTCATAAAATATGAGCATATTCAATTACAAGAAAATCTTTCCTATATAGTGAAACCAGAAAGGATTGTGGACGCTAAACTAAAACAGCTAAGAAACAAGAGCATCCCTCTGGTAAAAGTGGTCTAGAAGGATCTGACATCTGAGAAGGCAACCTTGGAGCTGGAGGATGAGATGAGATAGAAATACCCAGACTTATTTCCTTAAGGTGCATATTTAAATTTCAAGAACAAAATTTATTTTAAGGAGAGTGGAAAATGTAACGAATGTAATTTCTATCAAAACGACAAAATGAGCCGTATAAAAGTAAGTCCTCTAAAATGAGCTAGATAATGTCCTAAAAAATTTGGATAGAGTCCTAGGCTCCTAAAAATGATAATTCTAGGCTCAGACGGAAAGAAAAATAGAGCTAGGATGGTGAAACAAATTGTGACAAAAATTGACGAAACGTAATGGCATTTTCGTTAATAAGTGAAACTTTTGGAAAAACACATAAGAGAATTTTTTTAAATGGGAAATTTGAGTTGCCCAAGGTTCTTAGAAACTCCAAAAACCATAGAAGCCCTAAGACCAACAAAGCTCCTCCGGTGTACGTTTTCTAATGTCAGTGAGCTTGAACTTTGATGAATTCATTCAGTAAGGTTTTAACTCCAAATTGAGTGATTCTAAAAGTATTTTATTAAATTGGGAACCTAATTTTATAATGGAAAAGACAGTTCTAAATAAAGAGCTAAAACGAAGCCGAAACGAAACTGCCATTATGAAAGGATGGAATTGGAATTTTTGAAAAAATGAGTTTCTTGAAGCTTTCACACACTTCTCCCCTTTTTCTCCTCTCATATAGCATGACCTTTCTGCCAAAAATATAGAAAAATAATAGATCCTTTAGGCACACCAAGAGAAGGAGAAAAAGAGGAAGAAAATCAAGAAAAAGGTAAGGAAATCTAAGGAATTTCATACTCAATCTTCTTCTAATTTTGTTCCTCTCCTTTCCTCCTCTCTTTCCATAGTTTATTTGAGTGAATTGGTTCTATTTTGAGTCAAAAATAGGGAGGAGCAGTTCGAATTTCTTGAGGAGAAGAAAATCAAGGAGAAAAAGTCTTGAAACCAAGGTTGAATCTAAGGTATTTCATAGTTTTGTTGTTTCTCCTCTTTGCTTCTTCCTTGAGCACTTTTTGGCCTAAACCAGAACAATAAGGGGGAGGTTATTTGTCTAAAAACAAAAGAGGAACTAGGGTTTTAGACCATGAGGAAGAGGAATATGGCAACATATTCTAAGAAAAACTAATAGAAAACAAAATAGAAAAGTGTAGGCTTCTTTAGGGTTTTATAAAATCTGATTTTGTGTGAGCATTTCCTTGGTTATTTGAGTGCTTCCTTGAGCTCCTAATGTAACACCATGAATTTCTAGTCTTTCTCATGCAAATTCTATGCCTCATGCCATGCACTTCTCAAGAGTCACAAGAAATGACATATAAAATAATGAATATTTTAATGTTGTATAGCATACAAAATTTTCATTCGATGTCCTGTAGACCATGTAAGCTCATGTATCACATTCTCATATTTAATTATATAGATACAACTCATTTCTATCCCTAAAAGTGGCCTAGATCTCCTGCAAGGCAAGGGAATACACAAAATTCATATTTGCAACTTTGGCCAGAATTTTCCCTTTTCCGTCACAAACTTTGAAAAATTATAACTAATTATAAAAACATCGAAATCATACACTCTTTGCCATGATAGAAAGATATAGATGTCTACTTTATGTAAAAATATGTCCAGGTTATGAAACGACACATAGAAGATGTTTGACAGTCGAAAAGATGCCAAGGTCTAACTGGTTACTGGTACTGAAACAAGTTTCTACTATAAATTTCAAAAATATTCAATTAATTCCAAAACAATCCAATCCATGCAAATGATACCAATCTAGAAAACTACCGATGTTAGCTAGAGGAGAAAAATAACTTTAGACTAGTTTAGGCACGTCTAGTACTTGAAAACCAATCAAATAGTAACTTAGGTCTATCTAAACTCCTGATACTGGATAAAAATTTCAAAAATTCATATCTCCCTCTTTAGACATCTAAATGAGGTGCTTTTAGTTGGCACAAATAACTAGGAATGTCTAGTTTCTCCCTATAAAATTTAATGGCAATTGGATATCATTTGTCCTATGAGTGACATAATTTAATTTTGGACCTGAGTAAACAGTACACTAAACCAATTTTAGAAATTTTCCCAACTTTGAAAATTCATCAAATATTCCATAAACCTCCAAAAATTCTACACTTTAGCTTCCCAAAAATCTTTCAACAAGTTGTAAATTCATGCAAAATCTCAGACTAAGAAGAGCTCATTTGGATAAAAAGTGGTATAGGTTTCCAATATGGTCAATTTTGGTCCATATGAGATACCAATTATGTCCAAATAGTCTCCTTTGATATTTGGCACCTCTTGGGCAACTTTAAATGCATAAACATGACTTGTATGAACTGCCTAAGTGGTCCCAAACCTCATGCATCTCAATTTGACTATTTCACTTCCATTTATACATGTATTTCCATTACTAGTTTGCCATTACATATCCAAAATGCACATTTTTATGCATATAACCTTAATTCACATTTATCATGATCCATTAACATAATTATACATGTTCAGAACATCATAAGAAATATACAATAATGGATTACAACATTTGCCATTCATATGGCCTTAAAGTAATAAAATCTATGCACTTTGATGTCATATTCTCATTTCTCAAGTGGTTGGCTCTCATTTCCTTGTTCTCTTTGTCCACCTAGCATATTAGAACATTAGAGAGGAGGGAATGAGATTCAAAGAATCCTAATAGTCTTTTCAATCACATATAAAAGATACAAAACAAGTCTCACAAATGCATACATGGGCATATTGACATGTCCAATCATTCAAGAGACATTTTTAACATTTGAGCAAGTCATACATAGCATACATAGGCTTGCCAAGTAAGTGAATTAACCTCACCCATTTACTTGTGGATTTTGGACTTGTCTTACCCATTCTTTAAGAGGTTTTTGACTCAACATTACTTTAGGAGTCAACCTCATTTTTGGGGGACTTTTTACTTTGTCTCAACCAATTCTAAGGGTTCTTGGCTCATCCTCACCGTGGCTAAGGGTTCTTAGCGTCACTACACTCAAACAAATCCAAGCACATATAATAAATATCATATGAAAGCATAATGTAACATCATGGCGCCATAGAATAAAAGTCATCCTAGAATGCTTTTCATGGCTTAAAATTACATATACACACATTCAAAGACAAGCCAAGCATACATTCATACATGAGAAAAGGAAGAGTAAGCTACCTTATGTGATGACCCTAACTTCTAATCCTGGTAATTATGGTTAAATACACGTTTAATAATTAAAGATCAAGGTTTGGAGTCATTACAATCAATTACATTAAGAAAATATAGGGAAATTTAAACCTTGATATTATTAGGGCCATCAAATAAATAACCATAAATGGGAACATGTATAAAAGGGTTTGTACCATCATTAAAGGTTTGTGATTCATCTATGTGTCGATTTCTACACACAAGAACCTCCCACAAGTGTTCTTATATCATTTCCTAGCATTAGCATTAAAGAAATTAGGGTTTCTAGGTCAAAGGTAGGAGTTTGGGGACCTCCGCCGCGACCTGGAACCTTTCCGCCACGGCTAAGTTAGGTCCTGGAGCTCGAAAACTAAGTTTTTAACCTTGCGCCGCAGCCCAGACCTTTTGCGCCGCAGCCAAGTTGCTCTCGGGAATCACTGGGTAACTTACTCGAATTTCACCGCGACGAGTTTTGCTACTGTACCCTTCTTAATTAATTTCCTCGACTTGCGCCGCGGCAAGACTTATCGCGCCACGGCGAGGTTTCATTCTGTCGCCTTCCTGGGCATTTTTTTTTCACTCTGCCAGTGCGAGATTCCTCAAGCCGTAACATCCCTCGCCACTGTCACTCTTCAGGCCGCGATGAGGCCTTCCTAGTTGCGGCGTGACTCCCTCCTGTAACTATATCTCCTACATTTCACCCCATGCACTCTAATTCTCTTCTTAGGGACACCCTAGGATCACTTTCCCTCATTTTATATGGCTCTAATGGTATTCATCTACCTTATTTACTCAGCTATTCTTCCATTACTAATTCAAAACTTATGTGCCTATTTCTTTTCTCTAATTACCCTCTATCAGCAAGCTTGTAAGGTAATAATAACAAAAATACATGGACTACCAGCAGCTATCCTTTAATACACAATCAATGGGGGTTTCGTACATTAAGAGTTCACATTAATATCTCAAGGGTTACATTTCCAATGATAAGCCATATTATAGGTCAACAAAGTTTATAGCAAATATCATGAATCCATACATCAAACACCAAATTAAGATGAGGTCTAACCCCTTAATACATACATCCTCAGTAATCAAAATATGAAAGTCTACACTTGGCAATACAGATACATGATGATGCTATACAAGACTTAACAAAAATTAGCATCTACCCTATTACACTTAGACCAAGTGTAGCTTCCTACACTAGGCCTCAGCTCATGGATGTTCATCCACTTGCTTGCCCTTATCCTTACTCAAGGAACCTTCACCTGAAATATTAATCCTATAAAACGGGGTGAGATACAAATCTCAGTAACCAAAGCAATTCCATCATATAATCCAGTTTAATTAGCATATATGCATGAATTAAAATCAACATCAGAATCATATCAATTATATCAGTAAATGAAACAATTAGGCTATCATGATTACTATCCCATACTAGCAATCATATTATCACATGTTAAAGGCCATTAACACTGGGAGAGGCCCGTCCACGGCACCTACTCCCCATTGAGCACAACCAAGGCTCAGTGTATCTGGGGTTTGATCATAACCCAGTGCTCGATCGAAGCACATGCACGGGTGGCAGCCGCACCACAGCTCCACCATGGACTCACAAGGTCCAATCATAATACAATAGATAGCCAACCAATTCATTCAGCAATTTCAAATCATTCATATACAGCAAATATGAAATTAAAACATATACATGCATGGAATTAATGTAAACCCCGGTTACCTCACTTGTAGACACTTTGTAACAACCACCAATGGTACAAAAATCCTTATAACCATAACATCAGAGAATTACCACTCTAATTCATCATTAACAGTAGTAACAAGTACCCAAAGAATTTACAAGCTAATAACTACTTAAATAACACTTACCCAATCACCACAAATCCCCAAATTTGGATTGAGTATGTCCTCTACTGGAATTTCACTATATCACTCAAATTACTAAGCAAATTCGTACATAATTAATACACATTTTATAAATCAGCTATGTGGGTCTCAAATTAACAAAGAAAGCATCAAAATGGAAGGTTTATGCTTACCTAATGTCAGCCCTAACCTCAACCTACGAATTTCACCAAGAAAATCCCAAATAACCACATTTCAGATTTTGGGTAGGGTTAAAATACTCCAAATGAAAAACTAATCAGACCAAATTAAAGAGAAAGATGAGGGGATTAAATTGTATAACTATTACCTTGGCTGAACCTTGCTCTAAATGTGAGAAAATGTGAGATTCTTGCCCCAATCCCTAGCCTCCCTCTCAACCTCCGAATTTTGCTTCTTGAGTTTCAGCAAATGAGAAAGTGGTTGAAGCATTAGGGTTTTAATTGGGTTTAAGTTGGGTCAAGGATGGGTCATAGGTTGCTCCAAGGTCCAACTCCAAATGGGCTTCAGATTTTAGCTTGTTGGGCCAGTTTTAAAGTGTTGGGCTGTAGAATTTCATTGGGCCAACTCTTATGCATTGGGTTGCTGAAGTTTAATTAGGTTTGGGCCAAGTTTGAAGAGCTCAAGGGTTTGGGTCTGCACAAGGGTAATTGGACCACTTATAAGAGTCTATACAAGGTGGATCTTGGGCCTTTATCACATTAAATTGGGTTGCGTCTGCACCTAACTCATTGGGCCTCCATTAGTCTCTTATCATGATTTATTAATTTAGGCCTAGATGAGATTTCTATCCTAATTAATTCTCCAACCCATATTAATAATTTATCTCTCTTAAATTTCTATTCACTAAATTGCCCAATTATCCTCTATTAATTATTCTTAATTATTCTTAATTACTCTAAATTCATGATTAACACCTTAATTAATTTTGGGGTGTTACAACTTAGATGCAACAACACACTTTTTCTCTTAAATTTGTTCTCCCTTCCTCGGCCTCACACACACAAAGGTGTGGGAATAATTTCTCTTAACCTAAACACTATTTATGGAAGCCAATTAGTGTAACACCATACTTTTAAGATTCAATTCATGCAATTGATATACCTTATCTCATGTAATTTCTATTTGGAGTAACATAAGGGCATAGGGACTAAGTCTTAAAAAGCATTTTTATATGGGTAAAATTTTTCATTCGAAGTCTTATAGGCCTATGAACTCATCTATCACATTCTCATACTTCAACACATCAATACAATTCATTTTCATCCCCAAAATTAGCCTACAACTCATGGAAAGCAAAGGAACACATAAAACCCATGTTTGCATTTTCGGCCAGAATTTCCTCTTTTCTGGCACAGACTTTGGAAAATCATGTGTTCTTTACCATTCTGGGAAGCTACACATGTCTACTTTATGTCAAAAATATGATCATACCATGAAACACAACAAAAAATATGTTTGACATTCAAAATCATCTAGAGGTCTGGCTGTCCACTGGTGCTGTCACAGAATTCTGCAGCAAATTTCAAAAATATCCAATTAATTCCACAAAAATCCAATCCATACAAGTGATACCAATATAGAAAGCTACAGATTTAGCTAGAGGAAAAAATATCTTAGACCAGTTCAAGCACGTTTAGGCATCAAAAACTAATCAAACAGTACACAAGGTCAGTCTAGACACCTAATACTGGGCAGAATCTTTAAAAATTCATATCTCTCTCTTTAGACCTTCAAATGGGGTGCTTCTAGTTGGCACAAATCATTGGGACTATCTAGTTTCTCCCTATAAGATTTCATGGAAATTAGACATCATTTGGCCCTTGAGTGACAGATTTTATTTTTAGACCTAAGTAAACAGTACACCAGACCAAAATCAAAAAAATTTTCAATTTTGAAAATTCATCAAATATTCTCTAGACCTCCAAAAATTTTGTTCTTTAACTTCCCAAAAAGCTCTCAACAAGCTCTAATTGCATGCCAAATCTAAAATCAAGAAGAGCTCATTTGGTCAAAAAGTGACATAACCTCATGAAATGGTCATTTTTGCTTCTTATCAAGAGCCACTTTGGTCCAAACGGTCTCTTTTTGAGTTTGGCACCTCTTGGGCAAGTTTAAAAGTATGAAAATGACTTGTTTGAATTGCCCAAGTGGTCTCAAACCTCACAGTTCTCAATTTATCCATTCCACTTCCATTATTACACTAATTTATCTAACCATTCAACAGCTAAACTTATCATTCAATACCCAAAACATGCTATCTCATACATTTGGCATCAAATTTCATTCATACATTATACATTTGGGTATTTACATATGTTCATATAGTTACATAACAATTTCATCATGAGATTACTTCATATGCCATATGTATGGCTAATAAGAAGGCAAAACTAGACATATTCATATACTTTGATGCACATCTTCTTCTTCTAGACTTAGTGGCCTCCAATACCTTGCTCAATTGTTCCACCTAGCATGTTAAGACATTGGAGAGGAGGGGATAAGATTCAAAGAATCCCAATAGCTCACCTCCCATTCAATCACACATAAAGCATGCAATATAAGTCTCACAAATGCATACATGAGTATATTAACATGTGCAATCATTTAAGAAGTATTTTCAACATTTGAGATTTGAGCAAATCATACATAACATACAAAGGCTTGCCAAACAAGTGGATTAGCCTCACCCATTCACTTATGGATTTTGGACTTACCTCACCCATTCTTTAGGAGGTTCTTGGACTTAACCTTGCTCTTGGGAGTCAACCTCACTTTTGGGAGACTCTTTACTTTGTCTCAACCAATCTTAAGGGTTCTTGGCTCATCCTCACCATGGTTAAGGGATTCTTGGCTTCACCACACTCAAGCAAACTAAAGAAAACACATAAAATATCATTTAGAAACGTAATGCATCATCATGGTACCATAGCATATAAAATCATGCTAGAATACTTTTCATAGCTTAAAATATACATACACACACACATTCAAGACAATGTAAGAATACATCTATGCATGAGAGAAGGTGGAGAGAGCTACCTTGCTTGCATTTACACACTTTTTCCTTAAGTCTTGAATCCTCTCCCTTGACCTTATATACCTAAGAAGGTGGAAATCATTTCTCTTAGCCTAGACACATCATATGGAAGCTAATTATACTTTTGAAGCAAAGTCTAAGGCCACACATTCAATCGAAAAGCTAGGTGACTCATAAGACTCTTTTATGGTTCTATAATGCACTTAATGAAGCAACCTTAAGAAAACATTATCTTGGCTCCACTCTATCTATTCATTCATGATTCTTGACTCTATTTAAACCTCTTGGAGTCATCACATAATCAATTCTAGAAGCCTAGCTTGGTGTTACTTCTTTAAGCCATATTATGGAACATATAAGGCCATCTTGCTATTTATGACTTCTAAACTTTTTCTAAGGCTTCCTCTCATACTCTCCTATCATACATGATACAAAACTAAGCTTGGATGAAATTAAAACACTCCCTAGGTGCATGAACTCTTCTTGGCTGAAGTATATACTTCCATAAGGCACCAATGGAGTTTCCTTACTTCCTTTGATGGGAGAATCATGTAGGAAGCTCTCTTAGTGTCTTAGGAACTCATATGAACACTTAAACATCATAAAATATGGCTAGGGCTCTTGATAGAGTTTAAGGTGCAATCAAAACCCTAACTTTTCTATCTTGCAAATTCATAGTTTTTACTTAGATTTCTTTGCATATTCTTACTCTTCTCCCTTAAATTCATGGAAATCATCCTTGGCTCTCCTCAAAATTCTAGCCCTCTTGCATCTACATATATGGGGCGAAATAGGGAGAAAGAGGGGGAGGAAGTATCTACCATGGGATGGAAGATTTACCTTATTTTTCCTTATTTTCTCACTTTCTTTAGCTTCCTCTCTTCAAATCTGAATTTTTCCTCCTTGGTCTGACCTTAAAATAACACCAAAAACTCTAAGAAAACCATAGGGAGAAAGGGGAGAAGGATGAGAAGAGATTTCCTAAGGAGAAGACTAGGAAATTCTAAAAATTTCTTACCTTTTTCTTGAGTTTTCCCCTTCTCCTTTGCCTTGTCCTTGTGTGCCTCCTTCCCTTAAGCTTTCTTTAGTTTTTGGGCATAGTTTGGTCAATCTAAATGAGGGGAGCATAAGGAGGCCTCATATATATATGGGTTTAAGAAGGATTTTTTCAGAAATTCTCATTTTGTCCTTTGTTCTTAGCATTTTCCTTTCTAACTCGTTTTAGCTCCTTTTTTAGAACCGTCTTTTCTATTATAAAAATTAAGTTCCTAATTTAGTAAAATGCCTTTGGAATCACTCAAATCAGAGTTAAAACCTTCCCAAATGAATCTGTCAAAGTTTAGGTGCATCGATATTGGAAAACGTCCACTAGAGGAGCTTTAACTGTCTCGGGGCTTCCCATGGTTTTCAGGGCTTCTGAGAACCCTAGAGAACTCAAAATTTTTATTTAAAAAGCCTTCTATACCCAATTCTAAACTACATAAGCATTAACTCATTATACAAGAAAACCTTGTACTTGTTGGTGAAAACCTTGTCGATAAGGTCTCAGAGATTGCACTACAGATTACAGGATCTTGTCGACAAGATCTTCGACCCAGGTGATGAGATGTTATCTCAGCCTTTAAATTAACTTGGTCCGTTGCCATACTTTATGCTCAATATGCATTCTAATGGTCAAATAACATCATCTCTCATTTTCGAAGAATCAGATATTACAATTAAGTTCATGGAATTAATTCTAAGGCCACACATCTTCCTTAGACACTAACTTGATCTATAAACCCTTTTATGGTTCCAAAAATTCAGTTAATGAAATAACACCCATCAAATAAATTCTAGGTTCCATTCTTTCCTTTCATATATGATTCTTGACTCTTTTTAAGCTTTTTGGAGTCATCACACAATTAAAACAAAGAGCCTAACTACATGTTGCTTCTTTAGGTCATATTATGGAACATAAGGCACCAATCCATTCTCTAGGCTTCCTAAATTTTTTCAAAGGCTTTCCTTCATTTTCATTCATCATATATGACTCAAAAATGGGTTTAGAAAAATTTAAAACTCTCCTTAGGTATCCAAACCCTTCTTGGCCGAGACAATGAAGAAGTTTGGCCTCCATGGACTTTGCTTTGTTTTCTTGATGGAGGAAGCATATAGAGAGACTTCTAGGGATCTTAAGAGCTCATTTAAACTTTCATTTAGGTATAGAAATTAAGGTATTAAGTCAGATTTTACAAGGAATACATGTAGCATTTCTATCTTGAATTTTCATGGTTATTTGTTAATTCCCTTTGCATATTCTTATTCTCCACACTCTTTTTCCTGAGATTCACCCTTGGTTATACCTAAAATCCAAACCCTCCTATGACTTCTTGAGTGGGACGAATCATGGAGAGAAGAGGAGCAAGGGGTAGCAATCATGGAAGGAGAAATTACCTTGTTTTTCCTTATTTTCTCACTTGAATCTTCCCTTCTTTGGCCTCCTCTCTTCAAATCTGAATTTTCCCCTTGATTTCTCACTTAAAACAGATTCACATACTTCAATATAATCACAAGAAAGAAAGGGAAATGAAGAAGAAGAGGTTTGCAAAGGAAAGAGCATGAAAAACTACCAAAAATCCGTACCTTTTAGCTTTGATTTCTCCTCCTCTTCCTCTTCCTCTTCCTCTTCCTCTTATGTGCCACTCTCCTAGGGTTTTCTCTCTAGTTTGGGGCAGAAACATATGAAGCTAAATGAGTAGGAGAGTGGGGTGCCATTTATTTATAAGAGAGAGGAATAAAGACTTTTAAAAAATTTCTATTTTGCCCTTCATTTTTGGTATTTTTGTTTCTAATTCATTTTAGCTCCTTTTTTAGAACTGTCTTTTCTATTATAAAACTTAGATTCTTAATTTAGTAAAATTCCTTTGAAATCACTCAAATCAGAGCTAAAAGCTTCCCAAACGAATCCATCAAAGTTCGAGTACACTGACATTGAAAAACATCCACCGAAGGGGTTTTAACTATCCTGGAGCTTCTCATGGTTTTTAGAGCCTCTGAGAATCCCAGAGAACTCAAAAATTTCATTTAAAAAACCCTCCCATGTGAATTCCAAAATTTGCTCAAAATTACGAAAATCCCATTACGTTTCATAATTTTTTCGTTAAATTTCGTTTCTTTATTCTAGCTACATTTTTTTCTCTATCTGAGCTTGGGATTCTCATTTTTAAGAGTCTAGAATATTACTCAAATTTTTTTAGACCTTAATAATTCATTTTGGGAGACTTGCTTTGAAAATGCATCTATTTCTGTCGTTTAATGAAAATCAAACATTACACCTAAGGCCTTTAGAAACCTTCCCAAGTGGCTCTCCCATCAAGGAAAAATCAAGAACTCTATGAACCTCCATTATAGTGCTAGGTTCGGTCAAGCTAGGAAGAGAAGCCTAGGAAGTGTTTTAATGTTCTAGCCTTAGTTTGGGACTTTATATGATGTTAGAAGATGGGAGAAACCATTGGGAAAAATTTAAGAGCCATGAATTGAGAGATAGGACAATAGTGTCCATAATGGTGCTTTGTGAAGCAACTTAATTCTAAGCTTGTGTAAATGATTGTATGAGGGCTCCAAGGATTTTGAATGAGGCCAAGAGGCCTAAAAATGGAAAGAGATGGGAGCCTAGAGTTTGAATTGTGGAGGTTGCTTTAATAGGCCATTTATGGAACCATTATACCACTTATGGAACTAAGTATGTGTTTAAGAGTGAGTTTAATGTCTTGGCTTGCTTCAAGTATATAATTGTGTGTTGTTTATGGTGTTTAGGCCAAGAAAACACCAACCCACCTAAGTGCACTTGTGAGGTTGAAAAGAGGGAGGAATAAGACAAAGGAAAGCTTGCAAAATTCAAGGTAACTCTTCACCTCATTCTTCTTGTATTCTTGTGTGCATATGTATGTTATTGTATGCTTGTGTGTGTTCTTGTGACTTGATAATATGCCACTTGATGCCTTGACATTACGTTGGTACTGATGTGTTTCCTTGATTGGCCTTAGTTGTGGAAATGACTCATAAGGGTGAGGTAATGCCAAAAGTCTCAATGCATGGGTGAGACTAAGTCAAAAGTCCTACGTGTAACACCATAATTTTGAGCTCATCTCTATCACATTTGCATACTCATATGATACATTCCATGAGCGGAAATAAGAAAATCCATTAAAATAATATATTTATTTGTGTTACGTCGTGTATAAAAATTTCATTCGATGTCACGTGGACCATGTGAGCTCGTATCATACATTCTCATATTTAATTACATGAATACAACTCATTTGCATCATAAAATGCGGCTCACAACTCATAAAACCCAAAGGAAGGCTTAGAATATTCATACATATTTTCTGCCATAATTTAGCTTAATTCTGCTACAACTTTGAAAAATCATAACTAATTCTAGAAATATCGAAATTATGCATTCTTGGCCATTCTAGAAATCTACAGATGTCTAATTCATAGTAAAAATATGTTTAGACTATAACATTCATCACAGAAGATGTTTGACATTCGATATGGTTCAGAGGTCAAACTGCCCACTAGTGCTGTCATAGATTTCTATAGCAAACTTAAAAAATGTCTAATTATTTCCAAAAAAATCTAATCCATACAAATGATACCAATTTGGAAAGTTGTGAATGTTAGCTAGGGGAAAAAATAATTCCAGACCAGCTCAGGCATGCCCAGACCTTGAAATCCAATCAAACAGTAACTGAGGTCGGATGAAGCTCCTGATACTGGACAGAATCTTTAAAAATTCATATCCCCCTCTCGAGCTCTAAATGAGGTGCTTCTATTTGGCATAGGTCACTGGGAATGTCTAGTTCCTTTGTATAAATTTTGTGTCAATTGGACATTATTTGAACCCTGTGTGATAAATTTCATTTTCAAACCAATATGAATAATGACATGACTAAAATCAAAAAATTGCCAACTTTAAAAATTTATCAAATATTCTATAGAGCTCCCAAAATTATCTTCTTTAGCTTCTCAAAAAACTCTCAACAAGCTCTACTTGCATGCCAAATCTCAGATTAAGAAGAGCTTATTTGGAAAAAAAGTGATACAAGGTTCCCTTATGGTCAATTTTGGCTCCATATAGGGTATCACATTGTTCAAATGACTTTTTTTGGGTTTTAGCACCTTTTGGGAAAGTCTAAAAGTATAATTGGGACTTGTGTGAGCTGTCTAAATGGTCTCAAACTCTATGCCTCTCATTTTGGCTATGACATGTAATTATACACACACATCAAGCTTTCAAGAAGCATACCTTGGCATTACGTATCTAAATTATATTCTAGGGTTCACATATCATATCCATTCATTTATACATCATATATTATCATAATTATACATGTCCAAGAGGTCATAGACCATATACATTAATGGATTACATCATTTGACATAAATATGGTCTTAAAGTAGCAAAACTCAAGCACTTTGTTGTCAAACTCTTCTCTTTAAGGTGGTTGGCTTCCATTACCTTGTCCACTTGGTCCACCTAGCATATGAGATCATTGGAGAGGAGGAAATGAGATTCAAAAAATTCCAATAGCTCATCTCCCATTTAATCATACATAATGGATGTAAAGCAAGTCTTAAAAATGCATACATGGATATAAGTGATGTCATGAACATTCAAGGAGCAAGCTTGGTATGTGAATAAGTCATACAAGACATCCAAGAGCTTGCCAAGTGGATGGATTGGCCTCACCCTTTTCCTCATGGATTTTGGACTTGCTTCACCCACTCTTTAAGAGATTTTTGAACTCAACCATACTCTTGAAAGTCCACTTTGCTTTTGGGAGACTTTTTATTTTGTCTCAACCAATCTTAAAGGTTCTTGGCTCATCCTCACCATGGTTAAGAGTTCTTGGCCTCTCCACACTCAAGCAAACTTAAACAAACGTCATAGCATCATTTAGAAACATAATGTGTCATCATGAAATCATGGCATATATAATCATATTAGCATACTTTTCATGGCTTGAAAATACACATACATACATTCTAAGACAAGTTAAACATGCATCTATACATGAGAGAAGGTGGAGAGAGCTACCTTATACACAATCACACACTTTTTCCTTTGAATTCAAGCTCCTCTTTTGGCCACACACACACAAAAGTGTGGGAAAGGTTTCTCTTAGCCTAAACACAATTTATGAAAGCCAATTAGGTTCATGAAACAAATCCTAAGGCCACACAACTTGCTTAGATACTATGGTGAGGATGAGCCAAGAACTCTTGACCATGGTGAGGATGAGCCAAGAACCCTTAAGATTGGTTGAGACATAGCAAAGAGACTCCCAAGAGTATGGTTAAGTCCAAAGCTCTTAAAGAATGGGTGAGGCAAGTCCAAAATCCATGAGAAAAAGTGTGAGACCAATCCAAACACTTAGTGAGTTCTTGAATGTCTTGTATGATTTGTACACATGCTAAGCTTGCTTCTTGAATGTCCATGATTTGTATTATGTCCATGCATGCATTTTTAAGGCTTTCTTTGCATATATTATGTATGATTGAATAGGAAATGAGCTATTAGGATTCTTTGAATCTCATTCTCTCCTCTCCAATGATCTTGCATGCTAGGTGGACCAAGATATGTTAATGGGAGCCAACAATATTGAAGGAAGAAAATTGACATCCATATGTCTAGCATTTTCCTTTTAAAGCCATAATGAACCATAATGATGTATATTAATATTGTAAATGGTTTATGACCCTTGAGACATATGTAATTATGCTATTATATGAAGTAGAAATGAAAGTATGTGTTATGTGAATGATGGAATGTGAATTGAGCATGTATGGCAACGATAGCTTCATGAATGAGTTTATGGAAATATGCATATGTGTACATGGAAAGGCCAAAATGAGATGCATGGGGTTTAGGACTATTTGGGCAGCTCACACAAGTCCTAAATGTGCTTTTAGACTTGCCCAAAAGGTGCCAAAGCCAAAGAAAAGTCATTTGGTAATTTTGGTATCCCATATGGAGCTAAAATTGACCATAATGGAATCCTATATCAGTTTTTGGCCAAATGAGTTATTCTTGGTTTAAGATTTGGCATGCAATTAGTCTCATTAAGAGCTTTTTGGGAAGCTAAAGATCATAATTTTCAGAGGTCTACAGAATATTTAATGATTTTTCAAAGTTGGCAATTTTTCTGGTTTTGGTCTGCTACCCTATTCATTTAGTCCGAAATTGAATTCTGTCACACAAGACTCAAATGATGTCCAATTGCCATGAAATTTTATACAGAGAAACTAGACATTCACAGTGACTCGTGCCAACTAGAAGCACCTCAATTGGAGGTTCAAAGAGGGAGATATGAATTTTTGAACATTCTATCCAATACTAGGGATTTTGCCTGACCTGAGTTACTGTTCTATTAAATTCTAAGGTATGGGCATGATGAACTGGTCTGAAAATATTTTTCCTCACTAGCTAACATCCACAACTTTCCAAATTGGTATCATTTTCATGGATTTGATTTTTTTTGGAATTAATTATACATTTTCAAAGTTTTTTGCAGAATTTTGTAACAGTTGCAGAGTGCAGTTTGACCTCTGGACCATTTCAAATGTCAAACATCCTCTGTGATAGATGTTATAGCCTGGGCATATTGTTAGTGTGAAGCAGACATCCGTAGCTTTCCAAAATGACCAAAAATGCATGTTTTTTATTTTTATAGATTTAGTTATAATTTTTCAAAATTTAGTTAGAAAAAGGGGCAAATCTGGCCGAAATTAGACAACTACATTTTGTACTTCATATCGGTTTCTATGAGTTGTGGGCATGATTTTATGATGCAAAAGAGTTGTATTAATGTAATTAAATATGAAAATGTATGATATGAGCTCACACTGTCCACGTGAACTGAATGAAATTTTTATGTATGACGCGATGCAATTAAATGCATGATTTTAATAGACTTTTCTACCTCCCTCATGGAATCTTAATGATGTGAGGTACATGAGCATCATGAAATGAGTTAAAATTTATGGTGTTACATATATAGTGTATTCTTGGGTATGGAGTGGTCAAATTGAGATGTATGAGGTTGAAAACCACTTGGGCAATTCCTACAAGTCATATTCATGCTTTTAAACTTGCCTAAGAGGTGTCAAACATTAAAGAAGACCAATTGGATAAAGTTGGTACCTCATATAGATTAAAAATGCCCATTTTAGTGAGTCATACTACTTTTATCCAAATGAGCTCTTTTTTATCTAATATTTGGCATGTATCTAGAACTTGTTGAGAGTTTTTTTAGAAGCATAAATGGGTATTATTTGGAAGTCTACAGAATATTTGGTGAATTTTTTAAGTTGGTAAATTTTCTTATTTTGGTCAGTGCACTATTCATCTGATCTAAAACTTTCTCTCTATTATTCATAGGACAAATGATGTCCAATCACCACAAAATTTTACAGAGAGAAACTAGACATTCCTAGTGACTTGTGCCAATTGAAAACACCTCATTTGGATGTCTAAAGAGAGAGATATGAATTTTTGAATTTGCTATCCAGTACTAGGCACCCAGTCAGACTCGTGTTATTATTTAGTTGATTTTCAGGATCTCAATGCTCTTGGACTGGTCTAGAACTATTTGTTCTCTCTAGTTAACATTTATAGCTTTCTAAATTGGTACAGATTGCATGTATTGGACTTTGTGAAACTAATTATGAATTTTCAAAATTTATATCAATAAGCTATATCAGATTTCTGGACAACTCAACCTCCCTCCCTACCTTTTAGTGTAAATTTAACGTCCATAGCTTTCCAACAACCTATGGTTTGTGTGTTTTCAATTTTTCTACATTTAGTTATAAATTTTCAAAGTTGCCCTTAAAATTTATCACTATATAGCCACGATGAATAAAGAGAATTTTAGGGAGTTTTTAACTCTTAATCCGTGGTTTGTGCTAATTTTTGAGAATGTTATGATTTGTATAAATGGAAAATAATTAGAGAATATTGTTGGTGAATTCATGGGGTTCCGGAGATGCGAAATGAAAAATTTATCCGTTATGCAACGCAATTTAATTCATTATTTTAGTGCATTTTCCTGGGATTTCTTTGAAGAATTGTATAATCCCACTTGCACATAAAGAGGATAAATGTTAGAAATAATATGGTATTACAAAAAGAGTCACAACCTTATCCGACAAATACAATTCAAGCACATATGCATAGATATTCCACCCGAAAGCACACCAAATACATCACTCAAGAGCCAATTACCGAGTAAAAATGCCTTAACCTTTGCTCTGATACCAATAAATGTAATACCTTATATTTCTATTATCATACTCTTCCATTTAAGGCAATCAGTGCACATTCACAAGACAAAAGTAAGGAAAAGTATGAAAATAATACACTTTTTATTGCATTGCATTACAAACCATAGATTTTTGGAAAGCTCTAGATGTTGAATTTACAATAAAAATAAGTCCTAGCCACAAAAACCTCATCTTTGCCATGTTTGACAATAGAAAAAGCAAGAAGATCTACCTGCCTTCTAATACTGATACAGATTACTAATATAAACTTTGGAAATTCATAATTAATTCCACCAAACTCCAATTCATTTAATCTATACCAATTTGGAAAGCTACAGATGTTAAATAGAGGGAAAAAATAGTTCCAAACTAATCCAAGAGCAGTCAGATCCTAAAAATTAATCAAATAGTAACATGGGTCTGATTGGCGCCTAGTACTAGATAGCAAATTCAAGAATTAATATCTCCCTCTCTAGATATCCAAATGAGGTGCTTCCAATTGAAAAAAGTCTTTGGGAAGGTCTACTTTCTTCTTATAAAATATCGTGGCAATTGGACATCATTTGCCCTATGAATGATTAAGAACAAATTTTAGACCAGATAAATAGTATACTGACTAATAATTAGAAAATTTGCCAACTTCACAAACTCTCCAAATATTATGTAGACCTCCAAATAATACTTACTTTAGCTTCCCAAAAATCTGTCAACAAGCTCTAGATGCATGCCAAATTTCAGAACAAGAAGAGCTCATTTGGACAGAAAGTGACATAGCCTCACAAAATGGTTAATTTTGGCTTCCATAAGGTGTCAAGTTTGTCCAAATAGCTTTTCCAATGGTTTGACACCTCTTGGGCAAGTTTAAAAGTATGAATATAACTTGTATGAACTATCCAAGTGGTCCCAAGCCTCATGCATTTCAATTTGACCATTCCATATCCAAGAATACACTATATATATAAGCCATTCAAGAAGCTAAATCTCACATTTGCATTAATTTCATGCCGCATGTAATCCATACAAGATTTATACATCATATTACAATTGTTCACAGTCTTATATCTAAAAAATAACATATACATAATCATTTTGCCTTTCAATTACAAAGTAAGCTACACAATAAACAAAATGCAATCTCTCAAGGTCTTTGGATTGCACTCCTTTCTTCTTGAACATCACCTAGGCATTTCAAGATAATAGAGGGAAAGAGAGTGAGATTCCTAGAATTTCAATAGTTCACACACCCATTCATGGCATATACACATCAAAGCATATGTATGGAAGGTTTGACAACCATAAAGTATGCAAAGTCACAATTTCTATGCCACTTATTCACATTCAAGCTAAGAATATACTCTAGAGACTTTTGGTTTTGCATCAACATATTTCTAGGACTTTTGGATTTGCCTTACTCTTTGCTCAAGGACTTTTGACTTGGCCTCATCTTTCTAACAGACTTTTGGCCTCGTCTCACCCATGCTATGAGACTTTTGGCATCTCCTCACCTTTATCAAAGGACTTTTGACATCACCTCACCCTTATGAGCCATTTCTACAACCAAGACCATTCAAGGAAACACATTGGTATTAATGTAATGTTAAGGCATCAAGTGGCATATCATTAAGTCACAAGAACACACACAAGCATATAATAACATACATATGCACACAAGAATATAAGGAGAATTAGGTGAAGAGCTACCTTGAATTTTGCAAGCTTTCTTTTGTCTTATTCCTTCCTCTTTTCAGTCTCACAAGTGCACCTAGGTAGATTGGTGTTTTCTTGGCCTAAACATCATAAACAACACATAATTACACACTTGAAGAAAGCCAAGACTCTAGACTTACTCTTAAACATACACTTGGTTCCATAAGTGACATAATGGCTCCATAAATGGCATATTGAAGCAACCTTCACAATTCAAGCTCTAGGCTCCCATTTCTTTCTATTTCTAGGTCTCTTGGCCTCATTCAAAGTCTTTGGAGCCCTCACATAATCATTTACACAAGCTTAGAATTAAGTTGCTTCATTGTCCCATCTTTCAATCTATGGCTCCTAAATTTTTTCCAATGGTTTCTCCCATCTTCTAACATTATATAAAGTCCCAAACCAAAGCTGGAACAAATTAAAACACTCCCTAAGCTTCTCTTCCTAGCTTGGCTGAACCTAGCACCATAATGGAGGTTCATAGAGTTTTTTTATTTTTCCTTGATGGAAGAGCCACTTGGAAGGTCTTAGGAGCTTAAGTAAATATTCAAATAGCCAAGGAAATATTCCCACAAAATTAGATTTTCCAAAAACCTAAAGAAGCCTATACTTTTCTATCTTGTTTTTCATGGGTTTTTCTTAGAATTTCTTGCCATATTCCTCTTCCTCATGGTCTAAAATCCTAGTTTTTCTCTTGTTTTTGGATAGAAAATCCTCCCCCTATATGGTGCTATTCTTGGCCGAAATACACACATCCATGGAGCAAGGAGAAGAAGCAACAACAACAATCAATTACCTTGGTTTCAAGTGTGCTTTCAAGGCTTTTTCTTCTTGGTTTGCCTCTTCTCAAAATTTTTGAACTGCCCCTCTAAGTTCTACACCAAAAATAGAACCAATCATCTCAAGAAAACTATAGAAAGAAAGTATGGAAGGAGAGGAGCAAGGTTGGAGGAAGAAAAAGCATGAAATTCCGTGGATTTACTTACCTTTTCCTTGATTTCTTCCTTCTTTTGTTTCCTCTTCTTATTCACCTAAGAGAGCTAGTCATTTTTTGTATATTTGAGCAAAGGAAATTCGTGCTATATGAGGGGGAGAAGAGACAAGAAGCTTATAGAACATTCAAGAAACTTACTTTTTTAAGAATTCCAATTTCATCCTTCCGTAATGGCATTTTTGTTTCAGCTTTATTTTAGCTCCTTTTTTAGAACTATTTTTTTCATTATAAAATTTGGGTTCCCAATTTAATAAAATGCCTTTGGAATTACTCAAATTAGAGTCAAAACCTTTCCAAATGAATCCGTCAAAGTTCAAACTCACTACTATTGGAAAACATACCCCGGAGGGACTTTACTAGTCCCGGGGCTTCCTATGATTTTTGGGGCCTTTAAGAACCTTGGCTAACTCAAATTTTTCATTTAAAAAGCCTCCTATATGTTTTTCTAAAAGTTACACTTATTTAGGAAAATGCCATTACATTTCGTCAGTTTTTGTCACAATTTGTTTCACCATTCTAGCTCTGTTTTTCTTTCTGTCTAAGTCTAGAATTATCATTTTTAGGAGTCTAGGACTCTATCCAAATTTTTTAGGACATTATCTAGCTCATTTTAGAGGACTTGCTTTTATACGGCTCATTTCGTCATTTTACAAAAATTACATTCTTTACAATCATAGCTAGGGTTAGAAAAATCAAGTGCATCAGTACACAAAGATTCATTAATGTAATGTCCCACATCGGGTAGGAAGACCCTGGGCTAAGGCCTTATAAGTGGGAGTGGAACTCTCCCCACTAGTGACGCGCTTGAGCGCGAATCTCTAAATGGCAGATCGGCTCAAGACAAAACCCCACCCTTGCCGGTGAAATGAGAGTAACTGATGGGGGCGAGATCGGGGACAATAAGGCCTTAGCCCAGGGTCTTCCTACCCGATGTGGGACATTACAATTAACATCTGCAACTATATCATTTTTGCTTAAAGAATTACCACAATCAAACATATAAGCAGATTCAACAACAATTTCCTCATCTACATCATCATCATCAAGCAATTCAAGATCAACAACAGCATGTGCATTGGTATTTACTATGCTATCATGCAAACTAGAGTCAATCGCAACAAAATGCAAAGTGTTAGAAGATGGAAGCATATTACCCAATGAATAGGACTCTTCCTCCTTTATATATTCTCTTATGATTTTCTCTTCTTTCAACTCAATAGCACTTGAAGTAGATTGATTCATTTGAACTACTGAATCCTTCATGAGGTTATTAATCATTTGTTGGTTTTAAAGTTGCAACTATTTATTCTCCCATTGGAGTTAAAGATTAAAAGCTTCTAGTTATTGCTTCATCCTCTCTTCCCAACTTGGTTTCCAATTAGGTTCTTGTTACATGCATTCCTCATGATAGTTATTGTAACACTATATATTTCTAGCTCATTGCATACTATATCTATGCCTCACATCAAGTAATTCATACAAGAAGCAAGAAAATGGCATTGTTTTAATACATTTCTTAGCATTACGTCATGTATAAAAATTACATTCGGTGTCACGTAGACCATATGAACTCAAACATCACATCCCCATATTTAAGTACATGAATACTACTTATTTACATCATAAAATATGGCCCACATCTCAATAATCATGAAGGGAAGCTCAAAACATGCATATTAAAATTTGGCCAGAATTGGCTCATTTTCTGACTAAATTTTGAAAATTCATAAGTAATTGTAGAAAAATTAAAATCATGCATTCTTGGCCATTCTGGAAAGCTATGGATGTCTACTTCACACTAAAAATATGTCTAGGCCATAACATCCATTACAAAAGACGTTTGACATCTAAAAAGGCCCAGAGGTCAAACTGCTTTCTGATGCTGTCACATATTTTTGTAGCAAACTTCAAAAATGTCCAATTAATTTCAAAAAAATCCAATTCATGTAAATGATAACAATTTGGAATTCCTCCCTTTTGGTGTGCCACTTGGAGTAGGTTTTGGTTCTATTTTTGTCCATAAGAGAGTCGATTTAGACATAAGGGAGAAGTAGGGTGTGATATATAAGAAGATGGAGGACCATTTATAACAATTTAAAATTTTTAACTATGTCCATAAACTTTATTTTCTCCATTTGGGTTCATTTCAACTCTTTTTTTAGAACCATATTTTCCATCATGAAATTTTGGTCATTTAATTCATAAAATGCCTTTGGTTTCACCTAAATTATATTTAAAACCTTACCAAACAGTCTAGTCAAAGTTTTGGTCAACTGATACTCAAAAATGGATATTAAAGGAATTTTGACCATTCCAGGGATTCTTATAATTTTTAGGGCCTCTAAAAACCCTGGGAAACTTAATTTTCCTATTTAAAATCCCTCCTTTAAGTTTCAAAAAATTGCCTAAATTTATAAAAATATCATTACATTTTTGTTTTCTTCGTTTAGCCACTTTCACTCTGATTTCGGACTATCATTAGCTTTGTATTCTTATTTTTAAATGTCTAGATCATTATTCTAATCTTATTTAGCCTATAATCATTTCATCCTAGGGTCCTCTTTTGTAATCTTGTTAGTTTCAGTTTAGTTTTAGAGAGGCCAAATATTACAGTTTTAGCCATGAAAATTAAGTAAATTGAGATAGATGAATGATGAAATTACTATATGAAATGTAACAAATGGAATGAGTCATTTTGAAAAGCTTAAAGAAACCAAAATCATATTTTAAATTCAAATATGCACATGTATGCTAGAGCAAGTTTGAATATGACCTAATTTTATATCTTAATTGATGTGCTTAGGCCAAGTAAGTAAGACCACATCAAAGTGTGTGTATGAGGCCATAAGATCAAAAGGAGAAGAACAAAGGAATTAATTGAATTTGCTTGATAAGGTAGCTTTTCCTTCATCCTTATATGTATGGTTGGTTTTCTTGAATCCTTAGTTGCTTTTGTGTATTATTTATAATTAGTTGGTTTGATGATTACCTAAGTAAAATATGCAATTGCATGATGCCTATTTACATTTGTAAGAGGGGTGGCTCTTTGTTGGGTGAGGCTAGGAAAGTGAGTATAGATTTGCTCTACCATAGGCTAAAAGTCCTTTAAGGGTATGGATTTACTCTTGCTTGAGTCAAGGAAACACCTAGAGTATGGATTTATTCTCTTATGTGTGGATTGGTTATGATTGCATAATATGCATACTTTCTTCCTTGTGCTTAAGTGAATCATATATGTGTTTGAATATTGATTTAGCTATTAGAATTCTTTGAAACTCATATTTCCTTATCTCCATTAACTATGGCCAGGTGATGGGCAAAGCAAGGACAATAATAAGCAAAATACTTAGAAAAGTCTATTATGGTAAGAGATTTAGCCTGAGATATGATATTGCATATACGATTATGTAAACCTATATACTGATGTCATGTAAACATATGCAAGAATGCTAGACTATGAATTTGTAACCAATAAATAAATAAATAAATATATATATATATATATATATCTATATGAGATAATGGAATATGATTTAATATATGGATACCAATGTAGTTTATATGCATATTCCCATGTAGAAGAGTAATTTTTAGTTGCAAAGCAAATTCCATATGATAAATCATTGATATATGATTCATTTATCAATTGAAATTTGTTCATGACAAAAAATGACATTTTAAAATTCATTTGGTATATTTTGGAATCAAAATTTTAACTATTTGAGCTATAAAATGCCTCTCTACCATTGATAGCCTTAATCACTGAATTTTGGAATTGAAATCTGGTAAGCAATTAAAAGACATTTAGAGCTCTCTATAAAACTAAAGGTTGTAAATTTTGGACCTTTATAGAATATTTGACAAATTTTTAAAATTGACCCAAAAAAGTTGTCTAGTATTGGTACTGTTTATTTGGTTTAGATATGGTTTTCATGATTTTTGGAGGACCAAATGGATTCAATCTAAGTTAAAATTTTTATAATACAAAGTTTATATTACAATCTTTAAAATAATACCTAATTTGTCTCAATCGAAGTTGTATAATTTAAGTTATAAATTTTTAAAACTTGATGCACTATTGTGTAACTTATGACCAAAAAAACAAGAACAAATGGGTCTTTTGTATGAAGTAGTTCCATGTACATGTTAATTTGGACAAAACTAAACACTTGAGCATAAATTTGTGATATAGAAAGATTAGAATCTATTTTTGAGTATTATGGATCCATTTAGCATAATTAGTAATCAATTTTCTGTTGCTAAAAGTTTGGTTGCAGTTATTTTGCCATAAATGGATATATATATATATATATATATATATATTATGGTATAACAAGAGGTTGCCCACGAAGCAATAACTCTATACAAGTAAGTTCTAGTTATTCAAAAGTTAGCATTCACAAATAAGAAAGGTGTTGCAAACATGTCAAATTAGTCCTTCAAAATTTATAACTCCTCATAGATGTATCTTGAATTAGTCATTTAAAATAGAGTAAATATACAATATGATCCAATTAAGGAATTACAGTACAATGAATTATAAACTTTGAGAGACAAAATCATACCAAAAAAGAAAAATTTCTCCAAGGACGAAAACGCTACAAGGTAAACCAAAATGTGTACTCACTCCTTCAGCCCAGCATTCTTCGAAAAAAACCTCAGCCCAGCACTATTCCAAAGCTTGCTTCGAAAAACTTGCCCCTGAAACCCCACTTTGATGACGGTGTCCAAAGTCCATTTTTTCTTGGGGTTGAAACGGTGTTTGAACCAAAAATCAATTAAGAACGATAGAAACGGGGTCCAAACTCCTAATAACCCTAGGTATCCTCTCTCTCTCTCTCTCATCGTAATCTCTTGTAGTCATAGCTTCCGCGGCCACGGTCACGAGCTCCGATCTGCTCGTCTCGCATTCCTATTAGACCATGGGCTCCAGGAAGGGTGACAATCCTCACTCCGGCGATGGTGCCAGTCCTGGGTTCGTTTCTTCCCACTCTGTTGCTAATTATCTGCTTCGCCATCGGTTGATTAATTTCTGATTTTTGATGCAGCAAAATCTTCATTGGAGGATTAGCCAGAGATACAACATTGGGTGAGAAATCTTTGATCTTTTAAGTTTTCTTTGTCAGAGCTTAGGTTCTCTGTTTCTTTGTACTGAACCAACTGATATCATTTATGGGCCCTTTTGGTCGTTTTGTTGGTTCAGAAACATTCGTCAAGTATTTTGAGAAGTATGGAGAGATAACAGACTCGGTGATAATGAAAGATCGGCACACGGGTCGACCCAGGGGTTTCGGTTTCATTACCTATGCGGATCCTTCTGTAGTTGACCATGTTATCCAGGAGAACCATGTGATCAATGGCAAGCAGGTAAACTCCTCCTTTAATGGTGGGTATTTCATCTTTATCGCCTTTTCCCACGAGTTAAAGAAAATAAACCAAAATAGAGTCACGATTTTATCGCAATTATATCCTCTTAATAGGTTAATAAATCCATTTTAATTTCTTACTGCAATCTAGTACCTGTTTATGTATTGGTGTAGTATGTTTAGTCTTGATGTGTATTGACCTGTGATTTACTTCACTAGTTGCTTTGTAAACGCTGATCTAGTTGTTGAATTATTACTTAATTAGTGTCCTTAAATAGCCAAATGGTTGAAATGATTTTCCTTTCTCTAGCATGTAAGATATTTTCGGCATGAAGCATTGGATGCTTTGTCGTCTCTTTGCAACCAACCCTTTTTAAACAGTATGCATGTGGTTATTGTAGTACAAATTCGTTTTTGCAACCAAGCTCCCCCCTCCTCTTTCAAAGCCTGATTGATTTATCTAAAGTTAACTACTAGCAGAGGAGGAATAATTTCAAGGTGAAATAAATTTTTATAATTTTGAGGCTTAGAGCTTTCATTTCCATGATAAATTTGTACCAGGTTGAGATCAAAAGGACCATTCCAAAGGGTTCATCACAGGCTAATGATTTTAAAACTAAGAAAATCTTTGTTGGTGGTATTCCAACTGCAGTAACTGAAGGTTTGGACTCTAGCTCTTTTTATGCACTTCTAGTTCCACTTTCGTAGTTGTTCTTGTTGTTCTTGTAACTCTAGTGATTAGCAAAGTGAAACTAATATTCTCCATTTTCCTTACGAGTGCTAGATGAATTGAAGAACTTCTTTTCAAAGTATGGGAAGGTTGTGGAACATGAGATCATACGTGATCATACTACTAAACGTTCTCGGGGGTTTGGATTTATTGTGTTTGACAGTGAAAAAGTTGTTGATAATTTGCTGGCAAATGGAAACATGATTGATATGGCAGGTACTCAGGTGAGTTCTCTTTTGTTCTTCTGGATATTTGACATATACCAAACCAACAATGCCTTGTATAAAGGAGCAATACTTTGTTTCAATTTAAAAGGACATTTTGGTGGAGAAGTTAATTTTTTTATTTTCTGCTCTTGTCCAATATAACGTCATTAGTCATCCTCTATTATTATTTTGGAGCTATGCTGTTTGACTCTTGGTATAAGTGGGCTTACTACAGGTTGATTCTCTCAAGCCAGGCTAAAAAATATTCTGCTTATGGAAGAATCTAGGTTGACTTACTTCTTTGTTGTAGGTTGAGATCAAGAAGGCTGAACCCAAGAAAGCCTCAAACCCAGCATCTTTTCCTCCATTTGGTAGTGATAGGGCACGGCCATACAGTGATGGTTATGGTGGATTTGGCGAGGCCTATGGCGGTTTTGGCAGTGGTGGTTTTGGTCCTGCTTCTTATAGGTCACTTGGAGGTTTTGGCAGCAGGCTTGGTGATTACAGTGGGTATGGTGGTGCAGATGAATTTGGTGATAGTTTTGGAGGTTATGGTGGTGGTGGTTTTGCTGGCTATCGAGGAGAGTCATCATTTGGCTATTCTAGTCACTATGGCTCCTATATGGGGGGCCTTGGCAGTGGATATGGTGGAAGTGGGCTAGGTGCATATGGGCGAGGCGCTGGGGGCTTTGCAAGCTATGGTGGACCAGGCTCTGGTGGGGGTTATGACTCAGGCCCTGGTGCTGGTTATGGTGGGCCGGGTGCATTGTATGGTAGTAGAGGAAGTTATGGTGGCAGTAGTCGCTACCATCCTTATGCAAGATAGATTTATGCCTAAGCTTTGCCATAGAAGTTGCATGCAGGTTTAAGCATCACATTTTGTAGACACAGGCACTTAATGCGGGTGGCCACTATCTAGAAGTCAGATGAACCATTAGCAAGTCTGTATTACACAATTGCTTAGACAGCTGAAGGTAGAACATCATCAGTCTAGAGCACTGCATTCTGAATCAGCTGTGGTTCTAGTTAGGCATGGTGTGCTTCTTTTTTTTTTTCCCCCCCCACTTTGATTATCAGATTGTTGCAAGTTAGATTGTCATATTTCTAGATATGATATTTAGTTAGAATCAAAGTGGAGTTGTGTGAATCATGATCTTTCTACTAGTTTTGCTTGGTAAGCCTATGTTAAAGATGATGATATCCATTGTAGGATTCTGTTCCTTTGATTTAGTTTTGTGTTTAGTTACATATAGTATCTTTTTGATAGTTTTCATTTAGTATCAGCAGGTTTTTGAAGTCACTCAATGACCTGAAAGGTTGGTTCCATGCTGAGGCAGCCTTTGTTAGCTATAATAAGTCGGATCATAGAAAAGGTTGGACTTTTGATCCAGATCTCTGATTTGAGAATCTTAGATTCTTTAAGTGATTAGCAATGGATATTTAGATATTCATTTTGTCCTCTTAGTCCCCCTGCTTTTTGAGGGGATTAAATGAAAATTTACGTTTAACTGTGCATATTGTAAGCTTGATTGTTTTACAGTGTGAATAGGCTTGAAATGTTAAATTAAATGTTTAATGAACTCATCTATCAGGTGCTTAGTGCTGAACATCTGAATGAATGCAGTATTCGGCAGAGTGTTTTTAGTACTGTTGTATCTCCTCCGACCCCAATCCATACACTTGACCTGGGTGATATAGTACGGGTCATATTTTTCCCCCTTTTCCATCATTAATTCCCTTCCTGAGGAATGCTGCAGCCATGGGAATACCCTTTGGATGCTGTCCGTTTGGAATTTTGGTTGAAATGTGCTAAAAGCGTTATTGGTGACATTTAATTGGGTTGCTGCTTTTGCTATACAATCATTGAACTTAGTCATTTAATTGCATGTGTTTCTTTTTTAATTTTTTTCTTCTTAAAAACCTCTTGCTGTGAGGGAGAAAATGAGAAGCTTAAGTTGTGTATGTTTGAGTATTTGACTTTGTTGCCAACTTCCGTTCTTTGTAGCAAATACTGAATGAAAATAGTAGACAAGTAATGAATTGAGTGGAAGTACAAATATTGATCATTAGTTGATTTTCTAGGCCATTTTTCTGTTGTCAATAATGGCTCTTCATGCCTTAAGTGTTTGGTTTATTAACTAATGGTTTTATTGGTTTTTCTTTTTCCAAATGAAACGCTGTTGGTTGGTAAAATATTATGCTTTGATGTTGAGACATCTCTCTCCCATGTATAATATCAGCTATGACGGGTGTTTATGTTTTCTGGTCTTACTGGTAGCGCATACTGTTGCCTGTTGCCAATTTTAAATTCTACTTTCTCGTTTGGAAATGTATCCACGTGAAAGAGATGTAATTTTTCAAGATTAGAATTGATTAACACACAGACATACTGGTCTTTTTGGTGCAATTTTCTGCAGCTTATCTAATTTGCATAAATGCTTAGATTGCAAGTGAACAGGATGGACGATGGTTAATGTATGTGAAAAGTTTGTGAACACAATTTCTGTATCATTGTATATATTATCATACCGGGCCTTGCATGCTGTGTTTTTATTTGGTTCTTGAGGTTTTACTTGTCTATGATGGCAACTTTACTTTTTTAATTTTGTTTTTTTCAAAACTAAATTTTCAGTACATTTAGATTTTGTAAATTAACAAACAAGATGCATAGGTGCTTTATGGTAAACGATTTTAAATTACAATTCATTAAAAATTTATCCAAAATGATGCGTGTTATCATCATTTGGCTCTTAAAATGCACAATTTTCAGGCTGAGTAGATTCTTGAGTTATTTTGAGCAGCTCAAAATTTTGATGACACATTTACGGCTCTGCGATGGCTTAATGCGGTACATGTGTTTAAACCTGAAACACAGCCTGATTGGTATGCAAAGATGAATTTTATGAGAATGAGAATTAAAATTAAAATTGAAAGAAATTTTATGATTTAAAATTACGTTTGGTATTGCCCCAAAAGAAAAAGAAAAATCATCTTATTTCTATATTTAGTTGAATGGAAGTAATATAAGAATGAAGATGAAGACCAAGAAAAAGACCAAAAAATTTCATGTTTAAAAAAATAATAAAATGTTATATTAATGATATTAGAGGGCAAAGTGGCAACTCTCAATTGGTTTCTAGAGCAACAATTGAGATTCCATCTATCCTCCTACGATGAAAGTTAAGTTCATTGTTCAAAAAAATTATTATTTGCCTTAAAATGTCTAAAATAATCATTTTTCTTATAAATTCATATTTTCATGATTTTTTTTGAATTTCTCATAATACTTCCTTGTTTTCTTAAATTAAATCCTTAATTTTTTATAACTTCACTTAATTAATTTCTAGATGTTACATGGTTGGTATACAAAAATGATTTCAATCATGAAGGCACTTTCTAGTTGAGGTAAAAATTTAAGTTTAAGCTTCATAATTAATTTAGTTATGTCAAGAATGATTTACAGGAGCGCAATTTGATTTTTAGCAAAGGCTTAACTTAATTAGACTCATTAGATTAGGGCCTAACTATTAGACATAAAATTCACTTAGACAAAAATGCTCTTAGGTCAACCACCCTTCTATAAACCCTAGAATATGAGTAGTACCTTTTATTATCCTAGCAAAAAGCCTTTGGAGAGTAGAACCCCCAAGAGAAATTCATCAAGGGAAAGGAGGCTAAGGTTCTTTAGCATTTTAGCCCTAGTCTACACTTAGAGTTACCGACAGAACAAATTATTGAAGCAAAAAGCATCAATATGAGCAAAGAACTAACAGTTGTCATGGCAGGAGAACATCAACTAGACAACCTAACAAGCTTAGATTCTCTAACGTGGAGAAATCTTGAAAATATCCTAAAAGAATGATCTGTACAAAATGTATCATCAGCAAAGAAGATAAAATCTATACCAAGCAGATAATTATCACAAGACAAGCTAGGTGGCAACATCTCCACAAAAGCATGGATAGATGGATGAGAAGCCATACCATGTACAGTCTAATAGATAAAATCAATCTTGTAAAAAAAGACAAATCAACAAGTGAATAGTTGTAATTGTCCTTTTGTCCTTTTTTTGTAGAAAAAGAAGAAACCCTATTGTAAAGTTATGGCAAGTTTTTAAAGTCTTGTTAGAAAAGTAGATAGTAGTAAATAGTGAAGAATAATGAATAATATCAAATAGTGCAGCATAGTGCTAGTTTTGTCTTATTGGCATTAGGATGACTATAAATACTTGTATCTCATTCAAGATTTGTATCTAAAAAACATTTGATGAACTTTGTAAATACAAATATTACTTTATTGAAGATCCTTGAACTTCCACCTACCTCACATATGTAAAAATACTCCGCTGTAAATCAGTAGCTGCGTGATTCCAATAAGAATTGGTATTAGAGCAGAAGAGTATTGTAAAGTAATATTTTTAGATCTATTTGCATAAAGTTTGTAAGTATTCTATTAGTCTTACTACTCTTATTTGCTATTTGAGTTATCTATTCTTCATTCTTAGCAGCCTAGAATCCTATATACTAGAGTGATTGTATCCTCTGTTGCTAGCCTTTGTTGTGTTGTGTGTTGGCCATTTGTGTGCTAGATTTTAAGGAGAAAATAGTAACTCAGGAAGGTTTTAGGAGCCAAAGGACTGTCTAAGATGGATCAGTTAATTTGTGTAGGAAATGAGTACAGGAATAATGAGAAAAACACTTATGAACATAGCCTACATATAGATAAAAAATCTAAACATAGCCTATCTACTATTAGTATTTGTGTCAATACTATCTATAGATATAACTACTAGTTGGTTTAAAAAACTAGATGACAAACTTACAAAAAATCATAAAAGGTAGTTAGTAAAGTAGATGTGTCAAATAAGAAACTTCTTCAATCAAACTCCCAAATTGAAGAAGTAAAGAGGTAGTTAGTAAAGTAGATGCGTTAGATAAGAAACTTCTTCAATCAAACTCCCTAATTGAAGAAGATAATCATATATTATATTATGGTAATAAAATTTGTGTATTAGAAGAAAAATCTAAAAAATCCAAAAATAGTGCTGAATTTGATTATACTAAATCCTTAATCAAATATTGGAAACATCAGTATTTAAATATTAGTGATTTTCAAAACAGAGAATTTCTACTAAAACCAATTCAAGACTTTTACAATCAAAACGAAAAATTATTTGAAAGTCATAATTATCATGATTTTCTTCAATATGATACAGCTGATGTGTCTAGTGATGAAGATAATGAACAGGTCAAGGTCATAGAGGAAGAGGAAGAGAAAAATTATGACTTTGAGGACAATGAAATTAGTTAAACTGAGTTTGACAAAACAGATTCAAAAATGATTACAGAAGAAAGCACTCTTGCAGTACCTAAGGATAAACACAAAGACACAAAAGAATAAACTTTTGTGCGAGATAGAGGAAAAAGAAAAATAGGCAAAGATGATGAGTTAGAAACCCACCCAGACACCAAACCTGATACTCAAACAAAGTATGAGAAAATCTTTGTCAATACCGAAAATAGTAGCTCGTCTAGACAAACTAGACAAGATGAGGATGAAATTCAGACTACAAACAATAGAAGGGATGATTTGAACAAACAAAATGTATCAGTAAACATTACATATTTAGTTTTAACGAATGTTTCCTATGATCAATATGAACAAGTTATTGATGATTGGGCACAATCTTTATCTTTAGTAGTAATTAACTACAAGGATAAATGGTCAAAAGGAAAAATTTTTAAATTTTATAGCAGGAACATTGCAAGGAGACACTTTGTAATTTCTTAAAAAATGGGAAGATTCTATAATAGGAAAAGCTAAAAAAAGTGATTTGTTAAATAATTTTCAAACTTTTGAACAAATCCTTCAAAAGGTAGTGAAAATTATAAAATTAGAATTTTGTGGATTTATGGATGAAATTAGTACCAACTCAGGTTATGTAATATTAGGGAATTAAATGAATTCTCTAAAAAGTTTCAACATCATTACCACCAATTAAATTATGTAGATTCAAAATTTTGGTTAAATCAATATTTCCATAAATTACCACCACCATGGGATGAGATATGCAACAATAATTATAATGACTTTTTAGAAAAATCCAATGGTTATGATAGTTTAGGAAATAGGATTAGATATGTACGTCAAAAGGTAGTAGACCATGGCTTAACAGCAAAAGCAACTAAACAAATAAATAATCAATTAGGAACAAAATGTTGTTTTAATATTCTCAAAATGATTGGGAATTTGGTTGTAGTACTCCGAGGCACAAAACCTGGAAATATAAGTGAAAAAAATTTGAAAAACCCAAATATATTAGGAAAAAGAAAAAAGATCACTGAAACCAAAAAAGGTTTATAGGTGTTATATTTGTAACAAAGAAGGTCATATAGCCCCATAATATCTTAAAAAAGGAAATGGTGCTAAGAAAATGATCAAAACATTATATACAAATAAGTTAGAAATTTGTTTTGGTGAAGATATTTCTAATAACAAGTTAGTCTTATATGAAGTCACTAGCACCAGTGAAAGTGATTTAGATTCATTTAATAATGATGAATGTGAATTTATTTTCATGATGAATTCTCGTGAATTTAGATCAATACTTAAGAAGAAACTTCAACTATGACTAAATTTGGAGATATTATAAAAGAAGACATGACTATAGAAGACAGTCAGTTAGATAGGTCAAAACATTTTCAAAAAGAAGAGGTGTATAAAATCTCAAAATTAAACTTTTAGAGTGCTAGGCATTTCGAGCAATTTAGTGGAAACACCACAGTCAAATATTGTCAAGATGGAACTATAGGAATTCCAATTTTTGACAAAAATAAGGTATAAAGGCTTAGGAAAAATATCCTCAACTTAGATATATACATGTAGGAGTTATTTAAGTTAAAATAATAACTTTATTCCAACAAGGAATAGATACTCCAATTTTAGCGATTATGATGGATAAGAGATAGGTAAACAATCCAATTAAGTCTGCCATAGGTGGAATCCAATCCAATCTTGTAAGTGGAACAATTTGGTTTAAAGTAAAGCCAAATTATTTCATTTCAATCACTGATCCCGATGTACAAAACACTATAACATTGAGAATTCAGGCAAAAAATATTACAAAAAATATTACAATGAAAGAAGATACCCTTACAAATGCCAAGTGTAAACCTTACATTGGTACCTTAACAATGTTTTGCCCCATTAGCCTACCAATATTTACCAAGTTCTATCCAAGAACTATGGAATCCTTACACTCAATCTTGGGAGACCCATAATTCCCAAAACTCTCAAAGTTTCAAAGAAGCTTTACAACAAGCAGAAAAGCTTAAAATACCCTTTCTAATATCTGATGATAAACCAATCACAGATTTCTATAATCCCGGTTTACCATACCAAATGTATGACCATATCAATGGAATATGGAAAGCCCATATTAAAGGAAAGAAAGCTCAGTTTAGGAAAAACCTGACAAAGCTTACTTCAAAACTTTTTGGAAAATATCAAAAAGAAAAACAATTAAAAGAATTAATGTTGAAAATTATCTTGAAAAATGATTATGATTACACAAATTATGATCATATTGAATCCACTATGGATTTGATAAATTTGTTGGAAGAAAAGGAAAATCTTATTTTTGAAAATGTCAAAAGGATTTATCTTTTTGAAAAAGCAAAAAAGGTTTTACCTCCAAAGGTGTGTTCTCTAATCATGAGACATATAGAATTTGATCAGATTATCGGATTACATGAAAAATTCAAACAGAATATTTCACAAATTATCCTTACAAATGATGATTTGCCACAATTACATCTTTTTCATCAACTACAATAGCTGGGACATCTTAGGTGTCAAATGGGGAATTGTTGACAAAATTACATTTCAAAACCAAGCTTAGGAATAACTCAAGTATTTCCATGTTTTATAAGAACAATGCTTTACTCTGTCATAAAAAATGATAGATTTATGAAGTATTATACTTTTCATATTTCTAGCAATATCGGTGAAAGGGTTAGGGAAAGATTTTATCAACCCTACTAAATTTGAAAATTAGATGAAGCCAAATAAATGGATTTTCAGTTTCATGAACAACATGAAAATGTCAATTTTGTTTTAAATAAATTTACTTTTGGTGAATTTGCAAGCCAAAATCTTCTTTGGCTAAGCAAAGAAGCCCAACAAATCCAGCATGGCAAAAATTTCAAATTAATTAGTGGGAAAAGAATATTTTTTACATATCTCTCATGTGATTATCTGACATCTCCTGAACAACAGGAGAAGGTCAATACACTTATCCATAATTTGGTACATCTCCAACACCTGGAGTTATTGACATAATGAATTATTGAAGTAAAAAGCATCAATATGAGCGAAGAACTTATAGTTGTCATGGCAGGAGAACATCAACCAGACTGCTCAGTAAGTTTAGATTCTCTAACATGGAGAAGTCTTGAAAATATCCTAGAAGAATGACATCTGTTCAAAAAGTATCATCAGCAAAGAAGATAAAATCTATACTAAGTAGATAATATCATAAGACAAGCTAGGTGGCAACATCTCCACAAAAGCATGGACAGATGGATAAGAAACCATACCATGTATAGTCCAACAGATAAAAGCATTCTTGTAAAAAGAAGACAAATCAACAAGTGAATAGTTGTAATTGTCCTTTTGTCCTTTTGTGTAGAAAAAGAAGGAACCCTATTGTAAAGTTATGGCAAGTTTTTAAAGTCTTGTTAGAAAAGTGAATAGTAGTAAATAGTGAAAATAGTGCATAATAGTGAATAGTGTCAAATAGTGTAGCAAAGTGCTAGTTTTGTCTTATTGGCATTAGGATGTCTATAAATACTTGTATCTCATTCAATATTTGTATCTGGAAAACATCTGACGAACCTTGTGAATACAAATATTACATTACTGAAGATCCTTGAGCTTCCACCTACCTAACATATGCAAAAATATTCCGCTGTAAATTAGTAGCTGCGCGACTCTGATAAGAATTGGTATTAGAGCAAAAGAGTATTGTAAAGCAATATTTTCATATCTATTTGCAGAAAGTTTGTAAGTATTCTATCAGTCTTTCTACTCTTATTTACTATTTGAGTTATATGTTCTTCATTCTTAAAAGCCTAGAATCCCATATGCTTGAGTGATTGTATCCTTTGTTGCTAGCCTTTGTTGTGTTGTTGGCCATTTGTGTGCTAGATTTTGAGGAGAAAATAGTAACTCATGAAGGCTTTATGAGCCATAGGACTGTCTAAGATGGATAAGGTAATTTGTGTAGGAAATGAGTACAGGAAGAATGAGAAAAACACTTATGAACATAGCCTACATATAGATAAAAAATCTAAAAATAGTCTATCTGCTATTAGTACTGGTATCAATATTATTGCAGATATAACAACTAGTTAGTTTAAAAAACTAGATGATAAAATCACAAAAACAAAAAGAGGTAGTTAGTAAAGTAGATGCATTAGATAAGAAACTTCTTCAATTAGACTCCCAAATTGAGGAAGATAATTATATGCTATATTATGGTAATAAAATTTGTGTATTCCAAAAAACTAAAAAATAGTGCTGAATTTGATTATGCTAAATCCTTAATCGAATATTGGAAACACCAATATTTAAATACTAGTGATTTTTAACACAGAGAATTTCTACTAAAAACAATTCAAGACTTTTACAATCAAAATGAAGAATTATTTGAAAACCATAATTATCATTATTTTCTTCAATATGATACAACTGATGTGTCTAGTGATGAAGATAATAAACAGGTCAAGGTCATAGAGGAAGATGAAGAGAACAACTCTGACTCTAAGGACAATGAAATTAGTTATACTGAGTCTGAAAAAACAGATTCAGAAGTGACTATAGAAGAAAGCACTTATGCAATACCGAAGGATAAACACAAAGACACAAAAGAACAAACTTTTGTGTGAGATAGAGGAAAAAGAAAAATAGGGAAAAAAGATGAGTTAGAAACCCACCCTGACACCAAACCTTATACTTAAATAGAGTATGAGAAAATCTTTGTCAATATAAAAAATAGTAGCTCATCTAGACAAACTAGACAAGATGAGGATGAAATTCCAACTACAAACTAACAGAAACATTGCAAGGAGACACTTTTCAATTTCTTAAAAAATGGGAAGATTCCATTACAGGACAAGCTCAAAAAAGTGAGTTGCTAAATAATTTTTAAACTTTTGAACAAATCCTTCAAAAGGTAGTGAAAATTATAAAATTAGAATTTAGTGGATCTATGGATGAAAATAGTACCAACTCAGATACTAATTATATTCTCACAAAATTAAAATTATATAATATTAGGGAATTAGATGAATTCTCTAAAAAGTTTTAACATCATTACCACCAGTTAAATGATGTAGATTAAAAACTTTAGTTAAATCAATATTTCCATAAATTACCACCACCATGGGATGGGATGTCACACAATACTTTATCATACTCTATATTCCCATATTTAAGGAAACTTTCATATACAAGCAAGAAATGCCAATAAATGGGAATAAATAATATCATTATTTGTGTTATGTCGCGCCTAAAAATTCAAATTTTGATCCGTGGACTCCAGTAACTTTCCAACATCATTCTCAAATTATTTTCCATCCATACAATTCATAAACATCTCAAAACTTAGCACAAACCACGAATCAAGGGTCAAAAATCCAAAATAATCATGTTTTACCTCAGGTTCCAGGGTGGAAGAATTTGAGGCAACTTTGAAAAATTATAACTAAATTTAGAAAAATCAAAATCAAACAAACCATATCTTGTTGGAAAGTTTTAGATGTTAACATTACACAAAAAATAATTCCTAATCATGAAAATTTCATCTGGACCACGTTTGATAATAGAAAATATACAAAGGTCAAGCTGTCCAGAATTCTGATATAGCTTATTGATACGAAATTTGGAAATTCATAATTAATTTCACAAAAATCTAATCATGCAATATATACCAATTTGGAAAGCTACGTATGTTAACTAGAGAAGAAAAATAGTTCCAAATTAATCCAAGAGTATTCAGACCCCAAAAATCGATGGAATAATACTGAGGGTCTGGAGTGTGCCTGGAACAAAATATCAACATCAAAAATTAATATCTCCCTCTCTAGACATCCAAACGGGGTGCTTTCAATTGGCATGGATCACTTGGAAGGTTTAGTTTCTCCTTGTAAAATTTCACAGCAATTGGACATTGTTTGTCCCATTAATGACAGAGATTCATTTCAGGCCAAATGAATAGTACCAACAACAATTTCTAAAAATTCAGCCAATTTCAAAAGTTCACCAAAAATTCCATAGACCTCTAAAGAATACCCACTCTAGCTTTCCAAAATGTTCTCAATAAGCTCTAAATGCATGCCAAATTTCATACCAAAAATAGTTCATTTGGATAAAAAGTGACAGCTCCACAAAATGGTTATTTTTACCTCTTACAAGATGTCAACTTTGTCCAAATGGCTTCCTTAATGGTTTGGCACCTCTTGGCAAGTTTAAAAGTACAATTACAACTTGTGTGAACTGCCAAGTGGTCCCAAACCTCATACATCTCAAATTGACTATCTCACATCCAATAGTACATAAATATCACATCTCATGGTGAAATTCTACATTTTCATTACTTTAGCACCATCTAAGGTTCATACATCATTTACATATGATATTATAATTGTTCAATGATTCATGGCTCAAAAATAATAATTACGTGACTATTTTGACCATTAGGTACAAAAGAAATTACATAAAAATCAAGTTATGGTCTCTTTAAGGTGCTTAGCTTGCATCCCTCGATTCTTGAGCACCACCTATTCATTTCAAGATGAAGGAGGGAGGGGAGTGAGATTCTTAGAATGTCAATAGCTCACACACCCATTCAAGACATACATATATCAAGTGTACAAATATAAAAGTGATATGAACATAAGACATAATAGAAGTCCATTTCCATGCCACTATTACACATCAATTCAAGAACACGCTCTAGGAACTTTTGATTTGCCTCACCTTATTTTTAGGACTTTTGGATTTGCTTCACCATTGGCCTAGGGACTTTTGACTTAGCCTCACCCATTCAAGAGGCTTTTGGCCTAGTCTCACCCTTGCCTTGAGACTTTTGCCATCTCCTCACCCACATTAAGGGTCTTTTGGCATCATCTCATCCTTGTGAGCAATTTCCACAAGCAAAGCCATTCAAAAACACACATTGGTATCAATGCAATCTCAAAGCATCAAGTGGCATGTTCTCTAATCACATAGACATATACATGCAGACAAGGACATACATACACACAAGAATGCAAGGAGAATGAGGTGGAGAGCTACCTTGAATCTTATGCAAGCCCTACTTTGCTTATTCCTTCCCTTTTTTGGTTACACAAGAGCACTTAGGTGGAGTAGGGTTTGCTTGATCTAAACATTACAAATAGCACGCAATTATGTACTTGAAGCAAGCCAAGATATCAAACTCATTCTTAAACACACTCTTGGCTCTATAAGTGGCATAATGGTTCCATAAATGGCCTATTGAAACAACACTTTATTCAAACTCTAGGCTCCATTCTTTTTTCATTTCTAGGCCTCTTCACCTCATTCAAGGTCCTTGGATCCCTCAAACATTTATTTGCACAATTGAAAAATTAAGTTGCTTTATAAAGCACCATTATGGATACTATTATCCCATCTGTGATGACCCTAACTTCTAACCATTGTAATTAAGGTTAAATACGTAATTAATAACTATAAATTAGGGTTACAAAATATTAAGACTAATTACATTTGGACAATACATAGAAATTTGAACCTTAATATTATTAGAGTCATTAATCAAATAATTACAAGCATTCATGTACACAAGGGAAACAAACACTTATTTATAAGCCTTTGATTCTATTACCCATTAATTCTAACTCACAAAAATCCTCTACTAATGTTTCTAAGTCATTCTTTGAGGTTACCATATAAAAAACCAAGATTTCTAAGTTAGAATGAGAGTTTGGGACTATTAGCCGTGGCTAAATGTCCTTGCGCTGCGGCTAATTGCTCTTGGGTTCACTCTTTATCTTCACCGGTATCGTCACGGCGAGTTGGATCTTCACTGCGGCTAACCTATATGGCATAACGGCGAGGAAGCCTCCTGAAACCTACCTTGCTCGCCTCCTTTCACCGCGGCTAATTCCTCTTTGGAACGCTTGATACAATTTCACAAAAGTTCGCCGTGGCTAATTCCCATTTAGCTATGGTAAATTACTCTCTGGCTGCAGCTAATTACACTTTTTGTTGTGGCGAATTGCTCTCTGTACTTTCCCTGGGCAATTTTGCCTCTATTGGCTGCGGCTGGATTTATCCATTATTACAAGAAAATTTTAGTAGTAATCCTCTAGAGCTATTTTCTAGAAAACCTAGATACTGTAGCCTAAAATAAAAAGATTCTAATAAGATAATTAGAGTCAAGCCAATAGTCTATCCTAAACAAGATATAAACGAATTCAGGAATCAAATTCAAGAGTTATTATATAAAAGGTTAATAGAACCAACCAATAGCCCACATTCTAATCCAACATTTGTAATACCATATTACTCTAACCTTTCTCACTCATTTACTTAGTTCAATATCCTTGGCATAACCACATTCTCAAAAAAATCTATTAAAATAACGTAATATTTTGCATTATGTAGGGTTCAAAATTTTTGTTTTGTGTAACACCCCGAGATTAATTAAGGTGTTAATCATAGATTTAAATTAATTAAGGATAATTAATATGGGATGAGTAGGCAAGTTAAATGAATGGGGATTTTTAAAGAGATAAATTATTAGCATGGGTTTGAGAATCATTTAGGATAGAGATTTACATCTAGGCCCAAATTAATGAACCATGATAAGAGGCTAATGGAGGCTCAATGAATTAGGTGCAGACTCAAACCCTTGAACCCTTCAAATTAGGCCCAAAACCTATTAAACTTCAGCAACCCAATGTATAAAACTGGCCCAATGAAATTCTGCAGCTCAACAATTGAAAACTGGCCCAATAAGCAAAATCTGAAACCCAATTGGATTTGGACTTGGAGTAACCCATAACCCAGTCCCTTGACCCAACTTAAACCCACCTAAAACCCTAAAAGCTGACCAGCCACTTCCCCATTCAGCAAAACACAAAAATACAAGAGAAATTCGGAGGTGAGGAGAAGAGGCTAGGGTTCTTGGCTTAATTCCATCTTTTCTCACATTTGGAGTAAGATTTAGCCAAGGTAATAGTTATACAACTTAATCCCCTCATCTTTCTCTTTAATTTGGTCCGATTAATTTTTCATTTGGAGAGTTTTCATCATACCCAAAATTTGAAATGTGGGTGTTTGGGGATTTTCTTGGAGAAATTCGTAGGTTGAGGTTAGGGCTGGTATTAGGTGAACTTAAACCCTCCATTTTGATGCTTTCTTTGTTAATTTGAGACCTCCATAGCTATTTACAAATGGGTATTAATTTTGTACGAATTTGCTTAGGATTTTTGGGTAGAATATTGAGATTTCTGGTAGAGGACACTTTAATCCGAATTTAGGATTTGTGGTGGCTGGGTAAGTGTTCTTTAGGTAGTTAGTAGCATTTAAATTCATTGAGTACTTGTTGTAACTGTTAATGATGAATTAGAGTAGTAATTATTTGATGCTATGATTATAGGGAGACTCTGTACCATTGGAGGCTGTGGCAATTTGTCTACAAGTGAAGTAACTGGGGTTGACATTAATTCCATGCATATGTCGGTTTAAATTTCGTATTTGTTGTATATGAATGATTTGAAATGTTGAATGAATTGGTTGGCTATCTATTGTATGATGATTGGACCTTGTGAGTCTATGGTGGAGCTGTGGTGCAACTGCCACCCGTGCATGTGCTACGATCGAGCACCGGGCATGATCAAACCCCAGATGCACTGAGCCCTGGTTGTGCTCAATGGGGAGTAGGTGCCGTGGACGGGCCTTTCCCGGTGTTAATGGCATTTAACATGTGATAATATGATTGTTAGTATGGGATAGTGATCATGATAGCCTAATTGCTTCATTCCCTGATATGATTGATATGATTCACATGTTGATGTTTGTTTCATGCATTTATGGTAATTAAACTAGATTATATGATGGAATTTCCTTGGTTACTGAGATTCATATCTCATCCCGTTTTATGGGATTACAATTTCAGGTGAAGGTTCTTCGGGTAAGGATAAGGGTAAGCAAGTGGATGAACATCCATGAGTTGAGGCCCGGTGTGAGGAAGCTACACTTGGTCTGAGTAGAATAGGGTAGATGCTAATTTTTGTTAAGTCTTGTATAGCATCATCATGTATCTGTATTGCCAAGTATAGGAGTCTGTATTTTGATAATGTAATGTGTATTTATGAAGGAGTAAACCTTACTTTAAATTAGAGATTGATGTATGGATTTATGTTATCTGAATGAGCTTTGTGGAATTCATGTTATTGTTATATTACAAATGGCTGATCAATGGACTTGCTGACATAGGGTAATTAGAGAAAAGAAAATGATTCTTGAATCTTGATTTAGAGAGGATAGATTAACTGGTTAAATTAGACTAATGAAGGACATTTGAGACCCACAATGAAGTTAGAGGAGCCCTAGGGTGTTAATGGAAAGAGAGTGGAGAGTATGAGGCAAGAAATTCGGAGTTATAGGATCAGGAAGAATTTAGCCGCGGCTAAAATTGAGTTAGCCGCGGCAAAATTTGAGAGGTCAAACTGGGAGTCATCCAGAGGGGAATTCGCTGCGACGAATTAGGGAATTGGCCGCGGCGAACTTTTAAGAAAATGTCCCTGGCATTCCAGAGAGGAATTGGCCGCGGCGGAAGGTGGAATTGGCCGCGGCCAATATCGAGAGGCGAGCGAGGAAGTTCCAGGAGGCTTCTTCGCCGCGGCGCCATGTAGGTTGGCCGCGGCGAAATTAGTGATGAAGAAAGGGGTAAAACAGAAAGTAATTAGCCGCGGCTAACATGCTGAAACACTTATATTAACTAGAAAACTTTGGTTTTCCATATGTTAACCATAAGAGATGATCTAGAGTCATTAGGATGAGTTATAAATGATGAGTAATGGAATCCAAGGCTTATAAATGGATGTTTAATTCCCTTATGAACATAAGTGTATGAAATCGTATGATTGATGACTCTAATCACATTAAGGTTTAAATTTTTTCATATTTTCATGACCTATGGTGATTAATCACGTGTTTAATCTTAATTATGATGATAAGAAATTAGAGTCGTCACATTTTGCGTCTTGTGGGCCATATGAATTCACCCATATTATCTTCTACTCTAAATACATGCATATAAGTTAGAACCATCCCAAAATGTTCCATTTTTCCTGAGCTTAGGACATCCACAAACAAAATCACAAGTTCAGTCTCGGGTTCCAGTACCAGATTTTTTATGCAAATTTTGAAAAATCATAATTAAATCTAAAAAAATTGAAATCCAATGAATGATGGCTTTTTAGAAAGCTTTGAATGTTAACTGTAGATTAAAAATCATTCCAAGCCATGAAAACACTAGCTGGATCACGATTAATAATAGAAAAGCACCAAAGGTTCAGCTGTCTAGGTTTGCTATCATAGGTTACTGATATGAAGTTCAAAAATTTATAACTAATTCTAGAAAAATCAAAACCCAGAAGAACATACCATTATAGAAAGATATGGATGTCTGATTGAGGTAAAAATAACTCTAGACCAAAGCAAAAGCATTAAGGCTATGAAAACTGATGGAATAGTATTAGAGGTTCTACTGCACCCCTGATACTAATATGAAACTTCAAAAATTTGGTTCTCCTTCTACAGACCTCTAAATTGGGTGCTCTTAAGTGCCACAGAAAGCTTATCATATCTAGTTTGTTTTTATAAAATTTCATCGTCATTAAACACCATCTGACCCACAGATGACACAGGGAAAGAAATTAACCAAATGAATAGTACATCCTATCATTCAACATTTTTCTCCCAACTTTGAAAAATCATAATAAATTCTGTAGGGCTCCAATTTAGGTGCTCTTTAGCTTTACAAAAAGCTATACATGAGACCTATATGTAAGCCAAATTGCATGAGAAAATTCGTCCATTTGGTCAATTTGTGATATAGGGTTTCATAATAGTCATTTTTAAGCATCCAAAGGGTCAAATATGAACCATTCTTGCTTCTAATTTGTCCAATGCCATTTGGGCACATGTGAAAGCTTAAAAATAGTCCATTAAACTTGTATAAGGAGTCCAAATATCCATACATCACAAAATTATTATCCCACTTGTTTACATACACAAGATCTTACAAACTCATCCATGCATCTCAATATCAAAAACATCTATTCTCATTCATATGCTTTCAATTTTTATACATACATCATATATCCATGTATATATATATGTTCAAGTGGCTACACATCATTTACAACGTGGGGTTACATCATTTGCCAATAATATGGTTACAAAATGGCTAGATATCATAATTCTTTTGTCAATCTCTCGTCTTCAAGTGTGGTGGCTTTTCTCTCTTTGCTCACTTGGTCTACCTAGATATGTTTTGGCAATGGAAAAGAAAGAGTGAGATTCTAAGAATTCCAATAGCTCTTAACCCTTTCAATCATACATAATAGCCATGCTTTCAAGCTAAATGATGCATATATGATCATTTTGCTACTAATAATTATACATAAAATCATTTTCATATGCAAGAAATTCATACACATCATATGTTGGCTTTGAAGAGCATTGGTTTAGCCTCAACCCCTTTTCTTAGGACTTTTGGACTTACCTCACTAATTTTTAAGGGACTTTTGCCTAAGTCTCACTCTTCTTGAGACTTGTTGGCTTTGTCTCACCCAATCCTAAGGACTCTTGGCTTCACAAAGCTTATTCAAGCCAAACAACATTCATAAAAACACATTATGCACATAATGGTACCATGGGATGTAGAAAATCACTAGAAACATTTCTTATGATAAAATCATACATACACACATCCAAAGATAAGAAAACAACTAAGCATGTATGAGAGAAATGTTAGAGAGCTACCTTAAATGCAAACACACACACTTTCCCTTGATTTTTCTTCCCTTCCTTTGGCTACACACTTGCAAGTGGGTAGAGTGGGATTCCTTTGGCGTAGACATATCAAATAGGACCCAATTACACTCTTGAAATAAACTCTAACACCACACATACTCAAGGGAAGCCTACTTTCTTAAATGGTTCAAATATGGTTCCATAAAGAACCTAATGAAGCAACTACAAGAATTTAAGATCTTGGCTCCATTCTTTCCTTCAATCTATTACTCTTGATTCCATTTAGACTTCTTGGAGCCTTCACACAACTATTTTGAAAAGCCTAACCATATGTTGCTTCATTATGTCGTATTATGGAATCTATAACTCTAACTCTCAATTTATAGCTTCTAAATTTTCTCAAAGTTTCCTCTCATCTTCTTCCATCACATATAGTCCCAAACTAAGCTTAGAAGATTTTAAAACACTCCCTAGGTACTTGAAGGAAGCTTGCCTAAGCCTATGCTTCTCATTTGCATCCATAGAGTTTTAAATTTTTCCTTGAAGGAAGAGACACTTGAGAGGCTTTTTAGGGATCTTATGAACTCATTTAAATCCTTATATAAGTTAGAACACCCTTGGATAAAATTAGATTTTAGCCTATGTCTTTGAATCCTTAGCTTGGTTCTCTTGAATTTCAATGGTTGTTCTTTATGCTTCAATGCATAATCTTATTCCCACACACTAAATTATAGGTTTCACACTTGGTTTAGGTCAGAATTATTCCCTTCTTAGCTGTTCTATATAAGGTCAAAAGTCACCCATCAACAAGCAAGGAAGAAGAAGCAAAGATGCATGGATATTTACCTTGTTTTCTTAGTTTCTTCAAGAGTTTTCTCACTTGGCGTAGGTTTCTCTTTCAAAGTCTAACCTTCTCCCTCTGAATCACACCTAAAACAGACCCATATCACACACAAAAACCATGGGAAGAAAGGTGGGAAGGAGGAAGCAACTTTAAATAAGGAAAAACCATGTAAAACTTCTATTTTCCTTACCTTTTGTCTTGTTTTTTCTCCTCCCTTGAAGCTTCTTCTTGTACGCCCTTTTCCTCGGTCTCTCTCTAGCTTGGATAGAACACTAAGTCAATTAGATAAAGGAGAGAGTGGGATGTCCTTTAAGAAGAACTTGTCTTAAGAATTGTTCTTAAAAAAATGCCATTTTTGCTCCTTGGCTTGGCTCTTTCATTTTAGGTTCATTTTAACTCCTTTTTGAGAACCATCTTTTCTATCATGAAATTGAGGTTCTTTAATTTATAAAAAGGCCTTGGAATCCCTCAAATTGAATTTAAAATCTTTTCAAACAAAGAGGTCAAAGTTTAGGTCAATAGATACTCAAAAATGTACACCATAAGGGTTTTAACTGTCCCAAGGATTTCCATGATTTTCAGGGACTCTGAAAACCCTGGAAAGTTCAAAATTTTCATTTAAAAAGCCCTCCTGTGAGTTTTTCAAAAAATTTTCATATTTACAAAAATACCACTATACTTTTAGTGATTTTATTAAACTACCTTAGTTTGGGTTTCTGAGCAACTTAACACTCAAATCCTTATTTTTTCATTATTTAAAATTTTATGCTAATTTTATTTGGCCTTAAATCGTTTAATCTAGGGGACTTGTTTCTCAAATTGACTCATTTCAGTGTTTTTACGAAATACTAGATATTACAACATTTATGGTAAGAAACCATGCTGAAATAAAAAGAGGAAAAGCTAGGATGGTCATTAATTACAAAAAGTTAAAATAAAGCCTAGAATTTGATGGATATTTTATTCTAAGAAAAGATGTTTTAGTTACCCAAACTAAGCAAGCAAAAATTTTTAGTACATTTGATTGTAAATCTGGATATTATCAAATTAAATTAACTGAAAAGTTAAAACCTTTGACTGCTTTTAGTGTAACGTCCAGTTTTCATAAAAACGATGGAAACGAATACGTTTTAAGAGTAAGTCCTCTAAAATAAATTGGTTAAAATCTAGAAAAATTAAAATAATGATCTAGTCACTAAGTAATGAAAATAGGAGGCCAAAGGTGCCTGGAAACCGAAGCTAAAATAACCAGACAGAATTTAACGAAATTGTTATGTAACATAATGACATTTTCATAATTTCAGACAATTTTTAGAATACTCACAAGAGAGCTTTTTAAATGAAAAATTTGAGCTCTCTGGGGTTCTCAAAGGCCCTGAAAACTATAAGAAGTCCCAGGAAAGTTAAAACCCTTCTGGTGTACATTTTCTGATGATGGTTGACCAAAACTTTGACCCTTTCATTTGAGAATATTTTAGCTCTAAATTGAGTGATTCCAAAGGCATTTTATAAGTTAAAAAACTTAAATTTTATGATGGAAAAAACGATTCTAAAAAAAGAGCTAAAATGAACCTAAAACCAAAATGCCAATTTATGAGACATAAATGAAATTTCTTTAGAACAATTTTATTTCCCTTGGCTTATAAGCGATGCATCCCACTCTTCTCCTCACTTGATCGACTTTAATTTTGTCCAGAAACAAAAGTGAGACCAAAGGAGAGAGGTGCACAAGAGAAGGGAAGAGGAAGAGGAAAAACAAGGCAAGAAAGGCATGAAATTTAAGGATTTTCTTAGTCTTTCCTTTAGTAAACTTAATCTCCTCCTTCTCCTCCTTCTTCCTATAGTTTTATTGAAGTTTTTGGTGTTGTTTTAAGGTCAGACCAGAGGGGAGAAGTTTGAATTTGAGGAAGAGAGTTCAAGCAAAAGAAGAAGCATCCAAAGGAAGCAAGGAAACCAAGGTAGTTTTGCTACTTTCATGCTTATTCTTCGTTGTTTTTCTTCTTGTGTGTTTCGCCCCATGTATGGATAGCCAAGAGGGATTGAGTTTTGAACCAAACCAAGGGTAAATCTTTAGAATTAGAGTATAAAAAGCAAGAAAGTGCAAAGAGAACAAACAAACATCCATGAACTTGCAAGATAGAAAAGCTAGGGATTTGTCAACATAACCTAAAATATGTATTAATCCAAGAATTTCTTAGCCTATGTAAGTGTTTTTTTGAGTTCCTAAGACCCCTAGGGAGCCTCCCAAGTGTCTCCCTTTTCAAGGAAAAATTAAAAACTCCATGGGTGTAAGGAGGAGCATAGGTTCGGCCAAGGAAGGTCCATGCACTTAAGAAGTGTTTCAATTTCTTCCAAGTTTGGTTTTGTATCACATATGATGGGAGAGTATGAGAGGAAGCCTTGGAAAAAAATTTAGGAAGCCTAAGAAGTGAGATGGAGGTATAGGTTCTATATTTTGACTTAAAAAAGCAACATGTAGCTAGGCTCCTCAAATTGATTGTGTGATGGCTCCAAGAGGTCTAAATGGAGTCAAGAACCATAGATGGAAGGAAAGAATTAAGGCAAGATCTTGTATTCTTAGTGTTGCTTCATTGGGTGTATTATAAAACTATAATTGAACCTTAGAAGTAATCTAGCTTTTCAAGTGCATATGTAGCCTTAGAAACTGTTCCAAGAGTGTTATTGGCATCCATGTGATATGTCTAGACCAAAAAAATCAAGCTCTACCTCCTTGTGGGTGTTTGGCCAAGGGAAAGGAAGCATTTCTAAGGAAGAAAGTGTGTTCTTATGTATAAGGTAGTTTTCTCTCCTTTATCTCATACATGCTTGGGTGTTTTCTTGTCTTTGAATATGTGTGTATGTTTAAGCTATGAAATATGTTTCTAGTAAATGATCACATGACATGGTACCATGTTGCTATGTTTATGTGCTTGAAAGATGCTTTGTGAATATGTTTTGGTTTGCTTGAGTTTAGTGAAGCTGAAAGTCCCTTAGCTAAGGAGAAGAAGAGCCAAAAGTCCCTAAGGTTGGGTGAAACAAAACCAGAAGTCTCTAGAAAGAGTGAGGCTTAGTAAAAAATCCCTTGAAAGTAGGTGAGGCAAGTCCAAAAACTCAAAAGAGAATGGGTAAGGCTAAACCATTATTTTGGCAAGCTTATATATGTTATATGTGACTTTTTTAATGCAAGAAATGTTCCATGTATGTTTATAAATTTCAAGATAGCCATGCATGCATTTTTAGACTTGAATTTGCATCCATGACATGCTTGAAAGGGAGAAGAGCTATTGGGATTCCTAGAATCTCATTTTTTCCTCCCCATTACCTAACATGTCTAGATGGACCAAGTGAGCAAAGGAATGGGAGCCACCAAGTTTAAAGGAAAATGATTGACATGGAAATATGTTATGTGTTCACTTTGTAACCATTTTGATGGCATATGATGTAACCTTTTGATAAATGTGATGTAAACCCTTTTGAACATGTATAATTATATGGATACTTGATGTATATATGAAAATTGATACCATTTGAATGATGTAGCAAGTTTTTGACAATGAATGGCAAGAATTGCTTATATGTGCTCTTGTGTATATCATCAAGTGGGAGAGTGAGTTTGTGAGATATGGATTTGTGGATTTTTGAGACATTTTTAATAGACTATTTTGATGCATTCTTACATGCTCAAGTGGCCTAGAAATGCTAGAAGTCAATTTAGTCCCTTTTGACCCCTAATGAAGCTTGGAAAATGCCATTTTGGAACCCTGTGGTACAAACTAAACAAATAGACAAATTTTCTCATAAAATTTGGCATGTATATAGATCTCATCTAGAGCTTTTTGCAAAGATAAATGCCATATTATTTGGAGCTCTGTAGAATTAATTATGAATTTTTAAGTTGCCAAGTTTCTACTATTCTGATATGGTTACTATTCATATAGTTAGTTTCTTTTCCTATGTCATTCGAGGGTCAAATGGTATCTAATGCTTGTGAAATGTTAGAGCCATAAACTAGACATGACAACTTTTTATGTCTATCGAGATCACCCCAATTGGATGTCTGAGTAGAGAGATATGAATTTTTGAAGTCCAGAGTTAGTACCGGTAACGCAATAGTACCTTTGGTATTGTTCCATTGATTTTCAGTGGATAAATGTCTCTATTTTGGTCTAGACTTATTTTTAGCATAAAGTTAACATCTGTAACTTTCCAGAAGTGTGATTTCAATTTTTCTAGATTTAGCTATGATTTTTCAAAGTTAACACTAGAAATTTGACAGTAGAACCCTAGATAGCCTTGTATTATTTTGTGTATGTATGCTATAAGTTCAAGTTTTTGGCAACATTTTAAGATGGTTTTGAGTTGTATGTATGTAATTAAATAGGAAAATGAGATGGATGAGTTCGTATGGCCCATTGGACACGAAATGAAATTTTTATCTACTACGCAATGCAAAATAAGACATTATTTTAATAGAATCTTTTCTTGAAATTTTGCTTGGGCAAAGGAAATGAACTTGAAATGAGATGAGATAAGTTAGATAGATATGGTGTTACATTTAGCATCCTATATGGATATTGCCAATGGATCGTTATGCCTTTCGAACTAAACATAGCCCTATAAATATTTCAAAGATGAATAGCTGGTATATTTAAGTGTTTTAAAGATTTTTGTGTGATATATTTAGATGGTATTTTAGTTTTCTCTAATACAGAGAAAGACCATAAGAAAACCTAAAAATAGTTTGTGATAAATTTGTAAAAATTGGTAGTATACTTAATCCAAAAAAGATTGAAGTCAAAAAAGAAGAAATAGAATATTTACGCTTAAAACTAACAAAGTCTGGAATAAAATTACAAGACATATTATCTCAAAAATCAAAAGTTTTCTTGACGAATCAAATGATAAGAAACAATTACAAAGCTTTCTAAGAATACTTAATTATGGAAGAAATTTTATAAAAAAACTTTCTAGTAAGGAAAAACCTTTATTAGAAAATTGAAAAAGAATAAACCATTTGATTAGAAAAATGAAGATACTGAAATTGTCAAAAAGATCAAAGGTGAAATTAATAATTTATCAATAGTTTATTTTCCTAAAATAAGAGATAAATTAATTTTGGAAATAGACACCAGTAACGAATACTAGGGTACAATTTTAAAAGCTAAAGTTAATAAGGAAGAATTAGTATGTGGATATAATTTAGGAAAATTCAAATTGAATAAAATAAATTATATAATTTATGAAAAGGAGTTATTAGCCATAAGAAATGGAATAAAACATTTTCATATTTATTTTACTTCTGAAGAATTTATTATTAGAACTAACAACTAATCAGTTAAAAATTTTCTTAAAAATAAAAGAAATGAAGAAAATCCAAGAAGGATTAGATGGTACAATTTTATCTTCCTATCACCCTTGCATGTACAATTCATCAAAAGATATCAATCCTACACTTGGCAAATTATATCAAAAGTTATAAGTTGGTTACAAGTTATCAAATACATGAACCAAAATGTAAGCTTTCCAAAAAATTAGCCTAGTCTAATCTCATCAAGATTTTAGTTGCTTGTCCTTGTCAAAGCCCAAAACTTCAACTACGAATTGTTAACCTACAACTAGGGTGAGATATAAAATCTCAATAACTAAGAGCAACTTCTATTCACATTCATATAAAACATTCAAGATTGAAACTTTGTATAGCTAAATCATCATTTATGCCATATTTAACAAATCAAAAGTATTAAGTTTGACAGCATAATACCACTATCATTAGCCAATTACTCAATAATAGGCAGGACACACATCAAGGTCCACAACATCCCACAATTAGCCAGGACATACATCAAGGTCCATAGCTTCCACATTTTATTAGAGCATACATCAAAGTCCATGATAAAACATAACACAATTCTTAAACTTGATCATGGCTTTATATTACTCATTCATGTATGTACAAGCTATTAAACATGATTTCACAACAAATATTGATGGAATTAATCACTGGTTACCTCATGTGATAGTTTTCGCTTCCAAAATAGCCACTAACTGCCACTAAGTACAACATAAACCTATAGCAACCATAAACAACCAACACATATGTATCAAATCAAAGGAACTCTTGTAACACTATAATTCTAAGACTTAACTCATGCAATTTTCATGCCTTATCTCATGCTAGTTCTATAGAAATTAACATAATGGCATTGGAAATTATGGATAAAGTTACATTTCGCCACGAGTAAAATTTTCATTTGGTGTCCTGTGGGCCATATGGACTCATTCATCTCATTCTCATATTTAAATATACAAATACAACTCATAACAAGCTCAAGAAGTGGCCTATACCCCGAGCAAAGGTAGATACAGAAAATACAATGATGTAGCCTCGGACTAATTTTCCAAATTCTGTGCCTAAACTTTGAAAAATCATAACTAATTCTAGAAAAATCAAAATTAGGCAAACTATACCATTCTAGAAAGCTACATATGTCCACTTTATGCTAAAAATAAATTCAGACTAAATAGACGCTACTAGCCACTGAAAATTGATGGAATAGTACCAGAGGTCAACTGTCATTACTAGTACTGACCTCCAACGTCAAAAATTCATATCTCCCTGCTCAGAGGTCCAATTGGGGTGATCTCGGTGGGTATGAAAAGATTATCATGTCTAGTTTGTGCTTGTAAAATTTCATGATCATTGGACATGGCCTCTTGTACCTCTCTTAACATTTCAGTGGGTTTTCAATGTGCAGCCATAATATCTTGCAATGCCATAAGCATAACTAGAGACTCAGCCATTAAGCTACAATCACAATGGCAAATCTAAGCACAACATCACCCATATCAAGTATATGCAAACAAAATAACATTACCAAACCACATTGTTCCCATGCTTAACATGCATGCGTCATAATTGTCAAATTTTCTAACCACAAAGTCCAAAAATCTAGCATGATCTTTTAAACTATTACTTTGATACCAAATGTAACAACCTAAATTACTAAATGAGTTAATTAATCATAATAAAGTTCCTAATTACTGGTATTGAAGGTCAAACGCTAGTAATGGATTGTCTAAAGATAGAAATATAGAGGAATTTGAGCCTATTTAATCAATACCATTCACCATTTAAAAGGGATAAAAGAATTCATGTGTATAGTTAATTAGATCCTCATATCAAACTTCTACTTCATCCCAAGTGACTTAGAGAAACATACAACTTAATTACATTTGTTTCCAAGACCATATACATCATTACTATAAAGAAAACCAATATTCATAAGCTAAGATAGGGGTTTGAAAACTTAGGTCATAGCCAAGTTGGCTTCTGTAACTTAAAAACCAAAGTTTTGGACTTATGTTGTGACTTAGAGTATCCACGCCCAGCTTAACTCGATATTGGAACTAGAAGGTGAAAATTCTCATCTCTCGCCATAATTCAAGCTCTCCATGTCGTTGCGAGGTTGCCTATTGTAGGTCTATTGGGTAAAATTCATGATCCTTATTGCTACTTAAGATGGTCAAAACTCAAGGTTGCATACTATAGCTCCACTAGGCAAATTTCATAATCCTCATCATGACTCCAGTTCTCCACGTGTCAATAGGGTTGCTTATAACTTGGCGCCCAATCAAAGCACAATGCACAGGGTGGCAGTTGCACCATAACTCTACCAAAGACTCGTTCACGATCCAAAAATAACAATTCAAACAGTCAACGAATCATTTAGCATATCAAAATTATACATATGCAACAAATATAAGATTAAAGTGAACATATGCAAAGAATTAGAAATTAACCTCAGGTACCTTACTTAATTGTGTCAAATCCTAAAGTCAAGATAAGCTTCCGAGTCTTTAGTTATCCTAGTTTACCAAAACCAATTTCTTAGTGAACACCTAATACAAAAACTAGTTACCTATCATTCTAGCATTATGAACTATCTAAGAGCCACTTACCTAAACTCCAATGAATTTCAATTTCGGACTTTTCCTATACTAGAAACCTCAATGCCCTTCTCCTAGTCCTTGGCATTTTTGCACAAAATCAAAAGCCCATAATGTAAGTCAACTATTGGGGCTAATAACTAACAGAAAATATATCAAAATGAAGAGAAGATGCTTACTTACCAATTCCTTTAGTCTTAACCTCTGAAAATCAAATTAGAAATCACCAAAACATAAAGTTTCAGACTTGGTGATAGGGTAAAAGTTCACTAAATTAGAAACCAATACCAAAATATAGTGGAAAATAAGAGGATTAAGTTTTATATATATTACCTTGAGTAAATGTTCCTCTAGCAGTGAAAAATAGTGGCTAGAAGTTGAAAAACCCTAGGCTTCCTCTCAAGATGCGAAAATGCTCTTATGTTATGTAGCCAACACTCACTTTAGCACACCAAATAATGAGGGCAACTTACTCTTAGGGTTTTAAATGGTAATGGGCTGACTCAAGAGCCCTTGTTTCAATTGGGTTCAGAAATTTGTATATTGGGCTATGAGTTTAGGGGTTAAATTAATGTAAATAAGTTAGGCGTTCATAAAAACTAAGGTTGGGCTTCTATAGTTAGTTCTTAGCGTGCATACATTAATTATAGGGCCTAAATATTAAACATCCACCTTCCCTTAATTGATTTCTTAATCAACCTAAACCTATAATTAATTTATTTTCACCTATTAATAGCCAAAAATTATTATTTTCTCAAAATGTCTAAAATAAATCCATTTATTTAGAAATCCTTATTTTTCTTAATTTCTTCAAATCCTCCATAATAATTCCTTAATTTTTCATAATTATTGTTAATTAATTTCAGAGTATTACCATTGATTAATTTTCTTAAGGTCACATATTTAGTTTTCACTTAATGAAAATAAAACCCTATAAATAAGGATTTATTTTCTTTGAAATTCTCAATTTATTTATTTTTTCTCAAAAGTCTTTAATTTAATTATTTTCCCTTAATAATTGATATTAAATAATTTTGGAATATCACAATAGGTGGCATGAAGACAACCATTGTCACAAAAAAGAGTCAAGTCGTACCTCCCCCCACCTTGCTATGTTGATGTCATGGAGTTAGTTTTTGTTGTATATATGTGACCACTCCACGAGACTGATTGTAATAACCTTACATGACCTTTGATGTATGAATATACATCTGTAGAAAAGTGGGCTAATAAGTCCCACTTCATAAAGACATCTAGCAGTTATCCAACAATAGTTGTGTAACTTTTTCTTACTTTTACCCACAAGATGACGAGTTAGCTTTTGCTTATGTTAAAAATGAATAAATAGCGTTAATAATTAGGTAAAATCAATATGAAACATAAAGGGAGTTACAATGACTTGTGGCAAAGGATTAATTTAAATTTTAACCATGACCTTAGGCACAATCTCCCTTTTCCTTTGGTTATGGTTTGGGATATTGGCATCGAGAAGCTGTGCAGATGGCGTAACAAAACTTATTTGAACAAGGGTACTTTAAACCTCATTCCTTGGTCACTCAAGTCAAAAATTTTTTAAAAGAATTGTCTTGGAGTTCCTCTGATGTTTGTAATGCTCAAAAGGCCAATCTTAATTGAAGACCCATATAAAATGGCAAAAATTGGATCATGGCTAGGTCAAAGTCAATACCAATGAAGCGATAAGGGTAGTACAGGTAAGGCTACTTGGGGTGGTTTGAGAATGGTAGGAGGATTTTTGGGTTCTCAAAAGATTTGGGAAAATGTTGTCTTTAAGGCTTAATGTTAGGAAGCTCTTGAAGGTCTAAAGCTTGCGAGTGCTCAAGGTTACACTAAGATCATTATGGAATGTGATTCTAAACTATTAGTGGAGAGTATCTCCGTGCCTCATACACACAATGCTGACTTGCATTGCATTTTCCTTTCACTTAAGGAATTGATCAGAAGTAATTGGGAAGTTACAGTCAGGTGGAGGCAAGATAATATGTGTTGATCATCTTGCTGATATAGGGTTCAATCATGATTTGGGCTTGGTTACTTCTGCCAACCCCTTTATATTATAATTAAATATAACTTATGTATTTGACCAATATAAATTAGTTACTTTTATAAATTTAACAAATTGTAAATCATTTGAAAAAAATTATTAAAAACCTAAAATATATGCATACAATAATTTTTTAATATTAATTAGTTTAAATATAATAATGAATGATATTTGTATCAATAGTATATTAATAAATATAAGTACTGACATAAATTTAACAACATTTCAAAATAAGTTAAATTTATGATTTTTAATATAAAATAAATAAAAGTATAGAGAAAGTTTAAGAACCATGTATATATTCTTTTAATTAGTTGTGTTTTTAAATAAAAACAAATTTTATTTTTAAAGTATTTAAACATGTTTTTGAAAAAAAATTTGTGTATATTTAAAAAATAAAAAATATACATAATTTGAACGCCACTTCATAGTGGTGACAAATTTTGCCCATCTTATTATTTGTACAGGAGGATGAGTAATTCTGGGTGTTAGGTTTTTAAATTTCCCGTCTTGCTTGTCTGGCTCTAGATTAGTACCTTCCGTCAGCAGCTCTAGTCTCGCAAAACAACCTCACGGCACCATCTTTGGTTCTCTGAATCTGAATCCACCAAACAAAAACCCCTTCAGATCTAAGCCTTCAGTTTTTGCATTTTTATCAGTTTTCTTAGGTCACTCAAATTTGTATTGCTTTTTTCCTTACATCCTCTGCATCACCAAGTAATTTATGCATTTTCTCTTTTTCTTACTGGTGAATGAATTGGGTATTTGGCTTCTATAGTTTTATCTTTAATGCATCATTCCTAATTTCCTATGCTATCTATGTATCAATTTTGTTGGCTAAGATTAAATTTTTGTGATATCTAGAATGGGTGTTGGCCGCGAAGTCTCTGTCTCCCTTGATGGCGTGAGGGACAAGAACCTAATGCAGCTCAAGAAGCTCAATATAGCTCTTTTCCCTGTTCGTTATAATGACAAATACTATGCTGATGCCCTTGCTTCTGGCGAATTTACCAAACTAGGTTCAATCTTCAGGGGCTTTACTTTTTTGTTTTATCCTTGTATAATTATCCAGGATATTTTATCTACCGTTCATATATATAATTTCTTTGGCTTGCAGCTTTTTTTCACAGCTTGTGCTTTGCTCATGCGTTGGCTTGTAATCTTTATTGTTGTTGTTTTACCATTTGGCCTTTACTTTGGCATTCAATGCTCGTAAACTGTATTTATTGTTTCTCCTGGTTACTATTTGATTTTTTTAAAAAAATTTATTTAGCTTTCCCTTTTGCTGGCTTCTGCAGTATGAAACTAAAAAAGGATATTGTCAGTGGTTTCTGCTGAAGATTTTAGGATTTTATTTTATGCATCATAGACAAATGCTGGTGTAAAATTATTAGAAATCTGCTAGGAAGCTAGTAGAAAAATTGAACGCCTTCTTCTTCATTTAGTAGTAAAAGGATTCTGTATGTCACTTACTAGGTTTGCAGATGATTCTGATGAGTGGGAAATGATTAGAAGGATGGTAAGCTAATAATCAATAGGGGAAAAAGAAAAAAAAGTGAAACTCTTAGTTTAATATGCTGGTAAAATATCTTTGGTAGCTTTTTCCTTTTATTTGATGCTGAACCACGAGTTTACCAATTTTTTGCTGTAAAATTTGTTATCTAAGTGTAAAATGGCTGAACTTTGGTGTTAGTACTTTGTACTTTTCTTCATTTTAATTTTATTGTGAGGAGAGGTCCCTATATGTTCCAAATGGCAACACTCAACTGTGCTATAGGCATAAGAAAATCTAGTTGACTGCTTACCTTTTTATCATTATTACTTTTTGAAATCATTGCTTTTGGTCTTATATGGATCTTGGGCTCTCCAACCTAATAGCTTTTGGGATATGGTTCTTCCAAAAGTTCCCATCAATTGGTATCATAGCCTTTCACTATGTCTTAGTTGCAATCATGTGATAGGCGGTACTGCTAGTATTGCAGTTTTTGGTTGGGGCTGGAAAGTTAGCACAAAGCCAACTTGCATGGGTGCCAAGGCTGTAGATTGTGGTGGAATGTTAGGATCCAATTGCAAGGTACTTGAGTTCTACATTGGAAGAATGGGATTCAGATTTGGGGTTTATAGGGGCTTTGAGCTCTTCGGCTTCATGAACTAACTTTTGGAGTGGGGTTTATATGGGATATGCTTGTTTTGCAAAAAGTTCCTATCAACTGGTAGCTATCTTTCCATTATATCCTAGTTGCAATCATGTGGCATAGGTGGTGATGCTATTATTGCAATGTTCGCCCGAGGCCAGTAAGTGATGGAATATTAGGACCCAATTACAAGGCATGTAACTTGAGTCCTACATCGGAAGTATGAGATTCTAATGTGAGATATATGGGGATCTTGGGGTCTCCAACCTCTTGATCTAGATGTTGGGATGTGGTTCTTCCTAAGGTTCTTATCAGATTCTATGTCTGCTGTCAGTAATTCTAGACATTCATCTAGTTCACTGAACATCAGTTAAGATAAGATTGTAGCTAACTTCCTTTCAGTGCTGTTATCATGTGGGCAATTCTTTGCCACTGTTGCTTGTTCAGTTCTTCTACCGCGCTCATCTTAATTTATATTGTTTTTGTTGGTTTTATGCTATGCATTACATGTTTTCTGCCTTTCTTTTGCTCATCAATTCCTGTTTTCTTCTTGTGTCCTAAAACCTCATATATGCACTGTCTTTACTTTTTTTTTTTTGGGGAGTGGGCATGTTAACATCTGAAAATTAAATACTTTCAGTGATATTGTTTTTTGTTAAGACTCCAGATGTCTCTTTCCTGACCAAGGGCGGGTAGTACCATATTAGCTTGTCAAGAGTTTTTCATGAAAACTAGTAAGATATTTCATTTGTTTTTGTCATTGCAAATTATTCATTATCATCATTTTGGGAACATATCTTTAATATTTTTAAATATTTTAACTTCTATGCTTCTAAAATTTTAAGAGTAGGTTCTGCTATACCTATTTTACTTAATTCTTCAGCCTTGACAAACCTGTCAGACTTAGACAGTATCTATAGAATTTCAAACTGTATGATAATATGGATGAAACACTAGAATATAGTTATATACAAGAAAAGTGTAGAAATTATGGTTGTATTTTCAAATGGAATGTTTTTGGTTGTTTTGTCTGTGGAACATCTGTAATAATATTCTGTGACTTATGTGACTTCGCATCCATTACAAAATTACTTTAGCAACTGTAAAGTGTTCTTGTTTCTTTCAGCTTACTACAGTGACATATGTGTTGGTGCAATTGCATGCCGCCTAGAGAAGAAAGACAGTGGGGCAATCCGGGTTTACATCATGACTTTAGGTGTATTAGCACCTTATCGTGGACTTGGTATTGGTAAGCAAGTTGAAATTCTTTCCCAAGTGGCATTTGAAAGTTGAATTGATCTTTTTTGTTTAGTATTGTTTCCAGTGTGCTTACTTGCCAAAGTATAGTTCCAAAATCAAATAAAGCCCCTCTATAAGGTGCTAGCTTTATATGAAATACAATTTGATTTTCATTTGGTAGATACTGTTTGAGATAAGAGTTTCCGGTTTTATGCAGGAACAAGGCTGTTGAATCATGTTCTTGATCTTTGCTCCAAGCAAAACATTTCTGAGGTCTACTTGCATGTGCAGACTAACAATGATGATGCCATAAACTTTTATAAGAAATTCGGGTTTGAAATCACAGAGACAATTCAGAACTACTATACAAACATCACACCGCCAGACTGCTATGTTCTCACCAAGCAAATCGCCCCAAGCCCAACAAAGAAATAACAGTTCAGACTTCAGACCCAATTATTTTGGAGGAAGTCCTTAAAGTCCTTAAAGATGATTCCATTATTTATCACACTTCTCCATGCGTGTATCATACTAAAGTTTGGTCATTTCCATTAGTAGATTTTAAACAGTAAACACAAAAGGGAAGCATTGGGTGATCAATTATATTGCTGGGAGATAAGGCTTGAGGTTATTCCCTCCCCTTTTTGTCCCATCTTTTCTTTTCCATCAAAATACTAATAATTTTGTACTGTGTACAAGAGTTTCCCGCATCTGGAAAATTTTCGTGCATGAGTTGAGGCCATTAATTGCATTTGATTATCCAAATATCAAAATTGTATTATGTTATGAAGATGTTTTCTTATCCCTTTTACCAACTGCAATAGCCGTAAGATCTTGGGAGTGTGAACAAGGGTATATTTAGATTAAGGACAATGGAAGGGAATGGAAGAAAAATTTAAATTGGAAATTTTTAATTGAAATTTAATATAATATATATTTTTTCTTTAAAATATGTTTGGATTGCATAGAATGGGTGAGAAATGAAGAAAATAGAAAATTTATTTAAATCTAAATCAAGGAAAATGTCAATTAAAAGTTTACTTCTCTTCCCATCCCTTAACGTTAATCCAAACATATCCTGAAGGTTTGTTACACGGTGCATCTTGCGATGTGGGAAACAGATTTTAATGTTTGCTTGAACATTGGCAAGATGAAGGATATGCTCAAGAGTTCAAGTATGTTGTTCCTGTAGGCAGTTAGAGGAATAAAATTTTGCAAGAAACATATGCCCAAAAATTCTAAATTTCTTTGATTAGGGGCCTTTATCTTTTTTTAAATTTCCCCTATGCAAAGTTCAGTTTGTTAGCTGTAATTTACAATCATGATAGGAAAATTGATTTAAGTCGTGCCCAAGGACATTGTTTAAGAGTTATTCTGGCACAAGTTGATAATTTCTTAGGATTGAATGAATCTTTTTTGTAGAAATACACAAGGAATTAGAACAACAAAAAACGAAAACTCAGAGCAGAAGGAAGAGTGTAGAAGCTAGAGGACTCAATGGCATGGTGCGTCTTGAATCGTACCATGCACTGTCTTTTATAGGCTGAGGATGTAGACTGGAATGTTGGGCAATAATAAAATTGGTTAAGGACAGCTTAATTATAATTAATTGGTTTTGAATGTTGGAATTTAAAAATAATTGAAAGGTCGTTTATGAACATTGAGATAAAATTCTTTTAATAAAAAAATTAAACTCAGTAATTAAATATTTCAATGTTCAAAAATTTGAAAATTTAGGATTCTAAATCTAAAACTGCTAAAAACATAATTTTTTCTGGTATGCTAATTTTAAACAAAGTATTTTTGTATTTACAAAAATATTTCTAGCAAAAAATACCTAATACAGCGTCTAACTCATGCGCAGAGGGAAAATCGGAGATTTTTAACTGCGTTGACCCTGCGTTGGTCCGTTGTTGTGCGCGCGAGTCCACTCCCTTTCTTGGCCCATTCACTTGTCCAATATCATATCTTAGTATACATACACTAAGACTCTCTCTATTCTAGGCAATGTGAGACTCTATTCTTTTGACACACACATATATATGTATCCATATTTCCAACAATCCCCCACATGTGTCAAAAGAACATTATTATCTGAGTTATACACATGAGTATAACCGTTTCAAATCTAGTGTCTTTTGGACTATGAACTAGACCTAGACTAATGACACTTAGTACATAGAGTTTTTAGTGAAGATTAAAACTTCTATAAACCAACAACTCTTGATTGTATACTGGAGGACTTATTAGTCAAATTATATCTTCGCAGTTCTTGTTGTTAATGATGGTTTTGTGCTTTAAATGGCCCTGCACGTGCCTGGTATTTAATGAATGCTCTAGAGATTTTGCCATGATCTCATAGGAGCAACCCCACTCCACATTTATGTAAGTGATACCATCAAGCGTATTTGCAATGAATACACCTTCTATAAGGAACATGAAATTATTAAGAGCTTTGCTCAATCTCACCAATAATGCATTCTAACACTTTCTCATACTATAGGAAGGGTTTAAAATTTTAGTGCTAGCAAAACTAACAAATGATTTGTTCTTACCCATATGAACCTCCTTCATAAGATCTCTAATCATAAAGGTTGGGTTACATTATTGTTAATTTTAGATTGACTTAAGTCTCATTCCCCTTGATGTGTTATCAATTTGTTTCTTTCCTAAAGGCTTAGTCAATAAATTTGCTAGATTTATTTTTGACCTTACAAATTCGATTAGATCACTCCGTCTTTTAGCAGCTGCCTTATAATATTATGTCTCAATTGAATGTGTCTGCTTTTTCTATTAAAGGTCTTATTTTTAGTCGTAGCTTTCACCGATTGGCTGTCACAATGTAAAGATACTGATGGTGTTGGTTTTTCTCTTAATGGAATATTTGTTAAGAAATTTTTCAACCACTTGGCCTCAGTACTAGCCAATTCCATAGTAATAAATTCTGAATCCCTTGAAGATTTTGTAATAATACTTTCTTTGGTTGATCTCCAGGATACTGCAATATTACCAAGAGTGAATACATAGCCACTAGTAGATTTAATCTCATATGAATTTAAGATCTAGTTAACATCACTGTATCCTTCTAATATAGCAGGAAATCCACTATAAAATATATCATAATTTATGGTATCTCTCAAATATCTTATCAATCTAACTAGAGTCATCCAATGCTCACTGCTAGGATAGTGGGTATATCTGTTTAATCTACATACAGCATATGCTATATCAGGCCTGATAAAATTCATTAGATGCAACTGACTTTTAATAATCTATGTATATTTAGATTGAGCTACTGAATCACCTTTATATTTTGATAATTGTATGCTAGAATAATAAGGTGTGCTTAAAGGAAAATCATCAAAATGTATACACTTTTTAAGAATTTTTTTCATATAATGTTCTTGAGTGAGTAAAATACTATTTTCACTCCTTATAATTTTAACACCCAAAATCACTTTTGTTTCACCCATATCTTTCATATCAAATTAGATGCAAGGAAGCTCTTAGTTTCAATTATAACATTCATGTTAGTACCAAAAATAAGCATGTCATCCAAATATAAGCAAATAATCACATAACCATTATTTATAAATTTTGTATAAACACACTTTTCTACTTCAACAGTAGCAAAGCCATCACTTGTCAAAACTTGATTCAATTTTCCATACCATTATTTAGATGCTTGTTTTAATCCATTTAAAGATTTAACAAAGTTATACACTTTATTTTCTTGTTCAAGAGCGACAGATCCTTCAGGTTGTGCCATATAAATTTCTTCTTCTAAATCACCATTTAAGAAAGCAGTTTTAACATCCATTTGATGAATATAAAGCTTATGAACTGAAGCTAAAGCAATTAGAATTCTTATACAAGAGATTCTTGTAACCAGAGAAAAAGTATCAAAATAATCAATATTTTATTTTTGAGTAAAACCTTTAGCTACTAACCTAGTTTTATATTTATCAATGGACCCATCAAGATTGAGTTTCTTCCTAAAAACTCATTTACAACCAATGGGCTTAGTTCCTAGAAGCAAGTATACTAAAACCCCAAGTTTTATTTTGACTAAGAAAATTAATTTCAGCCTTAATTGCTTCTTTCCAAAGATGAGTATCTGAAGAACAAATAGCTTCATAAAAATTTAAAGGATTATCTTGTATCATATAAGTATAAAAATCATTTTTGAATGAAGTTTCTTTCCTTTGCCTCTTACTTCTTTTTAAATTTTCAACCAAATTTTCATTTGAATTTTGTTTAAGAGAAGAAGTAGAAATTTCTAATTTTCTAGAATCATGTTCAATTTTTTTTTTAAAAAATATGTTCAAAAAAATCTACATCTTTAGTTTCTATAATAGTATTATGATTCAAAACATTACTTTTTAAAATTAGAAATCTATAAGTTACACTTTTCTGAGCGTATCCTATAAATATACAATCAGAAGTTTGAGACCCAATTTTTCTTTTCTTAGGATCAGGCAATATTACTTTAGCAAGATACCTTCATACTTTAAAATATTTTAGGATAGGTACATAACATTTCTATAATTCATAAGGTGTTTTATTTGTTCTCTTATAGGGTATTCTATTTTGCAAAAAACAAGTAGACAACAAAGCTTCACCTCATAAATTATCTAGTGCAAAAGAACTTACAAGCATAGCATTCATAATTTCTTTTAAAGTTCTATTTTTTCTTTCTGCAATACCATTAGACTTAGGTGAATATGGAGAAGTTATTTCATGAATAATTCCTCTTTTTCATAAAAATCATTTAATAGAATATATTCTCTTTTTCTATCTGACCTTATTATTTTAATCCTCCTATTTAGTTGATTTTCTACCTCTGTCTTATACAAAAGAAATTTTTCAAACGCTTCATCTTTATTTCTCAATAAATATACTTTAGTATACCTTGAAAAATCATCGATAAAAACTAATATAATACTTTTTACTATTTCTAGTCATTGTTTTTTTTAAATCACCTAAATTCGTATATATTAAAGAAAGTAATTTAGTTTCTCTTTGTTATATTTTCTTAATATAAGACTTACTAACATGTCCTAATCTAACATTCCACATATCAAACGAATTAATCTTATAAACAGGCAAGTAAGTAGAAGATTATGTATTTTCATTCATTTTAGCAATATTCAGTACAAACAATCCCTAGTTACAATAACTTTTTCCCACAAAAAATATTATTTTTTGTCATTACAATCTTGTCAGATTTGAATGACACATTAACCCTAGCCTTTCCCAATAAAAGCTGCAAAAATTAAGTTTCCTTTAACATCAGGCAAATGCAGAACATCATTGAGAGCTAAGTTCTTTCCGAATTTGAGTTTAAGAAACACTTTTCCTTTCCCAAGAAATTTTGTAGTTTAGGAATCAGCAAGATAAATATAGTCTTCTCCTTCCTTGATAGGATCATAGGAGGTAAACATTTTCTTATTTGCACAGATGTGCTTGGTAGCCCTAGAGTTTACCACCCACTTTCTCACATTGAAGACAATGATAACTTGAGAAATAACTACAACAATGACCTTATTATCATTGTTCTCATCTCCTTGAACCAAATTTATATTAGGCTTTAGAGGATTATTATTTCTAGCCCTCTTTCTACATTGAGCAACATGATGCCTGGCTTGCCAAAAATAAAGCAATTGCCCTTCTTTTTGAACTTGGGGTTAGAATTCTTGGGTTTGTAATCAGGTATTTTATGAGAATCATGCCTCTTGTTGTGCAGTTTTGTCTCTACCAAATTTGCCTGTGAGGCTATTTCCTTGCCCTTTGGAGCCCGAATCTCCTTTTGGTTGGTATCTTCAATGATGATATGAGTGATGAGATTTGACAGCGACAGTTGGTTCTGCTTGTGTTTGAGTTAATATTTGTAGTTTTTCCATGAATTTGGCAGTTTCTCGATCAGAATCTCAGCTACAAATTCATCTGGAAGGTTGATCTTCTCAACACGGAGTTCTTCCAATAGCTTGTGGTATTTGCTGATTTGTAGCTTGATGTCTTTGTCTTTGGACATCTCCCATCGGTAGTAATTTCTAATAATGAATTTCTACTTCCTAGCATCCTCAACAATGTACTTTATGATCAGTGATTCCCAGATTTTGTTGGCTTCCTTGTAGACACAATAGACATCAAACAAATCATCAGATAATGTGCTAATGATAGTATGCTTGCATACCTTGTTGGCATTAGCCCAAATATCTTTTTAGGTTTGGTCAGCATCTACAGCAGGTTCAGTTTGAGTGAGAACCATAGCAACTCTATGCATGTCCAACACCAACAAAATACATTCTTACCACTATTTGAAGTTCTTGTTGTCAAACACCTCAATTTTGAGATGTCTGGGAATAACTTAGAAAGCAGCATTGCGGTGGGCACAAAGGCAGCAGCACCACCACCACCACCACCAACGGGCCACTAAAAATAGTAACAGTAATGTTGGCAACATCGAAATTATTAACAGCAATATCACCGTGTGACTCCATAACTCTTAAGATTGTTAGCTACAATTCACAATAATGTTAGAAAAATCGATTCAAGTCGTACTCAAGGACATTGTCGTTAAGAGTTATTCTAGCACAAGTCGGCAACTCCTCAGGATGAAATGGATCCTTCCTATGGAAATACACAGGGAATTAGAACAACGAAGAATGAAAATTCAGCGCAGAGGGAAGAGCATAGGAGCCAGAGGACTCAATGGCTTGGTGTGTTTTGAATTGCATCATGCACTACCTTTTATCGGTTGAGGATGCAGACAGAAACGTTGGGCAACAATAAAATCGATTAATGACAGCTTAATTATAATTAATCAATTTTGAACATTGGAATTTAAAAATAATTAAAAGGGCATTTCTGAACATTGAGATAAAATTTGTTTAATGAAAAAATTAAACTTAATAATTAAAGATTTCAACGTTTAGAAATTTGAAAATTTAGGATTCCAAATCTAAAACTACTAAAAACATAATTTTCCAATAAGCTTATTTTAAACAAAATATTTTTCTATTTTACAAAAATATTTCTAGCAAAAAATGCCTATATTGCATCTAACTCGCACAGGGGGGAATCGAAGATTTTCAACTACATTGGCTCATTGTTGTGCGTGCGAGTCCACTCCTTTTCTTGATCCATTCACTTGCCCAATATCATATTATAGTATATATACACTAAGGCTCTCTCTATTCTAGGCAATGTGTGATTCTCTTCTTTTGACACATACACATATATGTATCCATACTTCCAACACAGTTAGCCTTCTAGCAATTGATACATGTAATATACTTAGCTTGAACCTTTAGTGTTACTTTTGTTGGCTAATAAGATATTGTTTGAGAAGTTTATGTACACTTGTGTATCAAAATCTCTATCAATTGTACACAATAACGTGAAAGTCCTATGTTAGTATCTTTTATACGTAAGTGTCGCTCATGTATTTGTAAAATCTCTGATCTGATTGAAATTTTAAGTAAACCATGAATTAAAGACTATCTTACGAGATCTTAGTTTAATGTATGTAATGTTTCTTCTATTTTTTTTAATAATTATATTGTGAAGTTATAAATTTTATTCCTCCGGTAGAGAATTTGAATCGATAAATACTTACTATTTCATAGTTTGCAATAGTAAATATTTATTCAAGAAAAAATGGAGTACCCGTATTAATTTTTAATTTTAAGCACCCTTTAACATTTTGGGTGAGAGGCACTTATATTCCACTTGCGCATACACTATACTCACTTTTATTAACATAAGAAATTCTTACAATCTTCACAATTACCGCAAGTTATTCTATTTAAATTCAGAAAAATTATAGTTCGTCAATTAGTGGTTTGGCTTATTTGTTCATATGTGGTTTAAAATATTACTTAACATTCTTGTAGTTTGTTCAATTATCATTTGACTGATAATATTTTTCATTTAAACTAATAGGTGACAGGTGTGATGCATGGGCTATGTAAAGTTTAATATATATATATATATATATATATATGGATGAAAGTAAAATACCTATTTCAAAACATAAACTAAGGTACACAAAATACAATAGTATCACTAAAATAGAACCATTCAGTTCTCACTAAAACAGAAAATTAAAAAATATTCTCCACGTCTCTAACTTAACTGAAGTATTTAATCCCAAGTAAAAGCAAAATTCTAGCTAATGAAGATGGGGCTAAAACCACCGAGCCAATGAGGGACATTCTATTGATAAACTTGGCAAGCTAAGAGAAAAAGATGAAATTTACTCATTGAAGTAAAAATATCCTCCACTACAATCCTGCAATTCAAATCCAACTACTATTTTTGGTTTAAAATTGCATTAATCAAGATTTAGTAATTGAATCAATTAACCAAGATAATTGCTATAAAATCATTCTAAATCTGTTGAAAAATACATCAAAAGAAGCCATCATTATTTTTTTAATAAAAGCCTTAAAGGCATACTAATTTTATAGGCTTGAAATGATTTAGCTCGCATTACCAAGACCTATAAGATAAGAGATATTACAAAACTATAGGACCAAATAATAATTGGGACTAATCCTTATATATATATAAAGATATAAACCTTAAATTATAAGGATAAAACTTTTACAATTAGCCACTACGTTTAAAAAACAATTACCTTATCTTAGGCATATACAACACATACTGAAAGCTACATTTGCCTTTAATTCTCTGCATAGCCAAAGAGAAAATCGATTGTATTTCATTAAAAATCTAAACAATACAAAACTTTTGGACTATATGGTTTAAGCGTCTCCATTCTTTTTTTGCCCTACTCTCAATTATCATAGAAGAGAAAAGAAAAGCTTTATAGAATATTATAAAAGAAAAAAAAATACTCCTCTTTCTATCCAAAATATGGCTACTACATTATCTCTTATAGGTAAAATTTGCTCCTGAATATTACAATAGAAAATAATATATATACTCTCCACTTCGCAAGGTCAAAAATATCAGACAAGATACAGTTGAATTTGACACATCTAACGTCAAGTCCTTTGCATTATTTTGATGAACTGCTCCACAAACTCCTTTGAGCTACTGATGCTTTCCATAGAGGCTGTCAAGAAGTACTCAAATCATGATTAATCCAATTAACTACTTGCTCTATAATTAATAATATATTAACTACTTGACTGCATAAGCTACTAATGTTTTCCAGAGTAGCAGCGGTTATAGAACGTTAGTAGTAATGGTTAAAGTAGCTCAATATCTATCTCCTTTTTCCTGGTAAAGATATTAGCTACTTGATCTGTAATTAATAATATATATACTTGATAGTTGGTAGCTTAGACCAATTTTAACCAAACAATCACAATGAAAATTGTAAACATTAAAATGAGCAACTATTTTCTATTCATAGCACTAAAAAATGAGCTTCCTCTATTTTGTTTTATTTTTTATTTTTGCATAGGTTCTTTTCAAGAAAAATTTCTTAGCTGAAACTGACAACTGAGACACCTAAATATGAATATAAATTGTAGCATCAATAGCATAAAGCAAAAGAAAGCATTGTTATTGGGAAGGCGAAACAGTGCTTTGTAAGCCAAATCAAATATATATATATATATATATATATATATTAAATACAAAGAGAGACTGAAAGAGCTTAAGCACCAATAAAGTTAAAAAACAAAAAACAAAATTCCGGAAGCATCATCCAAAATAATACGGTGACACCCTCTAGGAGGATCTTTTAAGAATTTCACACTAATATTGATGGAATGGGACTGATTAGACAGCCAATCAGCCAATCGATTTCTTTTATTATGCGTGTGAGTAATCTTAACAATTGGAATAATTTTTGTGAAACTGTATATAATATTCCTTAGGTTATCCTGAAAGAAACCACGATAAAGATGCGCTTTACTAGCAAAGGCTAACAGATTGATAAAATCTCAAGCATGATTTCGCAACCCCTAGATATAGGATTCATTAGGTTAGGTTTAACACGAATAACACAAGCAAGATTATACAGATAATGTAAAATCCAAAAGAATAAACAACATGGCTCCTTTTTACCCCATGAATAAGTTTCCCTTTACACAAAAAAAGGATCAAATCTAAATGCGTAAATTAAATTACTTGAATAGTCACAAACTTAACAATAAATTTAGAAACAGCCTATCGTCAAATTCTTAAACCACATCTACAAGCACCAAACAGAGCCAAAAACCATCCACAAGATGCAGCTCTAGTGATTATAAGGCTACTACATTAGAGAAACTGGTAGAAATCATTTAAGATAGATTGGGATACTAATCTTTGCAATAGATTGGATCTTTCTATTAATTGCCCCATGTGGTGAATTGTAGTCATAGATTGAACTTTGATCTCACATTCACAGCAGAGGCACCCTCAACCTATATATGAGTCTAATATTTTCAACTGTATTATACACCCTTGATGGATTGGGTTTAAAGTATAAAACCCAGCCCATTTTGTTTTATTCATTCAAAAAAATTTCAAAATGTGGTAGTTATAAGAAAAGTGAAAAAGTTTATCCATTGTATAAAAAATGCCAATTTTTTTTTCTCGTGATGCTCTCTACTTTAAGAAACAGATTCACTCTTCAGTGTATTCTATTGTTAAACAAAATATTGGATTCAAGTTTATGATCCAATTTTTCTATGTGGTTTGCTTAAAATCAAACACTGCCTCAAGTATGTTATCAAATTTAATTATATATATATATATATTAAAGAATTCGTTGTCTGACTACAAGTATTATGAATAGTGAGAATCCATAAATTGATCTATATATGTGTTTCAGATCTTGTATAGACTCATTCTTCACTTTGGTCGAGGTGACATATAATTTTGTGTTTCTTCTTTGCCATATCAGTATTCTCACTGCCTTACTGACAAACACATAGATGTCTCATCTTCGCTCATTCCTCATGAACATCAAAGGTAGTTTCTCGTGTGAGAGAGCCAGCCTCTTTAACCTGGACAACATACTAGACATTGTATACCCATATACGTACAAGTACATATATCATAAGTGAAATAAGTATACTTCTTTTATTCATATGATCAATCATTACATAATATGTGTTACTTTATATCCTATGCATACCAAGTGATTTTACATGTTCAACATACATGTCTCTTGGTATTGGCTTAGTAAAAGGATCTGCTATCATTTTGCGTGAAGGGATATACTATATAGTAACATTTTCTATGTTATAGCATCTCTTACAAAATTATACTTTGTGTTTATGTGCTTAGTTTTACTATGATACTTAGGATCTTTTGTGCTAGGCTATGCTTGCTTGACTATTACAATTTGCTAAGATTGGACTTAGCTTCTCACTACCAATCCCTAAATGTTTTATAAACCTTTTTAGCCATGTTGCCTCTTGTACAGCTATAGAACATGCTACGAACTTTGCTTCCATAGTAGACAAGGTAATACATGTTTGCTTTTTGCTGCAGCAAGAAATGGCTACATTATTTAGCAAGAATATATACCCTAAAGTTGATTTTCACTCATCTAAATCTCCATCCCAATTTGCAGCAAAGTATCCCACTAAGCACAAGTCATTTCCTTGATAACACAGCATATAGTCAACTGTGCCCTTCAGGTATCTCAAAATTCTCTTGACAACCTTCTAGCATGTTTGTCCAAGGTTAGACTGGTACCTACTCACAAGTCCAACCACATAACAAATATCTGGTCTTCTACATATCATTGCATACATTAAACTATTAACAATACTTGAATAAGGAACTCTTTCCATCATTTTTCTCTCAAATTCATTCTAAGGACACATGTCACGACTTAAATTCTCATTCTTTGTGATAGGAGTATCCATGGGTTTATAGTTTTTCATATTGACCTACTCAAGTATTTTCTTCATATAATTTTCTTGTGAAAGAGAAATGAGTTTCCTTAAGTGATCTCTTTGAATCTTAAATCCAAGTATATAACCTGCTTCATCCATGTCTTTCATCTCAAAATTTGATGAAAGCCATTCTTTAATAGTCATTATCAAGTCTAAATTACTTTCAGCTAATAATATATCATCCGCATATAGGGATTATATAACCAAATTATCTTCAAATCACTTGATATAAACACAATGGTCTTCATCTATCATTTGAAAATTATATGAGATTATAACTTGGTGAAACCATAAATACCATTATTTAGATGATTATTTTAGTATGTAAATGGACTTTGGAGTTTACAAACCTTTTTCTCCATTTCTTTTTCTATGAAATCTAATGTGTAACACCATGTCTATATAGGGCTCAACTCATTGCATAATTGGCATATGACACTTACTTTTATCAAGATAACACTTTTAGCAACAGTTAATTACATCATTGGAAGCTCGATTAATTCACTCTTGGATTAATGGACCATGTGAGTTTACCAAATTCATTTTCCATTGATAACACATTTGTTCAACTAGAATTATCATATATTGAAGCTCAAAATTTGGGTTCAAGCCATAGAACATGAAATTACATTACACTTTGCATTTTGCCATGAATTCCATATTCTGATATGAATTCTGGAAAATCAAAACTAATTTTAAAAAAATCCAAATCAAGCAAACATAGCTTTCTAGAGCGCTTGGGATGTCATCTAGCTACCATAAAAATTTTAGATCAAAACCACCATGTTTGCCTCATGAAAATTGATGGAATAGTACATCAAGTTTGCTAGTCGTCCTATAGTAGACCTGAAACTTCAAAAATTCATTTCTCCCTCTACAGAGCTCCAAATGGGGTGCTCTTGGTGGCTATAGAAATTTAATGATGTCTACTATATTTTTCTAAAATTTTATGAGCATTGGACTTTATTTGGCCCTTGAGTGACACAAAAAAGAAAACCGATCATATGAACAGTAATAATGATAGTTTTTGCATAATTTGGTTAACGTTGAAAAATCATAATAAATTCTCTAGAGCTCCAAAAATATTGTTCTTTGGATTTGTGAAAATTTTTAGATGAGACCTATTTGCTTGTCAAATTTCACATAAAAACTCTTCTATTTGGTTAGTTTGTGGTTTAGGTCAAGAAAGTGGCAAATTTTGGAACCATAAAGGGGTCAAGGTGCACCAAATAGCCTTCTAATCATACCATGACCATTTGAGCATATCCAAAAGTATAAACATAGGATATAGAAGCATCTCAAATGGTCCAAATCATCATGGAACTCATTCTTACCTTTCCACTTGGATTCATACACATGTATTCTATGGTTCTAAGGTGGCAAGAACTTACATACTCAGGAATTTGATTCCAAATTCCATTCATACATCATGGTTACAAACTTTTATACATGTTCTAAGGTTTACATCACATAACCATTACATATATACAAACTTTGACATAAAAATGCATAATTTCTTATTCTATTGTTAAGAGTTCATCTTTTAAGGTGCTTGGCTCCCATTTTTTGCTTCATGTGGTTCACCTAGATATGGTTAGACATAATGTGGGGAAGAGTGAGATTCAAAGAATTCTAATAGCTCTTTTACCTTTTCAAGCACACATACATGGCATTTTCATGTCAAAGAATGTAAGCATATTATAAAAGTCTCTTGTAAACATACATAATGTAACACCCCCAAATTAATTAAGGTGTTAATCATGGATTTGGGTTAATTAACCATAATTATTATGGGGCAATTAGGTAAGCTATAGGAAGGGGAATTTATAGGGAAATAAACTATTAATATGGGTTAAAGATTTAATTGGTTTAGAAATATCATCTAAGCCTAAATTAATTTTAGTAAGTCATAGGTAAGGATTAATAGAGGCCTAATGATTTTAGGTGTAAACCTAACTCCTTATTATGATAATTGGGCCAAGAGAAACTGACAATGACCTAATCTGATTTAATGAAATAGAGGCCCAAGATTCAATTTACATAAGCTCTTATAGTTGGCCTGACACACATTATGCAAACCCAAATTGGATTGACTTTTTAAACTTAGCCTAACCCAATCAAATTTTTGTAGTCCAATGATAAGCATGATTTTTATATATTTTATTCTCCTTAGCTTAGGCATTTTGTGTTGGAGATTGTGCCCTAGGCCAATCATTGTATTGCGAACATTATTTTTATTACGAAATAAGATTTTTCTTTTATTACATTATTATATTATTTGCATGTTTATATATAATAATATCCATGGATAAATCATTTTTTTTGAATTATCCAAAATGTCCCTAGTCAATCATCCTTGTGGGAACAATGATGAATTAAGACTAGTATGATTTTGATTGATTAAGTGTTAATCATGTATGATGATACGAATAAAAAATCATAGGCGTGTGTTAGAGAATAGGACGCTGGATAGACCCATCATAAGATAAGCTACATGGATTAGGTCATAATTTTATCTCATATATAACCGTGTCATTGATTCCTTGGACCTGAGATCACCATAGATTCCTACATGAAGGACACTATACTTTGGCATAGTCTAATGTCACCTTTAATCGGGTGGTTATAAAGACTATGATCGGGTATAGTGGAATCTATGCAGAGGAAGATAAGTGGTCAAGATGGAATTTCTTCCTCTGATTAATAGAGAGATATCTTTGGGCCCCTCGATGAGTGTGATTGAGAAATGCATGGCCATGCTTAGATGGAAAGGGTTCCATCTTATAATTAGTTTGCTCAGAGATTGAGAAAGTTACGATCGAGCAAGTTGAGGATGACATTTCCATGCCTTATACTCGATTTAGATATCGTGTGACAAAAGGGATATGATAGGGTTGTAAGATAGGTTGCATTGGATCACCGATCCCGTATGATTTAGGTAGTCACAATGTCTTGCTAGAGGCCACTTGTGACTTGTGAGTCAAACAGTGCAGTTGGCTCACTGCCAACATCATATGGGCCTGCAGGGTCGCATATAAAAACGGATCAACTCGAGCTAAAATGTCCACATTCATTGAATCAGAAATGTGTCTAGATTCAATGAATATCTAGGATGGAGGAATTATTTTTATATATATAATTAAATTTGAAATATATATATATATATATTATATTATATTTGATATTATATATATATATGTATATATATATGAATTAGTTTAAATTTGATTCTATTAGATAAATTTAAATTTAAACTAATTAGATAATTTAAATTTGATTCTATCAGATAGATTTAAATTTAAACTAATCAGATAATTTAAATTTGATTCTATTAGATAGATTTAAATTTAAACTAATCAGATAATTTAAATTTGATTCTATTAGATAGATTTAAATTTAAATTAATTAGATAATTTAAATTAAGCTCTAGATATTGTTAGTTTAAATTTAAACTATAGGATAAATTTGAATTTAAACTAATAAATATATTTAATTATATATTTAATTAATTTTGATTAATTAAATATATCTGAAACCCTACTCTATAAATAGGGTTTCCATATTAGAAAAGAAATACTAGAGCTGCCTCCAAAAACCTTAAAGAGAGGGACACCGTACAGACATCGTACAGAACTGTATGGAACTATATAGACAGGCTGCTAGCACACCGTTTGACTTGCTGAACGCCGTTTATGTGGATACTAGTAGAGGGAGCCGATTTGTGGTCAGTTCCTGTGATCCAGACGAAGAGTAAACAACAAACTCAATCGACAGAAAAGGTAATTCTCTGAACCTATTCGGTTTAAGTGATTTTGACGGATCTTTGGTAGGAATCGGGATAAAAAATTTTAAATTCCGCTGTGTACCTCCCATGAATCCCAATAGTGGTATCAGAGCCATGTCAATAATTGCTTAAATTGAGTACCTGTGTGTTCTAAGAATTTTATCTTATACTCAATTTTTCGCATGTGCTGATATGAGATATGTATGTGATGTTGATTTGATCAAATTATTTTAAAGCATGAAATCTAAGCGTAGAGATCCTTTTAATAAATCTGTTCATATATATGATATATGTATAGGGTAATAGTTGTTGAAATTGATTATGTTCATATATCTATATGAGATATATGTATGTGCGTTCATGTTTTGGGTACTGAAATTGATTATGAATCTGTACATGTATGTTAAACATGAATCTGTTTTCAATATGATTGGGAACATGATTATTAATCTGTTTCAATTCGAATTCATTTCGCTATGTATGTGATGCACTAAATGAATCTGCCGTTGCTATCTAATCCTAGCGCAACACAATCTAATTTAAAATAAATTCACTAAATTTACAGCCTTTTATATGAGATGAGATGTTTGTAACATGTATGTTTGTGTTGTGATTTGCTTGGATGGGTATGGTGCATGATATGGCCCTAGGATGCTTATGGTTTGTAATTTTTAAAATACGGCCTGCATGTCATGCCTCTCTCTATTTATTCTGAATGTATATTCTTTTCTCATCTCACACACCCCTCAAATGTTCAAGCGAGGTTTCTCTTTGTATATATAGATTTTATCTTAGAGGAATCCTCTCATTGGCTTGGGAGGAGATAAGATAGATGGGCTATATTATGTCATATTTATTTTAAGACTTATGATGAGATCATATGCATGTATGTACAATGCTATCGTAGTATATAATTATGTGATGACTAGTTTTATAAAATAACAAATAAAATAAAATCCCTCGTGTAAAATTTTAAGTTACAATGCCGCCCACTAATGAACATCTGTCAAGACTTTGATCACCTGACTGTAGGTTCCACCAAAGTGAGATACACTTAGGTAATCATAGTAAGGCAGCTTGGGTAATGGTGATACTCATAAGCTTCATAGTAATTTGACTTAATTGAGACTATCGAAATGGTTTTGGGTCTCAAGGCATTAGATGGGATTAAACATGCCAGATCATATGATGATTGAATCCCATAAAAGATCTAAGAGTTACATGTGATGTAATTGGTAAACAAGTTACCTACCTAAATAGCTTAATTTTAAGCGTCTTTCCAAAGCGGACTTATAATTAAGTGAAATATGGGTCTTAGCCCGCTAAATTAAATTGAGGGTTATTTTAGCAAAAAGTTATTAATTTGATTTTTGCATATTTTGTTGTAGAAACTGTCGACAAATAACTCTGGTGCACTATCATTGCAATCTGTCCTTGAGAAGGACAAACTCAATGGGACAAACTTTCTTGACTAGTTCAGGAACTTGAGAATTGTTCTCAAGTAGGAAAGAAAGCTATATGTCCTAGATGAGCCCATTCCTGAGGAGCCTGCAGCCAATGCTCCAAGAGCACAGAAGGATGCTCACACCAAGCATCTCAATGATTCTGTGGATGTGGGATGCCTGATGTTAGCCATCATGGTCCCGGAACTTCAGAGAGATATGAAACATATGGAGGCTTATGAGATGATTGTCCATCTCAAGAAAATGTTCCAACAACAGGCAAGGCAAGAAAGGTTTGAAACCACCAAGGCCTTGCATTCCTGTAAAATAGCTGAAGGTGCATCAGTTAGCACTCATATTTTGAAGATGAAAGTGTAACACCCTGAAATTAATTAAGGTTTTAATCATGGATTAAGATTAATTAGGGATAATTAATATGGGATAAGTAGGCAAGTTTAGTGAATGGTAATTTTGAGAAATAAATCAATAATATGAGTTGAGAATTAATTGGGATAGAAACTACATCTAGGCCCAAATTAATGTTGGAGATCATGAGAAAAGGCTTATAAAGGCCCAATGATTCTAGATGTAAACCCAACTCCTCATCATGAGACTTAGGCCAAGAGAGATCACCTAGCAATAGCCCAAGTTGATTTAGTAGAATAGGGGCCCAAGACCCAAATTATGTGAGCTGGCCCAACACACATTATGCAGACCCAAATTAGATTGGCTCTTGAAATTTGGCTTAGCCCAACTACAACCCTGAAGCCTAACTCATGAGATTCAGCCCAACTTATGAGATAAGGCCCAACAAGTATAAAAAATCTGAACCCACAAGGAATTGGGCCATTGGGTTAGCACATTCCACTTGTAGCTCTAAACTTTCTGCAGCCCATTCATTAAACCATGGCCCAATCACTAGAGATGAGCCCAATTGGACCTTGGGCTGATGGGTCAGCCCATTTATCATTAAAAACCCTAAATGGTCAGTCACCTCCTTCCCTATTCAGCAGAAAACACAAGAGGCAAGGGAGAAAATTCGGAGGTTTAAGGGAGGCTAGGGTTCTACCAACATGGAGGCTCCATTTCTCACTTCTAGAGGATGATTTAGCCAAGGTGAGTTATATATAACTTGACCCTCTCATCCTCCTCTTCATTTTGGTCTGATTAATTTCTGGGTTTGAGCATTTTCATCTTCATCTTAAATCTAAAATTTGGTATTGGGTGATTGCTTGCAAGATTTTTTGGACATGGAGGTTAGAAGGAGGATTAGGTAAGCATTTCCCTTCCATTTTGTGTATCATTTTGTTGGAAAATTCCCTTAAGGATGTATTATCATAATGGGTTCTGTTATTGTGTGAGATTACAAGGAGATAATGGTGGAAAACTGAATTTTCTGGGCTTGATGATTGAAATGCGAATTTTGGTGCTTTCATAGTGGATTTTCGGAGGTGAGGCTATGGGTGTTGTTAAGTGAGTATTTCCTTCCCATTTTGATACATTTTCTGTTAGTTTGAGACCCCTATAGTTGACCTATGATATGGGCTTTGGTTTCATGTGAAATTACCCAGAAATTGGAGTGAATTATGGCAATTTCTGGTGTGAGAAAGTTGGAATCCGAAATTAAATCCCTTGATAATTAGGTGAGTAACCTCTAGTCTGTCATTAGTAGTTCAACTCTTTGGATATTTGATTATGATTAGAAATGATGATAATTATGCTTGTTATAGGCTTGGTATGCATTTGGATTATTATGGTAGCTAGGGGAAGAGTAATTGGCTTCATTGAGGTAACTGGGGTTATTTTCCTAATTCCATGTATATGCTCATGTTAATCTGCTATTTGTTACACATGCTTGGTTTTGAAATGTTAAATGACTGGTTGACTACTTGATTGTTATTGTGATTGGACCTTGTGAGTCCATGGTGGAGCTATGGTGCAGCTGCCACCCGTGCATGTGCTTCAATTGAGCACCAGGTTATGATCAAACCCCAGATGTACTGAGCCCTGATTGTGCTCATGATGGAGTAGGTGCCGTGGACGGGCTCTCCCAGTGTTATTGGCTATTAACATGTTATGTATGATTACTGGTATGGGACAGTAGTCATTGGTAGCTCAACTAGTTCATTTGCGAATTGAATTAATGATTCTGGTATTGATGACATGATATTGCATTGGATTGATTGACTTGTACATATATATGGAAATTGCCTTTTGTTACTGAGATTGTATATCTCACCCCGTTGTGGGCTAACATTTTCAGGGACTGGACCTCTTAGTGGCAAGGAGAAAGTTAATGGGAGCTTATTAAATGGTTTGGTAGCACATAGGTTTGGGAGCCTTGTCATATTATGTTGTAACCAAGTTACTAGGTTTGTATTATTGCTACATTGCATCATGAGTTGCCAAGCATAGGGGTTGTATATGTAATTTGATTATCATGGAATTGAACCTTATGATTGTAATTGGATAATAATGGAAAGTGTATCTAATGTTAAATGTCAATGGTGCATGATTGGTGTTGTTATTATTCCCTGGACTTGCTGATATAAGGTAATTAGAGAAAATAAATTGACCATTGAGTCTTGAATTAGAGAGGAGAGATTAGCCGGATAAATTAGGCTAATAAAGGCTATTTGAGCCCCGCAATTAAGGTAGAGGAGCCCTAGGGTGAGATTGGAGGGAGAAAGGAGAGTATGAGTCCAGATTTTCGGAGTGTAGAATCAGAAGGCACTTCGCCGTGGCTAAAATTGAGTTAGCCGTGGCCAATAGAGGCGGAATTGCCCAGGGAGAGTGCCAGAGAGGAATTGACCTCGGCGAAATATAAATTGGCTGCGGCGAAATGTGAGAGGTCAAACTGGAAGTCATCCAGAGAGAAATTCGCCGCGGCGAATTATGGAATTGGCCACGGCGAACGTTTAGGAAAATGTCCCCGGCATTCCAGAGAGGAATTGGCTGCAACGAAATGAGGAATTGGTTGCGGCCAATATCGAGAGGCGAGCGAGGGAGTTCTACAAGGCTTCTTCGCCGCGGCACCATGTAGGTTGGCCACGGCGAAGGTCCAACTCGCCGCGGCGATACTAGTGATGAAGAGAGGGATAAAACAGAATGTAATTGGCCGCGGTGAAGGGTTATTTGGCCGCGGCTAACATGCTGAAACACTTATATTAACTAGAAACCTTGGTTTTTCATATGTTAATCACAATGGATGATTTAGAGACATTAAGATGAGTTATAATTGATGAGTAATAGAATCCAAGGCCTACAAATAGATGTTAAATTCCTGTATGAACATAAGTGTATGTAATCATATGATTGATGACTCTAATCACATTAAGATTCAAATTTTTTTCCATATTTTCATGACCTATGATGATTAATCCCGTGTTTAACCTTAATTATCGAGATTAGAAATTAGGGTCGTCACAGAAAGGCTACCTTGATCACCTTGAGAGGCTTGGATTTCCCATGAGTCAGGAGTTAGCTATAGATTTGATCTTAAACTCACTCCTGGAAAGTTATGACCAGTTTTTCATGAACTACAATATGAACAACATGGAGAAATCCATTTCTGAACTACATGGGATGGTTAAAACTGCTGACCAAAATATTAAGAAAAATCCAAACTTTGTTTTAATGGTTTAAAAAAGTAAAGGAATGAAAAAGAAAGGTAAAGGCAAGACAAAGGGCCTGGACAATAAGTTCAGAAACCAAAACAAGCCTAAACCCAAGCCTAAAGCCAAAAAGGCAAAGCCTCCTAAGGAAGGAGTTTGCTTCTTTTGTAATGAGCCCAGTCATTAGAAGAGAAACTGCAAGCTCTACCTGGAAGATTTAAAGAAAAAGAAGAATAACGGGGCTATTACTTTAGGTATCTATGTTATAAAAATTAATCTTTCTACTTCTCCTACGTGGGTATTAGATACTGCATGTGGAACTCACATTTGTACAAATGTGCAGGGTCTCAAAAGGAGTAGGAAGCTGAAAAAGGGTGAAATAGACCTACGAGTTAGAAACAGAGCAAGAGTTGTTGTTTTAGCCATAGGCACTTATGAATTAGTTTTGCCCAGTGGGCTTTTGTTAATTTTGAACAATTGCTATTATGTTCCTGCTTTGAGTAGAAACATTGTTTCACTTTCTTATTTAGATAAGGAAGGTTTTATTTCAATTATTGGGAATAATAAATGTTCTATTTATTGTAATGACATTTTTTATGTGGATGATGATTTGCATGGTGGTCATTATTATTTAAATCTTGATGCTCCTAATAATCAAGATATCTATAACATAACTACCAAGAGGATCAAGACTAACGACTTGAATCCGACCTATCTCTGGCACTGTCGTCTAGGCCACATAAATGAGAAATGCATTTCAAAGCTCCATCAAGATGGACTTTTGAAATCATTTGATTTTGAATCATTTGACACATGCGAATCTTATATATTGGGAAAGATGACTAAGGCACCTTTCACTGGGCACAGTGAGTGGGCCACTGACTTATTAAGCCTAATACATACCGATGTATGTGGTCCACTAAGTACAACTGCTAGAGGAGGCCACTTGTACTTCATTACTTTTATAGATGACTATAGTAGATATGGTTACATCTATTTAATGAGACAAAAATCTGAAGCTTTTGAAATGTTCAAAACTTTTTAGAATGAAGTACAAAATCAACTTAGCAAATCTATTAAAATACTTCGATTTGATCGAGGCGAAGAATATTTGAGCCAAGAGTTTATTGACCATCTTAAAAATTGTGGTATTGTCTCACAATTAACCCCATCAGGAACACCACAATGGAATGGCGTTTCTGAACGAAGGAATCGAACCCTATTAGATATGGTTCGATCCATGATGAGTCAAATAGATCTTCCACCATTCTTTTGGGGCTATGCATTAGAAACAGCTGTGTTTACACTAAACTGTGTTCCATCTAAGGCGGTTGAAAAGACACCATATGAGATATGGACTGGGAAGAAGCCCAGTTTATCTTTTCTCAAGATTTAGGGATGCGAGGCATATGTTAAGCAACAGGTCTCAGATAAGCTAGCACCTAAATCTATAAAATGCCTTTTTGTGGGTTATCCTAAAGAAACTAAAGGATACTACTTCTACAATCCCACTGAGAATAAATTATTTATTGCTCAGAATGGTATCTTTTTAGAAAGAGAATTTATCTCTAAAAGAACCAGTGGGAGTAAGATACATCTCGAAGAAGTTCAAGAGCCACAAAATCGCACTGAACTAGAGATGAAAATCGAGAAGACTTACAACAAGTTGTTGAGCCTACTCAAGTAACACAAGGCCCACAAAAGTCTGATAGGACACGACATCAACCTCAAAGATATCGTGATGTGTTGCTCATTGATCAAGATGAGCCAACCACCTATCAAGAGGCCATAATGGGATCAGACTCTGAGAAATGGCTAGAAGCCATGAAGTCTGAGATGCAATCCATGTATGATAATCAAGTATGGACCTTGATTAACCCACTTGAAGGTATAAAAGCCATAGAGTGCGAGTGGGTTTTCAAGAAGAAAACTGACATGGATGGCCAAATGCATACCTTCAAGGCACGATTGGTTGCAAAAGAATTCAAACAAACACATGGTATAGACTATGATGAAACCTTTTCACCAGTCACTATGATCAAATCAATTAGGATCCTTCTCGCCATTGCTACGTACTATGATTATGAGATTTGGCAAATGGATGTGAAAATAGCATTCTTTAATGGAAAGCTGCTTGAGGATGTGTATATGACACAACCTGAAGGTTTTATGCATCCAGAGGATTCTGGGAAGGTTTGCAAGCTTCAAAGATCTATTTATGGATTGAAGCAAGCATCTCAAAGTTGGAATCATTGCTTTGATAAAGTAGTCAAAGATTTTGGTTTTATCCAAAATGTTGATGAACCCTGTGTTTACAAGAACGTTAGTGGGAGAACAATTGTATTTCTAGTACATTATGTTGATGACATCCTACTCATTGGAAATGACATTCTTACCTTGCAAATTGTCAAGTCTTGGTTAGGAAAGTGTTTCTCAATGAAGGACTTAGGTGAGGCCAATTACATCCTTGGGATTAGGATCTATAGAGATGGATTCAAGAGGCTAATCGATCTAAGTCAATGCACCTACATAGACAAGGTATTGCATAGATTTAGTATGCAAGATTCAAAACGGGATTTTGTACCTATGTCTCATGGCATCAATCTCAGCAAGACTCAGTGTCCTAGTACACGTGATGAGCGAGAATGCATGAGTAAGATTCCATACGCTTCAGCTATTGGATTTATCATGTATGCTATGTTGTGCACTCGACCAGATGCCTCATATGCCTTGAGTATGACTAGTAGATTTCAATCAGATCCAAGTGAGAATTATTGGACTGCCGTCAAGAATATCCTAAAGTACTTGAGAAGAACTAAGGATGTATTCTTGGTGTATGGAGGATTGGATGACGAACTTGTTGTAAATGGTTACACAGATGCAAGTTTCCAATCTGACAAAGATGATTCTAGATCGCAATCAGGATTTGTATTCTGTATGAATGGTGGAGCAGTAAGTTGGAAAAGCTCAAAGCAAAGTACTGTGGCTGATTCTACAATAGAAGCTGAGTACTTAACAGCATCAGATGCAGCTAAGGAAGCTGTTTGGATTAAAAAGTTCATCACTGACCTAGGGGTGGTGCCTACCATCTCAAATTTGATAGATTTGTTCTGTGACAACAATGGTGTAATAGCACAGGCTAAAGAGCCTAGATTATATCAAAGGACTAAACACATACTCAGGCGATATCACTTTATCAGAGAAATCATTGATAAAGGTGATATAAAGATATGCAAAGTACCAACTGATGACAATGTTGCTGATCCTCTTACTAAGCCACTTGCATAGGCTAAGCATGATTGTCATGTTAGGTCAATGGGTATTAAAAACATTAATGATTAAACCTAGTGCAAGTGGGAGTTGTTGGAGGTTATGCCCTAGGCCAATCATTATATTGCGAACATTATTTTTATTACGAAATAAGAGTTTTTTTTTATTATATTATTATATTATTTGCATGTTTATATATAATAATATCCATGGATAAATCATTTTTTTTGGATTATCCAAAATGTCCCTAGTCAATCATCCTTGTGGGAACAACGATGAATTAAGGCTAGTATAATTTTGATTGATTAAGTATTAATCATGTATGATGATATGAATAAAAAATCATAGGCGTGTGTTAGAAAACAGGACGTTGGATAGACCCGTCATGAGATAAGCTATATGGATTAAGTTATAAGTTTATCTCATATATAACCGTGTCATTAATCCCTTGGACTTGAGATCACCATAGATTCCTACATGAAAGACACTGTACTTTGGCATAGTCTAATGTCACCTTTAACTGGGTGATTATAAAGACTATGATCGGGTATAGTAAAATTCATGTAGAGAAAGATGAGTGGTCAAGATGGAATTTGTCTCTCTGATTGATAGAGAGATATCTCTGGGCCCCTCGATGAGTGTGACTGAGAAATGCATGGCCATGCTCAGATGGAAAGGGTTCCATATTATAATTAGTCTGCTCGGAGATCGAGAAATTTACGATCGAGCAAGTTAAGGATGACATTTCCATGCCTTATACTCTATCTAGATATCGTGTGACAAAAGGGATATGATAGGGTTGTAAGATAGGTTGCATTGGATCACTGATCCCGTATGATTTGGGTAGTCACAATGTCTTGCTAGAGGCCGCTTGTGACTTGTGGGTCAAACAGTGCAGTTGGCCTACTGCCAACATCATATGGGCCTGCAGGGTCGTACACAAAAACGGACCAACTCGAGCTAAAATGTCCACATTCATTGAATCAGAAATGTGTCTAGATTTAATGAATATCTAGGATGGAAGAATTATTTATATATATATATGAATAATTAAATTCGAAATATATATATTATATATATTATATTTGATATTATATATATATATATATATAAATTAGTTTAAATTTAATTCTATTAGATAAATTTAAATTTAAACTAATTAGATAATTTAAATTTGATTCTATCAGATAGATTTAAATTTAAACTAATCAGATAATTTAAATTTGATTCTATCATATAGATTTAAATTTAAACTAATCAGATAATTTAAATTTGATTCTATTAGATAGATTTAAATTTAAATTAATCAGATAGTTTAAATTAAGCTCTAGATATTGTTAGTTTAAATTTAAACTATAGGATAGATTTGAATTTAAACTAAGAAATATATTTAATAATATATTTAATTAATTTTGATTAATTAAATATATCTAAAACCTTAGTCTATAAATAGGGTTTCCATATCAGAAAAGAAATACTAGAGCTGCCTCTAAAAACCTTAGAGAGAGGGACACCGTACCGACGTCGTATGAAACTTTACCGACAGGCTGCTAACATACCCTTTGAGTTGCTGAACCTCGTTCGTGTAGATACCAGTATAGGGAGCCGATTTGCGGTCAGTTCCTGTGATCCAGACAAAGAGTAAATAACAAACTCAATCGATAGAAAAGGTAATTCTTTGAACCTATTCAATTTAAGCAATTTTAAAGGATCCTTGGTGGGAATTGGGATAAAAAATTTTAAATTCCGTTGTGTGCCTCCCATGAATCCCAACATTTTGATGATGGAATATGGCTTTAGAGGTTTAATTAATTGGAATTTGATTTTAGTAGCCATTCTTTGCACTTTAGAAAATAATTCACAAAATCTTATATATTTTAATGCATAAATTTCTATAGATAATTTTGTAGTTTTTCCTACTTAATTTTTCTTTCCATTCTTGGTGTGTACATCATTGGGCTTTCTTAGTTTCATACATAGGATGGACTTCCACATGTGGCTCCACTTGTAGCAAACACACACTCATACGTGGAGAAAAGAAATGAATGAAAAGAAGGTATATGAAGATGCACATGAGCATGCACTAGTTCTACGTGGAAAAGGATTCATATATGCAAGTTGGTCAACTTGATTTACTAATGAAGTTGCATGAAAGGAAGCTAGGGAGAATGTGATTACACGATGAAGGAGCTGAGGTGGAAGGTGTGTAAAAGCCACGGGTTTCATACAGCATCTCACATAATAACACATAAGCCACCCACTCATACAGTAGCAGACTCGATGTAACACCATAAATTCTAACTCATTTCGTACCAATCATAAGCTTCACATCATCATTCCTATGAGAGTACATGAGAAAGGGAATGAAAATAATGGGTTTATTTGTGTTACATCATACTTAAAAATTTGCAATCGGTGTCATGTGGATGGTGTAAGCTCATACTATTCATTCTCATATTTAATTACATTATTATAACTTATTTGCATCACAAAAACATGCCCACAACTCATGGAAACCGAAATGGAGCATGGAATATGAAGGTTCATTCTCAGTCAGATTTGCTTGATTTTCTGACCAAATTTTGGAAAATCATAACTAAATCTAGAAAAATCAAAATCATGCAATCTTGATCATTCTAGAAAGCTTGGGATGTCTACATCATAATAAAAATATATCTAGACTATAACAACTATAACAGAGGACGTTTGAAATCTAAAATCATCCAAAGGTCAGACTGCACTCTGAAGCTGTCATAAAATTCTACAGAAAAATTTGGAAATGTCCAATTAATTCCAAAAAAATCCAATCCATGAAAATGATATTAATCTGAAAAGCTGTGGATGTTAACTAGAGAGAAAAAATATCTCTAGATTAGTTCACTAGGCCCAGACCTCAAAATTTAATGGAACAGTACTTCTGGTTGGGCAAAATTACTGGTACTGGATAGAAACTTCAAAAATTCATATCTCCCTCTTTAGACCTCCAAATGAGGTGCTTCTAACTGAAGTGAGTCACTGTGATTGTCTAGTTTTTTTGTATAAAATTTCATAGCAATTGGACATCATTTGAGCCTCGTGTGACAAATTTAGACCAAATGAATAGTGCAGTAAACCAAAAACCATGAAAATTGCCAACTTTGAAAAATCATCAAATATTCTGTAGACCTCCAAAAACTATGATCTTTAGCTTTCTAAAAAGCTCTCAATGAGACCTAATTGCATGCCAAATCTCAGATGGGATGCCAAAATTGCCAAATGGCTTTCCCTTGATGTTGGCACCTTTTAGGCAAGTTTAAAAGTACATTTAAGACTTGTGTGAGCTGCCCAAATGGTCCCAAACCTCATGCATCTCATTTTGGCCATTCAACCTACACTTATACACATTTTCATTAAACATCCAAATTGCATACTTAGGCATTGCAGTTCTAGAGGTTATACATCATATCCATACATTTAAACATCACATAATAGCATATTTAAACATGTCTCAAGGGTCATAGACCATTTACAACATCATATACATTGTGAAGCATCATTATGGATTCAAAAAGAATAAAACTAGGCATATGCTTGTCAATCTCCTTCTCTTATTGTTGTTGGCTCCCTTCACTATAGCTACTTGGTCCGCCTAGCATGTTAAAGCATTGGAGAGGTGGGGATGAGATTCAAAGAATCCCAATAGCTCATATCCCATTCAATCATACATAATATGTGCAAAGCATGCTTTACAAATGCATGCATAGAGAAAATAGAAGTCATGGACATTTTAAAAGCAAACTTGGCATATTAACAAATCCTACAAGACATTCAAGAGCTCACTAAGTGTTTGGATTGGCCTCACACTTCTCCTCATGGATTTTGGACTTGCCTCACCCATTCTTTAAGAGCTTTGGACTCAACCATACTTTTGGGAGCCCACTTTACTTTTGGGAGACTCTTTACTTTATCCTAACCAAGCTCAAGGTTTCTTGACTCATCCTCAATAAAGGGAAAAGTTCTTGGCCTCTCCACACTCACGCAAACTCAAATAAACATCATGTACTCATTTAGAAACATAACATGGCATCAAGAATCATAGCATATAAAGGCATGCTAGCATACTTTTCATAGCTTTAAAATACACATACACACATTCTAAAACAAGCTAAACACATATCCATGCATGAAAGACAGTGAAGAGAGCTACCTTGCACACAATTACACACTTTTCCTTTTGGATTCAAGCCTTCTCTTTCGACCACACACTCACAAATTGGTGGAGATAGTTTCTCTTGGCCTAGATACAATTTTTGGAAGCCAATTAGGTTCATGAAGCATTCTCTAAAGCCATACAATTTGCTTAAGTGCTAGATTGCTCTATAACCCCTATTATGTTCCATAAATGCACCTAATGAAGCAACACCTCGCAAATAATTTTTAGGCCTCATTCTTTCCTTTCAAATATGATTCTTGACTCCTTTTAAGCCTATTGGAGTTATCACACTATTAAAACAAAGGGCCTAGCATCATGTTGCTTCTTTAGGTCATAATATGGAACCTAAGACACCAAATCACTTTCTTTGAGTTCTAAATTTTTTCCAAGGCCTTCCCTTACTTTCATTCATCAAATATGACTCAAGAATGACCTTAGAAAAATTTAAAACTCTCCCCCACTACAAGAACTGGGCTTCCTTGGCCTTCTTAGAGTTCTCTTGGTTTTCTTGAAGGAGGAAGCTTATGGGGAGCATCTTAGGTGTCTCAAGAACTCATTTAAACTCTTAATTAAACCTAGGAATTATCATACAAAATCAGAATTTGAAAGGTGAACATAAAACCCTAGAATTTGCATCTTGATTTCTAATGGTTATTTTGTTGTTTTCTTTGCATATTCTTAATCTCCACACCTTTTTTCCATAGATTCATGCTTGGTTCTGCCTAAAAATCATCTCCTCCTAGGATTTTCTCAAGTGGGGCGAAATGGAGGAGGAGGGAACCAAAGATGACAACCATAGGAAGAGAAATTACCTTATTTTCTTACTTTTTCTCACTTGAATCTTGTGTTCTTTAAGCTCTTCTCTTCAAATCCGAAATTTCCCCTCAATTTCTCCTTTAAAACAGATCCATATACTTCATTATAATCATAGGAAATAAAGGAGAATGAAGAAGAAGAGGTTTGGAAGAGAAAGAGCATGAAAAACTATGAAAATCCATACCTTTCTACCTTCAATTTCTCCTTCTTTTCTTCCTCCTCTTGTGCACCTCATCCCCTAGGGTTTTCTTTTGGTTTTAGGCAGAACATGGTCGTGCATAATGAAGGGAGGAGAAGGGTGCATCATATATATAGGTGGGAATAAGTTACACTTTTCAAAAATTCCCATTTTGCCCTTCATACTTTGCATTTTTGTTTCTCCTTCGTTTTAGCTCCTTTTTGAGAACTGCCTTTTCCATTATAAAATTTAGGTTCCCAATTAAGAAAAATTCCTTTGGAATCACTCAAATCGGAGCTAAAACCTTCCTGAATGGATCCGTCAAAGTTCGAACATACCGACATTGGAAAACATCCACCAGAGGGGTTTTAATTGTTTTGGGGGGTTTTCATGGTTTTTAGAGCCCTTGAGAACCTTGAAAAACTCAAAATTTTCATTTAAAAAGCCTTCCTGTGTGAATTCCAAAAATTGCTCAAAATTAGGAAAATGCCATTACGTTTCATAGGCTTTTCGTAAGAAATTGTTTCTTCATTCTAGCTCTATTTTTCTTTCCATTTAAGCTTGAGATTCTCATTTTTAGGAGTCTAGAATGCTTCCCAAATTTTTCAGGATCTTAACTATCTCATTCTGGGGGACTTCCTTTTGTATTCGGTGGGTTTCATTCGTTTACAGAGAAATCGTACATTACGTTTCTCTCATTTTTAGAAAACCAGATGTTACACTCAAGCTTGCATGTAAAGAAAAGAGGAAAAACAACATGTGAAGGAAGGTGCATGAAGCAAGAAGGCTTGAGAGGAAGAAAGAAGAGCTGAGTTGAAGAAGAAGCAGCTACGGTTGGGCCTTGCATGAAGAGAACACAACACACATGAGGCTTAGGTTGTATGTTGTAATGGAAGAAGAGAAAAGCTACACATGGAGTAGAACAGAGGTAGCATCGAGGGGAAGAAGGTCTAAAATGCATGAGAAGTTTGGGTTGAAGTAAACATAAATAGCACAAGGAGATTGGCTAGAAGAAAACATGACAAATGGGAAGGAGAAGGTTTTGATGGGAAGGAAAAGTTGCAAGAAAAAGAAGCCACAGGTTTGGAGAACAACAAGAGGAAGTAACACGAGCTAAGAAAGAACATTACAAGGTATGGATTTCACACATGGCTCTATGTTGCATCACATCTGGGTTAACGTAGGGAAGAGTAACAGAAATAGAGAGAATAACATGTAAGGTAACTGGGAAGAAGGAACAAGCATAGCTCTTAACGTCATGCACACACAAAAGTAGATGTGGGAGAGCCTACAACACGTGAATGACACGAGAAGAGCTACAAAATGTATGAAGAATAAGCCATGTTCTGGATTGGAAGAAAGCAAGAAGCTTGGACAATTTTTATATTATATTCTAATGCATCATCCATTCACAATAGGGCCCACACTCATATACACATGCAAGCTCGTGATTCATTAAGAGGAAAGTTTGGGCTGACGTGGGAATAATTATAAGCTGAGTGAGCAAAGAGGCCATGGGCAAAATGCTATTGAAGGAAATCTCATCCATTCATCAAGGGAGTAAACTCACATTAGAAGGCACATGAAAAACAAATGAAACACATGAGGCTGAATAAAGATTACATTCGGGCAAAGGCAGGGGAGGATTTTATCGAATAAAATAAACACTCCATTCATCCATCGTCAATTTACACTTCACTCCAAACCCTTTGTCCACTCCATGCTGTAGCCATTTTCCCATTCTATTTTCCATTCTCCATCTCCATCTCACCACCACCATGAAGCATTAATCCACCTTATGATTAGCTTGGAACAGGACCTTCGAGAAGCTTGAATCCATGGAGAGATCAAAGGAATTTTGGCTAAGAATTTCTACTTTCCTACACTTTTTCTTTTTCTTGTACAAGCTTGGTTAATTTGTATTTGATTAGGAATTTGTGTAATTGTAATTAGTGGCTAGTTAGACACTGATTAGGAGAGATATTGACTAATTAATTGTATGAATTAAGTACTAAAATTTGCATTTTCCTTTAATTTCCCATGTATGCCATCAAGGTGTTCGATGAAATGTATGAGTGAAATTATAAGCTTTAATGTCTAATTTGAGGATTCCTTGGAGTTTGGTTAGTTAATTAAATATCCTAGGGTGTTAATTTAGAGGCTAATTGATCAATTAATCATTTAATTCAAGTGTTCATTGATCCTAATGACAAGAGTTAGCGATTTAATACGGGATTGGGGTTTCAATTCAACATTAGATTGTTAATCTCTTGAATCTTAGATGGTAATTCAAGATCATTTGCCATAGACACAATTAGGGGCACTTAGATCAGAATTAATTACAATTGAATTAGGATAAGGATAGTGGATACCAATGGACAAATCTAAAGCTAGTCACAAGTCTATCATTCATTCATTAGCTTATGCAATTAGGTAGCAATTAGGAATTTTATTTCAATTAGATTTTAGATAGTTTAATTAAACCAAAATCCCCCTAAATTAGGTAGTTCTAGGATCTTTATACACTTAGAAAGCCCAATTAAATATTGAACTCTATTTCCAAGGGAGATGACCTAGGTTGTGCCACTAACTATAAAATTTAATCAAACTTAGTTTTATTTTGAGAGTTACACGATAAACCTATCAAAATTTGGCATTGTTGCCGGGGAATTAGATTCTTAATTGTTTGAGAAAGTTTTCTAAGTGTTTTTACTCTATTTTTGTTCTATTTTGGTTTGATTTTTGTTCTATTTTGAACTTGAAATTGGGTAATTTCGGTGTTACGCATCAATTGGACTGTTTGCTGGAATTTTTATTTTAAGTGCCTGGAAAATTCTTAAACTTTGTTTTCAAGGTTTTTGGGTGTTTTAAGCAAAAATAATTGCAACGCTATTTGGTGCACTATTTTTTGGCCAAATTTCAACATTTAAGGTACTTTTTCTAATTTTTTAGTATTTTCTCGAATTTTTAAAGTATAAACCCAACTCCTTATTATGAGACTTGGGCTAAGAGAAACTGGCAATGACCTAATTTGATTTAATAAGATATAGGCCCAAGACCCAATTTATATGAGCCCTTATTGTTGGCCCAACACACATTATGTAAACCCAAATTGGATTGACTCTTGGAACTTGGTCTAAGCCAATCAAATTTTTGTAGCTTAACTTATAAAATTTGGCCCAACAAGTATAAAATCTGAACCCATATGGATTTGGGCCTTTGGATCAACCCATAACCCATTGAGGACCCAATTTAAACCTAACTAAACCCTAAATACACTCAGCCTCCTCCCTATTTTGTAGAAAAAACACAAGAGGTAAAGCAAAATTCGGAGGTCTTAGAGAGGGGTTAGGATTTTTGACACATTTTTACCATTTCTCACTTCTAAACTCAAAATCAGCAAAGGTAATTGTTATATAACTTAATCCTCTCCTCTTTCTCTTTAATTTGACCTAATTAATGTTTCGTTTAGAGCATTTCACCAACACCCAAAATTTAAAACTTGTTATTTGGTGTTTTCATGGTGAAATTTCGTAAGTTGAGGCTAAGGGTGTTGTTAGGTAAGTATAAACTCCTCATTTTGATATTTTCTCTATTAGTTAGAGACTCCATTGGCTGACTTATGATATGGGCTCTATTTCTATGCCAAAATAACCATAATGTAAGGTGATATTTTGAAGTTTCCGGTTTAGGGAAGGCAAAATCTAAAATTTAATCTTTTCGTGGTTGGGTAAGTGTCCCTTAAGTAATTATCGATGGATTAATTCTTTGACTCCTGGGTTGTTGTCATAATTGATGAATGGGAATGGTAATGTTTGATTTTTGTGTTCATAAGCTGACATAACATTATCGTCGATTCTTCGAAAAATAGTCTATAAGTGAGGTAACTGGGGATTGTGTAATTCCATGCATATATCTGCTTTAATTTTATATTTGTTGCACATGAAAGATTTGAAATGCTAAATGAATTGATTGGCTATCTGTTGTATTATGTTTGGACCTTGTGAGTCCATGGTGGAGCAATGGTGCGGCTGCTACCTGTGCATGTGCTTTGATTGGGCATCGGGTTATGATCAAACACCAGATGCACTGAGCCTTGGTTATGCTCATTAGGGAGTAGGTGCTGTGGACAAACCTCTCCCTATGTTATTGGCCTTTAACATGTAGAAATGTGATTGCTAGTATGAGATAATAATCATTAATAGCCTAATTGTTTTATTTGCTGATATGATTGGTACATTTTTCAATGCTTATTTGGTATCATGCATATATGTTAATTAAATTAGAATATATGATTGGAATTTGCCTTTGGTTACTGAGATTTACATCTCACCCCATTTCATAGGCAAACTATTTCAGGTGAAGGTCCTTCGGATAAAGATAAGGGGAAGCAAGTCAATAAAAATCCATGAGCTTCAACTATGTGGGGGGAAATTACACTTGGGCTGATCTGAGTAGAGTAGATGCAAATTTTGTTATTCTTTTATATAGCATCATCGTGTAATCATGTTTTCAAATGTAGGAGTTTGTATTTGGACAACTTAGAATATGTCTATTGAGGAGTTAGGCCTCATATTAAATGGATATTTGATATATGAATTTATAACATTTGACATAGAACTTTATGGATCCTATGATATGGTTTACTTTTTGGAAATGTAATCACGTGATATACTAGATGTTGACTTAAGCTAGTGATGCATGGAACCTTTAATGGTATATGTATTTAAATGATAATTATTGGTAGTTTATAAATCCTTACTGACATTAATTCATGAAATTGTGATTATAAGATAGATGAATGAGTTGGAATCAACACTTAACTCTTGTATAGGTAATAATAGATTAGTTAGGTGAATCAAGTAGAAAAATACCATTAAAGTCTCACAAATTGAGGGAAAGTGGTCTTAGAGTGCCACTAAAGGGAGAATTAGAGTGTATGGGATGAAATTTGAAGAGTGACAGGATCAGAGGAGAATTAGCCGTGGCCAAAATGGAATTAGCTGCGGCCAAATGTGACGAAGTTGCCCAAGGAAGGAAACAGAGAGGAATTGGCCACAACAAAGAGCGATGTTAGCCATGGTAAAATGTGAGAGGCAAGTCTAGTGGTGTTCCAAAGGGTAATTCACTACAGCGAAAGGGGTATTTGGTTGCGGTAAAATGTGCAAAATTTGTGAAAGTGTAAGGAGTTGAACCCGAGAGTAATTGGCCACAGTGTGAAGGCATTTAGCTGCGATGAAGGTTCTCAAACTCTTATATTAACCTAGAAATCTTGGTTTTTCCTATGACAACATCAAGGGATGACTTCAAAACACTTGTAAAGGGTCCTTTGTAACGAACATAATTTTCGTAAAATGACAAAATGAGCCGTATAAAAGTAAGTCCTCTTAAATGACCTAGATAATGTCCCAAAAAATTTAGGTTGAGTCCTAGACTTCTAAAAATGATAATTCTAGGTTTAGACAGAAAGAAAAATAGAGTTAGGATGGAGAAATAATTTGTGACAGAGATTGACGAAATGTAATGACATTTTTGTAAATAAATGTAACTTTTGAAAAACCACATAGGAGGGCTTTTTAAATAAAATTTTTTAATTGCCCAAGGTTCTTAGAGGCTCCAAAAACTATAGGAAGCCCCAAGACTGGTAAAGCCCCTTTGGTGTATGCTTTCAATGTCGGTTGACCAGAACTTTGACTGGTTTGTTTGATAAGATTTTAGTTCCAAATTGAGTGATTCCAAAGCATTTTATGAAATTGAGAACCTAAATTTTATAATAGAAAAGATAGTTCTCAAAAAGGAGCTAAAACGAAGCTAAAATGAAATTGTCATTACGGAAGGACAAAATTGGAATTTTTGCAAAAGTATGCTTCTGGAAACTCCCACACAATTCTTCTTTCTTCTTCCACCTTCTTAAGCACGAAATTTTCTGCCCAAAATACAAAAGTTGATCTGCTCTCTTAGGTGCATCAAAAGGGGAAGAAAAGGAGGAGAAAAATTAAGGAAAAGGTAAAGAAATTTGTAGATTTTCATGCTCCATCTTCCTCCAATCTTGTTCCTCTCCTTTCCTCCTCTCTTTCTATGGTTTAGTTGAGCTTTTTGGTTCTGTTTTAGGTCTAGAACCAAGGGGAGAATTTCAAATTTGCCAAGGAGAAGAGAACCAAGGAGAAAGATACTTGAAAGCTCACTTGAATCCTAGGTAATCCTTGCTTTTTGTTGCATCTTTTCTTCCCCCTCCCTTTGTGTGTATTTCGGCCAAGAACAAAACCAAAGGAGGGGAGGATGTTCTGCCTAAATACAAGGAAGGAACAAGGGTGTTAGGCCATGGGGAGATGGAATATGGCAAGAAATTCCAAGAAAAACTAATAGAAAACAAGTTAGAAAAGTGTAGTGTTTTCTAGGGTTTTGCAAAATCTAATTTTGTGTGAATATTTCCTTGGCTATTTGAATGTTCCTTTGAGCTTCTAAGACCTCTAGAAAGCCTCCCAAGTGGATCTCCCATCAAGGAAAAATCACAAAGTCCATGAACCTCCATTATAGTGCATATTTCGGCCAATCTAGGTTCATTAGGCTAGGGGATGTTTTAATTTGTTCTAGCCTTGGTTTGAGACTTTATATGATGTTAGAAGATGGGAGAAACCATTGAGAAAAGTTTAGGAGCCACAAATTGGGAGATGGGACAATGGTGTCCATAATAGTGCTTTGTGAAGCAACTTGGTTTTCCAATTGTGCAATTGAATGTGTGATGGCTCCAAGGACCTTAAATGAGTCCAATAAGCCTAGAAATAATAAGAGAATGGAGCCTAGAACTTGAAATGCAAGAGTTGCTTCATTAGGCCAATTATAGAACCATAATGCCAAGTATGAAACCAAGTGTGTGTTTAAGCTTTAGTTTAATGTCTTGGCTTGCTTCAATTATGTGATTGTGTACTCCTTGTGAAATCCATTGGTTCTCTTGAAAGCCAATGTGTTATCTTGAAAGCCATTGATTGTGAGAATGACTCTCAAGGGTGAGGTGATGCCAAAAGTCCCTTAAAGTGGGTAAGGATGTGCCAAAAGTCTCAAGGTATGGGTGAGACTAGACCAAAAGTCTCTTGGATGGGTGAGGCTAGGTCAAAAGTCTCAAGATCAAGAGTGAGGCAAATCCAAAAGTTCTAGAAATGGGGTGAGGCAAAACCAAAAGTCCCTAGAGCATGAAAATGGCTTGATGTGGAAATGTGGCATGGTAATATAGTATTATACACTTTATGTATTTGCACACTTGAGATTTTGATGTATGTATGTTTTGAATGTATGTGTGAATGGGTGTGTGAGCTATTGAGATTCTAGGAATCTCACTCCCCTTCCCTCCATTATCTTGAAATGCCTAGGTGATGTTCAAGAAACAAGGAGTGCAAGCCAAAGACCTTAAGAGATTGTATTTTATATATTATGTAACCATACTTGTATTTAAATGTCAAAGTGAGCTTGTACATATTATTTTTGTGATGTAAGACCATGAACAAATGTAAAATGATGTATGAATATAATGTAGACCTTGTGTGACACTAAATCCATGAAATTATGCAAATTGGCTCTTGGATGGCTTGATGCAACTATGCATTCTTAGATGTGGAATGACCAAATTTAGATGCATGGGGTTTGGGACCACTTGTTCAGCTCCCACAAGTCATAATTATGCTTTTAAACTTGCCCAAGAGGTGCCAAACTCAAGAGGAGGCCATTTGGACCAAAGTGACTCTTGATAGGGAGCAAAAATGACCATTTTATGAGGCTATATTACTTTTTATCCAAATGAGCTCTTCTTGGTCTGAAATTTGACATGAATATAGAGTTTATTGAGAGCTTTTTGGAAAGATAAATTTAGTAATTTTTGGAGGTCTGTGGAATATTTGACGAATTGTTGAAATTGAGAATTTTTTCTAGTTTTGGTCCTTGGTACTGTAACACTGGTCCGAAATTAAATTCTGTCACTTATGAAGAAAATGATGTCCAATTATCACAAAATTTTATAAAAAGTAACTAGACATTCCTAGTGACTTGTACCAATTAGAAGCACCTCATTTGGAGGTCTAGAGAAGGAGATATGAATTTTTGAACATTCTGTCCAGTACCAGGAGTTTTACCCAACTTGAGTTACTGTTCTATTGAATTTTGAGTCTGGACTAGCTGAGCTGGTCTAAAAATATTTTTCCTCTCTAGATAACATCCATAAATTTCCATATTGATATCATTTTCATGGATTGGATTTTTTTGGAATTAATTGGATATTTTCAAAGTTTGCTATAGAAATCTGTGATAGCTCCAGGGATAGTTTAACCTCTGGACATTTTTGGATATCAAACATCCTCTATGATGGATTTTATGGTTTGGAAATATTTATAGTGTGAATTAGACACCTGTAGCTTTCTATAATAACTAAGAATGCATATTTTTTATTTTTTTAGAGTTAGTTATGATTTTCCAAAATTTGGGCAGAAAAGAGGCAAAAGTTGGCCGAAAATGAAAGTCCATGTTTTGTGCTTCATTTTGGTTTTCTTGAGTTGTGGGCCGCATTTTATGATACAAATGAGTTGTATTCATGTAATTAAATATGAGAATGTATGATATGAGCTTACACAGTCCACATGACTCTGAATGAAATTTTTAAGTACGATGTAACGCAAAGAAATTCACTATTTTATTCCCTTTCTCTTTACACTCTCATGAATTTGACAATATAAAGCATATAAATCTCATCAAATGAGTTAGAAATATATGGTGTTACATCCTTGAGAGTTGAAAATTAATGGGTAATAGATTTAATGGCTTTTAATTGGGGATTTGTTTCACTTATGTACATAAATGGTTGTAAATATTTGGTTAATGACTTTAAAAACATTAAGGTTCAAATTTTCTTACTTTTTCCTAATTTGATGATATAAATGATACTTACATTGGTTTTTGATTCTTGGCCATGTGCTTAAGCTTAATTACTATGGTTAGAAGTTAGGGTCGTCACACATAAGCATATTTTTGTGCCACATAAGCTCATACAAGTCAAACATAGGCTCTAAGGGCTTTTGTTCTAGCCTTACCCATTTCTTTGAGACTTTTTGATTTGCTTCATCCACTTTTAGGGACTTTTGACTTAGCATCACTCCTTCTTAAGATTTTTGGCTTTGTCTCACCCATTCTTAAGAACTTTTGGCATCCTTTCACCCATTCTAAGGGACTTTTGGCATAACCTCACCTATTCAAGCCATCTTTCATTCAAAACATGTTTTAAGAAGTATAATGGTACCATAGCATGTAATCAATGGCTATAAACATATTCTATGGTTCAGACATACACACAAACACCCAATGACAATCAAACATCTAAGACATATATGTAAGAAAGAATAAAGAGCTACCTCAAGTCAAGAAGCACACTTTTCCCCTTAAGTTTCTCTTTCTCCTTCTTGGCCACACATGCATAACTAGGAGAAGCTTGATTCACTTGTCCTAGACACATCAAATGAGACACCATTACATTATTGGAGCAAGTTCTAGCCTCACTTAAACTCTATGCAAGCTTACTTTATCTTATGACATAGTTATGGTTCCATATAAGTACATAATGAAGCAACCCCCTAGAATTCATGATCTTGGCTTTGATTTCTCATTCAATCTAAGTCATATGACTCCATTAAAACTCATTAAAGTCATCACCAATTTATTTCAAGGAGCCTAAACTCAAGTTGCTTCTTTATATCTTAAAAAGGAATCCATACTTCCATCTTATAAACCATGGCTTCTAAATTCAAACCAATGGTTCCTTTGGTGCTTATTAATCATATCTAGACCATTTTTATCCTTGCAATCAAAGAACAATCTCCCTAGGTGTCTTATCCTTTTCTTGGCTGAGACATAGAGCTAAGTGGAGGGCTCATGGAGTTTGCTTGGTTTTTCTTAATGAAATGGTACTTATGAAGCTTCCTAGACCTCTTAAGAATTAATATATATACCTTACATAGGCTAATTTATCCTTAGAAAGCTTCAAAAATGGCTAGGTACAACAAAAACCCTAAGTCATACAACTTGAATTCTAAAGCTCCTCTTTTAAATCTAATTGCATATTCTTGTTTCTCATACTCTAAAACCCTTGTTCCTATCTCGCTAAGACAAGAAATCATTCCCTCCTTGATGGTTTAGGGTTGGCTGAGAATCACCATAAGAGAAACAACCAAGAAGAAGCAAAGAAAGTATGATATTTACCTTGGCTTCTAGCCTTTTCAAATGCACTTTCACTTGCTTCTACTCTCTCCTTTAAAGTCTCTCTTCTTCTCACTGAACCAGCCATGAATTAGCCTTAAATACATCAATAAAACCATAAGAGAAGAGATGAGAAAGAGGAGAAAAAGGTTAGTAAAGGTAGAAGTATGAGAAAGTGTGGATTTCTTACCCTTTTCCTTGGTTTTTCTCCTTTTTCTTCCCTCCTTCTTGTGCAGCACTTCAAGAAGTCTTAGGTTCTATTTTGGGGCATATGAAAGTTAGTTAAGAGAAGAGGAGGAAGTGGGATATGATATATAAAGGGCTAGCCTAGTTTAAGACACTTCTTCAAAATTCCTGTTTTGTCCCTTTTCTTGGTTTTTTTCATTTGGGATCATTTTAACTCTTTCTCAAGAATCATCTTTTCAATTATAAAATTTAGGTCTTCTAATTTATAAAATGCCTTTAGTTTCACCCAAATTGGATTTAAAATTTTCTCAAACGAATCAGTCAATGTTTCGGTTAACCGACACTCTGAATTGCATACTGGAGGGGTTTTAACCATTCTAGGGGTTTTTATAATTTTTAAGGCCTCTAAGAATCCCAAGAAACTTAATTATTTAATTTAAAGATTCCTCCTTTAAGTTTTCTAAAAGTTGCCCAAAATTATAAAAATGCTACTATCTTTTTGTTTAATTTTGTTTAGCTATTTTGGCTCTAGTTTTTGAGCACGTTTAGCCTTGTATCCTTATTTTTAAATGTCTAAATTATTGCTCTAATTTTATTTGGCCTTTAATCATTCAATTTAGGGGACTTCCTTTTGTAATCTCTTTAGTTTTAAGCTTTTAAAATGATGGGTGTTACATAATGGTTATTCCTTATAAATTTTTTCATCCAATTCACCATTTATAAATGAAGTTTTTACATCCATTTGATGTAATTCCAAGTCTAAACTTGCTACTATTGCTAGAATTAATCTATTGGAATTAAATCGTGCAATAGGTGAAAAAGTATCATCATAATCTACACTTTCATGTTGTGTATATCCCTTAGCAACTAAATGAACCTTATATCTTTCAATTGTACCATCTACTTTCTTTTTTATCTTGAGAACCCATTTGTTTCTAATTGCCTTTTAGCTAGATGGTAGATAAACTAGATCCCAAATATGATTGGCCTTCATTGAATCCATTTCTTCCTTTATTACTTTCTTCCATTTATCCTTAGCAGGGCATAATAGAGCCTCTTGTACTGAATTGGGCTTTTCATCATCTTATGGAGTAACTACGAGTGCTGTCCCTTTTATTTGGAAATGTCTCTTAAGAACACTTTCTTTATTACTCCTCCATAGCGAGGTTTCCTGAACAACACAGTCTTCTTGTACAAGATCTTCTATTGGTCTCTTAAAGCTCCCACTCGGATCAATAAGTTAAGGTACACTAATTTGTTCCTCATTACATTGATCATCTGTCTCATAAAGATTTGATCAATTTCTTCTTTGCTAGAAAATTCATTCTCTATAAATGTGGTATCCTTAGACTTAATCTTAGTCATTGCTCTATCTTTGTTTTCACCAATGGAAATATAACCCTTAGATTGCTCGAAGTATCTTATAAAGATACATTTCTTCCTTCTTGGACCTAACTTTCCACATTTATGGGAAGTATCATGGACATACGTAGTTGACCCCCATGGCCTTAATATAGTTAAAACTGGCCTATGATTTGTACATAATTCATAGGGTGTGGATGTGGCTAACTTTGAGGGCACATGCTTAAGTATGAAGGCTGTAGTCAATAAAGGATCTCCCCAATATGAAATTGGCATATTAGCTTGTGCCATCATTGACCTAATCATGTCTAACAAGGTTCAGTTTCTTCTTTTGACTACATCATTTTGTTATGGAGTGCCAAGGATTGTTAATTGTCTTATTATCCTTTTTTTTCCACAAAGCTCTTTAAATTTCTCAGATAAATATTCATGTCCATGATTGGTTCTTAAAGCTTTAATTTTCTTATCCATTTGATTTTTTACCATATTCATATAACATTTAAAACATTCCAATGCTTCTGACTTAAGTGAAATCAAATAGACAACCAAATTGTGAGTAATTATTAGTGAAAGTGATGAAATACCAAGCCATGGAATGTCTTACTTTTACACTCATCAGACCATATATATCAAAATGAATTAATTATAATGGAGCTTTTACTCTAGTTCCTATTCCAATAGCTTTCTAGTTGCTTTACCAATTAGACAATGCTCACACAAGGACATTTTCATTTTAGAAACTAAACCTAACATTCCTTCCTTTGTTAATTTAATCATTCTATTTTGATTTATATGTCCTAGTCTAGCATGCCATGTATTTGTAACATTCGGTATTTCATAAAAACACTGAAATAAGTCAATTTGAAAAGCAAGTCCCTTAGATTGAATGATTTAAGGTCAAATAAAATTAGGATAAAATTTTAAATAATGGAAAATGAGGATTTGAGCATTGTGTTGCTCAAAAATTGAAGCTAAAGTAATTCAATAAAATTGTCGAAAGTATAGTGGCATTTCCGTAAATATGTGCACTTTTTGTAAAACTCACAAGAGGGCTTTTTAAACAAAAATTTTAAGCTTTTTGGGGTTCTCAGAGGCCTTAAAAATCATGGGAGCCCCCGAGATAATTAAAACCCCTCAGGTGTATGTTTTTGAATGTTAGTTGACCCGAACTTTGATCTTTTCATTTGGGAAGGTTTTACATGTAGCTATGGCATGGAAACTATGGATTAAATGATTCTTGTTTATGTTGGATGCATGCTTGTGTTCTTCGACATGTTTATATGCCTTAGTTGCTTACTTGAATGGGTGTTTGAGCTATTAAGATTCTTTGAATCTCACCCCCTTCCCTTTCCCATCTTACTATGTTTAGGTGGAGTTCAAGAAGCTAAAAATGGGAGCCAAGGAGCATGAGTGGCTATTCTTTGGCACTAGTGTAGTCTTTAATGTAATGAGATGTCAAAGTTTGTATATAAATATTATTTTTGAGATGTAAGCCCTTGGGAAAATGTAAATGTATATGAATGTATGGTACATATCAAATTTGGAACCAAATCAATGAGAATGCATGATTTGACCACTTGGTGGACTATTCTTGACTGTGTAATTAGCCATGTGGGTTAGTGAGTTTGAGGTACATGATAATTTGGGCCACTTGGATAGCTTATATATGTTATGTTTATACCTTAAAACGTGTTCAAAGTGTGGTGGAATGTTTAGGAAGCCATTTGGAACCAAATTGACCCTATTATGGCATCAAAATTGTCATAATCTTGAGCTATGTCAAAGTCTAACCAAATGAGCTAGTTTTTGCATGAAATTTGGCATGCATATAGGTTTCATCTAGATCTTCTCACAAAGCCAAAGAGCACCTAATTTGGAGTTCTAATGAATTTATTATGATTTTTCAAATTTGGACAAAATGTGCAGAATTGGCAAATACACTATTCATATGGTCAGCTTTGCTTCCAGGGGTCCTTGAGGCTTAAATGAAATCCAATGGCTGTAAAATTTTACAAAGATAAACCAGATATGATAGGATTTCTATAGCACTTAAGATCACCTCATTTGGATTTATATTGAGAGAAAAATGAATTTTTGAAGTTCCAGATCAATATTAGGGATGTAGCCCTCTATTACTGTTCCATCAATTTTGGGGACTAAACGCTTCTATTTTGGTTTGGCATTATTTTTAGCCTAATTTAACATTCATAGCTTTCTAGAATGGTATGGTTTACTAGGTTTTGATTTTTCTGAAATTCGTTAGGAATTTTTGAAATTTATATCAGTAACTTGTGACAGCAAACCTGGCAGTTAGACTTTTAGTGTTTTTCCATTATCAATCATGGTTTAGCTAATGTTTTCATGGCATGGAATGATTTGTAACCTATATTTTACATCTAGGGATTTCTAGAAAGCTATCATTTGCTCAATTTTGTTATTTCTAGAATTAATTACGATTTTCCAAAGTTGATGGCAGAAACTTGAATTCTGGACCCGAGGCAAAAACTTTTTTTTCTTGGTGTGTGGCTTCTTACTCGAAATTGATGAGATGATTTATGATGTTTATGACTTGTATATATGAATTATAATTAAAGGAGGATATGGATGGGTTCATGCGGCCCACGTGGCATGAAAAAAAAATTTTGAGCCTTATGTAACACAAAAATATTGCATTAAATTTATTGTTTTTCTTGCCACAATGTAGGAAGTCACATGCCTAAGACCTTTTGAGAGTAATGTGTAGGCTAATGAGTGATGGTATTATAGTACCCATATCAACATTCAAATTTGAAGTAGAAGTAGTAAAGTAATCATAAACAAAATTATCACAAATTGTGTCTAGTACAACAAAACCATTGGAAACAAAACTAGAACCATAGTATGTTGTCTCTTTAAAAATGTCTACAACACTATCATGGAAATTAATATAGAACCCAAATTTCATAAGAGAAGTAATAGATATTAAGTTCTGTCGAATGTCAGATGTATAAAGTACATTATGTATGATCAAGGTCTTTCCACCATGCAATACTAACTTGCAGGCTTCTATGCCTTTGACCTTAATCCTTGTGTTGTTTCCAATGTATAGCCATATGCTTTGATTTTGTACCTAACAGTACTCAATAAAGGATCCTCGATCCTTGCTTACATGGTCTAGGGCACCTGAGTCTATAATCCAAGAAGTAGAATGATATTCTGTTAGAAAAACATTATTGTAAACATATGAAAAATGTATATTACTAGAATCTGGTAATACCTTATTTTGTTAGCATAGTCCCCAGCAAAATGACCCTTCTTTTGATAGGCATAACACTTGATCTTGGAAAGATCAATCTTTTTCATGCCTTTCTTTCCCTTTTTCTTGAAAAATGTCTTGCCCTTCTTGAACTTAGGGCCACTTTTCTTTCCTTTGTTCTGAAATTTCTTACCCTTCTTGCCTTTGTGCTTGGAATTAGAGGGTCTTGCATCTACTAAGTATGCTTGTCTGGAGGACTTGTAACCCTCTAGATGCTCAGCTTTGAGTTCTAAGTGCCTTGCCACATCCTCAAAAGTGACAATATTCATGTACTCCCAGTTAGAAGGAAGTGACCTAATCACAGCCTGCACTTGTTGTTCATTTGATTGTTCATGACTAGCAGCTTTAAGTTCTCAAATCATGTTTGACATTTCTCACAAATGTTGCCTTATAGGTGTATTTGGATGCTGTTTGTAAGTGTCAAACTTAATAGTGAGCCCTTTCAGCTTAGTGCTAGAAGTGCCACTAAACTTATCCTTTAGGGCTATCCATATAGCCTATGCAATAGGATATTTCTCATATTTGCACATTAGATCATCAACCATTACACTCAATATAGTAATATGTGTAATGCTATTTTTTCTTTTCCAAGCCATGAAAGCCATATTATCTCTCCTATGATGGGCACTATCTCTTGGTTCAGGTTCTACCATGATAGTGGTAATGGCTCTATGGCATCCTATTCTTCTAGAATATAAGAAACCTTGTGATGCCATATGTCCTAGTTATCCCCATTTAGCTTATCATCTTTGTTTAATTTAGCTATGTTATTCTTCCTAGCCATTTTGATGCGGTTATAGAATAGGATTATCAATTTTGTATACAATGTCATGTATTTGCATATATTCTTGACTAGTATAATAATGACAATATTAGGTTCATGATCAGGAGTTGACGTTTGTCTACTCCCATCACATGCATTCCATTAATGCCATTACTTTCTATCCAAATATTCATACAAATAAACTTCTAATGCTCTTTGATGACACAAAATCTAAGAGCTCCCACTCAAATTAAGCATTCTATATAAAAAATATATATACAATAAGCATGAAATAAAAACATGCTTCATAAACTATCATAGCCATTTAGTCTTTATACATCACTTAGTCAATGTTCATACATTCAAAATTATATAATAATTTTCCAAAGGAAAGTGAAATATAAAGTACAAAAACAGAAACAACAATTATAAGGATACTTAAGAATGTAAGTTTTTAATCTCCTTAAATCTTGAGAAAAGATTTGAATTATATTTTAGTATGCCTAACCAATGCATTGTTTGTTAATTGTTTTTAGAGGACCCGTCAAATGTCTCCCATTTTCCAATATGCTATGACTAAAATGTTTAGCAATTCTAATATCTGGGAACTAAGGCAAAAGAATTGTCTTTCTCTAATTAGACTTAATATGTCACATCTCTTAGATTTTAATCTTAGCTATGCAATTTTCAAAGTCATATCTATATTCAATTTACTATTCAACTTTATTGGTTCCCAAAAGTTGTTATTTTGGGATAGCATTAAGTAATGCATCTACCTAAATAGTTTTAAGAAAAAATATTGCTCTGAAAGTTAGGTTTTCTTGTAAATCCATGACCTCTCTGAAGAAGAGATTAATAAATTTTACACCTTTATTTTCAAAATCCTTATAAAATCTCTTTATCCTTAATTTTAGACCTTTCACTATTTTAACATCAGTCTTTAGGTATTCTTGTTCCAACCAATCCAGAGTACCATAAAGGTCCAACTCACATTCAACAATATCTAGTATACTTATTTAAGTACTCTTTGATCCATTCAAATCAAGTTCTTCTATTTCACTGAATTTTGATTCTTCATAGTCTTTTCCATCCATTATTTACCTATAAATAAATTAGATATGTGTTAATATTTATGTTTAGGTCTTTTTTTCTTAATGATTATGCATTTATGACTACAAAAAGCTTAAAAAATAGCATTAAACTTATTCCAAAACAAGACAATAGCACATCAATATGATAATCATGAATTTAGGGATTTTTAATATCAAATCATGCCTAAAAAAAATGCTCCATGTACCTGCACGTGCCCTGGAAACCCTTTGGATTGAAAATTCTAGAAAAAAATGAAAAAATAGGCATTTTCCATACATACACTGTCATACACAACATTTTTGGCAACATGCGCCAATCAACTGTGATCCTTTCTCTCTCTCGTTTGATTAGTGTGTTGCATGTGGTCAAACGCTAATTGGATGGGGCCTACGTGCCCTTTTCCTGAGGGTGTCATTAATATTATTATATTATTTATTATTTTTTAATTTACTTTAAATTATTTTTTTTATTCTTTTAGTTGGGCCTTTTTTTTTGTTGGTCCAAAAATCACTGTTGTGCTGAGCCCAACTACCCTCAATCTAGTCATCTAAAACCTTTTTTTTTAATCTTTAAGTGAAATGCTGCATTTCGACATGCCATCTAAAGAAGGGTCTAAAACAGCATGTCATTTAGGTCACCCCTAACCTTTAGACAAGTCATTCTGACCTGTTTTATAGACTCAACCTAGTTTTTTTTTTTGCATTTTCTCGTGTTCCAAGACTCTATTTTGAGTGATTCCTAAGCCATTTTACTCAATTTCATTCTCTACAATTCTATTGGTTTCATTTGGTCTAAAATTTAAATTTTTTATGAACCCATTTTTTTAAGTTTCTTCTGCGTTCAATTTGTTTTTCTTGTTTTCATCTCAAAAACATATGCATAAAACATTGACAAACACTCTATGATGCTTGAAATATTTAACATAGAGAACAAAAGTAAATGAAATGTATGAAACAAAGTGCATGAAATATAAACCAAAAAAAAATTGTAAACTCACACACAGGTCAAAGAACAGGCATGCTTTGATACCAATGTATAGAAAATTAAATTTGATAACATACCTAATGTTAAGGGTGAACAAAACTAAACCAAACTAATTAAACTAAACCAAACTGCTAAAAACCAATTAAAAATAGGCTTGGTTTGGTTTTTGAGATTCTAGAACCAATTAAGTCAGTTTAGTTGTTAGTTTTTTTTCATGTAAATTGAACCAAATCGAAACTTTGAACTTGCAACTAATTAAAATTTAATAGTTCTTTTTTTTTTTCCTTTTTAGATTAATGGGATCTTTTATCAATTAAACTTGTATCAAAGCTACACTCTTTGTGTGGTTCAAGAAGACCAACATAAACAAATTTTTATACTATTTTATTATAAGATATTGCTCTTATTTTTTTTCCTCACTTTCTAAAGCTTTTTTGTGAATGTATGAAATTTTTTTAGACAAAAAAGGGATAAAAGTAATATTCTAACATTATTATTGGTCAAAAATTTGAAAGATGCAGGATATTATAAGTTAAATTCTACATATTACAAGGAATAAAATCTTCTAAAAAAAATATTTTTTAGGCAAAAAAAAAAGAACCAAACTAGATCAAACTAAATAAAAATCGAACCAAATCGATTAGAATTTAAAATCGACAAGGTCCAATGAAATGCTAAACCGATTAGGTTAGTTCAGTTTGGTTTTGACCAAAAATCGAACTAAACTGAACCTTTGAGCACCCCTACCTGATGTAGTGTTTGATTCCAAGCAAACCACATGAAAAAATTAGATCACAAACTTGAATCCAATATTTTGTTTCATAGTAGAATGCATTGAGAGAGAGAAAGAGAATGAATCTAGTTTCTTAGAGTAGAGAGCATCATAAAAAAAAAATGGCAATCTAATATTTTATTTCACAATAGAATACATTAAGAGAGAAAGAGTGAATTTGGAGCAAAGAGCATCATCAGGAAAAAAATTGGCATTTTTTATACAGTGGATAAACTATTGTCGCTTTTCTAATAACCACCACAAATTGTATATAGGGGTTTCACTTAGTCTCTTATTTATTTAGTCTTAATAAGATATAACTCTTGTCCAACTAATAAGATATATCTAGCTAAGGATATGTCTTCCCATTCTAAATTGATTATCTCAACTACTTTTGAGATAATAATAAATTATCCTACTAAGTGTTGTAGCTTTTAAGTGTTAAGTAGGACTCTGTAGTGTAGGGAAGTGGAGATGTCTTGTAGGCCTTGTAATGGTTGTAGTTATTTTATGATACTTATAGTTTTTACTCTTTCATTTCTTTTACTTTAAAAAGAGTTAACTTCTGGATTGAGCTTGTTTGTATGGATTAGCACATATCCATATTTTAGGAGAGGTTTTATAGGATTTTTGGCAACCTTTCCAAATGACTTTATGATATTTAAGTGTCATAAAGGGCTATCCTTAAACTATTATTGTATGTGAAAACCATTGAAGTTGATGTCTAATGAAAGGGTAACATTGCCATATATTTCTTTTCTAATATAGGTTATAGTTAATTGAATCTTGATCAAGTTAACTGAATCCTATTAGGAAACTTCATTGTTGCCACCTGATGGGCTCATCGCGCAGCCCTCAAAATAAAACTAGGTTAGACTAAATATGTAGCTAGTGGCACAACCTAGGTTATCTCCCTTGGAAATGGAATTCAATGCTTAATTGGGTTTTCTAAATATTAAAAATCCTAAAAACTATCTAATTTGGGGGTTTTTGATTGAATTAAACTAACCTAAAACTAAATTGAATCAAAATTCCTAATTGCTACCTAATTATATGAATTGTAGGTGAATGATGGTCTTGTGACTAGCTTTGGATTCATCCCTTGGTATCCACTATCCTTATCCTAATCCAATTGTGATTAATTCTAGCCTAAGAGTCCCTAATTGTGTTTATAACAAATTATCTTGGATTACCACTTAAGAATCAAGAAACTAACAATTTAATGTTGAATTAAAACTTCAATCCTGCATTAAATCATCAACTCTTATCTTTAAGATTAATGAACACTCAATTTGATTGATTAACCAATTAATTAGCCTCTGAACTATCACCCTAAAATGTTTAATTAACTAATTAAACACTAAGGAATCCTTAAATCAAACAATCAAGTATATAATCTTATTCATGCATTTCATCGAACACCTTCATGGCATATATGGGAAATTAAAGGAAAATGAACAATTTAGAACTTGATTCAATTAATTAATCAACAAAAACAATCTCCTAATTAATGTCTAACCAGCCACTAATTATAAACAACACAAATCTTCAATCTAATACATTCTTAACCAAGAAAATACAAGAAAGAGAAAAGTGTAGAAAGAGAGATGAGAATCTTAGCCAAAATTCCTTTTCTAATCAATGGATTCAAGCTTCTCCAAGAGCCTCCTCTTAGCTAGCCACGAGGATGAATTAAAGCTTTATTAGGTGGATGGAAATGGAGGAAAATGAAGTGTAAAATGGATACGGTGTGTGTTCTGTGAATGGAAAAGACGAAGGGGGCATGTGGAATGTGTATGACGACAATGCGTATGGAATGAATGGCATGATTTAGCCTCTACCCGAATGCATGTTGATGCCCTTCTCACGTGAATTTTAATAATTTCACATGCTTAGCCCCCCATTCCAATTGTCTGAAGCTACTTCATGTGATTATATGTATGAGATAGGCCCCACTTCATTTTATTTTATTATATTCCACATGAATTCCAGATGTAGCTCAAGCGTGCTTTTTTCTTACTTCCATTTGAAACCTTCTGCACTTGTTCTGACTCATTGTTGCTGCTTCTTTTATGTGTTGCACGATGGTTCTCTTCCCACCTCAATTTGGCTCATGCATTTAGCCTATCTCTCTCTTTGTTCTGCCATTTGTGAGTTGCTTCATTCCTTTTGCATCAGACCTATAGCTTCCTTCATGTTCAAAAATCACGAAGCTTCACTGCTACTCTTGTGCTTTCTTCCGCATTTTCCACGTAGGTTTCATGTTTTGTGCTATTGCCCATACTCTGCACCCGTGCCACTTTTAGCTTCTTCAAGTTCAAATGAGTGTGTGCATGTGGCAGCCTCTTTCTCCACGACGCTCTTTCACTCATGCTACTGCAGTTTCCTTCAAAACCCATGGCTTCTTCCTTTATGTTGTTTGCTTGTTTCTGCTGCAGCCACGTTAGCAATCACGTCAGCTTTCTCTCGTCTCTACTCGAAGCTTCATTCCTCTGTTTGACCACGTGGTTCTCTTCATGCATTTTTCTCATGCAGCTGCTTCCTCACTTCTTTTCCACCCAAGCTCGATTGTGTGAGCTAGATGTGATTCAGCTTCTTTCAAGCTTCTCCACGTTACTTCTTCTTCTCATAAGCAACTCGTGCTTCTTCTTGTAGGTTCTTCCATTCATATACCCACACTAGCTGTTTTGAGTTTTCCACGAAAGCTTCTACTCTATTTCTGCAAGTGTGTGTATTTTTTTGCTCACTAACCCATAACCTTGTACGTGTTTCTTCCATTAACATGAGCTCATGGCTTTATCTTCTCTTAAGTCCAATCCACTTCTGCTTAAGTGTGTGTGCAATTTGTACTCATGGCTTGCTCATTTTCCAGCTCATGTAAGCTTCTATTCACAACAAATAAAACTCGAGCTTCTCCTTTAGCTTCCTTTGATGCTGCCTCCCACGTGTTCTGCATGCTTTTTACATATTGCTTCACTCTTCAATGAGGTTCAGCTTCAACGTCTTTTAACTAGCAGCTCGAGCTTGCTTGCTTCATTTATTTACTTTGTTCTTAGCTCTTTCTTCACACGTTCTGCACTTTTAACGTGTTTTCTCCTTCAGCCAGCTTTTTTCTTCTCTTAAGTAGTGGCTTCTCCTCTGTTTTGTTCAAGTATGCTTCATTCATTCATAGCCTCCACACTTTTGTTCCAGCCACGTGAAATTCAAGCTTCTCTTGCAATTTTTCCTCATTAACTTGTACATATGAAGTCTTCATTTCTTCTTCTTCTTTTCTTTCAATCAAATGCTCATTCAAGCTATTTGCCCATTAAAAGTTCTGCACAAAAGAATGGAAAATATTAAATAGAATTATCCACAAAATTATTTGAAAGAAATTCATGCATTAAAACTCAATAATTTTGCCAATTAATTCATAAAGTGCATAAATGGCTAATAAAATCAAATTGTATCTAATTAAACCCTTAAAACCATATTTCATTATTAAAATGCCTAAATCTAGGAGAGTAAAATAGATAGAAATACGTGTTTATCACCACCTCAAATTCCAATTAATTGAGTCTTTTTTTAAACAAGTGACCTTTGTTTTTCATCATTCTTTATTAACTTGAAAGTTCTAGTTAGCTAATACTAATTCTAGTTAATTGAATATTAACTTCTAGGTTCCAATCAACTGACTCCAGATCTAGTTAACTAAATCCTATTTTTACTTAACTAAATCTTAAGATTTAGTTGGCTAAATCTTGGTCTAGTTAACTAGATCTTGATCTAGTAAATTGAATTTTAATCTAGTTAGCTGAATCTTAGAACTTTTAGATGCACATTCCATTCACTAAAATATTTATTAAAGTAACTAATTTGCACATATAGTGAAGCTTACTCACCATACTACAAGAATTACCATAAAACAACATACTCAAAACATCTCTAAGGTACCATATAAGACCTTGGTACTGAAATTATTTACATACAAGTTACCTAAGTGTTTACTAATCCTTTGCATACACCATATTCTTATACATACATAACTTGGTCATATTTGTAACACCATATTCACTAAGCTCATCTCACATCATTTCTAGGCTCACTTCCTTGAATCATACAAGTTTTCCAAAGAAAAGCCATTAAAATATTCAATTAAATTACATTATGTCATGGATAAATTTTTCATTCTATGTCCTATGGACCATATGAACTCATCCATCTCATTCTCATATTTAAATACACAAATAAAATTTAGAACAATCTCAAGAAGTGGCCAAGAACTCGAATTCATGGAGTATATACATAAAAATAGCATGTGCAGCCTCGGGTTGGTATTTTAGCTTTCTGTCATGAACTTTGAAAAGTCATAACTAATTCTGGAAAAATTGAAATCAAGCACACTATACCATTTTGGAAAGATACAAATGTCTACTTTATGTGAAAATAAGTACAAACCACAACAGGGATATCTAGCCTGTGGAATTCGATGGAGAGTTAACCGAGGTCGCCTGTCACTACTGATACTGTCATAGAACTTCAAAAATTCATATCTCCTTGCTTAGACATCCAATTGGAGTGATCTTGATGGCCATAGAAAGCTTATCATGTATCATTTATTCTTATAAAATATCATGAGCATTGGACTTCATTTGGCCCTCGAATGATATAGGAGAAAAACTGACCATATGAATAGTAACCATACCAGAACAACTAAAATTTGGCAACTTTGAAAAATCATAATTAATTCCATAGGGCTCCAAATAATCTGGTCTTTAGCTTCCCAAAAAAGCTCTGAATGAGATTTATATGCATGCCAAATTTCATGGACAAATTCGTTCATTTGTCAGGTCTTGACATTGGGTTCCAAAATGGTCATTTTTGTGTTTTCAAGACCTCAAATGGTCTAAAACAACTTCTAAGACATCCATGGCCATTTGGGCATGTGGGAAAGCACCAAAATGGTATACTAAACATGTCTCAAAGGTTCACAAACCTAGATTTCACAAACTCACACTCTCACCCCAAGGTATACACAAGAATACATAAGCTAGTTCTTAACATTCAATGTCTAAATCATGCAATATCATCCATATGGCATCAAATGTCATCATACATCAAATATTCATGTAATTACATATGTTCATAAGCTCATAGATCATATACAATATTAGATTATATCATATGACTACAAAATGAAAAATTTCACACACTTTGTTGTCAATCTCCTTCCTTTATGTTTGATGGCTTCCATTCCTTAGCTCACTTGGACCACCTAGTCATGTTAAACATATGGGGAGGAAGGGATGAGATTCTAAGAATCTCAATAGTTTTTCTCCCTTTCAACCATACATAAAGAATGCAATCCAAGTCTAAAAATGCACATATGGATATCATGAAACATGTAATCATTCATGGAATATTTCTAGCATTCAAGAAGTCATATGAAACATACATAGGCTTGCCAAGCAAGTGGTTTAGCCTTACCCAATCTCTTTGGGGAATTTTGGACTTGCCTCACCCATTTCCTTAATTAAGCCTTATTATTGGGAGACTTTTAGCTTTGTCTCAACCATTCTTGAGGGTTCTTATCTCATCCTCACCATGGCTAGGGGACTTTTGACTTCACCACACTCAAGCAAACCAAAATAATTTCACAAAACATCATTTGAATGTATAACATAACATCATGGTACCATGGCATTTAGATACATACTAGAACAATTTTCATGGCTCAAAACATACACACACATTCAAAGACAAGATAAACATCCACTCATATATAGGAGAAAGAAGAGAGGGCTACCTTTGTTACAACAACACACTTTTCTCCTTGAACTTGGTTCTTCTCCCTCGGCCACACACTCACAAGAAGGTGGAACTCAATTTCTTTGGCTTAAACATATTACATGGAAGCCAATTACACTCTTGGAATAATTTCTAAAGCTATACATGCATTTAGAAAGCTAGATGGCTCAAATGGTTCAATTATGATTCCACAAGGCACCTAATGAAGTAGCCTTGGGAAAACATAATTGTGGCTCCATTATTTCCTTTAATTTATAACTCTTGACTCCATTTAGACCTCTTAGAGTCATCACACAATTATTTTAAGGAGCCTAGGTAGGTGTTGCTTCATTATGCTATAATATGGAACCTATATTTCCATTACACTTTCTAAACTTTCTAAAATTTTTCCAAGGCTTCCTCTCATACTTTTCCATCATATATGATGCAAACTAAGCTTAAAAGAAATTAAAACACTCCTTAGGTGCATGGACCCCTTTAAGCTGAGGCTATGCTTCCAATTGGCACCAATGGAGTTTATTTGATTTCTTTGATGGGAGAAGCATGTGGGATCCTTGATATCTTAGGGACTCACACAAACTCTTAAACACCTTAAATTATGGCTAGAATGCTTCCTACAAACCAAAGTGCAAGTGAAACCCTAGGTTAGACATCTTGCAAATTAATGGTTCTCTCTTGGATTTCTTTGCATATACTTGTTCCTTACACTCCATAACCCTTGGTTCCATTAAGAATACATGAAGAAAAAATCTCCTCCTCACTTTCTCTCTCTAGACTGAAGCTTAAATGGCTTGGAAACACAAGATTTTATAAGTGTTTCAAGTAAAGTTTTACATTAAAATGAAGCTCTCTTCCCATAAATTATTTTTCACTGATTGGTTTCTTGAAAAGAATTCCTTTTTGGCTTAGGTTAAACCTGAATCTTCAAGTTTTCAACAAAAGAAAACCATCATTAGAGAGCTCTTAGAGAGAGGAACAACTTTCCTAACTGGCATGGGATGAAACAGGGCCCTTTACTTACCTAAACAGAAGCTTAAACTTCTTCTTCCTCTCCCCTCTTAATGTCATGCCATGGCTGCTCAAATTTCTACAAATGGAAGTTTGGAGAAGGTGATGAGTGTAATCTTACTTAAGAAGCCTCTTTTACAATTTTTCAAAATGACCATTTTGCCCCTACATGCTTGTTTGCTCCATTTAGGCTCATTTCAACTCCTTTTTGACAACTGCCTTTTCCATCATAAAGTTTAGTCCTCTAATTCATAAAATGCCTTTGGTTTCATCCAAATTGAATTAAAAACCTTCTCGAACAAATCGGTCAAAGTTTGCGTCAACTGATGTTCTAAAATGTAAACTAAATGGGTTTAAATCATTCTAGAGATTCTTATAGTTTTTAGGGCCTCTGAGTAGCTCAGGAAACTCATTTTTCCCCTTTAAAAATCCCTCTTTTGAGTTTTCTAGAAAGTGCTCAAAATTATGAAAATGCCATTACGTTTCGTTGCATTTTTGTTAAATTCCGTTTGGTTGTTCTGACTTCAGTTTTAGGGCACCTCTGACCTTGGATCATCATTATTTGAGGTTTAGAATATTATTCTAATTTTATTGGACCTCAAATCATTCCATCTAGGGGACTTCCTTTTGTATCTGGTGAATTATGTACGTTTACAGAGAAACTGAACATTACGTTTTCCACATTTATAGAGGTACCAGATATTATAATATTCACATCTAAAATAATACAAGGCTACTTCTAATTATCTACTATGTGGCCTTCTTTGAACTTTCACTTGGAAATTGTTAATCAATGATATGGTGAGATAATAATCTTAGTAGACAATACAAGATTCCAATTACATTTATAATGAATACAAATTAATATGTAGCACAAACTACTTCACAAACTATGTAAGTATTGCTTCTGTGGCAAATTTGGATACAACTAAACTATAATACCATTCTTACAATTAAGTAAACTTAGTTGATGGCCAACAACTAGAAAGGAGTGCTTCTGTGATGCAACTTCCCTATTTGATAAGACCAAGTGCTTCTGTGATGCAACTTCCCTATTTGATAAGACTAAGTGCTTCTGTGGCTCTAAGATCACATATAATCATATATAAGTAATCAAATAAGACCAAATGCTTTTATGCCTTCAAGGTCATACATGATCATATACAGGTAACAAAAGTCATCTGTAGCAAAGGAACTCTTCAATTTCATTTATTAAAATCAAAGACAAATATAATGGGAATAGAAATACTAGTTACCTTTTTGTCCAAGCTTGTAATGCACTAAAACAACTCCATCTTCTCCAATTATAGCAATAAACATAATTTACCATTTCAAGCAAACATAACCAATCATACATTACTACTAGAGAGCATATACAAATTACCTAATCAAATTGAATAAAATTCCTAATCTTAATTGTACCAACACTTACTACGGTCAAGATATCCACTTCCTTATAAGGTCACTTCATGCCATAATCTCAATTTTTTATTCCAACTCATATCTGACAATTAACAAATACCTATTTTCTTAACATACATGTAAATATTCATAATTCAAAGCCCAACTGGCTAAAATAGAAAAATAAAGCAAAAGTGAAAATTGACCTAATACCTCTTCTTCTTTCTTCTTCTTCTTTCTCAAGTCAACTACAACTCAAAACCCTTGTTAAATCATAACCCTAGGTTCGCCCAAGCCAAGAGTTTTACTTCAACAATTTTGTAATTACCAAAAAGTGACTTAATTCAAATACTAAAATGAAGGAAATTACCTTAAAACTTTCCTTTCCTACTTCCTTTTCCTCAAATTGTTAATAAAAAACAACTTCCAAAATTCAAGTTTAAACTAAGATAAGAAATTGGTATCATTAGAAAACCTTAACAAGTCTACATTGGTATCATTAGAAAACCTTAATAATTCTTCACATTTTCCTCTTTTAAGTTAAAGTGAAAAAGAGTGTGTTTTTACCTCATGCAACAAGATGAAGTAATGTGAGACCCACTAGACGACCTGCTGTAGGAACCTCAACTGATGTAGGTCACACTTGAGGATCAACTAGAAAACAAGAAGATGATTAAGGTAGAACCCTATGGGAACCTGCCCTTAAAACTCTACCCACAAGCCACCTGTAATATCCAGTTCTCTAAAAACAAAAGAAAATATGAGAAACATAATGTACAATTCTCCGTTAACAAATGAAACTCACTAGATACAAAAGGAAGTCCCCCAAAATAATGCAGTTAAGGTCTCAAAAAATTTGGGAAGCATTCTAGACTCTTAAAAATGAGAATCTCAGGTGCAGACGAAAAGAAAAATGAAGCTAGAATGAAAAAACAATTTCTTATGAAATGTAATGGCATTTTCGTAATTTTGAGTAAATTTTGGAATTCACACAAGAGGGATTTTTAAATGAAATTTTTGAGTTCTTCAGGATTCTCAGAGGCCCTGAAAACTATGGGAAGCCTCGAGACATCTAAATCCCTTTCGGTGGACGTTTTCCAACGTCAATGTGCCTAAACTTTGACGGGTTTATTTGGAAAGATTTTAGCTCTGATTTGAGTGATTCCAAAGGCATTTTTCTTAATTGGGAACCTAAATTTCATAATGGAAAAGACAGTTCTAAAAAAAGAGCTAAAATAAAGGAGAAACAAAAATGCAAAATATGAAGGGCAAAATGAGAATTTTTGAAAAAGTCACTTTTCCCTCCCTATATATAGGTGGCGCCCCACTTTCCTCCCCATTTAGAATCAGAAAATTTTGCATAATTTCAAAAGGGAGAGCTAGGGTTTTGGGTACACCAAGAGAGGAGGAGAAGAAGAAGAAATTCCAAGCTAAAGGTATGTTTTTATGGTTATTTTCCATGCTTTTCTCCATCTCCACCACTCCTCCTTCATCCTTCTTGATTTTCCTTGATTAAAATGAGGTTTATAAATCTGATTCAAGGGAGATATTCAAGGGAAATTTCGAATTTGAAGAAAGGAGCTTAGAGAAAGCAAGATTCAAGCTAAACTAACTAAGGAAATAAGGTAAAAATGCATTCTATGGTAGCTATGTTGATGTTCCTTTCTTCTCCATTTTGACCTACACTAAGAACCCTAAGAAGATCTGATTTTCAAGCCCAACCAAGCATGATTCTTAGGTATTTGATAGAGAGGAATAAGAATATACAAAGAAAACCTTGAAATTGGCATTAGGATTCAAGATGCAAAACCTAGGGTTTCTAGTGCACCTTTCAAATTCTGAATTTATGTGATACTTCCTAGGTTGAATTAAGAGTTTATATGAGTTCTTGAGACACCTAAGATGCTCCCCACAAGCTTCCTCCTTCAAGAAAACTAAGAGAACTCCAAGTGGCCCAAGAATCTCATAGTCTCGGCCAAGGAGGGTTCTATGTGTGGGGGAGAGTTTTAAATTTTTTTAAGGTCATTCTTGAGTCATATTTAATGAATGAAAGTGAGAGAAGGCCTTGGAAAAAAATTAGAACTCATAGAAAGTGATTTGGTGTCTTAGGTTCCATATTATGGCATAAAGAAGCAACATGGTGCTAGGCCTTTTGTTTTAATGATGTGATGACTCCAAGAGACTTAAAAGGAGTCAAGAATCATATTTGAGAGGAAAGAATGAGGCCTAGAAATTGTTTGAGAGGTGTTGCTTAATTAGGTGCCAATATGGACCATAATGGAGCCTATAGAGCAACCTAGTATTTCATGAAGTTATGTAGCCTTAGAATATGTTTCATGAACCTAATTGGCTCCCATAAATTATATCTAGGCCAAGAGAAACCATCTCCACCAATTTGTGGGTGTGTGGCCGAAAGAGGAGGCTTGAACTTCAAGGAAAAAGTGTGTGAGTGTACACCAGGTAGCTCTCTCTACCTTTTCTCATGCATGGATGTGTGTTTAGCTTGCTTTAAAATATGTGTATATGTATTTTCATGCTATGAAAAGTGTGCTAGCATGCTTTATATACTATGATTCTTGATGCCATATTATATTTCTAAATGAGTACATGATGTTTGTTTGAGTTTGCTTGAGTGTGGAGAGGCCAAGAACTCTTCCCTTTGGTAAGGATGAGCCAAGAACCCTTGAGCTTGGTTGAGATAAAGTAAAGAGTCTCCCAAAAGCAAAGTGGGCTCCCAAGAGTATGGTTGAGTCCAAAGCTCTCAAAGATTGGGTGAGGCAAGTCTAAAATCCATGAGGAGAAGTGTGAGGCCAATCCAAACACTTGGTGAACTCTTGAATGTCTTGTATGATGTGTTCACATGCCAAGCTTGCTTTTAAAATATCCATGATTTCCATTTTCCTCCATGCATGCATTTGTAAAGCTTGCTTTGCACATATTATGTATGATTGAATGGGAGATGAGCTATTGGGATGTTAAAAAGCATGTATGAATCTGATGGTGACTTTGGTGAAATTTAGAAATTTTGTGAGAAACATGGTTTTAATAACTTTTACAAATTTGATGGATTTTTGTTTAAGAAAGATAAATTATGTAATCCATCTTGTTCTATACGTGAATTGCTTGTTAAAAAGACTCATGGTGGTGCTTTGATGAGGCACTTTGGTGTGGAGAAAACTTCAACTCTTTTGCATGAACATTTTTATTAGCCAAGCAAGCATGACAAAAGATGTAATTGCTATTTGTGATAGGTGTGTGACATGTAAGCATGCAAAATCTAAAGTTCAATCTCATGGTATGTATTCTCCCCTCCCTGTGCCTTCCCAACCTTGGACTGATATTTCTATAGATTTTGTGTTGGGCTTACCTAGAGCTCAAAGTGGAAAAGATAGCATTTTTATTGTGGTTGATAGATTTAGCAAAATGGCACACTTTATTGCATGTTCAAAAACTAATGATGCCATACACATTGCTAACTTGTTTTTTAAAGAAATTTGAGATTGCATGGTTTACCTAAACCTATTGTGAGTGATAGAGATGTAAAGTTCCTTAGCCATTTTTGGAGAACTTTGTGGTCTAAGCTAGTAACTAAATTGTTGTTTTCTATTATGGCACATCCTCAAACGGATGGGCAAACTAAAGTTGTGAATCGTACTCTTACTATCTTACTTCATTCTATCATTCAAAAAAAAAACTTAAAGAATTGGGAAAAATGCTTGCCTCACATTGAGTTTGCATATAATAGAACAATGCACTTTTCTACATCATTTTCTCCATTTGAGGTTTTCTATAGTTTTAATCCCTTAACTCCTTTTGATATTCTTCCTTTACCTTCTAATAAGTTTGCTAATCTTGATGGTTTGAAGAAAGCTAAGTTTGTGCAAGAATTACATGCCAAAGTCAAGGCTAACATTGAGAGGAAGAATGAACAATATGCCAAGCATGCTAATAAGGGTAGAAGGCATGTAGTATTTGAACCTGGAGATTGGGTTTGGGTACACTTGAGAAAGGAAAGATTCCCTGAGAAATGAAAGTCAAAATTACACCCTAGAGGGGATGGACCTTTCCAAGTTTTGGAAAGAATTAATGACAATGCATACAAAATTGATTTGCCTAGCTCTTATGGAAATATTAGTGATACATTCAATGTTATTGATTTATCTTCCTTTAATTATACAGATTCAAGGACAAATCCTTTTGAAGAGGGAGGGAATGATGAAGGGGCCCATGAGCTTGTAGACAAGGGAGTATGGTGTAATGACCTAAAAGAGCATGGAGAGTGTGCAAGAGAGCCCAACAAGCAAATGGACCCATTACAAGGCATAGGAGGCCTAATGACTAGAGGAAGAGCTAAAGCCATGAAGTAAGCTTTGAGTTGCATTTTCCAAGAAGTTTAAGAGCTTGAACCCATGTTTTTGCATCAATTTAAAGAGTTACAAGGCCCGAGGGACTTAATCCTCATTGTCCAAGCCTAACAAAACATGTTGCACGGTCCAAATAGAGTCCAACTTGAAGAAATCAATTAACAAGTATGTGTAAATCACATGGGCAACAAAAGTGACGTGAATAGGAGTTTTAAATCTTATTAGGATGTCTTTTATTTGCTTTTCATTAGTTTCCATTTCCATTAGTTTGAACAAGGCCATTCAGTTAAGACTTAGGATTTAAGTTTCAAATTTTGTTTATTTCCATTTTCCTTAGTTGCTGAAAATTTATTACTTTCTTTCCTTTTCCTTAGGATTTCTTGTAGTAAATGGCATCATCTCTTCCCATTAAAATCAGATTCTTTGTTTCCTATTTCTTGGAGGAGAATTCTTAGGGATTAAGTTAGGTTTAGGGTTTCCTTTTATGCCTATTTAATAGGCCACCTATTGTACTTTTGGGAGATTTTTGAATGAATTTAGAATTTTATTTCTCATTGTGAGAATTCTTGCTTTGTGTGTTCTTCTTTAGAATACAAGTGACTTATCAAAGGAGTGGTCTTCCTTTATGGCATCTCAAGGCTAAGGTTCTAAGGGACGAGTTCTCTTAAGGTCTTATCCACTTGACCAACATTTCTTGTTCCTAGTCAGTCCCAGGCAACGTATCATCTTGTTGAAGGTTCCTAGGACTTATTCCTATGGGGTCTATCATCAATCTTTCATGGCTTAAAAATATGCACACACATTCAAAGACAAAAATACATCCATAGATACATGAGAGAAAGGAGAGAGAGCTACCTTGATTGTAAAAGCACAATTTCTTCCTTGAAAATTCTTCCTTTCCCTCGGCCACACACTCACAAGGGTGTAGGACCGAATTCTGTTGGCTTAAACACATTAAATGAGATCTAGTTATACTCTTGGGACTAATTCTAATGCCACACATGCACTTAAAAAGCTAGATGGCTCATATGGTTCAATTATAGTTCCATAAGGCACCTAATGAAGCAACCTTGGGAAAATATAATCTTGCCTCCATTCTCTCCCTTAATCTATAACTCTTGACTCCTTTTAAACTCCTTGGAGCTATCACATATCCATTTCAAGGGGTCTAGTTAGGTATTGCTTCATTATGCTACAATATGGAACTTATACCTTCGTTACACTTTCTAAGCTTTCCAAAATTTTTCCAAGGCTTCTTCTCATACATGATGTAAAACTAAGCTTGGAAGAAATTAAAATACTCCCAAGGTACATGAACCCCTTTAGGCCAAGGCTATGCTTCTAATTGACACCAATGGAGATTATTTGATTTCTTTGATAGGAGAAGCATGTGGGAGGCTTCCTTGATGTCTTAGGAACTCATATGAACTCTTAAACATCTTAATTTATGGCTAAAATGCATCTTACAAACCAAGGTACAACTAAAATCCTAGGTTATGCATCTTGGAAAATCATGGTTCTTTCTTTGTTTTCTTTGCATATTCTTATTTCCCACACTCTAATTCCTAAGATTCATCCTTGGTTTAGTTCAAAATTCAATCCCTCTTGGTTGTCCATACATAGGGTGAAACACACAAGAAGAAGAGCAAGGAAGGAGAAGCATGGAAACTAAGGATTTTACCTTGAATTCAAGCTTTTCTCAAGAGCTTTTCCTCTTGCCTTTACCTTCCTCTCAAATTTTGAACTCTTCCCCTCTAGTTTGGGCTCAAAACAAAACCAAACACTTCAACAAATCCATAGAAAGAAAGAGAAGAAGGAAGAAAACAATATTGGTGAAGGAAGAAGCATGAAAAACTATGAATTTTCTTACCTTTTTGCTTGGTTTTCTCTTCCCTTCTTCCTCCCTCTTGGTGCACCACTTCAAGGAGCTTAGGATTCTATTTTGGTGTAGAGGAAAGTCAGCCAAGGTGATAGGAAGAAGTGGTGCATGCTATATATAAGCTAAGGACCCATTTAAGACATTTTTAATTTCTAATTTTGCCCTCATTCTTCGATTTTTCATTTTAGGCTCATTTCAACTCCTTTTTGAGAACTGTCTTTTCCATCACAAAATTTAGGTTCTCTAACTTATAAAATACCTTTGGAATCACTCAAATTGGATTTAAAAATTTAGGTGCTTTCTAAAATACCTTTGACGTTCTAAATCATAAACTGGAAAGGTTTTTAATTGTTTTAAGGATTCCTATAGTTTTTAGGACCTTTGAGAATCCTGAGAAACTCATGTTTTCCATTTAAAAATTATTCCTTTGAGTATTCTAGAAAGCACATAAAATTATGAAAATGCAATTACATATCGTTGCATTTTCGTTAAATTCCGTCTAGTTATTCTAACTTTGGTTTCAAGGCACCTCTAACCTTGGATCATCATTATTTGAAGTCTAGAATATTATTATAATTTTATTAGGCCTTAAATCCTTCTCTTTGGGGGACTTTCCTTTGTATCCAGTGAGTTTCATATGTTTACGGAGGAACTAAACATTACATTTCTCGCGTTTTCTCACGTTTTCAGAGAATCGAAACTTACATGACCCATCATACTAATAAAATCATGTATCATAATCATCCCTCCTTCTCTCTTTTTCATTTAGCCATGTTTTATGCAGTGAAAGAAAACTTGAATAAAGACTAAACCTGTAGCCATTGATCCATGACTTGAGGCTTATGCATGAGGACAAATTGATGGTGAGCTTTACAAAAATCCATCTTCAACTTGTGCTCTTCCCTTAGATGATTTTGGCATCTGATTTAATGGTAGTTTCAGTTGAAGGAAAGTTGAGGAAAGGAGAGATATCTTTGTGCAATGGAAGGAGGTGAAAGGAGAATGTGTTATAAGTGGTAGATTATTTCAGTTAAGTATGGGGAGTTTCCAAGTCTAATTTTTATCTTTGGCTATTGCTAGTAATTCTCACTAAGATTTGAAGGGAAAATGAAGTTTTGCTCCACATTTTAGCTAAGGTTTGAAGGGAGGAGCTAAATAGAATTTTCATCAAGGTATAGCTTCTTAATTATATGATTATAATGCTTTTATGAGTGGTGTTTTGCTACTATTTTACATTGAGCTTTGGAAGATGCAAAGAAAGGTAAGTTTGTGTAATTATAGTTGAATTTAATTTACCAATTGTTAGCCAAAGATGTATAGGTAAAGAAAATTTTGTAATTTGAATGAAAAATTAAGTTAAAGAGGCTTGAAGCTAGCTTAATTATATGAATTTAAGGGATAGAGCAAGGGTATAATGTTTACCTTTAAATATTGAATGGATAATGTTAAATATGATAAAATGGTACTGATAGTTGTGTCACGCAACCTCAAAATAAAACTAGGTTGAGAAAATATATATAGTTAGTGGCACAACCTAAGTCATCTCCCTTGGAAATGAAATTCAATATTTAATTGGGTTTTCTAAGTGTTAAAGAACTCTTAAAACTATCTAACTAAGAGGGGTTTTTTATCTAATTAAAATAACTAGAATTAATTTGAATTAAAGTTCCTAATTGCTACCTAATTGCATGAATTATGGGATGAATGATAGATATGTAACTAGCTTTGGATTCATCCCTTGGTATCTATTATCCTTATCTTAATCTATTGTAATTAATTCTAGTCTAAGAGTCTTTAGTTGTGTCCATAACTGTGTATCTTGAGTTATCATGCAAGAATAAAGAGATTAACAATCTAAGGTTAAATTGAAACCTCAATCCCACATCAAATCATTAATTCTTCTCATTAGGATCAATGAACAATAAATTTGATTGATTAAATGATTAATTAGCCTCTGAATCATCACCCTAAGATGTTTAATTAACCAATTAAACTATAAGGAATCCTCAAATCAAACAATTAAACACACAATCTCACTCATGCATTTCATCAAACACCTTAATGGCATACATGGGAAATTAGAGGAGAAATGAAAATTCAGCACTTAATTTAATCTAATAATCATTAAAATAATCTCCTAATCAATGTCTAACCAACCATCAATCATAACCTACATCAATCTCAATCATTTACAAGCTTAACCAAGCAAATAAAAGAACAAAAATTGATCACATGGGAACAAAAGGGGGTTAGAATCCCTTTAAGGTTTAGTCTTGATTTCCAAGGGATAAAGTTATGACATAGTCATTGAAGGGTGGAAGACCTTCATTTGACTTTGAATTTTAGGTTTTAGGTAATAGTTTGTTGATCTACATTAGGGGACACCCTAAGTATGTTAATTCTTGTCCAAGTTATGTTCTAATGATCATATAAAGGGTAGGGAACATAGTCTTCCTCCTTGATGGCACTAAAAAGCTAAGGTTTACACCAAGTAGTATGGGATGCTTGATAGGTTGCCTATGATTGTGAAAACTTAGGTCAGTATCAAGTAATATAAAATGCTTGGTATAGGACTTAGGAATTGGTTTTCTCTATTACCTATGCTTTCAAGGTGAATTATCCATGTCTCCTTAGAAAGGCAAACATAGTGACAAGAGATGATGAAGTATATCAGAATGTACCAAGTTTATGAGATATAACAGACATGATTAATTGAGCCCAATGGGAATAAGCTAAATTAATATGGCTTAAAAGATATTTGGTGATAATAAATAATATAGTGTTTGATATACCTATTATGATATATGCATGCAATTATGTATTAACTATCATAAGATGCATGATATTTGAATACTGTAACTTTAACATCTCACATACAAAAATTTTTCCATATAGTCTGTGTAATACTATATTTCTCTAGCCTTTCTCACTCATTTACTTAACTTAAAGCCCTTGGTATAGCAATTTCCACAAGAAAATGGAACAAAATAATGGATTATTTTGCATTACGTAGGGCTTAAGATTTCTGTTTCACATTCTGTGGGCCCCATGAACTCATCCATTTTATTTTCTATTCCAATTACATGTATACAATCAAAACCATTCCAAAATATTCCATTCTGCCTGAGCTTAGGACATCACACTAAAAAATACAAGATTAGTCTCAGGCACTAGGGTTCAAGTTTTTGTCATCAACTTTGAAAATTCATAATTAAATATAGAATAATTGAAATCAAGTAAATGATAGTTTGCTAGAAAGCTCTAGATGTCCACTATAGGTTAACAATCATTCCAAGCCATGAAAATATCATTTGGACCACAATGACAATAGAAAAGTAGCAAAGGTCCAGCCACCCAGATTTGTTATTATATGTTACTAATATAAACTTCAAACATTCATAGCTAATTCTAGAAAAATTGAAATCAAACACACAATTCCATTATAGAAAGCCACAAATGTTAACTTTAGGCTAAAAATAAGTCTAGACCAAAATAGGAATGTTTAGCTATTAGAAATTGATAGAACAATACCAAAGGTACTACTGTGTTACTAGTACTAACTCCAAACTTCAAAAATTCATATATCTCTGCTCAGACCTCCAAATGAGGTGATCTTAGTGGCCATGGAAAGCTTATTAGGTCTAGTTTATATTGTAAAATTTCATAGTCATTAGACACCATTTGTACCTTGGATGACATTGGAGAACAAACTAACCATATGAACAATGCCTGGACCATTTCAACAGCTTTTTGCTGACTTTAGAAATTCATAATTAATTCTCTAGAGTTCCAAATAATTTAGTTTTTAGCTTCCAAAAAGCTATAGATAAGAGCTATATGCATCCAAATTTAATGGAAAAATTCATTCATTTGATTAGTTTGTGATATAGGATTGCATAATGGCAGTTTTATGCCTCTCAAAGGGTAAAAAATGGTCCACTTTAGCTTCTAGCTTTTCCAAGACCACTTGGGTGTAATATCTAGTTCTCTGAAAATGAGAAAAAACGTGAGAAACGTAATGTACAATTTTTTTATCAATGTACAAAATTCACCAAATACAAAAGGAAGTCGCCCGAAATGAATGAGTTAAGGTCCCAAAAAATTTAGTAACATTCTAGACTCCTAAAAATGAGAATCTCAGGCTCAGACGAAAAGAAAAACAGAGCTAGAATGAAGAAATAAATTTGAACAAAAGGTTAATGAAACGTAATGGCATTTTTATAATTTTTAGCAAATTTTGAAATTCTCATAGGAGGACTTTTTAAATGAAATTTTGAGTTCTCTAGGGTTCTTAAAGGCCTTGAAAATCATAGGAAGCCCCGGGACGACTAATGCCCCTCTGGTGGACGTTTTTCTAACAGCGATGAGCCCAAACTTTAACAAATTCATTCAAGAAGGTTTTTAACTCTGATTTAAGTGATTCCAAAGGAATTTTATTAAATTAGGAACCTAAATTTCATAATGGAAAATATGTCAAAAAGGAGCTAAAATGAATTAAAAACAAAAATGCAAGAACGAAGGGCCAAATTGAAATTTTTGAAAGAAAGTGCTTCTTCAACATCCTATAAGAATCATGCTCCACTCTCCCTCATTTCTTAGATTAACCTATTTTGTCTAAAAACCAAAGAAGGCTCAAGGGAGAAAGGCGCACAAGAACAAGGCAAAGGAGAAGGAGAAAACTAAAAAAGAGATAAGAATTTGTTGGAATTTCCTAGCCTTCTCTTTATGAGATTTCTTCTCCTCCTTCTCCCTTTTTGTCCTATGGCTTTCTTGAAGTTTTTGGATCTGTTTTGAGGGAAAAATAGAGGGGAAATTTCAGATTTAAAGAGAAGAGGCCAAGGAAAGTGAGAAACAAGCAAGAAGAAGCAAGGAAACAAGGTAAAATCTCAGTTATATGGTAGCTACTCCCTCTCCCTTCTCCCTATTTCACCCCATGTATGTAGGTGCAAGAGGGCTTGAATTTTAGGAAAAAACAAGGGTGAATTCTAGGAATTTAAGGGAGGAGAGTAAGAATATGCAAAGAAATTCAAGTAAAAACCATTAGTTTTCAAGAGAACAAACCTAGGGTTTCATGGGCTCTCTTGAAAATATAATTTGATGTAATTGTTCCTAGGCCTCAATGAGTGTTTGGATGAGCTCTTGAGATCCCTAGAAGGCTCCTCATATGCATCTTCCATCAAGAAAGTGAAGCAAACCCACTTGGTACTCATATGAGGCATAATTTTAGCCTAAGCTAGAAAGAGTACCAAGAGGAAGTTTTAAATTGTTCTAGGCTTAATTTTGAGTAATGTATGATGGAAGAGGATGAGAGGAAGCCTTGGAAAAATTTTAGAAGCCATAGATAGTGAAATGGTATCATAGGTTCCATATTATGGCTTAAAGAAGCAACACTTAGCTAGGCTCCTTGATTTGATTGTGTGATGACTCCAAGAGATTTAAATGAAGTCAAGAATCATAAATAGATGGAGAGAATGGAGCCAAGATAATGTTTTCTTAAGGTTGCTTCATTGAGTGCATTATGGAACCATAAAAGAGCCATGTTAACCACCTAGCTTTTCTAGTGAATGTATAGCCTTAAAATTTTATTTAAGAGTAAAATTGGCTTCCATATGATGTGTCTAGGCTAAGAGAAATAATCTCCACCTCCTTGGATGTGTGAGGTCGAAGGAGAGGACTCAAGGCTCAAGGAAAGAATATGCTTGTGTGGCAAAGGTAGCTCTCTCCACCTTCTCTCATGCATGATTGTGTACTTACATTGTCTTTGAATGTGTGTATGTATGCTTTAAGTTATGAAAAGTATTTTAGTATGAGCTTTTATTCCATGGCACCATGATGATGTTTTATGCACTCAAATGATGTTTTATGTGTTTGCCTTTGTTTGCTTGATTGTAAAGAAGTCAAGAAACCTCTAGCCATGGTGAGGATGTGCCAAGAACCCTTAAACTTGGTTAAGACAATGTAAAAAGTCTCCCAAGAGTGAGGTTGACTCCTAATAGTAAGGTTAAGTCAAAACCTCTTAGAGGAAATGGGTGAGGAAAGCCCAAAATCTATAAGTGAATGGGTGAGGCTAATTCACTTATTTAGCAAGCCTATGTATGCTAAGTATGACTTGTTCAAATGCTAAAGGTGTTTCTTGAATGCTCATACATGTCATTATGTTCATACATGCATTTTCAAGGCTTGTATTGCATACTTTGTGTGTGATTGAAAGGGAGATGAGCTATTGGGATTATTTGAATCTTATCCCTTTCTCTCCAATGTCTTAACATGCTAGGTGGAGCAATTAAGCAAGGCAATGGAAGCCACCAAGTCTAGAAGAAAAAGATTGACACCAAAGTGTATGAAAAAGCCTAGTTTTGTCTCCTTTGTAGCCATACACATGGTATATGATGTAATCTCATGATGAAATTGTTATGTAACCATATGAGCATATGTAATTATCCAAGTGTTTAATGTATGTATGAGTTTTAGTGCCAAATGTATGAGATAACATGATTTGGGTATTGAATGTCAAGAGAAAGTGTATGCATGCTTGTGTATGGCATGGGGTGAGAGAGTAAGTTTGAGAAATCTGGGTTTATGCACCTTTAAGACAAGTTTAAAGAGTCATTTTGGTGCATTTCCATATGCTCAAGTGGTCATGGTTACCTTAGAACTTGAAATGGACCATTTGGAACCCTTATATGACACCAAATGAGCCATTTTGCAATCTAATGTCAAGATCTAACCAAATGAACGAATTTACCCATGAACTTTGGTACAAATGTAGACCATACCTAGAGATTTTTAGGAAGCTAAAGATTAGATTATTTAGATCTCTATGGAATTAATTATGAATTTTTAAAGTTGCCATTTTTTCGTTAAACTAATACAGGCACTGTTCATATGGTTAGAAACTTGGGCTATATCATTCATGCACCAAATAATGTCCAACGCTCATGACATTTTACAGACCTAAACTAGACATGATAAGATTTCTATGGCCACTGAGATCACCCAAATTGGACCTCTGAGTTGGGAGATATGAATATTTGAATTCAGAGGTCAATACTAGTAATGACAATCGACCTCTGATACTATTCCATCAATTTCTTATGGCTATCAACCACTTTTGTGGTCTAGATTTATTTTTATCATAAACTAGACATTGTATCTTTCTAGAATGGTATTGTGTGCTAGATTTTGATTTTTCTAGAATTAGTTATGAGTTTTCAAAGTTTAGGCATGGAATCTGGAATTCTACTCAAGGCTGCATCATTGTGTTTTGTGTATCTACTGCCTTTGTTCAAGGTATAGGCCACTTTTTAAGCTTGTTATGAGTTGCATTGTGTCTTTAAATGTGAGGATGAGATGGATGAGTCCATATGGCTCACGGGACTCTGAAAGAAAAATTTTATCCATGACATGATGCAAGTATGTTCATTGTTCTAATGCCATCCTCCTTGCTTCCTTGTGAAATACATGGCATAAGACCTAGAATTAGCATGAGGCAAGCTAGATAATTATGGTGTTACATTGGGCATGTGGGAAAGCATTAAAAAAGACCTCTAAACATGTCTAAAGTGTTTAAATATCCATACCTCTCAAAATCACTCTCCCACTTGTTGCTATACACAAAGATCTTACATGCTTATCTTTGCCATTCAGTGTCAAAATCATTCAATATCATTCAGATGCTTCTAAATCTCATACTTACATCATATATCCATGTATATACATATGTTCAAGAGCTTATACATCATATACATAATGAGGATACATCATTTGACAATGCTATGGTTACAAAATGAACAAATAGCAACTCCTTTGTTAATCTTCTTACTTTCAAGTGTGATGGCTCCCATTTCTTGGTTCACTTGGTCCACCTAGGCATGTTAGGGTAATGGAGAGGGAATAGTGAGATTCTAGGAATCCAAATAGCTCTTCACCCTTTTCAATCATACATAATGAATACAAATTCAAATCCAAAGATGAATGCATGGCAATCTAGCAATTCATAAACATACATAAAACATTTCTCTCATTCAAGAAAACATACTCATCATACATAGGCTTGCCAAGACAATGGTTTAGCCTCACCCATTCTCTTTGGGACTTTTAGACTTGCCTCACCCACTTTCAAGGGACTTTTGTCTAAACCTCACTCTTCTAGAGACTTTTAGCTTTGTCTTACCCATTTTTAGGGACTTTTAGCTCATCCTCACCCTTGCTAAGGGACTTTTGGCTTCACCAAGCTCATGCAAGCTAAAACACATTCATAAAACATCTTTCAAAAGCATAAATAAAGCAACATGGTACTATGGCATGTGGACATTTGCTAGAAACATATTACATAGTATAAACATACTTACACACATCCAAAGACAAGAAACCATTCAAGAATGCATGAGTAAAAGGAGAGAGAGCTACCTTGGAGCCAATCTTCCACACTTTTACTTTAAAATCTTCCTCCCTCTTCTTGGCCCAACCATGAGACTTTGAAGCACGAGGTTTTCTTAGCCTAAACACATCACATAAGGCATTTTTAGATCATTGGATCATATTCTAACATTACACCCTCAATATGGAAGCCTACTTGGTTCCAAGACTTCAATATGGTTCCATTAAGCACCTAATGAAGCAACCTTAAGAATTCATGATCTTGGCTCCTTTCTCTCCTTTAATCTATGATTCTTGACTCCATTGAAACCCCTTGGAGCCATCACACATTTATTTTAAGGAGCCTAGCTAGGATTTGCTACATTATGAAACCTACACTCCCATCTCACCTCCATGGCTTCTAAATCAATACTTCTTCTCATGTTTTTTCCATTATATGTAGTGTCATTCTAGCCTTGGAACAAATTAAAACGCTCCCTAGGTCTATAAACCCCTCTAGGCCGAGACATATACATTGTTTTAGACCCATGGACTTTGTTTTATTTCTTTGATGGGAGGTGCATGTGAGAGGCTTCCTTGATGTCTGAGCTACTCATACCAACCCTTAGACACCTTAAATTATGGCTAAAAAGCTTCCTACAAATCAAGGTGCAAGTGAAACCCTAGACTAGACATCTTGCAAAATAATGGTTCTTTCTTGGATTTCTTTGCATGTTCTTGTCTGCCACACTCTAAATCCTAGGTTTCACTCTTGGTTTGGTTCAAAAATAATCCTCCCTTGGCTGTCTTAGAAGTGTCCAAACCATACATGTAAAGAAACAAGAAGAAGTAAGCATGAAAAGCAATGGTTTCTACCTTGATTCAAGCTTTTTCCAAGAACCTTTTCCTTTGCCTTAGCTCTCCTCTTGAAATTCAAACTTCCTCCCTCTATATATGGCTCAAAATAGAACTAAACACTTCAATAAAGCCATAGAAAGAAAGGTGGGAAGGAGGAGATTCAAGTTGCTAAAGTAAAAGACCCAGAAATTCCATCAATTTTCTTACCTTTCCATGGAGTTTGTCTTTCTCTTTTGCTCCCATCTTGTGCACCTCAGATAGTTAGTCTCTCCTCTGGTTTAAGACAGAAACAAGGTCGACTAAATGTAGAAGAGAAAGGGGGCGTGACATATAAGGAGCAAGGTCACTTAATGGACTTTTTAAAAATTCCCATTTTGTCTTCTTTTATTGGCTTTTTCGTTTTAGGCTCATTTGAACTCCTTTTCAAGAACTATCTTTTCCATAATAAAATTTAGGTTCTCTAACCTATAAATAGCCTTTGGAATCACTCAAATCAGGTCTAAAACCTTCCCGAATAAAAGGGTCAAAGTTCAAGTTCACCAATGTTCAAGAACATAAACCAGAGGGGTTTTAACTGTTTTAGGGGTCCCTATAGTTTTCAAGGCCTCTGAAAACCCTAAAAAAAAAAATCATTTTTTCCATTTAAAAATCCCTTCTATAAGTTTTCCAAAAAGTGTTCGAAATTAAAAAAATGCCACTCCATCTTCGTTGAATTTCTTCTAATTATTCTAGCTCAGTTTTTAGGGCACTGCTAACCTTGGATCCTTATTATTTGAGGCCTAAATTGTTACTCTAATTTTATTGGACCTCAAATCATTCTATATGGGGGACTTCCTTTTATATCTAGTGCATTTCATATATTTACAGAGAAATTGGACATTACATTTTTCATGTTTATGGAGGAACCGGATGTTGCATTTCCTTTCCCCTGAAATAAATTTTGTCCTTAAAATTTAAAGGTATGATCTCCTTTAGTTTTTCTCATATATTCGTTAACTGGCCTTTTCTTTCCCTTCTTCCTGGCTTTATCTATTTCTGTAAAGGCTAAGCTCTTTTGCTAATGAATTTACAAAACTAGTTTACTATACCTGATTCTTCTTTTTTCTGTACTATTGCTATAGAGCATTTGGCTTTCTTTTATCATAAGGGAAAGTAATTTTTGACATTAGATATACTCTTATAACTCTAACTTATCTCCTGGGAGAGCTTATTATTTCACATTTGATTAGTCTTAACCCGTTCATAAGAGTTGACTTTCTTACTTAATGGATGTACTTGTATATGCCTTGGGAGATAACTTACTTAGTATCAAATCTCTCTTATCATCTCTTAATAGCTTTCAATAAAGTCTCATTACCTTTCTCTGTTCATTAACTTCCATTAGAGACCTTTGTCTACTTACTTAACTTAGATACTCAGTCCACTATTTAATTTTGTTCGTTTTCTCACTAGCTCATCCCATGGCTCATCATTATATTTCTTTCTATCATAGACCTCATATTTGATCACTTACTGGGACCATAACTCCTTTTAAAAGGGCTGTTATTCTCAATCGTCCCAGTCTCATTTCTTACTTTGACCTTTGCCTTTTTAGGCTTGAACTATGTTTTACTCTCTTTATTCACTAGAGAGTGGGTCTTATTTAACTCTTCAACTTAATAATTGATCATCATAACTCTTACTCTTCCTGTACTAACATTGAAGAGCAACTACCACTAACTACTATTGAATTCTTGTGGGACACCAAATTTTCATAATCTTAGTTGCTAGACACATATTCTACTACTTACCCAATCAAAGCAAACTATACTTAACCCCTTTTTGAACATATGACTCTGGTATATAAGGATCTCTCTATCCTTTGGTCAGGTTCAATATCTCTTAGGTAGTGGTTCATCTAACTATAATACTGGAAAGCTACTTTCTTGCTTCCTCATCCCACACACTATGCTCATCCCTCAAAGAGGTCTAACCGGTGGTCTAACTGTCTGACTATAGCCTTCATATCTCTGTGGCAATAGTCTACTAGACTTAGGAGATCTCTAGTCTCTGAGATGAAACTATCTGATACTATATTGGTCTCCAAGACTAACTAATCTGGAAAAACTATCTCAAGCTGTCATCTCCCTAGAGAACTACTGTGCTATAACTATAGGCTTTCTGTATCTCATGGGATCTACTGCAACCTCTTTGAGACCTGCTAGGGTCTACTACAACCTGCTATACTATGCTAAGATCTACTACCATCCATCTCTAGGGGATGTCAAAGTTTAAAATCACTATATTTGACAATAAAATACATGCTTATTGATAAGCATGATTTTTATATTTTTTATTCTCTTTAGCTTAAGCATTTTAATGATCAAACATGGCTTTGGAGGTTTAATTAGGTGGAATTTGATTTTTAGTAGCCACTTCTACACTCAAAGAATTTATTTACAAAATTATTGAATTTTAATGCTTACATTTCTTTAAATAATTTTATGAATTTTCTTGAATAATGTTTTCCATTATTTTTGTAGATTTTCTTCGGGCAAATAGAACTTAAAGGGTAAATATTTGTTTAGAATTTTTAATAAAAATTTTAGAAATTAATAATAATAATAATAATAATAATAATAATAATAATAACAACAACAACAAAGAATAAAAGGCATGGTTTTCATTCCCACCCAAAATTTGATACATTTCATTCTCTTTTGCAGGGAGGAGCACACACATGCAAAGAAATACAAATGTAGCAGTTATCCCTTCCATATAGTCATGTACCTTGTAATATCTTATATTTCTAACTCATTCCATACACATTTGCAAGCTCATATGATACATTCCATGAAGGAAGTGAGAAAAATCCATTAAAATAATACATTTCTTTGCGTTGCGTCGTGTATAAAAATTTCATTCAGTGTTACTTAGACCATGTGAGCTCATACAACACATTCTCATATTTAATTACATGAATACAACTCATTTGCATCATCGAAAGTGGCCTACATCTCAAGGAACTCAATGGGAAGCTCAAAATACACATATTCATTTTCGGCCAGATTTATCCCTTTTTTTGTCACAACTTTGGAAAATCATAACTAATTCTAGAAAAATCAAAATCATGCATTCTTGCCATTCTGGAAAGCTATAGATGTCTACTTCATATAAAAATATTTCCATACCATAACATCCATCACAGAGGATGCTTGACATTTGAAAATATCCAGAGGTTAAATTGTCCACTGGTGCTATTATAGATTTCTACAGTAAACTTAAAAGATGTCTAATTAATTCCAAAAAAATCCAATCCATGAAAATGATACCAATATGGCAAGCTGGGGATTTTAGCTAGAGGAAAAAATTAACTCCAGACCAGTTCAAGCACACCTACATCTCGAAATTCAATTGAACAGTAACTAAGGTATGGTGAAGCTCCTGATACTGGACAGATTCTTTGAAACTTCATATCTCCCTCTACAGACACTCAAATGAGGTGCTTCCAATTGGCAAGTTGCTGAGAATGTATAGTTTCTTTGTATAAAATTTCATGGCAATTGGACATCATTTGAGCTCTATGTGACAAATTTCATTTTTGGACCAAGTGAACAGTGCATCAAACCAAAATTAGAAAAATTTGCCAACTTTGAAAATTTATCAAATATTTTGTAGGCCTCCAAAAATTATATTCTTTAACTTCCCAAAAACCTTTCAACAAGCTTTAATTGCATGCCAAATCTCAGATTAAGAAGAGCTCATTTGGACAAAAAAGTGACATAGGGTTTTATTTTGGTTAATTTTAGTTTCATATGGGATACCAAAATATCCAAATGGCTTTCCTTGGGGTTTGGTGTAACAACATAAATTCTAGCTTTTCTCATGCCTTTAAATGACTTAATATCATGAATTATGTAAGTTTCCTATAAAAAAGCAAGGAAATAATGATTATTTTCACGTTACGTCATATCTAAAAATTTCATTTGGTGTCATATGGACCATGAGGACCGTCATATCTAAAAATTTCAATTTAACATTAAATCCTTTGATTTTTGCATGGTAACTCAAGATACATTATTATGAATATACTTAAGGACTCTTAGGCCAAAATTAATCATAATTGGATTAGGATGAGGATAATAGATACCAAGGGATGAATTCAAAGCTAGTCACAAGTCTATCATTCATTAATTAGCTTATGCAATTAGGTAGTTAGTGATTTTGATTCAAATTAATTTTAGATAGTTTAATTAAACCAAAACCCCCATAAATTAGGTAGTTTTAGGATCTTTATATACTTAGAAAGCCCAATTAAACATTGAACTCTATTTCCAATGGAGATGACCTAGGCTATGCCACTAACTATAAAATTTAATCCAATATAGTTTTATTTTGAGGGTTGCACGACAGATCTATTACTCACTAAGTCCAATAACCATCACTCATAATGGCTAAGGCTAAACTCAGATATCTACTATGCTCTTCATTTAAAGTGGGTTCTATGTCGCCTATTTCTTTGTTGATCCTATTAGAATAATACTTAGGAGTATTCTGATTTTCACCTACTACTCCCTATGGGATCCTTGGGTTCCCACTTCAAGCCTTTTCATTTAAGCTTTCTTTCTTTACCTTACTGGCTTACCACACTTTACCTGTACTCTTTTTGTCTTTTCTCTCATATCTTGCAATTTCTAACTATACTCTTCTTCTGCTATCAAGTGCCTTCCGCACCAAGGCATCACAAACATTGAGTGTGTCTAACATCTCTCGCAAGATAAAGGTCATAGGCTAGTCCTTTTTCACTTCATGTAGTCATATCATAAAGGACTTTGACTTTTAACATTCTAATACTGTTAGCACGTTCCCTTTTACATCATTATTCTTCATTGGGGATTCCTTTCTGCATACTTTTCTTATCATTTTGATATTACTAGAATCCCTTACATCTCTTTCTTTAGCTAACTAGGATACTCTTCGATTATCAGGACACTCTTTATGGTTGATGTGATCATTTGCTATGCATTCAAGTTGCATTAGTACTAAGTTGGCAATACTCAATATCATGTAACCATCGTTGCAAGCAAACCATAGCATCAATCACTAATACACAATCACATCATGACCAAGTTCAAGCCACTATCACTAGTATATTATGAGTTCCCCAACAATCTAAAGTACTCTTTTGTTATCAGGCTCTATCTTTCTTTATTTCATATGACACTTAAGGAAAGGAAACTTTTTCTCTAATTTCTTACATCATTTGTTGTACTATCCTGAGGTCATTCATATTGCCCAGTTATCTCTATTCAGGGCCTTACATCATGCTTTATTGACATCTATGCCAAGGACAACGGTACTTGCTAGTACACTCATTCATATTATCTATTTGTCATTCTTTAATTCATTATGTCCTTGGTTTTGACATTATCACACACTTTCTCTATGCTCAAGAGCATGTTTATTCCTCTTAAGTTCATTTTTACTTACTCACTTTTTATAAAGTGGGGGAAGGGTCTAATTCCTCTTATTCTTTTGCTTTATTCTTGACTAGACCATTCCTCTGTAAGGAATTGTTCCCTATGAACCTTAGAGTTTGCTTTCTATAAAGCTCGTGGCTTATCTTACTACTTTACATAATCTTGGACCTTACTTCTTAGGTGGCTTTTAATTTTCTTTAGCTTCCCTGGGGGTACTGAGACATTAAATGCTTGCCTCAACCCCTCTCTACACTCTGATTAAGGGCTAGGTATACTCTCTTTTTGCGTAGACTTTTACTTTCAACTCTAGGAGCATAATTCATTAATTCTAGGGTTATACTAACTCGATTAAGGTCACACCTTCTCAATGTCCCAAATCTATTTTATCGGTAACTGTATGCTCCACTTAGTACTCTTACTACTCATGAGCTTTCACATTACATGAGTCTCATGCTAGGGAAGCTCATCTAACAAAGTACTAAACTCTTACCTGGCTACTTTCACTATACTCATTTGATTAACTCTTTTAATTACTACTCAAGTGAGGGTACCTCTTTCTAGGTATTACTCTTTTAATATCTCCTTGCTTTCTTATATTTATGAAATTACTAAATCAAGGATTTACCCCTTAGAGAGTTAGTGACTACTAACTAGGTGGTCCTCTATCTCATTACATCTCATTTTCGTTTTAGGATATCATCCCTGAGGTATACCCTTCTCGTAAACTCATTACATTTTTTATGCTATTAGCGCTAAATCATGTTGATTCAATTGCTACAAGGACATCCTGTCACCAAGATCCCGGATCTTGTTGACAAGGTCTTGCATTTTACAATGTAAATTTTAGACCTTGTTAACAGGGCCTTCCTACTAGTGAGTACAAGACCTTTTACCAGTGACTAATAACATATAATATGTGGGGATATGACACTTGTTCCTTTACATAGATGTATCCTTCCTTTACACATATACCCATAGCATGCTTTGTGTAATGTCTAATTTTCGTTAAACGATAGAAACGGGTGTGTTTTCAAAGCAAGTCCCCTGAAATGAATTAGTTAAGGTCCTAAAAAATTTGAGCAACATTCTAGACTCCTAAAAATGAGAATCCTAGCCTCAGAAGGAAGAAAAAATGGAGCTAGAATGAAGAAACAAATTTTGATGGAAAACCTATAAAACATAATAGCATTTGCGTAATTTTGAGCAATTTTTGGAATTCACCCAAGAAGGCTTTTTAAATCAAAGTTTTGAGTTCTTCGGGGTTTTTAGAGGCCCGAAAAACCATGGGAAGCCCTGAGATAGTTAAATCCCCTCTGTTGGATGTTTTCCAACATCAGTGTATCCGAACTTTGACAGATTCGTTTGTGAAGATTTTAGCTCCGATTTGAGTGATTCCAAAGGCATTTTATTAAATTGGGAACCTAAATTTTATAATAAAAAAGGAGCTAAAATGAAGGAGAAACGAAAATACAAACTACAAAGGATAAAATTGGAATTTTTGAAAAAGTCACTTTCCTACACCTATATATAGGTGGCGCCCCACTCTCTCCCTCATTTGGAATCAGAATTTTCTACATAATTTCAGAGAAGGGAGCTAGGGTTTGGGCGCACAAGAGAGGAAGAAGAAAAAGGAGAAATTAAAGCTTGAAGGTATGTTTCCATGGTAGTTTTTCATGCTTTTCTCCATCCACACCTCCTCTCCTTCCTTCTCCTTAATTTCCTTTATTTAAAATGGAGTTTATAAATCTGATTCAAAGGAGAAACTCAAGGGAATTTTCGGATTTGGAGAGAGGAGCTTGGAGAAAGCAAGATTCAAGCAAGAACAAGCAAGGAAACTAGGTAATTTCTCTTCCTATGGTTGATATCTTCATCCTCCCTCCTTCACCATTTTTCCTAACCCTAGGAATTATAGGAGGAGATGATTTTTAAGCAGAACCAAGGATGAATCTAAGGAAAAAGGGTGTGGAGATTAAGAATATGCAGAGGAAATTAACAAAAACCCATTGGATTTCAAGATGCAAATTCTAGGGTTTTGTGTGCACCTTATAAAATCTAACCTTGTATGATAATTCCTAAGTCTAATTAAGAGTTTAAATGAGCTCTTAATATCCCTAAGATGCTCCCCACATGCTTCCTCTTTTAAAAAAACAAAGAGAATTCCAAGGAGGCCAAAAAGGGGCTATGTCTCGGCCAAGCATGGATGGAGTAGTTAGGGAAAGTTTTAAATTTTTTCAAGCCCATTTTTGTGTCATATATGGTGAATGAATATGAGGGGAGGCCTTGGAAAAAATTTAGAACCCATGGAAAGTGAATTGGTGCCTTAGGTTCCATATTATGACCTAAAGAAGCAACATATAATTAGGCTCTTTGTTTTAATTGTGTGATGACTCCAAGAGGCTTAAAAAGAGTCATGAATCATATTTAAAAGAAACAATGGAGCCTAGAATTTATTTGAGGGGTGTTGCTTCATTAGGTGCATTTATGGACCATAATAGGGTTTATAGAACAACCTAGTGTCTAAGCAAGTTGTGTGAACCTAGAAATTATTTCATGAACTTAATTGACTCCTATAAAATGTGTCTAGGCCAAGAGGAAGCATCTCCACAAGTTTGTGGGTGTGTGGCCGAAGAGAGGAGCTTGAATCCAAAGGGGAAAGTGTGTGAGTGTGTGCAAGGTAGCTCTCTCCACTTTCTCTCATGCATGGATGTGTGTTTAGCTTGTCTTAGAATGTGTATATGTGTATTTTTAAGCCATGAAAAGTATGTTAGCATGATCTTATATGCCATGATTTCATGATGACATATTATGTTTTTAAATGATATCATGATATTTGTTTGAGTTTGCTTGAGTGTGGAGAGGCTAAGAACTGTTAACCATGGTGAGGATGAGCTAAAAACCCTTGAGATTAGTTAAGACAAAGCAAAGAGTCTCCCAAAAGCAAAGTGGGCTCCCAAGAGTATGGTTGAGTCCAAGAATTTCTTAAAGAATGGGTGAGGCAAGTCCAAAATTCATGAGGAAAAGGGTGAGGCCAATCCATCCTCTTGGCAAGCTCTTGGATGAGCTGTATGACTTATTCACATGCCAAGCTTATTCTTGAATGTTCATGACTTCCATGATATTCATGCATGCACTTTCAAAACTTGCTTTGCATATGTTATGTATGATTGAATGGGAAATGAGCTATTGGGATTCTTTGAATCTTATTCCCTCCTCTCTAATGATCTAATATGCTAGGTGGATCCAAAGAGCAAGGCAATGGGAGTCAACCATATGAGAGATGAAGTAATGACATTGAAATGTGGAACTTTTGTCACTTTAAGGCTATAAGAATGGCAATTGTTGTATTCAATGGATGTATATGTAGTATAATATTATGAACATACATAATTATGATATTATGACATGTATGAATGAGAGAATATGCTATGTGACCACTAGAATGGAATTTAGACATGTTATAGCATTCTAACTTCCTTAATGACAACATGGAATTATGCATAAGTGTGGATGAGATGGACCAAATGAGAGGCATGGAGTTTGGGACCATTTAAGCAGCTTACACAAGTCTTAATCATGCTTTTAGACTTGCCCAAAAGGTGCCAAACCCTAGGGATAGCCATTTGGTTAATTTGGTATCTCATATGGAGCCAAAATTGACCATAATGGAACCCTATATTACTTTTTGGCTAAATGACTTCTTCTTGATATGAGATTTGGCATACAATTAGTGCTTGTTGAGATATTTTTGTGAAGCTAAAAAAGATAATTTTTTGAGGTCTACAAAATATTTGATGAATTTTCAAAGTTGGCAAATTTTTTAATTTTGGTCTGCTACACAATTCATTTTGGTCCGAAAATGAAATTTACCACACAAGGCCGAAATGATGTCCAATTGCCATGAAATTTTATACAGAGAAACTATACATTCACAGTGACTCGTACCAACTAGAAGCACCTCATTTAGAGGTCTAGAGAGGGAGATATGAATTTTTGAACATTATGTCTAGTATCAGGAGCCTTACCCTACTTCGTTACTATTCCATTAAAGGCTGCCTGAGCTAGTTTAGAAATATTTTTTCCCTCTAGCTAATATCCACAGATTTCTATATTAGTATCATTTGTATAGATTGGGCTTTTGTGGAATTAATTAGACATTTTCAAAGTTTGCTGTAGAAATCTATAACAGCATCAGTGACTGTTTGATCTCTGGACCTTTCCAGATGTCAAACATCCTTTGTAGTGGATGTTATGGTCTGGACATTTTTTAGTGTGAAGTAGATTTCTAGAATGTCCAAGAATGTATTATTTCAATTTTTATAGAATTAGTTATGAATTTCTAAAGTTGGGTCAGAAAAGAGCCAAACCTGGCTGAAAATGAATGTCCATATTTTGTGCTTCATTTTAGTTTTCTTCAGTTGTGAGCCACATTTTATGATGCAAATGAGTTGTATTCATTAATTAAATATGAAAATATGTTGTATGAGCTCATACGATCCATGTGACACTGAATGAAATTTTTATACACGACACAACACGAAAATATTCATTATTTTTATGTTATTTTCTTGATTCTTCCATGAGATGTCTAATGGGAAGCATAAAGATAGCATGAGATGAACTAGAATTTATGGTGTTACACTTTACATAGGCCCATAGTGAAAGCCTGTCATTCACTAACATATAAAATAGCATTCTAGGTTGAAGTCAAAGCCTTGTGGGTGGGTCTTCATAACCTTACTACTCTCGTGTCTAATAGGTTTACTCTGGGTGTTACTCAATCTTAAACATGCTCAGGCTCATTCATAAGCTAGGCTAGTCTCTTTCTTAGACTCATGTACTAAGCCTGTTGCTTATCTATTGCTTAATTATTCTTGGCATTTGCTAGCGGGTCATTTATCTTTCTTCCATCATGCTCACACTAGGGGTCTTATTCTCTGCGCTTTGTTTGACCCTATAATTGTTCATTTCTCATATTAATTCGAATATGACCAACAAGGTCTTCCATATGGCAATACATTCCATCATCACTGGTACTTCCTTTCTCACTACATGATTTGAGCCTCAACTGCCTTTGTGTTCAGCCCATCATCAAGGCTAAAGGGTTTTACCCCTTACATTATTCATGTATAGCCAAATAGTACACCTAGGCTATCAAGGCTCTATGGGGCTATTGCTTATAAACTCTGGCCCTAGCTTAAGGGAATAACTTTTTAATCTTTCCAATTCATCTAGACATTTGGGTGTCATGGCTAAGGAAAATAACTCTCTTTCTCATTTTCCCCTTTAAGTTGACCCTGTATAGCAGTAGTTTCACCTCATGTTGTTCTGCATCAATGTCTGACTTTACATCAAGCAACACATCTTGGAATGGTATAGGTGTGGTAACTAGGGAGGATTAGGCCTTTCATAATCTCTCTAAGCAAGTCTCTCTAGCAGCTACATATAAATTTCTTACTGCTCATATGCACAGCTTACCACTAATCCCAGAGAGCTACCACAACTCAGAGCTCTAGCCATAGGATCACTCAACTTTATTGTAGCAACTCTAGAGGCCAACCTCTCCTAATGTTCACTACCTACACTAACACCATTCCATAACTCACTTAGCATAACCATAAACATATGCCACTTTTAGACACCCAAAAATGTCTCATACAAGGCTTTTTGTAACTATACAAGCCTTTACATAGCCGTATTGTTACATCCCCAAGCCATAAACATCCTTAAAGGGCCTAGAACTTTGCTCTAATACTAAAAAGTGTAATACCATATTTCTCTAGCCTTTCTCACTCATTTACTTAACTCAAAGCCCTTGGTATAGCAATTTCCACAAGAAAATGGAATAAAATAATGGATTATTTTGCGTTACGTAGGCTTAAAATTTTTGTTTCACATTCCATGAGCGACATGAATTCATTCATATTATTTTCTATTCCAAATACATGTATACAAGTTAGAACATTCCAAAATGTTCCATTATGCCTGAGCTTAGGACATCCACACTAAAAAATACAAGATTAGTCTCGGGCTCTAAGGTCTAAGTTTCTGTTATCAACTTTGAAAGTTCATAATTAAATATAGAAAAATTGAAATCAAGTAAATGATAGATTTATGTAAAGTTCTAGATGTCCACTATAGGTCAACAATCATTCCAAGCCATGAAAACATCATCTGGACTAGAATTGACAATATAAAAGCACTAAAGGTCTAGCTGCCTAAGTTTACTATCACAAGTTACTGATATAAAATTCAAAAACTCATAACTAATTCTAGAAAAATTGAAAGCAAGCACACTATGTCATTTTGGAAAGCTACAAATGTTAAATTTAGGATAAAAATAATTCTAGACCAAAATAGAAATGTTTAGGTACTAAAAATTAATGGAACAATACCAAATGTACTACAACATTACTAGTATGACTTCTTTATATGTTGTTGAAACGGAGAAGAGCTATTGGGATTTCTAGAATCTCATTCCTTCCTCCTCATTTTCTAACATGTTTAGGTGGACCAAGTGAACCAAGAAATGGGAGCCACCAAGCTTGAAGAAGAGAGATTAACAACAAAGTGAGTGAAATTGTCCATTTTGTAGCCATATGAATGGCATATGATGTAATCCCATGATGAATATATTGTATAATCATTTGAACATATGTAATTACATGAATACTTGATGTATAAATAAGATTTGATGCCATATGAATGATGTAGTATTTTCTGGACATTGAATGGCAAGATAAAGCATATGTGTTCTTGTGTATACCTTGGGGTAAGAGTGTGAGTTTGTAAAATCTGGGTTTGTGCACCATTGAGACATGTTAAGTAGACCATTTTGGTGCTTTTCCACTTGCTCAAGTGGCCAAGAAAGCCTTGGAACGAAATTTGACTCTCTTGAGCTTTAAGAAGCTTAAAAGAGCAAATTTGCAGTCCTATAGCACAATCTAATGAAATAAATGAATTTCCTCATGAGATTTGAAACGCATATAGATCTTATCTAGAGCTTTTTGGGAAGCTAAAGATCAGATTATTTGGAACTCTATAGAATTAATTATGATTTTTAAAGTTGAAAAATTTAGCTATTCTAGTATGGTTGCTATTCATATGGTTAGTTTCTTCTCCTATGTCATTCAAGGTCCAAATAGTGTCTAATACTCATGAAATTTTATAGACATAAACTATACATGACAACCTTTCTATGGCCACTAAGATCACCCTAATTGGATGTCTTAGTGGGGAGATATGAATTTTTAAAGTTCTATAATAGTACTAGTAGTGCCAGGCAAGTTTGGTTACTATTCCATCAATTTCTAGTAGATAGATGTCACTGTTTTAGTCTGAACTTATTTTTAGCATAAAGTATATATTTGTAGAATTCTAGAATGATATAGTGTACTTAATTTTGATTTTTCTAGAATTAGTTATGATTTTTCAAAGTTTATGACAGAAAGTTGGCACACTAACCAGAGGCTGCACATGTAATTTTTATGTATATGGTTCATGAGCTCAAGTTTTTGGCCACATATTGAGATGGCTTTGAGTTGTAATTGTGTATTTAAATATGAGAATGAGATGGATGAGTACATATGGCCCACAGGACACGAAATGAAATTTTCATCCATGACGTAACGCAAAAATAATCTAATATTTTAATGCCATTTTCTTGGAAAGCTTGTGTTGTTTAAGGAAGTGTGACTAGAATTGAGTTGAGATGAGTTGTATGAATATGGTGTTACATGAAGCAACCAATTATGGCTCAAGAATCACCAATGAACAACCTTTCAAACAAGGTATGCCATAAGTTAGAAAACTTGATATTCCTTGGACTTTCATCCTCTTTATGTTTCGGCCTAGAGAGAGAGGCAAAGGAGAGGATTTGAATTCAATAAAAATTTGATAGAAACAAGACTTTAAAAGGGAGGAGAGTAAGATTATGCAAAGAAAATACCATAAAAAGCCATAGAGAGCATGTTATATCACCTAGGGTTTCCAATTGAGCTATGGAAGATGTAAAACTATAGGAAAGTAATTTGAATTCTCTAAGGCCATATTTGAATTCAAAAAGAGCTAAGGATATCTTATATGCCTCAAATTACCCAAGAAAATAGTAAAATCTCAAAGGAAGCCAAAGGAGTGCTTGTCTTGGCCTTAAGCTAGATGAAATACCTAAGGAGTGCTTTCATGACTTTTAAGGTATTGAGTGGTCTAAATATGAGCAATAAACACTAATGGAACTATTGGAATGAACGTAGGAGCCCTATTTTGAAAAGTGAAATTTTAAAGTTCATAAAAGGCCTAATGAAGCAACCTAGTGTTAGCCATGTTTTGGCTTGCATGTGATGGCCCTAACAAGTTCTATTAGAGTCTTATGGCTCACATTAAGAGAGATCTTGAAGCCTAGAGGTTAAATTATGAGAGTTCCCTCTTAAGGCACTTAACAGTAGCTTAAATTTACATGTTAAGTATTCATAGGCTTATGTGGCAAGAAAATGAATTAAAATGGGTTCTAATGGGTTGTCTTGCATTTGAATAAATGTGTTTAGGCCAAGCTAAAGCAACTCCATTATTTTGTGTATGTGAACTCAAGAAGCATGTAAAGAAAAAGCAAGGACAAGTAGGTTAGTGACATCTTGAACCTCTACAAGTCTTAAGGTAGCTTTCTCTCTGCTTCTTGCATGTGATTGAGTGCTTGAATGAGTTGATATGCTTGTGTGTGTAGTTACTTAATGCTTTCATGAAATATGATCCATTATGTTTTCATATGAGCTTTATGAGGACCTTATGTTTATAAAAAGTTTATATGATAGCTCCTAACTCCCTAAGGCATGGAATTGAGTGCAGTAGTTCTTCCTTGACTCCAAGTTGAGATTGGTAGAACCCAGCTAGTTTTATAATGTTGCTATGGCAAAAAATGAATGAGTTTTCATGTTATACAATGCATATGATTTACATGATGCATACACATAGCATTTTTCACCACATATATTGCATTCACTCATGGCATTCTTATGTGCATTGAATTGGATGAATTTATGCTACTGAGATTCTCCTTGAATCTCACCCCCATGCTCCCACAAACCATTTCAAGGTTATTAAGTCAAAGCAAGGAAGATGTGAAGATTAGATATTGGGAATTATGTGTTAGAAGCACTATATGTGCTAAAATGTAATTTATGTATCAAGAATGATATGAATAATGTATTTGATGTGTAATGAATAACTTTGATACCACATAATTTATAATATCATGTTTTTGAATGAGAACTTATGTATGGATAGGAGAATGTGAGTATAAAGTTCCTTATGGTAGAACATGCCCAATAATATTTAATTTTGCCTATGTTTGCATATAGTATGTATGTGCATACTTAGGTGTCAAGGGGTCAAATTTTGATCCAAATCTTTTGGCATGATATGAAATAGTTAGAAATGCTATTTAGGATGATTTAAACTTGCTCCAAGTGGAAGAATCCCATTTGGATGTCAAATGGCCCAAAAGGATACTAATGTTAAGCATTAAAAGACCCTAAAAAACTCCTATATCCAAAGTGGCCCAAATGACTTAGTTGGAGTCTAAAATTTGACATGGATATAGACCCTTAAGAGAGCTTTCTAACAAGCTCGAAACCATAATTTTTAGAGATCCAAAAAATATTTCATGAATTTCCAAATTTCTAGAATTTATGTAGAATAGTCCCTAGTACAGTTCATATGGTAGTTCTGATTTTTAGTGGATTTGAAGGATCAAATGAACTTCAATACTCATGAAATTTTATGAACATATGGTTTATATTACAATATTTCTAGCACCATAGAGTTTACACAAAAAGGAGTTGTGTAGAGAAAGTTATGAATTTTTGAAGTTAAGGGTCTGAATATGTCTGAGTACTATAGTAGCTACTGATATGCAAGGTCTTTTGTAGGTCAAATGAGTGTAGATGCCCTTAAAATTTTTGTAGTATATAGATCCCATCTCAAGCTTTTCATGGCCAATGAGATCACTAAAAATGGAGTTGTGTAGCTCAAGATATGGAATTTTAAAGTTTGAGTCTATCATATGCCCTCCTTTCTGAACTAGGTTATTATTTCATTACATTTCATAAGGTAAACGAATTCAATTTCACCCTAACTTTTTATGGCTTGTAGTTCATATCCTAATCTTTCTATAGACAGCAATTTTACATGATTTGGACTTGTGTAACATAAGTTATGAATTTTCAAAATTAGTATAGATTTTTGGTCACTATGTCCATTTGGGTTTTTGATCCATCAAAGGGGTTCCATGAGCTAAACATGTTAAAATGGTATGAATAAACTTTTATATGATGAAAATGAATTAAGGGAAAGAAAGAATGAAGTTTGGATCCCTATAGCTCAAAATGATTAAGAAGAGACCCAATTTAGGTGTTGAAAACTTACGAACGGATATGAATTTTGCTTGAAACTCCATAGTTGATGTAATGTCTGATTTCATCAAAATGATGGAAACGGATGCATTTTTAAAGAAAGTCCTCTAAAATAAATTAGTTCAGGTCCCAAAAAATTTAAATAGCATTTTAGACTCCTAAAAATGAGAATTCTAAGCTCAGACAGAAAGAAAAACAGAGCTATAATAAAGAAACAAATTTGAACAAAAGGTTGACGAAACATAATGATATTTTCGTAATTTTGAGAAAATTTTAGAATTCTTATAGGAGGGCTTTTAAATGAAAGTTTTGAGCTCTCTAGGATTGTCAAAGGTTTTGAAAACCATGGGAAGTCTCGGGACAGTTAAAACTCCTCCGGTAGACATTTTCTAACGTCGATTGACTCAAACTTTGACAGATTCGTTCATGAAGGTTTTAGCTCCAATTTGAGTGATTTTAAAGGTATTTTATTAAATTGAAAATCTAAATTTCATAATAGAAAGACGATTCTAAAAAAAGAGCTAAAACAAGCCAAAAACGAAAATGCCAAGATGAAGGGGTAAAATTGAAATTTTTGAAAAGCCTTTCTTAACCTCCCTCTATATATATGAGATGCCCCACCTCCTCACTCATTTAGACACAATTGTTTCTACCCTAAACCAAAGGAGAGAGTTAGGATTTGAGGTGCACCAAAAGAAGGAGAAAGGGAGGAGAAAAACAAGATAAAAGGTATGGAATTTCTTAGTTTTTTCATGCTTTCTCTTTAGTAAACCTCTTCTTCTCCATTTCTCCTTGTTTCCTATGGTTTTACTGAAGTTTTTGGATCTATTTTGAGGGAAGAATAGAGGTGAAAATTCGGATTTGAAGAGAGGAGGCTGAGGAAAGGAAGAATCAACCAAGAAACTAAGGAAAAATAAGGTAAATCTTCATTTCTATGGTAGCTACTCCTTCTCCTCTTCTCTCCTTAGTTTGTCCAACATATGAAGCTGCAAGAAGGCTTGGATTTTAGGCAAAACCAAGGGTGAATCTTAGGAATTTAAGGAAGGAGAATAAGGATATGCAAATAAAACAACAAAAGAACCATTAGATTACAAGATAGAAAACCTAGGGTTTTAAGTGTCCCTTGAAAAATATAATTTGATATAATAATTTTTAGACCTAAATAAGTATTTAGATGAGCTCCTAAGGTCCCTAGAAGGCTCCCTATATGAATCTTCCACCAAGAAAATAAAGCAAACTCCCTTGGTAGCATTATGTTCCATAGCCATGGCCTCGAGTAGTTAAGGCACCTAGGGATAGTTTTAAATTTTTTCAAGCCTATTTTTGAGTCATATATGATGAGTGAAGATGAGGAAAAATCTTGGGAAAAATTTAAAAGGCCTAGAGAATGAATTGGTGTCATAGGTTCCATAACATGACCTAAGGAAGCAACATGTAGTTAGGCTCTTTGTTTTAATTGTGTGATGACTCCAAGAGGCTTAAAAGGAGTCAAGAATCATAAATAAAGGAAATAATGGAGCCTAGAACTCAACTGATGGATGTTACTTCATTAGGTGTATTTAGGAACCATAAATGAACTATAGGACAAAATTAGAGTTCCAAGAAGATGTATGGCCTTAGAAATGATCCCAAGAACTTAATTGGCTTCCATATATTGTGTTTAGGCTAAGAGAAACAAATCCCACACCTTTGTGTGTGTAAGGCCATGGAAGAGAGAACATTTTCAAAAGAAAAAGTGTGTGGTTGCAACAACGGTAGCTCACTTCTCTTTCTCTTATGCATGAATGTGTGCTTAACTTGTCTTTGAATGTGTGTATGTATTTTTTAAGCCATGAAAAGTATTTTAACATGTGTATATGTATTATGGTACCATGATGTTGTAATATGTCTTTAAATGATGCCTAGTATGTGTGCTTGGGTTTGTTTGAGTGTGGTGAAGCCCTTAGCCATGGTGAGGATGAGCCAATAACCCTTAAAATTGGTTGAGACAAAGTAAAGAGTCTCCTAAAAGTAAGGTTGAGTCAAAACCTCTTCGAGAAAATGGGTGAGGCAAGTCCAAAATCTATAAGAGAATGGGTGAGGCTAATCCACTTACTTGGCAAACCTATGTATGCTTTGTATGACTTGTTCAAGTGCCAAGAATGCTTCTTGAATGATTGCACATTCCATGATGCTCATGCATGCATTTTTAAGACTTATTTTGCATTCTTTATGTGTGATTGAAAGGGAGATAAGCTATTGGGATTCTTTGAATCTCATTCTCCCCTTTTCAATGTCCTAACATGCTCGGTGGACCAAGTCAACAAGGTAATGGGAGCCATCAAGTTGGAAGATGAAAGTATGACAACAAAGTGCATTGATTTTGCTTTTTTATGGCCATATGAGTGGCAATATGACCTCATAAACATATATAATTATGCAAATGTATCATGTACAAATGAGATTTAATGTTATGTGTATGATAATACATTTTAGACATTGAAGAGCAAGACTAGCCTTATATGTTCTTATGTATGGCATGGGGTGAGAGATTGAGTTTTCAAATTCTGGGTTTATGGACCTTTGAGACAAGTTTAGAAGGTCATTTTGGTGCATTACCACGTGCTCAAGTGGTCATGGTTGCCTTGGAGCTCAAAATGGACCATTTGAACCCTTTGTAAGACTTAAAAAGGACGATTTCATAACCTAACATCAAGATCTGACCAAATAAATGAATTTGCCCATGAAATTTGGCAGCATGTAGATCTTATCTAGAGCTTTTTAGGAAGTCAAAGACCAGATTATTTAGAGCTTTGTGGAATTTATTATGAATTCCCAAAGTTGGCATTTTTTTGCTAAACTAATGTAGACACTGTTCATATAGTCAGAAATTTAGGTTGTGTCATTTGAGAGCCAAATGATGTCTAATACCCATAATATTTTACAAGCATAAACTAGACATAATAAGCTTCCCATGGCCACTAAGATCACCCCAATTAGAGCTCTGAGCAATGAGATATGAATTTTTGAAGATGGAGGACAGTACTAGTAGTGACAGTTGACCTCTAGTATTGTTTTATCAATTTTTGGTGGCTAATAGCCCCTGTTGAGGTCTGGATATATTTTTAACATAAATTAGACATCTGTAGATTCTTAGAATGGTAAAGTATATATGATTTAAAATTTTTTAGAATTAGTTATGATTTTCCAAATTTTGTAATAGTAACTTAGAAATTCTAGCCGAGGCTGCACCATTGAATTTCATGTATTCTATCCACTTGCGCGAGTTCTAGGCCACTTCTTGGGATGGTTATGAGTTTCATTTATGTAATTAAATATGATAATAAGATAAATGAGTTCACATGTTCAACAGAACACTGAATGAAAATTTTATCCACTACACAACACAATTTATTTGTATTTTTCTATGGCTTTTCCTTGAGAAATTCATGTGCTTCATGGAAATAAGCCTACATATAATATGAGATAAGTCATAGAATTATGGTGTTACAGTTGATATATATGAGTTGGTTAGATAAGTTGTTAAGGATAAGTTAACATCAGACCTTGTCAATATAAGAGTTGAGATATTATCTTGTCAATAAGATTGAGAATCTTGTCAACAAGATCTTGTATTCAGCATTGTGAAATCTGAGACTTTGTCAATAAGATTTTCTAATAGTAAGTAGAAGGTTTTTTTATGTACTAAGTTATAGCATATAGTATGTGATAGTGTGACAATAGACATTTCATTAGATTGTTCAATTTTGTTATTTTGTTGTTTTTCATATTTAGTTTATTTTAAGGAATTTTTTGCAATAATTAGTGAGAAGTTTAATGCTTATTTTTGGCATAGCTGTTCATTTGTATGTCTTCTAGTAGAGAAAACTTAGCTTGAGATTTTGTGCATATTCGCTTTTAATTTTTGTTGATACACTATACACAGTCCAACAATGTTCTAAAATTGCACAACTCAAATTTTCCTAACCTTTTAGACATATATGAGGAGGTGGATTTGATATATGATTTAACTCTTCTCAATTGGGCATAGTATTATGCTTTATTAAAAACATATTTACTTAAATCTTTTTTCCAAAGAAATGTCAGTAATTCATGTCCTTCATACTGTTCAAGTCATGCACAAGATAGTTAGAAAATGAATTTTTTATTTCGGGATATTTTGTTAATAACTAGTAGTGTTTCTTTAATTTTAGATGTTTAGCTAAATATTATGTCCAACTTATAGTGTTTTTTTTTTAATTCTGTAGAAGTGACAAATTTACTAATTGTATTTTTCTTTGACAATTTATTAAATATATAATTTGATTTGGTAGTGGTTGATAATGCTAAAAATAATTCTAGTAATGTATAATTAGATATGCATCTAATATAAATATATAAACAAAAACAATCAAGCATGCATCTAGTATAAGAATAAATGCACATACTATAATATCCTATAATTTAGAAATTTAAAATAATTTGTAAAGAGTGGAATGAATTATTTTCACGATCTAGAGAAAGCCAGTATGCATTACAAGAAATTAAAATTAGAACCATTGGGTAATGAATGAGGATCTTGAAGGAAGATGCATTTAGGCAAATTAAGGCTAGAATGCTAAATAGAGCATTTAGAAATGAGATTGAGAAATCAAGAATGGCTCAAAATTAAAGCTGAAATGGCTAGATGGAATGAAACAAAATGTAGTGGCAAAATTGTAATTTTGGAAAACTTTTTGAAAACTTAAAGGAGGGATCTTTAAATGATAAAATTGAGCTTCCCAAAGTTCTTAGAGGCTTTAAAAACTATAAGAACCTTTAGAATGACTAAAACTCCTTTGATGTATGATTTAGGATGTCGGTTGACCCAAACTTTAACTAGATGATTCGGAAGGACTCCAAAGCTCATAAAATTGAAAGTAAATGTTTTTAATAAATTAGAAGACCCAAATTTTTATATGAAAAAGACAATTATAAAAAAGAAGCTAAAATGAGCGAAAACAAAGAAATTAAAGTTGAAAGACAAAACAAGAATTATGAAAATTGTTATAACTCACTCCCTTCTTCTTAAAATAGGCCAGCCATGTCCCTAACTCTCCAAAATAGATCTTGAAGCTTTTGGACTAGAACAAAGAGGTGCACCAAGGAAAAGAGGAAGAAGAAGGAAAGAAGGCCAAGAAAAGGTAAGAAAATGACACTTTTTCATGCTTTTGCTTTCACCAACTTGGTTCTCCTCCTTGAGCTCTATCTTTTGATGGTTTTAGTTTTTAGAAAGAAGCATTTTTACGGCTGATTTGTTGGAGGAAGCAAAGAGTTTAAAGAAAACAAGCTTTTCTCTTGAAAGCCTTTAAAATAAGGCATGTTTTATGATAGGAATTTTGATCCATCTTGCCTTCTCTTTCTCCATAGCTTTAGCTAGACCTAGAACTATATGTGGGAGGATGATTCTCAACCATATCAAGGTTGACCCAAAGGTTTTAAGGCATGGAGAATTAGAATATGCAATTAAAATCAACAAATGAGCATTAGAAACCAAGATATAGAAATTAGGGTTTCAATTGTACCTTGAGAATTTTGGAACCCTAGGGGGATAATTCAAGCTATATTAGAGAAGCCAAGGAATATGGATATGCATCAAACTCCCAAAAAAACAAATAAAACTCCATATAGCCTCCATTGAAGTCATGGTTCGGCTAAGCTACAGATGAGCAACCTAGGGAGTGTTTCTTTGAGGTCTAATGAATTTGAAGGCTTAGATATGATGAATAAATGATTATGGAACCATTGGTTTGAATTTAGAAGCCTTATTTTAAAAGGTTAAAGTTTAGGGTTCCATTATGCATAAAGAAGTAACTTAGTGCTATGCTCCTTGATTTAAGTTTTTGATGACTCTAATGAGTTTAAATGGAGTCTTATGACTTATATTGAGTGAGAACTTAGAGCCAAGATAATAAATTATATGTGTTGCTTCATTACGCCATTAAATAGAGCCATATGAAAGCCTAAAGCTAGAATTAGCTTATGTAAGGCTTATATGAGGTTAGAGATGGTTTCATTGATACATTTATATCTTGTTTGATATGTCTAGGCTATAATACCATATTATTTCTAACATTGGTCCCCTTCTTGCAAGTGGGATTATACAATTCATCAAAGAAATCCAAGAAAATGCATTAAAATAATGAATTAAATTATGTTGCGTAGCAAATAAATTTTTCATTTTGTGTCTTCGGGACCCTATGAACTCACCAACAACATTCTCTAATTATTCTCCATTCATACAAATCATAACATTCTCAAAAGTTAGCACAAACCATGGATCAAGAGTCAAAAACCCCAAAACCCCAAGAGTAATTTTAAAAAATCATAACTAAATGTAGAAAAATCAAAATCATACAAACCATACTTTTCTAGAAAGCTCTAGGTGTCAAATTTATACTAAAAATAAGTCCCAGCCATAAAAACTCATCTAGACCACTTTGACAATAGAAAAGGCAAGGAGGTCGAGCTATCCAGAAATCTGATATAACTTACTGATATAAAATTTGAAAATTCATAATTAATTCCAAAATAATCCAATCCATGCAATCTATATCAATTTGGAAATATAAAGATGTTAATTAGAGGGAAAAAATAGTTTCAAACCAATCCAAGAGTATTCAGACCCTAAAAATCAATCAAACAATAACGTGGGTTTGGAGGTGCTCCTAGAAGAGAATAGAAACTTCAAAAATTACTATCTCCCTTTCTAGACATCCAAATGAGGTGCTTCTAATTGGCAAAGTCATTGGAAGGTATAATTTCTCCCTGTAAAATTTCATGGCAATTGGACATCATTTTCCTCGTGAATGACACTGATCAAAATTCAAACCAGATGAACAGTATACTGACAAAAAACTAGAAAATTTGCCAACTTCAAAAATTCGCCAAAAATTTTGCAGACCTCCAAATAATATCCAATTTAGCTTCCCAAAAAGCTCTCAACAAGCTTAGATGCATGCCAATTTTCAGATCAAGGAAATCTCATTTGGATAGAAAGTGACATAGCCTCACAATATGGTCAATTTTGTCTCTCACAAGGTATCACTTTGGTCCAAATGGCTTTCTTTTGAATTTGGCACCTCATGGGTAAGTTTAAAAGCATGAATATGACTTGTGGAAACTGCCCAAGTAGTTCTAAACATCATGCATCTCAATTTGGCTATCCCACACTCAATAATGCATGTATCCAAGTAAGCACACAAGGTTTCAAATTTCACATTTCCATTGTCTTGGCACCATCCAATGTTTATACATCATTCATACATAATATTACATTTGTTCAATGGTTTACAACTCAAAAATATCATATACATATCCACTTTGGTATCTAGGTAGAAGAAAAACTACATAATTGTCAAAGTGTAGCTTCTCATGACCTTTAGCATGCATTCCTTGCTTCTTGAATATCACCTAGGAATTTCAAGATAATGGAGAGAAAGGGAGTGAGATTCCTAGAATCTCAATAGCTCACACCTATTCAAGGCATACATACATCAAGTGTATAAGTAAAGAAGCTACTTGGATCATGAATGCACAATTTCAAGATTGTCATGCCACACTTTCACAATCAAGTCATCAAGAAGCTCTAGGGACTTTTGGTTTTACCTCACCCCATTTCTAGGACTTTTGGATTTGTCTCACTCTTGGCCTAGGGACTTTGACTTGGCCTTACTCATCCAAGAGACTTTTGGCCTAATCTCACCCATGCCTTGAGACCTTTGGCACCTCCTTACCCACATTAAGGGACTTTTGGCATTACCTTACCCTTGTGAACCAATTTCACAACCAAAGCCATTCAAGAACACACATTGGTACCAATGCAAACTCAAAACATGTCACATAGACACATACATGCACACAAAGACATACATACACACAAGAATGCAAGGAGAATGAGGTGGAGAGCTACTTTGAACTTGATGCAAGCTTTACTTGGTTTGTTCTTTCCCTTTTTTAGCCTCACAAGTACACCTAGGTGGTTGGATGTTCTCTTGGCCTAAACATCACAATTAACACACAATTATGCACTTGAAGCAAGCCAAGACACCAAACTCACTCTTAAATACTGGGTTCTATAAGTGGAATAATGGTTCCATAAATGGCCTATTGAAGCAACCTTTGCAATTCAAGCTCTAGGCTCCCATTTTTTTCCATTTTTAATTAATTGGACATTTTTGAAGTTTGCTACAGAATTCTGTGATAGCACCAGTGGACAGCCAGACCTCTAGACCATTTTGAATGTCAAACATCTTTTGTGTTATGTTTCATGGTCTAGACATATTTTTAGCATAAATTATATATGTGTAGCTTTCAAAAATGGTTAAGAATGCATGATTTCAATTTGTTTAGAATTAGTTATGATTTTCGAAAGTTTGTGATAGAAACGAGAAAAATATGGTGAAAAAAAAAATATATATATATATATACATATACACGTATTTTATGCTTCCCTTTGGTTTCCAAAAGATGTAGGCCACTTTTAATGATACAAATGAGTCGTATTCATGTAATTAAATATAACAATTTGATGTATGAGCTCACATGGTCCACGTGACACCAAATGAAATTTTTATACATGACGCAACGCAAAAATATTCATTATTTTTATGCTATTTTCTTGGTTCTTCCATGAGATGCATAATGGGAAGCATAGATATAGCATGAAATGAGCTAGAAATTATGGTGTTTCCAACCTTTCCTTGGCTTTCTTTCTCCTTTCTCTCCTTCTCTTGTGCGCCCTAAGAGCTACTTCTTTTTTTTTTTTTTTTGTATTTTGGGCAGAAAAGGTTGTGCTATATTAGAGGAGAAAAAAGGGAGAAGTGTGTGGAAGCTTCAAGATACTTACTTTTTCAAAAATTCTAATTTCATCCTTTTGTAATGGCAATTTTATTTCATCTTCGTTTTAGCTCCTTTTTTAGAACTATCTTTTTCATAAAATTTAGGTTCCCAATTTAATAAAATGCCTTTGGAATCACTTAAATTAGAGCTAAAATCTTCTTGAATGAATATGTCGAAGATTAAGTTCATTGCCATTGGAAAACATACACTAGACTCAAATTGGAGCTAAAACCTTCTTAAATGAAATCCATCAAAGTTTGGGTTCACCACTGTTGAAAAATGTACATCAGACGGGCTTTACCAATCTCGAGGCTTCCTATGGTTTTCAAGGCCTTTGAGAACCCTGGGTAACTTAAATGTTCCATTTAAAAAGCCCACTTGTGTGTTTTTCCAAAAGTTACACTTATTTATGAAAATGCCATTACATTTTGTTAATTTTTGTCATGATTTGTTTCACTGTCCTAGTTCTATTTTTCTTTTCATCTAAGCTTAGAATTATCATTTTTAGGAGCCTAAGACTCTACCTAAATTTTTTGGGACATTATCTAGCTCATTTCAAAGGATTTACTTTTATACGGCTTATTTCATCGTTTTATAGAAATTACGTTCATTACATAGGCTAAGCAAGTGAAGCTTCTCTCAAGTGTGTTTGTGAGACCAAGAAAGGGAAGTGAGAACCAAAGAGGGAATTTGTGCTTTTTAAGTTAAGGTAGTACTTCATCCATTTTTGTATGTCTATGTTGGTTGTTTGATTGTTATTGATTGCTTGTATGTGTGTATGGATGATGAATTATGTCTATTGCTCTTGGTTTAATGACTATATGCAATTATGTTACATGGAATGCATTTCAAATGTGAAATGACTCTTAATAGGTAAGGTTGTGCTAAAAGTCTCTTGATATGGGTGAGGTGAAGCCAAGAGTCCCTAAATATGAGTGAAACAAAGCCAAAAGTCTCAAGGTTAAGTGAGCTAAGTCAAAAGTTTTCAAAAATGGGTGAGGCCAATCCAAAAATCCTAAATAATTAGGTAAGGCTAAGTCAAAAGTCTCTAGAGCTTATTTTTACTTTGATGGATCCATATACTTCACATATTCGATTATGTTTGATATTTGAAAGCCTATTGTGCATGCTTGCTTTCTTTAATATGATAACATGCTTTATAAGTATGCTTGAAGCATGAATGAGCTATTGAGATTCATAGAATCTTACTCTCCTCCATATTACTTCTAATCATGTCTAAGGAACTCCTAAGGAGCCAAGAATGGAATCAATAAGCATGAATTACCTTATTTTGACAATAGTTTTGGTTTATATGTAACATGTTGCCCATAAGAGATTATACATTTTATTTTTGTGATGTAAACATTCTCACATATGTAAAAAGCATGAAGCTATGGCGTAAATACTATTTTTGAATGTAAATATGCAAGAATGTGCAAATTGGGTATGTGTGGGAGTTGGAAAGTGCATGTATATTGACAAGTGGATGAGCCATTTTGAGTTGCATGATGTTTGGGACCTAATGAAATGGTCATATATGTTGTACTTCATATTTAGGATGTGCTCAAATGGTCACATGCAAAGAATAAGTCCACTTTGAACCATTTTGAACCAATTGTGCTTCATTTTGAGCCACTTTCTACCCTTAAAAAATCTGACCAAATGAATGAGCTTTTAGATAAAATTTGGTAGGAATTTAGATCTTATTTAGAGTTTTTCACAGAGTCAATGAGCACAATTTTTAGAGCTTTGTAGAATTTATTATGATTTTTCAAAGTTAGTTGAAAAATTGCAGAATTGCTTAGGTATTGTTCCTATGGTCAATTTTGATTTTTTGAGTACAGTCAAGTGGAGTCCAATACTCATCAAATTTTATAAAAATATATTTGGTATTATAAGCTTTCCATAGCTACCAAGCTTGCATAAAACAAAGTTTTGTAACCAAAGATATGTGTGCTTAAATTTTTAGGTCTGGTTGAGTCCAAAAATCTAATATAGTTAAGGTTTCATTAGATTTTTGTGGTCCAAATTAACTAGTTTTGATGTGAAATTTTTACATCATGTAGTTCATGTCCTGAGCTTTCCATAGAGTCTAATTTGCATAAATCGGAGTTTTCTAGCTCTAGATATGACTTTCTGAAATTAGTGGTTGAAATATGAACCCATGAGAGATGGTGCCATTATGCTAGTTTGAAATGCATGGCTTGAGATCCAAAACTTATGCAACTTTTCATGTGGAATAGATTTTTCTAAGATGAAATTTGAGATTTCTATGTTGAAGTTATTTATTTATTCTTATTTGAAGATGTTAGGCTTTTAATGTCGATTTACTCCATTATTAAATGAAGATAAGAAAAATTAATAGAGTAAGCATAATCTAATGTAAATACGTGCCATTTATTTATTATATGAAATACACACACAAAATATGTCATTATTAGTAATGGTTTTCCAACTGCCACCAAATGCAGGCTAAGTGCCCTTGGTAGTTTTCATAAACCACTAATAATTTTAACAACATTTTCTAGTGATTTGCATACTACCACTAATTACTGCTATCAATTAGTGGTGGTTATTCCCATGATCAAGCAATAACTGCTGCTAATTGAATATCAATAGCTGAAATGGTGGTGACTAGTCAATCACTACTAAATCATTTAGCAATTGCCAAAAATTGTCATTAAATGCACAAAAAACTACTAGAAAATGTGTGTAACATCTTAACTATCTAACTCTTCTTTTGGATATTATGGTTCAATAGCGAGTTCTTTTACTCATCCTAGTAAAATGCTAAATCCAAAAAATTCAAAATACAATCACTTACCTTTTCTAAAATTCCATGTCATTACATTTTAGTAGATAATGCATTAGTAATCCTTTATTACCAATTTACCTTAATGAATAAAATTGAAAACTTACATTACATTCTAAGGAAAACCTGGCAAAGTTTTCTCTTATAAAATTAACTATCCAAATCACTTAAATGGTCACATTTCATATTAGAACTCATAGACATGGAAAAATACAGATGATAATAATAATATCAAATAAGGTTATCTAGACATACCACATTATTTGATTGTAATTAAACTTAAGGTGGAGTTATATCACTGTTAACATCATACTAATCCGTATAATACATCACTAAGGAAGTAGCACTTAACATATACATTCATTATAACATCATACCAAAAATAGATACATATGTGATCCATAAAGTTTCTTAATCCTGATATCATTCTCTTTCTTTTCTTTTGCTAGCACTGGTACTTCTACCTGACACTAGTTAGTGAGAAGAGTAAAAATAAGGGTGAGATTTGGTAAAATCTCAATAGTTATACTCAAATCACCAAAATATGCAAGAGACAATTAAGTATAACATAAGTATTCATGTAACACCATAATGTACTAATGCTATCTAGCCTCTCTCTGGGCTCGGTTCCATATGATTTCCAAAGAACCAGTACCAATCCATAGCATTTTCATGCTATAAAACGGGATTTCAAATACTCATCTTCTGCTCCGTGGGTCTTGTGAACCCATCATTCACATTCTCTACTCACACTCCATTTATACAACTTATACATAGCATAAAACAAGCCATAAGCCATGGGTATGGAGCCAAAAACCAGAAAAATGCAATTTCTTAAATAGACCCAAAAGTCAGATTTTTGGCTCTAACTTTGGAAAATCATAACTAATTAGAGAAAAATGGGAATCTAGCAAACCCTAGCTTTTTAGAAAGCTCTAAGTTATCTTTACACTTAAAATAATTCCCAACCACAATCTCAGCGTTTGGACCATGTTTGACATCGAAAATGAGACAGAGGTCTGGCTGTCCCTGTTTCTGGCACAGCTTACTGTCATGAACTTCGAAAATTCAGAACTAAATCCACAAAAATCCAATCTGGGCAAACTATACCAATTTAAAAAGCTACAGATGTCTACTAGAGGAGAAAAATAAGTCTAGATCAGTTCAGTAGCCCTTAGACCCCAAAAACTGATGGAACAGTAACGGAGGTCGGATGGCTTCCCTGATGCTGATATAGAACTTCAGAAGGTTCATTCTCTCTCCACAGACCTCTGATTTGGGTGATTCTAGTTGGTATAGGTCATTGTGGTTGTCTAGTTTATGTGTATAAAATTTCACAACATTTGGACTCCATTTGGTTGGCACCCAAAAGATCCAAAATGGGTCCAAATGGCCTCTCACACGTTCTCACTCCTCATAGACAAGTTTTAAAGCATGAAAATAGTCTATATAACATATCCAAGTGGTCCAAATCATCATACATCTCAAACTCACTATGCAACGGGCCAAAATACACTATCATATACATTCAACAAAAGGGGCAAAACCCACATTTTCATTAATTTGGCTCTCGACATAGTTTATACATCATGTTTCCTTACATTTACACTTGATACAACATGTACATCTCAAAAATAGTGGGTGCATATACATTTTGGCACCACTTTACATCAAAAAAATCAAAATAAACTATCATCTAGCTAAACATGCTTCTAAGCTCCTTGGTGTGTACTTGAATCTCCTTAAGCTCCACCTAGCATGTTAAGATAGGAGGGGGAAGGGGTGAAATTCAGGGAATCTCAGTAGCTCATGCACTCATTCAAGGAAGCAATCAAGGCATATAACAAGTCAAAGCATATAATTTAGCATTCAACCATTCTCAATCATATAATACATGTTATACATGCCATGGAAATCACAACAATGCCAAAAGTAAGCTCTAGGGACTTTTGGTCTAGCCTCACCCGAGTTTAGGGACTTTTGGATGGCCTCACCCGAGTTTAGGACTTTTGACTTGGCCTCACTCAGTTATGAGACTTTTGGCCTTGTCCCACCCATCTCAAGGGACTTTCGGCTTTACCTTACCCATCTCAAGGGACTTTCAGCACTACCTCACCCGAGTAATTCTCACAATCCAACACACAAGCACATTAGTAACAATGCATCATGGCAATAACATATGGCATATCTCACACAACAAGCATATACATAAACATACAATGACTATTACATCCAAGAATGCAACAAGAAAGAGTGGAAAGAGAGCTACCTTATGAGTCAACACAAGCTTTTCCTTTCAATTCCTCTTCTCCCTTCTTGGTTTCACACTCACACCTTGATGGAGGTGCTTCACTTGAGCCTAGACACACCAAAGAGCATAAATTACTCTCTCATAACTCAACAACTCTTAGGAGTTCTTCAGAGTAAACCCTCCTAACATACAAGAACCTAGGGTTTCTCTCTCTTTCTCTAGAGTGTCACCAATTCTTCCTCTCTTTCAAGTTCTCATGGTAGTGGAAACAACATTTTCAAGGAAAACAAAGAAATGTAAAAGTGGTTTCCACTTTCCCTCTTCTGACCCATGCCTAAAATCTAACTAATCTCACAAACAAAGCCATAAAAAGAGAGGGCAAAGAGAAGAGATCAAGATTCTAAGAAGAAAAGAGAGAAGCTTGCTTACCTTTCCTTTGCTCTTCCTCCTTCTCTTGGTCTCTCTCACTCTCCACACCTCTTTTCTCTCCTTGGGTCGAAGTCTAGGGCAAATAAGAGAGAAAGAATGAATTGGGTCGTGTAAAGGAGTTAATTTCTCGCTTTGTACCCTTTTCCAGACTGACCCTCACTATGGCGAAAATTAACCTTCGCTACGGTGAGCTCGTATCAGCTACCTTCGCTATGGCGAGGTTTAACTTTCGCTACGGCGAGCACGTATCGGTTCCCTTCGCTATGGCGAGGTTTAACCTTCGCTACGACGAGCACGTATCAATTCCAGACCTCCACTTTCGCTATGGCGCACGCTATGACGAGGAGCCCCCTGGTTTTTGTATGGAATGCCCGCACTTGCTATAGCTAGAAGCCTTTTCGCTATTGTGAACAGGCACTCTCACTATAGCGAGACCATTTCTCGCTATTGCGAGCAGACTTAGAAAAATTTCTGAATTTCGAAATTTTTCAGCTTTCTACTTTCTTTTCCTTTTCCCTTTTCCCGGTTGTTACATTTCTACCCCTCTTAAAAGAAATTTCGTCCTCGAAATTTAAAGACTTACTTCAAGGGAATAACTCTGGATATTTTTGCCTCATTTCATCCGCCAATTCCCAAGTTGCTTCCTCCAATGTTAGACCTCTCCAGATCACTTTCACCAAAGGAATGTTCTTGCTTCTCAACTGTTTCAGCTTAGCATCCACAATTCTCTCTGGTCTCATTACATAGGAAAGATCTTCCTACAATTGCACATGCTTATATTCTATGACATGTGAAGGGTCTGGTAAATACTTTTTCAACTGGGAGACATGAAAAACGCTGTGGATTTGGGCTAGGTTAAGAGGTAAGGCTATTCGGTAAGCCACGGGTCTAATTTTCTCAAGGATTTCAAATGGACCAATATACCTAGGACTGAGCTTCCTTACCCTCATTGACCGACCTACTCCCGTCATTGGAGATACTCAAATGAACACATGGTCTCCAATCTTAAACTCCAATGGCCTCCTTCGCTTATCAGCATAGCTTTTCTGCCTACTCTGGATCGTGAGGAGTCTCTTTCTAATCAATTTTATCTGTCAGGTGGTCTGGTCCACAATCTTAGGTCCTATCATACTCCTCTCACCTAGCTCAACCCAACACAGAGGGGATCTGCACTTTCTCCCATACAAAGCCTCATAAGGGGCCATCTGAATACTGGAATGGTAACTGTTGTTATACGCAAACTCTGCTAACGGTAAATACACATCCCAGTTACCCCTCATTTTTAACACACATGCCCTCAACATGTCTTCCAATGTCTGGATGGTCCTTTCAGTCTGACCATCTATCTGGGAGTGATATGCAGTACTAAACCGCAACCTGGTCCCTAAGGCATGTTGCAGTGACCTCCAAAAGTTCGATGTGAACCTGGGGTCTCTATCTGAAACTATGCTATTGGGTACTTTATGAAGTCGCACTATCTCTCTGATATACAACTGGGCTAATCTATCCAGTGTATGAGTAGCCCTGATAGTTAAAAAGTGTGCAGACTTCATCAGTCTATCCACAACTACCCAAATAGCATCGTGTCCAGAGGATGTCCTGGGTAACCCCATAACAAAGTCCATGGCTATACTATCCCACTTCCACTCAGGGATATCTAGAGGTTGCAATAACCCAGCCGATTTTTGATGTTCTATCTTTACCCTTTAACACACTAGGCATCTAGCCACATACTCCGTCACATCATTCTTCATCCCTGGCCACCAGAAAATTCTTTTCAAATCCTGATACATCTTGGTGGCACCTGGGTGGATAGTATACTTACTCTTATGTGCCTCTTCTAAAATGCTTTCTCTCAACTCATTCTGACTAGGCACACAGATTCTATCTCGATATACTATCATACCATCCTCAGACACCTTGAAATCTGAGGTCTTACCTTGGGAAATCTCATTCCTGATCCGTTTCAGGAACTCATCCTCCCTCTGGGCATCTAAGATCTGGGTTCTCAATATATTCTCAACTCAGGTTTCACTCAGATACAATTTACCCGATACCACCTGACAAGAGAGGTTCAAGTTTCTGAACTTCTCTAGGAGCTCCTGCTCCCTAATCATCATATGGGCTACATGGATGGTTTTTCTACTCAGGGCATCCGCCACCACATTGGCCTTGCCCGGATGATATTTCAACACATAATCATAATCTTTCAAGAATTCCATCCATCTCCTCTGTCTCATATTGAGTTCTTTCTAGTCAAACAGGTATTTCAGACTCTTGTGGTCACTATAAATCTCTATGGTAGCACTATACAAATAGTGTCTTTAAATTTTAAGAGCAAACACTACGGCGGCTAACTTCAGGTCATGTGTGGGATAATTCTCCTCATGAGGCCTCAACTACCTCGAGGCATATGCCACTACTTGACCCTACTGCATCAACACACATCCTAACCCTTTGCCTGAAGCATCACAATAAACCACAAATAACTCACTAGGGTCAGGGATAATCAGTACAGGGGCAGTGGTCAGACAGAGTTTCAACTCTTGGAAACTCTTCTCACATCTATCATCCCACACAAAAGGTGTCTCTTTCTTAGTTAGCCTCGTCAGTGGTAAGGCCATCCGAGAAAAGTCCTGAATAAAATGTCTATAATACCCTGCCAAACCTAGGAAACTCCTAACCTCAGTGATCGTTCTAGGTCTATCCCACTGTAACACAGCCTTAACTTTATGGGGATCAACCACGACCCCGTCTCGTGAGATCACATGACCTAAGAATCTCACCTCGGTTAGCCAAAACTCACATTTACTACATTTGGCATACAACCTTTTCTCTCTCAAAGTGTCTAGGACGAATCTCAAATGCCTCTCGTGCTCCTCAAAGGATCTGGAGTACACTAAAATATCATCAATCAAGGCCACCACAAACTGATCTAGATACGATCTGAATACCCTGTTCATGTAATCCATGAACACAGTAGGCACATTCATCAACCCGAATGACATCACAAGGAACTCATAGTGCCCATATCTCGTTCTGAAGGCCGTCTTGGAGACGTCTTCAGTTCTCACTCTCAACTGGTGGTACCCAGATCTAAGATCTATCTTGGAAAACACTGATGCCCCAGCCAACTGATCTAACAAATCATCAATTCTAGGGAGAGGATATTTATTCTGGATGGTAACTTTATTCAACTCTCTGTAATCTATACACAAACGCAAGCTACCATCCTTCTTTTTTACAAATAACACCGAAGCTCCCCAAAGTGAAATACTAGGGTGGATAAACCCTTTCTCTAACAATTCCTCTATCTGCTCTTTCAACTCAGCAAGCTCAGTGGGAGCCATCTTGTAAGGAGCTTTGGACACCGGTCCAATCCCAGGCACTATGTCTATAAGGAACTCTAATTCTCTCTCAGGGGGTAGGCCACTAAAGTCAAACTCTTTAGGGAAAACCTCCAAGAATTCCCTAACAACTGGGATCTCCTCTATCCTTTCTTCTACCTCAGCCTGAATAGAGAAAAAGACTAGAAACCCTTGACATCCATACTCTAAATATCTCTCAGCCTGGGTAGTAATCATAAAGGATAACTCAGCTCCTACCCTAGGTATGGTCCCACAAGCAGGTAGGGAAATGGTTCGGTGTTCACAATCAAGTATGACATTATTTGCGGCCAACCAGTTCATACCAATAATCAAATCAATATCATGGAAGGGCATACAAACCAAATCAATAGTGGTATGACAATGGTTAAATTGAACAGTGACATTTAAGCAGGTATGGGAAGTAACCACGTGGCCTCCAGTGGGTGTAGTGACAGACAAGTCAAATGGCAAGACACTAATGACTAGACCCAATTGCCTCACACAGTCATAAGATATAAACGAATGACTAGCATCCGAATCAAACATAGCAACTACAGGAAAGCCATTCACTATCAGTGTACTTTGGATCAAACTGAGAGATGCACTAGCTTCCTGTTGAGTGAGGGCGAACACTCGGCCCTGGGTCTGTGGCCTAGGAGGAGGTGCTGTATCCATTTGAGGACATGTCTAGCAATGTGCCTCGGCTTCCCACACTTGAAACATGTCACCAGAGACTGCTAGAAGGATGACTGGCCCCGATGAGGTGGCATACCTCGCTGTGGCCTTTTATTCCATGGCCCCTTGCCTCTCCTCTTGGTACTAGGTGTCAAACTAGAACCCTCTTCTGGTTTCAGCCTTTTCAAATCCGGAACCCTCTTTTGACTAGCCGTAGTCACAGCAGGCATGATAGCTTGCAAGTTAGTCTCAATCACCCTGCTGACCTCCACAAGAGTATTGAACTTCCTGATCCGCTGTGGAGTGACTCTGTCGCTAATTAGGGGCTTCAACCCAGTCTCAAACTACTCACATCTCCAGGGTTCATCATCATACCTCTGGAGGTAAGAGGAATACCGAGACAACTCAATGAACTTGGCCATTTATTGGTCCACAGTCATCTCATCTGTCTGTCTCAAGCCTATAAATTCCATCTCTTTCTTTTTCCTCACCGAACTAGGGACATATTTCTCATAAAATTCGACCAAGAAGGTTTCCCAAGTTATCTGTATATTCTTGGTCTCCATCAGGGGTTTCGTGCTACACCACCATCTATCAGCTTCCTTTTGTAACATGAAAGTGGCTAGCTAGGCTTTCTGCTCGGTGGTACAATCCATCACCGAGAATATTTTCTTTAGCTGCATAACCCAAGCCTCCACCTTATCCGCATCTAACTCCCCATCAAATGAGGGTGGATTATTCTACCTAAATTGCTTTAACACTTTCTGGATAGGCGTCTGGGTCTGAGGAGCAGCAGGCTCCTAGGGAGGTGCAGGTGGAATGCTGGATGTGGATGGCTGAGGTACAGAGGCATCTCTCTTGGCTTCTTCTTGCCTAGCCAGGGTGTCTTATAAATGTATGATCATATCATGCTGTTGCTGGGCAATATACCTCTGTTGTTCCAGCATCTCCTGATGCTGGCCCATCATGGCTTCATATCGGTCAAGCCTCTCCATGATGGCCAGCAGAGGATCCTCAGGCCCAACAGGAACCTCTGGCTCAGCTCTCTGAGCCCTAGACAGTCTGCCTCTACCCCTGCCCCATCTAGTCTCAACCATGTTTGAAAAGAAGTAGCAACCCTCAGTTCACCATGATATCACAAGCACATATGCATAAGGATGCTACCACTTCCATGGCCATTCACACTAAACACAGCAAATCTCATCATTCAAGAGCCTAACATTGAGCAAAAGTGCCTGAACCTTTGCTCTGATACCAAAAATGTAACACCATAATGTACTAATGCTATCTATCCTCTCTCTGGGCTTGGTTCCATATGATTTCCAAAGAACTAGTACCAATCCGTGGCATTTTCATGCTATAAAACGGGGTTTCAAATACTCATCTTCTACCCCGTGGGTCCTGTGAACCCATCATTCACATTCTCTACTCACACTCCATTTATTCAACTCATACATAGCATAAAACAAGCCATAAGCCACGGGTATGGAGCCAAAAACCAGAAAAATACAATTTCTTAAACGAACCCAAAAGTCAAATTTTTGGCTCTAATTTTGGAAAATCATAACTAATTAGAGAAAAATGGGAATCTAGCAAACCCTAGCTTTCTAGAAAGCTCTAAGTGTTATCTTTACACTTAAAATAATTCCCAACCACAATCTCAGCATTTGGACCATGTTTGATATTGAAAATGAGACTGAGGTCCGGCTGTCCCTGTTTCTGGCGCAGCTTACTGTCATGAACTTCGAAAATTCAGAACTAAATCCACAAAACTCCAATCTGGGAAAAATATACCAATTTGAAAAGATACAGATGTCTACTAGAGGAGAAAAATAAGTTCATATTAGTTCAGCAGCTGTTAGATCCCGAAAACTGATGGAACAGTAACGGAGGTCGGATGGCTTCCCTGATGCTGATATAGAACTTCAGAAGGGTCATTCTCTCTCTACAGACCTCCGATTTGGGTGATTCTAGTTGGTATAGGTCTCTGTGATTGTCTAGTTTATGTGTATAAAATTTCACAACATTTGTACTCCATTTGGTCCATGAATGACAAGGTTTTATTTTCGGACTAGCTACACAGTGCCATGACCAAACCATCAAATTTTCCCAATTTCAAAAATTCACCAAATATTCCCTAGACCTCCGAATATTACCCACTTTAGCTTTGCAAGAAGCTCTCTACAAACTCTAGAGGCATGCCAAATTTCATGGCAAGAGGAGCTCATCTGGTCATACTTTGACGAAGCTCACAAATTTAACGGTTTTGGCACTCAAAAGATCCAAAATGGGTCCAAATGGCCTCTCACACGTTCTCACTCCTCATGGACAAGTTTTAAAGCATGAAAATAGTCTATATAACATGTTCAAGTGGTCCAAATTATCATACATCTCAAACTCACTATGCTACGGGCCAAAATACACTATCACATACATTCAACAAAAGGGGCAAAACCCACATTTTCATTAATTTGGCTCTCGACATAGTTTATACATCATGTTTCCTTACATTTACACTTGATACAACATGTACATCCCAAAAATAGTGGGTGCATATATATTTTGGCACCACTTTACATCAAAAAGACTAAAATAAACTATCATCTAGCTAAACATGCTCCTAGGCTCCTTGGTGTGCACTTGAATCTCCTTGAGCTCCACCTAGCATGTTAAGATAGGAGGGGGAAGGGGTGAGATTCAGGGAATCTTAGTAGCTCATGCACTCATTCAAGGAAGCAATCAAGGCATATAACAAGTCAAAGCATGTAATTTAGCATTCAACCATTCTCAATCATATAATACATGTTGTACATGCCATGGAAGTCACAACAATGCCAAAAGTAAGCTCTAGGGACTTTTGGTCTAGCCTCACTCGAGTTTAGGGACTTTTGGATGGCCTCACCTGAGTTTAGGAACTTTTGACTTGGCCTCACTCGGTTATGAGACTTTTGGCCTTGTCTCACCCATCTCAAGGGACTTTCGGTTTTACCTCACCCATCTCAAGGGACTTTCGGCACTACCTCACCTGAGCAATTCTCACAATCCAACACACAAGCACATTGGTAACAATGCATCATGGCAATAACATATGGCATATCTCACATAACAAGCATATACATAAACATACAATGACTATTACATCCAAGAATGCAACAAGAAAGAATGGAAAGAGAGCTACCTTATGAGTCAACACAAGCTTTTCCTTTCAATTCCTCTTCTCCCTTCTTGGTTTCACACTCACACCTTGATGGAGGTGCTTCACTTGAGCCTAGACACATCAAAGAGCATAAATTACTCTCTCATAACTCAACAACTTTTAGGAGTTCTTCAGAGTAAACCCTCTTAACATACAAGAACCTAGGCGTTCTCTCTCTCTCTCTCTCTAGAATGTCACCAATTCTTCCTCTCTCTCAAGTTCTCATGGTAGTGGAAACAACATTTTCAAGGAAAACAAAGAAATGCAAGAGTGGTTTCCACTTTCCCTCTTCTGACCCATGCCTAAAATCCAACTAATCTCATAAACAAAACCATAAAAAGAGAGGGCAAAGAGAAGAGATCAAGATTCTAAGAAGAAAAGAGAGAAGCTTGCTTACCTTTCCTTTGCTCTTCCTACTTCTCTTGGTCTCTCTCACTCTCCATGCCTCTTTTCTCTCCTTGGGTCGAAGTCTAGGGCAAATAAGAGAGAAAGAATGAATTGGGTCGTGTAAAGGAGTCAATTTCTCGCTTTGTACGCTTTTCCAAACTGACCTTCGCTATGGCGAAAATTAACCTTCGCTACGGCGAAAATTAACCTTCGCTACGGCGAGCTCGTATCAGCTACCTTCGCTATGGCAAGGTATAACTTTCGCTAAGGCGAGCATGTATTAGTTCCCTTCGCTATGGCGAGGTTTAACCTTTGCTATGGCGAGCACGTATCAGTTCCAGACCCCCACTTTCGCTATGGCACACGCTACGGCGAGGAGCTCCTTGGTTTTTGTATGGAATGCCCGCACTCGCTATAGCTAGAAGCCTTTTCACTATTGCAAACAGGCACTCTCGCTATAGCAAGACCATTTCTAACTATTGTGAGCAGACTTAGAAAAATTTTTGAATTTTGAAACTTTTTAGCTTTCTACTTTCTTTTCCTTTTCCCTTTTCCCAGTTGTTACAATGCATGGTCATAGAAAACTAACATAAATACTTTACATGTTTACAACATACTCTATCATGGCCATGAATCTTAACTTAGCTTAGGCTTTTCTCTTGGGCTTAGGAGTGTAATAATTAATTTTTCAGAAACTAAACCAAAATTAAAATGATGAGGTATAAAGGCCCTAAAGCAAAGCAAATTAAGAACAGGATGTTAATTACAACATCTAAAGAAGTGATTAAGAAACTGAGGATAGCCTGAAATTAGAACCAAAACGGCTAAACGAAGTGAATTGAAACCTAGTGGCAAAATTATAATTTTGGACAACTTTTTGAAAACTCAAAGAAAGGAGCTTTAAATGATAAAATTAAGCTTATTAGAGTTTTCAGAGGCCTAGAAAGCCATAAGAACCATCATAATGGTTAAAATCCTTTCAGTGTGCTATTTAGGTTGTTAATTAACTGAAAGTTTGACTGGATCATTTGGAATCATTTTCAATCCTATCAATTTGAAACCAAATGTTTTTAATAAACTAGAGGACCCAAATTTCATGATGGAAAAGATGGTTCTTAAAAAGGAGTTAAAATACATTAAAATCGAGAAAGGGAAGTGTAAGTGCAAAATGGGAATATTGAAATATCATAAAATCTTAGCCTTCCCTATATAAATCATGCCCCACTTCTTCTCCCTCACTTCTAGCCAAAAATGTCTAGCTCCAAACCAAACCCAATGATGCCCCAAGAGAGCACCAAGGATCAAGGGAAAGGCAAGGTGCCTAAGGTAAGTAATTGTGAGGATTTTCCCTATGATATCTGTATAACCTAGTTTTAACTCTTTCTTCTCTTCTTTTCTATGGCTTTGAGCATCTTAAAAGATGGAGTGTTGGGTCTGAACTCATGGAGGAAAGATCTTTTAACGAGGAAAGATCTTTTAACAAGGAACCAAATACACTAAAATAATCACCATTGAAAGCCTTTTCATTTGGTATATGACACATGGTATGAAATGAGCTTCTCCTTATTTCTCCTTGCCCGTATGAGTTCAACCAGCCTAGGAGGAATATGAAGGGAATTGGTTTTGATGAAATCATGATGGGAATAAGGGTTTTAAAGTGTGAAGATTAATATGGAACCAATAAAAACCATTCAAAGGCTATAGGTTGCAATATTCCATATCTAGGGTTTTGATTTCACCTTAGGGAGTATAAAGCCTCAAAATTAATATTTTAATCCATGTAAGAGTATAATTGAGCTAAGAAGAGGCTAGAGATTTCATTTAAATGCCAATTTCCCAAGGAATGAAACAAAAACTCCATGGAAGCCATATAAGGGGTGTCTCAACCGAGGATGTAACACCCCGAAATTAATTAAGGTGTTAATCATGGATTAAGATTAATCAAGATAATTAATAGAGCATGATTGGGCTAGTTAAGGAAATAGGGATTTCAAATAGATAAATTATTAATATGGGTTAAGGATTTATTTAGGATAGAGATTTACCTCTAGGCCCAAATTAATTTAATCATGATAAGAGGCTAATGGAGGCCCAATGAATTAGGTGCAGACTCAAATCCTTGAACCCTTCAAATTAGGCCCAAATCTCATTAAACTTCAGCAACTCAATGTATTAAACTGGCCCAAAAGAATTCTGCAGCCCAACACTTAAAAAACTGGCCCAATAAGCTAAAGTCTGAAGCCTATTTGAACTTGGACCTTGGGGCAGCCCATGACCCACCTCTTGACCCAACTTAAACCCATCTAAACCCTAATGCTTCAGCCACTTTTCCCCCCATTTGCTGAAACACAAAAAAATAGAAGAGAAATTCGGAGGTGAGGAGGAGAGGCTAGGGTTCTTGACTTAATTCCATCTTTTCTCACATTTGGAGCAAGATTTGGCCAAGGTAATAGTTATACAACTTAATCCCCTCATCTTCCTCTTTAATTTGGTCCGATTAGTTTTTCATTTGGAGAGTTTTCATCATACCCAAAATCTGAAAAGTGAGTGTTTAGGGGTTTTCTTGATGAAATTCGTAGGTTGAGGTTGGGGCTGGTATTTGGTGACTTTAAACCCCCCATTTTGATGCTTTCCTTGTTGGTTTGAGACCCCCAGAGCTGATTTATATTATGGGTACTAATTTTATACGAATTTGCTTAGGATTTTGGGTGAAACATTGAGAATTCTGGTGGGAGATACTTGAATCCGAATTTGGAATTTTTGGTGGCTGTTGCAATTGTTTGCAAGTGAGGTAACCAGGGTTTTCATTAATTCCATGCATGTATCTGCTTTAATTTCATATTTGCTATATATAAATGATTTGAAATGTTGAATGAATTAGTTGGCTATCTGTTGTATCATGATTGGACCTTGTGAGTCCATGGTGGAGCTGTGGTGCGGCTGCCACCCGTGCATGTGCCGCGATCGGGCATCGAGTTATGATCAAACCCCAGATGCACTGAGCCCTGGTGTGCTCAATGGGGAGTAGGTACCGTGGACGGGCCTCTCCTAGTGTTAATGGCCTTTAACATGTTAAAATATATGATTGCTAGTATGGGATAGTAATCATGATAGCCTAATTGTTTCATTTGCTGAAATGACTGATATGATTCTGATATGGATTTTGATGTATGCATATATGTTGATTAAACTGGATTATATGATGGAATTGCTTTGGTTACTGAGATTTATATCTCACCCCGTGTTGTGGGATTAATATTTCAGGTGAAAGTTCCTCGGGTAAGGATAAGGGTAAGCAGGTAGATGAGAATCCATGAGTCCCCACCTATGGGAAGATGGCTACACTTGGGCTGACTTAGCTAGTATAGATGCTAATTTTGTATTCCTTAATGTATAGCATCATCATGTATCTGCATTGCCAAGTATAGGCTTGAACATTTGATTTATTGAGAATGTATGTACGAAAGGGTTAGACCCCTTCTTGACTTAGTATTTGATGTATGGATTCATATGATCTGCTGTAAACTTTGTTGACCTATAATATGGTTGTCAATGGAAATGTAACTCTTGAGATATTGGTATGAACCCCTATTGTATGGAACCCCTATTGATTGAGTATTAAAGGATAGCTACCGGTAGTTTATGTATAATCTATTGTTGTTACTTTATAAACTTGTTGATAGAAGGTAATTAGAGGAAAGAAATGGACACATAAGTTTTGAATTGGTAATGGAATAATAGCTAAGTAAATAGGGTAGATAAATGCCATTAGAGCCATATAAAATGAGGGAAAGTGGCCTTAGAGTGTCCCTAGGAAGAGAAATGGAGAGTAGAGGGCGAAATATAGTGAAAACAGTGACAGAAGGGAATCATGCCGCGGCCAAGAAGGCTTCGCCGCGGCCTAGGGAGTGACAGTGGCGAGGGACGCCGCGGCGCGGAGTGAAAATAATCTCCCAGGGGGTGACAGAATGTAACCTCGCCGCGGCGCAAGAAGTCCCGCCGCGGCGCGAGTCGAGAAAATTAATTAGGGAGGTTACAGTAGCAAAACTCGCCGCGGCGCAGGTCCAACTCACCGCGGCGATAGGAAAATTCCAGAGAGTAACTGGGCCGCGGCGCAAGAGTTCCAGGCCATGGCGCAAGTTTAAAAATGTGGTTTTTGAGCTCCAGAACCTAACTTAGCCGCGGCGGGAAAGTTCCAAGTCGCGGCGCAGGTCCCCAAACTCCTATATTTGACCTAGAAACCCTAATTTCAGTAAGGCTAATGTTAGGGAATGGTATGAGTACATTGGTGGGATGTTTTTGTGGGTTGAAATTGATCAATGGATGAATCATAAACCTTTAATGATGGTATAAACCCTTCTTATGCATGATCCCGTTATGGTTGTTAGTTGATGATCCTAGTAGTATCAAGGTTTAAATTTTCCTTATATTTCTGCAAAGTAATTGATTGTAGCAACCCCAAACCTTGATCATTAATTATTAATAGCATGTTTAACCTTAATTATTGAGATTAGAAACTAGGGTCGTCACAGAGGACCAATTAGAACACCTTGGGAGAGTTTTATTTAATTCTAAATTTAGAAATGCTCTAGATATGAATTATAGATACCAAAGGAACTATTGGTTTAAATTTAGAAGCCTTATTTTGAAAAGTGAAAATTTAAGGTTCCGTTATGCATAAAGAAGTAACTTGATATTAGGCTCCTTGAATTAAGTTTGTGAGGACTCTAATGAGTTTAAATGGATTGTATGACTTACATTGAGTGAGAAATTAAAGCCAAGATATTAAATTATATAGGTTGCTTTATTATGCCACTAAATGGAATCATATGAAAACTTAAAGCTAGAGTTAACTTATGTTAGGCTTATGTGAGTTTAAAAATGGTTCCATTAATATATTTTGTACTTTCTGTAATGTGTTTAGGCCAAGCAAGTGAAGTTTCTCCCAAGTGTGGGTGTGAGGTCGATAGGAGGTGTAACATCCGATTTTTTGAAAATGAGAGAAAATGTGAGAAATGTAACGTACGATTTCTCTATAAATGAATGAAACTCACCGGATACAAAAAGAAGTCCCCCGGAATGAGATAGTTAAGGTCCCAAAAAATTTGGGAAGCATTCTAGACTCCTAAAAATGAGAATCTCAGGCTTACACAGAAAGAAAAATGGAGTTAGAATGAAGAAATAAATTCTTACAAAAAGCCTACGAAATATAATGGTATTTTCGTAATTTTGAGCAATTTTTAGAATTCACACAGGAAGGCTTCTTAAATGAAATTTTTTAGTTTTTCGGGGTCCTCAGAGGCCCTAAAAACCATGGAAAGCCCCGGGATAGCTAAAGCCCCTCCGATGGACATTTTCCAACATCGATGTACCTGAACTTTGACAGATTCGTTTGGGAAGGTTTTAGCTCCAATTTGAGTGATTCCAAAGGCATTTTACTAAATGGGGAAGCTAAATTTTATAATGGAAAAGACAGTTCTAAAAAAGGAGCTAAAATGAAGGAGAAACAAAAATGCAAAGTATGAAGGGCAAAATGGGAATTTTTGAAAAGTGTAACTTATTCCCACCTATATATGTGATGCACCCTTCTCCTCCCTTCATTATGCACGACCATGTTCTGCCTAAAACTAGAAGAAAACCCTAGGGGATGAGGCTCACAAGAAGGGGAAGAAAAGGAGGAGAAATCAAAGGCTTAAGGTATGGAAATTAGTAGTTTTTCATGCTCTTTCTCTTCCAAACCTCTTCTCCTCCATTGTCCTTTGTTTCCTATGATTAAAATGAAGTTTATAAATCCATTTTAAGGGAGAAATTGAGAGAAAAATTCGGATTTGAAGAGAGGAGCTCAAAGAACACAAGATTCAAGTGAGAAAAGGCAAGAAAATAAGGTAATTTCTTTTCCTATGGTTGTCATTTTTGGTCCCTTTCTCCACCATTTCGCCCCACTTGAGAAAACCCTAGGAGGAGATGATTTTTAGGTAGAACCAAGCATGAATCTAAGGAAAAAGGGTGTGGAGATTAAGAATATGCAAAGGGAATTATCAAAAAGCCATTAGATTTCAAGATACAAATTCTAGGATTTCAATTGCACCTTATAAAATCTGATTTTGTATGATGATTCCTAGGCCTAAATAACAGTTTAAATGAGCTCCTAAGATCCCTAAGAGGCCCCCCATATGCTTCTTCCCTTGAGAAAACAAAGAAAGCTTCATGGAACCTAATATGCTTCATTGTCTCGGCCAAGAAGGGTTCTCATAGCTAGGGAGAGTTTTAAATTTTTCTAAGGCCATTCTTGAGTCATATTTAATGAATGAAAATGAAGAGAGGCCTTGGAAAAAATTTAGAACTAATAGAAATTGATTTGGTGCCTTAGGTTCCATATTATGACCTAAAGAAATAACACGGTGCTAGGCCTTTTGTTTTGATGATGTGATGACTCCAAGAGGTTCAAAAGGAGTCAAGAATCATATTTGAAAGGAAGGAATGAGGCCTAGAAAGTATTTGAGGGGTGTTGCTTCATTAGGTGCATTTATGGACCATAATGGAGCTTATAGAGCAATCTAGCATCCAAGCAAATTGTATGGTCTTAGAGATTGTTTCATGAACCTAATTAGCTGCCATAAATTGTATCTAGGCCAAGAGAAATCATCTCCACCAATTTGTGGGTGTGTGGCCCAAAGAGGAGGCTTGAATCTAAAGGAAAAAGTGTGTAATTGTGTGCAAGGTAGCTCTCTCCACCTTCTCTCATGCATGAATGTGTGTTTAGCTTGTTTTAGAATGTATGTATGTGTATTTTCAAGTTTTGAAAAGTATGCTAGCATGCCATTATATGCCATGATGCTTGATGCCATGTTATGTTTTCAAATGTTTACATGATGTTTATATGAGTTTACTTGAGTGTGGAGAGGCCAAGAACTCTTCGCTTTGGTGAGGATAAGCCAAGAACCCTTAAACTTGGTTGAGACAAAGTAAAGAGTCTCTTAAAATCAAAGTGGGCCCCCAAGAGTATGGTTGAGTCCAAAGCTCTTAAAGAATGGGTGAGGTAAGTCCAAAATCCATGAGGAGAAGTGTGAGGCCAATCTAAGCACTTGGTGAGCTCTTGAATATCTTGTATGATTGATTCACATGCCAATGTTGCTTTTAAAATGTACATGTCTTCTATTTTCTCCATGCATACATTTGTAAAGCTTGCTTTGCACATATTATGTATGATTGAATGAGAGATGAGCTACTGGGATTCTTTGAATCTCATCCCCTCCTCTCCACTGATCTAATATGCTAGGTGAACCAAGTGGATATGCTAATGGGAGCCAACAATACTAAAGGAAGGAGATTGACAATCATGTGTTTAGTTTTTGCCACTTTAAGACCATGATTGTACCATATGATATATATGATGTAGTAAATGGGTTATGACCCTTGAGACATGTGTAAATATGATATTATATGATGTTTAAATGTATAGATATAATATATGACCTCTAGAACCTATTTTGAGTATGTAATGCCAAAGTGTGCAATATGGAAATTTGTTGGAAATATGCATAAGTGTGGGTTAAATGGCCAAAATGAGATGCATGAAGGTTTGGGACCATTTGGGCAGCTCACACAAGTCTCAAATAAGTTTTTAAACTTGCCCAAAAGGTGCCAAAACCAAGGGAAATCCATTTGGCAATTTTGGTACCCAATATGGAGCTAAAATTGACCATAATGGAACCCTGTATCACTTTTTAGCCAAATGAGTTAGTCTTGCTTTGAAATTTGGCATGCAATTAGGTCTCATTGAGATATTTTTGGAAAGATAAAGAACATAATTTTTAGAGGTCTAGAGAATATTTGATGAATTTTCAAAATTGGGAATTTTTATGGATTCTGGTATATGCACTGTTCATACTGGCAGTTTTGTGTTTTGTGTCACCTAATGGACAAATGGTGTCCAATGCTTGTGAAATTTTATAGGAATAAACTAGAAGTCATAATATTTCAATGGCCACTAAGATCACCTCATTTGGAGGTTCGAGCAGAGAGTTATGGATTTTTGAAGTTGGCTGTCAGTAGTAGTGGCACCCCAGGAGTTCAGTTATTGTTCCATAGGATTTCAATGGCTAAATGTGTCTGTTTCATTCTAGAATCATTTTTACATCAAGTTAACATTTTTAAGTTTCCAAAATGACCAAATGTGTGTGATTTTGATTTTTATAGAATTAGTTATGAATTTTAGAAGTTTCTATTAGTAATCTGAACAGTAGCCCAGGTAGCCAACGACCTCTGTAGCTTTATAGATGTCAAACATCCTCCATGATATGTGTTATGATCTGGGCACATTTTTAGTGTGATATAGACATCCTAAGCTTTCTACAATGACCAAGATTGAATTGTTTCAATTTTTCTAAATTTAGTTATGATTTTCCAAAGTTTGCCCAGAAAAGAGGCCAATTCTGGTTGAGAATGAGTTCCCACTTTTCATGCTCCATCTCGGTTTCCATGGGTTGTAGGCATGTTTTTGGGATGTAAATGAGTTGTAATGATGTGATTAAATATGAGGATGCATAGCATGGACTCTCACAGTCCACGTGACACCAAAATAAAATTTTAGATACAACGCAACATGAAAATAATCATTATTTCTTTGGCTTTTACATGGAAAACCACAATGATTCATGATATTATGCCATTCAAATGTATAAGATGGGCTAGAATCTATGGTGTTACAGGAGGTACTAAGTATCCAAGGAGAATTTTGTGCTTTTTTAAGTGAAAGTAGCTCTTCATCCATTCTTGTACACTTATATTGGTTGTTTAAGTATCATTGATTGCTTGTGTGTGTATAGATTAGGAATTATGCTTGCTGTAACACCATGATTCTATGACTCATCTCATATCATATGTAGACTTATTTTCATGAAGCACATGAATTCCTTAAGAAGGAGTCATGGAAAAATACAATTAAATTGCATTACGTCACGGGTAAATTTCTCATTTGGTGTTCCGTGGGCCATTTGGACTCATCCATTTCATTCTTACATTTAAATACAGAAATATAACTCATAACAAGCTCAAGAAGTGGCCTATACCTCGAGCAAAGGGAGGATATACTCAAAAAAATAGTGTGTAGCCTCGAGTAAGATTTCTAGATTCTATGCCTGAATTTTGAAAAATCGTAACTAATTCTAGAAAAATTGAAATCAGGCACACTATACCATTCTAGAAAGCCATAGATTTCTAATTTATGATAAAAATAAATCCAGACCACAATAGAAGCAGCTAGCAACCAGAAATCGATGGAAGATTACTAAAGGTCGACTGTCATTACTAGTACTGACCTCTAACTTCAAAAATTCATATCGCCTTACTCAGAGGTCCAATTAGGGTGACCTCAGTGGCAATGGATATCATGTCTAGTTTATGCCTGTAAAATTTCATGAGCATTGGATATCAATTGGCCCACGAATGGCACAGCTTAAGTTTTTGACCATATGAACAGTGTCTTCCACAGAGCTCCAAATAATCTATTCTTTATCTTCCCAAAATACTCTAGACATGTTCTATATGTGTGCCAAATTTCATGGACAAATTCATTCATTTGGTCAAATCTTGACATTAGGTTGCAAAATGGCTCATTATGTGTCATATAAAGGGTCCAAATGGTCCATTTAGAGTTCTAAGGCAACCATGACCACTTAAGCACGTGGGAATGCACCAAATGACTCTCTAAACTTGTCTCAAAGGTGCATAAACCCAGATTTCTCAATCTCACTCTCTCACCCCATGCCATACACAAGGTTTCACATGCTTGAACTTGCCATTCACTACCCAAAATGCACATGACCACTCACTTGGCACTAAAACTCAGATATACATCAATCATTTGGGTAATTACATATGTTCATATGATTACATAACAATTTCATCATGGGATTACATCATATGCCATGTGTGTGGCTACAAAAGAGACAAAACTAGGCATTTTCATACACTTTGATGTCAATCTCCTTCTTCTAAGCTTGGTGGCTTCCATTACCTTGCTTAATTGCTTCACCTAGCATGTTAAGACATTGGAGAGGGGGATGAGATTCAAAAGATCCTAATAGCTCATCTCCCTTTTAATCACACATAAGGTATACAATACAAGCCTTGAAAATGCATGCATGGGCATATTGCAATGTGTAGGCATTCAAGAAACATCCTTGGCATTTGAACAAGTCATATATAGTATACATAGACTTGCCAAGTGAGTGGATTAGCCTCACCCATTCACTTATGGATTTTAGACTTGTCTCACCCATTATCCCTAGGAGATTTTGGCTTAACCTCACTCTTGTGAGACTCTTTACTTTGTCTCAACCAATTTCAAGGGTTCTTGGCTCATCCTCACCATGGTTAGAGGGTTCTTGGCTTCTCCACACTCAAACAAACCAAGGTAAGTATATAAAACATTATTTGAATGCATAAAATATCATCATGGTACCATGGCATATAAAATCATACTAGAATACTTTTCATGGCTTAACATACACACATCCAAAGACAATGTAAGCACACATTCATGCATAAGAGAAGGTGGAGAAAGCTACCTTTGCCACACAAGCATACTCTTTCCTTGAGCTTTGAGTCCTTTCCCTTCACCTCACACACACATAGAGGTGTAGATCATTCCTCTTAGCCTAGACACATCATATGGAAGCCAATTATATTCTTGAATCAAATTCTAAGGCCATACATTCATTAGAAAAACTAGGTGGTTAACATGGCTCTTTTGTGGTTTCATAATGCACTTAATGAAGCAACCTTAATAAAACATCATCTTGGCTCTATCCTCTCTATATATTTATGATTCTTGACTCCACTTAAACCTCTTGGAGTCATCACACAATCAATTCTAGGAGCTAGCTAGGTGTTGCTTCTTTAAGCCATAATATGGAACCTGATACCATCTCACTTTGTATGGCTTCTAAAATTTTTCCAAGGCTTCCTCTCATCCTCTTCCATCATATATGACTCAAAAATAGGCTTGGAACGAATTAAAACTTCCCTTTGGTATTCTTTTTAGCCTAGGCCGAAACTATGCTTCATATGAGTACCAAATGGGTTTGCTTCATTTTCTTGATGGAAGATGCATGTGAGGAGCCTTCTAGGGATCTCAAGAGCTCATCCAAATACTCATTTAGGCTTAGGAACAATTACATCAAATCATATTTTCAAGGGAGCCTATGAAACCTAAAGTTTGCTATCTTGAAAATTAATGGCTTTTACTTGAATTTCTTTGCATATTCTTATTCTCCTCCCTTAAATTTCCTTAGATTCACCCTTGATTCTATCCAAAATTGAAGCCCTCTTGCTACTACGTACATGGGGCAAAATAGGGAGAAGAAGGGGGCAGGAGTAGCTACCATGGGATGAAGATTTTACCTTGTTTCCTTGGCTCCTTGGCTTTTCTTGCTTATTTCTCACTTTCCTTGGCCTCCTCTCTTCAAATGAGAATTTTCCCCTTTGTTCTACTCTTAAAACAAAACTATAAACTTTAATAAAGTAATAGGAAAGAAGGGGAAATGGAGAAAGAGAGGTTTGCTAAAGAGAAAGCATGAAAAAACCTAAGAATTCCATACCTTTTACCTTGTATTTCTCCTTCTCTTCCTCCTCCTTCTTGTGCGCCTCACCCTTAGGGTTTTTCTCTGGTTTAGGGCAGAAACATATGTGGCTAAATGAAGGAGGAGATGGGGTGCCTCATATATATAGGTAGGTTTACGAACCACTTTTCAAAATTTCTAATTTTACCCTTTCATCTTGGCATTTTTGTTTCTAATTTGTTTTAGCTCCTTTTTTAGAACCTTCTTTTCCATTATAAAATTTAGGTTCCCAATTTAGTAAAATGCCTTTGGAATCTCTCAAATTAGAGCTAAACCTTCTCGAACGAATCTATGAAAGTTCAGGCTCATCATTGTTAGAGAACGTCCACTGGAGTGGCTTTAATTGTCTTGGGGCTTCCCATGGTTTTCAAGGCCTCTAAGAACCCTAGAGAACTCAAAATTTTCATTTAAAAAGTCCTCCTATAAGAATTCCAAAATTTTCTCAAAATTACGAAAATGCTAGCCTTTCATTACATTTCGTTGCCCCATTTTAGCTTTATTTTTTTCCATCTGAGCCTAGGATTCTCATTTTTAGGAGTCTAAAATGCTACACAAATTTTTTTAGGACCTTAACTAATTCATTTCGGGGGACTTGTGTAACATCATATATTTATTAGTTCATTTCATGCTATCTTTAGGCCTCATATCAAACAACTCAAAAAGAGGCAAGGAAAAATAGTATTAAATAATGCATTTCTTAGCATTACGTTGTGTATAAAAATTTCATTCAGTGTCACGTTGACCATGTGAGCTCATACATCACATTCTCATATTTAATTACATGAATACAACTCATTTGTATCCTTAAAAGTGGCCTATATCCCATGGAACTCAAAGGGAAGTATGAAATACATACATTTATTTTCGGTCAGATTTTTCACATTTCTGTCACAAACTTTGAAATATCTTAACTAATTCTAAAAAATTTGAAATCATGCATTCTTAGTCATTATGGAAACTAAAAATGTCTAATTCATGTTAAAAACATGTCTAGACCATAACATCCATCACAAAAGGCGTTTGACATTTGAAAAGGTCCAGAGGTCAAGCTATTCACTGCTGTTGTCATAAAATTCTGCAGCAAACTTAAAAAATATCCAATTAATTCCAAGAAAAACCAATCCATGTAAATGATACCGATATGGAAAGCTGTGGATGTTATCTAGAGGAAAAAAATAACTCCAGACTAGTTCAGGCACGCCCAGACCTCGAAACTTAATCAAACAATAACTGAGGTCAACTAGTGTTTCTGATACTAGATAGATTCTTTGAAAATTCATAACTCCCTCTCTAGACATTCAAATGAGGTGCTTCTAGTTGGCATAAGCCACTAGAAATGTCTAGTTTCTCTATATAAAATTTCATGGCAATTGGACATCATTTGGGCCCTGTGTGATAGATTTCATTTTTGGACTAGTATGAATAGTGACATGACCAAAACTAGAAAATTTCTCAACTTTGAAAATTCATCAAATATTCTCTAGACCTCCAAAAATTCTATTCTTTAGCTTCCCAAAAATCTTTCAACAAGCTCTAATTGCATGCCAAATCACAGATCAAGAAGAGCTCATTTGGACAAAAAGTGACATAGTGGTCAATTTTGGCTTTATATGGGATACCAAAATGTCCAAATGACTTTCCTTGGGGTATGGTGTAACATCCGATTTTCTAAAAACGAGAGAAAACATGAGAAACATAATGTACGGTTTCTTCATAAATGCATGAAATTCACCAAATACAAAAGAAAGTCCCCCAAGATGATGTAGTTAAAGTCCTAAAAAATTTGAAAAGCATTCTAGATTCTTAAAAATGAAAATCCCAAGCTCAGACGAAAAGAAAAATGGAGCTAGAATGAAGAAATAATTTCTTATGAAAAGCTTAATAAACATAATGGCATTTTTGTAATTTTGAGCAAATTTTGGAATTTACGCAGAAGGGCTTTTTAAATGAAAGTTTTGAGTTCCCCAAGATTTTCAGAGGCCCTAAGACAGCTAAAGCCCTTCCAGTGGACATTTTCCAATGTTAGTGTACTTGAATTGTGAGGGATTCATTTGGAAAGGTTTTAGCTCCGATTTGAGTAATTCTAAAGTTATTTTACTAAATTGGTAACCTAAATTTCATAATGGAAAAGATGGTTCTCAAAAAGGAGCTAAAACGAAAAAGAAATGAAAATGCCAAGAACAAAGGGCAAAATGGAAATTTTTAAAAAGTGTAACTTCCTCCCACCTATATATATGATGCACCTTTCTTCTCCCTTCATGTTGCACGACCAAGTTCTGCCCAAAATTAAAGGAAAACCCTAAGGAGAGTGGCACACAAGAGGAAGCCAAAGAGGAGGAGAAATCAAAGGCTTAAGGTATAGAAATTTAGTAGTTTTTCATGCTCTTTCTCTTTCAAATCTCTTCTCCTTCATTCTCCTTTTTTTCTTATGATTGTAATGAAGTATATGGATCTATTTTAAAGGAGAAATTGAGGGATAAATTTGGATTTGTAGAAACGAGCTCAAAGAACACAAGATTCAAGTGAGAAAAGCCATGAAAACAAGGTATTTTCTTCTTCCATAGTTGCTACCCTTTGCTCCCCTTCTCCACCATTTCGCCCCACTTGAGAAGACTTAAGAGGAGTTGATTTTTAGGCAGAACCAAGGGTGATTCTAAGGAAAAAGGGTGTGGAGATTAAGAATATGCAAAGAGAATTAACAAAAAATCATTAGATTTCAAGATGCAAATTCTAGGGTTTCAAGTGCACCTTGTAAAATCTGATTTTGTATGATGATTCCTAGGTCTAATTAAGAGTTTAAATAAACTCCCAAGATCCCTAAGAGGCTCATCACATGCATCTCCTTTTGAGAAAACAAAGAAAGCTCTAAGAAGGCCAAAATTACCCTATGTCGCGGCCAAAAGGGGTTCTCCTAGCTAGGGAGAGTTTTAAATTTTTCTAAACCTATTCTTGAGTCATATATGATGAATAAAAATGAGGGGAGGCCTTGAGAAAAATTTAGAACTCATAGAAAGTGAGTTAGTGCTTTAGGTTTCATATTATAACCTAAAAAAGCAACATGTAGTTAGGCTCTTCGTTTTAATTGTGTGATGACTCCAAGAGGCTTAAAAGGAGTTAAAAATCATATTTGAAAGGAAAGAATGGAGCCTAGAAATTAATTGAGGGATGTTGCTTCATTAGGTGCATTTATGGACCATAATTGGGTTTATAGAACAACCTAGTGTCTAAGCAAGTTGTGCGGCCTTAGAATTTGTTTCATGAACCTAATTGGCTTCCATAAATTGTGTCTAGGCCAAGAGAAAGCATCTCCACAAGTTTGTGTGTGTGGCCAAAAAGAAGAGCTTGAATCCAAAGAGAAAAATGTGTGATTGTGTACAAGGTAGCTCTCTCGACCTTTTCTCATGCATGGATGTATGCTTAGCTTGTTTTAAAATGCGTGTATGTATATTTTTAAGCCATGAAAAGTATGATAGCATGATTTCATATGCCATGATTTTATGATGACATATTATGTTTTATATGATGTTTTTTATGTGTGCTTGGGTTTGCTTGAGTGTGGTGAGGTCAAGAACCCTTAGCCATGGTGAGGATGAGCCAAGAACCCTTGAGATTGGTTGAGACAAAGTAAAGAGTTTTCCAAAAGCAAGATGGGCTCCCAAAAGTATGGTTGAGTCCAAGAATCTCTTAAAGATTGGGTGAGGCCAATTCACTTTCTTGGCAAGCTTTTGTATGCTATGTATGGCATTCTCAAATGATGAAAATGCTTCTTAAATGTTTGCACATGTCAATATGACCATACATGTAATTATGAGACTTGTTTGCATCCATTATGTATGATTGAATGGGAGATGAGCTATTGGGACTCTTTGAATCTCATTCCATCCTCTCCAATGATCTAACATGCTAGGTGGACCAAGTGGACAAGTTAATAGAAGCCAACCACCTTGAGGATGAGAGGATGATAACATAATGCAAAGTTTTGGTTCTTTAAAGCTATACTCATGTTCAATTATGTAATCTATGCTTGTATATGGTCTAGGAACTTTGAAACATATGTAATTATGATAATATATGATGTAGAAATGAAAAAATGTGTTGTGTGAATGATAGAATGTAAATTGAGTATGTATGGACAATGTAGCTTCATGAATGGTATTATGGAATTATGCATATGTGTGGATGAAATGGCCAAAATGAGATGCATGGAGTTTGGGACCATTTGGGTAGCCTATACAAGTCCTAGTTATGCTTTTAGACTTACCCAAGAGGTGCCAAACCCCAAGAAAAGCCATTTGGATAATTTGGTATCCTATATGGAGCCAAATTTGACCATAATGGAACCCTATGCTACTTTTTGGCCAAATGAGCTCTTCTTGCTCTAGGATTTGGCATGCAATTATAGATTATTGAGAGCTTTCTAGAAAGCTAAAGAAAATAATTTTTGGAGGCCTATAAAATATTTGATAAATTTCCAAAGTTGGGAAATTTTTTGGTTTTGGTCATGTCACTGTTCATATTGGTCCGAAAATGAAATCTATCACACAAGGCTCAAATGATGTCCAATTGCCACAAAATTTTATACAGAGAAACTAGACATTTTTAGTAACTTGTGTCAATTAGAAGCACCTCCTTTGGAGGTCTAAAGAGGGAGATATGAATTTTAAAGATTCTATTCAGTATCAAGAGCTTCACCTGACCTTAGTTACTCTTCTATTGAATTTCGAGGTCTGGGAGTGCCTGAGTTGGTCTGGAGGTATTTTTTACCTCTAGCTAACATCCACATCTTTCTAGATTGATATCATTTTCATTAATTTGAATTTTTAAAATTAATTAGATATTTTCAAAGTTTGCTACAGAAATCTATGATAGCACCATTGAGCAGTTTGACCTCTGGACTATTTCAGATATCAAACGTCCTCTGTGATAGATGTTATGGTCTAGACATATTTTTAGTATGAAGTAGACATCCCTAGCTTTTCAGAATGGCCTATCATCATTTTTATTTTTCTAGAATTAATTATGAATTTCCAAAATTTAGTCAGAAAAGAGCCAAATTCTAGCCAAAAATATGCATGAATATTTTGAGCTTTCCTTTGAGTTCCATGAGTTGCAGGCCGTATTTTATGGTACAAATGAGTTGTATTCATGTAATTAAACATGAGAATATGATGTATGAGCTCACATGGCTCCCGTGACATCGAATGAAATTTTTATACACGACGCAACTCAAGAAAATGTATTATTTTAATAGATTCTTTTACTTTCTTCATGGAATTGATGATGTAAAGCATAGGAATGTGTTAGAAATAAGCTAGAAATATAAGGTGTTACATTTAGAACCTCTTGGGCAAGTCTAAAAGCATAATTAGGACTTGTATGAGTAGCCCAAATGGTCCTAAATCTCATGCATCTCAATTTGGCCATTCCACTTTCATTCATACATGAAATTCCATAATGCAAAATTGCCATTACATGACCAAAATGAGTATTTCCATACATATAACCCTAGATCTCATTTATGCACAATATATTAACATAATTATACATGCTCATAACATCATAGGTCATATACAACTAGGGATTTCATCAATTGCTATCCATAAGGCCTTAAAGTAATAATTTCAAGACATTTTGATGTCATGCTCTCATCTTCAAGATGGTTGGCTTCCATTACCTTGCTCTCTTAGTCCACCTAGCATGTTAGAATATTAGAGAGGAGGGGATGAGATTCAAAGAATCCCAATGGCTCATCTCCCATTCAATCATACATAAAAGATGTGAAACAAGTCTTACAAACGCATGAATGGGCATATGGACATGTGCAATCATTCAAGAAGCATTCTTAGCATTTGAAAAAGTCATACATAACATACAAAGGCTTGCCAAGCAAGTGGATTGGCCTCACCCATTTACTTGTAGATTTTGGACTTGCCTCACCCATTCTTTAAAAGGTTCTTAGATTCAACTGTAATATCCAGTTCTCTGAAAATGAGAGAAAATGTGAGAAATGTAATGTACGGTTTCTCCGTTAATGAATAAAACTCACTGGATACAAAAGGAAGTCCCCTGAAATGATGTAGTTAAGGTCCCAAAAAATTTAGGAAGCATTCTAGACTCCTAAAAATGTGAATCCCTGGCTCAGACAGAAAGAAAAATGAAGCTAGAATGAAGAAAAAATTTCTTACGAAAGGCTTACGAAACGTAATGGCATTTTGGTGATTTTGAGCAAATTTTGGAATTCACACAAGAGGGATTTTTAAATGAAAGTTTTGAGTTCCCCAGGATTTTTAGAGGCCCTAAAATCCATGGAAAGCCCTAAGATAGCTAAAGCCCCTCCGGTGGGTTTTCCAATGTCAGTGTACTTGAATTTTGAAGGATTCATTCAGAAAGGTTTTATCTTCAATTTAAGTGATTCCGAAGGCATTTTTCATAATTGGGAACCTAAATTTCATAATGAAAAAGACGATTTTCAAAAAAGAGGTAAAATAAAGGAGAAATGAAAATGCCAAGAACAAAGGGCAAAATAGAAATTTTTAAAAAGTGTAACTTCTTCCTACCTATATATATGATGCACCCTTCTTCTCCCTTCATGTTGCATGACCATGTTCTGCCCAAAACCATAGGAAAACCCTAGGGGATGAGGTGCATAAGAGGAGGAAGAAAAGGAGGAGACATTCAGGGTAGAAAGGTATGGATTTTCAAGCTCTTTCTCTTCCAAACCTCTTCTTCTCTATTCTCTTTTGTTTCCTATGATTATAATGAAGTTTATGAATCTATTTTAAGGGAGAAATGTAACACCCCAAAATTAATTCGGGTGCTAATCATAGATTTGGGTTAATTAAGAATAATTAATATGGAATAATCAGGTAAGTTAAGTGAATGGAAATTTTGAGAAATAAATTAATAATATGAGTTGAGAATTAATTGGGATAGAAACTTCATCTAGGCCCAAATTAATGTAGGAGAACATGATAAGAGGCTAATGGAGGCCCATAAGTTAGGTGTAGACCCAATCTAATTTAATGAATTAAAGGCCCAAGACCCAACTTCCATAAGCTCTTATGAATGGCCCAATAAACTTTGTGCAGACCCAAAACAATGGAGTTCTTAAAACTAGATCTGGCCTAATAAAATTTTGCAACCCAACACCTTAAAGCTGGCCCAACAAAGCTAAAATCTGAAGCTCATTTGGAGTTGGATCTTGGAGCAGCCCATAACCCATAAAAAACCCAACTTAAACCCTAAAAACTAACCTAGCCACCCCCCATTCTGCAGAACCACAAGAGACACACACAAAATTCGGAGGTCCAAAGGAGAGGCTAGGGTTCTTGGCATGTTTCCACCTTTTCCCACTTCTAGAGCAAGATTTAGCCAAGGTAATAGTTATATAACTTAATCCTCTCATCTTTCTCTTTAATTTGACCTAATTAATGTTCCAATTAGAGCACTTTCACCCACACCCAAAATTTGAACTTGCCATTTGATGTTTCCATGGTGAAATTTCGTAGGTTGAGGCTAAGGCTGACATTAGGTAAGTATTAACCCATCTTCTTGATGTATTTCTGTTGGTTTGAGACCCCAATGATTGGATTATAGTATGGGTATTAATTTTTCATGAATTTGCTTAGGATTTAAGGTGATATATTGAAGTTTTTGGTAGAGGACACATCCATTCCGAATTTTGGCAATTTATAGTGGTTAGGGAGATTTTTGTACCATTGGTGGCTTTTGCAATTTGTCTACAAGTAAGGTAACTAGAACTATATTAATTCCATGCATATATCTATTTTAATTTCATGTTTGCTATACATGAATGATTTGAAATGCTGAATGAATTGGTTGGCTATCTATTGTGTTGTGATTAGACCTTGTGAGTTCATAGTGGGGCTATGGTGCGGCTACCACCTGTGCATGTGTTTTGATCGGGCACTGGGTTATGATCAAACCTCAGATGCACTGAGCCCTGGTTGTGCTCATTAGGGAGTGGGTGCTATGGACGGGTCTCTCTAGGTGTTATTGGCCTTTAACATGTGAAAATATGATTACTAGTATGGGATAGTGATCGTGATAGCCTAATTGTTTCATTTACTGGTATGATTGGTATATTTTCTGATGCTTATATGAAATCATGCATATATGTTGATTAAACTAGAATATATGAATGGAATCTACTTTGGTTACTGAGATTTGTATCTCACCCTATTTCATGGGATTAAATATTTCAGGTGAAAGTTCTTTGGGTAAAGATAAGGGGAAGTAAGTGGATAAAAATCCATGAGCTCCAACCATATGGGGAGAAGGCTACACTTAGATTGGTTTATTTAGAATAGATGCTAAATTTTATATTCCTTTTGTAGGCTTTTATATTTTGATTACTTAGGTGTATTTATTGAGGAGTTAGGCCTCATCATAACTTAATATTGGATGTATAAACCCATAATAGCTGATGTATGAATTTTACTGAATTTATGGTATGGTATACTGTTGGAAATATAATTATGTGATATATTAGATATTGATATGAATCATTGATGTATGAAACCTCTAACGGAATGTGTATCAAATGTTAATTGTTAATAGTGCATGAATTCTTGTTAATAGTGCATTAATTTACATTTAAGTTTTGAATTGATAATAGTAGAATAGCTAAGTGAATAGGGTAGATAAATACCATTAGAGTTGTATAAAATAAGAGGAAGTGGTCCTAGGGTGTTCTTAAAAAGAGAATTGGAGTGCATAGGACAAAATTTAGGAGATATAGTTACAGAAGGGAGTCACGCCACGGCTAGGAGGGCCTCGCCGCGGCCTGAAGAGTGATAGTGGTGAGGGACGTTGCAGCTTAAGAAATCTCACCATAGCGTAGTGTGAAAAAAATCGCCCATGAGGATGACAAAATGAAACCTTGTCGCGGTGCAATAGGTCCTGTCGTGGTGTAAGTCGAGGAAATTAGTTAAGGATAGTACAGTAGCAAAACTCACCATGGTGCAAGTGTATTCTGTCAAGGCAAGAATCGTGGGACTTCAAACAGTAGCTCTAGGAGGCATCTCCGCCGCGGCTCCATGTAGGTTGGCCGCGGCGAAGATCCACCACGACGAAATTCGAGTAAGTTACCTAATGATTCTCGAGAGCCACTTAGCCGCGGCGCGAAAGGTCGGGGCCGTGGCACAAAGTAAAAAACTTAGTTTTCGAGCTCCAGTACTAACTTAGCTGTGGCAAGAAGGTTTCAAGTCGCGGCGCAGGTCCCAAACTCCCACCTTTAGCCTAGAAACCCCAATTTCTTCAATGGTAATGTTAGGAAATGATATAGGAACACTTGTGGGAGGTTTTTGTGTGTTGAAACTGATGGATGGATGAATCATAAATCATTGATGATAGTGCAATTCCTTTTATGCGTTCTCCCATTTATGGTTGTTTAGTTGATGACCCTAATAACATCAAGGTTCAAATTTCCCTATATTTTCTTAATGTAATTAATTGTAACGACTCTAAATCTTGATCATTAATTATTAATCGTGTATTAACCATAACAGGGATTTGAAGTTAGGGTCGTCATAAGAAATTGAGGGAAAAATTCAGATTTGAAGAGAGGAGCTCAAAGAACACAAGATTCAAGTAAGAAAAAGCAAGAAAACAAGGTAATTTCTCCTCTTATGGTTGTCATCTTTGGTTCCTTTCTCCACCATTTTGCCCTACTTGAGAAAACCCTAGGAAGAGATGATTTTTAGGCAGAACCAAGCATAAATCTAAGGAAAAAGGGTATGGAGATTAAGAATATGCAAAGGGAATTATTAAAAAACTATTATATTTCAATATGCAAATTCTAGGGTTTTGTGTGCACCTTCCAAAATCTGATTTTATATGATGATTCCTAAGTCTAATTAAGAGTTTAAATGAGCTTCTAAGATCCCTAAGATGCTCCCTACATGCTTCCTTCTTCAAGAAAACTAAGCAAATTTCAAGGAAGCCAGTAAGCTCCATAGTCTCGGCCAAAGTGAGATTCCATAGTTAGAGAGAGTTTTAAATTTTTCTAAGGCCATTCTTGAGTCATGTATGATGAATGAAAATGAGGGGAGGCCTTGGAAAAAATCTAGGACTCATAGAAAATGATTTGGTGTCTTAGGTTCCATATTATGACCTAAAGAAGTAACATGATGTTAGGCGCTTTGTTTTAATGGTGTGATGACTCCAAGATTCTTAAAAGGGGTCAAGAATCATATTTGAAAGGAAAGAATAAGGCCTAGAAATTATTTGAGGGGTGTTGCTTCATTAGGTGCAAATATGGACCATAATGGAGGTTATAGAGTAATCTAGGGTTTAAGCGAATTTTGTATCCTTAGAATATGTTTCATGAACCTAATTGGCTCCCATAAATTGTATCTAGATCAACAGAAACCATCTCCACTAATTTGTGGATGTGTGACCGAAAGAGGAGGCTTGAACTTTAAGGAAAAAGTGTGTGAGTGTACACAAGGTAGCTTTCTCCACCTTCTCTCATGCATGGATGTGTGTTTAGCTTGCTTTAGAATATATGTATATGTATTTCCAAGCTATGAAAAGTGTGCTAGCATGCCTTTATATGCTATGAATCTTGATGCCATATTATGTTTTTAAATGAGTACATGATGTTTTTTTGAGTTTGCTTGAGTGTGGAGAGACCAAGAACTCTTTCCTTTAGTGAGGATGAGCTAAGAACCCTTGAGCTTAGTAAAGACAAAGTAAAGAGTCTCCCAAAAGCAAAGTGGGCTCCCAAGAGTATGGTTGAATCTAAAGCTTTCAATGAATGGGTGAGACAAGTCCAAAATCCATGAGGAGAAGTGTGAGGCCAATCCAAACACTTAGTGAGCTATTGAATGTCTCGTATGATTTGTTCATATGCCAAATTTGAATTTTCTTGTAAAATGTCCATGACTTCCATTTTCTCCATGCATGCATTTGTAAAGCTTGCTTTGCACATATTATGTATGATTGAGTGGGAGATGAATTATTGGGATTCTTTGAATCTCATTCCCTCCTTTCTAATGCTCTAACATGCTAGGTGGACCAAGTAGCTATGGTGAAGAGAGCCAACAACAATGAAAGAAGGAGATTGACAAGCATATGCCTTGTTTTATCCATTTTGAAACCATAATTATGTTTCTTGATGTATATGATGTTGTAATTACTCTATGACCCTTGAGACATGTATAAATAGGCTATTATGTAATGTTTATATGTATGGATATGATGTATGAGTGCTAGCATATATTTTAAGTATGAGATGCCAAAGTATGCAATGTGAAAGCATGATGGAAATGTGCATAAGTGTAGGTTGAATGGCCAAAATGAGATACATAAGGTTTGGGACCCTTTGGGTAGCTCACACAAGTCTTAAATATGCTTTTAAACTTGTCCAAAAAGCGCCAACACCAAGGGAAAGCCATTTGGCAAGTTTGGTACCCCATATGGAGCTAAATTTGACCATAATGGAACCCTATATCACTTTTTAGCCAAATGAGTTAGTCTTGATCTAAAATTTGGCATGCAATTAGATCTCATTGATATCTTTTTGGGAAGCTAAAGATCATAATTTTTGGAGGTCTAAAGAATATTTGGTGATTTTTCAAAATTGAAAATTTTCATAGTTTCTGGTTTGCTGCACTATTCATTTAGTCTAAAATTGCATTCTATCACACGAGGCCCAAATGATGTCCAATTGCCATAAAATTTATATAGAGAAACTAGACAATCACAGTGACTCGTGCCAACTGGAAGCACCTCATTTGGAGGTCTAGAGAGGGAGATATGAATTTTTAAAGTTTTTGTCCAGTATCAGTAAATTTGCCCGACCAGAACTACTATTCCATTGAATTCTAAAGTCTGGGCTTGATGAACTAATCTAGAGATATTTTTCTCTCTAGTTATCATCTATAGATTTCCATATTGGTATTATTTGCATAGATTGGATTTTTGTGGAATTAATTAGACATTTTCAAAGTTTTCTGCAGAATTCTGTGACAATTCCAGAATTCAGTCAGACCTTTGGACCATTTTGGATCTCAAACATCCTTTATAATGCATGTTTTGGTCTAGACATATTTTTAATGTGAAGTAGACATCCTACGCTTTCCAGAATAACCAAGATTTTATGATTTTAATTTTTCTAGATTTAGTTATGATTTTTCAAAGTTTGGTCAAAAAATGGAGCAAATTTGACCAAGAATGAACTTCCATTTTTCATGCTCCATTTCAGTTTTCAGGAGTTGTAAATAAAATTTTGAGATGCAAATGAGTTGTTTTGATGTAATTAAATATGAGGATGTATAGTATGAGCTCACATGATCCACGTGACATCGATTGCAAATTTTTAAATATAGCACAATGCGAAGAAATCCATTATTTATGGTGTTACATCAACCATGCTCTTGGGATTCAACCTCACTTTTGGGAGACTTTTTACTTTATCTCAACCAATATTAAGAGTTCTTGGCTCATTCTCACCATGGCTAAGGGTTCTTGGTCTCACCACACTCAAGCAAACCAAAGCAAACATCATAAACATCATTTGGAAAATATAATGCATCATTATGGTACCATGGAGTAAGAGCTCATGCTAGGACATTTTTCATGGCTTGAAATACACATGCACATATTCAAAGACAATTAAAACAAGTAATCATGCATGAAAGAAGCTGGAGAGAGCTACTTTGCTAGCATTTGTACACTTTTCCTTAAGCCTTGAATCCTCTCCGTTGACCTCACACACCCAAAAGGTGGAGATCATTCCTCTTGCCCTAAACACATCATATGGAAGCTAATTATATTCCTGAAGTAAAGTCTAAGGCCACACAACTTGCTTAGACACTAGCTTGGCTCATTAGCTCCTTTATGTTTCCAAGAATGCACCTAATGAAGCAACACTAGTCAAATCAATTCTAGGCTCCATTCTTTCCTTTAAAATATGATTCTTGACTCCTTTTAAACTTCTTGGAGTCATCACACAATTAAAACAAAGAGCCTAACTACATTTGCTTCTTTAGGTCATATTATGGAACATAAAGCACCATCTCACTTTTTATAATTTCTAAATTTTTCCCAAGGCTTCCCCTTATATTCATTCATCATATATGACTCAAAAATGGGTTTAGAAAAATTTAAAACTATCCCTAGCTATACTATACCCTCTTGGCTGAACCTATGAAAGGTTTTAGGCTTCATGGACTTTGCTTTGTTTTCTTGATGGAGGAAGCACATGGGGAGACTTCTAGGGATCTTAGGAGCTCATTTAAACTCTCATTTAGACATAGGAATCAAAGTATCAAATCAAATTTTGTAAGGAACATGTGAAACTCTAGACTTTGCATCTTGAATTTCCATGGTTATTTGTTAATTCTCTTTGCATATTCTTAATCTCCACACCCTTTTTTCTAAGAATCACTATTGGTTCTACCTAAAAATCAAATCCTCTTAGGTCTTCTCAAGTGAGGCAAAATGGTGGAGAAGGGGAACAAGGGGTAGCAACTATGGAAGAAGAAATTACCTTGTTTTCTTACTTTTTTCCACTTGAATCTTGTGTTCTTTGAGCTCCTCTCTTTAAATCCGAATTTTCTCCTCAATTTCTCCCTTAAAACAGATTTATAAACTTCATTATAATCATAGAAACAAAAGAGAATGGAGGAGAAGAGGTTTGGAAGAAGGAAAGCATGAAAAACTACCAAAATTCCATACCTTTTTGCTTGAATTTCTCCTCCTCTTCTTCTTTCTCTTGTGCACCTCATCATAAGGCTTCTTTCTTTGGTTTAGGGTACAAACATATGAGGCTACATGAGGGTGAGAGTGGGGCGCTACTTATATATATAAGGGAGGAAGAACTTTTCAAAAATTTTCATTTTGCCCTTCATTCTTGGCATTTTTGTTTATAATTCGTTTTAGCTTCTTTTTGAGAACCATATTTTCCATTATGAAATTTAGGTTTACAATTTAGTAAAATGCCTTTGGAATTATTCAAATCTGAGCTAAAACCTTTCCAAACGAATCTGTCAAAGTTCGGGTGCATAGATGTTGGAAAACGTCCATCGAAGGGGCTTTAGCTGTCTCAGGCCTTCTCATGGTTTTCAGAGCCTCTAAGAACCCTGAAGAACTTAAAACTTTCATTTAAGAAGCTCTCCTGTGTAAATTCCAAAATTTGCTCAAAATTACAAAAATGCCATTATGTTTCGTAAGTTTTTCGTCAAATTTCATTTCTTTAGTCTAGCTCTATTTTTCTTTCTATTTGAGCCTGGGATTCTCATTTTTAGGAGTCTAGAATGCTTCCCAAATTTTTTAGGACCTTAACTAAGTCATTTCGAGGGAGTTTCTTTTGTATTTGGTGAGTTTCGTTCATTTACGGAGAAACCGTATGTTATGTTTCTCACGTTTTCTCTCATTTTTAGAAAATTAGATGTTACAACTTGCTTTTGTATCTGGTGAATTTTGTATGCTTACAAAGAAATTGTACATTATGTTTCTCGCATTTTCTCTTGTTTTCAAAGAACCGGACGTTACACTTGTTACTATTGGTTTGATGGGTGAGGTTGTGCTAAAAGTCCCTTAATTTGGTTGAGATAAAGCTAAAAGTGCCTAAATATGGGTGAGACAAGGCCAAAAGTCTCAAATGTGAGTGAGGTTAAGTCAGAAATCCTTGAAAATGGATGAAACCAAACCAAAAGTCTCAAATAATTGCATGAGGCTAGACTAAAAGTTCCTAGAGCTTGTTGTTTTACCTTAATGGATCCATATGATTTCATGTATATGGTTATGATTGTTATTTGGATGTTTATTATGCATACTTGCATTCTTTGACATCAAAATATACCTTATAAGTGTGCTTAAAGGGTGAATGAGTTATTAAGATTCATAGAATCTCACCCTCCTCTATATTATTTCTAAGCATATCTAAGGAACTCACAAGGAAGTAAAGATGGAGACCAAAGAGCATAAATGGCTACACTTTGACAATAGTTTAGAATTTTATGTATTTTGTTGCACATGAGAGGATATATATGATTATTTTATAATGTAACCATTTCTACAAATGTAAAAGTACAAGATTATGATGCGAATGTTATTTTGAATGTAAATGTGCAAGATTATGCAACTTGACCATATGTGAGCCATGAAATATGCATGTGTAATGGCAAGTGGATGAGTGAATTTGAGTTGCATGAGGTTTAAGACATGATAAATCAATTATATATGCTGTGTTTTATATTTGAAACATGATCAAATTTACACCATTTTGAGTCATGTTTTGCACCTAATCCTAAACGAGACCAAATAAGTGAAAATTTCCATCAAATTTAACAAGCATTTAGAGCTCATTTAGATCTTTCCATAGAGCCAAAGAACACATCTTTTATAACTCTATAAAATTCATTATGATTTTTTGAAGTTAGCTAAAAATTGCATAGATTACTAGGCATTGTTCATATGGTCCAGATCTGACACTTTGTGCATTTGAGGGGACAAATGAACTCCAATGCTCATGAAAATTTACAAGCCTTTGATGTTATAAACTTTCCATAATCTCCAAGTTTGTGTGAATCGGAGTTGTGTAGCCAAAGATATGTATGTCAAAACTTTGGGTTCTGGTTTGTGTTTGAAAATAATAATAGTTACTATTCCATTAGATTTTCATGGCCTAGAACTTGTTTTGGCCTGAAATTTTATGTTTTAAGCTTTCCATAGACATGTAATTTGTGCAAATTGAAATTCTGTAGCCCAAGATATGAATTTTTGAACTTGGTGTCAATATGTGGATTTATGTAAATGTGGTAGTTTGGAGCATAAGGCTTGAGATTCGAAAATCATGCTTCTTTTTATGATGTTCCATGCTAAACATACTTGTTTAGTATAAATCTTGGGATTTATATCATGCAGCTATGTAATTATGCCTATTTGGAGAAATTAAGCCTTTAATGTCGGTATTTTTCACTGTTACAAGTATTAAAGATAAGAAATTGATATTATAAGCATAGGTGATATAAAATATGTGCTTATTCTTTGATGACATGACATTTATTGGTATCAAAGCAATGGTTCAGCAACTTAGGTCTATATTTGGGATATTGGAATGTTTGAATGACATATACTTGTGGTGTATTTGTCAAGAAACTAATTGGTATAATTGCAAGTGTCAAATTGTGATGCATGTATTATAGTTGTGGTTCTTTTTCATACATCATGGTGAACACAAGAAGGGGCAGACCAACTAGGGCTAAAGCTGAGGATCCTATGAAAACCATCATGGAACGTTTAGATCCACAATAAGCCATGATGGAGTAGCAGAGCAAATTATGTAGTAGTAGTACAAGATGATCCAGCAACTGCAAAATGCCCTAGCCAGGAAAGAGGAAAATAGAAGAGATGCCCCCTGAACCACAGCCACATATTCCTAGTGTAATGTCCAGTTTTCGTTAAATGAGGGAAACGGGCACGCTTTCAAAGCAAGTCCCTTGAGATGAGTGATTCAAGGCTAAATAAAATTTGGATAAAATTTTAATTAATAAAAAATGAGGATTTGAGCGTTGAGTTGCCTAGAAACTGGGGTCGGGGTGATTCGAAAAATTTGCCGAAAGGCCAGTGGCATTTTCGTAAATAAGTGTAATTTTGGAAAAGCACCTAGGAGGGCTTTTTAAAAGGAAATTTTGAGTTGCCTAGGGTTCTCAGAGGCCCCAAAAATCGTGGGAAGCCCCAAGACCAGTAAAGCCCCTCCGGTGTACTCTTTCTGATATCAGTTGACCTGAACTTTACCCGATTCGTTCGGGACGGTTTTAGCTTCAATTTGAGTGATTCCAAAGGTATTTTATTAAATTGGGAACCTATTTGTTATGATGGAAAAGACAGTTCTCAAAAAGGAGTTAAAACAAAGGAGAAACAAAAATGCTAAGAACGAAGGGCAAAATTAACATTAAAGTGTTACAGGAAGCTTCTTTTTCTTCTTTATATGCCACGTTCTTTCTCTCCTCTCTAAGACCGACTTGCTTCTGCCCAATTTCAGAGGAAAACTCCAGCTTCTTAGGCGCACAAGAGGAGGAGGATTTTGGAGGAAGAAATTCAAGAAAAAGGTAAGAAACTTTAAGAAATTCCATAACCTTCCTTCATAAACCTTGCCCTCTCCTCTCAAGCTTTCTTTCTATGGTTTTAATGGAGAGTTTGGTGCTATTTTTGGGGCAGAACAGAGAGGGGAATTTCGAAAATTGAGGGAGTAAGCTAACCAAGTGGGAGAACAAGCCAAAGGAAGCAAGAAAACAAGGTAAAGCTTCCATTCTTTGGTAGTTTCTTCCTCCCCCTTCCTCTTGCACGAATTTGTCCACCATGAGCCCAATTCTTAGGGGCTGTTTTCTCTCCAATTTATGGAGGGATTAGGGGTTTTAGGTGGCAAGGGTTAAGAATGAACTAATAGAATCAAGAAAGGAGCATTAGGAAACAAGATGGAACCATTAGGGGTCCAAATGCTCCCTTGTAAATCTGATTTTATATAAATGTTTTTAGGCTTAATTGAATGTTAAAACATGCTCCTAAGATCCCTTAGAGGTCCCCCATATGCCTCTTCCTCCATGAAAATGAACAAAACCCCATGGAAAGTCATGAACCTAAAAGTTAGAAAAGCGTAGAGCACTTAAGAGGATTGTCAAAACTAATTTATTCTATAAGTTCCCTTGGCTGTTTAAGTGTTTCCTTGACCTCCTACAACTCTTAACAACCTCCCGAAATGGTTCCCCCATCAAGGAAAAATCAAGAAGCCATGAAATCCCATTTATGCTCTAAGTTTCAGCCAAGTAGGGATGGCATAGTTAGGGAGAGTTTTAAATTGTTTCAAGCCCATTTGTGAGTCATATATGATGAATGAATGTAAGGGGAAACCTTGGAAAAAATTTAGGAAGCTTAGAGAATGAGTTGGTGCTTTAGGTTCCATATTGTGACCTAAGGAAGCAACATAATGTTAGGCCCTTTGTTTTAATGATGTGATGACTCCAAAAGGCTTAAAAGGAGTCAAGAATCATATTTGAAAAGAAAGAATGAGGCCTAGAAATCATTTGAGGGGTGTTACTTCATTAGGTGCCAATATTGACCATAATGGAACCTACAGAGCAATCTAGTGTTTCATTAAGTTGTGTAGCCTTAGAGAATGTTTCATGAACCTAATTGGCTCCTAAAAATTATATTTAGGCCAAGAGAAACCAGCTCTACCAAATTGTGGGTGTGTGGCCAAAAGAGGAGGTTTAAAAGCTAAGGAAAAAGTGTGTGCTTGCATACAAGGTAGCTCTCTCCACCTTCTCTCATGCATGGATGTGTGTTTAGCTTGTTTTAGAATGTGTGTATGTGTATTTTCAAGCTTTGAAAAGTATGCTAGCATGCCTTTACATGTCATGATCCTTGATGCCATGTTATATTTTAAATGAATCCATGATGTTTGTATGAGTTTACTTGAGTGTGGAGAGGCCAAGAACTCTTCCCTTTGGTGAGGATGAGCCAAGAACCCTTGAGCTTGGTTGAGACAAAGCAAAGAGTCTCCCAAAAGCAAAATGGACTCCCAAGAGTATGGTTGAGTCCAAAGTGCTCAAGAAATGGGTGAGGCAAGTCCAAAACCCATGAGGAGAAGTGTGAGGCCAATCCAAACACTTAGTGAGCTCTTGAATGATTTGTATGAGTTGTTCACATGCCAACTTTGCTTCTAAAATGTCCATGGCTTTTATTGTCTCCATGCATGCATTGGTAAAGCTTGCTTGCATATATTATGTATGATTGAATGGGAGACGAGCTATTGGGATCCTTTGAATCTCACTTCCTCCTCTCCAATGCTCTAACATGCTAGGTGAACCAAGTGGAAATGCTAATGGGAGCCAACAACACTAAAGGAAGGAGCTTGACAAGCTTATGCTTTATTTTGTCTATTTTAGAACCATAATAACAGTTCAAGATGTATATGATGTTGTATATGTATTATCAACCTTGAGACACATGTAGATATACTATTATATGATGTTTAGATGTATGGAAATGATGTATGACTACTAGCACATGTTTTGAGTATGAAATGCCATGCTATGAGAATGTAAAGTTTGAAGGAAATATGCATAAGTGTGGGTTGAATGGCCAAAATAAAATGCATGAGGTTTGGGACCATTTGGACAGCTCACACAAATCTCAAATAAGCTTTTAAACTTACCCAAAAGGTGCCAAGACCAAGGGAAATCCATTTGGCAATTTTGGTACCCAATATGGAGCCAAAATTGACCATAATGGAACCCTATATCACTTTTTGGCCAAATGAGTTATTCTTGCTTTGAGATTTGGCATGAAATTAAGTCTCATTGAGAGCTTTCTGTGAAGCTAAAGATCATAATTTTTTAAGGTCTAGGGAATATTTGATGAATTTTCAAAATTGCGATTTTTCATGGATTCTGGTATAGGTACTGTTCATACTGGTAGTTTTGTATTCTGTGTCACCCGATGGCCAAATGGTGTCCAATGCTTATGAAATTTTATATACATAAAATATAGGTCATAAGATTTCTTTTTCCACTGATATCACCTCATTTGGAGGTCTGAGAAGAGGGTTATGTATGTTTGAAGTTAACTATCAGTATCAGTAGCGCCCCAAGAGCTCAGTTACTGTTCCATCAGTTCCAGATGTCTAGCCTTATCTTTTTCATTCTGGAACTATTTTTAGTATCAATTTAACATTTCTATCTTTCCATAATGACTAAATTTGTATAATTTCTATTTTTATAGAATTATTTATGAATTTTAGAATTTGGTATCAATAAACTGAACAACAGCCCAGGTAGCCAGTGACCTCTGTAGTGTTTTGGATGTGAAACATCATGCGTGATGAATGTTGTGACCTAGACATATTTTTAATGTGAAATAAACATCCTAATCTTTCCAGAATGACCAGGATTTTATGATTTCGAATTGTCTAGATTTAGTTATGATTTTCCAAAGTTGGGTTAGAAAATAGAGCAAATCTAGCCGAAAATATGCGTGTTTATTTTGAGCTCCATTTCGGTTTCCATGGGTTGTAGGCATGTTTCTGTGATGAAAATGAGTTGTAATAATGGAATTAAATATGAGAAAATATAGTATGAGCTCACACGGTCATCGTGACACCGAATTGAATTTTTTTAGATATAGCGCAACGTAGAAAAAATCTATTATTTTTATCCCCTTTCTCATATGCTCTTATGGGATTAATAATACAAAGCTTATAAATGGCATGAAATGAGTTAGAAGTTATGGTGTTACATTTATTGGTATCAGAGCAAAAGTTTAGGCTCTCATTGTGGGTTGTGGCTTGTGTTTTTGAGTTGCCTATATGCATATGAGCTTGTTTGGATGAATTGAGTGTGTATGATGGTGGAAGTGTTCCCTAGCTCATGTTACAGTTTGTTATGATGTTTCAGTACAATGTTGAACATTAGGAGAGGTTGGCCCCCTAACCAGGCTCGTGCTGATAAAGCCGAGGCTAGTGATCCAGTTGTTGGAGCCCTTCAGTCCATCATGGCTTGCCTGGATCAATAGCAGGCTGTCATTATGCAGCTTCAGAAACGGCTTGCTGAGAGAGATAGCCAGGGCCCTACACCTACTCCTCCTTAGCCACCTCCACACTCAGATCATCCTGAGCATTCAGAGGTGACTCACTCAGATGCACAGCCACAGACGCAGATGGTTGCCCCGATTCCACCAGCTCAGACGCCTCCTGTATAGCAACCTTCGACCAGAAAGGTGACTACACAGTTTAGAAAATTCGGGCTTCCTACCTTTGATGGTGAGATGAATGCAGATAAAGCTGAGGCCTAGATTATGGCATTAGAGCAAATCTTTGAGGTGATGGAGTGCATGTCTGAGCAGAAAGCCAAGATGGCTGCATTCCAGTTACAGAAGGAAGCAATTTACTGGTGGAAGGGCACAGAGCCGATCTTAAAAGCGAGGGATGCCCCGATTACATGGGAGGCATTCCTCGAGGTGTTCTACAAGAAATATTTCCCCGATTCTATCAGAGATGAGAAAGAATCAGAATTCATTCTATTTAAGCAGACTCCGAGGATGTCCGTGGACCAGTATGTGGCAAAGTTTGTTAAGCTCTCTAGATATTCCTCTTACCTACAGAGACATGATGATGAGAGATGGAGGGCAGATAGATTAGAAAAAGGCCTGCTCCCTGAGATCAGAGATAGGGTGGTGCCACAGAGGATCAGGCACTTCAACACCCTTGTAGAGGTATGCAGAGTCACAGAGACGAACCTCAGGAGATTGCAGCCTATCTCCAGTGCTAGACCACCTCTTCCCCTCCCTGAGCCCAAGAGACCTAGAGAGGGTTCTCAGCCTGCAGTGACTAGTCGGAGAGATGGAAAAGGTCAGTGGAATCGAAAGGGTAAGAGACGAAGGACTCAGTCCAGCAAAGGCAGTGCACCCACTACATGTCCCCAGTGTGGCAGGAATTACGATACTAGACCGTGCTATGTGGGGCAGAATGTGTGCTTCAGATGTGGCAAGCCGGGGCACATAGCCAGAGATTGCACTCAGGCTCCTCCACAGGCCCCTTTGCAGATCGCACAGCCAAGGGAGATGGCTCCTCCTCCCAGACCACAGACCTAGGGTAGAGTCTTCGCCCTATCCCAACAGGAGGCTAGCAGGTCCTCGAGTTTGATTCAAGGTACTATTAAAATAAATGATTTTTCATATCATATGACTGTGTTAGGAGGTTGGGTCTGAGTATGCATACATTGCCATATGAGTTGCATGTATCCACCCCCACAGGAAACAGAGCCATTACCTCCCATGCTTGCTCAAATTGTGTGATTCAGTTTAATCATTGCCTAACCACTCTTGATTTGATTTGTATGCCCCTCATTGATATTGATATGATTATTAGCATGAACTGGATGTCTGTAAATAATGCCATACTAGATTGTAGCCACAGGTGTATTACTTTACCTGAGTGTGGGACTGTGCCTAGTACTAGGGTTGAGTTATCTATCATGACCACCTCCCAGGCTGAGAGATCTCTAGGGCATGGTTGTCAGGGGTATCTAGTCTTCTTTTCAGTTCAGGTCGAGGTAGAAGAGGGTATAGAAGAGATTCCTGTAGTGAGGGAGTTCCCAGAGGTATTTCCTAAGGAAATTAGTAGACTACCCCCAGAGAGAGAGGTAGAATTTTCCATAGACATTGTACCTGGGGCAGGTCCAGTGTCTAAGGCTCCGTATAGGATGGCTCCCACCAAGCTAGCAGAGCTTAAGAAACAGATAGAAGAGTTATTAGAGAAGGGTTTCATTAGACCCAGCATCTCACCGTGGGGAACTCCAATCCTATTTCTAAAGAAGAAAGACGGGAGCCTTAGGTTATGTATAGATTATTGGGAACTCAATAAGATTACGATTAAGAATAAGTATCATCTCCCTCGCATAGATGACCTCCTAGATCAGTTAGTGGGAGCGTCAGTGTTTTCTAAGATAGACCTCAGGTCGGGATACCATCAGCTTAGGATAAAGCCTGAGGATATTCCCAAAATGGCTTTTAGAACTAGATACGAGCACTATGAGTTTCTAGTTATGCCCTTCAGGTTGACGAATACACCCGCAGTCCTTATGGATTATATGAACAGAGTTTTCAGGCCATACTTAGATAGATTTGTAGTAGTATTCATCGATGACATCCTCATCTACTCAAAAAGTAGAGAGGAACATGAGCAACACCTAAGATTAGCCTTGGAGACCTTGAGAGAGAGACAATTGTACGCTAAACTTAGTAAATGTGAGTTTTGGCTCACTGAGGTTCAGTTTCTAGGTCATGTCATCTCCTAGGCAGGGGTCACAGTAGATCCCCATAAGGTAGAGGCAGTATTGCAGTGGGAGAGACCCAGGACAGTGACAGAGATTAGAAGCTTCATAGGTTTAGCAAGCTATTATAGGAGATTCATTCAGGGCTTTTCTCAAATAGCGATGCCACTGACCCGGCTTACTAGAAAAAATGTGCCGTTCTTGTGGAATGAGAAATGTGAGAGTAGTTTCCAAGACCTAAAGCACAAGCTGACCACGGCCTCAGTTTTAATACTCCCTGACCCTAAAGAAACTCTTGTAGTATACAGTGATGCCTCAAAGAAAGGGTTAGGATGTGTGCTTATGCAGAAAGGCCAAGTGGTAGCTTATGCTTCTAGACAGTTGAAACCTCATGAGGAAAACAACCCCACACACGACTTAGAGTTAGCCGCAGTGGTATTTGCTTTGAAAATATAGAGACACTACTTATATGGGGCAGCTATAGAAATTTATAGTGACCACAAGAGCCTTAAATATTTATTTGAACAGAAAGAATTGAACATGAGGCAATAGAGATGGTTAGAATTTCTGAAAGATTATGACTTCACCCTAAAATACCATCCTAGTAAGGTTAATGTGATAGCTGATGCCTTAAGTAGAAAATCCATACACATGGCCTGTATGATGATTCAAGAGCAGGAATTGATTGAGAGATTCAGAGACATGAGTCTCTCCTACGAGGTGTATTCAGGAAAACTATTAATGAGTGAGACTCGAATAGAAAGTGACCTGAGGGATCAGATAAGAGAGGCCCAGCAGACAGATGATCATGTAAATAAGATTAGAGCCCAAATAGCCTAGGGTAGTGTTCAGGAGTTCAATCTATCTGAGGATGACATAGTAAGATACAGGGATAAGCTGTATGTGCCTAGGAACACAGAACTTAGGGAAAAGATATTAGATGAGGCACATAAGAGTAAGTACACCATTCATCCGGTTAGTAATAAAATGTACTAGGATTTGAAAAAAATGTTCTGGTGGCTCGAAATGAAAACAGACATAGCAAAGTATGTCTCCCGATGTCTAGTATGCCAAAGAGTAAAAATAGAACATCAGAAACCAGCTGGGTTACTTCAGCCTCTAGATATTCTGGAGTGGAAATGGGATAGTATAACTATGGATTTTGTCATGGGTTTACCCAGGATATCATCGGGGTATGATGCAATATGGGTAATAGTGGATAGGTTAACAAAGTCAAAGCATTTTTTACCTATGAAAGCCACTTATACCCTAGATAAGTTAACCTAGCTGTATATCAGGGAGATAGTTAGATTGCATGGTGTGCCTAGGAGCATAGTGTTAGATAGAGATCCCAAGTTCACATCGAATTTCTGGATATCATTACAAGATGCTTTAGGCACCAGACTTAGATTTAGCACAGCCTACCACCCTCAAATAGATGGATAGACTGAGAGAACCATCCAAACCCTAGAGGACATGTTGAGGGCGTGTGTATTAGAAATGAAAGGGAACTGGGATACATACTTGCCTCTAGCGGAGTTTGCCTATAATAACAGTTATCATGCAAGTATACAGATGGCACCGTATGAGGTATTGTATGGGAGGAAGTGTAGATCCCCAGTGTGTTAGGTTGAACTAGGAGAGTGGAGCCTCATAGGCCCAGAGTTAGTGGACCAGACCTTCAAACAAATAGAGACCATCAGAAAGAAACTTCTGATGGCCCAGAGTAAACAGAAAAGTTATGCAGATAAACGTAGGCGGCTGTTAGAGTTTGAAATTGGAGACCATGTCTTTATTAGAGTGTCTCCAGTCACAGGGATAGGTCGGTCCATTAAAAGCAAAAAGCTCAGTCTAAAGTACATAAGTCCTTTTCAGATTCTTGATAAAGTAGGACCTGTGGCATACAGACTAGCCCTTCCTCCGAACCTAAGCCAAGTCCATAATGTCTTCCATGTTTTCCAGTTGAAAAAGTACCGGCCCGACCCCTCACATGTCATAGAATATGAGAATGTGCAGTTACAGGATGATCTATCATACATAGTATCACCAGATCGGATCGTGGACATTAGACTCAAGCAGTTACGGAATAAGACGATACCGCTGGTGAAAGTGGTTTGGAAAGGATTATCTCCCGAGGAAGCCACTTGGGAACTAAAGGATGATATGAGGAAGAAATATCTAGAACTCTTCCCATGAGGTATGTTATCTAAATTTTGAGGGCGAAATTTTTAAAAGGGGGAGAGAATTGTAATGTCCAGTTTTCATTAAACGATGGAAACGGGCACGCTTTCAAAGCAAGTCCCTTGAGATGAGTGATTCAAGGTCAAATAAAATTTGGATAAAATTTTAAATAATAAAAAATGAGGATTTAAGCCTTGAGTTGCCCAGAAACTGAGGTCGGGGTGATTCAAAAAATTTGCCGAAAGACCAATGGTATTTTCGTAAATAAGTGTAATTTTGGAAAATCACCTAGGAGGGCTTTTTAAATGGAAATTTTAAGTTGCCCAAGGTTTTTAGAGGCCCCAAAAACCATGGGAAGCCCCGGGACCAGTAAAGCCCCTCCAGTGTACTCTTTCCGATATCGGTTGACCTGAACTTTAACCGATTCATTCGGGACGGTTTTAGCTCCGATTTGAGTGATTCCAAAGGCATTTTATTAAATTGGGAACCTATTTGTTATGATGGAAAAGACAGTTCTCAAAAAGGAGCTAAAACAAAGGAGAAACAAAAATGCTAAGAACGAAGGGCAAAATTGGCATTAAAGTGTTAAAGGAAGCTTCTTTTTCTTCTTTATATGCCACGTTCTTTCTCTCCTCTCTAAGACCAACTTGCTTCTGCCCAATTTCAGAGGAAAACTCCAGCTTCTTAGGCGCATAAGAGGAGGAGGATTTTGGAGGAAGAAATTCAAGAAAAAGGTAAGAAACTTTAAGAAATTCCATATCCTTCTTTCTTAAACCTTGCTCCTCTCCTCTCAAGCTTTCTTTCTATGGTTTTAATGGAGAGTTTGGTGCTGTTTTTGGGGTAGAACAGAGAGGGGAATTTCGAAAATTGAGGGAGTAAGCTAACCAAGTGGGAGAACAAGCCAAAGGAAGCAAGAAAACAAGGTAAAACTTCCATTCTTTGGTAGTTTCTTCCTCCCCCTTCCTCTTGCACGAATTTGGCCACCAGGAGCCCAATTCTTAGGGGCTGTTTTCTGTTCAATTTATGGAGGGATTAGGGGTTTTAGGTGGCAAGGGTTAAGAATGAACTAATAGAATCAAGAAAGGAGCATTAGGAAACAAGATGGAACCATTAGGGGTCCAAATGCTCCCTTGCAAATCTGATTTTATATGAATATTTTTAGGCTTAATTGAATGTTAAAACATACTCCTAAGATCCCTTAGAGGTCCCCCATATGCCTCTTCCTCCATGAAAATGAACAAAACCCCATGGAAAGTCATGAACCTAAAAGTTGGAAAAGTGTAGAGCACTTAAGGGGATTGTAAAAATTGATTTATTCTATAAGTTCCCTTGGCTGTTTAAGTGTTTCCTTGACCTCCTACAACTCTTAACAACCTCCCGAAATGGTTCCCTCATCAAGGAAAAATCAAGAAGCCATGAAATCCCATTTATGTTGTAAGTTTCGGCCAAGTAGGGATGACATAGTTAGGGAGAGTTTTAAATTGTTTCAAGCCCATTTGTGAGTCATATATGATGAATGAATGTGAGGGGAAACCTTGGAAAAAATTTAGGAAGCTTAGAGAATGAGTTGGTGCTTTAGGTTCCATATTTTGACCTAAGGAAGCAACATGATGTTAGGCCCTTTGTTTTAATGATGTGATGACTCCAAGAGGCTTAAAAGGAGTCAAGAATCATATTTGAAAAGAAAGAATAAGGCCTAGAAATCATTTAAGGGGTGTTACTTCATTAAGTGCCAATATTGACCATAATGGAACCTACAGAGCAATCTAGTGTTTCATTAAGTTGTGTAGCCTTAGAGAATGTTTCATGAACCTAATTGGCTCCTAAAAATTATATTTAGGCCAAGAGAAACCAGCTCTACCAAATTGTGGGTGTGTGGCCAAAAGAGGAGGTTTAAAAGCTAAAGAAAAAGTGTGTGCTTGCATACAAGGTAGCTCTCTCCACCTTCTCTCATGCATGGATGTGTGTTTAGCTTGTTTTAGAATGTGTGTATGCGTATTTTCAAGCTTTGAAAAGTATGCTAGCATGCTTTTACATGTCATGATCCTTGATGCCATGTTATATTTTAAATGAATCCATGATGCTTGTATGAGTTTACTTGAGTGTGGAGAGGCCAAGAACTCTTCCCTTCGATGAGGATGAGCCAAGAACCCTTGAGCTTGGTTGAGACAAAGCAAAGAGTCTCCCAAAAGCAAAGTGGGCTCCCAAGAGTATGGTTGAGTCCAAAGTGCTCAAGAAATGGGTGAGGCAAGTCCAAAACCCATGAGGAGAAGTGTGAGGCCAACCCAAACACTTAGTGAACTCTTAAATGATTTGTATGAGTTGTTCACATGCCAACTTTGCTTCTAAAATGTCCATGGCTTTTATTGTCTCCATGCATGCATTGGTAAAGCTTGCTTGCACATATTATGTATGATTGAATGGGAGATGAGCTATTGGGATTCTTTGAATCTCACTCCCTCCTCTCCAATGCTCTAACATGCTAGGTGAACCAAGTGGATATGCTAATGGGAGCCAACAACACTAAAGGAAGGAGCTTGACAAGCTTATGCTTTATTTTGTCTATTTCGAAACCATAATAACGGTTGAAGATGTATATGATGTTGTATATGTATTATAAACCTTGAGACACATGTAGATATACTATTATGTGATATTTATATGTATGGAAATGATGTATGACTACTAGCACATGTTTTGAGTATGAAATGCCATGCTATGAGAATGTAAAGTTTGAAGGAAATATGCATAAGTGTAGGTTGAATGGCCAAAATGAAATGCATGAGGTTTGGGACCATTTGGACAGCTCACACAAGTCTTAAATAAGCTTTTAAACTTACCCAAAAGGTGCCAAGACCAAGGGAAATCCATTTGGCAATTTTGGTACCCAATATGGAGCCAAAATTGACTATAATGGAACCCTATGTCACTTTTTGGCCAAATGAGTTAGTCTTGACCTGAAATTTGGCATGCAATTAAGTCTCATTAAGAGCTTTCTGTGAAGCTAAAGATCATAATTTTCTGAGGTTTAAGGAATATTTGACGAATTTTCAAAGTTGGGATTTTTCATGGATTCTGGTATGGGTACTGTTCATACTGGCAGTTTTGTATTCTGTGTCACCCAATGGCCAAATAGTGTCCAATGCTTATAAAATTTTATATATATAAATTAGAGGTCATAAGATTTCTTTAGCCACCGAGATCACCTCATTTTATGCATGTTTGAAGTTAACTGTTAGTATCAGTAGTGCCCCAAGAGCTCAGTTACTATTCCTTCAGTTCCAGATGTCTAACCGTATCGGCTTCATTCTGAAATTATTTTTAGTATCAAGCTAACATTTTTAGCTTTCCAGAATGACTAAATTTGTGTGATTTCGATTTTTATAGAATTAGTTATGAATTTTAGAAGTTGGTACCAGTAAATAGAACAACAGCCCAGGCAGCCAGCGACCTCTGTAGTGTTTTGGATGTCAAACGTCCTTCGTGATGAATTTTGTGACCTAGACGTATTTTTAGTATGAAGTAGACATCTTAAGCTTTCCATAATGACCAGGATTGCATGATTTATAATTTTCTATATTTAGTTATGATTTTCCAAATTTAGGTCAGAAAATGGAGCAAATCTGGCCAAAAATATGCTTGTTTATTTTGAGCTCCATTTCGGTTTCCATGGGTTGTAGGCATGTTTCTGTGATTCAAATGAGTTGTAATAATGGAATTAAATATGAGGAAATATAGTATGAGCTCACACAGTCCTCGTGACACTGAATTGAATTTTTTTAGATATAGCGCAATGCGGAAAAAGTCTATTATTTTCATCCCCTTTCTCATATGCTCTTGTGGGATTAATAATACAAAGCTTATAAATGGCATGAAATGAGTTAGAAGTTATGGTGTTACATTTATTGGTCCCTCAGCACCCCTTCAAGGTTCAATATTGACCCAATTGTCAAATCAAAAGCTACTTAACTAGTTCTAAAAGAACCGTCTACCTTCATTTGATGGAGAGTTTGATGTTGAGAAAGTGAAGGTGTGGATCATGTATGTCATGTCTGGTTTTTGTTAAATGATAGAAATGGATGCATTGTCAAAGCAAGTCCCCTGAACTGAATTAGTTAAGGTCCCAAAAAATTTAAGTAGTATTCTAAACTCCTAAAAATGAGAATCCCAGGCTCAGATGGAAAGAAAAATGGAGCTAGAATAAATAAATGAATTTGAATGAAACGTTGATGAAATGTAATGGCATCTTCATAATTTTGAGCAAATTTTGGAATTCTCGCAAGAGGATTTTTTAAATGAAAGTTTTGAGTTCTCCAGGGTTCTCAGAGGCTTGAAAACCATGGGAAGCCCCAGGACAGTAAAAACCCCTTTGGTGAATATTTTCTAACATTGATTGACCTGAACTTTGATGGATTCATTCGGGAAGGTTTTAGCTTAGATTTGAGTAATTCCAAAGGCATTTTATTAAATTGAGGACTTAAATTTCACAATGAAAAATATGGTTCTAAAAAAGGAGCTAAAATGAACTGGAAACGAAAATGCCAAGACAAAAGGATAAAATTGAAATTTTTGAAAAGTTCTTCTTAACCTACCTATATATATAGGTCACGCCCTACCTCCTCATTCATTTAGCCACATTTGTTTCTACCCTAAACTAGAGGAGAGAGCTAGGGTTTGAAGCGCACCAAGAGGAGAAGAAAAGGAGGAGAAAAACAAGGAAAAAAGGTATGGATTTTCTTGATTTTTCATGCTTTCTCTTAAGCAAACTCCTTCTCCTCCATCTTCCCTTCTTTTCCATGATTTTATTAAAGTTCTTGGATCTATTTTAAGGGTAGAACAAAGGTGGAAAATTCGGATTTGAGGAGAAGAGGCCAAACAAAGTGAGAAACAAGCAAGAACAGCCAAAAAAACAAGGTAAATCTTCATTCCATGATAGCTGCTCTTTCTTCCCTTCTTCTCCTTGGTTTGTCCTACCTAAAGAGCTTCAAGAAGACATGTATTGTAGGCAGAACTAAGGGTGATCTTTAGGGAATTGAGTGTAGAGAATAAGAATATGCAAAGAGAATTAAAAATAACCATGGAAAATCAAAATATTAAACTTAGGGTTTCAAGTGTTCCTTATAAAATATGATTTGATACAATAATTCCTAGACCTAAATGAGTGTTTGAATGAGCTCCTAAGATCCTTAGAAGGCTCCTCACATGCATCATCCATGAAAAAACAAAGAAAACTCCAAGGGTAGCCTTAAGGAGCATAGCCTCAGCTTAGAGTAGTTAAGGCACCTAAGGGTAGTTTTAATTTGTTCCAAGCTTATTTTTGAGTCATATATGATGGAAGAGGATGAGATAAGCCTTAGAACAATTTTAAAAACCATAGAAAGTGAGATGGCATCATACATTCCATAATATGACCTAAGGAAGCAGCATGTAGTTAAGATCTTTATTTTAATTGTGTGATGACTCCAAGAGGCTTAAACGGAGTCAAGAATTATAATTAAAAGAAAAAAAAATGTAGCCTAGAACTCAATTAGTGGATGTTACTTCATTAGGTACATATTGGAACAATAAAGGAGCTACTAGAGCAAATTAATGCTTAAAGAAGATGTATAGCTTTAAAAATGTTTCCAAGAACCTAATTAGCTTCCACATATTGTGTTTAGGCCAAGAGAAACAAATCCTATACCCTTGTGTGTGTGAGGCCGAGGAAGGGAGCATAATTCCAATAGAAAAAGTGTGCTTGTATGGCAAAGGTAGCTCTCTCCACTTTCTCTCATGCATGAATGTATGCTTACCTTGTCTTTGAATATGTGTGTGTGTTTTATGTTATGAAAAGTGCTCTTGTAACACCCCGAAATTAATTAAAATGTTAATCATGGATTAAGGTTAATTAAGGATAATTAATAAAGGATAATTGGGCAAGTTAGTGAATAGGTATTTTAAATAGATAAATTATTTATATGGGTTTGAGAATTAATTGGAATAGAAACTTCATTAGGGCCCAAATTAATGAATCATGATGAGAGGTTGATGGAGGCCCAATGCATTAGAGGCAGACCCAAACTAATTTAGTGAGATAGAGGCCCAAGATTTATCTTGTATAGGCTCAATTAAGTGGCCTAATTACCCTTGTGCAGACCTAAGCCCTTGAGCCCTTCAAATTAGGCCCAAATCCCATTAAACTTCAGCAACCCAATGTGTGAAAACTGGCCCAAAAGAATTCTGCAGCCCAACAAGTGAAAACTGGCCCAATAAGCAAAATCTGAAACCCAATTGGATTTGGACTTGGAGCAACCCATGACCCAACACCTTGACCCAACTTAAACCCACCTAAAACCCTAATGCTTCAGCCACACCTTCATTTTTCTGAAACTCAAGAGGCAAATTCGGAGGTTGAGAAGGAGGCTAGGGTTTGGGGCAAGATTTCTGCATTTTCTCATACTTAGAGCAAGATTTGGCCAAGGTAATAGTTATACAACTTAATCCCCTCATCTTTCTCTTTAATTTGGTCCAATTAGTTTTTCATTTGGAGAGATTTCATTATACCCAAAATCTGAAAAATGAGTGTTTAGGGGTTTTCTTGGTGAAATTCGTAGGTTGAGGTTGGGGCTGGTATTTGGTGACTTTAAACCCCCCATTTTGATGTTTTCTTTGATGGTTTGAGACCCCCATAGCTTATTTATATTATGGGTATTAACCTGGTACGAATTTGCTTAGGATTTTGGGTGAAACATTGAGAATTCTGGTGGGAGATACTTGAATCCGAATTTGGGAATTGTGGTGGCTGTTGCAATTATCTGCAAGTGAGGTAACCGGAGTTTACGTTAATTCCATGCATGTATCTATGTTAATTTCATATTTGCTGTATATGAATGATTTGAAATTGCTGAATGAATTGGTTGGCTATCTGTTGTATGATGATTGGACCTTGTGAGTCCATGGTGGAGCTGTGGTGCGGCTGCCACCTGTGCATGTGCCACGATCGGGCACCGGGTTATAATCAAACCCCAAATGCACTGAGCCCTGGTGTGCTCAATGGGGAGTAGGTGCCGTGGATGGGCCTCTCCTAGTGTTAATGGCCTTTAACATGTTAAATATATGATTGCTAGTATGGGATAGTAATCATGATAGCCTAATTGTTTCATTTGCTGAAATGACTGATATGATTCTGATATGGATTTTGATTCATGCATATATGTTGATTAAACTGGATTATATGATGGAATTGTTTTGGTTACTGAGATTTATATCTCACCCTGTGTTATGGGATCAATATTTCAGGTGAAAGTTCCTCGGGTAAGGATAAGGGTAAGCAAGTGGATGAAAATCCATAAGCTTCAACCTATGAGGAGATGGCTACACTTAGGCTGACTTAGTTAGTGTAGATGCTAATTTCGTATTCCTTATTGCATAGCATCATCATGTATCTATATTGCCAAGTGTAGGCTTGAACATTTAATTTATTGAGAATGTATGTACTAAAGGGTTAGACCCCATCTTGACTTAGTATTTAATGTATGGATTCATATGATCTGCTATAAACTTTGTTGACCTATAATATGGTTGTCAATGGAAATGTAACTTTTGAGATATTGGTACGAACCCCTATTGTATGGAACCCTTATTGATTGAGTATTAAAGGATAGTTGCTAGTAATTCATGTATATCCTGTTGTTGCTATTTTATAAACTTGCTGATAGAGGGTAATTAGAGAACGGAAATAGGCATATAAGTTTTGAATTGGTAATGGAAGCATAGCTAAGTAAATAAGGTAGATAAATGCCATTTGAGCCATATAAAATGAGGGGAAGTGACCTTAGAGTGTCCCTAAGAAGAGAAATGGAGTGTAGGGGGCGGAATATAGGGAAAACAGTGACAGAAGGGAATCACGCCGCGGCCAAGAAGGCTTCGCTGCGGCCTAAGAAGTGACAGTGGCGAGGGACGCCGCGGCTTGAGAAATCTCGTCGCGGCGTGGAGTGAAAATAATCACCCAGGGGGTGACAGAACGTAACCTCGCCGCGGCGCGAGTCGAGAAAATTAATTAAGGAGGTTACAGTAGCAAAACTCGCCGTGGCGCCACATAGGTTGGCCGCGGCGCAGGTCTAACTCGCCGCGGCGATAGTCAGGAAAATTCCAGAGAGTAACTTGGCCGCGGCGCAAGAGTTCCAGGCCGCAGTGCAAGGTAAAAAACTTAGTTTTCGAGCTCCAGAACCCAACTTAGCCGCGGCGGGGAGATTCTAAGTCGCGGTGCAGGTCCCCAAACTCCTATATTTGACCTAGAAACCCTAATTTCAGTTAGGCTAATGTTAGGGAATGGTATGAGTACATTGGTGGGATGTTAATGTGGGTCGAAATTGATTAATGGATGAATCCTAAACCCTTAATGATGGTACAAACCCTTTTATGCATGTTCCCGTTATAGTTGTTAGTTGATGATCCTAGTGGTATCAAGGTTTAAATTTCCCCTATATTTTCTTAATGTAATTAATTGTAACGACTCCAAACCTTGATCATTATTTATTAATTGTGTATTTAGCTATAATCACCGATAATAGAATGTAGGGTCGTCACAGTTCTAGCATATACTTTTGTTCCATGGTACCATAATGTTGTAATATGTTTTCAAATGATGCCTCGTATGTGTGCTTGGGTTTGCTTGAGTGTAGTGAAGCTAAGAACCCTTAAAAATAGTTGAGACAAAGTAAGAAGTCTCCCAAGAGTGAGGTTGAGTTAAAACCTCTTAGAGAAAATGGGTGAGGCAAATCCAAAATCCATAAAGAGAATGGGTGAGGCTAATCCACTTTCTTGGCAAGCCTATGTATGCTTTGTATGACTTGTTCAAATGCCAATAATGCTTTTTGAATGACCATACATTCCATTATGCTCATGCATGTATTTTCAAGACTTGTTTTGCATTCTTTACATGTGATTGAAAAGGAGATGAGCTATTGGGATTCTTTGAATCTCATTCCCTGCTCCCCACTTTCTTAACATGCTAGGTAGACCAAGTGAGTAAGGTAATGGAAGCCACCAAGTGGGAAGATAAAAGCTTGACATCAAAGTCCCTAGTTTTGCTTCTTTTGTAGCCATATGTATGGCATATGATGTAATACTAAGATGGAAATGTTGTATAATCATTTTAACATGTGTAATTACTCATATATTTGATGTATGTATGAGGTTTGATGCCAAATGAATGATAATATAGTTTTTGGGTATTGGATGGCAATAGAAAGTGTGTTCATGCTTGTGTATGGCTTGGGGTGAGAGAGTGAGTTTTTGATTTCTGGGTTTATGCACCTTTGATACAAATTTAGAAAGCCATTTTGGTGCATTCTCATGTCCTCAAGTGGTCATGATTGCCTTGGAGCTCAAATTGGACCATTTGGACCCCTTATATGACACAAAATGAGCCATTTTGCAACCCAATATCAAGATCTGACCAAATGAACGAATTTGCCCATAAAATTTAGTACACATATAGATCTTATTCAGAGATATTTGGAAAGCCAAATACTAGATTATTTGGAGCTTTGTGGAATTAATTATGATTTTTCAAAGTTGGCATTTTTCTACTGAATGGATGTAGATATTGTTCATTTGGTTAGTTGCTTGGGCTGTGTTATTTGAAGACCAAATGATCTCCCATCCTCATGAAATCTTACAAGCATAAATTAGACATGATAATCTTTCCATATCCATTGAGATCACCCCAATTGGACTTCTGAGTAGGGAGATATGAATTTTTGAAGTTGGAGAATAGTACTAGTAACAATAGATGACCTCTGGTACTGTTCCATTAATTTCTGATGGCTAACAGCCCTTGTTGTGGTCTAGATATATTTTTACTATAAATTAAACATTTGTAGCTTTCCATAATGGTATATTGTGCTTGATTTCAAATTTTCTAGAATAAATTATGATTTTTCAAAGTTCATGTCAGTATTTTGGAATTTTTGGCCGAGATTGCACCTATTGTTTTTATGTATCCACTTCCCATGCTCAAGTTCTAGGCCACTTTTTGAGATGGTTTTGAGTTGTAATTGTGTAACTAAATATGAGAATGACTTGAGTGAGTTCAAATGATCCATGAGACACTAAATGAAGAATTCATCCACTGCACAATGCAAATAAATTGATTATTTTTATTGAATTTTCCTTCATTTGTTATGTGGTAATGGAAGGAAGCTTAACATTCATGTGAAATGAGTCCTAGAATTATGGAGTTACAATGTAGCTAGAGAAAATTTTTAGAGTGATAGTATAATATCCGATTCTTTGAAATGAGAGATGATGTTATGTGACCATTAGAATGTATATTAAGCATGGAGTATGGCAATGGACTAAGTTAATTTAAAGGCTGAAATGGCATCTCATCACCTGGGCCAAAGATCTTGTCGACAAGATCTTGTAATCTGTAGTGTAATTTCTAAGACCTTGTCGACAAAGTTTTCACCAGCAAGTACAAGGTCTTCTTGTATAATGTGTTAAAACTTGCATGGTCTAGAATTGAGTATGGAGGGCTTTTTAAATGAAGTTTTGAGTTTTCTGGGGTTCTCTAAAGCCTTAAAAACTATAGGAAGCCCCGGGACAACTAAAGCCCTTCCGGTAGACGTTTTCTAACGTCAGTGTACCCGAACATTGACAGATTTGTTTAGGAAGGTTTAGCTCCAATTCAAGTGATTCCAAAGGCATTTTTTGGGAACCTAAAATTTATAATGGAAAAGACGATTTTCGAAAAGGAGCTCAAAACAAGTTAGAAACGAAACTACCAAGAACAAAGGACAAGATAGGAATTTTTGAAAAATTCTTTCTTAAACCTATATATATATGAAGCATTCTTCTGCACCCCTCATTCAAATCGACCAAACTCTGCCCAAAAACTAGAGAAAGCTCAAGGGAAGGAGGCGTACAAGACTAAGGCAAGGGAGAAGGGAAATTTTCAAGAAAAAGGTAAGAATTGTTAGAATTTCCTAGTCTTCTCCTTAGGAAATCTCTTCACCTCCTTCTCCCCTTTCTCCCTATGGCTTTCTTAGAGTTTTTGGTGCTATTTTAAGGTCAGAACAAGAGGGGAAAATTCAGATTTGAAGAGAGGAAGCCAAAGAAAGTGAGAATCAAGTGAGAAAATAAGGAAAAACAAGGTAAATCTCTCATTCCATGGTAGATACTTCCTCCTCCTTCTTCTCCCTATTTCGCCCCATATATGTAGATGTAAGAGGGCTGGAATTTTGAGGAGAACCAAGGGTCAATTCCATCAATTTGAGGGAGGAGATTAAGAATATGCAAAGAAATCCAAGTAAAAACCATGATTTTGCAAGATAGAAAAGTTAGGGTTTTGATTGCACCTTAAGCTCTATCATGAACCCTAGCCATATTTTATGATATTTAAGTGTTCATATGAGTTCCTGAGACATTAAGAGAGCTTCCTACATGATTCTCCCATCAAAGGAAGTAAGGAAACTTCATTTGTGCCTTATGGAACCATAGCTTCGGTCAAGGAGAGTCCATGCACCTAGGGAGTCTTTTAATTCCTTCCAAGCTTAGTTTTGTATTATGTATGATGGGAGAGTATGAAAGGAAGCCTTGGAAGAAGTTTAGAAGTCATAGATAGCAAGATGACCTTATATGTTCTGTAATATGACTTAAAGAAGTAATACCAAGCTAGGCTCCTAGAATTGATTATATGATGACTCCAAGAGGTTTAAATGGAGTCAATAATCATGAATGAATAGATAGAATGGAGCCAAGATGATGTTTTCTTAAGGTTGCTTCATTAAGTGCATTATGGAACCATGAAAGAGTTTTATGAGTCACCTAACTTTTCTAGTGAATGTGTGGCCCTAGACTTTGTTTCAAGAGTGTAATTAGCTTCCATATGATGTGTCTACGCCAAGAGGAATGATCTCCACCTTCTTAGGTGTGTGAGATCAAGGGAGAGGATTCAAGACTTAAGGAAAAAGTATGCAAATGCAAGTAAGGTAGCTCTCTCCACCTTCTTTCATGCATGGATGTGTGTTTAGCTTGTTTAGAATGTGTGTCTGTGTAATTGCAAGCTATGAAAAAGTATGCCAGTATGCCTTTACATATTATGCTTCTTGATGCCATGTTATGTTTTCAAATATTTACATGATGTTTGTATGAGTTTGTTTGAGTGTGGAGAGGCCAAGAACTCTTCCCTTTGGTGCGGATGAGCCAAGAACCCTTGACTTGGTTGAGACAAAATAAAAAGTCTCCCAAAAGCAAAGTGGGCTCCCAAGAGTATGGTTGAGTCCAAAGTGCTCAAGAAATGGATGAGGCAAGTCCAAAACCCATGAGGAGAAGTGTGAGGCCAATCCAAACACTTGGTGAGCTCTTCAATGATTTGAATGAATTGTTCACATGCCAACTTTGCTTCTAAAATGTCCATGGCTTTTATTTTCTCCAATCATGTATTTGTAAAGCTTTCTTGCACATATTATGTATGATTGAATAGGAGATGAGCTATTGGGATTCTTTGAATCTCACTCCCTCCTCTCCAATGCTCTAACATGCTAGGTGGACCAAGTAGTTATGGTGAAGGAAACCAACAACCATGAAAGAAGGAGATTGACAAGCCTAGGCCTAACTTTCATTCTTTTTAAATCCATAATGAGGCTTCACAAAGTATATGATATTGTAAATATACCATGACCCTTGAGACATGTATAAATACACCATTATGTGATGTTTATATGTATGGATATGATGTATGACCTCTAGCATATGTTTTGAGTATCTAATGCTAAAGTATGAGAATTGAAAGTTTGATGGATATGTGTATAAGTGGGGGTTGAATGGCCATAATGAGATGTATGAGGTTTAGGACCATTTGGGTAACTCACACAAGTCTTAAATATACTTTTAGACTTGCCCAAAAGGTTCCAAGACTAAGGGAAATCCATTTGGCAACTTTGGTACCCTATATAGAGCCAAAATTGACCATTATGAAACCCTATATCACTTTTTAGCCAAATGAGTTAGTCTTGATCTAAGACTTGGCATACAACTAGGTCTCATTGAGATCTTTCTAGGAAGATAGAGATCATAATTTTCAGAGGTCTACAGAATATTTGATGATTTTTCAAAGTTGGCAAAATTTATGGAAATGGTCTGATGCACTGTTACAATGGTCCGAAATTATTTTCATCACATGAAACCCAAATGATGTCCAATTGTCATGAAATTTTATACAAAGTAACTAGGAAATCACAGTGACTAGTGTCAACTAGAAACACCTCATTTTGAGGTCTAAAGAGGAAGATATGAATTTTTGAAATTTCTGTCCAGTATTAGTAACCTTGCCCGACTAGAAGTACTGTTCCATCAAATTCTGAGGCCTGAGATTAATGAAATGATTTGGAGATATTTTTTCTCTATAGTTGACATCCACATCTTTCCATATTGGTATTATTTTCATGGATTGGATTTTTGTAGAATTAATTGGACATTTTTGAAGTTCATATCAATAAATTGTGACAGCATCAGGACCCAGTCTGACCTCCAGACTATTTCGCATGTCAAACGCTCTGTGTGTGGGATGTTATGACTTGTCATATTTGTAGCATAAATTATACATCCCAATATTTACATAATGACTAAGATTGCATGATTTTGATGTTTCTAGATTTAGTTATGATTTTCCAAAATTTGCCCAGAAGGAGGCCAATTCTAGCTGTAACACCCTAAAATTAATTAAGGTGTTAATCATGGATTAAGGTTAATTAAGGATAATTAATAGAGGATAATTGAGCAAGTTAGTGAATAGGTATTCTAGAGAGATAAATTGTTAATCTGGGTTAAGAATTTATTTGGGATAGAAACTTCACCTAGGCCCAAATTAATGAATCATGATGAGAGGCTAATGGAGGCCCAATGAATTAGAGGCAGATCCAAACTAATTTAATGAGATAGAGGCCCAATATTTATCTTGTATAGGCTCAATTAAGTGGCCCAATTACCCTTGTGCAGACCCAAGCCCTTGAGCCCTTCAAGTTTGGCCCAAAACCCATAAAACTTCAGCAACCCAATGTATTAAACTGGCCCAATAAAATTCTGCAGCCCAATAATTGAAAACTGGCCCAATAAGCAAAATCTGAAACCCAATTGGATTTGGACTTGGAGCAACCCATGACCCAGCCCCTTGACCCAACTTAAACCCACCTAAAACCCTAATGCTTCAGCCACTCTCCCCCCATTTGCTGAAACACAAAGAAAATTCGGAGGTTGAGAAGGAGGCTAGGGTTGGGGGCAAGAATTCTACATTTTCACACACTTAGAGCAAGATTTAGCCAAAGTAATAGTTATACAACTTAACCCCCTCATCTTTCTCTTTAATTTGGTCTGATTAGTTTTTCATTTGGAGAATTTTCATCATACCCAAAATCTGAAATGTGGGTGTTTGGGGATTTTCTTGGTGAAATTCGTGGGTTGAGGTTGGGGCTGGTGTTAGATGAGTTTAAACCCTCCATTTTGGTGCTTTCTTTGTTAATTTGAGACCCCCATAGCTGAATTATAAAATGGGTATTAATTTAGTACGAATTTACTTAGAATTTTGGGTGGATTATTGAGATTTCTGATAGAGGACACTTGAATCCGAATTTAGGATTGGTGGTGACAGGGTAAGTGCTCTTTAGGTAGTTATTAGCATTTAAATCTCTTAAGTACTTATTGCAACTGCTAATGATGAATTAGAGTAATAATCATCTGATGTTCTGGTTATAGGGAGATATTGTATCTGTGGTGGCTGTTGCAAAATTTGTCTACAAGTGAGGTAACCGGGGTTTACATTAATTCCATGCATGTATCTGTTTAATTTCATATTTGTTGTATATGAATGATTTGAAATTTGCTGAATGAATTAGTTGGCTATCTGTTGTATGATGATTGGACCTTGTGAGTCCATGGTGGAGCTGTGGTGCGGCTGCCACCTGTGCATGTGCCACGATCGGGCATCGGGTTATGATCAAACCCCAGATGCACTGAGCCCTGGTTGTGCTCAATGGGGTTGTGCTCAATAGGGAGTGGGTGCCGTGGACGGGCCTCTCCTGGTGTTAATGGCCTTTAACATGTTAAATATATGATTACTAGTATGGGATAGTAATCATGATAGCCTAATTGTTTCATTTGCTGGGATGACTAATATGATTCTGATGTTGATTTTGATTCATGCATATATGTTAATTAAACTGGATTATATGATGGAATTATCTTAGTTACTGAGATTCATATCTCACCCCGTGTTATGGGATTACAATTTTAGGTGAAGGTTCTTCGGGTAAGGATAAGGGTAAGCAAGTGGATGAACATCCATGAGTTGAGGCCCGGTGTGGGGGAGCTACACTTGGTCTGAGTAGAATTGGATAGATGCTAATTTTTGTTAAGTCTTGTATAGCATCATCATGTATCTGTATTGCCAAGTGTAGGAGTCTGTATTTTGATAATATAATGTGTATTTATGAAGGAGTAGGCCTTACTTTAAATTAGAGATTGATGTATGGATTTATGTTATCTGAATGAGCCTTGTGGAATTCATGTTATTGTTGTATTACAAATTACTGATCAATGGACTTGCTGACATAGGGTAGTTAGTGAAAAGAAAATGATCCTTGAATCTTGATTTAGAGAGGATAGATTTAATTGGTAAAATTAGACTAATGAAGGACATTTGAGCCCCACAATGAAGTTAGAAGAGCCCAAGGGTGTTAATGGAAAGAGAGTGGAGAGTAAGAGGCAAGAAATTCAGAGTTATAGGATCAGGAGGGATTTAGCCGCGGCTAAAATTTAGTTGGCTGCGGCCAATAGAGGCGGAGTTGCCCAGGGAGAGTTCCAGAGAGGAATTCACCGCGGCGAAATGTTAATTGCCCACGGCGAAATTTGAGAGGTCAAACTGGGAGTCATCCAGAGGGGAATTAGCCGCGGCAAAGTAAGGAATTGGCCGCGGCGAACTTTTGAGAAAATGTCCCCGGCATTCCAAAGAGGAATTGGCCGCGGCGGAAGATGGAATTGGCCACGGCCAATATCGAGAGGCGAGCGAGGAAGCTCCAGGAGGCTTCTTCGCTGCGGCGCCATGTAGGTTAGCTGCGGTGAAAGTCCAACTTGCCGTGGCGAAACTAGAGACAAAGAGAAGAGTAAAAACAGAAAGGAATTGGCTGCGGTGAATAGTAATTTGGCCGCAGCTAACATGTTAAAACACTTATATTACCTAGAAAACCTTGGTTTTCCATATGTTACCATAAGAGATGATCTAGAGTCATTAGGATGAGTTTTAATTGATGAGTAATGGAATCTAAGGCTTATAAATGGATATTTAATTCCCTTATAAACATAAGTGTATGTAATTGCATGATTGATGACTCTAATCACATTAAGGTTTAAATTTTTCCATATTTTCATGTCCTATAGTGATTAATCACGTGTTTAACCTTAATTATGATGATAAGAAATTAGGGTCGTCACACTAGCCGAGAATGAAACCTCCTTTTCCACCTTCCAATTTAGTTTCTATGAGTTGTAGGCATATTTTTGTGATGCAAATGAGTTATAATGATGTAATTAAATATGAGGATGTATAGCATGAACTCACACGACCTATGTGACACTGAAGCAAATTTTTAGTCATGACACGACGCAAAAAAGTGTGTTATTTTCAATGAAATTTCTCATTTCCTTCTTACTATATATCACATGAGCATGTAAATGATGATGGATGTGAGCTAAAAATTATGGTGTTACAAATAGGCTATACCTCTTAGCAAAATGCCATGCTTGCCACCTTTATGTTAGAATGGGAAGTTGACCATCAATGGTGCAGTACAGAATCAATAATGCAGACGAAGAATATTTTGGTTAATTGGGAGAACTTCCAAGTGGAATTTTATGAGAAATATTTCCCTAGCTCTATCCAAGATCAAAAGGAAATGGAGTTTATAAATTTGAAGTAGACTGATGAGATGTCAGTGAATCAGTATGTGGTGAAATTCATTGAGTTGTCTTGATATTCCTTTAATCTCCAAAACTGTGATGACGAGAACTAGAGATGTGAGAGATTTGAAGCCTCTGATCACAGATAGAGTAACTCCATAGAGAATTAGAACCTTCAATGCTTTTGTGGAAATTAGTAAGGTAATAGAGAATAACCTATGAGATATGCTGCTAGCAGTGATTAGGGCTAGCCAAAAGGAGACCCTAGAGTTGAAGAGACCGAGATAGGAGGATAATGCCTTTGTAGCTGCTAGTCATAGAAAGAAGGTTAAGGTGCAATGGAATAAAAAGCCATAAAAAGGAAGAAAGTATAGCCTAGCAAAGGACAATCATCTACAGTGACATGTTTCAAATGTGGAAAGTTAGGGCACATAACAAGAAATTATCCTCAGACGGAGATAGCACCTCCACCTAGACCATAGACCTAGGGCAAAGTGTTCGCCCTCACTCAGTAGGAGGCTAGTGTGTCTCCCAATTTAATTAAATGTATGATCATAGTAAATGGTTTTCTTATAATTGTTATGTTTGATTTGGGTGCTAATCACTTGTTTATATCTTATGATTGTATGAGAAAATTGAGTTTAGTTATTAGTATTTTACTTTATGATTTATTTGTTACTACCCCTATTAGAGACCATATGATTACTTCCCATGTATGCTTGATCGTCATTATATAATTTAACCATTGTTATACTACTATTATTTGATTTGCATGCCTTTCCATGATATTGATTTGATTGTTAGCATGAACTGAATGGCTGCTAACAATGTTATATATAATTATGAATATAAAACCATTACCTTCCTGATTGTGGGACCATACCTAGTACTAGGGCTGAATTGTCCTTTTTGACCACTGCTTAGGCTAAGAGATACTTAGAACATGGATGCCTAGGGCTTTTAGTCTTTTTCTCTATACGAGCTGAGGTAGAGAAAGGGATAGAAGAGATCCCTATAGTTAAGGAATTCCTAAAAGTTTTTCTTAAGGATTTTGATTTTAGTGGTCTACCTCTGGAGAAAGAGATAGAATTCCCTATTGATACAGTGCCTTAGGTTAGACCAGTGTCTAACGCTCCTTATAAGATGGGAGCTAGCAAAGTTGAAAAAGCAGATTGAGGAATTGCTAGAAAAAGGGTTTATACACTCTAATGTGTCATGCTGGGGAGCTCTTATTTTATTTGTGGAAAAGAAAGATGGTAACTTAAGATTATGTATAGATTATAAAAAAACTTAATAAGGTTACCATTAAAAATAAGTGTCCTCTCCCTATAATAAACATTTTGTTATATCAGCTGGTAGGGGCATCAGTATTTTTTAAGATAGATTTTAGATCTGGGTACCATTAATTAAGGGTTAAAGCTGAAAATGTCCTAAAGATGGCCTTCAGGACTAGATATGGACATTATGACTTCTTGGTGATGCCATTTGGTTTAGCAAATACATTGGCTATTTTCATAGACTACATAAACAGGGTATTCAAACTGTATTTAGATAAATTTATAGTGGTCTTTATTGATGATATATTAGTGTACTCCAAGTTTTTTGAGGATCATGAAAGGATCTGAGAATAGCCTTAGAAACTTTGAGAAATAAGAGGTTGTATGCCAAATTTAGTAAATGTGAGTTTTGGTTAACTGAGGTGAGGTTCTTAGGTTATATGATACCATAAGCGGGGGTTACGATTGATCTCTGTAATGTTGAGGTTATATTACAATGGGATAAGCCTAAAACCATCACTAAGGTTAAGAGTATTTTAGGTTTGGTAGGGTATCATAGAAGATTTATACAGCATTTTTATCAGATAGCCTTACCACTGACGAGGCTAACTAGGAATGAAACACCTTTCGTGTAGGACGATAGATGTGAAAGGAGTTTCTTAGAGTTGTGTAATATCTAGCTTTTTTAAAACTAAATTAGAATCAATGAATTATGAAAGAAAGACTCCAGAATGAGATGATTAGAGGCTAAACAAGATTAGAATAATGATTTAGACATTTAGAAATGAGAATATAAAGCTAATAATGGCCTGAAATTGGAGCAAAAACAGCCAAATAAAAAGTTATAGAGACTAGTGGTATTTTCGTAATTTTAGGTAACTTTTAGAAAACTCAAAGGAGGGATTTTTAAATAGGAAAATTAAGTTTCTTGAGGTTCTCAGAAGCCCTAAAAACTATAGGAATCCCTAGAATGGTTAAAACCCCTTCGATTTACAATTTAGAGTGTTAGTTAACCAAAACTTTGATTGATTCATTTGGAAAGGTTTTTAATCCAATTTAGATGAAACCAAAAGGATTTTATGAATTAAAGAATCTAAATTTCATGATAAAAAAGATGGCTCTTAAAAAGGAGCTAAAATGAGGCCAAATGGACGAAACCAAGTGTAGGGACTAAAGTGAAAATTTGAAAAAGTATTATAACTTGGCCTTTCTTCTTATAATTCACGACCTACTTTCTTCCACTCATGTTAGCCAACTTTCTCTTGGCCAAAAATAGAACCTAAGCAAATCTTGAGTGGTGCACAAGAAGGAGGGAAGAAGAAGAAGGAAAGAAACTTAGCAAAAAGGGTAAGAAATCTATGGTTTTTCATACTTCCTCCTCCATTAACCTTCTTCTCTTCTTTCTCCTCTATTTTCCTATAGTTTTGATGACTTATTTGAATCTACTTCATGGATAATTCAGTAAGAAGAGAAGAGAAATTGAAGGAGAGATTAGAAGCAAGTGAAAGCTCCTTGGTAAAACTAGAAAACAAGGTAACTTCCATAGCTTGTCTTGCTTCTTCTTGCTTGTTCTTCTTGAGTGCATGTTTCGGCCAACCCTAGATCATCAAGGAGGGAATGATTTTTAGTCTTAGCAAGGTAGAGACAAGGGTTTTCAAGTATGAGAAACAAGAATATGCAATTAGATTTAAAAGAAAAGCTTTAGAATTTAAGTTATGTGACTTAGGGTTCTTGTTGCACCTAGCCATTTTTTAAGCTTTGTATTGATAATCTAGTTTATATAAGAGTATGTATGAGTTCTTAAGACATCTAGGAAGCTTCACAAGTGCCATTTCCTAAGAAAAACCAAGCAAACTCCATAGGTCCTTAAGTTGCTCCATGTCTCGGCTAAGAGCTAGAAGTAACACCTAGGGAGAGTTTTCTTTAATTCCAAAGATAGAAATGGTTTAGATATGATTAATAAACACTAAGGGACGTATTGGTTTGAATTTAGAAACCATGGTTAATGAGATAGAAGTTTAGGTTCCTTTTTAAGGCATAAAGAAGCAACTTAAGTTTATACTCCTTGAATTGAATTTGTAATGACTCTAAGGAGTTTAAATGGAGTCAAGAGACTTAGATTGAATGAGAAATTAGAGCCAAGATCATAAATGCTAGGTTTGCTTCATTATGCACTTATATGGAACCATGACCATGCCATAAGATCAAGTAAGCTTGTATAGAGTTTATATGAAATTAGAATTCATACCAATAATTAAATTATGTCTTATTTGATGTGTCTAGGCCAAGCAAATCAAGATCAGCCTAGGTGTAGGTGCGAGGCCAAGATGGGGAAGGCAAATTCCAAGAGCAAAGCTTGTGATTTTTGACACAAGGCAGCTCTCTAACCTTTCTTGCATGCATTTTTTGGATGTTTTAATGTCATTGGTGCTTGTGTGTATATTTGAACTATAAGATATGTTTATAGTCATTGATTGAATGTCTTGGTACCACGATACTTCTTGAAACATATTTTGAATGTAAGATGGCTTAAATGGGTGAGGTTGTGGCAAAAGTTCCTTGGAATGGGTGAAGAGAAGACAAAAGTCTCTAAGAATAGGTGAGGCAAAGCCAAAAGTCTTAAAAAAGAGTGAGGCTAAGTAAAAAGTCCCTAAAGGTGGGTGAGGCAAATCCAAAAGTCCCAAAGAAATTGGGTGAGGCTTAACTAAAAGCCGTTAAAGCCTATGTTTGAATTACATGAGTTATATGATATGAAAATATGTTTATGTATGTTTACTAGAAGCTTTTATGGCATACTTGCATTCTTTGACATGAAAATGCATTATATATGTGTGTTTGAAAGGATAAAAGAGCTATTGAGATTCTTTGAATTTCACTCTTTCCCACGTTATGTCTAACCATGCCTTAGTGAACTTCAAGGAGCAAGGAATGGAAGCCAAGGAGCTTGAATCATGAGACTTTGATAATAGGATAGGATTTTGTATAATGTAATGTCAAAGTATGTATGTATATAATGTTTATGAGATGTAAAGCCTTGAGCATGTATAAAAGTATATGATTATGATATATGAATCAATTTTGGAACCAAATGTATGCTTATGTGAGAGTTTGACATTCTAGAGCCTTAATGCATATGTGTATAATAACAACTAGGAAGGTGATTTTGAGATGTATGATGATTTGGGCCATTTAGGATGTTCCTATATGTTGTGTTTATGCTTTTGGATATGCTCAAATGGTCATGGTATGAGTAGATGGCCATTTGCTACACTTTGATCCCATTATGGTCCTTAAAATAGCTAGTTTCTTAACCTGAACTACAAACTGACCAAATGGATGAATTTGTGCATGAAATTTGGCAAGAAAATAGGTTTCATCTAGAGCTTTTCATAGAGCTAAAAAAGCACTATTTTTGGAGCCTTAGAGAATTTATTATAATTTTTCAAAGTTGGCCAAATTATGCAGAAACTATCACTATTACTATTCATATAGTTAGTTTGCTTTTTCTGTGTCACTTAGAAGACAAATGAAGTCCAATGCTTATGAAATTTTACAGGCATATAGTAGACATCATAAGCTTTCTATATCCACTGAAAGTACTAATTTGGAACTCTGTAAAGGAAGAAATGAATTTTTGAAGTTTTTGATTTGTTGTAGAATGACCACCAAACCTGATATACTATTCCATTAGTTTTCATGGGTCAACCTAGTTGTTTTGATCTAAATTTTTTATGGCAACTAGATGACATCCTAAGCTTTCCAGAAAGTTATAGTTTGCATGATTTGAATTTTTTAGAATTAGTTATGATTTGCCAAAGTTCATATCAAAATATAGAATTTATGGCAAAATGCAAAGTGTAATGCAATTTCGTGTTTTATAGCTTGGATCCAAATTTTGAGCTTCAAATTATGATATTTCTGATTGACCAAATGTGTTAAGGGTGGAAAATAAATTGGGCAAGCTCACATAGTCCATTAAGCCAAGAATGAATTCATTTAGCTTACAATGATGTAATTATCCGATGCTAAAAATGTTATTTTGATGAAAATAAGTGTTATATGCTAATTGTGCTATAAGTTGAGACACATATAGAGATGGTGTTACAAGTTGAAATTCTGATTGACCACTACCCTTGTATTGATTATATGTAACCTTAGAAAACCTTTTATGGTTTATAGTGATGCATTAAGAAAAGGGTTAGGATGTGTGTTGATGCAATAGGATAGAGTAGTGCCTATGCCTCTAAGCAATTGAGACCTCATGATAAAAATTATCCCACTCATGACTTAGAGTTAGTTGCAGTGGTATTTGCCCTCAAAATCTATAGGCATTACCTATATGGTGCTACAATTGAAATCTATAGTGACCACAAGAGTTTGAAATACTTATTTGACTAGAAAGAGTTGGATATGAGACAGAAGATATGGATGTAATTTCTAAAAGATTATGATTACACATTGAAATTGTAACATCCCTAAAAATTAGGATTTTTAATTACTTAGTATTTTATGTATTGAATTTATTAAGCTTTAATAAAATGAATTTGAACAGAGTAACTTTATATATGAAAAGCATAAGATGAATAGGACCCATAAAAATTTTTAAAATTTTAGGGGGGTCCAGGGGGCCAGGGGCAAAATTGTCATTTGACACCTAAACAAACTTTGATACTTTTTTTGGAAGAAAGAGGAATTCAGAATTAGTCCAATATATATATCAATAGTTAGGAAATAATGCATAAAAAATTATGAAATTTATTTTGTAAAATCCTAAAATCGTTAGGATCAAAAAATGGCCTTGAATGATTAAGAGTTTATACGGAAATGAACTAAACCTCTAAGCTCAAGTTAATTGTCTCAGGAGATTCTTTACAAAAAGATCTACCAGATGGTGGTGACAAAATTTGAAAAATGTGAAGTTAAGACGAATATATAAGCTAAAAATGAACAAATGTGCTTATTTGTTACGTTATTACCAGGGCTAACATGGTCATTTAGACCCTAAAATGATAAAATATTATGAAAATAAATAATAATAAAATATATAATTAAAGAAATTAAATAAGACCCACGTAGGCCCAAATAATATTAAAAGATAGTGGAGAACTTAGAGAATGCAAGTTAAATAAAATATTATAGAGAACCTACGAAAGGATACATAGGCGAAATAGTGGTAATTTTGTAAATTCTAACCAAGAAAGTGCTTATGTGGTGCCATGTGTAGAAAGATTATGGAGATTGCATGAACTACAAAGCGATGACATAGGCTAATGTCAACCAATGTTAGTAAATCTCACATATTACCAAAAAGTTACCATTGACATCAAAATGACATAAACGCTGACTTAAGCGGTAATAAATGTAACCTTATTTTCATAAGTTACAAGAAAGTAACTATGGTTAAAATTTAACTACAGTTAAAATCCAACGACTAATATTCATTTATAATGTAATCTTAACCATTGATATAATCTAGTGGTTTAGATTTCTTTACTTTTTAAGATCAAATCATAGCCCTTGATTTAATCCAAAGGCCCATATTAAATCTCTAAATCCAAAATTAAATCATAACCATCCAATGAATCTAAAGGTATAGATTTAACATCACAAAACATAACAAATCCTAACTATCCATTTGTAAATAAAACTTACAAAAATACACACACTCTTTCACGCCATGCTCCCACACAAAACACACACAATTTCGCCAATACAAGAAGAAGAAAAAAGTGGAAGAGCTCTGATACAATATCAGTAGGCATTCTATTGGAGTATCCCTTACACTTAAACTTTTGCACTCCTGGGCAAAAGAAAACTAAAGCTCCAAGGAAGAGATAATGGAAAGGAAATCAAGAAAAATGGAGTTGTATAAGTCACTTAGCACAAGGAAACTCAAAGTAAATCAATAGCTCAATTCTCCAAGTCATGTCACTTGCATCAATACAACAAGTACCATGGCAATACACTTAATCAAAAATGAAATGCAATAAAAGGCCCTCACTTGGATTAGTGTTTATCACTCTACTCTTCAGAGGTTAGGATGAAGTGCTTACTCTCAAATTTCATCCTACCCAACCTTACTACCATAAGCTTGGCAATCATCTATATCTCCACCACCAAAATCAAATGCTAATGAATGAATCAAAAGGTCTTTATTATGGTTGTAATGTAGGCTAAGATATGAAACAAGTGGTAAACAAAAGAATGAAGGAAATTCAAAAAAAAAAAACAAATTAGATGCTTAAAATCATTAAAAGCATTAAAATAAGAATAAGGATAGAGTGAAAGTGCATCTTAAGGCCTTTTTAACCACAAACAAAAAGATATGCATTAAGAGAACAACTTTACTTTCCTTTTTCTTTTTTTTTCTCTTTCATTTTTTTTCAACTACTTTGTTTCTCTTTTTTTTTTTCATTTGTTATTATTTTTTTCTTTTTCTTGGAATATTTTTGAAGAAGAATAAACAAATGGCCTATAAATGATGTGAAAAGTGCACCTCCATCAACCTTAACAACATACAATGCCCTTAATAATTGAAAGCATCCTAATCAAGGTAGGAAGAACATTCATTTGATTTTCATGGCTAAAAGGCTAAAAAGGAAAAAAAATATATAGGTCAAAAGGGGGGTAAAGCAAATAGATTAAACACATGCAGGATACTTTTTGGCTCTAGCTAAAACAAAACAACAATGAACGCCTTAATCCTTTTCATGCATGGCAAATGAATAAATGTGGACTTGAATAAGATTCAAGCTAAGTTCTAGAGTAAAAGTAAGATAGGGGATACACACTAGAAATGAATAAGCAATAGGTTCAAAAATCTCACAAGGTAAATTGACCATCATCAAATTTCATTAAAGCAAAGCTAATTGCCACTTAACTTGCATTCTTAACATAAGGTCAATTCCCTATCAAATCAAGATATATTAAAGCCAGGATCCCCTCAATGCTAGCAAGTTACATAAAAGCATAGTTTTTTTTTTCAAAAACTAGAAAATAACACAAAACTGACTAACAGCCTAGAAACTAGAAAAATCAACAAACCAAAACAAAACAAAACTAAAAATTTTATTTGTATCCCCCCACACTTAAACATTGCATTGTCCTCAATGCCAGCACATAATCCAATAAATAGATAAAGACAACACAATATAAAAAGGGAGAGGGAAAGAGTACAATCGGGGATCAGGGTGGGTCATGAAGTTGGAGCTCCTCCTTGTCATCCCTTGGAACTCCTTCATGAAAATGTTTGAGCTGATGTCCATTAACTTTAAATTTAGCTCCTGTCTGCTCATCCAGAAGCTCAACTGCACCAAAAGGGAAAAAACATCATAAACTATATAAGGACCTTCCCATTTAGAACGAAGTTTACCTGGCATAAGCTTCAAACGAGATTTATAGAGTAGGACTTTTTGGCCGACAGCAAACTCTTTCCTTGCAATCATCTTGTCATGGAATGCCTTTGTCTTTTCTTTATAGATCCTTGCATTGTCATAGGCTTCCAATCTGATCTCCTCAAGCTCTTCGAGTTGGAATTTTCTGTGAGATCCCGCTTCATTCAAATCCAAATTGCATTTCTTTATAGCCCAGTAAGCTTTGTGCTCCACTTTTACCGGTAAGTGACACGCTTTTCCAAATACCAGCTGATAGGGTGACTTGCAAATAAGAGTCTTGTAGGCAGTCCTATACGCCCAAAGTGCATCATCTAGCCTCTTGCTCTAATCTTTCCTATTCGGCTACGCTATTTTCTCCAAAATTTACTTCACCTCCCGGTTAGAAATTTCTGCCTAGCCATTTGTTTGAGGGTGGTATGGAGTAGCTACTTTATACACAACACCATACTTGCTAAGCAAGCTATGCATACTCTGGTTGCAAAAGTGAGTGCCCTGGTCACTGATAATGGCTTTGGGAATACCAAACCTACAGAAAATATGAGAGCGAACAAACTCTACAACCACAGAAGAATCATCAGTCCTAGTAGGTTTGGCTTCCACCCATTTCGAAACATAATCGACAGCCAATAAGATGTAGGAAAAACCAAAAGAAGTAGGAAATGGTCCCATAAAATCTATGCCCCACACATCAAAGATTTCACAAAATAAAATGGGATGTTGTGGCATTTCATTTCTCCTAGATATGCTACCTGTTTGACACCTAACACATCTTTTACAAAAATCAAAGGCATCACGAAACAGAGTAGGCCAATACAATCCACTATCTAGAACCTTCCTAGCTGTGCGTTTTGGACTAAAGTGACCTCCACATGCAAGTGTGTGACAAAAATTCAAAATAGAATCAAATTCTATATCAGGCACACAATATCTAATCACTTGGTCACTGCATAGTCACCACAAATATGGATCATCCTAAATATAATACCTAGCTTCACTCCTAAACTTATTCAACTGATGTTTATTCAAATTAACAAGCAGTTCAGAAGTAGCTAGATAGTTTACTAAATCAGCATACTAAGGATAAAAACTATGCATAGCACACAAATGCTCATCAGGGAAATCATCATCAATAAGTAGGGAATTTACCTTTGGAGCTTCAATTCTGCTCAAGTGGTCTACTACCAAGTTTTCAGCTTCACTTTTATCCTAGATTTCAATAAATTCTTGAAGTAGAAGCATCCATCTGATCAATCTTGGCTTTGCATCAAACTTCTTCAGCAAGTACTTCAAGGCTGCATGATCAATAAAAACAATGACTTTAGTATCAAGTAAATAAGACCTAAATTTATCCAAAGCAAAAACAATAGCAAGAAACTCTTTTTCTGTGGTTGTATAATTTGCTTGGGCCCCATCAAGAGTCTTGGATGCATAAGCAATCACATGGGACCTCTTATTCACTCTCTGGCTCAAGACTGCACCTACAACAAAATTAGATGCGTCACATAAAAGCTCAAATGGAAGGTTCTAATCAAGGGGTTGAATAATGGGTGGGGAAGTCAAGCGTTTCTTAAGATCATCAAAAGCTATTTTACATGCATCATCAAATTGGAAATCAACATCTTTTTGTAACAACTTAGACAATGGCAAAGCAATTTTACTAAAATTCTGAATGAATCTTCTATAGAAACTCGCATGACCTAGAAAAGACTGGACCTCCCGAACACATGTCGGGTATAGTAGAGAAGTGATAACATCTATCTTAGCTTTATCAATCTCTATGCCCTGTTTAGATATAATATGACCCAATACAATGCCTTTTCGAACTATAAAATGACACTTTTCAAAATTAAGTACAAGGTTCTTCTCTCTGCATCTAACTAGGACTCTATCCAGACTACACAAGCAATAATCAAAAGAGTTCCCATATACAATGAAATCATCCATAAAAATTTCTATACAATGTTCACGAAAATCACTGAAAATGGAAACCATGTATTGCTGGAAAGTTCCAGGGGCATTGCAAAGACCAAAGGGCATTCGTCTGTAGGCATATGTTCCAAATGGGTATGCGAATGTCATCTTCTCTTGATCCTCTGGGGCTATGCATATCTGGAAATACCCTGAAAATCCATCCAGAAAATAGTAGTGAGATTTACCAGCTAAATGCTTAAGCATCTGATCAATAAAAGGGAGGGGATAATGATCTTTTCTAGTGACTAAATTAAGCCTCCTATAGTCAATGCAAACGCTCCAACTATTTTGTACACGGGTAGGCACCAATTCATTATTCTCATTCTGGACAACTGTAATCCCTGATTTCTTTGGAACCACCTGCACAGGACTAACCCACTAACTGTCAGAAATAGGATATATAATACCAGTAGATAAGAGTTTAGAAACTTCTTTTTTAACCACATCCAGAATAAGTGGGTTCAGCCGCCTTTGAGGTTGCCTTACTGGCTTTGCCCCATCTTTCAACAAAATTCTGTGCATGCATGTATCAGGGCTAATGCCAGGTATGTCAGTTAAGGTCCACCCTATTGCTTGTTTTCTCCTCCTTAAGGCCTCTAGAAGCTTCTCTTCTTCCTCTGGAATCTTCTTCCTCTGGAATAATGTCACTGGCTACAGTCACCAGAAGCTTCTCATCTTCCTCCAAATAAGTGTACTTGAGACTATCTAGTAGCGATTTGAGATCTATGGTAGGAGCTTGCTCAACCGACGGTATGAGTTGTTTGATTTCAATCTTTTCCATGCCAAATACCTGTTCAGACAACTCATAGACAGAAGAAACAACTTCCCCATCTTTGGGAATATCAGCAGAAGGAGTACTAATAAGAGAACTAACAGTAGTAGCAACATCAGTATCACTATTAGATGAACTAGTTACACAGCATCTATTACCACTATCAATAGAAAGTGCAAGAGTGGAAATAGATGAACTAGTACAATCAACATATCCAAAAGTAACATCAATATGCAACATATCCTGAGAATCAGTAAATCCAGTAACATCAGAACATTCAAGGAAGACAACAGCATGCACATCATCTTTAGAACAAGAAGATTGACCTAAACTAGTATAATCATCCAAATCAGTCACAGGCTGACCAACAATGAAATCAGTACAAAAAGAAGAGGTCTCAAAACCATGATAATCAGTATATGAAAGGAACTCACTATTCTCAATAAAAGCACTAATCTGGGTATATCTATGACATATAGTAGTTCCAGAACATATACAATCAAGAGAATCATCCAAATCAGCAATATCATAGGAATCAGTCAATAAACTATCCCTAAAATTAGCACTGGCATTATCAACTAGCATATCAATCAAGCTGATACTAAAAACAGAGTTATCATCACAGGGGTGTTTCATGGCATCAAATATATTAAATTGTATCACATTGCCAGCAAACTCCATTTGAAGAGTACCCTCATGCACATTTATAATTATTTTGGCAATTTTTAGGAAAGGTCTACATAAAATGAATGGGGCATGTCCACTAGATCTATATCTATCATCCTCCATGTTAAGGACATAAAAATCAGCTGGAAAAATCAAATCTTTTACCTTAACCAAAACATCCTCCAACACTCCTGAAGGATAAACAATGCTCCTGTTTGCCAACTGCACAACTACTCCGGTAGGTTTCAGCTCTCCCATCTACAAAGATGAATAAACAGATTTAGGCATAACATTTATAGCAGAGCCAAGATCAATCAAAGCATCAGAAAACTCAAAATTTCCAATGGTGCGTGGAATTGTAAAAGTGCTCAGATCTTAACACTTAGTGGGCATTATTGGCTGTATGAGTGCTGAAAAATTCTTGCCAAAATTGACTTTTTCATTCCCTCTTAGACGCCTCTTGTTAGTACATATTTCTTTAAGAAACTTGGCATATTTAGGGATGGTCTTGATTGCCTCCAACAAGGGTATATTGACCTCAACCTTTTTGAAAGTCTCAAGAATCTCTTTTTCCATATTTGCTTCAGTTTGCCTCTTTCCCAAGGTAGGTCTATGTGGGAAAGGTAAGATCTTCTTTGGCTCCTCTTCTTTGTTAGGCTCATTTGGTGCGACGTGTATTTTTGATGATGTCAGCTTATCCATGGTAGTGGTATCTGAGGATCCCTGAACCTCCTTTCCACTTCTAAGAGCCATGGCACTGACATTGCTACTATTCCTTAGATTGACAATAGTCTGAGAAGGTAACTGGCCTGATCCTTGGCTTTTTATCTCATTGAGAGAAGTAGCAAATTGGCCTAACTGAGTATCAACCCTCCTTTCTAAATTTTGCATCACTTGTGTGAGTTTTACTTTACTCTCCATAATATGCTTCATCATGTCTTCTATATTATCCCCCTTCTTTGGTTCCTCATGTATAGGAACTGGCTGCCTTATAGGTTAGGAAGACTGTGCACTAGGTCTTGTAACATTGTATCTATTTTACTGTTGCCCTTCCCCATATCTTAGGTTGGGGTGATCCTTCCATCTTAGATTGTATGTATTAGAATAGGGATCATATTTTTGTTGCCCTTATTGCATCGGCCTAACTGGAAACATCCCAGCACAAGCCTCTATCCTGTCCTCTAACATAGGGTACTGTTCAGTAGCATGTGTGGCCTAACAGCATATATCACATAGGGTCCTACCAAGGTAGTAGAGGTAGATGTTTGTCTAGGTGCATAGCACTATGGATAAGAATGTGTCTGAGTAGGGTAAGACTATATTGCATAAGTCTGAGAAGGAGTAGAGGATAAATGTGGTTGCTGCTGATCTAAAGCAAGTTGTTGGAGCACAGTAGATATTACATCAAGCTTGCTATCAATTCTCTAACCATAGTCTGGAGCATACAATTCACTGACTCCTCTTACTATCTGCATTGATCTGGACCCAAATTGCTGAGCATTCTGAGCCATCTTATCAATCAAACCCCCAAGCCCTTGTAGGTGTCAGATCACCTAAGGCTCCACCAGAGGCAGCATCAATCATATTTCTATCAATGTTCAACAGCCCCTCATAGAAGTGCTGAATAAACAACTGATCAGAAATTTGATGGTGAGGATAACTAGCCAGTAATCTTTTGAATCTTTCCTAGTACTCATACAAAGTCTCTCCACCATTCTATCTAATCCCACATATTTCTTTCCTTATTGATGTAATGCAAGATGCAGGAAAGAATTTCTCTAATAAAAGCCTTTTCAATTGGTCCCAAGAAGTGATGGCACCAGAAGGTAGATAATACAACCAATCTTTAGCTAAACCATACAAGAAAAAAGGGAATGCTCTGAGCTTAATTTGTTCTTCTGAGATACCCTATGGCTTCATTGTAGAGCATACAACATGGAATTCCTTCAGATGTTTGTGAGGGTCATCTCCTGCAAGTCCATGAAACTTTGGAAGTAAGTGAATCAAACCAGATTTAAGCTCAAAATTTGCATCTAATTTTGGATATTGTATACAAAGATTTTGATCATGCACATTAGGAGCTGTCAATTCTCTAATGGTTCTGGCATGCATGTTATTATTTAAATTGGCATTTGCATTCAAGTTAGCCTGAACATGCATATTCATGTTAGCATTCACTTGATCTTGTTCAGCCATATTATCACCAGCAAATTGAAGTACACAATCAATTCCTTGCACACAATCAAAAGCAGAAGAACTAGAACTACTAATTCCTACACTATCCTTGTTTTTTCTAATCCTTACTTATCTTCTAAAGGTTCTTTTGATTTCTGGATCCAAATTAATTAATTTTTCACCAGAGCTTCTTGTCATACACCAATTAGACAAGAAAAAACTAAGAAGGAACACAAAAATCAACAAAGAAAAATTAAAACAAAAAATCCAGAGAAATTAGAAAAATCCTAGAAAATTTGAAAAAATACTAAAAAATTAGAAAAGTGCCTTAAACGTTGGAATTTGGCCAAAAAATGCTGCACCAAATAGCTTTGCTATTATTTTTGCTCAAAACACCTAAAAGCCTTGGAAAACAAAGTTTGCAAATTTTTTGGGCACTTTAAACAAAAATTCCAACAAGTAGACAAGTTGATTCAAGTAATCGAAATGGTCCAAATCTAAATTCAAAAAAGGGGAAAAACATAATAAAAATAGAGCAAAAAAAGTGCAAAAATACTAAGAAACCCCTTCAAACAATTAAGAAACTAAACTCTCCAGCAATGGTGCCAAATTTGATTATTGGGTCGCGCAATCTCAAATAAGACTAGGTAGCAAAACAAATTTTGTAGATAATGGTGCAACCTAGGTCATTTTCTCAAGAAGTTTTGTGTCTCAATTTGTTGTAAAAAAGTATTCTAAGTATTACTAATTAGAACTTGTTTTGGGGGTTTTGAAATGCTAGAATTTAATTGAACTAAATTTAATTGACAAGAATTAAAAACTGAAGACTAAATTGAAGTGAATAGTCAAGAAAATGTGGTAGCTAGCCTTGTATTGGACTCCTTAGAATTCAATTATCCTTGCTCTCTTTTTAATGAACCAAATTTGGATTTAATTCCTTGCTCATTAGTGTATTCCTCATAAAAGCTCCTGAATAACCATCTAAGATTCAATTCATCAACTATTCAAGGAATTTGCCACCACAAGAAACCTTAAAAAATTAATCAATTGAATTCAGAACAAGAACACACTAAAGCCAATCCTAATTGATCAATAAAATTTACTACATAATTCACTTAAGATGCTAATTAACCAATTAGATCAATTAATTCCTCAAACAATTAATTGCACAAAAATTCCAGTCATTTAATCTAATAACCATTGCATCAATTAACCTAAAATTAAGAGGAAATTAAAAGTAAATTGCATAGCACCAATTCTGGAATTATTACAAACATGTAATGATCACAATTAAAATTCCAAAAATCAAATTAAGCTTAATCCACAATTCAACCAAATCCAAAAAATTTTAGTAATCAAATTCCTCAGTTAATAAACTAAACCTAGTCAAATTAATAAGAAAAATAATTTTGAAATTAAAAGATGGAGCAAGGATTGTTTATCCAATTTGGTGAGAAAATATGGAGCTCAAATCTGCATCTGGGAGTTTCCAAGCTTCAGCTAGCCACCATGGATGATTCAAGCTGCCATGGAGAGTTTAATCAAAAGGAAATTGATCATCGGAGCTTCAGCCATGGAGAATTGAATTTTTATTCCTTTAGAGCTCTCGTTTATGTCGTCTTTCTCTCCTCTAGAACCCACAGCTCGTCCTCTTTTTTTCGATGATTGCTTCAGCGCCTTTTTTTTCATTAATTAATCACGTGCCCCTCAGCTCCTCATTTTGCACGCTGAAGTCACGTTTATTTTCTTCTTCTAGCTCACTAAATCTCCAACTCATGCTTCATTAATCCACGTGTTCAGCTTTTTCCATTTGCCCGAAGTTTTTTTCTTCTTTGTTTATGTTAGTGTGGGCCCTATTCCTTCCCATGTAAACTTTATTTTATTCCTTTTATTACCTTCACATTGCTTCGCATTTTTGTTCTGCTGCTGCATGCATACTTAGCTTCTTCATGTTGACATGGTGTTCGTGTTATCTTGCAGCTCCCAGAATTCGTAGCTTACCATGCCTAGCTCGTGCTTGTTTAACTCAATGCTTCTTCTTTGCTCAAGCTCGAGCTTCTTTCTTTCTCAAACCAAAAACTCGAGCCTCCTTCTCTTGTGTTTCTGCTTCGTCCTTCTTCTTCTTTTCAAAGCATCAGAATTTACGTCAGCTCCACATGCTTTTTTCACCCACTCTACTCAATGTTGTTTTCCAGCCATTTCCCATCATGTTTTTGACGTTAATCTCCTTCAAAATGTGCTTGTTTCCTTCTTTTCATTCTTGCTCTATGTAGCTTCTTTTTTCAACTCAAAGTTGCTCCTTATTCCTCACATGTTTGCTTCCTTGCCACGAGTTTTCTTCCTCTATTCTACCCAGCTTGGCTAACCCATATCATTCCTTTTCTTATAAGCTTCCTTTCAAGCTCGAAATTCTTCTTGAAACCGTGGTTATTTGCTTCTCTTCTCTGTGTAGCTGCTACCTCTGTGTGCATGGATCTTCTTCATTTACTTCAAGTGAGGGAAAGGAACCCATTCAAGCTGCTGCATCATACATGGAGCTGTGGGAATGTGCTGGATGAGTGCATGAGTGTGTGTCTTCCACGAGAGAAATAAAGGAGCTGGAGCTTACCTCATGTTGCTCAACTTGAGAGTGCTTTCTACGTTCTTCCTCTGCATGTGAGCTTCTTCGTGTTTTTGACATCTTTTCTCTCATTCATTTGCTTGAAAAACTTCTTCAGCTACTGGTCTCTTGACTCTCCATGTCTCTTTACTCGAGCTTCTTATCCTCAAGCCATCCACATCTTCTAACTTACCAGAACAGAGCATCGTGAATGGTCATGAGTGTGAATGCATTAGCTCGAGCAATTGCAATGAGCTGAAACCTTTACTTCAGCCCAACATATAGCTTCTTCTCTACACACACATGCCTTCTCATGCTTCTTTTAATCATATGGAGTGTGTGAAAACCAAGGAATGAGCTGCCATAATGCCAACATGTTGGAAAAACAAAGAACCCATGCATGCTACCTCTTACCTCAAAACAGATTCTCATTCAAGCTCCAATTACATATTAAAATTTTGCACAAAAGAGTGGGAAAAAAAATCAAATAGGAATATTCACAAAAATTATTTAAAATAAAATTGAGCATTAAAAACCAAATTTTTGCAAATTAACTCCTAAAATATAGAAATGGCTATTAAAATGAAATCTTATCTAATTAAAGTCCTAAAGCCATATTTGCTCATTAAAATGCTTAAGTTAGGAGAATTAAAACATATAAAAATCATGGTTATTAGAATACTACAAGTTCAAGAAGCCCTTATCCATCAAGAGACCCAAATCATTTAAAAGAGCATGATTCAGGTCCAAATGGCTCATGAAGGGATGGCCTATGCTCAAGAGGCCCAAATTGTGCTAGTATTTATCCAAAAATTTCAAAGAGCTCAAGATAATATGTATGTTGGATGTCAGCCTAAGTTTAAAGCCCAAGATCCATATTTAATCAATTCAAAACATGCTGAATTGGACTTTGGACATGAGATTTCCTTAAAGATGCAAAAGTAGAAGTCTAGAAGCCCAATGTTCTAAGAAGGGCCATGGAGTAACTAAAGTCAATATCCAACATATTGAAGGCCCAATGTAGTTATACACATACAAGAGGAGTATCAAGGCCCAATTGGAGTCTAATTGCAAGAGATTAAGAATCATGTGTCAACCATATGATTTTTAATAAAGCATGAGCATCCCATGTGGCTATTTAAAGGAGTTGATTAGTTTTGACTAGGATTCTTTATGAATTTCGTTTTTTATTATTTTATTATTTTTTTGAACTTGGTCAAAGAGTTTATCTTGGAGATTAAGTTAAAATTAGTATCATAATCTAGTTCCTTGATTTTAGGCACTATTTAAAATATTTTTAATCAGATTTTAGAGTTTTACTTTCATTAGGATTTTAGACTTTTAGAAACTTTACCTATAAAAGACTCCCTATTGTACTCTATTTTGGAAGATCATGAATGAATGAATTTAAGTATTATTCAATACTTTATGAGGCTTTTGCTTCTTTGTATTTTCTGAGAGTTCACGTGACTTATCAAATGATTGGTCTTCCTTTGTGGTGTCTTGAGGCTAGGGTTCTAAGAGACAAGTTCTTTTAGGGTCTTTCCTTTTACTAACATTCTTGTTTTCTAGCCAGTCCTAGGCAAAGTGTCATCTTGTTGAAGGTTTCTAGGACAAGGTTCCTAGAGGGTCTTGCATCAAGTTCACCCAAGGAGAAGGAAAAGGAAAGAGGAAGGAAGGAAGAAAAACTACCAGAGAGAAACAAACACCCCGAAATCAAGGTAACATAGATGAACTCTCTTCTTCTTGGTTTTTCTTCTATTTTCTTCCATGAATTTTTCTCTTATGTTCTTCTTCATGTTTCAACAATGGCAAGAACAAAGGGGGAATTTTGTTGTTTTCATAAATTCAAGTTAAGAAAATATGTAGAAATTATATATATGGCTATGGATTCATGTGATTCAAGAAAATTCCTATTCTTGGAAATTTTTCTACAAACCATGAAACCTTGTATTTCAAAAAGCCATGGGTGAAATTGAAGAGAAATTAAATGGGAGAATAATGGGAGGAAGCCTAAAGAAGAGATCAATTAATATAACTTTGATTTTTATGAAGAATTTGGCAAGAAACCCTTGAATTTTAATTTGAGAAAATTATAGAATATGCATGGAATTTTTAGAAATTGATTAAGGACTTTTATTCATCTCCCTTGAATATGTATGCATGGCTCTTTGATAACATAAAAATGAAGCAAAATCATATACTCTCCTTGGTACATAGGTTCAACTAACACACATATATATACATTGGGAAAAGTTTTCCAAAATCCAATTAAATTAGGTTAATCTACACTAAAAATAAGGATTATGGTGAAATTTTGGTGAATTATGGATCATTATACAAAAGGTCCAATTTTTGAGAAAAAGTGTTGACTAACAAGTTCTTGAATCTTTACTTATGTTATTTGACATGTTTTGGATTATTTATGTGGTGTTCTATATACTGTTTGGATTATACTGATATTTATTTTGTAAATTTTAGAGCCCATTTGTGATGTTTAGACATTTATGAAGTATTATGTCAAGAATGGAATATATGAATATTTTGGATTGTGTTGTTTGTTGTATTATTATACTGTTTACTGTTTGATTTCTTGACATGGACAATATAGTGTTTATTATCTGATTTGATGAATATTGGTTATTTGGTAAAGGACTGACCATTATATATATATATATAATATGACAGAGTAGCCTTATTTAGGGGATGAGCCTTATATGTGCCAAAGTTAGGCACTGGATAGTAGTTGTTGTGCTAAGGCACTAGATAGTTGTTGTTGTACTGAATGTCCAATTTTAGTTAAGAAAAATACTTTAAAATATCTAAATTATTAATTAGGACTGGTGAAGGCCATTCAGATATTTTAGACCTATTTTGGACTTAATGGGCTTTATTGAGCCTTTCATATACTTGAATGAGCCTTTTTATGGCTATACTGGACTTTATTCTATACATTGACATTATACCTTGATTTATGAATTATTTTGGACACTAGATAGGCCCCAAGACAAATCTGAAGTTAGAAAAGTGAAAAGATAATATTAAGTATTTAAATATAATTTTTTGAACTCTAGTACGTTGTTATGCTATCAAGATTATTTAATTACGCATAAAGTTATGTAAAGTAGTTCTTTCCTAAATATACCTATTATACCTTGATCAAATGATGGCTTAGATGACATATTATTGTGATATTTTTTTATCACTTTGCTTGGGTATCCACTAAGGGATGCCTCAGTAAAAAGAGCAGGGGTGAGCCTACTAAAGTCATGACAGTGCAACATGATTTGGGTAAGCTTGCCAAGCTAGTGCAACATGATCTGGGTATTAAGCTTGGCAGTCTTCAAGGCCTAATGGTCAAGCTAGACAAATGTTGACCATTGTATTTTTTGCTTGTTATATTTCATGCATATTGATATCTTGCTTTCTATATTATTGTATTTACATGTACAAAACCTTAAGATTCACATGATATACTTCATTATACATTTGTGTAATACCCTCTGTTATTAATCATTATGTTATATTGTAATCCTGTTAAATATTACAAAAGCTAGTAGATTTTCTGTTTACATTATTCTATAAATTAATTATTTTCCATAATGTTTTCTATTTATATTAACTATCATTTATTAAATTTTGTACTTGACATTTCTTCATGAATATTATGTCATATTAATCATATGTATGTTACTAAAAAAATTATTCCTCACTCTGTTGTGGTTTATATTTTTTTAGATGCTAATATACCATGTGACTTTAGAACTTCAAGTAGAATGGATCCAGTTCCCACTTCAGGGATAGGTCTTTATTGTACTACCATATTTCTCTAGCCTTTCTTACTCATTTACTTAACTCAAATCCCTTGGTATAGCAATTTCCACAAGAAAAATGGAATAAAATAATGGATTATTTTATGTTACGTAGGGTTTAAAATTCTCATTTCCCATCCCATGGGCCATATGAATTCATTGATATCATTTTCTACTCAAATTACATCCATACAAGTTGGAACCATCATGAAATAATCCATTCTTCTCGAGTTTAGAACATCCATACATGAAACAATACATTTAACTTCGGGTCTACTGATATATATTTCTGTCATCAACTTTGAAAAATCATAATTAATTCTAAAAAAATTAAAATCAAGCAAATGATATCTTTATGGAAAGCTTTGAATGTTAAATATAGGCTAAAAATTATTCTAGGCCATGAAAACATCATTTGGACCACGATTGACAATAGAAAAGCACTAAAGGTCCAGCTGCCCAGGTTTGCTATTATAAGTTATTGATATAAATTTCAAAAATTTATAACTAATTCTAAAAAAATCAAAACCTAATAAATAATATCATTATGGAAAGCTATGGATGTCTTAGTTTGAGTAAAATAGTTCTAGAACAAGAAAGTGACCTCTAACTCACAAAAATTGATGGTACAATACTGGGGGTCTGACTGCATTAATGGTACTAACATCAACATAAAAAATTCATATCTCCCTCTACAGCCTCCAAATGGGGTGATCTTGGCGGTCACAAAAAGCTTATCATGTCTATTTTTTGCCTATAAAAGTTCATGAATATTGGATAACATTTGGCTCTCAGATGATATAGGAGAAAAATCTAGCCATTTAAATAGTAAACTGACCATTTTAACAGCTTTTTGCCAATTTTGGAAATTCATAATTAATTTTCTAGAGCTCCAAATAATATGATTTTTAGCTTCTCAAAGAGCTCTAAATGAGACCTATAAGTAGGCCAAATTTCATGGGAAAATTCATCCATTTGGTCATTTTGTGACATAGGATTGTAAAATGACACTTTTATGTCTCCCTAAAGGGTCAATTATGGACCATTTGTTCTTCTACTCTAACCAAGGCTACTTGTGCACATGGGAAAGCATGAAAACAGTCCTCTAAACATGTCCAAGAGGTCCAAAAATCCATGCATCACAAAATCATTATCCCACTTGTTCATATATACAAGGTTTCATGAATCCATTAAGGCATCTCAATGTCAAAAACTTACATTTTCATTCCTATGCTTCCAAATTCCATACATATGTCATGTATTCATATAATTACATATGTTCAAGAGGCTATACATCATATACAACATAAGATTACATCATTTGACAACAATATGGTTACAAAATGGCTAGATGACACATTCTTTTGTCAATCTCTCATCTTTAGGTGTGGTGGCTTCCATTTCTTTGCTCACTTGGTCCACCTAGATATGTTTAGGCAATGGAGAGGGAAGAGTGAGATTCTAGGAATTCCAATAGCACTTCATCCTTTCAAACATACATAATGGATACAATTTCAAGTCTAAGAATGAATGCATGGCAAACTTTCAATTCATGAACATTATAATACATTTCTCACATTCAAGAAGTCATGCTGATCATACATAGGCTTACCAAGATAATGGTTTAGCCTCACCTATTCTCTTTGGAACTTTTGGACTTGCCTCATCTACTTTCAAGGAACTTTTGACTAGACTCACTCTTCCAGAGACTTTTGGCTTTGTCTCACTCACTCTTAAGGACTTTTGGCTCATTTTCACCCTTGCTAGGGGACTTTTGGCTTTACCAAGCTCATGCAAGCCAAAACACATTCATAAAGCATCTTTTAAGTACATAACAAAGGTATCATAGTACCATGGCATGTAAATATTTGCTAGAAACATTTTGCATAACATAATCATGCATACACACATCCAAAGACAAGAAAATACCCAAGAATGCATGAGAGAGCTACCTTGGAGCTAATGTTACACACTTTTCCTTTGAAATCTTCCTCCCTCTTCTAGGCCACACCCTTTCAAATTAGTGGCAATGGATTCTCTTGGCCTTGACACATCAAATGAGACACAATTACATCATTGAATCAAACTCTAGTGTCACACACATTCTATGGAAGCCTACTTAGTTCCAAGACTCCATTATGGTTCCATAAAGCACTTAATGAAGCAACTACAAGAATTTTATGATCTTGGTGCTCCATTCTCTCCTTCAATATATAACTCTTAACTCCATTAGGACTTCTTGGAGCCATCACGCACTCATTTTAAGGAGTCTAGCTAGGAGTTACTTCATTATGCTACATTATGGAACCTACACCTCTATTTCACTATCCATGGTTCTAAAATTTTTCCAAAACTTCCTCTTATATTCTCTTATCATATATGATGCAAATCTAGGTTTAGAAAAATTTAAAACACTCTCTAGGTGCTACTTTTCTTCTAGGCCGAGACATTGCTCACTTTGGTGCCAATGGAAGTTGTTTTGTTTTCTTGATAGGAGATGTATATAGAAGGCTTCCTTGATGTCTTAAGCATTCATACAAACTCTTAGACACCTTAAATTATGGATAGAAGCCTTCTTACAAACCAAGGTGCAAGTAAAACCCTAGGCTAGACATCTTGCAAACTAATGGTCCTTTCTTAATTTTCTTTGCATATTCTTGCTTCCCACACCCTAAATCATATGCTTCATGTAACGCCTGATATTTTGTAACAACACAGAAATGGGCTGGTTTAAAAAGTAAGTCCCTTGAGATGAGTGATTCAAGGCCAAATAAAATTTGGATAAAATGTTAAATAATAGAAAATGAGGATTTGAGCCTTGAGTTGCCCAGAAACTAGGGCCGAAGTAATTCAAAAAAATTGCCGAAAGGCCAGTGGCATTTTCGTAAATAAGTGCAATTTTGGAAAAACACCTAGGAGGGCTTTTTAAATGGAAATTTTGAGTTGCCTAGGGTTCTCAGAGGCCCCAAAAACCATGGGAAGCCCCAGGACTAGTAAAGCCCCTCCGATGTACTCTTTTCGATGTCGATTGACCCAAACTTTGACCTGTTCGTTCGGGAAGGTTTAGCTCCAATTTGAGTGATTCCAAAGACATTTTATTAAATTTGGAATCTAAATTTTATAATGGAAAAGACGGTTCTAAAAAAGGAGCTAAAACGAAGGAGAAACGGAAATGCTATGAACGAAGGGCAAAATTGGCATTAAAATGTTAAAGGAAGCTTCTTTCTTCTTCTTTATATGCCACGTTCTGCCTCCCCCTCTCTAAACCAACTTGCTTCTGCCCAATTGCAGAGGAGAACTCCAACTTCTTAGGTGCACAAGAGGAGGAAGATTTTGGAGGAAGAAATTCAAGAAAAAGGTAAGAAACTTTAAGAAATTCCATATCCTTCCTTCTTGAACCTTGCTCCTCTCCTCCTAAGCTTTCTTTCTATGGTTTTAATGGAGAGTTTGGTGCTGTTTTGGGGGCATAACAGAGAGGGAAATTTCGAAACTTGAGGGAGTAAGCCAACCAAATGGAAGAACAAGCCAAAGGAAGCAAGAAAACAAGGTAAAACTTCCATTCTTTGGTAGTTTCTCCCTCCCCCTTCCTCTTGCACGAATTTGGCCACCATGAGCCCACTTCTTAAGGACTATTTTCTATCCAATTTATAGAGGGATTAGAGGTTTTGGAGTGTAAGGATGAAGAATCTATCATTGGAAGTTTTGAATTTCTGGAACAGCAATAGTAGTGCAGCATGACCTGAGTCACTGTTCCATTAAGTTTTAGTAGCTAAATGTGCTTTATCTAGTCTAAGCCTATTTTTACCATAAAGCTAACATTCATATCTTTCCAAATTGATATCATTTGCATGGATTGGATTTTTATGTAATTAATTGGACATTTTCGAATTCTATAGCAGACACTTGCACCAGTACTAGTAGCAGTTCGAACCCTTGCCCATTTTCGCATGTCAAACACTTTCTGTGTTATGTTTCATAGCCTGGACGTATTTTTTTCATAAAGTAGACATGTGTAGCTTTCCAAAATAGCCAAGAATGCATGACTGCCATTTTTTTAGATTTAGTTATAAATTTTGAAACTTCCTATCAGTAACCTGAACTAGTAGCCCAGACAGTAGCGACCCTAGTGACTTTTTGGATGTCAAAAATCTCTCCTTAATGATTCATAAGTTGAAATTATTTTACCATGGGGTAGACATCTAGAGCTTTCTGTAATGGTAAAGTTTGTTGGGTTTCAATTTTTGTGGATTTAGTTATGAATTTCTGAAGTTGTGACAGAAAAACTGAGATTTTGGCCAAAAATGATAGAGTGAATTTGATGTTCCCTTTTGAATTCCACGAGTTGTGGGCCAACTCTGGTGATGCAAATGAGTTGTATGTATGTAATTAAATATGAGAATGTGATGTATGAGCTCATATAGTCCTTGTGACACTAAATGGAATTTTCATACGCGAAGCAACGAGAAATAAGGCATTATTTTAATGCCATTTTTCCATTCCCTTTTATGCAATTCATCATGTGAGACTTAGAAATGATAAGAAGCAAGCTAGAAATATATAGTGTTACATTTTATGGTATCAGAGCAAAGGTTCAGGCACTTTTGCTCGACATTTGATTAAGGAATGGTATATTTGGCTTGTTTTTGGGTGGTTTTCGGGTGGAATATCTATGTATGTGTGGTAAAATTATGTTGTGGGCTAAGGCTGTGGTTTTTCTTTTCAGTAAAGATGGTTGAGACTCGGAGAGGCCGAGGCAGAGGCAGAGGCAGACCACCTCAAGAACCTGAGGTTGAGTCTGAGGATCCAATGCGGGCTATCAAGGAGCGGATTGACTAGTTTGATAACGTCATAGCCCAGCAACAATATATGATCCAGCAGCAGCATGAGATGATTATGCAGCTGCAGAAAGCCCTAGCTAGGCAAGAAGAAGCTAGGAGAGAGGCTCCTCCACCACCTCCGCTTTAGCCATCCACCTCTGGTGCACCCCAGCCTTCCACTTTTAGTACTCCACCCCTACCTCCCCAGGAACCAGCTCAGGCTCCGCCATCTATCCAAAAACAATTGAATCAATTCAGAAAGAACAACCTGCCAGTGTTTGATGGTGAGTTAGATGCTAATAAGGCAGAGGCCTGGGTGATGGAGACTGAGAAGATATTCTCAGTTATGGATTACACCTCATTGGAAGCAAGTAAAAGCCATTGAATTTCAAGTTGAAAAAGTGTAGGGTGCTTGAACATAATTTAAAATCTGGGTTGATTTAAGACTTTCCCATCATATGTGAGTGTTTGTTTAAGTTTCTAAGACTCCTAAGGAGCCTCCCAAGTGCCCCATCCATCAAGGAAAAATCTCAAACTCCATAGGTCTTTAATGGAGGCATAAATCGATCAAAACCCTTAGAGATAGCTAAGGGATGTTTCAAGGAGTTCCAAGCATGATTTAGGACTTTATATATAAAAGAAGATAGGAGAAACCCTTGGAAAAAATTTAGAAGCCTTAGGTTGGGAGATGAGGCAATGGCTTCCATAATGTAACCTTATGAAGCAACATGAACCTAGGTGTGTAAAAGTGAGTGTGTGATGGCTTCAAGGACCTTAAATTAGGTCAAGAGGTCTAAATATGGTAAGAGAATGGAACCGAGAATTTTACTTGTGGTAGTTGCTTCATTAGGTCATTAATGGAACCATATTGTGACAACTAGAACAAAGTGTAGTCTTAAGAGTGAGTTGGGTGTTATAACTTGTTCCAAGAGTATAATTAAGTGTTGTTTATTGTGAATAGGCCAAAGAAATCCAACCCCACCTCCTTGTGTTTGTGGAACCGAAAAGGGGAAGGAACAAGCAAAGTAAGACTTAAATTTGTCCCAAGGTAGCTCTTCGGCTTTTCTTGTTGCATATATGTCATTGTGTGCTTGTATGTATATTTGTATGTTTGAGACATGCCACTTGATGCTATGTTGCTATTTTGGTATCAATATGCTTTCTTGAATGTCTTTGAATTATGGAATTGGCTCACAAGGGTGAGGTAGTGCCAAAAGTCCCTTAATATGGGTGAGGAGATGCCAAAAGTCTCATGGCATGGGTGAGACAAGGCCAAAAGTCCCTCGGATGGGTGAGGCTAAGTCAAAAGTCCCAAGAACCAAGAGTGAGGCAATCCAAAAATCCTAGAAATAGGGTAAAGCCAAACCAAAAGTCCCTAGCGCTCATTCTTATGCTTGACATGAGTTTGTGACACCAAAAATGTGAAAGTGGAATGCTTCATGAATTGATTGATTGCATACTTGTGCTTTTGACATGTTGTATGTCTTGAAAATGTGCTTGAATAGGTGTATGAGCTATTGAGGTTCAATGAATCTCACCCCCTCCTTTCTCTCATCTCACATTGTAACATCCCAAAATTAATTAAGGTGTTAATCATGGATTTAGATTAATTAAGAATAATTAATATGGGATGATTGGACAAGCTAAGTGAATAGGAATTTTGGAGAGATAAATTATTAATATGGGTTGGGAATTTATTTGGGATAGAAACTTCACCTAGGCCCAAATTAATGAATCATGATGAGAGGCTAATGGAGGCCCAATGAGTTAGGTGCAAATCCAACCTAATTTAGTGTGATAGAGGCCCAAGATCCACCTTGTATAGACTCTTATAAGTGGCCTAATTACCCTTGTGTAGACCCAAACCCTTGAGCTCTTCCAACTTGGCCCAAATCCCATTAAACTTCAGCAACCCAATGTATAAAACTGGCCCAATAAAATCCTGCAGCCCAACACTTAAAAACTGGTCCAACAAAGCTAAAAATCTAGAGCCCATTAGGAGTTGGACTTGGAATAACCCATGACCCATCCTTTTACCCAACTTAACTCCACTAAAACCCTAAAAACTGACCAGCCACCTCCCACATTCTACAAAACACAAATACACAAAGCAAATTCGGAGGTGAGAGGGAAAGGCTAGGGTTCTTGGCATAATTCCACATTTTCTCACATCTAGATCAAGATTTATCCAAGGTAATAGTTATACAACTTAATCCCCTCATCTTCCTCTTTAATTTGGTCCAATTAGTTTTTCATTTGAAGTATTTTCATTATATCCAAAATCTGAAATGTGGGTGTTTGGGGATTTTCTTGGTGAAATTCGTAGGTTGAGGTTGGGGCTGGTATTAGGTGAGTTAAAACCCCCATTTTGATACTTTCTTTGTTGGTTTGAGACCCCCATAGCTGATTTATATTATGGGTATTAATTTTGTACGAATTTGCTTAGAATTTTGGTTGGAATATTGAGATTTCTAGTAGAGGATACTTTAATCCGAATTTAGGATTTGTGGTGGCTGGGTAAGTATTCTTAAGGTAGTTAATAGCATTTAAATTTCTTGGGCACTTGTTGTAACTGTTAATGATGAATTAGAGTAGTAATTATCTGATGCTATGATTATAAGGAGACTCTGTACCATTGGTGGCTGTTGCGAGTTGTCCACAAGTGAGGTAACTGGGGTTTACATTAATTTCATGCATATATCGGTTTAAATTTCATACTTGCTGTATATGAATGATTTGAAATGTTGAATGAATTGGTTGGTTATCTATTATATGATGATTGGACCTTGTAAGTCCATGGTGGAGCTGTGGTGCGGCTGCCACCCATGCATATGCTTCGGTCGGGCACCGGGTTCCCAGATGTACTGAGCCCTGGTTGTGCTCAATGGGGAATAGGTGCCATGAATGGGCCTCTCCCAGTGTTAATGGCTTTTAACATGTGAAAATATGATTGCTAGTATGGGATAGTAATCATGATAGCCTAATTACTTCATTTATGGATATGACTGATATGATTCAAATATTGATTTTGCTTCATGCATATATGTTAATTAAACTGGATTATATGATGGAATTGCCTTGGTTACTGAGATTTATATCTCACCCCATTTCATGGGTTAAACATTTCAGGTGAAAATACTTTGGGTAAGGATAAGGGTAAGCAAGTGGATGAACATCCATGAGCTGAGGCCCGGTGTGGGGGAGCTACACTTGGTCTGAGTAGAATAGGATAGATGCTAATTTTTGTTAAGTCTTGTATAGCATCATCATATATCTGTATTGCCAAGTGTAGGAGTCTGTATTTTGATAATATAATGTGTACTTATTGAGGAGTAGGCCTTACTTTAAATTGGCACATTGATATATGGATTTATGATACCTGTTGTAAACCTTATTGAACTTGTGATATGACTTACCATTTGGGAATGTAACCTTGAGATATTGATATGAATCACTGATTTATGGAACCTCTAATGGAAAGTGTATCTAATGTTAGATGTCAATGGTGCATGAATTGTGTTGTTGTTATTCCCTGGATTTGCTGATATAGGGTAATTAGAGAAAAGAAATTGACCTTTGAATCTTGAATTAGAGAGGATAGATTAGCTGGATGAATTAGGCTAATGAAGGCTATTTGAGCCCATAATTAAGGTAGAGGGGCCCTAGGGTGAGATTGGAGGGAGAAAAGAGAGTATGAGTCCAGATTTTCGGAGTGTAGAACCAGAAGGCACTTCGCCAAGGCTAAAATAGAGTTCGCCGCGGCCAATAGAGGCGAAGTTGCCTAGGGAGAGTGCCAGAGAGGAATTCACTGCAGCGAAATGTAAATTGGCCGCGGCGAAATGTAAATTGGCCGCGGCAAAATGTGAGAGGTCAAACTGGAAGTCATCCAGAGAGAAATTCGCTACGGTGAATTATGGAATTGGTCGCGGCGAACTTTTAGGAAAATGCCCTCGGCATTCCAGAGAGGAATTGGCCGTGGCAAAAGGAGTTATTGGCCGCAGCCAATATCGAGAGGCGAGTGAGGAAGTTCCAGGAGGCTTCTTTGCCATAGCGCTATGTATGTTGGCCACGGCGAAGGATAGCCGCGGCGAAACTAGTGATGAAGAAAGGGGTAAAACAAAAAGGAATTGGCCGCGACTAAGGGTAATTTGGCCGCGGCTAACATGCTGAAACACTTATATCAACTAGAAAACCTTGGTTTTCCATATGTTAATCACAAGGGATGATCTAGAGTCATTAGGATGAGTTATACTTGATGAGTAATAGAATCCAAGGCCTATAAATAGATGTTTAATTCCTGTATGAATATAAGTGTATATAATCGTATGATTGATGGCTCTAATCACATTAAGGTTCAAATTTTTCCATATTTTCATGACCTATGATGATTAATCGCGTGTTTAACCTTAATTATCGAGATTAGGAATTAGGGTCGTCACACACATGATTTAGGCGGAGTCCAAGATCCAAAGGATGGAGGCCAAGGAGCTTAAATCTCCATCTCTTGGCACGTTTTGCTAGTTTTGATGTATTAGAATGTCAAAGAATATATGTATATGTTATTTTTGAGCCATGACACTTTGAATAAGTGTAAAACTATGTAAAGTCAGTGTGTGTATCAAGAATAGAGTTTAATGTATAGAATTGTGTATTTTGGCCACTTGAGAGCCCACTTATGCATGTATGTATATGGAAGTGGCATGGTGAAATTGAGTCGTATGAGGATTCAGACCTTATGAGGGACTTATTTGTGCTATATTTATGCTTTCTAAGTTGCTCAAATGTGTGTGGAACAATGAATGGCCCATTTGAACCAAATTTGCCCCTTTATTGGAACCAAATTGCCATAATCTTGAGTTATGGTAAAGTTTGACCAAATGACCTCTTCTTGACTTGAAATTTTTCATGCACTTAGATCTTGCATAGAGCTTTTTGGCAAGCTAAAGATCAGGTCATTTGGAGGTCTGTGGAATTTTCTATGATTTTTCAAAGTTGGCATCAGAATTTTGGATTTGCACTAGTACTATTCATTTGGTCAATTGTGAAATTGTGTCATCCGAGGGGCAATCGTGGTCCAATGGCTATGAAATTTTGTAGGTAGAAACTAGGCATTTAGAGTGACTTGTAGCAACTAGAAGCACCTCATTTGGAGGTCTGAGCTAAGAGATATGATGCACTTAGATCTTGCCTAGAGCTTTTTGGCAAGCTACAAATCAAGTCATTTGGAGGTCTGTGGAATTTTCTATGATTTTTCAAAGTTGGCATCAAAATTTTGGATTTGCACTAGTACTATTCATTTTGGTCAGTTGTGAAATTGTGTCATCCGAGGGGCAAACGTGGTACAATGGCTACGAAATTTTGTAGGGAGAAACTAGGCATTCAGAGTGACTTGTAGCAACTGGAAGGACCTCATTTAGAGGTCTGAGCTAAGAGATATGATACACTTATATCTTGCCTAGAGCTTTTTGGCAAGCTAAAGATCAGGTCATTTGGAGGTCTGTGGAATTTTCTATGATTTTTCAAAGTTGGCATCAGAATTTCGGATTTGCACCAGTACTATTTATTTGGTTAGTTGTGAAATTGTGTCATCCGAGGGGCAAACGTAGTCTAATGGCTACAAAATTTTGTAGGGAGAAACTAGGTATTTAGAGTGACTTGTAGCAACTAGAAGAACCTCATTTGGAGGTCTGAGCTAAGAGATATGAATTTTTAAATTTCTGAAACAGCAATAGTAGTGCAGCATGACCTGAGTCACTGTTCCATTAAGTTTTAGTGGCTAAATGTGCTTTATCTAGTCTGACCCTATTTTTACCATAAAGCTAACATTTATATCTTTCCAAATTGATATCATTTGCATGGATTGGATATTTGTGCAATTAATTGGACATTTTCGAATTCTATAGCAGACACTTGCATCAGTACCAGTAGCAGTCCAAACCTTTGCCCCTTTTCGCTTGTCAAATGATTTCTGTGTTATGTTTCATAGCCTGGACATATTTTTTTCATAAAGTAGACATGTGTAGCTTTCCAAAATGGCCAAGAATGCATGACTGTGAGTATTTTAGATTTAGTTATGAATTTTGAAACTTTATATCAGTAACCTGAACCAGTAGCCCAAATAGTAGCGACCCTAGTAAATTTTTGGATATCAAAAGTTCTCCCTTTAATGATTCATGAGCTGAAATTATTTTTATCATGGGGTAGACATCCAAAGCTTTTTGTAATGGTAAAGTTTGTTGGGTTTCGATTTTTGTGGATTTAGTTATGAATTTCTAAAGTTGTGATAGAAAAACTGAGATTTTGGCCGAAAATGATAGAGTGAATTTGATGTTCCCTTTTAAATTCCACGAGTTGTAGGCCAACGCTGGTGATGAAAATGAGTTGTATGTATGTAATTAAATATGAGAATATGATGTATGAGCTCATATAGTCCTTGTGACACCGAATGGAATTTTCATACGCGAAACAACACGAAATAAGGCATTATTTTAATGCCATTTTTCCATTCCCTTTTATGCAATTCATCATGTGAGACTTAGAAATGATAAGAAGTAAGCTAGAAATATATGGTGTTACACTTCACTCTTGGTTTGGTTTAGATTTCATCCCCTCTTGGCTATCCTAAAAGTGGTCGAAACTCACACACATAGAAGCAAGAAAAACCAAGCATGGAAGGTTATGATTTCTACCTTGATTCAAGCTTTTTCCAAGAGTCTTTTCCCTTACTTTCGCTCCCTTTTTGAATTTTGAACTCCTCTGAACATGGCTCAAAATAGAACCAAATCACATACCAAAACCATGGAAAGAAAGAGGAGAAGGACAAGAACAAGTTTGCTAAAGGAAAAAGCATGAAATTTCAAGGATTTCTTCACCTTTTTGCCTTGTTTCTCTTCTCCTTTTTCCCTTCCCTTGTGCACCTCTTTCCCCTAATTCTCTCCTTTATTTTAAGTAGTAAGAAGGTTGGTGCAAATGGGGCAGAAGTGGGACGCACTATATATAGGAGAAAGGACTTCAATTTGTTACCAAAAATTCCCCTTACATCCCATATTCTTGGCATTTTTATTTTAGATTCATTTTAGCTCCTTTTTTAGAATTGTATTTTTCATCATGAAATTTGCGTCTTCTATTTTATAAAATGTCTTTGGAATCACTCAATTTGGAGCTAAAACCTTCCTCAACGAACTGGTCAGAGTTCAGGCCAACTGACATTATAAAACGTCAATCAGAGGGATTTTTAACTATTCTGGGAGTTCCCATGTTTTTTTAGGGCCTCTAAGAACCCTAGAAAACTCATTTTTTTATTTAAAAATCTCTCCTTTGAGTTTTCCAAAAAGTATGCAAAATTACAAAAATGCCATTACGTTTCGTTGCTATTTTGTTAAATTCCTTTTGGTTATTCTGGCTCTAGTTTCAGGACACCTCTGGCCTTGGATCATCATTATTTGAGGTCTAGAATATTGCTTTAGTTTTATTTGACCTCCACTCCTTCTATTTGGGGGACTTCTTTTTATATTCGGTAAGTTTTGCACGTTTATGGAGAAACCGAACATTACGTTCTCATATTTATGAGGAACCGGATGTTACATTTGTCATCCACAACATACATCATATCGTGTAATGATATCATTCATGTTCTACTCGTGTGTTTTGTGGCCCCATAAGAGCTTGAATCTCACTTATACCCATTAGGTGGATTTGAACCTCCAGTTCCTCCATATCCATAAGTAGTGGCCCAATCGTTGATACTAACTTTTATGAATAGGGGATGACCTCTATAGTTTCTTTTTGGCTATCTAGGGATGCTTTTTTGGATAATATAGACTAAATCCCTAGTGTTATGTTTTGGTCTATTCTTATATGGACCCTGCTCCCCTATGCTAGAATGTTTAATCAGTTTGCAATAATTATAGTTTATTTCTATTATTTTTGTATTCCACTACACTATAGAGAAACTTTTATCATGGAGGAACGTTAGAAAAAGTAATTAAACTCAAACTAATTAAAATTTTCATTAGAGTTTAAAATTTTTTTTAATGGATAATTAGAAGTGGTGTTATAGAAATACTATAACACCATATATTTCTAGCTCAATTCTATCACATTTCATCGCTTATGTACCTCGCATCATTAAGATTCTATGGGGGAGGTAGAAAAGTCTATTAAAATAGTGCATTTAATTGTGTTACGTCAGGCATAAAAATTTCATTCTCTGTCACGAGGACCACATGAGCACATACTATACATTCTCATATTTAATTATATCAATACAACTCATTTGCATCATAAAATCATGCCCACAACTCATGGAAACCGAAAAGAAGCATAGAATATGAAGGTTTAATTTTGGCCAGATTTGCCCCTTTTTCTGACCAAATTTTGAAAAATCATAACTAATTTTAGAAAAATCAAAATCACACATTCTTACCTATTCTAGAAATCTACAGATGTCTACTTCACATTAAAAATAGCCTAGATCATAACATCCATCACAAAGGACATTTGACATCCGAAATGGTCCAGAGGTCAAACTACACTCTGGAACTGTCACAGAATTCTACTGAAAAATTTGAAAATGTCTAATTAATTTCAAAAAAATCTAATCCATGAAAATGATACCAATATGGAAATTTGTGGATGTTAGCTAGAGGGAAAAAATATTTCCAGACCCATTCATCATGCCCAGACCTCATAATTCAATAGAACAGTAACTCAGGTCGGGCAAAACTACTGATATTGGACAGAATGTTCAAAACTTCATATCTTCCTTTCTAGACCTCCAAATGGGGTGCTTCTAGTTGGTATGAGTCATTGTGAATGTCTAGTTTCTTTGTATAAACGTTCATGGCAATTGGACATCATTTGTGCCTTATGTGATAGAATTCATTTTCGGACCAAATGAATAGTGTAGCAGACCAAAACTAGAAAAATTGCCAACTTTGAAAAATTCTCAAATATTTTATAGGCCTCCAAAAATTATGGTCTTTAGCTTCTCAAAAAGATCTCAACAAGCTCTAATTCATACAAAATGTCAAATCAAGAAGAGCTCATTTGGCCATAAAGTAACATAGGGTTTCATTATAGTCAATTTTGGCTCCATATAGGCTACCGAAATTGCCAAATGGCTTTCCTTTGATTTTGGCACATTTTGGGAAAGTCTAAAAGCACACTTAGGACTTGTGTGAGCTGTCCAAATGGTCCCAAACCTCATACATCTCATTTTGGCCTTTCCATCCACACATATACATATTACATCAAGCTTTCCAAAATGCATACCTTGGCATTACATACTCAAATTCTATTCTAGAGTTCATACATCATATTCATACATTCATACATCACATAATATCATAGTTACACATGTCTAAGGGGTCATAGACCATTTACAACAACAATATACATCATGAAGCATCATTATGATTCCAAAAAGGCAAAAGTTAGGCATATGGTTGTCAATCTTCTTCCTTCAATGTTGTTGGCTCCCATTACCATATCCACTTGCTCCACCTAGCATATTGGATCATTGGAGAGGAGGGGATGAGATTCGAAGAATTCCAATAGCTCATCTTCCATTCAATCATACATAATATATGTAAAGCAAGCCTTAAAAATGCATGCATGGTTATCATGGAAGCTATGAACATTCAAGAAGCAAGCTTGGCATGTGAATAAGTCATACAAGTCATTCAAGAGCTCACCAAATGTTTGGATTGGCCTCATACTTTTCCTCATAGATTTTGGACTTGCCTCACCCATTCTTTAAAAACTTTAGACTCAACCATACTCTTGGGAGTCCACTTTGCTTTTGGGAGACTCTTTGCTTTAACTCAATCAATCTCAAGGGTTCTTGGCTCATCCTCACCATGGTTAAGAGTTCTTAGCCTCTCTACACTCAAGCAAACTCAAACAAACATCATACATTCATTTAAAACACATTATGTCATCATGAAATCATGGCATATAAAATCATGCTAGCATACTTTTCATGGCTTGAAAATACACATACACACATTCTAAGACAAGCTAAACACACATCCATGCATGAAAGAAGGTGGAGAGAGCTACCTTACACACAATCACACATTTTTCCTTTTGAAATTTCCTCCCTTGCTTCGGCTATACACCCACAAAATTGTGGAGATGGTTTCTCTTAGCCTAGATACAATTTATGGAAGCCAATTAGGTTCATGAAACAAATTCTAAGGCCACACAACTTGCTTAAATACTAGATTGCTCTATAACTCCCATTATGGTCCACAAATGCACCTAATGAAGCAACACCCCTCAAATAATTTTTAGGCTCCATTCTTTCCATTCAAATATGATTCTTGACTCCTTTTAAGCCTCTTGGAGTCATTACACAATTAAAACAAGGAGCCTAACATCATGTTGCTTCTTTCGGTCATAATATGGAACCTAAGACACCAAATCACTTTCTATTAGTTCTAAAATTTTTCCAAGGCCTTCCCTTATTTTCATTCATCAAATATGACTCAAGAATGGCCTTAGAAAAATTTAAAACTCTCCCAAGCTATAAGAGTATGGTTTAGCTGAGACAATGCATGGTTTAGGGTTCTTTGGAGTGTGCTTTGTTTTCTTGAAGAAGGAAGCTTGTGGGGAGCATCTTAGGGGTCTTGTGAACTCATTTAAACTCTTAATTAAATCTAGGAATCATCATCCAAAATCAGATTTTGGAAGGTGTAAACAAAACCCTAGAATTTGCATTTTGAAATCTAATGATTTTTTGATAATTCCCTTTGCATATTCTTAATCTCCATACCCTTTTTCCTTAGATTCATGCTTGGATCTGCCTAAAAATCATCTCCTCCTAGGGTTTTCTCAAGTGAGGCGAAATGGTGGATAAAGGAACCAAAGATGACAACCATAGGAAGAGAAATTATCTTGTTTTCTTGCTTTTTCTCACTTAAATCTTGTGTTCTTTGAGCTCCTCTCTTCAAATCCGAATTTTCCCTTGAATTTCTCCCTTGAATCAGATTTATAAACTCCATTTTAATCAAAGGAAACAAAGGAGAAGGGAGGAGAGGAGGTGTGGATGAAGAAAAGCATGAAAAACTACCATGGAAACATACCTTTAAGTTTGATTTTCTCCTCCTTCTCTTCTTCCCTTGGTGCACCACTCTCTGATTTGGGGTAGAATAATTTGAAGCTAAATGGGGGAGAGTGTGAGGCGCCACCTATTTATAAGGGAGGAAGAAACACTTTTTCAAAAATTCCCATTTTACCCTTCATTCTTGGCATTTTTGTTTCTCCTTCGTTTTAGCTCCTTTTTTAGAACCATCTTTTCCATTATAAAAGTTAGGTTCCCAATTAAATAAAATGTCTTTGGAATCATTCAAATCAGAGCTAAAACCTTCTCGAATAAACCCATTAAAGTTTGGGCACACCGATATTGGAAAACGTCTACAAGAGGAGATTTAATTGTCTCAAGACTTTCTATGGTTTTCAGGGCCTCTGAGAACCCCGAAGAACTCAAAACTTTCATTTAAAAAGCCCTCCCATGTGAATTCCAAAATTTGCTCAAAATTATGAAAATGCCATTACGTTTCGTAAGCTTTTCATAAGAAATTGTTTCTTCATTCTAGCTCTGTTTTTATTTCCATCTGAGCTTGGGATTCTCATTTTTAGGAGTCTAGAATGCTTTCCAAATTTTTTGAGACCTTAACTACATCATTTTAAGAGACTTCCTTTTGTATCCGGTGAGTTTTGTTCGTTAACGGAGAAACTGTACGTTATGTTTCTCACGTTTTCTTTCATTTTCAGAGAACCGGATATTACAAATACCATCAAGGTAAAGCCAATACAGTAGTTAATGCATTGAGTAGGAAGCCCAACCATACACCTTTTATGATGATCAGGGAGTAGGAACTCATAGAGAAATTTAGAGATATGAATACCTCTTGCCATATGATATGGGAAAAATTGTTATTGAGTGAGATTCTAATAGAAATTGATTTAAGAACCTAGATTTTAAATGCTTAAAGAGAGAATGAATTCTTGACACGGATTAGGAGTGAAATTTCCTAGGGTAAGACCTCAAAGTTTAGAGTGTCTGAGGATGGTATGGTAGTATATCGAGATAGAATTTGTGTGCCAAACAAAATTGAATTGACAAAAAAGATTTTTGAAGAAATGCACAAGAGAAAGTATACTATTCATCCAGGTGCCACCAAAATGTATTAGGACTTGAAAAGCTTATTCTAATAGCTGGGTATGAAAAAATACATAGCTAATTATGTAGCTAAGTATTTAGTATGCCAAAAGGTAAAAATAGAGCATAAAAAACTAGTTAGGTTATTGTAACCCTTAGACATCCCTGAGTAAAAATAGGATAGTATAGCTATGGATTTCATTATGGGATTGCCTAAGACATCCCCTAGACACGATGCTATTTAGGTAATAACGGATAGATTGACGAAATCTGCATAATTTTTGTTGATTAAGGCTACACATACCTTAGATAAGTTAGCCCAGTTATACATAAAAGAGATAGTGTGACTTCATGGAGTACCCAATAGCATAATATCTTATAGAGACCTCAGGTTTACATCAAACTTTTAAAGGTCATTACAAGCTACTTTAGGAACTAAATTGAGCTTTAGTATTGCATATCACCCCCAAATAGATGGTCAAAATGAAAGGACTATCTAGACCTTAGAAGACATGTTGAAGGTGTGTGTACTAGAGATGAAAGGAAACTAGGATATGTACTTACTATTAACTGAGTTTGTATATAATAATAGTTACCATTCTAGTATACAAATGCCCCGTATGAGGCATTGTATGGGAGAAAGTGTAGGTTACTTTTGTGTTGGGTTGAGTGAGGTGAAAGGAGTCTGATAAGATCTAAGATAAGACCATCAGGTAGATAAAACTGATTAGAAAGAAACTCCTTACAGCCCAAAGTAGACTAAAAAGTTATGCCGATAAGAGAAGGAGGCCATTAGAGTTTGAGACTGGAGACCATATGTTCATTTGGATATCCCTAATTACTGGTGTGTATAACACCATGCATTTCTAACCTTGCCTCATGTTACTTCTAAGTCTCATGCCATGAATTACACTAGAAAGTGGAAAAATAGCATCAAAATATTACATTTCTTTGCATTGTGCTATATAAAAATTTTTCTTTCAGAGTCCTATGGGCTATATGGACTCATACATAACATTCTTATATTTAAATATATGAATAAAATTCATTTGTATCATCAAAAGTGGCCTACATCTCATGGAAACTCAAAGGGAAGCATGAAATGCATATATAATTTGGGCTAGATTTGCCCTCATTTCTGTCACAACTTTGGAAAATCATAACTAATTCTAGAAAAATTTAAATCATGCATTATTGGCCATTCTTGAAATCTATACATTTCTACTTCACACTAAAAATATGTCCATACTATAACATCCAACATAGAGGATATTTGACATTCGAAAAGGCCTAGAGGTCAGCCTGTCCATTGGTGCTGTCACAGAATTCTGTAGCAAATTTCAAAAATATCCAATTAATTTCAAAAAATCCAATCCATGTAAATGATACCAATTTGGAAAGCTGTGGATGTTAACTAGTGGAAAAAAATAACTCCAGACTAGATCAGGCTGCCCATACCTCGAAATCCAATCAAATAGTAACAGAGGTCGACTGGAGTTCCTAATACTAGACATAATTTTTAAAAATTTATTTCTCCCACTCTAGACATCTAAATGAGGTGCTTCTAATTGTAACACGTCACTAGAATGTCTAGTTTTACCGTATAAAATTTTGTGGCAATTGGACATCATTTGGGCCCTATGTGATAGATTTCATTTTCAGACCAGTATGAATAGTGACATAACCAAAGCTAGAAAATTTCTCAACTTTGAAAATTCATCAAATATTCTCTAGACCTCCAAAAATTTTGTTCCTTAGCTCCCAAAAAAGATCTCAACAAGCTCTAATTGTATACCAAATCTCAAATCAAGAAGAGCTCATTTGGATAAAAAGTGATGTAGGGTTTCATTATGGTCAATTTTGGCTATATATAGGATACCAAAATGTCCAAATGACTTTCCTTGGGGTTTGGCATCTCTTGGGCAAGTCTAAAAGCATAATTAGGACTTATGTGAGCTGTCCAAAGGGTCCCAAACTCTATGCATCTCATTTTGGCTATCTTATCCATACATATGCACAATTCCATAAGACCATTAAGGAAGCTAATTTGCTATCATACATTCAAATCACATTCTAATGGTCACATAATATATCCTCTCATTCATACATAACATATTAACATATTTATATATGTTTATAACATCATAATACATATACATTCATTAATTACATCATTTGCCAATGAGGTGGCCTTAAAATAGCAAAATCATATTCTTGAATATCATACTCTCTTCTTCAAGGTGGTTGGCTTCCATTACCTTGTCTACTTGGTCCACCTAGCATGTTAGATCATTGGAGAGGAGGGGATGAGATTCAAAGAATCCCAATACCTCATCTCCCATTCAATCATACATTTAGTCTTACAAATACATGCATGAGCATGTTGTCATATGTAAACATTCAAGAAGCATTGTCATCATTTAAGCAAGTTATACATGACATACAAAGGCTTGTCAAGCAAGTGGATTGGCCTTACCCCTTTACTTGTGGATTTTGGACTTGCCTCACTTATTCTTTAAGAGGTTCTTGGACTCAACCATACTCTTAGGAGTCAACCTCACTTTTGGGAGAGTCTTTACTTTGTTTCAACCAATGTTAAGGGTTCTTGGCTCATTCTCACCATAACCAAGGGTTCTTGGCCTCACCATACTCAAGCAAACCTAAGCACACATCATTAACATCATATAAGAGCATATTGTAACATCATGGCACCATGGAACCAAAGTCATGCTAGAACACTTTTCAAGGCTTCCCCTCATATTTGTTCATCATATATGACTTAAAAATGGGCTTAGAAAAATTTGAAACTCTCCCTAGGTGTCTCATCCCCTTTAGCCCGAGCCTATGTCTCCTTTTGGCCTCAATGGAGTTTGCTTTGTTTTCTACATGGAAGATGCATATGGGAAGACTCCAAGGATCTTAGGAACTCATTTAAACATTCATTTAGGCCTAGGGATAATTATATCAAATCAATTTTTCAAGAGAACCCATGAAACCCTAGGTTTGCTATCTTGAAAATCCATGGCCTTTTCTTTAATTTCTTTGCATATTCTTACTCTCCTCCTTTAAATTCATAGAATTCACCCTTGGTTCCCCTCAAAATTCCAGCCCTCTAGCATCTACATACATGGGGCAAAATATGGAGAAGAAGGGGGGAGGAGTAGCTATCATGGGATGCATGATTTACCTTGTTTTCTTGCTTTTTCTCAATTGAATCTTTCTTTCTTCAAGCTCTCTCTTCAAATCTGAATTTCCTCCTTAATTTCTCCCTTAAAAAAGATTTGAAAACTTCATTTTAATCAAAGGAAATAAAGGAGAATGAACGAGAAGAGGTTTGGATGGAAGAAAGCATGAAAAACAACTAAAATTTCATACCTTTTTACTTGAATTTCTCCTCCTCTTCCTCTTCCTCTTATGCACCACTCTCCCTAGGGTTTTTCTCTAGTTTGGGGTAGAAACATAATGGGCGAAATGGAGGAGGAGATGGCGTGCCACTTATTTATAGGAAGGAGGAAAGAAGACTTTTTAAAAATTTCCATTTTGCCCTTTATTTTTGATATTTTTGTTTCTACTTCGTTTTACCTCCTTTTTGAGAACTGTCTTTTCCATTATAAAATTTAGGATCCTGATTTAGTAAAATATCTTTGGAATCACTCAAATCAGGGCTAAAACCTTCTCGAACAGATCTATTAAAGTTCGGGTATACTGACATTAGAAAACATCCACCGGAGGGGTTTTAACTGTCTCAGGGCTTTCCATGGTTTTCAGGGCCTCAGAGAACTCTAAAGAACTCAAAAAATTTATTTTAAAAGCCCTCCTATGTGAATTCCAAAATTTGCTCAAAATTATAAAAATGCCATTACGTTTCATAAGATTTTTGTCAAAATTTGTTTCTTTATTCTAGCTTCATTTTTCTTTCTATCTGAGCCTGAGATTCTCATTTTTAGGAGTCTAGAATGCTTCCCAAATATTTTGGGACCTTAACTAAGTCATTTCAAGGGACTTCCTTTTGTATTTGGTGAATTTTGTTTGTTCACGGAGAAACTGTACGTTATGTTTCTCATGTCTTCTCTCGTTTCCACAGAGTTGGATGTTATAGTGTGGGTCAGTCTATTAAGGTAAAGAAGCTCAATCCTAGTTGCATTAGTTTGTTTGAAATTCTTGCAAGAATTAGACTTATTGCTTACCTTATAGCCTTGCCTTTTAACCAAGTCCAAATCTATTATGTATTTCATGTCTCCTCGCTAAAAAAGTACCTGCCAAACCCTCATATGTTATAGAATATAAGCATATTATAACACCCCAAAATTAATTAAAGGATTAATCATAGATTTAGATTAATTAGGAATAATTAATATGGGATAATTAAGCAAGTTAAGTGAATGGAGATTTTAGAGAGATAAATTATTAATATGGGTAGAGATTTAATTAGGATAGAAACTTCATCTAGGCCCAAACTAATAAATCATGATAAGAGGCTAATGAAGGCCCAATGAGTAGGTGCAGACCTAATCTAATTCAATGTGATAGAGGCCCAAGATCCACCTTGTATAGGCTCTTATAAGTGGCCCAACAAACCTTGTGCAGACCCAAGACTATGGAGCCTTTAAAACTAAGTCTGGCCCAATAAAATTCTGTAACCCAACACTTTAAAACTAGCCCAACAAAGCTAAAATCTGAAGCTTATTTGGAGTTGGACCTTGGAGCAACCCATGACCCACCTTAGACCCAACTTAAACCCAACTAAAACCCTAAACACTTCAGCCACTTCCATTTTTTTGAAGCACAAAGGAGAAAATCAGAGGTGTGAAGGGAGCTAGGGTTTGGGGCAAGAATTCTACATTTTCTCACATTTAGAGCAAGATTCAGCCAAGGTAATAGTTATATAACTTAATCCCCTCATCTTTCTCTTTAATTTGGTCTGATTAGTTTTTCATTTGGAGTATTTTCACCATACCCAAAATCTAAAATGGGGTTGTTTGGTGTTTCTATGGTGAAAATTCGTAGGTTAAGGCTAGGGCTGACATTAGGTAAGTATAAACCCTCCATTTTGATGATTTCTTTGCTAGTTTGAAACCCCCATAGCTGATTTATAATATGGGTATTAATTTTGTACAAATTTGCTTTGGATTTTGGGTGAAATATTGAGGTTTCTAGTAGAGGACACTTTAATCCGAATTTGAGACTTGTTGTGGCTGGGTAAGTGTTCTTTAGGTAGTTATTAGCATTTAAATTCTTTGGTACTTGTTGTTACTGTAAATGATGAATTAAAGTAGTAATTCCCTGATGCTATGGTTATACGGAGATTCTTGTATCATTGGTGGCTGTTGCAAATTGTCTACAAGTGAGGTAACCGGGGTTTACATTAATTTCATGCATATATCTGTTTTAATTTCATATTTGCTATATGTGAATGATTTGAAATGATGAATGAATTGGTTGGCTATCTATTGTGCTGTGATTGGACCTTGTGAGTCCATGGTGGAGCTGTGGTACGGCTACCACCCGTGCATGTGCTTTGATCGGGTACTGGATTATGATCAAACCCCAGATACACTAAGCCCTGATTGTGCTCAATGGGAAGTAAGTGCCGTGGACGGGCCTCTCCCGGTGTTATTGCCCTTTAACATATGAAGATATGATTGCTAGTATAGGATAGTAATCATGATAACCTAATTGCTTCATTTACTGATATGTCTGATATAATTCTGATGTTGATTTTGATTCATGCATATATGTTGATTAAACTGGATATAATGATGGAATTGCCTTAGTTACTGAGATTCGTATCTCACCCCATTTCATGAGTTAAACATTCCAGGTAAGGTTCCTCAAGTAAGGATAAGGGGAAGCAAGTGGATGAAAATCCATGAGCTCCAACATGTGGGGAGAAGGCTACACTTAGGCTAAATTATTTTGTATAGATGCTAAGTTTTATATCCCTTATTGTATAGCATCATCTTGTACTTATGTTGCCAAGTGTAGGCTTTTATATTTTGATTACCTAGGATGTATTTATTGAAGGGTTAGGCCTCATCATAACTTGATATTGGATGTATGAATCCCATAACACCTGATGTATGAATTTTACTGAATTTATGGTATGGTATACTGTCGAAAATATAATTATGTGATGTGTCAGGTATTGATATGAATCATGAATGTATGAAACCTCTAACGGAATGTGTATCAAATGTTAATTGGTAATAGTGCACAAACTTTGTGTTGTTGCTTCATGGACTTGCTGATATAGGATAATTGGAGGAGTGGAAGTTTACATTTAAATTTTGAATTGGTAATGGTAGAATAGCTGGGTGAATGGGGTGGATAAATACCATTAGAGTCATATAAAATGGGAGGAAGTAGTCCTAGGGTGTTCCTAAGAAGAGAATTGGAGTGCATGGGATGAAATGTAGAAGATATAATCACAGGAGAAAGTCACACCGTGGCTAGGAAGGCCTTACCGCGGCCTGAAGAGTAATAATGGCAAGGGACGCCGCAGTTTGAGAAATCTTGCCACGGCGCAGTGCGAAAAAAATTGCCCAAGAGGGTGACAGAATGAAACCTCACCGCGGCATAATAGGTCCTACCATGGTACAAGCTGAGGAAATTAGTTAAGGAGAATACAGTAGCAAAACTCACCGCGATGCAAATGTATTATGCCAAAGCGAGAATCGTGGGACTTCAAATAGTAGCTTTAGGAGGAATCTCCACCGTAGTGCCACATAGGTTGGCCACGGCGTAGATCCAACTCGCCGTGGCAAAATTCAAGAAAGTTACCCAGTGTTTCTCGAGAGCAACTTATCCGTGGCGCGAAGGGTCGGGGCCACGGTGCAAAGTGAAAAACTTAGTTTTCGAGCTTCAGGACCTAACTTAGCCATGGCGGGAAGGTTCCAGGTCGCAGCGTAGGTCCCTAAACTCCCACCTTTAGCCTAGAACTCTTGATTTCTTTAATGGTACTGCTAGGAAATGATATGGGAACACCTATGGGAGGTTTTTGTGTGTTGAAACAGTTGGATGGATGAATCACAAACCCCTGATGATAGTGCAATTCCTTTTATGCATTCTCCCATTTATGGTTGTTTAGTTGATGACCCTAATAACATTAAGGTTCAAATTCCCCTACATTTTCTTAATGTAATTAATTGTATCGACTCTAAACCTTAATCATTATTTATTAATCGTGTGTTTAACCATAATTACCGGGATTAGAAGTTAAGGTCATCACACATATTCAATTGCAAGATAGCCTTTCCTATGTGGTAACACGAAAGAAAATTATTGATACTAAGATCAAATAACTAAGAAACAAGAGCATTCCTCTAGTGAAAATGGTCTGGAAGGGCTTGTCTTCTAATGAGGCAACTTGAAAACTTGAGGATGATATAAGGAAGTAGTATCTGCAACTATTTAACTAAGGTACATTCCCAAATTTTAAGGACAAAATTTATTTTGGGGGGTGAAAATTTTAATAATTGATTTTTCTGAAAGTAAACCAAAATTAAAATGATGAGATATAAGGACCCTAAAGTAAAGAAAATTGAGGCTAATTAAGAATAGGATGTTAATTAGAACATCTAAAAAAGTAATTAAGAAACTTAAGATAGCCTAAAATCGGAGTCAAAACTACTAAATGGAGTGAATCAAAGCCTAATGGCAAAAGTTGTAATTTTAGGAAATTTTTTGAAAACTTAAAAGAGGGAGCCTTAAATGATAAAATTGAGCTCACTAGGGTTTCTAGAGGCTTAAAAAACCATAGGAACTATCAGAATGGTTAAAATCCTTCTAGTGTGCCATTTAGGTCATCAGTTGACCAAAACTTTGACCAAATCATTTGGGGTTGTTTTGAATCCTACAAATCTGAGACCAAATATTTTTAATAGACTAAAGGATCTAAAATTTCATGATAAAAAAGATAGTTATAGAAAAGGAGTTGAAATAAGTTCAAATGGCGAAAGGGAAGTGTAAGGGCAACATAGGAATATTGAAAAATCATAAAACTCTAGCCTTTCCTATATGAATCATGCCCCACTTCTTCACCCTCACTTTTAGCTGAAAATTTCAAACTCCAAACAGACCTAAGGACATCCCAAGAGAGCACCAAAGATCAAGGGAAAGGCAAGCCACCTAAGGTAAGTAATTGTGAGGATTTTCCCTATGATGTCTATATAACTTAGTTTAAACTCTTTCTTCTCTTCTTTTCCATGGTTTTGACGTCTCAAAAGATGGAGTGATGGGTCTGAACTTATGAAGGAAAGAACTTTCAACAAAGAACTAAATACACCAAAATAATAACCATTGAAAGCCTTTTCATTTGGTATATGACACATAGTAAGAAATGAGCTTCTCCTTGTTTCTCCTTGCCCTCATAAGTTCGACCAGCCTAGGAGGAATATGAAGGGAATTGGTTTTTTATGAAATCATGATGGAAACAAGGGTTTTAAAGTGTGGAGATTAATGTAACACCATAAATTTTTATCTCATTTCGTGCTATATCTATGCCTCACATCATACAACTCACATTAGAGGCAAAATAATGGCATTAAAATAATGTATTATTTAGTATTGCATCACGCATAAAATTTTCATTTGGTGTTACATGGACCATATGAGCTCATATATCATATTCTCATATTTAATTACATGGATACAACTCATTTTCATCACCAAAAGTGGCCTACAACTCGTGGAAACCAAAGAGAAGCATAAAATACATATATGCATTTTGGTCCAAATTTTCCTCATTTCTATCAATAATTTTGGAAAATCATAACTAATTCTAAAAAAATTGAAATCATGCATTATTAGACATTTTGGAAAGCTACACATGTCTACTTTATGCTAAAAATATGACCAGACCATAACATCCAATACAAAAGATGTTTGACATTCGAAAAGGTCCAAAGGTCTGACTATCTACTGGTACATCACAAGTTTCTGCAACAAAATTAAAAAATGTCCAATTAATTCCACAAAAATCCAATCCATGCAAATGATACCAATATGAAAATAGTGGATGTTAGCTAAAGGGTAAAAATAACTCTAGATGGTTTAGGTATGTGTAGACCTCGAAACCCAATCAAACAGTAACTGAAAAATCGTACGTTATGTTTCTCACCATTTCTCTCGTTTTTAGAAAATCGGATGTTACAATTAATATAGAACTAATAGAAACCATTAAAAGGCTATAGGTTGCAAGATTTCATACCTAGGGTTTTGATTGCATCTTAGGGAGTATAAGGCCTCAAATTGATATGTCAATCTATGTAAGAGTATAATTGAGCTAAGACGAGGATGAAGATTTCATTTAGATGCCAATTTCCCAAGGATTGAAACAAAAACTCCATAAAAGCCATATAAGGCGGTGTCTCAGCCAAGGACTAATTAGAGAATCTTAGGAGAGTTTTCTTTGATTCTAAAGTTATAAATTGTCTATATATGAATTATGAACAGCAAAGGAACCATTGATTTGAATTTAAAAATTTTATTTTGAAAAGTGAAAGTTTAGGGTTCCATTATACATAAAAAGATGACTTGATATTAGGCTACTTGAATTGAGTTTGTAAGCAATCAAATGAGTTTAAATGAAGTCACATGACTTATATTGGGGGGAGGGGAATTGGAGCCAAGATATTAAATTATATAGGTTGTTTCATTATGCCACTAAATGGAACCATATGGAAACCTAAAGCTTGAATTAACTTATGTAAGGCTTATGTGAGTTCAAAAATAGTTCCATTAGTATATTTGTGTAACACCTTCCTTAATTCCCTGTATGTCAATGTTTTATTTGTATTCATTTACTTATTTATCTTTAAGACAGTTTAATTCAATTCAATTTAGTTGACATTTTTTTCAACATAGAAAATTCTTTACAATGCGTCAACAGTGTAACAGATTAGTAAATACGATGAACATAAAACTGCTATTATTACATATTCATCAAAGAGTCCAAAAATAGGGGAGTGGGGTCATATAAGTACAAACCATTTCATATAACTAGGGATTTATCTTAGAACTACTCAAAAGAAAATCGCAAAAAACAAAAAAAACCAAAAGGTCAATCTCCTATTTGCACCAAAAAGTCATATTAAGATTAGTTCGAAGCCTCTATTCATGGATACGGATGAGGCATCCCTCTCGTAGGGAGTGGGGGAATCTCTTCATTTGTTGCCATACATATAATAGGTACTGCACAAACTAATTCATCACACGTGATAACTCTAATGTTGTCAACAACAAACATCCACCCCCATAGTGGGAACTTTAACTACTCTACCTGGAGTTCTAAGGTTATTCTATTGATAGGCAATTAAGAAAAATATAAACCACAATAGAGTGAGAAATAACTTTTTCAATAATGTAGATATAGTTAATAAAATATAATATTCATTAAGAAACGTCAAGTACGAATTTAACAAACAATGGATAATATAAAGAAAAAACTTTACAAAAAATAATTAATTATAAAATAATGTAAACAGAGAAATATACTAATTCCATAATATTTAATAAGAATCCAAAATAACAAAAACAAATAGTAACAAAGAGTATTATACAAACATGTAATAGAGTATATCATGTGAATCTTAAGGTCTTGCATATGTAAATGGAATATAATTTAAACACAGTAAGCTATTCATAGATTCATAGTCCATTATTCACAAGATATCAATATGCATGGAAAGTGAAGAATATAACAAACAGTAATTATTCAACTTAACCATTAGGCCTTGGAGATTGTCAGACTCAATACTTAGATCATATTGCACTGGCTCAATACCTAGATCATGTTGCACTGCCATAACATAGCAGGCTCACCTCTACTTCCTTTATTGAGGTGTCCCATAGTGGGTACCCAAGAAAAGTCATATAAAAATATTACAATAATATGTCATCTAAGTTATCATTTAATCAAAACATAATATGTATATTTGGAAAAAAACTGTCTTGCACAACTTTGTGTATAAATAAATAATCCCAATAGCATAACTACATACTGGAGTCTGAAAAATTATATTTAAATACTTAAAATTATCTTTTTCTCTTTTCTAAGTCCATATTTGTCTTGGGGTCCATCTGATGTCCAAAATAGTTTATAAATTAGGGTCTAACGTCAAGGTATAAAGCAAAGTTCAGTCTAGCCATAAAAGGCTCGTTCAGGTATACAAAAGGCTTAATAAAGTCCAGCAAGTCCAAAATATCTGAATGGCCATCACTGATCCTAATTAGTATTTTAGGTATTTTAAAGTATCTTTCTTAATTAAAATTAGACATCCAACACAATAGTAGTTAGCTAGTGCCAGATCTGGCACACATATAGGGCTCATCCCCTAAACAAGGCAACTCTGCCACAATATATATATATATATACAAGCCAACTCCTTACTAGACAACCTATATTTATAAAATCAAACAGTAAATAGTTTATCAATACAGCAAGTAGCACAATCCAAAACATATGTTTACCATATATTCCATTCTTGACATAATGCTTCACAAATTCCTAATTATCAGAAATGGGCTCCAAAACTTACAAAATAAATATAAGTATAACCCAAACAGCATATAGAACATATTAGACCACATAAATCATCCAAAACAAATCAAATAACATAAGTAAAAATTCAAGAAGTTCTTGGTCAACACTTTTTTCTCAAAAAGTTGATTTTTTATATAATGATCCATAATTCACCAAAATTTCACCATGGGCCTTATTTTTAGTGTAAATTAACCTAATTTAGTTGGATTTTGGAAAACTCTTCCTTAGGTGTGAGAGATGGTTCAGGCTAAGCCTATGCACCATGGGTGTGTGTGTGTGATTTTGCTTCATTTTTATGTCACCAATTACCATACACACATATTCAAGAGAGATGAACAAAAGCCCTCAACCAATTTCTAAAACTTCCATTTATACTTTACACTTTTCTCAAAATGAAATCCAAGGGTTTCTTGCCACAATCTTCGTTAAAATGAAGATTATATTAATCTATCTCTTCTTTACGTTTTCTCCCATTTTTCTTCCATCTATTTTCTCTTCAATTTTGTCCATGGCTTCTTGAAATTCCAAGTTCCACATATTATAAGAAAATTGTCAAGAATAGAAATTTTCTTGAATCATATTGTTGGAGATTATGCTCTAGGCCCATCATTGTATTGAAAACATTGTACTTTATTAAGAAATAAGAGTTTTCTTTTATTACATTATTATATTTTTTGCATCTTCTATATAATAACATCCTTAGATAAATCATATTGATTATCCTAAATATCCCTAGTCAATCATCGTTGTGGGAACGATGATGAACTAAGATTAGTATGATTTTGATTGATGATTATGTAGTAATCATGTATATAGATATGAATCAAAATCATAAGCACTTGTTAGGGAACAAGATGCTAGATCTACCCGTCATGAGATAGCTACATAGATTAAATCATAAGCATATCTTATGTATAACCATGTCACCAAGCCCTTAGACTTAAGATCACCATAATTTCCAACTTGAAAAAATACTACTTTTTGGTATAGTCAAAAGTCATCTTTAATCGGGTGATTATAAAGGCTACGATCAAGCATAGTGGAATTCATGTAGAAGAAGATGAGTAATCAAGATAGGATTTATCCCTCTGATTAATAAAGAGATATCTCTGGGCCCTTCGATGAGTGAGACTGAGAAATGTATGGCCGTGCTTGAATAGAAGGGTTTTCATTGGTACTGTCAGTCTGCACATAGATCGAGAAAGTAATGATCAAGTAAGATGAGGATGACATTTCCATGCCTCATACTTGATCTAGATATCATGTAACAAAAGGGATATGATAAGGTTATATAACAGGTTGCATGGGATCACCAATCCCTATATGATTTGGGTAGTCACAATGTCTTGCTAGAGGCTGCTTGTGACTTGTGGGTCAAATAGTGTCATTAGCCCACTGCCAACATCATATGGGCCTATAGGGTCGCACACAAGAACGAGTCAATTCGAGCAAGAATGTCCAAATTCATTGAATCTAAAATTACGTCTAGATTCAATAAATGTCATGTTCAATCTAGGAAGGAAGAATTTTATAAATAAATAAATATATATATATTTGATATATATATAATTTATAAAATTCAAAACATATCTATATATATTTATATGTTCAAAATATATATATATATCATTTAACTAATTTAAATCAATTAGTTTTAAATTCAAGTCTATATGATAGATTTAAATTTAAACTAATATGATAATTTAAATTTAATTTATGAAATAAATTAAATTTGAATTTAGTTCTAAATTTAGATTAAATAATTAGTTAAATTTAATCTATTAGATAGACTTAGATTTAAACTAATATATTTAATTAAGATTTGATTTGATTTGATTTAAAGTAATGTATTTTAAATTAATCAAATATATCTGAAACCCTAATGAGATATCTCTATAATAAAAAAAAAGAAGGAAGCTTGGGTTTCCTAGAATGATAGAACAATAAAAGGAAGAAAAAAACCTAGAGAGAGAAAGTGTACGAACACTGTATGGCAGCCTAGAGAGGGAAAGAAGAGAGTGTCTTCTTTACCAAGAACATGTATGGATGTTGATCAGAGGTGCTAGCATGCCATTCGAGTTGAGTAATCGTTCATGTGGATACCGGTAGAGAAAGTATATCTGAAAATCAATTCCTGAGATCAGACAAAAAAAGGTGAATATTTCTAGATCTACTCAATTGAAACAACATTGATGGATCCATGGGAAGGGATTCGAGATTTTAATTTTCTGCTGCGTGTCCTTGAATTCCCAACACATATGAATCCATAAGCCTTATATATATGATTTCTCCATCTTTTCTTAGCTTGGATACATGAGAACAACAAAATTTCTCCTTTGCTCTTACCATGGCTGAATCATGAAGAAGAAGAGAAGAGAAGATTCATGGAAGAAAATAGAAGAAAAACTAGGAAGAAGAGAGTTTATCTATGTTACCTTTAAATCCGTGGTGTTTCTTTTCCCCTGTAGCTTTTCTTTCTTTCTTCCTCTATCCTCCTTCATTCTCCTTCTCCCTTGGCCAAGCTCTCCTTCCCTCTTTTTGTAATATCCGGTTCTCTGAAAATGAGAGAAAATATGAGAAACGTAACATACAGTTTCTTCGTAAACGAACGAAATTTACCAGATACAAAAGCAAGTCCCCCGAAATGAATTAGTTAAGGTCTCAAAAAATTTATGTAGCATTCTAGACTCTTAAAAATGAGAATTCCAGGCTCAAATGGAAAGAAAAATGAAGCTAGAATGAAGAAACAAATTTGAACAAAAGATTAACGAAATATAAGGGCATTTTCATCATTTTTAACAAATTTTGGAATTCTCATAGAAGGCTTTTAAATGAAAGTTTCAAGTTCTCCAGGGTTATCAGAGGCCCTGAAAACCATGGAAAGCCCTGGGATAGCTAAAGCTTCTCTATGGATATTTTCCAACAGTAGTAAGCTTGAACTTTGACAGATTCGTTCGAGAAGATTTTAACTTCGATTTGAGTGATTCCAAAGGCATTTTACTAAATTAAGAACAAAAATTTCATAATGGAAAAGATGGTTCTAAAAAAAGAGCTAAAACAAATTAGAAACAAAAATACTAAGTACGAAGGGCAAAATTAGGATTTTTAAAAAAGAAGCTTCAAGAAACCCCTTCTTAATTCACACCCTTTTTCTCTTCCTCTTAGAATTGACCTTATTTCTGCCCAAGAATAGAAAGGAGAGAAAGGGAAAATGACGCACAAGAAGAGGCAAGAAAGGTATGAAAATCTTGGTTTTTCAAGTTGTAACGTCCAAATTTCGCTAAATGATGGAAATAGGCATGTTTTCAAAACCAATCTCCCGAAATGAATTAGTTAAGGTCTCAAAAAATATGAGTAACATTCTAGCCTCCTAAAAATGAGAATTTTAGACTCAGACAGAAGGAAAAATGGAGTTAGAATGGAGAAATAAATTCTAATGGAAACCTTACGAAACATAATGGCATTTTCGTAATTTCAGGCAATTTTTAGAATTTACACAAGAGGGCTTTTTAAAACAAAGCTTTAAGTTCTCTAGGGTTCTCAGAGGCCTTGAAAATCATGGGGAGCCCCGAGACAGTTAAATCCCATCCGATGGACGTTTTCCAACATTGATATGCCAGAACCTTGACGGGTTCGTTCAGAAAGGTTTTAGCTCTGATTTGAGTGATTCCAAAGGCATTTTTCATAATTGGGAACCTAAATTTTGTAATGGAAAAGACATTTCTAAAAAAGGAGCTAAAACGAAGGAGAAACAAAAATGCAAAGTAAGAAGGGCAAAATTAAAATTTTTGAAAAAGTCACTTTTCTCTAACTATATATAGGTGGTGCCTCACATTTGCACTCATTCAACTTCAGAAAATTCAGCCCCAAAATAGAAGCAAAACCCTAAGGGAGAGGCACCTAAGAGAGGAAGAAGAAGGAGGAAGAAATCCAAGTTTAAGGTATGTTTTCATGGTGTTTTTCCTTGCTTTTCTTCATCTCCACCACCTCTCCTTCCTTCTCCTTTCTTTCCTTGGATTAAAATAAGGTTTATAAATCTGATTCAAGGGAGATATTCAAGGGAAAGTTCGGATTTGAAGAGAAGAGCTTGGAGAAATCAAGATTCAAGCCAAACTAAGGAAGGAAACAAGGTAAAAATGCATCCTATGGTTGATATCTTTCATCCCACTCCTTCTCCATTTTGACCTACACTAGGAACCCTAGGAGAATTTGATTTCCAAGCCCAACCAAGCATGAATCTTAGGTTTTTGATGGAGAAGAACAAGAATATGCAAAGAAAACAACAAAATAACCATTAGATTTCAAGATGCAAAATCTAGGGTTTCAAGTGCACCTTCCAATTTTAAATTTATTTGATGCTTCCTAAGTTTAATTAAGAGTATAAATGAGTTCTTGAGACACCTAAGATGCTCCCCACAAGCTTCTTCCTTCAAGAAAACAAAGACATCTCTAAAAAACCTAAAACCCTTCTATGTCTCGGCCTAGGCATGTTTGTGTAGCTAGGGAGAGTTTTAAATTTTTCTAAGGCCATTCTTGAGTCATATTTGATGAATGAAAATGAAAGAAGGCTTTGGAAAAAATTTAAAACTCATGAAAAGCGATTTGGTGCCTTAAGTTCCAAATTATGACCTAAAGAAGCAACATGGTGCTAGGCCTTTTGTTTTAATGATGTGATGACTCCAAGAGGCTTAAAAGGAGTCAAGAATCATATTTGAAAGGAAAAAATGAGGCCTAGAAGTCATTTGAGGGGTGTTGCTTCATTAAGTGCAAATATGGACCATAATGATGGTTATAAAGCCAATTAGTGTTTAAGCAAGTTGCATAGCCTTAGAAATTATTTTGTGAACCTAATTGGCTCCCATAAATTGTATTTAGGCCAAGAGAAACCATCTCCACCAAATTATGGGTGTGTGACCAAAGCAAGGGAGGGAATTTCAAGAAAAAAAGTGTGTGATTGTGTACAAGGTAGCTCTCTCCACCTTCTCTCATGCATGGATGTGTGTTTAGCTTGTTTTAGAATGTGTGTAAGTGTATTTTCAAGCTATGGAAAGTATGCTAGCATGCCTTTATATGCCATTATCCTTGATGCCATGTTATGTTTTAAATGAATCCATGATGTTTGTATGAGTTTGCTTGAGTGTGGAGAGGCCAAGAATTCTTCCCTTTGGTGAGGATGAGTGAAGAACCTTTGAGCTTGGTTGAGACAAAGTAAAGATTCTCCTAAAAGCAAAATAGGCTCCCAAGAGCATGGTTGAGTCCAAAGTGCTCAAAGAATGGGTGAGGCAAGTCCAAAATCTATAAGGAGAAGTGTGAGGCTAATCCAAACACTTAGTGAGCTCTTGAATGTCTTCTATGATTGATTCACATGCCAAGGTTGCTTTTAAAATGTCTAGGATTTCTAATTTCTCCATGCATGCATTTGTAAAACTTGCTTTGTACATATTATGTATGGTTGAATGGGAGATAAGCTATTGAGATTCTTTGAATCTCATCCCCTCCTCTCCAATGATTTAACATGCTAGGTGGACCAAGTAATTATGATGAAGGGAGCCAACAACGATGAAGAAGAGAGATTGACAACCTTGTGCCTTGTTTTGTCTATTTTGGAACTATAATGATAGTTCATAATGTATATGATGTTATCTATATACCATGAACCTTGAGACATGTGTAAATATACTATTATTTAATGTTTAGATGCATGAAGATGATATATGACCTCTAGCATCTATTTTGACTATGTAATGCCAAAGTGTGCAATATGAAAGTTTGATGGAAATATGCATAAGTATGGGTTGAATGGCCAAAATGAGGTGGATCAGGATTTGGGCAGCTCACATAAGTTTCAAATATACTTTTAGACTTGCCCAAAAGGTGCCAACACTAAGGGAAGACCATTTGGCAAGTTTGGTACCTCATATGGAGCCAAATTTGACCATAATGGAATCCTATATCACTTTTTAGTCAAATGAGCTAGTCTTGATCTAAAATTTGGCATGAAATTAGGTCTCATTGAGAGATTTTTGGGAAGCTAAAGTACATAATTTTTGGAGGTCTACAGAATATTTGATGATTTTTCAAAGTTGGCAAAATTTATGGTTTTGCTGCTACGCTATTCACTTAGTCTGAAATTGTTTTCTGTCACATGAGGCCCAAATGATGTCCAATTGTCACAAAATTTTATACAAAGAAACTATGCAATCACAGTGACCCATGAAAACTAGAAGCACCTCATGTGGAGGTCTAGAGAGGGAGATATTAATTTTTGAAGTCTCTATCTAGTATAACTAAATTTGCCCAACCAGAAGTACTATTCCATTGAATTCCGGAGTCTGGGCTTAATGAACTAATTTGGAGATATTTTTTCTCTCTAGTTAACATCCATATCTTTCCATATTGGTATCATTTGTATGGATTGGATTTTTTTGGAATTAGTTGGACATTTTCAAATTCTTCTACAAAATTCTGTGACAGTTCCAGATTTCAGTCGGACCTTTGAACCATTTCGGAAATCGAACGTCTTGTGTGATGAATTTTATGACCTGGGTATATTTTTATTGTGAATTTAACATCCTAAGATTATATGATTTCAATTTTTCTAGATTTAGTTATGATTTTCTAAAATTTGCCTAGAAAAGAGGCCAATTCTGGCCGAGAATGCTCTTCAAATTTTCATGCCCCATTTCGGTTTCCATGGGTTGTAGGCATGTTTTTGTGATGCAAATGAGTTGAAATGATGAAATTAAATATGAGAAAGTATAGTATGAGCTCACACGGTCCACGTGACACTGAATAGAATTTTTTTAAATCTAGCGCAACGCGAAAAAGCCTATTATATTCATCCCCTTTTTCATATGCTCTTGTGGGATTGATAATATAAAGCTTATAAATGGCATAAAATGAACTTGAAGTTATGGTGTTACATTTATTGGTATCAGAGCGAAGATTTAGGCTCTTATTGTGGATTGTGGCTTATGTTTATGAGTTGCCTAGATGCATATGAGCTTATTTCTGGATGAATTGTATGTGTATGATGGTGGAAGTGTTCCTTAGCTTATGTTAAAGTTTGTTATTATGTTTCAATACGATGGTGAACACTAGGAGAGGTCAGCCCTCTAGACAGGCTCATGCTAATGAAACTGGGCCTAGTGATCCAATAGCTGGAGCCTTACAGTCCATTATGGCTCGCTTGGATCATCAGCAGGCCATTATCACGTAGTTACAAGAACAGCTTGCTAAGAGAGATAGCCAGGTCCCTATACCTACTCCTCCTCAGCCACCTCCACACTCAGATCGTCCTGAGCATTCAGGGGTGACTCATTCAGATGCACAGCCACACATGCAGGCTGTTGCCTCGATTTCACCCACTCAGACTCCTCTTGTACAGTAACCCTCGACCAAAAAGGTGATTACATAGTTCAGGAAGTTCAGCCCTCCCACCTTTGATGGTGAGATGAATGCAGATAAAGCTGAGGCCTGGATCATGGAATTAGAGCAAATTTTTAAGGTGATGGAGTGCACGTCTGAGCAGAAAGCCAAGATGGCTACATTCCAGTTACAAAAGGAAGCAATCTTGGTGGAAGGGCACTGAGCCTATTTTGAGAGTGAGGAATGCCTTGATTACATGGGAGGCATTCCTCGAGGTGTTCCGCGAGAAATATTTCCTCGATTCTATCAGAGATGAGAAAGAATTAGAATTTATTTTATTTAAACAGACTCCAGGGATGTCCATGGACCAATATATGGCAAAATTTGTTAAGCTCTCCAGATATTCTTCTTACCTGCAAAGACATGATGATGAGAGATAGAGGGCAGATAGATTAGATAAGGGCTTACTCCTTGAGATCAGAGATAGGGTAGTGCCAAAGAGAATCAGGCACTTTAATAACTTTAATACCCTAGTTGAGGTAAGTAGAGTAACAGAGATGAACCTCAGGATGATGTAGCCTACCTCAAGTGCCAAACCACCTCTTCCCCACCCTGAGCCCAAGAGACCTAAAGATGGTTCCCAGCCTGCAGTGACGAGCCATAGAGGTGAAAAGAGTCAGTGGAACTGGAAAGGCAAGAGAAGGAGGACTCAGTCCAGTAAAGGCAGTGCTCCACCTATCATATGTCCCCAGTGTGGCAAGAATCACGGTACCAAGCCGTGTTATACAGGGCAGAACATGTGCTTTAGATGTGGTAGGCTGGGGCACACAACCAGAGATTGCACTCAGACTCCTCCACAGGCCCCTTTGCAAATCACACAGCTAAGGAAGATGGCTCTTCCTCCCAGACCATAGACCCAGGGTAGAGTCTTCGCCCTATCACAACAGGAGGCTAGCCGGTCCCTAAGTCTGATTCAAGGTACTATTAAAATAAATAGTTTTTCTGTGACTACATTATTTGATTCGAGTGCTAGCCACTCTTTCATATCATATGACTGTGCTAGGAGGTTAGGTCTGAGTATGCATACTTTACCATATGAGTTGCATGTATCTATCCCCACAGGAAATCGAGCCATTACCTCCCATGCTTGCTTGAATTGTGTGATCCAGTTTAATCATTGCTTAAACACCCTTGATTTGATTTGTATGCCCCTTGTTGATATTGATGTGATTATTAGCATGAACTCGATGTCTGTAAATAACGCCACACTATATTGTAGCCACAAGTGTATTACTTTACCTAAGTGTGGGACTGTGCCTAGTACTAGGGCTGAGTTATCTGTCATGACCACCTCCTAGGCTGAGAGATCTCTAAGACATGGCTGTCAAGGGTATCTAGTTTTCTTTTCAGTTTAGGCTGAGGTAGAAGAGGGGATAGATGAGATTCCCATAGTGAGGGAGTTCCTAGAGGTATTTCCTAAAAAGATTAGTGGACTGCCCCTAGAGAGAGAGGTAGAATTCCTCATAGACATTGTACCTAGTGCAGGTCCAGTTTCTAAGGCCCTGTATAAGATGGCTTCCACTGAGCTAGCAGAGCTTAAAAAATAGATAGAGGAGTTATTAGACAAGGGTTTTATCAGACCCAGTGTCTCGCTGTGGGGAGCTCCAGTCTTATTTGTAAAGAAGAAGGACAAGAGCCTTAGGCTATGTATAGATTACCAGGAACTCAATAAGATTACCATTAAGAATAAGTACCCTCTCCCTTGCATAAATGATCTCCTAGATCAGTTAATAGGAGCATCAGTGTTTTCCAAGATAGACCTTAGGTTAGGATACCATCAGCTCAGGATAAAGGCTGAGGATATTCCCAAGACAGCTTTTAGAACCAATATGGGCACTATGAATTCCTAGTTATGCCCTTCAAGTTGACGAATGCACCCGTAGTCTTTATAGATTACATGAATAGAGTTTTTAGGCCATACTTAGATAGGTTTGTAGTAGTCTTTATAGATGATATCCTCATCTACTTAAAAAGTAGAGAGGAACATGAGCAGCACCTGAGATTAGCCTTGGAGACCCTGAGAGAGAGATAGTTGTACGCTAAACTTAGTAAATGTGAGTTTTGGCTCACTGAGGTTCAGTTTCTAGGTCATGTCATTTCCCAGGCAGGGGTCGCAGTAGATCCCTATAAGGTAAAGGCAGTATTGCAGTGGAAGAGACCTAGGACAGTGATAGAGATAAGGAGCTTCCTAGGTTTAGCAGGCTATTATAGGAGGTTCATTCAGGACTTTTCTCAGATGGCAATGCCACTGACCCGGCTTACTAGGAAGAATGTGTCGTTTGTGTGGAATGAGAAATGTGAGAGTAGTTTCCAAAAGCTAAAGCACAAGCTGATCACGACCCCAGTTTTAATACTCCCTGACCCTAAGGAAACTTTTATAGTATACAGTGATGCCTCTAAGAAAGGGTTAGGATGTTTACTTATGCAGAAAGGCTGAGTGGTAGCTTATGCTTCTAGACAGTTGAAGCTTCATGAGGAAAACTACCTTACACACGACCTAGAGTTAGCCGCAGTGGTGTTTGCTTTGAAAATATGGAGACACTACTTATATGGTGCAACAATAGAAATTTACAGCAACCACAAGAGCCTCAAATATTTATTTGAACAGAAAGAGTTGAACATGAGGCAACAGAGATGGTTAGAATTTCTGAAAGATTATGATTTCACATTAAAATACCATCCCGATAAGGCTAATATGATAGCTGATGCCCTGAGTAGAAAATCTATACACATGGCCTGTATAATGATCCAAGAGCAAGAATTGATTGAGAGATTCAGAGATATGAGTCTCTCCTGCGAGGTGTGTTCAGGGAAGCTATTAATGAGTGAGACCTAAATAGAAAATGACCTGAGGGATCAGATAAGAGAGGCCTAGCAGACAGATGACTATGTAAGTAAGATCAGAGCCCAGATAGCCTAAGGTAGTGTTCAAAGAGTTTAATCTATCTGAGGATAACATAGTAAGGTACAGGGATATGCTGTATGTGCCTAGAAACACAGAAATCAGAAAGAAAATTTTAGATGAGACACATAAGAGTAAGTATACCATTCATCTAGACAGTTACAAAATGTACCAAGATTTAAAGAAAATGTTCTGGTGGCTCGGGATGAAACATATATAGCAGAGTACGTCTCCCAGTGTCTAATATGCTAGAGGGTGAAAATAAAACATTAGAAACCAGCTGGATTACTTCAACCCCTGGATATCCCAGGTTGGAAATATGATAGTATAGCAATGGATTTTGTTAAGGGTTTACCCAGGACATCATCGGGGTATGATGCAATATGGATAATAGTGGATAGGTTAACCAAGTCAGCATACTTTTTACCTATGAAGGCCACTTATACCCTAGATAAGTTAGCCTAGCTATACGTTAGGGAGATAGTTAGACTACATGGTGTGCTTAGGAGCATAGTATTAGACCAAGATCCCAAATTCACATCAAATTTCTAGAGATCATTACAGGATATTCTAGGCACCAGACTTAGATTTAGCACAGCCTATCACCTTCAGACAGATGGACAGACAGAAAGAACTATCCAAACCCTAGAGGACATGTTGAAGGCATGTGTGCTAGAAATGAAAGGGAACTAGGATACATACTTGCCTCTAGTAGAGTTTGCCTATAATAACAGTTATCATGCTAGTATACAGATGGCACCGTATGAGGCATTATATGGGAGGAAGTGTAGGTCATTAATATGTTGGGTTGAGCTAGGAGAGTGAAGTCTCATAGGCCCAGAGTTAGTGGACCAAACCTCCAGATAGATAGAAACCATCAGAAAGAAACTTCTGACGGCCCAGAGTAAATAAAAAAGTTATGCAGATAAATGTAGGCAGCCATTAGAGTTTGAGATTAAAGACTATGTCTTCATTAGAGTGTCTCCAATCATAGGGACATCAAAAGCAAAAAGCTCAGTCCAAAGTACATAGGTCCTTTCCAAATTCTTAATAAAGTAGGACCTATGGCTTACAGACTAGCCCTTCCTCCAAACTTAAGCTAAGTCCATAATGTATTCCACATTTCCCAGCTAAAAAAGTTTTAACCCAACCCCTCACATGCCATAGAATATGAGAATGTGCAGTCACAAGATGATCTATCATACATAGTATCACTAGATCAGATTGTGGACGTTAAACTCAAGTAGTTACGGAATAAGATGATATTGTTGGTGAAAGTGGTTTAGAAGGGGTTATCTCCTAAGGAAGCCACTTGGGAACTAGAGGATGATATGAGGAAGAAATATTCTGAACTCTTCCCATGAGGTATGGTATCTAAATTTTGAGGACAAAATTTTTAAAGAGGGGAGAATTGTAATGTCCAATTTTCATTAAATGATGAAAATGGGCATGTTTTCAAAGTAAGTCCCCTGAAATGAATTAGTTAAGGTCCCAAAAAATTTGAATAACATTCTAGCCTCTTAAAAATGAGAATTTTAGCCTCAGATGGAAGGAAAAATGGAGCTAGAATGGAGAAATAAATTTTGATGGAAACTTTACGAAACGTAATGGCATTTTCGTAATTTCAGACAATTTTTGGAATTCACACAGGAGGGCTTTTTAAACCAAAATTTTGAGTTCTTCGGGGTTCTCAGAGGCCTTGAAAACCATGAGAAGCCCTGGGACAGTTAAATCCCCTCTGATGAACGTTTTCCAACATCAGTATGCCCGAACTTTGATGAGTTCATTCGGAAAGGTTTTAACTCCGATTTAAGTGATTCCAAAGGCAGTTTTTTTAATTGGGAACCTAAATTTTATAATGGAAAAGATAGTTCTAAAAAAGTGTGATGACCTTAATTTCTAATAATTGTAATTAAGGTTAAATACGTGATTAACAATCATAGATTGAGATTACAAGGCATTACAACTAATTACGTTGTGAAAATGCGGGAAAATTTGAACCTTAATGTTATTAGAGTCATCAACCATACAATTACAAGCACTTATGTACATCAGGGAAATAAACATTCATTTATAAGCTTTTGATTCTATTACCCATTGATTCCAACTCATAAGGATCTTCTACCAATGTCTCTAAGTCATCCCTTAAGGTTACCACATGAAAAACTGAGATTTTCTGGTTAATATAAGGGTTTTAGACATCCGTTGCGGTTAAATTACACTTAGCCACAACCAATTACTCTTAGCTTCACCCCTTACATCGTCACTAATTTTACTGCGGCTGTTGGACCTTTGTCGCGACTAACCTACATGGTGTTGCGACAAGGAAGCCTCCTAAAACTTACCTCACCTGCCTCTCACTATTGGCTGCGGCCAATTCCTTTATTAGCCGTGGCTAATTCCTCTCTGGAACACCTGGGGCATTTTCATAAAAGTTCACTATGGCCAATTCTCCCTTTAGTCGCAGCGAATTTCCCTCTGGATGACTTCCAGTTTAGCCTCTCATATTTCGTCGCGGCTAATTCCACATTTCACATGGCAAATTCCTCTCTGGACTCCTCCTGGGCATATTCACCTTTATTGGCCGTAGCTAAGCCCATTTTGGTCGCGGCAAAATACCTTCTGATCCTACAACTTTAAAATCTTGTCTCCTACTCCCCACTCTCTATCTAAGGGCTCTTTAAGGCCACTCTCACACCTGCTATGAGGTTCTAATAATCTAGCTGATTTGCCCTAGCCATTATATCAGTACCCATCCCCATTTAAAGGTGGATTCTCCTACTCATTCATCAGTACCCATCCCCATTTAAAGGTGGATTCTCCTACTCATTCATTGTTCTTATATTAACAGACTTATAAATTTCTCACAATGGTCATTCAATCATATTTTCATTAAACAATTTATGCATCACTAACTCAAATCCACAATCCATATATCACATGCTTTCATAACTTAAATAGTCAGTTAAAACATAGGTTTACAAACCATAATAAGTGTCATAAACTCATACATTCATCAATAACTAATATGAAGCCTATTTCTCATTAGTTACATTCTATGTCATCAAATACAAACTCCTACACTTGGCAATATAGATACATGATGATGTTATACAAAGGTTAACAAAATTAGAATCTACTCTATTCTACTCAGACCAAGTGTAGCTCCCTACACTAGGCCTTAGCTCATGGATGTTCATCCACTTACTTGCCCTTATCCTTACTCGAAGAACCTTTACTTGAAATATTTAATCCCATGAAACGGGGTGAGATGTGAATCTCAGTAACCAAGGCACTTCCATCATATAATCTAGTTTAATTAACATATATGCAAGATTTCATATAAGCATCAGAAAATATCCAGTCATACTAATAAATGAAACAATTAGGCTATCATGATTACTATCCCATACTAGCAATCATATTTCCATGTTAAAGGCCAATAACACCGGGAGAGGCCCGTCCACGGCACCTACTCCCCATTGAGCACAACCAGGGCTCAGTACATCTAAGGTTTGATCATAACCCGGTGCTTGATTGAAGCACATGTATGGGTGGCAGCCGCACCACAGCTCCATCATGGACTCATAAGGTCCAATCACAATACATAGATAGCCAACCAATTCATTCAGCATTTCAAATCATTCATGTACATCAAATATGAAATCAAAACAGATATATGCATGGAATTAATATAGTCCTGGTTACCTCACTTGTAGCCAATCCTCTAAGAGCCAATTGAATGTTACTTCAGCCTATCGACACAAAACCAAGCCATTACTATCCCTAATCACAATTTGTATAAGCAAATCACTTAAAAAAAAAAAAGATTAAGCTATATAGGACAACTCAGAAACACTTACTGTAATGTCCCGTTTTCATTAAACGATAGAAATGGGCACGTTTTCAAAGCAAGTCCCCTGAGATGAGTGATTTAAGGCCAAATAAAATTTGGATAAAATTTTAAATAATAAAAAATGAGGATTTGAGCCTTGAGTTGCTCAGAAACCGAGGTCAAAGCGATTCGAAAAATTTGCCGAAATGCCAGTGGCATTTTCGTAAATAAGTGTAATTTTGGAAAAGCATCTAGGAGGGCTTTCTAAATGGAAATTTTGAGTTGCCCAAGGTTCTCAGAGGCCCCAAAAACCATGGGAAGCCTCGGGACTAGTAAAACCCCTCCGGTGTACTCTTTCCGATGTTGGTTGACCCAAACTTTAATCGATTCGTTCGGGATGGTTTTAGCACCGATTTGAGTGATTCTAAAGGCATTTTATTAAATTGGGAACCTCTTTGTTATGATGGAAAAGGCAGTTCTCAAAAAGGAGCTAAAACAAAGGAGAAATGAAAATGCTAAGAACGAAGGGCAAAATTGGCATTAAAGTGTTAAAGGAAGCTTCTTTTTCTTCTTTATATGCCACGTTCTGCCTCCCCCTCTCTAAACCGACTTGCTTCTGCCCATTTTAAGAGGAGAACTCCAGCTCCTTAGGCACACAAGAGGAGGAGGATTTTGGAGGAAGAAATTCAAGAAAAAGGTAAGAAACTTTAAGAAATTCCATATCCTTCCTTCTTGAACCTTGCTCCTCTCCTCTCAAGCTTTCTTTCTATGGTTTTAATGGAGGGTTTGGTGCTGTTTTTGGGGTAGAACAGAGAGGGGAATTTCGAAAATTGAGGGAGTAAGCCAACCAAGTGGAAGAACAAGCCAAAGGAAGCAAGAAAACAAGGTAAAACTTCCATTCTTTGGTAGTTTCTCCCTCCCCCTTCCTCTTGCACGAATTTGACCACCATGAGCCCAATTCTTAGGGGCTGTTTTCTATCCAATTTATGGAGGGATATGGGGTTTTAGATGGCAAGGATTAAGAATGAACCAATAGAATCAAGAAAGGAGCATTAAGAAACAAAATGGAATCATTAGGGATCCAAATGCTCCCTTGCAAATCTGATTTTATATAAATGTTCTTAGGCTTAAATGAATGTTTAAATGTGCTCCTAAGATCCCTAAGAGGTCCCCCATATGTCTCTTCCTCCATAAAATGAACAAAACCCCATGGAAAGTCATGAACCTAAAAGTTGGAAAAGTGTAGAGCACTTACGGGGATTGTAAAAACTGATTTAATCTATAAGTTCCCTTGGTTGTTTAAATGTTTCCTTGACCTCCTACAACTCTTAACAACCTCCCTAAATGGTTCCCCCATTAAGGAAAAATCAAGAAGCCATGAAATCCCATTTATGCTCTAACTTTCGACCAAGTAGGGATGGCATAGTTAGGAAGAGTTTTAAATTGTTTCAAGCCCATTTTTTTAGTCATACATGATGAATGAATGTGAGGGGAAACCTTGGGAAAAATTTAGGAAGCTTAGAGAATGAGTTGGTGCTTTAGGTTCCATATTGTGACCTAAGGAAGCAACATGATGTTAGGCCCTTTGTTTTAATGATGTGATGACTCCAAGAAGCTTAAAAGGAGTCAAGAATCATATTTGAGAATAAAGAATGAGGCCTAGAAATCATTTGAGGGGTGTTGCTTCATTAGGTGCCTTTATGGACCATAATGGGGATTATAGAGCAATCTAGTACTTAAGCAAGTTGTATGGCTTTAGAGAATGTTTCATGAACCTAATTGGCTCCCAAAAATTGTATTTAGGCCAAGAGAAACCATCTCCACCAAATTGTGGGTGTGTGGCCAAAAGAGGAGGTTTAAAAGCTAAGGAAAAAGTGTGTACTTGCATACAAGGTAGCTCTCTCCACCTTCTCTCATGCATGGATGTGTGTTTAGCTTGTTTTAGAATGCTTGTATGTGTATTTTCAAGCTTTGAAAAGTATGCTAGCATGCCTTTACATGTTATGATCCTTGATGCCATTTTATGTTTTAAATGAATCCATGATGTTTGTATGAGTTTGCTCGAGTGTGGAGAGGCCAAGAACTCTTCCCTTGGGTAAGGAGGAGCCAAGGACCCTTGAGCTTGGTTGAGACAAAGTAAAGAGTCTCCCAAAAGCAAAGTGGGCTCCCAAGAGTATGGTTGAGTCCAAAGTGCTCAAAGAATGGGTGAGGCAAGTCCAAAATCCATGAGGAGAAGTGTGAGGCCAATCCAAACTCTTAGTGAGCTCTTGAATGTGTTGTATGATTGATTCACATGCCAAGGTTGCTTTTAAAATGCCTATGATTTCTACTTTCTCCATGCATGCATTTGTGAAACTTGCTTGCACATATTATGTGTGATGGAATGGGAGATGAGCTATTGAGATTCTTGAATCTCACTCCCTCCTCTTAAATGTCCTAATATGCTAAGTGGACCAAGTGGACATGGTAATGGGAGCCAACCACCTTGAAGAAAGAAGATTGCCATCCTTATGCTTGATTTTTGGTCTTTTGATTCATAAGGAGACTTCATGATGTATATTATTATTGTAAATAGTCTATGACCCCTTGGAAAAATGTAAAAATGATATTATGTGATAGATAAATGAATGAGTATGGTGTATGTATTCTAGAACATAAATTGAGTGTTTATGCCAATGTATGCATTTGAGAAAAGCTTGGTGTAATGTGTATAAGTGAGGGTGAAAAGGCCAAAATGAGATGCAAATGGTTTGGGACCATTTGGGCAGTTTCCCCAAGTCTTAAACATACTTTTAAACTTGCCCAAAAGGTGCCAAGACCAAAGGAAATCCATTTGGCAATTTTGGTACATATGGATCCAAAATTGACCATAATGGAACCCTATGTCACTTATTGGCCAAATGAGTTAGTCTTGCCCTAAAATTTGGCATGCAATTAGATCTTGTTGAGAGATTTCTGGGAAGCTAAAGATCATAATTTTCGGAGACCTATGGAATATTTTGTGAATTTTCAAAGTTGGGATTTTGCATGGATTCTGGTATGGGTACTGTTCATACTGGCAGTTTTGAATTCTGTGTCACTTGATGGCCAAATGGTGTCCAATACTTATGAAATTTTATATTCATAAACTAGAGGTCATAAGCTTTCTGTGACCACAGAGATCACCTCATTTGGAGGTCTGAGCAGAGAGTTATGCATGTTTAAAGTTAACCGTCAGTATCAGTAGCGCCCAGGAGCTCAATCACTGTTCCATCAGTTCCAGATGTCTAAACATATCTTTTTCATTTTGGAATTATTTTTAGTTAACATTTGTAGCTTTCCAGAATGACTGAGTGTGTGTGATTTAGATTTTTATAGAATTAGTTATGAATTTAAGAAATTTGCATCAGTAAACTGAACAACAGCCCAGGCAGCCAGCGACTCTGTAGCTTTTTGGATGTCAAACGTCCTGTGTGATGAAGTTTATGCCCTGAACATATTTTTAGTGTGAAGTAGACATCCTAAGCTTTCCAGAATGACAAAGATTTCATGATTTCTAATTTTCTAGATTTAGTTATGATTTTTCAAAGTTGGATCAGAAAATGGAGCAAATCTGGCCGAAAATATGCTTGTTTATTTTGAGCTCCATTTCGGTTTCCATGGGTTGTAGGCATGTTTTTGTGATGCAAATGAGTTGTAATAATGAAATTAAATATGAGAAAGTATAGTATGAACTCACACGGTCCATGTGACACCGAATTGAATTTTTTAGATATAGCGCAACATGGAAAAAGTATATTATTTTATCTTCTTTCTCATATGCTCTTTTGGGATTGATAATACAAAGCTTATAAATGGTATGAAATGAGCTAGAAGTTAGGGTGTTACACTTACCCAATCACCACTGAAACCAAATTCGGATTTGGTTGCTCCTACCCCAGAAACATTAAAATAACACCGCAAATTCTGAGTAAATCCATACAGAAATGATACCCATATTATAAATCAGCTATAGGGGTCTCAAACTAGCAAAGAAAGTATCAAAATGGAGAGTTTATATTTACCTAATGTCAGCCCTAGCCTCCACTTACGAATTTTCACCATGGAAACATCAAATGGCAAGTTTCAGATTTTGGGTATGGGTGAAAATACTCCAAATGAAAAAATAATTAGGCCAAAATGAAGAGAAAGAGAAGGGGATTAGGTTATATAACTATTACCTTGGCTGAATCTTGCTCTAAAAGTGGAAAATGATGGATTTCTTGCCCCAAACCCTAGCCTCCCTTCAAACCTCCGAAATTCCCTCTTGTGTTTCAGCAAAATAGGGAAGAGGCTGAAGTGTTTAAAGTTTTAGTTGGGTTTAAGTTGGGTCTAAGGTGGGTCATGGGCTGCTCCAAGTATCCAACTCCAAATGGGCTTCAGATTTAAGCCTTGTTGGGCCAGCTTCATGTGTTAGGATGTTGGGTTTTAATTGGGCCAGACCAAGTTTCAAGAGCTCAAAGGATTTGGGTTTGCACCAAGGTTGTTGGGCCAATTATAAGAGCCTGCACAAGGTGGATCTTGGGCCTCTAACACATTGAATTAAATTGGGTCTGCACCTAGCTTATTGGGCACCCATTAGCCTCTTATCATGATCTCCTACATTAATTTAGGCCTAGATGAAGTTTTTATCCTAATTAAATCTCAAAACCATATTATTAATTTATCTCTCTAAAATTTCTATTCACTTAACTTATCCAATTATCCCATATTAATTATTCTTAATTATCACAAAACCATGATTAATACCTTAATTAATTTTGGGGTGTTACAAAAAGGAGTTAAAATGAAAGAGAAACGAAAATGCAAAGTATGAAGGGTAAAATTAGAATCTTTGAAAAAGTCACTTTTCTCTACCTATACATAGGTGGTGCCTCACACTTGCCCTCATTCAACTTCAGAAAATTCAGCCCCAAACTAAAAGCAAAACCCTAAGGGAGAGGTGCCTAAGAGAGGAAGAAGGAGGAGGAAGAAATCCAAGTTTAAGGTATGTTTCCATGGTGTTTTTCCTTACTTTTCTTCATCTCCACCACCTTTCCTTCATTCTCCTTTCTTTCCTTGGATTAAAATGAGGTTTATAAGTCTGATTCAAGGGAGATATTCAAGGGAAAGTTCGGATTTGAAGAGAGGAGCTTGGAGAAATCAAGATTCAAGCCAAACTAAGCAAGGAAATAAGGTAAAAATGCATCCTATGGTTGATACCTTTCATCCCACTCCTTCTCCATTTCGACCTACACTAGGAACCCTAGGAGGATTTGATTTCCAAGCCCAACCAAGCATGAATCTTAGGTTTTTGATGGAGAAGAATAAGAATATGCAAAGAAAACAACAAAATAACTATTAGATTTCAAGACACAAAATCTAGGGTTTCAACTGCACCTTCCAATTTTTGAATTTATGTGATACTTCCTAAGTTTAATTAAGAGTATAAATGTGTTCTTGAGAAACCTAAGATGCTCCCCACAAGCTTCTTCCTTCAAGAAAACAAAGACATCTCTACGAAACCCAAAACCCCCTATGTCTCGGGCTAGGCATGTTTGAGTAGCTAGGGAGAGTTTCAAATTCTTATAAGGCCATTCTTGAGTCATATTTGATGAATGAAAATGAAGGGAGGCCTTGAAAAAAATTTAGAACTCATGGAAAGCGATTTGGAGCCTTAGGTTCCAAATTATGACCTGAAGAAGCAACATGGTGCTAAGCCTTTTGTTTTAATGATGTGATGACTCCAAGAGGCTTAAAAGGAGTCAAGAATCATATTTGAAAGGAAAGAATGAGGCTTAGAAGTCATTTGAGGGGTGTTGCTTCATTAGGTACAAATATGGACCATAATGAGGGTTATAAAGCCAACTAGTGGTTAAGCAAGTTGCATAGTCTTAGAAATTATTTCATAAACCTAATTGGCTCCCATAAATTGTATTTAGGCTAAGAGAAACCATCTCCACCAAATTGTGGGTGTGTGGCCAAAGCAAGGGAGGAATTTCAAGAGAAAAAGTGTGATTGTGTACAAGGTAGCTCTCTTCACCTTCTGTCATGCATGGATGTGTGTTTAGCTTGTTTTAGAATATGTGTAAGTGCATTTTCAAGCTATGAAAAGTATGCTGGCATGCCTTTCTATGCCATGATCCTTGATGCCATGTTATGTTTTAAATGAATCCATGATGTTTGTATGAGTTTGCTTGAGTGTGGAGAGGCCAAGAACTCTTCCCTTTGGTGAGGATGAGCCAAGAACCCTTGAACTTAGTTGAAATAAAGTAAAGAGTCTCCTAAAAGCAAAGTGGGCTCCCAAGAGTATGGTTGAGTCCAAAGTGCTCAAAGAATAGGTGAGGCAAGTCCAAAATCTATGAGGAGAAGTGTGAGGCCAATCCAAACACTTAGTAAGCTCTTGAATGTCTTGTATTATTGATTCACATGCCAAATTTGCTTTTGAAATGTCTAGGATTTCTAATTTCTCCATGCATGCATTTGTAAAACTTGATTTGCACATATTATGTATGATTGAATAGGAGATAAGCTATTGGGATTCTTTGAATCTCATCCCCTCCTCTCTAATGATTTAACATGCTAGGTGGACCAAGTAATTATGATGAAGGGAGCCAACAACGATGAAGAAAAGAGATTGACAACCTTATGCCTTGTTTTGTCTATTTTGGAACCATAATGACAGTTCATAATGTATATAATGTTATCTATGTACCATGAACCTTGAGACATGTGTAAATATACTATTATGTAATGTTTAGATGTATGAAGATGATATATGACCTCTAGCATCTATTTTGACTATTTAATGCCAAAGTGTGCAATATGGAAGTTTGATGGAAATATATATAAGTGTGGGTTAAATAGCCAAAATGAGGTGCATGAGGTTTAGGACCATTTGGGCAGCTCACATAAGTTTCAAATATGCTTTTAGACTTTTTCAAAAGGTGCCAACACCAAGGGAAGGCCATTTGGCAAGTTTGGTACCTCATATGGAGCCAAATTTGACCATAATGGAACCCTATGTCACTTTTTAGTCAAATGAGCTAGTCTTGATCTAAAATTTGGCATGAAATTAGGTCTCATTGAGAGCTTTCTGGGAAGCTAAAGATTATAATTTTTGGAGCTCTACAAAATATTTGATGATTTTTCAAAGTTGGCAAAATTTATGGTTTTGGTCTGTTGCACTATTCACTTGGTCCGAATTTGTTTTCTATCACACGAGGCTCAAATGATGTCCAATTACCATGAAATTTTATACAAAGAAACTAGGCAACCACAATGACTCATGCCAACTAAAAGCACCTCATTAGGAGGTCTAGGGAGGGAGATATTAATTTTTGAAATCTCTATCTAGTATCAATAAATTTGCCAGACCAGAAGTACTATTCCATTGAATTCCAAAGGGTGGGCTTGATGAACTGATTTGGAGATATTTTTTCTCTCTGGTTAACATCTACAGCTTTCCAGATTGGTATCATTTGAATGGATTGGATTTTTTTGGAATTAGTTGGACATTTTCAAATTTTTCTATAGAATTCTATGACAGTTCCAGATTTCAGTTGGACCTTTGGACCATTTTGGATGTCAAACGTCCTGTGTGATAAATGTTGTGACCTAGGCTATTTTTAGTGTGAATTAGAAATCTTGTAGAATGACCAAGATTGCATGGTTTTGATTTTTCTAGATTTAGTTATGATTTTCCAAAATTTGTCCAAAAAAGAGGCCAATTCTGGCCGAGAATGCTCTTCAAATTTCCATGCCCCATTTCGGTTTCCATGGGTTGTAGGCATGTTTTTGTGATGAAAATGAGTTGAAATGATAAAATTAAATATGAGGAAATATAGTATGAGCTCACACGGTCCACATGACACCGAATGAAATTTTTTTAAATATAGCGCAACGCGAAAAGCCTATTATATCCATCCCCTTTTTCATATGCTCTTGTGGGATTGATAATATAAAGCTTATAAATGGCATAAAATGAACTAGAAGTTATGGTGTTACACAAGCACTTTCCTTCACCAAACTTCTTCTCCTCTTTCTCCTCTTTTTTTTCCATTGGGATAAGTAAAAGAAAAATCTACATATCATGAAATAACACATCATGTGTTTGATGCATCCCTACACTTGTATACATCACATAGATCCTAGTATACACTAGGGCAAGCAAAAGAAAAAAATTGCATTTCATGAAAGGAAGCATCATATGTTTCATGCATCCCACATTTACATAGACCCTGATTCATGTCTGGACAACTAAAAGTAAAAAAAAAAAAAAAACTTTGCGTTTCATGAAACAAAACATTTGCATTTCATGAAATAATACATAACATATTTCATGCATCTCCACACTTGCATACATTGTATAGACCATGGTTCATGTTGGGGTAACTAAAAATACAAAAACAAAATAAAGTTTTCAAACTTGAAAATTCATACAAAAAAAAAAATTACACCCTTTCAAAAGTCTGGCAGAACATGCACCCAAAGTCCCACACCAGAATAAGAATCCAAAGTCCTGCCAAAACAGGCATCTAAAGTTCTGTAAGAATAGACATCTAAAAGTCCTACCAGAACAAGCATCTAAAGTTCTGTTAGAATAGGCATCCAAAGTCCTGCACCAGAACAGACACCTAAAAGTCTTGCCAGAACAGGCACCCAAAGTCCTATCAGAACAGTCCTACCAGAGCATGCACCTAAAATTCCTGCCAAAACAAGCATCCAAAGTCCTACCATAGCAGGCACCCAAAAGTCCTACATCAGAACAGGCACCCAAAGTCCTGCCAAAATAGGCATCCAAAGTCCTGCCAGAACAGGCATCTAAAGTCCTGCACTAAAATAGTCACCTAAAGTCCTACCAGAACAGACACCTAAAAGTCCTACCAAAATAGGCATCCAAAGTCCTGCACTAGAATAGGCACCTAAAAGTCTTGCCAAAATAGGCATCCAAATTTTTGCACCAGAATAGGCACCCAAAGTCCTACCAGAACAGGCACTCAAAGTCCTACTGTAATAGGCATCTAAAGTCTTGCCGGAATAGGCACCCAAAAGTCCTGCACCAGTACAAGCACCTAAAGTCCTACCAGAACAGGCATCCAAAGTCTTGCCAGAACAGGCATCCTAAAAGTCCTACCAGAATAGGCATCAAAACTCCTGCTAGAACAATCACCTAAAGTCTTGCACTAGAACAAGCATCTAAAAGTCTTGCCAAAATAGGCACCCAAAGTCCCACACCAGAATAGGCATCAAAAGTCCTACCAGAACAGACACTAAAAGTCCTGCTAGAATAGGCACCCAAAAGTCCTGCACTAGAACTTGCACCCAAAAGTCCTACCAGAACAGGCATCCCAAAGTCCTGCACCAGAATAAGCTCCCAAAGTCCTGCACTAGAACAGGCTCCCAAAAGTCCTGCCAGAATAGGCACTAAAAGTCTTGCACCAAAACAGGCACAAATAAGAATCCTGCACCAGAACAAGCACAAATTAAATCCCTGCACAAACCAAGTACCCAAAAACTTTACATAAACCAAGCATATGCTCAAAAACCTTGTACTTGCAAGCATCTTTTATCAAGTTCTAGCACTTCCAGGTACGTTAACTCCCCTTGATCTATTAGCTCCCTAGACAAAATATATGTTTCCATCTTTACTTATTCTTAAGCTAAGGATACCAAAAATTGCATTTTCGATCTCCTCACTTAAAGAATAAGTAAAGAGGGGCAACCTGTAAACACCATATTTTGTTTGGGTCGCTCTTACCTTTTCTTTATTGTCTTATTGTCAAAGGCAATCAAATTAGCCCTGACAAAATACGTGTTCTTATCTTTACTTATTCTTAATGCAAAAACAAAAAAAATTAATTAATTTCCTTGCCTAAAAAACAAGTAAAGAGGGGCAACTGTAAACAACGTATTTTATTCGGGCAAATTTAAAAAATAATAATAACGAAATCAATTTAGCAAAAAATATGAAAAAAAATGGCAAAATGAAGAAAGTAAAAAAAAAAGTATTGGACTCATTTTCTCCTAACTTTTTGAAGCCCAATAATTCAATATTGAAAAGAAACTTAAAAGTAAAAGAAAACAAAAAGAAAAAAAGAAAGAGCACAAAAACAAAAATTGAAAATATAAGCCCAAATAAAAACAAAACAAAAAATAAACAAAAAATAAAAAGAAAAAAAGAAAAGGAAAAAGTAAAAGGTAAAAACATAAAAAGGAAAATTGAGAAAAGAAAAATGAAGAAAAAGGAATAGGGGAAAGAAAACTTTTGAACCAATTAAAAAAAAAAACTACATCCCAAATACTAAAAAAAAAAAAAGGGCTCCAACCCAACTCTCTTAAGCCCATCAGTCCAACACGTAAATGCCTAAAAGTTAAAATTAAAAAAAAAAAAGGGACAGGAAAAGGGTCAAAATGCAGGTTTTTGGCATTCTGAATCCCACTTCCCCTGCCCTTCCTCGTTGACCTCGTTAGCTGCAAAAGGAAAAGGCAACAGAGGCACTGATCAACCCAATGCCTTAAATAAGCATGAGAATGGAAGAAACAGGGTAATGTTTTAGAGGAACCAACAAAGAGAGGAGCAGAGGGCCAGCGATGCGCTGAAGAGGTTGACCTCCCCTTATGTCCCTTTCACCGTCGGAGATCGAAAAAAGGAGACACAAAAATAGAATGGGAGGATGGATATGCGGACCAAGGAAAGGGAAGGAAGCGAAAAAGAGGAATTCCTGATTCAGACCAAGGCATAGGAGAGATTGAGGAGGTCTGAGACAAAAAAGGGGGAATAAGAGTTTCGGAGGGGGGAGACTCAAGAGGCAGAGAGCGCAAAAGAGAGATGAAGAGATCGAGAGAAAAAGTGGGAAAGGTTAAGAAAGGTAGATGGCAGAGGAGCAAGGACGCACACTGCGAAGAAAAACACCAAACCAAAGAGGAATTCATAATAAAGGTAGTTCATGTTCCCTTTTATTTTATACGATTTGTAGAGATGTGACATGCTGAGATGAGTTTGCAATTGAATGAAATGCTGAAATTGTGTATTTTCACTGACTGGGACTGGATTTAAATCATGATTTGAGGAGGAAAATCTAGAAGCATCTAGTTATTTTGTTGCATTGCCATATTCAAATTTTAGTCATTATCTGAAATCAGTTTGTTGCTTTGCATTTTGAATGGATTGATATTCACTGACTGGGATTGAATTTGAAATGCGATTTACTGCATAAAAGAGGAAGATTTTTTAGGTATCTCACTATTTTGTCATTCTACCATGTTCAAATTTAATTTTTGTTTGAAACTAAGTTGCTTCCCTACACGCTGATTGGACTGGGTTGAGGCTACTGATTTCATTCTTTAAAATATATGTTAAAAAAAAAAGAGGAAGCAAATCAGGCCATTTGGATTTGGGTGTATCTTTAGCTCTTACAAGACTCATTTCCTAGTTATCGATGTGCTTTAAAGTTCAAAATAATCTCCCTTTTCTATTTCCAATCAGGGCTCCTAGTTGTGCAAATAGTCCTTAATCTTTAGATACATTTAAGCAGAGACCCGGTGTTCTTATGGAAATTCATTAGTTCAGTTAAAGTTTGACTCCCTTTAGGTTTTAAAATATTTTGAATGGAATATGAAACATGATAATCGTCCACCTACTTATTCATTTTTCTTCATTTTAGAATTATTTTGGTCTCATTGAGTATGTGAGTGAATCTGTGAGTGCTGAGCATACCAAGTGAGAACACTATAGACGTAGGAACCATGAAGATAAGCAAACAAATGTAAATTGGATTTTCCTTTCTCTAAATTTCTTTCCTAGTCTCTTTGTAAATGTCCATCAAAGCAATAAGATGATTGTTGTTTAAACTTATAAGCACCCCTAGTACAAATATTATATCTCAATTCAGCTGGTCTTTGTAATGCGGTATATATCTAACCCCGTTCATGGCATTCATAAGCTCCCTATCATCATTTTCATAAGAGTACATGGAAAAGGAACTAACAATAATAGATTTAATCGCATTACGTCATGCTTAAAAATTTTAAATCGATGACACGCGTAATATCTGACTCTTTGAAAATGAGAGATTATGTTATGCGACCATTAGAATGTATATTAAGCATGAAGTGTGGCAGTAGACCAAGTTAATTTAAGGGCTAAAATAATATCTCATCACCTAAGTCGAAGATCTTGTCGACAAGATCCTGCAATCTATAGTGCAATTTCCAAGACCTTGTCGACAGGGTTTCTGCCAGCAAGTACAAGGTCTTCTTGTAAAATATGTTAAACTTGTGTGGTCTAAAATTAAGTATGGAGGGCTTTTTAAATAAAATTTTTGAGTTCTTCGAGGTTCTTAGAGGCCCTAAAAACTATGAGAAGCCCCAGGACAACTAAAACCCCTCTAGTGGACGTTTTCCAATGTCAGTGTACCCAAACTTTAACGGATTCATTCGGGAAGCTTTTAGCTCTGATTCGAGTGATTCCAAAGGCATTTTACTAAATTGGAAACCTAAATTTTATAATGAAAAAGACGGTTCTAAAAAAGGAGCTAAAACGAGTTAGAAACGAAACTACCAAGAACAAAGGACAAGATAGGAATTTTTGAAAAAGTCCTTCTTAAACCTATATATATATGAAGCATTCTTCTGCACCCCTCATTCAGATCGACCAAACTCTGCCTAAAAACCAGAGAAAGCTCAAAGGAAGGAGGCATACAAGACTAAGGCAAGAGAGAAGGGAAATTTTCAAGAAAAAGGTAAGAATTGTTATAATTTCCTAGTCTTCTCCTTAGGAAATCTCTTATCTTCCTTCTCCCCTTTCTCCCTATGGCTTTCTTAGAGTTTTTGGTGCTATTTTAGGGTCAGACCAAGAGGGGAAATTTCGGATTTGAAGAGAGGAAGCCAAAGGAAGTGAGAAGCAAGTGAGAAAACAATGAAAAACAAGGTAAATCCCTCATTCCATGGTAGATGCTTCCTCCCCCTTCTTCTCCCTTTTTCTCCCCATATATGTAGATGTAAGAGGGCTGGAATTTTGAAGAGAAACAAGGGTGAATTCCATCAATTTGAGGAAGGAGAGTAAGAATATGCAAAGAAATCCAAGTAAAAATCATGATTTTGCAAGATAGAAAAGTTAGGGTTTTGATTGCACCTTAAGCTCAATCATGAACCCTAGCCATATTTTATGATGTTTAAGGATTCATATGAGTTCCTAAGACATCAAGAGAGCTTTCTACATGATTCTCCCATCAAAGGAAGCAAGGAAACTCCATTGGTGCCTTATAGAACCATAGCTTTGGTCAAGGAGAGTCCATGCACCTAGGGAGTGTGTTAATTCCTTCCAAGCTTAGTTTTGTATCATGTATAATGGGAGAGTATGAGAGGAAGCCTTAGAAGAAGTTTAGAAGTCATAGAAAGTAAGATGGCCTTATGTGTTCCATATTATGGCCTAAGGAAGCAACACCTAGCTAGGCTCCTAGAATTGATTATGTTATAACTCCAAGAGATTTAAATGGAGTCAAGAATCATGAATGAACAGATAGAATGGAGCCAAAATGATGTTTTCTTAAGGTTGCTTCATTAAGTGCATTATGGAACCATAAAAGAGCCTTATGAGTCATCTAGCCTTTCTAGTAATTGTGTGGCCTTAGACTTTGCTTTAAAAGTGTAATTACCTTCCATATGATGTGTCTAGGCCAAGAGGAATGATCTCCACCTTCTTAGGTGTGTGAGGTCAAGAAAGAGGATTCAAGACTTAAGGGAAAAGTATTCAAATGCAAGTAAGGTAGCTCTCTCCACCTTCTCTCATGCATGGATGTGTGTTTAGCTTGTTTTAGAATGTGTGTATGTGTATTTTCAAGCTTTGAAAAGTATGCTAGCATGCCTTTATATGCCATGATGCTTGATGCCATGTTATGTTTTCAAATGATTACATGATGTTTGTGTGAGTTTGCTTGAGTGTGAAGAGGCCAAGAACTCTTCCCTTGGGTGAGGATGAGCCAAGAACCCTTGAACTTGGTTGAGAAAAAGTAAAAAGTCTCCCAAAAGCAAAGTGGGCTCCCAAGAGTATGGTTGAGTCCAAAGCTCTTAAAGAATGGGTGAGGCAAGTTCAAAATCTATGAGAAGTGTGAGGCTAATCTAAGAACTTGGTGAGCTCTTAGATGTCTTGTATGATTGATTCACATGCCAAGATTGTTTTTAAAATGTGCATGTCTTACATTTTCACCATGTATGCATTTGAAAAGCTTGCTTTGCACATATTATGTATGATTGAATGGGAGATGAGTTATTGGGATTCTTTGAATCTCATCCCCTCCTCTCCAATGTCTTAACATGCTAGGTGAAACAATTGAGCAAGGTATTGGAGGCCACCAAGCTTAGAAGAAGAAGATGGGTATCAATGTATATGAATATACCTAGTTTTTCCTTCTTTTTAGCCATATACATGGCATATGATGTAATCTCATGGTGAAATTGGTATGTAACCATATGAACATATGAACATATGTAAATACCCAAATGTGTGATGCATGAATGAAATTTGATACCAAATGAATGAGATAGCATGTTTTGGGTATTGAATGGCAAGTTTAGCTCTTGAATGGCTAGATAGATTAATGTAATAATGGAAGTAGAATGGCCAAATTTAGATGCATGAGGTTTGGGACTACTTGGGCAGTTCATACAAGTCCTATTTATGCTTTTAAACTTGCCCAAGAGGTGCCAAACACCAAGCAAGACCATTTGGGCACACTTGGTCTCTAATATGGATCAAAATTGACCATATTGGAAACCTATACCACTTTTCACCCAAATGAGCTCTTCTTGATCTGATATTTGGCATATGTCTAGAGCCTATTGAGAGATTTTTAGGAAGCTAAAGTGCAGAATTTTTGGAGGTTTAGAGAATATTTGATGAATTTTCTAAGTTGAGAAATTTTCTAGTTTTGGTATGGGGTACTGTTCACTCAAGTCTGAAAATGAAATCTGCCACTCAAGGGGAAAATAATATCCAATTGCCACTAAATTTTATACAGAGAAACTAGGTAATCATAGCAACTTGTGTCAACTAGAAGCACCTCATTTGGAGGTCTAGAGAGGGAGATATTAATTTTTGAAATTTCTATCTAGTATCAGTAAATTTACCCGACCAGAAGTACTGTTCCATTGAATTTCGGAGTTTAGGCTTGATGAACTAATCTAGAGATATTTTTTCTCTCTAGTTAACATCTATAGATTTCTAGATTAGTATCATATGTATGGATTGAATTTTTTTGGAATTAATTGGATATTTTTAAAGTTTTCTGCAGAATTCTATGGCAGTTCCAGATTTCAGTCAGACCTTTGGATCATTTTGGATGTCAAGCGTCCTGTGTGATGAATACTGTGACCTGGGCATATTTTTAGTGTCAATTAGACATCCTAAGCTTTCTATAATGACCAAGATTGCATGATTTTGACTTTTCTAGATTTACTTATGAATTTTCAAAGTTTGCCCAGAAAAGAGACCAATTCTGGCCGAGAATGAGTTCCCACTTTTCATGCTCTATCTCAGTTTCCATGGGTTGTAGGCATGTTTTTGGGATGTAAATAAGTTGTAATGATGTAATTAAATATGAGGATGTATAGCATGAGCTCACACGGTCCACGTGACACTGAAATGAATTTTTTGATATAGTACAATGCGAAAATAATCCCACTTTTTCTTGCTTTTCCCATGGAAATCCTATTTAGTTCATGATATTATGCCATTCAAATGTATGAGATGGACTAGAATCTATGGTGTTACAACACGTGGACTGTGTAGGTTAATACCATGCATCCTCATATTTAAATACATTATTACAACCCATTTGCATCACAAAATCTTGCTTATGACTCAAGGAAACCGAAATGGAGCATAAATTGAACTTATTGAATTTTGGCCAAATTTGCCCCTATTCTGTCAAAAATTTGGAAAATCATAAGTAAATCTAAAAAAATTGAAATCATATAATCTTGGTCATTTTGGAAATCTTGGGATGTCTACTTCATGCTAAAAATATGTACAAGTCATAACATCCCACACACAAAGCGCTTGACATGCAAAATAGTCTGGAGGTCGGACTGGGTCCTGATGCTATCATAGTTTACTGATATGAACTTCAAAAATGTCCAATTAATTCCACAAAATTCCCTTTTGAGTGAATGATACCAATCTGGAAAGCTGAGGATGTTAGATAGAGGGAAAAAATAACTCTAGACCAGTTCAAGCTCGGCCAAACCTTGAATTTTCGATCAAACAGTGACTAAGGTCTGGTTGGACGCCTGACACTGGACTGAATTTTTAAAAAATCGTATCTCCCTCTCTAGACATCCAAATGGAGTAATTCTATTTAGTACAAGTCACATATAACCTTTAGTTTCTGTCCATAAAATTTCATAGCAATTAGACTTTATTTGAGCTTTGTGTGACAGAAAATAATTTCGAACCCAATGTAACAGTGCATCAGACCATTTCAAGAATTTTGGCCAACTTTGAAAATTCATCAAATATTCTCTAGACCTCTAAAAATTCTGTACTTTAGCTTTCCAAAAATCTCTCATCATATTCTAATAACATGCCAAATCTCAAATCAACAATAAATCATTTAGCCAAAAAGTGACATAGGATTCCATTTTGGTCACTTTTGGCTCCATATAGGGTACCAAAATTGCCATTTGGCTTCCCTTGGGTCTTGGCACCTTTTGGGCAAATCCAAAAGCATATTTAAGACTTGTGGAAGCTGCCCAAATGGTCCCAAACCATTTGCATCTCATTTTGGCATTTTCACCCTCACTTATACATATTACACCAAGCTTTTCTCAAATGCATACATTGGCATAAGCACTCAATTTTAAGTTCTAGAATACATACACCATACTCATGCATTTAACTATCATATAATATCATTTTTACATTTTTCCAAGGGGTCATAGAATATTTACAATAATAATATACATCATGAAGTCTCATTATAAATCAAAAGACAAAAATCAGGCATAAGGGTGGTAATCTTCTTCCTTCAATGTGGTTGGCTCCCATTGCCATGTCCATTTGGTCCACCTAGCATATTCGGACATTTAAGAGGAGGGAGTGAGATTCAAGAATCTCAATAGCTCATCTCCCATTCCATCACATATATTATGTGTGATAAGTGCTAACTTTTATATATTTTTACCCACATTTATTATTATTTTTAATGATTAATTTGAGCTTAAATGGATTTATTATACAATATTTGAATTTTTGGTCAATTTTGGAAAATAATATAATTTTGAATTAATTAGGAGAATTTTTGGATTTAAATTGAAAATATTTTATTTTTCATATTTCTTTGAGGAATTGAATATTTCTAATCTTTAAAACATTTATTAAATTTGTACAGATTTTTGGAGATAAATTAGGAATCAATGGTGAAGACAATTTTGGGCAAATGAATTAAGATTTAAAATGGATCAAGGATCAATATTGGAGCAAAATTTTTTATTTTTATTTAATTGCTTAATGATGGCATTTTTATAAATAGAATATTAGGTTTAATTTTGTTTTTTTGTGAGAGGAGTCAGTGGGAGAGGGGGCCGAAAACTAGAGGGAGAGATTGGCTGCTTCTTCATTCTTGATTGCCTTCGGACCTCATTGGGGGAGTCAGCGCTGAAATCATCAATTGCCTTCCTCTCAGTGAAGCTAATGACGCCTCTCTCCCTGGACCAGATTGATATACACATTTCTCCTTTTCAGGACGCCAGACCTGGAGGAGAGGACAAATTGCTTCATTCTTTTCTTTGGTTTTTGGCGACTGATGCAGAGGACACTAGGAGAAAGAATTGCTGCTTTATTTATTCATCTTTCCTTTTCGGACTTCATAGCTGAGGCGCGCCTGGAAGACTTCACGCAGAGACACAGAGATGCTGACTGCTTTGACTTTTTTGGCCTTCGTACTGCACGCAGATACGCTGGAGGAAAAACTATTTGCTTCATTCTTCTTTGGCTTTTCTGGACTGCAGTTGGGGGAGGATGCCTGGAGGAATTAAGTGCAAATTGCTTCATTATTCATTTGGTTTTTTGGACTTCACAGCTAAGGGAGGACGCCTGGAGGAAGAGTCAATGCTGGACCCACCATCATTCAAATTCCTTCCTCTCCCCCACACGTTGGCCTCCCAACACATTACCACTATCATCCATTTATTTTCCTTTATCATCTCTTCTTGGTAGAGAACTTGAAGGAGTTTAGAGGTACAAAATCCATGGAAGCTTAAGGAAAGATGGCACCAAGGTGGAGTAAGGAGGAGGAAGGCTTGAGCTCTTGAATTACATGGATTGAAGACCATTAGGGAGTTCTGTTCTTCCTACCTTTTCCTCTTTCCATTTCAAGAACTTAGGAATTTTCTAGTTTTAGGAATTTCTATGTGGATTTAATGTTGAGACCTAGTTTTAGGTTGGACAATGATTTTATCTTAGATTATAATTGGTATTGGTGTTATTTGAGATTGGAATTATGTTTTGTAACTGCTGAAATTTTGGTTTCTAGTCTTTATAATGTTGATTGGATTGATGTTTGAGTTCTCTTGCATTAATTTGATTAATATTATGATTTCAATTGCATATCTTGGTCTCTTTCACTACTTGATTGTTGAATTGGGTAGTATAATTGCTTAATTGTTCAATTAGGTAATTAAAACCAAATTTTCCAGAATTAATTGAATCTAATTGTTGAAGGATTTGATGAGTTTAATTGGCTTAATTACTTGCAAATTACTTGAATTAGCTAAAGGTTTCCTAGTTAAGTCAAGTGATGTACATTTGATCTTAGGGTTTCCTATCCTCAGATTAAGTTAATTAAATTCATTGGTCTACTGTTTAATCACTTCTCTTGGTCTCAATCAATCTTTGGTGAGTGATGAGAGCCGAAATCCCCTTGCAAAACCTTGGTTGCCTCCTGTTTGTTCTTTGCATTTTCACAATCACTTTAATTTCAATTTAAAGCATTCTAGTTTAATTACTTGTTTAGTTTTTCTCTTTGAGTTGAAATTTAATTTCTTAATTAAAATCCCACCAATTGCATGCATTTAGTTTAATTAATTTTGCACTTAGCATAGAGAGAGTTTTCTAGAATTTGCATAAAATTTTAAGCATCAAATAATCACCAAGAATCAATTCAAACTAAGCCCTAAATTGCTCCTTGGGAAGAATGACCTAGGGTTGATCTATACTATATTAAATCAATCTTAGTTTAATTGAGTGCTTAAGTGACTAAGGCATCATCAATGTGCAAGCAAGTTCTATGAATGCATGTGTGGGTAAAATAAAAGTCATGAACATTTAAAATCAAGCTTGGCATAGAAGCACATCATATAAGGCATTCAAGAGCTCACCAAGTATTTGGATTGGCCTCACACTTCTCTCCATGGTATTTGGACTTGCCTCACCCATTCTTTGAAATCTTTGGACTCAACCACACACTTTGGGAGTCCACTTTGCTTTTGGGAGACTCTTTACTTTGTCTCAACTAATCTCAAGGGTTTTTGGCTCATCCTCACCATGGTGAAGAGTTCTCGGCCTCTCCACATTCAAGCAAGCTCAACCACACATCATATATTCATTTGAAGGCATAATGTGGCATCAAGAGTCATGGTATATAAGAGCATGCTAACATACTTTTCATAGCAAAAAAATATACCTACACACATTGTAACACCCTGAAATTAATTAGAGTGTTGATCGTGGATTAAGGATGATTAAGAGTAATTACAATGGGATGATTGGGCAAATTAATTGAATGGGAATTTTAGAGAGATAAACTATTAGTATGGGTTTGAGAATTATTGAGGATAGGAAATTGCATCTAGGCCCAAATTAATGAATCATAGTAAGAGGCTAATGGAGGCCCAATGAATTAGATGCAGACCCAAGCCTTTGAGCTCTTCAAATTAGGCCCAAAACCCATTGAACTTCAGCAACTTCATGTGTGGAAACTGGCCCAAAGAAAATCTGCAGCCCAACACTTTAAATGGCCCAACAAGCTAAAATCAGAAAAAATCCAAGTGGACTTGGACTTGGAGCAGCCCATGACCCAACCCATGATCCAACTAAAACCCATCTAAAACCCTAATGCATCAGCCACACCCTCATTTTTTTGCTGAACCACAAAGTGAAATTCGGAGGTGAGGAGAGGAGGCTAGGGTTCTTCACTAAATTCCACCTTTTCTCACATTTGGAGCAAGATTTGGCCAAGGTAATAGTTATACAACTTAATCCCCTCATCTTTTCCTTTAATTTGGTCCAATTAGAATTTTATTTGGAGGATTTTCATCTTATCCAAAATCTGAAATGTGGGTATTTGGGGGTTTTATGGGTGAAATTCGTATGTTGGGGTTAAGGGTGGTGTTAGATGACTTTAAACCCCCCATTTTGATGCTTTCCTTGCTGGTTTGAGACCCTCATAGCTGATTTATATTATGGGTAATGATTTTATACGAAATTGATTAGGATTTTTGGATAGAATAATGAGATTTCTGGGTTAGGACACTAAGAACTGAATTTGGGGTTTGTGGTGGCTGGGTAAGTGTTCTTAGGTAGTTAATGGCATTTAAATCCTTTGGATACTTGTTATAACTATCAATAATGGATTAGAGTAGTAATTATCTGATGTTATGGTTATAGGGAGATTTGTGTACCCGTGGTAGCTGCTGCAAATTTGTCTACAAGTGAGGTAACCAGGGTTTAATTAATTCCATGCATGTATCTGTTTAATTTCATATTTGCTATATTTGAATGGTTTGAAATTGTTGAATGAATTGATTGGCTATCTGTTGTATGATAAATGGACCTTGTGAGTCCATGGTGGAGCTGTGGTGCGGCTGCCACCCGTGCATGTGCCACGATCGGGCACCGGGTATGATCAACCCCAGATGCACTGAGCCCTGGTTGTGCTCAATAGGGAGTGGGTGCCGTGGACGGACCCCTTCCGGTGTTAATGGCCTTTAACATGTGATTATATGATTGCTAGTATGGGATAGTAATCATGATAGCCCAATGATTTCATTTACTGGTATGGCTGATCTGATGTTGAATGTTGATTTTGATTCATGCATGTATGATTATTAAACTGGATTATATGATGGAATTGTCTTGGTTACTGAGATTTATATCTCACCCCGTGTTATGGGATTAACATTTCAGGTGAAGGTTCTTCGGGTAAGGACAAGGGGAAGCAAGTGGATGAAAATCCATGAGCCCCAACATATGGGAAGAATGCTACGCTTAGGCTGACTTAGTTAGTGTAGATGTTAATTTTGTATTCCCTATTGTATAGCATCATCTTGTATTCATGTTGCCAAGTGTAGGAGTCTGAAATTTTGATAATACAATGTGTACCTATTGAGGATTAGGCCTTACTTTAAATTGGTACTTAATGTATGAACTTATGATATCTATTATGAGCTTTGTTGAACTCTGATATGGTTTATTAATGTAAATGGAAACCTTGATGTGTATTATTATGAATCCCAATTGATTGGGTGCCAAGTGATGATTGTTGATAGATTATGATCTCATGTCATTGTTAGTTCACCGATTACCGATGAATGGATTTGCTGATACAGGATAATTAGAGGAAAGAAATGAACCCTTGAGTTCTGAGTTAGTACGGATAGAATAACTTGTTAAAACCAGGCTAATGAAGGACATTTGAGTCCCACAATTGAGGTAGAAGGATCCTAGGATGAGTTTGGAGGGTGAAAGGAGAGTAAGAGCCAAGAATTTTAGAGTTATAGGATCAGAGGGACTTTAGCCGCGGCTAAAATGGATTTGGCCGCGGCCAATAGTGGCGAAGTTGCCCAGGCGGAGTGACCGAGGGTAATTCGCCGCGGCTAAAAGTTAATTTGGCCGCTGCGAAATATGAAAGGGCAAACTCGGAGTTGTCCAGAGGGAAATTCGCCGCGGCTAATTATGGAATTGGCCGCGGCGAACTTTTGAGGAAAATGTCCCCGGCATTCCAGAGAGGAATTGGCCGCGGCGTAAGGAGAAATTGGCCGCGGCCAATATCGATAGGCGAGCGAGGGAGTTCCAGGAGGCTTCTTCGCCGCGGCGCCATATAGGTTGGCCGCGGCGAAGGTCCAACTCGCCGCGGCGAATTTAGTAATGAAGAAAGGGGTAAAACAGAAGCGAATTAGCCGCAGCTAAGAGAAAATTGGCCGCGGCGAACATACCAAAACACCTATATAAACTAGAAAACCTTGGTTTTCCATATGTTGATCACAAGGGATGATCTAGGAACAGTAGGATGAGTTATAATGGATAAGAAGTAGAGTTAAAGGCTTATAAATGGATGTTTAATTCCCTTACGAACACAAGTGTTTCTAATTGTGTGATTGATGGCTCTAATTATATTAAGGTTCAAATTTGTCCACATATTCATGACTTACGATGATTAATCGCATGTTTAACCTTAATTATGGAGACTAGAAATTAGGGTCGTCACACACATCATAAAACAAGCTAAACACACATCCATGCATGAGAGAAGGTGGAGAGAGCTACCTTATACAAATCTACACACTTTTTTCCTTGGATTTCCCTCCTTTGCCTCAACTATACACCCACAATTTGGTAGAGATGGTTTCTCTTGGCCTAGATATGATTTAAGAGAGCTAATTAGGTTCATGAAAAATATTCTAAGGCTATACAATTTGCTTAAGCCCTAGATTACTCTATTGGCTTCATTATGGTCCATAATGGTGCCTAATGAAGCAACATTCCTCAAGTAACATCTAGGCCTTATTCTTTCCTCTCAATTATAGTTCTTGACTCCTTTTAAGCCTCTTGGAGCCACCATACCATTAAAACAAAGGGCCTAGTACCATGTTGCTTCTTTAAGTCATAATATGAAACCTATGACCCTAATTCACTTTCCTTGAGTTTTAAATTTTTCCCAAGGCCTCTACTCATCTTCATTCATCAAATGTAACTCAAGAATGGCCATAGAAAAATTTAAAACTCTCCCTAGCACCATGAACATGGTTTGGCCTAGACTATGGAGCTTAATGACTTCTTTGGAGATGCTTTTG